>OU342756.1:10002500-20002500 GCA_910591435.1 Acronicta aceris | reverse complement strand
GTCATTATGGGAGAATCTGTAAAGTTGCCGTACCAAACATAGAATACTTCATGTAGATAATCATCGACACAGTGTGCGGCAGTCAGTGTCCAGTGCTCCGCTATCACAGAGGCAGTACATAATCTTAATATGTTATCCTTATCATAGCCATTTTTATGAATGTTCAACAATGTTACAGCGTATGGATATTCTCCAGGTGTAATATCATGACCATCGAGCACTCTAAGATGCGTCCGAAATGGTGTTCTTTTTACCGTAGCACCGCTTAGAATTAAAATTAAGCAACCAATGGCGATGATTCCCAACATAGTAATTAACACGTACCCTCAAATTACGACCAAAAAAGACGGCTAAGTTTAAATCGTTTTTTAAACGATACATTAAATGCTATGCTATTTTTATGTATGTAATGTTACGTCGAGTAACTAGGACGACGGAGATGGGTCACGGAGATTCTGGATTAGTCGATGAAGCAGCTAGGAAACAAACAAGAGGAATATGCTAGAATGCGGCACCCGCAACAAAAAAGAAAAACAAACAAAACACAATAGCGTGAGACCGAGCTCAAGGTCAAGGATTAACAATGGCGATTGTAAACATCTATTGTTCGCAAGTTGAATAAAGGACGTAAACATCTATTGTTTCAAAAATGCGGGCGGGTCGCATTATTGAGATTTATCGAGATTTTTCGAATCCAGAATCTTCGTGGCTCATATAAATAATGGTCGACAGCGTCGGCAAGGGCAGTTCAGTTTTGGACGCATCCAAGTGAAGATCGAAGTGAAGTTACAAGTGCGACGTTAAGTGTAACAAGTGCTAGTGTATAGTGACTGTTCGTGTGATTTCTGTGTGTTTGTGTGGTGAATAAAGTGACTGTTTTCGGTGAAATTAGTGATTTTAATTTATCCCGAACCCAGCTCGTAACATTTGGTGTCAGAAGTGGTGGGATAAATTATGCCGGTTTTACCAAAGGAAGATACGGAGGGTATCCGGACAAGAAGTCAGCGGCAGCAGGAGATGGACCAGAGACGATTTGCAGATTCGCCGTCACTACCTTCGGGTCATGAGCAACCACCTAATGACCCAGTCGCTGGTCCATCCGGGATATCTCCAGCACCTGCAGTTGACCTGGCAGCGTTAATGGCACTGATGCAGGAGCAAGCCCGCCGTCAGGAGGAGCAAGCCCGCCGTCAGGAGGAGCAAGCCCGCCGTCAGGAGGAGCAAGCCCGCCGTCAAGAGGAGCAGGCACGCCTACTACGGGAACAGATACAGCAAGACAAGGAGGAGCAGACACGTCGAGAGGAGGAGCAAGCCCGCCGTCAGGAGGAGCAAGCTCGCCGTCAAGAGGAGCAGGCACGCCTACTACGGGAACAGATACAGCAAGACAAGGAGGAGCAGGCACGTCGAGAGGAGGAGCAATCCCGCCGCCAAGAGGAACAGATGAACCTCATAAAAGACCTCCATGGGACTCTTGGCAAACAGCTGGGTGTTATGAAGGAGCAGGTGGAACAGCACGAGAGTCGACTTGCCAAAGCCGAGGAACAGATTGCTAACGTGACAAAGGCGTTAGGCGATCTGAAGGCAGGAAAGGGATTTGTGGCCTCTATGGTCGATACTCCTACGACCCCTTCGGTACGTGGATTTAAAGTGCCACCGTTTGATGGAACCTCTTCATGGTCAGCTTACAGACGCCAGTTTGAAGCTTATGTGGAGTCAAATGGATGGGACAAAACTCAGGCCAAGACGGCACTCACCTTATGCCTCCGCGACCAGGCTTTAACTGTACTGGAGGCGCTTGACAAGGACATGACCTACAACCAACTACTGGAAGCATTGGACTCAAGATACGGCGACGCGCATCTAGAATACGTGTTTCGTGCCCAGCTGAAGGACCGAGTACAACGCGGTGCAGAGACCCTACAGCAGTGGGCTCTAGAAGTTGAGAAGTTGGTCCGGAAAGCCTACCAGTCCACACCTGCGCTTATTGACGGAAATCTTGTTCAGGCGTTCGTCGATGGAATACGTGATCTAGAAGTCAGAGCCGCTGTGAGACTTGGGCACCACAAGACTTTAAGAGACGCCTTAGCCCATGCCTTGGAAGTAGAAGCAGTGAGACAGGACCATCGAGCTCACCGTATCCGAGAAGTCGTTTTACCAACATGCCACCTTTGCGGGGAAAAGGGCCATTTCCAGGCAGGTTGCCCGAAGCGCAGCGAGGGTCGAAAGGATGGTGCAGCATCACCAAGATGCTACATATGCGGAGAAAAGGGCCACCTCCGAGCTAATTGCCCAAAGGAAACCACGTGGCGACAGAAGACCTATGGTGAAACAGTAAGGGCGGTGAATGCAACCGCCGAGGAGCAGCAGGGAAACGAATAAAAGCCAGGACTGCGGGGCGGGTGCTGGCTGGTGCAGAAGTAGCCCCAAGGATTTCGATCTCACAAGCCCATGATGGAAACAGCCTGATCATCAAAGGTGAAGTCAACAGGACACCCTGTAAGCTGACAATAGATACTGGAGCCTCTCGCACGGTCGTGAATTCTCAGCTGGCACGTCGGGTTCTTGGGGACTGCATCAGTGACCGTGAGTGTATACAATTAGTAACAGCTACTGGTCAGCACATATCCGTCCGAGGCGAGAAGGAGGTGGAATTGAAACTTGGTAACAGAATATATCGGCATAATGTCATCGTAGCCGATATAGTAGACGACTGCATACTGGGATTGGACTTTATGCGAGAGCATTCTTGTGAGATCGACGTTAATCAAGGAGTATTGAAGTGCGGGACAGAAGAAGTCTTTATGGAAGGTGCAACCGCCGGGAAAGTGTTCTGCCTGAAGAAAATAATTCTACCTCCTAAGTCGGAAACAATCGTCCCAGTCGCTCTACCACAGAATGCTGGGCAGGAAAATCGATGTGTTCTCATAGAAAGGTTGGACGAAGACTTGCCATGGAAGATGGCACGAACGTTGGTCAAAGCTTCAAATACATCAGCTGTACGCATACTCAATCCCAGCGATAAGGAGCAAGTGATCAAGAAGGGCACATTGATGGGCATTTGTGAAGAAGTAGCCTGGATGCGACGTTGCAGTGATCAGTGTACTGGTAATAAAGCTCACAATTCAAGGTTTAACGTGGCAACACTCTTGGAAGACTGTAGAAATCATATGTCTGAAGAGGAAATGGACAAGGCTAAGAAGATGTTGCTTCAGTACGCTGATATTTTCTCTACAAATTATGCCGATATAGGAAAAACCGGATTGGTACAACACAAGATCAATACTGGCAATGAGTCACCAATTCGTCAGCGACCTAGAAGACTGCCAGTTGCAAGAGAGAAGGAAGTGGAGATCATGATTGAGGGGATGGTGAAGGATGGTGTAATAGAGCCTTCATCTAGTCCGTGGTGTTCTCCTGTCGTGTTAGTGAAAAAGAAAGATGGCAGTTTGCGCTTCTGCGTGGACTATCGACGACTGAACGACATTACGAAGAAGGACAGCTACCCATTGCCAAGGATTGATGACACACTGGAAACACTGACAGGCATGAAATGGTTTACCACCTTAGACCTCAAAAGTGGCTACTGGCAAGTGGAAATAGACCCAAAGGATAAGGAGAAGACCGCATTCTCTACGGGAAAGGGTCTGTGGCAGTTTAAAGTAATGCCGTTTGGATTGTGTAATGCTCCTGCCACGTTCGAGAGACTTATGGAACTAGTGCTCACTGGCCTGATCGGAGACGCCTGCCTGGTCTATTTGGATGACATCATCATTGTGGGCCGTACATTTGATGACCACCTACAAAACCTGGAACGTGTGCTATCAAAAATCAGAGGAGCCAATCTAAAGTTGAGTCCGAAAAAGTGCTCATTATTCAAACGACAAGTGAGTTTTCTGGGACACGTAGTTTCGGAAAAAGGTGTTGAAACGGATCCAGGGAAGATAGTTGCTGTCAAAGAGTGGCCAGTGCCGAAAGATAAGACGCAAGTCAGAGCATTTTTGGGCTTGTGCTCCTACTATCGACGGTTTGTGAAGAATTTTTCGGACATTGCGAAACCTTTACACAAATTGACTGAGGAAAAAGCGCAGTTCTGCTGGGACACAAACTGTGACAGTGCTTTTCAAGAGTTAAAGGACCGTCTGTGCAATACACCTATATTGGGCTACCCTGACACTGAAAATGAATTCATCGTGGACACAGACGCAAGTAATACTGGAATTGGTGGAGTGTTGTCACAGAAAAAAGGAGATCAGGAGGTTGTGATAGCCTACTTCAGTAAATCATTGTCAAAACCAGAGAGAAACTACTGCGTCACGAGAAGAGAACTGCTCGCAATAGTCAAGACGTTGCAACATTTCAGCAAGTATTTATTGGGGAGGAAATTTTACCTGCGCACGGACCATGCTGCACTAAAGTGGCTATTGCAGTTTAAGAACCCGGAAGGACAAGTAGCAAGGTGGATTGAGCTACTACAAGAATTCGATTTCGTAATTGAACATCGCAGTGGCAGATCCCACGGTAACGCAGATGCGTTGTCACGAAGACCTTGTCCAGAGAAGTGCAAACATTGTTCCAGACAAGAGGCTAAAGAAACAGTGCCCGTGAGGATGCTGAAAACTGACCTTAGCGACGAATGGAAAGAAAACTTACAGCAGGCTCAGGAAAAAGACGCTGATATCAAACCGATCCTCGAGTGGATGAAAGCTGGTGCCTCTAAACCAACATGGAGTGATGTTGCGTCATTGAGCACAGTCACAAAAAGTTACTGGGCACAGTGGGACAGTCTGCTGATACAAAATGGTGTCTTATGCCGGAAATGGGAAAATGTTAAAGGGGACAAGTGTCATCTGCAGATGGTAGTCCCCAAAGCTAAGGTGCCAGATGTCCTGCGACTTTACCATGACGGATGTTCGGGAGGTCATCTAGGTGTAAAAAGGACTTTATTAAAGATTCGAGAGCGATTCTACTGGATCCACTGTCGGGACGATGTTGAAGACTGGTGTCGTAAATGCACTAGTTGCGCAGCTGTAAAAGGGCCTCACACGCGCAGCAGAGGAGCATTGAAAGTCTACAACGTTGGTGCGCCCTGGGAACGAATAGCCCTAGACGTTGCGGGACCATTTCCAGAAAGTGAAAGTGGAAACAAGTATTTTATGGTTGTGATGGATTATTTCACAAAGTGGCCGGAAGTGTTCGCCATTCCTAACCAAGAAGCTTCGACGGTTGCAGATAAATTGGTCCATGAAGTCTTCTGTCGATTTGGAGTACCCCTGGAGATTCACAGCGACCAAGGAAGGAATTTTGAGTCTCAAATATTCCAGGAGACGTGTCGGGTAATGGGTACCCATAAAACCAGAACCACCTCTTACCACCCACAATCTGATGGAATGGTTGAACGATTCAATCAAACCTTAGAGAGATATCTGGCAAAAGTCGTGGGGAACAGGCAGAGGGATTGGGATAAGCACATCCAGCCGTTCCTTTTGTCATACCGGAGTGCAGTTCACGAAAGTACGTCGGTAACACCAGCCTTCGCGAACTTCGGAAGAGAACTACGGTTGCCTGCAGATCTCATCACCGGTATTCCGCCTGACACCCCCCGTTGTGTGACTGATTATGCAAACGACTTGCGTACCAGAATGAATGACATATATGAGCATGTCAGACAATCAGGCCAACAAACATCTGAGAGGATGAAGACCCGCTATGACCGCAAGATGAACAATAAGGGCTTCGACGAAGGCTCACTAGTGTGGCTACATAACCCGGTACGCAGCAAAGGAAAGTCACCGAAGTTACAGGCAAAATGGGACGGTCCCTACCGAGTCGTGACTAAGATCAACGATGTGACCTACCGGATACAGAAAGGACCAAGAGGTGCTCCGAAGATCGTTCATGTGGATCGTTTGGCACGTTATCACGGATGTAATAATGCTCGGGACGAGCATGTCTTAGGAGGGGGCAGTGTTACGTCGAGTAACTAGGACGACGGAGATGGGTCACGGAGATTCTGGATTAGTCGATGAAGCAGCTAGGAAACAAACAAGAGGAATATGCTAGAATGCGGCACCCGCAACAAAAAAGAAAAACAAACAAAACACAATAGCGTGAGACCGAGCTCAAGGTCAAGGATTAACAATGGCGATTGTAAACATCTATTGTTCGCAAGTTGAATAAAGGACGTAAACATCTATTGTTTCAAAAATGCGGGCGGGTCGCATTATTGAGATTTATCGAGATTTTTCGAATCCAGAATCTTCGTGGCTCATATAAATAATGGTCGACAGCGTCGGCAAGGGCAGTTCAGTTTTGGACGCATCCAAGTGAAGATCGAAGTGAAGTTACAAGTGCGACGTTAAGTGTAACAAGTGCTAGTGTATAGTGACTGTTCGTGTGATTTCTGTGTGTTTGTGTGGTGAATAAAGTGACTGTTTTCGGTGAAATTAGTGATTTTAATTTATCCCGAACCCAGCTCGTAACAGTAATATTATATGTATAACGATAAAATATTTTTACAGCCAGTAAGAAAATATTTCTATTACTTTTCAATATTCTCTTACGTAAGTCTACGATAAAACAAACTAAAGATTAACTTAATAGACACGCAGATAGTTGACACTGGTGACTTCAGTTTGTCCATTTTAGTGGACAGTTACATGAATTACAGCAACGCAAGTGTAAAAACCACATCCAATGTCGTGGAGTAGGGTTTGTGTGAGGTACGCAGAAACATACAGAAAGATGGACAAGCTCACAAAAGTTTAAAGATAAATTATTTTGGCGTCTGTTACTCACCATTGTGTGAATACGCGTCACGCGTTAAATTTCTTTCAATCTTCCTCCTCATTTATCTCTGTGTGTAGAGTGCAGACACTAGCTGTTTACAAGTGTATTATAATAAAATGTTTTATTTTAATGTGATTATAATTTACAGAAATTAATTTATTCTTTCCATAATATGAAAAAATATTTTTATTTAATATTTAAAAATTGTAATGGCGTATTGTGCAAAGGTGCAAACTACATAGTACATAAAGAGGTCGAGATAACCAAAGCATAATTGAGGATCAGACGTCACTAGGTAAGTTAGTCCAATCTATATAATTCTAGACATTCACTCAGGGATAAATTTAAAGAAATTGACATTATGACTGTCGCATCGCAATATACTCGTATCTATGAAAACCTGATTCATGTCAAAAAGAATATTACACAATACTCAGGAATTGCGATATTCATGATGTCAATACTAGGAATAAAAATAAGCTAATATTACCAATGACCAGACTCCAAAAAATCAGTAATTCATTTAAGTGTCAAAGTATTCGTTTCTACAACAAAATCCCAAGTCACATTCAAAATCTAACCATCAACAAATTTAAATCGTATATTAAAAATGTACTATGCAAAAAGGGTTTTTTATAGAGTGATCGATTATTTGAAAGATAAAAATGCTTGGGATTGACCTGCTCTGATGAACCGGGCTATTACTATGCTAGTTAGTTGACATTGTGTATCCGAAATGTAATGTGACAATTTTATTTTGAGCGTTGTCATTTTAATTGTTATGACATTTTAATTGTTATGACATTTTAATTGTTGACATTTTAATCGTTGACATTTTAATTACTCTTTTATTATTGAATTGAATTTTGACATCTATGAATTTGTTACTATTTTGCCGCGACATCATTGAACCGTGACATTTATATTGCAGTCATAAAAAAATATATATATAATTTATAAATGTGAGTACCATGTAGGCTTTTGATACATGATAATTAACAAGATTACTATAGTCTGGACGCTTTGGGAACTTCATTAGACCTACAAGAATGTCCTGCTGATCTGGTATGGTCGTGCGACAGGTCGTTGAGCTCCCTAAATTATGGTTGAGCTACACGATGACTGATGCATGCGTGCCGTCAGTTGGGACTGGTCTACTCAAAGCTGCTATGGTTCTTTTCTCCTGCCTCGACTTCGTCGTCAGGGTGTGCGGAAGTTGGGGCATACACTTGTATAATCTTCAAGGAGTTCCTTTTTGTTATTTTAAGTACAAGGTATGCCACCCTTGCCGACACACTGTCTAGTTCCACAACGTTGCCCTTGAGTGACTTGTGGACCATAAACCTGACGCCACCTTGGGATGGTTGGTGTCCCTCTCGGAAGTAGAGTAAGTGGCAACTATCGAGGGTTATCGTTTCCTCACCCTGTCTCCGGATCTCCGATAGACCCACGATGTGCCCGTTAATACAACATAGCTCTACTTCCAATTCAACAAGGTGCTCGTTCAGCTGCAGAGAGCGTCAATTAAACGTTGCCAGATTGAGGTTACGATGTTGGTACCCTGCCGTCGCCCGGAGATTCTTAGCACCAGGAGCCGGTCGGTTGCCGGAGCCAAAATGGATGGGAAGATTTTATTACCCATATTCCGGCTAGTATCCTTTAGTCGCCTTTTACGACACCCATAGGAGGAGAAGGGGTGGCCTATTCTACAGCCCAGGTCCACACAGGGAAAAGTAGTATTACATGTGCTAATTTAACCATAACCTTCTGAACTATACTGATGCCGTTTTTTTTTAAGATACAACAACAACAACCTTTGAGTATTGGTTAAGATACAGTGACTCACTCCTATTTTGATGTCTCTAGGTGAGGTAGTATCGCTAGCATGTAGTCATCTTGAGATCTCAGTTGTTACGTATGAATCTAATTTTTTCATTTCTCATTCCAAGTTTCCTGGCACACAATATAAGCACACCATTTTCTTAGCACCGGATTATTTGGTTATGTTACTGCCACCCCAGAGGAACTCAGTAGCAGAAATCAAATATCTCAACTATAATTTTTAATAGAAACTACAGATTTATTTCTAAATTATTACAGAAACATTTTCAATACTCGTGATCACCACCTTGAAGTCTTCTTAAGAAAATGTTTATTTATTCTGGCGGCAGTGAAAGTCAGGTAGTTTAAACTTGAACTTTTGCCAAGCTGAGCCTGGTTAAGCCTTTTTTTTAATTTGTGATAGGCTAACGCTTGACCGCCAGTTCGCCTGATGTTAAGCAATACTGCGAAATTGTATAATCGATTACCAAAAAATATCAAAGATGCAAAATCAATGCCGAGTTTTAAAAAACTATTTAATATCTAATCTGAGCGCACTTTAAATTCACTGTTTCACATGTCTCTTCTAGTTGCGCTCGATCTATGTAACGAGCGCGTCCACGCATTGTCTGCTCCTTGTTTACGTAGGTTGATTACTTTTTCTTTTGAAAGTACCCACTACCCTTTAAAATGTATTTCGTTTATAAAGTAACTATTGAACTACTTATTTGTAAAAAACCACACTAAAAAAAATGTATTACTTGTAATTGAGTGAAATTATTAGACACATTAGCGTAAGTACGTATGGGATAAGATTGTTATGATTTATTTGTATGTGTTTTAAACATTCTCATGAAGTGAATTGTTGTAAATTCTTATGAGAAATAAAGATACCTCTCAAACCTTAAAAACACGTTTTACGATTATTGTACAGAACTAGAACCCTGAAGCAGTTGACTGGAGGCGCGGCAGAACAAGGAGGAGATGGCAGATTGATCTGGATGTCTTTCTAGTGAATTGGAAGAATGTAGTACAACAGTGAAATAAGTGGAAAAGTTGGGGCGAGGCCTTTGCTCAGAATAAGGACCATACAGGTTTATAAAAAATACATTATAAAATTTGAGTGGGTACTCAAAATTATAATTTTTACTATGGACCAACTTAGAAATAGAAGAAAGAAGAAGAAACTAAATTTATTTGTAAAGGACACCCGAGTACACAAAAGAAATCAAATAAATATCTTAGATCTATGGTACCCAGGTGTATTTCACAAATCGGCTCTGTCTCAGCATAATGTCGATTGCGACGAATCGTATCGACGCTGGTCTTCCGACAGGACCGGTTTGGTATCGCCACGGTCGGTACTACTAACTATAATTAATCTAATAAAACTAAACTGCTAAACAAATAACTGAAATAATCTATCAATACATAAATAAACGATAGAAATAATATACATAATATTATATTAAATGTCATTGTAATGCCCCTCATACAACAAAAACTATTGGTTATTTAGGTTTATGGATTCCTTTATTTAAATTATCGATAATGATAGTATTATCACAAAGTAATTTTATAATAATATCTACCCAGTTAATAGCTGGTAAGTAAAACTGCATGTGTCCCAGAAAATCCTTTAATTTTAGCGACCAAAGTTTATCAATAATATTTTTGCCAACGTCTTCCCGTGAGTCATACTGGGAAGGAATCGGTTTTCTTTTGCGAGGACTTGTGGTTTATCAAATCTGATGTAGTGCTGGGCCTTATCTAGAGTATATTCACTAACTGCTGACTTCATGGAACGGCGGCGTTTGACATCGGTGATGTGTTCTTTTACGCAGGTCCCTAAGCTTCTTTTAGTTTGGCCTATGTATGAGAGCCTGCAATCACCATCAAGCTTGTACATTCCTATATCAAAGTCAAAGTCAAAGTCAAAATGTTTTATTTCAATTAGACCACTAAATAGGTACTTTTGAAAAGTCAAAACTATTTGCACGGTTCCAAAAAGTGGGTCGTATGGAGAAGAGCCGGCAAGAAACTCCATAGACACTCTTTTAAAAAAATAGAAAATCTTGATTACAATATTAAGTTTTACAACTTAGGTAACTTAGGTATTTTGTTAAAATTATCAGTCATCATCCTGTGGAGCTGGACCAGCACTTTGCCAAACATTTTTATCCAAAAGATAGTCTTCCAGTTTATAGTAAGCTTGCCTGCACAGGGTAAACTTAATCATTTTTTTGAATTTATTTTCTGGTAATTTTAAAATGAACTCCGGAATTTTATTATAAAATCTTACACAGTATCCCATAAAGGAAGTATGGACTTTAGCGAGACGAAACTGCGGCTGCATTAATCTTGATTTATGTCTAGTATTATAACTATGCAGCTCACATTTTCTGGAATAAAGGTGTAAATTTTTTCTTACGTACATAATATTCTCATAGACGTACTGAGAAGGCACTGTCATTATATTTATTTCTTTAAAGAGTTCTCTAAGCGAATCGCGACTACGTAGGTTGTAAATGGCTCTAACTGCTCTTTTCTGTAGAATAAAAACAGATTCTATATCTGCAGCGCGGCCCCATAGCAATATTCCATAAGACATAATACTATGAAAGTAGCTAAAGTAGACCAGTCTTGCGGTTGCTTCATCTGTAAGTAGTCTGATTTTTCTAACTGCATAAGCAGCCGAACTCAGGTGTCCCGCCAAAGTCCTTATGTGCGGCCCCCATTGAAGCTTTGAATCTATCTTTATCCCTAGGAAAACCGTTTGTTCGACATATTCTAGCTTATCATTATTTAGTACAATGTCACAATCTACACACTTTACATTGGGTAGAGCAAACTTTACGCATTTCGTTTTCTGCCTATTTAATACTAAATTATTAACTGTGAACCAATCATGGACCTTAAGAAGTGCGCTATTTACATCGTCAGTATTAGGTATACGCCTGTTTAATTTAAAAATTAAAGAAGTATCATCTGCAAATAACACAATCTTCGCTTGATCCTCAAGCATGAATGGTAAATCGTTAATATACACTAAAAATAAGAATGGACCTAGAATAGAACCCTGAGGTACGCCCATTTTCACCTGTGTGCCGGACGATTTAACCCCATTTATTTGAACTTGTTGTTGCCTATTGCACAAGTATGATTTGACAAGTTTCAAAGACTTGTGCTTCAGACCATAATGCTCTAACTTAAGTAGCAGGGTTTCATGACTTACGCAGTCAAAGGCTTTCGAGAGGTCACAGAATACACCGATCGCGTCCTGAGACTCTTCCCAGGCATCAAAAATGTGTTTAATAAGTCTGATACCAGCGTCAGTAGTATTACGTCCTTTTGTGAAGCCGTATTGCTGGTCATGAAAAAGTCTATTTATATTGAAATGCGCTAGCATTGAGCATGATCCTTTCAAATACCTTGCTAAGCACAGGCAGAACAGACACCGGCCTAAAATTGCCAGGATCTTCACAATCTCCAGATTTAAACAAAGGTATAACTTTGCTGTACTTCATTAAATCTGGGAAGGTTCCTTGGTCGACACACTTGTTAAATATTATCGCTAGGTGTGGTGCTACAGTGTTAATTATACTCTTACAAACATTCACCGATAAACCCCATAAGTCTTCAGTTAACTTAACCTTAATTTCTTTAAAAGCTTTTAAAATACACACGGGGTTAACGTGCTTAAATCTAAACGTTACAGGACAGGCAGCTACATTCCGTTTCAGTAAAGCTGCAGAAAGTGCGGGTGATGAATTTAACGAATCTGTAATTTTTAAGGGTACATTGGTAAAGAATGTCTCAAATTCTTGGGCCACCCCGGCATCTGTGCTTATAAGACCACGTGCCGTCTGTAGAGTGAAATTGTTATTGCCCTACAATTTCGATTTACCACTTTCAGTATTAATTATCTTCCAAGTGGTTTTGATCCTATTATCGGCGCACCTAATTTTATTACTAATATAATGAGCCTTAGCTACCTGACATACCTTTTTAAAAGTTTTTGAAAAAGTGTTTACATATTGAATGAATAACGACGACGACGATAAAATGTCGTTAAAATGGTGTTAGGTCCATCACTACATCAGATTTGATAAACCACAACTCCTCGCAAAAGAAAACCGATTCCTTCCCAGGATGATTCGCGAGACCATTGAAATTAAAAAATACATCCTAATTTCAATAGAGTAGATGGCTGGGTCTTACCATCTGCTTGAAACCCCATTATAAATTCCATAAAATCAAAATCCGAGCCCAAAACTGCAAGACCGAAGGATACGGTGGACTCGTTCTGCGTGAATCGGATCGCCAATAATTAACAAAAATGTAAGGTAGCTGTTAGTAATTGCAACATTAAGACGTCCAACAACTTGGTCTACCCGTGACAATGGATGCTGTAAAGGATGCGAAACTTCGGTAATTAAATAATATCAATAGAACGCTATAAAATCCGTAAAAGGTAGTTTTATTTTAATTAAGATATTTTGATGACATTAAATATGAGCTTAAAAATATGTTGCCGGAATATTTAAAAAAAAAAACATTTAAATTTAAATTTGTTGAGTGACTATTATTGTAATAACTATAGGAAGGACTTTTATCGTATCTCATTTACTTACGAAGCTAATCTGTCGACAGCATCACGTTGGAAATCCAGTCTATATTGGAATCAACCGCCGTATATCCCATAAAAGCCATAGTAGTGTCATTCCATACTAACGCATAAACTCCTATTATCATGCCATCCTGAATCAAAGGTCCACCAGAGTCACCGTACCAGCCCATATGCAATCTGTTTGAACACTTCGGGGTGATACATATCAGATACCTTTCATTTCCCTTAAAATCCTTATCACAGGCGACGATAGCCGCTTCACCTACTTGCAAAGGCCTCCGTTCGTCATCTCCAGGTTTGTTCGTGCCGCCACCGCCCACGTATGTCACCGGCAGTCCTATCATCGAAGTGTGATCAACAGCTGATAATCTTCCATAACTTTCGACATTAACTTTTTCCGTACGCAATAAACATATATCATTATCCGCATAGAATATGTTTTCATGAAATAACATGCGATAAGATGGATGCATAAATATTTTCAGCACTTTCGAATATAATTTCGTCATTATGGGAGAATCTGTAAAGTTGCCGTACCAAACATAGAATACTTCATGTAGATAATCATCGACACAGTGTGCGGCAGTCAGTGTCCAGTGCTCCGCTATCACAGAGGCAGTACATAATCTTAATATGTTATCCTTATCATAGCCATTTTTATGAATGTTCAACAATGTTACAGCGTATGGATATTCTCCAGGTGTAATATCACGACCATCGAGCACTCTAAGATGCGTCCGAAATGGTGTTCTTTTTACCGTAGCACCGCTTAGAATTAAAATTAAGCAACCAATGGCGATGATTCCCAACATAGTAATTAACACGTACCCTCAAATTACGACCAAAAAAGACGGCTAAGTTTAAATCGTTTTTTAAACGATACATTAAATGCTATGCTATTTTTATGTATGTAATATTAAATGTATAACGATAAAATATTTTTACAGCCAGTAAGAAAATATTTCTATTACTTTTCAATATTCTCTTACGTAAGTCTACAATAAAACAAACAATAGATTAACTTATAATCTTCGCGGGTTTAGAGTGAAACTAAAACGATTTTTATGTGACCATCAAAACTCTGAGCAAGCTCTTATACATGATACCAGTGCTATATAAAGACTTTTTCTGGCGCCCGTAAGGCGACTTTGACTGTTTTCCCAGTATGTAGTTGGTTATCCACATAATAATAATATTTAAAAATTTAGAGAGCTATAGTTTTTTTTACAGAAATGTGCTGATCAATGACACTTTTGATCAATGATTGTCAATGTCAAAATCTACTGTTCTGTCAAATGTCTTCCATTGTTTCACTGTCGCTAGTGTAAAAAAAAAATGTTTATGCCGTGATGTATTCTATTACCTACCTATTCTCATGTACTATGTGCCTTTTTTTATTTTGTGGCTGTTTTAATTTATTCTTTCCATAATACATAACTAAAAGTATTATTCATCATATCATCATCATATTATCAGCCTATTGCTGTCCACTGCTGAACGTAGGCCTCCCCCAAGGAACGCCAACCATCCTGGTCGTGGGCAGCAGGTATCCATCCGCTACCAGCCAACTTCTTCAAATCATCGGTCCATCGCGTCGTAGGGCGTCCCACACAACGCTTGCCCAAACGCGGTCTCCACTCTAACACTTTTAGGCTCCATCGGTCGTCTGTCAGTCTGCAGACATGGCCGGCCCACTTCCACTTCAGCGTGTTTATTCTTCGAGCAATGTCGGTGACTTTAGTTCTTTGGCGAATGACTTCGTTGCGAATTCTATCCAGTAGAGAAACTCCAAGCCTTGCTCTTTCCGTTGCACGATGTGCAACCTTGAATTTGTGGACCAGTCCCAAGGTAAGTGTCCACGTTTCGGCTACGTAACTCATCACGGGTAGGACGCACTGTTTATAGACCCTGGTCTTTAGGGATTAAGGGATCGACGATTCAAAGATATCACACAGCTTCCCGAATGCCGCCCAGCCCAAGCGAATCCTTCTGGTCGCCTCCTTCTCGAAGTTAGCCGGCCCAGTTGTATGGTTTGGCCAAGATATATGTATTCTTGCACAACCTCGAGGGCAGCGCCATTTACGTATACGGGTCTCGGGGTGACATGGTCATTGTACATGACTTTGGTTTTATCGAAGTTCGGCATTCGACAAGGCATCTCTACATGAACTCTAGAACAGCCCAGGTCTCGACGGTATCGAAGGCTTTCTCGTAGTCCACATACGCTAGACAGAAAGGCTGATTATACTCCTGGGTCTTTTGGATGATTTGCCTGAGGGTGTGTATGTGGCCCACGGTGCTGTAGTCTTTTCGGAATCCGGCCTGCTCTTGTGGCTGGAAGTCATCGAACTTTTGGGCAAGACGATTCGAGATAGCTCTCGAAAACAATTTTTAAGAAGCGTACTCGTATTATCGCCCTTTTTGAAAAATAATACCACCATGCTCCAGCTCCATGCCTCTGAATTGAAGAGCTTAACAAGCTCTTGTAAGACAGGTGTTCCTCCTGCCGTGATCAGCTCCGTGGTTATCCCATCATCAACCGGAGTTTTGTTGTTATGAAGCTGTCCGAGAGCTATTCTAATCTCACCCATGTCAATGTCGGGAAGCTCGTCCGTGAGGTGACGTGTAAGTCTGGCAGGTAGATCATCCGCGCTGTGGGCCTGAGGTGGGCATGTTTTTTGAGAGTATAAGTCTGCTCAGAGCCAATCACGCGCAATGTTTAATCTGTCAAAACATAACCTGGATGAAAACATGGTTCAAGTACTATCAAAAGGCCTAAATTTTGCTGTAACACCCCGAAAAATTCTGGTAGAAAACATAATATGCAATGTAGAAGAGTGCCTGTATAAAAATAATATACTCGTACATAAACAAGATTTAGAAGCGATACGTCAAAACATTTCGTGTTACGTCGCAGCAAACCACCCAAAGTAAATCTATCAAAAAACCAATACATAGCGCTAAAAAACCTCCGCGACAGGCCTGAATTGACCATTCTACGTGCAGACAATTTTAAACAAATTCTAATGGATACGTCGGATTACAATAATAAAATACAAGACCTTTTATCGGATGTAAACACTTACAAACAAGTGAAAACCGACCCTACAACAAAAACAATAAAGTCAACTAGTGATCTGATTAAAAAGCACTCCGATACATTGAATCTAGACGTCAAATATCTAATTCCTAGTTGTGCAAAACCACCAAAACTGTATGGGCTACCTAAGATACACAAACCCATGAATGCTCCGCTAAGACCAATAGTCAGCCAAATCGACTCACCAACCTACAGATTTGCTCAACATCTAACAAAAGTACTCTCACCACTCAGAGGAAACACCGAAGCATATGTGAAGGACTCATACCATTTGTCAATGAAATAAAACACCTACATCTCGCCGAAAAATAAACTATGGTCAGTTTTGATGTTCAGTCATTATTTACATGCTCACCAGTTGAAGACTGCATCAGAATTGTGTCTAAGAAACTAGTAGAGAATAACATGCCTATTCAATATGCTGAACTACTAAAACATTGCCTAACATCTGGCTACATGTTGTGAAGTAACAGATACTACATGCAAGTGGATGGTGTAGCAATGGGCTCTCCAGTATCTCCCATTGTTGCTGATATCTTTATGGAAGATTTCGAGGAGACTGCCCTGCAATTTGCACCTGTAACACCAAAGTTCTACAAGCGGTACGTAGATGATACTTTCACCATACTACCATCTAATAAAGTAACAATATTTTTAGACCATCTTAACTCCATAAACTCTAAAATTCAATTTATCATGGAGGCAGAGGCCAATAACTCTTTAGCTTTCTTAGATGTTTTAGTAATTCGTAATCCAAACAACACATTGAGTCACACTGTGTATCGTAAGAAAACAGACAGACAAATACTTAAACGGTGACTCACACCACCACCCAACACAGTTATCTACCGTCGGTAAATCATTGTTTCAGAGAGCGCGCGGGATCTGTTATGAGCAACATCTGGCTGCATAGGTTCAACATGTCAAACAAGTACTGCACGACAACAAGCTCCAAATACCGCGCCCTTGTCACAGAAACCGCGTGAAACGTGCCACAGTCGAGCGCCTACCTGTTGTATTACCATATGTTAGAGGAGTCACAGACAAGATTGGCTACATCTTGAAGCGTGCTTCAATCAAAACTTAGTCCAAGCCGCTGAAGAAGATCAGTCCGTTCCTACCACCTGTCAAGTGCCATAAACCTCTACAAGATGCAGGAGTGTACAAGCTTGATTGTGATTGCGGTCTCTTCCCCGCATAAAACCAGATTATACCTATCAGGGAAGACCCACTCGGGAAGCGCATTCCACATTTCAGCAGTACGCATGATAAAAGTGGACTTAAAGCGTTTCGTTCGGGTTTTCGTAATGTTCACCATGAATCGATGTCGCTTTTTCGTTCTTATGGCCACCGTCGCATGTATTGCGAGAGTTCCTTCGGAAAAATCTAAGGATGAAGTTATGTCAGAACTTTTGAATTAATTAGTAATTTTGAAAAACACGTTTTTCGATTATTGTACAGAACTAGAACCCTGAAGCAGTTGACCGGAGGCGCGGCAGAACAAGGAAATCCAAGCCCAAAACTGCAAGACCAAAGGATACGGTGAACTCGTTCTGCGTGAATCGGATCGCTAATAATTAACAAAAATGTAAGGTAACTGTTAGTATTTGCAACATTAAGACGTCCAAGAACTTGGTCTACCCGTGACAATGGATGCTGTAAAGGATGCGAACTTCGGTAATTAAATAATATCAATAGAACGCCATAAAATCCGTAAAAAGTAGTTTTATTTTAATTTAGATATTTTGATGACATTAAATATGAGCTTAAAAATATGTTGCCGTAATATTAAAAAATTCACCCTCTCATTTGAGTGGAGACCCATGCCTAGCAGTCGGACAGTATAATGGGTTGATTATGTATGTAATATTAAAAAAACACTTAAATTTAAATTTGTTGAGTGACTATTATTCTAATAACTATAGGAAGGACTTTTATTGTATCTCATTCACTTACGAAGCTAATCTGTCGACAGCATCACGTTGGAAATCCAGTCTATATTGGAATCAACCGCCGTATATCCCATAAAAGCCATATTCGTGACATTCTCTACTGACGCATAAACTCCTATTATCATGCCATCCTGAATCAAAGGTCCACCAGAGTCACCGTACCAGCCCATATGCAATCTGTTTGAACACTTCGGGGTGATACAAATCAGATACCTTTCATTTCCCTTAAAATCCTTATCACAGGCGACGATAGCCGCTTCACCTACTTGCAAAGGCCTCCGATCGTCATCTCCAGGTTTGTTCGTGCCGCCACCGCCCACGTATGTCACCGGCAGTCCTATCATCGAAGAGTGATCAACAGCTGATAATCTTCCATAACTTTCGACATTAACTTTTTCCGTACGCAATAAACATATATCATTATCTGCATAGAATATGTTTTCATGAACTAACAAGCGATAAGATGGATGCATAAATATATTCAGCACTTTCGAATATAATTTTGTCACTAAGGGAGAATCTGTAAAGTTGCCGTACCAAACATAGAATACTTTATTTTTTAAACTGTCGACGCAGTGTGCGGCAGTCAGTGTCCACTGCTCCGCTATCACGGAGGCAGTACATAATCTGAATATGTTATCCTTACCATAGCCATTTTTATAAATTCTCAACAATGTCACAGCGTATGGATATTCTCCAGGTGTAATATCACGACCATCGAGCACTCTAAGATGCGTCCGAAATGGTGTTCTTTTCACTGTAGCACCGCTTAGAATTAACATTAAGCAACCAATGGCGATGATTCCCAACATAGTAATTAACACGTACCCTCAAATTACGACCAAAAAGACGGCTAAGTTTAAATCGTTTTTTAATCGATACATTAAATGCTATGCTATTTTTATGTATGTAATATTTTATGTATAACGATAAAATATTTTTACAGCCAGTAAGAAAATATTTCTATTACTTTTCAATATTCTCTTACGTAAGTCTACGATAAAACAAACTAAAGATTAACTTAATAGACACGCAGATGGTTTCACTGGTGCCTTCAGTTTGTCCATTTTAGTGGACAACTACATTAATTACAGCAACGCAAGTGTAAAAACCACATCCAATGTCGTGGAGTAGGGTTTGTGTGAGGTACGCAGAAACATACAGACAGATGGACAAGCTCACAAAAGTTTAAAGATAAATTATTTTGGCGTCTGTTACTCACCATTGTGTGAATACGCGTCATGTTAAATTTCTTTCAATCTTCCTCCTTATTTATCTCTGTGTGTAGAGTGCAGACACTAGCTGGTTACAAGTGTATTATAATAAAATGTTTTATTTTAATGTGATTATAATTTTCAGAAATTAATTTATTCTTTCCATAATACATAACTAAAAGTAGTATTACATGTACTGATATACTATACTATACTGATGCCGTATTTTTTTTAAGATACAACTCATTTCCCCGTTTGAATTTTGATTAAGATACAGTTCCTCACTCCTATTCTGATGTCTCTAGGTGAGGTTGTATCGCTAGCATGTAGTCATCTTGAGATATCAGTTGTTACGTATGAGTCTCATTTTCCCAGTAAGTTTCCAGGTTGAATTTTTACCCTCCAAAATGGAGCACAATATAAGCACATCATTTTCTTAGAACCAGATTACTTGGTTATGTTACTGCCACCCCAGAGGAACTCAGTAGCAGAAATCAAATATCTCAACTATAACTTTTAATAGAAACTACAGATTTATTTCTAAATTATTACAGTAACATTTTCAATACTCGTGATCACCACCTTGAAGTCTTCTTAAGAAAATGTTTATTTACTCTGGCGGCAGTGAAAGTCAGGTAGTTTGAACTTGAACTTTTGCCAGGCTGAGCCTGATGGAGACTTTATTTTTTTAATTTGTGATAGGCTATCGCTTGACCGCCAGATCGCCTGATGTTAAGCAATACTGCGATCTACGATGGAGCGCGCTTGCCTAGAAAAAACCGATTCACTCGTGATTTAAAGACACCCAGATTATACCTATCAGGGAAGACCCACTCGGGAAGCGCATTCCACATTTCAGCAGTACGCATGATAAAAGTGGACTTTAAGCGTTTCGTTCGGGTTTTTGGAATATCCACCATGAATTGTTGTCGCTTTTTGACAGAATTTCATTTTATTGATGTCTTCTTTTAATTTAAACAAAGTATTATTAAGTGTTTATTTCTATAAGCTTATCTTACATAATATCTTATAATTATTATTAAAATAGAAGTATATGTACTGAGGCTGGTGTTATGCTAGTGATGAATTGACAGTACACTATGGACAAACGTCAATCTCAAGAGAATTTTGTTACTACGTTCATAAGACCAAGATTATTTTAAAATATATTAATTTATTTATGTATGACACAGATGGTTTTTCTTGAATTGCATTTATCTACTGTCACTCGTTGGGGCTGTAGCTCTAACAACATGTTTCAAGTAAATGACAAACATATCCTATATTTTTAGGTGGGATTATACCTATGGAGGGTGAAAATACCCCCTTTCACCCCGATCGGTGTTTTTCCACCCACAGTCGCAAACTGGGGTCTAATTTGAATTTATGTCAGTAATAAATACTTTTGCTGCCTGCAAAGAGTTATTGGGTACAATTTATTATGCCGGTAGAATTTAAAGGGTTATTTTTTAGAAATGGTGATTTGAAAGGTTTGTGACTTTTTGTACTAATCTGATAATGTTTTTAATTTAATTCGTAAACTGGATAATAATGTGAAGACTATACTTGTATAATGCTTATTATAATGCTTATTTCTACAGACTACAGACTCCCAGAACCGCAGCAACCGGGAATTCTTACGTGCGAAAGTCGAAACACACAGCAAGATGCTTTACGACAGACTCCAACGTACGGGTGGCCGCCAGACAGTCAGACCGCAACAGGTCCTACCACCGAGCAAGTGAGATATTTTCACGCCTCTTAGGGGATGACTATCTGAAAGGCAGTGAGGAACAGTATTCTAAAACATCCCCACACGGGGTGTGTGTTTTCCCAATTGGGAAATGGTTAGGAAAATTATAGTATTTTAGGAACTATAATTAGACTTACGTGTCATCTATCCTTGCTGTTGTCCATTCCCAGCCTGGAGACAATCTATACTAATATTATAGACGTAAGTAGCTTTCTCTGTTTATCTGTTACAATTTCACGTCTAAACCTCTAAACAAATTACGATAAAACCAAGCAATAGATTGCATCCTGGAGCAGGAAGTAGGCTACCTCTTGTCTTAAAAAAAAATAGTACCTAAAAGCAGCTGTTTTATTATTTTATAAAGTTGTCTCCTAACGCAACGGATTAAAATATTCTACTTATATAAATTTAAAGTAAATTGACATTATTTTAGTTTTTTCTTCGTTTATGAAATTTTTATGTTGGGGGTTACGTTTTATTTTTATGAATAATATTATGCAATGTACACATTCTCAATGTGTACAGTGCGGTAGGCTTAATTCCTTTATCTCCCAACTCACAATACTTACTTGAAAGCATAACAGTAGTAAAAATCTAAAAAAAGCAGTATACTAATATATTTATAACAAGTTTTATTACACATAGGCAGTAATATCGATGTCGATGTAAAGAAACCAATACCTTCTAATCAAGTTTATTCCATCAAATGAAAAAATCTATTCACTCATTCGTTCATATACATTATGTTTTGCAATAGGCACCTCACTAAAACTATTTAAGGTTATTGACTTTCCTTTGTTTACAAAGTTTTAAATTTTGATTGGAGTAGACTATAAATAGACTCCTCCTTTCGACATGGCAATCTTCAAGAAGCGAGCCTATTCTTTTCTCAAAGGCCGGCAACGCACTTGCGACCCCTCTGGTGTTGTGGGTGTTAATGGGCGGCGGTGATCGCTTACCACCACGTGACCCACTTGCTCGTTTGCCCTCCTATTCTATAAAAAAAATACAAGTAAAACCCACAGGCAACAATAACTGGCCAGTACCTAATAATATGAACTAACGACCCATACGTAGATTCATGTAACAAAATTTTCCTTTCTAAATTTCAGAGCGATAAAAAAAATCTTTGAAAAATACACCTTGCCCTGACAACAAAAAAATCAGTAGCGGCTAAATCAGTGCAGCTGTTCTCAAGTGAAGATCTTTCATACATACGGCAATTAATGTTTGTATTGAGATAGTAGTAGAAGCTAATTAATTTGACTGTCAGAAGAAGTCTCTTGGCATAACATAACTGCCCAGTTACTTTGAGAACATTCTCAAAAGTTCTAATACACGAATTGTATTATTTAAATAAAATTACTTTCAGCATTTGGTCAAAGCAATATCAACTTTCAAATGTTATACACATAATTTATTTGCCAATGTTCAATTAGACCCTAGCTACATACGCCTATCTTATTGGCGCAATCCTTTAAAAAAGGTCAGGTGCGTAGCACTCGCAACCGGCTTGTATGTATGAGATGATGTATGAATGTGGAAGAAGCAAAAGAAGTATGCAAGAATCGTAGCAAGTGCCAGTCTATAGTTTTTGCCTACCTTGTGGGAGAAAGGCATTTGGTCATAATTTATTTTCCAATGTTCAATAAAGCAAATAGTCCAATAATGCCATTTGAAAAGTCAAAATAACACGCGTGGAAAATATTCGCAAAGTTATGACTCCTGTCAAATATGCTTGTCTATGATCTATGACCGAAAATGGCGAACGAATTGCGACGCCCATACATCACTGAGCCAATTTTAAATTTATCATGCAGAGTTTATAAGAATTTTCACATTGGTCGGTCATACATACTCATACACCATACATGATTTTTGTGTATGAATTATGAAACGACTGTCGTATTATCCGCCATACATTAAAGAAATCCTTGACACGCATGTTGCGTCGACCGCACTGAATCAGTTAATACGGTAAATACTAGATATACTCGATACGGTAAATACTTAATATTAGACGTACCTGAGCTCCCACCATGCCAGTCTTCAGCCTAGGCAGGTCGGTGTGTGAGTACTTTGAGATAGACCAGGGTTCCACCACGGTAAGGTCGGTGTTCAGCTCGAAATCGTTAATCTGGTTGCGCAGGAACTTTCTGATATTCCATGGAAGGTCGTTGTGTCTGGAGGAAAGGGTAACAATTTTAAACTTTATTTAAAACGGTTTCTGCGTTTAGTAACTATATATCTACATTCTATGATTAATTAATAATTGAGAGCATGTACTTGGCATTCGTTTTTGGTGTACAATAAAGAATAATATTAACTATATTTATGCCTTAGTGGTCATGTATACAAAAACTCTCAAAAATGTCATCGTATTCTTATAGGAATGGTACAGAAACACAGATAATAAACAATTTTAATAATATTAGATACAGATTGTAATATCCCTAATAGATAAATGTCTAGGGCATAGTAGAATTCCAAATAACATAGCTCCGTGCTATTGTGTTCCTAACGGTGAGCAAAGTTGCCAGAGCTCCACGAGGAAGCGTTGTGTTGGCAGTGTGGGGTAGGTTGTGTTTTGTTACCGCCGCTGTCATGTATGGCAGCATGTCTCCTATGCTACCAGCCCAACTATTCCTCCTTAATTTACAGGGTCGGCAACGCGCGAGTGATACCTCTGGTGTTACCGCTTACCATCAGGCGGGCCGTATGCTTGTTTGCCACCTTAGTGGTATAAAAAAACGACTACTCGTGCATTATTATAACAGCAGCTACACGTGTTTTACATTTATAAAAGTTCCAAACGGTAAAGTTAAAAATGCGAAACGAAATACAAAATGCTTTAATCTTTTTGTCTGACGGCTTGAAAAAGTTTTTCAATTTGTAAAGAAACTACTTTGAGGCCCTTTTTATATAATTTGTAAAGGCGTGGTCGTACGCATTTCCGAACGTGAACATGTATTACGAACAATATGAGCACGAAAGTTTTAAAACTTCGTGAACATTATTTTGAGTGTAAACTCAATAACTATCACTAAATGTTAATGAAGAGGCTGTGAACTTGCTAAGACTCCAAAGGGTGCACCTACATAGTTTTGACCTGTCCTATGATTTCACCGGTCGAATAAGTATAACTTACATACATATATAATCAACCCATTATACTGTTGGGCACGGGTCTCCTCTCAGAATGAGAGGGAATAAGCTATAGTACACCACGCTGGCCTAGTGCGGGTTCGCAGACTTCACACGACATCGAGAAAATTTCTCAGGCATGCAGGTTTCCTCACGATGTTTTCCTTCACCGTTAAAGCGCATGATAATTAACTATTTAATACGCACATGACTTCGACAAGTCAGCGGTGCACGCCTTGGGTTCGAAATCGAGACCTTTTGACTTAGCAGTCCAACGGTCATACCACTAGGCTATCACTGGTACTAAATATAACGCGATGAAATGTGTAGTGGTTTTATTTAAATATCTATACTAATATTTTTAGGGGTTCCCTGCTAGAAAGATATACTATCACTGAGTACTTATACCCTACTTTTTCTTTTGGTGAATATTTATATTTTCAATATCACTCTACTACTCTTAGGAACGGGGCAACGCGGGTGAAACCGCGGTCGGGTCTTATAGTATCTAATATTCCTGTAAGTGTATTAATCAGAATATTTTAGTTCCTTAGCAAACAGCTAGAGGGAGTTGAAGTACTTACACGCCCTTACACTGAAAACAACAATTTATCAACGGAAGATGTAAAACTTTCAACTTGTTATATTTTTGAGTAGAAGAGTTTTTTCCTAGATATTTTTTAAAAGCTATATCTGAAATTTGGCACACCAACAAACAGACGTTGAGATTTACCTAGGGTTTAGGTAATATAGAACGCAGATCATGGGCGGAGCGGGTTAGGTAGATTCAAGATTCAAATAAGCTTTTACAAGCGTTTATGAAACGTTATGATTCTAGTTGCACGGTTCCAAAAAGTTGATCCTATGGAGAAGAATCCGGCAAGAATCTTCATGGACACTCTTTTAAAATAAATGGTATTACATTCTTCACTTGAACATTATTGCGATCACAGGATGTGTGAACATTTAATGTCAAAGTTGGACTATAGCCGATAATTAAAATATGGTTTGAGAACTCAATATCATTATTAGAAAATAAACCAGATGGTACAAAACCTAGCGAATAATAATGTTCTTATTTAAATATAACCCGTTTCTTCTAGGCAAGCGCGCTCCATCGTAAATCGTAGTATCGCTTAACATCAGACGAACTGGCGCTCAAGCGTAAGCCTATCACGAATAAAAAAAACTCATGTAATCCTTATTACCTACTGTATATTTATTAAAAAGTTGTGACGTCACCGTCCACGTTTAGGTTCCACGTTTATATAACTGCGGAGTATAAAAAATATGTTTTGTCTGCTCTCATTATTATTAGTTATAAAACCTAAAATATTAATAAAACAGGCTTGGGTCATTGCGTTTAAATCGATCGAGACTGTTTGTAATTTTGTTTATAATTGTAATTATTGATATTTTCATTGATGGCTTATTATTTGCACGTTATCATTATATAATTTTTTTAAATAATCGTTGCCCGACACTAGGATTTTCTCCTGTATCGTGGGTGCGTTTACAAACACAAATTCTCACATACACAAACGCCCAGACCCGGAACAGATATCTGTTTACTCCGTTTAAGGATCGAACCCACAACACGTGGCGTAGAAGCCGATCGCTCAGGCATTATGTCAAACGTGTCGTAGAATTGGTATCAATACAAAGAACTGAAAAAAAATAAACATTACTAGATTTTTTTTCAAACCAAGATTATAGAACTTGATAAGAATACAGCAGAATTGAATGACAAAGACTTGAGCTTCAGTTCTAGAATCGAGGGTTTAAACAGTCAATAGTATCTAGGTATTTTATACTTTATCTGCACAGCAAAACTTATTTTTGTTCGCTAGTATTTTAGCGTGCTCTAAAATGTTTGAAGCCGCTTGTAGTATCGCGCAGGTTTAGTAGTTATTTATCTGGCTGTTGTTTTAGCCTTTTGTTTTTCTTAAAAAGAATAGTTGTCCAGTATTTACTGACAGGCGGAGGTCAGACGACATTCGCTTGTCGTCAGCCACGATTTCTACAATAATGACACAAATGTTGTATTCGATTTCTCCTAGCATTGCTGTGACAGCAAAATATATCTAATAAAATACTGCTGGGCAATGTAATCTCGGAAATCGCAGTGGGAACGACCTCCAATGAGGTGGACGGATGACCTGGTGAAGGTCGCTGGAAGTCCTTGGATGCAGGCGGCATATAACCGGTCCTTGTGGAAGTCTTTAAGTAGGCCTTTGTTGAGCAGTGGACGTCTTTTGGCTAATATGACGAGGTAATGTAATAATTGAACTGTTTCGAATTCATGCCGAAATCAAAAATAAATTTTCCGAAAACATCGGCTAGAGAGCTGCATCTTTTTTTTATGTGAATATCTTGATAGAAGTCTTCTATCCTTCGGAAGGAATAGTGGTGAACCCTTGAAACTTCTATGCTCGTCGATATGTTGCCATCTGACGTATGAATCGAAGAATAAATAAAAAAATGTATGAAAATGTAATTTTATGAACTTGTCGAATTGTAAATAATGACGTTATACAGATACGTCCTATCAAAGTCAAAAATAATTTATTCAAGATAGATTACATACTAGGTAGTACTTTAATTCAGCATGATATTAAGACAGCCCTCAAAACACCCGCCCTTAACCGCGCATCATGCTTAACGCCTCCAATCGCCTGAATACCATAGTTAAAGATTTCCACGGATTCCAGATTTCCAGTAATTTGTTTGATGGCTTAAAACTATCTCATACATTTTTCAGCGGAACTCACCCGTCAGTAAGAGGCACCTCCTCCAGGATTTGCTTGGCAATCTCCAATCGTTCGCGGTCGTAGGACGCGGCGGCGACGACAGCTAATATCGCCAGGAGCAGGCAAGCCACCGAGCGACGCTCACAGGGGTTAATCATCCTTGCTGCAAGAGACATAGAGGTCATTAAAATCGAGTAAGATAGACATAATAACGTACCATGTGTACTAATATACACCCACAGTACGCCTGTAGTTCCATGTAGTAAGGGCGAGCAAAATCCAAACACCGAGCTGCTACTGAAAATTTTATAGACAAACTCAATAACACTGCTCGCGCTGGGAATAGAACCCAACACCTGTACCGTAGCAGTCGCGCTTGGGTCCATTATACTTATATGGCATCATATAATAAGATACTCTAACCCACTTGTTTTTGTGTAAATATCTTCAATGTACAGACACAGCTTTTTTACGATTTTATAATAGTAGAAATATAATAAATACCTATACATAACTACATTAGGTACATTAAAAATTTAAAGAAACCCCCGACACGACACCACCATTTTGTGACGGCGGACATCTTCTTGGATCTTGGATTTTCATCAAACATAGCTAAGAACACTCCCGACTAATTCACATTTCAAACGAAAAAGAAAACAAAATCAAAATCCGTTCATCCGTTCGGGAACTACGATGCCACAGACACACACACCGTCGTTTTTTGCGTAAATACGTAAGGTAAAGTTTTAGTGGTAACAAAGAATGTCCACACTGATATTGCACATGCGTTAGTAACTCTGCCTGTTACCTTTTCATGCTTAAATAGATGTCTATAAAAGGCAAGGAGATAGATTGTATCCTAAGGAAGAACATAGGCTTCTTTATTTGGAACGCCAGTAAAACTGCGGACAACAGTTAGTACCCAATAAAATAATAATGTTTTATTTTAAATATATAAACTTCACTTAAATTTATATCTTCAAAAATGTTTAGCATGCATCAATGCTAATTATAAATACTAATAATTTATTAATTCAAAACATTCAAAATAAAAAATAAACAAATAAGTTATTTTTATTATAGATATTGTAACGATACTTTTTAGAATGCATAGGTAATTTAAAACATAAAATAAGAAAGAAAGACATTTTATTTCAGACTCGCACAGACAGAGCGTACTTAGTACATGAAATAGGTGCTTAATTAACAAATTATTGTGAAAAACCTGCAGGAGGCCGAAAAAGGACCCTAACATTAAAAAGCATGATCCCACAGCGCTGGTTTTCAGTTAGTGATGCCACTGCATAAATTAACTATGAACTACATAAATATGGAACTGTTTTTTTGTTCTTATTGCCCACTGACCTGGGTTCGATTTTGTGGCCAAGCCATGTCACTAAGTAACTACTAACCTAATTCGTTAGTGGCAATTTCGATGAGATTGCGAAGGATTATTGCGTACAAGTAATTATATTAGGTTAGGTTGATCTACATAACGACTGATGTACGCATTCCATCGGAATAAATAACCTCAAATTCACTGACCTACTTTCCTTAACCATTTCATCTACTTATTAATTGCTAGAGATTTATTATTTACTATTTATTTTGAGAAAAATTATACATTACAGTATATACTATTTATTTTTTCTTGAGTAATAACATTTTCAGGATGCAACAGAATTTCTTTTTTCGAAATCTGTTTAGCAGTTTAAGTGTGAAAGGTAACACACAAACATTTCGCATTTAGAATATTTGTATCAAAGTGTGGATTATATTAGTATTATTTAACTATAAATTATAAGTTGTTTAGTTATGATTACTTTAAAATAAAATATTGGAGAAGCAGGGGTCATCGAGGGGGGAAAATTGATGTACCTAATTTTAAAAAGATCCATGTCATCCATCCTATGGAAGATTTCTAAGAATCTGGTACGTATTCCTAATATAAATTTATTTTTTAGGGATTGCAAAAAGTTATCGCTTAGATGTAACGATGCATATTCTGAACTGCGTGAAGTCCAGGATACATCTTCGGCACTACATTTAAGTAATAATAGCATCTAGATTTCACAGTGATCAGTGTATTAAACACTAGCAGTAGGTAATCTATTTTAAGATGGTAAACCTTTCTTCTGCGATAAAGGTTATCTGTATAAATAATAATATAAAAGAATAACTATTGAAGTGTATTATTAAAAAGCCTGCCGGATGATAACACATATTATTTCGAAACTATCATTCAGAGCAGTTTAGGCAATACCTTAGGCATATAGTTCAGTTATCAAACCTGTTGAGTAGCTAATATTTTTACCACGAGTTGACCTATTTAGTAGGCCAGGTAGACATAATAAACGAACTCTAAATACAATAGCAAAATTAGAATATTACCTACAGTGATTTAAAGAATAAATAGCTTTAGCAAAAAATATAGGTTCACTATAATAACACACTTTAGCAAAAATATCACCACATCACAAACCTACATCAAGAACTGATGATTATGTGACAGACCACGTCATAAATAATGACTTTAATTTATTTTTAAAGACGCAAAAAGAGTTACCATCCGAATTGTTTAGGTAGGCCGTTAATCGTAGGCTTTTTAGGCATCTGCGAATTTAGTTGGCAACCATTTATGTAAATAATTTGTACGTGCATCTGGTAATTTAATGGCTCATTATATAAGGTATTTATGATTGAAAATATTTAAAAAAATGAAATTCATAATAATGTTTAAAATAAAGATTTTGATCTTCATTCACAGTGCCAAGATTGATATTAGATATTCATATAACTAAAGCTGTAATTCTATTTCTACATCAAAATCGGCACAATCACGGAGTATCAGCTATCAATATTTTGATTTTAAACTCACAGTAAGATCACTCTGCATATGTTTTCGTTCCAAATAGTTTTGCGAACACCCCTCACTCACCAGCAAGCTCGAACAATCCCGATACTTCAAAATCTATAGTACAGTACACGCTTGTAAAGTTTCGAAGTCAATTTTGCTGAAGTTATGCGATTAAAATACTAAGAAAGTTAAGATTCACTGATATGTCTACAATGTCTGTCTGTCAAAAATAGCATACCATCACGCCTGTATTCCCCGAAGGGTTAGGCAGAGGCGTACTAATGTACACCCATAGTTCGCCGGTATGTTTAGGTCCCATGTAATAGGGGGCGAGCCTATTGCCATTAACTGGGCACAAATCCAGACTCCGAGTTGCTACTGAGAATTTTATAGATTAACTCAATAACACTGCTCGACCTGAGGATCGAATCCAGGACCTCTAGCGTAGCAGTCGCGCTTCTGGCCAGTAGACTAATGAGGTAGGCTGCGACAAAATGTAGTTATAATCTATACTAGCTATGAATCATCTTACGTATATTGAGTTGAAACACCACCCGGCTTAGTTAATGATTGATGGCGTCAATTTCAAACTGCAGACGGGTAAAATGAAGCCATGAGCCATTTGTTTCAAAGCTGTCAGCTCGGTCTGTTTACCTCCTACCACGCATGGAGAGGTCCAATTAAGCCAGTTTGGCTTGATCGGATACTTGCATATACAATAAACTCATACACTATTTCCTTGGTGGTACAGTTTAAAAAAAAATTGGTGCATGTTATCTATTAAAGAGACCAAAAGAATATTATATAAGTACTTCAAATTACATTAAAATGAAAAAAAATTAATATTGATCTATAGCTATATACCTATAATAATAATAAAATTGTAACAGGCCTATGTCTGTACATTATAGATATTAAAGAAAAACTAATATGGGGGGTCAGTATTAGAGCAACAGAAGCCAAAATAATATTTTTTTTGGTACGCGCATCACGCAAAGACTACTGCATCGAATTGAATGCAGTTTTCACTGATGTATTGTTAGAGGTCTGGTGCATGTTTATCTTGATACACCGCCTACAATCGGACGTATGATAATCTTTTTGGGCTGTGAGTGAAACTACGGACAACAGCAACTAGTATCAAATAAATACGTTTTATTCAACTTTTCCAAGTTTTCGCTTAATTACACCTCTGCCTAACCTTTCAAGAATACGTCGTGATAGTGTATTACTATTATTACATAGTACAGCCACCCGTTTGCGTGTAAATCTAAAAAGTTATAATGGATGGAAGGCCTGGGGCATTAATATTCTACTTCTTCGGGTCTTTCTATGAAATTAATAGCAGCATTTCAATAGCAGATTGGGATTTGTTCCCGGTTAATGGCAATAGGCTCGCCCCCTATTACATAAGACCTAAACATACCAACGAACTGTGGGTGTACAACGTGTATAATAGCTTCTGCCTAACCCTACGGGGAATATATGCGTGATGATGTGTTTAAAAAGGACGTAAAAACTTTATGATCGTTATCAGCCTGTGTACATTATTCCTCACCGCTAGACGTGTAGAGCTCTTTCAGTCAACGCCAAAGAGCTCAATGGTCGGCTTTCTTCATAAAAACTATGCTATTCACATATAACTGTACCTAGCTAGGTAAAATAATATTACTTAAGTGCGCAATATCTAGAAAATGGGACGTTCAAGCTAGAAAGTGGAAGTCGCTTTCACATCACAATAATAAAACTTTACGAAGTAACTATGAGATAATCTCCGCAAGGATTTTACAATGTATGGAGAGTACGTAGTGAACAGAACATTGTATTAAGCCATTGAGGTATTACAGACAAAGTTGTAACGTGGCACGAAGTTTTGTGCGCTTAAAATCTTGCCATTGACTGGTGGCATGGTATACATTATTGACCTTTATACATATTACAGATGTCTCCATTATATTTTTGAGATCTTTCCTGGTACTGAGCGATCGTGGCGATGACTCAGAACATTTTTTAGTAACAGCTTCGCGGTGTTGTTTTTACTGGTATAATAACTCAATGCGCTAGTCCAATATTACCTAGCAAGGTATAAAACTGAATGGAATGAAGATTGCTTGTTACCTTAATTGCTACAATTTCTCTAGTTCACTTTTTAGCGAGGAAACTAGGAGTACGCAGGTACTGCACTTGGGAGCTTCCGATTTCAAAATCTTATCCTTTACTTCCAACTAAGGCATCCACATTACGACCTTTGTGGGGATAAGTTTTAAAAAGCTCTAGCTTAGAAGCCGTGGCTAGTAGTTGTTTTATAGACTAGTTGTCTAAGACATAAAGACCGGAGTTATATCATAAATTGTAATTTCTTAGGACTAAAGAGTTTAAACGTAAAAAATATAGGGGTAAAAAAAATTATAGTACATACATACAAACAATTAACGTTGATGACTGCGTGCCGAGGAATATAACTTTGATGCCTAGGTCGCACCCTATTTTTATTTATATAAATAGTGTAAATAATTGTCTCTCAATAAATCATAATGAAAATCTTACAAGTACAAAAAATCCTAATGAAATTACAAAAAGTAAAATTTCACTCATTGAACTGCCTTATTAGTTCTATTTAAATCAAATTTGGTTTGATTCCCAAATCAGGTAAAGTGTTACTGGATTTTTCTATGAAATTTTCTGGTATCTCGGAGTTTGGAATTATAACTAGTTAATTCACTTCTGGCTAACCCTTTGGTAAAGCAATAAATAGTTAGTAGTATGTACACTCAAGAATAACGAGTTAGTGTTGTTAATGAATTATTGGTAACTAAATAAAACATAGCTATCTACACTTAAATGCAAGTTGCATTATATCTACCTACCTCAATAACTTACGCGATTTAGTAAAAAGCAACATTAAAACACTCCACAAGACTAATTTACGTCCAGACGTCAAAAGAGGGTCACGGGGAGTGAGACAAACATATAATCATCCTCAAGAGTAAAAAAGATCGAGGATATATTATGACGGGTACCAGGTAAGCTGGGTGTGGTACGGATTACATACTATAGGTCTAACAAGGGAGCTTTAATGTAATTAAAATCCTCCTGTAGATTATCTTTTTGCGCGAAATTGACGTCTCCCAGGATTACAGGGTGATCTAGTGCTACTCAGACCCTTTTCACTTAGTTTTTTAACGGGCTTTACGTATTTTTAGACAGGGTAGTAATTTATGGACGTAATTCTAGGTTGCTGTCTTATTAGTCTAATTCGTAAGTAATTTGTAAGTTTCGTAGTTCGAATAGTGCCCGGAGTTTGGATTTGAGCTTGATTAGTACCCGGTTATACGGGTGTATGTCATTACACTTTTACCTAAGCATTCGGAGATAAAGGCGTAAGGGTCCGGCGGAGCCTGATTTACTGACAAAAACGTAATACCAAAATAAATCAATATTTTATGAAATTGTATTATTATTCGGAATCTAGGTACGTACGTACGTAGCATTTCGCGTATTACTACTTCACTGGAAATCCACGACCGGATAATTGTTCCAAAATTAGTAAAAATATCAAGAATTGCATTTGCTTAAATTTATTTCCAGTATGACGGTATGACGAAATGGTAGGGTAGGAACCTATATTAACGGTATCGGAGTACCAGTGAAAGCTAAATTACAATCATACTTATTTAAATGGTAAAATATACTCTAAAAGAATTATCTCTTTGTTTTTTTTTGTATTTTCCATGCTAAGATTATACAATTTTTTTAAAGGAAAAATTCGATTCGATCTTGCCCGGAGCGGAATTTTTCCTTCACTGAAATAGCTTTAAAAATAATCAAATATCTTTATTTGCTGTAACACAGGTACAGCACACAAGTTGTTAAATTTATAATATCTAAGTATTTTTAAGTAATTTAAGTGGTATATTGAATTGGTGCATGTGTGCCTTGACTATGCCAGAGACAAAATCCTAATAACTTACCATTAAAAAATCAATTCTTCGATATAAATATATTCTTATCTATATAGGTATAGTAGCAATTTAAATACACATAAAATTTGATATTAAAGATTCAAATGCCACAAAGAAGAAATATCCCGGATCGAGAAAGCTCAATTTTCATTATTTTTGGTACAAAAAATGTAAAACATTGTGTAAACTTAACTTGTAAAAGTTGTAAAAGTGTCTATAAAGGTATCTATAAAAATAAAATATAATTAGTTTAAGAAGTCTGTTTTGTACCAGCTGTGTCTACATCCATAACTTGGTACTATAGAATCACGAACTGTGACACTTTAGTTCAATTTCTCGAGTTAGACATTAAAACCAAGGACGACTGCGTGTCACACCGTACAGCGCAAGGAATGAATTGAAAGACATTTAAATACAGTTTATTACGGCTTTAATTTTTAAAATAGAGTCAGTGATGAGAGTTATTTATGAGAACATTATCAGTTTTAGAATAAAAAAGTAGTCTTATATATGTGAAAGTCTATCTCAATCAATCTCAGCTTAGTCAATCTGCAGCTTAATCTTTGTTTGTGATTTCTATGAGGCATACAAGTCACAATAAACCTTATAAGATATACCAGGGAAATCTTCAATAAAAACAATATAGTATTGTAATTAGATAAGGTGCTAAAACTATGAGATTTATAAAAAATATCGTTATTATAAAAATATAGGTGTCTCTAAAATAATATTCACTATAAAGATTCGGCAAACGTAGTGTAAGACGCCCTCCGTCAAGATGGAGTGATGATTTGCAAAAGGTTGTCGGTGGAACCTGGATGCGACAAGCCAAGGACAGGGCGAAATCGCGCACATTGTTAGAGGCCTATGTTCAGCAGCAGCAGTGGACTGACACAGGTTGATGATGATGAAAACGATATTATGGACTTCTTCAATTCTCTAGGACCCCAACTCTACTATTTTATTGGGTCAAAATTGTCAATGCCTGCAGAATTGTTTAGTTTTTGTTGTTTTGTTCACATCACAGTGCTATTGGACGACCATTCTGACACCATTTTATTGAAATAGCTTGTACGCTATGATACTATAGTTCTGTATAAACTATAGTGTCCAGCTAAGTGGAACCAGTATGAAAATCTGAAATTATATATTACATAAGATATTCCCAATTGTCACAGTAACTTCGATAACTCTAGTTCGGAACAAGTTTCGGCACACATTTGAACAAAATATCGAAGTTCGTAAAGAGATAACAACTATTCGTAACTAAATTATTTTATGGACTGATTCTTGGAATATCTTTTTTATTTTACTTACACCCTGTAGCTTTTACTACAATGCCAGATTAGTGATGTAATATTATACTGATAGTATTGAACAAATTAACACCAGTGTTGATTAAGCAATCTGTAAGGTTAAGATGTGCGTGCCGCAGTCAGATTGTGGATGAGTGATTATTCTTAACACATCAACACAAAGTTTGAGAAAGGTGTTAGTGAGTTTTTTTATGAATTTGCAGCAGCAGTTCAGATTTTGGCTTCGTTCCCGGTTCGTAGTAGGCTCGTCCACTATTACATGAGACCAAAACCAGGGTATGATAAAACTCATTAAGCAAATAGAAAAACTTCAGACAAATGGAATACGTGTCGGAATCTTCGTAGCCGCAGCGATCACATTCACGTGAACTCGTTTCAAAGACTTTCAAGTGATTTGTTCATTATACCAGAGTTAGGTAGGTAAACAAGGAACTAATAACATCTACCTTTGACAAAAATTGTCTAAGAACGTCACACAATATGTGTCAAAACATGAGTGTTATTAGCTGTCTACATACAAAAAAACTGGCAGATAATATAATTATTTATAAGGCTATATATGTCAAGGCGCTAATATCATTCGCTGCTTGTATATCTTTTGTCAACATACGCGATAACTTTGCTGGAACATTAATTCATCCATAGAGGTAATATGTTGAGTGTTTGATTAGCACATTACTCGTAGTCGAGTAATTTTGTGACTGGCCTGTGTGATTCCCGTACGGGAAAAACGTGCGGCAACCGAGAAAAGTTTGAGAAGTATTTGTGTTTTTAAACGTACGTATATTTTTGAAAAGAGTTTTGTGAAATAATGAATGCATGAGAAACACAATCTGCTATATTTTTATGTTGTCTTTCCAATCTTGTCTATTGCTAATAATTTATAACTTCACTATGACTTCACATTGACAAAACGTAAATTAACCAAACCTAACATACATCTTTGTATATTATTAAAGTCTATAGTAACTAAACGGTTACCACCACTATTTTGCGCCGGAGTAATGGGAGTGACTTTAGTCTTCAAACATTTATTTAGTATGACAATATTTGTGGGACAAATAAATTAACTAATAATATTCACATTACGCTGCGGTGTAACAGGCGGCCCATCGTTAACGATTTATTGTGACGGTGTTAATAGTCGTACCTTGTCACAGCTCACTGCGCTCACTGGCAGCGTAGCTCAAAAGGGATATGACGAAGCTTAACTCAGTTTCGTTAGTACTTCATTACGGTTTCTACTGGGAAATTTAATTCACACTGTTTTTAGCACGGTATTCATTTTTCCAACATTGAAATATTTAGGGAAAATTAATTCAATTTTTAGAAACAACAGCTCTAATATAAGTTATGACAATAAATCTACTTTTAACGGATTAAAACCATGTTGGTTATATTCATATTTTAATCCCTACGTTTTGGATACTGTTAGAGCAACCTTGGCCCGTATATTACTTGTTAAATTTTCAGAAAATTCAAGCCGACTAGGCACTTTTATGGCCTGTCAAGGCTATTCATCGTAGAGGGCTAATAAAAGCACTCGAGTATTCCATTACATTCAAAATTTTATTTGGTTTTCGCAATTTGTAATCTATATCATAGACAACAGTAGTTATGTTAATATCATCATCTTAATCCATTGGTTATTATCATCACCATTATATTATCACCAGTATCAACATCATTAATACATTAGTACATTTTAACCCTCCCGATACATGTTAGCTCCTGTACGTTTTAGCCCCCTGTACATTTTAGCCCGTGTGTGAAACAAAGCTCAACTGCTGTATATCCATAGTTTACCAGTGTTAGTATTTCAATATTAATTTCAATGATGTAATCTTCTTACGTTAAGTATTGGGTCGGTTTTGTTACCCAATCCTAGTCTCCAATGTATTATAATAGGTTTAAAATCTGATACTCAAATTTTCGACCCACATTTACATTAAAACTGCTTACGAATAAATGTAAAGTTAAAATTTTCGTGTAATTAACTTCAAGCTTTTGAGCGTGCAAGGTAAAAACAAAGATCCATTTCAGCTAATTGGATGGGGGGAAATTACGTCATTCTGTTTAGTCATCATATCCGGTTGGGCGGGTAGCTCCATTTTGTTCTGTTTTGAATTTAGAAGTGATCTTTCATTTGAACTCTATTTTTTTAGGAATAGAGGTTAAGCCACTAATACCTAAATACAGCCTTTTGAAATGAGGGATAGGTGGCCTTTGCCAGTGGCATTAACCAGAAAAAAGTGAGGTATTTCTTGGTAGTCCCGTTTAAAAGCTTGCAAATAGTGCGATAATAATGTATTGGGAAGATCATAGCTAAATATGACTTGTTCACTTTCGCTTATGGTAAACATACATACATAAACGTACCATCAAGCCTGTATTCCCCGAAGGGTTAGGCAGTGGCGTACTAATGTAAACCCACAGTTCGCCGGTATATTTAGGTCCGACGTAATAGGGGGCGAGCCTATTGCTATTAACCGGGCACAAATCCAAACTCCGAGCTGCTACTGAGAATTTCATAGAAAAACCCAATAACACTTTGCTCAACCTATGGATCGAACCCAGGACCTCTAGCGTAGCAGTTGCGCTTGGGACTACTAAACTAATGAGGCAGTGCTTATGGAACTTTAAAATAATCTTTCTCTCACCTCAGATAGGGCATGTAGTAGGTACAGCAAGACAAGGATTACATACATAGGTAAAATTCTAATCCGACAACCAAACAGTTTAGCTTTATAAGCACACATGGCAGTTTACAAACGGCCTACAGGGTCCTGACGCAACAAAAGGATCCATTTGCGCCCAAATCCCAGCAACGACAACCGATTTAGAGTTCATGTATGAGACTGAACCCTTGAGTCGCTTCGGACCGCCACAGCACACAACGGGACGGTCCGAATTGTAACATGAAAGTTATGTTTGCATCCCAACTATACAATAAATTACCACATTACCTGCAGCGTTTTATTTTTGCTGAAAGCACCTTCTATTTCGGTGTATTTTATGTTGTTTATAAACTAGAATGTGACCGTAAAATTGTGTGGTGGCAGCAAAATATAGGACAGAAGCTTTTTCGTGTTTTTATGGCTCAATTGATGCTGGTGACCGAGCTTTTAAATAGGGTAAATATTGTTGGATAAAAACCGTATTTCGGTTTGGTTTAAACGCGTAAAATTGCGGAAAGTGGAAGCATAATGGCAATTTAATGTTTGCTTCTGTACCTAAAATAAAGATAGGTATCCTTTTGGGAGCGTGTAAAATCCGCAAACACGCACTACGGTCAACGTATTGTATAGCCTAACCCTAGGAGGATAACCATTTGAGAACAGAAAATAGAACATCGTTTTAATTATATTAACCACCATTCACCCAACATTCGCTTGAAACTAGGCGAACATAAGTAACTAGTTCTGATGACTATAAGTCTAGAACATAGTGGAGACTTAGAGTTGAGCTGATGATGGAGAAGGAATACAGTCAAGGGAACTCTTCAAAGGTTTACGGTAAACCGTGTTCGGGTTTTTGGGCTTCAGTATTTCATTTATCTTGACAGGAACTTTATGCCTAATTAAATAGAAAGTATACATTAACCCCAAAAAACTTAAATACTAAAAAAATAATCAATGGAAAAATCAGAACAGTGTAAAATTAATAAATCTTTTTGGCCTTAATTAGTGACTAATTTTGTGTCGACGCCAATCAAATACTATAACCGTAATCAACGATGATCATAAATTGTGAATTAATTCAGTTTGTTTGGCGCATTATTTCATCGATTTTTTGCTAAAAACATGTTTTTTTGCAAATTAATGACAAAACAAAACTACTTTTTACGTATTTTATCGCGTTATATTGATTATATATAAAAACTGACGTTTCGAACCGACAAACGTGTTGGACGTCTTACTGTAAAAATTACTAACAACAGAAAATATCTCATGATTTCATTTTTGTATCTATTGAAACAAATATATAAATACTTGTACATATAAGATGTAATTATTGTATTATAATCAAATCTTAGTACAATGATGCTAACAATAATCTCTAATAACCCTTAGCTGTCCTCTAAATTCCAAAAGATATTATAATAGTCTGAAACAGGAACAATCTCGAAATCTCGAAGCCGTAACGGCTGGGTTTTGTATGCGATCATTGTTTGCCGTCGATATATTACTAAGCGACCTACCGATACTAAGGCTATGAATTGATGGCGCTTGGAAACTGTTAGGCCCATGTTTTCAAAAGGGATTTGCTTCAGTGCGTATTTGGGGTTAAGTGTGCGTCAAATTACGGGTGGAGCGACCTTGAGTAGGTAGTTTGTGGGAGGTGGAGAAATTTGGGTTAAATGTTGAGCTACTATGTAAGTGACTGACCTTGCATTGTAGTAATAGATTGATAAAAAATAATTGCAATTAAATGTAAAATATTTTTGAACATTTTCCTTTTAAAAAAAGCAAATCTTGGGGTTGAGACCGTGTGCAGGGTGATAATTGAAAGTTCGAAGGTCGTGTAATGATGAAATATTTAATTGACTCCAAATTACTTTTGCGAATTCCTAACCAATACAATTTCTTACAATGCGTGTCGTCGGTAGTGCGGGTCACGGAACAACTGAAGTTACAGCGCAATACAAGTTCTCACTAGTCAAAACATGCAGTCAGCATTGACACTACACAATTAAAATGAATTCAACTACAATTGATTAAAAAATTAATTAATTGAAATTCTAATTGATTAATTCCCGACACTGCATTGTTTAAACTTTCTGTATAATACGAATACTATTAACCGGACACAAATGGTACTTAATTCTGAATTTCATAGAAAAACCCAATAACTCTTAGCTCGATCAGACTTAGTACTCTAGTACAGCAGACGAACCCAGGACTTGTCGAAGGCTGGCCTCATTTTGGCCAGCCATACGTCCTCAGTATATACTTACATGCATATTTTCATGCCTGTCTCCCATTGGGGTAGGCAGACATTATAGATTTCCACTTGCTACGATTACGATCCTGGAACACCACTTTCTCTTCATCTACGTTCATTATTCCTCAGTTTATAATTATGAAAAATTACCATTTGTGCCCGGTTAATGGTGTCCGTATTATAGCTCGATCCTTATTACATAACATATGGGACCTGAAGATACTGTCGAACTGTGAGACTACATAAGATATTTCTCTGCCTAACACTTCAGGGAATACCGAGGTGATAGTATGTTTAAGTTAACTAGTTAACGTAACTATATAAAGTAACTTGGATATTTATTCGAAACTATAAAAGCATCGATCAAATTATAAGTGTAACCTCAAGAATATTTGTAACAAATTCTCGTTATGAATTTCACTTTGTAATACATAGACCAGCTGACAAAGGAACTCGTTAATAAATCACAGAGACTACTCGTATATAGTCTCTTTGTAATAAAATAGCAACTGGTCACTGGTAGCGAGTCGCGGTTTGCAATCAATTAAGTCAGTTGATTTAAATAGGATGGAATTACCGTTATCGCAGGTATTGCAAACCAATATGTGAGGTGGGAGACTTACCCTTATGAGAAAAAGGCGTAGGTAAGTATGTACTCGTATGTATCATTTACATTGTACATACATCATTCGTGATATACACAATACGAAAATTTGTATCCATTTAAGATACAGAAATCTGAAAAGGTGTTTTATATCCAACTAGCGACCCGCTCGCGGTTTCACCCACGCTGCTCCGTTCCTAAGAGAGGCGTAGCGTGATGTTATACAGCCTATGTTACTCAGTGATAATGTAGCTTTCTAACGGCAGAAGAATTCAGTCCAGTACTTTGTGAGCCAATTTGTTACAAACATACTTACATACAAATCTTTCCTCTTGCAACCGAGAGGAACTGGCTCTTACCTGCAAAAGTCGAAACACATACCAAGGTGCATTACGACAAACTCCGACGTAAGGGTGGTCGCCAGCCAGTCAGACCCCAAGAGGTCCTACCACCGAGCAAGTCAGATAATTTCACGCCTCTTACGGGATGCCTATCTGAAAGGCAGTGAGGAACAATATTCAAACCCGTCCCCACACGGGGAAATATGCGCTCTCCACGGTAAGTGTGTGGATGGGGGACGGAGCCATCGCCGCCGGTGCCTTTTATCATACGCATACCAATGATAATGTTTAGTAGTAGTCAGAATCCCAAGAATTCTGACAACCAATCTATCCTTCATATATCGATATTGCCAAAAAATTGGTTGTATGGGGACTGTATGTTGTTGGGAAAAGGGAAGAAAGAATGAATAGATTTAAATAAAAGGTTGGGATGAAGTATCATCATCAATAATCATACGGAGACAATAGGAGAAACTAATTTAAAATTAAAACTATCAGCTTTAGCATTACAGGTCTCGGATTCAAGACCCTCATGGAAGAAATATCTGTTTGGCCTGATCTCCAAATGTAAGAACTGACAATGATAAAGAAAGAAAAAGATTGAATTGCTATGGCCCTTTCTTTAAAAGACCAGGTAAGATTTTGTCTTGCTGTAACGCACATATCTAATACTAGCTTCTGCCCGCGACTTTGTCTGTGTGGACTTCAGAATTGGGCCCGACCTGGATAAAAAGGTAGCTTATGTATCATTCTAGACTATAATCTATCTCTGTGCCAAATTTCATCCAGATCCATTCAGCCGTTATGGCGTGAAAGAGTAACAAACATCCATTCATCCACACATCCATACATACATACTTCCATGCTCACAAACTAGCAAACTAGTAAGGATACTATTCACGTACACATCTGGACTTCGGGACTATGATTCTCTGAGTTTCTTTCGGTGTTTCTTCTTAGAGGACGTTAACTAGGAATTGCCGGTGCGATCTAGTATTAAAAAAATAATTATTGACTTGTATAAGTATCTGTCGGTAATTTAGCATGCAAGCAAACTGCGAGTAGCATACATCCATATCAGCATTGTAAAGGTTAAACTTACAATAGCATTATGGTTGATTGACTGCGGACAACGCGCCCGCATCCATCCTGCCTGTGACGGGACGGTGAAGCGTAAAGTTTCGATAATGTCGTGACGATCGTGGAAAGTGGCGTTTAGGATAATCGGCAGCCAAATAATATGGAGGTTTCTTTTAATATAAAAGGGGTTTTAAACGACTTCGAACAGTAATCTTGTTTTCACTGATAGAAAGCATAAATGCGTCACTTAGAAACTGGGGTACATTTTATCTCAATTAGTTGAACAAATACTTTTTAAATTAACTAAAAAATGAGATACGTCATATTTCATTCAGTTGAGTATCCAAAGATACAGCTTAACCCCTCTGTCATATTTACATTCCGATATAAATAGAAAATGCTAAGTTGAATCTCAGTACGATGCACAGTCATTTTCATTTTAGGTTTGGGATAAAAAGGAAATTCGTGTTTCAATACAAGAATTTTGCAAAGGAAATATCCCAGTCCAAGTTCGATGGTCTGGAAAATCTATCGAAAAGCGCCACGGAACAAATTTGGTGTAGCCTCTTAGGTCGTGATGCGGAAAGTGGCGCTACGGACCGGCAGCCTACACAATTACCTTGATAACTCCGTTTCACAGGTTCTTTCGTTTTAAAGTCTTTCACATAGAAAATATGTATTTTTGAGGTAGGAATACCTAGGTACATAAAATACCATCACGCCAGTATTCCTCGAAGGATAAGATAAAGACGTGCTAATTATACATCCACAGTTCGTCGGTATATTTAGGTCCATGGAATGAGGGATGAGCATATAGCCATTAACCGGGCACAGATCCATATTCCGAGCCGTTATTGAGAATTTTGTAGAAAATCCCTATAATACTGCTCGACCTGGCAATCGAACCCAGAAAATTTAGTGTAGCTGTCACGCTTGGAAAACAACTAGACTGATAGTTAAAATATATCAAGTATAAACCTAATAATTATTTAAAACCATCTAAAATTTTATTGCGTATAAGATTCAAAGATACAAGTTATTTCAGTATAAAAGTATATAATACGATTGAAGAGTCACAACTGAACATAATTATGTTGGTAGGTAGCTACTTACCGCCAGCTAAAAAGCCAATTTTCCTCTTGGGATGTTGATCTGTAACGAGAGAGATGTTCTCATTAATTGCGTTATTACGTGAGTTGGGTTAGTCGAACCTTTATATGTTGCGTGGGAGATAGACTATTCTATATACAGGGTAGGGTTGATGTACTCCTGGCAAGACGTGATAGAGGAGAACAATAGTTGAAACACTGAATGACTGAGCATGTTAAGGCAAATTTCTACCTAACGGGTGGGATTCGCGGGAAGGAATGAAGGAGGGTGGGAAGCTTAGTTGGTTATAGCGTCTGGTGTATCTAACCAGAAGACACAGGCACTAAAATAACTTTATAATCTATCATGGGAAATGCAAAATAAAAGATAATACTTATATAGTTTTGCCCTAAATGTTCGTAACTCTGTGCGCTAGCAAAGTCTTTTTTTTATTGATTACGTCGGTAAACGAGCGGACGAGCCACCTGATGGTAAGTAGTCATCACCGCCCATGGATACCTACAACACCAGAGGAGTTGCTGATGCGTTGCCGAGCTTTAAGAGCCCCTACGGACTGCAGACTGCCAAAGCCGCAGCAACCGAGGGGGAACTGGCTCTTACGCGCAAAAGTCGAAACACACACCAAGATGTTTACGACAGACTCCAACGTAAGGGTGGTCACCAAGTCAGACCACAAGAGGTCCTACCACCGAGTAAGTCAGATATTTTCTGGGCTCTTACGAGAAGCCTACCTATCTGCATGGCAGTGAGGAACTGTATTTTAACCCATCCCCACACGAGGAAATATCTTTATTACACTCAATCATGCAAAACGGCTGAACGGATTTGGGTGAAATCTAACACATAATAATTTTTATACCGGTTGGATCAAATGATAAAGTCCACGTCTGTAGGCACATCTTAGTAAAATAATAAAAAGATATTGGTCAAGTGCGAGTCAGAATCACCCACCGAAAGTAAGGTACATTATTATAATTAAATACAAATGAAGTTTCCTGATTTTTCCTATACTTGTTATAAAAAGACCGTATTAGTAGTATTAGTTGCTAAATTTCATAGTTAAGTTTAGGTCAAGGGAAAATACCCTATAAATTTTGATTCCCTTGATAGTGTCGAAATATACGTTTTTTGTGGCATAAACGGCAGTATCTTTTTTTACGTTAACTTAGAAGTTTGATTTTTTCGCAGCTTCAAGCGACTGTAGACCTGAATACATGGTTTTAATTTCAACTCTGTACCTCCAGGCGTTCCCGAGATAAAGATTCTTGACAGATAGACGGGCGGGCGGATGGACATCAAAGTGATCCTAGGGGTTCCGTTTTTTCCTTTTGAGGTGCGAAACCCTAAAAGGATAAAATATTCATACACAGATTTGTACACACACTTTTCATCACTTATGCCTATCAAGCGTAAACTCCTAGTATCGCTACGGATCAAGTTTTGGCACTGTAAGTAAATTTAATTCACTTTAGAACCACGGTGACGTGGTTTGGTAGCTGTCAGTTGTTTACAAGTCGGGAGCCCTCCGTGCCCCTGAGAGCACGTAGCGGCTGCCAAGAGCATATTGACAGTAGCCGGAGCTATTTTGAAACCCGAAAATGCGTATCAAACGGTTTTGATATTATTATTATTTATATACTTATAAATAATACTAATACATCATACCATTACACATATATTTCGCGAAGGGTTAGGCAGAGGTGTGTAGAAGAAAGAAAGAAAAATATAGGTACGCACCCTCGGTTCGTCGTTTTATATTATTTTTCAAAACTTGTGTTTCTCCGAAGTTTAATGTGTAATTATAGTGTGTTTGTGAACGTGAGCGAGTGTAGGAAAATGATATAAACTTGGAAATCGTGACTTTTGTGTTCACTCCTAAACTCCATCGAAGCTTGAGTGAAGCTTCCACTGTTTTACTGGAGATTATTGTGTACAATTAACACTAGCACACACAAAAAGTGAGGCGTCATTTATTATAATTCCATGACGGAACCTAATTATTATTATTTATGTTTACTCCTTAAACTTGACACTGGCAAATTCACAAAAGTGTGGCGCACAAAAACCATAGATATCTTCTTGGTGGCGCCATATCCTATGACGGGATTAAAAAAAAAGAGTTAAATAATGTAGGTATGTTCTAATCCTAATGGATCACTCGCCGATAGGGGAGGACGGGAGATGACAAACTTCATTTCCTTTTCCTGGCCTATGGTTGAGGCTAGAAGTTTCGTGAATCTATCATGACAGGATATGGCCAACACACATGCATTGCATGCATTCTTTCCATCCTTTGAAAGGAGTACCTATCCATATTTCTACCAACTTGTAGATTTACGCCCGTTCACTCCCACCAGATCAATGAGCCGGTTAAAAAGTACACGGATGTGAGTGCGCGCCTTTCACGCCATTTAATTTAATTGCAATTGTTCTCACATTCACTTCCCACTTTGAGGTCAATTACTTGGAAAGCAATTCAGAGCCATAAGCATAAATCAGCGTGGATTTCTTCCCTTATAAACTGTGGTAGGCAATGATACGAGTACTATTTAATTATTTCTTATTATGTGCAGCATCTGCTAGCGGTATTGTGTGGAGTCTATTTCGATTGTACGTTCGCGCGTCAGTGTTATTAATGTGCTTTTACCTATTTTCACTTTACTACTACACTAGAGTTCCTGGGTTCGATACCCAGGTCGAGCAAAGTTTTATTGGGTTTTTCTATGAAATTGTCAGGCTCGCCCCCTATAACATGGGATTTAAACATACCGGCGAATTGTGGGTGTACATTAAGTACGCCTCTGCCTAACCCTTCGGGGAATACAAGCGTGATGGTATGTTATGTTATGTTCAAAAAGGAGGAGGTTCTCAATTCGACTGTATTTTTTTTGTTTCTTTTTTATGTTTGTTACCTCATAACCCACTGGATGAACCGACTTTGATAATTATTTTTTTTATTTGAAAGTTGGTGCTTGCTGTGTGGTCTCATTTCAATTTGGTCCAGTTCTGACAATGGCACCCATGAGAAAACCATATAAGTCTAAAAATTTCTAATAAGTATGTGCGCGACAAATACGACGATACACGCCAGTCGGTGGCGAAAACAAAAGTTCAAACCAAATCGGAGGCACCGACATCCGAAACTGTTGTGTACCTAACATTATTTTTATGTTTTAGAAGGCGGTTTTACTTTTTGTTAAAATGTATTTTATAGTTAATGAACTAACCCTGTGTGGTGGATTTTTATACAAATAAAATTTACAAGATATTTATAGTATATAATTTTATAGTAATACATGACAATACTTATTGAACACCCTTTGTAATATATAATGATCATAATTATACATCTGAGGCCAACTTACATTGGAAATATCAAAATCTCCGAAACTGACCATTTTTTAAATTTATATTAACTTGCATAAATATATTATAGTTAACTAAAGTTTTAGACAATTCAACTAAACAGTTAGATGGTAAGAAAATCCATGAGGATTTCGAAACTAAGAAAAGCGTTGTGTAAGAGAATATTGAAAATTAACATTTTTAGTGGCTATAAAAAATCTATTATTGTTTTATTATATTTTTATGTGGCGGGTGGTGTACCGATTTGAAAACGATTTCACATCACGTAAAATATCGCCATAGACGCACCTTTATTTATTTAGTTTGAGTGTAGTATGTTTCGAATTATAACTATTATTTGCTTAATGTTACATGGTGCTACTGTAAGAGAACCGCCAAGGACGCATCTTAGAATTTTGGATGGTCACGACGTTGCACCCGGAGAATATCCATATGTTGTGATATTGTTGGTAATGTTAGAATTTACTCCTGGTATTAAAATACCACGCAGAATATGCAGCGCGTCTGTGATAGCAGAACAGTGGACATTGACTGCTGCACACTGCGTATACAGGTATTGGCGAGAGCTATATGTTTGGTACGACAACTTTACCGTTTCTCCCTTAGAAACAATGTTGTATTCCAGAGTTCTGAAAATATTTAGGCATCCATCATTTCAGTTTATATCTTTGAATGGGCCCGTAACTTTAATGGATAATGATATAGGCTTGTTGCGTACGGAAAAGTTTGACGTCAAAAGTTATGGAAGATTATCCGCGGTCGATCACATGTCGATGATAGGACTGCCGGTGAGGTACGTGGGCAGTGGCGGTACGAACAAACCTGGAGATGACCAGCTGAGACCGTTGCAAGTAGGTGAAGCTGCTATCATCGCCTGTGATAAGGAATCTAGAAAAAGTAATCGGTATTTAATTTGTGTCACCTCTAAATGTTCAAACAGATTTCATATGGCCTGGCGCGGTGACTCTGGTGGACCTTTGATACAGGAAAATAAGATTATAGGAGTCTGTTCACGTGGAAGCAATGGTACTTATATGGCTTACTTTATATATACACCAGTTGATTCCTACATAGACTGGATTTTTAACGTGATGCGTTCGACAGATTAACTTAACAAATTCATCTATAAGATACTCGATATCTCCGATGTTTATGATAACTATGATTGAGAGAATATCGGTTAACACTTCGAAGTGACACGCTAATGAAGTGGTATTTTTATAAATATTCCTATAATTTTAAACTCATAAGTACGCTATTGACACTAACATAAAATAATCAAAGCCAAAGTTCTTTTTTGCTTCATGAGTAGATATACATAGGTCTAAGTTTAGTAAATATAAGCATTTATGAATTAATGTGTATACTTTCTAAAAAGTTTTCTATTTATGCGATAGCATATCAATAGTAAAAATGGATTCTTCACAGTATGATTTGATTGATGACGAGTAGAATTATTACATTGAAATTAATATAAAACGAGTGTTCACTATTAATATAACCCAGTGTATATGAGATGTATGAGATCTTTTTTAAAAAGAAAGCTTACTAGCGTGGTTGTGGGTCGCACATTACTAGTATTCTTGTTAACCCCTCGTGCTAAGCTAAATGCTTGTGTTACGAGTTCACGTCGGTAGTGCAAAGGGTGGGGTTCGAACGCGCAACCATATGATCGCAAGTCCGACGCCCTAGCCATTAAGCTACCGCCGCTTTTTTTTGCATAATTGAGAAGATGTATGAATGTTGAAGAAGTATGTTTGTAGTTTCTGCCTACCCCTGTGGGAGAAAGGTGGGAATGTATGTATGTACGTATGTATCTATACATTACAGTCTACACTAGCTTTACCTACTAGCTACAAGAAATTTTAAAATGCTAACTTTATCGTGCAATTTCTGTCGGGTGGAGCAGATTTGCATCCCGAGAGACTAATACGTTTTAACAGAAAGATCTAGAAATTAACATAAATGTATTTTCCTGGTGGAAATTTTGAAAAAATAATTGTGTTTAGTACGTATTCCATAATATCATTGCGTAATACCGTAGTACCATTGTAATAACTTAATTAATTGTTTAAAAAAAATAGCTTAAAAATCAGGTAAATCACGCAGATTTTTAATGAATACTCACAGTAACTTCCGTATGATTTAAGTGTAATCAACTGACTAGATTACAAACATGATTTATCATCAAGCAGCCGGTATTTAACGTAGTGGTAAGCGGTAACCGCAAGCAACACTGGGACCGTTGTCATCTTACGGCCGACGTCAAAATGTCGACACCGGCTATCGCTGAAAACCAGCGTTGTGACTCTGCTCCGCACGAGTTACAGCAATAAGCTGAGCGATGGCCGTTTTGCGTGGATGTGACGCATATCTACATTCGAAATTAGTTTAAGTCTATGTGAATAAATTTATTTTCTTTCTTTCTTTTCTTTTTTTAAATCAGTTTTTACGTTCCATTTGCCTAGTAATTTCACTAGCTACATTATCCTTCTAACGGAACTACTGTAATGTTAGTACAATACGGCAGAATATTTGGTAATAAGATGGTACCTACGCAGGCGAACTGCGCAGCAGAAATCTACCCCTTTCAAATTTACCTGTAAATCGAAAACCAGACCGACTAGACTAATGAGGCTAGTCTAGTTATAAGCCTTAAAAACAGTTAAAACATTACTGTTTCAACTACAAAGTCATTACAGCAATCCGCAGCCTCCGCTTTACCGCAGGAAACTCAAGTATAAAAGGAACAATTAGGCGGCAAAGGAAGCTCGCATGCGCCGGGGAAGATTGCGAGCACACATTGTAATAGAAGCGATTACGGACACACGGGGCCGTGGATGCTCTCACAGAGACAAATAGTTATAGACCATTCAGCCTGGGCTCTTGAAGTTAGGCCGTACAGGGCTAATAATACATCAAGGGCTTAGAGGGCAACTGATTGAGGCACCAGTAGCGTGCACGAATATATTAAGGGTATTACATTGCCCAATGACCTTGAAAATTTAGTCTTTGTGCTAGTATTTGTTAGTCACAGGCATTGCGGGGGTCCTTCACGCGGGGTGCTAGTGAGTTTCGGGCATTTCTTTATTATTTCAAAATTTTCAAAGAAATAAGAAAACAAAAACAATACAAATTGCTAATTACGTCATTACATTTTTTTTGGTATAAAATTCATGACTATTGAGCCGTTAAAAAGAAAAAATACAAATTAGGTTAAAAAGGCCTATTTACTTCAATTACTAATTTAATTAATATATAAAAATTTTAAACAATACAATTTGTTTGTGACGATGACCTTAAGTATAACATATATTTTTTGTATGGCAAACGCACATAAGGATTCCACTAGAAACTTCTTTAAAGCTAGGGTGTTTTTTGGATTTGATCGATGTAATGCCCTTAAACTATCCACCGGTAACCCGTGTTGTAGGAATTCTCCACAGCATCGCGGAAAAATTAGATTTGTTTACTTGTTATTTGGAGGAATTCGAGAAGGTAACATTATAAGTTTCAATCTAGAGGATGTGACACAAATATGGCTGACATTTCATTTCATTGAAGTTTGTAGTTCGGCTGTTTGTGTCTTCGTATTAGGCGTATTAGGCGTTTATTATGGTTTAGTTATTGGCTGTCATTTCACTCGCAACCGTAAACAGTTTTTGAGACAAAATATAGTCATTGTCCACTCCACGGTCTCCACGGTCCAATCTAATTCTATACCAAAATTCATCATAATTGGTTCAGCAGTATTATTAAAAGGTAACACACAGACCGATAGACAGACATAGTTACTTTCGCAATTATAATTGTACTGTGTGTAAGGATGGGGGAGCCTGTTACCATTAACTAAGTAAAAATTAAACAATATAAATTTAAAAACACTTCCCTTTATTTGCGATCCGTCTTCCGACATCGCAGCGGGATATTTCGTACCAACTCGAAATCGCACTTGATTTCCCGTGCCGTGTATGCATTGAAACCGTATCCGGAACATACTCCGAAAGGTTAGACCTGGCACAGGTGTAGAAATAGAACTGCTTGGTGGACTAATGTACACCCACAGCTAACCAGTATAATTAGAAGGCAAGCCTACTGCCACTAACCGGGTACAAATCCAGTCTCCGGACTGCTATTGAGTTAAGTAAAGTGTTTGTTGTCAACTGTAATTATAAAACTCTAGGCTACTGAACAATGTATGGAATGGAGTTTGTCCTCTTTAAATAAACCATTAAACCAAGTCTTCTCCAATAGATACAGACTGGGTGTCTTTAAATCACGAGTGAATCAGTTTCTTCTAGGCAAGCGCGCTCCATCGCAGTATTGGTTAACATCAGGCGAACTGGCGGTCAAGCGTACGCCTATCAAGAATAGAAAAGAAATACATTTCACATACGGATTTTATCGCGATAAATTTATGTTAACAATAATTGCCCTATTTAGTCTATGGACCAAATTACAATATGGCGGATGATTTGCGTATAGGCCTAGTCTGAACATCAACTGGTGCCAAATAGGTTACTCTAGTGTTAAATCCGTGCCAGTAACCTCAATGTGTCTCCGTAACCTCTTATGTTTAGTGGCATTGAGAGCTTCGAGCTACTAATGGCTGTAATATCGTATATTCGAGCCATATTCAAATATTTCACTAAATAGATTAAATCTTAAATATTGTGTAATTAAATTATTTAAAATAAATAAACATATCACACCCACAGTTCGCCGGTATAATTAGGTCTTATGAAATGCGAGCCTATTGCTATTAACCGGGCACCAATTCTAAACTCGCAGCTGCTACTGAGGATATTACCGAAAAATACCATATTACTTTGCTGGACCTGGCAATCGAACCCAGGACTTAGCGTAGCTCAGGACCGCTCAGGACCACTGGGCTAATAGGCAGTTCTTGAATGTTTTGTAGCCATATTAGCAGCTTAGTGAGTGATAATCGCCATTGTGTCTGTATTTTTTTTATGTATGGAATGTCCTCTAATGACTTGAGGAATAAAGTATTATTTATGTTTTGGAGTTCCAGTGATAAAAAGAATCAAATATCGGATTCGTCTCCTCATGGTTATGATGATGGAAACTCCAGTCGAAGGTCCCATGTAATTTTGTCGCTACATTATCTCGTCTCCAGCCATAGTTTCGACACGAGATAAGCGATGACAAAATTATTTCATAGTGTGAGTGATAAACACAAGGGTCTCACAATTTCCATATATTAAAAATAATAGACACGATAGCCATTATAGCTCACTAAGCTGCTGGTATACGATATTCAAGAATAAACCACATAGTAAAATATTAAAGAATAACCTATGTAATAAAATATTAAAGATTATCCCTTGGAGTAAAATATTCAAAGAGCATTTTCTATTATATTTTTGTGATCGTCTTATGATTGAGCCATCATTCTGATATCAAGCGAAACCTTTTTCAATCCGTATCATTAATTTTATTTTGTGTGATGGTATTGCTTTGATTTGGAATAAGTTGTTTAGAAAAAGTTAGTTTCATAAAGGTTTACGACCTTTAAAAGATGGTACCTTTCAGTTCATAAACCTCTATCAATGAAAAAAAAAAACATACTGCCTCGTTCGTGGTGGACGCAAGCGCCATTGCTGAGCGAGAAATCCTGGGTTCAATCCCCAAGTCAAGCAGTGTTATTGAATTTTTATATAATTCTTAGTAGCAGATTGGAGTTCCCGCCCCCGCACCATTAAAAAGGGGTACTACCATTAACCGGGCACAATTCCTAACTGCAAATTGCTTCTGAAAATTTCATAGAAAAATCCAATTACCCTTAACTCGACCTGGTGATCGAACCCAGGACGTTTCAGACCGCTTCGGACCTAAACACTAGGGTCCTGAATTAACTGATTTATCGATAAGTAAATAAATATATGAGCTATTCTGAATCATTTGCCTGGAAAATAACACAAGTAGACACAGGACTTGAGAGAAAAATACAGCAATGTCGTAAAAATATTTTCATATAAAACAAATCATATGTTTTTACGAGTTACGAAACTCGATACTCACAATATGGAAAATGTATTATAATTATATATCGATTTCATACTCCTGTTCACAGTTTTAAGATCGGTCGTATTTGAAAGAACTTTTCCTTTGCCATGCAGACGTTAAAACGACTATTTTGTTTAATGAAAATTAACTTTTATGTATCTACTAGCCGTAGATACATAAAATGCTACTCCAGCCCTAGAGATCAACGATGAAACGCGACAAATCAAACCGGTAAATGGAATTCATAAAATGATATAATTAAACGGCGGTGAAATCAATTTATTAAAATCTAACAAAGATCAAATCCATTTGCGAAGCTAGATGTATATAAATAGTAAAACATCAATAAATAATATTGTCTCACTATATTTTCTGTAACATCCTCAGCACTGCATGTGTAACTTGCGCCAAAACTTACTCCAAAAACTGTAGCCAATATTTTTTGTCGAAGCCCGTTTACCGGCCACTTCTTATTGAAATCTTGCTAACTGAACCCTGAAGCTTGGCTTGGCTGCATGCCATGCCATAATGTAGGATAAAATTTTCCCCAAATTTTTAAAGTTTGTAGCGTAAGCTTTAATTAAGAAGGCTCTAAGTTACAACATAACTTTGTTTGTAAAGAAACTTGACTCAATTCTTCATTGAAAAAAATAATATTGAATAAGGGTTTATTTGAAAAGGGGGTCTGAAAAGCTTTAATTCAAAATGCTGTAAGTATAGCATAGCATAGCATATAAGTATATAAGTTAGTTTGTAAAGAAATTAGACTCAATTCTTCATTTAGATGGAATTATTCATAGTCATAGAATTAAAGTTGAAAAGGGATTCCTTTGAAAAGGCGTCTTTTTTATGGGATAGGAGGGCAATCAAGCAAAAGGATCGCCTGATGGTAAGCGATTACCACCGCCCACAACACCAGAGGAGTCACAAGTGCGTTGCTGACCTTTTAAAAGCGGATTGGGCCTCCAGTAACCTTACAATGTAATGGTAATAGGGGGCGAGCCTATTGCCATTAACCGGGCACAAATTCAAACTACTACTAAACCACTAGGCTAATGAGACAGTATTAAGATTAAGGCAAGTTTAAATAAAAATAAATAAATGATACCTACCTGTTTAATTGACTTGTAATTCCGGAGCAATTTTCTATGGTGAATCATAATTATAATCATTTTTATTATGATTCACCTAAATCGACTGTTTTATACTCCTATGAATCGTAAGGAAAAAATACGTAAAAAGATGAGATATTAATGACATTTTGTATAGGTTAATTTCAAGTTCGGCCGCTAGGGGCGTTACTGTGGTTCTGTCTCCTATAAATTCAAATTTCAAATGTTTTAGAAATACAAAAGTTTTTCATTTCAGATTTTTGGTGTCAGCTATTATTTAACTCACCCATATTAACAGTTATTTCTAATTTAGATGTATTTAGTTGGCCATGCTTAGGAATACTTATATTAATTTAATCTTAGAACCTGTGTCTATATTAGGTTGAAAAGAGAAAAAATAAAAAGTCTTATTAGGTTATCCTAAACTACGCATAAGGTAATGAATTTTTACGTAGTCCTATTAGAATTTTGGCAATATTTACAGTCTGCTGCTGTTTTTTATTAAAAAACTAGATGGCGTTGACATCGAATTAGAAGTCGCTATGGTTTGGTTACCGGTGTGTATATATAAAGACGGTCGATCTGTGGGATTCACGCTACCAGCTAACATCAGCGGCGCGGCGCCGCTGGTCTCACTCGAACACCATTTTTGTTGAGTGATTCACACGAAAGTGTGATAGCTCTTGAAATAAGAAAAAGCAAAGCCATCCTTTAAAGGTTCCGTTTTTTCCTTTTGAGGTACGAAACCCTAAAAACCGGACAAGTGCGAGTCGGAAGAGAGACTATATTTTTTTTATTTAATTACAAATGTGTAGTGTTCAGATTTTCGTCTTATACTTGCTGTATAAGACGGTATTACTTGCCAAATTTCATAGTTCTAGATCAACGGAAAGTACCCGATAAATTTTGATTATCTTGAGAGTGTCGAAATATACGATTTTTACGGAATTAATAGTCGTATCTTTTTTTACGTCAACCTAAACGTTTGATTTTTTCACAGCTTTAAGGGACTGTAGACTTGCGTATATGGTTTTATTTTTAATTCGATACCTCCACGCGTTCCCGATATTTTGACAGACAGACGGACGAACGGACAGACAACAAAGTGATCCTTTATGGACTCCGTGTTTTTCCTTTTGAGGTAGGGAACCCACATATTTTTAAAATTATGTCATTTCACCATTGAAAAAAATAAATTAGCAATTTTATCTTTCTTGTCATAGTAGAATAACACCAGGTATCGTATTCCAGTGCTAAGTAGATGGTCCCATGGATGGAACGCAGCAACGTCATTGTTTGAAATGATATCACTATGTGTAAATAAATTAGCCAAGCAAGATGAACTTAGAGACGTACGGCATAGTGGAATCGAATAATAACACTCACAATTAGAGCTGCCCGACTGGAGAAATAGTGCTGTCATGCTTGGCAGCATGTCTCCTATGCTGCCAGCCCAACTATTCCTGCTTAATTTACAGCGTCGGTAACGCGCGAGTGATTCCCCTAGTGTTGCAAGCATCCATAGGCTACGGTAACCGCTTACCATCAGGCGGGCCGTATGCTTGTTGGCCAACTTAGTGATATAAAAAAAAATATATAGTTTACTTTTTTAACTAAGTAGACGAATAGCATGAGCAATTTATTTTATACTAGCGGGCCCGGAAAACATTGTCTTGCCCTGCATCATCACCTTCCTACCCTTGTCCCAATTTATTCTGCTATTTGGGGAGGATACAAATCCAACAAACCAAAGATCATAATAATCGGTCCAGCCGTTCTCGAGTTATAAGTGTTGTAACAAACCCGACATTATTTATCATGAATTAAAAATTTCCTTAGTGGTATCGTAGCTGTCAGTCAACGGTCTATTCTCGGGAATGGAATTCCTGGGGTGTAACCAAATCTTGTTCTGCCATGATTCCTAGCATCGGAGTAAAAATCTAGTCAAGTGTTTAGCGTAGGTAAGAAATAATTATGTTCGTTACTAGAACTTAATAAAATAATTGAAAACTAAAAGTATAAATAAAAACAAAACAAGTTTAAGCAATATGAAGTTACATACTTGAATGAGTTTCCCGAATCCTACGGTGAGGGCGTTAGTGTCATAACGCGTCTATACAAAATAAACAACTGACAGTGCCGTGGAGGGCCCTGATCAGTTGTTTATATATTTGAGTATGATGATTTTATTATTATAATATTATATATTTTATCTGAAAAATATATGCTCGTTAATGAAACTAAATAAGTTAGAATTTTAGAATATTATCGATCTCAGGCAAAAGTTGTGAAATGCTTAACTAGATGGTGGTGGCATCGAATTAGAAGTCGCTATGGTTTCGTTACCGAGGTTTAAAGACCTCCGGGACGCGAAATTTTAATAATAACTTATTCATCTAGACAAACAAACCACGAAATCGACATTTTTTTTTGACGAGTGATTCGCCCGTAACAGGCCGGTAGCTCATATATTTATGTATTATTGTTAAACAAAACATAAAGCGAAAGTGGTGCGCCAGGATCGTAAGCAAGTGGAAATGTAGTCTCTGCCTATCCCAATCAAATGCGAGACAGGCGTGAAAATATGTAGGTGTACATTATTACGCGTCTGCCTAACCCTTCGGGGAATACAGGTGTGATGGTATATTAATATGTTTTCCATATTACGATATTTTCAATCTCGAACACGGCGTAGACGTAAAATTGGTAAAGTTTATTTGATTCCAAATAAATTCTGCCAACGAACCTTTTTTATTAAACTGATAACGGAGATAGGTAAACACACCCGTACGTTTCTAGTTTAATCTCGGCCTCAAATCCGGACGGGTAGCTCAAATACTCCATTGGGCCCGTGCCGGTTTCCCGTTGCCGGATTAAATGGGACAATTTTCGATCATCGTCACGTGACACATTAAAGATGGTATTTACACATACATCTGTGTTACGAAAGGTTTTATAGCTGTCGGTATATCTTCTAGTTAAGAATTAGAAAGAAAGAAAATAAAGAAAGGTTTTATTTTCGCCCTTATGACACAACAAATCAAAATACAACTGTACAATCATATATAACTTAAAAGTAGCAAAAGGATGCGCAAAAAAAGAAAAACGAAAAATGGGAGCTGGCAACACAACAGGCCATCTACCAAAGCCACAGATTATGGAAACTATAGAACTTTATGGTTCTTGGTGCATAGTTTGATCTATTTTTCCTTAATCTATACCCAGTACAAAAGTGGTAACAAATTATTTTGCACAACTAGCAACTCGTTGATGTTACTATCTATAAACTAGTATGTAGTCTGTGCTCTTTAATGTACTATCAAAACGCAACCAATATTGTTATTTGTTAATATATATACAACAGTATCTCTAAGTAGACTATGGTATACAATGAAAATAATAATATAAATTTATTCATTGAATATGAATAAATTAATAAACTAAAAACTGTGAACTACTACTAAAATCCAATGTTTTTATTATATTATATATACCCGAGAAATATGGCACAGATAAATATCAACAGCTTGCATTGCATATTATCGTAATTGACAACATTTCAAAATTATTCAGTGCCATACAGTAGTTTTTGCGTGATGCGCGGACAAAAATTCTAAAAGTTGTTGTTATAGCTTCTGTTGCGCTAATAAAGACTCCCTATATTAGTTTTTCTTTAATATAATATATATAATGTACAGACATCACTCTCTTCCAATTTTACTATAGGTATAGATCATTTACCCAAATAATATAAAATTACCTACAGATATTTTCCTCAAATATTTAATCCCTCAATAATATTAGACTATATACATGCCTTTCGAGCCTAGCATTTGGAAGCAAGCGTTCAAATAATTGGTAAAATTTAGCTGGCAATTTACCCACATTATTTGAACATAATGTAAAATGTCATTAAGGCGAATCAAGCCGGTGAATGAACATTTGGCTACAAACATTTTATCTTTTTGTGATTTTTTTTTGCATTTTCCATGCTAAGATTATAAAGTTATTTTTTAGTAAAGGAAAAAATTAGTTTATAGGTCAGAGCGTCTGGTGTATCCAACCGGAGACGCAGGTTCGAATCCTGCCCGCGATTGAATTTTTTCCTTTACAAAAAAATAACTTTACAAGCATTTTATCAATGAGCATAGAATTGAGTGTAACAAAACTACGACGCGAGCATAGAGTATGTTCCATAGAACAAGGGCCTAAAAAGAGCCTGTTCACAATCGAATATTTTCGAGTTCTGGCTGATATGAACATTGTACTGCAATGTAACATTCACAGCGGGCGAGTCGTCGAGAGTCGTCTCATAACACGCTCGTTGTGAATGTACCTACATTGTTCGTTATTTATTGGAACATAATTTGTGCTCGCGTGAGAAGTGGTCAGTGGTTCATCTAGTAGGCTATATTCTCATACTTATCAATACAAAGAATATTTTTTTGTCTGACGCGTTCCTAGTGCGGTCCTAGTAAGAGTGTGAAACTCACGTTATTGTCACCGCACGCTTCCCACTTATCGACGATATAATTCACAAATTACTTAGATTTCACTTCTATCGGCAGTCCCTAAAGACAGCCCTGCATGTTTTTTTTAAAGATTACTTGCAATGTGGGTCGCACATTACTAGTATTATTGTTAACCCTTCGTGCTAAGCTAAACACTTGTGTTACGAGTGGGCTCACGTCGGTAGTGCAATGGGTGGGTTTCGAACCGGCAACCACATGATCATAAGTACCGCCGCTTAAAGTTATTTCGACCGTACGCCGTACTAGCCGTTTTTCGACTACGTTGAGGTCGGTTTCTACTCTAGCTAATTATGAAAAACGAAACACACGTAAAGAATTGTTTTCAGCAAGCAAAGCAAGAAAGGGTAAAAAATAAAATTGCCTGAACCATCCCGACCAGTTTGTTTCGCGATTGGTGCAAAGAATTCTCGTTTTAAAGCCAGTTCCAGAGAGAAACTAGAATTTATTTTAGTTGAAATATACAAGGAGCTTATAATTTTAGAAGTTCCTCAGTTCGTTTTGTAAATAGAAATTACTAGCTGGCGACCACCATTGCGTCGGAGAGTGTCGTAAAGCACCGCGGCGTGTGTTTCGACTTTCAAATAAAAACATAAATAACATAACATAGCATCATGCCTGTATTCCCCGAAGGGTTAGGCAGAAGTATACTAATTATACCCACAGTTCGCCGATATATTTAGGTCCCATGTAAAAGTGGGATAGCCTATTGCTCTTAACCAGGCACAAATCCAAATTCCGAGACTTTGCTCGACTTGGGAATCGCACCCAAAGCCTCTAGCGTAACAGTCGCGCTCAGGAGACAAATGAGGCAGTTACAAATACATAAATATTACTAATTTAATAGTACATAATAAAATATTGGGGAGGTTTGAGCAAAGCTTTGAGATTAAATTCCTCACAATCCAGTACAGAATTTATACTAGATAATATTGTTTTCAAAATAACTTTATGCGATATTTGAATGTTTTTACAATATATTGTGTTAATTTGACCATTTAATGATTCAAATGCACTTTGGGCTTGACCATAATGTCTTAATTTTAAAATTTGGCCGATCTTTGAAATTAAGTCCTGTATATGGAATACGGCAATAGGCTGTAATGATGATGATGATGATATGGAATACGTGAAAACCGCATTACATCGCTCAAATCCAAAAACCACGCTAGCTTTAAAGAAGTTTCTAGTGGAATCCTTATGTGCGTTTGCTATATAAAAATATATGTTATAATTAAGGTCATCACAAACAAATTATATTGTTTAAAATTTTTATAAATTTGCCCAAATTTTGGATAATAATTGAAGTAAATAGGCCTTTTTTAACCTAATTTATATTTTTTCTCTTTAACGGCTTAGTTAGCTAACTTAGGCTTAGTTAGTCATGAATTTTATACCAAAAAAATGTAAGACGTAATTAACAATTTGTATTGTTTTTATTTTCTTATTTCTTTGAATATCTTGAAATAATAAAGAAATACCCGAAACCTCACTAGCATCCCGCGTAACCACACCCCCGCAATGCCTGTGACTAACAAATACTAGCACAAAGACTAAATCCTCAAGGTCATTGGGCAATGTAATACCCTTAAATCATTTCAGAGAGTAGCCCGCGCAAACGCTCAGACAAACGGACAAAAATTCTATCAATCATTGGTAAAGACCCCTAATAATAGTTTTACTCATATATCGTCCATGTACAGACAGCGATCAGTAACGTTTTTATTTTAAGTATAGATATGTAGGTATGTATATATGTTCCTGAAGGTAACATATAAAGTAAGATAAGTGGCGCATTCCCCTAGAGTAATAGTGAAGACAGACTTTATCTAAAAAGGTTTTACTAAAGTGCTTTGGCGGACAAGTTCTTATCTCCATTTTTTCTGAATATTTTATTTAAATAGCAACACTTTCCTTCTTAGATAAAGCTGCCTCTTTTATAGAGGTTTAAGCATTTTGCGGCAAAAACTTGCGGAAAAATAACCTATCGTTATTAATGATCTACTTGGGACGTTATTTTATTACGAGTATTTAATCCAAACTTTAACTTTCATGGAATTAATGAAAGAAAAATTCGACCATGGACAAGATTCTTACTCCGGTTATTGACCTCCAGTTTGGTACACATTGTAATTGTATCTTAAGATATTATAAAACAAAGTCTGGTTGGTTTGTTTTATAAAAAAGCTTAAAGCTTAAGCTTTTGTGGGTCGCACATTACTAGTATTCTTGTTAACCCCTCGTGCTAAGCTTGTGTTACGAGTGGGTTCAGGTTGGTGTCAATGGGTTGGTTTTGAACCGGCAACCACATGATTGCAAGACGACAGCTAGTGTTTCATAAAAATTATAGTGAAAACTCGTTTTAATACTGAATTTGCGTGAAGTTAAAGTTTAGTTCACACACACACACGCGAGCACACACACTCACACACACATACTAGTATACTAGTTTACTGAATCATTCTTACTTAAAACTAATTAGCTATTAATTGTTTATAACTTATTACTTTGACTGCGTCATTAGTCTAGTGGCCCCAAGCGCGACTGCTACGTTAGAGGTCCTTGGTTCGATCCCCAGGGCGAGTAAAGTGTTATTGGGTTGCAGCTCGGAGTCTGAATTTGTGCGCGGGTAATGGCAATAGTCTCACCTCCTATTACATAGAACTTATACATAACAAACTGTGTGTGTACATCAGTACAGCTCTGCCCATCCCTTAGAGAAATACCGGAATGTCGGTCGGCGGACCGAAATTCACATACAAACGTAAAACCAAATTTAATCGTAATTCAAACATAATTTACACAAATTCTGTTATTATTTGGATTCCGATTCCGTTAATCTACGTTCCACCAATTCGTCCAAAATACTTCATAAAATTGGAAATAAATGATAACTATACAAAGTTTAGAACGATTTTCTTTGACTGTCTTTTATTTCCAGTGAAGTAGTAGTAGACGAAATAGTACCGTAGGAACCTAGATTAACGGTATCCTAATCCGAATAATAACATAATTTAATAGAATATTCTGGTTTCTGACACTTACGCGAATATTCGACATTGAAATAAAACTACTTTTTACGGATTTTATCGTGTTGTATTGATATTATTTGATTCCCGATTGATAGAATATTGTTTGGATTACGATTTATTTCGGAATTACGTTTTGTAGGCAATTCAAGCTCCGCCGGACCCATCGAGTGAATGGAAATATAATCCTATAGTTCATAAAATACAATACTCAATTCAATAACCCCAAAACGGCTAACAATTTTACTGTTGCTAAAAATACACAAAGATTGAGTTTTCCGAACATGTAAGGAACAATTTTTTAGTCTCTGCTCATACGTGCTCGGAATACGGAGAGCGGGGCCGTTTATTGAATTGTCCGCTACCGCCCAGGCCGCCGCGCGTCCTTTGGCCTCCAACGCCCAACATGTGCTTTACTGATTTCTGATGGTTAACCTGTATTGCATAATGTATGCAATTTAAGTTTTAATCTGACTGATCACATATTCATAAAAATCTAACCGTCTCATCGATTAAGTGTCGATTAAGTCGTAAGCATCGCAACTTGTCGCAGCTGGGTTGCAAATATTGAACCATTAGCATCTGCCCGCGACTTTGTTCAAAAGTTTCTTCTTAGTCGTACACTCCTGGTCGTGGATACGGATTGTCTGCTAAGTAAAATTAGCATTATGTGTTATTCCAGACTTTTGGCGCCGATATAATAGCACCGACGGTGTTCGCGGGGAGTACGAGGAACGCGGGGGGGGGGGGATCCTTTCCAACGGTCGACAGCACCCACTCGCCGATAGCTCGCGAACCGCTCGCCACCAAATCATTGTATTCACTTTATAATTTTTAATATACAATTTGCCTGTCGTGTGAGTCGCATATTTTATTTATGTGCTCCTACTGCACATAAAGTGGCGACCATGTAAAATTAAATTCAATAAAATCAACGGACGAATTTCGCCGCGTAGATCGATCCAAAGGTCGTCGCAGCGCTTACCCGCTTAGTAAGTTGGAGAAAGTAAGTACTACGGCCTACGAGAACAAAGAAAGCTGCGCTGATCTGTATCATCTACTACGAGGTTTACAGTGTAGCATCCTGATTCCCGTGAACAAAGAAACAGTCAAGATTTTGTCTCGAAGCGGAGAGAAAAACACTTTTGCAGCCATCGCGAAGCAGCCAAGCTGAGGTCCAGCGGAGTCTACGCGCCACAGCAGTAGTTTTGCCAGCCAAAAGTGAGTCCGTTCCTTTTATTTTACCCCTTAGTGTCCTTCTATTCCTAAAAGTTTTATTTGCGTGAACAGGGAAACAAGGAATCTTGTCCTACTTTTTGTTGCCTTACCCTGCCTACCTATTCGTAAGGTAACACTTTAAAAATTCCTTGTCTATCCTGTCCCTTTTGCATATACAACTGCTAATCTAAATAAACTAATCTTACCCAATAATCCTAGTAAAATAAAAACCTATTAAATAATCCTAAAATAAGCCTACCTAGTTAAACCTACCTACATACCTAATGAGTTGAAATTATTTACAATTATTCGCTTACCCATCAGCTACCCATTATTTTTACTATTATTTGTCTGTTTCATCTATTTATTGCTATCTAATCAGTGCTAATTTTCAAGCCACCTATCATTTGCATTCATTGCGCCTATTTTACGACTTGAAAGTCTTCACAAGCATTTAATTATTTACCAGATGAAATTTAAATAGCTGAACCTATTTCTTTAAACGTAAGCATACTTGTGACTATTTAAAATATCACTTCTTGTACGGTTATACAGACATTGTGCCTACGCAATAAATATTCTAGCAATCACTTCCTTCCACTCCACTCCACTATTTAGTTTTTACGAACGTAAATAAATTAGTTATCACTGCATAGCCAATTTATTATAGCAGAATCACTCGCTGAACCCTATATTGCGCTTATTAAATTATTATTCTGCATAATTTCATTATAATCACTATCGCCCTTGCTCGTTATTTTGTTTACGTAGATATCTACAAGACATCCCAACAATCTATTCCAGCTACCGTGCGGCGGTCACCCGTGGACTATCTTCGCAAGCCGTGTCGCTGTCGCTGTCGCCGTAGCCCTGTTGACTCACGTCGGGTGGTGCGGTCGCGGGTGAAGGGCGGTGTCAATCCCACCTTTATCGCACATCAGCTGATTCAAACCGGTTACCAACACAACGACTACGAAGCGAGGAGCGTATCGTATGCAATTCTTAAGTATTCAATTAACAAATCGTTTGTTTTTAATTGTTTGAGCGGTAACTTTGCTAGTATGGAGGCAATTTAGAAGACTTTTAATTTAAAACGTGCGTCTATTAAAGGCCGTGTTACGAAATTTAGTAATCAATTAGAAGAATTAAAAGGTAAAAAGTTTACTCCTACGGAAGTTAACGTACTGTCACAACGATTAGTTAAAATTTAGGCTTTATTTGGCGAGTTTGATAGCGTGCAGAATCACATTGAAACCATGTATGAAAAGAATTTTAGCTCAGAGTTAGATACCCAAGAAGTTATCAAACAAGCTTTCCACAATTCGATCGCAAAGGCTTAGGAAGTTATTTCCGTAAACAGTACGACAAAAAGGTCGTCGCTTGAGCACAACAGTTTCACCACAGCTGATGAAGATGATCACGAAGTTATCGGTTTTTTCCAATCATTAAGATTCCTAAGTTTAATGGTACATTCGATAAGTGGTTGTAATTTCGTGATACCTTCAGTTCTCTAATACATATGAATTCTTAAATAAAAAACATACATAAATTTCATTATTTAAATTCCTATTTAGAGGGTGAAGCTGCTCGTGTTATCTCAAACTTGGAGGTTTCCGACAATAATTATCCTGAGGCGTAGTGTCATCTTTGTGAGCGGTATAATAATGTGCGTGAATTGATAAATAATCATTAGAAATCTCAGTCTGCTTCCCGGTACGTGTAAAATATGCAAAAAGCATCATAACATCTTTTTACACAAATCTTCAGATACTGACACTAATGTTGCAGTCTCTGAGTCCGTTAGGATATCAGCGGTTTCAACTTCTGAGACAATATTATGTGCTTTGATTGATATTTTTAACCTTTAGTAAGCTTTAGTAGTAACACAAATATTTGTGGTGGACAAATATTTGTGTTACTACTAAAGCTCCTTTAGACAACGAAAGTCAATCTAGTTTTATTACTGAGGTTCTAAGACAATAATTAAATCTAACTTCTTCATAGTCATACAGAAATAAAAAAAATGCACTCCTCTAGTGCATTTGTTACGTCCATTAAAATCTACAATAAATTACCTGAATACATAAAAAACACAGAATCAAATAATATATTTACCAATAAATTAAAACGATTTCTCTTAGATAAAAGTTACTACACAATTGACGAATACCTCAAAGATAAATTTCAACTAGGGAAATAGGGATAATTAGATTAAACAAGCAGTACTTAAATATATTTATTTACCTTACTCACCGTGCAAACTTTAATTACTTACAATCTATTAAAATTACAGCAAATATATAAATATATATAAAAAATAAACAATAACAATTAATACATAATCTAGAATATAAATATTAATAATAAATAAATATATGAATATTAATAAATAAAATGAATATAAATCTACATTTAAATAGGTATTATTTACCTACTTAAACATCTAAATATCATATCTTCCTTTATTTCAATATATTATGTTTTAAAAAGCGCTCTTCATCCTCTCCTCTAAAAAAACTAACTTGCTGTGCCCGACAGGGTCCATAATTGTTTCTCTTTAATTTTACCCACCAGCTTTTGTATACATATAAGGTTATTTTGAAATAAAACTTTATTTTGTTGCTTTTAGTAAAGAAACGACATTTTAAGTTTATTTCTTAATAAAATCTTAAATGACAATGTCAATTTGACTCAAATAGTCTTTTTCAATCATAGACATTATACCAAAAACTCTATGTTTAAAATTAACTTAAACCTCTTTTATAAAAACTAAAGAAATAGATTTTCTTTACATCTCCCCCCTAAGGGAAGAAAATTAGCGAATGAAAATTTTCGTTAAAACAAATCATCTCCTTTAGATTCTTGTTCTTCCAACATAGGGACTGGAATTAGTTTCGTGATATGGAAAAGGTTCGATTCTATTTTTTTATGACCAGTATCTATTCTGTATATTGAATTAGAAATTTTCTCAACAATCTCATATGGTCCAATTTTTAACTCATCTAATTTCTTCCTGTTTAGCTTGTTTCCATTTTCCACATACACCATGTCGCCTACGTTAAATTCACAATATTTCCTATTTTTGTCGAATAATGTTTTATTGTAGTTATGTGATTTTATTGTGTTCTCAAGTGCAGTATTTCTATCTCTGATCCATTCACAATGTGATTTTTCTTGCTTCAATTCATTTGGTAAAATCGTGGCATCCGTACCATATAAAAGATAACTTGGCGAAAAACCCGTTACTGAGTGATTAGTTTGATTGTATTTCTTTACGCACTCTTGAGCTATTGTTGTCCAGGCCCTCTTTCTTTCTTCTTCATTTATTTTGCACCTGATTTTATTTACTAACGTTTGATTCAATCTTTCATTCAGACCATTTGAATACGGTGCATTTACTGCTGTAAATATCATAGGTATCTGTTTGTCCTTTAAGAAGTGCTTGAATTCTTTGGAATTTATTCCTGGGTATTGATCTGTAAGAAGCATACCAATGTCTTCCGTTTCTGTGATGTTCTTGACCAGTTTTATGAAATCAGTGGCATTCTGAGTTTTTGATGTTATAATAAATGCGTATCTAGTGAAGTGATCTACTAATAAATGTAGATATTTTTTTGTTGATCTTGAACCTCCAAAACCTCCAATAGTATCTATGGAGATTATTTCGAAAGGCTTTTTGGCCGGGCCTAGATGAGACATAAAGCCAAATTTGTCCTGTCCTCTTGATTTATTTTTTATACAAATTTTACAACTTCTACAAACTTGTTTGATGTTTTTCGTCAAATTCCTAGCTGCGTAGAGTGGACTTATTATCATCTGCATTTGTCTAATTCCAATATGGCACAGGTTTTCATGAATGTCTTTTAAAAGTTTGACACTAAATTCTTCTGAAAGAACAATTTTTTCTTTGCTGCCGACTTTTTTAAAGTATACATTGTATTTTTCGATCATTTTAAGTTTGTTCTTTTGTACTTCTTGATTTTTATTCTGATCTGTCAAAATATCTTCCAATTTAACCAGGTTTACAACTTTTAATTGTTCCTCTACATTTTCACCAGATTCCAATACTGGATTCCTACTTAGACAGTCAGCTTCCAAATTTTGTTTTCCTGGAGCATATTTTATTTTAAAGTCATATTGCGATAAATAATATGTCAAATCGCCCAATTCTTCATCAGTTCTCGATTTCAAATTCATATTTTCTAGCGGTTTGTGATCAGAATAAACTGTAAATGATTTTCCTATCAACCAGTATTGCCAGTATCTCACTGCTTCTTTAATAGCTAAACATTCCAAGTATATTGCTTTTTTCTTTTTTTGAGTTTCATTTAATTTCTTTGAAAAGTAAGCCACTGGTTTTTCTTTTCCATCAGGCTGTGTCTGTTTCAAAATGGCTCCGATACCTTGTATAGAAGCATCTGTATAAATATTTATTGGTAAATCTTGATCAAAAATTTCCAGAATTGGTTGGGAACATAGGAGGTTTTTTATTATCTCAAACGCTTTTTGACATTCATCCGACCAAACAAATTTCTGATTTTTTCTTAATAAATTATGCAATGGATCTAGTATTATTGCACTTCTTGGTATGTAATCATGGTAAAAATTGATTTTTCCTAAGAATTGTCTTACATTTTTCTGCGTGCTTGGAACAGGGAAGTTTCTAACTGAAATCAGGTTATCTTTTACTGGTTTAATGGAATTGTTTTGAATTATATGACCAAGGTATTTTACCGAGTCTGATGCAAATGTGCATTTTGTAAATTTTAGTCTAAAACCTTCTGTTTTGATCGCTTCCAATAGATGCATTAGATGGTTAATGTGTTGATCAAATGATTTTGAAAATAATAGAATATCGTCTATATAACTCACAGCAAAATCAGTAAGTTTATACTTTCTCAATATATTACTTAATATCCTCTGAAAAATTGCTGGTGCTGTTTTTAGTCCAAACGGTAGACAGGTCCATTGGAAATGTCCTTCTTGTGTTACGAATCCTGTCTTTTTCCTGTCTTCTATTCGTAAAGGAATAGACCAAAATGCAGAATTTATATCTAATGTTGAAAAGAAATTGCAATTCCTGGTCTTTATCATCAGGTCTTCTATTAATGGAAATGGTTGAGCTTGAGGAACTACTATTTTATTCAAATCTCTAAAGTCTATACATAATCTAGATCTTTTGTTTTCCTCTTTTTTAAATGCCAAAGTAACAGGTGCAGCAAATGGACTGTAAGATTCTTCTATCAGTTTATTATCTAGTAATTTTGCTATTTGTTTTTCAATCTCCTTTTTATCTTCTACAGTACATCTATATGGCCTTTTACTGCAATATTTGTCTACTAATAAATCTATTCTCGCTTCATATCCATTAACAGTGCCAATATCATATTTATTTTTTGCAAAAACTGATTTAAATTTGTTAATCAGTTCATCTATTTCCGATTTTTGATAATTATTTAAATGACTTATTTTCATTTCAAAATTTTCTTCTTTTACATGTTCATTAAAATTTAATATGTATTCTGTATTTCTTTCAAATTTTTCTACTTCAGTATTTGTAAAATTTTCTTTTACATTATTTTTAGTTTTATTATTCAGATGTTGTTTCTGAGTTATTAGTAAGTCTTCGTTTTGGATTAGTTTAAATATCTTTATCAAATCCAATCCAATTAAAAAGTCATATTTGAAATTGTCATCCTCGATAATGTAAACATCAACCTTTTCTTCAATTTCAAAAATTTTTATTTTTAAATTCGTCAAACCACTTGTCTTTTTAACACCATTAATTGTTACTAAATCTGCTTCATTAAAACTGTTCCCTTTGTTCTTTAGTTTCAATAACTTAGAATTTATTAGAGAAACATTTGAACCAGAATCATAGATTCCATATATTTCTAAAATACCATTTAATCGCAGTTTGACGTTTATTAATGGTGTCACTATTAGTTTTTTTGATTATTTTCATTTAATTCGGCCTCTATGACTGAATTATTGACATGTTTAATAAAATTTCTCTTTTCTTTAACATCCTTAAACCAACATGTAGACTCAGAATGATATCGAACGCCTTTATTTAATTTTTCACATATTTGACATGGGCTTTTTTCTTCATTTTTATCATTAATTCTTGGATTTCCATATTTTCTCTTTACCAAAAATGTTTTCCTATTCACCATGTGTTCATATTTTCTAACTTCGTTAAACAAGTCTACTGTATCTTTTAATGTTTCTCTATCAATCATATTAAGTATGAATTCGGGTAATCCCGCTGCAATAAGATCTACCAGAGTACCTGTATCAATTGAACTCCTCATATCCAATAAAAGTTTTTCTTTTTTTATAGCATAGTCAACCAATGTACCATCTTTATATCTAAATAATAATGCATAAGTAACTGGGTTCCATCCCTTGTTCGCAAATGATTCACAAAATTTGTTTTTCCATGTTGACCATTCAGAATTCATAGTCAATTTAATAATCATAGAACTGTACCAATCTAAACAACTATTACTCATAAACAATCTGAGTATTTCGATCTTTTTCTCGTCTGTTGTCACATCAAAACGTAAGCATTCTTTTTCAAAAATATCCATCCACTGGTTTGCATTTGAATTTTTGCTTGTAAATTTTTCAATCACAAACTTCTCTGCAATGTGTTTCAAGTTCTGTTGTCTGATCTCCTGTGAATTTTCTACCAATTTCTCAAATAATTTTTCCAATGTACCTGTTTCTTTTTTCTGTATAGTAGCAGATTGTTCTTGATTCACCTCCTCTAGATATTGATCCCCAAATTGTAAATTATCATCCTCATCTACGTACATTTTTTTAAGTTCTTCTGTCATTGTTATCCAAACTCTTCGTACCTGGTACCTTTTTTTCAAGCTATTTTTCACTTTATTATAAGCAGCTGTTTTTATTATTTCTTTATGATGACATGCTGATTGAAATTCTTCTGGTATTGCATATATTTTATCATCACAAGTTGCTATTGAGGTAATATGATAAACGTTTGATTTTCCATCACTTCCAGGCAATAATGTGAATTCAAAACGAAGTTTCTCCATATTCTATATTTTTGTTTATTTGAATTTTACAAACAAAAATGTCGTTTTATAAGGTTATTTTGAAATAAAACTTTATTTTGTTGCTTTTAGTAAAGAAACGACATTTTAAGTTTATTTCTTAATAAAATCTTAAATGACAATGTCAATTTGACTCAAATAGTCTTTTTCAATCATAGACATTATACCAAAAACTCTATGTTTAAAATTAACTTAAACCTCTTTTATAAAAACTAAAGAAATAGATTTTCTTTACATACATTATGGGATGCAATAAAGTTATTGAGTATTGAGTATTGAAATAAACATAATATGTGTCTCTCTCTAAGGCTGATTTTAATCTACGTATGTAAGTACCAATCTAACTTACCTTCTTTACTGTCTTCAGAGGCTGTCCAGTGATCCCGGCAACTTGACGTTGAGTTGAGGATTCCTACGTCTGACAGTCTTAATTTCCAAATTGCAGTAGATCAGTTTGAGTTCGTCACTAAGCGCATTATCCTTTCTTCTACTTTCAAGATCTTCGATGCCTTGTGGCTCCTATCCTTGTCCACTATCGATCTCAAAATTTTAATTCAGACCTTATGGTCCCTCAAATTGGACTAGGATGATCCCGCTCCAAAGGAAATCGTTGATGTCTGGAAACCTTTTGCAGAAGGACATAAATGTATTTCTTCGCTACATATACCTAGATGGGTATCCATAGCAAATCAAGTCTCTGTTGAGATCCATTGTTTTTGTGATGCATCGCAACGCGCCTATGGTGCATGTTTGTATATTCGCTCCATAAATAAAGAAGGACAAGTACATGTCAATCTGTTGCGTGCGAAATCTCGCGTTGCCCCAGCATCTAGCCCTATCACAATACCTCGTCTCGAGCTCTCAGGGGCTCTTCTTGCAGCTGAAATGAGCGCATCTGCGACCCACGCTCTGCGACGTGAAATATTGTATCATGTCTATTGGACTGACTCCAGTGTGGTACACGGTTACGTAGCGGTTCATATAATTAAAAGTAATTTAAAGTATTTGGCGCAAACAGAGTTGCCGTCATTAGGGAATTAATCGACACCAATTCATGGCACCCATGTACCCACTTCACACAACCCAGCTGACCTGCTATCCCGTGGAGTGAACCCACAACAGGTCGCTGCATGTGATATGTGGTGGCATGGACCCATGTTATTATTGTTGCCCGAATCCGAATGGCCTTCTATACAGTCAATAATACAATTTAATAAATATTCTAAATTAAGACAATTACAACACACTTTAGCCTATGTACACAGATTTAAAAATAATTAAAAACAGCAAAAACTAAAACTACGGGTACCTTAACTACTTTCGAGCTTAATAAATCTCTCAAATCATTAATTTCCATTTGCCAGTTAGAGTCATTCTCTAAAGAATATAATTTATTATCAAAAGGAAACTCATTAAATCCTAAGTCGCATATTTCGGGACTTAATCCTTTTCTACATGAAGGAATCATTAGAGTAGGTGGTCGAATTCAGGCTTTTGAATACAGTTTCGACATGAAACACCCCAATGTTGTTAAGCCCTATACACCATTTTACCCAACTATTATTCCAATAGGAACACTACGGCTTCTACACCTAAGAACACAGGCTTTATTAGCTTCTACGAGTACTAGAACGCGTTTTTGGCCTATCGGTGGAAGAAGCCTAGCTAGACGCACTGTGCATAATTGCACCATGTGTTGGCGGTTTAAGGGTTTGTCTATGAAAAACATAATGTGGCAACCTACCAGCTCAGAGACTAATGCCAGATTTTCCTTTTATCACAGTAGGGACTGATTTCGCTGGGCCATTTATGATCACGGATCGCAAAGGTCGCGGTTGTAAAATAACAAAATGTTATTTATGTATATTTATATGCTTTAGATATAAGTGCATCTATTTAGAGGCAATCAATGAGCTGTCAAAGGGCGTTTTTATTTTAACGTTAAAACGTTTTATGTCTCGGAGAGGACTACCAAGGCAGATCTTCTGCGACAATGGTGGAAACTTTGTCGCTGCTTCCAAGGAGCTTAAAAAGTTTTTTGTCTCAACAGATACCAGCGCATCGAGTAACGCTGGAGTCACGAGTACATCGCGGAGCTGCAGCAGAGGACAAAGTGGCGCACGAGATCCACGTAGAGTCTTCAAATTGACATCCTGGTCCTGTTGAAAGAGGAAAATTCTCCAACACTTTATTGGCGCCTTGGATGTGTAAGGAAACTGTTCACTGGAACTTACGGAGTAACGCGTGCCACAGATATAATAGATACTACAAGAGGAACTGTGCGACGCGCTCTCAATAGAATCGTCTTGCTACCGAAGCCTGACGAGTTAGAAAAACTTGAAAGCTGTTAAACTTTCCAGCGCGAGGAGTATGTCGACGCCGATATAAGAGCACCGACGGTGTTCGCGGGGAGTACGAGGAACGTGGGGGCCCATCCTTTTCAACGGCCGGCAGCACCCACCGCACCGGTTTACACCGGCGAGAGCTCGTCAACCGATCGCCACCAAATCATTGTATCCAATTATAATTTTTAATATACAATTTGCCTATTATGTGAGTCGCATATTTTTTTATGTGCCCCTATTGTACACAGACTATAATCTATCTCTGTTCCAAATTTTATCCAGATCCGTTCAGCCGTTCTGGCGTGAAAGAGTAACAAACATTTATACATCCATACATACAAACTTTCGCGTTTATAATATTAATATATCCCATAATATATTTGCGTCTATAATGCATGCATTGGTTCAACGTTTAGTAACTTAATTACACTAAAGTGGCTGAATCAATTCGTCAGATGCTACACTGAAGATATGGGGTCCGATTCCCAGACCGAGCAGTGTTATTAGGTTTTTCTATAAAATTTATCAGTAACAGGAGTTTGAATTTATGCCCGGTTAATGGCAAAAGGTCCGCCTCCCATTACATAGGACCTAACTATACCGGCAAACTGTGGATGTACATTATTATTCTTTTTAACCATTTGGGGAATATACACTTGATGGCATCTAGGTACTAATGGGGTTGGTATAGCAGCAATAAACATTAATAAAAATAATCATAATATATTAATCAAAGTTCGCAAGAAATACTGACATACTGACATGCGCTTCCCAAATGCACCTTCTCTGATAAATATAATCTGGGTATCTTTAAATCATGAGTGAATCGGTTTCTTCTAGCGTAAGTCTATTAAAAAAATGTTTAAATAGTCCATCCTTAAATAACTAACTAAATATAAAACCAAAATAAAATGCCACAATATAAAAAAAAATGTCAGGTCGACTTAAGGTCTATAAGCAGCATGTCTGAACTTGACAGAACCTGTGTTTAGGACTATCTTTATATAGCAGCATTGAACCATCTACAGATCGCAGTATTTATAAAAGGGCGAAGAAAATGCATAAAGTCACGTCTACTAAAATCGTGTCCGTATAAAAGATTGCAGTAATTTACAGCTGGCCGCTGCGAGTCTATTGATAAACGTGTGGTATTAGGTCATTCTTGCAATCGCCTGTCATTTGCACTCGCCACCGTGCAGTTTAACGCTGGGTGGAGATCACATGCCAGAAATATTGATGAGAATATTCAATTACTTTTTGCATTTTGTCGCTTAAATACGTTTTAATCTAATACTGCCTTTAATTTTTTATTTAGTCCAAACTTTCTTCAGAATTCTCGGTGTTGCGCGTTAAAAAAATATATTTAGTATTGTAACCCCCTCAGGCAAGCCGTTTTCCGCGGAATACTGATCAACTAAATACGTTCTTTTCTCTAACATTCGTGGAAGTCCAATCAACAAAATAATCCAGGGATCTAATCTAATTGGATCTAGTCTCAGAAGAATTATCATTTTAGTAAGTGATGACACGAGCTCAATCTCAATTCTATTAATAATAAGAAGTTCTAATAATAAATCTGCTAATCCCCAAGTGGAGAATAATTAAAAAGTTATTTAGTATCAGCCTAATGTGGAACCATTACTTATATGGGACCTAAATAATCCAGGGAACAGTGGGTATACTTCTGCCTTACCTTTTCGGGAATACAGAATATATGTTATATTTTTTTTAATTCTCACAAATAATAAATAATTAAAATTAGAAGTAATTAAATGAATAAGACATAATTAAAATTAATACATATTTTTGTTAAAGCTTCACTAAAACTAAAGAAACATAGTTGATCTTGAAAGAGTAACGATTTTTGAGGATATAGATTACCCCATACAAAGTCGGATAACAAGACGGGAAATGCGTGTTTAGTTTAGAGAAACGTGCTTTTGTTCGGTAGGAAATCGACGCCGGGAGAAAAAGTAAGTGTGTTGTAGATTTATCGTCGCCGACTCGCGGCGTATTTCAGCGCTTGTCTTGCAGTATTTTTGGCAAGTTTTGAGCGGTCGCGTTTCAGGGTTAGGAACAGATTCAGTAATGTTAGTAAGGCTTTTATATACTGCTTAAAGAATTCATTTTGTTACCCTTTCCCATAATGAGGGGTACAATGATTCCTTTTCGAATTATATACCATCATCATACCATTACGCCTGTATTCCCCGAAAGGTTAGGCAGAGGCATACTAATGTGCACCCACAGTTGGCCGGTATTTTTAGGTCCCATATAAAAGGGGGCGAGCCTATTGCCATTAATCGGGCACAAATCCCAAACTCTGAGCTGCTAATGAGAATTTCATAACCCAATAACACTTTGCTCGACCTGGGAATCGAACCCAGGACCTCTAGCGTCGAGACCACTAGGCTAATGAGGCAGTTTCGAATTTTGCGAATTAAGAAACAAATAATAAGTTGTCTGAAAGGCCGGGCCTTTTCTCATATAGGCACTGTTTGCAGCAGGCTGTAAACCTTCCGCAAGGCGTCACTCCATCTGGCTAGCGGCCGTTCGCTGCCTAGATGGTCGGTCTCTGTCTACTGTACCTACTTTATTATTTTTATATATTATCTCTAGTACCGGAGTCATAGTTGATTAAGTCATTTAGTTGGCAATTGTAATCGCTCTCTCACAACTTGGGCCGCACAGCGGTCACAGATTCGTCTTCAGCGAAAAAATAAATTATTCTTTTCTTCTGAAATTACTTCTCTCAGCGTTTTACGGTTTGTATGTTACAATACAAAGTTCTCCCTTTCTGAGAGCAGGATTTATTTATTTTTATTAAACATTCAGTGGATGATGGTTGTATGCCAAATTTATTTCGTAACTTTGTCCTTTGTGAAGTTTTTATGAGAATCTTGTAAGAGCTGTGTATATACTCGTATAAGGCTTATTAAAGCGGACAGGATCATTCAAGGACTAGTGATCTTCATTCTGCATTAAATATCTTGCTCGTTTGCTTTCCTATTCTATAAAAAAATAGGTAAATAAAATATCTACGTTGTACTAACAAACTTGTTATAAAGCTCAGTGGCACGTGTTTAGTTTTGCTATAATAAGCTGTAATATAGTAATAAATATTATGTGTATAAACATACTTACTTACCGTCCCCTAGATGGGGCAAAGGCGTGGGGCTAATGGGGCGTCCACAGTGACTCTCCATCTCGATTGGTCTTGAGCTTCGCGCTTTATTTTGCTCCAGGTTTTACTTCTTCTAGCACCATTATGTGGCCAAGTTTACTTGGGATGACCACGTTTTCGCTTTCCTTGAGGATTACAATCCATTATCGGCTTAGGTATATGTTCAGTGCCCCTTCGAAGAGTGTGACCAATCCAGTTCCAATTGCATTCATCATAATCAAGTCATTTACTGTACAACTGCTGGACATGGGTCTCCTTCTCTTCTCATTAAGAGGGCTTAAGCTGTGGTGGATTACAGCTTAACCCACTACACAGCTTAAACGCTAGCCTATTGCGGGTTGTTGGACTTAACACGCTGTTGAGAAAATCTCTCAGATATGCGGACTTCCGATGTTTTCCTTTACCGTTTATAATATTGATAATTAATTATATTAATACGCATAATTAGCAGTAATAGCCTAGCGATATTACTGTTATCACTGTTTTTGCCATTTCGGTTACTAGACAAAAAAAAAACAGATGAAACAAACATCTCTCACATATTAAAAACCACATTGAGATTTTTTCCCCGACAGCTATTACCACGACAAACACTGCATTGAACTCAATGGCGAAGCCAATAGCCGACCGAATACACCGAACGAACCAGTAAAGCCGATTACCCATGTCAATATAGAGTACTCTGTTATTGTGTACATATAGGTATACTGAATATTACATGGCGTTTCACCCTTAAGCTGTCTATTATTACGTTCTAAGCGGAGAGAAGGTTAAGCGATGATCAAGTAGGGGCCAAAAGGTCTACTTTAGGCAATACTACAAAAAATGAAGTTTCAGTTTACTTTTTTAATAATTGTGTGTGTCTGAAGTCACCAAGTTGTTTTGCTGCGGTAAATCAAAAGACTATTTAAAAAAAAACCTGTACCGTAAGGCATACTAATATTCCACAATTCGCTGGTATGTTTAGGTTGTTATAGAGGGCACAGTAGTAGGCGTAGGTATGGCCCAATACCCCTGACTACTACTACTACTAAATTCATAGAAAAACCCGAGTGGGTCTTCCCTGATAGATTTAATCTGGGTGTCTTTAAATCACGAGTGAATCGGTTTCTTCTAGGGAAGCGCGCTCCATCGTAGATCGCAGTATCGCTTAACATCAGGCAAACTGGCGGTCAAGCGTGCGCCTATCACGAATAAAAAAAACACCAATAATACTGTTCGATGTGAGATTTGTTTTTCATTATTTATAGGCTTACGCTTGAACGCCAGTTCGCCTGCTGTTAAGTGATACTGAGATCTACGATAGACCGCGCTTACCTAGAAGAAACCGACTCACTCGTGATTTGAAGATTATATCTATCGGAGATGACCCACTCGGGAAGCGCGTTCCACATTTCAGGGGTACGCATGATAAAAGTGGACTTAAAGCATTTCGTTCGAGTTTTTTGGAATCTCCACCATGAAAAAATAAAACCATGGTGAAATCTGACCGAGCAGTCTTTATTACAATCATAAGAGGAGTGATACATGCTCTTTTTATGTATTTAAATTTCTTTAAAATTTACTGAAGTAATAACACAGAAGTTGAAACTTTTTCTTAGCTAACGGGACGCAAGAAAATAAACGGCGATGTCAACGAGACAGTGAAGAAATTGAAAAAGTTGTTACTACTTGTTTTAAGATTTACTGCTTTAACTGGACGAAGGTTTCATTATACCTGATCTGCTTGATAGCTGCTGGAAACACTTGGTACTCTCGTTTTCATCAATAGCCTAAATTCATACAGCATGGCTCTGCACTTTTTTATAGTATTCAATTTTAATGGTACAATCAACCGGGTGTTCATACGGTAGATTTCATTCGTGTAAAAACGAATAGCCGTGATAGAAACCTATGTGCCAATGCAAACCGGAACGATAAAGTTCATTCGATTTGCTTGACAAATCCGGTAAGTATTCGTTTAAACGTACTTATAAAGATTTTTTGCGGTACAAAACACTTGTGAACGGTTCTATGTACAATGTATGTGCCACTGTTTATTTGTTTAGACGCATACTGCAAAGATACGTGCAAGACAATGCCGGGTACCCAGCGATACTGTGGGTATATTCCGTAGACGAAGAATTCATTTTATCCCCAATATCCCGTCTTCATGCTCACCAATGTTACGCTGTGTTGTCTGTCAGTCAAGCGTTAGGTAAATTGAAAATAGGTTGGATGTAAGTTAAGGATTGATAAAACCTTAAATAATAGATATTTTTAAGTGAAATTCAATCGCGGGGCAGGATACGAACCTGCGTCTTCTGGTTGGATATCCCAGACGCCCTGACCTCTAAGCTATTGCTAGTTCCACGCGCCAGATCGAAATTTATCTTCACATTCTGAATTGACGCTGGCGTTAAATAATAGTGTAATTTTTTTAACAGCTTTGCCGATAGTTTTATATATACTTTTTTATATCACTAAGGTAGCAAACAAACATACGGACCGCCTGATGGTAAGCCATTACCGTAGCCTTTGGACGCTTGTAACACCATTGCTATTACTCGCGCGTTGCCGCACCTATAAATCAAGGAGTAGTTGGGCTGGCAGCATAGGAGACATGCTGTCATGCATGACAGCGGCGGTAACAAAACACCGTTGGTCTCCCCCCATTGCTAACACAACGCTTCCTCGCGGAGCTCTGGCGACCTTGCTCACCGTTAGGAACACAACATACCACGGAGCTATGCTATTTCGCTACGAATTTCTGCAAGGAGGAAGTACTTCCCCAGTCGGGAAGCTCTGATTGTGAGTGGAATTATTCGATTCCACTTTTCCCTACCTTAATTACTACATATATACTCAAGTGAAAATTTGATAACAAAACAAACATTTCAACTAGAGATGAAATACACTCACAAAAGAGGCACACTCCTTTTGTGTTCAAATTATTATGCAAATAAACAATTTTGGTGCTACGTGCTACCCGCTACGGCGCTACGTAGCTTTGACGGGGCCCGTTCCTATCGGCACATTGAAAACGTCTGCAAAAGAAAACACAAGGAAAAGTTTCGATTTTATAGTGATGTTTGTTTTGTTTGATTTTCGAAAAAGTCCCCAACCATCACGCTTGTATTCCCCGAAGGTTTTGGCAGAGGTGTACTAATTACACATACTATTCGCCGGTATGTTTAAGTTGCTTATAATACCCCTATTACCAAGCTTACCATTAACAAGACGCAGATTCAAACTCCAAGCTGCTACTGAGAATTTCATAGAAAAACCCAATAACACTTTGCTCGACCTGGGAATCGAACCCATTAGACTAATCAGCTAAGCTATAAATAATATAAATATAATATAAGCTTAGAACCACTAGACCAATCAGGTGGTTTTTTAACACGTGATTAAGGGAAATAAATACTTACTGTTTTGGATTGACCGGGCGCGCCGCGCGTATATGTTTACACTTGCTTGTAATTTTTGATTTGTATATTCTTTCAGTTAAATACCGATAATTCAAGCCTATCTAAAGTCTTAAGCTTAGTTTGCACTATCTAAGATATAAATTAGATTATTTTTTGGACAATTGTGATCATTAAAATTGCATTTTAAATGGAATATGTAATGATTACTGTTACTACCATTACCATTTCGATTTGTTGCATATTTTCAAAGTCACCCTGTATTGGTAGATTGTATACTTATTATACTTATGGATATAGAAGCAGTGATAGCCTAGTGGTGTCACCATTGGACTGCCAAGTCAAAGGTCTCAAGTTCAAACCCAACGCACGCACCTCTGACTTTTCGAAGTCATGTATGTATTAAATAGTTAATTATCACGCGCTCAAACGGTGAAAGAAAACATCGTAAGGAAACCTGCATGCCTGAGATATTTTATCGATGGCCTGTGAAGTCTGCCAACCCGCACTAGGCTAGCGTGGTGGACTATAATCCCTCTCATTCTCGTGCCCAGCACTGGGACAGTATAATGGGTAGATTTGATGATGGTTGATTATGTATACTTAAGGTTGTTTCCCGAATAAAATAAAAATACTCTTAAGACTATCCCTAAGGATTACTCAGGACAATCTCTAGAAAAAGATAACAAATGAATCCTTAGTTTAAGTATTTTTTCAGTGCATTTGTTACGGGTCGCCCGTCACTAACCTCCGGGGACTTAATTACGTGAATTCATTGCTGGCCATATTTCCCGCGATTAGGGTTGGCACACCAATAATGTGAGCATAACAAAGGTGACGATGGTAAAAGACATTTTGTTTCATTACACACAGGACGAAGTAAAATAAATAAGCTTATTAATAGAGTAAAATAATAGGGGATTCTTCAAGAAAAATTGTAGTCAGTTTCACACTAGTGAATATTTTTTAATCTGTAAAAAATGGCTTTATGTTCTGTATTTTTTTTGCGTAGAAATATAACAAAAATGGTTTCTGATGCTTACACGGTTAGGCATTGAAATAAAATGGCTCACCACCTGCTTGGAACCCCACTATAGATTCTAATAAATATAAATCCAAGCCCAAAACTGCAAGACCAACGGACACGGTGAGCTCATTCTGCATAAAACTAATCGTACATACAACAAAAATGTACATAAACCTAATACGCCTGTATTCCTCAAAGGGTTAGACAGAAGCGTACTAATATATACCAACAGTTTGCCAGTATGTTTAGGTCTCATTTAATAGGGGGTAAGCCCCCATACGCACATCTTGCACAGGCGGGGACGACTCACAAGGTATGCTCCACTGGGATCTGCAGTACCTAACCCAAATCTTTTTGCGAATAGTTTGTGCAACTAGATTAAACTTTTCAAAAGTAGGTACCTTTTTTAATAGTCTTATTGAAATAAACCACTTTATCTTTGAATAATGGACGTGTCTACAATGGTCGATTGTAAATTGAACTTCGCTCAATTGACGATCATCCAATCTTCGACCCCGCACGGACACGCATGGTAAGTAACGAAAGGAATTTATAAAGCAAATATCAGCGTCCGTTATACCTACTTAAGAGTCCAGCGTACCGAATTTCTCTTACAAACTTATTACCGAAATAAATTGTTATTCAAACACAATTTAATTAAATTCTGTTATTATTCAGATTCCGATACCGTTAATTTTGGTTCCTAGTCTACTATTTCATCGAAAATACTTAACTGCAAATAAATGCAAGCGAATGCAGTTTTTGATAACTAGGCATAAATTCCAAACTCTGATCTGCCACCTACTGAGAATTTCAAAGAAATACTTTGCTTGACCTAGGAATCAAACCAGTCAGGACATCTAGCGAAACAGTCGCGATTAGGACCACTAGGCTAATGAGGTAGTTGAAAACATTTATTATCTCTAGTTTCAAGTCTCTTCTTCATACTCCGAGTATAACTTATAATAAGAGGTCCTAGGGTACAATAATTGATAATATTTCAAAATCATTAAGCCATCAAAACAAAAATACTATTTCTTTGTCTTATTATACTAATTCTAAATCCAAAAAGTTTTTATTTGATTTTATATTTCTTAAAACGTGTGATGACGTCACATTGGTATACGGTGGAAACTGAGAAAATTGAAATTTTGTCGAAATAATAGTAAATCAATCAATAAGGACATAGGTAATGTACGGTTATGAATAATTATGATAGATGCCAAACTGACATAAGATAACTTTTTGAAGGTATATTTAACTTTAACCCGTATAACTATACAAATGTCATTTAGCACTTACGTCTGTTTGGAATAGAGAGAACTTCAACGTCAAAAACAAATAATAATATAAAAATGATTGTTAAAGGGAAAATAGAAATACGGGTATACTATTTTTTGATTTAGTAGGTAATTTTTTATCCAGGTCGGACATTTCATTGGTGAAATGACATAATTATAAGAATATGTGATAGTACATTATTATTAATTTTAATCCTGTTTTTAGGGTTCCGTACCTCAAAAGTAAAAACCGAATCCTTAAAGGATGCCTCTGCTTTTTCTTATTTCAAGAGCTATCACACTTTCGTGTGAATCACTCAACAAAAATGGTGTTCGAGTGAGACCAGCGGCGCCGCGCCGCTGATGTTAGCTGGTAGCGTGAATCCCACAGATCGACCGTCTTTATATATACACACCGGTAACCAAACCATAGCGACTTCTAATTCGATGCCAACGCCATCTAGTTTTTTAATAAAAAACAGCAGTAGACTGAAAACATTGCCAAAATTCTAATAGGACTACGCAAAAATTCACTACTTTATGCGTAATTTAGGATAACCTAATAAGACTTTTTATTATTTCTCTTTTCGACTTAATATAGACACAGGTTCTAAGATTAAATGAATGTAAGTATTCATAAGCATGACCAACTAAATACATCTAAATAAGAAACAGCTGTTAATATGGGTTGGTTAAATAATAGCTGACATCAAAGAATTGAAAAACTTTTGTATTTCTAAAACATTTGAAAATTTGAATTTACAGGAGACAGAACCACAGTAACGCCCCTAGCGGCCGAACTTGAAAATTCGTCATCATAAATATCTCATCTCTTTACGTATTTGTTTCTGATGGAAATCACAGGAGGATAGAACAGCTGATTCCATGCAGTAGTTTTTGCGTGATGCGCGCATAAACATACAGTCAGACAGACAAAGATTCTAAAAAATGATATTTTGGCTTCTGTTGTTCTAATATCTGCTGACTGCCTCATTAGTCTAGTGGTCCCAAGCATGACTACTACACTAGAGGTCCTGGGTTCGATCCCCAGGTCGAGCAAAGTGTTATTAGGTTTTTCTATGAAATCCTCAGTAGCCTAGTATCCTAGCTCGGAGTCTGGATTTATGCTACAATGGTTAATGAACTGTGGGTGCACATTAGTATGCCTCTGCCTAAACCTTCGGGGAATACAGGCGTGATGGTATGTTATGTTTAATATCTATAATGTAATGTACAGACGTCGGCCTGTTACAATTTTATTATTAGTATAGATGTCAATGTACCAATGGGAAAGGATTGCCTAGGCACACATGCAAATATTTTGTTTCTCAGCGAATTGTGGTATATAAAATTAATTCAAAATTACAAAAACCTAAATTATTGGGTCCAGTTTAAGTGTCCTAAACGTTAGTGTAATCTAACCAATTCGCGTTTGACGTTATTTTTTAGTTTACCATGCCATACTTTTACGAAGCAGACAATATCGGAATTATAATTTGATGTACCAGAATTACGCTTTTGGTGTGTAGATAGACAATCGGATGGAATGGTTCAAAGGGTGGGAGGGGTGGAAGGGGTTAGTTCGTCCGGTACGTCATAACGCGCCGACAGTGTTAAGTATTGTACTTTTTGGTGACTTCAAATATACTATACCTAACGAAAACAATCCTACGAAGCTTAAAACACTATTGCTGACTATAATAATCTTTGCTCACATGAGTATACTGACAAAATGTAATTTCACTCTTATAAATGTACTAGTATGACTTTATGTAAGCTATAGCATCCGATATCATGCTATTGAAATTGATAATTCTCCTGTATACGAATAAAACTATATTAATCAAGAAGGTAGTCTAATGTAGTCAATCAATGCTCAAGCACTAGTGCTGCCTTAGGAGTACTAACATAATTCCAATTTCGATCGGCCGAAATTAATTTCATGAGTCCCACTACAATCTCCGCGTTCCTCGAGCTTAGCCAATTAAGCTCAGCAAATATATATCGTTGCAGCTGTAATGTTGAACACTTTCCAGATGACACCCATTTTCAGATAGACCCCTTTTCAAAGAAACCCCTTTTCAATTTTAATTCTTTAAATCTATCTAAATGAAGAATTGAGTCTAGTTTCTTTTCAAACTAACCTATATTGTGACTTACAGCATTCTGAATTAAAGCTTTCCAAACGACCCCTTTTTCAAATATTCAATGTTATTTTTCTTAATGAAGAGTTAAGTCTAGTTTCTTTGCCAACCAAACTTATGTTGTAACTTAGAACCTTCTTAATTAAAGCTGACGCTACAAACTTTAAAAATATGGGAAAATTGTATCCTACATTATGGCATGGCATGCAGCCAAGCCGAGCTTCAGATTTCAGGGTTCAGTTAGCAAGGTTTCAATAAGAAGAGGTCGGTAAACGGACTTCGACAAAAAATGTTGGCTACAGTTTTTGGAGTAAGTCTTGGCGCAAGTAACACATGCACTGCTGAGAATGTGACAGAAAATATAGTGAGGGAACATTGGTTAGTAATGTTAAAATTTTTATAAATCTAGCTTCGCGAATGGATTTCATCTTGTAGGAAATTAATGCAATTATGATTTAAGTATGCATGAAAAGTAATTAAGACTTTATTGTTTTTAAGATTTACGTCTGTCAAATTCGTCAAAGATCTCGGTTGTTAAGTGTCCAATGTGCCAAACTAGAGGAAGTCAGTTCGAATCCTGCCGGAGGTCGGAGTATTCATGCAAAAAAAGCTTTGCTGAAATATTTTATAAAACCTTATTAGATTTTAATTAATTGATTTCAGCGCCGTTTTATTATATCATTTTATGAATTTCATTTACCGGTTGATTTGTTTTTTCTTTTCATAGTTTATCTCTGGGGCTGGAGTAGCATTTTATGTGCCTATCTACAGCTAGTAGGTACATAAAAGTTGAATTTCATCAAACAAAATAGTCGATCTATCGTCTGCATGGCTAAGTAAAAGTTCTTTCAAATACGACCGATCTGAAAACTGTGAACAGAAGTATGAAATCGTTATAAAATTGTAATACATTTTCCATATTGTGAGTATCGAGTTTCGTAACTCGTAAAAACATATGATTTGTTTTATATGAAAATATTTTTACGACATTGCTGTATTTTTCGCTCAAGTCCTGTGTCTACTTGAGTGATTTTCCTGGCATATGATTCAGAATAGCTCATATTTATTTGCTGTATCGATAAATCAGTTAGACCAGGACCCTATTATGTATGTAGGTTTGAAGAGGTCTGAAAGGTCCTGGGTTCGATTACCAGGTCTAAGATGTATTGAATTTTTCTATGAAATTCTCAGTAGCAGCTTAGAGTTAGGATTTGTGCCCAGTTAATGGTAGTAAGCTTGCCCCTTATTAATAGTGAGCGAGCGTATTGTCAATAACCGCGAACTCCGATTTGCTACTGAGAATTTTATAAAAATCAGTAACACTGCTTGACCTGGGGATCGAACCCAGGATTTCTCGCTCAGTAACGGCGCTTGTATCAACCACGAACTAGGCAACTATTCATTTTTTCATCAATAAAGTATGGGAGTCAGTGCATTAATCGCCAAGCGCACACGACTGACCCGCGCCGTGTGCGGACTAATACTGAGCGCAGTTACCCGATGCGAGTCTATTAATGTTGTGCTTCTCGGCGGCGTGAGGAAATCGGACGTGCTCCTGCGACGATCGCCATATACCTACTAAGCAGTGCATCGACCACAACTAGTGTTTATCCAGCGTCCTCAAAGCTGATTGGCTGATGACATCTACGTACCTACGATGATTAGCCAAACGGAGTAGGTAGAATTCATTTTGTACCTATTTGAATGAAGAGGTCGAAATAAATTCATTCAAATTCTCATTATTGGTGTTTCACTAAATTCCCCGAATAGTACCCATATTTGGTTACTCCGACGTGAAAAAGTAAAATTATACAAGTAATAATAATAACAATAATTTTTCGACCTCTAAAAGATGTACCTAAGCAACTTTTTCCAAATCAAAGCAATACCATCACATGAAATTAAATTATATGTATTGAAAAAGGTTTCGCTTGACATCGGTATGACGGGTCAATCATAAGACCTTCCCATATTCGATATGCGATAACATCCGTATGCAAAATGTTTTTTATTATTATTGATAGGCTTACGCTTTACCGCCAGTTCGCCTGATGTTAAGCGACACTGCGAACTACGATGGAGCGCGCTTGTCTAGAAGAAACCGATTCACTCGTGATTTAAAGACACCCAGATTATATCTATAGGGGAAGACCTGGTTTAGTGGTTTTGTTTAAATTGGGCAAACTCCACCTATGAAGTGGAGTTTGCCCAATGAACTCCAGGAAGTTCTATAATCGAAAGTTGATAACATACATTTTTTAACTACCTTCTTAATTGTTTTATTCGTCTAGTGGTCATGAGTGTGACTGCTACGCCAGAGGTCTCGGTTTCGATTCCCAGGTCGAACAGTGTTATTGGATTTTTCTATGTGATTCTCAATAGGCAGTAGGTTTGTCCCCTATTACATGGGATCTTAACATAACGTTGAACTGTGAATGCACATTAGTAAACCGAGGAGTACTATTGTACACCGACGGGTTCTGTTGTACACATCTGCCAGGTCCTAACCCTTCGGGGTATACAGGTGTGTTGGTGTGTTATCTTCAATACCTATATTATAACACTCTATTCCAGATACGGTCTCAGTGCATACACGGTACGGGAAAGGAAGTACAATTTCAAGTTGGTACGAAATATCCCGCTGAGACCCCTCTCGGTAGACGACCAATGAGAATTTTTTGATCTGTAAAACAGGTAAGTGTTCTTAAATTTGCATTGTTTAATTTTTTATCTAGTTAATGGTGACAGGCTCCACCCATCCCTACTATACAATTATGATTGCGAAAGTAACTACGTCTGCTTAACGGTCTGTCTGTTACCTCTTCATGCATAAACTGCTGAACAAATTTTGATAGACTATGAAATAGAGAAAGGACACAGGCTATATTGTGTCTCAAAAAGTCTTGCGGTTGCAAGTGAAACGGCAGGCAAAAGTTACCCATAATATGCCCCTAATACGAGAATACAGTTGAACTACAAATTTCAATGTCATAATATTTTGGCCATATTTGAAAATCAGTCGCAATCAAGTTCCACACCATCTCTGTGAAAACAAAGACGCTCGATATACAAATCAATGTCTATACCTTCACGCTACTAAGGGACGGAACAATGACCCCCCAACCCTTACATATCACTTTCTTTTATTAAACCTAACTGTACCAAGTTATCTCAAAAATTCAACTTCCATTGCGTTATTTCGTCCATTTCTTTCTATTGTTCACTTTTATAGTGCGCAGTGAATACGGAATAGAGATTCGAGTCGTTATCTTTTATGTGGGCCTGGTAATTCCATCTTATGTAGTGGTTGAATTTCGTAGTGAACCCCGACCTTATTGACGATATGAGAGATAGTATGAAGACGTAATATCTCAATGTACATAATTCTAGAACTTTCCTGAACATATTGTCGCTTTGATCACCTATTACGTAATTAATCAGATTTATCAAGTACCTATTTCCTCTTAGATGAAATGACACATTTTTTGAAATAAATATATATATATATATATATATATATATGATCCACATATGTAGTGCGTGATATTTCCGTGTTTTATTTTTAATAAATTTGTAATCTATGTTGTAATATAACATATTGGGAACCACGAAAAGAATAAAAGAAAAAATTATAATTAAGGAACATTTAATCAAGCTACGCTTTTACATAAATTCACAAAAACAAAATTGTGGTCCCTTAGGATTTCAAGTAAATAAGTTTCAGTGCAACAATTCACATCAAAATATTGTCGATATTTTTGGGTTACACAGTTCGGATGAAATAACTGTGCGTTCGTGTCTGAAGTTTTGCAGTCACATTCTTCATTCGTATAGACGGCAAACCAAAATATGCCCAGCACGAAGTCGTGACAGTAATCTCTTACCTTGGCGCCAAGGGCACGCGTGGGACCACCACGTAAAGGGTTAAAAATTTCGAACATTTGCTCAAAATCACTTTTTTAAATAAGTGTCTTTATTTGCGCGGCAATTCGGAGCTAACTTTAGACATGTACAACTTCCGTCCAAACTATACTTTATAGAGGGCGACTCTGCCATAGCATAAATCCAAATTGCTACTGAGATTATTGTGCTAAACTCAATAACATTGTGCTCGATCCCTCCTAAAAAAACACATAGAAACTAGCCCTATTAAAATTTTACTAAAGATGCATTTTGTCATTGCTTTAAAGTCTATTTACGGAATTGCCAGACCAAAAAATTATTCCCCTACGCCTCGTTACCTACATTATAGGTAATTTTATTTGAAACGACTCCCATGCCTGGCTGCTGTGGAGCGAGCTTTCAAATATAAAACAATTACGAGTCCATGAGGCATCTGTCACACCGTAATGTAGCATAATTAGCTTTGAAAAATATTTCCTGATATAAAAATAAAAGCGAATGTATAAAAAACCAAAATCCGTTTAACGTGCGAGAGCCATGCTTCGGCTCGAATGAGCCGGCTCGACCGGAGTGATACCACGGTCTCGCAGAAAACCGGCGTCAAACAACGCTTACGTTGTGTTTCGCTGAGTGAGTGAGTTTACCAGATTACTCAATCCCCTTTTAAATGGCTAGCAACGCACTTGTGATTACTCTGGTGTTGCGGGTGTCCATGAGCGGCAGTAATAAGCGGCTTACCATCAGGCGATCCGTCTGTTCGTTTGTCTCCCTATCCCATAAAAAAATCAACTAAAGAAGAATCGATTGACAAGCATGAAACAAGATGTGAATTCCTATGTACTCTCTTAGTACACAATTTATTTATATAAAATCAACATGAACAAACAGTCGCGTTCAATTTATAGCCGTGGTCGTATGTTGCCGTAATTATATTTAGGTGTTAATTGTAATTAGGTACAAACCTAAGTATACTTAGGATCGCACCCACACGTCTCAGTGGATACTCTAGAAGTTTTCAACGTATTTAAGTCGGGGGTAAGGTAAGATTTTAGCCTAACTGGTATTTATGGAAATGTTGCAGTGTTATGTGGAAGATAAGAATAGATTAGGACATTCATAAGAACAAATCATAAAGAAATAATATTTAAGAGCAAACCAGGTTTTGGGACGTGAGTGAACCTGCAGGCAACGGCTAGTAGTGAATATAATATATAGCGACGTGGCGCACAACGCATGATGGAGCATTTCATACCCTACAATGCGCACTTTGGTGTGACAGTTAGGTAAACTCACTCGTATTGTCAACGTCATTAAATTTGTTCGCATCAATCATTTCCCGTTAACGCATCACGACTTTTATTTGAGACTGTACTAAAGTGGAAATGTATGTTGCTCTCAATGATGTAGTCGTGCTAATGACAGAATTGATCGCATTTTGGGAGTTTCATTGCTATTTCAGAGCCGACACGTTTTTTTATTAGCACGGAAAATGTTCGTGGGTCGTCTGCCACCTTGGGGGCGGCAGGCTATGTCGGACTCGGAGCGACTAAAAACCATACTTCCTTGCCTTAAGGCTGACACTTGAGTGTTTTAGTTGGCTGCAAAGGGAAATTGGAAATCGTAAATGTATATTTCCTGATTAGTCAACTACCTATTATATAGCCATTGGATCACGACGTACAAAGGATAACCGTAGTAACAGGAGAAATATTAACATAATGTAAAACAATCTCATAGATGAACTGTCGAACTGGTTTAGTGGGTAAAGGCGCAGCTACTGAGCGTAAGGTCTTGGGTTCAATAGTTATTATAATATACTCTCTTCTACTCGTCTACAATCGGTTTATTGGTTAAGGCGTGAAAGCGTAGCAAACAAACTCACTCTCTTAATTATATCTACTTACTATTAAACTCTATAAAGTGTACGTAAATGACATAGACTTATGCCTTAAATCTTCCAAATTATTATGCTTTGCAGATGATATGAAAATCTACACTACTATATCATCACATGTAGACGTATTAGCTTTTCAAACTGACCTATTCCAACTAGAAAATTACTGTAAAGATAATAAACTCGATCTCAATCCGACTAAATGTTCAATAATAACATATACCCGGAAACACTCAATCATTGATGCAAATTACACACTGGGAGACCAAACATTGTCTAGATCAATCTGTGTCCGAGATCTTGGTGTGGTTCACGACTCTAAATTATTGTTTGACGCACAGAGCGAAGCAGTCATTAAAAAAGCTTCTAAAGCCTTGGGTTTTGTCATGAGAATGTCAAAGTGTTTTACTGAAGCGAAGACACTCAAAATTTTATACTGTACGTATGTCCGCAATCATCTTGAGTATGCATCGCAAGTGTGGAGCCCTTGCTATATTAAATACGTTGATCGTATTGAGATGATCCAGAAGCGCTTTATTAAATATCTTTGCTATCATCAAAAGATACCATATCACTCCGACAACTATCCTGACCTATGTAAAAAATTCCATATTCTGCCTTTAAAAAATCGTCGCGAGATCGCTGACTGTGTTTTTTTAATGAAGACGATGACTAATGAAATTGATTGCTCTCATTTATTATCAAAATTTTCCCTAAATGTCCCACAAAAATTCACAAGGTTCAATCCACCAATAAGTGTACCATTGGCCTCTACTAACTACAGACAAAATTCGTATATCGTGAGAGCGAGCCGCAGTTTCAATAAGTTATGCAAGGAACACGATTTTGATGTTTTTACCACTAAAGTGTCGTCGGCAAGGAAAAGCTTGAGCCTTAACTTCTTTGGTAAATAAAACCATAGTTAATTGTAGTCATACTAGAATACGACCGTAGTATTGCTTTGTGATTTCTCTTTCTTTTCATTGTCTTTGGGTATAGACCAATTAATATGTTTTATAAATCTTTCTACTGAGACTGTTCACACTTTTCTTTCTTTATTATGTTGTCTGGAAGTGAAAACTTGTAATTGGCTGTCTGGATACTAGAATGACCACTGTTATGTTAAATTAGCTGTAAGTTTTCCATGTATTAGAAAAAAAAAAAAAAAAAATTAAATTTAGGATATCAAGCAACTCAAAGTTACTTACTAGTACTATAAATGAAGCAGACTCTAAAATCTTCTATACTTATAATAAATCTGTAGATTGACCTCTCTACAGATTTATTATAAGTATAGAAGATTTTAGAGTCTGCTTCGTGCTGCTTCTATACATGAAATATATTATTTTTTTGTTATTTTTTTGCATTTTCCATGCTAAGATTATTAAGTAATTTTTTAGTAATATATTTCCAAAATAACTATCAGCGGGTGATTAGTGATCGATACTGACGCCAAAAATACAATCAGTAAAATTTTTGTCTGTCTGTCTGTCTGTCTGTCTGTCTGTCTGTCTGTTCGTTATAGAAACAAAAACCACTCGACGGATTTCAACGAAACTTGGTACAATTGTTCTTCATACTCCTGGGCAGGTTATAGTATACTTTTTATCACGCTACGATCAATAGGAGCAGAGCAGTGAAGGGAAATGTTGGGAAAATGAGTGATTCATGAGAAAGGTTTCAAGCTATAAAACATCACGCATCAAGGGTAGTACCCTTAGGAACGGGGCAACGCAGGATAAACCGCGGGAGAAGAACTAGGGAACAAAGTAACTATTCCACGCGGACGAAATCGCTGGCAAACGCTAGTCATACATAAAATAAAACCATAAAACACGAAATTAAATAGAAATTTCAGAACATGCCAATAAAAAAGCTTCGACAACAGATTTCCATATAAATTCCAGTTGGTAGCGTGTTGACTTCATTCGCAACATTCTACCTGCTTACAATTTTAATCGTGAAATAGGTCTTATTTTGGTGGTGCCTTGTACAAAAATACAAGAGGCAGGTCAGTTAGGGTCCGTTAATGACTCTTCGATATTCTCCAAGACTGTATTTCTGACATATCACACAATGTGCATTGACTCTGTAGTAACTGAGAACTGGTTATTTTCTCAATATTGTGAAATCCTTTTGGATAAACCCTCATATCTTCGATTAATATTTCACTGACCAAAACATATTTTGGGCTACGAAATCGACAATTGATTGTCGGTGTTAGTGACCTTGCTTACGGAATTGTCGATCAAATTGCAAATACAGGGGTGCAATGCTCTAAAGATATCTTTGCGTACAGCGTCTTTGAGAATAGCACTTTAGTTATACTACAGACATTTCTCGGCGTATAAATGTTCCTTATGAGTCATTATCAAACACGAAAATACCCAAAAAATATTAAGTGGATATCCACAGTCTCTGATAGCTCAGGACTGGGCCTTAACTGACCACCCTCTTATATTTATGAACAAGATAACTCCAAACTGAAACCGTTTGGCGAAAAAAATTGTAAATAAGTAAAATGTTGCAAATAAAATGAATTACTTATCTATCTTTCATCGTCATCATAGCCTTTTCTCAATCGTGTAGGGATCAGCTAAAGACTAGCTGAATATGACTATCGCTATTTCATTATACTGTGTCTCCATTTTAATACTTAGTACCTATACTCGTTTCTGATTCAAGGATTCTTTCTTCTTTTTTTTCTATTTAAATGAAGCGAATATCTAACTTTTGAGTCGTAGAGAAGGGGTCTTGATATGATAATTATAATGGTTATCTAGCCACACCTATATTAACAGGCGGAAAACGCAACTATTAGCGTCTACGCATTTGTAAAAGCAATAAGTCACAAGTTAACAAAACTGGGACCGTATTATAACGTGTTAACGCGATCATTTTTAGGTTGTGAGAAAGAGATGCCGTTCTACATATTAAATAGCCTCATCTCTTTCTTCCAACCTAAAAATGATGGCGTTAACACGTTATATTAGTGGTCTTTTATTACTGTTAGGTATAAAAATTATATTTCCATTGTATTTCATTTATATTCTGATATTTAATAAAGTTCAATGAACTAAACTTATTCATTTACATTCCATTTCTTACCTCCAGCTCGGCAGGTCGAGTAACTAGCCTTAACTATTTTGTCTAGATTGTTCTACAAGTTTTTCTGTTAGTTTGTAACAAGAGTTGGAAATATCTAGACAAGTTTTATTTTGGATCCTCATTGCGAATACACTTGCCAATGTGGAATGATTATGCAAAAGTAATAATCTGTAGGTATAAATAAAAATGAATGTTTCTTTATTTGTCCTATATGCATGGCTATTCCTTCTATTGCAATAAAACTTTGATAAGTTGTTGTGTATGCCTGGGAAATATTATGACAAAAAAGAAAACATTAAAAAGAGACATTACAACGCATACCGGGGGATAGCTAGTACAAAATAATAGAACTCGTTTATCCATACTAATATCATAAAGAGGAAAGATTTGTATGTTCGATTTCAAAAATTCTTTTGCCGTTAGAAAGGTACGTTATCACTGAGTAACATAGGCTATATAACATCACGCTTCGCCTCTTAGGAACGGCGCAGCGCGGGTGAAACCGCGAGCGGGTCGCTAGTTGATAATATAGTAGTTATGTATTATTTATTTACTTGTTACGAAATAAAATCTTTGTTAAGATTGACATACATACATATATATAATTTACATAGAATGTAAGAAGATTTAAAAATGCCAAGATTTAAAAAAATCTTTACTAAAATAACCATTAATCTTATGTGGATTTTTTCAATGCAGTTACTTTACGGTGAATCAAAATCAGAAGTTTAAATTCATGATATATATTTTCGATTCTTCAGCAAATGACTTATGTTGAATATACTTTTAATCTACTAAGTTTCGACTGGTGCAGTGGTCGAGAAATATTTGTATGACCTACAGGGAGTTCTGTTTAGCTGCTTGTGCATCAGAAAATCCTAGAATCCTAGAAAATCCTATGTGATAACGTTCTTTTAAAAGAGAAAGAAAGAAAAAATCTTATTGTTCATTCCCAGTTCAATATTATGCAACTTTTAGTAAGACCAAAGCTTTGATAAACGCATGCAATGATTTCCACGAATCTTAAATTAAGAATTCCATTTTGAATGAACAACACGGCGAATCCATTTCTTGTAAGGACTTATGGGGGTTAGACCATTTGAAAAAACATGACTCTTCGGAATTTGAAAATTTAAGGACATTACGCCCACAATTTTTCCATTATATAAAAATGGCCCACCGAAATCGCCATGTAACGGATGATGCGATTTGTCATAACACTTCGGGGTTACACATAACACGTATTTAGACCACATAGTAAGAGACATGCCGCACTTGATTACGACGCCTTCGCCAATTTGAAGCGGTCTGTATTGGTCGCTTGCGAGCTTCTTCGTGGCACCTCCAATATACGTCACAGGGAGTCCCGTCATCTTCGTATGATCAATGGTGGATAATCTTCCATAATGTTGCATGACCACCTTGCCTACACGTAATAGGCTTATGTCGTTATCCCCAAAGAAAAACCCAGGGCGAGTGAACTCGGTATTATGAAATGCTGGATGTATGAAAATTTTTAGGACACTGGAGTATAATTTTGAATTCAAAGGTGATGTGGTATAGTTACCATACCAAACATAGAATTTCTTGTCTACTAGGTCGTAGAAACAGTGGGAGGTCGACAGGACCCATGATTTATGTATCATGGACCCCGTACAATGCCTGGTCACTGTATCCTGCTCAATCATTATCAATGCAACTACAAAAGCGTATTCTCCGTCTGCGACGTCATGGCTGTGCCATGTTTTCATTTTCAAATTATATATTCTTTTCGTATCCTTCTCTATTAATTCATTATTACCACAAGAACTCCCGATAATGACGTTTGTCAAAAGACATAATGCTGATAACGATAGAAACATTACCGTATTAAAACGAAATAATAACGTAGCTATCGCTACAAATAATTAGATTGTGATTCATGAATCGCAATATTATTCAATTTTCTTTTTATGATAATATTGCTCTTTTTATATTTTGCAACTTAATTTTCGAATTGTGTGTAGAGAAATAAATTTCAAAATTTACGATTTTACGATTAGATTTACATTTTATTTTCAATTTATTTATTTATACTACTACTTTCTATCACTTCTCGCCATCGGCGTGGAGTTTATCCGCATACCTTAGAACCACTCTGGTCTCATACTATACGATTCCAGAGGAATTTCCCGAGGCTTTCCCAAAGGACTACAGCATGGAGTTCTTCAAAAAGAGTATGAACGATTTTTACATGTTCGGAAAGGAAAAAAACGCTAACCACGATAGGTTAATATATATAATTATTGTATATGTCGTGGGCCGATTGGTTAAAATGGGCTGATTGAGATTTGCCTGGGCAGAACACGATACGACAGTGATATGACCGATTATTTATTTCATGATGAGCCTAACCTAATTTCTTCTGTGTAAGTATGTACAATGGTTACTCGCCGGTCGCTGCCGCGGCCCGGCTCGCTTCGCTCTCTCGGTCCGAGCATTGTATGTTCACAGTTTCTTTCATCGACCATATCACGAACATCGTGATCTGCCCATTTAAACCACATATATCATAGTATATATTTTTGATGCGAAGTCTTTTACTTTGGTGTTTCTAGCTATTTTGATATCTTTGCAAAATCTATCGACGTTAAGTCCTACAAGTTAAGACCGGCTTCAAACAGTTTTACTGCGATTAAGTATATGAGAAAGGCTTTTACTTGAATTGGGTGCTCCATCTTGTTTATGCTTTTTATGAGATAATACGAGGGTCAAACTTATTCAAGTCGACAGAAAAAAAAAAAAAGGCGTGGAATTTTTCAAGGAGATAACGTTTTTCTTCAACGGCCAAATTTAGTAAATTAACTGTAGGACTTGGAGAATTTGCGTGTGGTGAAATTACAGGCGACACGTTTGGTGTAGCGGCTGAGCGATCGGCTTCTACGCCACATCTTATGTGTTCCATCCTCACACGGAACAAATATTTGTATAACCTGGTAGTTGTTGCGCGTCTGGGCGTTTGTGTACGCGCCGCGTTCGATTAGAATTATAGATTAGTTCGATAGTTAATTATCACGCGCTTAAACGATGAAGGAAAATATCGTAAGGAAACCTGCATGCCTGAGAGATTTTCTCGACGGTGTGTGAAGTCTGCCTTAGGCTATCGTGGTGGACTATAGCCTGATCCCTCTCATTCTGAGAAGAGACCCGTGCCCAGCAGTGGGACAATGTAATGGGTTGATTATATATGTTTTATTAGTGTAGTGTTTTTTGACGTTATATTTTATCTTATGGACTTAAAATAAAATAAAGATATAAGATAAAAATTGTCACAGCAATTTTAAGTCTCTTAACTTTGCAAGAATTAGTCTGTGATTGTCGCAAACAATCTTCATCTTTATGAGTGGTATTTCTTGACATGACGATTCAACTGTATGCTTCAGAGAACATGACGTCATAATAAAATCTTCACGTGACTATTTAAACGTACTCGTATGCCTCACACGTGCACCACATGGACACAGTACAGAGAAAAAAAGTCATATTTATTGTGACATCGTGTCCCTAACAAAACAACGGTCACCCATCCACCAACTTAACCTTGCGACGCGATTGTTACAAGAATAATGAGCCAAAGTATTCTCATCTATTATGTCTCCTTGCCTGCCTTCGTGACAGGCTAAATGAATCGTAAGGATCGATAGCCAAGAGGAAACTCGCAGTGTTAAAATAAATGATAAAATTTTGCAGATTCCCGTGATAAACGACCGTCGAGCATGATTTAGGTGAAAAAAATATGAGCTGCCCTCTTATTTTACTTTGACACTTTCTTCAGTAGAAATAGCGTTTTATATTACTAATTTATAATCGACTAATATCAGCCCGTGACTTCATCTACTCGGACTTCAGAATTGGGTCCGAACTGGATACAAAGTAACCTATGATGATATACATGACTATAATGTATCCAGATCCATTCAGACCTTCTGGCGTGACACAGTAACAAGCAGCCATGTTTATAATATTAATAGGAAGTAGGATTTTTAATAGGTATACAAATATAAAGCATGTTCTAGACAGATGTAATCCAGCGTCCCGACAGAGGTGACCTTGCTTGTTGCCATCCATCTAGTATACAAGGATTTTGACATGTTTACTTTTCCTAAAATATTATCAGTCTTTTTTACATAATAAATTGTCAAAAACGTAAATGTGAGTACTATGTAGGCTAATTTAAAAACGATTAAATTTATATTAACGTGTTCTGACAGTTTTAAGTTTTCTACATGACCTAAGCAAATGTCTTACTGATCTGGTATCGTCGTGCGACGTCGTTCAGCTCCCTAAATAATGATTAAGCTACACGATAACTGATGTATGCGTACCGTCAGTTAGGACAGGTCCACTCAAAGCTGTTATGGCTCTTTCTTCAAAAGGCCTGTTCAGATATTGCCCTACATCGTAACACTCACATCAGATCTGATAATACTACGACCACTGTCTGGACTTTAAAAGAGACCATGTTTCTCTGAGTTTGTTTCGGCATTTCTTCTCAGAAGTCGTCAGTTAGGAAATGCCGGCGCCATCTAGTTATAAAATTTAAAAAAAATTGAATTGTAAAAGTATTCATAAAGGATCTATGTACAGAAATAAAATATCATTTATCATTTACAATAAAGGTAAATAGGTATGCGATGCTATCCCACGCATCTTTGTTTAGATTTAATATATTTGAAAATGTTTACATAGTATCATGCCTGTATTCCTCGAAGAGTTAGGCAGAGGTGTACTATTGTACACACAATACGCTATTATGTTTAGGTCAAACGTAATAGAGGGCGAACTTATCACAAAACATTCTGTTCGACCTGCGAATCGAACCCAGGATCTCTAGCGTAACAGTCGACTAGACTAATGGAAAATCTTTCTTTAGCATACATTAATGCTAAATACAATATTACTTCTGACATAGTTTTTAACACAGCTAAGCATATTCTCTGGAAGTACATAAATCTTTATGTTTCCCCTCAGTAAGATCCTTCAGGGAGTTTGGGATTCGTGTCGGATCTTTTATCAGATGTCCATTTCTTACAAAGGGTTCAACAGAAACTATTTTTATGTCCGTGCTGGTCCTCGCACCACTTTATTTTTATTTTCACTGGGTTTCCCAGACTGTGGGCTGGAATGGACAATGAATTGTTATTACGTATTTTATAGTGTAACTACTTCATTTGTTTAGTGGCCGTTGAACGTAAGATGTCGTTTTTGGTGTCCAGTTTTTAGTTTTTATCTCTTGATGACTGTTCTGTATTTGGATTTTTGTTAGACAAGGTTAGATAGTAGACTTTTCGAAGTCATGTGCATATTAAATAGTTAATTATCACTCGCTTAAATGGTGAAGGAAAACATCGTGAGGAAACCAGCATGCCTCAGAGATTTCCTCGATGGCATGTGAAGTCTGCCAATCCACATTAGGCTAGCGTAGTGTAGCCTAATCCCTCCCATTCTGAGAGGAGACCCGTGCTCAGCAGTGGGACAGTATAATGGGTTGATTATGTTATGTAAGGTTAGATAGGATATATTTGGATATTGGTCTGTTTAAATTTCAATAAATTATAAATGCCCTCATATTTTTCGAATTTTTCATAAAAGTGTAATTATTATATGCATACACTTAGATCAAATCTAAATACTTCATGGTGGACATTTCAAAAACCCGAACTAAATTTTAGTAATGCGTACCGCTGAAATGTGGAATGCGCTTCCCGAGTGGGTCTTCCCCAATAGATATAATCTGGGTGTCTTTAAAACACGAGTGAATCGGTGTCTTCTAGGCAAGCGCACTCCATTGTAAATTGCAGTATCGTTAACATCAGGCGAAATGGCGTTCAAGCGTAAGCTTATCACGGATAAAAAAAATACTTGTAAAAGATATCTCGTGTCTAAACTTCATCACAATAGCCAAAGGAGGTCCGGAACCACTCCTGAATCCTGAACAAATGACAACATCAAAATTACTTCGCGATTCGCATTATAATTTATGAGATAAAAAGTCTCTTGATTTAAAAATTCTTCCGACCACTTTCCAAACAAATTCAATTAATTAAACCACTATTGGTTTAGGGAAAAAATAAAGATTCCATTTAAATAATTAAAATTATACCCTGGACCGCCGAGGTCCAACTTTGAGGAGGGTCTAAGTCAATTGGGGAATTAATTTTACGTTATAGCTCGACAGAATGTTATTTTAATTGGTCAAAGAGTAATAAAACATTTTGAAACATTTTATGTGTTTTAATTTGCTGAATTTTGCTTATAACGATCAAAGGGAGTGAATGTTTTTGTTAGGAAAAATATTATTCATTGTTTTTAAGCTTCTGGAGTTGCCAGGATTAAATATAAGTGGTATTTATGTTTATAGGATCTAAATCCCTTTTGTTGAACCCTTTTGTTTAATTCTTAATATCTAAGCATGAATTTTCATTTTTATCATAAATATTTAAGCTTTTGTTCGTATTCGAGACGAAACATAATTCTAAAGAAGAATTCCAAAATTCTTTGTTTAGAGTTTAGAAATGTTCTTTTATAAAAATAATCGATGGTCAAAATAGTGCTGACTTCGAAAATACGCTGTCGTACAATAATTATTATATAGATACATAATTATTACAAAACCTACATAATGAAGTCATCAAACAAAAATATAGTCTTGAAATACGAGCGTGATACGTTTTTTAGTCAAGAAGATTCAATGCTAGTGTGATATTTGTATAAAAGATATGAATTTCAGTATGTTCAGTGTGAAAATGTACGCACCAATGGTTCCGCAGTGTCGGAGCAAAGTAACTCACCTGAAACAAGTAAAATATTTGATATTAGAACATGACAAGAAAAAAACATACTGGTTCAGAGTTTTAACATAACTGTAGAAAAGATATACTTAAGGGTCCGGTGGAGCTTGAATTGCTCACAAAAACGTAATACCAAAATAAATCGAAATCTAGACAATATTCTATCAAATTATGTTATTATTTGGATTTAGATACCGTCAATCTAGGTTCCTACGATACTATTTCGTCCTGGTAAAGTTATCAAAAATTGCATGCGCTTTCATTTATTTCCATTGAAGTATTTTGGACGAAATGGTAGAATAGGAACCTAGATTAACGGTATCGGAATCTGATTATTTACAGAATTTGATTAAATTGTTTCTGAATTACGATTTATTTCGGTATTACGTTTGTACCAGAAATTCGGTCCGCCGGACTCTGTATAAAGATTGGCGAAAGACTGAACACGAGTCTGCAAGAACTGTCATCTTTTTCTTAAGACAAAGGATAAAATTGGACAAGGACAGACCCACAGATAACACAAAAATCTTTGTTTGAACTTAATTTCGAAAGGGCTGGTTTTGGTTTCAAAATGAAACCCTATAAATTACTAATCTAATTAAAATAATAAGCTATAACAGAAAAGTATCATTAAAAATAAGAAATCAATCAAATAAAACATGGCATCTGGTTTTAACTCAGGCGATGCAAGAAAGGTTTACTTTTTCTAGTCTTTTCAAAAGAGATATTACGTTTCCGATTGGCATAACACTGACAATAGGTTTGAGAAATGTTCACGGAAAGCACTGCGTTTGTGTTTGTGCAACGGGAAACGAAATGGTTTATGTGCAATATGTATTTGCAATGAACTTATATAAAGATTCTTTATACTCCAATATGAGTATCTTTCATACAACAATGAATATTTGCTTATTTACTATGCATTTGAGCAGATAATAATGGTAAAAAAAGCCCAACCCCATTTTAATAGGCTGGTAACGCACTTGTGACATGGTGTTGCGAGTGTCCTATCCCATAAAAAAAAGATGAACGATGACATTTTTGTTAGTTTTTGTCGCGCACCAAAAAGTATGGAATTAGTATGCAAGAATTGTAGTCTATAGTTTCTGACTACCCCTTTGGGAGAAAGGCGTGGGTGTATCTATATACGTATTTTGGTGAGTTGTTGCAAAGGTTTTAAAATAAAAGATACAGTACTCAGTTTGTTCTGAAAATCGATAATAATCACACATTTCGATCAAGTTATGATTATTTGCGGTACCTATGAACGTATTATAAAGGTTACCTATCTGAAAGCTAAACCCAACCAAAGCCAACCTCAACTTGATTGGGATGACAAGATGCTCAGAACGTGGTTATATACTATAAACTAAAGTCAAAGACAAAGTCAAAGTATTTATTTGGTTACAAATATGGTTACAAAAGGTGTTACATAATAATGAGTACAGAGTAGTCCATCATATTTTGTCATTAAGTTAATGATATGCAAATATTTAATTGTAGTCCATGAAAGCATTTAAACGGTCATGTATAATCTGCTACAAATAAAGAAGAGATCGCTAGTTTGTACGAGAGGTTATTTTATGAAAGCTGGTTGTGTATATACTCGTATACTATGGAAATAATACATATTATATACTGTGCCGAAACGAATAATTTGGGCAGAATTCATCACCATCAACCTATTTACTGACCCATTGCTGGACACGGGTGTCTTCTCAGAATGAGAGAGGTTAGTAATAGTTCACCATACTGGCCTGCTGCGGGTTGATAGACTTCATACGCTACCGCCGATACATACATTATATACTCGTATATTAAAGAAAATCTAATATGGGGGGTATAGAGCAACAGAAGCCAGAATCACAATTATTAGAATTTTTGCCAGAAGGAAATCCGTCTGTGCGTCATTAAGATTAAACTAGAAACGTACGGGTATGTTTACCTATTTCCGTTATTAGTTTTATAAAAAAAGTTCGGTGACGGAATTTATTTGGAGTCTAATATATTCCGTGTAAACGCCGTGTTTGAGATTGAAAATATCGTATATATTTAAAGTAATTGAAGTACCATCACTCCTGTATTCCTCGAAGGGTCGGGTAGAGGTGTACTAATGTACACCCACGTAAATATGTAAATATGAGCTATCGCCCAGATCCAGGCGAATTGCTCGTCAAAAAATCTATTCAAAGTTTGATGTAAGTAAGTTAGTTTAATATTATAACTTCGCATCCCGGAGGTCTTTAAATCTCGGTAACGAAACCATAGCGACTTCTAATTCGATGCCAGCACCATCTAGTTATGCATTTCGCAACTTTTGCCTAAGATCGATAATATTCTAAAATTCTAGTTTATTTAGTTTTATTAACTAGCATATATTTTTCAGATAAAATATCTAATATTATAATAATAAAATCTTCATACTCAAATATATAAACAACTGATCAGGGGCCCCCCACGACACAGTCATTTGTTTATTTTGTATAGACGCGTTATGATACTAACGCCCTCACCGCAGGATTCGGGAAACTCAATTCAAATAACTTCTTATTACTTAATCATACTTTTAGTTTTCAATTGTTTTATTAAGTTCGTAACGAACATAATTATTACTAACCTACGCTAAACATTTGACTAGATTGTTAGACTCCAATGATAAGAATAACAATCAAAATCATTTATTCAAGATAGACCACTAGGTAGTAGATACTTTTTGAACCTCATTTAGATATCCCACAACATGCCTCCATGTGATTTCGATAGGAAGAAGAAACAGTGCAGCAAACTCCCCAGCAACACATTCCTGTCTGTTAAGTTAATAAGGGGTAAATAGTTGCATAAAATATTAGTAATTCATATATTTTTTCATTGCTACATGTCGCACACATTGCTTCGCGTGCTAGTGCATACGTTATATTGTGGCATCAAAGTTAATACTCGAACATTTAAAGTAAAATATTAGCAAGCCTCCTTTCTAGTGATTAACCTGACAATTTTAGAAACAGTGAAGTATTCACACTAGTATCTACAAGGCGATTAAGTCAACCTTATTATGAGACAACAGTTTTTTTTAAGAAAACATAGCCAGTAAGTCGACTAGTCACAACAAGCATCACCCGTTGAATTGCCAACCAATCTGACATAATCCACAACATTCGAAAGTTAACATTTCTAAATTATTATTTTGACATAGTCAATGGTGAAATCTGAGAATATAGATTTATTTGTGAAAATAATTATCAATTTTAATCTTGTTTTTTACTTATTTTAGGAGCTATCACACATGTGTGAATCACTCTTCAAAAAGATGTTAATGGGAGACATGCGACCCACTTCAGTGGTGGGTTAGTGATGATTAAGCCAACAAATCAGACTTTATATATAATCATCGGTAACCAAACCATAGCGACTTCTAATTCGATACCAACGCCATCTAGTTATTTAATAAAAACAACAGAAGATTGAAAATATATCCAAAATTCTAATAGGACTACGCAGAAATTAATTATTTTCTGCATAATATAAGATAACCTAATAAGACATTTTTTTTTTCTTTTCGACCTAATATAGACACGGGTTCTAAGATGAAATTAATGTAAGTATTTCTAAGAATGGCCAATTAAATACATCTTAACTAGATATGGGTTGATTAAATGATAGCTGACACCGAAAAATAATTGAAAAGCTATTGTATTTCTAAAACATTTGAAATTTGAATTTATAGGGGACAGAACCACGGCAACGCCCCTAGCGGCCGAACTAGAAAATAGACCTATACAAAATGTTGTGTTGTCATCAATATCTACGTATTTTTTATGATGGAAAGCACAGGCGGATAAAACGGCCGATTTGAGTGAATTAAAATAATAATGATGATGCACTATCAACCCCATTTCTGTTCAATCTCTGTTAAGACTATCCAAAGGTCGGAGGACGAGATCATCGCTGGTTGCGATGTAGGTGTAGGTATACGTAGGTATCATTTATTTATTTTTATTGAAACTTGCCTTAATCTTAAATATGTCATTAGCCTAGTGGTCGTAAGTGCGAATGTTAATGTTATGTGCGCTAGAGTTCCTGAGTTCGATCCCCAGATCGAGCAGTCTCAGAGTTTGAATTTCTGCCCGGTTAATGGCAATAGGCTCGCCACGTATTACATACCTTAATATACCGGTGAACTGTGGATCTAGGTACAATAGTACGCTGCTAAAATTATATTTTTATTTAACATTAATTATTTATTTGTTGTACTCCAAGGTACAGTAAACGCTCAAAAGCCCAAAAGTACGCTAAGGATTACATTGCTATGAATAGTAGGAGCGAGCTCGATACAACCAGTGCGCGTCACTTGTTAACGGCAATGAATAGAAGGTCGTAAGTCAAACTAAACGTCAAGCTATTGCGTTGTGAGATTGCCTATGGACTTTTGGTCGCCACTGTAAGTAAATAACACAATACGACACGCTGTATTACACTAAATTATTCAAATTAATAATTGTGGGTAGAACGAACAGTACCTACATCCACACGACGTAGTTAGCTGCATGGTAGTAGGTACAACTAGAGATGGGTTTATGCCAGGGCATTTATTTTTTTCGCCCAAAATGCCTGGGCGGTAACCCATCTATATAGATGGGTTTATGCCAGGGCATTTATTTTTTTCGCCCAAAATGCCTGGGCAGAAACCCATCTATAGGTACAACCACTAAAACTAAGAACAAAACAAACATAACTAATTAATTTTGATCTGAAATAAATTTCAAAGACTGCCTCATTAGTCTAGTGGCCCCAAGCGCGACTGCTACGCTAGAGGTCCTGGGTTCGATCCCCAGGTCGAGCAAAGTGTTATTGAGTTTTCTATGAAATTCGCAGTAGCAGTTCGGAGTCTGGATTTGTGCCCGGTTAATGGCTATAGGCTCGCCCCCTATAACATGGGACCTAAACATACCAGGCGAACTGTGGGTGTACATTAAGTACGCCTCTGCCTAACCCTTCGGGAAATACAGGCGTGATGGTATGTTATGTTATGTTCTGAAATATTTTTTTTGCCCCATCGAGCATCAGTTCTACGAGCTATGTGCACCACTACTAGCAACATTTTAAAACTATATTTTATGACTTTTCTGTCTATTACTCCACAGGTAGATACCTGTTTTACTAAGCTTACCTACGTTGTTAATTTTAACCCTAATTTACCAAGTTCTTATTAGCAACTAAGTAAAACTATCCCTATCTAAGTTTGGAACTCGATCCCGTGAGAGGGGTAGGCGCGATTTATTTTGTACTAGCTGTTTTCCGCGGCTTCACTTGCATCCCCAAAAATCTTTTTGAGACAAAAGGTAGCCAATGTCCTTTTCCAATATCCAATCGATCATTGTTCAAAAAAATATCAAAATCGGTTCAGCAATTTAGGTATGAAAACACAACAAACAAACAGACCGTTAGATAAACAAAGTTACCTACTTTCGCATTTATAATACTAGTAGGTAACTGCCTCATTAGACTGGTGGCCCTGAGCGCAACTGCTACGCTAGAGGTCCTGGGTTCGATTTCCAGGTTGAACAAAGTGTTATTGGGTTTTTCTGTGAAATTCTTAGTAGCAGCTCGGTGTTTGGAATTTGAGCCCGATTAATGGCAATAGGCTCGCCGCCTATTATATGGGACCTAAGCATACCGGCGAACTGTGGGTGTACGCCTCTGAATAGCCCTTTGGGGAATACAGGCGTGATGGTTGTTATGTTAATATTGTTAGGTACGGTTAGTTCCTAGTAGGTGGCGCGCGTGTTCTCACGGTTTGTAAATGGCACAAATATTTCGCAATAGCTTCTGCCGGCGACTTTGTCTGCCCGGACTTCAGGATTGGGTCCGGCCTGGATAAAAAGTAGCCTATGTGTCATTCCAGGCTATAATCTTAAATTTTATCCTGATCCGTTTAACCGTTTTGGCGTGAAAGAGTAAGAAACATCCATATATCGATACATCCATCCATTCACAAACTTTCACGTTTATAATATTAGTAAGGATTTGTTATTATTATCCTTACTGATTTCATATTATGGCATAAAATAAAACTCAAAATTAAAAATTTTGAAAAGGCCCACTAAGATTGTTATATTAAATGGATTAAATAACATTTTCGAAACCCCGACTAAATGACTACCTACACATATTCACTTACCTACAAGAAAATCCGTCGGGGCTGTCATTCCCATTTCTGTTATGAATTTGAATTAAAATGTAGTATAGAAATGCTATGATATGTCTTGTAGAACTAAATGCAGCATGTACTGTATCTACATGATGAAGCTTTTACGTCATAAAATGTGATTAGTACCTAATAAACTTCATAAAGAAGAAGAAAACAATTGACAAAACTGGCAGCAATATCACCCCGAAGTGTTACAATTGGTTACATATGGGATGGTGGTGACTCTGGTGGACCATTGATTCAGGAGGATTATAGGAGTCTAGACTCCTATAATCTTGCCATGGAGATTATAGACTGGATTTCAAAGGTGATGCTTAAGGGTCCGACGTAGCTTGAATTGTCTACAAAAACGTAATACCGAAATAAATCGTAATCCAGACAATGTTCTATCAAATTATGTTATTGTTCTGATTTGGATACGGTTAATCTAGGTCCCTACGGTACTATTTCGTCTATTACTACTTCACTGGAAATAAAAGACCGGAAAATCGTTCCAAACTTGGTAAAGTTATCAAAAATTGCATTCACTTACATTTATTTCCAGTGAAGTATTTTGGACGAAATGGTCACTTAGGAACCTAGATTAACGGTATCAGAATCCAAATAATAACACAATTTGACTAAATTGTGTTTGAATTACGATTTATTTCGGTATTACGTTTGTAACAGAAATTTGGTCTGCCGTGCTCTTAAGACAGATTGATTTGCCTCCGAGTCTCTGACAACTGAGAATAACAGTTTTTTTAAGCAACAGCCACAGCTAGGTACATAATAAAAATTAAAATATAATTAAACGAAAAATAAAATAAAGTATTTCGTGTGTCTCATGGCTGCGCTGAAAGAAAGCTGGTTCAAACAGATTGCCTGGCACTGTTTTCTGAATTAGGAGAAATATTAGCAAAATACAGTGTGCATAGAGAGAGTGCGAAGACTTGCAAGCTCATTTTTGTGTTATTTTAAATAAATATAATAATAATCTTACTATATTATTGCCTTCAATTCTATTTTTGTTTAATAAACATAGTCGATGATTGCTTTCGGGGTATTATATTTTTATTTTAAACTAACTTCTACTCAAGACTTCGTTTGCTTGGACTTCAGAATTAGATCCGACCTCGATAAAAAGTAGCCTATGTTCTACTCGATCTCTGTACCAAATTTTATCCTGATCCGTTCAACCGTTCTGATGTGTTGAGTAAAAAACATCCATACATCCTCACTTTCACGTTTATAATGTTAGTAGGATAAGTTTTTGCAAACATTAATTTATGAATCGCTATTAGTTTGTCCATTACGGCAGACTTCGAGCACACTAATCGTTTTAGGAGCTGATGAGGAAGAAACGAAGACAGTGAGAAAAAGCAATTATGTAATTATAACTTAGTTCTACCTGTAAAATAAAATAAAATTCTAATTTATATACTACACACACAAATGGTTTCTTTGTAACCAATTTTCTCTTAATTATACTGCTATCCTTAAAGCAAGCATCCAATTAATTTTGCCTTTGTAATTTCATTGGAAAATTGAAAACTCCTATATTACATTCGTATTATATATTGTTTCACCAACAGATTGGAGTAAGTATCCGTTGTTCCAATGTCGATAACAAAAAGTCGATTGACTTGTTCCAATATCGATGGAGATGAAAATACCGCGTTGTGCCAATGTCAATACAAAAGAGAAGATTGAGTTAGGATGAGTTGTGCCAATGTTGATAGAAAAGAAAAGATTGAGTTTGGACGAGTTATGCCAATGTTGATAGAAAAGAGAAGACTGAGTTATGCCAATGTTGATATATAAGAGTAGATTGCGTTGTGTCAATGCCGAGGGAAGAGATGATGCGAAGGAAAAGTAAGGTTAGTTTCAGAATGTCGATAATAAGTAAATTGCTAGCTTAAGCCCACGAGTATGCTCCGGATACGAAGTAAGAAACAGTATATGCAGGCTTTAAACTGGTTTTCGCATTTAATAAATTATGCAAGCAAAGTATATAGGTATTTATGATGAATACTATGACAGTATGTAGTTGATAATGCATTCAGGGTATCTATCCGCGTCAAAATTGTATCGATTACCAAAAAATCAAATAAAGAAAAGGCGGCCCACTCGTATTCACAATTCTGCCGAATATAATAAGGATTCGCAATATATATAATATGTATATTGACTTAACCGGAAGGGAATGAAAACAATTGGAATTGAATAAATAACACTCGGCCTCATTTCGTTTACATTTTGTGAGCTCAAGGCTCGAGTTTAGAGCCCCTGTTTTGGCAAAGGACTTTAAATTGGATATTGTTTTCATTTCAATATCGAAACACGGTCTGAAGTAAATCGCTGATTGGTGTTTTGTTTACATATAGGACAGAAAAACTGCAGCCTATAGATACTACCACTAGAAGTATAATTATTACATTGCTCTAGATAACGTAGAAAGTGAAATTAATAGAAAAATGAGACTTCACCGGCTATCGGAACACAAATATTTAGTGATAGACTGACGAAGTCACTAGTAAAGATTTCTATCACCTCAAAATACCATTTCCTTAGGGTTAATGAGAGTCAAGCAAGGGGTTCTCGCCTCGTTGCGGCGAGGGGGCTTAGTAACCATGGATCGTGGCCCACGGCTAAGTAGTAAGCTAAGTAGAACCCCAGGGAGGGTCTGCGCCTGCGAGCTTTGCCCAGGAAGGCTGCATTGGAGCGGGCACTGTAGATTACGGTGTCGTATGCGAGGCACCGCAACTGAGTGTCGGCGACACTGCGGCTGAAGGTTGGGGAGCCGCAGCCGAAGAGGTGTGCCGTTATTACGGTACGACGCTCTCCGCGTTGGGATCGCAGATCATGCGACAGCGATTCCCGTGATCCCACCCCTATGCAGAAGGTGGTAGTGATGGTGGTGGAAGGTGGTAGCCTGACTTAACCGTCCCGCATTCCCGAAGTGGGGCGGCATGCACAAAGCGCTTTTCCCCATCCAAAAAAAAGTTTCAATGAGAGATTCTTAATACTATATATTATAAACTTGACTACGCTAAGAGAATAATGTTTTGTTTAAGTGCGCAACAGAACGAGGTTCGAGTAATGTCGTATTAACGGATTATGATGACGATGGATTACTCCACGCAAGATTTTAGTAAAGTTGTTTTAATATGGTAACATTATTGCTACGAATTTTTATTGCAGTTAGGACCATAGCAGAACAAGATTTTCTTACGTCCCAGGTATTGTATTCCCGTGACAGTCATTGTTTGAAATGATACCACTATGTGTAAATAAATTAGCCGAGTCAGATGCATTTTATTAGTGGAATTTTCAATTAGTAATTTTACACCTATGTAGATTTACTTTTAACCAAATAGACGAAATAACACGAGATAAAAATAGTTGGGCTAGTAAGCAATTCATTTTATATTCATCATGAATTAAAAAATTTCTTATTGGTATTGAAGCTCCAAATCAACGGCGACAATAATCGTGAAATTCGTGAGTTTCGTGACATCACTGCGGCCCATTTTTGGGAACGGAATACCTGGGGCGTAAGCAAATCTTGTTCTGCAATGGTTAAGACCTACATATTGCGAAAAATTTAATTTTAACAGACCAAGCAAACCCCTCTGAGTCCTTTGATCGTTAAATTGTGTTCATAATACGCATGTTGGTTGACCTTGGGAGTTTCTGAGTTGTCGAAACCTGTGTCAAAACTTTGTCAAATTATTAATGGATATAACGATCACATTTGAAAATTTTATTCCTCCTTTGAAATAACTTTGACGATTCTTGAAGAGCGTTTCTGATTATTTTAACGTATGTAAATATATTTTCCATAACTGTCGCATGTAGGTATGGTGGTTCCAAGCGACTGCTACGTCTAGGAACGATGGGTTCGATTCTCAGGGCAGGAAGTTGTTATTGATTTGAATTTCGATTTATGCCCGGTTAATAGTAATCAAATCAAATCAAATATATTGTGTTTCTCTCTTCACAAAGGTATATACTCGTATGTAAAAAGTAAAAGAATATTAATTCTATATAACACATTGTTGAGCTCCTTTAGCAATAGAGTCACCCTCTCTGTCTCTCTCTCTCTCTCTGTATCTTTTTTTTTGAAAAAAGTAAAAACTAAAATACGCTCGTAAAATGTGGGGTTAATTAGTACTAATCTGCCTAACCTTTTGGAGATACAGGTGTGACTGTATAATATTTTACGTATGAGTGGTAAATTTCCTCATTTAGTGCAATAGTTGCGAGTACGCCTGCTAAGTATGAGATCTGGGGTTCGAACCTCGGAACATTTAGTGTTTCTATTAAGAATTTGCACTAAAAATAGGCTCGCTCCCTTTAATAGTTTAAATAGCAGGTATATCCGTAATGTATTCTCATACAGCAACTAATAGTTTAAAAAAAATAAAAGTGTTGTTATTTAGGCTAGTGCCACTATGGTCAGTCATATAATATAACAATTAAAATACAAATAAACAGTTATCTAACTCCTGTTTTAGGGAAAATTTTCAAAGATCTGTTAGCACACGAGGCGATAACACAGATATTTTATTCGTGGCTACATACTCGTTATTACAAGCAAAAGGGGAGGAAATATTTCAAACAATGGAATCGTTTAGCTTAGTAATTATAAATGTTTAGGTGACCCCTACCATTTGTAGCGAGCGAAGCTTATTTTATGAATAAAAAGGGTGTAAAATAAATAAAAATGGTAGCTCAAAAACTACTGACCAAATTTTGACAACTGGGGTGGCGACTGTTTGGTCTTTATCTATACTAATACTAGCGGCCCGGTACGTGCTTCGCTACGTATAAAGCGAAATACAGCGGACAGCGGACAAAACCATTCCCAGATCCCCTTGAACACACACAAAAAAATTCATCAAAATCGGTCCAGTCGTTTGAGAGAAGTTCAGTGACATACACACTCACAGAAGAATTATATATATAAAGATTATCTATACCTACTAATTTATAAAGAGGTAAGGTTTGTGAGTTTGGATGTTCGGGGTAATCTTCGGTACTACTGATCTGATTTTTTTTTACGTGGGAGAGCCATGCTTCGGCACGATTGGGCCGGCTCGACCGGAGTGATACCACGGCCTCACAGAAAACCGGCGTTAAACAGCGCTTACGTTGTGTTTCGCTGAGTGAGTGAGGTTGCCGGAGGCCCAATCATCTTTTAAAGGTCGGCAATGCACTTGTGACTCCTCTTTTGGTGTTGTGGGTGTCCATGGGCGGCGGTAATCGCTTACCATCAGGTGATCCGTCTGCTCGTTTGCCCACCTATCCCATAAAAAAAAATCTTATCACTGAGTGTTATAGATTACTTTTTATTTTGATAAATTTATTTTCAATATGACGCTACGACTCTTGGGGACGGTTTACGCGGGTGAAACAACGGGCGGGTCGGTAGTATATAATAATAGGGTTATAAGCTATGATGTTTGTTGAAAATAAGTTAATAAGGGCGATTTGAAAAAAATTACCGATAAAATTTATTCAATTTTAATACAATTTACTTGAATCCGTTCAACCCAATTAACGTCTCGATTGGACTGGTAGTTTTTTGGGGTTTGTATGTGAGATTTGTGTTAATATTTTCACACAAGATACGTGAGAATATCCTAGTGTGTAGTTGCTTCACGCAAACCTTTCACTCACACGCTTCTGAGAATTTTATAAAATTACTGAATCACGCTTGTATTCCCCGAAGGGATAGGAAGAGGCTTACTTATGTATACCTACAGTTCGCCGGTATGTTTATGTACCATGTAATAGGGGGCGGGCATCCCAAACTCCAAAGTGCTACTGAGAATTTCATAGAAAAAACCTAGTAACACTTTACTCGACCTGGAATTCAAACCCAGGACCTCTAGCATAGCAGTGGCGCTCAGAAACACTATGCAAATGAGGCAGATTTAGGTTTTAACCAAAATAAATCTGGAAATAAACCAGATAGTCGTATAAAGGACGTGCTTGTTTGATCTAATAGGTGCCAATGTCTAAAGAATTAACTTAAATTATAGCTACGAGTACATAGATCATTATTCGATGTCAGAAGTCCAACTTTTTCTGCTCACCAATTTGAAAGCATAGGTAAACTAGTGGTTAAGCTGACTTACCGATAAGGATGTTCATGATTATGATATCTAAGAAGGACAGTCTAAGGCCACCAGGCGCCAGGCACCAGGGATATTAAAGAAAGGCGAATATAAAAAAAAATGTTAAAAGAAGTGATTGGAAAAACCGGGAGTGGTCACCCTACAGAGATAAACCGACCTTAAGATTACCTTTAATAAGGTTCGAGGTGTAGTACTCACAACTAGTACGTACCATGAGCTGATATAAGAAAATTGCAAAACCCAACAAACTACCGACCTGCGCATCAATAGATTTCAAGCTAAAGTTTTGATTTTTTTTTCTATGGAATATTAAAACTACATAAGACTATGAAACTGTCTCATTAGTCTAGTGGTTGTAAGCGTGATATCTATACTAGAGGACTCGGGTTTGTTTCCTAGGTCGAGCAGTATTATTGGGTTTTTCTATGAATTTCTCAGTAGCAGTTTGGAGTTTGGATTTGTGTCCGGTCAAATGGCAATAGGTACTGCCGGCGCTCGGCGAAATGTGGGTCTACTACTACTTACCCTAAGGGAATGCAGGCGTGATGGTATAACATACATACTTAACATAATCAACCCATTATACTGTTCCACTGCTAGGCACGGGTCTCCTTTCAGAATGAGAGGGATTAGGCTATAGTCCACCACGCTGGCCTAGTGCGGGTTGGCAGACTTCACACGCCATCGAGAAAATCTCTCAGGCATGCAGGTTTCCTCACGATGTTTTGCTTCACCGTTTAAGCGCGTGATAATTAACTATCATGACTTCGAAAAGTCAGAGGTGCGTGCTTTGGGTTCGAACTCGAGACCTTTGACTTCATACCACTAGCTATCACTGCTTCTTGTGATCGTGACGGTGTGTTATAATCAAACTACTTATTTTAAAACGTTTTCCTACATTGAAATGTATTACATAAAACAAGTTTACCTTTGAGTCTTGAATGTCTCGTTGAGTACCTACATAAGTAACTGCCTGATACAGATAAATAACTTTTGAAATGAATTCCGAACTTACAAAGCTTTAGAAAGAACTTAATTTTAACTCTGAAATACTTACCTATTATAAATATTTCTACAGCATTCTAAAGGAATGTTTGAAAAGTATTACTGCCAGTTTTTCATTTCTATAGAAATAATAACGTTTTATATAATTTTCCAGGAATGCATTGTTAGACAAGTGATATTAAGCGCAATTGCTACGCTATGAGGTTCTGGGTGCAAAGTATTGGTTGTTTTTAACCGATTTCTTAAAAGGAGGATGTACTCAATGTACAACTGTGTATTTTTTCTTTCTTTTTCTATATGTTTGTTACGCGATTATTTCGTCAATTACGAATCGATTTTTCAAATTTTTTTATCGGTAGGTCATACTTCAGCGGTGGTTCGATAAAAATTTTGTAACTAAAAACTTAAAACAAAATTACAATAACACGTAACGGCCGAGTAAATGATAACTTTCGTCTACTCGCTACTCAAAATGTTGAAATAAAATACACAACACAGTTTCGGAAGTCGGTGGCGAAATCAAAAGATCCGATCAAATCAAAGGCACCGACTTCCGAAACTGTTTCGCACATAGCAATATTTTTTATGATTTTGAACGCGGTTTTACATTTTCTTAAAAGTTATTTTATGAAATTCTCAGCAGCAATAGGCCTACCCCCTATTGACCTTTACATACTGGTGAACTGTGGGTATACATTAGTACAACTCTGCCTTACTCTTCAGGGAATATAATTAGTATGTTATGCGTGATGTTATACTATGTTATTGATTTATTTTTAATAGCCGCTCTGTACCCAAATAAATATTGTTTTTTAAGTTTTACAGGTAGTTGTTCCAGGTCTGGGCGTGATAATTTGTGTTTGTAAACGCACCCACGACACACGAGACAATCCTAGTGTGTGGTAACGTTTTATATATTAAAAAAGAAAGTGACAAACAAGCATACGGGCCGCGAATTGGTTAGCGGTAACCGCGAATTAAAGGTATCACTCGCACGTTGTCATCTTGAGCCCTCAGTTTGTTAAGCCAAGTAATTTAACTGACTACTTTACTCTTCAAACCGGTACACAATAATAATAACCTTTTGAAGTTGGACAAACGTTACCAACTCTGTCACACACAATTCACAATCAAGTCGCACACAATTAATTTTATTTTCCATTCCTAAAACAAAGAGTATGGCTCAAATTACCATATGTAAGGTTCGTTAAGGCACATATATTTAAATATGAATTTACTTTTTAAATGCTCCGCTGTATACGTCATGTTCAAACTCTGTATTAGGGAATATTCACATTGATCAGGACGATTTGTTATGTTGTGTTATAGGTACCGAAAAGCATTGATAGCTTAGTGAAGTGTATCGTAATGTTACGATGGTTTCGAAGCAATTATTTCTGGCTCACCCACAGCTTATGAGTTTTCTTTCAGGAGTTCCCTAGGTAATCAAAGTCACCTGCTAATTTAACATACATAATATATCTTTTTGTGATTTTTTTGCATTTTCCATGCTCAGATTATTAAGTTATTTTTTAGTAGAGGAAAAAATTCAATCGAAGGCAGGATTCGAACCTGCGTCTTCTGGTTTGATATACCAGACGCTCTGACCTCTACGCCACCGCGAATCATAGATGTTACCAACTTCACCTTATGACGTAAATTTAGAATGTGAAGGCAAAATTTCAATCATGCGGGTAGGGTTCGCGGTGGCTTAGAGGTCAGAGCGTCTGGTATATCAAACCAGAAGACGCAGGTTCGAATGCTGCCCGCGATTGAATTTTTCCTTCACTAAAAAATATACATAATATAAACAATAGTCCAGTTTACTGGTCTAAGGCTTAAGTGGCCTAATCTAGCTAAAAGACTAGCTTAAGGCTCAAAAAGCAAAACTGGCTTTCTTCTTATCGTGTTCGGTTAAACATTAAGAGAAATACCTAAGCGGCCTTTTTTGTTACTGCATTTTTCTTCCCTTGCTAGCTCCAGTGGCTGAGGTGACTACAGGCTAGATCCCTTAGATAGGTAATCTAAGGGATCTAGCCTGTTTGTCTAGCCTAGTTTACAATTTACTTAAATCAATCAGCCTACTATAGTCCATACTTAGGGACTTGGTATGCTCGAAGGGCGATCTCTGAGCGACCACGACTAAAAGCTATGAGGTGGCCGCATTTTTCTTTAAAATTATTCATACATCGACACGATGACAGGCTCTTTCATAAGATTTCGTACTCTTAACACGATACACTAAGTTCTTAATAATTTTAATGTAATTACTAACAAAATATGCAAATGCAAAATATTACACTCATGCCTGAATAAATGTCTTCTCTTGCGACCTTAACGATACTCTTTGAACGGCGCTGTGGGCTACATTGTTGTCTGCATTTTATAGTGTAGCTGTTTGTTGGCCTATGTAATAAAATAAAATAGACGAAGCAGCTAATACTGGCCAAATCTCTCTCTCTCTCTCTCTCTCGGGTCGGTCCCTCATGTCTGAGGATCGTGGTCAGTATCAGGGTTGCATCTGGCATGGATGATCTGCCTCCATGGGTTTCTGTCCAGCGCGTCTCTTAGGACCGTATAGAAATTGGAGCACAACGAGTCTTTCACTGGATCGGTCCATCTAGTTGATCGGTCGATCTTCTGCCTTCGGTTTTCCTAACAACAATCAGTTTTTCCAGACTTTCGTCGCCTCTGCGCACTGTGTGGCCGAAATATGAAAGAATGCGTTGTTAGCATATGATGAACAAACGAGTTTTTACTCGGAGTTGTGTCAGGATTGTGGTGCGTTTTGCCGTCCAAGGTATTCGTAGCATTCGTCTCCAGCACCAAATCTGGCCAAATACTCAAACTTTAAAACGCCGTTAAGTTTTGGGCAGTCACTCAGCTTGATTAGACTTAATTTGAGAGTTAACATCTTAAAATTGAGTAGCGATTTATTATTTTCCCTGTAAGCAACTCCCAGCGTTACAGGACCCAAATCAAGTATTAAATTATGAATGAAACAATAGGCCATCAATTTCCAACAAAAATGTCGGTCGGGTCTAATATAAACGTGGCTTAAGTCGGTTTGTTTGTGGAAACAATATTTGCGCAGTTTGTTTCGACTATAAACTAATTGAATGTTTGCTGTTGGTGTTAAGTTTGACCGTTAAGGGTCTGGTTAGAAAAGGAACGTTATTTATTGTGGGTGGGATTTTACATGAGTAGTACGGATGTTGGTTATCGTCTGACCTTTTGTAAAATTAGTCTATGTTTGTGGCTAAATATTTATTAATATTATGCTGATTAATTGATGTGCAAGCTTATGCTAAGCTTATCGCGGCCAGCCTACGGATGGGTAAGCATTTTCAAGCAGGTTTCAGACTGACAATAATATCGCACTTTTAAAGAACACTGAAGAATAATTTATTTTGTTTACATAAACACATAACATAAAGTACCATCACGTCTGTATTCCCCAAGGGATTAGGCAGAGGTGTACTAATGTACACCCACATTTTGCCGATGTTTTTTCTAGGCAAGCGCGCTCCATCGTAGATCGCAGTATCGCTTAACATCAGGCGAACTGGCGGTCTAGCGTAAGCCTAGCACAAAAAAAAAATGTTTTGGTCCCATGTAATAAGGGGCGAACCTTTTGCACTTAACCGGGCACAAATCCAAATGAGCCGTTACTGAGAATTTCATTCCCAATAAAATTTTATTCGATAGGGAAATCGAACCCAGGACCTCTAACTTAGCAGTCGCTATTTTATCGCAGTTTTCTTTCTATTAAAAAGATTGTTTATAAGAAGATTATCAAAATGTATTTATGTTACTTACTGTTAAGATATTATAAATTTGTCGTATATTACTAAGTAATCTTGTAGCACTTACCTCCTGTGACACAGGTTTATCCTAGTACAGGCACCTAACACTATCATACTAAACCATACCGTGCAACAAGTTTAGATTTTTCAAAAGTACCTATTTTAGTGATCTAATTGAAATAAAACATTTTGACTTTGACTTTCTTTTTTTTAAAAGCTTACTAGTAATGTGGGTCGCACATTACTGGTATTCCTGTTAACCCCTCGTGCTAAGGTAAATGTTAGTGTTACGAGTGGGTAACCGGCAACCAGATGATCGCAAGTCCAACGCCCTAGCCACCGCTTTTTATTACTTTGAATACCTTCTAATTATTTATTTGTAAGATATCTTGGTACTATATTTTACCATTGACTACAAAGTTTATTTATTTATTAAAAAAAATAAGTAAATGTCAGTGGCAGCGACGTGAGATTATCTTATTGGTGAAGTCCTTCAAAAAGGTTACATGTATGACTATATGTATAAACGAGGAAATAGAAAAGTAAGTACCTATGCAAAAATCGTTGCAAGTGACGGTCTGTAGTTTCTGCTTACCCTGTAAGAACTAGGCTTGAGTATGTATGTGTAAGTTGTAGGTAGGTACAGACCCGGGAATCGGGAGCGAGAGATAATAAATCCCTTACTTATACGTTATGCGTATATAATCCTAGAGGATACTAGTTGACGATTTACAACATATATTATCCTTACAAATATTATAAACGCGAAATTTTGTGAGTATAGATGTATGGATGTTTGTTACTGTTTCACGCCAGAACAGCTAAACGGATCTGGATAAAATTTGGTAAATAGATATAATATAGCCTGGAATAACACATAGGCTAATTTTTATCCAGGTCGGACCTAATCCTGAGGTCCACGCAGACAAAGTCGCGGACAGAAGTTAGTTATTAATATTGCACCCGAGAATCGCAGAATGTGAACGAAACCATATCGCCATCTATCTCGATCCTATCGCCATCTGTCGAGCTAGGCGACAACGGAATATTATTTTGTTCACATTTATTTAATTTATTCTACACTCTAACAATACTGTTAGAGTGTAGAATAAATTAGACTAGCATAATAAGCGAACTAAAGTGTATTTTCCCACTCTAAGGAATATTCGAGTGAAAAGGAAACTACTAAGTTAACGCAAAAAAAGATACGTTCTGTTTATGCCGCAAAAAAGGTATATTTCGACACTCTCAAGGGATCAAAATTTATAGGGTACTAGCTTCTGCCCGCGACTTTGTCTCCGTGGACTTCAGAATTGCGTCCGACCTGGATAAAAAGTAGCCTATGTGTTATTCCAGACTATAATCTATCTCTGTGCCAAATTTCATCCAGATTCGTTCTGCGGTTTTGGCGTGAAAGTGTAACAAACATCAATCCTTACATCCATACTCACAAACTTTCACGTTTATATTATTAGTAAGGATTTTCCGTTGACCTGGAACTATGACATTTGGCAATTAATACCGTCTACTACAAGTATAGGGAAAAATCTGAAAACTGCACATTTGTAATTGTAATTCTAAAATCCTTATACGTTAAATGCATATATTATTTATCACAGAGGGCACTAGTTATATTGCACCCGAGAATCGCAGAATGTGAACGAAACCATACCGCCATCTAACTCGATTCTAACGCCATCTATCGAGCTAGGTGACAATTTTTATTTGTTTTTTTGTAAACTCGGACCAGCATGACTGGCATAATAAGCAAACTAAAGTGTGTTTTCCCTTTCCATGGAATGAAACATCTTATGGTATGTATTGATTTCAGATAATTTATTTTGCTTTTTGCATAGTCATTGACTCAGCGGTTTTTGACGTCATTTTATATTCAATGGGAGGACTGCCTTGACTGGAAAGTTTTATGAATGTTAACTAAACTATGTTATAACCTCTTCGGTCTCTTGGTTTCTTTGGTCCTGAGTTTGATTTCCAGGTCAAGCAATATGTTGTTGGGTTATCTTATTTTATTTTCTAGCCCGGTTTCATATTTATTTTTTTATAACTCTAGACATCGGTAAGTGAGCAGACAGGCAACCTGATGGTAAGTGGTATTCGTTGTCTATGAGGACCTGCTGGTCCAGAGGAGTTGCTGAGGCGTATGCGCCGTTTGAATAACCTTATGCTATCTGAGCGCAATGGGAAAACCTCAGCAGAAAGACTACTACACCTCTTAGAGGCTTTTTGTCTAAGATTAGTATAATAATTTATAATAACTGCCACATTAGCCTTGTGGTCCTGAGCGCGACTACTACGCTAGAGATCCTGGGTTCGACTCCCAGGTCGAGCAAAGTGGTATTGGGTTTTTCTATGATATTCTCAGTAGCAGCTCGGAATTTGAGATTTATACTCTATTACATGGGACCTAGACATACGGGCGAACTGTGGGTATACATTAGTAGGCCTCTGCCTAACTCTTCTGGGAATACAGGCTCGATATGTTATGTTATTAAGATTACAATATGGAGATAGAAAAGCATACACTCAGATGGTTTGCACTTGCTGTGAAAATAAATGAAAGACGATTAACATACTTAAGGAATCTATGAGGTTTATACGTGGGAGAGCCGTTTCGGCACGAATGGGCTGGCTCGACCGGAGTGATACCACGGCCTCACAGGAAATCGGCGTTAAACAACGCTTACGTTGAGTTTCACCAAGTGAGTGAGGTTACCGTAGGCCCAATTTCCTTTTAAAGGTCGGCAACGCACTTTTGACCCTCTGGTGTTGCGGGTCACGTCACCTTAAGAGTCCGGGCGGCGGACCGAATTTCTCTTACAAAAGTAATACCGAAATAAATCGTAATCCAGACAATATTCTATCAAATTATGTTATTATTCGGCTCTGGATACCGTTAATCTAGGTCCCTACGGTACTATTTTGTCTATTACTACTTCACTGCTTACTTTTTTTTCGGCAATTTAAGCTCCGCCGGACCCTTATGACGTAAATTCAGAATGTGAACGCAAATTTAGATGTGACGGGTGGGACTCGCGGTGGCTTAGAGGTCATATCATCTGGTGTATCTAACCAGAAGACGCAGGTTCGAAAGTTGCCAGCGGTCTAATTTTTCTTTCACTGAAATTATGTAGTATGGCAGTATTAGTATTAGTAGTATTTTTGTTAGTAATATTAGAACGCAACCCTATTTAGTGTTTTTTTAGGATGGTGCCTCTCTACTCACTTCCGTTTCCCCTCTCTATTTCTCTTTTTGCATTACCGACCTACTGTGTAGTTGTGTACCGCATTTCGTAATTCGCAATAAAACTAATTGATATAAAATACTGTTTATTATTGGAATCCACCGTAAAATCCTTTATGGTAGCAGAGCGTGGTTCCAACCGGTGGATAAACAGTATCAGTGTGTGCAAGAAAAGTTCCGTGCGCCGGCCGGTACGTTTTTTAGGTTAGAACAGACAACGTGGTCTTGCAACTTCGACTGGCATTTTACAAGATGAGCTCAAATATATTTCAACTGGCGAAATTAACGGGTCGTGATAATTTTGCGACATGGAAATTTAGCATGAAAACGTATCGGAGCATGAAGACTTGTGGACGTGCATCGAACCGGCTGAAGGAAAACCCGTTGATGCCAATAAGGACGTAAAGGCTAAATCTAAATTGATTTTATTGATAGATCCCCAAAACTATGTTCACGTCCAAGATTGTGTAACTGCAAGGGAGGTATGGATCAATCTTCAGAAGGCCTTTGATGATAAAGGATTGACTAGAAGGGTTGGTCTTTTAAGGGATTTAGTGAACACAACATTGGAATCAAGTAACAATGTTGAAGACTACATAGGTAAAATAATGACAACAGCTCACAAGTTACGAAACATTGGTTTCGAGGTGAATGATGAATGGCTGGGCACCTTGATGCTAGCTGGTCTTCCTGAACTATATACACCTATGATCTTGGGGCTTGAAAGTTCTGGAACCAATATAAGTGCTGATCTCATTAAAACTAAGCTTTTACAGGAGGTCAAATCAGATGTTGGCACTGCTTACCACACAAAGAAACAGTCATCAGATGTCAGTATTATAAAGGGACCCAGGTGCTATAACTGTAATAAGCGTGGCCATTATGCCAAGTTTTGCAAGAGTCCTAAAAAAATAGCACGGAAGGAGAAGGAATCAAAAACTGGGGAAACAACAAATTTTGTTGCAGCTTTCTCTGCCACTATAGGAGAAGAGAATCATGATAATTGGTATATTGACTCTGGTGCATCCATGCACATGTCATGTCGGAAAGATTGGATGTACAATGTCAACAAATCAACTGTGAAAAATATAACAGTGGCTAATAGGGAACCATTGCCTGTAGAAGGTGTTGGAAGTGTAAACATTAACCTCAGGCAGGGCAAAATTCAGGTAAACAATGTTTTGTATGTTCCCGGTTTGGCTGCAAATCTACTCTCAGTAAGTGCTATAGTCAAGAGTGGGCATAATGTAATGTTTAATAACAAAGGTTGTGATATTTACAATGGGCATGGCAAGCTTATATGCTCAGCACTACTAAATAAAAAGCTTTACATTTTGGAAACACACAGTACCTGCGAAGCTGCTCATCTGACTTCTGATGATAACAATGCTTACTTGTGGCATCTGCGAATGGCTCATTTGAATTTTTCAGATACAGAGAAGCTGCCTGCCTGTGTTGATGGAGTAAAGCTGACCCAGAAAAATGTTATCACCAGTTGTACCCAGTGCTTAGAAGGTAAACAGTCAAGATTGCCATTTAAGAAAGTGGGGACCAGAGCTACCAAGCCACTAGAGCTCATACATTCAGATTTATGTGGTCCCATGGAAAATCTGTCATATGCAGGTATGAAATACTTTATTACATTCATAGATGATTACACACGAATGGTACACGTGTATTTTATGAAGGATAAACTGAATGTTTTGGAAATATTCAAAGATTTTAAACTGTATGTTGAAAATAAAGTTGATTATAAGATAAAAACTATCAGAACAGATAATGGTACTGAATACTGTAATAGTCATTTCAATAAATTCTTATCTTCGTGTGGAATTACACATCAGACGTCGACTCCTTACACTCCTCAGCACAATGGTCTAGCTGAGCGGATGAACCGTACTTTGGTAGAGCGGGCTAGGTGTATGTTATTCTATGCTAACTTAGAAAAGCGATTATGGGCTGAGTCTATAGCCACTGCCGCTTATGTAGTGAACCGCTCACCAACTAAATCATTAAAAGGTAAGACACCTTATGAGTTGTGGACTGGTCATAAACCCAATTTGTCTCATATGAGAATATTTGGTTCCGATGCAATGGTTCACATTCCTAAGGAGAAAAGACAGAAATGGGACAAAAAATCAACTAAAATGATACTAGTGGGATACTGTGAGCATACTAAGGGATACCGTTTATTTGATCCTAAGTCTAAAAAAATGTTGAAAAGCAGAGATGTCATTTTCTTTGAAAATTATAAAAAATTTAATGAAAATATAGTTCCAGTTGAGCTACCTGTTGTTAATGATAGCCCACAGAGCAGCGTGACTTCACCAGTCTCTGATAAGAGCTTGGAAGAAGCAGCCAGTACCAGTCAGCAGCATGATCATTCAAGAAAACCCGCTACTTGCAGCAATGATACAGAAAATGAAGGAGCAAGTTGCGACGATTCCAGTGATTATGAAACTGATACGGGTGAATTTGATGAGTCATACCACCCGCCTAAGTACTTACGAAATGTGCAAAATATGGACAGTAATGTCACATTGAGACCCCGAAGAAAAGATACCCAAAATATTAATACAAGCAGCATGTTCTGTTTATTTACTAGTTTTTCAGACCCACAGTCTGTCAGTGAAGCACTATCATCGCCGCATGCAATACAATGGAGAAAGGCTATGGATGAAGAGTATAGTTCGCTGATTAAAAATAACACCTGGAGCTTGACTGAACTCCCATCTAACAAGAAAGCTTTGCCAAGCAAATGGGTGTTTAAAGCCAAGACGGACCAGAGTGGAAATATTGTTCGTTATAAAGCAAGGCTTGTAATAAAAGGTTATGCACAGAGGCGTGGTACTGACTATGGAGAGGTATTTTCACCAGTAGCAAGATACACTACTCTTCGCTATTTATTTGCATTAGCAGCCAGATTCAGTTTTAAAATTGACCAGATGGATGCCGTTTCAGCATTTCTGCAAGGTGAAATTGACACAGATATTTATATGGTACAGCCTGAATTATATGAAAAAGCATCACAAGTATGCTACTTACATAAGTCTATTTATGGTCTGAAGCAAGCAAGTAGACTGTGGAATATTAAATTAAATAGTGTTTTATTAGAGATAGGTATGCAGCAGTCAAAGACTGACCCATGTGTCTATTATAATGTAGACAAGAATACTTTCATTGCTGTCTGGGTAGATGATTTAATAATATTTACGTCACAACAAAGTGTAAAAAACATGCTAAAAGGAAAAATTGAAACTCCATTTTGAGATGAAGGATCTTGGAAAGGCAACTCAATGTGTGGGATTAAACATAACATGTAAGGAAAATATGATTATGTTGGATCAGGAAAAGTATATTAAAGAGATATTAAGCAAATTTGGAATGTCTGACTGTAAGACTGCCAGGACACCTGTTGAAGTTGGATTAAAATTTGCTAATGAATCAGAGCACTCAATTGAATGTCCCTATCAGCAAGCTATTGGATCATTATTGTATGTGGCTCAATGTACAAGGCCTGATATAGCATTTACTGTTAATATGCTTAGTAGATATAATAAAGAACCGAAGACTGAGCACTGGACTGCAGTTAAGAGAATTATGAGATACTTACATGGTACTGCAGATTACCGTTTAGTATACACCAAAGATGGTAATGAGAAAATCACAGGATACTGTGATGCCGACTGGGCAAGTGACTTCCATGACACAAGGTCATGTACTGGTAACATTTTTATGTTTCAGGGTGGTGCCATATCATGGTGTTCACGAAAACAGCAAACTGTAGCCCTTTCAACAGCAGAAGCAGAATATATGTCCATGTCCTCTGCTACACAAGAAGCTCTATGGCTGCGGCAACTGCACATCGAGCTTGGGCAGCAGCAGGACAATCCTATTATTATTTTTAGTGATAACCAGAGTGCAATAAGACTTACCACTAGTGATTGTTATCTTCCTAGGTCTAAACATATAGATATCAGATATCATTTCCTCAGAGAACATGTTAATAACTTAGAAATACAATTTTGTTATTGTAAAGGTAGTGAGATGGTTGCAGATATATTAACGAAAGGGACAACTGCTGATAAACATTTGTATTGTGTAACCAAAATGGGTTTGCGTTCAGGAGGTGGATGTTAGTAATATTAGAACGCAACCCTATTTAGTGTTTTTTTAGGATGGTGCCTCTCTACTCACTTCCGTTTCCCCTCTCTATTTCTCTTTTTGCATTACCGACCTACTGTGTAGTTGTGTACCGCATTTCGTAATTCGCAATAAAACTAATTGATATAAAATACTGTTTATTATTGGAATCCACCGTAAAATCCTTTAATTTTTATGTTTTTGAAGGAGGTTTTACTTTTTGTTAAAAGTAATTTTATTACTTATTATCATCAAACTATCACTGATGTGTGTAAAAAACAAAGTAATAAAACTCAGGAACATAAGGTGTGATCATGGCCAACAGTGTTTGATTACGACGTGTGTAGTTACAATAAGCACTTTGAAATAAAAACTATTTTTTACGGATTTTATCGCGTTGTATTATTATTATTTAATTCCCGACGTTTCGGATCCTTTACAGCATCCACGGGCAGACTAAGTTGTTGGATGTCTCAATGTTGCAATTACTAACAGCTACCTTACATTTTTGTTATTTATTGGCGATCCGATTCACGCAGAACGAGCTCACCGTATCCTTCGGTCTTGCAGTTTTGGGCTTGGATTTTGATTTAATGGAATCTATAATGGGATTCCAAGCAGGTGGTAAGCCCCAGCCATCTTCTCTATTGAAATTTGGGTGTTTTTTAATTTCAATAGCCTCGCGAATCATCCTGGGAAGGAATCGGTTTTCTTTTGCGAGGACTTGTGGTTTATCAAATCTGATGTAGTGCTGGGCCTAATCAAGAGTATGTTCATAAACTGCTGACTTCCTTGGAACGGCGGTGTTTGACATCGGCGATGTGTTCTTTTACGCGGGTCCCTATGCTTCTTTTAGTTTGGCCTATATATGAGAGACCGCAATCACAATCAAGCTTGTACACTCCTGTATCTTGTAGAGGTATATGGCACTTGACAGGTAGTAGGAACTGACTGATCTTCTTCAGCGGCTTGTAATAAGTTTTGATTGAAGCACGCTTCAAGATGTAGCCAATCTTGTCTGTGACTCCTCTAACATATGGTAATACAACAGGTAGGCGCTCGACTGTGGCACGTTTCACGTGTGAAACGTCGGGAATTAAATAATAATAATACAACGCGATAAAATCCGTAAAAAATAGTTTTATTTTAATGTCTAAGATTCGCGTAAGTGTCAGAAACCAGTAAATAAGCACTTGTTTTGCACTGCAGTGTAATGACGCGGTTTTATACAACAGTTACAACATTATCAACATGCAAAATAAAACCTTAACACAAAGATTTAAGGATGAATTCTTTACCTCCAGAGCTCTAATTGATGTAGGTAAATGTGCGATTTGCAAGAAAATGTTATTTTATTCCAAGGGTGTCAGAGTGATTTTCCTTTGGCGTGATATAGAAAACCTTGAATATTTGATTTATTTTAATTTGTGCTCTACGTTTGGGGGAATAAAATTCATTTTTGTAGAAGTGGTGTCTTAAAGAGAAGGTGACATGAAAATTAATGATTTTAGTCCGCGAACCTTGATTAATTGCTCGAAAATATGTGTGCGCTGACTCGCAGGCACGGTTTTTGATTTTCCGAATCACTGAAACGTTTATGAGCTTTAAACAATAGGATTTTAACCATATAATTTCGGTTCCCTGGTGAGTCATAACAATGACATATATTACAGCATTGAAGGGTAAGATAAGAAGAAAATATATTTTATACTTTACAATACACATACCATAACGCCTGTTTCCCTCGAAGGATTAAGCACTTGTGTTGGTCGTAGGTATGTGCTAAATCAAAGTTTGACCATTAAAATAGGTACTTTTGAAAAGTCAAAACTAGATTTACGGTTACAAAAATTGGGTCTTATGGAGAAGAGCTCGCAAGAAACTCCACTGATACTCTTTAAAAAAAAACATGATTACAATATTAAGATTTACAACTTTGTTTTAAATAGTTCCTGAGATTAACGCAGTTAGATGTGTAAGATTTATTCATCTATATCTATTTATATAAAACAAAGTCGGGATTGTTACAACATTTATAACTCGAGAATGGATGGACCGAATTTTATGACATTTAGTGTGTTGGATTTGTCTCCTCCCCGAATAGCAGAATAACTAATTTTTAATCTGGAAGAGCCGCAATCGGGTTGTACGATTTCTTTTCATATACAGGGATGACGGCTGATAAGAATGAATGAAAGAAAGGAACATGCTGCGCCGACCACAAATAAATTGAGACAAGGGCAGGAAGATGATGATACAGAGCAAGACAACGTGTGCCGGACCCGATAGTTACTTATAAATCCCACCAAAAACATTTACGTAAAATGTTGTTAAGACGAGACCATATGGAGACCTCATGTAGAGCCAAGCTTCTGACTCTACAAGCCTAAACTTCACTAACTATACCTTAGTCATATTTGTGGCTTGGCCGTTTTAGTGGACGTCTTTTGGCTGATATGATGATGATGATGGGTTCAATGTTTCTTTGGGTGCATGTTTCCGCGCCGCCCGGTATTATTTTTATTTATTTATTATACTCTTTATTGTAGTTACACCAAAAATAAACAAAAGATATGACAAATGTATCAATTTAACATACAATAGGCGGCCTTATCGCAATCTGCGATCGATGCGACAAGACAATTGAACTTAAAAAAAGGGGTTGAAAATGGTGCGAAACTAAAATATTAATAAATAATCTATTTATACATAACAATAAAATAGACTATTAAAAATACATACTATACATCTTCTATCTTCTATACTTATAATAAATCTGTAGAGAGGTCAATTCTGTACATGAAATATATTTCCAAAATAACTAACAGCGGGTGATTAGTGATCGATACTGACGCCAAAAATGCAATCAGTAAAATTTTTGTCTGTCTGTCTGTCTGTCTGTCTGTCTGTCTGTCTGTATGTTCGTTATAGAAACAAAAACCACTCGACGGATTTCAACGAAACTTGGTACAATTGTTCTTCATACTCCTGGGCAGGTTATAGTATACTTTTCATCACGCTACGATCAATAGGAGCGGAGCACAATTAAAAAATGTTGCAAAAGCGGGAAAATTATTTGATTATTTTGTTCTGGAAAGTGACATGGGTCGTTGATAAAGCGAGCGTAGCCGCTGGCGGAAGCTAGTTATATAATAATAATAATATATAAATAAAATATACTTATGTATAATAAACAACACTAATAAAAACGGAATAATATATGCTGCAATAGAGTGACTTAATCACAAAGATAAGTAATTTGTTTCTTAAACAATTTATGTTTTTATATTATAAGTTTATAACAACTTTACAATAATTACTTATAGCACAATAATGCACAACAATTGTAAAATCCTCAATCGTCTAACACTTTTATCGGTGATTAAATTAAAACCTAATCAAAAATCTGAATTCCAATTTTCAAGATAGATTTTTTCAATTTGAATGCGTTACATCAGAAATCCAATCGATATAGGGGCTTAGTGGGGCGTAACCTTCTCTCGGTATGATTTTATCATATTTTCTGTATGATAAAACTGCGATGATTTTGCCATTCACAAATAAAGGACTGCCAGCGTCTCCTGCCAGCGTTCTTTGGTGTCTATTGGAACATTTGGGGGTGATACACAACACATGTCTATTAAGCCCTTTAAATTCTTTATCACATTTGATGATTGCGCCTTCGCCGGCTTGCAGTGGCCTTGTTAGATCATCTCCAGGTTGTTTGGTACGACCACCACCCACGAAAGTAACTGCAAGTCCTATCATTGTAGTGTGGTCAACAGACGAAATAGTCCCATAGCTCTGCAGCTTTATTTCATTAACTCTCAGTAAACTTATGTTGTTTTCTATGATCGATTCAGATTCATGAAAATAACGATAACCTGGATGGACGAAGATTTCTATAACTTCTGAGACCGTTGTGATTTGGTCTTGCGGAACAGTAAAGTCTCCGTACCAAATGTTAATACTACGATTAGCTATATCCTCGATACAGTGTCCGCACGTTAACACCCAATCCTTGGTTATTAATGATGCGGTGAATACTCTCCCTCTCCATTTCTTATCACTAAATCCAATTACGATATATGGGTACTCGTCTTGTGCGATATCGTGTCCACCAATTACTCGAAGAAATGTACCGTTATGCGACAGTTTAGTCGTACTTTTAAACGAAATATTAACAACTTTACATAATACAGTGACTGAAAATGTCAATAAACACAATACTGTGATTATTTTAAACATTGTGTTATCAAAACATTATTTTATATTATCTTTAAATACAAATACACAACCATAAAATGGTGGCAAAGTTATAAAAATCAAAATAGTATTTTATTTTTTTGTTGAGATTACAAGTTTCACAACAGTACGGTCTATATTCGACAAACAGTCAGGTATTTTATTCTAAGTATAAAAAAATATTTGCCACTACTATGTCCAAGTTGATCATAACCATTTCTTTGATGTTAATTTTTGGCACTAACACTTCAATGCATAAAAAGCTGTTGAGAGTAATCGACGGACGTGACGCGCAAGAAGGCGAGTATCCATTCGTGGTTATAGGGATTTGTAAAAAATACTGGTCCGGCCGAGTGTTCACTGCGTCAATGATCTCCAAGGAATGGGTGTTAACCTGTGCGCACTGCGTCGCAGACATAACACATGTAAAAATTGATATTTGGTACGCAAACTTTACTAATAAGCAAAAAAAAACCGACAGATGGCATTCGAGAGTGTTGAATATCTACGTACATCCAAACTATAAGTATATTAATGACGAAGTGATAGATAACGATATAAGTTTATTACGAGTGAAAGAGATTCCGCTGCAAAGCTATGGACAACTTTTATCCGTCGACCGCACGGCTCTAGTCGGGCTTCCCGTCACTTTTGTTGGTGCAGGTGACACCAACAAACCAGGAGATGACGATAACAGACCTCTGCAAGTGGGTGAAGGAGTGATTATAAAATGTGATTTCGACTTCAAAAAGTATAATAGACATATTCTATGTGTGAGCCCCAAGTGTTCTAATAGGCTGCACAGGACAGACAGTGGTGACTCTGGAGGGCCATTATTGTATGATGGTAAAATTGTTGGAGTGCTTTCTTATGGAGTTGACGACCAATTTAAGATATGCGACGCCTATGCACCAGTCAATGCCTATATAGATTGGATCTCTATACTAATAAATGGGCAATGAACAATTAAATTGTTGGACCTGGTTAACTACCTGGGATCTTACCCTGCTAGAGATAAATTACTGCAGGCTGTACTGGTTCGTATCGCCTTGTCACAGAAACTTTGGCAATGCGGTAATACCACCCAGTTGTTACTTGGTTTTTTTTTGGATTTAAATAAATCAGGTTTAAAGTTACAATAAACCGCGGTAGGTTAACTAGAAGCTTGAGAAAGATGTCGGCACATCTCTCTCAAGCCTCCGTGCAAGAGGCCGTCAGTCGGAAAAAGCAAACAGGGTGAAAGCACCGATTGAATAGCAGTGATTTATAAAAATAATATTAAGATTTCCATTTTCAACACTATATTTTAAAATATTTTGTAAAGTACATACAACATAAAGAAAGAAAAATCGTTTGCTTGGCCAATATCAAAACACAAGTAGATACATGACAAAGAACAAAGATCAAACTAAACTAAACTACGTATGCAATGTATCTCTTCTTCTCTATCCAGATTTGACGGATGACAACGTGGCAGGCCTAGACGGATATAATGGAATGAACGTCTTCTGGAAGGATTGTCCCAAAATAGCCTTAAACGTGAGGAATGAATGGAGAGTGAGAAGGTCTTCGTCTTGCAGTGGCACATTAATCATAATATAATCATATTTGTAGACGTGACTGTTACAAACTCTCAAGACCTTCACGTTATATAAGGAGATTTGATACTTCTACTGCCACGCCTGTTATTGCAAGAGAGACGCAGGCAAAACCTACAAAATTATTCACATGCAAATGCTAACAATCGTGTTGTGAGACCATGACTTGAAACGTGCTTATAATGGCCACCTATTCATAGAATAACTACGATAAACCTAAAAAATTGATTGATCAGCTATTCCATAGTTTGGGATTACGTGTTAATATGGTTGATAAATAAAGGTCGTCACTTGTTAAATATAATTTACTGGTACCAGATATGTAATTATTATAATACATATATCTATATATTTAAAAAGGAGGACCTGACTGACTGACGTATCAAAGCACAGCCGAAACTACAGGAGCTAAAATCCTTAAGAGTTTGCACTGTAGACGAGCACTAAGAAAGGATTCTTGGAAATTCAACCCCTAAGATGGTGAAAAGGGGGGGTGAAATTTTAATAAAAGTACACATACTACCATGCGTTTGACACACACATACATATACATATTTAGTAAACGATAAGATCGTCAAGATAATAATGATTCCATAGTACAACTGTCACTGACCTCTTTAATACTCTGTAGGTACACATAGAGATCAGTGACAGCTGTTATTCGCTGATGACATTTTGACAATTGTTTTCTTCCGTATAAATTAGACTTAAGAGTCCGGCGGACCGAATTTCTCGCACAAAAGTAATACCGAAATAAATCGTAATTCAAACACAATTTTATCAAATTCTGTTATTATTCGGATTCCGATACCGAGATCCTAGATTAATCTAGGTCCCTACGTTACCATTTCGCCCAAAATACTTCACTAGAAAAAATTGTAAGCGAATGCAATTTTGTGATAACTTCACCAAGTTTGGAACGATTTTCCGGTCTTTTATTTTCAGTGAAGTAGTAGCACACGAAATAGGATCGTAGGAACCTAGATTACCATCCGAATAATAGCATAATTTGATAGAATATTGTCTGGATTACGAATTATTTCGGTATTACGTTTTTGTGGGCAATTCACGCTCCGCCGGACCCCTATCACATATTATGATATGAAACCATCATGGCGTAGGTACAGTGGGCACGAATTACCTAAGCACGGAGGCGAAGCTGCGCACGGGAACTCTAGTATTATACAAAAATACAAACGACCTAACTACCAGGGTGAGGCAGACAACTGTCGCACCCTGCAAAGAAAGTCGCTAAGCTAATACAATCAAAATCTAATGCGTCAGCAGTGTCCCTAGACTTAGCATAAAAAGAAGTACATAAAACTATAACTCGTCCTTTCCCATAACAGTTTTGTGTTTATACATGAAATCTGTATAAAAATGGACGATAATAGGGTGTCCTGCCCTCAATGTTTTAACTTTAAAATCAGTTGCCGATGCAGCAGTGATAATGCCATTCACATATTTACATAAATCGATACTCATTCAGGAAAATCTATATATCCCGAATGATGTGGTTCGTTTTAGTGCCTATATTACGTCTGGGTAGGCAGAGGTGTACCAACTTACAACCACAATTTACCAGTATTTTTAGGTCCCCTGTAATTGGGGGAAGCCTATTGTAATTAACTGGGTACAAATTCAAAGTCCGAGCTGCTACTGAGAATTTTATAGAAAAACCAATTAAAACTTCATTCGACCTGGAAATCGGACCCAGGAGCTCTAGTGTAACAATCGCGCTTATTACCATTAGACTAACGAGTCACTATTTTCTATATATAAACTAGTATATTGATTAACTGAACTTAGATTTGCTGTTGTACATTACTATACAAAAATTCAATTCTCTTCTGACGGTTCCTTCCTCACATTTGATATATCAATATATATAAATGTATCTATAACACTGCCACCTTCTATGTTTTCTCTCAGATCATCAGAATTTATAGCCCCTACTTCATGTAACTCGATTAAAGTTTTACTTTAGGGTTCCGTCAGATAAACAGACGAGGTTTTACGACGGAACTTGGGTATACATACATCGTGAATAAAATATTGTTATGACTCCCGGGCGCTGTGAGGACACGTAAGCAGATGGTGGGTTGTGACATGAAAAGATACTGGCATAACTAACCTTGATTATGAAGGAAGTAATAAATAAGGATTACAAGACTCATGTTGACATTACCGTCCATCAATCAGGATTGCCAAAAAAAACAGTAGACCTAAAAATATATAGTGCCTACTTAAATTAGTGTTTTATAAGGGTATTTTTTTGACCTAACGGCTATTTTTATGAGTTTGTTATTTAGTGTTGCCTCATAGTCTAGTAACTGACTAAAAAATTGTAGATTTGGCTAGTAGTATACAGTATCTTGGCCCAAAATACAGTAGCATACTATAATATATATTCATCACACTCTCCGCCGTCAAAAAGAAAGATTTACACTGAATCTGCGGACTGCTGTCGCTCCACGCAGCGACAAGTCGACAGTGTCACCGTGCTAAGAAATAATTGCGTAGAGAATAAACCAGTAGTATCGTTTGCGATTTGCCGACGTGGTCTATGTACCTTTAGTCGGTCTACCTGTACCTTAACGCGAACATAGCCTGAAAGCCATAAAAATCTCAATTAAAAACAGTGGGGGAGGCGCAGACCCCTTTGTTCACAAATACTCTGTTATGCATTATTTACGATCCGTGTTAACTAGAACCACTACCATGGGAAACGTAATCTTCTCGAGATATGATAGAGGTTCATATTAGTTCAGTCAATAGTGTCATAGCTAAGCTAGTCTGCTTGGCTCGTCATCCAGGATGTACATTATGTCAATCGTTAGTAGTGGCCAGAAGCCCAAAGAGTAACAAGCAATGGATCCTCAGAAAATCGATATTGTCCAGCCATTGGCTTGCGCAGATCTGATGGTAATTGTTCCGTGTGAAATATATTTGATGTTGAGCAAGTTCAAAATGTTTTTATTTCAAATAAGCTTTTACAAGCGTTTATGAAACGTTAATGAGTCTAGTTGCACGGTACCAAAAAAATTGATCCTATGGAGAAGAATCCGGCAAGAAAGTCTATGGATGAGCGGATGATGATACATGTGACTGTACTTTTGAATTATCGTCAATGTAGCGAAATATACTAAAGTGATTTTAAGAAGCAGTAAGTAAGTAAATATTAAATAAGGGCAGCGTGGTAGGCTTTATAATAACTCCTCTTATTCGTTGAGGAGTACTGTGCGCAGCAATTAAAAAAACAGTAAATAGGTAGGTTAAAGATGATGACGATTATGCCGCACTATTCAAAGATATTGTATTATAGCAAAAAACTGTCACTAGAGTTTGACAGCTGTCAGTTGGACACTGTCATTCAACACTGGAAAGAGAGACCTTGCTTTTGTTAACTAACAATAGTGTTAATTAATACTTAATTCTCAATTAATATTACAGTACTTACTACCGTAAAAATGATAAAGGTTCCACCATGAATAAACATCACGTGTTACAAACGAAAAAAGAATGAGTTCACTAACAAATAGTACCGCCCGAATCCTGTAACACACTTTTCATGTACGCCAGCTAAAAATTGCGATATAGACATTGAGGTTATAAATACATAGTACTAAAAAAGGCACCATAAGTTATTTTTAAATTAGATGTTTTTAACTTTTATATCGACAACTTATTCTTCGTTTTAAAAAAAAACATTTACCAATATGTCGCGGTAAAAAAAAATGATAGAGCAGAGTAATATCATGGTTATTGAGGACGCTCTACGTTCATTTATACATTATGTTGGTGTTGAAAACTTATTAAATCAAATAAACAAATACAGAAAATTAAATAAAAATATTTTGTATAGTATACACTCATCATGAACCTCTACTCTCCGAAGTTGGACATTTTATAAATAAAAAGCCATAAGTCTTAAGGGAAGTGCCAACAGCGTGTATCACAAAAACAATAGATTTTTTTCGATTTTTATTTCTTATAAATAGACTTTCAAGGCATAAGAAAAATCTTAAAGTGTAACTTGCCAGCAAGCAAATTATTTTTAGTTTCCATTTTTCACGCTCGACATGTCGATTCACTGTAGCATGGCAAGTATCACGATGGTTCTTAATAGCTCAATGGCATCAGACGGCAATTATGGACCTAGGTGTTACGTATATAAATAATAGCCTTTGTTACTCAGACAATGGTCAGCGGACGTCTCGCGTTACGTGTCGACAAAGTAAACATACTTAGATTGTTGTGGAAAACGAACACACAAGTGTATACTTGTGTGTGTTGCAGACTTGGCCTGTGTGTGGGTGAGGATAAATTCTAATATTTAGAATTATAGTTCCCGTGCGCAGCTTCGGCTGCGTACTTAGGTAATTTTCGTTTCTAAAATATACTGTTCCCACTGTACCTACACCACGGAGGTCACATACCATAAAACGTGTTAAGTCTAATTTCTAAGGAAGAAAACAATTGTCAAAATGTCAACAGCGAGTGACAAGTGTACATATCTTGACAATGTCACCGTTAATTAAATAAGTCAAACGCATGGTAGTGTGTCTATTTTCATACAAACTTTCACCCCTCTTTTCACCACCTTAGGGGTTAATATTTCCAAAAATCCGTTCTTTAATCCGTTCAAATAAAACCAACATGCAAACTTTCAGCAGGATCCAGCTTCTGTAGTTTCGGCTATGCGTTGATACGTCAGTCAGTCAGTCAGTCAGATCTGCTGACTGCTAACTGCTGTTCCTTTGCACAAGATCCATTTTATTGGATACTGCCTCATTAGTCTAGTGGTTCCAAGTGCGACTGCTAAGCTAGAGGTCTTGGGTTCGATCCCCAGGTCGAGCAAAGTGTTATTGGGTTTTTCTATGAAATCCTCAGTAGCAGCTCGGAATCTGGATTTGTGCCCGGTTAATGTCAATAGGCTCGCATTCTATTACATGGGACCTAAAACATACCTGCGAACTGTGGGTGTACATTAAGTACGCCTGAGATTTATATCTTTGAAATGTTTAACATTGTTAATGTCACATAAAATAAACGGTACGCGTTTAAACTATCCATTTACACATAATTCAAAGTATTTATTGCAAATAAGTGTACATAGTTATGGTGGCTTTTTCATCATTTCAATGAGGAGGTACTTGTACCTTTTTAAGCATTGCAACATTATTGAGAAATAGTTAAACATGCAATTGAGAACAATGATAGAGCATGATCAGTAAAATAAAATAACAATAATCAATTATTGCAAGTAGTACAAGCAGTGATAGCCTAGTGGTATGACCATTGGACTGCCTAGTCAAAGTTCTCGAGTTCGAACCCAAGGCACGCACCTCTGACTTTTCGAAGTCATGTGCGTATTAATAGTTAATTATCACGCGCTTAAACGGTGAACGAAAACATCGTGAGGAAACCTGCATGCCTGAGAGATTTTCTCGATGGTGTGTGAAGTCTTCCAACCCGCATTAGGTTAGCGTGGTGGACTATAGCCTAATCCCTCTCATTCTGAGAGGAGACCCATGCCCAGCAGTGGGAATAAGTATATGTATAGTGGTAGTATAATGGCTTGATTATGTTATGTATTCAATTATTAAAATAATATAGCAGTTGTAGTGATAATAGAATAAATAGGTATACTTATTATTTATTTATTTGAAATACACATGCACAACATTACAGTAAGGAACCAAAGCGTTGTACAGTTCAAAAGAAGCAATAAAATTAGTAAAGGATAAACAATATATATATATAAAACAATATCAAAATAATATACAGTTAACAGTAGTATTATTTCTCAGTTTTCATTCATCCTCTCACAAAATCTCAAACATTCTCGGCATACCCTTCTAGATGCGAACAGATCACACTCTGGTGTAAATGTCAGAAGCGAATTATAGCGTGTTAGTATTTGTTGCTGTATATATGGATGACATTAATTATTAATAATTTCAATATTATGAATTTGTGGAAAATTATATTAACCTATACTAATATCATAAAGCTAAAGAGTTTGTTTGTTTGAACGCGCTAATCTCAGGAACTACTGGTTGGAATTGAAAAATTATTTTTGTGTTGGATAGTCCATTTATCGAGGAAGGTTATAGGCTATATAACATTACTCTACGACCAATAGGAGCCGAGCGGCGCGGTAGGAACCGTGTGCGGGTCGCTAGTTAATTATATAATAATAATATTACTGTGAGAATAAACACAAAATCGCCAAGAACACTGGTGCGCACTCGTGTTCATGCGTGTGCTCCCTTTGACTTCTGAGCCGTAAGCGAGCAGATTATCGTGGTGCCTAACTAGTGGGCACGGGGTTAGCAGAGGCGGAAGTCACTGAATCAGTAATACGATATACTCGCATAGATGTGGCAAATGCTTTGGCACGTCAATATCCTTTCTTTCTTTCTTATCCATACGACAATAACTCCGTATGTTTATTTGGGTGTTACATTTTCAGCACCTAAACAGATTTTGATGATTATTGCTTTTGGAGTAGGACATGGGCAACATTATTTATCAAAAAGTACTTTGAGAATCGAATCCAAGGCTTTTAGTAATCGTGCTAAGGACCATAAGACTAATAAGGCAGTCTTTTTTTCTAAAAACTATGACGTGGCTCTAATATTGTTGGGCTAAACGAGCCACTTCTACTCTAGTTACGCAACGATATTGAGACGAGATCTCGTCGTTTTTTCTGTCAGTGTGCGGTCGAGCTTAAATTGCAATGGTAATTTGGCTCAGCAGTACCGTGACGTCATCTATTCGAGCCCGCTGCGTTTAATGATGACGTAATGAACAGTCGTCTCCCGCTTTTTGTTGGCTTATGACCGCTTTTTTTTCGTGACGTTTTTAAATGGCTACGTCATATAATTATAATTATATCATGATAATTATTTTAAGTTTACTGACGAGAATAATTTAAGTAACATTATGTTAAGCCCAGATGGAATAAAGACTAATCATCATTATTCTAAAGGCTTCATGGGTAAAATTCTGGGTTCGATTCCCAGATCGAGCAGTGTTATTGGGTTTTTACTTTAATAACAAAATTACTTATCAAATTCTCAGTAGCAGCACGGAGTTTGTCCCCTTATTTTATGGGAGCTAAAAATGTACCCAAGAACTGTGAAAAATACACTCACGCCTTTTTTCTACAAGGGTAGGCAGAAACTATAGACCGCCACTTGCTACGATTCTTGCATACTTCCACATTCATACATCTTCTCATACATACGCACCGGTTGCAAGTACTACGCACCTGACCTTTTTGAAGGACCTCGGCATATTTTATGTCCTACTAGGGCGACCTCTACCGACGATACCGCTGATATTCGCCTTATAATTTCCTTCTTATAAATTCATTTTCTCAATATGGGTAACAAGCAAAGGTAGGATTACGTTTTTGTTCGTAATAATAATAGAGATAGGGGCATATTCTGACGTCATAGGAGATCTCTCACGTTTGGTACGTTTCAAAGTGAGTGCCCTTCCAGGAATACCCCACACAGTTCGCGTATTGCCACAAACTTCGATCTACTACTGAGAATTTCATAGCAAAGACCATTAGCACTTTGCTCGACTTAGGAATCAAACCGCAACCTAACATCATGACTATGAAATCTACTTACAATTTACAACTAAATGCTAATCCCTAAATTCCCATTGTTTTACCCAATGAAACTTCAAAAATAAACATTTTACTCGCAATCGAAATAGAAGCGATTTTATCGGATTGGATTGCATTCAATCGCATTAGGTATGCAGTGAAAGCCTAGTGGTATGATCGTTGGACTGCCAAGTCAAAGGTCTCGAGTTCGAACCCAAGGCTAGGACCTCTGACTTTCCGAAGTCATGTGCGTATTAAATAGTTAATTATTACGCGCTTAAACGGTGAAGGAAAATATCGTGAGGAAACCTGCATGCGTGAGAGATTTTTCGATGGCGTGTGAAGTCTTCCAACCGCATTAGGCTAGCGTGGTGGACTATAGCCTAATCCCTCTCATTCTGAGACGAGACCCGTGCCCAGCAGTGGAACAGTATAATGGGTTAATTATGTTAAGTATGCATTAGGTATAGCGCAAATTTACTTGCTAAACTTTTGCAGTTATGGAAGTTATAAACAGCTTATTTGTATGGCAAACAATTTGAAAGTTCCGTTTCATATGTATGCAGTAAGCACAGAATAAGTAATTTAATTAATTAGAAAAATGAGAATTAAATACGTACCATCACGCTTGTATTCCCCGAAGCGTAAGGCAGAGGCGTACTAGTGTACACCCACAGTTCGCCGGTATGCTTAGGTCCCACGTTACCTATAGGGGTAAGCCTGCACAAATCCCAAACACCGAGCTGCTACTGAGAATTTCATAGAAAATCCTAGTAACACTGCTTGACCTGGGAATAGAACCCAGGACTACTAGGCTCATGAGGCCGTATAAAATTATACCTATTATATTACTATAAAGTCTAAGTATAAACCTTTTGCGAGTAATCCTCTAAATCAGTTTAGAATAATTTTTCCTCAACAAATACAAAATTCGTATGAATACGTGCCATCGTTTTCTCCGCTCGATCAAATCGGATACCAATGTGTATTCTATGGCTGCACAAGTATTGTGTCGTGGGAACGTATATATTATTATATTTTTAAATCGCTTTTACGGATCTAATAGATTTGTAGATTGATATCTCTCGATGTGACTGTAAATCCTTAGTGGTAAAAAGTGGGACTGTCGCGAGATGTTCAATTACGTTGTTGAAAAAAGGACTTTTGCTATGTTTTTATATGTCTCGACTAGGTTTTTATATGAAAGAAAATGTTTTCAATATCCACCAGAAAATTCAGAAATTTATATTGTACGCATGTGAAGCTGCGCATGGGTCGTAAGTTTTTTTTATGGGACTGGCGGACAAACGAACAGACGGATTGCCTGATGGTGAGCGATTACCGCTGCCAATGGACACCCGCACCACCAGAGAAGTCACAAGTGCGTTGCCCGCCTTTTAAAAGGGGATTGGGCCTCCGGTAACCTCACTCACTCGGCGAAACACAAAGTAAGTGTTGCTTGACGCCGGATTTCTGGGAGGCCGTGGTATCACTCCAGTCGAGCCGGCCCATTCGTGCCGAAGCATGGCTATGCCACGTTAAATATTATTATTAAAATGACTTGTGTAGAAAAAATAACACTTTAGAATTACTTCGTTGGCCGCCGGTTAATTCATCTATCTGTCACCCTTTTTTCTCAGATCCACTTGATATAAAGTTTAAGCTGTGCGTTGTCTGTCTGTCAATCAGTCAGTGGTACAGTTTAATTACCTAGATTATGTTGTAGGTACATTCTAAAAAGAAAGAAGAACTATTGGGTTCTAAAAAACGTAATGAACGGGCAGGTAAGTATAATGCCACAGAGAACCAATTGTAATAACAGAAATGGTAACCATTTTTTCTACATAACGAAATTAGATTTAAAAACTAAAATGTAATTCATGAAAAATCTCGTCGACTTGGCACTCTGCCCGCCGCACTCCCATTTAACTGGCTCGGTGATATTCATGCTGGAAGCTAGTCAGCCTGTTTGAATGCAAGTTAGCTTCCCGGTAACTCGATTTTGGTGCTTACCGCGATAGTAACGATTTGTGGCAATTTGAAATGAACCGCGTCGGGCTGAAGAGTTTTTTATATTTTTTAATCACCGTAGAAAATTGCTTAGGAACTACTACCGCTCTAAATATGAATTTATTTCAGAGGAATTGATAAATATAGTCTTTTTAGTCCCTCAACGGTCCGAGCATGGATTAAATCTTTAAAAAAGCTGTAAATATTTCGATGTTTGCTTCAAAATTCGATACTTTTAGCGTTAACAGTAGCATGTAACTTTTTAATTTAACAATCGATAAAAAGGGCAACTGTCAGCAATTGGACGAGGAAAGCCAAAGATTGCCCTCTGTGGTGTTCACTGGGAGAGGTCAGCAGTGGACAAATAAGCTGATAATGATAATGAAAAAGAGGTTTGAAAATTTTGTTTACCGTGGCAGCTACTATTAAAGAAATGGCGGTCAGTCATGTTTTGTGTATACTCGTATTTCGATACCTATCTAACACTAATATAAATATCATCAGCAACAAGGAAGATATTTTGTTGAAACATTCAAGCAAAACCAAGGACCGTAAACATTTGAAGCCTGCTCTCATAAAACATTCCCCTAGCATTTTTTTCAGGCGACGCAAAATTATAATTACGCTAACGTAACGTGAGCGAGCAAAGTATTTCATGAAATATTCATAACATCACATTCAGTTTAGAGAATTCAGTTTTTTAGAACAACAAAAAAGCTTGGTTCAGAAATAAAAGGGTGTTGGTGCAGTGGGTTTTAAATGGACTGGTTGGATTGTTCAGAATTGGCAGAAAACTTTAATGTCAGACTTCTGAAGTTTTTGATTTTGATGTCGATGATTTGTCAGTGATTCAATTTTGAGATTTCATGACCATAATTTAAATATTCAATTGCTCACGATAGACGTTGATTGGATATTTATGATGGATACGTTAAGACTTGATTGGAATTACATTTTGTAGGTAAGCATCTCTTCTGAATGCCACTAACAAATGTTGCCACGATTCTATTCAACTTATCCATACGTGTTACTTATAAATCGCCCGTCTAAAAAACCTCGGGTATCGCGTCGAGTAGCTAGAGCCGAGGAGATAACACCATCATTTCTAGCAAAACATGTTCCCTTACTTATGTAATTGGGTTAAAATTTGAAAAACATCAGGACGTCATTATCTTCATCCCAAAGTTAAGAATGCAGATGTTTAAGACTATAATTATGATAACGAAAACTTAAACTATCCCCTTGCCAAGCAAGCTGCAAGCGATAAGGCAAGTATGAAAACAATCTGAACTACTAAAGAGAGAACTACTAAGAATGATTTGTTAAATAATGTTCGAATATTCACCTAATTATATCTCCTACGACAACCTATCCTTACTTTTGTCATTGATATAAAGTTCAAATTTCAGTAATTCTTCGATAGGTCCACTAGATCAGATCCAGTCTGTCAGACTCGTGGCGAACGTAATTACGAATCCTAAGGTCTTAAACATAGGAAAGCAAGTGTGCTTTTTAGTCGGTACGAGTCTGACATACCCCGCCGCCTCCCAAGGCGTAGATCGATCCACTAGGATTTTTCACACCACAAAAAGAGGTTTTAATCATTAAAAATTGGCTAGCTGACTAATATTTTTTATGACATATAAAAAAGTTGAACATAAACAGAGCCGAACAACAAAGACATAAACAAAATCGGTTCAAAAATAAGAAAGTTATAAGCATTTTAATTTTATGCTAGATAGAGAGCTTACTATAACACGTTGTGACGTCTAAGCGTGCATGTGCCATACAAATTCTATATTGACATTGGTTTTGCGGGAAAAGGACAGAGCATCCCCACTCAATCCCCACCAAAAACTTTAAAAGCTGATATCTTAGAACTTTATGACTCGATTTAAATTATTTTTTCAGTTTACGAATTTTTAATAACATTTTTCAATAGGACCATTATTTTTAATAAATCAAAGACCAGTCACCTAGTCTATTATCTGTGATAAAATCTTTCCACACGAAAAAATATATGTCGAGCATATCAATTAATATTTCTCGACAAAAAACGTAACAGCCTTCAAGATACTCAACAAAATTAATCAAAAGGAAAAGCCGAAGGAAACACAATTTCCGCTTCCGTCTGCCAAGTGTATGGGCAAACAAAATGGGTCTCGCTACCAGAAAGTCACGGTAAGCAGGAAATTAGTATTTGTTGCTTTGTTATTTGTGGAATAAAGGTACTGGGTTATTTGGAAAGGGTGTGAGTACCGAACCGAAACGTGGTATTCGACATAAGTATGAATATACACATAGCTGTAAGAATCGCAGCGAATAGATTTGTTTATTAGTTACGTACATAAATATTAAGCTATTGCATAGCTTCTATCGCGGGCCTTGAGCGTGGGGACCGAATCCAGAAATTCCGTAACGAAAAAAACCTAACACGCTTGTCTCTTTAGTTCAGCAACCCGCCTTTAGGTGGCATTGGTTCTATTACATAAGTTGATAAAAACCAATGCCACCTAAAGGCGGGTTGCTGAACTAAAGAGAAACACGCTTGTCTCTTTAGTTCAGCAACCCGCCTTTAGGTGGCATTGGTTATATTACATAAGTTGATAAAAAACGCTATGCAATAGCTTTACCGCGGCAGTCCCCGAGTGCCACACGTCTTTTTTTCCACACTTGCCTCCCAATGGGGTAGACAAACACTATAAATTACCACTTGATATTTCTTTCTTCCACGGTTATTCCATCTACATACACGCTCATTATGCATGATAGCAGATTTAGGGTGGTGTTAACATGTTATTTTATACCACTAAGGTGGCAAACAAGCATACGGCCGGCCTGATAGTAAGCGGTTACCGTAGCCTATGGACGCTTGCAACACCAAGGCTATCCCTCGCGCGTTGCCGATCCTGTATATTAAGGAGGAATAGTTAGGCTGGGAGCATAGGAGACATCCTGCCATGCATGACAGCGGCGGTAACAAAACACTACGGGTCCCCTACACTACCAACATAATGCTTCCTCGAGGAGCTCTGTTATTAAGCTCTGTTAACACAACATAGCATGGAGCTACGTTATTTGGCTACGATTTTCTGCAAGGTGGAGGTACTTCTCCAGTCGAGCAGCTCCAATTATGAGTGGAATTAATCAATTCCACTATGCCCTAACTCTCTAAAAAATCATCTTCATTGCAACATGCTTCTCTGGGGACGGATACCGGGTTTGGAAAGGAGAGATTGGCGAATTTTGGAAAGGAAAATGGTAATAGGATACTCCTGACTCGGAAGAAAAGGGGGTGGAGCCTGTAGTAGCTGGGAGGCCGTGGACGCATACCCGTGCGTGGGTTGTCCACAATACCAGACATAAGTACTTAGGACACCCACTCCTTGACACAACACCCACTCTCTGACACAACCCACTCCCTGACACCTGGTGTGCCAGGATCGTAGCAAGTGGATGTCTCTGCCTACCCCAATGGGAGACAGCCGTGAAAATATGTATGTAAAAAAATATGTGTATTGCAACATTGCGGAAGTTCTCAAAAAAGATCTCTCACTCTCTCTCTCTTTTGAGAACTTTCGCAATCTGGTTGTGGTACGTCCGCCGGTCTATTCCAACTCTTTGATGAGTAGGTACTCCCCACGTATACTTGTTTCGACTATTCTATATATGCTGAAACCACCCTAATAAACCTTTCTCAATCTTTGTTACTACATTTCAAACCACAATGCTCCCTTAACAAGCTGTTCACTTCGGCAGAATTCGAGGTAGCACTAAACGGATCAATCTTACGAACTGCTTGGAACCCTGCTATATTCTGCTAGCTGTTACACACGGATTCACTCGTATCTTAAACAATTTTTAGGACAAGCAGTAGCTTGTCTTTGTCCAAGGTTCAATCTATATCTGTAACATATTTCATCACATTTAGTGGTCGCAAAAGTGAGTACTGAGCGTGAAGGTCTGGAATCAATTTTCAAGTAGAAACATTTTTTTAGGAAAGTCTCAGTTTGAAATTTGGATTTCTGCCCAGTTAATGGTAATAGGCTCTGTTCCTGGTGACTTTAAATCATACCGGAAAATCCCCTATCCCCTTTTGGTGATACAGGATGTTATGCTTATTATGAATGAATATAAGAGGAAATGGGCCCAATTTGATATTACGGCTGACTGAATCGTCCAAATGGTTCGTTTCGTTGTTACGTTAACTTGATTAGACCCTTCGTATGTTTGGACTTGGTTTTGATTATATGTAACTGATAATAAAATTATACACAGTAAGTAAGCGGCGGTAGCCTAATGCCTAGAGCGTCGGACTTGTTATTATGTGGTTGCCTGTTCGAAACCCACCCATTGCACTACAGGCGTCAACCCACTCGTAACAGAAGCAGGGGTTAACAAGCATACTAGTAATGCGCGACCACATTTCTAGTAAGTTTAAAAAAAAAGATCGAATGAATGATTTGGCCCAAATATCATCATTATCAACCCATTATATCGTTCCAGGGGAGTCCTCAGAATGAATACACAAATATACCTACTTCTGAAAACTTTTTTCCTTGTTTCTTATCTCTCTTTCCAATTGCCTCATTAATCCTAACTGCGAGTGCTACATTAGAGGTCCTAGATTCGACATCCAGTTGATCAAAATGTAATTTTGTTTCTATGAAATTCTCTGTAGCAATTCGGAGTTTTGATTTGTGCCCGGTTAATGATAATAGGCCCGCTCATGTAGGCCGCTCTAGTACATCTCAACATAACTCTATTCTCATCTTTGTTAGAAGTAGGTCAAAAATACCCAACACCTGATATTTTACAACCTTTACTTAATATTTTGGCTACTCTACTTAGGCATAGCGTAATTAATACATATTTATGTGAGTCGAAGCCGGCGGCATGCGGCCCTTTAATTAGCACCCACCCTCACGTAAACGAACCATAGTATAAGCAGAGAAGTAGCTCATCTCCAGTCATAGAACGGTACGTGCGCACGTAGCTCACAAAACACACCATGACTCTATATTAAAAAAGTTAGGCAGAGGTGTGGTAATGTGTACTTACAGCTTATCTGTCGGTTTTCTAATAAGAGGCGAGCCAATTGTCATTAACCGGGCTCAAATCCAAACTCCGTGCTGCTACTGAGAATTTCATAAAAAACCCCAATAACACTTTATTCGACCTGAGAATCGAACCAAGAACCTAGATCGAAAATAGTTGCGTTTAAAATCACTACACTGTATTTCGTTTACGGTCTATTCTAATTAACTATATAAAAAAAAGAATTTATCAGAATGGAATAAAGCTTATTTCTAAAAAACAGAGCAAGAATTAACCTACTTTTTTGATTCTACTATGGCTGTACTTTGGTTATAAGGGTAGGCTACGAAAATTGTGATATACACACCACAGAGCTAAAAAGACGTATGAAACCATAGTTTTTATGTCTCTTAACCCGTTTTAGAATCGGTAGATGATTCATATTGTGTTTCTTGTTCTCGTACCTACAAAGATTTTCACAGAAAAAATATTTAACTGGCTAATGATGATAATTATAGGTTTTCTCAATCTCGTGGGAATTTCCCGATACCACGATGTCTTCAATCAATTAATCAATCAAATCAGCCTATTGCCGTCCACTGCTGAACGTAGGCCTCCCCCAAGGAGGACCCCTGACCCCTGTCTTAGTCAAAGTCAAATGTTTTATTTCAAAATAGATACTTTTAAAATGTCAAAAACAAATTGCACGACTCTCTAAAAGACGTTGCCCCACACTAGGAATTTCTTTTGTATCGTGGGTGCGTTTACAAACACAAATTCTCACATACATAAACGCCCAGATCCGGAACCTATAGATCATGTTACAAATATTTGCTCGGTTTGGGGATTGAACCCACACTGCGTGGCGCAAAAGTTAATCGCTCAGCCGCTACGCTAAACATGTCGTCGTTATTATTATACTTTGTTTATAATTTTGTTCTGAATAGCTTTAAGAATAATGCAGTTTGATGTGTAAGAATAATTGTTTTTTATAATAAATGAATAATATTGCCATAGGAAGTAAGAGCTAAGTCCACAATGCAGCTAAGGCTGCACTGTGACGCCAATGGACCCATGTAACGCCAATCCTTGCAGTTGACATAGTTTTTGGCAATTAAACTTATGATACGATTTTTAAACCAAGGTTTTTTTACTCAATTGTAAATATTGTATATGTGGTTAATGTCGCAATTACTATTGTATGTATACGTGGAATGTGTTACCTATAACTCTTTTTGTTAACAGTTGGAAACCTTCAAAAGGTGACTGGTCTTCGGGAATTAGACCGGGGAGTGTGGGGTTTGTACCCACTAAAACTACCCTGGTGGACAATCTCAGCACATGAAGGGGGCACTGTGTCCTAAAAGACCATCCTAACTAGACCTAAAAAATGCGATAAACCAAATGGTATTGGAATTTGACTGGCCAAGCGAATGTCTTCACCATAACAGAGTACAAATACAACTGAGTACAAATACTGGCCGTCAAGCGTAAGCCTAACACGAATAAAAAAAAGCAATGAGTTGCTATAGCATTTTATAAGAACTACACTTTCGAACACAAGAGATTTTATGCTTCGCCGCATTTGCAATTACGAGTATTTGCCCAATGAGGAAGCGGATGATTAAATAAGATAGTTATTAAAACTTTATTATAAAAACATGGATTTGAGTAATAAACACGACAAAGCAAGGTAGCTGTTACATAAATATCGCCCTTAATTTCTTAGTAATAAGGTTGCAAAATAGTCAATCAAGATTATCAATTATGATAGAGATAATTAACTGCTTCCCCGCCCTCCAAATTACTGATAGCACTTGAGCAGCTTACCCGGCTCGGTGACCATGAGGTGTCAAGTTCACAACCCGGTTTGAACTACGGCGTACCCCGAAGCTTAGTAATTTATAGGGCTAACTTAAGCATTAGCAACGATTATTAAGCATGATAGGTGTACCTTAGGAAAATTACTTAATGAATTATGTATGTACTAGTTCTGCCCGCGACTGTCTGCGTGGTCTTCAGGATTGGGTCCGACCTGGATAAAAGTAGCCTATATGTTATTCCAGGCTATCATCTATCTGTGTGTCAAATTTTATCCAGATCCGTTCAGCCGGTCTGGCGTTAAAATGTAACAAACATCCATACATCCATACTCACATACTTTCCAGTTTTTAATATTAGTAAGAAAGTAAGGATATTTAAATTTTTTTCATGTCGTAGCACTGCAGCAGTGGGCATTCCAGTCAGCTCTCTTATTTGGTCTGACCAACGAGTTGGAGAGGGTTATCTAGGTCTTGTCCCTTCAACCTAGCCCACCACCACCAGTTTCTCCAGGCTGTCAATCTCTCTTCTCGCGACATGGCCAAAGTATGAGTGTACTCGTTAGGCATATGGTCGACAGTCTTGTCTTAATTCCCAACTCGCTTAGGATCGTTTTGTTGGGAATACATAGCATCTTGCGTCAACATGACCTCAAATGCGTCGATCTTAACCCTCTCCGATTATCAAAATAGAAAGGGAAAATGAATGTAAGTAAGATGAAAGTTATGGTTTTACCAAGAACCTTACCTATATGATTCTTGTGGGTAATATTTTGATAGATGGTGTAAGAATGGAACGAGTGAAAGAATTTGTATAACAGCTATGTTTAATAAAGATGGTAACCATGAGAGCTTTTATTTTGAACTGTTTCATAGGTATTCTTGAACGGTAAATAAGCGTGAAGTTTTAGGATCGATTCCCAAGTCTAGTTAAAAATCATTATTGTATCATTCTTTGTCATTCTTAGTGGCATGTTCGGAGTTCGAATTGGGCCCTCGCCTATTGCCAATTACTGGGCCCGATGAACTGTGACTGCACAAGTACATAGTACACCTGTGCCTAACCCTTCAGGCGTGATAGTATATTGTTTCATTAAAATAAATATGTATATTTTTTTATACCACTAATGTGAAAACTATGAGGAAATGTAAAAACTAATACACACAATCATGTAATAGACACCATATAAACATTTAATTATTATTATTACGATTGCACGCACATGCAGACGCACATACGCGCACGCACGCACGCACGCTCGCACCCACACACACACACACACACACACACACACACACACACACACACACACACACACACACACACACACACACACACACACACACACACACACACACACACACACGAGCTCGTACACATTGGAAAAAAAAAAGTCAAAGCACTATTTGTAACAAATGAAATTGACAAATGCAAAACATATTAAACTGGGAAGAGACTGCATCCCACGACACAGGGCATCCTAGTGTGGGATACAGGGATATAGTTATAGGTACTTAATAAATTAACTTTAAGTGAAATTGTTACATGTTACTATTGTATTTGAAGTGTACTAAAAAAAAAAAAAAAAAATGTGGCAAACAAGTATACGGCCCGCCTGATGGTAATCGGTTACCGTAGCCTATGGACGCTTGCAACTTCAAGGGTATCACTCGCGCGTTGCCGACCTGTTAAAAATCTTTTCACAAACCTTTTTGAAGAACCGTATGCCATAGTCCGTTAGGAAAACCTCGATGGGGAGCTGATTCCACAACCTGTGTGTGGGTGTGAGGTGCAGTAATAGAAAGTAGCTTTGGCATCATTTCAGAGAATGTATCATTTCAGTTATTGTAATTCAATTAATTGGATTACCACCGTAACAATTATAATTAAAAGCTTAATTGAGTATATTTCATTAATGTTTGCTCAGGATAATGAATAATGAACTTAATTAACTTTCTATTGTATCAATATTCAATGATGTTCATTGTTTTCAGGCGCAAAATTAACTATTATTGTTACGGATTAATCTTTTGATACTTGTGTATAGAAAAGTTTATCTTTTCAGCAAATATGTGCTTCATTTCCTTGTTAGAAATAAAACATAATATTAAATTAAAGAAAGCCTCGACACAAAAATCTTTAAAAAGGAAAAAATATTGTCCCTTTATGTTTAACTAGCTTATGCACGCGACTTTGTCTGCGCGGACTTCAGAATTGGGTCCGACCGGGATAGAAAGTAAACTATGTGTTATTCCAGACTATAATCTATCTCTGTGCCAAATTTCATCCAGATCCGTTCAGCCGTTCTCGCGTGACAGAGTAACAAACAACCACACATCCATACTCACAAACTTTCATGTTCATAATATTAGTAAGGATTAATAGTGGACATATTGTCTATGTCTATATTCTATATTGAAGAATTCATCTGCAATCCTGGTAAAATACATTTAAATTATTAATATATCAGTATTTTAAATATACAGAGTATGTAAATGGTTTTGGCATATTTTTTTTGCGTGTGGAAGTCGATGGGGTCTTTCGGACTCCACCCAGAGTGGGTGACCTACCGACTAAAACCACACGGGCGTTTCGCCTCATCACTTTTTGCTAACGTTTACGGGTTCACATTTACGGGAGCGAGATTCATTCCTCCGCGACAACTGTTTCTGGCATGTCCCAACCCTTACCAACATTGAATTGGCCGAAATTACTAAAATAGTAACTACGAAAGTTTTGATGCAACCTCGTATGGTTTTGTCGTCACATAAAATCGGATAATCTATTGCCACTCTAGAACTTTTCAGATAGGCTCTAATTTCATCAACCCTTGTTCCACGTGGTATAACAAGCAGAGTCTGACGAGAGTCACCACAAAAAAGTACTGTGATACCACACATTGGTGGATCATTTTGCTTGATATCACGTAACGTTTTATTTACTGTTTCAACTGCTTTACGGTTTTGCCATTATACATTCATTCCTTGATTCATCCATTAATAAGACTACAATCATGTAAAACCTAGCTTTATCGCTGTTTCTATAAATATTATAAACAGGGCTCTTTGTGCGGTCTAAGTCGAACGGCTTCTTACCTTTACGTTAATAACTTTGGTAAGAAATGTCTTTCCCGTTCCCCACTAACGCACAGAAAACAGACAAACGAATTTTTTTTAAATAATTGTTTTGGGTGCTGATGCGTTGATAAACGCCCCCAATAATAGTTTTTCTCATATAACTTCCATGTACAGACAGCGATCGGTAACATTTTTATTCCAAGTATAGATATAGATATCTTAAGAGAAAATTTCACATTAATATTTTCCATAGTATTCCACATAAATTATAATTCTCGAAACACAAACATACTATTCTACGTGGAAAAACGCTTTACCAAACTGTAATCCGTTTAACAGATGCAAATATATTATTGATAATTCGCCTCCACCACCCTAGTTCCAAGAAATCAGTAATACGACCAAATATCTTTTTTATGAGCAGCTGAAAGTGGTTAATATCACGGATTAGCCAAAATATTTCAAAGTAAAGACTTTATAAGAATATTTATATAGAATAAAGAAATTCTCAGTGGATTTGTGCCCGGTTAATGGTAATAGGATCGGTCCCTTCATGGGACCGAAACATAATGTATATAAGTAAATTTTAAACACATTATTGTATTCTATATAACCAACAACTTTTTCAAAGGCGGGATTCTTTTTTTCGATATTTAATTCTCTACGTTTTTTTATACCACTAAGATGGCAAACAACGGCCCGCCTGATGGTAAGCGGTTATCAGCACCATTGGAGATATTCTGCCATGCATGACAGCGGCGGTAACAAAACACCCACCCATCCCCCACACTGCCACCACAACGCTTACTCGCGGAGCTCTGATGACCTTGCTCACCGTTAGGAACACAACATAGCACGGAGCTATGTTAGTTGGCTACGATTTTCTGACAGGTGGAGGTACTTCCCCAGTCGAGCAGCTCCAATTGTGAGTGGAATTATTTAATTCCACTATGCCCTTCTTCTCTTATAACTACTGTTATAAAATTGTAAAAAAGCTTTGTGTCTGTACATTGCAGATATTTAAAAAAAGTAGGATAAACTACATAAACGTATCCGAACCCAAAAATGTGATTTCTAGAATTCTTGTCTGCTTGTTTGTTAGGGGTTGGCGCAAAATTTACTGAACATATATTAATTTAGTAATTACTTTTCTAAAACATATGCTTCAATTAAAAAAATGGTGAATTTCTTATTCCTCAATTAATTTTAATATATAATTAGAAAGAAAGAAGAAGAAAGAAAGAGTAAAGAGTTTGTAATTACTAATCCGCTGCGTGCCAATATCGCTCCGCTTTTGTTTTTTTATAACAATTTCTTCTTTAGGAAAGTTATTGGTTATCATGCGCACAATTACGTGTTTAAGTGTTTTACAATCATTACGGGTACCTCTATACTTATAGGTAGAAATAATCAACCACTCTGTAATTACGTAAAACCGATAACGTGGGTACAGTGCGAAGCGTCGGTTAATATTTTAGTAGGTTATTGCGTGCTACCGCAGCATCTGATAAACTGTCACCGATTACTCAGTAAATGGCTACAGAATTTGAAATACGGATAACTAGCTCAAAAATACCTAGAGTTCCAGGGTTCGATTCCCAGATAAAGCGAAGTTTTATTTGGTTTTTCTGTGAACCTTTCAGTAGCAACTTGGAATTTGGGCCCGGTTAATGGCAAGGTCTTATACCGGCGAACTGTGGGTATACATTTGTATGCCTCTGCCTTACCTTTCGGGGTATACAGACGTCATTTATGTTTATGTTAGATCAAAAATATAATGAAATTCCTTAAGATACTATCACGCCTGTATTATTTTTTGCTAGCTTATCGGTTTTTTGTCGGATATATTTCGGAGAGAGTGCCTCAGATTTCCACGATCTTATTCCCCCTAGCCCTTTCTACGATCGAACTACCAGAAACACGAAAAAGCGACGTCGATTCATGGTGGATATTCAGAAATCCCGAACGAAACGCTTTAAGCCCACTTTTATCCTGCGTACTGCTGAAATGTGGAATGCACTTCCCGAGTGGGTCTTCCCGGATAGATATAATCTGGGTGTCTTTAAATTACGAGTGAATCGGTTTCTTCTAGACAAGCGCGCTCCATCGCAGTAGCGCTTAACATCAAGTGAACTGGTTGTCAAGTGTAAGCCTATCACGAATCCCCAAAGGGTATGGCAGAGATGTACTGATGCTTCCTCAAATGACACCCACAGTTTATCGGTATGTGGGGAACTTCCCTAGTTCCCCAGTGTCGCGGGGGACATAAAACAATTCACGGATACAAAATATTCCCACACTGGAAAATATCCCTGAAATACTCAAATTTGTCTTTGATGGGAATTGAACCTACGACACTAGAACTGACCACCTCAACCGCTACATCAAACGTCAAACAATATCTTTTATCACACAATATTTTAACGATGACAAAATAAAGCTAAAATACGAATATATCTCTTCTGTATAATTATGTAATTCTCATATAGTAGTATAGTAATAGTTAGTACATAATATTCTTCATTCTTTATTATGTACGTCTTCGAGGAAAAATAAATATTAAATACAGCAACATTATATGAATGAATAGAATCGCTTTGACAAAATGAACAAGAAATGACTAACCAACTTGCCTCATTATAATTCCAATTCAAATCTGTAATATTCAAATAACCCTCAAAAATATCCGAGACGTAATAATAAGACATATTGACGGATTTCAAACCACTCTAGGGTTTAATTTAGTCTAGTTTTCTAAGTAAAATAAATACATTATACGTACTATTACGCAGAAGATAAATTAGAGAGATGTTACAAACCTATTACTATTAATGATTGATTGATAAATGATGAGATTCTTGCATACTTCTTTTGCTTTATCTACATTCATACATCTTCTCATACATACACACCGGTTGCGAGTGCTACGCACCTGACCTTTTTGAAGGATTTCGCTAATAAGATTAGCGAATATCCTTCTAGGATGACCTATATCTTTTAACCAGGACTAAATCCCAATTCCACGCTGGTACTGAGGATACTAAATAGCACTTTGCCTGAATTGAAGTCAGTATATCAAACTCCGCAACTAGCTTTAAACCAACTAGAAGTAATACATACATACACATATGCCAAATGAAATGGTGGTCTGTAGTTTTTATTAACCTACCCTTATGGGAAGTAATCTATACAACAGTTATTTTTCGTAAAGAAAAAAGGCGACTGCGGGCAGGATTCGAACCTTCGTCTTCTGGTTAGATACACCAGACGCTATGACGATAAGCTACCGCGAGGTTCGAATATTACAGTAGAAACATTTCTTCACTAAAAATAACTTTATAATCTTAACGTGGAAAATGCAAAAAAATACACAAGATAATTTATGCAATTGTTATAAGTTATTAAATAAAAATAGGCATTGCAACACACAGCTATTACCTAAACAAATAAAATCCAATTACAATACCTCGATAGTGATACAATCGAAATAGTATGAACCAGCAATTTTGGTTCATTAATGCATAAAATTAAGGACGTAATTTAGTACGCGATTTGCAAAATACCAATATTTTGACTTGTGCTAGTATAGAATTCAGACAACGATTTTGATCATCACGCTTTTTTAATGTAAAGTACAACGCTAGTTACCTCATTAGCCTAGTGATGCTGAACGTAATTGCTACGCTAGAGGTCCTGGTTTCGATTCAAAGGTTGCGCAGTGTCATTGGGTTTCTATGAAATTCTCAATAGCAGCTCGGAGTTTGGAATTTGTGCTATTACATGGGACCTAAACATACTCGCGAACTGAGGTTGTACACTGGACATTAGTACGCCTCTGCCTAACCCTGCAGGGGATACAGGCGTGATTGTATGTATGTATAAACTATCATCCCAAAAGATGGTTTATTAGCCAAGTCTTTCTAAATTTGATCACAAAAAAAAAGTTTTTTATTAGTTACTTTAGGTCTGGGCTTTGTTATGTAGACCTTTTGTAGTATATAATATATACATGGATAATGTTAATGATCGTTCAGAGATTCTTTCACGACTGAATGACGAGGTAGATTTCATTATGTACACATTAATTTTAATTTAAAACCGACACGAATTTCATTTTACCGAAAGCACCTCATTTTACATGTAATATTCTGTATTGATTTAAGCGTCGGATTTCATATTGTATTATTTAAGTTGACACTTTTATAATGAAAGGTGAATATCGAATATACACGGAACCAGTAGACATCATCGATCGCTCTAAAATAACATCTCGGAAGCATTTTGCAATATAAACCTTTTTAACATCTTTCTTTAAAACACCTTTTTAAGAAAGGTAGGGCATAGTGGAATTGATTAATTCCACTTACAATTTGGAGCCGCTCGACTGGGAAAGTACCTCCACCTTGCAGAAAGTCACAGCCAAATAACATAGCTCCGTGCTATGTTGTGTTCCTAACGGTGAGCGAGGTCGCCAGAGCTCCGCGAGGAAGTGTTGTGTTGATAGGTGGTGTTTTGTTACCGCCACTGTCACGCATGGCATAATGTCTCCAATGCCAATCCAACTATTCCTCCTTAATTTGTGATACCCCTGGTGTTGCAAGCGTCCATAGGCTACGGTAACTGCTTACCAACAGGCGGGCCGTATGCTTGTTTGCCACCTTAGTGATATAAAAAAAACCTTCAAACACAAGCTTTGCCCAAAGATTATATATTCTTCGGGGAGCCTGGCTATATAATACATTTAACAAAGAATTGGTTTTAAATACAACGAATTAAAATATAAATCAATTATATCAAACTGGCTACGAAAGTTAGACTACAGAAGAGATGCTCGTCATACAGACTTAGTCCACCTAGAGCAGCTATCTAAATACCTAGCTAAACCTAAACCTAGCCTAGTCCAGGCTAGATGCAGAGCACCTACCAATATTCTTGGCAGGTAAGAGCACCTAGGTGCTATATGCGCAGGTGCTATTCAGACGGGGGCTCTACGCCGTCATAAAGACGTAATAGTATAAAGTTCAATATCCCTACCCGTCCTGTGATATCCATCCATTCCATTTTATATCTAACATACACACACTCATTAACTCCAGACACTCACCTCACGTCACACACATCATAACATTTTTTTTTTCTATTTATGTGATTCCATAAAAGTAAAAAAGGGACTAAGCTGGCTTATTATACTGCATGCCTTGGCTTAGTTTAGGCACCAGTGATACTAATAAACAGTGGTAAGCTAAATTTATGCTTGTGAGTTTTTTTTTCTTCTATGGATTAAGTCTGCAAACGATTTGACGAGCCACCTGGTGGGAAGTAGTCATCGTCGCCCAGTTACACCTGCAACACCAGAGGAGTTGCTGATGCGTTGCCAACCCTTAAGAGCCCCTACGGACTGCAGACTGCCAGAGCCGCAGCAACCAGGGGGAACTGGCTCTTACGCGCAAAAGTCGAAACCCACACCAAGGTGCTTTACGACAGACTCTGAAGTTAGGGTGATCGCCAGCCAGTCAGACTCCGAGAGGTCCTACCATCTAACAATTCAGATACTATCTAAAAGACAGTGAGGAACAGTATTCTAAGCCGTGGATTCTATTTTGTCGCTCGATAGAGCGTTAAACATTGAGATGACCTGTAAGGGCGATAATTTATTGGTACAAGTGTAGTAATTGCAATGCATTTAAACCGAGGAGTAAATAAAAGTGGAAAGACAATTTTGACTATTTTTATCAAAAATCTTTGAGTATATTTTTGTGTTTTTTTTTTTTTGCATTTTTCATGCTAAGATTATAAAGTTATTTTAGTACAGGAAAAATTCAATCGCGGGCAGGATTCGAACCTGCGTCTCCTGGTTGGATACACCAGATGCTCTGACCTCTAAACTCTTCGAGATTTTATACCACTGTTCAGCAAGGAAATAAATTGTACCGTGCCGTCAAATTTAAATAATTTTTTGGCTTCATAATACTAAATTATTTTCTAACGAGTCTGTAATAGATGGATGTATTAGTTTAACTCTACCTAAGCCTTCAGAGAATATGGCGAGATGGTTGTAAAACCACCCATTGCACTACCGACCGTGAACCCACTCGTAATACACTTAGCTAAGCATACTAGTAATGTGCGACCCACATTGCTAGTAAGCTTTAAAAAAAAGTTTAAAGAACTAGTCATTTATACCTATAAAAAAGGTGTTATTAGATGTTCTAGTTTCCCAAAATCCCAACATAATGGTCCCGTACCTTATATAAAGAACTCATCCGCATAATTTTACAACTCGACCGATTTGTTATCTGTCAGTAAGTGAGGGTTATAAAACACACATTTTGTAAAACTAAAACTTATTGTAACTACTTGATACTTAGCTTAAAACTATTTTATCACCAATATTTTTAATTACTGTACCTACTAAATCAAAATGTTACTTGGACCATTTTACAAAAGAAAAATGTCTTTCTAATGATAAACACCTGTTCTCCAGACAAGTAATACAGGAACATCCAACGAAGATAAATTGTTCTGTAACGTAGTTTGAAAAAGACAACGTTGTGATGTTTACAAACAAAGCCTCTTTACGATCTGTAATTAATTAATCTTGACGAGAATTAGAATTTTGCCTGAAGAACGCGAAAGAATGTAGATTGATGTTTGACGATTATTATTACTCAAACTTGTGACTAACATATCTTTTGACATTTAGAATTGTCAAAACACGTGATGGTACTTAATAATAATATAAAATTGAGAATAAACTAACACCGTACTAGGTTAAAATAATCCCGAAGCTAATATTTTAGGATCCAGATCCCGCGCAAAAAGTTTGATAAAAGTTTTTATTGCACTCACACATTAAAAACGTCTTGAACACACACATAAAAGAATATCGAAGATACCCGAAAAATCCGCCCGGGACATCCGAAAAATTCCTCTATTGTCAACAATTTGGCTGTCACTTCTCTCCCGTCCTAAGACGTTCAGATTAGGAATACTTAAATTAAGTTTAGGATTTATTTTTCACTCAACAATGTAAGCTAATCGAATCCGAGAATATAATAATTTTAATTTACAAAAGAAAATGTGCTTGGAAAAATAAGTTTTTAGTGACGTACCTTGATCGCGACGGGTATGCTCCGCCTGTGGCATGAGGACGTCTATCGCACACCGGTTGCGCGCGGATACTGACAACTGCTTCTACTGGTTGATTTCGGCGGGATTCTCACGGTGTGAGGGAAGAGACTATCGATAAACTTGACCGCATGAACTATCGATATCTTTATCAGTATAACTTTGTTGTGATAAATAATAATTAATGATTACGATTTGCTTTGTTTATGATAGTCATTTAGTTGAGTTCTGTTGTCTTAATTAAATTATTTTATCTTTATATCTTTTCAGACTAATTGGTCTTTTTACATTAATTAGTAATAAATTACTATCACATAAAACTTTTCAGATTTTTGAAATACAGATTTTTTTATTTTATTAAAATAAAAATAGATGATATTGCGCTCGCGGTAGCATCCCACCCAATCTTGAAGACGCCCAAAAATTCGATACCTTGAATTTCACGCACAAAAACATCGAGTTCAACATCACTACTGGCGAACGCATGCGCTGTGTGTTCCCCAAGCGATTGCCCAGCAAAATAACCACGTTGATTGATTCTACAACTTGTGCGCAGGTTAACTCTACACGTGCGTAAGCCGCCAATTCTTAAAGAACTACCCAACCGCCCGCACACCACAGAAGATGGATGCAGAGGGGGTGTTTAGAAAAAAAATGACGGTTCAACTTACACTGGCTGGTCTTATCTGGGCTCGGTTGTTTCAAACGGTACTCCCAAGTTTTGCGCGCGGATTTTTCGGTGCACAAATTTTGTGTTTGCTTATAACTTAAGGTGGGTGAATTGATTTTTTTAGATGAATTGTTAAGTATGTATTATATTTTTATATTTATCTATCATTTATTTTTTAATTTCTTAAAGAAAAATATAAATAAATAATTTTAGAAGACAAACATGTTTTTATATTTAAAAAAATGTATTCTGACAATATATATTTTAATAATTTAAAATAAAATATGAACAACAAAAATTATCTTTTTTTCACAAAATCCTTTCCTGTATTGAAATTTGAAATTTCAGGGAAATATTACGGTATTCAATGCGAGTGTCGCCCTCCGTCAATCGCGCCTCACGGGTCAACGTAGGGTACGTTCTAATCTACTTTGGCTAATGACATCTTTCCACAATGGCCCATAATGGTGCCACTTCAGTGTTTTCCTCTATTCAAATAAGTACCTGAAGTGCTTATTATACGAAATTGAGGCACTTAGCTTAAAAAAATGGATTATTGTTTATTCAATTCACTCTCATTTGACATAAGTTCCACGAGTAGCATTAAAATAACAATCTGCTTAAGTGAAATAAAACTACTTTTTACGGATTTTATCGTGTTGTATTGATATTATTTAATTCCTGACGCTTCGGATCCTTTACACTATAAATGGATACTGTAAAGTTTACAGCATCCATGGTCACGGGTAGACTAAGTTGTTGGACGTCTTAATGTTGCAATTACTAACAGCTACCTTACATTTTTGTTAATTATTGGCTAAAAAAAAATTAAATGAGCTTGTGTTTATTTTTATTTTTAACTGACTCATGAGTCTAGATGTTGCAATTGCTGCTGCTGAATATTAAGGTCAGTGTTTAATTTCCAAGTCAAGCAGTGTTATGAGCAACTTGGAATCTGGATTTGTGTTTTTTGTACGACTATCTTTTAACTTTCGACTGTCTGTGGTGGCTTAAAGATTTTTTATGTGGCCTACGTAAATGTTCTGCCGATCCGGTATCGTCGTGTGACGGAATGTTGAGCTCCCTATGATATGATTGAACTACACAATAACTGATACAGGCGTGTGTTTTGGACTGGTCTACTCAAAGCCGCTACGGATCTCTCTTCAAAAGCCCATTTCATGCCCTGCATTGTATCACTCACAAATTCTGATACTATTATGTCTGGACTTCAAAAGAGAACTTTTGTAGAATTGGGTGAGGATGAGTAATAGGTATATAGGGGAAGCACAAAAGATGCCATTGGGTTGAAGTGCACTGAGACCTTGCTGCCTCGGCCCCATATAAGATAAGATAATGACTTATCAAGCTAAAATCCATCAAGTTATTTAAGCTACAGAGCGTGTAAAGGAATATATATATATTTTCACGTGGGAGAGCCATGCTTCGGCACGAATGGGCCGGCTCGACCGGAGTGATACCACGGCCTCACAGAAAAACACGGCGTTAAACAACACTTGCGTTGTGTTTCGCCGAGTGAGTGAGGTTACCGGAGGCCCAATCCTCTTTTAAAAGGTCGGCAACGCACTTGTGACGCCTCTGGTGTTGCGGGTGTCCATGGGCGGCGGTAATCGCTTACCATCAGGTGATCCGTCCGCTCGTTTGCCCTCCTATCACATAAAAAATATATATATATATACACAATATACATACCTACTTTAAAAATACCTTCACCTGGCGCAATCGGGTAAAGATAATGTTAGTTACATAGCACACAAATATCGCAAAATCCGCAAATTGGCGGCTAATCAGCGCAGCCTACAAAACAAACCGACTTAATTTCGCTTCCAATCAGCCGCTCACGGAACGGCTAGCGGTTAAATGCAAATGTTTGTGTAGCATGTAGTGACTGAGCGGTCGGCTTATGCGCCACGAATTCAGGAATCAAACTCTAATAAAAACATATTTGTAATAACATTAAATTTAAAATTGAAATAAACCCGCAGCATCAAGACACGTTTACCATGTTCTTATATTATTCATTAAAAACAGGATATCAAATTTTAAAGTGATCAGAGCTGTGGAAGTTGCTCACATCCCTTCATGAACCAGAAAAGAGCTGATAATCTGAAGATTATAACAGCTGGTCAGATTTTCTTAAATCATAGCTAAGAACACTTCCGGCCTTATTCCAAAACACAGACTAACTTTAATACCGGCTTTAGTACTAGGATTGGTCCATGGACTAAATAAAACGTTATTATAAAACATAGTTTATCACCAAAGCAAGGATTATCTCTGGTACCAAAGTTAAACCACTGAGACCCCTAGTTTAACTATGGACTAACCTTAAAACTACTTTATTGGAGCTAGAATCTAGTCGTTGTCAAATGTCCGCAAAGGCGCAAATTGAGATACCGAGAGAACCGCGGCCAGATAATGGCCTAAATTACTATTATATTGGCAAAAATCTAAAAATTTGCTTGAAAGACATGATCGTATTTGGAAGATTTTTTTATGTGAGCGACGTCTCGACAATCTGTTAGACGTCGTAATCGTGTGAACCCTGTTTGGTGACAAAGATTTTAATAAGATAAAATTAATTTAATAAAATGTCTCACTAAATTATTTTCAGAAATCCAATTTTCACCGCTTTTTTTCTTTTGTTGTTCCATTTCATTTTTATTTATCACTATTTAACCACACACAATCTCCCTAACCACATAAAAGTGAATTATACACCTATCTACTGAATTACTGAGAAGTATGAACAAATAATGAAATCATTTAGTTAATATATGTACGAACACAATCAAAACATTTTTATCGGGTCAAATATCGCGCGCGCGTATGCTAGGTTTGGTTCCATTTCACTCAGTTGTTGAAAAATATAACAACTTGATTATAAAAAGCTTGTCAAAAATATAAGCTGTGCTTACTCAATAAATTGCAATATAAACAAAGAACTATTCATGATATTTAATTGTATTAATAAATAATTATTAAAGGATTTCAAATGTTAAGATACTATCAATATTTAGAGAAATGGAACGTTGCTTGGAATGAAGCCGAATGAACGAATGAAAGATTGTAATTTTTTGTATATTATCTGTGGATTTTATTTAGTCCATAGACGAACTGCGGTTTAACTGATCCTCGGATAGTCTTGATTTTGTATTAAGCATTCATACCGTCTTATTACAAAAAAATGCGTAAGTCTTGGCTTAAACCCGGACTTACTGATCTTGGATTGTTACGGTACTAATGTTAATACCAGGACCAATATGAGTGCTTATTACAAAACCCAGACTATCCGAGGATCAGTTAAACCGTAGTTCGTCTTAAGGACTAAATAAAATCCACAGATAATTTATGTAAAAAATTACAATCTTTCATTCGTTCATTCCAAGCAACGTTCCGTTTTTCTAAATATTGATAGTATCTTAACATTTGAAATACTTTAATAATTATTTATTAATACAAATATATATCATAAATAGTTTTTTGTTTATATTGCAATTTACTGAGCAAGCACAGTTTATATTGTTGATGACCTTTTTATAATCAAGTTGTTATATTTTGCAACAACTCTGAGTGAAACGGAACGAAATTAAAATTTCATTCGCGCGCATTATTTGAAACGTCATTATTGTTGTTACGTCCTTTAACAATAACTAAGTTCTTGATAATTATTCACCATTGTACATTGTCAGTAATTCAGTATAAATAATAGTGACAAATAAAATGGAACAACAAAAGAAAAAAAGGGGTGAAAATCCGAATCGCTTTGTAAATATGTATATATACCGAAAATCTTCGTCACTCAAATCAAAAGTATTTATACGATTACGACGTGTTACAGATCGCCGAAACGTCTCTAACATATCTAAATCTTCTAAATCCATCATATCTATAATGTTAATATCCATTTACAAAAATTTTTACTTAGAAATACACAAGATACTAACTAAGCTAACCTCAAAAATAAAGTAATGTCAAAGTTAGTCCATACTTAAACTAGGGGTCTCAGTGGTTTAACTTTGGTACCAGAGATAGTCCATGCTTTGGTGTTAAACTGTGTTTTATAATAGAGTTTTATTTAGTCCAGGTTTAATCCTAGAACAAAGCCAGTACTAAAGATAGTCTGTGTTTTGGAATAAGGCCGATAATGTTCCTAGTATTATCATTAGTACCGTAACAAACCAAGATCAGTAAGTCCGGGTTTAAGCCAAGACTTACGCATTTTTTTGTAATAAGACGGTTCAAGTTCAAATGTTTACATTTCAAATAAGCTTTTACAAGCGTTTATGAAACTTTAATGAGTCTAGTTGCACGGTTCCAAAAAAGTCGATCCTATGCAGAAGAATCCGGCAAAAAACTCCATTATTCCACTCCCGATCAAGTAACCTTTCAAACAAAAAAAACTGAATCAAATCGGTCCATTCGTTTGGGCGCTACGATGCAACAGACAGACACATGAAACTTATAACACCCCTCTTTTTGGGTCGGGGGTTAAAAAATATATGTCTGTTACCTTTTCAAGCCTACTCCATTGAATAAATTTCCTTAGAATTTGGCAACGAGATAGATTGAATCTTAAGGGGGCACACTTTTGTCCCATAAAATTCAATCAACCTATAGTTATATTCTCCCACTACTGAACACGGGTCTCTTTCAAAGTGAGGGTTTAGGCTATAGTCCACTGCGCTAGCCTACTGCGGGTTGCCAGTTTTCACGTGCCTTCGAGAAAAATTCTCAGGCTTGCAGGTTTCCTCAAGATGTGTCCCGTCACCGCTTAAGCGAGTGATAATTGATATTACGCACATGATTACGAAAAGTCAGAGCTGCGTGCCTTGGATTCGAGCTCCAGACTTTAGACTTGGCAGACCAACGGTCATATCACTAGGCTATCACTGTTTTTTGGGACAAAAGACAGCTTCCAATTTTGGAAACTAGCTTATGATATCACAAACTCAAGAGAATTCACAAACAGAATACATTTATGTACATAAATATCAAAGTACTCTCGTCTTGTGAGAGTCTTGTTTAGGATACGATGGGACTGACATACGCTATGCGTGAAAGCCCCTAAAAACAAATAAAGAATAAAAAATAAATAAATCAAAGTACTCTGTGTATAAGTAGTACGTACACCCAAACTTGAAATAAATCTCCGTAGAACATAAAAATATGTCACTATATGCAATCTAAAACTGTGTATAGTATGTCACTCTAGTCCCAGCCTCGATTGAAATTCTTTTTTTAAAAGCTATTAAGGTATTCACAAACGTCAATCAAGTTTGACAGATGATTGGCGCATGCGTCGTCGTAGCTTTTCGCTCACTACGATTCTCGTGCAGAAAATTGATGGAAATGATTGGCTCACATACATACTGATCTGAAAATTCACTTACATCCCTCAATGGTTCAACGTAGCTGCTAAGCGTGAGGTCCTGCATTCGATTTTAAGGTTGAAAAAAATGTTATTAGGTTTGTAACACAGCTGAGGTTTGTATTTGTGCCAGTTAATGGCAAAAGGCTCGCACTCCATTACATGTACCTAAAACATACCAGCCGAACTGTACGGGTGTACATTAGTACACACTTGTCTAACCCTTGTGTAACGATTGTAGTGTAGGTGAAAGTAGTGATTAATTGTAATTTACACTATAACTCTATAAAATGTTCCTAAAGTAAATTAATAATATTTAGTACTTAGCTTTTAGATAATAGGATACTAAACTATACTAAGACCAACCAACCTTAAAGGCACCATATACTCGTCAGGAATACTCCTCTGCTTTTTTGAACCACTAAATAGTGACACTATGTCCAGTACGCGGTGTCTCAACTGTAGGTAGAAATGAGGTTATAATTACGTTCCAAAATACACATCCCGCCTCTGACACCACTAAAAGCGACAGATGCACACATGAAGGGGATCAAACAGAGACTTTCAAAAAAGAAAACTCAGTACAATTGGAAAAGACAAGAATAGAACATTACAAAAAATAGATCCAAATTTAAAAACCTAGATAACCAATAGTGATCATTTTAAAATTTTTGTAGGTATTGTAGCTAATAGTAATTATTAGTTCTGCATCTTTACTTACATATTTTAAATGACAAAACATCAGAATTTAAAAGATTTCAGGTATTTCCTTTGTTTCGCCATTTCTTTTTAGCTGATGTCGTCACAACGAATAATCTAAAACACTGACTCAAATAATGTAAAATGTCAATTTAGAGATGATTACTCGTAATATTTTTTTAAACAGAAAAAATATTTAATTTGGATACAGCAAAGGAATTCTAAATTCGTATTTCGAACAAATATTTTACAAGATAAATGCACTTTGTTTAAATTATATTATCAAACCTCCGTGGTGATAGGTACATTGAAAGCAGTAGGTAGGCATTGAATAATTCAAAAATAGAATTTGTTTGTGCGTTTTGAGTGAGTTCTCGAGATATTTTTATTATTGAACTTTATGTCGCGTGATTTGCATATTACATTACGATTAATGGCATGACAAAATAAATATTATTATCACATTCACTTTTTTATATTTTTATATTAATTTGTAATAACGAACGACCCGTGCTCATCTTCGCCTGTGTGTCCAGACAATTACGAACACAACAAAATCGAGTGAATCGGTTTCTACTAGGCAAGCGTGCTCCATCGTAGATCGCAGAGGTGAATTGGCGGTCAAGCATAATTCAATCAACTAAAATTTTGTATAATAATCCAGTGATTGCAGTATTTAATTAGTTTTAGTTAAAGCAGAGCATCAATATTAATTTACAAAGTCGCTCTAGTGGAGGCACTGACTGGTAATATGCAATCGAAGCGTTTTGTGTCCATTTACCAAAATACGATGACATTTTGTACCAATTATTAGCGGTACATATCTATTGAATTTCAATCAACGTCAATCATCACGCTTATATTTCCCGAAGGGTAAAGCAGTGATATACTAATGTTACTGCTGACTGGTATGTTTAGGTTCCGTGTAATAGAGGGCGATCAGAACTCCAAGCGAGACTGCTATTGACAATAAAAAAAATTGTCGACCTGAGATTCAAACCCAACACGTAACAGTCTCGCTTACAACTTGTGAGGCAGATATACTTCGGTACAATAGACTAAAGAGTTACATTAAAATAATGTGTTATGATAATTGCTCATTGAATCATTCATTAAAATAAATAATATTTTATCGTAAATTGTAGAATTATGCTTTCGACGCGACTAAACACAGTAAGTAGATAATATAGTTTGGAGCCAGTCTTATATGTGAAGATAGTAATGGTACCTAGCAAGGCGATCATCCTTTGTTTACTTAAATAAATATCACCTGCACTTATAAACAAGCTCTGTGTCACAGATTTCACAAATATACAATTAAAGAATATATAATCAACCCACTATACTGTCCCACTGCTGGGCACGGGTCTCCTCTCAGAATGAGAGGGATTAGGATATAGTCCACCACGCTGGCCTAGTGCGGGTTGGTAGACTTCACACGCCATCGAGAAAATCTTTCAGGCATGCAGGTTTCCTCACGATGTTTTCCTTCACCGCGTGATATTTAACTATTTAATACGCATATGACTTCGAAAAGTCAGAGGTGCGTGCCTTGGGATCGAACTCGAGACCTTTGACTTGGCAGTCCAACGGTCATACCACTAGGCTATCACTGCTTCCAATTTAAGAATATCTACACTAAATCTCGAAACAAATATCCGCGGAACACACAAATGTTCGTCTCAGATAGGAATCAAACCTCCGACAAACTTGCAGTCCCACCTCCTTTTACCAAACCGTGCTTAGTTTTGTTTTATCAACACGTTGTATTTTTTCAACACGTTGTTTCCCAGCGTGTGAAGAGGATCTTTTAGTTCACGGACAAATAAATTACTTGAATTAAAACTACTGTTTATGTGATAGAAAACTTCTTCTTCGAGCAGGATTCGAACCTACGTCTTTTTGTTGAAAAAACCAGACGCTATGACCACTAAGCCACCACGAGTACCAGCAACTAGATCGGAATTTGCCTTTATGGTGACGTCAAAGAAAATGCAAATGAAAATACTTTTTATGAATTTTATTGCACTATATTGATTGATATTATTTAATATTCGTCGTTTCGATTATTTTAGAGAATCCATCGATGTTTGCGAGTAGACTCCAGTAGAGCCTAACGGCCAATTTCTGTATCGTATCTGTTGGTAGATTTGCTTACTAGAGATCGAATTTTGACATAAGCTCCATACAGCTACTGTCAAAATCCTATCTACAATAAGCAAATCTACTGACAGATAGAATATAGAAGACGGCCCTAAGAGAATCTGAAACGTCGAGAGTTAAATAATATCAATATAGCTCGAAAAAACCGGAAAAAGTAGTTTTATTCTCTTTGTTTAATATTCGCGTATGTGCCAAAAACCAGTAACTATTTCTCTATCCAATGCGCTTGTAGTGCATTTCACATAAATACGAGGGATTTATCATACTTGATCCAATTATATCAAGTATTGTGCTCCAAAGTGTCCCCTGGGTACTGCGGCTGACAGCTCATCATTGCAAACGACGTGTTGTGTGATAATGCTGTCCGAAATCATTATCTGCACTGAGGTTTGGTTTGAATTGTAGCTTTTAATATGTGTTAAGGGTCCGGCGGAGCTTGAATTTTCCGCAAAAACGTAATACCGAAATAAATCGTAATCCAGACAATATTCTATCAAATTATGTTATTATTCGGATTTGGATACCGTTAATTTAGGTTCCTACAGTACTATTTTCTATTAAAGTACTATGTATTACAGTCTTCTACTACTTCATTGGAAAAACAAGACTGGAAAATGCGACTCTGCCTAACCCCTCGTGGCATACAGACATGATAGAATGTTATGTTATATATATTAATATACACCGTAGATATTTACTTACAGAAGCCTCAATCATTATTCATTTCCGATTCCGAAAATATGAAAAAGGTCTCGAAAATATCGGAATTCGATATCGTGTTCAAACGCTGTAACGAACTCATCCAATTACTAGACCTTTTAAAACTTTGAAAGGAAAAGATTTTGCCTGATATATTTTAATAAGATAACAAATACTATTTTTTTTCTCAATGACGCGACAAGGAGAATGTTTACTAATATCACGCATAACTTTCACGTTTATACGTGAAAGTTTGTGAGTATGATGTGTGAATCTATAGATGTATGGATGTTTGTTACTCCTTCACGCCAGAACAGCTGAACGGATATGGATGAAATTTGGCACAGAGATAGTTTATAGTCTGGAATAACACATAGGCTACTTTTTATCCAATTCTTTTACCCAATCCTGAAGTCCACGCTGAAAAAGTTGTGGGCGGAAGCTAGTATATACAAAGAAGGCTAGATCAGGTAATAAATATTATAACATGGCATCAAGTCTGTATCCCCAATGAGTAAGGCAGAGGTGTATTGATATACACCCACAAATTGATGGTTTGTAGGACCCATGTATTAATTTAACTAAAATAATATTGATATGAGTATGTTTAAATATGTTTTTTTTAAATCATCACACTAGGAATTTCACAAACACAAATTACCACTTACACAAACACCCAGACCCGGAACAACTTCCTGTAGATCATACAAATATTTGCTCCGTGCGGGGATAGAACCCACAACACGATTTTATGTCATAACATGTACATATAGTGTATATAATTATATTTTTATGGGCTTTGTTGCCTGAAATAAATGTAAATAATAATGAAACCTATTACTATTACGTCTATTATATTCAAGCCTGCCATTGGGGTAAGCAGAGAATATAGATTTCCACTTGATTCTTGGACATCGCTTTCGCTTCATCTACGTTCATTATCCTCCTGCATGATCGCCCATTAAGGGTGTTCTTTTCTTACGATTTGCTTGTGACAATTCTGAACTGCTGAGGTTTTGGTCGACCTGGGACTGAAACCTAGGACCTCGCGCTTAGTAACTGTTTTTGCGATCAACGAAGCAGTCATACGAGCAAGCAGTATAGTGGGTTTAAATTGTGGGATGAAAACGCGTTCAACCACAAATTCTGTCTGTTTTGAATTAAAGGGGAATGGAAATAATCTGTTCTTCAATTTTCCCTGTACGGATCCTCCCTCCACCCCTTATCCCCCCTCTGACTTATGCGGCATAAACAATCAGCTCATGTTTTTTTCATACGAGATCATAGAATACGGATGTATTGATTTATTTATAACTTCAGTTGTGTTTCATGGGGGCTTGTGGTAAGCTTAAGTTTTGCTGCGGTCAGGCAATGTGACATCATCCTCATCATCATCATCATATCAGTCAACAAAAGTCAACTGCTGAACAAAGGCCTCCCCAAAGACTTCCATAAGGACCGGTTATATGCCGCCTGCATTCAACGACTCCCAGTGACCTTTACCAGGTCGTCCGTCCATCTGGTTGGAGGTCGTCCCACACTGCGCTTTCGGTTGTGTGGTCTCCGCTCAAGAACCTTTCTGCCCCAGCGGCGTCAGTTCTACGAGCTATACTCGTATATGTGCCCCACTCACTGCCATTTAAGCTTGCTAATCCTTTGAATTATGTCGGCAACTTTAGTTTTCCTACGGATTTCCTCATTTCTAATCCGATCGCGTAGAGAAATGCCAAGCATAGCTCCATAGCTCGCTGAGTGGCCTTGAGCTTTCTTATGAGACCTATAGTAAGCGACTACGTCTCCGTGCCATTAGTCATCAGTGGTATTTTTTTTAAATGGGTAATCATTATAACCATCCACAGGCCGCCGGTATGTTTTTAAGTTCCAAGAAAACCGGGAAGTCTATTGTTTCAAATTTCATAGAAAACACTTAATAGCATTTCGTTCGGGTTTAGTAAGAGGTTTTTGTAATGTATAAATGTACATAGTTATGTTTTGTATTTTTTTATAAATAAGTCTGTTTTCTTTCTTTGACAATAACACCTCTTATCTGAGTTTGTCTAATCGGCCATTTCCAGACAGGCAGATGATAGACAATTATAATAATGGATAGCGTTACGCTAAACTTATTGTCATAAATTGAGTTCATAGAAAAAAAAAACTAGTGTTGCACAGTTTCACTCACGTCTCAAAAGATTAACATACTATAAGCCCGATTCTAGGTGGCGTATCAAGATGAAACATGCACCAGATTTTATGTTAAACCTCTAGCAATATATCGGTGAAAACTGCATTAAATTCCATTCAGTAGTTTCTGCGTGATGCGCGTACAAACATCCAGACAGACAGACAAAAATTCTAAAAATTGTTATTTTGGCTTCTGTTGCTCTGATAAAACCTCCATATTATCGTTTTTCTTTAATATCTATATTGTACAGACATCGGCCTGTTACAATTCAATATAGGTATAGATACTTACATAGCGTTATAATAAACTTATTTTCATAAATTGCGTTTATAGAAAAAAAAACCCGACTAGCGCTAGTCGGACTCGCTCACCGACGGTTCCGTACATATTTGTAGGTACATATTATAATTAATTACAAAATGTATAGTTTTCAGATTTTTCCCTATACTTGTAGTATAGGACGGTATTACTTGCCAAATTTCGTAGTTCTAGGTTAACGGAAAGTACCGAATGTTGAGAGTGTCGAAATATACGTTTTTTTGCGGCATAAACGGCCGTATCATTTTTTTGCGTTAACTTAGAAGTTTGATTTTTTCACAGCTTCAAGGGACTGTAGATCTGAATAAATGGTTTTAATTTCCACCCGATACCTCCACGTTTTCCCGAGATAAAGGGTCTTGACAGACAGACGGACGACAAAGTGATCCTATAAGATTTCCGTTTTTTTCCTTTTGAGGTACGGAACCCTAAAAATATCTCGGAAGTCGACGTTCTATACGTAATAGGGCGCCCCTTACGCGTGGATCTTTCTTCTTTGTTGTAATAAAATTTTCGACATATCACGTCGAATCTTATGAATACTGAATTGTATCTCAGTGCTATTATATACACAGATTCTGTAGACTTTTCGACGCTGTAGACAGTGTATCTAAACCTGAGCCCCAAGTTAACTATTTTACATAACACACCATCACGCCTGTATTACCCGAAATGTTAGGCAGATGCCTACTAATGTACACCCACAGTTTGCCGGTATGTTTAGGTCCCATGTAATAAGGGCGAGCCTATTGCAAGCAACAGCCTCTGAGAACTGAGAATTTCATAGAAAAACCCAATAACACATTGCTCGCCTTGGGTTCGAACCCAGGACCTCTAGCGTAGCAGTTGCGCTTGGCTCCGCTAGCAGTCGACCTGGGAATTGAACCTGATTTACGACTTTATTACCATCCTTATTTGATAATACAGTTTCAATTACATATCACTTCCTAACACCGATCTAAATACATATTTTATTAAAGTCAAACCACTAACGCTTAAGTAAATTTTGCTTGACTGTCACAGAAATTCAAACGTAAAACGAGGAAAACCGTCATTTTCCGAGAAAAGATCAGCTGTCAAAGAGAATAACGACAGTATAGAAAATGTTTATCTTTAATAAAACCGTACCTTTTCTTTTTAATGCGGAAAATCCCTACTGAGCTTAGTGAACCGGTACTTATGTGATTCGTATGGATTGGTATAATTTTAAATATCTTTATTTCGTAATTCGAAGTTATATTGACAAAGAGGTATCACATTTATTCTACATTTTATTATCCTAACAATCGCATTGAAAAGCTAACAAGCATAAAATTTATCACCTTATTTCATTGTTATCTAAAGGCATATTATACCTGAGGTATTATGTATATATTATGATACTAAAGAAGAAAATTACTTGATTCTCAATCAGTATGGGTTTGTGCCAGGCCATTTATTTTTTTCGCCTAAATTCGCCGAAAATGCGTGGGCAGAAACTCATCTCTAGAGCATTTTTTTTCTCAAAATGCCTGGGCAGAAACCCATCTATATATAGTACTGGATTAAAAACTGGACTTAAAGTGTGACTCAAGACGTATAAATACGCTTCTTGCACCGATATCAATAACATGCTTGTAGTTAATAAGTTTTAATAACACCGAACCATAAAAGTATAAAGTTCACAATATGGCCGATAGAGGAGCTTGATTTTGTACAGGTCTAAGGAACCGAAGACCTGAGTAGATATTTGTTATTAAATTCAATAAGAGAAACACTTGAGAAAAAGGTCGACGAAGTGAATCTAAAAGAGTTCCTTTTTGCTTTTCGAGGTATCAAACCCTAAACATAGGCCAACGTAATGTCTCAGTGCAGTAAAAGTACGTGACCCGTCGGTGTCCAGATTAAGTAAGTAAGTAACGAGTGTATTAATTGATTGAGACAATGATGTACGGTAACATTGTGATTAGTGATGGTAAGTCCGCTCTAAAACAAACCCACCTGGTTGGCGACGAAAACAAAACATTGACCTGAACTTTTCCGACTCTCAATATTTTTGTTCGAGGAATCCGACCAATGCGAACTTCTAAAAATATGTTTGAAAAAGGCCAAGTTCTTGGAGTAAGTGGTAAGTTTGAGAAACTGTGCTCATTGGTAATAAATTTCGTGCGTTCCCTCGCTCGGAGGGACGAGTCTTTGGATTTTGTTTTGTGTTTGTGGTAAAGGAGGGAATGTTAACGGTAATGAGGTTTTATTTAGAAAATATGTTACCGCATCTTTCATTTTATTAAACTGGTAATATTGATTATCTTCAATTATTGAAAAGGGAGTGAATGATGAGGTAATAATTGACAGGGATGAATAGAAAAATAGGACATGCTACCCCGACCCCAAATAAATTACGACAAGGAAAATGATAATGAATATTGCTTCTTTTTATCATAAAGTATAATCGATAATACTATATACATAACGGTCACTCTCCCCCCACTAATACATTAGATTTCCACCTCTTCTCTTCCTCTAAAGTAGTGTTCATCATCTGTAATCGAAGGGCAGCGCATGAACAAATGAGAAGCAAACTCAATGTAGGGTACATTGCCAAATATCTATTTGTACACGCATTACGCTTAAACCACTGCAAGGAATTAAATGCTATTTTCACCGATGTTTTGCTAGAAATCTAACTGAAAACCTGGTGTCTATTTTTCATCTTGATACGCCGCCTAAAATCCGACATAAAGTATGTTAATATTTTTAGGACGTGAGTGAAACCTCGGACAAAAGCTACTTGAGTATAAAAACATCAGGTATGGCTTTACTTTGACACAGAAATAACCTTTTTTTAAACTGGCTCCGTATTTCTAGTAAAGCAGTTTTTTCAGCAGCTTTATTCAAGACTCAAGAATACACTTCAAGCACAGGACTTGTTAAGCAAGAAAAGTTTATATATCTACCAAACCATTACTCTACAAAGTATAAAATAGCGTTCGTCGTAATATCAGAGTTACGTCCTTATTAACATGAAATTCTCTTACATACTATAGTGACAAATCTAAAGTAACTTTTATACCTTGTCTTATAAAGTTGAAGTTTCTTTGGTGTGATATTAAGAATAGTTCCAGTAAGGTATTAGTTCTTTTATTCGTAATAGGCCGTATAAACTGTAATAACAGGCCAGTTTTGTTATAGTAGACTTCGAGAAAAAGAACATGAAAAAGTTGTTAGAACTTCCCCTAGTTGTTACTTTAAAAGTCGTAACTGTCACTTCTATGTGTAGAGAATTCTATTTCATATATTTTGTCTCGCTCTGAAGGGTTAAATTGGCACTTTTGATGAATCATATCACAAAATTGCTAAGGAATTCTACGGGTTCTAAATAAATACGAAGAATTGCTGAATATACTTGTGTATCCCATATGTATGTTTCAAAGACCCCCGCAACATTGCTAGCATTGCTTATACAGTCAAGTTCACCGGCACATGAAGTTGACGAATTTCCCCAATGGATAATAAACTCTATTATTTGGAGATTAAATAGGAAATCGATTCAAGTGACAGTTTTAGATACCATGTTGGGCTGTTCACTAGTGCGGGCGTTGTTTTTTCAAAGAAAAAGAATAATATATATGGCCATTAAAGGTAGTTATGATATCTCATAGGAGAAACTATATTGTAAAGTAAAATAAGAGCCTTTATTACCGAAAAATCCCGAGCATAACCGTTACATTTGTCTAGTGTCACAAGTAATAGTAACTCATTGTCGTATCGCGGTCCAACCGGTACGTCAAGCTTAACACAGAAATGAGCTGCACCCGACACTGACAAAGAGGTGTAATGAGTTCAAACGAGGTGGAGTGTAGCCACGAAATCAGCGTGATAAAAAAATACTTTATTCAAAATCATTCCTACATAATGCTTACTTATGTTAGATCTCAGAGGTGTGCTTATGTTAACTGAAAGTTTGCAATGTTTACGTCCTACATAATGAGGGGCGGTCCTATTGCTGTTAACCGGGCACAAATTCAAATTCCGAGCTGCTACTGCGAAAATCTTACAGCTTAATTAATAATTCAACAACAATTGTTGAGTCTTTTCGATATTCTAAGGCTATGCTGGTTATTAGCCTATTTAGGTATCCGACTATCACTAACCTGGATTGTCATAGGTATTCGTATGTAAATCAGAACCGACGGCTTTATCCTCCGAGTTATGAAAGGATCTCAATATTGAGAAATGTCACCTATCCACACACTGACCTCGGCAAGCGCGGCTTTACCTTGCAGATTGGTTGATAAGATAGCCTCTATACTTGTAGATGATTAGAAAGTGGTCTTCATGCTACAGTGTCTACTATCACATATAGGCAGGTTCTTCTTCTCTGCGAGAAATCAATATAGTCCAGCAGGCCGTTGCGGTTGGAATACGTCATTATTACCACCAGCCAGCAGTGAATTAGCGACCTTCCTTATGTACTATACCATTTCTTTGTGTCGTTGGCAAAAGGTCAATACGCTGTTTTCGTTGCCCGTTCTTTACGGACAATTTATACAGCGCAAAACCCATTAAGGTGAGGAAAAATATATCCTGTGTATTTTCTCTATATCAATTGATTTTCCACTTATATGTAAGTATAACTATACTATCACGCCTGTATTCCCCGAAAGGTTAAGCAGAGGTGTACACCCACAATTCGCCGGTATGTTTCAAGTTCCCAATTTACCAGGCACAAATCTAAACTCCGAGCGGCTACTCACAATTTCTGCTAATAACATTCAGCAAATTGATAAATCGCATTCTGAAGGTTTCCCGAAGGGTAAGGCAGAGGTATAAAAATGTATACCCGCAGTTCGCCGCCATTAACTAAGCACACATCCAAATTCCGTGCTGCTATTACAATTTCTGCTTATAAGAAAGAAAGAAAGACAAGTTACAAACATTTTTGTGTTGATAGTCCATTTATCGAGGAAGGTTATAGACTATATAAGGTTGCACTAAGCCCCTTAGAAACGGAGCAGCGCGGGTGAAACCGCAAGCGGGTCGCTAGTAATATATATAAAAATGAATCACTACTTCCCTTGGTCACGGCATCACGCATAAACGACTGGACCGATTTTGCTAATTCTTTTTTTTGTGTTTGTTATTGTCAGGAGAAGTTTCTAACGAAAGAAAAAAATAAGATTTTTTTTTTATTGAATAGGTCGGCAAACGAGCAGACGAGCTACCAGCTCGTAAGTAGTCATCGCCGCCCATGGACACCTGCAACACCAGAGGAGTTGTTGATGCGATGCCGAGCCTTCAGAGCCCCTACGCACTACAGACTGCCAGAGTCGCAGCAACCGAGGGGGAACTGGCCCTTACGTGCAACAGTCGAAACACATACCAAGGTGTTTTACGACAGACTCCGATGTAAGGGTGTTCGCCAGCCAGTTAGACCATGAGAGGTCCTACCACCGAGCTATAGTTGCGAAAAATTTGAAGATTTGAGAAAACTTACCGGCTATTTAACCTTCTCGTTTGTCCTCTGGGATGCGAGTGAAACAGCGGGTAGTAGCTAGTTCATGATAAAAAATAATAATAATATAGAAAGGCATGTTCGCATGTCTCACGGCTGGACCAGAAAGGTGCCCAGATCAGGTTAGTGTCAAGCAGGAGGTTCTACCTTCTTGACGCGGATGTTCGCTTGATTCTTCTTCTTCGCTGATAAGTTTTAGCAAGGAGATAATAAGGACATAGGCTATCTTTAGTCTTAGAAAGTCCTTTGTTATATGAGTGGAACCGCAGGCAACAGTTAGCAAGCTAATAAAGGAATACTGAACTGAAACTATAGCGAGGATTGGGGTCGTTCAAGCTCTCAGATAAATTATGATTGGTCTGCTTCGAGCTTCTACAGCACGATTGTAACTTTCAGATTACTTCTCTTAGCTTATTTGAACTTTCAACTAGTTACAGATGGGTTGAATATGAAATATCTACTTTTTTTGAGCCGTTGCAAAGTGCATAATACCTTGTTAACTTATTTTTTTATGCTGATTTGATGCTTTTGATCCTAATCTAGCCCGATAGTGAATCTTATAAACTCTGCTCACGCAGTGTCTAAGATGGCGCACGCGAATCATGTAAATAACCTTTTGGGTTCTGACTGTCACACACACACACACACAGACACACACACACGCACCACACACTATCATACACACACACACACGCACACATAGGTACACACTTAGATACAAACGCATAACTGAAACGGATGCTGGAGTTACGAGCAATAATATGCTAACATTATTATATTCCGGTTTCTCAGACCTCAATCATACCATACATATACTTACATACCATAACATTTAAATTCCCCGAAGAGTTGTTACTAATGTACACTCATAGTTTGCTTGGGAGCGAGCCTATTGCCATTAACCGGGCACAACAATTGCCGACCTCCAACGAAGAATTTCATAGATAAACCCAATAACACTGCTCGCCTGGAATCGAACCCACGACCTCTAGCGTAGCAGTCACGCTTAGGCCACTAGGCTAATGAGGCAGACCTGAATCACACTACGTAATCCAAAATCTATCGTTGGAATAGTTACTATAGTAAAATGTTTCCATCGCAAAGTACAGATTTGTCGATTAAAAATCCAATCTAGAACAAAAGCTTGTAGTGCAGGGCCGGGGCAGTCGATCCAGCCTGCGCTTGACACGACATGATGAGAAAAGATTGCGCTTCGACAAATTGTGTTCCAATCATTCACTGCACGGATACCAATTATTTACGATTACGATATGATATAATTATAGAGCCTTAGAATATTTATTTATTTATTATTTGGAAAACCAAGTAAATTTTAATTTATGTTAAAGAGAGCCAATTATAGGTCTTTATTATTGATTGGATAAAAACTTATTTGGGAACAAAGATGCTACTTTACACAGATAATAAAATAGTAGAACTATAGTGGGAGAAAAAATTTAGGCTAAGTACCCATTTCACTGGTTCCAATTTAGTATTAAATACCTACGTCAAAACAGAATTATTTATATTTTTTACTCTTACTCGCTCGCCACAGAAAAGCATTTTTCGCAGTTACATTAAAGTTAATTTTCGATAGAAGTTCGGGACAGTCATTTAAAATGCTCAATAAAATATCATCATGCCTGTATTCATTGATGGATTATGCAGAAGTGTATACCACATTGGAAAAGAAAATATGAGATACTAAAAATAACGACTACCTCATTAATCTAGTTGATAGTATGTCCGGCTGCTGACCATGAAATCGTGCGTTCGATTCCTAGCTTGAGAACTTTTTTTTAAATCTCAGTGCATAGTTTTTTAGGCTCACCCCCTATTAGATGATTTTTGTATTATACTCGCAAATGCTGCCTTATTGTCTATATATTTGAGAGATTTCTATTTATTCCAGACATATATGAATACAAATGAATTGAATATGGAAATATAAACATGTCCGACCAATCACAGCTTCGTATTGATCCAGTTTGCTATTGGCTGAGGACTTGAAATACGACTCGACCTTTGATTGAGGTTGAATTTGAACTGAATTTAGTTTCCTGTTTCAAATATTGAATGAAAAGTGCAGAAGTCCTCAAAATATATAAACGAAGGATTATTGAAATTGTTAAGTCCAATACTAGCACATAAATAATAGTGCCCGGTTAATGGTAATTAAAATAATAATAATAATGATATTTCCATATTTTACAATAGTCCTGCACCCGGCCGGAATACTTCATGGCTATACTGCCATAGTGCAGTTGTGGAGGGTGTATGCCCCATCCCATATTAGATCAAAGTTCTCCAAGGGGCCTCTGCGCGTTGGACCTGTGTTGGACCGCAAGCATTCCAAAGACCCGGACGTCTTCTTCACGGGAGGCATGCCGTCTGCAGTCCGTAGGGGCTCTAAAAGCTCGGCAATGCATCAGCAACTTCTCTGGTGCTGCAGGTGTCCATGGGCGGTGATAAGTACTTACCATCAGGTGGCTGGTCTGGTCTCTAAACAACAAAAAACATATTAACTATTTATCACTTTTGTGTAACTGCATCTCCAAGAGTTTTATAGCTAACATTTTAATTGACTGGATTGGACAGTTAATGACTCCCCCCTATTACATGGGACCTAAACACCGGTCAACAGTACACCAAACCTTCGATAAATACATGCGTGATCGTGTTTTATGTTTAATTTTAGTATAAACTTCCTTTCGTCAGCTGATTTTGCGATAGTCGGCAGCTGACATCGAGACAGCGTATCCAGGAAATAGTTAGTTGTTAATATTGAGGGTTGACACCTCAGTGAAATGTCATAAAGTCAGACATAAATGGAAAAAGACTATTCTTCCCCAGTGTGGACTTCTCTTGCGGGCGTTTATACACCTTGCATTCAACTTTGAATGGTTCTTTTCTGTCACGTGAACCTTTATCTAAGCCCTTTCTATTACCTCTTTGCTTGTAATCCGCGGCGGGTTCTGTGGAAGGCATTCATATATGAAATCTCTACATAAACACCGCTATATTATAACTATCGGAATAAAACCATGTATTAAAGCAAACTGTGTTTAATAATAATAATGATTTATTGTCAGAAATAAGTCTACAAAAAAAGCACTAAAACTAAAACAAAATACAAGTGTTATTTTGGCAATTGGGGTAAGCTCAGCACTAACACTGTGGAGACAAATCTCCACAGTGTTAGTGCTGGGCTGTTTATCCCTTATGTCGTTGATTTTTTTTTTTCAAATTAAACAACATTGAATATTTCTATCCTTATGAAATAAATATACTGCACCTATTTATCGATATGAAATTGGCTAAGTTAAATGCATCAGTTTTCTTTTAAATAATATACCCACTATATATAGCTTTCCTGAAACTTATTTTTCTCAGAATGTACAAAACATGTACAATGAGTTAAGCTAGTAGCCCATATTATTTTCTAAAAATATTGTTTATACGAACTTGGGACATGTGTAAGTTCTGGTCCAATCCACCATGACGCTTGCTTCAGGTTAGCTGACGGCATACTGGTGATTGTGACGATTTTATCATTTATTGAGTACTTTCATGACCCAAAAAGACTACTTATTTAGTATTTAAGATGTAATCTCCTTTTCAAATTTAATCTATATCTGCTCAGCGGTTTAGGCGTGTAAAGGTAGAATAAAAACAAAGTTCCTTTCGCATTTATAATATTAGTATGGGTACATCACAATGCCAACTGTCCAATTCTTTACTGTTTTCATATCTTTATGTAGGTATTAAAAACTGGGCACGTTTCAGTTTCGCCCCTACGTCAAAATAATAGCAACAAATGACAATTTAAGGCGCAGCAGACCAGGTAAGGTGATCACTCATCGAGACACCCACGTAGACGTGTTGTGTTAAGACCTTCGTCCAATAGACTCACGAGCTAGTTTTATTTGTGAAATTTAATTCCATTAGATGATTGTGAACTCAAGTTTTTTGAATAGCTTTAGAATATATATACATACCTATGTCTACTAGTATGTTTATGCATTATATTGGAATAACGACAATAAACGAATAATTGATATTCAGGGTTATTTTATTCTTCTTCCTACAATCGGAGTCACACAGTTTCAATACTTTAAGATACTCCTGTCAGAATACTATTTGCAAATCTTACCACCAAGAGTGCTGGGTTTCGTAGACTTCTCAAACAGGAAAAAATTCAATTCAATTCAATTTATTTAATAATCTTTCTTTTTTATTATTTAAAATTTAAATAATAAAAAAGAAAAAATATGTAACAAATTTATCTAACTACAAATTATAATAATTATTAAAGTGTTTAAACATGATATTAGTAAATTATGCAATATAAGTTCAAGTATCTACAATTATTATTATACTAAGGGTTTTTCAAGCAATTGTTAGAAGCGAGCTCTCTCCCTCACTATAATAGAGTTATAATAGCCGAGGCATCCGAGCAGAAATAAATTAATACGCTTCTGTTACAGTAATGGCATGGTACGGTATACTAGACTTAGTCCTTTAATATTTCATTTTTCTGGCAACCCCAATCTTGATGCTCAGTAAAAAAAACTCGGTAAAGGAAACGATAATTTTCATGGGAAATGTTATGGTGAAAACAGGTGGCGGGTGAATATTTTATCAGCTGCCGCCCACTGTTATCGCTCATGGGACTTGTTTATTCATGGTGTTCAGGTTTTTTTATGATCTTTTTCTTTCGTTTTGATTCAATAAGTGATTTTACGTAAGTATGTATGTGGGTATTCTCAAACTTAAATTTACCTAGGCACTAAAATATTTTTCGAAATAACAGTAATATCTATATATTCTTTATTGTTTTATTAATTTTATTTTTACGTTATATTTTATTATTGCAAGTATAAAGAAAAGTGATTTGAACGTAATCTTTTTAGTATTAAATAATATTGCAAAATTTCTGTCTTCCTATAAATTTAATAGAGTTCCTCCACTTGGTCCTTAAATATAATTTCCATAATATCAGAATGCTGAAGTAAAAGTTACGTGCAAAACGGTAACTTGAGTTAAATTTCAATTTCAACTAAAATCCAGGAGAGGTATTACGGCGAGTAAAGGTGAGTTCATACCTACTAATTACTCATGTGCTTGCGTGTACGATCTTGACTAAAAGTGGTATCTGAAAAACCATCACGACTGTATCTCCGAATGGTTAGGCAGTAGTGCAGTGTACTGATGTACACCCACAGTTCACTGGTATGACTGAAATGAAATGAAATAAAATGATTTATTCTGCAAGTAAATCTTTCAATCTTTACATGTCAATGGTTTGGGTTTTTTTTAGGTAGATGGTTTCGGCATTTCCTAACTGACGACCTCTGAGCAGAAACACCGAAACAAAATCAGAGAATCATAGTGTCTTTTAAAGTCCAGACATGGAAGAACACTTATAAGTGAGTGGTACGATGTAAGGTAATGTCTGAAATGGCCTTTTGAGGAAAGAACCATATCAGCTTTGAGTAGACCAGTCCCAACTGACGCCAAGCATGCACCAGTCATCGTGTAGCTCAACCATAATTTAGGGAGCTCAACGCAAGCATTTAGGTACCAGGTCACGTTTGAGGCACCAATGTTAGGTTATCTTTATTAAGGTGGTTGGTAAATGAAGGTTGATGTGTTTCTATATATATTTTACTGGCCAGTTATAACATTATAAATATATATTACTTATCTACAAACGACCTAACTGATTGGGTGCGGGGAGACGACTGCTACGCCGCGCTAATACAGTAATGCGCCTGTATACAAATCTAATACGTCAGCAGTGTCCCTACAGGGGCGAGTTTATTGCCTACTAAGAATTTCATAGAAAACCCAACAACACTTTATTTGAACCAGAAATCGGAACGAGGACATTTTCTTAAAATTGCCATTTTTAATCTCTGTAAAGCTTTAATTATAATAATCAAGATGTGGTCTGATAAGTCAAGGAATACACTGACCGAAGCAGTTTTATAATATTTTATGTTATATAGAGATCCTGAAATAAATAAGATTTAAAATAATTTTCTGGAGTGTGAGTTCACCTTAAATTGCACTTTGTTACACATGAATAAGTAATGTTATACCGCGCTCTTTTTACCCTCAAGTGTCTAGCAGCACTGCCCTAAAAATTATGCATTTCGCTACCTTTTTAGTCGTCGCCTCGTTGAGCGGGGCAAAGTGAGCTTAACATAGAAACTCGAGAGGGAAAGCATGGTATAATGAAATGGTGTTCACCGGTAGTGCAGGGGCTAAGCGTTCAGTTTACATAATATGTTACTGGGTACGGGTTTGATTATAATACATTTACACCTTCTTTATTTAAATTATAGGTTAAATATTAGATATTTAAAGGTAAATCTTTGAACCCAAGATCTTTGATCTTGAGTATATAAATCTTGATATTTAAATCTCGAAATGACGTAAAAAGTAGATAACCGAAAATGGTAAGATTTCATGGGTTGTATTCATATCAGAAATCAACTTACCAATTTTAACCAGCATCAAATTAAATACACAACAGAGTCCAAATTACCGGTTTGCGTGAACGCTTGTTATCGATAGCACTCATTGATTGATTTCCACTTAAACTGGAACTTCACACTGGCGGTGATTGATGAATCGGTGATTAATTTTGAACTACGACAGCGGAATGGGTCTCGTGTACGACGGGTCGTTTATATCTGCGCACTATCTTTTTCTATAGCCATTATTCGTGGCTAAGTAATAACTGATCTCAAACGCTATATAGGTAACCATTATTCAAACACCAAGAACTCTCCGTGACGCAGAGAACATGAAACATGTTTCTCGAGGTACATATTTGGGCAAAGCTGTATGCGTTTATGAGGATCTGAATTGCATAGTAACTGATCTATTGCGAGTCCACTGTGACTGACAAATGGTTTACAATTAAATTTTTATATTTTTCAAATTAGCACGATGACCGCTGAAAGGAAACACCAATACAAAGTCAGAGATAGTTTCTATTAAAGACCAGTATACTATGTATTAGCAATGTGTGAGTGTTACAGTGCAGGGCAATATCTGACAAGTCCCAGCTGACGACCTAGATCGATCATAATCTAGGGATCTCTTGACGATACCAGAGATCAGCTGAACCTTTGCATGTTGTTCAAATATTTTTATTTACGATCCGTAGTTATCAAGAACAAAGATAAAACAGAAAATCCTTGTAAGAAAAAAATATATTTATAAATTCATTTTACACACAGGTGCGTATGAAAAATGCCGGGTGTTACGTCACCTGAAAAGTTTTACCTAAACCGAGGGACCCTGAATAAAGTGGAAAACTCTTATCATGTTGTAGGAGGAAATTCATCTGGAGAGGGCGCCTCTTATCTCATCTGACGTTTGACCTTAGAAAAGATAATAAGACCTTTTTGAACTTCAAACAGATGGGAAAATGCTTGAAAAATTGTGTCGTCTCTCTTGATAAAAGGCTGTCTTATGATTTATAAAATTCTATTTTATGTCAAATCTAAGATATTCAATTTCGGCACGAGTTTTTTTCGTAGACTTTCGATGTAGGTATTAAGATTGATCACCCATCCACAAACTGGCCGCGGCAAACGCAGCATGACCAGGAAGATCGATTTTTAGGCATAGTTATTACTATTTTTATTATATTATAAACTGTTTAATTGGTTACAAGGTTAATGTATTTTCTAAAGAAAAAAGTGGCCTGTACTGGAGCTGGCTTCTTCTGATTTAGTAGATACATCAGTTTCAATGTAACTAGTAAATCAGATTTCTTCTGTTTCATTAAACTCATTAGCTTCACGTCTTGACCGAATCCTCCATTCCCATAAAAATGTGCACTGATCAATTACACAAGACGTCGCCGGCGCCCGTAGGCACCGCACCAGTCTTTAGTTAACGTTGGCGTGACAGGCCGATTGGCACAAGATTAATCGTTCGTTACCCACTGGAAGTAACTCACAGCGCACTGGCTGTTATTAATTTAACTTAGTTTAACGAAATGGCAGAACCAACGCTTGCTTATTATGTAGTAGGTAGCTTTAGTCTTTACAGAGCATAGCAGAGCATAGCTGTAACATATTCTTAATTTTATGGCACTCATTATATTCAAGTTTAAGAGGCATTGGACGAAGCACATAGCTCGTAGAACTGACGGCCACTGGGGCAGAAAGGTAATTGAGTTGAGACGTGGGACGTCCTCAAACGAGATGGACGGACGACCTTGGGAAGGTCACTCGTTGGATGCAAGCGGCATATAACCGGTCCTTATGGAAGTCTTTGGGGAAGGCCTTTGTTTGGTCCTTGTGGCAGTGGACACCTATTGGCTGATATGGTGATGATTACATGTCACCGATTTTGATAAAAAAAAGATGTTAGAAAGGTGTCTTGATCGAGAGTGTTATTAGCTATAATTTAAGAAAATCTAGCTAGCCGTTTGAAGATTATCAGCTGTTTTCTGGTTCGTAAAGGGATGTGAGCAACTTCTACAGGTCTGATCGATTTGAAATTTGGTATCCTACTTCAATGATATTGCAAGAACATATTAACCGCCTATTGACTGCCTCATTAGTCTAGTGGTCCCAAGCGCGACTGCTACGCTAGAGGTCCTGGGTTCGATCCCCAGGTCGAGCAAAGTGTTATTGGGTTTTTCTATGAAATTCTCAGTAGCAGCTCGGAGTCTGGATTTCTGCCCAGTTAATGGCAATAGGCTCGCCCCCTATTACATGGGACCTAAACATACCGGCGAACTGTGGGTGTACATTAGTACGGCTCTGCCTAACCCTTCGGGGAATACAAGCGTGATGGTATGTTTTATGTTTATATTAATCGGGATTTTAAATTTAATGCTAATAAGTATATTTATTTAGTGTTAACGTCATGCAAATTCTTTTTCTTTTTATACGAGTAGTACGTGGAAAATCCTTGTGCATCGTGTGCCACCTGGGCATGCAGGAGGGTAAGTTATACCAACTAAAAATCGCACTTATATTTCCTTGCGATATAGTAGCAGCCATGGAATTCGCACATTCGTCACCATTATGACCATCTCTGCATCTTAAATTGTCTGTAATTGTATTATTTAGTTATTGATTCTTCCTATGTTTATAATGATTTCTTCCTATTAACATATAGGTTGCCAGTATAAGTTATGTACCATTAAATAATAATAAGTAAAATAAGGGAGCTGCATCTCCCAAAAAACTGTGACACAGTATGGCGGAGTTAATAATATGTTGTTTTTACTTTGAATAATCAGTTTTTTCCTTTCTTCTTTCTTTCATGTAGTGTATACGGTAAAAATAAGTTGCTAAATAATATATAGATACTAGCTTCTGCCCACAACTTTATCTGCGTGGACTTCAGAATTGGGTATAAATGGATAAAAAAAATAGCCTATGTGTTATTCCAGACTATAATCTGTCTCTGTGCCAAATTTTATCCAGATCCGTTAAGCCGTTTTGGCGTGAAAGAGTAACAAATATCCATACATACAAACTTTCGCGTTTATAATATTAGTAAGGATTGTGCTCCACCAATGCCCCCAAATAGGCTCACTCCCTATAATGTGCACACCAAAAACTGCAGGTGTATATTTCTACTTATCCTGTTGGAGATTTCAAGTTTGCTGATAAAGTCATCTATATAAATTAACGCTTAACCAAAGACTAAGTTGTGTGTAAGTTTCCTAATATAAACTTGGTCTACTTAGCGTTAACAATTGAGTAAGTACGACCAACTTGCTCTAAGCATAGATATAACTTATTTCTAACTTGCTGTAGCTCGTTATACAGCGCATAACGGGGGTGATATTGTACAATACATTGGGTGGTGATATTGTATGGACTACATACCAATAAAGCGGGCCTACTTGGCACCACGGTATACCTTAGATCAAAACTTACATAATTATAAAAAAACTACGTGAAAGGAAGGTAATTTGTTACACCTTCCCACTAGATGGTGTACCAATTCAATAAATTTAATAAAAACGCATTAAAAGTAAATGTAGTGAGACACGAATTGAGAAGAATTTAACTTCTTACTAATATTATAAACATGAACGTTTGTGAGGATGTATGGATGTTTGCTACTCTTTCACGCCAGAACAGCTGATCGGATCTGGTTACAATTTGGCACAGAGATAGATTATAGTCTGGAATAATAAATAAGCTACTTTTTATCCAGGTCCGATCTAATTCTGAAGTAGACGAAGTCGCAGGAAGTATGTTAGAACGCTTATATGGTTTGGGTATGTCCAGAGAATGGATGAAAGACGACTATCAATAATTTTTTAATATCTATAATGTGCAGACATCGCTCTGTTACAATTTTATTATATTTTAACGTTGTTTCTTTATGCATATAGCCAGGTTTTGCGAGAATTAAAATCGTCATAATGCAGTGCGCAGCGCCATCTATCCACTATACGTAGAATAAACACAACACCTGAACAACTGAAGGAAATTCCACTAAGGTTGTAGTTTTCATGATACTTTTCACTTCTTAGTTGCTGGTGGCGTTAGTAGATGGCACTAATATATATCACAATACAGAATCTGAATCGCGGTGTTAAGATTCTCCGCCGAGGAATGACCTGCAATGAATCCTCGCTCCGAGCGCACTCTACGTGTCAATTTGGCCGGGAGTGGACCTAATTGACATGATAGGGTGAGTATAAGCTAGAAACATAAGGACCTAACAAAAATACCTATAGGTATTGCGATGCTAATTGATAATTAGTACTTAGTTATGTGATGTAATTTTTGGTTTAAATTATTTATGTGAAGAATGCCCGAGCAGTGTAGGTATATTTAAATTAACGTGATATTATATCTATATAACTAAAATCAAATAGTACCTAATCGATGTTATTTTGCATGTCATGTAAAATAACGTCGATTTATATAAACTTCACGAATAAATTCAAGTCAATCTAAGGGAACAGACGCGGCGTCCCTGTTGGGTGTCAATCGATATTTGCTACAAATAAAGCTGTCCTTGTCTGGCTGCCTATTTAGGCATTGGTGTGACAGACATGTTGTTATAATGACCTAATTTGATTTATTGTTGATGTTATTAAAGTTTATAAGTGTGAATAATTAATTTTGTTATCAGTCTTGTTAACTGACTTCAAAAAAGAGGAGGTTCTCAATTCGACGTATGCTTTTTTGTGTTTGTTTGTGATTAATCCGTCAATTACGAACCGATTTTGATGATTCTTTTTTTGATAGGTAGGTCAGAGGTGGTCCTATAAAAATTTGGTTCAAGATCTGATCACTTAATTTAGGACGAAATGACAATAACACGTAACGACTGAGTAAAGTATAAAATCAAAAGCTAATAAAAATGTTGAAATAAAATAATTTTAGCTTTCATTTAATAATTTTGTTTTATGATAATTTCTTTGATACATAATTCGATGTTATTACTTTTTGTTTGTGCAATTAACTGAATTGATTTATTTTATTACAATTTTCGCTGTATGTTATAGTTATGTGGATTTATTTTGATTTGAAATAAATTATTTATATTTTTAATCTGTGTCGTTAGCCTAAACAAAGAGTCTGGGTTTATTTTGTAATACAAGTACTGGATACGGTCATGCAAGATTTAGTGTGTCATGATTTAATATTGGAGTTTGGTTAAGTTTTATTTAATTGTGATTTCGACTATGTGAAGTTATGAAGTTGTAATGTGTCCTGTATTGTTAATAATTATTCTTAAATTAGGTATCAATGTGTAGTTAGGTACTTATATTGTCAAGCCGAATTTCAACACGTCGGAGATTTTTTTGGGTGTTTCTTTATCGGTGATAGAATTTTAAAATTGAAAATATTACGATAGTTACTGCGTCACATCGGGTGCATGCTGTTACTGTTAGCTGAATATTATAAACATATATACCATCACGCCTGTATTCCCCGAAGGGTTAGGCAGAGACGTACTAATGTACACTTTGCTCGACCTGGGAATGGAACCCAAGACCTCTAGCGTAGCAGCTTGGGACCACTAGACTAATGAGGCAGTGACGCTGAATATTATCGTGTAATTTATCTGTTTATTATAGTTTATTTATTTCATTAAATTAAAATGCCTCATTAGTCTAGTGGTTCTGACTGCTATTGCTAAGCTAGAAGTCCTGGGTTCAATTCCCAGCTCGAATGGTATTATTGGGTTTTCTACAAAATTCTCAGTACCAGCTCGGAGTTTGGGATCTGTGACTGGTTAATGATAATAGGCTCCTCTCTATTACATGGTACCTAAACATCGGTGAATTGGTGGGTGTATGACAGTGTACCACTGCCTTATCCTTTGAGGGATGCAGGCGTGATAGTATGTTATGTTATATTATTATTAACAATTTTTTTATATACTGGTTCCTGACACTTACGCGAATATTAGACATTGAAACAAAACTATGTTTTACGGTTTTTATCGCGTTGTATTAATATTATTTAAGTCCCGACGTTTGCCAATAAATAACAAAAATGTAAGGTAGCTGTTAGTAATTGCAACATTATGACGTCCAACAACTTAGTCTGCCCGTGACCATGGATGCTGTAAAGGATCCGAAACGTCGGGAATTAAATAATAATAATACAACACGATAAAATCCGTAAAAAGTAGTTTTATTTCAATATTTTTTTTTATAGATGAGTTTGACAAACGTGCTGACGAGCTACCTAGTGCTGAGTAGTCATCGTCGCCCAAAGACACCTGCAACACTAAAGGAGTTGCTTGAGAGCCCCTACGGACTGCAGACTGCCAGAGCAGCAACCGAGGGGAACTGGCTCTTATGTACAAAAGTCGAAACACACACCACGGTGCTTTACGACAGATTCCGACTTAAGCGTGGTCGCCAGCCAGTCAGACCCCAAGAGGTCCTACTACCGAGTGAGGCATATTTGTAATTTTTTTAGAGATATTTCCACGCCTCTTACGGAATGCCTATCTGAAAGGCAGTGAGGAATAGTATTCTACACGTCCCCACACGGAGTAAACTATGCTTTTCCATTTCGTTAATCGACCTTTTAACCCGACTGCGCCAGAAGGAGGGTTATGTTTTAGTGTATATATGTATGTAGGTATATTTCTTAATCTATCTAGCTCTACAGTCTAAACGGCTCGATTGATATTAGCTTGAGAGGCGTCGTGAGATTCGTCTCAATTGCGAGAGTGACATTGCGTATATCAAATTATAATAATTAAAAATGGCTGATTTTTGGCCGAGTGGGTTATCAAAATAAAGGGAAAAGTTTAGGCGGGAAAATGTAATGTGCACTTTGTCGGTTTTATATTATTTTCCAAAAATTGTGTTCCTCCGAAGTTTAATGTGAAAATCGTGATTTTTGTGTTCACACCTAAACCCCATCGATGCCTGGGTGAAGTTTCCACTGTTTTACTGGGGATTCTTCTTTATAGGTACTTGACACTGACAAACACAAAAAGTGAGGCGCCATTAAAAAAAAAATAGATAATAAAGGGTTTTATAAATGGCTTCCAAAAAAATATACAACTTATATGTTTAAATGTAATTTGAAATAAGTTACTAATAATAAATTGCCAATAAAATAATTAATAATGCCTCTCAAAAAACAGGTTTTCACTTTTACTGCTTTCGTTCTTTAATAAATGAGTACCTCCTTTAAATGCACTTAGAAAATAAGGAACCTTTTTTGTGAAGAGCAAATAAATGATATAAATAAATAACAACTTTCCAAAGTAATGCGGTAAAGGCTGAGGCTGCGCTATCTAGCTACATGTGGGTGTACATTAATACGCCTCTGTCTAACCCTTGAAGAAATACAGGCGTGATGGTATGTTTTATTTAATTTCGTTTATATATTACTCATTATATTATATCCATTTATTATTATTATTAACTGCCTCATTAGTCTAGTGGTCCCAAGTGCGACTGCTATGCTAGACGTCCTGGGTTCGATCCCCAGGTCAAGCTAAGTGTTATTGGGTTTTTCTATGAAATTCTCAGTAGCAGCTCGGAGTCTGGATTCGTGCCCGGTTAATGGCAATAGCCTCGCCCCCTATTACATTGGACCTAAACACACCGGCGAACTGTGGGTTAATATACCTCAGCTGGTCTGTTCGGCTCTGCTCTGTTATGTTTATAAATATATAACATTTCAAAATGTCCGCAATGGTATTTTTTTCTATATATAAAGAACCCAGGTGTTCTGTACATATAATATACAAAAAAATAGATTCATTTTTATCTCACGTTCGAATCGAAATACCTACCTATAAAATTACAATATCTGTGACTATAGACTATATATACAGGAATCTTATATATTTAGATGGATAGAATATTCTTACCAAAACCTAATGTCATCTATGCAATTGACTAATATATAAGATTGACATTCAACCTGGTTGGTTGTCACCTTAGTGGTATAAAAAAAACACTTCTACATCCACGAGCGCCGCCTGCATCTATGAATGTAAATGCTTCGAGTGTGTATAGGAAATGGGGAATGGAGGAAGCTGAATTCTTTGACAAGATTATTTACAACAACCATCCTTGTCATCATGCGTGGGGAAAGTCGCAATAGTGCAGTATTTTATAGTAAGCTTGTATCTACACTCAATACTCAATATTTTATTGCATTCCATAATGTTTTACAAAGGTGGACTATAAATAAATTAGATCATTATGGACCCTGTCGGGCACAGCAAAAGATTAGGAGAAAGGAAGACGGGTTTAGCATCATTTGGCAACTAGATTGCCCATATAGTATACAGATTTACATACATTTATGGTGTTTAAATTCTTATTATCTGATTTTATATAATTTAATTACATTACTTACAATATGTTTTGAAGTCATTACTATATTATATTGTATCTCCATAGATAGATAGACTTATTCTCAGGCATATATGGGCCATGCCATATATGGCTGAGAATAAGTAGATAATAATATAATAATGATAGATAAGTAAATAAAAAAACTAGTCTACTAATAATTATCATAATAAAACTAAGTAAATTTTTAGACGAGCAAAACCACGTAATATTATGTCTTTAACTTATATTACTTACATAATATATTTTCTCTCATACATGTATGAGAAGATGTATGTATGTGGAAGAAGCAAAAGAAGTATGCAAGAATCGTAGCAAGTAGCAGTCTATAGTTTCTGCCTACCCCTGTGGGTGAAAGGTGTGAGTGTATATATGTAATTATGTATGTATAATATATTTTATTGTAAATTATTCTTCGTATTTATTTTAACTTGAAAATGCGTTTATTTACGAGTGTATTTTATCAGTAAAATTGAAATGTAGTTTTAAAAAAGGCACATTGTTTCATAATGCTGTTATCTTAATAAATATTACACAACTTTTTCCAGCATTAAAATTTTATTATTCACACGAAAACAACTCTTATACCGGCAGAAATGTTTACATTATTTACAATATTTTGTTTTGTATTGATTCTAAATGAAAAATACACGCATACCGTCAGTGTTTCGAACCCACAGTATCGCGTCATCGGAGGCCAAGACGTCACCACGGAAGAGTATTCTTTTGTAATCATATTATCAGACATATATGCATTTTACGTGATTCGACTGTGTACTGGGTTTATGCTAACCGAAGAGTGGGGCTTGACCGCTGGTCACTGCGAATGCTGGCAGTGCTTTGTTTGGTATGGAAACTTCACTGAATCGCCAATAATAACCCAACTCTACACTAAAGTCGATAAAATGATCAAGCACCCTTCATACCGTGTTTTAACTTTAGAACAAGGAACAGTGGATCTAATAGTCGAAAACGATTTATGTATATTTCATGTATTTCAAAAGATTAACATAAAAAGTTATGCGAGACTGTTGTCTGTAGACAGGGCGACAATTATAGGCCTTTCTGTGACGTACGTTGGCAGTGGATATACATCAGTGAGACACCCACGTCCTGGTGATGATTTGAGACCCCTGCAGTACGGCGAAGGGGCTGTTGTCAATTGTGATATGGAAATGAGAAGTAAATCGAAGTATGTCATATGTATTGCACCGAAATGTACCAATAGATTATCACGACCTTGGTACGGTGACTCCGGCGGACCTTTGATATACAATGGCAAAGTTATCGGAATATGTTCATATGGTATTGAAAGCGACGTCATAGCCCGGGCCGGCTATACGCCTATCAGTCCATATATAGATTGGATTCATAAAGTGATTTTGTCTAAACAATAATAGACTTCCTAGTGGTATCATCTTTAGCCTGCTCATCATTTAGTGGCGGCAGAATAGCAGGATTTTACCAAAGTGGGTACCACTACATTGCCAATCATTTGCCAAAGATATTACGTAAATAGATACGTCTTTCTCTTCAAAAACGCCCAGAAGAGGTAAATGTAATGGGAATATTTGTGCCATCGGGGCTTTGCACTAACTCATCATACAAGATTTTTATTGATGCTGTACTGCTGAAGAGTTAACACTGTCTAAAAATTAAACCAAGATTCCTGTATATGAACTTTTGCATAAGACAAAAATGTGCTTACGAAACACGATGTGGATTAATATTTTCAATAGTTCAGATTCAAATCAAATCAATAGTGTAATAGCTCCTGAAACTGTGAAATCGAATTCATTTTCTTCTCAACGCAGTGGGCGGCAGTGTCAACTGCTCTGCTATCAAAGACCCATCTATCATCATATTTTTCCGTAAATTCTGTTGATGTAGGTATGTAAACAAGATGGCCGTGTGTGAACTACCTTCTCCTATAACATCTTGTCCATGGAAGACCCTCAGTTTTGTGTTTCTATGATGGATTTCTTCAAATATCTATATCATTATATAAAAAGGAAAATGATGTACCCATACGTTCTTCCAAGACTCTTTAAATAAATACTCAAATAATACAACTCAAATCAAATTTTACTACATTTTCTGTTCGTATTATTTCATGGAACAAAATAATAAAGTACCTATAATACATTTATTAAAAATAATAAACTTTATTATTATATTTTGAAATGCTATAAAAAATAATAGTTTATGCCAATTGCTCGAGGGATGGTTATAGCCAATAGTACCATACAAGTAAAGTTTATTAACATACCATCACGCTTGTATTCCCTGAAGGGTTAGGCAGAGGTGTACTAATGTGCATCCACTGTTCGTCTATGTTTAGGTCCAATGTAATAGGGGGCGAGCTTATCGCTACTGAGAATTTCATAGAAAAACCCTACAATACTTTAAAACTTTGCTCTACCTGGGAATCGGACCTCTAGCGTTGCAGTTGGCTTAACGTTACAGTTTACTGTTCCCATAGTATGATAATAAGGGTTAGGTTAGTTAGGTCGTGCGACAGGTCATTGAGCTCCCTAAATTACGGTTGAGTTACACGATGACCGATGCATGCGTGCCGTCAGTTGGGACTGGTCAACTCAAAGCTGCTACAGATTTTCCCTCAAAAGGCCATTCCAGACATTGCCCTACATCATACCACTCACATACGTAATTTTTCATGTCAGGACTTTAAAATAGACTATGATTCTCTAAGTTTGTTTCAGTGTTTATTTTGAGAGGTCGTCAGTTAGGAAATACCGAAGTCATCTAGCTATACAAAGAAGAACCGAATCCATTTACTTGAAACAAAAACACACAAAAGTATCGTCTCTAAAGATCTACTTACTTACAAAAATAAATATCATTTCATTTAATTTTTACACGGGCAGATCCCAATTTCTAGGCAGTTTATATATCCTTTTTTTCTATAGTACTTACCTGACACTTGGAGAAGCGGCAGGGTTTGTCAGACTGGTACCGACAAAAATCCGTACTTGCCATCCGTTGCCTTATAGTCCTGGCCATGGGATTCGTAACATTCACCATGTCCATGACAGGAATATAAATATTATTATGGATATTCTATTATCTTATGGACAGACTAGGACCTATCTTAGTCAATCCTACGGATATTAAAGTCAAAGTCATAGTCAAAATGTTATATTTCAATTAGACCATTAAAGTTACTTTTGAACAGTCGAAACTAGTTGTACGGTTCCAAAAAGTGGGTCTTATGGAGAACACCAGGCAAGAAACTCCATAGATACTCTTAAAAAAAAAATGATTACATTATTAATCTTTACAGCTTTGTTTTAAATAGTTGCTGAGAATTATGCAGTTTGATGTGCAAGACTTAATCAGTATAGGTATTATATTAAAAAGAAAGGGATTGTCAGAGCGAGTAAGAGCTGACCAGTCCCGACAGACAGCACCAGTTCACGAGCACGACGTTGACAATCAATAACGATTCTCTTAAGTGTTCGTATAATAACCGCGACCGACGTATTTACGGGCATGGAAAGGGATCTTTTTTATTTATTTATTTAGGGCGGCTTAAGCTTACAGATTTATTGATCGCTTAGGCACGAGCCCCTAGAGATAGAATAAGGGGCATGTTAAGTAGTATTTAATGTAATATAATATTAGAATAGGGAGCAGATAATTTATAGTTTCATGACCTTCATGTAAGACATTAACTACCTGTTGAGCCTAGAGGTGTTGGGTCCGAATCCCAAGCCGAAAAAAATATTATTGTATTTTTTTTTATATAATTCTCAGTAGCAGCTCGGAATTTGGAATTTGTGCCCGGTTAATTACAATAGGCTCGCCCCTCATTGCATGGGACCCAAAAGTATCTTCGAAATGTGGGTGTACGTTAGTCTACCCAACCCTTGGGGGAATACAGGCGTGATCGTATGTCCCCCCCAAGGGGTTCTCGCCTTGTCGCGGCGGGGGGGCTTAGTTACCGAGGATCGTAGCCTACGGCGAAGCTAAGTAGAACCCCAGGGAGGGGCTGCTCCCGCGGGCTTTGCCTAGGAAGTCTACATTGGAGCGGCCACTGTAGGTTGCGGTGTCGTCTGGGAAGCACCGCAACTGCGGCGGGCCACGGTGTTGTGTGAGCGACACTGCGGCTGAAGGTTGGGGGGCCGCGGCGGGAGAGGAGTACCGGTATTACGGTGCGCCGCTCTCCCTTCCTTCGGCTGGGTCGCAGCTGTAGGACCGCGGACGCGGTGGGGCCGCAGGGGGAGATGAGTCTCAGTATTGCGATGCGACGCTTTCTCTACCCTACGGCCAAAGTGAGGACGGTGGCGGGCCACATATCTATCCACAAAGAGGGCCTTTGGCGGCGGACTTGGGGTCGTCAGTCGCCCATTGCACTTGGCCCTCAGGGAGGATCCAACATTGGACGACCGCGGTGGGATCGCGGAGCATGCGAGAGCGATTCCTGTGATCCCACCACTATGTGGAAGGTGGCAGTGGTGGTGGTTTTAGTCGGTATGTTGGCCACCTGGCCGGAGAGCCCGACACAATCGTCCCGCATCCCCGAAGCGGGGCGGCGTGCATAAGTAATTAGGCGGCGCAATTTCCCCACCAAAGAAAAAAAAAGGGCACTGCATTACTCCCAAATACATTTCAGTTTTATGTTATTGGATTTCATAATGCAAGTCATAAAATAAAATAACAATTTCACTCCGTTTTAAGTGCGGCTTTTTCCACATAGAAAGGCAACAATGACGGGGCCCAGACGGTTAAGATTACTAACTGCATCCTTTAAAATAATAGCAGGATAAAGGTGAGAATACTATTGATCAATATGATAAAGTACTTTTTACACCTGTATTTCCCGAAGGGTGAGGCAGAAGTGTTCTATTGTACACCCACAATTCGCCGATATGTTTAGGTCCCATATTACTCGTATAGGGGCGAGCCTATAGCCATTAACTGGGCACAAATCCAAACTCCGAGCTGTTATTGAGAATTTCATAGAAAAACCCAGTAACACTTCTCGACTTGTCCATCGCTCGGATACCGCCGCGATCGTCCCGCATGCTACCTTTCGCCGCGCACTATGTTCGCTTCGCCGTCAAGTTCTTGTTTTTTGTATTTTATGTAATTATTAATTATGTTTATTTATTTCTTTATTTTATTTTATTTTCTTCCTTCTCTATTTTATTATCTGGTTTTGCGTCGGTGATCCACTCCGGGTCTGGTTGAAAACCAGCGCCAGGCAATCTGTCTGGCACATGCTGAACCAGTTCCCTTTCAGCGCAACCGTGAGGCAGTACTTTTTTTTTATTTTATTTTTTTCTTATTTATATTTTTTTTTGTTTTGTTTCTGTTTTTTTCTTATAGTAAGTTTTTCTTTGTACTTGTCTCGCTTGTAGCTGAATAAATGTTTCTTTCTTTCTTTCTTTCTTTCTTACTTGGGTATAAAACCCAGGACTTCTAGCGTAACAGCAGCGCGCAGGACCATTAGGCTCCACGACGAGACAGTCAATCTCTTACATGTATACAGTCATACAGAAACTAAAAATGGTGATCCTTACTATAATATATATTACATTAATAATCTACTTAACATGCCCCTTTTATCACAAGGGGCTCGTGCCTAACCGATCAATAAATCTGTAAGGTTAAGCCGCTCTTGCCCCGGTTGATCTATGGATCAACACTAACCAACACTAACCGTTTATAACATATCCATTTCCGAGCCCGCAAATACGTTGGTTCCGGTTATTATACGAACACTTATGTCAATCGTTAGTGGTTTGTGTCATATTCAAATTCAAAGTCAAATATTTTATTTCAAAATTACAAATAGGATAAGATAATATTATATTCGACATATTTTGATGAATTATTTTTGCAAGACTGCTACTGGACTTATGACCGCGGCCTTATATTGCATAACAAGCAAATTAATGTTCTTATATTCACTTTTACAGATTGGGTGTATTGATATTTAAGAAGAAATGAATTTAATAATATGCAATATAACTTTAACTAGGTATTTACATAACTAGGTATATTTTATTATAATCAATGTTCATACTTTCTAAACGTATAAAGCTATAAGTTTGAATATTTCTAAAAAATATTCTAGAAGCATGTACAAGTACTTATACACATTGTTGTTTGTTTGCCTTATGACAAAGATTACTGGAAAACGATATCATACAATCAATAATCTGAGGGTTCACTATGGAGACGATATCAAAGATGGCGAGTATGAATACGTAGTCAGCTTATTCAAAGCCTATAAGAACCGCTCTAAATATTACGTACGCAGAATCTGTACTGCGTCTGTGATAGCGGAGCAGTGGACACTGACAGCTGCACACTGCTTCGAAAACGAACAGATCCATAAAATCTATGTTTGGTACCAGAACTTCACGGTTTCACCATTACATAGAAAATTATTTTCTAAAATATTGAAAAATTATATTCATCCGTCATATCGCAATATTGATTATAATACGGATTTTATAACGGACAATGACATTACTTTATTGCATACCAACAAAATAACTTTAAAAAGTTATGGACGAATATCAGCCGTTGACCACATGTCGATGATAGGGCTGCCAGTGACGTACGTGGGCGGTGGCGGTACGAACCATCCTGGAGATGACGAGATGAGACCGCTGCAAGTTGGTGAAGCGATTATCTCCACATGTGATGCTTTATTGAAGCATTCTGGAAAATATATTATATGCATTAGCCCGAAGTGCTCTAACAAGATGCAACGTCCTTGGATGGGAGACTCCGGTGGTCCTTTGATATATGATGGTAAGATCATCGGTGTGGCGTCCTTTGGAACTACTGAAGATATTGTAATGGAGGCATATGTACCGACTAGTCCATACATAGAATGGTTGTATGGAGTTATGCACTCGGTAGAATAATTTTTAGGTTGGTATTGTCCATGATGGAACAAGTTGGTTGCTTCTCATGTGACGTCGTGTTGTGCCTGACACACTCAGAATTCTGATGTTTGATTTTGATTATTTGCACCGATTTTGCATATGTATATTACTGTTTCAATTTGTAACACAAAATTGCAGGATATATTTGATTTGAAAAATTTATAATTATGGAAACCACTCACCTCTGTATCAAAAAAATAAGTTCCTTAAGTAGACATTCTAGAGGTCATTCACAAGCCCTAGACGATCTGCTTCATCCATGAATAAAATGTTCCCTTAATCAGCTAACCTGTATTTAAATTAATCACTTTGGGATTTTAATCAGTGTTTTTTTATGGATTAAGTCGGTAAAAGAGCTGACGAGTCACCTGGTGGTAAGTAGTCAGCGTCGCCCATGGACACCAGCAACACCAATGGACGCGTCGTTTGCTAAAATTTGAATAAAAGTTTCTGACCTACGATCAACCATCCACACATGGATACAGTCATATCCTAAATATTCTACATAATATAGATATATATAGACTTGTAAACCATTCATCATTGCCCCCGTGCAATGTTCTGCGCACCGACATGGTGGCATGGGTCTAAATTATTTATGAAAATTACTTTATTATTACCTACATATAGCCTGAATAACTATAACACACTACAGCCTAACCCTAACTATGAGAGAAGAAGCGCACCAGAAAACCATTTTATATCAAAGATAAAAATCAGGTAGGTATACCAGTAGATAGGGCGGAAAATTCTAAAGTCTATGATTATGTCGAAGTTGGATTTTATAATACGCTAAATGATGGGTAGGTATTTATTTCTGTGAATAGATCTTTTAGGAGTCCGGAAGACCGAATTTCTCTTACAAAGGTAATACCGAAATAAATCGTAATTCAAACACCATTTAATCAAATTCTGATTATTCTGATACCTATACCGTTAATCTAGGTTGCTACTTTACCATTTCATCCAAAATACTTCACTGGTAATAAATGTAAGCGAATGCAATTTTTGATAGCTTTACCAAGTTTGGAACGATTTTTCGGTCTTTTATTTACAGTCAAGTAGTAACTAGTAGACGAAATAGTATCGTAGAAACCTAGATAAACGGTAACCAAATCCGAATAATAACATAATTTGATAGAATATTGTCTGGATTACGATTTATTTCGGTATTACGTTTTTGTGAGCAATTCAAGCTCCGCCGGACCCTTAAGGACACTTTTACAAGTCAATGTTGTATTTTTTTTAAATTAGATGGCACCAAAATTTCCTAACTGACGACCGCTGAGAAGAAACACTGACACAAATTCAGCGAATAATGGTCTCTTAAAGTCCAAATATAGTACCTACTTAGTAGCAATTAAGTGAGTTACTATACAAGACAATGTCTGAAATGATCTTTTGAAAAATGATCCATAGCGGCTTTTAGTAGACCAGTCTCATCTGACGGCACACATGCATCGATCATTGGGTAGCTATTTAACAACCTGTCACACGACTATACCAGATCTGTGGAATATTTGCGTAGCCCAGATAAAAGTCACAAAGCCGCCAGACCGCTTAAATCTGTGTATCTAATTTACTTATTACTCATATTTACATTTTTTTTTAATTTAATTGAATGTCAGTAAAAATTACATTAATGTCACTGCTAATATAATAGCTTGTTATAAATTAAGTAAGCTGTGTTACATATCTGCTAGCTGTTTTACAAAACAGCTCTGTTACGTAAAAGACCTGGATTGTCATTGCGATAGCTGTAACCGCTACCCACGTTTAGCTGTTTTGTAGAATGATTTATCCGTAAACAAATTAGGCGTTTTGTGTAAAAAAGCTATGACAGTTATATTTGTTACAGATTTTTACAGTCACATTTAGTTCTAACCGGGTAAATTCGAGATGAAAGAAATTTAAATATTGGTTAGGTTAGGTACCTACCATATGCCAGAACCGATAACCGTTGTCACGTTGTGCATACTCACACAGAAGAGATTAGGTTATTTAGACGAACTGCTTTTTGCTTTTATTATTGTTATGCCTTATAGAGCCATGAGCGCCAAAATTTGGAACTTTAAAATCCAACAATTCATACCATGCTGATTGGAAAAAAAGCTTAGCATTAACCCGCTGCATTGATGAATTCAAGACGTTCATGCAATTCCGCCTGTTAAAGTACATCTATTATGAAAAACATCATTCAGTTGCTTTACATAACAGAGCTGTTTTGTAAAACAGCAAACTGTAGCATTCAACTGCAACATACCTATATAGGTACCTACTTACTAACCTAAATGATTTTGGCTTTCCCTTATGTTAATTGATACCTACTTCCTTCCTGTGTTTGAAATTTGATTGCATAATAAGGTATTTCTTGCATAAATTGACCCTTTACAAAATATGGTCCCATGACGATATTGAACTTTATTTAAAAGGTTACTATAGGCCCAACGTATTTTTTTTTCAATATGGTGTCAGTAGCGCGAGTAGGTAGGTAGACCTCCGGCCTCCACGAGCTGTGGCCTGTGGGCGATTGACTTGGAGAGTCCGTCACCAGACCAGACAATGGCCTCTGTAGGTGGCGCGCGATTTCGCGTGCTCTAAGTGCGATGCGAGATGAAGCCTCGGCTTTTGAAGAGATCCAGAGAACACTAAATCACAGCCTGTCATGATCGTGGCGAATGTCATTAATCCCATGACCATGACTATAGGGCAAAGCAAGGCATGTACGGTTTTTTTTAGTCGGTACGAGTCCGACATACCCTGCCGCCTCCCTGGGTGGCCGATGATCTGTTTTCCGTACAAGATTTTCAGTACAACAAAAAAAAGGTAGGTTTCTCAGTAGCAGACTAAGAACTTCAAAAAATCTTGCTCGACCTGGGAATTGTACCCACGACTTGGGATCTCGCTTATCAATGAGATTAAAAACAAAAAGAAATACATACAGACGAACATAGAACCTCCACTTTTTCTTGAAATCTGTTTTATCGGTGAACAAACATAAAGTAATACATACAATGAAACATCGTAGCTGCTCCTTTTTAAGGTCGGATAAAAATATTTCCAGGATATTTTACGAATCAATTGCGATGTAGTCAGACTTTTAGAAGTTATAAATGTAGTCTCTGTTATAACCATTAAACTAATTAATTTCTATAATTTGCGACTAATTTCGATCAGTCAGCGGCAATTATTTTACCTGTTTAGACTTGATTTCCTCCTACGCTGACATCGGTCGCTGATGTCGGTCGAGCGTCACAATGTTCTATGAGATACCGCAAAGCGACGCTGACGTCCGCTGCAGATTTTCTGTTACATACGCCACTGTCGGTATGCTCGACCGACGTCAGCGACCGATGTCAGCGCAGGAGGAAATCAAGTCTTAATCAGAATTGCAGTCGGCCCAGGTTGCATGGACTGTAAGTATGTATTGTATCATAATACAATACATATGATAAAGGATAATATATTATGATTTCTTTCACTTTAATATTCATAAATCGTTGAAATTCATTACACAAGTATTCTTCACCTGTCATGTGCCGTTATCAAAAACACTAAGCAAAAAATTATCTTTCCGAGTGCATTACTCCATACAACCATTCTATGTATGGACTCGTTGGCGTGTATGCATCCATTACAATATTATCATAAGTTCCAAAGGACAAGACTCCGATGATCTTACCATCATGTACCAAAGGACCTCCGGAGTCTCCATACCAAGGCCTTTGCATCTTAGTAGAGCACTTTGGGCTAACGCACATTATAAATACACCCTTTTCCTTCATTGTAACATCACATGTAGAGATAGTCGCTTCACCAACCTGCAGCGGTCTCAACTGTTCATCTCCAGTCTTTTTCGTACCGCCCCCTCCAACATACGTCACCGGCAGCCCTATCATTGTAGTGTGGTCAACAGCTGATATCCTTCCATAAGTGTTTAAAGTTATCTTGTGGGTATGCAATAAGCTAATGTCATTATCGGTTATTTTATTCCTATCATAAAGAATGTTGCGATAAGATGGATGTATAAATATCTTCAGCACTTTCGAATATAATTTCGTCACTAAGGGAGAATCTGTAAAGTTGCCGTACCAAACATAGAATACTTCATGTAGATAATCGACGCAGTGTGCGGCAGTCAGTGTCCACTGCTCCGCTATCACAGAGGCAGTACACAATCTTCTAAAATCATCCTCATCATAATCATCCTTAGAGATCTCCAATAAGTTCACTGCGTAAGTGTATTCACCTTCTTTGATGTCTTCTCCGTAGTGGACCCTCAGATGTTTGGTTTTGGGATGGATTGTTTCACATATTCTTGTCATTATACAAATAATCAAAATTAATATATATATGCTTCTAGAATTATTTTTATAAATATTTAAATGATGTGACTTAAGTTGCATTTTAAAACAAGTATGACGTTATACTTCGTTGAGTTTATAGCAGCATTGAATGCAACAAACATACATACCTACTCAATGTGTGTGCAGGTAATATATTTTTTTACTGTTAAAGCTAGTATTATTTTTGATTTTTTATCAAACCTAACAGTTAAACTCGTACCACAGATGGACTATAACATCTTTATTTCAGAAAAACGTGTGTAGTAGTAACCTAAGAACAGGCGACGTACTGTTCTGCGTGTGAGAAATATCTGCTCCCTTGATGACCGTCAGCGCCCTGAGGGTTCAACGGTACGATGGTTGCTGGTCATCGTGAAGTATAAGGTCATAGGACACTGTACGCACTGGACTTGATACAGTAGTTTATTGGGAACTAGCTTTTGTCAGCGACTTCGTCCGCGTGGAATAGTTACTTTGTTCCCTAGTTCTTCGCCCGCGGTTTCACCTGCGTTGCCCCGTTCCTAAGGGTTGTAGCGTGATGTTTTATAGCTTGAAACCTTTCTCATGAATCACTCATTTTCCCAACATTTCCCTTCACTGCTCTGCTCCTATTAATCGTAGCGTGATGAAAAGTATACTATAACCTGCCCAGGAGTATGAAGAACAATTGTACCAAGTTTCGTTGAAATACGTCGAGTGGTTTTTGTTTCTATAACGAACATACAGACAGACAGACAGACAGACAGACAAAAATTTTACTGATTGCATTTTTGGCGTCAGTATCGATCACTAATCACCCGCTGATAGTTATTTTGGAAATATATTTCATGTACAGAATTGACCTCTCTACAGATTTATTATAAGTATAGATTAGTAATGTTTGCAGGATAATCACGGTCTTATATAAATCACACAGCGTTAAATTCTTATGAGAATGATGGTTCTCTGCTACTGAACTGACTGGAAATTGAGATTTTTTTTAAAATCATTACTAATATTAATATATACTACATTACAGACTCTGTATGCATACTGCTACAAATGCACTTATGCGCAAGAGCATCTTCTGCATGGCACTCATAATCTATAATAAATTGCCTATGTAATGGAAAGGGCTGAATAATATAGATATAAAAAAAAAGGTTAACTCATATCTGGCTCTAAAGGCTTATTATAATGTCAACGATTACTTATTGGATAATATATAACTTATTATTTTCTTCTACCGGCGTGTATGTATGAGAAGATGTATGAATGTGGAAGAAGCGAAGGAAGTATGCAAGAATAGTAGCAAGTGGCAGTCTATATTTTCTGCCTACCCCTGTGGGAGAAAGGTGTGAATATATGTATGTATGTATTATTTTCTGTTGTTTTGTTTGTTGGGTATCTATTTTGTAATTTTACTTTTTTTTATGGGATAGGAGGGGAGAGGAGATTTTTTATACGAGCAGGCGGATTGCCTGATGGTAAGCGACTACCACCGCCCATGGACACCCGCAACACCAGAGGAGTCACGAGTGCGTTGCCGAGGGGATTGGGCCTCCGGTAACCTCACTCACTCGGCAAAACACAACGTAAGTTGCTTAACGCCGGTTTTCTGTGAGGTCGTGGTATCATCCGGTCGGGCCGGCCCATAAGTGCCGAAGCTTGGCTCTCCCATGTATAAAACACTTCATTTTATATTAATTGCCTAGATATAGATGTTTAATAATGTTTAAAGTATTATGAATTATTTAAAATTAATATTTGTACGCCATATAATATGGCAAACATGTTTGAGCCATAAAAAATATGTACCATCTTGCATGCATCTCTCTTTATATATATACTTTTATAAAATCGTAAAAAAGCTGTGTCTGTACATTGAAGATATTTAAAAAATACTAAGTGGGTTAGAGTATTGTATAAACGTCTCCGATCCCAAAAATGTGATTTTTAAAATTATTGTCTGTTTGTCTGTTTGTTTCGGGTTGGCGCAAAAACTACTGATTTTGACATTTTAATTTTGTTATCACTGTCCGAAAACATATGCTTCAACTTAAAAACTGGTGATCTTCTTATCTCAATTAATTAAACAGATCCCGAGACACAGCTTGAGCTCTCTGATGTATGCAGACCCATTCAAAACAGAGATCATCACTGTGGGTTACTGATTAAATTATTTTTGTGTTATAATATTTCTGTATGCACACACATATTTATACAAATGAATTTTCTTATTCTTATATACGCGTATATAGGGTTATGCTGCTGCGAGCTGTGGCCTGCGGGCGATTGACTTGGAGAGTCCGTCGCCCGACCAGACAATGGCCTCTGTAGGTGGCGCGCGTTTTCCCGTGCTCTAAGTGCGATGCGAGATGAAGTCTCGGCTTTTGAAGAGATCCAGAGAACACTGGATCGCAGCCTGTCATGATCGTGGCGAATGTCATTAATTCCATGACCATGACTATAGGGCAAAGCAAGGCATGTACGGTTTTTTTGTAGTCGGTACGAGTCCGACATACCCTGCCGCCTTCCTGGGTGGCCGATGATCTGTTTTCCGTACAAGATTTTCAGTACAACAAAAAAAAAGGTAGGTTTCTCAGTAGCAGACTAAGAACTTCAAAAAATCTTGCTCGACCTGGGAATTGTACCCAGGACTTGGGATCTCGCTTATCAATGAGATTAAAAACATAAAGAAATACATACAGACGAACATAGAACCTCCACCTCTTCTTGAAATCTGTTATATCGGTGAACAAACATAAAGTAATACATACAATGAAACATCGTAGCTTCTCCTTTTTAAGGTCGGATAAAAATATTTCCAGGATATTTTACGAATCAATTGCGATGTAGTCAGACTTTTAGAAGTTATAAATGTAGTCTCTGTTATAACCATTAAACTAATTAATTTCTATAATTTGCGACTAATTTCGATCAGTCAGCGGCAATTATTTTACCTGTTTAGACTTGATTTCCTCCTACGCTGACATCGGTCGCTGATGTCGGTCGAGCGTCACAATGTTCTATGAGACACCGCAAAGCGACGCTGACGTCCGCTGCAGATTTTCTGTTACATACGCCACTGACGGTACGCTCGACCGATGTCAGCGCAGGAGGAAATCAAGTCTTAATCAGAATTGCAATCGGCCCAGGTTGCATGGACTGTAAGTATAAAGGATAATATATTATGATTTCTTCCACTTTAATATTCATAAATCGTTGAAATTCATTACACAAGTATTCTTCACTGTTCTGTCATGTGCCGTTATCAAAAACACTAAGCAAAAAATTATCTTTCCGAGTGCATTACTCCATACAACCATTCTATGTATGGACTCGTTGGCGTGTATGCATCCATTACAATATTATCATCAGTTCCAAAGGACAAGACTCCGATGATCTTACCATCATGTACCAAAGGACCTCCGGAGTCTCCATACCAAGGCCTTTGCATCTTAGTAGAGCACTTTGGGCTAACGCACATTATAAATACACCCTTTTCCTTCATTGTAACATCACATGTAGAGATAGTCGCTTCACCAACCTGCAGCGGTCTCAACTGTTCATCTCCAGTCTTTTTCGTACCGCCCCCTCCAACATACGTCACCGGCAGCCCTATCATTGTAGTGTGGTCAACAGCTGATATCCTTCCATAAGGTTTTAAAGTTATCTTGTGGGTATGCAATAAGCTAATGTCATTATCGACTATGTCATTCCTATCATAAAGAATGCTGCGATAAGATGGATGGATAAATATCTTCAGCACTTTCGTATATAATTTCGTCACTAAGGGAGAATCTGTAAAGATGCCGTACCAAACATAGAATACTTCATGTAGATAATCGACGCAGTGTGCGGCAGTCAGTGTCCACTGCTCCGCTATCACAGAGGCAGTACACAATCTTCTAAAATCATCCTCATCATAATCATCCTTAGAGATCTCCAATAAGTTCACTGCGTAAGTGTGTTCACCTTCTTTGATGTCTTCTGCGTAGTGGACCCTCAGATGTTTGGTTTTGGGATGGATTGTTCCACATATTCTTGTCATTATACAAATAATCAAAATTAATATGTATATGCTTCTAGAATTATTTTTATAAATATTTAAATGATGTGACTTAAGTTGCATTTTAAAACAAGTATGACGTTATACTTCGTTGAGTTTATAGCAGCATTGAATGCAACAAACATACATACCTACTCAATATGTGAGCAGGTAATATATTTTTTTACTGTTAAAGCTAGTATTATTTTTGATATTTTATCAAACCTAACAGTTAAACTCGTACCACAAATGGACTATAACATCTTTATTTCAGAAAAAAGTGTGTAGTAGTAACCTAAGAACAGGCGACGTACTGTTCTGCGTGTGAGAAATATCTGCTCCCTTGATGACCGTCAGCGCCCTGAGGGTTCACCGGTACGATGGTTGCTAGTCATCGTGAAGTATAAGGTCATAGGACACCGTACGCACTGGACTTGATACAGTAGTTTATTGGGAATTAGTAATGTTTGCAGGATAATCACCGTCTTATATAAATCACACAGCGTTAAATTCTTATGAGAATGATGGTTCTCTGCTACTGAACTGACTGGAAATTGAGATTTAAAAAAAAATCATTATTAATATTAATATATACTACATTACAGACTCTGTATGCATACTGCTACAAATGCACTTATGCGCAAGAGCATCTTCTGCATGGCACTCATAATCTATAATAAATTGCCTATGTAATGGAAAGGGCTGAATAATATAGATATAAAAAAAAGGTTAACTCATATCTGGCTCTAAAGGCTTATTATAATGTCAACGATTACTTATTGGATAATATATAACTTATTATTTTCTTCTACCGGCGTGTATGTATGAGAAGATGTATGAATGTGGAAGAAGCGAAGGAAGTATGCAAGAATAGTAGCAAGTGGCAGTCTATAGTTTCTGCCTACCCCTGTGGGAGAAAGGCGTGAATGTATGTATGTATGTATGTATTATTTTCTGTTGTTTTGTTTGTTGGGTATCTATTTTGTAATTTTACTTTTTTTATGGGATAGGAGGGGAGAGGAGATTTTTTATACGAGCAGGCGGATTGCCTGATGGTAAGCGACTACCACCGCCCATGGACACCCGCAACACCAGAGGAGTCACGAGTGCGTTGACGACCTTTTAAAAGGGGATTGGGCCTCCGGTAACCTCACTCACTCGGCAAAACACAACGTAAGTTGCTTAACGCCGGTTTTCTGAGGCCGTGGTATCATCCGGTCGGGCCGGCCCATTAGTGCCGAAGCATGGCTCTCCCATGTATAAAATACTTCATTTTATATTAATTGCCTAGATATAGATGTTTAATAATGTTTAAAGTATTATGAATTATTTAAAATTAATATTTGTACGCCATATAATATGGCAAACATGTTTGAGCCATAAAAAAAGTATGTACCATCTTGCATGCATCTCTCTTTATATATATACTTTTATAAAATCGTAAAAAAGCTGTGTCTGTACATTGAAGATATTTAAAAAATACTAAGTGGGTTAGAGTATATAAACGTCTCCGATCCCAAAAATGTGATTTTTAAAATTATTGTCTGTTTGTTTCGGGTTGGCGCAAAAACTACTGATTTTGACATTTTAATTTTGTTATCACTGTCCGAAAACATATGCTTCAACTTAAAAACTGGTCAACTTCTTATCTTATATGTTTTCTTTCTTCTTTCTTATCTCAATTAATTAAATAGATCCCGAGACACAGCTTGAGCTCTATGATGTATGCAGACCCATTCAAAACAGAGATCATCACTGTGGGTTACTGATTAAATTATTTTTGTGTTATAATATTTCTGTATGCACACACATGTTTATTGAAATAAATTTTCTTATTCTTATATACGCGTATATAGGGTTATGCTGCTGCGAGCTGTGACCTGCGGGCGATTGACTTGGAGAGTCCGTCGCCCGACCAGACAATGGCCTCTGTAGGTGGCGCGCGTTTTCCCGTGTTCTAAGTGCGATGCGAGATGAAGCCTCGGCTTTTGAAGTGATCCAGAGAACACTGGATCGCAGCCTGTCCTGATCGTGGCGAATGTCATTAATCCCATGACCATGACTATAGGGCAAAGCGAGGCGTGTACGGTTTTTTTTTTAGTCGGTACGAGTCCGACATACCCTGCCGCCTCCCTGGGTGGCCGATGATCTGTTTTCCGTACAAGATTTTCAGTACAACAAAAAAAAGGTTTCTCAGTAGCAGACTAAGAACTTCAAAAAATCTTGCTCGACCTGGGAATTGTACCCAGGACTTGGGATCTCGCTTATCAATGAGATTAAAAACAAAAAGAAATACGACTAAATTTGCGATTAATTTCGATCAGTCACCGGCCATTATTTTACCTGTTTAGACTTGATTTCCTCCTACGGTGACATCGGTCGCTGACGTCGGTCGAGCGTCACAATGTTCTATGAGACACCGCAAAGCGACGCTGACGTCCGCTGCAGATTTTCTGTTACATACGCCACTGACGGTACGCTCGACCGATGTCAGCGCAGGAGGAAATCAAGTCTTAATCAGAATTGCAATCGGCCCAGGTTGCATGGACTGTAAGTATAAAGGATAATATATTATGATTTCTTCCACTTTAATATTCATAAATCGTTGAAATTCATTACACAAGTATTCTTCACTGTTCTGTCATGTGCCGTTATCAAAAACACTAAGCAAAAAATTATCTTTCCGAGTGCATTACTCCATACAACCATTCTATGTATGGACTCGTTGGCGTGTATGCATCCATTACAATATTATCATCAGTTCCAAAGGACAAAACTCCGATGATCTTACCGTCATGTACCAAAGGACCTCCGGAGTCTCCATACCAAGGCCTTTGCATCTTAGTAGAGCACTTTGGGCTAACGCACATTATAAATACACCCTTTTCCTTCATTGTAACATCACATGTAGAGATAGTCGCTTCACCAACCTGCAGCGGTCTCAACTCTTCATCTCCAGTCTTTTTCGTACCGCCCCCTCCAACATACGTCACCGGCAGCCCTATCATTGTAGTGTGGTCAACAGCTGATATCCTTCCATAAGTGTTTAAAGTTATCTTGTGAGTATGCAATAAGCTAATGTCATTATCGGTTATTTTATCATAAAGAATATTGCGATAAGATGGATGTATAAATATCTTCAGCACTTTCGAATAAAATTTCGTCACTAAGGGAGAATCTGTAAAGTTGCCGTACCAAACATAGAATACTTCATGTAGATAATCGACGCAGTGTGCGGCAGTCAGTGTCCACTGCTCCGCTATCACAGAGGCAGTACACAATCTTCTAAAATCATCCTCATCATAATCATCCTTAGAGATCTCCAATAAGTTCACTGCGTAAGTGTGTTCACCTTCTTTGATGTCTTCTGCGTAGTGGACCCTCAGATGTTTGGTTTTGGGATGGATTGTTCCACATATTCTTGTCATTATACAAATAATCAAAATTAATATGTATATGCTTCTAGAATTATTTTTATAAATATTTAAATGATGTGACTTAAGTTGCATTTTAAAACAAGTATGACGTTATACTTCGTTGAGTTTATAGCAGCATTGAATGCAACAAACATACATACCTACTCAATATGTGTGCAGGTAATATATTTTTTTACTGTTAAAGCTAGTATTATTTTTGATATTTTATCAAACCTAACAGTTAAACTCGTACCACAGATGGACTATAACATCTTTATTTTAAAAAAATTGTGTAGTAGTAACCTAAGAACAGGCGACGTACTGTTCTGCGTGTGAGAAATATCTGCTCCCTTGATGACCGTCAGCGCCCTGAGGGTTCACCGGTACGATGGTTGCTGGTCATCGTGAACTATAAGGTCATAGGACACCGTACGCACTGGACTTGATACAGTAGTTTATTGGGAATTAGTAATGTTTGCAGGATAATCACCGTCTTATATAAATCACACAGCGTTAAATTCTTATGAGAATGATGGTTCTCTGCTACTGAACTGACTGGAAATTGAGATTTTTAAAAAAATCATTATTAATATTAATATATACTACATTACAGACTCTGTATGCATACTGCTACAACTGCACTTATGCGCAAGAGCATCTTCTGCATGGCACTCATAATCCATAATAAATTGCCTATGTAATGGAAAGGGCTGAATAATATAGATTTAAAAAAAAAGGTTAAGTCATATCTGGCTCTAAAGGCTTATTATAATGTCAACGATTACTTATTGGATAATATATAACTTATTATTTTCTTCTATCGTGTATGTATGAGAAGATGTATGAATGTGGAAGAAGCGAAAGAAGTATGCAAGTGCATATAGTAATAGTAGCAAGTGGCAGTCTATAGTTTCTGCCTACCCCTGTGGGAGAAAGGCGTGAATGTATGTATGTATGTATGTATTATTTTCTGTTGTTTTGTTTGTTGGGTATCTATTTTGTAATTTTACTTTTTTTTATGGGATAGGAGGGGAGAGGAGATTTTTTATACGAGCAGGCGGATTGCCTGATGGTAAGCGACTACCACCGCCCATGGACACCCGCAACACCAGAGGGGTCACGAGTGCGTTGCCGACCTTTTAAAAGGGGATTGGGCCTCCGGTAACCTCACTCATTCGGCAAAACACAACGTAAGTGGCTTAACGCCGGTTTTCTGTGAGGCCGTGGTATCATCCGGTCGTGCCAGCCCATTAGTGCCGAAGCTTAGCTCTCCCTCTCCCTAATTGCCTAGATATAGACTTTTAATAATGTTTAAAGTATTATGAATTATTTAAAATTAATGTTTGTACGCCATATAATATGGAAAACATATTTGAGCCATAAAAAAATATGTACCATCTTGCATGCATCTCTCTTTATATATATACCTACTTTTATAAAATCGTAAAAAAGCTGTATCTGTACATTGAAGATATTTAAAAAATACTAAGTGGGTTAGAGTATATAAACGTCTCCGATCCCAAAAATGTGATTTTTTAAATTATTGTCTGTTTGTTTCGGGTTGGCGCAAAAACTACTGATTTTGACATTTTAATTTTGTTATCACTGTCCGAAAACATATGCTTCAACTTAAAAACTGGTGATCTTCTTATCTCAATTAATTAAACAGATCCCGAGACACAGCTTGAGCTCTCTGATGTATTCAGACCCATTCAAAACAGAGATCATCACTGTGGGTTACTGATTAAATTATTTTTGTGTTATAATATTTCTGTATGCACACACATGTTTATACAGATAAATTTTCTTATTTTTATATACGCGTATATATGTAGGGTTATGCTGCTGCGAGCTGTGGCCTACGGGCGATTGACTTGGAGAGTCCGTCGCCCGACCAGACAATGGCCTCTGTAGGTGGCGCGCGTTTTCCCGTGCTCTAAGTGCGATGCGAGATGAAGCCTCGGCTTTTGAAGAGATCCAGAGAACACTGGATCACAGCCTGTCATGATCATGGCGAACGTCATTAATCCCATGACCATGACTATAGGGCAAAGCAAGGCATGTACGGTTTTTTTTAGTCGGTACGAGTCCGACATACCCTGCCGCCTTCCTGGGTGGCAGATGATCTGTTTTCGGTACAAGATTTTCTTATTCTTATATACGCGTATATAGGGTTATTTTTCAATGACAATATTATATTATATAATATGATAATATTAATTTGACTGCCTCATTAGTCTAGTGGTCCCAAGCGCGACTGCTACACTAGAGGTCCTGGGTTCGATCCCCAGGTCGAAAAGTGATATCGAGTTTTTCTATGAAATTCTCAGTAGCATCTCGGAGTCTGGATTCGTGCCCGGTCAATGGTTATAGGCTCGCCCCCTATAACATGGGACCTAAACATACCGGCAAACTGTGAGTGTACATTAAGTACACCTCTGCCTAACCCTTCGGGGAATACGAGCGTGATGGTATGTTATGTTATGATAATATTAACGATATTTTTTTTCACACGATATTGTACCTGTCCGCCTCTAAATTACAGAAATTAGTTCAATAACCTAGATAGGAAACATTAAAAACTTAAAAACATACAACTGCGGATTTGTGGTCGTGTGCGTGCTTTCTTTAACTTATGTATTAAAGAAGGGCACACGACCTCAAATCCGCAGTTTTTAGGAATTTAGATTTATTTCAGACATTTTTAATGTATGTTTTTACAATATATTGTGTTAATTTGACAATTATGTTTAATATATACTTTGGGTTTGACCTTAATATCTTAGTTTTATAATTTGGCCTATCTTTGAAATTTAACCCTGTATATAAAAGAAGAATCTGACTGCCTGACATACCAACACACAGACGAAACTACAAGAGCTAGATCTCTGAAAGTTTCTTTGCCTAACAAGTTCCTTTTGCACTATAGACGGGCACTAAGGAAGGATTTTTGGAAATTCAACCCCTAAGGTGGTGAAAAAAGGGAGGCGAAAGTTCAAAGTCCGAGTTAGTAGTCGGAGTAGTAGTTAGTTGATTTTCTCCTGTATCGTGGGTGCGATTACAAACACAAATTCTCACATACACAAACGCCCAGATCCGGAACAACTACCTGTAGGTCATACAAATAATTGCTCCGTGTGGGGATCGAAACCATAACACGTGGCGCAGAAGCCGATCGCCAAACGTGTCGACTTGTGTTGTGTTGCATATTGCAAGTCATAAAATATTACAACAATTTCGCTGACTGGATTCTTTATATGTTAGCAAGAGAGATACATACTTAATGTATGCCAAACACTGCATTAGAAACAACGCCACATTACATGAAATGCCTATCAATATATCACGTAATACAAGTATTATTATTAAAATTTTACTCGTATTGTATGATTCGTAAAAATAATTCATTGCATTAGGTACATGTAAATTAATGTTTAATTTATATGTTCACTTTCACAGATTATCTGATTTCATATATTTTTTTAAAATATTATAGAAGATATGCAATATAACGTTTATTATTCCCTTACTTATGTATATTTTATTACAATCAATGCTACATACTAACTTAAAGTATAATGGCAGAAAATGATCAACACAAGACTTAAGTTGTATTGTATAAATATTTCTAAAAATAATTACAATTTCCCTTTTTTATGGATTGCCATATAACAAAGATTATCGGAAAACGCCGTAGCACAAACAATAATCTGACGAGTTCATTATGGAGAATATATCAAAGAAGGCGAGTATCCATACGTAGTTAGCTTATTCAAGATCTATAAGTACCACTCTGGGTATTACGTAATCAGATTCTGCACTGCGTCTGTGATAGCGGAGCAGTGGACACTGACAGCTGCACACTGCATCGAAGACGAAATGAGACAAAAAATCTTTGTTTGGTACGGCAACTTCACAGTTTCACTATTAGCTACTAAATTATATTCGAAACGATTGAAAATATGTATACATCATTCATATTGCAGTATTGATTATGATAGGGATCATATAACCGATAATGGCATTAGCTTATTGTATGCCCACAAAATAACTTTAAAAACTTAAGGAAGAATAGCGGTCGACCACACGACGGTGACAGGGCTGCTGGTGACGTAAGTGTGTGTTGGCGAAACTGTCATGGCTGGAGCTGGCGAGATGAGACCGCTGCAGTTGGGTGACGCGGCGATCTCCAATTGTAATGCTACAATTAAGGAAACTAGGAAATATTTTATATCCATTGATCCGGAGTGCTGCAACAATATGCAACGTTCTCGGGTAGCTCGATATAAAATCGGTCTTTCCCTATAGATATAATCTGGGTGTTTTTAAATCACGTGTGAATCGGTATATCGTAGATTGCAGTGTCGATTAACATCAGGCGAAATGGCGATCAAGCGTAAGCCCATCACGAATAAAAAAAACTCTCATCAGCTGTGTTTGCGGACACAATTAATAAGTATGTAATGTCAATTAATAATTCGATCAGGAAATGCGCTCACCATGTCCTTTTACCATGTTTATGCGAAATTGTATCGTAGCTGATAGTAGTTCCAACATGACGCCCAATATCTCATCTCTCTCTACTCGTGACGATGAATGCTGTAAAGAAGCTGAAACTTCAGGAAATATTTTATTGCGATGTCTCTTATTTTTAACCGACTTCAAATTAAAAAAATGGAGGAGGTTCTATGTTCGTCTGTATGTATTTTTTTTTCGCTGCAACAGCCCCCATATTTTGTTTTATTTTATTGAATTTTCTATACATATAATAAAATTGTAACAGGCCGAAGTCTGTAGGTATATTATATACATTGAACAAAAACTAATATGAGGAGGTTTTTATTATAGCAACAGAAGCTAAAACAACAATTTTTATTTTATTTTTATCTCTCTGTTTGTTTGTACACGCATGACGCCAAAACTACTGAATGAAATTGAATGCTGTGTTTACCGATATATTACTAACTTTGATGAGAATGCTACTGGGAATGTGTGGGAATAATCACACATTCCTCCATAAGGACGGGGTAAGGGATGTATTAATTGGCAATTAGAAAGTGGCAGCACTGGAAAAGAGTTGTGCAGTAACCAATTGTTATGATTTGGTCATTGTGATGCTTTAGAGTAGAGACGAGTAGAAGTTTTGGAGCATGAAAGTGGATAGATTAAAGGGTCCAGAAAGAAGGAAGAGATGAATGGACTGGGTGAGAGATGATATGGCTTTAAACGAGATGAATGATGAGGTGACGGCTGATAGAGATCTATGGAAAAAACGAGATATTGCGCCCCAAGGAAAATTGGGATAAGGCCAGGAGAGCAATAAGTGAGACATTATCCGATAAAGTGTTAATGTAAATATGTAATAGGTTATACTATACGAAATGCTTAGATTCAATTTGTATTGTATCATTCGCAAAACTTATACTTACATGCCACGACGGGTTCTATGTACAGATTGACCTAGTAGAAACAATATTCGATATTGTAATAAAACCATATAAGTAATATAAATTTTATGATTTATTCATATGAGTATTATTATTCTGTTGCAATCCATGTTACTATTAAAAAGTAAACCTGATAAAACGTCACCATTTAACAAAATGCGCCTTTAGTCATATTGTTTAAATTATTCTTAATAGAATTTTAGAAGCATGTATCAAGAATATGTAGAACAATCTATCCCAAAACCAAGCATCTGAGGGTACGTTACACACTACGGAGAAGACATCAAAGAAGGCGAATACACATACACAAATGCAGTCAACTTATTGTGAATCTGAATAATTATGGATTTAAAAGATTGATAGATAGCGGAGCAGTGGACACTGACTGCCGGACACTGCGTAGATTATCTAAATAAAATAAAGTATCTTTTTGTGTTTTTTTTTGCATTTTCCATGCTAAGATTATAAAGTTATTTTAGTAATGGAAAAATTCAATCGGATCGAATCGAATCAGGCGGGTGGGGTTCGCGGTGGCTTAGTGGTCAGAGCGTCTGGTGTAAAACCAGAAGACGCAGGTTCGAATCCTGCCCGCGATTGAATTTTTCCTTTACTAAAATAAAATAAAGTATTTTATGTTCGGTACAGCAACTTTACATACATACTTAACATAAGGTACATAATAATCAACCCATTACATTGTCCCACTGCTGGGCACGGATCTCCTCTCAGAATTAGAGGGATTAGGCTATAGTCCACCACGCTGGCCTAGTTTGGGTTGGCAGACTTCACACGCCTTCGAGAAAATCTCTCAGGCATGCATGGTTTCCTCACGATGTTTTCTTTCACTGTTTAAGCGCGTGATAATTGACTATTAATTGACATGCATGTTTTTTTTTAAACAAACAACAAACAACAACAAACTCATCAAATCGCTACAAGAACATTGTTGGCGTTAAACAACGCTTACGTTGTGTTTCGCCGAGTGAGGGAGGTTACCGGAGGCCCAATCCCCTTTTAAAAGGTCGGCAACGCACGTGTGACTCCTATGGTGTGGCGGGTGTCCATGGGCGGCGGTAATCGCTTACCATCAGGCGATCCGTCGGCTCGTTTGCCCTCTTATTCCATGAAAAAAAAAACCTTTTTTAGTCTTGAGGCACTGCAAATTCATTTTACTTTTATGTTATTAAATATGTGGTATTTGGAAATCATAAAAATATAACAAAGATTATTTTTAACTTTCAAAATTATTTTTATTGTTTATTTTGGGGTTTGGTATAAAAAAGAGTGCAGTGCCCTGCCGGGCAGGGTTCGAACCTTATCTCCCCTGTCGGAAACCAAGTTATTCTTCCACAAAAAAAATATATCGTTAGAATTTTGTACTTTTGACGTAATCCAGGATCCAAAGAGTGGGTCTTATGGAGAAGAGCCGGCAAAAAACTCCTGAAGAAGGAGGGCAAAAAACTGGTGAGATACTAGGCTTGAGGTCCTGGGTTTGATTCCGAGGTTGAGTTGGGTATGGTAGGCTATTTTGTGTTTTTCTATAAAATTCTCAGTACAAACTCCGAGAGTAACAGTAACAAATTTCAAACTCGTCAAAGTTTGGAATGTGTTCCCGGTTAATGGCTATTGGTTCACTGTGAACTGAACTGTGGGTGTACATTAGTGTTATGTTGTGTTCTTAACAGTGAGCAAGGTCGCCAGAGCTCCGCGCCGAAGCGTTGTGTTGGCAGTGTGGGGAACCGGTGGTGTTTTGTTACCACCGCTGTCATGTATGGCAGCATTTCTCTTATACTGCCAGCTATTTCTCCTTAATTTACAGGATCGGCAACGCGCGAGTGATACCCCTGGTGTTGCAAGCGTCCATGGGCTACGGTAGCCGCTTACCATCAGGCGGGCCGTATGCTTGTTTGCCACCTTATTGGTGTACAAAAAAGTACGCCTCTGCCTAACCCTTCGGGGAATACAGTCGTGATGGTATGTTATACGAGAATTAAGTAACGAGTACCCTTCAGAATCTTTAGTCTCTCATCAGCCAGCCTGTAATTAGTTTAGCTACAGTAAGCTTCGCAGGGTACACAATATCGATACGAATAAGAAATCTGTCGATGTATTTGGTTACTAGTGATGATTTTGACATTACTTGCATGTACCTTATTTCAAAATCCTATCTGAATAAATATATATAATCCTAGTAACTAAATCCGTAAGACATGCATCGAATTCACGTCAAAACTCCTAACTAGATCCCTAGATGGCGTTGGCGTCGAATTAGAAGTCGCTATGGTTTCGTTACCGAGATTTGTATACAAGTTGACTCAATTATAATACAAATATTCGCTTGTGAATGTGATTGCGTTTTTTGGAAAGCTGAGTCATTAACTTGACAAAGCTTTGAAATATATGTACGTTTAATTTTATCACGATAAATTCCTATAACTAGTTTTATTTCAATATGTCTAATATTCGCAAAAGTCTCAATAATTAGTTTGAGTAATCTTTTTTCGAAGGATATAATTATATTGTAATAACTGCCTCATTAGCCTAGTGTTCCTGAGTGCCACTGCTACGCTAGAAGTTCTGAGTTCGATTCCCAGGTCGAGCAGTGTTATTGGGTGTTTCAATGAAATTCTCAGTAGCAGCTTGGAGTTAGGATTCTGTGCTTCTGTGATTCTGTGATTCTGTGCGACAGTTCAATATATGAGCTTGTACGTACCGGTTGTGTTATTGTGACTAACACTTCCCCCCCCCCCGAACTTAACAGTATGTTATGTTATGTAATTATATTGCCAATAGGATCAACATAAGTTAAAAATAAGCATCAACTTGCATTTTTCCTTTGTTCTGAAATCTAAGTACATAGTTGAGTAATTATTAGTATTTTATTTTATTTATATAGATTAGTTTTTATACTATCCTCCAAAACTAAGATCACCAAAGTCTCCCAAAAAGCTGCCAAACTCAAGTGGAACTGGGCAAGCCATGTTAGCCGAATATCAGATCAGCACTGGGCCAGCCTAACAACTAAATGGCATCCCACTGCAAGGCGATGATGAAAGCGACCACGTCGTCGATGGCGGGATGATTTGGACGCGTTCCAACCAGACTGGTGTACAGTTGCAGGCAACCGACTGACATGGAAAGAGCAGGATGCCTTTGCTCAATTTTGAGACAATCCAGGCTAAATAATAATAATAATATAGATTAGCCTTACGTGTCTAGACGATTTTATTTGTTTTAGTAACAGACGTTACTTCAGTTCAGTTTACTATTATAAATCTAAAAAAGTTGTTCCCAACCAGTGGTCCGCGGGCCATTAGTGGTCCACAAGACCTAAAATAAAATCTAAAAATCTTTTTATGTAATTATGTTAAACATTTTGATTAAAGTTTAATTTCAGATTGATACATTTTATTTGACTTAAACATTATGGTCCCTGCTAACTATATTTAAAACAAAGTGATCCCTCATCAAAAAAAGGTTGGGAATCACTGATTGAAAAGATCCTACACAAAAGACATTATGTGAATGCAAAACACGACGACACGTTTGGCGTAGCGGCTGAGCTATGGTCTTCTGTGCCACATGTTGTAGGTTCGATCCCTACACGGATCAAATATTTGTATGACCTACAGGTAGTTGTTCCAGGTCTGGGCGTTTGTGTATGTGATAATTTGTTTGTAAATGCATCCACGATACAGGAGACAATCTACTGTGGGGCAACGTTTTCAAAAAAGAAACAATGTTAATGCTAACATTGGTTAAAGCCTTTTACATATGCAGATACTGAAGTCCTCTAACAACAATTTAAATAATAACTAACATACCATCATACCATCACGCCTGTATTCCCCGAAGGGTTAGGCAGAGGCGTACTGAATGTACACCCACGGTTCGCCGGAATGTTTAAGTCTCATGTTATAGGGGGCGAGCCTATAGCCATTAACCGGGCACAAATCCAGACTCCGAGCTGTTACTGAGAATTTCATAGAAAAACCCAATAACACTTTGCTCGACCTGGGGATCGAACCCAGGACCTCTAGTGTAGCAGTCGCACTTGGGACCACTAGACTAATGAGTTTTACCCAACTACGAAAAAAGTACAAGGAAATGAGTTTAACAGTCTACGTATGTACCTATGTATGTGTCTGTGTATGGATGTTCGATCCTAGCTCAAAAACGACTAATTACGTCCGATTTTGACAAAAGAGGTGTCGATTAATTCGTGTTTATAGTAAAATACAGTGGTGTCCAGTAGCCTTAGCACGAACAACTTGCGAAAAAGTATTCGTATCGTCACGATAGAGGCGCTGGTCCATATCTCATACAAATTGGTCTCCATGACGATACGAATACTTTTTCGCAAGTTGTTCGTGCTAAGGCTACTGAACAGTAGCCTTAGCATCGTCATGGAGACCAATTTGTATGAGATTTGGACCAGCGCCTCTATCGTGACGATACGAATACTTTTTCGCAAGTTGTTCGTGCTAAGGCTACTGTTTATAGCCGAGGCATGAATGTTGGTGAACCGGTAAGGTATGACCGTGTCTTTTGAAGAATAAACTTGAAGCCTGCTGTACAAGTACCGGGTTATCGTTGCATTGTACTAGTTAAGACTTAGAAAAACATAACGTATCACAACAGTATTTCCCGAAGGGTTTTGCAGAGGTGTACTAATGTACACTCACAGTTCACTGGGTATTTGTATGGTCAGTTAAGTAATCAAAGTAGTTAAGGGTCCGGCGGAGATTGAATTGCCCACAAAAATGTAATACCGAAATACATCGATCGAATCGAAATCCAGACAATATGCTATCAAATTATGTTATTGTTCGGATTTGGATACCGTTAATCTAGGTTCCTACGGTGCTATTTCGTCTAGTACTACTTCACTAGAAATAAAAGACCGGAAAATCTTTCCAAACTTGGTAAACTTATAAAAAATTGCATTCGCTTACATTTATTTCCAGTGTAGTATTTTGGACGAAATGGTAAAGTAGGAACGTAGATTACCGGAATCCAAATAATAACAGAATTTGATTAAAATTTATTGGAATTATAATTTATTTCGGTATTACGTTTGTGAGAGAAATTCGGTCCGCCGGACTCTTAATAATAAATACTTGCTTTATTATATTATGTATTTTTATAGTATTGTTTTGTTGCAAACTTAAACGCATATTGTTTAAATATAATATTTCTAGAATCATGTACCTACGCATTATTTTAAATAACAATAGTATTTGGAGAAATCGATCTCATAAATAAGAATCTCTGAGGGTTAGAGTTATGGAGAAAATATCAAGAAGGACAATTGTTTTTTTTAATATATATTCATAACAAATAATTAATTTGCCGCCATAAAATATAGAACGATTTTCTTTATTTATTTCGTTTGATAACACTATACAATATTGTGATGACAGACAGGCTGAAAACTAAGTTTTCTCTCACAAATATTTTCGCGATGAGTGTGGCCTTAGCTTCATTGACACAGCGTACAATAAGTACAGTAAAATGATACGGCATTCATTTATATTCTCGACATCCTTTCTCTTTCAACTACGTATTATGTCAGGGTTGACTTTACATCTACCCAGATGAGAATTTACAACCCTTCTGATGTCTGTAAAAACATAACATATGACTGTCTTAACTATTAGAATGTTGTATCCTCAAAATAACCTCAAAGTTGACACGAACCTGACAATATTAACAGATAAGTACCAGGATATAATGAAATTACACATTGCAATCTTTAAAAACGTGAGCCGAGGCTTTAGTTTTCTACAAGATTCGTCAATTTTATGTACACATTTTTTTACATTGTGCTACGAGTATTTGCGTTCTCGCGAAGCAACGACGAGACAGCGATATATAGCTGTCACTGTCCTGCAAAGCTGTTCAGAAACAACTTTTTATTTTTTTTATTTGCACATTCGGCCTTTGCTACGCCGTAGCTCCACTAAGCTACGATTGCTACGCGGTCGTAGTACAGGATTTTGTTAAATCTGTTTCTAGCAAGTTTTTTATTATATTTGGCATTAAGGCATGCTAAATATTTTTAAATATTTGTTTCTGATCTTTAAATCTGTGTATCTATATTTTTAGTAGAAAATTAAAACTCACCACCCAACTATTAATAATAAATAAATACCCTAATCTTATTACACATTTGCCAAAGAGTAATAAAATGGAGTATTCTGGGTATAAAACTCTAGACTGGGTTCGGAATACAGCAATTCCAAAACAAAACAGATGTCACTCGGAAAGCTGCTACGATGAAATGGTTGGACACATCTACCGCATGTCGGATATAATCAATGGCCCCGGACGACCCCTCTATCCCCCGCTGCATTGACGAATGGCAGTCGAAGATGGAGATGGTAAGACAAGCTGGAGTCGTTCTAAAAATATAAATCATTAACAGCGAGAGAAAGGGAAAAGTGGGGAGGCTTTTTAGTGGGATTCTAATCTTCTAATAAAAAATAATAGTCATATGTATTGTTATTATATTTTATAGTTATTATTTTAGTTAAATTATGCCGTAAATATTATGTTAATTTTTCAGTTACAATAAAAATAGAGTCATACTGAATTCATAAATCTTAGTTTTTCTCAAAAGAGTACAAAAAAATGTGATTAACAAACTATGTCAACTCTATGTATATGTATTTTCTTTAATTTAGTTCTTGCTAATTATTTACACACACACGCACGCACATGCACACTCGCACAATATGTAATAAATCCGTCATTCAGCAAGATTATTAATCTGTGACCTCGGGTAACTCTAACCTCTATAAGGGGTACGTTCAACCCCTGATGCAAAAATCATGTCGAAATAATATTAGGCCAAAAACAGTAATCATTTACATTTATACAACAGTGTAATAGTTTTTTTACAACAGTACATAGTATTTTCTAGATTGTAAGGAAAATAAAATCTCAATAACGCTTTTGTTTTAGTAAGCTCAGTGTGGCCAGGTAGAAAATAAAATGGCGTGACTCGACGGTGGCGACAGCGTTATTAGCGGAACCTACAGGAGGTGTAGGTACCAAGGGTTTTCACTTTTACTACGAAGTTGGGATTAAAAATATACGAGACTAGCTGTGCCCCACGGTGCTGCCTGCATTGATGTTTGTTTTGCCTTCATAGCGCATATCTTAGACACTTTCTATGCAACCTGCAAGGCAAATTTAAGATTTTTATATTTCGTGATTCATTATTGAGTGAATATTTAATCATTTTAAATGTATGTACATATATACACATCTTTTAATACTTACATATTCCTTAGTGTTTGTAGTTGGTAGCAGCTGAAAAGTAGATGATACGTACGTAGTAAGATCATAGGAATATTTTGTCGTAAGAAGACACTTTATGACACAGTCCTGAGTCAAACGCTTTTCACCTGCAGTAATTGAAAGGGTAGTTGTGATTGTAAACCCTTACGATTATGTTTTAAAAATTGGCAATCGCTAAGCACAGCTTTCCCAGTGAGAGTGAACACACAATATTGTTATTGCAAGCATTATTATTTTTAGCAAGACTTTTTTTATTATTTCTAATTTCATGTTTTAGGCCAACCAATTTTTTGAGCTTTTAGTTACTGAAACGGTAAAAATATGTAAGTCGGAACGGTATTGAAACACCATATACCACACTTATTCAATCAATCAATATAATTTTTTACGCAAAATTAAACGATTATACACATTTTTACCGAACAACATTCGAATGTGATATTCGGATGTTGAGTAACGCTCAACAGGTGAAAAAGGCAATAAATTGTCAATTTGACATCCGAGTGCGTTTCGTTATAAGCTTCAGGTTTACGAGGCGATGACGTCTGTAAAAGCTCAACTTACCTGTAGATACGTACGTAAAGGTATAACAAAACATTGACATTTGGTAATAAATGTGAAGGCACGAGCATGAAGGGTTGTAATTAAAATAAGCTAAATTAATGAAATTGGCCATTTTCGAATTAATTTTCGGTGTCAATCAGTGAAAGTTTCCGTTCCCCGCTTGAATATTTCGGCAGTAAAAGGTAATCAAACTCAGTGAATATTGTGATGTGAAGTGCATTTCAAAATCAATAGTTTGTAGGTCATATCTAAAAATAGCATCTCGGGGATACAACTACCCCGGGGATTTCGGACAATATTTGAGGATATTGCTTGTTGTAATGACATCCACCTGTTAGTCAGTTGGACCTGATTTGATTATCCAAATGAAAGAGACTGTGAAAAACAAACAATAATTTGGTGGATACAACAGATATTAGTTAACTGACGCTTTGTTACTGTGCGCAGTTCCAGTGGCTTCCTGCAGCTTAATTATAAGGATACCCTGTGCGAAACTAATCTAATGTAAGTGTGACTAGCGATAAGCGAAATTATTTTGTGTTATTTGGCAGTGCGATTGTTTTCAGACTTCTATCCTAATTTATGATGCAAATAATGACTATGGCGACGTTTTCACATATAAATAAAACTACTATAGCTCCACATATAAGAAAATTTAATAATAAAAAAGTGTGTCGGTACTCTAAACCTTCTGTCCATTGTAGGATCTACCGTACATACATCAGAAAGGGAAAAAGATAAATAATAATAATAATTGTCTAAATTATTATTATTATTCGTGTTTTATTTCTTGTAAATATTTATGATTAGTTACTATATTAACTTTATATACAAGATACGGCGCTATGGAAATATGAGTGCCAGTACTGTTATAAACTACAAGTTAATATATTATATATATATGAAACTGCGCCTTTTTAGGAATATCAAACATTGTTCTCGAATACAAAATAAATGACCATCCAGACTCACAAAATTTCATAATTCTGTTCCAGTTACAAATTATCTTACAGTTCATAAAATTTTTGTTTTGCAATATACACTTAAGGATAATAAATTACACAAAGACATTTTAACATTTATCTAAACTCGCTCTCAAGCGTGCAAAACAATTATTTTAGCTAAATATCTTAACAAACAATAATAATTTATTATTATTTAGAATAATACAAAAGATTCTCACATTAACTTGTACAATAGACAAATTTTTGGGCTAGGATTGGTCTAAGCTTTACAAACTTGGGATTTGCCCAATATTTAGGCCTATTTGACAATCATAGAGTAAGTCTTATCTGCTATAAATGTTTTTAATTCGTTTTAATATAGCATTATTTTTTATGGATAGATAAAATCAATCCTATTTTGAACAAATAAGATTTGCACAAGGATCGTGGAACAGGACATTTTTATAAACAATTAAAGCAAATGACAACCATAGAACAATAACAATAATTGTTCATCAAAATTTAAAGCTAATTCATTTTTATGCTACAAGGTAACAATATTGTGATGTGTGTTCCTCAAGGGTCCGGCGGTGCCTGAATTGCCTACAAAAACGTAATACAAAAATAAATCGTAATCCAAAAAATATTTTATAAAATTGTAATATTATTCGTATTTGGATACCGTTAATCTAGGTTCCTACAGGACTATTTCATCTAATACGACTTCGCTGGAAATAAACGACCCAAAAATCGTTCCATACTTGGTAAGGTTATCAATTGCATTCGCTTACATTTCCAGTGACGTATTTTGGACAAAATGGTAGGTTAGGAATCTAGTTTAACGGTATTGGAATCCGAATAATAACACATTTGTCTGTGAATTACGATTTATTTTGATATTACGTCTGTATGGGAAATTTGGTCCGCCGGACTCTTAACAATTCATTTTAAACATAATTATTCATTTAACTAATACAGTTTAAGCCCACTATCATACTTGTGGTCGGGTATATCCCAGTATCACAAATATTAATTCTGGATAGTCAAACTGATTTGAAAAGGGCGCAGCTTTCAGACAATGTCAGATCATCATTACAATGACGCAATTTGGCAATAATGACGTTTATAATAGTGACGTCACCACCACGATTAATGACAAGTATTTTAATATAAATGCTTATAACCGACTGTGGATATTTAATGTTTTTTTTTTTCTATAAGGTACCACTAGTGAACTCCAGGTAAGTAAAAATGAGGATTGCAGGGTATCTGAAAGCTATTTTTACAATTAATATCAAAATTTCTCCCTTAAATCGTTGTTCATGGATGATTTTATTCTAATTTTAAATTTCATTCGCTAGTACAACCTTTATGTCACCACAAATTTATCTTAAATCAGATTTAATGTTTATATTTAGGACAACCATTACTGGAGTTTAAAAATACCATAAATACTTATTTTAGTAGAATACATCACTTTTAATGTTAAAAAAGCTAAATTATCATCTTACAATTTATGTGGAATTAAAGGGTTGAATGAAACGCTTACATATAAGACGTAACAATAAGTATAAGGTAGTAATAAAAATTGCAATTGGTTTCATAAATTTCTCAAAAGTCTTGCTCTAAAGTACTCGATATTTATTCTTAAATATGTTACCCATCAGTCGGTCATAAGTCCCAAAACATCTTACAATAGTATTATAATAATATGATATTCAAAAATTCCTACCGAATCGGGAAGCGAATGGAATGTATTAATGCAGTTAAATTACACTGTATTTTCACAAACAGACGATAAATTAAACTCAATCATCAGATGCACCGTGTTAACATATATCTTACGAGTATACGTGGCAATATCTTTATTAAAGCAATGTTGTATTCTAATATAGTGACAAGTAATCCTTACTTTAAGGCTGAACGTTTAACTGAGTCCGCCGAATTCAAATTTCATGTGATTTTTCGCAGTTTATAGGTTTATAACAAGTTCTAGATTCATGGCAGTAGTAATCGTGACATAAAATATACAACATTCACAACTGAGAACTAAAACCTTTGCTTAAAAATCCTTATCACGTCAAAAACTTGTCAAAAACTGTGCCATTGGTCTAAACTAACTCTTTACACTACTTTTAGCTGCAATAACAATTATTGAGCAAAGGTTTTAGTTATATGTAGCAAATGTTGTATAGTTAATGTCGCGATTACTACAGCCATGAATCTATAACTTGATATAGACCTACAAACTGCGAAAAATCACTTGAAATTTGAATTTTGCGGGCTCAAAGGCTCGTGAACGATCAGCCTTAAAGATACTTAGACATTATTTAAAAAAAAAGAAATCAAAGCAGTATGATTCACTTGTAATATTGCCACATATAAAATTAGCAAAAACTGCAGGCATGTGAACTAAATAATCTTTACTGCTCAAACTGAGAACAAATTTATCCTGAATTCTATAAAAAAGATCATGCTTCTTTAACCAGTGAATTATAAGTATTTAATTATCTCAATTTACACATCTTTAGTTAGAACTTGTAATAAAATTGTAATAGGCCGATGTCTGTACGTTATAGATATTATAGAAAAACTAATATGGGGAGTCTTTATTAGAGCGGCGTGTATGTATGAGAAGATGTATGAATGTGGAAGAAGCAAAAGAAGTATGCAAGAATCGTAGCAAGTGGCAGTCTATAGTTTCTGCCTACCCCTGTGGGAGAAAGGCGTGAGTGTATGTATGTATGTTTATTAGAGCAACCGAAGCCAAAATAACAATTTTTAGATTTTTTTCCGTCTGTATGTCTGTCTGTATGTATATTTGTAATTCTAGAAAATTTTGTTTTGCTTCTGTTGCTCTAAATATAAAACTAATATGGGTTTTTTTTTATATCTATTAGGTACAGACATCGGCCTGTTACAATTTTATTATATATACCTATAGATATAGATACTTATACAAAGCAAAAACAGTGCGATATTATGGGTGATATTAAAAACAGTACAGTACTATTGTTATATTTTGGTAGAAATCTATTGTAAATAGCACCAGATTACAGATGGATGAGATGATGAAAGAGTGATGGAATTCTGGCAAGATTCTATAGGATCAGATTAGAATACATGGGTGAATTCCCTGTGAACCTATTGAACAACTTAATTATGAAAGCATTTTAAAAAAAGATTTTAACATAAGATTTATAGAAATTTCGTGCACATGCCTGTTTAGAGCAATTAAATAATTAAACTTTGATCTTAAATTGTGTATTATTTTGAAGCAATACAAATATATTATGAGACTTATATACTAGTTTTGTATTGTATAAAGTTTCCCGAATCGGTGGTATAAGTATTTCTTACGAGTTGATTCTAACACAGCCGCATATTAATGACAAAAATGTAGGTATCTATTTTATTATGTAGTTATCTATGTAAGTATATTAGACATATAAATATTTCGGTTATATATTACCTACGTTTTTTCTAACACAATTATTAACACATACGTTTGATACATTTACACCTATATGGAATCTTTGTGTTGATTTATATACCCGCAAGAGAATAATTTTGAAGATAGACAAATTATTAATAACAACTTTATAATGTTTTGAAAACTTATTTTTATTATAGGCCAAGCCTATGCCCAATTTGCCCGTTCTTTTTACCAAATACAATTTTTATGAAAAAAATAAATTGGAGAAATATCGTCACACGTATCAAGTATTCATATACGTATCAAGTACATATAAATATTTTATACCTACGATACTACATATATATGCATTTACCAGCCATCGTGCATATTACCCTAGTACACATAGACCATTCATTAAGCGGTATTCATACCATACACATGACATTTATTCCTAACATTTTATCATTTTTATTACAGTACAATAAATTTATGAATCACATTAATTTTTTTTTAATTTTTTGTTTCTTACGTCTATGAATTCACGGATGATACACTTATACATCGATCTAGGAAAAAAATGCAATATACGGTGTTTTTTTGTTTTAGTAATTATTATGTATGATTTTAAAAAGCTAAATTCGTACAGCTAGTATTTGATGTTACGTATATAGCCTAATCCTCTATGTGTGTTAAGAAACACAGTCTTTATATCTGGCTAACGGCATATACAGTTTCGAGGTTCTAAGAACGCAAATGTTGCTTCAGACCTAAATTTAGCATTAACCTGTATTGCTAAAATCCATTATGAACCTGCCTGTATTTGGCCGTGCTTTTAAATTACAAGTAATCAATAGCAATTTCGGTAAACAATTGATAATTCGATGAAGATTTTCACATTCTTGGAAAGTGAGAATCTGTTTATAGGAATTTGGTTTTACCAAAGTGAATTTGAAATGCATTATGATTTCAATACGAATTTGACGAAGACTATATCATTTTATACAGGATTTTATATAAAATATAAACTTACGTTGTCACATGACTTTCTCCTATCGATGATAAACATCTATTATGTAGGTACCTAATATTTTTATCAGTGTTAAGTTAAAAAAATATTTACTTATTTAAAAAAAATTGAATCGCTATTGACCACGTAATTATCGTTGTCTACTGTCAAAACAAAGTAGTAATATTTTTATCTATAACCATTTTGACATCTAAAAACAAATCCAAAAAAAAAATACCTTTAAAGGAGTGAAACTTGAGATTTGCAAATCTTAGATTTCTAAATTGACCAAAACGCGCAAAGTATTTGTGAAATAACAATAATAACATTCGTTATAAATAAATAGTACATAATTATATGAATAAATATAAAAAATTACGCAGCTTATAAAAATCTACTATAAATAAGTGCTTGGTACGACGAACTTTATGAAAAAAACTGTAACTGTGAATGCAGAGTTGGTTTTTGTGCTAGAGTCCTAATTTGCAGTAATTTCACACGCACCAAACTTTTAGTTGTAATGCCTTTATTCATTTAACCAATAAAAAATCAATAAGGTCTTCACAAATCCTAAACAATTTTTTTGTTCGCGTATATACGTATATGTACGTAAGCGTATTCAATTATTTATTGAAACTCCACAACTACGAATGAACAATCAATTATTTAATTGAAATAAAACACTAGAGTTGTTTTATTACCTACTTCTAAATATTAGTTCATTATTTTTTATCAATCCAATTTCATCTATAATATTTAACTATAGTAAAATTTGTATTGTCTTATAATTATTATTTGGCTGATATATCGTTTCAGGTGCGTGTGATAGCTCTGCATTTACAAATAAATATTATTACACTGTAATTATAGAACTTATTCAAGGGGAAGACTAAAGAATTGGCCCCGGGAAATGTGTAAGTAAAGTTACTGTAACAATTACTGACGAATCAACGACGTCCTACATTTACAATATTATGGCAGTTCAATATTGTTTACAGTCGTTGTTCACACTCATTAGCGAATTCCAAAGTTAACTAAATATGGTATCACAACTGCCACACAAGTCGCGTAAGTAGCTTTGCAGAGATTTTTTGTTACTGCAGAGTTGCAATTTTTGTAAGTGATTTTGCAATATATCAAGTGATATCATAGTGTCGTCGATGGCAATTAGTACGTTTCGTAACTTAATTTAATCGTGGTGGAAGAATTACCAAATATACAAGCAAAAAAAGTTGACTGCAACAAAATCTATACAATAATAATGTTTAAAAGACATACATACCTATTATGTCTAATTTTTAATCATATCTAGCCTAGTCCATTGTAATGTGTAAAACCAAACATGAATCAATAAAAATAGCGACTGTGTTCAGGCAGGCGACACCGGCAGAGATCGATGACGGGTTAGAAATAGTGTTGTTCTTGTATATATCTGAGATCAAGATGGAACACACATGAAGCGCCACCAATCGGACGTTGTCACCGCCCAAGAATCAACGTTAGGCCTCTACACACTTAGCGTTCTCACATTACAAAAATACAAAAAAATATGTACTATAGATGTTTCCCTCCCTGTAGGCTAAAAACTTTTTTACGCTATGTGTGTAACGGCACAATAAAAAAAAATAGTGCAGACAAAAAATAACCTTAAAACTAACAAATTAAAGGCCAGTTACCGCACAACATCGGAATGAAAGAGTACAAGAGGAAGCTTAAACTACTGAATAAAATAGACAAAATAAAAATACGAATCTGCGTCGAGACCGCGAACCAGTCGATTAAGACGTCGCTGTTGAATACCTACATCATGGTTTTGACCAAAATTGTGTTCAACAGAGGACAATAACATCGACTAATTCGCCTTGACGACAAAACATCAGGTAACGCGACGCACTAAGCCTAAAATAATATAGGTTGTGCTCGGCGTCGGTGGGATCATTAGCCGAACTTTCCAATAAATAATATGACCGCGATTGAAATGCATGTGGGGGAGTACACCCCCCACTCATGGCACACACACACCATCGCTAAGCGATGGCCATTATACAAGAAGCTCAAAAAATTACATAATACACAACGGCTATAAATCGAAATCTTCGCAACAAAGAACCGTAACGATAAAGGAGTCTGCCCACTACACCGTCTTATACCATGACCGTACTAGTAACGAACAGGCACGGTAACGAGCACACACCAACTACTATGCCTACTAGAACGTATCAACAGCGTATCATACCCGTGCATAACGGTGTAAGTGACCATAGCATCCGCGTATCAACCGCGTATCATCCGCGTGTCATATCGGGAACCATACGGGTTCCCGATCTCTCAGTTGTAATAGGGTAAAGTCACCTAATTTGAATTGGAACATCTGTGATTAAATCTTTATATTAAGAAAAAACCTCGTCTCACGCTACTATACTGGGAACATATTAAGCATATTCACGTATTCAATAGATTCATATCAATAACAGCAGAACGTATCTCGATTTGACCACTGAAAGCTATTGTTTTGCTAGCGTAAGGGCTTTTTAGAATCGATTTTCAATTATTTAAATGTTTTTATTTAACTTTTTTAGCTTAAAGTTAATTAATGAATATATAAATTTCAAGCTGTCTGAGAATTATCTTGGTATATACATACATATATTAAAATTTCTTTAACAATTCTATAGTGCAATAATTAAGTATTTTACCATAGTTCAGCTGTGCCGGGCTTAGAACGGTCACCATAAGCGGTTGTAACCCGTATGCTCACCGTTGCGCCGCCTGCGCGCATCAGTTCAGCAACGTCGTATGCCATGCACGTACCGTATCCACACCGGCAAAATATCGGTGACGACAGTCTAGTTGGCAGAGTCTTCGATGTTTTTGTCTGATACGTTTCTAATAAGGTCATGGTTTGATACGGTGTAGTAGGCAGTAGAGATGAGATATACTTGCATAATTAGGTAAATACTGGGGGTTCCAAGTACGAGCACGTAAAAATAACAGGGATTAAAACTCGGCGAACCCTCGAGAGTTGTTAACAATTTTATTTTGTATATATGGCTCCCTACTTCGACGCGGAGCCCCACTTTTAAAACCATGTAAAGTAAATACGTCTCATCCCTAGTGGGCAGTCTCTTTAATTGCCGAAACATCAAGAGATTTTCTCGTAAAAAAACTCAAAAACTTAAAAAAATAACATTAAAGCATTAGGTGTAATGAGCAGAAATCGGAATAGGTACAGTATATTTACTTAAATAAAGTTCGAGGAAGTAAGTAACATAGAGTTGATAATACCTACCTCCTCTAAAATCCTGGAATCATAAAGACGATTAAATCCCGGGAAATTAGAAATTGCAAATTACTTATTTTCATTATTACTTATTTGAATACGTCATTTGATCTAAATTATTATATTGACGAATTATCATATTAGATGTAGCATAACTTATATTATGATGTAGCTCCGCTACAAATATAATAATATGATTCTACGATATAATAATTTAGTTCAAATGAATTCAAATAAGTTATCTCCAAATAATAGTCTCTAAATAATAGTCAATAATAATCTCCAAGTAATCTCAAATAAGTAATTTTCCGGAATTTCATCGACATGTTTACGATTCCAGGATTTTAGAGGAGGTATTATTAACTCTATGTTAATTACATCTTCGAACTTTAGGTAAATATACTCTACTACCTATTTCAATCTCTGGTAATGAGTGTTGACTCGGCTACGGTGTAGCGACATTCTTTGGCTTGACGCTCTAGGGAGCAGCGCGATCTCATCACATTCAATTCCGTGTTCACAACTCACGACAACCTATAAACGGAATTACATAATTATGTAGGTATTTTAAATAAAGGCGCGTTTACTTTCTCTTACGCTGAGGCGCGCGGGCGGTGCGGGCCGCGGGGGGGGCCGCGGGCTACGTGTGGCGCTTCGCGTGCAGCGCCAAGTGATCGGAGCGCGAGAAGCAGCGCTCGCAGTGGCGGCAGCGGAACGGCTTAGCACCCGTGTGCTTGCGGTAGTGCCGGGTCAACTCATCCGAGCGAGCGAAACGCCACTCGCAGCCTTCCCACGAACATTTGTACGGCTTCTCGCCTGAAAAATATAGGGTTATAATTATTAGTAAATCGTAATTGCAAATTGGCACTGGTTGTTAAAGAGGGGTAGAAAGGCACGTCGAATTCCACAATGTGATCTCTCGGTCTGGAATCTATAATCTATATAGTATATATATACCTAATAAAATTGTAACAGGCCAATGTCTGTACATTATCATAGATATTGAAGAAAAACTAATACAGAAGCCAAAACAAAAATTTTTAGAGTCTTTGTCTGTCTGTCGCAAAAGCTACTGCATGCGGTTCTCACAGTAGTATTGCTGTAGGTCTAAATTAAAATCTTGTGCATATTTAATTTCGGTACGCCAGCGCCGCGCCGTCTAGAAGCCGGGTTGCATATAGCCGGGATGCGAGTGAAACCGTGGGTAGCAGCTATAAGAATAATGACAGCGCCATCTTCATCCACAGGTGTGAACAAATCGAATGTTTGGGTGCGCCAAGTTGATTAAAGAATTACCGCGAGGTAGTGTTAGGAATTTTCGTACCACTTCTCGTACAGTGAAGCCAAGGGACTCAACTTTTAAAATTATTTAAAAGATAGTTTATATACCTACCTGTAACCAGCGCCCTCTATTTCAGTTTGTTGGAATTGTAGGAGAATCATAATGCACGCGCCCTACAATCTTTAGTGAGGAACTGTACTGTGCTAGCACCAATTTACAGAACACACGTTAGATGGCGTTTCGCTGTTTGCCTTTGGATGCTGTATAAGAAAGCGACATAAATTAGTAACACTTGCGGCCGATAGGTGGCACTATATAACAACGCAATAATAATTTAAAGTCGCTGATAATGTTTGTCCTACTTCTTTTAAACTTCTCAACATTTACGATAGATGGTTCTGGGAATACTTTGTTGTGGCCACATAACGTGAAATTTAAAAAAATCTTTTGTTTAACTCGAATTATTTGAGTCATGTAAAAAAATAATACAAAAATATCGAAACGAATAGACTGTACCTATATAATTGTTTACAGTATCTACTAAAGAAATTATACTTTACTTCGATTGGATAAAATACATGTCAGAATGACAGCTGCCGTCTTGTTGTCCAGATATATTTGATGCTGACTGTACTAAGTTGCACGGGGGCATGGTGGTTTTAAAAGTACTGTCTTTCTTTCAATTAAGTAATTAATGGTGTTGAAATTATTTTTAATTAATATATTACTTCCGTCACAGATTAAGAATGTTTTATTTATGGCAGGGCACGCATGCAGGGTTTTCCCAACCGATTAAACAAGTGGAGTTCTGTTGTTTCTGGCGCCGTCATTAATGTATGGTAGTATAGTGAAATTTGGCTGTGGCAGAAGAAACATGAAAGTAAAGTAAATGCCGTAGAGATGAGAGCTTTGAGAAGTATGTGTGGGGTAACCTTGAAAGATGAACAGCGTGATAAGGCAGTGGTGTGGTGTAAAAGAAGACGTAGTAACAAAGATCTAGAAATGTAGTTTGAGTATGTAGGGAGGATAAATGAACAAAGATTGACGAAACGAGTATACATGGCCATAACGGATGGAAGAGTTGAAAGGGGCCGACCTCGGTGAACGTACTACAACCAAATTGCGGACGTTCTCAAAAACGGTCAGGTTAAGAGCACCCTAAACCGATGATCATGCATGAGGAGATTAATGAACGTGGATGAAGCGAAAGTGATGTGCCAGGATCGTAGCAAGTGGAAATCTATAGTCTCTGCCTACCCCAATGGGAGACAGGCGTGAAAATATATATGTATGTATGTTGTTTCTGCTTACCTCTATGGAAAAAAGGCATAAATGTGTGTATGTGATAGTTAGTTACTAGCTTCTGCCCGCGACTTTATCTGCGTGGACTTCAGAATGGGGTCCGAACTGGATAAAAACTAGCCAATGTGTTATTCCAGACTATAATCTATCTCTGTGTCAATATTCAGATTCGTTCAGCCGTTTTGGCGTGATAGAGTAACAAACATCCATACATCCATACTCAGAAACTTTGAAACTTTGATATTAGTAAAGAAATAAGGATTAATACGCACATGATTTCTAAAATCCAGCTGTGCCATAAATTTGAATTGACTGCGTAAAGGTTTTAAGTTAGATTTATTTTACATAAAGTAAATTATACCAAAACCTCTTCACGAACTAACTATGTATTTCACAGCGATCGACAATTTTATTGTCGGTCAGTTACGAAAGCTAGCTATCAATTTCCCATCTGCGGGATATTGATCCGGGAACTCGGGATAGTATCAAAAGATTAACTGATAGCATGCCGTAGTTTAAAAAAATTTGAGCTTACAATGTGTTTGCACAGTAAAGGACTTAGGTCCTACTATACGTGTATTGTATGAATAGTTGCCTACATTTAAAAAATAAACGGTTTTTTTTTAATTCGTGATGGACTTTCGCTGACCGCCAGTTCGCCTTATGTTAAGCGATACTACGATCAACGATGGAGCGCGCTTGCCTAGAAGAAACCGATTCACTCGTGATTTATAGACACCCAGATACCACGATGCCCTTACAGAAGAATTTTCTCCTTATTCTAGGATTTAATTATTGGTTTGTCGGTGCGTTTACAACTCATATTTTTGTAAGCAAACAAATATTTCACTTAGGACATTTCTGCCTAACTCTTTCGGGAGTACAGGCGTAATGGTATATTATTTAACATTAGGTTTTGTTGAGTGACAAAAGTCTATACTGCGGGTGTTATGACGGTTAAGAAAAATGCTTTTATTCCATAAAAGTTAATTCTTATTTTGAACTAGCTGTTGCACGCGGTCTCACTCGCGTGGGATTGGCTTATTATCTACTATAACTTGGCTTATAAGCGGTATATTGAGATGAAACATGCACCGTTATCCCTCATATTTTTTTATAAACTGACAACGGCCAGTTACAATTGACACTTTTTTTCACTCACGCCCCAAAAAGATTAACTTACTTTATGTCTGATTCTAGGCGGCGTATCAAGATGAAACATGTACCAGATATTAAGTTACACCTCTAGCAATACATCGGTGAAAACTGCATTCAATTCCATGCAGTAGTTTTTGCGAGATGCTCGTACAAACATACAGACAGACAGACAAAAATTAAAAAAAAAATAATTTTGGCTTCTGTTGCTCAAATAAATATTAGTTTTTCATTAATATATTTAATGTACAGACATCGGTCTGTTATAATTTTACTGTAGGTAGGTATACATTAATAAATTTAAGATTCGGAAGTACCTATAAAAAAGTAATACAAACCAGTATGAGTTCTCTTGTGCGCTTTTAGATGAGAGCTCTTTGTGTACACCTTGTCGCAGGCCGGGAACTCGCAACGGTGTACCCGCCGGCGCGGGTCAGTGGCGTGCGTATGCGCATGATGGCGCGGCGCGTGCGCACGGCGTGGCACGACGTGCGTGACGTGTGGCACCGGCACTGGCACTGGGCTCGGCGTCTCTTCTGAAAGTTGTTTTGGTCGTGTTACTGTCTGGTAGAATGAAGACTTGATAAATGTAAAAGAAGAAGCGTTTAAAAGTAACGATGGATTTTGATTTATGAATAGGCAGAGGTGGTGCATCTTTGGAAGGTCAAGGTTCCGGCCCCGATATTAACTGTTCTAATTGTATCGCGTTAGAGACCCGGGACACAAATCAATCGATTTCAAATTGTCTGTAATTGTGACCTGACGGGATATGGAAAGAAATTTACTTTATATACTCGTAATAATAAATAGTATCATAAAATATCATTTTTAATGCCATCATAATAATGGAACATTGTATAAAAAAATATATGGAAGGAAATGGACTTAGGATAGTCTGTTTATCTTCTGTATTTATAATATATTTTTACTTCTACTTTTGAAAAGATACATAATAATGTCATGTATGCAGAAACCGAAATACGTCACAACAATTTTGTAACAAAGCTGTTTCCAAATTACATGAATCACATTTCCCGATGAGATGAGTAGAGAGTCCCCAAAAGGGTGAGGGGATGCGTTAGGGGTGCTACGCAAGGGTTGACTAATAAACGGTAACTCAATTAGGGTTGGGCTCAGGTCCCAAGGTGCCTATATAGCTTTTTGGCATCTATTGGTATAACATTACCTATGTCCAAACTATCTACTATTTATCCATATAAATAAAAATTTAATACTGTGCTTTGATAATTGCATCAATTAAGAACGATTTGACAATTTTAATTTTTATATATTTTTTTGTATTTTCGTGATAATCCAACTAATAAGGTTTTCATTGGAAAACATATAATAGAAATATTGAAAAAATTGGAAGTGCTATTTTTGTATGGTGTTTATAAACTAGTTAATAGATAAAATACTAGAGTAATTTTATATACACTTACTTAATTTTTTTTCCATCGAGGTAGCCAGAAACTACAGAACGCCACTGCTTCGTCCACATTCAAATCATATATATATATATATAATATAATATAATCTAGTACACAAGTGCCAGTTGCGAGCACGGTCAAGATTGGTGTAAGAATAAAAAAAAATGCAAATAAAAATAGGAAGACAGGAACCCCTTAAGTTCCTGTTACTCAAGAAGTGTGAGAAACCTACTCGCAGCAGACACACTTACCCCTCGGTTCATCGTAATCGCTTGACGGTTCGCACTTCACCGTGGTGACGAAGGTGAAGGTCGTGGTGGTGGCTGGCTGCGGGGTCGGCGGAGACGCGGGGGGCGAGGGAGGAGTGCACGAGGAACGCGCCCACTCCTCCTCCTCGGGGGGATCGTGGCGCTTGCGCGGCTCCTCCCGTAGGTACCGCTCCATTTCGTAGCATGTCTGCAAATGAGGATGCTGTTAGATTGTTTCGGTTCGACTATGTCTTTAGTTTAAAGTACATTATTATACTTTTTATCGTACTACGGATAAACGCCTGACGGTAACCACAGCCTTTCATAGACCAATCAGAGAAAGCTCCAAAATCAGAGAAATTCACAGTGAAACTGTTCAGTTATAGCAGTTTATTTTTAAAAAAAATTATAAGATAAAAACAAGCACACGGTCCGCCTGATCGTCAGCGTATACCGCAGTCTAGACACCAACAAGATCAGCAGCATCACTTGCGTTGACATCTTGAGACTAGCTGCTAAGCCTCATTTGACCAATAATTTCAGTTTCCACGTTACCCTACTGGAACACAATAATGTTACTTACCACATTATTGATCAGCAGCAGAATGCTTATTTGGCAATGCGGTGGATGGTGGTAGTGCTACCAACCCGGACAAACTCTAATACTGAAAATGCACTTATTCCTTGCGTATATTTGGTATTATTATGTGTAATGTCAATTTAACGCGTCTATTGTTATGTACGAGTAGTCAGGGAGCTCAATAATGGGTAATATGGACACATGACAGCATGTCAAGCATACAGTATACAGTTGCACTACAAAAATCTACTCTATTGTGACGGAATACGGTCGATCTAATGGACAAGCTGTATAGCTTAATCCGTTGCCATGTGTACAATATCAAAGTTTGCATGAGAGACGGTGCAGCGGTGGTAACCTAATTCCTTAGAGACGTGGTTTCTGCGAAACTAACCTAAAGTACACTTAGCTCTTCGGATGGAGAGGATTAGATCTAGTTTTAACTGCCTTACGTTATGCTACGTTCACACTTGACTTTATAGTTAGCAGCTTACTGTCTGCCGTCGAACACGGCGCCACAAATCGGTGGCTAATCGGCGCGGGGTATTATGATCGCACAATTGTAGCTTTATCAGCACAAGCTTTGAAAAACTGCGTAATCGTGCTGCTATTCTGAATGAATGCTCAAAGTTTTTTGCTTGTCTCCAAGGTCTAATCAATCTCTAACCCTTTTATTAAAATTGGTCCAGCGATTTCTGTGAATACGTAACAAGAGACAGACAAACAGAGCATGGGTAGTTTACCTAAAAATCTCACAGTAAGCATTTGAATGGAATATTTTAACCATAATTGATCGAGGATTTGAAATGGTGGGGCAAGTTACGTTAAGAAACCTATCAAGCATATTTTTAGGCTCTTTACTACACAACGATTGTAAAATTTGTGTGACTTATCCATTGACGGATTACGTGCTCTCAGAAACATAATGGTAGCCCATCTATGGCTTTACCGCGGTAAGTGCAGCGTAAATCTTGCAAGGTTACATTAAACCGTTTACGGTTTACATAGACCGCAAGCTTACATTAAAGTGGAATAATCATACTTTGGAATTAATTATAGGACAGTCGCGGAAATACGAAGTGGGGTCACATTAGCCCGTTTAAAACTACGTACATATATGTACTTTTCATTGTAATATTTTATTGTAACACCAATTAACACCATTTCGAAAATATAAAGAGCCCTTTAGTACATATTCAATGCTGGCTTAGTACAAGCATAGGGTCATCGAACTTACTCAAGGTTACAAGCGAAGCCTCGACTAACGGTAGATCTTTACACACTTACATTTGCCTACAACAATTATAATCTAAACTGTACGCTTGAGGTATAAGGTTAAGTATTGCTCAACAATAAATTTAAAGTTGTCAAAGTAAGTTGGTAGGATTAAGCCATAATAGTATTGTTGGATCAAAATGCGATTTGAATGATTGAATCATTCATTGTTCAGTTTTTTTTTATGATGGATGTCTTGATGGGCAATTGTTTTAGATTTAGATTCGGATTTTTTTTAAGCATTTTTGTTTGATTTTGTGCGCTGAAATCATACTGTCAGCGTTGTATGGTAATTTACCTTAGAAAAGTGAAGGGCGAAGAACGTTTTATTTTGTAACCCTCTCAAGATATCTACTTAATTCATTATATTAAAAAACTGGATAAAGAGCCTCTCACACACTAAGGATTCCAGACAAACTTGTTGTTTGCACCAATATCATTTATAGTTTTTAAACTATGAAAGCATCGAACGGTCTCTAACGAAGAAACAATTCAAACTAAACTATTTAGTTTTTTTTAAATCCCATCATGGGATGTGGGGCCACACTTTTTGTGTATTAGCCAGTGTCAAGTAGACAGAAAAAATCCCCAGTAAAACAGTGGAAACTTCACTAAGGCTTCGATGGAGTTTAGGAGTGAACACAAAAGTCACGATTTTCGATTTTATATCATTTGCCTACACTCACACACATTCACGAACACTTTATGGTTAACTATCCGCTATAATTACACATTAAACTTTGGAGAAATACAAGTTTTGGATAATAATATAATTCCCATCTAAACTGCAAACTGTTTAGTAATGGTCTCTCTTACATCGATACACATACGTCACGGTTTTTTATCGATTACGACCCGATTTTCGGATTTATCCCTTAATTTGTGCTGTGAAACTTTCTTGCCAAATTGATGCTTTTAGGTCAAAGATCAACAGTCTTTAAATCGACATAATTATGTACTTACTAAAGATGAAGCCTAGAAATACATTTTCTTGCGAAAGGCATTTATTAAAATAATTATCGATTCATAATTAAACGATTACACGACAAATAAGATGCTTTCCTCAATAAACTGCCTCAATCGCCTAGTCTAGTAGGGGCTCTTAAGAGTCGGCAACGCATCAGCAACATTTCTGGTGCTGCAGGTGTCAATGGGCGACGATGACTACTTACCACCAGCTGACTCGTAAGCTTGTATGCCGACTTAAACCATAAAAAAGTAGGAGTTTGGAGTTTGGAATTTGTACCCGGTCAATCGCAATAGGCTTACCCCATATTACATAGGACCTAAACATACCGGCGAACTGTGGGGTGTACAAAAGTATGCCTCTGCCTAACGCTTCGGGGAATACAGGCGTGATGGTATGTTATGTTAAGATGCTTTTCTTATTCAAACCTATACTATACCCCCCGTCTTCAGTGAGGTTATCCAGGATCTTTCACACGTGGAAAAATTGTGACCATTTTTCCACTAAACTGATAGATTCATAGAAATACTCGCGTGAAAGCAAGTTACTGTTTCTTTCTAGAACATTGCAGGACAATTGTGGGAAAACTCTCCATTACAGTCGTGGGAATTGCAAACATTGCATATTATAAATAGTAATTGTTTTCAATTTTCTGATTGACTGTTACTGGATTGATCAAAAGGGTGCCAAAGCCACCAAAAAACTATACTACAGTATAAAGAAATAGTTAAGTAACTACTAGTTACACCATTATGGTACCTGGGAGAACATTCCAATATATTTTTTATATTGAATTAAAACTACTTTTTACGGATTTTATCGCGTTGTATTGATATTATTTGATTCCCGACGTTTCGGATCCTTTACAGCATCCATGGTCACGGGTAGACTAAGTCGTTGGACGTCTTAATGTTACAATTACTAACAGCTACCTTACATTTTTGATAATTATTGGCGATCTGATTCACGCAGAACGAGCTCACCGTATCCTTCGGTCTTGCAGTTTCAGGCTTGGATTTTACCAGTATATCAATAAAAATGAAATTATATTGTTTGGAAAACGCATCACTTTTGCCAGCTGGCTATTATTATTATTATATTATCTGGCTATTTTTTTAAATGTTAATTATAGTCTAAATTAGATTTTTTTAGAGATAAATTGCAAATGTATCGAAATGATAGTTTTCTCCGTGTATTACATGACAAATAACATGATTTGCCCACAAAATACATCTAGCTAGATGTTTTACACGTTCTGGGCAGAGGTCAGTCGCATAGGTACTAGTATTATATGTATGAGTCAACTTTTTTTTATTTCATTGGAAGTCCTACCCATACCATAGAAGGAAATTGTTTGGCGCATACGCAAAATTCAGTAGTGTCAGATATGTCAATTAAACGTGATTCATGGTATATGAACGTGGACTAAGAACATTCATTTTTATAATTTTTCAAGTTGCAACAATTATTTTTTTATCAATTATTTTAAACCAGCTTCTGCCCGCGACTTTGTCTGCGTGGACTTTAGAATTGGGTCTGACCTGGATAAAAAGTAGCCCATGTGTTATTCCAGACTATAATCTATCTCTGTGCCAAATTTCATCCAGACCCGTTCAGCTGTTCTGGCGTGAAAGAGTAACAAACAACCATACTCACAAACTTTCACGTTTATAATATCAGTAAGGATTAATATCTATTAATCAAATTATTATGTAGTTGAAATTATGTATTTTGAAAAGACTAGCCTTCTTAAACGTTATCAAGGCGATTCACTGAAAATACATTTTATATTTTTTAAGATTATTAATTGTGTGCTATGTAATTGTAGGTGGACACTATTGCCATTAATCGGGCACAAAACCAGACTCCGAACTGCTACTGAGAATTTCATGGAAAAACCCAATAACAGTCGTAACAGCGTAGCAGTCGCGCTTGGGACCACTAGACTAATGAGGCAGTCAAATTTATTTATTTTAAAATGGTAATTAAAAAAACTTTTTTTATTCATCTCCGCAGATTACAATCTTTTGTTACAGCTAAACACAGTTGACAAGCAGATTGGGCAAATTGTAATTTGTGTATTTTAGAATTCCAGGCCTTTAATTAAACTTTAGTTTAGTGAATTCAGTGATAAAGATGAATACGTTTATCGATACCAGCAATACTTCGCAACTATCACACGTTCCAAGAACGGTAATACTGCTGTACCTACCTAATATCAAACTTCCCTTTGATAAGATCTTCAAAGCCCGTAAGAAATATGAAGTTACGTAAAAGAGTTTTACAATAACCGGGTACTAGGAATCGCATCTACGTTTCAATACAAAATGTATTATCGCTCTGGAACATCGTTTCTCAAACGGGGGTCGCGTTTAGCATCTATTTATAGAAGAGGGTCGCAGCGTATAACAAGTTTAAAAATGAAAGCAATTGCATAAATCAGCATTCTAAAATAGGACAAACCGACGGCTATCTTAATTAGTCGATCACGCCTGCCAAGGTGTTAGGAAAAGGCTTACTAATGTACACCCACAGTTCGCCGGTAAGTTTAGGTTCCATGTAATATGGAGCGAACCTATTATTTAACTAGGCACAAATATCGAACTCCGAGCTGCTACTGAGAATTTCATAGAATGACACTGCTCGACCTGGGAATCGAGCCCAGGACCTCTAGCGTAGCAGTCGCACTTGGGGCCACTAGACTAACAAGGCAGTCATACAAACTGTATACTTTATTTTATTTATATAACGATGCCCTAAAACCTTTATAGGTAAGGTTTTTCCAAAGGACTACAGCATGGGGTTCTGCAAAAAGGGTGTGAAAAGATTTTTAAAGGGTCGGCAACGCGCGAGTGATACCCCTGGTGTTACAAGCGTCCACAGGCTACGGTAACCGCTTACCATCAGGCGGGCCATATTCTTGTTTGCCACCTTAATGGTATAAAAGAGGTAACTAGAAACTAAAACTTTTGAGCATATCTATTAAAATTGCTAAAGGGATCTGAGTATATATCTTTTTGTGATTTTTTTGCATTTTCCATGCTAAGATTATTAAGTTATTTAATAGTAAAAGAAAAAATTCAATAGCGGGCAGGATTCGAACCTGCGTCTTCTGGTTTGATATACCAGACGCTCTGACCTCTAAGCCACCGCGAACCCTACCCGCATGATTGAATTTTTGCCTTCACATTCTGAATTTACGTCATAAGGTGATCTGAGTATAATTTTAACTGACTCCGAAAGGCAAAATGTCAATTCGATTGTTTACAATTATCCGATTAATTCCTGGAACTCCAATCTCCAAAAAGACGGTTTTTTAGGACGGGATACCACGCGCGGTTTATATCTACTTACACGCATTAGGCCAGCGGGATGGACTATAGCCTACCCCTCACATTGACCCCTGCCCAGCAGTGGGACATATAATGGGTTGCTAATGACGACACGTTTGGCCTAGACTCTGAGCGATCGGCTTCTGCGTCACGTGTTGTGGATACGATCCCCAAACGGAGCAAATATTTGTATGATCTACACCTAGTTGTTCCGGGACTGGGCGTTTGTGTATGTGAGAATTTGTGTTTGTAAACGCACCCACGACACAGGAGAAAATCCTAGTGCGGAGCAACGTTATTTAAAAGAAAAAAAAAAGATGATGATGATTTTAATGACGAAGGCTATATAATATGAAATAAGTCTAAGTTGCCAAATACTGGCATAAACTAGTAAAGTAGTATTTAATTATAAATGTGTAAATTAATTACTAGTATAAATTAATTAGGATACAAAGCTAACCAGGGACTAAGGCTTATAATAACGCATTTTATCGTCAATCTTCAACGCTGCACGTCCATTGTTCGGATCGACTCACGCGCATCGACTAGCATATGTAATTCGAAGTGGGGGAAGTTGCCGGGAAAATATAAGGGGCAGACCTCTCATACAAATGTAATGCGTGTAGACCAGGTTTTAAGATGGATTTTTTTGTAAATTGTTATTAATTATTATTGGGTCAAATTCAGGAATATCAAAAACCGTTTAATCTGTCTGTGATATCTACGTTTTTATCCCCGAAAGGTTAGGCAAACGTGTATTGACACATAAAATGGCAATATGTTTTCGGAAAAAATATGCCTGTATTCTCAGAAAGCTTAGAGATCTAGGACCTTCCCTAGTGGGTCTTCTCCGATAGATATAATCTTAAATCAAGAGTGAACTGGTTTCTTCTAGGCAAGCACGCTCTATCGTAGATCGCAGTATCGCTAAACATCAGGTGAACTGGCGCTCAAGCGTAGGCCTATCAAGAATAAAATAACACCTATGTAATAGACGTAAAGCCTATTATTGCTAGTACTCATTATTGAAAATGCTCTAAAATTTTTGCTCAGCTTATAAATTGAAGCCACGACGCCGCACGTTCAGGACCGACACTTGCGACAACTAAACTTATAAGGCAGTTACTGTTCTTTGATTTAATTTACCAAACAAATATCAATGAAAGCACAAAATTTTAATATATAATAACTATGAATGTCAGTACAAAAAATTTAAGAACGACAATTTAAATTTAAACACATAATAAATGCAATCAAAATTAAAAGTAAACGTGACAATATCAACAAAAACAAATCACAGTAATAAAATACACAATAATTATATTTCGCATATTCTGAAAAATATGTCTCGAAAATTCGAAAACCCACCAAACACGCTCCAACAAATTTGCAGTAACATTACGGTAAATGAACATTTCGCCAATTAAAGTTAATTCGCACTGCAGCACTTATATAAATATCTATTCTAGTTTCAATGATAATTTATTATGCTTATATTAAGTAAATATTATTTTTAGTAACAAGTAATATTGTGTATAGTGTTTAAAAAAACAATACGAGCTATTTTTATGGGATAGGAGGGCAAACCAGCAGACGGATCGCCTGATGGTAAGCGATTACCGCCGCCCATGGACACCCGCAACACCAGAGGAGTCACGAGCGCGTTGCCGACCTTTTAAAAGGGGATTGGGCCTCCGGTAACCTCACTCACTCGGCGAAACACAACATTAAGCGTTGTTTAACGCCGGTTTTCTGTGAGGCTGTATCACTCCGGTCGAGCCGGCCCATTCGTACCGAAGCATGGCTCTCCCACGTAAAGCTAATCGACTAATTAGTCAAGATTTCTTTTCACCATAATTGGGGTTATCGGTTATATATTATTAAAAGCCTGTAGCGTTCCACTGCAGGGCAAATCCTCCCACTCTTCTTCCATTTCTCTCTGAGTATTGCTGTTAGGGACTAGTCTTTTTGGAAAGAGTCCTGGTCCATTTTTTATATATTTTTTTTTATTTCTTGATAGAATGCAGAAATAAAGTGATTGTATAAACCATAATCAAATAGGGCACAGTGTGCAAAAACAATAAAAATCTAGTCGCAATAATTTCTAAACCAGTGTCCCGTTTGCCTAGCGCCTGGCCACACTACTTAGCGACGTCTTTCCGCTGCGCATGAGTAACTTTCTCAACCGCCTTTCTCAGTTTCTAGTATGTTTCCACGCTCCAGAGAAATGCAATCGGCTTAATGTTATGTGAATTGTAACACTGTGCTAATATTATGCAGTGGGTTACTGTTCCAAACAAAATAATTTGATTTAATTTATTGTTTTTTTTTATATCGCACAGCACTAAACATATTTTTTTATTTAAAAAACATACCCAAAGGTAAATGATGATAACAAATAATGCCGTCTTATTGTTTTTATTACAATAGGTAAAAGCGGTAAGCGGTAAGCGGTTTTTCATTCAACATTCCAACTGTGTGGCAACTGCACAGTGGCAATGTCAAATGCACAGTATTAAAATCTAGAAATAATTGTAAAAAATATATTAAGGCGGATCGTTCACCTGAGCCCACCAAATTCAAATTTCGAGTGGTTTTTCGCAGTTTTAGTTAGGTCTATAATAAGTTCTACATTCATGGCAATAGTAATTGCGACATTAACTATACAAAATTCACAATTTTTATCTAAAACCATTGCTTACAAATCATTATTGTAGCTAAAAGTAGTGTAAAATGTCAATTTTGACCAATTACACAGATTGCGCCAAGTTTTTGGCTTGATAAGGATTTATAAGTAAAGGTTTTAGTTCTCAGTTGTGAATGTTGTATAGTTAATGTCGCAATTACAACTGCCATGAATCTAGAACTTGTTATAGACCTACAAACTGCGAAAAATCACTTCAAATTTGAATTTCGCGGGCTCAGCTGAACGATACACCTTAAGTAATCGATTATAACCTTTTCAAAATATTTGAATTGCTTACTTACACAAAATGTAGATTATTTTAATTTATTTAATTATTAAACTTATGACCGTGGAAGCTGCTATGTAGATGAGCTAGTTTGATGCGCTAACGAAGCGATTCGTTTCGGTATGCGCTAGTTCAATGCAAGAATGCAAAAACTCAGTCTTTACGTAAATGCGAATCGATGCCCACTGAGCCTTGTCACTGACTAGCTTCTGCAATTCTTGGCAAGGTAAACAATAGTTCACTGGTTTTAGAGGTTAACGCGTGAAATTGATGGTCACCTCTATAATTTAAGTTATAAGTGCCTAATTGTAGAATATCTCGGCGATCAAAAATTTTAACGATACCTATAGGTATATTTAATATTAATAATTCCATAGACTATACAAATATTTGTTCCATGTGAGGATTGAATCCGGAATACGGGGTGCACAAGCCCATCACTCAGCCACTACGCATAATGTGCCGTCGTTATTTATACAATTAAAATAATAACTTAGAATAATAATAACAAAATAGTATTTACTGACGCAAAGTTATTACAGGTAACGGTACAATTAGTAGGCACAGTTTAAATGTAATGTACGATAGATAGTTATGCTGATTCCCAAACTAAGCATTACCTTGTATTTTGGGAAATAAGCGATCAGTCGTGGAAAATGACGCGATGTTACATTTTACACCATATTTGTGAAGCAGACAGCGTCGCTACTGTACAAGTTTATTAAGGAAGGGATACATTTTAATCGCAGTATAGAGTACGAAAGTCTTTAAGACCAGTTTTATCACGCGTACCGCTGAAATATGGAATGCACTTCCCGAGTGGGTCTTCCCTGACAGATATAATCTGGGTGTCTTTAAATCACGAGTGAATCGGTTTCTTCTAGGCAAGCGCGCTCCATCGTAGATCGTAGTGTCACTTAACATCAGGCGAACTGGCGGTCAAGCGTAAGCCTATCACGAATAAAAAATAATAAAAAAAGAGTAAGAGATCTGATCTGATGATATTTTTGTAGTGTGTGTATGTGTGTGTGTGTGTGTGTGTGTGTGTGTGTGTGTGTGTGTGTGTGTGTGTGTGTGTGTGTGTGTGTGTGTGTGTGTGTGTGTGTGTGTGTGTGTGTGTGTGTGTTGTGTGTGTTGTGTGTGTGTGAATAATTTATGAAAAATAAATGAGTATTAGGGATATAACCAATTCTCAATAAAAATAATTAAGCTCCATGAAGAATTATAAATCTGCATAAATTCCCAAGTCAATTAAAGGCAGAAAATGGCAAAACATATCGAACCAATTCTGTGTACATACTACGCTCACATGTTTATATTTACGAATATTCGTTTCACTGAGAACGTTAATCCGATTGTTAATCTATACTAATATTATAAAGCTAATGAGTTTGTTTGTTTGAACGCGCTAATCTCAGGAACTATTAGTTGAAATTCAAAAATTCTTTTTGTGATGGATAGTCCATTTATCGAGGAAGCTTATAGGCTATATAAAATCACACTACGACCAATAGCAGCGGAGCAACGCGGGTGAAACCGCGGGCGGGTCGCTAGTAATAAAAATAAAGTAGCTATTGGTAATTTTAACATCAAGACACTTAACACCATGGAATGTATGTAATATTTGAAAATTCTGAAACGGGAATTAATAATATCATTACACTTAATGCGATACAATGATACTTTTTAAATGAAGCAAGGAGTATTGACTTGATTTATACAATAGCAGAAGCGCGTTTGATTAGCACACTACCTGCTTTCACCCTCAACTTCTTTCGCGGATCATTAATTACAGAGATTTCCATAACATATTTATATTATGTTTTTCCTTTTAAGCATTTTCATAATACTTGGTTTCAGAGAGAGCCTACTATTTTAGAGTACCTATAAAATATTTATCATCCCGCCAAAAACATCCGTCTAAAACATTTCCTTAAGGGTTCGGCGGAGCTTGAATTGCCCACAAAAACGTAATACCGAAATAAATCATAATCCAGGCAATATTCTATCAAATGATGTTTTTAGTTGTATTTGGATACCGTTAATCTAGGTTCCTACGGTACTATTTCGTCTACTACTGCGTCACTGGAAATAAAAGACTGGAAAATCGTTCCAAACTTGGTAAAATTATTAAAAATTGCATTCTCATACATTTATTTCCAGTGAAATAATTTGGACTAAAAGGTAGCACCAAGTTTGGAAGGATTTTCGAATCTTTTATTTCCAGTGAAGTAGTAGTAGACGAAATAGTACAGTACAGTTGGAACCTAGATTGACGGTATCCAAATCCGAATAATAAATTAATTTGAAAGAATTATTACGTTTTTGTGGGCAATTCAAGTTCTGCCAGACCCTTAAAAAGATTTGTGTTAAAATGAAAACTCCAGAACTATAAAAACTTTTGCGAACGAAACTTCTTCAATATCTTCTTCATATTTTGCTCTGTTTGAAGGGGTATTGTGTCTGCAATACGAAGGCAACCTTACGGTATCTTCGTTATTGTAACCTTTAGCCTGGCCGCTCCGGCCCGAACTTTGAGCGAAACCAATGCAATTATAGACGGTACCGTTAGTTTAACTTTGTGGGGAGAAATGGAGGCGAATATTTAATTTCGAGAAAGGTAGGGTCTATCTATGAGAGAAAATGTAATACAGGGTTTATCAAGAAAGAAACTACGATGGCGCCGAAGTTAGGCGGAGTATTGATGTACGCCCACAGTTCGCCGGTATGTTTAGGTCCCATGTAATAGCGGGTGAGCCTATTGACCTCTAGCTTAGCAGTTACACTTAGGATCACACGACTGATGAGGCAGTATATTAAGTAGATTACCGTGGTGGAGTGGGTGGAGGCCTAACCTTTCTAACTCTAAGAGAAGATCCGAGCGCAGTAGTGGGGCAGTATAATGGCTTGGTGATTTATTATTATTTTGCCATGCGGAGGGAGCTTATAACCCGTCTATTAAAAAGGGAATCGATATATGACTTTATTGCAAAAGCGTTGCAATTTATCAACGGATATTTGAATGATGAGTTGCTTTCAATAGTTCAATTCTATCCACAGTATGTGTCCTTTGGTACTGAAAACCACCAAAACCCCTTCAACTGAATAACTGCTATCACTACCAAACTAGGGATTCCATGCATGTTTGATTGAATATCGACCGCAAACATTTGACGAAATTGATTGCGTTTCGAGAACCGTTTTACGAAGGTATAAATCGATGGCCAACTCCATATTGGATTGATTGCTACCAACGTTGGAAGATAATTAAAAGGCATGCCATAATTACTTGTATTTTCCAAAAGCGTTGGACGGAGACTTCTAAAAACTTGGAAACCTACTTTATTACGATTCTCTCTCTATTCTATAATCTACAATGGAATACCTTTAAATTGCCCAAACTAGGCAAAGTACTCCTCCACATCACTGTAATCCCGTAACGTACCGAGAAGACTGGCAGCATTATCACGTTGAATGGCAATGCTGATTCTTTGAGCCAAAAATATACCAATTAAAGCGCTGATAGATTAAATTTTAATTCTAGATTTGTGCGGCACAAAAAGACGCCAATTCTGAAGCAATGACATAATTTTGTTTAGTTTTAAAAATCGACATCAGAGAGTGGGAAGGAAATCTGTCTCTCTAAGGTCAATAAAGGTGTTTAAATATTGAGTTGGTGAACATAAATTTGTACAACTATCCTGTTTTGGCGTGGTGTTGTTATACCTGTCAAATATTTACTGTATTTAAACTGGTTCAAACTATGATTACAATTGTTATTACTGAGTATACAGTTATCCTGTTTGATGGGCGACAGCTCGATTAATTATTATCACAGTCACTGAGGGATTGGCTTCTGCACATTGAGTCGAGCTTTTGATTTCTGCTTAAAACAAATATTTGTACGTACACAGTTGGATTTATAATGTACTAGCTTCTGCTCGAGACTTTGTATGCGTGGATTTCAGGATTGGTTCCGACCTGGATAAAATAGCCTATGTATTATTTCATGCTATAATCTGTGTGCCAAATTTTATCCAGATTCGTTCAGCGGCTTTGGCGTGAAAGAGTAACAAACATCCATACATACAAACTTTGGCGTTTATAATTTGAGTAAGGATTTTGTAAATTATATTGGTTGAAGTAGAAATTGCAAGGTTTTATTACTAAGAGCAATTATATTTATGTGTAAAGCAACGCTTACAAGGTATTTGTTGATTAAACATCTTAACATAAACAACAGAGACATCTAAACTTGCGATATGGGTTAGATGGTTAGCAATGCCTACTTTAGAGACCTCGTTGCCGAGTCTAAAGACCCCGTTGCCCACTCTAGAGACCTCGTTGCCCACTCTGAGACATATTTGCCCACAGAAATCAGTGTGGAACAATTACTTATGATCTCTCATTAAATGACTGTAGGTAGTCAACTGGACGGCCTGCCTGCGGCTAGCCATACCTGGCTACGCTAACGGTGGTAAGCAGAACTAATAGTTTCTGACTGTCGAAAATGAACTTAATTCCATTGCGAACGATACTAAACTGATCGTGAATTGTGTAAAAGATTATAATAACTAAATCAAACATTATGACGCAAGTAAATGATTTGAATCTACAATACTTTCTGATGATTGCATGTTAGGATATACTCGTAGACCTTTGTAACTTATCGGCTATATATAGTATTTAGTTTAGATATTACGTTAAATGCTTGTTCACGATTTATTTAGGAATGTATCGAGTTCTAATTTAAGGCACGCACCTCTGAAATTTCTCAATCATGAGGGATAACTTACGGTGAGGGAAAACATCAGGAAGAAACCTGCATGTTTGAGATATTATTGACGGCGTGTGAAGTCGCAGTTCATGGATTATAACCTAACTCATCTCACTCTGAGGTGACCCATGCTGAACAGTGGGACATCAGCTAAATGGGTTGATGATGAGGTAGCTATCTATGTTTGTTTCCAACGTAAACTAAATTATTTAACCAATTTTGATATTAATTGTCACAGAGATAAAACAAGGACTTAAATAGGTATATTCATAATATTATGACTAATAAAGTCTGCTTGTTTGGAGTATCAACATTGAAAAATAAAACAGTGCATTCATTTTTTCAATAAAAAGTTATAGTAACTAACAGTACAGTAGCCTACAACAATTAACTTGTTTAGTAAAACAATAACAAACTGTATGTGCTCTAATTATTTTTTCCAGATCTTTACAAATTTGTCCCACTGTGACCATCGTTATAGTTACAAACAAAAGACTTCATTGTGTTCATGCCACAATAACTTAAGTGGACAAAAACTCATTTTTTTCAACTAATCACTGAAATCGATTTCACTGGCGTTTAACCGATTTTGTGGAAAGAGGTCATGAATTTAGAAACTATTTTGTAGTGGTGCGGTAATTGGCGATAATTTTACTGTGTATTGTATGAACAAACAACGCTTAGAATGAAGATCATGTTGTTTGAGGTTCTAAGTATACACGAGAACAGGTCAAGTTATACAATAAGTTAAGAACACCCTGTCGGACCCGTGAAGCTATTGTTAAGTATCGAGATCCGGTGTTATTTATCTAGGTAATCATTTTCAACTTTCCCCGAAAAAAAATATATATTACAAATTGTGGTGTGTGGTCGCAGCGATACGTTCCTTGGGTGCCAAGCATGATAAGGTCCATGTTGGTTTCATAAAATTTTCATAACTTGCTAGATTTTAGGGTAGTTGTGGCAATTTGAGTATTAACTTGGTGGTTGGGATACCTTGAATGTTAAACTAAAATTATAATTATGTTTACTCTCATGAATATTTAAGTAATGCCTCTTATCTTATTTGGTGATATGGTTGGGATACCCTTTTAACATGATTACCTAGTGTATAGTTGCACAGCAAAACTCGCCGCTATTACAACGGGATACGGATGGTCAAAAGAGCAAACTGTATACCTTGATGTGTAGCTAAATAGAACAGTAGCATTCTAAAATCGCAGTCTCAACTGTCTCGTGTACATCATTCTAGTCTATAAACACTTTTAAAACAACTAAAAGCGCACTCAATCATAAGGACGTGTTGTTATCGTGTATTCCTGTCGGTGAGTCAGGCAATATGGCGGCGTAAACTAAACAGGGTTGGCCAATAACCTTTTTTAGATTTGTATGTTTCAATATTAGCGTTTGAAATTTTAACTTGGTAGCACGTCCCATACTAGCTAATCGTTTCCTGGATGTTTTTTTTTATATTTGCATGCAAAAGCTGATGTTCTGTTTGTCATGACGTGATATTCGTAAAAACGAGAAATAAAATACGTCTATAACTAATTCTATTAATACGATTTATTGGTATGCTTGTAAAATAGTAGCTAAGTACTTATTCTGCTACATTTTATTCAATAGTAGAGTAGGTATTAAATTTAGTCTGAGTTTGAAGAATGACCTATTGAATTTTAATTTTTATTAATTTGTAAACCAGGTACGTGAAAAAAACAGCTTTTGTTGTACTTTATCGTTAAGGAAAGGTGTCTAGCATTTTTAAATTCCATAGTGAATGTCTATGTTCAACTGTGATATGGTATTATGTAAAATCAAAATAAATATCATATCCTTATCAAGTAGCTTTATCACAATTGGACTATTCAAATATTTCGAACAAAATCAATTTTAAAAACACCAAATAAATCTGTCATTCAGTTTACAAAAAGTATTAAGTACCATCTGTCGAAAACACTTAACAGCGGTGCCACATTCCACACTTCACACCGCCAACCACTTAAAACAACAAAGGTCAAAACTGCATTTCACGATGAAAAAAAAACTAAACATCTGTCGCCATTCATCGTTGCTAACACAAACTATCTCTTACAAAAGAAAATAGGTCACCGCTTTCAGTGAAAGAAAATATTTACTTTGCTACTGATTGACATATTTTTACGCGCCTTAAGCGTTTGTGACGAGCGATACATTTCAACACGTTTCATCTGTCGCAGCGATTCGTCGGCAAGTCTGTCGTAGTCCTAACTAACCGACTAATCGTCACCCACTTACGAATGAAGCGTCAAGGTCGAGACTGCATTTCGCGACGAAAAAATTGGATTTTATTTTGATAAACGAAGATGATTAAATTCGTTTGAATTGTGAACTGAGTTTGCGGCAATTTTCTGAATATTCATTTAACAATAAATGCTACGACATTGCATCACAAAGAACTGCATAACTTCGGCTCGTTTTTTTTTTCGAAAAGTAAACTCACAAAAACTAAGCACACTTTATACTAATAGAATTAAAAGACAATTTTCAACACTATTCTATGCGCTGGCATTTCCTAGCTGACAACTTTAAAGAAGAAAAACCGAAAGGAACTTGTACTCGTGCTCAACCGATGGTCGATGTCGAGGAAGCGATTGATTAGGTATATGCCTACGTGAATGTGTCCTACATTGAATAGCTGGAATACTCCCCTCCCCAATTCAATACTCAGGGTCTTTTGATACAAAGCCGTTCAACCCGGCATTAACTACGCATCAAGCAGAAGATATCGGTTTATCGAGAATAAGAAATACCTACCTACTTAATAAAAGCTGCAATTATTATTATCTATTTACATCAAACTAATCTTTAAAACACACAGAAAACCGGCGTCAAACAACGTTAATGTTGTGTTTCGTCGAGTGAGTGAGGTAACCGGAGGCCCAATCCTTTGGTGTTGCGGGTGTCCATGGGCGGCGGTAATCGCTTACCATCAGGCGATCCGTATTCTAGTTTGCCCCCCTATCCCATAAAAAAAAATCTTTATACACATAGAACCTCTTTTAAAGTCGATTAAAAACCAAGTCATGTCGGCTAGAGTGATTTTTGATGTGTTGGATTTGTCTCCGCCCTGAATAGCAGAATAAATATTAAAAAATCTTCACGTAAAAATAATCCTTACTTCCATGCTAATAATATAAACGTGAAAGTTTGTATGTATGGAAGTTTGTTACACTTTCACGCTAGAACGCCTGAACGGATCTGGATAAAATTGGCACACAGCTAGATTATAGCCTGGAATAACACATAGGCTACTTTTTATCCACGTCGGACCCAATCCTGAAGTCCACCCAGAAAAAGTCGCGGGCAGAAGCCAGATAATTAAAGGGCCTAAACAATTATTTTTAGAATATTCTTTGTTTCTGGAGTATGTTTTATATTACGCTGAGTTAGGTACTGTAGGGATCGAATCTAATGGGAAAGCGCAGCTAATCAAACTTGGTTGAATCAATTAATTCTGTTATTTATTATGAGGCAAAGCCTTATTTCTTAAACACCAGTCTGTCAAGACTCTTCTCAGACTAGACAGTTTTTTACGTCAGTATAAAAATTCAAAATGATTGTTTATTCTTTAATCCTTTCCAACCAGCAACCCCACAATGATGTCGCCTCTTTGTAGCAATCTCTACATCAGCTACGCCCACCAGTATGGATAAGTCTAGTAAGAGTCTTATCCATACTACAGTACCTATATTAAGTAAAGCCTTTTGGAACCTGAGTGAAACCGCTGGTAAACCTAGTAGCACATTGGTATATGCAAAACGGACAGTACATTCTATTATCTCCTTCTCCTAATTAAATCATAATTAAAATTAATATGCATTCGTCGATATCGTTAATTAATCCAATCTATTCGTACTACAGTATAAATGAATTACATCTAACAGATAACACGGAGTATTGGTAGGTACGTGTTGTTGCCATGGAGATCAATAATGGGATTATCATAACACCTGTACGCCGTAGTAACAACAATATTATTGAGCTACACGATATTGGAGACATGCTTACCATCTGTCGGGATGGATCTATTTCAAAGCTGCTGTGGGTCTGTCTTCAAAAGAAAATTTTATACAAAAATATTACGTTTGGACCTTAAAAGAGATCATGATTCTTTGAGTTTGTTGCGGCGTTTCTTCTCGGAGGGCGTCAGAATCATTTTGTAATATTTTTTGTACAATGAAGGTCAAGCGTGACTGCTACACTAGTACTGGGTTTAATTCCCTGATCGATTAAAGTGTTATTTATTGGGTTTTCTCGCGAAATTTGGATTTGGGTCCAATTAATGGCAATACACTTAACTAGTTTAACCTAAACAAACCGGTGAACAGTGGCTGTACATTAGTATATATGTGCCTAATCCTTGGGGGAATACAGGCGTGATGGTATGCCATTTACCAGTATCTAGTGGAAGACAAAGACTTCCTAAGTGCCCATAGCGAAGAACCCTTTTGTTCAGCGAAAACTGTTTGCGATGTCGGCGCGTTGGAAACTATAGTAGCAGTTAGAAGTTATGATATAACCGACTTCCAAGTTGGCTCGTTAGTACAGCCGAGGTAACAAGAGGCTTCATGGGGAAGCTTCAAGAGGCGTCATTCGATCTAGTTGCAACTTCGTTTATTAACTTGTTTATTTATTAAGAAAAAGTATTTGCAGATCACAGTAAAACGAGTTTTGATTCTATTCTTAGATTGAGCATTTATGATAACATACCATTGCGCCTGTATTCCTTGAAAGGGTTAGGTAGAGACATACTAAATGTACTCCTATAGTTTCCCAATATGTTTCGGTCCCATGTAATAGGGGGCCAGCCTGTTGCCTTTAATCGGCAGACTCCGAGCTGCGATAAAATAAATAACGTTTGGGGGCCCTGGGATCTTGGACTGTTAACCAAATACCAAACTAGCTAGAATTGAGCTGTTACTGACAATTTCATAGAATAACTTAATAACATTTTGCCCGACCTGGTAATCAAACCCAGGACCTCTAGCGTAGCAGTTGTCAGTAGACTGAACATTTTTCTATGAAATTCTCAGTAGCAGCTCGAGTTTGGATTTGTGCCCGGTTAATTATATGATATAAATGATATTTATTTCTGTAAATAGATTTTGTAAAATACTTGTATCGCAGTGAGGACATTTTTTACATAGATTTTTGGCTATTTAATTTAATTGGACAACATTGGTAAATCTTGTTCCCTTCAATTTTAGTGGGTTGCGACACTAACAAATTTGATGCCTAAACTGGATGTCAGCCTTTTTTGCTTGCCATGGGAACACTACAATCTATGATAATAGTTCCTAAACCATGGCAAGCGGGATCGGTGGGTCGTACTCTCGAACCAAAAGGCTCTCGATATAATTATAACGGTCACCCATCCATTGAATGACTGTTCCTAACGTAACTTAACTTTGCAAATCAGCTTAATATCAGTCCTATGATTTCTTTACATCTCAAAATAATATGAACTTGGCACCTCTGATTTCAGTTAATCGCTTAGGGAGTTGAAAAGAAAAAAGTTCACCACAATAACCCGCTTAACCCGTCAAGCATCAGATTAGAAAGAAAGAAAAGAAAAAGTTTTATTTTGTGATATTAAAAAAAAATACAAACAATAGAATATCTATTGTTCTCGAGCGACGGGGCAGGGTTGGCCGCTTAATGAATTAAGAGGAGCGATATAATCGGAAAAACACCGTAGGGTTATCAATTTGTAGATGAATCCTCGTATTTATTTGCCCTCAAAAATAATTGTATTGTTTGAAATGTCCCTAAGTTTGCTCAAATTTTGCAAAAAAATGTTAGAAAATTAAGCCTGCTATTGCCCGCGGTTTCACAAAAACCCACAGAATTTTTTGAGGATCAGACTTTCCTTAGTGTGCAAAATTATCCTCTCCATGCCAATTTTTTTCGGAATCTGATCAGCAGTTTATGCGTCGAAGGGTAACAGATAGATAAACAGACAGACATTTATAATATTAGTATGTACGAGTATATAGAAAATTTTATCTACATTGTAAATTCTGAATCTACTCGTTAGTGATGAATTTTAGACCACAAAATATATAATTCTATGACATATTAAATAATTATTCGTAGTGAATTCTCTCTGAAGTAAGTTTCTCTGAGTAAACATCGCTAGGAATAGACGTAAAACAGTGGGTTAATGAACTTTATTATGATAAATAAACTGTGCCTACGCATTATTATTACGCATCGTTATTCATTAACCTTTTTAATTGGGAATTTATCTTAGATTTTTACGCACATAACATAAAAATGACACATTACATCCTGGGATCGTTTTCGTAAGCTCCGCGTGATATCAAGGACTGTTGCAAATTCCTTTTACAAAAGTCACCTTTACAAGCCTTTCTCCCACAGGGGTAGGCAGAAACTATAGACCGCCGCTTGCTACGATTCTTGCATACTTCTTTTGCTTCTTCCACATTCATACTTCTCCTTATGAGGAGAACCTGGTGTATGCACAAACCCTTTCAATGGTATTTATTTCTGTATATCATAAACAATCTTATATAAAATTATTATATATTATATATCAACAATTCTCGTGTAATATAATCCCTAGTTAATATTTTGTTTGATTGTAATCCTTATTCTTGATCATTTGAAAAAAAAAATCTTTTATGCACGGAGCAACAACATTATTCTTATAAAAAGTTATATATTTGTAAAATAATGTAAGGAAAATATCTCTGCAACTTTTTAAAATATCTTTGGTATTTCAAAACGGATGATCCTACAATGAAGATAATCGCCAGAATCACTAGTCAAGGGTAAGCAAGTTTTAAACGTTTGAATTGATATGACGTGAAACAATAAGTAAAGAAGACTTTGGAGAAGGTACTTCAAAATCTGCGTGACGTCACGTGTATTTCTCGACGAAACGATGGAAATGTAAACCAATGAAATATTGAAATTCTCCCTGTATTTTATCCTAGTTGATTTAGGAGTCATTTCCGTATGACAACAGTAGAAATTTGAAGTTAAAGATAATAAAAAATACGTAGGTACAGACGAACACAGAACTTATTATTTTTGAATTCGTTTAAAAATCATGATACAGATAAATGAAATTTTCAGATTTATATTTATGTATACTAACCTATTGTAATAATAGGTATATCACGCGGTCGAAGCCACGGGCGATTTTGCATGTTTATGAACTCAATATCGACTATGAATTTGCACAACAAAGACAACCCTACTAGTTAGTAACATAGCACTAATCAATTCCTCCCACTCACCTACTCGCCAAGCTGCAGCACTTGCAGTATATTTTAATTTACATGCAAATTCAGATTTTTTCTAAACAAAGACCTCTATTTCCCAGGGTCCCACTACTATCTTACAGTAAACGTATTTCCGAGACATAGAATCTACATTCAAATGATCACATTTTTAAATACAAACTTAATGTCATGCGTGGCAAAGTTCACTTTCCATTGTTTTTATTTTGCGAGTTTTTATTCGGACCTTATCTTCAGTCACCTAAAAATCGATTTAAACAACATGACAATAAAGTAGACGTTTGAATTGGTTATGAGATGTCAATAAAATCTTTGATTTTGAATATGATTATTTCAGTCTTTAGAGTTACTGGTAGGGTAAACTCGCATAATTAAGTGAGTCACATAATTTGTAAGGTTCACCTGTGCACCACAATTTAGTTAGTTACCTACTTAGTTAATAATTTTCTTACGGTATTCAGGTGCCTTTTACAAATAAATATTTCTTTCTTTCTTAATTATGCGAGTATACTATACTTTAGAGTAGTAAAGTGTTTCTCCTATAAACTTAACCCTATGATTAGGGAAGACATTTTATTTTATAAGCTTGATTAGGAGATTTTTAAATCATCTCCGTACGAGTATTAGGGTAGCGAACTAGTGGTATGGCACATATATACGACGTTGAATAAATTTCGCATGGGCGATGTAGAATACGGTGACGTCACAACTGTATCGTCTTATGACGTCGCAGATGGCGCCACATGTTAAGTTTGACAATATCTCAATGACATTTGATTTCTTGGTTTCGCTGGTAACTATGTAGGTAATTTGTGATGAATGGTTACGATTGTATAGCTCGCGTTAATTACAAAGTTTTAGGACTTCCTCTGTCAAAGACGATAGACAAAAAATGTATTGTTTAGCTACTGTTTTTCTGTGCGAAACGGTCAATTAAGCGTAATTAATGTTTTATGTTTTTATACAGTATTGACGCTCAGGGATGACACATCGCTAAATTATTGAATGTAGGTACTTACTGACTGTCTCTTGGTCGAATTTTCCTTTTCAATTTGGGATAACGATAATCTATGACTATCGCTCCAACTTACACCATAAGTACCTCATTTGCCTAGTGGTCCGACTGCTACGCTAAATATCCTAGATTCAATTCCCAGGTCAAGCAAAGTATTATTATTTTTTATAAAATTCTCAGTAGCAGTTCGGAGTTTAGATTTGTGCAGTTCGGTCGCATGTAATAGGACATGGAACCTAAATATAGGTAAATATTGAATCCCTTGAGAGTATCAAAATATATGTTTTTTTGCGGCATAAACGGCTTCAAGGGACTGTAGACCTAACTATGGCTTTAATTTCCACTCAATACCTCCACGCGTTCCCGAGATAAAGGGTCTTGACAGACGGACGGACGGACAAAAAAGTGATCCTATCCGTTTTTTCCTTTTGAGGTACGGAACCCTAAAAACGGCACACATTTCAAATTGCCGCATCCACCTTTCTTGGTTCGACGTGCCGGCATGGTTTGCTTTCGGGCATAGCGTCGGATCTAAAAATACGTCGGTACTGAGTGGGTTTGTTGAACGAAAACGGTCGAAACGGGGCCATACGAGAGAATCAGCCGAACCGTGTGTAACTCTTATTTTTAAACGCCGGAAGAAAATTTCTCGGTTGCCAGCGGAGATTCAGATATCAACTTAACATACCACGCCTATATTCCCCGAAGGTAGGCAGAGGCGTACTAATGTACATTCACAGTTCGCCGGTATATTTAGGTCCCATGTAATAGGGGGCGAGTTTATTGCCATTAACCGGGCACAAAACCTAAACTCCGAGCTCAATAAATAAAAATCCAATAACACTGCTCGACCTGGGACTTGAACCCACGACCTCTAGCGAAGCAGTCGCCCTCAGGATCACTAGACTAATGAGGCAGTTATTAACTTTTATAGTGTTAGCTTTCACACAAGAACGAGGCCTGTGACAAAAAGTACATCCAACCGACAAAAAAGCATTTTTTCACTTGTTTCTATAATAAAGCAATTTTAAATTAGAAATTGTATATACTTAGTTTACTTTTGCGAGGAACATTGATAAGAACCTTTTGGCAAAGTTATGTAAGCAATTTGTTTTTATATTTATCATGAAATCGTCTTGAAAATGTCAATTGACGGCAACACTGATGGTGACATTCGTGACGTCATCGTGGGGCAACGTGGGAAAGAATACCTGCCTTAGACATTTTTATTATTTGACAGATAAAATCGATATGCCTGCCTGTCCTGTCCTCATTAGTCTAGTGGTCCCTAGCGTGACTCCTACGCTCGAGGGTTCGATTCCCAGATCGAGCAGTGTTTTTGGGATTTCCACGAGATTTTTAGTAGCAGCTCTGAGTTAGGTTCGCTCCTTATTAAATTGGACCTAAACATACTGACGAACTGTAGGTGTGCATTAGTACACCTCTGCCTGGCGGAGAACAACGCAGGCGTGATGGTATATAAATGTTCTATCGATGTCGACAGCTCTACGTCCACAGCACTAATGCTGTGGAAATCAATGTTTCACACGTAGCTACTGCTATCGGACCTTTTCTATCTACGATCCAATTACGGAGAATACAAAGGATAAAATGGGTCGCCGTGGTATTAGTACGACCACCAGAACTAGTCTTTATGTGTTCTCCGAGGGGCGAAAGGATTTTGATGAGAAATGGGTAGAATTAGGTACGTACAAAACTCGTATTTTTAGTTCACAATAAGTACCGAGTAATAGTAATATGTATATGTATTATTATTTGTTCGTCTTACCTTTATTACCGATTAATTTACCAGTGTGCAAGGTTCAGCTTGCCGAGCTTAGTCCGCGGATGGGAGACCATTCTTAACACACCGAGACCCTCGGTGCCTCGGAGAGTACGTAAGCGTACGCCAGTTTTGCCGGCTCGACCGGAGTGATACCTCACAGAAAACCGGCGTTAATCAATGCTTACGTTGTGTTTCGCCGAGTGAGTAAGGTTACCGGAGGCCCCATCCCCTTTTAAAAGGTCGGCAACGCACTCGTGACTCCTCTAGTGTTGCGAGTGTCTATGGGCGGCGGTAATAGCTTACCATCAGGCGATCCGTCTGCTCGTTTGCCCTCCAATCCCATAAAAAAAAGTAAGTCTATCCCGGATTAAAATACGAGCATCTATGACGTTAGTTAGTTAGTTAGTTAGAAACCGATAAACATATCTGTCAAGACATGAGTCAATAGCTTGATGCGATAACACTTATGCTACTTCGTTTATCATCATCATTATCATCATACTGACATCTTTTGGCCGACCAAAAGAGATCCTCTGCTGAACCAAGGCCTCCGCCATTGACTTCCACAAGGACAGATTGTGTGTCGCCTATCCACAACTCCCGGCGAACATTACCAGGGGGCTTACTCTTGAACTCAATTCTGATACATCGACATTGGAATTGTGCCGTTTCGTCAAGTTTCGTACTCTTAAATCCGAGACTAGCGCCAAATTGTTTCAATATTGCGCGGTGATTGAGTGAACTAAATAGGATTGGGAAACGACCCAACCATTGGCCAATCAGGGATGCCGATACAAGGTTAGCGGATTTGTGCTCAAGAGTACGAAATCGCCCGACAGCCAAATTGACATTGGAATCGGATCACGTTTGGATTGGTATTGTATTGTTTTCAAGAGTAAGCGTGCAGATCATCTGTCCGTGGTTATTTGGTTTTAATTTAGTTTTCACGATTTTCCAATTGCAAAAATTTTATTTCATCAATCGAACAGCCAATATGCTTCAAATGCTTCTGTTCCAAAAATATCCGAGTTATTCCCGATCGGAATTGTTCCGAAATTTCAACCTAGTCGAAATTCATTGGCATGACTGCCAGTCGTACTATGTTTGAACTTTCATTTCGGCCAATGGCTATGAAAACCATATTTGGGGAATATATTGAACCGGTTTGATTGACAGTACGGGCGGAGTTGGCAAGGAGAGAGATCGCCCGTCTGAGTGTTACTGAATGAATGAATTCAGGAAATTATTTATCGCATAAACTTGTTAAGAAAATAATATAGGTATATCTTGATAAAATTCCGAACAACTGCCTTTCCTTATTTTTCATCTTTTTTTCACTTTTCACTGCGCGACGCAAAGGGAGGTAATCGCAATTTTTTTATAGTTTTTAGGCCACAATAACCCGCTCTAGCTGATAGTTGTGTATACCAAGAATGTAGTTGAATATGAGGGAAGAGGAAGACCAAGAGAAAAGGTAGATGGATTTTTTGAAAGATGATAAGATTACAAAGGATTCAATGGAGATCTGTAGAACAAACATTGCACAATTCCATTCCATTGCGCACCAGCTGACATGTAGCAATGAATAAAAAAAAATAATTACTAAGTACCCCAAACAACAATTTAAATTATATTTTATGTAACTTTTACGCCTTAACAGAGAAAATTGTGTTGCTGGAGAGTTTGTACGCCGCTTCATCTTTCCAGTGAAAAACTAGGAGGCGGTGAAGGGTGGGTGTTTCGGGGGCTATCTATAATGTAAAATGACGTTCAAAAACTGCCTACCTAGTAGTCTATCTTGAAATGATTTTGACTTTGACTTTGACGAAAAGGGACCAATTTAAATTAACATAACGGGAGGCCTAAAGGGAAAAAAGAAAGAAAGCTTGCATCACAACATCCCCATAAACAAGAAAGAATCGCTGAGTTCGTTTCATCATCAAACATTCTCACATGCTTAACAAAACACCATTGAGAAGATTAACTTAGGCAACGTGGATTCGATTATCCTCCCTTTTAGGGTTACGTTAAACCCCTCCTAAATCCATGAGTCTGTCAGGCTTATTTTAATAGGTAATGTTTTGGTTTTGATAAATACCAAATAACTATTACTTTATGTCAATTATTTTTACATAATTTAATGTAAACTACTCCATCGAATTACGACCGGTTTCTATATCAAATCTGTCAGTAGATTTGCTTACTTGAGATAGGATTTTGACATATGGTCCATACAATTAATGTCTAAATGCCATCCTTAGTAACCAAATCTACTGGCAGATTTGATATAGGAACTGACCGTTAAGGATCACTTGCAACGATAGATGTAGGTGTGTATCAATCAATTATGTTATCACAATATTGTATCAATAAAGAATGTAACACAGAAGAGTAAAGTGGTATTTCTTGACGGATTCTTCTCCATTGCAATAATTTTTGAAACCTTGGGTCTAATTTTATAAATGCTTGTCGAAAACATTTGAATTAGAACTTTCCAAATCATCAAACTTTTTATATAAACCGGGAACCCTCAGATCACGAGTGCTACTCGCACTTGGCCGGTTTTCCGGCACGCAAACAAGTACACAATCAGCCTTTGAATTCCTATCTGCATTCCCGACGGATCGGTGTTAATTTGTAGCCGTTTTAATCCCGCCGTAATGCTGAGATGAAAAGCGTAGACCGGAGAAAAAGGTATTTTGTTCATTGTATAGCGATCCGTGAATAGTTAAATTTGTATCCTTCTTTTTATTTTTATTAGGCTTACGCTTGACTGCCTGTTCGCCTGATTTTTACGACACTGCAATCTACGCACGCTTGCCTAGAATCGAAATCTATAAAACATGTGACATTGATCTTTATTTACCCCTACGTATGTCTTTCTTCCACTGATCTCATCATTCACTTCTTAGTCTTTCACACAGTCCATTCGTGTTGTCTTTGGTCTCTCCCTTTATGGTAATAAACTAACAAAAATTAAAGGCGAAGATTTTGATTGAATTTATTAATTATTATTCTCTGGAACAATAACTCGGATTAAAAAAACTATATTCTGCATTTAATAACCCATTTCATCAGGAAGGTTATTTAAAAGCTATTTAATATCACGATACGACCCTTGGAAGTCAATCGAGGGTGTGAAACAGCGTACCGCTTGCAAAAATAAATGTTTGATACGGTAAAAATATGTACCTACTTTTGGAAAGTCTAAAACAAAGTATATATACCGAAGTATTATCCCACGGGTCAGGCAGAAACTATAGACCGCCACGTGCTGTTTGTTTACATTTTATTTCGTGCACGGCCACGTTCCTAAACACGGGTTGGTCAGTTGCGAGTAAGTACCTACCTCCTACGCACCTGACCTGTTTAATGGACTTCTCCAATTTTTTAAATACTTAGCAATTACTCAGACAGAGTAGTCACGTGCTCAAGTACGCTACGTCACTTCGCACGTTTTAAAGTAGATGGAGGCTCCGTAAACTACCTATGTCAGAATGATAAAGACGTTCTTCGTTCATTCGTAACTATTATAACAATCGAGATAAATTAGCAGAAGCAAGGTTAGAAATTATCGGCGAAATGGGCATGGAAACGTATACCATCTTCTGCGACTCCACGCTGGAATGCAGAACCCGAACGCGGAACGATTGAACCAGTAAACGCGTGACCGCCTTCTGTCTGCAAAATGATCTATGTACAGTATGGTCGAAATAATTGTGCGCGTCTGTGGGTAGCCGTTTCAAACGACTCCGAAGGTAAAATCACATGTACTTTACTTCTGTATGGACATGTTGGCAACTTTCTTTCTTTTGTAATTTTATGATATAATTAATTTCTTTTTGATGTGTATGTGTCCATCTGTTCTGTTCTGTTCGTCTGAATAAATGTTTTTTTTTGTGCAAAAATATCGAAATCACTGACGACAATAATCACGAATGTGAAACCTTTACGACCCTTATTGTCTTTATATACCGAGATTTTATATTAAACTACTTCAAAATCACTTGCGGAAAACTTAAGACGCGCACACACGAACCGTATCTACCTACATTTTCTTTCTTGAGTGCGCCGGACGCTGATTTACATATTAAAACTCGTGAAGAATCTTTTAATGGGGGAATATTTTACTGGCATGCAGGGCTTGTGGGATTTATACTAAAACCAAACAAAACCCAAGCGATCTTTAGCACTATAGAGGGGAACTTCGGGACCTACGAATAAGAGCAATATTCCAATTCATAAAGTACCACCATCCTTACTAATATTATAAACGTGAAAGTTTGTGAGTATGGATGGATGTATGGATGTTTGTTACTCTTTCACGCCAGTACGGCTGAACGGATCTGGATGAAATTTGGCATATAGATAGATTATAGTCTGGAATAATAAATAAGCTACTTTTTATCCAGGTCGGACCCAATTCTGAATTCCACGCAGACAAAGTCCCGGGCAGAAGCTAGTTGATTATAATTCTGTTTGATTAAGGTCAACCATCATGGTATCCAAAACTGTCAAATTTCTTCAATCGATTTTCAATTGAATCTCCATAGAATAGAGTTTATTGCATTGGGGAAATTTAACAGTTTGTGGTAATTTTATAAGCTGTTGACTATACTTATGTAGCAAGTGTGACATTCAATCTCTGTGAACCAAAAGTGTTAATTAAAAGTATCTAAGTTTATTTCACAGGTGAAATTACGGTGACAAAAATATTATTTTATCAAATGAAAATTATTTAATCTCCATGCCTATTGGGGGAAATATAATACTTATTATTATTTATACTATTTACTTAATATTATACTTCCAGAGGCGTTCCTGTGCTAACTCCGTAGGGTAGATCTCGGAGAGTAGGTACCTACATCACGTTCCAACGAAATACTTTCTGAGTCTTATATAACCATCAAGTTAACGAATTCCAGTTACCCAAAACCACAAACAAAATAATTTAAAAGTAAACCTTTGTTTTTTCTATATCCATCAACAGTTTTACGAAGTTTGTTGAGATGTTTTGAAAGAATTTTGCAATATTCCCGTTGGTAAGATGAAAAATGTGACTAACTTTTTCAACATTGCGTCTGTGATTTCCAAGATATTATATAATTTACTAGTGGACCCAGCAGACGTTGTCCTGCCCTGAAAATAACCCAAAACTCGATTGCAGCGCCACCTACCGGGTCCAATTGTGAATCTAAACCATTCCCAGATCCCCTTGAACACACACAAAAAAATTCATCAAAATCGGTCCAGTCGTTTGAGAGAAGTTCAGTCACATACACACTCACAGAAGAATTATATATATAAAGATATAGTAACTAGCTTCTGCCCACGACTTTGTCTCCGTGGACTTCAGAATTGGGTCCGACCTGGATAAAAAGTAGCCTATGTGTTATTCCAGACTATAATCTATATCTGTGCCAAATTTATCCAGTTCCGCTCAGCCGTTCTAGCGTGAAAGAATAACTAACATCCAGACATCCATACATCCATGCTCACAAACTTTAACGTTTATAATATTAGTAAGGAAGTAAGGATATAGATCCAGTATTTAAGGAGATTTGAGGTCTTTAAAATACTTTAATGTAAAAATAGAATGTTTCTAAAGAAAACTACATTAAATTAAAAATTTCAAGTAACTCCGACATTTTGTGGCGGCGGCCATCTTGGACCGATTTTCATCAAACATAGCTAAGAATACTCCCGACTTATTCACCTTTCAAAAACAAAAATAAAACAAAATCTAAATCACTTCATCTGTTCGGGAGCTACGATGCCACAGACAGACACACACACACACACATACGCGTGCGCGCGCGCTCATACACACACACACACACACACACACACACACAAACAGACACGTCAAACTTATAACACTCCGTCGTTTTTGCGTAGGGGTTTAAAAAACTATGTACTCTACGATATAAAAAGAACTTGCTGAGATGATTACTAGTAGTGTGAAGAGTGTCGAGAATGAATGAAAGTCGACCAACAAAAGGGATTTAAAAGGCGAATGTCAGCAGAAGCGCCGGGAGGGGGCGCCCTAGAAACATACACCGACCTTAGTGGAGAGGATCTTCAAGTCAAACATGTCTTGGTAGGGAAAAAGGTTCGCATGATATGTATCCTTAGCCTTCTTACTATTATTTCACTTGTTTTGAGGTGGAAGTAGGTACTATACTGCTCAGTTCATCTACGTTGGTACTACCATTATTGTGTCCCAGTTTGAAGGGTAAAGTAGCTAGTGAAATCACAAAACCAATGACTTAACAACTGAGGATCACGTGATTGTTTATTTCCCATCTTATTACAATAAAAATAATCATAATGCGGATATTTAAATTAGCAATAAATTCCCATATTACACGAGTATCACAACGGGAAAGGACTAGTTTACAGTCATGACCCCTTCAACTTCAATTAGTTGCTCACCGACGCCGGGAGAGAAAAGGATGGACGAGATTTACTATGTGTTAGAGTGAGAAAGGCAGATGAGGAAAATCGACCCTTTATACGTTATGTGGCGATGATTTGTTTGCATTAATTATGTTATTAATAATATAAAATCGGGCTTGTATTCCCTGAAGGATCAGACAGATATCCTAGTGATGTTCACTTGTCATTTTTCACTTCTATTTGTCCACTCTTATGCCTCTTTCTGGAGCAGGACAGTGATATTCGTGAATACTTTTTAGATACAATGTGGGCGAGCTAAACAGCTTTTAAAATTTTCCCCTAATTTACTTTTGTGCATAAATTGAAAATGGCGGTGTGTTAAATGGTCAGAGAAAAGTGTACTTTTATTAAAATAACAACGTTTTCCGGTTGTTTTTGGAGCTACCGCGGTACTTTAGCGCGTTAGGCATGTTTGCTGAAACGGCTTCAGATAGCTTTTCAGCAATCATGCGAAAAAGAACGGCGTTATTCTTGTACAGGATCTGCGGAGTTGCCAATAGCATCCTGAAAGTGATAGGTGGCAGGCCAGACTCAGACAGGCCCGTATGCATAACTGCGGGTCTGATGCTGCAGAAAAACATATGAAATAAGGAATAAAATTTTAAGTATCTGCTAACATAGTTATTAAGCTGTATTACTAACAAACATCTATGGAATTTTCTGATATAAATGTTTTATTATTTATATTATAACTCAATGGTTACATTTCAACAATAGACAGTGATGAAATCGACTGTCTTTTTGGTCTATCTGAGGCGACAGGTCCAACCCATGTATGTTTTCATTCCCATGTATCCTAGTAAGGTAAGGTGCTAAAGTTGGGTACCTAGTCACATCTACCGATCCGCGTGGTGTCAAAAACAGTGATTCCTGTTAGCCAATCCAAGCGAACGCTCGACAACACAGTGGGTGTCGTGTTGACTGGGCTCAAAGCATTTTAGCACGTTGCTTTAACACGCTCACAGCTTGACTTGTCAGTGGAAGGTTTGAAGTTTAAACACCATTCGATATTTGAAATTTTGGCGTTTTAAATAGTGCTGTGCCTATGTTAACCTTTACAGGCTGATATTCTTTTTCAGATTTATTTTTATTCCACCTAATATAAAACCTTTGCTCAATTTTGGGACAAATCGGGCTACATAAAAATAATTTTTGCCCCGGAGGCAAGATTGAAGTCAAGAGCAAGCCCATTTTAATAATAAAAAAGAAATTACAAAATTTAAGTAGGTAATTATAGTTTTGGGAACAATGAAATTAATTACATAAAACCATTTGAACAGGATAAAGACAATTGACGAATTACGTACCTACCTAAACAAAGTTATGTATCTTCCATAGTACAGTCAAGAGCATAAATATGTACCTAATAGTTACACCGGCAAAATTATTTGTTGATTGAAATTTTATGATGTTACGAATATAGTATTTTTAAACGAATAAATACAGAAATGATATTAGTGTTAACTCAAAAAAGATCGCTTTAGATTTTAGCAATGGGTCAATAAAGAGTAGATACAGACAGTTTATGCCCGTAACTGTACAACAAAAGACGTGTAAAGCTATTGCATAGCGTTTTTTATCAACTTATGTAATACAACCAATGCCACCTAAAGGCGGGTTGCTGAACTAAAGAGACAAGCGTGTAAGGTTTTTAGTTACGGAATTTCTGGATTCGGTCCCCACGCTCAAGGCCCGCGGTAGAAGCTATGCAATAGCTTAAAATATCTAAAATGAATTCGACTGTTTGAAGAGTAATTAGTCTCCGAAATTAACGTGAGGCAATGTACTTATACAGAACAAAGGCACACAAATATACCATGTGTTATTGGGATCGTTTTGTGATTGAGAGAGATACTGTTCTACATTATTATATAACATTATCCCTTTCTCACAGCTCAAAAATTTAACACGTTAAACTACGACCTTAGTAGATACTACGGCAGTAAGTATTTCGGCTAAATGTGAAACAAAAGAATGTTTTGTATCTATGAGTATGTGGCATGCCTTGCTAATTAACAGTAGTTGGTTGTTCTATGCTATGTATTATGAAATTAGTAAATGTTACATCGTAACATTAACTTCGTGAGCTTGTGGCTAACGCTGACCAACCAATTTACAAGGTTAAGCAAAACTTATCGCGGTCAATTCGTGGATGGTGACCATTCTTAATATTTAAGACCCATCCATGTCACGAATAGCATATGAAGCCGTCAGTTCGGATTGTCATAGGAACACCTATGAGACGCCCAAAAAACCGGTCTATCCTTAAGATATCAGCATTGCCCAGACATTGGGTTTCAGAGGTCTGATGGCAATCGCTTTGTATAAAATACTCTCAGCAGTTCGGCAAGACAAGTAAGACTTTCCGCCTTTGCGGCGTTTGGAGTAGGTATTGGAACATACCTTAGGCTATTAAAACAAATATTCGAAGTCTCTCATTAAAAGGAATGCCTAGCTAGCACTCAAAAGCATAGTATAAATGGAAACGAATATCTAATACTCTACAACAGACTGGGAAAGATGGGGGGTGGCCCTCAAAAGTAGAGGGAAACGGGGAGGCAGACAGACGGATGACAAGGCTATTTAAAAAAAGTTTGTGCATATTGAACGAACGTTTTCTCGACAGCAAAAGGGGATCAAAGCATCCAATGTGCTTTTTTTTCATTCAGACAAGTTTTTATAAAACTATAAAAATATATTGCTTTAAGCCTGTAATTTTTAATAAATTGACGTTATAGCATAAGCAATATTCTCTCTTAATTCACGCTGTAAAAATAGGCGTTTACAAAAATATCTAGTACCTACCTACTTTATACTTCCTCCAATCAGCTGATAAAATGTAGTATGAATCACTATTTCCGAGATAATTATTATACTCAATGACATTGTGGTAATGAATCATTTTTATATCGAGTCACTGTAATACCTACTTTACTTTTTTATATTATTGTAAAGGTCACGCTGAAGTTTATGGAGAAAGAAGTGTTTAAAAAAAGTTTTATCATATGTTAGCCTTATCCCATGTACACCAGTCTAATAAGCAATTACAGTTCAGTCTATTTTTTTTAAAAAAAAAGCTTACTAGTATCAGTGCAATGAAAAGTCCCGAGCACGACTGCTACGCTAGAGGTCCTGGGTTTGAATCCCAGGTTGAGCAAAATGTTATTGGGTTTTCTATGAAATCCAGCAGCAGCTCGGAGTTTGGGATCTGTTTTTTTTTTCCTGATAGGTTTACGCTTGACCGCCAGTTCTACGATGAACCGCGCTTGCCTAGAAGAAACCGATTCACTCATGATTTAAAGACACCCCAATTATATATATATATATCTGTGCGCGGTTAATGTCAATAGGCTGGCCCCCTGATTTTGTGGAATATTATTTTTTATATAACTATAAAATATAGACTGTGTGCGTCTGTCGTTTTTTCTCAAGCTTCAACATTCGTAGTATGAAATGACTCGACTGAGTCTAATATACCTTATTCATTCTTTACTAGCGTTTCTTGTTACTGAGTTTTTCTCAGAAACGTTAGCTGTGTCACGCCGACATACACACGTCAGCTGAGATAAATAAACAATATAGAGTCGATATGTCATCCATTACATTGTCACAATGGACAAAAATTCACACAAAATATTGATTGATTAATAATTTCTCACTGTTACAAGTTGTTATCATTCATCGGACATCATTTACGTCGGTCAGTCAGTAGGTCAGTCAGTCAAGTTCTTCTTTTATTTATATAGAAGATATATAACAAATTTGTATATAAAATATCGGTGACAAAAAAACTGTAAACATTTTTTGTTCGTCTACCTATATACAGAATTAACATAACATACCATAACGCTTGTATTCCTCGAATGGTTGGGAAGAGGTGACATACATCTCCAGTTCGCTATACAGTAAAAGATTTTTTAAGCTATTGCATAGCTTCTATCGCGGGCCTTGAGCCAGAAATTCGGTAACGAAAAAAACCTAACACGCTTGTCTTTTTAGTTCAGCAACCCGCCTTTAGGTGGCATTGGTTGTATTACATAAGTTGATAAAAACCAATGCCACCTAAAGGCGGGTTGCTGAACTAAAGAGAAACCCGCTTGTCTCTTTAGTTCAGCAACCCGCCTTTAGGTGGCATTGGTTGTATTACATAAGTTGATAAAAAACGCTATGCAATAGCTTTACCGCGGCAGTCCCCGAGTGCCACACGTCTTTTTTAACTAAAAACTAAAAGGAATTAAAACTAAAAGGATTTTATGTAAATGTGAGTACGATGTAGGCTAGGTATACTCGTACTGCGTCTCTTAACTTTTAACTGTCTGGTGGCTTCGAGATTTTTTTATGTGGCCTACGCAAATGTTCCGCCGATCTGGTATCGTCGTGTGACGGATTGTAGAGCTCCCTATAATATGGTTGAGCTACACAATGTCTGATGCATGCGTGCCGTCGGATGGGACTGGTCTACTCAAAGCCGCTATGGATCTTTCTTCAAAAGGCCATTTCAGACACTGCCCTGCATTGTATCACTCACATATTCTTATAGTATTATGTCTGGACTTCAAAAGAGACTATGATTCTCTGAGTTTGTTTCGGTGTTTCTTTTCAGAGGTCGTCAGCTAGGAAATGCCGACACCATCTAGTACTTAAAAAAAAGACATGTAAAAGCCTCCTTGAGAGATCTATTTACAGAAATAAATATCATTTCATTTCATTTGAGTAGGTACCCTCGAGATCAGTGCCCCCCTCATGTGCTGATGGTGGCCACCGAGGGTGGTTTTAGTGGGTAAAAATCCCACACTCCCCGGTGTAATCCCCGAAGGCCGCATTTTGAAGGTTTCCCCCGTAAACAAACAAAAAGGTACCCTCGAGAGAACATCGCGTGTCTGAAGTTATCTGCAAGCTGTTTTGTGGTGGTAAAATTTAATATAAATACCCGGTGTAAAGATGGTCGTAAGTGTTTCGAATTCATCAATATTATATATATATTGACGATATATATATTCAAAAAAAGCTTACTAGCTATGTGGGTCCCACATTACTAGTATTCTTGTTAACCCCTCGTGCTAAGCTAAATGCTTGTGTTACGAGTGGGTTCACGTCGGTAGTGCAATGGGTGGGGTTCGAACCGGCAACCACATGATCGCAAGACCGCCGCCTATATTGTCCTTGGGTACTGATTTATTTGAGCTGTGTGGCTGTTTGCACCGGATAACTTAACACGCGCGTTGTTATCTCGGGGGTACTGGAAGTATATTTAGGTCCATTATATTATGGCACAAATCTAAATTCTTCAAATCTGAATTTTAAAGAAAAGCCTGCACTTTTCTGGGCCTGGGAACTGAACCCAGGACTTCTAGCGTCGCAGTCGCGTTTTGGACAACTAGGGTAATGAGACAATAGGTTAGTTCACTGATATTTTTTAATGGTCTTATAAAGTTGATCATTAACAGAGCCGAACAACAAAACAAAATTATAATCGGTTCAAAAATAAGGAAGAGAGAACGTACTTATAGCACGTTTTGACGTCAAACCATGCATACGCCATTCAACTTCTATACTGATATTATTTTGCGGGAAATGGACAGAGCATTCTCATTCAAAACCATTAAATGCTTATATCTTTATTGACAACACGTTTGGCGTAGCGGCTGAGCGATCGGCTTCTGCGCAACGTGTTGTGGGTTCGATTGCACGGAGCAAATATTTGTATGATCTACAGGTTGTTGTTCCGGGTCTGGGCGTTTGTGTATGTGACAATTTGTGTTTGTAAACGCACCTACGATAGAGGAGAAAATCCTAGTGTGGGGCATTTAAAAAAAAACTTTTAGACTCGATTTAAATTATTTCTTCAGTCTAGGGATTATTTTCAATCACATTTTTCAATAAGACCATTATTTTTAATAAATCAAAGGCAAGTCAACTAGCCTATTCAGATTATATTGCGGAAAATAATGCAGAGAATAGTGAGGAGGGATGTTTAAATATAAATATCAATTGTTCACTTATAAGTAAATAAACAATTAATGAACGAGTGCTGCTGTCGGAGGCACAGTGAATTCTGTTCTTTAATGTTTTATTATTGGAAGCTTCATACTAAATCCTCAATCATAGTCAAAGTAGTATTCGTTTCAGAGAAAGTCGCTTCATGAAGTCATTCACGCCCTTATTCCAATATTATAAGAGATTTTTTAAGAGAGGTAAGGCATAGAGGAGTCGAATAATTCCACTCACAATTAGAGCTGCCCGACTGGGGAAGTACCTCCACCTTGCAGAAAATCGTGGCCAAATAACATAGTTCCGTGCTATGTTGTGTTCCTAACGGTGAGCAAGGTGCCAGAGCTCCGCGAGGAAGCGTTGTGTTGGCTGTGGGGGGACCGGTGGTAACAAAACACCAACATGTCTCCTATGCTGCCAGCCCAATTTTTCCTCTTTAATTTACAGGGTCGGCAACGCGTAAGTGATACCCCTGGTGTTGCAAGCGTGTATATGCTACGGTAACCACTTGACGTCAGGCGGGCGGTATGTTTGTCTGACACCTTAGTGGTATAAAAAAAGGTAAACTTTTAATATCGCTTGTATTTATTTTCGAGAATATTGTTGTTGGGTAAAGGCGACCTCTAGGCCCTTCACTGTGCACCCCTTTTTGCTTCATTAACTATCCCATCAAAAACAAAGGCGGAAAGTATTCAATTCTCTACTCATTTCCTCTCCCGTTCTTTCCAGAAACTGTAGTTTCCTAAACGCAGCTCCGTTAAATAACCCATTTAAGTACGATATAGACAAAATAACTCAAGCTTCTAATTTCTAGGAATAACATGGGACTATATTATTATAGAACTATTTTATGCCTTTCATAGTTCGCAAAAATAATTAAGATTGGAAAGGAATGTCATATTTTGTAAATTATCGCCTACATTATCTCATCATTATAAACAAACCTCCATTAATAAATAAAGATTGTTAGAAACACTCTGTATAAATACATGAGATATGGAATAACGCACAGCAAGGATTACACTAATTACTAAAGTAATAATTACCGCTCAGCTTTCCTCCTTATTACCAGAAGTGGATCACAATGTTTACCTGTAACAAGATAAGACAACAATTAAGTAAAATATAAATACAAAAACCGGCCCAGTGCGGGTCGTCTCGCGCCCGAAGGGTTCCCTACCATTATCTATAAAAAACGGCAAAAAAATCACGTTTATTGTATGGGAGCCCCCTTAAATATTTATTTTATTCTCTTTTTTGTATTTGTTGTTATAGCGGCAACAGAAATACATCATCTGTGAAAATGTACAGGTTACTGACGGACGGACGGACGGACAGACCGCGGAGTCTTAGTAAAAGGGTCAGGTTTTACCCTTTGGGTACGGAACCCTAAAAATCTGGACTGAAATTCATATCCTAACTAGAAATATAGGCTATCGGTAGAAATTGATCATTCTATGCGCTTACTATTAGGCTCAAATCGTATTCTAATAAAATAATAAGGGTTTTTTCTATGAAATTCTCAGTAGCAACTTGGAGTCCGGATTTGTGCCCGTTTAATGGCAATAGGCTCACCCTCTATTACATGGGACCTAAACATACCGGCATACTGCGGATGTACATTGGTACACCTAACCCTTCCTAACATCTAAGCCTAACCCTTCATGGAATATGGTATGTTTAATTTTGTTTTGCTGATAGGCTCTATTTATGGTAAACATTTTCATAATAACAAAAAGTAAAACCGCCTTCTAAAACATAAAAATAATGTTAGGTGCACAACAGTTTCGGATGTCGGTGCCTCCGATTTGGTTTGAACTTTTGTTTTCGCCACCGACATGCGAAACTGTTGTGCACCTAACATTATTTTTATTTTTTTAAGGATTTTACTCTTTGTTAAAAGTTATTTTATTTCAACATTTTTAGTAGCGAGTAAAATTTTACGCATACCTAGACGACGTTATCATTTTTCATTTACGTGTTATTGTTATTTCGTTCCAAATTTTGTAATTAGATCTTGATCAAATTTTTATGAGAACCATCTCTGAAGTATGAGCTATCGATCAAAAAAAGAATAATCAAAATCGGTCAGCTTGATATTGAGTTATTCGTCCATTTGTCGCGCACATACATAATGCAAATTTAAGATTTATATTATGGTTTCTCATGGATGCCATTGTCAGAACTGGACCAAATTGACACGGGACCACACGAGAAGCACCACTTTAATCAAAATCGGTTCGTTTAAACTTTCGACTGGGTAGTCGAAAGTTCTGAGGTAATAAACAAAAAAAAAACAGTCGAATTGAGAACCTCCTTTCGTTTAAGTCGGTTGGAAAATAATCATTGAAGTTGCGGATAAAATTTCTCGTTTCAATATTTGAAGCCGTTTAAAGTCCCTTTTCCAATATTAGCTCCAACTATTGTTTGTTTTAATTAACAAGCAATCAACTGCTGTCCGTATCACCCTAACGAACTAGTTCTCATTTCCGGAAACTTTTGTATGCTTACTCGAGTTTATTTCGGAGATTGTTTAAAAGAAAATTTATTCAGATTTATTATTTATTTAGTATTTATTCCCCGTGTGAGGAACAGTATCCTCGTAGGAGGGGGGAAACTCTGATTTTCAGTGTCAGTTCCCCTCGGTTGCAGCGCCTCTGGCAGTCTGCAGTCCGTAGGGGCTCTTATGGGTCAGCAAAGCATCAGCGACTCCTCTGGTGTTGCAGGTCGCCCATGGGCAACGATGACTATTTACTATCAGGTGGCGCGACAGCTCGTTTGTTAACTTAATTAATCAAAAAAATAAAATATAGTCCGTGTTTTAAGTGCAGAAACAGAGATATATGTATTGATGACCTAGTGCCCTCTAAATCTAAGGTAAGTTCAAAGTCAACCTGTGACTTTTCGTAATAATTTCCCTATTAATTGATTGATCACATCATATTGGAGAAACGCATGCCTGAGAGATTTTCTCAACGGCGTGTGAAATCTGCCAATCCTCATTAGGCCAAGCGACTATAGCCTAACGTATCTCGTTCTGTGAGAAGACCTACATTATGTGCAGCAGTGGGACAGTGAATTGGTTGATAATGATGATGTTCCTATTTCTTTCTATCGACATATCGTTCAGTTTGAAACCACGAGGATTCCCGAAGCGTATAATCAATTCCGTATACCAATCCTCTCAGAGGCCGGTATTAGGCATAAACAAACAAAACAAATCATTACTTCGTTTACACTGGCTATCTCTGACTCATGACTCTCGGTTACTCATCGCCAACTAAAACACGTACACACATATTCATAGGCACGCGTTTAATGTATACAGTTTACATGACTTAGGGTTGGCTCACATTTTAAAATGTTGACTGGACTATAAATAGATTTATCTTTTTGTATTTTTTTTGCACTTTCCATGCTATAATTATAAAGTTATTTTAGTGAAGAAGGAAAATTTCAACTGGGCGCAGGATTCGAACCTGCATATTCTGATCGGATACACCTGACGCTATGACCAACCAGCCCGAGTCCCACCCACCAAGGTCGAAATTTGCCTTAACATTCTAAATTTACGTCTTTACTGTGACGTCAGTAACATCTATTGAAAACCAAGTTACTTGCTTCTCAACCGACATGATTTACTTTACAGTTAGTACCTACGCAGCGCAGGTTCGAATCATGCCCTCAATCGAATTTTTCCTTCACTAAAATAACTTTATAAATAGATTTCTTCGTGAGTGTTTGTAGAACTACATTTTGTATGGATAAATATCAATAAATCATAACCAAAATATATATATTTTTACACATACATACAAGGGTTAGGCAGAGGTGTACACGGACAGTTCATTGCATACCTCCCACTTTATAGGGAGAATTAACAAGGTACAAATCCAAACTCCAAAAACTAGCAACTGAGAATTTTATAGAAAAACCCAATAACTTTTTGCTCGGCCCGGGAATCGATTCCAGAACCTCTAGCGTAGCAGTTGCGCTTAGGACCAATAGACTAATAACCTTTATGGTGCAGTTTTTTATACGAGTCGTTAAAGATGTCACTAACTAAATAGTAACATCGATTATCCCGTGATTTTATTTGCAAGTCCAGTAAGTGCGAGCGCAGCTGCTGAGCGTCAGGTAGGCATGGGTGGCGCCGGAATTACTTTCAGGGAGGTGCATTTGTATCTACACATTATAATATTAACTTATATAAAATATAGAATTATACATAATGTATATTCATGTATATTATGTATAAAAATCAGCAACCTAGATACATTTTGATTCAAACAGTAACTTAAACTTAAAATTAAGATTTTTTTCTATGTATTTTCTATCGTGACAGGAGTACCAGTGCACTCGCTTGAACTTTGCTGCCGGCGCCCATGGGTCCTGGATTTTATTCCAAATCGAGCAGTGTTACTATTTTCTGCTATGACTGTCTCAGTATCACCTCGGCTTTTGGATTAGTAACTGGTGAATGCAGTTTAGATTTTTATATGATATGTTATTCTATTGAGCAGTGATAGCCTAGTGATATTACCATTGGACTGCTAAGTCAAAGGTCTCAAGTTCAAATATAAGGCACGCACCTCTGACTTTTCGAAGTCATGTGCGTATTAATAGTTAATTATCAAGCGCTTATACGGTTAAACCTGCATGCCTGAGAGATTTTCTCGACGGTGTGTGAAGTTTGCCAGCCTGCATTAAGCTCGCGTGGTGGACTATAGCCTAATCTCTGTTAGTCGGAGAGAAGACCCGTGCTTAGCAGTGGGACATTAGATGAGCTGATAAGAAAGTCAAAGGTAAGCCTAGAATGCCTAGAATTTGAGACTGATAGAATTGGCTGGCCAATGGTTGAAAAACTAGACTATAAGACTGATTATAATTATGTTATTCACAATTTCCTGCAATTTGGGCAGCCCTACCATACCATATAAGCGGTAGCACCAGTAATAACTGCCTATTACGTTAATATGCCTGTGGAATGCGTTCAAACAATGTATGTTTTCAAAGGGTTTCTGACGTCACACTTCGCTTCGATGGGTGACAATAGTTTCGGCGTTACGCTGGTGGGTAGTAAGCGGTGTGGCACGTGGAGCGTGATGCCTCTTTCTCTTTACACGGTTTTTGGATATCAAAACCGTATATTTTTCAATGGTGCACACAAAAATGCACCCTATTTGTTACGCACATCTTCAATTCACCCTCATTAATAAGGACACGGATTTAAAGTTCAAAATCGCATGATCGTTAAATTCATACATAGAAAATCTGCATTATTATTCTAGTGGCGTAAACGCAACGGTTACGCTAGTGGTGCTGGATTCGATTTCCCGGTCGAGCAGTGTTATTAGATGATTTTACTAAATTCTCGGTAGCAACTCGGGGTTTGAATTTGTGTCTAGTTAATGGCACTAGGCTCGCTGCCTATTGCATGAGACCTGAACATACCAGTAAACTGTGCGCAGAAGTGCACCTCTGCCTGAACCTTCGGGGAATACATGCGTGATAGTATGACTGGTTGGTTTTGTTATTTCGTTGATTTAATTCGTGAAAGGGATGTGGAAGTTACTCCACAGGGAAAAACATAATTCTGTACACGAATGTTTTGTGAATTTTAATGTTATTACTTAATTCCGGGATTCGGCGTAGATACACATGCCTTTGTCGCATTAAAATGAAACTATGCCTTTGTTGCAACGGTTTTTGATTTCAAACCATTTTAATATCTACGAGTATTGTGAGTTTTTTGGAACAAAATTTTTTTTTTTATATTGTTTATGTCGTTAAACGAGCAGACGAGACAGCTGCCTCGTTAATTCAGTGGTCCCAAGCGCGACTGCTACCCTAGAGGTCCTGAGTTCTATTCCCAGGTTGAACAAAGTGTTATTGGGTATGGACTTGTGCCCGGTCAATGGCAATAGGCTCACCCGCTATTACATGTGATCTAAATATATCAGCGAACTGTGCGTGTACATTAGTACACCTCTGCCTAACCCTACGGGGAATATAGGCGGGAGGATGGTATGTGTTACAAGCCTTGATGGTTACAAGTCATCGCCACTCATGTCACCTGTACCGGAGAGCACGTAAAGTCGTTGGGTTTCCCTATGAAATTCTCAGTAGCTTCTGGGAGGTGCCCAGTTAATGGCAATAGTCTAGGCCCTACACCTCAACATACTGCCGACTGTGGGTGTACACGAGTACACATCCGTCTAACCCTTCGGGAATATATAAGCGTGATGTTATGTTATACCTATCTCCATCTTTTTTTGCTAAGCCTACTTATTCCGAATTTGAACATTTTGATAGTGCAATGGGTGGGTTCGAACCGGCAACCATATGATCGCAAGTACAACGCCCTAACCATTAGGCTACCGCCGCTTCAAACGCTACATAACTGCCGAAAACCGTCAATAACCCCACCACTAGTCCCTACTAGTGGTGGGATCGGGGTTCGAGTGTTTTCTTTTAACGATTCCGATTTTACGTATCGACTGCGTTCTGCGTGGCGATCGAAAAATCGAGATGTTAAAAGTAGGTAACTTAGACTCGGACCTCTGACAGCACTCAAATGGCCGTGCTCCTTCCACTGCTCTCGGTTTAACGCGCTCTGTAGCCAACCCTTCCAATAAAGATCTAGCTCGACTCGCCATCACCTTCTTGGCTTGCCGCTACGTCATCTAACGTTGTGTGCGTTCCACACAGCTCATAGCTCATCAGGCACACACTCACAGAAAACCGGCGTTAAACAACGCTTACGTTGTGTTTCGCCGAGTGAGTGAGGTTACCGGAGGCCCAATTCCCTTTTAAAAGGTCGGCAACGCGCTCGTGGCTTCTATGGTGTTGCGGGTGTCCATGGGCGGCGGTAATCGCTTACCATCAGGCGATCCGTCTGGTCGTTTGCCCTCCTATCACATAAAAAAATAGATGTGGCAGAAGTGACCAGTTAGCCAGTGATATTGCACTTTCAGCCTTCTGACTGCCGTCAGCGATGTCAACGATGACATTTGATGACTATGCAAGTCGTAAAGAGATTACGTTAGTTATAACTTTGAGTATGCTTAACATTCTCAGTTCAAGTAATTACTAAACCAATTTTGATAAACAAGTGCGTCATACTTTGGAGATAATTTGACTAAATCTATCTCATTGGCCGCATGCGTGGCTCCAATCCAAGCCAAGAATCCACACTCAGCGTGTGGATTCTTGGGTTGTATTCCTATATCGAGCCGTGTTTTTCGACGGTGATTTTAATTATCTCTGTCTCTTTTACATATAACCTAAAAAAGATAACAACGAACGGTTTTTTAAGTTATATTAAAATAAATATAAAACTAGTTCCCTTCTACATTATGGGTGCTTTTACAATCATAAATGTGTATATTTAGTAAACGCCAAATTTTTTTATACGTTTAGCGTGTGTTAGTAACAAATACAATAAAATCCTTATTAATATTATAAACGTGAAAGTTTGTGAGTATGGATGTATGGATGTTTGTTACTCTTTCAAGCCAAAACGACTGAACGGATCTGGATAAAATTTGGCACAGAAATAGATTATAGTCGTGAATAACATATAGGCTACTTTTTATCCAGGTCGGACCCAAATCTGAAGTCCACGCAGACAAAGTGAGTAGAGAGAGACAAAAGAGTTAAAAATATATTTTCATTTTTATAGGAGAAACAGTAGGTACAACAATTCACACAAATCGATATCCAGCAATGCCACGCACAACAAACACTTTCCATTGGCATTTCCGATTTGAAAAAGGCAGTTAACAATCCAACAATATTTATTTACTGCTACTTTTTTTACGGGCTATTCTACAAATTGTATTAACTAACATGTATTTTTGGAATTGTCTATTAGGTTTTTATTTTTTATTCTGGTTACTCTTTCACGCCAGAACGGCTGAACGGATCTGGATGAAATTTGATACACCGATAGATTATAGCCTGGAATAACACATAGGCTTTTTATTCAGGTCGGATCCAATCCTAAAGTCCCCAAATAAATGGGGGTTAGGGTAATAAATGAGGGGCTGGCTTCTAATATAATTTACACGCGGCTGAATATCACTATTCTACGCAACCCAGTTTCTGGGCAATAATACCAATATCCTAATAACGCCTATTAAGGGTCCGGCGGAGCGTGAATTGCCCACAAAAACGTAATACCGAAATAAATCGTAATCCAGACAATATTCTATCAAATTATGTTATCATTCGGATTTAGATACTGTTAATCTAGGTTCCTACGATACTATTTCGTCTATTACTACTTCACTGGAAATAAAAAACCGAAAAATCATTCCAAACTTGGTAAAGTTATCAAAAATTGCATTCGCTTACATTTATTTCCAGTGAAGTATTTTGGACGAAATGGTAATGTAGGAACCTAGATTAACGGTATCGTAATCCGAATAATAACAGAATTTGATTAAATTGTGTTTGAATTACGATTTATTTCGGTATTACGTTTTTAAGAGAAATTCGGTCCGCTGGACACTTAAATGATTAAATGATATTTAAGGTTCACGATTACAAGTAAATGCCATATATTGATAGTCACACATTTTGGGCTTCTGTCTGCCACTCGAAATTGTTGAGGTATTCGAGGTTTTTAGAGCACGAATTAAATCATTTATTTATTGTGGGCTTAGGTATAAAAAAAATATTATTCAATATAATAAAACATTTATTACTTTAGAAAAATGCTGTGTATGCGTAAAATAATAACTACATTAATATTACGATAACACTACGTAGTAACTTATGTAATTTAAATTATTTTATTTATTTATTTTATTTATTAATTAAATATCTTATATAATTTAATTCTAACTTAAACTTAGAACTGAATAACCCTAGCAAAGTAACTTTTTTAAGCAACGCGATTCAAATTTTGAACAAAACATTGTCGTACGGATAATGTCGGCGTACTTTTTTTCTTTGTATCGATCGGGCTTTGCCCGGCGTGGGGTTTGGTATTCAGGGGAGCGGAAAATAGGTCAATGCTATGGGTTGATGGGCTATATATAATTAATGTGGGCAACTTTTGTACTTTTTAAGTATGTTCACATAAGTAAGTTGTTAATTTAATGTGTCATATAGGAGTGATATGGGACCTTTTTGTAACTTTTTTCTTTACTAACGTAACCCACAGTTCACTGGTATATTTTTTGTAAACACATGTATTCTACATTGTGTGCTAATACCATACAATTACACGTTTTTTGTGCGTTCAGAAATCCAATACTGAGAAACCGATACTTGACGTTCAACGCGAACCAACATAATAGGCCGATAGTTGGATAATCCGGATGGGACGTCCGCAAGCGCTCGCATGGCATTTTAAAACCAGTTCGAAATTCGAACACGTTATATCCACAATAGTTTTGATAGTTATTTTTTTTAACACTAAGAGGCGCTTTGTAATGCCACTAATGTTTTATACAAATATGCTTCAATTAGTTTAACCTATTTACATGTCTAATTAAGTAGAGGAATTCGGAGACTTTTTTATGACCTACCTAATCGAACGTGCATCGTTTGGTTTGATACACCGGACACTTTAGCCAACTAATCTACAGAGATATAGTGACCACCAAATAACTAGAACAATTAGTAAAAGGAACAGATAATGTAGCGTAGTACGCACTGTCACACATAATTGTTTTCGCCATCTCTTTCTTCTTTGCTCAAGATGTTTGCCAGATTCTGTAAATGAAATTGTTCTTCCTCTAGTAACGTCAACGATGAAGGAGGAACCAGGATCAAGCCGTTTGCCCGGGCGGATTTTGTAAAAAAAAAATTCTTTATACTTATTATCGGAAAAGTTTTTGAAATGATAGAAATGTGCTGCTGAGCCCATCTTGGTGGTACCATAGCATTTTTTTAAAGGGTCTTGCAGACAGTAAAATTCCTAGGCAACTGAGACGTAATAACGGAAGTGTCAAGATGACAACACGCGAAAGATACCACTGGTGTTGCTGGCGTCTATAGCCTGCGGTTTTAGGTTTTAGCCCGCTTACTATCAGGGGCCTTGTATGCTTGTTAATTATGTTTTACCTTTAAAAAAATGCGACACGTAATTTGAGAAGATTCCTCTTGATTCTTCTAAAAAGTTTAATGCTGTTAATAAACCTTTTACTAATTGTTGACAGTTGAGAGAGAATTCAAATCAATGCTCGTAGATTTTTTTATTCATAAAAAAACATTACTTAGGCGATACGTGCGAATCTATCAAATTATTCTATTCTATAAAATAACTATTTCCCTGCACAACTAATACCTAAGTAATTGTATTGAAAACAATATTATAAATCCCTAGAATATCCCGTGATTATCCTCAATGTAACGGTTTTAAAATTATTCTTTATGAAGCAAGGACTATCTATAAACATATTATATTGGTATTTGATGTTAAGGAAAATAAGAAGACGTGCTACGTAATTGGATTAAAATAACTGTTTTTAGATATTTGTTTAGTTTTTAGCTGTATAGCTGTATCATATATATAAGTATAATAGCTGTTACCCGTAGTTTCACTTACAGTCGTAACCCTAAATAATTTTAACGAAAGGTAGCCTCTATTCTTGTCTCTCTCTCCTCAGAAAGAAATCTATCATTGAGCTCCCTAAATTATGGTTGAGCTGCACGATGACTGATGCATGCGTGCCGACAGTTGGGACTGGTCTACTCAAAGCTGCTATGGTTCTTTTCTCAAAAGGCCATTTCAGACATTACCCTACATCGTGCGACTCACATATAAGTGTTTTTCCATGTCTGGACTTTAAAACAGAACATGATTCTCTGAGTTTGTTTCGGTGTTTCTTCTCAGAGGTCGTCAGTTAGGAAATGCCGAAGCCATCTAGCTATAAAAAAAACCAAACCATTGACATTTAAAAGTATCTCTAAAGATCTACTTAAAGAATAAATATCATTTCATTTCATATCTATTCAGCTGTTTACGCGTAAAAAGGTAACAGAGAAATAGAGAGTTACTGTAACCTTTATAATATTATCACAAAGCATCGACTTCAAGTTTGGTGTAGCCTCGCCACTACCATTGCACCGCGTATCCTGTGTTCGATTCTCACCTGAAACACAATAATATTTGCGTGCCACCGATATTTTTTTTCGAGTCAAGTACCTTGTACCCGTTAATTATACATTGTAAAGTCCCCCTTGATACAAGGCTTCAAGCCTAGTGCGCATGGTCTTTTTATTAAAGTATGATGACGTCACTTATACGGCGTAAACTTTTCACATTCGTTATTATTGTCCTTTCCGATTTCATCTAATTAATGAATTTTATCTGCGCGGCTATCTTCAAACACACCCAGTTATTACCCATGTAAAAACGTACAAACATTAACTTCTAACTTTTACCAACCCTATTAAAAATACTGCAGAATATAAATACAATTAAAACAAAGTTACTGGAAAGCTTTTAAATATCAACATCTGTATTTACGAAAGTGCTTTAGAGCAGTATATTAAAACAAATACGAATAATTAAAAACAAATACTTAAGTGTGAGCCCGTAACCGCTGCATGTAGACACAACGATAAATAAAGCTATAAATCGGTCTTTTGGACCAGCCTTATTCCGTTGCAATAGCGATGATATTTGTAGCGCAACTATAAAGGTAAACAGGTGAGAGGAAAATCAGTAGCAGCTCGGAGTCTGGATTTGTGCCCGGTTAATGGCAATAGGTTCGCCCCCTTTTACATGGGATCTAAACATACCGGCGAACTGTGGGTGTACATTAGTACACCTCTGCCTAACCGTTCTGGAAATATAGGCATGATGGTATGTTTAAAAAAAACCCCGCAGCATCAAGACATGCTGTCTATTGGTGTGGGCGCTACGAGGCAACAGACAGACACACACACACACACACGTTCAACTTATAACACCCCTCTTTTTGCGTCGGGGGTTTACAAAAAACAGCGTCTTAAATGAAGCGACTGCCATCAGACCTCGACGATACACTTTATCGATAATACCGATTTCGTAAGGATGATCTGGTTGTCCGACTTTTTACTTCAATTAATGAATGTATTAGATGTTCGTATGCAAGGCATATTGCCATTTCGGGGGGAGTTTTGCGTAAAACAAGCTGTAGGGGGTTTTTAAGACCCAAACCCCTGCCTACGGTTATGTCGTTTTTATGATGTTTTTGTGACGCTAAGAATGTTCATCAATCCACATAGCAGCTAGATCAATGTTGTTATTATCCAACAACGAGGTCCTTTTTTTTGCTTAAGGGTCAGGATCTTGAACACAAAAACGTAATAGCAAAATAAATCGTAATCCATAATCGGATTTGGATATCATTAATCTAGGTTCCTACTGTACTATTTCGTCTACAACTACATCACTGGAAATAAAAGAAAATCGTTCCAAACTTGGGAAAGTTATCAAAAATTACATTCGCTTACATTTATTTCCAGTGAAGTATTTTGGACGAAATGGTACAGTAGGAAACTAGATTAACGGTATCGGAATTTGATTAATTGGTGCTTAATTAAAGAAAATGTATAGTTGCGAATGTTGCGACTGTCATTACTGAAATTAAATTGCAAAAGCTGATTTAATTATAAATGATTGAAGTGAATAAATATGTCGAAATAAATTGTAGCTAAAATTTTATTGAATGCTTTTATTTCAATGCCCGAAGCGACGCAAACAGCGAGAGTTATAGGTAGGTACCTAATTAAATATATGTAGCATTGTAGCTCTCAAACTGATTAACCGCTTTTTTTACCCACGACGGAACGGAGACAGTTTATGCGAGAGGGTATTTGTTTGTTTGTGTGTGCCAACGAATGTTGCCACTTATCTCCAGAACGGTTTGAGCGATTGAGACGGTTTTTTGTAAAGGGTTCGTAATTTATATTATGCAAGGATTTTGAACCCATGGCGATTGGAATTATAATCTAGCAAATACATCATTTGATTTGATTTGAATGCCTACGTCAAGTTACGTCAAAACAATTCATGCGTGGCCAGACTTGACCCCATGGTAGAACAACAGACGTCTACGCCTGGTATTCTCTCCCGTGACAGCTAGGTCACGTGATTGCCGCCGCCTTGACTTCATCATTTGATATGATACCACAATATTGTGTAAACAATCTACCCGAGCAAAATAGTTTTATTTACGTAATTTTGAATTACTGATACAGTTTTCTTTTTGTATAGACAAACAACACGAGTCAAAAAATAACTTTTATGAAAAAATAAAAACGTCTTCAAAAACATAAAATAATGTTAAGTGCGAAACGGTTTCGGAAGTCGGTTCCTTTGATCAGATCTTTTGATTTCGCCACCGACTTCCGAAACTGTTTCGCACATAACATTAGATCTTTTATACGTTTTTGAAGGTGTTTTACTTTTTCTTAAAATTTATTTTATATAAACATTTTGAGTAGCGAGCAGAATTTTACGTATACGTAGACGACGTTATCATTTTATCGATCGTTACGTGTTAATGTCATTTTGTTCAAAATTTTGAAATCAGATCTCAACCAAATTTTTATGGGACCACTTCTAAATTATAACCTACGTATTAAAATAAGAATCATCAATAATCGCGGCATAATCGCTTAACAAACATACAAAAAGAACCCGAATTGCGAACCTCCTCCTTTTTGATGTCGGTTAAAAATAGTAAGTAAGCAATCTATTTTATATTCTTGATGAATAAACGTTTATATCTACATTCATTAACCTCCTCATGCGTAATCGTTGGTTTAGGATCCTCTTAACCTGACCTTTTTTGAGAACGTCCGCAATTTGGTTGTGGTCGTTCGCCGAGGTCGGCCCTTTCTTACTCTTGCATCTGTACTCGCCACGTATACTCGTTTCATTTTATTCTGCATCTATATGTCCAAACAACTTTAAAATACCTTTATCAATCTTTGTTAGTACATCTTCTTTGATCTTCTTTGAAAGTGGTGTGTCAAGTTGCAAGTGGAAACCTAGTCTCTGCCTACCACAATGGGAAACAGGCGTGAAAATTTGTATGTATGAATAAAAGAGCCTAAGCTGTATTGAAGATGTCAAATCAACGACAACACTGACATTCGTGACGTAGTCGGGGGCGACGTGGAAAGAGAATATCTGGCAAAGACATACTTATTCTACCATGCTTGGCCCTTTTGGTAAATTCATAGAGAGCTATTGGAAAAAGAAAAATGCCATTGAAAATTAAACCTTATAGCAAAGGGTTAGTTACTCGGTATTGCGCTCTTCCCTATCTTAAAGAGCAAAAATAGTGTTAAGACATAACAAATAAGACAGCTATTCCCTTATACGTCACAAGATAATATGGATAATGACAGAATAGTCCACGCCAGATCCTAGGTCATCTACCTCTTGTTTGTTTATTTACGTTCTTTATGTATGTTTAACTAGTAGGTAGGTATCACAATGCGTAGTTTATTGCGTAGAAACACATCCTTACTTATTCCTTATATTACAAACGTGAAAGTTTGTGAGTATGGATATGTGGATGTTTGGTACTCTTTCACGCCAGAACGGCTGAACGGATCTGTATAAAATTTGGCACACGGATAGATTATACCCTAGAATAACACATAGGCTACTTTTTATCCAGGTCGGACTCAATCCTGAAGTCCAGGATAGTTATATTGTCGAGATTAGGGATGCGTTATTCCGAGGTTTACGGGTTTCACGCCACATCTTGGGATAATCTAATTTTAATTGTTGACATTTTAATTACTCTTTTATTATTGAATTGAATTTTGACATCCATGAATTTGTTACTATTTTGCCGCGATATTCAAGAGATTTCATAAAAAAAATATATAATTTGTAAATGTGAGTACCATGTAGGCTTTTGATACATGATAATTAAACAAGCTTATTATAGTCTGGAGGCTTTGGGAACTTCATTAGACCTCCACGAATGTCCTGCTGATCTGGTATGGTCGTGCGACAGGTCGTTGAGCTCCCTAAATTATGGTTGAGCTACACGATGACTGATGCATGCGTGCCGTCAGTTGGGACTGGTCTACTCAAAGCTGCAATGGTTCTTTCCTCAAAAGGCCATTTCAGACATTACCCTACATCGTACCACTCACATATAAGTGTTCTTCCATGTCTGGACTTTAAAAGAGACCATGATTCTCTGAGTTTGTTTCGGTGTTTCTTCTCAGAGGTCGTCAGTTAGGAAATGCCGAAGCCATCTAGCTAAAAAAAAACCGCAAACCATTGACATGTAAAAGTATCTCTAAAGATCTACTTGCAGAATAAATAATTTCATTTCATTTCATTTCAATTTCATTTCATTTCATTTCATTTCAATTTCATTTCATTTCATTTCATTTCATTTCATTTCATTTCATTTCATTTCATTTCATTTCATTTCATTTCATTTCAATCCGATGTCTCCCACAATTATTCTTATTTTAAGAGGTTATACTGAGCAATTTTCATAATGATTTTAAGGATTTTTAGAGTAAGCCTCGGTAGTCTAGTGCAGCTGCGGAGCGTGAGAATTCGGGGTTCTATTCCCCAGAAAAGCAGTGATAATGGGCATTTCTATTAAAAGATTTGTGCACGTTTATTGACAATTCCTACAATAAAGATATTACGAATTGGTATATTACTGTGTATTCAATACGTCAGTATTAACGTTCCGTATCTCCTTAAGGGTAGACAATTTATTAAAGAGCGCTCTCATAATTTCTATGAGAAATCCTGCGCTTTTCCTGAATGTTAGACCTGAATAACGTTTTATGTAAACTCTGAAAATAGCTATTTTGTATGAAAATGCGTAGTTCTCATTTCCGCAAGCATTCAGCTGCGTACTCATCTTTACAAAATCGCAATTATAACGTTACATAACTTAGCATTGCTTTTTATAAATTAACATACCATCACGTCTGTATTCCCCGAAGGGTTCGGCAGAGGCGTACTAATGCACACCCAGATTTCGCCGGTATGTTTATGTTCCATGAAATAGGGGGGGGGGGGCGAGCCTATGGCCATTAACCGAGCACAAATGCTATTGAAAATTTAATAAAAAAACCAATAACACTCCTCCACCTGGGAATCGAACCGAGGACGTCTAGCGTAGTCAGTGGCGCTCAGGATCACTAGGCTAATGAGGCAGTCATATTTTTCATTAATACACGAGTAAAAATAACTTTTTTGTCAAGGTACGCTGCAGTCTGCGTAAATATCTTTAAAAAGGTAAGTGGGTAGCAAGTGACATTTTGTAACAAGTATTACCATATAGAATGTGACATTTTCTCGAGTGGTGCCATATGAAAGCACTTAGCTTCTGCCCATGTCTTCTCTCGCTTGGATAATAATGATTAAAGCGTAGTGTGAAGTCTGTCAACCCGCACTAGGCCAGCGTGGTGGGATACAGCTTAACCCCTCTTAATCTATTAGGAGAACTCGTACTTTATCTAGGTACTCAATTTATATCGGTGTCATCTAGTGACAATTTTAACTGAGAGATAGTTATAAATATACATACATACATACACGCCTTTCTCCCACAGGGGTAGGCAGAAACTATGGAGCAACACTTGCTACGACTCTTGTATACTTTTTACTTCTTTTGCTTCTTACACATTCATACATCTTCTCATACATACGCGCTAGTTGCGAGAACTATGAACCTGACCTTTTTGAAGGCGGATTTCGGCAATAGGATCAGCGTATGTCCTATTTCCACCTGAGACATATTTGTCTGATCCACAAATATGTTTTCGAGTCTGGGTGTCCGTAATTTTTTTTTGAGGAATGGGTAACTCCGGTAACTTTTAGGTAAGTAGGTACATTATAACAAGCGCTGTATTAAAAAAAAAAAACAGTTTATTTTTTTAAGTCTATGCCAAACGTCGGTGTGGTTTTGGCGCCAAAAATTATAAACAAACATACAGTTTCGGATGAACAACATTACAAGCAGGGGTAATAAGGAGGAATGTTAAAAAAAACAACAAATTGCAATGGCCGTGGACTTAAAACCTACATACATGAGTCACCGTCTGACGGTTGGATTTGCATATGGCGAGCACAGATGCGTGATGGTGCGATGCACGATGCGACTGAATAGTTCTCATTAGTAGGTAGATGTTCACCCGTTTGTGCGTTTGTACGTACACATGACATCACATCAACAATTTGCTATTTGCAGAAACAAAAAAAGAACAAAATAATATTATGTGCAAAACAATTACGAAAGTCGGTGTCTTCGATTTGGTTTTGCGTATCACTTATGTTTTTGTTTTCGAAGGCGGTTTTACTTTTGGTTAAAAGTTTTTTACGAGTACACCTGCACTTGCATCGCATTTTCTGATATTTTATGGGTAATCTGGTAGTTTCGAAAAAATCCCAAAAATCAAAATTCCCATAAAGTCTGTTTTTTGGGGATTTTGACTGCCACTAACGATTTTGTGATGCCGGGACTGACGGCTTATCATGTTTAAGAATGGGTACCCCATCCATAGGTCAAGCTAAGCTTAAACTTGAAGATCGATGGATCTATATTATATCTTAGCGACGAGCCTAAACAAACAGACAGAGTAAATATCGATTCTCACTAATCGAAAGAAAAATATGTAGAACTATGTTGATTATTATGTTACCTTACTGTAAATTTAAACAATATAATTAACTGGTTTTATAACACCGTCAAAGTTAATGGATTAATTATTGTAATTATACTCGATCCAAAATACAATGTCAACGCATATTTTTTTACCGTGAGGACGCAATTGATCTATTTAATCTGTAACGCGGCATCTTTGTCTTAAGGGTCCGGCGGAGCTTGTATTGCCCACAAAAACGTAATTCCGAAATAAATCGTAATCCAGACAATATTCTATCAAATTATGTTATTATTCGGATTCGGATACTGTTAATCTAGGTTCCTACAGTACGATTTCGTCTATTACTAGTTCACTGGAAATAAAAGACCGAAAAATAGTTCCAAACTTGGTAAAGTTATCAAAAATTGCATTCGCTTACATATTTTCAGTGAAGTATTTTGGACAAAATGGTAACGTAGGAACCTAGATTAAAGGTATCCGAATCCGAATAATAACAGAATTTGATTAAACTGCGTTTGAATTACGATTTATTTCGGAATTACGTTTGTAAGAGAAATTCGCTCCGCCGGACTCTTAACTACAAACGAAAAATTACCACTAAGCAATCCCTGCTTCTTTTTGTGATAACTGTATAATATTTGAAGTCGCAAAATATTAATCTGTTGTAACTTTGAACAATTCTGAATATCTTCTATTCTAATATCTATCTATCTATACAAATGAAAATGAATGTATGTTTGTTTATACTCTATGCATTTTTTTATGGGATAAGAGGGCAAACGAGCAGACGGATCTGCTGATGGTAAGCGATTACCGCCGCTCATGGACACCCGCAACACCAGAGGAGTCACGAATGCGTTGCCGACCTTTTAAAAGGGGATTCTCCGGTAACCTCACTCACTCGGCGAAACACAACGGAAGCGTTGTTTAACGCCGGTTTTCTGTGAGGCCGTGGTATCACTCCGGTCGAGCCGGCCCACTCGTGCCGAAGCATGGTTCTCCCACGTAAAAAAACATTGCTAAACCGTTCATCCTAATGAGATGAAACTCTGATGAGCTCTTCTGTGCATGCCTTTTTTGTGTACGGAAAATCCTCAAATAAATGCATGCACACAACAACTGAACAAAGTTTCATCCGATATAAATAACTGCTTACATAACACCTGTAAGAAATCCTAACAGCATCTTTACTAAAACTATCATACATCGACACCGAATCTCTGATATAACACGCACAACACACCCACTCACATACATTCATTCCAAATACAATATCACTCACTCAAACTCACACTTGACACACGCTTTAATTTCATAATTTAATTTTGTTGTTTCCACTTTCCTTATTTCTTAATTTTACTATAACAATTTATTGGAAATTTAGAGTCACAACAAGAATTGCTTAGTTTGTGGCTGAATGGCTAATGTGTTCATAGTGTAATATTGGATAATAAACATTTATTTATTTATTTAACTCTGTTTTTTAAATTTTCATGCATATACAGCTGAACCAATTTTGGGAAAGGTAATAATGACATTGTTTTTACAAGGAAATCAATCTATGTGCCTAAGCCTAAAGACCAAGTAGCGCCAGCATAATAACTGAAATACATTAATTAGTGTTATTATGTTGGCTGCACCTATCTTGACCAGATTAATTCCAAAAACAAAATGCTATTGTGATTATCCCAACCTCGTCCCAATTCGACGTTTGCGATACGATTTCGATAATCGACCATTACGTTAGCAGAGTCTCGTGCCAAATTGTGTTTAGTCGCTCGTGTATAAGCAGCTTTACCGGTAAGTGTCCGATGACGTAACCACGGCATATAGGAATGTCGCAATTCAAGTTTGAATGCAAAAACAGTGCCATTATGTTATATATAGATGTTTTATTAATAACCACCTTATTTGGGCTTGATTTTCTATTTAAAATACCATTGTTATTTCCCGGGGGTGCAGGCAGAGGCGTACTATTGTACCTACCTACAACCAAAGTTGGCCGATATGTTAAGATCCCATGCAGTAGACACAAATCCGAAATCCGAGCTGCTACTGAGAATTTAATAGGAAAAAACCAGTACTACAACTTCACCTGGGAATCAAACCCAGGACCACTAGCTTGACATACGCTTAAGACCGCTAGACTAATGAGGCTGATTTTGTTATATTGTATCACCCGATGTCTTTTCCTTAATCTGATTGTTAACTAAAATCGTTTCTTCCAACATATAAAACGTCTGTTTTTGTATCGGGGTTAAAAATAACTGCATTTGAGTACTAAAAATAAATCCGTACATAGATATGATGCGTTTGAACCATGTGAGTGACTCCTCTAAGGATTATTACATAACAATCGTAACAATTTAATGTTCGTTCTCCTGCTAAATATAGAACCGTTGCGATAAAGAGATGATATAGAAGGTATAAAGTAAGTGACGTAGTAGCAGACAAAATAGTACGGTAGGAACCTAGATTAACAATATCCGAATCCGAATAATAACTCAATTTGATTAAATATTCTTTGGATTACGAATTATTTTAGTATTACCTTTTTGTGGGTAATTCTGGGTTCGCCGGACCCTCAAATCTCTCTATCAAATTATGTCAAATTGACGGTGACAGCGTAAAACTTACGGCATCGTAAAATTGATTAGATATCATTTGAGTATTTGGGCATAATTGAAAGAAAACATGTTTGGACAGAGTTTAACTAAAACACATCCATATTATCACACCAAAAACTCTATCTAAAAGGGCATCAACTCACTCCATCCATAATGATGACACCAATTACCAACGAGTAGCCTGAATCATATCATACAATGGATGTATGAAACACATTCCATACAGGTACATACATACAAATGGCCACTATTGTATGCTTCGAACGTGATTTGACTAGGGACAGACGTGCATGCAAATATGAATTCTGATCGGATGTTTATGCGGTTGAGATTATTTTGGTTAGTTTAAGGGCTAGTCATACGTTGTATAGTGCCTATTTTAGTTTTCAATGACGCAGTTTAATGGTACCTACATCAGTAAAGCAAGTGTTTTCATAATGAAGCTGTAATATTTTGGTAAAGCTATATGAACGAGGTCGTACTTACAGTCTAAATAGAAAACCATACACAAACATAATTCTGACTGCACGTTTGGTACGCCTAGTGTTGAGGAATCGAATCAATCGTGTGGTACATAGGTAGTGCCTAGTTTCGGTGCCCTTGTTGAATGTTTACATCAACCACGAAACAGAGCCTTCTACACAGTGCAGGAGCTGCCGTATTTTATCAGTGAAGTATTTTGGACAAAATGGTAGAATAGGAACCGCCTCGACTCACACCTATGGAGGCTCTCGTTAGACAGCTGGGTTAAGGGCCTGATACAGAAAGCGGTACTCCTGGATACGGCGCGTATTGTTAGGAGGTTCCTTTCTTTGGGGCCCTGACCGCCGGTAGCTTGGACCCTGCTCCCGATACCGGTGGACTACTATTTTTTTATATTTTTAAATGTTTTTATTTTTAAATTTAAATATTAGAAAATGTATTTAGATATGTACATAAATAATGAATAAATTATATAATAATAATTATTATAAACTACGTAACTATTACGCTCCATGGAAGCGTTGGATATCACTGAAAACTTGAGCGGTGAGATCACCCATTGTTTCCTATATTATGGGAAATAGCTACTATTTATAGCGATGAGAAAGCCTACACGTGTCGTTTTGTTTCTAGGCGCTACATTTTCACATATAACATAACAAACCATTCCGCCTGTATTCCCTGAAAGGTAGGCAGAGGTGTAGTACCTACACCCAGGACCCAAGTACCCACCCCTGGTGTTGTGTGTTATTAAAAAATACTTAAGCTGGTTGCAATAGCTGATTTCAGTTAAGGCTGACTGTTGATGTCAATTCAGTGGCAATGTTTATTTCTACTACACATGGATCTCTGCTTATACTCACTGTAAAGGATAATGATAAAGATATGCGACGTTAATGCAGCAACAGATGTCACGATGATTCACAGTCTCTCACAATTCCAAATAAAACAGTTTGAGATTAATTGTATTAAGGATAAGCATAAAAAATCAACGAATCTTACGACACTTTTGCGCCAAAGATTATGAGTCTGTTTGGGTTTTACCTTTACCTTGTGACCTGACATATATGACACACTATTTTTTTCAAAGTTGCTAGATTGTACGTATTTTAGTGAAGGAAATATTCAACCGCGGGCAGGATTCGAACCTTTACACCAGACGCTATTGTCTTTAAGGTGACGTCTAAAGACGTACATTCAAAATGTGAAGGCAAATTGGAATGTGGCTTAAAGTTCAAAGCGTCCGGTGTATCTAACCAGAAGACGGCATCCTGCCCGCGGTCGATTTTTTCCATCACTAATATAACTTTAGAATCCTTGTAGCATGGAAAATGCAAAAAAATCACAAAAATTTTGCCAGATGTATTGAAATATCCTACACTACGGTCATCGTATGGAGATGAAGATAATGATTTAAAAATGGCCTGTGCAACTGTACCTACTTTATAAAATAATAACTGTCATGAAAACGTCAACTAAACTAATGAATATTAAATTATGGCGCCTTGAGCACAAACGAATTAAGATTTTATATAGTAACTCCTGTTATTAAAAAATACTTAAACCAGTATTTTAGCATTTCTCATCATTGTTGGTAAAAATGCTCAACAATATACAAGAGATGCTTATAACAAAATTGCATTTTGAGACGCTTCGCTGGCGCTAAGTAATGTAATTATTTACGTTATGAAGTGCTTTTTTAAAATATTATGGGAGCTAAAAGTCTCGCAGGATGATATTACACATTATTGTGTACAAAATTAAGTTTTGTGTAATATAAAACAGGTTAAATAAAGCGTATAGTCCTTGTCAGAATAAAATGTATTATTTTATAGGCTCATACTGTATCGGAAACGACCGGAAACAATCGACTTTAGATTTTATGATTTTATATAAACAAATCTATACAACTTACATAAAAAACTTACTAAACATATATATTTACAACACTATAATTTCTGACCACACATAGTAAATTTTACTCTGAATATCTAAAGGCCATATCTTTAAATTTAACTTCATGTTTTCTACTATTGCGTTTAGTACTTTATGAATATCAAAGCTTTTGCCGTCAATCCAATCCCTTAACATTTCAGTTATATTTTCTAACTGCTCTATATTCTGGTCGTTAACGTTATAGACACCATCAATAAGGCTAAATAATTCGCGCAATAGAGTCACACTTGGCTTTAAAGCATTCGGTGCTAATTTCAGAACTTTATCAGGATTTGTCAAAATCTCATCCATGAAATCTAAAGTATCTCTCTTAACTATAGCTTCGGCGTTTATAATGTATTTTATGGTTTGCCGAAATTTTATATTGGATTTGATAAAATGTTTATGCTTTTCCAATATTTCTGTAACTGGTACAAAAAATCGTTTCAAATCTCGCGATCCCGCGTTCATCAATGTTCGCAACCAATCAGTCAAATAATCACTGTAATAGTATCTATCTTTGCAAACTTGTAATGTATCACAGATACTGTTTTCTATGTGATTGAACGAAATTTTTGCCTGTTGCCTCAAAATTTTCTCTTTCAACGTCTGTCGGTACCATTTTGTCTGTGCCATCATTTTCCCCTTCACGTTTTTTATATGATACCTCAACACTTTTTCTAGTATAAAATTGGATACATCCATAAAATCTAACATAAAATTATCTGTTATATTAACTGGTTTCGAGTTCATAATGTTCTTTAGTTTGCTATTTACTATCTCTGTATATTTTTCTTCTATGTTATTGAACGCTCTTTTGATATCCGCAATGTCAACACGATGTAAATCATAATTATTCATTACATTCGACCTTACATTTTTCAGCTGTTCTGTTGACACTTCTAATAAAACGCTAAGGAAAGTGTCAAACAAAACAGTGTCGTTGCCTAGAGTGACTTCTTCACTTTCTGTTGAGTTTTCAATATTTTGTGTATCTTGTATGGCGGTAGGCACGACTTGGAACAAGATTGAGTTTGGTATATCTCCAGCAGCATCGTAAATCGTATCTGTATAGGAAATTACGGTTAGAATGAAATGTTCTTAACTACCGGTTTGAGAATATAAAGGCTATAATCTAGAGTATAGACGCTAAGCCATTTCGGTCCCGAGATTCAGTGAGCTCCAATCTAGAATCCAATGCATCGGAAACCAATACGTCTAAAATTCCTGCTGCATATTTGCTTTGAGTGATCTAGAAGTAATACTGTTTGTTAAACGAACTGTTCATATTGACCTTATTGTGCGCTGTAGAACCTAACGAGTAGTGAAATAACTAAAGAGCAACAGAATATCTTACAACTTTTATAACAATTATTTGTAGTTTTTCTAAAAGGCTATAATATACTTGGATATTTTCGCTTAAATAACCCGAACTAACGATTTCCTTCAATAACGTCTAACTCGTGGAGTTCACTGCTGCAAATATTAAACGTATTGAAACGGGGGAATGTTTGAGAGCACTTTCAGAGTAAATTAGTATGGTCCAAAGATTTCGAGTAGAGTCTGTTTGCTTGAATCAGTAAACCATCAACAGTGTGTTGTTTTTGTTTGAAATAGCGATTAATTGTACGTTATTATATAAGGAATTTTATAAATCAGCACACGGCCTGCCTGATAGTAAGTGATATCCACTGTCTATGGCTGCAACACTAGAGGTGGTTGTCATCTTGAGACATCTGTCGTTAAATGTTGTTTATCCAGTAAATTCACTGGCTACATTACCCTTCTCAGCAGAATATAATAAAGTCAGCATAGTACTGCTTGGCCGTATAACATTTGATGATGCGATGATACCCTAACGGACTCAACAACAGAGATCTACTACAATAAGGTACACAACCAATAGTTTTTTATCAAGTTTGACATTCTTTATATAAGACTCGTGCGGTAAAATTCAATATAATACTCACACAATAAAATCGTCAGAAACACAAGCATTTTAGTAAAACACAAAATTATTACTACTCATATTTTATACCTAAAAATGTTTTTATGTTATGTTTTATGTATGCAATAAAAGTGGAACCTAATCTTTAAGCGCAGGCTGCACGCTATGAATAAGAATCTTCCTCTTCAAATGACGTTTCACCGTTACATGTGAGAGGCCGAAAGAATATTTACTTGATTTGCGTGCCCCATCATTAGCCATAGGCTACTGCGTACATACTACTACGTTTGCAAAACCAGAGGATTCGCCCGCGCGTTGCTGACTCTATAAAAACCTTTGTGACCATATAGGCGAATGTCGCGAATCCGCGCTGTTATTAGTCGAGCGAGTCCGAGATACTTGAGGATGATACATGAGGATTTTGTACATTAGGCTAGGACTAGGCGTTTGGCCTCCCCCAATACCTAGTCCAGACCACCATTTGAACCCCAAAGCTTCCTTCTTTTTTGTTGTTATGACCGTAGTGGGCTGGACTTGGGGAGGGCAAATTCTTACTCGAGCCCACCTTTGTGACTCTTTTCGGATCTATTATATAAATATTGACGTAAAAATGCTATATTTATTTCTATAAATAGATCTTTTAAAGACACTTTTACAAGTCAATAATAAGTTTAAAATAAAGGTGTTAATTAATATCTCTGGTCCAGAGTACGGAGTGAATTCTTGGTTACAGCCTTCTTATTTTAGACCAGGTTTACGCTATCTAACAGGCAAAACTAGGGTCAAAAGCATATAAAGAATGGACCGCGATCCATCAATACAGACCATGATAAATTGATACTGTACGTGCAGACCACACTTTAGGCTTCGTATTGAAAATTGCGAGTATTATGTAAGGCAATACAGTCCACTCCAAAACATAGAACGTAATAGGTAGGAAGGTGGTAGGTACGTAGGTACGTGTAAATTTTTTTGGAAAAGAATACTAGCTTAAAGCATTCGGGGGTGTTTCTTCAGAAATCGATTCTAAAGAAACACTATTATGTGGGTGATGAACCAAATGTAATCTGTAAAAAGATCCGTTTAGTGAACAAAGTGCCCGAAGATTTTTTAGTTTAAAAAAAATATTAAGTAGACAAAATTATGTACTCGTGTTGTGTTTCTTTTCTTTCTATTATGGGGATCAGTGATATTATTACAATTTAGTTCTTAAAACCACGTCATAAATGCCACATTGTTTACTTACCGTAATGTCCGTACCTTAGGTTCAAAATCCTTTGATGATTTAGATTCAGTTCCTTAGAACACATGCACACGATTGACGATACACTGAATACTGTGGTTCCTGCTTGGTGGTTTAAAATAAGTTGCTTACCTAAAACAAAAGAAACACATATCTATAACTTCATGCCTATATCTTTCGAGGGTGGGCAGCAAATTTAGGGTGATCATGGGGAATGTCATGAATACACTTAAAAGCAAAGGAAAGCAAATGCTGTTTTTGGCCGATACGAGTTTGGTACACCCTGCCGCATCCCCAAGTGGCAGACGACCCAAGATTCTCCGCACTTCAAAAAACAAAACAAACTTATGCTTCATAATTAAGATGCATTATAGTAGTGTATTTAAGAATAACCTGCGCACGAGTCACTAGTCATAATATATTTTTCTATTTTATTTGTGGCCTACTCGAGAGACAGGTAATTGTTAGAAAATATCCGAAAAGAATAGGTATAGGTTGGTAGGTATATAAATTGTTGTCGAGGTCAAAAGTTCCAATATCCTGTATAATAAACAACTCATCGAGGTGGAATAACGTCAGGAAGACGACGGTGTCTCGCCGGATGACAGCCAGACACCACTTATTTCAGATAAAGCGTATAAGCGTCAATGTTACGCAGAATTGATCTGAAGCCAGTCAACTAATTGTACGTAAGGTCTTCCCCTTTAAAGATATTACATTTTTATTTAATTTTAATAACCCAGGCTCTTGAAATCTTAGAATTTATTGTATTTTCCTATGAAGGAGAACTCGCAAGACGCTCGTTTTTTTAATTTTTAGCGTAGCTGCTTGAATGCGTCTCGTGTGGTACAGTCAACATATGAGGCAGCTATCGACATCTGCGTCTTGACATAGATTGCGTTAAGTATAAAAATTATCCGCCAAATGGTTTGATATGTAGGTAAGCAACTTAGTCTCAGAAATCAAAGGTAGGCAGCTATCAACACATTTTGACATTATGTTGCGTGATACATTAAAACACAATCTTGGTTGCTACAAAAACAGAACTCGTTAGCAGCCTGTGGACCTAAATCTTTTGTTGACTGTACCAACGCATTTCCGAATTCTACCGCCAAGTAATAATGTGCTAATATTATCGTGTTCCGGTTTGAAGGGCAATGTAGCCGGTAAAATTACTGGGAAAATGAGACCTATGCTAGCGTCTCTAGGCCATGGTTGACGTTTAACATGAGGCAGGCACATTTTAAAACATAATTCAAATAAAAATTATTTAAAATAAGACAAATCCTCTATCATAAATAAAACAATGTTGTGATTATAATATAATAAGCACCTGGCTTTGTTTATGTGCACCTATGATAACGTAAACAAAGGTAACGGTAAAACAGACATCAAAATGTATTTCTGTAATTCTAATGACTGCAGGCAGAGTTGCCAACCATGTCAGACAGTAAACTGCATATGACCATAAAAAACGGCCACGCGCAACTTATGAGGATTTATTTCGAGCTTACAAAAGGAGCGCCATACTAGTTTTTCATCTCACTCGGAAAGGCTCGAATGATTCAGTGCCAAAATTCAAAATATCAATGCATGCATTAAAAAAATAATAACAGTTTTGCATGCGAATGCTTGCTACTTAATTATGCTAAAGCTACGCAATCAATTATTAATCTCATTAAAAACCTACATAATTATTAAATACACCAAATAATTTAACACATTCCGGGGAACTGTGAAGGTATGTTGTACAATCGACAAAATAGTTATGCGTACAGGCAACGAACGACATCTTGACATAGATTGCGTTATAATAGGATAAATATGCATGTTTTTTGTTATGTTTTTAATCAATGGTTTTATTATTAAAACACCATAAAATTTGGAAAAAATGCATGGAAAAATTAAAAAACGGCGATGTCATGAGATCGTCACAACGTAGACTTTGTCTTAAGTTCCGTTTTGATCTGTTAAATTTACTGCGGGTTTCTTCTACATTTAAATAATAACACAATCCTTGTCAAAATACAAGACGTCGTGAGCTGCCTAACTCGTACCTACACCTCTGCATAACCTTTTGGGGTTACCGAGTGATGGTAGGCATTACTTTCAAACTCAAGGCCATACCGACGTGACGTAACCACGATACTGTTATCACTGATGACTTGTTATCAATTTTATAACACTGTTATGATTGTATGTTACTTGATATAAGTACTGATAATTAATTGCAGTTTAGTATTAAATAATACTTTTCTTACGGGCATTTTACAGACTGCAAGCATCTTTGCATTCAAAATTTTTTGTTTTATGTGAATTGATTAACTAAAATCCAACGCTCACACTTGCTTCTATGTATCTTCTTCCGTAAACGCTCATTCATTTGCAGAGCTGTTTTGTATAATTTTAAGTTACCATTTTATTTTTAGTATTGCATGTTTACATTGCATACATTTCAATTGCAAAAAATAATGATAAGTGGAAGTGTGGAGTCTCCTAATACAAGCAATTCCTTGCTTAAAAGGTGATCTCCAATAACATGTATCGAAATGCCCTTGTAATTGAAATAAACATTTTATTTATTTATTCTGAATCCAGTATCAACTGGACAGCAATGGCTTTTTCTTTCTGTACTTACCTACTAATACTACTCTCACTATCTGATTTTTTTAACGTTCCTGCTAGCTTTCGCCCGCATTTTCACTAGCGCGGTTGTGATTGCAATAAATCTAGGTTCAAAGATTACAATCTATCTACATACGAAATCACAAACTAACAAATTTTACTCAATAATAACTAGTTAATCATCATATAGGTACTGTTCTACTGCTGGGTACGGGTCTCCTCTTAGGATGAGTGTAGACAATAGTCCACCACGCTAGGTGGTCGCAACCTAATGCAGGTTGGCAGACTTCACACGCCGTAAAATCTCTCAGGCATGCAGGTTTCCTCACGATGTTTTCCTTCAACGGTCAAGCGCGTGGTAATTACTTACATGATTACTAAAAAAAATTCTTGGCAGTCCAATGATGACACCCAGTCCCGAAACAACTACCAATAGTCTTACAAATATTTTTCTTTGTGCGAGGTTTCAACTTCCAAATCGCAGAAGCCGATCGCTTAACCGTTTCGCCAGAGTTTATTGATTGATCATGCAAACAGTGTCATCGAAAGTATAACGGATCAATATATAACTTACATCGCGAAAAGGCTATTGGCCTCGCGTCCATGAGAATATTATTACCCTATATGAATACTAACAAACAGATTCACTCATACATATTATATTGTTCTTCACAAGACTGGTCCGCGTGTCCACCTAAGCTATTATCTTCAGTATGCTCACTTTCTGCCGGCGGCCTCTGAGCCGGAAACGACCAATCAGCGTAGCGCGTCTATCCTGATTTTCTGACATTGGACTGTGAATCGAAAATGCCTAGTCAGCATGATACGTCTATGATCACCTTCTGCCGACGGACTCTGAGATGGAAACGGATAATCAGCGTGTTGCGTATATTCTTAGTTTCTGGCGGCAGACTGAGCAGACACTGGCTAGTCGGTGTAGTGCGTCTATTCTCACTTTCTGCCGGCGGACTCTGAACCGCAAATGGCTAAGCATATAGAAGTTAGTGCTCGTTCGTGCTACAGCACTACCTTCTGGGATCATCAGTGACGGGCCAAATGCAACTTAACAAAGTTCGAGAATCTCGAGACAACGGCATAGGATTTGCGATTATGAACAAAGAGATACCTAACTTGACTTATGCTTTCTTGGTGAACATAAGCATTCATTGGCTGCAGTCAAGCTTGAATTCAAGACTGCTCCAAAATTATGGCAAACAGCAATAATTTTAGAACGGTTTTCAAATCATCATTCAGGTTTAAATCCGTGATCGATTATGTCAGTTGATCAGATAAATGATGAAGAATCATGAGAAATACAATAGTAACAACGAACTCACATACAAAAAACTAATGATAGTCATTGTATTGCACAAGACAGAATTACAATAATTTATTTCAACCTGAATAAAATTTTACTAAAACATTATAATATACCCACATAACCACGATATTAGTATTTCAGTAATACCTGAAGATAAACACGTATAATTTTGATTGTGCAATTGTATTCTACGGAAAATTACACTGAATCATTGATCGACAGTAAGCTGCGTTGGCTGCGGTCAGTCTACGGATGGGTAGCCATTCTTATCACATTGAGAGCCGTCCCTTGGAAAGCACGTTGGACCGTTGGTCTATTTTCATAAAAACACGTGTGACGATCGTTAGTAGTAGTGAGAAGCCCGAAAAGGTTGATTAAATCGATTAAATTCTCAGGTCGAACGGTGTTATTTTTGTAGCAGTTAGGAAATTGGATCATCCTATATTTTTTACATCCTTGCAAATACTGAGATAGACACCCTTTTGGTACATTTCCGTTTTATTATTATTTCCACATTGCTTCTGTGTATTTTCATACCAAATAATAAATTTTATTTATTTCTTGACTGCCTCATTAGCCTAGTGGTCCCAAGCGCAACTGCGCTAGAGGTCCTGGGTTCGATCCCCAGGGCGAGCAGTGTTATTGAGCTTTTCTATGAAATTCTCAGTAGCAGCTCGGAGTCTGGATTTGTACCCGGTTAATGGCAATAGGCTTGCCCCCTATTACATGGGACCTAAACATACCAGGCGAACTGTGGGTGTACATTAATACGCCTCTGCCTAACCCTTCGGGGAGTACAGGCGTGATGGTATGTTCTTTCTATATAAGATGAGACCTAAAACATGCCGGTGAACTTCAGGTGTACATCCCTACACCTCTGAGTCAACTTTTCGGTGGCACGTAAAGGACAAATTCCGATGCCACTTGCATTTTTGCAATAAATTCAAATATATACCTATTACATAAATTGGGAGTTCACGATACCGAGATTCAATAGTGATGCCTAACTCTGTCGCTCACTTCCTTCGTTGCAGCTTATTGAAATCACTACAATGCGTGCGTATCGCTGAGAAATATGCAGTGTGATTCCTAAAGGCAGCTCGCAGGAATAAATATTTTCCAAGGCCTCTGAAGGCATTCGAATTAAATATAAATCATATTATAAAACTTGCTGTCTGTCTGTTCGCGATAAATTAAAAAACTACTAAACGGATTTTCATGCGTCTTTCACTAATCGACGGAGTAATTCATGAGGAAGGTTTTAAGCTATTTACCATCACGCTACGAGTCTTGGGAATGGAGTAAAGCTGGTGAAACCGCGGGGTGGTCACTAGTATTATTATATACGTCACTAGTATTATAACGGCAAATCACAATGTTTTTATGGTTTTCGGATTTGCCTCCTGCCAATAATTCTGGGTCACCACGAAGTCCCCCTATATGTTTTGATTGATTACCGAGAGTAGAAATAAGCGGAACAAAATAACCGTATTTTTTATTGCATTTTTAGGGCAAACGAGCAGACGGATCACCTGATGGTAAGCGATTACCGCCGCCCATGGACACCCGCAACACCAGAGAAGTCACAAGTGCGTTGCCGATCTTTTATAAGAGGATTGGGCCTCCGGTAACGTCACTCACTCGGCGAAACACAACGTAAGCGTTGTTTAACGCCGGTTGTCTGGAGGCCATGGTATCACTCCGGTCGAGCCGGCCCATTGGTGCCGAAGCATGGCTCTCCCACGTAAAAAAATACTTTTATTAGGACCTTGATTTTTTTTTCATCTTTCAAGGAAAGTAGACTTCATTTAAACTAGATACCCCCATGTGTTAAAAAAACAAGTTAAAAAGAAACCTAAAGTAAATACTTTTAATCTAAATTTCCAATAAATCAAAGAATAATATCATAGATACTTCAATCCCAAATATCAATGTACCTACTTATTAAAATCCCTTAACGATTGATCCTTTCCAATGCTCCGAATTCGTCTTATTTGAACTAAGAAAATACGTTTGTATAAGTCCGTCTGTGATCTTTAATTCTGAAGGCTTTTGAGACCGTCTGTGCCATTATGATACAGAAAAAATTGAGAAGCTTATTTTTATTGTACTGTATTTGAAGTTTATTGTAAGTAAAGCAAATATTTTTACCTTAGTTTTTCTATCAAGGACTAAAATATAAAAATTATAACATAAAGAAACAGAATAACAACTTTTCTTTATCTTTTATGTTATATTTTAATAGTTCTTATTCCAGTTAAATTATGCTGTAAATATTATGGTAATTAATTTGGTTCGATGAGAGTACCTAATTAGATTTAGGTTTACACAATAAATTATACTAAGAAATAGAATATACTTAATAATATGTAGAAATATAATTTATGTATTATCATAATATGCGAAATATTTGACTAACTTTGACCCATAAAAGCCATTAGTACCTACTGCTTTTAACAGACTTTAAAAATGTAAATTCCTTAACCTTGGAGACAATATTAGCAGTTGATTTATTTTGACCCCTATTAATGAGACCATAAGGTCGGACGCCGCCGAACTCATTAACGGCAAACAGATAATTTACTGACTCACTTTTTAGAGGAGTGAAATTAGTTAGACTCCTCAAAAATACCAATTTTAATGGTCTGAACCTTTTTTGTCACTTAGCGGGAACGACTACTCATCACCCCCGAAATCATCATCATCCTGCCCCTATTCCAAGTTATTTGGGGTCAGAGCAATATGTCTTTTTCTTTCACTTAACTCTATCAGCCGTCATCTCCTCAGTCACTTCTTTTGCAGCTATATCATCACTCACACAATCCATTCATCTTTTACTTAGTCTTCTCTTACGTCCATCCTCATCCATACCTTTCAAATTATCCCAGAAATATGCTTATAAAAATACCCGAAAACAAAATGGCGTACCGTCGCTAATACTATTTTATTGGCATTTTTAACGTCTCAATTCGAGTGGTACAGCGTCACGTCGTTTTTAGTGCCAGTAAAAATCTATTTCTATGGTACTTTAGTGTCTACTTCAAATTTTATGGAGTTTATCTGAATTTCAGAGCGGTATCAGTTTTTTGTGTAAACGCTTGGAACCTTCCAATCTGGTCAACTGGAATACTATTTTCCTATAGTAGAAATTGGACTTTCTCTCAGAATAAAAGGAAAGAAAGAAACAAATCGTCCATTAGGCCGCAATAACGAAATCCACGCTTACATAACACAATAAAGAAATGAAGTCTACCTAACTCTTCTAGTGACAAGTTCAACAGCTGAACTAAATGGGCATTGAAATGAAATGATATTTATTTCTGTAATAGATCTCTCAAGAATACTTCTACATGTATTTTTTTTAAGTACTAGATGGTGTCGGCATTTCCTAGCAGACGACCTCACCTCTGAGAAGAAACACCGAAACAAACTCAGAGAATCATGGTGTCTTTTGAAGTCCAGACATAGTAGTATAAGAATATCTGTGTGATACAATGCAGGGCAGTGTCTGATATGGCCTTTTGAAGAAAGATCCATAGCGGCTTTGAGTAGACCAGTCCCATCCGATGGCACGCATGTATCAGACATTGTGTAGCTCGACCATATTATAGGGAGCTCAACAATCCGTCACACGACGAAACGCAAATGTTCCGCCGATCTACCAGATCGGCAACATTTGCGTAGGCCACATAAAAAATCTCGAAGTCACCAGACAATTAAAACTTAAAAGGTAGTATATCTAGCCTACATCGTATAAATGTGAGTACGATTCGTACTCACATTTAAATAAAATCCTTTTAACATTAATTCAATTGCATTATTTATAGAATTTAAGTGTAAATTTTTTATTTCCAAACAAAAATGGTAACTATTGTCAAGCAAAAATTATCCGCCCAGAGTTCAAGACGGTCGAATTTATACCGTTCCATTCTTTCCTTTTGAGGTACGGAAACCCAAAAAGGTGATAAAGTAGTACCGCGCGACTACCCATTTATGCGATATGGTCATATCACCACCATATTTACCATTTAACTCACACTACTCACTTCAATATTTTTAGACCAGTTCCAGTATTATTTCTTAACAACAACAGATTTTTCTTTGTCCACAGATCTCGAACCACGTGCTCCAATCTCGAATAGTATGGAAGGATTTGAGAAACAAGAGATTCCCGTTACCTGCAAAGGTCGGCAGAACTTTCGCCGGATCGTGAATATCATCCGCAGGGCCTGGCGCCGGTTCCGATCTGACCCGGAGAAAGCGCAGAAGCGTAGAGTCGGCAGGCCCGGTAATGTTTGTTTGGGACATATTGTGTTCTGTTACACTGATTACGTCCGTGCTAAACGCCAAAATAGGAGGATCTAAGCACAAATCATCATCATCTACTACCTCATCATCATCATGGTCATCAGCATCATCGCAGATTTCAACAGACTTTTCGGTAAGTGCTTTTATTTCATTTTGGGCACAAATTTGTGAAAAGGCTGATAACTGTAGTTGTTATTTAGTTTGACATTCTATTCAAGGCACGTGTCAATCACGCCTCAATCAATCTAACGTTTAACGTAAATAGAAATTAAAATTCTTTCTAAAATATATTTCTCTGGACCTATACTTTACTATTTTTCGTTTTTTTTTTGTAACTACTAACTACTAAGTAGATAACATAACATAACATACCATCACGCCTGTATTCCCCGAAGGGTTAGGCAGAGGCGTACTAATGTACACCCACAGTTCGCCGGTATGTTTAGGTCCCATGTAATAGGGGGCGAGCCTATTGCCATTAACCGGGCACAAATCCAGACTCCGAGCTGCTACTGAGAATTTCATAGAAAAACCCAATAACACTTTGCTCGACCTGGGGATCGAACCCAGGACCTCTAGAGTAGCAGTCGCGCTTGGGACCACTAGACTAATGAGGCAGTCAGTAGATACTGTGAAATTATCTTTTATTTAATAAATTCCTGTTTCATATTTCTTGTTCAATTCTTTTTAACAAAAGGTGCAAGTTTTCGGAGGAAGTACGTACCTACATAATATTTGTATTTTCAAGCGACTTCAAAAAGGAGGAGATTCTCATTTGTTACGCGATTATTCGGTCAATTATGAACCGATTTTGATGACTCTTTTTTCATCGATAGGTCATACTTCAAAGGTGGTCTCATAAAAATTTGGTCAAGATTTAGAAATAACAGGTAACGGCCGCGTAAATGATAAAATAATAACGTCGTCTAGGCATACGTAAAGTTTTACTCGCTACTAAAAATTTTGAAATAAAATAACTTTAAAAAAAAAATAAACCGCCTTTATATTCATCGATTCCTATAAATAAGAAGTATGATAAATATTAACAAAGGAAATTTCCATATAAATTATATATTTTAAGTGATAGTGATGCTAAAAATACCACGTTTTCTGTACTAAATACATATATCGATCGTAAACACAATTGTGGTGCCGGAGTCTGTAAATTGCTTGCTAGTGTATTGACCTAGTTTGCACTGAACTACGATTGTAGCTACTGACAACTTGCATTATCTACCTTTCTGCATTATCTGTGTAAACAACGTACTAGGCACTTATCCTTAGTCCCATTTTAAACAAATTAAACCGGTTCATGCTAAAAATGCCAAATTACAAATACGATTGATAAAATAAACGTTTTTATTGTAAAAAAATATCCCAGGTATTTGTATTAAAATCAACACTTTAACAACCCAACTGGGATAAAGATGGGATCATTATTACAAAAAAATGCTAAACAGAAGTGACACTGATGACATTATTATCGCTTTCGATGATTCTATCATTTTTATTTTCATGAACTTATTTGCCCATTAACATCTTTGAGAACTTTGAACAACTTTGCCTAGTACATAGTACGCACGGTTATGCATCGAGCGCATAATAAATCAGACTTCTCATTGTAATGAAAACATATGCAATTCGAGGTCAGCTAATACTGAAATGTATGCTTGATTTATACCTCAATGTCGTCGCTTTGAGTCATGCATTCGATAATCCTTTTTTTGTTTACAATCGTTTATCTTTACAAGGTGTCGGTATCTTTACGGCGATATAGTACTACGATAGTACCTGCATGTAATCGTAATTAAGTACTCGAAGAAACATCGAGAATGCGGTCATTGTGAATGGGTTTTGAAAGTCAACGAGGATGATATTATTGCAGCAAGACTGCCTCAGTAGTCTAGTGGTCCCAAGCGCGACTGCTACGTTCGACCTGGGTTCGATCCCCAGGTCGAGCACAGTGTTATTGGGTTATTTTTATAAAATTCTCAGTAACAGCTCGGAGTCGGCATTTGTGCCCGGTTAATGGCAATATGCTCTCCCTCTATTACGTGGGACCTAAACATACCGATGAACTGTGGGTGTACAATAGTACACCTCTGCCTAAGCCTTCGGGGAATACAGGTGTGATGGTATGTTATGTTAAAATGCAGCATAAACAATCTACCTTTTATTTTATTTTAAATTGCTTAATTTAAACGTTGGTTTAAAGGACCAAGTTGCCGAACCAAAGGACCAAGGCCAAATTAAAAAAATACAAATTATTACGATAATTATGCTGAATGATCAATTTTAACCTTCCTCCTAATGTTTCTCCTTATAGATATTTTCAGTTATTCGCTTTACATTAACAATATTATGGATATTGAAGTGATGAGTAGTACCGAACGATCTTCTATATTTTTAGAAAAAAAGTTTCTGAAATCTGTGTACTTATCACAGAACATAAAAGACAACTAGGTATTAATTTTGAACGTTATTTTTCGTTATAGACAGCCCCCAAAACGTCAGCCATTCATCACTTCCTAGTGTTTTGTTCTAATTGACCAACTAATAGAAACAAAATGAAATGACATTTTATTATGAACGTTAGATTTGTTGACGGCTTACGCATATTTATTATTTTCATATAACTATTTTATTTCTATTTCTTCGTCGATTTGAACGTCAGATTGCAACTTACCTAGATAACTCGAGGTCAATATTTTTTGTATTGAGGCCTTATTGCTACCTAAAATGCATCCGACAGTTTTACTTACAAAAGAACGTAACCCGTACAATGCGATTTCAAGCCCAGGCCAAATAAATTTATCCTTATTTAACATTGTGAGATCTTGTTGACCTATCACACTTGACCGCGCTAGTGAGAGGACCAAATAACCCTGCGATACGAATATGAATATTTCACAGATATTGGAAAATTTATAAATAAGTAGTGCCCAAGTCTGCTATTCCAATTATGTCAGAATGGTTTTTCAATGGCACTAAATGTCATAAGGAGTGACAGATTTTATAGACAAAACTGTCAGAAATTAATTCTGAAATCATCTAAAAGCATTATCAACACAATAAAATAGCAGTCTTTTGACCCAGTTTATACGTCACTGCCAACTCGATACTGACATAATTAGATCCTTAACAGGACAACGAAAAACAGACCTTAAACCGGATTAAGTATAAGTAATATCTACCAAAAATCTGTAGGGCTGTAGGGTATTACTTGTACTCAAAATTACAAAATTATATTATTATTTGCTTTTAGCGATAAGACCACCAATTGTACTTTTTTAAGATGATTTCTTTATTTCTGACATATCCTTTTGGTGTACAATAAAGAATACTCTATCTATATTTTATGTGAGTGAAGGTAGGTATTAAATAATATTATTTTCTAGGTATACTTGATTTTAATGCTATAATTTTCATGATCAAACATTTTATATTAAATACCATCATAAAAACATACCATCACGTATTTCCCGAAGGGTTAGGCAGAGGCGTACTAATGTACACTCACAGTTCACCGGTATGTTTAAGGCACACCGGGCACAAATCCAAACTCCGAGCTGCTACTGAGAATTTTATAGAAAAACCCAATAACACTTTGGTCTACCTGGGGATCGAACCCAGGACCTCTACCGTAGCTGTCGCGCTTGGGACCACTAGACTAATGAGGCAGACATTTTTTTTAACTCATATTTTCAATATAGACTTACCAACAGCAATGTTATAATTATAACAATAATATATTATAATTAAATAGATAAATTATTATGTTTAACAATATCCTTATCGCATTCCACGCCATCGCTCGTGCTAAAACAAGATTTAATACACGAACATGGTTCATTGATCAAGAACTTTCCAAGCCGCACGTCCGTATCAGTGACTCACTGAAGAGGTCGCGACCTGCCACGATTACTGCGTACCCTCCCCCAGATCTCCTAATTTGTACCTCATACAATCAAAATTGAGACGGTTTAGTTTCACCCGTGTTATCTGGACTTGGGGACAAAAATATATTATATAAAAGGTATTTCCCGAAGAGTTAGGCAGAGGTATAAAAGGACATCCACAGTTCACTGGTTTGCTCAGGTCTCACGTAATAGGGGGCGAGCCTACTACCATTAATCGCACAAATCCGTTTTAACTAAATATATTATAACGAAGCCCCGAAGCTCCTCTGTACAATCATCGATGACCGGCGAATAAGCCAAAAACATACATACATACATATTTTGACGCCTGTCTTCCATTGAGGTAGGCAGAGACTATAGATTTCCACTGACTACGGTCGTGGCACACCACTTTTGCTTCATTTACGTATATTAATCTCCTCATGCATGATCGTCGGTTTAGGGTGCTTTTAACCTGACCTTTTGGAGGAATCTTAAACTAAACTTATGAACATCTAGAATCCATTTTTGTTTTTTTTTTGTTTCTTAATCAACCTTTACCCCTCTTAACGATGGTAATGTATAAGATGTATATATATGCGCATGTCACGTTCCTTTGACCCTTTCTGCAGTCTCAATGGCTTGATTGATTTTGACAAATGAGTTTGAGCTACTGTTATACGTCTTAATTACAGGACTGTATATATATACATCTAGTAATCCAGTTCTTTTCTTCTTAATTCCCAATGCATAATCAGGCCAAGACAATTCACCATTAGTCACTAAATATATAATTGTGATCTTTGAACCACAAATTGACATTAATCATGACTTTAAATGGTGCCGACAGCCGACATTGACACCGCTTAATATTTCACCGTCCCGAGTTCCCGACTACTTTGCTAGACAAACGCAGTATGTTTTCTTCAATCGATCATTTCAATCAATCAATCGAGTTCAATCAATCAGATAATTAATATTTTGTTCCCAAGTGAAAGTGGTATTTTAATTTTTTTTAACCTATGCAATCCTATTATTTTCCAATTAGCCAAACTGATAAAGAACTCTGACCATCTCTCTTATGTATTATGTAAGAAACAGCACTGTGCGAGAGTGAAATGGCACGATATTGATATATTTTATTCCATATAACTTATTCTTTCTTGGCACAGATTGCATATAATCGAAGCCTTTTACGTAAACATAAAGCTTGTTACGCAAATCAACCCAACATAGAATCCTATATTCCGAGAACTTCTTAACTTATTCTTTCTTAAGTTGCCTAACTTTTCTAAACTTTTTAAATAAACAGTAAGTAATTAGGGACTGAATTTGAAAGGCTGCAAACGGCGGGAAAGTTTTCCAGCGGCTGCTGCGAGTCGATTGCATTGAGTCGGTACTATCCAATTCGTGATTCGCAGATTCGCACCCTAAGAGGCTTTGCCAATCACGCAATCGCCTCGTAACTGAAAATCTATGCAACGGCAACTCTAACTGACCAGTATATCTACACATAAACACTCGCTATTATCTGATGAAGATTACATTTATTCTGAGACTGCTCACGCGGAGCTTTACAACTAATCGAGAGGTTTGCTATGAAAATCAAACGCCGAAACATAGAATCGAAACATAAAAACGGTTTTTCTACATATATACAATAATTCAAAGATGTACTTACTAAGAAAATCTCAAATAACACTCGTTACAAGGATCAGCTCAAGATTACAAGCCATGTTGCGAAAATCGAATGTAATATCAACTTATTGCAATTTAAATGTTTTTATGTCAAATTATCCCGACTTTACTGTTGCAATATAAAAAATCTTGCGTAGATACCTTGTTACCACACAAAAAATCAGCCATATATGAGGCAATAGGTTTCAATGCTTTAGATACGTAGACAATAAGCTTTTACAAGTATTTTTTCTATCGAATGGTGGTCTGGTATCGTCGTAAGATGGAACTACTTTACCCGTCTTACGACGGTACCAGATAACGATGCTCGTTCCTCCTCCTCCATCCTAAATTTGAGCTACACATCAGTTCTGTATGCGTGCCGTCAGATAGGACCAGTCAATTCTAAGCTACTATGGTTCTTTCTTCAAAAGGCCATCCTTGATATTGTCCTAAATTGATAAACTCACGTATTTGATACTACTAAACTACAGTCTAGACTTTAACCTGCAAACAAACAGCCAGGAAATTCCGGTGCCTTGTAAGTTTCTTCAAAATATCAGTTTAGATAAAAAAAATGTTAAATGTTTGGGACTGACGTTTTTAAACGTTCTATTTGACCACATTATACGTCATTATTCAGATTACGTAGCAATCCAATTAACATGCTAACATTATTTAAGAAATGTCGATGTTGGTATAAACAAAAGCCTTTACACCGTAATACGACCATTAATCTATTTGCATTTAAGTGGAAATTCCCATCGCAAACTTGGGTATGACTGGCACCAACTAACGTAACTACTTTAAACTAACGTAACACGTGTGGGGCGAACATCGGCCAGAGTTACTCTTAAATTGCACCCTTTTTGCATTACTCATCGCGGATTCGTGGTAATTCACTTGTGGTTCTGACTTTAACTATGTTAATTGAAAAGGATGGGAATTAATTGGATTTTTCAGAGATTCATGCCAATATCTGTCATTTCCATCAACCAGCATGAGTGTGTAATACAATTAAACCCAAATTGGAACCGAACTGGACGTTAACAACCTTCAGTTTCCGTTAACAACATTCAGTGTCAGAAGGACCAATATTCCCGATATTGATGCCTCTAAAGACCATTAAAATTATATTGGTTCATTTAATTTTATTGATAGTTATTTTACAGGTAATTAAAGCATCGATACCTACAGCGTAACCAACAACGTTATAATATCTTATTTGGCAAAAAAAAATAAGGCTAGCTGGCATTTGTTGTGCTTGTGACAACTTTTATTTTAGACGATCTATACGCATAACGGCTCGCTATCGTAACATTCGGTTCGGCGGTAGGTATTTGTTTAATAATATTCGCATCTCATTCGACTTGTGTCGATCTGCTAATTTGTGACCAGGAGCATGGTTAACTACAGGTACGTTGTGCATGCGCTGCTAACGGGAGCTGACGTTTACCCAAACATGCAACTCCGTTATATTCGATTTTAAGGGCCAGCCAATTGATGCCGATCCGAACTAGTGTACCTTACATTTAACAGGCTTCCCGATTGTAAACTTAAATAAATTATGAAATTGATAGGTACGAACTGCTGCCGCACTTAGAGATGTCAAAATCATTAGATAATTGTGACCAGTATATTTTAATACAGTAGCAACAAACTCAAGTTCAGAAAAATAGGCCTAAATATGTGAGCCGATGGTTTATTAACGTTAATTATTGTCTCTGTGTGCGCCGATAAGTATTTTAACATCTATTAATTAATATAATCGTAATCAATAGCGGTTGTTCGTCATTCGTCATCATTCATCATTAGAATGTTTTAACTGGTTAAAACATTCTATAGTAACCTCAAATTGCATCTAATTATATAGGTGATATACTCATGTCTTATACATAGATATATATGTATGCTTTATCTAATTAATCCGGCCTTTGTGCTACCACGCTTTGACAGACTTTGACCCCGGACGGCGTCTGAAATTGAATTATCAATTATGCACAAGACTTAATTGGCAATTCAATGTTCCTGCAGTGTGGGAGAGTTTTCTGTACGAATCGATAGATAAGGGATGCGAGTTACTACTTGAACCCACGTTTGGTGTAGCGATTAATTTCACCACGACTGCAGTGCTCCAGTGACGTGCGTTCGATTTTCACTCAAGACTAATATTTGTATGATCCTCACATACCTATCTATTTGTTGATGAGTCTGGGTGAACTTTGGGTACGTAGATTGTATGTTTGTAGAGTCCCCTTCAGGCACAGAGTCTGTTGTATAAAGTGACTCTTTTTTAAATGAAAAAAAATATAGGTACATCATTGTAATTCAGTCCTAAGCTCCAGGAAGGCACGTCTATAAATTCTTGGATCCGATGTAATTGGTACCGGGTTTATGCATATCATGGGTATAATAAAAAAGTATCTATATCATGTGCATAAATCTAAAATTATCGAGATGGATGCAATTCTAGATTAGGCAATCCTACTGTGGTACAGTTCAGTACAATGGAATACATCATAAATAGATTTTTCGCACCAGACAATACAAATAGAACCGTCTCGTCAGACTTGTAGAGTGCAATATTCCATGAGCAAGTACAATTTCTGATTACACGTGGTTGTTTCGCGTTTGATGCATGGTAACTATTGCAGCCTCAGCCGGCATACCGCGGGTTTAATTAACATCGCACATTTCTGAGTTCTCATTTAAACGTAGATGATTTTCAAATGATGTAGTCCCAATATCCAAATGAAATGGAATTACATTACACTGAATTGAGTTGAAATGCATTGAATTGAATTGGAATTCATTGAATTGAACTGCATTGTATTTAATTGTATGTTTTGTGACTCGACGTATGGAAACATTATGTTTACTGTTACACTTGTCTCTAAATATGAGCCTTTTTGTACTTCTAGGTTTATGAAAAATAAAATTAGAGGAAGGCATACTGCGGTATATTTACCGGTACCAATACACACAGTTTTATGAGTATATCCCTGCCCAATCCTTCGGAAATACAGGCTTTATAATATGGTATACAACGATAATTCTGCCGCTCGTTTGCTTGCTATTTATGTGCCGTCAGCTGGGATTGGTGTAGCCGCAATGGGTCTTGTTTTCAAAATGGCTATCTCCGAAATTGCTCTTCATTGGAACACTCACATATTGCTACTACTAAGTCTGGACAAGAGACCATCAATGGTTAGGGAATCGTTGAAACCTAATTAAAAAAAATATATAGGTAAAACATAGACAAGTAAGTGTCTTTAAAAGATCTTGAGATTAAACAAATAATCCGCCCGATGGTAACTAACCAACTTCAGGAATCAAGAAAATCAAAGCCAGCGAAAGCGAGTGGGATGTATTGAATTTATATTTAATCAAATAGATTAATAGAACTAGTTCTAGGTATAAAGCTCGCGAGCTTGCTCCGAGAACTAACTGGAATGTCAAGGATAGTTATATAACCTCATTCAGTTTCACTTACTGTTGTCGGTAACCTAATTAAGTTCAAAAATCTAGGACATAGGTGATTTAGAAAGTTTACTAATATACGTAGTAACTTTTCATTATTCAAAAATTCTTTAACCGGAGTATTTTTGACTGACGCTTTTTGCTTAGGTATTAATTAGCACATAACTAGGTATACCTATTCCTAAAGGTTTAGGCACAGGTGTACTTAATGTGCATCACTAGTCCATAGGTATTTTTAGGTCCCATTTTAGGTAACATTCACTCCATATAGACATTAAAATTTCGTTCCAATTTTGGATCATTTTTAAGTAATCAATAATAATAAAATAAAATAATTTATTTCATAAAAGCAAGAACACATTGCATTGTTAACATTGTACATTAATTAATTAGGTTCTAGGCATAATTATATAGAATTCTATCTATTACTCGTATATTAGTTATATATTCTATAACTGTTGCTTAGATCCTGTTTAAAAGAATATTTTTTGTAGTTGATACGAAAATAAGAAACAATACTTATTTTATTATGTTTTTCTATACATTGTGATTTCATAATCAGTGAAAACGAGACACTTTTCCAAGAAAATTCAAGCCTGTAAGGTTTTCTGAGAAATTATTTTTCATTTCAGACTAAGTTCTAGGTAAATCTATGCGGAGCTGTCTACCAACTTCGGGATTAGGTATAATAAACTTAAACTTGAAATGGGAAATTCATTCTGAAGCGTATTTACGTAGGACCAACGTAAAAATAATTTAATCTTAAATAAGAACTATTGTATAACAGAAAAGTAATGAACAGTGAATAAATTTTTCACCTTACGCCCATCTGACGGTAGCGAAACGGCCAAGTTACATATTTTATATAAGGTGTAGAGTTTGTGAAGTTGGGGCTTGTAGAGTTAGGGCGTGTAGAGTAGAAGCTTGGATCTACATGAGATCCGATTGCGAGCCATAATTATGGTCTCGTCTTGGCAACATTTTATATAAAAATTTAAGTTAAGCTACGACTTCCACAATCAATTCAAGGATGGTTGATCGTTACAACGGAAGCTAGAGAATATAACTAATACAGAGCTCGGATATTAAGTGCCAAAATGTTTTTTAATTGTCTAAGAGTCAAATTAGGTGGACTGCTGTCAACCAGCGATGTAAAAGGCTTTAATCAGATTATTGGTAACACTACTGACTTGTGGATTTCACAGAAAACCGTATGTTCCGGTTTACTGTGCAAATTCTGCATTGGCTCTGAAACAGAGTTGCTGCGGTTGACAGGGTTGCCGGCGTTGCCGCTCGCGGCATAGGGATGCCGCGATGCGAGCCATACCGCTTCAAAGGAATGTTCGTCGGTTTGCCGTACGCATTAGTAAAGGATATAATATGTAACTGATGAAAGGAAATTAACGGACTGCCACTCTCAATCTAGTGCTCCTAAGCGCGACTGCTACGCTAGAGGGGTGGGTTCGATCCCCAGGTCGAGCAAAGTGTTATTGGGTTTTTCTGTGAAATTCTCAGTAGCAGCTCGGAGTCTGGATTTGTGCCTGGTTAATGGCAATAGGCTCGCCCCCTATTACATGGGACTTAAACAAACCGATGAAATGTGGGTGTACATTAGTACACCTCTGCCTAACCCTTCGGGGAATATAGGCGTCATGATATGTTATGTTATGTTATGAATGGAAATTCATGATTAATTTGGCCCACTAGGTAAATAAACAGCTAGATAAACGAAAGGAAAAGAAAATGTACTGATATCACTGCTAATATATTCTGAAACTGCTAGCATCAAAACCACTTCGTAAGGTTTTATGCTGTGACCGAAGGCCTGATGGCAAGCGATAGCCTGTGGACCCTATCGATTGTCAAGATAACAGAAACTGACGGACTGACTGACTGACTTAACAAGCGCTGTGAAGCATAGAAGAGTCGCGAGGAACCAACTACATTCCAAATCTTCAAGAACACACACAGAGATTTCGTGATTAATCTATGAGGGAGTGCTATTTCCCTATATGTTTATAATGATGGAACCATAAAACTACAGAATAGAACATAGGATTTAGTTCCAGTCTCCAAGCGTGCGTTAAACCAAATTAAACAAAAACTTCAGCGACGTTCCTGCAAGTTGAATCCAGTTTTGAAACGGTGGAGCCTGCAAAGGATTCCGACGTGTAATTTGGAATTCCTGCCTGACTTCCGACGTTCGGATGTTGAAGTTTTATAATATGATGTAAGTGGAGGAAGTAGAGCTTTTGTCTGTGATTTACTCGCGGTAAATATGAAGTCCTGTCAAACTCAAACTTCCTTTTTGTATGAGGGATGGAACTTTTAATAAACCCCGGTCCCGTTGGAATTTTCCAAAATTCCATCTATGCGCTCATCTAACCTACATAGCAGGAGTTCTTGTGCAAAATTTCATGTTGCTGTCGAAGCTGTGCGTTGTATTTCAGTGGAATCCGAGTGCCACGAAACAAGACGCTCGCAGCGAATTCACATGATACTTTAGCGTCGGCGTCGAGCAGCAGTTTAAACAGTACGAGAGATTATAAAATGAAAACACCCACAAGGCCACAAACAGTTTATCCTCAGGATACTGGCATAGTCTAGATATTGGTTTGATTGTTATCTAGAAGGTCATGAAGCAGCGCAGCAAAACTCTCTACGAGGGACTCAAAATATACATACATATTCTCACGCCTGTCTCCCATTAAGGTAGGCTGAGGCTATAGATTTCCACTTGCTACGACCCTGTCACACCACTTTCACTTCATCTACGATCATTGATCTCCTCATGCATGGTCGTCGGTTTAGGGTGCTCTTAACCTGACCTTTTTTGAGAACGTCCGCAATTTCCCTTCCAACTCTTCCATCCTTAATCACCACTCGTTTCATCAATTTCAGTTCACCCATCCTCTTTACATGCTCAAATGCATAATGACACTCTGGGCCACACCAAAATCCGAAGCATAATTGGCTGTTAGGCTTTTCAGGTTTCTAACTACCCCTGGCTATTGTCATAGGTTTTCATTGTATTTAAAACCAGGTCTGTGCCTGTAGACAAGTGTCAATCAACCGTTCGCATCGTCAAATGAATAGAAACAAAATGTAGGTATGTAATTGACGTAAACTTTCGACAAATTCCATAAAAAAATAATGTTTCTATTCCTTAGTCTCTTTGAACGGTAGATTGACACGTTTATCGACCAATCTATACTGGTGGCGGCGACAAGCACAGCTTAATCTTGTATATCGATTAATGCATCGTGATTACTAATCCACAAGCCCATCTACAGTTTAATGGGTCGAATTACTGAGATTGCTTCGGATGAACACTAAGTATAGCTCCGCACTAGCTCGTTATACACACCAGTCGAAGTTGACATTAACAGCTCGCTAATTGGACGTTCATTACGTTACCTGTACGTGTCCTTGAGTCATCTCGTGCGGTAAATAAACGAAATCAATTAATGACTATGGACATAATAATAATAAAAATGAATGTTTGTTTGTTTGTTTGTACTCTGTGCATTGCTAAACCATTCATCCTATTGCGATGAAACTTTGGTGAGTTGTGTGAATGCCCGGGAAGGTTTATGATGAAAAACAGATTAAATAGACATTGCTACACATCTGTAATTACTACAATTTACAAATAAATAGTGTAATTCAATTGTAGAATATTTAGGGCTTCATTTCAATTCCTTTTATTAATACGCCGATAACTTAGGTCAATGACCGCTTCGGAAAATACGCAGTTAATGGTTACATAATTCAATAGCTCAGTTAAAATGTAAATTTCATTTAACTAACACTTGCAAATGAAACTATCAAAACAAACAAAACGGTTGCGGAAAATGGAATTAATTTGTTTCAACATCATACCATCACGACTGTATTCCCTGAAGAGTTAGGCAGAGGTGTACTAATGTAAGCGGCGATAGCCAAATGGCTAGGGCGTCGGACTTACCATCATGTGGTTGAGGGTTCGAAACCCACCCATTGCACTACCGACGTGAACCCACTTGTAACACAAGCCAAGAATACTAGTAATGTGTATCCCACATTGCTAGTAAGCTTTTTAAAAAAAATGTACACCCAAGTGTAGTTATTAATGTACCCACCTTGCGCCTGTATGTTTAGGTCTCATGTAATAGGGGGGCGAGCCTACTACTATTAATCGGGCACAAATCCCAAACTCCTAACTGTTACTAAGAATTTTATAGAAAACCCCAATAACACTGCTCGACCTGGAAATCGAATCCAGGAGCTTTAGCATAGCAGTCGCGCTTGGGACCACTAGACAAAGGCAATTTTTTTTTTAATAGGGTCACGTATTTTAACCTACTTACAACGCTGCGTTGGCGTCGTCTGTGCCTTCATTCATAAATGTTCATTCGATTTTCCACGACAGACACCTGACATTCCGCTCGCTTATACCATTTGGCGCGAACTGTTTATAAATACAAATAAATGTAAAACTTCTACATAAGTACTCTGCATTTAATGGAATTTGTTGATTGATGTTTGATTTATATAATAATTAGCGACCCGCCCGCGGTTTCACCCGTGTTGCCCCATTCCTAAGAGTCGTAGCGTAATGTTAAATAGCTTAAAACCTTCCTCTTATATCATTCTAACTATTAAAAAACCGCATCAAAATCCGTTGCGTAGTTTTAAAGATCTAAGCATACATAAGGACAGACAGACAGCGAGAAGCGACTTTGTTTTATACTATGTAGTGATTATCAATACATAACTAAATTTATAATAAAATTATAACAGGCCAATGTCGGTACATTATAGGTATAAAGAAAAACTAATATGGGGGTCTTTATTGGAGCAGCGGAAGCCAAAATATCAATTTTTAGAATTTTTGTCTGTCTGTATTTGTATATTGTCTTTCTGTACTTATATATATCTGGAATTTAATGCAGTTTTCACCGATATATTGCTAGAGGCCTAACTTAAAATCTGGTGCATGTTAAATCTTGATACGCTGTCTAGAATTGGACTTATAGTAGGTATGTTAATCTTTTTGGAATGTGAGTGAAACTGCCGGCAACAGCTAGTTATAACATCCAATTGAATTGCTTGTAACTTCCTTATTTGTACCTAGGTATTTTTGTTTTGTTTTTGTTGATCGCGTCAACATTGTGGCAAACATTATCATGAGGCCACATAAATTAATTACTCAATTTAGATACCTATTCAGAGCCATACAAACGATAGCTTGAATAAATATAATAGGGCAGCACTGGTCTTTGATTTATTAAAAACAATGATCCTATTGAAAAATGTTATTAAAAATAATTCGTGGACTGAAAAAATAATTTAAATCAAGTCATAACATAACATAACATACCATCACGCCTGTATTCCCCGAAGGGTTAGGCAGAGGCGTACTTAATGTACACCCACAGTTCGCCGGTATGTTTAAGTCCCATGTTATAGAGGGCGAGCCTATAGCCATTAACCGGGCACAAATCCAGACTCCGAACTGCTACTGAGAATTTCATAGAAAAACCCAATAACACTTTGCTCGACCTGGGGATCGAACCCAGGACCTCTAGTTTAGCAGTCGCACTTGGGACCACTAGACTAATGAGGCAGTCAAAATCAATAATAAATCAAGTCATAAAGCTCTAAAATATAAGCTTTTGAAGTTTTTGGTGGACATAGTGGGGATGCTATGTCCCTTTCCCGCAAAACGAATGTCAGTATAGAATTGGTGCGTCGCACGCACGGTGTGACGTCACAACATGCCATAGTACGCTCTCGGTCTAGCATAAAATTAAAATGCTTATAACTTCCTTATTTCTGGACCGATTTTGATTTCGTTTTCGTTGTCCGGGTCTGTTTATGGTCAACTTTATTAAGAGATCATTAAAAAATACCAGTCAACTAGCCTAATATTAACGGCTCGATGGCACAGTAGGCGGTCGATCGGCTTCTGGGCTACAGTTTCGGTGTTCGATTTCTCCACGGGAAAAAATAATAGTTCCGGTCTTGTATGTTTGTGAACCTAAAAGTACATACGATTAAACAGAATTTTCGAGAAAAAAACTTCCGAGTTATGCCAGTATTGTGTCAGGAGAGATGAAAAAACATGTGTTTAAAAGTAATAAAAGTTTGATAGAGGAAATGAAAGAATGAGAGACTGAAGAATGTCGGTTGAGATACTTTGCTTTCCCTGTTGACGTCATAAAGGTCAATGAACTAGTCTGTCGAATTCGTAGTGACATTAGCACAAAAATATCTCTATTTGGCCTAGATTTACTTCAATACAGGCGTTTTATGTCTCACCAATCGCTTAGGCTCACAGAATAAAAATTAGGTCACCTAAATCACCTTGGTTTCGTTTGACTAAGACCTAAATACCTGATTAGTAAAGTAATTATTTAATCTTTTTTTATGGATTAAGTCAGCAAACAAGCTGACGATCCACCTGGTGGTAAGTAGTCATCGTCAATCATGGACACCTGCAATACCAGAGAAGTTGCTGATGCGTTGCCGACCCTTAAGAGCCCCATACGGACTGCAGACTGCCAGAACCGAAGCAACCGAGGGGAACTGACTCTTGCGTGCAAAAGTCGAAACACACACCAAGGTGCTTTACGACGGATTCCGACGTAAGGGTGGTCGCCAGCCAGTCAGACCCCAAGAAGTCCTACCACCGAGCTAATTACGGCAAAGTACAGATTTTTTAGAAATGCTGAATACCACTCCTTTATAGCATAGCATTCCTTTGTTCCGTGAAAGCCTACGTTTCTCAATTTACGGAATTAAACGTAGGCCGAAGCCTACGTTGCTCAATTCCAGGGCAATACCATTATCTTGAGGATATAGATGGTAGTAATTGTTTCTTCTTTTTTCTTTCTTTGCTTGACTCCACATCTGGCATAGCGATTAAGATGATCACCTTGCCAGATGTCGTGGGTTCAATTCCCACCCGAGGCAAATATTTGTGGGTTCTACAGATATTTTTTTCGAGACTGTGTAGTTTGTGTCCGTTAATTGTTTTTTGTATTCGAAGGAGAACTGGTATAGAGGCTGGCAAACATCTTGAGAAAAGAAGAAAGAGATGGCTACAACAATGATCTGTGACAGTGCATTTGCCACTATGCTAAGCATTATCACCAATCCGTAACCTGAATGCTGCATTCAGAACTTAACTTGCATATTGATTGATCAGCGTACTCCTAACTTTACAACTCCTGCTACCTACAAGTTCTGTTTACCAGAAGTCTCACACACACGAAAGTGAAAATGTACTCAAATAGCTAGTATCGCCATCCATTCATTTGAAGGTCAATGTCATTACGCAATCGACGGTCACGTGTGCGCGCGAGTGTATCTCTGCCTGTGTGTTATGAAATCTCTGCGCATAGGTGAAAGAACTGTCACTTATTTGTCGTATGTTTTCGTTCGTCTTATAAACATGAGATAGGACTTCATGTTCTTTATCTTTTTTTATGTTAGTAGCTATCGCTTAGTACCTACTCTCCCAAATATCAAAAGGTGTGATAGATATCTCAACCAACTCCTTTTTTTTAATTTTTCATAGGCTTACGCTTGACCACCAATTCACCTGATGTTAAGCGACACTGCGATCTACGATGGAGCGCGCTTGCCTAGAAGAAAACGATTCACTCGTTATTTAAAGACACCCAGATTATTCGGAGAAGACTCACTCGGGAAGCGCATTCCACATTTCAGCTGTACGCATGATAAATGCGTTCGTTTGGGTTTTACATATAAATACGAAATAACGATCTAGTTAACTAATTTTTTTTTCTTAATTTTTTTTTATTTGTCGCGATGAAATAACGATGGCATTATAAGGTTATCCGTCTAAAATATTTTGGAGCTGTTGAAACTTCAAACGTAGTATGGTATTTAATCAGAGTTGCATTGCCACAAACCAATAGACAGACCAGTAACTGAAATTACCCTCCAGCTATTTCCTTTGGGTTCGTGAAGCGATCAGGCGAGCTTTAGCCCACATGCTGTTGTAGATTTAGACTGGTTTTAGGCTGTATACTACATGCCGTAATTGGCGCAGTCCGACAGGCCACACGTGACAAGCTAATTGGTCGGTCCGTCTGTCTGTCTTCAATATTGAATTGGACTACTTTCCTTACGGGTAACCTGACAGAATTGATCGTATGTTATGTAGGTACAGTATAGATAATACTCGTAATAATAAATATCTTTATTTCTCAAAAAAATACAGATAATTGTAATTTAAGTTTACAATTTTAGCATTAATGATCTAAATAATAAATAAATCTGTACAAAATAGATAAAACTCTGTCTCCTAGAATAGGGTAACCTGTATCTTAAGAGGCAGTGTTCGCAATGAGGTTCCAATTAATATGTATGAGTGGACTGTGTCATCTGCCTACAGAAGCGAAAATGATTATTTTTTACTCTAGATTTTATTGTAAATTATGTGAGTAACTTACATATAAGTAACTTAATTTCTATCAATACTGGCACAAACAGTGTGATATAAAGAAACTACATATTTTAAGCGTTATTAAATATCAAGGCCTTTTCGAATAAGGCTTTTTTTATCGACACAACTAACAATCACTTCATACGAAATTATAAATACAAAGTTTTTATAAAGACATACCTACCAACGGACAAAATATATTAATATTTAAAAGCGATGACGCATATTGTGGAATGCCTTTAGCTTGAGCATATGTTGTCAACGAAAATTTTATGTAAATTGTGAGAATCGCGATTGTTCAATCTGCCAGGCTTAGCTGTGCTTACCGCAGTCAATTTCTGGGTGAGTGACCACTGTAAATCGAGAACCTTTTGTATGGCAAAAATGGAGTTCATTCGGCCATTCGCGTCTGCGGGTGGAGGTAGAAATTTCTGACTATAAGTTAAAAACTAGATCTAAGTACGTATCTTATGACCAATTACTCAACTTACTCAATTTTATGATACTTACTAAAGTTCCCGTGCGCAGCTCCGCCTGCGTACCTAAATAAGTAATTATTTTTTCTAAAATAAGGTTAAATATCATAAAATTTTTGTCTAGTTTAAAAGGAAGAAATGAAATGTCAAACCGTCAACAGCGAATGACAGCTGTACATAATCTTGACGAATGTCATCGTTTATTAAATATTTATATGTGTGTGAATGTCAAACGCAGGGTAGTGTGTGTGGACTTTCATACAAACTTTTCACCACCATAGGGGTTGAATTTCCAAAAATGCTTTCTTAGTGCTCATCTACAGTGCAAAAGCAACCAGCATGCCAACTTTCAGGGATCGAGCTTCTGTAGTTTCGGCTGTGCGTTGATACGTTAGTCAGTCAGGTTCTTATTTTATATATACATATAGGTATAGATTAACGCTACTCAATTATAAGATGCCACCATAAGGCTCGTGCTATCACAGTCAGTAGGTATGACTTAAAATGATAGAGACGGTACTAGACTTCATGGCGTCTTAATTAGTAGCGTTGAGTTTTTGGCCATTATGTTTTGTATGGCCTAGAGATGTTAGAGTCGAGAGAAAGAGAGGATCGTGGGTGCATTTACAAAAACAAATAAATATGTAGCACATGCCCAAACATCCCATTCGGGAATCGGACTCATAGTGAAGGAGCTGATAGCTTAACCACTGTGCCAAGCGCTCACTGTCATACCTACTTAGAGATGGTTTTACGCATTTTTTTGCCTAAAATGCCGCGACAGAATCTCATCCATAAGATACCTAGGTATATTCCGAGCCATGTATTTTTATTGCCCGAAATATCCCTATCCCTACAAACCCATCATAATTGACCTAGAATCCTACTTACCCCATATAAACAAGGTAACCACAAAACATCTGGGAGCGAATAAATATTACCAGACGTTACCTCATCGTTGAATCAGAAGCGTAGGACTGGTCGATGTTCTCTGTCCCTTTCTGACCCAGAGCGCCAGAAAAAGACGCTAAACACCGGTTTGGGGTCTACAGAATCACTCATCATTATTTTTGGAGAAACGTGACTTCGAATTCTGTGATAAATTTTAAGGTAAAAGATATATCCTAGTTTGATTTTTAAATTTTAAAAGATTAAGGTGCACTTGCCGAGCGCAGTTACGGACTCATTGTATGTACAAGGTATACGATGGTATTCGAAATCGGTTGTAGCACGTTCATCGAATTAAGTAAATACTAACGTCGAATTTCACGATCTACAGAGCCCGGTAAACATTACAGATGTTCTCTTGATGGGCTTATTAGCTCAAGAGCCAAGAAGAAAGAGATGGCTACAATTATGTAAGACAGTGCGTACTACGCAGCTCTAGCTGTCCCTTTAATTCATTGTTCAAGTTATTTGCCGCTCACTATAGGTAACTACTTACTTTATACTATGTTAAAGGAAACATAAATTAGGTATTCTTGTAAGCTCGGGCTCCCCAATCTACGCGAGACGCTCAAACACGACTCGAAGTATTTAAACTAGTTAAGGTGAAGCCTAACCAGTTTTTTCTAATAAGGCTTTTACTTTTAAAGTATTTTTATTATTATTTGACGTAAAATGTTAGGGAACAAGATACTTACTTATCTAATTAAAATGTCATCATCAACCTGAATGTTTAACAAAAACTGTCGATTAAGCGCGAAAAAGAAAGGACAGTAAAAAAATATTAAAATAACGTACTTTTTCCATTTAAAACTAGATTCGGCGCGCCGAGCAATACCGAAGATAGCCGAAGAACGCCGAACCACTATCACTATTTGGTAGGTCACTGTCAATCGTATCGACCAGTTTCGCGAATGACATTGACGCCAAAGTTCATTCACACGCGGCGTCTGATTCAAATGGTTTTGATACGTCTTGTTACACCATTATGGCGTAATGTTCCATTATTTAATAGAGACTGCCGAGCACAATGGACGTCGTCTGCGTAGGCCACGATAATTTTTCTCTTTGAATTTTTATGGACGGTAATCACGTCACGATTATTATAAGTTACAGTAAATAGTCTGTATATTCATTTGAAGGTCGACCTATTAGATCAGTTGCCTTTACATAAACATAACATAACATAATCAACCCATTCTACTTACTGTCCCACTGTTGTCACGGGTCTCCTCTCAGAATGAGAGGGGTTAGGCTCTAGTCCACCACGCTGACCTAGTGGTGCCGTCAAGAAAATCTCTCAAGCGTGCAGGTTTCCTTACAATGTTTTCCTTCACCGTTTAAGGGTGTGATTATTAACTATTAATACGCTCATGAATTCGAAAAGGCACTCGAGACCTCTGACTTGGCAGTCCAACGGTCATACCACTAGGCTATCACTGCTGTGCTAAGTTATGTAAGTAAGTTAGTAAGTTGCCTTTAGAAAGAAAATAATGTTTTACGAATTGGAAATTGAGGCCTGCTAATGTGTATTTTTAGACACATTCGATATTATGAATCGAAGTCCCTCTCGTATACCGCATGCGTCAAATAAAATCAATTCTCATTCTCTACGTTGGGATTGTTTTACACTCTCTTACGCTAAGTCGCAGTTATGAAGGATTACTGCGGGTGGTTGAACCATATCTCCCAAGGGTTACTGAGGTCAGACAGCAGCTATATCAAACTACGACGCATGAAAGTAAAGGTAACATTTAAAGCGGAATTGCGCTCCTAAGCTGGGCCCTCTTCAAATGATAGATATAACGAAGAAAATTCAGTTGACATTTCCAGTACTTAATTCTTTTCGAGTAACCCAACATTTTCGAGTAACATGTTCACACTTACATAGATTTACAGTATGGTCAATAAGAACACAATAAATTATAAAACTTGCCTGAATAATTTGTCAACATTTTCCTCCTTTCTTTTTCACGATTTGCGCAATTTCTATTCACATTTTTAACTATTTAACGGAAATTATGAAGCACTGTCAATTTCGTGTCATAATTGTCAATCATTTTCAAAGACTGTCCGGAAATAATTTAATCGAAAAGTAAAGAAAATAACACAGCTGTCAAACACAGATGATCCGCGATGCGATTTCAATATGGCCGCGAAATTTATAACGTATATTTTCTAATTTTAAAAATAAATTGATTCCTTAATAATAAACACTTATTTTATTCGCTATTGTATCTGTATCGACGCTCAAAATAAGCCGGCTTCCGCAAAAAAGAATTTTCCCCCGCCATCTTTCACAAGAATTAGTGATGTGCAACATGACCTATGAGTCGATACCGAAAAATCGACCGGAAAAAATCGAGAAGAAATTTGCATAAGAAAAAAAGAAGAAAGAGGATGGCTAGAAGAGTGATACCGATACGAGGCGATGGGAATTGTTTATTCCGTTCCGTTTCTTTTAGTATGTACGGAACTCAAGACAGGCACAGAGAGATTCGTTTGAGAGTTGTGGAGCGTATAGTGGAACATTGGAATCGGTATAAAGACTTTATTATTGGCGATCGATCATACGGATTTCATATGCACAGTGCTTCGGACTATCGAAGATTAATGTCAACTGATGGAGAGTACGCGGGTCACGTGGAACTGCACTGTATCAGTGAACTGTATCCAGAATACACCTTCAAAATTCACAGGGACAGTTGCCCAAAAACTATTGACTACGGCAGGGGAAGGAACGTGAAGCATCTTCTATTTTCTGGCTACTGTGACGCGGGACACTACAGTGTTTTGGAGTATTATTGATTTTCTTGTTCCTGTTTTTGAAATAAATTTATTTAATTTTACACTTATAATAATGTCGTATAGCCTATGTGTTCGATACAAGTCATTTTAGTCTAAACACATAATTATAAAAAACAGTTTCAAAGAGAAAATTTTAATGTATTAGCATCTATTTAATGTTGATAATGTCTCGCTTTGAAATGCAACTTGGAACGGTATATTATTTTGTACACCCCACGCGTGTCTCGCCTAGTCTCGGTAAACACCAACATTTACCGAGTGCATCTATTAGAGAAATTAAAATGCTGCAAGAAATTAAATATGTTCTGTTGCTATTTTCCGTACTAGTCGCTTTTTAATATTATTAAGTAGTAATAACGAAATAAATAGGTAGAATTATTATAAGCTTCAGCTGAAAAGTTGAGAAACAAAATGTATCGCTCTTATAATCTTACCTCAATAATATATTCAATTAATGTTTTCTATATTAGTAAAATTACAAGTGCTATTGGATTAATTTCGGTGTTACTAAACATCTCATAATGGTACTGAGTTATGAGCATGCCTTAAATAATGTTGTCTCTAGCAATGTCCCATATTATCTTGAGACAATGGCTAAAGACGAGGTGAATGCGACGATACAATGATGTTGTGGGATGCATGATGGCCCCTAGAGGCACGAATAATGTCGCCATGATCTTAGTTAAATCAATCAATGATTTCCGTTTTCGTATTAATTAATCCCATAGAAGTATAAACAGCAACATTCAAAAAGTTTAAGTGATATTAATTATTTCTGTAAATGGATCCTTTAAAGACACTACAAATCAATGTTTTTTTTTTGTTAACTAGATGGCACCGGCATTTCTTAACTGACGACCTCTGAGAAGAAACACCGAAACAACCTAGTATATTGAACAAAACTGTAATAAAAGTTAATATCTTTGCCAAAAATTTTGATTTTCACAGTATATCTTCAGAATTAACCGTGGTGTCCATACAATAATAAAACGTATTGAAACAAGCATAATAATGTTTACCTGCACGTTCGCAACTAAAAATAACATCACATTGTTTATTGCTTCGTTGACGGATAGACGTAACTTAAAACAAAATCGTTTCATGGCCATCGGTTAGTCATATACCGTTCTTACTATCAAAACTGCATGTCGAATCGACAAGGTCGGCGCAGCACTATGCCAACTTTTTAAATGCATTCTTAAACTACATGATAATTTGTCAAGTTGATGCTCGCGAATTTGTTCTATATGTCAAAGTTGTTAAGATTAAAAATGTATTGATTAGCCGTCTGCCAGCCAGTATCTTTCACTGATATTTAAACATTAAGACCGGTTTACAAGCATCGTGTGTGATGTCATTCTCGTGGGTTTACCGATTTTTTTATTATGTAGGTAAACCTTTTTTTATATAAAATAGCAGTTTGATTTTTTTAATAAGTAATAGTACATATATAGAATATAACAAGGTAACCTATAAAAGTAAATAAAAAAATCTAACTGCAAATTAATTATTATTATTATATTAATTTATTAATATTACTTATTTATATAAATTTTATATATTTTTATAAAAATAAGAAAAGCATTTAAATACTAAAATAAGGAATTATAGTTTATAAAGTCACAAAGCACAGTCAAATTTGACGACACGTTTGGCGTAGCGGCTGAGCGATCGGCTTCTGCGTCACGTGTTGTGGGTTCGGTCCCCACACGGAGCAAATATTTGTATGAACTACAGGTAGTTGTTCCGGGTCTGGGCGCTTGTGTATGTGAGAATTTGTGTTTGTAAACGCACCTACGATACAGGAGAAAATCATAGTGTGAGGCAATGATTTGTTTTTAAAAAAAAAAAACAAAAAAAAATAATAACATTAAATTTAATAAAAAGTATCGAAATAACTGGCGCACTGTTAACCAGGCCATTGTAGGGTGACGTTGGAAATAAAGGTCGCATTTATTGATACATGAAAACTAATAGAGAAATGAGCAGAGATGAGAACAGCAGATTTCGTATCGATTGACTGAATTTTGAATGGATAGTGGAAACAATGAGACTATCATGATAATCAAAATAAAATGAATGTTTCGCAAAAAATAAGGAACATGCATTTAAGACTATATTCTGGCTTACCCTCTGGAGATACTGCAGTCATATATTACCTGTTTACAAAAATACCTTATTAGAACAATAATAGGTCAAAAAACAAAGATACATTTTTACAGACATTAAATCTTTTTTAAATATGTAAATTGTTAACCAGCAGAAATTGCATTTTCAAAACCAAAAGACAACTTCATGTCATTATAACGCATTTAACAAAAACTAGACTCTATTCTATATACATACAAGATTATATTCTAAACTGAAGAAGAATTCAAATTCTCACAAAACAGAGGGACTTCGTTATTTGTCTGTCAATTTACAACTCGGGAGACAAAATTGGTCTGGTCCTGGGTACCGGTGGGAGATTTTCCACAACACAATTTTCTGACCTTCAAATACCTTGGCAGGTATCACGTCTCGATAAGTCTGACTCATTTGCGTTGCAAAACGCCAACGTACACAGATGACTAATATAATATTGATTTAAGTTATACTTGAAGCAGTGATAGCCTAGTGGTATGACCGTTGGACTGCCAAGTCAAAGGTCTCGAGTTCGAACCCAAGGCACGCACCTCTGACTTTTCAAAGTCACTCAATCTCCCTTTTGCAGGGATTGTCTAATAAATAACATCTTATTTTTGTGTATATGTATTGCCGAGCCTTAAGAGCCCATACAGACTGCAGATTGCGAAGCCGCAGCAACCGAAGGGAAACTGGCCCTCACACGAAAGTGGAAATACATCTTACGAGATGCCTATCTGAATGGCAATAAGGGATTGTATTCTAAGCCGTCAGGGTTAAATAATGATGTTATTCTTTAAAAAACATGTAGGTATCTATCTGTAAGGTTTACGGCTTGTACGACTCGCGTAGTGGCGTATATGCGACGTGCAGCAAAACCTTCAAACATGCCCATTTGCACACGTCAGTTACAGTAATATCCATGACCTGCTTTCGTTTTTTATTTCAGTGCATCTCTATGCGACTTGCATAACATACCATCACACCTGTATTCCCCGAAGGGTTGCCGGTATATTATAGGTCCATGTAATAGGGAGCGAGCCTTTTTCCATTAAGCAGGCACAAATCCCAAGCTCCGAGGTGGTACTGAGACTAATTTGAAAAACCAAATTGCACTGCACGGCCTGGGAATCGAACCCAGGACCTCTAGCGTAGCAGTCGCATGGGACTACCGACTAATGAGGCAGTTTGCACGGTGGAATTGTGGCGATTATATTTTGACTGATGTCAACTCGATTGAGTGTCAATGATTTCAACTCGTGGAGTGTCACGGATGAAGATTTCAGAGGCCTTAGGTGCAGAATAATTATTCTGAGTTGATTAACTAAATTAAAAGACAACTTTAAATTACTTTTTTAAGTTTCGAGTTGTTAGTTATAGTGCGACAAGCTTATCTGACCCGGTGGCCGTAATTAGAACTAAAGCCGCGTTGAACATCGCCATTTTGATCAAATACGTCAGTCATATGTTTGAGTTTTGATAGTTGGGCTCTGTGTTTTTATTTCCCCGTTATAAATGTGAAATATTTTTACTCAATCCTGCCAAAAATACTGAATTCAAATATTTTTTTAACATTTATATAAGTTGTAACTATATACGCTACGCGAACTATGTCACGGGTCAAAACCGGTGACAGAAATTGAAGTTCCGTATATCAATCAAACTTTGAACAGCGCGATTGGTCAAAAGATAATCTCTTTTGTAACATAATTGGGTACTCATTGAGTGTTTTCAATGTGCTCGATTATTCAATAGACGTTTATTGATACAAAAATGGACTGATGTATGTTGCAACAGGCTACTTGTCTGATTATTATTTAGAACATCACTAAAAAGTCAATCATACTTACATATAGATACTCAAAAAATCAAAATTATAAAAGAAAGTTATTTTAGTAAAGGAAAAATTCAATCGCGAGCGGACACATACACCAGACGCTCTGAGCTCTAAGCTTAGAGGTCAGAGCGTCTGGTGTGTCCAACCAGGAGACGCAGGTTCGAATCCTGCCCGCGATTAAATTTTTCCTTTACTAAAATAACTTTATAATATTAGCATGGAAGATGCAAAAAAATCGCAAAAAGATAATTATAAAAGAAATTTATAGGTAAGCTTTTTACATACATATAAACCATGACGACTGTATTCCCCGAAGGGTTAGACAGAGGCGTACTATGTAAAAACAAACAGTTCGCTGGTATGTTTAGGTCCCATGTAATAGGATGCGAGCCTATTGCCATTAACCGGGCACTAATTCCAAACTCCGAGCTGCTACTGAGAATTTCATAGAAAATAACACTGCTCGACCTGGGAATCGAAACGAGGCCCTCTAGCGTAGCAGTCGCGCTCACGACGACTAGGCTGATGAGGCAGTTTATAGGTTTTATATGACAAGATGTATGAATGTGGATGAAGCAAAAGAAGTATACAAGAATCGTATTATTAATTAGTCGCGTCTATTAAATTTCACAATTATTTCGATAGGAGTAGTATAATATATATAATATATAATATAATATATTGTACAAAGAGAGTAGGTTTTATGCGTGACGCGTAAGACTTAAAAGATAGGGGGACCAATTAATACAGCTGTCTACAGTACCTAGTTCAAGTTTGGTTGAGTATTTAATATCATTTGCGTGGGTAACAACAGTTACACGATTGAGGGGCCGGCTATCCCCGTATGATATCATTGCCCGCATGACGCATTTAAATTATGCATGAGTTAGGAAATAAAAAAATATAACATTGATGTAAGACACACGAATAAATACTTAATAATTATACAATACTACTATAGTTTAAATAAGCAAAAAAGTATTTATGGGAATATAAATAAGGTTGTTTTTATTGAAATTGTTATACCTACTTAATACCTATAATTACATTGTAGGCATATTGCTTCCGTAGAATATACGTACTACATTAAAATATTCATTTCCAGTATAATATTGATATCTCATTGTATGGAAAGTCAATACAATGCGAGGTCAGCTTATACTGGAATAGTATAGCTTGTGTATAGCTTAAAAAAGTAGAAATAAAAGCTTTTTATAACATCTGTACATTTAAGTAAAGTCGGAGTATATAAAACTCCCCAAATCCATAAAAGTGACATTTATAAATTCTTGTTATAAAAATAATATTGTACTTGTGTAATACTTTTAATCCGAGCGATTCATGGTTACCCTTTTCAAAAATACGTAACAAATTTTTTTTAGAAATTCGACACCGAACACACCTTTACGACTTTATATTTAATTTGTTTATTTAATGGTACTATACTAGCATGCATGAAAACATTTTCCTTTTCATTTGAAACTTATCAATAATTTTATGTGTCTTTTCTAAATATACCTACCTAATAATTATGAAATATATTTCACGGACAGCCCTATCCCCCTGGCGTACTATCTATGAATAATTATACGGCCTCACTGAGGATTTGCACGGATTTAATGCAGTGTTCCCTCTGTTATTTTTTTATTCTATGACTCAGTACTCAGTGTAGCTATAACGCAGCGGAAATAGGTTAATTCGACGCCAGGCGATGGACGAATCACTACTTATAACTTCCAGTTAGAAATATTTGATCTGGTACAACTTTAAATTGTGTATTATTAATGGAATTCGTTCCTGTTATGAGATATTTTCTCGGTTCAAAGAAGTTTGATTAAAGTAGGTCGCGATCGCGATCATACTCCAATACGTAGGTATAATATAAAATTTTCAATGTGTCCGGTGTGATTTTTATCACATCTTTGCAAGCTACGGGTGTATGAGTCATTCGTCGCTTAGAACCTTTACTCTTTTTTAAAATGTTAGTACTACGTCCTTTAAATGCAGATAAGCATTCCTTTAGGTGTTTTGTAGATTCTGCCTATGTCTATGTGAAGGAAGCGATTGTGATATTTGAGACTACACAGTATTATGTAATAACTTTACAATAGCACCTGCATCGATTCCCACATCCACCAAACTGCGCTTAGGATTTTCTACGAAATTCTTGATGTTAGTTAGGAATTTGTATTTGTGACGGCGAAATAAATCCTAAAGTCGGTCTTTTGGCGTGTTTCGACTACACCGAAAATCAGTTTTTCTATGAAAAGTTATGAATGTTATTTTAGTGTCAGTTAAAAATGTATTCACCAATTAGTGAATAATGGAAATCAAAACACGATTGACTCAACATGACTCGATTGAAAAAAAACATTTCTATGTAGATTGATGAATGATACATCTTGGGAAAAACAGCTTTATTCCACCGTGATAAAACATATTTTAATTAAATTTTATTTACGTACCTATAGGTACACGTAAAATTTCAAAACCCACCAGGAGATAGTTTTACTTTTTTGTTAAAATATAATTAATACGACTCTACAAATATGCGGTACGAAACCATTTTGCCCTATTACAGGAATACCTCTGTCTAACCCTTCAGAGAGTACAGGCGTGATAATATGTTACCAATTTCCATTATTTAACAGTAGAGTATTTGTTTATCCTTTATTTGACATTAATACATCAAATGCTTATCTCATGACATGAGCGGACAGTGAATCAGTGTTCAGTACTACTGACTCATTCTTTATGGATTGTTTTTACTATAATGGAGTTACAGTAGTAAGACATTGTAGCTCGTGAGCAATGTTAGTTATTTCATACCGAGCAAAATCTTGCGTAATTAAAAAAGTTCAAAATCCAGTTCGGATAATATCAGTGTGCTAGATGTTAAATGACATTCTTAAACTATCAAACAATGTCACACATAATTATAAATTATATGAGATGAAAAATGTTCAATTACGACATTGTAATTAAAATAATTATGAATAATCTGAACTATATTTTAGTATTTATTTTAATTAGATATAGTAGGCTGACTGCGTCATTAGTCTAGTAGTCCCAAGCACAACTGCTACGCTAGAGGTCCTGAGTTCGATTCCCAGGTCGAGCAAAGTGTTATTGGGTTTTTCTATGAAATTTTCAGTAGCAGCTCCGAGGCTGGATTTGTGTCCGGTTAATGGCAATAGGCTATTACATAGGACATAAACATACCAACGAACTATGGGTGCACATTGGTGCACCTCTGCCCTTCGGGGAATACAGGCGTGATGGTATGTTATATTTAATTAGGTATCAGAATTTTATTATTGGATTATACAGATTATCTTGAAAAAAACATATAGGTAAATTATTGCACGTTCATTTTAATGATGGAATATTAAAACATATGATTAAAAAAACAAACGTAAAAGACGTGGTAAGTTATAAGTTGAAAAAACCCATACTTACCTACCTAATAAGCGACGTTCTTACTTCTTTTCTTATGGAAATTAATTTTTATTGTTACTAAATATAGATAAAACACAATAATATATATAAATAAAGAAATCGTTGAAGTGAGCTGTTCTATCAACAAAGTCAGGGAGGCTCAACTTTCGGTCCACTGAACTTTTCTGTACGGGCTGTCGGTTAACGTAGCATGGAGTAAATCAATAGATACTTTAAAAATACTTATAACTGATTAACTGTCACACTTAATCAGTATTTATGCCGACTATAAAATATAGAGACTGGGATGATTGATGGAGTTATCAATACAACAGTCTGTAGTCAAGTAAAGGCAAGTTCAAAATTTTATAGACACAATGCAAAATATTGTCTTGGCATCCGAGAATAATTACGGGCGTTGATGAATTAATGTAAACAATAAATAGACAGCTATGTTAATATTTGCATAGGTAACATCAATTAAGAAGAAATTAAATGCCAAGACAAAAAAAAACGAGACCCATTTCAAAATTTTCATGAAAAGGTTGTCAACCACTGGTCAAAGCAAATAGAAAATCGCGAACATAATAATTTAGGTCGACTTCACCTTTGCACGTTCTAATCATTTCTGACAACCCTATTATTATCCATTACGTACGGTACAAATAGGGCTGTCAACATGCATTTTTTAGACATACGACGAAGACAATTGGAAAATTACTTTTGTGTTTGAATGTGTGATTCCTAGTACCTAGTAGTCCACTTGTTGAATACAATTTATTATCTTTAAGGCAGCAAAAGGTTACCTTATTTTTCGATCTACTTTCAAATAAAATTATATTTATATATTAATATTAATTTTCATTATGCAAAAAAAATGTATTAGAATATTAACACAAATAGATAGCACACAAAGCTGCAAACCATATTTTATAAAATTAAAACTCCTAACTCTTCCATCGATATATATTCACGATATATGCACATTTGTATTTAAAAATATTGATGCCTTCACCAAAGTAGAAGATACCCATGACATTAACACACGCCATAAAAAAAGACTATACTTACCACCTTCTAGAACTAAAATGCTAAATGAAAGTCCATACTACATGGCTGTAAAAATATTTAATAAATTACCAAAAAGTATCAAAACTGAAAAAAAACCTACATTATTTAATAAAATGTTAAAGCAATATTTAATTCAGAAATGTTTCTATTCAGTTACAGAGTACTTAAATACTTAAACCATTTGCCATACTTGCGCATGTACCCATTTGTTATTATTAATATAGAACATAAATATTTAAGTTTACTAATTAAGTGATGTTACTAACTTTTAATAATTGATAGGTATTCTAATTCAGAAATAATAATTTATAATTCATAATATTATTTATACATAACATAATTTAATAAATAAATACACTTTGTTATTAGAGTTAATAATTTAAACAAATAGAAATATTAATTATTTCGTATAGCCCTCCATATTGCAATGCTTGCAAAAGGCCGCTAAGTTATAAGTTCACTAAAATGTAATGTAACACCTTAATGTACACTTAGTAAGCAATAAATCTTTGAATCTTTGAATCTATAATATATGGGTAATAAAAAAATGAAATGTTGTCAATTTGTTCTTTGAGATATTGACGAGAATGTGCACCCATTCGAAAACATGCCGCGGTAAGCAAGACTGAAACTAGCGAGGCCGGAAAACGTCGCCAATTAATCTCATGACTCAGTCATAAACTATTAATTACGTTATCGAGAGCATTTCCTGGTCGCAAACGAAGGAGTTTACTATCTAGTTTGCTGTATTAGAATATTGACATTACTCAGCTTAATACAGTCAATGAATCATTTACTTTGTAAGGTCGTTTGATTATTTACTATTTACTTGTATTATGACCCCTTGACATACTCGTAAGACTGATTATGTCTGGTTTTGATTAACTAAGAATATAGATAAATCCTTGTTTCATCTTGAGGAAATATAAAAATTAAGTTATAAATACTATGTGTAAACCAAACAGTCTTTTCTAAACAGATGCTAACTATAACAATATACTGAAACAAAATAACACATTTGTTAATTTGAGGTAACTAAAGTTATTTATACTTTGCACACTCGATCTTAACTCAAAGAGAACTCTTTGCCGACAAACTGCTACTTATGCAGCTTGTCATATTATTTATTTGAATAAGCCTGTTGAAAATTAAAAAAAAAAACGAATTCGCTCTGGTACTAATATTTTTTTTTAATTCGTGATAGGCTTACGCTTGACCGCTATAAGTGCCGCATTATCCTAGTAGCCATAAGCGCGATGCTAGAGATCCTGGGTTTGATTCCTAGGTCGAGCAGTGTTTTTGGGTTATTCTATAAAATTCTCACTAGCAGTCTCAGTTGAGATTTGTGTTAATTATGTCCCCATTTTGGTTGCCAAAAAATATATATTACATTGTCCCACTGCTGGGTACGGGTCTCCTGTCAGAATTAGAGAGATTAGGCTACAGTGTACCACGCTAGCCTAATAATGCGGGTTAGCAGACTTCACACGCCGTCAAGAAAATCTCTCAGGCATGCAGGTTTCCTCACGATGTTTTCCTTCACCGTTTAAGCGCGAGATAATTAACTATTAATACGCACATGACTTCGAAAAGTCAGAGGTGCGTGCTTTGGATTCGAACTCGACACCTTTGACTTGGCAATCCTATGGTAATATCACTAGGCTATCACTGCCAAAAAATAATAGACAAAAATCTATTGTTTTTAAAAAGTGTAGATATTTATTTGACCCAAAGTTCTTGGGTTAAACCAAATACACAGTATATAAAAGCCCTCGGGACAATGTGATTTTTCAGTTACAAAATACAGTACCTATATTTAGCTACTATATATTTTCCAACAAAATAACATTTGGGCCAAAACAAAAAGGGATCCTTTATCATACAGGGGTGCCGATTTAATTACTCACACTCGTTCCTACGAATTTCTGAAAAATAACTATATTTAGGCTATCTACCCTAGAGGTCTAGACTTCTAGAGCTATAGAGGTCGCCCCAGAAAGACGTACGCCGATCTTATTGGAGAGATCCTTCAAAAAGGTCAGGTGCGTAGTCATTGCAACCGGCGCGATGTATGAATGTGGAAGAAGCAAAAGAAGTATACAAGAATCGTAGCAAATGTGCTTTTCTACCTACCCCTGTGGAAGCAAGACGTGAGTGTATGTATGTAGCATACGTATAACATTAACTGTTTCGTTATAAACCAATTCCCTATAACTCAAGTAGTGTAGTATAATCTATTCACCGTTTAAATACAATAAACAGGAAAGACTGATCATTTTGTTCAGGATTTACCATATTTTCCCACATCATGTCATATTTTAAAGCTGACCTGACCCGATCAGCCTGTATAATGTAAGTTCACCTTAAACGTACGGGAAATCTATACATAAGTATAATAAAATTGTAACATGCCGATCGAACCGGGGGGTCTTTATAAGAGCAACAGAATCCAAAACCACAATTTTTAGAATTTTCGTCCTTCTGTATGTTTGTGCGAGTAAACGTATCACGCAACAACTGCTGCATGAAATTGGATGCGGTTTCAATTGGAATTCGATTTTCAATCGCATTGCCGAAGGTCTAACTTCAAAAGTGGAATCTGGTGCATATTTCTTCTCGATACGCTGCCTAGAAGCAAAGTTATAGTCAGTAAAGACGCGAGTAAAATGGCGGGCAAAAGCTAGTTATATGAATGATATTGTGAATCATCACAAGTGGCTATTGTAGCCCCCGCAGTTTATTGTTATTTATTATTGCAACACACTGCGATAGCCGTGTCTATATCAACAACACTTATCGTCATTGTGAAAAATATTCGCTTTCTGTTATCAGCTGTTATCGAACAGATAACGGTGCCGTAGTAATCAGCTGTTATACGAACATAAATTCTCTGTATTATTAGATCATTGCAGTGAAACTGACGAAAATACCTAATGACATACCATCGCGCCTGTATTCTCGGAAACGTTAGGCAGAGGTATATTATACCCACAGTTCGCCGGTATGTTTAGGTCCCAAGTAATAGGACAAAACTGGCATATATCCGAACTCCCAGCTGCTATTGCAAATTTCATAGAAAAACCCATAAATACTTTGCTCGACCTAGGAATCGAGCCCAAAACCGCTAGCCTAACAGTCGCACTTAGGACCACTAGACTAATGAGGTAATTGGTTTATTTTTCGTAGTTATAATTTTTGACCCACCGCAATAATATAATGAACCTTTTTAACAAACTGTGACCTTCATCTGAACCAAAGCTATAACCATCTGATTAAAGACTATTCACACGCTGAAATTTCATACGCAGGCGCCTTGGTATAGAATCTGTATTTACATTTTTGTCTAGACTAATCAACTAGTTAATAGTTTATTTAGACGCTAATTTTAGTCTGGAACGTTACGGAGCGAGCATCTTGGGCAAAATTAAAATTATTGCCCTGTTTTATCACGAGTTTTTGTATAACCTGTCCATCGAACTACCAAGATCTCAAATACAAATCCAAGGCACGCATCTCTGACTTTTCTTTTTAAGGGATAGAAGGACAAACGAGCAGACGGTCGCCTGATGGTAAGCGATTACCACCGCCCATGGACACCCGTAACACCAGAGGAGTCACGAGTGCGTTGCCGACCTTTTAAAAGAGGATTGGGCCTCCGGTAATCTCACTCACTCGGCGAAACACAACGTAAGCGTTGTTTGACGCTGTGGTATCACTCCGGTCGAGCCGGCCCATTCGTGCCGAAACATTGCTCTCCCACGTAAAAACTTTTCGCTTCATCAATCATGTTCGTATTAATTAAGGAAAACATCGTGAGAAAACCTGCATCATGTGAAGTCTACCAACCCGAAGTGGGCCAGCGTGGTGGACTAGGTGGCTTAGCCCCTCTCTGTCTGAGCGGAGACCCGTACTCAGCAGTGGGACAATAATGATGTGATGTTTGTATTATCATCATGGGCCTCAAGCCTTATCTAATTTACCCACTAAGGGTCTAGGGGGAACATTATGTGATACAAAGAAGTAAGTTCCCCATTGATCTTTCGAGAAACCTTAAGTACCCTATTGACCTGAATTTGGGTTGCGGCAGCTTCGTGAATAATACTGATATCTGTTCAGATCTGGATGTCTCTCAGTCTGAAAGCCGAAAAAGTAAAACCGCCTTAAAAACCATAAAAAATAATGTTATGTGCGAAACAGTTTCGGAATTCGGTGCCTTTGATTTGATCGGATCTCTTGATTTCGCCACCGACTTTCGAAACTGTTTCGCAAATAACATAATGTTTTATATTTTTGAAGGCGATTTTACTTTTTTTAAATTATTTTACTTCAACATTTTTAGTAGCGAGTCAAATTTTATATACCTAGACGACGTTATCATTTATGTGCTATTGTAATGTTGTTCTAAATTTTGTTATGAGACCACTTCTGACGTATGACCTACCGATCAAAAAAAGGATCATCAAAATCGGTTCATAATTGACGGAGTAATCGCGTAACAAACATACAAAAAAAAACATACAGTAGAAAGTATCTCCTTATACATACAGCTGTATTTTTCCGGTTTTAATTAAAGTAGATATTCTGCAAATTTCTGTTTTCATCGGCAATGCCGAAAGCTAATTAAAAATTCCTTTCATAAAAATATAAAGCTACGAGATTCATACCACGGAATGGTAGTATAAACACCTTCCATGGATACAAAAAGATATGAGTTGGGAAAATTGTCAAATAAAACTTTGATACCGTTTTGATTTCTTTCTTTGCCAGACTGATGTATATACTCGTATGACACAAGACAGAGCCACTTACCACTTTGAAGGATACAGTACCCGATAAAATTAATGGACAAAACTAAGATCTCAAGAGAGAAGAACATAACGCGCACCACTGTTACAATAAGCTACCTAGTTTGTTAACTTATAAAAATTCATAATTCAAAACAAGCAATAGCAAACACAGATTTCGGTGAAATCAGTAAACAAGACTGTTTTGTAACTCGTGTGTTTACTGCGCTTGACAGCCCTATACAGAGAAATTGATCAGATAGCCTGTGCCTCATATGCTTAATTGACTAATGCTATTTCTATTTGCCATAAAGCCGGCGCAAATTCTGACTAAACATTCGACCTCTATTTGCACAAACTGAAACGTCAATGTCTGCCATGCTTTCCGTGAAATTTTGCCTGCATCCGACGCGCTATTGTAACTAGATACGGAGCCTCAGTAACTAACTATGTAGCCAGCCCTAATTTTGACGATACGGTACGACTGTGTATCGTCGCCGTGCATTGAAAACCTCGTAAAGCACCTTTTTTTTAAAGAAAACCTTCGTCAAGCACCATTAGTACGAAAATATTGTGTTCGTTCTAATTTGTGCTTTAGGAGGTTTTCACTTCACGGCGACGGTATATTTCCATGCATGTTACAAAATTTGACAACCCTAAACATTAGGACGTGCATACATAGACGAAGCGGTACACCAATGTGTTCGCCCTAATTTTGCGAAGTGCCTTATACCGGTGCAATGTTAGCTCGAAGCGTAGAATTTACGTTACATTATTAAACTAGTTGCTGCTTGTGGTTTCACTCGTGTCCCAAAGGATTTACTTTCTATACAACACTGCTTCTTGACAGCGTACGAATATTATTAAGATGAAATGCACCGGATTTTAAATGGGAAAAAAATATAAAAATGGCATCCAATTTCGTAGGATTGTTTTGCGATGTGCCTGTATAGTAAGAGAGACATACAAAAATTCTAAAGAGAATTGTTTTAGTTTTTGTAAAGACCCCACGTATCATTGGCCAGTTACAATTCTATTAAAAAAAAAAACCCCAAACCATTGACATGTAAAAGTATCTCTAAAGATCTACTTGCAGAATAAATAATTTCATTTCATTTCATTTCATTTCATTTCAATTTCATTTCATTTCATTTCATTTCATTTCATTTCATTTCATTTCATTTCATTTCATTTCATTAACTTATTATGACGAATGCCTTAAATGTACGGTCAACAGCCACATCGTTACGGTCACATCATCGTATCCAAATTTCTTCAATCTATTTTAAATTTAATCCCCAAATAATAGAGTATTTTATCCATTTGTGGTAGATACTTGATGTGCTGTTGACCGTACATTTGGTTTGAAAATAAAAAATAAATGCAGACGTCAACCCTTTAACTATCTGAATCAGCTCACAGAATGGGTAGGGTTAGGTAATCCATTACGCTCGCCTAGTGCACGTTTGCAGATTTCACACTACCTTCAATTACAAAACACTTATAAATTTACCAACGCGCTCTAAATTTAAACTGACCATCGCACCGTACACTTCTAAAATGCTCTTAATTACTGATTGCGTGGAATTATCTCTAATTGCCTGGACTGGAACCATAAGGATAGTTGTGTGTTGGCATGGCGACGATTTCTTAGCTGTGGCCCCCCTCTAAGAGTAGGAGAGTATTTTACGTTGTCCCCCTATGTCTTTCATCAGGGTCCAATCAACAGACCAAATTTAATCAAATCGTAATTAATTATTTTTTTTATTATCAACTACTCTCAACATGTTCAAGAATGTTTACTATTATTCAGTATTTTTTCTCATCACAATATGTTTAAAATTTGTTATTGTGTTATTGTTTGTTCATACTAGAAACTATAAAAAACAAATTAGTTTAGCGGTTTCTATGAAATTCTCAGAAGGAGCTCGGAGTTCGGATTTGTGACTTATATTTGAGACCTAAACATACAGCAAACTGTGGGTGTAAATCGGATCAACTCTGCTTAAGTCTTCGGGGAATACAGACGTACCTAATACAATGTGTTAAGAAAACTCTGTCTGACCCGTGAAGGTATTGTTAGGTATCGAGATCTGGTGACATTAGTTAAGATGACAAATGGAAATAGACTCGCCCCCTATTACATGGGACCTAAACATACCGGCGAACTGTGGGTGTACATTAGTATGCCTTTGCCTAACCCTTCGGGGAATACGAGTGTGATGGCATGTTATGTTATTTACAAGAAAAATTCCCCGAGAAAAAAAAAACGAGAAAACTGAAATGGTAATAGGTACTTACGGTGGCAGCGACCCTGGGTGCCAAACATAATATGGACTTTGGTTTTGTAAAAAATAACTGGATTTTGGATTAATTGTGGCAATTAGGGCACGACGACCTTGAATGTTAAATACCATCATTATTATAATTACATTTATGAAATATTGAATATTTCTTATTTTATTTGGTGATGTTATTGGGATACCTTTAAGCCCCTTTCGGATTGGACAGGGTGTTTTTCAACATAGTATATATGATTACCTGTGTGGAGGGGCGAAGTGTTTTGCCCCTCACACCAAAGGGAGGATCCTCCGACCAGGCGGGTGTTTTACCTGGCGGGCCACGGCCCGATGGTTGATGTCGGGTGATCGTTGATGATGGTTGTATATATCCAAGTTGCGTTGCAAACTTCACTTGCGCGATTCAGGACTTGTTCGTTTAGTTAATATGTATCACGGTAGATGTCGCTACACCTGCATTTTCTTAAAATAAATTTAAGAAGGAATAAGCTGAGCGAAGCACGTATTCTCTCGATGGCTCAAACCATGACTACTTGTGTTGCCCATTTGCAGCCATTGACGGAATTATTGTGCAAAATAATGTTGCCATTACGCGCTCATTCAACCAATAATCATATCATTAGACAACAGATTTATCAAGGCGATATAATTCGATCACGAATACAGTGAGCAAGATATGCGCTCAATCTGTTCAATAAGGTGTGAACAACTAGAGAAAATAAACTATATCTCATTGATAGAAGGTATGTTTTAGAATGACGGTACACGGCAACTGTAATCTAAACAAATATTATAAATGCAACGTCGGTATTGTGTCTGTTTATCCGTTACATTTTTCGGCATAAACCACTGAATAGATTTCAATGAAATTTAGCAAGGATTGCGTGCTGAGAAGATAGGCTACCTTTTGTCTTTTGTTGTTCATATTTTCATCCTAGGCTAAATGTATGTTTATGTCTTTCTCCAAGGTTCAAGCTATCTCCGTAGGTACCAAAATTCATCAAAAATTGTGTAGCGGTTTTGACGTGAAAAGGAAACAAACAGACAGAGAGATAAACAGGAAAACAGTTACTTTTGCGTTTATAATAAATGATTTTATTATTCCCAATATTTATTTGATGCTGATACTGTAAAAGTATGCAATCATATTATCCGTTCACCTTGTAACTATGTAACTCTGTCTGTGTATTTGTTTGTTACAATTTTACAACTGAACCGCTAAACCAATTATAATGAATTTTGGTACAGATATAGATTGGACCTAGAAGAAGGACATAGGCTACCTTTTGTCTCAAAATTCCTTTGGGAGTGAAACCGCGCTAAACAGCTAGTATGATTTAAGTCGAATTCTCGAATCTGCTATTTCCAGTACCTAGGCGTCACTACTGGAAATAGCTGTTCATTCACTCCAATACGTTTTGCTACACTTCTTCGACCAGTGATTGGAACGCAAAACGCATTCCAGGCAATAACATACTTAGCAACTATAATCATATCTCGTTTCGGCTTTCGATGCTAAAAACATTAACTGTTTAGTAGGTTCGATTTCCAGATCAATTTCATAAAAAAATACGACTACCTTATATGCCTAAGTGTACCGTCTACTTTTTTATAGGAAGACCAGCTGTTCCCCGCGGTTTCACCCGCAAAAAATGACGGACTTTCATACAAACTTTCATCCCCCTTTTCACGACCTTAGGAGTTGAATTTCCAAAAATCTTTTCTTATCGGATGCCTACGTCATACAAAGAACGCACCCTCCAAGATTCAGGTCTCTACGACCAGCGATTTAGTCTATGCATTGATGCGTCAGTCAGCCATTCTGGACAAAGCATTTTATACATATATTATGTGTATTGATAATTATGTTTATTTTCCACGGGCAGTTTCGTAGAACATTTTAGGATAATTGGGTGAGTATTCGAATATTATTTAACATATCATTCTTCTCATCATAGTAGTCCTCTCTTTCATGGTTCGGTTTGATTTAATTTTTGTCTTATTGCTTGACAGTAGTGGTGTAGTTTAAGTTTTCAATATCATAATTGTAGTTTTAAAAACATCTGCGTTCTTAACTTTTGGGTAAAGGTTACTAAATATTCACCCGGTTACAATTTAATGGGAGCAGGTGACGATATCGGTAGCCTGTACTATGTATCTACCAACATTCCTATAAAACATACATACTCAAAATCAAAGTCAAAGTCAAATCTTTTATTTAAAATAAATTAATAATACAGGTACTTTTGAATTGTCAAAACTAGGTGCACGGTTCCCTATAGTGGGTCTTATGGAGAAGAACCGGCAAGAAACTCCATAGATACTCTTTTAAATAAAAATTATGTCTTTGTTTACAATTTTGTTACGTATTATAATGTGAGCCTCATGTAGCTTGACGTGCAGGATAATACCTAATATATCTACTTAATTCCATAGAACACGATCACTTGCCTTCCAAAAGAGAAAAAAAAATGTCTAGAGCCGACCAGTCTCGACAGACAGACAGGTAACCGGCAAGCCCGATAATCAATTAAAACGTCGGATAATAATAATATCACGATCATACTATCACGGCTATATTCCCCGAATGGTTAGGCAGAGGCATATTTAAGTATATCTACAGTTTGGCTGTATGTTATAAGGTCCTCTGTAAGAGGCGGCGAGCCTATTGTCATTAACCGTGCACTAATCCCAAACTCCGAGCTGCTACTGAGAATTTCATAGACCCAGGCTTGAGATTGAGATTTGAGAGGTAGGGCATAGTGGACTGGAATAATTCCACTCGCAATTAGAGCTGCTCCATTAGGGAAGTACCTCCACCTTGCAGAAAATCGTAGCCAAATAACATAGCTCCGTTGCTCCCGTGTGTTCCTAACGGTCACTAAGGTCGTCAGAGCTCCGCGAGGAAGCGTGGTGTTGGCAGTGTGAGGGACCGGTGGTGTTTTGTTACCGCCGCTGTCATGCATAGCAGCATGTCTCGCTACTCACTACTCACTACGCTACCAGCCCAACTGTTCCTCCGGGTCGACAACGCGCGAGTGATACCTGGGTGTTGATGATTACCCCGCTTACAATCGGGTCACACCTTTGTGGTAAAATAAACCTCTAGCGTAGCAGTCGCGCAGGACCACTAGGCTAATTAGACAGTTAGCCAGTAAGTGTCTATGTATCATAACTACATATGTAAGTAGTAATTAACGATTGTTTTTAAGGCACTGTTGATATTTACCACAGTCGGCTGTTTGGAACTTGGTGTTTCGCAGACAATGGCTGGTTGTACAGACAGTGTTTACTCGAATTACGGTACGAGTATTTGTCTTCTTCAAAACCTACCTCTGGCTGTGAAATATAACGACTCGCTACGGATTATATCGCGTTGCATTGATATTATTAATTGTCCTTCACAGCATACATGGTCACGGGTAGACGGATGTCTTAATGTTAAAATTATTAACAGCTACTGTACATTTTTGTTATTTATTACAAGTTAATTCGTTCTAAATAAACAATTTATTTCTTTATTTCGTACAGCAAAAGATAGTATGACAGTAAGCGTATACGCAAATATGAGGACCATGATCCTATTTTCCCAATTTCCGCCACAGCGACCGGTCATGGCAGTTAGATGCTTTGATGTCCTAGGGTTGCCAGCCATACTTTATATAATGTATCCTACTTTATTTTTGGTAAATATGCTTTATACTTTTGCATAAAGATCAAGTATCCGAAAATACTTTATTTCCCATCGTATTCTGATGCGTGAAGATAAGATAATTTCTCATTTTAGTTTTTTTAGGCGAGAAGAGAGGAACAGATTGTCCACAAATTTATTAAAAATCGAGTTATTTTTAAGTTGTATCTAGGTATTTCGATATTATTTGCCGATAGCAAAACCAGCTTTCAAACTTTCAAAGTCTTGTTAAAAATTGTGAGTTTGTTTTAAAAGTATCCAAAAATATGTTTTAAGGGAATACAAACATTAATTTGAAAATTATTATTATTATTCAGCCGTTGTCGTCCCACTGCAGGGCAAAGGCCTCCCTACCCTCTTTCCACTCCTCACGACTCAAGGCTATTTTGGGCCAATCCTTCCTAAAGAAGTCAAGCTCATCCCGCCATCTCCGTCTAGGTCTGCCGCGTTGTCGTCTACCGTTATGTGGGACCCACTCGGTAGTTTGTCTAGCCCACAACTCGTTTGACATGCGGCAGACGTGGCCAGCCCAGTTCCATTTTAAGCTGGCAGCTTTTTGGCCAATGTCGGCGATCTGGGTTTTGGAGCGCAGTACGCTATTTTTGATGCGGTCTGTTAATTTGACTCCCATCATACTGCGCTCCATGGCTCGCTGGCAAACCCCAAGTGCGGACTTCTGATGTTTTGTCAAAGACCAGGTTTGTGCACCGTAGGTGAGGATGGGGAGAATACATAAATCCATGAGTTTTCTTTTTAGAGTGACTGGGAGGTTCCCTTTCATGAGATCTTTTTGAAAAATACTCTTTTTTTCTTACAAATACTTTATTCTTCCCCATTCAAAGAATATGATACGCTATTATTCTTAAAAAAACCCTCAGTCCTACTCTTTTATGTGCTCTCTTTCAGAGCATCCTACTTAGTTGAAAAAATCCGAGCACAAAGAGAACATTTTAGAGCACTGTCGACGTCTGCTTCCTCCGTATGAATAATCTCTATCTATCTATTACCTGTAATAGCTTCTATATATATCTATATAAATAAAAATCAATGTTTGTTTGTTTGTCTTCTATGCATTGCTAAACCATTTACCCTATTGCTATGAACCTTTGGTGGGTTGTCGTGTGTTGTGTGTTGCATGCCTGGGATGGTTTCTGACAAAAAAAGAGGCATTACAAGACACGCGGGAGGACAGCTAGTGTTTTATAAATGCAAAAGCCACCTGCCTCATTAGTCTAGTGGTATAAACGCGACTACTATGCTAGAGATCCTGGGTTAGATTCCCAGGTCGAGCAGTGTTTTGGAAATTCTCAGTCGCAGCTCGGAATTTAAGATGTGTGCCCGGTTAATAACATTATTCTCACTTCCACTTAGGATCTGAACATACCGGCGAAATGTGGGTGTACATTAGTACGCCTCTGCATAACCCTTTGGGGAATGCAGTCGTGATTTTACGTTATAAATAGTGTAACTGCAGAGGCGGAGTGACGCCCCTACCGACCCTTGCTCAAGCCGGCTCGCACCGAGCCAGTAACTTTAAATTCGCTTTATTAAGTAATTTTACCCAGATTCAGCCGTCCCTAGCTGTCCCCCCAACAACGCCCTAAACCGAGGTCCGAGTCCTGTTAGGGGACGCCCTTAGCTGCTGTTGCTTATTTTCAACCGACTTCAAAAAGGAGGAAGTTCTCAATTCGACTGTATTTATTATGTTTGTTACCGCAGAACTTTCGACTGGGTTAACCGATTTTGACGATTCTTTTTTTATTTGAATGCTGGTGCTTCCCGTGTGGTCCCATAATTGGTCAAGATCTGATCACAAAAATTTAGAACAAAATGACAATAACACGTAAATGATTAAATGATAATAACATCGTCTAGGTATGCGTAAAATTTTACTCCCTACTAAAAATGTTGAAATAGAATAACAAAAAAGTGAAACCGCCTTCAAAAACATAAAAATAATGACATGTTAGGTGCATAACAGTTTCGGAAGTCGGTGGCGAAAACAAAAGTTCAAACCAAATCAAAGGCACCGACATCCGAAACTATTGTGCACCTAACAATATTTTTATGTATCAGAAGGCGGTTTTACTTTTTGTTAAAAGTTATATTGTTCCGACCTGGAGGCATTGGGTCCTCGCCACCAAGTCCAGTTACCCTGTAAAGATTCCCTGAATCAACAGCTCACGCCTTACATAAAAGAAAGGTGGAAGGACAGGCTACAGAATGGACACTCCGCCCCCGCGTTTGATACCTCACGTTGTAGTTAGTACCTTAACGTTTGTTTGTTTTACGCACACATTTGGATATTTACGACAGCCATCTTTCATCAGAATTAGATGGTATCAACGCAGTGAAAAAAAAAACTACTTTGTAACTTTTTTTATGGGTTAGGAGGACCAACGAGCAGACGGATCATCTGATGGTAAGCGATTGCCGCCGCCCATGGCAACACAAGAGGAGTCACAAGTGTGTTGCCCGCCTATTAAAAGGGGATTGGGCTTCCGGTAACCTCACTCACTCGCGCGAAACACAACGTAAGCGTTGCTTGATGCCGGTTTTCTGTGAGGCCGTGGTATCACTCTCGAGCCGGCCCATTCGTGCAGAGGCATGGCTCTCCCACGTTAATACCGAATAACTAATTAATAATTAATTTAATACATATATAAAATATCAGCCGTGTGGAATACTAAATAGAAATGTCCACAAAACGTGTACGTATTACATTGTATTTTGTTGGAACTGCAATAGATATTTGATAGCAATTTCATCAAGCCAAACATTCAAAAATATACATAATATATGTATTTTTATTTACAAAAAAAAAACCTTGGAATTCTGCCGAACCACTAACAATAATACACAGTGAACATAACACAATCGAATCTTACACACAAGTGCACACCAAACAATACTATTTATCTATAAACCGAGTTTAAAAATAACTTTGTTTACATTGTGTTTCCGCCACTGTGAGTGTTCAGACACAGTTCGTAAATTTGGAGCCCGTAACTCAAAATACTTGGACGGTATGAATGAGCAAAAAACAGCTCCAATATTTATAACTAGCTTCTGCCGAATTTGTCTTCGTGGACTTCAGAATTAGGGACGACCTGAACCTTCTAATTTTTGACCGAATTAAAGGTGTCACTGTATTCTATTTCACAAATAAAATATAGTCTAATTTAGAATATCGACAATACTTTCAACGATTGTGAACCGATTTCAAGTTCGAAATCTGATAGAATGTTTCCTACATAGGTAGTCCTATTTCGTATCTGAAAGGTAATAAACTGGCATTAAATCCCGGAATAGAAAAGCAAAATGGGAAAATGAATCGAATGCTGATGAAATTATTATTATTTATACGAATAGACAATAATAATAGTTTACAACTTCAAACGTAACGTAAAGTAATCGTTTATAATCAGCAGTCAGACGAAATTCAAATGCACTGTTTGCCTCGTCGATTCCCATCAAAAAGCTTAATATGTGACATTTTAAACCCCTAAGCCAAAAGTAGACGTATTATAACTTTATAAGTTTAACGTGTGTCTGTAATCTGTATATGTCTGTTGCATCGTAGCACCCAAACGAATGAACCGATTCTGATTCAGTTATTTTTGTTAGAAAGGTGACTTGATTGAGAGTGTTCTTAGCTATGATTTAAAAAACTTGTAAATTATCAGCTCTTTTCTGGTTCGTGAAGCGATGTGAGGAACTTCCACAGATCTGATAGATTTGAAATTTGGTATTCTATTACTTCATTGATATTTCAAGAACATAGTTACCGCGTATTGATGCTGCGGGGGTTCTTTAAATTAAATATGTAATATTATTATTTAAATGATCAACCTATAGTCAATGACGACACGTTTGGTGTAGCGGCTGAGCGATCGGCTTCTGCGTCACGTGTTGTGGGTTCGATCCCCACACGGAGCAAATATTTGTATGATCTACAGGTAGTTGCTCCGGGTCTGGGCGTTTGTGTATGTGAGAATTTGTGTTTGTAAACGCACCCACGATACAGGAGAAAATCCTAGGGTGGGGCAACGTTTTAAAAAAAAAATGATTTTATTAAACTGATGACTAATATTCTTACTGCATACGACATTATCTAAATTATCGTCTTGACATAATAGAAAATGAGATAACACATTTACCTCATTATTTAAAAAATATAAAAAGTCTTATAAACTTCTTTTAGCTATATAAATATAATATATATACCTAAAATATTTAGTGGCATTACAGTTCATTGTCGAGATTTTAACTATATCAAATACTGACTACATATCAAATCAAACTATCACGATAAAGAGCAACCTATCAAGTAAACCTCACACATGTACTAATACGTTATTATTATGAACGTGTGAATATTTAAGTGCATGAGACAAGAGCTATCCTTTCTTCGACCGCCAAGCGTTTCTGTACCAAATACATTGTGTATTTATGATCAATATTGTTCCTCTATACAAATGTTTATTTGAAAAGAACAAATTGAAGGACAGGTATTTTCTTTTTATACAACTTTACCTGTATCGGAATACTATTAATAATAAATAGTGTTGATTCTTAGTTGAGTAGTAACCAATAGTGATACTTTAATCAACATTATATATATATGTATGTAAAAGGAATTCCATTTGATATAAAATATATGATTTTCCAGAGAGCACTATATGCGATTGATATGTACTGCAAATGTAGTCCGTTTCAACGTAAACGCGATAAGATGAGTAACAGTGTAATAAAGATAATTTCTAGATAACAATATTAAATAATTCAAAGAAATTATTAACTACTAGCTTTTGCCCACGGCATCGTCTACGTGGACTTCAATAAGGGATTGAACTTGGATAAAAAATATCTTTTATATTAATTCAGGTTACAAATTATACTATTTGTCGTGTTCTTGTCACCGGCGGTGTGCCAGCTGTATTAGAGCCTAATGGCTTGGCACGCGACGATGGGAAGAGACCAGACGGTATATCGTTGTTTTATGGAAGTTGGACAAGCCTTTGGTGTGGGATGTAACTTGCGTCGACACCCTTGCTCCATCCCTTGTTCCAAGCACGGCGGGTTGTGCTGGCGCTGCCGCTGGAGCCGCTGAGACCCTCAAACGGCGTAAATATAGCAACGTTAATGGAAGCTATAATTTTGAGCCGTTTGGGGTGGAAACGCTCGGGCCATGGGGTTCGAGTGCGCGCCATCTTTTTAAGGAAATCTCTAAGAGACTTGTCGACTCTTCGCGTGATCAGAGGGCTGGTTTATTCTTGGGCCAAAGAATTAGCATTGCCATTTAACGTGTCAATGCTGCCAGTCTTCTGGGAACGTTACCAGATGACAGTGATGTGGAGGAGTAATTTGACGCCTAGGCGTGACAATTTTTGTTTATCTTTACGTCATATTTGTATAGTTATTATTTTGTGTGTCAAATAATTTCATTAAAATCATTTTTGTACGATTCAATAATAAATAACATAGAAACTAACATTTATAATAAGTAAGACTTAAGACTAGCTCTGTGGTCTCGTTTTTCGATTCTGTCTTAGATCTGAGCTGACCTAAGTTAAATAAGGATTGTGAAAAAGATTAAAGTTTATAGATATATTACTATATTCGACGATTAATTATTATACAAATTCTAAATATCGACACCATTATTTTAGGGCGGATTGTAGCGTGTTATGTACAATAAACCACACTTCAAGTTACAACAAACTGTTAAATTTCCCCAATGGATAATAAACTCTAACTTATTTGGAGATTAAATTGAGAATCGATTGAAGAAAGACAGTTTTGGATACCATAATGTGTAGTTGACCGTACTTCTCGAGTTCTAAAAATATGCTTCTCCTCTCTAACATGATAGGTGATGAAAGCATCAAACCAAATGGTTAGGAAGCAGTAGCTACCAAAATTACTCTATCACCGCATTAAGGCATTAAAAATTTATAAACTAGCTTTTTCTAAAGAAAACAATTTTGGATTAAATTTGTGAGATATTATTTGTGACATAAAGTCCGTAAGATTGATTTGTGACTGTCTTATTACTGAAACTATTTACCATTAAATTATAAAATTAATGTTACCAATTTGTATTTTGCTGACCTTACTCAATCTGTGTGTAATGTTAGTATTTTATTATTTACTTAATAAAATTAGGGAGGTCTTGGGAATCAATGTATGGCGTAAAATTTGTTTGGAGAACCTTAGATTTGGAGCTCCTGGGGATAAGCCATGAAGAATGTAATCAGTGTCTCAAAGACAACATAGAGACGTGGACGTCGTCGGACCCGATTGTAATTATGAAAATTCTATGACAATTACTTACGGTAGCTAAAAAAAGCCTGACAACCAGTCTATCCATAAAATATTGATATGGCTCAGATAGTGGGACCGATGGTAGTCGGTTCTTGTAAACTACTGTTGATAATTATAATCAGCCGTATGTGGTAAACTAGGAAAGAAAATGAGGAAAATATATACAAATGTGATAGTATTGTACATTAGGTGAAATCAAAAGTTGATTAAGGAACAAATGTCAGACAATAGAAAAAATCTATTGTTTTGAGTACCGAGGTCTGAGTAAAACTTAAGATATCATAAATTTCAAAATATATTGAATTTTGACGATCGATATCCAAAGAGTGTCCAAAACCCGCCGGGCGAGGTCGGGCCTCATAACAGCTCAGCAAGCTTGTTTCAAGACGAGGCCGTTTTTGGATTCTGACTACAACTAAAGAATCGACAGCTTTAAATGTTCTCAAAGACACTAACGGTCAGTCCCGATAACAAATCCGGCCATAGATTTGCTGACTAGAATCCAGTAATGTCAAAAAGTCCATACAAGTAATGTCAAAATACTATCTCTAGTAAGCAAATCTATCGATGGATTTGTTATTATTACTGTAAGGCTGTAAGGGGTCGAGATGTATGTATTAAGAAGAATGGTCACCCATCCGGAGAGCGATCACGGCGACCGCAGCTTATCTTTACAGTTTATTATTTTTTCTTTTATGCACAATAGTAGTACATGAGATGACATTCTCTACCAGTCAACCTTTGGCTTTGGGATAAATTATAATAGGTACAAAAATTCCAGTTGATCAGCTTAATTATGACTTATGTAGGTACATGCATGACAAAAATACTGGAGAGACGCATTATAGGAATGGAGCTGTCGTCTGAGCAACTGAAATTGCCATTCAAATATTTGCCAGAGACGCCAGCAGCTATTGCTCACCAAATTTCTAAGCTTAGTAAATCTCATCGATAAAACAGAGAGAAGAAAATAGAAAGAAAGCAAGTTAAAAACCTACCTCAAAAATCTTTTCATAAGTAAAGATATCTAGATCTTGTTTATCAACTCCAGTTTGTTTCGCCGCTTAAAATGTTATACCTACCCGCAGTTCAGAGAAAATTAAAACTGTAGGTATTTTACTGTGCAGTCTTTGCTCTTTTTTTAAATAGTAATGTCTAGCTTCGTTGTGAAAACTTTCCATCTTGGGTCCAAGCGATGAATGGAAGTTATGTAAGTACGACGCAAAGAGTTTTAAGACGATTCAGGGTTTTAGAAGTATTTTTTTTTGCTTTTTAACTGCGTCAGTACTACAGAGTACAGTAGCCATAAGTGCAACTGCAGAACGCGGTTCGATTCCCAGGTCAATAATTTGCCTCTGAAATTCATAGTAGCATCTCGGAGTTCGGTTACTGCCCGGTTAATGGGTATAGGTTCGCCTCTAATATGGGGAATTATAAAACGATCGAATAAAAAAAATACTTAGCGACTGATGATGACATACTGTTTAAGTGGTATGAATTTGAGTAAGCGAAAAATTAACTAAACTAACGACGAATATTAATAATAAAATCCAGAACGAGCTTAAAAAAAAGTGGGTTGTGATAAATCCATTTCAGTTATTAAAATTCAATCCGTGCGACTACATTACTAAGTGAGCGACTAGAAATACAGAAAGGACGACTTTAATATTAAGATAAATTCGATTTTCCAATTTAGGTTTTACATAACGAACTACTAAAAAGTTCACTTTAAGCAAAGTTTTGTAAGCTGCTTTATTAATGATTATTGGTTAATAGTATTCTATTTGAGGTCTTATGTTTTTTATTTTGATACGATTTTTTAATGAAAACTATAGATTGTTTAGTACGCGCGAATTCGAATCGGGGCGGGGCGACGAATCGATGCAGTCAGGTGATTTGGGCACCTACCGTAGTATTAATAAGAAGACTAGGTACTTTTTTTTAGTTGACTGAAGCGTCTTATTTTTTTTTGTTCTTTTGATTTAAGTAAATGCATATTACTTTATTTTTTCGGAATAAATTGTTTCATTTAATTACCTACCCTTAAATTTTATTAATTCTTGGTTAGCCGAAAAAGAATAGTGTTTCTTCAAATAGTTATTTCATAAGAATTTTTTAATAAAATGTGAGCTCCTAATACTCTGCTCATTAAAGTATTTTTCAAAGTGGTTTTTGTATTCGAAACACTTCATTTAAGATAAAATGATGCTCAGTATAAAAAAAAAACATTTGCCAAATATTGAAAAAATGCAGGACGTAACGTTGACACTCAAACAAATATTAGGTCGCTCAAATATTATGAAGCTTCTCATTTTGTATTTTAAGTAACTCAAATTAATGTTTGTAAGTTGCTGTTCTGTTGATTTCTCGTCACTCGCAGTCAGTCGCTCACTTGGTAATTCTATAACCTGAATTATTTTTTTTGACACTTAAAACTTTAATTTACAGTCACTCGTTTTAATACTACCCCTCTAATATTAAGGAGGCCAAAAACAATAGGAGAGTACGTAGGTAGCTATCTATCTACCTACAGTCTATCCTGTAGGTGTATCCGTTTATTTAGCTGCCCAATCAAAATCTATTCAATAGATAGTTCTAGTTCCGTTATTTCCATTCAACAAGCGAAGCCCAGGACTTCCTTTAAGGGGGTCTATAAAAAACATAGCATCATCCAACTTTTTATTTTCTAAAAGAGCCCCAAACTTATATCCAAGGGCCCCGACTCGTGTATGCGGGCATTTACAGTACACACTTGGAAAGTGTAGGTGTGGGCCAGATATTAAATTAATAAAGTAATGGTTAATAACGACAAGAATATCTTTCAATATTGTAAGTAAGTAGGAGGAAAAAGTTTTAAGAATGTTTTAAAGTTTAAACCGTCGCCCCTGCATCGTTGAATGACAGCAGTAACATAAACACAGATAGAGATAATAACACACATATCAACACAAAACAAAAAAAAAGTGTTTAATATAACGTACACATACTTTTTAAATTAAAGTTAAGGAATGTGGCGCTGAAAAAAAAATTAAGGTAAACGGAAAGTGAATATGTAAAATTATCGATTCCTCGTCGACAGTAATCGTTGTCCCTTCATTGAACATTACGATTCAAAACTTGCAAAACTCACCAAAACTTGTTCAAACTATTGTAGACTTTGAATCATGCTTCCCGACTATAAAACGAAGCTTCTCAATAATTTTTATTTTTAGTGATGGCGTTACCGCACAATGTGGGTAGGTTAAAATACCCAAAACGATTTATATTACGCAGAGCCTTAAAGTTAAAGGAGATCTCAGGTTTATTCTGAAAATCGACCGCTGCTTATACGCAGGCGCGACCGCGCGATCCCATTTTATGCTGTCACTCGAATTGTTTAACAATTGCGCTCAGCCACATCGCTCGCATAGCATGCTGTGGGGACTATAGTTATGGACGCGCAGCTCTTACCTGTTGCCAGTAGTCCTCCAGAGACAGCTTCCACTCAAAGTAGCCGGTGTCGGTGACATGCTGCAGCTCGCGAAATAAGTTGCCACTCGGCAGCACGTCCATCGCACTTCATGTGATGCCGATCGACTAAAGAACAAGACGCGGCGCGACGTGCCCCTATCGTGGCTCGCAAACGACTGTGGTGAGCGCACGGCCTCCCTTCCCCACGCCCCCGCCACCGCCGCGTTAAACCAAAGCGTATGAAACAGACAGAGACAGCGTCTAATATATTTATCTTTTTTTTCGTCCTTTATCCTGGTTGTGATCAACCGGGAATCGTGAGTAGTATAGTAAGACAAGTCCCTAGCGAGATTTACAGTTATTATACGTCACTGTCGAATTTATGTGACGCGTGGAAGCGATTAATTAGGATCACAGGATCAATATTTGATAATCGACGAGTAGGTATTTTAAATTATCCCAGCTGAGTGTGTAGTTAAATAATTATTTTATTACTAAGTAATTATTTTAATTTACATTATTGCCGAATCACAAGTAATTTGTGAAAAAAACGTATAAGTAGGTACATAGGTTTGTTTAATGAAGTAAATTAATCGGTCGTTTAAATGTTGTAAACCTCTGTCTAACCCTTAACAGAATACATGCGCGGTGGTATCTACCTAAGTAAGTTAAATTACAGTAGTAACAAGGTCACCATATGACCTTGTTACTACTAAATAAATAACCAACATTTTCATGTTAAGTCATAACAACATTTAATTTATAAACAGTTATTTGCGAGCTACCCGCATTAAACTTATCTCATTATGATGTTTAATTCACAAAAGAAGTTCAGAAATGAATGCAGGTTTTATTAAAAATACACAGTATTTTACATACAGGCAACTTTATCCTTTCACTTTTATAATTTATAATAATAGATAATCCTCTGTGAAGCCTTGGTTCCAGCATAATTGCACTGGGTAGGATTGTGAGATATTTTCTACTAAGATTAGGAAAACGAAGTTCAGGATCTTATCTTATCTTATCTTATATGGGGCCGAGGCAGCAATGGCTCAATGCACTTCGACTCAATGGGATCTTTTGGGCTTCCCGTAGATACCTATTCCACATCCTCACCCAGATCTTCAAACAGCTCTTCCATGAGCTTTATAATGAGGCCTGGGGGAACGAATGCCCCAAGAGGAGCATTCGCTTTCTAGCCATTATATCGCATGTACACAGAAGATGTTCCTAGAACGTGAAGGTGTGTTGTGATGTCTCCGTCAGACCCATCTAGTCCCGAAATGTCCGATTAGCGCCCCCAACAAGTGACGGGCCTACCGCCTGTTCCAAATGGCATTTTGCCATTTCGATGAAGAACCAATGAATTTCTTGGAGTGGGCAAGTCCTGTCAGGCTCAACCACTCATCCATGTGCCTCATCCTTGCGTACTCCCGAAAGGCAGTTTGACTGTGCTCGAGGCCTGTCCTACAAATGGTTCTGGTCCAATTAGTGAGGTTGCAGAACCTTCCCTTGCCAGCTCATCAGCGTGCTCATTGCCCATAGTCCCCCTGTGACCAGCCTGACCTTTTTTAGCTTTCCTAGCTCATTTTGAGTCCGGGCAGCGTCCATAACCAGTCTTGAGTCGATTCTGTAAGAGGTCAAGGCCTTGAGTGCCGCTTGGCTGTCACTAAGAATGTAGATGGACCTGCCTACGGTATCGCTACTTTCTATCTTGTGTGCACAGGCAAGAATAGCATATTTTTCCGCTTGGAAAACTGTAGCTAATTTGCCCATTCTTTGACTAACCTTATGGTCCCTTGGGTACATACCCGCCCCTGTACCCGATTCTGTTCTCGAACCGTCAGTGTACCATATCAGACTGCCCTCCTCGTGTGGGTCTAGTCCCTTTATCCATTCTTCCCTTGACGGTAGATGAGCTTGTAAGACCTCTTGAACAAAAACATGGGGTGCATTTTTTCGCAGTGCATGTTCGTCATTCCGTCGAGGCCTTCCTGTATTTTAAACTTCGTTTGTTTAGTTCTAGGCTTATAACAATCCCACAGTCCATTTATTGTCAGTCTGTGTAGTGCTAGACGGGCCTCAGTCTCTATGACAATATGCAGCGGTGCAAAGTTGAGTACCCTTTCCATCGCAGCTGTTAGTGTGGTTTTGAACGCCCCTGTGATAGCTAGGCATGCAGTTCGCTGTAATTTAGCAAGGGCTTTCCTGCATATCCCGCGGCAATTGATTTTTATTTACCTATCATAAACAACTATCTATCTAACTAAAATAACTAACTACCCCCTTTTTAACACCAGGCAACATTTTTTTTACCTTTACAGAAGGATGTAAGCATGTAGGTACCTACCTACATATTTTTATGATCTAATTGCTTTAAAACACGTAGTACTACTAACAATAGTAGGTACACCTCTGCCTAACCCTTCGGACCAAGGTGTGATGGTATGTTCATATATTCGCAAAAAATTCGGCGATTGAAACGACAATATAATATAATAAGTGGAAGCAGAGCGCTCAGCCTCTACGTCAAAAGTATCCTCATTCTAATAACTCGTGCTCGGTAAGGCAAAGTATCTTGTTTATCTGAAAATGCGATCTAAATGCGAAAGTGAGTTTGTTTGTTTGTTTATTACACTTTCACACTTAAACCACTAAATCGATTATAAAAATTATTTCACCAATAGAAAGCTACATTATCAGCGAGCAAAACAGGCTGTATTTTTATTTTTTCATAATTATAGATCCCTACGAAAATTACAATAATGTAACACAAGGTTACAATAATGTAACAAAATTACAATAATGTAACACATCAAAAATTTGCCTATAAAACTCATTATTTGACGTGTGCTGTGCTGTTTTATGATTTCTTTGCAAATTTACTATGGAGATGGTTACAGTGGAAGTGCTTACTATGGAGATCCCTTTGACACGTAAAAAATTATTGCGAAATGAAGTTCAAATATTGGCATTCTGCTCACTATTCAATTAAGTAGTTATAGCATCAGCTATTTCGGATGCACTTTTAAAAACAATAAATGAGAGCTTCATAACCAAAAAGCAATTCAAATAAAAAAAAAAGTTTTAAGGTTAGTTGTACTAATCCAATTTTTCTTTATTTATTTTACATTTTTCCATTAGCAGTGATAGCCTAGTCGTATGAACGTTGGACTGCCAAGTCAAAGGTCTCGAGTTCGAACCCAAGGCACGCACCTCTGACTTTTCGAAGTCACGTGCGTATTAAATAGTTAATTATCACGCGCTTAAACGGTGAAGCAAAACATTGTGAGGAAACCTGCATGCCTGAGGGAATTTTTCGATGGCGTGTGAAGTCTGCCAACCAGCACTAGGCCAGCGTGGTGGACTATAGCCTAATCCCTCTCATTATGAGAGGAGACCCTTGCTCAGCAGTGGGACAGTATAATGGGTTGATTATGTATTTTTCTGTCACATTTATGTAACAGTTAATGTTTTTTTTTTTTTCTTCTTACTCTTTATTTAGTGTTAATTTAACCTATCTAAAAATTTTAAATTAATTTAAAATTAAAAAAAAAATTAATATTAAATCTTCATGTAGAATTTAGAACACAAGAACAAGCAAGGTGACCATCTGCTCCGAGAGCTTGGGAATCACGGGTAGGGGTGTCGCTAGTGCTAACCTAACCTAACCAAACAATTTGCACAATATTTGGTGAGCATTATTTTTATAGTTCATTCAATTAATTTTAAAGCTAAAGATTTTAAAGTGTGAAACACATAAATACACTCACGCCTTCCTTCCACATGGGTACGCAGAAACTATAGACAAAGCAGTAATAAACAAAATAATTAGTTTTATTATTAGTTTTTTATGATTGCCTCATTAGTCTAGTGGTCCCAAGCGCAACTGCTACGCTAAAGGTCCTGGGTTCGATCCCCAGGTCGAGCAAAGTGTTATTGAGTTTTTCTATGAAATTCTCAGTAGCAGCTCGGAGTCTGGATTTGCCCCCGGTTAGTGACAATAGGATCGCCAACTATTACATGTTACTTATACATACCAGGTGAACTGTGGATATACATTAGTACGCCTCTGCCTAACCCTTCGGGAAGTACAGGCGTGATAGTATGTAATTAGTTTTATTGCGAAATGAGGTACACACTCAGTAGGTAATCAATCATGGACAATAGAGAAAGGAAACGAATGGGTAGAGAGGCACCATCCTAAAAATCACTAAAAAAATATTACTAACACCGCCACTTGCTACGATTCTTGCATACTTCTTTTGCTTCTTCCACATTCATACATCTTCTCATACATACGCTCCTGTTGCGAGTGCTACGTATCTGACCTTAGCGTGAAACATTGTTTTTAAAGTGCGTTTGTACAATTCCCCTTATTTTACTTACTTTCTAATGATAATGATTATAACTTTGACAATTAATTAAAGACATCAACGCGAGCGAAGCCGCGGGAAAAGCTAGTATAGCTATATCATTCTTCTGTACGTTGTTCTGTACGGCTGGACCGATATGGATGAAATTTTGTGTCAATATTTGAGTGAGTCCCCGGATGATTTGAAAATACAATTGGACCCGGTAGTAATCGGATTTTAGGATTTTTTTTTATTTCAGGGCAGAACAACGTCTGTGTCCGCTAGTTGTTTTATAAGTTAATTGCTTTTCTATTTTAATATGTATCTACCATCTACTAAGCCACCGCTAATCCCACCCACCAAGTCGAAAGCTTTCACAATCTGAATTTACATCGATAAGGTGACGTCAGTGACATCAATTGAAAAGTTAGTTACTTTGCTTTAAACCGCAGAATCCTTTATAATCTTAGCATAGGAACAGCAAAAAATAAAAATAAAAAAGGTGTACCATCTATCTATCATGTAATTCATATATACTTACATTCAATCTGCAGAATATTTCCAGGAAATATGGACACTATGGTTTGCGTAATGTACAACAGGTTGCTAGCTCGTAGCCTGATGGTACATGCACAAGAACAGGGTTATTTTAACGTAGTATTTTTACGTATACTTTTTATTATTTGACATACATACATATCACGCCTGTATACCCCGAAGGGTTATATATACACCCACAGTTCGCCTGGTATGTTTAGGTCCGATGTTATAGGGGACAAGCCTATAGCCATCAACCGGGCACAAATCCAAACTCCGAGCTGCTACTACTATTTCATAGAAAACTCAATAACACTGCTCGACCTGGGGATCGAACCCATGACCTCTAGCGTAGCGGCCGCGCTTGGGACCACTAGACTAATGAGGCAGTCAATTTATTATTTGAGTATCCTAATATACCTACTAACTGCCTCATTAGTTTAGTGGTCCAAGCGCGACTGCTACACTAGAGGTCATGGGTTCGATTCCTAGGTCGAGCTCTGCCTAATCCTTCAGGGAATACAGGCGTGATGGTATTATGTAGCTTTATTGTTTCTTTCGATAAGTGGTCACTGTAGACGTACCTACTTAAATATTTTAATTTTTCTACGGTAAATATAAAATACTGGTTGTTCAAGAAGATACTACTAGCGCCATCTAGCGAAAAGGAACTGCCGAGGCAGCACCATCGGCGAGTCGCAAACTGTCAAAACCCATCTTACCGTCTTTCGTTCCAACAATTTGCGTTAATCCTGTCATGCCTTGCCTTGTGCTGTGCTTCGCTGGGATTAGTGTCGAACAGGAAACTGTAATTACTTTCGCCTCTTTTAATCGGCCAAAATAAGTGACGATGTTTATCAGTTAGGTTCAAGCAATGAGCTTAGCGTAGCGTAGGATGCCCTCCGGCAAGATGGAGTGATGATTTGTGAAAGGTTGCTGGTGGAAGCTGGATGCGACAAGCCGAGGACAGGGTGAAATGGCGCACATTGGGGGAGGCCTATGCCCAGCAGTGGACTGCTATAGGCTGATATAGATATAGATAAATATCAGTGAAATATTTTGGACGAAATGGTACAGTAGGAACATAGATTAATGGTATCAGAATCCGAATAATAACAGAATTTGATTAAATCGTGTTTGAATTACGATTTATTTTGGTATTACGTTTGTAAGTGGAATTCGGTCCGCCGGAATCCTTATGCAAAAATATCAAAATCAGTAAGGACAATATTGACGAATGCCAAAGAATTACGAGTCCAACTGTCTGTCTTTACATTGAGTTTTATATTAAAATTTACCACGGTAAACCCAATTGCGGATAACTTCATATTCTAGGAGTACTGTAGCAATGCTTACGTTATTCGAAAAGTATTTAACTAAATTTGAAAAACTAGGATCAAATCCTAATAGCCGAACTTGATTTGCGCATTCAATTCAATGAAATTGAGCAGTTAACTAAGGATTCCGACCTTACGTCCCAGTTAGATTATAGGAAGTAATTCGAAGAACAGTATTTTTCTCTTATGACTGCTGCGAAGTGCATGATAAACGTTAACGATTTCAAAAGCAAACAGTTTCGTATGATAAAGTGAGTAATCCTGTGTCGATTAACCCACCAGTAATAAAATTACCTGCTTCTGCCGTAAATAAAGAATATAGAAGCTTCTTGAATATAGATTCTCGTATCTCACTATAGTACATAATCGCGAAGATATGAACGCATTTAAAATCTTCACTTAGTGGTTCTGTAGAGATTACGGCTCCTAACTCCACCCACACATGGGATTTATTAGAAAATATATTTTATAACAATCGTTTATTAGTGCCAATCATGTTAAATCGCTGTTTAGCACCCAATCCCTTCAAAGAGAATTCTGTGTGCAGATTAGGAAGCTGATAGATTCGATAATACGTAATTTGCGTGCACTTACATCGTTAAACTAACTAACCAATGCTTGGGATACATTCATTGTTTACCTATTTATTTATAATTTGTACTCTATATAGGTCAAGTTTGAAAAACTACCCTCATACCAAAGCAAAGTTATTCCAGAAATAGTTTAGTATTAGATGATTTACTAGATTTCCTTCGAAATCGTGGTGATATCAACTAAGCTTAATTTTCAAGATTCGAATAGGCCGAATTCTAATCAGAATAAAAAAAAAACATTCTAAATCGAATTCGCAACCTCGTATGCACTCGTACGCATCTGTACAGAGTAAATACAGTTCTGATAAGAATAAACAAAGGCGTGTTTGTGTATTATGCAGCAATGACCATTCGTTGTATTCGTGTATGTTAATAAATAGGTATGTCTGAGCAGCATAAGCATACACTTGTAAAAGATAAAAACGTTGTCGAAATTGTATTCTAGCGTGCCAGAATGCTCATTTGATCCATGTAAGAATCTTACGCGTAGCAGAAATTCATACAGCATTTGATGTCATAAGGCGGGCCTTCTCAAAGATATGCCCGCTACCTGTTAAGATACTAATACCTAATTGAGCACATTGAGCTCTGCATGTTGGAAGCATGGATCCTGTTGCTTCCAAAGCAACTACTTCTAACGCCACCCAGCGATAATGGTAGCCGTCAGCGCACCAGTGTGAACAACACGCGAATCGAACGCGCGTCGTTGAAAGGTTTCCATACGGTGAACCCAGAGTCAATGAGGTGAAAAATTATTACACCAGCTATGAGGTGGGTGTAACATACCCACACTGATGACTTTGCACTGTTATTTATATTTGTAATGTATCTATTACCTTATGGCTAACTAATTTAATTATTGAAATAACCGATATATGTTGAAATATTTTTATACGAAACTTAAAATAGTGTTGCTGGTATCCATGGGCGACTATCACTACTGTAGAGAGTGTGGAGACGGGACCTATGCGATAACGACTGTTGTATGCTAAATTAAACTTCAATAACTTTAAAAAATTGTTGCTAAACTGAAACTATGCTACGCTATAACGCTATGCTAGATGATTATGATTGAGCTGTCGGTATGAAAGAATATAACCAGTTTGCAGTACAAATATGCAGTGACGTTTTGGGGGTTGTCTATAATGTAAAATGACATTCAAAAAGTACTACCTAGTAAGGAGTCCATCTTGAATAAATGATTTTTGACTTTGACTTTGAATTGGAATCTATTTAGATCTCAATTCTTTTGTCGGCGATGTCGACAACCACGCCTATTCTAAATATTGAACTTGGCTCCCATTTTCAAATTTATGTTTTTGATAGGATAGCCATCTTACTGTAAACACGAATCAATCGACACCTCATGTATTGAGCTAGGAACGAATCTCCATATACAGAAACATAAAAGCGGCTGTAGCCTAATGGGTAGGGCGTCGGACTTGCGATCATAATTATGATTGCCGCTTTGGAACCCACTCATTGCACTACTGACGTGAACCCTCTCGTAACGCAAGCATTTAGCTTAGCACGAGGGGTTAACAAGAATACTACTAATGTGCGACCCACATTGCTAGTAACCTTTTTTTAAGAAAAAACGAATATTGGTATACACATACATGGATATCATTCCTTTTTCGTAGTCGTGTAAAAATAGGTTGATATTTTAATCTAAAATCACGAAAGCAAAGACGGAGGAAAATGTACAAGTAGGTACATTATGGTACAATGATACGAGGGCATCATATCCCCACTATAATTATCTTTCTGTGCTTTACTTTAATTCCCCAATGCGAAAACGTGCTCTCCGGGGCACGGAGAGGCCTCGTTGAATAAAGAACCTATCCAAATGCGGACCCGGCACGCGCGGCTTACCGAGCCTCTTAAGCGATCTGCCTACGAGTCATCAAAAATGAAGTAAAAAGTGTTTTGCTAATGGGGCACTAATATACTAGACTTCCATAGTTCTCTGGTATCATATCTATCTACTCTTAAATTGCTTGTTTATATACCTCACTGCCTCATTAGTATATTGGTTCCAAGTGTGTCTGCTACGCTAGAGGTTCTGGGTTCGATTTCAAGGTCGAGCAAAGTGTTATTAGGTTATTCTATAAAATTCTCAGTAGCAGCTCCGAGTTTTTATTTCTCCGCGCTCGCCCCATATTACATGGTCCCTTGTTAAGGGACAAAATGACGGTTTACATTAGTACGCATTTACCTAAACTTTCGTGGAATACACGCGTGGTAGTATGTTATGCTATCGTATAGTCAAAGAAACTATACTCCATTTGGTTAAGTACTTAACTAAAGGTAAACAAATCATTAAAAAGGTTATTTTATAGGGCCATTTTTCGTTTCGAAATAAAACGTAACTAAAATAAATTATTTAATATAAAACCACATGTTTCTTTTATACATAACATAACATACCATCACGCCTGTATTCCCCGAAGGGAGGCAGAGGCGTACTTAATGTACACAGTTCGCCGGTATGTTTAAGTCCCATGTTATAGGGGGCGAGCCTATTGCCATTAACCGGGCACAAATCCAGACTCCGAACTGCTACTGAGAATTTCATAGAAAAACCCAATAACACTTTGCTCGACCTGGGGATCGAACCCAGGACCTCTAGTGTAGCAGTCGCACTTGGGACCACTAGACTAATGAGGCAGTCAAGTTCAAGTTCTTTTATAAACTAGCATATTTAACTACTTTGATTAATATTAAATAGTTATTATTAATTCTGTAGCTTGCGAACAATTAATTAAAAAAAAAATACCTTGTACCTACTAAAAAGAAACTAATAAGACAGGTATTCAAAACATTTTTCTACGTAGTAGACTTTTGATAACTCTAATAAATTGAGAAGTAGTACTGCGAGGAACCGCAGCAAAATATTAAACCGATATTACACTTAGCCGGATAACCAGACGTCATTCGTGATAGTTTGTGTTTACCTTACTTTCGTTCGTTTTTGTGTTTCTTTTGCCATAAATTGTGTTAATTAGTTATTGTTTTGTTTGTTCGTTGTGTTGTTATTAATTTTAATTGTTAAATAAGTGATCCCGAGCCGTGTAATATGTGACACCTGTTATCGTTTTATTATTAGTGCTGTTGATTGTTTTTCATCTGATTCACGTTAAAACATATAAAGTCAATTAAAGGTTCCTATATTCATTTCACTCCCAATTCATAAGATATTATCTATTGTAATAAAAGGTTAAATAACCCTGAACGCCGCCATTTTTATTGTTTACCTTTAGTTAAGTAGGTACCTAACCAAATGAAGTATAGATCTTTTATGGACCCTTTATTATTTTTAAGCAAGTGTCCCATTTAATTCATTGAATCTATAATGAAATAGAAACCTTTTCGTATTCAAGTTATTGTTAAAATTTTCTCATCATTTTTTTTAAATTTCATTTTTTTTTTAAACCGGTTATGTGCGAGTCAGACTCGCGCACGAAGCTTTCCGTAACTGTACCTATCTATAAAAACGGCAAAAAAAATCATGTCTTTTTAGTATTTGTTGTTATAGCGGCAACAGAAATACGTACATCATCTGTGAAAATTTCAACGTCCTACTGCCTAGCCTGGTGACAGACGGACGGACAGCAGAGCAGAGCACAGCAGAGTCTTAGTAATAGGGTCCCATTTTACCCTCTGGGTACAGAACCCTAAACACAACTTCCCCAAGAATCTCCCCATAGTATTGACAGCTTACATTCGTCGCCGGTGTATACTAAGCTTCATATTTATTTTGAGTACTACACTAGTCTGCCAGGCCTCTTGTTTTTTAAACGCCGCTGTCTATATTCCGCCCTCTGTCTGTTACAATACTATAGGAGCACCTATAGGTCCCAAAACAAGCAGATTAAATTGATTTCCGTTTTCAATCAAACGCTCCAAATGAAACTGTACTTTATTATTAAGCCTTCATAAAGTTACAATTGTATTGTTTAGTTATCCAAGAGGGAGTTGTGCTGCATATAATTTATAAATATAAATTCGGCGTTGCCAGTGAGGGGATGGCCGAATTGTTCACGTGGATTGCGTGCACCGGTGTGTGTATATTTTGAGTATTATTTGTGAAATACACGTTGCCTATTATTTCGTCACTTTGATATTAATCAACAGCAATTTAATGAATGAGCTTAACATGAACGATTCGCGGAAATATGCGCGGATATATACGCGGATATTCCATATGCAGGTATGGCGATTTGATATGATTGACGTAGGGACTGAGCGATCGGCGTTTCTTAATTGATGAGCTCCTAGAAGAAATACAGAAACAAATTAAGAGAATCATGGATCACAAATCACAATACGTTCTTGAGGAGACCAGGTGCTCAGGCATCCGTGCAATGGTAGACTCCAACGGCACTTGTACTGCCGTATACCGTTCCGCTAATTCCTTAGTGGCTGCGGCGCGAGACTGGGCCTGCAGTTCTTTACATCATAAAATGGCAATGCTACCATATGCCAATTACCTGAAGCACTAAAATATTTATTATCTTAGTTTTTTATTATTTTATATTGTAGTGGATAACAAATCTGGAAATAAAGGAATTTATTTATTATTATTATTATAAATATTTAATGTTTCTTATGAATTAAATGAATGAATATTTATTTGCATTAAAACATGGTACAAAATGGTCTTTCTTCGTTGGTTTGGTGATGAGATTGGGATGCCTAAATGCCCCTTTAGGATCGAACAGGGTATTTTTACAATTATCATATATAACGAAATAACAGCGGCGTTTTAACGGTAGCTGTCCAATAAATTAAATAGTTAAAAAATCTTTACCAGGACACTTTGTGGAACAATTTTTATTAGTGCGAGTGTATTTTCAAGCTGCGGCTTGAGTGAATCTCTTTGCAAGCGCCCACTTGGAATTTTCATAATAAAAAAAGTTCCGCCGCTTATTGGAGCGGTCTATACCATGAACGCGGGAATAATTTTCTGCGGGTTTGAAAATAGAACAAGATCGAGACTTGGCTGCGGTTTTCAATAAAAATATTGCTTGGTTCACTAAGCTTTTAATTGTATAAAATGGTGGAATAGTAATTTTCAAAACGCATAATTATCATTTGAGATGATGATGATTTAAATGCTTAATTAAATATAATTTTGAGAGAGTTATGCTGAGCTTGCCGTGGTTAGTCTATGAATGGATCACCAAATCGATAGTGTTAATCAAAAGCCCGACGTTCTAACAACTACTTTTACCTTGGTGGCCAGCTCTGTCGACTACTTGCTATAAATAAACTAAAATATAAAATATGCATTTGTGCTACATAGATGAGTGTCCATTATAATATTACTAGCTTCTGCCCGCGACTGTCTGCGTGAACTTCAGAATTGGGTCCGACCTGGATAAGAAGCCTATGTGTTATTCCAGACCATAATCTATCTCTGTACCAAATTACATCCAGATCCGTTCAGCCGTTCTGGAGTGAAAGAGTAACAAACATCCATACATCCATACTCACAAACTTTCACGTTTCTAATATTAGTAAGGATTATTAAATTTACTCGGCGCGTGTGTGTGAATGTGGTTAACAAAAGAAGTATGCAATAATCGTAGCAAGTGGTGGTATGTAGTTTATGTACCCCTATGAGAAAAAGGCATGTGTAAGATTGGTTGGAACATTTGGTCCTATGAGCGTCAAAACACGTGTCACGAAGGCATCGTTCTTTGACCGTCCCAGTAAAGGGGACAACTTTGTATCTCGGTTAATATGTTTATGAAATATTATATGAGTGTGTCATTCAATATATTTACTCCAAAAACAAGGCAGAACAAATTGGAACAAAACAGACTAATAGTTGATAATAATATCCACACAAATAGGCATTGAAACCCTCAGGTCGGATAACGCGTCCGATGTGCCATTGAACTGACAGTTCCACCATTAACGGAACAAAGGCTGAGCTTATATACGACTACTATGTATAATGGACGAGGGTTTGAACATGAGAGACGCTATAGAATGAATGACGCTACATTATAAAAATGATACACATTTTATAAACATCTGTTTCCCGTTGTTTCATTCAAATCTCATAGGACTTTCTTCAGAAATTCTTCTATCTCCATGCCAAATGTAATGGGAATCTGTTAAAAACATTCAGAGTTAAACGTATTTACAAGATTAGTAAGTACCTAATAGTATGGATATGCAATATTTTTTAAGCTACATTGGTTACATTCTCTGAACTGTACATTACTCTGCGCAGTGGCATGCGACCGTTACTCGCGGCGTCCATTCACGCCGTGTGCGAATAGTACGCACTACGCGCACCGCATCCGGGGACGGCCAGTGTGGGAACTCGCCTTTGTTTTTACGTCCCTCTAAAATGCGTAGTAAAATCGGCTCCACAAGTTGGCGCCAACGTCAAGCCGGATTCACACTAGACATACTATTTATTCTAACCATATTGGGCGCGCTAGGCACAACCGTTCCAATGTGTGGAGACGTTATAATGTGGCGATAACACCTCACGTCCCCCCCCCCCCGCCCTTTCTCCCGAAATATGACCGATAATCGCAGGCGCATTCTTTGGCGACGGAAGGGTATAAAATAAAACTGTATCTATGATATGTAGATCTACTTAGTTGGGGACTTACATGTAAGTACGTACATACATTGGTTAATTCTGCGCAAGCGCAATAAGCCATCAATTCACGCTCTATTGTTACGAGTGCTGCGTTTCCGCGATAGACCACAATGGTTGTGGGAACTCACCTTTTGTTTATGCAATACGAATACGTACTATAGAACAGAGATGCTCAATTATTGTATTGTTTCGAGTATCTGAAAGACGAATACTTAATATTCGGTAGAATATTAAGTATTCGTCTTTAGACTTAGACTAGACTTTCTTTGAGTTGGAGATGGCCCAGATTCGTTTTGCAAAACTACAGATTGAAAACTATATTACTTAATAGGCAAAAAATATAATTAGTAATTAATATTTCACAAACTAATTTTTAATAATATTAAAATACTATTTTAAAAAATATTCTCAATTGTTTTACTTCTTATTAACGACAATAATGTATTTCGGACTACTAATTAAAATAGATAGAAAAAATCTTTTTCATTTTACATATGTTTTACTATGAAAAATAATATTGATAAAAGTTTATGAAGTTTTGCTAATTAATTGAAAACTCAAACTGTAGCTGTCGAATATTCAATAGTCAATACTCACTTTATTTGCTCCCGCAAAAAGTATCGGGTTTTCCGAAAATGGACGGAAATATTAATTAACAACAACAAACGAGTAATATTTATTTTGAACTAGCTGTGCCTCGGGCATGGGCTGCAATCCCTCGTTTACGATCTATTTTTTTGTTATAAATAATGACGGGCGTACGCAGAGTAACCCAGAATGTCAACTGATTTTTAATACAACCAGGGAAGGTTTCTTATATGATTAGGTGTTGTGATTGGAATACCTATACTCCGCTATCGTATAAGTCAATCTTTTTTTAACATAGCGTGTACATAATTGTATGGATATTCAGATAAATTACTTCCCTTCGTAATTCAGTAGTTTTTAAAAGGTTTTGTTGCCCTTTAATCTTTTTATGTCAGGAGGAGCCACTTAGTGCGTCCAACTAGAAGTAAACTTGTAAACTAACAGCCAGGCAGGTATTTACACAAATAAACAACATTTAAGTGTCTGCTTAAATTATGAATGCAATTTCATAATGCGTAATGCATTAAGAAGCTACACAGTACTTATAACAAAACAACATTATTTAAAATGTTGATTGTTCGTCTGTTTTTTCCCGTCCAAAACGATTTTAAGAGTCAATATCTCTCAATAAAAACACTGCATTACCGTTTTTGTATTTATCTCTGCATCACCCTAAGGTTGTCTGATAGAAAATGACTAATGGCATTAAGACCGACTTTGTACAAATCGTGCATAGTTTTAATAAATAAATACATAAATAATAAGAGGACATTCACTGGTAGATAGCTGCTGTAATAAGAAGTAACCTAGGCTTCGATAAAAATATTTTTTTGCTGAAATACAAGCGAAAGAAGCGTGTAGTAGCTAATTGATAATACGAAGCATCCAAAGCGTGCCTTCAAAGTTCCCCATTTCCCGTCCAAACAACGTTATTTTCCTTATGGTGTCCTTGAGCTGCTTTCACCGTGTTTCAATGAGTGGACACCCTAGGTATTCGCTTGCACCTATGGTCAATTGTTCCCACGACTCCTATGTTAAATAATATTGTTTGTATTCTTAAAGGGTGAAATAAGTAATTTACTGACTTCTACGGTTGATCTTGTAATGGATAACATCATAAAATGTTACCATAAGCTTAACAAGCATGACCTTTTCCCAACTAAGTTGTAATTGACGTCAATATATTTAGAATCAACTAAATATCTGTGTTTTATTAGAAGCGACCATCATTTTTTTATGTAGAGTGATACTTAGTTTAAGAAATTGATTTAGGAAGAGAATGTACCCCACGACACAGAGCATCTGTGTAACTTACCACATAAGTAGGTACACACTGTAAAACTAATTTTGTAATAACTTTTATTGTAAGTATTTGTATTTGTTACATTAAATAAATGTATTATTTATTATTATCATCAGACACAGGCGTAGCGTGGACTAATATTGCGATGTGGTCGAAGACGCTCGAGGCCCATTTCTTTCGTTCCCAAGATCTTACATAGATTTATCCTACTAAACATGTGACGTTCTTTTCAACGGACTTCAAAAAGGAGGAGGGTGAACCGATTTTGATGGTTCTTTTTTTGATCGATAGGTCTTCAGAGGTGGTCTTATAAAAATTTGGTCAAGATCTGATAACAAAATTTAGAACAAAATGCAGTAATACGTAACGACCGAGTAAATGATAAAATGATAACGTCGTCTAGGCATACTCGTACCTACATAAACTTTCACTCGCTACTAAAAATTATGAAATAAAATAACTTTTAAGAAAAAGTAAAACCGTCTTCAAAAACGTAAAAAGTAATGTTATGTTTAATTCCGAAACAGTTTCGGGTGCGAAATGAAAAGATCCGATCAAAGGCACCGATTTCCAAAACTGTTTCGCACATAATATTATTTTTTATGTTTTTGAAGGTGGTTCTAATTCGAGCGTGAAAGTGACCACATTAATTAGTCATTTGTGGTAAGGGCTAGGGGCATCGCATTTTAAGGGTCTTCACGAGGCCCCTTTAAGTGCGAGGCTGTGGGTGAGGGCTTACTTTGCCCACGCCTAGTTACGCCTCTGATCAGAACTATAGGGCTTCTGACTACTACGAAAGGTCTCACCGTGGTAAGCACAGTCTGATTGACCGACGCAGTAAAGTATTGTGTCCGACTCAAATTTGACAGGATTATGATTTTAAATTAAGAAAAGCTGTGTTACAGTGAATAGGAATCATTATTAGTTCTTTTCAACGTTTCCTTTGATAAAGGGGAGTCTGCAAGTTATTTGATGGAACAAATTGGATAGGGCCTTAGAAGGCTTGCATGCATTATTTTGCCTACAATAGCATCCGCCGTATTGTCGTGTAGTAAAAGCATGATTGGAACTGAAATCGTAAGGTTTCTACGATAATGGGCTTAAAGTAATACCTAATAAGTATAAAAATTATGTAAACTTTTAAAACTAACTAGCTTTACTCGAAATTGGTTATATGTGCGACTTCTTTTTTATTAACATACCATCACGCATGTATTCCCCTAAGGGTTAGGCAGAGGTGTACTAATGTATACCCACAGTTCGCAGGTATGTTTAGGTCACATGTAATAGGGAGCGAGCCTATTGCCATTAACCGGGCACAAATCCAGACTCCGAGCTGCTACTGAGAATTTTATAGAAAAACCCAATAACACTGCTCGACCTGGGGATCGAACTCAGGACCTCTAGCGTAGCGATTGCGCTTGGGACCACTAGACTAATGAGGCAGTTATTTTTTATTTTGCGTTAAAAGTGAAAATGGTTGTGAAATAATGTACCTGCATGCATAACATCTACCTGCATGCCAAATTTGCGTTGATAGATCACTATGTCAGTCAGTCAGTCAGTCAGTCAATCCTTTGAGTTTTATATATGTATATTTAGATGTAGTATGGAGTATATACTATGTCATGGTGCTTACTATGAATGGAAAGCAATCACTCCAGACATTCCTGTTTGAAACAACATCTCTATTTCCATTACACGTAATCTCTAGTCCGCTCACTGATTTTTTACTCTCGCTCATTGAAATAAAACTCCTTTTTGCAACCGCACATTTTTCATAACGTGTCAACAGTTAAGCCCGTCATACACCGTGCTATAATATATAATTAATTTACCGTACTATAATATATATTATAGTAAGCTACCAAACACGGAGACGATGCTATAATAATATATATTTTTCCTTGATTTCATTAATCGTCCATCTATGCTATAATCTATACTAATATTATAAAGAGGAAAGATTTGTATGTAAGTATGTTTGTAACGAATTGGCTCAAAAAGTACTGGACCGATTTCAAAAATACTTTTGCCGTTAGAAAGCTACATAATCACTGAGTAACATAGGCTATATAACATCACGCTACGCCTCTTAGGAACGGAGCTGCGCGGGTGAAACCGCGAGCGGGTCGCTATAATATTATAATGCTGAAGAGTTTGTTAGTTTGATGGGTTGAATAATAATCTCAGGAACTTCTGGTTCAAATTTAATTTTTTTTTGGGATAGTACATTTATCAAGGAAGGTTATGGGCTATATACAACATCACACTACGCCTCAGAGGAACGTAATAGCGCGGGTGAAACCGCGGTCGGGTCGCTAGTATATTAATATATTAACATGCAATAATATAAATTACGGTATAGGTTGGTGACGTCGTGACGTGAGGTTATAGCTAGGCACTTTTCAAGTAATATGAATCTCATTTAATCCCCTAATTAGCTTATAGCTATAATATGTTTTGTCTTGTTTTGACACGTGATATTCTGTGACAGAGAAAATAAGACAAAACATATTATTATAGTTATTAGAAGTTTATAAGACGTTCTACATTTTTATGAACAAGGGATAAGTAGGTATATTATTTATTTAGGTAGGTATTTTATTTACATACAAGCATGACACATGATATACCATTGGGAATGAGCCCAGAGCCTCTGGCATAGCAGACGCGCTTACAACCGCTAGCCAACAGTTAACAGAAACGGTCACAAACTAAACCAAACTCGAAATAAATATCTGTGGACCACACATATTTGCTTCTGGTGGGAATCAAACTCACGACACGCGGCTCATCGGTAGCAAAGAGGCTACGCCAAACGTAAGAAACCAATGTCACAAACTTCGTTACATAGAAATATAATCGACTCAACAAATAGTTACTTACATAATAATATATAACAATCAAACAATCGGTACTAGAGTTTGAACTCAAGATTCGTTATTTTGACAAAAAATCAACAAGGTCGTCTGGTTTCGTAGTTTGCATAACTTTTTCTGATAAAGCTAGCTATTCACTAGCCGACAACCGGTAGATTTTATATAATTATTTAGTATTGTAAGTATGTACATGTACTAGTCCTTCTGACGCCTTGCCATTCTGGTTTTTTTTTTGACGTGAGAAGACAGACAATTTGGAATTATTTGTATACATTTTTATCTGCGATCTACTATTTCAAATAGGTACCACGGTTCCCGAGATTATCCTCCACATAATTATAAACAAACTTAAAAAAGTCGCTATCAATATCTAATACGTGCCGTAAACTAGCAAAATAAAATCTTTACAAAAATGTCTAACAGAGAATTGGAGGATTTACAACGTTGTCATATTTTTTTATACCTAAGTACCTACTTACATAACGCTTTCTCGTATGCTGTTGACATAAGCACCGGATATAACAATAAGAGTATTATTTGAGTTAACTTATAACTAACAGACAATTGTACCATTTAAAAAATATAATACCTAACCTGGGCCTCAGATTAATTCCCCGTACGAGTTGTAGATAGATAGATAGATAGAGTATTCTTTATTGTACACCAAAAGACAGAGCGAAAATAAACAAATGTTACATGAGTAGGTACAATTGGCGGTCTTATCGCTAAATGCAATTTCTTACAGACAACCATTGGATGGACAAGAGTTGAGTAGAAAAGACAATGGGCGGTTGCAGGTGTACATAGGTACATAATAAATAAATAAATACCTAGATTGAATAATAAATAAACATACATCTTTGATGCAAAATATTTATACCATACATGCAATAAATAAAAATATTATACTATATTTAATATATTACTTAAAATTTATAATACAATAATATAGTAACCATGTAGGTACAAGAGGCCAAGTAATGCTGCTTCACCATTATTTTAAATGATGCCAAAGTTTGTGCACGTCTCACGGAAACCGAGTTGTATTATTGGATTATTCTATTAGGTAGGTTTTTAGTACCTTTCTAGCAGCTAGCAGTTGAATAGGCAAGTTCCCTAATAAGTACGTCGTGACGTGCAAAAGGCAAATCACAGGATCACCGGTACGCTCATTAGAGGTCTTGGAGCAATGTACTATGGATGGATGGTCGTGTTTTTAGTCGGTAGCAGTCCGACATAATCCTCCTTTCCCGAGAGATGGAGGTCATCCTTGAGGTTTTTCACTTTGAAACATTGTTGATATGGAGGTAGGTAGGTATACAACTCTATCTACTCTTTATGGCATACAGGCATGATGGTGCGTAACATAGATATAATGTAGATACAAAAATAAAAATGACGTTATGTTTATAAATAAAATCTAAAAGTCGAATGAGAACATACCTAAATACGTACCTACATTCTAATATAAACTTTATTTGAAACATAAATTTTATCTGAGATAAGATTACCTACTCATTTCATTATCCACTCGTTCATTCACGGGCTTTCAGTCTACCTAACTGAATGTAATTATTTAGTATAGTCAAAGTCAAAATCAAACTCATTTATTCAAAATAGACTATTAGGTAGTACTTTTTGAACGTAATTTTTAGGGTTCCGTACCTGAAAAAGAAAAAACGGAACACTTATAGGATCACTTTGTTGTCCGTCCGTCTGTCTGTCTTATCTCAGGAACGCGTGGAGGTATCGAGTTGAAATTAAAAGTATATACACAGGTCTACAGACCCTTGAAGCTGTGAAAAAATCAAACTTCTAAGTTATCGAAAAAAGAAGATAAGGCCGTTTAGGCCGCACAAAACTCAAGGGTATTCAAAATTTATAGGGTATTTTCCGTTGACCTAGAACTAGGAAATTAGGCAAGTAATAGCGTCTTATACTACAAGTATATAAATCAGTATTTTACAGATCTAGCTGTCATCAGACCTCTGCATTCCAATTTCTGGGCAGTGACGATATCCTAAGAATATACTGGTGGTCAAGTCTTTTAGGCTTCTTTTTTATTCTTGATTCATTCATTCATTCATTCATTTATCAGACACATAAATTGACAATGCTTAAAATATAGTATTACCGTATTATATATATACTAGCGGCCCGGTACGTGCTTCGCTACGTATAAAGCGAAATACAGCGGACAGCGGACAAAACCATTCCCAGATCCCCTAAATGTCATCAAAATCGGTCCAGTCGTTTGATCTAAACCATTCCCAGATCCCCTTGAACACACACAAAAAATTTCATCAAAATCGGTCCAGTCGTTTGAGAGAAGTTCAGTGACATATACACTCACAGAAGAATTATATATATAAAGACTAGCGGCCCGGTACGTGCTTCGCTACGTATAAAGCGAAATACAGCGGACAGCGGACAAAACCATTCCCAGATCCCCTAAATTTCATCAAAATCGGTCCAGTCGTTTGAGAGAAGTTCAGTCACATACACACTCACAGAAGAATTATATATATAAAGATAGTAGTAGTACATACATATAGTTTACCAAGATAGTTTTTAGGTGACATACCTAATCATTATATAATTATATTTTTTTAAGATGTGCAAAAACATAATTACTTATAGATATTATCTAGTACACTGCCGTATGACGACACGTTTGGCGTAGCGGCTGAGCGATGGGCTTCTGCGTCACGTGTTGTGGGTTCGATCCCCACACGGTGCAAATATTTGTATGATCTACAGGTAGTTGTTCCGGATCTGGGCGTTTGTGTATGTGAGAATTTGTGTTTGTAAACGCACCCACGATACAGGAGAAAATCCTAGTGTGGGGCAACGTTTTTTTTTAAAAAAACAAAAACAAAACAAAACTACTCAGTTAAAAATATTAACATGGTAAAAACTTTTTCCATTTAACTCGAATGTGATATGAAGTGGTTCTTTAATTTGTGTATTTTTTTATGGCAAATGAGCAGACGAGCCACCTGATGGTAAGTAGTCATCGTCGCCCATGGACACCTGCAACACTAGGGAAGTTGCTGATGCGTTGCCTGATTACGCGCCGTTGGAAGTTTGTCACAGCGCAGTGGGAACACCACAGGAGAAAGACCATTCCAAATATTGGAGGTGCACGGGAGAAAGCATCGCGACGCTTTAACATTCCTGGAGATCCAGGTCTCCAGAATATGAGGATGGGCTCTACTTCTGAGGCGGGTGGTGCGGTGATGAAAAGGTGACGGAGGCAACAGTTCGAACAGTTCCTCGGCCCAAAAATCAGGCGAGGAACACGCACAGACGTCACGCCAACGTCTCCCCGAAGGCTAAGGTGTCTAGATCGACTGTGAGTGTGGGAACGTCGACAATAATAATAGTTCGGCGTTGGATGGAGTCAAAGGGAAAGAGTTGGTATTGGGGTGCACCAGCCCAGATATAAGAGCAATACTCTAGACAAAAGCCTATGACCAGAGGTGAAGTACTGCCTCGCTCTATTGAGCACCCCAAGTTATTTAGAAGCCAACTGAACCAAAAAGCTGAAAATATCTCAATATTTTTAACAGGTCGATTTAGTTCTTTCGAGCGATTTAGTTCCATCAGTTCAGTACAGTACAAGGAGTATCAGGGTACAGGTACCCTGATACTCCTGATAGGAGTATACACTCCTGGAGCTAGGCAAATCACGACTTGCAGTAGGTAAGTAGTCAGGATCGTCTCGCCACCACATTCTTGGTTTAAAATGTAAACAACTAACCTACGACAACTCGTTAAAGTCGGTGACATAATTATAAGAACATATGATACAGAAAACATGCAATTATTACTATTATTACCACTGTAACTTTAACTCTCCTATCATATAAATTTCAGGAACTTATGTTTCATCTTAGCTGGTCGTTGTGTAGCGAGCGCTTTATCTAATCAGGAACCGTTGTAATTGTTGATAAAAGTTTATAGATCCCGGGAAATGGGGCCATACAATCGTCAAGTAACTTTATTGGCTTTCCATATCGGTCTTTTTTAATTAAATTATTCTCGGTTACTTTTTATTATATTTGGCATTAACTTATGCTAAATATTTTATAAATAAAATATTTGTAGTAAAACAAAATTTTGATCTCAGGCTGGATTTAAACTTGCATGCCTACGGTAACTCCAGCTGACGTATAATGTGGAAGAGAAATTTTACATCACAGGCAGTGATTTCGGTTGGCTAATTGGCTACAACTTCTGGTGTAGGCACTTAACCGCAGAGAGAAGGCTTGAGTTTTTCGGATATTTACTTCATTCAAAAATATATCCTTATTCATATTCTCAGAGGTCATCATCATAATCATCATCAGCCAATTGAAGTCCTCTGCTGAACAAAGGCCTCCCCCAGACTTCCATAGGGACCGGTTATATGCCGCTTGGATCCAACGACTCCCAGCGACCTTTACCAGGTCGTCCGTCCATCTGGTTGGAGGTCGTCGCAAACTGCGTCAGGTCTACGAGCTATATGCCCCACCCACTGCCAAATACATTGTTAATCCGTTGAGCTATGTCAGCAACACAGGCACAGAGACGTGATCTCAGAGGTCGTCAGATAAGAAATGCTGAAATCTCTTCATTAAAACGCGTCGAAGTTTTGCCATTGAATTTATGAATGCAATATCACGATTCGCCGAGCAGGAACAATTTACGCAATGTGAAGAAAGCCTTAATAAAAAAAAATGAATCCGAAACTCGAGCTGCTACTGAGAATTTCAGAAAATCCCAATAACATTGCTCGACCTAGATTCCCAGAAATCGAACTCAAAACTTCTAGCGTAGCATTCGCGCTTGAGACCACTAGACTGGCGAGGCAGTTTGAAAAATAAATAAAATAATATTGGTTAGTAAACTACCAAGAATTTTATACCAAATCTTCTTGTAAAATCCTAGAATTTGGGCCAGCTTTGTCTTCGGCGAGAATTTGTAATAACGCCTTCGTCTCGCATTAGCAAAGAATTATCGGTCTACTTATTGCTCTTGAAGAACAAACAGGCGTTATATCCATAGTGAAACGCAGCTTTAGTACCATAGGTTCTTTCCTAGGCACTTATTTATTAGAAGCTTCCCAAGGGCATACGCTCACGATAGGCGCAGTGGCTGAGCAATTGGCTTGTACATCGCGGATCCCGGGTTCGAGTCCCGGGCTAAACTAAAATAATAATTAGGTATGTATTTGTATGTCCTACAGATAAGTAGATAGTTCTTGCGGGTTTGGGTATAGGTATTAGAGAACTTGCGTTTATAAACGAGCCACGGAAATCTCTAGTTTAGGGAAATAATTAAAAAAACGTGCTTTCAGTCTGCTGTAGGACTTGTTGATTACGTTTTCGCGTCCAAACCGCTAAACGAATTTTCATGAGTTACCTATAAAGATATATTAGGCCTTGGAGAAGGATATAAGCCAGTGATACCCACAATAACGCCTCTTAAGCTAAAATCCATCAAGCCGTTTAGCTTACAGAGCGTGACAAATAAATATCTATAGGTAGGTACACAAATACACTCGAAAAACAACACTCCTTCTGGCGCAGTCGGGTAGAAAACTGTAAGTAACTATGTTTCTACTTCTGTATAAGAAGTTGTATGCTAATAACCATTTAGGTTCTATTTTTAGCAACGATGAGTAATATTATGCTTACATAACTTACAGCTCCTTACGTAAAACCAGTTTTGCGGTAGATTAAACAGCACATTGCTCTAATCTTTATTTTGATGGCGCAAATGTCATAGTCCACCCAGAACTAATTATAAAGACGTAATTATTTGGTTTTTCAACCGACTTCTTACGATATTTGCATATCAAAGATGAAACCTTTCCCACTCTGAGAGAGACCCGTGACCAACAGTCCTCTTCAATTCGTGTCTCGTGCTGAGGGCCAAGAATGGTAATTTTGTTTCTGATAATTTTGCGCCACATGTGCTTGTCCTGGCCGACATGACGTGCCTCGTGGAGTTTGGTATTGGTATTATAGTAACCATCAGCTATTCGAGGTTCTAACCATCTTTTCTGGCAATGTGACCGAAGAAATTGTTCATTCGTGTAAGCCTTTATTTAAGTCACATAAGCTTCTTACAGTGCCCTGCATATATATTTGTGAAATAGCAAGGTTTTTAAGGTCACTCTTAAAATCTTACGCTATTTAAAAGAATCCAATTCAAATAACTCAGAACTCCGGAACTTAGTGTCTGTAATTCTACAAGGTTGTAGTTCGAGGTAGCATCCACTCATCTGGATGTCGTGTGTTATGTAAAACAGCTGAATGACGTTTAGCTGTTTCTCAGAACTGCTTCAGTTTGAACTGCTTCGAGAGTAGTAGTTTTACTTTTATATCAACATCATTGGCAACGACTCTCTTGTCCGGGCTAAACTCCAAAGTCTGGAACATCGCCGCAAAGTTGTTAGCTTATCGGTTTTTTATCGGATACATTTCGGACAGTGTGCATCAGATCTCCACGATCTTATTACCCCTTGCCCTATTACTATCGGATGACCAGAAGCACGAAAAAGTGACATTGTTTCCAGCGACATGGTGGATATTCCAAAAACCCGAACGTTTATTTATATGGATAAATAAACGTTCGGGTTTTTGGAATATGGGGTATAATAATAATATTCCCAGTTGGGAAGCGCATTCCATTGCGCTCCCCGATATAATCTGGGAGTTTTTAAATTACGAGTGAATCGGTTTCTTCTAGGCAAGTGCGCTCCATCGTAGATCGCAGTGTCGCATAACATTAGGCGAACTGGCGGTCAAGCGTATGCCTATCAAGAGTAAAGAAAAAGAGACCTGAACATTGTGCCTTTTGAGCGTGTACTTTGATTTCCTGGAAAATACTCTCGATGAAGTGATTTTTATCATGCCGGCAGTAACGCTGGATTATCCTGCTAAGCTCCGAGTACTGGTCTCTGACTTCTTGACTTGTTAACCCATGAATTTATTATTTCTTCTTGTCTTTTATAGCCATTCAAGTGTTCGAAGAGATCCAGTTTTATCTGCAAGTGCGTAATAGAGTGCGTCGTACCTTTGTGTGCGTCGTAACAGACGGGATTGTATGTTTATATCAGCAGTTGGACACAGTCATTAGCACGTGTTATTTCTATATTTTCCGAGATGTACCCGTATAATTTTTTTCTCAAACCTTTTGAGGGCTCAATAAGGCTACCGTGACATAATTCGTCGCTTTATCTCGGCCGTAGCGTGATAAAATAGTTTTGTGACGCGCGGTGAGACAATTGATCACCTATAATTGTAAATATACAGTCAGTAGAAATATTAACACAAGAGCTATTAAAGATTTGCACATACACTTTCCTTACAATAAAAGTGAAAATTTTATTAGTATTATACCCGCTGCTCAGCTATTTAACTAACCTTAACAATATCATATCATAACATACTATCACGCTCTTCGGGGAATACATCTCCGTAAGGTTAGGTAGAGCCGTACTAATGTACACCCACAGTCCGCCGAACCTCACAAACTGCGAGCTGCTACTGAGAATTTCATAGGAAAAGCCCAATAAGCTGCTCGCCCTGGGAATCGGTTTTCTGACGGAAAATCGATTCTCGAATCCGAATTAGTTATAACATGATGTGATTCCTGTGTTAAATTAAAAATTATCCTCACCTATTATATATTTTTTTTACACAAATAACATCCTAGTAATTGAATGTCGTCCCGTTACTGTACGGCACTATATACATACAGATAGGTACAAACTCTTGGCAAAATGCGGTAAGTACTTAGCATCCGCATCCGAACGGTACTGGGCTGCGATTACACCCACGTGTAACAAGAACGTTACTCACTGAAATAGATTGCAACCTACTTATAGTAGCCATTTCAATTTTTTTGCATTATATTGGTGGCCATCATGTACCAACTAATATATAAAACCTTTATATATTATACTTACAACCTTATTTATAAAACTTTATAAATACCTTCCATAGCTCGTGTTTTGTCTGGTTTTGACACGTGATATTCTGTGATTGAGAAACGTAGACAAAACAATACAATTATATACTTAATAATAAAATTTATTTATTAATCGCATAACATACCATTACGCCTGTATTACCCGAAGGGTTAGGCAGAGGCGTACTTAATGTACACTCACAGTTCGCCGGTATGTTTTAGGACCCATGTTATAGGGAGCGAGCCTATAGACATTAACCGGGGACAAATCTAGTCTCCGAGCTGCTACTGAGAATTTCATAGAAAAATCCAATAACACTTTGTTCGACCTGGGGATCGAACCCAGGACTTCTAGTGTAGCAGTCGCGCTTGGGACCACTAGACCAATGAGGCAGTCTTTTAACTTTTACTAAAACATTTACAAACAGAGTACACATTTATATAGTCAAGGGAAGATCTTATAAATCGTCTTATTAAAGGCTAACCAAAAATTGTGTTCCTATAATAATTAAATAAACAGTAAATTTAATGATGTATGGAAATTAATATTTGACTTTGATCGTGTTTAATCTATTTTGCGGCCACTCACTATCCAAATATCTACACATAATTCTAAGCTGGGTACCATCTGGAAACAGAAATCATTCACCTATCCGGCCATTCACCTTTTCCGACTATATTGGACAGACAGATAGATAATTCGTTACATGTTTTTTCCGTTATTATTAGTTATTTTCATATTTGTAGTATTTGCTTTATAGCTAATCGATCCCAAATGACTTGGGATAAGGACAGGAGAATGTTACCGATGATTGGGGTCAGCTTCCAGTCTAGTATGCGACCGAATATCACTTTTAGACGAAGCAACTGCCAACAGACCTTAACAATCCAATTTTTGGGCAATACTTAAATTCTATTCCATGATTCGGAGGAGATTCGATATGTTTGAAAGAAAACTCATCCACACACTGGCAACGACAAGAGCAGCTTAACTTTGATGATTGATTGATCAGCTTACTTGTAGCTGTAGTTATTCGGAATCGGAACTGTATCAATTTATTATATTACGCTTCGGTGTAAACGTATCCACTGCATCGTTGCAGAATGGTAGGGACCGTTTAAACACTGTCCAGACCAGTTCGCCGTGCAGTGAAAGCTTGCACACCGACTCAAAAGGTAAATAACTTTTACGTACCTAACCCTCTGGCGATATGCGAAATGCCTGTTAACCGTTTATTATCAAAGAACTGTCTGTTTTGGCAAAGCGTTTGTTTAGATTAAGTTTAAGTTGGTTATTATATTGTGTCTAAGATACATTAGTGGTTTCTGATTGCGATATTTGATTTTATTGTAAGTACATTTTATTTATTACTAGCTTCTACCGCGACATCGTCCGCGCGGCTTTCAGAAATTGTATTTTTTTTTTTGATAAAATTAACATATGTATGTCATAAGCAGTGATCGGAATAGGAAGTGCTGGTTTATCAAAACTTCCTCGAAGTTTAACAGAAACGAAAAGTGGAGACTTCCTTACGACAACAGTTTTTCTGGGACGAAAATTGTCTCGAGTTACGGGACATCATCAGTAAATTCTCCTTCGATTATGCGTGAAAAACAAATTATACTTTCGCAGTTTTTACGCTTTCATTACTTTTTATAATGGATCTGGGATTGTTTCTTGTCTTATTATTTTCCGCTGAACTGGACACCTATTTGGCATAGCCGTGGCACGCAATATTTTATTTCTGTTTTATTTTATTAGATAATCAGTTTTTTCATGGTATTGTGTCCGTGACTGTATAAAAGCCATACTCTTTCTTTCCGATAGCAATATATATTGTTACCTACTGTTTAGAAGAGCCTACTGGTTTATTATATAATTTAATATAGTTTATATTGTTTTATTATATAATTTATTTTAGTAGGTACGAGCTATTTACGTTACAATGATGTAGGTATGGTGTAAGTAACTATGGTTGATGAAATGTGGTGGCAATAGTCTTGCGGAAGATTTAACTGCAATTCAATTAAACATACTTAGCGCTTAAAGTTATATAATAGGTATTAATAACGATTAATTATTCACTGTACCCCATAGTTTAGGCTTCTAGGAGATGAAAGTAAGCATCTAATTTTAAGTTAAACCTTAGCAATACAACTGTGAAAATCGCATCCATTTTGTGCAGTCGTTTTTACATACATAAAGACAAAAAAAAAACAAAATTCTAATGATAATTGTTTTGGCCATTGCACTTCTAAACACCTTAATATTATAATTAATATTATATTTTTTTTCTTAAATTTCTCTCATCGGTCAGTAATATTTTTTGTAAAAATTAAGTAGGTACATATATACTGTATACATACCACTAGACAGACAATAAAACGAAAATGAACGGAAAGAATTATCAAAATATTATTTTTTTATCCATAGAATAAAAAACAATTAATATAGCATTGTAAATGTATTTTCTCGTTTTAATATAAATAGTACCCACTTGGTAGCTCGCAAGTTGGGTCGTAATATTTAATATAAATATATATAAATAAATTTGCTAAATAAATCCAGAAATTTTACCTGAATACCTACCCACCACATGCTTAATCATAAATTATAATCGTATTTTGAATTTCTGTTCGAATTTTGAAAGTTTGTCTCGGATTGAAATAAAACTACTTTTTACGGATTTTATCGCGTTGTATTGATATTATTTGATTCCCGACGTTTCAGATCCTTTACAGCATCCATGGTCACGGGTAGGCTAAGTTGTTGGACGTCTTAATGTTACAATTACTAACAGCTACCTTACATTTTTGTTAATTATTGGCGACCCGATTCACGCAGAATGAGCTCACCGTATCCTTCGGTCTTGCAGATTTGTGCTTGGATTTTGATTTTATGGAATCTTTATTGGGGTTCCAAGCAGGTGGTAAGTGGTAAGGTGACCGTAAAAAGTAGTTTTATATCAATGTCTAATATTCGCGTAAGTGTCAGAAACCAGTTAGTCTCGAATTTCAATTAATGATAACTATTATTATTAACGTACAAAATATTTTTTTACTAACATTTTCGTATTTGTTCTATTTAGACATATTGCAGGGTACAGACATTATGGTTATAATTATCTGTAATATTGACAATAACTAGATGAACGCAGGTAACACCGCCAGACAGAAATTCCATTTTAAAAACTTGTACTAAATTACAGCCAGCGCCATCTAACTTTTCGCAAAGTAACTACCTTTTCAAAAGTTGCAAATGCTGCCCGAAATGAGTACTGTAACTCATAGTTCATAGGGTTAATGATAGATGGTGCTGCAATTAAATACTTAAACAATATTATAACATACATACCATCACGCCTGTATTCCCCGAAGGGTTAGGTAGAGGCGTACTAATGTACACCCACAGTTCGCCGGTATGTTTAGGTCCCATGTAATAAGGGGGAGAGCATATTGCCATTAGTTTTTCTTTAATATCTATAATGTACAGACATCGGCCTGTTACAATGTTATTATTGGTAGAGATATATATACTCCGAAATCTATACTTACCTATATGTAGACACGCAAGCGCACATAACTTGAACGTAACATGTTATGCACTGTTTGGCCGATACAGCCGACCGGAGTTATTGCAAAAGTACTTATTTGCGTGGTGGCGATTGACTTTCATCTTGGAAGTAATTCTTATCATAATACGATTTTTCTTTATTCGTGATAGGCTTACGCTTGATCGCCAGTTTGCCTGATGTTAAGCTATACTGCGATCTACGATGGAGCGCGCTTGCCTAGAAGAAACCGATTCACTCGTGATTTAAAGACACTCAGATTATATCCATCAACGAAGACCCACTCGGGAAGTGCATTCCATATTTCAGCAGTACGCATTATAAAAGTGGACTTAAAGCGTTTCGTTCGGATTTTTGGAATGTCCACCGTGAATCGATGACGCTTTTTCGTGCTTCTGGTCGTCCGATAGTGGAAAGGGCTAGGGGGAATAAGGAGATCTGATGCACACTCTCCGTAATGTATCCGATAAAAAACCGATAAGCTAGCAACTTTGCGGCGATGTTCAAGACTTTGGAGATTAGCTTGGACAAGGGAGTCGTTGCCAATGAGCTTCTTGGCACGTTTCTCGATGGACTCCAACGCCTCGAGCTGGTACTTAGCCGATCCATCCCAAAGGTGCGAACAGTACTCCATGCACGACCGAACTTGTGCTTTATACAATGCGAGCAATTGTTCAGGCGTGAAGTAACGCCGCACCTTCGACCCAGCTTTCTGGCAGCTATTTGAGCTTTGGACTCTATATAGGAGCCGAAGTTGAGGGTTGACGTCAGAGTAACGCCATCCATTCCGGAATGTAGGAGTCAGTTGGAATTGGCTCTTTTTGGCGGAAAACAGACACGTCTGGGTCTTGGCAGCGTTGTATTTGGCATCGTCCCATTCAGAGACAGCCTGAAGGGACAAACTCAGACGATCGACCATGGCCTCTCTTAGAGACTGGATTTCTGATCCACCGGTCCGTGCGCTGACGATTACCTTAAGGTGTTCCGGTTCCTAAATCGATCAAAGTGTTATTAGCTTTTCCTATGAAATTTTCAGTAGCAACTCTCAGTTTCGATTTATGCCCGGTTAAACAGCTCGGTACTTAATACATGGTATCTAAACATATGAGTAGTTACCGGAAATTAGTACACCTCTATCTAACACTTCTCAATCTAATACAGGAGGGATTATAAATATTATGTTCCGGGTCTAGTATTTATGTGAAATTATATGTAAGTAGTAAACTTTCACGTTTATAATATTAGTAAGGACGACCCAAATGAAACGCTTTCAGTACAATTTTATCATACTTATCGCTGAAATGTAGAATGCGCTTCCCAACTAGGTCTTCCCCGGTAGATATAATTTGGATTTATTTTTAAATCACGAGTGAATCGGTTTCTTCTAGGCAAGCGCGCTCTATCGTAGACCGTAACAGGTGAACTGGTGGTCAAGAGTAAGCCTATCAAGAATAAAAAAAAAGAATCATTATGTAAAATTTTGTGTCAATATTCCTATACCCTTGATTAATGAACAATTGAACGCAGGTTGTATGTAAATTTATACGTAGGTACCTGTTCAGATAATGATCCAAAAGTAAATCGTAAATCTCGGTACTTGAGTTACGTATGAAGCTTAAATGTGTACAGCAGTTTATTATGTCTTTTATCATAATACAAAGCGAATTTCTCTTTTAGCTTTCTGTTTTTGCACAAAATTTGTGTTGCATACATCTTTCGTGTAATGAATATATTTTTTAAACACACCTTTTTGCCTTTACAGATGTGGTTGGCAGCGCTAACAATCGTGTTAGCGGTCTGCTTGTACCTATACTATGATACTCATAAACCTAAGAAGTTCCCACCAGGTCCCAAATGGGTTCCCATCCTCGGTTGTGCCAGCGAAGTCTATAAACTTCGAGAAAAAACTGGCTACTTATACAAAGCAGTAAAGGAACTCTCTTTATCTTATTCTATAGATGGCTCCCTGCTTGGTCTTAGAATTGGAAAAGATAGAATTGTTATGGTAAACAGTTTAGAAGCCAACAAAGAGATGCTTTTTAACGAAGATATTGATGGGAGACCGAAGGGCATCTTCTACCAAACAAGGACCTGGGGAGAAAGGCGTGGTGTGCTTTTAACTGATGGGGACTTATGGAAAGAACAGAGAAGGTTCCTTATACGGCATTTAAAGGAATTTGGCTTTGGTAGGCGAGGAATGGAGGACATCGCTCGATCGGAAGCTGGGCATATGGTGACGGACGTCATGGAGATAATTGACGGCAATGATGAAAAGACAGCTATCCTTCAGATGCACAATTTCTTCAATGTTTACATTTTGAATACTCTGTGGACGATGATGGCAGGGATAAGATACAAACCCACTGATCCACAAATGAAGGTACTCCAAAACCTACTTTTTGACTTATTCGCTGCTGTAGACATGGTTGGAACTCTTTTCAGCCATTTTCCTATACTTAGTATTATAACTCCCACTCTCTCAGGATACAAAGACTTTATAAGGACACATAAAAGGATATGGAAGTTTCTTCGAGAGGAGTTGTCAAGACATAAAGAAAGATTTAATGCTTCTCAGGAGGATAGGGATTTCATGGATGTGTACATAAGAGTTTTGTTGGAGAAAGGTGAAATTGATTCTTATTCTGAAGGTCAACTTGTGGCTATGTGCATGGATATGTTCATGGCTGGCACAGAGACGACGAGCAAGAGTATGAGCTTTTGCTTTAGTTACCTGGTCAGAGAACAAGAAGTACAGATAAAAGCTCAGGAAGAGATTGAAAGAGTCGTCGGCAAAGATCGAACGCCCAGCTTGGCTGACCGTCCTAAGTAAGTTGCCTTCACTTTATTACATTATTGTTTTTTTAAATCACGAAAATATTAGTAGGATTCGTACGTAGCGTATGTCTGTAGTAGTAGTAGTAGTATTTTTAAGTTTTTTGTGAGTATCTAAAGTTAGTTAATCTAGGTAAGTGAATTACATACAAAATATAACTACCATGTTTTAATTTCAATCAACAAATAACATAGCGGTAGGTCATCGCACTTGCGATCATATGGTTGCCGGTTCACGTCGGTAGTGCAATGGGTGGCCATTGCACTACCGACGTGAACCCACTCGTAATACAAGCATTTATCTTAGCACGAGGGGTTAACAAGAATTCTAGTAATGTGAGACCCACATTGATAGCGTAGTAGCCCTGCGACCAAGTTTTTATAATAAAATTTACCATTTAATTTTCAGTATGCCGTATAACGAGGCTGTTGTCCACGAATGTATTCGGCATTTCATGGGACGAACCTTTGGGGTGCCTCACCGAGCTGTAAGAGATACCACACTGGCTGGATATTATATACCAGAAGTAAGATATATTGTTTGCTATACGCTGACACCGTTATTCAAAAAGATAATAAATGATGATTTAGATATGTGTTACCACGATAATGTTGGTGTGATAATAGTCCTGCGAATAGGTAATTAATGTCCTGTATGAATAAATCATACTCATTCAGTAATATTCTCAATGATAGTGATGATTTCTCACAATTAATAATTTTATTCCATAGATTTATGGATTCTTCTTGATTGTCCTTTTCATCTGCAGTATAGTAGAGGGGAGCCCATGAGGGGATTAGGCCACCTCCGCCACGCAAGTCGGCAGATGAACATACTTTTAATATCACAGACACATCGGAGCATCTAAACTATAAATATCTGACAGATTGACACGCTTAAATATGTCCATATAACGGGTTTTTTTACATTTTTGAAAATCTGTAGACGCTTTCCCTACCACTGAAAGGGGAACATTACATAACCTTTTATTCTTCCTATCATCTAATCTATAAAATCGAATGGGTCTCCACGACGCTTGAGAAATTCTCCATTTAGCATCATGAGCTCCTGAGCTATAGTATTATTAATATCTGTGATGCTGCCAAAACTTGATTAAATATGTAGATATTTTAAGACTAAGAGGAGGTTAGGTCAAATGTACCATAGGAATTATAGCAGTGTTCGTAAGACGAAAGTGACTGCATAAATGTTATTTGTTGTTGTCGCTACATATTCTGTCTACTTTAAATATGTAGATAAAATTTGTATCAAGCTGATTACCTACGTTTATACTTACATTGTCTACATTACCTTGCTCATCAGCATCTTATGTTTTCAGGACACGATGGTGCTGAGCAACTTCACGAACATCTTGATGGATGAAGATATGTATCCTGAACCTTATGCTTTCAAGCCGGAACGATTTCTATCCGAGGGAAAAATATGTTTGCCAGATCACTATTTTCCATTTGGTCTAGCCAAGCATCGATGTATGGGTGACGTTTTGGCGAAATGCAACATCTTCATATTTACTACAACGATGTTGCAGCGGTTCTCTTTCTTGCCAGTTCCAGGAGAACCTATGCCTTCCTTATATCATGTAGACGGGGCTACTCCATCCGCGGCCCCTTTTAAAGCACTTATAACGCCAAGGGTAGGATAAAGTTTGGGATCTTAGTTAAATTTACTAGCATTTCAATTATTTTGACCTTGACCATCATAAGCACCTCTCCTGAGGTGCACATAAACAGGACATTTGTCTGATAAGTGATAACAGACACCAATAAATTTGTTGAAATTTTTTGTTTTTTATTCGTGATAGGCCCACGCTTGACCGCCAGTTCGCCTGATGTTAAGCGATACTGCGATCTACGATGGAGCGCGCTCACCCTCAGCATTACCGCGTTTATATCAATACTTTATGCCTCTAATTGGAGTGTCTATTTCAAATTACATTTTTAAAACATTTCTTGCCAATGTAAACATCATTGTATGTATGACTATAATTATTTATTTCTTGTTACTTAATTAGATATCTAAATTTGTAGTAGGTACCAATTTTGAGATGTTAGAATGTTATAAAGTAGGTAATCGATGTTCGTGGACTGTACTTGTTGTAGTGGTAGACACTAAATGTTGTTTTAGAGTTGGACTATTTTATGTAAGTATTTTAATTTACAGTAATATTATAAAGAATCTTGGCGTCCTTTAGCTTATTTGGGTATACTTTTGAACAGATTTTCGTAATAAATATATAATGGATATTTATTCTATTTTATAGATATTAAATCTATTGCTATATATAACTCAACCGAAAATTGTTAAGTTTTACAAAATTTTGAAGACTTGTGGTCATCCCTATTTGCTAGATCTACATCTTGAGCATCGCAAAGGACACATTCTTGAAATTTAAACAGGATTGAGATGACGTTTTTACTGTATTAATATATTTTTACATCTCTTATAGTAACTATTACTGTTGTACTAGACTAGAAGCATTTCCAATATTTAAGGAAAATAAACAATAACACAACGATTAAAATGTATTAAACAGTTTTTTTTTTCATTTTCCTTCTAAAAACATTATCGATATATCCAAGCTGACTAAATTAAAACTAAACTTTTGAAAATAAAATAAGATAGGACAGCGACATCTGTATCACATTGAGTTAACTAATGTTTCATCGTGTTGTTTGAATAAAACTAGCTGTTACTGATAGATGGCGTGAAAGTCTACTAGGGAAGAGGAAGAATTCATTTTACGGGTGGAGTCCTCGAATTTTTTTCGACGTAATATAGTAAACAGAAGTATTTTCTCAAGAATAAGTACTAATTTATGTTTTATATTATAATAACGAACTGTTTCATTAGTATAGTGGTCCTAAACGATGACTGCTCCGTCTGGTTTTCATTCCCAGGTCGAGCAAACTTTTTTTTTTAACTTAACTTTTATATTACATGGGACCTAAACAGACTGGTGAACTGGGTGTACATTAGCACACCACTACAGCTTATCGGAGAATACCTACTTATAGGTAGGCGCAATGGTATGCTATGTTATAAAGTTATGTGACGGTGTTGGCGGGACGTCCCGATTTTCGATTTTCTCCTGTCAATATCAGGACGTCTAGCAACACTGGGCCAGAGGTGCTACCCAATAGAATAGGGGGCAAACGAGCAGACGGATCGCCTGATGGTAAGCGATTACCGCCGCCCATGGACACCCGCAACACCAGAGGAGTCACAAGTGCGTTGCCGGCCTCTTAAAAAGGAGTACGCTCTTTTCTTGAAGGTTTGAAGGTCGTATTGGTCCGGAAATACTGCAGGCGAAAGTTCATTCCACAGTTTTGTTGTGCGAGGCAGAAAGTTTCTAGAGAAACGCACTGTTGTGGACTGCCAACCATTAAGATGATTTGTTTGTAACTGACAATACCTAGCAAATCACTGTACCTAGTGTTTTATCTTCCATTCGGTAGAGGATTAACAACGAACTTAGACTTTAATTATGGAGGTATAGGTAATCTAACGTCTCCTCTCTTCTTGTGGAAGAAGCAAAATAAGAATGCAAGAATCGCAGCAAATGTGTTGTTTCTGCCACTTACAGATGGGGCGAGCCTAAATTCCAATATGTAACTAGGCGGAATTCCAAACACCAAGCTGTTCCTGAGAATTACACAGAAATACCTAATAATACGTACCTCGACCTGGGAATCTAACCCAGGACCTCTGGTGCAGTCGCGCTTGGGACTACTAAATTTATGAGACAATAATTAGACCCTTCATATTATTTTTTCTTCATCTTCAATGGACAGACATGGACCAGTTACAATGTTATCATATTAGCATTATATAGTTTATATATAATGCTAATATGATTTGTAACTAAAGTTTTCAATAAATTAAACACATTTTAAGTATTTAGTTAAGAGTATATAATTTTCTCTCATCGTCTTGTAAATTGAGTATTACAGACATTTTAAATAGGTACTTATCTTTTATAGATATTCTTGAGCCCTAATTTGTACCTATGCAGGTTGTATATATATTACAAAAATCTGCTATAATACTGGGTTACTACCTACTACTTACCATATAGTTTGTTTAACAATATTATTGACGTAATTTTATTAAGTCTGATTGTGTCATATCGTTGTCCTTGACGTCTTGTATATTGTTGATATTTTTAGTATCGATATCACCCTGAGATATTACTGGTATTCAATTATTCAGCATCGTGCATCGGTCTAAATGACATGGATTGTGTCTAATCCAAGACTTTGACATCTATAATATCAATGACACTGACATCTGTCACACGGATGGTAGTGACATCTGTTGTCACAGCAATGCAAATTTAGTTTAGTTTCGTGTCAACAGCCGTGAAGTTAAGATGTGTTGTACCAGTACACAATAATAAATAATTGTAGGGGAATTAATAAAACAGCGATTTAAGATGAATGATGTTTAATGAGTGATGAGATGAATATATTATTAAAATTAAAGAGCAGACACAATTTTCAAGTAACACTAATACATTGTAGACATTTCATTGCGCCATCTTTACAGCAAAATCATACACACTTCGTTATCCAAACACAATGGATCGCAATTAAAAAGGTCTTATGCACATAATTCAGTCCAGAGTTTAGATGTTTTTGTTGACAATCCAAAAATAATCTAATTCCTTATAACTATTTAATTTCTAAGTGTACCTTGGCGTAATCGTTTTAAAGAAAATAAAGTGATTAAGCCAATGAACTGGAATATTAACCTATTTTGAGCTAGATTTGAGCGGCTATACTTTTGGTTTTTCAAAAACAAACCAGCTACCTACATAAAAAAAAACATTAGCTTCCACCACTTACATGAGCTCTGTTTTTAAAATGCCATTGTGTTATCTTTTAACAAAAACACTCGGTCGTTATACAATCAACGCAGTGTATTTCATTCAAAGCCTTAGTGATAATATAAAAATTGTCTGACTCTGCTACTACTAGAGAATTACAAAAAATACAACGAATGCGGACAAACTGTATTTTGACTGCATGTCACAAGAATGGTTAAAATAATTGCATCGTAGCTATTGATGGCATTTTAAAAGTCATAATAAAGTCCGTTCACGCATTTATCGTAGGAGAATTAGAACTAATCGGCCACAAGTTACATTTGGAGACCAACAGCTTCATTATCTTAGTAATTTGTAGATTACATGGCAAGGTCAATGTTTCATGGAACAACAGTCTGTTAGTCTGTGGTCATGTACACTCACACACTCTCTCTTTCCCCCCTTTTTACCTGTCCCCTCTCTCTCCATCCCCTATTTCGCTCCCAATCTCTCTCTCTCTCTCTCAACAGACTCCAAACTATTTTTCCATAATAGTAAAACTCGAATCGGTTCCCCATCAATAAGAATCCATACAACAATTATTACTTCTAGTGAATTTTTATGAAAGTAGCTTCAGATTGTACAAAATATTAACAGCCTTTCTCTAATGTTTGACAGTAATTGTTGTAGCTGCAGTGCAACATAACAGCCAACAAAGACGATGCAAAAAGACATACTACTTCAATAACTGTCAATTGTTAAACTTTGTCTCTGCTAACCGTTCCTTCCAACTGCCACCTTGTGATACCCGCATGGATAACAAACATCATTGTAACATTCCATTCAAAACATTACATTAATCGTTCACACGTGGTTTCTGTCAACGATTATAGCTAAGGCAGTCAGATTGCAGGTCTTGACTAAACCAGACAGCCATGAATCTCAATTACTGATAACAATTTGGTTGTTAACAAATTAAAATCAAACCTACAGTAAAAAAACATTTTTCTAATAATGTCTAAAATATAATACAAAGTGAAAACTTAAAATATACATTAAATTAAATACCTTTGGTGTTGTTGCTTAAAATAGTTTCTTCAAGCATGTTGGTCTCATCTGGCCTGACTATAACTAAGAAACAGGAATATATAACTAGGTCCAATAATATTCATTACCAAAATATTCAAAGTTCCTTTGAAATATAGAGACAACCACAGCCTGCAATTTTTCCGGAATAATTTGAGTCTTTTGGGCTGTTGAAAGGTTTTTATGCCCCAAATGGCGAGATAAAGTTTTTGTTTTACCAATCAATTACAATTATGTGTAAGATTTCACGGAATAATTATAAGTAATAACCAACACTTTTCAATATCCTTAGGTGACTTAAAACCGGAACCCTTTGTAACAGAAATAGATCTCTACCACGTCATACTTAAAATTATGATGCAGCGAAGTGAAATGCGATGATGTGAGATGATGAAAATAAAGGAAACGAATCAAAAAAGAAAAAAATATCAAAATCGGAAAAATAAGGTAAAAATTTTATTTATGAAAATAGACAAATATAAAGACAGTATAAATTAGAAGAAAACATAACAGAAAGAAGAGCATAAGACAGGAACGAAAACATCACCAAGGACAGAAGCTTGGTGATCAGCAGTACTCATCCTACACTGCCGGTAACGCTGCTGCCCGACACCGGCAAAGAAGTGTAGGACTGGTAGTTAAAAGACTAAAAAATCAAATCCAAAATGTAAAGTTATGAACTAGCCAAAAAAATGAAAACAATGGATTTAATCGTATGAAGATGATAATGTAAGTAATGAGATGATTCCTGATATAGATCTATGAACATTTGTATTGCACCGACTTGGAGCAGAATAATGATGGTGATGATGATGGCAGATGGTCAAAAATCAGCTAATAATATGTTCATAGAAACTGGAAATATAGAAAGACAAGAATAGACCAATATATTGTCCAAAAGACATAAAGATAAGAAAATTTTGCAGAAAGAAGAGCATAAGAGAGGAACTTAAACATTACCAAAGACAGAAGCTTGTTGATCAGCCTGTGGTCATTTACACATACACATACTCTCTTTCTCCCCTTTTTACCTCCCCCTCCCTCGCTCTCCACCCTCTATTTCGCTCCCAATTACTCTCTCTCAACAGCCTGCAAACTATTTTTCCATAATAGTAAAACTCGAATCGGTTCCCCATCAATAAGAATCCATACAACAATTATTACTTCTAGTGATTTTTTATGAAAGTAGCTTCAGATTGTACAAAATATTAACAGCCTTTCTCTAATGTTTGACAGTAATTGTTGTAGCTGCAGTGCAACATAACAGCCAACAAAGACGATGCAAAAAGACATACTACTTCAATAACTGTCAATTGTTAAACTTTTTCTCTGCTAACCGTTCCTTCCAACTGCCACCTTGTGATACCCGCATGGATAACAAACATCATTGTAACATTCCATTCAAAACATTACATTAATCGTTCACACGTGGTTTCTGTCAACGATTATAGCTAAGGCAGTCAGATTGCAGGTCTTGACTAAACCAGACAGCCATGAATCTCAATTACTGATAACAATTTGGTTGTTAGCAAATTAAAATCAAACCTATAGTAAAAAATCATTTTTCTAATAATGTCTAAAATATAATACGAAGTGAAAACTTAAAATATACATTAAATTAAATACCTTTGGTGTTGTTGCTTAAAATAGTTTTTTGAAGCATGTTGGTCTCATCTGGCCTGACTATAACTAAGAAACAGGAATATATAGCTAGGTCCAATAATGTTCATTACCAAAATATTCAATGTTCCTTTGAAATATGGAGACAACCACAGCCTGCAATTTTTCCAGAATAATTTGAGTCTTTTGGGCTGTTGAAAGGTGTTTATGCCCCAAATGGCGAGATAAAGTTTTTGTTTTACCAATTAATTACAATTATGTGTAAGCTTTCACGGAATAATTTTAAGTTGTAACCAACACTTTCAATATCCTTAGGTGACTTAAAACCGGAACCCTTTGTAACAGAAAAAGATCTCTACCAAGTCATACTTAAAATTATGATGCAGCGAAGTGAAATGCGATGATGTGAGATGATGAAAATAAAGGAACCGAATCAAAAAAGAAAAAAATATCAAAATCGGAAAAATAAGAAAATAAGGTAACAATTTTATTTATGAAAATAGACAAATATAAAGACAGTATAAATTAGAAGAAAACATAACAGAAAGAAGAGCATAAGACAGGAACGAAAACATCACCAAGGACAGAAGCTTGGTGATCAGCAGTACTCATCCTACACTGCCGGTAACGCTGCTGCCCGACACCGGCAAAGAAGTGTAGGACTGGTAGTTAAAAGACTAAAAAATCAAATCCAAAATGTAAAGTTATGAACTAGCCAAATAAAATGAAAACAATGGATTTGATCGTATGAAGATATGTACTGCGCCGATTTGGAGCAGAATAATGATGATGATGGCAGATGGTCAAAAAACAGTTAATAATATGTTCTTAGAAACTGGAAATATAGAAAGACAAGAATAGACTAATATATTGTCCAAAAGAGATAAAAGATAAGAAAATTTTACAGAAAGAAGAGCATAAGAGAGGAACCTAAACATCACCAAAGACAGAAGCTTGTTGATCAACAGTACTCATCCTACACTACCGGCGACGCTACTGTCCGGCACCAGCAAAGAACTGCAGGACTGGTTATAAGACAAAATATAAACCAAAAAAATATTTCGTTCAATAACAAATATAATTTGATCTTCCACACAGACAAATTTTATATTAAAGATCATAGAGTAGCGGTAAAAAATAGGATCATCCAGTCAACTTAGTATTCAGTATGATATAATTTTAATAAATATATAGATAAGAACTAGTTGTTAGATAAATTTGACGTCAAAATCAGGTAAGCATTGCTGTATTACGGTAGTGATGAACAGCACTTAAAAAGAAAATAGACGGAAGTTGTCAGCCATCAATCTGATAATTCCCCCTAGTCTTTCGACACCCACGTCGGGGAGTGTGGTCGTGGGTCCATGTAGCCTCGGTCAAATTAGGAAACATGGTAGATTTGTGGTGGCACCAAACGCTCTAAACGTTCGGTTCCTACCACACCGTGGGTCTCTTTGTTCAACAAGGTTTTAGCTGTGTAAAGTCCACTGTACTTCAAGGATGTTACACTGCCCTAGGTGCAGTTTATGAATGTGGCTTGTAGAACAATCGTTCATACTGTCCTTAATGTCCAATGTTGGACAAGGGCCCAAACAGTGGTACAAAAAACCATCTGTTTCTCCAGGTTAATCTCTTGTACCTAAGTATTTGGGAGGATGGTATGAAAACCCACGGCATTAACAAAATCAGTAGCTCCAGATGTATGCTTTGCACGATCAGCCGTTTTAATTCTAAATTCATCAAGAAGTTGCACCGCGACTCCCGTAATCAGAATCATTTTTTAAACTAAATGTCTAAAATAATTGTAATATTTCGAAAATAGAAAGAGTAACAACAATCAAATTAAGTAAGTATAAGGTAAATTCGACGTGAAAAGCAGGTAGTCATAATCAGAATTTAAAAATGCAAACAGATGGATGTTGTCATCCTATCCTTCCTAAGATCCCGTCGTGTATCAACATCCAAAGCGAGGTTTGTGGTACTGAGTTCATTGAATCACCGTTGAATTTAGTGGCACCAAATCAAAACATTCGGTCCCAACCACAAAAAGGAACGAATTTAAAATGTAGAAAATTGCTTTAAATATTCAATTAAGTACCAATTTCCTAACGCTAAAAGCAGATATAACGGGGTTTACACTTCTTGATCAACTTAAAAAGACTGTGGCTAAAACACACTCTGGACACTAGGTTCCAATGCCACACGCTTCGAATTTAAATTAAAAAAATTATTAAAACGTCCAGGTGTTACGGCAATCAGGGCGACTTAGCGCATCATCCCCCAATTCATGTCATTAATTACAAATCTCCACTTACCACAATAAAATCTGTTTTACCAGATATTATGAAAAACAGGAGCCACGAAAGTGGCTTCTAAGCAAATGAAGGCAAATTATAATTAAAGCCTAAGCAAAATGTGACAACCATCAAGCTCCAATATTGAAGCATAGCAATCTAGAGCAAACCTACTGAAGCTACAGCGTCCTGTCTAACAAATTAGATGTTAAACACAGGTCCGCTCTTTACTGATCGCTGAACTCGTTATATGCTTGCTTGTTGATTTGTCTATTATAACAGAATACGTCCGTTGGTGAATCTGGACCTAATCCAATAAGGCAGTAGGAGCACCAAGCTCACGAGGGACTCAAGACTAAGATGTTATCAGCCAACAGATAGATTCTGTTATTATCCATCTGTCAGTTCCCGATCGTTTATCAATATCCACGGCGGGAAGAGTGATCGTGGTTAAGACTCCAATATAAAAAAGGAACAAGAGTATAAGACAGGAACTAAAACATCACCAAGGACAGAAGCTTGGTGATCAGCAGTACTTATCCTACATTGCCGGTGATGCTGCTGCCCGGCACCGGCAAGGACTTTACGTTGACTTTAGGTATATGAATAAAAAAGTATCAACTTCTTCATTTTGAAGAAGAATAATTAAAATTGACAAGTCCATAGCTGAATACAGCTGCTACAGTAGTACAAGCCAGATGTTTTGGGTATGATCTATAGTGTTGTTAAAATAGACGGATGTCGTCATCCATCCAGTAGATTCTATCCCCTCGCATTTCTTCACGAATGGCGGCGGGGAGTTTGGTGGTGGGACCATGTAACCTCACTTAATTAATAAGGACACACCATGATTTTGTGGTGGTACCAAAAGCTCTAATCGTTCGGTTCCTACCACACTGTGGGACTCTTTGTTCAACGAGATAGCTTGGTAACCAGCACCAGCTTTGACTAGCCTGTAGCCTTCTGTGGTTTGTTGAGCAGTCGTTCATAATATCCCAAACATCCAATGCTGGACATTAACCCAAACAGTGATACAATAAACCGTCTGCCAGAGACAGGATTAATCTGTTGTACCTAAGTATTTGGGGCGATGGAGTGTTACGAAAACCCACAGCGTTAATAATATTAGAAGCTCCCGAAGTATTGTTCTGCACATCTTTGCGTTCAAAATTCCTGTCCACCAAGAATATTGACTGCGAGTTCACATTAAAAAGAACGTGGAAAAGATTAATCAGAATATAAATAAGGTTTGGCACACAATTTGTGTTTTCGGAAATTAACATTCATTTTGAAATGAAACAGAAGAATCTCGGTCATTGTTTTAAATATTGAAGTTCTTAATTTCGATGCCAGAAGCAATACAACCAGAGCTCCCTTCAACATTGAAAGAATTACGGACAACAGTACAGCCGAAACCTATAATGGACTTAGGTTTCAATGCCAAATACGCAATCATAAACAATAAACTTAATAAAACGTCCAGGTGTTACGGAAACCAGGTTGACTTAGCGCATCATCCCCTGGTTCAAGTAATTTATTTCAAATCTCTGTTTGTCACAATATAATCTGTTTCACCAGATCTTTTGTAAAACGTGAGCCACAAGAGTGGCTTCTAAGCAACTGAAGGCAAATTATAATCGCAGCCTAAGCGAAATGTGACAACCATCAAGCTCCACTATTGAAGCATAGCAATCTAGAGCAAACTTACTGAAGCTACAGCATTGTATCTAACAAATTAGATGTTAAACACAAGTCCGCTCTTTACTGATCGCTAAGCTCTTTATAAGCTTGCTTGGTGATTTGTCTATTATAACAGAATACGTCCGTTGGTGAATCTGGACCTAATCCAATAAGGCAGTACGAGCACTAAGCTCACGAGGGACTCAAGACTAAGATGTTATCAGCCAACAGATAGATTCTGTTATTATCCATCTGTCAGTTCCCGATCGTTTTTCAGTATCCACGGCGGGAAGAGTGATCGTGGTTCAGACTCCAAGTAAATTGGAATAAGTACAGAAAGATAATAACACAAGAGTAAATTAAAATACCTAGAAATGATAAACTATGATAACCAAAAGAGATACCTAGAAATAAGCAAAACGAAATATTTTAATAGAATTCATATGAAAAGTACCAATATAAAAAAGGAACAAGAGCATAAGACAGGAACTAAAATATCACCAAGGACAGAAGCTTGGTGATCAGCAGTACTCATCCTACATTGCCGGTGACGCTGCTGCCCGGCACCGGCAAGGACTTTACGTTAACTTTAGGTATATGAATAAAAAAATATCAACTTCTTCGTTTTGAAGAAGAATAATTAAAATTGACAAGTCCATAGCTGAATACAGCTGCTACAGTAGTACAAGCCAGATATTTTGGGTATCATCTATAGTGTTGTTAGAAAATAGACGGATATCGTCATACATCCAGTAGATTCTATCCCCTCGCATTTCATCACGAATGGCGGCGGGGAGTTTGGTGGTGGGACCATGTAACCTCAGTTAATTAATAAGGACACACCATGATTTTGTGGTGGTACCAAATGCTCTAATCGTTCGATTCCTACCACACTGTGGGACTCTTTGTTCAACAAGATAGCTTGGTAACCAGCACCAGCTTTGGCTAGCCTGTAGCCTTCTGTGGCTTGTTGAGCAGTCGTTCATAATATCCCAAACATCCAATGCTGGACATTAACCCAAACAGTGATACAATAAACCGTCTGCCAGAGACAGGATTAATCTGTTGTACCTAAGTATTTGGGGTGATGGAGTGTTACGAAAACCCACAGCGTTAATAATATTGGAAGCTCCCGAAGTATTGTTCTGCGCGTCTTTGCGTTCAAAATTCCTGTCCACCAAGAATATTGACTGCGAGTTCACATTAAAAAGAACGTGTAAAAGATTAATCAGAATATAAATAATGTTTGGCACACAATTTGTGTTTTCGGAAATTAACATTCATTTTGAAATGAAACAGAATAATCTTGGTCGTTGTTTTAAATATTGAAGTTCTTATTTTCGATGCCAGAAGCAATACAACCAGAGCTCCCTTCAACATTGAAAGAATTACGGACCACAGCCGAAACCTATAATGGACTTAAGGTTTCAATGCCAAACACGCAATCATAAACAATAAACTTAATAAAACGTCCAGGTGTTACGGAAACCAGGTTGACTTAGCGCATCATCCCCTGGTTCAAGTAATTTATTTCAAATCTCCGTTTGTCACAATATAATCTGTTTCACCAGATCTTTTGTAAAACGGGAGCCACAAGAGTAGCTTCTAAGCAACTGAAGGCAAATTATAATCGCAGCCTAAGCGAAATGTGACAACCATCAAGCTCCAATATTGAAGCATAGCAATCTAGAGCAAACTTACTGAAGCTACAGCGTTGTATCTAACAAATTAGATGTTAAACACAAGTCCGCTCTTTACTGATCGCTAAGCTCTTTATAAGCTTGCTTGGTGATTTGTCTATTATAACAGAATACGTCCGTTGGTGAATCTGGACCTAATCCAATAAGGCAGTACGAGCACCAAGCTCACGAGGGACTCAAGACTAAGATGTTATCAGCCAACAGATAGATTCTGTTATTATCCATCTGTCAGTTCCCGATCGTTTTTCAGTATCCACGGCGGGAAGAGTGATCGTGGTTCAGACTCCAAGTAAATTGAAATAAGTACAGAAAGATAATAACACAAGAGTAAACTAAAATACCTAGAAATGATAACCTATGATAACCTAAAGAGATACCTAGAAATAAGCAAAACGAAATATTTTAATAGAATTCATATGAAAAGTACCAATATAAAAAAGGAACAAGAGCATAAGACAGGAACTAAAACATCACCAAGGACAGAAGCTTGGTGATCAGCAGTACTCATCCTACATTGCCGGTGACGCTGCTGCCCGGCACCGGCAAGGACTTTACGTTAACTTTAGGTTTAAGAATAAAAAAGTATCAACTTCTTCGTTTTGAAGAAGAATAATTAAAATTGACAAGTCCATAGCTGAATACAGCTGCTACAGTAGTACAAGCCAGATGTTTTGGGTATTATCTATAGTGTTGTTAGAAAATAGACGGATGTCGTCATCCATCCAGTAGATTCTATCCCCTCGCATTTCGTCACGAATGGCGGCGGGGAGTTTGGTGGTGGGACCATGTAACCTCAATTAATTAATAAGGACACACCATGATTTTGTGGTGGTACCAAATGCTCTAAGCGTTCGGTTCCTACCACACTGTGGGACTCTTTGTTCAACAAGATAGCTTGGTAACCAGCACCAGCTTTGGCTAGCCTGTAGCCTTCTGTGGCTTGTTGAGCAGTCGTTCATAATATCCCAAACATCCAATGCTGGACATTAACCCAAACAGTGATACAATAAACCGTCTGCCAGAGACAGGATTAATCTGTTGTACCTAAGTATTTGGGGCGATGGAGTGTTACGAAAACCCACAGCGTTAATAATATTGGAAGCTCCCGAAGCATTGTTCTGTGCGTCTTTGCGTTCAAAATTCCTGTCCACCAAGAATATTGACTGCGAGTTCACATTAAAAAGAACGTGGAAAAGATTAATCAGAATATAAATAAGGTTTGGCACACAATTTGTGTTTTCAGAAATTAACTTTCATTTTAAATTAAGGAAACAGAAGAATCTCGGTCGTTGTTTTAAATATTGAAGTTCCTATTTTCGATACCAGAAGCAATACCGCCAGAGCTCCCTTCAACATTGAATGAATTACGGACAACAGTACAGCCGAAACCTATAATGGACTTAAGGTTTCAATGCCAAACACGCAATCATAAACAATAAACTTAATAAAACGTCCAGGTGTTACGGAAACCAGGTTGACTTAGCGCATCATCCCCTGGTTCAAGTAATTTATTTCAAATCTCCGTTTGTCACAATATAATCTGTTTCACCAGATCTTTTGTAAAACAGGAGCCACAAGAGTAGCTTCTAAGCAACTGAAGGCAAATTATAATCGCAGCCTAAGCGAAATGTGACAACCATCAAGCTCCAATATTGAAGCATAGCAATCTAGAGCAAACTTACTGAAGCTACAGCATTGTATCTAACAAATTAGATGTTAAACACAAGTCCGCTCTTTACTGATCGCTAAGCTCTTTATAAGCTTGCTTGGTGATTTGTCTATTATAACAGAATACGTCCGTTGGTGAATCTGGACCTAATCCAATAAGGCAGTACGAGCACTAAGCTCACGAGGGACTCAAGACTAAGATGTTATCAGCCAACAGATAGATTCTGTTATTATCCATCTGTCAGTTCCCGATCGTTTTTCAGTATCCACGGCGGGAAGAGTGATCGTGGTTCAGACTCCAAGTAAATTGGAATAAGTACAGAAAGATAATAACACAAGAGTAAATTAAAATACCTAGAAATGATAACCTATGATAACCAAAAGAGATACCTAGAAATAAGCAAAACGAAATATTTTAATAGAATTCATATGAAAAGTACCAATATAAAAAGGAACAAGAGCATAAGACAGGAACTAAAACATCACCAAGGACAAAAGCTTGGTGATCAGCAGTACTCATCCTACATTGCCGGTGACGCTGCTGCCCGGCACCGGCAAGGACTTTACGTTAACTTTACGATTTAAGAATAAAAAAGTATCAACTTCTTCATTTTGAAGAAGAATAATTAAAATTGACAAGTCCATAGCTGAATACAGCTGCTACAGTAGTACAAGCCAGATGTATTGGGTATTATCTATAGTGTTGTTAGAAAATAGACGGATTTCGTCATCCATCCAGTAGATTCTATCCCCTCGCATTTCGTCACGAGTGGTGGCGGGGAGTTTGGTGGTGGGATCATGTAACCTCAATTAATTAATAAGGACACACCATGATTTTGTGGTGGTACCAAAAGCTCTAATCGTTCGGTTCCTACCACACTGTGGGACTCTTTGTTCAACAAGATAGCTTGGTAACCAGCACCAGCTTTGACTAGCCTGTAGCCTTCTGTGGCTTGTTGAACAGTCGTTCATAATATCCCAAACATCCAATGCTGGACATTAACCCAAACAGTGATACAATAAACCGTCTGCCAGAGACAGGATTAATCTGTTGTACCTAAGTATTTGGGGCGATGGAGTGTTACGAAAACCCACAGCGTTAATAATATTGGAAGCTCCCGAAGTATTGTTCTGCACATCTTTGCGTTCAAAATTCCTGTCCACTAAGAATATTGACTGCGAGTTCACATTAAAAAGAAAGTGAAAAAGATTAATCAGAATATAAATAAGGTTTGGCACACAATTTGTGTTTTCGCAAATTAACTTTCATTTTGAAATGAAACAGAAGAATCTCGGTCGTTGTTTTAAATATTGAAGTTCCTATTTTCGATGCCAGAAGCAATACCGCCAGAGCTCTCTTCAACATTGAATGAATTACGGACAACAGTACAGCCGAAACCTATAATGGACTTAGGTTTCAATGCCAAATACGCAATCATAAACAATAAACTTAATAAAACGTCCAGGTGTTACGGAAACCAGGTTGACTTAGCGCATCATCCCCTGGTTCAAGTAATTTATTTCAAATCTCTGTTTGTCACAATATAATCTGTTTCACCAGATCTTTTGTAAAATGGGAGCCACAAGAGTGGCTTCTAAGCAACTGAAGGCAAATTATAATCGCAGCCTAAGCGAAATGTGACAACCATCAAGCTCCAATATTGAAGCATAGCAATCTAGAGCAAACTTACTGAAGCTACAGCGTCGTATCTAACAAATTAGATGTTAAACACAAGTCCGCTCTTTACTGATCGCTAAGCTCTTTATAAGCTTGCTTGGTGATTTGTCTATTATAACAGAATACTTCCGTTGGTGAATCTGGACCTAATCCCATAAGGCAGTACGAGCACTAAGCTCACGAGGGACTCAAAACTAAGATGTTATCAGCCAACAGATAGATTCTGTTATTATCCATCTGTCAGTTCCCGATCGTTTTTCAGTATCCACGGCGGGAAGAGTGATCTTGGCTCAAATCTCTTCTATATCCGTGTCTAGTAGACACAAGTGTCCCGCATTACTTAAGTTGGTTTGAGAAAACCCAGGTTTTAAAATAGCCACATCTCCTATTTATAAAGTGATGGGTAAATTTTAGACTGAGATTAAACTTACTGTGACCATCTTTCGTAATATCAGGAAAGAAAATTTTAACATACTCCTAATTGCTTGGATAACCAGATTAACAATAAAAAAGAGTTTGTTTATGAAACCAGTACACGATAAAATGTAAGGTGCATCAGTCAGATATTACTTTTGCAATGTAGGAAGACAGAAGTAACATGACAAGATAATGTCTAATAGGGAATCATGGAAAAAAATACGCACTGCGTTGAAATCAAGTAAATTGGAATAAGTGCAAAAAGATAATCATAGTTTATAAGTAAATAAAAAGCTAGAAATAGGCAAAATCAAATATTATAATAGAATTCATATGAAATATACTAATATTAAACAGAAACAAGAGCATAAGACAGGAACTATAACATCACCAAGGACAGAGGCTTGGTGATCAGCAGTACTCATCCTACATTGCCGGTGACGCTGCTGCCCGGCACCGGCAAGGACTTTAGCTTAACATGACATACAAAAGGATAAAAATATATGAAATTGATAAAAGGTGATAAAAATTATCATACTGGTTGTTGGATTAAAGAGAGCTATTTTCTATAGAAGATTCGCTGAGCAAAAAAATTGCCAAAAACACAGTGATTTGGGAACGATTGTAAAAAGTACCTATCTGTAGATCCAAACGAAAAATTTAAAGTAAAAATAAATCAAGTCTAGGATCTGTGTGTTGTGCTGTGCTCTAAATTATCATTCAAAATCAAAAGATGCTATTTTCCGAATATCCGGCCAAAAAATGCTATTTCCATTTTTGATTACCTACATTTTGTGCTTTGTAATAATAACTTTTTTTTTATTTTTATATATTTATAAAAATATTTAATAATCAGTCTCGATCAAGACTAAACACAGGCTTTTCTCGAATTCTATTGATACTCTAAGATCCTACTTAGAGTATCAATAGAATTCTAGAAAAATAACTATATTTCGCTGCGATCACAAGAGTATTTTGACAGAAACAGTTTTTAAATTTTCTGAAAATAAGTCAAAGAAAATTATAAAAAAATTACAAAGCTGTGGCGATACTACTACAACGATTTTGATCGTCATTCTTTGTTTTTGAACATCGAAGCGTCCCCTATATTTTCCGCTAACTCAATGATTTTCATATGGAATTAAAGTTGAAAAAGAAAATTAATATCACGAAGTTTCTGCAGAATTGAACCTTCGTGATCAGCAGTACCAGCCTTCCCGTGCCGATGACGCTGCTGTCGCCACAGGCGGACTTCTTTTTGGTCAGACTGGCCATAAACAAATTTTAAATACTTAAAATTATGGAATACGGAGTAAGGAATGTGTGCGAAACAGAAAAAATTGTTCCAAAGGAATTTCTGATTTAGATCAGGAAAGACAATTTCTTAATTGAAAATTGTTGTTCTAATTATGTCAAACCCATAATAGGTTTCATCGATTTAAGATTAAAATAGTAATTAATTATTTGGCGAGATATAGGTAAGTGACCCTACAAATGAGACTACTCATGGTGATGTACACACGCGTGCAAGGGCACGGTTGGGGCAAGGTTATCCAAGATCAGAGGACTATAGACTCATACCCCCAGGCCTCATTAAGCTCACGGAAGAGCTGTTTGAAGAACTGGGCGGCATTGAGTTATAGGTAACTAGGGGAAGCACAAAAGATCCCATTGGGTCTTAGGCTTTACCGCCTCGGCCCTATATAAGATAAGACATACGCGTGCACTGAGTACCTACGAGTATAATGCAAATATAAATAGATAATAAAATAAATACTTTATGAAACTAACACAAAGACTAATTTCCTTTCGTCATAATGGTTGCCTGAACACATTTCAAAGGTTTTATTTGAAGTTTATAAATCAGTTTTATTATAGCATTGTAGTAGATGATGATTACAATACGGTTTGTTTAAAATCTTAAATCTTAGGAACCCGAGACCTTTCAGCCTACTCTTAGTAATCGGTTCAGTTTTATTATTAATGAACTATCTTTTGGACGCCAGAGCCTCGTCAGTGAGCAGCAGGGTGCACCACGAGCAGGAAAGGTTGGCTATTGAGGAAACTGGTTGTCGCGCGTTTCCCCCTTACACCCCTTTTAACTAAAAATAACGAAACTAAAATACAAAACAATATGTATAAACTGCGAGATTCCTGTTTATAAAAGATTAATTAATATGGAGAAGTAAAGTGAAATAAGAAAATGGACAGAGGAACTAGTATTAGCCCAGTTCATAATTATTTAAAGTTTGCTTTACCTGTAAATGTAAAATTAACATTTCACCATAGCTGTAAAATGCGAAGTGATGTGAAAATTTTACTTGTGCGTGATTAGTAATTGGCAAATCTTAGAACGCGGAATCTTGGCTTATTTGTCGCTTTCCGTCAGGCTGAAAAACCGAACCAAAAATATAACAAGACAGAAAGTAACACGGAGAGTAACGAGGACAAGAGTTCATTTAAATTTTTTAAAAGATAAAAAGATATGTATAAAAGCAAAAGACAAAAGCTATAATTTAATGTTATAACGCAAATTTAATTAATGAAAAATACTAACTTTGAAATTAATTATAAAGAAAATGTAGAAAATTATACATATAATTATTACAGTTTAAAATAATTAATAAGTAACGGTAATTTTTATGCCGGTTAATCCCAAAATAATTAAAAGGAGAATTTTTTATTGCTTCTGACCACAACGCATTCATACCACATGTAAAATAATTCTAGTACGCAACCATCCAAAAAGAGCACCTAAAAACATATAAGAATGAATGAAAAATATAGAATTAGGTAATTAAAGAGATCAAAATAAGCCTACTACTAGAGATCAAAATAAGCCTACTGAGATGTAAATGTAGACCTTTTAAGAACCAAGCCTTTAAGGATAGTGGCTTAGTTACAGAAGAGCCAGCTGTCTCTGACCGACACTGTAATTGTTCATCGGTCGGGATGTTAATATTGCTGACTAATCTGATGGATATACCGCCATCTGTCGGTCGTCAGAGCCTCGTCAGTCTGTGGCGGGGCACACCGCGCGCAGGTGAGGTTGACCTTTGGGAAAACTAGATGTCGTACGCTGTCCCCTTGCACCCCACCCTCATGCACCGCTACATGGAAAATGATCAACCGTAGCGGTAGCATGAGGGGAACCAACCAAACCAGTAAGTTAAATAAATTTGAAATAACACTCACTGAATCACAATAATAACATTTCAATAACTACAAATCTAACTTCAAATTTGGCAGGAAGGTCCATAGGGGAAAAATAGGTAGGTACGGTAGTATTTTGCAAAAAAAGTGAAAACGCGTTGGCAAGTAGAAAACAGCGATGTCTGTGAAGGTTAGATGCACTGATTATATAACTATTTAAAGAAAAACCATTCTTTTTGAGGATATGAGACTATTCAAAACTTCAAGATTTAGTGCCAGAAGATCAAACGTGAACGCAGACATTCACATTAGGTCAGAGTGGAAAGATCCTGTTGAATGATAATGGAACCACGGTCTGAGTTCTTTAAGTTGATTTTTATTCTGATCTTTACAATCTATTTGAAGCGAAGTCTATTAATGTGTTGACTGAAGATGAAACAGAACGAATAGCATCATTCATTTTTATCAATTTATAAGTAATAACAGTCGTATTCCGATTGGTGAACTCTCACAAGCCTCGAATTAAAACCTTTGGATATTGGATTCGCAATTGATAGTTTTTTGAAAGATGTCTTTAGAACGAGAAGAAATATTTCAATATTTTCGTAGGGCTAATGACACGATATTTGATATATTTTATACACTAAATTGTTCTTAGCTAATAGTGTACTACGGCAAAGACCAAGTGTAAATTCCATGAGAAGCTAAAACCATCTACCGGCAAGACACTAGTACCAAACAAGTCAGAATTATATCCTCGCTGCATCATAATTGAAAGATAATTAAAAGAAAGATTGAAATACAAGCTAAATGGTAGAAAAGAAATCCTAAATCGAAAGTCATTGGTTATTAATAGCATGATGTTCCAGAAATTTATCTACTTAAAGCTATTAATAACATTAGAATAAAAATTAAGTTCCTTAATTAATCAAGACACTCCGTGCTTGCAGCCCGCAAAGGGTTAAAATAGCAATTATGTACAGTAATTTTTTCACCTCTTAGAAAGGCTTGTTTTCCTAATAATTTCCTACATTAAAACCTACTCGAGATTTAAACCCGTATCTAAATAAATCTTTTCTCCAAATTCACATTTTTTTACCTAATCTTTAAGTATTTTCCTAACCATCTAAAGTTAATTTTGGTTTTAAATGTTGCCGATTGCGTGCGCTTAAAGATAAAGAAATTCTTAATTATTTTTTTACATTGCGTTTAATAGTCCAGAATTGGACTGGACACAAACAACCATTTTATGTACACAACTTCTATTATATACCGCTTTGTAAGCAAGTTATAGAAACCGTAGAAGTTTTATAGGTGTCTGAGACTCGATCGTCGCTTAATGAATTAAGGCATTCCGGTTCTGCCATCTTACTTCCTAATAAATATTATTTGGTTACAATTACCATTCAACCCTGTTCCGTTACAGTACATTCCATATGCAGCAGCCTTCATCTTAAGTATCTGATTGTTAATTATTAGTTTACAAGGCTGCCAAATCCACAATTACGCCATATATGTCCAAATAATTCACGTAATGTATATACTTAATATTATAATAACGTGGAAAAATGATACATTTATTTATTATATGAAGCTTAATAAAAACACGTTTATAAGTAGAAGAACTATTCGTACAAAAAGAGGTGAATAAAATTCAAAAAGTTAAACAAGGGACCTACCTAGCTTACAGACGATGTTTACATGAGAGTACCACTAAGTAATTAAAGATCACGTAAACTAACCAAAATTTATATTTACTTACAGGAGATGATTATTAGAATCGGTAATTTTGAATTTTTCTTATTAAGCGTACGACTCTGCGCTGAATGAAAAATCTTACTACAAGTATGAAGTCATATTCGAATGGTGGGTATTATTCCCATAGGTTCCTAAAATATTACAGTTTCCTACTTAATACACAGAGAAAGTGCGTAGCAATCTTAAATTTAGCGCGACTACAGAATGGTTCGGACATGATAAGGATATTAAACAAATACGGGTAGGTATGTATAACACTAGTGACGACATGAATCTATTTGATACGTCATTACATTTTATCTTCTGCGCGATATAATAATTATTTTTTAAGCCTAAATGCTAGTAATATTTAAGTCAAACAATAGGCTTTATGTAAAAATGTTTGAAGTGGTTAACCGAAACTTTAAATAATTGTAATTATTTAAATTTCTTGAAATTTGAAGGTGTAATTTTATCACAATTACCAATAAAATTATCAAAAATTTAACGATAAAAACAGATAAGTAAGTTTACCCAACAGAAATAAAAAAGAATAGCACATCCAAATCTATCCGTCATGTCTAGAGAAGATACAAACTGAGGGGCCTATTATAGTCCTCCATAGTAACTACTCTCGACCCATATACCTACTGCAAAATAAGGATGATTTTCAATTATTTATTAATGGAAGGTTAAAAATCAGTAAATCCTAACAGGAATAATTTTATACAAGACTTCATTCTGCATTGGTGTCGTAACAATTCAAGAGTTCTTGCTGTGCATTTTGTAACCTCATTTTCATGAAATCTGGGGCAACTATCTATTGGATTCCATAAACCTTAAGAGGAAATGCTGGATTGTATAAACCATAAGCACTTTTAATGTCTCAGCTTGTTACCTTTTTTTAAGTTTTGAGATTCTGTCTTGGTATATTAAATATGTATATATTATTATTATTATGTATGAATGTGGAAAAAGCAAAAGAAGTATGCAAGCGGCGGTCTATAGTTTCTGCCTACTCCTGTGAGAGAAAGGCGTGAACGTATGTTTAATTTTATGACATACTGACATATATATTGTATAAGTTAATATATCGATATTTCTGGACACGGATTAAAACTATAACATTTTTTATAAGAAAGTTAAAATGTTTTATATCAAATAGACCACTAAAATAGGTACTTTTGAAAATTACAAACTTGTTGTAGGTACGGTTCCAAAGAGGTCTCAAAGGGGTCTTATGGAGAAAAGCCGGTAAGAAACTCCATACTTAGAAACTCCTTTAGAAAAAGAACAATCTATGGGACTATTATTATTTATAACTAGCGAGGTATTTAGTGTCGACGGTAGGTACGTGGAGTAGCAAAGTTTGTTCCAGTAGGTACTAATGGATTTTTTCTATATTATATGTAGATAATATCAATTGAGATTCTATACAATTATATACATTGAGTTGATTTCGGGCTGAAGTTGAGAAAATAAATATTTTATAGAATAATACAAAGAAACAAAAAATAATAAACTGATTGACTGAAAAATGGTCTAATGTGCTGAACTTAACGAGTCCGGCTGACCGAATTTCTCTTACAAACGTAATACCGAAATAAATCGTAATTCAAACACAATTTAATCAAATTCCGTTATTATTCGGATACCGATACCGTTAATCTAGGTTCCTACTCTACCATTATGTTGAAAATACTTCACTGGAAATAAATGTTAGCGTATTAAATTTTTGATAACTTTACCAAGTTTGGAACGATTTTCCGGTCTTTTATTTCCAGTGAAGTAGAAAATAGTACGATACATAGTACTATACAGTCGAAATAGTAAAGTAGTAACCTAGATTAACGGTATCCAAATCCAGATAATAACACAATTTGATAGAATATTGTCTGCATTACGATTAATTTAGGTACTTATTATGTTTTTGTGGGCAATTCAAACTCCGCCGGACCTTAATCAATTTTAATTTTAATGTACATATCTAACGTTTTATATTTAATTAATCTAATATTATTAATTAATTAAATTACTCAATATACCAATTAATATATCCTTAACTCCATTGAATTGATTGAATAATATTAATGTCTTATTATTATTATTTAGATTAATATCCTTATCAATCATACCTAACTACATAATTATTATTATCTGCAATTTTATATATATATATGTATATTTACCGATCTAGTGTATTATTATTAAGATAAATGACAATGACGATTTACATAATTATTTATGTCTTAAATCTTGCGCTATACGAGTAGGTACCTATTATATTGTGATGACCCTAATGTAGCTACAGAAGATACAATATTAATTATAGTTTGGTGTAAAAAAAAACACGAATGAATCGAAGCCGCTTTTGGAAAAAGAGTCTGTATGTGTGTGTGTGTGACTGTGTCTGTAGCATCGTAGCTACCGAACGAACGGATGAACCGATTTTGATTTGGTTTTGTTTTTTTTGTTTCAAAAGTGAATTAGTCGGGGGTTTGTATATTTTTTTAAATTAGTGAGTGCTAAGCTTTTGGTCAACTGCGTTCCGCCAAAAGACGCTGAACGAAGCGCGAGCGACTCACGTAGGTATATAAGTGGATATATATCAAATTTTTATGATCTTTTAAAAACCGGTGTCAGGTTTTTAGAGCAAAATGTCCAGTTAAATGTGAATCTGTGAGCTAGATCCGTGAAAGTTTGCATGCTGGTTCTTTTTGCACTGTAGACGAACACTAAGAAAGAATTTTTGGGAATTCAATCCCTAAGGTGGTGAAAATGGAGGTGAAAGTTGCATGAAAGTCCGTCATTTTTCAGCGAGTGAAACCGCGGGGTACGCGTAATTAAATAACGCAGTTGTAAATCTACCATCAACTGTTACTTTTTAGAGATGAAGTAACTACTCAACAAACACTATTTAAAATATTGTTGGGAAATTTGTGTTTATTAGTATTAACTAGTAATAGTATTAATTAGTTCTGCGGTCAGTGCGAATCAAGCTCAAACAAACTCTTACGTACGCGCCTAAGATTTTTTGTAACATACATTTTTTATTTCCTAGACACAAATCTCAGGATTGTTAGCATTTAATATTATTTATTAAATATTAGATTCTTGATATTCGCCAGGACCGTAACAAGGACTACATTGTTTAACTGCTATACAGTATTAAGCGGGTGCAAGTTGCTTTCGCAAACAATGTCCCGACATAATTTATACTATATTAGAATTTGTAAGCACTTTCCCCGTTATGCATATATATATATACACATTGATTTATATAGAAGGACAGGGCGGAACGCACGTTAAATTGACGTCCCTTAACATGGTTCCATTGTCCTACTACTTAGACCGCGTTGAATGAACTAATCACGCCTGTATTCCCCGAAGTGTTAGGCAGAGGCGTACTAATGTACATCACAGTTCGCCGGTATGTTTAAGTTCCATGTAATAAGAGGCGAGTCTATTGCCATTAACGCACAAATCCAGACTCCGAGCTGCTACTGAGAATTTCATAGAAAATCCAATAACACTTTGCTCGACCTGGGGATAGAACCCAGGACCTCTAGCCTAGCAGTTAATAAATGTCAATTTATTTGATTAATATATTACTGTTATATAAATGAATTATTTAATTTTAGTCCGTATCGCACTTAATACTCGTAGTATGGAGTGGTTCTAATAGATGGCGTTAATGTTTCATATTTAGTAAACCTGCAAGGCAAATTGTTCGGACGGCCGTATCTTTACTATTTAAATCAATGTATATACATATATGACGATTTATTTTTTCTTTTTTTTGAAAAATATAGCTTTGATTATAAAATGTACTTATTTATAGTTTGTTAGACATAGCTTGATAGAAATTTCATGGATCGAATAATTTGTATTAGTCAGTACGATTCCTGACACTTTATAAACCAAAAACTACAACAGTATACCTACCATTGTATGTTCTAATATTCTCCTCGTGTTATTTGATGTTTTAAGTCAAGATAAAACCAATTTCATTTAAAATATGATTTAAACGATGATCGATTTATTTTCAATGTCATACATTAATTGTTGTTTTCCAACCATAGGTAAATTAAATGTCTTATTAATGTCACTCTGACATCTGTCGCGCGTATCAAGCTATGTATAAAAACTAAAGGCGGGAATTTTAGGCGGGAAAATGTAAAGTGCAATTTGTCGATTTTATAATCATTATTTTCGCCGAATAGCTATGATATTTTACCAAGTCCGCCATCTTTTCGCATCCCTAGTTCCTAGCTATGCTACTACCGGAATTTTATATAAACAGAGTTAAATATATATATTAACCGCAACAGACCAATTTAATTATTTAAACAATGATGGATTTGCAGTCCATCACATTTATAAAACACCACGGAATCAGACAAAATCTATCAATTATCTACAAAATAAATCACTTATTAATTGAGCCTAGACGTGACTGAGTCTGAGACTGAGAGAGAGACTGGTGACAAATACAAGAAAAAGCTATGAAAATTATAGCAATTGAAGATTCGGCAAACCAACTTCACAATACGCAACACGTAATTATAGGAAAATCAATATGCAATGAAAAGCTAGGAATTAGACTATGTCAATACAAACTTCGGAATGCAAATACTAACTATTCATCATTCTCTAAGACTTTTCCAAACCATGTCAGGGTTTCCAGTCTAACCAGAAACGACTCTGAGTATCATTATTTTACACGAAGCGACTGCCAAACGCAACTCATTTTCTGATCTATATCGATATACGGAGGATAGAGTGATTGTCAGGCTTTTTGGGCTCCGACTAACGACTGTCATAGGTCTTGGCCTGATAACCGGGACCGACGGCTTTACGTACTCTCCGAGGCACAGAAGAGTCTCGACATACTGACCGCGGCGAGCGTTTAAACAAGCTGATCAACCAGCTTAGTTATTCAGTCACGCACGAGCCCCAAAAATACTACCTACTATTAAATAATATGTTATCCTAACTTTTTAACATTATAATTTTTTTATACCATCCATAATTTGTTATTCTATGCTACAAAAACTCACTAATATGTCTTTTCGTTCAAAAATACATTTTTAATCGTCTAACTTTATAATATAATAAAGCGAAATAATTAGTTGTTGTCAAAAGATAGAAAGGGGAAGAAATTATATTTACAAAACCGATGCATTTGACAAGAAGATCAAAGTTTCCTTAATTGTTACGAATTATTTTATGAACGGTGCTAATAAAAACGAGGCAGATATAAAAGTTTTTACAAAACAAAAGATTTAAATTAGTGAAATGGACTTAATCCATAGTGAAGAAGCTATGTGTAAAAATATATATGAAGGAACACAGCAGTAATTTCCCTGGAATTCAGGGGTTAAACACAAATGGTGGTAATAGCTAAAACCTACTTCTCGAAAGTGTGGCCACACCCATGGTCACAAAAGAATATATTTGACTATACTTTTTTATATAAAAATCTGTGTAAGTATAAGAATTTCTACAAATATAGTCAACTATAGTCATAGTTTAACAATTACCTTTAGAAGTATATACATGTACATTTGGTAATAAAGAATATTATTAACAAGAAACTGATTACATTGAAGTTTTCATGAAATAACTATATTGTGATATATTTCACCATATAAAATATACCTATTTACACGTCTTTAACTCTAGACTATATATTATCATATTTTCTGCTCCTACCTTGTACTCCTTACATAAGCGGTGCCCTTATCAGATTGCGCAGAATCCTGTCCCAGGTTGGCTTCGTCATCTGTCACCTGGACTCCGGCCGTTCGTACTGTTTTAGGTTAATCTGGAATAAAAATGTTAAGTTTTAAAATACTTTCTAAAATATACGGTGATTATACCTCCTAAGGTGAAGGTAAGAATGAATGGAAGATCGGAGGACAGTGGTAGCGTCGAGGTTGGAACCGAATGCCATACAAACACATAAGGAAGATCTTATTAAAGATATATAAAAAGAAAGAAAAAAAAAGCTACAAAAGTGTTTGGAATTGTTTTTGATGTGTCTGGATCGAGACACCTATGTTTAAGCAGGTTTCATCTCTTACAGGGACTGGGACTGTGTACTGTAATCATGGAACTTAAGTTTAGAACAATGTAGATGTTCCCGAATTGATCCCATAATCTACGTGCTAACGTGAATTTATGCGAGTAACTCGGGGAGTTAATGTTCGTGCATATGGCTTCGATACAACGATAAACCAGACTATATCGATTTGCATACAAGTGCACGGTTTTAGAAAACTTAATGAATTTCAAATAAATGCAGACTTGTTTAAAAAAAATTGTTTCAGGCGGGAATCAAACCCGCAATCTGTAGCACCAAAGCTAAACTTGCGAAGTTTTAATATTGGAGAAGTAATTTACCTCACTCAGAATGACCCAGAACTTGCTGTTTTTGTTCACTTTCAGCCTGATCGCCGAGATGAGTCCCATTTTCAAGTCTCCCTCTGCCAGGCCAAACTCGTCAAATCTTCCAACAGTTGTGAAGTTAACATGGCCACGACCTGGTAGAACTTCTACTGTGGTGTAATAGAACTTGTCTGACACATGTTCAACGTTCCCACTGCGAAACGTGTAGCTGTGAATGATATTGTGAAATTTTAATAACTTTCTTTTTGTGATTTTTCCATGCTAAGATTATTAAGTTATTTAATAGTAAAGGAAAAAATTCAATCGCGGGTAGGATTCCAGACGAGAGGGGTCATAGCGTCGAATATACCAGACGCTCTGACCTCTCTCTATCTATCTATCTTACTATTAAATAACTTTTAATAACTCGCTTAAATAAATGTTTGGGATGGCATTTTATTGAAGGGTTATGAGTTGCAGCTTCCGATTATTATGTCATCTTTTTCTCATATGCCAAGTTTCATCATGTTAATACAATTGCTTGGATGGTCAATATTGTTACATAAGCGAAGATCCTCCATATGCTACTGAAACCGTTTAACATCAGCTGGAGCACTAGCTATCGTGATATATTGGGAGGCGTTCTTAGTCTTTGAGATCAGTAAATATTTAACCGACTAATCAAGGATCCGAAATTTTGATTGTAAAATCGAGAAACACTCACCGAGATATGTAAATTGGGTTTTCGAACCAAAATTCTACCACATTTCCCTTCTTGGGTTTTTCGCCCCAAAAAAATGTCTGACCAGAGTAAGCCCTTTTCAGAGTATGACCTGAATGCTCCGGGATGTCAGTCTTGAGAGATTGAACGGGTGGGTTTTTTGTATGAGGGTAGTATGTAGGTACGGCACCGAAGTGAGAGTCCTGAAAAATTAAAGTAATTCTTAATATATTTGACGCTGAGTGGGAGGACAATAATCGACTGCAAAGTAACATAACATACCATCACACCTGTATTACTAATGTCCACCCACAGATCGTTAGAATGTTTAGGTCCCATGTAATAGGGGACGACCCTATTGCCATTAATCGGGAACAAATCCAGACTCCAAGCTGCTACTGAGAATTTAATAGAAAAACCCAATAACACTGCTCGACCTGGGGATCGAACCCAGGACATCTAGCGTAGCAGTCGCGCTTGGGACCACCAGACTAAAGAGGCAGTCTGCGACTGCGACTGCAAAGTAATAAAAAAATCAAATAGACTAAAATGATATACGAGTAATTATATATATTTCAAAAAGATGGTAATGAAACGATATGTTGCAATCAACATATCGTTTCATTACCATCTTTAAATGGATTGCCATTTACCGAAAAAAGGAAAAAAATTGATCGTACCTTAATTTTTTGTATCTTCCCTTTTAACGACGAGTAAAGCCCTATATGTTGGAATAGGGACGATTTGTATTTAGGACGAATCTTCTCCTTGGCCTCTGCGCATTTTTTCTGAAAAAGTTTTGTAAAATTAACTCATTATGGTTTTACACACGTGTGCCTAGAGTGAATAGAAGTAACTGTTGCAAACAAGGTTTCTATTGTAAAAGTAAAATTCCCTTTAAAATACTTACGGTAACTTTTTCAATAGTGCATACTCGATCCGCCAAATAGCTTTCAAGGAGCCAATCGATAGGCATATTATTGTAGAATAGCTGGACGTAGGTGATGAAGTGTATTAGTTCTGCTGAACGAAACAGTTTCCCAATGCCTCCGACGTGGCAATACTCGATAAAGAACCAGCGTGGGTTGGAGACTGTGGTAGCCGCTGTGAACTTTTTGATTTCCTGGAAGATGAGAAAAGAGGTCAGCAGGATGTGAGAGACTGTCTCTACTTTATTTGTAGATCACCACTAGCCTATAGCTACTTCTGATTACCTAATGAAAAACACTAATCCTATGAGGAGAAAATATTACAGTGATGATATTGTTGTTTTAAAAATTTATAGAATTAAAAATATATATATTCGGAAATTGAAAATATGATGGATTTGCTATCAAGAACTTTAAAACGTCTTAACTGACTTAAATAATATAACTAGACATCCCGTGCGCAGCTTCGCCTGCGAACTTAGATAATTTTCTTTTCTAAATAAACTGAGCCCACTGTACCTATACCATGGAAATATTATAAAATGTGTGAAGTCTAATTTATATGGAAGAAAACAATTGTCAAAATGTCAACAGCGAATGACATCTGTACATAATATCTTGACGATGTCATCGCTTATTTTTGTTTATTATTATTTATGACATTCATACAAACTTTCACCCCCATTTTCACTACCTTAGGGGTTGAAGTTGAATTGCCATAAATCCTTTCTTAGTGCTCGTTTACAGTGCAAAAGGAACCAGCATTCAAACTTTCAGGGCTCTAGCTCCTGTAGTTTCAGCTGTGCATTGATACGTCAGTCAGTAGGTCAGTCAGTCAGGTTCTTCTTTCATATATATATAGATTATAAGACTGATACAGAATCTGTAACCGTATAGAGTAAACCAGACGATCAAATATTATTTGTGATTTGCATAATTTATGATCACTCGTGGAAGTAATTTTAAGACTCCTCAGTTTTCCATACGGACTTTTACGCTAAGATGGTAAAGGTATAATTTTCTCTCGTTCATATAATATATATATACCGTTGAGTTATTATTATTACGACAATGACCGCAGTATCATCTTGATTAGTATTACGATCTCACCTGGATGTAATTATTCTTGGCAATGACGTCATCTTCGAGCATCAAATAGTAGGTGCCTTTGGACTGTGCATACGCCATAAGGTAGATGTTGTCCAAGTTCTGCTTGGTCCTCCATTTGACGCGTTTATGGGAGTCCCCCAAGGTTACCGGTAAGGAATCGAAGTTTGGATAGTAAGCGGCTGATGGTGATATAACTTCTATAAGTCCTTGCTCAACGTACTTTGGGAACCTGATAAGAAGATTTGATATTTTAAAGCATTCTGTTCAAAGTATGTAGTATGTATTTGATTGTAGTTACGAGATAACATAAACATATCATGCTATGTTTCCTGAGGGGAGAGGCAGAGGTGTATCAATATACACACACAGTTCGCTGGTATGTTAGATTCCCATGTAATAGAGGGCGTGCCGATATAATTTAAAATATTTTCTGTATATAATTTCTGCCTAGATTAGACTAGCATTTATGCACATTTGTGATGACAATTATAATAACTCTGTATTTCTACACCATTCATCAGATTAAAATGAAACTTTGGTGAGAATATGTTTGTAAGCATAAAAAAAGAAACATGACGATCGCACAGTTTAAAAAAAATATCCAAACAACCAAATGAACAATTATTATTTATTGTTCATATTTTGTTTTTCTGTTGCATAAACTGTCCACATTTTCCAAAACACGTTGCAACATTTCGTATGAAGCCATTCAATACCAGACAAAGGTTCCCACCGTATGGGGTAGCAACGTAAACAAAAGATGGACACAATTGTCTAGACTCGAATATATCGAATTTGAAATATCGGTAACATACAGATTGTCTAGAGAAGCGGAAATGGATCCAATTGCTCCGACCACATGAAACGGATATATAGAGTGAACGGATTATGAATAGGAATGCTGTCTAGGTGCACGGTTCAAATCGAACAGCCCAAGAAGTCTCTTGAGCTAGATTAGGGCACTGTCCTGTTAGGAAAAAATAATGTTTAATAAAATATAGCTGTTCCCAATAGTTATTAGCAGAACCGGTGCTTATACAAAAAATCCTTGTACTGTTATCAACATTGCTTAGTTAGTGATTTGTAATATTATTGATACGCTGAAATGTAGTCAACACGACCCTGTAGGACAATAGCTTTCAGATGCTTTGAGTTCAAACGTGAGCCATCGACAATCACTTTTTTATGGTACTGGTCTTAAACTGCCTCACTGGTGCAGTTGTCGCAATCGTGGATGCTGAGTGTGAAGTGTTTCGACTTGCAGACTTCCCGATTAATAGCAATACGCTCACTATCAATTACATGAGATCTAAAATGTAGTACCTACCCACAAAAATTAGCGTACAACATTGCCTGTACAGGCGGGATGATATATATGATGTTATGGTACTTACAATGTTTCTATCTGCCTCGCCGTTTTGATAACATACTCCAGGTCTATATCACCGATCATGACGACAATAAGGGTACTGTTGAGGTCAGCCGATGTTAATCCATTTACGAGGTACTGTGGAAATTTGACAATGACATATCATTTTTTTATACCAATAAGGTGGCAAACAAGCGTATGGCCCGCCTGATGGTAAGCGGTTACCGTAGCCTATGGACGCTTGCAAAACCAGGGGTTACACTCGAGAGTTGTCGACCCTATAAATTAAGGAGGAATAGTTGAGCTGGCAGCATAGGAGACATGCTGCCATGTATAACAGCGGCGCTTACAACACACCACCGTTCCCCCCACTGCCAACACAACACTTTCTCGCCTAGCTCTGGCGACGTTGCTCACCGTTAGGGATACAACATAGCACGGAGCTATGTTATTTGGCTACCCCAGTCGGGCAGCTCCAATTCGGAGTGGAATTATTCAATTCCACTATGCCCTACCTATCTAATTTTGAGAGTTGCGAAATATTCTGAGGACATTTCGTTTTGAAGGATAATGCAGTGAGACAAATTACTGGGCATTTGAGACTTGAAAACAGAGGTCTCAAGATGACAACGTGCAAAGGTTTTCAAAGGTGTCACTGACATCTATAGATCACGGTTATCTTTTACCTCAAGCAGTCTTCAACCTGTCTGTATGCTTGGTCTTATCACAATATAAAAAAAAACGTGGGAGTGGCATGCTTCGGTACGAATGGGCCGGCTCGACCTGAATGATATCACGGCCTTACAGAAAACCGGCGTCAAACAACGCTTACATTGTGTTCCGCCGAGTGAGCGAAGTTACCGGAGGCCCAATCCCCTTTTAAAAGGCGGGCAACGCACTTGTGACTCCTCTGGTGTTGCGGGTATCCATGGGCGGCGGTAATCGCTTATCATGTGGCGATCCGTCTGCTCGTTTGTCCCCCTATCCCTTAAAAAGAACTGAAGCTACTAAGAATGTATAGCTGTGATTGGTTGTCCAAGAAGTGGTAGTGGTGATCATACTCTTGTTTATATAAGTTTAAAGGGTGACCATAAAAGGTTTTAAAACGTATCAGAATCATGCAGTTGAATAAGTTTGTGCCTTCATCCATCAAGCTATCATACTTTGATTTTATATTAACAAAGAACTTGAGGAGAAATTGAAATTGGAGAAGGAATTGAAAGTGCCTTCTGTGAGTTCTGTGTAAAAGGGCAAGGAGTGAAGTAGTATGCAATTAACCGGGCTAGTAGAGTGCACTTAGATGTCTTTGCAATTGAGTTATTTCTGTTTAAATGGAATGGCATAATAGTGCTGGGATAGACAGCCAGCTAGGTTGCTACAGATAAAGGCCGTTGAAAGAACCAATTTTTTTAGAATACTGCAGCCGGTTTTTGCAATGTCACCTAAACACTATCATTACCGCGTGTTGTAGAGGCCAATATTTGTGTGTTGCACGGATGTATGTTTCTAATTTGGGTATACTTTGTATCTGTTAATTGTATATGCAGTCCTCACCGAGTGTGCAGCAGTATTTAAAATAAATATTGTATCCAGTAAAAGTATCCTGGAAATTAAATATTAGAAAATAGGACCCAAAATCAAAAATATACGTACCGTCAGAGTAACCATTAAGTAGCTCTCTTTATCCCGTTTCACTGTAGGTACTCCTATGACAATATCGGAGAACGACCTCCGCCCTCTCATGTGGTAGGCTGGTTTCAAACTGTACGGGTCGTTCATGAGGTGTGGTAGTAGCTGATAGACGAAGGGAGTCCTCAGTTGTTGGAGATTCTTAGTCTGGATACCGGAAGCGGCTTTAGTTCCTGAAGATAGATAGGATTGACACAGATGGCAGAGAAAAGATTTTGCACTCAAATATTTCTACAAATGTCTCTTAAAATCTATTTTCCTGAGAATCGAACTCAGGAATAAAATGAAAGAGTGTAGTTTACATTTGTTCCAATTATTTCTGTTGACATATGTATGTATAGATACACTCACGCCATTGTCTCACAGGAGGAGACTACTATAGATATATTTCTTTCATTTTCTTTTCTTCTTTCAAGTGATATAATGTAAAAAAATAATTGCGCAATGATCTGTACATATGGGTGTATATACCTATATCTTCTTATTAAGATCGAATTACTATTTAAGTATGGAATATTTTTAACACATAAAATCTCATTTTGAGGCAAAACGAAATACGCTTGTGCTTGAAACAAAGCTACTGCTGCACTAATTAACAAAAAGCATTAGTAACTAACATCGAATAGCACGATGGATGCGTCAATTATGATGAATTTATTTTTATAAATATTTCGTTCAGGTATTTTTGTTTATAAAAATAATAAAATAATCTATTGTCTCCATCTAATTACTACGTAAAGCGATGGCCTGAAACACAGGTTTGTATAAACCTAGATCAGGGTGTTCGCTACATATATTTTTGAATATTTTTATCTGCACCTATTACAAAGACGTACTTTAGTTTTAGTTATTATAGATACTAAATAAATACCATACCTAACTGTTAAATTGTAATGTTGAAGAAATGTACACCTCTTTGTAAAAAAATTTAATTAAAGAAAGATTTTGATTTGATATTCACGTGTCCTAATAACAATAACACACAATTATAAAGTGTAAAATTCTTTTCTAGTAAAAGATCTTTATAATGATCAGTACAATGACAATGATACTAGCCAGCAATTTGATTTTGTTGTGAAACATTTGCAATAGTGGCGTGATAATCAAATTAGTAAAGTAATGGGTGAGGTTCATTAGCGACGCGAGTGGCAATGAAACCGTTTCAATACGAAAACACTTCAGTAAGGTTGTGTGGATATGATGTATTATTGAAATAAATATAACACCACCACACCTCTGTTTCGGTTAGGCACAGGTGCTCTAATGCACACAATTTAATAGAGGTAATCGAATAATTCCAGTCACAATTGGAGCTACTCCACTGGGGAAGTACCTCCACCTTGCAGAAAATCGTAACCAAATAAAGGGTGACGAAGCGTTGTGTTGGCAGTGGAGGGGACTGGTGGTGTTTTGTTACCGCCGCTGTCATGCACGGCAGGACGTCTTCTATGGTGCCAGCTCAACTATTCCTCCTTAATTTACAGAGTCGGGAATGCACGAGTGATACCCTTGGCGTTACAAGCGTCCATAGGCTACGGTAACCGCTTACCATCAGGCGGGCAGTATGCTGGTTTGCCACCTTAGTGGTATAAAAAAATTTCGCCGTCAAATTTCGATAATTTCATAGAAAAACTGAATAACAATGCTCGATTCAGTTGTCTACTCAAAGACGTGCACGTGGGCAGTTGTATTTTTCTAGTAGGATGGAAGACAAGACTCGACCTTAATAGAGATCTTGCGAACGCTAGACTAGGGAGATTTTCCGCGTACCTATTGTATTTATTGCATCATTTAATATAGTGAGCTGAAAGTTCAGGAAAGAGTATGACAGCTAATTGAATAATTCATGACCCGCCTCGGTACTTCCATTGCTCTATACGCCTATGGCGTCATCTAGGTATATAAATAAAAATGAATGTATGGTCGTTTGGCCTCTATGCATTGCTAAACTATTCATCGAATTTCGATGAAGCTTTGGTGAGTTGTTGTGTGTATGCTTGGGAAGATTTATGATAAAAAAAAGAAACATAAAAAGTGGCATTGCAACGCATGCCGAGGGACAGCTAGTAGGAAATAAATGTCCTATCTAAAGTAAATTCGTGGTATTTTTTTTACTTGTAAAGTCAAAATGATTATATATATACATATATAACCAGATCTTTATACCTAATAATACCATCACGGGTCGGGCAGGGTTTTCCTAACACATTGTGTACAGATTATTGCGCAATTCACGAATGGGCCGGCTCGACCGGAGTGATATCACAGCCTCACAGAAAACCGGCGATAAACAACGCTTACGTTGTGTTTCCCGGGTGAATGAGGCTATCGGAGGCCCAATCCCCTTTTAAAAAGGTCGGCACCGCACTCCTGACTCCTCTGGTGCTGCGGGTGTCCATGGTCAGCGGTAATCGCTTACCATCAGGCGATCCATCTGCTCGTTTGCTCTCACATACCATAAAAAAATACAATGTTTTTGTATATCTATTAATTACATAGCTGCGCAATTGCTCTCTTTTACGTATTTATCATTTTTACGTATTTTTTATGTGGGAGAGCCATGCTTCGGCACGAATAAGCCGGCTCGACCGGAGTGATACCACGGCCTCACAGAAAACCGGCGTTAAACAACGCTTATGTTGTGTTTCACCGAGTGAGTGAGGTTATCGGAGGCCCAATTCCCTTTTAAAAAGGTCGGCAACGCACTCGTGACTCCTCTGGTGCTGCGGGTGTCCATGGGGAGCGGTAATCGCTTACCATCAGGCGATCCATCTGCTCGTTTGCCCTCATATACCATAAAAAAGTTTTTTAAGAGAATGTCAGTAGCTATTTGGATACGTATTAATGTTATAGAAATATCAATATAAAAGTCTTACCAGTGATATTCTTAAGTAAGGTGACAATTTCTGGAGTCAGAGTACTTGATGGTAGATCTTGAGTGGTCAAATGACTTGTGGTGGAGTTGTGCCGGTCGGAAAGCATTTTCGCCTAGAATGAAAACATTTGTTAGGCAACAACAATAAGTGGGAGGGATTAGGATAGGTATAGTCCACCATGTTGGCCTAATGTAGGTTGGCAGACTTCATAGGCCTTCGAGAAAATCTCTCAGGCATGCAGGTTTCCTCGCGATGTTTTTCCTTCACCGCTTAATTGCGTACCCAACTGTCTTCGAAAACTCAGAGACTGGCTTAGATTCGAACAAGAGACCTTTAACTTAGGTACGAGTTCAATATATCTAAGCTATGGTAATTTATCAATTATTCAAATAAAAGAAAAACTTTGTTACAGTTCTGAATTCTTTTGCTCGGTGGTAGGACCTTTTGGGCTCTTGGGCTGGCGACCACCCTACGTCGGAGTCTGTCGTAAAGTAACTTGGTGTGTGTTTTGACTATTGCACGTAAGAGCCTGTTCCCCTCGGTTGCTGTGGTTCTGACAGTCTGTAGTCCTTAGGGGCTCTTAAGCAATGCATCAGAAACTCCTCTGGTGTTGCAGGTGTCCAAATGCGACGATGACTACTTACCACCGGGTGGCTCGCCAGCTCGTTTTGCCGACTTAATCCACAAAAAAAAACTGGTTCCCTATTAATTATAACTTCCCGGTACAAAGATACATTTACAAAAATATATCTCTACTCTCCAAAAGTCCTGTTTACTCTGCCCCTGATTTGATAAGTTAGTCTCATTGAAAGAGAATAACATCGTCTGATCGGGGATTGTGTGATCTTATATTATAATGTCAAGAAGATACAATTTATATCTAAAATATGTAATGGAAAATTAATAAATATTTATCTATGAAGTTATTTTATTCTTCATCTTAGCATGTAAAATGCAAAAAAAACACAAAAAGATAATAATACGAATGTATAAAAAAACATAATAACACTGCTTCGCCTGGGAATCGAACTCAGGAGAAAGAATTCCTTAGTATGTTGTTCACCTTTCCATTACATTTGTATATTTATTAAATAAGTAGATATTTGTAGATTTACCTGTAAAGAGACAATGTCTTCTTGTCTGCCTCTGTACTGTGACTCCAGAAACTGAAGGTGTGACTGCATTCCAGCGATCATCTCTTCCATTTGGTCTTCGCGTTTGAATCGAGCTGTGGATAAACCACAGCTTAATATTTTTTTTAATACTAAAACTGGTGTACAGTTTAAAGAGTACTCTATATTTCTAGATACATTTAATCTAGTTGTAGAGTACTCTTGAGTATACACCAGTATTTTAAAACATGTATTTTTTTTCGCTTTTTGCAACGGTTATGCTAAATACAATAAATTAGTAAAGTAAAGCATAAAACTGGTGTATATTAAAAAGTACTGTCTCTCATCTAGAGTACTTTTGAGTATACACTAGTGATTTAAGTAAGTAATGAAAATTACGTATAATATTTCTGAAAAATATACTTTCAGGCAATATGTACAATGTGGAGTAGTAGTGTTATAATATACAGTACGTGTATATATATGTAAAATATAATTCCGAGGATTGAAAGTTTATTTGAGGTACCTATGCATATAATTATATAGATTTGGCACGAAAACACTCAGTATATTTATGAGTTTACACTTGAGTAATTTTGTAGCCAATTCTAAATACCTTCTACATCAGTTGATGATGCGTGGCAGGTATCTGGGAAGTACACATTACAATCGCCAAAATTAAATTATTTGATAAAAAAAACCTGCCATTATAATAATTTAAAACAGTTAATACCAATTATATACATTTGTAGGGGGAATTAAAAAATGTTTTTAAGTTAACTGTCTTAAATATATTCTTTAAATAGGTATTAGTTAGTTAAGACAAAGGAAGTAGACCTATGAAGACATTCGTAAAAGAGTTATTGATAATAAAGTATGTATAAAATTTAAAAAATATTAATTTATTAGGTATTTTAGTGTGTGGTGTTTACTATGAGTGACGGTGATGTTTGAAATGTGTCTCTAAACATTGTGAAACAAACCAATACTTGAAAATGCAAGGTCAAGACTAATAGTAGGTATAAAGGGACATGAACGTCGGGCACTTCGCAAAAAAGGGGTACATATCATAGAATGGGGCTGGGGAAAAATAGGGTGAGCCATCTAGAATAAGGATTATCTCAGAATGTGAAACTATAAAGGCACCATCAACGCATGTAAGAATACTGGCCACGGGTCTCCTCTTATAATGAGATGGGGTAAGCTATAGACTACCACGCTGAACTAATCCAGCTTGGTGGAGTTCACACGCCGTCGATTATAAACTCTCATGTGCATTTTCTCACGATGTTTTCCTTCACAGTTAAAGTAAGTAGGTAGGTTGTAGATGGAAATTAATCTTACTATCATTTTTAAGAGTCCGGCGGACCGATTTTTTCATACAAACGTAATATCTAAATAAATCGTAATTCAAACACAGTTTAATCAAATTCTGTTATTATTCGGATTCGATATCGTTAATCTAGGGAACTCTACCATTTCGTTCAAAATACTTCACTGGAAATAAATGTAAGCGAATGCAATTTTTGAATTGAAACTTGAATGCAAGTATAAATTACTTAATCAATCAGGGGAGTGATATTTGACGACACGTTTGGCGTAGCGGCTGAGCGATCGGCTAGTGCGTCACATGTTGTGGGTTCGATCCCCACAAATATTTGTATGATCTACAGGTAAAGGTACAAATTTGTACGGTTGAAATGTATAGTTTTCAGTTTTCTCCTCATACTTGCAGTATAATGGCGGTATTACTTGCCAAATTTCATAGTTCTAGGTCAACAGAAAAAACCCTATAAATTTTGATTCAGTTGAGTGTCGAAATATAAGTTCTTTGCGGCATAAACGGCCGTATCTTTTTTTGCGTTAACTTAGAAGTTTGATTTTTTCACAGCTTCTGTGAACAAATATAAGCTGTGGTAGTGTAGCTGTCAATTCAGGCTGTAGACTTGAGTATATTTAAGGTTTTAATTTCAACTCGACACCTCCACGCGTCCCCAAAATAAAGGATCTTGACAGAGACAGACAACAAAGTGATCTTATAAGAGTTCCGTTTTTTCCTTTTCCAATTAACTCGATTTTTTACCGAAGCATTCACTACAATAATGTGATTGCAGACTCGTTTCTTTCGTAGGTACTTATTTATGTGACTTAGTTACTACCTTTCAACAAGCTTAGAAAAAAGTACAAAAAATACTCGTCAGAAGGTACATAGAAAAAAAAAGAAGCCTTCCATAATTATGTAAAGAAATCATAAAAAAACATGAGTACATTTTTGAGTAAATGTTAAAGATTTGACCATATGCGTTTAACTCATAATATAGAAATCGAAGAAAAAGCTGATAGAAGAAAAACCTCTTAAGAAAGTAAAAATTACAATGTTTTAAATTAGTTCTGTGGTTGTCTGTAGGTAACATTTATATGTTACTAGCGGCCAGCCCGCGGTTTCACTCGCGTTGCCCCATTCCTGGGAGCCGTAGCGTATTGTTAAATAGCTTAAATCTATAAAAATATAAAACTATTAAAAAAACCGCTTGAAAATCCGTTGCGTAGTTTTAAAGATTTAAGAATACGTAGGGATGGACAGACAGCGACAGCGACTTTGTTTTATAATATGTAGTGATATGTGTGTATTATGTGTAAAAAAATAATTTTTATAATTTCATTTTCATAATCAAATTAGATACTTATTCACAAAAAAAAAATGTTAGTAATAAACAGTACCTATATATATTAGAAACAAAGTTACGACAATAAAAATGAAAGCACAGACTATATTATTCAAAAGAAGTACTTAAAAATTTAATTTCCATACAAATTAAATTGATGATCTGACAAACTTCTATGGGGATTTGAATTTTGGTCATTTTAATAATATTTGTTAAATTATACTTTCACATTTAGTTTCTTAAAGTAATTAGCATTCTGAATTATTAAAAAAAAAATGCTACAGCGTTAGTAACAGCAGTAATAATACAATATTTATATAATATTAAAATCTTATTTATAAAAATGCACACAAAGCAAGAAAGGACCAAAAGAGGACCAAAAATGGTTTGACACATTCTAGTATAGTGCTGATGTACCGCAGCAAAACCAATTACACATTAGCCATATTAAAGTTCATATTTATTAATAAATATCTAAGCATTATTTTAGAATACCATAGAATTGGTACAATTGATTTAATTAATTATCAAAATGGTGGGCAATGAGGTATCGGTATAAAAAAATATCATCTTAAAGAAGGCGAGTTTTAAAACTCCAAATAATGTTCTTTGTGCAGAAGTAACAAAGAGATTTATTACACTTATTGTCCACCCAGGTCCACTCTTTGGCATAATAGAGACTTTGAGCAATGTATACCTACATCCAATTTATATTTAATATAATAATTATGTTCGTGTTTCACAAAAACTATATTTGGCTTGAAAGACTGGTTGAACAGAGTCGCATTGCCGTCAAATAGGGCATTTGATAATATTTTGTGAAACAAAAACCTAGTCTGAATTAAAATATAAAAATTTCGGCTTCAGATACATTATATGCACTGCATTATATTTACAAATTGGATTGCAATAAAGATTTGAATTTGAATAAGACTGTTAGAAATACTAAATATATCGAAGCTAGTACTACTTCTTAGGCTATTTTGAGGGTTTCTTCTGAGACGTAGTTTTTCTTCTATTTTTAATAAGAGGTGATGTGATGAGGGTGGACAAACTATTTATGTGCGACTAGTATTCATGTTGTTTGATATATGCACGGAATACCAAAAGCGCATAAAAAGTTCAAAGCCCTCATATCCGAAGTTTTTCTACTGTAGAAGACTGAATAGAGAAAGAGAGAGGAAGAATAATTATTATTCAATAATAAATTCAAATTCAAATTTATTTATTTTGCTAGATATGGTTACAATATACTCGTACAGGTGTTATGTCACAGTAATAATTACATGTCATATCTTACCTAGACAGGTGTGCAAATTATAAAAATATTAGTAATATTGTTGCAACTTAACTATGGTCATGATCAATTTAATATAGCATCATTTTAATATAACAGTTAAAATACATTGAGATTATGATTATTGAAATAAAAAATCTTGTCCAAGTTCAAAATGTCCATAAAAAAATAATAATTAAATAATATCAACAAAAATAACAATCCAATAATTCCAAACTCAACTTTTAACTTAATTTTCGATCAAGAACTCTGAAATACTGTAATATGCTTTTTCAAATAAAAATTATTTTAATCGTTTTTTAAACAGATTGATATTTAACTCTTTAATAGATCGTGGTATGTGGTTAAATATAATTGGCGCCATACAAAATATACTTTTGTGCATAGTGTTAGACTTTCTTACGCACAATCTATTCATATCTCTTCGACTCCGGGTATTGGCCTCAGATAATTTAGTAAAGAGATTTGGGTTCGTTTTAACAAATACTGCAGCCTCAAATACTTATAATGATGGAAGCGTCAGTAAGTATTTTATATTTAAAAAATATGGTTTACATGTTTCTATTGTTTTCAATCCAAACATTGCCCTGATACACCGCTTTTGGGATTTGAAGATTAGTTCTCTATTGGTAGAGTTTCCCCAGAACATTACTCCATATCTTAATGAAGAGACCCCGATGCCATGATATGCCGTAATAATTGCGTCCACATCTACGACCGGAACAAGCTTATATAGAGCATAGGCTGATGTACTGATTTTTTTAGCTAGTGCCTCTGTTTCACCAAATTGGGCGTGCGTTTATAAATAGTATTCCATATGTTTTATTTCGCTTTGTTCGTCGATTCTTACATGATTCACGGACATGCACATCTTACATCGTTTAGACTTTTTATATAATTAGATGTCAGCTTAAACTGTGCCTTGTATTGTGTGGCACATTAGTATACCTATGTTCTTTCCAGTCTAATCTTTGGTCAATTGTCAAACCAAGCAATTTGGATGTACTTTCTTGGTTAATTATTTTACTGCCATGACATATTTTCATATGCGTGATACATACAAAAAATTTATTACCACTTATCAGCGTCGCCTTTTCCCAACATGTTAGGGTCTACTCTAACGAGATGCAGCTGAATATCAGTATGTATATTACACGACTGCCATCAGACCTACACAACTGAATTTCTGGTTATCCTGAAGAGAGACAAGTTGAATAGAAAAAGTTGTTGTTGTTCCGGTTAACATATAAAAACCCATAACAGTAAATAATCGTAGTCAGAAACCGAAAAAGCTTTCAACAAGCTTACAATAAAGTACAAAAAATACTTGTCTGAGGGTAGAAAGATAGAAAAAAGAAGCCTTCCATAATTATGTAAAGAAATGATAAAAAGCATGAGTACATTTTTGAGTAAATTTTAAAGATTCGACCATTTGCGTTTAAGATAACATAATATAGAAATCGAAGAAAAAGCCGATAGAAGAAAAGACTCATAAGAAAGTAAAAATTACAATGTTTTAAATTAGTTCTGTGGTTATCTGTAGGTAACATTTATATGTTAAATGTGTATTATGTGTAAAAAAATATTTTTTATAATTTCATATTCATAATCAAATTATTCACAAAAACATTTTGTTAGTAATAAACAGTATATTTACAGATTAGAAAGAAAGTTATGACATTAAAATTGAAAGTACAGACTATATTATTCAAAAGAAGTACTTTAAAATAAGAAATGGTATCTAAATTGATGTATCTTAATTTAAATTGATGACCTGACAAACTTCTATGGGAATTAGAATTTTGGTAATTTTAATAATATTTGTTATATTATACTTTCACATTTAGTGTCATAAAGTCATTTTCATTCTGAATTATTTAAAAAAATGCTACAGCGTTAGTAACAGCAGTAATAATACAATATTTATATAATATTAAATTCTTATTTATAAAAAGGCACACGAAGCAAGAAAGGACCAAAAAAGGACCGAAATTGGTTTGTAACCATTCTAGAATAGTGCTTATGTACCGCAGCAAAACCAATTACACATTAGCCATATTAAAGTTCATATTTATTACTAAATACGTAAGCACTATTTTAGAGTACCACAGAATTGGTACAATTGATTTAATTAATTATCAAAAGTAAGCAGGCGCGGATCAAGTGGGGGGCAATGGGGTATTGGTATTACAAAAATCTCATCTTAAACAAGACAACGAGTTTTTAAAATTTAAATTAAGGTCATTGTACAGAAGTAAGAAAGGGATTTATTACACTTATTGTCCGCCCTGGGTCCACCCTTTGGCATAATGGAGACATTGAGCAATGTATACCTACATCCAATTTATATTTAATTTATTATTATGTTCGTGTTTCACAAAAACGATATTTGGCTTGAAAGACTGGTTGAACAGAGTCGCACTGCCGTCAAATAGGGCATTTGATAATAATTTGTGAAACAAAAACCTAGTATGAATTAAAATATAAAAATTTCGGCTTCAGATACATTATATGCACTGCACTATATTTACATATATATACAATATAATAAGCTTTTTAAAATATCATTTAAATAATTCTCAAAGCATCTTTTTTAAATTCAAAAGTATTCTCCAATGTGTATTCTGCCAGAATAATTCAATTAGTGATGAATAAGAAACCGTTAGAAATACTAAATATATCAAAGCTACTACTACTTCTTAAGCTATTTTGAGGGTTTCTTCTGAGACGTGGTTTTTCTTCTCTTTTTAATAAGAGGTGATGTGATGAGGGATGGACCAACTATCTATGAACTACTCGTACTCATGTGTCTTGGTATATATGCACGTAATACGAAAAGCACATAAAAAGTTAAAAGCCCACATATCCGAAGTTCTTCTACTGTAAAAGACTGAATAGAGAAAGAGAGAGGAAGAATAATTATTATTCAATAATAAATTCAAATTCAAATTTATTTATTTTGCTAGATATGGTTACAATATACTCGTACATGTGTTATGTCACAGTAATAATTACATGCCATATCTTTCCTAGACAGGTGTGCAAATTATAAAAATATTAGTAATATTGTTGCAACTTGACTATGGTCATGATCAATTTAATATAGCATCATTTTAATATAACAGTTATAATATACATTGAGATTATGATTATTGAAATAAAAAATCTTGTCCAAGTTCAAAATGTCCATAAAAAAATAATAATTAAATAATATCAACAAAAATAATAATCCAATAATTCCAAAACTCAACTTTTAACTTAATTTTTCGATCAAAAACTCTGAAATAATGTAATATGCTTTTTCAACTAAAAATGATTTTAATCGTTTTTTTAACAGATTGATATTTAACTCTATAATAGATCGTGGTATGTGGTTAAATATAATTGGCGCCATACAAAATATACTTTTGTGCATAGTGTTAGACTTTCTTACGCACAATCTATTCATATCTCTTCGACTCCGGGTATTGGCCTCAGATAATTTAGTAAAGAGATTTGGGTTCGTTTTAACAAATACTGCAGCCTCAAATACTTATAATGATGGAAGCGTCAGTAAGTATTTTATATTTAAAAAATAAGGTTTACATGTTTCTATTGTTTTCAATCCAAACATTGCCCTGATACACCGCTTTTGGGATTTGAAGATTAGTTCTCTATTGGTAGAGTTTCCCCAGAACATTACTCCATATCTTAATGAAGAGACCCCGATGCCATGATATGCCGTAATAATTGCGTCCACATCTACGACCGGAACAAGCTTATATAGAGCATAGGCTGATGTACTGATTTTTTTAGCTAGTGCCTCTGTTTCACCAAATTGGGCATGCGTTTATAAATAGTATTCCATATATTTTATTTCGCTTTGTTCGTCGATTCTTACATGATTCACGGACATGCACATCTTACATCGTTTAGACTTTTTATATAATTAGATGTCAGCTTAAACTGTGCCTTGTATTGTGTGGCACATTAGTATACCTATGTTCTGTCCAGTCTAATCTTTGGTCAATTGTCAAACCAAGAAATTTGGATGTACTTTCTTGGTTAATTATTTTACTGCCATGACATATTTTCATATGCGTGATACATACAAAAAATTTATTACCACTTATCAGCGTCGCCTTTTCCCAACATGTTAGTGTCTACTCTAACGAGATGCAGCTGAATATCGGTATGTATATTACACGACTGCCATCAGACCTACACAACTGAATTTCTGGTTATCCTGAGGAGAGAGAAGTTGAATAGAAGCTGTTGTTGTTGTTCCGGTTAACATATAAAAACCCATAACAGTAAATAATCGTAGTCAGAAACCGAAAAAGCTTTCAACAAGCTTACAATAAAGTACAAAAAATACTTGTCTGAGGGTAGAAAGATAGAAAAAAGAAGCCTTCCATAATTATGTAAAGAAATGATAAAAAGCATGAGTACATTTTTGAGTAAATTTTAAAGATTCGACCATTTGCGTTTAAGATAACATAATATAGAAATCGAAGAAAAAGCCGATAGAAGAAAAGACTCATAAGAAAGTAAAAATTACAATGTTTTAAATTAGTTCTGTGGTTATCTGTAGGTAACATTTATATGTTAAATGTGTATTATGTGTAAAAAAATATTTTTTATAATTTCATTTTCATAATCAAATTATTCACAAAAACATTTTGTTAGTAATAAACAGTACATTTACAGATTAGAAAGAAAGTTATGACATTAAAATTGAAAGTACAGACTATATTATTCAAAAGAAGTACTTTAAAATAAGAAATGGTATCTAAATTGATGTATCTTAATTTAAATTGATGACCTGACAAACTTCTATGGGAATTTGAATTTTGGTAATTTTAATAATATTTGTTATATTATACTTTCACATTTAGTGTCATAAAGTCATTTTCATTCTGAATTATTTAAAAAAATGCTACAGCGTTAGTAACAGCAGTAATAATACAATATTTATATAATATTAAATTCTTATTTATAAAAAGGCACACAAAGCAAGAAAGGACCAAAAAAGGACCGAAATTGGTTTGTAACCATTCTAGAATAGTGCTTATGTACCGCAGCAAAACCAATTACACATTAGCCATATTAAAGTTCATATTTATTACTAAATACGTAAGCAATATTTTAGAGTACCACAGAATTGGTACAATTGATTTAATTAATTATCAAAAGTAAGCAGGCGCGGATCAAGTGGGGGGCAATGGGGTATTGGTATTACAAAAATCTCATCTTAAACAAGACAACGAGTTTTTAAAATTTAAATTAAGGTCATTGTACAGAAGTAAGAAAGGGATTTATTACACTTATTGTCCGCCCTGGGTCCACCCTTTGGCATAATGGAGACATTGAGCAATGTATACCTACATCCAATTTATATTTAATTTATTATTATGTTCGTGTTTCACAAAAACTATATTTGGCTTGAAAGACTGGTTGAACAGAGTCGCACTGCCGTCAAATAGGGCATTTGATAATAATTTGTGAAACAAAAACCTAGTATGAATTAAAATATAAAAATTTCGGCTTCAGATACATTATATGCACTGCACTATATTTACATATATATACAATATAATAAGCTTTTTAAAATATCATTTAAATAATCCTCAAAGCATCTTTTTTAAATTCAAAAGTATTCTCCAATGTGTATTCTGCCAGAATAATTCAATTAGTGATGAATAAGAAACCGTTAGAAATACTAAATATATCAAAGCTACTACTACTTCTTAAGCTATTTTGAGGGTTTCTTCTGAGACGTGGTTTTTCTTCTCTTTTTAATAAGAGGTGATGTGATGAGGGATGGACCAACTATCTATGAACTACTCATACTCATGTGTCTTGGTATATATGCACGTAATACGAAAAGCACATAAAAAGTTAAAAGCCCACATATCCGAAGTTCTTCTACTGTAGAAGACTGAATAGAGAAAGAGAGAGGAAGAATAATTATTATTCAATAATAAATTCAAATTCAAATTTATTTATTTTGCTAGATATGGTTACAATATACTCGTACAGGTGTTATGTCACAGTAATAATTACATGCCATATCTTTCCTAGACAGGTGTGCAAATTATAAAAATATTAGTAATATTGTTGCAACTTGACTATGGTCATGATCAATTTAATATAGCATCATTTTAATATAACAGTTATAATATACATTGAGATTATGATTATTGAAATAAAAAATCTTGTCCAAGTTCAAAATGTCCATAAAAAAATAATAATTAAATAATATCAACAAAAATAATAATCCAATAATTCCAAAACTCAACTTTTAACTTAATTTTTCGATCAAAAACTCTGAAATAATGTAATATGCTTTTTCAACTAAAAATGATTTTAATCGTTTTTTTAACAGATTGATATTTAACTCTATAATAGATCGTGGTATGTGGTTAAATATAATTGGCGCCATACAAAATATACTTTTGTGCATAGTGTTAGACTTTCTTACGCACAATCTATTCATATCTCTTCGACTCCGGGTATTGGCCTCAGATAATTTAGTAAAGAGATTTGGGTTCGTTTTAACAAATACTGCAGCCTCAAATACTTATAATGATGGAAGCGTCAGTAAGTATTTTATATTTAAAAAATTATGGTTTACATGTTTCTATTGTTTTCAATCCAAACATTGCCCTGATACACCGCTTTTGGGATTTGAAGATTAGTTCTCTATTGGTAGAGTTTCCCCAGAACATTACTCCATATCTTAATGAAGAGACCCCGATGCCATGATATGCCGTAACAATTGCGTCCTTATCTACGACCGGAACAAGTTTATATAGAGCATAGGCTGATGTACTGATTTTTTTAGCAAGTGCCTCTAATTTCAACTCGATACTTCCACGCGTTTCCAAGATCAAGGATCTTGACAGACAGACAGCAGAGTGATCCTATAAGGGTTCAGTTTTTTTCTTTTGAGGTAGGTACGGAATCCTAAAAATAACTTTTAATTTATTTGGTTTTATAAATTTAGCTCAAAGTGGTACTTTAAAGCAAATGAATTATTTCTTATATTTCTTTCATGAACGTTACTAATAAAAAAATCGTTAATAATTCAAACTGTGAAGTTACTTGAGGAGGCCATTTTGAGGGTACTGTTTCTTCGTTATCAACATTTTTTAAGCATTCACTACGATAATGTGATGGCAGACTCGTTTCTTTCATAGGTAGTAATTTATGTGACTTGGTTAATATCTTTCAACAAGCTTAGAAAAAAGTACAAAAAATACTTGTCTGAGGGTAGAAAGATAGAAAAAAGAAGCCTTCCATAATTATGTAAAGAAATCATAAAAAGCATGACAACATTTTTGAGTAAATTTTAAAGATTCGACCATTTGCGTTTAAGACAACTCATAATATAGAAATCGGAGAAAAAGCTGATAGAAAAAAAGAATCATAAGAAAGTAAAAATTACAATGTTTTAAATTAGTTCTGTGGTTATCTGTAGGTAACATTTATATGTTAAATGTGTATTATGTGTAAAAAAATATTTTTTATAATTTCATTTTCATAATCAAATTATTCACAAAAACATTTTGTTAGTAATAAACAGTACATTTACAGATTAGAAAGAAAGTTATGACATTAAAATTGAAAGCACAGACTAGTTGTTGATTATGAGATGTTTATTCAAAAGAAATACTTTAGAATAGGAAATGGTATCTAAATTGATGTATCTGAATTTAAATTGATGACCTGACAAACTTCTATGGGAATTAGAATTTTAGTAATTTTAATAATATTTGTTATAAACTTTGACTGCCTCATTAGTCTAGTGGTTCCAAGCGCGACTGCTACGCTAGAGGTCCTGGGTTCGATCCCCAGGTCGAGCAAATTGTTATTGAGTTTTTCTATGAAATTCTCAGTAGCAGCTCGGAGTCTGGATTTGTGCCCGGTTAATGGCAATAGGCTCGCCCCCTATTACATGGGACCTAAACATACCAGGCGAACTGTGGGTGTACATTAGTACGCCTCTTTATGCCTATGTTATACTTTCACATTTAGTGTCTTAAGATCATTTTCATTCTGTATTATTAAAAACAATTGCCACTGCGTTAGTAAGCCCAGTAACAATACAATATTAATATCATATTAAAATCCTATTTATAAAAACGCACACAAAGCAAGAACGGACCAAAAGAGTACCAAAAATGGTTTGTAACCATTCTAGAATAGTGCTGATGTACCGCAGCAAAACCAATTACACATTAGCCATATTAAAGTTCATATTTATTACTAAATACGTAAGCACTATTTTAGAGTACGACAGAATTTGTACAATTGATTTAATTAATTATCAAAAGTAAGCAGGCGCGGTTCAGGTGGGGGGCAATGGGGTATTGGTATTACAAAAATCTCATCTTGAACGAGACGAGAATTTAAAATTTAAATAAAGTTCATTGTGACGAAATAAGAAAGGGATTTATTACACTTATTGTCCGCCCTGGGTCCACGCTTTGGCATAATAGAGACATTGAGCAATGTATACATCCAATTTATATTTAATATAATATTATGTTCGTGTTTCACAAACACTGTGGCAACTAATGTTGGCATTTGGCTTGAAAAACGGAATGAACAGAGACGCACTGGGTACCGTCAAATAGGGCGTGATTATTTGTGAAACAAAAACCTAGTATGAATTAAAATATAAAAATTACGGATTCAGATACATTATATACACTAAACTATATTTACATATATATATATATATATATATAATATATAATAAGCTCTTTAAAATATCATATAAATAATGCTCAAAGCATCTTTTTTAAATTCAAAAGTATTCTGCAATGTGTATTCTGCCAGAATAATTCGAATAGTGATTAATAAGAAATACAAAATATATCGAAGCTACTACTACTTCTTAGGTTATTTTCAGGGAACTTTCTTCTGAGACGTGGATTTTCTTCTCTTTTTAGGGGTTGATGAGGGTTGGACATACTAGCTGTGTACTATTTATGTGACTGTGTATATATGCCCATAATACAACAGGTACACAAAAAAGTACAAAGCTCACATATCCGAAGGTGTTCTACTGTAGAAGACTGAATAGAGAAAGAGAGACGAAGAAACATAATTATTCAGGGCACATATGCGTGATATATACAAAACATTTATTACCACTCATCAGCCAAGCTTTTTCCCAACTATGTTAGGGTCTACTCTAAAGAGATGCAGCTGAATATCAGTAGGTATATTACACGACTGCCATCAGACCTACACAACTGAATTTCTGGTTATCCTGAAGAGAGACAAGTTGTCAGGCTTTTTCGGTTTCTGACTACCACCACTATTTATTGTCATTGGTTGTCGTATGACAACCGGGACAACAGCCGACGGCTTTATACTCTCGATGTGTTAAGAATGGTCACCCATTCAAACACTGACAGCACTGCTTAGCCTTGCAGATTAGTTATCAATTTAGTTATTACTTAGCCATGAGCCCCATTATACTACATAGGCTTCTATTTCATTCATAGGACACCCTATTTTATTCCCGACGGTAAAAAGGGTCACCACCATTACAAATAAAGTTCTTCACTTCTGTTTGATTAGAATTGGACACAGAGAAAGCTAACACATCTCAGATGTTTGTACCTACACTACTTGTATCTACCAACAATATAAATAATTCTAGAGAGTAAGGTGTCACGTGTAATTTACTTATTTTTACAATACCGTTCGATTTTTTTTCGATTGCTTGAAAATAGATCAGCTACGGAAAGGATAATAATTGTTTATTGAAAAACAATATAGATTTTTGACTATCAATTAAATTAAATAATTGTAATTTGTAGTGTAGCGATGTCAATTAATTTATACACATACGTGTAGGTATTTAATGAACTAATTTATTTGCGTGCACCGATTGAAATCGGTCTATTCCGACATTATGCGTATTATAAATAAACCTAGTATAACTAGGAGTTAAGTGAGTGACTAACACAGTTTAATCGATGAATGAATGGAGAATAATGTATGGAAATTAGATAAATTTCCAACAAATCGGGTATCGATAAAAAGTCATTTCAATACAATTCGTTTCGATTCGATCCTCGATTTTTTGGTCAAAAAATTTACCGATTCATTCGTTGATAAATTCGTCAATTGGAGTACATTAATAGTTGGCGCACATTGGGGGAGGCCTATGTCCAGCAGAGAATTGCTATAGGCTGATGATGATGAATAGTTGAAATACTACATTATTCCATCATGGAATACTCAAAAATACAATACAATATAGGAAGATGAAATACTACACTAATTTAAGCTCAATAATAGCTACAATAAAAAATATAACTATAATACAAAATGTACAAAATAATTGTGAATTGTATACAAAAAAAGTATAGATACAGAAATCAAATTGTTCGAAACGATTCCATATTTTTATCTTCTCTAAATAGTTTGTGCAAACAGCGGTGTACCAGAAGGCACCGTAAGTTTGGTCATCTTCTGCGGGATTGAGTTTCATTACTCTAAATCAATCACGTAGAAAAGGACGGAACTAAGGTACCATCTTGCTTCTTCAAGTTGTACTTATAGGTACTGCCCGGAATTTACAAACTGGATAAGAATACTTCTCATTATAGTTATACCCATGTTCTAGCCACGCATTACTATGGCTCCGAATATAAGTATCAGTATAAGATTATTGTATCCTAATACAACGCTGTGCAAACATTTTATAGAACTCGTGAGGAACTTTAAAAATGTACACAAATAACCATTTGGATTTATAAACACTATAATATATTCGTAATAGGATAGAAAACAGAATGTCTAAAAACAATACAAGAAAGATCATGCAATAGGTAGATACAGCAATATGAGCATTCATTTAAATATATACCTTAAAAAAATAGATGGTAAAGTACCTACATAAGAGAGTTTAAAAAAGTGGCTAATTAAAAATCAAAAGCATGCATGAGTATTTTCCCAAAAAATCCTTGCTAATGTTGTAAACGTGAAAGTTTGTGAGTATGGATGTGTGGATGTATGGATGTTTGATACTTTTTCATGCCAGAACGGCTGAACTTTTTGTTGCATGGAATTTTATGCCTGTTGTTTACTAATTTGAAGTCGCTGATTTCAAATGTACCCTCACTTTTTCTTTAGCGGCTCTAGTTTTTGAGATACAGATATCAGACATATTTTTGTAATAGTCACATTAAACTTCTGTTGGCACCCCAATGACCGGTAGCAGCCGCCCCAGCGCCTCCTACCGGACGACCGTGATTACTTACCTAGCTATTGTCAGTACGAGAAGATAAAAAGACTGGACACCAACGGCTCGCTCTCTTTTTACTTCGGATTTCGTGTGAAACAGTTGCTCTGTTAGATTGTATTGAAATTAGATTAAATAAATTATTGAAGTATATGTAAGTTATTTATAGGTTATCAGTTTATAAATTAATAAGGTATTTTAGCTATTTGTTTCTACTCAACTCTCTCAGTGTTGCCTTCAGCCTAGTTAGTTTATATCAGAAGCGGGATTAGCGTTGGTTCAAACATAATATGGCATTGGTGAGCACAGTCTACCAAATTTTGTGATCGATTATTGAAACGGTAAACACCAAAATCTGGTGAGTGTTTTAATTTTGACAATATTCTGGTATCGAATGTTCATTGGTAAAGTTTAATGAAAAACATATCTTTGTGTTGACTCTTCGATTTAAAATATATAAAATCGAGTGACTACACTTGAGTACTAATCGGTAGAAATGTTATATTTTATCGTTGCTAAATTGCATTAAGATTTCTGTTGCTATGGTCATTATGAGAGAATGAGGGTAATCGCACATGTCGCACAATGTTCATCTTCGAAAAAAGTTAACGGATATAATTGTGTACTAAATATGTCCCGGTTTAAATATTTTATCGTACCCACCAATAGGTAATTTGTTACTGATTTTTATATCGTTATTTCTTAATGATACTTGTGAAATCACAATATATTGGAATACTGAAGTCTCTGATTGGAAAGAGTTATGCAATAATTTCTTGGTATAAAGTAAAACTACCGCCATTGGCGGGTCCCTACTAATGTGAAATTACAGATTACTGAGCAGTGATTACGTGTGAGTGCAACTACTGAGCTAGCTTCGGAGGTCAATCCGTAGCTTCAGTAGCTGCTGGAGAATTGAGGCAGGAATGCTGCCGTGATGTTGTATCTTGGTGATATCTGACCAATTTGCTTATGTCTAAATTTGTTTGATGATAATGATGATGATGATGTTGATGCAAGTGATAAAGGTGATCATGGCTAAAATCATTGAGATTTACAATTGAAATTGGGATGGCCGAACGGTATTGGTTTTTATTGCAAAATGTAACCAATGTACCTAACGATCATATTGTTAATGTTAATAACTGCACAAGTTATGTAAAAGTCAATGTTGTTTGATAATGCCTCTGTCCAAACACGTATGTGTTCCGCATTTATTGACACTGGTATGGTAGTAGCTGTTCCATCATTAGGGAAGATCTGTGTAGAGAGTTATTGATACCAATAGCTACCTTAGCGCCCCTGTGATCTTGCAAGAGTTTTCAAACGATAGCATACAAACTGTAAATATCTACAAAAGTTCAAGTAAATATTAAATTACGATTCGGTCAACTTAGAAAATATGGAGTTTTATGTTTTGAACGAACTGTCGGATTGTGATATATTATTAGACAGAAATATAACGGAACGACATGACATAATGTACTCGCGAGTGGGTCACAAAATATCTATTTTTGTAATAATGCTTTTATTTTTTCTAATTATTCTGCTCCATTCAGCGTTTAGGTTTACTGCATTCTAATATTTTTGCTACAAATATTTATCAAGTTTATTATTATGACATAAATTGTACTTGTTTCTGGGACATTATAGCTTTTGTGACATTACTAGCACTCGACAGCACTTGATACTCACGTCAATTGAAATCTGTCAAAGGTGTTTCCTAAGCCTAAAGGTGCATCTGGAAAAGATAGATGGACGTAGCCTAAGCCTAAAGGTGCATCTGGAAAAGATAGATGGACGTAGCCTAAGCCTAAAGGTGCGTCCTGACGATGAGGATCTTGGAGCTGGGAGAATCTGCTTTTCCCTAAACAGTGAAATTACCTAAGTCTAAAGGAAATTTTCACGTTGGGGCCGAGTAGACTTGCTAATTATGAATCGTGCCTTGTTTGACATGATGACCGACTCGGGTTATTGTTAAACTATGAGCATAATTGTACAAGTGATATAAGTATATGTTTACAGAATCGAACCTACTCGACTGCTACAAAAATAATTATCCAGGTGGAGTGAGCGTGCCCGGGGCTGGCACGGTGCAGCATGGCCGTGTTGGCACCCCAATGACCGGTAGCAGCCGCCCCAGCGCCTCCTACCGGACGACCGTGATTACTTACCTAGCTATTGTCAGTACGAGAAGATAAAAAGACTGGACACCAACGGCTCGCTCTCTTTTTACTTCGGATTTCGTGTGAAACAGTTGCTCTGTTAGATTGTATTGAAATTAGATTAAATAAATTATTGAAGTATATGTAAGTTATTTATAGGTTATCAGTTTATAAATTAATAAGGTATTTTAGCTATTTGTTTCTACTCAACACTCTCAGTGTTGCCTTCAGCCTAGTTAGTTTATACTTCGCATCAACCGAGCTGTTTTTAATAAAGTTGCTAATATTTCTTGTTGGACAACAAGGGGGCTACACAAAATATCCTTGTTTTATTTGTCTGTGGGACTGCAAAGCTAAGTCTGAGTACTAGGTCTTCCAGGGAAGACCGATCTTTTCTAACCTAGTGCTTTCTTTTCCACTGGTTCCGGGAAAACTGAATGTGATAAATGAACCCCCTGTGAATATTTTTTGTCTTAGATGATGCAAATTAAGCTATTGTGTGCAAGTAGGCATGAAGGATCGGAATCAGAAAAGTATCAAAATATTCGGGCGGCGGCGCACCCTGTCAACCCTTATGCAATAGTTACTAGTGAAGTATTTATTACTTTGCAATTAGTATAATTTACCATATCTTTTCTATTCACGAGAAAAGAAGCAGTAGACCTCTACTGCTTCTTTCAAGAGACGTTACCAAACTCTCTTTACAATACTATAAAAGTATATATTATTTTATCTTTTTGTGATTTTTTGCATTTTCCATGCTAAGATTATTAAGTTATTTAATAGTAAAGGAAAAAATTCAATCGCGAGCAGGATTCGAACCTGCGTCTTCTGGTTTGATATACCAGACGCTCTGACCTCTAAGCCACTGCGTCTTCTGGTATATCAAACCAGAAGACGCAGGTTCGAATCCTGCCCGCGATTGAATTTTTTCCTTTACTATTAAATAACTATATATTATTTTCCTTAAACACGGTGTTCTAAACTTTGCTACAATTATCTATTTTAATTTATCGCTTCTTTTAAATTTCAGCCTTTATAAAAGTAATGCTTACCTTTCACCCTATACAATATGTTAAGAAAACCCTGTCCAACTCGTAAAGGTATTGTTAGGTATCGAGATCCGGTTCTATTTATTTATTCGTTATCGCTTTACGAGTTAAAAAAATACCCCAAATAAAATTTCATAAAACGAGGAAACTTATATGTCAATAATTACGGTGACAGTGATATAGCTTATTCTATGCAAACATACCAAGGACGATAACTTTATCATATTTTTAAAATTTCCTAGATTTTGGGGAAAATTTGGTAATTTAGTTAGGCGCGACAATCGTAAACTTTAAACGTAATTTATATATGTTTAACATGAATATTTAATTTATCTTATTTTATTTGGTGATGTGATTGGGATACTTAGGTACCTCCCATTAGGATTGCACAGGTTTTTTTAACATAATGTATAATTATAATGTACAATTTACATTAGTCAGACAGTAACCAAGAAAATAAGTAATGTATTATCAACAACACAATGAATAAAGAATTATAATTTATTACAAAATTACATCGTTTGTAAGTTACATTACAAAAAGTACAATGTTAATTTGTTAAAAGTGCATAAAAAAGTATAGATACGAAAAGGTATATACTAGCTGCCCTATATACAGCCCTATATACTAGCTGTGTCCTACAGTTTCACTCGCATCCTAACGATAGACTATGATACTCAGTGATAATGTAGGATTCTATTAGTGAAAGATTTTTTAAATCGGTCCAGTAGTTTTTGAGTTGATTCATTACAAACAATAATACAAATCTAATCTCTTTACAATATTTTATTGTTTAAAACAATTATTATGTAGAATAACGCCCATCTTTAAAATACAAATAAGGTAGCATTTGAAAAACTTATCTATACATTATATAACACTATTAATTCTAGCATACCCCATAAAGTGAAAATGAACTAATAAGTGACAGTGAAGATTGCTAGTTAAGAGGTACGTGAAGTAATTGACCTATCAGCCTAGGTTCCATCCACGATCGCTTGTGTTCTGATTAGGCAATAATTAGTTTAAAATTCTGTAGGCAGCTCTCAAGCTAATTTTATTAATATCGAATTTAAAATGAGTATGAAGGCGAAATTAGGGATGGCGATTCTCCACGAAAAAGATCGAAACCAATATCCAAAAAATGGAGGTCTAAAAGAACAATTCTAAAAATCTATTTTTTTTGTATTTGCAATATAAAAAAATCATACAAACAAAACAAACAAAAAGAATTGAGTGAAAATCTATCATTTCTGTACATGGGGTACAATCAACTAATTTTCTGAATTTACATTTAAAGTACCTACCAATTTTTTAAATCGATATTTTGGGCTCAAGAAATCGATTCTTATAGATTTCATATCGCCATACCTAGTTGCTAATATTGAAACAGAAAGAGTACACACGTGTGCAAAATTGTGTAAAACGGGTCGGTGTAGCGGTTATGGTGGTTGTCTCCCAACAACCACTGTGTCGCATATCCTGGTTTCGATTCCCACACGACACAAGGAAAAAAATTGCAAGTAACTTTTGCATAATTTTTAGCGAGCGAAAGTGGACGGACATACTATCACATTTATTACATTATTTTTAAATCTCTGATAAATCCATTAAATAAGATTAATATACACGTCAATAATAATTGTAGCTACCAATATTCATGCTAAAAAGTGCTTTATTGCTATCTATGTATTAATCGTGATCCCTGTACGCGCTGCTTTGTGAGTATTACACAAGTGTTATTCGTAGATGCGGTTAGCTTCCTCGGGGTTGTTGCTGCAACTTGAGGTTTATTAGACACATTAGTTATGGGCAACCTTTTCAAGAAAACTTGTTAACTGAGTTTTCAATAAAAGGGACCAAAACCAACATTCTATATCAGGATCAGGTTGGAAACACTATAGGGAATTAGAAAATATTTATATATAAGTAATATCTATATTTATTATATTCAAAATATGTATATAGGTACCTAGCTAGTACTATAAATAGTACTTATTTTAAGAAATGCTATTATCTACTATCTATAGTTAATCATGAAGGTCAAATAAAGATTATTAAGGTATTACATTTGCTGAGATGACTTAAGTCACTTGTTTGAAACGAATACACAACGGTTCAAGTACGTTGAAAAATTATAGGTACCTACAATTCTCATAACTTTTAACCTTGTTGAAAATTCAGTGAGATTTTCTGCAGGAGAAGAAAACAAGCATCAGGGACATCTGAGTACGGAAAAGGATTAATAAATATAAATATACATTAAGAATTTAATAGTGGTGCTATAATTGCATTTTCACTGCTTGAAAAAGGGGAAATTCAAAATGCGTCTGGAGGTAAACATTTTTGGGTACCTACGTTATACATTTGAAGTTTCTCAACTGGACTATAGTGAAATCGAAATGCATATCTAGTTATATAATTTTCAAACAAAATACTTTACTGATTTTGATAATCCTTGGGTGGGAAAACTGAAAAACTTCAAACGTACAACCCCTAAATTTGACTGTCAAAATTTCAAGTTTCTTTTTGGTATAAACAAGAAATATACGTAGGCTGTTCCTTAAGTCTTGCAATACAGTTTTGTTTTCTTTGCTAAAAGAGATCTTATAGAAAGGGTAGTCTTGGATTCACAGAAAACTATCACCTACTGCATGGTACACAAGAAATTGTTTGCCGCAAGTTATAAAGAAGTTAAAGAATGACGACCGTCGTCTGAGCACTTGGAACTTCCATTATGACAATGCTCCGGCACATCGCTCATATATCGGACAATAGAATTTTAACTCAAGAAATTTTTTATTCAGACCTGACACTATTGCCATACATTCCCTTTAGCCTGGACCTTGCGCCTTGCGATTTTAGCCTTTCTCCTATTATGAATAGTCAACAAGGCATTCATAACTGAGAAAGAATTATTAAGTGCTTGGAATAGGGCTTGTGCTTCTGTTACAGAAGATACATGGGAAGAAATATTTAGTAATTGGTTTGTTCGTATGTAAAACTGTGTTAACGTAAATCACATGGATTTTGAAAAATGCTATTAAATACTTTTGTTTTGCAAAGCTTTTGGAACGGCCTACGTAATTTACCCTTCATCCTGTTTTAATACCCCACTTTATGGAAAAAATACATTATATTAGTCATAAACAAATATGAAATAAGAAAAAAGTAGTGTTTGACAGCAGATATTAATTTGTTAATAATACAATATAAAGCAAATAGAAAACATAACAAAATATTTATCTAAAATTATATAAGTATGTTATTATGTTATATAAATACACAATTAATTATATAAGTCTGTATTAGGGAATATGCATAAGATTCAATAATGACTCAAATATTTTTATATAATGATGTCCATGCCATATATTTTTTACGTAATTGCCTTTTCAGCAAGCTTTCAATTATTATAAGTAGAAAAAAGTGCGCAGAAAATTACACAGATGGAACCGGAACTTACGTCAAAGTACACGTTGTGACGCTTTTGTGGCGTCACCGTAAACATTTAGGTTTGTACTTACGAGGTATCCAAATGTTTTCAGTCGCCCCATGTTCGAATTAGTTATAAAACTTAAGAATATTGATAATTGATTGGATAAAACGATCAATAAATTTTAAAAACGATAAAACAGTGACTCTTTTTTGTAAACTGACGTCACATAACACGCGCTCGAGATTAAATCTCCGGAATCTGATTGCAGTTTTGAATATTTAATTTTATGGTTAAATAACCATATTTTAGTCAAAGAAATATTTTTACGGCGCTTTAATAATGTAAAGGATTGATTAAAAATATAAAAATAGACATGCAGATAGAATAATAACAGGAATAAAAATATATATTATTTGTTTGTATAATTTATGATAAGTATTTTGAGTTAGACCTCTAGCAATACATCGGTGAAAACTGCATTCAATTCCATGCAGTAGTTTTTGCGTAATACGCGTACAAATATATGGAAAGACAAAAATTGGATATATTTTCACTTCTATTGCTCTAATAAAGACCCTCCGTATTATTTTTTTTTCAATATCAATAATGTACTGACCGGCCTTTTACAATCTTATTATAGGTAGGTATAGACAAGAGACAATTACATATTATAAAGTTTTTAAAAAATAACGAAGACAATTTAAAATATCCAAAATAATTAAATCCGTCTTGCCTAACTGTGAACGATTTATCGGTTACATGAATAGCAAAAAGAACAAATAGGTTTATTTCTACAATAAGACCTTCTAGATGCTATATTGCTTGATGGTGTTTTCGCTGAAATGAGTCGTGAGTCAACATATTAGTATTGGCAGCTTGCGTGTGTACTTAGTAAGTATTTTACGTACTAGTATATAGCAAGACCAAAACAAACACGCTGTATCTTTTTCCAGAATGACGTCATCCTGACTCGCAACACGCAAAAACTACTGCGCAGAATTGAATGTATTGGTAGAGGTCTAACTTAAAATCTGGTGCATGTTTCATCTTGATACGCCGCCTAGAATCAGACTTACCTATAGTATGTTAATGTTTTTGGGAAGTGAGTGAAACTGCAGGCAATACCAACTAGTTACGAATAAACAATAATTTTTGAATGCGTCACTCGAATCTTAAAGTCGTAGACAGTTAAGTGTAAGAGAGTCTGACATACTTCAACTGCTTCATCTGCTTCACCCCATAGTAAACCCAAAATTTGAAATAAAAATCTTTATTCATTTAGAAAAATATTCGGGTAGCCTACAGTACCTAAAATGATTTATGTGGTAAGAAAACTATTGTTACTGATGACTTACAAAGTTTCTGAAACGATTTGAATGAGCGTTTTCTTTCGAAGTTAACTGCATCAGGGTACACTGACAGATTTTTATAAAGATAATTAACGTAATGTAAGCTCTCGGGGCAGCAATTTTAAATGTTTTAAACACGTTAGAATTTAGGATTGCACCCAGCTTTATATCTTATGTCTCATCTTTTAAGTCTTGGAACATGTATTGCGTGGGTTTCATGCATTCATGGGTTAAAATAGGCATACCTTTGTAATCTTTATAATGTGTATACTATCTTTGCAGAGCATCGGATCATGCAAACATCATGCAACATTACAGGCATTTGAAAATTTGCATAACACTTCAGGTTTCCAGAGCTAATCACTTAGAGAGGTCGTGACATTGAACGCAGTGGATTATTGACTTGAGGAGGGGTTAGAAGTAGAAAAATGTGTGTCAGGAGAAGTCACTTAGGTACATAATGAATTCATGTACAGAAAAAGATAGACTAAGAAACATTTTCATACTGATGTTAATGGAATTTTTCTATGAAATTCTCAGTAGCAGTGCGGAGTTTGGATTTGTACCCAGCACCCCCTATTATATTGGACCTAACCATAACGTTAAACTTTTATCAACATTTTAGTGACGGGAATATTCGATTGTGGGTAGGATCCAAACCTGCATCTTCTGGTTATATACACCAGATGCTATGACTACTCAAATTCACGTAAATTCAGAATGCGAAGGCCGATCTGGCAGGTGGAACTCGCGGTAGCTTAGTGGTCATAGCGTCTGGTGTAACTTACCAGAAGACGCAGGTTCGAATTCTACCCACAGTCGAATATTTCATTCACTTAAACTTTTTAATCTTAGCATGCAAAAAAATACCAAAAAGATAACTAGTATCAATTTCCTTTTTTCGATAATAATGTTCTATTACAGTCAATGTATACGCTCCAAATTTTTTTACCGTAGGTAAATAAAAATGTAGTGTCTACTATTTAATGTCTATCGATATCGATAAAAACAAAAATTATATATTCGTGCATTGGAAGGGGTGACATATAGACACATAATAAGTGTTTGTTGGTAGAAAGTTGCCAAGTAATTATGAATATATTATGAAGAATAAATGTTTTAGTCTGTTTTCTTTTGAAATCGTAACATTGGTATTAATTTACTGACAATAGATTGACGTAATAATGTTCTATGTTATCGAGGAGGCATAAATAAATCCTTGTGGAAAATGACATTCCAATGCAAAATTAAAGTGTCTGATAAAAAATCGAAATTGTTCCTAATTCTTGTTAGCATTAACTGTCTCATTTGTCTAGTGGTTATAAACGCAGCCACTGTACGTGAAGTTCAGTTCCGGGACCAATAATGAGCAATACAGTTGCAAAGTTTTCATTTAGAAATCCTCGGAATTGTCTCTAGGTTTTAGTAGTTTGTAAATAAATGCCAGATATTAGGTTTGACAGCTAAACTTAAACAAAATATTCATTAAAATATTTGCTTTCTCTGCGGGAATCGAACTCACTCTCGAGATGAAGAAAATAATACTTTTATAATAATTTACAAAGGGTCATCTCAATTAATTAAAATGAACCTAATTTTATTCAAAATTATTACTGTACTAAATAGAAATAGCTTTCTATTTAGTACAGTAAAATCAATAATTCGAATACGTTTCCTATAGCAGTTTCAAAAGAAAAATCAAAATAGTTATAACTCTAGCTTTTCCAATAAAGTCAACGTTTATTAATATGTCCTTTGAAAATAGGGGTGCTAATGTGCAATGCATTATATGTATTTTGTGAAGTGTAGCTGTATAAATCATGTGTTAAGAAACATGCAATGAATGAACCCTAAGCGAAGTGTATACATTTTAATTGGATGCTACATCCAATTAATTGGAATTGAGCATTGACACTTACCATTTCGTTAGAAGAAAAATATACCTAAAATATTGTGAACACAGCCAGATTATCTTTGGAGAAATGTTAATTTTGACTTCACGAAAAAACTTATGTTGTTTATTTTAATGATAGAATCGTTTAAATAATCATAATATTTAGTGAGTATCGGGTCACTCAAGGACCCACTGGCTAAGTTCATATCAGATGAATAATAGACAGATGGATAGACAGTTAGAAAATTAATGTCAAGTTTAAGGAAAACATTAGTCGCATAAATCTACTTAGGTACAGTCAACAGTGGATCAAATGACCACAAACTGTCAAAGGTAATAAACTCTATTATTTGGAGATTCAATTGAAAATTGGTTGAAGTTTGACAGTTTTGGATATCATGATGACCGTACCTAAGCATTAAATACTTTGGTTGGGACTAAATATTATAGATATACAATATAAATTAGAGTTACTCAATTTCAATGACATTTGATAATATCAAAGAGGTTTGAAGTTGTTGGGTTAGTGTTACGTCTACCATTTTTATGCGGCGACCAATAATATGACTTATATATTTGGAGATCTAACATTTATTTAAAAAAATATAAGTTGTCTATAGGGGTGCTAATGTGAATGATATGTATTTTGTGAAGGGTAGCTGTATGACGCCTAGGCGTGAAAATTTTTCTTTATCTTTATATGTTATATTTTTATATTTTTTAGTTAAATAATGCTTTTAATTTAGTTTATTAAAATGTTCTTCCTTTAAATAGTTGTCTATTGATATTAATATCTACTATCGATTTTTGAAATTTTTATGAGTTTCCGCCACTCAATTTTTATTTATTGGCGCTAGGTATGATACACCAGGCCCATTATAAAATCTTCAAACCCCTTCCATTATAAAATGTAACAGTATAAGCATTGTATTTGTTTATAATTATTAGCTGTGAATTATCCACTGATTATAAGTTATATTTTAATCAAAGAAATTTCGAAATATATTTTTTTAACGATTGAGCTAAATATTTCGACACCTGCAAGAAATAACATTGTAATTCAGTTTCAGGCAATTTTAAGTTACATTTACAATTATATTCTTCCTGCACAAAAAGGCAGTTTCCATTAGTATCTAAATCCCTTCGCGCAAAGATTTTTACATTTGAAATAGCATTCTAAGGACCAATTGCAGTATTATAAAGGTAGTATAAAGGTATATTTAATACTCATCATATTATATAACTATGCTGCTATTCAATTTATAAAAAAATTTAATCAAGATACATTAAAGTTCTTGAAAACGATGGTATCTTAACTTTCATTGTAAACTTAGATACCTGAATTACAATGTAATTTCATTTGGATTCGTGGAATGTCATTGTAACTCACAAAACATAAAATATAATATATATATATATGACAATACAATAAGGTATATCTTAATAAATAAGGAAGGCAATAGCTCTTCCCTCGTCAAGTAAAATTTTCAAAATTTTTGCGATGAAACTTCTCGGCTCCTTAGGACCAACTTTTTGGAACCGAGCATCTAATTTTGACTTTTCAAAAGTACTACTTACCTATTTAGTGGTCTAAAGGCTGATTTCCATCGCCAGATAAATTTTAACTGAGGGATAATTGACGTTTGAAATATTTGAAATAATATTTTTTTATAATTTCTATTATCCCAAATCCTCTATATTTTTCTATTCAATATCTGTCAAAAATTCGTATTGCTACCTCCGATAAAGTTACCTATCTGGCGATGGAAAAATCAGCCCTTATAATAATAATAAAGCTTCTTTATTTCCATACTAATGCTATATTACAAAAACAATTTTTACGCTTGTATGGATCCGTGATAGGTATAAGACCACTCCAACTTACACCAATGTTCTCTATTTTGGGCAATGCTCTTTATTTATCTTCCCTATTGGGCCCGTCCATTTAGTTACTTTTAATGTCCATCTTCCATCATTGCATCTAGCCACATGTCCTGCCCATTTCCACTTCAGTTTCAGTGCATGGCTAAGAGCCTCTGTTACTTTAGTCTTATATGTAGGTGTTTGATCTTTTGGATCTTTCTCAGTTTAATGATGCTTCGTTCCATGGCTCGTTGACATGTTAATAACTCGATTTTTAACCATCTCAGTATATATCGATGTTTGTGCGCCATATGTCAGTCTTGGTAGTAGACAAGTGTCTATTATTGCTTTTTTGAGTTTTAGGTCGTAATTACCCTTCAAGATTTCTTTCTGTGTCCAAATCTTTTTCCAGGTTATGTTCATTTTAGCATCTAGTTCTTCTTCCATATTATTTTTCTTAAAAGACACTTGCCTGCCTAGTTGCACATATTCTGTTACATTTGTATTTTCTTCTGTTTTTATTAGTTTCCCGACATAAGGGGTCATCAATAGTAGGTCCAGCATCAATAGTGACTTTCACATCTTTAATACTAGGAATAAATATAAAATAGTGGTTCCCAAATTTAGACTATCTAAAACAAGTAAATCATTTTTGGGAAATTGTGCCCGTTTTTACAATAAACTACCAAAACCTATCAACGATCTCACTGCTTTAAACTTTATGACGAGTTCTATAATTCTGGGATCCTTTTTTTCTTAATATTGACTTTGTGCCAACTTGGACAAAACCTTCAATGTCCACACATCCTGTTCGGACTATTGTACCTGAAGAATGTAATACCTCTTAATTTAAAAGAGTGTCCATGGAGTTTCTTGCCGGATTCTTCTCCAGAGGATCAACTTTTTGGAACCGTGCCTACTACTACTAGACTTAATAACGCTTTTTTGAAATAAAAATATTTGAACTTGAACATCACTTTTGTCTTGGTGGAATTAATGTGTAAGCCCACTTTTTTGCTTTCTTTCTTGCAAAAACAGCTACAGAACTGGAAAAAATGCTGCAAGAGCTAGTCTTGCAGCATTTTTTCCAGTTCTGTAGCTGTTTTTGCAAAGAGCGCTATGTTATGTAAGGTATAGCAAATGTAAGGTGACTTAAGTATTGGTTTGAAATCCATATTCCATATGTCTCCCAGTTAAGTTGTCTGAATTTGCCTTCTAGGACTGCTACAAATATTTTTGGTAACAATTGTCTCCTTGCCTCACTCCCCTTTCAATCTTTATTTCCTCCCCTCTTTTCTGTAGTTTTACTCGGCTGACGTTTTTAGAATATATTTTTTCCAAAATATTTATGTGATTCTGATTAATTTTACATGTTTTTAGAACTTTCCATATTGATTCGTGTGTTATGCTGTCGAATCAGCCCTTAGGCCACTAAAATAGGTACTTTTCAAAAGTAAAAGTTGATCCTAAGCTCCATATTGAAATAAAACGTTTTGAATTTATTTTACACTGTTTAACATTTTGTTTCTTTTTTAATATTTTGTATGCTATCCTATAAAGAGTTATAATGACATTCCCGGCAGGTGTCGATTAGTCTTATAATCTTAAACCTACCGTTAGCTGATGTGAAGATGATGATGGTGAAAACTGCAAACAGCATCATGAGGAGACAGGCAGCTATTTTCTTCCGCGGTGTGAGCATGAGGCTGCTCAACGCACGCCCCATTGTTGACGTTGACGTAGGCATTCTAAAACTGGACCAAAAGAAATGTGTTGTTATTTGCGCAAGTAGGACAATAACAAAAAAAATTAAGATTCGTAGGGAAACCAAACCAGACCAATTCTGTGGAAAATTTTAAACAAACTGCCATCGTAAGATCTTTTGTTAAAATAATTCTTTTAATAATTGTGATCTGTAATTTTTTCCTATTCCTTCTTTCCTTTTTTCTTCTTTTCTTCCTTTCCTTTTTTGGAATTTGGGGGAAAAGAGTTCAATTACCTAAAATTAGGTAAAACTAGGGTAATAAATTAAGATTTTTTTTTATAGACAACACTCGGATAATGGAAAATCCGGGTAATAATGGACCTGTGCTAGGGGAAACTTTACAAATATTTGTCTTTGGTGGGAACTAAACCTACGACACTTGGTGTAACGGTAGTAACCAACCGTACAGTCAAGTCTTTGTAGCGCTATTAATAAAAATTGCCATGATATTAGCAATACATATTATCAAGGTTTACGACCATCCACAAAGCATTGTGCAACTTGTCAAAAGTACCTGTAATAATGATCTAATTGAAAGAAAATTAGTATTACCCGTCAAATAACAAATTGCAAACACAATGCAAAATCTATTATTCTTGTGTCCCAAGGCTCTTAAACCATTTGCTTAATTAAAAAGTTTGTTTTTATTAATCTAAGAGATCTAGACTGCGGAAAATATGCTAACCAGTTAAATTAGTCACGAATCCTCAAGGACTTATTGAACCAAAAGGTGTTATCACGCCATTATCCATCAGCTGATTATAAGATAATAATATAAGCATTTGCGCACAGTTTCATTGCTTTGTATTGACGATCATCGCGATATTACATATAGGCCAACCGTGGGCTTTAAAAACCTTTTGGAAGTTAATTAAAAAATAATGAAGTAGTGCGATAAAAAATTAAAAGACAATTTAGTAAAGACAAATAATGGTTTGCTTTTTTTGTTGGACAACAAAGGTAATAAAGTATCATTTAAGAAACAGGACCCCATATTATTTTATTTAGATAAAGGCAATCTAAGTTAATTAGCACTAGATGGTAGTTATAATAATAGTGCAGAAAATCTCGAAGTTATAGTTTCTAATGTTCTAACTAAAAAATCTAAAATAAATTTTAGATTTTTAATTAATAAATGGTAAATCTCGCTCTTCATTACAAACGACCGCCATCCCTCCGGAGATTGATATTGTCCCAAGGTCCACTAGTTTTATTATGTTCAGATAAAGTAGCGAGCGGACATGGTCACAATATTAAAAAGGGGAGAGGCACAAATTGTATATTCAAAATCATACCTAATATAGCAACACATATTCAACGGTGGTGTACAACGGAATAAATATTGTGCTGAAAGTTTTGGTCTAAAAGACAAGACAGGACGAGAAGATTGTGTCATAAGGGATAATCAATTTTATCGTTCACAATAATTTCGAATCATATTAATAGATTTTGTGAGCTTACAAATATTCGCTCCAGTTAAAATAGGTTTCATGTTTCATTATTAAGTAAATAGGAATGGGGTTTTGTTAGAAATTCAAAATTCAATTATTCACACGTTCAATGTCACCGCCTTCCTTAATATAAATTCTTGTTGTTATTTAATTTCTACACATAATTTCTACAGTTTCCCTTTTTACTCGGAACGAATAGTAAAGTAAAATGGGTCATTACAAATGCATCCGTAAAATTACTTGAGTGTACGAAAATAATTACCTTTTATGAAACCGTACTGACCAGACATAGCGACGACATACACTGAAGCACCATTTTAAGATAGCAAACATATAACAGAAGTATTATAAGACAGTTAAAAGATTAAGAGAAATTTCAGAATAATCTGCCTAACCACCTCGTGAATATGAACAGTAAAAGAATGGAACCTCTTTTTTATTATAGACATTTTAAACTTAGAAAAATCATTTTTTTTATGTACGTAAGAATCTAAGTTAAAGAGCGTAAGAACTGTTGAAGCTATTTCTATTAACATTAAAATAACTGTCTTTTCCTTCGAGGCCGAGAATTTGATGTCAAATTAATAGCAATTTAAATCCACGGTAGACGTATAATTACGCGTTGTACGATTGATTTATGCAATTTTTATGAGATCGTAAAATGCATTTTTTTGTAACATTTTTTATGAACTTCATTATTGGTTTTAATAATTTTTTTGTTAATTTTACCAGATTTAAACTTTTTTTTTTTCTTACAGGTGATGTCCATATTTTGGAACAATTTAGCCTATAAATAATTACTTAATAAATACTTATATCTTCCCTAATAATTGTTGACACATTTGGCGAGTAATCGGTGTCTGTGCCAGGGGTTGTCTGTTAGATATTGTATGATCGACAAGTAGTTGTCTGGGTCTCAACGTTTTTATATGCGAAAAGTTGTGTCTGTAAACGTACTCACGATACACGTACCTATCATTAATATTGTGTATAATTATTAATTATATCTCGCTGCGATTTCTTGTTCCTCAGTTGTGAGGGAATATGGGCCCAGTACTGCCTCTTTATTCTAATGGCCTTAAGCGCCAAAGGTCCCGTGTTAGATTCTCAGGTCGAAAAAAGTGTTGAATTGCACAAACACCCCCTTTCACTTTCCAAAGTCCCGAGCACGTAATACTCAAAATAACGCGTTAACTGAATTATGAAAGTCTTAGAACAGGTTAGAAATGGATCGGCGCTCAATAGTTCGAAATATTATTAAGCAAACTTCAATGACACAAGTTCACACAACGAGATGAGTTTATAATAATCTCTATTATACTTTGGTCAGATTTCCGATATACAAGGTCCGAACATGGCTTAAACTTTAGCTTGGAAAGGGATTCAAATTTCATTTGACGGGACGTTTAAGGTGGTCGGTTTCTGCACAACTTTTGTACACGCATTATAACATACCATCACGCCCGTATTCCCCAAAGGGATAAGCAGAGGCGTACTAATGTACACCCACAGTTCGCCCGTATGTTTCCTGCAGGGGGCGAGCCTATTGTCATTATCTCTCTCTCTTAGTGTCTCTCCAACTAGCTGGACTCAAAAGGTCACGAATGAGGATGTTTTCCGACGAGTAAAATGGATGCGTGAGATTTTGAAACCCGTCAAACAGAGAAAAGTGAGGACATTTAATAAGACACGAAAGATGTTGAAGAGTTGCTGCAACTTATTATGATGAAGTCATGGCAACGGAACATCAGAAAGTGGACGGGGATAGCGAGTGCTGCGGTACTGCTTTGTTTCGCTAGAGATAGAAATGACTACGCTAAATTGACTGCCAGCCTTCGCTATTGTTAATAACCGCACGCAAATCCAAACTGCTACTAAGAAACTGGTTTCTGACACTTACGCGAATATTAGACATTGAAATAAAACTACTTTTTACGGATTAATACAAATAATATCAATGCAACGCGATAAAATCCGTAATAAGTAGTTTTATTTCAATCCTACTTAGAATTTCATAAAAAATAATAAAAATTGTCGACCTGGGATCGGAATCGAACCCAGGACTTCTAGCATAGCAGTCGTTTGGGGTTACTAGACTAAAGAGGCAGTCTGACAAGAGAATTTTACTCTAGATAGATCTTACACGTTAAATAAATGTAGATTCAATGTTACTGAAACTTTCAGTATGACGTCATCGTCGCAGAGTTAGTAAGATCAACTCGTACGCCGATATTATCTTATACATGTAATGTGTTAAGCAAATGATCAATTGAAACAATGCGTAGACACCTGCATTTTGTAACAATGGCGTGACGTAACGATCTATCGAATGCACCGGAATGTTTGTAATAGTTGTACAAAGCAGGATCAGTACTATATATCATTATTTTAATCATCAACCCCATATCATGTCCCACGGCGGGGCATTACGGGTCTCCTCTCAGAGTGAAAATGGTTAGGCTATAGTCCACCACGCTAGTCTACTGAGGATTGGCAGCTTTCACAGATCTTTCAGAAAAAATATCTGTGTAGATTCTATGAAGTATGAACTATTTTGGGAAAAGCCCTTGTACAACGGATTTGAATGATGAATTTTGAGAAGTTTCCTAAAAGAATTTCGAGATAATTGAAGAAACCATAGCATAACATACCCCTGTAGTCCTTGAAGGGTTAGGCAGAGGTGTACTAATGTACACCCACAGTTCCCCGATATGTTTTAAGTTCCATGTAATAGGGGGCCATTTGAGACAAATCCTCCGAGCAAATACTGAGAATTTCATAGAAAAATATTAACACTAAAACACTTTGCTCGATCTGAGGATTGAACCCAAGATCACTAGCGTAGCAGTCGCTCTTGGGACCACTAGACTAATGAGGCTGTCACAAAATAGTTTCGAGACAATGGATGTGCAGAGTAATGGCGGAAGAAACCATATCAATAAATGCCTCTTAGGATTCAGCGCCAATAGATAGAAATAATATTTTGCTATTAAAAACTTGATGACCCTATGCTTATATTAATACATACATTCATACATACAAAAGGGTAGACAGTAACTGCAGGCCACCAATTGCTATGATTCTTGTATACTTCTTTTACCAGAAGTCCTGTTCGATTCCCAGGTCGAACACCAGCTTGGAGTTTAGATTTGTGCCCGGTTAGTAAATAAGCTCGTCCCCTGTTACGTGGGACTTTAACATACCGCCGAACTGTGGATACACATTAGTACACCTCTGCCTAATCCTTCGGGGAATACAGGCGTGATGGTATGTAAAGAAATTCTGGTTAAACCGCACACTCAAGTGTTACTGCATTCAAGTTAATTACATAATAGAAGCAATAATAGATAGCTGAGTTTAAAGTTATCGTTTAACGTTTTTATAACAACTTGAAGAAATACTTATACTTGAAATACTTGTTTGATCGATTTTACTACATAGATACATACCACGCTTGTATTCTCCGAAGAGATAAGCAGAGGCGTACTAGTATGCACCCACAGTTCGCCAGCATGGTTTAGGTCCCGCCATCCTATGTGGCGAGCGCACAAATCTCAAACTCCGAGCTGCTACTGAGAATTTCATAGAAAAACCCAATAACACTTTGGGAATCCAATCCGAATTGGTCCTGTGCTACGTACCATAGGACCACTAGGCTAATGAGTTTTACTAATAAAAAGTAAAATATGATACACAAACTTTGACTGCAAGTTTCGTGTAGCAGTGAAGTTGGTCGCTGCTTCCGTTAATCCGCGTGTCGTGGGTTTTCCCACTCGAGATAAATGTTTGTATGTTTCAGGGATATTTTTTTCGTTTATGGGTGTACTTTGTGTCCGATATATTTGGTTGTTTGTGAAGTCTTATAACACAGGTCCTTTCCCTACAACAGGAAAATCTTTTATTAAAAAAACCTATTGAAGTATCAACAGCTGAACGTGAGGGCCTGGGTTCGATTCGTAGGTCAATCAAAGAGTATTCTTGAATTTGTGTCGGAATAACATAAGGTCGCCCCTTATTACAACAAAATCTCTAAACGTGATTAAATGTAGAAATAAGAAACAAGCTCTCTTACTTTCCATGCGACTTGAAAATTGAAAAGATACTGAAAAATATGAACGCGGGCGGCACTTCGGTTAGCTCATATAGCTGCATGATTATTTAATGAGGTGAGTGAACAGTGAGCATCGACCAAGTCGATCGAAGACATTTAATTTTTTATTATGTTAGCGACATAGCTAAGATATATTTTTAAACTGACAGCTAAGATGAGTCCATTGTATAGCCTCGATATTTTTAAATATCGATGTATTGTCACAACAAAAGACCATGTAAGCGATGGCGGAGATGACTGCCCAAAATGGCGTCCATTTAGCATTGAATGGGAAACTAGTTTCATGTTTTAATTAGTCGTATTGCGTGTGGACTTGTAAAAGATGGTAACTTACTCGTTAATTTATTATCGGTTTCCTCTGTGTGAGGACAGTGTTATGTAAACAAAACGTACGCAATCACGCATTTAGTTCGATTCATAAACCAAATAGAGCTCATATTTTTTTAGATTTCTGCAGCAAAAATCCAATCGATAAAAACATAATATATTTAATTTGCATATATACATATTCACCTATATCTTATTCCTACCAATAAAAATGTTTACAAAAACAATTAATTTTTAATGTATTCACGGAATTCACATAATTGCTGGAAAAAAAAGTATATAATATTGATAAAATAAAATAAAAAGCCTTACTTATACCGGGAAATGTCTTACTTTTTCTTTACCAAGAAATTTCCTTACTAATACTGAGAAAATTTCTTACTTATACGGAGAAAATTTCTTGCTTATACTAGGAAAATGCCATAGTTAAAGGCGCGAAAATGCCTCACTTTTTTTAAGAAAAGAAAAATTTCTGTATAAACTTGTAAAAGGATTAGATAGCAAGGTCTCTCTGTTGATTTATTGGTCATAAGACATAATTATGACGATATTAAGGTCATGGTTTTATTACGTCATTTTAAAAATTTATTAGATTTTGGTGTGAATGGACGAATTATTGTGAATTATAAACTTCAATAATATGTTTACTTTCTTGTGTCTTATTTTATTTAGTGATGTGATTGGATTAAGTATGTATTGTAATAATGTCCCTTTCAAACCGGTCAGTTTTTTTAAAATATTACAATAAGTACATATTGGTGTGGCATAAATGTATTTAGAAACATGTTTACAAACACATGGTTACGAAATGCTAAATTTTTGTTTGTTATTTATAACCTATACCTGTAAACAAATAAGTTAATTTCAATCAAGTTTCCTGTAAAAGTTTTAAACATTTATTCACAAAATCATGTCTGCTCATATTAGTTTAAAATAAAATTTCGTTAAAATCTGTTTCGTTAAAGTCTCATCAATGATACCCCACTGCTGGTGTCTGCCAATTCGCAGTAGGCTAGCGTGAACCGCTCTCACTCTGAGAGGAGACCGAGACCCGTACGCGTACAGTGGGACAGTACAGTGTATACTGTATTTACTGTGCCTCATTAGTTTATTGGTACTAATCAGCCGCTCATCTATCTATATATATAAAAGAAGAACCTGACTGACCTACTGACGGACTGACGTATCATCACACAGCCGAAACTACAGGAGCTAGATCCCTAAAAGTTTGTATGCTGGTTTCTTTTGCATTGTAGATGAGTACTAAGAAAGGATTTTATCATTTTAAGAGGGGGGATGAAAGTTTAAACATCTCTTTTAGGTCGCGGGTGAAACCGCGGGGAGCAACTAGTTTAGAAGTACTAAGTAATTTATTAAATCGCAGTACTGGAAAAAGGTTTCATTCTGTCAACTTCGAATATGTATCAATTGAACCCAATCTATATAACAATGAGTGAATTATCATCTCGCCATATTTGTCTTTGTCTGCCACACTGATTACGATGTCAGGGTTCTACTTATTGGTAAATTTAGTCCACCGAATTCCTTTTAAATTGAACGCCCCTTTGAGGTACGTCTCTGAAGACCAAAAATTGCAATTTTGGTCTTTAGAGCGCATGCCTGGTGTTTTTAACACCAGCGATCCTGCGCGAGACGATTCACGTCTAATATCTTTCTAAGAGTTTCAATTTTACAAGATCCATAATTATTTGTTTCTAGTTTGGGCCTTTTGTCCACTAATAGGCTGGTTGACGGATATTTTTTAATGGTTTCATAAAAAAGTTGACCAGAGCCATAAACAGAGCCGAATAAAAAAAACAAAATCAAAATCGGTTGTAAAATAAGGAGGTTCTATGCATTTTAATTATGTACTCGACAGAGAACGTACTATAACACGATGTGACGTCAAACCGTGAACGCTCCATACAAATTTTATACTGACATTCGTGTTACGGGAAAAGAATAGAGCAGCCCCACTCAATCCACACCAAAAACTTTAAAAACTTATAGGTATCTTATAACTTTATGACACGATGTAAATAATTTTTAATAATATAGGACTAAGACTTTTAATAAATCAAAGACCAGTCAACTACCATATTGTATTTATCATCCGTAACACAGGGTTTCCGTAGTCGAAGCTGTTTTGTATAGAAAAGATTAGTTAACATATTCTGTGATTGAAATGACACGTATTGAATTTTTTCTGACTGCAAGTGCAATCATTATCAATTAATCGATGCAAATGCTTTTAACATTGAAACGGGCGACGGTTTGATATCTTTTGTCTTAAATTTATGTAGTGGAACTAAGTCACAGTTTTATTACGTCAGATAATAGGTTTTATCGTTACAACAACCCGATTATTGTAAATTTTGACGGATTGCTTATATTTTTGGGTTCATTTTTCGACCAAAACTAGGATAGAAATTCAATTCAGATTTGAATCTATACTCTCTCATTGTGTTAAAAAATGTCAAAGTAATAGGTGAATTTCATATTTTTAAACAAGGAATTTTTTCTTGATAGGTTATTTCCTCTTGCAAATCGGTTATAATGTTTCAAATAGTAGTTAACCTCTGATAAAACAAGTTGATAACAATGAAATGATCAAGAATGCCAGCATAATAATAAACTAAGTCATTATCAGCTTGCCTGAGAAAACTCAGGTCAAAACATGAAGACAAGAATGTATTCAGCTAAGTTAGAATGTTTTCAAGTCAATAACAATGTAACTCATAATACTGTCTCGTGTAGTATTGAATAATCTAAACATAGTGTCTTTTGAGTGTCTTTAACATATTATGAATAATAGAGAATATAGAAGTCAGAATAAAAAAAAGTAAGTAAGTTTTTACTTACTTTTAACTGCCTCATTAGCCTAGTGGTTCTGAACGCGACTGTTACGCTGGAGGTTCTGGGTTCGATTCCCAGGTCGAGCAAAGTGTTATTGATTTTTTCTGTGAAATTCTCGGAGTTTGGATTTTGTAGCTGGTTAATGGCGCGCCCCCTATAAGGTACATGGGACCTAACATACTAGGGAACTATGTACATTGGTACGTCTCTGTCTAACCCTTCGGGGAATAGAGGCGTGATAGTATGTTATGTTATGTTTTTGCACACATACCTTTTTGGCTATGTAGGTATATGTGCAGAATCTAACTGTACAAGTAAATACGCAAAATATACTCAAGTAAGAAAGACCCCAATTTCTCTCATAGTTATACGTGAAGGCAACTAATTCACAATGAACTCAACTGAGTAAAACGCACTCATAACTGATCTATCTTGAATGCCGCTAAGTCAATGTGTTTTCAAGTGAGTAAATGACTCATAAAAGATCCTAGAAAGAGTACCGCTAAGTCGTAATAAACTGAAATGAGTATGACAATAGATCAAGCATAGATGCTCGATCAAAACCAGCATACGTAAATCAGAATCAACTCAAGTGACTGAGACGCTTAACCATAACTGACCCAGCATGAATGCGGCTCAGTCAGAATGAATTCTAGTCAGCAAGACGCAGACCCATAACTGATTCAGCATGAATGCTGCTAAGTCAGAATGAATTATAGTCAGCAAGACGCAAACTCATAACTGACCCAGCACGAATGTACGGTCTTTGTAGACTTAGCACGAATATCGCTAAGTCATAATCAATACAATGAATAAGCCTAAGTTGTATCCTAGTAGAATTAGAGCAGCGAAGTCTAATGATCTCAAGTGCAAAATCTAAGATCAGAATATCTTACGAGGAAGATGTCATATGAGTGCAGCTAAATCAAAATAAATGTAAGTGAGTAACACGAGAATGAATGCAGCTATGCATGTACATAAGTCAAATTGAACTCAAGTGAATATATATTGCCAAGTCGCAGGAGTGCAAGTGTGAGTACAGCTACCTACCTCAGCCAATGAGCTCAGGAAAGCAAGACGCTAAGTCCTATCATAGCACAATCGAGCCTGATTAGTTATAACATACATACACAAATACAGTTTGCCGGTATGTTTAGGCCCCATGTAATAGGGGGTGAGCCTATTGCCATTAACCGGACCACAAATCCCAAATTCTGAACTACTTCTGAGAAATTCATAGAAAAACCCAATAATGCTTTACTCGACTTGGGAATCGAACCCAGGATCTCTGAGGAGATCTCCCAGGAATGAGGCATTATTATTGATATTATTTATGACGTAAAAGCCTTTGTATGTTTTTTTTAAACAGTGTTGCCTGTCGTTCAATGTAAATTTAAACTACATTTGGGAATCCAAGACCGCATCAGCCGCCCTTGCGATCAGTGAAATACATTATAGAAATATTTTCCTTTAGAAAAAAATAAATAATAGGCTAGGTAGGTAGAGGTGTACCAATGTACACTCCCGTTCAGGTCACTCCAACGATTTTTAGGACTCATCATAAGAGGGTGAGTCTATCTCCATGAATTGGTGAATCTAAAAGAATTTCCTGAAAGAAAACCCCCAAAATACCACATTTCACGCTCAGCAGGCCTGCATGTTTGCAATTACCTATTAAAACAGTGCTAAAATGCAAGACCATTTTCTTAACTTAGTAATTTACAAAAAAGTCTAATAAAATACTACTCGCAAAAACACAGGCCTTATTATTACAAGGAGGACTTTTCTGTCGTACGTGTGTGAGGGAGCCTAGAAGCAATACAGGGCTGGCCCGGGAAAATTACACCTGTATCAAGTGCAACGTGAATCAGTCTGGAACGCTCGCTCGCCGCGCTGAGTCGGTTTGACATCGACCAACCCTACAATTACTACGACGACGCTTAAATTTTGATTCGAAAATTAAAAATAATATGGAAAATAGTTTTTGGAAAATAGTTCTTTAATATTAAATGAGTTCGCATAATATTTTAATTTTGGGCCAATGAGGAAGTCTTACATATATTTCAATACCCATCACGCCTGTATTCCGAGTATGGCTAGTCAGAGGTATACTGATGTTATTTTTTGAGACAATTAAAATTGAAACATTTTTTTAAATGCAATTTTAAAACGTTAATGACTATGAATAAGTAATCCCTTCTTTTTTTGGTTTTTAAGATAAATAAAATTAGGTTTTTTTAAATTCAAATTTAAAAAAAAATAGAAGTGCAGATAATGATGAATTCACAATTAAATTGTAACAGTTGAGGTAGTGGGAAAATAGTTTCAATTTTAATTATTTTTCTCTTTTTAGCAAAATATCCTAAAAAATTCGCTCAGTTCGCTTGTTATAAATATACTATCTTTGCCGAGTGTTCTAATTTGTTTGTCGTTATTTTTTTTTAATAGCCTCGACGATTTTTCTTCTCGGGTAAAGGCCTCACCTAAAATTTCCAATCCTCAGTAGTAGTTATTAAAATCAATTGATCATAATATTGCCATCGAAGGAAATATGTTTTCGCTGAATATCAGTAAAACCTGTAATTGCACAAATTCGGGAAATATGCGGAAAGTGTAAAAGTTTTTATATTTTTTAAAAGGCTAATTTTGCATTTGTATTTTTTTTTAATTCCTATTTCCTCTGAGACGCAAAAACGTTCAAGGCAGTCGGATTTGAATATTTCGAGACTGGTAATTATAATGATTTTGTTATGCGTCTTAATAAATTCATACGATCTTATAAAGTATGCGCGATCAAAACAAAATTTAACATTTTATAATACTTTACTTGCTTTCTTTATAAATGTTTCATAGTTCTAAATATTTTTCCATTAGCGCGATATTAAATGGGACTTAAATCACTCGCCAGCCGTTTAATAAAATTATTTCGCGGATAATAAATAGCATTGGCAGACATAGAATTAAAAGAATAAATAACGCGCTCTAAACAAATTAATAAAACTGCAAGGGCGAAATTTTCACATTTTCCGCATTTCCTGAAAAAACATAAACTGTTCGCAAAAGCAAAAAAATATTAAGAAATCCAGGACTATTGCAAACAGGATAGGAAAAACAAAATAGAACCGAACTTGATAATAATAATGTCTATGTACCAATTCCGATCCAAAAGGGATATAAAACGGAATTTAAATGCAGAACAAAGAAATGGGCGAGGAAAATACGCAAAGAAAAATTATAACCTCAAACAAATCATACATTACGGAAACGAAAACAAAATAACAAAGGGCAAAAATTAAACAAATAATTAAAATACGACTTACCGAAATCTGGTGTCGCCAAACATGTATCACATATTTTACACGCGACGAAACCGGGTTTATTTTATGAAGTTACAGATTATTCCTCGGAAAGAGGTTAATATTTTTATTTTGCCAAATGGAATCGCGGAGGAACGCGTCGCGACCGCTCAGCGCGAGGCACAGGCGGATACTGCTTTGCCGACCGGAGCTACTGACTAGTGATTTGTTTCTACTTCGAAGTCTTCTGAGCCAGTGTGATCCCCATCCAGTTTGTAGAACCTTTTATACCCTGGGGGTGGTCAGGGGGATTACCGGGCATGCGCAGTCAGCAGGGTGGAAGCCGTGGGAAGGGTTCATATCGGACGGTCACGCAACGATGGAAATTTACCCTGTTTTTTTATTTACCCTGATTTTGAAGATGTGTATGGCCATTTTCATACTTGGCGTTGAAGGAGACCAATTTTGTTTACCTAACATTTATAACAGTTTTCCAGACGGTACTATGATTTCATTCGCCTTAATTATCACAATAATGGTTCTTAAGAGCATCTAATTACTACTACTATGAATAGGACGAACTACTCATTGATATAGTAGTCGTAAGCAGGCTATCAGTGTGATGTCCTGGGTTGGAATCCCAGAGCTGTAAGTTGGTATTTGATTTTTCTATGCATTTGTCAGTATTAGCTCGATCAATGGCAATAACTCTATAGTATCTTACATGAACCAGAAACTTCATATACATTCAGGTAGTTGATATATTAATTCAGGTTTTTTGCCTCGGTAGCCTAGTGGTCCTGGGCGTGACTGCTACGCTAGAGATCCTGGGTTCGACTCCCAGGCCAAGCAAAGTTTTATTGGGTTTTTCTATAATTCTCAGTAGCAGCTCGGAGTTTCGATTTATTTGTGCCCGGTTAAAGGCGATAGGCTCGCTCTTTCTTACATGGGGCATAAACACACAAGCGAATCGTGGGTGTAGACCTATTAGTACCCCTCTGCTTAACCTTCGGGGAATACAGGCGTGATGGTATGTGTATACAAAAAGTAGGAATTCTCAATTTAATTTACTGTATTTTTTCATTTTTAACGTGATAATTTTGGTATTTTTAACGTGATAATTTTGGTACTTCCGAGCTCGACCAATATAAATTTGGTTGGTGTCATCGGTTCTGAAGATACAACATAAAATAAAGACAGTTTTCTGTCTCTTAAAAGTAAATTTTTTGTTACAATATTATTTAAAATGTGCATCAGTCCGAATGAATAGGTATCCATGATAACGAAATTTTGGAAATACAGAAACAAATCGAATTCTCTCTGTATAAATATAAAATCCTTCGCAAATACCTAATAATTATTATTAATATCGAGTAGAATATCATAAAAAAAAACAATAACGCTGCTTGACCTGGGAATCGAACCCAGGACCTCTAGCGTCACGCTGAGAACCACTAGGCTAACGAAGTAGTCAGAAGCGGCTCGGAGTTTAGAATTTATGCCCAGTTAATGACAATAAGCTCGTTGCCTATTACATGGGACCTAAACATACCTGTGAACTTTACTGTGGGTGTACATTAGTAAGCCTCTGTCTAACCTTTCGGGGAATACAGGAGTGATGGTATGTATATTGAGTAATTTAATGTTTCAGTTTGTAATTAAAGTTAATAATTTTCTTCATTTTGATGATACAATATTTTTTTATTTAGATTCGTTACAGTACATTACGTGTTAGTCTAAATCAAGCTATACACTAGGCCAGTAATTCTTAAAGTTGCCTGGATCGCGACCCATCAATAATGACTTCTGAATTCTGGATTCACTTATTAGTAAATACCAGGAGTTTGAGGAAAGGTCTTAGGTAAATCTTCATGGCTAAGTAATTACGCTGATCAAGCGAGCTGTGTCTGCCGCGATGGGCGATCATTGTTCTATGAAGCCATTGGTCCCTATTGTCATACGAAAACCTATATCAATTGAAGTGAGAAGCCCTAAAAGCCTAATTTTTAGGATTTATTTTAGTATTGCCCAGAAAACAATCGTTTTTTTTAAAACGATTATGTACTTATATCTACGTTTTCAGAATCATTAAAATACTCTAGTAGCACTGGTAATCATTGCAATTATTTTTCCATTAAGGTACAACGTACAGATACCCAAATCTGAAAGAAATAGACATAAGTTGTCACCAAATGATCTAGATATCAAAAATCTTATATTAAAAATTTGTTGGTAGAAAACGCCACGAAGTGCTACGAATCGGCCTGCGAGAGCGTAGAGGGTCCCTGGCCAACACCGGTGATAACAGGTGAAATATTTTATTTTGAATTTAGATAAGTAGAGCTATACTTTTTAGGTATATTAGTGGCATTTGGCAATTAGTGCAAATGGGTGAAAAATGTTATATCTCTTTTTTTATGGGATAAGAGGGCAAACAAGCAGACGGATCCGCTGATGGTAAGCGATTACCACCGCCCATGGACACCCGCAACACCATAGGAGTCACAAGTGCGTTGCCGACCTTTTAAAAGGGGATTGGGCCTCCGGTAACCTCACTCACTCGGCGAAACACAACGTAAGCGTTGTTTAACCCCGGTTTTCTGTGAGGCCGTGGTATCACTCCGGTCGAGCCGGCCCATTCGTGCCGAAGGATGGCTCTCCCACGTAAACTAAAAAAAAAGTTTTATTAACTAATACTTCTGATATATTTATTGTCCTCATTGAGACTGCCTCATTAGTCTAGTGGTCCCAAGGGCAACTGCTACGCTAGAAGTCCTGGGTTCGATCCCCAGGTCGAGTAAAGTGTAAGTAAAAAACAAAGTGTTGATGAGTTTTTCTATGAAATTCTCAGTAGCAGCTCGGAGTCTGGATTTGTGCCCGGTTAATGGCAATAGGCTCGCCCCCTATTACACGGGACCTAAACATAGCAGCGAACTGTGGGCGTACATTAGTAAGCCTTTGCCTAGCCTTTCGGGGAATACAGGCGTGATGGTATGTTATGTTATATTCGTTTTGTTTCGTACGTACGCTTCGCCGAATATACCATATATTCGGCGAAGCGTGGTCGTATATTTCTTTATATAGGTCTGATGGCAGTCGCTTCGTATAAAATACGGATATTCAATCGAATATGTTTAGACCTCAAATTATTTGTTCAGATTTCTGGCGTTGGCCGAGACCGAGAATCGCAATTAAAAAAAATGCTTAGTAGCAATGTGGGTCGCACATTACGATACTAGTATTCTTGTTTACCCCTCGTGCTAAGCCAAATACTTGGTGGGTTTCGATTCGGCAACCGCATGATCGCAAGTCTGATGCCTTAGCCATTAGGCTATCGCCGCTTTCAATGGAAATTGAAGAGTTACTTTTTTACCTATAATAAAATTGTAAAAGGCCAATTTCTGTACATTGTAGATATTTAAGAAAAACTAATCTATGATGGAGTGCGCTTGCCTAGAAGAAACCGAATGATTTTTAGCCCAGAATGACCGAAACCGAGATCTCGATAGGACCTTACTTACTTGGGAAAAGGGTAGGAGGATGATGGAAAATTTTCTTGAATCCCTGTCGATCTAAAGCTGAAGGGTTACTCCGATTTTTGACCAGTTCAAAACTCATAGGGTTTTTTCGTTACTTAAGGCCACAGCCAAGGTATCGTACTTTTCCCCACGTCAATTCGATATTTCCCCGTTTGAGGGAGATTTTCGCTCACGAACAACCCTAATTTACCTCCCTCGATGTCCCCCCTCCCATCCTTATATACGCCCATACACGGCGTTTCCAGGTATTTGCGTCCTTATCGATTTTGAACCTTATGGACATTAAAAACTTTTATTTTAGATTATTAATTTGATTTTCTTAATATGCTAAATAATTATAACCATAGTATTCCGCGCTATGTTAATTAGTGTACAATATATTGAACAAAAGTTTTGAAAAATTTTTGAGCGAAAATTGCGGTAGATTTTGGACTTAGCATTTCGCTCGGATCTCTCAGGTATCGAATAAATTGAACAAAAAAATTCCAGACTACAAAAAAGACATCTCTGGAAAAGTAACAGTGGAATTTCTTTTCATTTTCAAGTTTTGTGTTGCTTTTTTTGAAATTTAGAAAAAAAATATAATTATATTCTATTTTTTATTAATCATTTAATTCCTCAAAAAAGGGTTTTACTTAGCATCACAAGAAGACTAGTACTAAGACAATGTATAATTTTTTTTATTACTTAAGATTTTAATATCCTTTTATTTTTTAATATAGATTTTATTTTTATCTAAAATAGGATAATCAGTGCCTACTCAAAATATAGAAAATAACTTTTTTAATAAATTTGTACATACCGTTACGTTACCGTCGGTCCATCACTCGAAAGTTATTTTTCTAATTTATTATTATAATATTTAAATGTTGTGCTAAATACTATATCAAGTGTGAGAATATTATTATAATATTTCATTATTATTATTAATTACAATTAGTTTTAGGATGATCGCACTTACGTTTGCCGTCGGCACATATAGGCCTAGGAATACTTTAATTCTATGCGAAACTTATTACAAGCATATTTTCGCATTCATTTTTTTTTTCACAAAATATTTAAATTATATTCTTTCAAAAAATATAAAAAATAACGACAATACAATTACTAAAATAAAATAAAAAATGTTATTAGTGTTATAGTAATATTACAATATTTGCTTTTATTTTTTCGAAGTTAATTGTGTTAATATTTTTTGATAAAGAGTTGTTCAATTAATTATATTACATATTATATTTAGTTTTAGTTAATAGATTTATTATTTTGTCATAGGAATTACTTTTCTATGTACTAAAAAATCTTTTTGTGATAATAATTTTATTTTTAACCGCTTTTTCTATTTTTTAATATTTTCAGGATTTTTAGTTGACAATATGTGTTTTTTTTAGGCTAGCATTTGCCCGCGACTTTGTCTGCGTGGACTTCAGGATTGAGTCCGAACTGGATATAAAGTAGCTTAAGTATATGTTATTCCAGGCTATAATCTATCTACATCCATATTCACAAACTTTCACGTTTATAATATTAGTAAGGATTATAGAAATATACTTTTGTCTGAACAATATCTTAAATCTTTTATTTGACTTATAATGAGCTTCAACATAATTAAAATAGTATAATAAATAGAATCCCCGTGTGGGAACGGGTTAGAATATTGTTCCTCACTGTCTTTCAGATAGGCATCCCGTAATAGGCATGAAAATATCTAACTTGCTCGGTCGTAGGACATCTTGGGGTCTAACTGGCTGGCGACCACCCTTACGTTGGAGTCTATCGTAAAACACCTTGGTGTGTGTTTCGACTTTTGCATTAGCCAGTTCCCCTCAGTTCCCCCCGAACTACCAGAGCCGTAGCAGCCGATCTTTATGAGCCGGAACGGCAACGCATCCGCAACTCCTCTGGTGTGGCATGTGTCCATGGGCGACGTTGACTACTTACCACTAGATGGCTCGTTCGTTGTTTACTTAAAAAAAGAAATACCACATTGGTCGGTTTAACTGTTTAAATAGTTTAAATGTTTTATTTTTCCAAGTGACATGTTTTATTTATTATTTACTATTTCTGGACATGTTTTTTTTACTTAAATATGGTAACAATAATTTGTGAAGTGTGAGTATTGTGTAGACTGATGTTACGCTCACAAAACCTATGATAAGTCTTTCGATTTTTTGGCAGTTAGAGGCTGTCATGCTCAGTTAAATGTCCTGCTGATGGTGGCGTTGTGTGTCGGGTTGTTTTATTCCCTACAACTTGGTTGAGTCGAACAACGCTGATACACACGTCATGCTCGTGAACGGGTGCTGTCTGTCGGGACTGGTCAACTCTTACATGCCATGTCAATCCAGATTCAGTTATGTTATCTTTTGGAGGGTAACCTACTTTTATCACTCACATCAAACTCCACAATACTCACATTGATAGAATAAAAAAGATGTAAATGTCAATTATTTGTTTAAAAGAGTATCTATGGAGTTGCTTGCCGGCTCTTCTCCATAAGACCTACTATTTGGAACCGTGCATGTAGTTTTGACATTTCAAAAGTACCTGTATATATATATATAATATATATATATATATATATATATATATATATATATATATATATATATATATATATATATATATATATATATATAATTGAAATAAAAAAATTGAGTTTGAGTTTAACTAATAACCGTTTTATGTTTTTATTGTACCATGTAGTTACGCTTGCAACCCAACTGTTAAGCATGAAGTCCTGGGTTCAATCCTTAGGTTAGAAATGAGGTAAAATAATTAATGGATTCGCACCTAAAAATAGACATAGCTAAGTGTGGATGGAAATACAGAAACCACTAGCCTAATGCAGAAGAAAGGTACGGAAGACGTAAGTTCAGTTTTACATTTGTATGAATACTTACTGACACCGTAGAACTGCGAAGAAGAAGAAGAAACGCAACGTGCAACGTGCAACCGGCGCGTCCGCACGTCATATTCAAACTGATTTGTTCTACTTTCTGACTGTCGAATTAAAGCACGGTCCAATTCTTGTTGTTACAAAGAGGAATATATACTAAAATGAGCAAGTAAGACGATGAATAGGATCTTCGTGGGCCATTCGGTTTTAGGGCGGGCACGCATAATATTTGCTGGGGGTTGAGTTATTCAGCCAGAATTTTGAGGGATATGACTCCAATTTCATGCCATGAAACATTACGAGGAACTCAGCTGACGTCATGAAACATATTATGATTACAAAAGTAAATATTGTTTAAACAAACTTGAAAGATAACGGCTAAGGCATTCTATATTGAAGTAAAAGTTAATACTACATCTAAAATTTAAATCAATCTAAAGGGTAGTAGAGAATTCTAAATAGGTGTTGATATTCTCGGTAAACTGAATGAAATTAATCCAGGTAATCTAAGACCTAAACGCTAAACAAGATACCTTGATGAACAAGATAAGAAATGCAACACACGTGGTTCTGGCAAAGGAATGATTAATGAACCGAATTCAACAGGTTGAATAAACTAATTTTAGCGATGGGTAGCAATATAGACGACTTACTGCGAAAGTCTTATGTGACATAAGAGGTAGCACGACTTACGCCTTTTATGCTACACAGTATTGGAAAACTCGCCGGGAGGGGGTGAAATGTTAGCAGTAGCGCTCGAACAGCGAGCCAGAGCGGTAGTGTGTTGAACGCGTTCATAAAATTACGACCGAACTATTACGAACACGAAATTTTGCCAATACAATATGTATGGTAATTTTTTGTCCCAAAATAATACACGTTTTGATTGGCCCTACAGGACAGAACGATAAGTGCATTTATTTCTAAAGAACTTAGAATTATTTGTTGAATAAAGTTAGCGAGGACTCAGCAAGGCGTTAGATGACGCATGAGGCGCAGACAAATGACGGGGCAAGCTTGAAGCTTACTGCAGAAATTGGCTTAAAAAGCCTATAGCCATGAAAAGTAGAGGGAGGATATGAAGCCTTTGTGTTGCAGTGACAACCTGAGCTGATAATAATGACGTAAAAGTATTACCTTGTTAAATTTACAAGTGTGCAAGAACGCATATTCCTCAAAATATCTTCCTTGGGCTCTGGTATCATAATTATGAATTGCCTTAGATCTGGCGTAAATTATTCATTATTTACGTTCGACCATTATCGGGGTCAGGTCAAATGTAAAATTGTCATTCCTTCCAAGCATAAGAAAGCTCCTCATTTAAGTACACTTAGTCTCGTGTGGGGACTAGTTAGAATACAATTCTTCGCTGCCATTCAGATTGGCGTCTAATAAGAGACGGGAAAATACCAACCTCCCTCGGTGGAAGGACTTCTTGGGGTCTGACTGCCTGGCGAACACTGTTACGTTGGAGTTTGTGGAAAGCACTTGCAAGTGTGTTTAGATTTATAAGCATGAGAGCCAATCCCCCCTCGGTTGCTATAGTTTCGATGACGCCACTGATGTTGCTGGTAGCCTTGAGTGGCGATAACTACTTACCATCAGATAGCTCCTTGCCAACGACCGATCAAGTTGAAAAAGAGTCAAATGGATGATCTATTGTTGGTTATAAAATCACCATATCATTTATCATTTTTTCAACTACGTTGGGATCGACTTTATGTCTATCCAGAATATTTTGCTTCTCTACAGACTGTCTATGATATGGTCAATTGAAATTAAAATGCAGCAGAAAGGACTAATCAGATTAAAGACGCCGAAGAAGGCCATTTCAGACACACTTAAAAGAGTGGCAGAATATTAGCTATATTAGCTTATATATACATATAAGTGTGTTCTACTATGTCTGGACTTAATTTGAAAAAAAAACACGATTCTCTGAGTTTGCTTAGGTTTTTCAGTTTCTCTTTAGAGGTTGTCCGTTAGGAAATAGGCTAGTTGACTGATATTTTTTAATGGTCTCATAAAAAAGTTGACCATAAACAGAGCCGAACAACAAAACATAATCAAAATTGGTTCAAAAATAAAGAACATAAAAGCATTTTAATTTTATGCTAGACAGAGAACTTTCTATAGCACGATGTGACGTCAAACCATACAAATTCTATAATGATATTCGTTTTGCTGGAAAGAGATAGAGCATCCCAACTCAATCCCCACCAAAAACTTTAAAAGCTCTATTATCTTAGAACTTTATGACTCGATTGAAATAATTTTTTCAGTCTAGGAATGATTTATAGTAACATTTTTCTACTCTAACTACCATAATACCCGAGCCATCTAGCTTCCGTCTTTCGAAAAAAAGAGTTGTAGGACTGAAATTGACAAAAATATTACGTTGCATTATCTGCCAATCGATTTCCTTTAGAGCCTTGGTTGACTTTGGGGACATTTGGTTTTAGTGGCAACGGAAGTATTAAATTACAGTAATTTACTTTTTTAACACTTTCTCAAAATATTTTTATCTTTCGACACGTAATATGCTATACATAAGAGTAAGTGAGTTTTATCATGCGTATTGCTGAAATGTGGAATGCTCTTCTCGAGTGGATCTTTCCCGATAGATACTCTGGGTGTTTTTAAATCACGCGTGAGTCGGTTTCTTCTAGGCAAGCATGCTCTATCGTAGATCGTAATGTCGCTTAACATCAGGGGAACTGGCGGTCAATCGTAAACCTATCACGAATAAAAAAGAAGTATTTTTCCAAGAAATATTTTTGTGGAGTATTTTTTTTTTCATCCACCTGATCATCATATCCGGTTTTCCGAAATGTATTCCCTATGTGGGTGAATATCACTATTATATGCGATGCGCCTGCCATCAGACCTCCGCAATGTAAACTAAAGGAGATTGGTTGTCAGACATTTAGACTGATTACCCCTCATTACTCCTAATGAATGACAGTTGTTCTTATAACAAACGGAGGCTTTACGTTCTCTCCGCGATACGGAGGAGTCCCGAAAGAACGGGCACCCATCAAAGGTTTGATCGTGGTAAGTGCAGCCTTGCAGATCGGCTAGTCAGAGGAGTTAGTCACGAGCCACTCTTGTACATTATAAAGTGTTTAACAACATTTTTTATCAAGAAACATTTCGTTATTTTTAAGTCAAAAAGATTTTAAAGGTTATAGAGCGGACATTTGGAACATTTTCATGAAAAAAATTGATCCCATGATTTATTTTACTGTTTTCTGACACTTACGCGAATATTAGACATTGAAATGAAACTACTTTTACTGATTTTATAGCGTTGTATTGATATTATTTAATTCCCGACGTTTCGGATCCTTAGCATCCATGGTCACGGTTAGACTAAGTTGTTGGACGTCTTAATGTTGCAATTACTAACAGCTACCTTACATTTTTCTTAATTATTGGCGATTCGATTCACGCAGAACGAGCTCACCGTTCACCGTATCCTTCTACCTTGCAGTTTTGGGCTTTGGATTTTGATTTAATGGTTTCTTTATTGGGGTTCCAAGCAGGTTCTTGATATATTTTGTTTTTTTGTCAAGCTGACGTATAACAGAGAAAGACCAACAAATACAGAAGGATTTATTTACAACTGGAGAAAATAATTACCCTTCCTTTTTTATTTTATTTTTCTTTATTGGGACATAAAACAGTTACATATTTCACAAAGAAATTACATAATTTTAAACAAAACTAGGTAAACATGTAACCCACACTAATGTCCACGAGATAATCTTTAAAATAAAAAGCAGATGTGCGCGATTTTAGACGAAGCAATTTGGGTTATTGTTTAATAGCCTACTTTCCTTTTTGTAGTCGAGTTAAAAGTAGGAGATTACCATTTTGTTCGTGATGTCCTGTTTATCGCTCGCTGGTAATATTTAAGGTTGTGTTTGAGTTAAATGTAATAATAACTAAACTCAAATGACAAAACAACTGATTATACGAGTAGTACCTAGTTACGTTTTGTTCTATATTTTTGAATTCAGACTGGTACTTATCTCCAAGGCATGGAAAGGACTCATTACATACCATCACACATGTATTTGCCGAAGAGTTAGGCAGAGGTTTCCTAATGTACTACCACAGTTCGCCAGTCCCTATGTTTATGTCCCATGATAGGGAGCGAGCCTTGCATAAATCTAGACTCCGAGCTGCTACTCAAACCAAATAACACTTTTCTCGGGATTAAACCTAGGACCTCTAGCGTAGTAGTCGCGCTAGGGACCACTAGACTAATGATATATTTTTTTTTATATGATAGGAGGGCAGACGAGCAGATGTATCGCGTGATGGTAAGCGATTACCGCCGCCTTTGGACACTCGCAACACCAGAGGAGTCACGAGCGCGTTGCCGACCTTTTAAAAGGGAATTGGGCCTCCGGTAACCTCACTCACTCGGCAACGGACGCGTTGTTTAACGTTTTCTGTGAGGCCGTGGTATTACTCCGGTCGAGCCGGCCCATTTGTGCAGAAGCATGGCTCTCCCACGTAAAAAATATACGTGATATATTCCTATCTTATCTTAATCGACTTATTTTGCCTCATTTCTACGAATAATTTAGACGATGGAAATTTTGCAATAATTTCACCCTTGGGGCACGTGATCTTGAAGTTATGTTAAATTTGTGTTGAAACAGAAGCCACAGAAATTTTTCTTGGAGACTTGTAACGGGGTTGGTACATAACCGGAAAATTTTCAAAAAAAAAAAGGAAGGAAAAGTTTCACAACACTTTTTAACAACGCGACATTTCAATTGCTTACAAACTCAACGACGTCAACTCGTGAAGGGTTTCTTCTTTTGTTGATTGTTTCAGTATTTTTTCTATAACAGGGTGGGTTACCCTGTTATAAAAAAAATTACCTATTAAAATTCCGGGTACAGGGTGGATACCAACGCAACGGCAAGCACGGCAAGCACGGCAAGGAATTTTAGGTGACAAACGATAATATCCTATAATAAAATTGTAACAGGCCGAGTTATGTTACGGCGATCGGGAAATCATTCAATCATATTACAATAAAATTTATTATTGAAAATTACAAGTAATTAAGTTGAAGGCTGAAGATAGACTAACTAACAAACAAAAATAAGCCTTAACTTTAATTGATTTTTCTATTATATGAATGTTACTTAGACTAATATCAGCTACTGGTCTAAACGAATAAACTTTATCTAAGTTAATTAATTCCTTTATAAGATTTTGAGGACTTATAATACTAGGATGCATGGTGCCCATTTGAGCGAATGTCATAGCATCTTCTAATAGCATTAACCTATCTAAGATAATCTGTAAACTAAAATCTATCTGTACGTATATATCTAAGAAGTGTAGGTGATTAGTTATATTATTAGAATTTTATGTAATATTCTGTAGTAGGCTAGCCAAATTTTTCTGATTATTATTTAATTGATTGCTAAACTCATCTATTGTATTTTTTGCTAAAAGTAAAGACTTCTTCTGAGCAACCTGAACACTATTAATTTTATTTCTAATATTTAAAATTTCATTTTCATATTTTGCCGCGTCATCGTGGTCAAGATTACCTGTAATAGCCTTAACCACTGTTCCTAATCCGTTAATAAGCCCACGTCGTTTCCTAACTTGTGGAACTAAATATTTCATTTTTTTACCTATTAGATCTAGGCTATACTCTATTTGATCTCTATATGACTTATGGAGTTCTCCAGACTCTAAGCTTTCAGCTATTTTAGTGCTTACATATAAAAAAATTCAGGGGAATGTACAACCTTACTATTTTTCTTTAGACATAGTGTCATGGGTTTGGTAAGCTTAGCGAAGTCCTTAATAAATGTTGCTACGCTAAGTTAACTGCAGTTGTCTGTATATTATAGATACAATTTTTAAAAATTTTTGTTTGGTTGTCTGTCTGTACTGATGTGTTGCTAGATGCCTTACTAAAAATCTGGTGCATGTTTCATCTTGATACGCTGCCTAGAATCGGACTTATAGTACCAATGTTAATATTTTCGGGATGTGAGTAAAACTGCAGGCAACAGCAGCTAGTTATAATCAAATGTCTAATTCAAGCAACTTATATTTAAAATAGATTTTGCAGTATTAAATTGATTGCTTATATAATATGTAAGAGCTATGACATTCACAACTTGTGAATGATGCAGCCTTACTAATTGGGCAGTGCTTGCCGCTTTCGGTCTTTAGATGGGTGATGATTATTCTTTACATCATCGTAAAAGATCTCTACTCATGATATTACTTCGCCGTAAGGACGTTACGGGGTAAGTATTTATTAGAAACATATGCTAAGTATCTACTTTATAATATTTCTAGCTGTTGCCCGCAACTTCGCTCGCGTAAGATACTTACCTAAGAAAGTACCTAAGATACTTTTACTAGCCTGCCGGAGCAGGAGGGTTATGTTTTTCGAGTATATATGTACTTATGTATTTAGGTATGTGTATTTCTTTGGTACGCTGTGTAGCCTAAACAGCTTGATGGGTTTTAGCCAGAGAGGCAACGTTAGATTCGGCTCAATTGTGAAAGTGACACTGGGCAGGTAGCTAGATATTATCAAAAATTAAAAAGTGTAAAATAAAAAGTTTATTTAAGAAATCAAAAACTTCTAAAAAGGAAGGAAACAAGATGATCAATCTCATTCAGGCGGAGGCATTAGGTCTTTGGAGTTAATAATAATAATAAATACTTTTTATTTCAGACCGTAGTCCATTTTGTTAGTATACAGGCAACTTAAAACCTAATGTTAGTACTTATATCTATTACATAAATTAAGAAACTTATACCTATTTATACGCCACACTGGCATGTAGACGTACCCAATGTCCCATTATGTGGCTGTCCCATCTGTCTGCTATGGTTTTCAGGATGCTATTGGGGCTAGCGCGTACTCTGCTCATGATAGAAGCGCATCGTTTGCGCAAGATTGCTGGAAAGCAATCAATACCGGCCTCTGCAAACATACCGGAAGCACTGTAGTAGCGCGACAACCCCATCAGCACCCTGAGTGCGTTATTGTATTGAACGCGCAGAGCGTTGTAAGCCCTCTGCGTGTAGTTAACCCACAGACTGCACGTATAGAACGACTGACAGTATGCCGTAAACAGCGTGGCCTTTACGTCAGTCGAGCACTTCGCAAATCTGCGAGCCAACATATTGCAGCGGACAGCCAACGCCCTGCGCTCACGCTCCATGTCCAAGCTGTCTTTCAAGTCCTCGGAAACCCAGTGACCCAGATATTTAAAAGTGGTAACCTGCTTCAAGGGACTACCACAAAGGTTCAGTTGCGGCACAATAGGGTAATATTTAGTACCAGCCTTAAAAACTTAAATTTCATGAGATTGGTTATATTGTTTTCTTCGTTTTCCATCTTTGGTTAAAATTTGATTCTATGAAATTCTCAGTAGCAGCCTGTAGTTTGAATTTTGCCCAGTTAATCTCCAGAATGAGATTAACTGGGCAAAATTCAAACTCTCACCGATATAATCATACCGAAAGAACTGTGGTAAATTATTCTACTCAAACGTGAGCGCCTTTACATTTCTTTATAGCAATGTTGCATGAAGTATTATTGATATACCTTTTCCAAAAGGGCTAGGTACACAAAGTTGTTATAAATTTTCATTCATTCATTTCCAGCGGTTCGAACTCTAGGCTATAGATAGGATTTAAATTGGGTGGGCTCGTTTAAACTAGCTGTTTTTTTTTAACCCCGAAACCGCCCTGCCTGCCTACGACCACGTACGTATGTAATAAATGAATGGCAAATATTTCATCACCATTCACAGCTCTAATTATCTCACTGCTGGGTATAAGCCTCCCTCAGACTATGCGTAGGTCATGCGCAACTCGCATCCAGGTAAAACCTGTGACTTTTCAAAAGAAAAATCTCGAGGAATCCTGCATGTCTGAGAGACTTTGACATTGCTTGTTTCGTTAGTAAAATAAAAATTATTAACTACATTAATACGTATTTATTATAGGTATTAGTACATTATATTAAATTACAAAAAAATAACACATAATAGAATAATGTTCATTGAAATTCTAAATATTTCGAAAATGGTCTCTTTTTAAGATACTCGTATTTAGTTGAAAACTCTCTTCGCTCCGCGCTCCTGTATAATACGTTCATTGTACCTACATTTTTATCGCATTTAGGTTCATAACCAAGAGAATTCATAATGCTCAGTAAAAGTCTAGATAATAATATTTAATATATTTAAACATATAAAATGCTTTGTCCTGAATGACTGACTGACGGTTCAACGCACAGCATAAACCGCTGATCGTAGAGACCTGAAACTTAGCTTGCGTAAGCTTAGTTTGCACCATCTAATATGACAAATATGAATATTTTTTGTACAATTTAAGTTATCGAAATTACATTTTGAAATGAATAAGTAGCAGTTGCTAAACTAAAAATATTGAGTATTGAGTAACCTCCTATTTCAATTTGTCACATGTTTAGTCACCCTGTATATCTACAAAAGTTCCTCTAGACATCCTGTATTTGGTTGTGATACGTTCGCCGATGTAGGGCTCTTCTATTTTTTCCATCTGTACTCGCCACGAAAACTTGTTTCTTCAATTTCCGTTCACCCAACCCTCTCTTTTCATACCTACCCTATTGGGTAGGTCATATGCACAGAAAACTAAATGCAATTACAATGAAAATTACACCATATTATGTGCAATTACAGCATACAATACGATAGGGCTCTAATAGATGGATCAGGTTTAATAAACCCCAGTGGGCTTAAAATGGCCAATTTTGATTAATCAAATTATCTACATAACGTGCTATATATGTCCAGAAAAAGCTGACCTCGCTCTTTACCTAAGTACTTAGGTACCTATATGGTTTTCGTACACTTAAACTTCAACTTACACTGGACATACATATATGGCACGTATTGCAGCCGTATGTGATGCATCAAAGTTGGCTATTTAGGCCATATTAGGCCCCCCAGCGAAGCGTCAGACGCTAATTACTCGCCCGTTGTCCGAGAAATCGGGGAAGCTGACTGGTGTGCTTTTAATTAACATCAAACCGGTGATAACTTTAGGTTACGAGGATATTACTTGGTTTATTTTTTTTCTTCTTTTTTTTCTTTTAAAAAGAATGTTGCTCTGCACTAGGATTTTCTCCTGTATCGTAGGTGCGTTTACAGACACAAATTTTCACATATACAAACGCCCAGACCCGGAACAACTACCTGTAGATCATACAAATATTTGCTACGTGTGGGGATTGAACCCACAATACGTTGCACAGAAGCCGATCGCTCAGCCGTTACGCCAAACTTGTCGTCTATTTAATTATTCACTTGCGATCCGTGCGCAGTTTCACCTATATTATAATCAATTTATATAATATCACGCGTACACGAACTTACACGTACAAACACGCAGACTAATACACACACAAGCACACGCTCGCACACTATCTACTAGTTATTCTTTATTCTTCATTTGGTATCTATAATGTTTTTTTTTCTTATTTTCAGTTTTCATACAAAAAAAAAAAACAAAAAAGTATGATATAAGTATATATTAAGTGAATTACTCTTATATACCTACAACTTACGGAAGGGACTGGACCCCACGACACAGGGAATCCTAGTGTGGAGGCCAGAGATTTAATGTTTTCTTTCTTCTAGTGTCTAAATCTACTACATATGTACTTAATTGTAATATGTGTATATGTATGGTACCAATGTCTGTAGTGAATAAAGAACTCCTATTATTTATTGGCCCAAAAATGTATAGAGGCTGGGTGATCTCCTTTCCCCAACCTAACTTTTTCGGTGGGTAGAAACTAAGTACTAGGTAGTACTTTTTGACATTATTGACAGTCCCCAAAACGGCCACCTCCTCATTTTTTATTTGTTACGATAAAAGTTACATAATATAATACAATTTTAATTTTTGTTTGAGCTATTTATTTTTATTACTACGTGTCAACTGGAGCACAGGTAATATTTTTACCCGACTACGAAAAATGGAAGGGCTATGAGTTTTATTATCTCATCGAAGTTAATACTCAAGCATTATTTATAATATAATAGTGGACCCAGCAGACGTTGTCCTGCCCTGAAAATAACCCAAAACTCGATTGCAGCGCCACCTACCGGGTCCAATTGTGAATCTAAACCATTCCCAGATCCCCTTGAACACACACACAAAATTTCATCAAAATCGGTCCAGTCGTTTGAGAGAAGTTCAGTCGCATACACACTCACAGAAGAATTATATATATAAAGATTACGAAAAAAAATAACTGCCTCATTAGCGTAGTGGTCCTGAGCGCGACTGCTATGCTAGGGGTCCTGAGTTCAATTCCCAGGTCAAGCAAATTGTTATTGGGTTTTTCAATGAAATTCTCAGTAGCAGCTCGGAGTTTGGAATTTGTGCCCCGTTAATGGCAATAGGATCACCCCCTATTTTGTTTTGTTTTATGAGATGAGCAGACGGATCACCTGATGGTAAGCGATTACAGCCGCACATGGACACCCGCAACACCAGAGGTGTAAAAAGTGCGTTGCGCGCCTTTTAAAAGGGGATTGGGCCTCCGGTAAACTCACTCACTCGGCGAAACACAACGTGAACGTCGTTTGACGCCGGTTTTCTGTGAGGCCATGGTATCACTCAAGGTCGAGCCGGGCCATTCGTGCCGAAGCATGGCTCTCCCACGTGGGACCTAAACATACCGGCGAACCACGGCTATACATTAGTACATCTCTGCATAACCCTTCGGGTTAAGCGTGATGGTATGTTATGTGTTATGTGAAAAATAAATAGCAAAAAAGGTCGAGTCGTTCTCAAGTGATAATTTTCTTTAGGGTGCCTATGAGTATAACTGACGATGCAAAAGTAATTACACCTAAGATTTATTTATCTTTTGGTATTCGGAGTTCGGAATTTTAGTTATCGTCCAACCCGCAGGCATTCACCCTAAACAGTGAACTGATCACGCAACACATCAAATAAAATCAAAATCACCAAATTGGTAAAGGTAATTTTTTTACTGATAACACATACCTACAATTGCGCCTTTATTCCCCGAACGGTTATACAGAGGCATACTAACGGCCAGTTTCTATATTATATCAAATCTGTCGGTAGATTTGCTTACTAGAGATAGAATTTTGACCTAAGCCCCATACAGGTACTATCAAAATCCTATTTCTAGTAAGCAAATCTACTGACACATAGTATATAGAAACCAGCCGTAAGTACGGTATATCTAAGTCCTATATAATAGAGGACGAGCTTATTGCCAATAACCAGGCACAAATCCAAAACCCGGAGCTGCTACTGAGAGTTTCATATAAAAAATACATACAGACGAACATAGAAGGTTTTTTTTTTAATTTGAAGTCGGTTAAAAATATAATAATTATATAATATAATAATTAATTAATTTATAAATGGCAGTAGCGTAATGGATAGGGCGTCGGACTTGCGATCATGTGATTGCCGGTTTGAAACCCACCCATTGCACTACCGACGTGAACCCACTCGTAACACAAGCATTTAGCTTAGCACGAGGGGTTAACAAGAATACTAGTAATGTGCGACCCTCATAGCTAGTAAGCTTTTAAAAAAAATGACACTGCTCGACCTGGGACAACCCAACCGACAATTACGAACACAACAAAAATAAACAGGTTAATCGGTTGAGCCATGCTCAAGATACATGCGACAATTGATTTTTAAAAATAGCTATAGAATTAAGGCGCCCTCTGACGACGTGAAAGTATTCGCGCAGCGTTAGTGGGATAATCCACAATATAACCACAATCGTTTCTTCTATCGTGGGTGCATTCAAATCTTGATCTTGACATACACAAACACAGACCCAAAAGGACACAGTGCCGCCCTCCATGCCAGTGTGAAATCCCATACTCCCCAAGACCAGTTGCTTCTTGGAAGTTACCTTCTTAAATAAAATAAAGGTATTTGGGTTTTTCTATAAAATTCTCAGTAGCAGCTCGGAGTCTGGATTTGTGACCGGTTGATGGCAATAGGCTCTATTATATGGGACCTAAACATACCGGCGAACTGTGGGTGTACATTAGTACACCTCTGCCTAACCCTTCGAGGAATACAGGCGTGATGTTATATTATAAAATAAAGGTACTTGGAAGTTCTATAAATATTTGTTCTGTGAGGGGGTTTATACTTGACTACTACCTACGCAAAGAAACGTGACGTGAAAATTTCGCAACCATTTTCAATTTCAATGGCTTCAATTTCCCAGCAACTGAGAAAAATATGTTGCAAGATTTTTAGAACTACGCAACAAAATAAACAAGTGAAGCTCAATAAACGTTTTAAAAGTACCATACAATTTGTTACAAGTTTCGAAATGTATTACAATGGAAAATTAAACAAGAAAAAATTGAAAGGACGTCATGGGTTTGCATAACGGAGGGTTGGAAGGAAAGAAAAAGTATACAGAAAGTCACGTTACTGAAAACTCGCCGGCTGACGCTCGCCACAATAGGACGTGTTGCTTGAGCTCTTCCTCAAAGATCATCTTTTTTTTTCTACCTCCAGATTAGTCTCCTAACATTTTTTATGTCGGCACTCGAGCAGACGGGCCACCTGATTGTAAGTAGTCATCGCCGCACACCTACAACATCAGAGGAGTTGCTGATACGCTGGAGACCCTACAGACTGCAGACCGCCAGAGCCGCAGTAACCGAGGGGGAACTGGCTCTCACGCGCAAAAGTCGAAACAAATACCAAGGTACCTTACGACAATTTCCGACGGACCTCAAGAGGTCCTACCACCGCGGAAATCAGATATTTTCTCGGCTCTTACAAGATGCCTATATGGATGATAGTGAGGAACTGTATTCTAATCCCGTCTTACACGGGGTGACTGCTGCCTTTTTCGAGGCGGTATCTGATTATCTTCTCCTACCAGGTCAAGCTTCGCTTGCGTGTTTGACCCACAGTTTCATGGTCCTCGGTGAAACCAAACGGTGCCAACGAAACCGAGTGGGGTGTGGACCCGATGCACTCGCTGTGCCCGGAAAGAGCTAGGACCACCGGCCTTGGGAGGTCTCCCAGTTGTGTCCGACTTGCACTTGCAAAAACAACGTTTTTTAGTTAAGTAAGTAGAATTGGGCATGCCGCAGTCTTTCAATGCCAGCTACATCAGAGGTATTAATCACGCGTTTTCATCTTGACACATCAAATGTATTTTTTTATCATAACAATACTGCCGATATCAAAAGACCTCCTTTGCGTTGTAATTTCACTAGCTACATATCTATCGGAACAGAATAATGATAGCATTTGTTGCTTGGCGATGAAAATTTTGGCAATGTGATGTGCAATTCCAACTCAAAAATGATTGTCATTTGTCATTGCGCATCATAATAACGTCTATAGAAAAGTAGTGTCTGTAATCCCAAAATAATTGGAAAAAAATTGTGGAGAAGGTCAATTGAACGATACTGAAGCCGAATTAAAGATTTTCAGAATTGCCCTTTTCTTTGTGTCCGCTTATAACTCAAGAATGTACAGATAGATTATGGTCAACATTTAGAGTACTTATCTACTTTTTATTGTTTTAACTCTTGGGTACTTTCCTAGGTAGGTATCGTACGTGAGCGAAGCCGCTTGCAGAAGCTAATATTTACAGTCTTTAAGCTTACAGGTTATTAAATTACTCAAACGAACAAAACATCCACTTGTGTAGAATATATATGCATGTCCAAGCGCATCTCTTAACACATAATATTTTTTGACATAAAGCGCCTTATAAATCTGTTCTGCAATATTACGCATCGAGACGTAATGCGTCGCATTTTCTGCCAGGAGAAATGTATGTACTAGAAAACCTACCCACCAGTCTCATCTAGAGATGGGTTTATGCCAGGGCATTTATTTTTTTTCGCCCAAAATGCCTGGGCAGAAACCCATCTATAGTCTCATCCGATTACCTGTAGTATTATAAGATATATAATCGATAATTTTCCGTTGTAAAACCTATCAAGGGTATGTATTCCTCAAACCCTAAGTATGGAAGAGGGGTTGTGTGTTGTAGCCGTTTATATTAATATTATACTAGTGGACCCAGCAGACGTTGTCCTGCCCTGAAAATAACCCAAAACTCGATTGCAGCGCCACCTACCGGGTCCAATTGTGAATCTAAACCATTCCCAAATCCCCTTGAACATACACAAAAAATTTCATCAAAATCGATCCAGTCGTTTGAGAGAAGTTCAGTCACATACACACTCACAGAAGAATTATATATATAAAGATGGGAAAATGCTTCCTTTGGATTTGACCTCGAGACTATCATGACTTGGACACTTCTACAGTCAATGGTTACCAAGCTTAGCACAGACTTTGGTGCAAATATATTTCCTTAATCTCAGCCTAATTTATAAACCATTTTTTAAAGCTTAATAGGAGCGTGGGTCGCACATTACTAATATTGTTGTTAACCTCTCGTGCTAAGTTAAATGCTTGTGTTACGTGTGGGTCCACGTTGGTAGTGCAATGTATGGGTTTCGAACCGGCAACCAGACGTCTGGAATGGCTAGACCGTTGCAAGTCCGACGCCGTAGCCATTAGGCTAAAGCCGCTTAAAATAAAAGCATCCAACTACCTATATAGCTGTTCAACTTAGCATAGGAATATTTAGCACTGAGACGGAAATGTCTGGACAAGCTACGGATACCTGTGAAATTAAAACCCGGCGTGAAATGTTCAGTTTGACAGTTGTTCCAATAAATTACTTAAATGCATATCAAAGTCAAATTCAAAATAAAGACAAAGCGAGGATTCGAACCTGCAACTTTCTGTTTAACACACGATCACTGCCAATGAAATCGAAATTCTCTTCCATATACGGCGTCTTATTGTGACGTCAGATAATAAAAACCCAATAACACTGCTCGACCTGGGAATCGAACCTAGGACCTTTAGCGTAGCGGTAACGACTACTGTACTAATGAGGCAGTCTGCAAAACCAGTAGGTATTTGACAATTTCCAAACTGTATTTTGTAAAATTTAGCAACGATACTTGCATGCAACGGTTGGCACAAAATCGATCGTAGCAGATGAACTCTGAGTTCTCGGTATTATTTATGTATATAGAGCGGCGTGGATCCCGAAATCCCGGCCTCCCGGCGCAGCAAGAGGTGAATGACCTCAGCTCAGTTCCTGTAAATGCATTCACTGAAAGTGGCCGATGTTATTTACGTTTCAAGTAAAATTGTTATGTATTTATTTTCATTCGTTTAGACTTTATTCCATTTATCATATTACCCTTTCGGTGTTAACATTGTGAAGAGTAGTTATTTTAGTGAAGGAAAAATTCCATTGCGGGCAGGATTCGAACCTGCGTCTGGTGTATCCAACCAGGAGACGCAGGTTCGAATCCTGCCCGCAATGGAATTTTTCCTTCACTAAAATAACTTTATAATCTTAGCATGGAAAATGCAAAAAAAAAACACAAAAATATAATTATGAAGAGTATTTTAGTTCCCCTATTACCTAAATAGGAAATCCTGGGACAAGCAATGCCGATACCAATAAGACAACAACTTTTTACTCAACTATGATTTTGTATTTTTTTTTGCATTTTCCATGTCGTCACCTTAAAAATCGTAAATTCAGAAGGTGGAGGCAAATTTCAATCGGGCGGGTGGGACTCGCGGTGGATTAGTGGTCACAGCGTCTGGTATCTTAACCAGAAGACGCAGTTTCGAATTCTGCCGGCAGTCGATTTTTTCCTAATAAAAGTCAACTTGGGAATCGAACTGTGCATCCAACGCTCAGCGCAGCTCTTACGACCAGACCAGACCGGACTAGGGGGAGTCAATGTAGTCAGATACACTGAACGGCGAACGCCCCTTCCCGCATTTAATAAAGCTCTTTGCAATTAATTCACGGTGAAATCGATCGCAAGTAATAATAATGCATACATAGGATAGAACGCATTAATTGGCACTAATAATACTTATTGAGCTTCGTTTCTTGCGTTTTGCGTTTGTAGACTTCTTTATAACATACCATCACGCCGGTATTCAACGAAGGGTTAGGCAGAGGCGTACTAAAATACACCCACAGTTCGCCGGTATGTTTAGGTGCCATGTAATAGGGGGCGAGGCTATTGTCATTAACAGTTACTGATAATTTAATAGAAAAACCCAGTAACACTTTCCTCGACCTAGGAATCAATCCCAGGACCTTTAGTCAGAGCTGTTAACTGTATTTATAGTTCGAGTTACTAAAGGCAGTTGGTTTAGAATTCTTCAATATTATTTATAAATAACCAGAATGTTAATGGATGTACATTTCACTGTCAACAGCAAAAGAAAGAAAGAAAGTTTATTCAGAGTCACAACACAAGACAAATACTAAACAACATGTAAATGAATAAGCGAATTATTTACCAGTCTAATCTTAATTCATTCAAGGGAATATTGTAGCAATAAAATAAGACTGAACGTACTGGTTTCTGACACTTACGCGAATATTAGACATTGAAATAAAACTACTTTTTACGGATTTTATCGCGTTGTATTGATATTATTTGATTCCCGACGATTCGGATCCTTTACAGCATCCATGGTCACGGAAAGACGGAGGTGTTGGACGTCTTAATGATAAATTTCTAACAGCTACCATACAAATCAAATAATATCAATACAACGCGATAATTTTTTATCCACGTGGCTTCTATTTCTATCCACGCCCGGGGCTAATCTCCTACGTTAACGATGTACTCACTAACGATGTTTAGACTAAATATGTGATACCATTACACCACGTCAATATAATACTTACACCTACAGATTGCAGGTATATTTTTGGTTCCACGTTTGCTTTCATTTTGTGGTAGCGAGTCTACGAAAATCCAAACCAAGCTGATATATTTTGCCGATGCCATCTAGTTATAAAAATATTGACTTGCAAAAGTATCCTATATTTACAGATATTAATATCTTTAACATTTATCATTAATAGTAAGCTATTTTTGAATTGTTTAGGATTTGATCTTTAAAAAAAACATTACACAAAGAATAATCGTTTTTTTTTTAATACTATTAATCTAATCTGTCAGTTTCTATGACAGTTCAAAGTGCTGGATTATGTTCTGTCAATAAAAATAACTGTCACTCTTGCTCTCGAGCTTGCCTTATTTTGTTTACTGTTTGAAATTCAAAATTGATTTACACTTTTGAACCGTATTTCCGGTATCGCGTGGGCTGGCTACTTGGTATCTTCAATATCAATAGCGAATGTCTATAATCTTTATTTCTTCAGAAATGTACTTATGTACCGAAGAGGTATTTATATAAGTATATATTCAAATCTTTATTGCTTTCATAAATGTAATTAGGATGTTACAAGTTACAATAATGTGTGTCAATATGAAACCCAGAAAGGGCGCTGCAAATTTAATAATCTAAATGCAATGACAGTTCAAAGTGCTAGATTATGTTCTGTCCATAAAAATAACTGTCACTCTTGCTCTCGAGCTTGTAATTAAATATATTCATTTATTAATTAAATGAATATTTATAATAACAATTGCAAATACAAAAATAAATCTATATCTTACATACATACATTTATTATTACTAATAGATATACAACTATTATTTTATTTTTATTTTATTGACTGCCTCATTAGTCTAGTTGTCCCAAGCGCGACTGCTACGCTAGAGGTCCTGAGTTCGATCCCCAGGTCGAGCAAAGTGTTATTGAGTTTTCTATGAAATTCTCAATAGCAGCTTGGAGTCTGGATTTGTTCCCGGTTAATGGCTATAGGCTCACCCCATATAACATGGGACCTAAAGATACCAGACGAACTGTGGGTGTAAATTAAGTACGTGTCTGCCTAACCCTTCTGGGAATACAGGCGTGATGGTATGTTATGTTATGTTTGATTGTGTTCTATTTTATTTATTATTTTGTATATTTCATATTTATATAATGTAATGTTACTTATTGTGTTGTTGCGGTAATGGTTTGTATTTTTTCTTGTCATATTACAAGCGTTGTGTTGTTAATCAACATGCTTTTATCTATATTATCGTTTTATGACCAATATTCGAAATGTACCAATGATACATATTATATTATTTTTAGGTATAGTATTACGGAGGTCAATAGGTTACACCCACGAAAACGTCATTATTGACTAATTTCGTCTTGGTGTCAAAGACTGCCTCATTAGAGGTTCTAAGCACGTTTGATACGCTAGAGGTCCTGTTCACAGGTCGAGCAGTCTCTATGAAAAGTAATTCTCGGAGGAAGGTCGACTTTTAGATTTGTGCCAGCAAACGAGAAGAAGCGCCGTATTTAATGTCTTTGTGTTAGAAATCACTACTGTTTTACCCTATTAGGGGTTGTTATTCTAAAAACCCTCCCTTATAAAAGGTACCTCATTATGTCAAATCTCAATCCTTAGCGGTTTAAGTGCGTTAGTAAATCAGACAAGCTTCAGACATGTTATTTTTTTAAATACATAGATATTTACTTTTGATGTGGCTTAGCAAAAGTCTCTACTTACATCTTGATTTTTGTGTTGTTTTTAGAAATATATTTTTTTGTTATTGGCTAGGATTCCGTACCACAAAGAAAAAAGAAAACTTTATAGGATCACTTAACAAAGGAAAACAGACGTTGTCTGTCTATCTTCCTTTCCTTCCTTTGTTTCCGGATAACATGGAGGTATCAAATTGTTACAAATACTTAAGTGTTCTTTGGAGCTTTTTAACCAAGCTTTTCAACACAATAATACACACTCGCAAACAAACAAAGTAATAAAAACCGATATTTCCTGTTGACTTTGAATCTTGATTAAGTTCATAAGCTATGAAAACACCGAACATTTTTCACGAAAAGAAAAGTCGGATTGAAGGACAATTTTAACTTTGTAGTTGAAAGAATGTTCTTATACATACCTATACCTACACTTATAATGGCTTAACTCCAACTGCAATTGTAAGTATCTGATAAAAAAATACTGTGATATACGTAACACTTTACTGATATTTTCTTAAATTGTGCTGTTAAAAAAAAAGAAAAATGGATCATGTTGTCTGTAAATAAATTTTTGAATTCAATTTTCTTTTTCAAGAGATCATTTTTTCAAGTACACTGTTATGATTGTCCTTCAATCCGACTTTTCTTTTCGTGAATAATGTTCGGTGTTTTCATAGCTTATGAACTTCAGTGATGTTCAAGATATTGGTGTAATTAGCAAGTTTGTACGGAATCCTCGGTACACTAGCCACACTCGCACTTGTCCAGAAATAAGGATTAAAAGGATTGGTAATCTAAATGTTTGCTTCGCGCTCGACTTGGCAATGCATGCCAGTCACAGATTAGACAATCTGTGACTGGCATGCATTGCAAGTTTTTTTTTCTTTTGTCATAGTAACTAAACCTTCATGGGCGCGCGCACAGCTCGGCAAAGTTTTATTGTCATCGGATAAGGGCCGTTATTCCATCGCCAGATAACTTTATCGGAGGAATAACTTTTGAATAATTTTCGACGACACGCTTGGCGTAGCGGCTGAGCGATCGGATTCTGCGGAAAATGGTGTGGATTCGATCCCAATACGGAACAAATATTTGTATGATCTACATCTAGTAGTTGTTCCGGGTTTGGGCGTTTGTGTATGTGAGGATTTGTGTTTGTAAACGCACCCACGATACAGGAGAAAATCCTAAAGTTGGGCAACGGCTTTTTTTTAATGGCAAGGAATAAATTGTAATTTTACGTCCATTTTATTCGTCAGTTAAAAGATTTATAGCGATCACCCTAAATGATACAGGATCTCAAAAAGGTGGAATAGAAGAACAAATAAAGAAACACAAGCTTTTAATTAACGGTTGTGTTTATTTGTTTAGGTCAAATCTTACAAACATAATTAGAAACACTTTACTACTTAACCTAAAGAGTTGGTTCTTTGCATGTTGGTTCAATTCCGAGGTCAATGCATCTAAACAAAAGCTTGTTTCTAAAAATATTCCTTTACTAAAATTTATTTATGATTTCAAAAGTTCATGATAGAGCTACACTCCTCGGCTACGAATAATTAATCTGTTGGTGCCTTCGTCCGACATTTCCCCCTCTGACGACTCAATATTGCAGGGCGACTGGAACTCAATAATGTCAAATTATATTCGTATGACTGACGAACTAACGTGTACGATGTATGCACGTAGAAATTTACTAATATGACTTAGTATATGATATATCTACGACCAAACGCGACCGATACTAATCTGTCTAATCATTTAGCATTATGGATTAGGATGCATTTGATTTAATTACATAATATACCATCATGCCTTTATTCCCCGAAGGTTAAGGCAGAGGCGTACTAATGTACACCCACAGTTCGCCGGTATGTTTAGGTCCCTTGTAATAGGGGGCGAGCATATTGCCATTACATAATCAACCCATCATACTGTCCCACTGCTGGGCACCGGTCTCCTTTCGGAATGAGAGGTATTAATTAGGCTATAGTCCACCACGCTGGCCTAGTGCGGGTTGGCAGACTTCAGACGCCGTTGAGAAAATCTCAGGCATACGTTTCCTCAAGATGTTTTCCTTCACCGTATAAGCGCGTGATAATTAACTAAATACGTACATGACTTCGAAAAGTCAGAGGTGCATGCCTTGGTTTCAAACTCGAGACCTTTGACTAGGCAGTCCAACGGTCATACCACTAGGCTATGACTGCTTCTATTGCCATTAACCGGGCATAAATCCAGACTCCGAGCTGCTACTGAGAATTTCATAGAAAAACTCAATAACACTTTGCTCGACCTGGGGATCGAACCCAGGACCTCTAGCGTAGCAGTCGCGCTTGGTAACACTAGACTAATGAGGCAGTTGATTTAATTAACCTAATTACAATAGGTCAATTAGTACTAATAAGTTGTATTGTAGTGGCTGACTCTTCCATTGTTTCAGTGCTTGTAAGAACAACTTCTAAAGCTTAGAGTCTCAAATTTGAGTAAAGATTTATGAGATGAGCAATTTTCAGTTGCTGCTTTTTTAATCTCAACTGCCTCATTAATCTAGTAGTCCTGATCCTGAAAATTGTTGTAAAAGGTTATTGAGTGCTGCAAACTCGACTGCTGCAGAATTCAGGTTACGGCTGCGATGAGTTAGACGATCAGTGTTCAGTAAAAATATCTCCGGAAATATTAATAACAAACAATGCGTGTATTTATGAGTCTTCAATTTTTTTTAAATCCCTTTATGGGATATGTCGACACACTTTTTGTGTTTCCCATTGTCAAGTATGCAGAATAATCCCCCGTAAAATAGTGGAAACTTCACTCGTGCTTCGATGGAGTTTACGAGTGAACACGAGACACGATTTTCAATTTTATATCATTTGCCTACAGTCGCACGCTTTCACGAACACTTAATGGTTAACTATCCACTATAATTACTCATTAAACTTCGGAGAGTTTAAGTTTGAGAGTAGAAGTTTTGGAAAATATTATAAAACCGACAAAGTGCACTTTACATTTTCCCGCCTAAACTCCGTCTTCAATTGAGTGTTATTTATAGGAAAACAAAAGCCAAATTATCCCCCACGATGTCAACGCGTGACGTCATCCGCGTGTATTCGTGGACACGCGGCCACGCGTCACAGGGAATGGCTGGAAACATGTCGACCACGTCTTGCCACCATATCACCTTCTTGGGTCATCTGGTGACGTAGGCGGCAACATTGAATGTTTCTTTATAATCTCAGCAGCAGCTCGGAGTTTGAATTTTTTATGGCTCGCCCCTATTACATGAGACCTAAACATACCGGCGAACTGTGGGTATCCAGGACCTTTAGCGTAGCAGTCGCGCTCAGGACCACTAGACTAATGAGGCAGTCAATGCCTTAAATCATCTTATAATTTTTTTATGATGTCATAACCTCGTGTTACGTATAAAAGTAAATAATTCCATCTGTCTATAAGGCATTGTTAATAAGTTCACACGTAACGCAAGTCCCATAATTAAGCTCATCACATGCATTGTTTCGCTCGAGTTTCGAACCCGCTGCCCTTTCAGAACGCCTTATGTAATCCATTGTTGGTGACCAAGATGGGCATCGCTTGTCACGGATAAGGGCATAGCCCATAATTTATGGGTACAGTAATTGTGATAGCTGTTTGTATGTTAAATATATTTGACTTAAAAGTTCTGAGTGAAGTGAAACATGAAAACCCATAACGCAATGTACATATGTAAAGGGGACTTTTTAAAGGAGCTTTTACACTGAGTTGAGTAAGACGGACCTTTAAGGGTTGCGTACATTGCCCAATGACCTTGAGGATTTTGTCTTCGTGCTAGTATTTGTTAGTCACAGGCATTGCGGGGGTGCTTCACGCGGAGTGCTTGTGAGGTTTCGGGTATTTCTTTATTATTTCAAAATATTGTAATGGGGAGGCACCCGAAGAAGAAAAAGGCTAGGCCGAGCCGTGCCCAGAAGTAGGACAGTAAATTGGTTAATGATGATTTGATTGCTTCTTATTTTGAGTAAATTACACCATAGTCAGTTAAGCTATTGAAATGAGCACAATTATAGTGTTTTAATTAAAAATTTCAACAGTTGCATTCCACGAATGCCAAGCGAAGTATACATACGTGAACTAGTTATTCAACCCGACAACGCCCGAGGTCAGATATTAATGGTAAACAATGTGGTTTCCAGTTACGTCATCTTGGAAAGTGTTAATATAAGTACTGTCAAACAAAAAGATCATTATTCATGATAAAAACTACTGATTATGTACAGAATGAGTTATTACGGTAGTCGTACTGAGACAAGTCCACAGGACGTTATGGTGAGCTGGTACGAGGTGGCAGAAGCAAAAGACATATTTGAAAGAACCTAGGAGAAGCTAAAAAGTAAAATACTTACAAATAAAAAAAAAAATATTTTGCATTAACCTATGATAAGAACTATATCTATATAGTTATAGTACGTTTAGTGTTATAATGCGGTCCCCGTAGAGTAAGCGCTACAACTCATTGAGTATATTGCAAACGTTGACCGTGACATAGGCTCGCCCCTCGCCTCCCTATTACATGGGACCTAAACATACCGGCGAGCTGTGTGTGTACATTAGTACGCCTCTGTCTAACCCTTCGGGGAATACAGGCGTGATGGTATGTATGTTATTAAATCAAAACATTTTGAATTTTATTGTGTAGTTACTGAAAAAGATATTCTAAAAAAGTTAACAAAGTTTGTACATGGGAGAGCTCCGTCCGAACTCCGACCGGAGTGATACGGCTTCACAGAAAACCGGCTTCAAACAACGCTTACGTTGTGTTTCGCCGATTGAGTAAGGTTACCGGAGGCCCAATCCCCTTTTAAAAGGCGGGCAACGCACTTGTGACTCCTCTGCTGTTACGAGTGTCCATCGGCGGCGGTAATCGTTTACCATCAGGCGATCCGTCTGCTCGTTTGTCCCCCTATCCCAAAAAAAAAACAAAGATTTCACTCCGATCAGTGAGTACGATAAAATCAATACCTCGATTGATTGTCTCAGTAAATTGAAACATACGAGTTATTTTTCATTTCATAGGTTGGTAAATAGTACCTATTTGGAAAGGGCTACCGCCTCTTTTGTGCATCAGCCCATGTTATAGTGCTTTCACCAACGAGCCTTTCAATTTTAAATGTTGTTCATCATTTATTATTTTTGGTTCTACGTTATTAATTGAAACAACGATTGAATAAACTTACATTTTATTAACTCATTTAACACTTCATACACATGACCGAGGGCACTAATTGGCGAATAATTTTTAATCGTAAATGGAGCGTTTTTTTTCGCACCGATTGCTCAGCGTAGGTATCATTAAAATTTATTAAAATGCTTATTACAAAAATGTCAGGATTTCCTCCTATATCGTGGCTGTTTTTACAAAAACATATTTCTAGATACAGAGAAACCCAGATGTCAATCGTGTCGTGTATCCCTTTCTTCCTATTCCGTATATTTCTCAGTAGCAGTTTGGTTTGAGATTGGTGCTCGGTTAATAATGACAGCAATAGGCTCACCCCTATTATATGGGACCTAAATATTCCGGCGAACTATGGGTGTACATTAAGATTTTGCAAAATATGACAGGCAAACGTCAAATGAAAATGTTCTGAATACCCTCAGAATAATGACAGCCGAATACCTCTAGTGCACAACATGCTAATTTGACATTTGGCTAGCATTGATTATAAATAAACGAGTATTCATTTTTTGATTTTACAGCACTTTCTTTTTGTATGCATTTTCCATGCTAAGATTATAAAGTTACTTTAGTGAAAGAAAAATTCTACCATGGACAGGATTTGAACCTGCGCCTTCTGGTTAGATACACCAGATGCTATGAGCACTAAGCCACCGCGAGTCCACCCGCCAGATCTAAATTTGCCTTCACATTCTGAATTTACGTCTTTAAGGTGACGTGAGTGACATCTATTGAAAAGCAATTTACTTTTCATCAAAGATTGTGAGTTACATTATTATTATGACATGAGTTATATAAGACAATATCTAACTTCAATTCCCAGCTCCAGGTGTGTTATTGGGATTTTCTCTGAAAATCTCTATACCTAGCAGCTCGGAGTTTAACTTTGAGTCCGATTAACGGCAATAAGCTCACCCCTATTACATTAACTGCTTCATTAGTCTTGTGGTCCTGAGCGCGACTGCTATGCTAGAGGTCCTGGGTTCGAATCCCAGGTCGGGCAAAGTGTAATTTTAGTTTTCTTTGAAATTTTCAGTAGCGGCTCGGAGTTTGAAATTTGTATCCAGTTAATGGCAATAGGCTCGCCCCGTATTACATGGAACCTAAACATACTAAAGAAATGGGGGTGTACATTAGTACACCTCTGCCTAACCCTTCTGGGAATACAGGTGTGATATTACATAGGACCTCAAAATATAACGGTGAACTAGGTTGTGGATATTTTGCCTGACCCTTCGGCGTGATAGTACGCTTAGAAGCCGAACGCATATTCAATCAATTTGCATGTGAACGGTTTGGTTACGTTCCATTGTCTTGTAGATTAAACCCACTGTGCAGCATGAAAGACTGACGCTGCATAGTGGTTTATTAATTAATGTTCGTAGCTACAGTGAACTCCGTCCATCGGTGGTGAAATTTACTGACCAATTTTAATTGAAATTTTGATTAATCTCGTCCCCACGTCAGCATACTCTCTAAAAAGCCTATGAAATGGACACGGTGAAAATAATTCATCCGGCGAAATTCTGACAGTTCATAACGGCCAGCACAAATTATAGACGCCGCGCCGACTTTTGTAAAATATACTCACATTTATAGAATAAAAACATTGTAACACATGATTGTTCACATGCCGATGCCGTCGAGAAAATCTCTAAGATATGTAGGTTTTCTCACGATGTTTTCGTCGTGATAATTAACTAATAATACGCATATGACTTTGAAATCTCATAGGTTTTCGAACTCGAGACCTTTGACCTAGCAGCTCATCGGTTATCTCACCGCTCTGCAAACGCAAACACACAGAAAAAAAATTAATACACATTAGCCAATATGTTTTATTAAAAAATAACTGCATAATTGGTCAAATAGTTTCACCTGGCAGTTGAGTATGAGGACCTAGGTTGAGCAAAGTGTTAGTGGGTTTTTTAATACCACCACCACTAGACTAATAGACAGACTACATAATATCTGGGCGTTCTATCAAAGTTCGTGCGCATTTTGTACACGAGCATTATAATCCGCCTTCGCCCGCGCAGACCAGTTGCGTAAACACGACTTAGAATCTTGAATGCATTGCGTAAGTAAGTACGCATCAAGGAATACATTGTACTGTCCAAGTTATGAAATTTAGAGTATATAAAATGTGTTAAGAAAACTCTGTCCGACCCGTGAAGGTATTGTTAGATATCGAGCTTAAGTCCGGTTCATTTTATATACACATTTTCACTTTACAGGGAAAAATCACCGAATTATAAAACGAGGAAATTGATATGGCAATACTATGGCAATGGCTGGCGGAAGCTGGATGCGACAAGCCGAGGACAGGGTGAAATGGCGCACATTGGGGGAGGCCTATGTCCAGCAGTGGACTGCTATAGGCTGATGATAATGATGATGGCAATATCAGGTAGCTGTTAGTAGTTGCAACATTAAGACGTCCAACAATTTAGTCTACCCGTGACCGTTGCTGTGAAGGATCCGAAACGACGGGAATCAAATAATATCAACTTAACGCGTAAATAGTAGTTTTATTTCAATGTCTAATATTCGCGTAAGTGTCAAAAACCAATATGGGATATACTTACGGTGGGAGCGACGCCGTCCCTGGGTACTAAACATACTGCCACCATCCGACCTAAGTATGTTTTGCACACAGGGACGATATTTATTACATTTTAAAAAATTGCCATATTTTAGGTGAATTGCTGTAATTTGGCACGTTTACCATCATGTTTCATAATTTATGTGGACCCGGACATGATTTTTAACAGTGTATAGAAACTAGGCTCATTAGTCCAGTGAACATAAACGCGATTCCTACCCTGACGTCTCAAGCATTGTGTTATTGGGTTTTTATATGAAATTCTCAGTAGATCCTCCAGAGTTTAGATTTATGCCCAGATAATATCAATAGACAAGCCGAGGTATACTATTGTACGGGTGTACAATAGTAAACCTCCGCCTTACCTTTCGAAACATACAGACGTGATGATTATGTTATATTTATCAAAAAATAAAACGAAATAGATTTAGTAGTCAACGGAAAATGCACCGATCATATGGTCAAGGTCCTACGAACTTGAGTTCGTATATCTCGCAATCCGCGCGTTTATAGGGAAAGATACAATGAATATAAACTGTACATTATTGATATCCAGCCGCATCTGGTGCGACTGGAAGCCGACTCTAGCCGAACATCTAAAAATCAAAAAATCTAAAAGATTAAATAATATAAAGATAACAGAGGACATTTATTTACCTACTTACTAATTCGTTTTCCGCTATCGCTCATGGCTTGCGCCACTCAGCATCAACTGCATGTAATGTTGATTCCATTCACGTCGTTCACACAATTTCTCCTCATCGGCAGTGTTTACATTACAGATGTACACTTCCTTATACAGGTAGTACAGAACGTGTAATTTTAAGTTCCCAAAAGCCCAAGATTCCCAAAGTCAAAAGTTTTAGATCGGGCCTAAAATGATAGCGGGGAACATTAGAACACCTCTATTTAATGTTCAAATTATAATTATTCTAATCTACATAATTTCAATATCGTAAATGGCAACATTCGGTGATTTTTTGGTAGATCATATTTTCTTATTTTTCGAACAATCTACCATTAAATCCATCAATTACATTGAATTGTTAGTATGATCTTAAAAAATATAAGTCCTATTTCATTATTGACAAGAGAAGAATTAATTTTGAATGGTTTTTAAGAATGATCCTTTTGATCGGATTCATTCATCTCACGCTTACTAACACGTTCGGAAACATACATAAATGTATTATTTTATTACGCATACAAACAGTTGTCTGTGAACGTCTACAGACATTATGATCACAGTGTTACGTCACAGCGATCTTTTCCTTCGACCAGTGAACCGTTTCCCTTAGTCGGAGGCTTTTAACTGACCTAGGAGGCGAAAGGGTAAGAGCATTCGTAATTAGACGAGATGGAAGAATATGTTACATCAATGTAAAATATTCTTCTAGTCTCTAGAAGCCTCTAGTCTGGTGGTACTAGGTGCGGCTATTGAACGTGAGGTCTTGGGTTCGATTGTCAGGTCAACAATTTATGAATTTGAATTTAGCACCCCTTAGTAGAGTACCAAATCACCCCTTCTGTAGTACATAATCACCCCCTTTCTTGCTATCACAATAACATCTTATAAAAAAATATTAGATTTCCCAAATTGTTAGTGACTTCCTGTATTCTGTAATCAAGTCATAATAATATTATTGAATAATATTAAGGTTGCGAAACTTAGGGTTGTCCCAAATTAATATTTTAGGTAGGTACCTTATTTTGCACTTTAATACTGTTTAAATAAATTAGTCCAAATGCTTTTTTCAATCCCTGACGCAAAAAGGGGGGTGTTTGTGTAATAAGTTTATCCTGTGTATTTGTGTGTCTGCTTGTGGCTTCGTAGCACAAACACGAATGGACCTATTTTGATTCGATTTTTTAAAAATCAGTAAGTATGTAATTATTTTTTTGTTTGAAAGGTGGCTTGATTGACAACACTATCGGCGTGTTAGCTATGATTTAACAAAATCTGGCCAGTCGTTTGGAGAATTTCAGCTCTTTTAAAGTAGATGAAGAGATGTGAGCAAATTCCACAGGTCTGATCGATTTGAAATTTGTATCCTGTTACTGCAATAATATTGCAAGAACGTGGTAACCATGACTTGAAGCTGTAGGTGTTTTTTTTTTAATTAGAAATAGTATTACTTATATCTTATTTCGCTATTTAATACCTACTGTTTCCTGTTCAGTAAAAATAAGCTATATAAAGTAGATACTACTACTGCTGTTTGACATAGATACATATATATAGTCTTCGTTATCTTACTACTTCTTAGTAGTAAGCTAAGGAAGACTATGCAAAAGTTTGGATGATTTGTTACTAAATCATGCCAGAACGGCTAAACGGATCCGGAAGACATTTGGCAATAATATAAGTTATTGTCAGAACAGCACATAGGCTACTTTTTATCCAGATCAGACTCAATCCTGAAGTCCCTTGTAGCCCATATAACCAGATAAATAAAATCTTTGAAAAATTAACTACCTTATGAAAACAATGCAACATTCACGTAGCAAGATGATAGAAATAAAGTTTTAATATATTTAATAAAAATAATCTTCATAATTGTTTATTTTTACTTTTTTATTTACAATGTAGCGAGGCTTACGAAGCTTCCAAAAATTATGCATTATTATATAAATTCCGCGAGAAGCTTAAATAAATACGAATAATAAAAATAAAAGCTTATAAAAATACCGTTTTATATTCGTAATAGATTATTTTATTTTGCACAAAAAGTTGGTAACCCTGAGATGGAAAATGATCAGTCAGCCGAAATAACTACATCCTGATTTTAGGCAAAAATAAGGTGGGAATGTTTGTTAGGGGGATAATAAACTGTTTCTTCATAAAGGCTCATTTGTGTGCCACGGCTGGCCAAAGGCCTCCCCTATGGTATGGTATGATATAGCGGACTATCTTCGTGCCTTTCGGAACTCTGCGACAAGGCGCGTATTTTGCGTGCGGGTGGGAAAGCTTTGTTACTCGAGCCACCACAACTCCTCAAGAATCGCCAGCAAGCGGGTAATGTCGCTGACAATCTCTCGGAGAGTACTGGATTTATTGAGGTACTTTGTGCCTTTTACCAGTACCTGAGGTACCTTTACCTGTATGCGGCGGCTCCATGACGATGGAGCACGTGGACCGCTGTCTCGTCGTCCCACAGGCAGGCTCTCCACAGGGGGCCGTCTGTAACACCTAACTCAGTCCAGGATTTTCTATCCTGGGCTTCGTCACTTTGGCAAATGGTCGAAATCATCTTACCAACGTCTACTGGACCCACCTCCTACTACGAATAGAGTGGCGTGGTGGTACCCATTCGGTAGCTAGCCTCGCCTACCTGTTAGGATGCATGTGGCAATTTGGACACCCACCACCATTATGCGAAGAATTATATTTTAGACGTGGTCTGTCTCTTTACTCCCAAAATACTGCGATTTATTGCTCACTAAAGAACCTTTTTAAATGATATTAATTATTATAATGAATTTGCAGAAATAAATTTTATATCTGCAAGTATCTATATCTTTTAAATACACTTTTGCATATCAATGTTTTAATTTTTTTAAACTAGATGGCGCTGGCATTCCCTAACCCCTAGCATCACCTCTAAGAAGAAACACCGAAACAAACAAATAATGATGTAATTAAGCCAGGATAGCGTTCATATGTCTGGAATAACAACATCCTGTTGACAGCAAAAATATTATTATGTTAATTAAAGACTTCCCGGATGTCAGCTAAGACGCCTTTAATTAATAAATATCTAACGTTTGTTTACGAGTTTATTTTGACAATAGTTGGAAAGCCGACTCGTAGGTGTCGACATCCAATTCAAGACCCGCTCCTTTATCATGAGGAAATCGTGTATGTAGTAATAGTTCATTTATCAATCGCTTAAAACGGTGAAGAAAACTTCGTAAGGAAACCTGCGTGCCTGAGAAATATTCTCGACGCCGTGTGCCATTCAGTCTGCCATCTTCATCAACATTGTAAAAGAGTGTCAATAGAGTTTCTTGCCGGATTCTTCTCCATAGGATCAACCTTTTGGAACCGTGAAACTAATCATAACGTTTCATAAACGCTTGTAAAAGCTTATTTGAAATAAAAACATTTGAACCTTGAACTTAATCTCGAAGCCTACATCCTTAGTGTACTACGGATGGCTCTAGTCGGTAGAAGTCCGCCATACCGCTCTGCTTTCCGAGAGATGGAGGACAACCACGAGCATGTATAAACTATTAAAACAACAATACTAAACAAAAACACTATTAAAACGAGTGTTTACAAATAAACAAATCTCACATTCATTTAAAAATACAAAGGAGTAAACAAAATATATAAATATATCTACAATATAACGCACAATCAATCCTGTATTCCCCGAAGGTTATACAGAGGTACCCATAGTGCACCGGTATATAATAGGGGCGAACCTATTACCTTTTACAAAGTCCATAGTAGTGAAATCCAGCGCTAGGTTTCATTCCATGCATGCCAGTTTATCTATTATCCTTATGCCAGGTTGTCTTCGTGACCTGTCGGTGAAAGTGAGACTGACATTATTAACAAAGGCAGCCATGTTTGCAGACAACCGGAGAATTACGGTTTGATGTCTTAATTGTAAGCTCAGCGAAAAATACATTGATAATTATATCTTAACTACGGAATTTAGCAATTGATTTTATCGGCACTGTATCCATGAACGCAGTAAAGATCAGGCGAACTGGCGGTCATGCGTTAGCAAACAAATAAAAAATATATTTTGAATTGGAATTACGTTCCACGATACGCAATGTATAAATAAAATATCGAAATTTTATGTTAAATCGACAAAATTGTCTTCACTATGAGATGATGAAACAAAGTGCTTTTCGATCGACAAAAACGGTAAAAATCGATACCTATTATATTGATATTGCTTGCTCGCACCATAGTTTCTGTTACGAGATGGCCAATAACATTTCGAATACTTACAATTAGACACTAACATAGGTACCATAGATTCCGGAATAAAACTTCAAAATATCATATCGTTGAAATTCTCACAATCGATTAAAGATTGCAAATAAACCGTGCAATAATTCGAATCGATTCAACACGTAACTTTCACTGTTGGTGTTATTCCTACAAGACACAACATGTGTACAAATATTGGCGATCAATATCCGAAGTCACATATCCATTGTACAGACAACAAAAGAGGTAAGTATGGAGGCAGCTAACTACATTTCGCACGCATAATGGATACTGGTTTAACTAAAAACAGAAAATTTTAGGGAATCCCTGAAATGTGATCTATATTTAGTATAGATAACATTTCAGGGATTCCCTAAAATTGGCCCTGGTGTAGTTATTGGCAAATATATCAAGCTTTATTATTATACTAAGTCTGTCAACTCAAAAAATTCTATAGAAACCTTTTATTAAATTCATTTATATAAACTTGGTAAATTTGGTTTATTTAAGATCGTATAAATGTGTTACTTGATTCTTGCCTATTTCCTAATACGTGCGATTTATTTTGACAAAGATTGCGTCGCGTATTATCAGCTGCCTTCATATCACACCCTTTGGTATATAATTATTTATAACGCAATCTATGCCAGGAAATAGATATCTTTAGCAGCCTGCATACTTATCTCTTTTTTTGACTGTACTAAACCAACTTTGAAATATCTTGTAGAGCCAACGATGCATTGGTCAAATGTTGGCAGAGTCTGGACGTTATGTTTGTTTGGCGGCTACATTCCGATGTTAGATCATCTTTATAACAATAAAACTCTTAATTTACATAAGTAATTATTTTGTTGATTCATTGAACAATTAGCAAATCCGGTATTCAGAATAATTACCTACATATCTTAAATATCGTGTCTTTGTGTGTAGAAAGTGTTAGGCAGATGTGTAGACCGTACGGTGTACTATTGTACACTCACAGTTCGCCGCTATATATTGGTTCCATGTAATAGGGGGCGAGCCTATTGCCAAAAATTCAAACTCCGAACTTCTACTGAGAATTTAAAAAAAAACACAATCTTTGCTCGACTTAGAATCGAAACCAGGGCCTCTACCGTAGCAGTCGCTTAAAATTATTAAAATAATGAGACACTTTATTTATAAATAATCATATAACACATTATATTTATAAATAAAGGATAAACATTAACATAACCATGTTAACATAATTATGTGTAATTTTTTATAAAAAAAAAGTATAAATGATGTAATTCTTTAAACAAAACCGGGGTCCACAACTAGTATTGTATGTTATGTTAACCGCATCAATTAATAATGGTGGAATTTTTCGTGATTGATTTCTTGGTTTCTAAAAACATATGTGTAGTTACAACATTACGCGTTTGTAATGTTATGTATTGTTTGAGTCGCACAAATTATTGGATACATTTAGGAGAGGGTGATAGATTTCCTAGGTACCAGCTCGGAGTTTGGTCCCATTTAATAGAGGGTCTACGCTAATCTATTACCTGGGACCTAAACTTACCGGCGAACCCGCAAACTGTTATTGTTGTTAACAGGCAATTACTGATTTTAACGTAGGCTCCCTTATGACTAATGATCTTATCATTGACACAAGGAGAAGAAGACGAGACCATGGCCTTGACCATAGACAATTGGAAGAAACAGCGCCAACATACCCTTCTTCAGAATACAGCAATAGTGTCTTTCGACGCCCTTTGGTCGACGCTATCTTATTACAAATTGTGTTCATGTTAAATACCTCATTAGTATTAATTATATTTTTTACGTTTGTCTTTTTGGCGCCCAGAGAGGCAGCGCCTGTCACTCACTACCCGAGGGCCGGAGCTGGCGAGGAACGTGGTTAGTCAGTACGAATAATATATAACCTACCACCTTCTCTGATACCGGACGATTTCCTATGAGGATTTTCTGCGCTATAAAAATGGGTAGCTCGACTTCCCACGCGTAATAGGTGACTAATTACACTATATAGTATCTTAATTAGATGTTTCCTTAAAAGAACTCTCACTACTTTCGAATAGTGAGTACTGTAGAGGTTGCCGCAAAGAGGTGACGTCTCATCCAGCTGGTTAGTTGAGAATTTTAGAAAAGGAATAAGTGCTAAGGATTTTAAATATTGAGTAGAATTGTCTTGAAAGTGACGTGAAGAAAAATGTTGTAAAATGAATTGATTCCTTGAGTATTAACTGAATAAATGAGACGAGTTTAAACATAAAACGGATTTCTCCTTAGGAGGAGTGATCCCAGCGTCGTACCTGGAATAACGCCTCCTACAAATGGTGGAGGCGCCGGGTATGCTAAAAGAGAGCATACTGATAATTCTTATGTTGTAGTTGTCGAAGTGGAAATTATATTGTGGAAATAAAGGTTCCCGCTGCACATATCGAGGTGCGAGAGCAGTCAAGAAGTGCCTGCTGATTTATGGAAGTGGCCGCTGCGTTGAATTTTATTGTGGCAGCGTAACGCCGCGTCACGATAATTTGAAGGAAAAAACGAAGGCTAAGTATTTTTGTTAATTGGTGCAATATGGCACAAGACGTATATTTCTTCTCTGGTTTAGATGATGTGTCCTTAGAAGAATTCTTAATAGAATTTAGATTGATCGCTGCAATAAATAAGTGGTCAGAGTGCGATCTAGCGTTGATTCTGGGCGCATATTTACGAGGACCAGCGCTGTTCTTTTTTAAGTCAATATATTACGATGGTATTGACTATAAAACTATTTGCAATGAATTGAGGGCAGAGTTCCCTGCGAGAATAAATAATGTAGAAAAATTTTATACTACTCGACAAGAGGTTGGAGAGGACTGCATGACATATTACTATAGATTAGCAGATTTGGCAAAGAAGGCCGACATTTTAGATGATAGTATTTTTATAAAAACATTTTTAAAAGGTCTCATAAAGGGTGATAAAGAAAGATTGGGCACACGAGTTTATTCTACAAAAGCCGAATTACGTGCAACGATTTTACAAATCAAATATCTATTCGAAGATGTTAAAAACCAAACTAGTCGTGAGCATCCATCAGCTGTGACTGCATTTCATAAGCCACAACATAATTTGCAACCAAAGCATAATCGATATATGAATCTTGATAATCACACTTATAAAAATTCTAGCTCAAGATGGGAGCCACGAGCTCCAAATACAAAAGATGAAAGATGTAACCCACGTAGCGTGTATGCGGTGTCTGAGGATGCTAAGATGGAACAAAGTCCTAAAGAAAATATGGAATCGGGTCAGTTCTTTCCATTTATTAATATTTGTATTTCTAATAAAGCTTGTGTTGCACTATTGGATACTGGTGCGTCAATTTCTTGTATGTCTGAAAAATTGGCGACAAGGCTGAATCTCCGTTATACCTGTGAATCTGCAGCTAAACGTTTTGTAAGATCCATCTCGGGTTCATGTTTGGATGTTCTTGGAGAGACTATAGTTCATTTTGTTATTGATTCATGTTTGTTTTCTAATAAGTTTACGATTATTAAAAATATTAACCAAGAGTTAGTGCTAGGACAAGATTTCTTTAATAGAAATAATGCTATTGTAGATTTTTATAATAACTGCTTGTTTTTAAAAGGGCGTTTTAGTGCAAGGTTTATAGATAAGTCGTCTTTACAAAATAACGTGTCCATAACACAACCTTTGATGTGCGATGATCATCATAATGAAGTAGATAATATTAATAATGTTATGGATGATCCTACAAGTATTGATTATCTATATTCTTTGAATGTAGAATGTAATAATGATATTAATTCTATGAAATCTCATCCTATTGAGGAAGTAGAAGACGAAGGTGATGATAATGAGAACATAGGTATAAATGAGGACATGAAAGGTTCTAATAATCTGAACGATATAGGGCATACCGTAGGCCTAGAACCTATGTTATGCCAAGAAAATGACAGAGATTTGCTTAAGGCAAATATTTCAGAGATAAAAGTTGAGTCTCTAGAGAATGACTTTAATAAGAAACCTATTCAGGTAACTAAAGTGAAGTCTGCAACAAAAATGGGTTTTATAAATAAAGTTTGTACTAATAAATTTTTATTACGGAAGGATTGTGTGACTAAATCTTTATTTTTATCTGATAATAAGGTTGTCAGGGGTGACAGTCAGTTTCCTTTGACTGACAACGTCAATAAACATATTAATTTTTATAAGATGTTCGGAAAGGTTTTAATCAATTTAAGAAAGGAAATAAAACATAAAGGTTTTTGTGACGGAAAAGTTTTGATTAGTTTTTTTAAATCCAAACGTAAAAATAATTATGATAGGAAGAGGTTTCAAGAATGTTTTAAGGAACCATATAAAATATTAAGTTGGATTTATAAATTTAAATATTTTAATGGAAGTGTAAAGATGGGGAGATTAAAAAAATTTGCCATTATAATATAGCATTAAGTATGATTATGTAGTTAACGAAAAGTGCGATACTAATTATTCTATTTGTTTTCATGTTACCAATGATGTGCTGTCTGGACGTACCGGGAGAGAGAAAAGAGAATAACGTTTAAAGAAGGAAACACTCCGAATTTGGGATAAAGATTTTTAGTAACGTATATTAAATTATAATTCAAAGAGAACCGAATCAACTTCGCTTATGGAACATAGTTTCCGCGAAGTGTGTTCGAATTAGACACAACTGATTTGGTATCTGGTTAACTTAAACATATAATTGGGAGATCGGCTTAATATATTTTCTGGTATGGGGAATCGGAGTGATTTCTTGATAAGATTAATGCTACAACTTAATCTTTCTCTTTCTCTGACCCAATAGCGTCCGAAGAAGCTAAAGATTTCGATGTTCAGTATTGATTTTTTTTATAAATTCAGCTTTGTAGACCCTTCTGGAATGATGCTTTTTGAGTATGCTTGTATTAATATTTGAAGCGTCAGTAGTGAGGAGGCCGTTACGCGTCTTTTTCGGGCGTTTTTGGCGCGTTAAAGTTTATGGCGAGTTGCACGATGTTGGGTTAATTTATTTATTTAAGATTTTAGTTGGTGAATTTGTTTATTTTTGATTAATGTTAGGGTGTGCATAACGCCGTAAACTATTCCATTGTAAGGGACGTGCCTCACAAGTGTTTGTTAATTCTTTTCGCCTGATAAATAATTCTGGTTAGGAGTTAGGTAGGGAAATTAGTGCTTATTCCTTATGGATAAGACTCCTAAAGACTTATCCATGCTGGTGGGCGTAGCTGATGTAGAGGTTGCCGCAAAGAGGTGACGTCTCATCCAGCTGGTTAGTTGAGAATTTTAGAAAAGGAATAAGTGCTAAGGATTTTAAATATTGAGTAGAATTGTCTTGAAAGTGACGTGAAGAAAAATGTTGTAAAATGAATTGATTCCTTGAGTATTAACTGAATAAATGAGACGAGTTTAAACATAAAACGGATTTTTCCTTCGGAGGAGTGATCCCAGTGTCGTACCTGGAATAACGCCTCCCACAGTACCTATGTACTAGTACTTTATGTAAAGTTCGCTGTATTGTAACTTTATTTACCGTTATAAATTGTTTGGCAAATATTCCCAAAAGCTTTAAAACCCCCAAATCTGCTATTTCAGTGAGGGCTACCGTTTTTTAGCTCACCAGATGTCCCCATTGAAAAAAAGGCCCTGAATTATATAGCTTTTAAAGTTAGTTATTACGCGCGTGAAAATATTAAATCATATTGAATACCCGCAAAAATACCTATCTAGCATGCCGCAGATCATAGCCCCGTTTTGTTCGAAAAAAATAAAGACTTATGTTTCCGAGAAATAAAACTGTCACAAAACATTCATTGACTCGTAACTCATATTTTCCATAATTAATCTCAGGTATTGCAAAATTTTCACAAAATTATTCTAATTGGTAATAAACCCGCGTAACTCACCTACAAACAGTGTAATTTGACATTACGGAGACCTCACTCTACACTAGCGCCTCTAGCGGCGAATTCACACACGATAATCCTCATTTTATTAGAATGGTCGTCCAATCGCACTAATTGACAGAAAAACTAACAGAAATCTACTATTATATATATTACTATTCTGAAGATATAAGATTCTTCTCTAAAGTCATTGAATGACGATTGTGACACAATAAAATAGACTTGGCCCAGATTGTTGATTCTGAAAGAAATATAGCGTTTATTTCTGGACATTGTATTACTTTGCTATGAACTCAAGGCCGTACCATAACGTGATTAAGATGGATACCGCTCAACACATTAAATAGCGTCATCTTTTTCTCACAAAACAAAAATGATCGCGTTAAAATGTTCGGATTGACTAAGGAAATAGAAAAGCTTCATTCTTTCTTGACACGTCATGGTACAGCCTCGTGAAATTATACGAGTTTAAAAAAAACTGTAATCCATTCTTTCTTCATAAAATATATTATGTTAAATCAATAGGTAAGACCACTCCTCATATCAAATTTAAAAATCATCTTCTATACTTATAATAAATCTGTAGAGAGGTCAATTCTGTACATGAAATATATTTCCAAATTTATCAGCGGGTGATTAGTGATCGATACTGACGCCAAAATTGCAATCAGTAAAATTTTTGTCTGTCTGTCTGTCTGTATGTTCGTTATAGAAACGAAAACCACTCGACGGATTTCAACGAAACTTGGTACAATTGTTCTTCAGACTCCTGGGCAGGTTATAGTATACTTTTCATCACGCTACAATCAATAGGAGCAGAGCAGTGAAGGGAAATGTTGGGAAAATGATTGATTCATGAGAAAGGTTTCAAGCTATAAAACATCACGCTACAACCCTTAGGAACGGGGCAACGCAGGTGAAACTGCAGGCGAAGAACTAGGGAACAAAGTAACTATTCCACGTGGACGAAGTCGCTGGCAAAAGCTAGTATCGAATAAATCCGATTGAAATAAACCATGTTCAAGTACACTCAAGTCTCAATGAGGATTAAATACATCCACTTGTGTGCGGCATGGGATGCGCGGCAGTGGACCACCCAAGTTATCAGCACTCGTGTGTGTGATTCAATTCGAAATATAGATTTCAGAATAAATTATTTTAGTTATAAAAATGTCTTCTTTTATGAATTAGTCAATTGTAACGAAAACAAGTAACTATATCGGTCCTGATCGTAGACATAAATGCTGCATGGTATCCCTAAGTTAAGGTTAATAGTTCAGCGAGCAAACGTCAGGTAGGTTTCAATAAAACTGTGCGTAAAATATGAATAGAAATCACACTTTTTTGCCTCTTATTACATGAAATCCAAATATATTTACAAGTAAACAGCAAGTGTTCATTATTAAACCACTTCCTTATCCTTTGGAAAATCGAGGCGTGAATGTTTGATAGTATATTCATTGCACAACATAATTTATAATTACATCACTAATGAATAAATCACCATCGTAATATTCTTTCTTTCACTGCGATAAAAAAAACTGCATAATCCTGGTATTTTTTTACATTAGCAGTGTGGTTACAATATTAATTTATAGAAAAATTAGTTTGTCTCTTATGATTTTTTATTTTTTGCATTTTCCATGCTAAGATTATAAAGTTATTTCAGTGAAGGAAAAATTCGACTGCGGGCAGAATCGAACCTGCGTCTTTTGGTTAGATATATTAATTTTATTTTCAAAGATCTGACACCAAATATTTTAAAATCGATAGCGAGGTAGAGTAATACTTTTTGTATACTTCTCAAATAATCAGAATAACAAACGGGCGACCCTTCGCATATAAATGTCAGTCATTGTTACTCTTATTTGTCATTTTTATTATTGATATAGCATCGTTTAACAATTTGTCTTTTTGAACAACTTTATTTTAAAATTGAATATTATATGAATTCAAAGAAATTCTGTGCTCAATTTTATCGTAGATATACAGTCAATTATGCGTATGGCTGAACTTGGTTCGTTCTGCATGATTAATTTATACAGTTTACTCAATATTGTTGGAATGAATATTTTGAAAATGATAGTAAGTTCGAGTGGACAAATATTTATTAAGTTTGGCATAACAGACACATGATTTCACAATATCAATCATTACACCCAATTAAACAGACATCATTTCATTGTAAATTTTGTTTTCAAAAGTTTTAAATGTAAATATGAAGTGAATCAGCGATGCGGCATATTGCTGAGATAGATGTTTTTTTTTTCTAGAAAGAAAGAGAAAGAAATTAAGAAAGAGTTTAGTTTACATGAAGGGACTGTCATCAGATCCTTTGACGTTTATAAAAAAATGCATTTAAGATATTCAATCACTCCTGTATTCCCGGGCCGAAGAGAGTTCGGCAGAAGTGTATTTAGTCTTGTACAAGGGGACGAGCCTGTTTCCATACCTGGGCACAAATCCAAACAATGAGCTGCACTAAGATATTCGCAAATAATTTAATATTACTTTGTTTTACCTTGGGAAGTACCCCACGCTCAGGACCCATAGTTGTGACTTCTAAAATCGTTACTAAGAAGTCTGACAAAACAAAAACAAAGACACTATCGGTAATTTCTTTTAATACTCAAAAATTAAAAGACGTCTCAGAAAGTATTAGTTACACACAAAATGCTTTTGATAATAAAATAGGTGAATGACCTCTGAAAGGAAGGAGGTCATTATATATTAATGAATAAACAAAATTGTATACCGGCTAGACTCTTTTCTGTAGATCACGGTCAAAAAGTAGTGGTGGATATGGTGCGTAAAACAGATGTCATTCTCCTTAAAATTGATTGCAAAAAAAGGAAATACCATACATGCTATCATGACTAATTCCCCGAAGTATGCGGTGTACTAATGTACATCCACAGTTTGCCGATGTGCTTAGGTCCCATGTAATGTATATAATAGTTAATTATCACGCGCTTAAACGGTGAAAAACATTGTGAGGAAACCTGCATGCCTGAGAGATTTTCTCGATGGCGTGTGAAGTCTGCCAACCCGCATTAGGCCAGCGTGGTGGAATTTAGCCTAATCCCTCTCATTCTGAGAGGAGACCCGTGCCCAGCAGTGGGACAATATAATGGGTTGATTATGTTATACAGGTCATAAATTCAATATCGACTGCCTCATTAGTATAGTGGTCCCAAGTGCGACTGCTACACTAGAGGTCGAGGGTTCGAACCCCAGGTCGACCAAAGTGTTATTGGGTTTTTCTATGAAATTCTCATTAGCAGCTCGGAGTCAGGATTTGTGCCCGCTTGGCTATAGGCTCGCCCCGTTATAACATGGGACCTAAACATACCGGCGAACTGTGGGTGTACATTAAGTACACCTCTGCCTAACCCTTCGGGGGATACAGGCGTGATGGTATGATGGTATGTATATTCAATATCTTAACATGTTATTTATGTAAAGGCCATATGCGAGCTATGCAAGCCTATTTCCATTTACAGAGCTCAAATTCAAACCTGCTCCTGAGAATTTCATAGGAAAGCCCAATAACACTGCTCGACCTGGGAATCAAAAACAAAAAAAAAAATATTTAGTTGAAATTATATTTTTAATATTAGACGAAATTAAGCAGCATTGCCCAAAATTTTTACTTTGTAGAAAAGAATAAACGCGCTCTGAATATATGCTACCTACAGCCTAAAAAAAAATCTTAAACAATGTAAGAAAGGGACGGCTAATTCTATAATACGTATAGTCACACAGCATTGTTATATCTATTTCTTTCTTCTTTAGTCAAGATGTTTGTCTACGTATTTTTATTGATATTTTACAGTCACAACCCCATTTATGTCGACTGAAAAGCTATAATAAGCACATTAGTGACTACTTCCACTAAGTCTTGGTAAAACATGGTTTCCGTAATAGTTTTTAGAATAAGAGTTGCAAGAAAAGTGTCAAAGAGTCAAAAGTTCTGTTTCACAAAGGAAACAATTTCATTATCATTGTTAATCTTGTGGTATCATTTCCTTCTCACTAATCCACACCTGGAAACAGCACTTATAAATCAAAATCACAAAAAACGGATGATCCGTTTTTTGTTACGATTTACTAATACTTTTCAATACTATTATAACAGGTGGAGATACAGAAGTTCTATTTTAATAATTCTAAAAAGATTGGCAATGGCAATTAACTTTCTTTGCCGACGTCCTGCACACAAACAATTAGCATTGAGTAGAGATAAATTAATTATCCCAATGGCCTACGCAAATGTCTTGCTGATCTGGTATCGTCGTGCGAAGGGTCGTTGAGCTCCCTTAAGGATGAGTGAGCTACACGATGACTGTTGTATGTGTGCCGTCAGTCAGGACAGGTCAACTCAAGGCTGCTGTGGCTCTTTCTTTAAAAGGCCTGTTCAGATATTGCCCTACATCGTAACACTCACATATAATGTTATACATAGTTGTCATACCACTACTATGTCTGGATTTTAAAAGAGACCATGATTCTCTGAGTTTGTTTCTGTGTTTCTTCTCAGAGCTCGTCAGTTATGAAATATCTATATCTAGTTTTAAAAAAATGTAAAGCATTGACTTGTAAAAGTATCTTTATAAGATCTATTAACAGATTTAAATATAATTTATCAATTTTAAATTTAATCTCCTCAAATCCATCATAGCATCTCTTATAGCACATTTATTTAAACCTTTGATTTATGTATATTCTAAACTTCTTTGATTTTTAGTATTACATCTTAATTTTGTCTTTCCAATTGCTCATTTTTATTCTTCTATGTATGTTATAAAAGCGATATTCCCCGAAGTGTTAGGCAGACATTCACTAATGTCTATCCATAGTTTGCCATATATCCATATTTTACTCTTAACACTCACATCAAACTCCACAATACTCACATTGATAGGATAAATGCGTGAACAAAGGAAAAATACTGTAAACATCAATTATATTATCTATTTAAAAGAGTACCTACCTATGGAGTTTCTTGCCAGCTCTTCTCCATAAAACCTACTATTTGGAACCGTGCATGCAGTTTTTGGCATTTCAAAGGTACCAGCTTAAGGTCTAATTGAAATAAAAAAAATGAGATTGAAAGATATCAATCAAGATCTAATTGGATTTAGTTGGACTTGAAATTCTGCGTTCTCATTAATGTGTTGACACTAAGTACCTACCTACTTTGTTTTCTTTCTCTAGCTATTAGTATAATTAGCTATTGTTTGAGACGTGTTGAACACATTATTTGGTTTTTTTATGGATTAAGTCGGCAAACGAGCTGATGAGTCACCCGGTGGTAAGTAGTCATCGCCGCTCATGGACACCTGCGACACCAAAGGAGTTGCTGGTGCGTTGCCGATACTTAAGAGCCCCTACGGACTGCAGACTGCCAGAGCCGCAGCAAACAAGGGGAACTGGCTCTTACGTGCAACTATCGAAACACACACCCAAAACTCAAATTATTTATTTGCATGCTAAGGTTAATAAGGTTCTTAAATATAACATAGAGTACAGCTTAGCACCTTTTTCAGGCGTTGCAAATTTCGAAGGCTCTAACTAGTAAAATAAAAACTAGAAATAAGTATCACAAACAATTATTATTTCATTTTTATTATTACTATTTTGTTTAGTAATATGGAGGAATTTGAATTGTATTATATTTAATTTTGTATGTGTTATTGTTATCTAATATTATATGTATATGTATCTTATATTTTATATGTATAGATTATAAAATATGTATTACATTTTAATTATAATGTTGATTATATTAAGTGTGTTTAATAAATTGGATGTTTTATTTATTTAGTTTTCAAAATATTATTTTATAGAGTAAAAGTAAAACATTTTTGTATTAAATATGTTTTAAATTTTCTATTAAATACTATTTCTTTTGAAGCACCAAGGTTCTTTACGACATACTCCGACGTAAGGGTAGTCTCCAGCCAGTCAGACCCAAAGAGGTCCTACCATCGAGCAAGTCAGATATTTTCTCGGCTCTTACGGGATGCCTACCTGAAAGGCAGTGAGGAACAGTATTCTAACCCGTCCCCACACGAGGAAAATGTATTAATTATTATTATTAACTATTATAATTTCTTAGGGATTATACTGCCTTCCTGTTTCATTGAGAACAACTGTTCTGTACTGCTTGTAAACGCAGTTTTGGAGTGCGAAATAATAATTTCGATAGTTCCTGAGACAGGCGGTCTTGGATTATTTTAAGTTAATAGGAAAAAAAATACCAATGCTTACAAAATATATAATGGTAAAATATACCAATTCGGCTTTTAACATAGGTATTTTATTTGAATACTTACGAAGCTTAAAATATTCACATCAAAATATCTCAAAGAATCAAAAGTGAATTATCCAAGTTGAATACTTTCTTGACTACTGAAAACTGAAACAATTCTGAACGTTTTAAATTTTATAATGAGTGATACAAAAGGTTTTTATTTTTATTATTATTATTATTTATTTACTTATAGGCCTATTTGTTACTTTCTATATTATATGAAAAAGATCGCTATATTTCCGTCCTTACTCACCCTTGGTGCTGCGCAGTTCAGCCCACATTTGAAAATCGCGCAGACCAAAGCGCCTCATTCCCTCGCCCAGTCCTCACGAGACCTCGGCTATAACCTACCGTGTCGCTTCTCTAATATAGTGTCCAATAAGTTACGCAACATGGATGAGCTTAGCGCCGTCGCAAAACAATTATACACGGAAAAAGTTCAGAACGAAGGGAATGCCGTGCAAGCAGAACTCGACCGTATAATCACGGGCGCATACAACCGACCCCAGTTAGCACCCGATTTATTCGAAGACCAAGACCAACCGAAGCTGTGTGTTAAGGTGACAACATATCCAGAAGTTGTAGCAGTTACTGACGCTTTTGATATTGTGTATGATGCTCATCTGAAATGCAAGCATGGCGACATCCAGCTGACGCAAGAATATCTCAGCAAGAAATACATATTGCCTCGCGCGTGTGTGCAGTGGGTGATTGAATCGTGCTTTTTCTGTAACCCTGAGCTTGGTGTTACGCCGTCAGTGCCGAACAGTGGCGAATGGCGCATATCTCTTGTACAACCCTACGAGGATATCAATATCTTAGATCCCCACCGCCGCAGTGTTATGATATTCAAGGAAGACAAGTCTAATTTTCTGCAGCTAAGGCCAATCAAGATGCCCACCTCTCAGGCACACCTGGGACAAACATTATCTAAACTATTCCACGAATTCGGGTTCCCTCAGAAAATATACGTCACTGAAAATTTGGAATTGTATGAACAATGTCTCGTTGAGCTGTTCAGATTGAATAATGGACGAACGCCGAGGGTTCTCGCTGAGTTATCTCGCAACAACGTTTTCGATTACGATAAGGTGGAAGTGCTTAAGGAATTGGCGGACTGGGCGAATGAATCTGAAGAACCTGTGTTGGACATCGGGTGCTATGTTGTACAGTACAAGGTCAACACAACCCGAAAATTTCTAAGCAGCTTAAAGTGTCATAAGGAGGTCCTCGGTGTACCTGTTACCCAATTCTTCATGACAAATGAAATTTAAAAGATGACGTCTGACAAATCAAACGATTAAATCACATGCGACCCGTAGGCAGCCGTAAATTTTCACGTATTTAAAAAAAAATGTATTAACAAAAAATTCAAACTTAGCTTAAACTTTATGTCTTTAGGTTAGGAACGATTCATATAATGTATTGAAATCGTAGTAGTAGTAGTAGTAGATATTAAAATAGTAGATCTCTCGCTTATACTGAATACTCACATTATGACGCATTAGATATAGATTAGAAATGGCACAGTCAAAGAATATTATTAAGTCCAATGATTGATGTAATAATTAATTAAATACTTGCAATTTAATCTCACATGTTTAAAATTAACATTTTACTAAAAACGACATTACTAAAGGCTTCCTCTTATTGTATTCATTTATTTATAGTAGAAAAAAATGATTTCCGCTCTTTGAAATAAACATTTTGCGATTAATATAATAATAATGAATATGTAAGTGTCTATTTATTATGTAGAATGTAACTTTGAAAAATTTAATAAAGTCTTCGAAATTACGTAAACAGGTTTTTGTTATCCTGAATTATTGTAACATAGCACACACAATTTAGTAAGTATATCCTACATGGCTAATATTTAGAAGCAATGCTTCTCCTGTATCGTGGGTGCGTTTATAAACACAAATTCTCACATTTACAAATTCCCAGACCCAACAACTACCTGTACATCATACAAATATTTGCTCCGTGTAGGGGCAGAACCCACACGTGGCGCAAAAGCCGATCGCTCAGCCGCTACGCCAAACGCGTCGTCTAAACTAACTTCTATCTACAATAGACCCCATTTGGAATATTGCTTAAAATTAGCAGCGATTACATAAATCTATAGGTGCAGTTTCTATAATAAAATAAAATTGACAATAGAGTTCCAACCAGGTAAGACCAGAGAAAAAATACTAGATAAATATGCAGCTCAACCAAAATTTTATTTTAGGAGCTCAACAGCCGACGACGGTATACTCAACAATACCGTTTCAGTACTTTGGACATTTTCATAAGTAATTTTCAATCCTTTCTTATGATTTTATGAAAGGGAGCAAAGGCCTCCCCCAGCTTTTTCCTATAGCAACTGTAGACATGGTTGGAAGACGTCCAAATCATCCCGCGACCAACGTGGACGCCCACGTCGGTGCCTTGCAGTGGGATGTCATTTATTTGTTATACTGGCCCAATGCTAATCTGACGTTCATCTAACCCTGCCTGCCCCGTCTCACTTGAGCTTGGCAGCTTTCTGGGAGACGTCGGTGATCTTAGTTTTAGAGCGTAGTGAACAGTTTCAGGCCCGGTCGGTCAATGTCAATACTAGGCTCTAATGCTCTCTGACAAACCTTGAGTTTGTACTTTTGATTTTCTGTCAAAGACCAAGTTTGAGCACCGTAAGTAAGTATGGGAAGTATGTACATGTCCATACATTTTCATTTATGCCGCGTAGATAGCGAATTATGTCCAGGCATTTTCGACTCATATTTCGACTTCTTTGCCTTGTCTTCCCTGGAAAAGACTATTTGGCCCAATTATAGATATTCTTGGACATGTGCTATTACCTCGCCATCGACTTTGATTGGGGTCTTTGTGCTGTTGGACATAACTTTGTCTTTTACATGACATGTCCAGGCCAACCTCAAGGCTTCCGCATTTTCGGATTTCTTGGACGTTGATTTCTTTGTTTGCCAAAGCTTGGAAAAGACCTCAAGGGTGCTAGTAAAAAGTTTTGGGGAAAGCGGATCTCCTTGTCGGTTGGCAGGATTGCTGTTGTAGTGGATGTATAGATGTTATGGATTACTTTAAGATAAGTCGGTTCTATGCCTATTTTACTAGGCTTACAAAAATTGCTTCATGTTTTACGCTCTCGAAAGCTTTGGATTACCTAGTTAACAAATGCAATGTACTCGTATATATTGGGATGTGATATTCTTGTGACTTTTCTATAATCTGATTTACAGTATGTAAGTGATCGGTGGTTGATAACCCAGAGCGGAATCCAGCTTGTTCGGGAGGTTGGGGACTATCAAGCTGTTTTGTTATACGTAGTTCTATTAATTTTATATAAGTATATATAGTAAGTATAAGGCCTAAGTTATTAATGCATTTTTATTGCCTCTTTTGTGAAGGTGAATGATTTTAGAGTGGCAGAATTAGTTAGGAAAGGTTGCAGTGGTCATAATTTTATTTAATTATTGGACTAAGTGTGGAGGAGAGATTGTTTACTGGCTTCAAGGGCTTCTGCTGTTATACCGTCGATACCAGGGTGCTTGCCGTATTTAAATAATTCAAAGGTCGAAATAACCTCTTTTTCGGTTATTGGAGGAAAAGTGTTTGTGTTAGTCACAGATAAGATTTGGATTACTATAAATTGATTGTAAAAACATAGTGGATTACAGCATGTTTGAGTTTTAAGCTCCAGGTGTGTTGCTGGGGGTCTCAACTGGTAATGAAAATGCTTAACTTATAGATAAACTATAATTTTCAATAGGCGATAATTACAAAAACGGAAGACAAACGATGCGTGCGTGCGGTTCCGGTAACGGGCAGTGAGTGAGTGAGTAGCCGATGTAGTTGAAGTTGGGGTCCGCTGTTAAAAGATGGAATCGGTCCTCAATCGACTTCTCGGTACGGCTCGATGTTACATCAGAAACAAAGCATCGCAGCTACATAGCTACTTTGTTGGGTTCCAGTACTATCTTTTAGTATTAGTGTCGCTCGCGCGTTGCCGTACCTGTAAAATCCTTTTCACTACTTTCTATATAGGTAGTCTTATTGGAAAACCAACACTAAACCACCTGTTTAGTGTGTGCTCGTGATGACAATATAATTTCATACTTTATTTAAACAAACGAGTATTATCTGAATGTCAATACCTCCGAGCATTATTAGGGGCCTGGTTAAAAACCAGCGTCAGGCAAATTTGTATGGTATATGCTGAACCAGATCCTTTTCATTGCAAAAATGAGGGCATAGTATTTATATTATTATTATTATATATATTTTTGTTCTTATAATAGTTTATTCTCACCATAAATGTACTTGTTTTTACTGTCACTGAATAAATTGTTTCATTCTTTCTAATGACATCACTAAACTGCATCGGTTTCACTCAAACCGGTACTCTGTACAAATCACTACACTTCTACTTACCAACAATGCAAATAGCTTAAGGATGACTACAGTTTCCCATCATTGTCGGAAGACTGACAATCGAAAGTAAGTTCAAGTACATTGTGTTCCCACGCGAGGGTCAAAGATTAGGTTTATCAGACTTGGGACTGGTTATTTCCGGAAGAGATGTGGTTTCACTTGTATTGTTTTGAGGGGCGATCTGCGAGTTTAAGATGTCCTTGCCGTGGTATAGCCAAACCACGGCATTAAAGTAGGCCAATTCGTTGAAGAGGACATTACACCGTCGGTGGGGTGTTATAGGTTTAACGTGTGTTTATCTGTGTCGGTCCGAATGGACCAATTTTGACTCAGTTTTTTTTATTTAAAAGGTGACTTGATAGAGGGTGTTCTTAGCTGTGCTGTGCTTTAAGAAAGTCTGGCCAGCCCCGTTTGAAGATTATCAGCTCTTTTCTAGTTAATGAAGGGATGTAAACAACTTCCACAGGTCTAAACTATTTGAAATTTGGTATGTATCCCTTTACATCAATAATATAGCAAGAATATGGTAATCACATCTTGATGCTACGAATAGCCCCTATATACCTCTCTAATAAATAATGATAATAAATGTGCCTACTTTCATAAAATGATTGCAAGATTGTACTGTGATTTTCTCTTGAAATACTTTTATGAACAGATACATAATCTAAGTTATCCTTGATTTGTCTGTCACATCTGCATGAATAATCATAAATATAGGTATTAATCTTTGCACTCATGATAATTGTGGGAACATAATGATGTAGGAAGTGAGTGACGACTGACCGAACTAAGATTTCTAATCGATTAAAAACAAGATTATACCGAGATATGTAATCGATCAATTTGCAATAGAAAACAAATGTTCGATTTCATTGCAGAAATTTCGTTTGGCAATCTCTTTGTTTGTATGTTAAATACTTACTGAGAAATTTTATGGAAATGTCAGAAGTGAAAAATCGACCTCAATTAGTGATACTGGTTTCTGACAATTACGCGAATATTAGATATTGGAATAAAACAACTATTTATTGATTGTATCGCGATCACAATTTAATCGAATTGTGTCATTATTCGGATTTTGATACCATTAATCTAGATTCCTACACTGCCATTTCGTCCAAAATACATCACTGGAAATAAATGTAAGCGAATACAATTCTGAATAACTTAACCATGTTTGGTATGATTTTTCGGCCGTTTATTTCCAGTGAAGTATTTTGGACGAAATGGCAGTGTATCCGAATAGGTATCCGAATCCGAATAATAACGCAATTTGATAAAATATGTATTATTTGGATTACGATTTATTTTGGTATAACGTTTTTGTGGGCAATCCAGGCTCCGCCGGACCCTTAATTAAATTATTTTATTGACGGTAACTATATTTATACTAGGTTTATGTAAAATTTATGTATATTGTTTATTTACAATATTGTAATGTCGTGTGTTGGGGTGTCAAATGATACACGTGTAGGTTCGATGAAAGTAAGTATAATAATGAATGACTTATAAACTAAAGTACATATTATATGGGATGGTGGCGCGTCCCACACTACGTAGTAACTAATAATAATAATAATAATAGTAATTTGTGTATGATTACAATTTGTGTATGATTTTTAAGTCGTTTTTTTCTTGTGTACGCCAGACTACCTATTTTTCGCCTTGCGTTTCTCTCAAGTCCATCCAAAGGTTGTCTGTAAGACATCGCTTTAGCGATAAGACCGCCCATTGTACCCTTGTATGACTTATAAATTTGTACTTAACATTATTATTTCTGTTTTGGTGTGCAATAAAGAACATTGTATTGATACTACATAATTCTGTCAGTCTACTTATGACTACCAAGAATCCGAAACATTCGGAATATTTATATCAATGTAACTCCCGATTATATTTTACCGCATTCATGGTCACGAGTAGATTACGGTGTTAGAAGTCTTAATGTTAAAATTACCAACAGCTATTTGACGTTCTTCAATCTTCATTTTAGTGTTGGGTTTTTATTTCTTTATTTGTTCACTTATATTGAGCGCAAAATGCAGTGTGAGCGATCCTCATACCAAACAGTATTCTGTTAAAATTCAATGTGTGTGAATAAAAGTCAATTTGCACCGACAATTTTATTATTTATTCACTAAAGATAAAAGGCAGCATTACCTGTTGCTATTTTAAAACTCTAAGCGAGCTTTCATCTGACATCGGCACACATATATTTTTTATATGTGCGGGAGACAAATGAAACGAAATTGGTTAGATTAAGGTTTGGTGAATAATCTGGCTCACCATCGGATTTGATCGCGACTTTATAAACTTGTAACTAATTGACAATATTTTTTTCGAAACAAACAATACCAGAATAACAAAAACTTAAAATAATAAATGTTATACAATATTATGAATGATTGTGACATCCACACCGTTTGTCAGAGATAGGTAATTTAGTCTTAGGTTGAGACAAGTAATACTTGACTTTATAAAATAAATTTGTTATATAGTGTCTAAGGTATTCAAGTCAGCTTTTGAATTATAAGTTTTTTATATGCACTCACGCTATTTGCATTAAAATCAATATGGCTGAAATTACAGTTGTAAAAATCCAGTAAACGGTAAATTGGTGAACGCTTATCCGCGATAGTATGCTGTGTCCGTGTGGTAAACCTATTCTAATATTATAAAGCTGAAGAGTTTGTTTGAACGCGCTAATCTCTTTTTGTAATTGAAAAAAAAACTTTTTGTTTCTGACTAACGGGAATATTAGACATTGAAATAAAAGTACTTTTTACGGATTTTATCGCGTTGTATTGATATTATTTGATTCCGAATCGCCAATAATTAATAAAAAATGTAAGGTAGCTGTTAGTAATTGCAACATTAAGACGTCCAACAACTTAGTCTAACCGTGACCATGGATGCTGTAAAGGATCCGAAACGTCAGGAATCTAATAATATCAATACAACGCGATAAAATCCGTAAAATGTAGTTTTATTTCAATTCTTTTTGTGTTGGGTAATCCATTTATCGAGAGAGGTTATAGGCTATATTACATCACGGTACGACCAATAGGAGCAGAGCAACGCGGGTGAAACCGCAAGCGGCTCGCTGGTACGGAATAATTAAGACAAGCTCGTGTATACAGTCTGGTGCTCTGTGATTAATGTTATTTACAATTTCGATATAGTCACACCTGTTATGGCAGATAATTAGCATACAAAAACATAGATTGCAATTGAGTTCTCCTGGATTTTAAATCTAAGAGCTTCTACTTTTTAATAGTTGTGGATAGGATTGGTAGCTATGACAGCATTTATAGTGCATGAAACGCAGAAATTTCATTTGTACTCTTTCTAGGCTGAGTCTTTCATGAACTGTGGGTCCTAAATACATGTAGCATTAAGTTTTAACCGTACAAGTGACATCATTTGACACACATTTGGCCCTGTTAAGAATAGAAGAACTTCAAAGTTGAAAATAAATATGAAAATGATTGAATATAGGGCAAATAGAAATACTGGTATCCTATTTTTCGATCTAGTATCAAATTTTATCTGATAAAATTTTGACCTAGAGTAATTTATTTATTTTTTTATACTTATCAATCAGCTCACACAATAATTATAGTATATGTACCTATCTTAACGAGCGGGCTCTTCAGATGTTTAAATCCTGTCCTGAAAATAAAAAATACATCCTAGGATCTCAGCGCCACCTACCTCTGCAATTGTAAATCTGAACCACCCATGGTTCCACTCAAATACACACAAAAAGTTTCATCAAAATCCGACCAGCCGTTTAAGAGTTCAGTGACATTTACACATACAGAAGAATTATATAATATAATAGACTTGTCTATTATATACAGAATATTGTGTGTGTTGGTTGTAGTGGGTCGCTATGCTCGGTATCCGCAATGAACAATTAATCAAATACGAGATTGATCGTAATGAGAACACCGGGCAATACAGATGCACATCTCTACTTGTTAAGGGTATTACATTGCCCAATGACCTTGAGGATTTAGTCTTTGTGCTAGTATTTGTTAGTCACAGGCATTGTGGAGGTGCTTCACGCGGGGTACTAGTGAGGTTTCGAGTGTTTCTTTATTATTTCAAAATATTCAAAGAAATAAGAAAATAAAAACAATATGTAGCGACACCTACCGTGCTACATACAAACTATACGGACAAGTCCTGAATCGCGCAAGTGAAGTTTGCATCGCAACCTGCATATATACAACTGCCCGACATCAACCGTTGGGCCGTGGCCCGCCAGGCAAAACACCCGCCTGGTCGGAGGATCCTCCCTTTGGTGTGAGGGGCAACACACCTCGCCCCTCCACAGTGGTGACCCCGACGTGATCCCAGTGTATCCACACTGGGGACCCCGAGAAGAACATCAGCGCAGCCTTCGAAGACCAGCAGCTTCATCATCATCGTCGTCTTCCTTCCCTCACAGCACGAGCAGCGAGTCATACAGCCAGCCAGCACTCTTCCGGCTTCAAAGGGCATCCTGACCACAAGCGTGAAGCGAACGCGCATGCCTGGTCAGCACCCTCAGCCGACATCAAGCAACCTGGCACAGCACACTGCACTTCGGCCGGTCAACAAGCAGAGGCAGTCTCTCCTGGTCGACGCAGCAGCCAGCCAGCCACTGCTCAAAACTGCACCACCTCGACTCACTGAGGACTACGCAGCATCACCCCGACTCACTGGGGCTCTCACCGCAACACAGTCCCGACTCACTGCGGACTACGCGGCATCCTGTTCCGACTCACTGGAACACACTCCACTGCCACTGGCACTGGCAAGCTCTTCAGACGCACTGACCGCTGACTCATCGACACGACCATCGACCTCCGGTCTCGGGGGGGAGTGATGTAGCGACACCTACCGTGCTACATACAAACTATACGGACAAGTCCTGAATCGCGCAAGTGAAGTTTGCATCGCAACCTGCATATATACAACTGCCCGACATCAACCGTTGGGCCGTGGCCCGCCAGGCAAAACACCCGCCTGGTCGGAGGATCCTCCCTTTGGTGTGAGGGGCAACACACCTCGCCCCTCCACAAATACATATTGTTAATTACGTCATTACGTTTTTTTTGGTATTAAATTCATGACTAACTATTATGCTGTTAAAGAGAAAAATACAAATTAGGTTAAAAAGGCCTATTTACTTCAGTTATTATGAAAAATTGGGGCAAATTTATAAAAATTTTAAACAATACAATTTGTTTTTGATGACCTTAAGTATAACATATATTTTTTATATGGCAAACGCACATAAGAATTCCATTAGAAACTTCTTTAAAGCTAGGGTGTTTTTTTTATTTGAGCGATGTAATGCCCTTAAAGCCTGACGCTGTTTTTCATAATACCTCATTACCAACCGGTCAAACTTGACGACCTTGCGTGATTTATGTTCGGAACCGTTTTTTGTGACGAGCGCTTTGTATGTGTGCCCACTGTACACGTATCTCGAAAATTACTTGTCAGATTTAAATGGAGTTTACGGTAAGAGGCGCGCGGACTTCCAGCTGTGTTTAAAAAATGTTTATTTTTACTTAAAACATCGAACAGCAATATAAAATTTCCAATTTTCGTTTTCATATGGAGCCTTGAGCTGAATAACTTCATTACGGAATCCAAAAAACTTACAATATTATATTTATCAAATTCCGACACTTGCAATACACCGAATATACTACACATCTACAAAACACCTGCATTCATTTCGATGCTACCAAAACTAATGGATAGTTAAAAGTTAGAGCAATTCCTTCTAAAAAACAGCATATAAATCTGTCCAGTTGTTAGTTAGAGTTATGTCGCATATATTATTAACGTACGATGGTTGTAACAAGTCATGCGCGCGCGCCTCGCACTGGTTACATAAGACGACTTTCTTTACAAAGGTCGTGGGTTCAATGGCCGGGTCGTGCATTGAGGTGATCTCGCGGGTTAACGGGGGCGCCCGGCGGGCCTGTTTACAATACCTATTGTATCTTTAAGCTTTGAGTGAGTGCATAGAAAATGGAAGGATTCGTTGTTATTATGTAAACATTACTTATATTGCCGGATTATATGTTATTTATAATTACAGATCAAGCTCTGTGTAGTGTTAATAAGTCTGATTATGATGATAATGATATTATTATCTATATTATGTGAAAGAAGTACCTGACTGGCTGACTGACCTACTGACTGACAACACGCAGCCGAAACTACAGGAGCTAGATCCCTGAAAGTTTGCACGCTGGTTCCTTTTGCAATGTAAACGAGCACTAAGAAAGGATTTTTGGAAATTCAACCTAAGGTGGTGAAAAGGGGGGGTGAAATTTTGTATGAAAGTCTCTTCACACTGCCATAAGTTTGACATACATACGCACACACATATACATATAAGAATATGATACATCGACAAGATATGTACAGCTGTCATTCACTGTTGACATTTTGACAATTGTTTTCTTCCTTTTATAACTAGACTGAGACTTAACACATCTGACTTATACTCGTAATATGTTAATCTTTTTGGGACGTGAGTGAAACTGCTGGCAAAAGCAGCTAGTTTAAAAATAATAATTAAAAATAAATTGATGGTAATCCTGCTGGGTGGTCCTCCGTCAGAAAATATTGTTACTGAATCATTAAAATGTAGTTTTTCAATTTAATATATTATTTTACTGGTTTCTGTCACTTACGCAAATATTATACTCGTGCATTGAAATAAAATTATTTTTGGACGGATTATTGAGATTATTTAATTCCCTTGCGATCCTTTACAGCATCCCTGGTCACGGGTAGACTAAGTTAATTAATTATTAATATATATATTTTTGTTTTTCAATTTGATTTTAAAGATTTTTTTTATTATATTTATTGCTCATAGTTTCCAAATTGGCCGCACTATATATTATGTGTATACGTAAGTTAAGTCGCACTGAATCCTAAGCGGAAAAATTGTGTTAATGATATCATTATACATTGTTTGGTCCCAATTAACCGAGTGGCACACGGAGCCGAGTTTCATCAGATACGTGTATTGTGCCTTCCTACGCACTTATGTAACGTACGATAGATAGCATGGACAATGAGAACTTGTGTTGTATTTTAATACAACTGTAAAATATAGTTTCTTTTACTATATTTTTAAGAATAACCTAATCTAAATATATAAAAAACTCAAAGGTGACTGACTGACTGACTGACATAGTGATCTATCAACGCACAGCCCAAACCACTGGAGGGATCTGGCTGAAATTTGGCATGCAGGTAGATGTTATGACGTAGGCATCCCCTAAGAAAGAATTTTGATAAATTCTACCCCTAAGGGACCTATGTAGGGGTGAAATAGGGGATGAAAGTTCATATGGAACAAAGTAACTATTCCACGCGGACGAAGTCGCGGGCAAAAAGCTAGTATACCATAAAAATCTTTTCATCTTTTGATTTCGCCACCGTCTTCCAAAACTGTTTCGCATATAACATTATTTTTTTATGTTTTGGAAGGCGGTTTTACTTTTTCTTAAAATATATTTTATTTCAACATTCTGAGTAACTAGTAGAATTTTTCGTATACCTAGATAACGTTATCATTTACTCGGTTATTACTTGTTATTGTCATTTTGTGATCAGATTTTTATGGGACCAACTCTGAAGTTACGTTTATTCTTTTTCGATCTGTAGGTTATGGCTTACCGATCAAAAAAGAACATACAATAAAAACATACAGTCGAAATGAGCACCTTCTCCTTTTTGACGTCCGTTGTGACACGATGATGTAGTATGCAAGGTAGAAAGGGTTATCGGATTAAAATACTTTGTTCTACATAAAAGACAAAAAAGCCACTTACATGAGAATACATAAGAAACATTTAGTAAATTATTCATATTTTAGTTAACCGTCACCAAAGTGTAGATATATAATTACAGTATTATATTTAATGATTATTGCAAGGTATCTAGTTAAGGGGCCGGCGGAGCTTGAATTGACCACAAAAACGTAATACCGAAATAATTCGTAATCCAGATATTATTCTTTCAAATTATGTTATTATTCGGATTTGGATATCGTTAATTTAGGTTTCTACGATACTATTTCGTCTACTACTACTTCACTGGAAATAAAAGACCGAAAAATCGTTTCAAACTTAGTAAAGTTATCAAAAATTGCATTCGCTTACATTTAATTTCCAGTGAAGTATTTTGGATGAAATAGCGACGTAGGAACATAGATTAACGGTATCGGAATCCGAATAATAATAGAATTTGATTAAATTGTGTTTGAATTACGATTTATTGCGGTATTACGTTTGTAAGAGAAATTAACTCTTAACACTCGGTGATAAAGAAGTCATTTTTTCTGAACCTGTTTCGTGGTTCCGGAAGAATTAAGTTCTTTGTCGAAAAGTATATAAGTATATATATAAGTAGCAAATAAGACATAATTGTTGTAGGTGTAAGTAGTTGGGGGCATTTGGCATTTTTCTGTAGGTGCCATGCCAGGTGTCTCTTACGTTTTAGGGTCTTAAGTACTTAACATAATTTTACGTATGAATACTACATAAAGTATAGTAATAAAACATAATTGTTATCCTTTTAAATTATATTGCATGCAGTGTTTGCTTATAATTAGTTGTGCATATATCATAAAACTATATCTGTATATAAAATTTCCAAGTTTCCTGTAACAACTGTTAGCGAACCTAAATAAAAAAAGACTCATTCAGCAGTTCAAATTTTCAACTGTTGTATGTATATTGGAGCAATTTACAAGGGTAGCTTACAATTATGTACTCGGATAGCCGAGATTTAAAACTGCTGAGTGACCTAACACTTTTTATATATGTGTGTAGATTGTTACATAGTTGTACTCCTTCATAGGTGATACTCTTTTTAGCGTAATTTGTATGTTTTTGTCAAAACAAGTAAACTTTGTCGACGAAGGCTGCGTTTAGAAATTTGAAATCTTGTGGTAAATGATAAAATTAGTGTGTATGGTTTTATCTACAATTTTTCGAATCAGAACTCAAGTGTTATATAAATAGTTGTTTAAAATTCATCAGTCCTGTTTCTTCAAAAATTTTAAAAGTTGGTGTTATGTATGGATAGCGAAACAATATTTTTATGATTTTATTCTGTACCTACTCTTTGCAATTTCTGTAACTTCATTTTGCCTGCACTTCCCGAAATTTCTATAAGATACAACAGTTGTGACTTAATAAGATAATTGTAGACAGTATAGCGTATCTTTTTAAGTATGCACCGATTTGTACTGTGAAGTGATCCTGTTAATGCAGATATTTATATGTGTACAACGTTTCTGATCCTCTTAAAAGCCTCAAACTGCGCAGCGCCATAAACAGAATTGCTGACAGCGCACCGATCTTCTTCTCGTGCTCCAGCCTTGCGAGTCAAGTGCCACCCTCTACTGGTCGGGCCACGCCTTCAAACCTTCGCTGAACCCCCCGGAGCTTAACTCTTGTTGTCTAATATAAATTTGTAAGTATCCTTAAGCCTCTTATACTTATTAAGTTTAATATTCGTGCTCGTTGTGTAATTTATCTCCTATAAATAGTTTCCCTAGTCGTCTACGTTTCCAGAATGTGGTCACCACGTTATACGGTATAAGTCACACGGATAAAATCCGAAACGAAGTTATCCGTCAGACAACCAAAGTTACCGCCATAGCGCACCGAATTAGCAAGCTGAAGTAGCATAGGCCAGTCACATATGTTGGAGAACTGACAAACGCTGGAGGAAACGAGTTCTCGAATGGAGACCGAGTCTAGGCAAACGTAGTGTAGGACGCCCGCCGGTCAGGTCGAGTGACGACTTGCGGCAGCTGGCAGCGACTGGATCACGAAAGGCGAAGATCGGGATCTGTGGCGTTCACTAGGGGAGGCCTACTTCCAGCAGTAGATGAAGATAGACTGATGGACATGATGATGTAGCAGGCACCTGGGAACAAACATATCTATGACTACCCTGACTCTTAGAGGAATATAACCGTAAAGGTATTTGTTAAGAAGCTCTGAATAGCAAATTTTGCACAGATTTATGGGTGGGCTTCACTCAGCCAGCAGAAAAGTCAATTCCTTACTTTGACGCGTGTCACTCATTTAGATTTATATGTATGTATATATTTTTTATATTTATGTAAATAGTGTATATAAATATGTTCTTTTAATTATGTATAGTTGATAACTACTTAAGTAAATCAATTTTAGACAATATTATACAAATTCCTTTGAATTTAAGATCATAAATAAAACAGTATCTTTGTTACTTTTGACTTTTCAAAAATATACTGAAATAAATCATTTTCCCGTTTTTTTTTTCAATCTTAATTTTTATGAATCAAACTATTATACATATTAATTCGCAACATAATCAACCCATTATACCGTCCCACTGTGGGGCACCGGTCTAACACTAGCCTAATGTGGGTTGGCAGACTTCACACGCCGCCGGTCGAGAAAATCTCCCAGGCATGCAGATACCTCACGATGCTTTCCTTCACTATTTAAGCGCGAAATCATTAACTATAATAAAAACGCACATGACTTCGAAAAGTTATAAATGGATTTGAACTCGAGACCTTTGACTGGACAGTCCAATGGTCATATCACTCCTTAGTTACAATTTTTGTGATAAAATCCGTAAAAAGTATTTTTATTTTAATGTCTAATACGAGTATTCGTACTTAAGTATCAGATACTAGTAGGTACTATTCTAGGATTTTTTCATCTTTTGTGTTTTGTTCGTTTGCTTTGATGGGTAAACATAGTGTATTAAAGTGAAGCATCATTATCGCGCCTAGTCGGTAGCAATCATTAGCATTTTGTGGTTAACCACTGAATAAAACTGCGGTCAGATCATGTAACACCGCGTATTTAGTAAAGCTGGTTGTCCACCGTAGGCTATTACGGAGATATTTATATACCTATGCTATTTATACAACTGTCTAAATGGTGTAATGGAGCACTAGGTTCTAATTTTGATTCCAAAGTGCAGTGTTATCGGATTTTTCTACGAAAATTCTCAGTAGCAGTTCGGAATATGGATTTGTGCTCGTTAGCTTACCAGGCCAGGGCTTACCCCTATTATATCGGACCTAAACATACCGATGAACTGTGGGTATAGATTAGTACACCTCTGCGTAACCCCTCGAGGAATACAGGTAAGGTATTATGTTATTTATTTAGCTATGCAACTACCTAATGTAATCTTCAGAGCGTAGGAAGACAAAGAAACTGCAATTACTATAGTTTCTCTTTAGATATATTTATCTAAACTCCTCACACAGCAATTCAACTACTCAGCGATGTTGAACGTTCAACGGCTGCAATATGAATGAATGTCGCACAGTTCAAAATGGCCACCACCTCAACTAGAATTCTAATCAATTCAACGATTTTTTATATTATTATAAAAATGTAACTCCCGGTCTAGTCAAATGACATACTTTAGTCATTTGAGGTACTTAGCAGAAATTAAACTTTGCTATTTTAATAATATCTAACACTAAATTGTGTATCCTAAATCCCGTGCCTACGTAGTGTTCTTGCGTTTTTCTACTAAAATCTTGGTAGCAGTTCGAAATTTAGATTCAACCCGTGCCATGGTAAATGGGGCCTAAAAATGCATGGTTTGGATATCAGCACAGCTCTACTCTACTTTATGATAGCGTAACTTTACAATGGGTTCGCTTTCTGTTTTTTTCCCGGAATATTAAGGAATGGAGTCCCCGGCACTAAAGAAAAAAGTAAGGAAACTATGGTTATAAGTCGGTACGATCCGATTTACGCTGCCGCCTCCCCCGACAAAGGACGATCGATAAGGACTTTTCGAATGAAAAAAAAGAGATTAAATAAATAAACCTTTCTACCTTATTTTTATGACACTGAATTTTATAAGTTTGGGATTTTTTATAAACGGTTCTTTATATTTTTTTTATCATTGCATAATATAATTTATAGCTAAGACTTCGGTGTGATCGATCTTAACGATGAAATCTTTATTAATCATTCAATTGAATACCTATTTATGCTTTCTTTAGAGTAAATTAACCGTATAAGAAGACTCTTATATACTGACACGACTAATTTGTTTCAAGTGTAAATATTTAACAATATCAGAAGTCTTACTTGAATGAAATAATTTGTGATGTTGTTATGTGGCTGGTGAATTTTTACTTTTTTATTATGATTATGGTCCGATTAAATCTTAACTAAGCCTTAGGCCTTAAGCCTAAGTCTTAGGCCATCGCCAGATAAATTTTAACTGAGGAATAATATTGACGTTTGACGGGATTTGTATAGAAAAACTGTAAAAAATCGAATTTATGCCTCCGATGAAGTTATCTAGCGATAGAAAAATCGGCCCTAAGACATCCAAAATCATTTATTCAAGACTATGAGATAGTACTTTTTCGAGGTCATTTCTACATTAAAGACACCAACAAAACGCCCACCTTTCGCCACCTCTTAGCGTTTTTCCTGGTAGGAAGAAACAACGCAACAAACTCCCCAACAATACATTTCTGTCTTTTAAGTTACTATTAAGTCTATTAGAAAGAAGAAAGAAAAGAAATTTATTAGAAAACATATTTATACATAACATACCATCACGCCTTTATTCCCCGAAGGGTTAGGCAGAGGCGTACTAATGTACACCCACAATTTGCCGGTATGTTTAGGTCCCATGTAATAGGAGGCGAGCCTATTGCCATTAATCGGGCACAAATCCAGACTCCGAGCTGCTACTGAGAATGTCATAGAAAAACTCAATAACACTTTGCTCGACCTGGGCATCGAACCCAGGGCCTCTAGGGTAGCAGTCGCGCTTGGGACCACTAGACTAATGAGGCAGGCAAAACATATTTATTTATACTGTTAAGTAGCTGTTGTCAGTGCAGTACCTTCCACAGCTATATCAGTCCACGGCTGGACGTAGGCCTCCTTAAATGTGGGCCATTTCACCCTGTCCTCGGTTGTTATACAGTATGTTCTATCTATTTTTCTCGTGTGGGGACGGTTTAGAATACTGCTCCTCATTGCTTTACCGATAGGCATCTCGTAAGAGGCTAGAAAATATCTGACTTGCTCGGTGATAGGACCTCTTAGAGTCTGACTAGCTGGTGTGGGTGACTGGGTGGACAGACAGTCCACCCTTACGTCGGAGTTTGTAGTAAAGCACAAAGAAACAGTCTTAACGTGTATTTTCACTACGTAATAAAACGTAAGTAAAGTCGCAGAGACCATTACAGCCCGTTTTCACTTGTCGGCTGTCGTGCCCGGATTTTAATCGGATGTCGGCGCTTCTGTTCACACTAATCGGTTATCGACCACGGTCGAAGCTGGTGCCATTATTTTACTCTACGCGATGCGACTATACACGATGGACGTCGACGAAGTTCTTCTTGCGATGTAGGTATTATTATTTGAAAAAAAAAACGAATAAAGACAGCTAAGCAAATAAAATTTGAGTGCACCCAGTCCTGGGGGAACAGATGGAGGGAGGGAAGATTTAGTTTGGGAACATTTTAGAACTTTTATACCTAACAGAATTGAGAAGTGACAAAATTAAGTCTGTCAATTATTTTAGGATATCAATAACTCTAGATTCAACGATAGCGGGGAGAGAATTTTCGGCCCTGACATCCGACAAATATGAACAGCGTCGTAATTACTCATAGGCGAGCGGGATCCGACACGATTTATTTCCAGGCGTAATACGTGCCGAGCAATAATTTTTTCTTTTCCTTTTTAAGTTTATTTATTTATTTATTTGTTCAGGAATACAAACGGTTACACACTTTTCTTAATAACTAAGTTATAATTAATAGGATTTGTCAATGAGTAACCCACATCGTTATCCACATCTTAAGTAAAATAGTCTTAACATGGAACTACTTAACTAAACACGAGTGAAGCTAGTGCTAAAAATATTTAAATTAAGTAATGGCATTTATATAAAACAACATATATTTTTTATAATGTTACTTATGAATCTATAAAATATCTAAATGTTCAGATCTATTTCTTTAGCGTTAGCACAACAAAAGATAAGCAACATTTAAGCAATCCTTTGTTGAGATGACAAATCTATTGTCTATAGTTGTCTACGTAAACATTATCAGTTACATCAACAGTAACAGCACCGTCCAGTAAACTTTGGAAATATTCAACTCGATTGCTGGACTCCGTAAAAGAAAGTAAAAAAGAAATAAATAAAATTTATTCCAACAATCGTATTCCTGCTTGCACAAGTAAAAGGACGTCCATTGCTGAACAAAGGCTTCCCTATCAATTTCCAAAAGGGAGACCCCCTTTATATATATGCCACCTACATCCAACTACTCTCAGTGACTTTTACCAAGTCGTCCAGCTCGATGCAGATCAATCTACGCTACATTTTACGGCGCGTGTTGTCCACTCGAGAATATTTCCGCCCCAGTTGCTACATGCAATCAAATTATGTGTAGTTCTACGTACAAAGAGACGGACGCAGTTAACAACTACCTCGAAAAAATACAAAGAGGGACATGAACAATTATCCATGTTCTGATGAAATTGTTTTTTAGGGTTCCACATCAAATAAATAATATAATTATTTAAATGGCTCTGTATTTTCGGAGCTTGTATCTAGGCCTAACGTTAAAAGGATAATATTTGTAGGTACTCATACGGGTTATCTTATTACATTTTATTGTAAAAAAAATACAACAAGTGTAAGTCAACAATTATCAAAATATTACAGCGGATCCATAATAAATAAATACATGATATGCCCACACAGATGGAGATAAATTGTTTTTAAAAGCTCTTATTTAAGTTGACCTTTTATTTAGTACGTTTACGTGTAATATTGCAAATCGATTATGACCCAATTCCCAGCGTTCAATTGATCTGAAATTAAAGGAATGAAACACAAATAACAATTGGGAATAAATAAGTCGAGTAACTTCACGTAAGTTGGTAACAATAGGTACATTTCTGATCTACAAAGTTACAAAATAAAATAAAAGTAAAAATCATGCACTTATTTTTAAGAACAAACTTTTACTTTACAATGTAAAAGAAATTGATAAATAGACAAAATCGTTTAATATTTTACTTTTTATTATAAACATGACTACGGAACCCGCCGTGCGCGATGCTGTTATTTCACCCTTTTGTATTTGTACTGCTTTTGTTAGTTTTTCCGAGATGAAAATTGAATGTTTCATATTGTATGCAATATTAACAGGCTATGACCTGTTCCACGAATATAGTTAATAAAAATACTGTGAGTTCAGTTCAATAACAATAGGTACAAATTGAGATTTATTTTATGTTATTTATACAATTATGACAATTTGCAAAACATAAACTAATATAAGTTTACCATCAGGTTTTACAATTATGTGCTAAATGTTGTTTCACTTACAAGTTGCCACGGCGTGCACGGATGAAACTGTCCCTTAGACAGTTTCACCTAAGAAATATATAATAATATATATTTTTTTATGGAAATACAAATGATAGTGATACTTATATATTTTTTTAAAGATACATAAAGTTATACATAGTTACCTATATATAAAATATACAGAACATGAACGAGATCACAGGAAATAATGACGTATTATTCTCAATATATAGGAGAATTAAACGATTTTAAATTTTTAAAAACTGTTTGAGAAGATGTCTACATCAATTTCATGATTTTTCGTGAGCTTGTTATACTGACTCAGTAATTTATTCATGGTATCGTTATTACCCAAGTTGGTTTTGAGGTTTTAATCGAAAAAGGAGCGTAGGACTTACTTGCTCGGGGTAACCTTGAGTATTTACATTTATTTGTGGGGCAGTCTATGTTACCGTTAACCAATTTATAAAGTAAAATCTGATCTATACTAGTCTTTACTAGTAGTAGACGCTATTACTCGCCAAATTTCATAGTTCTAGGTCAACGGAAAATACCCGATAAATTTTGATTCCCTTAAGAGTGTCGAAATATACTTTTTTTGCGACCCAAACGGCCGTAACTATTTTTACGTTAACTTAAAAGTTTGATTTTTTCAAAACTTTTAGAGACCTGAGTACCTATATAGTTTTAATGAAATGGTTTTAATTTCAACTCGATACCTCCATGCTTTCCGTATTTTTTTCTTTTGAGGTACGGAAACCTAAAAAACACTGATGTATGGTTGGAAAGGGGTGGAGAGAGCGAATTAACAGAACAGTGTCTCTAGGAAGGCCCTTAAATGAAACACTGGAATATTTAAAGTTAGGGAGGAGTGGAGAGAGACGGGCAGACGCCAATGTCTCTGGAAAGGTCCTTGTATGATAAGTTTAGTTACACAAGTGTGTTAGAGTGTTTTTTATACTTGAAAATGCCAGAGATAAATCTTCAATTCTTCTAATTAAAATCTTCATTCAATGACTACCGATGTGGAAAGTATGGTCACCTATCCACAGATTGGCCGCTACAGGCGCAGTTTAACCTTGTAATCAGTTGATCAATTCAATTATTATTCACCAAATCGATCATTATTATAATCAATTATTATCGAGCAAATAAATATGAAATAATCTGTCATATCCACCATATGCCCAATCATTGACATAACTGCAGTCCTTTACACTCGGGATATTAATATTTGATATTGATACTGTTCACTGGGAAATGCTTTGATGACGTATGAATTTCAATAACTGCACCACAATCACGGTATCCCTTTGAAGTCTAGATTCAATTTCACAAAGGTTTCCCTGTACTTAGGTATAAAACGCGTGCAATAGCGCTGGTCAGTAATTATATGTTTGGTCCGCGTGTACTGATTAAACATTGCTACCTATATTACTCGACACGTCATTAGTGGAATCTGACTAGATGCAGCCAATAGCGCTTGTAGTTAAGCCTGGTCCACGTGGATTGGATAATAATATCATGCTTAGTCCACGTGGACTCATTTAACAAGGGTATCATTTACACAGTGGCATAAGGAAGAACATTAGCTCTTGTTTGGATTTCACATAGGTGTATGTTCTGTTGAGGATATAATAAAACTATTATAAAGATATAAGAGACAAAATAAAGCTATTTCTCACGATTTTGCTCGCGCTGACTTAGTTTATTTCAATTTCCGGGAAACTTTTCCGATATTTATTTCCTTGAAAATCACAAATCGGTCCAGATGTTTTTTTTATTCCTGATGGGTTTACGCTTGACAGCCAGTTTACCTGATATTAAGTCGTTCTCAAGTGATGCAACATTACCAACATAACATATATAAACATAATATACATAATTCACCCATTATACTGTCCCTCTGCTGGGCACGGGTCTCCTCTCAGAACGAGAGAGATTAGGCTATAGTCCACCACGCTGACCTGGTGTGGGTTGGCAGATTTCACACGCCATCGAGAAAATCTCTCAGGCATGCAGGTTTCCTCACGATGTTTTCTTTTACCGTTTAAGTGCGTGATAATTAGCTTTTAGTAAGCACATGACTTCGAAAAGTCAGAGTCGAGACCATTGACTTGGCAATCCAACGGTCATACCACTAGGCTATCGCTGCTCATTACCAACATACGGAATTTAATTTTTAGTTCTTTATTTAAATAGAAACAACTGCAGTTCTCGTGTTCAGCTTCGCTGCGTACATAAGTACCTAATTTTCAATCGATCGATTAAATTGACCGCTCGAGATCTGCCCGGGCACATCGCCATACGCCGGATGAATTAAATATAAACATCGAGTTAGGTCAGAACTATGGCAACAACCGAAGAACCGAATTGTAGCCATTGTACATACTTACACATAAGAAGATTAGGTTAGGCACATCATGAAATAATATATATGGCCATATCACGAAATACCGGAACATCATGATCTGCCCAGACACATCTCGATCGGCCCAGTTAAACGATCGCCCCACGACATACACACTACATTAGTACACCTCTGACTTATCCTTTTTCGAATACAGGCGAGATGGTGTGTTATGTTAAATACGTAATGGGTCGCTCTCACTCAGCCCTGAGACTTTGCATTCAGGAACGCAGACGAGATCTTCACATAGCCATAAATATTGTGTAACACCAATTATATATATTTGGTAAAAGTATTGCCAACGTTATTATAAACATGTTTTGATTGAGTTTCATCCAATTGAGTTGCTCACGAGATTCATTGATTGCTGTATCATTTAGGGTTCAGCAAGCAAATAATATATATTAATTAAATTAACTGCCTCATTAGCCTAGTGGTCCTGCTACGCGAAAGGTCCAGGGTTTGATTCCCAGGTCGAGCTAAGTGTTATTGCGTTTTTCTGTGTAATTCTCAGTAGCAGCTTGGAGTTTGAAATTTTTGCCCGCCCCCTATTACACGGGACCTAAACATATCGGCGAACATGTAGGTGTACATTAGTACGCCTCTTCCTAACACTTCGGAGAATATAGGCGTGATGGTATGTTTATGTATTTATTATTATTAATATATCTTATTTATATATACCGGGTAGCAGGAGGGTTGCCCGAACGGAGAAAATACAAGTAAAGCCTTAGAAGAAAATCGTAGCATTTTTAGCATTCGTGAAATTATTGGGGTAAGACATTTATTACAATAACTTTTAAGATTTTAAGAATCATTACTTTTAACAATCAGAAAAATCGATTCATATATAATTAACGGAATAATCGCGTAACAAACATACATAAAAAAACATACAGTCGAATTGAGAACCTCCTCCTTTTTTGAAGTCGGTTAAAAATTATATTAGATATTAGGTTTTGCGGAATACAGTCATAATAGTATTAAATTCATAGCATACGGAACCATCACATATCAAGGCTCAATATGATACGGTATACAATTATTATCGCAATATTATTGATTTTTCACTCACTACATTTTGCATCAATATTATGAAATACACTCCAACTTGATGGAAATAAGGATTATACCAGTTTTGCATTTCATAATACTGAAGATTTCATTTTTATTTAAGTATCAAAGATTTTTTTTATATCGTAAAATATTTACTTAAATCGAAATCTCAAGTTATGTGTAAACACTAAATTAATATTGCAACCTAAGTTTTAGAAGCTCTCAACGTTGACTAACTTTATTTTTGTTGATTTTGCGGCTTCCCCAGACGGCAGACGTCAATGAGAAACGCAAAAAAAGGCTATGGTTCCGTACCGATTCCTATTAATTAAATAAAGGAAGACGGCCCTCGTTGCGCGTAGCGCCCGGCTACCAGTCGACTCGTTAATACTTTTACCGTACAGGAACTAGCAAAGCTAATAAAATCGCAGTTTTGCTACTATTTTTATTGCTAAATGGTACTGGCATTTACTAACTAAATTAACCTCACTTCTAGAAAGAAAAAATGAAAAGAACTTAGGGGAAATAAAATGTTCGAATGGCTCAGAGGGCTGAAACGGACGCATTATTTTTTCCATCTTTTTTATCGTAAATATTAAAAAACGAGTGAAGTGGCAGTCTGACTCATCCACCAAAGGTTCTGTTCAACCTTGTATTGAGTCTCGAAGATTTTATTCGTTTTGTCGAGAATGTTATACATAACTTATAAGTGTCTCCCCGAACATTGCTGTAACGAAAATATAAGTTGCTTTAAACACAAACTTAACATAGAAGTTAGTTGATGTTTTCTTTACTTGTGCTAGGAGATTCATTCATTCATTTCAACTTGAAACCTCTACTTCCTGAGAAAAAGGGTCTTAGCAGAAAGACAAGCATACGAGATATACTGAATTCTGAGACTTATGCAAATATTGGACATATTGAAATAAAACCAGTTTACCGACTCTATCGCGCTAAATTTAACAAGACAGATGGACAACGAAGTGATAGCACAGGGGTCCTTTTCATTGATGCAGGGAACCCTAAAATATATTATCATTCCACCCTACCCGCACCTTAATCCTAAAAGACCCTTTTCCTCCAAAGAATAGCAAGATATTTTCAATTTAGTAAAATTATTTTCACAAGCCGATTATTATAAATATTTTCAATTGCTAATTGCCCCTTTGATATGTTTGGTAGGTAATACTTCAATACGTTCGATTCTTAATACTTTTTTATCCCACCAATTATGTTGTTTATTTTCACAAAAATCGAGTGGAAAAATATGTAAAATATCTATTCGCATACTTCAAAGGTCTGAACTGATAAAGGTCGGTATTTTTATATGCGGGCGGCATATGTACTTGTATGAGGGAGGTATTTGTCCAGCACTAGATGTATGTAATGTGTGGTAATGATGAGAAATTTGTTTTTGTCTTGTTAGGTTCACAAAAAAAACTTGTGTGCTTTCTTTTTTGTTTCAAATCATCTTGGTTCATTTTTCATCCTATTTTATATTGCTACAAATTGTAATTTTATGGGAATACTAGCTTTTTGCCCGCGACTTCGTCCGCGTGGAATAGTAACTTGGTTCCATATGAACTTTCATTATTTTATCCCCTTGGGGGTAGAATTTATCAAAATTCTTTCGTAGCAGATGCCTACGTCATAACATCTACCTGCATGCCAAATTTCAGCCCGATCCCTCTAGCGGTTTGGGCTGTGCGTTGATAGATCACTATGTCAATCAGTCACCTTTAAGTTTTATATTTATTTAGATTTAGATTCTAAGAATGTGCGTCGGACGATATTGGCCTATGCTGGTATCTACCAGGGGATCAAGTCAGCTATTTTATTGTGTTAAAATTACTATTAGATAATTTCGAAATTTAGTATTTTACACAAAACTACTGCCAACAGACCTCCGCTATCCAATTTCTGGGCATTTTTTCCTTAGAATAGTGGGTTATCAGGCTTTTTGGGCTTCTGAGTACCTAATACTGAAGATTATCACAGGTGTTTATATGAAAACGGGGACTGACGTCTTTACGTTCTCTCCAAGGCACGGAGTCTCGAATATAAAAAAAACATTGTCTTGTCTACAGGGTGAAATTGCATAGATGCAGATAATTGAAATATATAAAATTCTATGTGTAACAAAGAGAACGTGATTAATGAAAATTAATTATACTTGTTAGTATTATGAAAAGAGGTTGGTAGCGTTTCATGCACATCTATTGCTATTTTTCTCGTCAATAAAACTAATTGGTAAATTATCCTTATTGAACTTTATTGAAAAGCGTCGCCATACTTCACTTAATAAATATCTGCGTAATGGAATGACCGGACGCGCTGCGAATATCTTGATACTTGAAATTATTTATTCTTTTGTTTTTCGACCAATAATTCATACCTAGAAAGGTTTTATAAAAAAAATTATAAAATTCAATTGTACAATCTTTTATACTTAAATTTAAAGTTAAAACTAGCAAAAGGTTGCGTAAAAAAAAGAAAATACTTTTGCACCATCTCAGTTGACAAATAAGAATATTTTTTGTAGAATAATTTAGATTACTTATTGAAATTACATTTTTTTTATTCATGATAGGCTTACGCTTGACCGCTAGTTTGCCTGATGTTAAGCGATACTGCGATCTACGATGGAGCACGCTTGCCTAAAAGAAACCGATTCACTCGTGATTTAAAGACACATTTTAGATTGAAGTACCGGTTACAGTTTCGATTTGTAACACATGTTTTCAAAGTCACCTGTATATTGTCACCTACGAGTATGTGTTTACGTAGGAATAGTTAACGCAATTCCTTGCGTCATAGGACAGGTCGAAAGCCTATTTACATGTACATACGCATGCCTTGCAACAGAGTCTGGTTATATATCATTGATTTTATGGCTGTTTCACAGGAGTCCGAGTGTGCAATGGCGGACAAGACCGCAATTGACCTTTAGTTTAACTGCCATGTCAATTCCACTGACATGCTTAGACGTTAAGATTGCTTTTTTTATACCACTAAGGTGGCAAATAAGCATACGGCATGCCTGATGGTAAGCGGTTACCGTAGCCTATGGATGCTTACAACACCAGGGGTATCACTCCCGCGTTGCCCACCCTATAAATTAAGAAGGTATAGTTGGGCTGACAGCCTAATATATATGCCGCCATGCATGACAGCGGCGATAACAGAACACCACCGGTCCACTGCCAACACAACGCTTCCTCGTGGAGCTCTTGTGACCTTGCTCACCGTTAGGAACACAACATACCACGGAGCTATGTTATTTGGCTGCGATTTTCTGCAAGGTGGTGGTACTTCCCCAGTCGGGCAGCTCCAATTCTGACTGGAATTATTAGATTCCACTATTATTTATTATTATTCGATTCCATTATGCCCAACCTCTCTTTTTCCTAAATGCCCTACCTCTCTTAAGTTTAAGCTTTATATTACTTTGGCCCTAACTGAAAACTAGCGCTGTGGCATTATGCTAAGATAGAGACCTTTTTATGGCCTCGCGCAGGGTTGCTATAGGTATCCATTGCATGTGTCCAAAGTAAAAAGTCTTCTTTCTTTCTTAAAGTAACTGTATATTTTTGACAAAATTTCACGCTTCTATTCTCTAAAGGATACGCAGAGGAATTCTAATGCCACAAAATTTAACTTTCTACCTTAGAATTGTGACTTAAATACTACCTTAGATTTTGTGACTGGTTTTTTTTTGTACTAGAATAATGTATGCTTCGTTACCCTAGTGGTCCTGAACGTGATTGCTACGCTAGAGATCCTGGTTTCGATTCCCAGGTCTAGCAAAGTGATAATTATTGGGTTTTTCTATAAAATTCTCAGTAGCAGCTCGGAATGTGGAATTTGTGCCCGGTTAATGGCAATAGGCCCACCCCCTATTACAAGGGACCTAAAACATACCGGCGAACTGTAGGTGTACTCCTCTGCCTAAACCTTCGGGGAATACTAGCGTGATGATATGTTATGTACTGGAATTCTATCAACGTACGAACTGCACGTATTCATAGCACTGCTAATGTCTTGAATGTCAATTTGACAGCTCAACTCACGGTCATTGAATGGGTGGTGCAAAGGTATTTTCCATGTCATGGTCATGTTTTCGCTAGAACTGCTTATAGAACATAATAATCACGGTTATATTCCCCAAAGAGATAGGCAGGAGAGTACTAACCCACAGTTCGATGGTATGTTTAGGACCAATGAAATAGGGGTGACTCTATACCAAGCCAATACCAGAGTATAAATCCAAAATCCGAGCTGCGACTGAGAAATTAATAGAAAGATCCCATAAGATTTTCCTCATAACAAGCCTAGCGCAGCAGTCAGGTTTAGGATCACTAGAATAATGAAGCAGTTTATAGAATGACGCGGCGGTAGCCTAATGACTAGGGCGTCGGACTTGCGATCATGTGGTTGTCGGTTCAAAACCCACCCATTGCACTATCGACGTGAACCCACTTGTAACACAAGCAATTTACCTTAACACGAGGGGTTAACAAGAATACTTGTAATGTGCGACCCACATTGCTAGTATCTAAGCTTTTTTTTAAAAAAAAGAATTATTTTAGTGAAGGAAAATATAAACTACGGGCAGGATTCGATTCTGGTTCAATATACCAGACCTGTCATAGGTCTATATATTGAACCAGAACCAAGTAAGAACCAAGTAAGCCACCGCGAGTCCCACCGCTAGGTTGAAATTTGCCTTCACATTTTAAATTTACTTCTTTAAGTGACGTTTCAAATTTCGAATCCTGCCCGCAGACGAATTTTTCCTTCACCATGGAAAATGGAACAAAAATACAAAACCTCAGTTCATAGAAGTTTATGCAATGATTTCCATGGTTTTTGCTGTTCCTGGGCAAATACCCCAAGGCAGTGATGGCGAACCAATGGCACACGTGCCATCTTTGGCACGCAGCTAAATATTTTAGGAGCGGGTTTTCTTAATTCTTTATTTTGATTAGGTACCTACCTAATCGATATAATGCATTTTTACGTCTGTTAGCAGCAAGTTCATAGACAAAGAAAAGAGATTGAGCGACTGGCATACCTACCATAATGACGTAGAATTTAACGAAAGTTGAAAGTGTTAAGTTCTACGGCTGTCATTATTCTGAGGATCTACCTCTCAGAGATCTACCTCAGGTTCTACCACTGATCTCTATATTACTCTATGCTAATAGAGGATAGTACAATGGTCTGTGAGTTCTACGCTGACAATAATAGCACGTCATGACTTCAATAAAAAAAAATATAGAAGAAGCACGTAGATCAAAAAAGGTTCGCCATCCCTGCCCTAAGGATAAACGGATTCTCCGGCTAACGACACGTTTGGAGTAGGTATAGGGTTCGATCCCCGCACGGCACAAATATTTGTACGATTTACAGGTGTGCGTTTGTGTATATCAAAATTTGTGTTTGTAAAAAACACCCTTCGTATAATCCCTACATCTGCACAGATCAAGATCTACGGCTACGAGCCGCTACGGCAAATGCCGTGCGGAATACTGGACTAGTCCAGATTAATGTTTTTAAATTATTTCTTTCCTTTTACTTTTCTCTTTCCGTTTGCTGTTGATTCGATAATAAGAAGAAGCCCCATGATACAGGAGAAAATCCTAGTGTGGGGCAACGTTTTTTTTTAAATGAAAAGAAGCAAAGATAATCAGAATGTGCTCTCAAAAGCGCAGAGAAATGGCCAAATATTGAAATCTAGAACAGCTCTTGGAAATAATTCTTTCACATGGGTACTGAACCAGCAATTGCTCCACTACTGCGGTGGTGCCATCATAATTCGACTCCCACTATTTATGTAAAACTAAATTACACTCCTTTTGACCTCCGCAATTGGGCAACATGACTACATAACTACTCTCACGTGCTTAAGATCGGTATTTAGGTAAAATTAGATTGTAAATTTCGTAAACACGAAAATTATTACAATATTTTGTAGATTGTAAAAGTTAATTAGAAAATGTTGATTTTATCATTGATTTTTTTTATAATTATTACTAAATTGCAATGCGTTTCTGCATTTTGTTAAATATTCTATGCAAATGGAATTATGCAAGTATTGTATAAACAACATAGCTTAGATTGGGCGCAGGAGTGTCTATTTACACCTACAATGCGCTGGCAAGTTTTAGGTCATAGGTGGCAACATTGCCATTTACCAGACGGAAATAAGAATTACGGGACTTCGGACTGCTTCTGAGCGAATGTGTCGAGACACTTAATTCACGAATAGTGCTTTATAACACAGGGTGAAATTTAACAGACGCGACAAATCAAAATATACAAAACATATTTAGAACACATGATTATGGATAATAATTATACTTTTTTATTTAGTATTGTAACGTGACAAAAATTAGATAAATGAGAGTAAGTTGAGTGAATTCGCAAAGGTTCTCTTAAATGTTAGTGTAGTTACACAGACTAAATGTATGAAAAAGTATTTAATAAGATAAATTAATGTTATTAGTATTTATAGTATATTATTATTAGTAGTAAGTGTATTTTTTGTATATAAGATGTCTAAACTGTTAAGTATTATAGGTAGTTGCCACACTATCGCATTAGGTTTAAGACCTGTAAAGATAGGTATAATGAGAATAAATAAAAAATAAATAAATAAATAAATAAATAAATAAATAAATAAATAAATAAATAAATAAATAAATAAATAAATAAATAAATAAATAAATAAATAAATAAATAAATAAATAAATAAATATATAAATAAATAAATAAATAAATAAATAAATAAATAAATAAATAAATAAATAAATAAATAAATAAATAAATAAATAAATAAATAAATAAATAAATAAATAAATAAATAAATAAATAAATAAATAAATAAATAAATAAATAAATAAATAAATAAATAAATAAATAAATGAATAAATAAATAAATAAATAAATAAATAAATGAATAAATAAATAAATAAATAAATAAATAAATAAAAGTTCAAAGCGTTGATAGTTTACTTAGTAACTATCTGCACAATAAATTAACCGGGCGCGTCGCGCGAATATTTTGATAATAGCTTGAAATTATTTATTTATGTTTTTTGATAATTCATACCTGAAGACAATAGCTTACTTTGCACCGTCTAAGATAATATATAATAAGATTAATTTGAATTTTTCTCCCAATTCAAGTCATCCTGTACCTATAGATATTGGCCCTTTCAATCAAGTTATATTTTCTGACTTTTCTACTCTGTTCTTGACTGACAGAATAAAATAAAATACAATAGAATAAATTTAATCTGAATGAGAAATTCCAAGTTTGTAATTTATTTATAGGAAGAAAAACAGTGTATAGACACAGGTAATGTAAGGTACATGGCAAATACAAAAAACACAAAAAAAAAAAAAACTTGAGAGGTGTCAAGGGACACCCGGATAGAACGAAGTTCCTTTCGATTAATTAGTGAAGGAATTGTAATAAATTAATTAATTGTATAATTGTATTATTTATTATTTACAAAAAACCTGTATACACTCAACAAAAATAATCGTCGCGACACCACACTGTTCAATGCGAATTAGAAATGAAAATATCTGGCTTGCTTTCTATAAGAGAGAGAGAGAGAGAGAGAGAGACAGACAGACAGAGCAGCTAGACAGACAAGCTATATATAATATATATAAGCTATAATAGTTTTCGTAAGAATTTTTTCAGTCTAGCCCCCTTTCACAACGCGCGATAAGGAACTTCGTTCCAAAAATCAAACTAAACAATTAGACCTCCCGTGCACAACTTCGCCTGCGTACTTAGATAATTTTCGTTTCTAAACAAACTGAGCCCACTGTACCTACACCATGGAGGTTTCATATCATAAAATGTATTAAGTCTAATTTTCTTTCAGCTGTACATACATATATTAACGATGTTGCATCGTTTATTAAATATGTATGAGTGCGTGTGCGTATGTCATACGCATTGTATTGTGTGCGGAGTTTCATACAAACTTTCACCACTCTTTTCATCTGTTTACGGGTTGAAATATCAAAAATCCTTTTTTATTGGATGCCTATGTCATACAAAGAACACACCCTCCAAGTTTCAGATCTCTACTATTAGTGGTTCTGTGCGTTGATACGTCAGTCAGTCATTCAGGACAAAGCATTTTATATGTATAGATATAGATATCTTGTCGAAATCGATAATCATTATTCGGGAATTGTTTTTTTTAACAGTTTTGGCCGACGAAATCCGTCAGTCTTTATATCATTGGACGACTACAGACTTAGATCCTAGCGAACTAAGCAGTTTGTATGACGATTTTAGTTCCTAGACTGACCACTTCATTGTTTTCTATTACTATTATTTGAGTATAGAGTCTATAGCTTACTAAACATGTGCTTAGGCTATAAATGAATTATTACTTTGAGTTAATTTTAAGCAATAAAGAACAAGGTACTATATAATATTTCAAGGTATAATATTTCAGAAGCCTAGTTGTCTTGAGCTCGAATGGTACGCTAGGGGTCCTGGGTTCAATTTCCAGGTCGATCAAAGTACTATTGGGTTTCTATGAAATTCTCAGTACCAGCTCAGAGTTTAGGATCTGTACCCGGTTAATGGCAACGTCCTACTGTGGTATTCATATGAAACTAAAATTGTGGCTCGATCTTTATGGATCAGTTGCGCTGGCTACAGTCAGGTTATGGATGGGTGACCTCACTGTAGTTAAAATATTCTTAAAGTAATAACTGAAGGTCCACTTATACCGTCTTACGTCTTCATTTTGAAGGGTTTCCGTAACTTCGACATTATCTGGTGTAATACATAGTTATAATAAGATGTAGTTTATTTTACGCAGTATTTTGAGTAATAAAATAGATATTTTCGCATTCCATTTAGCACATCAATTTAGAGCGCACCAAATAATTCCACAAAGCGTACACAGGGGTGAGCTTTTTGCCTTAAACCTTCGGGGCGTATGCGAAACAACCCACTTATGTTTCGTTCGAGGAATTTCGAGACTAACTAATCTCACATATATTTGATTGTACTTAATAAGATTGTAGTAAGAAGCTTCATAAGTTTTATTAATTAGAAAGTAAAACACGCTCGTATTCAAACGCTGCCTTGTGACTAAATTTCAATGCAATCGACGATGACATTTAAGATTTTGAACAAACGAACATTTTATATATATAGGTTGGTTCACTAAGCCCTGCTGTCTTTGAGTTGGGTGCTAAGAGCTACGTTTTTCAATCAGACACAGATTTTCTTATTTAAGTTAGTTGTTGACGAACTGAAAGTTTTTTTTTATACAACTAAGGTGGCAAACAAGCATACGGCCTGCCTGATGGTAAGCGGTTACCGTAGCCTATGGACGCTTGCAACACCAAGGGTATTACTCGCGCTTTGCCGAACCTGTAAATTAAGGAGGAATAGTTGGGTTGGTCGGTAACAAAACACCACCAGTCCCCCACACTGCCAACACAACGCATCCTCGCAGAGCTCTGGCGACCTTGCTCACCGGTAGGAACACAAAATAGCACGGAGCTATGTTAGTTTGCTACGATTTTCTGCAAGGTGAAGGTGAAGTGAAGCCCTCCAGCAACACAATTGTGAACACCGCATCCAATTTCATGCAGTAGTTTTTGTGTGATGCGCGTAGAGACAGACCGATAATAGACAAATTTCCTAAAGATACATAATGGTTTTGACATCCGTTGCTTCTATAAATACCTCATATAGGTACTACAATATTTATGTATTCTTCAATATCTCCAATATTCTTTAGTGTTGCTGACACTTCACAAGGGCCACTAAATCATACGATAATACATTTAAATAGTTTATTTATGTAAACTTTAAACTGCCGAAGATTTGTCTCTCGATTGACTTGTAACGATTAAATTAATTACCGATTAATAAATCGTAAATTAATTCAAAGCGCTTGTTTGTGTCATCCGTCTGTAAATATTTCTACACATTTATATGATTTAATGAAAAAAATATTATAAATTTAATTTAATTTTTAATTAAGAGTCGAGGTCATCTTTATTAATTATGAGAATTTGACATTAAATACTGATAACAGTCTAAAATTTTGAAAGATCATATTATTTCATTGGTCTAGATTTATCGAGTGCGGCCGCTGACAGTGAGGTCCTGGGTTCTTCTTCCAGCCCGAGCAAAGTGTCATTAGGTTGTACCTACTATGAAATTATCAATAGTACCTAGGTACCTAGATTAGTTTGGATTTATGCCTGGATAATGGAAATTTTACTCCGGGATAAGTCCATCCAGATAGGCATCTCGTAGTTATCGTAAGAGGCGAGAAAATAATATCTGACTAGCTCGGGGCCAAGTCTTCTTGGCCGTCGACTGACTGATCACCACCCTTACGTTGGAGTCTATCGTTTAGCTCGTTGATGTATTATTCGAATTTTGCGCGTGAAAGCCAGTTCCCCATCAGTTGCTGTGGTTCTAACAGTCTCGAAGGGTTTCCTAAGGCTTGGTAACGCATCAACAACTTCTTTGATGCTGCAGATGTCGATGGGCGACGATAACTGTAAAAGTGTAGGTACACATCTAACCTATTCTTCGGACAATATAATTAAAGTCAAAGTCAAGTCAAAGTCAAAATTATTTATTTCAATTAGACCATTAAAAAGGTACTTTTGAAAGGTCTAACTAATTGCACGGTTCCAAAAAGTGGGTCTTATAGAGAAGAGCCGGCAAGAAACTCCATAGAACTCTTTTAAAAAAACATGATTACAATATTAATCTTTACAACTTTGTTTTAAATAGTTTGACAATTATGCAGTTTTATGTGTAAGATTTATCCAGTGTAAGTAGGTGTTATATTTAGTAGTTATATAGAAAGAAAGGTATTGCCACAGCAAGTAAGAGCCGACCAGTCCCGACAGACGGCACCCATTAAAGTTTAATCGTCAACAGAAGCTCTTATGACACCTTTTAAAGAAGGTTGCATTGTGTTTTACCGACTTTTAAATTAACAGCTACGGCAGTTACTGTGATAAGCGTCAACTCAGACAGAGTCCTTTCAAACACTGCCATCAAAAAAATATTTTCATCAAACAAAATATACGTATATGTAAATTGCGTCGGCTCGCGTAAATCGACAGTTACCTTTAACCCCTAATCAAACAATGGCAGTGTATGAGTCACGCGGAGAAGGCCGCATTAATGCATGCATTATGAACTATTGTTCCAACAGATTTTTGTTTTTGTGTTCCGCTGCGTACCCTGCAGTGTTCCGGACTATGAAGTCTACGAAGAAGTTTAGAATTTAATGTATAGCTAATTTATAATATACTATCATGACTGTGCTCCCCGAAAGGTTAGGCAGAGGCTTACACCCAAAATTGTTTTATAATAGAATCAATAGATCTAAACACATGTAATAGGGAGCGAGCCTATTGCCAATTACAAATACTACGCTGCTACTGAGAATTTCATAGTTAAGCACTACGCTCGGCTGGACATCAAACAGTAGCAGTCGCACTTATGACTACTAGTGAGCGTTATGATGAGGTAGCGAATACTTTATATAGTTGACGTAGTGGCTGAGCGATCGGCTTTTCCGCCATGGATTGTGGGTTCTATCCCCGCACTTCAATCAGACACTACTTAATAAGGGCTGCGGTAGTGTAGACAAAACACAGTTTTTGGGAATATCCAAATATTGTTCATCCGTGTCGGGTGGGCACAATTGAGTGCCGATCCGACCCTTAAACCCGACACGAAAATTTATCCATATCGGAGAACTAATTGTAGTTCAGCGATATGGATATTTTTTTTTATCTATTTTTTCATTTAGAGCTAGTTCAGTTGGGATTGCGTGAATTTTGACGTAACATGGATGCAGCTATTTCAAGTTTTTAATAACCATCAAAAAATGGGATTTGAAAATATAGAAACGGATTGACGTTTGTAGAATCTTATTTTTTATTTGAAGGGTAAATTTGATTCTCGAAAAATGTTCAAAATAAAATTCCAATCTAACATACCATCACGCCTTTATTACTCGAAGGGTAAACAGAGGTGTAGGTATACTAATGTAAATCCACAGTTCGTCGGCATGTTTAGGTCCGATGTAATAGGAGGGGAGCCTATTGCCATGAAGCGGGCACAAATCCAGACACCGAACTGCTACTGAGATTTTTCAAAGAAAAACACAATGAACCGGAAATCGAACCCAGGACCTCTAGCGCAGCAGTCGCGCTTGGCACCACTACATTAATGAGGCAGTTATAAAGTAGTTCTATTAAATAACCTTGTACAAATTTTAATTGGTAATTAATACTTACTTTGTTTTCTATAACAGCATCAAATATTATTTTTTATTATCATAAAGTTATTATCAAAGATCATTAATTATGGATCATCGTTAAAAAAATTCTTGACAGGTTTCATGTTAATAGAAAATTATCTTTATTTTAACTCTTTAAGGTAACAAATTCTTTGTGTATGCTATTGAAGCTTCACTTTTCTATGTTAAGATTTATTTCCAAAGTGTTAACGTCTAAAATTGTTTGGCATAGAGCTAAAATTATCAAACTAATTAATACAAGATTTCGTGAAATTTCACATTCGTTTTGAATATTTATCTTCTATTTACTAATTTTTATTGTATTTGTTATTGTATGCGTTTATGGGTTATCAAAAAGTTAATGTTATGTGTGTTTAATGTAAATTAATTCAAACTTGTTGTAATGTTCATCTCTTGACCCACTTAAGTATATATTATTTATCTTTCATTACTATCTCTTATCTTGCAGATTAAAATCGAAACATATATTCTTGAACAATTCCAAAAATTCGATCCTTTACAGAAAAATCTAGCCATAAATTACATTGACACTCGTTTATAATAAGTGATATTACATTCTTCACTGATACAATAAAGTAACACCAAGATATTCGAGCAATGTACGTAGTTAAAACCGGTCTCAAACCGGAGATGAAGTTATTGATTTCTGAGACTTACGCGAATATTCGACATATTGAATAGCCTTAGCACGAACAACTTGCGAAAAAGTATTCGTATCGTCACGATAGAGGCGCTGGTCCAAATCTCATACAAATTGGTCTCCATGACGATACGAATACTTTTTCGCAAGTTGTTCGTGCTAAGGCGTGTTCGTGCTTACGGATTCTATCGGAGACGAAGTTAATAAAAACAGTACTGCTATTATATACTTCGACCAACTTAGGAGACATACAAATTCTCACACACATATTTCGCCGTTTAAGCTTGTGTTATTTATTAATAGGCACATGATTACGAAAAATCAGGGCGTGCCTTTGATTCAAAGTCGAGACTTAGGTACGCCTTGAAAGCTCAATGATCATAAATATCACTAGGCTATCACTGATTCTATATCACTCTATTTTCTAAAGAGCACTGGCAATGAAATATATATATATTAACCCCCGAGACACACAAAGAGGGGTGTTTTATGTTTAACGATTTTGATTCAGTTTTTAGGGTTCCGTACCCAAAGGGTAAAACGGGACCCTATTACTAAGACTCCGCTGTCCGTCCGTCTGTCACCAGGCTGTATGCATGCAGTTAGACAGTTGAAATTTTCACAGATGATGTATTTCTGTTACCGCTAAAAAACAGAATAAAATATATTTAATATTTAAGGGGGCTCCCATACAACAGACATAATATTTATAGATAGGTAATGGTACGGGACCTTTGCGCGAGTCTGACTCGCACTTGGCCGGTTTTTTTATTTGAAAAGTCACTTGATCGAAAGTGTTCTTAGGTATGATTTAAGAAAATCTGATCAGCTGTTTGAAGATTTCAACTCTTTTCTGGATAATGAAAGGATTTGAGAAACTTCCACAAGTGTAATCGATTTGAACTTTGGTATCCTGTTACTTTAATAATATTGTAAGAACATGGTAACCACATCTCAATCTGTGGGTTTTTTTTTATTTTAAATTTAATGTAATTTATTTCCATTTCTACTTTAGTGAAGTGCAAGTGCCGATTCACGGTGGTCCGAGTTCAAATGCACATCACGCTCGCGGCTGTTAGTGAATGCATGTGCAGATTAGAAATTGATCATCATTAGCTTTGACACAGTGAAGGATTGATTTAAGGACTGATTTCAAATAAGTAAGAAGAAGAGGATAGAGAAGAAGAGGTTCTCATTAGTCTTGATATTTATCATCCTGCATTAAACCTTATCGTTCTTGACTCAGTTGGGGACATAGCAGAGGATCCCATTTTCTATACTAACGATAAAATTATTTGTGTGTTTGTTTAGATAAAATCTTGCTAGCGGAATTAGAATAACTTCCACTTATCCTACGGAGTTGAATATTTGCATGTTAATTCAGTTCCGAGGACAAAGGTCTCGAGTTTGAACCCAAGACACACACCTCTGAGTTTTCTTCCTTTCTTTCTACGTGCGTATTAATAGTTATTATCACGCGCTTAAACAGTGAAGGAAAACATTGTGAGGAAACCTGCATGCCTGAGAGATTTTCTCGACGGCGTGTGAAGTCTGCCAACCCACACTAGGCCAGCGTGGTGGGCTACAGCCTAATCCCTCTAATTCCGAGAGGAGACCCGTACCCAGCAGTGGGATGTATGATGGGTTGATTACGTTATTATGTATGTTTATGTATGACTGAAGTAATTGACATCCAGGATTAGCTCCAGATAAAGGAACTCTTCACCGGTTAACAGCAGACACATAAAATGTAAACGCATTCCATTATGATAGCCTACATTATGATAGGTTAATAGATCAAGGATGGCTCCTTAAACAAGGGAACTCCTCAGCGATTAACGCATTTAATATTTTTAGAGCGTTATTACAAAAAAGAGCTTCTTAGCTTGTAAGAGAGCCACTAAAACATATTTAATTTGACACCCGAGCCACGTCATTTCATGGCAACCCTGCTAGGAAGTTATAAGTAACTAGTTTTTTATTTGTGTTCTTTTTCTTCGAGGACCTAGGTATAACTATTATTGAGAAGAAAGCTTATTACAGTAACTTAGAAATATTAATAGCATGTTGTGTAATTATTGTTCTCACGACAGCCAGGTGTGCCGGCTCAAATTACTTTTATGCATGCTCTGCATTCTGAGGTATCAAAATCTGTTTCGCATAATACTCTTTGTTTAAAATTATGTTATTTCTAAGGAAATAGCTTTACTCTAAATTAAAATAATGTAATGTTTTAGATATAGTGAAATATGAATCTTTTGTTACCTTTAATAAAGAGATACCTTTGTGTTAGGTACATTCGTAATTTAAAAGTTGTAAGAAAGGAATAGGCTTATGTTTATGTTTTATTGGTTGTTTGATTTTGGTGATTGATAATAATAATGATGGTTTGTTTAGAAACTTTAGTACTAAAGTTAATTGCAGCAGGGAATCATTTTGTACATAAGGCTCTAGCATAGGTACCATTGGACTTGTCATTACAATACATTGCCGAGTGAATACCTAAACAAACTGGGGAATCGTGGAGGAAAATCAGTACATCTCTTCCTAAGCCTTCGAGGAATAAAAGCGTAATGGTAGGATTGGTAGGTGAAATTATTTCATAGTACCAGTTTGTTCACACGTTCATGTTTAGGCAATGTGTTAATCTGTTTTTTTTCACGGCGTATAACTTTTGGGGTCGCCACAGCGAAGCTAACATAAGTACCTACATGATAGATGCTCGGTTACATTGCTGGCTTCCACTTTTATCTTAGAAGTAGATTTAATTTTGAAACACAGCCTTATAACATTGTAGTGTCTTTTTGTATTTTTTTGTGCATTTTCCTTGATAAAGTAACATTGTAGTGATTAAATCAAGAATTTGATCAGTTCATTTCGTGGTTTAAATAATATGAATAGAAATATTTGTGGGAATAACTGGGCGAACATGGGTATTTTGCGGCACATAGCTAGTCTAAACATAATTTACTGGACTGTAAATGTGAACCTATCGAAAGAGTTGACTGTGTAACCTACCTTGGCATGAAAATAGACGAGAACTTTTCTTGGTCCCAACACGTAGATTACATTTCTAGTAAATTAAGAATATTACTAAGTAAAATGTACCACTTAAGCTTTAAAGTTCCTATTAATATATTAAGATGTATTTATATGTCATTAGTTGATTCTATTATGAGTTATGCTCTTGACAGTTATGGGTTAACATTCAAAACCAACTTAGATAAATTAGAAGCTCTTCAAATTAGATTCTTAAAACTGCTTGTTACTAAAAAAACTAAAAGCAGTTGTAAGGGAGATTATAGAAAATTATTTAAAATATGCAAAATTCTACCGATCACTATCAAACATAAATATCTTTTATTAGTAAACCACCACAGTACCCAAGAGCATAGCTTATCTCACGTATACAACAACCATAATACACGATCTATGGCTGCTGGCAGATTCAATATACCAAGAATCACCAATTACTTTGGTGACAGAACGCTGGACAAGAGATTACCATATCTATTGAACAGTCTGCCGGCAGACATAAGAAGTGAAACAAACACAATTAGATTTAGACGTAAATTAAAATTACATTATTTAGAAATGTTTTAAGTTTTATATGAGTATAAAGAATTAGTTTCAAGTAAATTTAAGTATGTCTAGAGACTCATTGACCCCACAGTCAAACCATTGCAACGGTTTAGTGGGGCTTAGCTTATAAGTTACGATTACTTTTTTTGGAATAAAGATAATAATAATAATAATAAATAATAATAATAAACGTGGGAGAGCTATGCTTCGGCACGAATGGGCCGGCTCGAACGGAGTGATATCACGGCCTCACAGGAAACCGGCGATAAACAACGCTTACTTTGTGTTTCGCCGAGGGAGTGAGGTTACCGGAGTCCCAATCCCCTTTTAAAAGGTCGGCAACGCACTTGTGACTCCTCAGCTGTTGCTGGTGTCCATGGGCGGCGGTAATCGCTTACCATCAGGCGATCATTCTGCTCGTTTGCCCTCCTATCCCATAAAAAAGTCTAAAATGTAATTATATAAATCCCACTTAACATCATGACGTATATATCATCCAAAGTTCAAAGGTTACTCTCACACAATAAAGTTGGCGCCATATTCCGTATGCATATTACGTGTTATTTGACTGTATATTCAAATTATATATATTATATGAATATTCTTGGCTACAGTATAATCTTATTCTTACAAAACTGTTGTTGTATGGGTGTGTCGAATTCTAGAGATCACGTGAAAGCAGTTTTTGTAAACGTTATGCAAAATTTATTGTTTTGCGATGCTTTGGACGCAACAATAGCCCGATTGTAAACTGCTTTAGGCATACCTATACGATGACCTTTTTTAATCGTCCTTGAAGAAATACGCAGAAAGTTACGTAGATAGGTACCATCACTGTATTCCCAGAAGGGTTAGGCAGAGGCGTACTAATGGACACCCACAGTTCACCGGTATGTTTTTAAGTCCCATGTAATAGGGGGAGAGCCTATCCGATCCGAAACTCCGAGCTGAGGCTGAGAATTTCGTAGAAAAACCAGATAAGACTTTGTTCGACCTGGTAATCGCACCCAAAATCTCTAGCGTAGCAGGCCCGCTTGGTATCTCTAGACACATTAGTCTAGAGAATCTTGCGAAGAAAGTTTTTGAATAAAATAATAATAAAAGAAAACAAGCAAATTACATAGTGCGTCTTATCTCCGCAAGGAAAAGGGGTGGCGCTCATCTTTATGCTGCACTGCGTTATAAACAAAATGTTTGCAACACAGCGCAGCGCTGATTTTCAGTGTTAACCTAACAAAAAAAGAAAAAAATGTGAGTTGACCTTGACGGCTGACGTCTTACCCGACGCTAAATGCGTTACATAAGTTAAAATGAAAATAAATGTGAATGTGTGTGTAATAAATAGATAAATAATAATAAATATAAATAAATTCAGCTACCTAGTATATTTTGTGTTATTATTATTTGTGATGTGATTGTGCTTGTTAGTGTGAAAAAAAAGGAATGGAAAATGAGTTGATGAGAACCCCAACTCATTATAACCCCAGCAGGGCTGAGCGTGGCCGTTCCTAGTTCTACACGCACGCATTAACTATAATACAGCGTGCGTAGGTAGGATCACTAATTAACTATAATACAGCGTGCGTAATAAAATGTGTCAAATTCCAAACGATCCTCAAATTGGTAAGTTACTCTTGAACGTAAGTTAGCTTGATTGAGGATGTATGCTTAGCTGTCTCAAAAAAACACATTCCAAATTCATAAATATTTGCACTGACGTAATGAAAAATCCCTAAAACGGTCAATAATAATTATCTTCCCACACAAATTATTGATCTAGAGAAATACATAGTAATTTGTTACTTCATAACGATGAACTAACATAAGGTACATATGTAAATTAGAATGCCATAACATTTAGTTGGATATGTAGGTATTTTTTTTTTATCTTGTAGAGAGGGCAAACAGATAAGCGGATCTGATGTTATCCCATCAGGAACCGATTCTTAACTAACCTTTTTTAATTATTGCAAATGTTTGCTCCAATGTCATACTGGTTCGGGAATACTGAAAGAAAGAAATGTATTTTAGAAAGAAAGATAATTATTTTATTTGGCTAGCTTACAGCTTACAAATTACAAGCCTTCGAGAGTTACCACGTTTTCATGTCTCATATAATTGAGGCCAAATTAAGCGGGCACAAGTTTTATACATATTTTTTATATATCCAGCAGAATACCAGCGCCTGGTGTTAAAGCCTGGCACATGCTGCAGGTACCCATTTGCTGCAGCGAGACGCACATAAAGTAAAATGTAAAAAGGGATTTTATCTTTTTTCTTTTCTAAGCTTTTCATTTTGTTTTTATTCTCGTTTGCCCATTTATCTTTCACGTCGTGTATTGTGGCAAATAAACGTTTTTTATTTAATTTCATTTATATACATATTTATTATACCTATCGACGACAGATTTGGCGTAGCGGCTGATTGATAGGCTTCTGCGTCACGGGTTGTGCGTTCGATCCCCACACCGAAACAAATATTTGTATGTCGTACAAGTAGTTGTGAGAATTTGTGTTTGTAAACGCACTCACGATAAAGGGGAAAATCCTAATGATGGGTAACGTTTAAAAAAATCAATTGAATCAAAAGTTACTCAGTAGAAAGTAATTCTGATAGATTGACATAATAGACCATACCATCACGCCTGTATTCCTCGAAGGGTTACGCAAAGGCTAATGCTAATGTAACTCCACAGTTCGCCGGTTTGTTTAGGTCCCATGTAATAGGGGCACAATTCCAAACTCAGACATAATTCTGTGTTTTTTTTTGTATTCGTGATAGGCTTACGTTTGACTCGCCTGATGTTAAGCGGTACTGCGATCCATAAAAAACCCAAGAACACTAAGCTTGACCTCGGAATCGAACCGACCTCTAGCGTAGCAGTCACGCTTTAGACCACTAGGCTAATAGGCATTTATTACGTGAGAAAATTCTAGAGTCGGAAACTGTTCAAAAAACAAAAAAAAAAACAATTGAATCAAAAGTTACTCAGTAGAAAGTATCCTGATAGATCAATTGATAGTATATTGTCATTCTATGGCGATACTTGCTTCGTGATCATAATATAAACGGGTTGGTCACAGACCACATGCTAATAATGGTATTTATGTGTTACCTAACATCACATAACCCTCCTCGTGTTACGGCATATGTGCGTGTAATGACTGGTGTCTAGTGTTAGCTATAAAAGTTTTATGTTAATAGGCAGACATAACTCCAAGTAAAGAAACCAATAGAAAATCAATTGGTTCTTGCTGCTGTGCAATAGATTTTATTATTGACGCATGAAATTGAAATTGTGCTTTATTTTGATTTGTTTTTTATTTGATGTAAGGCCAGCCTTTGATGTAAGGATCTTTTTTTTAATCGTGATAGGCTTACGCTTGCCACCAGATGTATTAGCTTTTTTTAATAGCTTATAAAAGTATTTAGAAATAAGTATTTACTTCACAGATCATAGTAACTGCATATAGAAAATTGGGGCTTTTGAATGTACAAAAAAAAGTGCTTTATCATCATCTTCCTGCCCTTGTCCCCATTTATTTGTGGTCGGTGCAGCATGTTCTTTTCTTTCATTCATCCCTGCCAGCCGTCACCTCATTATTCACTCCCTTTCCCATCATATCGGCCTTGAGACAATCCACCCATCTTTTCTTTGGTCTCCCTTTACCCGTCCATCCCTCCACATTAATATTCACTACTCTTTTAGTTAAATTTGTTTCATCCCTCCTCCAAACAAGATCATACCAAGACAACCGATTCCCTTTCAACTTTCCTATCACTGCCGCCACTTTCAAACTTCTTCTAATATACTCGTTCTGATGGCAATAGTGCTACCGAAATAGAACGACGAGCAAATGCCACTCTCGCCTGTGTGCAGGAGTGGGGCACCAAAAACAAACTTAAGTTTGCGCCGCATAAAACAAACGCAATGATTCTCACCAACAAACTCAAATACGATGTCCCGCGTCTGCACATGGGTGAAGTGCAAATAAAAATGGTAGACGAAATAAAGCTACTAGGGCTCACCATAGACAAAAAATTAACCTTCCTTAGCCACGTATCTAACACCTGTCGGAAAGCAACGAATATTTATAAGCAACTGTCCCGAGCGGCCAAAATATCATGGGGGTTGAACCCGGAGATCATAAAATCAATATATGATGCGGTTATAGAACCGATTATACTGTACGCAGCCAGCGCTTGGGCACCAGCAGCCTCCAAAATATCGATACAAAAGCCACTCAACACGGTACAAAGAGGTTTCGCACAAAAAATATGCCGATCCTACCGCACCGTCTCCTTGAATGCAGCGCTGGTGTTGGCTGGGATACTCTCTCTCGATCTTCGCGTACGAGAGGCTGCCTCATTATACGAAGCCAAGAGGGGGGTGCCCCAGCCAACGCTAGCTGGCAGAGAGGTGGAGGAGATGGTGTCGGCGCTAGAGTCTCCACACCCGTGGAGACTCCGAACGTGTTAACCTGGGATTCAAAAGTCTGGCACACCAGGAACAAGTAGACGCTAACAGTGACTTTGAGTTACAAATATACACCGACGGCAGTAGGATTGAGGGAAGGGTCGGTGCAGCGCTATCCATGTGGCAAAGTGCGACCGAAACTAAAGCCCTCAAACTTACTTTGCCGTCTTACTGTACGGTGTACCAGGCGGAACTCCTGGCGATATGCAGAGCGACCAATGAATTTTTAAAACACCGGGCCACCACTTGTGGAGTTTACAGTGATTCCATGGCGGCTCTTCAGACCATAACAAACGAACGTGCCCTCCACCCCCTAGCAGTGGAAACAAGAAAAAATCTGACAAATGCATTCCACCAAAACAAAACGATAAAATTGTTTTGGATAAAAGCCCATGTGGGATTGGAGGGCAACGAACGAGCTGACGAGCTTGCGAAAGAGGCTGCTTTAAACTCCAAAAGAAAACCCGACTACGATCTGTGTCCAATATCGTTTGTCAAGCGAAACATCCGCATGCAGTCGCTTGAAGAATGGAATCAACGATACAGATGCAGTGAAACTGCGGGTATCACAAAGATCTTTTTCCCTGATGCAGTGGTAGCGTACGGTATAATAAGAAAAATTGAACTGGACAATATAATAACACAGGTGTTAACAGGGCACGGTGGGTTCTCCGAGTACTTGAACCGATTCAAGTGCAAAGAGAACCCATCGTGCATCTGCGAGCCAGCAAAAATGGAAACCGTCCCTCACATCCTCTTGGAGTGTCCGGTCTTCGAGGTCCAACGCTTTTCCCTCGAACAGGTATTAGACACTAAGATCACAGCAAATAACCTAAGTGAAATAATGGAGGGAAAGCAACGATACATTCTAATTGACTATTGTAAATATATATGTAATAAAGTAATTAACCGCAACAAAAGTTAAGAATAATAATAATTAAAAAAAAAATTAAAAAAAAAGTGTATGTGTATAAATTAATAATATAATAATAATATATATCTATCTCTATATATATAAATCTTAAAAATATTAAGTTAAAAAGCAAATACAAATATCCTGTAAAAATTAAAACAAGAAAACAAAGTCTCTGACATATGTCAGAGGAAACTAAGACGCCCTGTAATAACGGGTATATAATAAAAAAAAAAAATATATACTCGTTCTTTATTTTGACTACAAAAGAAAAAACATCTCAATTCCGTAACTGCCTCATTATTCTAGAGCTCGTAAATGCAACTGCAACTAGGTCCTGGGTTCGATTCCCAAGTCGAGCAGTGTTATTGGTTGTGTGAATTAAATTCTCAGTAGCAGCTCGGAGATTCTCAGTAGAAGCTCATCCATTACATGGGACCTAAACATATCGGCGAACTGTGGGTATACGTCTTTCTTCAGGGAAGTGATGGTTGTTATGTTACGTTTGTTTTATTTCTCCATAAAGTACCATAGCTATATCGTTCACAGGAGGTACTAGAAACGTCTTAAAACAACCAAGAAAGCGCAAGTGACCTTCACGACGTGTGAATTGTGGTCACTCCGCAAACTTTACTGAGTGTAGTCGACAAATGTTTGACTAACTAATATTGAACATGTTTTTATGACCCTTCTATAGAACACTAGTTCTTCGACGCGGGTTCGCTGGCTTTTTTATAGTTGAATTTAATGTTTAGAACAATGGAATTTATTGTCAGTATTTTGTAACTGTTGTGGTTATAAACTTCTGTTTTCTTTTTTGTAATATTACCTATGTATTTTAGAATTTATTAACAAAGTTAAAAGTATTGTGGCTGGTCCTAGGAAAGAGTACATGGAAAGTCTTAGAGGAAGCCTTTGCCTAACACAGCAATAACTGTGCATACTTGAAGTTTACCGTTCCGTTCCGTTTATGGCTACTTCTACTAATAACTGAAGCGTATAAATACTCAACCAAATATTAGATACTAAGATTTTATTTTACAACAGATACACCCAAAAAGTACAGTCGAGTTGAGAACCTTTTCCTTTTATGGAATCGGTTAAAAAACACACGCACATAAATCTTCCAGTGTTGTTATTAAACGTAAGACCAGTAAAAAACTAGCACCTTGACACGATTAAACGCTATACGAGTGACGATACGAGTGACCGCCCGCGAAGTTCGAGCAGACGCAAACAGCAAAAAAATCATTTATCGTGTTTATTTACATTGGTGACATTTACGGAGATGATTTTTTTATGGATTCAGTTAGCAAACGAGCTGCCGACCCTCCTAGTGGTATGTAGTCATCGTCGCCCATTGACACCTGCAATACCAGAGGAACCTTAAGAGCCACGGACTGCAGACTGCCAGAGCCGCAGCAACCGAGGGGGAACGGGCTCGGGAAGTCGTAAAAACCTTTTAATAAACCTACTTATTACATTCGACTTCCATTCCAAATAACCGATATTATGTCATTGGTGTTTGTTGGTCACCGTTTAGCACTCAGGTGCTACTTTTAACTCAAATATTATCATAGAAGTATATTCAAATGAAACCAGTTATATGAATGCGCTTTCGCAGTACAAATATTAAAAACACTAAAGATGGTAGGACTCTACTGCTAGATTTCGTCTGAGGTGGTACAATTGCATTGCAAAATATTCTATTGTTAACCAATAATGTACTAACAATAACAGTGTAACACTCCAGCCAGTGAATTTATGTGTTAGTGATACTACTGAAAGAAAGAAATCTTTTTATTATGGACCCATTACACAGACTACTGGAGCTGCTGGCGTCTATAGGCTGCAGTTGCTGCTTACCATCAGGCGGATTACCCGTATGCTTTTCTGTCATCTTATTACAATAAAATGTATTTTGATGCACAGAGATTTCGTTACGTTCGTTTTTATCTTGAGAGGCATCATTACATTCATCTCAATTGTGAGAGCGACACTGGTGATATCAAATTTATAAAAATTAAATTAGCCGATTTTTGGCGCCATATTACCTATAAATGTCTTGACGATGCCTCCGACTGCATGAGATTGGTCATATTGTCTCCATGTTTTATTTACATTTTTTTAAAGTTTTATTCTTGAATAGGAAGGTATTCGCACTGGCAATACCAATACGGACACAAATATTGTATGAGAATGCCATATATATACGTAATCTAAGAGATACAAAACCAGATAATAGGAATCTCTCTACAGCCAAGACACGCGCAGTTGATTATCTTACATGTTTGTAATACTTACAACTTACGAGTAAGTGTCATTATATCATCCGTTACAGAGAAAGTGGCATTCAGATCGAGTTACTTGTTACCGTTTTTAACCTTAAGGCCGGTTTTTGGAAACGATTTTTGGTGTTGCCTCAATTTTTGTGTTACGTCATACGTGCGTACGTTATTTTAATGAAGTATATTGTTATTTAACATGACATAATACCTTCACTTACAGGGTTATGTGATAAGAGTTGCAGGTATTTTGATACTATCAGTCTCCCACAAATTATTATTTATCATTTTGAACTTTGTGATGATATCTAAACTGTTTTTATAATGACATAACAGAAGAATAAATAAAATTTATTTATTTTTCTCCGTTAAAAAATTGGTTTTATATTTTTATAAAACAAAAAATAGGATCAGTTCAGGTACATTGACAATAATAACTCTTTTTAAAAATCTTTTTCGACGTTGTATAGGCAATAGCCCTAAAAACCCATGTTATGCAAATACTGGTCTCCGAATATTGAAATAAACCATTGCTTCACTTAAGAACAAGTACTCACACAAAAAATAACAAGTGTCTTATTAAATAAGCATCACATATTACGATACTACGCACTTCCAATAGAGAACATAGGTACTTGAAGACGCTTTCGTTGCAAAATGTCGAAGGTTGACGAAGTGCCTGTGATTTTATGAGCTCCTAGTACTTTTTTGTACACAAATCATCATCATTATTACGAAAATCTTTTTTAGATCGCATTCCTTTGCAATTTGCAAATTAATTACGTTATTTTTCTTGATACGTAATATTTAAGTGTTTTGAGGGGCTCGTAGCGAAGTAATAACGAAGCTGAACAACTGACCTGCAAGCTAATCAGCTGATCAATTGCCCGTACCAACGTAATACCAAAATAAATTGTAATTCAAACAGAATTTAATCAAATTATGTTATTATTAGGATTTGAATAATTACAATTAATGTAGGTTCCTATCCTACCATTTCGGAATGAATTGAATGGACTTTTGATGCCGTTTTTTTTTTGTACAACATGGTAACCATGACTTGTTGCTTGGTCTTTTTTTTTATTTTAAATTTAATGTTGTCTTGTGTCATTGTATATCTGACTGAATAAACTCTCTTATATTCTTGTAGTCTTCTGATACTAATTTGACATATACCTAGAGATACGTCACATCAATTGGTGTTTTAATCACGGTCACCTACCATATAAATGACCTCAGCTATAGCGTAACTTAGACTGCTAATGCACAGTTCTATGAAAATTCGATTTCTATAAGGATTGCGAAGTAGTCTGAAGGTATTTTGTGGACGCAACTCACAATATTATCATCGCGAAGGAATTTATTGTGTTTAATTATGTGTTATTTACAAATATTATGCTAGAGCTAAGTAAACTATTAGCCCACAAAACGGGATCTAGGCAATTTCTTGGTTGAACAAAAATCAACCCTAAGCAATTAATACCGTACTTGTGCTGATCAGAAGATTTGTGGCTAAACCGAGCAAGCATATATTTCCCAAAGGGTTAGGCAGAAGTGTACTGCTACACACCTACAATTGGCATCGAATCTATTGACATTTACCGGGCACAAATCCTAACTTCGAGATGCTACTAGGAATTTCATAGAAAAACCCAGAAACACTCTATTCTAATAAGTCAGATGTAGGTATGTGAAACTACCTATTATTTATTTATGCTCTACGAGCGTGATTCAGCACATTTTAGCACAAATTGCGCGTTGAATTATGACATTATGATTCACTGTACACTAAACTTTATAAATATTGCGTAAAATAAGCATTGGACTAGTCATTGGAATTTGTTTTTTTATATATGACATAGGCGTAGGTACTAATGTTACCCACAATTCGCCAGTATGTTTAGGTCCCACGGCATAGGAGATGAGGAGCGAGCCTATTGCCATTAACCGGACATAAATCCAAACTCCAAGCTACTACCGAGAAATTTATAGAAAAAAATCAATAGCATTGTGTTCCACCTGGAAACCAGAACCCAACTTAAGACCACTAGGCTAATAAGACAGTCATCATCATATCCTTTTTATGATTTTATTTAAAAAACAAACTTTATCATTGATATTAAATTTACCTAAATCAATATTAGTCATGTGTAATATTTTGTTACCTAACCATTGCAGTCAACGTTTTGACAAAGAAATGTTAAACATTGCATTATGAGCATTAGCACTATAAGAAACTTTAGTGCCCCGTGAAATATCCATCAATGACAAGCCTATTTATGCTCGAAGCTTATTCAAACACTTAAAACTTTGACCAATAATGATAATTAGCTACAGGAAAATCAACTCTACAAATATAGCTCCAAAGTTTTTATTCCGAAACATACAGACTGGGAGTCGAGTCACACGTAGTTGTGAAAAGGATTGGTACACATATCTGTTATTGGTTGTGGAATAAATGCGCTCTTATATCTTACGTCTTGACCACACACACTGTCAGAATGACGCCAAGCGATGGATATCCACAAGGATAACATTATCTTGGACAGAAACCCCGACCCTAATCCAGGCTTTAACTAAATTTTTGATAGCGTCTGGTGTATCGAAGTAGGTACGTACCTATCTAAATTAATTCATTTTTTTATGGATAAATCATGGGATCCAGGTTCAGCTAGCTACCGAGTGGGTATGTCACAACACTATTTGTGGACTATAATTTGTTAAACATAGCTTGTGATACGCGCGACAGAAGTCAGTGATGGCATAGAAAAATCTCTTTAAAAGTATAAATTTTGCAAGTCATAGTGTGAACAAATCCTGGCGCGCACGCGCATCGATTCACGATGGGTCCGGTTCATTAGTGACTCATACATTGCGCGTGTTTTGTTATTCATGAATGATGTCTCAATATTACGTGCGTATTATTTATCACTATACTCTACTCCAAATATGATGTCCCTTACCAAAAAAAAACATGTTTAGAACACAGCCTGTGTTTTACGTCATTTAACAATGGGGAATTTGCATGTCTTTTTATATTTATAATTAATAGTTTACATTATTAAAGCACCGTAAAAATATTTCTTTGACAAAAATAGTAAAATTCCATCATAAAAATAAATATTCAAAACTTCAATCAAATACGGGAGATTTAAACGCCGCCATATTGGCCGCGTGTACTGTGACGTCAGTTACCGCAAAGACAGTCATTGTTTTATCGTTTTCTCCCACAGTGGTCAGCTGACAAAAAGACGGCCGCTTGCTATGATTCTTAACTACTTCTTTTGCTTCTTCCACATTTTCTTATAAACACGCGCCGGTTGTGTGTACTACCTACGCCCTATCTTTTCGAAGGACCACACCAATAAGGTCGGTATGTCCTCGTAGGGTGACCTTCCGCAGTTATCGCTTAGTTCCTTTCATTCATTCGCTCAATATGTCCACACTACATTTTTTATTTAAATCGTTAAATAACCGAACACGTATTGTGATACACATATTTAAGCATTTAACTATTTCCTGGAGTTTCTCTTTGCGAGAGTCTCATTAATATCTGTCCAGTTTTACACTCGGTGCATACAAACTGACAGATTATTTTCGGGTACAGTTTCACTTTTCTGATACATTTCCCTCCTGTGTTCACACAGGCTTTATTAGCCATTTTATCGCAATCGCGTCTGTTGAGCTTGAAATCCGAGATCCGCTTCCCAGCTTGCCAGCTGCAAAAGCTGTGTCTGTGCATCAGTATACATCTACGTAATCCTTCGAGGGTATAGCTCGCTGGTATATTATTTCTATATAGGTAACCTAACTCTATTTAACTCATTAAATTAAAGAAAACAAGGTAACTTGCTTAATTTTACATCGTTTTATACATAACTTTATTAGACGTCCATTCTAATGGAAAATCTCAATTGTTAAGGTGCATTTAGAAAGAAAGAACAATTTATTCCTTGTGAAGAATAAATAAAAAGAATAAAAAAAACATTAAAATAAATAAACGAAAATAAACAAATAAAACAATACAAATAGTGCGTCTGATCCCCGCAAGGAAATGGAGTGGCGCTCAGCTTTATGCTGCACTGCGTTACAAAATGCTTGCAACACAGCGCAGCGCTGATTTTCAGTACCAACCTAATAAAAAAATAAAAATAATAAATTTACGATCTCTATGACATGAATTTCTTCATGCCAACCCAAGTCTGTGAATTCTATTTCCTACGCAACAAGGTTTAAATCCTTCAACATGACAATAAAACCACGCTGACCTTTCTTTGTATTTGGCTCCTTCTTATTTCAATAATACCATGATGGAATACGCGTGATATAAAACCATAGAGAAACTCATTGCAATATCTCGTAAACCAAGTCATTACATAATACCATAGAGATACTATAATTTAAACTTTGGCCGGTACATAGTTTACTTTGGTTTGTTATGTAACTGCTTTTATGTACGTCTTGTGAATTGGTTGACCATACACACTATGGCTTAGGTACTTATTACGTCTACCAGAAAGGTTTCCCTGGGGACTTGAACAATAGGGATCTCCAAAACATTATCATTAACAATATTTTTATTTTAATAATAATTATAGTGTAAAAATAATAAATATTTAAATAATAATGTATCACGCCGGTATTCCTCAAACGGTTAGTCAGAGTTGTACTAATTTATACCCACAGTTAACCGGTAGGTTTAGTAGGTGGAGTTCCCATTTTTTTACGTGGCAAGCCTATTGCCATGGATAAAAATAACAATGGAATACAAAAATAAAAGTAAAAGTGTATATATAATTCATAAATCACAAGCACCATCACGTGCTTCCACTAGTATTTTATAATTACCTCTGACCTGCTTACCGCTAGCGGTCGGACCGACAATTTGATGAAATTGATCATATTTTTATATATTTAAGATATTATTATAATTTTTTGTGTAAAATTTACGCAATCGGAAAGTAGGTTACCTATACGTTGCACGGAATATTTCAGAGAATTTATTCTTAGTTAAGTATTCAAAATATTATTCGACACAGTATTTTGAAAATAGATTTTTTGAGTCTAGCTTATCGGTTTTTTATCGGATACATTTCGGAGAGTGTGCATCAGATCTCCACGATCTTATCTCCCCTAGCCCTTTCCACTATCGTACAACCAAAAGCACTAAAAAGCGTCATCGATTCACGGTGGACATTCCAAAAGCCCGAACGAAACGCTTCAAGTCCACTTTTATAATGCGTACTGCTGAAATATGGAATGCACTTCCCGAGTGGGTCTTCCCTGATAGATATAATCTGGGTGTCTTTAAATCACGAGTCAATCGGTTTCTTCTAGGCAAACGCGCTTCATCGTAGATCGCAGTATCACGAATAAAAAAAAAGATTTAAAAAAATTGTGAATATTATATTTGTTTTTATTTGTAACACGTTTTTTAATTATAACTCGGTTTCTAGACGGTATTGTGATGAAAATTAAACTAGGATCACCAACAATACAATTTTGAAATGCTACGCTGATAAACAGATTTGAAAGCCTAAGCTATGCCTTAAGACTGGTTAGGCTAAGCACGAAAAGTTATAGGTCCCGGTGTATGAACATCTATCACAATCCTTAGAAGCCCGAACGTCTGACAGCTATTGCCGGTATTGGTATTAGCTATCGGAAATGCCAGAATTGACTTACGGAGATCTGCGGTAAAATACCAATATTTAGTTAGATTGACAGCCGCCCCAATATAGTTTTTTTTAAAGCTTACTAGGAATGTGTCACGTAATCACGCCTGTACTCCCCGAAGGGTTAGGCAAAGGCGTACTAATCTACACCCACAGCTCGCGGGTATGTATAACACAATATCACTTTGCTCGACCTTTGAATCGAACCCAGGAAATCTAAAATAAAAAATAAATAAAAGTAAAATCTAAAACAACGTCTTATAAAAGTGTATCGTACAATACAGAAATAAATATCATCTATCCATCTACCATTCAATCTTATTATTGTTACAATGACAGCGTTGCGACTGAAGCTCAAGATACAATCTTCGTGACCCAAAATACCAGAAACACGTTTAGATAAACATGGTACATGGTAATGCTCACATTAATTATATACTCGAACAATTTCTAATGTCTTCATTATCTAGATTTGAGTCTGAGTCAATGATGGTCTAAAAAAAACATATTAATCAAGATTATTTTTAAAATACTTTCCTTGTTTGAACAAAGAAACGATGCCTCACACGGCTCAGAGCTCCGTGAGGATGGGTTGTGTTGGCAGTGGGGGGGACCGGAGGTGTTTTGTTACCGCCGCTGTCATGCGTGGCAGCATGTCTCCTATACTGCCAGCCCAACTATTCCTCCTTAATTTACAGAGTCGGCAACGCGCGAGTGATACCCCTGGTGTTGCAAGCGTCCATAGGCTACAATAACCGCTTACCAGCAGGCGGGCCGTATGCTTATTTGCCACCTTATGGGTATAAAAAAAGATGCGTTTACAAACACAAATTATCACATACACTAACGACGAGACCCGGAATAACTATTTGTAGGTTCCGTGGGGATTGAACCCACAACACGTAGCGTAGAAGCCGATTGCTCAACCGCGACACCAAAACGTGCCGTCAAATTATACTGCCTCTGATTTAACTGGTATCCCAAAGAACTTTTGAGACAAAATGGAGTCTTGGGAGAAGGACCAAGATCCAATCTATCTCTAAACCAAATTTCATCACAATATTGATCCTACGTAGTAACAAACAGCTGTTACTAGTAGCTCCTTACTTCCTTACTAATATTGTTACGTTGTACGAATATTTGTTACTTTTTCACGCCAGAACGGCTGAAAGGATCTGGATAAAATTTGGCACACAGATAGATTATAGCCTGGAATAACACAAAGACTACTTATTATCCAGGTCAGATCCAATTCTGAAGTCCACGCGGACAAAGTCACAGGCAGAAGCTCGTATTATAGTTCTTCAACCTGCACATTATTTTGTAGCAGGTTGTATTAGAGAAAGTTATATCGATAGCAAATCAAAAACGCCTTTACGATTACGACCGTGTTTATGGGGGTCGGCAGTAATTACGGTGTAGTTCATAGCTGTGTAGGACGGCGACCGGTGACCCAACTATTTTGTAGTTTCACTTAAAAAAGGTTAGTAGCAATGTGGGTCCTACATTACTAGTATTCTTGTTAACCTCTCGTACTAAGCTAAATGGTTGTGTTACGAGTGGGTTCACGTCGGTAGTGCAAAGGGTGAGTTTCGATCCGGCTACCACATGATCGCAAGTCCGACGCCCTAGCCATTAGGCTACCGCCGCTTGTTTTTAGAAGCCCAAGGCTTCTAAAATCAAAAGTCTACTATTTCAATTATATCACAATGTTCGTCCAGTAATTCTTTATAATACAAGAACTAACAGATTTTGAAGGCAAAACCAATTATAAATCATTAATTAAGAAGTCATTGAAAGACGAGTATGACATAATAAAATAGGGGTGTGCGATGCCAATCAAATACTATAAATATTGCTGCGTAAACGGAAATAAATGAATCGTCCTGTCGACGAACAGTCCAGTGGCGAATCGGTCATAGGAGAACGGTTGCGGAACGTATATCGAACGTCTAAATACTCGAACGTTCTTAATAAGGAATCGTTAATAAATCGAACATTCATATATTCTACACTCGTATTATATGTAGACTTCAAGTCCTGTTTGAAGATGACGCATAAAGATGGTTGAATATTAGGAAAAAACCTTATAAATTTAAGTATAATCTCGCACGGACCATAGAGATTGAATTTAAATTGTGAGGGAGGGATGACACTATTTAACGCGTTAATAACATCCCTTTCTAACAACAAAAAAAATATCACGTTGATACGGCGTCAGATATTTCTATGACAGAGGCACAGGAAGTAAATTGGTCTCAGTGTAGTGAATAAGTTATAATTATAAACGCACCCGGAGAAAGTAGTAATGTGGGGAAAAATATATTTAAAAAAACATCCTTTACATTACAATTCCACAAAGATCGGTTATGTACCACCAGCATACAACGACTCCCAGCAATTTTATACCATTTTTCCAGGCAATAATAAAATGTCTAAGTAAAGTAAGCAATGTCTTATTTAACATTATAATATTATGCAGAATTTTAAGGAGGTACTTACCTACTTATTTAAGTGCGGTACTCTTTGTTGTCGTGAGGTACCATAATCGCACTGATGCAACAAGCACAAAAGACTTGGTAATTTTTAATTTTCTTGGACCGTGGTGCTTTTTCATTTATTATTTCCTTCTGTAATTATTTTGTGATGGACTAGTGAGTGATAAATGCTGGTCCAATCAGGTCCTCAATCATCATCAATCGTTTAACTGTCCCAGTGCAGGACACAGGTCCACCAGAATGTCTATGGTTTGGCTATGGTCTACCACGCCTTGGGTTGGCAGACTTCACACGCCGTCGAGAAAATATCTCAGGCAAGTTTCCTCACGATATTTTCCATCACCGTTTAATTTACTGATAATTAATAGTTAATTATTGATAGCGATACGCACATGATTACGAAAAGTCAGAGGTTGAAACTCGAAACTTGAAACTTGGCAGTCGAATTGTTATGACCATTTCACCATTTCTCGCCAGGCTGGTCCTCAATAATGGTTAAAAAACCAAATCCAATAACATCTTTCGTAAACGACAAATTAGTATTTGCACGCTTCAGCAGATGCCAAAGGATGTTTACACACAAATAACAAATGCGCTACCTACCCTAAAAAATTGACATTACAGTTAGGTCTCAAAAAAAGTACTCACAGGGCCGCACGCGCCGCCCCCGGCGAATCGCTGTCAAAGACACTGTTTACTAAAATAAAAAATATTTGTTTTTTACTCAAATGACCGGTAATAAAGCTCTGTAATATAAAGTTGAGATACACAATGACTGATGTATGCATACCGTCTGTTGACTTGCAGTTTGACTAGCGGAGTGAAACAGACCGCCATCTTTTTTAACGGACTTTACAAAAAGGAGGGGGTCCTGTGTGCATCTGTATGTATGTTTTTTATGTTGCAAAGTCCCCCGTGACAAAGGAATGCCTTCTGTCTTTAAAAAAAAGAAATAAATAAATACATGTACCGCTGTTATCCAGTATATAAACGCGTTGCGATGAAAAAAGAATATTTTGGTCTCGCAAAATACCACGAGGTCAAAAATACCTTATCCCTACATAATCCCACATAATACTGCGACATTGAGAAAAACAATATCTAAAAATATAGCGAGCTCTTTTGTCTTCCTCAAACGTTTTAGCCAGTGACCGACACGTGCGGAAAGATTTCCATAAAATACATACGCACCATATATAGCTCTGAACTTTGACTCGAGGTTTTAAGCCTTTGAACAGATTGACCTCCATCATGCCATCCTCTATAGAGCATCGAATAATATGGAGATCAGAGCTTTGAACAAACGTCAAAGGCACAAACGTCACTTTGACAGCGCGAACTAGTTTTTGAGCAACCAATAGAAACCCAGTAAGGCATGTTAACCGAGTTTGTAAAGGAAGGAGTTCTCATTATTACACTTATCACTCTCCTTACAACATTTCTCTGAGGGGGAGAGAGACTTATCCACTTCTCTACCGTTCCGCAGTAGACGCATCGGGCGCAGGAGGGCGCCGACCGACCTCCGTCTCCATGAGCTGTAGCCTGCGGGCGTCTGACTTGGGGACTCCGTCACCCGACCAAACAATGGCCCCAGTAGGTGACACGCGTGCTCTCAGTGGGATGTGAGGAGAATCCTCGGCCGTTGTAGGCGTCCAGCGAATACTGGATCACAGCCTGTCATGATCGTGGTGAATGTCATGAACCCAATGAGCATAACTATAGGGCAAAGAAGAAAGGGACTCATACGGACTAAAAACCGTACATGCCTTGTACGGTTTTTAGTCCGTATGAGTCCGACATAGCCTGCCGCCTCCCCAGGTGGCAGACGATCCATGAGGATTTTTCGCACAACAAAAAAAGGGCAGAACATCAATGGAAAAAAAATATCAGCAGTTTTTGATGAAAATATATCAAAGAGAGACAGATAATTTCGCATTTATAATTTGATGGTGAAGGTAAAGTGAGCACAGTATATTTTAGAAACGAAAATTACCTGAGTACGCAGGCCAAGCTGCGCACGGGAACTCTACTATTTATATATAGCCTAAGCCGCAATTCATTGTTATCGGGGGTTAGAAGTATACCCCAACTCCATAGTAGAGAGCGGGTGCGTGGAAATGGGCGTATCCGTTCTGAAGGGGGGTACCCCTCCCCCAGCGCTGCTTTTGTGTTGCCCTGAAATATGCTGGCCTCTCCCCCGGGCCTCCCCCCTGGCCAGGGAACGCCCTGTATGTTAATTCTTTGAATTGGAACAATGAAACTGGATTGGCTCTGTGTTTAATGTTTTAACGGGTACGTTAGTCTTCTTATGTATTTGTAAGATCAAAATAATACATAATAAAAGGTACTCTTGTAAATCCGGACCTTATCGTAACGTCCTAGGTTTGTTACATTAATTTTAATTAAGTAGGTAATTTAACTGAAGATGAAGCTAAGAATGTGGAATAAGCAAAAGAAGTATGCAAGAATCGTAGCAAGTGACGGTCTGTAGTTTCTGCCTACCCTTGTGGAGCGTGAGTGTAGGTGTGAGGTATGCATGTTACCTAGCGACCAATGCTCCCATTTTCTTGACTTTTAACGTGGATTTACAAAATCTTCCATACAATCCTTAACCTGATAATTACGAACATCAAAAAGAAATCAGTCAAATCCGCGGGGACGCCTTACTCGCATACTTGTGGCAATCGTTTTTTATTTTCGCTGCGTCATAATTCTATGTGATGGTATGTGCTTCATGTTTTATGATATTGACCACATTAAATACCTACTATTTTAAAAGCTATTTTTAATTATGAATTTAGTTAGGTACTCTCTTTTTATTTTTTAAATGTAGTAGTAAAGGGTATTTGTTAACATTGTACTCAATATTTATTGCATTCCACAATATATTTCACATATTTAGATGGTAAATTTAATAATTAAGGTACATTGTGAACCCCGTCGGGCACAGCAATGTAGGAGAGAGGAAGCAATGTGTGTCTATAATTATAATTTACTATTAAAATTTTTAACATTACTTGTTGTCATAATATGTATGTCAAACCATGGTGGAACATTTGCTTAGCGGTTTAAGCTTTTTTTTAAAAAAAAACCTAACAACCTAACCTGACCATGGTGGAACATTTCGAACTTTTACCAGTCAGAGTTGGTAAATCTTAGGATTTACCGTAGTTCGGGCTTTTACAGTAACATGTATACAACTAGATTAATAAGATATATTTTTTCAGTACAATGGTTATTATCGATATTTATTATTGTTATTATTATTTAGGGACATTTGTTTAATCTATACTCATTGCTTTAATTTATGAATTTTTATTTATGTAGATATTATTTCCTTTTCTATATTATTTTGTAGAAAATGAGTACGTAATTATATTGAATCACATTAATGGGTAGTATATTTAGTTTTTTTTTATTGTTTTCTTTAATCTATTATAATTATGTTCTATTTATTTGTATGTATTTTTAAAGTATAATTAATTTAGTTTAATTTGTCCTAATTCTTTATCGTTTATAAGTAGTATCATATATATAAAATCAAAATATTTCTACGCCATGCCATAAGGATTTTAGCGGGACGCCCGTGTTCGGCTGCTTATGCAGTTAGAAAAATCAGGCTACTTACAGATGAAGCAACCGCACGACTGGTCTACTTTACTTTATTTACAACCTACGTAGTCGCCATCCAATCAGAGAACTCTTTTAAAAAAAATGTATATAATTACAGTGCATCTATGAGAATATTATATAGGTACGTAAAAAAAAATTGGCTTTATTCAAGAAAATGTGAGCTCATAATAAAATTATAATACTGGACATAAATCAAGATTAATACAGCCACAGTTTTGTCTCGTTAAAGCCCATACTTCTTTTATGGGATACTGTGTAAGATTTTATAATAAAAACATAAAATTAAAATTTTTGAGAAATCCCACGACGATTGTTATGGTAAAAGGATTAAATAACATTTTCGAAACACCCGACTAAATGAAAATCCGTCGGGGCTGCCATTTTTATATATCAATTTCATTAATTGCTACATTGTGTCTTGTGCAGCCCAAAAAAAGGAACTCCAATAATGATTAAGTTTACCCTATGCAGGAAAGTTGGAAGACTATCTTTTAGATAAAAAATGTTTGGCAAAGTGCTGGTCAAGCTCCACAGGTTGATGTGTTCTTGCATAATACCTATGCAAGAACACACATGATATTGGATTGATATAGGTATTGATTGGACTTTTAATATTGTATTTTTTCCTAATTAGAAAATTGTAAAGTGTGAGTACAGTGCAGTTATTGATATAGCAAGCTGTATAAGTACATAATTTATCAGTAAACTTGTTGTGCCCGCGGTCTGAGCTTATCATGTTCACTCAAATGTCCTGCTGATGGTGGCGTTATGTGTCGGGTTGTTTTATTCTTTAAAATATGGTTCAGTCCAACCACGCCGATATGCACGTCATGCTCGTGAACGGGTGCAGTCTGTCGAGGCTGATCAGCTCTTGCTGTGGCAATCCCTATTGCTTGTTTTTGGATAATGAATCTATACATCAAACTGCATAATTCTCAGCAACTATTTGGAACAAAGTTGTAAAGCTTATATTATAATCATGTTTTTTTTAAAAAAAGAGTATCTATGGAGTTTCTTGCCGGCTCTTCTCCATATGACCCACTTTTTTTGAACCGTGCAATTAGATTTGACTTTTCAAAAGTACCTATTTAGTGATCTAATTGAAATAAATTATTTTGACTTTGATTTTGATCAAATGGCAAAACATAGTGTAACTTTATAAACTGTTAACATCTCAGATACCATTCCCTCCTATTTTTACAAATAAAGCATTCTGATTCTGATTCATAACAATTATGATGAGATGCTGCATTCTTTGCTTTTGTCCACGTTCATGTTTTATGTATGTGTTTAAGGTATGTTAGTTCAATTATCATTTAAAATTGGCGATTTTCAATTACAAAAGTACTTAATTGTAAATATCTACCTAATTTGTAATTCTTGTGGTTAAATATTTTTCTTAAATATGTATATCCTTACTAATATTATAAACGTGAAAGTTTGTGAGTATGGATGGATGGATGTTTGTTACTCTTTCACGCCAGAACGACTGAACGAGTCTGGATGAAAGTACTTACACAAATAGATTATAGACTGGAATAACACATAGTAATACTATTCGTCCAGGTCAGACCCAATCCTAAAGTCCACGCAGACTAAGTCGCGGGCAGAAGCTAGGTAGTTTTTAATATTTTCAACTTTTATTCTTATTGATTGGGCGAAGAAGTGTCGGTCGTCAATCGGCTAGATGGGCTGACGACATAGTCAAATTTGCGGGAAGTAAATGGACGAGAAAGGTGAAACACCGAGAGAAATGGTGTGCAATGGAGGCTAAGAAAGAAGATGAAGAAGAAGTGGTCGATGTTTAGATTAGTATAAGCTGTCTATCACTGCAGCTCACTATTTGATGATGAATAGTGATGAATTATGATGAATCATCACTTGGCTGCTTAGGATGTTTTGGATCAACATACCCTCACTAGATAACGTTGTTGTTGTTGTTACGCTATATGAAATGAACCTATATGATGTTTCTAGCGTAATTAAGAGTCCGACGGACCGAATTTCCTATACAAACGAATTATCAAAATAAATCGTAATTCAAACACAATTTAATCAAATTGTGTTACTATTCGGATTCTGATGCCGTTAATCTAGTTCCTAATCTACCATTTCGCCCAAAATACTTTACTTGAATTAAATATAAGCGAATACAATTCTTGATAACTTTACTAAATTTAGAACGTTTTTCCGGTCATTTATTACCAAGGAACGTAGACGAAATGCTTCGTTCGGGTTTTTGGAATGTCCACCATTTGGATTTTGGGTTTATTTTTTGGGCAATTCAGGCTCCGCTGGAACCTTAATATTTTTATTTCGACGCTTACGTAGTTACGATTCGATTTGACCACGTATATAACAGCAAACATTTCATAATATAGTTTCGATAAATACGGTTGTCGGTAACCACACACGCCCACAAACGCCCACTCCGAGATCGGAATTTTTATGTTCGACATAATGTCCCCATATTTTTTTGGGAGTGAACTTACGACCTTCGCTTAGAGATATTAAGATGTTATGGCATTTGTGACAAATTAATGGTTATATTTTACATAATTCCTACGAAATACTGCGGCACCTTATAAATTACCGGAAAATGTTTTAAACTTTATCTATGTTTAGAAATTACTTAAAATAACTGCAAAAGAAAGACTGATTGATAGCTAAAATAATAATGCATTTTCTGTAAAATTGTTTATTTAATCTTTTTTTTTTTCTCGTCGACTTACGGGGTCATATTATGTAATTTTATGTAATTTCAACTGCATGCTAAAAACTTTTTGTATATGTCATTGTAAGCGAACTTTATTGTTCTGTATGAGAATAAACATCTTGAAATCGAAATATCAATAACTTTTGCGTCGTAGATTTATTATGATGGTAAGCAAAGATGGAAGCAAGTCGTAGGACATAGGATGGCAAATAGTGGCAATTCAATGGGAATTGAGTTATATGGAGAGTCCTGGTTTCAATTCCCAGGTCGAGCGAAGTGTTATATGATTTTTCTATGAAATATTCAGTAGCAGCACGGAGTCTGGGATTTGTGTTTGTTAATGGCAAGGCTCGCCCGCTATTTATTACATGGGACTTAAACATAAGTACTAGCGGACTGTGAGAGTACATTAGTACGTCTCTGCCTAACCCTTCAGGGAATACTGGCGTAATAGTAGGAATGTATTATGTATATTTATGACAAAAAAACATAATACATTTTCTATGTCGTTCACGAGTATGACACATGTCATGCTCGTGAAAAGGTGCTGTCGGTCGCGGCTGGTCAGCTCTTACCTGCTAATCCTTTTTCTTTATATATTATATAATGAATAAATCTTACACATCAAACTGCATAATTCTCGGCAACTATTTAAAACGAAGTTGTAATGCTTAATATTGTAATCATTTCTTTTTAAGAGTATCTTTGGAGTTTCTTTCCGGCTCTTCTTCATAAGACCCACTTTTTGGAACCGTACAACCAGCTTTGACTTTTCAAATATAACTATTTAAGTGGTCTAATTTTTTTTTATATTACTGAGGTGGCATACTAGCTTACGGTCCGCCTGATAGTAAGCAGTTACCGTAGCCTGTGGTCGTTTGCAACACCAGAGGTGACGTTCGCGCGTTGCCGACCCTGTAAAAACCTTTTCACTCCTATTTTGAAGGACCCTTGCTGCAGTCTTTTGGGAAAACCTCGGCAGGTAGCTCATTCCTAATTGGAATTTGACTTTTTGATTTTGACTATAAGAGATATTTTAATTAAACCTCGAAATATATAAAAGTAAATGCTGTGATGAAAAAAAAATATATAATGTCATTGTTCAAACTGGTTCAAACCTCTCTCCTGTAAAGTTGTCAAAAGGGGCTTTACCATTATTACTTTTCCACTGTATAACGGTAATAAGGCCCTATCCATAGATTGGTTACGACGAGTGCAGCTTAACCGCAGATCATCCCATCAGCCACATTACTGTTGACACTAACAGACCGCACGCTGAGATCGGCTCAACTGCGCTAGTTAATCAACATTTGATTAGATTCACGAATGGGTCATTTACCCGACTGCGCCCACGAAATCATGTAATGTATTTGCAAACGTCGTCATGTAGGAAATGACAGGTGCATAATGTCATTGTGTAACGCACTTAGGCGCAGCTGACTTGAATAGCAAGTGTTAAGATCATCGGTAAAGTGTTTTCCGGGAAACAAAATACCATGATTGACCAGTTTTACCAACTTTCTTTACCTTTATGCAGCACCCACCGCTTGGTGATTTGTGATAAATATGCTCACGATCGTCGACAATCGAAAGGCAAATGCATTATCGTCGGTATGCGTCCGACATAGCTCACTATCTCCGTTCATAAAGGAATCAGACAGAAAAAAACTTTGTAATAGGAAGTATGAGACTATGCTACTAGACTGTCCCGTCAACGACGAACACCGTCACGTGCCATGCACGGGGCGTATCGGCTCCGGCAAATTATTCTCGCCAACAACTGTTGACGCTCCGTGCATGACATAGTCTTATGATTTTCAATACAAACAATCGTTTTGAACGGGAACCATACGGATATGACACGCGAATGATACGTAGATACGGTCGCTAACCCCCGTAGTTTTCCATTCTAACCTATCAGCTACTACGTCAACATTTACTTCCATTTCCATCATATCAGCCTAACGCAATCCATATACATTTTTCCTCTTCTTCTCCATTCCCTCCACATTCACCACTTTTATAGTTAAATTCATTTCATCCTTCATCTCTAGCCAATAATATAAAGACAGACGATTCCCTTTCAACCTTTTCTAGTCTCTAGAACGTACTACTTTTATATGCATCCTTAGAAACATTTATACAAACAATAAATCATTATGTGCTTAATACCCATAGCAATTACGTTCCGTTTGTTACACCTTTTTCCTAAAGCTAAAATTCCAGCATGATACATTATTCCCGTTCATACCTTGTCATAACCCGGTTGATTTTGACATGTGACAGATCGAAATGGGGGTTCAGTCACCAGTTACCAGTTATTAATTTACAATGTCATTTCAATGATTTAAATTGTCCAAAAAATAATCTTTTTTTATCTTATATATGCTATTGTCTTTAGGTAGGTGTGGGTGATTAGTATTGAGCTAAAAAAACACAAATAAATAATTTCAAGCAAGTATCAAAATATTCGTGCGACGCCCCGATCAATCCATTACGCAGATAGGTACTACGTGAAGTATTAATGCTTTGCACTTACTATCATTTACCTGTTTTTAGGGTTCCGTACCCAAAGGGTAAAACGGGACCCTATTACTAAGACTCCGCTGACCGTTCGTCTGTCTGTCTGTCGGTGCGTCTGTCACTAGGCTGTATCTCATGAACCGTGATAGTAAGACAGTTGAAATTTTCACAGATGATGTACCTATTGCTATTGCCGCTATAACAACAAATACTAAAAAATAGAATAAAATTAATATTTAAAGGGGCTCCCATACAACAGACATAATTTTCTGCCGTTTTTAATGATAATTGTACGGAATCCTTCGTGCGCGAGTTCGACTCGCACTTGGCCGGTTTTTTTCGAATCATGACAAAAGTAGAAGCGCACGAGACGTTACCAAACTCTCCTTAAAATACTAAAAAAGTATAATTATTTTCCTTAATCACATATTCTAAATTTTCTTTGTTGTACGTAGAATCATATATTTTTAATCGCGTCTATTAAATTTCACCCTGTATAGTGAGCGGCAAATAACTTGAACAATGCATGAAAGGGAAGACTAGTGCAGCTTAGTACGCATCAGTACAGTCTACAGCACATCATGGTATCCAAAACTGTCAAATATTTTCTTCAATGGATTTTTTGTTTATTCTCCAAATAATAGAGTTTATTTTTCATTGGGGAAATGTGACAGTTTGTGGTAAATTGATTGTACATCATTGTCCTAGCTATCTTTTTCTTTTGTGCTACAGAGTACAGATGTTAGCTGGGGTCTGCAAATGCGACGGTTGCGAGTACTGACCTGACCTTTTTTAATGACCTCACCAACGAGGTCAGTATGTCTTTCAAAGCGATCTTTCGCGGTGCTTCCCCTGATATTCGCCTTTTAAATCCTTTTTGTTAGGTGTCTTTCATTCATTCTTTTTCCCAAAGTATTCTTTTCAATTCCTTACATCATCTTTTGCACTACAACATTATATTATTACCTATTTAATGGACTAATTTTAATTTAAAAAATTTGACTAGTTTTGCAAATAAAGAGATTTCTGTTCCATACGAATCAAAACTCAAATGTTGAAGGGTAAATTCACCCCTCGTAATTTTTATGTGAATGCAGATCGCAAAGGAGAGACGGAATATTCCCACTGTTAATAAATACAGTCGTCAATGTCAACAAAACTGTGTGTTTCATATTATACCGCTTTGATGTAAAGTGTAATATCAAAAGGACGGAAAACAAGTACAAATTAAGGACTATGACCATTGCAGTGTAACGGTCCATGAATTCTCTTTTTTATTGCTTGTTTCCGGCTATAGTCTCACTTCGACCGTAGTCGTTCTATTGTGTTCGCCACTTGTTGAGTTAAAGATCACCGCTACACTCTGTGGCTATTATGAACTACAGGATTTTCTTAGGGGATTTTATCTGACATGACTTAACTATAGTGTCAGCTACGGGCAAGGGGTGTTGTATACACACGTGCTGTTAACTTGTTTGTCGAACAAATTATAGTATAATTATCGCTGGTCACGGACCACTATAATTCTATAGTGGTCAGTAACCAGCGATAATCATACTCTTTGAAGTTTGGTGGACAGTGGTCAATTTTATGATAAAAACTCAGTTTCAAGACAGCTGGGATCATCAATATTTTGTATTCGTGATTATTTTCCTTCAAAGAGATTTAAAAAGGGTTAAAGCAAACGAGCGACATAGAGCTATTTATTTCCATTTGAAAAAAATTAGGTAATAGATTATAATTTTGTTCTGTTGATGTCTATTGCTAGGAGTAACATTTAAATGTCTTTGAGTTCCTTAAAACGTCGATATATTTTTTATAGAATACAAAATTAGCATTGTTATTTTATAACACAATTAAAGAACGGTAGGTATGTATGGTATACTGGACAGATATCCTAATCAATAGTGAAAATTCACAGAACTTTTATTATAATGAAAGATAAATAAACAAACAAGGACATATTTAATTTCCAACTGAATATTTGTAGGAAAAGACACACCAAATACCGCCGAAAATAAATAGTAAGAATTAACGATGCATTTTATGATATCGTGTCGTTTGTATCAAAGGACATCGAATAGTTTGTTGCATCAATTACAAAATGTCTGCCTTTGTGGTTTTCACTTGCTTTGACAGCGAAACGCAAATATTTGAGACATTATTTTATACAATCTCTCAGAGCTGCATACGAACTGTCTTAATACATCATAAATAATTGGTAAATATTACAGGCAACTTTTGACGACATGAAATGGCAACTTTTGACTACATAAAATGGCCACTTTTGACGAGATGGGGGCCTCTATTGACGACATAATTTGACGACATTGTGGCAAATTTAAACTTAAATAAATACAATTAAAAAAGAAAATACTACATATTTTATGTGTACTGTTTTTAAGTCCCGAAATGGAAATCTCGTATATAACTCTTGGGATTATTTTCACCAGTATTGCCAATTGTGGTTCGCGTACTGCCGAGATGGTTCCAATTTGTCTGACCATTGGTTCTGAAGATACACCAAATAATACTTGAAGTCCATTTAAGTTTCTTAAAAAGTTAATCATTATACTCATAAGGAGCTCTTTGTATGTAGGTTGCTATATTATGATGACATCGTAACAGATAAATGCACATACGGGAAGCAGGCCTAAGTTTGAAGTGAACTTTCTCTAAACCAGACGCTCTTCAATGTAATGTATGCGAAGATGTTTTACTGGGTTATATCATGGCGATGACCCAGCGATCTCATTGCTTCCGTAGTGCAAAGAAATATACTCCTCAATGTTCCCAGGATTATGTCTTTTTAGACAGTATTATCCCACTCTTAAGTAAAGGCCTCCCCACATTTTTTCTATTTATTTTCTCTTTAATATGCTACTTTTCCACGGATTCCAATGAAATCAGATTATCCATCATCCCTTCCAAGTTCTGCCGCGTGTGAGAGTCTTTAAAAAAAATGTTGCCCCACACTAGGATCGTATATCGTGGGTGCGTTTACAAACACAAATTCTCACATGCACAAACGCCCAGACCCAGAACAACTACCTGTAGATCATACAAATATTTACTCCGTGTGGGGATCGAACCCACAACACATGGCGCAGAAGCCGATCGCTCAACCGCTACGCCAATCGTCTCGTCAAAGTTCGCCAAGTTAGTTTATCGGGCATGGCCTGCCCAATCAAATTCAAGTGACGCAAAACTTTAATTCGTTTGCGTAGAGACATACCAAGTATAGCTCTCTCCATAGAACGCTGAGAACTTGAGTTTATAATCCCCATAATAAGCAACTACATCTCTGTTCCATTTATCGCTAATAACACAGCTAATAAAGATACTTACCCTATATTGAAATTTTCCCTAGTTTATAAGATATTTAGCATAATGAATTCTTGGAATAATATCAGACTGTAGCAAGTTTATTAAAACTAGGTAGAACTAATTGATTGTTCTCATCGCAACGATTCTACATTGTTAGCAATTCCCAAGATACTCGTAATTTTATAGGAACAATAACAAGATTTGTATCTCTTAAAACCTAGGAGAGGTAGGGCTTTGATCGATCGCCTGATATAAAGTAATACTAGAGTTGTTACTAAAAAACAGATATGGTAAACTAGCAAATTACTAATTAATTAATATAGAGTCTACATTATTTGGTATAATTTTCAATAGTTTAAGAGAAAATATCTGACTTCCTCGGTGGTAAGACGTCTTAAGTCGGAGTCTATTAAAACACTTTTATGTGTTTCAACTCTAACGCGTGATGTGTGAGAGCGAGTACCCTCTCGGATACAGCGGCTTTAGCAATCTGCAGTCCATAGAGGCATTTAAGGCTCGGCAACGCATCAACAACTCCTCTGATGTTGTAGGTGACTTTGAGCCACTTTAAATATCTACCATAAATAATAAAAAATAAACATTACCCCTCCCTAGTATATTCTCCTGTATCATGATTGAAATTCAAATGTTAACTGACACTTAGGGTGCGGCCCTACCATACCATCTATATAGTGCAGTTTGTGGGTCCGATTCCCGTTTGAAATTAATATTTGTATGGCCTACATAGCTCCGGGTCTAGCTGTTTGTACTTAACAGATTTGTATTCCCAAACACCCTTACAATACTAAGGAAAAAGTAGAAATATATATTAATTTTGACCCCATATCAATTTTATAAAGATGAGTGAGGAGATCCTTCTTTATCTATCCAGCGTCTACTAGATTCCTTCAAAGATAAGTTGAGCCCCTCCTTTTTGAGGCACCGTTTACAATCACACCCAAATTATCGTAATTACAAACTTTCTCCTGTACAAGTGGTCGTGCCATTGATTCATGTGAGATATTTGATTACGTGAACGCTGCCGTACTTGTTTTGATACGAGTACATACCAAACATTCGGCAGGGTTATTATAGATAAGTCACGCTATTCTACTCTGGCGTGCCAACAATGATCTTATTGACATTGGTACGAGAAATATTATATTTACTTTTATCTCTCTCTTCTCTTCTTCTGTTTTCTGCGTCCACTGTTGAATGTATGCTTCTTGCATGGCTCTAGACAGGATCTACATGTGTCCAAGTCCGTCCACCATCTTTTTATATCGTACAACCACTTAACTGCTGGGCTGTCTACGTTTCAATTCGGGACTCCTTAAACCAGGTTCACTTCATAGTAGGACAATCGGTCGGTGTACAGTGGGTCAAGGACGTTGAAAATCGATACCCGCAGGAGTTTTTTTTTAATTGTAGGAACAAAGATTACAAACAACCATAGCGTCCGTGTGATATTAAGTATAACCTCTTGAGACCTCCGCTGTTAGCCAACAATATTGTAGATACACACCAGAACAATTACATCTTCAATATATATATAAAACTCAAAGGTGACTGACTGACATAGTGATCTATCAACGCACAGCTCAAACTACTGGAGGGATCGGGCTGAAATTTGGCATGCAGGTAGATGTTATGACGTAGGCATCCGCTAAGAAAGGATTTTGATAAATTCTACCCCCGAGGGGATAAAATAGGGGATGAAAGTTTGTATAAAACTTTGTCAATTTTAAACCGATCGGGCTGAGACTTTGCATGCATATAGCTACTATAACGTAGGCATCCCCTAAAAAAGGATTTTGATAAATTCCACCCTTAAGGGGATAAAATAGGGGATGAAAGTTTGTATAAATCTTCTTAGATTTTCGACTGATTGAACTGAAATTAAAGATTGGAGCTACTATGATGAAGACGTCCGCTTAAATAGGATTTTGAAAAATCAAGCCCCATGGGGATAAAATAAGGGATAATGGAGGATGTAAATGTATTAGTTTGTTTCGACCTATGTAGGGGTGAAATAGGGGATGAAAGTTCATATGGTACAAAGTAACTATTCCACGCGGACGAAGTCGCGGCCCAAAAGCTAGTCTATATATATACGTATATAAAAAAGTCGGGTTCGTTCCAACACTTAAAACTGGAGAACGGCTGGACCGATTTTTATGAAATTTGGTTTGCTGGATTTGTCTCCTCCCAGAATAGCAGAATAACTATTAAAATATCGAAAAATTCACGAAAAAGAACATTATGAAGAAAATTTATTTTCTCATACATTATTACATGTATCGGAAACGGTTTGACAGATTTGACAGAAATAAAACACGGATACAAATGAACTTGGCGTTGTTTTCTATGAGGTTTTCTGTTTCGATAAGGTCAGTAGATGGCATTCTGTGAATTGTCCGAATTCCTCATAAGCTGCTGGTGTGATTTTGACAATATTTTTGTGTATGTTTAAATGGGTCTTTGGATGGTTTACATTCACAATTTGAGCCGGTTTAGATTCACAATTTGAACCCGATTGCGGTGCCGCCTACACCGCAATGGGGTTCTACGTTTTTTTTATATACAGAGCGAGACATGGAAAAGGGAATGAATGATTGAGGTGAAGGCTGAAAGGGATGAATGGAAGAAAAGGATATGCTGCGCCGACTACAAAAAAATTGGGACAAGGGCAGGAAGATGACGATACAGGGCAAGACAACGTGTGCCAGGCCCGCTAGTATCAAATAAACAATAAATAAACGTGCAGCATGCACTATTTCGGTAAACAACAATTAAATTGAAAAATTATATACATAGGAACATCATACAATTAAATTAGAATACAAAGTAATCAATGAGATTTAAAAATATCAATCATTAACACATAAATCAATTTAATTAAGTATTATTAGTATGTATATCATAAAATAAGTTTGCATTTGCAGGCATTTAAAATTCATATTTTTACGGTAAAATAATGTTAGCACATTATTGATAATTGGCATCATCATCATCATCATCATTTGGCAATGCCAAACCCTCAACCCATCAGTGATTTTAGATTTTCATTTACAAACGCGTCCGCGAATAGAAAACTTAGTATAGGTTATTGTTTATTCCATTATATAAAATCAATAGTGATCCCAGGTAACTACGGGCAGCGGGAGACGCGTGTCCGTCGGTTGCTATAAAAGTATAAAAACTTTTTATTAAAGTTACCGTCAATTTACGTTTATGGAGCTTCTTGCCGGCCGCTCTTCTCCGTTAAATTCACTTTTTGGAACCGTGCAACTAGTTTTGACCTTTCAAAAGTACCTTTTATAATGGTGTAATCGACATAAAATATTTTGACTTTGACTTTACTCTGTCGTGTTAGTAACTATTGGGAAAGGTGTATTGAAGTATACCTATGGTTAATTGGACATAGGTCCGAACTGTCAATAAAGCTTTGCTCGACCTGGGAAATCCCTGCGCTCAGCAACTGCTTTTTCGACCAACGAGGCTATGATAGCTTCACATTTCAAGCCACGGTAAGAAGATTAGCTACGTATTCAAATATTACCTATATTGATATTTTTAAACGTATCGTTACCAAAATAGGCTCTTAAGAAACAGCCCACTTCTCCATTTTCGTAAATTTTGTATAAGACGTCACTGTCACTGTGACGCTTCGTGATTCAATTTAGGATTCCGCCTTGAACCGTTTCTAAATGCCGTAAATGTCAAGTGTATTTATGGTAAAGTAACAAAAGGTGTCAATCAATAACAATTTATATTGTATCGAGATTGAAAATTGATCGTAATTCGAATTTATAACATCGAGACTTTCCAATATCTACTAAGGTATTTATTTATTTAATTTTTTAAATACGATTTTATAAGATTTTTAATAGCTTTGATTGTGATGTAAGCTCATGTTCATGTCATGTTTTGTCATCGATCGCAAGGATCGATGACAAAATAAACAACTGCAAGTTCAAATGACAACACATTAAGCCATATAATTTGCCCTTAGACCCCCGGGCGGACACCGTAATCCAACATAATAGCGTTGATTTTTGCAATGCAACTTTATAGATCGACGTGGTGTCGTGTGACAAAAATCGTAAGCGACACTTATTCGATTACCTACTTAATGATGTATTGTGTATTATAAGGTAAAGCCAAAGAAATGAAATACAAAGATATCATTTTATTATTTACATACCCCAAAGTAATTGACATTGTCAAAGTTTTTGACATAAGCATTTTGTACAGTCACTCGTATTATATCGCTTACGATGTTTTGTTTGAATAGGGGTATCATTATCTGCGGCATAATCTCGTCTTTAGACGTTACCTCAGCACGAGATACTCGATGACAAAATTATTACGAGGCACGTATGTTAGCCCAATGGCTGTCAAAAGAAAAGATGTACAATGTTTCCTTGACGATTCATTAGCGCCCGCACTTTGCCATAAAACACACCGGAAAAAACGCAATCCTATTAGAAATTCCTTACATTGTATTCGACCACGTGCGAAAAAGCGGGTCAAGTTCAAGCCGGCGGATTGTCGAGCATTCGAATCAAATCATTTTGTTTTGTAATATAACTATTCAGAACATAAGAGATGCCGCGCGCTTGACTTGAATTATTCATTTTTAAGTAACAGTCGCCTTGGAGTATGGTGCGCATGGTGTAATGTATGGAATGATTTAATTGTTGTATAGGTTATACAATAGAAATATTGATTTGTTAATTCGGAATTCGTTGATTGAATTTGTTAGCGTATTTTTTTATGAAAACATAAAAATAAGTAACTATGTACTAACCTACCTAATCTATTCATAATCTTTCGTTCACCTTAGTAAGTCTATGATACCAACTGTTGATTCTGCCTAGTGTAAAGTCTGTTGTTAACTAAACATTTACTTGATAAATATATAGATGACTAGCTGTACCCCGCTGTTTAAAAAATGACTTTCATACAAACTTTCACCCCGCTTTTCACCACCTTAGGTTAGGGTTTTATTTTATTTTATTTTTATTGTTAAATTGCGGCTATAGTATCACTGCGACCGCTGTCGGTCTATTGTGATCGCCACTGGTTGAGTTAGAGTTCACCGCTGAATCCTGCAGCTATTATGAACTGCAGGATTTTCTTAGGGGTGAGCTAGGTTAGGGTTAGTTTAGTTTAGTTAGGGTTGAATTTCCAAAAATCCTTTCTTATCGGATACCTACGTCATACAAAGAACACACTCCAAGTTTTACGTCTCTATGATCAGCGGTTTATTTAGGCTGTGCGTTGATCCGTCAGTCAGTCATTCAGGACAAAGCATTTTATATTTATAGAAGATAATTGTTATAGATATTCTTATTTTGATTACTCTCTTAATCGTTCCGTATAATTTAAAGTGAATCGAACCAAGAATTAATACACATATAGTTCCCCACTTTACTGATGAAAATTGCGATACGCAGAAAGAGCAATACAATATCGCATAATAGCACTTAAATAAACGACAAAATTCATGAGATTTTTAAGCCTCGCTCCGTAACTTTCATACATAATGTTTTCCCAGACATTTATGTAATTGTATGATTTATGTGCACTATCATTATGCTGTTCGTGGGGAATCTGAACGTTAATTTAAATTCTTTGCATTTATAGTGTTGTTATTAGTATACTTTGAAAATTAATGGGGTGTACACGTCATAACACTTAATTAAACAGGGCGCTTGCTAAATTTTAATCTTATACCTAAGTACATTTTCCTAGTTTTTGTGACAGATTATTTATATCATGATCATCATCATCATTCTGAACTCTATTTGAAAATTCAACCTTCAATAAACGATATTAAGATTAAGTCATATCATACCATCACGCCTATATTTCCCGAAGGGGTAGGCAGAGGTGTACCTACTAATGTACACCCACAGTTCGCCGGTATGTTTTAGTCCCATGTAATAGGGGGCGACCCTATTGCTATTAACCGGGTACAAATCCAGACCCCGAGCTGCTACTGAATATTAAATAGAGGTCCGTAGAAAGGTCTCAAATCAAAACAAAGTATCTACATAATTATAAAAGTCTTTTTTCATATCCAATTAGACATCAATGGTGATCTTTTACACGTGCAATATTGAATATCTAAATAGATCACCCATAACCCTTACTTATATACAATTTTTTATTAGTTCTTGTTGTGACTCAGAATAAACTTTATTTCTATAAAGCAAAGACTACAAAGTCCTTAAGATAAAATGAACTTAGAATTAATTATATTAATATGTTCCTTTTCATAAAGTCTTTAGTCAACAGCATTGCTGAACTTTAATGGATTCCTATGAGTTGGAAGTATGCAGAAATGTAAGAGTACAAATCACGTTATTTGTGAAGAATAATTTTACCAAAGGAGGTCCCTATTTGCATCCATTCGCTAATTATACAATAAGCAGATAACTTAACAATTTGTGTAGCTATTTCTTTTGATGGTTTACTTGTAGAGATCCAGATATGTTGACTACAGTGTAGGTTCAAAGAACCTTAATATGAGTATAATGAGGTATAAATTTGGTCTACAGTGGTGTGTCTAAAATCGTGTCACACATTTTAATAGTTTGAAACACAACAATATCATTTCGATATTAAGTACTAATAACTTTGATACAGTAATATAAAGATATAATTTTCCTCGTGTAGAAGGTCTTGGCTTTATTTTTTTATGATGTATGATAATGACAGTCTAAGTGTGATCCACTGTGTGAATTAAAGCAACACCATAGTCAGTCCTGTGGTCACAGCACAGGACTGGCTATGGCGGTGGTAAATAAATATTTCCTTCTTCTTCTATCTTTCTACATCTATCGACAAGTTTTGCAGGTAAAATGTGGCTGAAATAGAAGCCGTATTAGACTTTCAAATAGATAGAATACAATACTACCTACGAGTTGATAGCCGATTGAGTGCAGTGATAGCCTAGTGGTATGACCGTTGGACTGCCAAGTCAAAGATCTCGTGTTCGAACCCAAGGCACGCACCTCTGACTTTTCGAAGTCATGTGCGTATTAAATAGTTAATTATCACGCGCTTAAACGGTGAAGGAAAACATCGTGAGGAAACCTGCAAGCCTGGGAGATTTTCTCGATGGCGTGTGAAGTCTGCCAACCCGCACTAGGCCAGCGTGGTGGACTATAGCCTAATCCCTCTCATTCTGAGAGGAGACCCGTGCCCAGCAGATGGACAGTATATGGGTTCATTATGTATACTACCTACGAGTTGAAAACGAAATTTATCGTAAGCATATGAGAATTCAATTTACTAAGGTTTAATTTCGTATGCACATCTCTAGTAATTAAGGTATGTATTTGCAATAATAGTAATTTTCTTTAAAAAAATATTCTCATAAGAAGTTATTCCAAGAAAAACAGAATTAAACTTGTTAGTAGAATATGTTTCTTAAAATCCCTCTCAAAACACCTAGTTTTATTGAAAGTTGTTAATTATTGTCTCTGATAACCCTCCCGAAACGAATTCCTGTTTCTGGTCCAGAGCTCAAACAGCAATGAAACCTTGTCAACGGCGTTGACATTTCTCGTCGGTTCATACACGCCGCTCAACCTTAGTTGAAATTTAGCCACGAGCCACTCCTATTTTCAGTCTAATAACCATTTATTTCGACCACCAGTAACCCTTCACATGAGACATAAGTACCTATAGATTCCCTGCAGTTCATTTAAGACTAATCTGGCTACATTGTGTCGAGATCAAAGAACGCAATTAAGTTTCAGTATCTAATAATACGAGTGCATTGTTCAAACTACTGTTTTATTCAAATAAAGCCTTATTCAAATTCAATTTGAGTCCATTATATGAATGCATTGACCGTGCAGTTCCCGCAAAAAAAATGTACCTACACCTAGCATCCTCTCGACGGCACACATAATGACGTACATATTATGCTTATTCATTTCATCGTTTATTCTTCTTGTTTCAACAGGATCATTTTAAATTAATTGGCAGAGTTTATTAAACAAACAACGTGAGCTTTATTGCATTGGAAAAACTTCTCAGAGATGGAAAAATAAAAGAAATAGTGTTTTCAATAATTATAATAACTAGATGTCTGACTCTGCCCGAGTTTGTTAGTGACTTTGCAATCAGCAACAGTTGTAGTATGTATACTAAAATACCATCACGCCTGTATTCCCCGAGAGTTTAGGCAGAGGTGTAATGTACTCCTACAGTTCGCCGTTATGTTTAAGTCTCTTGTAATAGGTGGTCAGCCTATTACCATTAACCGGTCACAAATCCAAACTCCAAGCTGCTACTGAGAATTTCATAGAAAAACCCATTAATACTTTGCTCGACCTGGGGATCGAACCCAGGACCTGTAGCGTAGCAGTCGCGCTTAAGACCACTAGACTAATGAGGTAGACTCTGCGGCAGAGTTTATAGAAAACACTCTGCTCGATCTGGAAAATCGCACCCAAGACTTCTACAGCTGCGCTGTGAATTACTAGAACAGTGAGGCACTTATCAATTTGCATAGGTACTAAATTTACAAAGGAGAATTTGTTAGTTTGTATTAGGGGGTAAATTCGAAATGATCCGCATTTGAAAAATCTTTCATTAATACATAGCTACACTGTCTCTGACTTACATAGGCCATATTTTATTGTAATTACGTCCACGCGTGCGATGTCAGTCGGCTAAATATTTCGCACCGCTTGCTTCAATGGCCCCTAACCATCCATCCCCAGCGGGGGGTTTCCATGGAGATAAGCTGCACCTAAAAAGAGATTATACTAATTATGACAGAGCTCTAATTAGGCTCAGCGTATCCAATCCAACTATATGATCTAACATCTACTTTGGAAAACACTTTAAAATTTGAAGGACTATTTGAATAAATGAAAAGGAGGGTTGGAAATGCCACTTCACCCCAATTTAGGCAAACATTTTGTAGGATAAAATAACAGAGTTTCACTCTAAGAAATCGAGTGTCCATCATAATATACCGACTAATTTCGCAGTAGTTGCTACAAAACAAACAAAACAAACAATAACAATTTCCATCACTCCGTAAGCAAAAAATTCACAAAATTCAGCCGCGTTTTCAAAAATGCACAAACAAATTAAAAAGGATACAAGTGCAAGGAAATAACCTTTTTTGTTTAAGAAAAAAATAAAGACCTAGTTCTATCTCGATAATCAAGAAAATTTCCGCTTAGAAAATGTATTCATGCTAAAATATAGTTCCAATCATAGTTCAGTATCCTTCAAATATCTCTTTAACGAATAAAGAATTAAATAACATCAAACATCATCAAGTTATATTTTGTAATGGAAAGTTAACCAAAAAGTGACTTTTCTGTTAACGATTATGATTATGATGGGGCTTTCTCAAAAATATTTTAATTACTTCAATCAGTAGTCAGATCAACACTACGAATATATCCTTTTTCCCTAAAATAATTGTAATCCATTTATGTAGTCCAGTTAAAAATCCAAACACAAACAAAACATAAACTTCGCAAATCATAACAAAAAAATTCGCAACAGCCGTATTCACACGATAACAAAACCAAAACAAAATAAGTTGCGCGTACGCAGCGACCCGCGTTAGATGTCGAACCCTCCCCTTCGACACTTAACATCGCATCACGGCCGTATGAGGATCAAGAGAGGGGCCTGTTAATAAAAACCTGCGCGGACGCAGCATCGTCAGTCGCGGCGGGCATCATATCAAAATGAGGACGCTGACTTTAACGGTGGGTGCAGTGTGTGAAGTGATATCGATCGTGATGTTTATTTTATCAAAAATAAGTGCTAAATAATTATTCATAACAAAAGTGTTCGATAACGCTCTCGAGAAAATAATCTGAAATTTACGCGGTTTTTTTTTTTGTTACAAAATTGTGTTAAAAACAACATTAAATTTCTTCGGACTCTTGTTGTACATCAATCGCATTTACTGATCCAGAAAATAAATAAAATAGAGTCATTACTAACCGACAGCGTGTATCGATATACTCAGTAAATTTATAGTGATCACTAATCGAATAAAATTTGTGCCGGTCAATTAAAAATAAATGTTTACATAAAACATTCTCGTAGTCTACAAATACCTAATTGCTATAATCCGGACAATTGACCCGCGCCTCGTTAAATAATACTTACGCCTACGTAACAGCCTATCATTCATGTTCTCTGCGCAAGCGCAACTTTAACTTATGAAAGCACAATAAGTACCGATTTCTAAAGTTACCAATAAAATACATAGCAACAACATTGACATGAAAATTCTATCACATTACATATTGTTACATATTTATAATTATGTATAAGCCTGTGTGAGCTTACACTTAACTAAAATAAATATTAGCATTAAATATTCTAATGTAGACGTGAAATTTATAATTAATGAATTCATTATAAGGCACTACTATTAGATGCGTTACACACAATAAAAACTTAACGCAATTCAGAAAAGTGAAACCGGTTTTATTCTTAGAGAGTTTTTGTTGGAAAGTAAAACATTGTTATGGAAATTAAAACTGTTTTGTTTGTTCCAGATTTGGGTGGTGGTGGCATGCGCCGCATCACTGGCCGTGCCTATCCAGGAGACGGCCAGAGACACTGAGTTATCTCGAGAAAAACGCTCCCCTGGAGGTTGGCACTCCCCACCACCGGAGGGAGTGTGGAAGAAGAAGCTCGTATGGAAGGAAGAATGGAAACAAATCTGGAAAACAGAAAAGAAACTGGTCTGGAAAACTGAATGGAAAAAAGAAAAAGTGCCAGCATGGAAAACCGAGAAAGTGCAACAGTGGAAAGAAGAACAAGTACCTGCGTGGAAAGTAGTACAGAAACCTATCTGGAAGGAAGTGCAGGTGCCAATCTGGAAAGAAGTTCAGGTTCCGGACTGGAAAAAAGTATGGAAACCAGTTTGGAAAGAAATCCAAGTCCCACACACTAAGGAAGTGCAGGTACCTGCGTGGAAACAAATTTACGTCCCAGCATGGGTTAAAGAAGGTGTACCCGGCGAGAAGTATCTAGGCAAGGACCCCCACGGATGGGAGTACACTAGCCATGACCTGTGGAGAAAGAAGATGATCTGGAAGCCAGTGTGGAAGAAAATCTGGAAGACAGAGCACAAACAGGAATGGGTAACTGAAAAGAAGCTGGAATGGAAAGAGGAATGGAAACAGATTTGGAGGACAGAGAAAAAGCAAGCCTGGGTAACAGAGAAAAAACAAGAATGGGTAGAGGAGAAAGTCCAAATCTGGAAAACAATCAAAAAGGAAATCTGGGTGCCGGTCCAGAAGAAAATCTGGGTAGAAAAATGGAAGCAAATTCAGGTACCTGTATGGAAGACGATTGAAGTTCCAGCATGGAAAAAGGTATGGAAACCAGTTTGGCAAAAAGTCTGGGTACCAATTCACCACGAACACCATGGGTGGGATTAAGATTAGGTAAAAACCTTCCTTGTACATATTTTTTAGTCATTTGTTAACTATTTGTTACCGTCATATACCAATTATTGTAAATATTTTTTTTATAAGGGCCTGGCGTACGCGAAGGTAAATACTTTTCTATAGCGAGTGTTCAAAAATATATTTTCAAAAGTTGCGATGCGAATTGTACTTAGCTTTGCGTGCGCCAAAATAAGTGATTTACATAATAGTTTTTATACATTGAAACACAGTGCACTTCCGTCTTGAAACCCATTGTTTTAAACCGACAATGGGTTCGATCCCATGGCCTAAGTACTTAAATCTACAACCAACTAAGATTAGCATTCTAGAAATTGTGTAAACTGCATCCAAAAGCTCCGACTTTTTATTGTGCGTTTGTGTTTTTCGGAGTAGTAAATAAAAGAGGCTATTTTAATTGTTATTACTGTGTCTGTTGAAAGACATAGATTTTTTTTTTCTAGCAGATTTTTCTTCTGATCAAAATTGAATATGATAAAGCCAAAATAAAAATTAAACCCGTAGTAATTTATCGTAATCATAAATTAAGCAATTTTTGTCAGTTGAAAAAAGCATGCTAATATGAAATCATAAAATACACAAATTTACCATTATTTCGTACAACAAAAAATAACCAAAATATTTTAATTATATTTTTGTTGACATTTTAAGATTATTAGTGTTTATGTTGCTGGAAGACCGTCGGGACAAGATTCGAGTCCCGGCCAATGTAAAGTACAAGTTTGTTTTGTGTTAAGTTTAAGCAATACACGAGTTATTAATAAAGAGATTGAGTTTTATTGTATTTCACGTCATCAAGTTATCAGTAATATTTTATGTCAATAAATTCCTTATTATCATTCACATATTATGTGTAATATAAGATAAGATACTAATAAATTTACAATTTAATTAGAATAACTTCGCAAGTCACAATAATTAACTCTTGTATTTCCCGAAGGGTTAGGCAGAGGTGTACATTATGTACAGTCTGTGTGTATGTTTAGGTCCCATGTAATATGGAGCGAGCCTATTGCCATTAACTATGCACAAATCCTGTGATTAAATTAACCTCCTCAACTATCTACTGTCCGTAAACACAACTGGCTACGCTAGAAATCCCTGGTATGCGGACTTCCCAAGTAAGTCCATCATGCTCATGGAGGCAGGAAGTCTGTCTGCCTCCTCCGGCGCCCGGTGAAAGCTTCTTTCTCCCTTTTCGCCGCCTCTTTTGCAAGCATAACTCGCTTACAGTAGGAGGCGGCTTCCCACGCGCTCTAGCTCCTGGCGTCGCGCGGCGTCCCGACCAAGTTACTACGACGACATTAAAGACGACACGTGGCGTATTGGCTAAGCGATTGGCTTCTGCACCACGTATTGTGAGTTTGATCCCCACCAGGAGCAAATATTTTCATGATCTACAGGCAGTTGTTCCAGGCCTGGGCGTTTTTGTATGTGAGAATTTGTGTTTGTAAACGCACCCACGATACAGGAGAAAATCAGAGTGAGTGATATAGTTTAAAAAAAATCGGAATCTAATTCTGATCTAAAAATACGATGGTAAACTAATGGTGTACTGAAGTACACCAAATGGTGTAGTCGTAATAGTATGTTACATAATAAACATGTGGAATTATGGAACGTTTATTACATAATCCGTAAGTCAATCGCCAACGATGTGAGTCGCGGGTTCAAGTCCCGCACGAAAAAACATTTTGTTAAGTTAAAAACACACATAATTTGAACCACTCAACTCAAGAATTTTGAAAATTGTCAGTACTTTTGATTTTATATTCTTACTTAATTCAATGCCTTCTTTTTTCGAGTTCGATTTAGATTTTTAAATACAACGCTGTATTTAAAAATCTAAATTCAATCGCTTTTGTACATACCGTCACCCCTGTATTCCCCGAAGGCTTAGGCAGAAGTGTACTGCTGTATACACCCACAGTTCGCAAGGTATGTTTAGGTCATATATAATAGGGGGCGAACCTGCGCTGCTACTGAGAATTTCACGAAAAAACCTTAATAACACTTTGCTTGATCTGGGAATTGAACCCAGAACCTCTAGCGTAGTAGCCGCATTTACGACCACTAAACTAATGTGGCAGTTTTATATCATATCAGTAAGCTATTTATATTTAGTAATACATAAAAAATAATGATTTTTTCTTCCTTGAGACACATTTCTATAAAATTCATCCGATTTCAATTAAACTATTACGATTAGTATTTACTTGCTGTGTTCAGACGAGGAATCACTGACATAAATACATTATTTTAAAAATTAAAAGAAACTCCCGACACTGCCATTTTGTGGCGGCGGCGGCCATCTTGGACCGATGTTCATCAAATATAGCTAAGAACACTCCCGACTTATTCACCTTTCAAACAAAAAAAAAACAGAATCATAATCGGTTCATCCGTTCGGGAGCTAAGATATCACACACACACACACACACGTCAAATTTATAACACCACGTCATTTTGTGTCGGGGGTTAAAAAATATAATGAGACACACAATTCTGATACAAGGATATTCTGTAATTTCCACATACGGGAAATGGGATTAAGCCGTGAGAGACAAAACATAGTCGGAAACTTATTAGGTCATTTTGTAGATGCAATCCCTTCGGATATACAGAGCATAGGCAAACAAAATAACAAGACATGAGTACCTATAATAACAGCCATTTTTGAACCTGGGAGCCTACTCCGAAAAGTGCGTAGTTTCGACTGACGGATCGAAGATCGTAACGTATTCCTACCAAGAAAGTGTTTTGGACACGACAATAGATTCGATTTTCGTGTCTTGCGTTGACCGTATTCCCAACTGTTCTTTCGTTGTTTGATAATACAGGTAAAATAGTTACATTTTTATTATCGTCGTTTCGTTTCTGAAGCTTCGACGTTTGGTTTTCGTAGTAGCCGCTCAGAACGCAATTACGTAAAAAGCAAATTATTATAATTTGCACCGCAACACAACAACACCTGCAATATTATGGTCAATTATAAAATTTCCCACGAGTTTAAAATATCGTGAAGTCACATATATTACGTAGAAGTCAGTCACCGAGATTATTAACAAAGGTTATTACTTAACAGCGGCGCCACGTCTCAATAAATTGACCGTAAGTTGAAGTTGCACGAAATCGATTTGCAGTTAAAAAGTTGATAAGTTTTTGGGGTCGCAGACTGATCAGACAAAAACCCATACGTGAGAATTCAGTATGTGTTTCTCACCTATTCTTATTCATAATAACTAGTATTTCCATCCACTGTAGTATTAGTTATTTAGTGACACCCTTTTCCTGATGTTTGAAATAAATTCCAATGAAGTTATTTTTTATTTTAAGGATACAAATACATGATAGCACAGTATAAACGTGTATTGTATGTAGATACCTAAAAACAGCTTCATTACTTACCATGATCTCCTTATTTAAATATTTTTAGTTGAATTAATTTTATTCAGCATGGTCGGGCCAGATGCAATGCGATATGTTCAACTGACACTATAAAGATTGGGCTGCTAAGACTACAAACAAAGTAGCTTCGAAGAAGGGTAGGTACGTATGCCTTTATGCAATAGGATGAACTGAAGTTTGCAAAAAACATTATAGAATATAGCTTTCTAGGGGTAAAATAATACATAGATAATAATATAACACAAAAACTTTCAGTACTAAGTTTCCTTAAAAAAAGCCAATTCATCAATATTTTTTGATATAATCCTCGGTGTGCGGGTCTCTCTCGCACTTGGCTGGATTTTTTAAATACGTACAACTAGTCCACAAACTGAATACCTACCTTGTTAGACAAACGTAAGTGTGAACTTTAGAATTCAATACAGTTACGAAATTGGATAATTTAATTTTATACCGATATATAATATTAATATGACAGTCATTTGCAGAATCTTACCTCAGGGGTACTAAAATAGAATTCTTACAAGATTTTCAATACAATCAATAATAATAAATCATAACTATGAGCCAACAACACAGCTCTCCCACGCAGCCTTTTTTAAATGGGGCTTATGGAGCGTCTGCCCTCAAACGGAGAAGTACTCAGATATTGACTTATAAAAGTGACTTTAAAAGATCAGAATTATATTTACAGAGATAAATATAATTCACTTGCTTTGCCTCGCCTTATTATATAGTCAAACAATATCAGAGCCCGACAATTCCAGACGATCTGTGGTACCCACGTTTATGGAGGTTAAAACGAGCGGAGGCGGGCTTAAAAATTAGTTAATCATATTGTGTAAGCATGTTTGTCATCGGTCCTTACCCAATCAATAGCTAATGATTTACAGCAACAGACTATTACGTAATTACAAGGACATTACCCATCCTTAACTACCGAATAATTTATTAGAGTGCACCTTTGGTTTAGCGAGTTTTGCAAAATTTTGTTGGGGTTTTCGGCCAAAAATTCTCAATAGCAGATCGTTTTTATACCCGGTTTCAGAAGATCAATTTATCATAATTATCATCACCAGCCTATATTCGTCCACTACTGGACGTAGGCCTCTCCTAGTGAACGCCACAGAGGCCGATCTTCGGCTTTCCTCATCCAGTCGCTGCCAGCTGCCTTCAGCAAGTCGTCACTCCACCTGGCCGGCGGCCCTACACTACGTTTGCCTAGACACGAGCTATGGAAATAGCTTTGCTCGGAGGCTGAGAGATAAAATCCGAAACGAAGTTATCCGTCAGAGAATTACAGTTACCGACATAGCTCAAAGGATTAGCAACCAAAGGGCCGGTCACATCTGTCGGAGAACCGACAAACGCTCGAGCAAAAGAGTTCTCGCGTATCAATTTATAACTAAAGGTAATTAAAGATATAAATTATGACACGTTTGGCATAGTAGCTGAGCGATTGGATTCTGCGTATCGCAAGTTAGAACCGCGCACTAAACAAATGTATTGTAATGTATGTATGATCCGTATTTTTTTATTATTGTTGTTAAAATGGCCATTTTTGATTAATAATAATAATATGATTCATATAATAAACATAACATACATACCATCACGCCTGGAGTCCCCGAAGGGTTAGGCAGAGGCGTACTAATGTACACCCACAGTTCGCCGGTATGTTTAGGTCCCATATAATAGGGGGCGAGCCTATTGCCATTAACCGGGCACAAATCCAGACTCCGAGCTGCTACTGAGAATTTCATAACACTGCTCGACCTGGGGATCGAACCCAGGACCTCTAGTGTAGCAGTCGGGCTTGGGACCACTAGACTAATGCGGCAGTTTTTAGCAACTTTATTATTCATCTAATAAAGTTGCTAAAAATCACTTTGGTAGGTACTTACGCTAAGGGTTCTAAATATGAATTGATTTTAGATTAACTGCAGAATGGCTGAAGATAATAGGGTATTTTACTATAAATAAGAAAAAATCTAAAAACATATTATTGAAATAGCTTAGGCAAATAGCAGTCCGAAAATTTTACTATTAGTTCATAAAATAACAAAATAAATTTTAAAACTCAATTCAATTTTTCCAGTTTTTTAATCTCTTTTTTAACACCATGAAATAGTAGCCGCCATGATATTACGTCATACGGCTGTGTAAACTGTAAAGTGTCAACTGTTAACTGATCAGCCTTTGTACTTTTATTTTACACAGCCAAGTGACGTCATAACCACAGATATGGCGTCCACTGCGTCCAGCGTTTTCGTCAAATTAAGCGCGAAATTTGAAAATGTAATTTTTAAACGCATTTTTATGGCACTTATCGATGGAATAAAAATATTGTGTTTTTAGTGGTTTATTATCACTACAGAATCTAATTGAGGTACTTTTCAAAAATGGGTGTTCCACACACCCTATTATTTTAAACCAGCCTACATTTAGCAATTCCTCTAAAAAAATTCAGAACCTATGCAGGGTTAAAAATTTCAATGACCTGCCAAATTTTAAAATTAAGAACAAACCCAAAGTGCTTCCAGAAGGAATTGTAGGTAGGTACAATAGAAAATTTTATCAATAAGTAAGCAATTACTCATAAGATTCCTTATACGAGTATATTATCTAGAGGTGAATCCAGCTTCCATTAAATAATCCTGCCTTTCACAGATACCCTAAGGTCAAAGGCCATCTAAGACGTGAGCGACGACTGGTTTCCACAGGAAATCCTGCCTTTTACACAAGCGTTGACCCCCTTATGTGGCAAGCGTGATGCTAACCAGGAAGGAGTAATCTTCAAGTGAAAGTTCCATAGAATACGGTCGAGCAGTTTTCTAGATTCCACAGATTATGTGGATTGACATCATTTGTTAATTATAAAGCAATATTGAATTAGCAGTAATGAAATGAGCTAAGTACTTAAGCTTAGTTAGTGGTTTCAAGTAGTTTAAAGCGAAAGGTACTGGATTCGATTCCTAAGTCGAGTGAAGTATAACATTTTTTAATGAAATTCTCAATAGCAGCTCAGATGTAAATGGGTGGTGTGGATTTGTTTTTTTTATGGATTTAGTCGGCAAACGAACTGATGAGCCACCTGGTGGTAAGTAGTCATCGTCGCCCATGGACACCTGCAACACCAGAGGAGTTGCTGATGCATTGCCGACCCTTAAAAGCCCCTACAGACTGTTGACTGCCAGAGCCGTAGCAACCGAGAGGAACTGGCTCTTACGTGCTAAAGTCGAAACACATACCAGGACGTGCTTTACGAAAGACTCCGACGCAAGGGTGGTCGCCAGCCAGTCAGAACTCAAGAGGTCCTACCACCGAGCAAGTCAGATATTTTAAGCCCCTTACGGGATGCATATCTGAAAGGCAGTGTACGAGTTCGTGCGGTACGGGTTTGTGCTCTCACTCACTTCCTATTATACAAATACTAATAAATATATCAAACAAAAATTCATTTTTTATGACTATGATTAGCCCAGTCTGCCCCACTGCTGGGCAAAGGTCACCCCCTCATGTCTCCATCTATCTCGATCATGTGCTATTTAGATTGGTCCAAATAGTACAAGATCGATTTGCATTAAAGAAATCAAAATAGTTACGCCATATCTTCTTTGGTATGCCATGATGCCGCCTATAGATATCAGGGCTCCACTTAATTATCATCTTAATTATTATTTGACGATACATTTGGCGTAGCGGCTGAGCGATCGGCTTCTGCGCCACGTGTTATGGGTTCGATCCCCACACAGAGCAAATATTTGTATGATCTACGGGTAGTTATTCCGGGTCTGGGCGATTGTGTATGTGAGAATTTGTGTTTGTAAACGCACCTACGACACAGGAGAAAATTTTAGTGCGGGCCAACGTTTCTTAAAAAAATTATAGTATAAAATACGTATAGACTGATTAGTTAATCATGGTTTTAAATCAGCACAGGGTAAGTCTGACAGAAATATTTTAAATCGAGTGAATCCACTGCCCGCTGTAAATCGATATAAGGGGATACCTCGAATGCGCCCTGCGTTACTCCCTACAATACTTATTTGTTTTTACCTGCGACGCAAAAAAGAGGGGTGTTATAAGTGTGTATCTGTGTGTCTTTGTATCGGTTTATCAGTGTGTCTGTCTGTTGCATCGTAGCTCCCAAACGAGTTGGACCATTTTTATTCCGTTTTTTTTAGTTTGAAATGTGTCTTGAACGAGAGTGTTCTTAGCTGTGATTCAAGAAAATCTGGCAACCGTTTGAAGATTATCAGTTATTCTCTAGTTCATGAAGGGAAAAGAAAAACTTCCACAGGTCTGATTGATTTAAATCTTGGAAATTGTTACTTCAATGATATTGCAAAAACATGGTAACCACCAGATGATGCTGCGAAATGTTAAATTTAAAGTTGTTGTAACTAAATTGACGCAGTGCTCCTTTTTTATAATTCGGAAAATACTCATGGGTCCTCCGCCAACCGCGGAAGCGGCACGGTTTGTCGGAATCGTACCGACCAAACCGTACTTGCCTTTCTTTGCCCCGTTTATCAGGTCTCAAATGAAATTAATAATAATTTTTATAGTTTGGATAATTATTTTTAACTATTTTGGCTTCTTCCTTAACTTTTACGGAATACAGTCACAATGGTATGCCAAGAATATAACAGGAAGACTAACCTGTCTTCATACATTACAGAAAATTATCCACAAATCATATTAAATACTTAAGTAATTAAAAACACATTGCCCATTGTTCTCGAGTTAAATTAAGTGATATTATCTGTGGAGATAAGAATTACTGTATGTCTTTGATACTTACTTTTTTGTCGCGTTTGGTGCCAGAAATAGGTGTTAATGATTTTGTCCTTGTATCGAAGGGGCTCGCTACGCTGAACGATCGATTGCTGTGGTCAGTCTATGGATGGGTGATCATTTTTAATCGAGACTCTTCGTGTTTCTCGGTTGCTGCGACTTTAGCATTCTAAATTCACAATGAATTAATGAATTAAACCGAAGATTATGTTTATAAATGCACCGTAGTATCATAAACTTTTGAATTCGCAAACATACCATCATGCCGGTATTCCTCGAAGGGTTAGGCAGAGGTGTACCTACCTACTACTACCACCCACAGTTCGCCGGTATATTTACATCCCATGTATTCTTGGCCGCAAATCCAAACTACGAGCTGCTATTAATAATTTCATGGAAAAGCCCAATAACATTTACTCGACTTAGGAATCGAACCCTGTACCTCTAGCGTAGCAGTCCCGCTTAAGACCACTAGACTAATAAGGCAGTTAAATTCACAAAGTATCACGTTTTGTTAATTATTTTTTTTGGTTCGATTAATGGCATAGGCTCGCCCTCTATTAGGTATTATATTACGTAATACATGGGACCTATACATACCGGGTAACTATGGATGTTTGTATTTTATTATATTTTTCTTCTTACCAACTAAAACTATAATATACTCGTAATCAATGCACATTAAAAAAGTAACGCCTGTCAAAATATGTATAGCAATAAGCACTGTGACGAATTATTGCATCGTGTTTTAATTTATTTTGCACAACAAAGGTCTTGCCTCTGCTGGGGTGAACGTCACAGACAGCTCAAAGGGGAATGAGTTTCACCCTATCAAATTAGGCACACGAATATCATATTAATAACTCAACCAGGATTAAAATCGTCTATATAAAATTATATCGTCAAATTGAATGTTACCATTTGTACAGGTAAAACGTAGGTAGAATTAATATTTTTACGGCCCCCATAGCTTAAATCCCCAAAATATTATTGAAGTAAATGTTTTATTTTATCACTTCGTTATTGCATTGCGAGTGCACTTTGTTTAAGCCTTTTAAATAGCACTCGTAATTGATTGGCTGGTTTTTGTCTGGAGCATCGTTTAACGTGTGTATTTGTAAATCTGTGTATCTGTTGCATCGTAACGCCAAACGAATGGACCGATTTTGAATCAGTTTTTTTCTGAAAGGTGACTTGATGGAGAGTGTTCTTGGCTATGATTTAAGAATATCTGGCCAGCCGTTTTGAAGATTATCAGGTCTTTTCTGTTTCATGAAGGGATGTGAGAAACATCCACAGGTCTGACCGATTTGAAATTTGGTGTCCGGTTACTTCACTGATATTGCACGAACATGACAAACATGTCTTGATACAGCGGGAGTTTTTAAAATTGAAAGTTAATATTTGTCGCAACTCAATAAATAGCCAAAAAGTTATAATATAAAAATATTTATCTCTATATGTCACTTTCTCACACCCGCGACTTGAGCTCACGCATAAGTAACCTACATATCCACACCGTCCATAAGAGATTTACGATTTATTGTGTAAGGTGACACTCAATCTCGTTGCGTCGTTACATAAAAAAATATTATTTATATCATCTTCACGATTTGTGTACTTACATATATAATGCAGGTACCTACTTAATACAAATAGTAAACTATTTTTATTTCATTTGTTTTGCTAATATTGTTATTTAGCATACACACCTATTGCAGGTACTACGCACTCGAGTCTAATATTAATGAAGAATATATTTTTTAAACGTTGTCCCACACTAGGATTTTCACCTGCATCGTGAGTGCGTTTCCAAACACAAATTCTCACATACACAAACGCCCAGACCCGGAAAAGCTACCTGTACATAAATCATATAAATATTTGCTCCGTGTGGGGATCGATCCCACAAAACGTGGCGCAGAAGAAGATCGCTCAGCCACTTTGAGTCACTTGTTTGTCATCCTAGAGCATCCACTGCCGGCAGGACCTTTTATTAGTTACCTTTTATTAATTCTTGCAACATGCCTCTCAAACTGCCAAATTAGTTTAGTGGTCCTCAGTAAGACTACTGCCTTAGATATTTGGGGTAGGATTCCCAGTTTGAAAAGTGTGATTGAGTGTGAAATTGAGTAGGTATCTCATTGAAATTATCAGTAGCAGCTCGGGGGTTTTATTTGTGCCCGATCAATGGTAAAAGGCTCGCTCCCTATTACATGGGACCTAAACATACTGACGAACTGATGATGTAGTACATTCGTAGGACAAGTGTGAGGGTATACCTACCTATTTTCTATATGCCCAAACTATATTAAGCGTATTCTTTTCAATTATAGGAAGACAAAATTTAAGTTCAATAAATAGTGATGTTATCTGTATAAATTACCTACCTATCATCGGGGATAGTTGAATACCGCGTAACTAACACTGTCCTATAAGGCCTAACTTTAAATCAAATTACATTGAAATTATTGTAAAATAAACCTTAACACTTTTCTTTAAGACTTAACTTTAAATTAAATAACATTGTAATTAATGTAAAATAGACCCAAACAACTGATACAACAAAGTGTTACGCAGTATTGAACCATCTCCGACGCTATGGATTAAAACGCCTATATGCGATATATCGTACTTACAGGAGTTTAAAGTGTGTTAGTATGAAACGGAGCCCAACCCTACGTGGAAATATAAATTTTCTATCACAATTCCTTTGACATTTGAATACTTATTCGAATTTCCTGCCGATATTAAGTGAACTCATGCATTAGCGTCTGTAAAATTTTCCATAACAATCCTTTTGAAAATCGTGTCGATATAAAATGCACTTGGGCGAAAGGCGAGGCCATACAATGTAATTACACGTTATAAAATATTGTTATCGAGGACTTCCAATATTGTGCACTCAATGATTGATCTGTGAGTTTATGGATGGATGGATTCAATGGATTGTCGCCAAATCGGGACCACTCCATGTCTCCGATAGCGCGTCAGGCCATCGTTCGCTGTTGTCATACACCTATTATCGTTTCGAGGTTGTTCATTAGTGATCATTGTTCTGCCTTATCATCAACCAATTTTTTTTTATGAGATAGGGGCGCAAACGAGCAGACGGGTCGCCTGATGGTAAGCGATTCCCGCCGCCCATGGACACCCGCAACACCAGAGGAGTCACAAGTCCGTTGTCGGCCTTTTAAAAGGGGATTGGGCCTCCGGTAACCTCACTCACTCGGCGAAACACAACGTAAGCGTTGTTTAACGCCGGTTTTCTGTGAGGCCGTGGTATCACTCCGGTCGAGCCGGCCCATTCGTGCCGAAGCATAGCTCTGCCACGTAAAAAACTACTTTATACTATGCTACTGCTGGGCACGCGTCTCTTCCCAGAGTGAGAAAGGTGGATTTTAGTCCACCACGCTCGCCTACTGCGGCTTGACAGACTTAACTATTACACCTTTAAGAATATCTCTCAGGCGTCATCCGGCGGTTATTCCCAAAAGACTACACATCCTTCCTTCAAAAAAGGAGTGAAATGATTTTTACTGGGTCGACAACGCGCGAGACACACCTCTGGTGTTGCAGACTTCAATAGGCTACAGTATCTGCTTACCATCAGGCGGACCGTAAGCATGTTTGACACCTCAGTGGTATAAAAAAACCGGACAAGTGCGAGTCGGACTTCCCACAGAGGATTTCTTACAAATTTGTACATAATAAAATTTATTACAAATGTATATTACTTGCCAAATTTCATAGTTCTAGGTCAACAGAAAATACCATATAAATTATGATTCTCTTGAGAGTGTCGAAATATACGTTTTTTGCGTCATAAACGGCCGTATCTTTTTTTACATTAACTTAGAAGCTTGATTTTTTTCATAGCTTCAAGGGACTATAGACCTGAGTATATGGTTTTTATTTCAACGCTATGCCTGTACGCGTTCCCGAGATAAAAGACAAACACTGTCTTGACAGACAGACGGATGGACGGATGGACGAACGGATAACAAAGTGAGCCTATAAGGGTTCCATTTTTTCTTTTGAGGTACAGAACCCTAAAAAAAGTAGTGCAGATTTCCTCACAATGTTTTCCTTCACTGTTTATGCGAGTGAAAACTAATTAATCATTAATACGCATGATTTTGAAAAGTAAGACGTGCGTAACTTAGGTTCGTACTTGAGACCCTGGGCTTGACAGTCCAACGTTCATATCAGTAGACTATCACTACTCAAGACCCAATGGCGTCTTAATTGTTTTACCTATCGTCGGAAGCCAAAATAACCTGAAAATCGTCATCGAAAAAAAGCGTCATCGATTCATGGTGGACATTCCAAAAACCCGAACGAAACACCTTAAGTCCACTTTTATCATGCGTTTCGCTGAAATATGGAATCCACTTCCCGAGTGGATCTTCCCTGACAGATATCAACTGGGTGTCTTTAAATCACGAGTGAATCGGTTTCTTCTAGGCCAGCGCGCTCCATCGAAGATCGCAGTATCGCTTAACATCAGGCGGTCAAGCGTAAGCCTATCACGATTAAAAAAAAACATAAACAAACGCCCAAACCTGGAACAACTGCCTGTAGCCTGTCCATCTAACCCACAACACGTGGCGCAGAAGCCGATCGCTCAGCTGCTGCCCCAAACCTGTCCTAACTTGTTACATATAATATAATTATTACTTGGTTAAGAAAGTTAATAATGCGACACAACATGACGTTCACCTTGAAAGTTACTGCAAGTTCAACGAGCCTGATACAAAACAATAAATTATGCTAAAGATCCTTTAAAAAAATAAGGGGCCTTCACAATGGGGTGTCTCGTCGCTACGTCGAGCGCTCTTCCCCCTTGTGACATAGATGTCTTGATCATTTCAAGGTAACTAGGGTAATATAACGGGGAATTCAATGAATGGTGAAGTTCAAGGTTACCTGTTTTATTTTAAACCCGTCAAGGCCAAAGAGTTAACGGCTTTATCCTTACTAATATTATAAACGTGAAAGTTTGTGAGTGTGGATGTATGGATGTTTGTTTCACGCTAGAACGGCTGAGCGGATCTGGATAAAAATTGACACACAGATAGATTATAACCTGGATAACACATAGGCTACTTTTTATCTAGGTCGGACCCAATCCTGAAGTCCACGCAGACAAAGTCGCGGGCAGAAGCTAGTGAATAATAAACCACAGATTCTATAAACTAAGGGAGATAATTTTATCAAGACATAAATATAACTACTTAGGTACTTACTTATCGAACGATACTGAAGAATCAAGACGTATCCAAACAAATGAGCTGTTTATTCCCATGTAATAGCGGACGATCCTATTGCCATTAATCGGGCAGAAATCCAGACTTCGAACTGCTACTGATAATTTCATAGAAAAACCCAATAACTCTTTGTTCGACCTGGACATCGAACCCAAGACCTATAGCGTAGCAGTCGCGCTTGGGACCACTAGACTAATGAGTCATTATTCATAGGCACTAATGAGTATCTATTCATAAAACCTTGTCATAGTAATGGGCCTTTTGCAAGTACTAGGCACCTATCAAACGCGTTCAGCAGTAAAGAAAAATAAGATAGTCGGTACTTACTTCTTAAAGTTCATTGCTCTTTAATGCAGCTTTTGTATTATCGCTGATATCTATTATATATCCAACAATGGTAAAATTTAAACAAAGGGAAATTCTATACGTTGTCGATCAGAAATGAAGACATAATGGGAAAATGTCTGGAAAATTCTCTAATGCGTGGCGAAACAGTATACAAGTTGCACTTATGTTTACAATAGCTTTATTTTTGTATTATCTGTCTCCTGTCTCTAATATCCCTAGGACTTTTTGAGACAGAAGGTAGTCAATATTCTTCTCTAAGATCTGTCTTTAAACCAACATTCATCAAAATTAGTTCAGTAAAAACGTAACAAGCAGACAGGCCATTATAATTTCTTCAAGCTGAAGGCGTTTACTGCTCGTGATGACGAGATAATCTAGTTTTTATTAATTATGTATTATTATTACACAATAATGAAAAACTATGTATATTCGAATAGGATAGGTAATTATTTAACAAAGTTAATTGTACAGTGCTACTAATATCGGCACGTCAGGTAACGGCATAGGTTTGATACTTCTGTAAAAAAAATAATAGTAGCAACGAAGTTAAGTAAGGTTTTTATTAAGAAAGTTAGGGCATAGTGGAATCGAATAACTCCACTCACAGTTGGAGCTGCTCGACTGGGGAAGTACCTCCACTTTGCAGATCGTAGCCAAATAACATAGCTCCGTGCTATCTTGTGTTCCTAACGGTGAGCAAGGTCGCCGGAGCCTCGCGAGGAAGCGTTGTGTTGGCACTTTGGCAGTGTGGGGACTGGTGGTGTTTTGTTAGCGCCGCTGTCATGGCAGCATGTCTCCTATGCTATCAGCCCAGCTATTCATCCTTAATTTACAGGGCCGGCAACGCGCGAGTGATACTCCTGGTGTTGCAAGCGTCCATACGCTATGGTAACCGCTTACCATCAGGCGGGCCGTATGCTTGTTTGCCATCCTAGTGGTATAAAAAAAGAAGGAAGTCCAAGTTAGTCGCTGCACCACGCCATTGCCATTTTTTGCATTTTCGTCTCGTATTGCTTAATATGTTCTTTTAATATTATATACGTTTGCAAGAAAACCTGTGACATTAAGTTTATAAAAAGGATGAAAACGTAATATTTCGATTAGGAATTCTTTGCCTCGAAAGTGTATCAAGATTTGTGAAAAATACAAAATAATTAATAAGAAAACCGCAGATTTGAAAGACTGCCTCATTAGTCTAGTGGTCCCAAGCGCGACTGCTATGCTGGAGATCCTGGGTTCGATCCCCAGGTCGAGCAAAGTGTTATTGAGATTTCTATGAAATTCTCAGTAGCAGCTCGAAGTCTGGATTTGTGCCCGGTTAATGGCTATAGGCTCGCCCCCTATAACATGGGACCTAAACATACCAGACGAACTGTGGGTGTACATTAAGTACGCCTCTGCCTAACCCTTCGGGGAATACAGGCGTAATGGTATGTATGTATGTATGTAAAAATACAAAATAATTAATAAGAAAACCGCAGATTTGAAAGACTGCCTCATTAGTCTAGTGGTCCCAAGCGCGACTGCTACGCTAGAGGTCCTGGGTTCGATCCCCAGGTCGAGCAAAGTGTTATTGAATTTTTCTATGACATTCTCAGTAGCAGATCCGAGTCTGGATATGTGCCCGGTTAATGGCAATAGGCTTGCCCCCTATTACATGGGACCTAAATATACCGGCGAACTGTGGGTGTACATTAGTACGCCTCTGCCTAACCCTTCGGGGAATGCAGGCCTGATGGTATGTTATGTTAATAAGAAAACTAAATCTAAAACCAATGTTACATGTATCTGCTTAGCACTGACCTCTATAATACTCTATATAGTACTAGAGAGATGCGTATTTGAAGCTGTTGGACGTGTGGATCGATAGGAAATACGTATGTAGATTGTAGTTATAGTGTAGGTACATATTTTGACAAGATTGCCTGTAGAGGTGGTTTCCTCGAACACGATAGGAGATTTGATATTATTATGATATGCAATTCCATAAGGCTACATCGAACAGTGGACGAATATAGGCTGATGATGATGATGCAATTTCAACCATCAATGGTCAAAGTCAAAGTCGAATATTTATTTGCAGACTAAGTATACAAAAAGGTTTTTATAGATATCTTAGTTGGTACATGACTTAGTGCCGTTTCCAGGCGCAGCAAAGATATGTAATTTAAATTTACGCAAGTGAAGCTACGGACGGGACATTAGTTTTTAATAATTGTGTTTGGAAACGATTTAAATTTTTAATAGGCTCACCATTATCATAACAAATAAAGGACATCCACAGCTGAACAAGATCGACGACACGTTTGGCGTAGCGGCTGAGCGATCGGCTTCTGCGCCACGTATAGTGGGTTCCATGCCCATACGGAGCATAGTTTTGTATGAGACAGATAGTTAGTTCCGGGTGTGGGTGTTTGTGTATGTCAGTATTTGTGTTTGTAAACGCACCCACGATACAGAAGTAAATCCTTGTGTGAGGCAACGTTTTTTTATATGGCAACTCACCCTAACGTATTACTCTACATAACTATTTATGTTTTTATGTGTACACCTACAGTTTACCGGTATGTTAAGGTACCATAAAAAAGCCGCGAGTCTATCGCCATGAATGGGAGATATATACAAACTCAGAATTTAATATAGCACGACCTGGTATTCGAATCTAGGACAGCAGTTGCTCTTCCGACCACTAGATTATGCAACAGATAATATAATTATAACCCTGAATAATGACTGATAAACCGCGCACTTGAAGTAACACTGATAACAAGGATGCTTATCAGTTATCAGCGACCAGTCGGGCAGCAGTTGTTTCTTTAGCTCCAAATAAACGAGTCGTCCAAAATGCCTTGTTTGAAAATTTTAACCAATTTACCTAAGAGTAAAATTCCATCAGATTTTGTTAATAAAGTTCTACCGGTGTTGTCAAGAGTTGTGAATAAACCTGTCGAGGTACGTAGTTACTGAACAGTTAGTAGTTACAACACTGGAATGGTGTGACGTAAAGTTTAAATGTCAAAAAGGTGCGTGCGAGCTATGTATGGTGTCAAAAAAACAAAATAAAAATACTTACCGTGCCATCTTTTTATACTCGTATTATGGAAATGGCTTTGTTTATTAGACATCATCTATCACTATTTCCATTAGAGCTTAAATCACCAAATGTTTGTTATGGCCACAAAGATTTACATTATGATTCCCAATAACATAAAAGATTATAGCCAATATTGTAGCAGTCTTTAAAAATAAACTGTTCCAACTTCTTGTAGAAAATTGTTAATTTATTTTAGTTCTATTGATGATTTTTTATCGCCTAAACTCTTTTTAATGTCTGATGTTTGTTTGACGATAATTTATCTGATGTTGATTGTCTTGTATACGTCCTGCATGACTAACAGTAATAATAGAATTCATATTTAATCTTTAATGGAATTAGTATTTTACAATCATATTCGCAATATAATAATTAATAATTTGTGTGCCCTAGTGGCTGATCATGGTATGAACATTATTAAGTATATAATTATATTATAATGAACACTTATATGTAACCCATGTATCACAAATAAACGATTTGATTTTTTAATGTGTTCGTAATCCACCAGAAACATTGAAAACATTGGAAAATGTATGCATGTGCAGCTGTACACAGGTTATTAGTTTAAAATAATTAAATAACTAACAGTATGGCAATTATTATGAGTTCAAGTTCAAACAAGCATTACTGAAGCGTTATGATTAGTTAAAAATAATCCGGTAAAAATACTCGTGGACAAGTGTTACATTCATTACTGGTACAATATTGCGAAGATTTGTGGACATTAGAGAATATTATAAGAAGGTTCTTCAAGAACTCAACGTCATCCTAAATATACTAAACGATGTGGAAAAATACACATCATCAAAATATTTATCACATCATCATGAATTGCTTGATAGTAAAGTTATTGATTAACAAGTAATCAATGATATCAGGAAATGTAAAGTGAATGAAAATGATGTTGAAATAGATCTTTAATTATAAGGCTGAATGCTCAGAATGTTCCAGACAATTTGAACGAAATGAAATTACGCTAACGCAAAACTACAAACTTTGTTAGGTTAGGTTTTTGTATCCATGAAATATAAATATTGAATGAAGCATTTATAAATTCATAGGTTGAAAGCATAAACTTAAAGTACTCCATTTTATGATTTATCATAACATTAGACAAATGTAATAGTCTTATAAGCTCCCTTAATTTATGATAAATACATGTCTTTGTCTCTCAATTTACTTACCATTTACAAATTAATTGAAACTTAAATGCTGTCATTTCAACAATATACCTCAATAAATGCCGTCTCTCTTTCTCTAATTTAAATGGACTTTCCCTCCAAATGGAGGAGGAAATCCGACCCATACCTATGCTAATCTAAATGTCCAATAATTAGTAAAAAAATATTACTATTGTGTTACAGAAGTTCATCTGTGTGGTCTCAAGCGACTGTGAGCTCAGTTTTGGTGGAGAATCGACGTCACCCGGTGCCGTGGCAACTCTGGAGTCCATAGGCAATTTAGGGCTACACGAAAACATAATAATCTCTAAAGAAGTGTCCGAATTTATTAGGAAAGAACTTGGAATTCACGAAGATCGGTAAACATAATATCTTATATACATATAAAATGCTTTGTCCTGAATGACTGACCGACTGATCAACGCACAGCCTAAATCGCTGATCTTATAGACCAGAAACTTGGAGGATGTGTTCTTTGTATGACGTAGGCATCCGATAAGAAAGGATTTTCTGATATTCTACCCCTAAGGGGGTGAAAAGGGGTGGTGAAAGTTTGTAGAAAGTCCGTCACTTTTTAGCGGGTGAAACCGCGGGGTACGTCTAGTTCTTCTATATTTTTAATAAGTACCTCATTAGCCCTTACTGCCTCATTACTCTAGTGTTCATAAGCGTGACTGCTATGCTAGAGTCGAGCAATGTTGGGTTTCTATGAAATTCTCAGTAGCAGCTCGGAGTTGGATTTGTGCTCGGTTAATGGCAACTAACAGAACTGGTAAACTAAAGCATAATCCCTTTCATTCTGAGAGGAGGTCCGTGCCCAGCAATGAGACAGTATAATGGGTTGATTATGTATGTTATGTAATGGCAATAGGCTCGCCCCTATTACCTACATGCTAACCCTTCGGGGAATACTGTCATAATGGTATTTTAATAAAATATAATAATATTTTGTCTGTTTCAGCTTATTTTTATCATTTTACGACCTACGTGCTCAAGACGTTGCTAAAGGAGGAACAATTATGACAAAAACCCAATAAAATAATCTGTTCTGGCATTTACCTACATATCTTATGGTGAAAATAAAATCTAACTACATAGATACATACACTCTCGCCTTTCTACCATAGGGGTAGGCAATAACTATAGACCGCCACTTGCTACGATTCTTGTAAACTTCTTTGCTTATTCCACATTCATGCATCTTCTCATACATACACGCCGGTTGCGAATGCTACGCACCTGTCCTTTTTGAAGGATTTCGCCAACAAGATCGCCGTATCTCCTTCAAGGGCGACCTCTACAGAGGTTGCCGCTGACATTTGCCTTATAAATTCCTTCCGTTAATCGACTTTCATTCATTCTTTCAACATGTCCAAACCATCTCAGCATATTCTTTTCAAAACGTGTCACTACAAAATGGTCTATAATCCGAGGATAACCCGTCAGAGCATCGTAATTCGCAATATTTTTATTTATTGTATCTGCTCACTATGGCTTGTCAAGTAAACTACTATTTATTGTAATTAAAAAAATATAGTTAGTTATTTTTAAATGATTATTTAATAATTTTTAATTTTCTGATATCAACGGCAGTGTATGAAACTTTTTCTAATGACACTAAGCTATGGCAAATATTTGTATGCCAATTAAAGAGTCCTCACGCCAGGGCCGGATTTAGGGGAGGGCATCCGGGGCTACAGCCCCTGGGCTCCACAAAAGAGGGGCCCCCACAATAGAAACGTCGAAATAAACACTTTCAAATTCCCGTAAACAGTAGTAAATAAAATAATAATTAATAACTTACGATAGGACAAAAACCCTTGTCTTTATCAAAGCAGATATCCTGAGCACTGAAAAATTGACCATTTTATTTAGAAAATAATTAGGGATCAGGGGGGCTCCACTCCTTTGTTGCCCCAGGGCCTCCAAACCTATGAATCCGGCCCTGCCTCACGCAACCGCTAGCGGGCTTTCTGTTTATAAAATATGCTTGTCACGGTGAATCATGAATCTCAAGGTCGCGACTATAGTGCAAGGGAAAGCAGGTGTGATTTTAAATCGGTACGATCTCGACGTCTCCTGGCACGTCCAAGGCGGCAAAAAATTTTTTCGTACAAAATTGTCTCTATCAACTGACGCCATCTATCACTCATCATCATCATTTTTTATTTATTTATTGGTAGTGGTCGTCAAACGAACAGACGAGCCATCTGATGGTAAGAACTCATCGCCCCCATGGAGACCTACAACACCAGAGGAGTTGCTGATTCGTTACCGAGCCTTAAGAGCCGCTACGAACTGCAGACTGCCTGACTCGCAGCAATTGAGAGACAATAATACGTCGCATTTACATCAGCAGGATTTATAGGAAGCGGCGCCGCATAATATTTACTACACGCTCTCACTGCACACGTTGCTCCAAAATTATTTTAGGCGCAACGAATTTGCAGTGCACTTATTTGTGATGCCTCTAGGAATGGCCCACCAAATTCAAATATAAATTGATAGGGCTAAAACACTACTATTCTATGTTGATACGGGGGTAATCGCGACATTAACTACAATATTCATAACTTAGTACTAAAACATTTGCTTCAAAATCGCAGCGAAACACAGAGTGGGTAACAGTGGATCACATATTTTTTAAATCAAATTATAATATTATAATTAGTATCTAATCTTCAAAGAAAAAGGCTTTTATTGGCAAGTATTACCTAAAATTACAAGTTAAAGGTATTACCTTTTATCTTTCAAAATTAATATTCAAAAATAAAATTAATTAAACAATGTCTGCAAATGAATTTTAGTGTCAAATACCGTACTGAATGAGCAGTCCACTGTGACCCAAAACGAAATAATTCACTGTGACCCATTAGCCGCAAGAAAAGAAATTATTACGTACAAAAATCTACTTATCTCAAACAACAAGCGAAAAACAAAATGTAAACATAAATTCTTATTCATTTAAAGATAAAACATTTTTTGAAACTACGTCAAAAAGAATTTCGTTATTATCTATTGAACGGAGTGTGACAACGCATTTTGATATCGCCTCGAAGATTAGTGCGGAGAAGAGGGGTATGAACAAGCGGAAACCAAACGTTTGCTTGTGTGCGTAAGCGTTACACAAACTGAGTTATAGTCAATAATCTACTGTACCCGTGATCCACTGTTACACACTCTCCCCTAAATATTGGTCGTGAGGGTCGGCTGGCGCAGTTTAATTTTCGACAAGGTGAAGTGAATATCGAAGCGAAGTTATGCGATTACAAGTGTGACATTATAGTGCGACAAGTGAAAGTGTAGTGACTTTCTCTGTAACTTCTGTTGTGTGTTTGTCAAGTTAATTAAAGTGTTTCGTTGTTTCTGTGAAATTGGTGTTGATTAAATTTATCCCGAACAAAGCTCGTAACGGTATATTTAAAGATTTTTATCATCTTACTGCCCTCATCCCAATTCATTTCGGTTTGGCGTAGTCTTTTTCTTACATATCCACTTTTCTATCAACCGTCATCTCAACATTCACTTCCTTCATTTTATTTATTTACGTATATATTTATTTATTTATTTATAATCACCTACATCTATCATTACAGGAGTTCCCTAATTCGACAGAGTAGTTTACATTTTAAAAATAATAATGTTTAAACCTTATAATTAGTTACAATTTGCTATGAATTAACTGTAACCCTTGTAAATTCGTTCAATGAACATGTGAATTAATCTATACGGCCAGCTACTGCGTTGAGTGTGCGCAACACGCGCGTTATTCATTCATAGACTTAATTTCACACAGTTCATTCTTATTTTCTTACATTTACCGCATTTGATGAATATGAGAAGTATTCAATATCTATTTTTTACAATATTATGATTTTCATTTAGATGAGAATAACGTCATATATTAACCCGGGGCAGTATTATGACATGTTAACGCCATTATTTTTACGCTGTGAGAAAGAGATGCCGTTGTATATATTAAATAGCCTCATCTTTTTCTTACAACCTATAAATGATGGCGTTAAGATGTCATAACACGGCCCCTGTACTGTGTATTGTATTAATATTAAAACACACTGGAATTTAATATTATTTTAATTATGAATATGATATTTTATTTACTATGAATTAAAATTTTCTGTAAAATTGTATCATTTATATTTCATTTACATACTTTGTCTGTATTTAATATTAAACCTTTCATTGTTTATCACCATTTTCTTTATTAATTACAGCTTTTATAGCACTCCCGCTGACAACCACTCCTTCTTCATCAATCCAGGTAGCTCCATCTATGTCCTTCCAGATTCCGCTTCTAGTAGTTATCTCATTCTCTGTTATCTCATCCTCATCTTCGTTCCATGACAGTGAGTCATGAACAACATCAACTACAGGAGCTGCTTCTTCTTTAATTTCGAGTTTAAGGACACCGTCTTCCAAATCTTCTATAACATCAGTTTCTGAATCTTTATCGGAACTGTTCTCTGGTTCGATATCGGGTTTAGATAGTTTTCTCACGATCTTGTCTGCTCTAGCCTTCCATCTCTCTAAATTCTTCAAAGCCATGGCATACATAGGTCTAGTGTCTGGCAGTATTCGATACAACATGCTGTAGCATGCTATGCAAATCTGACTGAGAAATCCGACCTGAAATTTGAAAGAAAACAATTTTTGGTAGGTTTGTACCTCTTTAGGACAACTCTTTTCACTTGTTTTACAATTTCCATGTGTTGCAGTGATAGCCTAGTGATTTGACCATTGGACTGCCAAGTTAAAGGTCACGAGTTCGAATCCAAGGTACCTTTCACTTTGCAAAGTCATGTGCGTATTAATAGTTAAGTATCTCGCGCGTAAACGGTGAAAGAAAACATCGGAAACCTGCATGCCGATGCAGAGATTTGCTTGATGGGGTGTAAAGTCTGCCAACCCGCAGTAGGCTAGCGTGGTGGACAAAAGCCTTATCATCCCCCTCATTCTAAGAAAATACCAGTGCCCAGCAGTGGGACAATATCATGGGTTGGTGATGATGATTATGTTATGTATACTATTGATTATATTATTGAGAATTTCAAAATGCCTTTTGACGATAAAATGTATTACAGAACTATGTAGGTACTTTAAACTTCCACCATTAGGTGGAAAATAAAAAAAAGGATAACTACTATGTATTTTTGTCATTTTCTTCTTCAGTAAAATAACTGATAAGTAGCTGGAGTGTTAATTCTAAAGTGCGCAATTTTTCATTAAGGACCCATAAACTTAACAGTTCGAAACAATGATTACATCTGTATAAAGACTAGTGAATAATCTGAGCGGGTTTACGATGCCTAGTTATTGTTATCTATTATTATCTGTGTCGATCTGCAATTTTTCCTGTAGCTCGTAGAACAGTTTTGATTATAATAATATTATGCTCTAGAATACGTCCCTACATTAACAAGTATATGATAATTAATACAGCACCTATGTAGTAGTATGGTAATAATTTTATCTATCCACATCATTGACCTCCATTTATGTACAATACTTTTGTATGGGATAGAGGGACAAACGAGCAGACCGATCGCCTGATGGTAAGCGATTACCGTCGCCTATGGACACCCGCAACACCAGAGGAGTCGCAAGTACGTTGCCAGCCTTTTAAAAGGGGATAGAAAAGGGGTTAGAAGATATAAGTACTATCCTCAAAAATGTTATTTAATATTCTTAACTATCCTCTATAATAGCATAGAATTATATGAAGATCGGTGATATAAAGAAACGAAATAATACTCCCTTATTCACTCACTCACAGATTATTTACGAAATTTTAGAAACGGTAAATAGGAAACTAAACAGGGGTTTTGGAAAATTCCTAATATTAACTTATAACTTTTGTATCTTATAAGATTCTTTTTTTAGCCCAACGGACACAATACTATAAAGTAAATCATACAATAATAAAGCTGTACTTAGACAGATACATAAATAACATAATTCTTGGAGAGATAGACAAGAAAATAAATAAAACTATTCTTCGTTCTTCTCACGTTTCAATAAAAACTCCAATCTAAAAAATATAAGCTGCTTATCTGTTGATATCAACACAATGTTTCCATCATATAATAAACATTGTTTTCTTCAAGTGGGAGGTACTTATTGGATCACATACTATCTACTACTACTACTGTAGACTACTTAGGTTACAAAAACAAACAACAATTAAGATATTGTTTCTCTCTGTTATCGACGAGAATACTTTATTTTTCTGTCTGTTTACATAACCGGCCAAACAACATAATAGTTCCGTGCTATGTTGTGTTCCTAACGGTGAGCAAGGTTGCCAGAGCTCCGCGAGGAAGCGTTGTGTTGGCATTGGGGGGACCAGTGGTAACACCAACATGTCTCCTATGCTGTCAGCTCCATTTACAGGGTCAGCAAAGCGCGAGTGATACCCCTGGTATTGCAAGCGTGTATAGGTTACGTAACGGTACATCATACGGGCCGTATGCTTGTTTGCCACCTTAGTGGGATAAAAAAACTGATTGATCGAAGATATTAAGTATACACTATGTCAAAAAAACTGTCCGATCATTCATGAAAGTAAACAATCATATTAATGAACAAAATTGCCAAAATTACCCTAAAATCCAGCAAATTTTTTAAGTGTTATAAAACCATTATGTTTTGCATCCAGGGACGACGTCGCTGCCTCCGTAAGTATTGCCATTTGACTTTTCTCGTTTTATAATATTTTTTAGGGTTTTTTTTTCTTGTAAATTGTAAATGGATTTATATAACCATTTACAATTTACAAGAAAAAAAAACCGGATCTCGTTACCTAACCGTCAGTTGGGACTGGTCTACTCAAAGTTGCTATGGTTCTTTCCTCAAAAGGCCATTTCAGACATTACCCTACATCATACCACTCACATAAAAGTGTTTTTCCGTGTCTGGACTTTAAAAGAGACCATGATTCTCTGAGTTGGTTTCGGTGTTTCTTCTCAGAAGTCGTCAGTTAGGAAATGCCGAAGCTATAAAAAAACCAAACCATTGACATGTAAAAGTATCTCTAAAGATCGACTTGCAGAATAAATATTATTTCATTTCATTTCATCACGGGTCGGACAGGGTTTCCATAATACAGTGTATGTTTGCGTACGTATATTTTTTATACATATGATTCTTGTCTGCCTCGGACTAATTAAGATGGATGTTAGTTTGGAGGGTCTATATGCACACAGGCAAAGAAAACCATGTTGTGTTGCATCGTATCAATTGTTGTGTTGATCAACCCAATCCAATGAAGTTGATTGAATGAAGGCTCGCGCTAAACATAATATAGGCAATCTGTGGGTGTATATTAGTACTCCTCTGCCTTCGTGGAATACGGACGTAAGTCATCCTTTGATGACAGATTACCTGGCTGGAAGGCTGCTCATCAGGCTTGTTCCTGTCCATCATCGGGATAGGCTCTCTCCCCGCGGCCCTTTCCTTGTCCCCCTGGTCGTAGAATTCCTCGAAGATGACCTTCACAGTCTTAATCTGGATATCCCAGGGTTTGGCGGACGCTGACAGGTCTGCGGCGGTCATGGAAATCGTCATGGCTAATTCTCTGTAGCAGTAAGTCCATTTGTTAGTCTCTACAGCATTAGTTAAACTTAATTGTATATTACAATGGTCACGGAGTCGGGCAAAATGTTTTGGAATTATATTTGTGCCGATCGGAGTTTTGATTTTCCCTATACCATGGATCCCAAAGATATAAGGGACATGGGTGCATAATGTGCGTACACCTCTGCTCTAACCGTTCAGGGTCACTTACCTACACGTCTTGCTCAATAGATAGATAGCTCAGAAGATTTTTTTTATTTATTTATCGGTTACTTCTAGGCAAGCGCGCTTCATCGTAGATAGCAGAATCGCTTAATATCATGAACAAAAACTCGCTTTCAGTGTATGTAAGATGAATTTATATAAGAAAGCAATAAAATTGCGATTTCGCAATAAGATCGTACACAAAGAGTCGCCAAAACGCTTAGCAGCATTCAATGTAGCTGCTAAACCGCCAATCGCCGTTGCACAAAGTATTGGAAGGCTTGAAAATATTGTTCTTTAAGTGTCTTATACGGAACATAAAGTGCAGAACCATTGTATTCAATTTTTGGATATTCAGTTCGATTCTCATTTAAAACAGCTTATCGTATAGGTATATCATTTTAGATCTTCGCATATGGAACTTGTGTGTCTGCATCTCTGAATTAACTTCGATTAGGCAACACTCTAGGCCGAATATCATAATTTAAGAAGTATAAATTGATTGTAATAAGATTACAAACAAGCATTTGTCTGATAGAAAGCGGTAACCGCAGCTTATAGACACCAGCAATACCACTTATATTAATAGAGTGTTCGTTTTATATCCCCAGTAGGTAATTCCACTAACTACATTGCCCTTCAAACCAACAATAATGCTAACATTATTGTGATCCGGATCCCGCAAGAATATTAGCAAGAATATTTCGCAATGTGGTGATACCAACCAAGGTAAACTCTAGCAGTTGGGTCGTACAACTTCCGTCAATTCGCAGTGCAAAAATAAAATAGTAGCAATGCGTAATTGCGTATATTTAGCAAATAATAGCACACTTTTTAGCGATGTCGACTTAACCTAATCAACAGATCTATGACACTCATGCGAAGGGAACAAATTTAATTGCCAATGGATTTTCCAAGAGTTAAGCAAACGTGAACGATAAACACTAACGTCACACTTTCACGCCGATTTTAGTTCTCAATCCTCACGAGTGACAAGATAGTTGAACAAGTATTCCATACAAACTAGTTGAGACGGTCAAATTTGGCAAGAAGCGAGGTTTAACAACAAAAGCTATTACAAATCTATGTTTGCAGCGGGAGATTATGGGAGAGCGTTTTTCAACTACAAAGTTAAGTTTGGTTTGTGTGAGTTTTATACTACTTGATCGGTTTTAACATACATACCTGTGGCTATGCAAATCCCAGTTAAACTCAGGCGCATCACCTTCGTGTAACTGTTTAATCTTTGCCAAGTTAGGGAAGAACGCTGCCAGGTCTGTCGCGAGAATGCAGTGCTTGATGTATCCCAGGATCTCCTTGTAATCCTCGCTTGAAATGTGGGAGAAAATATTGTGGCCATCCTGGGAAGATACAACAATAAATTCTAATTAGACGGCAACCATCTATTTAATAAATCATAGGGGAACTTAGAAACTCATTTATTGCGTGACAGATAAATGTTTTGCTACTTATTCACAACTTACAATACATTTACTCTCTCTCTCTCTCTCTTTCCGAAATCACCTTGTCTGAAGTCTCGTCACTCATTATGAGCTCATCCGCTCTTACAATGATAGTTACCTGTTGCAGTATGGTGACGGTGATGTTAAAATGGTGGTGTTCCAGTGTTGAGGTGGTGTACATAGCGGCGAGGGGGGAGGCGATCTCGCTCATGTACTTGTTCGTGTAGCCACGGTGGTCCAAATCGTGGCAGAGACACGCAACGAAGAGGGCTAAGCGCTGAAATATGGGAAAAGCTATAATCACACTGCGCTCACTGCAGAATTGGAGCTAGGTATAAATCGATAAGTGGCGGGCTCAAATGGCCAATATGTATCATCTACACATTGCTGCACAACGTACCCTAATAGACCAGTAGAAGCTGACCTATTAATGTAGAAAAAGACTACACAATGCGAAATCAGCTTAAACTGGATAATTGTGGCATTTCTGTATTCTTCTGTCTGTTTATTGAATGCTCCCTGTAAAAATACCCTCTGTTTTGCATCCATAAAATCAAAACTATATCCTGCATTATTATGATAAATGTCCTCAACCCTAATTGCTGGACTGCAATAAGACATACCATTTTATAATTAAAGCGCCCCCTACGGTCATTCTTCAGTATGACGTACATTGAATGAGCGACTGTCCATCCGTGATCAAAATTATGGTAAGGAACTGTTCTGTAGTTCTTCTTTACTGTCAAAACAAATCTGGTCAACGTGCTGATATCGAAGCTGGCTAGATCAAAAAGATGGCTGAACATCTTAATGACAGATTTGCATTTTTCGAACTCATTGAATTTGAAAGGATCGAGGTAGAAATCGTTCAGGTCTATATTGATAGGGTTGTTGTCACTGATCATGGCCATAACCTCGTTTTCCTTGCATGTATTATGGTAGCTCAAGACTTCTAAGGCTACTCTATATTTCTGTTCTTTTCTCATGATCCTGTCATAAAGCCTGGCGTGGTGAAGAGCTAGGCCGAAAAATGTGGAGAATATTTCGAAGGCTACTTCATCTTCGTGCCCGAAATTATCATCATTTCGCTTGTTAACCATCTGGACTACGCCGATGACTCTGCCTTCGACTTTGATTGGCATGCAGAGGATGCTTACGGTCTTATATCCTGTGGCCTCGTCGACCTCCCTGAAATGGGTAAAATATTAATTATATAAGCTATTGCTTATAATGTCAGATTTATCTGCACTGGCATTAACGGCATTGTTTTAATTGATTATATTCTAGCGTAAAGGATTTTAGAAAAAGAAAGTCGATTGGACTTCTCCAAACCAAAACTACGAAAATGGTAACTAAATAGAAAGATTCAAGATCTGACACTGACCTGCATAGTGAATTTCATTTATGTTTTGCCATAAAGCCGGCTAAAAGAATGGATATTTTTTATGTAGCACTTTTGTGTACCACTGCTGGGCACGAATGAACATTATAACGCGTAAAGTAGTATAATAAAGGATATAGACTTGAATACTTTGTCCAAAACAGTTGTGTCTGTTATAATTCCAACTTACTACGAATAGAGCTGAAAATAGCATCTTATTCAAAATAATCATAGTAGTATATTATTTTATAAATAGTACCTGTTAAATCTATAATCAGAATATGCATCAGGTATGTTCATTGTCTCTCCTGATAGAGCTACATGACCAGCAATCCCTCTATTAATCGGCATCCTAATCTCCTTCTTCTCCATATCCCTGTCATGTCCTGGTTCGAACTTCAAATCAAAGACTGTGGAAACTAGCTCGAAGTTTCTATAATCCACGAGGAACAGAGAGGCACGATCTGCATTGACCAGACGCTGGGCGAACTCCAGGATCCTCTTTATGAGCTGGTCGAGGGATACCATTTCTTCGAATATTGCTCTGAAAATAGAAGAAAAAGAATTAGAGCTATTTACATCAGGACTCTATATAAACGTAACAATATTAGCCGTGTCGAAAATTACAATATTTTACGCTCTATCAAGATATTATAATTATTTCAAATTAGCAAAATAAATTCATTTGAATTCCATGAACTTACCATAATATGTATCACAAATACCACTTACTTAACAACATCCAGAAGAAAATCCGACATGTTTCTCTCCCTTTTTTTATCCAGGTACAAGTTGCAGTAATGCAGCGCCAGGCTACCAAGGACTAGAAAGTTGGAGCTGATCTCTTCATCAATGTCCTTGAACCTCTCTTTGACTCGCCACATCTCTATGACGTACGCCGTCTTTCCGTTCTTCGTCAGTATCGGTTGATACATCACGTGGTTTGCTTGTTTCTGTAATCCAAAGCGTTTGATGAACTTGCCAAGTTATAGTATAAACACTAGTTGTAAAATATATTATTTCTCTTCTTACCACATCTCTCCCCAAAGATCTGAATAGCGTGACAGGCGTCTCTGGAAACCGCTTTATATCATCAGGTCGGGCCACACGTCGACATCTCCCGCTCTTTGCCACTTCGAGCACCAAGCTCACCTGGTCAGCGTATGCGCGGACTAGACTCCTAATCCCTTGCCTAGGTGGCTTAGGAAGAAAATAATTTGAGGGTGAAGAAGGTGGATATATATTAGTGAAGACACTGTCCAGTCAAGTTATTGCTGCAACTGCTCATGACCAAGATGATGATACTTTACGCTAAGTAGGATAAAATTCATCTCATTAATTTCTAGGCACTGGGTGGCTCTTAATAGCTTTAGATCAATCACAATATGATTCACGGATACATGACTGGATACTGGTCTCCTCCCAAATTGGATTGCTATACTAACTTGAACGGGACGGCAGACATCACACAACGCTAAGATATACAGGAGTCGTCTTATATGCATAAACCTGATGATAATGTAAGGTCATGTTCCATTAATAATGTAGGTATCCATGCATAAATGAGTACGTAGTTACTTCATATCCCAATTTAATCTAGCCCATCAGCTTCGACATATTCCGTAAAACGAATTCTTATTACATATAGTTTTTTAAATTCCTCCAAAAATTACTTGGACAGGTTAATATAAAGAAAATGATCTCTATAATACAAGTCACGTCTCAAACCTGCACACTTACCCACCTTCGAATCCACAACAAAGAACTGGACAAAACTAGGATGGTCTGGGTATAGCTTATAGACTCGAAACGCGTCGACGCCAACGGAGCTGGTGATGTAGTTTGCTAGCTCCCATAGCACGGAATGCTCGTTGGAATCATCCTTGAGTACCCTCAAGAGGTCCTGGAAATGTGGAAATGAAAGTGAATGCTATTGATAAATGCTTAAATTATAAAAGAGAGCCTGCTAATTCCAAGTGAAATATCGCTAGTTTTCTTTTATTGAGATACTAGCTTTTGCCTGCAGTTTCACTTACATCGCAAAGAACATTATGCGATGCAAGTATCTATATATATCTTGCAAATCGAAATCCATTCCGCAGTTTAAAAAAAACAACAGACAATCAAGCCGACTTACGCATTTACAAGTCTATTATAATATTAGCATGGATATTAAGTATGGATAGTCTCAATCGTCCAAATGTTCAGATTTTATACTCAATGTTCAGCGATGACGTCACCTATTTCATTTCTACCTAAAGGTCAAGTCGAAGCATAGTATGATAATAACCAGTAATAAAGTTAGGTATTCAATAATGAACTAACTTTAATGGCTTACCGTAAATATCTCCTTTTTACACAATTCATCCGACTTTTTATAATTCATCAATTGCCTGGAAGTTGAAGGGAGCACCTACAAAATATTACAACATCATTTTAGACATCTCCTTAAATCAATATTCGATGTACTTTATCCCTAAATAAATAAAAAAATAAAATAAAAAATAAATGTACTTTATCCCAATATACTTGGTCAGCGCAATAGTTCTCTTCCACAAAATTGATTCTTTCACCTTATCACGCTCTATTTTTGTTTTTCCCTCAAACCAAGCAAAATTGCATGATCGTAAACAAACGATCAATGGTTTTTGTTTTATTTCAAATAAACCATCTACAGGTACTTTTGAAATTTCAAAACTACGTGCACGGTTCCAAATAGTAGGTCTTATGGAGAAGAGCCGGCCAAGAAACTCCATAAATACTTAACATGCCGTTTTAACTATCATGCTATCACAGTCAGTTTGAATTAAAGTGATAGAGACAGCACGAGATAGTCATCATCATCATCTATCCATACTGTCCCACTACTAGGCACGGGTTTTTGGCGGTTAGGCCATAGTCCACCACGCTGTCCTAATGTGGATTGACAGACTTCAAATACCGTCGAGAAAATCTCTCAGGCGAGCAGGTTTCCTCACGATGTTTTCAATATTAATACGCACATGATATCAAAAAATCAGAGGACTTTTTGATATCATGTGCGTAGTCTTGGATTCGGAGTCAAGACCTTTGACTTTGCAGTCCAAAGGTCATATTACTATCATTGCTCAAGACTTAATGGCATCTTAAAATTCAGTAGCGTTTCAATTTTTGGCCTTAATATAGAGTTACTTACGTAGTTTTTCTGTATTTTCTTCATCAGCCATTTCTCAAGTAACTCTGCTGGAATTCGCTCGGATATATAAGATTCGAGAAACTCCCTGTTATTTTCCAGAAAAACGGCCACCCCATGTTCTTCTGCATCTGTTAGATTGTATATTGTTTTAATCAAAACATTTTATCGGCCAAATGACTTGAAACAAGCGTAATCTTTGTTTTCATCAGTTTTACAAATTCTCAGTATCAGGTCGGAATTTAGATTTGTACCGGTTCAGCTGAAAATCATCGTCAGGCACTACTTGACTGGCAATAATGCTGGACTGAACCTAGTTGACGCAGCCGCGAGGCAAACAATAAGCTTACACAGGTTACTTATCATTATAAATATCTAGGTATTATATATTTATACTGTTATGTAACCTTTGTTAGTGTTTTTTAGTCACCTATGTACTAATTTGTGCCTAAACTGTGTCAATAAATCATTTCTTTCTTTCTTTACCCGGTTACATGGGACTTCCTAAACATACAGGCCAACTGTTGATGTACAATCGTACACCTCTACTAATCCCTTCGGGGAATGCAGGCTTAATGGTATGTATTATTATGTTAATAAAAAGTATGATATGTAAAGTACGTTTAATTTTGTGTCTGAGAATGGAGTCTCTGACGTCACGAGCCATCCTTATCTGGAAATGCTTGGAATCGGATTAGGATGACGCCAACTCTATTTATTGGCTAGTGGATTATTGGGGGGAAGATAGTATTCGACGAACCGGCACCGCAAAGGCTATTCATTAATACGGCTCTGCCAGACACATATTCACGATTTAGACATCATAACTAACAACTATTCTAAGCAAATGTATAATTTTACCTTTAAATGTTGCCACGAACCGTGTCTTGCCTCGCTTCGCAATGTTTCCTGAAAAAATATATACAAAATTGTACCTAGTTGATATTTGTTTCAAGTAGTCGAGTTTGTTTCCGTCTGTAGCGTTAATAAATAAACGGATAGGCATATAAATGTATGTCCCAATAGGTTAGATTTGGAGTCTGGCAGTCCTTAGATCTTAGGATAGTAGTGTCGTGTAGTGGTATCTCTCGCGCGTTGTCATGTTGAATACTCGGTTTTCAGAAATTCCTCTGAAACCACATTACCATTCAAACGGAACACAATCATAACAAAAAATAATACAAACATTATTAATAACTGATTAATTCATAAATTGCTACGCGCGGTAAAAGCCTCCCCATCTGACTCCATCTTATCATCTCTCACAGTCGACTGCTCCAAATTTTTCCGTCTATCGATCGTCAGCCCTTCTCTTTTTGGGTCTTTTTTTTAATGTTGCCCCATACTAGATTTTTCCCCTGTATCATGGGTGCATTTACAAACACAAAATATCACACACCCATAAGGTCATACAAATATTTTTTCCGTGCGGAGATCGAACCCACAACACGTCAATCAGTAACAATCAGTAACTACGTTGATTACAAAGTGAGGAGAATGTCCAGGAAAACTCTTTTAACTGTTGACACGGGAAGTTCTATTTTGCATTCAAAATACATAAAAGAAACGTAAAATAAATTCAACATTTTGAAATAAAAGCTATCCATCGTTTTCCAATTAATCATCATTTCATATTTCTGTGTGACGTTGAATGAAAGTTCTCTTCAAAAGAATAGTCCCAAAATTTTATTTTCCAAGCGAATACAGTCATACCCATATTTCAATCAGCGGCATCCATTTCAGATCTATCTATCAAATGGAGCATTGAATTTTAATTAACATGTTGTCGTACTTACCTACCTACTCGTATTTTACCTACGAGTATGTTTTACAAATGAAAATATATGTAACTATTTGCTTGTGGCTATGTAATGAACTGCGATGATTGATACATCTGTTAGTCTTTAGATGGGTGACCATTTTTAGTGGTATCAAGATTTAACTTGTTAAGCAGTTTATACGGCTTATTCCCGTCCGCTCCAAATCTATTGTTCTCTAAAACTCATTTTTCCATACATTCATTACCAGGAGCTCCAAAGATTTTTCTATTAAAATAACAAATAAAGCCACGTTTACCAATTATTTCCTACAGCTCCAAAACATTTTTTAGGTTCTTTGAGATATTATTCCCAGCAGCTCCAAGAAAAAAGTCAATACTTCATACTTTGGATATTGGTATAAGAAATTGGATTGCGGAGTTCTAAGTGGCTAAGATGATCGAATTATAATATAATTCATATTACAAATAAATGGGTTCGGAATTGCATAATATAGACATTTTTAAACCTATAATGGCAGTCGTGTCATTTAAAATGAAGATAGCTATCACAGCTGCATCGTGTTACGAGTAGAATGCATGCCGACTCTTACATAGTTGATAAAATGGTATTCAATGATGAAGCTAATATTCTAGGAACTGGCTCTAGCTAAATTATATTGTTGTAGGCCAACACTCGGCAATATAATTTAGCTAGAGCCAGTTCCTATTCAAATTTCTTATCTAGAAGAAACCCAAGGGTTAAAAGTAGAAGCCGAGAGTATCAGAGGGGCAGGGTAACGATGAATATTCTAGAAGGATCATACATTTTCTACAGTTAAATAGATCTTTCGAGACCCACCTGTGCTCTTCTTTTCAGTCTTGACTGATGTCCAGTCTAAGTAGATGGAGTGTTTCTGATGGCAGCCGCTGTGGAAGCGCGACCAGCTCTTCTCCTCTCTAGGAGATTGGTGTACCGACATGTGGTTGCCTGTAAAAAAAGAGGACGAAGGATTTTTTTTATGGAATGCATGTATAGTATATATATCTACCGCCAAGTCAGTTCATTAGTTTTTTAGAAATGAAGTACATAATAAAGACTATTTAAAATAATGTTGGGGAATGTGTAAGTGTTTGTGGGACGAGAAAGACTGACCTACCATAATACAGTATTAACTAGTACAGAGGTCAGTGCGAATCAAGCTCAAACAAACTCTTAACACACTTATCTAGGATGATACGTAGGTAACTAACATGTTTGATTTCTTAAGGACAAATCTAAGGATTTTTGGGATTTGCGTGTAAGGTTTGTTCTTTCATACTGCCAATAAACTTTATTATCGACATTAACATATCACCACGCCGATTCTCCAAAGAGTTAGGCAGAGATGTATTATTGTGCACCCACAGTTCGCTGGTATGTTCAGATGCTATGTAATGGAGGGGTAAAACCTTACATAATATAAGTATTTCTAAACTCGAATATGCTATTCACACAATAAAATCAATTTAGCTTAGCACGAGGGGTTAACAAGAATACTAGTAATGTGCGACCCACAAACTTACTAGCAAAGTAAGTTTTTTTTTTAAGTAAGAAAATTTTGGGTAAAACTTTATTACGTTCTTCTGTCAAAATATCATTTATTTTATATGCTTTTGCCTCTGCCTCCTAACCCAGTGGGCAGTGGTCCTGAACGCAACTGCTACACTAGAGGTCCGGCCTACTGAGAATATAATTTGTTATAGGGTTTTTCTATGAAATTCTCAGTAGCAGCTCGTAGTTTGTGCCCGGTTAATGGCAAAAGGCTCGCCCCTGTAACATGGGACCTAAACATACCGGCGTTCTAATTGGTACGCCTGTGCCTAACCCTTCGGGAAATACAGGCGTGATGGTAGATTTTATGCTTTTGCTTACCGGAACAGCTTGCCGTATCTCCATGGATGGGTGGCAGCAGGCGGGGCGAGGAGCGGTCTGGGGTTCTGGACTTAACTGATCTGCTGTATCTAGATGAAGTTGACTGTTAAAAAATATACTTTATATTAAAACCAGTAATCAGCTCTATAAAATATTTTGTATTGGAAACATAGATCACGCATCTAGCGGTCACCTCGAGAACTAAATTTGTCATATGTAAAATAATTAACTATTGTATACTTGGGTTAAAGAGTTAATTAACATTGCAATTCGACGTGGCAATGCTGTCAGTCTTCTGGGTACGTTACCAGATGACAGTGATGTGGAGGAGTACTTTAACGCCTAGGCGTGACAATTTTTCTACATACATATTTACGTGGGAGAGCCATGCTACGGCACGAATGGGCCGGCTCGACCGGAGTGATACCACGGCCTCCAAGAAAACTGGCGTTAAACAACGCTTACGTTGTGTTTCGCCGAGTGAGTGAGGTTACCGGAGGCCCAATCCCTTTTAAAAGGTCGGCAACGCACTTGTGACTCCCCTGGTGTTGCAGGTGTCCATGGGCGGCGGTAATCGCTTAGCATCAGGCGATCCGTCTGCTCGTTTGCCATACTATCCCATAAAATGAATAAAATAATCCCATAAAATTAAGTCCGCCTTTGTAGGTTTTGTGCATGAAGTATTACATAAATACATTTTGTTTAAATACTTCATAGACAAATAATAGATTTTATTTAAGTTTTCAGGTAATTTTTTAAAGAAGTAAATATTGACATAAAATGTTATTTTCGCTCACTGAAGTCAAGGTTAGGTTACCAACCGTAGTTGCTAAGATAAAGATAATACGGTGTGGGCAAAATTAATAACCTATCTCTTCATTGTTTTCCCTAATTGGAGATTGAAATTTGACATAAGATGCATGAAAATAATGTCAAATTGCGATCTCCAGTAAGGAAAACAATCCAGAGATAGGTTATTAACTTCGGCCGTTAGTAATTAGGGGGTTGTAATTAACACGACATCTATTTAATAGCATTATTCTACTCTAAAAAACTACATTGTCTTCTAAATTACTAGGTCAGCCACTATCAATGTTCATCCAAAAATTACTATCTTAGCCACTATTTATCATCGATGTAAGCTACTGTAAATACAAACCAGAATGGTTGTTATTTTATAGCATCTACACAACGGCTACAATCCGGTTCTGGCATCGTGTGGTCACACTTCGGACCTAACCTAACCAATATTTAAAATTATTTCGTAAATAATTAAAAACATAAAATGTTGATTAGTTGTAAAATCCGTAGTTAACTTAGTAAATCCTTTTTACCGCGCACGACTACCCTGTGCAATCAATTACCAGCGGAGGTATTTCCGATGCGGTACGACATGGCAACCTTCAAGAAGCTAGCCTATTTTTTTCTTAAACCCCTCTGGTGTTGTGAATGTCAATGGGCGGCGGTGATCACTTACCATGAGGTGACCGGCTTGCTCGTTTGCCTCACAATTCTATAAAAAAAAATGAGAAGACAAGTAAACATAGATGTTTTTCTTTACTGGACGCTTTCTTTGAAATATTTTGTTGATGTTGTTTAAAAGACGCACCTATTACTTTATTAGAAGCTTTGTTATACTCCCGTTGCTCACGTATATAATCAGAGTTTGGATTCCATGATAAATAAAACATTCTGTGGCTTGACTAATAATTCCTTGCATTTAGGTAGGTATTTGATTGTTCATGGCGCTGAAGGGTACTGACGGGCTTTAATCTCCCTGACCTGTGGCCTGCGGGCGGCTGCCGGGAGTCCGGCCAAACTATGGCCCCGTTCGGTGGCGCCCGTGTTTGTGACACACGGGCCTTAGAGGGTATTGTGAGGGGCATTGCTACCAGCCGTATCAATAATTCGGGGCCCCAGGGCTACAGGAGCCCCGACGTGTGTTAGTCCTAATACGTAAAATGCTATCTATAATCTCACTAAAACTTTTACGTCGTACATAGATCATTTTTTTTTATTTAACCAAGAACAATTTACGTTGTGTTTGGCATAGGTAACATGCATGTATGCATAAAATTTACACTTTATGATTATTAAACATAAACAATTAACACTAGAATGAAATAAATTTACGTACGTACAATGACATTTCATGAATATTTTTGATATCGCTAATAAAATACTAATTATAGATTATAATATATAATATAAACCACGTATCCCAGTATTTTCCGATGTGTCAGGTAGAGGTGTACGTACTTATATTTTGCCAATTACATAAAAATAATTAATTTCTTTCTTAATAAATCTCACCTGGGTAACAGTGACCTTAGCCGGGCATAAACTCCAAGTTATTATTACTAATAATTTCATAAATAAGTCCAATAAAATTTTGCTCAGCCTGGGATTCGAACTCAGGAGCTCTAGTGCAGCAGTCGCGCATAAGCACTAGAATAATGAGAGAGTTCAATTGCAATTTTTAACTTTAATGAATAGACCCGGTCTAACGTCAATTTACTTCGTAGTAAACAAAATTTTGGACCATAAAATAACAATACAGACCAATAGTATCGACCCGTCTTCCGTACACTATAAAGACAATACAAATAGCTATTAGCTGTTATAACTCTTTTGTTTTACAAGACATAATTATTTGATGACCAAAATATTATTATAGTGATCAATTTGGTTTGAGTAATTAAGTCGAGACATGGCCGCCGCTATAAAGTAATCAAATAACGTATGTGTGGTACAGATAGCGGTACTATTGTGAGCTATGCAATGATATTTTTAAACTGGTACATAAACATACTGAAGTAGTGTGTACTGGTGTACGACTTTACCGTACAGTAATCCTACTAAGAGTAGCGTGTGAGCTAAATATAGATGTTTATATACGATAAACATCTATATTTAGCTCACAGATAGTTTGTAATTTGCTTAGTCTAACTTACAAACTATTTGTGTGCTATTTTATTGGATATTTCTCACAGGATAGTTATTTTTGCATGTTGGATTGATTTTTCAAATGCATGTAGGTACACGACGTCTCAATGGGGTATTATATCCATTTTTGTGCCAAAATGCATTTAAAATTTATATTTTCAAATTTCGCCCTTAATTTGACGAAAACGCTGGACGCTCGACGCCATATTTCTCTGTTATGACGTCAGTTGGCTATATAAACACAATTGTTTATAATTTAAAAATAAGTTATTATTCTACTTATCGATGGTGTGTTGTTCCTGAATGCATACGCTGATCAGTTGACAGTTGACACTTTTTAGTTTAGTTTACACAGCCGTATGACGTAATAAAATGGTGGCTACTATTTCATGGTTTTAAAAAACATATTAAAAAAACTTAAAACTTTGAATTGTTTTTTTTTATGAACTAAAACTAACATTATCCGACTGCTTCTTATCTAAGCCATCTCAAAATTTTTAGATTTTTTCTTATATAGAGTAAAATACCCTATTCTGAAATTTAAATAATAAATTATCAACAACTTATCATATAGCTCAGCATGTAGTAGGGCACTACCTTAATAGCAATATTGATATTGTAATTATACTGACTACTAATATCCTAGAAAGGATGTAATTGTAGGTACGACCAAGTAACAGTAGCTTCAAACTAAATTGACCAAGCATGTATGACCAAGATACATACTATATGCAATTTGGAGAGCACAGCACTGTTAGTGGTGGTCAGAAGCCCATACAAACAACCCTAAACTTTGGACATGTTGAAAGAATGAATGAAAGACAATTAATGAAATTTATAAGGTGACTGCCAGTGGCAGCGTCGGACTTGAAGTCTTTTGAAAAGTTCAGGTGCGTATTTATGAGGAAATATATTAATGTGGAAGAAGCAAATGAAGTATGCAAGAATCGCAGCAAGTGGCGGTCTAAAGATTCTGCCTACACCTGTGGAAGAATGGCGTGGGTATGTATGTATTTATTCCTAACTCTTGTATCGCATCATGTAGGCAGTAGGCAGCTAGTTTCAAATAAAATTGTCCTTAGTCTAGGACTAACAAAATGTTTCCTGTCTTGGGACGAACAATCCAATGAATTCCTGGCTACGGCTTAGTATAAAATACAGATTATTCAGACACATCTACAAGCCGACCCGAACATAGTTAAGAATGATGATGATGTCGAAATTGTTATAGCATTGCGGTCGTAGATGTACCACAACACTGGCATACTGGCATGATGGTTGAATTCGCAGTCCTTCGAGGATTCTGCTCGTGACTTGTAAAAGTCGGTGCCTTGGACTTAAAATTCAAATGTAAAGGCAATAAATCACGCGTTTTAATTACTCACACATTCATCACAATAATACAAGCCATATAAACATAAAAGTCAACACAACTAAGTCAGTAAATCTGTGAGCCTATTGATTTTACAAAAACTATTTTTTTATCTATTTACCGACCACTGTTTAATTCTATTTATAACAAAGAGATTGAAAAGCCCATTATATTTAAGGATCTGGTAAAAAAACATGCATCATCTTATCTAATTGTAAATAGTTAAATTTGATTTTGAAGTACTCGGGAAAATATTTATTGTAATCAAGTTAAATGTTTCGCGGACCATTTTATACGTAAATACCTTCGCTTCTTTCGGCACACCATCTTCAGTTCTCGTATCCATTTAACTTAACTATTTTAATAACTGATAGATACTAATCTATTCAAAAATTATACGCGTGCGCTATGAGACGTTCTCGAAGCACAATGGTTGGTTAGCCAAAACGATACCATCGTTCATTTGCAGTGTTACGGGTACCTATTCAAAACAGGAGATTTCGAGAAATGGCTGGAAAATGTTACCATACCGAGATAGATAAAACAAAGAAGCTATCAGGAGCGAGCTGTGTCCTCATATCGAAGTCAAGTTGCAAGTCATCTTATCAGTTTATAGTAAAACAGTAATACGTAATGTATGATGATGTTGTTGTTGAAGTATACGTAAACATATTATTATGTTATTCGGAATAAATAATGATCATATTAGTGAATATATAATGCTGGCTGTGAATTGTACTCGCAGCTAAGAGAAAGAGGTAAGTATGCAAAAATCGTAGGCGAGTAATACGCGTATGTAAATAATCGGTAAGTAATCAAAAAAATTGTAGTAGAATTGACCAGTGTAATGGCAAAAAGTAGTTGAGCAATACTGAATATCGAACTAAATATTCGTTGTATAATAATATCCATTAATGCACTAGCAACATAATGGGTTGACGATAAAAAAGTATGCAAGATTAAAATAAAGTTTTTAAAATCTACAACACATCACCTACTCGTCTGGTATTGCAGACGTCCATAGGCCGCGGTGTTATTTTTTATAAACGTTGCCGGAATTTTCTCCTGTCTCATGAGTGCTTTTACAAACACAAATTCTCACATACACAACTGAATTACAAGCTCGTTTATTTTATTTATTTTTTTAGATACAACGTTGCCCCGCACTATCATTTTCTCCTGTATCGTGGGTGCGTTTACAAACACAAATTCTCACATACACAAACGGGTCACAAGAGGGTCTGGGACCCTGTTTAATAGTTCTATAAATTTAAAAAAAAAGTTCACTGGTTTGAATAGAACAAGCTTTGAAGAGTAGGATGGAAAACTAGACATATTTCAAAATGGCTAAATACATAAAGTGACTGCAACGTTATAATGGTGGCCATAAGCGGTAGATTGACGTTGATAAATTAATAACCATGGTAATGCTATCGTTAATAAATGAAGTTTTCTTTGTGTGTCGAGTAAGATGTCTTGGGTGGGTACGATTCAAATTAGCTTTTCGTACTAACCACTCGAATTTTCGAATATTTTGAGGATCCACGTGACTGCGTTCGTAACAGTGATCCTCGTTGATTTGGCAATTCATCATAATTCACTAAAATCTCTGCCTCATTAGTCTAGTGGTCCCAAGTGCGACTGCTACGCTAGAGGTCCTGGGTTCGATACCCAGGTCGAGAAAGGTGTTATTTTATAAAATTTTCAGTAGCAGTTTGGAGTCTAGATTTGTGCCCGGTTAATGACATTTACATGGGACCTAAACATACTAGCGAACCGTGGGTGTACATAAGTACACCTCTGCCTGACCCTTTGAGGAATACAGACGTGATTGTATGATGGTATGTAGGTATAGCAGTGATAGCCTAGTGGTGTGACCGTTGGACTGCCAAGTCAAAGATCTCGAGTTCGAACCCAAGGTACGCACCTCTGATTTTTCGAAGTCATGTGCGTATTAATAGTTTATTATCACGCGCTTAAACGGTGAAGGAAAACATCGTGAGGAAACCTGCATGCCTGAGAGATTTTCTCGACGGCGTGTGAAGTCTGCCAACCCGCACTAGGCCAGCGTGGTGGACTATAACCTAATCCCTCTCATTCTGAGAGGAGACCTGTGTCCAGAAGTGGGACAGTATAATGGGTTGATTATGTATGTAGGTATGTATTTTTTTTAAACACTGGCGAGTATTATTTATATTATTTGTAGCTATTTATATAAAAAATAATGTTTGTTTATTTGTCCTCAATGTTTTGCTAAACCATTCATCCTATTGCGATAAAACTTTGGTGAGTTGTTGTGTGCATGCCTGGGAAGGTTTATGACGTAAAAAAAAAATCAAAAAAGGCCGTGTAACGAATGGACAGCTAGTTATTTATAATATTTAGTTGTTGACACAGCTTTCACATATTTGCCTGCGTGACCTATTTAACTGATAATGTTATCACTAAAACAAATCTCACTTATTGATTACTTATCGGACAGTTATGTTGGATTCGGTGAAACTTTATGCTTATTAATTCTTTTTCGATCAATGACAATGTAGACACAGTGCTTGGTTTAATAAACTAGTTGTAGGATCATAGAGCTGCTAAGTTCTAGGTATCGACACTCGAATCGTATAGACAGAAAATATATTATAAAATGAGGAAACTGGAATGGCAGTACATACGGTGGCAGTAGCAGCTGCACCGTCCCTGGGTACCAAACATACGGAGTCCTGGTTTCATTACATTTAAAAAATTTGCTAGGTTTTGACCGAATTGCAGCAATTTGGGTAGTAACCCACAACAATTTGCGATTATATAAACTTCTTTTAATTATAAATAAAATTAAATTAAGTTTAATTTTCCTTATTATCCTGTATATGGCCTACGTAAAAGTTTCACTGATCTGGTATCATCTTGCGGTGGGTTGTTAAGCTACCTGTGTTATGATCGAGCTACACAATAACTGAGCCGAACTATGATAGGTGTACGATGTATGTTAGGACACGTCTGCTTACCCCTTCAGGGAATATAGACGTGATGGAATATTATGTTATGTTTAAAACATAACATTAAAATTAACTTAACTCAACTTATAATAATCTACCTATTTAAATAAAAGAAGAACCTGAGTGAGTGACTAACTGACGTATCAACGCACAGCCGAAACCTACAGGAGCTAGATCCCTAAGAGTTTGCATGCTGGTTTTTGCACTGTAGACGAGCACTAAGAAAGGGTTCTTGGAAATTTAACCCCTTGTTTTGTAGTGAAAAGGGGGGTGAAAGTTTGTATGAAAGTAGACACACTACCATGCGTTTGACACACACACACACATATCGTCAAGATCTCAGTCAAGATTATGTATAGCTGTCATTCGCTTTATGATATGAAATCTCCATGATGTAGGTACAGTGGGCACAGTATATTTTAAAAACGAAAATTATCTAAGTACGCAGGTGAAACTGCGCACGGTCAGTCTAAATATCATATTAAAGTATTTCCAAACTGGAAACTGCAAACCATAGAGACAACGTAAACCTCTTTAAAATCAGTAGCTTTAAAATTTCAAATAGAAGAATAAAAGCGACCTCAATGTTATGATTAAGGAGGTCACTTTTTTGAGCTTTTTTCTTCTATCTATTTGAAAATTTGACAGGATTATTCCTGTCAAATAAAATCAAGTGTCAAACCATAACCTAAAACGTAACTTGTGAAATTTTATGATGTGGCTATATATAAAATGAATTAAGCAAACGGGATTGGAACCATATCACCATGTTCAGCATAACATGGTGGGTTACAGGAAAAATGACTCGATGAGTCAAGCGGAAAAATTAATTGCTGGTTGCCTGTCCGGAGTACTCACTAGATTCGTTACTCAGCCCATGGATGTTATCAAACTCAGGTCACAACTCGTTCGGAAAGCTAAAAGAAGTAGTGTGGTGTACAGGATCGCGAAGAGGATCTTCTGGGAAGAGGGCGTCACCGCTTTTTGGCATGGACACTGCTTGGGACAGGTCTGTATGTGAATGTGGAAACAGCTTTACTTATGCAGTCCTGTCAAAATGAAGGAGGGAGTGGGGCGGTACTTGCACCAAAAATAGATGGAATTAAATTATATAATATTTACTCATTTACCTGTGTATCGTGTTGATTCCAATTCAGTAAATTGTCTATTAGAAAGGTGATACTGAAATATTTCTTGTTTCTAGCTTTTCAGTTGATTTATTTCGTAATTGGGATTTAGTATTTTTTTCAGTTTCGTTTTTATATCTAACAAGTCTGTCAATTCTTGTCTCAGTGTCACCGACGACCTTTCTGATACCATAGAAATAGCAGACACTAGCTATTGTTGAAGGTCACCGAGGTTTTTTTTTAATTTTCTATAGACACGCTTGACCACCAGTTCGCCTGATGTTAAGCGACACTGCAATCTACGATGGGACACGTGATTTAAAGACACCCAGATTATATCTATCGGGGAAGACCCACTCGAGTAGAGCACTCGGTTAGATGGACGTAGCTGGCATTTAAATCGTTTTTGATATTTCTACGAAGCTTTTTTGTGTTGATAGACGTTCCTCACACTATGATATTATTTTGTATTGTGGTTGCGGTTACAAACTCAAATTCTCATACAAAAACACTCAAACCAGGTTTCAGACAACTGAAGGTCATACAAATATATGGCGCAGACGCTGATGGCTCAGCCGCTACGCTAAAAAAGAAAATTCCAACTTCAGGCAGAATTTGAACCTAATCCTTCCACTTTCGCACACTGGACGCTTTAGCAAACTCAACTAGCAAGATTTTAGTATACACACACGTGAACACAAGACAGGAATCCTACTTGCAAGTGGAATCATATTGCAAGTAGGATTCCTGTATTGCCATACAAATGAAGCTTGTTCAGCAAAAAATGTTCCGGGTGATAAGATGATTATTATCATAACTTATCTTAGCGCCCGCATTAAGCCAAGGGTTAGGCAGTGGTGTACTAATCTATGGTATTGTATTTTAGGTTTCCATAGGGGAAACGAATTGCCACTAACCGGTTGCAAATCATATTTCAATCTAAACTCTGGAAATCATACAGTACGCTGTAGCAGGTTTTATGGCTATAATATTTCTTTCTTTCTTCTTTTTCATTTTGATTTTGTTTCCATAGCCTAGCCTGTCTAACAGAAAATCGTGTGGATTGCAGATGCATTCAATATTAGCAGTGAGCAGTCAGTTTTATATGTACGAACTTGCTACTAGAATTGTCGAGACTAGCTTCGATACGCCAAGAGAATTGCAGTAAGTAATCTAGAATTTATTTATTTATTTATTTAGGCAAACCAACTGAATACACACTAAAACATTAATAGTACATATCTTTTACAAATACAATAGCATTGCATGCATCTAAATTAAAGGTCAGCACAGCATTTGCTTTAGATCTCACTACATATAATATATTATACAATATTAATTACTATAAAGAAAGATAACAATGTCATGAACTTATGTGAATCTTTTATACCTACATAAAATTAAATTAAATAAGATGGAATTAAATTGAATTAGATTTAATTAAATAACAGACTCAAAAATAATAAAAACAAAAATAAAAACATGAAAAAACAAAATTAGGCAAATATTACATATTATTGAAAACAACTTCTTAAAATTTCGTGATGCTACCTAAAAATATGCATCAATATTATCAAGCCATATAGTGTCCCAGTAATAGGCACGGGTCTCCTCTAAAAACGAGACGGGTTTTAGCCCTCCAGATAAGACTAGACGGATTTTAGCCCTGCAGATAAGATGACGGATTTTAGCCCTCCAGATAAGAATACACGGACTTTAGCCCTCCAGATAAGACTAGACGGATTTTAGCTCTCCTGATAAGACTAAGCTCAAATGCAGAAATACACGCTTCATGCTTTCTTAATTTTCACAGGCGCTACCTTATATCGTTAGCTAGATACTAGGTACAGTCAGCGTCAAATAGTTCGTGACAACCAAAGTGGCCAAAAAGTTTGCAACACGACCTTATTCCAACTGTAACAAAGACGTGTTGGGAACTATTTGGCCAATTTAGTTGTCACGAACTATTTGACGCTGACTGTACCTACCTACGATAGACTTGAGAATTGACTGAGCGGTTCTTATCCAGCTGTAGAATAAAGCGAGAGTCAGAGGGACGAAGCGTGCGTGCGGCCAGTTTTTTAGAATTTCGATTGGTCTACGTCACAACCTTGCAGGAGCGGATGACCTAGACAGAGATAGGTATTGGCCGCACAATCGCTTTCTCTCTTTCTCTCTTTCTAGAGAGTGGTCAATTCCATAGGGGTACCGCTCAGTCCATTAACTGAGTCTGGTACCCTAAAAAAATGGGTTTACCTTGGGTTTTCCTCCCGTGGCTCCAAGGGAGGCCGATGATGAGCGTAAATTCAGTAAAATGATGAAATTAAATAATAATAACATAACATACCATCACGCCTGTATTCCCCGAGAGGTTAGGCAGAGGCGTACTAATGTACACCCACATTTCGCCGGTATGTTTAAGTCCCATGTAATAGGGGGAGAGCCTATTGCCATTAACCGGGCACAAATCCCACTTCGAGCTGAGAATTTCATAGATAAACCCAATAACACTTTGCTCGATCTGGGAATCGAACCCAGGACCTCTAGCGTAGCAGTTAAATAATGATTTATGATATAAGTTATATATTTAGGTATTTCTGTAAGTATATCTGTAAACACGTTTTAAAAATCAATAGGTTTACTTTTGTAATGAGATCATAATCTCCTGGGTTCGATTCTCAGGTCAAACAAAAGTTAGGCCTTTGCACTTTCTATAATCGCACTCCAGAACCCCAAAATACAAGCTACGCTTAGTTTGTTTGAGGCTCACCATAATACGTGTTCTCTGTTGGTTACTTTTCTGGCAATAAACGATTTGTATTTGATTAGGAGTTGCTTGTTGCAATTTCACTGCTTTCGTAGTTTTCACAGGAGCTAATTTATAACCTTAGTACTGCTACTGAGAATTTCATAGAAAAACCCAATAACACTGCTTGACGTGGGAATCGAACCCAGGACCTCTAGCGTAGCAGTCATGCTCAGGACCACTAGGCTAACGAGGCAGATTGTACTATAATATGGTGATTAGAGCATGTAGGTACTTTTTGTGATGTAGGTACGATAAAGAATATTTTATCTTTATATATATAATTCTTCTGTGAGTGTGTATGTGACTGAACTTCTCTCAAACGACTGGACCGATTTTGATGAAATTTTTTGTGTGTGTTCAAGGGGATCTGGGAATGGTTTAGATTCACAATTGGACCCGGTAGGTGGCGCTGCAATCGAGTTTTGGGTTATTTTCAGGGCAGGACAACGTCTGCTGGGTCCACTAGTCTATCTCTATGAAAATAACATTAAATTTAAAATTTAAAAGCCCCCACAGGATCAAGACAGGGTTGCCATTTTCTTACAATATCATTGAAGTAACAGGATACCAAATTTCAAATCTATCAGATCTGTGGAAGTTGCTTACATCCCTTCACAAACCAGAAATAGAGCTGATAATCTTCAAACGGGAGCCCTGATTTTCTTAAATTATAGCTAAGTACACTCGAACAAGTCACCTTTGAAAGAAAATAAACTGGATCAAAATCGGTTCATTCGTTTGGGCGCTACGATACAATAGACAGACACACAGATACACACACACGTTGAACTTATCAACACCCCTCGTTTTGCGTCGGGGGTTAAAAGTCATTTATGCATGTATCATTTTATATTTCAGGCATATAGAGCACTTCGCGTGTGGAATGTTGGCTGGCTGTGTGTGCACGATGCTGGTGATACCTCTGGAGGTGATTCGGGTGCGTCAGATGGTGGTAAAAGACCAGTACAGGAGCATCATAGGTGGAGCTAGAGCGGTATACAGATACGGGGGCATCTACGCATTCTATGAAGGCCTTGGTGCTTCTTTGATACAGGTAAGCAAACACATCATTCTCGTTTTTATTTCTAACTAGTTGTTGCCCGCAATTTCACTCACGTCCCAAAAAGATTAACATATTATAAGTCGTATTTTATGCGGCGCATCAAGAAGAAACATGCACCAGATTTTAATTTAGACTTCTAGCAATACATGCAGTTGTTTTTGTGTGATGCGTGTACAAGCATACAGACAGAATAAATTCTAAAATTGTTGTTGATTTGGCTTTTCTTGCTGTAATAAAGACACGCCATACTAATTTTTGGGTTTTCTTATACTCTATCGACTGTCATAAAACTGTCCATATGGTAGATATTTTAGAACTGCCAAGGCTGGCAAAATATATTATTTAATCGACTTTAATATTTTTCCTTCTAAAAATAATAAAGTAAATAATTTAGACTTGCAAGACTTTCAAAATAATATCTATTTGAAGTCAATTCAAAGATACTTAACAGTGCAACTTTGATGGAGTTTATCTTGGAAACGTGACACATAATTATAATTGATATTTTTTTCAAATGACATAACAAATTATACCTGATATGTTACTATCGGTTTTCGTTGATGACAGAAATGCCATAGTTGGAGCTTATGATATAAAAGAGCTCACTGAGAAAGTAAATGCAACTCTGACATTATTTTATACTTGGTTTACAGCCAATAAGCTACTGATTAATTAGCTATTATTCTTGAGCAACATAACAGTATGGAACATAAAACTGGAAAGGTCTACAAGTGAACGGTAATAGGCTGGCTATTCGTAAAAGCACGCACAACAAGAAATATCAAGTCCCTAAAATCAACAATTATTATCGGCAACGTACTAGGCAACGGCTTACTCCGACACTTCTCAATGAACTGCCAAAAGAATTCAAAATTTTTCGATGTGCCCATAGTTGTAAATAAGAAAGGTAGGTTTCGAAATGGAGCCGGAAAAAAATAATATTACTATGTAGTTTAATTATTGTATTAGCGTTGATAATTTATATATTACTAGCGACCCGCCCGCGGTTTCAGACGCCTTGCCCCATTCCTAAGAGTCGTAGCGTAATGTTAAATAGCATAAACCTTCCTCTTGAATCACTCTATCTATTAAAAAAACCGCTTCGAAATCGGTTGCGTAGTTTTAAAGATTTAAGCATACATAGGGACGGACAGACAGCGACAGCGACTTTGTTTTACACTATGTAAAGTTGATATGTATTGTTGCATGACCGGTTAAATATAAGTTGTATGTATCCACGAGAATACTGCCGACAAACTGTTATGCAGTTTGACAGGAGAAACATATTAATTACATACTGTAATACTTTATGGAATATAATAATAAAAAAAGTACCAGGCAGTGCAAATTTTTAACAAGTTGTCTCGAGCTAAAAAATATAATTTACACAGATCAGTTTAAACAAAAACTCAAGGCTTTCCGATTGAATAAAAGTCTCTATTCAATAGAAGAGACATTTATTCAATGAGAATAATTATGATTATTTTGTATAAGTAATTGGATTTTTTTATTAAGATGACACTTTAATTTTTATGCAATTAATTTTATTTTGTGTGTTTATGTTGTATTCATGCAATTTTATTTATTATTTTTATTATGTTCTTATTGCTTCTTTTTTGTATTAAAACAAAATGTTATCTGTTATTGAATAAAATTGATTGATCGATTTATAAAGACAGCTAACATCGTTCGAGCGAATTTCTATTTTTAATCAATTACTATTTTCTACAAAACAGTTTCGAAAGTTTTTCTTAAAATATAAGTATGTTTTCAAAAGTAACTACATATTGTAATGGTCTAACTTTATCCTTTCAAAGCCAAACATTTTGACTTTGAAAAATTCATGGTCAAAATGACATCAAGAAAGAAAAGGTTAAAAAAATATCTTAGAACATACTCATATTCTATTTTCTATCTTCTCTATTTTCAGATGGGCCCACAAGTGGGCATCTCTTTCACTGTCTTCAATTTTGTCCAGCCGTTTCTGTTGAGTTTCTTGCCGGAGTGTGCACCCGGAGAATGCGGGAAGGGCAACACTCACAAGCCCACAAGTATTATGCTGGCCAGCAGCATCGCGGGATCCACAGCTGGATTCGTTGGAAAGTCCGTTACATATCCATTTGACTTGGCCAAACGGAGACTGCAAGTTGGGGTGAGTACTTTAAAGCCTAAAGTGACCGGACCATACCTCTAAAATGAAAAAACATACTCATTACAAACTTTAAAAAAATAATTGAAATCATATTTCAGTGCGATGTCAAAAATAAATTCTTATTCTCAAGGATCAATACATTTCGGAACATACACATAGGTATTGTTATTAAATAAATTAAGGTTTTTTTTCAATATCTAAACCCAATATCCAACATAGTCATAATAATACATTTATGTATATTCACGTATTAAAACTGTACTAAATAGGTACTTACTTATGTTTAAAAACAAATAAATTAGATTTTTATACTCCAAAGTAATAATTATAAGTCTTACAATCGAACAACCTCTTTGTGGTTTCTAGTCTATACTCCACGCAAGGATAAGTAAGTTGTAAAGTTTTTTTTCATGATAAAGGAAACCATAGTGAACTTCCTGTTCAGTTATTAATGATTACTTTCGAAACACAGTTTCGTTAAACAGTCATATTCACAAAAATATTTATGTTCTCTGGATCCCAGTTTTAGGCATTAACGATGGATCCCATTTGCTATTTCCATTGAATCCCACGTTTTAATAACATGTGTACATTTCAGAAGAAAAGTAATTGTACCTTTATCAAACATTCTGCTATTCCTAATCATCAAGATTACCCGTGCGAAGCCGGGGCGGTCCACTAGTCGTAAGATATCTTTTAAAATATTTTTGAATTGATTTTCCTTTGTATTTTTCTTTACGGTGGTTAATGCATCTTCATATAGTTTAATTTTTAGTATCTCGTTTCTTTGTATATTGATGAACATCATGTAAAATAACTGTAACACCTTTTCTGTCTATAAAATTCAAATCTATTCATAAAGAAGATGGGAGTTGATAATTTAAAGTTCTTACTTTGTGATTCGATTAAGTTTTACACGAAATACCGTCACTGCTATATATTACAATTTTATGCACTTTATGCAATGGTAAATAGATAGATGCAGGACAGAAATATTTTACGTAGTCAGTCAATAATATATAAATATACATATCTCCCTCATTTTATTTTAAACAATTTTGTTGTTGAAAGTACTCGCATTCAGAGTTAATATGCATTTAGTATCCAACGGAAATAGATTTTGGGATTATTTTAGTAAAGGAAAAATTCAATGGCGGGCAGGATTCGAACCTGCGTGTCCTGGTTGGATACACCAGACTAAATAAGTTTATAATCTTAGCATGGAAAATGCAAAAAAATCACAAAAAGATAGATTCAACGTCATTAAAACGTAATTCTCTTGCATTTTTAAAATTTGGGATCCAACGGAAATACACAATAATGTTTTGTGGGATCCAACACCAAAAATATTAAACTGGAATTCAGAACTGGGATCCAACGCAAATAATAGCACAATAAGACTAAAAATAATACCTCTGTCCGTTACTAAATTTATTATTCCATTTCCCATGTAATTAAACAAAAAATATCAGTATCACATTGGTCAACCTAGAAATCGAACTTTAAGACCTCACGCCCAACAGCCACGCTTGCGACCACTGCACTGATGATAGTAAATTTTATTCCAGAGTCACAAAAGCAGCGAAAAATACCAGACGCCGTCTCAAACCCGTAATATAATCAAGTGTACAAGATTATTGGAATGTCTGATAATGGCATACAAGAAAGAAGGCATCAGAGGTCTGTTTAGGGGCTGGACGGTGACGATATATAAGGCCCAATTGACCAGTATTGTCGCATTTACCTCATACGAACTCATATGTTTCGCCACCAGAGAAGTGAATGAATTGGTATGATTTTTTTCCTTGAGGGAGACGTGGAATACTTTGATAGGGAAACAAAGAATTTTACAACCGAAGTCTTAGGAGATTAGATGATAATATATTGATTTTTATTGCGTTCAATATGAGGATCAAAGTCATTTTGAATCGACTGCGTCAGCCAGCGAAGCTTTAAGTGCAACAATTTAAAACTTGATTTATATAGTTTTGCTTGATTTGTTGCGCTGTATCAAGGTGTCAGGTCAACCCGTTGCGAAAAACCATCCCTTTGATTATAATAGATTATTGTAGGTAATTCAGTGTTAAAGTTGTTTTTTTTGTGTTCTTGTCACTATTGAACAGTGTCGTTTTTAAACATTATTGGATGTTCAACTGTTAGTGATTTACATTTGATGTTGTAATCGTTATTTATAATATCAAAAAAGTTTAACTTCATACAATAAGAAAACAAAGTACAGACAGCACATGTCAAAAACTGACAAATTTCTTCAATCGTTTTCCAATCTAATCTCCTAATAATAGAATTTATTCCATTGGGTAAATTTGACAGAGCATGTGTAACTTGATGTGCTGTTGACTGCATTCTATTCGTTTGTTAGAAATACATAACCCACTACTAGATTGGATTTTTAGACATAACAAGATAAATTATCGTACCCAGTACTTCTCTGAAATTGTTTTTTTTTATTTAACCGGTTATGCTAAGAGAACATGACAGGTTTTTTTTAAATTAAAAATGGACTTACTCTTAACCTCAATCTTACCGCCCCGGGGCAATGATGAGGTCTACAGTGGAGCGATCACATCTAGAAGATGCCTGTTCTTACCTACCCTACTTTTGAATAGATTCGAGTTGTACGTACTCAAAAAAAACAGACGCAGGAAGGGTGTTCCACTCCTTGGCTGTGCGCATTATAAAAGATGATTTGTAGCGCTGTGTGCGAATATGTGGAATATCAACCAAGATGATATCCTGCGGAGCGTCTGAAGCTCCGATGATAGAAAGGGGAAGGCGGAATGAGCTCATGGAATTCTTGTGCACACTCCGAAATACATCCTGTAAAAGAACGGCAAGCAGGCACCCATAAGGCGGTATTATATTATTATTGATAACTGATCTAGTATTCTGAACCCGTTTCTAGATGGGCTAATCTTTTCTTTCACGATTTTTAATTTCCCATAATCTTTGTAGATCTTTAATTTTTCCACCGTCTCCCTCCGGGAACAGATAAACGCAATAGTTTTGAGAATTTTATTTTTGTGGTTTTTTTAGTAAGTATATTGATAATGTAGTTGTATTAAATTATTGTCTAGTTATTTATATTCGGTTATTGAATGCCAGAAAATGTTTTCTAAAATGTATGTACTGAATACTTGTACATTTTAAAAGGTTGAAAATAAATAAAATACCTAAATTGAAAGTATTCAATTTATTTGTAGTTAGAAATTTCAGTTTCTGCGTTAAATCCTGAAGGAATCGTTTTAAAATAAACTATACTATATTTTTATTATTATTATGTCAGTATCGTATCTTTAAAACTGTTGTTTTTAAACAGCTTTGTGTACAAAATTTGTGAGATAGTGTCATTGGACCCTGAGATTAGATTTGAGCATTGGACGACCATTTATATATAATAAGGGTTACCACGTATGAATTCGCCGCTAGAGGCGCTAGTCTACACTAGCGCCTCTAACAGTGTAATTTGACATTTCGGAGACCTCACTCTACAGTGAGGTCTCCGAAATGTCAAATTACACTGTTTCGCGGGTTTATTATTAATTAGAATAATTTAGTACGGGTTACGGTTACGCAAATATGAGTTACGGGTCAATGAATGTTAGTGTTTTGTGACGGTTTATCTTTCGAGAACTTATCTCCTTTTTTACGTACAAAACGGGACTATATATCTCTGCGGTATGCTAGATCTTAGAGATCTTAGAGATCTAAAATTATATTATAGGCAGATAGCTAGACTTTTAGGCCTAAAGGAGTTTGCTCACTACACTCATGTCGCATGCCATGCGCGGATCGTATTGGCGATACGATCCGCGCACCGGTCCAAATTTAATATACTCAATACATAGACTTTTTTGTCTGATACGTTTCTAGTACGGTCATGGTATGAGACGGTGTAATGGGCAGACTCTTTCAAACTCTATTTAATTAACAAAAAATAATATATCATTTAATTAAAATGAAACATAACATTTATTTTAAAAAAACATCATTTATTTCTCTTTGGTTCTTACATAATAAAGTGCTATTAAACTGTATTACATTACAACTAGAATTTCTCATTGGATTTGTTCATACCTATTAGTTCAGATCGTTAAAGCTGTATTAATTTTTATGAACAATGTCTATGGATTAAAATTATTTAACATTCACACTTTTTACAATATTTACAAGAATTACATTTATTGCTGACATAACAATCCAACATTCGAAATACAAAAATACATTTTACAAGAAAAACTGGTTTTTATAATTTTGTTAATACAATATAATTTTATAATTGCTTGATTTTAATTTATTTTTTCATAATTATTTTATTTAGTTCGAATAGGGGTTTCGATTATTATTGAACCTGTGTTTATCTTTAACTATTATTTTTATTGGTAACTTCGGTTAACATCGAGTGATTTCGTAACACAGCGGCAGCTCTGGTGTTACAGTGTTTGGTGCTTAACCTAAGAATCCTGTGGACAAAATACGTTTTGCTTGAGTGAAGTTTGCAAGTATTTCAAAGAAAAGAGAAAATATTCAGATTCCATATTAGTTGTATGGTAATGGGCTGGCAAGTCAGAGGTCTTGAGTTCGAATCCAAAGCACGCACTTTTGTGTATTCGATCATGTAAATATTAATAATTAATTTATCACTTTCGTTTAAACGGTGAAGGAAAATATCCTATCGGAAAACCTCGCAGCAATACGCCTAAGAGATTTATTCGATAGTGTGTGAAATCTGCCTTTAGCGTGATGGACTAATATATCATTTCAATTAACAACTACGAGTAAACGGGTGACGGGATTAAAATAAATGGATTTATGAGAGAGTGACAGTGGGAAGACATTCGGGTAATCGAAATCGGAACAACAAAAGTACCAGGGCAGCATAGAACGAAAGGACCTACCTTAAAGCTAAAAATACAAGTATATCCGATCAGTTCCAGCCGTGAGACAGCGACTCGCTCTCCCAGCCGTGTTGCTCCTCGTGCACGGGCAGGTACACCTTCTTCTCCACCTCGACGTGCTTCACCACTGGCACCGGCACGTGCTTGTAGACTGGCACAGGCACGTGTTGGATCACAGGTACCTCTTTAATCACCGGTACCTCTTTGACAACCGGTACGTGGACTGGCACGTGGACTTTGGAGACGTGGTGGTGGTGGATGGTATGGATCTTGTACGGCACGTGGATGGTGACATGCTTGTGGCTGTAAAAAAATATATTTTTTATAGTGCTATCAAGAGGTAAAACGGAAAGCAAAAAAATACTGCTATGATGATAAATATCTATGGTATATACGGTAACAGTAGCAAATGGACGCAGCCAATACCAGGGGTATCGTGTCTAATCATCTTGAAACGTCAGTTGTAAAGCTTCATTTAATTCTCTGAGTATTTTAACAAAATTAATAATTAGATGTTATGAAATAATTTTTTTTAGGTACACCTATTACGGGAAACGAGTTGACCAGCAACCTGAGCAGTCATCGCCGCCCACTCCATAGACGTAAGGGTAGTCGCCAGCCAGTCAGACCCCAAGAGTTCATAATATATTTTCTCGACTCTTACGAGAAGCTATCTGAATGACAGTAAGAAACTGTCTAACGCGTCCTCACACGGCAGATGTTACGTTAATATTCAATCAATACGACATTATAAATACTAGAATAAAATTCCATACGTGTTAAGCCCTGGACACACGAGCCGCATAAACGTCAACAAAAAAACTCTATAAAGAAAGAAATAAATTCTATAAGCGGCAGATTAACCAATCACACGCGCGGACTGTGTGCCGCGCTTACAAATCACGCGCTTTCCCTATACTTGTCGCAAAGTGGATAATACGAGGGAAACGCACCATTTCCAAGGTATGATGCAACCAGTAATTGGGGTGCGGCGACTTTGTATGTGTAGCGTAAATGTGCACCTGGGTTTACCAGTAATGTAATCGCAAGATGATTTGAATGGTCAAGTGGCAACTGAATTCAAATTACATTTGTGTGGTTATTTTTAGTATTCCAGCTGGTGGGTCTTTATGTATGATGTACTTTATGGCTATAGTAAGTTTAAATACATATATAAATTATATAGACGGATAGCCTTATTGCGATTAACGATAATACTTAAAGGGAATTATATCCAAGACTATAGGATACCTATTCTAAAAATATTTTACATAACATACCATCGCGCATGTTGGTGTACTGATGCTTTTAGGTCCCAAATTTAGGTATTTTAGGTCACAAATCCTAACTTCCGATCTGCTAATCATAATTTCATAGAAAAATCCAAAAACTGGTCGACCTAGGAATCTAACCTGGAATCTCACGTTTAGCAGCTACGCTTTCGATCACTAGCTGGACCAATGAGTTAATTTAAGCTCGTTCTTGGCAGGTGGCGGATCATATTATGAAAAAAAATATTTTTACACCTTTTGTTTTTAAAATCACAAAGCGAAATGGAAGAACTACTTACAGAGCAGATATGACATACAGACTTACTATACCGTAAATTTATTACATTTAAAACAAACGGTTTGAGACGCATAATTGAAATAAATCATGATTAACAGCTTCTGCCACAGATTACATCTACGTCTGTCGTCTGTTTACGTTCTATGTGCACACGGCTAGCTTTCAAGCTGTACATTTGCAGTATAAGCTACTCGTAACTGATATCACATTGTAAGAAAAGAAAAGCGAGTAGATCCCTTCGCGATTCGCGCACATTAGGTATTATTTAGTTCGTTGTCTCTTAAAGAAAGGTCAGTCTGTGTCATTAACAACCTTATTAACTTACGCACATATTTGCTCGTTTACTAACGTCATCTTGCATATGCCATTGGTATAAGAGTATTTTTGTCAGTAGTGTCCGGGCTGACAATTTTTCAGTCGGAAAAATTCAGAAGTGCAGAATCTTTTGGTGTAGATTTGAAATCATTCATTGTTATCTTATCAAAACTCTCTTCGAACCGCTAAACGCTGTCATTGGAACCAATTTTATGTCCGATAGGTATGTACTTTAAGTATTGTGTATTTTTTTAAGCTCTATAGTATAAAAAACACTATCTTTTTGCATCGTGAACCGGTAGGAAGGACAAACTTGGAGGGTAAAATAAGTACGGTAAAACTTAAGAGATCATGATTTTTTTGTTTTTCTCAATTCTATCCATAAACTAGGGAGAATCATTAGGGGAAATCCCCAACTAGAATTTTAAAAAATCTAATTCGAATCGAAGAAAAACCGTTATTAACTGATTCATAATACAAAAAAATCTTTGTGATACTTGAAACATAGAATGCACTGAATAAGGCTTGAAATATCCAGATAAGTGTCAAGTCTCTTATGTAACGAAGAACGACAAACCGGTCGTGTAGATACTAAGTTTCATTTTCAATGCTTTGGCAGCGTAAGTTCATTGCGCTTGCGGCTGTGGGGAACAAGCAGAGATGTAGAGTAGTTTAAAGGAGGCGATTATTATCGTTGCACTCAATATTAGGACTTCTAGAATAATGAGGTAATTATTACATTTTATTTTTTATCAAGAGATATCTATTATTAACATTATTTTAGTTTAAAACGAGGATTATACAACTTCAAGTCCGGAATTAAATTCCTTTACTTGACTCAAAAACTTAAATGGATACTGTAACCTTTTTAAACAAGTTGCTGATTGCATGAACACTCGTATTCACTTGAGAAAATACTTATGCACAAAAAGCCTCCTTTTAATTCGTTCGAGAAAGGTTACGCAATTTATCAAATTAAGAACTTATTACAATAATTACATAATAATTATACACATGCATTACGCAAAAGCCAAATTGTGCTTCCTTAAATAATGTTGCATTGAAAAAGTATAAAGAAATGTGGGTATGGGCTGTATAGAGGATCGTACTAACTTTAATCCAAGCTTTAGTCATTCATCTGACGTTTGATTGAATGACATCACGACACAGTTGTCGGAGCTGTCAAAACTAGGAAAGCTTTACTTCAAAATATGCCGACTAATCGCTCAGATAATCTCTCGCGTTTCCTAATTACTAGTAACATAACATCGTTTGTGACGTAACTTGGTTTACAATCAGATTGTTTATCGATCAACGGTGCATCTACAGACGCGTTGATTCCATAATTGCGCAAGACATTACGTAGTACCTAATATTAGGTAACCATGTTGGAGTTAGCCTTAAGCATTACCTCTTCCCGAGAGTGGGATAAGTTATGGAGTGACAAAATGACAAAATAAGTAGGTACGTTCTTTTATAACCGACCAGTTCAACAGTAAATGTATGATAAGTATATACTCATTAAACACCTTTAGTCCTTATGTTTCACCGGATATATTACCATCCTCCTCCGAGCCTTTTCCCGTCTATATTGGGGTCGGCTTCCAGGCTATTTTACGAAGCGACTGCCATCAGACCTCCAAAACCCAATTTCTGGGCAATACCGATATCCGGAAGGTAGACTGGATGTCAGGCTATTTTTATTTGGGCTTCTGACTACCACTAACAGTTGTCATAGATATTCGTATAACAACCGGGACCGACGGCCTTACGTGCTCTCCGAGGAAAGGTCTCGATGTGTTAAGAATTGTCACCCATCCACAGACTGACCGCAGCGAGCGCAGCTTAACCTTGCAGATCAGTTGATCTACTTAGTTATTACTTAGCCACGAGCCCCTCTCGTGTCTGCATTGGATATATACATGAACTACGAGTATATTGTCCATTCACTTCTCGACAGAAAGTTGGCCGTTCACCCGTAGTATTTTTTGCGATCTATCTGTGAACATGTTAGCTTCCTTCAAAAAGACTAGTAACAGCACTGATCAGGTAGTATGTAATCACTAATCCACCGTTTTTCTGTGTCGACAGACTGTTCTGTTTACTCAACTATCTAAAGCCGATATATTTTAAAATGTTTCGTTAACTAACAAGGATGCAGACACAATATCGATTTCCCGACTTACCGTATACCTTGTCGGCAATCGCAACCTATAGACGCCAGCAATTACTAGTAGATATCACTAGCATGTTATCATCTTGAGATGTCAGTATTCGGCATTACAGCGGTACTTCCCCCAGAAAAACTTGACAGTAGAGTAATACCAATGCAAATATTAGACAATAGTTATAAAGCAACAGGTATTTGTATCGAGTTCCAACAAAGCTATTCCGTAACTTATCAATCGCCTTATTGTATCTTTGAAAAGAAAATAATCCTCTTATTATGTTATTCTTTTCAACTTTCTGTCCGCATTGTTCTGTTTACAATAGCAGAGTTTTGTTTACAAACGGGAAACTTTTCAAGCTTTTGTATCGTCATAAGAAATTCTGATAATTTTACAGAAATGTCGTATGGAAATCGTACGATGTCTCCGTCTCTAAGGGCAAAAAGGGCTGATTTTGATGAATAATAAGATGATTTAGATTCTAAACATGATAAGAATTAATTGTTTCATAGTTTAAGAAATTAATTTCTCACAACACTTCACTTATTGAGAAAACAAAATTCTGAATATACCTAAACCAAAATAAGAAAGCGTTAACTACACAACATTTTTAGTTATTTTGTTTTGATAGGATTACTAAAAAAAATTATGAACTTCAATTGAACGAGATAAAGGATAAGTGATGATACAGTTGGATGATTAAAATACTTCAGAATCTCTACTAATTGCGAAACAGTGCAATTAGTTGGAAACGCTTCTCCGCTTTTAGATCTTTAATCAAAATATAACATTTTACTTGATTTGATTGCACCGTTTTACCCAATAAGGATACAGGTTTAATTGATAGAAAGCGATTAACGGTCATTTAATCGTCTTTACAATTAAAACCAAACGGCAGCTGGCTGCGTTCTTCTGACTTTTTAATATCAAGAAGCTTTAATTACTTGTATTTGATGTATCACAACCATTACCTTTTTGCAGAATAAAAGTTTATAAGAAAACGCACTAGAAAATAAATGCTTTGTCTCTACGTAGGTGACAGGTAAAATTAATCGTTATCTATATTAATACCTCTTTGGTCGGGATAAAAACTTGTGTCATTTTTTTAATTTAGGGCTCTACATTTTTCTGAGTAATAATGTGTTTTTATAGCGTATGACCGTTTAAAAACACATCTATATGCATTTACATTGGTTTACGAGTACATTGCATATTATGTGCTTACACCCGGTTGTCAAATATCAATCAAGATTGATGATACATGATTACAGTGTGTTGAAATATGCTCTAATTCCAATAAGATTTTACACGAAATTGTTGTTTTTTTTTTGAAAGTAAGGAATTTTTGGAAATTATGGATTTTGACACACAATAAAAAAAATTGCATTCCTCTATAAAATGTATTAGATAATGATCTTTACACTTCTACTTTACATTATAGATTTGGTTAATGACCCATTTCCTCGTAAGATGATACAAGCTTTATCATTTGTCTAGCCTCAAATTTAGACTACCTACATAAATTCCATCTTTTGTTTTCCAACAAATCATTCCATCTATATGTTTTTGTTCCACCGCTAGTCACTGCTCATCATTCACACATTCGTTCAAGAACCTGCACTAATTACATTACGTCACGACCTTGACTGTTACACAACCAATGAACGCTATGACAAAATAACGGTACTGAACTATCACTACGTTTGAAATGCGAACACTGATTCAACGGTTCTTTTTTTAATTTACAATAAAAGATGAATGAACAGTTTTTTTTATAAAAAGAACAACAATTATCGTTTTTTAATTTTATTACTTTGTCAATGAACTTGAGTTCATTCTGTTGCATCATAGCTCTTTATAGAGGATTTCGTGCTTTTTTTCTTTATTTGTACTAAATAGTGCACAGTAATAGTGTTGTTTGTTTTTTTTGCAATGTTTTATGGGTACTGCATGCACTGACATAACAAGATAATTCCTAAGTAAGATATCTACATAGAATTATATGATATTGATTACCATATTTTAGAGCTTACGCCTTTTTTCATTTTAATTAGTACCTATACATATTCAAACAAAAATCCCTATTTCACTAACCCTTCTTAAAAGCCCAAGTACATAATATTACACGTAAAATATTATGGTTAAAATCTTTGTGATGTCAGAATATATAAAAAAGAAAAGCGATCTTTAACGAACATAATCCTTCAGTTTCTATGGAGGGGTAAGTGGTTGTGAATAGAAGATTTGTAGCTGGCCTCTCTAATCTCTACCTATGGCTCCTTATTATAACAGTTTTTCAAAAATAAGTAAAATACTTACTGTCCGCCACCGCCGGGGGTTGGGGAAGCGACCACGACGGCGACCACGAGGGAGATAAGCTGTAAAATAAAATATTATTTTATTAAATAACATGTTATAATTTTGCCCTCTATATATGTCGATTTAGTTTTGGATAACGAATTTATCTTTATTTTATACAACAAAATAATACAACTTGCAATAAAAATTGCAACTGAGAAATTAATTAATTATTGTGAAAAGTATGTAATCATCAAAAAAGGTAAAATTAAAAAAGGAACACTGAATGGACTTTGGCAAAATGCATAACATGACCGATTTTTTTCTTAAGCCTCTAAGAAAAAATTAAAAGGATATAAGGTTGACAGTTAAATTCGCGCCAAAACTTTTTTTAAACGTTATTTTCATTGACTCACAGCGAGTTTCGCGTACATCTTGCTTGGTTAGCTGGACTGATTCCGTGTTACACTTTGCCTGTTAAGACTGGCTTACTTTCTACTCCTCTGAGCGTACCACAAGCTTATATACTCGCTGGTTTGCAAGTCCAATAATTGCATAATCTAGCCCCCTGATCCATCCCTACTAGCCCGTTTCACCCGGCGAATTTAGAAAGGTAGAACATACGTTCAGTTTGGCTGTAGAAAGGCCAGTATTCAATTTGGTGGGGTGTTCACAGGTGGGGTGAGCTATCGAGAGTGACCGGTATCCACTTTTCTTTAGTTCTATGTTTTTTCGCAGTGACAAAGTAAGGTTAATTGTGTCGATAAGTGTCTTATAAAAATCTGAAGTAGAAGTAGACATAAATTTGTCGAAAACTGTAGGCCACAATTTAGATTTTAAGTTTGTATGTAATTAGGCTTAAATTGTCCGATATATAATAAAGTTCGTCGATGTGATTGCGTTGTTTGTTTGGTAAGCATTTGTCTTTAAAGAAGTCATTCAGATCAATAGTCATGTTTTAATGATTTTATCTAATCCTTCTGCAAATTGGAGCAATTTTATTAACAAAGCTTTGGGGATTTTGACTCATAATAATTTAACGTAGAAAATATACCTAATAGAAGATTAACTCAGGTTTGTATTATTATTAGCGTATTACGTATTTGCTATGGTCATAAAATTTAAGTACTGAATTATATGTACGTAAACCATAAAAACAATAACTTGTAATTCACTAAATTATAATCGAATTCACTCAGTAACTAAACTTCCTTTTTTTGTCTGTAATTTAATAGTTTTTGCATTATAATAATTATTAATGTTTGTATCTCCATTTTTGATATTTTGGCATGTCTCCTATAAGGACGTTTATTGACAGGCTTGCGTGGGGACACAGGTTCAGAGGCGTCTCCGAGAGATGTGATTTGGTTTAAATTTGCAATGAGGCACCAACATGGGTCACTCCAGAATTGGGCTAATTGTATATCCCTATAAATATTTATGTCTTTCAGTGTTCCTTGGGCTAGCTGGCATAGCCTAATTACATATAATCAGTCTTTCTAGAAATCTATGGGGATGCCTGTATTTAGCAGGTGGACGTTCTTTGGCAGATATATTATATGGTGATGATACCCTATTCCTGTGTAGCACGTGCAGAGACGATTAAAGGTGTTTTCCGGATAACAACTACGTGTACCATTTCCTCCTTCAACATTACAATTTACAACATTACATTACATAGGTATGTATTTTGAGGTTCACACTAATAAGAGGTGAGCCGATTGCCATTGATTCATTGAAAGTAACCGTGAACCGTGAACCGGAACTAGCATGCGTGCAGCGAGATAATTTTGTCGTGAAATTATCCTCGTCTCCACTCATAGTTTGGTAAGACATAAATAACGACAAAATCTAATCTGCCAATTGATTAACTGGGGACATATCCCAACTCCGAGCTGCTGCTAAATATTGTAAGTATATATCCTAATGGAAAATTCCCAATAACACTGAGAATCAAACCCAGGAATACGTCCTAGTAGCAACACTCGCGACCACTAAACCTATGAAGCAGATAAATGTTTTATAATTTATGCCCTGCGAAAATTATGATGCGCTGCAAGCGAATTTTCTTTTTTTTAATGATATTGATGTAATTATATGATAGCCTTGTGTTTTATTTCTTAGATAGTTAATGCGTTTTAGGTATAATATGTAGGCGGCTCCATAATTCTTGCAATACAGTTGTTTTTTTGCTAAAAGAGGTTTTATAGAAAGGGTAGTCTTGGATTCACAGAACACTGTGGCCTCTGCATGGTACACAAGAAATTAGGTAGTTGCTGCAAATCAAAATCAACATCATTTATTTTCTCGAGTATGGTATTGTTACAGATGTTTTTGATTACAATTACCTACAACATATTCTACCCATTGGCGCATGCAATTTACAATTAATAGAAGATTAAAATATTTTTAGATTAAGATAAATACATTTTATTCTAATCCAAAAGTACTATTTCATCAAACTATCTTCTAAATACTCCTTAACACTATAATAGCTTTTATTCAAAAGTTAATTAAATAGTTGCTTTTTAAATCGAGATATTGGTAATACGTTGATGGTCTTGGGGAGATGGTTGTAGATTTTAATTGAAAAACAATAAGCATTCCTTCTAAATATTTCATTTGATTACGGGTAGTTTAAAATTATTTTTGTGTCTAGAATTGTCATCAAATTTTTCATAAAGCTGGGGATATTTTTATTAAAATACATATTTCTAAAATATACGGACTTGGAACCGTTAGGATTTTATATTTAAGGAAGTTATAAATTCTTTATTCTTCTACATAAATCGTGGACAATGATGTGGATTATGTGTTTTCAAAATTAAAATAGGGAACCTATTGTAACACTCTGCATGTAACTGTTTTTTGTCAAAAATAAATAAAAATAAAGAAGCTAAAAGATTTACAATCGATATCTCGTCAGAGCAGTTGGCACTTCCATCGTGAAAATGTTCCGGCACATCGCTCCGGCACGTTGGACAATTTTAACTGAAGAGTTTTTTAGCCAGTCGGGATTCATACTATTGGAATACCCTCCCTGCAGCCCGGACTTTGTGCCTCGTGATTTTGGGCTCTTCCCTATTGTGAAGAGTCAGTTAAAAGGGCAAAAATTTACAACTGAGGGTGCTTGGGATAGGGCTTGTGCTTCTGTTTGTTACAAAGGATAATTTGACATGGCATGTATTTTGAAAAATATTGTTAAATACTCTCGTTTTGCAAAACTTTTGGAGCAGCCTACGTACCTATATATTTTTTTAAACGATGCTCTATTAGAATATGTTCCTGTTTGTTTGAATTTGAGCTCAGACCCAGAACAACTATGTCCGCCATACAAATATTAATTCCGCGCGGGAATCAAACCAGCGATCCCTAGGTCAGCAGACTAGTCAGCCAATAGTCCAACCTTATTCCTATAATAAGGTTAAGTACTATGATCAAAGACGTGTCCTTTTTTGACGAGGACGAACGAGAACATCGCCAAAAAGATTTAATAAGATTATACGGGCGGACTTGCGAGATTTTCATAAAAAAGACTTTGATCCCGTTTTAATGATTTATTAGGGTTGATCGTTCGCCTAGCCCGCCAAATTTTTTTTTTTTGTTTTCTCTAAGTTCATGACAGTTGTAGGTACAATTGCAACACCTTTATGTTAATAACTATATTTTCAATGAGCTGCATGGTGCAATAAATAAATAAAATTTATTTAAAACTGAGAACCAAAACTTTTACAGCTATAACGAAAATTAAATATAAATAAATATAATACGTTGCCTAAAACTATACAAATTGGCAGAATTGACAATTTTGGTAGTAAAGTAGGGTGAACAGGCATCATCTGGGTGTGCTCGCTCCTTCAACATCCACAGCTTTTCCCCGGAGGCAAGATTGAAGTCAAGAGTAAGCCCATTTTTAATAAAATAATAATAATACTAATTGACAACTAAGGAGGCTCTCATTAAATGGCTGAAATCAAGGGCTTGATACAGAAAGCAGTACTTCTGGACACGGCCCGCATTGTTAGGAGATTTCTGTCTCTGCTCCCGATGCCGATGGGCTACTATTTTTTTATATTTTTAAATGTTTTTCTTATTTTTATAAAAATATATACAAATCAGATATAAATGAATGGAATAACAATTGTAGCGATTTTTAAGCAAAGTTTGAGTATGAGTTGTAAATATTGTATATACTCGTATATGAATATTGTACATAAAATAAATTTTGAATTCAAGCAAACTTCACCTTAATTTTTATCATTAACAGGTAAATGTTTAGACTAGTTAGAGAGTGTTACCTAGCAAATTACGATTTTGTTCATGTGGTCCCGTTCGTCGCTCGTAATATTTAAATGTATTTGACTTAAGCATTAGAATTTACTTAGGTTTTATTAACTAGTCTGTGCCCAAACCCATCCGATAGGCGACCAGCATTATGATGTACCGAACACTGGCTTCACACAACTTTGAATACAAAATAACTTCCTGGTTCAATGACGTCATGTGACTTGCTAATCTGATTGAGATATTATACACGTTGTCTTCGGTTGACGTCGTCGCCTTTTTTGTGGTGCGGATAATCATGGATTCTCTGCTTCTGGAGAGTAGGCAGGGCATGTCGGAGTCGTACCAACTAAAAACCACACACACTTACCTTCTCCTTACCGTAAAGTCTCAACTCAACTATTCGCCACGACCGTGACAGGCTATGTGACGTCATCATTTTTATTATGTATGGCATAAGCTGTTGATTCAGGGAATCTTTACGTAACCGGACTTACCATGAGCAACTTATAAACTAAACAACAGCAGCTAATGGCGTCCCCTTGAGGGGTCTCGAACCTCGGCTTAGGGCGTTGCTGAGGGATACAGCTAGGGACGGCTGGATCTGGGTAGGATTATTTAGGGGCGAATTTAAAGATACTGGCTAGGCGCGGGCCGGCTCGAGCTAGTGTCGGGGACTTCATCACTTGTTTTAACTACGATGGTAGCTCGAGCTTAGTACAGAAACCACTTCAAACATTGATCATTCAATTTATTACCCAAAAACAACACACTCACAACACAGATGTTTTTGGGAAATCAATTAATTGTGATGATCATCATTCTCTTAGTGTTTTCTCTACTGTTGTGGTCGACTTCCAGTCTAACCAGATCCAGCTTAATACCTAGTACCTAGTACCTCAGTACCTACCTATTTTACGCGAAGCGACTGCCATCCGCAACCCAATTTCTTGGCAATACCGATATCCTGAGACACCACTTATGATTGTCTTAGGTGTTCGTATCGCAAGCGGGGAAGGCTTTACGTGCTCTCCGAGGCACGGAGAGATTCTGGTGTGTATGTTCGTAATTCTTCTCTTCGTAAACGGCTTGACCGATTTAGGTAAAACTTTTTTGTACTTATGGGGTCACACAAGATATGATTTCTATTCTAGTCACCTGGATGTTTCCTGGCTGATAGATGGCGCCTTTGTCGACATCTTTTGGGATGCAAAAAAATCGCTAGTATATTTAAAAACCACCCAGGTTTAATGAAACATTACATTTTTTTTTTATTGTTTTATAAAAAAACGTTGCCCCACACTAGGATTTCCTCCTGTATCGTGGGTGCGTTTACAAACACAAATTCTCACATACACAAACGCCCAGACCCGGAACAACTACCTGTAGATCAAACAAATATTTGCTCCGTGTAGCCGATCGCTCAGCCAAGTAAAGTAAAGTTAAGTAATGTAATTTGACGATACGTTTGGCGTAACCCAAACGTATCGTAATTATTTATAAATATTGAGGATAGGAAGTAATTTTACAGTTCCTAATTGACATGTTACCGATACAGACTATATATATATATATATATATATATATATATTTACTTACTAAGTTCTTCGGCTACATTGTCCTTCAAACCTAACATATTTAATGTACAGCCACAGTTCGCCGGTATGGTCATAGAAAAACCCAATGACACTTTGCTCAACCTGGAGATCGAACCCAGGACCTCTAGTGTAGCAGTCGCGCTAAGGACCATTAGACTAATAAGGCAATCAGTCAGTGTTCAAACCGGAACAAAATAATGTAGAATAAATTAAAGAATGTGAGATGTGTGGTATGGAACGCAAGATGAACGAGTGAAGATGCGAAAGAGAAAGATATACCTAGAAAAAAGATGGCGATTTAAGGTGTGCAAGGAGAAAGACATGAAAGAAGTTGTCTTAGCAAAATAATATTGGGCTATACGGTGGTACAGATGAACTCTAGCATTATAGAAACACTTCTTATATTCTCCTTTGTTCTTCTCAGACAGTAAGCAATAGATGTTTATCATACAATTTATTACTTTATGAACAAATAATTTAGGGTCGATTTTTCTATCGCCAGATAACTATATCGGAGAAATAAATTCGAATTAAAAAAATAATAATTTTTGACAGTTTTTCTATACAAAATCTGTCAAAAAGGTCTGATAATATTCCTCCGATAAAGTTATCTATTTGGCGATGGAAAAATCGGCCTTTATTACCATTTAACAGGTGGTACCGTACAAATGATGTCATTTGCGATTATGTCTGTTTAGAATAGAAAGAAAAAGAAAAAGAAAATCAATCGCGATCCAAACAATAAAAAAATACAGGTTTTAACGAAGTTGTAATAGTTCATTGGGTCGATTTCTGAATGAACCGACAACCTTTCGATAGCAGACTGCACTGTCTAGCTTAAATGCCACCGACAGGTTACTACGCCAACTTTGTACTGTTGATACTGTGCGGATATCAGTAAACATTTAATAGTGAATCGTTCGATGAGTGCTTGTACATCTATATGTACATGATATACTTAATTTTATCATAGAAATAACTCGTTTTAGTCAATAATTTGTATCGAGCTATCATCTTGTGCGTGATATAAGACGACAATGTATTAGATCTAATTTTGTCATGATATTGAACTCTACTCGAGCCAAAAGCTTCTCTCAAACCAATGTCTCGATCATCTCGCATGAGATATAAAACAGTGTGGTTTAACTACCACATAATTTTGTCGTAACAATGTTTCGTCTTGAGCTATTGTTCGAAGCATTACTCATGTATACCTATCCACATAATATGCAGGCCAATGATATTGCCACCAACCGAGAACAAATCCAAACACCAAATTACTAACTTCTAAGAATTTTATGGAGAAACTGTAAAACACTTTTCTGGACATGGGAATCGAACCCCTCGCGACCAGCAGCCGCGCCTGCGGTCACGAGACATATATAAAAAAAAATACTAAATGTAATATATTCAACACAAGCTTACATAAACATGACACATATTATAAGTAAAATTAATATTTTGAAAATGTAACGACACAGAACTAGCAGTGCGTTTCGAAAATGTTACTCGAGGCATCCATTTCGTAACGTTAATATAATATTGTGCCGGTTTTATCATCAACGCTTCCTTGTGACCTGGTCTAAAGCAACCGGGGGAACTAGTTGTTCTACCGACGGCTCAATTTGCGCGCTTAGTAAATATTATTCAGCCTAACCCACATGTCCTTCTAAGCTGTAGAGAAAATAGATCAGCGTAATACTGCTAATTAAAAGAATATACTGATATACTGCCTCATTAGTCACGTGGTCCCAAGCGCGACTGCGCCAGGTCGAGCAGTGTTATTGGGTTTTATATGAAATTCTCAGTAGCAGCTCGGAGTCTGAATTTGTGCCCGGTTAATGGCTATAGGCTCGCCCCCTATTACATGGGACCTAAACATACCGGCGAACTGTGGGTGTAAATTGAGTACGCCTCTGCCTTACCCTTCGGGGAATACAGGCGTGATGGTATGTTATGTTAAAAATATAAATAAAAATAATGGCGTAAATTTTCCAAACCATTTTTCAAATTACCGACTTTTCCAGAAATTTAAAAATAAATCCTCTATGAACCTCGTCCTGACTATGACAAATACAACACAAAAACCGTACTCGAATGACGATTATTTTTCATATAAGTATGTCAAAATGACAAAAATTACATAATTGGGTTAATTTCCATCTCATTATGAATGACATTAAGTTTAAAATATAATTGCTCATTATGATATAACTTGCTAGAGAGATCTGAGTAATTATTTTCTGTTCTAGTTCTTTTAAAAATATATTTCCAGTATGTATGGTTTTAGCCGAACTAGTTGCCACAAAGTACCTTATTATTATTATTACATTATTCTCTCTTTAGATTCCTGTCGACAGGAATCATAGCAAGGAAATGGAATAAGATTTTTTTCCTAAAAAAATTAAAACAAGAATTAATAGTCGGCGCTTGATGGTAAGCGGCAACCGCTGCCTTTAGACGCCAGCAACACTAGTGGTATCTCTCGTGCGTTGTCGTCTTGAGACATCAGTGATCTAGTAATTATCTATATTACCCTTAAAACTGGAACACAAAATGATGTCAGCACATTATTGCTTAGCAGAATATTTGGCAATCTGTGATTTGTAAGCCCAAACGAACTCAGAAACAGAGTTCAAATACCTCGAAATTATTTTAAATTATACATATAATTAAGTACAAAATAAATGTACATGCATATGATTAATAAAAATATCGCTCGGGGGCTGAACGTGATATCCTTTCTTTTTTTATCCTTACATACAATAAAAGCAAGCTTTAGCTTAATGGCTAGGGCGTCGGACTGGCGATCGTGGTTGTCGGTTCGAAACCCAACCATTGCACTACCGACGTGAATCCATTCGTAACACAAGCATTTAGCTTAGCACGAGGGGCTAACAGGAATACTAGTAACGTGTGACCCACATTGCTTTGCATTTGTGCCTACACCTGTAGTAAAAAAAAGGCGTGAATGTATATAAATATGTACACAATTACAACATGTATATTTATTAATTTATTCCGTGAATTTATAATGATTATATTTCGTTACGATTTCACTGTTTTAAGTCATAGTAAAAAAAATATTTATTGCAGTCTTATCATAATGAGTACCTCATTATTATGAGGTTTCGGCATTGTAATGCATATTAATAACTATTACAGAGGTGGCATACATTCACATGTTCACTTAAATTAATTACTTTTCCGCATAGGCTAATCAGAGAGACAGTTCACTCATTTTCAATTAAGTTATACAAAGAGTTTAATTTTGTAAATTCTAGAGCGAATTCCTTGACTTCCATTACAAGACTTACAAGTTTTTACTTAGTTGGTAAGTCAAGAGTCCCTATGTAATTATGTACCATTAAACATGTTCCAATAAATACAATGTAAATTAAAACAAACAATTCAATTATTTTAATCGACATGCATATGTAAATAGTGCTTTCTGTAAACAACAGTCAGAAAAAAATTGTAATCAAACAAAATAATTGTAACAATGCCATTATTTTAACATAGCAATAAAAAATCGCTTATTTCCATGGCAATTATACGTTTGCGGAACATACATACCATCACGCCTGTATTCCCCGAAAGGTTAGGCAGAGGCGTACTAATGTACACCTACAGTTCGCCGGTATGTTTAGGTCCCATGTAATTGAGGGCGAGCCTAATGCCATTAACGGGGCACAAATCCAGACTCCGAACTGCTACTGAGAATTTCATTAAAATTTGCGGAAATCATTAAAATTGACGTCGAGGAAAGCGCTAATAAAAATTTAAAAAATATTTTTATTTAGACATGAACGTGATACGTTATGTTCATACCGCTAAGATGTTAATCTTACTATACGTTACGTTGAGTACAAATGTTTTGTGTATCTAATAATCTACGAGTATTCAAACTGGACTCGCCCGCAAAATATTGCCGTCGGCTTCTCCCGGCGGAACGTGAATTGCCCACAAAAACGTTATACCGAAATAAATCGTAATCCAGACAATAAATATATATCGGATTTAGATACTGTTAATCTAGGTTCCTACGGTCCTATTTCGTGTGCTACTACTTCACTGAAAATAAAAGACCGCAAAATCGTTCCAAACTTGGTAAAGTTATCAAAAATTGCATTCGCTCACAATTATTTCCAGTGAGGTATTTTGGACGAAATGGTAACGTAGGAACCTAGATTAACGGTATCGGAATACGAATAATAACATAATTTGATCAAAATGTGTTTGAATTACGATTTATTTCGGTATTACGTTTGTGAGAGAAATTCGGTCCGCTGGACTCTTAAGGTTCAGTGCCAGTTTCCCGAAACGTCCTTTTCGCAAGAAAGGACATTCTGAGAAATGGACATGAAAGGAAAGGGACTATTTGAAACAAGGAGAGATTTTGGGAAAGAGACATTATTAGACAGAGCAGCCGCGCACGCCGGTTTTTATGGTGCGTGACGATACGGTAAGGGACGGCAAATGCAGTTTTAGCCGGTACGAGGGTGACATACTTTGCCGCTTTCCCAGACGTGAAATTTTTCATTAGGACTTTCCGCCCTATGAAAAATCAATGTCATTAGTCTAGTGAAAATCTTTATTGCGCCCTTATAATACAGGTGTAGAAAACTATATTAGGTATTATGTATAATGACCAAAATACTGACAACCGGTCTATTCTCAGGATATTGATAAGGTATTGCCGATAAATTGGATTGCGGAGGTCGCTTCGTATAACACACTGATATTCAGCTGAAGCCTGATGGCTATATATATGGCTATACAGATATATATAACTACATATAATTACGCCTGTCTCCCACTGGGATTATCAGGGACAAGATAATAGTAATAGCATAACATAAGCAAATTAAATATCTAGCCTTGGCGCATGAGATTGTCGACATGTGGGATGTTGACTCGGCAATCATTGTACCGATAGTTGTGTCGCCAATGGTCTAATAGCCAAGAGCCTCGACTCACACCTATGGAGGCTCTCGTTAGGCAGCTGGCTTAAGGGCCTGATACAGAAAGCGGAACTCCTGGATACGACGCGTATAGTTAGGAGGTTCCTTTCTTTGGGGCCCTGACCACCGGTATCTTGGACCCTGTTCCCGATACCGGTGAACTACAATTTTTTTATGTTTTTAAATGCTTTTATTGTCATTTTTATAAAAATATTTGAAAATGTATTGAAATATGTATATATAATGAATAAAGTAATAACCTTCTAAGTTGCCGTGCCCTGCAGGGTCCATAATGTACATTTTGTGATATCGTAACATTTAATAATTATGATTATGGAGAGCAACATGATTGGAAAAAGGTTATGAGCCTGATGAGCATAATATACTATCTTAATTATCGGAAGCGCTTGCCGCTGACATCCTATTAATATTGGACGCCACGGTGCGGACGATATTAATTTTAAACATATCTTGTGTTGCAGAAATTATTAACGAGCACTTTCTCTTATATACAGCTCCAATATATATTGTAATTGGTTATAAAACGTTTTTGATTATGGTTGTTATTTTAAATATGGTGTCCGGTTTGTAAAAGAGAAGGTATTTTTAATTTTACATCGGCATGGTTTTTAAAAATTGACAGAGAGCCGTGTGGAAATAGAAATATCGAATAAGTTGCTCTAACCTTCAACATAAAATAACACCTGTACCTATTCCCGACGGTAGAGGTATACCAATGTAACCCAAAGTTGGTGTACCGTGGATTGCCAAGTCATATTTTACGAGTTTGAATTCACTGCTGTGTTATTTATAAATCTTAAGCGCATTAAATATTAAGGAAAACGTCTTGAGAAAATCTGAAAAAAAAAACTCAACGATACGAGAAGTCTGCCAATCTGCTCTAGATTAAAATGGTGGACTTCAACCCAAACTGATTCTGACAAAAGACCCGTGCCCAGCATTGGGACAACAGATGAATTGATGATGACTAATTGGATTTAAATAGTTATCCAAGTAATAAGTCAACCAAGCTAATGTATGCTCCTGTTTCGTTTATTTACGTCACAATTTTAATTGTACATAGATAACTCGTTCATTTATTTAAATTAATCATCATTTTAAATACTAAAACCGTGATTATTATCTTAAATAACATGCAAATCGTCTAGCAAAACAGGTTGTTGTGACCTTGACCGTCTCCTAAAAGCTACAGCACTCCGCGTCAGGTCAGTGAACTGTCCTTATTAAGGTCACGACAGAGGAAAGACTTTCGTTTACCACAAGTTGTGAGTCCGCGACACTAATATCTTACTGTATAAGTCATGTATAAGTATGTACTCAATCCTTACTAATATTATAAACGTGAACATTTGTGAGTATTGATGTATGAATGTCTGGATGTATGGTTGTTTCACGCCAGAATGGCAGATTGGATCTGGATGAAATTTGGCACAGAAATAGATTATAGTCTGGAATAACATATAGGCTACTTTTTATCAAGGTCGGACTCAATTCTGAAGTCCACACAGACAAAGTCGCGGGCAGAAGCTAGTATATTATAAAATAATAACGTCTTCTTGATTCCATGTGCAGTCAAAACCACATCATGGTATCCAAAACTGTAAAATTTCTTCAATCGATTTCACAATTTAATCTCCAAATAATCGTGTGTTTATTAGCCATTAGGGAAATTTGACAGTTTGTGTTAACTAAATTACTATTGCTAACTGTGCGTGTCTAAAGTTAGCCGAATAGCCGCACAGTTTTTTTTAGTTAAATAGTATATATTTAACTGTTTTTGTTTATAAGTGTTTCTTTGGTTATTTAAGAGTGTGAGACCAAAGAAAAGATGGATGGACTGTGTGAGAGATGATATGGCTTTAAAGGAAGAGAATGATGAGATGAGGATAGAGATTTATGGAAGAAAAAGAAATACTACGCTGACCCCAAGTAACTTGGTATAACGACCGGGTCAGTTCCTCATTGCCATTCAGATAGGCATCGCGTAAAAGCCGAGAAAATATCTGACTTGCTCGGTGGTAGAAGCCTCTTGGGGTCTGACTGGCTGGAGACCACCCTCACGTCGGAGTCTATTGTAAAGGACCTTGGTGTGTGTTTCGACTTTCGCACGTAAGAGCCAGCTCCCTCTCGGTTGCTGTGGCTCTGGCAGTCTGCAGTCCGTAGGGCCTATTAAAGTTCGGCAACGCTTCAGCAACTCCTCTGGTGTTGTAGGTGTCCATTGGGGGCGACGTCTGCTCGTTTGCCGACCTAATCAATAAAAAAAAGATATTATCCAAGTTCCATTTGTCTTTTCACCGAGTTTTTCTTTTTATTATAAATTACCAATTGATAAATACCAGGACATGTAATCTAAACTATTTACAGATTTTATAACTGTCTGCTGTGATTTCAACGTTGTGCCACAATAACTATCATTATTTTGCCGTTATTTATCAAATGGAGTACAGTAGGTAGCCGTAAGCCCAGCTGGTATGTACAGGGTACGATTCGCAAGTTCGTTCGTTTTAAACAAAGTTTTATTGCCTTTTCTCAGAGTTATTTTGTATCCACCTGACATTTTATTATATAGAACCTGAGACATATTAGCGAACGATATTTCTACATCAGTACACCTCTGCCTAACCCTGTATGGAAAGAGGCGTTATGTTAGATTGTTATCCTTACTTAATATTATAAACTAGAAAGTTTGTCAGTATGGATGGATGTATGGTTGTTTGTTACTCTTTGACGCCAGAACGGTTGAACGGATCTGAATGAAATTTGGCACTGAGATAGATTATATTCTGGGGTAACACATAGCTTTTTATCCAGGTCGGACCCAATCCTGAACTCCACAATAAAATAAAGCACACTGTTGGCATTTATTCAAAAAGATCGTTCGCTGTGTCGGAAACTTCGGGAGCATTTACAAATAATTATTAATTGAAATTGGCTAATAGGTAAAGTATCTTCAAAACATTATTTATTTTGAAGTTAGCTTAGATGACAGGTACGGCTAACGTTAAAATAATAGGTACGAGTCGACTGCATTGTCCGGTTTATAGCTAACTTTTCAGACAGAAGCTGTAGAAAATATTGAGATGACGGCGGCGGTTAGAACTTTAGACAGGAAGGCATTCATTTGTTTTCTATTCATTTGAAACTTTCCATTAAATACTACGAGTAGCTGTTGCCTGCAGTTTACTCACGTCCCAAAAATATTAATATTTAAGTCCTATTCTAGGCGGCGTATCAAGATGAAATATGCACCAGATTTTAAGTTAGACATCTAGCATCGAATCATTTCAAATCGTTGAAAACTGCATGCAATTTCATGTAGTGTTTCTGCGTGATGCGCATACAAACATACAGACAAACAGACAGACAAAATACCTAAAGACCCACATATTCGCTTTTCTTTAATATATAATAATGTACAGACATCGGCTTGTTACAATTTTATTATAGGTATAGATAATGTTCTGTAATTAAGCTATTAAAATTTAACCGACGAAATCAATAAATTATAAATTAAATTTAGAGAGTAATATAATTAATATATAGGAGTTCTATATTCTATAGATTGAGTTTCTCCATAAGACGCACTATTGTAACCGTGCAACAAGTCTTTAAGATTTCAAAAATGGTATAAAAGATGTTACTTTGAGATCTAATTTTGACATTACTACATACTCCATATTATTCATTAACCCCTTGCAATGCGGTTCGTACTTTTTTAGGGTTCCGGACGTTAAAAGGAAAAAACTGAATCCGTCTGTCTGTCAAGACCCTTTATCTCGGGAACGCGTGGAGGTATCGAGTTGAAATTGAAACCATATACTCAGGTTTATAGTCCCTTGAAGTTGTGAAAAAATCAAGCTTCTAAGTTAAGGTAAAAAAGGTACGGCCAGTTATGCCGCAAAAAAAGTATATTTCGACACTCTCAAAGGAATCACAATTTATAGAGTATTTTCCGTTGACCTAGAAATTTGAAATTTGGCAAGTAATGCCGTCTTATACTACAAGTTTAGGGGAAAATCTGAAAACTGTACATTTGTAATTAATTACAATATATACCTACAAATTTGTACGGCACCTTCGGTGGACGAGTCCGGCTCGCACTTGTCCAGTTTTTTAACCATGTACTATCGACAAAAGAGTGGGATATATAGGCAATGTCATCTGTGTTTTGACAAAGATTATGTAATAAAGTACTTATTAACGTATCGCGCAATATGACAAAACTGTCAAACGGCGTGTATCAAACCGCAGATATTGTTAGCTGCCTACATACGGATACATTAGATATTATATTTATACGAGCATTATTATTATTAACTACCGTAACAAACGTATAGAAAAAGAAAAAATATCCGCCAATTACTGTGGTTTCACTAACCTTCAGTTATCCGAATTATCCAACACTTATATCTGCGTTAGGCGCAATACAAAAATTATGAATGCAATGTTTCGAAACGAGAGAAATTAAACCATTTCATAACCATTCGTACGAGTATTTTTAAAGGTCACGGGTACAATTTTATTTGGCCTGACTTGTAATGTATTGGAGTGAATGTTAAGTAAAATTCCATGTATAAAATAGTGCAATAATCTTGTCTGTTTATTATTGTTTGGATCAATGAACTTTGAACATCGGTTTTTTATTACAAGCAAGGAATTGTGAGATATACTATCTCAAATAAAATGTATTTTTTTCGTTAATGACCATTTATTTTAGCGATCATGGAAGATCATTAGATCGCTGGAGAACCTGCGAATCCAATATAACAACGTCTTCAGGATGATGTTGGGGCTGCCTCGCTTTTGTAGTGCATCAGGGATGTTCGCGCTTCATCACACTGAAGGTTTTCATGCCGTCATGCGCAAAAAGACGGTATCCCTGATCTACAGAGTGCGTGGTAGCCGCAATTAAATCCTGAAGATGATAGCTAAGAGTCTCATCTCCGCTGTGGAGGGCTTTAATTGAGAGGGTTATTTAATTTTAGATAGGTTTCATCTTTTTTTCTCTCTCTATGGACGGTGTAAAAGTTGTCTGAAATAAAGATTTTTTATTTTATTTATTTATTAGTCTAGAGGTCCTAAGCTCGACTGCTTCGATTACGGTCGATTTTCTAGGAAATTCTCAATTGTAGCTCGGAGTTTGGTATTTTTTCCCGGTCAATAGGACTGAATGAGGAAAGCCGAAGATCGGGCTCTGTTGCGTTCACTAGGAGAGGCCTACGACTAGCAGTGGGCGAATATAGGCTGACGTTGATGATGAATGGCGATAGGCTCAATCCCTATTACATGGGATCTAAACATACCGGCGAACTGTGGGTGTACATAATTTTATGATTTTACTAGCTTTTGCCAGCGACTTCGTCCGCGTGGAATAGTTACTTTGTTCCCTAGTTCTTCGCCCGCGGTTTCACCTGCGTTGCCCCGTTCCTAAGGGTTGTAGCGTGATGTTTTATAGCTTGAAACCTTTCTCATGAATCACTCATTTTCCCAACATTTCCCTTCACTGCTCTGCTCCTATTGATCGTAAATCGTGATGAAAAGTATACTATAACCTGCCCAGGAGTATGAAGAACAATTGTACCAAGTTTCGTTGAAATCCGTCGAGTGGTTTTTGTTTCTATAACGAACATACAGACAGACAGACAGACAGACAGAAATTTTACTGATTGCATTTTTGGCGTCAGTATCGATCACTAATCACCCGCTGATAGTTATTTTGGAAATATATTTCATGTACAGAATTGACCTCTCTACAGATTTATTATAAGTATAGATGATACTCTCTGTTCCTAGACTTGACAACGTTGATGCGAAATAGGTACATCTTGATTCAATACAGTCGTTTCGTCACATTTTACCGCGTAGTTATTTCAATATAAACGAAATTTTCCTTTGCACGTTCCTGGAATAAAATTAAATCCGGTCAAGTGCGCTTTGTACAGAGTACTCAATTTGTGCTTCTTAAAATTTTACATAATTAGGTAAGTGGTGGATTTTCCTTCAAGCTACCGACGACTTGTACACAAAAATAATCCTGTATACGGCCTACGTAAGATAAAACTGTCTCACTAGTTTAGTGATCCTAAGTACGCCAGAAGTCCTCGGTTTAATTCCCACGTCGAGTGAACTTTTCTTGGAGTTTGGATTTGTGGTAAATTAATGGCAATAGGCTCGCCCCCTATTACATGGAATCTAAACATATAGAGCAACTGGTAGACCCACACTAGGTTTTTCTCTGTATCGTACTTGCGTTTACAAACACAAATTCTGACATACACAAACGGCCAGACCCGGAACAACTACTTACCTGTAGATCATACAAATAATATTTGCTCCGTGTGGGGATCGAACCCACAACGTGGCGCAGAAGCCGATCACTCAGCCGCTACGCCAAACGTGTCGTCGAATTCGTCGCTTCACATCACAATACCTGTAAGTACATTACATTATCTGTGACCACTATTACGTACCACTTGCAACATGCGCATACGTTTCGCGACGTATCATTACGGTGTAGTAACACAATCTGAGCGCGACTGACCGACATACGTAATAGACACGTCATTATAGTCATATGTTTACATATTAACATGCTCTAGTAGTAAAACCATGATGCTAGAGTCACGATAGAATGTTTTTTAACTTATTAAATTAATAAACAACGATATCCTAGTGATACGGCCATTGGCCTGCCAAGTCAAAGATCTCGTAGTTAAAATCCAAGGCCACCATTGACTTTTCAAAGTTATGTACGTAATAAATAAATAAGAAATAAATAAAAAGCCTTTTTATTCATTATCATTATGCAGTATCTACATATCTATATATCGTAAGAGTCCAGCGGACCGAATTTCTCTTATTAACGTAATACCGAAATAAATCGTAATTCAAACACAATTTAATCAAATTCTGCTATTATTCGGATTCCGATACCGTTAATCTAGGTTCCTACTCTACCATTTCGTCCAAAATACTTCACTGGAAATAAATGTAAGCGAATGCGATTTTTAATAACTTTACCAAGTTTGGAACGATTTTCCGGTCTTTTATTTCCAGTGAAGTAGTAACAGACAAAATAGGAACCTAGATTAACGGTATCCAAATCCGAATAATAACATAATTTGATAGAATATTGTCTGGATTACGATTTATTTCGGTATTACGTTTTTGTGGGCAATTCAAGCTCCGCCGGACTATTTCAGTCTCTATTTGCTATTTTTATTTTATTATTGATATCCATCCCCATTCTGTATCTAGTTCCACCTTTTTTTCTTAGTCATGTACGTAGTTAATTATCACGCGCATAAACGATAACCATCGTAAGGAAACCTGCATGCCCGAGAGATTTTCTCGACGGCGGCGTGTGAAGTCTGCCAACCCGCAGTAGGCTAGCGTGATGGACCATTCCTCTTATTCTGAGAAAAGACCGGTTTCCAGCAAAAGCACATAATAAATATTTTTTTTTAGAGCCAGTACAGACGTGCCAAGGTGTCAAATACGTAAAATGAACATTTTGCTTAGTGTTATTTTTTAGTAAAGGAAAAAATTCAATCGCGGGCAGGATTCGAACCTGCGTCTTCTGGTTTGATATACCAGACGCTCTGACCTCTACGCCACCAATTTTTATTATATATTATATATATTTGCTTAGTGACCTAAACCTATAACTTGATTCATAGCCAGCCACTTCGGCTGGTAATCAAAGCGTGAATTGCCCACAAAAACGGAAAACCGAAATAAATGGTGATCCAGACAATATTCTATCAAATTATGTTATCATTCGGATTTAGATACTGTTAATCTAGGTTCCTACGATCCTATTTTGTCTGCTACTACTTCACTGAAATTAAAAGACCGGAAAATCGTTCCAGACTTTGTAAAGTTATCAAAAATTGCATTCGCTTACAATTATTTCCAGTGAAGTATTTTGGACGAAATAGGATCGTAAGAACCTAGATTAACATTTTTATTGCCGTGGATTGATCTGTAAGTCGTGTCTCGATCTAAAATTGCATTTTTTTTTATGTGTTTGCAGAATAAGCCATCATCGTAACTCTTTAGTATAAATATAGTCTACCTTGATACATTATGCAATGCAACAAAATATTGAATAAGTATGTATAAATCAATCCTTTCCTTACTAATATTATAAACGTGAAAGTTTGTATGGACGTGTGGATATATGGATGTTTGTTACTCTTTCACGCCAGAACGGCTGAACGGTTCTCGATGAAATTTGGCACAGATATAGATTATAGTCTGGAATAACAGATAGGCTACTTTTTATCTAGATCGGACCCAATTCTGAAGTCCACGCAGACAAAGTCGCGGGCAGAAACTAGTATATTATATTACGACTAATAATAATATTAGTAAGGATGAACCGCTGCTATGGTTGAACCTTAATAGAACAGTACACAGTATAAAAATGCTAGGCAGACCTAGCATTTCAATACTGTGTTAGGTTACCCAGTACCTATTATCCCTTGCACAGCTAATTTGTACTAATTAGCAACCCACACACCAATATTGGTATCTAATTTCTTAATTACAAGCCCGGCCGGTGGTTCGCAGTGCAATTTAATACAACGTATTATAATAAATACCAGGATATTAATTCAAACATGACTCCATGTTTGTATATAGAGTCTGTGTGTTAATAAAAATGTTAGAGAAACCTTGAAGCTCCAAAGTGTAAAACTTATAAGGCGAAATAGCTATTATAATAAGTACGTATATTTATGTGTATCTTGCGTGGGGCGCCGCGACTAGGCATCCGAGGGTGCATTATTAAAATGATGTGGATGTAGGTACTATATTAACGTACAAGCCCTACGTCCCGTCGTTCACGCCGCACGACGCGATGAATTGTGAGAAGCGCGTAATAAGCCAAATTATTATGTATATATTAACCCTTCGGGGAATACAGGAGTGATTGTATAATATGTTATTGTTCATATTTTTATGCCTAACTAAGTTTCAAAGTAATTTAGTTAAAATTTCAATTTATGACTTCATTTGAGCTGTTTATTTCAACAAAACATAAACAATCAATGTTAAGGTGGCAAAATTTTATAAGGGGAAAAAAGTTTGTTTCGTAGAATTATTTCAACATTCACAGTACAAAGTATGAACCACGTTTTTAAAAGAATATTTACTTACATTACTTTCCAAACTTAAATCAACATTTTGTGCTGTTTCAAAAAGTTTAAATTTTTTTTAAGGTTTAGGTTTTTATGCCCGAAGGGTTAACATAAAGATGTTCCTTACAGTTCAAAATATTTTAGCATATTAATATAATTATATTTTAGTTACAAAAATATAATTAGGTATGTATTTATTACTAGCTTTTGCCAGCGACTTCGTTCGCGTGGAATAGTTACTTTGTTCCCTAGTTCTTCGCCCGTGGTTTCACCTGCGTTGCCCCGTTCCTAAGGGTTGTAGCGTGATGTTTTATAGCTTGAAACCTTTCCCATGAATCACTCATTTTCCCAACATTTCCCTTCACTGCTCTGCTCCTATTGATCGTAGCGTGATGAAAAGTATACTATAACCTGTGGTTTGGGCTGTGCGTTGATAGATCACTATGTCAGTCAGTCAGTCACCTAACGTAAGAGTAGACAAATATACTCAGAAAGCTCCGAACTGCTAAGCTATCGGGAGTTACACGTGTTATTGTGAGTCAACCATAAAAGATAGACATTTGCTGTCGTGGAATATTTTTTATATAATTTTAAGGAGAATATTTCCGTCATACATGATTTCTGTGTAGCTTTAACGATTAAGGCTGCACACGCGACGGAAGCTTAAAAAATGGAGTAAGTTCTCCTGGTTTCCCAACATTTCCCTTCACTGCTCTGCTCCTATTGATCGTAGCGTGATGAAAAGTATACTGTAACCTGCCCAGGAGTATGAAGAACAATTGTACCAAGTTTCGTTGAAATCCGTCGAGTGGTTTTTGTTTCTATAACGAACATACAGACAGACAGACAGACAGACAGACAAAAATTTTACTGATTGCATTTTTGGCGTCAGTATCGATCACTAATCACCCGCTGATAGTTATTTTGGAAATATATTTCATGTACAGAATTGACCTCTCTACAGATTTATTATATAGATAAGACTAGCTGCAGCCCGCGGTTTCACTCGCATACCAAAACGACTTCTTGAGACAAGAGGTCTAGATCTATTTATGTCCTTCCGCAGAATGCACCCTTTCTCTTTGCCTGATTTCATCGAAATCTGTTCAGCGGTTAGGGCATTGAAAGATAACACAATACAAATAAAAAGAGAGTTAGTTTCGCATTTACAATATTGGGTATAGCTGTTGCTCTGGATTTCATTTGCAGGATCTTTTTTTTCTTGAATATCAATACAACGTATATTTATTAGGAAGTATATTTATTAGAAATTATTTCGTACCTATAGATCTAAATATATCTATAGGTACTGTTTCTACACCGTGGAGGCTTCACGTTATAAAATGACTTTGCCTACGTTCCTTCAAAGGAAGAAAATAACTGTCATGTCAACTTAATCGACACAATGTCAAATCAAATATTGAACGAGGTATTATTGACATGGTATTACTTGCTAGAGAAAAAAATTACACCCTTTGTTAACTTCTTTACTTTACTTTATCTTATTCAGTATCCGTAAGTATATTTTTATTTCGAATATACTTTATTTTGTTATATTTTTAACGTCTAAAAGTCTAGTACATATTTACAATATGTGAAATTAACAATAATGGTTATTTTTCATGTTCATTTTCAATGGGTAGTTAAATATTCCAATAACTTTAGATAAAGTGAACAGATTTAAATAAAATCAAGCTCAACGTTACCTTATGATACTGCCAATAATGCTAATTATTTCTTTCCAATTTCTCTGAATAATTAAGGATTTTCTAAGAAAAGTATGGAAAAAACAGTATCCCTCTTTTTTGCGCAGTTGTAGTCGGTAAGAAAAAGTACCCTAAATCTAGACCAGGCTCATAATGTACGTATACACCAGATTTTATAGAAATACGTCAAGTATATCTTGAGTAATAAACGAACATACAGAAATACATACATACCTACAGACAGACATTTATTCCAAAAACCATTAGTTCGTCTTCATTATCGCTTAATTAGTCTTCTCCACCTATTTTTTCCCAATTATCTTGTAATTACAGACACGACTTTTCTACAGACTTATTATAGGTATATGTATAGATTATATATTAGCAAAAGTATAATAGTAACGTGATAGCCTAGATAACGTGAACTGATAGCCTAGTGATATGACTATTGGACTGCAAATTCAAAGGTCTCGAGTTCGAATCCAAGGCACGCACCTCTGACTTTTCGAAGTCATGTGCGTATTAATAGTTAAATAACACGCGCTTAAACGGTGAATAAAAACATCGTAAGGAAACCAGCACGCCTAAGAGATTCGACGGCGTGTGAAGTCTGTCAATCCGCATTAGGCGAGCGTGGTGGACTGCAGCCTAATCCTTCTCATTATGAAAGGAGACCTGTGCCTAGCAGTGAAACATTGTAATGGGTTGATTATGTTTTGTAGTAACGTGCATGACGGCCTTAAGAATAATGCTTCATTATAATTTGATATACACATTATTTACATCACCAACGCCGATTTATAAATTTAATACAATTAAATAGGTAACTAAACCCTGTAGTACCATTTCAAGTTTTTAAGATGACAGTGATGAGTAATGGCCGTAAACAATGATATAATTTCCAGTTTTGGATATAGCAGGTTTCCTTTCACCGATTACGCATTATTCTGAAAAATCAGAGACAGCCTTAGATCCGAAGTCGAGACCTATGCCCTGGCAGTCCAAGGCATAATAATAATAATCAATAATCATGTGGTGATAGATCGATTAGAGCGTCGTGCAATGATTGTTGACATCACCGTCCTGCATGACGAGAACCTCTTCAAAGCCGAAAAAGAAAAAGAAATAAAGTATCTTGATTTGGCACACGAGGTTGTCGACATGTGGGGGGTGGATGCGGCGATCATAGTCCCAATCGTTGTGTCTGCCAATGGTTTAATAGCTAAGAGCCTCGACCGACACCTAAGGAGACTCTCATTAGGTGGTTGGATTAAGGGTTTGATACAGAAAGTAGTACTTCTGGACACGGCCCGCATTGTTAGGAGGTTTCTCTCTCTGGGACCCTGACCACCGGTGGCTTGGACCCTGCTCCCGATGCCGATGGGCTACTATTTTTTTATATTTTTAAATGTTTTTCTTATTTTTATAAAAATATATACAAATAAGTTAAAATAATAAATAATTGGAATAATAATAATCAATAATCATAATTATCACTAAGCTATCACTGTTTATTTTATTTGAGACACAAACAGATGCAATATATTATGAAAAAATACGAATACAAATTAAACAAAACATAATCCAAGTGTTGTATTACCAATCATAGATACATACACTCTCGCATTATTCTCCAAAGGATAGGCAGAAACTACAGAACGCCTCTGGATACGATTCTTACCTACTTCTACCTACATACCTGCTTCTTTTGCCTCTTCCACATTCATACATATTGCCTTGCCTCGGTTACGAACCAGAGCTTTATGAAGGACCTCACCAATTCACAATTCGATCATCATGATCATCACATCAACGATTCTCAATTATATTCGATTAACAATCATTCAAGTTACATATATTATGTAAAATGCGAGTATCTCTGTACGCTTTAGCTCCCTTCGTAAATTGACGTAACGTTGCCAATCACTGTCTGTTACGTAAGTGTTGCCATGATTATAAATTAATATACGCAACTGTAGATAATGTGTGCAAGTGCAAGAAGTATGCAAGAATTGTAACAATAGCCTACTCCTGGTCGAAGGAGGTGTACCTGTATGGAAGATATGGCCCATATGTTATATACATATATGTCTCTGGTGTTGCAGGTGTCCATGGGTGGCGATGACTACTTACCATCAGGTGTCTCGGCTGTTCGTTTGCCGACCTAATCAATAAAAAATATAAATAGCCATTGTGAACCGCTGCGCAGCTGAAAAAATTTAATTTAGTGTTCTTATTATGCAAAAATATCGCAATCACGACGATAATCACGAATGTCAAAAAATATATACGATCCCAACTGTCTTTACATCATGGTATGTTAAATGAACGGATAACTTTAACCGCGCACTGTTATTTCGGGGGACTGTTCTAGTCTATTGATATCTTGTTAGTTTGCATAATTCTAATTAAAAATATGTAAGAAAAATTATGTATTAGGTACTATTAACATTGGTATACGATTCCTTCCAAAAGGATAAAAGCAAAAACTGATTACCAAATGCTTGAAAAAGCTGACTACTTGACCAGTCCTGGCAGCACCGGCACCCGTTGTATAATCCATTGTGCTACCTAATCTTAATTAAGTCACTTTGATCTTAATTTACTCCACGGTCGGGTAATAAAAAGATTTCTAACACTTAGCGATGCGTATGGCACCTCGGCTCACATTATGAAGTCGATTTGCATTCAACAATACAATTTGTGATCAGCATTATTTAGAGGTTTAGATTTAGGCTTTTGATTCACGTTTAGGCTACCTAGCTATAACTACTGTTGCGCCGAGTATCCTGGATTAGATGATTAGTAGATTACACAAAACGTATATTTTTGTGCCCCGCATTTTTTATCTGTTATTTATAAGTTTATAAAGACAAACGATTGTCATAGTTGTTAGTATGACAACGTTTCGTTTCGTATGGCTACGAAATTACAGAGTACCTGATTTACCTGAGTTACAGAATACCTTCTAAACATAGACGAACTGTGGCTGTGCCTTAGTACACCTCTGGTACAAAAGCACTACACTTCTAGGATTACATTTCCACGTATTTTTAACAATGAAAGCGAGCTTCCATAAGCTCGGTGAATATTCTTCCTCTGTAATTTATGTAATTTTGAATAAAACTTAACAAAATTGTAACTGCTCGAGTACAAAGAATAAAATATTTTTTAACAAGAAGTAAAAACATACAAAATAATCTTATGAACAAAACAGTTCCGGATGTTGTCGGTGGCGAAAACAAAAGATCCGATCAAATCGAAGGCACCGACTTCCGAAATTGTTCTGCATATAACATTATTTTTATGTTTTTGTAAATTTTATTTCAACATTTTGAGTAGCGAATAGAATTTTATTTACCTCGACGATGTCGTTGTGTGTTCGGTCGGTACATGTTATTGTTATTTTCTTCTAAATTTTGTGGTCAGATCATCACCAAATTTTAATATTACCAAATCGGTTTATTAAATAAATGCCGGAGTTCTAAAGTAACAAAAGTAAATATTGAGGTTGACTCGTCTATTTAAGAGTAATAGAAGTGAAAGCTATCTTTATAATTTTTCTATGTGTGTCTGATTGTTTGTAAGCTCATCCCGCAAAAACAGCTGCGTGAAATTGTATGCAATTTTCATAGTTGTATTGCTGACGGTCTAACTTAACATCTGGTGTATGTTTCATCTTGATGTCTTCCAGAAGCCGTCTAAAAGCAGAGTAATATTAACTAAATCCTTTTGGTAGCAACGCGACCACCAGCTTGTAATAGTGTAAAGAAACAGTTCTTACCATAGTAAAAATTATAATCATCAATAAACCATATACTGATCTCCTGAAACCCAACTGTAATAAAGCTCTGGAGCAGAGCCACGATGAAAATGAAAATGAAAATTACGATGATTACTTTCTGCGATGTATGTTAGACCAGTTTATAAGTCAACGTGACCTTAAAAAATGAAAGAGAACACTTAAAATTCTCAGTGCGCCGAAGCTACTTTCCCTTGGTACAAAAATGTAAAAACACTCGACCAACGATAACGAGTATAAAAGTTATATACTTAAAGATTATGAAGGAACTACCGCTGTGTTATATAAGAGTTATGTAGGTAGAAGTTTATGGTTTCTTAATAATATCTTGTGGGTAATACTTAATTATTTTCTTGCTCTCATGGTACAGTAAAACAACTTAATTGGTTTACATCAACACATTGATATCTGCCGTTGTTATTGTGTACGTAAACTAATAAGACGCCAACGATAATGTCCAAGCGAGCGAATTCTACTACACATACACCAACAACAATACTCACACATGGCTAATACTATAATAGTACTTAATAATAGCTGATGTACTTAGTTGAATTGGTTACAATCGCACAGTGCCACTACAACAGCTTTAGCACCGTTGCAAACTCCTCCGATTGGTATACAAGATGCCGCTAGGATCAAACAAATAAATCACAGTTGTGAAATTGTTTCTTTTTGTATATATTTTTTTATGGGATAGGAGGGCAAACGAGCAGAGGGATCACCTGATGGTAAGCGATTACCGCCGCCCATGGACACCCGCAACACCAGAGGAGTCACAAGTGGGTTGCCCGCCTTTTAAAAGGGGATTGGGCCTCCGGTAACCTCACTCACTCGGCGAACACAACGTAAGCGTTGTTTAACGCCGGTTTTCTGTGAGGCCGTGGTATCACTCCGGTCGAGCCGGCCCATTCGTGCCGTAGCATGACTCTTCCACGTAATTTTTATTTAACGTGGAAATTTTTTAACGTATTTAATTAACAATTAAATCAAAAGATAAAAAGTATGACATGAATACAAAAACAATTCCTTTACTATGATTTAACTGACGACACCGCTTGTATTTCGATTCCAGTCATTTTACCGTAACGCCACGGAAGCTATGATTCTATTAGCTAAAATAGGTACTGCATCATATTCCTTTTTCTGATGATTTCCTTCAATGCTCGCTTGAGCGTGTGCATAATAGGCACTGTACGTATATACGCACACAATGAATAAGTACACCAGTTGCCTGTACTATCCGCTAGGGTCGCTAGTTGCATGTAAACTAATTAATTTTGTTCAGTGTACCATTAACAGTTACTTCTTTTCATATTATTGTTATATTTATATTTATATAACACATATATACACAGTATACATATAGCTCGTGAAAAGCGTTCGGTGACGATGACGCGAGTTCCATGATTTTTGTTCACCCAAAAAGTGCTCAACGAGACTAAAGAAGTTATCACTTCAAAAATAATTTTCCAAATCGGTTTTTAAATGACGGAGTACTAAGGTAACTTAAGTTAGGTACCTACGTTATAACGTAGGAGTCTTCAGGTTCACTTCATAACTGCAAGTTCATGTTTCTTCTTGCTTAAAATTCCGGCAGCGCCGCACATCAAACTAGTATATCTCCAAAATAAGTTTGCAACATCAACAATTGTCCTGATTGTAGTGTTGTGTAAAATAGTTTACGTTATTCGTTACACGCTCGTCGAGTATCACACAGAATATTGATGTATCAATATTTCGATCACCGTTGAGGAATTGGATTTCTTTTATTTCGATTTCTTAGCTCATTGTATATGCCGCATTTGTTAAAGAATAGAATAGAATAATCTTTATTGCTTACGATATGAGAAACAAAAATTAAAGATTTTTAATTCGGAGGGTAAACTACCGCATTTTATCTAGTGTTATTGGGTTTTTCTATGAAATTATCAATAGCAGCTCGGAGTTTGTGATTTGCGTGTACAAATAACTTTTCCATCCTTACCGATTTTTAAATTAGATTTTCAAAACAAATCATACAAACCTTGTTCTGACAATTATGAACACGATATTTTTTATCGTGTTCATAATTGTCAGAACAAGGTTTGTATGATTTGTTTTGAAAATCTAATTTAACACCCAAATCGGTCAAACCGTTTTCAAGTGACGACAAGCGGCAATTGACTTTAATCTACATTTTCCAGACGTTTATGAAACTATTGCATGGCTCTAAAAAAATCATGTGGAAAAAAATCCAGCTAGAAACTTCATGGACTCTCTAAAAAGCAATATACTACGTACCGCTTTTTTTATATTCAACCAATGCGTTATACTCTTCACCTTGTTCTTCACTGATACCTACAATATTCCAACATGTATGTAACATTACAGGTTGTTTGGAAAAAGGTAGGGCATCGTGGGATATAATATTTCCACTCACAATTGGAGCTGCTTGACTGGAATACTGAAGTACGTCCACCTTGCAGAAAATCTTAGCCAAATAACATAGCTCCATGCTATGTTCTGTTCCAAAGTCATAATAAAAGATTTGTTTATAACAGACCTAAACATACCGGTGAAATCACTAGTACGCCTCTGCCTAACCTTTCCTGGAATACAGCTCGTGATGGATGAAACTCACTTGAAACCTGAGAAGAATAACAGACACATTTTTCTAAGCCTGATACGTGTTTGAAACCATTCTTGAAACACTACACTATACCAAAGACTACAAATTAATAAAATTCTTGACATTAAAATTATGAAGTATATTAAAAAAACAGAATGAAGTCACATGCGTGACAGTTTCAATACCGCTAATAATAACTCAAAAAAATCTCCAAAATGTATCGAAACCATGAATTTCACGATTCGTATTACTACCATACGTGTCTTATTATACCCGAAAAGGATGTTTTAGAAACAGATATTGTGGGCACAGGATGTGGTACCCGCTTAGTGCGATGGTGGAATGATCTGTTTCTACTCTCCTACACGTGTGAGAGATCGAAAGGGTTCTACAACAGTGCCCATGCCATGAGAATTGAAAGGTTCAGGCAGTTCCGCAAATACAAACATCGCATACATCCCATGAGCAAATTCAGGTAAACACAAGTTTTGTTTAAGAATCTGCGGTACTAGAGATGGGTTTACGCTATGGTATTTATTTTACCCAAAATGCCTAAGGAGAAAGCCAGAAATACATCTATAAGATAGGTATGTGCCGTGATACATATGTTTGTGGAAATACCTCGGCGTATACCCTACGCTGAACCAATTTTGATATTATCTAGAGATAGATTGGATTTTAAAGAAGGACATAGGCTACCTTTTGTTTCAAAAAGTCCATTGGGATTCAATTGAAACCGCGGACAAAAACTAGTTGTAATACATTAATACAAAGTCCGCCTATCACTCGAAATATTTCAATGACATCATCAAGTCACATTTAATAAAACTGGACTACATGAAATATATAAACAATAATAAAATTAGCTTGGGAGCGCAATTTCCGATAGATATTAGCACCTGAAACTGACTTGCGTATAGCTCGGAGATGACGTCGCAGGCGGAAGTTATGGGAAAAACTTAATTAAAATCCAGTAACTGCATTACCCTAGCGCATGCCCGGCAAATATAGGTCATGCCCTTCCCACTTTAAACATTTATAGATCGTAATTATAATCGTCATTAGCTCCGTATGTTTGGGTCGGCTTCCAGTCTAACCAGACACGTCTGAATATCAGTATTTTGCACAACGCGAATGCGATCAGACCTCCGCCTTTCGCATTTCGATGCTAAGAAGCACCCATCCATAGACTGACCGCGTCAAGTGCAGCTGAATCTTTCAGCTGAGACAATAATGTAATATCACTTATTTTAAAAAAAAGATAATAATTATCTAAGAGAGCTGCACTCATAAAAGTGTGTACATTGAGGTCCTTTCAATTTCATGATGAGGTCCATGCGGTATGCTTATTTTAATTAAAAAAATAAAAATAATTCATCATTATAATTCTTAACACATTCTATTGTCTCATTGCTCTCAGAATGAGAGGGATTAGGCTATAGTCCACCACGCTGGCATAATGAGCGTTGACAGACTTCAGACGCCGTGTTGAGGAAATCTCTCAGGCGTGCAGGATGTACAAAGCGTCCTCACCATGTTTTCCTTCGCCGTTTAAGCGCTGATAAATAATTAGTTCAATTAATAGGCTTTGAAAAGTCAGAGGTGCATGCTGTGCGATTTGAACTCGAGACCTTTAGCTTAGCAGTCGAATAGCTTGGTTATTAGGCTATCATTACTCTCTTCCCTTATCTCTCTTCTCTCTTTTTACTTATTTCAATTAATTTTACGTATTTATTTCAGAAACTTCTGGGACTGCTTAATACTACATGTAATAATATTAAACAAAATTTTATTCCGATTCACATCGTCGTTCATATTCGACAGACTACCGATGGATTTGTTTTACTTCGGAGCTTTCTTCGAGTTAATTTTCATTGCTGACCTGTGCCTCAGCCTGGTGACTGGATACATAATCAATGATACTAAACAAGTTATTTTGGATGCTAAGACCTCCATTCTCCACTTCTGCACCAAGAAACTGTTCATACACTTCGTGTCCGCCACCCCTCTGCACTGGTTAATGTTCCTCAGATATGGGTCAAATGTAAATTGTGGTTTGTGTAAGACTAACAGGTTTATCTGTGCCCTGAAGATTATCAACGTATTTAGTTTATTTAGAGTTTTTGAAACGTCTGCTTATTGGACTCAAAAACGTCCCGCAGCAAATAAAATCCATTTCTATAAGTTTTTAAGGATTGGAGCCATAGCAATAGTCACTATGTGCCAATTTTATGACTTGACTGACGTCGTTACCCTGCTAGTGTTCATGCAGGATGGCCATGTGGTACATTCATCCATATTGGGTATGAGAACCGGTTTTAGGTACGCCGATGTTGAGGATGCCATTCCTAATTTCATGTATGTATGTTATGACATTAACAGGATTTTGAAAGCTATACATCTCTTTAACTATGGAATCAGTGAAAAAGTTTACTATTTGGATAAAATGACTGCGTTGGGTGGTTTCATACTAGCTAATGTATTTTATGCTTGGAATTTGTTAGAATGTTACGCTGTAGTCAGTCGCATAATGTATCCGAATGACAAGCTATTGAGAATGAAGAATTATGCTTCGAATTTATTGACATGTCGCCAGCTGTCTGACGAGTTGAGATGCAAGGTGGACCAATACTTTGATTTCAAACCGACGAAAGCAATGATAGTAGAGAGGAAGAATGAGCTGTACAGAATACTACCAGATGCATTGAAGAATGAAATTAAGCTCAGTTGCCATATAAAGCTTATAATGCGGATCCCTTTCTTTAATAATCTGCCTTTATCGCTTGTAGAAAAGATTGTCCCAATGCTGAAGAGTGAAATATTTTTGAAAAACGATGTCATCGCTGAAGTGAGTATTCTTGTTAAATTTTTGCCTTCGACCCAAAACAACTAAGGGATGCGACAGACGATAATGTCACAGGTCCGTTGAATTATATGATTCCTCAACCGCCGTCAACTACTTCATCCACTACCAACTCAAATCTATTCATATTGTCCTTAAACCAATCCGAAGCAATTACTACGTATTATTTCCGCATTTATTACGTGCGACTCTGCCTAGCAGCCTTTTTACTGAACATATATAGAGCGGAGCAAGTGTGAACCACGCCTTACATAATAAAACAGAATTACTGACTAATTTTTGACTGAATCATTGGTCTAAGCGCGACTGCTACGCTAGAGGGATGCAATTCCCAGATCAAAAACTATGATTGGGTCTTTCTATCAGATTCTCAGTAGCTCGAAGTTTGGAATTGCGGCCGGTTAATAGCAATACGCTCGCCCCCTATTACATGGGGACCTAAACATACTGACGAACTAGGGGTGTAATTAAACCATAACACCTGTGCCTAGCCCTTATAGGAATAAGAGCGTGATAGTATGTTATGTTATCTAATGTTTTGCATTCGAAATCTAGGCTTGGGTGCAAGCGGAAGGCCTGATAATCGTGGATAATGGAGTTCTTGCTGTGTACTCTCAATATAACAAGGAATGTGGCCACCTCATCGATGGAGACTACTTTGGGGAACTGTCTCTGGTCACCGACAAGGAACTCTGCATGTCATATGTAGTAGCTGTCACGCCTTGCACTGTAAGTATTTTTCTTTATTATTTAAATCTGCAAACGATCAGGCAAACCACATGTTTGTAAGCAGCCATCGCCCATGGACACCAGAGGAGTTGCTGATATAATTGCTGATCCCTAAAGGTCCCTAGGAGCCGCAGAAATCGACAAGAAAATGGCTCTCACACGCAAAAGTCGAAACACACACCAAGATTTTATAAGAGACGCCAATAACTCTGTCATCCTGTTAACATTTATTTTTCCTAGGTACTGATTTTAGAGAAGAGAGATTTCAGAAAGCTCATGAGGAAGTACCCAGATCTTTTTTCGGAAATGAAAATGAAAATAAAAGAGCTCTATGACAAAAACCAGGAAAGGCACCACAATTCTGATGCCAGTAAAGGTACCGTTTAAAATCTGTCGATGGAGGTAACTCTGAAATAGACACATTATGATTCTGACTCCAGAAAATTTGTGAATACGGAAGGGTTTGGTGAGATACAGAGAGACCGTATTTTAGTTGAAGATTAAAGTTTATTTGGCTGTCACATATAACCAGACACGAAAAGGGTGGGTTTCCAACAAAGTGACGCATAGACAAAAGATGTATTGGCCGCTACAGAGGAAATGCACCTTTTCAGCAATGTAGGTCGCACATTACTAGTATTCTTGTTAACCCCTCGTACTAAGCTAAATGCTTGTATTACGAATGGGTTCACGTCGGTAGTGCAATGGGTTGGGTTCAAACCCGCAACCACATGATCGCAAGTCCGTCGCTTAAGCCTAATGGCTAGGGTGACAATAGGAGACAATAAGGCGTCAGCGTAATCGCTACCGCCGCTTTATTGTCTGCTATTGTATTGTGTCATCAAAATCATCACTCAATGGATTCAGAATTGTCTACGAAATCTGTCAGTTCTTCGCGTCTACGAAATCTTATATCCGCGCCGATTTTGCGCAGACAACCCACGACGGTCTGCGCAGATTTGACAGATTTGCAAAAATGACCATCGCCACCCCAAAGGCTATAAAATTTGAACATAGCCTTGATACACGCGACAGGTGTCAGAGTGACATATCCAGGATTGGAGTTCTCTTGGAAAAAAACGATTATCGTACGATATTGAAAATAAATCGATCATCGTTTGAATCATATTTTAAATAAAATTGGTATTACCTTGACCTTTAAAATATTAATAGCATTAAAGCAGTGATAGCCTAGTGGTATGACCGTTGGACTGCCAAGTCAAAGGTCTCGAGTTCGAACCCAAGGCACGCACCTCTGACTTTTCGAAGTCATGTGCGTATTAAATAGTTAATTATCACGCGCTTAAAAACATCGTGAGGAAACTTACATGCCTGAGAGATTTTCTCAACGGCGTGTGAAGTCTGCCAACCCGCACTAGGTCGGCGTGGTGGACTATAGCCTAATCCCACTCATTCTGATAGGAGACCGGTGACAATGGGTTGATTATGTTATGTTATGTTGACTTAAAACATGAAATAAAACGACAAGAATATTAAAACATACAGTGGTAGGTAGGTATACAATTTAGTTTTTGGTTTATAAAGCGTCAGGAATCGTACTGACTAAAAAATTATTCGATCCATGATATTTTCATGATCGATTCACCACAGTCAGATGATAGATGACGCAATGAACATCCCTTTTTGTCAATAAAGTAGATATGACATTGTCTTGCGTACATTTTATCTGTCAAAAAATATGGCAGTTCATGCGCGTGATCCCGATGACGGTTGTCGCGCGTATCAAGCTATAATTTTATTTTTAAGGAATTTTATGGTAACTTAGACTTTTAAGTCATGTCTTTTTTAAAGTTTAAAACATCTCACTTTATCCCTAGTAAAAGAGTGGAAACTTCACTAGGGCTTCGATGGAGTTTAGGAGTGAACACAATTTGATATCATTTGCCTACACTCGCACACGTTCACGATCACTTAATGGTTAAATATCCACTATAATTACACATTAAACTTCGGGTAAACACAAGTTTTGGAAAATAATAGAAAACCGACATAGTGCACTTTACATTTTCCCGCTTACTAATCAAGCTATGTTAGCAAACGTGGGCCCTTATGTCAGAACCTAATTACGATTGCAGTTTGGTACTTTTTGAGAAAATTAAAACCTATACGGGGGTTAATTATTTTCTTATTTTTAAACACAATACATTATTATTTATTATTATATAATAAGATAGGTAGGTATATATTTAAACGAATACAATTTAAAATGTTAGAATAAGTTATGTTATGATATTATGTAAGTTTCGGTTGTCATAATATTAACTTTGTTTTGATTTTCAACATTAAATTTACTTACTTCAATTGCGTTTTATTTATACTGTGAAACGAGTTATCCTTTTGTATTTCTTTGCATTTTCCATGCGAAGATCATAAAGTTATTTTAGTGAAGTATAAATTCGACTGCGGGCAGGATTCGAACCTGCGTCTTCTGGTTCAATACCTGGTTTAGTAGCTCATAGCGTCCGTTACGCTATGCGGTACTAAGTTACCGCAAACCCACCCGCAAAAAAAACATCTAAGATAAACTTTACTGAATAAAAATAAATAAATAACATAATATAGGTAGCTTCCCCGGTTAGTTAGGTTAGTCAGAGGTGTACTAATGTATATCCACAGTTCGCCGGTATGTTTAGGTCCCATGTAATAGGGGGCGAGCCTATTGCCATTAACCAGAACCACAAATCCAGACTCCGAGCCGCTCCTGAGAATTTCATAGAAAGACCCAATAACACTTTGCTCGACCTAGGGATCGAACTCAGGACTCCTAGCGTAGCAGTCGCGCTTGGGACCACTAGACTAGTGAGACCGTCTTATTTTTTATTATTAAGGGAATAATGCATGAATCACGAAAAAAATATAATCTGCCGATTTCCACAAGCCGAAGTAATAAAATTCGTCTTTGAAGATTATATTACAGACAAAATTTTAGTTTTTTGCGTATATCTCTGAAACGGTGAGAGCTACCGGAAAAATGGATAAGAGACAATTTGTAGATCGTGAAATTCTCTACAAAAAAGGTGCAAGTACTTTCTTCCTATGAAATACCGTTATCGCGATTTCAGACTGTAGGAAAGTCGTATTTTCAATTAGGTATAACATATATGCACACATTTCCGCACCACCTCTGAGGCAGTTCATTGCCCAGCCACACTTGCAATTAGTAGAACACACGAAACAAGTGTTGATAAGCAGAAGCAGATGTTGGAGGGAGACAAGATAACTGGAACTGGACTATTTTATTTGTCCTAGTATTTTTCAAGAAATACAAAAATCTACCTATACTTGTCCATGGATTCCAATTATTTTGGAACTCAATATAAAGCAAGGAGAAAACGAATTCCATTGGTGAGGATCACATCTACTGAAGAGTTTGTTTGTACCTAAGTACTTATCAATCAAATCATAACGTTTTTAAAACCATTTAAAAACCTACTGCAGTTTTGCACTTTTTGAAAATTGCTGATGTCGCCAGTTATCGCATGTAGGATTAAAATATCCATATTTTGGATGTTTCCATAGTCCGAATGATTTTTTGTACTTTGCCGATTCTCACTGTGGTGCGAAAAACCGGAAGACATTATTATTGCTGTTGAACAGTTTTGTCCTTTTTATGTTTAGGTTAGCTTAGTAAAAATGACAACTACGAATATAAATTAGGTAAACCCAAAAAGTAAACTTTCTTTTGTCAAAATTTAACATGAATGCCAAGTTCTGAGATATCAAAGAAGGAAAAACATTCAAATTTCTTAAAAACTATGGATTTTATACCGTCCTACATATAGGGGTTAACATTTTAGCATTTTGAGCCACTATCACGTCCTGCCCGGAATACGTCGAGTTTCCAGTAAGCTGTATATGCACGTTTTATGGTCAATATTTAAAGTCCCAGAGTCCCAGAGTGTGATGGGTTAGGCTATAGCTCCGTACGCCGTCATTAAAATCTCTCAGGCATGCAGGTTTAGATATTTTCTTTCACCGTTTAAGCGAGTGATAATTAATTATTTAATACGCTTTCATTGTGAAAAGTCAGAGGTGCATGCGTTGCATCCGAAATCCAGACCTACTACTTAAGTTTCGCAGCAAGCTGCGAATCGACGAAGTACAAAAAAGCTGATATACACCACGGTCCCAAAAGAGTCCTTGTGCGATTTGTGCGATTTACACTCAAATTTTATGGTTACTGAAAATTTAAATAACAAAATATTTTTTGTAATCGTCAGATTAACAAAACCCCTCAAGATAAACGTCAGATTTTTGGCTACCATAACTAGAACATCATGATGAACCTTCCGTATAAAAATCTGACGCGCTCGAGTATTTCAATTTGACGATTTTTTTTTACATTTTCGAAAATTCGCCACGTGCTTGCGTCACTTCCGAATCGTCAGTCTTTTGAATGGGAGCAGTTTTAGGGTTCACTTAACATCTCCTGTGAATATCTGACGCGCTCGAATAAATCCATTTTTTTCTACTTTCTACGCTTCATTAGTGACTGGCTTATTAGTCTAGTGGTCCCAAGTGCGACTGCTACACTAGAGGTCCTGGGTTCGATCCCCAGGTCGAGCAAAGTGTTATTGGGTTTTTCTATTAAATTCTCAGTAGCAGTTCGGAGTCTGGATTTGTGCCCGGTTAATGGCTATAGGCTCGCCCCCTATAACATGGGACTTAAACATACCGGCGAACTGTGGGTGTACATTAAGTAAGCCTCTGCCTAACCCTTCGGGGAATACAGGCGTGATGGTATGTTATGTTGTTTCTACGCTTCCGTAAGGCCGTGGTGGGGACCACGCAAAACGGCAGATAAACATACCATTGAAATCAGGGACACTTTGGGGCTTCTAAAATATCAATATCTGACACGCTTATGTATATCCACGTATCTGTTTTTTTTTACATTATTAAAAATCTGTAGCCGCGTTCCCTACCACTAAAGGGGAAACATTATATAACCTTTTATGCTTCCTATCATCTCATCTACAATATCTAATAGGTCCCCACGACGATCGAGTAAATCCACATTTAGCATCATGGGCTCCCCAACTATGATACCTAGGGATGAATGGAAAAAAGGACATGCTGCACCGACCACAAATAAATTGGGCCAAGGGCAGGAAGATGATGATACAGGACAAGACAACGTTTGCCGGACCCGATAGTTATGAATAAAACACAGAAAAGAGTACCGTACACATTATTTATTAATGAAAATACATATTATATTCCATATCTTATCTATTAAGTATTCCTATAAAATCAAACTTATTTTTTAAATAAACCTTTGTTTATTATCTATACTTATAATAAATCTGTAGAGAGGTCAATTCTGTACATGAAATATATTTCCAAAATAACTATCAGCGGGTGATTAGTGATCGATACTGACGCCAAAAATGCAATCAGTAAAATTTTTGTCTGTCTGTCTGTCTGTCTGTCTGTATGTTCGTTATAGAAACAAAAACCACTCGACGGATTTCAACGAAACTTGGTACAATTGTTCTTCATACTCCTGGGCAGGTTATAGTATACTTTTCATCACGCTACGATCAATAGGAGCAGAGCAGTGAAGGGAAATGTTGGGAAAATGAGTGATTCATGAGAAAGGTTTCAAGCTATAAAACATCACGCTACAACCCTTAGGAACGGGGCAACGCAGGTGAAACTGCGGGCGAAGAACTAGGGAACAATGTAACTATTCCACGCGGACGAAGTCGCTGGCAAAAGCTAGTTCTAAAATAAAATATAAATGATTAAATTCTTATAAAATACCTAATTAACGTTTCGAGTTCATTTTACTTACCTATGTCGTAAAACTGTGAACCTACGTAACTAGGAGTAGGGGTAACACAGGGGTAGAGAGAACTACCAGACCACCACTGTAAATTTTGAAAGGAATAGCTGTCCATAGCAGCCTTTAAAAAAATCCGACTAATTCATAAATTAATTCATATTAATTCATATTGGAGACCATAGGTGGACGTGTGGGATTATATAAAAATGGATATAAATATAATGACAACCTCACCAAAATGCTTACCGAAATAGATAAATGGTCACCAAATTTTAGGTTAGGTTAGAACTTATTTTGGTCATCATTTACTATTTTTGACAATATAAAGTGATTTTTTGCCATAACATTTTAATAAATCTAACTAAGATAAGCCTATAAAAATACATGCTAACAACAAAGGCTATTTTAAACTAGCTTAGATTCGAATACGGTCAGCTAGTCTAAAGTTGACTTTACTATCCTTCACCATGGCCTTAGTGAACCTCGCCGTGAGTTTCAATTTCATATCAAAATACAGTTGCGGGTAATCCTTCATAATTATTCTTCTAAATTTCATCATATCCAGTATTAGGATCTAAAATACGTAATATATCAATAAATTAGAACTTGCATCTTACGATGAGATTAAAGTTCCCCGTAACGTATGCCCGACGAGCACACGGAGGGTGGAGTGTGAGTGATGGCCGGGTGGGTTGATGACGTTATAAAGTGTGTCGGTAGCGTGAAAGGAGGAAGCAGTGGATCGATAAAAGCTGTGTATGATTATGATGACCACACTAGGATAGCAATATCACAAGGAATTGTCGACAGATTTCTTTTTTTAATTTGTGGCTCTATGTGGGCATCGTACGGTCTATAGAACTCTATAGGGCGTCAGTGAGGGCGGACACCCTGTCGGGCTGCTACGAAGACCTCAGCGGGCAGGCAGTATGGATGATACGTAGGTACTTACGTGTACGATCTCCGCAAGTGTGCTTGGGACAGGAGTGTTTCAGGAAATAATTGTGTCGCGTCCCAATGCCCAGTTGTTACCACTATGAGGAGTGTCCCAATATGCCCAGCTTGGCGGAGCAGTGGTTTTCATTTGGTTCGTGGTACCTACGCTTTAAGTTCACTTTTATTATGCGTACCGCTGAAATGTGGAATGTGCTTCCCGAGTACGTTTTTCCCAATAGATACAATCTGGGTGTCTTTAAATCACGAGTCAATCGGTTTCTTCTAGGCAAGCGCGCTCTATCGTAGATTGCAGTGTCGCTTAACATCAGGCGAACTAGGGATCCAGCGTAGGTCTATCAAGCAGCGTAGGCCTTTCCTTAAACCCTCTGCAGTTATCCTTTCTAAAGCGCCGCATAGAGCTTGTTCAAATAATTACTATTCATTGCTAAGCAGTATTGCTATTTTCCCATTGTAGGCGCTGGACGTTAGTGAAATCGAAGAATAGCTTTTAAAACCTCTGTTCAGTGATTTCACTATTAAAGACTAACTTACGGTACAGTGCGTGACGGCTACCACACCAGACATGCAAAGTTCCTTATCGGTGACCATGGACAGTTCCCCGAAGTAGTCTCCATCGATAAGGTGGCCAATCTCTTTGTCATATTCAAAATACACCGCCAGGACGCCGTGCTCCACAATCGTCAGTCCATAGCTTTCGCCTGAACCCTGCGTTCAATAATGGAAAAAAGATTTACCAAGCTTTTAACTTCAGTTATTTGAGAAAAGATAAGCTTTTGAACAAGTGATCATCAAATGATTTATATATATATATATATATATATATATATATATATATATATACATGTAATTTAATTTATTTTAAGTGCATCTTAGATAAATTCTAAGACTTATTATAAAATAAATATGTTTCCACATTAAGATATTCCTGTGGGTCCGTTTACAAACACCAATTTGCGTGGAAAAAATCTACACCCAGTACCTACCTAAATATTTACTTTATTTCAAGACTAGCTGTTGCCCGCAGTTTCACTCACGTCCCAAAAAGATTAACATACATACTATAAGCTGGATTGTAGGCGGCGCGGCGGCGTATCAAGATGAAACATGCACCAGATTTTAAGTTAGACCTCTCTCTAGCAATGTATCGGTGAAAACTGCATTCAATTCCATGCAGTTGTGTGATGCGCGTACAAACAGACAAAAATTCAAATTATTTTGGCTTCTGTTGGTCTAATAAAGACCCCCATATTAGTTTTTCTTAAATATCTACAATGAACAGACATCGACCTATTACAATTTTATTATAGACAATTCTTATTTAACCCCCGACGAAAAAAAGGAGGCTCAAAAGTTTGTTGCATCGTAGCGCCTGATTGGGTGAACCTATATTGATCAATATTTTTTGTTTGAAAGGTGTGTTAATCGAGTATGTTCTTAGCTGTTTCAAAAACTCTGCTCAACAACTTCCATTGGTCTGATCGATTCGAAATTTGAAATCCTGTCACTTGTCAATGATATTATAAAATCCTGCAGCATAATCCAACTAAATTAATATTCAACTTATTCAATAAGATTAAAATATTCTACATAAATTAAACGTAAATGGACAATATTTAGATATTTCTTCCTTTTAAAAGTTTTTTGAGTCGAGGGTTTTTTAGACTGTAAAACCGAAGTCGCTAAATTAACATCTTGCTCTGAATAATTTAACAATTCAAGGATATGTTTATCTTGTAATTTTTTTATCTCAAAAATCCCTTCCGAATTTATTGCATCGATTTTACATCATTACATTACATCATTACATTTTCCGAATTTATTGCATCGATTTGCTTTCAAGATGAAATAGCGTCACAATACTTACCTATCCGCCTCAAATTATTATAAGTAGTAAGGTACTTGTTTACCTACTTGGCTTGTTAACAATCTTGGTATGATTTTGAAAATAAGAATGAAATTATTCCGAAACGACTGCTATCTATAATTCTCCGTAACAGCTCGGAGTCTGGAATTTAAAATATTCCAAAAAATTTATATTTGAAGACATAAGTACTTATCTGCTTTAGCAAACTAATAATTATTTTCTACTTTAATATTTTATGAATGTTGAAATTTGTAATTCTTTAGAGCATCACCTACTGACCTATGCATCCAACAAGCTGATCTCGCTCTATTGTGATTGAACAGCACCACCCTAAACAATCATAGCACACACTTGTCCAACACCACATGAAACCACATCTTCGGAGCACTGAACTTGTTAAATATCTGGGTGTAGAAATAAACAACACCCTAAGATTTCGGGAACACGTAGATACACTTAATACTAGGTTACGCAAGTTGATATACATATTTAAAACTCTAAGGGAAGTAGCAGATGCGAAGCTAAAAAATCAGTATAATTCGCCCTCGCTCAATCACTGTTAACCTATTGTATCAATATGTGGGGTGGAGCTCCGAAGTCTAGACTCATTGTCTTGAAGAGAACACAAAGAGCCATACTGAAAGTATCTTCATTTCTACCTTACCGTTACCCCACAGAGATCTGATATAAAGGCGCGAAAGTTCTGACAGTGCGTCAATTATTTATTAAAAGGATAATATTAAAACAACATTCTATGCTAACATACCACCCTTCCACTTCTCAAGGTAAGAGACGATACAACCCCGTAGATCGCAGAGACATTCGCCATTCAACCCAATTCTCTAAGGGTTTCTTCTGCCATCTAGGTGGTTTTCTTTAGAACGCTACCGATAGTTAATGTTACAAAGATCGTGTGTAAAAAGAAAATAACTTCTTCTTCTACAGGAATTAAGAAAAACTACTTGCTACTTTAGTGTAATAATACATATATAACAAACACACATACACATACACACGTTTTAATTCTATACATACTACTCTACATATGTTCGGGTTCACCAATGTTACCGTATGAATTTTTACTACATTTATGAATACCTAATCCCAGTCTCCCATAAAAATATAAGCTATTAACATAACATTCTAAATGATGTATTGTATAATATTGTGGTGAGAAATAAACCTATTTATTAATTATTATTTATTATTGTGATGTCATAAACTAAAATAAAAGACACGAATTTATTGCTTACCTGAAACACAACATCATTCTTTAAAAATACATCTCTCTTCAACATGACGGCTATTTGTTGTAAAACCAGTATTGGCCATTCGTGGAAAAAGGGAATCCTCAACATAAATTTTAAGTAGCATTCTATCTTGACTTCGTTCCTCAACATCTCCGGCAAGCTTCTAAACAGAAAGTTCTTCTTCTCGACTATTTTTATTGCTGTTGGCTTATAGTCAAAATACTGCTCTACTTTTATTCTAAACCCATTAGATAACTGTCGATACATTACCATATTCCAATCATTGCTCTTAACTCTCATTAGGCTCTCCCTTGGATACATTATGTGATTTATTATAAAATAACACTGCTAAACTCCAAGCGAAAAATAATGTACTTAGTTATAATGTGACCGATTAATACAGCCAACATATCCATGTAAAAGATACTCTTATTTTTATCAAAGGTAAAGAGGAATACAGATCTGAAAATTCTAGAAATCTCAATAATGGCAAATTTGTCGTTGATGCGTTGCACATCATATCTCCGCTGTATATCAAGGCTGATGCAATAGCCTTAATGGAAGTCTTGACTACATGACCGTTATGCAGGAGTGTTAAAAAAATTATAGCGTCACTCAGATCATAGAGCTGACACATGGTGACTGTGCCCAAAACTGCAATCCTTAGGAGTTTGAAGAATCGTCTCTTGACTACTGACCTATGTCTGTAAATCCAGGAAGCTGGCATTACGTAAATCCAGTATAAACTTAAGACACTGATAATCTTCAGAGCGCAAATGAACCTGTTGCTTTTACACAATCCGCAGTCTATATTAATACCATATTTGAGAAACCAATGCATAAGGAACACAGACGCGAAGTGGAAGAATAGTTTCTTAGTGCAAAAATGGTATAATGAATCTTTATTGTCCAAAATTACTTGTTTGGTGTCAACGTCGATGTGTCCTGTCCGTTTGGTGTCACGAATAAGTCAACGATGATAATAAGCTCGAACAGAGCTCCGAAGATCGGCAGATAGTCGAAAAGGAAGTGGATGTGAATCGAAATATAAACTTATAAACACGTGCAGTATTAAGCAGTCCCAAAATTTTCTGAAAAGTTAATTTTAATGCTTAAGAATTATTATCATACTTACTGTTTTCTACAGAAAGGCTCACGTCAATGAACATTAGAACAGCTGCGCATAATCCTGAGTTTTATCGCCTGAGACTTGTGCCCAAAATATGGCAATAAATGACGCAAGGACTGGAAGGAGTGTTGATTATCTTGTGATAATATAGGAACCGTCTCTCTCAACTCATCTCAGTTCATTTCTTTATTATCATCATGGATCGAACGTGGACAATCAGTACGTTCTTGTCCCAGTCGATGATGAAGAATAGCAATTATGGTCTCCCCTAGACCTTCAACAAACATCACTAAGGAACTATGGATGTACAAAGTTTCAGAGTCAGAGATACCTAGATCTTTAGTACGTATAAACTTAAGTGGGTGTCTCTGTACCTTAAATAAAATTATGAATCTTCAAATCTAAATGAGGTACCTACTTGAACTTGCTCATCGGGTGAATGCGATGTGGATATTTACGAAACTGTCTGAACCTATCAATGGTTATGGCATAGGAACTTTTATAGAAACGTTTGGATCGCTCACAAGTAGTCGACAGTAGAAATATATCGTTCAAACGAGTTTTACAACGAGTACCTTCAATATCAGTGTGCAACACATCTTTTTCTGGTATTATAACGCACGAATGGTTGTAGTAAGATTCACAGAATTCATTACGGTCATATATTTTTTATGAATTTTAATTTTAACGTTTCAAAAATGCCCTCTGTCAGTAATAAAACGTCAATTCTACCACAGCACATTTTCATTTTCAAATCGTACCTATACTTTCATTCGGATACATCTATAGACATTGTTCTGAGGGATACCTACATACACCGACTGGTGTAATCGATAGATTAATTATCACTCGCTAAACGGTGAAGGAAGGAAATGTGAGGAAACCTGCATGCCTGCGTGAACTCTGCCAACCCGCACTAGGCCAGCTGGGTCAGCACCGGAGCTAGAATAACTAATTGTAGGCCAAAGCTGATACCCATATTACTCTATTTTATTACAATAGACTCTTTATGGATTCTACATGTATTATTATGGAGGTTTATTCTATTAATATTGACTATAGTAATAGAATAAAAGAGGTCAATAGCCATACATCATTAAAACGAAACAAAGTTCCGTGCAGATTTCGAACTAGATATTTTTGTTCCATCTGAAACCTACTAAGGAAATGTGATACGCCATTTACAATATAATGTACAGTATAGTTTAATATAACTGTAGATATATACTACATACATACTTACATCATTGATCACCCGTGAGGGAAGAGCTCTCGTGCAGTTTCATGCATATTTCTTCTATTTCCATCTCTCGTTGTCCAAAGATTTTTTCGGAGCGACCAATGTTAGATTTGGAAATAAAAATACTGTATCACATTCAGAATTTAATTTTAATATAACGAGAGTATAAGTACATACAGTATAATTACTACTATTCAGGAGTTACAAAGCTCTGAACACTTTTTCATAATCCGGTTGTTTTAAAAACTTACATCTAAATAACAAAGCATAAAAAAAGTAAATAATATCTTTGGCACACTTTTTGGCAATAATAAGTCACTATCAAATGATACAGTTGTAACACTTTACATCTTTGTATTTGTATCGATTTAATTTCTTACGATAATTAATATTATTTGTTTAAATTAAATAATCATTTTTTGAAACAACAATCTAGACAGGAATGAGCAATTCAATTACAATAAATAAGAATCTATATTTAGACAGTTAAGTTTTAAGTGTCGGGTGTTCTTACAATTTAAACTTTTTGCGCATTTTTATAATGCATCAAGCTACATCATATTCCAATATATATCTATATATATAAAAGAAAGTTGTGTTAGTTACACTATTTATAACTGAAGAATGGCTGAACTGATTTGGCTGAAAATTGGTAGGGAGGTAGCTCAAAACCAGGAGAAGGACATAGGATATTTTTTATCACGTTCCCGTGGGATAATTTAATTTTACATTTTTACCCATGTAGCGGCATTACAAGTACAGCGCCATCTACTCGATTAAGGAAGAACTAAGTCGCGAGTCCTACATCGCGCAAACAGATTTCTCCGCGACTTAAGACCAAATAGTAAAATCCGACAAGAACTGTCGGGCAGTAGCCCACCGGACAAAACACCCGTCCGGTCGGAGGATCCTCCCTTTTCTACGGTGCATGGAGCGCTTTACTTCTGTGCTTCATACTCCTAAACCCCCTAAACCCATATAAACTGTTATTTTGATAGTTGTCATAGTTGCCACATAGTATGATGGTTGTCATTGTTTGAAATCGTACATATAAAAAAGAGTATTTAATGTGTTTAAACTATTTTGCTGGAATGCAGAAAAAAAATTATTGATGTCAATCGTCTATTTGGTGCGACCTAGAAGAATGGATTCAGACTGGAGTCAGTAGTCAAGAACATGATAGCTATTTCATAGAAAAAACTGTTTTGAGTATTTTTCAAACGACTCAAGATAGCCTTTCAAAGACATTTGATGACATTTTGTGTTGCTAGACTTTTTTAGATCTGAATTTTTTTTAATAGGTACGGCGCAACCGGTGCAAACCGAAAAAAATAGGCACCTTATTTGTTGACATTCAAGTCTGTAATAGGATAACTGCATGAACCATAACATGGAAAATAGACTTGCAGTCAGAACGATACAGAGTAGAAAATCAAAATTTTCATCCATTTTTTTCAAATCGTTACGACAGGTGATACGAAGTACACCGGGTCATCTTATATATATAAAACAAAGTCGGGTTTGTTACAACACGTATAACTCGAGAACGGGTGAACCGATTTTTATGATATTTGGTTTGTTGAATTTGTCTCCTCCCCGAATAGCAGAATAACTATTAAAACATCGAAAAAAAAAAACATTATGATGAAAATTTATTTTCCAATGTAGGTATTGTTTCGGGAGCGGATTGACTGATTTGAGAGAAATAAAACACGGACATGAATGAACATGATGTCGATTTCTGTTTCGGCAAGGCCAGTAAGTAGATGGCGTTCTGTGCATTGTCCGAACTTCTCATAAGCTGCTGGTGTGATTTTGATTTTTTGTTGTGTATGTTTAATTGGGTTCCTGGATGGTTTAGATTCACAATTTGAGCCGGTAGGTGGCACCGCAATCGGGTTCTACATTTTTTTTTAATATACAGGGTAAGACATGGGAATGTGATGAATGGAAGAAAAGGACATGCTGTGCCAACGACAAATAAAGGGCAGGAAGATGATGATACAGGGCAAGACAACGTTTGCCGGGCCCGCTAGTTATATATATATAATAGGTATACTTATAGTTTTAAACACCTAGATATACAAGTTTAACTCTAATTTACAACAGAATGTTTACAACACATTTTTTTTTAAAAAGCAACGTTGTTCCACTCTAGGATTTTCTCCTGTATCGTGGGTACGTTCACAAATACAAATTCTTACATAAACAAACGCTCAGACCCGAAACATACATATATATTTGCTCCGTGTGGGGATCGAATAGAACCCACAACACGTGACGCAGAGGCCAATCGCTCAGCCGCTACGCCTAACGTGTCGGTCGTCAAAACATTGCCATGAGATACACAGGAGAATAATAATATGAGGGGTCTTTATAAAAGGCAAAACTTTCCTTTTTTTGTTTGTCTGTCTGTATATTTGTTCGCATAAACTACTGCACGAAATTGAATGTGGTTTGAACAGTTGTACCTATTGCTGGAGGTATACATGTTTCATCTTAAAACCCTAACTAGAAGGCGACTACCTATCAAGTACTTAATTAGTAACAATGCAATATTCTAGTGTATTCCCGGGGTCCTTACGGGAGTTGATGAATTAAACTAAGTAAATCCTTTTGCGATGCGAGTGAAACCTCGGGTTACAGCTAGTTAATAATAATTGTAAGCTTTGCGCAGACTTAATATAAAATCTACAATCACATAAAATTACTTTTAAAGTGAACTTAAAAACTAAACTAGACTTAAAAACTAAATACCTACGTAACTTTCATTATTTATTACACGTTCATTCAGGAAGTAACAAACACAAGTGTGGGTACCTACTTATAAGAATTACCAACACTTAGATACTATATATGGCTTAACAAAAACGACAGTATCTCCGAAATAAATGAATACGAACCTACCTACAAGTTTTTCCCTGTAGCTTAAGTACTAATTTGATTTTAGACAAGTTAGAGTTTTCCAAATTTTCCTAGATTTTTTACCTTGTTATAACTTTTCCTATGGTTTTACTCGCGACCCAAAATGACGAAATGGTGGTTCCTTTGGTGGTTCAAACACAAATTTTAATACAAATAGAAATATTGTTATTTGTAAGTTTAAAACACAATAATATAAAGAGCGCTATGTCCTACCAATAATGTAGTACTTACAAATATGATACTTACTGCTATTACTATGCGATAACTATTAAACTTTAAGATATATCAAAACAAAAAGCTATATAGGTATATATATTAGAAGCGGCGGTAGGCGTTGGACTTGCGATCATGTAGTTAGCGGCTCGAAACCCACCCATTGCACTACCAACGTGAACTCACTCGTAACACAAGCATTTAACTTAGCACGAGGGGTTAACAAGAATACTAGTAATGTGCGACCCACATTGCTAGTAAGCTTAAAAAAAATGAACTTAGACAAATTAAGTGGTTTTACAGTGGTTTTTAATATAAAAACTTGGTAAGTAAGGTATAAAGACAGTTTTGGGGTAGTTAATGTCTTACATTCGTGTGTAATTCATAATTAGTCCATAAGTACTGTTTTCGATATTTTTGCACACACATTTCTTTAGTTTGAATGATCAGGGTATTAACTCAAAATTTACGTTTACGAATACGGAATAAAAAGAAATATATACAGAAAAACACAGAACATCCCCCTTTTTTGAATTTGAATTCAGTTAAAAACATTTTTACAGTTCTGATTAAAGCACATGATTACAGTACCTACTACTAAAAACCATGCGATCTTTCTAATGAACGGGGTTGCATAACAATATGACGTCAAATTAGCGGGGGGTGGGTGGTATCTTTGTTAACAAGTTAACTTCACATTATAAAAAACTCAACTCGGACATATTAACATAAAACCAGTTTACGGATTTTATCGCGTTATATTTAAATTTAAAATCCAGGATTCCCGAGTTATCCCAAGATTTAGTTATTGTAAATGGTTTTATTTTAATATGTCTAATATTCGCGTAAGTCTCAGAAATCAGTATAACTCAACTCAAAGTTCCAAGATACAGGCTCAGCCTAGTTTGGAATCCACTACTACTGTTAAACGCTACCGTGTTGCTGAAATGAAGTAATTTTTTTTTTTAATTTATTATAAATGTAAATATATTGATTTGAAATGGCTCTCTTGAAAAAAGGCTTATTTTGACTTAATACCCTGTCATCTAGACCAGTACATGAGCAAAATACGGCCCGCGGGTCAAGTCAGGCCCGCGAAAAGATTTAATTCGGCCTTCGAAATGTGCGGCATTTAAACTACCCAGCTAGACTAGCCGCGTGGGTGTCTAACTCTTCTCGGGAAGTTACATGGTTCATGTCATTTACGAGATATACAATATGTTTGAAAAGTCCCGAGCCAATGCTGTGCCCACGTGCAGTTCGAAATTTTTACTACATAGATTATCCGCGTAATTCATTAAGTTGCGAATCACGGGGCGTATAGAGCAAATGCATTTTTTCACCCCCAAGTGAAAGTTTGCCCACCACCTAATCTAGACCAACGACTTATTTGTGTGATACGCACAGTTATTACGAGCGTAAGCAAAATATTGCCATTAAATACAAGTTCCGGCTCCTGAGAGGCTGGACTGGACTATTTATAAACTGTAAGTGATTTTAATCCTACTGATCACAACATTCAAATATTATTTTAAATGCTTTAAGGGGGTTTAATTACGTATCATAAAATTATCAAAGAAATATAACCTGAGATGAGGGCTACCGTTTTAAGCTTACCAGATGTCACCAATGGCGAGTAAAGTCCTGATGTAGGTATGGCTTTTATAGTTTGATATTAATACGCGCGTAAAAACATACCTCTGCATCGTACCGTCAAAATATCTAGCTAAATATGGCGCAGAGATACATAGTTCTGTTTTGTTCGGGAAAAAAAAGTTTCCGAAAGATAAAACAAAACACTAACATTCATTGACCCGTAACTCATATTTGCCATATTTAATCTCAGATGTTCCAAAATGTTCACTAAATTATACTAACTAGTAATAAATCCGCTTAGCCCACCCACAAACAGTGCAATTTTTTATTTTGGAGACATCACTCTACACTAGCGCCTCTAGCGGCGAATTCACACGTGATGGCCTTAATTTCTGTTCTTGTACCAACAATTCACCGCCCGGTGTCCATGTTTGTTACAATAATAACATTTGATCTTCAAATTTACTTGACAGTCCTGCGCTACATGTTGGAATCGGCCGCAACGCTCGCAGGCTGGTTTTTTTGGAGATTTATTCCTGATATATTGTGGCTGGATATGAACCATGTCAATTAAGAACGACTCCAGGTCGTCAGGGCTCTTAATCAGTCCTGCTTTTAAAGCCGCACTAACATCGCCATTTCTCATACATCCTACGATTATGTTTGTAATATCGTTGTTGGTAAACGGAATATTTAAGCTGATAATCTTGGCCTTCTGTCGATAAAAGAATTGCTGTAAAAATTGGCCACCTGAAGGTTTAGCTAGAACTAGACCTCGCAACATGTCAAACATATTCCTATTAACAGAGAAGGTACTCCTCAAGATAATACACCAATCCTCCCACTTATAAGTCGACCATTTTGATTTACTTTTTTTATAATAATAGTACCAGGCTTGAGCGTAATTCGATAATTTATTTAACGCTTGGTACTGCATAACTCGATCGGACCAACGGAAAATGCGACCGTTGTTCTCTACAATTTCCAACCACACTTCGATATTATCGACCAGAGGGTTAAAATAGGGAATACCTGGATATAATAAAGTCATGTTGTGCGTTGTAGAGCTAGTCGCCTGTTTCTGATCACTGAAGTTTTTATCAGTTGCCGATACTGGAATTAATTCTTCCAAAGGCTCTGAAGAGCCACATTTTGATGGACCCTCAGGCCGCTTCGCGATATCGTAGTTTGATTCGCTGTTTCCCGCCATTGCGCTCAGCCTTACTTTTTAAAATTTAAATGTAGTCACTGAAATGCAACAGGTATGTAGTACTTTACACATACATTTTAAAAATCGTACATACCACTGGTAAATATTTTTAGAATACTTACATTATCTGGTAAACGCTCCCTATTTCCAATCACTATTTTATTTCATACTAAAATAGCGGTAATCATTTTATTGATCTTATTCCGCACAATAATGACTGAGTTTTGTAAAATTTTTTAATGAACACAACCACTCCACCTGGGCCAAATCGAAATTTCAAGCGGAAGAAACTTTAAATTTAAAATTCAAATTACAGACGAACCAATCACCCAATCACCAATGAACGCGGTGGCGGTAGACTATGAAATGTCATCTATGAAACTGTCAAAACTCAATGAATGAGGAAATGAATGACCCACAGACTCTGAACTCTCTATGCTACCTATAGAGTATTATAGAGGTAGGCCCACAGATAACGAACAATATCATCAAAAACAATCGTGAAAGGTGTATACCTACAATGCTTACGCCTCGCTTACACGCCTAAAGATTGATAAACATAGCTTAATACGCGCGACAGCTGTCATCGAGATCACGCGCATGAAGTTCCTTAATTTTTGACAGTCAAAATGTACGCACGACAATATCATACTTTATTGATAAAAAGGGATGTGCATAGCGTCATCTATAGTCTGACTGTGATATATCGATAATGAAAATATCATGGATCAAATAATTTGTTATAGTCAATACGATTCCTGACGCCTTATTAACCAAAAACTGCAATAGTATACCATAACACTGTATGTTCTAATATTCTTCTAATTTTATTTCATGTTTTAAGGCATGATTAAACCATTTTTATTTAAAATATGTTTTAAACGATTATCGATTTATTTTCAATATCGTACGATAGTCGTTTATTTCCAACAAAACCCCAATCCTAAAAATATCACTCTGACATCTGTCCCGTGTATCAAGCTATGTTTATCAAAATATAGCTTATAACAATTAAAAAAATATAGGCTTCAATTTAAAAAATATAAATTCTTTCAAATTTGATCTCAATTATTAATGTCCTTCTCTAATTTCTGCTACAATTCTATTGTTTCAAGAATTAATCGAATGGAACCCTCGATCGGTCAACTAATGCCGTAAAATGATCAAACGAAAACTTAATTAGATATTTTTTTCACAAGTTTACGTTTCGTTGTAAGAACTGATCTTAATGCACTGTTAACTTTATTACTATATAAAAAGTAAACATTAAAATATCACATTTTCTTACTACTAATTTCTAAATAGCGCTATGATATTACTTGTGGTACATTTAATTTGTGGAAAACATGTCTTTGTCACCCCTAAAAAATATTCAATCGTAATTGTCTGTTTTTTTAAGAATGTCAAATCATGTCACTAACCTTTTTAATATTATGCGTTACAGTCTCAGAAATATAAAATATCAGGGTGCCAAATTGTATAATAAGTTTAGTTACTTAAGGAAATTAAATTAGCTAAATCTCTTAACATTTTTAAAAACAAACTTCTCAAATATATTAACTTTAGGGACATGTAATAACTATACGAAAACAATGTATCTAACACCAATTTTTATTTTATTTGGCTTGTTTAAAAAGTGGTTGTTTATCTAAACACTTTTAAAAATTCATTTACAGCAGCGCACAAATTTATAGTAACTACATAGTATAATAAAATATTTGTATCTCAATATGAGCAATGTAATTTCTTATGAGAATAAAGTTCTCATCACAGTCTCATGTCTTCTTAAAGAAAAGTAAACACGTTTGTATTTTATATAATTCCGAATAGTACGGCTTACACAAAACAAAGTTTAAAAGTAATATGTATTTGTATTTTATTTATTTATTTATTAATGGTGTACCAACTAAATACACACAATAGTATGACATATTACAATTGACAGTTTTGATCTTGAGCGTATTCAAATTACAGTTAGACACAGCAGTCTTATTAAGTATTGTGTACGTTACATTTTATAATATATTATCTGTGAAGGAACTAATGGAATGGAACAATAAAATTGATGAATGGAGACAGAAATAATGAATTAACTACTTACATGTTATTGTAGACAGCCTTTTTAAATGAACCCAATTTACCATTATAGATATCTTATGGAATATTTCGTTACATTTCTGAGGATATATGAGAATGGAATTAATTTCACACAATGTACAATAAAATAAAATATCACATCATATCTAAGCATATCAATAATCGAATAATCAAAATATGATGTGCACCAAGTGCTTGTAATAACGTAACTTCATCCATCCATAATTATCGCATCCATAGAGAACTAATCGTTCCACCATCTTTCATAAAATGTCACGGTGACAAACAAAGGTGGCCATTAGAGAGAGCATTCGGTGTTTTTGTTGGAGAATCGAAAACAATTACTCAAAATGCCGAAAAACATCACGAGTGAGGTTCGCGAGATAATATTAAAAGTCAAAGAGTTTATGGATGAAGAAAAACGCATGCAAGTGCCAATAATACCTCTAAGTAAGGTTTATGTCCGAGTATCAGCCGCTACAGGTTTGTACACATTGCTTTATAATCTTGTAATAATAAAATAAAACATTAGGTACATATTAGATTATAAGCTAATATGCTTAAAACCATTATTCGATGATGTTTTCGCTGTAGCGCTAGGTTAAACCGCGAATTTACCATGTATAATTAAAGTAATGTCATTTGGCGTCGCAATTAAAATCGCGTGAAAAAATGATCTGAAAGATGTCTCGCTCACAACTGTTTGCTATTACCCATTTAGCCACTTAGAAACAAGAATTTCCAGCCTAAACTCATCATACATTCATGCTTTATTTAGCTCGCAGCATAATTATTATCTTGAATTTAGTATAACAAAACAACATAGGCCATCTTACTGCACTTTTAATATCTTAGATCTATTATTATAAACGCTGCTTCACAGAACATCTACAATTAAACAAAGAATTTCAACACAATCTTATTTTAATTTTCAAAATTAAAGCATTACTTAAATTAATACATAAAATTGTGAACTATATTGTGATTTCATTTCAACATAACTTTAATGCATGTTTGCGAATTTGCGTCTTTTTTAGCAAAACAGCTGTGCAAAATATCCAAATTTGTTTGCATAAACTGTTTCTTTTCTATTTATCTATCCCTTTCCCGTAAAACGAATGTTAGTATAGAATTTGTATGGGTATATTCAGGATTTAATGTCACAATGTACAATAGTAAGCTCTCTGTCTAGCTTAGAATTAAAAAGCTTATAACTTCCTTATTTTTTTAACTGATTTGGATTTTGTTTTTCTTGATTGGCTCTGTTTATGGTTAACATTTTTATGAGACCATTAAAAAATATCAATCAACTAGCCTACTGCAAACTATTGTTCTTAAGCACCAGCAGAATTTTAACTCTCTAGCCATATTTGTTTTAATTAATGATGTTTCTTTCGTATAATGAATTTTACCTACTCCATCAGATGATAAATAAAATGAAGTAAAATGCGATTGTATGTGAATTTCTTCATTGTAATGCAAAGTTTTCTCCTGCCAAGCTACTTTATAATAAACCAAAGCCTGATGTGATTTTTTACCAATGCACATACCTAATAATCAGTATTATGTGCACATAACAATACCAATCCACATAACAATGAACATCTTAATACTGAGCAAATTATGTTCTTATCTTTTAATATGCTATGAAATTTAACTTTCACATTTTATTTTAGTTATGCTGAGTAAGCTGTGGAATACCTTGTAATCATGATTTTTTTAAAAGGAGTTTCTTGCCGGCTCTTCTCCATAACTCACTTTAAGAACCATGTTACTAGTTTAGACTTTTCTATAGTAACTATTTCATTGGACTAATTGAAATTAAACATTTTGACTTTTACTTTGAATAACTTTAAACATAACTAATGACTGCCAAGAGATTCGAACTTGAACTTAACATTCTTTTTTCCTAAGCTATATAATCCCACTGCTGGGCAAAGGTCTCCCCCATCTCATTCCATTGATCTCTTTCGAGGGCTATCTGAGGCCAGTCTATCAGGAAAGTGTTCAAGTTGTCCCGTTAGCGCTTTCTGGGTCTTCCTCAGCACCGACAGCCCTCATATTATTTACTTATAAAAAAATAGACTCAAGGTAGTCAACACTTTCAGAATGTCGCCAATCAAAGGCTTCTTTTATTTTACCCATGTTCCTCCATACACATTGGCAGAATTGTCATTATCGGCACATCTTGTCATATTCATAAATTGAATTGAATAGGTTATAGAATTTTTTGGAGGAATTATATTTTTAATCATAATTAGGTAACAAAAATATAAAACCTCTGTTTATTTCTATAATAGGAGTAGTTTTCTATGCTGTAGCTGTTCATGCTTTGGCATATAGAAAAGCAAATCTGACAGCTTTATGCACCGGATGATAATATATTGGTACTTAGCAACTTGATATGATAGACGACACATCTTACTACTGTTAATTATAAATACGAAAGCTTAGATGGATGTTTGTTAGTCAATCACGCCATAACGGCTTAACGGATCTGAATGATTTGGGCACAGAGGTAGATTATATGTAGTCTGGAAAAGAGTAGCCTATGTGTTTTCATACGCAGACATTGTCGCGGGCAGAAACTAATAAAAAATAAATCAGTCATCTTGTCTTTTGTACTGGTAAAAATTTCCTGATCATCGTTCTACCTTGAAGTTTACTTTTGTTAACCTAAACGATATATTATTCCAGGGGTATCGGAGAGGACAGTATTAAACATAGTCAAAGAAGCAAGACTAGTGGAACAAGGTCTGCTGGACCCCGAAACCTTGAAGAAAACCCCAAAAAAACGCGTCAGAACGAAAGGCAAGATAGAAGTCGACGAGTATGACCTGCAAGTGATCCGGAGAAAAATCCACGAATTCTATGCATTTAAAAAGGAGGTACCTACTATCAACAAACTGCTACAGATATTGAAAGAGGAGATAAATTTCAAAGGATCAAGGGAAACGCTTAGGAAGATACTGAGGAAGAATGGCTTCCAGTTCAGGAAGACAAAGAATAATAAAGAGAAGGAACAGCCTCCAGAGTCTACATCTTCCGTGCCCCCGATGGTGGCGCCCTACATACACACCATGTTTAGTCATAAAAATATACAATCATAGATTTTATATATAGCGAGTAGTATGTAGACTGCTGGTGAAGTTTGTTCTTACAAAAATGAAGTTTGCCTTTGATTATTGGCTACTACTGCGAGAACCGTCCTTTAAAAAAGCAAGAAGATTAAAAATGAATTTCCGTTTGACAACTCGATAGGCAAAGTAGTTTAACAATCAGCTGTTGCGAAAGGGATCGCGGGTTCGATCACCGCGCGGAGGTAAATAAAATAAAATATTCTTATGTGCTACAAGTAATTATTCCGAGTCTGGGTGTTCATGCTTGCGAAATTTTTAAATGCTATTCACTACAGGAGAACGTACCGGACCCTATAGAAGAACCTTAGGTGTAGACAATATTTTTATTTTTATTATTAACTAATGATTCTTTAATATTATTTGTTAATATTGGCGGTTTTACATTTTTGTAAGATATAACTACACTATTTTTACCTACTGTGGTATAGTGATTGTTTTTAGCTCTGTCGACGTAGCTCATTATTACTAAATCGTTAGATTTATCATGTATGGAAGGTTGTGACGGGTCAGACTGGACATTATCTGAACTTGGCTTACAAAAGATAACTCAGTTGCTGATCACATGATCCTCTCTTAAAAAAACATTGCTTAGGTACATTGCATATAATCACAATTAAAGTTTGTCTCATTTCATCAAAATATATAATGTAAGGTACTACACTCAGCGGCACGGAATCTTGGCCAAATGCTTATCCCGCGAATACTCGCGATAAGAAATGCTTTAAGTGTTTCTAATCATTATTTCTTATGAACGTGGGTCAAAAAATGTTTACCCTTCGTTCAATAGGCTAATTCATTATGTGTGAGTGCACTGTGTACATTACTTTTAAGTTTTAGTTGAATCGGGTCATTTGAGGACTAAGTTGAAGCTTTCAATGTGTGCGTTGTGAATTTTTGCTGTTAAATTATCCAATTATTGTGATTCCTTGCTTTCAATTCAGTAATTAAGGTGCTTAAAAACTAATAAAAATGCCAATAAGACCAGCAAACGTTGTACAGGCAGCATTAATCGACCAAGGGCTGACGTAGCGTGAAGTCGCTATAGCTCTTAACGTACCACATCATCCCTGCAGTATGCTCTGAAAACATACCAGGAGACAGCCACTACTCAGACCAGGCAGTGGAGGTATCAGATGTACATCGGCCCGGGATGACCGCTTTATTATCCTCGAAATTTTGAGAAACCGTTATCTACTCGTAATGCCGCAGTTGAGATACGCCATCGGCTCCAAATCATAAGAGGAGATGAATGTGAGTGTGTGTACGGTGAGAAGACAAATGGAGGAAGTTAATTAAAAGCCGGTAGACAAGCACGCGGTCCACAACTGCTCAGACAGCACCGAGTAGCTCGACTTCAGTTCACAAGAGAGCACGTCAACTGGACCCAGGAGCAATGGGCTAGAGTACTGTTCACAAATAAGTGTAGAATCACTACGTGCTTCAGATGGTCGCGAACAAGCGTAGAGAAGAAGACGGGAGCGGTTTTTACCCATTACCACCACAAAAACTGTGAATTTCCATGGAGGCTCCATAATGGTTTGGGGAGGAATAAGTTCCGATGCTCGTACGGAGATGGTGATCATTGGCAACCGTTTAACTGCAGCTCGATTTATCGAGGAGGTCCTTCAGGAACAAGTTTAACCATATTCGAGGTTCATCGAGCACGAACAATTCCTCCTAATGCATGATAATGCACGCCCACACGTTGCAAATATCGTACGAGAATACCTTTAAGAGGTCGTTATTAAAAAAATGCGATGGCCAGCTCGTAGCCCGAATTTAAATACAATAGAGCATACCTGGGACATGCTCAAAAGAAAAATATTGTACTCCTCCCACCCACCGGAAACTCTTAGCGTAGGAGTCGCGCTTGGAACCAGTAGACTCGTGAAGCTTTACAATCTTTACAAAATGGTGCTTGCGTGAAAGTGCCCACCGGCTTCGAAATGGCAGCACTGGCCACTTAGGAAAGCATACCTCAAGTTTACATCAGGAATATCATCCAAAGCATGCCCGATGCAAGCGGTAATCAGGGCTTGAGGGGGAAACACCCGTTACTAAAACCCGCAGTTTTTTTAAATGTTATTCTTCATTTTGCATTGTTTTTAAACTGATAGTGTAAAATTCTTACTTTTTTGCAAAAGTGCGTAGTTTGAAAAATATTATGATTGATGCAGTAATCTTAGAATTTTAACATACGAAAATCATAAGCAACACTTATTAAGTGCACCAGTCTACTTTTATTTTAGTGTAAAAAATATGTTTAAATTAAAATTTAAATGCAAATTCATATGTGGCCAAGTTTCCTTGCCTATTTTGTAACATGGCTAACAAGACAACATGGCTACAATGATTATGTAAGCTGTGTTTTTCTTTAAAGGACTAGGGAATCTTTGGGCCCTCCATATAAATAACCCACCAATGAATAAACATTTCAGTAGAATAAATTTAGTATTTACTAAGGTCATAAATTCAATTATGACCTTAGTAAATACTAATTGAAATATGTTTGGATTATACATTTTAATTTGTACATTTTTTTAACCAGTTATAAATCTCTATAAAATATTTATTTTTGTTGAGGGGTGAACCCAAGTCCCGTCTCTTTCTTCTCATCCACTCGTCCTTTCCAAGTGAGGCTATCTAAATTTCATAGGATTATTAAAACAAGAAAAAGTTGTATTTAACGTAAATCGAAGAAAACGGAACATACCAGCAGAAGTGTAGGTACTATTGTACACTCAAATTTCGTTAACAACAGATTTCAAAAAAAAATAGAAATTTGAACAGCTTTGATCTCTACAGTACTTGTTTTGTTTTGTAAATAAATCAGTCGCTTGCACAATGACTAAATGAAATCCATAAGCGCTTGACTTACGGAAACAATTGTATTTCTGTAATTATTATCTTAATTCTTATCTATTTAATTCAGATCACTTAGGAGTTCCCGCGTAAAAGGACCATGGTTTTATCTTTTATATTTATTGATGGATTATATCATACACAAAGGTTTATTATAAATATATTAGCTTGTACAGCTCTAGTATCGTCTGAGTGATTTTACCTTTTAATAACTTTGTTTTGATGTCAATAAGAAACAGAAGCTGTTCGCTCTTAGCTATTTTAAATTTTAGGAAAAAGGATGTTTATCAATGGGACAGGTTTCGACTGGTTTCGACTTTATTAACAAAATAACAGGCTTAGGGATAAATATAAATAATTTATATACTGAAAAAATAATCTAATTCCACTAATAAAATTCTAAGAGCCTAAGTGTTTTTCGTTAAGTTTTTGGTGGGTATTGAGAGGGATACTCTGTCCCTTTCCCGAAAACGAGTGTTAGTAGAAGAAATTATACGGCGCACATAAGACTTGACGTCACTAAATACGCTCTCTATCTAGCATAAAATTAAAATGCTTGTTTTTATTTTTGAAATTTTTAGTTGTGTTAATGGGCTGTATTTACAGTACTCTTTGATGAGGTCATAAAAATAATCAGTCATTATGCCTATTCTGTCGACGTAGGATATTCTATATAGACTAGTAAATACCACTAATCGGATTGTACAGCTAGATCTCGTAGTAAGACAATTAGTTTAAGTACCTATCGCATCTTTGCTTCAATAACGTGTTATCTTGAACAACACAATATTACAGGATATTTTTTAACTTTCAAAAACGATTTTACCTAAATGAATTTATTGTTTACCTTAATATATTATTAAGCTTTCTGAAATTATAAAAAGTTATGATATTATTATTATCAAAACTTTCTTAATAGCCTCCTATAAAATTGTGTTTTTCAAGACAATCCGTTATTGAAGCTATTATTTAGTAAATGTATAAATTGTTAAAATAGTTGACAATTATGTAGAATGTGAGTGACGTTTGCGGCATGAATATTACAGTAAATTGATTGTAATTAGGAGACTGTTTGCCTCGAACTATTGAAGCTAGAACTGAAATTGAGCTGTATAAGCAGCCTTTTCTGAAGTAGTAAAATTAAAACTAAATTCAAATTACATAAAACATCTTTTATATGAATGCCCTTTATCACAAAATACAACTAAGCTATACCCAGACTCAAATAAAGTTGACTGGGAATTAGTAAAATACTTATACACGTAATGGTAATCATTATAATTAACAAGTTCACCAAATGCACAATTTATATTTTAACAAATCTTTCTTTGGGCAAGTTGTTTTTATCATTAGTTCAATCCGTGATAAGTATTTTACAATTAATTTTTGAAGCGGCGGTAGCCTAATGGCTAGGTCGTCGGACTTGCGTTCATGTGGTTGCGAGTTCGAAACCTACCCATTGCACTACCGACGTGAACACACTCGTAACACAAGCATTTAGCTTAGCACGAGGGGTTAATAAGAATACTAATAAAGTGCGACCCAGATTGCTAGTAAGCTTTAAAAAAAAATACTGGCAGATAATACCAGTCAACCTAATGACATTATAATCCAGATTAGGTAGGACATGATTGCTGCTTTCATTCATTTTCATTTGATGAATCTGATTGATTTCGCAGCGATTTTACTTGCGAAATTTCGTAGCGTGCTCCTTTTCGTCCGCAATGAATTTTCATTCAAAATAATTTAACGCCACGCCTGCTATTTTGCTACTTACAATGAAATCATGCTCAAAATGCGATGAAAAATTATTTCATGTGATGTTTCACATGGCATTTGCGAAATGTTCCGTGCCTACCCATTATATTTGCCACTTTTTGACAAAGGGATGGTTTATCTGCGAATATTTTTTTGTGATAAGGGCTCGGATTGTGCATCGAAACCAAAAATTGGATGTCGTAAATTAGTTTTGCCAAACAGTTCTGTTGTCAATAACAATTCCTATAGAGATAGTGTAAGTTACTTTTGTAATATTTTATTCATATATTATGGATTCTTAGTTTAGTTTTAATAAAACTTCATTATGATTGATTAAAATTTTACATTTATTTCTTTCCAAACAATCTTATGATAGATACACATCTTTCTTAAAAATATTCTATACGAAATTACGAGAAAAAAAATACAATTAAATGTTATCTTACCAGGAAAAAAATATTTGAATTGACCTATTTTTGTCAAGTATTATAAAAAATATAATATTGATTGTAGAGAAAGAATTGTGCGTATATTGCCGCAATAGTCAGAAATACAGATCATAAACGCTGCTTGACGTAGGTAAAAAAAAATCTACCAATTTCAAAACTTGAGATACAGAACAACTATGGAATGTGTACAGTCGGAGGCCCTAATATTTAAATTAATAATTCAATTTTTCTTCGCTCAATTATTACTAATATTTTTTATTAAAAAAAATGTGAACAATCTCAAGTTTTCTCGTAGTTTCGTAGCGAAAGTAGTGTTATCTTAACCTATACACTGTCGATTAAAAGAATTCGAAGCGAGCTAGTTAATATAAATAAGTACATTAGATGTACAAAAAAAAAAATACTGTTGTCTTTGTATGGCAATATGTTTTTTATGTGTTTCAATAAAATGTGTTGATAGTACCATGGATACCTACTAAAAGCCCTTTCGGATAGGTGTACACTTACCGAAGAATTAATATATTATAAATAGTTGCGCAGTAGCTATTATTGCGTAACCAGCGAAACAAAAAATCATTTAGATGATTCTGATTGATGATTGATTGATGATCATATAGATAATTTAAATGGCCAGAAAACATGCGCAAAACTAAGTTCAATTAATCGACGGTGCATTCACAAGTATCTTTAACAATATTACAGCTTGCACTCCTCGTACTTTTATATATAAATCTAATATTTCAAATAATCATAACGTAAAAATCATTTTATCAAATAAAATATTTTTATCAGTAATCACTTAATATAAATTATACAAATTAATATGTACAACGTAATAAATAATAAGCCTGTACAACAATCAATAACAACTATAATATTAGACAAAAACGACGATAATTTTTAAAATATGGTTACAGTAATTGAGCGTGAATGAATATAAAACAACAAATACATTTGATAATGCGCTAACACTTATATCACTAGATCTTACTACATTGATATAACACTAAGTTTTGTAAATACAAGCACAAAATAGGCACAGCCCTACTAGGACAATCCGCAACGTCATGCCACGAAAACTATGATAATGCTTTTGATATTTGCACACGCTCTATTCGATAACGTTGTCAGTTTTCGTGATGTTGCTACGGAATGTCTACAAAAGATTGTCTACTTGATCTGCGTTATTTTACCTCACGCACACGCTGCGAGTAGAGATATCTTTGATAGCACACTAATAAAGATCGTTAGTGTTTATTCGCAATCACGCAATGAAAAAACAGAATAAATGAAAGTGCAGGGACAAAAACGGCCAATATTAAGATAAAATATTAACAAAATTATGTTATAAACGGTGACAGCAAAATTATTGTAACAATAAAGTTAATAGTTATCTTGACGAAACATTATTTAATCACGAAATTTCAATAAATTTATATTAATATCAAATTATATTAATTAATTGTATTAATTTATATTAATTCTTAGAATTCGTTGAATTGCATCAGCACTTATAGCAATTATAAGTTCAAAATCAAAGACTTGAATAAACGTCGCCAGCACACAAAAGCACGTATATTTTATTTCAAGCGTGCGCGATTTATGTTTATAAGGGGAAAGTCTATATCTAGGTATATGATCATTATTATTATATAATTACTGGTAAAGTGGAGTTATTTTATAAACTACAAGGCCATTAATATTAGAGCTAGCGCACACATATTATGATTTGTCGCCGTTAGAATTTTGGCACGGTATTTCGATACAAGATTGCAATAGTTGCTGCGATTAAAGTCACCAGTATGCACACACCCTTAGATGTGCTTCTAAATATTTATGGATAACACCACAGCAACTTGAAAATCCGCTGAAATAGTAATGACTCAACAGTTTCGCAAGATACATAGACTAAAAAAATTGAACAGTAGCCTAGTCGTCCGAAATAGCCACATTTTATCAGTAATACTGTTAAAGTTTAATCAATTGACGATGATTACACAAGCTGGAATGTAAATTCACATCTAGATATGAAATGGAAATTTACAGAGACTTCTACGCTTGTAAAATAAATGAAATGTCTTATACAAAACTAACATTGTTATTTGCGATTTTTTGTCAAACTAGCTGTATATATACCCGCGTTGTTGCCAATAATCTCGTTTTTCTCAATCATTTGGGAATTTCCCAAAATCCCTTCTTAGTGCACAAGTATGTTATGTAAGGAACTGTTCTAAATATCATGCTATTTGAGAATCATGTCATTTTTTATTATCTGTCAGGGTTAAGCTTCCTATATAAGTTATTCTTCCTGATAGGGTGTAATGATTTCCGCCAGCCAATATAGGACACACGCTATAAATAGTAAATAAAATGAAATGTATGAAGTTGCTTCATTAAATTGATATAAATTAGGCATGGAAATGATTGCTCTTTTCATTCATTTTCATTGAATGAGATTATGGTTATTTTTCACAGCCTGCTTTCTTTTTATGGGATAGGAGGGCAAACGAGCACACAAATCGCCTGATGGTAAGCGATTACCGCCGCCCATGGACACCCGCAACACCAGAGGAGTCACGAGTGCGTTGCCGACCTTTTAAAAGGGTATTGGGCCTCCGGTAACCTCACTCACTCGGCGAAACACAACGTAAGCGTTGTTTCACGCCGGTTTTCTGTGAGGCCGTGGTATCACTCCGGTCGAGCCGGCCCATTCGTGCCGAAGCATGGCTCTCCCACGTAAAAAAAGCATGGCTTTTTAAAAAGAGCACGCCTTTCGTACGCAATGGATTTTTATTAAAAATCATTTATCGCCACACTCGCTATTTTGCTACTTGCAATGGAATCGTGAACAAAATGCGATTGCATTGAAATGCTATTTTGAGCAGGATGTGTGTAAAAATAAAGCAGGTTTTTTATATAAAAAATGATTTCATGTCATTTTTCACATGCTATCTGCGAAATTTTCCATGCCTAGTATAAATAAGTACACAAAAAATACACATAATTATGCTCCGTAGCCCATCGATGGAGCTAAACACAATTATAACATGTTGGCGATACAGCGATACATTACAAATACGTGTTACAAATTAATGATGAAATAAGGTCCTAGTCAAATTTATTTAGTGCGTAAAATGGTCATGAGTATATATTTTTTTATTAAAAGAAGATATAGGACTCAATGGTAAAGCCCTTGGTCAGATAATTATGTATTTATGAGTCTGAAGGATAAAGTACTGTCATCAGCACATCACGGTATCCAAAACTATCAAATTTCTTCAATCGATTTTCAATTTAATCTGCAAATAATAGAATTTATTATCCACTAGCGACCCGACGCGGTTTCACCCTCGTTGCTCTGTTCCTAAGAGGCATAGCATGATGATATAAATCCTATAACCTTCCTCGATAAATGGACTATCCAAAAAAAGAATTTTTCAATTCCAACCAGTAGTTCCTGGGATTGGCGCGTACAAACAAACAAACTCTTCAGCTTTATAATATTAGCATAGATCGCGGAAATTTAACAGTTTGTGGTAACTTTATGTGGTGTTGACTGTACGTACAAGTATAATTAAAACTAACAAATAATTTAACGGTATTAGTAAACCGCACCCGAAAAAATGCGTTGTTATTGTGTTTGCAAGTTATTACAACAAGCTTTCAAAAATAACGATTTAGATATCTACTTAAGAGTCCGGCGGACCGAACTTTTCACTTTACAAACGTAATACCAAAATTAATCGTAATTCAAATACAATTTTATCAAATTATTTGTTGTTTATTTGTGTTATTATTAGGATTCAGATACCGTTAATCTAGGTTGCTAGTCTACCGTTTCGTCCAAAATACTTCACTAAAATAAATGTAAGTGAATATAGTTTTTGGTAACTTTATCAAGTTTGGAGCGAATTTCCGGCTGTTTATGTCCAGTGAAGTAGTAGTAGGCGACGTAGGAACCTAGGTTAACGGTATCGAAATCCGAATAATGACACAATTTGATAAAATTTTGTTTGGATTACAATTTTTTTTGATATTACGTTTTTGTGAGGTATTCAAGCTCCGCCGGACCCTTAAGATGTCAAAAAGAGTAATTTTTTTAATACCTACTGCAGGAAAATGATAATTTTGATCGTGTAACAGCGTTGAAAAATACGTTCACCAACAGTAGTAGCAGTAGCCAACTAAAAACAAATTACGGTTACGCATTTAACACAATCCGTCTTCGTCGTCTGATTTCTTTGTGTTCGGCGCTGGCGCGTACGCAGATTGCGCCTGATTGGCTCGCTGTAATTGACAGGAAAATTGTGACTGAGAATTACTTGAATGAGACTCGTGGCTAAATATATATTACCCCATACATCACGCCTGTATTCCCCGAGAGGCTAGGCAGAGGTGTAGGAGGAGGTGTGTAAACCCATAGTTCGCCGGTGTGTTTAGGTCTCATGTCATATGGGGTCTCATATCATGCCTATTGCGACTAACAAGGCACAATTCCAAACTCCGGGCTGCTACTGAGGATTCCATAGTAATACGCTATTAGCTTGAGAAGTGTCGTTAGATTCTTCTCAATTGTGAGATTGACACTGGGTATATAAAACACTAAAACGTGTAAAATGAAAAAAAAATCTAAATTTGAAATTCTCAGTATAGGGCGAGCCTATTGCCCTTAGATGGGACTTAAACATACTGGCGAACTGTGGATGTATATTAGTACGCCTCTGCCTAGCCCTTCGGGGAATACAGGCGTGATGGTATGTTATATAACATAAGAATCCTTCTGAGCCAGTCAGATAAAAAATGTCAACGTACCGCTGCAGCGCCAGCCGGGGCATTCGGGCTGACGTAGGACGGGGCCGCATTCTCGCGGACAGTCGCCCTGGGGGCTGGCTCCATGCCCTCCGGCAGCGGCACCGTGGCCGCCAGCCGAGCGTACTCCACGTCCATGTTGCGGATGAAAGGGCTCGCCAGCGCGCGCTTGGCGGACTCGCGGTCCTCTTCGTCGTAGGCTTGCAGGATCTGCTCGAGAGTCTGCATCTCTGCCACCTCGCAGTTACTGCCCCATTCCTGGGGTAAATAGTTGTTGCAGTTAACATTTGCGCATCTATCTAAAAACCTATCTAGAAACCAAAATGAACATAATTATAATATGTCGAAAACAAAAATGACAAAGTCGGTTGGGCCGCATTTCACGCACTTCGAGTATCTCGTTTATCTATTACGAGTATATTTAATTTCATATAAATTGTGTTCCATTTTTAGGGTCCCGTACCTCAAAAGGAAAAAAGAGAACTCTTATAGGATCACTTTGTTGTCCGTCCGTCCTTCCGTCTGTCTGTCAAGACCCTTTATCTCGGGAAAGCGTGGAGGTATCGAGTTGAAATTAAAACCATACATTCAGGTGTAAAGACCCTCGAAGCTGTGTAAAAATCAAACTTCTAAGTTTTAAAAAAGATACGGCCATTTATGCCGCAAGAAACATAATAAACATATTATATTTCAACATTCTCAAGGGAATCAAAATTTACAGGGTTTTTTCCGTTAACCTAAAACTATGAAATTTGGCAAGTAATACGGTCTTACACACGACTATATGGTAAAATCTGAAAACTATACATTTGTAATTAATTATAATAATTATGTAATAGGTACTAAAACTAAACATCATTGCTTAAAAGAATGTTTATCAACAGTCTCTTGCCGGCTCTTCTCCATAAGAACCAATATTTGGAACCGTGCAATTAGTTTTTGACATTTCAAAAGTACATGTAAAATGATCTAAGTAATTGAAATAAAATACATTGTGACGTGACCAACATGTTAAAATCCGACTTTAGAGATGCAGCTCACCTTGTACGCTTTCTCAGCCGCGACGGTGTCTCCCCTGGCGAGCTGCACCAGAACTATGGCGACAGTGAGCCTGCCGATAGCGCCAGTGTTGCCAGCTTCCTGATGGAAGCCGATCTCGCGACGAAGACTGTCCACAGCTTGGTCATACCTAGAATCAGCATCTTTAATTTAAAAATTCACGAGCTATATGACAAGTTATATTTAATTATTATTGATTGTGATTAGCATAATAATTCTTAATTTTACTATATTATTATTTGTTTGTATTTGACTGGATCATTAGTCTAGTGGTCCCAAGTGAGACTGCTACACTAGAGGTCCTGGGTTCGATCCCCAGGTCGAGTCGAAGTCGAGTGTTATTGGGTTTTTCTATGAAATTCTCATTAGCAGCTCGAAGTCTGGATTTGTGCCCGGTTAATGGCTATAGGCTCGCCCCCTATAACATGGGACCTAAACATACCGGCGGACTGTGGGTGTACATTAAGTACACCTCTGCCTAACCCTTCGGGGAATACAGGCGTGATGGTATATTATGTTATGTTATTATTTGTTTTAGTCATTTGAAAATATAATTATTGTTAACTAGCGACTGGCCTTGGACTGGTGCAACGTACTATTATAATATACATGTACGCTTCCCGGAAAAAAACTAAATTATATATAAAACCGTATCAAACCCATTGCATAGTTTAGAACTAACTGCACAAAGAGGAAGCTGCGATTTTTCGTTATTACACTATGTATTTGTAGCGAAGTTAATAATTGTGTGAGTACTAGGTACTACATTGACCATAATGGCACAAACTACGAATGTTCTACATACCATTGCAATCTGACGAGGATCCTGGACGCCTTGCTGATGTACTCTGAGCCCTGGTGTTGGCTGCTTTCAGTCTGAAACATGAATAGATATGTTATGACGGTAACTGTTTCCTTCATATCCTGGACTCTTTTTTTATTCTTGATAGGCTTACGCTTGACCGCCAGTCCGCCTGATGTTAAGCGACACTGTAATCTACGATGGAGCGCGCTTGCCGATTCACTTGTGATTTAAAAACACCCAGATTATATCTATCGGGGAAGACCCAGTCGGGAAGCGCAATCTAGTCCATAAAGTCTCACGAATGGGGGATATATAGATGTACTCACAGAGGACACGTCAGCAGCATGTTGGAACAGTTTGACAGCCAACTCCGGGGAGTTCTCCTCAAGGATCTTGCCCGCCTTGTCCAGAACGCTGGCGCCGCTGTCTCCGGAGCCGTGCTGCTGGTACAGGCTCGCCGAGTCCATCGCCAAAGAGTATATCTGAGAATCACGAAGACATTTCTCTTTTGTAATTGAAATAGACGTTTATTCGCAGGAACATGTGTTACAAAGGTTCTTAAAATAAAATAACTGTATAATCATAATGTGTCCACCTCTTCCACGCATGCAAATATTTCAACAGTTATAATATTAGATTTAGTTCCACATTACAACCATCTTTAATAAACAAGTACAATTTATAAATTAAGTTAGGCATTCATCGTTACAATTAAATTAAATTATAAATTAGCTGTATATAATATTATGTCGTATGAAATTGAAAGGAAATTATGAAAATTTTAAGTAAGATGTCAAATGATTCCAATTTGATGTCCAATTGTAGGGAAAATATCAATACTTGTATTATGATGTCAATACTTGAGTAATGTGCGTACTTTAAGGGCATTACATCGCTCAAATCCAAAAAAAAACGCCCTAGCTTTAAAGAAGTTTCTAGTGGAATCCTTATGTGCGTTTGCCATATAAAAAATATATGTTATACTTAGGGTCATTACAAACAAATTGTATTGTTTAAAATTTTTATAAATTTGCCCCAATTTTGGATAATAATTGAAGTAAATATGCCTTTTTTACCTAATTTGTATTTTTTCTCGTTAACGGTTAATAGTCATGAATTTTATACCAAAAAAATTGTAACGCCGTAATTAACAATTTGTATTGTTTTTATTTTCTTATGTCTTTGAATATTTTGAAATAATAAAGAAATACCCGAAACCTCACTAGCACCCCTCGTGAAGCACCCCCGCAATGCCTGTGACTAACAAATACTAGCACAAAGACTAAATCCTCAAGGTCATTGGGCAATGTAATACCCTTAACATTTAATTTTTTTACATTTCTATTGTTCATGAAGTCATTAACAGTATACATATTTTATCAATTAACCATAACTTCAGTTTAATTCTAAATTGGCCCAAAGGTAATTCTCGGATGGATTAAGTAATCATGCTAAATACTCTTATTGCCATGATTGAACATTTTTTGTCATGACAAGTACTACGAATTTTTTTTTTATTTTAAGCTTAGCTGAATCTTTGCGTACATATCTACCTACAATCTTCACTCATTTTACGAAATAAGTTATGATTTCTCACAAACATGCCAATTCATATAATTATAATATACAGATTATATAATTATAATATGCGAAAATATACAGATATGCCAGAGTCGATAGCGTTTAATTTTCTAAAAGGGGTCTGCATGTTTCCTACTCCACATGTAGCTCTAATGCACTGTTTTGAACTAGGAATGCTCTCTCTATATCACGTGAATTGCCCCATAACAACAGATCATACCTCAAGACAGAGTTCAGTTTGCCGTGATACGCTAACAGTGCTGAACTTTCATTCCCATTCATGAAGGAGCATTAATAGTGAGGATGTTATGTGTATACAATTTCGAATCTGTAGGTGGATACGGATAAATAAATAACATTTTAAACGAGGATTAGATTAAATATATTGCCCAGAAAACTGAAAAAAACCCGAAAGTGTTTTCTTTTATATTTTGTTTTATTCTTGACAAGCTTACGCTTGACCGCCAGTTCGCCTGATGCTGACACTGCGATCTGCGAAGGAGCGCGCGCGCTTCCATTTATTGTAATTTAGACAGGACAACGTGTATCGAATCAGCGACACTGTAGCACTGTAGATTCGATAGACGTTGTCGTAAATTGAATAGAATGTATTAGTGCAGCTGCTACGCTAATAAATTCTATTTGTGCAGGGTTAACCTTTTGACTTTTTTATAGATAACAAGCCAAATGTGCCTGCCGGGCACATTTTGGTTCGGTTCGCCACAGTTTGGTTCATCACGGTCGCGACTGGGTGACAGATTTCTAAAGGAAATTCGGAGCTTGGCACTGAGGGCATAATACCGAACCAAAATGTGCCCGCCGGGCACATTTTGGTTCGGTTCGCCACAGTTTGGTTCATCACGGTCGCGACTGGGTGACAGATTTCTAAAGGAAATTCGGAGCTTGGCACTGAGGGCATACTTTTTCTGTTTAACGTGACGGTCGTAAGGTTACAATAAACTCGCCTCCCTATTAGATGGGACTTTAATATACCGGCGAACCGTGGGTATACATTAGTAGGTTAACCTCTGCCTAAACCTTCGGAGAATACAAGCGTGATAGTATTGTATGTGTTGTTACTGTTCTTTGTTAATTTATTGTATTGCACGTAAAACAGGGAGAAAACGATTTTTCCCAGAAATGAGACGTATGTAATAAGATCGACTTTTCGCCCCCACAAACCACAACATTACAAAATCTATTGAAATCATTAGTTCCCAAAAAAAATTGAATATGATCGAGAATCCCATGTCCCTGATTATTATGGTATATGTACTTAAATGATGGTATGAGTTTGACATTCGTTTGGTCAGAAAAAGCTTCTCAATTTCATAAAAAAATCACTGAAGGCTGTCTCATACATTAACGTATTCTATATTCGTATCTTGGAAGAAAAAGCTCCCATAAAAGTTGTGGAATTTCATGACATTTATGATTTATACTTCATCATCGTGATCATCACGAGATTACAAGCAATAAACGAATCATCACGAACAACATCGTAATTTACTACTTATTGCCCATAACAAGACTTACCATCACACCTGTATTAGGCGTCCTGGGTTTGATTCCGGAGTCAAGTAAAGTGTTATTGGATTTTTCTATGAAATTCTCAGTAGCAGCTCGGATATTTTGGATCTGTGCGCTCGCCCCCAATTATATGGGGCCTTAACTACCATACCGGTAAACGGCGGCACGTACGTTTGACGTAGCGGCTGAGCGATCGGCTTCTATGCTACGTGTTGTGGGTTCTATCCCCGCACGGAACAAATATAATGATTTACGGGTAGTTGTTCCGGGTCTGGGTGTCTGTGTACCTATGTGAGAGTTTGTAAACGCACTCAGGATACCTACAGGAGAAATAACTAATCTGGGACAAACTGTGGGTTTATATTAGAACACTTCTGCCTATCCCAGTCAAGCCTAAGCTGATTGTAAAGTTGTAATAATACTGCTGTCCATTTAGTGTTGGCCCACATCCTGATCATCATAACTGCCATAAAAATTAAGCATATACAGACACGTGTAAGTGTGAAGTCTTGTTCGAAAAATATGAAAATTATCATTTCTTTCGTAAATATCTTTATAGATATTCCAAACATTGTAATGAAAAAATTCCTTTGAAGCTTATATCGAACAATCACCAGCTTTAGATGTATTCTCAAGGTGCCCTTAATTTCTTGAGGTGCCGAAAATATAATATGTCTGAGCCAATACACGTTCCAAATATGCTCCCGCGAATAAATGTCTATTTTTAATGCCAAAGCAACCTGAATAACAATTATTATTGTGATATTAAATATCTTCCACGTGTAATTTAACATAACATAATCAACCCATTATATTGTACCACTGCTGGGCACGGGTCTCCTTTCAAATGAGAGGGATTAGGCTATAGTCCACCTGCTGGCCTAGCGCGGATTGGCAGACTTCACACGCCGTCGAGAAAATCTCTCAGGCATGCAGGTTTCCTCACGAAGTTTTCCTTCACCGTTTAAGCGCGTGATAATAACTATTAATACACACATTACTTCGAAAAGTCAGAGTAATGTACACGTGTAATGTATTAACCCCCAAAATAACTAAATTTTGGAGGATGTTGAGCACATAACAAGAAAACATAATTATCGTTACAAAATATCTAAGAATAATATATTTTCGAGGGTTTGGAATATTCCATACAGAGAGAGATGTTTATGTATCAAGATGTTTACACCTCTGCGGCCCTCTGAAGATGGGACAGTTATGCGCACATATTAAATTACCAATTTAAATGAAGGATACGTAATATTCAAGGGCGCATCGAGACCAGTACCCGTGCAACTAAATGAAATTGACAATATGAATTTGCATGGATCGTCGGGAATATTCGGGAAGGTGTGTACAGTTCGCTCACTCAATATAAATCTAACGCGCAAATTTTACGACATTTGAAAATAATTCACTATAAGGAGATGAAATTAACCTTTAATAAGTGTTTCTAAAAGATCTATTTAGTTTTTTTTAAGTTTACTAGCAATGTGGGTTAAATAGTTAAATGCTTGTGTTACGAGTGGGTTCACATCGGTAGCGCAATGGGTGGGTTTCCAACCGGCAACCACATGATCACAAGTCCGACGCCCTAGACATTAGGCTACCGCAGCTTCATAAGTATTATTTTTTAAGTTCCATCTAAAAGTGTTAGATACAACCAATTTCAAGATTTAGGTACTTATGTTATAAGACAGGCTCACGATAGCACAGGTATAAACCTTTGTGGTTTTTACGAGTAGTTGCTATTATTTTATAAGTAATTTTGTATTTTTTTGATAAAACGTTAAATTAGTATTTCCTAAAGTAAGAAATTTTATGAATAAATTATCGTCATCATCATCATAAATGTTTCGAAATCACGGACCAAGTTTTCGATAGCTTATGTAGGTAAAGCGTCCGATGTACAAAAGCCGAGATCGCCGCTTTGAATCTTGTTCGAGGTCGATTTCCACAAAATGTATATACTATATATAGCTTCTCCATAAAACATAATGAAACTTGGACCACGCATAATTCTTCAAATGCCCGGAAAATACACAAACGTCCAATTAGTCTGTGATATAAATAAATTATTCACTGGAATACTGGTATTATAATCCGTTGTCGTCCTCACAGTAACCTGTAAGGTTGCCTTTCAATTTTTCCCTACTTCGAAAGCATCTGGGCACTTTATATGGGCCGTGATTGTTAGAAAGAGTTCAGGCTTAATAAATGTAATAAATTAGCCCCCTACCACTGCCAATTTCTTCTCACATTGAGCTATTAAGTGGCTCGTGGCTAATCGATCTGCAAGGTTAAATTGCGCTTCAGTCAGCCGATGGATGGGTGACCCTTCCGTACTTCGAAGCACGCAATGGTTACTAGTAATGAGAAAGACTAACGGTGTATCCTTAGGGTATAGGTATTGCCCTAATTGGGCAGGGTGGCAGTCTAATGGCAGTCACGTCGTGTAACATAATGTTATTCGGTTGCACCTGGTTAGGCTAGAATTAGTTTCAAAGCCTGTACTACGATATGTATCTTCATAGTGCACAGACTTTTTAATTTTCAAGATATTTCCGTTCATCGAAATTAGTGAGTATAGAATCAAATTTTAGTCTATTAACAGCCAGTTCATGTTAATTTGTGTGTAAACTCAATCATATAGGTCATGTTAAAAAATGTGGCAACCCTACAAGAGCCAACTTTCTACACGAGCCAATCTACCTACGTAAGTAGGGGGATCTCTGAACCGCGCCGCACACCGCCAAGCTTTTTTGGATATTCATAAAAAGGAAAACGTCCATAAATAAATAGACATCATTATTATGGAGGAGGAGAGGAGGTGACTAATTGAACGTTACTGAAGGCGAATTAATGACTGTCTGTCTCTATGTATGTATGTCCGCTTATACCTCAAGATCTACTTGACGGATTTCAATGAATTCTGGCGTACAAATAGATTATGAGCCTGGTCAAAATGTTGGGTATCGTTTTAACCCTTAGGTACTTTCTTATGTAGGTTCTACGTAAACGTACGTACGTACGTACGTTCTGCCGCTGGCAGATGCTATAGAAATGAATGAATGAATACGAATTGCTACTTTTCTGAAACCGATTTTATATAACAGTGGCAAAGTCAACCCTGCATTAGCTTTTAGTTAAATTTTAACATTAGGAAATCGCTTTTTACAGAGGCAGTCAACCTTTAGGCCTATATAGGTGAAGACTTATGTCGTTGGGGTTCTTACCGACAGGCTCACATAGATATGAGTAGGTTATGATATAAAGCATTGCAATGTAAATTTTTATGAACTATAGCAATGAAGCAATGTGCTGCGGTTCAGGGTGGATTTTTCCTTTCTCCCTTCCCCACTTTGCTTCAGGCTAAGGGCTTCGCTGAGACTTTCCTGGAGAATAACTACTCACCCCCCTCTCCTAAATAAGAAATCCCTTTAATCTAAGCAAGTCTAAGTCTCACCTCGTCAGGCGTAGCAGTTTCCTTGCTGACGATTATAGCATTCTCCAGGGCCTTGGCCGCGTGGAAGAACGCGCGGTTCTTCTTGTAGTACTCCGAAGCCTTTAGATGGCACTCCTTAGAGTTGACCATGTCTCGAGCGATGCGAAAACATTGCGCTGAAACAACATTGGCTATGTACAAACTTATAGGGATATTTTACACATGTTTATTAAGTAATAGCTGTGCTTTGTGCTTCATTAGTCTTGTGTTCCTAAGCGCGACTGCTATGCTAGAAATCCTGAAGTGGATTTACAGAACGAGCTAAGTGTTTTTTTTATACCACTAAGGTGGCAAACATGCATACGGCCCGCCTGATGGTAAGCGGTTACCTAGCCTATAGACGCTTGCAACAGCAAGGGAGACTTGCGCGTTGCCGACCTTGTATATTAAGGAGGAATAGTTGGGCTGGCAGTATAGGACACATGCTGCCATGCATGACAGCGGCGGTAACAAAACACCACCGGTCCCCCTACTGCCAACTGTCATTGGGGTTTTCTATGAAATGGGATTTGTGCCCGGTGATGGCAATAAGCTCGCCCTCACAGTTGTATGGTTACTACCCTTACTTGTATCCCACGCAATCTCTCTTGGATTGCTTAGGCTTCAATTCTTTGGAAGTAGAGCGCTTGTGACTAGATGATTACAATATGAAAATTTTTAAAAAAGATCAAGACAAAGATCGACGCTCGCGTCATTCACAACCAAGTCTTTCAATTATGTATTCCTGATGGATGATTCCTACCGTTACAGTAGAAACCATCGATTATTTGCAGTTCTATAATGTCGTACTGATGCACACTCCAAGTCACCTATATCCCGAACACTGACAGCGCTCAATGCTCTCATGAATTCAATCTCAAAATTTGATTTGTTTGTATTAAGAGGAAATATATGAATGCGTTACCTGTATATTTATGTACCTACTTTTTTCTAAATAGTTCAAGTGGTTTCTGCCGTTCTGATTAAATATTAAAAATATTTAACAAGTTACCAGAACTAATTAAAAAAGAAGTCAAACTCAACATCTTTGTTAATAAATTAAAACATTTCCTCATTACCAAAAGCTATTATAGCATAAAAGAATATCTTGACGATAAAATATAAAATAACTTACTTTAAAGATACAATCTAATTTTAAACAAACACTACCTTAATAATTAACAACAGAAAATACTATATAGAAGACATTAAATAAATTTAACTAAATATCAATAAATAAATAATATAAATAATGTAAGAAAATAATAATAATAAATGTATAATTCGTGCAATTTCATAAATACATACCAAATACTTAATTAATATAAAGTTAATTAAATAAATAAATAAAAAACCTTCCTACAAATAACAATTAAATGACATTAAATCAAAAATAAAATAATCATTAAATAAAAATACTTAATTCGCAGTATATTACTGCATATTCAAATCAACAATAAATAAAAAATACTATATTCAATTACACATAATAATAATAAATAATTAAACGATAAATCTATTTGTGATAATTAAAATACATTAATTAACTAATTAATTTACAATAAAACCTATTGAAACTCTCCCTCTCTCCTACTTTACTTAATTTTACTATGCTGTGCCCGACAGGGTCCATAATTGATCCCTAGATATAAGTTTACCACCTGTATATACATTATGGAACGCAATAAATTTGATTTGATAAATTAAATAATTAAATGGGACCTAAACATTTTTTTTATACCACTAGGGTGGCAAACAAGTATGTGGCCCGCCTAATGATTAGCGGTTACCGTAGCCTATGAACGCTTGCAATATCACTCACGGGTATCACTCACGCGTTGCTGACCCTGTAAAAATCTTTTCACACTGTTTTTGAAGAACTTCATGCTGTAGATCTTTGGGAAAACCTCAGCGGGGAGCTGATTCCACCATCAGAGTGTGTGTGGAAGAAAATTCCTCTGGAACAGTAAGAGACCAGAGTGGTGCTAAGGTATGTTGATGAACTCCACGCCGATGGCGAGAGATGGGGTGTTAGAAAAAAACCTGGTGACCAGTGGATGTAGGTATATTTACCATACATACTTCAGCCCAACCTTTCCGAATAAGGGGCGGAAGGGGGCTGTGTAGAAGTGAAGCTAGTTTTAAATCGTCTAATCATACATACAAGGAACTCGAGACCTAATCATGATGGAGGATGGTGATGAGATAACAAACTTACCCGCTTGGCTGTACTCGTCGGCTGCCGAATCATAGTCCGGCTTCCAACGAAGCAGGGAAGTCTTTAAGCTGGTAAGAAGATAAAGAGTCCATTAATACTACATAAAACAGATCGTAGCGTAAATGCGACTACACTGGGTCCTACACGTTCTAGACAATCCAATCAAATTGTTTTTGGATTAATCTGTTCAAAAACCACTCAAGGGATTCTAGTATCATCAGAGAGATACAACAGTGCCCGAGAGCACTATAACTAAGTATAACTTTTTACCTGCCATCTAAAGACGTTCCAAAACAGAAGAACCCTTTGTTATAAAGGGTTCTTCTGTTCTGTCAGCGGTAATTTTCCAAATTGATAGATCGAATTCCAAATAAAGGGATCTCTGATGTTGCGGGTGTCCATGGGCGGCGGTAATCGCTTACTATCGGGCGATCTGTCTGATCGTTTGCCCCCTGTCCCATAAAAAAAACTCCGTATCATCACGTATAAAATAATTATACAATGGATACTCACATATAAATTAGCATTGCCAACAAATACAGCATAAGGCAGTCGCAAAGCGAATAGCGAAACATAAAAATACGTCACAAACAGATACACATACATTTTAAAGGTTACAGACGGAGGTTACATATTCTGTTACAGGTTGTATAAATAACATTTGTTTCATTGGTCTAGCGGTCGCCAGCGTGGTTGCTAAGCGTGATGTCCTAAGTTTGATACCAGGGCGGAGTCTTTCTAAATAGGTATGTCTAAAACATACTAACGAATTGTGGGTATACGGGTGTGATACAAGTGTGATATTATGTCATAACAAGAAAATTAACAATAGAAATTAGTTATTAAAATTTAAAGTCAGTTTTAGAAAGAAAATAAGGTTATTTACGTCGACATAACTCCTGTAGTAAATGCGACATTATACAATATTCACAAATTAATACTAAAGCATTTGCTTAAAACACGATATGCTAGCTAAAAGTTGTATTTATTGTATTAAATTTTGACTGTTGGGGTCAAAATACAGTTGAGGCTTGATAATCTAAAGAATTTTAAGCAAACGTTTCAGTTCTCAGTTGTGAATATTGTATGGATAATGTCGCAATTAATCTCTGCCATTAATCTAGACCAGCGATACCCACAGTGGTCTATACCGTCTCCCAGGGGTCAACGAAGATCTACAAGGGGTCTATGTGAGCAGGAAAAAAATAAGGGTCCATGATATGTAAATGGGTATGGTTTGCAAAAAAATTAAATAAGTCACCCGTGCCAACATAACAAGTGGTCAACAAAATAAAGTTTGAGGACCTCTGATGTAGATTGTGTTATGGACCTACAAACTGTGAAAAACCAATTAAAATTTGAATATTATGGACAACCAGCATTAACTGTGATCATCTGCAACAGCAGTGACATATAATAGGGTGAATGGAATATGAGTAAATCAACACAGGCTTCATTGGAAACATCCTCAATGTTTGTTATTATTTGCCAAAAATTTCCATGGATCAGACAAAGAGCAGCAGGTATGTTGGATACATATCAACTAAAAAATGTTCTTGCCTTGGCCTCACAACCATGATTCCTGACGGGTTTTTAAGGGCCCCATGGCCCAAAAACAATAGATTTTGCATTGTGTCTGTAATTTCTTACTCAAGTCGAAATTTGGTGTCATAGTGGCCACTCTGTTATTATTCACAGCAACTCCATCCTAACCCTGTCCTTCTATATATGGTTATGCTTCGTAACGATATAGAGTCAAAATCTTAGATATTGTTAATATCAGTCCCCATAACAAAAAATCAGATACCTTACATTTTCCTTTTGATTGTCAGGCTGAATTATTCATACATTCCTGGTAACTTTAGAATTCATAGTGTGAAGTGAAAGACTATTCTGTCCACATACTTTCAGACAGCATGGAAGGACAATCCCTCAGGAGTCATATGGAAAACTGGGCTACTACATAAATGTGATTTAAAATTAAATCAGATATGTAAACTCAATAATATTTATTACTAAACAAATATCATAGCGACTCATTGAAAGTGTCCTAACACAAAAAGATGGGGTTCGGTCCCCACCTAGTAAGTGTGGATGCTACAATAGAACCCTTAGTGATATGTGAAGTACAGTGTTATTCTATGAAATTCACTGTAGCGACACAGATGTTTGAAATTGTGGCAATAGGCTCGCACTGTCCATGGAATGTCCGTTCAATACATGGCAGCTAAATGGCTAAATGTACCGGCAAACTGCCGGTAAACATAATAACAACTCTGCCTATCCCTTCACAGAATACAGGTACTATTGTATGATAATGAAATTGATGCACCGGAACTCCATCAAGAGCTGTGTCGATTTTACACCCTTAATAATTTTCGATGCAATTGAATGCATACATTGTGCGCTGTGCCATCATGTTGTACTGTTGCCTGTGCCAACTCACCCATACCGCGTACCCTAACTGGGCTAAATGCTCTTCTGAATGTGAACCTGCAGTGCGACTTGTTTGCGGATGGATGGCAGGACATATTGTGAGCTATGTTTTTGTGAGCGAGATTTATGATAGTGTTTAATTTTATTATATTGTAATATTGTCTTTAATAATTCTAATTGGTTTGTACCATTTTAATTAAAGTAAATAAATAAATGTTGGTAGGTATATTATGTTTAGTGGTCTAATTGAAATAAGACATTTTGACTTTCAATTGCTAGCAGGAACATCTGACACTTAAGGCTATAAAAATTTAAATACTATAACAAGCTAACATACCTGTTAAGAAATAAAATCATTAGTTGGAGACTTCGTTATACGTGAAGTTTTTTCTGTACAAAAGCAAGACTCAAACATACAAATAAATACCCAGCCAAATAATATACACTGATTATATCTGAAGATGCAAGTTACAGTCACAGCAACTTTAGTTCACAGACACTTAAATTAATTAAGGACTAAAATATTCCTAGAAAATTGCCAAATAAAAGTGAATAAATATAAAAAATTTAATGTTTTGTAAAATTATTAAGACTTACAATTTCTCCGCCGCCTTGCAATGTTCTCGCGCTTCGAACACTTTTGCAGACATTTTGAAGCAAAAGATAGTGAATTATTTTCCGATTAATTTTTAATTGGATGTGTTTAACAATTTGATTCCAGTGAGAAATCAATAGAGAACGATCGCGAAGATATCACAAGCAACTAATGAATGACACATTTACTTGACGTTTAACTTGACGTCTACAATAATGTTGTAACAAATTAAATCAGTTTTCTACTAAATATTACTATTTTTCAAGTTATTACTACTATTTTTAGCCAAGAACATGGCACTTGGAAATACTGACCGATGACGGGTTTGGTGGATCATAGTTACGACTGGATGATGGCTAAGTGTTGATAGAGGAGTGGGTATATGAGTTACGACTATAGATGGGTTTCTGCCGAGGTATTTTGGGCGAAAAAAATAAATGCCCTGGCATAAACCCATCTCTAGTTACGACGTAATATCTATTAAAAAGCTGTTGCTTGGGTGGGCTGTATATTTATTTCCATGTTGACCTCGCGTTTCCCGTATAATAACAGCTCCCGTATAATGAATAAAATTATGATGAATATACTAAAGACAAAAATAAAAATATACTAAAATATGAACCCACGCACATGTAATTTCAACAAATATTGAACCAAAACATTTTGCGTCCAGAGAATTCACCGCTAGCGGCGCTAGTGTAGCGTGAGGTCTCCGAAATGTAAAAATAAACTGTTTGTGTGTGAGGTACCCGGGTTTATTAATAATTATATCATACATTATTCTGAATATATTGCAATATCTAAGATTAAATATGGCAAATATGAGTTACGGGTCAAGGAATGTCAGTGTTTTGTGACAGTTTTATGTTTCAGAAACTTATGTCCTCCTTTTTTTCCGAACGAAACGGGACTATGTAACTCTGCAGCACGCTCGATTTAAACGTACAGTTTTAAGGCGGCAAATATGATTTAAATGTATAATTTTGTTCTAACATGCGTAATAACAAACGTTGAAAGTCAGGACCATACTCGCCATCTGGTGACCATAAAAACGGTAGCCCTTATTTGTTTTTGCGTCCAGTGCTTAAGTGTTACATCTTTAGTATTATACTCTTTGGCGTAAGTGCACAGGTACTTATTCTGTCGGAAAAACATTGTCCTACGCATACATCTACTGTGGCCTAGTAATTTGCATTTATGATACTGCCCCTTCGTGAACCACTCAATAGTTATACATACATTAAGTAAAATCATTCTTATTTAATATTATTAGAAGAGAATTAGAGAATACCCATTTACTGTCATTCACACGCAAGACGTCGCTTTCTCAATCAGCTGCGGCGGCGGCAGCGCTTACAATGCGTCGATCGGGTCTTGTAGTAAATTCGACTGATGCAGTCAAGACTTTTTGGGGCGCAGTGGTTCAATATTTTGGACTTTTGGTAGTCTTGAAAACAAAATTCAACAAAATTATAGAAATTAGCATATTCTATAATTTATATGATAGTGATAATCTATAAGTAATTTGGATGATGTTGATGCACACTCTATATTACTCTAGCAGATAATCTATACTAGGTATATATCATATTCTATAGAGATCAATATGTGGATGATGACACATAACAAAATATATATAAATTTATTTTCTATATTAGGTATATACACATATTGAATAATACATAGGTATTCGGTGACAGAGACTGAATTTGGGCTAATTTCTCCGAGGAACAGGTCACAGTCACTGTTTCCAGTTGTTAAAATTAGTTGTGTAGAAACATATTTGAATTAAAAAATTAAATTCAGGACAAATTGATAGTGATTCGTTGCTGCTAACGATGCATAAATCCTTCCCACGACATACTTAAATTTGTTGTCACATTTTCTCTTGTTTACCCATTATCTTATTTCCTAGGTGTTCAGTTTTAAAGCGTTAGTATAAGTTGTACTTCAGTATAATTACAAATCAATGGCGAAAGGACCAGACACCCTTCGCCACTGATTTGTATACTTATCTAGTAATTCAGAAGTCGAACTAAAAATATTGATCTTGTCTTAGTAGAAAAGACACTAATATTTATGGAAGCCAGAAGGAATCGAGTTATATAAATCCTTTGTGGCTGATACGAATAATATATAAAATGAACGGAAGAACATTATTTTTTCTGAGGAACTGACTATTATACCTACTATAATAATGGTATTTAAAAAAATACTATTTGTACATTTTCTAATGTAAATTTGTGATGATAATTAACTGCAATTAGTATGTAAGTATTTCAGTGGAAATAATAGATACATAAGTAGAGAAAACATAAAAGGAAATCCCAGAGTTGTTTATAAACTATACCTAAAAAGAGAGAAAGAAATATAATTATGCGCAAAATATAACCAGACTTAATTACACTAAATTCCTAGTATTATATTCTTGGTACCTAACGTAACTAATTAACTAACCTTTGAATTATACCCACATAAAATAATAATGAGAGTTCAAATTTGATACAATCTTAACATAGTATTGTTTTATGTAAACATAGAATATGCCCTAGAATAGGAATCATTAATTTAATAGTGGTATAACTAATACCAAATTAAATAACATCTGAACGAAGTGGTCGACAGACCGATAGGCATGCGAAGTTTATGTTTAGATTCGGCGCAGACGTAGTAATAAGCGCAAAAAGCGAAATCAGTTTAGGGCTGCCTGTTGAATTAATTAACATAATTATTAAATTAATATTACTTGCACGGAAATTATTGCGAATCATCAACCTTTTCGAATCGTGTGTTGGTGATAAATTCAACTGCGGCGGATTTATTAAATATTTTTCTAAATAAATTAATAACAGCAACTCGTGCCGTTTACATCTCTGACTTTTCGAATGCAGATGCGATGCGAATGAGAAAATATAATTTACCACTTCTTGCTCTAACGATAAAAAGAAAACAGTAAATTTCCACCTAACATAAATACTGCACTTCTAATATCCATAAACTTCTAAAATAAAAGTATGAAATCGAAATTTCCTCGATGTGGCCTGTGCGCATCAGAGGAATATTCATGGGCTCTATTAATATATTTATCTATTGGTTTATCTATAAATAATATGAACAATTCTTTTAATATAATATTATTTTTAATATATTAAATTACTAGCTTCTGCCCGCGACTTTGTCGCGTGGATTTCAGGATTGGGTCGGACCTGGATAAAAAGTGCCTATGTGTTATTCCAGGGTATAATATATCTGTAAGTAAAATTTTATCCAGATCCGTTCAGCTGTTCTGGCGTGAAAGAGTAATAAACATCTATACATCCACACATCCATACTCACAAACTTTCACGTTTATAATATTAGTAAGGATTATGATCATAAGTTTTTAAGATTACGTTTTTTTTAAAAAAAAAGCTTACTAGCAATGTAGGTTGCACATTAATAGTATTCTTGTTAACCCCTCGTGCTAAGCTACATGCTCGTGTGACGAGTAGGTTCACGTCGATAGTGCAATGGGTGCGTTTCGAACCGGCATGCAGCCACATGATAACAAGTCCGACGCCCTAGCCATTAAGCTACCGCCGCCGCTTCGAAACACTTATGATTACCTATAGTACAAACATTATATTTAACAGACATTTATAAATTGACAAAAACAGACTTTGAAAGCCCTAATTAAAACAGCAGTAGTTAAAGCAGCTAATTATAGCGGTGTTTATAAACGAACAGTGTAGGTGGAATGGGAGTCGCATTGTGTTGTACACTGACGTATCCAAGGAGCATGTTTGTAAATGTGTATACCTGCAGTGAATATGATGGTACTCTCTAGGCAGACTTAATGAGAGGATTTTAGTAGGGGTACAAATACGAGTAGTATACCTAATAATATTATTATTCGGTATAGCTAGGTATCTTTATAGATTAAGTTGTAACGGGGCAGATACACGCGCACTGCCGTTGACTGAACTGTGCCGCGCGGGAGTATCCTCCTTTATTATCGTTGAAAATTTAATTATTTTACGGATCTTAAGTCGCATTAAATTAGTATATATCTATAACTATAATTTCCGTATTGTGCCTGTATTCATTATTTGACTTGGTTCAGAAAAGAAGTGTGAATAAATTTCTTGTTGTTAGGCTATGTTATCCTTGAATAGACTATTAGATACATAATATGAGCAAATAAATAACTATTGCAAAGAAAACCTTCTTCAATAATAGGATTTTATTATACTTATGTTAATAAAAACACTGGCTAATCTTTAGGGCTTATATTCAGAGATGAATCTAAGCCTTATGTACGGTCAAACATCATGGTATCTGAAACTGACAAATTTCTCCAATCCAATAGATAATAAAAAATAAACTTTATTATCCATTGGAGAAATTTGACTGATCCTGGTAACTTGATGTGCTGTTGACTGTACTTCCATATATAATTCAAACGAAAATTTAAGAATTGAATACAAATTTGACATAATTATGGATGTATAAGTTTGCGCTATTTTAAAATAATTACAACAACTCATTCTAACTATCTGTCTAGTAACTGAAATACTAACTAAACTCGATACTGGACGACGGCATTAAAAGTGACGACATATTGATGATCGTCGAGCGCAACCTAGACGTGCCTGGAATGATCTAACTTTACTTCAACTACAGGTTACATGCAGGTGTAGAAGAACGATCGCGTGGTAGAAAATGGTAATAATTTTCTAACTGTAGTAACACCGGTCCGGGAATTGCGCGCGCACCCCTATATCGTAACGAGATGGTCTAACGGCCCTAGGCAGAGGTGTAGGTATTGATGTACTTTTGTACACCCACCAGTTCACCGGTTTGTTTTAGGTCCCATGTATTTGAGGGCAAGCTTATTGGCATCATGTAACTAACAACCGAACTTCATAAAAAATCCCAATGAGCTTCCTAGGCTTGGAAATTGAATTTAACCCTGCGCTGAACAGGAGCTTACAATATGTCACAAGGGAGTTAAATGTCTTTACTTTTTAATTCTGAAAAGTATCTAATATTTACAACGAGGTCATCAATCCATCATCTTTATATGTTGGGGTCGGTTCGGTATCTATCTATCAGACCTCCTTAGTCTAAACTGCCTCATTGGTCTAGCGGTGTTAAGCGCGACCGCTACGCTCGAGGTCTTCAGTTCGAGCAGTGTTGTTAGGTTTTCTATGAAATTCTCAGTAGCAGCTCGGTGTTTGGATTTGATTATTATGAGACATGGGATCTAAAACATACCGAACATTGTAGGTGTGAACTGTCTAGCCCTTCAGCGAATATAGGCGTGATGGTATTGTATGTAATGTTATTTACATTACATACATACATGCCACGAGCTGCTGCTTGGAGTATCTACGTACGTTATTTTCTTTGGCTTCCTACCTATAGGTAAATATGATAATATACCTAAGTAATTTTCCTCTGGTGGGGACGGGGAAAATTACTTATATTATCAAATGATTTATTAAGTTCCTCACTGCTATTCAGATAGGCATCTCGTAAGAGCCGAGAAAATATCTGACTTGCTCGGTGGTAGGACCTCTCGGGGTGTGATGTCGTCGGAGTCTGTCGTAAAGCACCTTGGTGTGTATTTAGATTTTTGCACGTAAGGGTCAGTTCCCCCTCGGTTGCTGCGGCTTTGGCAGTCAGCAGTCCGTAGGAGCTCGGCAACCCATCAGCAACTTCTCTGGTGTTGCAACAATGACTAATTACGATCAGGTGGCTCGTATGATCGTTTGCCGACCTAATCATAAAAAAAGTAGATACTTATCATAAATTATAGTATTACTAGCTTCTGCCGGAGACTTTGTCTGCGTGGACTTCAGAATTAATACAGAATTCATAATCTATCTCTGTGCCAAATTTCATCCAGATCCGTTCTGCCGTTCTGGCATGAAAGAGTAACAAACATCAATACATCCATCCATACTAACTTTCGCGTTTATAATATTTATAAGGATATGTACTAAGGTACTTGTGCCCTCAGGACAAAAGTCTAGACAGTCATTGAAATATTACCTATGCGAGCAATATCTATCTGTTGCGTGGGCTTTGCGTGTGACGACACAGAGAAAGACATTTTTCCCAGAAATGAGACCTAACTAGATAGAATTTTCTTCCCTGTAAAGACGAACTTAATAGGTACCGGTCTATTAAAAAACGCATAATGTATTTTTTTACATTTTCAATACCCCTCTGTGCGACTCCTACGCATAGATATTTCTGCGATTTTGTAAGGCTTTCAAATACAATAATTATCTATTCTAAATAGTGAAGGCAAAAATCCTGAAGGAACAAAAAGATTTTCTGGACGGCGTGTGAAGTATGCAGTAGGCTAAACTTATAGCCTTTTTTATACCTAGTATCGAAAATCTTTATGGATTGTCTGCCGCCTGGGAAAACGGCAGGGTATGTCAAACTGGTACCGACGAAAAACCGTACTTTTTTTTATTCGTGATAGGCTTACGCTTGACCGCCAGTTTGCCTGATGTTAATTGATACTGCGATCTACGATGGAGCGCGCTTGCCTAGAAGATTGCCGATTCACTCGTGATTTAAAGACACCCAGATTATATCTATCAGGGACGACCTACTCGGGAAGTGCATTCCATATTTCAGCGGTACGCATTATAAAAGTCGACTTAAAGCGTTTCGTTCGGGTTTTTGGAATGTCCACCGTGAATCGATGACGCTTTTTCGTGCTTCTGGTCGTCCGATAGTGGAAAGGGCTAGGGGGAATAAGATCATGAAGATCTGATGCACGCTCTCCGAAATATATCCGATAAAAAATCGATAACTTTACTTGCCTTTCTTTGCCCTATATGGGCATGGGATTTGTGATATTCACCACGAGCATGACAGATCGCTGTCCAGCGATTGATGGACCTCTTCAAAGAAGAGGTTCCTTCTCGATCCCACTCGAATGCGTGCGTTTGCTAAAAATGCGCGCTACCTACTAGCCCGTCCTAATCTGAGAGGAGACCCGTGGTCAGCAGAGGGACAGTTAATTTTTTTATGATGATTCTAATTCATCAGGACCGTCTTAAACATATTCGGCGCCGGCGTTCTAAAGTTCACCCCCGCTCTTTTGAAGCCAAAAAAGCAATGTATTCAAGTAGTATGTTTTATTTATTTGTGCCAGTATTTTACGCTAAAATGCCTCGCAACTAGAGATGGGTTTATGCCAGGGCATTTATTTTTTTCGCCCAAAATGCCTGGGCAGAAACCCATCTATACTCGCAACCGTTGCACCTCCGGGTAAAGAGAGCCCTGCAAATTATGACCTAACCCACCACATATCTATCAGAGAGGAGCCACCAAATCGCAATGTAAACGTACAGAATTATCTAGTACAAAACGCCTGTTTATCGAAATATTATCATACTGGCTGTTCAGTATTATATCGTTGTAAGTAGGTACTAATGTTACATACAAGGTATTTACTCAGTGGAGTGTTCCCACGCTCTAGTGGCGCTATAGTACGCCAACGACATCGATAAGCGTAAGTGAAGACATTATTTTATCAATCCCTTATTATTCGCCATGTTAAGCGTCAGCATATTATTTAATTTTTAGGTACTTTGTGCCCTGCGGTGTTAATTTGACCCTAGTTTTTATCTACGGAAAGCGCATACGTATACTATTACGTCCTGTATCCCTGAACGGGTTAAGTATTTACTGATGTTGTATACAGTTTGCCGATATGTTTTTGTAGTTTTACATTTATACACCCACCCCTTTCTCCCATAGGGGTAGGCAGAAACTATAGACCGCCACTTGCATATTCTTCTTCATTCGTAAATCTTCTCATACACACGTGCATATGTAGATCTTTTGCCCAAAGTTATAGAAGAGGATTAATAATACTACTGTACTACACGAATAGGTTTCCATCAAAATCGTGACAATGGCACTATCTGTAGATTCCACGTGTAAACTTAATACCACATATAAAGCTCTCTGCACACCGAACCCGCCGTTCATGTGTTCCGAGAAGAGCCCTTTGAATAGCATCCAGTCAAATATTACCCGAGGTATTCCTCGAATAGCACCGTCCAATATTAATTTCATTTCACTTCCAAAATTCTCCTGGAATACATGGCTGACCCGCTCGACACAGTCCGGTGACTGTGATGAAATTATAAACATATGCACTCACTAGATACCCGTCGACTCTGTCGAGATGTCGCTCATCTCGCACCGTGCCGACCTGCCGCCGACACAGAAACGATGCCAGCACAGCGTAAGGTGTGGGCGACGTGGTCACCTTATACCTCGTGGTGCCAAAGGGCCGTAGGGAAAGATTATGTATTACTTATTTAAAAGCCAAAACAAATTTCAGTTTTGACCCGCCACGCTACTTGGAATAATCAAGCTAATTCCTGTTATTGCGATATTGTGTCGCGTCGTTCGAGCCCAATCGAGCCAAGTCGAGCCGAGCCGATTACAATCTCAAGAAGCTTTTTCCGACCGACCGCGACCTACGCCGATTCCGCGTCGTAAAGTGTGAAGAGACCCTTACCTGCCAACAGCAAAACTACTAACTTGAATCGCCGGGTCGGCAGGTTCCGGGTGTTCCTTTACTTTTTTAATACAATAAAGCATTGTTTTATATACTCAGCGTCAATTTACAAATGCGTTCGTATAACAAATGAATTAAATCCTGCATAATTCCCACATTGAACAAAATAAGCATACATTTTATTTGATAGAGTACCTATCAATGGAGTTTCTCGCTCATGTTGTACCCTTATTCGTCGCGCTGGTATGACATGAGACGTCCTAGAAAACCATGCACGGACCTCATTGAAGATATCCCAGGTCTTTCAAAAAGATCAAGGAACGTACCTATTTAACATTTTTTTGTTATCAATATTGCATGCGAATCAACTATTTGCCACAGCGAATAAAGTGTAAAGTTGCTTGTCATTATACGTAAAAGTACGGTAACATAGCGCGATATGATTTACTATTATCCTTGCTAAATTAAGGGGGGTCACTGAGAACGCACGTGTGTTGCCAAACGCCCTAATAAATTGTAACCCTTCTACGTACTAAGGTATCTATTGGCCGAGAGTTGGCTATGTGGCGTAGTAAGTACGAAGCGAGACGATACGGACGGCTAGGCGAGCGAATAGCTGTTCCCAAATCCAGGAATTGTCTAATAGGATTAGAGATTGATATTAAAATTTTTTTGGATCTTACATCACAATCCTAGCCCTTCGAGTCGATGAACTTTTTTTTGACAATTAGACCGACAATTACGTAACTAACTAACAACATACAATTAAAGGACGCAAAGTAGACCCAGACATGAAATATATATCCGTGGAACCCACAAATATAAACCTCGGATGGGAATCGATTCGGTCAAATGACCGAATGAAATACAGGTTCAAGAAATAGGTACGTAATACATGTTTTCAACAATAATTTCACAAAGCTACTCATCGCTTCTCTTCTCTTCTACTACTGCAAAACTTAGGTAGGTACGTTATACAAATACTTACCCCTTAAGAAAATCGTATGCAATAGGTATAAACCGGTAGCAAGCAATATAGATTAGATACGAATCCAGTACCTAAATTATAGACCTCTATTTATGATACACTTTTATTGATAACTGTCTTATTGACCTTATGGTCCGAAGTTGAACTGCTAGAAGTCCTGGGTTCGAGCAAAGTTTTATCGATTTTTATATGAAATTCACAGTAGCCGCTCGGGTTTTGGATTTGTGCCTGGTTATTGGCAATAATCTTGAACCACCATGCCGGCGAACTGTGGGTGTACATGTCTTGCCTAATCTAAACCAACTCTTCGGGACTTTGGTTGGAACAAAGAAACACATTACAATTAGAAAAACTGAACGATCATAGCTTCTAAACTTAAAACCGACTGAGGCCGTCCCGCTCCTTGTAGGAAAGTAAAATGGTTTTTATGTTTTTATAGTTGATGTCTGCGACAGTACTAGCTGTAATGTGATCGCCCACCTTCAGCAAAAGCTTAAGATCTGTTATGTACCCAGACATGCATTTGTTATTTATAGAAGACCAACGATCTCTTTAAAGGAAAATAATTGATTCTTCGAAATATTAGAGTTTATGTCCGATAAAATATTAGTGAGATACTAATAGATATCATATAACCTTTCAAAATGTATTTATTTAAAATGATGTACCGCGAAGATGAATTAAAAAAAAATACCGTTAAATAAAATGTTCCAAGTAACGGTATTCGTAGGTGTCCGCTAAGAACGCCACCCTCCATAGTAAACAATACAGAACCTTGACTTAAGCTACCGATAGTTAACGGCGTGGGAATCAAACCCACTCCCTCCTGGTAAGCTAGGGGAGTACGTTCTCACGTGAAGCAACACCTGCGCGCGCGCACTCCGCCCGGTAATGGTAATAATATGCTAAACTTGAGGGGTGGCTCGACATTGCGACGTTGGAGGAGAAATTGCGTAATTTGGTCCCAAGGTATAAACCGGGCAAGTGCTAATCAGGCTAGCTCACCGAGGGCTCACGTAATTATAATTAATTACAAATGTATACATTTCAGATTTTCCCCTATGGGTACTTGTAGTTATAAGACGGTATTACTTGCCAAATTTCATAGTTCTGGGTCAACGGAAAATCTATATATATAAAAATTAATTGCTGTTCGTTAGTCTCGCTAAAACTCGAGCTGGACCGATTTGGCTAATTTTGGTCTTGAATTATTTGTGGAAGTCCAGAGAAGGTTTAAAAGGTGAATAAATATGAAAGTACGAAGTCTGCCGGGTCAGCTAGTACCCTATAAATTTTGATATCCTTGAGCGTGTCGAAATATACGTTTTTTCCGGCATAAATGGCCGTAACTTTTTTTTACGTTAACTAAGAAGATTGATTTTTTCAGAGCTTCAAGGGACCTGAGTATATGGTTTTAATTTCAACTGAATACCTCCACTTCTCCTACTTCCTCTTCTTCTGCTGTTCATTACAGTAACGGTAGGATAGATAAGAACCTAGATTAATGACATCCGAATCCGAATAAGAACATAATTTGATTAAATTCTGTTTGAAATAAATACATTTATTTTGGTACTGAGGTACTAGCTGTACTCTGCGGTTTCACAGAATATACATATTACAGACTTTCATACAAACTTTGACCCCCCTTTCACAACTTTTCACCTCAACGGTTGAATTTCCAAAAATCCTTTCTTATCAGATGCCTACGTCATACAAAGAACACACCCTCCAAGTTTCAGGTCTCTACGATCAACGGTTATAGGCTGTGCGTTGATCCGTCAATCAGTCATCCAGGACAAAGCATTTTACATTTTATATTAGAGATTACATTACTGTGTCAAAATCGACCTTAATAATGTTGATTTTTGACAGTTTTGTCTACGAAATCTGACAATCTCAAGAATGCTTTATGCAATGCATTCCTGAGACTCGTCAGTCAGTTCTTGTGTCGATGTTTTTGTAACTACCAAATTTTTTAAATCCGATCCTATATCATACAGCAATATTTTTATGGATATTTCTTTGTGTACCCATTCAAAAACGGTTCTAGCAATTTTGATGGAATTCACTATTTGCGTAGGTTTGACGCGGCCGCTGGTGTAAAGGCTTGCTGCGACCAGATTCATTTTTTGGAAATCATTTTCTGTATACATACACCATAACAAACAATACTCGCCATGGCCGTAGGCAGGGGGATTGTGGTTTGATCACCGCTTCTACCGTTATGGACTATTTTCGGACAAATCTATATAAATAAAAATGAATGTTTGTCCTCTATGCATTGCTAAAGCATTCATCCTATTGCGATGAAACTTTGATGAGTTGTTGTGCATGCCTGGAAAGGAAAGATAAAAGAGTATTTGGAACGCATGCTGAGAGACAGCTACTTATCATATAATAAATATGTATACTTAAGTAAAAGAAGTATGTAGGAAAGTTGAGTCCGTAATAAAAATAAGTGGAGGAGACTAATTGATCGATACTGAACCCGAATTAATGATTTTTAGAATTGTTGTCTGACTGTATGTATGTCCGCTTATAACTCAAGATCTACTGGACGGATTTCTATGAAATCTGGTGTACGTGTAGATTATTAGCCTGGTCAACATTTAGGTCAAATAACTATTTTACTTTTACAAATGATCTTAACACGTATCTTACCTACCTACAGCTACAGTAAATAGAAAACATGATTTGTTTAAGCTGCACTTTTCAGGCCTCATATATCAATTTCATAGATGTAGGTATTACAGAGACCATTTCAAGGAGTTGGAATTAATATATAGTTGGCTGTTGTACAGGTGATTTTTTCAGGGGAGCGTGGATGGCCAAATCCGATACTATAAGGAATCGATATAAATACTCAAAGGAGTCTTAAGGAGATATAAATACCCCTTTAGGACGGGTTAGCATATTATTCCTCACTGCCTTTCAGATAATCATCCCGTAAGAAGCATGAAAATATCTGACTCGCTCGGTGGTAGGACCTCTTGGGGTTTGACTGGCTGGCGACCATCCTTACGATGGAGTCTGTCGTAAAGCACCTTGGTGTGTGTTTTCTTTTGCACGTAAGAGCCAGTTCCCATTGGTTGCAGCGGTTCTGGCAGTCTGTAATCCGTAATCCGTAAATCCGGGGCTCTTAAAGGTCGGCAACGCATCAGCAACTCCTCTGGTACTGCAGGTATCTATGGGCGGCGATGACTATTTACCACCAGGTGGCTCGTCAGCTCGTTAAAAAAGAGTTTGGATCTGATATCGATAAAAATTAAAACGCCATCATTGGACTTTTGAAAAATCCCTATATTCTAGCCAAAAATCGCTGCTCTTAGTTTATAGAAAAAAAACACAACAACAAACACAACAAACCTCTGGTGTTGCGGGTGTCCATGGGCGGCGGTAATCGCTTACGATCAGGTGATCCGTCTGCTCATTTGCCCTCCTATCCCATAAAAAAAATCTGATAAGTAGTGTCGCTTACAAGATTCAATAATAATTATATAATATGGCAATTGTATACCAAAACTCCTACCTAATATGTACTTATATATTATACTTTGTTACTTTCTGCGTTTCGTTTGTTGATTAATTGTTGTGTTTCTATAGTACCTGCCTAGTCATTCAATCGCGTCAAGCTATGCTATTTAAAAAACTAGATTAGTTATAATAAGAAGTACCTAAGTACTTAGTACACTTCTGCCTAACCCCTCGGGGAATATAGGCGTGATGGTATGTTATGTAATAAGTAAGTAGGTAGATATTATTGTTGTTAGTTAGTATCTAATGTTTATAATTATATAGCCATTAATAGTTTAAATCAATACCATATTCGAGTATATAAGTAGGATACAACCAAACATTATCATTTTACAAAGATTCCACCAAATAAAACATAATAATATTGCCAACCAAAAAAGTGAAAGGACTCAAAAGAAAAAAAAGTTTTCTAGCAAAAAGTTCGGCTCGTGTCACAAACGCCCACGGCGCGGATCGTACGGCACACACACAGCGACACATTGATAGGAGATATGTACAGCATTATTATAATTATAAATGCGGTCTATGTACCTATGTAACTAGCAGGCTAATTGATGATAGCTCCAACCTTTCTTAGTTCTGGGATCCGTGTCACCCCGTCCCATGTCACAAATAAATAAATATAGCCAAAATATAGCCTACGAACTGTCCCTTCCTGCAATATCAATAATTATTAAAATAAATAAACTATGTATTTATTAGTTTATTTATTTTAAGCCAATAATGCCAATATTACGTTACGTGTAAATTTGCCAGTCTTCTGAGCAAGTTACCAAATGATCAAATGTGGAGAAGTACTTTGACACATAGATGCGCGAAATTTAGCTTTGTTTTGTAAAGACCATCTCCCCCGTTTTGTGTTTTGTAAAAAAAAATATCAGACAGAGTTCATAGGTTGTACAATCATACAATTTATTAAAATTATTAAAATGAGGATAAAATAACAAGAACAATATAAATACATATCCAATTAATCAATACACTCCATTGTGTTTTTTTTTTAATTATTTAAAAATGAGAGATACATTTGTCATTTATCATGATTTATTTATACCTAGTACAGTAATACTATAAAAATCATGTCGGAATTCTTTGCGTTACGGCTCTGCTAATAATTATCCTTTACTATTGCCACCCTCTTGCCGATTCCAGACTTCTTCACAATTACAAACCATTCAAATAACAGTAAATACAAAGACGCATAAAATAATAATACCTACTTGTTCGCCGCCCGCCGCAGCCGTGTGTCCCCCACGACCGCCGACTTTCTCACGATGCGTCGCACCTGGCCGCCGCGCCACCCGCTCAAGGTGTCGCTAATTGATCGAAATATAAAAGTATGACGTCAGCTGTGACGTCATGTTTGTTATGGGTTCTTCTTTTTTGGGGGCGCGCGTGGCGGATTCCCGTTATGAATTTGTTAAGAAAAATATAACGGGCCTTACTGGGAGATTTTGTTAGGTTCATTGATTTAAACTACCTATCACTTTCATTCCTAATAGGATTGTAAAATCAGCTAATTAGGTATCAATCTTTGCATTTAGTACTTAGGTAGATACCTACCGTGTCCTGGACTAGTTATGTCTGCGTAAGTTACGTGAACTGGATACTTTTTTAAATTAAGAACTAGCTGTCCCCCGGCGTGCGTTGCAATGCCTTCGTCATAAACCTTCCCAGGCAGGCATGCACACAACAACTTACTAAAGATCGCAAATACCTAGTTGATTGGTTGTTTGTGGTTTAGCAATGCATAGCAAAAATAAAATAACAGTTTCGGAAGTCGGTGCCTTCGATTTGGTTTGAACTTTTGTTTTCGCCACCGACTTCCGCAACTGTCCTTTTTTGTTGAAGTCGGTTGAAAAAACAAACATTCATTTTTTTTCTATAGAAACGTTTGATGACGTCATGACGTGTCAAACAATCTCAAGTGTAGAACTTAAACACGTAAACAACTTTCGTGCGAATTCAACCTATGGTATCTTAGTCGCGCAACCTCTTTTCTGTGTCTGTTTCGATTAGGTACCTACCTACCTAAAGTCCCATGCCCAAAACATTGTACCGCATGCCAATGGTGACACGCGTGCCATTGCTTCGCCATCCGTGATAAAGATGATGATGATACGATAAAATTTTGTTACAGTGCCAAGGACATCACGTCGTTATTAAGTTTGGTTAGCAATACCTATCTACTAAAATTCTAAGGTAAACACCGACTGACTGTCTAGACAGTGGCGTAGCGTATTTCTGCCACACGAGAGACGAGACAAACCTTTACATACATAGTAGAGTTCCTTACGTAGCTACATATAAATGAGTAAGATGGGATTTTGAACAATTCCCAGAGTATTGCGAAAAAAACCTACGGCAAAATAGAAGCCTATTTTTTATAATTTTCATTTTTGAAATTTCGATCTTCGAGAATTTACTAGTAAAATAATTCTGGAGGAGATTGGAGATTTTTTGATTGGATTCCGGAAAAGAGGTTTACTAGTCGGAATTAAAAAGACTTTTTTTCCGAAGTCTCTATTGTGGGGGCCCCTCTTTTGTGGAGGCCCAGGGGCTGTCGCCCCGGTTGCCCCCCCCCCCTAACTCTGGCCCTGTGTCCGTTAATAGAACCTAAGTACCTACTAGATACTATTAGTTGTCACGGGTAACTAATAGTACCTGTGTCCTTACTACTTTCAATGATATTAGTGTCCAACACTGACTAAAATCTGTGTCACCTCTGCGATTCTCCGAAGTGTCCATTGTCTTCAAAACAAGGGATCACGAGCGAACAAAAGCTAAGCAAGATACGCATTACATATGTACCTACCTATATACACTAACTAGCTGTTTCTAGCGTGTACGAGTATATGATAAGATGTATGAATATAGAATAATTAGAAAAAACCGGACTAGTGCGAATCGCAGTCGCCCATCTAGGGTTTCGTACAAATTTGTAGTTACATATTATAATTAATTACAAATGTATAGTTTTCAGATTTTTCCCTATACTTGTCATTTAACGTCTTAAATGACAAGTATAGGGAAAAATCTGAAAACTAATAATAATGAAAGTAGTAATACCGTCGTATTACTTGCCCATATTTCTAGGTCAACAGAAAATACCCTATAAATTTTGATTCCCTTGAGAGTGTCTTAATATATAATACGTTAAATTATAGTGTCCTAATATTTAATGTACAAATAACGACCTGTTACAATTTTATTATATTACTAGCTTTTGCCAGCGACTTCGTCCGCGTGGAATAGTTACTTTGTTCCCTAGTTCACTGCCCTGCTCCTATTGATCGTAGCGTGATGAAAAGTATACTATAACCTGCCCAGGAGTATGAAGAACAATTGTACCAAGTTTCGTTGAAATCGAGTGGTTTTCGTTTCTATAACGAACATACAGACAGACAGACAGACAAAAATTTTACTGATTGCATTTTTGGCGTCAGTATCGATCACTAATCACCCGCTGATAGTTATTTTGGAAATATATTTCATGTACAGAATTGACCTCTCTACAGATTTATTATAAGTATAGATAGATGTAGGTGTCGATGCTACCTTATTAGTACTTGGGTGTTCTCATGATGTAAAAAGCAAACCTCCAAATGCAATCCCAACTTGTTTATTTAAACATAGATATAATTGTCCACTTGTTACACACAGTCACCGTTCCGACACGTTGTCTATTAGGTACAGTATGGTAAGTAGGTATACTTTGTGAGTTGTGTGTGTGTTTATGTTATATATTAGTGTGACTGTGTTAGTGTAAGTATATGTGTTCGTGTATTATGTCTCCCATTACTCTACTAAGATGCTGATAGTCAGCGCCCTCATAACAAACACCCAACATTTCTCCGTTTCTCGATATATCTTGTAACCAAGCAAATATCTCAAATTCCATCGGACCAATGAAACTGGGTAGCATTGTAGGTTTCCACCTGTTGCTCTTGTGAGAAAACCCATCTTTACGAGGGCCGGGGGGCGTGTCGGTAAGGAGTTACCGTCTTCGTTTTTGGATTAGGCTACGCAAGCCTGACGATGAGTGAGATTGGTATAACACGGTTACCGTAAAACGGTTAAGAACGCCAAGTCGTGAAGAATGAAATTGGTATTTTGTCTGTTTATTAATCCAAATAAGTAATTGTTTTGTTAAAAAATACAGCCTTAGTTACTCGCTGATAATGTAGCTTTCTATTGGTGAAGGATTTTTTATAATCGGTTTAGTTTTGTTTACCAAACCAACTCACTTTATTTAGTTAAAGGATTACTTAAACTAAACGTGTGAACATTTCATACAAGTGAAAATATTAGTCAGTACTCTGTAGGCCAAGTTTCTACGGACACTTGTCGACAGTCACATTTTGGTGCAGAAGCAAATTTTGCTTACTTATAAGTATGACACATTTTGTCGACCAAAACTTTCTTAACATACCATACATACCATCACGCCTGTATTCCCCGAAAGATTAGGCAGGGGCCTACTATAGGTACTAATGTACACCCACAGTTCATCGGTATGTTTAGGCCCCATGTTATAGGGGGCGAGTTGACAATGGCAGTGGCAATAGGCACAAATTCCAAATTCAGAGCTGCTACTGAGAATTTCATAGAGAAACCCAATTACACTGCTCGACCTGGGAATCGGACCGAGGACCACTAGTGTAGCAGTCGCACTCAGGACCACTAGGGTAATGACTCTCTTATCTAAAGACAATGTTGACATTCTCTGCGGGTTCGGCGGAGCTCAAAACGCCACGAAAACGTATTACCGAAATAAATCGTAATCCAGACAATATTCAATCAAATTCTGTTATTATTCGGATTTGGATAACGTTAATCTAGGTTCCTACGGTACTATTTCGTCTACTGCTACTTCACTGAAACTAAAAGACCGGAAAATCGTCCCAAACTTGGTAAAGTTACCAAAAATTGCATTCGCTTACATTTATTTCCAGTGACTTATTTTGGAAGTAATGGTAGATTAGGAACCTAGATTAACGGTATCGGAATCCGAATAATAACAGAATTTTATTAAATTGTGTTTGAATTAAGATTTATTCCGGTATTACGTTTGTAAGTGAAATTCGGTCCGCCGGACTCTAATTATGTACGCTTTTTATGTATAAACGCACGTTTTCTCGCTGCTCCTTCTATGTTCCAGACATAGAAGGTACCTACGGCAGTATAGAGGAGCGTAGTGGAGCGGTTCGTGTGAAATAAATAATTTGCACTCGTCTTACTTATCTTTATACACAAAGCATATACCTAGTTCTTCTGTTGGTGTGTAAGTCACTGAACGCCTCCTAATCAGCTGGACCAAATTTGTTTATGTTTTTAAGTGATATTAAATCGATCGACGACACGTTTGGCATAGCGGCTGAGCAATCGGCTTCTGCGCAACGTGTTGTGGGTTCGATCCCCAAATGGAGCAAATATTTGGTCGTCTACCTGGAAATTACTGGAAACTGTCACGTGTTTTACTTATAGTATCCTTTTACATATACAATCACGCCTGTTCCCGAAAGGGAAAGGCAGAGGTCTACTAAATACCATCCACAATTAGGTACTTGACTGGTCTTTAATTTATTAATAAACATAACATACCTCTGTATTCCTCGAAGGGTTAGACAGAGATGTACTATTGTACACCCATAGTTCGCCGGTATGTTTAGGACCCATGTGAGAGGGGGGCGAGCTTATGTTCATTAGCGGGCACAACAGTCGCGCTCAGTTCCTAGCGGTGCCCCATAAAGCACTCGTATCATTAACTTCATTATTCACTTTGATGACAAGCATACGGTGCCCATGAAGTCCTTTGGCATGTGAGTGAAACCTCGGGCTAGTATATAATTCATAAATATCATATTACATTTAAATTGATAAGTTACATCTTAACTGCGTCATTAGCCTAGTGGCCCTGAGCGTGACTGCCACGCTAGAGGTCCTTGGTCGATTCCCAAGTCGAGAAAAGTGTTATTGGGTTTTCCATGAAAACCTCAGTAGCTACTCGGACTTTGAATTTCTGCTCGTTTGATGGCAATAAGCTCGCCCCTATTACATGGGACTTAAATATACCGGCGAACTGTGGAATATGTAAGTACGTCTCTGCCTAACGCTTTGAGGAATACAGGCGTGAAGAAGACATACCGTAATGTTATGATGGTCTGTAATTATTATGTCTTCATAGTTATGGATTAATATTTATTTTCAATGACATTAATTCGTATAGAGGCAGCCAAACTTCTTGATAAAAGAAGAAAGAGATGGCTAGTACAATAAGTGTGACTACGCTACTCCAGCCATCTCTTTCTTTCTTTTTTCAATTTATTTGCCTCTTAGTTTGCCGCTCACTATAATCGTACGTAGCACGAACCGCTACGTCAGCACCGTAGCTGCTACGCGAAGCGAGTTCGCGTTCAAGGATGCTACGAATTTTTCGAAATGACATTAATTAATCAATGTGGAAGTTATAATTAATATAAAAGTTTCTATAATTTAATTTTATCGAAGTACAGTTCAAGGATTAATTCAAATTCTATAATCTATCTTCTATACTTATAATAAATCTGTAGAGAGGTCAATTCTGTACATGAAATATATTTCCAAAATAACTATCAGCGGGTGATTAGTGATCGATACTGACGCCAAAAATGCAATCAGTAAAATTTTTGTCTGTCTGTCTGTCTGTATGTTCGTTATAGAAACAAAAACCACTCGACGGATTTCAACGAAACTTGGTACAATTGTTCTTCATACTCCTGGGCAGGTTATAGTATACTTTTCATCACACTACGATCAATAGGAGCAGAGCAGTGAAGGGAAATGTTGGGAAAATGAGTGATTCATGAGAAAGGTTTCAAGCTATAAAACATCACGCTACAACCCTTAGGAACGGGGCAACGCAGGTAAAACCGCGGGCGACGAACTAAGGAACAAAGTAACTATTCCACGCAGACGTAGTCGCTGGCAAAAGCTAGTATAAAATACTTATCTGAAAACTCCTATTCGAATGCTAAATAAATTCAAGAATACTGTTTAATAATAAATTTATCCAATGCTTATTATAATAAGGTTGATGCTGTCGATCATTCAAATTTTTAATTGCTTTTACAAACTGAGGGTTTGTTAAACTAGCCATCGCAACAATATTTACATTGTTTTCTATCTAAATACTTACATTACTTAAATATCACCATCGGAACTAATATCGATGAAGATGAAAAAGAAATCAAAGACATAATATACCTACGTAATATTTTTAAACTATGTCATCTTAAAATTAACACTTAAAAATGTTAAACAATTACGTCTTACTATGGTATTAGGAGTCATCAAGATAAAGAAAGGACTACGCCTACAAACGTATGCCTTGTAAAGTGACCCCTTGGTTTCCCACGAGCCCTTGCATCTGCCAGCCCCGTAACATCTCATGCAGGATCAAATATTATTTTTCGCCGTTGCACTGATTGGCCCGGACTCCGCTTCATTCGCTAACGCGTACCGGAGAGCGACGCATCTCCCGTCGTCGCTGCACTACGCCGACGGCGTACTACGAATACGCGTCACGGGAACTTAGACATTATCTCGCGTAATTTTTGTGCCAAACCTGTTAAATTATAAACTGGAAAATGAACACTTTGTACAACATTCAAGGATCTTATAAATCATATGGAACCGATCCGGCAAGTAAGTGATTGGAATTTGAACTTTGTGTGATCTTATTATTTTTTTATTAATTCACTCGGTGTTGTTGTCAGGGAATAATTAGCAAATACAAGTGAATAACAATTGTCGAAACAATTGAGAGCACGGTAGCTTTAATTTATATTTTCGAAGAGTTAAAATTAATTAGGAGTGATGTGCTAAGTGAAGTATTATCATCAATTCATAATATTTAACGTGACATACGGTGAACTACAAAATCAGTTGATTTAAAATCAAAGTTTGGTTTATAATGTAGGTATGTTTATTTATAACTAGCTTCTGCCCGCGACTTTGTCTGCGTGGAATTGAGAATGGGTTATCAAGCCTATGTGTTATTCCAGATTATAATCTATCTCTGTGCCCAATTTCATCCAGATCCGTTCAGCCGTTGTGGCGTGAAAGAGTAACAAACATTCATACATCCAACCTCACAAACTTTCACGTTTATAATATTAGTAGGGATATCAACAAATTCAAAATAAAACGACCAAGAACAAGGTACATTTCATTAACGATTCGTACCAGGTTTCGTATTCGTACCAATTGTTTTAGAGAGTGATTAATTCAATTTAATCAGTGTGTTATTTTGTGCGAAGTGTTTTTATTTTGATTTTCTTAACTTTTGTTACCTGCGGCGATCGCAGAGGCCCGACAAAAATGTTCTGCATTCGGATGATAATTTCCTCACAATGCGTTTTCCAGATAACTCTTAACTCATTTAATTTTGTTCATAATTTCTATTTTTATTGATTTGACTTCGTCCGCGTGGTGTAATTAGGCAAAGAAATCCCAAATACCTATTTGCTTTTATATATTTAAATTATTTTTTGCGTGCTTATTGTGATAGTAAATAAACTTTATTTTTATTACGTGCAACTAGAATCACAACGTTTCATAAACGCTTGTAAAAGCTTATTTGAAATAAAAACATTAGAACTTGAATTATTTCATCAGAAGGTACTTTGCCAGTATTCGAGAAATATTTAATTTTCGTAACTTTTAGTGAGTAGGAGTGACTGCACGTTCACTAATCCACTAAACGGTGTAGTGGGTTCAAATCCAATTCGGGAAACTTATTTCTTCGTTTTATAGATATTTATTTCGACTTTGGATGTATTTTGAGACTGCTAATCAAATGTATATTTTATAACATCCCGCGAACAGAGCTTGTTATACAATTAGTGCAGGATCTGTATTTCATGAATAAATATATATGTACCATCACGCCTCTACTCCCCGAAAGGTTAGGCAGAGGCGTACTAATGTACACCCACAATGCGGCGGTATATTTGGGGGTCTCATGTAATAGGGGGAGAGCCTATTGCCATTAACCAGGCACAAATCCACAACTCTGAGCTGTTACTGAGAATTTCATAGAAAATCCCAGTAACACTGTTCGACATGGGAATCGGACCCAGGGAGTCTAGCATAGCAGTCACGCTCAGGACTAATAGGTTAACCAGGTATGCTTGTTTGCCACATCAGTGGTATAAAAAGAAGTAGCTTCTAGCTTACAAACGATATTTCGCCATTATGACATAATATATATAAATAAGCCTTAAGTTCGGATATAATAGCTGCCTTGTTCTGCCAAATTCTCATTAGTCTAGTGGTCCTAAGCGTGACTGCTACGCTAGAGGTTCGGCCACATGGTTCGGCCTGGGTATCGAACCCAGGAGGGTTCGATACCCAGGCCGAACCATGTTATTAGGTTTTTCTATGAATAGTAGCAGCTCGGAGTTTGGGATTAGTGCTCGGTTAATGGATTGACAATAGGCTCGCCCCCTATTACATAGAACCTAAGTATACCGCCGAACTGTAAGTGTACGTTATCACGGCTCTGCCTATCCCTTCTGGGAATAAAGGCATGATGGTATGTAATTTAACTTTGTAATTTTTAATTTTTCAATTAGAATAGCAATATTACAGAATAAATTGGATACAAAAAAAGATTTCACTTTGATTGATTCACACGAATTTGTTTTGCACTTAATACGAGTAGGCCAATTTACAAATAGGTACTAGGACCAACTAGGTAATTATTATGTACCCATTATTATGAAGATTCGATAACACGTTTAGCGTAGCGGTTAAGGGTCCGACGGTGAATTAAAACCCACAAAAACGTAATACCAAAATAAATCGTAATCTAAACAATATTTTATCAAATTGTATTATTATTCGGATTCGGACATCGTTTATCTAGGTTCCTGTCGTACCATTTCGTCTACTACTACTTCACTGGAACGACCGGAAAGTCGTTTCAAACTAGGTAAAGTTGATGTCAAGAATTGCATTCGCTTACATTTTTTCCAGTGAAGTATTTTGGACGAAATGGTAGAGTAGGAACCTAGATTAACAGTATCGGCACCCGAATAATAACACAATTTGATTTAATTATGTTTGAATTACGATTTATTTTGGTAGTTTTATGGGTAGTTGGTATTTGACTGCCTCATTAATCTAGTAGTCCCAAGCGCGACTGCTACTCTAGAGGTCCTGGGTTCGATCCCCAGGTCGAGCAAAGTGTTATTGGGTTTTTCTATGAAATTCTCAGTAGCAGCTCGGAGTCTGGATTTGTGAACGGTTAATGGCAATACGCTCGCCCCCTATTACATGCGACCTAAACATACCGGCGAACTGTGGGTGTATATTAGTACGCCTCTGCTTAACCCTTCGGGGTATACAGGCGTGATGGTATGTTATGTATGTTATGTTTGTATGAGAAATTCGGTCCGCCTTTAAGTGATCGGCTTATGATCCCACGAAACAAATATGTGTATAACCTACAGCTGAGGTCTGGGCGTTAGTGTATGTAATAATTGGTGTTTGTAAAAAGCAACCACGACTTTTACAGGAGAATATCCTAGTGCGGGGCAACGTTTTTTCAAAAAAGAAAAAAAATTAACTAGTAGGTAAGTACTAAATTGGGGTTCCTGTTTTCTTAGAATTATAAACCTAGAAATCGTCATCTGAAAATGTTGTACATAACAAAAAAAAACAGCCAAGTCGGTCGAGCCGCTCTCAAGTAAATGATGTTCTTACCTACTTCCACGCGTCAATTATTATTTATTTATGTATATCGATTAATGAGCACAAAGTGCATCCAGACTGGGAACAAATATCTGAAGATCACACATACAGTTTATCTCGGCTGGGAATCGTACCCAAGACACCCGGCGCTACAGTTAGGAGCACCTTATCCGCGACGCCACGCGTGCCGTTAGAATAATATAGGGGCCGTTTAACACTACGTAGGTATCTGGGTAGGTAGGTACTAAGATATTCACTTGTTCTAAGGAGGGATCAACGTTTTAGCCTACAACTTAGCGCACCGCAGCGTAGTAGTATCGCTTGTAACCATTGGCTAACAAAGTATTAATCACGAATTCACGACTAATACGCTTATTAGTTAACGGATGTCGGTCGGTATCCACGCGCATGCGTGGATGCATCGCAATGTTTTTGCGGGAACGCATGCGCAGGTGTGCGGGGGCAGGGAGCAGCAGTCAGCCGCCGTACGCGCACCTAAACGGACGTGTTGTGTGTGAAAGTTCAATGTTTGAGAGCGCGGGGGCGGTTGGACCGGTCGCACGACCCGACGACCTTACGTACCGTTCACTCACGCACCTCTTGTGCTAAAACTAAGTGCATCAAAAAATACACATCAAAGGATTGATTCACATTGCTCGTTTTGGGTAAATGCATCTGATTTTCAACTTTGGAAACTGCATTCAAGACATCTTGAAATATGTACGTATATTTTTTTATTGGACCAGGTTAGGTAGCTAGGTACCGGTAGTACTTATAATAACTGTTTAATCTTCGACTTGAGATATTCCTCGGCGTGTTACTTTTGAACCAAAACGATAAATAGTGGGATTACGGATGCGTTTCTTGTTATACAAACATGTTACCTACCTATTTAGCGTACCTATCTCCATGCTGTGTAGTTTGCTAACTCAAACATCGCTTCAGAAACTATGAAATCTAATAGAATTTTAGTATTGCAATTAAAATAATAAATTAAATGTAAATAAAGATATATCAATTAATATTAAGTACAAGACTACTAGAAAACATACGAATTGGGAAAATAAACTTGAAAATTCTGAAAATCAGAAATAACTATCTAACTATGCGTAAATGCTAACTTATTACTTAATCTGTATTAAATAAAATAATACAGTACATACCTTTTACAAAATAGCTACTGAGCCTGGGAAAGACTAAATAAAGTGAGTTTTATTTAGTCCTTCTCAGACTAGGTAGGTTGCTCAGTTGCAGCTCAATTAAAAAATCATTAATTATTATTATTTTAAAAAGGGCCAACCCGTTTACGTGTCTAATTTAACGAAGCATCACTAGATCGTGAAATGGCTAATTCACTAATTTAATAAACGACATACGTAGAAAATAAGTACTTACCTACTTAGTCTGATAATTGCCCAATTCGCAAAATTGCTAAACTGACTCAATTAAAATAATATACTGTGCAATAATAATTTTAAACCCATTATCGAAAGTAATGAGCCTACCAAGAAAAACGACATATTAAAGAAAATGGTTTGTAACACTGCTCAGTCGGGAAAAACTAATTATGCCTAAATAAACCGCAGGAAGCGATTTGTTTCCATTTTTTCACGCGTGCCGCTAAGAAGAAGAACTCCCTGCCGGAATCTGTGGTTCCGGATAATTCCGGTTAAATCTTCAAGTCACGAGCTCACTTCAAGACACGACGGGTACTCCATCGTCGACCGTATCTTCACTCAAGATTAGTTGAGGTAATGATCAAAACGATGGTTACCTAAAAGTTTTTAATACTCATAAATAAATTATTGGCCGAATCTTTAATACTCGTAGGTATATAAGATCAACAGATTTAGTCTAATTAGAACTCCTAATCGAAACCGAACCTGACTGTTTGCTTATAGCCAAAAACTAAATGCTACAAATGAACAAACTAAAGAAGAGAACAAAATATGAAGAGATAGGCAAGATACTACTTATTTCAACAATAAGGAAACAGTCGATATGCTAGTCAATATGTTTATTAGCTAAGAATTCAAGATTAATCATTATGACTTCAAACTAATAAAGACCAGTATTGGTAGTCATTTTTATCCATCCCTACTTTTACATTTTTATTTACCCAGGTCTTTCAAATATACTTCCTACTGACACTTCAAACCTTTAGGAAATAATTAATCCATATTGAATAGTTAATCCATTCTTAGCAGTTACTACCGACAGTCTTACACTGTATAAGGATTGAGGACCTGAAATATTTTGTTGTGAAAAAAATCCACACACATACGGAATTTGACTGTCTTCTGGACCGTGCGAATATAACATACGAATTAACAGAAAGAGAATACGCGATACGGCAGTGTCTTCCATTATTGTGAAATTAGTCACTTATATGTGCAATTTCAAAGAAGCACAGTTACATGCACTAATGACTTGCACCAACCTACTTCTTTAAACTCTTAATCTAATGACGACATTGTTCTTTCAAAAGCCTTCGATAACGTAATACAATCATAAAAGTGTTTATTGTGATTACATACTCGTATGTGTTATCAGAGCGACAATCGAGGAATTGTCAAAATTATAATGTTGAGCGAACACTAAGTTCTTAATTGCATTCATGTGATTGTACCTATTCTATGATCATGTTGTTATTAATGTGCATGCATTAATAAAATGGTGTTCCTCAAGGTAATGTTCTGGCATCAGTATTACTAACCATTTACGCACAAGGACCTCCTGTATCCTACAATTCCCTGAAAAACCTTTGTAAAAACCTTTTAAACGATAATCTGCTGAATAAATATGTGCTACCACCGTAGGACCTCTTGGGGTCTGACTTGCTGGCCACAACCGTACGTATGTACGTATTGTATGTATGTCGAATTCTATCGTAAAGCACATCGGTGTGTGTTTTGTTTCGACTTCGGCAACGCATCAGAAACTTACCACCCGGCTCGTTTGCCGACTAAATCAATAAAAAGAAATCAATATGTTCCCTATTGTTTACTTCAGCCAATTATCGAATATTGGTATTATTCTGTGCATATAACGCGTATTACATAATCGTATTAAAATATACTTACTTATAAAATGGAATGCTCCAAGAAACCCTTTACATTATTATCAAGATTGTGTAGGTAGAGAGCGCATCTTCAAATCACTACAGTAGATTTTAAGACGTAACTGAACAAGAAGAACCTTGAGTATCTATCTACCTTGTAATATTTTTCAGCAAATATTACTCGCAAATAACACTAAATATTTTATTTCCATTTCTCGCTCAAACTATTTTATTTGACGCTGAAAATCGTCTCTGAATATCTTACTCAGACCGAAGTATATCGTAGATCGGATCGTAGATCGGATCGTAGATTTTCCTAGCCCTTTTTACTACTGGACGACCAGAAGCACGAAAAAGCGACATCGATTCATGGTGGACATTCCAAAAACCCGAACTAAATGCTTTAAGTCCACTTTTATCATGTCGTACCAGACGGATAGAATATTACAATTTCTTACTTAAACTAGTTAGATTATTTAAGTTAATTTGAAGATTTACCAGTAAAATGCCGTTGGAAGACTAGTTAGTGGTAGCATTTTAATGTAGCTAGATGAAGACTGAAAAGTATTGAAAGAAAACACCACTGAGAAAAATACCGAAACAATTTCAAACGTTGGCTTTAAAAGTGTAGTCATTCCTTGATTCGTTAGATTTATGAGAGAACAATATACTTAGACTTAGACGGGCTGTAGGTTTGTAAGCCACCTCAGTTATATAAAAAAAATAAGCACATGATTACGAAAAGTCAGAGGCACGGCAGTCTGACGGTCTAATAAAGCAGTGATAGTCTAGTGGTATCACTAGACTATCACTGCTTTATTAGAAGTCATGATACCTCATATATGTGTATTCATATATGTCACTTAACATCAAACCGTAAAGCTGTCTGTGTTTTTGTCAGGAATAAATTATTCATTACTATTTTAACACAAACCAAAATACCTCTAAGCTTGGCTGCGTATTTTGCTGCTATACAACTAAATAATTTGACTGCGAAATCATTATTCAGATACTGAAGTACCGCGAATTAGTTAATAATACATTTTGTAATTCGTATCGTGTTACTTAGCTTACACATGGAAATCCCGTAATTAGTATACCTGAATATTGGAAATACTATTTCGGTTAAAACGCAATTAATATAGGATAAGCGGATATTATAAAATACTGTATGTATATATTTGATATGCACTGAGCAGAATGTTGTTTACGTAAGTAGTGGTAACTAAAATAATTATATTTTGTAGTAAATGTGACTTACCTACATCTAATATTTGGTCTTGAAAACGAAGTGACTGTACTAACGATGGAATACTCGTATAGCAATAAATTCCGAACCAAAAATTAAAGTCACTAACTATTAACTTAAGACACGAAAAGTTTTTTGAACCGACCTAAAATACCGCGGGGTCAGTGAGTAGTATTATAAAATTAAGGGTCCAGCGGAGCCTGAATTGTCCACAAAATCGTAATCCCAAAATAAATCGTAATCCAAACAATGTTTTATCAAATTGTGTTATTATTTGGATTCGGATACCTACCGTTAATCTAGGTTCCTACCATACCATTTCGTCTACTATTCCTTTACTGGAATTACACGACCGGAAAATAGTCCCAAACTTAGCAAAGTTATCAAAAATTACATTCGCTTACATTTATTTCCAGTGAAGTACTTTGGACGAAATGGTAGAGTAAGAACCTAGATTAATGGTATCTGAAACCGAATAAGAACTTCTCAGTAGCTCGGAGTTTTTATTTGTGCTCGACTCGCCCCTATTACCTACATGGGAGCTAAACTTATCGGACAAATGTCATTGTACATTAGTAGGTACATCTGTACCTAACCCTTCGGTGAATACAGTCGTGATATGGTATGGTATGCTATGAATAATTTTATTAGCACCTTTTCATAATAGATCCATCATAATATTCAAGGGTCTTAACCTAATAATCGGATGAAAATTGCTGTTATGTTTCTAAGGAAGCTATTTTTAGCTTATGTATTTACGTGAATCATTTATGTTGAATCAAATTTCACGTGTTTGTTCAAAAAGAAGACATGATTTTTTTTTAAATTACTCATTAATTAAAGATAATCTCTGCGTCATCCGTGTTCGTAGTAAGAGAGAATTTTTATTATTAACTATTGCATTAGGATTCACTCGCTTCCCAAAAGGTTTAACTACTTCTAAACACTTCTAGAGGCTTCTGGAATGCGTTTCAAGATGAAACATATACCAGATTTAAGTTAAACTTCCAGCAATACAACTGTAAAATCGGCATCCAACTTCATGCAGTAGTTTTTGCGCGATACGCGTACAAACTAGCACACAAAAGTTCTAAAAATTATTGTTACTATAATAAAGACCCCCGTTTTAGTTTATCTTCAATATCTATAATGTACAGACATCTGCTTATTACAATTTTAATATAATAATGTATAGATACTCAATATATTTACCGATCGTGCTCCAATCCAGTGTGTCTCAAACTGTCAATCCCAGGGGTCTCTTTCTTTCTAATATAACACCTATACTGAATAAATCTTACACATCAAACTGTATAATTCTCAAACTATTTAAAATAAAGTTGTAAAGATTATTAATGTAATAATGTTTTTTTTTAAAGAGTAGGTAGTTATCTATGGCGTTTCTTGCCGGCTCTTCTCCATAAGACCCACTTTTTGGAACCGTGCAACTAGTTTGACTTTTCAAAAGTAGCTTTTTTAATGGTCTAATTGAAACAAAACATTTTGACTTCGACTTTAGTCCGCGGACGAAAATAAGAATCAACAAGTATAATATCAATGTAATGGCGCGGCCAGTGTATAATTTTTTGTGGCCTGCGGATCGTGTTATGTTGGCGCTTGGGGTTAAAACGAAATAAGGTTGGGAAAGCCTGCTCTTATGGATGAGTTGGTTGCTCTTATGAATGGTTGAGATTGGCGCTTCCACACAACATAGATACCATCGTGTATGTATTCGTATTCACCAAAAGGTAAGGCAGAAGTGTACTATATACACCCACAGTTTGGGCGAGCTTATTCCAAACACTGCTCATGCACTTGGAAATCGAATACAAGACCGTAAGCGTAGCAGACGCACTTACGACTATTACACTTACGAGGCATTTTGGATGTATTTTAGATACAAATTCAGAATTAGAATCAAAACAGACTTAGATAATTGTTCTAAATATTACTTTGGTAGAAATAAAATAAAAAAACAATTTTGTAAATTTTTGGATGCGAAACTTTACGTTCGAAGCTGCGCACTAATCGTTAGTTTGTATATTATAAAATTATATGCTGTTTAAAAGCTAAAGCCAAATTCAAATAACGGGCTAGAAATCGGAATGCCTGTCCGCTTCATCCAATGGGCCGCCGCCCCTTTATTTAAACTTTTGACGCCTCCCAACACTATTACAAAAAAAAACTGTTATGCCAATTCATTCCTTGTACTTGGGGCTCCTTTACGACCCCTCTGAGACATGTCATTGGTCCAAATTCTCTTAGCCGGTACCAATGGAAGGTAGAGGATAAGATTGGCCCATTTGTTCAAAGACAGATGCGTTCAAGCTGCATACGTCCCCAGCCCTCCCCCCTCCACTAACGTTATTTGTGTGACGTCAAATTAAGTACTAAAGTAAGTACATTAAAAAATAACACCTGCCCTTTTGTGAAAAATATCTTGATGCTTGTTTTAAAGGGGTGATAATTCCGAAATAACACCTCAACAAAATTGTCACTCGCTCGCACTCGTCAATTGGTATTCGCACATACAGGTACGAATACCTTTATTCTGTGTTTTTATTAAAAAATTCTCAGTCCTAATATGTGTTCGATCGGTGTTAAAATCCCTTAATTATAATTGGAATCCGTTGAGCCATTTCGGAGCCTAATCGGGACAAAAATTCGGATATTTAGATAGACAAAAATTCTCACCCATATGAATATACTAAGAACATAGTTATTGAGGCTTTCTAGGCTTCTAACGATTAGTTTAGATATTCGTATAAGTAACAACCGGGACCGAGGGCTTTACGAAGCACAGAGGGCACTCTTGACCCATGCGAAGAATGAACGCGGCAAGCGCAGGCTACCTTGCATAACGATTGATCAGAGTAATTATTTCTTAGCCACGAGCCTCTCTGAGACAGATAAATACCATGTTCAAGTACCTAACTACTGTATGGTGATACTAAGTATGTGTAATGATGGGTTGGCAACTTAACACTGCAAGCTATTTAACGACTAATAACCCTTCACCGTGACATGCAAAACGTCTACAATGTACCTACAATAATTAGAGGACATACGCCATTTTGTAGTGATGGTATATATACCTACTGCTATGATTGATACCTTTTGTTCGAATGTAACAACGAATCCTATTCCTGGCGTACACGATGAGGTAAATCAGCTTCCAGACCATGGAGTGCAACACTAAAATAAATGATATTTCCGATTGCGATCACAAATATATCTAGCCAATTTCTAAATTTTTGGATGTTCTTATTACTTACTAGAAGTTATAATCTTCGGCCTTTTGTATACGCAGTAGTCTAGTTGTCTGCAAGCCGACCACAACAAAGTTGGGTAAAGTTAGATAAGTATTCCTAAAGGCAATATTAACACGGGTTCTTTTGTCCATAGGTTGGCCTCCAGCTCAATTCCGGGTGGCGGGCGCAGGCCCCAGCATGCCGCCGATGCAGGCAGGTAGCATGGAGCCGCTGCCGCCCGCACACACCCCCATCTTTGAGCACAAGAGGCACAGGCTCTCCCAGCTGCTCGACAAACTGGCGGTCCAAATCACCAACAACAACAATTACCCTACACCACCTTGGCTCGCACAGGAGGCCCCACAGAAAACTGAAGACGATGATGTCCCCTTGGACCTCAGCCTCAAAGCAAGCCGTGGGCAACCTGAGGCTTTTGCCTGCAACTTTTGCGGGCAAACGTTCACGATCCATGATCGGCTGAACAAGCACATCGCATCCCGTCATCGAAACAAAACTGAGAGCGTTCGCGCATACGAATGTGAGGTATGCTATAGGAAGTTCGCTAGGTCTGATATGCTGACGCGGCATGCTCGGCTCCACAGTGGACTAAAACCATACTCGTGCACGGCGTGCGGGCAGGTGTTCTCGCGTTCCGACCACTTGGCCACCCACCAGCGCACGCACACCGGCGAGAAGCCATACCGCTGCCCGACGTGCCCGTACGCAGCGTGCCGCCGCGACATGATCACGCGTCACATGCGCACGCACGTTCGACGCGCGCAGCCAGCCTAAATGACCAGCAGGGCCCGATTGTTTTATATTATTTGAGACTGATTTTTTCATTCCAAAGTTAAACTATTATATTAATTGGTGTTTTTTGTTAGCCCCACCGTAGATCTTTGGTAAGACATTTCTCATTGCTGCGCAGAATTGACTTGACTGCGAATGTGTGTTGCTAGTTTGCCATTTTATTGTTAGATATTTTTGCCGCAGCGATGTCAAATTAATCTGCTATGCGCAATGCGATTTGTCGTTTCCCATAGACCTTTGAAATGTCTCTTGGAAAATTTGTTTTTTCACTTGTTAATTTTACTAATCAGAGATGATAGAAAAGTTTATGTGTTTCGCAATCTTTTTGTACAATTTAGTATAGTTCTGTGCCATTGATTTTACCGCTTTGTAATTATTGCGATGTTAATATTTTGTAGCCAATAAATGGTACACTTTCTATTTCTATTCCATCAAATATAAAATAAAAACCAGTAGGTAGCTAAGGCGGACGCCTCACATAGTAGTTCTGATATTGTTTTGAGTTAATATTGAGAAGAATTGATATCGTAACATGTATCGGTAGCATGCATACCAATATCGCTGGCGAAGTCGGTTAAAACATATATATCTATATATACATACTTATGTATCATAGTACCTAATTTTTGTCACATTTTACCTATGTAAGCAACTTTAAGACTTACATCAGCACTAAAATGTAAATGAAACCTGTTAGTATAAGCGTTTTTTTTTTCTAATTGTAATGATCATTCAATGGTTAAAGTTGTACTAGTTATAAGTCTGTTTTTGAAGCTTTTTTGTTTTAGTTATGAACTTATGACTTAAGGGTCCGGTGGACTGATTTGCCCGTACAAACGTACCAAAATAAATCGTAATTCTAGCAGAATTTAAGCAAATTGTGTCATCATACGGATTTGGATATCATTAATGTAGGTTCCTATCCTAGCAATTCGTGAAAAATAATTCACTGGAAATAATTGTAAGTGAATGTAATTTTTGATAACTCTACGAAGTTTCGACCGGTTTTCCGGTCATTTATTTTCAGTTAAGTAGTAATATAGACGAAATGGAACAGGAACCTATATTAACGATATCCGAATCCGAATGATAACACAATTTGATTAAATTATGTTCAATTACGATTTATTTTGGTATTACGTTGTATCGGCAATTCAACGTCCGACGGTCCTGTAAGAAATTTATACTAGGTATATTATTTTTATTGAATTCGATGTCGCAGCAAATAATAAACAACAATACATCATTATATTGATCATTAATTTGTTTTTCATAAAAATACACATTCCACATATAAAAGAATAGATGGTTTGACATCTAATAAATGAATACACTAGTAAAATTGGCAATTTTTAATAGTTGTTTGACTTGATGATAGTTAAATTGGCGCAAAAGGCTTATTCCTTCAAACCTTTATTACCTACTCATAAAAATATACATGTAATAGGAAATAATACATAATATATATCCACTTACGAATTTAAATATTGTGTAATAGATAGGTAAACATTATTTTTATGGGTCTAATTTTTTTAAATTCTTCTTATTGAATCTTTCTACCCTTTCTGTGACAATAAAGTATACTGGTGCTACTTGGGTACCCATATTATATCTGATGAAAATTTTATTATAATTCCAAAAAGACCAACTTGATTTCGGAATAAAAACATATATACATATTCTATTGCCAAATTATGATTAAACGTTGTAAGTAGTGGCACAACCCCAATTTTGGACTCGGTAGAGCATGCGATACTCTTAAATTAACAAGATTTTGATGTTGTGAATGTTATACAATTATATTATATAAGTAAGAAAAAAGGAAACAACACAACCGACCAAAATATTAAAAAAATACTGATATAGGCGCTAATTGCTAAAATGGCCAGGAGTTCCTCAAGGGAGTATTTTGGGACATTACCTTTATTAACGGTATAAAAAAAAGTTTAAGTAGCAAAAATTAATTGGCTTAATTCCCTAAAATATCCAAAATACGTATATTTATACATTTTGATACAAAAGAAAATTAGACATTATATAAAAACGCATCATTGATAACTATTTGTTTAATTAGCTACAGATTAGATAAACAATCGAATTCCGAAATTAATACAAAATACAAATAGGTGATCAAAATAAAAGGGATAAAGTAGTTGCAAATATTATAGGTATTTTATTGAATTTACAACGTATTTATTATCAAATTAAATACGTCGCCATTTCGTTTCAAATCTAATGCTGTTTCAATATATTTTTTAGAATAATCGTTGATATAGTTACATGTTTTTTTTCCGTGTTTTGTCGTTTGTATATAGACTCAGTGTATATAATACACTGATCTAAATGTTGCAATGACTATTTCAAAGAGTGTTACGTGTAGAACGCTCTGCTGTATTGATTTAATTTGATTTTTATTTTTAAACCTTGCTGTTTGCTACGTTAGCTATTTATCTTTATTATTATATTGTACATACCAGTTATTCTAATTCTAAAATTCTATTATTTGGAAGATTCCCAATAACGATGTCGTAACTCTTTCTCACTCTCTTTCTGCGAAGTGATAGAATCAGTATTTTTCCTTCATTTCACTCTGCACATGACTTCGTTATATATAAATAATAATTATAACGTTATTCAAACATTAATTAATTATACGAATAAGAATTTCTATCTTTTACTCTGTCTATCGGCTGAATCTCCGCCTAATGTATGTCTTCAGATCGTCATGTGTCTTGTCATATTTTTAAATGACAGGATCAGGAAAATGGTTCTTTATTAATTTAATCTATATATCCATTATGCATAAACATACACATCCATTAGCAATTTGTTTAAAATGTTAGTCTCCATTTCTATTTTCCTCTCGAAATAAAAACATTATGTTAGTAAGTAGGTAGGTGTAAAATTTATATAATTTCTTGATGTAAGAAATATACTATGCACCCTTAGTCCTTTTTAACACATGCAATTTGGACTATAACGCGTGAAGAGAAAACTTAATAAGTAGCCACTCCTTTAGTTACTTAATAAGCATTGCTTGCACGGGGGAGTGTGAGATGTGGGATAACTTAACTTTATATTGGGAAGAAATACAGAAAGCCAAAATATTCCTACTTAAGTACCTATATCTAATTTGTGTAATTACTACACTACACTGTAAAAATTTAAATAAAACATGCTTTGTTAAGTAGTTCGTACTGTCAATATCAAACACATTCATGTTAGTAGAGCTTTTGGTGTATTGTGGTTAAAAACGAAATTAACACCGGCTGTCAATTTGTGAAAAATATTTATTATTTATTCTATTCCAAAATTATGATTAGAGCCACTTTTTGACAAAAGAACCTCAAACTTGTATTCCTTGGGTTTCTTTAGCCTACCTATCAATGGCCGCCGCCAGGATTACTTTTAGGGAGTTGCATCTGCATCTTTAAGACATTGTTGTAAACTAATATAAAGAAGATAGAATTATACATGTATAATATGTAGAGAAATCAGCAACGTAAACTCTTTGCTCTGTAGCATGGTGCGGGTGACAGTTTCAGTAACATTTCGTTTCACTCTTGAAGGTTACCGCGATTTACGTATTCGTTTAACTGTAGTAAATTAAATTAAACCCTATTAAACCCAACCAGAATGCCATCAGGCAACTGTCACCCGCACCATGCTACAGCGCAAAGAATATAGACGCCTTCAGTTTTTATGCAAACTAACATTTCAAGAAAAAAAAAACTTATGTGTATTTTTCTTTCTTTCTATTTTCTTTCCTGACAGGCTGCTTCCGGCGCCCATGTGTGTATCTTTTTTAATGCGAAAATTCCTCATAGGTCTTATGCTGGCATTGAGAGCGTCTCTCGGCGGCATTGTATGTCAGATTCGTACCGACTAGGAATTTCAGGACGCAGTTTATACTTAGTAGTCCCGTAGTGGTTGAGATTTGAGATTCCTTATAAATATAAGGAATTATGATTGTTTGAAAATAGCTTAGTGCTTTCCCTCGTGTTTTGATGAATGTAATTATTAATTTTTGTCTTAATAGGTATTAATAAGCTCAATTTTGTGTTAAGTACTTACGTTATTGTTCTTTTACCTTCACTTTTAAACGGTTTTCTGATTATTGCTTTAAGCACAAGCGGGTCTTTTGGCGAATTCCACCACGTGCGGTTGGTGCGAATCGTCCCTTTAGAAGTAGTTGGATTGTTCGACCCGTGTGGTCCGCACCCCAACTTGGTACGAACTGCCTAAAGATCTGCACGAGCAGTTGACGAACATGTGTAATGTTAAGTTTAATTATTCTTTTTATGATTTTCCTTAGAAGGAATTAAAATAATGGTTTTCTAAAGACTTTTGAGGTATTTTGTATTTTTATCGTAGTTGACGTATAAGTGTTTATTGTCTGACGTATGTTTAACTTGAGTCTCAATTACCTATTTGGTTTTTTTAACAATGAAAAGAGGTTGTATATTGGGTAACATTTAGACCGAGAAGTCGGATGGTTAATTAATAAACCGCTTACAAACAGATTTTGCAACGGTAAATCAACTTTTATTAGCCCAGGTACAGATTCGACTATCTCGTTTCTCTATTTTAACGAAAGTATTAGGTACAAGCAAGAGATATCAACATACTATGCCTCGGTCTTCTGTTGGTACGACGTTTTTTGTGGGTCTTCTAAGCACGTTACTGTGCGCCAGTATACAGGGTGACTGTAAGTAGAGTAGGTAGGTAGAGACGTTGCGTACTTACTGGTCTTGATACTATTATGTACAATAACTGGTACATTTACCTCAGGTAAGTTTAGAAAAAAGCTGTTTACTAAAAATTTACATTAATTTTCGAAAAAGCAAGTTAACATATAATATAAGAATTATAGGTACTTACTTTTCCTATTATGGATAAATAAGGGGCATCGTACACTGCGCCACAACTACGGCATTAGGGGACGTCGCCCAAACCTTGGTCGCGAAAGTTTCCTACTAAGATACCTACACTGGCAACCGGCAAACCACGCGTAGTGTGACCGCGTGACCACTCGAGCGTACAGTTGGTCGTTCCAGCCAAATGCGCTACGTGCCTTCTGTTTGGTCGCTGAAGTCACTAAGGTCGAGGAGTGGGCGAAGTCCCTAACGTTAACTTGCTTTTTTATTCAAGAAATGTTAAAATGTTGTTAGATATACAGATACCTACAACTGCGCAAGCGTAACATTTAAGGCCAGCTTACAGTCACCATGTTAAAATAATTAGTTGTTATTAGGTGTACTGTTTTACTGTGATAAAAAATGATTTTTGTTTTTAAACTATTGCGTTTGGCAATATTTATTGTCTTATGATTTAAAAAAATAAATGGCTGTAAAAAAATGTTTTCATTTTTTAATTATTTATACCTACTTTATTTTCTTTGTTTTGTGTGCGGGACATCCTCATGGTTCATTTGCCACTTTAGAGAAGTGGCTGGGTGTGTCGGCCGGCCCTTGCCTTCCATTGCCCTATCTATGGTAGGTATAAATTGCATTAGTACCTGCAACTGTAGGTATAAATTTTGCGTGGGAGACCCATGCTTCGGCATGAAAGGGCCGGCTCGTCCGGAGTGATACCACGGCTTCAAAGAAAACCGGCGTTAAACAACACTTACGTTGTTTTTCGCCAAGTGAGTGAGGTTACCGGAGGCCCAATCCCCTCTTAAAAGATCGGCAACGCACTTGTGACTCCTCTGGTGTTGCGGGTGGCCATGGGCGGCGGTAATCGCCTACCATCAGGCGATCCGTCGGCTCGCTTAATGGTAAGCGCCTCCTATCCCATAAAAAAAACAGAGGTTCCGAAACTTTTTTATCTTGTGGGCCACTTCGCATCTTTTTAGGGTTTGGGTAGGAGTTTGCCTAATTTCAAATTTTTGCAATTTGAATTTACCATATATTCATTTAATCTCATGGAACCCTATGTATTTCCCGCTGATATGATATGAACGCCTTGAAGGTCGTCATCGACCCCTGGAGTCGATATAGACTACTTCGGGTATCACAGAACAATCGTAGTGGTCTTGGATTCAATTCATGGGGCAAGAAATTGTCTTTGGGCTTTTCTATTAAATTCTTCGTAACAACTCGCGAGTGATTTCTATCCGATTAATGTCAATAGGCTCGCCTCCGATTAAATACGCTTCTGCCTAACCCTTGCAGGAATACAGACGTGATGGTATGCTATGTTTTTTATTACTCGTGGCCATATTCGCCACGACGAGCCACATAGCCGTGTCGTTCAGCCATCCCTGAATGAGGCTTACAAGTTTTCCGAAGTCATCGTAAGTACCTATAACGATTTTGAGACTTAAAATAGCAGACCGTTCAATTCACTAATTTATTATGGATCTTCCAATATGAATAAGTTAGGTATATGAACTGAGTACGAAGTCTATCGAGAGACTTTCAGGTTGTCCAGGACAGCCCTTATCCCAGCGGAAGTTCTTCAGCCGGCTTTACAAATGAAGAGGGTGGTGACTGTTTGTTTACATGACACTGTTATTTTAAAAGGAAAATTATCTAATAATACGAGTATTATGTAATTCTATTCTAAAGGACTATTCCAAATTATTTGTATGGGTCTCATATTATGAAAGCTCAAGGTAACTCAGCAAGCAATGGAGATTGTTATATTTGACATTTCTCGCGACCAAATCAGATAAGCGGAGATCCGTAAAAATCCAAAGTTTCCGATATTGCTCAAAGGATTAGCAAGAGTTATCGAGGCTTTGTTCAGCAGTGGACGTCTTTTGGCTGATATGATGAGGATGAAATCTTTTAAACTAAATTGAAAATCTTATAACTTTGATATGAAGGTAAATTAATTAATGAAAAGCAGAAGCCCAAAAGAAGAAATGGAAATGATGGTATCTGGATTGTGTAGAATGCTTAACTATCTATATATTAACTATCTTTACGTGGGAGAGCCATGCTTCGGCACGAATGGGCCGGCTCGACTGGAGTGATATCACGGCCTCACAGAAAACCAGCGATAAGCAACGCTTACGTTGTGTTTCGCCGAGTGAGTGAGGTTACCGGAGGCCCAATCCCCTTTTAAAAGGCGGGCAACCCACTTGTGACTCCTCTGGTGTTGCGGGTGTCCATGGGCGGCGGTAATCGTTTACCATCAGGTGATCCCTCTGCTCGTTTGCCCTCCTATGACATAAAAAAATATATAGTGAATTCTGAAAGGACTGGTAGACGGAATGAATGGATTTACATGAAGGAAAAAGCTGAATAAGATTTGTATATAGTGTGATAAAAGATACCTCATCTTTTAAGTCCTATTTTAAGACTTATTTTTAACTCCTCGCGACTAGTTTTAGTTGGTTTGTATAAAGCCGAGAGTTTTTGAAGGGTGGAGTTACACATTAGCAGTATTTTACACACAAGGGGCAATAGAAAAATCCAAAAATCCTAAAAGTAGAGTGATTGTCGGGCACTTCAGGCTTCCTTATTCTTTATAGATAATTTAGAGACAATAATTATGTTATGTAGGATACTGTGTACTACTGTGTAGATCGCCAATAATTAACAAAAATGTAAGGTAAGTGTTAGTAATTTCAACATTAAGACGTCCAACAACTTAGTCTACCCGTGACCATGGATGTTGTAAAGAATCCGAAACGTCGGGAATCAAATAGTATAGCATTTCTTTTTTTTTTCAATATAACGCGATAAAATCCGTAAAAAGTATTTCATTTGCGTAAGTGTCAGAACCCATTATACGAGTATTAGGTCCTTACATATGAAATTAGCGTTATGTCGTACTGACGACTTTGATCTTTGATCAGAAATATCTACTCTTTGGTTATGAATTCCCAATTCAAATTTATAAATTCATTTAACTGGTACATTTGAGTTTTGAAAACAGTCTTCATTTGTTTTTTCCTCATTATTTTTTTCTTTGGCGTCGCTTATTACCGCACAATAGAAAACATGAAATATCGGTATAGTTACGAGTACGAGTTCTACCGTGGCACCAGTGCTGCAGAAACAGCTCGAAGGATAGCTGGTGTCGCAAAAGAAAGCACGGTACGTTTTTGGTTTCAACGTTTTCGTTCTGGAAATTTCGACCTTCAGAACCAACCCCGTGGACGGCCGGAGACCAAAGTTTACAATGAAGAATTAAAGGCTATGGTGGAAGTGGATCCATCACAAAGCACTTCAGAGATAGCTGCGGGCTTCGAGGTAAGTGACAAAACTGTATTAATCCACATGAAGCAAACGGGAAATTAAAAAACCTTGAACGATGGGTACCTCATGAAATTGAGTTGAGTGAATCGAACTTGGAAACACGCATCGACTGCTGTGTTACTTTGCTCAACCGACACAATAATGAAGGGATTTTAAATCGAATCATTACTTGTGATGTAAAGTGGATACTGTACGTTAATCGGAAGCTCTCGTCGCAATGGCTGAACCCTGGAGGCCCAGCCAAATCCTGCCCTAAACGAAAATTTACTCAGAAAAAGTTACTTGTGAGTGTTTGGTGGACTAGCGCGGTCGTTGACTACAGCTTTCTAAAATCTGGCCAAACGATTACGGCAGATATCTATTGTCAGCAACTGCAAACCATGAAGGAAGAACTAGCTGCTATACAACCGAGATTGTTCAATCGCTCTAGGCCACTGCTGCTTCACCAAAAAGTTAGATGAGCTACAATTGGAATGTCTGCGACATCCACCGTACTCCCCGGACCTTGCTCCAACAGATTACCATTTTTTCCGGGAATTTGGACAACTTCTTACATGGAAAAAAATTCAACTCCGATGCGGCAGTCCAAACCGCCTTCAAAGAGTTTATTGATTCTCGCACCCATGGTTTTTTAGTAAAGGGATCAATGAACTACCTATGAGATGGCAAAAGTGCATAGATAACAACGGTGCATAATTTGATTAATTAAATATACCTATTTTACAAAAAAAATATTGACTTTATATTCCTCCCGTACAATGGACAAACTTTGCGATGAACCACCGTAAGAATGTACAAAACGCCAATTTCATGAGTAAGGACCTAATATTATCTTTTTTTGCATTTTCCACGCTAAGATTATAAAGTTATTAATTTACTGAAGGAAAAATTCAATTGCGAACACGATTCGAACCTGCGCTTTCTGGTTAGGTACACCGAATCCTGCCTAAAATAAGTTTAATATTAACAGAAGATTTTGGTAGCTACATACTTTAAAAAAAATCTTTAAAACTAGCATTTTGCTATTACAACCTTCATGGAAGAACAACAAGTTGTCGACATTGTCCAATCTCTAAAATTTGTTCCATGACTGCTCACTTGTGCTATAAGCGCCAATATTGCGAAAATCAAAGGGGGGCCAATAAACCGTTGACAGTAGCAGTAGCCTGTCCATTGTACGAGAGTATTAGAGACTCAGAGGAAAGACAGACAATAATTATAGAGGTCAATGGTGGCCGCTATCCACCGTATTTTTTTCCAAAATGGCGCCCGGGAGGAAGGCCAAGCTCCATACAAAAGTCTTCAAACCCCTTTTGTAATTTCAATTGTAAATTACAAAAGTGTTAAAGTTACTACTTACTTACTATTTTTATTTTTATAACCTTCTTACGGAATACGACTTTTTATTTACCGGCTCGTTCAAAAAGTCTGGCAACACTAGGCCGTTAGTAGTTTGTGCACACTGCACGTCAGGGGAGGGACACATAAAACATATCCAACTTCAGAAAAGAAAGTCCCGCCATCTAAGTTTCTTAACAGAGATACACTGATACATAATAGTTTCAAGTACATCGATAGATGTCTCTTCTTTCAACTGTCATGTTATTATTAAACTCTGACGATTAAGTACTGGATTTTATTTCGGTATTTTATATAGTATTTATTCTAGAAAACATTTTATAATATATTTCGTATAAATATTCACATTATTTTATTTCATCTATCACTTTGGATTACGGTAACCCTGTCGTGAAACCCTTTTGTGTTTTTTAATGGGCAATATCACACAATGTAGTCGCTGCTACTTGCGTTGATGCATGTTTGTTTTCGTCACGGCATATTAGTATCTCTTACTAGTCTGTGTTTGTGAGTAAGAGGTTATTATTACATCTTCTATTACATATCACATACTATACTCTTTGCGCTGTAGCATGGTGCAGGTGACAATTACCTGTATAACGTTCCTATGGCATTCTGGTTGGGATGAATTTAATTTACTACAGTTATTAATGATTTAATATATTACGAATGTGGTACAGCTAAAGTACTAAGTCACATAACATACCATCACGCCAGTACTCCCCGAAGGGTTAGGCAGAGGCGTACTAATGTACACCCACAGTTCGCCTGGTATGTTTAGGTCCCAAGTAATAGGGGGCGAGCCTATTGCCATTAACCGGGCACAAATCCAGACTCCGAGCTGCTACTGAGAATTTCAAAGAAAATTCAATAACACTTTGCTCAACCTGGGGATCGAACCCAGGACCTCTAGCGTAGCAGTCGCGCTTGGGACCACTAGACTAATGAGGCAGTCAGTACTAAGTCATAATTTGTAAATCGCGGCAACCTACAAGAGTGAAACGATATGTTACTGAAACTGACACCCGCACCATGCTACAGCGCAAAGAGTGTAGGAAACACACTTAAAAAAATCTTTAAGACTAGCATTTTGCTATTACAACCTCCATGGAAGAACAACAAGTTATCGACATTGTCCAATCTCTAAAATTAGTTCCGTTATTGCTCACTTGTGCTATCAGCACCAAAATGGCGAAAATCAAAGCGACACCGTTGACAGTACAGCCTGTCCCTGTCCCCCCTATCCAGTGTACCTAAAGAATACAGAGGTCAGTGGTTCTTGAGTATTAATGTCAACATGTTATACTAGTATCTCTTAGTAGTCCGTGAACATGTCAATACGATTTCAACTCTACAGCAAGTAGTTTCTAGTGCTTTGTGAGTATTATAGAGTTTATTAACTATTTGGTTATCATTATTTAAGTAGTAATAATAAATACATTTATTACAACAATTATTTCTACATAATAATTTATTTATTTAATATCCTTGAAAGATCTGATAAAAAAATACACACAAACAATCACAGACTACTTAGAGATACCAAACAATGAAAAATATCAGTATAAGCTTTTTCAGTAGGTATTATGTAAAAACTCTTTTATACCTACTGTGACCCAAGAACCCGTCGTGGTGGCCGGTGATTGCCTTGTGGTGGATGCCTTGGTTTGAATGACAAGCTTGTTGTCTCTGCATCCACCACCGTGTCCGCCCGCAACCGTGGTTTGAACGATTTTTGCGGGCAGGCTACTGTCATCCAGACCGCCACGACTCCCATTACCGCCACCACGTTGGTTTGGCCGGACCTTCTATGGTTAAACCCTCAGAGGACCGAGACCACTGATCTCTATGCTACTTACTAGACTAGATTGGCTATGGCGTAGAAATAACAGCATTAAGTGGCTCATTTTGAAACGCTGCTCCGTGCTTTTGTGGAACTAAAATTGACACTGATTGACACATAATGCAAATGGCCGACGAGCTATTTATAGCATCTCCGTGTTCCGATCATTAATGTCGATATTTTTTATTGTATAATTTTGTGTAAGTCCTCAACGAATGAATTGGTAAATAATTTTGTGTAAGTCTAATTAAGTGATATGTTTGAAAATCCTTATGGATCGTCTGACACCTGGGGAGGCGTTATTGTATTGTATTCTAAGTGCCTTGTATTCCGCTGGGTGTAGTTGGTCCATGTGTATTGGTTTAAAAAAGGTAGGCCACAGTACCACATCTTATATTTACTGTAAAACTATACCTTACAAATTTATGTACCAAAATGTTACCACGCACGGAAAACGTTCTTAGTCCTCACTTGATATTTGCATCTATATGAAGTTGAAGTCGTATGAAGTTGTTATGTAAATCGAAATAAAAAGTATGTAATCGGCAGTGGATTTATTTTGATAAATTAAACAGTAAAATGACATAGAATTTTTATAAAATAAAAATAACTAGCATTATGGAAAAAACAAGTTTGAATATTTACAAAAGTTGTAGCTAGGTACCTAATTATTAGACTGCCTCATTAGCCTAGTGGTCCCAAGCGCGACAGCTACGCTAGAGGTACTGGATTCGATCCTCAGGTCAAGCAAAGTGTTTCGGGGAATGCAGGCGTAATAGTAAGTTATGTTATATTGTAGCTAGGTAACATACTTAAAAAAAATCTTTAAGGCTAGCATTGCTATTACAACCTTCATGGAAGGCGAAAATTAAAGGGGGCCAAAAACCGTTGACAGTAAAAGTGCCTGTCCAGTGTACTTATGAAGTCAGTGACCGAGACACATTTCTCTGAGGTTAAATCTGAGGTCGCCACTGTCGTTGTGCGGGTTGCCATATTTATTTATTTAATCGTTATGAAGACCAACAGCATTTCACACAAGACTTATGATTAATGACATATGTTTCATGGAGCCAATTACAGGTCTTCGCGCTTAATTAACATAATACATTTTTGAACATCAGAACAAAATTAACACTGTAAACTTCATATAATAATTACCAGTCGTACAACTAAGAAACTATTTTAGGAAGAAATCACTAAGTACCCGTCTGACTGTCTCCGGCTGAAAATACCAAAATTGTAAATTTTGCATTATTTAATTAAGCTACTGTTCGCTCGCCACAGGAATGCGTTTTGTCTGTAATTAGTGGGTACCAAAGGAAGATGTATGGGGTTGTTATACCTTGCTGTTGTCCTTGGCACGTTGAAATATAATTTAGCCAGAAGATTACGGCAGTCCACTGCATCAACATCCATTCAACTTCAGAATACAGGTGATATCAGCTATCTTTACGACGTCTGGTCAAAGGTAAAATGTGGAACCTAGCACAAAGCTAGAAGTAGTCGCCAGAGGTATAAGTAAGTATTAAACGATAATATATGTATATGACAAATTTTATATGTACATTTTCTATACGGAAGATAACGAGGGTTCCAATCCTGGCTAGCGTATTCTAGTATACTGTATATAAAATGTGCAATACAGAATCTTAAAAGACTTGGCATTTATTAAAGTTTTTATATGTACGAATTACAAATCCCAGCATCTGAGAGACTTTCATAACAATACTCTACATGATCGTTAAATAACTATTTGTGATCGCGGATAACACTAAGATCGCGTACACTTGTCTTTCTCTGTACTTGATGTCCTATAAGAAAATAATCAGACGAATAGATATTAGTTTTCCTGTTGAAAGTAACAACTGTGCACTTGGACGGATTCAAGTCAAGCTTATTCTTAGTACAGTAATTGTCCAATCGACTTAAATCAGTTTGGAGCGCTAGAATATCAGCAGTTGCTGAGATAATCCTAAGAATTTTCATATCGTCTGCAAAGCACAGCAAGTTTGACTTATGAAAGCACGTGTCGATGTCGTTTACAAAGATTAAAAATAGTAAACGTCCTACCAGCGAGCTCTGTGGCACACCGCAGATATTATTTAGAAAGTTATACTGGTAAGGTAAGCCATATGCAAGAATCTTATATTTTGGCCATAAGGTAAGCTTTGGGATTGATCTAACAATCTCGGCTTTACTCTACATCTCTAAGTAGCCTGTGCTTGGGTAAGCTAAAAATCGATTAAAACGTAAATAAATCAAATCAAAATAAACTTAACTTTGCAGTTTGTGTAGTAAGTTGTTTTGTTTGCGCTCTAGTCATATTTATTGTTTTTTGTAGTTTACTTTTATTTATACATTTAATTTATGTAAATTATGTATGATATAATTTTATGAATTCACAAGTTTCATTCTTACCAAATTTATTTATTTAGGTAGGTATTTGTTTTAGAAATAGTAGTAACTATCGTGCGTTGAAATCAAAGAATGATGATTTTTTTTTTGTTTTGATAAAATTGTCTTGACTGTTCCATATCTTCTTTTTCTCGGGTGGAGAAATGTGCCTTATGCACGCCGCGCGCCGCCCCGCTTCAGGGATGCGGGACGGTTGTGTCGGGCTCTCTGGCCAGGTGGCCAGCATACCGACTAAAACCACCACCACTGCCACCTTCCGCACATTGGTGGGATCACTGGAATCGCTCTCGCATGCTCCACGATCCCACCGCGAACGTACAATGTTGGAACAGTGTTGTGTTGTTAGCAGTGGAAGGCAATAGGCTGATTTGATTGATTGAATGTAAGGAAAACTAGAAATGTTTACACCCAGTACTTTATTTATGTAATATTCCAGTAATGTAAGAAGATGATTTCTGACAACAGTTAGTTCGATAAATGATGATATTTCTTAATTCATTTTATTTGAAGTAACTTCATAAATGTACCTACTTAGGTATTTCTATTTTTATTTACCCTCATTTACGAGGTTGCTTCAAAACTACATTAATATAAATGTTTAACCTATGTGGCAATATATAGGACCACAGAACTTACATAGGTATGTTATGTCACACATAATCCACATCTTAGTTAAATAATAAATAATACATGTTAATAATAATCTTAGAGGATAATACTTATTCTAAAATGAAATTTGATTTGATTAGTAATAGGTATATATATATATATAAATAAATAAATATCCAAATTCTATTTTGTAACAGTCTTTTTCAAAAGTCTTTTTAAGAACCAAACTTTCTTTAGTATCACGTTTTACTTAATCTGAACAAGAAAATAAAAATAACCATGACATGCTCACTACTTTAAATTTCATTTAGGTAGGTAGATACATGATCAATACAGGGTTTACCACCACCTGATTATTGGCATTGACTGAAGCTTTTCGCTCATTGTAGCCAAATGGCACATCATCAGCGCATATAGCCGTATTTTAATATCTTCCGTTATTTTCGATTGTTCAACTTTGCCCTAATTAGTCGGGCAGTCTGGCTGCATCAGAATCCTTTACTCTCTTGGAGATTATCTGTTTTCCGCAGCAAGATCCAGAACTCAGTTTTCATAGTGTACCTAACTAGTCCTGGGAATTCAACTTAATCGTAAAATTTCACATTCATGTTAGCGAAGCTGAGGGCAAAAGCTAAATAATATGAACAATTGTGCAATGAAAAGAAAATACAATAAATGTTTTAAAATTCTACTTGGCATTTTTTTGGTGAGTTGTTAGCCCACCAAAAATTAATGAATATTCTGTCTATCCACATTTTAGTAATATAATAATACAGTAAGTCCCTAATAAAATCTTTACCCTATGTGGCAACAAATACCACAGTACACGTATGTATAATCACATCTTAATAGTAGAGAATACCAACATATTAATAATAAAGTCTTATTTGCAATAATGATATTGTATCTAATCTTTGAGAATAATTATGTACTCTAACATCCAAAGATTTGTTTGAATAATGATAGGTAAAGGTAGATCAAAGGTAGATCTAAATTCTAGTTTTTAAACAGTCTTTCCTTTTCTCATGGGCATTGTCAGGTCTATAAAAGTACAACACATTCTTTAGTATCACTTTTCACTTATTCTGATCACTATAATCACTTCACCACACCATGCCTACAGCTCTAAGTGCAGGATCAATAAAGGGTTTATTGATCCCCGATTATTGGCAATGATCAGAGCTCTTTGCACAATGTGATCATCAGGCGCCTCACCGGCGCCTGGGGCCCTATTTTACCATCTCCGATTCTTCACTTTTGCCCTAATTGGTCGGGCGGTCTGTGTTGAATCCGAATCATTTCCTTGTAGTTTACCAGCGCTAGGCAGCGGGATCCAGAACTCGGTTTTCATTGTGTGCATTAATCCTGGAGGCATGGCCTTCAAGTAGCTATTAACGGTCACTGATGCTGCCAGAACCTTGGCAGCATTAATCAGCAGGGAGTTCTTCCAGGAAGAAGCATATGTGAGACGCATGGCTGACTGAGCAGCAGTTGAGCTCAACATCGGAAATAAAACTTTATGGCGTCGCAAATCGGTAAAAGATATTCCTTGAGGTTTACGGTTAAGATAAAATTCCAGTGTGCCATGAAACATATCAACCATAACGCCTACTATAGTGCCTTTGCAAAATCCGGGGCAATCATCAGTTACTGTATGATTTTGGCAAATAGCGCCAGTGTACGATAATCCGTAAGAATCTTCATTTGCGCCAAGAAATGATGTGAAATCACGAACCGACTCTGCAAGATCTTGAGAACCGACGCCCACCATTATGTCTGTTCCATAGGGCTGGGTCAGCATCTTTACTTCCCAGTAATAATGTTCATTGTGTTGTATAGGAATATTTCCCTTTACGATTGCGGTCCCCGAGCTGTAAAGTGGGTGAAAAACCACTTGTTTTTGGTCTTCATAGAGATCCACCCATTTAGGTGCGCGTTTGGGTAACTCCCAACGCCATTTTATAATATTAAGTTCCTCACCACAGGAGCAGTCTGGATTGCCCGGCTCACGTTCATCTTCACCGTTCCAGCAGCGACAAAATGTTTCCGGCATAACTTCGTTAATCGGCTCTTCTTTAGCTTGATTTTCCGACATTTTTAACACACAATTCAGTAGACTTTTGTTCAAGTAACACTCAACGCGAAAGCATAAGTAGCTAGATCGAACACACGCCTATGCCTTCGATGACGCACTGAGTGCTAGGGCCAGAAATAGCTATGTACCGGGTTGCGATGAAAAATCAATAAACCAACGACAATAAACAAGTTCGACGCCCACATTTCACTTGAATAAATCAATATTAGCACCTTCCGCTTAGTTATTGTCAATAAAAGCACTTTATTAGTGCTTTTTATGAATAATTAAGTTACAATTCATTTCAAAACGATAAAATTTTATGGTGTTTTATTTTAAAGAATATTTAAGCCATGTTTCATATCATGTAGTATTTATAATTTTCGCACCATCACAGTGTTATTTATGAATTCTATTTGATTTGCCAAATACAATTAGCCAATTTGCAAACAAAAACAAAGACATTCAAAATTACAATGCTAACGGCTATGCTAATTTCATGTTTGGGGCAAAAAAAGTAATAACCCCGTATATTTAAAAATTCCCGCCACAAAGCGTGTGTTGCCCGTAATCATTTTGCAAGCTGAAACAAATTATCGGGTTCGGGCATAAACTGTACATAATAAAATAAATTATTATGTACATATCAATATTCTTTTATTTAAATAATCTTCAAGTTCTCGATAATTCCGTAGAAAACTAGGTCTTTTGGTAAGTTTATGTAGGTTTTGTAGCGCTGGATTGCATTTTTTGGCATAAATCTATTTTTACAATTATTCGATACATACATACTGATAAAAATGCTAAATAACTCTAAACTTGTTGCTCGTCGATGGTCACTTGTAGTATGGTAACACCGAGCCCTAGTTTTTACAGTAGGTGGGTTGTAATCTGCTTGAAGGTTTGTCTTGTCTTTGTAGTTCTTCTCGCGGCCGCCATTTTGGCGTCACTATCGCATTGAGTTTGTGAATTGAATTGATTGAAACGCCCTCATTGAGAAAATAAAGAAGCTCCTTCAAGATACAGGTATTATCATTTTGTGTTGTTACTTCTAATATATTACACCAAGTAAGACCGTGAAAGAGGTTTAAAATTGCGTTTCCATTGAATTCGTGTGTGATCGTGACGAAGTAGGATTGGTCTGTGCTGTGCAAAAATTATCCAACCCACAAAGCGGCCAAAATCATGAGATTAGCTTATTTATTCATAATACTTGATACAAAAAGTTAGTGGTACATAGCAAAAACCCATAATAACACAACTATGAGTCAAACGCTCATTCGTCTGATAATAATGCGACTACTCCACGAGAATATGGCGAATCATCAATAATTGTTTTTGATTTTGTTGAGTATCTGCTACCTAGTGTCTACTGTATTTAGAAGTACCTACATACGTTGAAATTATCAATAATTTTCGCCACCTCCTGGGTTGGATCACTTTTTCACAGCACGGCCTAAGTGAAATAATCCAATAATAGAAATCTAGCTATTACTTACATTGTGAATTTCTCTTGCTTAATATAATTAAAAATTTTGAAAAATCCCATGAACGTTGATAATGTACAAGGATTTAATAACATTTTCGAAACCCCTGACTATATGACTACCTACATTATATTCACTAAGCTACAAGAAAATCTGTCGGGGCTGCCATTCTCATTTTTTTAATTTGAATTTCAGAATTTCATAGAAATGCTACGATGTATCTTGTAAAACTAAATGCAGCCCCCGCCGGATTTTCTTGTTAAGTGAATATGTGTAGCTAGTCATTTAGTCGGGGGTTTCTAAAATGTTATTTAATGCTTTTACCTTATCAATGTCAGGGCTTTTTCAAAATTTTTAATTTTGCCTTTTATTTTAGCCCTTTTAGAGAATTCCTTTGAAAACTCCACTCTTACGTGAGTTACTTCTGACTAACAAAGTGGAAATTGTAATGACTATTTATTTAACAGATTTTTTGAAATAATTTAGTTTCTAACACACTGTATCTACACCATGAACGTTTTACATCATAAAATGAGTTTAGTACCTACTATACTTCATATAGAAGAAGAAAACAATTGTCAAAATTGGCAACTAATCAGTGAATGACTTGAATGACATCTGTAATCATTGAGGTAATAAAAACAGTGTATTAGTCTAGAGAAAAATCTGTACCCCAATCTAAAATTTAGTTTTTACTCAGCTGAGGCTCACCAAACAAGTCCCATGACGTCATGTTTGTGTTAGAATAACTGCACTAATATGAATATAGGTATTTTAAGTATATTCTTTGTCACAATAATGTTTTTTGATTTATCAGTTATTTACATATTTTATATATTTTTTGACTGGTGCTAATCTAATACAGAAGTATTTAAATAGGAAATTTACTCCGATGGTTACTTTTTTAAAATGAAATTAAATAGGTAGTCAAAAAGATGTAGACATGTTATTATCCTTCAAATGGGAATATTGTTTTGTAGTCAATGTGTAATTTGTAGAGAGTGACTTAAGCAGTTGACTGACCTAAGGTGAAGAAGTGTTTTTGACAGTACTATTGACAGCAATAACTTTGAATTTTATTTATATGTGCCATCTTGTGCTGGATTCTGCACAAATTATTATACTAAAGTAAGAAAAGAGCATGGAGTACCTTATCACAAGTAAGTTAATAGATTCTTAGCTTCCGTACAATTTATTTTATTTTCTTCATCACAAATAAAATTTAAAATGAAAGAAAGTGTCAGCACATGCCTTACTAGTATGAGAGAAAGGGACCCACACATCACACATCACTATATAAGGACATACTGGACATATCAAATGTGTCATTGACAACTGCGAGAAATAAGGATAAATTTTGTATGTTGCCCTCGAATACTACACTCCTCAAAAACAACATTTTCTGTATGGCTCCAAAAATTTTTAATCAGTTGCCAAAGATCATCAAAGATAGTCCATTAGTGTCATTTAAGCACCAATTAAAGGAATTTTTCTACCTAAAATGCTATTATTTGGTTTCTGAATTTCTGGAGGATAAAAAACTGTAAGAAATAATAACATAACATATCATCACGCCTGTATTCCACGAAGGTTGAGGCAGAGGCGTACCCAAACATACCGGCGAACTATGCGTGTACATTAACACGCACAGTTCGCCGGTATGTTTGGGTAATAGAGGGCGAGCCTATTGCCATTAACCGGGCACAAATCCAGACTCTGAGCTACATTAATTTTACAAAACATATCATAATAAAACAAAACATGTTACAGTCTTATGAAAAGTGCACAAGCCAAAGGCAGCATATAGTTGTTCTGATGGTGACTGATGACTGTGCTATCAAAGTTAATACTTGGGACTTGCAGTCTAATAAACATGGAACCACTGTAGGTCCCTTTGATACTCGTAATGGGATACCACACATCAATACACTGGTAACCATTCATACCATTGTGATCTTGGATTCTGATGCTGTTCAGTATCTTGTGATATTTCTATGACTGTACTATCACAGTGAAGTTGCAGAACACTCAGGGACTCAATACCCAGGGATATGCATTAGACTTGTGTCCCCCATACAAACATGTATATGGACCAGCTCTTTCCTTTTTTTATGGGATAGTAGGGCAAACGAGCAGACGGATCGCCTGACGGTAAGCGATCACCGCCGCCCATGGACACCCGCAACACCAGAGGAGTCACGAGTGCGTTGCCGACCTTTAAAAAAGGATTGGGCCTCCGGCAACCTCACTCACTCGGCGAAACACAACGTAAGCGTTGTTTAACGCCGGTTTTCTGTGAGGCCGTGGTATCACTCCGGTCGAGCCGGCCCATTCGTGCCGAAGCATGGCTCCAACGTGTAAACGTGGGAGAGCCATGTACCAAAGATGTGAAGATATATTACATCATCATCGTATCAGTTAAAAGACTCCCACTTCTGAACAAAGGCCTCCCCCAAAGACTTTCACAAGGACTGGTTATATGCCACCAGGTTGTCGATTCATAACGTTGGAGGTTTCACACTACGTTTTCTGGTGCCATAAATAATAATAATAATAATTTGACCACATTTTGGCTGTCGGTTGTTTCTTTTTTAAGAAAAATATTTTGTTTACATTACAGCGAGACTTAAGAGACTTGGTCTAAAAAAGTGTCAATAGTGTTATTTATATTACTTATATGTTATTATGATATACATATGTATATATAAAAATAATATTTATGTATTGTCTGCTGTGTATTTCTTTACCATTAATACATCTTTATATATATAGTTCATGTGTTAGTCACCTAACTCCTCCTAAACGGCTGGACCGATTTGGATGAAATTTTGTGTGGGTCCCTGGATGGTTTGAAAATACAATTTGACGCGGTAGTTTCTGGTTTTAGAATTTTTTTATTTCAGGGCAGGACAACATCTGCTGGGTCCGCTTGTATAATATAATTTAATCTTTAAATATAGAAGAAGAACCTGACTGACTAACCTACTGACTCTCTGACGTATCAACGCACAGCCGAAACTACAGGAGCTAGATCCCTGAAAGTTTACATGCTGGATCCTTTTGCACTGTAGACAAGTACTAAGACAGAATTTTTTACAATTCAAAACCAGAAGGTAGTGAAAAGGGGCGTGGAAGTTTGTATGAAAATCCGCATACACACACAATTATACATATTAATAAACGTCAAGATTTAAACATTAAGATTCCATAATACAGCTGTCATTCGCTGACAATTGTTGTTCGATAATTGTTTTCTTTGTAAATTAGACTTAACACATGTTATGATATGAAACCTCCATGGTATAGGTACAGTGGGCACAATATATTTTAGAAACATAAATTATCTATATAAGTACACCAGCGAAGATACGCACGGGAATTCTAGTAGTAGTATTATATAATAGTTTAGGTTTGTAACTAAAATTTGGCTTTCAAAATTAGTTATTAATACAGACCGTTATTGATCCCATCATCCAACAGTCATGTGCTGTTTTAATATGATTATTATGAGCCCAAAAGACTAAAAATAAGTTTATCTTGCTACATATAAACATAATGAGCCCATTATGTCGACTGCCTCATTAGTCTAGTGGTCCCGAGCGCGACTGCTACGCTAGAGGTCCTGGGTTCGATCCCCAGGTCGAGCAAGTGTTATTGGGTTTTCCTCTGAAATTCTCAGTAGCAGCTTGGAGTCTGGATTAGTACCCGGTTAATGGCAATAGCTCCCTATTACATGGGACTTAAACATACCGGCGAACTGAGGCTGTACATTAGTACGCCTCTGGCTAACCCTTCGGGGAATACAGGTGTGATGGTATGTTATGTGATGGTATGAACCCATTATACTGTCCCACTCCCACGGGCACGTGTCTCCTCTAAGAATGAGAGAGATTAGATTAGAGTCCACCACGCAAGCCTAGTGCGGGCAGACTTCCCATGCCCGCCGTCGAAAAAATCTCTTAGGCATGCAGGTTTCCTTACGATATTTTCCTTCACTTAAGCGCATAATAATTAACAATTAATACGCACATGACTTCAAAAAATCAGAGGTACGTGCCTTGGATTTGAACTCGAGACCTTTGACTTGGCAGTCCAACGATCATACCAGTAGGCTACCAATGCTCTCTGCTCTTATTTTGGCACATAAATAATATTTTTATCTAATTACAATACCGGTTGAAGTTACATCCTTTTATTTAAATAATTTAGAAAATGAAGAAGGATTAACTATAAATCTATGTCCTAAAAGTTTTAAGAAAGTCCTCAAATGGAATATTTTGAGTACAGAAAGATTTTTGATTTTGAACAGTTAAAAAAACTAGGTAACTAACTTCCAACTGTTAAATATTTAAAATAACTGTAAATTATATGTACTCGTATTAATAATAATAAATAATGATTTATGTAATGAATAATAAGTTCAATTTACGTTGCATTTCATCTGATTATTTTTAAGTAACAATGATAGGAGTTTTATCTCAATCCAGACGTTGAGTCGACCTTGGACTACCCTGCCGATCGTTAGTGGGTGGAACCCCTTTATTGATTAAGCGAATCGTTAGCTTGCTACATTTATAGACTCAACAAAATTGCAATTATAGTCTAGATATCTTGCGTTTCAACCATTTTGTTTAAGCTCAGCTATGAATATATAGACGTTCTGATGAAAGTTGTGTTGATCGTAAATTAGTCGGTAGAAGCGCTAGCAAATAGGGTTGAAGATGAGATAGATTGATATGGTGGAGCATTAAGATATAGATAGGTACTTAGTTATCTATTTTCGTGTCAACAACTGAATAGCTTTAGTTAGGGTCTGATCTTATACAGTCAGCGTTGACATTGACGTGTTTTAAAGATATGATTAATTATTTAATACATATTTTATAGTACCTACTTCATCGTGCATGCCATAGGGTATTTTTGAATAGGTCTTTTAAATGTAAGGGCTATGCCTAAATATTATTTTCGATACAGGCACTCCAAAACACGTAAAGCCTTTTTGATTTCCAACCGTTTGTTTAGTTTGTTTAGTAAAGCGAAAATATGTTTACAAAAATATTTTCGCTTTGTCTGGTAACTTTTGTTAGAGGCACGTGTCTGGAGGACGGAGGTAGGTAGGTGATGGGGTAGAAGCACGTGTTTGACTGAGGCCTCGTGCCTCATTCAATCTAAACAAACTGTTGGAAATCGAAAAGGCTTTGTTTTTTTTAGTACAGAAATATTAACTGTGGGAGCCATACCTACTCATGTTTTCGAACAGCCATGACGTACCGCGGCAACGTGACGGACGAAGCTCGTGAAACAACTTGAAAGTTTTACGTCCCTTTTATTAATCATTGTGTTTTCTTTATTTATAGCTGGGCCGGGAGGCCAACATTTTCAACTGAAGGAAAACTTTGAAGAAAACCAGGTGAGTCTGAAAGACTTGGTAGAGATCGGGACAGTTTCTAGAAATACTTTTCTTAACGCGGCTTAAGATTTTTTAGTAAAAGATTTGAAATGTACTTTATCTCAATTACTCCAGCAGGACATTAGTACGAGAAAGGCGCACAAGCGCGCACGGCAATGGGCCACCCATTGGATTGCTAAAAATTATCGTAATCGGTCGGTAATTTAAAAAGGCCAAACGATCCTCGCGTTTCAAGCTTATAATAACTCCATCCAGAAATCGAACCTTTGGCCCGGTTGTTCTAAAGGGCCAAATAAGCCAACGGAAAAAGCGCTGCGAGAGAACCTGGCGGGCCGATATAATCAGGAAAACATAGAAATATCGGTTCCATTCGCCCCACAGGGCGAAATAATTACTAAAACGAAGACAGGGCTAGAGATCCTGGCGGGGAAAGGTAACCAGGAAAACTTCGTTAGAAAAAAAACTGTCGCTCAAAAGGGCGACAGAATTCCAGAAAAGGAGACTAATCCGGTCAGTCTGGAAACCCAAGATAGCTCCTCAGACCAAGAAAACGAGGGAAATATTGAAATAAAACAATACATTATAGTCACCCAAAACGAGGACACAGTTCAGGACAAAAAGCCAGACCAGGAAAGTCTGGCTAGCCAAGATAGCGCGTCTAACGAAGATAACCAGGAGAGCCTGACAGAGGAGGCCACTATGGCTCCACCAGATAAAAAAGAGAAGACCAAGCAAACGCTCATGCAGTCGTACTTAAATGAAGGAACTGCAGTCATAGCAGGTAAGATTGGAATCATTGGAATACAAATATTTCTGAAATACATTTTTTATCTACGATGTGCGGGGAAAAAATTGAGATGTTTGTTAGTACAATATAATATTCTCTTCCCGTGACAGCTAATCACGTTATTGGCTCCCATTGACGTCATCGTTTGATATATAATACCACTATGTGTAAATACCTACCTATTTGCCCAGCAAGATGCATTTTTCACTTGCTTCTCTAATTGTGGAATTTTCAATTTGTAATTTTATACAGTTTACTTTTATAACCAAATAGACGAATAACATGAGACAAAAATAAGTAGGCTACTAAGCAACTTATATTCATAATGAATTAAAAATTTCCTTATTGGTATCGAAATTGTCAATCAATAGCAACACTGGTCGTGAAATTGACGTCGCTGCGAGCCATCCCGGAAATAGAATACCTCCATGCTTTTTACCCCCAATGGAACGGAGAAGGGGTATATGTGTAGGGTGAGAGGTTGTTTGTTTTGCTATAATAAGTAATATGTTTTGTTTGGAAGTGAATGGTGCATCGGATGATGAGGCCGAAAATACTGGCGTCACCTACTTTGTGGATGAACACGGCAGGTACTACTATCAGCAGGCTGGGGCGAACCAGAACTTTGTCCCCATCGACTCTTCTGCAGTCAATGAGGAGTCTGCGGTTCGTATTGCATGTCTTGCGACAAGACTTTTTGTCTTTTTGTTCAAGTAAACCTAATACTCGTGTAATTCATATAACATTGCAATATGTTCTTTCCAATTTCACTGGGGCTCAAGAACAGATTTTACATTGTCTGTAATATGTGACTGGACATTGCAATTGCAGCTGCTATTGCAGATTATTAAATTTGGAAGCGAGGCCATTTTTACCAATAGAAATTATATTACAGGAACCTGCAAGTGATTCTGACCAAGTAATGGGTGATCAAGAAGCTGAAGGTTACCAGACTGTCACTCTTGTCCCTTCGGAGTCCAGCAATGGGGAGGTCAGCTATGTCCTGGTTGTGCAGGAGGAAAATAAGGCCGTCGTCAACATCGATCTCAAGGTGGATGAGGTAGGGAAATAGATACTTATGTATATACATGATGTATTGCTGTCCTGTCCTCTTTCTCACAACGTAAAAATGATGGCGTTAACACTTTTTAATACGGCCCCTGTTGGCTGAAATGTCTAACATTATTGCTAATGTCAATATAACACGTTTATAATGTCATATGAACAATCAGGTGTTGACATCCGTTTTAGCTTTACGTTACTTTATTATCATCATTGATTCATCTAGACATTGTGTCTTAGGCCGAGCAGGAGGAGAAAGGCAATGATGACGTGTACAACTTTGATGACGAGGAAGAGGGAGGTGAGGAAGCTTCTGAGGAAGAAGAAGAGGCCGCCGAGGGTAAGGTGAAACCTACCCCAAAGCGGGCGAAGCACGTGAGACCTCATTTCACCTGCAACTTCTGCTCCTACACTAGTCATCGCCGGTAAGTTAACTTTAAACCAGACTTCTTATAACCCATTATATTGTCTCACTGCTGCGTACGGGTTTCCTTTCAGAACTATTCACTGTTTTTTGAGACAATAGTTTTAGGTCTTTCTCAATGTTACTGAAACTAAGTAACGCCTTACCTTTTATCGAAATCTATTTAGATTTTAGATAAAAATTCTAATGGTACATGTATGGTCGTACCAGCTACCTGCTCCTCCGCCACATGAAGTCCCACTCGGAGGACCGTCCGCACAAGTGCAACGTGTGCGAACGCGGCTTCAAGACCGTGGCTTCGCTGCAGAACCACGTCAACATGCACAACGGAGTCAAGCCCCACGTCTGCAAGTACTGCAACAGCCCCTTCACTACGTCTGGTGAGTACCTCAATTTTTTTTTATTTATTAATATATTTGTATTATAAAACACATATAATTACAAGAGTGCCATCATCGCCAACAAACTGTTGTACAGTTTGACGATACTGCTTATTTAAGTAACTGCATGTATTTTTCTATGAATAAATAAATAAATGTTTTTGTTTCCTTCAATGATAATACATAATTCCTCGAAGATTTCTTCACCCTAAATCTAAATCCGGCAATAGAAAAAAAACTCGTAGCGAAGCAAACGAAAATGGATTTGAAAGGAGAAGAGTTGTACTAAAGAATAAAAAAAAATATATAAAATGTTTTTAGCACTGATATTGTTATAATTAACAACAAATTCTAACGTCCTAAAGCAATTATGTTGTAATTAAATTAGCGTCAAAATCAAGTCAACATCAAGAAATGATGTGTCTCACCCTAAAGGCAAAAATTTTGTAGACCTGTGTAAAATACATATACAATAACTAGATAAAAAAAGAGTTATTTATTTCCATATAATTCTTACAATATTTGATTTAACATAACATAATCAACCCATTATATTGTCCCACTGCTGGGCACGGGTCTCCTCTCAGAACGAGAGGGATAAGGCTATAGTCCACCACGCTGGCCTAGTGGGGGTTGGCAGACTTCACACGCCATCGAGAAAATCTCTCAGGCATGCAGGTTTCCTCACGATGTTTTCCTTCACCGTTTAAGCGCGTGATAATTAACTATTAATACGTACATGACTTCGAAAAGTCAGAGGTGCGTGCCTTGGGTTCGAACTCGAGACCTTTGACTTGGCAGTCCAACGGTCATACCACTAGGCTATCACTGCTTCAAAATGCTTTGCTTTAATATTTGATTTGGTCATTCATAAATGGATCCACATACCATCAAGGCTATTGCCATTAACTGGGCATAAATTCAAACTCCGAGCTGCTACTGAGAATTTCATAGAAAAAGTTAGTAGTAGTTATATGGATTCCTGTTGGTTATAAGCCTCCTCTCCTTAAACTTAAACCAACATGCTCTTCCATTGCTCTCCAGCTATTGAGACTATTAGATAGTAAGACAGGAGGCCAACTCTTACAATATAGAAGATATTTCGTAGAAGCAGTTGTATTTGAAGTGATTGGTGGTGTTCAGGTGAGTTGGTTCGTCACGTGCGCTACAAGCACACTCACGAGAAGCCGCACAAGTGCTCCGAGTGCGATTACGCATCCGTGGAGCTGTCCAAACTGCGGCGGCATGTGCGCTGCCACACCGGCGAGAGGCCGTACCAGGTGAGACATCCATTCCATGCCATTCCATTATAACCATCCATTCCATTTACCCCATTACAACCATCCATTCCATCCACCCCATTACAACTCCATTAAATTAATTTTAAATTCATTAATTAATTCTTTTAATACTATCAACTTCGGTTCAACATTAACCTTTAATGCCCACAGTCCACACACACTAAATAATTTTCAATGTTTATTAATATTTGATGTGTAGTGTTAAGAGTGATTTTTTTTACGTGGGAGAGCCATGCTTCGGCACGAATGCCGGCTCGACCGGAGTGATACCACAGTCTCACAGAAAACCGGCGTCAAACAACGTTGTATTTCGCCGAGTAAATGAGGTTACCGGAGGCCCAATCCCCTTTTAAAAGGCCGGCAACGCGCTCGTGACTCCTCTGGTGTTGCGGGTGTCCATGGGTGGCGGTAATCGCTTGCCATCAGGCGATCCGTCCGCGCGTTTGCCACACTATCCCATAAAAAAAACACAATGGGGATGATAACTAAGGAACTAATGGCGCCACCTTCGTCATGGCCAATGCTATTCTATTGGTTGAACACTCTTTATATTGACAGAAATAACGTCAAGTTCAACCAATAGAATTGCGTTGGCCATGTCAAAAGTGGCGCCATTATTTGCTCAGTAATAATCCCCATTATATATGCAAAATAAAATTGTTCTTCTGACTTTACAATTATTTGCTCAGTGCCCTCACTGCACGTACGCTTCACCGGACACATTCAAGCTGAAGCGTCACCTGCGCACTCACACTGGGGAGAAGCCGTACAAGTGCGAACACTGCAACATGTGCTTCACACAATCCAACTCGCTGAAGGCACATCGGCTGATCCACAACGGTGAGTTGTACTGCGATGACAATCAACCATACATCCCGCCTGATATAAGCGGCAATTGCAGCCTAAACACGACAGCAACAATGCAGGCCTCACCCGTGCGGTGTCATCTTGAGACACCAGTGGACAAGACATCTCATTTGCCCATTAATTCACTGGGTACACACAATAATGTGTAGAATATTTGACAATACATTGGCACCAACCCTGACGAACTCGGCAGCAGTTCTAACACTTCATAAGTAATAGCTATTAGTATAATTATATATACATATAGTATAGGCATGTATGTTTTGACAAAGATTGTGTAATAATTTATCACGGAATAATTATGTGTCAGGATAAAGGTGTGGTTAGCTACTTAATACAAACCCTTTGGTAGATAATTATTTATAACCCAATATATTTAAAGAACTTGTTTCTTCCCTGCTTGTATGTCTCTTTTGTCGACTGTACCTTTGGGAGCCACTCCTTTCTTACTATTTAATAAATACTACAAGTATTGATGAAAATTGAAATAAAACACAAGTCAGGCTCATAAAAAGGGTTTTACGTCGGTGGCTGGAATAAAACACCTTTAGGAGATGTGAATTGGTTAATATTGTGAATTTAGAAAATAACTCAACGATTTCTACACTTGCACAGTGAAGTCGTTATTTAATTATGACAATGTTGCCAGTGTCCGAGAAGCCCGTTTACTCGTGTGAGCTGTGCCCAGCCAAGTGCGGCCGCAAGACGGACTTGCGAATACACGTCCAGAAGCTGCACACGTCGGACAAGCCACTCAAGTGCCGCCGCTGCGGCAAGTCATTCCCCGACCGATACTCGTGCAAAGTGCACAACAAGGTATCTTATAACTTTTGTGTTATATAATTAACCACTGCGGACATTTTGACATGTTATTCTTATACTTCATCTCTCACATCAAACTCCTCAATATTCACGTTGACAGACCAAAATTATTAACAGAAGAAAAACGGTGTAAACATGCATCAATTACCTATTTAAAGGAGTCATCAATGGAGTTTCTGGTCGGCTCTTCTCGAAGACTCACTATTTGGAAACATACAAATATTTTTGGACATTTCAAAGATCTAATTGAAATAAAATAAATGACTTTTATTTTATGTTTTATTATTAAATAACTATTGTAAAGTTACAATGTTTAATTTGAACAACTATTTTCCCAACGCGAATGCAGGTATTATCAAAGAAGATATTATCCAGGATCTTGTTTTACAGACCCATGAAGGCGAGAAGTGCTTCAAATGCGACCTGTGCCCATATGCGTCGACCACGCTGCGCCACCTCAAGTCGCACATGCTCAAGCACACTGATGAGAAGCCGTTTGTGTGCGACCAATGCGATCAATCCTTCAGGTTAGTAACAAAAACTTTTACTATAACACCAGGTTGCCGGGTTTGATTGCCAGTTGAACAGTGTTATTGGATTTTTTTTGATATTGACAGTTACAGCACAGTTTAGATTTGTGTTCGGTTAATGGACCGGCGGACTGTAGATGTACATGACTACATTTCTGCCTAACCCTTCGGGGAATACAGGTGTGGTAGCATTCTGTTTAAAATTAGTCTTATCATTGTTCAATCACCTTGTAAGGGAAGGAGAAAAGTGTGACATTTTCAACACAAGTACCATGGTTATTGGGGCTGCCTCAAATTATGTATGACCAATGCCGGAACTAGCCTTTTGTGCGCCCAGTTCGAGATTATAGAACTACGCCTTTGAATGTTCTGTGCTGGCTGGAAATTTCGGCGCCATGTGCCTGGGCACTGCTGGCACCGCCCCAATAGGGTAGTTGACTGGTCTGTGATTTATTAAAAATAATGGTCCTATTGAAAATTTTTATTAAAAATAATCCGTAGACTTAAAAAATAATTTAAATCGAGTCATAAAGTTCTAAGATATAAGCTTTTAAAGTATTTGGTGGGGATTGAGTGGTCAGTATAGAATTTGTATGGCGCACGCAAGGTTTGACGTCACAACGTGCTATAGTACGCTCTCTGTCTAGCATACAATTAAAATACTTATAACTTCCTTATTTTTGAACCGACGTTAATTTTGTTGTTCGGCTCTTTTTGTGGTCATAATTTTTATGGGACCATTAAAAAATACCAGCCAACTAGCCTAGTATGGTACTGTGTATGACCGCAATGTTTGAGAAGACAAAAACTCAGATATAAATTCCCACCTCAGGCAGAAGCAGCTGCTCCGCCGTCACCAGAACTTGTACCACAACCCGAACTACGTGCCGAAGCCACCCAAGGAGAAGACGCACTCCTGCCACGAGTGCAACCGCATGTTCGCTCACAAGGGCAACCTGATCCGCCACCTTGCCATCCACGACCCAGAGTCTGGCCACCATGAGCGCGCCCTCGCCCTCAAGATCGGAAGGCAGAGGAAGGTCAAGTTCGTTGATGGACAGCTTGTCAAGGTGGGTTTGATAATTTTTATCTGCAGTATTGTGAAATAACATGTATGGAACCACCGAAAATTGGAAACGAACAAGGAATATTTTACCGTGGCGAATCGTATCCAAAGCTGTAATATTTTTTAAAATATTACTGTAAATTGTACATTTGGTTAATAATCTTATTGGAATTACTATTAATAAATACACTAGAGGTCCTGGGTTCGATCCCCAGGTCGAGCACAGTGTTATTGGGTTTTTCTATGAAATTCTCAGTAGCAGCTCGGAGTCTGGATTTGTGCCCGGTTAATGGCTATAGGTTCGCCCCCTATAACATGGGACTTAAACATACCAGTGAACTGTGGGTGTACATTAATTACGCCTCTGCGTAATCCTTCGGGGAATACAGGCGTGATGGTATGTTATGTCTTATTTGAATTTGATGATTAAAATGTCTTTTGCGTTGCGTAGATTAATTGCTAAAAAGCGAATGGAATAATAATATTATTATTAAATAATTAAAGAGATCAACAATAGTGCATTATTTGCTTTTTGTATTATTAACTATTTTCAGGACTATTTTTGTGTTTAAAAAGCTAAACTTTTTTTCACAATAATAAACATAAGTACAAATTTAATATTCTACAATAATAATGGTTGTTGGTGAATGGAATGGGAAGATTAAACGCTTTTACAGCAATAATCTAATTTATTTTATAATATTCTGACACAACAATGCTATCCTTGCTAGGGGCGCGACACAACCAACGAACTTACAAATAATATCGGTAGATGGCACTGCTCGCGTGTTCGTAATATGTTATCAGTTGGGATTCATATGTAGTGTAATTAAGTGTCGTTTTAGTAAGTAGTAAAGCAAATATTTTCTATACCGTAATTAGCTGATTGTATACTACAATGCTCATAGTTAGGGATCATCTAAATATATAAAACAAAGTCTGGTTTGTAACAACACATAACTTGAGAACGGCTGTATCGAAGACATGGGAAAGGGAGTGGATGATTGAGGTGACAGCTGATAGGGATGAATGGAAGAAAAGGAAATGCTGCGCCGTCCATAAATAAATTGGAATAAGGGCAGGAAGATGATACAGGGCAAGACAACGTTTGCCGGGACCGCTAGTCTATACATATAATAAGTCTGCGGAAAAGTCGTGCCTGTATTGCAATTGAACGATACTAAAGCCGAAATAATGATTTTTAATATTGTTGTCAATCTGATGTCCGCTTATAACTCAAGATGTACTTGACGGATTTCTATGAAATCTGGTGTACAGGTAGATTATAAGGCTACTCAACATTTAGTTTAACGTTTTTATCGTTATAACCCTTAGATATTTTCTTAAGTAGGTATCCTACGTGAGCGAAGACATTGGCGATGTATTTAATTAAGCTGCGCGACGTGTACGATGCTAAATATTGCAATAGTCTGATAGTGCTGTAATATTCATTCGATTCTACACATTGAATACCGTCCCGTTCACAAATGCAACGCAACTATAGATTTTCGATATAATTTACTACGCGTGTTTATTAATGAAATTGGAATATTATTTTAATCATAGTCATAATTAGCTGCATCTTAGCATCTTTTTAAGTCTTGCGAATTGAGATGGCACCATTAATTATTTATGTATATGAATACTTTTATTGTAACGTAGGTCTAGCAGTCTCGCGATGGTATGATAGTGTTTACCAAATCACTCCTTTGTTATTTATGTAAAGTTTGAAGCTTGCCTTTTCTTTACCATAGTTCTGCGTTTACGCGATGACGCTGACCTGACCTGAGCAAAATAACTTTTGATTTGCTATTTCGAAATTATAATAGTACCTAGATACTACAGATAAAAAACTACAACTGTCAAGGGAAAAGATATTGCTATAGCCACTATATCACCTTGTATAACATACGAATTTAAACACACATGAGTAACATACGAATTTAAACGCCACAGATTTAAAAAAGATGTTTTTTAATTCATTTGTAACCCTTATTCTTGAGCTTGCGTGTAGACTGCGTTTTCCATTTCTTATCAACCTTAAACTCTACTACAACAGTCATAACGTATCTTCAGGATATCGGCAACATCGAGCCCACAGAAGGTGCGGAAATGATGAAGCTAGGACTCAGCAACAACGAGCTGAAGCGAGGCGAGCTGGTGACGGTGGCCGATGGAGACGGGCAGCAGTACGTGGTGCTGGAGGTCATCCAGCTGGAGGACGGCACTGAACAGCAGGTCGCGGTCGTCGCGCCAGACTACATGGATGAGGACGAAGCAGGTGAGCTGATGACTAGCCCTACTAAATAATATAACCATTTCAGAGTTCTAGGCATCTCGTAAGAGGCTTCGGGTCTGACTGGCTGGCGCTTACCACCACATTACGTCGGAGTCAGTCGTATCTTAGTATATATTCAGATTATTGCGCTCGAAAACCAGCTCCCTAAGTTGCTGGGGCTATCGCAGTCTGCAGTCCATAGGGAGCTCTTAAAGCTTGGCATTAAGCAATTAATTTGGTGTTGCAGGAGTCGATGGGCGGCGATACCGACTTAACCAATAAAATGAAACTTTTAATGCTCTGGAACACTTCCTTACTAATATTATAAACGTGAAAGTTTGTGAATATGGATGTATGGATGATAGTTACTCTTTCACGCCAGAAGGGCTGAACGGGTCTGGATGAAATTGGCACAGAGATAGATTATAGTCTGGAATAACACATAAGCCACTTTTTATCCAGGTCGCACCCAATTCTGAAGTTCACGCAGGCAAAGTCGCAGGCATAAGCTAGTATATAATAAATATCTATCTATATCTTATTTATTTTATGCAACGGAGCAACCCCATAATAGTTACTGCAATTTAAAATGGGTCACAGTAAAAAACTCTGAACTAAGGAACCCACTGCTTTAGACATCAATAGTGGACTTCAGCAACACCAGGGTATCCAATATATAAAAAAGACGTTTGTATACGCGCCAAGTGCGTGAATAGCATGAAATAAGTCAATAGCGTTTGTGTCCATTACATGTATATGTGTGAATATGTTCATTTGCGTATATACCATTGTTTTAGGGACACTACTACATAGTAGTGGGAGCATAAAGTTATCAAAAGATGATAAGGGGACAGTTACCATTCTGTACATAGTAATACTATTTACAAAATGTTAACATAGGTAATTATATATTTTTTTACTACATTATAATCGTTAATGCATCGCTGTCTTATACAGAAGAGGAGGAAGAGGAGGAAGAAGAAGAAGAAGAAGAGGACGAGGAAGGTGCACAAAGGGAAAGGGATTACGAAGTAAAAGAACCCGTAAATGTTGCCGAACGGAGCATCAAACTTGAGAAAGAGGTCGACAGCTGCTTCGGCTTTGATGTAAGTACCTTATATTCACCCAGTCGTACTCACAGCCTTGTATTTAAGAGCTCAAATGTTACAAATTTTTTATATGAATCATGGCAACCCCAAGCGGTTTTCTCGTTGATATTTAATATTGACGTGTGTTATTTCCCTGAAAAAGATCCCTGTGCTAAATACCAAACCAAAAAAGCTCCTTTTTCTTAGCTATGGATTTTATGGAGCTCTGTATTTTATGGTACAATCAATCGTAGGGCAGTGGGAACATGGGGCCAAATCGATAAAATTTCTATACGGCAGCATGTAACTTCGGAATTTTACGATCCATAAAATCGAATCGATAAGTTTGTCTGCTTAACAAAGGTTTAAAATGCCGACAATATTTACTATAAAAAGGAGGCTTATGTCCAGCAGTGGACATCAGTAGGCTGAAATGATGATGATGATTTACTATAAAAATCGTTAAAATTTATTTGACGATAGTATGACATTTAGAAGATGTAAAATGTATTATCGATTGATAAAAAAACATTAAATATGGCAGTATACCGGTGTCATGGTCATCAGAAAACAAATGGTACCAATATACAGTATGGTATGTCTTTCGTTTTATCAAACCATTCGATATCCGTAATAACTATCAAGACTCCCACATCCTTGTAAAGAAGAAATAAGACACTGTCCCCCCTCGTCCACCTGGCGGACCGAATTTCTCTTACAAACGTAATACCGAAATAAATCGTAATTCAAACACAATTTAATCAAATTCTGTTATTATTCGGATTCCGATACCGTTAATCTAGGTTCCTACTCTACCATTTCGTCCAAAATACTTCAATGAAAATATGCTTACATTTATTTTCATTGAAGTATTTTGGACGAAATGGTAGAGTAGGAACCTAGATTAACGGTATCCAAATCCGAATAATAACATAATTTGATAGAATATTATCTGGTTTATGATTTATTTCGGTATTACGTTTCTGTGGGCAATTCAAGCTCCGCTGGACCCTTAAATCGTCATTAATGGCACCTTACGAGTCCCATAATGTTTATTTATTTTTTCCTTTCTTTTTATTTGTATTTCCTATTACCTTATTTTCAGGAGGAGGAGGAGGAGGAGGACCAGGAGGATGATGAGTACACTAATAAAGTAGTGCTGCGTTTAGTTTAAATGTCTATGTGTGTCTCGATCCGCTATCGGCATGGCAACAACATAACGTAATAACAAACGACGTCACTACCATATAGGAGACGTATTGATACAATAACTCTCCTATATGTACATTGATTGTTTATGACTTTCAGGGAGGCAATCTTGTGAAGATCGCCTACACTATTCTACTAATTATTATACTGAATAATAATACATTAATATGTACTGAAACGGTTCTGTTTAGTGCATTTGCTGATTTCTTCCATTGGTTGAGATGTTACCTCTTTCTGTTATCAAATATCGACCATTGATTGGTGGGGGAAATAATTATAAAATTGGAAATTGATTAGAGATCAGAATTGTACTACGTTGTTTTCACTTGATTAAGGCCATGCCGGTATGTCATATTACATGTCGATTGTACCAAATAGTTAAACTGCAGTCGAAAGTAATTATGAAAGTGAGGCTACAAACCGGAGTACGCAACTAGAATTATGAATAAAACTTTGGAAACTTTAATCTACTTAATATTGCGTGGTATGGTAATTTGGTGTTCGTAGCAGTCTTTGTTCTTACATGTTGTCCATCTCAGCGCAGTGTTGTCGCTTACTACCGCCTGTAGTACGTAGTACTTACCCCGCAATTTTATTTGGTTACGTACTTTCGGTGTCTCATTGATGTACAGTTTGATCTTATTTAATTCAAATCATGAACTTTACATTCCGTTTGAATACGGAAATAAAATTTTGTAGTGATGTACGGGAAGCTAGCGGCTTATTTGTTGTTCTGTTTTGATCGTTTATAATATTGGGGACCGAACCCACATATAAAACCTGTGACAAGATACTGAGCGGGTTCTAATGTTCCTTTGCATCTTCAATGCAATGTTGCTTTCCATCCTCCTATCTTATGTCCTGGTTCGGCCGTCTTATATATGTATGCTCATAATAAGCATACATTTGCTACTTGCAACACAATGTATGCTTTTTATGATCATAAGTGTAATATTACGTATGACAGCCGGCAGCTTCTCGTCAACTAATATTGTAAGCTTTGGGTGTTTGAGTACATTGGAATTAAATAAATCTTGAGAGTTCTCTAGCACAGGTTTATTCTCCGTTGTGTTCAACCACCGAATGCTGTCGTAATTATATAGAAAATACTAAGTATATTATATGTGTCGGTAAAGTACCTGCTGTGAATCCATCTTCTTCGAATTAAGTGGATATGGCACTTACCTATTTTAACCAGTCTCAAACTACAGGTTCAAAGACGTTTATTCACATTATGAGATCTCCGTCGCTGACTACAACTACGATTTGTAGGGCTGGCTCTATGACCCCGTGTGGCGTGGATTCTACCCCACCGGGGCGTATCGGCTGTACGGTCCGTCAGTCTATTTGTTCCCCTGTCATATTATAATCTTAAAAGTAAGTTATTTCCTCTCAGCTTGCACAATACGCGAGAAAATAATTCGCAACGTTAATATATCAAGATAATACGTGCGCCTAATTTGACATACATTCAGAAGTAATTTAAATTACAACATTATATATGGATACTGGGTTTGTATATTCTTTCCTTACCAAATAACCTTTCTATGTGACTAAAGTAATCAAGTAAGATGAGATCAGACAAATTAAATTAATTAATCGCGAAAATCCTTGCATATATAATTTAAAAGGATATACTAGAAGACGAAGAAGCTCAAATCGATTGCTACTCAAAATGGATATTGGACAAGTCTATCTTCGGCCATATACGTTTCTTACGAGGCGGAACATAACTTACTTTGTTGATTATAATACTATGCTTAAGATTTGCAAAATAAACTATATGAATACATTTTCCTGCTATGATTTCGTATTTTTGTTTAAATAATTTATGGAAGAAAGTTAGGAGTTATTTACTTTGGAAAATGTATTGATAATTAGTAGTTATAATAAATTTAGTTTTAGGTAAAATAAGATGTAAAGTTTAATAACCAGGAGTTACTATTTTTTTTGTTGAGGTTATATTGACGGCTGGAGGATCGTTTACCAATAAGTACCACGTGTTTGTATCGGGAACTAGAAGGCTGATTCAACTGCTTTTTTTTGGATAATTTACAATAATATTTTTTAACGTTAAACCATCTGTATTGTTCCTTTCGTTTTTGTCATTTAGCTGCGCACAGAGGCCTACCACAATGTGTTAACGCGATAATTTTTAGGTGGGAAAGAGATAGCGCGTTTGTAATGTTTAGAGCGACATCCCTCTCAAACGTAAAACTATCGCAATAACACAAGTCATGGTAGAACTTCTGGTAGCGCTTAATAAGTTGAATCGGCCTCCTACCTACGGTACAGTATCCTTGACGGTAGTACAAAACCAATACTATGCTGAGGCCATCGTCAACAGGATATTAATTATAAAACATCTTGATTATTATTGACACTGTTGTGATCTATAGTTTAAAAACCAAACCGTCGTTTATCATGTTCGATATTGGCGAAAAAGCTGGCAATGTTAACTCCGTTTTCCAAATACGGTTGTCAAGAAAATACTGAAAAAAAATTGCCAATAGTTTTATTAGAATCTACAGGATCTTCTGTTATATCTCGTTATCGAGGCGCATAATTAGTTTTGTACTTCTGCTAGGCTAACATGAGCGCCAAGAAAGATTTATGCCTTCGCGTATCTCGTGCCGAGATAATGGCTCGGTGCGAGATAATGCGTCGATAAAATTGTCTCGGGACGCATGTTAGTCCCCCTTGAGTTTCGTCGCAGCGTTCGACTATCCATAACATTGAACAACTATCTCACGTACACTTTTCGGCTTCGAGAAGATTCCCGTCTGAGCTTAAAAACTCGTAGGTATTGTAACATACCTATATTATAAATTTAGCAGAATCATATTCTGCACCTAACCAATTGTAAAATTATATTCGTTGCATAGTTGTTCAACATTGTGAAAAATGACTGTATAAATGGAAAACCTTATCGAATTTTTTGTTTTGTTTTATTTTTTATCCGACCGTATAAGATCGTGCCATTTCTGAAATAGTTATACAAAATATCCGTATTTCCAAGTTTTTGCATTATGGGGTACCTGATACCGGGAACCCTAAGGCACAATTTCACAGTAAAAGAAACAAAAGTATTAAAAGAGGTTTAAGTAACATCTGAACATATCGATTTACTGCTCGGTATATGTTTATGTATATTTTGACAAATTTTATTCCAAGACTACATATCATGACACATTTACCTCAGGATAATAAATGTGAAGGCTCCTCAGCAATCAAATCTTCGATTTTGGCTAAATCATCAACTCCTCTGAAAAAATTGATCATTTTATTTGGAAAATAATAAGGGACCAGGGGGCTTCCACTCCTTTGTTGCCCCAGAGTCTTCAAACCTCTTAATCCGGCCCTGCTAATTGTGAAGCACTAATTTTATTTAGGTTTGATAATTTTTGCTTAGAACCTTTTCAGTAGTCGCGTACCATTGGATTTTGGATTTGTGCATAGGGTACATTTCTCCAGGTACCGGCTCCACGTGTAATAATTTATACCATGACGGCCCTTTAAGACGAGTAAATCATGTAATAAGCATTAATTCATCAGCGATTCCTCCGATGTTCTGTGCAGCAGTGGTCACTTACCATCAGGGGCGACACTGGCTTAGCTCTTATAATATATATTATGTATTTACAATTATTTTTTTAAAGTTGCATTCTTCATCGTTTTAGTTTTGGTAATGTAGAGCAACTGTCGGCGGTCCGGGTCACTGGAGTTACGAAGAAGAGAGATATAGAGAAGAGAGCCACCGCCGTCCGCTGAACCTGATCTACCAGTATTTACTAAGTTGTACATGATAGAATTCTTAGCACTCACTATCTCCATAAAATAGTTTTGTAGACGCACTTTTCAGTTATTCAGTGATTAAGTTTGCACTCAAGGCTTTTAATCTTAAACACTGAACAGTTTCGAGCAAAATTGAATGTTTATTTTACTGTGAGAACAATTAATAAATGTCTATCTATAGGTATAGGGTAGTTACTTGGCTGCGGCCATCTTATTTATAGTAAAAATAAATGTTATTGTATCAGACGGAATTCTCTGAAGGGTTTGGGTATATTATCGGAATTAAAAATCACACAGATCAATTGCAAAGTGAAATGGTCGCGAGTCATATGGTTTATACTTGTACTTTGATGGAATATATCTTATATTAAACTAATAGATGTCTTTGGATGTAATGAAAAACGAATTACGTAGATCAGCGAGTATTGAATTATTATTCAAAATTTATGAAGTTTCGATGTTATGTGTCAATCTTAGGCCCCCAGTCCACCGAAGCGTAGCTCTATTATATGCTTCAGATCTAATCGTAAACAAATCGTAATGATGAGGAATTTGATGTTTTCGTCATGTTGTCTAGATGCAGCGACGCAAGCGCACCGATGCTGTTAGGACAAGGTTTCATTAGTTTCTATGTTCGTAGGTCACACAAGCACTATCAAAATAAATACGCATTTGGAAGCTACGCTTTGGTAGACAGTAGGCCGTATGTTGTAAGTTACACCTAGTCATATAAATGTATTGAAGTAAATGTGTTTAACAAATACGGGCAAAAAATAGATATAGTACGTACTTCTATTATTATAAATGAAGAAAAACTTCAGCTTAGTTTATGTAATTTCAGTTGATTTATTACAAAAAAAAGATAGATTAGCATTAGGTGTATTTTTCGTAATATTTATAAAAAAAGTAATAATGTATGATTTGCAGGATCAGAACAATTATTAGCATTTGCCATCTGTTTTATTTACATGTTTCGTTTTCGTCGAGTGCAGCCTTCAGTACAATATTATTTTATTAAATATTCCATGTCACTGTTTAGATCATTAATGTGTCATTAAATGGTAATTGTATCTCACAAAGTTATTTAAATTGCTACACCCTTTTATTGTTCCACTGCTCGGCACGGGTCTTCTAATAGAATGCGAGGAGATAGCCACTAGTCCACCATGAAGAGAAGACCTTATTATACGGTTTGCTAAAAGACCTACATACCAGAAAATTTTAGGCATGCAGGGATTCTTTTAAAAGGTTTTGTGAACCAATTTGTGATCGCTTCTTATTTCTTGATAGCTCTCAACACATTGAAGTACCTTACTATTATTTATAATACAGACTATAGATGCAAAATACTCAGTGTTGAAGATATTTAAATAAATATTGGGAGGCTAATGACTACTTCTGAATCACACTAATCCACGAAGAGACGAATCCAAAATAATAAGGATGTAAGTATGTAATGTGCCAAATGAATAGCTACATAAAAAAATATTGACTACGGAAACGTAGGTACCTATCAACGTGTCGCGGGTTTTTGGCGTATCCAAGGCGCGGCCACCGTCACCGGGACGTCACTAGGGTTTCCGGTCGAGAATTCCCGAAGCGGGAATTCCCGTGTGGCTTTTCCTGGCAACGGTCACCGATTTGAATTCTTATTGAACAGAGAATTAGTCGCTAATTACTCGAAATTAGTCGTAAAGTATGGGAATTGGTCAGTCCATGGTTCAAAAGTTATAAGAGTAGTCCGGGAGCTCAGCCAGAAAGGACTTTTTGGCTGGGCCACCACTGTATCTCGACAACCAAAGCACCTAGCGGAAAGCTGTTTGCACCAAGACTTAGTCGCTAATTAGTCGGAATTAGTCGCAAAATTACAGAATTGGTCGGTCTGTGGTTTAAAAGATATACGGCATTATATTTTGTTAGGGGTAGTCTAAAAGCTAATCTATTCAAAAAAACTCATAAGAAAATTTTAATTGTATGAATTCAATTTCCTGATAAACTGAATTTTATGACTATTGCCGAAAATGTACACATTGTATATATAATAATAATAATAAAAAAACCCCTCTGGGACAAGCGTTAAACCTTAGGTTGCAAGCCTTCCAAAGGACCGGATGTCTTCCTCACGGGAGGCATGCCGTGTATTCCAAAAAGGAGATACAAATAATAATAATAATAGCCTACTTTTTGTGATTTTTGTGCATTCTCCATGCTAAGATTATAAAGTTATTATAGTAAAGGAAAAATTCAATCACGGGCAGGATTCGAACCTGCGTCTGGTGTATCAAAATACACCGGACGCTCTGACCGCTAAGCCACCGCGAACCCCACCCGCCTGATTGAAATTTGCCTTCAATAGATGTCGCCAACGTCACCTTATGACGTAAACTCAGAATGTGAAGGCAATAATAGCCTTTTATTCCTAAACATAGGGTTACAAGAGATCCCTAAGTTCGGTGTGCCTTTTGGCATAGGCCTCCTCCAATTCCTTCCAATGGGTCCTGCCCCTTGCTACTCTTACCCAGAATGGTCCCGCTGTCTGTTTCAAGTTGTCTTCCCATCTCCTGACTTGACGGCCCCTACCTCTTTTGCCGTCTCTTGGTTGTCAGAGGGTGACTTGCTTGCTCCATTTGTTAATGGGGTGGCGTATCATATGTCCAGCCCATCTCCATTTTTGGACGTCTGTCCGGGTAAGAATGTCTGTGAGTTTTGTTCTTGTCCTTATGTCTATCTGTTCCTGACTCTGTCTTTAATTTTTAACCCTAGCATGCTCCTTTCCATGGCGCGTTGGCATTTTGCTAGCCTTTCCCTGTGGTGAAGTGTTATTGACCAAGTTTCGCATCCATAAGTAAGAACTGGTAGAATACAGGTCTCAAATGTTTTCTTTTTCAATGTCAAATGTGTCTTTATTATTGCCTAGGTCCTTACTTTTCACTATTTCCTTCAGTGACCAGTATTTTCTCCAACCTTGGGCTATTCGCCGTTTATTTCCTTTGTCATTTCATCTGAAGGGAATATTATCTGTCCTAAATAGATATATTCTTTGACATATTCGATCTTCTTGCCATCCACTGTAACATCTATTTCCCTTGTATATACCTATATAAACAATTAATTTTGACATTTATTGTATTTAAAAGTAGAGTGATGCCAATGTAGACGAGAATATAATTCAGTTCCACTCTTAGACTATTCGACGCCATCTTGTTGTTGTGTACAGTCGCATGCAATGGTGTAACAATAATTTAATAATAATAAAACTCAATACCTTGATTGTTGTAGATAATTTATTTACCTACTTAAACAATCTATACTTATAATAAATCTGTAGAGAGGTCAATTCTGTACATGAAATATATTTCTAAAATAACTATCAGCGGGTGATTAGTGATCGATACTGACGCCAAAAATGCAATCAGTAAAATTTTTGTCTGTCTGTCTGTCTGTATGTTCTTTATAGAAACAAAAACCACTCGACGGATTTCAACGAAACTTGGTACAATTGTTCTTCATACTCCTGGGCAGGTTATAGTATACTTTTCATCACGCTACGATCAATAGGAGCAGAGCAGTGAAGGGAAATGTTGGGAAAACAGGAGAACTTACTCCATTTTTTAAGCTTCCGTCGCGTGTGCAGCCTTAATGGTTAAAGCTACACAGAAATCATGTATGACGGAAATGTTCTCCTTAAAATTATATAAAAAATATTCCACGACAGCAAATGTCTATCTTTTATGGTTGACTCACAATAACACGTGTCACTCCCGATAGCTTAGCAGTTCGGAGCTTTCTGATTATATTTGTCTACTCTTACGTTAGGTGACTGACTGACTGACATAGTGATCTATCAACGCACAGCCCAAACCACAGGTTATAGTATACTTTTCATTACGCTACAATCAATAGGAGCAGAGTAGTGAAGGGAAATGTTGGGAAAATGAGTGATTCATGAGAAAGGTTTCAAGCTATAAAACATCACGCTACAACCCTTAGGAACGGGGCAACGCAGGTGAAACCGCGGGCGAAGAACTAGGGAACAAAGTAACTATTCCACGCGGACGAAGTCGCTGGCAAAAGCTAGTTAAAACATAAAACAATAGATTTATTCAATGAAATATTTTTTTGAAATCGTAGAGAAAAATGAACAATTGTTAAGAAGTTAGAATACTTTAAGGGATTATTAGTATACTAGCTGCAGCCCGCGGTTTCACTTGCATCCCAAAACGACATGAAACAAAAGGTGTAGGTACACGTAAGTCCTTCCCCAGAATGCAACCTTTCTCCTTGCCTGATTTTATCGAAATTTGATCAGCGGTTAGAGTATTAAAAGGTGACAGAAAACAAATAAAAAGAAAGTTAGTTTCACATTTACAATATTGGGTATAGCTGTTGCTCTCGGTTTCATTTGCAGGATCTTTTTTTTCTTGAATATCAATACAATGCGTAAGTATAATAATACTTACGCATTGTATTGAATTATAGAATGGAATTAATAGAAATTATTTCGTTTCTAAATATATAGCCACTGTTTCTAGACGAGGCTACGAGGTTTCATGTTATAAAATGATTTTGTCTACTTTCATTCAAACGAAGAAAACAACTGTCATGTCAACTTAAATGACACCCGTAAAATCAAATATTAAATGAGGTAATAATGACATCGTATTACTCGTAGTAGTAAGAGAAAAAAATTACAACCTTTGTTCTTTACTTTACTCTAAAATTTATTTAATTTGTATGTTAGTCATTTACTTTATCTTATTCAGTATCCGTAAGTATATTTTCATTGAGGTCACGAGGTAGATCACCAATGCGCTGAACCGACCAAGTCAAAACCGCACTAAATGGTCCACTCCACGAATGCACGAGGCAAACAACAGTACGAGAGGAATGGCGACGAATTGTGAAGCTTGCCACCACCCCTATCATGACGACCACGACCACTCTGCCAAGAGTGTCACGACAGAGAAGTATATTTTTATTTTGAATATGATTTATTTTGTTATATTTTAAACCTCTGCAAGTCTAGTACATATTTTTATGTGAAATTAACTTTAATCGTTATTTTTAATGTTAGTTTTCAATAGGTAGTTAAATATTGCAATAACTTTAGATAAAGTGAACAGATTTAAATAAAATTAAGCTTAAAAGTTGCCTTACGATATTGCCAATACTGCTAATGTATTTCTTTCCAATTTCTCTGAATGATTAAGGATGTTCTAAGAAAAGTATGGAAAAACAGTATGCCTCTTTTTTGCGCAGTTGTAGTCGGATAAAAAGTACCGTAAATGTTGACCAGGCTCATAATCTACGTGTACACCAAATTTCACAGAAATCCGTCAAGTAGATCTTGAATTATAAACGAACATACAGAAATACGTACATAGAGACAGACATTTATTCCAAATACCATTAATTCGGCCTATTTTTTCCAATTATCTTGCAATTACAGACACGACTTTTCTACAGACTTATTATATGTATAGATTTTCTTAATATATTCTAAATTCTTAATAGTGACGCCCTAATACCTAAAATAATTCTAGTTATATCTGTACTTCGGACCGTTTATTATATTTATAGGTAAATTAAAAGATTTTAATTAATCTACATATATATATATATTACATGGGACCTAAACATAACACGCGAACTGTGGGTGTACATTAGTACCCCTCTGCCTAACCCTTCCCTTGCCTTGGTCCCAAGCGCGCCTGCTAGGTACACTAGAGGTCCTGGGTTCGATTCCAATACCAATAACTACTACTCAACTACTACTATAGTCAAGAAAAAGAGCAACAGATATTATTTTTTTGTTAGCTATCCTACGCTGCCTGTTACTTGTTTCACCATAAAGGTTAGTTATCTTTTTAAAAACGAATTGTAAGTCTCAGAGGAAATAAGTATTTTCCTTAGACTAGCAATTTGCTACTTTATAGTATTCAATAGAGCTACGTATTTATATCTATTTTATTTATTCTCCTAAACTATCAATACTTATAAGTTTTTTTATATTCCTACCAAAATATTAAAATAGTTAAAACAATATCCAGAGAGACTTCGGGTTTTTTTTTATTTTCTAATTATTTTAATGTATTTTTTTCGTAATCAACTCCTTTCTTTATCGCCAATTCGCCATATACCTAATTATGTGCGGGAAGAGGCGCTCTGTGTTGATCTGTGCCATTTTTCTCGTGTAAGTCACGATTGCACGGTATTTTGGATGAAATGGTAGATCAACGGTATCGGAATCCCAATAATAACAGAATTTGGTTAAATTGTGTTTGAATTACGATTTATTTCGGTATTACGTTTGTAAGAGAAATTCGGTCCGCCAGACTTAAAATAAAAACCTAAGATTTTTTTATATAAGTAGGTAGTTACAGTCAAAAAATAATTAAAGATATATTTCTATATCTTGATTTTTTTTAATTCAATCAGTTATTTACCTAAATTTCAGGTCTCTGCAACGCAACACTTAGTTTGAAAGATTTCCGTGGCCGCGTGCATTTCCGCGTTTCAATGGGGCGGGCGGCGACGTTCAAACCCTTAAAACTTTTTAACTATAACTTTGACAAAGGGGTTTGAAGATTTTTGTATGGAGCGTGGCCTTCCTCCCGGGCGCCATTTAGAAAAAAACGATGGTTAACGACCACTCATAAAAAATTCAAAAATCAATTGCAGACATCAATGCCAACAAGAAATGTCTCTATACAAAATCTTGTAAACCGTCACGTTTCCAAGATATAAGCATTCAAAGTTTTAAAGGCAACGATATCGGAAGTATCGATAAACCATTTTAGAAAAATGAATTATGTTCATCGTTGTATTTGGAATGTTAGTATGCCTGCTTTAAAATACTCTATCGTTAAAAAACTGTCCATATGGTAGGTATTTTGAACTACCAAGATTGATTTTTGATAAAATTTAATGTATAAACCGACTTTAATATTGTTCCTTCTAAAAATTATAAATAAGTCGTTCTCGTAAATAATTTAGACCTCAAAGAAAAGAAAGATGCTCACGAAACTATGTATAAATTATCAGTTCCTTAGATACCCTAAATCTGCATATAAAGGTAGTGTACAGTGTCCTACTTAACATAATTACCACTCATTTTAGAATTCACTATCTATCATATTCATCGGCGAGGATTGCTAGGTACCTACTCATAACTTAAGCATCTACACAATCCAGATACCATCATTTCCATTTCTTCTTTTGGGCTTCTGCTTTTCACTCATTAATTTATCTGAATAATAAAGTCATAAGATTTTCAATTTAGTTGAAGAGATTTCATCATCATCACATCAGCCTAAAGACGTCCACTGCTGAACAGAGCACAAAGTCTTGCTCATCCTTTGTTAATTAATTTACGGATATCTGCATAACTGATTTGGTCGCATAGAGTAAAGCCAAATATATTAATCTCCATAGCTCGAACAGTTTTGAGCTTTTTTATGAGGCTCATACGACCATAAATAGTCCTATAAAATACAACTACATATAATTTTCCCATATAATAACACGTCATGTAAACAAACAGTCACCACCCTCTTCATTTGTAAAGTCGGCTGAAAATCTCCCGCCAGGACATGGGCTTTCCTGGCAGTTTCTCAACAGACTTCGTACTCATTTCGGCCGGAGTAAAGATAACATGTTCCGGTGGGGATTCTCCAGTGGGACTAACTTATTTTGTAATTGTGGTGCAGTGGAAGATATGGCCAATATGCTATCACGTCCAACCTTCCCCCTATACCTGCACACATCAAGACAATACCGACAATACGAAAATACCGTGCGCGTAACCGAATACTGGGTGGGAAAATCTAGTTTAAGGTTTTTCAATTATTTATTTTCATTGGCTCTTATCTTTCCTTTTGCTATCGATTCGAAAAGAAGTGTCTCTTACTGTTATAAGCCGTAGAGGCCCTGGGTTCGATCCCCAGGTCGAGCAAAGTTTTATTGAGTTTTTCTATGAAATTCTCAGTAGCAGCTCGGAATATGGATTTGTGCCCGGTTAATGGCAATAGGCTCGCCCCCTATTACATGGGACCTAAACATACCAGCGAACTGTGGGTGTACATTAGTACACCTCTACCTAACCCTTCGGAGAATACAGGCGTGATGGTATGTTATGTTGGAACTAATAATTTATAGTTTCGTGAGCTTATTAATATTGTAAGAGAAACTACGTATCTGGAGGATTAAATTATTACCGAAAATTACTAACTTTATTATTCTTAGAAGGAAAAATATTAAAGTCGGTTAAGTAATATTTTTTGTCAACAATCATTCTTGGCAGTTCGAAAATATGTACCTTATTTAAGGACAGTTTTTTAACGATATGAGGAATTTCAATTACCTATACCAGTCTAGTATAGAGCATAACATTCCGAATACAGTACGCGCGACATAAGTTGGCCGGACTGAAGTTAGCTGTTTGGTTGCGCAGTATACAATTTTTAACGTAAACAATCCACTGCGCATTAAAACGGCGAACTTCACTCCGGCCAACTTATGCTGCGCGTACTGTACAACGACGTATATTTAGTTCATTTTTCTAAAACGTTCCTTAGGATAATCTATATTTCTTCTTCTACCTTTAAAACTTTGATAGCTTATATCTTGGTTAGGTGACGCTTTACAAAATTTTAATTAATTTTTTATGTTTTTATGAGTGGCCGCTATTTTCTCGGAGCCGCTAACCACCGTTTTTTTCAAAATGGCGCCCTCTTTATGGTTTTGGGAATTTACTTTTAAATATTTTTACAAAATATTGGCCTGAGATATTGGCATATTAGTTTTTTTAATATCGCAGTGGCCGCGCCGTCAAAACCTACATGCAGTTTTCATATCCGCACGCAACAGAAATGTTTGTTACGTAGTTGCTTCGGGTAATATTTTTTATACTTATGTATTGTATCCGGTGACCACGCGTTGCTGTAACTTGGAGAGTACCTTTTTTTGGAGTGCGATAAAGCTCTTCATCATCACGAACCAATTTACGATCCTATACGTTCTGCTGGCCACGGATCTTCTCAGAATGAGAGGAGTTAGGCTAGAGTCACTACGCTGGCATTCACAAGCGGCCGCCGTCGAGAATATCTCAGGCATACACATAGGTACATGAAATTCTCAGTAGCAGCTCGGAGGAATAATATTCAATACTCAATATTTATTGCATTCCACAATAGCAATATGCTCTCATCATATTACAAGAGACCTAAATATACCGGCGAACCTGCATTCTTCACCTCTATCTAACCCTTTGGAGAATATAGGAATGATGTTTTAGGTATGTTTGGCACGGATCTACTCACAGAATGAGTGTGAGGTAGCTATAGTCTACCACGCGGGCCTAGTGCGGTGCTATACTTCACACGCCGCCGCCGTGGACTTCTCAGGCATGCAATAGTCACGATACTTTCCTTCATCCTTCGGGGTTGAGGTTTTCTTGGATTCTAACTTGGACCTTTGACTTAGCAGTCCAGTGGTCATATCACTATTACTGCACTTGCGCGAGATTATAGATAACATTTTTTGGTGGTGTGATGTTAGGCGGGGCAACTTTTTGACTGCGGCACCCTCCTGGTTCGGTCAATTTACAGATAGATTAGGGAAAGACATGAAATAAAAAAGGTATTCTCGAAAGCAATTTATTTTAGCGATTATAATATGGTAAGTTCTTACAAAGTAATGTAAAATTAACTTACCTAAATATATAGGTATTAAAATTAACTTAGACATAGTTAGTAGGTATAATAGCTGACATAGAAATATAAAGTATGTCGCAGGAAAATGAAACTTAAAACAGAATAGATAGGTGATTAAGTTACATAACATTATTTAAATGCTTCGGATCGACATATACATACATAACAATTTTTACATTCATGAAACAACCGTATGTACTTGAACATTTCATAGGTTAGGATGTAAGGTAAGGTAGTAAGGATTTTCACGTTTAGCCTCGTTTCTTTGTTGCAATTTAACGTGACAAGACGTTAGGCGACGTTAAATTACGTAGGTGACGAGACGAGGCGACGAGAAGCGGTAAAATATGTCAATTTCTTACATAAAATGCCTTATAGGTAGTCGTTGTTTAGTTTCAATGTGTCCTGATAAGACATCAATTGACGTTAATTTATGCCATGAGAAGTTACATACCTACTACTTAATAGATTTTACACGCGCGGTGTAATTATGAATTTCTTAAATCAAAAGGACGTCAATGGACGATAAGTTACTTAGAGGGTTACATAACACTTTGGGTTATGTAATGAAATGTTTGGGGTCTCTAATTCATCGACTGCTATATATCTCCTATATAATCCTACGCTGCTGTACCAGCCTATTCCAAGCTCGTATCACGACAGTTATGTCATCCGCCTGTCTCCACAGACATCCATCTCTAGCTGTTTGTCACTCGGTCACAATCTCACTCCGTCGTCTCCAACCCTTGCCTCAACCTGTGCAGCCTGCTGCGGAAGCGTCCACGTGCAATGAAACCCCTTTACTCATCATCAAATATTTTTTTATGCCTCGTAGTAGCAGCACCGACCTATTATGTCCTTATATAACTGTCACACCACGTTCTGTCCCGTTGGCTATGTAGTTACAATGTGACGTGATAGGACGTTGAGACGTTACGGAACGGGGCGTCACGTGCTGTGAGGTTATGTTTTGAGAGGTGGGGTGTAACAGGAAGATGTTACAGGAAGTGCCTACTACGTACGCATTAAATATTTACGTTGTTAGAGAAATAGGGAAAGCTTATCAGCTTGTATCGACCAAGGGTAATTCGAAAGTTTTAAGCATTCATAGTGTCAAATTTGACAATAAAATCATGCAACTAAAGGAAGGTAGAAGAAAGAAATAAATCAGAAACCCTTTACTGAAAACCGTATCTCAGTCGATCAAACCGTTTCGGTGATCAATGGCAACATTAATCAACATTCACAAACAATCAAACAACCTCTCACCCTGAACGTATACAACCCCTCTCCGATCGTCTTGGGAAAAGAAATAAAAGGAAAGCAGGTAGGAAAAGATAATAGAAAGGTATTCTCATAAGTTGTAAACTGGTATTCCTGAACATTTCATATGAATGTTTCATATTATTTACCTGCGACATATACATTAGACACATAAAATTAATTGCTAATTTCCCTAAAAATAACAAGTTTTATAAATATGGGGTACAACAGAGTTCTGAAATGGGGTCAATAGAGTTCACACGGGTTCAATAGAGATCTGACGGGGTTAATGAAGTTATAGAGTAGTGAACAGAAATATAGTAGGTACAACATCGAGAAATGTAAACCTGGCAGTGTGTCACGAATAGGCCCGCTGGTTTGTTAATTTTCAATTACGGTATTCTTCGTTTTTAGATAAAATATTTGATTGTATATCCTTGTTCTAACACCAAGCTGAATACAGACACAAACTAGGTAAACACATGTATCTAAAAAATTCTAGAATTAAAACTTTTGTACCTAGTCATAAATTCTTATAAAATAACTCCATGTGGAAATGACACTTAAGTAGATACTTAATTATAAGTATTTGTGTGTTTACGATCATAGTGATTGGATGAAAAAGAAGACATCTATTTATTATCTTTTTGTGATTTTTTTTGCATTTTCCATGCTAAGATTATTAAGTTATTTTTTTAGTAAAGGTAAATATTCAATCGCGGGCAGGATTCGAACCTGCGTCTTCTGGTTTGATATACCAGACGCTCTGACCTCTAAGCCACCGCGAACCCTAACCCGTATGATTGAAATTTTGCCTTCACATTCTGAATTTCAACGTCACCTTATGACGTAAATTCAGAATGTGAAGGCAAAATTTCAGAGCGTCTGGTATATCAAACCAGAAGACGCAGGTTCGAATCCTGCCCGCGATTGAATTTTTACCTTTACTAAAAAAAAATATAACATCTATTTATTATGTAAGCGACAACACCAACATTACTGTTACATAAGTATAAATATAAAATATTGACTTGAAGTTAAACTATCTACTGGTAAAGTGACCGTTTAACCAAGATTGCAAGAAGTACTTAAAATTAGAAGTTTTTAAAATAATAACAACAGTAGTAACTATATAGAAATTGATTTGATTAAAACTAAATAAATGATAACCCAACTTCTACCTATGGTAATCTTTGGCCCACACGCTGCTGTGTGAAAAGCTTAAACATGCTAGAGCAGTGACCAAGAAAAAATTGTAAAAAAAAGTATCCCACTTGCTTGAAAATATGAATAGAAAATCGAGGAAACTCAAGGCTAAAATGAAAAGTCATATTACTTTTGGCACATAACACATTATTAATTCACAAGTAGCGTAAAGCGGATATTTTATATTTTTGACTTCAAAAGTGACTTTACTACTCATTACTTATTAGACTTTACAAACGTTGTGTACAGCCTATACAAAGTCGATGACAAGGACCAGCCTTTACGCCTTGATTCCTCTATTGATGTAGAGTTCCAAGATGTTTTACTCTTAAGAAATGGTTAAAATCGCAACATTCGCTCTAAAAGCAAGGCTCGAGACAGTGTCTCGAGCCATGGAAATTATCTATTTTTTCTTAGTAACGTGGCAGATAAGTAAGTGGGTTGTGATTATATTGAAACTACGCATGATTAATCAGATCTTATTCATTAAAATTTAGGAAGGGTGTCCTAATATAGCTTTTACCTTTCTATCTTTAAAAACAATTGATAGTGACATTGTAAGAGGTTGTCAGTACAACGGAGGTTGTTTAAAAGTGATAAATACAATTTGATTGTGCTAAACGTTTTTAATAAGATTTACGATGCAATGACATCCTCTGAAAGTTACTTAAAATTATTTCGTAAAACTTATATAACTTATTTTTTAAAAACATTTGTAAGATAAAATTACTTCGGTTAATATATTTTGATGTTTTAACTAATAGAAATGTTTGAATTTGCTGCCTAATCAAATTATTAGTACCCCTTGAACGCCGCACTCATTAAATTTCCACTGAGATTTTCTGATACATTCTCAAGAGAACGTATGTGTCCTCTTAATTTACGAATAAAATCAATTTTAGCAAAAACTCTAGTCTGCCCTCTTCCTAGGTAACACCAGAAATTTCTGGTCACATCTCGTGAATATTTTCGCCTAAATCGCCGAAACTGCATGCTTTTGACTAGATTTCACGCAATATTGACTAGTTACCAGCAATTCACTGATGATCGCCTGACCATAATGTCACACACCCCAAAATTATGTGGCACATTCTCTCACAACAAAAGTACCTACCTCTTCTCTGAAATATCTTCCAGACTCGCTATGATTATTATCTCAGACATTGTTCACATCGACTACATTGTACCTATCGAGTTTAATTCAGACCTATTTAATTCCTATTTTTTCGCATCCATACATTTAGATTTATAATTATAGGGAATTTTATTTTATTCTATAGCATAGGAGAGAACACCCAAATAGTATACGGATAAGACAATTTAAATTATAGGAGTGTCTGAAGGGAAGGGAAATTATAGGTTAGTGAAATTTCAGGTAGAAATTAGAGGGTAGGGGGATTACAGAAGAGGGAAATGAAAGAGTAGGGGATTAAACAGGGGGAAATTAGAGGTGAGGGAAAGAGAGATGATGGAAATTAGAAGGTAGGAAGTAGAAGTAGAAGGAAGGGGTATTAGAAGGGGGTATAGAGGAGAGGAGTAGCGGGCTTCCGGCACTCGTCACTCACCGCACGTAACACAGCAACCCAGTGTTGCTACTTGTCACCCGGTATTCTGTGAGAGCGTGGTACTTCCCCGGGCGAGCCAGCCCAGTTATGAGCTGTTATCCACTAGAGACTACAGCTAGGCTCTACCACTAAATTGTAAGAACTTTTTTACTGTCCCTATAATTATAAAAAGTTGGAATAGGAGACGTGAAGATTTTATTTTAAGTGTGAGGTTGCAAGGTTTTTATTTATAAAGAGATTAAGTAGTTTTCAGAGCTCGCGAAGATCGGCCACTTTTCTCTCTAGAATGTAAAAAATGGCGTTCAAAAAATGGCAATTGTTTTGATTTCGTTTTTCATGTGTTATCATTCACGCTAACTTCAGGTCACTTAGATACAACTGCTAACTAATTTTCTACCCAGCGAGACTAAATATATAAAGCCAAACACAGACCAAATTGTCACTCTATACTTACAACAACCCGTTGTATCTAAGTTGTCATCCACGCCTGTCATCGTCTTCCAAACGATTGCCAATAAGAAGATCCCACAAAGACGATACTCAATGCTTCTTTTCAGCGAAACTAATATGTATAGCCACTCGGACCGATCATTAAGACCAATAAGACGTCATCCTAACGCACCAAAAAAAGCTTAAGGGTCCGGCGGGGCTTGAATTGCCCACAAAAACGTAATACCGAAATAAATCGTAATCCAGACAATATTCTATCAAATTATGTTATTATTCGGATTTGGATACCGTCAATCTAGGTTTCTACGGTACTATTCCGTCTACTACTACTTTACTGGAAATAAAATATTGGAAAATTGTTCCAAACTTGGTAATTTTATTAAAAATTGCATTCGCTTATATTTATTTCCAGTGAAGTATTTTGGACAAAATGGTAGAGAAGGAACCTAGATTAACGGAATAATAACATAATTTGATTAAATTGTATTTGAATTACGATCTATTTCGGTATTACGTTTGTTTGTAAGAGAAATTCGGTCCGCCGGACTCTTAAAGCGTATTTTGTGACAGCACCTATCCACTCAGATAGAAAGAAATTTCCATTCGGATCAATGTCCCTCAATGCTATGTCCTGTTTTCGATTCACAGTCGCATTTTCACCACATGATGTTTTACAAACAACAGCTAATAAATTTCTTCCCAGCGAGACTAAATATATAAAGCCGATCAGACCACTTTGCCACACAATACATTAGCATGTTGTCAATCAGACGCAAGAACTGTGAACGTCCAAAAACAATCAATAGCACTTTTCTTACCAGATGCGTCTATAAAGAAATTTCTTTTGGGGCCAGTAAATATAGGTTAAATTTCTAAATTTAACCTATATTATGTTGATGACACCTAAAGCAACTCCATTTCACCAAGATGAATATATACCTTCATCACTTAGACCAAAGTGTCACCTAAACCTGTTGCCTTCTTTCGACCGCGGTTAGGCAGGATGTGGTGATATCAAACTCAGCAGCAAAGTCTTACTACCCCTAGTAGTGGTTCGTTTAAGTCGCGTTCAAGTATCACTTTGATGGAATGCTTATAATCTTGCTACCCGAGCGAGACTAAATAGATAACGACACTCAGACCAAATTGTCACTATATTCTTTGCCAGTCCATTACAGCCTGCGGTTATCAACCAAATGCAAGTGATCACTTAAAAACGTCTTGCGAATTATAGAAATAACGTGCTTTGAAAAACACGGGGGTTAGTTCTGCGCATAAGATGAGAAACAAGCAAATGAATAAAGTTATTGGTTTTAGATGATCACTGACTGAATGCTTATCATGTTGCTACCCAAGCGTGACTAAATATATAAAAGCCAGTCAGACCAAATTGTCACTCTATACTTCGCCAATCCATTCAAAAATTCAATCCAAAAAAGTGATCACCCAAAACTAACTTACTAACATTTTTTTCGGGGCAAAACTACAACGTTTTCAGGAAAACAGACAAACAGGGAACTCGCGCGTAAATGTCGTTTATTTTTATATGATAACAAACAAGCACATGATACGATGGTAAGCGACAAACGCAGCCTATAGACGTTAGCCACACTAGTATTATCACTCTCTCCCACTCACTAAATTTCCCTGGCAACATTACTGTTCGAACCGGAATGCGGCTGAATATTTGACAATGCGGCGGTTTCATTCCAAAATAAGGTGATGCTTTGAATTACGCATGCTGTGATGTTTACTTACATGAAGTATTCTTCAGAAGGCTACAGTAAATATGAATAAGCTCAGAGGGACAGCTTTGTTAGCTCCCATAAAAAAAAACCTAGAGTTACAAATTATGAAATGAAATAATGACGAAATTGCCACCGCTAAATTAATATTTTATGTTCTTTTGTATTGTGAATGTTTGATATTCATTCATATACGTGAATAGTAAGTTGTTATAAAAAATGTTATACCACGACCTTGTGTGACGTCAAGCGGCGCTCAAAGGGTAAAAATTAAGAGAACTTTCTAATATTAGTTTTCGTTAAAATCGGGAAAATTTAAACATCATATTGAGACTTATATAAACTTCTAAAACTTCTCTACAGGTAACCCTGTGCAATCACGCATCTTAACATAGTTTTCCATAATTTTTTAGGCATTAACCAAATTCCATCTGGCTGTCTACCCATCCATCCCCATTCATTCATTCGTGAGACTTGGGATACACATGCTATAAAAAGCATGGTTGGTTTTAGGCATGTAAGTTTGACGAACTCGCTAGTTTGAGATTATCAACAAATTTCTAGTCGCTATTGTAGGTCCTAAGAACAGCTGTCAGTTTCTATACTATATTGTAGCTGGTGTACCCCAAGCCTCAAGGTTTAGCCTTCTAATAAAATGTGCACTTAGCTGCGCCTGCTCACACTAAGCTCAAAGACTGCAGTCGGTAGTTGAAGCAGTCGGTGTTGTCGTGAAACCGCGGGCTCGCGAGCATGTTCTCCAAAATATCTTCGTTCTCTTTCAGCGCCCTGTACATCGGCGGCCAGGTTCCGAAGTTGAGTTCCATGAGCTGGTTGGCTTTCTTTACTATATTCAGCGTCTCTCGTATCCAGTCCCTTATAGGCATCGATTGTCGCTCACTAAGGAAAGAGAGACTTTTATCAATATCTAACGAAATTATCAAAATGTACAGGGTACAGTGAAGGAGAATATTTTGAGCATATCTGGATGCCAATTAAGCTAATTCACAGTTAAACTATATATAATTCTATTTGTATTAATCGATCCACATTCATTTAATTGAAAATGTTCTATAGTCCTTAGAAGAATAAGGATATTAAGTACTTAATTTTATGATAGATTAGCTTCTGCCCGCGACTTCTGCGTGGACTTCATAATTGGGTCCGACCTAGATAAAAAGCATATCCATCTCTGTGCCAAATTTGATCCAGGTCCGTTCAGTCGTTCTTTTTTTTTATGGGATAGGGGGACAAATGAGCAGACGTATCGCCTGATGGTAAGCGATTACCGCCGCCCATGGACACCCGCAACACCATAGGAGTCACAAGTGCGTTGCCCGCCTTTTAAAAGGGTTTTGCTTCGGTGTTTCTTCTCTGGAATCGTCAGTTCGGAACTGCCGATGCCATCTAGTTCAAAAAAAAAACATTGACTTGTAAAACTGTCTTTAAAAGATCTATGTACAGAAATTTCATTTCATAAAATGCACCCACGTCGGATGTCAGCGCCGGGAAGCATTCAATCAATCAATTAAGTAACATAACCGTATCAAGATGTGAACTTACTCTAGCTCGTGATTGTCTAGATATTTCATGATGCGTCCCAGCATGAGGTTCGCCATCTTCCTTATTTCGTTAGTTACCTGTTTATAAAATTAAAAAATTACTCCTTTTTTTCAATTACAAACCATTTTTTCAATAATTAAGAAAACTCTTAATTTTACATTGATAAAATATAACCCATAAGCACGCTTGTAATCCATAGGGGCTAGGCAGAGGACTGACTACTACAATTAGGTCATAACTGGGCAATTTGTGCCCAGTTATGACCAAACTCCAATAAATTTAAAGAAAACGAAATTAATATTTTTTTTGAGACACATTAATATAATATTTTATCATATTTGGGTATATTAATGAATATTGTTTAAATATGTACCTCAACGCTAAAGGATCCGTACTGGTACTCGAAGCTTTGGATGTTCTGCTTTATTAAGTCAATACCCTTCGTGTATTCACCTATTGAAAAAAAGATGATTAAATATTTAATAGTGAATTAAAAAAAAAACTTGTGGTCATTTTTAAGACGAAGTATTACAAATTTAGTAGGAGCTTTATTTCTCCTTTCTAATGAAAACAATATTTTGTTAATTTATACAAAAAATATATCTGGATGTTTTTATGGAAGAAAACTACAAACAGAAAGTTGTGGGACAGTATAGATTATCTCGATTAGAAATAATAATTTTAAGATCCTTCTGAGAGATCTTATGCATCATAAGGGGGTTGGAGTAGTGGGGGTTACTAACCTATAGCTGCAAATAGTCTGGCCAGGTCATCGACAACTTTCCTCAGTGTATTGTGATGCCGGTATAACACTTGCTGCATCAAACGATGCGCGCGCATCATTCGATCACAGCGCTCTTCCGGGGTTTTCGCGCGCATGGCTAATGAAACATTCAGAAAAAAAAATCAGAAAATGTTTTGGCTACGCCGGAATTTTTTAGGGCAGAAATACGCGAAAAGATCCTACAAAGTCTCGTAATATAATCGCTAAGCAACACAAATTGTATACACTTTGGAAATACACTTTTTTCTTAAGCTTTTTAGCCATATCTTAGCAAAGTTTGGCACAAAATGTGGGCTCAATTTTTTATTGGCAACCCTATTTGGTGTCTTGTATTCTTGACGATCAGACCATGAAAAAATTATATACGCGAACTCGTTTTTTCAAGGCACATGCCAAAATGTTATTGGAATTTAAAGATTTTTACTGGGGCTCTTAAAATTACTTTAACAGAAATTTCTGTCTTAAGGTGCTTATTGACACAAAATACAACAATTTGTTAAGGAAATATATTATTTATCTACCTGGAAATAATACTCCTCTTCAAATTAAAGGTCTATAGACACCTTAAGGCCAGAACTCCAAACATTCAGTTTACAAGGAAAGTAGATAGGTTCTTCTATCTACTTAAGCTTTGCTCTAGCGCATCTTATTACAAAAATAAATCAACAAAAACATATTGCGAAAATAGCACTTTATTCTTGTATAATAATAAAAAAATCACATACCTATGCAAAACAACAATAAAATAAAATAAAAAAGACCTACACTGAAAAAAATAAAACTTCAAAATAAAAACGTCATATGGGTCATAGGTATATTTTAAAGCAAAACCGTATAAAGCTGATGGTATAAGATACCGGTTAAAACTACAAAAGGAAAAGGTACCCGAGTACTTTGGTACCTGGTACCTAAGTACAGCACCTTAGTACCTTTACCTTAGTACCTTGGTACCTTGGTGAGCAGTCAACAGCAGTTGCAACAGGAAAATGGGAAGACATTCATGTAAATAATAATGATACCATACCTTCATCTAGGTATTCAAGACCCTTGCGGAAGGTCGTCAAAATATCTGCCATCTTCACATCCGTAAGGCACCGCTTGCAGTTAACTAATGCAGAACATATAAGAGAGGATAGAATTTTTTGACAGCTTACAGTTCGGCAGACGGTGTTGCCAATTGTAAAATAGAAAATTAACACGATGATTGCAGAGTTGCCGTGACGAGCTCTTTGGTGCAGCATGTCAGGCTATTGCATTCCCATTTGTACAAAAAGCCGGCAACGTCGCTTATCCAATTAAAAAAGATTGAATTTTGATATTTTTAAAACATTCAATTATTTTTAGATGCGTTTCGGTGCCGGGCGATTCCGCATTGTGCCAATCAGACTATGATTTGGTTTCATAAAAATCCCTTATAAGTAATTTTGATTTCGTGTGCTCCGATGAGTACAAATGAGTGATTTCTACAGTCAACGTGCTTTTAAGGGATTATCTAGTTCAATTTTGGGATAGGTAATCCTAAAACTGATCTAGGCAGTTGTCTATTATAATTGTAATTTATTCGAATTTAGTTTGATAACAATTTCGATAGTCAGATTACATTTGGCGCAAGAAATACGTACTTTTTGAATATAATTTCAACCTTTTGTTTTATATATTGAGGCACCTATACTTACCAAAACCCCCCAGTTATATTCTCGACTGTTTATATCAAATCGTTATAAAGAGAGCTGTTTTATATAATTAACTACTTACCTCTCTTATATGTTCCGAAGTAATCTTGCGAGTATATTAAAAATCTAATCAAATTAGATATTTTACAATATTTCTATATTTTAAGAAAGCTGGGAGTACCGATCGAGCTTTCTGGCTGACCCTTAACAAATATTCAGTGATTAGAGAAAAATCTACTACTTAACTATTATTCTGAAAGTTACCGCCACACTCAGAGATCGAATAATGTTAATTAAGTAGTAGACAAAGATTTTTTTATTAGTTATAATATTTGCGATTTTCTTTTTAGTATTTTTAATTTTCACCATTTTTAACCTAAGTAGGTATTGTATGTATGTTATTATACGGGTGCTTTAGACTGGTAAAATTACATAAATATACATTTTTGCCAAAAAAAACTTATCATTTAAAAAGTGCGAATGTATGAATGTCAATGTCACGTTGTAGTAAGACTTAGGTAATAATAAATCATTAAAAATAAAAAAAATATATCTGTGAGTGCGACAGTCACGCAGTAAATTCATGATTAGTTTTTTTTTGTAATGACCAATCTGGGGCCTGTGTCTGTTGAGGCTTTACCAGTTTGGCCAAATGCCTGAATGCACTCAAGAAAAAATATTTCAGCCAAACACGCCTAGCGGTAACTGAACAAAGGCATTTTTTACAGCCAATAGTAAAATTTTGAAAAGCTAGAGTATAATTTGCTATAAATAACGCGCGAAATCGTTCGCCGAGAGCAACCCTAGACCCAATTTTAAATACTTTTCACTGCAATAAGGAATGTACTTAAAACTTGAAATGCCAGGCGTGTTTCGTTATGGATTAAATAGACAAAACGTGATAATACCTATAGCGTGCATTGCGTCAGCGGTTTCTGCTGCGTTCTGTGCGCGTTGCAGCGGGAACTCGTTGGGACATTGATGGCATTTCATTCGCGTCCCCACCCACGTTACCGGGCCCTTGCATGATGGACATGAGTACGCCGAAAACAGCGACTGATGGGAAAACGCCAGATTCAGGTGAATATCAAATACGAGCTTCTTAAGAAAGAACATTGGAAGTTGAACATTTTTAGCGTAAGAAATATTAAGTATTAAAACCAGCTCGAATAAAATTTACATTGTTGTTAAGCTCTGTTTCAAAACAATTTTTAAGCGCTTACAACGTTCTTCTTAAAAGAGATGGCAGCAAAATTACTATTTGTTAGGCGATTCTACTTGAAGCCGAAATTATTTTACAAAATATATTGCTAATTTACTTTCAACTATACGTGATAAGAACAAACATAAACAATTACAGTCGAATTGAGAACCTCCTCCTTTATGTTGAAGTCGGTTGAAAATGGAATGAAATGCCAGGGTTGAAAGTATACTGGATGTTATGTATTACAGCAATAAATGTCACTTACCACGAAGTCCTTTCTGCTTTCATCGACGCAAGCTGGGCACATACAGTTGAAGCCGTACTGGGCGCGGAGATCTTCGCGTCGGTCGTCCGTCGACGCGCGGGCGTAGTGCGGCCCATAACAGTTCAACACTTCGGCACCCTTCGGAAGCTCACGAATAGCTTTCACGTATAGATGTCCCTTATAAAACCTGGTCACCAAACCAAGTAGCGTGTCATTGAAAAGAAAGAATTACATTACGATGCGTAATATGTGCGTTATTATATTTGTTTTTAGCTTCGATATAGGGTACAAATCTTAACTCTGAGCTGCTACTGAGGGAAGACGAATGAAATGGGCAAAATATACAAAATCAATATAAATAAAAATGAAGGTTAATGTATTTGTTCCGTATGCATTTCTATACCGTTCATCCCACTGTGATAAAACTTTGGTGAGATTTTGTAAGGAAGGTGATGATAAAAGGTAGGTATTGTAACACATGCCAAAGGCACAACTAGTATATAATATAAATATTATGATAATTATACAAAAATCAACGTACAAGTTTGTGATGTTCGGTTCGCAGGAATGATTCATCATTGAAGTGGTTGGATACACACCAGTGCCAATTTTACGCCATGGATCGGTCGTGCAGGGGACTAAAAAAACATTAATTAGTTACAATAAAATGTTTTATGACCTTATCCAATTACAATTTGTTTTCAAACACTTATATTTCAGTTTAATTAAATTAATATAATTAGGTACTATATGTCACTTTGAGCACATTACTTTAGTTATATTAGAAAGAAATATGTCGCATTTCTGGTTAACACTAATTTAAACTTTATTGAAATTATATTTAAATTAATATTCACATAAAATTCAATTACGTTTTAGTGAATGTTGAATTGCATGAAGTGTCATGAGCTTATCTATAAATATAATAAAATGGTAACAGGCCGATGTCTGTACATTATAGATATTGAATATAAACTACGTATTTATTAGAGTAACAAAAGCCAAAACAAATTTTTTTTAAATTTTTGTCTGTCCGTCTGGCTGTACGCGCATCACACAAAAACTACTACGTGATATTGGATGCAGGTTTCACAGTTGTATTGCTGGGGGTATAACTTAAAATCTCGTTATCTCGATTCACTCCAGCAAAAGTTATTACAATTTCACCCATTAAAAACGTTGAATTTGAAATATAACCATTGAAGTAAATTTCCAATCTACATATTTCTATACTAGACAAGCATATTAAAAAAATATATTTAGTAAATCCTTTTGGGAAGCGAGTGAAACCGCGGGTAATTAATAAAAGTGCACTTACTGGGCATATTTGGAGTTTGATCTGTGTTCAGTTCGAGTATAATGTGTGCATTAACAATGAGTTGGCCTATACTGCGAAATATTAGCGCGGCACACAGGAGTTTCATCTCGCCCATAGGCAGGGGATACCCAACTCTCTCCGGGAAATATTCAAAGAAGTTAGTGTATTGCTCGAGATACATGACCAGCATGGTGGATGACTGAAAACAACATGAACTTAAGCAGGTAATGATGTGATGTCGAATCCTACAGCTTCGGGAGGCAAGTACGGATGTTAGTTGGTACGACTGGATTGCAAATATACCCCGGTTTGGTTAATCTCAATGTGCACGTTGTATTCATCTTAAAATTACACCTACACCATCAACCCGACCAGAACTGCCTCCCCTAACTCCATGCACACACACAAACACACACTTAAAGTCACTCGACCATAACGTAATGCGAAGATACTGCGTCCTAAGATACAGGATATTCCTAGGAGGCAGGATTTAAATATTGAATTTTTTCTGCTCCAAATAAATATCCTAATGCTATTAATTATGCCTATCTGAATGGCAGAGAGAGGTAATAGTATACAATAATAAAATATTATAGACAATGGACTCACCAGCGCATACTGAATGCTATCGGTGTTCGGCGAAGTGTCCAATTTCGACTGGAGATTGAACATGCAGTAGAATGATGGCGAGCCTTTCTTGTATATCTCAATCTTATCGACCCTGGTGTACTCCGCTATCAAGGCTGCAGCCGTTGTTGGAGTTCCAGCACTCTCTGGTAGCCTCGGGAAGCCATCCTTGGCATATTTTATCATGACCCTGAAAATTATACGCGTTAATTTCGGAACAAGATGAGCAAATTAGCAGGAGTGGTAGTGGACGGGGCCGAAAGCCGCTGGGGCAGAATGGTTCTGGTGTGGAGACCACGCACCGGGAAACGAAGTGTGGGACGAAGCTCCAACGAGATGAACGGACGACCTGGTAAAGGTCACTGGGAGTCGTTGGATGCAGGCGGCATATACATAAGATATTTGAAGTACTTTTTTTAAAGACAGCAAATTTTTACGGTAATTTCGTACTAAAGCATCATTTAGTACTACTCTTCTTCTTTGAAATCCATTTTGGTTTGCTTCGCTACGAGTTTTTTTTCGAGATATACTGTTTTATATTCTTATTATGAGAAAATTTTAAAGTCGCATAGTCAATAACATTCGGTGATATTTAGGATATTTTTTTCTTAAAGTAGTTTATTATGTTTTTTTTTTATTAATTTAGTGTTACCAGCCTTATTATCTTTTGATATCATACCTTAATGCAAGGTGTGCCATTCCAATAACAGAAAATATATTGGCTCGCAGACCGGCGCATTCCCAGCGGTGATACAAATTGCGCCCAAGATAGTGGCAAGCTTCGTCGCAAAATACTGCGCGAGAACAATCGTTGCATCTGAAATAATGAATTATGTATTAGTTGACCCGCTTGCTGGCGTTCAGTACTTACGTAACACGATGTTTTTCAGCAGGGTACTCAGTCAGAAGTGTGGCATGTAATTAAAAAAAAGAAACAAACAATTCTTATTCCCCTAGAAAGGACATACAAAAACACACACACGATTCGAATCTTAGTTATCCAGTTTAGAAGCGGCGGTAGGGCGTCGGTCTTGAAATCATGTGGTTGCCGGATCGAACCCCACCCATTGCACTACCGACTTGAACCCACTCGTAACACAAGCATTTAGCTTAGCACGACGGGTTAACATGAATACTAGTAATGTGCGACCTACATTGCTAGTAAGTTATTTTTTTTTAATGTTGTAGCCTTTAGCAAACTATGTTTACAAGATATGGATTTTCCCTTCCACATTTTCCTTTTTAAGGTGAAGTCGGCAACATCTATCTGTATTCTTTGTCTTTACTGGAATATATGAATAGCTTGATGGGGCTCCCAGTCCCAGTCGCTGCCGTAAGACGCAGTATTACGTAAGACGCAGCCGCCAGCCACTCCCAGTGTGAATTGCGTTTTAAAATATGGCATGGTCACACGACTACAGAGCCCAAGTCTTTGAATTGTAAGTATAATGACTTGAGGACTATTTCAATAGTGGTGCTTAGAACTTAACGGCCTTTTGCAGGCGTTGCAAATTTGAGAGATAACATGTTATTTCAAGTATCTTATAGCTAAATTTATAAACATATATTTTTTTAGTTAATAATGTATTAGTAAAAATAATGTTAGTTAAAATATCTATGCTGTCGCCATATTAATTTATATTTATTATTAGATAATTTTATTTATTAATATTGTTTTGTTATTTTTTTTTTGTGTTTCAGTATTCTTCAATGGAATAGTAACATTTTTTAATAAGAAAACATTTTAGTTTTTTGTTGAATATATGGATTTTGGTTTCTTTTTTAATTTCTTGTGGTAATTTGTTGTATATTCGTATTGCCATGTATTGTGGACTTTCATTTAACATTTTTAATCTTGATGGTGGTAGATAAAGTCGATTTTTGTGACGGGTGTTGATGTTGTGAGATTCCTGTACTTTGGTGAACATATGGATATGTTTATGCACAAATATGCATATATCATGCAAATAAATAGATGGAAGTGTTAGTAGTTTGTACTCTAGAAAGTAGGGCTTACAACTTTGTCTAATTTACGTGGCAGAACCACGCTTCAGCACGAATGGGCCGGCTCGACCGGAGTGATACCACGGCCTCACAGAAAACCGGCGTTAAACAACGCTTACGTTGTGTTTTGCGGAGTGAGTGAGGTTACCGGAGGCCCAATCCCCTTTTAAAAGGTCGGCAACGCACTTGTGACTCCTGTGGTGTTGCGGGTGTCCATGGGCGGCGGTAATCGCTTACCATCAGGCGATCCGTCTGCCCGTTTGCCCTCCTATCCCATAAAAAAAGGATTAACAGATTTTGTAGACGAAACTGTCAAAAATCAAAAAACAAACAATTCAGAAGTAATTGAAAGACGATCGTAATACAATTAAATAAGAGACTTAAGGCCTAGGTCAAATTCAACATCAACATTTCCTGTATAAGCTGACCCCGAATTTTATAGGTTATCCGTATAATGAGAGGTCACCATAAACTGGACTGCTATAGTCAAGTCAACGTTAAAATGTTTTATTTCAATTAGACCATTAAAAAGGTACTTTTGTAAAATCAAAACTAATTTCCAATTGCACGGTTCCAAAAAGTGGTCCTATGAAGAAGGCCGGCAAGAAACTCCATAGATACTCTTTAAAAAAAATCATGATTACATTATTAATCTTTGCAACTTTGTTTTAAGTAATTGCTGAGAATTATGCATTTAGATTTGTAATATTTATTCGATATAGCTTATGTACTTAAATACGTACCCAATCACATCAGATTCACAACTGCAGCAATAATCGCAGTAAAAAGGGTGCGGCAGTTCTTTCTCACGTAGCTTTACAACTGCGAATGGCTCTTCAGAGAATAGTACATCTCCTCTCTTAACGTCGTCTTTCACGATGACGTGACGTCCGAATTCGTCATTCCTCCTGCAATTAAATTATTAAATTAAAGTATTTCTCCACAAAAATTGCATCGTCAACAATTTGTTTGCATAATTTAAACCATAAGTAGTTATATTTCATTATCGGATTTGTGATTATTGTATTGTATTACAAGGGTTCGGAATGGCTAACTTCAGACACGAAGAGTTATTTTGTCGGAACTACAATAACCCCGAGAAGTTAGCGAACAGCCGCACATGTCAAATTTTTTAAGTGTTCTTTTGCAAAAATATCGAAATCAGTAAGGACAGCATTTACGAATGCCAAACAATTACGACCCCAACCAATTACCACGGCAAAATTACTTGCGAATAATTCAGACGCGCGTTATTTCGGGGGTGCTGCAAGTTTTCATCCACGACTACACGCTTACAGGATGGTAGCCTTGTGTGCAATAGCATAAGGAAGAATATACCATAATACATAAGAGAATATGCTCTAATTGTTATAGAGCCCAGGTGAATAAGTTTTAAATCTTTTAAGAGCATATTTAAAATGATGTTCTATATCTTCATATTTTACGTCTACGTTTTTCTCTAAATGTAGATCTTCTATGGAGTCTTCATCTTAAGTCTTCGTTCTTCTTCAGCGCTGGTAACATACTTCGATTGAGGCTCATTACGCAGCACCGGAGCGGGGCTTATTGGTGTCTGATCGACCTGGGCCTCAACCAAAGCATGTCTTTTTTTTATTCGTGATAGGCTTACGCTTGACCGCCAGTTCGCCTGATGTTAAGCGATATGTTAAGCACGCTTGCCTAGAAGAAACCGATTCACTCGTGATTTAAAGACACCCAGATTATATACTATTGAGGAAGACCCACTCGGGCAGCGCATAACACATTTCGGCGATACGCACATCTTTTACAAGTAATGTAGCAGTAGTAACACCAAGCTAATTGTATTCGATAAAACGTACATAATATTTAATCTGTAAAACTACCTCATTAGCCTAGTGGTCCTCAGTGCGACGGTTACGCTAGAGGTCCTGGGTTCGATTCCAAGGTAGAGCAAAGTGTTATTGCGGTTTTGAGATTCGTGTCGTAAGTAGTAGCCAGAAGACAGACAACAAGTTCATCTCACCTTAGTATATCGGCCTCTCTCTCTCTTTGAAATGAAATGATATTTATTTTTGTAAATAGATCTGTCAAAGATACTTTTACATGTCTTTTTTTAAGTACTAGATGGTGTCGGCATTTCCTAGCTGACGACCGAAACAAACAAAGAAGAAAGACCGAAACAAACTCAGAGAATCATGGTCTCTTTTGAAGTCCAGACATAATACTATAAGAATATGTGAGTGATACAATGCAGGGCAGTGTCTAAAATGGCCTTTTGAAGAAAGATCCATAGCGGCTTTGAGTAGACCAGTCCCATCCGACGGCACGCATTCACACGGCTCTTTAATTTCAGAGTTCAGCTCTAGCCGGTGGAGCCATCGCCACTGTTCTATATCCTCTGCCATCTATTAGACCTCTCGATATAACTCAATTCCTACTTTTCCATGACTTGTTCTACAACACTACATCTACATATTGATATCGGTTATAATTTCCTTTAGGTTATCGTTTTTGCCTAGTATTAAAAAATATACTGATATTCACCCGTTTCTCTTATAGCATGATGATGATTTTAATGGCGATGACTCCTCTTTAATTTAAGATAAGTCAAGAACTGACTTTGAAATTTAAGAGCAGCGTTACATGGGACCTAAACATACCGCCGAAATGTGACTCAACCCTAATCCTTCAGGAACGAGGATTGGCGTTGAAACCTTCTAATATCTTCCAAGTGTCTTCTGGCTCTTGTAATTATGCTGGCCAGTGACCTTGGGTGGGGCTCATATCGCAGCACCCAAGCTGAAATAGAAACGCTTATTGGTGACTGATCGATATGAGCCTTTCCCAAGGAGTAGGCAATTCTTCTTTTCTTGTAAACTTGACTGCTGCAAAGAGGTACACACAGATGATTATGGATTCATCAATTAGTATAATGGGGTTAAACTTACGTGAGCTCCACAGAACTGCAAGCATTCTGAAAGTTCGGATTCTCCTTATGCAATTTGGGTAGATGAAAATGATCGGGCGGGATTTCATACTTGAGAGCATCTACTTTAATCTCCAGCAAGTGATACGCCTTATCAAATTCCACTGTAAATATAAGCCAACGTTAATATATATTCTACAAAAACTTAGGTAGACAATTACCATACCATCAAAGTATTAGAAGGGTTCTTTTGATTTTGAAAAACTAGTATCTGTCCTCATAACAATGAAAGATTAGGTTTATTCTAATGTACACCACTCCCATCCGATACCCACAGTTTACCGATATGTTCTTTGAAGTCCCATGTAAGGGACAATTGTCTATTGCTATTATAAGAACTCTGAGCTGGTACTGAGAATTTCGTAGAGGGATTTAGTTGACTAGGGAATCGAATTTATGACTCCACACTCAGAGACTGCGCTTATGACTAATAGACCAATGAGACAATTTTGTCTATACTTTGACTTTTATTTGTATTCAGTAACTTCACAATTGAAGGGTTACCAGATTTTGTCAAAAAGAAATATAGTGAGGTGGTATAAGCATGAACGAAATGCACTTTTTATTTTAAATTTAATAACTTGTCTTATAAACACGATAATAGGATATCTAAAGATTGTAGAAATTTTGTCAGAGGAAATAAAATGACAAAAGTAAAAAAAGTTAAATTACATAATTTTTATTTTTAGTTTATTTCTAAATGAAGAAAATAAAAAAGGAAATTACTTTTATTAATTATTCTTATGTTCCACATCTTACATACAAAATTTTAAACTTTTATTTAAATTAGAGACTGCCTCATTAGTCTAGTGGTCCCAAGCGCGACTGCAACGCTAGAGGTCCTGGGTTCGATCCCCAGGTTGAGCAAAGTGTTATTGGGTTTTTCTATGAAATTCTCAGTAGCAGCTCGGAGTCTGGATTTGTGCCCGGTTAATGGCAATAGGCTCGCCCCCTATTACATGGGACCTAAACATACCGGCGAACTGTGGGTGTACATTAGTACGCCTCTGCCTAACCCTTCGGGGAATACAGGCGTGATGGTATGTTATGTTATGTTATTTAAATTAAATCATTTTTATCATTCATTCTTCACGTAAAATCGTTCACTACCCTAACACTACTAATTGTAGTATGGTAACATTAATTTTCTCTTAACTGTCAAGTTACTGAATATCTACAATTAAAAGTCGAAGTATAGGTTCGATTCCAAGGTCGAACATATAAATTTTATTGGGTTCAGTAACAGCTCAGGATTTAGGTTTTGTGCGCTGCTTTTTGGCATGTAGGCTCGCCACCTATTACATGGGACCAAAAATTATAATTATGAGTGTATTGTAAGTTTGTAACTGTCTGCCTTGCCTTGCATATGGTGTGATGGTATATTTTATTTATGCTCAAAATATACCTTTAGATTTGCCAGTGTGTTTCAACTTTTCATTGTGCCTGATCGCTTCTTTCATAGCATCAATGCCATTTTGTTTCTGACCCAACTCTAAGTAGCATTCCGCCCGCCGAAGATACAGTTTATGCTGGAGTTCTGGCGGGTACCTATACTTCAAGGCCCTCTGTATATCAGTAATGCATTCCTGTAAACACAGTGTGTTTAAAGTAATTTGTTTAATGCTGACATGAACTTGTATTTTTTTAATATTCGCCATGTGAAAAGTCAGTAAATATGGAATGGTCAATATATCTTAAAATAATTTATTCTACCTTATATTTTTTTAGCCTGAATGATACAGCAGATCTGTTAGCCAGTGCTACAGAGTACAATGGGCCTTGTTTATCAGCATATAGCACACTCTTTGTGTACAACTTGTGGGCTTCCTGATAAGCCTCCTCCTTGAACTTGAGATTACCCCGCTGTCGCCATAGAAGAGAAATTTCATCGCTTTTTCCTGAGGTATCATCGTCGACCGTCTTATCATACGTTAATTTCATCTGATTAATCCATTCTGAGAAGATGTGCCTGTTGAATGGGTCTAGTATGAATAAATTGTCATTGAAATTATTAATATTGAAATATATGCATATGCCACCGTTTATTTGCAAATAATTGACATTTAATTTTTTAACAGATTGTTAATCAATATACATCTATGGAACAACCAGTCCTCAGTATTACAGCTTTACTATATTCTGAGATTATATCGACTTGACGATCGTCTACCGTCAGATTGTAGACTATCTAACGAAATTTACAAATTTTCAGTGACAGCTATGTATATTGCTCAGGATAAAAACTAAGGAGTACTTTCGCTTGACAACAATTTTTGATTATCGCTATGCAATTAGTTTTATTCTAGCCAATAATATTAGGTCTTATGTGTAAATGATGTATTTGTAATTAAACAAAATTAAATGTTGAGGCCAGCACCAGACATAAAGCTATTCCTGTCGATATAGTCATTATAATATCATCTTTACCTAAAATGACAGCAGACATATTGCTGTAGGTACCTATACATATTATTTAATCAATATTGATCATTTTTATAGCCTCTTGAAAAGGTAGACCTTGTAGAAATCGGTCAAAAAATAAGGAAGTTATTTTATGGGATAGGGGGACAAACGAGCAGACGGATCGCCTAATGGTAAGCGATTACCGCCGCCCATGGACACCCGCAACACCAGAGGAGTCACAAGTGCGTTGTCCGCGTTTTAAAGTTACTTAATTTTATTTCAGACTGAGAGTCCACTATATGAACATGTGTCTCAATTTATCCATGCGCCATACAAATCCTGTACCTAATTCATTAAATTGCATTACGGTCCTGGGGCCCCAAGAAAAATTGATTATGTCTCCACCAAAAACTTTAAGAGAAGATCTTAGAAGGAACTTTATTAGTTGAATTTAATTAGTTCTTCAGTATAAATTCTAATTCATTATAATTTTCACTAAGCTTGTTGTATAATACATAACAGTAATGTTAGTGTGTTAAGATAGTATTATTTTAATTATGCTGTTATGTTATTATGTGTATATGCTTTATTAAAATATAGAACTACTATCATTATGATTATGCAATATAATTAATTTAAGCAATGTTATAATTGTTTGTAGTACCTATTAATCTATTATTATGCAATAATTATGTTAATATTGTAGTGTTATATAAGTGTAATAAAATAATATAGTATTATATAATTCTATTATCTCACAATTAAATGCAATTTTAAAAATCATATTTGATATATAATTACAATTTTACTATATTATAAAATAACATGTATTTATTAGGTATGTATAAATTTTAATATATTATTTTTATTGTTTGTTCCTATTACTAAGTAATTATATTTTATTTTTATTTTTAAGAATTTTGTTTCTTTCATTACTGATTAAGCTTTCATAACCAGCAGGAAAAAAATAATACAAAAGTAAATAATACCTACTTATTTCCTTATTATTGTTATTGTTTATTATTTATGTCTGTTGTTAAAGAGTTGTTCCTTATCCTGTACATGCTCATGTGTTGAGTGAATGCAGTAAGTTTTATGATTTTTGTTTGGGTATAATAAACAATTGTGATGATATTGGATAATGTTGACGAGGAACTAATTTTAGGGGTCTGGTTGAAAACTAACGTCGGGCAAATCTGTCCGGCATAATTATACTCAACCAGATCCTATTCGGCACAAACATGAGGGCATAGTCCTTATAATATTATTATATATTTTTTTGATTTTATTATAGTTTATTCACAGCATAAATGTACTTGTCTTTACTGTTGCTGCATAAATTGTTTGTTTGTTTCTTTTCTTATATTGTAATTTATGCAAGTGTTGTAATAGCAAAGTGATAGTTCAAAGTTCAAGTTCAAATGTTTTTATTTCAAATAAGCTTTTACAAGTGTTTATGATACATTATGATTCTAGTTGCACGGTTCCAAAAGGTCTATCATATGGAGAAGAATCTGGCAAGAAACTCCATGGACACTCTTTTAAGATATCTACCTTATATGATCATGCACCTCTGAACTTTCAAAGTCATGTGCATATTAATAGGTAATTGCATCCTGCATACCTCAGAGATTTTTTAAGTTGGCATATGAAGGTTGACATCCTACGCTAGGCCAGTATGGTGGACTATAGCCTAATCCCTCTTATTCTGATTGGATACCATTTCCCAGCAGTCATTGTCAAGTCAAGCCAGATAGAATTGTATGCATTACAGTGAAATTCTGAATGCCAGCGACATAATCCTTAACAATTATGATTAAGTAGTGGATCAGTTTTGGTTTTGATATTGATGTTATCATATTAGGCAGATTATGTAGATACAAGTATATATAGTTATATACTGCTAAATATGTTTATCTTTTTTGTTCTTATGCAGGTATAGCATCACTGCAAGTCTTTTATCTACCTATCATTTCATCATTACCATAGTTTTTATAATGGCATGTAAAGCTGTACCTTCTCGGAAAACAGATTAATATGTATGAGGTAATATTCCAGAAGATTGTAACGAAATGCACTTATCACGTATGCACTCATGTGTATTTATTTAAACGTGGGTGCAGCAATTTGTACCAGACAAATGTATGAATTTTGCACTCTGTATTTCTTTAGCATGCATAAGCATTTCTGAATATACTAAAATTGTTATAAAAGTATTTTTATATCCTTTTAATCATAACCGAATGGACACCGGCTAAACATTAGAAGAAAAAGATGCAGGCAATGAAAAAGATGGTCCGATGATATAAAAACAATAGCTGGCTCACTATGGCTACCACTTGCTAGAAATAGAGACAAGTGGAGACACCTGGAGGAGGCCTACATGTCACAAGACACACCAACTAAGCTGGAAATGGCATCCAACATGCCATTACTACTCATTTAAATAAAATAATAGTTAAAATTAAGCATAAATATAAGTAATTGAGGCTCTATTAAGATGTTAAAAAAATTTATGTAATACTGTGCAATTTGGAAATAAAGGCTTTGAAATTGAAACGAGGCAAAAGCCTTCAGTAACTGGGTCCAGGATTTATTATCCTGAGCTTCTTTATACCACAATGGCAAAAAGTGGTGAAAATCTTCTATCCAACAACTCCTAGACCGACCTTATCCATGAATAGCACTATGTGGTACTTACTACCCTGGTAGCTCACCGAGTTAGTAATAAAAAAGATATTATACTAATATTCAGGGTTTATTAAAAATCACCAATAAAATTATATTGTCAATCAGAAAAGCACATGTCGCAGGGCAGTAGCTGCAGTAGATAACACATATGTAATGTCTTCGCAGTTGAGAAAAAATAATGAAATGGTAAACGCAGTTTATATTGTTACTCGCTTCATCACTATTCCTATATGCTCTACTTTGGTAGTCTCGATCTAGATTCTTGTTGAACAGCGCCTCACCGTATTCTGCGCCGAAAAATAACAAAGAAACAATGGACTTACCGAATTCCTTTATGGTTGAAGAAATAGGTCAAAGTTTCCATAGGGCCATCAGGTCTGCGGTCGATCTTCTTTTCTTCAAAAGCGATGATACACAGAAGCACCTCCCATTGCTGGGCGGGATCTTCCGGCAGTCCATCGCGGTCCATTATAGATCACGTTTTCACAATATTCGCGACCCGGCTGAAGTATATTCCTGAAGACATACCGAAACTTGGCTTGTTTACTGTTTGGAACCAGTAAGTAGGGAGATGTAAGATCGCTGGGGCTCAGAGAGCACACGACCAGCCAGTTAGGTAGCCGTTTGTGGACTGAATCTTGGAGCCCGAGCCGCAAACGGCGCAAACACTGTGACTGTGGTATACAAAATAGCACTTTAAATTATTGTACCTACTTGTAATACCTAACTAGCACTTCGCAAAATATTGATTTTGACGGCTGCGCTGCGCGTTTCGTTTTACGCATCAGTTATTCCTAGTACGCAATACGCATGCCCAGCAGCCCCGCTGGTACCGTATAGCTTCAGGTACTTAGAACTTTAGAAGGTAGGTCATGTAGGATATGAGAACACTTTATTAAGTACTTAAGCTAAAGTATCAATACTGCCGACCTACGTACACCTTTCATTAAATATTTTTTCACAAATTTCCATTGTGCCCCTGGCAACTCTAACCGGATATTTTTTTAAATTAATGAACCTCTCTAAGTACCCCCGAAATAACAACGCGAATCTGAAGTTATTCGCAATCTATAAATTATTTGTAACAGGCCGATATTTGTACCATATAGATATTATGAAAAACTTATATTAAAAAAATTATATTAGAGTAACAGAAGCCAAAACATTTTTTTTTAAATTTTTGACTGTCTGTCCATCTATCTGTATGTTTTTACACTTATCACGCAAAAAATACTGCATGGAATTGAATGTAATGTTCACCAATGTACCTACATTGTTTACATACATTGATGTTCATCTGATGAGGTACAGCCACATTAGCAGGTATAAAATGTGAGGTTAGCATAAACTGGATTTGTTTAAAATACCCCTGAGGTATAGCCTAATATTATAATGTTATATGACCGGGGTTAAAAATAGAGCCAATCATAAAATTAAAATCGGTTCAGAAATATGTAGGTAAGAGTATTATAAATTATAAATAAATAAATAAAATAAATATAAAAAAGCCTTATATTTCTTACCAAACAAAAAATAACAAGAAATCATAAAATATTTGTACACACTATCTATTAAATCATAGCTATAAAAAAAAATAAAAAAATAATAATAATAATATTAATTTTAGCTACGATAGTAAGAACCCCTCGTTGTCGAAGGTGAAGGCCTCCTCTAGAGATTTCCAAGACTCCCTATTCTTCGCTGTTTCCATCCATTGTTCGCCAGCAACTTGTATGATATCGTCTGCCCACCGAGCAGCTGGTCTACCTCTCTTCCTGGTGCCTGACGGTCCTTTCCAAGATGTTATTCTGTGAGTCCATCGATTGTCTGTCACTCGGGCTATGTGACCAGCCCAGCGCCACTTAAGTTTTTTACAGTGATACAGAGCATCAGTAACTTTTGTTCTTTTTCTAATGTCTTTATGTGTTATTCTTTGAATCTTTTTAATTTTTAACATAGTTCTCTCCATACCTCTTTGACATGATCTGATTTTGGATTTAATTCGGTGTGTAAGTTTCCAAGTTTGGCTAGCGTAAGTTAAAGAGGGCAGTATTACAGGTGTCCATAACTTTTTGCTTAACAATAGTTGGCATGTCACTCTTCATAACTTCTTTCAGGCTCCAAAACTTTTTCCAAGCGTTTGAAATTCTCCTATCAATTTCCTGTTTGTTAACCTCTAAATCGTTACCTGTTCGGTAAGAGTATTAGGTATACCTAATTCTAGGCTAGATTCTAGCATAAAAATGTTTGTAACTCTATAGCAACTTAATAAAAGAGTGTACATACGAGTACATACAGTCTACAGCACATCAAGTTACAACAAACTGTAAAATTTCCCCAGTAGACAATAAACTCTATTATTTGGAGATTAAATTGAAAAACGATTATTCAGTTTTTTCAATGATTTTTAAAATAGGTATATAATTATAGGTATATAATTCATTCAGTTTTCATAATCCTGACCTCCAACATATATAGGTACATACAGTGAATATAGCATAACAGTGGATACAGTGGTTTAACGATTAGCGGTCTTGTAAAACGACGGGAAATGAAAAGTGTACATTACTAATTACCATAGAAATACAAATAATTAACTCGCAATATATACCTTTGAATAGTTTGACCTTTTTTACCAGGTTCCAATGGTGGTGGTCACAGGTAGACTGATACAGCGAATTTACTCTGCTATTGCGTTGGTATATATTTTTTTCATCTACCTTCACATTTTCATTATTATTATACAGCGCGTGACGCGCACTCTACACTCACCGTCTCCGTCTTTTCAACACTTTATCTAGCTGGGTTTTTAAACCATCCTCCCGATTGAAAGTCTTTGGATTTCATTATCTTCACACACTGCTTTTGAATAAAAGTGGCGAGACTTTTGGGTGCTGGAACTCAATCCAGTGATTACTGCGTGATTGGAGTATCTATAGTTTCGGTAATCACTGATTTGCTCGTCTGACGGTTTTTTACAACAGCAATATCTATTCTATATTGTTTTTGATCCTTTCTGCGATGGTCAGCTGCGTTTAGTCTATGTAGGAATCTATTCAAACACAAATTCTCACATACAGAAACAGAAACGCCGAGACCCGGAACAACCACCTGTAAGTCATACAAATATTTGCTCCAAACTGTCATCAAACCCACAACATGTGGCGCAGAAGCCGATCGCTCAGTTACTACGCCAATCGTGTCATCAATGAGTTTATCTAACCCGTGATTTGAGGGCTGGATTGGATTTCCCATGAAAGTGGATTGATACTCAGAAATACAAAAGAGGTTATGTTAGAATAAAAAATATATGTTACGTATATGAAAGTTTAGAAATTATTACTTTTCAAATAGACTTTGAACTACTTAATCTATAAAGGGACGCCATGAACTGGCCAATCCTATAGAAAGGATAAAGGAAAAGTGTTCCTTGCATTCCAACACTTTCTACAAACAAATTTGAACGATATTGCATCGTCTTTAAGATATATTTCATAATTTCAACAGTAAATTGGTGTATCTATTCGGAGGAAGCCGAGGAAGTCTACGGTCTACGGTTCTACATTTTAATCACACAGAAATGGACCTTATGCTTATCCAGTAGGGGTAATGAAGTATGTATGATGTGTGTTGGTAGTGTTGGTTATTTCGGATACCAGGACAATTTGTAATTCCCAATGGTTTGATGTACAATTGTCTGCCTTTTACGTTTTTGACTTTCGCTATGTTTAAAGTCCGGGTTTCCTTTATAATTACTATTTTTTTAGAAAAGAAGTGACTGTGGTTTAAAGAAAATCTCACAAAAACACTTATTTAAGTCTCTACCTACAAGTTTTTTTTTCTTACTTCAAACTGTCTCGTTTGAAGTCCAGACCGTAGTAATATTATGAGATAATATGAGTACTACAATTTAGGGAAATATCTGGTAGGGCTATTTGAAGAGAGATTCATAGCAGCTTTGTTGAGTTGTCCAGGACTGTCCAAATTTACGGCACGTATACATTACTCCTCGATCAACAGTCATCTAACTTATTTAGTACATTTTTTTTATTGATGCCACTAAATAAAAATCCTACGCCACGTGTCGCGTGTTCGATATGACCTGTTATATTCGTGGTGGCGTGATTTCAGGATGTATTCTTTCAGGTAAGGTTTATTCGTTTTAAAAATATTCCTAGTTGCGTTCTTTCGCGATGCAGTTATTCGGGTAAAACGTTTTTAATTTGTAATTTGCGGACTTGCGGTAGTTGTTTGTGTATGTGAGATTTGTGTTAGTTATCGCAGCCAAGATTTTTTTTTTTATGGGATAGTAGGGCAAATGAACAGACGGATCGCCTGATGGTAAGCGATCACCGCCGCCCATGGATGGCCGCAACACCAGAGGAGTCACGAGTGCGTTGCCAGCCTTTTAAAAAGGGATTGGGCCTCCGGTAGCCTCACTCACTCGGCGAAACACAACGCAAGCGTTGTTTGACGCCGGTTTTCTTTGAGGCCGTGGTATCACCATTCGTGCCGAAGCATGGCTCTCCCACGTAAAGATACAGGAGAAAGTCTTAGTTTTTTATGGGATAGGGGGCAACCCAGCCTACGCCTGATGGTAAGCGATTACCGCCGCCCATGGACACCCGCAACACCAGAGGAGTCACCTTTTAAAAGGGAGTACGCTCTTTTCATGAAGGTGTGAAGGTCATATTGGTCCGGAAAAACTGCAGGCGAAAGTTCATTCCACAGTTTTGTTGTGCGAGGCAGAAAGTTTCTAGAGAAACGTACAGTTGTGGACTCCCAACCATCAAGATGATGCGGATAGAACTGCTGCCTCGTAGAATGATGACGGAAAGAGGCAGCAGGGATAAATCTGAACAATTCCTCGGAGCACTCTCCATAGTATAGGCGATACAAGATGTATAGCGAGCCGGTTTGAAATATCTTGGTAGTCGACGATTTGAATCGCTCTCCGTTGGATGCGGTCTAGAGGGAGAAGTTTGTATTGGGGTCCCCTGCCCAGATATGAGAACAGTATTCCATGAGAGGCCGGACCTGCGCCTTATAAAGTAGTAGGCGGTGGGCCGAAGTGAAATACCGTCTCGATCTATTGAGCACGCCAAGCTTCTTTGAGGCTAACTTAGTCTTACCCTCTAAATGGCCGCGGAACTGGACTTCACTCTATTGAGTGAAGTCCAGTTGAAGTGTAGTGTTAGTAGGGGGTAAATTAGATTTTAAGATTTTTAAAAACACAGACGGACGTCAATGTACTACGCATAGATATCTTAATAGGTGCGTCCATAAGTGGCGTGTTAAACCATTTCTAAATCCTTTTAGTATCTACCGGATATCAGTAACTTTTACTTGCAGCACTTTTGGTGCTTGGTGCCATTAGGTGCTATCAAAATGGGCACCGCAATTGGTATTCCACTCAGGTGATACTTAACTTTTTAAGTAGCAGGTGGCATTCTCTTTAGTACCTACCCTAACTTTTTCGAGCCATTAGAAGCTTGTGCGATTTCTTACTACAACGCTTCGCTTGTAACAAATTAACTTTATTCTTCAAACTAGCGACGCGCCTGCGGTTTCAACTGCGTTGCTCTACTCCTATTGGTCGTAGCGTGATGTTATATAGCCTATAACCTTCATCGATAACTGGATTAGCCAAAAATAAATTAACAAAAAGAATTTTTCAATTCCAACCTGTAGTTCCTGAGATTAACGCGTTCAAACAAATACACTCTTCAGCTATACAATATTAGTAGATATAGATATTAGTGTCGAGCAAGTGTTCAAATAAAAATGTGATTTTGCTTCCGCAGGGTAGGTACTAAAGATAATGTCGTATTACAGTAATCTTATTTAAAGTTATTTTTACTAATATTCATGAGCTTTTGGAACGATTCAGTCTATTTTAGTCTCTTACTGTGCTGTTGAAAATTTTATAACATAATCAACCCAACCCACTGCTGGGCACGGGTCTCCTGTCAGAATGAGAGGGATTAGGCCTCCACGCTGGCCTAGTTCGGGTTGGCAGACTTCACACGCCATCGAGAAAATCTCTCAGGCATGCAGGTTTCCTCACGATGACTTCCTTCACCGTTTAATCGCGTGATAATTAACTATTTACGCACATGACTTCGAAAAGTTAGAGGTCTTGGGTTCGAGCTCGAGACCTTTGACTTGGCAGTCCAACGGTCATACCACTAGGCTATCACTGCTTCAAATTTTTATTGCTTGGTTCTAAAGCAAAGAATTTCTAAAAAAATTAATACCCTGATTTGTGACCGGCGGGTTCTCCTCTATATTTAACCACAATTTTTATCTCGAATTACTGTGTGACTTAAATGAATTCTTCGGGAAAAATAGATGTGATGGTAGATAGAATTTTATTTAAATATGGAAAGTAATCGCCATGTTCTCGAAGACATTCTTTGGACTGCATCCAAGAGGTTTTCCAATGCCTTATAGGGAAAGTAAGTAGGTATTGCCACGTATTATTATGCGGTAAATGTGGCGATATAGTCCGCATTCAGGTCAGCCTGTGATTTATCTATCTTTATATTTTGATCATAAAGATTAGGTAAACGAAGTATCTTGTCGTAGGCTTATTGCTCTCTAAGTTAGGGAAAAAACATAACATACTTAAAGGGTGAGGCAGGGGCGTACTATAATAGTAGAGTACATCCACAATTCGCCGGTATATTTCGGTCCCGAATAATCGGAGGAATCGAGTCGTTCGCCAGTAACACAAATCCCAACTTCCGCGCGTTTTACTCGACCTGGGATTCGAACCCAGAACCTCTAGTGTAGCAGTCATGCTTACGGTCACAAGACTAGTGATGCTGTAAAAAAAATATTTGCCTTTATAAGCTTACATTACGATGAAACTGTGAGATGCTGGGTCACCTATGTCAAAACAAATTGAAAAGGACTTGACAATCAGAATAACATAATACAACAATTAAATGCATAGTTATCTTCAATGTCATTATATAGTTTAAACAGTGGCATCATCTCTTTAATTCCAAAGCCATTACGTCAGCCGATCAAAGCTAGTAGGTATAAAAAATCATATGCACAAGAATTAATTCCCCACCTCTATTTATTTTTATTGGTTACCTACTAGCGACTCGCCCGCGGTCTCACCCGCGTTACCCCATTCTTAAGAGTCGTAGCGTAATGTTAAATAGCTTAAAACGTTCCTCTTGAATCATTATATCTATTAAAAAAAACCGCTTCAAAATCCGTTGCGTAGTTTTAAAGATTTAAGCATACATAGGGACGGACAGACAGCGACAGCGACTTTTTTTTATACTAGTTAGTGATGAAGTTGGCAAACGAGCTGACGAGCCACCGAGTGATAAGTAGTTATCGTTGCCCAGTGGCGTAGCTTGTTCTACAAGAGCCATGTATCAATGGTCGTTTGTTCTACCCGACTTCAACTGCCGGATTTCATTTCGGGGTATTCCCAGGTCTGGATTTTACAAACAATGAATTTTTGCTTAAAAACTTCGGGGCCGTTATTGTCCGGGGACCCCGTATTATTGATACGGCTGATACGGCGGTAGCTACGTCCCTGTCGCTGCCCATGGACATTGCAACAGCAGAGGAGTTACTCATGCGTTGTCGAGCCTTAAGAGCCCCTACGGACTGCAGACCACCAGAGCCACAGCAACCGAGGGAGAACTGGCTCTTACGCGCAAAAATCTAAACACACACCAAGGTGCATTACGACAGTCTCCGACGTAAGGGTGATCGCCAGCGAGTCGGACCTCAAGAGGTCTTACCATAGAGCAAGTCAGATATTTTCTCGGCTGTTACGAGATGCCTATCTGAATGGCAGTGAGGAACAGTATTCTAACCCGTCCCCAAAGGGGGAAACGTTGGAAATGGATAGCCCTACATTTCAGAAAGATTCATATATGATGTTGGAATACGAGTGTCGTGCATGCTAGGCATACAAGATTATTGCAATTACTCAGATCGCGTTTGATAGCGATCTGAGTAATTGCAATAATCTTGTTAGAGAAGGGCTAGAGAATGGTGGTGAATAGAAATGTATTTCTGACTGACTGCCTCATTAGTCTAGTGGTTCCAATCACGACTGCTACGCTCCTGGGTTCGATCCCCAGATCGAGCACAGTTTTATTGGGTTTTTCAATGAAATTATCAGTAGCAGCTCGGAGTCTGGATTTGTGCCCGGTTAATAGCAATAGGCTCGCCTTATAGAAGGCGAGTTTATTACATTGAGCCTATTACATGGGACCTAAAACACCGGCGAACTGTCGCTGTACTACATTAGTTCACCTCTGCCTAACCCTTCAGGGAATACAGGTGTCATGGTATGTAGAAATGTGTGTTTAGCTTAGTTAGGTAACTAAGCTAGGGATTTTCATGGCTCAAAATAAATGAGCAGAGCGTAGTAAGTTCCAAGGATCGATTGGCAAGTTGGATTAACGCTGTTAGAATGTAATTGTGTAAGGAAAAAGCTCAGTAGCAGCCCGGAGTTGGAATTAGTGCGTTGCCTGATAATGGTAGAAGGCTTGCTTCCCATCTATCATCATATCAGCCAATAGAAGTCCACTGCTAGTTTAGTCCTACCGGTGTAGACAAGCCATGGTGTCTGCGCCGAGTTGGCGCACCGACGCCCTCGATGTTTGTCTTCGAAGTACACTCCGTGCCGTTTTGTGGAAATAAACTACTACTGCTGAACAAAGGCCTTCCCATCCATACTTTTTTTATATTTCCTTCTCACTTCTAAACTGCTTTATAGATTTTGATATGACATTCTGAGGTAAAAAGCACTTAGAGATGCAAGTCAACCCCAGGCAACAGCTTGTTAATAATAATATATCGGTAAAATGTGGGTGTACAGTGATGCACCTCTGCCATTCCTTGTAGAGATAATAACATACATATCATCACGCCTGTATTCCCCGAAGGGTTAGGCAGAGGCCTACTAATGTACACCTACAGTTCGCCGGTATGTTTAGGTCCCATGTAATAGGGGGCGAGCCTATTGCCATTAACCGGGCACAAATCCAGACTCCGAGCTGCTACTGAGAATTTCATAGAAAAACCCAATAACACTTTGCTCGACCTGGGGATCGAACCCAGGACCTCTAGCGTAGCAGTCGCGCTTGGACTAATGCGGCAGTCCAGTGTAGAGATAATAATAATAATAAATAGTTTATTTTCTGTTAATTTTACAATTTTCTCATCTTAATTTAAATTGGTTGAAATCAATGAATAGGTACATTTTATAAGAGATAACATTGACGACTGTAGGTACTAGTATAAACTGTATCTCAGTCGTCAGCGTCTTCCACCCTTGTTTGCATATAAATAATTCATTGTTTTAAGCACAATATAACAAGAGATATAGGCGTTAAAGTTATGGTAGGAATCTTAACCGCATTAGACATTAGACTAGTACCACTAGGTACTAAGCGCGAATGCTATGCTAGAGGTTCTGCCGGTTCGATACCCAAGTCGAGCAGTGTTATTGGGTTTTTCTATGATATTCTTAGTAGCAGCAGATTGTAGTTTGGGATTTGTACTCGGATAGTGGTAATAGTCTCGCCCCCTATTACACTACTAAACTTACTGGCGAACTATGGGCGTTGACTAGTACGGCTTTGCCTTATCCTTCGGGGAATACAGGCGTGATGGTATTTGTAACCTGCAATCCTATTACTTAAATGGTGCCAATTGACCTATATATAACGGTAAAGTTTAATATTGTAATCATGTTTTTTTCTCTCTCTCTTCTCCATAAGACTCACTTTTTGGAACCGTGCAATTAGTTCTACTTTTCAAAAGTACCTTTTTAATGGTCTAATTGAAATAAATAATTTTGATTTTGACTTGACTTTGACTATCAACTATCAATTGTTGCTACGTGTCCCGACAGATATTCTATAACACTCTGCCTACCCACCAGGTTTGGTGTGATGGTACTCCACTTTAAGATAATAGGAGCACAAACGAGCACCATCCACGATCTCTAGTTATGCAACTCTGTCGAATTGATTCTGTCGAGAAAGTGAATTAATATCGATTCTCACTTCAAATTGGTTTCTATTTTGAAGAAATTTTCGATGCTTCAGTTTCTGGGTTAATGAGGTAACCGGCTTGTGAAAACCAAAGAGTTTTGTTTTAACGGTTAATCTTTGTATAAATGCATTTTATTTAGGTTAATGTTGCACATATAACACAGGGCTAATAAAGTTTAGAGGTAATGGGTACTAAGGGCACATAGCTGTTACTAGGAATTCCCCAAAATGGAATTAGCCAATAACTCTGTTTGATCTGGGAATTGAATTAAGGAACTCACTTTCAATACCTGCGCTTGCAGCCAATAGGCCAATAAGGCACAGCATTTTATATTATTAGTTATTTACATTCCAGCGTTCGATTCCCAGCTTGACAGGTTCTTGATATTAAATTCTCATTAAATTGGCAGCTTGGGGTTTTGTGCCCAGCTTTACTTTTGGGTGCGCAGATACATATTGTCTCTAGGTACCTATCACTTCAGAGATACAGAATAGATGTGATGGTATGTTATGTATTTTATGACGGACAATGATGATTCAACAAAATTGAATTTTCGTATGTGCTTTCTTAGGTCACTACTAACAGCCAAATCTACTGACTGACTTGTCACATTAGATTTGCTTTTTTATATACCACTAAGGTGGCAAAGAGGCATACGGCCCGCGTAATGGTAAGCGATTACTGTAGCTTATGGACGCTTGCAACACTAGGGGTATCACTCGTGCGTTGACGACCCTGTAAGGAGGAATAGTTGGGCTGGCAGCATAGGAGACATGCTGCCATGCATTGTTATTATTTTAGTTAGTTATTTAGGTTAGGTACTTGTACATAATCTATGTTGTAGGTATTTTAGTTTGTGCAATAATATATAATAATTTTAGTTTGGGTAATTGTGTACCGAAAGACATAAAATTCTATTCATAAATTAAATGTAAATAAATTACAAAAAACAGTTTTAACAATATAACACATTTTGCTTGAAATATCTATGCAAAACTAATAGAGATTGTCAGTTTGTAGTAAGAATGTTGTCTTCATACAAAAGACATCAACGCCGTATTTAGTCACAAGACAAATTATTGTTTTCTTAAAAATGTGTTTTGATATTATATTATACTATTATATAACTGTATAAAAATATAACATAACATTACGCGTATATTCCCCGTAGATTTAGGCAGAGGTGTACTAATGTACATCCACAGTTCGCCGATATGCTTAGGCCCCATGTAATAGGGGGCGAGTCTTTTGCCATTAACCGGCACAGATCCCGAATCTGAGCTGCTACTGAGAATTTCACAGAAAAACCCAATGACACTTTGCTCTACCCGGGAATTGAACTCAGGATCGCTGGTGTAGCACTCGCGCTCAGGACTACTAGGCTAATGAGGCAGTGAGGCATAATATATTGCTACACATTTTTTAAAATTGTAAAAAAGCACACAAAACAAGGAATGCCTAACTACATAATTATATTTTATTCTCAATCATCTTAACTGTGAGCTTAGCTCGTTAGATCTTCAAATCGTCTGACGTCATCAATAGCCTACATAACCAATAATAAATTACCGCTACAGCTACATCAAGAACGCCTACAACAAATACCATTATACCTAATAAAATCTAACTTAACCATCCTAATTAGAATACAAAGTTACACCTACTAACCCAATTATTTTGTGTTTCAAAACACGTATGGAATACCCTGGAGCGCCAGAAATTGGTTATTCAGCACGCGAAAGCTCCGCGGGGGGGCGGGAAGAAAGTACCTGCGTGCGCGCACCTGTTGTCGCGATGCTCGCTCAGTCGCTTTTCGACAGCCCGCCACGCTGCACGCGCCATGACCGCGCGCCCCACTAAATCGCCGCGAGTGTTTAAAATTATTACAGTGTGAATTATCAAAATGGATGTTCTGTATATTTTTGTTATCTTCTCCCTAATTCAAGGTTGGTTTTAATTTTTTTTTAATTTTCTCCATAGTGTTCTCTGTACCACTTTCTTGGGAAGAGTTGTGATGAGATTTCTCTACTTTTTGTGTGTTGCTATTGGTTATACTATTGTTTGTATTTGGATGTTATTTGCAATGGTTTTCCGCTCGGTTGATGGTGAATGTGGGGTAATTTCTTATGGATATTGAGGTCACAATGATGCCTGTCACAGGTGACTGTCTGCGGTTTGTGTCTCAAACTTCATGGGACGTGGGTTCGTTGATTGCGCTAGGATCAGTTTTCATCCCATATTTACCTACTGTTAGTGCAATTTGTGAGTTAAAACTATATTAACTACCTACTTAGAGTCTCTTTCGAATTAGATTCCATTGAAAATCCTCTGTATCTCAGGACCAAAGGAGATGTTAAATGGTCCTTAGATCCGAAACCCATATAGACGACGGAAGACTACTTAACGATTTTATTATACCAACTAGTTTTACTGTAAGTGTATCAAACAAGTTTTATAGTAAGTAAAAAAGTTCCATTAAAATTTAATATTTATTTTACCGATTATTTTCTCTTCTCTCGCTCATGTTGTTTAAGATCAAGATAGAGATCCCAAAATGAGAGTGATTTCACTTTGCAGTTCATTAAATACATTTGTAATCGCGCTATCATTGAAAATTACAGTTTCAGAAATCCAAGTAGGTATATCTATGCACGAGGACCAAAATTTTTGTAAGCTTTAAAACGTGAAACCCTTTTCCTCTTTTCAAGCCCTAAAGTTTCAGAATATTCTTATATGTTCCTGCTTATTTATTTATTGGTGTAAAGTCTGCTTTCATTCTGTCTTTCGTTTCCGAGTAATGTAGGTCAAATATTGTTTCGCGTCTCTCTTTTTAAATTGCTAAGATTGTGTCTGAGAGAAATGAGAATATCGCGTTTGTATTTCGATTTCTTTAGATTAACGCATTTAATGTTAGGAAACATGAGTAAAGTAATGTTTTAAATGTTGAACATGCAAGAGTTAAAGATAAACTGTTTATGTAGATGGTGACAAAAGTTCTGGTCTTTTAAATCTTGTTTAATAAATGAGTTGTCGATTAATACAAAACCAATCATTAAATGGCAACTAAATATATACAATTTCTTTATTCATTTTTCATAATCAATGAAGGTAATCTATAAGAAGTAAGTATAGATTAATCACAGCAAACTTGACTTGCAAAAGATATCTATTTCCTACAGACTTGTAATTGATTAATATCTCAGATAGTTGGCTCCAGTATAGAAACTGATCAATAATACTGAAGTGTATCTAGTAATATAATGGTCTTCAAGACTGCAAAATTGTATGAAATCATAAAAAACGTATACTAACCCAGTTGCTTCAACATTACGTTGTTTAGTGCAATTATGAATGTGTATAAACAAAAAATCTCCCCCTATACGTCACTGTTGAGCGGCAGCAGATGTACAGATGTAAATGATGATAACCGTTCATTAGGCCGCCTTCAGCCGTGACAAAATGGTTTCATACGTAATGCACCGGATCTTACCCGCTATTTTGCTAATCAACCGTTAGTACCTATGCAATACGCAATTTAGCCAATACAAAGTATTTATAAGTAATCCAATAAAATCCAGTCGCAATTAAAATAAAATCGTCTTGCTTATTTTGGATTTGGGAAAGTGACTTCTCTGACCAACTTCTCTGAAAACTTTGTTAGCTATAAACGAAACCTCTCAGAAATTTTACAAAATCCTTCGAGATGTTTACAGCCTGCTGGTTATTGTTTCAAACCCTCGTGGTGAACTATCATCCTTAATCGGGCTTCTCCTTACCAATGTTAAACGATTTTTTTTAGCTTTAGGAGTGGCCGCGTAGAGGAAAAAATAGCTCCACAAATCAAGCAAGTGTGAAATAGATAGCTCCTGATAACATTATTTCTCTTATTCTCTCTTTCTCTAGATTGCCACGATTATGTTATTTGATTATGGTCTTTGAGACAATACTGCCTGAAATTATTTAAATAATCCTAGATTGGGTAGGCTCAGTGAAGCTTTCGATAAGAATGGTCAACACCTATACGCAGACGGTTATACTAATTAAATAACTGTTATTTAGTTCTGCCGTAAACTTTTAGCACTATGTTAACTGGTACTGTCCGGTTGACCGTCACCGCTATCAAATATTACTAATGCCGTATTCCCACATGTTAGCCTAGCAAATAGTTTTTGTACCTAGTAGATTAATTTCGGCATAGTGGTTGGTTAATATTTTATTCACGTAATTACCGCAATACGTAATTCGGTATTATTATGAGATTAGATCGATTTCTATAGTACACTTGGGTACCACAATTTAGTTAAGTAGATGTTATGATTTGCTTTTCCAGTATCCCACCACTTTCACAATGCTATCCACCATCTAGTTGAGAATCCACCGACAGACCCTTGATTGCCACTCGAAGATCTTGCGATTCCCTCTTCCATCCTCTCTTGCCACATACATAACCTTGAAATCACCATTTATAAGTTGTAATTCTACAAGTGATGTCGGTTATTAGTTCGCTTCCTTATCTCCGCGTTTCTAAGGGAAATACCAAGCATCAATTTCTCCATTGATCTCTGGACGAAGTGTGTTTGGAAAGAGTCTAGGGCAACAAGTATATTGTGTCAAAATCGTCATGCAATGACTTCAGAGTTGCGGGTTTTTGACAGTTTTGTCTGCAAAATCTTTCACTCCTTATGTCATTAGAGGCCCTCCTGATCTTTGGTGCGTATATTATAGCTGGGAATATAATACATAAATAAGTAAAGTACATCCATATTGAAAAGCAGTGATAGGCTAATGATTATACCTTCGACTCATAGGACCAAAATACGAGACGCAAACTCTGCTGTGCTTTATGACGCTACAATAGTTTCATTCGATGATATATAGAATAATTCCCCTGATGGTCTGCCTAGTAGATCTCGAGTTCAATATGAAGGACAGTTTGAGATATAAAATATTTATGTCTATGTCTTATCCTATACCTTCGAAAAGTAATGTCTTTATGACTTTAAGTTCAGTGTCGGTATATCAAGTATTTTGGGGATGAGACTAATTTAAGAACTGACATCGCCATAATTGTAAAAATATAAAACTTGTGTAAAATTTACATAACTGTAGCGTCGTCCCCAGCTTTGGTTCACTTGCGGCGGAAGCACGCACCCTCGCTTCCGGTTGAGACAACTGACCCGCTGTTACCGCGTAAACAATAATAATACTAAAGGTTCCTGGTTCGTATCCTGCTTTTAACTAACTTTGACAGAGAATGAAATTTGAAATGCCTATGTGAGTAAGTTCATTTATCTCTGACATGCGAGAACAGATTTTGATGGTATGGTTCCTATTATCTATTATTATATAATGCAATTTTTGCATCAAAATCAAGCTTGAAATAGCCACTTCCAATTAATCATAATACGATCTACTTTTATTGTAAAAAATCTACAAGTTCCAAATATGATTGATAACTAAACTTCTAAGGAATTCTCAGAATAATGACAGGAAGGAATCTCTCTTCAGGCATTTTAGCCTTTCTGTATCATACGTCTGATATTTATATGGTTATAGTATCAAAATGTTGATTGTTGATAGTTTCGTCTACTAAATCTGTCACAGTTTATGTCATTTAGTAACATCGGAATACCATTCCGACATGCAGAGTTGAGCTGATTGAAACCAAATCAAATCAGCAATACGTAATATCCGGGGAAAACGAAGGAAATTGTCAATTGAGTAACAACTATGCAGTTTGCCACCTATCGGGACTGGGTTGCCAACTACGACCCATAGCCCCATGGGAGGGCCCCATTCACTGACTATGCTACCAATGGGCCTTAGCAACACATTGGTGGTGACGATTCTTTTGATCTTGATGGTATAACATTGACAATGACATTAGGCAATTGTGTGAAATAGGCTCCATTGTGATCTGTGACGTGACACTGTATACCTATTCGCTAAAAACTTTCACTTAAAGCTGCTTTTTTATTCCCACCGTTTTTACATGACAAAGCGTCTTTTCAAATGGAATTCTTTTTAGACTTTTTGTATGCGAAATAACATCGTCAAACCTTCACGCCTGTGATTGCAAGGAGGTTAAACAGAATTATTATAGTGTTGTAAACTAATTATAGTTAGTTCTTATAAATTAAAACAAACTAAATGTAATAAGAATATTACATCTACATAGTGTGTTTTAATTTTCATAAATAAAAATTACTTTACATGGCCAAATACATACATAAATCCCTTTGTATCCATAAACTAATATAATAATAAAAATACGAAAATAACTGTGTCTCTCTGTTTTTTACGTTTTCACGCCTAAACCGCTGGACCTTGACCTTGAGATGAGACTTTGGAGAATGACATAGGCAATTTTTTGTCTTAAAAAGTCATTTGTGATGCGAGTAAAACTGAGGGCAAAGACTAGTAATACATAAAGTGTCGTAGCTGTGAGGGTTCGAACATACGACAAAATCCTTTAAGAAATGGTATGTACCCTGCTTTCTTCAACTCGTTTTGGAGGGGTGTTCCTATTAGCGTGCCCTTAGATGTATCCTGTCGTCTCACTCTTTCTTTAACACGTGTTTTGCGGTTTCCCAACGACTTTGGAATGAAGCCCTTCATGAGCAAACCTTCTGAAGTTTGGTTCATGACGTGTGCCACGTGAGTTACCTTGTTTAAGTCCAAAAGAAGTAAGGAAACAAAAAACGCACGTGAGTGAAGCCCAACAATTTTGACCGTTTGAGGAGTTTACGAAATAGCTTTTAAAATTGCTGACATGTTTGTGTACCTACTCATAAAAACCTTTATGATAAAGGATCGATTATCGTAACCCAGTGTGTCTGCCCAAGAATGTGTTTTTTGTCCCGTGCCCGTCCCCGGATGGCTTTCTGTGTTGATGGACACAAAAAATGAAGAGCGCTATGTGGCGAGCCGTTTGCTATGTTGAGCTTGCACAATATTTATATAATATGTCACTTAGGAATCGGATCAATCTACATCAGATCAATTTTTTTTGTGAATTTTGAATATTGAAATTGAAAATAAAGAGTGCATTCACATTTTTACCTGATGAAGACAGAATAAAAAAGGGGTGTTTATGTTATAATTCTTTATGCAGAAATATAGGTACAGGAGCGGGCTTAATGCGTAGGGCATAATATATGTAGTAAATTATGTAGGTCCAATCGATCTCAGGGTGATGCAGAGACAAATATTGGTAGATGCACTAACCGTGTACTATACCTATATATTTTGTCTCTCAAGCTTCATCACTAACCGTATAATCAATAAAATTAGTATTCCACGAAGAGTTAGTGCACCGGTATACATATTTAGGTGGGAATCAAAATTCAAGTCCTAAGCGCACCTCCTTGCGCTTAGGACTTAGACTTTAATGATCTGGGAATTGACCGAACAAAGTGTTATTGCGTTGAATTCTCAGTTACAGCTCGATGTTTGGATTTGGGTCCGGTTAATGGCAATAGGCTTGCCCCTGTTGAATGGGATTTAAACATACCACGCGACCTGTGAGTGTACATTTACATAAGAGCTTGTCCAGAAAGGGCAAAATCACCCCGACCTTTGCTTCCAGAAGGAGTGAACCCTCACGCGAGCATTTGGGGAAATGGCGACGAATTGCACGCGATTTACGCGCCTATTTTGAATTCGCGCTATTTGAATCTCTATCTCTCTATCTCTTCTATTTTGAATTGTGGAGGCCATGTATTGGCGCGCAGTACCTCGCTAACGTGCAAATTCATTTGCGCGAAACAATTCGAGGCGAATTCGCCCCTTCTGAACAAAGTTTCACATACATAACCAGCCCATTATACTATCCCACTGCTGGGCGCGGGTTTCCTCTCAGAATGACAGATTAGGCTATAGTCCACCAGCATAGATACATATAGTACATCAGTATACTTTTGCATAACCCTTCGGGGAATACACGCGTGATGGTAAGTTTTATTTTCATTTAAGAGAACCGTTGAGGCACTGACCCCATACGTTGTTGAGTTCACAGATACTTTCACTGATTCTAGAAACGGTATTAGTTTAAATAATATTCTGATTCGCCTCATTGGTCCATGTTCGAAAGCGTGAATGCTGCTTGAGGTCCAGGGTTCGATCCCAGTGTCAGGCAAAGGGTTATAGCACTGTGTAAATTTCTTAGTAGCAGTTAGGATTTTAGGGGTAACCATGAAAGGGTTAAAAAGAAGCAGGGGAAGTTCTATGATAATTGATAACCCTTGACATTTGTGACCTAAGACACTAGCTGTTACCCGCAGTTTCACTAGCATCGCAAAGGACTTTTTAAGACCAATTCCTATTTCCGTCTCCAAAGTCCAATCTGTACCAAAAGTTATCAAAGTTCGGTGATCGGTGATCAGGATGAAATTTGGCATAGAGATAGATTATAGTCTGGAATGACAAATAGACTTTTTATCCAGGTCGGACCCAAATCTAAAGTCCACAATGACAAAGTCGGGGGCAGAAACTAGTTTTTAATAAATCAAAAACCGGTCAACTACCCTATCAATATTAATAAAAATGAATCTTTGTATGTTTGTCCTCTATGCATTGCTAAAGCATTCATTCTATTGCGATGAAACTTTGGTGAGTTGTTGTGTGCATATCTGGGAAGGTTTATGATGAACCAAACAAAAAAAAAACAGGCATTGCAACGCATGCCGGGGGACAGCTAGTTGTATATAAAACTTCCCGAAAAAAATAGACTTCACATGCAGTCTTATCACAAAAAAAAAATCAAGTACCTAAGCTTCACCTCCTGTCTACACCGAAACGTAATAAGAGCGTAACCACAATCGAGGCGCGATCGAATGTCAGCCGTAGGTACTTGGGCAACTTCCCTTAGAAAACGGTAACTGTCGAAACGCATAAGTAACACAGTTATTAGGCGATGCCAAGGCGGTGTTGCGTACGAAGGTCCCTGGACCGGCGGTTAATGTAAGCAGGTAAATTAAATAGATCCATTATCGTATAGTACTGTTCATAATTATCTACATAAGAAATAAAACTTTATCACACTCCGATAAAATACATTTCACAGTGACCGCTGTTGTGCACGGTGTTTATTCAAAAACATTCTTTATGTCATTTAAATATTATTATTAGAATTATTCATATTCCATTTATTTCCGACCATAGTCCATAGACTGCCTCATTAGTCTAGTGGTCACAAGCGCGACTGCTACGCTAGAGGTCCTGAGTTCGATCCCCAGGTCGAACAAAGTGTTATTGGGGTTTTCTATGAAATTCTCAGTAGCAGCTCGGAGTTTGGGATTGGTGCCTCCTATTACAGAGCCCAAAAAACGCCTCTGCCTAACTCTTCGGGGAATACAGGCGTGATGGTATGTTTATGTGCTACCTACTTATTTAAGACAACGATTTTTAAGTTTTTCAATTCGACATATTGCACGTTTCTTGTCGCAGATAAGGTGATCTTCACCACTACTGTTGCGCCGCATATTGTGGGTTCGATTCGATCCCGAGGCAAATATTTGTGTATCCATGGATATTTATTTCGAGTGTATGTACTTCGTTACCGTTACTTGTATATTTGGGAAGTCTACCGTGACGAGGGGCTTTCGGTAGGTGTCTTTCAAAAAAAGTAAAGGTTAATTCGAGAAGCGCGTAAGGGCTCAGAGGCACAAACAATAGATCTATACATAGTGCATTATGGTTGTATTTTGTTAATTAGCATCTCTTTACCACTGAAAAACTGTTGTAACATAAAATAACTTGAATAGAGTCTCAAAGTTTTCACTTAATTCTAAAATCAAATCGTAGCAAAAATTTAGCGGCGGCAGCCGCTAATAATGGCTGGGGCATCGGTCTTGCCAGCATGTGGTTGCCGGTTCGAAACCCACCCATTGCACTACCGACGTGCACCCACTCTTAACACAAGCATTTAGCTTAGTGCGAGGGGATAACAAGAATACTAGTAATGTGCGACCCACATAAAAAAAAATGTAAAGTCCACAGTAATCCACACAAATAACAACATTTGGTGCTTATCATATTTATGAAGATTCAAACCCTAATTTAAGAGATCATCTGTGGTTTTATTTGTCAAAAAATATTATTATTTGAGCTTTTTGTGACTTATGGCAGTTTTTCAGCAGATTCACATAGGTACTATGTGAATCTTGCCATTCGATTTTGAATCTTGAGAGCTAAGCCAGCGCATATGGATTAAAGAAAAATTTACATAAATCAAATTTCATAGCGCGGTCTACGCCCAGTGAAATTCAATCATCGCTCCTCGGAACACGCTCTCAGAACCTCATCAGGTCAATCGATCGATGGAATATGCACTAGTGCGCATGTTCTACGTCCTAGTATCATCTAGGAGGTTGGCCGGTGCACCACGCGCAGATGCAGTTCTATCGATTAGGCTATTTAAGGATTTAGAATCGTACAGTTGCTAGGTGCGGATTCCTTTGTTATCGGAAGTCCAGGATTATGAAAGTTTTGGCTACGGTTTTAGGTCTAGATTTCGTTACAGCCAAAACGTAGTACAGTATAAAAGTTTGAAAGAAAAAGGCGCGTTTTTTGAAATACTTCTGTACTCACAAAAAAGTTGTAGAAAATGTTGGAAATGGAACCCTGAAGTTCTAATTACTTTGTCGTATATTATTATTTATACCTATTATGTATTTCTTTGTTCTTTAGTTCTTTTTATTTGGTACATTATGTGCTGGTCAAAGTTTTGGGGCAGAAATGGCAGGATGTATCACCATAAGTGGAGTGTAGTTGCTGTAAAAGCTGGATAGACACAGAGAACGATACAGAATTTATAAGATATATTTCATTTGTCCTTAAAACCAAACTTTCAAACCATCTTTAGGATTGCTTTTTACGGTCTTTCTCATCTAGGACGGGAATCGTAGGTTGTGGAGGATTCATCTTGAAAATGTACCGAGTGAAAAGTTGTGGACTGACAAATATTTTATCTTATTAAAAGTAGGTACGATATCAAAGTGCTTGGTTCCTTTGTTTCCAAAACTATCGGGTTCTATACCCAGGTCTCGTTACTATTCTATTTAAAATATATTTTATTTCCTATAATTATAGGCTATATTGCCTAAGTATAGGCATTTATTACCTATATGTTAAAAGCTATTTAACATTACGATCTATGAGAAAAACGATGGTTCAACTTTTATTGGTTTTCAGAGGATTCATGTAGTGGATTCATTGTGGCTTAGTAGTCCTACGCTGCTGATTCATTGCTCTGCAATTTTAAGCTGAGCCTGCCACGATGAGCTGCCACTCTGGCCACATGGACCCCCTTAGACCCATTTGGCTTCAAAAAGTACCTAAGTTAAGCCGTCGATTGCGTATTCTTTCTTAGACCTTGTTTATGCATTCCGTGAAAGAAAACTGAGGTCAACCGCACTCAAATAAACTGCTGATGCGAGAATGGATAACAGCACAAACTGCAAGGGTTGCTTACCTCAATTTCCGTTAGAACGAAGCTAATGGGCAATTAGAAATCTCCGGATCACTGACGTGTATATTAAAATGCGTACTTACGTTAACAAGCTTGTTACTGCATCTACACTAACACGATTTACGCTTAGCTTGCTAATTGTGCACGGAGTGAATACTTCGCGAAGCTCACGATCCACTGCGTTTTAGAGTAAACTACATGATTATATTCATTGTCTTTAGGTTGTGGAAAAGAGATGGGGCTATTTAATATTATAACGGCATCCCCGTCTCGCAATCATAACATTTAATTTAAATTAAAAATAAAAACCCGCAGTATCAAGTCTTGGTTACCATGTTCTTGCAATATCATTGAAATAATAGGATAGGTACAGTAAATGCTCAAAAGTCCATAAGCACGCTAAGGATTACCTATTAAGTATGAACAATACGAGCGAGCTCGATACAGCCAGTGCGTGTCACTTGTTAACGACAATGAATAGAAGGTAAGTCAAACTAAACGTCAAGCTATTGCGTTGTGGGATTGCCTATGGACTTTTGGTCGCCACTGTGCCTACCAAGTTTGAAATCAAACCTCTGGAAGTTACTCACATCCCTTCATGAACTAGAAAAGAGCTGATAATCTTCAAACGGCTGGCCAGATTTTCTTAAATAATAACTAAGAACTCTGTCGATTAAGTCACCTTTCAAAAAATTGCAATCAATATCGGTCCACTCGTTTGGGAGGTACGATGTAACAGACGGAGACACAGATACACACGTTGAACTTATAACACCCCTCTTTTTGCGTCGGGGGTTAAAAACATAACCCTTCTTCTGGTGCAGTCGGGTAAAAACAAAAACGACGAATTCTTCAATTATGATCCATTTGAAAATCCGTGCCGGCCGCGTTCGGCGCTGCCTGCTGTGGTACCTACATGCATGTATACATCCAGCTAGAATTTCCAGTTTAAGCTGACTTTGCATTGTACAAGCTCTCTGTACTATCAGAGTTCAGCTTATACTGGAATATTTAGCTAGATTTAGTACTCGCCAGTAAAAGTAAATTTAAAACGTCGAGTGAAAGTATCTTAATTAAGTTATCTGTTATTTTGTAACTCGTGACGCCATCTACGGTCCGTTACGAGAAACTCATTGTTTGAATTTGCCATTTTTGTGCTAATGTGTATCTACTTAATGTGCGCGAACATTAACGAAAGTATACGCTCACGAGGTTATGCGTGACGTAACGTAAGATAGATTTGTGTTTAGCAATTTGTGCGCTGATCGGGTTGAATAGCCTCTAAGATTGAAATTGTAAATGATGACAGGTAAAAATATGTGCTCTGTGCGGGAATCGAACCTGTGCAACGTGGTGCCGAAGCCGATTGTAAAGCCACTGTGCCAATCGTGCTGTTAATATAAAATTGCAAAAACAACTTAGTGCTCTGAAATCCAATAAACTTAATTATGTAATGTTTATCATCCTCATCTTAGCCATTTTTCAACACTAGACTTAAGCGATTTTTACAAGCTGTTGCCCGGCTTCACTCGCCTCTCAAGATGTCAACAACAGCGCCACCTACTGGGTCCATTCTATAGCATAGAATTACCTATAAATATAACCCTAAAACAAAGGCTCTTATAGACGTTGGTTGAATTTCATTTCTTCGTACACTGTAACTCTAACGACCTCTTAGTTTGAGCGCGGTCTGTCAACCAAGACTTTTTTTATTTTTTACTAACGACATATACGCAACTTCGCTTGTGTCAATTTTCACGACTTTTCCGGTAGATGTCATAAAAATACTTTCATAAATCCTTGACCTGATAACTACGACAAAGACAACAAAAAAAAAACCACTCAGCCAAATCGGTCGAGCCGGTCTCAAGTGATGTCTTGTTACATATATTCTAATAGTTACTTAAAGATTGCAAGGAATCTATATTGACCATAGAAACTGCACTCATTAGCCTAGTGGACCTAAACGCGACTGCTACGCTAGAGGTCCTGGATCCGATTCCCAGGTCAAGCAAAGTGTTATTGTGTTTTTCTGTGAAATTCTCAGGCAGCTCGGAGTTTGGTATTGGCATTAGACTCGCCACCTATTACATATTGGCGAACTGTGAGTGTACATTAGTACGCTTCTGCCTAACCTTTCGGGAAATATATTTGATAGTATGTTATGATCTGAGTACCTTCCGGGATAAAACAATAACTACGTAGGTATAGTTAGCGCGTTATGAAAGGTTTGCCGGTTAGGGTAATTGCCTATTAAGTGCGGGGAATTAATCAAACAGTTAATTAACACTGCGCCTGCAATTTCCCGCTGGTTGCAGTTTATTTCCTTAGGCGATAAAGTACATAGCAAAAGACTTATATAACGCTAGCTATCCCCCTGGTATGGGTTACAATGCCTCTTATTTATCTACTTATTCTATTGGTCACGCACCTTCACAATCAAATGAACTGTTTAGGAACGCATAGGTAGTACCTATACACAAACATTCATTTTTATTTATAACTAGCGACCCGCTTTTTTTTTCCGTGCAATTTTTCCAATCTTTCTCTCCATAAAAACCTTTCTCAGAGTTCAAGGTATAAATTAAAAAAAATTAATACCCGAATTGGTCTTCGAGTTTTGCGCTTAGCAAGAAATTTTGCGATTCATTTTTATTTAATATATTAGCTGACGCAAGCAGACGCTGATACTGAGTAGAAGGGTTTGAGCTGAGAGGTATTTCGGGAAAAAAAATGCCCTGGCATAAACCCATCTCTAATTAGGGGGTTTAAAGCATAGAATAACTGATACTATAGACCGATACAATAACTGTGCATGTCGGAAGCTGTCCGCTAGCGCTACTGATTTTACCAATGCGTTTAGATCGGTTAACTGCAGACACGCAGATATATTTTGATAGAGCAGCGGCTATACCACAACATGCGATAATTTTCAGGTTGTAGGAAAGGGATGGTGCTATTTAATGTATAGAGCGACCTACCTCTCGCTCAATCGCAATAATCGTGGTTGTAGGGCCACTGTACTCTGAAGCTTACACAGAGGCTCGACAAATGTAGATTTGCAACCACGCGTTATCGATCTATCGTGTAATATTTATTAGCGTGCCAGTATCGATACCATGGTAACATCTATCGAACTCATACCGACGTAACACGGATATGTCACGTGCCTTGGCTTACACCGGCGCGCGGGTTCGTCGCCGACCCGATTATAACCCAACTAACTGCGCATTGGACACGTAACGGTGCAAGAATGCGGCCCCGCCTGCTAGCCAACACTTCGCATATTACGGATTTTGGAATTTATTTAAATGGGATGGCTTATATTACTGCTATGGATTAAGTGACAACTGTTCTTCGATACTAAAAATATTTATGTTTGAAATGTTTTTTTCGTTGGCAGGGAAAATTCAATTGAATTGAAATAACATTACCACATTGGGCTTAGTAAGTCGACTGATTTAGACGTAATCAAATAGTTTTGCTCGATGGTAGGACTTCTTAAGGTCTGACTGGCTGGCGACCACACTTACGTCGAGTCCTTACCCGAGTCTGTCTTATAGCACCTTGGTGTGTGTTCCGACATTTGCGTGTGAGAGCCAGTTCCCCCTTTGCGACTCTGGCAGTCTGCAGACTTAAAGGTCGGTAACGCATCAGTAACTCCTTTGGTGTTGTAGACGTCCATGGGTGGCGATGGACTTTTGGTGGCTCGTTTGCTAGTTTGCTGACTTAACCAATCAAAACGAAGTGATAACATACTACCCACTTTTCCTTCAAAAACTGCCTAATATCCACTCAGAGACCTCTCACCTCTTATTATGTCAATATGCTGTCAAACAAAAAGTTGCTAACATGACGACACTAAGACCATTGTCCGTCTTAATGTGTCGTCATGAAGAGAAATTTGACGAAGTTTTCTCTAAATTTTTTATTTTTTATTCGTGATAGGCTTGACCGCTAGTTTACTAATATTAAGGGATAAATATAATTACCACCAAAGTTAGTAAATTGATCACCAAAATACTTAACAAAATGGATAAATGGTCACCAAAAATTAGGTTTAGGTTAGGTTAGAACTTATTTTGGTGATCATTTACTATTTTTGGCAATATAAAGTGATTTTTTGCCATAACATTTTACTAGATCTGATGGTTAGTTAAACATAAGCCCTAATATTAAATATACACCCACAGTTGGCCGGTATGTTTAGATTCCATGTAATAGGGTGCAATCCTATTGCCAACCGAACACAAATGCAAACTCCGAGGTATTACTGAAAATATCATAGAAAAACGCAATAACACTGCTCGACCTAGAAATCGAAACCAGGACCTCTAGCGTAGCAGTCGTTAAAAGTTAATGATAAATAAGTTGATTCAACAATCATACATTTTGAAATGGACCCCAATATTGTTGGGAAATCGCTTAGCAAGCCGGTAACACGTGCGCATAATAAAAAGAAAGTATCTACAAAGTACTTTATTATTATACTAGCTTTTGCCAGCGACTTCGTCCGCGTGGAATAGTTACTTTGTTCCCTAGTTCTTCGCCCGTGGTTTCACCTGCGTTGCCCCGTTCCTAAGGGTTGTAGCGTGATGATATATACATTGATAGTTTGAAACCTTTCCCATGAATCACTCATTTTCCCAACATTTCCCTTCACTGCTCTGCTCCTATTGATCGTAGCGTGATGAAAAGTACACTCTAACCTGTGGTTTGGGCTGTGCGTTGATAGATCACTATGTCAGTCAGTCAGTCACCTAACGTAAGAATAGACAAATATAATCAGAAAGCTCCAAACTGCTAAGCTATCGGGAGTTACACGTGTTATTGTGAGTCAACCATAAAAGATAGACATTTGCTGTCGTGGAATATTTTTTATATAATTTTAAGGAGAACATTTCCGTCATACATGATTTCTGTGTAGCTTTAACCATTAAGGCTGCAAACGCGACGGAAGCTTAAAAAATGGAGTAAGTTCTCTGGTTTTCCCAACATTTCCCTTCACTGCTCTGCTCCTATTGATCGTAGCGTGATGAAAAGTACACTCTAACCTGTGGTTTGGGCTGTGCGTTGATAGATCACTATGTCAGTCAGTCAGTCACCTAACGTAAGAATAGACAAATATAATCAGAAAGCTCCAAACTGCTAAGCTATCGGGAGTTACACGTGTTATTGTGAGTCAACCATAAAAGATAGACATTTGCTGTCGTGGAATATTTTTTATATAATTTTAAGGAGAACATTTCCGTCATACATGATTTCTGTGTAGCTTTAACCATTAAGGCTGCAAACGCGACGGAAGCTTAAAAAATGGAGTAAGTTCTCTGGTTTTCCCAACATTTCCCTTCACTGCTCTGCTCCTATTGATCGTAGCGTGATGAAAAGTATACTATAACCTGCCCAGGAGTATGAATAACAATTGTACCAAGTTTCGTTGAAATCCGTCGAGTGGTTTTTGTTTCTATAAAGAACATACAGACAGACAGACAGACAGACAGACAGACAGACAGACAGACAGACAGACAGACAGACAGACAGACAGACAGACAGACAGACAGACAGACAGACAGACAGACAAAAATTTTACTGATTGCATTTTTGGCATCAGTATCGATCACTAATCACCCGCTGATAGTTATTTTGGAAATATATTTCATGTACAGAATTGACCTCTCTACAGATTTATTATAAGTATAGATAGATGTGCTGGAGGTTATAGCGAAAAAAGCTGAATCATTATAATGTCACTGCCAAAAAACACGCCTAAACACTGTTAAAAAAAAACAAAATCAACCCTATCTTTGCGACATCCCAAACCGGGACCAAACGACCCAAATGACTTCATTGGGAAAATCTAAAGTTTCTCATAACACCGCGTAACCTCAAAACTAACCTAATACCAGCTCTAAACTGTGGTAGTAAGGTTGTTTATGCTTCGTGTGGGTTCTCCAAGCTTTCACATTGATGGGATTGCGTCAAGATTATCTTACTCATGCTATGAAAGTTTTCTCAGAAGTCGTACGGAAGTATTCTTGTTGAGAATTTAGTTTTCATATTCATCTGATTCATAATACGATGACTTTATGACCATAGAAGAAGAATATAGTCTTATATACCATAATTATGCACCCCAAAGTGACGTGTCAATGTAAATGAATTATGGATTATTTTTATTATATCAGTAATAGCCTAATGATGTAATTGAATTGTACAATCATGCATGAGTATCGACACCAAATCCAAGGCTCGTACCTCTTTTCAAAATGATGTAGGTATTTAAAAATAAATAATTACCACTCGCTTAACGGTGAAGGAAAATACATCGTGAGGAAAACCTGCATGCCTAGGAGATTTTCTCGACGGCGCGGCGTGCAATCTGCTAAGTCGTATTAGGCCAGCGTGGTGGATTTTAGTCTAAAGAAAGAGAGGAGACCCGCGCTCGGCAGTAGGTAGCAGGTAGCAGGTAGGGTTGATGAATCAATTTTTTTTTAATTACGACGTCACAACAACAAGGTTTTACTCGATAGCTTGTTAAAGAAAAACTCATAATATCTACCTATATAATGATAAAACAAATAATGTATTTGAAAACACATGAAAGTATTTCTTCTTCTGTCATTGTAAAGTAGATAATGATGGTAAATAATTAATTTCATATTTTCAGATTTCGTTTTAAAATTACGTAATTTTATTAATATTTAGGCAATTTATGTTCAATGGTGATAAAAGTTCCAAATCATTTTTGATATTTCTAGCTATAAAAGGCTGCTATAAAATCAAGCAAAGCCATAAATAAATTTATATTTAAATTCAACCTAAAAGCATATTATTATTAACTGTGCTTATAACCCGGTCACTGCGACCGGTTCGAGCAAGGGCAGGGTTAGGGTCGTATGGCCGTAACCCCGAGAGAAACTCCGTAGTTTAATTAAGTGCTAAAACTGTGTTTATAACTAGTATACTCGGGACCTAGATCATAATCCGGGAGAAACTTTGAATATTTAGTATTATTATGTTGTTTTATGAATCTATATAGTTTAGAGAAGAGGCATTCTAATGCTCGAATCGAAAATGACATTAATATTCACTCGATTTAAAGAAAAATTATGTCATTTCGATTCGTCTTGCAAGCGCAACTTCAAAGGCCCATAACATTTTCATTTCTAGATATATTTTATAGATTCTTTCAAATTTATGTATTTGGAAAAAACGTTGACCCACACTAGGTGTTTCATTTTAAATGCTTCATTTAAAAAAAAAATGAATCCAGAAAAATTCAAACTTCTTCATAATTGCATCTTATTTTGGGCTGATATAATATTGCATGATGTTAAGCTGCATTCCTGCAATTGGTACCTATTTAGGCTATTCAAAAAAAAAAAAAAATTCTGGCCTCATATAATCTAGTGAAAATCTTTGTCAAGTATTAAAACTTACCTAGGTAACTACATACCTACTTATTTTTGGTGAGAATAATAAACATAACAAACCATCACGACTTCATTCCCCGAAGGGTTAGGCAGAAACTTACTAATGTATAACCACAGTTCGCCAGTTTATTTAGGTCCCATGTAGTAGGTGGCGAACCTTCATAAGAGAATTTCATGGAAAAACCCAATAACACTGCTTGACCTGGGAATCGAAACCAGGACCTCTAGCGTAGCATTCACGCTTGACGAATGAAATAGAGGAAAGAAAGAAAGCATATTACATATTTTATTTGGCTACAAAAAACAAAATTATAGTTGGTCACGTAAGTATTAAGTATTTACTTACATTTATGTATTAAAAACAAATAATAAATTAGGTACTTGATGGTTGATGCTGAGTGTGAACCTTTTTTATCACAAAACATTTATTTTCTTCTGTTCTGTGATAAAAAAGGTTGACACTCAGCATGAAGCTGTTCTAATGGCATAACCCACAATACAGCGCTGGTAAACCCCAAAAGCTCAGTGTGAACCCCAAATGATGAGGAGACAATCCTATCCTACAGGTTTTGTTTACATGTCTAGTCTTATGGTCTGATGCCAATCTTAAAGAGGGCTTAAAGCCGGAGCTGGTGAACCACCTGTTACTACTTCTCCACGATTATTTATCTAGGACTTGGCACGCCGCCAAGGGACGTTCCGCTCAATAAACCGCTTGTTCAATTAAGCGTAAAGTTACACTGACTTAAAACAAGAGGAAATGTGATGCGATAAACAATTGTAGAGAAGGTGGGAGAGAAGATACTAAGCGCGACTGCTACGTTAGTGGTGGTGGTTTCGATTCCCAGGTCGAGCAAAGTGTTATTGGGTTTTTTCTGAGAAATCCTCAGTAGCAGTTCGGATTTTGGAATTTGTGCCCGGTTAATGTGAATAGGCTTTCTCCCTATTACTTGGGTCCTATACCTGAGAACTGTGGGTGTACAATTAGTAAGCCTCTGCCTAACCCTTCGGGGATTATATGCGTGCTGGTATGTTATCTATACCTATAATAAAATTGTAACAGGCCGATGTCTGTACATTGAAGATATTAAAGAAAAATTAATATAAGGGGTCTTTATTAGAGCCAAGCAGAAGCCAAAATAACATTCTTTAGAATTGTATGTCTGTCTGTATGTTTGTACGCGCATCACGCAAAAACTACTGCATGGAATTGAATGCAGTTTTCACCTATATATTGCTATAGGTGTAACTTAAAATCTGATGCATGTTTAATCTTGATATACCGCCTAAAATCCGACTTATAGTATGTTAATCTTTTTGGGACGTGAGTGAAACTGCGAGCAACAGCTAGTGTTATAATACTTATAATAATAGGAAATCAACAAAGAACATCTGAACAAAGGTGACAATTCCCCATGAAAAGATTAATAGGATTACAATATCAAGTTGTTTGATAACAATGCATTGTTTTATACATATAGCCTCAGGGGTGAATGACCGATAATAAATGTAAACAGTGCCGACTTCCTACTGATAACATTGTTTTTTTAAGAGCTTTTGAGGTGCACTATCCCTTGCGATATAACATACCATCACGCCTGTATTCCCCGGGTTAGACAGAAGACTACTGATGTACATCCACAGTTCGCCGGTATGTTTAGGTCCCATGTAATAGCGGGCGAACCTATTGCCATTAACCGGACATTCAAATTCCGAGTAGCTACTGAGTTTCATAGAAAGACCCAATTTAACTTTGCGCAACTTGGGAATCGAACCCAGGACTTCTAGCGTAGCGGTCGCGCTCAGAACCACTAGAACTAATAAGGCAGAAAAAAGAACGCGCTAGGAAATAATTAGGTAGGTACCTTATTTCTATTTCTCCCGAAAAAAAAAACATACACTCGTGCGATCTCCCACGGAGAAGTAAATGATCTAATCTTGATGAGTCACGGTGTCATTGACCCCACCTGTGGTATGACCCACTGACGTTTTTGTTGAACGACCGCGGGGTAGAAAGTTTTCGAGAAAGGCGTCGCTGTGACCTTGTCATGAAGAATGTGGTAGGTGTTTTTATATTCCACATTTAAATATATAGATAAATTTAGGAGCACGGCAGTGCTCCCGAAAAGACACGAGATAAAAGGCCTAGCCTAACGCTCAAATTCTCAGCATAGATTGGAGTCGATATACATCAATATAGATCATCATTTCACTTTTTAAAGCATTGAGTTTATAAATTTATTTCGTCATGCACTCGTACTTCCTCATGTTCATCAAAATTGTAAGGTCGCTGAAGTCTTAGCATGTGACAATTTGGTACGCTGACTGGGTTTAATGTACTTACGAATTACTTGGTGAATTCATTTTATTATTTTTTATTTGGGAAACCAACAGCATTAAGAAACATACGTAACAACTCATGCCTCATACAGCCAAATAAAGGTCTTCACTAGCTTCTGCCCGTGGGCAGGTCATTATAGGTGGCAGGTCGATATAGGTGGCAGCACAAATCGACACGGGAGCCACGGTGTGGTTAAAAAAGGAACTATTCTGGCCTCTCAACGTGTTGCCGTCCATGTTAACATTTTATTTAAATCATTATCATTAGCATTATCGTCAGCGCGGACAGAACATGTCAAAAGGACAAAAAAAACTATATTATTTGAGGTAATGTTTACTAACAGATTTTTTGTATTGAAAAGTACTACTACATACAAAACTTGAAAAACATAATTCAAAACGTATATAGCATCTTGTAATTAGGAAAAAGATACTGACTAAGCTAGTTCTGGAGTCTGGGTCTTACAAAATCCTCAAGCAAATAGTGTCAACAAATAATTCTTTATTTACATCTTAAATAACCAAAAGTTGTGAGTCTTGGCTATATTTTAACGTGAAAGATTTTTGATAAACTCATAATATCGTATAATTAAGTATCTACTTATTTTGAAATTTAATTATTACATACCGGCGAACTGTGGGTTATATTAGTACGCCTCTGCCTAACCCTTCGTGGAATACAGGCGTGATGGTATCGCTAAATATAGGCAATAACTGCCTATATTTAGCGAGCCCAGCACACGTTGTCGTGCCCTGTAAAAAACATCTTTCAAAGGATAATGCATGTTACGCCATCTACTAGCATTACAGGAACTCAGTGAAATCAGTCAATCCGTTCTCAATACAAAATGTATGAGAAAATCAATTTTCATCATTTTGTTAATTTACGAATATTATAGTTAAGTAAATTGTAAAAAATACATTGAATAATATATATGGGGGCCAAAATCTTCCATTTTGATTAATGACAATGAGCAGCCCCCATGGTGTTCAGGTATCTCAGACATCGTAGGGAAACTCGCATGCCTGAGAGATTTTCTTCACGGGCGCGCGGGCGTGTGACGTCTGCCAACTCGATCAGTGTGGCTAGAGTCGATCTCAAACCAATTTCAAAAAGTTGAAGGTAGGTCAAAAAAGGTATTAGGTACTTGAGTAGTTAAAAGCGCAAATATGAGAGTAGGTTTATGACTGAAAAATTGCCTAACCCCTCTTTTTCTGCGAGGAGACCCATGGACAGTTGAATTTGTACAAGATATTTTTAAATATTCACGTGTACCGAATACCTGAATCTATTATATTTTTTCCTTGTGCGGTAGACGAACGCACTTACCACTGGCAACCACAGCATATTTTTTTTTAAATAAAAGCCAATGTGAAAATATACATTACAGTGCCTATGTGTGACGACTTCGAGATGATTATTTTCTCTGTCATACAGTTAACTGATTCCGGGACCAGGTCATGCACGCTTTCTTAATCAAGCTAATAGTTTCAGAGACAACTGTTTCTTTATTATTATTATCTACAGTTAACTTTACACTTCCTGACTTCTTTGTACGACACGTGGTGCAGTTGTTGATGGCCTTCGGGGAATACAGGCGTGATGGTATGTTATCTCTTTCTCCTCGAACCCGTGGAACATTTCAAAATACCTTATTTAACGAATGTCATCACTGTATAAGCAGGGTTTTTATAACCTAATTGAGACAAAAAAACCAAAAAGTACAATTCGGGTTCGCACACCGAAGGTTCCGTACAAACTTGTAGAGTAGTTATGCAAAAAATATTTTTTGACAATTTGCATGGGTTTGGGTCAATAAGATATATTATAAGCTTATACTTACTTACTGTGAAAATTTGAAGACTAGCTCCAACCGTTCCGACAGCAATAGGGTTTCCTTTGGACCCTTCGGGTACGGAACCCTAAAAAGGTTAAGGATTAGAAAATACGGGGCCTCCTTCGCAGGGTCCTAAACATGCCCAGAGTAGCCATTAGCGTGTATCTATAACCTAAGTCCATAGCCTATATGCCAAATTCCAAGCTAGTAAGTGTCTGTGTATTTCACTTTTATATATAAAAAAACAATGGTGTGCTGGTACCTATACTTATGTATGAAAGTGAATGTTGGGTATGGCAGAAGAGACATGAATGTAGAATAAATGCAGTGGAAATGCGTTCCTTGCGAAGTATGTGTGGTGTAACTCGGAATGATGATTGAGGAACAGTGTGATAAGACAACGTTGCGGGCTGAAAGATGATGTAGTGACGCGTATTGAAAAGAATATGCTGAGATGGTTTGGACATGTTGAAAAAATGAATGAAAGACGATTAACGAAAGGAATTTATAAGGCGAATGTCAGCGGCAGCGCCGGTAGAGGTCGCCCTTGAAGGACATACGCCGATTTATTGACGAAATCCTTCAAAAAGGTCAGGTGCGTAGCACTCGCAACCGGCGTGTATGTATGAGAAAATGTATGAATGTGGAAGAAGCAAAAGAAATATGCGAGAATCGTAGCAAGTGGCAGCCTTTAATTTCTGCCTACCCCTGTGGGAGAAAGGCGTGAGTGTGTATGTATGTATGTATTTATATAAAAAAAACCTATTTGTTTTGAGTCTAGGTGTACTAGTTTAGTGTCCGTTAATTGCTTGTTTAATTATAGAGTAAAGAGACAGACGCCGACAGGTCAACCGACTCTCCGATGCCCGGGGGCCTCGAATTCTCGATCTCTGCTTTGTTTCTATGCCTTTCTCCAGATTTTGACTAACAACTAGTTCCTATCTGACAAAAAATGCAACTTCTCGTACAAGTACATCAATTTAATTTGCATGGAAGCTAGTTTTTTTTTTATAATTAACTATTATTTCCTATTATAAAGTGATTCTTTAATTATACTAGTCTAGTAGTTATTTATACAGTCTGTGGTTTTATTTTTTGAGGTGTCATATACGTGTTTTTCTGTCGGCATATACATTAAATCTGCAATTCGCAGTATCATAACGTATCGCTTAGGCATTGTACTAAAGCCTTTATCAGTTGCTTTGTTGCTTGCTTTAGTATGTATGGATTTCGAGGAAGTGCAGTAAGGTGGCTTATAAATCAATATTGAAGCTGCTATCCCCTCTCCCCGTTGTCATGGAAACGTTTCAATCTAGCCGGCTAGACAGAGCTGCGTGGGCTGTCCCCCCTGTTTCCATGGTAGTGATCTAGCTGCCTACCTGCCCGTTCACCCCATGGGTATTGATTTATGGGGTGGCGGTAGGGTGGCACTTATCTCGTCGTCCTTAATATAATAGTATATTATAACTACGTTTCGTAAGCCATCTGATAGGCAAATGTTATTTGTTTTTTCGATTCAAAGAAATTTTGTTGCATTATAATGTGCTGCCGTTTATGTTAGAAAACAGATAGCTATGATGGTTTAGCGATTGTCTCTGCTGTCCTGTTCTTTTTTATTCTTGATAGGCCTACGTTTGACCACCACTTCGTCTGATGTTAAGCGACACTACAATCTTAACAGAAAACTTCAATAACCTTATGTAATCGAATCGAGGAACGGTAGCTTAATAAATAGGGTGCGCTTGCGGTCGCTAGAAGAATGATGTAGTTCATAGCATCTGTCTAATTAGGGCTACAGGTACCACTGTATTTCGTCACAGAATTCAAAATCGGTGAACCCGGCGAATTTCAGCTCGTGATCGAATTTCTTCGCTTTCGCCTTCTTTGGACGACTATTCGTAATGCTTCACGGATGAACTCGACACTGCAATTTGTCACAATCCACCATGTCAGATAGCTTTCACAAATAAAAGCCCCTGCTATGTTTGGGGATTTTGTCACTCGGAGCCGTTAACAAATGACGAGGTATCAATCAATCTAGTTCTGTGTAATGTTACGTCATTTTGGTAGAATAAAGAATTATCTTACAGAAATAGCTATTGTCCTGTCGATGATTTAGGGGCAATTTTTTCTTGGCAGTGTTAGCCTAGGTGCTTCGCTCTGTTAGTAATAGATTCCAGTGTCTCTCACAAACCTAAACCCTATCTCCTGACCTAGTTGACTGCTAAAAACGTTATACCTACGTACAGATTTCTATTATAATTGAAATTAATATTTAATTAATTAAACTTACTATAAATTTTCTTTAAAGAACTCCTAAATAGGCTACTGACTATAGACTGCTCTGACTATAGACTGCTTAGTCTATTTTATTTATTAACATGACAAACAGCCGCCGACTATAGATGTCAGCAACACCAGTAGGATCACTAGCGCGTTCTCATGTTGAGACCTCAGATGTTAAGTTTCATATACCCAGTAATTTTACTGGATACACGGTTCTTTAAACCGGATCACGATATTGCTATCACATACACAGAATTTTTGGCGATGGAGTGGTGCCGCCTCAGACGGACGGCAGAGCTTTGTTGTAAAGAGAGAGATAGGGTATAGTGGAATCGAATAATTACACTCACAATTGGAGCTGCTCGACTGGGGAAGTACCTCCACCTTGCAGAAAATCGTAGCCAAATAACATAGCTCCGTGGTATGTTGTCTTCCTAACGGTGTGTAAGGTCGCCAGAGCTTCGCGAGGAAGTGTTATGTTGGCAGTGTGGGGAACCGGTAGTGTTTTGTTACCGCAGCTGTCATGTATGGCAGCATGTCTACTATGCTGCCAGCCCAACTATTCCTCCTCGGCAACGCGCGAGTGATACCCCTGGTGTTGCAAGCGTCCATAGTGTTAGTTAGTGGTATAAAAAAATACGATTTTGTATTCTCATTAAAACATCAGCTTTACAAATTTCCATAAGCCACCATAGAAACTTACTAGTTCTATTTACTTAAAATAAAACACAATCTAGGTACCGCTAATTGCTCTCTTAATAGGAACGTAAGCTATGTCCAGCATCAGAACTACGGCCACCGCAGCGCTCAACGTCACTTTAATGATGACTTGTCTTCGGAGAGGCACCCCGAGTAGAAAAAGGAGCTCCGCCACGGCCTGTGTGAGCTCTCCGGAAGTGTACCAGCGATGCCAGATGGCTCCTGCGTTCACCAGGAGGAGAGCTGCCCCAGTGCTGCATAAATAAGCCTAGAAAAAATTCAGAGGCTCTGATTAATCTTTATATATAAAATTCTTCATTATATACATAATATATAAACTCCTCCTAAACGGCTGGATTTACTTTAATGAAATCCTGTGTGTTTGCTTATGTGAAACCCTGGATGGTTTACATTCACAAATTGACCTTGTAATCGATATTCTCAGGAGACACCAATGGAATCGCAGGAAACAGCCAGTTTAATTTAAATTTGAATGATGGTGTAAATCGGAAGGAATAATTTTATTTGTTATTTTTCAATAAAAGAATTTGCCTTTCATAGATGTCACCAACGCCACCTTAGGACGTAAATTCGAAATTTCTATCAGGCGGGTAGGCCACCGCGAAGGGTTCGCGGTGGCCTACCGCCTACATAGAGGTCAGAGCGTCTGGTGTATCCAACCAGGAGACGCAGGTTCGAATCTTGCCCGTTATTTATTATAATATTATATAAAGTTGTTTTTTCCTTTACTAAAAAATAACTTTATAATCTTAGCATGGAAAATGCAAAATATCACAAAAAGATAATTTTATTAGTGTTTAATTATAATTAATTATTTATACCACTACCATAAGTAAGAAAGAAAATGTGTTTATTGGCACACACAGCAATGCATATAATTATCTTGTACGTAATAATAATAATTAATACAAAACAAGAGCTTAAAATCTGTCTGTGCCAGAGGGCATCAGCACATTATGTCAAGTGGCAGTACCTGCCACCAGTCGCTGGTTTTCAGCTGCAAGCCCACGATGGTATAAGTATATTTCTGAATTCCAGCAGGATTGCTAAGTTTGTGATTACTTCGTTAGTTTTTCTCTCCACAATAATGAGCTTTGGAATTGGAAGACTCCAGTTCTAAATCTACGGCAGTAAATGCATCGGTATCTGCTTGGTAGTCCAGCAGAGTTATAAACGAGGACTTTTCAAAAGGTGAAGCCAGAAAAATAAACCAGACAAGTGCGAGTCGGACTCGCCCACTACTATACATATTATAATTAATTACAAATTTATAGTTTTCAGATTTGTAGTAGACAGTATTACTTGCCAAATTTCATAGTTCTATGTCAACGGAAAATCCCTATACATTTTGATTCCTTTCATCATCATCCTCCAACAAGTCAGGCTGACTTTGATTTCCAGACAAACGGACAACAAAGCGATCCTATAAGGATTCCATTTTTTTTCCTTTTGAGGTACGGAACCCTAAAAACAAATAAGTACCTGCAACGCCCTGCCTCCACAGCTGTCCGCTCCAGCGCATAGCACCAGCCCCGCCATAGACACAAAGTACGTCACGAGGAGTCCACCAGATACAGACTGCTCCCATCGGAACACCCGTAAAGAGCGCAAGTGCACAGTCAGGGCTGCCACGAGCAGCACCAGAGCGACTACCCGTAGAGCCAGGAGAGGGCCACGCTCCGCGGCAATGGACTTGTTCAGATCAATCGGTGATAGTGGCTTTAACATCGTCTGTGTACATAAATTATAATCATCATCAGCTTACTATTATAGACTATTGCTGGATGTAAGCCGAATTTTCTGTGATGTTCCTCTTCGTCTCTCTCGTTAGCTCTCTTCTGCGTTGTGGAGCAGTTTGCACTACTTTTTTATTTCGGAAATAAAAAATATTTTTAGGAATTCGGCGAATATGATCTTTATTCCCATGGCGTCTTATCATAGGGCAATGGAAAGCAAGTGTGGTTTTTCACTACTTTTGCCTAGACGTGACTTATAATATCAGCAATAAAAAATTATAGTTATACGGCAAAAGACCAAAGGAATACGCTCCACGGTGCTTGCTGATGGCATGCTTGAAATCTTTCCCCACGTTTGATATTCATGATACCTTATAAACCTGAAGTGGAACAATAATCTGACTACTATTATCGATTTATCTCCGATTCATTCACACCGTGGTAAAGTGGCACTACCCTCACTACCTAATTACTCTTACTACCCAAAGAACGAGAGACATGAGCCACTCTCGTTAAGGCTTATATTAGGTATCCACATAAGAGGCTTCACGAGTCCCTATAAATTATAAGATGATGATTCGTTGATAGTTAGGTTATTCAATGAAGTTAAAAAAATATGAATCATAGAGGGAGCATTGGCTACATTTTCATGTAAAAACTTTGATCCCGATTTCATTTTCCTTTATCAGGATGACATTGTGACACATAGAATCAATGACATTATATACCTAGTTAAAACGATTTGTTTCCTTTAAGAGTCCGGCGGACCGAATTTCCCTTAAAAACGTAATACCAAAATAAATGGTAATTCAAACTCAATTTAATCAAATTGTGTTATTATTCGGATTCCAATTCCGTTAATCTAGGTTCCTACTCTACAATTTCGTCCAAAATAATTCACTGGAAATAAATGTGGGCGAATGCAATTTTTGATAATTTTAGCAAGGTTGCAATGATTTTCCGATCTTTTATTTTCAATGAAGTGGTATTAGACAGAATAGTACGGTAGGAACCTAGATTATCGGTCTGCAAATAATAACATAATTTGATAGAATATTGTTTGGATTACGATTTATTTTGTTACGTTTACGTATTATTATGTATTACGTTTTATTACGTTTCTGTGGGCAATTCAAGCTCCGCCGGACCCTTAAGAAACAAATAGTAAATTACGATTTTGTTTGTGATGTCCCGTTCATTCGGAGAAAGTTATTTGACACAATTTATGAGGTTGCCGTAATGGCAATAGGCTCGCCCCCTATTACATGGGACCTAAACATAACGTTCAGCAGTGGACGGCAATAGGCTGATTTGATTTGATTGATTTAAACATAACGGCGAACTGTGGGTGTACATTACTACGCTTCTGCCTAACCCTTCGGGGATTACAGGCGTGATGGCATGTTATGTTTATGTTATGTTACAAAAGAAACAACGACATCAAAGTATAGTGGTTCCAAAGTAGCCGCCAACATTTGAGGAGGTCCTATGTATTATGATATAATATTATTTTATTACAAATAAAAATTCACCTGCATATTATCGTTTATGGTGGCATACGTAGCATAGATCTCACAATCATATCCAAAGGGGATCAGCAGTAATTGAGCCTCTCATTATCTATCAACATTCAATATCGTACGTGCTCGTACGTGATGAGATGACAAATCTGACAAATGAAATCCATAGAGAGTGCAGAAAATGGACCAGCAAGAATGTTATAAAACATTCTTGGATTTGAGTAAAACTTCATGATTGAATACTTGTTTTTGATTATAATTTTTTTTTTATGGTCGATCTTGCTCGGTTATAGGACCTTTTGGGGTCTGACAGGCTGGCGACCACCCTTACGTCGGAGTCTGTTGTAAAACACCTTGGTGTGTGTTTCGACTTTTGCATGTAATAGCCAGTTCCCTCGGTCGTTACGGCTCTGGCAGTCTGCAGTCCGTAGGGGCTCTTAAGGCTCGGCAACGCATCAGCGACTCCTCTGTTCTTGCAGGTGTACTACTTACCACCAGGTGGCTCGGCTGCTCGAATACCAACATAATCAATAAAAAAAAAATATTCCTATAATAGGTACTTACAAGCACACTACTTTTTACGGACTTTAAATTCCCAACGTTTCGGATTCTTTACAGCATCTATGGTCACGGGTAGACTAAGTTCTTGTGTATTGTGTAAGACCCGTGACCATAGATACTGTAAATAATATTAACACAACGCGATAAAATACGTAAAAAGTAGTTTTATTTCAATGTCTAGTAAGTGTCAGGAACAAATATGAAAAAGGAAAATTTTTAAATTATTTATCTTTTATTTGCAGGGTTGTCAGCGTCGACATGTCACTTCCCTGGCGCGCCGGCGCACTCTAGGGTGACGTTCTCCGACGAGGCCCTGACCGAGGGCACCATAGCCTCTTATGACTGCGAGCGAGGGTTTGAACTTCTCGGCCCAACTAGGAGAGTGTGTGGCGCCAATGGCAAATGGACCCCAGATGGCATACCATTTTGTGGTAAGTGTTAAATGTTCATGACCTGATCACATTCTTAATGAATTTAAACGTCAAAATATTATTTTTACTGTGATGCTGTCAATCGTGACCTCTGCAAGAGTAGCAGCAGGGCAATGTTAGCACAATATTTTATATTTTACACTTTTTTTTACACTATTTTGAATATGTACATATATTCTGGTTTCTGACACACGAATATTAAACGTTCAAATAAAAATACCTACTTTTTACGGATTTTATCGCGTTGTATTGATATGATTAAATTCCCGATGATTCGGACCCTTTGCAGCATCCATGTCACGGGCTATAATGACGTCCAACACCGTAGTCTATCCGTGACCATGGATGATTTATAGAATCCGAAATGTCGGGAAATTAAAAATATTAATATAACGCGAAAACATCCGTAAAAAGTAGTTTTTTTTTCATACAATAGGTATTATTTTCTAAGTGTAGGTAGAATTTTGGGATCGGCCACAAATACCGTGCTTCAAGCATAGGTCCTCGTACAGTTAGGGATGATCACCCCGCTTAAATAAGCCGCGGCAAGTGCAACTTAACCGAGCAGATCCACTGATGCATGGGTGTTTATCCAAGACCTCACTTTGTTATTCAATTCAATAACTTTTCATAACACTTCGTGCGAGAAAAAACATTATACATTTTTAATAGATTAAAATTATAATCAACATTAAGCATTCAAAATATAGTCGTGTTTTACTATATACATCGATTGGCTCACGAAGTAATCAACGTTGTATGTATGTGTAATAAAATTTAGTGATCTCTATTTTTTTTTATCAAAACAGCAACGCAACAATGAACATTACAATTAATCAACGAAAAAATCGTGACGAAATCGTATATATTTCAATAGAATAATACGAATAAAGGGCATAGAGTATACTTTCTACTAGAGGAGAGCTGTGGGAGAACATCACAAAGAATCTTCCGCTTTTTAGATGCCATTCACAACCATGTGAAGTGTTTTCACGAAGAAAGTAAAAGTGGGTCATGGGTAGCGAACAGGGTTGTGCGCGACGGTATTGTAATATAATTTAACTTATTGTGCATTGTTTAGTCTTAAATGTACTTTTACATTGTCATAAACTTGTGTCTTTGTTAGAAAAATGAAATAGGTATACAAATATTTTAAATAAGTACCTACCCAAGTTAAGCTCAAACTCAAAATCATTTATGCATAGACTATTAAGTAGCACTTTTTGAACGTAATTTTTACATTATAGACAGCTTCCAAAAGCCCGCTCACCGAGTGTTTTTTGCTGGGAATAAGAAACTCCAAAGTAACACATTTCTGTCTGTTAAGGGTCCGGCGGAGCTTGAATTGCCCACAAAAACGTAATACCGAAATAAATAGTAATCCAGACAATATTCTATCAAATTATGTTATTATTCGGATTTGGATACCGTTAATCTAGGTTCCTAGGGTACTATTTCGCCTATTCCTACTTCACTGGAAATAAAAGACCGGAAAATCGTTCCAAACTTGGTAAAGTTATTAGAAATTGCATTCGCTTACATTTATTTCTAGTGAAGTATTTTGGACGAAATGGTAAAGTAGGAACCTATATTAACGGTATCGGAATCCGAATAATAACAGAATTTGATAAAATTGTGTTTAAATTACGAATTATTTCGGAATTACATTTGTAAGACGTTAAAAGCTAAAAATTAAAAACAGAATATATATATATATATTTTGGCGGAATTTAGCATCTTTGCTCACACTTAGCAGGAGCCCAATGATTAATATAGAACAGTGAATGGAGTAATATAGAACAGAGAACCTATAAGTAATTCAAAATATGAAATCAAATAGTAGTTAAGTATATTATTATTATTTTAAAATAATTAATAATTCAAAACTACATTTAGTAGATAATAATTTATAATGCGAAACATTACTTTTTATAATAATTTATAATTAAAATAAATATAAAATCAAAACAATAATAAATAGGTAATACTAATTTATTTAGTGGATACCTATTTCATTATTTAGTATGTGTAATATTATTTAGTTAATGTTATTATTAGTATTAAAAATTGACAGCCCTAACGCCGCACCGACAGCAGCACGTGTACGTCTGTAGATCAAGGTTGTTACATTTTTAAATATTTTATTTACATTTTTTATTTATTTTCTTAAATCTTAAAAATGACATTTCATCAAGACCTTAACATGTCACGCGTCACCAGTCACGACGGTTGTCGGCTTGCGCTTGCGCTGTATGTAACCGTGGCAAGTAGTGCCAGTGACCAACACGTTCTGAATTTAAAGTGGTGAGCAAACATGCTGGATGTGTTTCCGACTTTAAGTATGTAGAAAAGCGGATAGGTATAGCTATCTATCTTATACACAGGGCCGGCCTTACCCCGGGGTGGAAGGCGTGTGGGGCTCCCGGGCGTTGAGTTCTAGGGGGCACAAACAAATAACACAAATACCAACATCGCGTTTTTGATTAACTCGAGCGGGGGCGCAAGCTGACTCGCACCCTGTCGCCAAATATACTTAAGATGTCTCTGCTTACGTCCTTATAAAAAAATACCGCATCTTTATTTACTTTAAAAAAAGCAATTGAATTACAGATATTGCACAGCCTAAAGTAGTGTATAATATGGAATATATATTATTCAATTTTTGAAATCTAGTGATTTGGAATTTGAAGGACATATAAATTCCTTGAGTACCCTGCAAGTGTAATACGGATTCCATCAGATCTTGATCAAATTATGGGACAACCTCTGAAGTATGAACTACCGATCAAAAAAAGAATCATCAAAATCGGTTAATAATTGAAGAAATAATTGCGTAACAAACATACAGTCGAATTGAGAACCTCCTCCTTTTTGAAGTCGGTTAAAAGAAGAGCCAGATTCTTGATTTTGATACTAGGTCGTGCTGGTGTCATACAGTACAAAAAAATGCAAAACACCGACTTTTATTATGTCTTCAAATTACCTATTTTAATTTTCTTAAAGGTATAAATAACATCTATCATTTACAATCGACAGGCCTACAATACAGGAAATCAAGAATACAAGAAATAAGAGTAATCCATCAATCGTCTGACATTCCACACCTCTGGGTGAAGTGAAGGTACCTCGCTCCACTTACAGCAACACCTGCGGAGATATTATATTAGTTATTACTACTGAGGTACCTGCGTATGCCGTTATGTTATGCCAATCTATTACATTCAATTATTATACGCTGCCGATGACTTAGGAATGAAATGATTCTTCGAGTTCATTTGGTTTCATTTCAAATAAGCTTTTTACAAGAAGTTTTGAAACATTATGATTAGTTGAAGTACCATTCCGAAAACTTGATCATATGGAGAAGAATCCGGCAAAAAAAACAAGGATACCTCCATCGAGTTACAATGTCCTTGATTGATGACATGTTTGGCGTAGCGGCTGAGCGATCGGCTTCTGCATCACGTGTTGTGGGTTCGATCCCCATACGGGGCAAATATTTGTATGATCTACAGGTAGTTGTTCCGGGTCTGGGCGTTTGTGTATGTGAGAATTTTTGTTTGTAAACGCACCCACGATACAGGAAAAAATGCTAGTGTGGGGCAACGTTTTTAAAAAAGACAAGGAGGGATTACGGTTTTAAAGATAAGCCCTTCAACACGTTCAAACATACCGCCAAACTACGGTGTATTTTAGGCCCCATGATACAATGGACGCGCGCCTCGCCCGTCGTGTTTCGTGTCGTCCGTCATTCTGACAAAGAAACAAATCAAATCAAATGAGAATCTTAAGATTTCATCGATCTTATCTACGTATCTATCTTTCACTAAAAATCAATAGCTCCACGTATAAAAGATCATCAATTGAGAACGACTCGATCGATTTGACAATTTTTTGTTGTATTCGTAATTGTCAGGACAAGGTTATCATGTAAGTCTTTTTGGAAAATGTACGCCGGCGAAGCTGTATCCAGAGGTCGCTTCGTCCTTTATGACTATTTTAAACATTTGCCTGAAGATAAAACATGATAGATAACTAGGTTCCATTTACAACATTGTCTGTTATTCCGCGTTCAATATCGAGCGATGTTTATATTTAGTCCCGTTACGGAAATCGGCCTGATTTATACATACCTAGCTGTGTTAGTGGCAGATCACAATATACACGTATATATTAGGAATTTGAAAAAAAAAATACGTTTCAAAATTTGACGTAACAGGTTTTCTACCTAATGTGATGGTGTTCGCTGGAAGGGTCCTCAGTTCAGTTCTTAGGTCGAAAAAAGTGTTATTGGTTTTTATATCGGAGTATGGTTTTATAGGAATAGGCTGCCCACCTAAATTGAGACCTGAAATATACCGGCGGACTGTGTGGTTACCTATATACCATCACGATCCAATCCGAACGAACGAATCCAACACGAAGGATTAGACAGAAATGTACACCATACATGGTTCATGTAAAATAATATAAGAAGCCTCGTAATTTAAAATTATAAATGGTGACTGGTAATGAGTGTAATATATTTAAATACTCATGTACTCATGATAACAAAAAAACTTTCTCAAAGTATGTGATTTTATAAATAAAATCCAAAAGCGGAGCGATGTTGGCACGCGGATCGGCCGAGCGGTTTTTGATATTGTATTGAAATTTCAATAAATAATATAAACTTTGGAAAAGTTGTGTTATAATGAGTACCATAATATCTTAAAGTATTAAACACTAATTACCAATCCCCCTATATTAAGATTTAGTTAAAGGCCCGGCAGACCAAATTTTCTGTATAAACGTAATACCAAAATTAATTGTACCTAATTCAAACATAATTTAATCAAATGTCGGATTCGGATTCGGTTCCCATTAATCTAGGTTTCGTTAATTTCTAGTGAAATAGTAGTCGAAATGGTAGAATAAGAATTTATTATATGATATATATTAATGCTAGATTAACGGTATCCGACTATGTGTTAACATTTGATTCAATGTTTGAATTTCTATTTATTTTGGTACTATGACATCCGGACCCTTAAAGAAGATTAAAAAGCCTGACCTGTCGTCAGCAACAACCCAAACGTACGAAAAAATGTGCGAATTAATATTATTACGCGACAGTATCGAATTGACACGATTACCAATCAATTATCACTTAATTTGTATTCGAATCGCACTCATGACTCACCTGCGACCCGAATAGCCCCCTTTAATGAGGTCTTCGACCCACAAACAGATGACATGTGATTAATAATTCGAAGTGTGGCCAAAAATAATAAAAAATGCGTATTTTTTTCGATCAAACGGAATTTTCGTGTTGTTCCGTGTTTGCTAATGAGTATCGGCGCGCCTCGTTTAATTATAGTGTGGGCAGCGCGACACAAATGCTAACGGTACCTCAAAGATATGTTATTAATATATATTTTAGACCTGCCTGCCTATAATTTCTAGATAAGATATAATATACGGACTCCTTAGAACGATCCACTTATTTATAAATGCTTTGGCACGGTTTTATACAGTTGGCCTTACTATAATGAACATTGCTGCGCTAGAGATCCTGGGTTCAATTCCCAGGTAAAGCAAGGTGTTATTGGGTGTTTCTATGAAATTCTCAGCAGCAGCTTTTAGTTTGGATTTGTGTCCAGTTAATGGCCAAAGACTCACACCCTTAATACTTATCTCAAACCGTTGTTTCTTAGATTACCTAATAATCTAAGGATTTGTTAAAGTTTATACTTTTTATATTTTTATGAATGAGGAAGTTATTCATAAAAATATAAAATATCTTATAAACTTCTTATAAATAGCTATAATATGTTATGTCCTCTTTTCCCTGTCACAGAATATCACGAGTCAAAACAAGACAAAACATATTGTAGCTAAAAAAGTTTAGCAGTAGATATGTTTTATGAATAAAATTGGTAAAAGTATACATACTACATTTTTCCAAATTTCACAAGTCACTTGTGATTGTGACTTAACACTTTTGATAACTTTCAATTCACACCTATTACGCTAAGTACCTAGTATCAAAGAAAGACTAATAGTGTGGCACAAAAGACTTCCGGCACAAGTAAGGTGTGCCATTAGCATTGAATGGCACATGTCGTAGCGTGCCATTGTCACAGAACTGCATGTTGGTGTCGATGGATGACCATTGTCCCATTGATTATGGGGTCAATTGAACTGTATGCGTGGTACGCTAACATATTGTATATAACTTTTTATAGACACCTTAGAGGGTATCCTTTTGTATAATTGTATAGCTGCTACCCGCGGTTTCTCTCGCATCTCAAAATTATTTTGAAAGATAAATCATTTAATAAAAAAAACATATAAGAAAACTATGAACAGTTACAGATTACGAAAACGGTTTGTTGTGTTGTATTTCATACTGAAAACTATTAAATACATGGCTATAAAAAAATTGCTCTTGTTACATTTATTGTTTATATAATAGTTGTGTTGTAATTGTTCTTGCATAAAGTATAAACTGGTGAATTCTTAAAACTAGATCAAAGAGCTGTACCATACTATAACTTTAGTTGGGCGTGCGTGGCCAAATTCGAAACTATGTAAGTATAAGGAAAAGTGAAAAATGCTCAAAAATATAGTCGTTTATTTTGGGCAAGAAAAATACACACTGTATTAATAAATCACCACCGAAGAGTATTTATTATTTAAACTATTAACTATATACATAATCAAAATAAGCCTATTTTTTATTTACACATAATGAATAACGAAAAATATATCATTATCATATTAGCCAATAGAAGTCCACTGCTGAACAAACCTCCCTAAAAAACTTCCACAGGGACCGGTTATATGCCGTCTGCATGCAACGACTCTAATAAACGATAATAATATATGTCTATACATAAATCTAAAAAACTAAGGTGCGACTAGTCGTCAAAGTATTCCTGGGCATCGCTGTCGTCTGGCAACGTGCCCAGAAGGCTGGCAGCATTGCCACGTCGACTGGCAATACTTATATGCTCCCCTAGAAACAAGCCAGCCCTCTGGTCACGTGAAGTTTACCATTATGTTCTTTCCTATAAATTGATCCTTATTTATCAGTTGATCCTTTGATCTTTATAATTTGATCCTTTCTCCTCAAGTGTACTCCTCCACGACTGCTACGTTTTCTCTACTTCGCAGCCTATGGTCAGATCACTAGGTTATTACTGCTGTCATATTATGACAGTTGTAAGTGATAAACCTAAGTTGCCTACCTATTTACATAAATATTTTTACACAAATCACACGATCTTCATCCCTAGAAATAAGCCAGCCTTCTGGTCACGCGAGGTGTATTATTAATGGATAGTCTACCATGTTTCTTCCCATAATGTGCTTCACAGCCTATGCTCATATCACTGGGTTATCACTATCACTGCTGTCATATTTTGACAGAAGTTGCAAGTTAATTATTTACAAATATAAATATACATTATTTACACAAATTACATGAATATATTACTTATATGCTCCCCTAGAAACAAGCCAGCCGTCGGTACGCCATTGAAAGTGAAGAAGGGCACCTCTTTACCATTCCTTTTATTCATTTTTATACCTATCTACGTAACTATGTAGTATCATTCGACCAGCGAGATAGTTTAGGTTAAAGTGTAGATATTAAAATAGTTTGCCATATGTTTCTTCCCAGTTTGGGAAGGCCTACGTCCAGCCGTGGACTGTTAGGACGATGATGTTAATGGTTATATTTCCTCTACTTCACAGTCAGTGGTCATATCACTAAGTTAACACTCCTTTTATATTTACAGAGTTTTGAATGGTAAACCGAAGTAGTATATATTCCTAGTTTATGCGGATCATCATTGCTCACGTTTGATAAGTTATAACCTTGGAATTCGAGGGGCTGCAGCCCTGACCGAGTTCTCTAATCTGGTGTCTAGAATTTTGTGACATTTGTATTATCTGTCAGGAAAATCTCTGTCATTATCATCATACCGTTATTATCATCATGGCATTGCCTCTGCTTGTCCAACACGCTGTCCTGCTGCAGGTTGGTGGATGCCGCCGCCGCCGCCCATGTATGCTTCTGCTTTCCTCTATTTCACAGTCTGCCGACCCTAAAACAAATAACATACTACATTGTACGTCACAATTGCATTGGGAATTGTTGAATTTGCATACTTTATTATTTCTTATCTTACCTTTTTGTTCCTGGCCTTCTTGCCACTGAGACGTATGGTATCGAGCGAGTTTGGACTAATCGTTGAACCTCCAACAGAGACCTCCAACAAATACACCATTTACAGGTTGAATTTTTGACAACGACGAGTATTTTGGTTGTAATGTGGGTAGGAACATAAAACCTAGAAAAACAATCTGTATAAGACATTTTGTTTTGTGTTGTTGCCAAGTTTTGAATTATGTAATAATAATTTAATTTAATTAAATTGGTTCAACAGCAAACATTGTTAAACAATGTATCGATGTAGATGTGAAAACGGTAGGACAGATGGTCGGATAGCGAAGAGATAACACGCGACAAGTGTAAAGTGGAACACAACGAGTATGCCGCCATTGACAAGCACCGTTCATAGTAAACATCGGCGCGGGCGCAGCGCGTAGGGCTGGCGAGAGCACCACGCCATATCACGACCATATTTTATTGTAACGTTAGAAGGTCTGTGTTCCATTCCCAGATCGAGCAAATATTATTCGCTTTTTATATCAACATGTGCCTATACTCCTCGAAGGGTACTATATTGTACACCCACAGTTTATCGGTATGTTTTGGTATTATGTAATAGGGGCAAGAAAAATACAAAAACTAAAAATTATTGCTTAAGCGGTCTCATTGCGCAAGGCAATGAAGACATTAACTTGCGCAATACTTGATTGAGATGATGTGATCTAGGTGGTCTGAACTTTCAGAAAGCTAGACGATCGCTTCATCATAAACCCATTCAATGTTCCACTTCAAGGCATGGGTCTCCTCTCAGAATGAGAAGGATTAGTTCACTGGCACAGCGCGGGTCGGCAATTTCACACCGCGTGGTTGAAAAACTGTATCATGCATGCAAACCTCACTATGTTTTCCTTGCCCCAAGAGAAAATTATATTACAGTACCGCACAGCCCTATAGTTAAGTAACGGCGGCAGTATATGTGTGCCACAACTTGTCGCTAACGGTGTCGGCAGAGAGCGAGCCGCTGGGGCTCCCGCTCTCAACTCCTCTTCCAAGCATTGGTTTACCGGCCAGCGATCGAACCCGCTACTTATAATCGACGGTTTCGACGCCTTAGATCAGCAATTTTTACACACATTTCCGCCAAAAGCCTCAAGCCCCATAAGCCAGGATGCTTCCTGATTGTGGCTTTTGAGGGAAATGTGTTATCATCCTGGATTCGATTTTAAAGTGCCATTAAAAAGCAGTTTTATACAATTCTCAATAGCACCTCGGAGTTTAAAGTTGGCCCAGCTTCGGCCTTATACATATATTCTAAACTAAGTTCTGCCCGCCACTTTATCTGCGTGGACTTCAGGATTGGGTCCGACCTGGATACAAAGTAACCTATGTGTTATTCCAGATTATAATCCATCTGTGTGCCAAATTTTATCCAGATCCGTTCAGCCGTTCTGGCGTGAAATAGTAAATAAAATAAATAAATAATTTATTCAGAAAACATTGTTTGCTTAACATAAGTATAAACTAGGTAATAAAAAGTATAAAATAGTTACCTTAAAATACATATGCCTGAACTAGGTAATCCTGTGTCTCAGGCTAAACGGGCTAATAAAATCTAAAATAATTACAAACAAAATACACAACAAAAATAAACTATAAATTAATCGAAAGTAACACATAACAAAACTATAATTAATGTTATTTTTGCACAGTCAGTAAGTTCTCTGTTTCTTCGTACGACATACACTGAAGGGCCTATTTGAGATTTTTTTTTACAATTACACAATTTGAGGTATAAATAGCAACAAACATCCATATATACAAACTTTCGCGTTTATAATATTAGTAAGGACATACCGGCGAACTGTGAATGCAACTTAGTACTCCTCTGTCTGGCCCTTTGAGGATTATAGGTGTGATAGTATACTATGTAAATAACTTTGATAAATTTGTAAAACCCATTGGACTTCTTCACTCACAGGGCTTTTATTCTTGATAGGCCTACGCCCTTCCGCCAGTGTAAAAAAACTGTGTCTGTACATTGAAGATATTTAAAAAAAACAAGTGGGTTAGAGTAAACATCTCCAAACCCAAATATGTTATTTTTATAATTTTATCACAATATATCATAAATTTGTAATGATAAACGCTCGAACCAGTTACTGTGTAATGAGCCTTAATAAACATTTCCTTTGGTATCTCGTACCGCACGCACACTAGCCTACGGGCTGGGATCAGGCGGCGCAGGATCATTTTTTTCGGCAACTACCCTCTAACCTCATAATAAATTTAATATTTTGCACACTGCTGATAAAATAAATATCTTAGACACTGCGATAAATTGACATTATAAATAGGTTTCTCAGGTACCTATTCCAAAAAAATCAATAAATCTTCACCTTATAAGTCATAGGCGTGACGGCATCAGAGCTGAAAGTTCTTTTGACACGTTAGTGCGCCTCCACTGTCCCTCTCGGATGCTCACAATTTAAAGCACATTACCCCAAATTATCCACGTTTACTCTGATATTATATGCATTTGATTTCAATGTGTTTAATAAGCGTACAACGACTCAATTACTTATATTGTTGTAGGAATCGTATATACAAAACTTTATAGTACCAACTGCTACTCTAAATTCCGGTGCGTGGTCTCCATTTTCTCAAATGGAAACCACGCACCGGAATTTAGAGTTGACCTTTTTGGCCCTGCGATCATCAGTTCTACGAGCTACGCGACCTACGGTCTTTTTTCGGCCTCGTGCAGGGTTTCCACAATCATTTGACTAATTACCTATTTTATGTGTCCGTGCGAGTCGGAAATAAAATGTTTTCTTTCCTTCTTTATACGATGATGGCTCTAAATTCAGTTTTATCACCTTTAAAGTCAGCCGGCAGTAATCCTACCACCATTAACTTAGCAGTAATAGAGTACTGCTACTCATCATCTTACTTTTTTGTACGGAATATCCTCACGAATCGTCTGTCATGGCGACGGGCTCCCCAAGTCAACCGCCTGCAGGCCACTACTCATCATCTTCCTGACCTTTTCCCAATTGATTTGTGGTCAGCACGGCATGCCCTTTACGTCTATTCATCGCTTTCAGCTGGCACCTCATTTGTTTATTTATACTTGAGATTTATACTTTCAGTTCAGAAGTGTACAAGTGTCACTTAAGAGGTAGCCATGAGGCGGAGATTTGCCCAAACAATAATCATATAAGCCTCATCATTCACTCCCTATTCCATCAAATCGGCTTTAACACAATCCATCCGTCCCAACATAGTTGGGGATGAAACGAAGATGCCGATAATTTTTAATTTGAATAACCTTCATCAAACCTTTCTTGGGTTTTAATATTAGATACATCTCCTCCTCCTCCTCAAGTCGTGTTCCTCATTGCTGAGGGTCGTGATTTTTCCACGGAATTTTGTATTTGACAAAGTTGCGCCACCTGTGCCTGTCTTTGGCGACGTGATGTGCCTCGTGAAGTTTGGTATTCAGAGATTTAAAATAGGTACGTTTTCCACATTCCATAACAAGTATGCGACCGACATTTTTACCATAATAAAGTTAGATTTACCAAAAAACAACCGTAATCTTTTAAGAACTCGCTTTGTTGGAGTGCTTCCGCGAAAACTGTGGACATGATTGTAGCTCATTTCAGTGTTAATGCGAAATAAATTGGCGTGATTAGTCTTATTTAGTTGTAACGAATTTTTTTTAAAGTGATTAGGTTTTATTTACTTTATTTTTATTGTTAATGCACCTATCCTACATACTCAACGTGTTAACGATCATGTAAACTTTTCTACGCTTTTGTAAGTTATTACTTATAAAAAGTTACCTAGTTTTGTTACTAATGAAGTTGAAAAGTCTAGACAGAATTATATAATATCAAATAAAGAAATGTTACACGTCATGTCACAAATTACAGATACAATGCAAAATCTATTGTTCTTGTACACCAGTGATCTACGGGCTTTGTTGAATTAAACATGGATTGGCTATCAATGTCTCAAGTCACAACTGTTAGTGGTGGGCGTATAAGTTGGTTGGTAGTGTTCCGGTTGGATGCGCACTTTCCATCTCGACCGCGCGGACCCTATGCTTCTGTCCCACTGCCACACATCGCCTTCAAAAATAGTCAAATACACAAAGGTATCCTCAAAAATACTTAGTTAAAAAATTACTTACACTTTTATTATATTGTGTGGACCTGTTTACAGTGGTCATAGCCATCGCAAGAGCAATCCTTACTAATATTTATAAACGTGAAAGTTTGTGAGTATGGATGGATGTATGGATGTTTGTTACTCTTTCACGCCAGAACGGCTAAACGGATCTGGATGAAATTTGGCACACAGATAGATTATAACCTTGAATAATACATAGGCTACTTTTTATCTAGGTCGGAGCCAATCCTGAAGGCCACGCAGACAAAGTAGCGGGCAGAAGCTAGTAGTTAATAACTTTATGAATAGATGACGGTTTCGTGAGTAATGGTTTGTTAAAAACGTAACAAATCGGAATAAAAAATCTGCATTACTCCTATTTTTGGGCAGTTTACGAAGTCCTGTAATTAACTAAGCAAAATCCTGTTTAGTATGTCCATATAAAACTTCATTAAACATAATATTCAAAGTCTGAACTATCTGGTTTTAAAAAAAATGCAATAACGTCCCAAGTAATACCGTTACGAGCCTCGTGCGTTGGTTTACGCAATTATCGACAGTTATAGACAGCACATCACTAGACCGCGACATGCTAATTCAATCCGCACAGCCCTAGTTCCGTTAGCTGTCACCGAATGATGGCCCGTCTCTTCCTATTAATAGAAAAATCCAATAATACTCGTATTTCAGTAGTCGTAATGGTTATTAAACCAAAATATTTCATTTCAATATTATAGACCTTTAAAATTGGTACTGTAGTAGTGAAGCCATCGATTTATTAGTTGAACGACTGCAACTATCTTTACAATTTCTCATTTCTTATTTTACTCGTTGGAACATACCATCATCCACCATCACGCTTGTATTCCCCGAAGGGTTAGGCAGAGGCGTACTTAATGTACACCGACTGTTCGCCGGTATGTTTAGGTCCCATGTTATAGGGGGGCGAGCCTATAGCCATTAATCGAGCACAAATCTAGACTCTGAGCTGCTACTGAGAATTTTATAGAAAAACCCTAAAACACTGCTCGACCTGGGAATCGAACCCAGTACATCTCGTGTAGCAGTCGACTTTTAAAATTGGTACTTTCAAATGCGAAACTAGTTTCAAAAGGTGGGTATTATGTAGAGTAGAACAACCGGAAAGAAGTTATAACAACTAATAATTATAAAAAAAATGTTGAGAATGTGTAATTTGGTATGTAAGATTAATTCATTCCTCTTTTGAATTATATAATGTCTTTGAATTCAATAGGTAAAATGTTACTAGCTACTTAATTCTAGTTAACTAGTTGCCATATTAGTGAGTCGCGTTGCGAATGTGCCTTTTGGAGTCGTCTTCCCCTAAACAATTTACATTGCCGAGACGCATCAAAGCATTCATTTCTCCCAAATACCGTTTAAGAAATCAAGAAAGAAACCAACCTAGCCCTGAAATGTTCCATTAGTAGTGATATCAATTACCTCCATTACAAAATTAAATTATTGATCGGAAATTATAATGATAAGTTACAGAATACCAAACTATTTAAAATTGATAATCCCTCAACTGATATCTGGACGATCGTAAAATCTCTTACTTACAAGCCTATGACGGCCCCACCATTAAAACGAAAAGATGGCAAATTAACAGGATCCTCCACAGAGCAATGCGAGGTTCTGGCTGATACCCACTGACCTCTATAATACTCTATAGGTACACTGAACAAGCTACTGACAACAATTTATTGCCCACCTTTGATTTTCGCCATTTTGGCGCTGATAGCACAAGTGAGCAGTAACGGAACTAATTTTAGAGATTGGACAATGTCGATAACTTGTTGTTCTTTCATAAAGGTGGTAATAGCAAAATGCTATGCTTAAGAGTCCAGCGGACCGAATTTCTATTACAAACGTAATACCGAAATAAAACGTAAATCAAACATAATTTAATCAAATTCTGTTATTATTCGAATTCTGATACCATTAATCTAGGTTCCTACGTTACCATTTCGTCCAAAATACTTCACTGGAAATAAATGTAAGTGAATGCAATTTTTGATAACTTTACCAAGTTTGGAACGATTTTTCGGTTTTTTATGTCCAGTAAAGTAGTAGTAGACGAAATAGTACCGTAGGAACCTAGATTAACGGTATCCAAATCCGTATAATAACATAATTTGATAGAGTATTGTCTGGATTACGATTTATTTCGGTATTATGTTTTTGTGGGAAATTTAAGCTCCGCCGGACCCTTAAATATTTTTTGTTAAGTACTATGTTACCAAGCAACAGCTTCTGTTAATATTCCAACTTGTTTTTCTGTTGTACTAGTTTTTTTTATTTTATAAAAATACTACCTATGTCGTTTTACTGTCTAATTTATCAAAATAAATTCACTGCTGATTTTACTACTCTTTATTTCGATTTACTTATCAACAACTTCATACGACTTCAATTTCACAAAGATGCAAATACCAAGCGAGGGCTAAGAACGTTTTTCGTACATACATTTGTAAGGTATAGTTTTACAGTAGATATAAGATGTGGTACTGGGGCCTTACTTTTTACACCAGTGCACATGGACCAACTACACCCAGCGCACAAAAAGGCACTTAGAATACAATACAATAACGCCTCCCCAGGTGTCAGACGATCCATAAGGATTTTCACATATAACACTTATTTGGACTTACACAAAATTATTTATCAGTTCATTCGTTGAAGACTTATACAATGAAAAAATATCAACTTAATGATCGGAACACGGAGATGCTCTAAACAGCTCATCGGCCATTTGCATTATGTGTCAATCAGTGTCAATTTTAGTTCCTCAAAAGCACGGAGCGGCGCTTCAAATGGAGTCATAAATTATGCTGTCATTTGTACGCCATAGCCTATCCTGTCTAGTAGTATAGAGATCAGTGCTGATGCCTTTTTGGATATGACATTGACAGAGAACTGGCTTAGTGATAGCACTACCGAGACTGCTGTCACTAACTCAATACTTAACCATAAAAAAACCATAACGACTTTAATTTCTCAAACCTCTCATTTCTTATTTTACTCGTTGGAACATACCATCACCCCTGTATTCCCTGAAGGGTTAGGTAGAGGCTTACTTAATGTACACCCACAGTTCACCGGTACGCTTAGGTTCCATGTTATAGGGGCGAGCCTAGCCATTAACCGAGCACAAATCCAGACTCCGAGCTGCTACCTGAGAATTACATAGAAAAACCCAATAACACTTTGCTCGACCTGGGGATCGAACCCAGGGCCATTAGATTAATGAGGCAGTACTCGTTGGAAACTTAAATTAAATGCAACTAAAACTGAAGCCATAATTTTCGCAAAAGTGATCCCTTCCAAATAAACAAGTTTTGACTGACTGCTGTTTCCTACCATGGCGTATCTCAAACAAGTATCTCGGACTGATACTCGATAATAAATTCAATTGGACTAAAAATACCTAATAATTTCGCCTAAAAGGAATACAATCCCTAAACTCACTCTAACCAATCTTCAACTAAATGTCAAAACTTAGCTCCAGTACTAAACTAAAAATCTACACAACCCTAATACGACTTTGCATTACTTACGCCGCAGCGGTCTGGAGTAACACTTGTGAAAATAAGTATACTAATATCTAAATTGCAAGTATTCCAAAATAAAGCCCTAAAATTTCAATTATTACCACTTTCAGGACAAATCTTAAGCTAATACATAGTGATTTACATTTTCCTGCACTAAAATATTAACAAAAAGTTTTATCTTGTTCAATCATCTTAACAAACTCATTATATCCATCATTGGCAAAACCAGATTTAATTAGTTAGAATATATCGATACCTATTGTCGATATCGTCTCTCACAACACTAGGGTGCTGCTATACGGCTAATACAGGTACAACTCGATGGCCGAACCATTTTAATAGTTCGCACAATGTAGGTAGATTGTTAACTTAGTAACCCTCACGCTGCCCATTACTAATGAAGTTGTACTATAAAATGGTTGCTCGTTGGCTGATTCTTTGTGCGTATCTATTAGCAGTGTAAAATATATCTTTCAGCTTCGCAATAATTGTAAAACATCATCATCAACCTGTTATAGGCTGATGCTGGACGCCGACGTGCAGCAGTGGCTTTTAAACAGTGAAGTAAAACGTGTGGAATCCTACATGCCTGAGAGATTTTCTCAACGACGTGTAAAGTCTGCTAATCCATATTAAGCTAGCGTGGTCGACTATAACCTAACACTCCTCATTATGGGAGGACACCCGTGCCCGCAGGGACAGTTTATAGGTTGAAGATGATTACAATGATTAACCCTTGATTTTTTTTCCACAGTCCTCAACGTTGCTGCCGGCAAGGCCCCCATGCAAGCTTCCACCGACGACGGCGGGGTTCCTCAACGTGCTCTGGACGGCAGCACAGCCGCCACCTTCAGTGCAGAAACGTGCACTCTCACCAAGGCCGAGCGGGTGCCCTGGTGGTACGTCAACCTGCTGGAGCCCTACATGGTGCAGCTCGTCAGGCTTGATTTCGGCAAACCGTGCTGTGGTAAGTTTCGTTTGATCTTTATCCTAGTACACGCCCACAAATCTGCAATCACCCAAGGCTGTACAGCCGACAAAATACTTAGGTATGCAGGCAGCTAACGAAACGTGTTTTGACAAAGATTGTGTAATAATGTATCACTCAATTAAATAAGTTAAAATGTACGTATTATTAGCTGCCTACATAAAAACTTTTTAGCGAATAATTATTTATATCGCAATCGAGGGTACACAGGTATACAGGGTACCGATTTTGGTGATTCTACCCGTCAAACTGTCCAACTTTTCCTATGAAACTCATTTAAACTGATACGTGAAAAAAGGGCGACTATTACGTAGTTACATGCCTAAATCACATTTTGTGTTTATTTTTCAGTATTAGAGTAATGGTTTTTGCCTTGGAACGGGTGCAGGTGACTAAATCGGCATCCTGTATATCTCGATTGCGATACATACAAGGCATATTCGTAGATTTCGTTCGCTGTCTGTATACTTTTGTCGACTGTGCTCGCTATTCACTACATATTCGTAGTGTGCACAAACTCATTCGTGTTCGCGTCAAGATGTCTTTGTTGGCCCACTTGCGCACACGCCGTGGCGAGGCGCTAAACGTACGTAATCTACCATCTGTCTATGATAGATAACCTCTTTGTTTATTTATACATACAATTATGTAGACGCATAGGAACCTATTTTTTTTAATATAATACTACCGGGGCGCGAATATAGGATTTCGATTAGGTCTGATTTGTGTGAGTGATAATTCTACCCTAAAAATCTGTTTGGATTCATTCCTACATTCTCAGATGACCGGGAAGTAAAATACTTGAGGTACCATTTTATTAATCATGGACATGGAAAGAATACTTAATTTATCAAGACAAAGCACTTCCGAATTCGCACGGAACTGCGGTGTTATCAAGAGGATACAAAACAATCTGTTAATCTTTGTAAACAAGCGTTAACCTTGGATTAACAGACTGTGGATTACATACACTCACACCTTTTTCCCATGGTAGTACGCAGAAACTACAGGACGCCGGTTGCATTACATCTTTAGCTTCGTCCTCGTTCATACATCTTGTCATACCCACGTGCCGGAGTGCTGACTGCCTGACCTTTTGGAGAACTTCCACAATAAGTATGGTGTCACTGTATGTTTTTCACGGCGTTTCCTACGTTGCCCCCTAGGGCATTAACTTTGACTTTGAACGGTGACTAATAAAAGGGATAGGTCCCTTTGGGCGTCATTACTTTGGGCTAATCGAGATAATTAATTATATTGTACACTTCGTGCAACGCCGACACTTGCCGAGTCATTTCACATATTTTTAGTATGGCTTGATATTTTTTTTATCCTGACGTATTAATTTAAAAAAAAAAAATACGCAAACTTAATACCGAAATAAATTGTAATTCAAACACAATTTAATCAAATTCTGTTATTATTCGGATTCCGATACCGTTACTCTACCATTTCGTCCAAAATACTTCACTGGTAATAAATGTAAGCGATTGTAATTATTGATAATTTTAGCAAGTTTAGAACGATTTTCCAGATTTTTATTTCCAGTGAAGTAGTAGTAGACGAAATAGTACCGTAGGAACTTAGATTAGAAGTATCCAGATCCGAATAATAACATAATTTGATAGTTTGAATATTGTCTGGATTACGATTTATTTCGGTATTACTTTTTTGTGGGCAATTCAAGCCCCGCCGGACCCTTAACCTAAGTAAGTTGAAAATATAGTTTGTGAGTAGACGTTTGCGTTGTACGTTACGTTACGTTACGTTTGTATTGTGTAAAGTCGAGCTTGAGTTTAGTTATTTGATCCAAACTTTAAGATAATACTGTAAAGTACTTTGCTGGATCTGGCAGTCGAACTCAGCGTCTAGCAGACCAGTGCTATTACCACTAAACCATTAACAATCTCAGCTATTAGACTCGGAAAACTATTTTTCTTTTTCAATTATTTTATAAGTAACTTGCTGTTAACACTGCTCAGATCAGTTCCGTGACGCTTTCTAGTTATAACAAAATTACCCTTTGATTATAATATTACGTAAAACAAAGGTACTAAGGCTATATTTTCTTACGTCAGTCATGAAATCAATTCTATAGCAGATTGTAAATACCATTAAGTGAGACGAGAAAGCTAAGACACCGAAATGGGAAGACTTTTACCATGTTATTTGGGACTAGGGTTTATAAACTTAAACGGCTGACTTACGCGGTATTTTATTTATTATAGAAAGATGATACTCCATAGGGTTGTAAACTCGTAACAATTGTTTTTCTATAGTGTCTGCTATTTGTCCCTCGACAGATAAAATAAGTAATAAGACCGACCGCAACTCCGTACCAATCCTTTCGAATCCTGGTCGAATATTTAATTTACAAGATTTATCACTTTGAATTTAAATAGTCTTTAAAGCACTTAAAAACAAACTAGTCAAGTTTTAAATTGCCACTTGTTGTCGACTCATCATTCCGCAATATCTTAACTAGTGACTTTCGTGCAATTTTGTTGCATTACTTTCACTTGAAACTAGTTATTTGCGCCCGGCGATGCCTGTCGACTGTTGTTGTCAATGCGTCGTAATGACAGTGCCAAGGGTCGTCTTAGATTAAATCATTGTTAGAAAGCGCAAGACCGCACACTGAACGAGGTATTTCCACGGTTTGTCATTCGTTGGTTTTGTGACAAGTGTGTCGGCTAGGAAGCTTTCTTGGACACTACAAAATACTTACCTATATTAAAATTTATGGTGGCTTCCATCGAACTGGGTACCCTCGTTGTTGATTGAATGCTGAATGTTAAAACTTGAGCTCTATACTAATCTACACCTTCACTGTAGGCGCGCCATGCTTTGGCACGAATGGGCAACAACGCTTACGTTGTGTTTCGCCGAGTGAGTGAGGATACCGGAGGCTCAATTCCCTTTTAAAAGGCCGGCAACGCACTTGTGACTTCTCTGGTGTTGCGGGCGTCCATGGGCGGCGGTAATTGCTTACCATCAGTTGAACCGTTTGCTCGTTTTCCAATAAAAAACACATGTCATAATGTACACATACAATACGTGTTCTCAAATTTTGTTAAATCGAACTAGTTAGTTAATCGTACTTACTACTTATTTTGAGTCCCCACATGAGAGACTCAAACTAAGAGATGAGTATTTCTTTCCCTACATACTATAAAAGTCTAAACATCTAAGTAGGTACTGTACAGGTTGCCTAGTACTCACGCCTCCGACAGTACCTAGCAAAATTTTATTTTGAGTAGTAGCGGTACATATTTTTTTGCAATATGTGACTTATATAAATATGCCTAAGAATACGTGTTCTATCTACGATTTGCAATACAGTTTAAAAACAGTCTATTTGAAAACCGAACGTTGTACAACGGTTTTGCAACATTAACCTATTTACAAATGTGTAAAGTGTATTTTGTGCAATTTTTAAGATGCACGAGTTGCACTTCGCATACATATTGTAGTATATTGCGAAACGGCAACTCACAAATTGTCGCTGAGAAGATTGCTAATGGCTTTTAAATAATTTTACAATGATTCTGCTGTTTGGTAATAGAAATTTTTTAATTTAGTTTTATTGAATTGCATGACATCGACTCTAAGACAAAAAATCTCCTTGACGATGATTTTGCTCACCGTCAAAACAATTAATTAATCAATTACGGATCTTAAAATAGTAGAACGTACCTCGGAGCAAGCGTCACCATACCCCACAGACTCTAAACATGGTAACCACTTTTCTATCCCTGCAATTACTTACAGCAACCAGCCCTAATCTGTCTCTATTCTTCCAGGTGAAAACAACCCCGCAGTGGTAGTGGTGCGAGTGGGCAACAACCGACCGGATCTCGGCACCAACCCCATCTGCAACCGCTTTACCGGCTACCTCGAGGAAGGCCAGCCGCTCTTCTTACCGTGCAACCCACCCATGCCCGGTGCCTTCGTCAGCGTGCACCTCGAAGCGACTATGCCTTCGCAGCTGTCCATCTGCGAAGCCTTCGTGTACACTGACCAGGCGCTGCCGATAGAGAGGTGCCCTCAGTTCCGTGATCAGCCACCTGGCAGCACGGCGACGTACAACGGGAAGTGCTACATATTCTACGACAGGCAGCCGGCGCCGTTTAGGGATGCGCTCGGGTTCTGCCGGACCCGTGGTGGTACTCTGGTCGACGAGAGCAACCCGGCGCTGCAGGGGTTCATCAGCTGGGAGCTATGGAGACGACACCGGTGAGTCATTTTGTTTTTGTCTTGTATGCGAATGTTTTGCTATGCAATTGTTATTTGCTATAAATTTATAAAATGGTTGCATGCTATAATATCCGCATATAGCTGCACCAAAATGTTTGTTTTTTACTAAATGTATGTACCTACAAATTAATTGATCTATATTCGCATTATATGATAGAATTCAATTGTATAAATTAACAAAATTTATATATCCTACTTATAAATGTTATAACTGCTACAGAGACGAGCAATCAAATCTAGTATTTCAAGATTTAAGAACGGTACTTCTTTGGCTTTCTGATTGAGAAACAATAGCTATAAACCTTCATGGACGAAAGCACCTTCATGGACGAAAGCAACTAAATGATTTTATTTTATAGATATGACATTACTTGGTGTTTACGTATGGTTCATTACTTTGTTCTTATTAATACGACTGTTAAATCAACTATCGTGTCATCGTAAAAACCTTGGTTTAACATAAGAATAGATGAAAAGGTAGATGCACCGATTACTATACCTACTCGTCCCACCTTCGTAGCCACTTTCATAGCCATTGTGCTGATGTTATTTCATCGTTATTTGTTGTGAATAACTTTATTAAACGGTCTAAAGCAGTCTATCAAAGTGGGCGATAATACCTCCTTCAGCCTCCAGCAGATGGGCGGTTTAAGATGTAGTAAACTTAAACATTTTGATTTTGACGATAAAAAGTGGTTGGTAAATAAGTTTGTTTTACTTAGTCACATGTACTTACTCTTTGACTATGATCCCCCAAAGTTTTTGGTTAGGGCCGCACCTGACCAGCACCTGTAGACAAGTGTCAATCTACCGTTCAAAGAGACTAAGGAATAGAAACATGACATAAGGATGACATTTATGTACGCCCAAATTTTCGAAAGTTTACGTCATTTACATACATATTGTTTCTATTCATGTCGATGCGAACGATAGACTGATACTTATCTACAGGTGCTGGTCAGGTGCGGCCCTAACCAAAAACTTTGGGGGATCATAGTCAAAGAGTAAGTACATGTGACTAAGTAATAGGAGGTTTGTCAATTAAATGTGAACGATTTTGGTCATGACCCCCATGACCTCCTCCGCTGGGACCGCCACTGGTGCTGTTTTAAAGCCTAGTAAAGGCACACGCCATCAGTTAACAGCTGTCTTATCAACCATATACGATTGACGTTGATTTCACGCTATGTAGGTACAATTGTAATAGTGATGAATTAGCGACTACATGACAATTGCAATTACAGTATTCCGTGTTATTTAAATTCATTTACATAGGGGTGAATGACTTGATAAACGTAGGTCCTTTATTTATTTTATACTAGCTGTACCTCGCAGTTTTGCTCGTATCCCGAAGGACTAATTGAGACAAAATGTAGCCTATGTTTTCTTCCATACCGAATACTATCTCTATACCAAAATTAATCTATCGTATCGGCTTGCCAAGTGCCCTTTCCATCTCCACTGAAGGGTCTCGCGGACGGAATTACCCATAAAAACGTAATACCAAAATTAATCGTAATTCAAACACAGTGTTATTATTCGGATTCGGATACCGTTAATCTAGGTCCTTGCTCTACCATTTCGTTTAAAATACTTCACTGAAAATAAATATAAGCCAATGGCTTTCTTGATAACTTACCAAGTTTCGAACGGTTTTTCGGTTGGTTCATTTCCAGTAAAGTACGAAGTAAACGAAATGGTAGAGTAGGGATAAGGGAAATTCACTTCAATCCACTTTACTAAATCCTAACATCTTCTACTATATAATTATACTATCTGTTGTCCGTGGTTTCACTCACATATCAAAGGAATTTTTGAGTCAAAAGGTTTTCTATCGCTGTACCAAAACTTATCACCGTGAAAGCGTACCAAAGAAACAAACAAAGTTAGGTTATGTACAAATGCGAAATTCATTCACTCACCCTAATCGCGTCTCAAAAAGACTATGGAAACATTTATTGAGATCTTATTTATTATATTATTTCTTATTATTATAGTTTACCTAAGGTGCAATCTATCTTCTTAAAGTCTAAACAGTGACAGACAAAGAGCATTATGCAGCTTATGCATTTATGATATTAGTAGCTTAGGATAGTATGGATGTGGAATTCTACGACTGAAGCATATGACGTCACTGGCAAACTGTATACAGAATCTAGTTATTACGACAAACGATTCTTCGAGCGACGTAACTGTTTCAAAACGAGTAAGATATTTAATACAACGGGCCGGGTCCCGTACGCGCCGCGAGCTCCGATCCGATACGGTTCGTACATCGGACGTTACTTGTAGTGCTACGGTTTCAGCTATCATCGATTTTGTGTAACGGGAAAGAAATATGCGTAATGGTGTGTTACCATTGATGATTTTCGCTGAGACTGTCCCGCGGTGTTATTAACGAATTTGTCGCATTCCCGTGGAAAAAATTATAGACTGAATTCAATACTAGCCACAAGACTAGGTTTTTTTTTAAAAAAAAAGCTTATTAATCCCTCTTGCTAAGCTAAATGCTTCTGTTACCAGTAGGTTCACGTCGGTAGTGATAGAGCAATGGGTGGGTTTCGAAGCGGCAACCACATGATCGCAAGCCGACCACCAGGTCATCAGGCTACCGCTGTTTCTAAAAAGTTAGTGTTTTAAGGCATAAAATTAAGTAGGTAAGGCTAAGTATCTTAATTTAAAACAAGAATCTCAAAATTTCATATTTTTTGTACCACTATTGCATTCATTCGACGGCATACATAGATACTAACTCAACAACTATTGCAGCTAAACCCATACCCTCATCATCATCATCCCATATATGTAAGTACTTCTCTCTAAAAGTGAGAGGAGTTAGGGTATAGGCCACCACGCTGGCCTAACTGCGGGTTGACAGACTTCACACGCCTTTGAGAAAATCTCTCAGGCGTGGAGATTTTCTCACGGTGTTTTCCTTCACCGTTTAAGCGAGTAATAATGAATACGCACATGATTCCTAAAAGTATGAGGTGCGTGCTTTAACCCAATACCCGATAAATATTCCTAGAAATATCTAGATATACCACATTGTATAGATTCATTACTAGGTTTATAGGGGTTTTGGAACAATCCCATCACCACCAACCATTATATTGCACCAAGCATTCAAGCAATATAACTTCACTCACATTTTGTGCTGAGTAGGAAGCATCACATGGATGGATCATGCCTAACTTCATTTATTTATTCATTTATTGCAAAATGTACACACATATAAGGGCTAAGACTATACTAATGAGTACATGACCCTGTTAGGGTATCGCAAAAGAACAAGATAACATTTTAAATTCCAACTTACATCTAGGTACAGGTTATGTTTTAGTTTATATAATCTCAATGATATTTAAACTATACATATAATGCCATTGGATATACTCGTACTTATATAATATTTTAAATAAGAATATTAAATATTTATTTATTTCCACTTCTCTTCGTTTTTATCAAAATCAAATAGGTGTATATTTTTTCGTAACAAATATGGCTATTTCAAATATATACATGGATGGAAGGAAGGCTAAGTATTTTTTTGCTCATGAAATGGGGTTTGCAATTTTCCTTAGGTTTAATATTAAAAATTATTCGCAAACATTTATTTTGAGCAATGAATAAGTCAATTGCATCAACACTGTGTCCCCAAAGTATAATACCGTAGCGAAGCCATGCATAAGCGTACGCATAGTATACCGTGAGGGGAGGTTATATTTTCTATGTGTTTTTTTTTTAATTTAAATGTGTGTCCAAGGTTAATCCTAAAAGTTTAAAGTCTTCTACTTCTTCGATATTAATATTGCTTGTTATTGTGTTTAAATTATTTTTTTGCTTTTGATATGGCTTAAATTGTATTATTTTAGTTTTTTGATTATTTACTTGTAGTTTATGGTTCTGCAGCCACGTTTTTACTTTATTGAATGTATTAATAAAATTATGATAGAGTTGTTATTTATGTTACTCGTGGGACTTTTAAAGAGTATAGAAATGTTATCGGCGAAAAGTATACATAGTTGGTCACATATTTTTGATAGTTCGTTAATACTTCCATGACAATAAAGTGGGTTATACATAGATGCGCCACCTGGCATTGAATGCAAGTTGTGGAAGACCTAGGAAGTCACCAGCATTGCCGCAGAGACTCGATAATAGGGCGTGTGCTCAGTCACTGTGCATTAACGGTGCCGAGAGACCGCGTGTGTCCCGGCTTAAGTTACCTTGCCTTGTTACGCGGAAAGCTATTTAATTATGTACTACTTACGCCTCTTTCCAATGTGGATTGAAATAATTAATATCCTTGAAGAACCGTTTGGTCCTGGGCCAGCGATTTCAACCTTTTGAGCGCCACATGTATAAACGACAAACCAAAATGTGCGCCACGATCACGATTGGGTGACAGATTTCTATAGGCAAGAAGCTTGGCGCTGAGAGCACGCTTTTTCTGTTTTGATATGGCGGTAAAAGGGTGAACTAGTTGAGCTCCCTAAATTATGGTTGAGCTACACGATGACTGATGCATGCGTGCCGTCAGTTGGGACTGGTCTACTCAAAGCTGCTATGGTTCTTTCCTCAAAAGGCCATTTCAGACATTACCCTACATCGTGCCACTCACATATAAGTGTTCTTTCCATGTCTGAACTTTAAAAGAGACCGTGATTCTCTGAATTTGTTTCGGTGTTTCTTCTCAGGAGTCGTCAGTTAGGAAATGCCGAAGCCATCTAGCTATAAACAACGTCATCCGTCTGCTCGTTTGCCACCTATTCCATAAAAAAACCAAACCATTGACATGTAAAAGTATCTCTTAAGATCTACTTGCATAATACATTATCATTTCATTTCAACCAACACTAGTCGGTATAATTCCTGGCCGTCCTTTTCTGGCGTCATCATCATTCATTACATCCTAAGTAATGTGAAATAACTAATTTCCGTAGCCTTTTTTCCCCGTCTAACCAGATGCGGCTATATATCAATATTTTACACGAAGCGACTGCCATCGGAGCTCCGCTACTTAATTTCTGAGCAATATCGATATTTGAAGGATAGACTGTCAGGCTTTTTGGGCTTCTGACTACCACTAAAGATTGGCATAAGTATGACAGACACATGCACAGAGTAACATGATCATCATCACCATATCAGCCTATTGACATCCAGTGCTGAACGTAGGCCCCCCGTCCGTAGAGTAACATGATGGCTTTCTGAAATTAATTAATTGTTTAAGTAATATAGTATTTTTTCGAGAAAATTCAGAACAAAAATTAATATGACTTTTTCTCCTAGCAGAGAAAATTCGCTAGGTATAAACAAGCTTACGTAGGTCCAACTTAAGGAAAGTAAACATGATTTTTTAAGGTTTGACGTAACGCCCGTATTGAAACAATGGATAAATTAAACAAAAACCCAACCTTTAAAATTTCTATACAAATTTTTGAGCAACCACATTTTAAGGTTTCCTATTCGAAAGAAATTTCGAAACTTTTTCGAATTTGCGAAATTTCCATAACCCTTTTTGACGTTGTTTATTAACTTTTTTTGGGGTTTCTCTTTTGTAACAAAGAAATAACTCACGTTGTTAATGTCACGTAGCGCAGAAGTAGTCACATTTTCGCGTTGGGCAAGTGGGTAGTCTCTATTGTTCTGTGAGAGAAAATGGGGGAACTTTTTTGTCAAACATACAATGTTTGTTACAAATTTTTCCCCCCAAATAATAATGATTTCTCTTTCCGTAACAGCTAAGTTATGTGATTGCTCCACGTGGACGTCATCGTTTGTTAGGGCACCATTACTAAATTAAAATGCAGTTTTCAGGGCAATCGTCCCTTTATATTCCTTCAATAAAGTTATCTGACGATAGAAAAATCGGCCCATAAGTAGATAGTTGCTTTATGAGAACGTGAGATAAAAATAGTTGGCCTAGTAAGCAATATTCATCATGAATTAATAAACTTTTTATTTGTATTGAAGATGTCAATCAATGGCAACACTGATCGTGGTATTTATGACGCAGGTGCCGGGCATCGAGAGAATATCATTCTGGCGTAGATATTAATATTGTACCACGGTGGCAACAACACCTCTAACGACATCTATGTTTTGATGACGTAGTGTTCGGGTACAAAGCTTCACTACACTTTTAGTTATGATGGTTGTGAACGTTTGACAGATAATCACGAGTAAGAATTTAACTAATTTACTTATACCTAAAAATTACTTCAACAATTTTCCTAGATCATGCAAGCACATCAAAAAACTTACAATTTTATTTGATTGTCGATACTTGGAGTGAATTTCCAGTAAATTTTCGAGGTTTATGATAATATCATAGATTATATTGTATTAGGTACTGATACGTGCCTCTTTTAATAATGTCAATAGTAAGTACGGCTCGAGTAATTTTAAAACGTGACAGTATCTTACCTTACATAGTTTTTTTGACAGTTAGGTAGGTAGTTTTCCCAGAAAACTTACTTCGGCAATTTTAAGAATTCAATTAAATTAAATTATTTTCTTTATTTACATAAACAAAATGTTTGATGCAGCTGGCCAGCGTCCGCACATATTGATCCATTATTATACCACCACACGTCAGGGGCGTTGGTAACACTGACAAGAAACATGAGACGAGCGAGATTTCAAATCGTTCAATTGTCTACCTAATAGCCTAAACCTCACGTCATCCTGTCGGACGGCAAATTAGTCAATTTCCACCCCATGGCGGCCATGTCTGTTTATTGAGATGTCGCTGTATCTCTTGTTATTGTTTTGATAGTTGGTATTGCCGACACGTAACACATTACCAACATGTACCAACATTTTAACACTAACCTAGATTAGATTTTCATCCAATCGATAATTCCATATACTTAATGTTATTTCTGTATCGTTGTGCTTTAGCTGTGTGCGAAATGTCTGCGAATTTATATCTAAAACCGCAATATTATTTGTTTGTAACATGCTGGCGTTATTTTGTAGTAAGGAAACTTTTTTTTTTGGTGCGAATTTCAGACTTGCTTATACAGTCTTATACATATACCTATAAACAAACGTAACCCAGATAATAGCAATACCCACTACATTTAATATACGTACATATATGATAGTTTGCGTTTTTAATGTTTTTTTTTCTATATTTCACGAAAACGAAATGTGCTGGCGAATTTAATTCTTAATTATTATAATCTTTACATTTTTATATATTTATCTAACTTACCATCACGCCTGTATTCCCGAAGGGTTAGGCACACAGTTCGTCGGTATTTTTAGGTCCCATGTAATAGCCTATTGCCATTAACCGGGCACAAGTCAAACTCCGAGCTTCTACTGAGAATTTCATAGAAAAATCCAACTCCTTGCTTGACCTGGTATTCGAACCCAGGACCTCTAGTGTAGCAGTCGCGGATTTGCCCACTAACCTAATGAGGTATATTAATGTTTGAATGTGGACGAAGTAGAAGTATATAGGCAAGAATCGTAGCAAGTGGCCTTCTGTAGTATCTGCCTACCCCTATGAGAAATAAGGCGTGAGTGTACTTATGTACGTATGTATTATATACATTTCTTGGCACTTAAGTTCTGAGTCCTGAGCCGACCATCGACGCTAATTACCTATATTCCCGAATAATTTAAGGAGTAGCTCGAATAACTATTCAAAAATTCATCAATTTAAAAAAATGAAAATTTCAGCTTTATACAAAGGCATAAATAAGTTCCCAGTTTAGGAGTTGGACGCCGCAACTTATTGATAACTGCCACAGAAAAAAAAAGTGACCATAATGGACCTCCCCCCCAACGAAGGCCTTTTGGTGTTAACACTATCGCGACTATAGTTTATACCATATTGAACCAGCAACTTCAGCCCCATTTAATTCCTCAGGAGTGACAGCAGCAGCCAATATTGGATGGGAGCCGTCCGAGACCCTCGGGATCCCGCAAACTGGAAATGGGTGAACGGAAAGGACGTCACAGTGTCCTTCTGGAACGCTCCAGGGGGTAGCGAAGGGTGCGCCCGCTTCGACGGCAGCAAGGGGTGGCTGTGGGCAGACACCGACTGCCAATCGAGACTGAACTATATCTGCCAACACCGTAAGTCTATTTTTATTTGCTGTTTTGCATCTAGTCTAGGCTGTGTGGGGTAATGTTTGTGAAGCAATAAAGGACTCTATGAGTAGTATCCTGAGTTGAATTTTGATTTATGCTCGTGCGAATGTGTGTGTAAATCTATTGGTCTGTCGGCTGCGTGTGGGTTAGTGTTTTCTCTCATTTCTGTTCGTATAACAGGCTGGGTGGGTTGCGATGCGATGCACAGCGAAATACTAGTGTTGCTTTTGCGATTTTAATCAAGCTTGCCTTTAATATTAATATGTTAGATATAGATTTCACACTGCGAAAAATATTTCCAATTTAATTATTTCTCAACGATTTTCCTACCAGAGATAGACATTTTTAGAGAGAGTATGGGGATGGGTTAGAATATTGTTCACTACTTTCAGATAGGCATCCCGTAAGAGGCGTGAACATATCGGACTTGCTCGGTGGTAGAACCTCTTGGGGTCTGACATGCTGGCGACCACCCTTACGTAGGAGTCTGTCGTAAAGCACAGCTTTTATATTTTGGGACTTAGGTTTTAAAACGCTAGATATATTGTAAAAATCCTCTCTTAGCCTAGGAACCTACCTGCTAATTTTCAAGTTTCTAGGCTGTATACATAGTTTCTGAGATTTCGTGATTAATCAGTGAATGAGTGAGTGAACAGTATTGGTATTTTTCTTAATCACCACCCCCATAAATGGGGATTAAGAGAGTCACCACAGTGTGATTGCGAGGTTCCTGACCAGACACTTTCCCATGTGGTAAACGAATGTCCACTTCGCTGTGAAATGTCGGAAGCCCACAAATATACACCTACCTACATAGGAATTTGATCCCCAAAGGATAAATGTCATATGCAATGTTGATGATTGTTCTTTTATATGTTTAAAAGTAAAATATTTTTGAAACATTTTCCCTCACGTCACGTCACCAATTTTGGGGGTCGTGAAATGATGAAATATTTAATTGACTCCAAATTACTTTTGCGAATGCCTAACCAATACAATTTCTTACAATGCGTGTCGTCGGCAGTGCGGGTTACGGAACAACTGAAGTTACAGCGCAATACATGAATTCACTAGCCAAAACGTATGCCTCAGCATTGTCACTACAAGTCTTTTATTATAGGTACTCGTAACATAGGTTACCGATTTAGTTACCTACATCTATTAAAGAGATGATTCATACTGACCAACTTTCCCTATAAAATTCATTACTTACTGATATTTGAAAAAAGACAACTTTTCTTTACTTTTGTATAGGAAGATGTATAGATTTTTGCTTTGCGCAATTTAGAAGAAAACTTGTAAAAACATTTCTTTAACAACTTCAAATTTGTCCTACAAATAATTTGTTGTTATCTTGTCTACAGAACCGAAAGCTTGCGGGCGTCCGGAACAGCCCCCCAACTCCACCATGCTCGCCGACAGCTTCGAAGTGGGAGCCTCCGTGGAGTACTCGTGTGATGACGGGCACCTGCTCGTTGGCCCTACAGTGAGAACCTGTCTAGACACTGGCTTCTATGATGAGTTCCCGCCAGTTTGCAAACGTTAGTTGAAGAGTTTTTTTAGACAAGCATATTGGGCGCTATAACATACCTACATACCATCATGCCTCTATTCCCCGAAGCGTTAGGCAGAGGTCTTTTAATATACACCCACAGTTGGCCGATATGTTTATAAGAATAGGGGGCGAGCCTATTGCCACTAACCGGTCACAAACGCCGAGCTGCTACTGAGAAAAAATGCTCAATAAAACTTTACTGTACCTGGGAATTGAACCCAGGCCTCTAGCGTAGCAGTTGCGCTCACTCCCACTAGGCTAATGAGGCAGTTACTGGGCAGGTACCAGGCGCCATCTGTGGTATCTCTCGCTCGTTTTTGTGACTATTCTTCAGACTTACGACTAACTTTATTAGGCTTAATGTTCTTAAGACTCAGTTGTTAAGTCTCATTTGCCCAATACTTAATTTCACTGGCTAATTACCCTTCACAACGGAACAGAATATGTTAGCACATTATTACCTAACGGCCAGCAGCAGCATAGGTATTTGTTACATTATATCGATTACGTATCATAACACCATATAAAAATAGACGAGAGAAAGAAGACGCAGACTTAGTCTGAGATCGATTTTTTCCATCACTTTCATATATGGAAAATATAATATTTCTTATTTCTCTCAACTTCGAACTACTCTCGCAATAGGCTAGTTGAATGCTATGGTGTCAAAAAAAGTTGACCAAAAACAGAGCCGAACAACAAAATCAAAATAAAAATCGGTTCAAAAATAAGGAAGTTATACGTATTTTGATTTATGCTAGACAGAGAGCTTACGATGGCGATACAAATTCTATACTGACATTCGTTTTGCGGGAAAGGGACAGAGCGTCCCCACTCAATCCCACCGAATACTTTAAAAGCTTATTTTTAGAAATGACTCGATTTAAATTATTTTTTCTGTCTAGGAATTATTTTTAATAACATTTTTACGTAATATGCAATAGGACCGTTATTTGTAGTAAATCTAAGACCATTCAACTACCCTATTGCTTAGCCAATTATTATAATATAGTTATCCTTCATCCTGCAGGCATTGTATGCGGCTACCCTGCGGAGATTCCCCACGGGTCCTACCAGTTGATCAACGGAACCGTCTCCTACCTCTCGCACGTGCAATACTCGTGCAAGGCTGGATACGAGATGGTGGGCAGGTCGCGCCTCGTCTGTGACATCGACGAGAGGTGGAATGGACCACCACCGAGATGCGAAGGTGAGTTTAAAAAATAAATCACGTGGGAGAGCCATGCTTTGACACGAATGGGCCGGCTCGACCGGAGTGATACCACGGCCTCACAGAAAACCGGCGTTAAACAACGCTTACGTTGTGTTTCGCCGAGTGAGTGAGGTTACCGGAGGCCCAATCCGCTTTTAAAAGGTCGGCAACGCACTCGTGACTCCTCTGGTGTTGCGGGTGTCCATGAGCGGCGGTTATCGCTTACCATCAGGCGATCCGTCTGCTCGGTTGCCCTCCTATCCCATAAAAAAAAATAGATTCCAGACAAATTGCGAAATCAGGTCTTTTTATCCGCCCAAGTTCTTAGCAATTTGTTATTGTAAATCATATTAAGATTCACATTAGAAAATTACTTAGGATCTGCTATGGGTTCATATGAATTAATTCCAAAGGAATAGCTAAGGGGTTCAAGCCCCCGGCAAATGCGTCTAGATCCACCGACAAATCATAAATTAAACTTGATATTATCCTACTTTCTCAGTATTAGCCCCTCCGAAACCGACGTCCTAAATCCGCCACTGTATTGCGACTTTTAAGGGTCCGGCGGAGCGTGAATTGCCAACAAAAACGTAATACCGAAATAAATCGTAATCCAGACAATATTCTATCAAATTAAGTTATCATTCGGATATAGATACTATTAATCTAGGTTCCTACGATCCTATTTCGTCCAAAATACTTCACTGGAAATAATTGTAAGCGAATGCAATTTTTGATAACTTTACAAAGTTTGGAACGATTTTCCGGTTTTTTAATTTCAGTGAAGTAGTAGCAGTGTATTTCGGTATTACGTTTGTGAGAAAAAATCGGTCCGCCGGACTCTTAATTGGATTTCCTAGATAGGTACGCTAGTTTTGTTACTTGAAGGGTTAAACCCCAGATTCAACAACAATATTGAAAACAGTACCTACGAGAGATTATTGATATTAATGAGCACGTGTTCGGGAACATGACCCCCTTTGTTTACCTTAATACGAGATCCTTCTTCCTAAAAAACCCTGAGCATAACAACGCCCACGCTTGCCCTCAGCGGCGATATTTAGTTGCTATGGCAATTATTGTAATTATTTTTGTACGATGACCCGTTAAGTCGGTGAATTTAAAAGATGTTTAGGGGGTGGGGGTTATGGAGGTACAAAACTGCCATATGTTATCCATACCCACACATCAGTAGATACATGTTATCAATAAGCCTGTAGAAAAGTCTCCCAGAGCGTTCACTTATAACTCTACCTACCTACTTGACGGATTTCTACAAAATTGTACAGTTATATTATGAGCTTGGTAAAAATTAAGGGTTAAATCGTTGTATGTTAACCCTTAGGGTACTTTTTAGGTAGGTATTTTACGTGAACGACGCCGCCGGATGAAGCTAGTGATTTATAAAAGAACATCTTTTGTTTTTTATTTTGTTGCTATGGTTAGATAACTTAATAATTAGATAATTATAATGACCTGCTCTCGTTAAAAGCGAAAGACCAAAAAAGTAGAGAGATCACATATAATGCATGCATCAAATTATCGTCTTGTCGTCATCGTGTTTTATAGGAAAACTTGGTCAGTATGATGGGTAGGTTTAGAAGCAGCATGTCTCTCAGTCTTGTCATCTGAATTAGCACATACCCTGTATATTATGTCTAGACAAGCCAACATGTGCCCAGTACGCCACGGTTGCAACTTGGTGACAGATTTCTTTTAGAAATTCGAAGCTTGGCGCCGAGGTAGGGTTACCAACCCTACTTTATTATAACGTATTTTATTTTATTTTTGGTAAATATACTTTATAATTTTACATAAAGATAAAGTATCAGAAAATACTTTATTTCCCATGTTATTCTGATGTGCAAAAATAAGATAATTTCTCATTTGGTCTCTGTTCCTGCCTTAAAAACTTTCAAAGTCAGTTAAAAATTGTTAACTTGTGTTAAAATATTCATCCAAATATATGTTTTAAGGGAATAAAAACATAAATTTGAAAAATACTCTTTTTTTCTCGAAAATACTTTATTTTTTCCTATACAAAGAATTTCATACGCTATTGTTCTCAAAAAAAGTTGGCAACCCTACGCCGAGGGCACGTTTTCTCTTTTTCGACGTGGCGGTCAAAGGTTTAAACAACTAAGTAGTTAAAAAGTTTTTTAAACTGTGCCCCACAGATTTTCTCTTGTATCGTGGATTATAAACATGATGGTGGTGGATTATGAACACACACAAATGATACACACGTACACAAACACCCAGACCCGGAACAACTAATTATACCCTACAGGTAGTTGTTCCGGGTTGTACAAATAACTGTTCTGTGCGGGGATTGAACCCACAACACGTAAAGAGAAGCCGATCGGTCAAGCACCACGCCAGTCATGCCGCTTAGTTTAGCTATGGTAAACCAACCACCTCGCAATTACCCTTACTCCCGAGTGTCGTGGTTCGATCACAGACGAGACAAGTATTTTTATGATCCACCTAATAGATACTTGTCACAAGTCCGTATGTACTTCGTGGCGGTTTGTAATATCCCCCGTGCCACAGAGGTTGTTCCCTAGTGTGGGAGGTATTTATGTAAGTACCTACCTAATTTAATACTTTTGATAACAAGGAAAATGTTGCCAAAAAGAGTTTACTGAAGCTTTAGAAACTCCATAATTACAAAAAGCAAAGTTTAAAGTTACTCGAGTAAGTACTTACTTATATAAAACGACATTTACCCCTCATAAATTATTCGGTCGCGTTAACCTTTTCATTTAAAATCAGGGTTGAGTTCAAACAAAATCTCTTTTTTAGTTACCATTTTTCGGCATCTAACTTAGCATTATAGAAGCCATAGTGATTTTCTTTAGTCAAGCAAGCCGAGCTACAGAATATAATCATATATTATATATTAGTTGTAGCTAACCGATGTCTACAAGATATTTAAGAAAAAACTATATAGGTTGGCGGGCTTGTTGTTTATCTGTATGTTTGTACCCACAACATCCAAAAATGACTGCACGAAATTGAATGCAGTATTCGCAACTGAAGTTGAGGTCTAGTGTAAAGATGCCCGATCAGAATCTCTAGGAATAAACACAAAACCTCACCCACGCAGCCGATAAGGCAGATTCTTTTAGATTTACTTACATAGAACTGATCTCTTTAACCAGTGGTGTACTGCGAGGAACCACCGCGGATCTTGAACGGACGCGTCTCCCTCTCCCACAACGCTTCAGTGTTTGGCTCCTCGGCGGAGTACTCCTGCGCGTCCGGCTACAAGCTCCAGGGTTCACGGATGATCAGCTGCCTGGCCACCGGCCTCTGGGACAATTCGCCGCCCTACTGTCAACGTAAGTATTCCTTTAAATAGATATGGTTAAAGACCAAAGCTTGAACGTATTTATGTCAAAGTATTAAAACCTTGTCATTGTTTAAACATGATTATAATTTCGTATCTATTTATGTCCGAATCAGCTTCAGTGAAAACAATATATTCTAAACATTGGTATATGGATAATTAATTGTGTGTGAACGATTCGAACTTACCTGATCTACAAAAATTTGTTACAGAGAAGTAACTTGTTAAGATGAAAGCGTTCGTTTGGCCCGCCAAGATCAAATTTCAATTGGGTTTGTACCTATAACAAATCCCAATTAGGTACCAAAATTGTTAATATTGGCAGTTGGCATAGTTTTTAGGGTTCCGTACCTCAAAAGCTAAAAAAAGGAACATCAAAAGGTAGATACGTCAGGGATCGGCAAACTTTTTAGACAAAGAGTCTGAAAAAAATCCGAAAAGCTGCAGTTTTCATTATGAACATAACACAACTTTATTACCAAAATAAAATTAAGCACAAATGTGCTTAATTTTATTGAAATCGGTCTACTTTATCAAAAGTTATTACATAAAATATTTAACGATTGAAAACGAACTTGAAAAATAAACATTGAAGCAAATTTCATTATGTACTAGACTTGCAAAAGTTAAAATATAACAAAATAAAGCATATTCAAAAAATTACACTTATACATAATATAAAGATTAAGATAAAGTAAATGGCTAACGTGATTTAACTAATTTTAGAGTAAAGTAAAGAAAGGGTGTAATTTTTTTCTTTAACAACTAATACGACGGCATGACTCATTGAATATGAATATTTGACATTACAGCTGTCATTTACTCATCTGGAGTTGACATGACAATTGTTTTCTTCCTTAAAAGGAACGTAGATAAACTTATTACGTGAAACCTCCACGATGTAGAAACAGTACATTATTTAGAAACGAAATAATTTCTATTAATTCTACCTATATCGAAAGAAATACTCAGAAAGTGGTACTCCTGAACACAGCCCGCATCATTAGATAGTTTCTATCTCTAGAGCCCTGACCACCGGGTAGCTTGGACCCTGCTCCCGGTACCGGAGGGCTATGTATCTGCTATATTTTAAATGTTTTCACATACGCGAATATAAGACATTGAAATAAAACTACTTTACATGCATATTGGTATTGGCCAGTATTGGCATACAATATTGGAAAAACATTGTTGTTTTCCAGTCATATTTATGTAATTATGTCAAAGATCGAGGTAACATAATAGGTATAGTGTTTCAATTATCCCGCTAATAAGGACAAATAATAAAGAATATAGTTCTGGGTCCCCAACTAAGTAGGCACCTAACATACGTATTTATGTTAGGTGATGATGAACGAAAGTAACTGTCACCTTAAATCAATCTGTTACACCAATTTTGATGAATCTTGATAGAGAGATAAATTGGACCTTGAAGAACGACATAGGCTAACTTTTGTTTTAAAAAGCCCTTTAGTATGCAAGTGAAACCGCCGGCTACAGCTAGTACTGAATAAAGTTAGCATGAGCCACCAAAAAGTGTCAAATAAAAACGAAAGTTTAAAAACTAAAACCCGACTACGAAAAATTCAACTAAAAGATATAAACTGGATACCACTGTTCGTGGACATAGAAAACTTTCTTGTTTTATACTTTTTCGGTTTTTAGTTAGTCGGGTTTTAGTTTTTATATTTTCGTTTTTTGCCGACATTTTGTCGACCTGTACTATGGTATGGTAAGCAAAGGGTTTAGTTCTTAGTTGTGAATATTGTATCAGGTAATGTCGCGATTACTGCTACCACCACTGATCTTTATTAGAGGTGGGAATAGTAGTGTAGTAGTAGACTACCACGAACCTAAAATGATTTACCTATAGATTTACAATTTATGAAAAACCAACAAAAAATCACGGGCTAAGTCGAATGAGTCTTTATGTCTCCTGTAATTTCACTACGTAAATGTTTATTAAGCAGATACATATTTGCTTTATAAAAAGTGACACTATTTAACAATAATTAGTCCTAAACATATTCATACATTTTAAATGCTTCATGAAACTTGCATCATCTAGAATGCAGTTCGTGAATTAATGTAGATGTTTGGTATAGAAAAATAACTCTTAAGACAGGAACACATAAAGTTTATCATATTTTTCAATGAAAGTTCATAAATAATGTTTCTACAGACCTGATTTTGAACGACATATTATGTAATACTTTGGCTAGCCCTCCTAGAGCTAAGTTCTATTACCTATGTGGAAAAAAAACATCAAAACTGGGATCAAATCGCAATCCTGTTCTACTTTTATAAAAATGGGGTATTTGCTCTTGTGGTGTTCTGGGCTTCCTTTGTAGAAATAAAATTATCAATTATTTGATTCACATTTATTTTTATTAACATACAATGACACCGATACAGACATTATTACATTAGACATTTATAGGTAACACAGTAACAACACAAATTTAACATCAATGGTCTTTAAATAGACTTTCAATATTCTAGTAATAAGTTCTTATATTGTGATAATTTATAAATTTATGCGTTGAAAAAAACAAGTTTTGAAAAATGCATGGTATTTATAAATAAATAAAATTTCTTTATTTCGAGTATCTAGACCCATACAAGATAAGAGTTAAATAGGTATGAGAATACAATTTCTAAAATATTTTGGATAATGTATAGGTACGTAATATGTCTTCAAGTCCAAACATTTTGATGTGGAAAAATTAAAACATAAAGTTTAGGTTCTAAGGAACAATGATAAGGTATAATAAAGACAGTAGTAGATAAGTTATAAACTTAGTGGCTCATCATGATAGCATTAATGTGTAATCTATTTATTTTTAAACATAGTTACAACGGATGTTTTAGTTAGGAACAAATTTCAGTCCAGCTATATTTTGGGAAAGAAAGAAAATGTTATGCGGGACAATTTGTAACCATATCGGCTAAAACTTTGTATACCCAACCTACTGTACTTATAGTGTATCTATTAATACATTCTAGGTTTTTGGCATCGATTTGGTGGAACTTCATGTATCTCTGTGAGATCCTTACTAATATTATAAACGTGAAAGTTTGTGAGATGATGATTTTTACTCTTTCACGCCAGAACCGCTCAACGGATCTGGATGAAATTTGGCACCCGGATAGATTATAACCTGGAATAATACATAGGCATACTTTTTATCTAGGTCGGACCCAATCCTGAAGTCCAGTCAGACAAAGTCGCGGGCAGAAGCTAGTATTTTAATATAAGTACCTTGTCACGAGGTACCTCCTCGTAACTTGTTGTGTTGTGTCTGGAGGCACACCTACACGGATAATATTGTGTGGGATGGGCCGTTGGAATTAAGTCTATATATTTTTAAATATTCATCTATGCAAATAGATACTTAACTTAAATAGATAGAAAATACTCGAGACTTTGACTGAATTATCATCTTTTCCATCTTATATAACATCAAGATGAAGTTAGGGTCAATTTTATCTTATTATTGGAGCCTATTTATATCACACAAAATACTTTTAAATAACGCCATTTTGTGCGGGTTTGTGCGTATTTTGGATCGTACTTAAATATATCAAATAGCCCGTTATTACTCTTCATTAAAGTAACTATTTCATTATCTGACGTTACTACATGCATAGAAAGAAATCTGATTACCCAGAATGCAAAACGTGGGCGCAGGGTGGCAAAATTTTAAACTGTATAAAACTTGACATCCTCTATTATAATGACATTGACAATGACAGATAGTGGTCATAACAAGAGTGACGTCACATCACAGATACGGTGACTCCACGCAAATGTTTAAAAAAACTTTAGCATGCTATTATTAAATAATTACGGCATATGTATGTTTCGTTTTTAACTAGTTATATTCGTTTTTACGAAATTATATTATGAAACCATTAATTTTGTCAAAACAGTATTTTTCTAATTCGGACGCAAGAGATCCCTGTAATTAGAATACTCAGAATGAAAAATAAAGGTCAAAAATTTAATTCACTCCTCCTCACCGCCGACGCCCTTCTCAATTTCGGTAGCAGCTGAACGTTCCTCGCCGTCGTCGCCCTTCACCGCTTCAGCCGTAGAAGTATCCTCGCTGCTAACACTCTTCTCAGTATCGCCAGCGCTTGAACTCTCGTCATCTTCGACGGACTTTTCAATCTCTCCCGCACTTGAACTATCATCATCATCTCCGCTCGTCTCACATTTATCAGCAGCTTTACCAGCCTCGACGCCCTTCCCAATACTTGAACTCTGACTGCCGTCGTCAGTGGAAGTAGATGCAGAGGTTGCCGCTGCCGACTCCAGTTGGCCAGATGCACCAGAAGCTGACGCAGCAATAGTGGCCTTAACCAAGGCGTTGACCTCAGCATCCATTTTAATGGCTTGTTGAAGATGGCGCGGTGTGAGACGCGCTTGGCCGTAGCTTTTAGCGACTTCTCCTCCTAACTCAGTCAACTCGGATGTCAAGTACTGCAAAACGGATGCCATGTATACAGCACCATATTTGTTGATGCGGAGGTCAGTCGGTGCTAGTCTTTGAAAGTGCTTCAGTACTTTGTCCACGGAGAATTTTAGGCCGGTCCTTTGTGACGGCGACATAAGCCTTGGTCGCCACGATCTTGCTCCGCGACGTCCCTTTCCTCTGTATCCACCTTCCATCGTTAATTGGGGTTTGGATTACCACAACGAACTACCCAGCACGGACTACTACTAACCAGTTCACTTGTAACTATACGTTATTATTATTATTAGGCTAATGTTAAAAAACACCCGACTCCGGCGACACGACGAGGTACACTAAAGCTAGACAACATACCCGCGCAAGCGCCGTCGTATGGGTTGGGGCCTACACACTCCCCTTTCCACTTCCATCCCACCCACAGTTCCCATCCCAATCATATTTTCCGGAAAATATTTCGTATTAAACATTTATTTATAGAAACGTAGCGTTATTTTTGTAGGAATTGTGCAAAAAAGGTGCCGAAGTCGTAATGATGGCACATAGCGCGATACAAGGATGCTAAATAAAGCTTTGGTAGCTACAATATTTAAACTGTAACGGACAATCGCAGAGTCGCCTTGGCTCAAGTTAATCTATGGACAACGAGTTGACTGGAGGCCTACTACAGAATTCTAAGGTACAAAATTACCCCACTTTTTCTACCACGAAAGTTTGTCGGACCCGACGACCGATTTGTGACTTTTTGACTTCGGCTGCCCTATTCCCCGTTGGCTTCATTGTTTTAGAAATTTGTTATTATTAAACATTGAAGAGGAAAATTGTTATGTTATTATTATAGAGACTTTTTCTAACGTCGGTCACACAAAATGACGTTGTAACAGGATATCATTTGTAACTAAATAATACAGTAATTTTTGTATTAATGTTTTGATGGTATTGTCTTATGGTGGGACTTTAAGAATAAACTTAGTCTAAACAATTTTAGTAGATACTTTTTTGTTTAAAAATAAACCAAATTGACGACATTGAGGCGGTCTAATATTACTAGAAAGTCGTTTAGTCATTGATACGATAAGAGGAAAATTAAAATATATAGTCTGTAGATAAGTTGTTGTTTAACAATAGACTTTCGACAGCCACTGCGCGTCGTTGTTTCGTTTCGAATCTTCGACGTTCGATTACCTTAGACCTCGAGTAGGCCCCGAGAGTTGGTGTGTTCATCGCCTTCTGTTCTTTGCTTAACTGTTGACCCTAGAGCTTTTGTATATTACAATCTAAAGGTCACCATACCTAACAGTTCACGTGATATAGCGTATGGTGTAATATTATGTGCTTAAATACATAATTATTGATAGAAGTAATTAAGTTGTATCAGAATTATTCCGATTCTTGATATAGGTACCTGAATGAATTTTGGTAACCGTCAACCAACATAAATAGCGTGTATTATTGTATGACTGTCTCATTACCTAGTGTGATTCCCAATTCAATCAAAAGTGTTATTGGGTTTTTATGAACTATATTTGTGCCCAGATAACGGCAATAGATACGCTATTTTTAAAGTCAGGAATCGCACTCCAGCGTGGTGGAATATAGTCTAACCCGTCTGATTCTGTGAGGAGACCAGTGGGACAGATATTGGGTTGATGATGTTGATGATATTGTCTGGTCAGAGCAAACGCGCCCCTGCCGCCCGCCCGATTCAGTACTTGTAGGTAGAGTACTAAATGCGACTTTATTTTGGCGTTGTGGCTGAGCGACTGTGCGCCACGTGTTGTAGGTTCGATCGCCGCAAGAAACAAATATTTGTACAACCTTCATTGTTTTTTATAGGATAGGGGGACATACTAGCATACTATTCTGTTTCATATAGTTGTTTTGGGTCTGGGTGTTTGTGTTCGTGATAATTTATCTACACGCACGATACAGGCGATATAGTGTGGCGAAGATTTCTAACTAACTACCACTTATTAGAACAATAGAAGCCAAAATAATCAGTTTTGGAATCCTTGCCTGTCTGTATGTTTGTACGTGCATCACGCAAAAACTACTGCATGGAATTGAATGCAGTTTTCACCGATGTAGTAAGAGGTGTAACTTAAAATCTGGTGTATGTTTCATATTGATGCGCCGCCTATAATCGGACTTATAGTATGTTAATTCTTTTTGGGACGTGAGTGAAACTGCGGTCAAGAGCAACTAGTAACAAATAATGTTCTCTGTTCACAGAAGAAGAGCGACTAATAACCACAACAGCGTCGACGACCACAAGTACAGCGCCGACGAGTACGTTGCCACCACCGCCGCCGCCCACCACGCCTCGTCTCGTCCTCCCGACGAGATCAAGGACGTCTCCTGGCCCCATATCATCTCCTACTCCTTTCGCCACGGCGGAACCGCCTCGCAGGCTGAGGCCAAAGACCACCACAGAGAGGCCGACCACAAGGTCGTACGAGCGACCGACCACGAGGACGTACGAGCGGCCTCCGGAGAGGAAGGTTACTATTCCCGACAACCAGGATTCACCAACGAGTCACATTCCGCATATTATTGTCGCGAGCCATCCGAGGGAAAACCAGGTGAGATTCAGTCATGATTTTTTATATTTAACGTGATGTGTTGATTTTTTTTTATGGTATAGGAGGGCAAACGAGCAGACGGATCGCCTGATGGAAAGCGATTACCGCCGCCCATGGACACCCGCAACACCAGAGGAGTCACGATTGCGTTGCCGACCTTTTTAAAAGGGGATTGGGCCTCCGGTAACCTCACTCACTCGGCGAAACACAACGTAAGCGTTGTTTAACGCCGGTTTTCTGTGAGGCCGTGGTATCGCTCCGGTCGAGCCGAAGCATGGCTCTCCCACGTAAAGTGATCCTATAATACATACTTCGCGCCACGTGTAGGTACTTAACATGCCCGCATATTACCTACTTTATATGTAAGTAAATAATATTTTATTTTATTATGCTAATGGTATTATATTATTTGTGATTCTACCATAAAATGCCTAACCTTAGCCCGCCAAATTCATTTTATTTTGTTTTTCCTTTTTTGTCTATAACGCATTCTAGGTACAGGACTGTAGTAGACACTATACAATATTCACAACTGAGAGACAAAACCATTGCTTAATAAGAATCTTAAAGCGAAAAGCTCGCCCTATCCTTTCCTTTCTTATATAAAATTGTTCCTATATAGGTATATGGGACCAATTTTAAACATACCGGCGAACTGTGGGTGTACATTTATGCCTCTGCCTAACCTTTCGGGGAATACAGGTGTGATGGTATGTTAAAAAGCCAAAAACTGTGCCAACATTCACAATCTTTAGCAATAACAACGATTTTAAAGCAAACTTTTTAGTACTAGCAATGTCGGTCACACATCACTAGTATTCTTCTTAACCCCTCGTACTAAGCTAAATGCTTGTGTTACGAGTGGGTTCACGTCGGTAGTGCAATGGGTAGGTTTCGAACCGACAACCACATCTTCGTCCGACGCCCTAGCCATTAGGCTACCGCCGCTTATGGATGGACGGATGGATGGATGTTTGTTACTCTTTCATGCCAGAACGGTTCTGGATAAAATTTGGCACATAGAATATAGACTGGAATAACACATAGGCTACTTTTTATCCAGGTCGGACCCAATCCTGAAGTCCACGCAGACAAAGTCGCGGGCAGAAGCTAGTATGAATATATGTGGTAGTACTGTTATGAATCTAGATTGTGTTATAGACCAAAAATTGTAAAAAAAAAAACAATTTGAATTTGTCGGCCCAAGCGAACGCCGTGACCTTAACGTGAATATTTGAATATTAACAGATCGTCGGCAGCGGTAACAACATCAGAGCGGAGCAGACTCCTCGGGTTAACATCCCGCAGTCCGTGGACGGCGAGAGACGCGACCCGGTGGGCGCCAGGTTCAACATCGGCGCAGTGGTCGCGCTCGGCGCCTTCGGGGGCCTCGTCTTCCTTATAGCTATCATCACTACCATCGTCATCCTCATCAGGAGGTGAGGAATTACAGATTTTAGCTTTCAAAGGAGGTGAACATTTTAGGTGTACATTTCTGAGTGAAATAAACATTTAAAATGAAGGGAGACCCCAGTCAGGTAGTACCTTAAAGGATAGCTTTTATACGAAATTATACCGGTATCGGTTGTGTTTAAAAAAACTGTCATGCAAAATAGAGTTCTTATGGAAAGCTGAACATTTAAATTTATAGGGAATTTAAGATTGACAGGCAATGAACGTCATGAATTCTTGGTCACAACTGTCAAATTAACAAGTCAAAGTGTAGCATCATGTGCTTACTACGTTTATACACGGCTGTGCTTTATAGCATAGGAGTACCTATATGTTTTATCATGTAAACGGGTAGGCCCTCTCGCTTACCATCAGGCGAGACAAAGAGCATCAGGTTCAAACTACCACTACATCAGTGATTGGTACACCAGTGGGGGTCCTAAGCGTCCACCGCCGGCTGTCCGCGAGCTGCCATCCCGGTGGTACACCCTCTTGGCCCTCCCCTTCCCCGACCAGCAAGTGGGGAGGCGCGAGTTTGCCCGCACCCACCGCCACACGCATCGTGCCGGACACTTCTCCAACCCCTTATAGCCAGTGCGTTTGTTTAAGGTACTACGCTGACATGGTGGTTGACCACCCGCGTTTTTTAATCAAGATGGCGGTTCGTGCCCATCTTGAAACGTCAATCAATTTTTGAGGGCCTGTTTTTTTTTACATTTTAAGTGAGGTCTTATAATTGATGTTATGTGTTTTGACAGTTTCTATAGAGTCAACCAAACTGCCATATAAATTTTAATTACACACTGTTTCGGAACATTTTGAAATTTCGGGTATAGGTAGGTACCTAAAAGAAATGTCAAAAGACAACCTGTCCATGTCCTCAGAGATTGATTCTCGCTTTAATTTTTGGCATAATTAGTATTACAAGATTAATCCTTTCGTTTTTTTTGAAGAATATTATTTTGTATTTATTTGTAGTGATATAATTGAGAAATAATGTTTATTTATTGTATTTTACCAACCACCATGTCATCGCTATACGCACCTGGATTTGGATAGCACAGTGCCACGCCATCGCCATGTTGGAATGTCACAAAATAAATCAAATTAGCATTTGATACACAGTTAGGCACTAAAATTGTTTAAATGTCTTAATCAACACACAGCTTCAGACACTTGGAAGATTGAAAATTCGTGTAATATTACTTTTCACAATTTTTTCAATACTTTAGCATGAATCGTCACGCACGTAAAGAATAATTACCTACCTGTATAGTGACTTATGTACAAATATCAAATGACACCATTATTTACACTCGTTGACACCAACTTACACCGCGCACATTTTTTGTAAATAAAATATATTTTATTGTCACACGAACTAGGACTACCTATTTAGTATGTATGCTTGTAGGAATACTAGAACACTTATACCTAATTCTTTTTTTCGTGATTTTGAGAAATAGTATGTCGGTGCCTACTTACCTACCTATACTTAGGTACTTAGTTTAGAGATTGATTGATAGCAGAAATACTTAAGTACTTTGTAGCCTGGATACATAGTGAATAGTGATGCGCCCAAGAAATTTAAGTACCTACCTACCTAAGTATAGGTAGGTAGGTAGGTACTTAAGTATTTCTGCTATCAATCAATCTCTAAACTTTATTTAGTTTTAATATAAAATATTATTAATTAGGGCCGTTTTCACAATTTTGGCGAATACACAAATTTGACACAATTATGTTAACCATGGCAGAACAAGATTTGCTTACGCCCCAGGTATTCCATTCCCGAAAATGGCACGCAGTGACGTCACAAACTCACGAATTACACGATCAGTGTTGCCGTTGATTGATAGCTTTGATACCAATAAGGATTTTTTTAATTCATGATGAATATTAAATAAATTGCTTACTAGCCCAACTATTTTTGAAAATTCCACTAATGAAGAAACAAGAAAAAAAATGCATCTTGCTCGTTTAATTTATTATCTACATAGTGTCACATGACTTAGCTGTCACCGGAATACGATACCCAGTGTTCTTCTAGTTCGTTGTAATGTATCTGGATGTTCTGTTGAGTGTACCTACCTAGCAGTGACTTTTATACTTAGATTCCATAAGATTAATTTCATGCTATCAATTTAAACAAGATACGTCCCTCAAATGGAAATAAATACGCGCCTAAACATTTTATTTCGCTACCAACATTTAAAAATAATGATTACTCAATAAAATCTTCAATAAACTAAACAGATTATTGAATATTCTAGCAGGAAGCGCAACGACGGCAAGCGGTACAGGCACCACGTATCGCCTGACTGCAACACCGTTGGCTCCCTTGACTCGTCGTCGTCAGAGTCCAGGAGCGGCTTGAATAGGTACTACCGCCAGGCCTGGGAGGAGCTGCACGAGGCCGCCGGCGCGAAGCACGCCCACCGAAGACACGACCGCGAGGCGCCCAAGGACGGTTCCGAACTTGTCGTCTCTGACGTTTACCCCGCGCCCCACTCCAGGGACAAGAGGCGACACCACCACCACCACCACCACCGCGAAGCCCGGCAACCTGATTGGCATTCCCCACACCGCCCCCACCATAATCATAAGCCTAGGTACTGAAGTAATGAATAATTAAGACTGCAAGTATTGTGTCGTCGGAATATAGGTAATTGAACTTTTTGGAACATGAGTAATTGAGTAGTATCAGTGGGCTAGTGGCTGGATATTGTAATTATCTTGAGTTTAGTTAATTGGCACATGTTGTAAAACGTAGATAGGAGAATCTTATACCCTTATTTATCTTAAAGAAATCGTTAATCTAAAATTGAACGCTCCTCCACTAACGGTTGTTCCTAATAAGTAATAAATTAATTTGTTCCAGACCAATTCAGACTATTTTGCAAGTAACATGCGCGTGAACGTAGTGGGGGGCACTCACTTTTAGATTAGATAATCTCTAGAGTTCACCTATCGAGCGTTTAAAATAAGCTTGTCACAAAAGCTGATTCGCGGTCCACATCCAAATCTAATTTGACAGACACAAGATACAGATTTATAAATTTCCTTAATTTGAAGTTATCCATTTGGCATTATAGTACTATACTTATTAAAAAATATTATTATTATATAAAAATATAGAGACCGACGGTAGAACGAAATCCTTTGCCGCCGATCTTAATAAAACCAACCAAATAGCAATACTTCTAATTATTAATTATATTATTTAAAATATCCATGTGTTCACCAAGATGTTAGTATATTACTGGTGACTAGAGACCATTCTGTTAGCAATAATGCACGGATAATAATGTGGTTATTCATTTAAGTAGGTAATAGCGAACATTATTATTTATAATCCCAACTTTAGAAGAAAAAAACAACTGGTCTTTCAAGTCGCTAACATTTTTATTTTGCGAGTTGATCTCCAGCATGAAAGCAAATTTAATGCTTATAAAAATTAATAATACCTATTTTTATTATTATACCAGGTGACTGGAAGAAGATTTATATTCTAGAGCACGATTCTCATAATCAACACTCACAACGTATTCTATGAGTTTGAGAAATTCGTAAAAATATATACAGGTTACACACAAACCTAGCAATCAGGGGAAGATTTTTGTGATTTTTTCTAAACTAGTAGAATTATAGTCGTTAGTAATGAACTCATGACCTAAACAGAATATATACTTCAACCAGTCACCCAGTATTTGATCGTATAATGTATTACTATATCTATGCTTATACTATGATTACCTTGATCTTTTCTTAATATTATTCTGCGTATTATATTCCGTATTTCATTTCATAATTAAGTTTGTAAGCAATTAAAAAGATTTGTACATAATTATATTATATTAGTTATATAAGTAAGTAAGATTAGATTGAAGATAATCATTGTTTACTGCTCTTATTTTCCTGTCTTTTTTAATTTAATGTTTTTGTATTATTTGTAGTTAACCTGTGAAAACATGTCCGTTAGTAGTATTGATACAATTCTAATTTATACGAGATTATAATGGCGCGTCTTTATAAAAGCGGTGCTTATCTGTGGTGTTAATGTGAGAGTATCCTTATGCAGTACTAACTATGATTAGTCCTAAAGGGCCCCTAAACGATCAAGCATGCTTTACTAGCAATCCAAAAATATAAACTTTCGTCAAACTGGCACATCTACCCATCTACCCAAGAAGGGTAGATGTACCCAGATCTCGATCGGCCCATTGAACCGGTCGGCCCACGACCTAAACAACCTAGAAATATCGGTTAGGTTAGAACTGTAACCACACAATGAGCCAGAACCGAATCATAGCTATTGTACATACTTACACAGAAGAAATTAGGTTAAGCGCATCATGAAATACCGATACATCGTGATCTGCAAACTTAAACGATCGGCCCACGACATATATGTATAGTTGCTATGCCTAGAAAATGTAGTAGCTCAAGCAAGCAAATGATAAGCACCTTGTGTTCTATTTTAACTCTACTTTTTTAACCAGTAAAATATTTCTAACTTTTCTCAGTTGCTGTCCTTAAAATTAATTTATTTTCAAAGACGAGTCATTATGGTCTCCTTATAAAAAGTTTCCAATTACAAAATCTACTATGTATGGTACAAAGTAATTTAACAAATACAATGGATGCTTAATGGAAAAATGAAGTAATCTAATGTGCCATTACAGAGGCAGGCATAAGGTAGATATTTCACAGTTCGGTTTTAATTTAATTTATTATGTTTTATGAGTAGGTGAATTAGTTTTTATTTAATTACCTATGTAAATAATATAGACCACGAACAATTAATAATGTATTGCTCAATGTATCGAATTGTAAGACAGAAAAACTGTCAGACTGATTAGGCAACACTGTGGGTTAAACATCGAATTTATAATTTTCATTAATTTAATTGTAAATGTCTATGATGTTATTACAATTGTTTACCGTCCATAAGAACGAAATATGTAATGTTGTTTCAATTCCAATTCATACTAGTATTAAACTTTGTGATAATTTATAATTTATTTTTTTCTACACCCGTTTTGTTAGTAACAAACACTGACACACCATAGAAATACTCCGATTCCGATGCACACTACAACTACATAATAATTTAAAATTATGTATGTAGTTGTAGTATCTATCTACTACTACATCCGATACTACTACTGCATAATAATAACTTTGTTATTGCATGCGAATCGTCATGAGTTATCGTTTTTATACGCTGGGTAATGTCTGTGCAATGTGCCTTAGGTTAGCTTACCTTGTTTAGCAGATAATACGCTACAATGTAGTGCGGCGGACTGCGGTGGGGTATCAAATATCGGCAAGGGTAAGTTGCAGTACTGTATGTAGTACTTACTACCTACTAGGTACGGCACAAGCACGCATTTTATAGCCTTGCTGCTGCTTTCTTATTTTCCGTGCTCGTAGCGGAATACTGGACCAATCTAGTTTTTTTTTTCAAATTCTTTTCATTTGCGCTTCTTTTTCGTTTGCTGTCGATTCGATATGAAGAACTTTACTGCGACTCGTATACGCAACACATAGACTAGGTAAATTCATGTTAGTGAACATAACAGATCATTGTCCAACTGATCAAAAATAAATTTGAGTATTTTCGCATGCATCAGAGTTCTGCAGTTCCTAATACTTTTGGAAATAGTTATGCCGTATTTCTAAAAAAAAAAAACTTATCCGCAGATCATTTTTGCAGTACCTACATTAAAAATTATTGTGAGTTCCTTTCGCATGCCGAGTTCTACAGTTCCTGATAGATACTTATGGCCGACAAAAATGTAAAAACTCAGTTGAAAAAATCTGCCAATTTTACGAGATTTTTTTCCGGAAGGAAGGAGAGATTTTTTCGGAAATACGACAGAACTATTTCTAAAAAGTATCAGGAACTGTAGAACTCGGCTGCATGTGAAAGGAACTCACAACTTCCTACAACAGATCATTTTGAGATCCTGATAACTTTTAGAGTTCCAGCTCAGTTTTACAGTTCCTAATAACTTTTAAAAATTGTTCTGGTGTTTTAGGGAGTGTATAACACTGGCACATGCTAAAAGAACTCACATTTATTATTGATCTGCTGGACAATGATTTGCTAAGTTCATAACATGGTTAATTCAGCAACCCAAGCGCAGTATAACCTAATGCGCACTAGCGTATCTATAGGATGGAGGGAGCCTTGCTACGCTATTAGGTATTTCATAAGTAAACCTAAATTCTTTAAGGTCCTACCTAGATATCATCTTATACGTATTTGGTTCAGTCAGGTACGGTGAATACTTTAACGATTGACCAATTTTTGTTTTATGCTCTTAATGATACGGGTGACAAGTGGTTAACTGCCAACATTATCGATTGTATGTTCGCTGTTGATCATATTTCGACTTTTTATCCTCGATAATAACGATGAATATTGGTTGATTGTTAATAGTGTTGTAGTAAATTTTGCGAACGTTGTTTGTATTTTGGTATTTTGTATTTGGTAAGGAAGAAATAAAAATAAAATATTATTATTATTATTTATTAGTTTGTCAAATAAACTACGCATACAAAAAGAGGTACATTGCTTTGTGGTTGATCCTTGCATTGGATATAATCTCAACTTCAAAATATATATGTAAAAACAACAATATAAGATGAATATCTCCTCGTAAGTGTTACACTATAATAACTATCCAGTTTCAAGGCATCTGCTATTGCTATTAAATATTCCCTTTGAACTATACCTACTACACATTAAACTTAGTGAGTATTTTCTTATACCACTAAGGTGGCAAACAAGCGGTATGTTGTCATAAAATGTAGGCATAAATAGTGGAACTTTATAAGATTAGTGTCAAAACTTATTTTCATTACATTTAAAAAAAACAAGCTTATACCTGTATCAAAGAAATCGTCGATAAATATCTGCAGATGCACGATAAATAAGTCGTCCCTATTAATATTGAGATATAATTAATACTTATACTAATGTTAATGAGTTGTCGTACTACGACAAATACAATAATTTTCTCTAAATTGTAATTGTTATTCTTCAATAATACACAAAGGCCAATTTCTTTTAAAAAAGGTAAAGATGAAGTTGTAATGAAATTATAGTTACTAAATAAATAAAGTAACATATTGCATTAAAAAAGTAAAACAAATATTTGACGCCCTGCAGAAACACATTCCCTATACTTCATACCTACTATAAAAACATCTCGTGATGGCACTAACATGCAAGCAAGTACAGTCAACATGTTTAAGAAAGCAATACTTCATTGTTTAGAGAAGTGACGTAGGTACTATTTTTGGTCACAACACGTCTTAATTAAAATGACAACATATATCTACGAGTACTGATTTGAAAGCCATTCACCTTGCCGCCACTGTAAAGATGATAATAGTGAATTCTTTAAAAGACCTAAGTAACTGCATAAGCAGTACTTAATACAATAAACAATAAAGTTTCATTGCGTATTGCGAACAAAGTTGTATATACAACATTTTAGAAATACACGGATGTCATGCATGTACAGTCGCGATCTAGTGTTTATCATTTAGTGTCGCTTAACATCAGGCGAACTGGCGATCAAGCGTAAGCCTATCATGAATAAAAAAAAAATATTTCAAATTTATTTCCGATAGCTTAACTACTTACAGAAACTTTAAAAATTAACGAAATTTTGTTGCCGATCTGCTGACAATTCAGCCACAACTGGGGGCTAAAATAGCTGCTTTTGATGAATCACATTATGATTTCCCACAACACAACTTGCACCGTATATACCCTGTATAAGCTAATTTCGCATTGTTTAGGCTTTTAGTACGTTTGCGACAGATTCCAGTAACAAATCCTGCTTAACAGAGATAGAATTTTGACATTATGGTCCATAAAAGTATCTAATGTCAAAATCCTATCTCTATTTAACTAATCTATCGATGGATTTGTTATTGGGACCGGCCCTTAGCTTATACTAGACTAAGATAAGGCATGTTGTAAAATTGTGTGTCGATTATTCATCAAAAGAGGAGGTTTCTCTCTAATCGGAGAACAGCATAGTTGAGTGAGACAAGACTTGTGGGCCTGCGCGTACGTCAGTTATATCCTCGAAGTTATATACTGTGTTAAAAAAACCCTGTGCGATCCAAAAGGAGCATAAAGGTATCCCAATCACATCATCGATAAGAAAATATCAATATTCATGAAAGTAACCTAATTAAATAAAGTTTAAAAACGATTGTCGACCCCAAATTGCCATAATTACCCCACAATCTGGCAAATTTTGAAAATATGACAATAGCATCATTAACCTCAGTGTGATCGGCACGCAGAGACGGTGTCGCTGCCACCGTAAGTATTGCAATTTCAGTTTTCTCGTTTTTTTTAAAACAATTCGATTAACGATTATATAAATAGAACCGGATATCGATACCTAACAATACCTTCATGGGTGGGACTGGGATTTATTAACACATTGTATAATTATTTAATAGGAAAGTATACTAAAGATAGAAAGAGACAGAAACAGTAAGAGAAAATATAAACCCTAAAAGAACAACATACATAGCAAAGAAATACAATATTATAAAATACCTCGTGCAAGACTTTTAAGCTTAAGAACTTTTATTAAACCCGAAATTATAGGCCGTATAATGAGACCTTCTCAGATAGCGAATTTTTGGTATTAAATAATTTATTTTCCTAACAATTAGAAAAAAGTGCAGATTGAATAAGTCGCATCAATAAATACAATAATCTTACTTATAATTATAACGATTATGATATGAATAATCTACTACTCCAGCTTGACGTTGCGATTAGCCAGTCGCGCGATTTTAAAGTCGCAAGGCGTATTCCCTCTATTACAAAAGATGATCTAATAGAAACCCAAGTTTAAAATAGTTGCGTCACTATTTGTCATCGATTTATATTTAACAAGCTGTTTTTGTAAAAAATGTTTTCTTTGCTAATATGCAATTATATCCATTAAATTATTATTTGAACTATGTATTATAGTACTTATTTATCGGTTTATTATAAAATTGACTATTTAATTGAACTGTATTTTTAATTTAAAACTTATAATCTTTTTCCATTTGGCCTATCTATATATTTATTGATCTATGAGTTTTTGATGTATGAATGTAGTATTAACATTAAAATGCTATAAAAATACACTAACGATCTTAACAAACAGACTATAATAATAAAATTGATACTATATTGTCTATATCACGTTTAAATACAATAATCAATTTGAAATTATCAATCTTGATAATATTTAATATGATAATGCGATTTATAAACGCGCGACTGTATAAACGTGTGCGTCAAACTTTATCAAAATACTTTAGCGAAGCATAATAGTGTAAACCAGCTATAAGAATCACACACATATATAGTCGACTTGGCTTTTCTCAAAATTCACGAATTATTACGGAAGACATTAGACACGACTAATTTACATAATTTTATTGCCGTCATCTCGTCTCAGGTTATGGCTACCGGACGAGATATGCAACGACAAAAAGTTCTCATAGCGCGTATGTTAGCCTAACTGGAGTTAAAGACCGTCACGAATATTTTATCTTTATGAGGAAAAACAAAGACACTGTCACAACTTTACGTCATTGAGAAATAATAACGATTCAATAGTATCAAAATATATGTCTACTTTCCAAACAACGTTTTGTTTCAAACTTTGAGTACCAAGGCAAATAACATGGTGAATCCTACTTTTAATAAATGATTAAGCAGCACCAATGTCGACACGACTACTAAAATATAGTAGTTGAAATGTCAGTAGCCTAAAATACACACACGACCAACGACATACGATACTTGTTTCAACAACCACTCCTAGATATATTTCCCTCAGATTTACATTTCTATAGCCACTTTTATCTTGAAAACTATATCCTAGTTTTTTTATATTATGATGTAAAAATTACACGCAAACTAAGGATAGCCAAAAATACAATACGGCCAAGTCGACGCCATCACATAATACCTATTCTGAATCTGGCGATATATAAAAATATATAATTATACTCGCAACTACATAATCTAGGCATTATCCAATATTTATTGCTTGAGTGAGTTTCATTCACGAAGCTAACGATTCGAACGCCTACTTTGGAGTGAAAAGATCCTACTGTAATAAAATTTGAACTGAGTAAATTGCAAAATTAATGTTTTAATGTCTAGTTTTCTTGATTAACGATTTAGCCTAAGTGGTATATCGTCATATATATCATACAAACGGTGGATATAGTGGAAAAATAATTTAAATGTAGTTTTAAGAAGACAATCCAATATTCTTACTAGCACAATAAACCAGGCTGAACATTACTTTCTGTCAGAAAATTAAATTCTAGGGGGCAATTCTGGTACAATCTGGTAAATGTTTTACAGATATTTAGGATCTAGTCTCAGTTTCATAAATTAAAATTGAAAAAAAAAAACAAAGTCAAATCTAACAATTTAGACTGATTTGAAATCGAAAATTGACCCGAAAATGCGACGTTTGGACGCTAAACTTCGGCCCCAAGTGTTCTATTTTATTGTGGGAAAATTATCATTCAATGACTTCTGAATTGTTGTTTTTTGACAGTTTTGTTGACAGCTGTCAGTTCTTATGTCATTTAGAACTATTGGACAACCATTCTGATACAATTGAAATTGCAGACCATTGAACACCTGGGCCAGAATTATATTTTTGATTACCATAATTCGCCTTCTGTTACAATACTGAGTTTGCGAAGTGTAATACAAAATGTATGCGCACGGCACATTCTGACAGGCGCCAGGCATTTTTAAATGACGAAGTTAAATCAACCAAATTGCATTCAAAATAAAAAATCTTCAAGAATATTCAGAAAGTTACAAAAATGACTCTCCTGTGTATGATAAATATGACAATCCTAAGAATAAAATTGTTGCCAAAGCTCGGTTAATTTCAATCTTAGGTTAAAATATTTTATATTTTATACTAGTAAACAATAACACAATTTGAACCTGCAGCCTATAGCATCCTATATTATCTTAAATGCGAATTTATTAGAATTATTGCGATAAAAGCACCGATGCCTAAGCATCGCCCGAGACGGATAAAAACTATGCAAGAGTGTGACGAGGCATGTAGGATTAAAGTTACTATGGACCTCATCCACCATAATGTGGAACAATCTAATATGGCTTCTCGCACGTTCACCTACGCCGCCAAATTAAATATACTTTTTTTGTTTTTCGCAACAAATAGCTGTCGCGATTCACAACTGCGAACTAAAATCTTCGCTTAAAACTGTATAGCTATCCAAATACAGTGCCAACTTCCAAAATTGACATTTGATCAACTTCTAGCTACAATAATGATTTTTAAGCAAACGTTTATAATATTCAGGTGTTAATATTGTATAGTTAATGTCGCAATGAATTTAAAATGTGTTATCCACCAACAACATGCGAAAAACCAATTTAATTTTTAAATCTGTGGCCCGAGAGAACACCATAAATAAGCAAAACGTTTAAAACTGACTATGATAAAATAGCGTGTCAAGTGTTTTCTTGGTTGCTGATGTGAATAAAATAAAATAATTACACGTATTAGGTAGACGTAATTCATGATTATTGAAAATTACTCCATTTCGTACAAGAGGTTGCCCGATCTCCCAACCTTAAGTTAAGTACTTGTTATGGACGTGGTGAGGGTGACCTAAACAAAAAGTAAAAAGTACAGTCGACAAAGAAGTTAGGTATACAGGATGCGAACGACACCTGCGTCAGGATATAGATTGAGATGTAAATATTTATCCGTAAAAGGGTTTGTCAGATAGGTATGTTGTTAAGTCTAATTCTTTTATCGAGTGTACATCGCAACGAACAAAGATAAATAATAAAATAAAAATAAAAACAAGAATTAAAATGAGTATAATATATATTGTTCATTATTAAATTAAAATAAATAAATGTAGAGCTTTTCTACCTTTAATCCTCCACACCTTCATCCGATGCGTGTTTAAAAATCCAAGTATCATAAAATTGTCAATGTCATTTTGACAGTAATTTGTCAGTTCACGTAACAGCAAGCGCAATAGCAAATCCATGTACAACTTTGTTTAATAGAAACTGGAAAAGTATTTATAAACGCAGGTTTTTAATATTTATTGCCTAACATTGCTTTTAAATCGTTGATAAGAAAGAAGATTTAACTAACTTTCTTTCTCTTATACGTAATGTGTACTTTAAACTGCGTTTATAAATAAATTTTCTATATCTTAGACTACTATACAATAAAAAAATATTTTCATGTACCTAACACATTTGGCATATCTAGCACACTGTTTACACCCATTTGTTGTATAATAATTATATAATCTTCATTTTTCATTTTATTTGTATTAATACATGTGAAAGAAATCGGTAAAATTCATTTGTTTTTACAGCAACTAAAGCAGTGTTCTACATAACAATACAGATAATAATATACCAGATATTTTTTAATAATTCGATCGAAAATACGACCTTACAATTTTACGTATAAATCTTAGTTTTTGTTTGAATTTTCATTAAAATGAAAAATGATAGAGTATATATTATTTTGTGACCACCGTCTCTCTAGTAAGGTACCAGACCTCAGGTAATGATACTCTAATATTAAAATAAAGCTCTGAATACAAACGTTAATTCTATGCGAAGATATAAGGCCTTTTCCAGCACAACGGACGCGTCACAAACCGACGGTGTAGCGAGGCATTCTCAATTTACAATGCACGGAGTCACTTGAATCTAGTCACATATAATTCTGACGAAATAACTGTGCGTTCCGAAGTTATACGCAAGTGATTGCGCAGTAATAAATTTTACGATGGAAACAATCTGTTTAAAGACAGTTGGGCTCGTAAATATTTCGTATTAGTGATCATACTTCTTACTATTTTTTTATTTTGCACAACAGCTAACTTCAGACTCGCATTGTTATTTTGTCCGAACTTTATAAATGCGAAAGAGAACCGTTGTCGCATATATTTCTCGGTACTTTCTTGCGCGATTACTCTTATGACTATCGGTAAAATAAAATATGTATATTTTTGTATAATTTGCATCATTAACCAATCCCAAAAATGGGTTTAAAATTAAAACAATCTAGCCAAATGAATGTTATTTTTTAAATATTGTTAAAACAGAGATAAAATCAAAGAATACTATAAAATTATTGATTAAAATAAAAATTTGTGTATATAATAATAGTGATTTCTTTTCTAAAACATGTACAGTCTTAAAATGTCAATTATTGTTGTTATTTGTTTTTGTTTCTTAAAACAGTCGAGTAAGGTCAGCAACCGCAACGACTGCCGGCGCTACAAAATTAAAACTTATGCTAAATACAGCATATTGTTACTAAAATATATTGTGATCATATTGGCCCTAAAAATAGCAGCAATGTTCAGTCACAATATTCTTTGTTCTAATATAAAATAATAAAAATGAACTAATGTTTTTTTTACATTTGGTATGTCATTTGACATAGATCCAAGTTTAAAAAAATATTCATTGAATTTTTATACAACCATATACATTTTTGTAAGTGTTGACTATATCAAGTTTTATCTATGCAAATGAACGTACCAAACATTGCTGTGCACTAAACGCGGAGTTACGATTTTTAAACTAGAGTAATCTCAAAGTAGAGAGTTTATTTCGGTATTTTTGTTTCTGGGGAGTATACACTGCGTACAGCGCAGTACATTGGTATCAATGTATCAGTATAATATGCCAAGCATACTATCGATATTCACCAATTCTACGAAAAAATAAGAGTATATTTCTCTACGTCTATCTACTTCTCTTACCTCATGTGAACATGATTTGAAGGAAAAAATCGTAACATCTCGATAGTGGTCAGCATATGGTTAATTAATTAAGTGTGCACGCGCATCGAGACCGCAGCGACTCCGTAGCCCCTGCATTAATCGCCGCCGGCACTTCGCCTCCTGGAAATGATGTTTAGATTATGTTACATATTATCATCACGCCTTCATTCCCAGAAGGGTTATGCAGAGATGTAGGTACCAATGTATACACACAGGTTCCATTTAAAAGGGGCGAGCCTAATGCCATTAACAGAGTTGGCCAAACATTATTCGAATGACGAATAACGAATGAATAAATTGTTTCTTTCGTTATTCACGAATAATAAATAATTTCATTTATTCAAAGAAAAAATATTCTAATGACGAATAAATTACTTTATTTCGAATAAAAATAAAACAAAGTAATAAATAATGGATTTTAAATGAACTAATTTGACTTGACTGAGAATTTATATCATAGTCCAGTCTCTCACATCATAACTTCGATGAATAAACGAATCACACACTTTCAAAATGCAAAAATACGATAATACCAATACATATACTAGTAATTTGATTTCTTTCTTTAAACAGAAACCCAATGTCTGTGGAGAGTAGCCAGAATATGTATTATAAATAAAAGATAAACCTGACTAATTGACATATCAACGCACAGCCGAAAGTATAGGAGCTAGATCCCTGAAAGTTTGCACGCTGGTTCCTGTTGCACTGTAGACGAGCACTAAGAAAGGGTTATCGGATTTTCTTATTTTAAGGGGTGGGGGTGAATATTTAAGCATCACTTTAGGTCGCGAGTGAAACCGTGGGGAACAGCTTGTCAATTTGCAAAATCAAAATAATTCTTTTGTTTCATCACTTCATTGTTTCATTCACTCTTAAAATACAAGTGTCGCGGTACAGGAAAAGGATAATTAAAATTTATCTCGTATTCTCGTATCGTTATTCGCGAATACTGTGAATAAAGTTTTGTTCGATTAATTATCCAGATGAAAATTTATTCGAATAATGCCCAAATCTGGCCATTAACCAGGCACAAATTTAAATGTATTCATAGAAAAACTCAGTAAGACTCCAATGGGGAATCGAACCCAGGACCTTTAGCGTACCAGTCACGCTTACAACCACCAGCTAGACTAATAAAGCAGTTTAGATAATGTATCATAGGGGTAAAGGTAAAATGGTGGTTTAAATACCTTAGCCATTTCCTACCAGATACGTTTGGATGACGCAGGCAAATATTTCTAGAACCGTTCACAGTATCTAATCTAAAGGTGTTTTTAGTCCGAGGTGTGGATGGTCTGGGCGAGAATTGAAATATTTGTTAGTACAATATTGAACTGTACTGCTAAAAAAATAGAGTATTTATTACTTTGTACAGTCAACATGACGTTGTCGTAGTCAACATCAAGTTACCACAAACTGTCAAATTTCCTCAATGGATAATAATATATATTATTATTTAGAGATTACAATTAAAATCGATTGAAGAAATTTGACAGTTTTGGATACCATGTACCATGTGCTATTGATCCTATCAACGACTCGCCTCGCCGGTTTAAAACCAATTTGTTCTCTCGGGAAGCTAAGTCTCATAAACAAAAAGTTACTGTACCTGTCAGCTGCCATGAGCGCCTGGTGCGCGTCCCTCTGTGCGGAGACCTGCACTAGCTCCGCCACCGTCGCCGCCTGCTGCTCCGCTAGAACATAATAAATACTTATTACGTTTAAATAATTAAAACATATTTATATCTGTGAATAGATCAATATAGACACTTTTACAGGTCAATGCGTTACATTATTTTTTAACTAGATGACGCCGGCATTTCCTAACTGACGACCTCTCGAGAAGAAACATCGAAACAAACTCAGAGAATCATTGTCTCTCTTAAAGTCAAGACAGTAATAGTAGACAATAGTATTACAGCTATAAGATATTATGTGAGTAGGTAATAGCTGAACAGGGAGCCATAGCAGCCATGAGTTGACTTGTCCTAATTGATGGCACGCATACATCAGTCATCGTCTAGCTCAACCATTATTAAGACTCAACATTCTATAAAGTGTCTCAAACTTGAGCTTGTTGAGACATCTGTAGGATACATACGTTTTATCATTTTAAGGATTCAAATATGATTCTTTTAGGATTCGTTATTTAAATAATTTAAAAGCAGATGTCATGCTTCAAATGCACACTGTTTTAAAAATCAAATCTCTATTAGACCACGAAATTCTGCGGTCCTAAGCATGTTTCGTGGGACTTGAAATTGTTTGACACCCGAATTGTTGGTAATTACTGTCACCAATGTTAGTCGATAAACCTCTCGTTTTTATACGAAGTCCTTGTATGGAGTTTTTATTCTTATTTTTGGATTAACGTTTATTTAAAACTACTCATGCGCAGCTTTGCCTGCGTAAATTTTCCCATCTTAATTTCCGACGTATCCAGTTGATTGTATTTTTTTTCTTTTATACAAACCTTGTCCTGACAGTAACGAACACAATAAAAAGAGGATTATCTAATTTGGTGCAGTCGTCCGGAAGCTATGTGCGTACATACACTTTGGCAATTTATTTTTATTTATTTAAAAGATGTTGATCAGTTGTTACAAAGACATCTAGAGGCTGCCTTTTAAGTAAAATTTACCAGACAGAGGTCGCGTCAATCGCCGTTCAAGCCTCGCGAGACGTCGGGCAGTGGGTTCATCGCGATGCTCCTCCCGGGCCCGACGCTGGGCAACAAGCCTTGCCCAACGAGCTTCAAACCAAAGCTGCATCGCATCCCGTTCATCCACGTCGGCAGCGCTGGCGGAGCTCGGCCCTGCTGTTAGTAATTAGTATGATGGCCGTGTGGTGAATATGAACATGTTATGTGGATGTTAGCCACGGTTTCATGGACGATACTTCGAACGAAATGGTTTCGTCGTCATCATTAAACTGGTGTTGATATTTAAAAGTTGAATGAGGCGTGTAAAACAATACATAAGCTAAGGCAAGCAGAGTTATATTGATATGAGATTTTATTAGATTATGTTATAAACAACTTCCCCTCAAACAACAATACAATTATAGAATTGAAGGCATATCGATAAGGTGTATCACAAGTAATATATTTAAAGTAGGTATAGGGGATCTTTCACACTATAAGATCGAGACCACGGACATGGCCCTGTGTTCAGGTAATCGATAACTCGAAAACACATCGTGCACATGACTAAAACGGCCAACTAGCCGCAAAATAAGCCCCCACTACTGACCGTGATTAAGGCTGCCTTAGGCCTAATTAGAATGAGATGTCGGTATTAATTAGCTGTAGGGTCCTTACCAAACCTTTATTTACTAATGACACTTTAAAAAATGTACCCGTCTTTCTCAATGTGATGTCAACAACATGAAAAGACACTACAGATTGCTAAGAAACAATATATAATGAGCCTTTAGGATTATCGGAGTTAGTTATTAGTCAAGAATCAAGGAACTTACTGACAAGACTACGTGTAATATAAAATTTCGAATTCATTGGTTCACTGACCTGGCGCTCGATGTGGTCGATGTTCGACAGGAGGGCTGTAGCTGGCGGGGGGCGGAGGAACCGGCGGAGCCTCTTGAAGTGCCCCGGTAGATTTATGGGCGCTGGACATTGTCTGCGGCTCCTGGGGGACAAGTGTTTGGTCAACCCTAGGTTAAACAACTGAGAGTACTTTATGTACAACTACTTTGGCGAACTACAAGAAGATAGAAGTTCGGTATTTGACTAGTCAAGTAACATTATTTTGCCGGTAACGTTTCTCGAAAAGTATAATGACCTTGTCATACACATTGGGAACTGAAGGCGTGGCGATGAGAACAAAGAAAAGGAACACGTCTACCACTTCTTGACTAGATTCAAGCGAATATTGACCTACATATTATGTTTAAAAGGCATGTTCTCGCGTTCGGCTGTTATCTAGGTCTGAAATATATAGATTTGAGATGCATCACGTACATAATTGAAGAGAGCAATTGCAAATGTCATACCCATATTTTACTTTTTCGGAAATGTTAACGCCGAAACAATGTCATTGTTGTATAGTCGTAAGTTTATGTGGTTTTAAGTTTATATAATTGCGAAGATATGTTGAATTATACACACTACAGTTATGTAATTACCTCTTTTTCTAAAAGAAACGAAGCTAATGACCAAGTAATCAATAGGTACTCGGTTTTAAGATGCCATTAGTCTCGTGCTGTCACATTCAGTGTCAGTTAAAGTGTCAGACACGAGACTCAACGGAGCTTAAAATTGAGAAAGTGTTGAGTATTTGGCCATAAGAGAGGCTGGAAAGTAGAGTGTAGTTTTATAAAGGATCTCAGTTGCAGTTATTGAGTAGAAAGTTAAAGGCATTAAAATATTAAGATTACTAATTGATTTTAAATCATATTATATTATCTAAAAATTGGATATTAGAGTCCTTATAAGGCATTATAAAAATATAATAGGCCATTTTAATCTCTATTCCAAGGGAATAGCGACGAAAACTGCCTACAAAATTTTAAATGTTGGTAGTGTTTGGAATTTAATTCCAAACAATTAGGTAAGTATGCGATTTCATACATATTGCGGCAGGCACATACATACATAGCCGTTCATACAAGCGGTTGCGACATTGTGGCGTAACAAGAAAGCGTAACTTTTGCTTAGAATACAATAAAGAAATAAGTACTACTTGAGAACAACTTAGTTATTAACTTATTATTATAACTAAGTTGAATTGATAAGTAAAAAATAATAAGTACATAGTAGTTATTTCTTCACCCATTTTCGCTTTTGTAAAGAATTTCTGTCATTGATAAGAATCAATCACAGAAATTCTGTACAAAAGCTCAAATGAATTTCTCACATAAAAGTTATCCTATTAAGGCTGCATTTCACCAACTCCGAGTAAGTTCCCGATAAGTTACTCGGCCATATTCCGTTCCATTTTTTAATTTAATCGGGGATCGGCTACTCAGACTTGGTGGAATACGGCTTAAATCAAGTATTTTGAGTAAATAAATAAATAACAAAAGTAGTGGAAAACGGTCTCTACTTTTTTTCTATTTTCGATAAATCAAATAGTTTATTGTAATACCTTCCAAGCAAAAGTTACAAGAATATATTTTATGTACCATTATTAACATAAGCGTTTTCATGCACATTCATTTACACACAGATACCGCTACATACCTACATCTACATAGCTGATATTGAGGGCTGCGGTAGTACAATTTTACAGACGGCGATCACTGTACAATCCTTTTGTAGATTCAATTTCTTTTTGTTTCTATTTGGGTTTAAAGTAGATATCAATGTTTAGCTATGTTTTTAATGTTTAATCGTAGCAATATATCTAAACTTAGGTTTGTTCCAAATAAATTGAATAGGTAATATTATTATCTATCTATATCAGTTAACCTTTCAGAGAATTTAAGTATCCATATATAGGAACAACTTTCACTATAAGACTAACCCTGAAATATCGAAAAAAGTAGCATGCATTTTTGTATGAAACGGCTGAAATATTTTTTGGATATTTCAAGGTTGCTGAGACCAACCTCAGTGAAAGTTGTTTATAATCATGAATACATGAATTAATCGCTGTGAAAATATCTTTCCATTGTCAATTGAGATAAATCGATATCGTAATTGACTAAAACTAAATCAATGGGCAAATGGAAAGAAATGACGTCACGTCGGATCATTGCGGTATAATTGTATTACTGCAGGTAAATAACGTAGAGCGACAGGTAAAGCGACAGACATTCATGTTTTACAGACAGATGCACAGAACGAATTGTTGACGTTGGATCAAAGTAATTCGTTTACAAGGTGTATATTTGGAAAAAAGTTACAAGGAGGTTTATCCAATATGTATAGCAGTAAAGAGTTTCTGTATACTGAGGATTACATAGGTACACATGCAAATCCCTATACCCCAATACGATAAATAGGTTGGTCATTAATAACTTAATTCCAAATATATACTAAAGACTCAACAGTATAACAAAACATCCAATGTTTTCATTTAAATCCCGAGAATTTATTGAGGCCCAGAAAAATAATACTTGAATAAAATACATAGATATAATAGTCCCTGTGCACACAAGCCATACCACGTAACGGTATTTACATATAGATCCAACGCCAGACAAGTGCGGGCGCACATTACGCGACCAACTTGGTGCGGCAGACGTACACAGCATGCGACTCACGACACTGTACTGTAATTTGCTTACGTGCCACTGCAGATCCGGGTCGGAGAGCGACTGAAAATTCAACTGATGTTAGTCTACTCAGGTGTCCGGCTACGTCATAATTTTGGAAATTAATATGTGCTGGATTGAAGTAAAGATTGAATTAACGGCTTTACATTGAATTGACAATATTAACATTTTGTGTTCTCTATCGTATGTTTTATTTATAACAAATGGTGAAAATGTGTTAAAAAAACTTTATAATTGAAATTCCATTTATGGTAGAGGTTTTTGAGCTACAATAATATTATTTGTTTTTTCAAAACGAGTAAAGGCAGGGTCTGTCTGGTTTTTGTGTAACTCTGGATTTGAAAATTACATAAATGCGTCAAAACGAATGAATATTCCTTTGTATATGATTACAAAGTCTTACTTTACTTCAGTCCTGCACGAAACACAGTGCCCAAACTTGTCCCAACCGTGTCTCAAATTCTATTGCCAAATCGTGGACACCCTACTTACTTACTAAAGTTGTTACGACCAACCCCGGGTTGTATTACTACCTTATTTTTACAATATTCACACTTTAAGTGAGATGAAATGGTATTTATGATGATATCTATTTATGAATTTATATGATATTTCGAAAGTGCTATGACGAAACTTGGTTGTACAATTAGAAATGCGGGTGCAATTTTTTTTTAAATCAATTTATTTTTTTAGTAACTCGGGGCAGGTTCATTCGTTACTTTTTTACCATAATATGACGCACAAGCCCAGGGCCCCGGCTGTATATAGAATGGTGCTATAAGAAAATCATAAAATCATTCACATTTTTATACACATGGATTTGGATGACCCAAGAAGGCCCTGGGTTATATAATATTTTTTCATTTCTAACCTATATGATCCCACTGCTGAGCAAAGGTCTCACGCATTACCAATAATACATAATATATGTTGTATATTTATATTCAGAATCTAATATAATTGACAAATAAAATTAAACTTTATCTATATGTCAATAAAGCTTGTGTGAACACAAGACATATATTATCAGACGCTATTTCTAAATGTACAATTAATATTAACAGGCCGTGCTAATGCACTGTTCTTTACTATATTTTACTAAATGTTTCATGTACTGCGACAAATGTATAACACATATTTCACAATGCTATTGAACGTGTCCATTCTCATGACAGTTATTTACTTAATTGATTGTTTAAAATATGAATATGTAGAATAGATTAATGAAATTATCATGGCCACTGCTGCCGCTGCGTTTAGTAGTCTGGTATGTTAAGTAATTATTTTTAATAAATAAATAGGGAACCATATTATTCCGTCACTTGCTTGGTAAATGTTACCTCGCATTTCGTTTATTGAGTATAATATTCCTACCAGTGACCACGACATACTTAAACAAAAATGCTATGCTATGCTTTGTTTCCATAACACATTTATAAAATGCCTACCTTGTGTCGAGGTCCCAGTCTCCGGTTCAGGTAATTGGAAATGCTTTTCATGATGCTCTTGCTTCTCCTCTCGCGTGCAAGCTCAGGGTCTGAGAAGGAGGGCGTCACTGGGAGGGGCATAAGGGGAGGTGCAGGGCGAGGCGGCGGCGGCGGCGGGGGCGGCGCTGGCAACGTGGGCGGAGGAGGAATGGGGGGTGGTCCCGCCGCAGGCGAAGCCCGCTGCCTCTTCGCCGACCTCCGACCCGGTTTCTGTGAGGTTCCCAGCCTTTCCAGAACTAATCTCCTCACAACCTCGGTTTGTTCCTCTCTTTCGCGTTTAATTTCTTGTACTTTATCCGTCATGTCGCGAGAGGGGAGTGGACTAACCGGCGACAGCGAGCCAGAACTTAGATTTATCGATACAGAGAGTTCAAAACTCCGCGTTGGCGAATCCGTACTTCTCGACATGGATCTGTTGAAGGTCTCGCTCGCAGAACGGCAAATGGCCGGCGAATATAACCTCATGGTACAAGGACTAGTGAACGAAATAGGCGTAGGATATTTAACTTTAGGCGTGTCAGGTACTAGCGGTGGTGATATCTCTGAATTTTCAGTCTCAACAAATTTGTCTTTCTCTAATGGGGGCGATATTTCTGATAAACTTAACGTTTTTATTTTAGTTTCCATCTTCGGTTCGGGGATGTTTTCGGCTATTAAGATGTCATTTTTCTGAATACCGTCACTTCTGTGAATGATATTTTTATCGGTCTTCAGAATTCTTTCGGTTTTTAAAATACTGTCACTTTTTGGCAAACTATCCGTCATTGATTTTTCACTCAAATCATCCTCGACAGTCTTAAAAAGTTGCGGCAACTTTGAACCTAAAGGTTCCGAATCAGCATCTATGTCTTCTATTTGATCTAAGTCGATCGAGCATAAGTTTTGCCTGTAGCTATTCTCTTGACTGGCGGGCTTAAAAACTGTTTCCGAAAAACTCCTTTCAATGAAGTTCATTGAACGGTCGTTTCCCGGTAAGTAAAGGTCGTAGTCATTGTCTACTAACTCCATGTAGCCTTCATTTCTTGGCGTTATGGGGCTTTCTAAGGAAGGGTCTTGGTCACCTTCATCAGCAAACTCGAAATGTTCTAAAGCGTTTGAGTAGACGATCGCTTCGACTGGGCTAGTCCTGCCACACACATGGGACGCGACAGCTATATTTTTCGCGTCATGTATCAGTTTAGGGCCGCTCAACGATCTAGGGTTCTTACTCCGCTTTCTTTCTTCTCTATCGTCGAATCCACAGTCATCTAAAACGGCGCTTTCCGCCGCCCAGTCCGATAGCTCAGTTTCTGTGAGCGCCAGGGTAGTGGCGTCACGACCAGATTCCGAGGACTCGGAGTCCGCGGCGGCGACTATGGTGGTACCCGTCGCGGTAGCTGTTCCAGATCCCTTCCCATCTTCGGTACTGTTGATCAACATAAGACTATCCAATTGTATTAATTCGCCGCCTTCGTCGTGTACTTCGACTCTTGGGACAGATTGGTTGGGAGCGGTCTCTGTGTGAGACGAATTATCTTCGGATAATGAATCTGAATCAACGTCCGGATCCTTCTCTTCCTTTGCTTGTTCAGTCCTCCAGTCTTTGATGAGAAGAGAGTCGCCTTTGGTGAGCAAGTCAACTGGCGCATCACCAACGAGATTCTTTATGATATCTGGCATGGGCTGCGATTTCTTATCTTCGGTGGACAATTGGAACGTGACTATAGATTTATACGGCTGCGGTTGCTGTACCTGTGCTGGCGCGGGATGTAACATTTTTTGGAATTCCGTTATGTTAGATCTGAAGGCTTCAAGTTTGGTGTCAATTTGTGAAGTGGAGTCCGACTTTCTGACTGCTGGGGGTGAAGGTTCCCCCAGCAGGTATCGTCGTTTGAGTTCTAGAGCGCGTTTAGTGGCGAGTCCCCCGGCGGAACGGGTCCTGCTGAGCGGATACTCCGGCGGGGGCGGGGGTGCGGGGGGCATGGGCTCCGTCACGAGTATGGCAGGCGGGGAGGCCGCAGGGGCGCATTCCTCGCGCGCAAACTCGCTGTCCGTTGACACTTCTGTGGCTGACGATACTTCCTCGTCACTAGACTCGCTCTCCTCTTCAGATTCCACCTGTATTGAAGCTCATTATAGTAAAGTCTATACAAGTTTCGACCCTATACGGAATGTTAAAAGCGATCGCCCTCAAGAGGATGCGTAGAAAGGTGCGCAAACAAACCACACTAACTTACCGTCGGTGATGGCAGTATCACGTCGCGTAACTACGTCACAAAGGACTATACATATTTATATACATTTCATACTGTTGAAAATATACGTGACACTTAGAAACGTCGTCAAGTTCAAACGAAATTCATGAACTTCTTTAAAAAGAGCAATCATATTATGAAATTTCTGGAAGAATGATGCTTTTTAAGAGGTTAGCGAAGTAAATGTGCCGATGAATAAACGTTGAATGTTATTCGTAAGCTTGTGGGAATAATCACTACATAGTATAAAACAAAGTCGCTGTCGCTGTCTGTCCGTCCCTATGTATGCTTAAATCTTTAAAACTACGCAACGGATATTGAAGCGGCTTTTTTTAATAGATAGAGTGATTCAAGAGGTAGGTTTTAAGCTATTTAACATTACGCTACGACTCTTAGGCATGGGGCAACGCAGGGGAAACCGCGGGCGGGTCGCTAGTATACAATATGAATATTTTCAGGGGCGAGTTAAATGAGTAGTACAAATAAAAACTCAAAGTGGCGGAGAATTCATGTAGGTACGTCTGGCTTTGCCGACTTTAGTATCAAATATTAAATTCCTACATTTTAAGACAATGTGGTAAATAATAAAATGGCGTGCCGTATTTAATGATTATAAATGACTCAATTTATTTCGTACAAATTCACAACTAAAACGATACTCTTCAAGTGTCACATAATTTCCCAACGATACTCAAAATAAATATATGATAAAGGAACTGAAAGCAACATAGATTATTTACATAATAGATGATATAAATATACATAGTGCGCTATAATACATAACTGTTATGTTATAAGCTAATTATAGTTAAATAAACACATAGCATATTATAATGATTTAGATGTATAAGTATATATTAATATATTAATTCAATTTAAACGTAACACATTTAAAAGCGCCATCGATTGAAACGACTTACTGTTTTATTCAGTATAATCAATTTAATCAAATCTTAAACAGTCCCTTAAGCGTGTGATATACAGTCAAGTACATTGCCGGCAGCTTACTTTCCCATCTTATTATATATGTAATAACTGCCAACGTTGTTTAATATATAGCAGGTGAAACAGGCGTGTGCTTGCATTAGTGTGTGTATCTGTATGTATATTTATGTCCATGTTTGTATGTATGTGTGTTCTATGTTATTATCATGAGTTGCAGTATACAGGGATGAAGACAACAATAAATAAATTCACACAACCTATACTAGTTTAAGTAATCGTTTTAAAATAGGAAATAATATTTATAACCAAAGAAAATCGTTTCAACGTGGGAGAGCCATGCTTCGGCACGAATGGGCCGGCTCGACCGGAGTGATACCACGGCCTCACAGAAAACCGGCGTGAAATACCGCTTACGTTGTGTTTCGCCGAGTGAGTGAGGTTACCGAAAGCCCAATCCCCTTTTAAAAGGCGGGCAACGCACTTGTTACTCCTCTGGTGTTGCGGGTGTCCATGGGCGGCATTAATCGCTTACCATCAGGCCATTCGTCAGCTCGTTTGCCCCCCTATCCCATAAAAAAAAAACAATTTTCTATATCAATTAAACCGATCAGCTGACAAACTTGTAGGGGAAGTTGATTTTTCAGTGTTTTTTTAGGCTAGTATACAGTGTGGTTTTATTTATTGTCGCCAGCCTGTATACTTACAGAGGCCGTACCGTGACTTGTCATTGCGATCGTTTTACGATTGAGAGAAAGGGATGCCGGACACATTATAAAGCGCTGTCCCTTTCTCACAAATTAAAAATGATCGCTTAAAACGTTGTAGTATGGTTACTACACCAATAATTGACTGGTATTTTACTGTACCTTATTCCAAATTATTCGATACGTCTTACTACGATATTATGCCGAAATGATTAGCAACATACAAAATAAAACAGTAAGTAACAGACGGAAGTTAGTGTGGACAAACTACACTCTTACCACGCCTCTGCCGCCGCCCCTGTTATCTAGCTTGATGATATGACGCATGCGTCTACTAACCATTCTATCGGTAGCAGTTGTTTTATGAATATGACGAGTTATATTTTAGAAGTTTTGTAACAAGCTTGTTCAAATAATTAGAAAACACAGTCCCTTTGCATTTACGAATCGAATCAGAATCGCAGTAATTCTTTTAAAAAAGGCGAAAATACAATCGATTATAGATAGGAATCGATGAGTAATTCGAGTCAATAGAGCTTGCGCTTTATGTTTGTCAAATATACGTTTGTCAGCGTCCTATTTGAGGAAACTTTATGTCTGTGAGTCTTACACGTTGTACAGTTGTTGTGCTCATGAGTTAGGCCAAGTGTTTATTTAGTATAACGAGCGAACTATTCCTGTAACCCTTCTAAACAGTCTACACTACTTGACAAACAAGGTTATGAATCTTGTAAATCATAACATCTTTTTGCTCTCTCTCTCTCCATATACAGTTATGCTGTTTACAAACGGGGCACGTAATAATAGTTGAGATAGTCTCGGAAGAGTCCGGCGGACCGAATTTCTCTTACAAACATACCGAAATTAATCGTAATTCAATCACAATTTAATCAAATTATGTTATTATAAGGATTCCGATACCGTTAATCTTTGCCCAAAATACTTCACTGGAAATAAAACGATTTTCCAATCTTTTATTTCCAGTGAAGTAGTAGTTGACGAAATACTACGGTAGGAACCTAGATTGACGGTATCCAAATCCGAATAATAACTGAATATGATAGAATATTGTCTGGATTACGATTTATTTCGGGCAATTTAAGGTTCGCCGGACCTTTAAGATACAGCGTTTTTATACTTGCATAGATGTTTAAGTAAATATTGTATCGTCGCCATTACTATTTTCATGAATGTAAATGAATGTTCCATACCTAAAATTTGCGAAAATGTGAATAAAATTTTAATGTAGCTTACGAGACTCAAATAAATATGTTCCTCTGAAATCTTCGTATACAACTACACTACACATAAAACGACTAAAAGTGTTTTGTTTCATTTAATTTGGCATTGTTAACAGTTTGGTCTTCCCTATCAGATGGAGCACGGGTAATAATGTATGTTAGGGTAGCGGCGGTATTTGGGGCGGCGGACGGCGCATATCGCACCTCCCTACGCGGCTCTAGGCGACGCAGCAGCGCGGTACCTCGCTGCTGTCGGTCGGGGGGCGGGCGTCGGCGGGCACCTCGCGCCTCCGCGCCTCGCGAGCCGCACGCATGCGCGAACACGACTCGTTGCCTGATGACTCCGCGCCTGACAAAGTTACGGAAATTGTCTTACGACAAGAACTTTCTGTCCCCATGACTACAGTGGCGGTCCGAGGAGGGTCATGGGGGTCGTGCCCCCCCCCCAAATCGTACACGTTTAGTTACCAAACCTCCTGGCTGGGACCGCCCCTGCATGACTATAGGGCAAAGAAAGGCAATTACTGTTTTGTCTCTCTCCCTCCCTCTCGCTCTCTCGCTCTCTCCCCCTCTCTCGCTCTCTCCCCCTCTCTCGCTCTCTCCCCCCTCTCCCTCTCCCTCTCGCTCTCTCCCCCCCTCTCTCTCTCTCCCTGTCTCCATCCCTCTCTCTCTCTCTCTCTCCAGGTGGCAGAAAATCATGAGAATTTTATGTACTACAAAAAATGGATTCAGGAAACAAAATGCATATGAAGCACTTTTAAATTTTAGCGATTACATACATACACGTCAAATTTCAAGTTTGTATTGACACATGTTGCATTCTATATCCGCTTATACAAACATTAACAAACATTTTCTATACAGGAGAGTGTATATTAAAAATCTTATTGACTCAAATAAAATAGATTTGCTTCCCCTTTATCCTTATGAGACCCTAGAATGTAATTATAAGTGAGTCTCACCATCGTCGGAATAGTCATCGTAACCGAAAGAATCGTCTGAGAAGTACAGATCGGAGTGCTGTGGTCGCGGCGCCGCTAGCTGAGGCTCGGGAGACGCGACCGCCTCGTTGTCGCTGTCCCCAGCATCCGTGTACTCGTCCGAACTTGATTCTTCTTCATCACTGTGAAGGTGGAGCAAAACGTGTACTGACGCAACCAAGTCGACACAGACTACAGAACACGTGGTATGTGCTTGTATACTTTTTATGTTGTTAGTTAAACACCCGAGTAAGTACTATGCAACTAAACCCCAAGTGAAAGTTTCATTTCACCATCTCGATTTTACGTATGGACCGCGATCTTGGTGCTGATTGGCCTACTCTTCTACAATTCTCACCAATCAGAGAGATGGCTGCGGTCGATGCGTAAAATCGAAAAAGTGAAAAGAAATTCACACTGGGCCCCCTGATCGTATTAGAGAACAGATATTTCGTGTAACAATTTTATATTTCAGTCGATTGTATGGTAAAAAATAGTTTAAAAAAATATTATTAATCAACAATGTTGATTTAAATGCTCTCAAGTTTCTATAGCAACAAAGATTACAAATTACTTGACAGATACGTGAACGCACACCTGAAAAAGCTTCATATTATTATAGCTCCTGAAGTTTTAGAATTTCTGTAAAATATTCCAATTGAGAGTACATTACTTCAAGCAGCAGCATTGATAACAGCAGCTCTATATCATTATAGTGCCTGGAAGTGTCGGTCATCTTCGGAAACACGAAGTTAGCCGATGCCCATTATTTATCTTGAAGTACTGTACAGCTTGAGACTGAAGCTTGGTTGTATACAACACTGACCTAAGTCCACCGGCGCCTGATGTCTCGGAAGCCAGGAAGTTCCTGTCTGTCCATTCATCCTCGTCGATCTCCCTAGCCCCACTGTCAGAGAGCTCTAGGCTGATACGCTCAGGGGTGGGAGGCGGTGGCTGGCTCCTGGCATTGGCGAGGGCTGTGACTGCTGCCACCGCGTCTGGCACGCTAACGCCCGAGTGACGTAGGCATACCAGGCGGCTGCCGTAACGTTCCATTGTGTAGTTACTGGAAAAATAAGCGTTAAAACGAACCTGTGGCCTATAGTGGGACAGTATTGTACGTCATAAAGTTTTTACAATCATGTTGGTGTCGGCTTCCAGTCTACCCAGACGCAGCTGAATATCACTATTTTACACGATGCGGGATATAAAGAAAACCACGCGTTTTTTCGGGATCGTAAGCACGGTATGTCTAAATTATATTTGATCGGAAATGGTTTGTAAAAGTTTCATAGAAAGTTTCCTTTCCCCTCTTTAAATGTAAATTTCCCATAATCCCTTCTTAGCTGATGTGTAGACCCTATAAGGAACCTATCTGCTAATTTCAAGTTTCTAGGTCTTATATTTTCTGAGATTATGTGATTAATCAGTGAGTGAGTGTGTGAGTGAATGAGTGAGTGATATTTCGCTTTTATATATAATATTATATGCATTTTTTCACTTTACATAAGCCATTATGGTACAGTTTCTGTTTAAAATACACTGAAGAGTCGAGAATATGTAGACTTCTTTGTAGAGAAATATAAACAGAAGGCCTATTCTAGTAATATAAAATTTTCAAAATTAATTCCAATCTAATCTCGTGAATTTGCTGATAATTTGCAATTTAGGAGGCTAATATTTTACTGTTTTTTTATTCTTGATTGGCTTACGCTTGACCGCCAGTTCGCCTGATGTTAAGCGACACTGCGACTGCTTGCTTGCTCTTACATTGACACTAGACTAGTCATTGGAACTATATTTTGGCCATTTTAAATTAATAGAATTGCCTTCAGAAGTCTGATTATATTCATACCCTATATACCATTTAAGCCGTAGAAGCTATCTGCGCAGTACACAAGCCTTGCTGTCGCTAGACGTAACTTAGGTTCGAATGCCACCCTCCACCTCCTGACTTTGCTGCGGTACGAGAATGTACCGACTGGACACTTCAAACACAGTATCAATATGGTACATTTTCAAGTGTTACCTTGAGGCAATCTTTTAATTTGAAATACATCCTGTGGACAGTTATGGTCAGATTCAAACAATGAAGGCTACCGTTTGTAAGCTCACCAGAGGTCACCACTGACGAGTAAGGTCCTGAAGTATAGCTTTTAAAGTTTGTTATTACGCGCGTGAAATCAAAATAATACATTTAATCATATTTAAATCACGTTTAAATATCTAGCATGCCGCAGGGATACGTATTCTTGTTTTATGTGGAAAAAAAGGAGATCATAAGCTTCCGACAGATAAAACCGACACAAAACACTAAAATTCATTGACCTATAACTAATATTTACCAAAATTAATGTCGGATATTGCAAAATGCTTACTAAATTAAATAAAATACTCATCTAAATAAATTATTATTCGCAAGCGGCTGCCGAACTATTCGTCGGGCCGCGCCTGCCGCTCGGGCACCAGCTTGCAGTACATACAACTTGTCCATAAATCCGCAGTATAATTTGACATTTCGAAGAACTCACGCTACACTAGCGCTTCTAGCGGCGAATTCACACGCGATAGCCCTCATTCCGTTTGCAGTGTTAAAAGGTTACTTGGAAGATTTTGTCAAAACAAGTGAAGTAAAAAAGGTCGAAACACAAAATTGCCAATCGGCGCGATCCGAATTTGCGACACAGAAAACTACGTCACCGTTTCGTGCGGCAAGACTCATTACCACGATTAGGGTAACCATTTCTTCGACAATCGTCAACCGTATTGAGCGTATTTTGTACGTACTAACATGGATCATACAAAAGAGTGTTGCACTGCTTTTATTGATAAAAATATACAGGGTGTTAGTTTAGTCACTTGCACCCGTTGAAGGTATCATTTTACCAGTCATTAATTTTTTGCCCTACAAAACCCATACTGTATTCATGAAAAATAAATACACGTTTCTACACAAAAGTAGATAGATCATACATCACATTTAGGGATGTGTGAAGACTTTTTTTCATAGAGAAAGTTGGTTAGGCAGGTAGAATCAACTCATCAATAGGCTCAGATGATTAAATCGTCACCTGTATAGGAAAAAATCACACAGACCATATGCAAATCAATTTGCAAATTATAGCGATGATTCATTGATTATTTTTGACCGTTAAACAACTGTTTATTAGTCGTGTCAGTATCACAAGACTCACCCAGGGCGCAGCACTGCCTTGCAGACAGCGCACCGGAAGCATGCGCGGTGCAGATGCAGTCCGTCGGCGGTGACGCCCTCTGCCGCGAATACGCGGGTACCACACGCGGCGCACTGCATCCCTGTGAATGCAGGGCCGCGCCAACTCTTTTTTGCCTAGAAACAATGTCATCATATAGTTTAAAAAGGCTAAAATATGACTAGTTATTTATTTTAGACATTACTTATTTCGAAAAAAGTTTAAGCAAGTCTTGACTAAAGCTAGACTAGTTATGTCTTGATTACTTTCCAATGTAACTGTAACAATTTACTTTCATGAAAACTGTGCCATTTTACAACCTGTTTTTTCTTACATTTGTGATAAAGGGAATAATGGTTATGTGGTCTACAACTCTTACTCTGGTGAACTTTGGTTTTATACCGGATTTTCATCAAAAGAGCCAAGTGGCGTAAAATTAACATTGTCATCCTATGTTTAGGTCCCATGTAACAGGGAATCTATTATAATTACCAGACACAAATCCTAACTCCGAGCTGTTATTGAGAATTTCATAGAAAAACCCAATAACACTTTTCTCGGCCTGGAAATCGAGCTCAGGACCTCTGGCGTAGAAGTCGCGCTAGGGACCACTAGACTAATGAGGCAGTGCAGTGCATTTTAGAGGTCAGTTCATTTACTGCACTCCAAACTGCAGTTTTAAAAACTAAGTGACACTTGAAACTATCTGGCACTCCAAATGAAGCTCATCTAAAAATATCCTAACTTAGGGCGTCACGAAGTTTTCTCCCGCGCACCTAATTGAATTAGGAATAGTCTTTCTCCAGAGGTTTACCCACTGCGCTATGACATGGGGAATTTCTAACGACGCTAGGGATCTTCTTTATACGTGGGAGAGCCATGCTTCGGCACGAATGGGCCGGCTCGACCGGAGTGATACCACGGCCTCATAGAAAACCGGCGTCAAACAAAGCTTATGTTGTATTTCGCCGAGTGAGTGAGGCTACCGGAGGCCCAATCCCTTTTTAAAAGGCTGGCAACGCACTTGTTACTCCTGGTGTTGCAGGTGTCCATGGGCGGCGGTAATCGCTTACCATCAGGCGATCCGTCTGCTCGTTAGCCCCCTATCCCATAAAAAAACGCGGTTACAGGGCTCTTATGCGCCGGCAACGCATCAGCATCTTCTCTAGTGTTGCAGGTGTCCATGGGCGAGGATGACTACTTACCGGGCGGCTTGTCTGCTCGTTTGTCGACGTCAAAATATAAAAAAAACCTTAAGTTATGAAATTAAATAACGTACATCTTCTTTCAGCGTTTCTTTCGGCGGGAACTTTGGTTTTTGAGCTTCAGGTTCCTTTTTCACGAATTTCGTCGCCAAATTTGCAACCTATAAAATTTAAATACGAATAAACTTTTATCGAAAATCGTCAAAATTCGTTTAGCGGTTTATACGTGAAAACGTAACAAACAGACAGATGGACAGACAGTTTCGCATTCATAATATTAAGTATATGAATGTCATATCTACATTATTTCTACATAGCATAACATAATCAACCCATTATACTGACTGCTGGGTACGGGCTTAGGTCCATTCTTTCTAACTTTATTATGATAGTCTTTTTGTATCAAAACCTACCTTCTTGGTCCCCTGGTCAGGTCTGCCAGAGTCCTTCAATTTCTGATCCAGCTTATGTAAAGTCTCGTCAATCTCCACCCATTTTTCTTCGTTACCTTCGCCCTCTTTCAGCTTTCGCTGGCGACCCAAGAACTGCAGAATAATATTGTTTATATTATTATTATGTTGTTGCTGGCGTCTATAAGCTACGGTAGCCACTCACAAGTGTGTGCAAGAATACAGATTCTTGCACACACTTTTAAAACTGTCAACTCTAGGGGCAGATAAACTTCTTCAACCTTACTTGTCGCCTGGTTGTCGTATCCCTAATTACTCATCTCCCTAGTATCCCATCCTCACCTGTTCCCTATCCCACTTCGGCACTCGTTCAGCAGTCTTGGGCTCCGGCCTGCCGAGTCTGTTCTCCATGATCTTCCGTTCGATCTCCTTCATGTTCCAGTCGTCCCTCTCGATCTTGCCTACTGAGCGCATCAGGTCCTTGGGCTTGGAGGACGGGCGGGGGGTTGAGGAGTTGGCCGTGGTGCCACTAAGCTCGGCAGCTAAGCGAGCCACTCGGGCGCCTCCGCCCGCTGTTCGTCCGCCACCGCCCACGATGCGTCCTTCCTCCTATAGAGTGATAGATTAGCTGTAGTACTTGTGATTGGTTGCAAGTTAATAACACAAGGAAAATCGACAAAAAGCTGGAAATACAGGCAACGAACCTCATCTGCATCTTAAGATAAATAGTGATATAAATGATAATGATCCGTCAAAGAGTTCAGTGTGTAAGATACATATTAACAATCTTTGTCAAAACATGGGTGTCGTAAGCTGCCTGTTGACGAAATAAAAGAAAACTTTGTGCACTAGGGGAAAACAATTGCAGGTGGATTTGTCTGATAAGGACTACACGTCTTGTTTTCCCATTATTTATACAACATTCACTTTCTTCCCTTGTCTAAATGAAAATTATTTTGTAGGAATCCTCAAAAACACCGAGGAAGAAAATAAAAATTAGTTTTTAAAAACACATTTCAGTTAGTTAAAACAACGTGTAAAATAACACAAGTGGAACGTTAATAGAACTCCTGGGAAGCTAATTGTACTAGCGTTTAACCGTCAAATCAGAATTAATCTAATACATTGAATATATATACACTAAACTAGTTCCATCAGTAGTTTTAGACCAAACGCTAGTACAGAAGCGCCCTTAACATGCACACACAGTATTCACGAGAATATTAAGTTCAGTTAATATTCAGGAAAAACGTTATTATTGTACGATGTCATGTCCATCGATGTTCTTTTTTTTTGGAAAACGTGCGGGTTATCGTTTTGTTTGAAGAGGAGGATCGAGAGCGATTGAGAGGGTTACCCTACGAAGTGCTTTATTGATTAATAAAATGGACCGAAAAATGATTGAAAATAACTTTAGAAATTGTAGTCATATTATTATGTCATTTGAATCATATAAAAAACACTGTCTGTTTTGCCACAAGAAACGTTTTGTAGCAGACTACTTTTTATAAAATTTAGGATACTCCACTATTGGTTTAAATCAAAATATTGGCTTTTATATTACCAAAGTTCTGCCATAAAAAAAGAGAAAACTTATCTCACTGACACACACTCAGTAAATCCGGTCGCACATTGTCAGAAAATTCCTATCCTGACATTGTACAGGTTCCAATACAAAATGTTTGTGCATGGTGCCTTTCAACGAGTGTATCGAATTTTCTGGTAAAGTGCGCCCGAGCTTAACGCTCTCATCCGCTCATCCCCACTAACTCCCCAATCCCCGCAAACGGATCATTCCATGCGACACACAACGGCAATCGCCTCACATAATGCTGCAACTTCTTCTCCAACTTCTTCACTCTCTCGTCGAAATCAGGGGCGCTGGCGCGATATTGCTGCAGTCCGTAGTCGTTCTCCAAGTCAGCTGACGGCGCGAAGTCCAAACGAGGCTCTGCCGCCAACATTTGCAGACTCTTCTCAAATCTTTGTTTCATAATCTCTCTTGCGGCTTTTCGGCGTCCTCCTTTTGGTCGTTTCGATTCAGCGGATTTTTTCTGCATCATATCGGACACCCTTTGCATTCTAAATGTCATTTCGTCGCTATTTCGCCGTAGCGGAACCTCTGGTAGACGAAGTTTATGCTCTTGCCCTAAGCCCTGTCCTTGCTTTATGAGATCTACGACTCTTTGGCGACGTACTGCCATTTCAGGGTTGCCTATGGATTCTCTTTTTGTTCTTTCGGGGCTTGGGGTGTCTCGTCGTTTGCCTTCAATGATTTCGGTCATCCGTTGTAAGCGTAAAGCCATCTCCGGATTCGTGATCGAGCCGGAGCGTTTCGATCTAGATTCAGGGCTCGGAGTGTGTCTACGTTTATGGCCCTCGAATAGTTGTGCGATACGTTTGGTATTCGCTACTTCAGTAGAGCCAATAGAGTTCGACCTTTTGTATGGCAGCTTCACTTCGGGACTTTGCGAGTATCGAAGTCTTTGACTATCTATTACGTCTGATAGTCGCCTGCCTTTCTGCGGTAATGGGCTCTCTGAGGATCGGGTGGTTTTCATTGCACCATCAATAGATGAAGACCTCTGATACGACAGTTTCTTAGCACTTTCGATTGAGGGCGACCTACTGAATGTCTTTTTTGGCTCCACCTTGACCACCGTGGCGTCAGTGTCGGCCGAATCGTCGAAGATGTCGGAAAAATCTGGCACTTTGACACTGTTGAGATCAAGACCCTTCAATCGACGCTGTGGTTTCACAGGCTTGGTTGTTTCCTCTTGAAAGAAATGTGCCAACTTCTGGGGTTCTTGAACTCTCGTTTTCGTAGATCCTTGAAGAAGCTGTGCTAATGATTGCCTTAAAACCTTCGGATCGGGTGATTCGTCAGGGTCGAGTAGGGCTAGTATTTGTTCCTGTAAATCTTTCTGTTTGTCCGTTCGTCTGTCGTCGTCGGTAACCGTGTCGTGGCCGTCTATGAGCCGCGCTAGCTGTGTGATGTCGTTAAGATCTAGTTTGCCAATCTTTTTGCGGATGTACTCGGCGGGATCATTACTTACTTGTGAGAGACGGATCGAACGCCGTTTCTTTCTGCAGCTTGAGTGAGATTTGTCTGTATCAGCCGCGTCTGGAGAGAATAGTTAATTATTTACAAATATTAATTTAAGTAATATTTTTACATAATTATGTAATCTCACATTATTTACATATTTATTATTTTTTTCTTAAAAAAGCATTTCGAAATATAAAAAAAAATTAAGCAACCAGTATCGGTGCCCGAAAAAATACAATTTTATATTAAACACAAGCTAATAACATGGCAATGGATGTTTAAGTATCATGAACATAATTTATATAAATTAAAAAAACTTACTTGCATAGACAGAAACTGGATGTTCTATGTTGCGAACGTGTTTCTCTTTCTGCATGCTCTGTTTGATCTAATAACATACAGCGATATATTAAGTAATATTGTACATATAAAGATGAACAAATCATTCGTCAATATTTTCAAAGCTGTACTGGAAAGCTATTTGTTATGCTGGTTGTACTTAATCATACTATTTTTCGTTTTCCTACAGTTTCTATATTTGTAATTGTGTAATTATGGTACAACTATTTACAAAGTTTGAGCAATAAAATAAAAATTAAAAAGAATACATTTTATTGTAACATTTACCTACTTATTCTACTTGTATAAGTTAATGGGTTAGTCGTAGCGAGTCTTTTAGTAACACTAGTACCTGATCGAAGACGTCTGTCTCGTGGTGCACGTGGGGTACTTCGCCCTTGAACGCGTTGTACACCCTCGTGAGGTAGGAACGTAGCTTGGCGTCAGGGACATCGCGGAGCGTGCCGCCCGATGAGAATGGGGCTATGCCTGGATGTGACATATGACATAGTCGTAAAACGCAAGCCTTTCTTCTACAAAAATGTTCAAGACACGCGTCAGTGATTAAGATTTTGGACACATCATATTTGCCTGCCTCATATTTGTTTAGTTATAATCTTTCAAACTGAACCACTTCCTCTTAAATTGCGACTTTGAATTTTTAGCAGTAGTCGATGTCGTGTCATCGTTTCAAAACCTCATACAAAAATCCCATAATAAAGCACCTTTTTCGGAATTTTTCAATTTCCAGGGCCAATTTTCCATTGTTTCCTTCCCAAAAAAAATTTATTCTGACTATCTTTTTAAATAAATATACAGGTATACAGTCCACAGCAAATCATGGTATCCAAAACTGTCAAATTACTTCAATCGATCTTCAATTTAATCTCCAAATATTAGATTTTATTATTCATTGGGAAAATTTGACCGTTCGTAATAACTTAATGTGCTTTTGACTGTACTTTGTGTCCGTTATTGAATATATATTATTATATAATACAGAAATTTTCGTGCAACACATGGCTGTTTAGTGCTAGAGCGCTCTATTTGATAAAAAACCATTATTTTTATCAAAAAGACAGTTCAGCACTAAACAGCCATGTATGTTTACTAGCATAGCTGTATGTTTTTTTATATTGCTTGCTTGCTTGACTTGCGTTTCACTGAACACCATGGGGTGGTGGGAGTTTTAAGTTTTATTTCAAATGTCTTTATTTTAAATATGCTTTTATAAACATTTTTAAAACATTATAAGTCTTGTTGCAAGGTTCCATAAACTTGATCGTATATCGAAGAATCTGGCAAGAAACTCCATGGAAATAAAAGATCCGCTTGGTTCTCAAAGGTCACTCACCAAACTCTTGCTGGAGTATGTGGTATATGGCCCTGGGCACCGTGGTGGAGGGCAGCAGGTCCGGGCGGTACCTCCTCAGCAGCTCGGTGAGCGCGGCGGGACTGGAAGCCGCTCTGATGCCCGGCTCAGACCACGCCACCCACGATACCAGAGCTTCTTCTGATACTTCCGCTTCTGTGGGGAGACATATTTTATTCATTGTTTTTTTTTACATTTTCCGTAGCAGCACGGAGTTTGGGATTTATGCCCGGTTAATGGCAATAGCTAATGCCTTTCATTCTGAGAGGAGACCCGTGCCTAACTAGCGGGATAATGTAATGGGTTGAATATGTTATGGCAATAGACTCACCCCCTATTACATATACCGGCAAATTGTGGGTGCATATTAGTACGACTCTGCCTAACACTTCGGAGAATACAGGCGGGATGGTATATGTTATGTTATGAGCTTTTTCTCATCTGCCATATTAATCCAGAAAATGCCTAATGGCATTAAGACCACCTTTGTAGCAGGTCGGAGTTTCGATTTGTGGCAGTCGCAATAGGCTCGCTCCACTCCTAACTGTGGCTGTGTTAGGCAGAGCTGCCTAACAGCTCAACTGAAGCATACAAAAACCCTTATAACACATGCCTAGAAAGAAACCTTTTATGAATTAGCTGCCAACGTCATGCCGTTTCCCTCGTACTGTAAAGGGAACAAAATTATGCAAGAGAAAGATGGCATACGATTTCTTGCATAAAAATCTATTATATTGTCGGGCGTTATGCCATGTTATATGTATTGCACGATTTCGGAATCGAAACCGGGACCTCAGACTCAGCGGCCACGCTTGCGTCTACTAGACCAATGAGACAGATTAGTTTCAAGAATATTTACTATAGTATAGCGCAATCATAGGTTGAACAATGAATGAAAAGGAGAGCTAGTGCAGCGTAGTGCTCACTAATATCACATCATTGTTCTAGCCATAAGCAGTGATAGCCTAGTGGTATGACTGTTGGACTGCCTAATCAAAAGTCTCGAGTTTGAACCCAAGGCCTCTGACTTTTCGAAGTCATGTGCGTATTAAATAGTTAATTATCACGCGCTTAAAACGGGACGCCTGAGAGATTTTATCGACGGTTGCGGGTTGGCAGACTTCACACGCCGGAATTAGGCTAATACTATACTATACTATTACTAATTCCTCTCATTCTGAGAGGAGGCCCGTGCCCAGCAGTGGGACAGTATAATGGCTTGATTGTTATGTTATGTTCTAGCCGTCTCTTTCTTTTACTCAAGATGTTAGCCGGGCGCCATAATAACAGTACGTTCTATACGTACCTCTACGTCTCTTCTTGGCTGAAGGCGCGGCGTCTAGCGGCAGCGGGTCATCAGAGTCGTAGAATGACGTCACGCGGTGAGGCGTCACTGCTGCCCTGTTGAGATTCGGGTACCGAGTGCAGGGATCCAAGGTATATGCGCCAAAATCGCGGTGAAGGTTCTCCGGAGTCGTTTGAGCTGAAAATAAGATAATCATCCTAGGACTCTTCCATATCGCCAAAAGTTACAAAATAGCAGTAGCAGTTCGGAGGATTTGCGCCTGGTTAATGGCAATAGGGTCGCCCCTTAAACTATGAAATAATAATTATAACAAAAATGTAAAATATATCCCTCTATCTCACCCCCTATCTCCCCATACAAATTGAATTATGGAGCTGACAAACTTGTACGGGAAGTAGATTTTATTTTTATAGTTAAAATGACTATTGCCTATTTCAATATTGCTTCTTAAGGGCATGGTCATTTATTTTCATCTCGACACTGTTGATTTACGACGAGAAAAAGTATTTTTTTAAAACAGTATAAATATGTTGTAACATTGTCGTACCATAATGGTCTCTCCAATATCAACATAATATAGGCACCTACATTCTATTAAAAAAACACTACCATTCCCACTAATCCTGGTGAGCAACCAAAGGCGAGTAAACAGTAACGCCTTTAGTACATTGATACGTATCGCAGCGAAACAATGGCAACATGCGGCATAGAAAAGAGAGGAAAGCGTAGGATATTACATAAGTTACGAGTAAGGAAGAAGATTTGTGGCTTTGCTTTCGCAATTCACAGCATCAGTGCACTCAATGCATAAAAGATGCCAAGTACTGGGTGAAGATGACATTTATGTGAGTATTTTAGTAACCCCATTTCAACGTACAGTTTATTGTAAATAATAAAACAAGTTTCCAGTGTAAACATTTTAACATTGACATTTTTAAATCTAGACTTGTCTTTGTTAACTTTTTTAACTCCCCCTTATTTGAAATCTGAATACTAATCAACGTAATAAAGGCCTGTCAGAAAAAATGAATAGTACGTATTAAAATTAATGCGACGGGTTTACGAAGGGAGATGGGCACAATCAAACTTATGTAATAAGGAAGCATATAACTAATCTCCCTCGATACATAGGGCATAACCGTTCATTTGAGAGATAAATAAGATCAGCTGTGCCCCGCGGTGCTACCTGGGCGAACCTATTGGGAATTCCCAAAATTCCGTATTAGCTGTTATGTAGGTTGCTTATAAATATGTCTATAACCTAAAAGCAACCAACATAATCTTTTTTTCTAAATTTTAACAGTTAATGAGTCCACACAAAGCTACCCTATCTCGAGGTTTCCAATCCCGATTTCATACTTTATTTACTCTCTGAGCTATCTACCAAAACCAATCATTTGTCCCTTACTCTACTCAGAGTATTACGAGTATATACTCTATGAGAAACGATCTATAAGAGGGGCGAACTTTTAACATTTAAAACCCTACTGCAGCTGTATATCTGGATTTTAATCCCCGTATAATTGGTACAAATAGTAGTTTATACAAATATTACAATGAAGACATGCGTTTCATTTCGCATAATAATAAAACTAACCCCTTCGTAAATATACCAAGGGCCTTATGCCAATGGCCACAATGATGTCCTAAATAATACAGGCTAGGGATCGACAAAAGCCCTGAAAGTGAATGCATGTCATTAAATCTGATACGCCGATCAAAGGGAGGGGTAATGTGAACTATTTCGCAACACTGATCGAGATGAAAGAGCGAGCATGGCTGTCAACCGGTTCCTTTTAATAAATGGGAACAGGCCTTTAGTAGCGGCTAATTTGAGTGAACGCTCACCTGCATAAATATAAATATTTTTTTTGCTAAACAAAAAAAACCCTAATATCTTTATCACAATAATGGAAATTTTTATTTGTATTTTTGAGAATAAGTTTGAAATGTTGTTGTATGTAATGCCACCAACAATTACTATTATATCTAAATAGCTGGTGGAACCCACTATTGATTCAGTCTCTTCGCGCTACTGTTACCGATCTTGTGCAAATTGTACCGGAGTATTTTGTAAGTACCGCGTGCCACCCTCCAACAGTCATATGTTTAAATATAATTAGAAGCCACAAAAACCCTAACAATAGGTTTTAACTATGAAATAAATAGTGATTTTTTGTGCGTATTCTTTTGTACAATATTCTTTTTTTCTCCATATTTTATTCATACCAAGTAAAATTAACGCTGGTATACGATAAAACTTGGCTGACGACCCAAAAGTACCTCTCAGAATCGCGAGGGGAAACGAATAAATTAATTATTCCAGATTTTTTAGCTAATCACTACATAGTATAAAACAAAGTCGCTGTCGCTGTCTGTCCGTCCCTATGTATGCTTAAATCTTTAAAACTACGCAACGGATTTTGAAGCAGTTTTTTTTTAATAAATAGAGAGATTCAAGAAGAAGGTTTTTTTAAGCTATTTAACATTACGCTACGGCTCTTAGGAATTGGGCAACGCGCGCAACCACGGGCGGGCCGCTAGTTTATCTTATAAAGTAGCCGGGTTAGGAAAAATGATTATTTGCTATTTTATTTATATTTATTTTTATTCCACATTAATATAAATTAAAGAATTATATAGAAAAAATCTAGCAAAACGTTTATCTTATTATTTCTATATATCCAAATTCCTGGTGAACGTTTGGAGAGTGCCCCCATAATATTAAACTATCTAGCTACTAAGACCCTTCGAATGTTTTTTTTTATCTATTTCTTCCCATTGTCCTTTATGGTGTTCGTGTTTCTTTCAGTAAGCTCAGTCGACCATAAAATCTGTTTACCTGAAGCTGTAAATAAGTTGCAATCTACTGGATGAATGTCGAAAGTGAGATAATAATACATAGACAACAGAACAATTAGATTTAGTTATTTTGACAATTCAAAAGTACCTGTAATATTTTGTCTAATTGAAATAAAACATTTGATTTTGACTTTGTTAACGGCAACGGCTAGTAATTACTAATAATAACCTGTGTTAAAATATGTTGTAGATATGTATTCTTTAAAAACGGGTAAGACTATATGAATGTACCTGAACCCATAATAATGGTTTTTGGAATTCTCGCGAAGAATAATATCGTGTCTTTTTTTTATTAGGTACATAGGTCACGATCACGTATAAATTTGGGACATGAGATTCCGTTCATTGCCGTACGAGTTATATAAAAGCAAATTGATAAAAAGCTGCGAACATCTGTTCCTAGCTGAAATACTGTGTGGCCACCCCAGTCGGTATTACATATAACATTTTTATTCAACGCCACCAAGGTCTAACAGCTGGGTACAGCAGCTGCAAGCCTATTGTTATAAACAAGAACCTATTTTTAGATGTAGGACACAATTGTAGGATTATATAGTTGAAGTAAATTGTTGTTACAAGCTGGTGATGCCGATGCAAGGTTCGACAGAAGTTCACATACAAGTTTGTCTTTTGTCTTTCGATACAATTAAATTTCTAAGCATTTCATTTGTATTGAAAGTTATTTTTACCCAGTTACGACAGAAGGAAGGATATCGAGTATATTTAGCAGAACGACTTTTATCTATGATTATTATTTCATAATCCTTCTTTAGAGAGTATAGGCTGTGGTTTCCTAGTAGCTTGGAAGTCTTCAACCACCAAATTAATCAAACTCACCTAGCAGTCTGTATATAGATTCTCGTTCAGCTATGACCTCGAGCGGGTGCGGCGCAGGGCTCTGCCCCCAAGCGCGGACGGCCCATGCTGCGTCGAGCGCGGACAGGAAGCCGCGGGCGCAGCCCGAGCCGGTCGGCCAAAACGGCTCGAGCAGGCTGTCGCCAACAAGCTGGCAGAGCAGGCGTCGGCCATGACGCTCATGCACCTGTCACAAACATAATATACCATCAAACCTGGACCACAAGTCTGCTATTCTTTGTATAACGTGTAACTGAATAAGCAGATCTCAAACACGTTAATTAGAATATCGTGTCATCATTTTCATAAAGACACGACACCCTAAAGTCATTTTGGGACACGTAGGTAAGCATTTTTTTTTTCAAAAAAATATGAATACCCGTTAAACACAAAACTTGTGGCCGAACTAAAGTAAATTGTGGGTACACAATGAATACGATAACGGCGCACGCACGCAGCTATTTATGCAAATAGGTTTCAGTTTTTCATAACTCGACCCACTGATGGATCATCTAATTTCAGGTGTTGTCTGTAATCAATTTAGTAGTCGATTCTGAACAAACTACTTTCAGATCTTGTGCTTATTCTGTTACAGGTTGTTCTGTCAGTGGTTAAACAATCGTCGAGTAATATGAGGCAACCTCAATGACGTTAGTCGTGGCCGCGTAGAGATCGTCCCTCGTGCAGGTGTTCGGGCACAAAGGACACACCAGTACATGTGAAAAAGTAAAACCGTCTCAATGGCTTCAGAATTGTTCTTTTTGGCAGATTTGTCTTCAAAATCGGAGGACCACTCTGATACAATTGAAATAGTAAAATCTACTTCACCTAGTCGCATTAAAAATAGACTGAGTTCCGAGACTTACGCAAAAATTGGACCATCACGTTATATATAAAACTCAAAGGTGACTGACTGACTGACTGACATAGTGATCTATCAACGCACAGCCCAAACCACTGGAGGGATCGGGCTGAAATTTGGCATGCAGGTAGATGTTATGACGTAGGCATCTGCTAAGAAAGGATTTTGATAAATTCTACCCCCAAGGGGATAAAATAGGGGATGAAAGTTCATATGGAACTAAGTAACTATTCCACGCGGACGAAGTCGCGGGCAAAAAGCTAGTATTTAAATAAAATACTTTACAGATTCTATCATGTTATATTTACACGGGCAGACCACCTGCCGTGAACAATGCCAGTGCTTATCACTAGGAAAGACCACGGTCAAATTAGTAGTGGATGATAATTAAAGTAATTTACTCACTATACTAGCATTCTCAGCAGCATACATGGAGGTGAAGTCGAACAGCGCAACGTCGGGCTCTCCATAGTGGTTCAGAGCAAAGTCCCGTAGTGGCAGCCGGCCGTCTGTGGAGAATCGCGCCGCTTCCTGTGCGTAGCGCATCAACGCCGCCCTATCTACGTTCTCCACGCTCAACAGCCGAGATACTTCTGCGAAATCCTGTAAATAATACGTAGGTTATAAGTTTGTTAGATCCTTTGCCTTGTCATGGTTGTGACGTGGTCGCAATCATTTTTATCACTTATCCTACGAGATATGTGATAAAAATAATTGCGACCACGTCATCTTTATTTTTCACTAACTGTACCCTACATATGCGTTGCCCCTTTTTGTTGTTTTTCTCATATTATTTCACAGGGACGCGTGCACACAACAACGCACCAGTTTTACGGACGCATAGAGGAGAAACATATAAGAAACATTCATTTTATCAAACAGACATATTATTAGAAATGGAGTTTGACATTTGCTTCCGACCAGTTATGGGTTCGAACTGCTGGGCACGGGTCTCCTCTCAGATTACGGGGATTAGGCTATAGGTTTAAAGACTTTTTCTACTAGACAATGTTATTGATTTTGAGTACTAGATGGCGCCGGCATTTCCTAACTGGCGACCTCGGAAAGCCGAAACTCAGAAAATTGTGATTTTGTATATTTGTGTTCAGATATAGAGCATAGTATAAGGACAACAGGTATTCTATTCCCGGGATGACTCGCAGCAACGTCACAATTTCACGATCAGTGTTGCCGTTGATTGACAGTATAGATACCAATATGGAATTATATTATTCATCATGAATATAAAATAAATCGCCTACTAGACCAACTATTTTTGTCTCGTCTATTTTTTTAATATTCCACTAATAGCTCAGGTAATTTATTTACACAAAGTGGTATCGTATCAACCAATGACGCTAATGACGTGCCTAGCTGCCACGGGAATAGAATAGCTGGCCGTCTACCCCGTGTGGGGACGGTGTTTTAGTGTTTCCGGTTAGAATACTGTTCCTCATTGCCTTTCGGATAGGGATCCCGTAAGAGGCGTGACAATATCTGACTTGCTCGGAGATAGGACCTCTTGGTGTTCTGACAGGCAAGCGACAACCCTTGCGTTGGAGTCTGTCGTAAAGCACCTTGGTGTGTGTTTCGACTTTTGCGAGTAAGAGCCAGTTCCCTTCGTTTGCTGCGGCACTGGCAGTCTGCAGTCCGTAAGGGCTCTTAAGGCTCGGCAACGCATCAGCAACTCCTCTGGTGCTGCAGGTGGACATGGGCGACGATCACTACTAACCACCAGCTGGCTCGTCAGCTTGTTTGCCGACTTAATCCATGAAAAAATACCTGGGCGTAAGCAAATCTTAGTCTGCCATGATATAGAGCAATTAACTCACGTTCAGCAGCACGCCCTTATCCAGCAGGCTGTGTTTCTTAGCGGTCATCACAAAGTAGTGTGTATCGTCCTTGTAGTACACAATATTCTCGAGGTCAATGCCCGTCACCTCGTACAGCTCCTTGAAGAATTTCTGGTTGAATATGAACGCCACGCCGCTGATCTCTGGCACCTGCGAAGAAAATGATGCAAGAATCGTAGCTAGTGGCCTTTTGTAGTTTCTGCGAACCTCTATCGGAGAAAGGCATAAATGTATGTATGCAATAACTTTTCCACCCACCCGGAAGTCTTATAACATTTTACACTCTTTATTTTTTAAAAAAAGCTTACTAGCAATGTGGGTCGCACTTTACTAGCATTCATGTTAACCCCTCGCGCTAAGCTAAATGCTTGTGTTACGAGTAGGCTCACGTCGGTAGTGCAATGGGTGGGTTTCGAACCGACAACCATATTATGATCGCAAGTCCGACGCCCTAGCCATTAGACTACCGCCGCTTCAACTCCTTAGTCCAATAGCGTAGCGCTAGGACTTAGTAGTACCTAAGCACGACTACGCTAGAGGCTAGGACCTCTAGCGTCTGATTCCCAGGTTGAGCAGTGTTACTCAGTCTTTCTCAGTATGTAAATGGGATTTGAGCCCGGATAATGGCAATAAGCCTACCTCCTATTACATTCGACTTAAATATACCGGCAAACTGTGGTATGGTGTGGTATACTAATGTACATCCACAGTTTGTCGAGGTGTAATAATTTACACCTCTGTCTTACCCTTTACGGAATACAGTGGTGATTTTCACATATTCAGTATAAGCAAACTTATCATTATACTGAAAGCCAATGCCTCTCATAATTAAACTGGTGGCTTCCAACTGGTGGCTTCCCACTGGTGGCTTCCCACTGGTGGCTTGACAAAACGCTGAACTGGGGCTGTATTATGACGTATTAACGCCATCATTTTTAGGTTGTAAGAAAGAGATGAGGCTATTTAATCTGTAGAGCGGTATCTCTTTCTCACAACGTAAAAATCATAGCTTTAACACGTTATAATACGGCCCCTGGACCTATTTGGCGCAGCCGCGAGACAGACTACATATGCATAAACTCTTATATTATTATGTAAGTAGGTACTTGTATTATGGTGTGAACTGCGTAAAGCTGTGCCAAATAAATATTTTCTTTCTTCATCGTGGAGGATACGTTCTTTGAAACTAACTCATACTTTAGTATATTTCATTTGTCACTATTTATTTTACTTTTAGGCTTTAAGGCTGAAAAAAGCTAACCATCATACTTCCGATACCTATAAAAGGTAGTAGTACCTATTAATTTATTAGTATATGTATATGTATAGGGACCCATTTTACATACTATTTCGTCAAAAGTCGTGACTGAGGCCTGTGACAGCTTTTCAGCAGTGGTTGATTACTATTTAAGCGTCTATGTAACAATGACAGTAAACTAACCGAGGCTTCTTGTTCAGAGTGCCTGTTGATGAAGTTAGCGGTGATCGCCATGGCTAGCTTCCCTCTGAACTCCTTGCGTTTGAAGCCATGCAGCGTGTTCCTCTTGCCATCCGCGCCGAGGAGGGAGTCGAACTCGTATTGAGATACTACGTGGTCAGAGGGCAGTACGCGCGCCCTCCAGCCCAGAGCTGAAACGACAGGAAATAGATAAGTATTAAATTACACTGTCCGATCCGAAGGGGCAGATATGTATCCCAATCACATCACCAAATAAAATTAGAAAAATTAAATATTCAAGATTGTCGAGCTCAAAATGCCGCAATTACCCCAAATCTAGCATTTTTTTTAAATGGGCTAAACTATTTACTTGTAAAATGAATATCCTTACTAATATTATACACGTGAAAATTTGTGAGTATGGATGCATGTATGGATGTTTGTTACTCTTTGACGCGAGAACGGCTGAAGGCCGGATGGATAAAATTTGGCACACAGATAGATTATAGCCTGGAATAACACATAGGGTACTTTTATCCAGATCGGACCCAATCCTGAAGTCCACGCAGACAAATTCGCGGGCTGAAGCTAGGGACCGGACCGGATCACGAATACTACAATACCTGCTATTATACATTTAATACTTTCTATAAATGCATTAGCATCTGTAAATGTGAGTACATTGTAGCATATCTTAGTAGACACTTAGTTTTTTAAACTCACTTTGATGATATGTGTTTTGCCGAATAGTTTTTGTAGAATTAAATTGAGATTTTTAACCCCTTAAGAACCCTCTTTTATAATATCGACGGTCCTCCTTGGACATTGACATTGACAAAGAGAGGTAGGGCATAGTGGGATCAAATAATACAACTCACAATTGGAGCTGCTCGACTGGGGAAGTACCTCCACGTTGCAGAAAATCGTAGCCAAATAACATAGCTCCGTGCTATGTTCTGTTCCTAACGGTGAGAAAGATCGCCAGAGCACCGCGATGAAGCGTTGTGTTGGCAGTGTAGGGGACTGGTGGTGTTTTGTTACCGCCCCTGTCATGTATGGCAGCATGTCTCCTACACTGCCAGCCCAACTATTCCTCCTTATTTTACAGGGTCGGCAACGCGCGACTGGCACTGGTGTTACAAGCGTCCATAGGATGCGGTAACCGCTCACAATTAGGCGGGCCGTACGCTTATTTGCCACCTTAGTGGTATAAAAAAAATTGACCTTCAATGTTCACACATACTGTTATCGCTGTTCACATATATATTATATACATTTTTTCACTTATTTTAAAAGAGTTTCTTGTCGGATTCTTCTCCATTGGTTCAACTTTTTAAAACCGTGCAAATAGATTACTTTTCGTATGTGCTTGTAAAAGCTTATTTGAAATGAAAACATTTGAACTTGAATATTCTAAAGGTCAATTCGAGACAAAAGTTAGCCTATGTCCTTCTCCAGGGTAAAATATATCTCTATACCAAAATTCATCAAAATTGCTTCAGCGGTTTAGACGTGAAAAGGAAATAGACAGACAGACAGAGTTTCTTTCGGATTTATAATTAGTATGCATTTGCTGGTGCCCTAACATAACTACGAAGGACGATCTCTGCGTGGCTACTCTTAACATCATTGAGGTGGATATGTAGTACCCAAAAATTGTTTACTCACTAAATCGATAAACAGAAGAATACTTACTTTCAGAATTTTCAGCAACCGTTGGCTCTAGGAGTTCTTCGAAGCTGACTCCTTCATGTAATTCTACGCCCAATAGTAACGCCACCTGAAACACAAATGTAATAACTAGACCCATGCGGAGCTTCGTCAGCGTGATAATATCCATCCCTTTCGAATTTCCAAAAAAGCAACTTTCATACAAACTTTGTCCTGACAATTGAACAGTTGAAGCGGCGGTAGCGTATTGGCTACGGCGTCGGACTTGCGATCATGTGGTTACCGGTTCGAAACCCACCCATTGCATTACCGACGCCGACGTGAACCCACTCGTAACACAAGCATTTAGCTTAGCACGAGGGGTTAACAAGAATACTAGTAATGTGCACATTACTACACATTACTAGTAAGCCCACATTACTAGTAAACTTTAAAAAAAAAAAAATTGCGACATGCCAAAAAATCATCCACCTACGCCGACGGCTGTTAAAGATCTACAAAATACGAAAAAGCAAATAAACTTGGCGGCCGAGTGAACGCTTTCATCTTATTATACAATACATACGTACATACCATCACGCCTTTATTCCCCGAAGGGTTAGGCAGAGGTGTAGATACTAATGTACACCCACAGTTCGCCGGTATGCTTAGGTCCCATGTAATAGGGGGTGTGCCTATTGCCATTAACCGGGCACAAATCCGGACTCCGAGCTGCTACTGAAAATTTCATAGAAAATCCCAATAACACTTTTCTCGACTTGGGGATCGAACCCGAAACCTCGAAGTCGCGGTTGGGATCACTATACTAATGAGTCTTAATATATCCTCACCTTCATTAGTATACACTGTAGCTGTCTGATGCTGATGTGGTCTATTGAGCCTGCGCAGAATTTCCCGAAGAACTTCTTGGCTCCTAGAGCCTTCAGGTCCTGGATGACGAACGGCCATAGATGCAACACGTTGTTTCGAGACATGCGGTCACGTTTCTCGATTACTACCTGCGAAAAGACGAAAAAGGATTATGAAGAATAAAGGTTTTAACCAAATAATGCGTATTTGGTTTTTTTCTTCTGTTTTGGAGTTACTTGAAGATTTTTTTCTTTAGATAAAACCTAAATTAATAATTTAAATATAACTAATAATAACTTTGAGCTTGATATTTAATTATGTCCATAGAAATGTTAAATGTTTTCAACTTTGCCGATACCTTACAATTGGATTTTAGATTAGTCGCTGTAATATTGTAGTTGCTGTAATATAACAGAACGCTAACATAAATGGACAATCCAATTTGTTCTTGTGATTTTTCTTTCTTTCTGATTTTCGGCAGATATCCCTATAAAAAGAAACTAATACTATCACCATTATTACCTACATGGAAAGATTTTTTCTAAGAAATGTATGTAATTTTCCAAGGCAGAATTACCTAGTAGGATTTTTCCCTCTTTATAAACTCGCCCCTGATTATCTGGCAACACAGAGAGATATGAGATACTTTTTAATACACTCGCGGACAAGTGAATAATAATGGTTTCGTTAAACTCGAAATTAATACGCTAGTCCTAAATTATCTTATCTTATCTTATCTTAATAGTTCTATTGGACTGACAACTGCATCTAGCGACACAAATACCCAAAACAATTATGCAAATGTTTAAGTAATTATAATATTTTGGTATTACAATTTATTGTTATGGGTGCATATGGATTGGAGAGCTGACGACAAATTTAGAGAAAGTGTTTACGTTTTAGGCAACTTGAAATTATAAAAACTGTTTTATTTCAAAGTTAGTAATACTGCAATCGAGAGTCTGAAAAAAAGTACGCGGTTATATTGGTACTGTGCAGCAGGTACCTAGGGTCAAAAAATGTGTTAGGAGATACCTGGATTTTTTTTTCCTGACTCCCAAGAAATCCTAGAGTGTTTAGACGACTATAAAATATCACTAGACTGCTGTTTTGCGCAGTACCAAAATAACTACAATATTTTTCCAGACTCGATTCCAGTGTCACTATTATTGAAATAATATAGTTATTGTAATTCCAAGTCGCCTAAAACACGTCTAAATTCGTCTTCAGCTCTTCGACCATGAAGTCTATGACATGGGACGTACCGTGGACGTTGTACTAGCCATTGCTGGCCTTGGCAGTGTTACTTAGGTGTTGGCAGTCTATCTATGGCTGATGGTAAACCATGGGGCCCAGCTCCAAAGACCTTATATTGGGCATGGCATGGGCGCCCCTGGCTATTCAATTCTTGGTTACACTAACTTATACGGGTGTCCCATTTATAGTACCATTATAGGCATATGTACTTTCATAACAAATTTGATTCCATTAGTGCAATAAGTTTCTTTCTAGATAAGTTTACGTGACTAAAGACGAAACTTTAGAGAAAACTTTTGAAAATAATATAGGTACCTACCTAACTTCTAAACTATTAATTTAGACGAATAGGTGGAATGGAATGTCCTCTACGCAAAAAAAAATCATTTTTATCAATATAATTGGGCCTCCCTGTGCTATGTCTTCGAAGAGTTAACACGCAGTATATAAACTCATCAGTTAATGGTACATTCACACTGCAGTTACTTTTGTGGACCAACACTGTGCCACACGGTAACGTTGGATAACTACGAGTATCTATAACTTTGTGGCTACTTGTTACTATTTGTTAAATGTTGCTCATCGCGTCCATACCGCCATAACATTAATTACCACATATTGACCGTTTTCAAAAGCTAGGCAACATTACTTAACATATTCTAACACGGCAACATATACCTACTAACAATAAATAAATTTTGCAATCGGATGTTGCTCAGTAAAGGTTACTCTACGTGTGGATGTACCTTTACGGTGATATTACCTAACCTCTCAGAGAATACAGGCGTAATGGTGTGTTATGTGGTTAATATCAACACTATACTTACAACTTTAGCTCCTAAGAGCTGGCATTCTATCGCTGCTCGGAGACCGCAGGGCCCCGCTCCGATGATCAGCACCTTGCTGGCAGCACACGCCCGACCTTTGGCGTATACTTTGTGATTCGCTCGTGCGTCAAACTTTTTGAAGAGTGCTTGAGCTTTCCATGAGCTTGCTAGCTTTGTCTGTAAAGATGATATTTATTTATTTTATTTTATTTACGATATGGAATAGAATAAAAAAATCTTTATTGCACACAAAGAACTAATGCAAAGTAAAATTGTATAAATTATAGAATTGTACAATTGGCGGTCTTATCGCTAACAGCGATATCTTACAAATATAATCAAATCTTTTAACTAATATTTAAGCGGCGGTAGCCTTATGGCTAGCGCGTCGGACTTGCGATCATGTGGTTGCCAGTTCGAAACCCACCCATTGCACTACTGACGTGAACCCACTCGTAACACAAGCATTTGGCTTAGCACGAGGGGTTAACAAGGATACTAGTAATGTGCGACCCACATTGCTAGTAAGCTTTATTGAAGAAACAAATCACAAAGCGTTAAAATTAGTGGGAACATCTTTTTTTTATGAAATAACGTTTTTTTTCCTTACCCATGTCGAACAGAAGTTGGCCTAGGTCAGTAACTATTCAAACTAGATCCGATATATTTATAAATAGGTCAGTAGTTATGTACGTTTACGATCTAGTGCCCTTGCGTAACAAGCACGGAAAAAGGAGTGATACTCAGTCACGTGTAAATCCTTCATTCAATAGTATCTCATGTCAACTATGTAATATTAAAACTGCATGACATACACATGATAGTGGCCATAACCGCGACTGCTATGTGCTGGGTTCGATCCCCAGCTCGATCAATGTTATTTGATTTCTCTATTAAATTCGCAGTAGCAGCACGGAGTTTCGATTTGTGCCCGGTTAATGGCAATAGACTCGCTCCGTTTTACATGGCACCAACTAGCTGTGGGTGTTCTTTAATTCACCTCTGTCTAACCTTTCGGGGAATACAGGCATGATGGTATGACATTATACAAGATGGCACGCATAGGTGACAGCTATTTTCTAAATTTTAGCAAAAAAAAACAATTATAATACAACAGGTTTGCAGTCCTGCTGACTTGCACGACCCATTTCATAAGGAGGCAATACCCAAATCCTAATAATAACTGGTAATCAGTGATTTTCGGGTGATTTGAAACCCTTAGAGCTTTACGTGCTCTCCGAAACTATCTAATGTGATAAGAATGTTCACCCGTCCATAGACTATACACGGCTAAACGCAGCTTAACCTTCAAGATCGATTGACTAGTAGGTATAGTCATTACTTAGCCACGAGCTTACATCTCGTGTCACATCATCGTGCACCATCAAGAACTGCACTAAAATAGAAATTTGTCGCTCATCGATTTGTAAATTTTCCTTCAAATTATTCGTCTCGGCTTCACGTTTTTGTGAAGCCGAGACGATTCACGATCGATACGTAGACTAAGTGCTAGCACTAGACGTCATGTTCTAATACATACTTGATGACCTTTGACTAGCAAACCCTTTGTAACTGTTTTTGTAAATAGAGTGACGAATGAATTAATGATCCGCTGGCTATAACTACCACCCACACATGTAAGACCGGCCCCAAACAGTTTTACGGTTTTCAGTCGTGTTCAAGTCAGTCAAAGACCAGAAAGGTCTTGAATTAATTATTCTGATCTCTTAAAGATACTTTTACATGTCAATTATTTAAGTATTAGATGGTGTCAGCATTTCCTAACTGACGACCTCTGTGAAGAAACACCGAAACAAACTCAAAGAATCATGGTCTCTTTTGAAGTCCAGACATAATAGTATCAGAGTATCTGAGTGATACAATGCAGGGCAGTGTCTGCAATGGCCTTTTAAAGAAAGATTCATAGCGGCTTTGAATAGACCAGTCCAGTATTGCTAATAATATCGCTTAAGATTACAAAAGATCTTTCAAGAGGTCTCAAGATAACAACGCGCAATTGATATTGATACCACTGGTATTGTTGGCAACCGCTGAGCAGGCCTGGATGCTTGTTTGTCATCTAATGTATTAATATATAAAAAAAAGATATTCATAATTCAATATTGATAGTAGCACAACTTTGATACATTTACCAGTTCCCGGTGTCAAAACAGTAACACAAGTACACATTGTTTCCGGGGCTATTGTTTTGTCAGATAGTCGAGACGGCCGGTCGTCTAACAGGAAGCTTTTGTTACAATTTTACTCGATCGGGTCGTATGTGGACGAAATGGTGTTGTTCCGGCTTTATCTAAATATGAACTAGGCACTAGCAGGTATTTAGTTTTCACATAATACTTTTTATTTTTAGTAGCTATCTTCCCATTTTCTTATCAAAGGTAAGAAAATAAATCAATGGAAACAATACACATCAATCCCACACATCTCTTTCACACACACTCATTTATACACACAACACCAATCACACATAAGAACTTATATGTGATGGACATTCCGCATAATGACAACAACCGTAGGTACTATTTTTGTTTTTTTATCCTGTTTCCTGATAGTATAGCTTAAACTACATTTATTATTATTATTACTACTTATCTGTTTAACTTAATAGCTAATTCTTATATTGTATAAAACTTTCGAACATAAATGCTGGGAGAAGACACTGGCTTCTGTAACACAGATTTGTTAACCTAGCGCAGGAGTCAGGGCCTCACTACTGTTGTGAACATATTATTATGTCAATAAAGAATTTATTTATTTATTTAAAAGACTAGATTGGTCCAGTATTCCGCTACGCGTAGGACATTTTGGTCTGTAGCGGCCGTTAGGTCCTGATATGTGCAGGTGTTGGGATACGATAAGCATGATAGCATATGGGCCAAATCCTCCATTACACCACACTTACAATGTTAGTGCCACTAGAGAATCCCCATCAGAACATGTTTATCTGTGTTGCAGCCTACCTGAGTTCGAAGTCTGTTGAGACTTGATTGCCCTGGAAAGCCCATACAAGCTAGTGATTTGTATCCATGCCACATCTAAGAAGGCAGCTTTGACGCTGATATTAAACACAAATCAATACCAAATCCAAAACAATATTTTATATTGTAAATAACAGGTATTAATCATCGTAACAAAATCGCCGCGCGCCCTTTGTCAATTCCGATGGCTTATTTTCATAGTAGTTAGGGCATTTCGGGTTATACTCAAACATTCGCTAAATATTACGAAGTATTCTTTTTATAACAGTAGAAATTTTAAACGAATTTACGTGATTAAGAACATTCTTCAGCAAAAATACTGACACTAGGTACATTATACAATACAACAACACCTGGTGTGTTATTGGTTGTTATTCCTGGGTTAAGACAGTAGGACTTTCCATTGTAAACCTTTATATCTACTGCCTTTACCGACCGTTCCTTAGCTTTCTTGGCTTAGTACGGCGCGGCCGAAAAAAAAAAATTTAATTGAGGCGTTGAGGGACCACGTCGACGGAGGAAATTATTTGTGGAGCCACCAGGAGTGCGCACGTGTCGAGCTGCCGCAGCGCCCACCCCCAGAGCAATCACATTGCTTAACTTGTTGCTTACTCTTGAGAATTCCGTTGTGCGTCTCCAAAAGTCATTATCAGATCTTTATGAAATTTAAATGGATGGTTTAAATGGATCGTTCAGTTCTGTTTGTTCGAAAGAGTATTGTTCGAAATAATCCTCTTTCGAACAAACAGAACGATTAAATACCTGACGAACTGTATGTTCGGGCATAACATAAAATAAAACACAATAATAATATCCGATTTGACAACCTTCTCCTTTTTGAAGTCGCTTAAAATGAAAATTAGCTCTTGAAGTGTATTACGAACCTTCTCAGAAGTATACTCTAACTAAAATATAATTGTCAAAGATAAGGGTGACCAGTAGTTAACTATTTACCCAAAAAAAATTACAAACGATTTTATGAAATGAATTAATTATGAAAAATTATAATCTATTCATCATATTATAATTCTAAAGACTCCGTTCCTATGCAGCTTTTTGGCGTGAAAGTCTGTTCTTGATTTACATCACAAACGGATATGTTTGGTTGATACAGAGACGGACAGATGTGTAGATGTGACCCGAACGTACGAAGTAAGTCATAATAATAACGAACCCCAACATTTTACCCCTACCTGAGAATTGAAAAGGACAAATTCTAGAAGACCTAGAATGGAATGGTTAATTAGATAAAGTTCTCTCTTTATAAACGTGACTCGATTGACTCGTGCTCATTGAGATAATACTTAGTTAATTTCGACAAGATATTTTTTACTATATGAAGGCAGTTATATAGACTTGACCTTGCGCACAGCATTAATATATTCATGTAAATTTACATCAAAACAGAGTACATTATAAACTTCATTGTTATGTATTGGTGTCTGGATTCGCAGTGTTCTTGATAGCCTTTACAGTTCATACAAGTTTACTAATCGTTTTACGCAAAGCAACTTGCAACTTACAATAATTCTATTTTAACTTTAATTCAATTGCGGAAATGCAAATTAGTCAACATTTATATTTGAAGACGCTATGCACTCGCAGATTAGAAGCAAATTTAGAAATATTCCACAAACGCCAATGACGTCACACTTTCGCCCTTTTTCGCGAGCTCAATCAAATATGTACCAGCCCGGTATCTAAGAGATAAGCCGGTAATTAGCGATAACATTACAATGAAATTGGTACACAACAGTTTTCTAGAAATTCGCATCGTGATTGCAGATAAACCATCGCTATCTGTAAATAGAAACATAAATTATTTATGTAGGTACTAGCTTTTGCCCACTCCTTCGTTCGCGTGGATGTGATGGGTGGTTTGTTTGCCTAGCACTAGCGAATGTTCGGCTTAAAGCTTCAAGACTCGGAAGGACTAAAAGTGGTCACCGATCCATCGACTCACCAACGCGCAACTTAACCTTCCAGATCGATTGATCGGCGTAACAGTTACATAGCCACGAGCCACTTAACAGCTAAACCTAGTCCCACTCAATCTGCGAAGAGATCGGCTGTGGTAGTGGGCAAATATTTATTAGGCCTCCACTCTTTATAACACCACTCATATAAGAACCCCAATATTTCTATTTCTATGATTCGTCCTATTGGGCCGAACACATATACTCGTAGAACGAAACACTGAACGAACTAGGTAAAATTGACAGGCACAGACACTACTGGGTCACTGAGAGGGCGACAACGGATTATATCACCAGTATTTCTTTTGTTTATTTGATAGACTAATTGGACGTTTGTGTATTTTCCGAGCATTGGAAGAATTATGCGTGGTCCCAGTTTCACATCAGTTATAAATAATTTAAATAGTATTACTTTGTGAAAGAAAAAAACGACCTCGACCAGGATTGTAACCCGCGTTCTTGAGTTTTGCACATCGGATGCTTTAGCCAAATAACCTATAGAAATCTCTACCGTGATGTCGAATTTTTCCCAAACTACCTTAGTAGGTAATCCGTTGATGGTTGTAACACAGCTAAAAAACCTTGTAAAGCATTCTGTTCAAAATCCACTTGGATCTCCTTGACATTATTATACATAGATTCGCATTAGTAATATAATCGCAAATGCAAAAGTGAGCCTTATCTTTAACGAAATTCTTAAAGAGACACTAGGCTTGAGTCATTAAAGTACCTAGAGTATTGACGGTCATTAAAGTACCTATAATTCACTGCAAGTAAAATCATTTATGTAATTCTATTCTCATTAGATACATTATATGATGCCCATACCTTCGAATCTTTGCTGTACGCTGACAGATCGTTTTTAGGACCCATGTAATAAGAACAAACATACATATATATGTTCACGCCTGTCCCCCATTGGGGCAGGCAGATTTCCAGTTGCTACGATCCTGGGACATCACTTTCGCTTCAATTATTCTTTTGCCATTAGCGGGGCTAAAATCGTCCGGGCTGCTAATGATTAATTCCAAAAGTAGCTAGTTCCCCTAATCTGCATAAAATATGACTAAGATAAAATAAATTCGCAAAGCAATAAGTATACAAACATTCGCATATATGAATAAAAGTGATTTGAATATAATAAGTCAACTGACGCTAGCATCGGACATTGCATCGACCCATATATGGAATGCGATCCGCTATCTATAAGACACCATAGCATAAACCTTAACTCTTTGAATTAGGGTTTAATTTAGACTGCAATTCAATCAAATAGTTGTCAAACAAAATTACAATAATGCTATCGGACAGGTGCAAACAATGAAACAAATAAAAATGTTCTGTCAATTGTGTACTAAGACTGACGATAACATAATTTAAATAATGAGCACATTATATATCATTGTCAAACATTTGGTAAATCAGAAAATTTATGTGGACCAAAGGAATTGTAGCTACAGTCAGAAAAACGGTACTTACAATTAGGGGAAACGAAGGCTCCAATAAAAAAACGAGGGAAGAGCAGAACATAATAATACCAAAAAAAACTGTCTGTAGTCATAACATGACTAATTCATACGGATTTTGTTCATAATTACCGTCCCTCTAACGTCATTATATTGATGTTTTCTAACCTATTTGCGTCCGGTCGTGTGTTATAATTATATATAATTGGTATTTGACAAATTAGCTATCCCCGGCTTGCGAGGTAAAGTCTCCTTCTTTGACAGAAACCATTGCGGGGATGTGCACATCAACTTGCCAAAATTTCACCGTAAAGCAATGAATGGTAACTGAACGCAAAGAAACATATTAATAAGACGATAGTCCACTATACTAATTTCCTATAATGCAACATTACATTTTTTATTACATAAATCAACAATGTTGGTTTATGTAATGAAACTGTACGAAGATTCTTTTGAAATATGTATTTATAACACAATAATCTACTAAACTACTTTCCTATAATGCACAACAATGTTGATTTATGTAACAATGTTGATTTATCTAATGAAACTGTATGTAGATTCGTTTACGTAATTGCGAACAAATGCGTCCCCCTAGATTTCAACAAGCCTTCAGAAGAGAAAACTATTCTTAGCCGAAACCACTCAGTGCTATTGTGTACACAAACTTATTTCTAGATTTCGAAGAACTGGACCGAAAATAAAGTCGATTCTGACGTGTGTTTGCATTATAATTTGAAACGGGTGATATAAGAGGCTACTTCTGTGAAAAATTTCGTGCTTATAAACCTACCGATTTAAGGAGTACAGTAAACATAAAATATATCCACACTACTAAAGAAATTAACTTTGTATCACTGGGATAAAATAAAATTAAATGTCAGAATGACGGGTACCGTATACGTGGTTCATTCTAAAATATCCCTTGTATCATTGAGATACTAGTTTAATTTCCTTAGTTGTTCAGATAATTTTGAATAGTTTTAAGTCCTGATATTAAATCTGGTGCTGTATATTATCTAACAATTATTGTTAGTTTTATTCTGTAGATATAATATGCTAAAGCATTCAAATCAGTAAACATACTTGTGAAACTGATCAATTTTAAATTTAATTTTGGCTATAACTTTGTGCTAAGATCGTCTCTAAGGAATAAATTACCCAACCATCAATTACAAAAATCCTTACAGTCTCTTTTAAGAACTATATCGTCGAATACATCTACCTTAATCATAAACGCAGGTAACCTGCTACTTCCAGATTATGTCTGTCATCATTTATGTCTTATCTTCACGCTCTCACACGCATTGGGATCTAACACACACCCACACAAACGGTATCAGCGCTTACTGGTCATCAATTTTAGATCAGCCTTTCCTAATCTAGTGCGCATATCACTATAACGTCATACTAAATATCATAAACAATGCTAAGAGCAAATCGAATTAATATGGTTCGAATAAAGTAAATAAGTTGCTTTAATTTAAAATATAAATAATAGCTAAACTACGTAATATTGCTTTAATTTACAATTTTCTCCTGTAATTAACAGACATCGGCATTTCCTTAACATTTCTAAAATGGAATTAAAGTTTGACAAAACATTGCAGTATTACACCCACGCGCGAAACGAACATAATAAATTCTTTTGTTTTTATTTTTAAGCTTTCGGTACCCAAAGTGCTGGTCAGTTTTATTGTGAAATACGGTCATTGAATGCCTTTGTTGTTTGCGGGATAATGTCATTGAATTAAGACGTTTGACCCGGAGAGCAAAATTGGGAGGCGACCCGCGGCATTCATCTAACGAGACCACTACAACTTCATAAAGTACGTTCACGGAAACGGAAAAAACAATCCGTATAATAAGCGACAAATTTTGAAAAAGAACTGAGATAAAAGACCGTATTCTTGTCTAAATCTCAAACGTCTCGAAGGACCACGGTCTTCTATGACCTCTTTGTCAAATAAATTGATGATAACCTTGACATATACATTATTTTTTTATAGTTTATATTGGCAAACGGGTAGACTCATGGTAATCAGTAATAACCGCCAATGGACATCTGCAACACCAGAGCAGTTGCTGAGCCCCTATGGACCGCAGATTTCTTAAGTCGCAATAACCTAGGCCTAGGAGAAACTGGCTCTCACACGGTAAATTTTAAACACCCCAATGTGCTTCCGACACATTCCACAGTCCTTTACGATGGATTCCGACGGAATGGTGGTGGCCAGCCATTCAAACCCCGACAGGTCTTACATCACCGAGCAAGACAGATATTTTTTCGCCTCGTAAGAAATGCCTGAATTATGTTTGGTTATGCTTGTTTCAGGGTTTCTTTTTCAACGATGCACGATGACATAACTTTTCATGAAGTTATCAGAAGATAAAATGGTGAATATTATAACATATTAATTCAGCAACACCGGTAATTACATTGATGATACATGGTATTTTATTGTATCTATACTACGGGACTTCCATGTGTTTCGATTGAAGCTACGTATTTCTTTTCCGGTACTGTATTCACATTCCAAGCGGGAGAGTAACAAACAAGCGAACATTGAGTTGCATACGTTTTGGCTCGCTGCCACCAAAATACGGACGTTCTAGATAAAATTCTACGTACTAAGTGTTAATTTGGTGTACCACGTGGAAATGTTTTTGGAGGTGTTTTGCGGAAAGGAGTATAAGTCATACGTTTATTTTGAAAACTAGCTCTGTACCTGCGGTGTTACCTCCAGGAAATTCAAGACTCTTCGCGAGGACAGCTAGCAAAGCATTATTATGATAAACATCCAAAACGTTCTCCAAACCGCACGAGGTTCGGAAAAACTCACGAGCCTGCGCGCCTTACAGGCTAAATCCTTCTCATCCTAAGGCGTTAGACGAGGCCAGTGTCCAATAGTTGGTCTGTAATTGGCTGAATTGCTGTGGACTGATATGTCAACAATATGTCTGTATCGGTACAGTCATCATACAGTATGGTCATCATCCTCCGAGCTTTTTTCTCAACTGTGTTGGGTCGGCTACCGGTCTAACCTGATGCGGGTGAATATCAGTATTGTACCCGAAGCTACTGCCTAGCCTGCTCCAGCAATTCTTGGGCATTACCGTTATTCGAAGTAGACTGATATTGAAACACTCGTGTCTTTTGGGCTTTTGACTACCACTATAACGATTGGCATAGGTGTCCGTAAACAGTACCGACGGCTTTTCGTTGTCTCCGAGGAACAGAGGCATCTCGATGTTAATAATGGTTACCCATACACTGACTAACCGCGGCAAGCACAGCTTTATCTTGAGGATTGTATGATTAGCGTAGTTAGATACTGAGCCACGAGCCTGAGCCTGTGTATGGCATTTCTACTATATTTAGGCAGATAATTTGTCAATTAGCGTCTTCTATCTATAGAAAACGGACTTGTTTGCATGCAGCTAGTACTAGTATGGTCTAGGTACCTTAAAACTAAGGCTGCAAAACCAACAATAAAAAATAACTCCTAATAATATTTCTAAACTTCTAGAACTTACGAGTTGATTTCTTTCATTCATTTTAACATATAAATTTACAAGAAACACTATTGCTTCGTCCCCTGCTTATACCGCAATGGAAAGCAGTGTGACCGGTCCACAGTATTCCAAAGTAACTCCACGGTTCGCAAACGTCTCGGTCTGGTAAACTTTCGTCTACAATATTATTAAAATTATCACTTTCTAAGTTAAAAGTGCATTGCAAAATATAAGCTGCTTCTAACAAATAAACTTTAGAGTAAGATAATAAGGTGGAATACTGTTTGGCAACTATATTAATCAAGGTGTTGATATATTGAAAGTCAGAGTAATGTATGATTCCAGAGAATTCCGTTGGAATTGAAATAGCATAAAATTTCCTGAAGCACAGCTCAGCTACATGCGCGACGATATCAATATCGTTTACAGAAATAGTTTTCGCCCCAATGGGAATTTATAATTAAACACCATGAATTATTTGTTTTTTACATGAGGACCTTGTTACAAGAAGTCCTGAGCACTGACCTCATTTTAAATGATTTTTCGAAATTATAACAACAACCACATATCTTTGACAATCTTTAAAACGCAAAGGGAAGGAATTTCTGGAAAATGTAAGTGTAAAATGTTATCTTTCCAAGATATTTCTGTTCTGATGAAGTCTGGCTTTTGAAGAAAAAGCCTTAATAGTATATTGTATAAGTCGATAAATATGATACTCATAGTGTACTTTAGCGGCTAAGTTTAGCCCTACTCATGAGAGCCCAAGGATCTCACGTAAGTACTGTGTCCACATTTCAATCTTACGCTCTTACTAATGCTGGAAGCTTAGAGAAGTTGTAATCTAGCATTCAAACCAAGAACGAATATTTTGTTATGGACGTTATATATAGGAGCGCTCTCCGTCGAAAGCTTATGTCATTTCCATACATTTTGTCTATTCCTTCGTCGATTGGAACGTTAAATTGCATTGCAAGTAGTATCAAGAACCTAATGATGAAATGTGGACATCATATAGGTACTGTGTCCACATATTTTCATCATGAATCTTTTGGTAATACTGGTTTTATAAATAAGTTACAATTTAACGTTCCATGTGGTTCTAATGAATAGGGCTATGACCAAGGTGAAAAGATTTCAAACGTGAAGACTTTCGGTGGTACCTACGAAAGTTTGGTGAACAAAAAAGGCGTGTACTCACTTTGAGCTTCGGGTAGAAGTCTGGCAATCTGTTCGGCTTGAGATTGAGGGTGTTGCAGATCTCCCGGTGTAACGCCAGGATCTGTTTCATGGTGCCCGCCGAACAGAAGTGGTCAAACATTTCAGCCGCCAGCGCGCACTCTGGCGGCGTCGGCTCGACGCGTGCGCCCCTGTTCATTTTGATGGGGCTGAAAAAGAATAAAAACACATTTTTATTTTGTCTATACGTCGTTGTAAAAAACGTTAACAAAGCGTTTGTCATCATTATCATCCCATCATATTGACCCACTGCTGGGCAGAAGTCTCCTGTCAGAATTAGAGGGATTAAGCTATATTACCCCACGCTGGTCTATTACGGTTTGGCAAACTTCACATAACATGGCGAAAATCTCTTAGTCGTGCAGGACTCCTCAAAAGGTGAAGGAAAACTTCACGTTTTTTGTGTTTTTGATAGGCTTACGCTTAACTGCCAGTTCTGATGTTAAGCTACACTGCAATCTACCATCTGCCGTTAAAGTACGAAATTGCACTAAATCATAATTGCAAGGAATCATGATCATTTTTATAAAAAATCCGTCACTATAATTTTTTTCTTTTACTTTCCATACAAGTAACTGCCATGTTAATGGCAATAACTTGCCCCAATATAATTGTGCCAACTGCGCCCGCATCAAAACGCCATACAAAGGCTCAAAAACCTTAAGTTACCACCATTGTAATATAAAAAATAAAGAAGAACCAAGAAATACCGAGAGCTATGCTGTGCTGTGTGTGTACCGCGACGTCTCAGACACGACAATGATAACAAGACTCTTTTTACACCACTGCATACATAAAAATGTAGTACCTATATGTACCTATATAATTGTATCATGAGTGATACAATTACACGCTTGGCGGACGCATAGTCTATAATTAGTTATTATGAGCTTATTACACTCATGTTAGTGCAAAGTGCACGCGGTAATGCAGTGGGTTCGTTCACATATCACCGACCGAACCGATACACATTGACGGCATAGTTAACATAGAGTCTTCGAACTTCGTGATTGCACTTCAATAGCTAGCTGGTGCCCGCGGTTTCATTCGTATCCCAAAGGACTTTCGACACAAATGCTAAGTCCTTCTCCAAGATCTAATGAGTCTTATCTATCTCCAAAGGTACCTATCAAAATTCATTAAAATTGTTTAGACGTGAAAAGACAGACAGTTGCTTTTATTATATGAGTGTGGATATTGAATGATACTTAGAACTGCCTCATTAGTGTTCTACTAGTGTTCCTAAGTGCCACTGTCGAGCAGTGTTATTGGATTTTTCTATGGAATTATCAGTAGCAACTCGGAGTTTGGATTTGTGCCCGGATAATGGAAATAGGCTCGATCCCTTCTTCATGGGACTTAAACATACCTGCGAACTGCGGGTGTACGTAAGAAGTACACAACTACCTAACCTTTCGGGGAATACAGGCGTGATGGTATGATAAAAATATACATCCATTTCCTGGTAACCGTTTTTTAAAATAATTCGGTGTAAGTAAACGCGCACCGATCGCGTTAGTTATATAGAACATTTTGATCTTGCAGATTTCTAGTACTTAAAACGTTATACATATTATAATTTTATAAAATTCATTATTACAAACAAGTTATTGCCCCGCAATTTTACAAGCGGCTGTAGCCTAATGGCTAGGGCCTCGGCCTTGCGATCATGTGGTTGCCGGTTCTTGGGACCATGTACAACTAACATTGCTAGTAAGCTTTTTAAACAAAAAAATTAAGTTTCACAAGTCAAAGATTCGAATAATCGCCAGTCTTAAAAAAAACATATTTCTATATATTTTAAAGCGAAATCCTCTTAACACTGACGGATTAATCACGAAATCTCAAAAACTATAAAGGCTACCTAACTTGAAATTTGGGCATGTTTGTGTTTATAAAAAGATCGAAGGTATTGTGAAAATGTATATTGTGTAAAAACGGAACATTACACCTTTCGGCCAAAACTCCTCCACTTCATGAAGGTCGACAGGCGTTCACGGTACTCTAGCCATAAAGGAATTGAAGTTCACGTTATGACCTAGAGTCCAACCGCTCGACCCTCAGGGTGAGATTGCTTTTTACTGCAATGCGGGCATCATTGCGAGCCACAGCTAGTTGTCTTATAAATGACAAACGCACGGCGACGTGAGCTCGAAATGTAGAAAGTAGAGCGTTAGTTCGGATTGCGGAGCATATCTTTTCAATTTTAGGAGCACTGCACTCGAAGTTACAACACGCTAAATCTATCCCTCATAACTCAAAATACCTAATCTACGTAGTACACACATCTAAAATCTAAATCTAGACTTGTACATCGAATCTGCGTGCATCGAATCAGTGAACCCAAGCCCCACCGAGACACGAAAATCACCCTCTATTTTTGTTACCTAGATTACGTGCCAAAACACGAAGATACACTTCACATTATACGACTACATGTAATAAAATAATTATACGAAACAAATGCGGACTTGGAGAGTGTACCATAAAAGAGACATAGACCTATGGTCCCCAACTCACGGCCTTTACTGCTTTATTTATCTTTTGTATTTTTTACGTTTATTCCTTTCTTCCAAGCTTCGATATACACGTGTGTCAAGGACAATTTGCGTTTATGACAAATAAATGGCCTCTCAATGACACTGCCCAAGCCTCGGGCCATTTATTTGGCAGAATTCCAACGAATACTAGGGATACACAATAAGAACCGACGACTTCTTTTGTACTGGACATGGGACACGCAGTGTGATTCAACAGTAAGACAACATATTATAGTAAAATCGACCGGCCCCAATAACAAATCAGGATTTTTGTAGAAGCAATGTCCAAAACTTATCTCAAGTAAGCGAATGTTAAATTGTTATTGGGAACTGCCATAAAGCGCAAGCGTTCGTTCAGAACGTTCTTAACATAGTACATTACACATACAGTACACGCTTTTTTAAACGTGGCAGAGCCATGCTTCGGCACGAAAGGGCCGGCTCGACCGGAGTGATACCACGGCCTCACAGAAAACCGGCGTTAAACAACGCTTACGTTGTGTTTCGCTGCGTGAGTGAGGTTAGCGGAGGCCCAATCCCCTTTTAAAAGGTCGGCAACGTACTTGTGACTCCTTGTGGGGTTGCGGGTATCCATGGGCGGCGGTAATAGCTTACCATCAGGCCATCCGTCTGCTCGTTTGCCCTCCTATCCCATTAAAATAACGCACTATCATCAAGCAACAACTACGATTATAGATGGTTTACAAGTTGAGGGATTCAGTCCTCTCGTGTTCCTCACCTAAGCCAATGTCGTCAACATCATGACCTCAGTCCGGATATTGTAATTGAGAGAATACATCTAGACCTCTGCTCCTTGGGTCAACAGACTCTAAGTGTATGCGCACACCAACGATTATCTGCAAGACAGTGCAACGAACTCATTTGCAAGTCCACACAGAATGAGGCTTCTGACATATTTATTTATATAAACTGGCTATGTCAAACAGTGATAAGAGTGTTGATATAATTTTATACAATCCCTAGAAAATTTCCCCCTATTAGATTTCGTGATTAATCAGAGTTGTGTTTCAGGTCTATAACGATACTAAACCGATGTATAATAATCGATCAGTTTAGCGGCTTCAATCTCAAAACGAAACATTTTTCAATCATCAGTCATTCAATTTACTGACCTATAAGAAAACTAGGTTTTGTAGTTTGTATGCGCCCGCGCCATGAGTAATACGACTATCGTTTCAGATTATACTGCTTATCTATGTAAGTATGTTAGTCATGAACTCGCCTTATGTAAATTGTAGGAACAATTGAGTACTATCTAACACGTCGCTATTCCATGTATGTCATCTATAATCTCTATATTTCAAATCACGAGGTTTCATCTTGCAGAACCGGCTTTTCCCGTAACTTTGGAGGTAAGAGATTGTGGGTCCGAGAATCCAGCTACAGAGATTTATTTCTACATTTGGATTATCGTTGTGAGTTTATACAGTCCTACTACTAGGAAAAATAGGTCCCACTTCTTTTGGAAGTCGACCATGCTACGAGAGGGCTAGCAAAAACGATAAGAATTGTATCGCGTTCCAATCACGACAAAATACAACTGATGTCCTTAATTGGCCAAAATGTATATAAAAAATAATTGTATTGCGAAGTTAGAGAAATTGAATCGTTATATTAATAATTATGATTATGTAAAGCGTAATAATTACCCGTGTAATGTGCGCGGACCGTTACACTGGACTTATTAGACAATCAACAACGCAATCTAAATTCTACCCTTACTTACAGATATTAGATCTATTTTGGCTGAGCAATTTTTTTAAAGGTGCAATATGCTCTTTGCTTTCAAAAGCTTCTAATTAGAGTTTTTGAGTCCAATTAACATGTACACATATTATTACGGAGTGTTAATTTGAGAAAGTATAGTGGAAAGGAAAGAAATTTGGAAGAAAGTTTATTCTTTGTATATGATTTTAATGATATGAAATTAATAAAAAAATATTGAAGTTTTATCCTGTCGAAATTTCGCCACTCTCGTATGCTCTTAGTTGCTTAGTTAAACTCTTAATTAAAAAACTCTCAATAGAAGAACTGTTAAATTCACTTCAGTTTACTTTTTAAGACCTAACATTATCTACTTATAAGAACGTGTGCTAATTATTATCACTCACATAAACAGTGAAGGAAAACATCGTGAGGAATACCCGAAAGACATTTATTTTCTTTGGATCCCAGTTTAATATTTTTGGTGTTGGATCCCAAAAAATGTTATGTATTTCCGTTCGATACCAAATTTAAAAAATGCAAGTGAATTACGTTTTATTGTCATCGAAAACCGATTTCCATTGGATGAAATGATTAAAAAATCTGAAATATAATAAAATGAGTATAATAAGTAATATAAAATACTAGCGACCCGCCCGCGGTTTCACCCACGTTGCCCCATTCTTAAGAGTCGTAGCGTAATGTTAAATAGCTTAAAACCATCCTCTTGAATCATTTTATCTATTAAAAAAAACCGCATCAAAATCCATTGCGTAGTGTTAAAGATCTAAGCATACATAGGGACGGACAGACAGCGGAAAGCGACTTTGTTTTATACTACGTAGTGATACCCATTTTATATTGACTTACTGAGCACTTATAATATTGCTTTGCTCTTTGTTATCACGTCTATCTATTTACACGCGTAAGCATTGCATAAAGTGCATAGTTTTTTAGTATATATTTATTTTATAGTATTTAGATATTAGCAACTTAAGTTCAAGTACTGAGAAGCCTATGGCAAGGAGTAGATTGCGAGACTGATGATAATTGTAGAACCCGGTCATTTCTATAAGACGCCTCCTAGTTTTCAATCAACGCGGCGACAAAACGTCTCGACACGAAGTGCAATTCCGATCGTAACGTGGGCGCTGCCCCTTATGAAGTTGACATCAATATTATTAGATCAAGCTGATAAAAATAGCGGCAATGACAAGAATCAATTATTCCGTCATTTGCGATCAACATCGTTGTAATCAAAGTAAGGCCTCGGTACAGCGGATAAAACCATGCTCGTGAACAAGCCACGCCTAATTATGTAACTAATTACTTACATATAGTGTGTTCTGATCTTGATCCACTAAAGATTTATTAGTATTTATTTATGCATCCCGCCTACATTAGCAGATAAGTGGGAGATAGTTATCATACAAACAATTTATTGTACATAGTGACGCGATACGCATTTTGTCGAGTTCAGTGTACACAAATGTATGGAACAGCTGTTTTCTTCGTGATTTCAGGGTTGGTTCCATAGTAAAAGGTATTCCTAATGATGAGTACAATACCGTCCTTTCGGTTCTAAAACGACTTAAAGTCACGGTGTATATGTGATAGGGAATGACGCGAAAATAAAATGGTTGGTTTAACGTAGGTAATAAGATCAGAGTGATATTTATTTACTATATGAAAGTAATAAATAGTTATTTTGAATTTCAATTGATTTTGGGGCTGATATAGAGAGCTGTAACTGAGAATTCAAGATCAAAAGAAACGGTATCAACATTAAAATCGTCGGGTGCCTTATTGGGGAACGCTAGGTCCTGAACATACCAGCGAACTGTGGTTGTACCTACATTAGAACACCTCTGCCTACACTTTGAGGAATTCAGGCGTGATAGTATGTTATGTTTATGTGCAATATGCCCCTCACGCTCTGGTCCGTGGCGTATGACTCCAAGATCATACTAATAATAGTCCTTCCTCGTTTGCCATCCACCTGTTATGAGTCTTGTCTCCATAAATAGTCAGGCGATTTCAGTGGGCTGAGATAATGATATAAAGATGCTGAGTTTGAGTCACATCCGGTATACGTAGGATCCGGCAATCAACATAATTACGTGTACCAGTGGTAGGTATCGCACTCATTAGTATTGCGCTATCGAAAATTAACACGTTTAATTAACTTAATGCTAACTGCTAGCTAATTTATAGCATATGCATAATGCTCACAATAATAGACCCCATTTAAAAAAAAATATTTATAAACGAGTATAATATGGAGTTTCTCATTGGCTCTTCTTCATAAAACCTACTGTTTTTTAATAGTTGCAAGTTACTGACAATTCCTAAGTGCCTGTAATAATTAGAATAGAATTAATTAATATTAATAAATTCTTATTAATTAGAATAATTATTAGAATATAGAATTCTTCATCTTCTTATCGTGTCACTGGTCAAACAATATCCGAGTAGTATGAGGCCACCTCAATGGCGTTAGGTGTGGCCGCGTAGAGATCGTCCATCGTGCAGGTGTACAGGCACATAGGACACACCATATATGTGTCATAGATTGCTGTGGGTCGCCGCAGTCACATTGAGCAACATTACGATCTCTGAATCCCCATTTGCACATATTGGTACTGCATCTGCCAATCTGGGCACGTAGTCAATTTAGGGACTTCCAAACTGGCCACTGTAAGTCGTGCCCAGGTGGCAACTTCTGCTGTGCAGCAATAAAACAGGAGATGGGGGGTAGCGTTCGATCAAGAGTTTTCTTTGATAGCTTGTGTACTGCGGAGATAGCTGCTGCGGCTTTAGAGACGTCCTAGGGGTAGCTGGAAATCGTATGGGGGATGACGGTGGTCAGATTACTGTTTGTATTTCTCGAGAGAAAACATAAATATAAAAATAGTTGAATTAAATCGGAGTAAATATACTACTTTTCAGTGTATTACAAGTTTATGGATTACGAGTAGAACTAATAAGTAGTACCCACATGTTACCTCTAGTTAAAAAAAACTGTAATTGTAGAAATTGTGACTAAGATCTATTTAGAAACGGAGACATCGACATCGGTTTTGGATGGTAATAGTTCTATGAAAAGTGTATAAGAAGTCTACCGTGGGAGAGCCATGCTTCGGCACGAATGGGCTGGCTCGACCGGAGTGATACCACGGCCTCATAGAAAACCAGCGTGAAACAATGCTTACGTTGTGTTTCACCGAGTGAGTAAGGATACCGGAGACCCAATTCCCTTTTAAAGGGCCGGTAACGCAATTGTGACTCCTCTGGTGTCGCGGGTGTCCATGGGCGGCGGTAATCGCTTACCATCAGACAATGCGTTTGCCCCCCTATCCCATAAAAAAACTAAATAGAGATTCAATCCAACATCGCAAGAAGCAAACATAATTTTGAATCCAATTGTAATACCGCGTAGTGCGTGTAAGGCAATCGTATCGCATAAAATTAATTATAAATCTCCAGATAGATACTTTCACTACGGTCGATATTCGATTAAACTTTACTGTTAACCCATAAATACAGATTAAAAAAAAATATCGTAAATTACATGAATAAACAAACTATTATATAAAAAAACGCTTTTGATAATTTGATATTTACATGTGGAATTTATGGTGGAGTGTCTATGAAGAAAGCCTCATTAGTCTAATGGTCTCAAACGCGACAGCTACGCTAGAGTTCCTGGGTTAGATTCCCAGGTCGAGCAAAGTGTTATTGGATTTTTCTATGAATTGGTTAATGGTTAAACGGTTAATGGCAATAGGCTCGCCCCCTATTACATAGGAACTAAATATCGGCGAACTGTGAATTCAGGCGTGATGGTACTATGTTTTGAAAAAAATTCTCAGGCATGCAGGTATAATATAATAAATATAAAATAATAAATATAATAAATAATTAATTAGTTATTATTACTAGTCAGAGGTGCGTACCTATTGGATTCGAACTCGAGAACTCTGAGTTGGGAGACCCGTTGTAGACCATATTTATGGTTCCTGATGAATTCTAAACGTCATAAAACTGGCCATTTCACGGCCATCGTGGTCACATACCCTATATATGTAGCTCATATCGCCACAAATTATGACTGAGTTCTCCGCAACGCGATTATGTCATATTCATTACAAGACTAGAAAGTGCCGACAACCACTTTTTACCCGACTGCGAAGCGTAAAGGTGTACGTTTTTCAGGTTATTATTCACACGTTTTACTTTTCAGCGGCTGATTGGATTAGCGTAGAAACATACGGTGCGTCAAGATTGAACGGTAGCGCTCAGTTTATTGGGAATCCTTGAATCTATCTTAATATTTTCAATTTTTAATGATTCTATGCTGTGATTTGATACAATTGATACATAAAATATATAAAAGCAGTGATAGCCTAGATACAGTGATCATTTATATTGGACTGCCAAGTCGTAGGTCTCGAGTTCGAATCCAAAGCTTAGACTTATTGCAATCATGTGCAATTAATCATCAGTATAGGAAAAAGATCGTGAGGAACGTTGTGAGGAAACCTGCATGCCTGAGAGATTTTCTCAACGGCGTATAGTAAGTTGCCCACCCACAGTAGGCTACTGTAGTGGACTATACGCTATCACTTCTTAATCTAAGAAGAGAGCCATGCCCAGCAGTCAGACAGTGAATAGAATAAAGACGAATACAAAAAATATTTTAAACTTTACGGAGACATAGCAGTTTTCACCGTTGAGCGTAATTCTAAAATACGGCCCTTAGACATAATAAATATTATTGAAACAATTATAATAATAACACATCCGTGTTTCACTACCTTTAAATAGATTTAGCCAAGCCAATGCGAATAGGAAAAGCAAAAATTATTTATGTACCACGCACTTTTCACGCCAGCGTCATTTAAATGACCCACGTATTTTTACATTATTTCTTTTTTGAAAAGTCCGGTATAATCCTTTTAATTTGTTCGTTGGTCTTTGTGATTTGAAAGAAAGAAATGTAGTTTGCCAGAACATTTTCGTATTCTTATATAATTTACTAGCTGTTGTCCGCAGTTTCACTCGCGTCCCGTATTTTGTCTTTGCGAATTTTTCCGATGTTTTAATATTTATTCTACCTTTCAGGGAGGGGACAAATTCAACAAGTCAAAGATCATAAAAAAATTCCGTTTTGTTATAAATGATGTAACTAATACGATTTTGTTTTATATAAAGATTTCGTATCTACGATAGCAGATCTAGTTGCTTCATGGTTAACACAAACCTACGTCAACAGGCGCCATATGAAATACTGATAGAAATATGAAATACTTTTGGAATAAGAGCTTTAAGAGCCTTATTCGTACCTACACGAATTCGTTAAAAATTAATGTAAGTATGGGCGTATGTCGGGTGCGCATGACGCACCACGACCTTGTAGTATTATTATTTCAATCTAATTATTCGGATCAATATCAAACGTTTTTATTTACATTTTTTTGGCGGTTACCCAAAATTTGTTACTGTCTTCTTCAAAACAAACCAGTGTATTGTTATTATTGAATTGATCAGACCTCTAGAATGCGTTTCTTCTAAATACGTAACGGATTTAATTTAGTAATTTTTGGTAGAATCAGTGGGACGGAAGAACCGCTGCGTAGATACTAAGAGATATATAAGAAACTGTATGTATACGTTTCTTTCTCCTATCGGAAAGAGGTCCATACAATTGGAGAGTGAGATGTTCAGAGAAGGTTGGAGAATCAGAGAAGATGTGGAACACAAAGTCGACAGAAGGTGATGATGTTGATACACTTACAATTCATAAAGTTTTAAAAGAATTCTAACACTAACACGCGTAAAACATTCGTTCCACATTAATCATTTGTAATTATTAATAAATGAACGATAATGCATTTAGTGCCCCTGTTTTACTTATTGTATACCATGAGTCCATGACCGTATCGACACATGCAAAGAAATATTCATTGTATAAATTAATAATGAAACAACTCCCACGAGACGGTTTCGTCGTCGACCAAGCGACCGATATTAAATATTATATCGATTAGGTTGTTGTTCAAACGTTGATATTTTCACTCAGTCAGAGATTGTCGTTAAGGGCTCAAAAGTTCAAATCTCTGCAAGGTTATTTGAAAAGAGTAGTAGAGCCTGTACGTATGGTATAGTGAGCGGCACATAAATTACTTAAACAATGAATGAAAGGGACAGCTAGTGTAGCGTGTACGCACTGTCCCACATCATTATTCTAGCCATCTCTTTCTTCTTAGTTCAAGATGTTTGCCGGCCTTATTTTGCGAATATTTTGCAAACGTTACGCGTCCACCAACTGCATACTTCCCTATATTTTCACATTATGCAACGACACTCGAGCTGGGAACGTCCATATTAATGATAGTGTTGCGAAACTTCCTATTAGAGCAATTCGATAAGCTATTAGATGCCGGAATATTCATGTTTCCCTAGTTCCCAGTTATACGCACATAAAAGAGAATTTAATCTGATTCTTCATTTTGAAATGAGGTTACCTTGCCCCATAATAGAAACTTGAACGAAGCTTGACCCGTCATTTATAGTAGCGTATTGATCTGAAATTTTCGTACACTCATGGCAACACAAGATTTGCTTACACATCAGGTATTCCATTCCTAAAAATGCTCAGCAGTGACGTCATGATACTCACTAATTTCACGAGCACTATTGCCGTTGATTGACTGCTTAGATACCAAAAAGGAAATTTTTAATTCATGAATAATATAAATTGGGTTTACTAGCCCAACTATGTTTGTCTCGTGATATTTGTCTACTATCTGTCTAAGTAAACTGTATAAAATTACTAATTAACAATTCCACTAATAAAGAAGCAAGAAAATGAAAAAAAAATATCTTGCTCAGCTAATTTATTTACACAAAGTCAATGACATTATATAGTTAAAAGAGGTAGACACGTTATCATCCTTCAAATGCGAATATTGTTTCGTGGGCAATGTGTAATTTGTAGTGTCACTTATGCGGTTGACCGACCTGAGGTGCAGAAGTATATTTGACAGCGCTAATGACAAATTCTTAGCTTCCGTACAATTTATTTTATTTTTTTCGTTGCAAATAAAATTTAAAATGAAAGCGTCAGCGCATGCCTTATTAGTATGAGAAAAAGGGACCCAATACATTTCATGTCACACGGATGGATGGATATACGGACATACTGGACATATGAAATGTGTCATATACGACAACTGCTCTCAGAGGAATGTCTGCCTTTCCTCTGAGCAACTGCTTAGTGCTAATTCTTTTCATCTTAGGCTGCCTGTATCTATGCGCGTGCTCATTAGGAAAGCCTAAAATGTTTAGTTTTATAGGTATGGACATGTAGCGCGACTGAATTTTAAATGACATTTACTATGAACATGGCGTATCTAATAGTATTATATCATTGCACATAGTGGTATCATTTTAAACAATGACGTCGTGCGGATCAGCCACGTGGCTGGCCCGCGGCGACGTCATTCACAGACGTGGTCACGTCACCACCATAGCAGAACACCAGGTATCGCATACCAGTGACAGCTAGACACTGGGATGCGATACCTGCTGTTCTTCTACTGCAATGAAATGAAATGAAATGAAATTATTTATTCTGCAAGTAGATCTTTAGAGATACCATGTCATGGTTTGGGTTTTTTTTTAGCTAGATGGCTTCACCATTTCCTAACTGACGACCTCTGAGAAGAAACACCGAAACAAACTCAGAGAATCATGGTTTCTTTTAAAGTCCAGGCATTGAAGAACACTTATAAGTGAGTGGTACGATGTAGGGTAATGTCTGAAATGTCCTTTTGAGGAAAGAACCATAGCAGCTTTGAGTAGACCAGTCCCAACTGACGGCACGCATGCATCAGTCATCGTGTAGCTCAACCATAATTTAGGGAGCTCAACGACCCTACCAATACGAGCATACCAATTCCAAATCCAACTTACTGTATTAATAAAATTATATTATATTATTTATTTATTTAAGGGCCCGGCGGACCGAATTTCCCGTACAAACGTAATACCAAAATAAGTCGTAGTTCAAAGATAATAAAATCAAATAGTAGTATTATTTGGATTCGGATACCATTAATCTAGGTTCCTATTCTACCATATTTTTTTGTGGTTTCGAGAAAAAAAGGAAAGCGTAGCGAAGCAGACGAAAAAAGATTTTAAAGGTTATGTAGTATTAAAAGATGCTTTAGTTAGATATAACCGTAAAATATCTTATTGTGATTTTTTTGCATTTTCCATGCTAACTTTGTTAGATATTTATTATATATTATTTATTATACATAAATAATATATAATAAATATATGCAGGTTGGAATCCAGCCCGCGATTAAAATTTTCCTTTACGAAAATAACTTTATAACCGTAAAAATTTGCTGCTCTCGAAAACAGCAAACCTACTTCAAATATCGCAATAACCGTATTTTTAGCACTTTGAGATCGGTATATCTCCAAATTCTGATGTCCTGTTCTGTTGCCGGATTTAGCGTCAAAAAATCTACAAGAAATGATGAGTGGTCACCCCTGGGTACAAAAAAACAAGAATTTTCACTACGTACACGTAATATAGAAAACGGTGGTGATGTCCGTCTATCGCTCGTAATTATTTACCAATTTCTAAGAACATCCAGATTCAGTCAAACAAGGAATCCAACCTCCCAGAGCGCACCACTCCGCGCTATTGAGGTCACCGAGCGAGCCAAATGAGTAACCAACTGCTATACTATAATGTCGACAGTTACTTGCTACCACGAGACACGAACTTTAATGAAGAGAAATAGGTCACTTTCCTCTTGAATGATTTGCTGTCGACGTGATCAATTCTAGTATTATATTATCATTAAGAGGTAAGTTTTTTTTCAAAGACCTCCCCCAGGCACGCACACAACAACACGCCTAAGTTACATGGAAATCGGATGAATAGGAAAGCATAGAAGACAAACATACATCTTTTTCATTAAATAGTACAGGCAGTCATCTTAACACTTGTTGTTTTAATTAAAAAAATCAAACATCTGGATTCCAAACAGATTTGAACATATTTTCCTTGAAACGAAATTTATTTTTCAATAAGCACTGACGTCACCATATGCCTCTTCCCGAGTGACCCTTATTCGGCTGTAAACATCTCACGAAGGCCGTTAAATTATTGAATTTTTAACTGTATGTCAATGACGTAAAGGCCTATAAGACGGATTCGTATTATAGAATGACTAATTTATATATCAGGGATCGATTGCCTTCTGATGACATTAACGACGTTAAAGTATGATATTTTACAAATAGTAGGAAAGTGGGCAATGGACATCTTTCCGATCAGGCTTAACGAATATGTACATACGGAGAAGCCCCAAAACCCAGGGACTAAGAAAGTAAGGCATACCACAACCAACGTGGAATTACAAATAGCTTCCGATAACTTTCTTTGGCGAGCAAAGAAATTAATATTCCTCATACGAAAGTAAAATACCTTAGGGAATGGCATTTAGAGGCACGTCACACAAATACCAAATCACTAGGTATTAGATCGTTAAATTCGACGATTTACGCTTACTTTTGTACATCTGTAAGCTCACATACTTCGTCGCCATTTCTCACTGTTTTCCGTCGATTTCGTCTAGGGTTAATGTTGTCCATTTTGTTAACTAACCATTAATTAAGTCCTCTGAGTGCAGCGGTAAGATAACAACTTTGTCGACAAAGCATAAACTACTAATTTAGAACACAAAGATAAAACAAAAACACAAGGGCTTTACACAAGACATAGATAATATTCACACAGCCTTATAAAGCAAACAAAGAATTCATTCATAATCATCGCGATATTACGAGGAAGGCGGAAAACGTTCACTAAAGCCATATGTGGATAATGAAGTCAGTGTGTAATAAAGTGGCTTGAATGATCTCCAATACAAGTTCCGTGAATTGCGTTACTTTTTTAATTTAATTCTTGGTAGGCTTACTCTTGACTGCCAGTTCGTCTGGTCTTAAGCGACACTGCGATCAACGATGGAGCGCGCTTGCCCAGAAGAAACCGAGTCATTTAAAGACACCCAGATTATATCTATCGGGGAAGACCCACTCGGGAAGCGCATTCCACATTTCAGTTGTACGCATGATTAATGTGGAATTAAACTTCGTTTGGGTTTCTGGAATGTTCACCATAAAACGATGTCGCTTTTTTGTGATTCTGGTCTTCCGATAGTAAAAAGGGCAAAGGGGAATAAGATCGTGGAAATCTGATGAACATTAAACATGTTAACTTTGGGTTAAAATTGCACTAAAGTATAGAGACTTTTTTAAAGACATATGTACCTTACTCTAAAGTACTACACGTTTGGCGTAGCGGTTAAGATGGTCACCTCGCCAATACCGTTGCGCCCATTGTCGAGATTCAATTCCCACTAGAGACAAATAGTTGTGGGTTCCACGGATTTTCTTTTCAAGTTATATACATTAAATTGTATATTTGTGAAGTCTCGTGCGACACAGGGTTAAGTCCCTGGAGGTGAAGATGACTTAAAAAAAATGAAAAAAAATAGTGCATGTTAGCGTGAAAATTCGAATCCGCTAACCGAAGAGAAAAATCCCGTCGCTAAAGCTTAACTACTGGGTGTTACTGTGTGAATGCATGTCTTAATGCTTTAAATCCCTTTTAAACCTCTCTATCTAGATTCTAGAGTCACACTGAGAACAAAGCGTAGCTTTCCACCGCGTGAATCTCAAATGTGGTGTTGCCTACTTTATATCTTAGACATTAATGATTAATTAGCAGCAGATAAACAATTGTGAAAAGTCATGCGGGCGGGTTAGGGGTTCTTTGATGATTCTTTCTAGCTTGTGTTGTCCCACGGCAGGGCAAACACCTCCCTCTCCTTTTGTCACACTTCTCTGTTTTCTACTAGTGAGAGTCAGTAATTTCTGTAGGAGTCAAACTCCTCCCTTCAAATAAACTGATATTTAATAAACTTGATATAGGACGGAGCCAAAACGTGGATACGCGAATAAAGTAAATATGTATTCCAACCTTTTAGAGTACCCTCTTACTACAAGAACCTGATCTAATAAAGACCAACATCAAGTGTTTTGCCAATTTTCTTATTAACTTGGCGCTGAAGTACCTAATTCAAGTGAATAAGAAGGAAGAATGCAATTTGTAGCACCCAGTTTCATCATTTCATATGAGATACGTGATTGCGTCATACACACAAAACGTTACGTATTCAATAAAATAACTGTAAATACATAATAAATAATTAAGTACGTATATACAGGAATTTTTGACATTTTAAGGGGGGCGGATTAAAGCCTACACCACTCAATAGGAGTCGCGAGTGAAACCGCGGGGAAAAGCTAGTTGATAATAGACCCATATACCAAGGCAGTGCAAAAAAGCAGTGATAGCCTAGTGGTATGACCGTTGGACTGGCAAGACAAAGGTCTCGTGCGTTCTACTGTTCTACGTTCTCTTTCTATCATAAAATTAAAATGCTTATAGTTCATTATTTTACAACCAAATTTAATTTTTCATCGACTACTTTTGGTGATTTTATTTCATGAGACCATAAAAACCAGGCAACTATCCTATTATGAACAACTTCGGTAACCTTCGAGAGCACCGAATGCGTATGCGTTCTTAAGCCGACCCTATAGCTAACAGTAGACGGGAATGAAAACACCATAATATGTTTGATATTGAACAGACACCGCACATCAAGGTCACATACGAGTATTAAATTACAGTCTGGACTACCAAACTTGTCTTTTATATTGGACTTTAAATAAAGACTAGGCTCTACTTGTCATCCTTTGTGTAGGCGTAAAACATAACATACCATCACGCCTGTATTCCCGGAAGAAGGGGCGAGCCTATTGCCATTAACCGGACACAAATCCCAAACTGAGCTGCCATTGAGAATTTCATAGAAAAACTCAATAAAATTTTGCTCGACCTGTGAATCGGACCCAAATAACATAACTAATTAGTAATCTATCAAAACTAGTTACTAAAGCTGTTATAGTTTTGGCAGACTAGGGTCTATCTAGTACATCGAGACACCATGGCGGCGCAACCATGGTCTCAATTTATTTATTTTTAATGTTTTTATCTGTGTGTTGGATCGTAACGCCCAAACGAATGGACCGAATTTGATACAGTTTTTTTTTGTTTGAAAGGTGACTTGACCTTGAAGAATATGGTATGCTGCTGTATGCTATGATTTATATAAATCTGGCCAGACGTTTGAAGATTATCAGCTCTTTTCTAGTTCACGAAGGGATGTGAGCAACTTCCACAGGTCTGAATTATTTGAAATTTGGTATTCTGTTACTTCAGTGATATTGCAAGAACATGGTAACCATAACATAATTAGAAAACTAGTAAGATATTACATGATCTGTCACTTTTTACAAGCTTTTATTGAGCTTGCAATGTTCATAATTATGTTTGTTTAGATAAAAAATTGTGTTGCGTTAATATAATTTTAATGTTATATTGCGTTACAATCGTCACTCCATGATTTCAAAATTGTTGACTTTTTACAGTTTCTTTCTTTTGATAGTTTGTATAGTAGTTTGTGTAGCTTTCTGCTACCATTACTGCAAATAGTTTAATGTGCTCATTGATACAGAATTCATAACTTTTCTAGCTGCTATTTCATTCAACTTATTCGATATTAACAGAATATAATAAAGTACATAAACTGGCCGCGACGTTTCTTATTTCAACAGTCTAGTACCTATAGTCTTTCTTAACTCAGTTATTGCCAGTAACTAAAAGATTGTAATACTAGACATGTAATAGATAATCGAAACTCTATCCTTTTCGCTTGTCAAGTTGTAAATGATACGATATAATTTGTGCGTCGGTTAGTTGGATTAGTTATAGCAGTAAGTAAGTAGTAGATGTTTGCTAGAGCCATTTCAAGAGTCATCTCTTATTTCTGAATAAGTAAACACTAGTAGCTGCCCATCTAAAACATTATTATCTATAAAAAAAATTATGTTCTTGCAAATACATCATAACACTTAGAAAGACCTTTGGAAAGCCTCATAATAATTATCTAAAAGCTTAAGGGTCCAAACGCTCAAAAACAATAGATTTTGTATTATTGGATTTCACTGTTAAATTTGGAGTAAGTAATTTTGCTCGACCTCACAGCATACATTTCAGAAAAAGACTTTTGCAAAAAGCTTTACTACCAAAATGTATACTACATTTTGGTACAATACTGATTCAAATTTTAACGCATGCACCTACTGAACTTTAAGAATAAATGAATCGATTAAATCAGAAATAGATCTATTGGCAATGCGAAATTGCGAACAGAGTCCCACTCACTCGTTCTGTTCAGTTCTGTTACTCTTGACCTGTATTTCTCAGTATTTTAGAGCAGGACACATCCCTCGGGGATGGAGAGAATAGCGCGATTTATAGGTACAGAGAGGAACTTACACCGTGTCATACCTATAAACTATAGAGTCCATAATTTCACACGATTGGCGTAACGGCTAAGCGATCAGCTTCTGTGCCATGTGTTGTGGGTTCGATCCCCACACGGAGCAAATATTTGTATGATCTACGGGTAGTTGTTCCGGGTCTGGGCGTTTGTGTATGTGAGAATTTGTGGTTGTAAACGCGTTAAAAAATATTTTCGACTTAATGAAATCTCTGCCCCAGAACAGACGGCAAGTATTCCTCAAGATTTAAATAAGTGGACCTTTCATATTTAACTTACGATGTGTCAATATAGCAATTATAATGTTGCAAAAAATGGAAAAAATGGGATAAATGAACGGCCGTCAAATATACGACAATAACATTGTAACATCTCGAAAATATGATATTTTCCTGCAATGGCGCGGACTATGGATAAGTTGCTATGTATATGTATTAGGCTTGGCAGAGAGCCAGGCCTCACAGTGTTAATACTGACAGCCGACACACCTTTAAATTCTCAAATTGGAATTAACTACTTTCTTCATCCCCAAACTTTAATTCGAGACTTCAGTTTTTATTTGTGTAAAGGAACAAAATTATAAAAAAAATAAAACAAAGAACAAGAAAAGGTTGACCAACAACCCTAACGCCTTGGCTAAACCTCTCATGGAATCTAGCCAAGCATTGTGCAGATTAAAACACAGAATACCCCAGGATATCCTAAATAGATCCATTACAAACACTGATGGTAAACATCAGAAAAATCTGAGATTAAGGCACTGGCCCTAGTCTCATCAAGTCATCCCCTTCTTACCTACATATTGCTGAATGCCCCGTAAAAGGCGACAGCTTGCAATAATATATAAGTACACAAAAAAATAAAAGTTTTTATTTCATAGCTGCTGAAAAAACTGCAACAGCTGAGGACACTAGCTACAGCCCTCATTGGTCATGATTCAATCAACAATAAACCAATGGATATAATCCGATTTCAGATTTAGAATTGATAATGATAAGTTTAAGTATAATTTAATTACTGTTTGTTAGTCAGGATGCCTTGCAAGTTAAACTTGCTACTTTTACTTTGGTTTTATATTCATTAAAATTAATTTCATGTATGAGTATGCCATTGGTTTCCAAAATTTTTATGCCAATAAATTATACCAAGTTTCTATCTTTAACATCCCTCCTCATATCAGTTTTGTTTTCTGAATGGTATTTATAGAACTCAATAGATATTCATGTCTTGCAGAATGAAGTAGAGGTGAAAACAGACAATTTTAGAATATTTGTGTTTACCCTCGCAAACTCTACTACAAACTATGGGGTACATTTTGATAAAGTAAACCTGCCATCTAACTTAAAAACATGTCTATATCTCAACTCAATTTCCGGAAAATATCATGACTAGTACTTGGCCTCTTGGCCATTGTATGTAGGGTATTGTACAGCCAAACTAAGCTACCTCGACTCTATTTATTTATCTACTATCCAAGCAATTGTTTTTAGAGTCCAGTGGACCGAATTGTCAGTACGAACATAATACCAAAATAAATCATAATCCAAACAGAATTTAAGCAAATTGTGTTATTATTCAAATTTTGATACCAATAATCTAAGTTCCTATCCTACCATTTCGTACAAAATACTTCACTAGAAATAATTGTAAATGAATGTAATTTAGAATCGATGTTTATATGTTTAAGAAAAGGGGTAAATAAACATTATTAATAGTAAAATATCTGATATACAGGCTGCCGATTAAGTCACCTGCACCTGTTAAGGGGTGATTCTGCCCATTGTACCTACTCAAAAACCTTTCCTACAAAACCCTATATGTATAAATAAATACATCATACTATAGTAGACAACCAGGCATGTATAGAAAGGCGCCTTATTTTTCACATATAAGATATGGCTTCCATAGAAAACATTGGTAGGCATGATGAGGAGAATCATCCCTTTAGTGAATGGAGATCAGCAGCCAGTATAATTTAATAATCTATCAGGCAACAGGTGACAGGCCTGTGTGACAGAATGGGGTATACAGAAAAGAAAGTACAACAGCCCAGGGTACACTCGACAATCAATTTATAATATCATCACACTCCCTCACGGAGGCTCTTTGAATCTATTTATCTACACATATAGATTACTAGCTGTTTTCTGCCATTTCACTTGAATCTCAAAATGATTTTTCGAGATGAAAGGTAGCCCATGACCTTAATCAAGGGCTAAACAATCTCATTAACAAAATTCACTGTGACAAAATTGACTGTGACAAAACTGAACTCTTATTTAATTTATTTTCAATAACAACATTCATTTTAGTCATTTAAATACATCAATAAGCAAGAAAAACAGACATTATTATAACTATAATGTGGGCTTCAAGCCATAGGGGTGTATAGGCAACACCCCTACTTTTCAGGAGACAAATAATACTTAATAACTTTGTTTTCAATGTAACTACATAATTAAAAATTTTCATATCTATGACAGTACTTGTAGTAGTAAATGGAGGTTGTGTTATCGATAAAATTAGAAAAGATTGACATTTTAATCAAAAAAAATTTGCATGTATACACCCCCCTGACTTGAAGCCTGTGATATGTACCTAATTCTTTTAATGTTTATGAATATTGGATGTGTATGTGTTTGTGTGCATTTGAATAAAAATGCTTTTATTCTATTCTACATTTAAACTAGGCAGTGGTCTTTGTTCTTACACTTTAAAACTACATTTCTTGAATGCAGACTATGAAAGGAAGTTTCTTTAAGGTAGCATTTATATTTTTAGCAGTATTAGAGTAATAAATATAACTTCTATCAAACTGTTTTTATGATCAGAATCGAATGACTATAATCACGACATATATTTTTTTAAAGTAGATAGGATCAGCACTACATCCAAAGACATGTAAATAGACAGACAGATAAAATTTACTACAAATAAGCTTTTATTACAGACCACAAGAATAGTAGGTATCAGTATCTAAATTTGTATTTAGAACAACCGAAACAGAGTTCAGAAAGTGTAACACATACGATAGGTGAATGTACGCGATGAGTAAAATTAGAAAAATAATAAATACCTACAGTACTAACATCTTATCTACACATTGTACAGATTAATCAACATCTCCCTCCCACGTTGTGCACATAATTAATACTTCCTTACCTCAATTAAAGTCTTCAAACTGAGTAATTCGTTTTTGGTATGTACTCGACACTAGTTATTTCTAAAAATCCGATCAGAAATAAATATACACTGTCCATAGTTATCTATTCATCGTAACACTCTTCGAATAGCTAGCGCACATATTGTATTGTTAAAATAAAGCACGATTATATCAAATCGTGGTATATTACAACTATACTGACCTGTTATTCACTAGAAATTATAAACACTCCCCTTCTATTCTATCGCGACTACGACCATTGCCACTAAACTAACTTTTTTTTACGTAACAGACTGACAGCAACAGACTGACACTTAGATGACAGTAACATGTCGTAGACTAAATCACAGGTTCAGTATAAATAAAACTATATAGCGACCCGTTACGTGCTTCGCTACGTATATAATGAAATAATAAAAAAATTGGAACATCAAATTCATCATTTGTTATAAAAAATGTGATAAATGAAGAACCGCTCGACCGATTTTGTGCAAACTTCACATAAACCATCTACTAAATAGTCCGAACAAAGCCTAAACATTTGGTTTGGATAGGTGAGCCCGTTATTGAGTTATAAAATTACAATGAAAAGTGGCATTGATTTTTAAATTGTAGAATTTAAACCACTTGAAGAATGAACATGGCTTGTATGAAATTCTTGAAAGTTTTCTTCCAATGAATCCATAAAGACGATTGGTCGGAACTAGATGATGGATCAGCCTCAAACCTTTCAGGTCGTAGATATTTTTACAATAATTTATATATATTGATAAAAAATACTTTATTGACACAAATAACCTTTACGAAGTACAGAACTATTAGTTAAGCAAGAGTAAAAAGTTGTAAGTTGTTTGAGTCACTAATTAGAAGTTCGTAAAAATACGCATTACAGATAAGTATATTATTCATTTATCATTACATTTCACAGCATATTATAATTCTAACAACTCAAATCAAATAATTTAGTTGCAGATACTAAAATTTTGTAATTTTGTGAATAACAGGAAACAGGCTATCAGTTGGATCTCAACTGCCTGCCTGTTAATAAATAATAATAATATGGGCTATTTAAACGCTAAAACCCTTCACAATTGCGAAGTCTACATGCTTAGACCGTATATTCTTAAGACTGACGTGGGCATGCGTCGCTATCTTGGGTAAAGAGAACTGGCGCAAACGTATAACACTTGATACTGCTGGCCGCAGGGAGATATGGCAAAGCATGGACGCGGATGCTTTTATTGGGCCCTTCATGGACCCGAGATAGACTTTTTACTTCGGGATCCTCTTTTTGGGAAACCGAGGGTTTTGTCTGTGCAATTATGGCCGAAGTTATAATGACGAACAACTACCAGAAATATATTAATTATACAAGAAGCATGGCACGATTTACATTTTGTCGGGCATGTCAACGTCCAGGAAAATCGATCGGCATATTATTTGTAGGTGTTCTCGTCTTGCTAACAGCGAGTACTTGCACAGACATAACCTAGTAGCTAGGATTATCCATTAGCAACTTGCTCTAAAATATACTTATTATACTTGTGGAGTCAGAGGTATGGTTATATGTGGGATAATGGTTGTGTTACTCTGTACTGGGATCGATCTATCATCACTGACAGGACTGTTATTGCCAATAAGCTTGACATAGTGGTGATAGATCGATCAGAGAGCCGTGCAATTATTGTTGATATCAGTGTTCCGTATGACGAGATTCTTGTAAAAGCTGAGAAAGATAAGCAAATTAAATATCTGACGACACGTTTGGCGTAGCGGCTGAGCCATCGGCTTCTGCGTCATGTGTTGTGGGTTCGATCCCCACACGGAGCAAATATTTGTATGATCTACAGGTAGTTGTTCCGGGTCTGGGCGTTTGTGTATGTGAGAATTTTTGTTTGTAAACGCACCCACGATACAGGAGAAAATCCTAGTGTGGAACAACGTTTTTTTTTAAAAAAAGAAAAAATAATATCTAGATTTGGCGCATGAGATTCTTGACATGTGGGATGTTGACTCGGCAGTAACTGTACCGATAGTTGTGACTGCCAATGGTCTTATAGCCAAGAGCCTTGACTCATACCTGTGGAGGCTTTCGTCAGCTTGGTTCTGAGCCTGATACAGAAAGCGGTACTCCTGGGTACGGCGCGTATTGTTAGGGGGTTCCTTTCTCTGGGGCCCTGACCACCGGTAGCTTGGACACTGTTCTGTTCCCGATACCGGCGGACTACAATGTTTTTAATATTTTGTTATTTTTATAAAAATATTTGAAAATGTAAATAAGTATACAAAATGTAGGTATTTTCCGAAAGTTGCCAAACATGTAAATGAAAACCTTATTTGGTGGCTTTCCCGCCATTAAGGTTTTAGATTTTTATTTCTCTATTCTATCTATTTCTAGATTTATCTTTTAGTTTTGGTTGATCAAGTGAAGTTTTTCGTTGATTGTATGCTGTGTACATCGTGTATATTGGATTGTAACTGTTGTTATTTGAATCGCATTATAAAGAATTTTAGTCAGCAGTGGATTTAATAAGACAACTACTTAAAAAGAAATTTCTATAGGGCTAGCATTGTGCTACTATACTACTAGTGGGAGTGTTGTAACCTTCATGGAAGAACAGTTCTTCAGGTTACAACACTCCCACTATCCACAATGCAAAGCACCGAACTGGGGACGTGTTAACGCCATCATTTTTACAAATGGCTAGATATGTAGTTGACTGATAGTACATAGCCAGACAGCCATACCGCCGCTAGCGCCCTCGGAACTGAGCTTAGCGTGTGGGTCCCCATTATAAAACATCGAATCGAATCGAATACTTTAGTAGAATTTAGTAGTTTTGGTAAATTGGTAGATATCTGTTGTAAGTACAGTCAAAAGCACTGAGCAAATCATGGTTTCTAAAACTGTCTTTCTTCAATCGATTTTTAATTTAATATCTAAATAATAGAATTTACCATTGTGGAAATTTGACAGTTTGTGGTAACTTGATGTGCTGGTGTTCGTACCTATGAAACGTTCTCGGAAAAGAACACTGTTTCAAACACTTAGGATAGAATCATGTTGATTTGACATTAAACAAATAAACTTTTGTGAACTTTTGTCATTCCGTAGAAATTAGGAGCTACAAACGCTCCAATTCCATTATCTACTACAATTTCATGCGCAAGTTGCACTGATTGGTTGCGCTTCAGTCAATTGTGTGCCTAAAGTAAATAGGGTTGCCAGCGCGCTGCATGCGCCATAACGTAGTTAGCGTACAATGTACAGCAAATGCTCAAAAGTCCATAAGCACGCTAAGGATTACATTGCTATGAACAGTACGAGCGAGCTCGTTACAGACAGTGCGTGTCCCTTATTAACGACAATGATGATGCATGAAAAGAAGGTCGTAAGTCAAATTAAACGTCAAGCTATTAGGTTGTGAGATTACTTATGGACTTTTGGTCGCCACTGTACACACATAATTCCCAAAGTAATTTTAGTAATCTGTCAAACTAAAATCCGTCATTCAAAATGAAATACCCATATACGATTGAAACGAAACAATATGAAAAAAATATACTTAAAAGAATATTTTTTTTAAATATGCTCTTTTTAACAAAAACACGAATATAATATGGAATAAATGCGTAGTATTGAATGTAGGTAATATTTTAATTAATAAATCTTGAGTTAACACCACGTAATAACGTAACGTATGCAATACTGCCCTCGTAATAGAAAAACTGGCAAATGCAATATGTAATCGGCATCTTTAAGATTTTCCGTTTTGTCAAAAATGACATAATTATGGACATACGGACACACGTATTTTTTTTTTGTATGGCTAGACCATCTTGAAGTAATAAAGAAAATGCAGCATATCGTGTGACATTATCTATTTATTTATTATATTGTTTGTTCCATTTTTTATTTTCTTTAGACCGCCATTTTGCAAGTACTGCATTTGCTATTACGAGGGCAGAATAATTCTGTGTTGATCGGGGATTCCCTGAAAAGTAAGTGCAAGTGATAGAAAGTGAAAAAAATGAAAATACTGGTTTCTGACACTTACGCGAATATTAGACATTGAAATAAAACTACTTTTTACGTGACCATGGATGCTGTAACGGATCCGAAACGTCGGGAATCAAATAATATCAATACAACGCGATAAAATCCGTAAAAAGTAGTTTTATTTCAAAAATGAAAATTTTAAAAACTAACTATTGCGCTGATGATGTGATAGGTTTACGCTTGACCGCCAGTTCACCTGATGTTACGCATAAAGCGATACTCTGCGATACTGCTGCGATCTGAGGTGGAGTGCGCTTGCCTTTAGAAAAGAAATCGTTGCACTTATGATTTAAAGACACACTGTGATGTTACATACTTATCTGTAAATTATTCTAATGTTTCAGTAAATCAGTTTTATTTCCGTAGTATAAATTTTATTTTATGTGAAAGATAGTCTGCTGTTAGATGATTAGAAATATAGTAGATTTTAAATGTGATTAGTAGATTTTGGTAGGATTTGGTTATACTTTTAGTAGAATCACTGAAAAAAAAGTGGTAACGCTGTTCCCGCTCAATTTTTGTTTTATTGTTTGTTTGTGGACTTGCATTGTTTAGTGCAGATTTTTTCCGGAGTCCTTTTCCTAGCCTAGGCTTTGGAGACTTTTAGGAATAATCAAAAATAAGCAAGAAGATGAGGCCGTAAGTAGTCTTATTCTTGTATTTTATATGCTCTATTCTTTAAGCAGTAACCAATACAGCGATTTTCAGTGATTTTGTTTGTATCTAACTGCAAGCGGCTAAGACGCACCTGCCATTTTTATAAAAATTGTTGATTGATATTCTAAAAAATATTGCGATTTTATTTCTTTATTAGGAAATGAATTAAGAAATAATCGTACCCAATGAAGTAATAAAATTATAAAATGTCACTGAGCGTTATTAGCGGAACGGATTTGCTCTAAATTTTGCCCACCGTGTTGTTTTTATACTACATTCACAAAATACTTCTTATCTCCTTGTTTGTTTATAGATTGCTTTTGTGATTTTCTTTAAATATTGTTATTAATATTAGCTATGCGCACGTAACATCTAAGTTGTTTCCAAAGACAAAATATTTATGTACTTAATTATTTAAATCCAATGACATTAAATACCTACCTAAAACGAGACTATGAGGTTAGTCAAGTTAGATTTTTACTTGCCAATACCTAAATATCTTTTGTGAATGTAATTCTAAAAGGCTTATGTTTAAGTAACCAGCAGATCTGGTAAAATGTTATGGCAAAAAATCACTTTATATTGCCAAAAATAGTAAATGATCACCAAAATAAGTTCTAACCTAACCTAAACCTAATTTTTGGTGACCATTTATCCATTTTGGTAAGCATTTTGGTGATCAATTTACTAAATTTGGTGGTCATTATATTTATCCCCATTCTTAAATAGGCTGCTTAGGGTAGCTACCATCATTGTAGACCAAAAACATTAAAATTTATTGGCTCTATTTAAATTACCTGTCCCTAATTGATAATTCATGACTGCCTTGGTAGTGTAGTGGTCCCAAGAGCGACTGCTACGATAGAGGTCCTGGGTTTCATTCCCAGGTCAGCAATATGCAAAGTGTTATTGGGTTTTTCTATGAAATTATCAATAGAAGCTTGGAGTTTGGACATGTGCCCAGTAAGTGGCAATAGGCTCACCCCCTATTACATGGGACATAAACATACCGGCGAAATGTGGGTGTACATTAGTATACCACTGCCTAACCCTTCGGGGAATACAGGCATGATGGTATGTATGTTACCATCTTATTAATAATGCAAGCATCATATTCCAGACACAATAAAACATCTTTTATTTTTGGACCGTTTGGTCCAGATGACTCTCAAGGGATTTAAGTATTTTGTAAGCTGTGGACAAAGTGACTAGTTGATCTATTCAAGAATCTCTTTAATTATCATTTTTTACTAGATATTAGTAGTTAGAAGAATTTTACAGTGGGGTAAAATAGAAATAAGGGTTTGATTTTATTTCTATTTTGACTAACTCAAGGACTTGTAATCATATAAAAAATGCATAGGAGCTGTGCGATTTAAACCTTAATGGTCAACTCTGGTGTAGTGTTAATGTAGGCTATATACTAGGCTAAGTACTTTACATGTCCTCTCTATTTTTCTTTTTCATTTGTTAATGCAGAAGTAAATGAACAACTAAAGTCTCCAAATAATTTAACACATTAACTCTTTGATAACACTTATCCGCAAAGTGTTAAGCGGTCAGATACTGGCCGATTCGCATTAGTCTCAATTGACCATTATTATCGAGGCCAAGACTACATAGATCCTTCTTTGTATCAGAATGTAGAAAAAGAATTAATGCCCCAAAACCGACATCGCTCCAACAAATTTTAATCTGTCATCAGCAGGTTATTTTAGGTGGCATTTGATGGATGGATGGATGGATCTATAAATAATAAACAGTTTTTGATTGGTATATGGTCGCAACTGCAGTAAGGATTAAAAATTAAGTTTTGTGATTGAAAATTAAGTTTTTTTACCTTACATCAAGTGAAGGTCGAATTAGAAAGGCCTTCAGTACTTTGAGTAACAAGTAGAAAAAGAGTGTTCCAGCTCCCTTTGTAAAAGTTCGGTAGAAGCAGTAGCAAAGAAATGGTATCCCTGACCTTGACAATTTATCAGTGTTCATGACTAGTTTTGTGCCGTTGAAGTTAAAATCAAAAGACTATATTATGGGAAAATCCTAATTCTTCATCCACAAATTATTATCGACCAGTTAAGTTTGAATTTATTAAAGAAATAACTACCCACATCAAACAAGAAGAAAAAGCAATGAAAGAAGAAATAAGTTGTTTAGTTCCTACAGAATGTGAAGGATTGAAAATTTATCATGAGTTACATATGACCATGACAGATGGAAAAATAGAAACTATTGTTTCTGATACCCCATCTTCGTCAACCTCCAGTTTATGCTTAGCAACGCCAAGAGAAATTAATAACTTAGATTGAATATTAAATATGTAATTGGGGGAAGACATGTTGCAGCATGGATTATCTTCTCTTCATATGTGGATTCAGTGCGTGGAATGTATTATACACATTTCTTATGATAGTGATTTCAAAATGTGGTCTGCTCGCGGTGATAAAGAGCTGTACTTTTTGTTCTTTTGCAACATGTTTCTACATCGTCGCGTGAATTTTCGGTAAATTTGTCGGAAATTGTCGGTTGGTGTAATAGCACCATTGCGTTAGCTTGGCTAGAAATACCTCCACACAAATTAGAGGTATTTCAAGGTAATTGGGTTTAGCAAATAAAAAATGCAACATGGTTTGTGGTGGGGACCTCATTGGCTTTGTCAGCCCCGTGAATCTGGGCCTGATGAGCGGGTTGAGATACCAAATGACTTACCGGATCTCCGGTCTAAGTTTGTTTCTAATGTTACGGTCTCGGAAACCTCGGATAATATTTCGGAATTATTCGGTCGGTATAGTTCCTTTGAAACTCTTGTAAACGTTTTCGGTTTTTTTATACGGTTTGTTAATAATGGTCGGCGGAAAAATTATTTCGGTAAAGATAATACGGTTTCGGTTTACCTTTTTTCTAATACGGTTTCGGTTTACGGTTCTTATACGGTTTCGGTTTGCTGTTTTTCTAATACGGCGTTGGTTTCCGGTTCGTATAAACCGGATCCGGCTTACGGTTTTGCTTATCCGGTTTCGGCTTCCGGTAAATTTAATTCTGTTTAGGATTCCGGTTCTTTTAATTTGGTTTTTTACTTCGGTTACAGCTTACGGTTCTTCTAATCCGGTTTCAGTTGACGGTAAAATTATTTCGGTTGCAGCTTTCGGTTTTTCTAATTCGGTTTCGGTTTCTCGGATGGTTCAAAGGTTGCATTTCGGTGAATATATTGCAGCTTTGAACTCGGCTAAAGCTATTCGGCATGAAAGCTTCACTTGTTTTTGGATCGCGAAGGCGTGATTTAAGTAGGCGAACGGAATTACCTTTTTGCGCTCGGTATCCTATTTTTCTTACGGGTAAATGTGAATTTGCTTGTTGAATATTATCATAAAATGTATTGCCGTGTCGGTGCTTATGCTTTGGCAGCTATTCTGTCACGGAATTATTGGATAACGTCGGTACGTAAACTAGCTCGAAGTGTTAATTTTAAATGTGTTCAGTGTTTCCGGGCGAACCGTCGGATAAATCAACCGTTTATGGCAGACTTGCCACCGGATCGTGTTCGGATAACTCGTGCATTTGAAGGCGTCAGTACGGATTTCGCGGAACCTTTTTCAATAAAGAGTAGTTCGTTAAAAAATGCTAAAATTTCAAAATGTTATTTATGCATCTTTATGTGTCTCAATACCAAAGCGGTACATCTAGAAGTTGTGTCGGAATTATCGGTAGAAGTTTTTGTCGTAGTACATATTTACTAGGTTCGTTTCGCGAAGTGGTCTTGCTTCTTTAATGCGGTCGGATTGCTGAACAAATTATATCGGGACGGATAAATATTTAAAAGATGTTTTCGCATACTTACGGGACCATCGATCACGACCTTTGAGGTCATGAACTCTCGACCACTTTGCCCCTTGAGTACGGACCCTGCTGATCTAGAAATTCTAACACCAGGTCATTTTATAATCGGGCAACCTTTAGTGGTACTCCCTGAGTATCCCTTTGAAGATTCATTATTCGATAAGTCATCACGGTGTGCTGTACGCGTTAGCAACTCCATCCAGAACTATGGATACCTTGAAGGTTCTCCGTCATCTGCGTGCCCGCTCATTTGGATTTGTTTGGGTTGATGTCCATAAGTGCGTGTGTCCATAAGTGCGTGTATTTTTAGTGATTAGGTCCGGCCTACTGGCCCTATAGTTTACACAATAATATTAAATCGGCAAATATACGGTACTTACAATACGTATTAAAATAAAAGATTATTATCTTTTTATCGGCTTGAGACAAGTTCTCTATCTTAATAGCAAAGGTAGGTTTGTCCGGATTTCGCAGATCTATTTTTAGTTGTATTCACTACACGTGACAGCCAAAACCCACAAAACTTTCTGGAATAACGGGCGGTAGAGGGCGTCTCAAGGTGAGCCGGTAACTTAGCAACACACCCTCTACCCTCTGTTATGAGTCCTATATTTAGCACGTGTCTGGTCCTTCAAAACTGATTGGGCAAAACAATTCTCACAGTGCGCGCGCAACTTGTGCCTCCGCGGAACTGCGGCTCAACAGGGTTGCCATTAATCAATCAGTCTTTATATCGGAAACATCTTATATACGTTTTCGCTCTTCTTTCTTATTTAATTTTAGTTAAATTTTAGTTAATTATTATGGCTAAAAATAAACGGACCCGGTAAGTTTTCAAATCTTTAACGTTCAAGTGACGCAATTATGCATAAAGAGACGTGACGTCATTCGATCTGATTGGTGTTTCAGTTGAAAATCTTAATAATTACAGTGTTTCAATGTAAGCTGGGCAATTATTTAGGTTACTTTCAAGTTATTTTTTTCCCTAAAATCATTTATCAGTTGATTATTTGATACAGTCATCATGACTATTATTATTGGCTGAATTAACAGGACTGCCTTGATGTAATGTGGCTGCAGTTTCGACGGTTGACCAGTTCTTCACCACGACCTTACAGATCAGAGAAAAAGATCTGGCTCATTAGTGGTCGTAGGGGCGACTGCTTCGCTTTGGGTCCTGGGTTCGATTCCCAAGTCGACCAAAGTACTATTGAGTTTTTATTAAATTTTCTGTAACAGCTCGGGATTTTGGATTTAAGCCCAGTTGATGGCAATAGGCCCCTATGACATGAGAAATAAGCATACCAGAGAATTGTCAGTGTACATTAGTAGACCTATGCTTAACACTTCCGGGACTACTGTTTATGCATGATCGGTTTGTGTTTATTTATTATTATTAAATGACTTATTAGCTCGTCATGATGGACCAATTTACAGTTCCACTGCTGGAAAAGTTTGGTTTCCAAAATCAATTATACCCTATATGTTGCCCAGGCTAATAGCTTTAAAACAAAAAAGTTTTATTGGAATCCGTCCAGTATTTCCGGAGATTAGCGTGTACAAACAGACAAGCAAACAGACAGTTTTGTTTTAATTCTTACTCTATTACTATGTCTCCATCGCCCAATTTTTTTTTGTAAATATATTCAATATACAGGCACATTTTTTTACTGTTTTATTATATTATATTATTACAAAACGTAGGTATGGTAGGTCCCAGACTCATCAGTATGCAGGGAACATATCGCTGAAAGTCTCTCTCTACCCTAAAATAGACAAAATTAGACATGATTAACTTTTGTTGTGAGTAGAGTTCAGTAAACGGCGAAACAGCCAAGACCATCATGTCACGCTGTGATGTAGGGGCTTCATTAACCTATTGCATAGCGACGGCGATGTACGGGGCGGTACATAAGGCTGTTCCACAACGCGATCATTTTTAGGTTGTCAGAAAAGGATGGCGTTTTATGTGTAGAGCAGCATCCCTCTTCTTTCAATCGCAATAATGTGGTACGGCCCCTGGACTCCCTCACGCCGCGAACCCCTCTGCCATGAGTCTATAAAAGCAGGGCGAAATTCGCGGGGTTTAACAGTCCATTTCCGTTCGTGTAGTGTGTTGTTAGTCATACAATTAACTGTGCCTCTCTGAAGTTGGGTCTATTATCTTCCTGATAACTTAAGATATTTTTGGTGCAATTAATCCGTTTCATGGAGCTACGTGCACAGCCGGAAAGACTTCAGAGAGGCACAGTTAGTAAATTGTTGGTAATGTTACCTTTGAGATGATCGCAAACACATGTAAGTGTCTTAATTACTTACTTTTTAATTTAATAGGAGTACCCATAAATAATAATTAATAAATTTAGTTAATTTTTATAGGTTTATTTCTATTAGCTTTGTATCTTTTCATTTTCTGTGCGTTATGTCGACGCTATTTACTTTCTACAATTTTTAAAAACTAAGGAAACCATTCTATTACGGTTTATAAAGGCGGATATGTTTATATATATCTCCAATTCACAAGATTTGTATTTTTGTCTGTAATGAATAAACTCAAAAACGGGGACTGATTTAAAAATATCTTTCACTACAAGAATGCTACATTATCACTGAGTAACGTAGGCTGTATTGTAAATCGAGTTAACCATAAAGTCACTATAATTCGCGAGTGAAACCGCATGAAAAAGCTAGGTATTCTTAACATTTATTAGAAACGTTACGTACCTACTTACAGCATGGAAGATAGAGCAAACCATTTCACAATGTGCTATTATTATATGATATTTTAATGAACTGACTGACTGCCTCATTGGTCCCAAGCGCGACTGCTACACTAGAGGTCCTGGGTTCGATCCCCAAGTCGAGCAAAGTGTTATTGGGTTTTTCTATGAAATTCTCAGTAGCAGCTCGGAGTCAACATAGGACCTAAACATACCGGCGAACTGTGGGTGTACATTAAGTACGTCTCTGCCTAACCCTTCGGGGAATACAGGCGTGATGATATGTTATGTGAATTTATATTTCATGCAAGGAGCACTGTAAACTTAAATTTTATATTTAAGCTTTATGTTAAGGAAACGTTTTGTTATTTGCGATAATACATCAGCGGAACTTATATTTGCAATTATCTTGAAAAATAAATCTGATTTTTACAAAAGTGTGCACTGTATACTTTCTGTAATGGATATTTCTTATATAATTTTAATTGTATACGTGTAATAAGATCAGTTGCACACAAATAATTTTCACGAACTTAAACAAACATTCAAAGTAACTATAGTACATGTCTAGACTATCATGGCTGCCCCTCACTTTGAAATCAATAATTCCCCTTGTTTGTCCTTCTCGCTGCCTCCAGTGCCACCATACCTCTATAGTTACCTTTGATTTCACCTATCCATATGTACTTGCGTATACGCGTCTAGTTCCATCTCGTTTGGATACTGATTACATAAGGTACCTACCCTCTGCCTAGCCATATTGATTTGAGGGGTTCTCACTTCTGTAATGTAATGGATTTTCCATTACATTACAACACTACCTCCTTCTATTCCTACTTCCTTTTCTCTTCCTACTCCTACCTATTGGCAGTAGGTAGTAGTATTGTAATACGTATGTTCAGTCCATTATTCACTATTACAATACTCCTACCTATTACAAAATAGGTCTACTCACCCATTTATATTATTATAAAATATAGCTTCTATTCATTCTGGATAAAGTAAAGTAGCTTTCTTAGTGAAAGAGTTATTAAAATAATTTAATTTAAAAAAAAAATTAAATTATGAAAAATAATTATTAACATTAAATTAATTATTATGAAATTATTAATTTTCCATGCGTCATGTCGACGTGAATAAAAGTATTTTCTTTCGTTCTAAAATACGTACCGTATTTTCAGAGTTTAACGATTTCAAACAAATCATTCCTCTTCATAATAGTTTAGAAATAGGTAGTGATCAATCACCAATGCAATATTTTCTTATCTTATTATACTCCCCTTGACTGAATTAATAATTGAATTATTTTCTCATGTGCTGACTCTAAATTGTTTCTTTATTCTAGCAATCTGTATTGATGTATGCGATTTTAGGTTCTTACTTGTCTTAATGGAATGATGCCAAACATCATACTATCATATTATTTTGATGAAAACTTTTTTCTGAGTGGTATCTTCATTTTAAAACTATTAATCCGCGCAGATATTGGTATTAAAATTAAAGAAGTTTCAGGCCCCGTTCTCGACGTGTGCAAGCTCAGCGGAAATTTGCACAGGGCGCCTATGTGCCCCCGAATGCTGTGGCTGTCGCTGCAGCCAACGACAACCGCCGTGATGCTGCTCAAGATGCAAGAAACGTCACAATTAATAAAATGTCCGCCTCAGGCTTTCTCGACGTAGTCTCTATGCAAGGTCGGTGCCTTCCTTTCTATATGTTGGTAGGCTGGTCTGCTAAGTATTATAAAACATGTACGTATTTATTTGCTTATGCAACAGAACAGTATCGATGGCTTATTGTAATGTTTCTCCTGTAAAGGGCTATTTTACACATGTCACTTTATTCGCAGGTCCCGTTGCTTGGTATATATAAATTTGAATTCTAGTTTGTCATGTCTGGCCTTCGAAATTATTAATTGTTTTACATAAAATTCGATATTTACCCCATTATTAATAAAAATATAAAATATTTAATATATATAAAAGAAAAACCTGACTGACTGACGTATCAATGCTCAGCCGAAACTACAGGAGCTAGATCCCTGAAAGGTTGCATGCTGCTTCATTTTGCACTATACGAGCACTAAAAAAGGGTTTCCGGATTTTCTCATTTTAAGTGGGGGTGAAAGTTTAACCATTTTTAAGCAACGCGAGTGAAACCGCGAGGAACAGCTAGTATCTTATAAACTTCTTATAGCTATAACGTTTCTGTTTTGACACGTGATATTCTGTGACAAGGAAAAAGAAGACAAAACATATATAGCTATAAGAAGTTTATAAGACGTTCTATATTTTTATATATTCTAGGTTTTAGTTACTTACTTCATACATTACAAATGGGCCAACTTGTATAAGGCATTTCTCTGTAAACTGGGCAACTTGTTTTAAGAAAGTTTTATCGGCAACATTTTTGCTTATAATTTAATAAATCTTATTCAGGTACTTATAATGATTAACATTTTTTATTGATAAACGGCAGATGAACCAAAAGTATTCCATTTCCATTAGTTTAGAAAATATTATCTATATGTTTGTATCAAGCAAAAACTAGGTACTACATGAAATTGGATGTGGTTTTACATCGTATTGCTAGGAAAATAAGCAGGTCTCATTAACAATGATATAATTATTGTTTGAATAACCAAATCATTTTATTGATTTCTATAATCGTGTGACTATACTGCTTTGGTGACTTGTCAAGGGAATGTTTTTTTATATTGATATTGTATGCTGAGTAGAAGTAAATAAGGTTATCTTTTAAAGTTAACTACGAAATAAGTATCTATATAATGATCTGTAATTTTTATATAATACTGGCCTGATACAATGAGTTGCCCAGTTTACAGAGAGACACCCATCACTTGTTTCAATATCTATGTATTGTGTGCTGTTTTAACATGTATGTACATGCAACAGCATATATTGCACTTTTAATTCATGCTTCTTCCTATATAATCGAATGTTATTTGTGCCACAAGCAATGGCGATTGTAAAGGAGCGTATCAACTCTACTGTGCACACATCTGCTACGCGTAACATGTTTAACCACGGCACGGCAGGCAGATTTGCCTTACGGTTAGGGTTGCCAGGTGTCCGGCTTTTGACAGTTGTGTCCGGCCGGTCCTGCTTTTGCTCAACCCCACCAGAACAAAATATCTCGAACGAAACGAACGCGGTCACGCATGACCCGCTATCTCGCAGGAGTCGCAGGTGTGTGGCTCTATAGCTCACAAGTGTGTTAAAACTTACAGGTCAAAATGTTAAAATTGTATGTGTATGTAAATATGAATCTGTGTCCAGCATTTCTATTTATGGGCCCTATAAACAACAACCCTATTTGAGCTCAGAGAAAGAGCTCAATGTATTTTCAAACAGTAATACTGTTTGTAGCACCTGTACAAAGATCTCTTGCTTATTTATGTAGTTGCATTTTCGTGTTTTGTGTATCAGTAGTCAAAACATACAGGGAATATTTTAAAATATTCAGCTTACATTTAAAAACATAAGGATGGGCTGATTGTTGCGCACGGAGCTGGGGGCTTACTCTTGAACTCCATTCCGATACATCGACATTGGAATTGTGCCGTTTCGTACTCTTGAATCCGAGACTAGCGCCAAATTGTTTCAATATTGCGCGGTGATTGAGTGAACTAAATAGGATTCGGAAACGACCCAACCATTGGCCAATCAGGATGCCGATACAAGGTTAAACGGATTTGTGCTCAAGAGTACGAAATCGCCCGACAGCCTAATTGACATTGGAATCGGATCACGTTTGGATTGGTATTGTATTGTTTTCAAGAGTAAACCTGCTGTATTTCTTACAATACACCGCCAATAATTACCTTTTCTTGATATATAAAATGTAACAGTCACTGTAGCAGCTAGCAAAGCTGCTTTTCGTGTCAATATTGTGAACATGTTACCTTTCTTGTATTGCTATTTAAATAAATGTGCAAGTACATACATTGTTATAACTTATAACATGTAGTACCTACGATAAAAACGTGACTGGCTATATTGGTAGAAATTCGCCTGCCTTGATTTTCTCTTCAGGACGCGACAATTTTAAAAAAGAATTCATACCAGAAATAAAGCATCTAAAAACATCGATTACCTAGCTAGAGTATACAGGATGTGGATGAAACTCCATAATACTATAGAAATTCCATCCATTCTAGAGATATAACCATTTAAAGTTGTGAGCATATTCACTATAATGTCTAATAAAAAGCAGTTGTAACCTGTAAACTAAAATATTTTTGATGTTTATTTTCTAATTTATTCAGCAGTAATTGCAAAAAAAGAAAAGAAAAACAGAAACATGTAGGTACATACATACAAAATACACAGTAACTACATACAAAACTAATATAGTGCATCTTAATTAAGATGTATTCACGATAAACTACAACTACTAGAGCGTACTCCTTTTTAAAAGGCCGGCAACGCACTTGTGACTCCTCTGGTGTTGCGGGTGTCCATGGGCGGCGGTAATCGCTTACCATCAGGCGATCCGTCTGCTCGTTTGCCCCCTATTCCATAAAAAAATATATATATATATTTCAGCAGTCGTCCCCTTTTCATGGGCCTTGCGACTTTTAATGTACTGTGCAGCCTGGTCGCGTTCATGTATGTATAAACAGTATACTGTGTACCTTATGCAGTAAGTTCTCACTACTTTTAGCCACAGAGTTATTCTACAAGTTACATTAATTTGATTATATTTTTAGTAATGTCGGTTGCGTTTTTGTCGAAGAGACTAATGTTTAACAATATGGACTTGCTATGCATACGCATCAAAAATTAAAAATATATATACCTTGTTACATATTCTAGACTCATCCTTAAAAAACGGAATTGAGAAACCCGTTGTCCTAGGTGTGCGAAGATGCGATACAAGAAAAAAAAATAAACATCCAAATATATTGGATAAATTAGGTATGTCTCTTATTACAAGCGTTACAGATTACATGTTTGTGATGTTTTTCTTTGTTGTAATGTGATGACAAACAAGCATACGAGTCGTCTGATGGTAAGCGGCAACCGCATGAGGCTTCCGGCGACTGGGACCGCAATTAACTCGGACCGCGGTCCCAGTTGCCGGACCCATTTAATTACCCGACTACTTTTATTATTTTTCTTCCGGCGACTGGGACCATCCATAAATAATTGAATACAAAAATCTATCGTTCAAGCCAAAAACAAGACAGTCAATCGATAAAATGTTAAATTAAAGGAAAACTTTTTGATTCAAAAATATCATTTATTTATAGGATCTATATAAATAAAATGAATCGCAAAATTTGTTGCTAAGCACAAAACTCGAAGACAGCTTTACCAATTCGGGTAAATTTTTTATTTATTCCTTGAACTCTGAGGAAGGTTTTTATGGGGAGAAAAATTGCACGGAAACAAAAAAAAAGGGGTAGTGTCGGTGAAAACGCGGGCGAGTCGCTAGTCACTACATAGTATGTCTGTCCGTCCCTATGTATGCTTAAATCTTTAAAACTACGCTACGGATTTTGAAGCGGTTTTTTCAATTGATAGAGTGATTCAAGAACAAGGTCTTAAGCTATTTAACATTACGGTACTGCTCTTAGGAATTTGCAACGCGGGTGAAGACGCGGGCGGGCCGCTAGTATAATATAAATAAAACTTGCTTTGGTTACCGTGCTTGTTATTTAAAATTTACGTAATAAAAACATGCACATAGTCAACAATTAACAACAAGTAAGTATCTAAGTATCACAAGCCTTAAAAACTACTGCGAAAACTATTTATGATAGAACAAAACAATGTACTACAATATTAAACAACATATCTATATCTATAAAAAAGTCCGCGATAGCATATGCCTATCACCGACGGATAGCAATTTAAATTTAAATGGAACGATTTTTTGCGAAGGTTATTTAACCCATACGGTATTAATCTATATTGAAATGTAATATAGAATATTTGTGCCCTTAAGTCTATATAGTTTAAAGAAATATCTTAAAAGATATCGCAATTTAAAAATATTCGCGCGACAAAATAATTACGCGCGCGGCTGTCCGGCCGTCGCGCGTCGCGTCGCGTCCCAATTTAGGTAGTTAGTACGTGGAGATTCTGTTCTCCGGGAAATTCAAATTCAAAATATTTATAACTATACTATAATAAACTGGTTTCTGACTATAATAATGTTATGATGAGGAAAGATTTGAATTCTTGTGTTTGTAATGAATAAACTCAAAAACTACGGGACTTATTTCAAAAGTTCTTTCACAATTAGAATGCTACGTTATCCCTGAGTAACATAGGCTATATTTATTACTAGAAAAAATTAGAGATCCCGACTAAAACTTCAACAATGCCCACCCGTGCGAAAAGCCGGGACAGGCCGCTAGTTTCTATTATATTTTAAACTAGCCACCCGCCAGCGGTTTCACCCGCGCTGCTCCGTTCCTAAGAGGCATATCGTGATGTTATATAGCCTATATAACCTTCCTCGATTCAATTCCAACCAGTAGTTCCTGAGATTAGTGCGTTAAAACAAACAAACTTCAGCCTTATAATATTATTTTAAACTAGCTTTTGCCAGCGACTTCGTCTGCGTGGAATAGTTACTTTGTTCCCTAGTTCTTCGCCCGCGGTTCCACCTGCGTTGCCCCGTTCCTAAGGGTTTTAGCGTGATGTTTTATAGCTTGAAACCTTTCTCAAGAATCACACTCTCTTCCACTCACATCCCTTCACTGCTCTGCTCCTATTGATCGTAGCGTGATGAAAAGTATACTATAACCTGCCCAGGAGTATGAAGAACAATTGTACCAAGTTTCGTTGAAATCCGTCGAGTGGTTTTTGTTTCTATAACGAACATACAGACAGACAGCCAAAAATTTTACTGATTGCATTTTTGGCGTCAGTATCGATCACTAATTACCCGCTGATAGTTATTTTGGAAATATATTTCATGTACAGAATTGACCTCTCTACAGATTTATTATAAGTATAGATAACAGAGGTGATAACCAAAAATCATTAAGCCTGCTTCTGTGAAGCTCTGACGGTCATTTTTTTAATATGATTTATGTGTATATTTTTATTATATTTTAACATCGTTAAGAGTCCGGTGGAGCGAATTTCTCTTACAAACGTAATTCCGAAATAAATTGTAATTCAAACGCAATTTAATCAAATTCTGTTATTATTCGGATTCGGATACCGTTAATCTAGGTTCTTAAGTTACCATTTTGTCCAAAATACTTCACTGAAAATAAATGTAAGCGAATGCAATTTTTGATAACTTTGCCAAGTTTGGAATTATTTTTCGGTCTTTTATTTCCAGTGTCCTAGTAGTAGACGAAATCGTTCCGTAGGAACCTAGATTAATGGTATCCAAATCCGAATAATAACATAATTTGATAGAATATTGTCTGGATTACGATTTATTTCGGAATTACGTTTTTGTGGGCAATTCAAGCTCCGTCGGTCCCTTAAGGCTGATTTTGTCATAGATAATTACCTACTTACTTGTTGTTAATTGTTGATTATTGTTGGCGTGATTTATGTGTATGTTTTTATTACGTAAATTTTAAATAACAAGAACTGTAATCAAAGGGTGTTTTTTATATTATGTTCATAAACTAGCTTTTGCCAGCGACTTCGTCCGCGTGGAATAGTTACTTTGTTCCCAAATTCTTCGCCCGCGGTTTCACCTGCGTTGCCCCGTTCCTAAGGGTTGTAGCGTGATGTTTTATAGCTTGAAACCTTTCTCATGAATCACTAATTTTCCCAACATTTCCCTTCACTGCTCTGCTCCTATTGATCTTAGCGTGATGAAAAGTATACTATAACCTGCCCAGGAGTATGAAGAACAATTGTACCAAGTTTCGTTGAAATCCGTCGAGTGGTTTTTGTTTCTATAATGAACATACAGACAGACAGACAGACAAAAATTTTACTGATTGCATTTTTGGCGTCAGTATCGATCACTAATCACCCGGTGATAGTTATTTTGGAAATATATTTCATGTACAGAATTGACCTCTCTACAGATTTATTATAAGTATAGATAAATGATATTTTTGAATTCATTTATGGGTGATCCCAGTCGCTGGAAGAACAATATTAAAATTAAATGGATCCGGCAACAGTGACCACGGTCCGAGTTAATTGCGGTCGCAGTCGCCGGTAACCTCACAGCATACTATAAACATGCAAGCAACATCAGCATCATCACTCGAGCAATGTTATGTTTGTCATTTTTTGTTAAGTCTTATTACCTATACTGTTACGAGCTGGGGTTCGAGATAAATTTAATTAACACCTATTTCATCGAAACAACATACAGTTTAATTAACTTGACAAACACACAACAGAAATTACAAAAAAAGTCACTACACTATCACTTGTCACACTTGTAATCGCTTAACCTCGCTTCGATATTCACTTCACCGTGTCCAGAACTAAACTGCCCTAGCCGACCCTCACGACCAGTATTTATATGAGTCACGAACATTCTAGTCATTCTAGAATCGAACAATCTCGATAGGTCCACAAAATACGAGTAGGTACTTGATCGTCTATTGTTTACGGACCTTGAACTCGGTTTTCTTTCGAAAGTTTCCGTGCTTCTACGACTTATCTTGAATCTTCGTGACCCATATCTTATACTTCTAACAGTTATCTTATCTTATTTGGGGCCGAGGCAGCAAGGCCTCAGTGCACTTCGACCCAATGGGATCTTTTGTGCTTTCCCTAGATACCCATTCCACATCCTCACCTCACCCCTTCTAACAGTTACTCGGCGTAACAATACCCAGTAATTTCACAGGCTATATTACCCGGAACACACGGTTACAATTGCATGTGTGAACCAAATATTAGGCCCGTAACACAAAAAGCTATAATATAGATTAATATGGCTATTCCAAGGTTATTATAGAAAATATATGGTAATACGTCTTGCTATAACTTCATTAATATGTATTATAGCTACGTGTCTGATGGGCTTTATTTTAATTTTTCGCAAATTGTAAGTCTTTATCAAATTGTAGGCTTGCGACAATCGCGACATAACTTATTACATACATATTATTATAGTATAGTTATTGTCTGTGACTGCCTCATTAGTCTAGTGGTCCCAAGCGCAACTGCTACGCTAGAGGTCCTGGGTTTGATCCCCAGTTCGAGCAATGTGTTATTGAGGTTTTCTATGAAATTCTCAGTAGCAGCTCGGAGTCAGGATTTGTGCCCGGTTATTGGCAATAGGGTTCAGTTCAAAGTTCAAATGTTTTTATTTAAAATAAGCTTTTACAAGCGTTTATGAAACGTTAATGAGTCTAGGTGCACAGTTCCAATAAAGTTGATCATATGGAGAAGAATCCGGCAAGAATCTCCATGGACACTCTTTTTAAAATAATTTGTATTACAATCTTCAAGTAGGTATAATAATGCAATAACAGGATGTGCTGACATTGATTTAATGTCCAAGTTGGACCGAAGTCGATAATAGAAATAGAAAGTTCTCAGCATTCGAGAACTGAATGTCAGTATGTATAAAAAATTAATAAACTAAGTGGAAAAACACACATAAACAAAGTATATAAAATAAGATGTCCACTTAGACATACTACAATGTGCTTACACGCTTGCCCCCTATTACATGGAATGTAAAAAAATATATAAAATTTTAGGTTTTTTGTTGGATTTATACCACTGTGAAGAGACTCAAAGCTCAAAGGCTCAGAAAATCAAAGGCTCAGAGCGCTCAAAGGCTCAGAAAATCTTAAATTGTTTAGAAACAAGATACATAATCGTGGTCATTTACATTTCACGATGTTAATACTCTTTTTACATAAGATCTAGTATTTTATTGTTGTACCTTTTTTTCTCATTTCTGTGTTTAGGTAATATTAATGCGAATGGATTTTGTAAATTAAAGGAATATTTTATTTGTTGGAATAATCATTTTATTGCAAAGTACATAATTTTTGTGCAAATATGAAACCTTATTTTTATTAACATAAATATTAGGTTGGATTTCCGCTTCACCCGCATACCTACAACAAGTAGGTACTAAATAAAAGCGGAGAGATATACTCGTAGATTTGTTCTCTTGCGAATTATAATTTATATCTGTACCAGCCAATGAAATGTTGTTGTGATAAGTGCCTAATAAAATAATTCAATTTTTATTTAAATTATAAAATTCGTATTTAAAAAAACCGATATAATATACAAACTTAGGCCCTTTACTTCCTCCTGCATAAAAAATAATTCCAAAAATAAATGTTTCATAAAAACCAAGATTTTCATACTAACTCCGTCCCCTCATTTCTTTTCCCTTAAAGATGCTTACGTTATAAAATAATCCTACGTTCCAAATATCAGCGTTCACACACTTTGTAATTTAGCCCGTACCTTGATAGATTAGTCAGTCACGATCAGGACAAACTATTATATGTATCGATTACGCAGTTTGTGCCCAGCAGTGAGTATTATGGGCGGACTAATGATTATTTTTGGAATTTAAGCTGACATTTTTTTTAGGAATTCACACTCACTTACAACCTGTAGTGCTTGTTGAGAGGTTGCGCGGTAGAACTCCAAGCCGCGAAGCTGCACAACAAAGTATACAAAGCTGCCAAAAGCCAGAAAATGTTACCAAACAAAAGTTGGTGCGATCAAAAATACTGCGCAAGAAAAAAGAGTATAAAAGTATGCACGTCATGTCTTTGCGATCGCGTCGTCTGGACTATAGGACATTGGAAGCGACGAGTCGTAAAATCACTAAGAATATAGCAGCTAAACGCAAAGTACCGGTAGAACCACAAAAGCCACCAAAGCCAAAGAAAATTTGTGTCACTCCCTCAGAGTTCTCCCTGGATGATAACAGACCGTTAACATACTTCGCCAAGTGCAGCACACCAAAGCGCCCCCCTGTGCCCGTCGAGCAGCAACAGGATTCTATTGCCGGTAAATATTTTATACGAACTTAATATTATTTAGTTTCACTTTTTTTTTTATTTGCTATGCTAAAGGTGCTGGGCTCAGTTCCCAGGTCAGGTGTTATTGGGTTTTTCTATGAAATTTCCAGTAGCAGCTCAGAGATAGAATTTGTGTCCGGTTAATGACAATAGGCTCGCCCCCTATTACATGGGACCTAAGCATACCAACGAACTGCCGGTGTACTTCATACACCTCTGCGTATCCCTTCGGGAAATACAGGTGTGTTATTTTTTAGTAAAGGAAAAAATTCAATCACGGGCAGGAATTTTTTCCATTACTAAAAAATAACTTAATAATCTTAGCATGGAAAATGCAAAAAAAATCACAAAAAGATAAATACAGGTGTGGTTTGTTATGTTATTTTTTGTCATCTTTGGTATATGTACAGAATGTATATACTTGAATGTATACATCAATTCAGTAGCTGATTCTGAACAAACTACTTCAGGGTATGAGTTAATTATGTTACACGATGTATAGTTATATCAAAGTAAATGTGTTTCGTTTGATTGATTTTGTTTTTGCGATACTGTATGTATGTCGTTTTGTTTATTTTAGAACCCGTAGCAGGACCAAGTGGCCTGCAAAGACAGATGGAAAAAGACATTCCATCAAGCGTAAGCTCCATACGTAGTTCATATTATAACAGCGAACATAATATTCATCGGTGGATGAATGACTCATTAACACCGGAGTCCCGTAGAACCGATGAATTAGAAGAGGCCGAAATGGTCATATTGGACATTGGAATGCCGTCGCCATGCCTGGCAGAGAAGTGGCGAAGCGTTCAAGATGCAATAAATGCCCCCAAAGATGAGCTAGATAACCGATGTAATAAGTGTAAGCCCTGTCAAAGAATTGGAAAACTAATAAAACTGTCCAGCCTCCTTAAAACACAGGTGAAGTTTAACTTAACAGGCACCGAACCTTTGCCTCAGAGAAGCGGCCCTAACCAAGAAAACGACTCCTTGACCCATGAAGCCGACCATGGCCATCTGTACTTGGACCTGCTACCAAAGCACCCCAGCATCATGATGAAGTTGCGTATTCACATGGTTTTGGGTAAAGAGATACTGTCCGCGTGCCTAATACCGCGATGTGATGCGCGGATCAATAAACAAGAATTTCTACTCGAGGAACAAGAGCATCTCCTCGACCAGCTAATAGAAACTTTAATGCTCAGTTTGAATGATAAGTCTCAAGATCGTATGCTCACACCTTCATTCCGGAGCGAAGAAAGCGATTATGCTATCGTCGACCCTGAAAAGGTGGAAAAAAAATGGGCTAAGCGGCAGAAACAGGCAGAGGCACGTTTGAAGGAGGCGTCAGAGATGCAGGCTCTCATTAGAGCGGAAAAGGAGGCCGAGGTGTCTCGCATCGAGGCCGAGAAGGAAGCTATGTTGTTGCGGATTGAAGCAGAAAAGGTAGCGGAGGTGTCGCGTATAGAGGCGGAGAAGAGAGTGGAGTTGGCTCGCCTAGAAGAAGAAAGAAAAGTTGAATTATCACGCCTTGAGGCCGAGGTCCGAGCTCGTCTCCGAGCGGAAGTTGAAGCCGAAGTACGTATGATGGTCGAGGTGGATCAACAGGCAAAAGCCCTGGAGGCGGAAAAAGACGCCAAGTTCGTTGGGCAGGCTAGAGATAGGGACACTGGGGCCGGCGGCAGTGGCTCGCAGACGGCAGAAGGTGGAAAAATGTTTGAGGCGCCAGTGTATAGGCCTACTCATGAAGAATTCGATGTAAGTTTTTGTGGTTTATGTACATATTCTTGTTGTGTATTCTTTTTTGCTAACCCTGGGTTAAACTTGTATCTTTTTGCCACGCACATGCCTTCGTGTAGGCTGCATACATAACGTAAAAAAGGCTTTGGGCCCGGTCAAATGAATTAAAGAAATATTCCTATTAAACCATTAAAATTTTCCAAATATAGCATTCTAATATTTAAAAAATAAACTATGTGTTAAAAAGAAAGAAAATAATAAAGTTTATTTTCAGGATCCTATTAAGTATTTTGAGAAGATTTGGCCAGAAGCCTCAGATTATGGCATCTGCAAAATCGTGCCCCCTCCAGATTGGAAGCCGACCAGTAAAATTGTGGACGACCTCCGCTTCAATGTGGCGAACCAATACATTTCCCGGCTATTCAGCCGATGGGGACCAGCTACTCGTGAACTTTGTGCCATCAGGCTGTGCCTTCAACAGCAAAAGATTCAATTTGCTCGTGCACCATTGGTAAGTATTGTTGGAATAGTAGTAGATTTCGACAAATTTGACATTCACCAATTGTCACAAGTTGTTATATTTTATACCTTTCAAATAAAAATATAAAGTATGGCAATGCCAACATAACGGTAACTTTTTGATAAAAATAAATTAATTACCATGTGAAATTATAAATATCAATGATTTGATTTGATTTTTTTTCATGAGGACTATATAATATAGTGACTAAATATTGTGTATATATAGTGTCTGTCGTTTTTTCGAAAGATTTTGTTTACCTAGGATCATAATATAATTTCCATATATTGGTTTATCGCATAACGCGAAAAGAGCAAAATGTCCTAAGAGTGAAACATCCAAACATCTTAAAACCCTGGCTCTTTTCAATCGGAGAATTGTATTTTAATGGCCCCCAGAAAAAACTAACTAATGCTATCTTGTATTTGTAGTTAGAAGGTGTGGAAGTCAACTTGGGAAAACTATACCATGTAGTTCAAAGAAACGGAGGACTAGAATCCGTTATTAATAGAAAAAAGTGGGGCAAGGTAGCAGAGGAGATGAAATTTAACAAAATTCCCAACACAGAGAGGCGGCTGGATCAAATTTACGTAAAATATCTGTTGTCGTATGACACACTTGCACATCGTAAGTATTTTTTACAGCAATATTACTAATACATACAATACATTGTGACCAGAAAATTTTCGTTAACTGACGACGCGGAAGATGAGTGCTAATTGTTTGGAACCGAAGAGTTAGAAACACACCGAAAGAGACAAACACTCAAGCGTGGACTTGATAATTGTTGCAGCCAATTTCTTGCTCATTCCTTTTTTTCTATACCTACAGGGACTTTCGAGTCTTCTGAATTATATATTTTATGTTGGCGTATTTTTTTTACTCCAGACATATTATTCCTTGTGGTTCCATGTTCACAATAAATTTACTAAATAAAACAGAAACTATTTGACATAGACGTGATTTATTATTACTTTAAGTTGTTTTCTTCAGTGTTAAAATTGAAGTTACTGTGTAAATTTAAGCTGTCAAAATAAACGTTATGTTATTTCATGATAACAATGTCAATACATAAAAAAATGTCGCCCACAGATGAACGTCAGGAGATAATGAGAATTGTTGAGAAAGCTTGGCATAAAAAGAATCAAAAATTGCTCGACCGCGCTTTAAACCCTCTGCACCACCAAAAACGCATGCTCGGATTATCACCAGAATCTGAAGACGAATCCGAGGATGAGAATACAGTCATGGCATTGAAAGAGGCCGAGGATTGTATCACCAGCGGTGCTAGTATGAACCGTGCAAAATTCAAAAGGGTACGTAATTAACATTTACACTCGACACCATCATCAACCCTATAATACATAATATATATACTACTAGCGACCCTTTCGCGATTTCACCCGCGCTGCTCCGTTCCTAAGTGGTTTAGCGTGATCTTATATAACCTTTAACCTTTAGCCTATAACCTTCCTCGATAAATGGACTGTCAAACACAAAAAGAATTTTCAAAATCGGTTCCAGAGATTACCCCCTACAACCTCACAAACTTTACCTCTTTATAATATTAGTATAGATACAATGTGGATGGCCTGAAAATGAATGATGAATATCTCTTATTGGAGGTCCTTAATCTATACTTATAATAAATCTGTAGAGAGGTCAATTCTGTACATGAAATATATTTCCAAAATAACTATCAGCGGGTGATTAGTGATCGATACTGACGCCAAAAATGCAATCAGTAAATTTTTTGTCTGTCTGTCTGTCTGTCTGTCTGTCTGTCTGTCTGTCTGTCTGTCTGTATGTTCGTTATAGAAACAAAAACCACTCGACGGATTTCAACGAAACTTGGTACAATTGTTCTTCATACTCCTGGGCAGGTTATAGTATACTTTTCATCACGCTACGATCAATAGGAGCAGAGCAGTGAAGGGAAATGTTGGGAAAACAGGAGAACTTACTCCATTTTTTAAGCTTCCGTCGCGTGTGCGGCCTTAATGGTTAAAGCTACACAGAAATCATGTATGACGGAAATGTTCTCCTTAAATTTATATAAAAAATATTCCACGACAGCAAATGTCTATCTTTTATGGTGGTATGGACTCACAATAACACGTGTAACTCCCGATAGCTTAGCAGTTCGGAGCTTTCTGATTATATTTGTCTACTCTTACGTTAGGTGACTGACTGACTGACATAGTGATCTATCAACGCACAGCCCAAACCACAGGTTATAGTATACTTTTCATCACGCTACGATCAATAGGAGCAGAGCAGTGAAGGGAAATGTTGGGAAAATGAGTGATTCATGAGAAAGGTTTCAAGCTATAAAACATCACGCTACAACCCTTAGGAACGGGGCAACGCAGGTGAAACCGCGGGCGAAGAACTAGGGAACAAAGTAACTATTCCACGCGGACGAAGTCGCTGGCAAAAGCTAGTTTATAAATAAATTAAATAACCGTTTACTGTCTCACTGCTGGGCACGGGTCTCTTCTCACAGTAACAGGGGTTAGGCTATAGCCCACCATGCTGGCCCAATGGGCAGAGGTCATGCCGCCGCCTGCAAGAAAATTTCCAGCAGGTTTCCTAAAAATGTTTCCCTTCACCATTTAAGCGAGTTATAACTTAACATGCACATCATTTCGAGAAGCCAGACGTGCCTTGCATTTGAACGTGACTTGAAATCTATGATTTGGCAGTCCAATGGTATTGAACATTAGACTGCCAATGATAGCATCGCTAGGTACCTCGATCAGCAGCTTGCTAACCAATCTCTATACCACAAGAATGTATAGCAGATAAACACAGCAGTCTATTCTTCTGTGTATCTTATCTAAACCTATATGAAAATTATAACAAGCTGATGTTTGTACATTATAGATATACTAATATGGGGGTATTTATTAGAGCAACAGAAGCCAAAATAACAATTTTTAGATTTTTTGTCTGTCTATGTTTGTACGAGCACCACGCAACAACTACTGCATTGAATTGAATGTAGTTTTCACCGATGTATTGCTAGAGGTCTAACTTAAAATCTGGTGCATGTTTCATCTTGATACGCCGCCTAGAATCGAACTTAGTGTGTTAATCTTTATGGGACGTGAGTTCAACTGAGTATGTTAATAAGATTTTCGTACATACTTATAAGTAAGTACTACATTTTTCTAATTCACCCTGTAGATCGCCACCAATGCCTATGAAAATATGATCGGGAGTCGCTCTGAGGGTGAGCCGCCATCCTTAGCCCAAATAGAAGAGCAATACTGGAGCCACGTGGTGTTGGGCTCTGAGCATCTTTGCGTTCATACTGCAGCTATTGACACGGGTGAAGAAGGACATGGATTCACCAAGAACAAAAATGAACCTTACGGGCGACACCCGTGGAATTTGAAGGTACACTTTATATTAATTATATTGACATACCATCGTAACATACCATACCATCATGTTTGTATTCCCCGAAAGCTAAGGCAGAGGTTTATTAATTACACCCACAGTTCCAAGATCCCATGTAATTAAAGGCGAGCGTATTGCTAGGCACAAATCCAAACTAAGCTGCTACCGAAAATATCATACAAAACTTCAAAGACACTGCTCAAACTGGGAATATGACCAACTAGCGTAGCAGGCGTGTTAGGGACCACTAAAACATAGAGACAATTACGTGCAACAGCGGGATGGAATTATCGGCAAAGCAAAACCGAATATGTAATATGCAGATCAATGTTCGGGTACTGAATGTTCGTAATCTAGAAGTTGCTACGGGCCGCCTTTTTCACAAATACTACCGAACGAATTATGTGTCGAATGTCCCGAATGTACACATTCCGACTGAAACCAAACAAGTGCAATAATTGCTTCGAGTCGGCTTTGTTATTCGACAAATACTGCCGAACCGATAATGCCGGAGTCATAAAGTTCTAAGCATTTAAAGGTTTTGGTGGGGATCCTCTGTCCTTTTCCCGCAAATGAATGTCAGTATACAAGTATGGCGCATGCACGGGTAGAGGTCACAACATGCTATAGTGCACTCTCTGTCTAGCATAAAATTAAAATGCTCCCTTATTTTTGAATCGATTTTGATTTTGTTTATGTTGTGCAGCTCTGTTTATGGTCAACTTTTTTATGAGACTATTAAAAATATCAGTCAACTAGCCTATTTATAAGTATTCTTACATGTTTCAGATGTTTAGTCAGCATCCTCGGAATATTTTACGCTACTTGGGCCCAGTACTCGGTGTAACAGTACCAACTTTGCATCTTGGAATGCTCTATTCTACCAGCTGCTGGCACAAGGATCCACATTGGCTACCGTGGATAGAATACGAGCACACCGGTCCGAGCCGTATATGGTAATACTCGTTTTTTTTTGTTAGCCTGTATAGTCCCACTCCTGGACAAAGGCCTCCCCACATTATTTCCACTCTTCTCGTTGTTGTGTTACTTTCTTCCAATAGTCTAGAAAGACATCCAGGTCATCCCGCCATCTCTTGCATGGTCTGCCGCGTGTCCGGATAACTGTTTCAGGGCTCCAGTTCTGTGCAATAAAATACCACATTTCATCTGGCATGCGGCCGATTTATTTAAGAAAGTTTATTATTGTCATCATCGTCATAGATGCGAAAGACAAGATATCTTACCTGTATTCTCCGAAGGGTTAGTCAGAGGTGGAGTAATCTAGTTACATACACAGTTAGCCTGTATATTTTAGGTCCTGCAAGCCCATTAACCTGGGACAAATCAAAACTTCCTAGGTGCTAATAAGATTTTTATAGAAAAACCAAATATACTGCTCGACCTGGGAACCGAATCCAGGAACTCTAGCTGACCAGACTAATAAGGCTTTTTGCTGAATTTTTATTAATTTTAAACTTTTTGGAATATTTTACGCCGCTCCAACAATGACACTGTAGGTTGTCTTTGACTAGTTATAATCCAATCTTTACTTTTAACGTGGGAGAGCCATGCTTCGGCACGAATGGGCTGACTCGACCGGAATGATACCACGGCTTCACAGAAAACCGGCGTCAAACAACGCTTACGTTGTATTTCGCCGAGTGAGTGAGGTTACCGAAGGCCCAATGCCCTTTTAAAAAGCGGGCAACGCACTTGTGACTCCTCTGGTGTTGTGGGTGTCCATGGGCGGCGGTAATCGCTTACCATCAGGCGATCCGTCGGCTCGTTTGTCCCCATCTCCCATAAAAATAAAATTTATGATACATATTTTCAATTAAATACTATTTGGTAATTCCGTTTGTTAATTGTGTTCCAGGTATGGAATCCCGAGCCACCAGACGGACAATTTCAGAAAAGCAGTTGAGACACTGTGTCCCACATTTTGTCAGAACAAAGGGTTATGGCTATCCTCTGATATAGCAATGATACCGCCAACCATATTGCGCCAGCACAATGTATCACTGACCCGCACTACACAGGAAGAAGGAGAATTTATTCTAGCCTTTCCAAATGCATACACCTGCTGCATAAGTACGGGCTACACCGAATCTGAAAGTGTATATTTCGCACCACCATCATGGCTTGATAGCCTCCCGTTGGTTTTTATGGTCAGTACAAATTGATAATGGCATTTTTTCTAGCTTTTTTGCCACTCAAATAGCTGCACGCGTCGGCTATCCTCGGGCAGAAGTCAGAAGCATTTAGATGCACATACTTAATGTAATTTTTTTTAAATAAAATTAGTTTATGTTCGAAAATTAGTATATTATCCAATTCATTTATTTATAGTATGAAGTACTATAAATGAATAGGGTATTTTCCGTTGACCTAGAACTATGAAATTTGGCAAGTAATACCGTCTTATACTACAAGGACAAATCTGAAAACTATACATTTGTAATTAATTATAATATGTACCGACAAATTTGTACGGAACCCTCAGTGGGTGAGTTCGACTCGCAGTTGTCCGGTTTTTTATTTAAATTAATCTAAACAATTTTAAATTTTTGGTATCTAGTGTTACTCTGATTATTGAGAAGAATCTAATGACTCTTCTCAAGCTGAAATCCATCAAGCCGTTTAGGTTACAGAGCGTGCCAAATATACATACAAACATCCATACACTTGAAAAGCATAACCTTCCTTCTGGCCAGACTTTTTCCAGTCGGTGAGTCGGGTAAAAACACAAGAATTGCCCACTGTGCATTGCTTCGCTTAAATATGTTTTTGTATAATTATATTAATTACGATCCTATTGATATGATATTTCATTTTATTGGTAACAGGAAGCTCGTGAGAGCTGTGAGCCGACAATGTTCTCCATGGAACAATTAATTTTCCTCATGGCCAAAGATCAACGCTTAGACCCGTCATTACTAAAAGTGGTTCAGCCAATATACGACAAAATGTTGCGGGATGAAGTCAATAATCGACAAATGCTTCAAGAAAGAGGCCTGAAATTTATACGTGAGGTAAGCCAAACAACAATCAATTATATTACTAGCTGCAGCCCGCGGTTTCACTCGCATCCCAAAACGACTTGTGGAGACAAAATGTCTAGACCATATCCTTCCCCAGAAAGCAACCTTTCTCCTTGCCTGATTTTTTCGAAATCTGTTCAGCGATTAGGGCATTAAAAGGTGACAAATAAAAAGAGAGTTAGTTTCGCATTTACAATATTGAGTATAGCTGTTGCTCTCGGTTTCATTTGCAGGATCCTTTTTTGGTTCTTGAATGTCTTCTCGCGACATGATGAAGTTCATTAAGACTTCCTTGTAGAGTGGTCGCAAGTTTTATTTTTTCCCATTGTTTTTGTATGAATTAATCATGTTTTAGATTTTTACATTACTAAATGGCGCCCAAATTGTACGAAAAGTGACCTAACCATTGAGCGTTATCTATAAAAAATTGTAATAAAAGAATAAACTATTCCGCGTTCTTAATTATTTGGTCAGCCAGAAAGTAATAAGAATAGGTTCAGGTGGAACATATAAAATGTATCTATTTATTATTTAATTAATCATGTGTACAAATGAACACACACTTTGTTAACTTCTTTACTCTAAAATTGGTTAAATCAGTGTGTTCACTATATCTTATTCAGTATCCATAAGTAAAATAAAAATATTTTATTTTGAATATGCTTTATTTTGTTATATTTTTAACCTCTGCAAGTCTAGTTCATATTTATACGTGTAATTAATTTTCATAGTTATTGTTAATGTTCGTTTTCAATGGGTACTTAAAAATTGCAATAATTTTATATAAAGTGTACAGATTTCAATAAAATTAAGCTCATAAGTTGCCTTAGGGTACTGCCAATACTAGTAATGTATTTCTTTCCAATTTCTATGAATGATTAAGGATGTTCTAAGAAAAGTATGGAATAAACAGCATCCCTCTTTTTTGCGCAGCTGTAGTCGGATAAAAAGTACCCTAAATGTTGACCAGGTTGATCAAAATCTTACGTATTCACCAGATTTCATATTAATTCGTCAAGTAAATCTTGAGTTATAAACGAACATACAGAAATACAGTCAGATTTTTTTTTCCAAAATCCGATAATTCGGCTTTAGTAGGTATCGCTTAATTAGTTTTCTCCACCTATTTTTTCCCAATTATCTTGCAATTACAGACACGAATTTTCTGATAATGGTTGCTACATTCCGGTGCGTGGTATCCACTCTAAAACCTACTGCCCCAGCGGCCATTAGTTCTATGAACAATGTGACGCCCGCTGCCACTTGTGCACTTATAATCGGTCTTTGCTGAACGAAGGCCTCCCCGCCTTCATTCAGCAGTAGGCGTCTTTTAGCTGAAACTATGATGATAATAATTGTTCCGCAGCATGAGCAGTACTTGGCAACTAACTGTTGATATTATTACAGACCATAAACACATCACAGCGTAATAGAAGAGACACTGCCTGGAATGTGCGTGACCACGATGAGTGCGATTTCTGCAGGACCACCTTGTACCTTTCCAAAGTAGGTATACTTCATACTCAACCATGTGTGTCAGTGCCAGTGCCAGTGCAGTTCAATCTACAACTTAGAAGTGCATTATCTGCACAGCGATTGGGTTGCAGAAGTCTGATGGCAATCATTTCGGTAAAATACTGCCTCTGCCAACCCAGACTTTTCGAAGTCATGTGCATATTAATACTTAATCATCACAAGCTTAAATGGTGAAGGAAAACATCGTGAGGAAACCTGCATGCCTGAGAGATTATCTCGACGGCGTGTGAAGTCTGACAATCCTCTCCCTCTGAGAGGAGACCCGTGCCTAGCAGTGGGACAATGTAATGGGTTGACATGTATATAGTTAGCATGAAGTCTTAAAATATAATAATTTAAAATATTTGTCTTCACAGGTAAAGGGACTAACTTCAAAAAATTCTACTCTGTGCTTGGAACATGCACTTAAATTATTAGACACTGATTTGTATAAAAAAAACAATGTAGCACAGCTCGAAGTACACGTGTACGTGTCTGTGAGGGAGTTGAACGCCGTCGGCGATGACATGAAACGTCGCCTTGGCACGCCCGCCTCCTAGGGCACAAGGCCGGCATCGGACGCTGCCGCGTCATCTGATGTCCAACCAGGCACTAGCACAGAAGCTAACATCCCACTGAATTACCAAACAACCACGTCAACTTTAGATTTGAGCACGAAATATTTATATGATACAACACTCCCTAGCCAGGCGGAGGCCGGCCTCGTCGATAACACGAATGCAGTGTACGAAACGGACTCTGACGTACAAACAAACATATGTGATATTGTTGGTGAGATGGTTATCGATGAAATGTTCGATTCGGTCGACGAATATTTGGAGGCGTGCGATAAATACCTTGAAGTTCAGGTTGGTACAGAAAGTGCTAATGCCCCCTTGCCAATGGAAACTCATGCTGAGCTTCCGGGGCAAAATACCATGGAGACGTACCCCTTGTACGCGGTGACATCAGAGGTGCAGCAGCAGGACTGCAACGACACAGGCGGATTGATGGATGACACGAACGTGGACCCCATGACTCTCTTACAAGACGTGAATACGCTGTTGAGTTTTGAACACTGTGAGTTTTCTAGTTTATTCCTCGATTTTCTTCAATTGTGACTGTGCCATACATCAAATTGTAATTTGCACAATCTCATGAAATGTTTCAACTACTTTGTACTGGTAGTATAAAAATTTAATTGCTACGCTATAAATTTGTTTATGTATGCATTAATGTTACATCTACATAGCATTTTTAACAGAGTAAATTAATACTTTTTTAAGTAGGTACTTACCCACTACAAAGTGAGGGTAAATCACTTTTACACTGTGTTAAAAAAATATTGTGCCCTCGGTCTAAGCTTGTCATGCTCACTTAAATGTCGTGCTGATGGTGGCGTTGTTTCGGGTCGTTTTATTCCCTACAATATGGTTGAGTCGAACCACACCGATACATAAGTCATGCTCGTGAACGGGTGCTTTCTGTCGGGGCTTGTCAGCTCTTACAAGCTCTTAAAAAGAAGGATTGCCACAGCAACAATCCTTCTTTTTTTATATGTATAATAAATAAATCTTACACATCTAACTGCATTATTCTCAGCAACTCCCAAGACCCAAATCCTAAGACACAGTCGCACGGCTCGACACACACACACACACACACACACACACACACACACACACACACACACACACACCCGCATGTTAGTGGATCTGACATTAATATGCAGATCTGATCCCAAGACACAGTCGTAGGGCTAATAATAAAAAAATAATATAATCAGTTTTTTTTTTTGCCAAGTTTAACATTACTTTCCACAACACTTTCTGCAGAATGTCTACAGATTTATGAAATTTTATATAATTATTAAATTTTAGAGACAAAACGATTTTTAACATGTCATTTGAAATTGGTTTCCAAGTTGGTGTCTAAACTTTTATAATACTTTGACATCTTATTTTAATTAAGGTGCAAAAGGACGATTGTGTTAATCAATGCGCTACGGTACGGTTACTAAAGAATTTCACCGTGTTCTTATCTTAATATCTTCTGCGGCTCAGCGTGCCATAAACGTGCTTACTAATAAAAAGTTTCGTTTTGACGGGTTAAATTTTTTACTTGATTAATCATTGAACTTTTGAAACAAAAAGACTGATTTTACCATGTTATTAGAAAGCTTTAAAATATATGACAAGTGTCTTGACACTGGCTGTAACTTCTTCGCAAAAACGTTTGTGCCAAAAGAAGCTACGATACTCACAATCGCATTATCCTCATTTAAGTGTTGGATATTATGCTGCTTATCGGTGCCATATAATGTAAATTAATATAAAAAAATAATAAATCGCCTAAAGCGATTACTATTAGTTTTATTTGCGACCATGTTTAGGGTTTATTATAATTAAAAATTTCGCGAACGTGTGTTAAAAATATTATTGACTGCCCTTCAGAAGGCTATTTTTTTTTCTTATTGTTATTTGTTCCTTATCGCGTTAAGATACTTATCTTCACTGAAGTTATAGGAATTATAAAGGATAAAGGGTATCACGAATGACAGCTTTAAAGATGTTCTTCATAAAAATTAACATTTACTTTAAGTATGTAAGATTTAAAAAGGATCCCGATTCATTTAGACATACAATTTATGTCTATTTACTTGCACATTTAATGGCCGCTATAGTGCTGATTTATTAGTATTCTGGATCTAATTCGAGTTAGTTCGTAGGGTATTTCGCTCATCTAGGGAGTTTTGATCCGCAGTATAGCGAGCTCTCATTAGTATACACTTAGTATTAAGATAATATGGATTTCTATTTAACATAACAATTACTCAATTCGAGCGTTTCGCAGAATTAAAATGTAGGTATTGATTTATCTAAATTTGTATTATTATAAGGTATGCATTGGTTGACTTGATCTAGGCGTCTAAGTATTTAGCATAGTGTGTATATATCGTATCAGTATTTAGGATCAACGTTTGATTAGTAGATTTCCCATACGTCTCAATAGTAAGACTAATTTTCTCTAAGTATTGTTCTGTGCAATTTGTCTGTATCGATCTAATTTCGTCTCCCTCATCTAAACTCTAGACAGGTATCGCTTACCTCCATAACTACGTAGTTATTAGGTGTAGACTCGTCACAAATTGACATGGTGCTCCCCTGCCATTGTAAGGAAATAGTTATGTAACCCATCTGAAAATTATACAGAAACTCATTTGTCATTAAAAGTACATTAGCCGTAATTTATAGGAATATCGATGATTAGAATATCGAGTCATAATTTATAATAACGAAACCGAAAGTTATTTTGAGACATGTAAGATTTTTAAAAAAATAAATTATTTATATTAGCTAAACATAAAACTTGTGGCTGTGCCATAGTCTTTCTCGCATCGACTACGATACCGATGCGCAAATGCACACAGTTTGTGGAAATAGGTTTCAGTTTTCCATACCTCGACCCACTTATGGGTCAGGGGGCCATATTTTTTTTTAATTAACACGTTTTAGAAACCACTGTTATCTATTGTGAATAAACTACTTTCAGGTGTAGCGCTTATTCTGTAACCTGTATATATATTATATCTCATTCGGAGGCAGGCCGCAAGCCGTAAAGTATTATTTATAAATATGAAGATCGTGTGATTTTTATTATGTTTTTTCATCTTGATTACTATGGTTACGTAAAACTGTGTTTATTTGAAGCTAGGGTTTCCGAACGCCTGCGCATGTACGTTCACATAGTATACGCAAATATTATTGTGCAAATGTAGGTGTTGGGTTTTTCTAGCAGCTCGGGGTCTGTATTTGTGCCTGGATAATGCCACCACCTCTGCCTAACCCTTCGGGGAATATAGATGTAATGGTATGTTTTGTAATATTATTGTAGATTTATGCATTCCATGATTCCAGCGCAGCGTTTACATTCCATTGTTGCATTTACTTACATAACTGATACCTACTATAATTACTAATAATAATTATACCTTTGTAAAATAGCATTACCGTCTAAACCACAATTGTCGTTTACACCTTAAAAGTGGAGAAATTCAAAGCAAGATCGAAAACATTGTTTTCAAAAAAGATTTAATCTTAACGTATGAATATAAAATATTGACTACTTTCAATTATTTACGTTAAACATTACTTAAAAGAATTGATTGGTTCCAGTCAAACCGCTCAATAAGATATGGATTTATTTATTTACTAGCTCCGCGGTTTCATTCGCTTTCTAAAAGCAACCCGGCTTCTAAACGCGTATCAGGATGAATTTCAGATTTTAAGATTCCGGCGGACCGAATTTTCCAATTAATCGAATTTCAAATACAATTTAATCAAACTGTGTTAATATTTGGATTCAGGTACCGTTAATCTAATCGAAATAAACGTAAGCTAATTTAATTCTTGATAACTTTAACAAGTTTAGAACGAATTTCCAGTGAATCAGTAGTAGGCGAATTTGTACGGTAGGGTCCTAGATTAACGGTACCCAAATCCGAATAATCACACAATTAGATAAAATTGTGTTTGGATTACGATTTATTTTGGTATTACGTTTTTGTGGGCAATTCAAGCTCTGCCAGACCCTTAAGTTAGTTCTCCAGCAATACGACTGAAAACAGCCTCCAATTCGTACAAACATACAGACAGACAAAAATTATAAAAAATGGTTTTTTTGGCATCTTGTGCTCTAATAAAGACGCCCATTTTTTCTTCACTCTATAATGTACAGACATCAGCCTGTTACAATTTTGGACGTGGACGTGATATTTAGCGATGATATTTGAAGAAGAAAATAACATTAAAAATAGATATTAATTGACTACTAAGTAAACTTAACCGAAAGTTATGTAATAAATTATGCAACGCATGGACAACACAGATTATGTATCGAGCTATTGTTTACCGTGCTACCGGGGTAGCAGGCTACCTTTGATGATAAAGCATCCACAGTTCATTTATTTATAAGGAAATTTGGTCAAAAATTAAGTACCTAATTTTATTACGTAATTATAACGAGAATACAGTACCGAGTTCTCTCCTGCAGTATCGTTAGTGACTCACCAGTCAGCCTGTATATAGATTTTAGTTTATGTATTATTTTCATGCGCATAATGTCCATTACATAAATTTTTTGTAGGTACCTACCACAAATATAACTACCATAAGAACGGATATTAAAAATATTACAATTCATCACTATTTTGTTGTAAGTGGTATTTTATACTTAAGCTAAAAGTATATTTACAGTTTCGTTATAGTTGAACATTTATTGTGGTTTACGACGTGTAGTACCAGTGGCGGGGCTAGACCAAACGTAGACGTTGGCGACATCAGGCCTCAGTCATAAAGAAAACGTTAAATAATTAGAATGAGACTGATGTGAGAGTTTGATGTATTTCTAATGTAATGTCGACAATTACGTATACAATCGGAAATTCAAATAAACAGATTTTTCGTAATATTGTAAGCCTTTTTTGCGAGTCGTGCTCAGGCGTGAGGTCGAGTCGCGGACGCCTGGCGTCGCCCCTGTATAGTACCTACCTATGCTAGACTGTCTAGTCTAGCATAGGTAGAACATTTATCACTTCGTGTTATATATAAGTATGCCATGCTCTTCTCTCACGAGGACCCCAAATAAACGTACTCTCGCTATCACACATCTATAGCGAGTCGCGACTTCCTAAATTTTACATAAAAACCTTAATAATTCCAATAGATTCTGAAAGTAAAAACGTATTTTGGAAAGTACGCTCTTGATTTTACTAGACTACTGCATTAATGAAAATATAAGTCGGTAGTAGAATTATTTTATCTTTATCAAACTATATTTTGGAGTCAACACGCAACACCGTCAACTCGTAGGGAGATAGGGCGCTAATTGTAGTTTTTGTAAGTACGACGGCCATCACCAATATGCCTTCATATATACATATACATGCTTTGTTAGCAACCAAGTGCATACTTAACTAAATAATACGGATATTCTAACCTCCGGCCATAATCCGCGAGGAGAACACACTCTTGTGTAACGATGCTTTTCTACCATCGCTTAGATCTAGTAAAATTAGTACTACATATTTTTACAGTTGATAAATTACAATTGTTAGTTTGTAAGTATTCTTTATGTTACAAATAACTCATACAGGCGACTTAAGTTGGTTTGGATGGCTAAATTCAAAAGGAATATCGAAGAGACTCAAAAGAGTCTCGGCCCGAATATGACGAACATTAATTAGATTTTTGAAAAATCAATGTTATTTGTCAGTAATAGATCAAGTTGATTTAAAAAAACAGGTCGTTAGTAAGCATAATGTTTGTATATATTTTCTTAGTTTTTAAGCTATGTGTAGTAATCTAATCAGTAAATATTTTGTAGTAGAATATATAAGAAATAAACATAAAACAATGACTTGTTTATTTTAAACAATATGTCTTATGAATAATTTTTAATAAGGTCTGACCGAGACCTCGATCTCGGCTATTCTCGCCTTAAAATTCTCGGTCTCGGCTTAATTTTTGGGCGACTCTCTGCCAATGTCGGGAATCACAAGTTCGTCCCACAATGAGAAATTTTTGTGTACTTATGCCTCACACGCTCGCTAAATCGCTGAGCGCGATGCATGATTTGTCAAATGATTAAAGAACCTCCAAATCAGACAATCAAAGCAAACATTGACCTAGTGCCATTCAGTTCGTACTTTTATTAGTAGTTTTACCACTGTGAAACTAGTAACTCTGCCATTTTGTGATTCTCGGTCTCGGTTAAAAACCTAATCTCAGTTGGACCTTAAAATTTAACCACCGATTACTCACTCTTCCGAATCTATGAGCAACTCGTGTTTTGTTGATTGTTATATGTAATGATTTGCTAAGGTTATTTATATATTATTATAATAATTTAGATGAATATAAAAAAAATAGTTTAGTATAACGTTTAATTTGATAGTCATTATATTCTAAGGGGAAGTTCAAGCTCTTTGACATCACAATGGGGGGGGGGGGGCAAAGCTTGACCCCAGGAGTCGAATTTGACAAAGTTGACCAGACTCCGAATTTAGCAAGAATTTATATGATTGAAATTATTATTAAGTAAATCATAACTTTTGTATTTAAAAGCTCAATTTCTAGTCCACATTTCGGTGGACTAGCGTTATATTCACTATAACTTAGTAACACCTCACATTTCTCAAATGAAAATTGTAGTTTTTTTGTCTGCTATACAGATGTACATATTAAAAAATATCTATTTAGACTTTAATTGAACATTCTGGTGTGACGTGCGTTATGCCAGAAACATAATTTTATGACATTATGTACTAAGTCGCAGTTGGGTTTTATAATTAGCTTTTTTACATAACCCGTTGGACGTTGTACAGCTGTTTTGTAAAACAGCGTATTATACAATCCAATTTCTACATTATGTATATTTAAACCGACACGACACCATGTTAATATGTATTTAATAATCTGCCTAAACACACTAAATGCACTATACACTAATGTGAAATTTGTGATATGAAATTGGAACAATTTCAAACAAAATATTAAATTATAACCGTGTTATTGTGTATCAGTAAATGACTAGATAATAATATGTGGTGTATCAACCTACAGTTCGGTCAAAATAACGGCGTCTTAAGTTGTACTTATGCAAGTTGTTTTGCAGTGGTAAAGTAGGCTTGCGAAGTGTCCCAGGTAATTATGTAATTTGTCTGAATTAGACTTTCCTGTCGCGATGTTAGTTTGTATAACATAAGTTACGTTTAATAAGAGTTGCCAGAACGACACGCATGGCACCGCTAGTACCTACGCCGCAATCCATCTCCCACGGTAATTTACACATTTTATAAAATAGCTTGCATTTGTCTTTTCACTTTAAAAATACAAAAATATGTATATAAAGTACGGCACAACGCCTCCGATATTTTAATATATCTTTGTACAAAAAGACTCGCACATTTATTTTGACCGAAATCTACTCTGATTATATGATTGTAACGTAAATATAAAATCAGTTTGAGCTCAAAAGAAATATAAATTTTAAATGGATGTCATCTAGAGTGTTTTATTTATTTGGACCTAATTAGAAAATCAAGATAACTTCTTACAAGAAGAAACCTAATATAAACTCTTGAGGTAGCTATTAAAATTTGAACTGTCTTTATAGAGTAAGAGCCCGTGGCTGCCAGACCTCCGTTATTTTATAAAAGCCGATAGTTTCTCAGCGCATGTATATGTAATGCGCATGCGCACAGGTAGAACAATCGCTTAATGCTAACAAAGGTGTGTAATATATCACCCTAAATTCGTTTAATTAGTATTATCCAGAAGTAAAAAATGTGAAAGAAGAAATTTTTTCACGTTTTCTTCTGAATGGTACCTACTAGAAAACTACAATGTCAATGGAATAATTGATGTTGATGCTGCTCGGCTTCCACTATTTATTGACTCGCCTCAGTGAATCCTTGACTTAATTTGGCAGTTGATTCCCTTCAAACCATTTGGTACTGTTGTTTTTTGTACCCAACTATTATTTTCTGCTAGGGACCCCTTCGAATGGCGAGGGCTCGCAGGGGCACGAGTCGTTGTCCACGATTGTGAACCTTTTCAGGTAGGACAGCCCGGTTAGTGCCTGCGTTAGGTGAAAGCTAGGCTTAGTTACTTTCCAGTTTTCGGATTTCTTGGAGGTTGGGCAGCATAATTCTTGTATGCGCACCCTGCTCGGAGCTCTGGTACCTCGTCTGCTATGCATCAAAGTTACATTCTCATTCGCATTCAAAGTTACGTGCTTGACGGCTGACGCCGGGAATGAACCGTATCCAGGCGACTTGTGCATCAGAGCACCGAGTTTGGCGGCAGCGTCTGCAGCTTCGTTGCCCAAGACGCCGCAGTGTGCTTTGACCCATTTTATCTTGATGAGTCCAGTGTAACGGTGCGCAAGTATTATGTTGTGGATGCTCGTAACTAGAGGATGTGTGTTACTTCTAATTTTTATTGAGCTTATTGAAGATTGCGAGGCGGATGATACTATTGTGCTTTTATACTTTTTGAATTGGGCCCATTTGCACGCTTCCTTGATTGGCCAGCAGCTCAGCTTGGAAGACTGTGCAAGTATTATGCAGTTTACACTTTTTTTGTCGTCAGGGCCGTGCCTCTCTGGTCATAGACTACGAAAGAGGCTCTGACGGCCACGTCTTCCAGCTTGCTGCCATCAGTGAATATGCGCATTTTTCGGGATTTGCCTGTTCATTATCGTCCTAGTGTTTTTGTCCGTGAGGGTGTTTATTTATCGATATTATTTCTCCTGAGTGTAGTTCTCTTATTGGAGTAGAGCGCGCTAGCACAATATCCTCGGGTAGAAAGTGGGTAGTGCCAGTTAGACGCGTCAGCTCTACCTGCTGTGTCGCCTGGATTTTGAGGTCGAGTGGTGTAAATTGTGCCAATGCCAGAGCCGCAGCAGTGGACACTGTGTGGAAGGCTCGGATCGCCTGAAGCGCGAATCCACGCTACGAGCAGGCCAGTAACATTTGGGCGCTCTTCTTTTTTGCCATGTGACTCATATCCCAGCAACGTAGTTGATTATTAATAATAATAATAATAATAATAAACTTTATTTCATAAAAACACAGATTAAACATGTTTTATATTGTAACAATTTAAGCTATATGGTAGTAACACAATGCAATACAATCAAGGAACTAAAATGTGTGCACAAAAGGAAAAACCCTGTCTCTCAAACTAGGTAAACCTGTATCTTGAGAGATATTGGTTCATTTACATGGTAGTATATTTAACATTATCTGTGTGAGACTGTGTGTTCACCATATGTCGGTCTATTGTACACACTGAGCTTGGCGAAGATCTTGGCCGCCTTGCTCAGCACGTACCGCAGGTGGCTGTGGAACGTCAGCTTTTCGTCAATAATGACGCCCAAAAGTTTAATTTCGCTTTCCTATATATTAGGTACTACTTTACCTGCAGCGTGTGACAGCATAATGGCCTAGCGCACACTGTCATGACGGGACCTATTAAACCTCGATAGGAGATCGAGGTTTTGTTTATACTTGTAAATTAGATCTCCCTCTTGTGTGCCCGAATTTATTTTAATTAGGTATTAGACATGTTCACGAAAAAACCCAGGTGAGATTTTCCAAACATTACCCCAGAAAAGATTTATTAGATCTATGCCACGGATGTTACGGATATGAAATTTAGAATCTGTGTAATGTATACGGATATATAAATAATATTTTATCGGTTACGGATATGAAACTATTTCCATGATAGTTCCATGAGGAACCGCATGGAAGCAGTCATTAGAGGGGATATATAAGATACTGAATAAAGGTACTTATTTCTTTTAATTTTACGTTTGTACAAACCAGCCGGCCCTGCGGCCGGTTGGTTTGTTCCAAAATGAAACAAGATTGCAGGCGTATGAGTCCGCCGCCGGGCTTGGTGTTTAGACGCCCCATTATTATTATTATTAGCACGTGCTGTCCCATTGCTGGCCAAAGGCCTCCTTCCATTCCTGAGCATTTCGAGCCCATAGCTCGTTGGTCATGCGACAGATGATGAGAGATGTCTTGCCCAGTTCCATTTAAGTTGGGCACCCTTTTGAGCCACGTCAATAATTTGTGTTTTGGAGGGCAGTGTAGGTAGTGTTTCGAACGTGATCTGTTAATTTAACACCTAACATACTGCGCTCCATAGCACGTTGGCAAACCTTCAGTTTGGACTTTTGAATGTTTGTCAAAGACCAAGTTTGTGCGAATCATTCCACTTTGCCCCACCAAAAAAACATTTTTACCATAAAATATTATTACAATATGAGCAAACTCTAAAGTGCCGACCCTAGTGGGGAAGATTCCACCACATTTTTAGCTAGTGGAAACAGCGCCACTAAAGTCTATTTAGTGGCGCGGTTTCTACTGCAAATTTGATGGGAGTGGAATCTGCCCCACTGGTGGGGCAAAGTGGAATGATTCGTGTGTGCGCCGTAGGTCAAGATGAGAATACACATGTCTTGATTGATTTACATTGACTTACGCTTCAGAGACATGAGTAGACGCCCTAACATTTACAAAAAACTTGTAGAACAAAACACGATAGCTAAAGAAATTTAATTTTAATTTAAACATTAATAGTTGTTGATTCCAACGATCGCAATTATACTGGGTATTATCGATTTTTGTTTACATTCTCATTAAAACCAAACTTCAGTTTAGATTTTTTTTTTAAGAGAAGTGATTCGTGCCACGCGCAATTTTTTAATAAAAATAATAGACATGCCACTAATTTCGTTATGTAAATCTGGCTTAAAAGATTTCCTTCCGATGCCTCGGAAACTAGTGGACTCCGACGTGATGGGTTCATTTATTTAAATACCTAAACTAAATACGTAGTTGCATTTTCCGTATAATCAAAGTAAAACAAAGCCATACATTGACAAAAAGGGTTTATTTATCAAATGTTACAGTTGGCAAGGTAATAAGGACAAATAGATTGTACCCGTTAATCCTGACCGGAAATGAGATTGTTAATCCTCTGAATACATTTTTATTACAACCCTAAAAGTTATCCTTATCACTTAGAAAAGAGCAGGCGCTTAGCGATATTGGAATTACCCTTGAATTACACGTGGAGTGCTGGAATGATCATAATTAAATCTTTTCTTGCCAAAGAATTTTACACTTTGATCAGAATGAAGTTTAGTTATGTTATAAACCATGTTTGCGTTTATTTTCATACGAACTTACTGTACTTAGATTCGATCAAAGCGTAAATCTCTATATTTATTATTCTGGTCGTACGAACAACGTCGCATCAATGCTTGATCGTCGCTCGTATGACGTTACAATAAAATCAAAATCATTGGATGTTGATCGTGTGGGTACAATAACACCCTAAGGTATCTTTGTCATAATCAATTGTTCATTAAACTAGTTCGAGTAAAATTCAGTCTGTAGACACCTGTGGCCCAAAACAGTAACGTGGGTAATAAAGGTCCAACGCAAAGGGGCCTGGGAATGTGAACATACACCTTAACTTACAAACATTTAAATAAGTACGCATAACTTAAAACTACGCTTAACCTAAAAAGTCGTTAAATAGAAAATCTCGGAAACAATGTGTTTTAAAGTTGTGTCTCCATACAAACAGTTCTATCTTAATCGTATACTAGAGTGATTGTAGTGAGGTGGGCGGCTGCCGCAGGAGGCCTGAGAAAGTGGTGGTAAGTCATAGTTGCGGCTCTGGCGCGATACCTATTGAACTTAAGCTCGAATGAACAATACCCTTAAGGCTGATCGTTGACCTGAGCCGGCCAAATTCAAATTCGCAGTTTGTATGTGTATACCAGGTTCTAGATTCATGGCAGTAGTAATCGCGACATTAAATAAATCAGGTGAACGCTAAGTCTTAAAACAGAATGGCTTTTGTTAAACAAGAAATCTCTACTTTCATTCCTTCAACGAAGGAATGTATCAACGCGCCAGAGCCTACGCTAGTAACAGCACACTTATTCTTTAAGAGATGTAGAACATCAATACATAAACACTTTCTCAAACACCGTACAAATTTCGCGAGACAACTTCGTTTTGATCGGCAACGTTAAGTCGGGTAAAAAAGATCTGTTTACAGTTTTAATAGTAAATACACTTCCAGAAAAATAACTGTGTGATTTTGTCCAAAAAAAATCGAAATTAATAAGTACAATAATTACGAATGCAATACAATAAATAGCATTCGTAATTATTGTTCTTTACGACCCCAACTGTCTTTACACAGAGGTTCGGCAGTCGCAAATATAACGATAATATTTGCGACTGCACAACCACTTGCGTACAACTTCCGATAGGCACAGTTATAATGTTGGAACTGTCCTGAGTACCATACCAATGTACTGTGAGGTCTACCGTTTGGCTCACCAGATGTCACCACTGGTGAGTTAGGTCCTGAAGTATCTACAGCTTTTCAAGTTTTATACCTTAAAACCGTACCATTAAAATATCTAGCATGCCGCAGAGATACGTAGTTCCGTTTTGTTCGAAAAAAAGAACGATATAAGTTTCCGAAAGATAAAGCTCGCCAAACACTAACATTCATTGACTCGTAACTGATATTAATTGCCATAATTTATCTCAGGTTTAGCAAAATATGCACTATATTATTCTCATTAGTAATAAACTAGCGCGCTCTCCCACAAATGTAATTTTGAAGACCCCACGCTACACTAGCGCCTACTACGCACTAACGGCGAAAAGGATACGCTATAGCCCTCATGTGTGTGCAAGACAAAAGGCGGCTTGGCAAAGGAAATGACAATAAATAGTTGAACCTTGATGAAGACAATTCGTTTCTTATAATTTACTAAATTTGTTAGATGGCAATAATACATTTAAAAATATTTGCTGTTTTCGATAACTACCAAGACGTTCTGCGCATTATTAGGTGATGATTCATTTATGTTATTAACTATCTAAGTACCTACAATAATTTCGACTACTAAAAATGTAAACAGTTAACAATTTTCTGTGACACATGACGTAATTCAATTTGGTAACGCTTATAAATTAAGGGTTAGACAAAGAAATATTAATAATTAGGCCGTGCTATTATAATATAATATGACGGGGAATGGATGTAGCGATCGGAATTAATCGACATTGTAGACAAGACTGCCTAACAGCGCGTAAATTAATTTACTACTGGAGATTGAAATTTGACATATAAGGTCTACATAAGTAATGTCAAATTTCTGTAGGGAAAACAATCCAGAGATAGGGATAGTCATCGAATGTGGCGAGGAGGCGTGACAAACAACGTCACTGCTTAAGGTACCAATGTCCTGTAACTAATCATTTTCAGCAATTTAGAATAATTATGGCTGCAAGTGTGCAACTTGGTAATATCAATAAATAAAAACTGTATTTACAAACCTTGGGAATATTTGTAGTTTTTAAAAATTGAATTGTAATTGTCCCTGATTCTAATACTCTTACGGTTTCCAAGTAACCTTGTATACCTATTAGTCTGTAAAAATACATATCCCACGAAATTTGCATTGGGTCGACATCTATACACATATAATTCAATACTATTAACATTAATCTTCTTAATATCTAGGTTCTTATTTCAGCGACAATAATGAGCATAATTAGTCCAATACTGTCACTAGCTAACCGAATATTCTTTTTGTTAAATCCGGTATGCGATGAATTGAAAGAAAACCCAAAATTGCTTTTTCTTCTAAATGACGATATTGGATTAGACATGCAAAATCTTATACAAAAAACACTATTCAATAAAATTATAAAAAAAATCGGGTGCTATTAAAATAATTAAAAAGTCTTACTTTACATTATAAATAAAATAATTCGATGGATAATCAGGTCATAGTACAAGTAGGTATTATGACTACTCTTTTGTCGTTAATGAGGTTACGTTGAAAGAGGATCTTCTCAGATTGCTATTCAAATTGACGATAACATCTTAAACGCAAAATGACAGAAAGTTGGAGACATAAAGTGGTCTGGCCAGCATCGCTGCTATCCAAGGTTAAAGTTATTTCATTTGTAACAGAATAGTCGTACAACCACATTAAATGCATCAAGGACTGACAAACTTGGTGGACAAATCCTTGAGGCCAAGACCAATCATAAGGAGTTCAGAATACAATGGAGTTGAGAAAAACCTATACAATGTCCAATAACAATATTATGCTATATGCGAAATATTATAAAGCTTAAAAACTGGATTGTTTCATTTGACAATCAATAATAATCATAGCAAATTAAAATAGTTAAAAACAAAGTTAAAATTATGACCTACTGGACAATAAAATTAAAAATATAAGTTAATGTAGCAATAGGCCTGCTATTGTTAGATGGAAGCGTTACTTTATTGAGATCTAGATTTTGTTCTTAAAAATCTTACGCAGATTCAAACTGTTGACCATAATTGAAACTGACATTGCATTGAATGACACAATGTTTCCATTTTAGTACTGTATTTATCTTAAAACATGCGTATGTTCGTTTTTTAATGGCAGGCAATCTTAATCTCTGACCATGGGATCATCTGACAGGGCCAGATCGGAGAACTTTGTCACAGTATAATATTATCTGAGGTCTCAGTGTGGTGAGCAGTGGGATAAGACACTGAATCTGAAGACGCTACAATATGAACGACCACTATAATTCTAGTAACACAAATATTCACCTAATCTCAATAAACAACGCTAAAATAACTAAGAGGCGACATTATTAAAATTAAATTTGAATGCAACATGTGTTCTTATGATAAAAAATACTTCAAAATATACTTATTCTCAATAAAAATTGTTCAGCAGTTTGTAGATATTAACGCAATAATAAATACAACAATATCCCAGTTTACAAAATGTCGTCCCTTAGTGTGGGGTAATTGGGTGAGTCCCCTATAAGGGATATGTGACGGCGTCAACTTTTACCCAGAGGTAGGTAAGATTGCGCAACAGTGGGGTAATTGTGTGGGAATTAGGGGTTGAAGGTGGGTATAGAGGCAAGCTTGGCCTTGACCTCCTCGCCAGCGTCGTCACAGAGCAGTAGGGTGTGGGAGTAGCCCATGGTGACCTGTGTGATGTTGAGCCCGTCCATGCGGGTCACCTCCTTGGGCCGCGCTGAAGATTTGTTTATATCACCCGTGCCCTGGAAGTGTTCATATTTCACGTAAGTAACGATGTATGGAGGAACTAAGACCTGTATATCCTGAGTAAAACGATTATGGTTTTGGGTATATACGAGCTCTCTCTCTCTCTGAAACCAACCTACTGTTATAAATGCGAAATTTTCTCTGGCTGTCTGTTTGTTTTTACGTCTAAACTGCTGTACCAATTTTTATGAATTTTGGTATAGAGATAGATTGAACCTTGGAGGAGGACATAAATTATCTTTTCTTCGTCTATACAGAAAGGAAAATCGATCAGAGTCAGGATTCGAACCTGCATTCTTCCGGTTGAAAACATCAATGAGGTCACTACTAATAAATAATTAAATTTCTACAGTACAGTAATGACTAATGAGTTAATCAAATCAAAATAAGTTATTTTGGACAACATAAATTTGTTAGTAAGCATTTCACACTTAGAATACTAATGTTAGTCACCAATATAATATAAAAAACAAATGAGAAAACTCATTTAAAAATATAGTCCTCCTTTTGGCACAGTCGGGTAATACATGAAATTCGTGCAAAGTTCACCCGACTACTAAACAAAAATAATAATGTATCTATCTGTGATTGAGGGTATAAAACACATTAATATGGGTTACAGCAAACATTTTCGAAACACTGCAAAAACGAGGCTGTCGCAACAACTTAAAAATATTGTTATATTGGACGCGTAGAACATCGGCGATCTTTTCGGGTAGTTAACTCATAGATTACCAGTGTAAGAACTCTTACAATAAGCTTTAAAAGCGTTATTTAGAAGTATGCAAGAATCGTAGCAAGTGGCGGTCTATAGTCTCTGCCTACCCCTGTGGGAGAAAAGCTTGAGTGTATGTAATGTATAATAATATAAATACCAGTTCTCCGTAGGTAGGCGACACGCCCCAAGCGACGAGAGAGTCGTCTGCCGCGATCACGATTGAAGTGTTGCTTGTCCCAACACTACGTATGTTCCAGCCTGACACGTGAACAAAAGTTCAAAGTTCATGGTTCATGCTTCATGTTTAAATATACATACATACTTTAAATTCGGTAAGCAGCAAAATGAAATCCCGTTGGAGCACAGCATAGAATAAATAGGTTCTTAAAGTTACTATAAAATATTTATCAACATCCTTACTATGAGTATGGATGTCAGGATGTTTGTTACTATTTCACGCCAGAACGGTTCAACGGATCTAGATGAAATTTGGCACAGAGATAGATTATAGTCTGGAATAACACATCGGCTACTTTTTATCCAGGTCAGTCCACGCAGATAAAGTTGCGGGCAGAAGCTATCAAAAATAATTATATAACTCACCACTTAGATCTTGAACCGGTTTTGGGTACATGTTCGCTTCTCCTGTGCGCTTAGTCTGGCCGAACAAGAACAGACCACCTGAGGACAACATTTGTAAGGTACAAGAGTAGATGTCAGCCTAAAAATGTACGTCCGTCCAATAAATATGATTATTTTAATGTGTGAAAGGTATTGCAAACTTTTATGGTGATTTTACTGTAAACTCAAACTTGTCCGTCCACTAATTGAGCGATTGGTCTAGTTACAAGTTACAGATAGGCCTGACTGATATTTTTAATGGTCTCATAAAAAAGTTGACCATAAACAAAGCCCAACAACAAAAACAAAATCAAAATCAGTTCAAAAATAAGGAAGCCCTTTAATTTTATGCTAGATAGAGCTTACTATAGCACGTTGTGACGTCAAACCGTGCATGCGCCATACAAATTCGAGTCTGACATTCGTTTTGCGGGAAAGGGACAGAGTATCCCCACTCAATCCCCACCAAAAACTTTAAAAGCTCATATCTTAGAACTATATGACTGGATTAATTTTTTTTGTCAGTCTAGGTATTATTTTTAATAACATTTTTCAATAGGACCATTATCCTTACTCCTTACTAATATTATAAAAGTGAAAATTTGTGAATATGGATGCTTGTTACTCTTTCACAACAGAACGGCTGAAGGGATCTGGATGAAATTTGGCACAGAGATAGATTATATTATAGTCTAGAATATCAAATAGGCATTTTATCCAGGTCGGACCGAATTCTGAAGTCCACGCAAACAAAGCAGGCAAAAGCTAGTTTTTAATAAATCAAAGATCAGTTAATTACCCTGTTCGGTCCAAATAACTGTGCGTATTTGAAGTACTTAACCTCTGAAAGCTGGTCAATATATTTATTGAGTTCCTGAATGTATGGATTCTTAGGTAATAATATCATATTATGAGAACGATTGACGCTCACATAAGGCAAGATAGAACTTTTACCAGCATTTACTCAGTAAAATGTTAAAAGAATAATCGTGTAATTCTATTTAACTCAATTTTTTTTTTATGTTATCTCATTTTATAAAAATTCTATACACGAACACATGTTGGTAAATCTGAAAATTTACAAGTAGATCTTCTAGGCCAATGGTTCCCAACCTTTTTTGAACAGGGACTACTTTGATTTAATTGTTGCTAGTAGGGATCACAATGTTCAAGTAAAATAAAATGTGTCAATCTGTAGTTACTTTTTAATCAAAACTTTTAAAACATTCATCCCTAAATACCATCACGCCTTTATTCCCCGAAGGATTAGGCAGAGGCGTATTAATGTAAGCCCACAGTTCGCCGGTATGTTTTAGGTTAATGGCAATAGGCTCGCCCCCTATTACATGAATAGGGGGCGAGCCTATTGCCATTAACCGGGCACAAATTCCAAACTCCGAGCTGCGACTGAGTATTTCATAGAAAAACCCAATAACACTGATCGATCTAGGAATCGAACGCAGGACCTGTAGCGTAGCGTCGCGCTCAGGAACACTAGGCTAACGAGGCAGTTCATCACCAGTGTTCTAGGCATACGTTACCTAGTTCGTTGACGGCGAGGCTGTAGGTTCCGCCGCAGTGCACGGAGCGAACGCCGCGCGACTGCGAGTCGAAATACTTGATCATACGCGGGACGGTCTCGTCCTTCTGCTCAGCGTGTCCGAGCCGACCGAACCCGCCGAAGCCCCAGCTGTAAGCGCGCTTCCGGGAATCTATCGCCACCTGACACATCAAAAAACTTATACTTGCTGAGTTTTCATGAATGACATGCGAGTACTCGAATGCTGGGAACCTCTTTTTTAACCGACTTTAAAAAAAGAGGAGCTTCTCCGTTTTTGTATTTTTATTATACGTAAATAATGAATCAATTTTGATGATTCTTTTTTGATCGGTAAGTCATACTTCAGAGGTGGTCCCACAAAAATTTGGATCTGATCACAAAATTTAGAAGAAAATGACAATAACAAGTACCGATCGAGTAAATAATAACGTCGTCTCGGTGCATAAAATTCTGCTCGCTACCTACTCAAAATGTTGAAGTAAAATAACTTTTAAGAAAAAATACAACCACCTTCAAACACATAAATAATAATGTTATGTGCGAAACAGTTTCAGAAGTCGGTGGCGAAATCCAAAGATCCGATCAAATCAAAGGTACCGACTTCATATATACCTAGGAAATGTACAACAAAACCTTTTTATTATCAGAAGATCCATATTGCTTGTGTTACGTGTGTTTTCGAACCAAATAAATCTTTTTTCTTTCACCCCATGTAACTAGTGGAATGACTGGTAATACAACGCAGCGACACAATTGTAAAATTGCAAGTTAGCAAATTGTTGGTAGCAAGGTGAACGCTCCCCGCTTCCAGTCGTCTCCCAGCTTTTGTGTACGGTGTACGTAATATTTTGTTGTTAAGTTACTATGATTATACCGGACAATATAGACAACAAGTTTTACCTAACCTTCTGACGTTTTATTTTGGAGTCAAACAATAATTAGTGTACCTTATCAATGAACTAACATAGTCATATTCATATTCTTTATTGACATAAACAAGAAAAACAACTTTCCCAAAGAAACACTGTACCGAAGATTACGTACTTACATATCCTTCCATTACTCTCAAAATCCAACTTTCCAGTTATTATTACTAAAAAAGGGCTTGCTCTTGACCTCAATCTTGCCTCCGGGGCAAAGACGGGTCGACAGTGGAGCGAGCACATCCAGAAGATACCTGTTCACCCTACTTTTGAATAGATTCGGGTTGTACATGGTTGTTGCAGTTCAAGGACGAAACTATTACAAGACATGCTGGTTCAAGTTTATAACAGCAAAAAAACCGTAATTATTTTAGTTTTATTGCTCCCTTGGTTACCTAATGCCAATGCCTTGGCGAATGTCATCGTAATTCAAGGTCACCGAGAAGTACCGTATAGGTTTTGAGTAAATAAATGGGCGTATCGTTCATTGCTTTGACTTATTACCAAACTATATAAATAACAAACTTAATATCTGTACCTACTCATTTTTAGGATAATGCGTCCTGATTGACGGACACAGGAGCAATGAAATGATCCTATAAGGCTAGATTTCCTCCTACGCTGACATCGGTCGCTGACGTCGGTCGAGCGTATAGATAATAAAATGTTCTATGACACGCTGCAAAGCGACGCTGAAGTCCGACGCTCGATTGACGTCAGCGTAGGAGGAAATCAAACCTTGGGGTTCTGTATTTTCCTTTAGTTGTACGAAAAACCTAAAGCATAATAATCTTACCGTATGGTTATTTCCGCAGGAAAAATCAACGATCTCGACATCCTTCACGATGTTGATGTGTCCCTCCTTGGTCTTCTCGAAGAAATGCGCCACGTGCTTGGGCACCGTCTCGAAGTGGAACGACAGCTTGGTCGAGGTGACGAAGTACTTGCCGTCAGTGTTGTGACCTAGGGATATTTAACGTGTTTAGTGAAATTACAACCGTCTATAGCCTTTGAACTGCCTCAGTTCTCTAATGACACTAAGCGGGACTACCGACTACTGCGCTGGAGGTGGTACAATTCCCAGTTCGAGCAGTGTTTTTTTATACCACTAAGGTGGCAAACAAACATACGGCCCGCCTGATGGTAAGTGGTTACCGTAGCCTAAGGACGCTTGCAACACCAACTGTATTTTTTTGTTGCATTTACCTTGCTAAGATTATAGTTATTTGAGTGAAGGAAAAAATCCGCGGGCAGGATTCGAACATACGTCTTCTGGTTGAATTCAACAGACGCTATGACTACTAAGCCACCGCGACTCCCACCCGCCAGATCGAAATTTGCTTTTTTACAATTTGCTTATTGCCATTGATGATGATGCCATCATTGACGGTCAATGATGGCATCTGTTGTAAAGCAAGTTATACTTTACAGTATGTTCCATGTCGTACGATGCCACCTTGCCTATTAACTATCTTTGTACATTTAGTGTTATTGGGTTTTTCTATGGAATTCTCAGTAGCAGCTCAGTTTGAGATTTTTGCCCGGTTAATGGTAATTGGTTCGCCCCCTATTATGTGGGACCGAAACATACCCGGCGAACTGTGGGTGTACACAGGCCCCTCTTTTCCATTGAGCACTATGGGCAAGTGCTCTGGTGCATAGTTCCTACTTCTTGTTTTTTTTTGCCTTTGTTTATTAAATAGTCCCCTGTCACATGATTGTTAGTGGGGCCCCATTATCCTAAAGTGGCCAATGCCTCCAATAGGTTAAATACAGCCCTGGGTATACATTAGTACACCTCTACCTAACCCTTCGGGGAATACAAGCGTGATGGTATGTTGTATATTGTCCTAAATTATCAGTTTTTGGAAGGTCCGTGGGGGATTGCGTATTGACCCCGTCCCTATCTTCAACAGTAATGGGATGGGATGTAATTTATTTTCATGACATCAATGGTTTTTATCAAGGGTTATTTTCCTCTTCTACTAAACCGTATAAACTTTGCTGTGCCCAACAGGGCCCACACCTGATACTTTAATTTTAAGCCATAGATCTGTGTGAAAATATTAAGTATTTATATTTTTATGGATATGAAAATGTTATGACAAAGATGAGTCGAAAATGTCCCAACTCCAGGTAAACATTTGTGGCGCTCTAATAGTAATAATTGGGTGTGTGACTTACCCAGCTGACCATACTCGGGCAAACCGAACGAGTGCAGAGCGCCATTGCAGTCGAGGATCATAGAGAACTCGGCACCGCAGCCCACCTTCACCACGGGAGCACCGCTGCAATCATATTATGGAAACATTTTAAGCTCAAATAAATTACGTTTGGAACATTCGTTCTAAAATAAGGGCGAATGTGAAGCAAAATAACACCGTCTACAATACGGTCGAGATAACTGCGCGTATCTGAAGTTGTCCACTAGTTCGCAGTAGTCAATTTTAATAAAACTGGGTAAAGAGTAACGAGGGTAGATACTTCGGATTCGTGATTATTCTTACTTATTGAAATAACTGTGAGTGTCGGAAGTTAGTTGTACGAAAATATCGAAATCGGTACGGTAATATAACGGTCAAGCGAATATTGACCTATATCTGGGGGCTTACTCTTGAACTCAATTCCGATACATCGACATTGGAACTGTGCCGTTTCGTACTCTTGAATCCGAGACTAGCGCCAAATTGTTTCAATATTGCACGGTGATTGAGTGAACTTAATTGGATTGGGAAACAACCCAACCATTGGACAATCAGGATGCCGATACAAGGTTAACGGATTTGTGCTCAAGAGTACGAAATCGCCCGACAGCCAAATTAACATTGGAATCGGATCACATTTGGATTGGTATTGTATTGTTTTCAAGAGTAAGCCTGCTGAGATCGTTAAGGGCATTACATCGCTCAAATCCAAATAACACCCTAGCTTTAAAGAAGTTTCTAGTGGAATCCTTACGTGAGTTTGCCATATAAAAATATATGTTATACTTAAGGTCATCACAAACAAATTGTATTGGAAAATTTGCCCCAATTTTGGATAATAATTGAAGTAAATAGCCCTTTTTTAGCCTAATTTGCATTTTTTCTCTTTAACGGCTTAATAGTTAGTCATGGATTTTATACCACAAAAATTGTAATGAAGTAATTGACAATTTTGAAATAATAAAGAAATACCCGAAACCTCACTAGCACCCCGCGTTAAGCACCCCCGCAATGCCCGTGACTAACAATTACTAGAACAAAGACTAACTCCTCAAGGTCATTGGGCCCTTAATGTTTCGCATTCCTGATCATTTGTTGTCCTAACACCGAGTTTTATCTAGCTAAGAAGCTAGAGTTCCCGTGCGAAGCTTCGCCTGCGTACTTAGGTAATTTTTCGTTTCTAATTAAACTGAGCCCGCTGTACCTACGCCATGGAGGTTTCATATCATAAAATGTATTAAGTCTAATTTAAAAGGAAGAAAAAAATTGTCAAAATGTTAACAGCGAATGACAGCTGTGATATGGAATATGAAATCTGGAAATCAATATTATCTTGACGATGTTATCGTTTATTAAATACTCGCTTTTACCCGCGGCTTCGCTCGCGTTGATGTCTTTAAATAACAATCGGTTATAATCATTATCATCATAAAGTTAATAAAATAAGGGGAATTGTACAAACGCACCTTAAAAATAATGTTTCAGTAAGGTCAGGTACGTATAACTTGCAACCGGCGCGTATGTATGAGAAGATGTATGAATGTGGGAGAAGCAAAAAAAGTGCATGACTCGTAGTATGTGGCGGTGACTTCTTGAAACGGCGGTGTTTGACAACCCGAAATAGAATATTTCGGTAAAAATAACCATTCAGCGATCTCGGCACGCGCTAAAAGCGAAAAGTGAATAGTAGTTACCTGTATCTGACGCGGGTGGGTTTGAGCACTTGCGGCGTGGTGTTGCCAATCCCACACTGGCCGCACTTGTTGTCGCCGCACGCGTACACAGTGCCCGTGTCTGAAAGCACACTAAACATTATGATTGCATACGATTTTGTGGTCGAGTAAGGATATATTGGACGAACGTTAATAGTTTTTCACCACTATAAACCATAAATTGGTTTTAAGTTCTGCAACTGCTCTGGTGTTGCAGGCGACGATGACGGTGGCGCGTCAGATAGTTTGCCAACCAGTTAAAAAAAATTGTCATACCTGTGACGAAGAGCGTATGGTGTCTGCCGACGGCGGCGTGGATGATGTTCTTGCCGCGCAGGGCGGGCACCGGCTCTGGCACGTTGCGGGTCACCGTGTCCCCGAAGCCGAGCTGCCCACAAGTGTTGCGGCCTGGCACACAGATACACGAAAATTTTGGTGACCGCGTTACCTTTTACAACTCCTGGACTAGAGAACAAGCCGTGTCGCGGGAGTTTTCATAAACATAATGATATTTGACGAGCCAGTGCTACGCTAGAACGAGCAGTTTGAGCAGTGATGAAATAGGTGAATAAGATTTTCTATGAAATTCTCAGTAGCAGCTCAGAGCTCCAATTTGTGACCGGCTAATAGCAATAGGCTCGTCCCCTCGTACTTAGTACCTAAAAATACTGGCGAATTGTGGGTGTACGTTATCACAACTTTGCTTAACCCTTCGGGGACTACGGGCGTGATGGTATATAGCACAATACTTACCAAAAGTATACACCTCTCCATGTTCATCTACCAACACCGAGTGACCAGCAGAGCAGCTGCTGGCAATGAAGCGGTACTGCAAATTAAATATAGTTAGTTTACAAAATCACTAGTTTATAAACTAAAAATATTTATAATTTACCTGCATCATATACACTGCCTCTGCTTGCTTGCAGCTTCAGGTTCTGGTTCCGATTCCCAGATCGAGTAAAGTGTAACGGTATTCTCGGAGTTTCCTGACTCCCAGTACTACCCGGTTAATGGCTATAGGCGCTCCGCCTATTCATGGAACTTACACACCTGCTACACTTTTGCCTATTTTAACTCATAAGTTTTATGTTCATAGCTTTGTATCGACGAGACATGCATACAGTCCACTCGCTACCTCAATCTAGTGTCCAACAATGGTTTACCTTGCGATCAGTGAATTTATGGAAGGTGTACAGATTTGGATGGGTCCTCTTGGTGGGGTTGTTATCACGACGGGCCACGAGGTCCCAGGAGACGAGGCCCGCAATCATGAGCACGCCAGGCGTTTTGTACAGGGCGCGTAAAACCTCCTGGAAAACATAAACTGCATGATGAAAAGTTAAAAAAATGCCAGATGCTAACGAGTAATTATTTTCTGGGGGGTTCGACCTCTGTACCAAAGGCAATATTATTTTAAACTAGTTGTTTCTATGCCAGCATTATAGCTATTACAACTATTAGCCGCTATTGCCACTTATTACACCTCTTTATTTTCGGGGACTATAGGCGTGATGTCCCATTGCGATGCGCGATGCACCTACTAGTGCTCACCTCAGGTAACTTGACGGTAGGCTCGTCTTGCATGGGGGAAGGGCTGCGCTGTTCCTCCCGCGGCTGTTCCTCTACAGTGGAATCATCACTCTCCTCGTCTTCGGAGACATGTTTCTTGGGCTTCTTGTGCTTGTTCGCGCGGCTGTTCCGCGGGGCTAAATGACGGTACGGCAGCAGCTTGCCGTCTTTCGTCATACTGCTTCTGGGTACTGAAATCATTAAAATATTTAGACCTACATTTTGTTTGAAGCCAGCATCTCTAACAGAAAATGATTGCAGGTAGGCTCGATTGCACATTATTATATCAATCACTGCAGTGCCGTTTCCCATGGCATTAATTAGAAATTTAGTGCAATAAATTCATTCTTCCATTGGAACTTATCTAACATAGACTTTTAAGATTACTATCATTAAATTAACTTTTTGGATAGAAATATTTTGATGGTCGAAGATGAAATAATGCTAAGACATAATTTATTTGGTATGTGTTTTTTTATACGAAGGTGGCAAACAAGCATACGGCCCGCCTGAGGTAAGCGATTACCGTAGCCTAAGGACGCTAGCAACACTAGGGGTATCACTCACGCGTTGCCGACCCTGTAAAAATCTTTGTAGTAAGTTACCTCGCAGAAACACGCACACTCAAAGTAACCATAACGAAATTAACGATATTGTTTTGGTAGACGGTTATCATAAACGGTGAAATTACGTCATTTTTCTGACCCTTAAAGAATTGTCTTAGATCAGGTTGGCATCTATCCTATTTAATCATAACCTTACGTTTACCAATTTCGTTGTCAATTTACTATTATTTCGAAAAAATAACATCATTTTTCTCAGTTTCCGCCGTATAAGTGACTTCATCACACGTTTTTTGATTTTTATGTTTTTTCTCCGAAATGAACAAATTAATAAAAATGTTTTGGAACTCAGGATAGGAATACAAAGAAACGGTATTTTTGTTTTGGTGGATTAATAATTTTAAAATTTTGTCAATTTATACAAAAAAACATGACGAACCGCGTGTTCATTAATTCACCTTTGCCTAACACATCGGGAAATACAGATAGGTAGTATGTAATAATACATTATATTATGAAAATTATTTCTACAAGATAGACGTTGGTTTGCTAGCAGTCAAAGAAATATACGTACGAAGACACGTAACCGTTTCAGAATACTGCTTAGCTGCTACTCAACAATTTTGGTAGGTATTCACTATTCGTAGAATCGTGGTTCCACGTTACAGTCGAAATAACTTGTCGCGTCAAGTTATCTGTTCCGATCAAGATTCCCTGGTAAAATGTATTATTTAGAAAAATAAACCAAGTACAGTTTATCTAGGATTTTTTTTATACATAGGTGCTCATACTATTTCAATAAAAAATAATATAATTATTGTAATCTAATATAAATATAAAATGCTTTGTCCTGAATGACTGACTGACGGATCAACGCACAGCCTAAACCGCTGATCGCAGAGACCTGAAACTAGGAGGGTGTGTTCTTTGTATGACGTAGGCATCCGATAAGAAAGGATTTTTGGAAATTCAACTCCTAAGGTGGTGAAAAGGAGGGTGAAAGTTTGTATGAAAGTCTGTCATTTTTTAGCGGGTGAAAGCGCGGAGTACAGATAGTTATAAATATTATTGTAGCACGAAGTTACAGACATATCAAACGGCCCTCACATGTTATTGATCAGTAATTCTCGAAAGACGTAGAGTCTGAAATCCTAGACTTAATTGAGTATCTTCCTACGCAACCTGCGTGGGAAGGTATTCAATACAATAGCGTCTGGTCGTCAATAGCAGTCATCTGTCGTCTCGTACAATTTGTTTAGAAGTCTCAATACTCAATTCGTTTATTGCACTTCATAATGTGTAAAGTGCTAAAAATAAATATAAGAGTAACAATCTTATGAGTCTTAAAAAAATATTTTTGATACATGGGAAATTTTATAGCTAGCCGTGTGGGTTATCAGATTTCATGCACCTTTAAGACGCTTCTAGGTAAAGCGTGCACCATAATTAACAGGAATAGGCCAAATTATATTGCATCACAAATGCATTGCAATCCGTGACAGGGATACGTTAAAGTGTCAAGCCAATTGATCGCAATTGCATATAGTGGCAAGATTGCTAGCTACTATGCAGCCATTTCCGTTAGACTGTGGACCACGGACTTGACTACTAGTAACCTGCACCCAACGAGCCATGACGCAGGCAAATTTAATGTAATTTGCTAGTATAACGGGATATAGGTCGCAATGCTCGCCCGCGTCGCATATTCTGGAATTATGGGTGGACAATCTGTTCAATATGTTCTGAAAAACTAATGAAATTAAACTAGGTATAACTCAATGACACAAAGGATGTTTTTGAACGAGTACAAGTTTTCGTTCAGATATATTTGATGCTGCATGTACGTACGTAAGCATACAAAATAGTTTGCATCGCTCATATAGTGAGTTGTTACAAGTATAACATTTAGTTACTCTGCCAGACTGAGGAATTCGCGGTAAGAGGTGTAGGTAGTCATATATCATTAGGTCTGCCTCATTAGCCTTCCCAGGTCAAGCAAAATGTTATTGGGATTTTCTATAAAACTCTCCGTAGCAGCTCGGAGTTCGGAATTTATGCCCGGTTAATGGCAATAGGTTAGCCCCGTACGTAATACGTGGAACCTAAATATACTGTTGGACTGTACAATTGTATATTACTACGCCTCTGCCTAACCCTTCGGGGAATATTATAGGCGTGATCGTATGTTATGTTTTATCTTTAGATCGCATATTCTGCCAACTTCAACGAAGGTGAAAAATCTAAGCTTCGCTGAACGAGAGCCAGGTCCAAAGTCATCCTTAGTATAATATACAGATATCGGGAGTCATCAGGTCAAGAAATAAACCTGCAAAACAAACTCCGTGAGGATATTTTTGTATTCTTGATAGGCTTACGCTTGACCGCCAGTTCGCCTCATGTTCATAAACACTGCGATCTACGGAATCATTGACAGGAAGAGTATTTTCTATGATACGTGGCGGAGCGACAGAGATAAAGCTTAAATTAATCTGAATGAAAATTAATTTTCTATTACTTCCCACGCTAAGTCGATAAGTTCCGAATAACATAACCATACCATCACGCCTGTATTCCCCGAAGGGTTAGGCAGAGGCGTACTTAATGTACATACACCCACAGTTCGCCCGTATGTTTAGGTTCCATGTATAGTTAGTAAGTTTAGTTTAGGTTATAGGGTTAATGAACCGGGCACAAATCCTGACTCCGAGCTACTACTGAGAATTTCTTAGAAAAACCCAATAACACTTTGCTCGACCTGCGGATCGAATCCAGGACCTCTAGTGTAGCAGTCGCGCTCGGGACCACTAGACTAATGAGGCATTTTAAATTCCGAATATTGAATTTAAAACATAAAAAAAATGATACTGGATTTATCTACTACAATCTATATGCTTTATATGTATAATTTCATAATTAGAAAATTGTAATGTGCGAGTATAGTGCAGATATTGATGTAGCAATCTGTATAAGTACATACATATATTTATCTGTAAAATTGTTGTGCCCGCGGTCTGAGCTTGTCATGCTCACTTAAATGTCCTGCTGATGGTGGCGTTGTGTGTCGGGTTGTTTTATTCCCTACAATATGGTTGAGTCGAACCACGCCGATACGCACGTCATGCTCGTGAACGGGTGCTGTCTGTCGGGGCTGGTCAGCTCTTACTTGCTGTGGCAATCCCTAATTCCTTTTGTATATTGAATAAATGTTATACATCAAACTGCAGAATTCTCAGCAACTAGTTGGAACAAAGTTGTAAAACTTAATATTGTAATCAAGATTTTCTATTTTTTTAAAAGAGTGTCTATGGAGTTTCTTGCCGGCTCTTCTCCATACGACCCACTTTTTGGAACCGTGCAAATAGTTTTGACTTTTCAAAAGTACCTATTTAGTGTTCTAATTGAAATAAAACAATTTTGACTTTTGACTTTGACTTTACTGTTATTATTATTTTTCTTCTCCAACATTGTTATAAAAAGAATTGTAAAACAAATTGCGTCCCTTGCGGTGTACCGTAATCTATTATTGAGAAAACAATACCACCCTATTTTGGGAATAAAAATTGTTAAAAAAACACTTGGGGTTTCTGCACCCCGTGACACGAACATAACAGCGGAGGTCATGGTAACCCCAGCGTAATAAAGCCTTACCAACTCCACTGTCATAGAAAAAAGTGCAAGTAAGTAGTCACGTTTCGAAACGGAGTATACAGGTGGACTTCATAATTTTTCCACAAATCCTACCTGCCCCAATACTCTGTAGGTATTTCAAAAAAATGCTATTCAGTTTTTTCTTATGAACCAATATATAAGGGAAAATAGGGCAGCGTGTTAATAATATACGTAATAATATATTTAATAATTAACTTCATAATTACGTTAATTTCAATTTTCTCTGTACTGTCGTTTTTTTTGACTTCTAGGAAGTATTTCGGTTGAGGGCCTGGTGATCTGTCACACAGTTTCCCGTGTACGGACTCCAGGGTCTCACAAAGGAAAAACTTTATGTACTATAGCTATAAAAAACATTATGTAACAGTACCTTTGTGAAGACAGAAATAAAATTTTATTATACATTGCAATTATCAGATTTTTGATGCAAAATAACCCTGCTGATCTTACTAGAAGATCCATTATAAACTGACGGTGCTCACAATTTCCCTATGAAGCACATACCTTAAAACAGACACTAAATACATTTTGATAAAACAAAAACTATACATAAACATATTAATAACCAGAGCTAGATTATCATTTCATTGGAAAACATTTGGACGGCACAGCAACACAGAGAACAGCATAAAAGTTTTGAAGTACAGTCACTTCCATCAGCAAGTCAAATCCTGAATTCATTGACAATTTACTTGTCTTTTCCCAGGTATATCTAAGTTGTTGTATGATATGCAGCTGTAACTGTGTACTTATTATTTATGATGAACTGATATATGTGTGCCGTCAGCGGCAACAGGTCAGCTCAAAGCTTTTGTGACTCTTTCTTCAAAAGATCATTTCAGAATTTATTACATTTCATTTTTCAACTTGCACAACTTCTACCATGACATCTGGACTTTAAAAGGGACCATGGTCTTTGATTTTGCAGTTTCAAACCCAGCCTGATTGAATTTTTCTTCTATTAAAATTTATATCTTTGATTTTATATTATTTATATATGTATTTATAGTGAATTAAAGTGAATAGGTATATAGTATTTATATTGTATTTTTACTCAGAGAATTTAGTTAAAACATAGCCCTCCTTCTGTCCATAAAAAGACCTAACTGTTCCTCTTGGGAGTCCAAAAATCTAGGTTAGTTAGCCTGTATTATCCCAAAAATTGCAATAAAAGTGTTATTTATTGCAATAAAAAATAATTTTACCCATATTTGTAAGTAGATTTGGCGTCCCAAGACTCCCCAAGGCGAATTTAAAAACTGATTTTTTGGATGAGGGTCTTAGTGTCATAACTGTTCTTGGTCTTATCACTGGGGTAGATGGCAATCGAGCTTAGACTAATTGGGTGGATGTACTTATCAGCGCCTCTTTTACCATATCAGAAAAGGACTTATTTTCAGTTGAAAGAAAGAAACACATTTATTTGTTTCTGAAAATACTTAAAAAATACTTATGTAAAGAAGAACACATTAAAAAGTGTAAAAATATGAAATAAGAAAACTCAAATTATGAATATGCAGATTTGTGAGAACAAAATACACTTCATTGCAATAAATGACGCGGCGCTGGTATTCTGATAGGGCCTTGAGCGACATCACGCACATTGGGCAGCTATCTAAAATCATTAAACTAAAAATAAGTAAATGGTGTCAACTTGTTCTCAATGACCTGTTTGGACTGTTGAAGTTCGTAGTTGTGGCTATAACCTGTTGTTCTTGTAAGTGTTGGAGAGTCATGTCATGTCAACTTCACCGATACGAACTAACAGATTGTCGTCCTATAACAGGTATAAGACGCAGCTACTTCGCTAATCGGAAGCTACGCGTCACAAAGATTTGTGACTGCAATTTGTAAACGGTATGTGGTAATTACTCATGACACACTTATATTACTTACGTCGCGGAAAACTTATAATAATACTGTTCGTAATTATTTGACTTGCCTAATATAATTGTAAAACAAAAAAATAGGTACTTAAATTACATTAATAGGTTAATTATAGGCGTCTGCATGTTAATCGCGACCTAGCGAACCCCCTACTTAAATGGATATTTTGTGTCTGGATTGTGATTGTTATACAAATATTATATGTAGTTCCTTTCTTTCTTTTTAACCGACTTTCAAAACGAGGTTCTCAATTTGACTGTGTCATTTTTTGCATGTTTGTTACGCGATTATTCCGTCAATTATGAACCGATTTTGTGGATTCTTTTTTTGATTGGTAGGTCACTTCAGAGGTGGTCCCATAATAATTTGGTCATAAAATTTAGAACAAAATGACAATAACACGTAACGACCGAGTAAATGATAAAATTATAACTTCTTTGAGGTATACGTAGCATTCTACTCGCTACTAAAAATGCTGAAATAAAATAACTTTTGAGAAAAAGTTATCCAATATAGAAAAGCTGAGATAAGCCTTGTAAGCATGGGAGTTAGGAAAACCCATTTGGTTTATCTACACTCCCACACTGTTCAAACAATCATAAAAAAATCTGTGCAGTAGGTATATAAAGGGAGTCCTGCAGATAAAAAACTGGTGTTAAATGTATGTTCTGTAGAGATATATTTAAGCAATTTAAGGTCAAAATGTATTTTACCCTTATCCTTTAAGTACCTCATTACACACAATGCAAAATCTAGTCTTGTATAACTGGGGTCCATAATGGGGGAAGCATAGCTGAATTAATTAATATGTACTAGTATAAAAATGCAGAACTGTATGATATATATTATTATTTGGTAATTAATGTAACAAAGTTACCTCACTATAATGCATGTTGTGGCACCTTAAAATGTTGTGCATTTCGTTTTTAATAATTAATATTTATTTTATAATGTAGGTACAAAATAATGTAACAACTACTGGTTGTACAAATGAATAAATAAATTAAAATGTAAAACATTGAAAAAGTCAAGGCAAAATTATGAGATTTTGATTTCACAGTATAAATAATTATTATACTAATAAAATAATCACCCCAGTGGGCATAGTCACCTTTCAATCTCACAATGAACGAGGTGAGGCTAGAGACTACCCGACTGGTCTAAAGTGTTCACACAACACACAACATGAGAAAATCAAGCATGCAGTTTCCATATGATGTTGTCCTTAACTGTTTAAGTAGGTAAGTGATATTACTTACATTAATAAATTATTAAAAGAGTTGCACTATAAAGTTCATTTAAGAATTGATTGTTTTTTTAATTATGAATAACCACTAATCTTTCACAAACTGTTTCATTAGTCTAGTGCTGTCTCATGGCTTTTCTATAAAATTTTCAGTTGGAGTTTGGATTTTTGCCCAGATTTTTTTATATCATGATAGGCTTACACTTGACCGCCCACCTACCAGCTAACCTCCTATTTCATTGGATCTAAACAATTATGTACATTAGAAAATCTTTAGGCATTTAATTGTTTGGGGAATACAGGTGATGGTATGTTATGGTAGTCTTTCACATTATTTACTGAGAAATTGATGGATCTAGTGCACAAAAGATGCAACATAATAATATGATAGATTGAATGTGTCATTTCATACAAAGCAGGGGCTTTCTTAAATATAAATTTATATATTAAAACCGAACTTCCCATTTTGTTGAAGTGATAAGTCCAAGATTACTAATAATAAATACCTATTTCCATAAACACAATAAAATAATCACATTTAATGAAGGGTGTTCAATTGAAAGATCTTTAAATGGTTACTAATAATAGATCCTAATGTTGTAATGAATAATGATTTTAATGAATGTAAGAATACTGCAATTAGTCAATACTCTAGTAAATTTTATTGTATACATACTGCCCATGAAATTAAAGTTTACTTCTTGTAAACTTAACTATACTTAAATCTAGTTACGACAATATTTTTTACCATCTGTGTATGTTTGAAAGCATTACTGCTGCAATAGTTAAAATCCATAAATGTTTTTTCTACTTAATCAAAAACTAAAATAACCCTCCTTGCGCAGTCGGGTAAAAATACCCATCTTCGGCGATGACATACCTAGTACACATAATTACCAAGCAGGTAGGCTTACAAAAGGTTTTCTGAAATTAATATAAAAGACGAAAGACTTATTCGCGCGCGGTTTTCTATTTATAATTATTTTTAAATTTATTGAAGGTTAACAAGTTCTATTCAAAATCTCTACAGACATTTTTTTTTTCAACAGCGTCCGGATGAGTAAGTAGGCATCATTGATACAACAATGAAAAAAAACCGTTAATAAATTTATAAAAAATCGTTCGACAGATATGTGTAGTGTAGACGGCTTGTCTCTAAATAACTCAATCGATCGTATAACTAATCGGCGAGCAGAATATTACTGATTTATTTACTAAAAAGATGCGAATAATACAAATACACTATAGAAAAGACTGGTATACGTACCGACACGACACGTGCAATGTTATCAAATGCTTAATGTTTATAAACAACAAACAAAGAAAAACTTGACAACCACTTAAATCACACATTATTTCAATCAAATAAATATACTTACTCATAATGAAGAAGGAACAAATTAATGTTTAAAACTAATATTTCAAAAATGTCTGTCACAAGCTCTGCAAGACAAAGTTAGTGTACTAGTGATGTGTCTGTGATGTGAGTGATGTGCGATGAGATAATGAGATTGTGACTCTATGACACTGATCTCTATGTGCTCTGCTCTATGAGCTATGAAATTATTGAATGAACCTAGACATGAGTCCGAATAAAAACGTAACTAAAATCAGATTATGAATCGAAATATGTAGAAGGCTTGTCTCTAATTAACTCATTCGATCGTATACCTATCAGCGAGGAGAACAATACTGATTCACGAAACCAAACCACTGCAAAATTTAAATTGACCTCACGAAAACGCGATATAAAAAACACAAAGGTTATGTACATAACAATAGTTATTGATTGATTATATAGAACAGTAATATGGAGGTCAGTGGTAATAGATCATAGATCTCTCCTCCATATTACTGTTATATGCTATAGCGACATCTACCGCGCTACATTCGAACCTTGACGCACTAATCCTGAATCACGCAAGTAACACGCAAAACAGCCGCATGGTCCTCCCTTTGGTTGAGGGGCAACAAACCTCGCTCCTGTCTCCACACTGGTGACCCCGAGAAGAACATCAGCGCAGCTTTCGAAGACCAGGAGCTTCGTCATTATCACCGTCGAGTTCCCTCCAGCACAGCTCGAGCAGCGAGTCACACAGCCAGCCAGTCTGATTTCAACGGACATCCTGATCTCACGCCTGCAGCGATAGCGCATGGCTGGTCAGCAACCTCGGCGGATATCAAACAATTTGGCACAGCACACTGCACTTTAGCCGGTCAACAAGCAGAGGCAATCACTTCATCAACGCAGCAGTTAACCACTACTATTATTAAAAACTGCACTACCCGGACTCACTGGTGTGTTGTTACACAGTCCTGACTCACTGCGGACTACGCAGCAAGCTGTTCCGACTCACTGGAATTCTCACTCCACTCACAAAGGCAAGCTCTTCAGACGCGCTAACCGCTGACTCATCAACGCGACCATCGACCTCTGGTCTCGAAAGCGAGTAAATAGCGATTTCTACCACATATAGGAAATACGACGTAACGGATATTGATAATGTTACTTGCGCGATTCAGAATTTGTCCATCGGGTTTCCTATGACGTAAATAAATAAATGTTTATTATCAAAAGCATTATCAATAGCATTATAATTGCAGTAGTATCACAGAATAAATAATATACAGAATGGCTACTCTCCGCCCCTCCCTAACGTCAGATACCGCTATACCGCGATTTGTTAAAAAGAACAAAAACATTTAGATTTTGTTCAATAAGAAATTTGATATTCTTTCGTTTAGTATTATTCTCATTAAGTCAGATTTTTATCGAAAAAAGCTTAGATAATATATGTCCATAAGTATTTGATTTTTCATTTTGAGTGACGGATTTTAGTTTTACAGATTACTCAAAAAACTGTGAATTATGTATGTACCTACGCTACCTATAATAGTCATTGCAGGTATTGGAATCGGAGCGTTTCTACGGAGTGGCCGAGGTGTGGTAGTACATATTAGCGTTGAGCCACAAACAAAGCATTGCTTGTATCTTGTGGCTCCATTAACATTACTTTTCCAATAGTCACAGTATTAAAAATTATAATTTTTTTAATTAAGGAGACAACAATATTGGAGTTATGAATTATGTACCAATTTTGATATTTTTGCATTAAAGCACTTATTATGTGATTTTATCTGCGTTACTTATTATTTATAATATACTCTTTGTGCGTTACCTTTCGGAGCGGCTAGCTTCAGATATGCATTATTTTAGATTATTTTGATCGTATAGCGTATTTTGTACTGTCGTCGGTCAAAATAAAGTCTGATTGAAGTTAGCTGTTCGAGTTATGTTAAATGCATAAATGATAACTATTTTCTATAGAAGTTAACTGTGGGTGAGATTTTACAAAGAGGTCTATATCGAAAATGTACATTGAGGGAAGTGTTATGAATGTAATGATATACAGTTTTTTAAAATAGTTCTTGCAGGGTTCATCAGGCGGAATAATAATAATGGCTCGAATGCATCGCTTCTGAGAGGGAAAGTATCTAATAATGAATACAAAGGTGGACAAAGAGGTGTAAGCGCGGCGACGGAGAGGCGTAAGCGCGTGGACGACGAGCCGTAAGCGCGGGAACCGCTGGTTGACCAAGCGCCGCACCGCAGTTCGTGAGCTTGTCCCGAGACGAGTCGTTTACGTTACGATCCTGATTAGTGTGCTTTGCAGTAAGGAGTTTCATACAAAGAATGCGTAGCGGTATAGTAGTACACTGCTTTCCTCTGAGCTGTGATCTCGATCTCTCGCCAGAGAGCCAGAGATTAGAGACTAATAAATTCCTTCCCAAAGAGTATAATATTATGAAATAAAAAGGAAAATCTTTCCTTATCTGTGGTACCTAATGTCATCCAAAAATTTAAGTCATCGTTGTCATTGTCATGTCATGTCTCATGATGTCATATCATTGTTTACTTCTTATGTCTTGCTTGGCCTGAGGAGTGAGGTTTTGGCGTTGGCGGTCTTGGCTAAAGAATTATAAATCCAATGATTTAATATTTTAAACTTTAAAATGTCAGTGAATAAATGAGCCATCTCGGGGCTGGTTGACATTGTTTTGGTTTTCGACTCGTCGCCTTTTGGTCTATGAACGTAATAGGTACTTATTAAACCGTGACTGTGCAACAAGAAATATCTAAGTTCCTGACTTTTAAATCGAAAATTTATTTTTTGACAGATAAACTTTGGAGATAACGGCGGATATAGGTAATTGGACGAACCTTCCACGAACATGAGATAATGTGATGTTTTGAAGCACTTTTGGTTGGGTCAATAAGACTCCGTATGGACACCAGTAACACCAGAGGAACCAGAGGGGGGAACTGGCTGAACTAGAAAGTCTTAAACACTCCGATGTGCTTTACGACAGAATCCAATGCAAGGGATCCAACCACCGAGCAAGTCAGCTTTTTTACATCCTTACTGGATGTTTGTTGCTCTTTCACGCCAGAATGGCTGAATGGATCTGGACAAAGATTGGCACACAGATGGGCAGGCAGTAGGTAGGCAAAGACTATAGATATCCGATTGCTATGATCCTGGCACACCACCTTTGCTTCATCAACATTCATTAATCAGATTTATATGTTCAGATTTTTTCTTGCCTCATGTGGAATGCCTATCTGAATAGCAGTGAGGAACTGTATTCTAATACATCTCCACATAGTTGGCCACAGTTGGGACCATTAGGCGAATGAGCCATTTAATATTAAGTATTTTTATTTATTTGTCGAAATTTTCCCAAATTAATAAGTAAATCAACTATGTTCATATTTTTTTCAATAAAATAGGATTTGCTATAAACTCTGTTTATTTATTTTCCTTTTCACCTTTCAGGCTGAAAAAAAACAATTTTTTATTGCACCCATGAAGATGCATTATTATCTTCATAGTAATGTTAATGGGCTTTCAAGATGGCTAAGTATTACTAATTCTACAATACTAACTTCTGGAATATCATGTGCATGGTTGGGTGCCTCGGAAAACAACCGTAATTAAGTCTGGAGTGATAGAAGGATCCATCTGTGCTTTGAAGACCAATAAGCAGGAATGTAGTTGTAAGTTCAATAAAGCTTATATTTTGTGATCCTTTTATGTAACTCATAATTTAGCTATGATTAAAGTGTAATTATTGATCAATGTTATTTATTTCAATATATTCTCTTGTTATCATGGCATTTACGCTGGAGATCCCTATCTAATTATCCCCATGTAGTTTGGAGAATATTTTGGAATGTTTTATACATCAGCATCATTCTCAGCATGATTTCACCTATAGCTGAGCATGCCCCTCTTTTCTAATCTCCATGCTCCTCTGCTAGTCTTATCCATGTTTGTACTGCATTCAAACATGTTCTCCGCTCATCTCTCTACTGGGCAACCAAAATTTCTTGTTCCAGCCTTAATCCTGCTATCACCACTTTGCCAGACTTAATTTCCATCCAGTCGGAAGGGGGTTGTATCCCAGGTAAATACTGAGAATATACAATCACGGGTATAATAATGTTGGTTTTCTTGAAAAATGATAATACAGAATATTTTAATAGATATTTAATACAACAAAAATGAACAACAAAAAAAACTAGTATAAAACATGATTTTCATAAAAAAATTGATACACAAAAACGATGACGATAGTTTTGTACGTACTTACATCTATTCAAAAATGGAAAACAAACTGGTGATTTTATTTAATTATATTGATACATTTATTTATTATATTTATATTTGGCCTTATCATTAAGTTACCAGAATTTGGCTAGGCCTGGAGAAACAGAGCCTTTGCCACCGATAGAAATCTTCAATCCTTTCCACGAATCTTCATCAGAGGACTCGGTAGTGTCGTAAAAAATCGGCGGGGGAATGGGTCCATAGGGGCAACTACAGGATACTTCATCATTCCAGCCTGTATCCTTAGGTCTGTCATCAGTTCCAACATTTTTATCTTGGCTTTCTTTCTCTTCATCATCTTCACTTTTTTTTTTGCCTTTCTTATCTTTACGACCTTTTTTATCTTTACCTTTACCCTTTTTGTCTTTTTTAGTTTTCTTGCTATTTTTGTCTCCATCTTCGGATTCTTCGAGTTTAAAGTGTGGTTTCTCCTGCATTAAATCACGGAATCGTTCGGGATTCATACTAACATAGTATCTAATGGCATCTTCAAAGTCCAATTCAATCTCGGGTTTAGGCTCCGGTTTGATTCGTTTTTTCTTCTGAAAAATTTTAAATCCTGAGGTTGTTAAAGTTAGTTCGGATCTCATTTTCATGATTTCCCCTGTGTCTTCCCACCCGCAGCTTGGCCCGATTCCTTCGTAAGGAATTGGGCCTTCGTATCCTGTCAGTTCAGGTAAAAACATCTGCTCAGGTGGAAACATCACTTCAGGCTGAGGCACTTCTTGGAGCTGAGGCGTTTTTTCGGGAACGACCGGTTGAGGATCAGACGTCGTTCGAGATACCGTTTTCTTTTTTGATTCGTGACATTTACAAGTGACTTTTTCCACGTTTTCCTTACCGCCTGGCTGGTCTGCTAATTTTTCTTTAGCTTTCTCACCCAGTGGGATTTCAGAGTTACATGCACAATCTACTTCAGGAACGCGAATTTTGCTGATGCTTGATATTATTTTATTCATTTTACTGCCTACTTGAGTATAAAATCGCGCTTTAGATGAGTCAGGTGGTTTATTGTCTGCTTTTGTCCCCCCAGGTGGTATTGACACAACTTCATCTTTCGGTGACAAAAGATTGTTCTTAGGCTTTGGCTTTTGGCTTGAGGAGTTCTCGGCCATCTGATCTTTGACAACTGGAATTTCGTCTATACACTGACAATCCGACTTATCTAATTTATTCTTATTTACTTTAGATTTTGGTTTTTTACTTGATGAGCCTCCAGAAGTCATCTTTTCTTTGACCGGGGGTGGGTTTTCTTCTTGGCACACGCAATTTGATTTCTCAAGATCTTGCTCTGAGCTTGATGGACTTTCAGAAGACGACTGGTCTGTTACAATGACTGGATTATTTTCGCACACGCAATCTTCTTTTATTATAGGGGTACTTTTTGCCTTATTACCGTGAGTGTGCTCTTTTTTTGTGGTCGCTAAATTTTGTGAGCCTGACTGATCTAAAGTACCGGAAGCCGCCTCTTCTGTGTCTATGTCTGCGAATCTTGTCTTTTTGGTACGTGAACGTGAACCTCCAATAGAGCTTTTTTTCGTCGTTACTTCAAGTTTCGCCGTCTTTTTTTTACAGGGACAACATTTGTCGAAGTTATTAAGAGTTTCTGATTCATCGCAGGCGCATTCCACTCCATTCAAGTCAGAATTATTTTCCATACCTAGTATATAAAGTATTAATGCCTATTAGTAAGTTTCTATTGCTATATTTTGATCGTAGGTACTTACTAAAATGTTATAATCACTTACAACATTTACAGATTACTACATATGTAGTTGTTTTGACAGAAAGAGAAGCTTGACAAAGACACTGTGCGTTAACAGATAAACAAACCACACTAAGGTCTAGAAGCATGACATTATACACAGTACATCCTTATGTAATCATGTAGTTGAATTAATGAAGAGTTAATATCTTGCAATCGACATACACGCCCAAAAGCACAAGAAAGCTACTTAGTTTCCAGTTTAAAAGCATTGTATAAAGTGAGTAAAGATAAGTAGAAGTGAACAGAAAGTAGTACCTGCCAAGGGATCCACTTCTGGACCGCCTCGATAAGATCCGAATGATTGTATATCTATCGATTTCCCTACGTTAACTGGTCCCAATTCTTCTGGACACAGACACGGCAGTGATTCTGGGTTTGTATAGTCTTCTTCATAGTCATATCCTGAATTGGTTTGGGGATATTCGCAGAAATTATGGTTTTGTTTTTGATCAGACTGACTCTTACGACAGATATTAGGCCCGCAGTTGAGGGGTGCCGGTGAACCTGATCGCTTGAATGATACACATGAGACTTGCGGCCGCGTGCTTTTATCCGATAAACGTAACCCGACGCTTTGACCTAGAATTTTTACCCACAATAATAAATTAATTAAAAAGGTTGTCTGGCAGAAAATACCCAATGGCATTAATACCACTTTTGTACCAACGGTGCATAAAGCATTAATAAATAAATAAAAATATATATAATATGACTGCTGCTGTTGCCCGTATTTTCACTCACGTCCCAAAAATACTAACATAATATAAGTCCGATTCTAGGCGCCGTATCAAAATGAAATGCACCCGATTTTAAGTTAGACCTCTAGTAATACATCGGTAAAAACTGCATTGAATTCCATGCAGTCGTTTTTGCGTGATGCGCGTACAAACATACAGACAGACAGACAAAAATTGTTATTTTGGCTTCTGTTGCTTTAATAAAGACGCCCATATTAGTTTTTCCTTTAATATGTACCTATATTGTACAGACATCGACCAGATTCAATTTTATTAGAGGTATAGACTAGATCTAAAAATAGGATACCTACCCATATTTCACCCCCCATAATATGTTTTTCTTTAATATCTATAATGTATAGACATCGGCCTGTTACAATTTTAATATAGGTATAGATAATAATTAATGATTATACCTACCTAAGTAAGGCTGCCCGTGTATTGAAACGGAGATGAGGGAACCGGAGTAAGACAGGCACCTAGAGAGCGGAACTCTGTCTATCTTGTAGTTACATATTAATCTGGGAGTTTTCAGGTCACGAGTGAATAGGATACTGTTCAAACGCAAACCTATCTAATCTATTGCATACCTAGATCAAAACTGAGATAAAACCCTAGAAAATGTAGAAATGTAACCATAAGGTTTTTTTTTTTTATTATAATGTTAGTTTTGTTATTGAAGTGCGATATATTAAAAACAACTGCTTCGCTAATAACCAAAGATTGGAATAGGTTGAGTCTATTTACCTAAAGTTCGAGGAAGTAAGTAACATAGGGTTGATAATATCTAAAATCCCGGGAATTTAAATTATGTTACATCATAATATAAGTTTTGCTACATCTAATATGTATGATTCTTCAATATAATAATATAGTTCAAATGTAGGTATTTAAAGGGCAGTGTGTAATTTGCAATATCTTAATTCGCAGGATTTAATCGTCATGTGTATGTTTCCGGGATTTTAGAGAAAGTATTATGAACTCTATGTTACTTCCTCGAACTTTAGGTAAATATACTCTACCTATATTCCGATCTCTGCTAATAACAGATCGGCGCACTTCGCTGACAGCAACATTAATAAAATATGGAGCTGGAATAATAAAATTAGTTTTTTATGAAAATAAATATTGTCTTGAAACCCACCTTTTAGGAAGAGCGACGTGAATTGGCTAGACAAAGCAGTCGCTACGTATTGATCCTTAAAACTGCAGATTTGATTACTGACGGCAGAAGTGGTTTTCTTTAGCCAGCAGCAACACGGCATGTCCGTCGCGTCAGTACCGACAACATGGCCTCTCTTTCCTTCCGGAGCATTGATTTGACAAAACTTATTATTTTTATTTTCATCGTGTCTAAAAACTTTAACAGTCTTATTTCCATTGTTAAACATGGTTGCTTTGTCATGAAAAGATAATATCTCTTGCATATAAAACTTTTTTCCTTTTCCACATACCTTCCTTTTGTTGTGTTGGGTAGTTGAAGATTTTCTCAGCATTGAATCTTAAAATATTGTTATAATAAATGGCTAAGTTATTTGGTATTGGTAACGTGTCAGTGATATTACCTACTAAATGGAGTTGTTTAACACATTATTGTTATATTTAAGACCAGCTGCAGCCCGCGGTTTTACTCGCATGCCAAAACGACTTATTAAGACCAAAAGTCTAGGTCTATGTCCTTCCTCAAGATGAAATCTATTTCCTTGCCTAATTTTCAACCGACTTAAAAAAAGGAGAAGGTTCTCAATTCGACTGTATGTTTTCTTTTGTATGTTTGTTACGCGATTATTCTGTCAATTATGAACCGATTTTGATGATTCTTTTTTGATCGGTAGGATCTAGACCAATTTTTATGGGACCACCTCTGAAGTATAACGTACCGAGTCTATTACTTACTTAAATATGAAATTTACTTCAATTGTTATTTTTCAAGTTTGTTTTCAATATTTAAATATTGTAATAACTTATGATAAACTGAACCGATTTTAATAAAATTAAGCTCAAAGGTTGCCTAATGATACGTACTAAATGCATTCCTTTCCAATTTCTCTTAATAATTAAGAATGTTCTAAGTATGGCATTAAATCAATACCCTTCTTTTTTGCTCAGTTGTAGTTAGATAAAAAGTACCCTAAAAGTTGACCAGGATCATGACTACGTATACACCAGATTTCATAGCAATCCGTCAAGTAGATCTTGAGTTATAAACGAACATACAGAAATACATACAAACATATTTATTCCAAAAACCATTAATTCGTCTTCATTATCGCTTAATTAGTCTTCTCCACCTATTTTTTCCCAATTATCTTGCAATTACAGACACGAATTTTCTACAGACTTATTATATGTATAGACTGCTATGGACTTGGTTAGACCTTGGTATTGGTAAGGTCAGTAATTCCACTGAATCTGGAACTTACCGCTATTTCGGTATTTCTACCGATATGTCACCTGTCCTACCGAATAACGAAATGAACCTACTTTTCTACGATTTCTAATTAGATTTAAGTTGTTGATCTCAATGGTCTTATCTAATAACGAATACTATTTATGTATGTTATATTACTTTTAATAATGGTTTTTAATTCCTGAAGTTTAAAATAAAGAGATTTATTGTTAATACGATTTCAATGTGATAATTGTTATAAATGGTACAGTTAATTTTTACAATTATTATATGCCCACTGTTATTAGTTTTAAAGATAACTGTGAAGTGTGAAATAATAATATTTGAAGTTTTAGACAAAGTTTGATTGAATATTGCTTTTTTTTTTCAATAAAGAAAGAAAGAAGATAAATTAAATGGCATCGTATGAACCGCCGACGAGCTATCAGGTCATGTGACCTGATATCTACAGTCCCACTGTAAAAGCAGACCACACTTCTAAAGTTATAATTACTAATATACTACAGCTACTATCAAAACAAAATATTAGTTACACCATTTATAACTTAAGAACGGCTGGAGCAATTTTTATGATCTTTGATTTGTTGGATTTTTCCCCATCCCGAATAGCAGAGATCACAAGACGCGAGTTAAACTGCGGTCTACAGCTAGTTACTAATAATAAAATAAAATTATATAGTACATTTTACCAGAAATAAAAAAATGTACCCAGATCCACTGTATTGGTAGTTTTCACGTTGATGTAATTCTGGCTTGATTGGAAACTTGTTGAGAAATCGTCGGAAGAGTTTTCTACCTCATCATCATCAGATGTGGGTACTACTATGAATATAGAAGAAGCACCGGAGAATTGTTTTCTAGTCAGAATTTTATCTAATATCTTCTTTATATCGAGTTTACTCGCTAATTGATCCATGTGAACAACGGGTTCGTAATTTTCTGGCAATTGACTTTTTCTAAACTTATTGACATTGCTATTATTACGTCTTGTTTCACACATCCTAAAGATCATATATTCATCTTGTGGACATATTGCTCCCATCTTCCTTTTATCCCTTTGTTCTTGAGTTAATGTAGGCTTCTCAAAGGTCTCGTAGCTACTACTCATTTCTCTATTACTAGAAAGAAAATAAAGGCTCATAATTCAAATATAAATAAATAATCATCGCTACATTAAGGAACAAATATCAATTACCTTTTTTTTGATCCTTCAAGGGAGCTCAGAATATCTTCGGACAGGTGGTTACCCGAATAATGAATAGAGAAAGATAAAGCGCTGCTGTTCGTAACTGATATTTCACTCATAATGTCAATGCTACCGCTAGAACTTGTGTTCAAGCTTAAAGATCTCTCACTTTTTATGACTAGAATGGAATCAAAACTGCTGACAGTGGATTTGCTCTTTGGACTTCTGTGGACATCACCCGATGATTGAAGGCGACTTGATCTTTCCACAATTCTGTCAGATCTACTAGATCGCCCTTCGTAAGGTGGTGTACTACTTTGTAGGTAAATATTTTCACTTTCAGTGCTATATGGTCTAGTACTAGGGCTTAAATCAGAACTACTTGTTTCCAGATTATTATCTAATTTACTACTGACTCCTGTTTCAGATCCGTAGGCTCTGTAGATAGTCTTATTAGCAGTATATAAATAACTTCTTAAACTGTTAGGCTTAACGCAGAGATCGCTGTTGGTCATAATTTCGTTAATTATTAGAGGATTATTACATTTCTTAGGGTATGAAGGTACGCCAACCACTCTTCCAACGGTAACTTTTATACCCTCATTGTCAATGAAGGCTCCTGCTTTAACGCCTGGTATACATTCATCAGGACAAGGGCAGAGAGCGGAAATGTCTGGGGATGTCACTCTGATCTTTACGTAACTGTGTTTAAATCTGATTTTTTTCTTATCACAACCGCAGCCACGATCGCAAGTTTCTGCTTTTATTACATCTGCGAACTCGCCTTTAGCCCCTACTGCCTTTGCTGCCTTCTTTGATTTTTCAGCACCGACTTTTTTGGATTTCTTTTTTATTTTTCCCATCTTTTCAGAAGGGGTCGGCTCTGGAGGCAATCCGACTTCCGCCCTTACTTTCTTAATTAAATCCTTTTCTGATTGTGTTTTACCCACAGGCAACGGTAATCCTGCCTCAGCGAGCCCTTTCAATATCCTTTCTTTCTCGGCAGGTGATTTACCAGTAATAGGTGTGAACAGGCCCTCAGCTTTTGCTTTGCGAATGACTGACTTCTCCGACGCTGTTTTTGCTGGTGGGGGTATTCCAAGTTCAGTCCTAACTTTGTGGATCAAAGACTTTTCGGAGGGTGTCTTACCTTCAGGTAAAGGCAACCCAATTTCGGCCAGGCCGCGGATAATTTTTTCTTTTTCAGCCGGAGTCTTGCCTTCCAGTGGTGTCAACAAGCCAGCGGCTTTTGCTTTACGTAACCTTGCTGATGAAATTTTTGATGGTGCTACCTCAGCTTTTATTTTTGCAATCAATGCTTTCTCAGATGCGGTTCTTCCTTCTGGGAGGGCTAGGCCTAAATCAGCTTGAGCTCTAAGAACCTTTTCTTTTTCTGCCGGCGTTAAACCTTCTAGAGGAACAAGTACGCCAGAGGCGGCTGCCTTATCGTGCCTCTCTTTCATCGAAGGAGTTTTGGGCGCAGGTGGTAGACCAAGTTCTTTACGGATCTTTGCTGCTAACTTTTTCTCTGATGCTGTTTTCGCTTCGGGAAGTGGTAGTCCTTGTTTTGCTAATCCTCTCATAATTTTTTCTTTTTGTTCTGGTGATTTACCTTCCAATGGTGTCAACAGGCCGGCTTTTGATTTGCGCTTTTTTTCAGATAAGATTTTTGAAGGTTTTGATAACTCTTTTATTCTTTTTATCATGGACTTTTCGGAAGGCGTTCTTCCTTCCGGTAGAGGTATGCCGGCATCGTGAAGCCTTTTCAATATTTTTTCTTTTTCCGCAGGAGTTTTACCTTCCAACGGAGTTATTATTCCGGCAGCTAGAGCTTTATCGTATTTTTCTTTTACAGAAGGCGTTTTTGGTTCGGGGGGGAGACCAGCTTCTTCACGAATTCTGTTCATCAAATCTTTTTCTGATTGTGTCCTTGGGTCTGGAAAAGGAAGGCCAGCTTTGACGAGGCCATTCAGAATTTTCTTTTTCTGGTCAAGTGTTTTACCCTGTAGCGGCGTTAAAAGTCCATCAGTTTTTGCTTTTCTTATTTTCTCCGAATGTGTTTTCTTTGTAGGGATTGGCTCAGCAATAAGTTTCTTTATAAGAGATTTTTCGGACGGTGTTTCACCTTCTGGAATGGGCACTCCTGCAGCTATCATGTCTTTAATGATCTTTTCTTTTTCTGCTGGTGATTTTCCCTTTAAAGGCGTCAATAAACCAGCAGCTTTAGCTTTTCGCAGTCTTTCCGAGGGTGATGGTGTCACGTAACCTGTGTCGTCTTTAATTTTCTGTATTAATGCTCTTTCTGATGGTGATTTACCAAATGGTAACGGTAGGCCAGCGGCAGCTCTACCTCTTAGAATTTTTTCTTTTTGTGCTGGTGTTTTGCCTTCCAAAGGTGTTAGAAGACCTGCTGCTTTCGCTCTTTTCAATTTTTCCGATGGAGTTCTGTCAGGTATACCGAACTCTTTTCTAACTTGATTAATTAATGCTTTTTCAGATGGAGTTTTCCCTTCGGGTAAAGGCAAACCAGCTTTAGCAAGCCCTTTTAATATCTTTTGTTTCTGCTCGGGACTTTTACCTGCGAGTGGCGTGAGAAGTCCAGCTGCTTTGGCTTTTCGTATCTTTTCTGTAGTAATGGACGGTGATGGTTCCTTTTTTATAGCAGCGATGAGTGCCTTTTCGGAAGGTGTTCGGCCTTCTGGTAGTGGTAATCCCATGGCGGCTTGAGCTCTGAGAATTTTTTCTTTTTGTGCAGGTGATTTACCCTCTAAGGGAGTTATAATACCTGCTGCTTGGGCCTTAGCATATTTTTCTTTTATGGATGGTGTTTTTGGTTCTGGTGGCAATCCTACCTCGGCTCGAACTTTATCTATTAATTGTTTTTCAGATTCTGTCTTGCCTTCAGGCAGTGGTAGGCCGAATTTCGCCAATCCTTTTAGTATTTTTTCTTTTTGTTCAGGCGATTTCCCTTTCAAGGGTGTTAAAAAACCAGCCGCTTTGGCAGCTTTAAGTCTCTCTGCAGGTGCTAATTTGGCTGATGGTGCTCGGGGTCTTGCTTTTACTTTAGCTATGAGTGATTTCTCTGACGCTGTTCGTCCTTCAGGTAGCGGTATTCCCATATCGTGTAATCCTTGTAATATTTTTTCCTTTTGTGCGGGCGTCTTGCCTTCTAATGGTTGCAATAAACCGGCATCTGCAGCTTTGGCATATTTATCTCTCATTTCAGGTGTTTTGGGTTCAGGGGGTAGACCTAGATCAGTGCGGATCTTATCAATTAGTTTCTTTTCGGACGGTGATTGGCCTTCGGGAAGTGGAAGTCCGTGTTTAGCGAGGCCTTTTAAGATTTTTTCTTTTTGAGGTGCTGTTTTTCCCTTGAGAGGAGTTAATAATCCTTCTGCTTTTGCTCTACGCATTCTTTCTGACGGAGCCAAAGCTACAGAAGGCGCACGGGGTCTTGCTTTTACCTTCGCTATAAGAGACTTTTCCGACGGTGTTCGTCCTTCAGGTAGCGGTATCCCCATATCGTGTAATCCTTGTAATATTTTTTCCTTTTGTGCAGGCGTCTTGCCTTCTAATGGTTGCAAGAAACCGGCATCCGCAGCTTTGGCATATTTATCTCTCATTTCAGGTGTTTTGGGTTCAGGGGGTAGACCTAGATCAGTGCGGATCTTATCAATTAGTTTCTTTTCGGACGGTGATTGGCCTTCGGGAAGTGGAAGTCCGTGTTTAGCGAGGCCTTTTAAGATTTTTTCTTTTTGAGGTGCTGTTTTTCCCTTGAGAGGAGTTAATAATCCTTCTGCTTTTGCTCTACGCATTCTTTCTGATGGAGCCAAAGCCACAGAAGGCGCACGAGGTTTTGCTTTTACCTTCGCTATAAGAGACTTTTCCGACGGTGTTCGTCCTTCAGGTAGCGGTATCCCCATATCGTGTAATCCTTGTAATATTTTTTCCTTTTGTGCGGGCGTCTTGCCTTCTAATGGTTGCAATAAACCGGCATCTGCAGCTTTGGCATATTTATCTCTCATTTCAGGTGTTTTGGGTTCAGGGGGTAGACCTAGATCAGTGCGGATCTTATCAATTAGTTTCTTTTCGGACGGTGTTTGGCCTTCGGGAAGTGGAAGTCCGTGTTTAGCGAGACCTTTTAAGATTTTTTCTTTTTGAGGTGCTGTTTTTCCCTTGAGAGGAGTTAATAAACCTTCTGCTTTTGCTCTACGCATTCTTTCTGATGGAGCCAAAGCCACAGAAGGCGCACGAGGTCTTGCTTTTACCTTCGCTATAAGAGACTTTTCCGACGGTGTTCGTCCTTCAGGTAGCGGTATCCCCATATCGTGTAATCCTTGTAATATTTTTTCCTTTTGTGCGGGCGTCTTGCCTTCTAATGGTTGCAATAATCCGGCATCTGCAGCTTTGGCATATTTATCTCTCATTTCAGGTGTTTTGGGTTCAGGGGGTAGACCTAGATCAGCGCGGATCTTATCAATTAGTTTCTTTTCGGACGGTGTTTGGCCTTCGGGAAGTGGAAGTCCGTGTTTAGCGAGGCCTTTTAATATTTTTTCTTTTTGAGGTGCTGTTTTTCCCTTGAGAGGAGTTAATAATCCTTCCGCTTTTGCTCTACGAATTCTTTCTGATGGAGCTAAAGCCACAGAAGGCGCACGAGGTCTTGCTTTTACTTTTGCTATGAGAGACTTCTCCGATGGCGTTCGTCCCTCAGGTAATGGTATTCCCATATCATGTAATCCTTGCAATATTTTTTCCTTTTGTGCGGGCGTCTTGCCTTCTAATGGTTGCAATAAACCAGCATCTGCAGCTTTGGCATATTTATCCCTCATTTCAGGTGTTTTGGGTTCAGGGGGTAGACCTAGATCAGCGCGGATCTTATCAATTAGTTTCTTCTCGGACGGTGTTTGACCCTCGGGAAGTGGAAGTCCGTGTTTAGCGAGACCTTTTAAGATTTTTTCTTTTTGAGGTGCTGTTTTTCCCTTGAGAGGAGTTAATAATCCTTCTGCTTTTGCTCTACGCATTCTTTCTGACGGGGCCAAAGCCACAGAAGGCGCACGAGGTCTTGCTTTTACCTTAGCTATAAGAGACTTTTCCGACGGTGTTCGTCCTTCAGGTAGCGGTATCCCCATATCGTGTAATCCTTGTAATATTTTTTCTTTTTGTGCGGGCGTCTTGCCTTCTAATGGTTGCAAGAAACCGGCATCCGCAGCTTTGGCATATTTATCTCTCATTTCAGGTGTTTTAGGTTCAGGAGGTAAACCTAGATCAGCGCGAACCTTATCAATTAGTTTTTTCTCGGACGGCGTCTGGCCTTCGGGAAGTGGAAGTCCGTGCTTAGCGAGGCCATTTAATATTTTTTCTTTTTGGGCTGGAGTTTTTCCCTTGAGAGGAGTAAGTAACCCTTCCGCTTTTGCTCTGCGCATTTTTTCTGATGGTGCTAGGGCTACTGATGGTGCCCCAGGTCCTGCCATTATTTTAGCTATAAGAGCTTTTTCTGAAGGTGTTCGTCCAATAGGTAACGGTATACCCATGTCATGTAGTCCTTGCAATATCTTTTCTTTCTGTGCAGGTGTTTTGCCTTCTAAAGGCATTAGTATACCATTTTTTGCTGCTTCATTGTGTTTGTCTCTGACAGCTTTTGATGGAGGTTCAATAGGTAAACCAAGATCATTGCGAACTTTGTTGATAATACTTTTCTCAGATGGTGTTTGGCCTTCAGGAAGGGGTATGCCTGCCATTGCAAGTCCTCTTAATACTTTTTCTCTTTGTTCTGGTGTTTTGCCCTTCAATGGCGTCAGTAGTCCATCCGCTTTTGCTTTGCGCACTCTCTCTGAATGAGTACCTTTGATTGAAGGCGCACGAGGTCTTGCTTTTACCTTTGCTATAAGAGACTTTTCCGACGGTGTTCGTCCTTCAGGTAGTGGTATCCCCATATCGTGTAAACCTTGTAATATTTTTTCCTTTTGTGCGGGCGTCTTGCCTTCTAATGGTTGTAATAAACCAGCATCCGCAGCTTTGGCATATTTATCTCTCATTTCAGGTGTTTTTGGCTCAGGTGGTAAACCTAGATCAGCGCGGACCTTATCAATTAGTTTTTTCTCAGACGGCGTCTGGCCTTCGGGAAGTGGAAGTCCATGCTTAGCGAGGCCATTTAGTATTTTTTCTTTTTGAGCTGGAGTTTTTCCCTTGAGAGGAGTAAGTAACCCTTCCGCTTTTGCTCTGCGCATTTTTTCTGATGGTGCTAGAGCTACTGATGGTGCCCGGGGTCCTCCCATTATTTTAGCTATAAGAGCTTTTTCTGAAGGTGTTCGTCCAATAGGTAACGGTATACCCATGTCATGTAGTCCTTGCAATATCTTTTCTTTCTGTGCAGGTGTTTTGCCTTCTAATGGTAGTAGTATACCAACTTTTGCTGCTTCATTGTGTTTGTCTCTGACAGCTTTTGATGGAGGTTCAATAGGTAAACCAAGATCATTGCGAACTTTGTTGATAATACTTTTCTCAGATGGTGTTTGGCCTTCAGGAAGGGGTATGCCTGCCATTGCAAGTCCTCTTAATACTTTTTCTCTTTGTTCTGGTGTTTTGCCCTTCAATGGAGTCAGTAGTCCATCCGCTTTTGCTTTGCGCACTCTCTCTGAATGAGTACCTTTGATTGAAGGCGCACGAGGTCTTGCTTTTACCTTTGCTATAAGAGACTTTTCCGACGGTGTTCGTCCTTCAGGTAGCGGTATTCCCATGTCGTGTAAACCTTGTAATATTTTTTCCTTTTGTGCGGGCGTCTTGCCTTCTAATGGTTGCAATAAACCAGCATCCGCAGCTTTGGCATATTTATCTCTCATTTCAGGTGTTTTTGGCTCAGGGGGTAGACCGAGATCAGCACGCACCTTATCAATTAGTTTTTTCTCAGACGGTGTTTGACCCTCGGGAAGTGGAAGTCCATGTTTAGCGAGGCCTTTTAAGATTTTTTCTTTTTGAGGTGCTGTTTTTCCCTTGAGAGGAGTTATTAATCCTTCCGCTTTTGCTCTACGCATTCTTTCTGATGGAGCCAAAGCCACAGAAGGCGCACGAGGTCTTGCTTTTACTTTTGCTATGAGAGACTTCTCTGATGGCGTTCGTCCCACAGGTAGTGGTATTCCCATATCGTGTAGGCCTTGTAATATTTTTTCCTTTTGTGCGGGCGTCTTGCCTTCTAATGGTTGCAATAAACCAGCATCTGCAGCTTTGGCATATTTATCTCTCATTTCAGGTGTTTTAGGTTCAGGTGGTAAACCTAGATCAGCACGGACCTTATCAATTAGTTTTTTCTCAGACGGTGTTTGACCCTCGGGAAGTGGAAGTCCGTGTTTAGCGAGACCTTTTAAGATTTTTTCTTTTTGAGGTGCTGTTTTTCCCTTGAGTGGAGTTATTAATCCTTCCGCTTTTGCTCTACGCATTCTTTCTGATGGAGCCAAAGCCACAGAAGGCGCACGAGGTCTTGCTTTTACTTTTGCTATGAGAGACTTCTCTGATGGCGTTCGTCCCACAGGTAATGGTATTCCCATATCGTGTAGTCCTTGCAATATTTTTTCCTTTTGTGCGGGCGTCTTGCCTTCTAATGGTTGCAATAAACCAGCTTCTGCAGCTTTGGCATATTTATCTCTCATTTCAGGTGTTTTAGGTTCAGGTGGTAAACCTAGATCAGCACGGACCTTATCAATTAGTTTTTTCTCTGATGGAGTTTGACCTTCGGGAAATGGAAGTCCGTGGTTAGCGAGGCCTTTTAATATTTTTTCTTTTTGAGCAGGGGTTTTTCCCTTAAGGGGGGTTATTAATCCTTCTGTTTTTGGTCTGCGCGATGGTGCCAGTGCTACTGAGGGCGCACGGGGTCCTGCTTTTATTTTTGCTATAAGAGATTTTTCTGAAGGCGTTCGTCCTATAGGTAACGGTATACCCATATCATGTAGTCCTTGTAATATCCTTTCTTTCTGTGCAGGTGTTTTACCTTCCAGAGGTTGTAGTAGTCCAAGCTTAGATGCTTGTTCATGTTTGTCTCTGACTCCTTTTGATGGCGGTTCAATAGGTAGACCGAGGTCAGTACGAACTTTCCCGATGAGCTTTTTTTCAGATGGTGTTTGTCCTTCGGGAAGTGGTATCCCAGCCATTGCGAGTCCTCTTAATATTTTTTCTCTTTGTTCTGGTGTTTTTCCCTTCAAGGGTGTCAGTAACCCTGCCGCTTTGGCTTTTTTCATCTTTTCTGATGGTGTGGTATCTTCTAATGGTGGCCCACTTTTTGCTTTTACCTTAGCTACCAGTGCTTTTTCCGACGCAGTTCTTCCTTCTGGTAAAGGTATTCCCAAATTAGCTAAGCCTTGTAAAATTTTCTCTTTTTCTTTAGGTGATTTGCCCTCCAATGGTTGCAGAAAGCCTGCGTTAGCGGCATTTGCGTATTTATCTTTCATTGCTTTTGTTGTAGGTTCAGGCGGTAAGCCAAGATCAGTGCGAACTTTATCAATCAACTTTTTCTCTGATGGTGTTTTGCCTTCAGGTAGAGGGATGCCGTGCATTGCTAATCCTTTTAATATCTTTTCTTTCTGAGCTGGAGTCTTTCCTTCGAGTGGCGTTATGAGTCCTGCAGCTCTTGCTTTCCTCAACTTTTCGGATGGAATTCCTACGGGTATTCCTGCAGCGGCTTTTACTTTTTGTATCAACGCTTTTTCAGATGGTGTCCTGCCTTCTGGGAGTGGGATGCCGAGGGCAGCTTGCGCCTTTAGAATTTTCTCTTTCTGTTCCGGAGTTTTTCCTTCTAAAGGAGTTATTATACCTGCTGCTTCAGCTTTTCTCATTCTAATCTTATCTGCCGCAGTTTTTGGTTCCGGAGGCAACCCAAGGTCGTCCCTTATTTTCTTTATCAAAGCTTTTTCGGATGGTGTTTTTCCTTCAGGTAGAGGTTGTCTTGTTTTAACCATTTCTCTTAGAATCTTTTCTTTTTGTTCTGGAGTCTTACCTTCTAATAATTTATCAGCTTTCTTAACTTTATCTTTTCTCTCTTTTGCACTGGCTGTGTCTATTCCAACAGAAGCCATTGATTTTCTTATTTCACCAAGAAGTTTCTCTTCTTTTTGTAAATGACCGCAAAGTATACAGTCACAGTGGTCACAATTTTTCTTTTTATAACAGTCGTACAAGCTCTTCATCACTTCAAACATAGCATCAGAGTTACAGGAACAACAACAACTTTCTTCGTTAGTATTCAATTGGCACCTGTAGATTTTCCATTTCGTTTGACCAGGATAGTTATATGGGTTCAAACATTTGTCGAACCGATGTTCAGAAACAACATTGACGATAAATTTTGATTGAAACGGATTTTTGCTTTGTTGTTCTATTGTATGCACGCTTCTGGTAGGTGCTTGTATTGGTTTTAAACTTTTGTTAATTTCAGGCATACTGGAATGTCTAGTGACTGTATCTTTCTTTGTTGTATGGGAACTTGATAAACAGAAAGCAAAAGATGGATGTTGGTCATATTTGAATACATTGTGCCTTTTACGCTTTTTTAACCTTTTCTTATTAACAATTATGCTGACATTGTCTATACCATTATATGGACTATTGTCTTGATTAAAATAAGACAGTGGGCATTGCAGACGTTTATTTGTGTGGATGTTGTTCGAATCCCGCATTTCGTTTAAATATTGTAGGTATATATGTTGTTCGTTTATTAAGGACTGAAGAAAAAACCGATATTCGTTTCAGTAATTATTGTTTCTCTTAAAAACTTAATACTGCATAGTACGCTATAATATCCTGTCATTATCTGCGCCGTAGTCACCACGCAAACATTACTGCTACTTTCATGAATTTTGAAGTATTTTATTCTTGGAATATGGTTTCAATTATGGCTAAAAACGATGAATGGAAAATAAATGTTATATTATATAGGTAGCCTAATATACAATAGGGGTTTCTCAATATCGTTAGCTATATCTGTTGGGGAGTATATTGCTTGCTTCTATATTTTGCGGTTACCTCGCAGTGATACTACTGGAGTTCTATTGATATCACTTGCGTATTGTCATCATGATACCTGTTGATAAGTATTATTTGCCCAGTATTTTCACTGCCTCTCATTTACCCTTCATACTAGAACACAGTTAAGTTAGCACATTATTGCTTAGCGGCAGTATATATGGTAATGCAATGGTACACTCCAACCAGACAAACTCAGCAACAGTCCTACAAACTCCAAATTCAATCAATGACTCATTAGAGTCTCCTCTACATATTAAAAAAAATATTCTTGTACTTCACTGACATTCAAACAATATTCTTGTTATGTATTTACATAACACTTCACCCTTTCCCGTCTAGTTTCAGGACTAGAAGTCGAGGGCATGCAAAATACTGATAACGCAAGGATTGACTCCAGATTATAGGGAAAGCTTCCACCTACCAGCGACGAAAGCTATGGACGACCCTACATTATTTGGGATGGGAACACTCGTAGTTCTTAAACCAATAGCTACTTAATTTCATTGTCTGAAACCAAATACTATGTTTACACTTTACCTCTAAATACTTTACAAATTGTAGGATCAACATAATATATTAAATGTATCTTGACTATCCAAACTATATTGATTGTTAAAAGGTCTTAACAGTTTTGAATTTAATATTGTTTTAAATATTTTTTAAACGCTATAATTTGCTGATACGAAGATTCACATGTCAAATTTTTTGGTTTAAGACAATGACATTACCCAATTAAAAATTATATCATTGGTTTATGACCAATCTCTATATTACTCTATTGTAGGTACTGTAAAGTATTATGGAGGCGAGTGTTTATGAACGTCATAATTCCGTACCCGTCCCCGTACCTTGCCCCTCGTACCTCGTACGAACCGCTGCTGCTGCTGGCTGACTGCATCGCCAACACTAATCTCCATATTACTCTGTGGATTATAGAGAATACTCTTGAGGATAGTATTATAGAGGTCAGTGATCGCCAATAAAAAACTTGGATATATTCCAAGATTTTATTCTAAATCATATTTCCGGACATATTTCTTGCCGTAGATAGTGGTTTTGGTATCTATGAATTAACAAACATTCACAAAAGAACTGCCGCAATCGTATGTATGCACTTACGCATAAGATCCATAGACACACGGCCTTGCTTTCGGCGAACCCATGACGTACATTTCATTACACTTTTTGTGTACTTCCCTTAATCGTCAAAAGGTCTGTGAAAACGGGGCAAAATATTCGCCCGATTGATGTAGGCGGGCAGAATAATTCTGTGTCTGTAAAAATTCCTAGTGTTAGACAGTAGAAAAGGTGGATCAGGTATATAAGTTTCTTGGGTGGAACCTGTTATAGGTAGGTTATAATCAATGACCGTGAAAACTGTTTCTTCATTGTCTTCTCTTATATTCTCTTCTAAGCAAAGACATTGGGAAAGACATTTAAATAAACTTTCACAATAATCTAAACAAAGCTCCATAAAACCATTTTCACGGTTAACAGAAATATTTTTTACATTTTATTTAACATCCTGGATCGCAGTATCGCTTAACATCACGCAAACTGGCGGTCAAGCGTAAACCTCTCAAAAATAAAAAATAAACCTTTTGCGCCCTACAGTCATGTATAGACAACAAACTAAAATGTGCCCAGCACGCCACGGTCTCGACTAGGGTATCCAATACCTACCGTAATCACGGAAAATTTTGGTCTTTTTTTAATCACGGTATTGACGAGCTAATACCGTGATAACGGTATTACAAACATTAATATATATATTTTTGCGGTGTATTATAATAAGTAGAAGGAAATTGTATTATGTGATATAATTTACGATGTAATGTTACTCTCACACTTGTTTTCGCCAGCACAAGCGCCCGCGCCCCACCTAAGCTGATTTCGGAAATCGAGCCGTACTTATGATGTTATTGTTATTTGTTTGTTAGTCAGTTCCGCAAGAACCCCGGATAACATGTCATGTGAACTTGGTCATTGTGTGATCTATTACATATATTTAAATATTTGCTAGTTTGGTTAATCGTGTGACGTGTCGGACTGTCGGCGTCATCGTTGCTGTGGCTGCCTCTTTGCACCAAATGATTGAATGATTACATTTCCAGAAATAATAATACCTATGTTGATTTTAACATGAATACATTTAGATAATAATAAGTGTAGATTTCTTTAATATAGTACTTTGCAAAGTCTATGTGAAATGCCTAAGTGAAAATTTGCAAAATGACTAGATTTAGTTGAAGTTTTTTTTTAATAAAACGGTTCCTCACACTAGGGTTTTCTCCTGTATCGTGGTAGCGTATACAAACACAAATTCTCACATACATAAACACCCAGACCCGGAACAAGTACCTGTAGATCATACAAATATTTTCTCCGTGTGGGGATCGAACCCACAACACGTGGCGCAGAAGCCGATCGCTCAGCCGCTAGGCCAAACGTGTCGTTGTTTTGATTACGTTCCTAAATTCTATTCCTAAGTTCTCACTCCTATAATCGATCAACACCAAATTGTTATACAGCATATAAATATTTTTTAAATTTAATTTAATATCATAAAGACTGAATGATTGATATAAATCATAATAAAGACTGATTCGAAGATAAAACACGCATTTTAATAGTTTTATAATGTCCTAATTAAACTTGTGTTCAATAACGATCATGTTATTGAACAGACTAATTGATCACGGTATTGAAAAAGTCCGGTATTTGGAAGCCCTAGTCACGGCTGGCTGACCTCGGCGGGCTTAGCGCCGAGGCGAGCTTTTTCTGTTTTGACGTGGCGAGCGAAAGAAACAGTGGAGGCTCTCGTTGGGTGGCTGGATTAAGGGTAAGGGCTAGATACAGAAAACAGTAACTATAGTCCTGGACGTGGCCGCATTTTTAGGAGGATTATTTTTCTCTGAAGACTTGACTGCTGGTAGTTTGACCCTGATCCTAATATCTATACATATAAAATTGTAACAGACCGATGTCTGTACATTTTATGAAGTGATAATGATAAAAAAATTGAATTTTTGTCTTTTTGTCTCTATGTTTGTAGGCGTAACACGAAAAAACTACTTGATGACATTAGATGCGGTTTACACAGCCGTATTGCTGGAAGACTAACTTAAAATCTGATGTTTCTTTCGTCTTGATACGCCGTCTAGAAGCCGGGTTATATTAGTAAATCCTTTTGGGAAGCGAGTGAAAACGTGGATAGCAGCTGCTAGTTTTTTTATGGGATAGGGGGCAAACGAGCAGAGGGATCGCATGATGGTAAGCGATTACCTCCGCCCATAGACACCCGCTGTACCAAAGGAGTCACAAGTATTCTTGTGTAGGTCCTGAACGAACGACTTACAAGACGTTTCCGACCAGTGAACTCGGAAGACACGTTTCTTAACCAAGAACTCAAATCGGTCATTCGGTCCTAATAGTTCTTCGTATTATTCGTACGTTACTGTACCGTACTTTTAATATTTCTGAACGACCGAGATCGAATAAAACAGCTAATAATACAGTACCGAGTAAAGTTAAATTATGAAGGAAAGTTAAATTATGTAGACAGAGATTAAATTTTATGCATAAAAATTGTATTTTAATATTTAATAAATATTTTTTTTATCATCAAGCTCAACGAATCAGTTGGACATTAAACTCTAGTAACTATTCTTATGACCGTCGAACTATAGTAATGGCACCGAACGATGAACTAATAAGTTTGGCCAGATGTCCTATAAGAACAAAAATAATTAATAGTACTAATAGAACTAATAAGGTGAACTAGTTCACTGACCGAATTGTACTAGTTCAGAGCGATTTCTTTACTGACCGAATAGGTAGGTACATATGCATTGCCGGCCTTTTTAAAGGGCATCCTCACTCACTCGACGAAACACAACGGTCCTAAGGGGTTTGATACCCAGGGCGAGCAGTGTTATTGGATTTTTCTATGATATTCTCAGTAGTACGTTATATCTCGGAGTTTGGATTTGTGCCCAGTTTATGACAATAGGTTCACTCCCTATTATATGGGACCCAAATTGGTGTAAATTAGTACACACCTGCATAACCCTTCGGGGAATACTGGCGTGATGGTATGTCTGTTATATTATGTTAGTTTTCTGACATGTCCTTCCTTTTGGTGTACAATAAAGACAAGAAACCCTACCCTACCCTGTCCCTATCTATCTATCTAAGTTAGAAATAAAGATTTATTCAGCTGCACAAGTGAGACACATGTCTCACTACAGGTATACATATACCTAACTACATATAAGACGTACAGGAGGCTTTGGGGACTTCATTAGACCTACACGAATGTCCTGCTGATTTGGTATGGTGGTGCGACAGGTCGTTGAGCTCCCTAAATTATGGTGGAGCTACACGATCACTGATGCATGCGTGCCGTCAGTTGGGACTGGTTTACTCAAAGCTGCTATGGTTCTTTCCTCAAAAGACCATTTCAGACATTACCCTACATTGTATGAATGAATGAAACTGAATGTCATACATAAATAAAAAGTTCGTTTCAAATCGAAACATGTCGGCATCTCGGCGTGACAAACCGACCAACTATGTGGGATATTGTGTAAGAGTATGATGATGTCCCAATAACAAGTTGTTCTACTTGAAGAGGGAATCCCGGACCTCGAGCTCTACAACAGCCTATGCGGCCTCGATACCAATGAGGCGGTTATAAATTCTAAAGATAAATTCTAACTCGCTTAAACGGCGAAAGAAAATATCGCGTGAAGAAACCTGCACGCCGAGGATTTGTCGGCAAAATAGGTCGATGGGCAAAATAGCCTAACCTCACTCACTCTGACGGGAAACCCGTGTACAGCAATGGCTCAGCAATGGTAAGTTAACTTTTTGACAGCTACAGTCATTTAAAGATGACAACCCAAAATGTGCCTAGCTCGCCACCTCAGTCTGTCTTTCCTCTGAGCTCGCCACGGTCGCGACGGTGACAGATTACTATCGGAGTATTACACCGAGGACACACTTGTATCTGTTTTTACGTGGCAGTTAAAGGGTTAAAAGGGTTGATAATCCTTACTTTAATATTATAAACGTGAAAGTTTGTGTGTATGGATGTTTGTTACTCTTTCACGCCAGAACGGCTGAACGGATCTGGATAAAATTTGGCACACAGATAGATTATATATAGCCTGGAATAACACATAGGCTTTTATCCAGGTCGGACCCAATTCTGAAGTCCACGCAGACAAAGTCGAGGGCAGAAGCTAGTGTATTATAGTTTTGATATGGCTTGAACTGCTACGAAAAACTACGATGCTACGACAATATGCAGCTACGACGTCGCGTAGCACTTCGTAGCACCATAATTGACATTACTAGATGTAGAGTCAGTTCCTATTTTTACTAATAACTAATCTGATCTGATTAATTTCAGATCTGACTTTTGCCCACAGTCTTACGAGGGTAAACGAACCTGCTACTCAGTGGAAAGACCTCCTGCTACGTCATAACTGACAAATTATTAAGATACCAAAATAAAAATACTGTTTCTTTGTTTTCCTCTCTTGAGTTCCAAAACATTTTTTTTATTGTATAAATGTCTTCATTGCGGAGAAAAAAAAAGTGTGATGATTACGTCACTTATACGACGGAACCTCGAAATTTTGTCGAAATAATAATAAATCGACAACGAAATAGGTAATGTAATGTATAGATGCCAAACTGACATAAGACAAGTTTTTCAAAGGGCAGAAAAATGACGTCATGACACGGTTTAACCGTACAAATCACGTCATTTGGCACTTACGTCTGTTTAGAATACGAAGAAATTCAATGTCGAAAATAAATATGAAAATTATTGAATATCGGGAAAATAAAAAATATGGGTATCCTATTTTTAGATCTAGTCTATTCCTATAATAAAATTGTATCTGGTCGATGTCTGTACAATATAGTTATTAAAGAAAAAACGAATAAGGGGGTAAAAACTAATAGGGCAACAGAAACCAAAATAACAACTTTTAGATTTTTTGTCTGTCTGTCTGTATGTTTGTACGCGTATCACGCCAAAAGTACTGCATGGAATTGAATGCAGTTTTCACCGATGTAATCGGTGAATACATCGGGTCTATATTATAAATTATACTTAACACGTTTTATGATGTGAAACCTCCATGGTGTAGGTACAGTGGGCACAGTGCAGTAAAATATTCGAAACGAAAATTATCTAAATACGCAGACGAAGTTGCGCACGGGAACTCTAATCAAGTATCACTACACACATCACATAAGTAAAAATAAATCACTTAATATCAATTTACAAAATCAAAAGTTACAGTGACGTATTGCTATGGTACGAGTCTAATAATCTCCACGTAAACTGAATTTAGCACAAATTTAATGTTGTTTTCGTAGAAACTAGATGGCGTTGGCGTCGAATTAGAAGTCGCTATGGTTTCGTTCCCGGGGCGTGTATATGATCAAAACGCGAATCCCAGTCGTCACTGTCCACTCGTACATAATATTAATAACATCTATCAGCACTGGAATCAGAAACCAGATCGCTTATTGTACATATATTTTTTGGCATGCTGGTGTCCTTGATTGTGACAACGGCTATATTAAAAATCTTTCAACAAGTAGGAAATATCCGATAAGAAAATAAACACACATTAATAAGTAGTAGATACGTTATATCAGACAAACGGAATTGTACACGAAAAATGTTATCAGATAAATCGGACTTAAAAGTGCGTAAAACTAAATTGCGTCTTAGAAATTCTTTCTCAGAGGTCCGTTTAGTAATTAAATAAATCTTTGTTTACTCAGATCGTAGGTAGGTATATACAAAAGGTTGTTATAATAAAATAAAACAACAGTCTAGGTTATTAGGCACTCAAACATTACAACAGGTTATGACTATGAATCAATATAATTGAATTATCAATCGGCCAGCATTTCAAATTTTTCATTTTCTTTCCTTAAGAGTAATTTGAAATGTTTAGATAATTTTAAAACTTAAATTTGGCATAATTATCGGTTCGGGTGTTCTCAAGATGCGCTAATACGATAATATTTCATTACTCAATATTTTATTGCATTCGATAATGTTTTACTAAGGTGGACTAACTAAGGTGTAAATCAATTAGATCATTATGGACCCTGTCGGGCACAGCAAAGATTAGGAGAGAGGAAGAGGGTTTAGCATCATAAGGCAACTTGATTGCTCATAAAGTATATATTTAATTTTATAGTGTTTATATTCCTATTATCTCATTTTATAAAATTTAATTATATTTATTTATTATATTATAATATGTTTTTTAGGGATTAGAAAAGGGATTAGAATGTATTTCTTTTATAGTTTAACTTGCCGTGTCAGCTTTAAGAGTCATGTCACGTCGTCATTTGAGTCGAGATGAAATGTTACGCGCCGTGGTCATGTTAGAAAATACGGGTAGTATCGTGTTACTACGTAGCGACAGGATCGATTTCTCCAAATGACCGCCAGAAGACAACCCAATATCACAGTGATGCAAGTAGTACAAAGGCTCCAGGAGGACCACCAGCTGCTGGTAAGCGACCAAACCGTGCGAAGGATGAATGAGGAGGAAGGAATGTTATCGTCACACACAAAATACAAATGGGCCAAGAATTTCTACTCATGCACGATAATGCTCCATCCCATACGGCGCGGCTGGTGTCGGCCGCTCTCTGAAACCACGATATTCAAGTTTCGGATTGGCCTGCACAGTCGCCCGACTTAAATCCTATCGACCTTGCCTGGGACATGTTACAACGAAAAGCTTTAAGAGATTTCCCGCCAAATTTGATGACGGAACAACAATTTAACGAACACTTGCAAAGAACATGGGACCTCATACCACTTACATATACCTCATACCACAGCAAGATATTGACAATTTAATTTTAAGTATGAACAATCGATGTCGATATGTAATTAAAGTAAGAGGTGGCAGCACTAGTTATTAATAATTAAATTTTATAAGATGTTTTCCATTTTAATTAAAATTAATAGTTTTATAAGAAGAAATGAGGAGATTAATGAACGTGGATGAAGCGAAAGGGGTGTGAGCAAGTGGAAATCTATAGTCTCTGCCTACCCCAACGGGAGACAGGAGTGAAAATATATAAGAAGAAATGAAGTTTTTTTATCATACTAATTTTCTATGGCGCATAAAAAATAACATTATTATTTAAAACGAAAAACACGAAATGTTTTTTATTTTTTATTAAAGATCATAATAAAATAACCTATCATTCTTCCATATACTATATCAGAAAATTCTTCATAGATTTTTAGATATTTGATGAAATATAAAATATCCCTAGATTTTCTTGATGAGTGTAAAGAACAAAGTCTAAGCCGACTTATTGAACCCCATTTTTATCTTAAGAACGGCTGCATCTCGGATGATGGATTCTTTGATTTCTCGGATTTATCTCTACGTCGAATAGGAGAATAACTTTACTGTTAAAACATCGAACAAATTCACGAAGAAGAAAATTAATTTCCTATTGACTAATTTGATGATTTCACAGAAATAAAACACAGACAGTAAATGAACATAGCGTTGTACGAGTATGCTGTTTCGGTAGGGCCAGTAAGTAGATGACGTCGAGTGCATTGTCCGAAGTGCTCTTATGCAGCTTGTGTTATTTTTATAAAATTTTTGTTGGTGTCCCTGGTCTGACTGCCTCATTAGTCTAGTGGTGCCAAGCGCGACTGCTACGCTAGAGGTCATGGGTTCGATCCCCAGGTCGAGCAAACTGTTATTGAGTTTTTCAGGTAGGAAATTCTCAGTAGCAGCTCGGAGTCTGGCCGTCTTGTGCCCGGTCAATGGCAATAGGTTCGCCCCCTATTACATGGGACCTAAACATACCGGCGAAATGTGGGTGTACATTAGTACGCCTCTGCCTACCCCTTCGGGGAATACAGGCGTGATGGTATGTTATGTTATGTCCCTGAATTTGAGTCGGTAGGTGGCACCGCAATTGGGTTCTACGATTTTTTTAATTTTTACGGCAAGAGAGTTTGCTGGACCCTTTCGTAAGTAATATGGAGAAGTAATTATTAAATCTTATGTAAGGTCACTAATAGTGTGACCCTCTTATTAAAAAAAAAACTGTGATATTATTATTAATATGTTTTTAATTTCAATATGAATTTCAGTTTTTTTTATGGGATAAGGGGACAAACGTGCAGACGGATCGCCTGAGTGTAAGCGATTACCGCCGCCCATGGACACCCGTAACACCAGAGGAGTCACGAGTGCGTCGCCGACTTTTTAAAAGGGGTTGGGCCTCCGGTAACCTTACTCACTCGGCGAAACACAACGTAAGCGTTGTTTAACGCCGGTTTTCTGTGAGGCCGTGGTATCACTCCGGTCGAGCCGGCCCATTCGTGCCGAAGCATGGTTCTCCCACGTAAAAGACTGATTATTTTGATAAACTATTTTTTCGAGAGCCGAGGTTATCAATGTTCACTAAAAAAAATTATGAGCGGTTTGACCAATATAAACAATGTCATGTTGAAATAAAATAGGTATTTTATTGATATTATTTAACGATAAGATCCGAAACTTCGGGAATTAAATAATATCAACACAATGCGATAAAATTCGTAAAAAGTAGTTTTATTTTAAGTCTAATATACGCATAATTGTTAAAAAAAGCTCATATTATTAAATTATTTAATTACAAACAAAGTTATCAAAATATATCTACCTATAACAACTTGATTGCCAAAAAAAATCACAAAAACGATGACGATTGCGAAACATTTTTTCTAAATTATAAAAAAAAACTTGGATTTTTTTCAGATTAAGGTAAACAGCGGATAGCATTTTGTTTAGATGTCGTAGGTCACCATGTTGTAAATGATTCTTGTAGCAAATCGAAGCAACAAATACCCGTAAGTCCCGGTGAGCCGGAACCTTTGCCACCCATCCTAAACTTCAGTCCTCGGAACGGTTCTTCTTCTTCTTCTTCTGCTTTCTGCTCAGCTTGAGGCTCTGCTGTAGCGGGTGTTATAAGTGGAATAGGTTCAGGAGGACATTCGCATTCAATTTTCACTTTATTTTTCTTTCCTTCCTGTTTCGGCAATTCGATTTGTGCTTTTATCTGCTGTTCCTGAACAATTTGCCTGAACAGATCAGGCTTCACCATTGCATAGTATCTAATAGCATCATCTAAAGTGTATTCTTCCTTGGAATCAGGTGGCGGTGGCGGTGGTGGCTTTTTCAAGTTCATTTTAAATCCTGAAACTGTCTCTGTTAAACTCGATTTAACTCTGTTAATCGTTGCTTGGTCTACCCATTCAAAAACAGAATTCGTTTCTTGCCAATTGGGTTCTATAGGTTCAGGTTCAAATTTAGGACATTCACAAATTAAATTTTTCTTCTTTTTCCCATAACAGGCGCAATTATACTTAGGGTCAGTCGATGTTCCGACAGTGGAACTGAATCTTGTTTGTTTAATGCCTGCTGGACTAAACATTTCCTCCTTTTTTAACTGTATTATTTCCCCTGATGGACCTATTATCTGTGTTTGGCCCATTTGACGTACAGGAGCTTGATTGTGCTTCGTTCCGCCAGTTATTTTATGTTTTCGTAAACCTAAATACCGTCCCAATTTTTTGGAAGCACATTTAGGAGAACATTTTGGAAGCACACCAGTCTTTATATTGCCTGGGCCTGGTGGGCAAGGTACACTGTCAGCAGCTATCGGGCCAGCTTCGCTGCATGGGACAGGCGGGCAGGGCAGACTATCACCCGTCTGGCCTGGTAAAGATTCTGGGCATATTCTTTGACTGGGTTCTTTGATTATTGATTTTGGTGGTTGGTGTACTCCGCACGGACACGATGGTTTCAATTTCGTCTTGACGCCGCTGCACTCGCACTCGTCTACATGCGTAGGATGAGAACATTTGTCACAGTTTCCCTGTTTACCTGTAAGATTGATTATTTCAGTAACGATATATTTCATTTTAAGTCACAAGGTTTGAATGCTTTCATGATATACAACGTGTAACTGATTAGCGCAAGACCTCGAACAGGTTGATTAGAATATCGAGTCATAATTATAATAACGAAACCCTAAAGTCATTTTGAGACATGTAAGTATATTTTTTTCAAGAAATTAGTTATTTCAGGTAAACATAAAACTTGTGGCCGTACCACAATCGTACGCGCAACGACTGAGGCATCGATGCGCACATGCACAGAATAAAAATTTGTGCAAATAGGTTTCAGTTTTCCATACGTCGATCCACTGATGGATTAGGGGGCCATATTTCAGGTATTCAATGTTTTTTGAAAAAATAACACAATCTGTTAAAAATCACTAATAATGAGTAATTGATTCTGAACAGACTAATTTCAGGTCTTGCGCTCATTCTCTTACAGGTTGTATAATAATGAATGGTTTATCAGGGAAATTTACCTGAAGCTGCTATGACTGCTGAGGCCGGTGTTATAGGTGTTTGGCATGTAGGGGGTGCAAGGGCGTTTCCATATCCAGTTGACGTCATATTCCCGATCCTACCGGATCTGACTGCTTGTTCTAACAGTTCTCTCAATTTCTCCGGAGTGCAATGACAAGGTTGGACTTGGTCATTTGTTACTTGCGGGCCATGAGTATTACTGTGGCGGGGGCCGCTTAATCGAGCACTGCATGGCGGCACCTGGCACGGGGCTACAGGCGTGGCCTGTAACGTCGTAAATGATGCTTGAAGTTCATTAACTTTCCCCGATTTACGAAATCGGTCGTAATTTATACCTACAAAGTAAATCGTTTTTTAACCAAATCTGGCTATTGCAAAACGTTAAAAATATATTAGTAGGTACAGACAGTAGGTTATGTTATATCCAGTAATGGGCTCTGGATGCTAATATTGAAAGGTTCTATAAATTACTATTTGTACAGTGTGCAGTGCTCGTTTTGTAGACGATACTTAGTTATATAGAGAATAGCTAACATGGACATGCGGTCTAGTGACTCGTTAAAATCGTTCGACGAAGAATATAACATAACTACATGTTCCACAGAGGACCGAAATAGTTCTCTTAGTTTGTTTCTTTGAGTTTAAAATTCAATCACAAGCTAACAAGAATATAAATGTTTATTAGTACCTTGTTTAACGAAAAGCGGAGTAATTTGCTTCGACGTATCATTTGCTTCATATCTATGATTTGAATCATAGTTGGCATATTCTTTGAGTGGACAACAGCATGGTCGGTCCGCAGTAGTGTCAGTAGCGACGACATTCCGTCGCTGCTCTGCAACTTGTATTATTTCATTAGGCGTTGTGATTTGACACAGTTTATTCTTCGTCTTCTTACTGTCTATTAGTAACTGATTATGGTAATCAAACATGGTCTCTTTGTTGTGATAGGATATCAATGTTGTCGGTAAACCGTCCATTAAAAACTTTTTTCCTTTTGCAGATATCCTTACGCCTTGCGATACGTTAGAACATCTTCGCTGCGCCGTATCTATAAATTGACTAGCTTTTATATAAATAAACAAATACAATAAATAATTATTTATTACACAAAAGTAAAAACACTTATTTGGACACTGCATCGTTACATCAACAAGAGAAGCGGTAACTATGAACCTGGTACCCAATGTAAGATTAAACTTGTGTTTAGGGTACCAGCGTTCTCGCATTATTTAAATACATAACAGTAGTTGTAAGACGAGCACGGTCGATACATAACTTGTGTGAACTCGAGTGTGATAATGGATATACATACCACCACGCCTATATTCCCCGAAGGCTTAGGCAGAGGTGTACTAATGTACACCCACAGTTCGCCGGTATGTTTAGGTCCCATGTAATAAGGGGCGAGCCTATTTCCATTAACCGGGCACAAATCCAGACTCCGAGTTGCTACTGAGAATTTCATAGAAAACCCAATAACACTTTGCTCGACCTGGGGATCGAACCCAGGACCTCTAGTGTAGCAGTCGCGCTTGGGACCACTAGACTAATGAGGCAGTCAATGATAATGGATATAAAAAAGTAAAAAAGATAGTAATAGTGAAATATTGCCTCTCACTGAAAGTGGATAAAGCGTAGATAAATATAATGATAATTATTACAACTTGTTATCCTGGATATTTATGGGTAGTACTATTATAATTAAATGAATCGACATTTTAATATATATATTTTTTTAAAAAAACGTTGCCCCACACTAGGATTTTCTCCTGTATCGTAGGTGCGTTTATAAACACAAATTCTCACATACACAAACGCCCAGACCCGGAACAACTACCTGTAGATCATACAAATATTTGCTCCGTGTGGGGATCGAACCCACAACACGTGACGCAGAAGCCGATCGCTCAGCCGTTACGCCAAAAGTGTCTTCACTGTAACTGTTTAGTTTTGTTAATGTTAGTGTAATGACAGGAGCAACTTAGAAGTTCGGATTTACATTTATAAAGACTCATGGGAGCAACGCTCCTTGGGGGAGGCCTACGTTCAGCAGTGGACGGCAATAGGCTGATTTGATTGATGATGGGAGCAACGTTACAGGCTTTATTAATTTTGTTGTAAAGGTAGTTAGACAGAATATTAAAATGACGTAGATATAATGACGACACATTTGGCGTAATGGCTGAGCGATCGGCTTCTACGCAATGTGTTGTGTTCCGTTCTGGGTAGGTAGTTGGGTAGGGTGGGGTCTGTAGTTGTTCCGGGTCTGGGAGTTCGTGTATGTGAGAATTTGTGTTTGTAAACGCACCCACGATACAGGAGAAAAACTAGTGTGGAGCAAAGTTTAGAATTAAACAAAATGTATTTTCATTTAAATATCTAGTGTTGGGGTCAATATTGACACAATAGTTGTGAATAGAGAGGCAACTTTACTATCACGTGATACATTTTGAAACGGCACTGACGCGTAAACGGAAATTTAATTGTATAGCTACCTATTTGCTTTGCCATAAATAGAGAAGCATCTGCGAGTTTTTATTCCAATTTGCCAACAAATAATTTTTATTACGATACTATAATAATACATTAGCAACTACAAGCATACTATGATTAATGTGTCGATCACGTGATAGTCACCAATAAAGTGGTCGGCTAAAGGAAGAGTTCATTCTAAAACACATTTAACAGTAATCAAAACTTCTTCTTTTTACCCGACTGTAAAAAAGGAAGGGTAATGAGATTAACAGTCTATGTATGTATGGATGTTAGATCGTAGCTCAAAAACTTCTGTATCGTTTATTATATTTTTAATTAAAACCTGTCAAAATCCCGTCTATAAACACGTCAATATTATGCTTTCCTTCTCAAAAAATGTGAACCATGACATACGAGGTATTATAATTCTAAGGGTAAAGAAAGTTTAGAATTTAAACTGTAAACATGCACTTACCCGGTAACACTGGATTGCCATTGTCTTTCCATTTCGTAGGATTTTTGCTCATTTGAATACATATTGTAGAGTTTTGGCCATCAGAGGAATTGCTTGCGTCATTATCATCAGATGGTACAACTAGAAATATAGAGGAGGCATCGGAGAACTCCTGCTTTGACAGAAGGTCATCAACCATCATCTTTATATCACGTTTCCTATTCCAATGGTTTATTACTACAATGGGCTCGCCAGTTTTAGTTATTGTATCATTCTTTTTATTTACTGGGGTCAAATGTGTTTGAGACATTCTGAGTACAACGTATTCCCCTTGTGTATGTATGCCTGTAAATCCTTTTTTTCTTGTTTCAAGGCGCGCTTTTAGTAATGTGGATTCGCTAACAAAACTGTCGCTATCACTGAAAGTGCAGATTACTTTTAGTGCTTAATATGTCTTACTTAAATTATATGTATTATTTTTATTGGCCAAAGTTATACTTTGAAGGACATATAACGAAGCAAAATGACGCTCTCTTTCAAGTTAACGCATAGGCCTACATGATGTCCCAACTTGACTTGTAATTGTGTTAAATTACTTTGAACTTTCCATTGTCATTCTCTAACCAGAATGGACTTATAGCGCTATTACAATAAATAGTCTCTGACATAAAAACTTTCAGCCTAATTCAGTCTAGTATGGCATGTTTTAAGTGCCAGCTCATTGATGCAACGAACTTCTAATCTTACCTCATTAAGGTCCCAGTAGCATTGTAATGAATTCTATTCGTAGAGCTCTCTGTTTCTTCAGTGGAACTATTGCTGAAAAGGTCGTTGGATAGCTGGTAACCGAAATAATGCGTGGAATTAGATGTGACACTACTGTTCGGGGATAACATCTCACTAACTGTATCCGTACTTTCGCTAGAGTCTGTAGATAAACTTAATGATGTTTCACTTTTTATAAAAAGAATAGAATCAAAACTGTCACGAGAATTATCTGTTATCATATAGTCCAATGCAACAGGTTCTTTGTAAACGTCACCTGATGATTTGAAACGTCGGTTTGAAGTGTCAACAAATTTATTAGATTCAGCAACCGTTCGCTTGTATGGTGGTCTATTGAAGTAATAGAACATTCTGTCTTTTTCAGTATTATCGTATCCATGCTGTGCCAGTACGCTATTGCGGCTTTCGTCAGAACTTGTGGGGTTAAGCATATAATTTACTTTATTTCTGCCTGGATATGATGCATAACTACGCACTTTATGTATTCTATTAGATAACTCATCTTCCTTGAAAGTTTTGTCGTACAATTTTTTTTCCTTTATCTGATTACTTCTCGATTTGACATAACAGTCATGTTTGGAAACAGTTTCGTCATAATCTGGGATATGAATGCCCTCTTTGGAGTATGAAGGTATGCCAACAGCACTCCCCACGGTAACTTTTATGCCCTCATTATCAATAAAAGCTCCAGCTTTGACGCCTGGAATACATTCATCAGGACAAGGGCAGAGGGCGGATATATCTGGAGATGTCACTCTAATCTTTACATAACTGTGTTTGAATCTGATTTTCTTCTTATCGCAACCGCAGCCACGATCGCAAGTTTCTCCTTTGATGACGTCTGCAAACCCTTCGCCGGCTCCCTTCGCGGCAAGCTTCTCTGAAGTAACACCGATTTTCTTAGATTTCTTTTTGATCTTACCCATTTTCTCAGAAGGCGTTGGCATAGGTGGTAATCCAGCCTCGGTTCTAACTTTCTTAATTAATTCTTTTTCAGATGGCGTTTTACCCACAGGCAACGGCAACCCAGCTTCAATAAGTCCTTTGAGTATTTTTTCCTTTTGTGCTGGTGTCTTACCAGTAAGTGGCGTAAATAGTCCATCTGCTTTCGCCTTACGGACGATCGCCTTCTCAGAAGGTGTTGTTGCCGGTGGAGGTATTCCTAGTTCAGTTCTAATTCGATGAAGCATAGATTTCTCAGACGCAGTTTTACCTTCTGGTAAGGGTAGGCCAGCCTCAGCAAGGCCTCTGATTATTTTTTCTTTTTGAGCTGGGGTTTTGCCCTCCAGCGGTGTAAGCAATCCAGCGTCTTTTGCTTTTTCTAACTTTTCTGGTGGAATCTTTTGTGGTGCTTGTTCAGCTTGTATTTTGGCTATTAGCGCTTTTTCTGACGGAGTCCTACCTTCTGGTAGAGGCAAACCATGATCGGCTTGAGCTCTTAGAACTCTTTCTTTTTCAGCTGGAGTCAACCCTTCCAAAGGAACAAGAACTCCAGCTGCAGCGGCTTTTTCGTGTCTTTCTTTCATAGATGGAGTTTTTGGTTCAGGTGGTAGACCAAGTTCTTTGCGAATTTTAGCTGCTAATTTTTTTTCTGATGGCGTTTTTGCCTCTGGAAGTGGCAAACCGTGCTTTGCTAAGCCTCTCATAATCTTTTCCTTCTGTTCTGGCGTTTTCCCGGCTAGTGGTGTGATTAAACCTTCAGCTTTAGCTTTTCGCATCTTTGCGGATAGAGTCTTTTTTGGTGTTTTGGGGGGTGATGCTTTTATTTTCTTAATAATCTCCTTTTCCGATGGTGTTCTACCCTCAGGAAGAGGTATTCCAGCATCGTGAAGCCTTTTTAATATTTTTTCTTTTTCCGCTGGAGTTTTACCTTCTAGTGGTGTTATGATTCCATCAGCTTGAGCCTTTTTGTATTTTTCTTTAAGAGAAGGTGTTTTTGGCTCTGGAGGTAACCCAACTTCTTGGCGAATTTTATTTATTAAACTTTTTTCAGATGCAGTCTGTGGTTCTGGTAGAGGAAGTCCAGCTTTAATTAACGATTTAAGAATTTTCTTTTTTTGTTCCGGTGTTTTTCCTTTCAAAGGAGTCATGAGTCCTTCAGCTTTTGCTTTTTTCAGTTTCTCTGAAAGTTTTGGAGGGGGATATTCTGCTGTGAGTCTCTTTATCATTTCCTTTTCCGAGGGTGTTTCACCTTCTGGGATAGGCACTCCTGCAGCCAACATATTTCTAAGAATTTTCTCTTTAACTGAAGGTGATTTTCCTTTTAGTGGAGTAATCAAACCAGCAGCTTTAGCTTTTCGTAATCTTTCGGAAGGAGATGGTGTGACATACCCAGTGTCCTCTTTTATCTTCTGTATCAAGGCTCTTTCTGAAGGACTTCTACCTAATGGTAATGGTAGACCAGCAGCCGCTCTACCTCTTAGTATTTTTTCTTTTTGCGCTGGTGTTTTACCTTCTAATGGCGTTAAAAGACCAGCTGCTTTAGCTTTTCGGAGTTTTTCTGACGGTGTTCTTTCAGGTACACCGAATTCTTTTTTGATTTTATTGATCAATGCTTTTTCCGACGGAGTTCTCCCTTCGGGAAGTGGTAGACCTGCTTTAGCCAAGCCTTTCAAAATTTTCTCTTTCTGTTCGGGAGTTTTGCCTTTAAGGGGTGTTAGTAATCCAGCAGCTTTAGCTTTTTTTATTTTATCTGTAGTAATAGATGCTGCCGCTCTACCTTTTACTTTATCTATAAGAGCCTTTTCGGAAGGTGTTCTTCCCTCAGGGAGTGGTATTCCTAAATCAGCTAAACCCTTAAGAATTCTTTCTTTTTCTTTAGGTGATTTGCCTTCTAGAGGCTGCAATAACCCAGCATTTGCAGCCTTTTCGTATTTCTGCCTCATTTCCGGAGTCGTAGGTTCAGGAGGTAAACCAAGTTCTGCACGAACTTTATTGACCAACTTTTTGTCGGAAGCTGTTTTTCCTTCAGGGAGTGGAATTCCATGCATTGCTAGCCCCTTAAGTATTTTTTCTTTTTGTTCGGGAGTTTTTCCTTCTAAAGGTGTCAGGAGCCCTATGGCTTTCGCTCGACGCATTTTCTCTGACGGGGACAACTTATCTAGTGGTGGCCCAGCTGCCTTTACTTTAGCAACAAGAGCTTTCTCAGAAGGTGTACGTCCCTCAGGTAATGGTATGCCCATATCTTGTAGACCTTTTAGTATACGTTCTTTTTCTTTGGGCGATTTTCCTTCCAATGGTTTTAGTAAACCAGCATCGGCGGCTTCCGCATACTTATCTCTCATAGCTTTATTTTTGGGTTCAGGTGGAAGACCAAGATCGGCGCGAACCTTGTCGATCAATTTCTTTTCTGAAGCTGTTTTGCCTTCAGGTAGAGGTATACCAGCCATAGCGAGCCCTTTTAATATTTTTTCTTTTTGTTCTGGAGTTTTACCTTCTAGAGGTGTCAGTAGTCCTGCGGTTTTTGCTTCACGCATTTTCTCAGATGGTGCTAACATACGAGGTTTTGCTTTGATTTTAGCAATTAGTGATTTTTCTGAGGCTGTTCTTCCCTCAGGCAATGGTATGCCCATATCATGCAATCCTTGCAATATCTTTTCCTTCTGTGGACGAGTTTTACCTTCTAGTGGCTGCAATAATCCAGCATTTGCAGCCTTTTCGTATTTCTGCCTCATTTCCGGAGTCGTAGGTTCAGGAGGTAAACCAAGTTCTGCACGAACTTTATTGACCAACTTTTTGTCGGAAGCTGTTTTTCCTTCAGGGAGTGGAATTCCATGCATTGCTAGCCCCTTAAGTATATTTTCTTTTTGTTCCGGAGTTTTTCCTTCTAAAGGTGTCAGGAGCCCTATGGCTTTCGCTCGACGCATTTTCTCTGACGGGGACAACTTATCTAGTGGTGGCCCAGCTGCCTTTACTTTAGCAACAAGAGCTTTCTCAGAAGGTGTACGTCCCTCAGGTAATGGTATGCCCATATCTTGTAGACCTTTTAGTATACGTTCTTTTTCTTTGGGCGATTTTCCTTCCAATGGTTTTAGTAAACCAGCATCGGCGGCTTGCGCATACTTATCTCTCATAGCTTTATTTTTGGGTTCAGGTGGAAGACCAAGATCGGCACGAACCTTGTCGATCAACTTTTTTTCTGAAGCTGTTTTGCCTTCAGGTAGAGGTATACCGGCCATAGCGAGCCCCTTTAATATTTTTTCTTTTTGTTCTGGAGTTTTTCCTTCTAGAGGTGTTAGTAGTCCTGCGGCTTTTGCTTCACGCATTTTCTCAGATGGCGCTAACATACGAGGCTTTGCTTTGATTTTGGCGATTAATGATTTCTCAGATGCTGTTCGTCCTTCAGGCAATGGTATACCCATATCGTGCAATCCTTGCAATATCTTTTCCTTCTGTGGACGCGTTTTACCTTCTAGAGGCTGCAATAACCCAGCATTTGCAGCCTTTTCGTATTTCTGCCTCATTTCCGGAGTCGTAGGTTCAGGAGGTAAACCAAGTTCTGCACGAACTTTATTGACCAACTTTTTGTCGGAAGCTGTTTTTCCTTCAGGGAGTGGAATTCCATGCATTGCTAGCCCCTTAAGTATTTTTTCTTTTTGTTCCGGAGATTTTCCTTCTAAAGGTGTCAGAAGCCCTATGGCTTTCGCTCGACGCATTTTCTCTGACGGGGACAACTTATCTAGTGGTGGCCCAGCTGCCTTTACTTTAGCAACAAGAGCTTTCTCAGAAGGTGTACGTCCCTCAGGTAATGGTATGCCCATATCTTGTAGACCTTTTAGTATACGTTCCTTTTCTTTGGGCGATTTTCCTTCCAATGGTTTTAGTAGACCAGCATCGGCGGCTTCCGCATACTTATCTCTCATAGCTTTAGTTTTGGGTTCAGGTGGAAGACCAAGATCGGCGCGAACCTTGTCGATCAACTTCTTTTCTGAAGCTGTTTTGCCTTCAGGTAGAGGTATACCGGCCATAGCGAGCCCTTTTAATATTTTTTCTTTTTGTTCTGGAGTTTTTCCTTCTAGAGGTGTCAGTAGTCCTGCGGCTTTTGCTTCACGCATTTTCTCAGATGGCGCTAACACACGAGGCTTTGCTTTGATTTTGGCGATTAATGATTTCTCAGATGCTGTTCGTCCTTCAGGCAATGGTATACCCATATCGTGCAATCCTTGCAAAATCTTTTCCTTCTGTGGACGTGTTTTACCTTCTAGAGGCTGCAATAACCCAGCATTTGCAGCCTTTTCGTATTTCTGCCTCATTTCCGGAGTCGTAGGTTCAGGAGGTAAACCAAGTTCTGCACGAACTTTATTAACTAAATTTTTGTCGGAAGCTGTTTTTCCTTCAGGGAGTGGAATTCCATGCATTGCTAGCCCCTTAAGTATTTTTTCTTTTTGTTCCGGAGATTTTCCTTCTAAAGGTGTCAAGAGCCCTATGGCTTTCGCTCGACGCATTTTCTCTGACGGGGACAACTTATCTAGTGGTGGCCCAGCTGCCTTTACCTTAGCAACAAGAGCTTTCTCAGAAGGTGTACGTCCCTCAGGTAATGGTATGCCCATATCTTGTAGACCTTTTAGTATACGTTCCTTTTCTTTGGGCGATTTTCCTTCCAATGGTTTTAGTAAACCAGCATCCGCAGCTTGCGCATACTTATCCCGCATAGCTTTATTTTTGGGTTCAGGTGGAAGACCAAGATCGGCACGAACCTTGTCGATCAACTTTTTTTCTGAAGCTGTTTTGCCTTCAGGTAGAGGTATACCGGCCATAGCGAGCCCTTTTAATATTTTTTCTTTTTGTTCTGGAGTTTTTCCTTCTAGAGGTGTTAGTAGTCCTGCGGCTTTTGCTTCACGCATTTTCTCAGATGGCGCTAACATACGAGGTTTTGCTTTGATTTTAGCAATTAGTGATTTCTCTGAGGCTGTTCTTCCCTCAGGCAATGGTATGCCCATATCATGCAATCCTTGCAATATCTTTTCCTTCTGTGGACGAGTTTTACCTTCTAGTGGCTGCAATAATCCAGCATTTGCAGCTTTTTCGTATTTCTGCCTCATTTCCGGAGTCGTAGGTTCAGGAGGTAAACCAAGTTCTGCACGAACTTTATTGACCAACTTTTTGTCGGAAGCTGTTTTTCCTTCAGGGAGTGGAATTCCATGCATTGCTAGCCCCTTAAGTATATTTTCTTTTTGTTCCGGAGTTTTTCCTTCTAAAGGTGTCAGGAGCCCTATGGCTTTCGCTCGACGCATTTTCTCTGACGGGGATAACTTATCTAGTGGTGGCCCAGCTGCCTTTACTTTAGCAACAAGAGCTTTCTCAGAAGGTGTACGTCCCTCAGGTAATGGTATGCCCATATCTTGTAGACCTTTTAGTATACGTTCTTTTTCTTTGGGCGATTTTCCTTCCAATGGTTTTAGTAAACCAGCATCGGCGGCTTGCGCATACTTATCTCTCATAGCTTTATTTTTGGGTTCAGGTGGAAGACCAAGATCGGCGCGAACCTTGTCGATCAATTTCTTTTCTGAAGCTGTTTTGCCTTCAGGTAGAGGTATACCGGCCATAGCGAGCCCCTTTAATATTTTTTCTTTTTGTTCTGGCGTTTTTCCTTCTAGAGGTGTTAGTAGTCCTGCGGCTTTTGCTTCACGCATTTTCTCAGATGGTGCTAACATACGAGGCTTTGCTTTGATTTTGGCGATTAATGATTTCTCAGATGCTGTTCGTCCTTCAGGCAATGGTATACCCATATCGTGCAATCCTTGCAATATCTTTTCCTTCTGTGGACGCGTTTTACCTTCTAGAGGCTGCAATAACCCAGCATTTGCAGCCTTTTCGTATTTCTGCCTCATTTCCGGAGTCGTAGGTTCAGGAGGTAAACCAAGTTCTGCACGAACTTTATTGACCAACTTTTTGTCGGAAGCTGTTTTTCCTTCAGGGAGTGGAATTCCATGCATTGCTAGCCCCTTAAGTATTTTTTCTTTTTGTTCCGGAGATTTTCCTTCTAAAGGTGTCAGAAGCCCTATGGCTTTCGCTCGACGCATTTTCTCTGACGGGGACAACTTATCTAGTGGTGGCCCAGCTGCCTTTACTTTAGCAACAAGAGCTTTCTCAGAAGGTGTACGTCCCTCAGGTAATGGTATGCCCATATCTTGTAGACCTTTTAGTATACGTTCCTTTTCTTTGGGCGATTTTCCTTCCAATGGTTTTAGTAAACCAGCATCGGCGGCTTCCGCATACTTATCTCTCATAGCTTTATTTTTGGGTTCAGGTGGAAGACCAAGATCGGCACGAACCTTGTCGATCAACTTCTTTTCTGAAGCTGTTTTACCTTCAGGTAGAGGTATACCGGCCATAGCGAGCCCTTTTAATATTTTTTCTTTTTGTTCTGGAGTTTTACCTTCTAGAGGTGTCAGTAGTCCTGCGGCTTTTGCTTCACGCATTTTCTCAGATGGCGCTAACATACGAGATTTTGCTTTAATTTTGGCGATTAATGATTTCTCAGATGCTGTTCGTCCTTCAGGCAATGGTATACCCATATCGTGCAATCCTTGCAATATCTTTTCCTTCTGTGGACGCGTTTTACCTTCTAGAGGCTGCAATAACCCAGCATTTGCAGCCTTTTCGTATTTCTGCCTCATTTCCGGAGTCGTAGGTTCAGGAGGTAAACCAAGTTCTGCACGAACTTTATTGACCAACTTTTTGTCGGAAGCTGTTTTTCCTTCAGGGAGTGGAATTCCATGCATTGCTAGCCCCTTAAGTATTTTTTCTTTTTGTTCCGGAGATTTTCCTTCTAAAGGTGTCAGAAGCCCTATGGCTTTCGCTCGACGCATTTTCTCTGACGGGGACAACTTATCTAGTGGTGGCCCAGCTGCCTTTACTTTAGCAACAAGAGCTTTCTCAGAAGGTGTACGTCCCTCAGGTAATGGTATGCCCATATCTTGTAGACCTTTTAGTATACGTTCTTTTTCTTTGGGCGATTTTCCTTCCAATGGTTTTAGTAAACCAGCATCAGCGGCTTGCGCATACTTATCTCTCATAGCTTTATTTTTGGGTTCAGGTGGAAGACCAAGATCGGCACGAACCTTGTCGATCAACTTCTTTTCTGAAGCTGTTTTGCCTTCAGGTAGAGGTATACCGGCCATAGCGAGCCCTTTTAATATTTTTTCTTTTTGTTCTGGAGTTTTTCCTTCTAGAGGTGTTAGTAGTCCTGCGGCTTTTGCTTCACGCATTTTCTCAGATGGTGCTAACATACGAGGCTTTGCTTTGATTTTGGCGATTAATGATTTCTCAGATGCTGTTCGTCCTTCAGGCAATGGTATACCCATATCGTGCAATCCTTGCAATATCTTTTCCTTCTGTGGACGCGTTTTACCTTCTAGAGGCTGCAATAACCCAGCATTTGCAGCCTTTTCGTATTTCTGCCTCATTTCTGGAGTCGTAGGTTCAGGAGGTAAACCAAGTTCTGCACGAACTTTATTGACCAACTTTTTGTCGGAAGCTGTTTTTCCTTCAGGAAGTGGGATTCCGTGCATTGCTAACCCCTTAAGTATTTTTTCTTTTTGTTCCGGAGTCTTCCCTTCTAAAGGCGTTATGAGTCCTTCGGCTTTCGCTCGTCGCAGTTTCTCTGACGGGGATAGCTTATCTAGTGGTGGCCCAGCTGCCTTTACTTTAGCTACAAGAGCTTTCTCAGAGGGTGTTCGTCCCTCGGGCAATGGTATGCCCATATCTTGTAGACCTTTTAGTATTCTTTCTTTTTCTTTGGGCGATTTTCCTTCCAATGGTACTAGTAAACCAGCATCGGCGGCTTGCGCATACTTATCTCTCATAGCTTTAGTTTTGGGTTCAGGTGGAAGACCAACATCAGCACGAACCTTGTCGATCAACTTTTTTTCTGAAGCTGTTTTGCCTTCAGGTAGAGGTATACCGGCCATAGCGAGCCCCTTTAATATTTTTTCTTTTTGTTCTGGCGTTTTTCCTTCTAGAGGTGTTAGTAGTCCTGCGGCTTTTGCTTCACGCATTTTCTCAGATGGCGCTAACATACGAGGCTTTGCTTTGATTTTGGCGATTAATGATTTCTCAGATGCTGTTCGTCCTTCAGGCAATGGTATACCCATATCGTACAATCCTTGCAAAATCTTTTTCTTCTGTGGACGCGTTTTACCTTCTAGAGGCTGCAATAACCCAGCATTTGCAGCCTTTTCGTATTTCTGCTTCATTTCCGGAGTCGTAGGCTCAGGAGGTAAACCAAGTTCTGCACGAACTTTATTGACCAACTTTTTGTCGGAAGCTGTTTTTCCTTCAGGGAGTGGAATCCCATGCATGGCTAGCCCCTTAAGTATTTTTTCTTTTTGTTCCGGTGTCTTCCCTTCTAAAGGCGTTATGAGCCCTTCGGCTTTTGCTCGTCGCATTTTCTCTGACGGGGATAGCTTTTCTAGTGGTGGCCCAGCTGCCTTTACTTTAGCTACAAGAGCTTTCTCAGACGGTGTTCGTCCCTCGGGCAACGGTATGCCCATATCATGTAGACCTTTTAGTATTCTTTCTTTTTCCTTGGGTGATTTTCCTTCCAATGGCACTAATAAGCCAGCTTCAGCGGCTTTCACATACTTATCTCTCATAGCTTTATTTCTGGGTTCAGGTGGAAGACCAACGTCAGCACGAACCTTGTCGATCAACTTCTTTTCTGAAGCTGTCTTACCTTCAGGTAGAGGTATACCGGCCATAGCGAGCCCCTTTAATATTTTTTCTTTTTGCTCTGGAGTTTTTCCTTCAAGAGGTGTTAGTAGTCCTTTGGCTTTAGCTTTAGCCATTTTCTCAGATGGTGTTATAAGTTCTGGCTTTGTTTTGATTTTGGCAATTAATGATTTTTCAGAGGCTGTTCGTCCTTCAGGCAGTGGTATGCCCATATCGTGTAGGCCTTGCAGTATCTTTTCCTTTTGTGCCGGTGTTTTTCCCTCTAGTGGCTGCATTAAGCCAGCTTTAGTTGCACGTGCATATTTGTCTTTCATTTCTTCAGTTTTTGGCTCTGGAGGTAATCCCAGTTCGGTACGAACCTTATCAACTAGCTTTACTTCTGAAGGCGTTCTTCCTTCAGGAAGTGGAACACCTTGCATTGCAAGTCCACGTAATATCCTTTCTTTTTGCTCCGGAGTTTTTCCGTCTAAAGGAGTAACTAAGCCTGCCGCTTCAGCTTTTCTTAATTTAGCTTTCTCTGCTGCATTTCTAGGTTCGGGTGGTAATCCAAGTTCAGTTCTTATTTTCTTGATCAACGCTTTTTCCGATGCAGTTTTTCCTTCAGGTAAGGGTTTTTTAGCTTTTACCAAATCTTTTAAAATTTTTTCTTTGTCTGCCGGAGTCTTCCCTTGTAACAACTTTTCGGCTTTCTTTTGTTCTGCTTTTCTTTTCTTGTCACTAGGTGTAGGCTCAAGTCCTACTTCAGCTAATGATTTTCTCAATTCCCCAAGTCGCCTTTCCTCTCGGTGTTGATGACTACAAAGTATGCATTCACAGTCATCACAATTTTTCTTTTTATAGCAGTCGTACAGGCTTTTCATAACTTCAAACATTGCATCTGAGTTACAGGAACAGCAACAAGTTTCTTCTGCAGTGCTAAGTTGACACCGGTAGATTTTCCATTTCATTTGACCGGGATAATTAAACGGGCATAAAGACTCCGTGATGCGCTGCCCAGAAACTAAGTTGACAGTGTAATTAGTTTTAAAGGGGTTTTTATTTTTTTTTAAAACTGCGCTTTTGGTTCGTGGCTGCACCGATTTTGTACTTTTATTTAGTTCAGGCATGCTGGAATGTCTTCTCATTGACTTTTTATTATTTGATATGCGGGAACCAGATAAGCGGAATATGATTGTTGGCTGTTGAGCGTATTTGTGCAGTTTAAATTTCTTGCGCTTCTTTATTTTCTTTTTATGGCAAATTATACTCACGTTGTCTATGCCATGGTACGGATTGTTTTCTTCATTGTAGTAAGAAAATTCATTTAGTAGCTTTTTATTGAAGTATATGTTCTGTAGGTCCTTCATTTTATGTTATTGCACCGTTAAGTTCTGAATAAATATTCTAGCCTCTACGTAAATATCATAGAATAAAAGTGCTGCGTTTTGTAATATCAGAATGCCATAACAAACCGTTATGGCATTTTTATATAAGGTAGTCACCGGATCATCGTTACTTAATCTTCATGAATTTATCTTTTATTTTTTATTATTAATTCGCTGTAAAAAATCCATTTAAAGTAAGATCATGTTATGCTAGTAGAGATTATACACAGGTCAATACTTGTATTATTCCTAAACAAAAACATAGGTAGCACCTGTTCTCACTCCTTAGTTGCAACAACCTGAAGTTATTATTATGATGATCAGCGCCTTAAGATGTCACTGAACATCATCAACACATGTAAATTGCGGTCGCGCTGTAACCTAACTAGTAACCGGCATACAAAATTGGGCAATGGACAAGAGGCGCGAAACATCAACTTTAAAATAGTTATTTTGGATTCTACTATTTGCCACATAACTGCAATCATTGTCCGGTTACCATAATGTACGTTTTATAACTAATGTGATCAACACTAAGAGAGAGATTAGAAGTATATTATATGCAGCTTCCTTACTCAAAAAAAAAACATGAGGCGTCTAAGAGACTCCAATGTTAGCATTGGATTATTATGATTTTGTGCTAACAGGAAAATACATTACTTTTATATTTAAATTACTACCCATAAAATCAAGGTATTTGGGTATCGTTACGTGTGGGTTGCTATTATTTCTCATAGTAAACATGTTGGGTTATTAATTTACTTGTATTTTTACAACCACGTACCTCTCATTTCCTGTTTAGGTATATATTTAAAAATTTTAATAGTACCTTTGTTACTGCTTGTGAATCATGGGCGTTACATTTTTTTATTTTAATGTATATTTTTTTACAAAATTCCTAAAATACTAATGTACAAAGTTATATGTCATAACATGACAGATGATTTTTTAGGTTCAGCTTCCATCAGCCAGGTTGCTACGAAAGTTTATATAAAATATTAAAAAAAAAACCTCTATGGACTTTGTTTGTTGATGATTTGATGAATTATTTTGACTAAATGGAGCTTATACTTGAGTTTAGGCGGAAAAATGTAAAGTGCACTTTGTCGGTTTTATAATAATGTTACGCTGAATAACTATTAGAAGTACGGAGATGGGTCACGAAGATTCTAGATAAGTCGTAGAAGCACGTAGAACATTCGAAAGAAAGCCGGGTTCAAGGACAATGGCCGTAAACAATAGACGATCAAGTATTTACTCGTATTTTGTAGACCCATTTTGTAGACTCATATAAATACTGGTCGTGAGGGTTGGCTAGGCAGTTTAGTTCTAGACACGATGAAGTGATTAACGAAACGAAGTTAAGCGATTACAAGTGTGACATTATAGTGCAACAAGTGTTAGTGTAGTGACTTTCTCTGTAATTTTTGTTGCGTGTTTGTCAAGTAAATTAAATTATTTGTTGTTTCGGTGAAATTGGTGTTAATTAAATTTATCCCGAACCCCAGCTCGTAACAATAATTTCCAAAACTTTTGTTTATCCGAAGTTTGATGTGGATAGTTAACCATTAAGTGTTCGTGAACGTGTGTAGAGTGTAGGTAAATTACATAAAATTGAAAATCGTGACTTTTGTGTTCACTTCTAAACTCCGCCGAAGTCAAGTTTCCACTGACAAACACAAAAAGTGTGGTGTCATAATTATAATATAATTATAGTATAATCTAATATATTAGTTCCCGTGGGAACTCATGGTTCCTCCTGTTCCTGTTTACTCCTTAACTTGACACTGGTAAATATGCAAAAAGTGTGGCGCAGCATCCCATGACGGGATTAAAAAAAATGGGGGAGGACACTACCTATGGTTTCATTTTATAATCACTGATATATTCTAATATCTCATAGAACTATCAGGGTACTATTTATCCTGCATAATTTTATCTGGAATTGTTTTACCGAAAACGCCTGGAAGAGCTTTTGTTCGATGAAAGAGCTCATGAAAGGTGAACGACCACTATCATTAAAGACAAAGCTTATGGACATGTGCATTCTCCCTATTCTCACCTACGGTACTTGGTCTTTAACCGTCCAGCAAAAGTCCAATCTTGGAGTGTGCCAGCGAGCTATAGAGCGCAGTATTCTAGGAGTCCGACTCTCGGACCGTATATGGAATTCCACACTGCTTTCCAAAACAAAAATCGCCGATGTTGGCCAAAAAGCCGCCAGCCTTCAGTGGAACTGGGTTGGATATATCTGCCGCATGTCTGATGAATTGTGGCCAAAAACCACGACAATGTGGATGCGCCAGCATTCCAGAAGGCGTTGCGGTAGACCCAGAACGCGATGGCGGGATGAGCTTGACTCGTACTGCGTGGGTTGGATGCTGAAAGCTCTCAACCGGGAAGAGTGGAAGAATAGAAGGGGCCTCTCTTCATTGCCCTGCAGTGGAACGATCACGGCTCTTAATAATAATAATAATTTTATCTGGACGCAGCGCAATATTAACAGTTACTAGAATTACGATAAGTGCAACACCTTTGTATGATTTTATTTCTGTATTATCTGTATCGTTCCTACGTTTATTTACTGGTTACTACATATTAAACGCCTCGCAGTGAGGCAGACATGAGCAAAGTGTTATTGGGTATTTTTATGAAATTCTCAGTAGCAGCTTGGAGTCTGGATGTGTGGTCGGTTAATTGCAATAGGCTCGACCTAAAACATACCGGCGAAATGTGGGTATACATATTTTGTTACACTTTGCCTAACCGTTCAGGGAATACAGGCGTGATGGTATTTCTCTGGTGAGGAATATTCCTCTAAGATAAAATTCAGTCGCTTTCGTATGATTGATTACAATGAGGAAAAATCCGTTCAACTTAAATCCGTTTAACTTAAAACATAAGCCGATTCAAAGTCAAAGTCAAAATGTTTTATTTCAATTAGGCCATTAAGAAAGGTACTTTTGAAAAGTCAAAAGTAGATGCACGGTTCCAAAAAGTTGGATGAGTCTTATGGAGAAGAGCCAGTAAGAAACTTCCTAGATACTCTTTTTACGATTCGACTGACGTTAATCACAATGGTTAAAGCTCAGGTTAAAGAGTTCATCGGGCAAAGTGATATTGTTTTTTTTTTAAATTCTCTGTAGCAGTTTGGTTTAGTTAACGATTTGTGCCCGTATAATAGTTTCGCCCTTTATAACATGGCCTAATAAACCGATGACCTAAAATCCCGGTGAACTGTAGGTTTACACTAGAACACCTCTGCCTAACCCTTAGAGGAATACAGGCTTGATGTATGTTAATGTATCGGCAAGGATTTAATAATAGATGTTATAACATTTTTGTGTATAGGATTATAGTATGAGACCAGTTTCCACCAGAGATGTGCGAGGATGCATAGCGAGGGATGTTTTTGTTATGAACTAATAGAATCACATAATTTACCTAACCTCGTTCAATGCAGCTCTAGTGGAAACGGCTGAGCGAGTCGAGGTTTTTGTACATACGAAACAAGGGAAGGATGTGTGCGAGGGATTTGTAGCGCGCGCTCCGCTCCTACCACATCTCATCCAGCTCGCATCTAAAACGAGCCTGCTACAAATCCTCGCACGGTGTGCAGATGAGCGGTCATCTGAACACCGTTTCACAGCGTCACTCATCCTCCTCCACCGCTCAGCGGCCTAGCACACCTCCAGTGGAAATGCTCACACTGTTCCGCAGCCTCGCTACGCATCCTCGCACCGCCCAGCTACCTCGCACATCTCTGATGGAAACGCAGCGTTAAGGAGGTCATTGCAGTTACCGCACTTATAGGTTGTCTCTTCCAAAAGAGGTTCTATTTAAAGTCTGTCAAGTAAAATTTCTGTTAAACGTCTGAGAAAAAATATGGCATGACAAGTTTATAAAAATATTCAAACAGTTAAAAATCTACTAAAATATGTAATTCACATAGCATTTTACAATAATGACCTTACATTCCAAGAAACCTATAATTCTGTAAACATAGGAAGTGAAAGGTAAGTGGTTGATAAATAAACATTTTATCGAATCTACAAATGAGTAATATTTCGGAGCATAGGCTAGCAGGCCTCTTAAATATTATTTACAAAAATGTTCTGGGATGAAATTGCTGATGAAAATGGTGTAGGAATGATCCAAACATTCTCTTGTTACCTTTTTACTCTCAGACATTAATTGAACACAATTATATTATTAATCCATATTTTTTTATAGCTACTTTGTTATTCCGGCTATCTACTGTAGCATGAACAGGGATAATATTTATTGTAAACTAATAGTTATCCCATAAATATTTTTGCAGCTCAAAAGCTTAAGAAGATAATAGTAAACATGAACCGTTAACTGCCATCTTAAGAAAATGCCATAACAATTGTTATGGCATTTTGATGTAACTGAATACAGTACTTTCCTCGGTACACGAAGACAAAATTAATTATTTATAAATTTATAAGTGTGATTTACACTTAGTTCATAACGTTATTGATAAATACGAGATGAGAAACATGGAAAACAATTTTATAAAACTGCAACACGAATCCTATTTGAATCAGGATGATAGACCTTGTAAGGGCTTTGAAAATGTTAATATAATTGTTCATAAGAAAAAAGTGAAGAACCGTAATAAATACGAAAGATTGAAAATTTACCAGCAGCCAACAGTCGCTTTCCGACTTTCACGTTTTGGCAATAATAAAACTAGAAAACTTATAAAAAAAAATTCCAGCATGCCTGAAATAACAAAAAGAATGAAACCAGTAAAGCAACGCACTAGAAGTTCTGACGCTATAACAAGGAAAAGAAACCGATGTTTTAATTCAAAATTTATCGTTAACCGAGTCTCAGAATATCATTTCAGCGAATATATTAGTCCTTTCAACTACCGTACCCAGAAAAAATGGAAAGTCTATCGATGCCAACTGAGCAGTCAGGAGGACAGCTGCTGTTGTTCTTGTAACTCTGATGCAATGTTCGAAGTAATGAAAAGCCTGTACGATTGCTATAAAAAGAAAAATTGTGATAATTGTAATTGCATACTTTGTGGTCATTTGCCACTTGAAGAACGGCGCCTTGGTGAAGTTAAAAAATCGTTGGCATCCGTTGGTCTCGTTGGTAGTACAAAGGAAAGGAAGGAAAAAGTAAAAAAAGCTGAAAAAGCTATGAAAGGCAAGACCAAAGAAGAAAAAGAGAAGATTTTGAAAGACTTAGCCAAAGCTGGAGAACCACTACCGGAAGGTAAAACAGCATCTGAAAAAGCTATGATACGCAGAATAAGAACCGAAGTCGGACTTCCACCAGAACCTAAAACTGCATCCGAAAAAGTTAGAATACGAAAAGCTGAAGCAGCAGGTGTAATGACACCATTAGAAGGAAAAACTCATTCGCAAAAGGAAAAAATTCTAAAGGCTCAAGCTCAACTAGGTGTTCCACTTCCAGAAGGAAGAACCGAATCGGAAAAGATCTTAATACATAAGATAAAGACTGCTGCAGGGATACCGGAAGGTGTACCACCTGAAAAATATCAAAAAGCCAAAGCAGCAGGGTTCATAACACCCCTTACAGGCAAATCTACGGAACAAAAAGAAAAAATACTAAGAGGTTTAGCAATGGAAGGCCTCCCTCTTCCTGAAGGTAAAACAGCTTCGGAAAGAAAGCTGATTGATAAAATTCGGGTTGAGCTTGGTTTACCTCCAGAACCTAAAACGCCATCAATGAGGGAGAAATATGCAGATGCTGCTAATGCCGGCTTAATGCAACCATTAGAGGGCAAGTCCCCTAAAGAAAAAGAAAGGATTTTACAAGGTTTACATGATATGGGTATACCGTTGCCTGAAGGGCGAACAGCCTCAGAGAAAAAACTTATAGCCAAAGTGAAGGCAAGACCTGGTCCACCTGGGATAGAAGTAGAACCATCAGAGAGAATCCGAAGAGCAAAAGTCGCTGGGCTATTAACACCTCTTGAAGGTAAAACACCTGAACAGAAAGAAAAAATATTAAGAGGCCTTGCGATGCAAGGTCTTCCACTTCCTGAAGCCAAAACGGCATCTGAAAGAAAACTTGCTGAGAAAGTTCGCGCGGACCTTGGCTTGCCTCCAGAACCTAAAACTCCAGCGATGAAAGAAAAATACGTCCAAGCAGCTAAAGCTGGATTGCTTCAACCACTAGAAGGAAAATCGCCAAAAGAGAAAGAGAAGATATTACAAGGTTTACATGATATGGGTATACCCTTACCTGAAGGCAGGACAGCTTCCGAGAAAGCTATTATAGCTAAAGTAAAGGCAGGGCCTCGAGCACCTTCAGTGGTAGCACCGTCAGAAAAAATGCGTAAAGCAAAAGCTGCGGGATTACTAACACCTTTAGAAGGAAAAACACCTGAACAAGAAGAAAAAATATTAAGAGGACTAGCTATGCAAGGTATTCTTCTTCCTGAAGGGAAAACAGCATCAGAAAGAAAACTGATTGAAAAAGTTCGCGCAGATCTAGGTCTTCCCCCCGAACCTAAAACAGCTTCTATGAGAGACAAGCATGCTAAAGCTGCCGATGCTGGATTGCTTCAACCACTAGAAGGAAAATCGGCAAAAGAAAAAGAAAAGATAATACAAGGTTTACATGATATGGGAATACCTTTGCCCGAAGGTAGAACTGCATCTGAGAAAGCTATTATAGCTAAAGTGAAGGCAGGCCCTCGTGCGGTGCCAGTGCTAGCACCGTCAGAAAAAATGCGTAAAGCAAAAGCTGCGGGGTTACTAACACCTTTAGAAGGAAAATCACCTGAAGAAGAAGAAAAAATATTAAGAGGACTAGCTATGCAAGGTATTCCTCTTCCTGAAGGGAAAACAGCATCAGAAAGAAAACTGATTGATAAAGTTCGCGCAGATTTAGGTCTTCCCCCTGAACCTAAAACAGCTTCCATGAGAGGCAAGCATGCTAGAGCTGCCGATGCTGGATTGCTTCAACCACTAGAAGGAAAATCGTCAAAAGAAAAAGAAAAGATATTACAAGGTTTACATGATATGGGTATACCCTTACCCGAAGGCAGGACAGCCTCTGAGAAAGCTATTATAGCTAAAGTAAAGGCAGGGCCTCGAGCACCTTCAGCGGCAGCACCGTCAGAAAAAATGCGTAGAGCAAAAGCTGCGGGATTACTAACACCTTTGGAAGGCAAATCACCTGAACAAAAAGAAAAAATATTAAGAGGACTAGCTATGCAAGGTATTCCTCTTCCTGAAGGGAAAACAGCATCAGAAAGAAAACTGATTGATAAAGTTCGCGCAGATTTAGGTCTTCCCCCTGAACCTAAAACAGCTTCTATGAGAGGCAAGTATGCTAGAGCTGCCGATGCTGGATTGCTTCAACCACTAGAAGGAAAATCGCCAAAAGAAAAAGAAAAGATATTACAAGGTTTACATGATATGGGTATACCCTTACCCGAAGGCAGGACAGCTTCCGAGAAAGCTATTATAGCTAAAGTAAAGGCGGGGCCTCGAGCACCTTCAGTGGTAGCACCGTCAGAAAAAATGCGTAAAGCAAAAGCTGCGGGATTACTAACACCTTTAGAAGGAAAAACACCTGAACAAGAAGAAAAAATATTAAGAGGCCTAGCTATGCAAGGTATTCTTCTTCCTGAAGGGAAAACAGCATCAGAAAAAAAACTGATTGATAAAGTTCGCGCAGATCTAGGTCTTCCCCCCGAACCTAAAACAGCTTCTATGAGAGCCAAGCATGCTAAAGCTGCCGATGCTGGATTGCTTCAACCACTAGAAGGAAAATCGGCAAAAGAAAAAGAAAAGATAATACAAGGTTTACATGATATGGGAATACCTTTGCCCGAAGGTAGAACAGCATCTGAGAAAGCTATTATAGCTAAAGTGAAGGCAGGGCCTCGTGCGGTGCCAGTGCTAGCACCGTCAGAAAAAATGCGTAAAGCCAAAGCTGCAGGCTTACTGACACCTCTATCGGACAAATCTCCTGCTCAACGTGAAAAAATATTAAGAGGACTAGCAATGCAAGGCGTTCCCCTTCCTGAAGCAAAAACAGCTTCGGAAAAAATGTTGATTGATAAAGTACGCGCTGACCTCGGTCTTCCACCAGAACCTAAAACGCCATCTATGAAGGAAAGGTATACTAAAGCTGCCGATGCTGGCTTTTTACAGCCACTGGAAGGAAAAACGCCGAAAGAAAAGGAAAGGATTTTACAAGGTTTACACGACATGGGTATCCCATTGCCTGAAGGACGGACAGCTTCAGAGAAAGCCTTAATAACTAAAGTAAAAGCAGGTGTACGTGCACCCTCAGTCACGTCTGAGAAACTACGTAAAGCAAAGGCCACCGGACTGCTAACACCTTTAGAAGGAAAAACTCCTGCACAAAAGGAAAAAATTATCAGAGGATTAGCAATGCAAGGTCTTCCACTTCCCGAAGGAAAAACGGCTTCAGAGAGAAAGCTCATACAGAAGGTTCGTGCTGACCTTGGCTTACCCCCAGAGCCAAAAAGTCCATCCATGAAAGAGAAGTACGCAAAAGCTGCTAATGCCGGATTAATGCAGCCACTGGAAGGCAAATCAATAAAGGAAAAAGAAAAGATTTTACAAGGTTTACATGACATGGGTATTCCATTGCCAGAAGGACGGACAGCCTCAGAGAAAGCCCTGATAGCCAAGGTAAAAGCCAAGCCTCGTGCACCTTCGGTACATGTGCCATCCGAGAAAATGCGAAAAGCACAAGCTGCAGGATTACTTACACCTTTAGAAGGTAAACCGGCCGAACAGCAAGAGAAAATATTACGAGGTCTAGCTATGCAAGGTATTCCTCTCCCGGAAGGGAAGACAGCATCAGAAAGAAGGATTGCTGATAAAGTGAGAGCAGATCTAGGACTGCCACCAGCGCCTAAAACAGCTGCAGAGAGAGAAAAGTACAATAAAGCTGTAGAAGCGGGTCTAATAATACCTTTAGAAGGAAAGTCAGCCGATGAAAAGGAAAAAATATTAAGGGGGCAACATGACCTAGGATTACCATTACCGGAAGGTCGTACCGCGTCGGAAAAATCTTTAATACGTAAAATAAAAGCAGGTGAACGGAAGAAAACAAAAGCTGTTGGTGTAGGACAACCTGCTTTGCCACCAGATCAACGACGAAAATTAGATGAAAAAACGGCAAAAGTAGTAAAAGAGGGCAAAGGCCCCGCTGATGAGTGCATATGCGGTCTATTAACACCAGAATCTGAAAGGGAACCAATAACAGCAGCTAAGATACCATCTAAGATACCATCTGAAAAAATTCAAGCTGCCAAAGCTGCTGGTCTTTTAACGCCTCTAGAAGGAAAAACACCTGAACAAAAAGAAAAAATACTGAAAGGATTAGTAAAAAAAGGTCTTCCTTTACCCGAACCTAAAACAGCTTCAGAAAGAAAATTGATAGACAAAGTACGAGCAGATTTAGGATTACCACCAGAACCAAAAACACCATCCACTAAAGAAAAATATGCTAGAGCGCAAAAAAAAGGTCTTATTACACCATTAGACGGCAAGACAGCATCGGAAAAAGAAAAAATTCTTAGAGGCCAAGCTGAAATGGGATTGCCGCTCCCCGTAGGTCGAACAGCTTCTGAAAAAGCACTGATTGCTAAGATTAAAGCCAGCACAGCACCATCAATTACTACTGAGAAATTAAGAAAAGCCAAAGCAGCTGGGTTATTAACCCCTCTTGAAGGAAAAAGTCCCGAACAAAAAGAAAAAATCTTGAGGGGCCTGGCTAAGTCTGGATTACCATTACCTGAAGGAAAAACTGCATCAGAAAAAGCATTGATAAAAAAAATAAAGACTGATTTAGGAATACCCGAAAGAACTCCGTCGGAAAAAATTCGTAGAGCAAAAACTGCAGGCCTTTTAACACCATTGGAGGGTAAAACAAAATCTCAGAAAGAAAAAATACTTAGGGGTAGAGCGGCGGCAGGATTGCCATTACCAGTAGGTAAAACACCATCTGAAAGAGCTTTGATTCAAAAAATTAAAGACGAAACTGGTTACGTAACCCCTTCGCCATCAGAAAGATTGAAAAAGGCTAAAGCTGCAGGATTGCTGACACCCTTAGAAGGCAAAACAGCTTCAGAAAAAGAAAAGATTATTCGGGAAAGGCTGTCTGCAGGAATTCCTATCAGCGAAGGCAAAACACCATCCGAAAAAGAAATAGTAAAAAAAATTACTGCTGGGGAACCCCCTGCGGTTAAACGACCTTCAGAAAAAGAAAGGCAAGCCAAAGCCGCTGGATTTTTGACGCCACTTGAAGGTAAAACACCAGAACAGAAAGAAAAAATTCTAAGGGGATTAGTTAAAGCTGGTGTCCCAATGCCGGAACCAAAATCGGCATCAGAGAGAGATTTAATGAATAAAATCCGACACGAAGTTGGACTGCCACCAGAGCCAAAGACGCCCTCTTTAAAAGAAAAATACAAAAAAGCTCAAGCTGCCGGAATTATAACACCGCTGGAAGGTAAAACTCCAGCAGAAAAGGAAAAAATACTAAGAAAGCTTCATGACGCTGGAATACCTCTTCCTGAAGGAAGAACACCTTCAGAAAAGTCGATGGTTAAAAGAATTAAAGCGGGATTGCCTGAACGCAAAATTCCATCAGATAAAATCAAAGCAGCTAAAGCTGCTGGATTGTTAACACCATTGGAAGGCAAGACAACTGCAGAAAAAGAAAAGATTCTTAAAGGATTAGCCGAAGCTGGCATACCAATGCCGGAACCTAAAACGGCATCTGAAAAACAATTGATTAAGAAAATTCGAACTGAATTGGGACTACCACCAGAATCAGCTACTCCATCTGTTAAAGAAAAAATACAAAGAGCTCAAGCTGCCGGAAAAATAACACCACTTCATGGTAAAACCCACACAGAGAAGGAAAAGATTCTGAAGGGTTTAGCTGAAGCTGGAGTGCCTTTGCCAGAAGGAAGTACAGCAACAGAAAAAGCAATCATAAGGAAACTAAAGACCGAAAGTAAGGCTCCGACAAAAATTACACCTGAAAAGTTAGCAAAGGCGAAAGAAGCCGGATTATTAACACCGCTGGCGGGAAAGTCCGCAAAGGAAAAAGAGAAAATTATGAAAGGTTTAGTTGAACAAGGTTTACCACTTCCTGAAGCTCAAACAGCATCAGAAAAAAAGATAGCAGAAAAAATTCGAAAAGAATTCGGTCTTCCTCCTGAACCTAAAACTTCTGCTGAGAGGATGAAGATGCGTAAAGCACAAGCTGCTGGTATTATAACACCACTTGAAGGTAAGACAGTTGCACAAAAGGAGAAGATTTTGAGGGGCTTGGTTGAGGCTGGAATACCACTGCCAGAAGGAAGAACAGCTTCTGAAAGATTATTGATTAAGAAAATCAAAACAGAAGAAGGAAGACCCCCACCTAAACGAAGAGAAGGTCCTCCCGCTTTACCACCTGCAGAACGGGCTAAATTAGACAAAAAAACTGCAAAAGTAATGAAGGAAGGTAAAGGGCCAAGTGATGAATGTATATGTGGTCTTTTGACACCTGAATCTGAAAGAGAAGAAGTACCTATTAAAATTCCATCAGAAAAATTAAAAAAAGCTAAAGCTGCTGGTTTAATGACCCCATTAGAAGGTAAACCAAAAGCCGAAAAAGAACGAATATTAAGAGATTTAGCGAAACAAGGCTTACCACTTCCAGAAGCCAAGACATCATCAGAAAGAAAATTGGTCGATAAAATTCGAAAAGAACTTGGTCTTCCACCTGAGCCTAAAACTGCATCCATAAGAGAGAAACATGAAAAAGCCGCAGCCGCTGGTGTTCTTGTACCCTTAGAAGGGTTATCACCAGCAGAAAAGGAAAGAGTTCTAAGAGCGCAAGCAGATATGGGAATCCCTTTGCCAGAAGGAAGAACTGCATCGGAGAAAGCCCTTATCGCTAAAGTGAAAGCTGAGAGTAAAGGCCCCCCCGCGAAGATTCCATCCGAAAAATTACAAAAAGCTAAAGCTGCTGGAATTTTAACACCACTGGAAGGAAAAACTACAGCGCAAAAAGAAAAAATACTGAGGGGACTAGCGAAGCAAGGCCTACCACTCCCTGAAGCAAAAACATCTTCAGAAAGAAAATTAACTGAAAAAATTCGAAAAGAACTTGGTCTACCACCTGAGCCTAAAACTGCATCTATAAGAGAGAAACATGAAAAAGCCGCAGCCGCTGGTGTCCTAGTACCGTTAGAAGGCCTATCGCCGGCAGAAAAGGAAAGAGTTCTAAGAGCGCAAGCAGATATGGGAATTCCTTTGCCAGAAGGTAGAACTGCATCAGAGAAAGCCCTTATCGCTAAAGTGAAAGCTGAAAGTAAAGGGCCTCCCCCGAAAATTCCATCTGAAAAATTACGAAAAGCTAAAGATGCTGGACTTTTAACACCATTGGAAGGAAAAACTACAGCGCAAAAAGAAAAAATACTGAGGGGACTAGCGAAGCAAGGCATACCACTCCCTGAAGCAAAAACATCTTCAGAAAGAAAATTAACTGAAAAAATTCGAAAAGAACTTGGTCTACCACCTGAGCCTAAAACTGCATCTATAAGAGAAAAACATGAAAAAGCCGCTGCCGCGGGTGTCCTAGTGCCTTTAGAAGGCCTGTCGCCAGCAGAAAAGGAAAGAGTTCTAAGAGCTCAAGCTGATTTGGGAATTCCTTTGCCAGAAGGTAGAACTGCATCAGAGAAAGCCCTTATCGCTAAAGTGAAAGCTGAAAGTAAAGGGCCTCCCGCGAAAATTCCATCTGAAAAATTACGAAAAGCTAAAGATGCTGGACTTTTAACACCATTGGAAGGAAAAACTACAGCGCAAAAAGAAAAAATACTGAGGGGACTAGCGAAGCAAGGCATACCACTCCCTGAAGCAAAAACATCTTCAGAAAGAAAATTAACTGAAAAAATTCGAAAAGAACTTGGTCTACCACCTGAGCCTAAAACTGCATCTATAAGAGAGAAACATGAAAAAGCTGCTGCTGCTGGTGTTCTAGTACCGTTAGAAGGCCTATCGCCAGCAGAAAAGGAAAGAGTTCTAAGAGCTCAAGCTGATTTGGGAATTCCTTTGCCAGAAGGTAGAACTGCATCAGAGAAAGCCCTTATCGCTAAAGTGAAAGCTGAAAGTAAAGGGCCTCCCGCAAAAATTTCATCTGAAAAATTACGAAAAGCTAAAGATGCTGGACTTTTAACACCATTGGAAGGAAAAACTACAGCGCAAAAAGAAAAAATACTGAGGGGACTAGCGAAGCAAGGCATACCACTCCCTGAAGCCAAAACATCTTCAGAAAGAAAATTAACTGAAAAAATTCGAAAAGAACTTGGTCTACCACCTGAGCCTAAAACTGCATCTATAAGAGAAAAACATGAAAAAGCCGCTGCCGCGGGTGTCCTAGTGCCTTTAGAAGGCCTGTCGCCAGCAGAAAAGGAAAGAGTTCTAAGAGCTCAAGCTGATTTGGGAATTCCTTTGCCAGAAGGTAGAACTGCATCAGAGAAAGCCCTTATCGCTAAAGTGAAAGCTGAAAGTAAAGGGCCTCCCGCGAAAATTCCATCTGAAAAATTACGAAAAGCTAAAGATGCTGGACTTTTAACACCATTGGAAGGAAAAACTACAGCGCAAAAAGAAAAAATACTGAGGGGACTAGCGAAGCAAGGCATACCACTCCCTGAAGCAAAAACATCTTCAGAAAGAAAATTAACTGAAAAAATTCGAAAAGAACTTGGTCTACCACCTGAGCCTAAAACTGCATCTATAAGAGAAAAACATGAAAAAGCCGCTGCCGCGGGTGTCCTAGTGCCTTTAGAAGGCCTGTCGCCAGCAGAAAAGGAAAGAGTTCTAAGAGCTCAAGCTGATTTGGGAATTCCTTTGCCAGAAGGTAGAACTGCATCAGAGAAAGCCCTTATCGCTAAAGTGAAAGCTGAGAGTAAAGGCCCCCCCGCCAAGATTCCATCCGAAAAATTACGAAAAGCTAAAGCTGCTGGAATTTTAACACCACTGGAAGGTAAAACTACAGCGCAAAAAGAAAAAATACTAAGGGGACTAGCCATGGAAGGCATACCACTGCCCGAAGCAAAAACATCTTCAGAAAGAAAATTAACTGAAAAAATTCGAAAAGAACTCGGTTTACCACCTGAACCAAAAACTCCATCTATGAGAGAGAAATACGAAAAAGCCGCAGCCGCTGGTGTACTTAAACCCTTAGAAGGCTTATCGGAAGAAGAGAAAAAAAGAGTTCTTAGAGGTCAAGTAAATTTAGGTATACCACTACCAGAAGGGAGAACTGCTTCGGAAAAAGCATTAATTGCCAAAATAAAAGCTGAACAAGAACCATCTAAGGTACCTTCTGAGAAATTACGAAAAGCAAAAGCTGCTGGATTGCTCACGCCATTAGAAGGCAAAACAAAAGCTGAGAAAGAAAAAATCATCAAAAGCCTGGCCGAGGCTGGCCTACCCTTACCCGAAGGTAAAACGACGTCTGAAAAGGCATTAATACAAAAAATTCGAACGGAACTAGGAATTCCTCCACCTGCAAAAACGGCCTCAGAAAAGTTGGTAGTGAGCAAGGCCAGAGCAGAGGGTTTGTTGACTCCGCTTGCAGGTAAGTCAACTAAAGAAAAAGAAAGGATTGTTAAAGGACTTATTGATGCTGGATTGCCAGTTCCCGAAGGCAAAACAGCTTCTGAAAAAGAACTTATAAGAAAAGTTAGAACTGCAGCTGGACTGCCACCTGAAAAAACACCTTCAGAAAGGAAATTAGGTATAAAAACTAAATCGAAAAAGGTTGGAGTAACTCCTTCAAAGAGACTTACTAAGAGCATTGCAGCGAAAGCTGGTATTGCTGAAGAATACGAGGATATTATTAAAACAACAACTTGTGATCGTGGTTGCGGTTGCGACAAGAAGAAAATTAGATTCAAACATAGCTATGTAAAGATCAGAGTGACATCTCCAGACATATCTTCTTTGTGTCCATGTCCAGACGAGTGTCTTCCAGGTGTAAAAGCTGGAGCCTTTATTGATAACGAGGGTATAAAAGTAACCGTTGGGAGAGTTGATGGCGTTACTTCATACACCAGTCAGTTCAGCAACCACATCTTAGAAAGTCCTCAAAATATTGTGACTTTGTTTGACAAAACAGTATCAAATAGTTTCAGTAGTAATTCGTCGATCGATACAGTAGATACTCTCTTTGAGAAACTTGTATCAAATGATTTACTAAAGGCTACATACGATGAGTGTCCTTCAAAAAGATATTTTAATAATGATGATAAACCAGATCATAATTTATCTCCTTCATTTTCGTACACCAGCGGTGGTTATCATAGTCATACTAGTTTGAAGACATATAATATTGAAAGTGATAGAGCTTATTTATACGAAATCAATTCAACCTATGAAATATGGAATGATGAATCTGACAGATTTCTTGATACCTCTAAATATTTACAGTCATCGGAAGACATCTGTAGAAATCCTGCTTCGATATCATGTACTTCATGTGAATGTCCCGTCATGGAAGAATCATCTCGTGGCAGTTTTGATTCAATTCTGGTTATAAAAAGCGAATCATCGTTATCTTTATCCACAAAATCAAGCGGCAGTATGGATGTGATTAGCGTGATATCACTTTCGAATAGCAGTTGCACATCTGATTCTACCCATTATTTATACTATCCTGTATCCAATATACATCTTAGTAATAGCACAGTTGAGACATCAGAGTGCTTTACGAATAGAATTGACTATACTGATATAGACTGCATCGGCATTGACTCAGTAACAAGGTAAATATTATGTTAAACAGTTCTTCAAATGCACATTATGAAATTATTTGGTATTAGTATAAGTCATTGTTTGTAAATAGATGGTTTTACAACTCTTACTTACAGGAAATATTTTTCATTAACTTGTAAAAGTTTCGTTTCAAAAGCCTTTGAGCTGAATTCAGATTTAGAAAAATAAAATTTTTGAAGGTATATACTAAAAGACGCTTTTTCCATTAGCGGAAGCAATAATCAAGTACACGAAGCAAACAGCGGAATGCAAACGAGTAACATAGAGGATGGAACAGTGTTTTCTAGAAGGAAGCAAAACGCATACCTTACCTACAGATTATCACAAACAAAACTAGGAAACATACACAATGTGAATCGAATTAATACAAGAAAAACCAACAATGCTGAGCCAATAATAGTGATAAACAATTTAGACAGTGATCATGATATTACGGCAATGGTGGGCCAACTTTTATCGAACAATGAATTTTCGAACACATCCTCAATATTCGTAGTAGTACCAACATCAGATGATAACGATTCAGACACTACGTCCGGTTCTCTTAGTTCAACTATATGTCTCCAATTATCTGAACATCATCCAAATTGGACGAACAAACAATATATTATGGGAATTTCAGAAGCAGGTAAGTATTTTTTTTATAAATTACATTCTTATGTTGGTTATTTTATCATCATGCTAGTTTAAGATAGAGATAGCTGGATGATTTCTGTACATAAGAGATGTAAGAAAAAAATATATTTTATGTTTAGAACTTCTTTTTCTTCTAAATCTAAACTAATATTATAAAGAGGAAAGATTTGTTTGTTTGTTTGTTCGTATTTGTATCAAAAACTACGGAACCGATTTTAATTGTTTCACGTTTAGAAAGCTACATCTTCACCGATTAACATAGGCCATATTGATTTCCAGAAATAATTAGGGATCCCTACTAAAACTTGAATAATGTAACCCAAGGTGTAAAAAAATTTGTCATAAAATGTCTTTCATCGCATACGCTGCGAATACTATTGATGATAGCATTAAACAATGTACTACAATATTAAAGAACATATCAATAACTATAAAAAAGTCCGCAATAGCATATGCCTATCTCTGACGGATAACTCATAATAACTGCTTTTGCTGTTAAAATTTTAGATTCAAATGGAATTAATTTTTGCGAAGCTTATTTAACGCATATGGTATTAATCTATATCTAAATAAATGTGTTTGTTAGAACATAACATTAATATAGAATATTTATACCATTAACTCTATATAGTTTAAACAAATAATTTAGAAGATATCGCAAAATAAAAATATCCGCACGACAAAATAATTACGCGCACGGCAGTCATTCGGTCCGTCCGTCGTGTTGCCTCGCCGCCGCGTCACTTTGTCAATATAGGTAGCACGTGGGGATTCTGGCTTCCGAGAAATTAAAATTCAAAATATTTTTAATCTATACTATAATAATATTATAATGAGGAAAGATTTGAATATTTGTGTTTGTAACAAATAAACTCAAAAACTACGGGACTGGTTTCAAAAATTCTTTCACAATTAGAATGCTACATTATCCCTGAGTAAGTAACATAGCCTATATTTATTACTAGAAAAAATTAGGGATCCCAACTAAAACATCAATAATGTCCACCCGTGCGAAGCCGGGACAGGCCGCTAGTTCTATATATTTAATTATGTATGTTTGTGCCTACGCACATTAAAATTTTTACATTAAAATTTGGTGCATATTTCACTTTTATAATATGGCGTCTATAAACCGAGTATTGTAAATAAATTCTTTTGAGACACGAATGAAACCGCGGCCAACAGCTAGTTATGAATATTGACGAGAATAATAATAAATGATTCTCTTCGATGCAATTTTTTTTGGTGGCATGTAGCTCCAGTAGATTGATTCCTAATTATTTTTTACCTTTACAGTAACATCGTCGAGAAGAAATTCATCGACCACACGTGGCCTAAAAATATGCTCGAGAGGAAAAAAGTTGTGCATGGAAGACGTGCAGGAGACCGTATCATCTAACCACAAAGAAAACATATTATATAAGATGCCGCACATCTGCAGACCCAAAGAGAACAAGAAATCCAAAAACAAACTGTGTCAAATTTCTACTCCTAAGGAAGTGGTGAAGAAACAGTTGCTTCACGGTGTTAGCACCGACACAACTTCAGACAGACCATGTTGCTGTGCTCCTAAAAGAGCTGGTGAAACGCACCACAGACATGGTTCTGAACATCGGTGTGTAGCTAACGTAGTTTCTGAGCTGATCACGCCACTTCTTGTAAACCAAGGTACTCTAAGCTGTTAGGTGTATAATTTTTTGGTGGCTAGAATGAATTACTTCACATAAGGAGTAGGATAATAAGAGGTACTCAATTAGGACTAGTTATAATTGCGTCATCAATTATGAAGTTTAACTTCATTATGTTGAGTAAGTGAAGGATAGTTGGCGATGAGTGAGGTGTCTAAAAGCAATACTTATTAGGATCAGTTACTATTTTACGAATAAATATGCCAAGAGTCTTCCTTATTTAGGATCATGGTTCAAAATAGCTCTAAAGTTCTATAATATCCTATAACAAACATTTTTTAGGCCTAAACTGCGACACATTACAACTACCGAAGATAAGCGTTAATCAGCAAGCTTCTTTTGTGTCCATTAATCAAGCTCCAACTCCAGTGACTAATTGTCGGATACCACCATGCGCTGGCCGTACTGGTTGTCACCATCCATCTGATATGCTCCAAATCCCCTTTGGCACACCCATGCCGGAACCTATTCCGGATCCAAAGCAGTCACAAGTATGTCAGTGTAGTCCAGAAAAACTGAAACAGCTATTAGAAGAAGCCGTAAAAGCAGGAAAAACATTGAATATGAAGTCGATTGGATGTGGGGGCGCTGTCAATAAACTGCAAGTCCCGGTACCCTCGACTCCAAGCCCCACGACCGCTAATGCTACAGGTAATAAATATTTTATATACATAGTGTATAGTTGATATTAATTAATGGTTTTAACAACTATTAGAAATGTACGGAAAGTTGAGAAAACTTTTCTTAAAATTACAATTTTACATTTTCAGGACCTTCAGATGATTGTGCAACCTGTTCAAAACCTAAACACGTAGACGGATTAAACATGCAATGTTCATGCAGTGGTAAGAAAAGAACTGTGAAGCTCCGACCTTTGTGTCCTTGCGAACGCCATCAACCACCAGTATCAAAGACAATACCTGGACCGAAGGCGGGAACCAGATCCTTGGCCTGCCAGTGTTGTGTTTGCAATGATTCCAAACTGGGTGGTCTGAAGCAAAAAGGTAAACTCGGTGCCATAATGGGACACAATACGGAAATACTAGGTCCAGCGGGAGGAATGGCTCTTCTGGAACGGGGAGGCACCTACACCCAGGCAGGCTTGAGAAAGGCAGAAACCAAAACATCTATCGAAAGTTCTACCCCTAGGAAAAATTGTGCTTGTAATGGTAAAAGTGGAAAAAAGAAAAATAACATAATTTGTGAATGCCCTCCTGCTCCTCCTGAACCGGAACCTGAACCCGAACCTGAACTGGAGCCTGCCATGATGCCAATGATCTTATCGTATGAACAATATAAAAGTTACCAGATGGAAGAGACTAGGCAAGCTATGAAAATGAGGTCGGATATGACGCAAACGCAATCGGGATTCAAAATGTTTAAAAAGAAAAAACCACCTCCCGAACCTGAGGTGGAATTCACTGTGGAAGATGCTGTCAGGTACCACAATTTTATTACTTATTAGCTGTAGCAAAAGCGTTTTTTAGGAACATCACTCCATCGGAGTTCTAGGGATACCACCTATATTTTTGGAAATATGTTCATTTATTTTTGAATTAGTAGGTACTTAAAAGATCTATCTTAAAAATATTTATATCTTAAGAATCCGGCGGAGTGAATTTCCCGCACAAACGTAATACCTAAATAAATCGTAATTAAAACAGAACTGGATAAAATTGTGTTATTATTCCTATTTTGACACCATTAATCTATGTTCCTATCTTACCATTTAGAAATACTTTCTATTATACCAATCTATCTTCTGTACATAATAATAAAATCGTAACAGGCCGATGTCTGTACATTATAGACATTGAAAAAAAATATTTTTTTTGTCTCTCTGTCTGTCCGTTTGTACACGTTGTTGTATACAAAAACAATTGCATGAACTTAGATGCGGTTTAGTTTTAATTAAATCTGGTGCATATGTCATCTTGATACGCCGCGGCGCCATCTAGAAGCTGTGTTATAGTAAATCCTTTTGGGAAGCTAGTGCAACCGCAGATAGCAGCTAGTTGTCAAAATAAAAAGCAAGCTAGGACTAGGGAGAGGGAGATTAGATTAGTGCTGTGTGATTCGTCTTTATACTTAAAATTTGAACCATTAGTACGTAGGAGACTTACCTTTGGTTATATTTACCATGCAGGTACTATGCAACTATGAACCCGGATCTTGTAAGGGACTTGGTCCCGCCACCGCAAGAGTTCCAAGGGTTTGGAAGGGATTATGAAGATTGCACATGTGACGAAAAAAAGCGTAAAAAGACCAATGAGGTGGACTGCGAGTGTCCTTATGAGCCCCCGCCCCCGCCTCCACCACCACCCCCACCTCCTGAGCCTGAACCCGAGCCAGAAGAACCATTCAGAGGTCTCAAGTTTACGATGGGAGGTAAAGGCTCTGGATCTAAAGGTCTGAGTGGCGTTTGTTGCTTTGAAATGTATCAAGAAACAAGCAGATCGAGACGGTCAGATGAGTGACAGAGAACCATAATTATTACGTACAGTATTTTTATATAAAAAAAAAGAATTTGTAAAATATTCCGGATTTAAAACCTGTAACAATGTTGAAATTTCCCGTAATCGTACAGTATTGTTGTTCTGGGTACTTACTGTAATAGCTGTGCAATAGCTTACTATATGCTATAATAGTTATAGTAAACACTATCTGGAAACTGTGGGTGTGGTTTTTTTTAACAATCATCAATGCATGATAAATTATCCTAAATGATAGGTATTTATTTATCTAACAGGTAGATCTTTTAGAGTCACTTTTACAAGTCAATGTTTGAAACTTTTAAGTAAGTATCTACTAGATGCCGCATTTCTTAGATGAGAAGAAACGCCGATTCTAACTCAGAGAATCATGGTATATTTTAAAATCCAGTAAAAATAATAGATGGTCGTAATATTACTACATCTATGTGCTCTCTATATGGTCGAGTTACACAATACTCTTTCTTCAAAAGGCCATTTTAGACATTGCCCAGCTCTGCTTATATTGCTCAAAATATGTCAGTGTCAAAATTATAATATAATGAATTTATTAAAATCGATTTTGATCGGTAGGTTATACTCGTACTTTAGAGGTGGTCCCATAAAAATGGGTTTGAAGATTTTAGTATGGAGAGTGACCTTACAGACGGACGCCATTTTGAAAAAAAAAACGGTGATTACCGGCCACTCATAAAAACTAAAAAAAACATTTTTTTATGGCATGTTTGCGGATGACGACAATCCAGCATTTACTTACAAGTAGAATGGAGAAACGTGTGAAGATCTAAACATCAATTTAGACAAGAATTAAAAGCAGCAATTGCTCAATACTAACAAGAAATGTCATTGTACAAAATCTTGTAAGCGTCACGTTTTCAAGATATAAGCAATCAAAGTTTTAAAAGTAACGATACCAGAAGTATGAATTATTAGAAAAATGAATTATATACATCATTGTATTCGGAATTTACGCTCTATCGACTGGTATACTTGAAATTATCGTTAAAAAACATGTCCATTATGTCCATATTTTAGAACTGCCAAGGATGATTTTTAACAAAAATAATATTATTTAACCGACTTTTTCCTTCCAAAAATAATAAAGTACCTAAGTCTTTTAACCTAATGGCCGCTACAGAAAATGCCGTGCGCGTTTTTCAATTATTGCTTTTCTTTTGCTATTCTTTTTCTGTTTGCTGTCGATTCGATAAGAAGAAGTGTCATCTATGGCTATAAGCCGTAGAGCACCGTAATCAATGGGTTTCCTTTGTTTTTGAGGATTTTCAAAATAATATTTGAAGTCAATACACAGATACTTAACAATACAACTTTGAAACCTCTCTCAACTCTTGGAAACGTGACGCTTTACAAAAAATTAGTATCTCACATTGTTTGTTTATGTTAATTTCAGCTATCGAAATATATAATTCATATACTAATATGAATTATATTAGTATATGAATTATGTAATTATGTAATAATGTCGTCCGCCGTTTTTTTTTTTAATTGCGGCTACTAAGCCGCAATTAAAAAAAAAAACGGCGGACGACAAAGCCCAAAATCTTCAAACCCCTTTGGTCAAGATCCTGATCACAAAATTAGAAACACAATGACAATATTAGTCTCGCTACTCAAAATGTTGAAATAAAATAATTTCTAAGAAGTAAAACCGCATTCAAAAACATAAAAAATAATGTTAATGGCGAAACAGTTTTGGAAGTCGGTGGCGAAATCGAACGGAACCGACCGACTTCCGATATGTTTTTGAAGGCGGTTTTTAACTTCGATGGATAGGTTCTGTTATTTCAGTGTTTAGTTACTTATTTCACTATTTCATTTCGGTCTTATTACAGAGTGGCATCAAAATGTATGGCGGTTTGATGGCATCAAAATGTATGGCGGTTTGATGGCATTCAATTATATGAGTATGAACAATATCAAGATGTCAATATCAGTAAATCACAGTTTAAATTTGAATAAAATTACTTTTTTTACGTGGGAGAGCCATGCTTACGCGCGAATGTACCGGCTCGACCGGAGTGATACCACGGCCTCACAGAAAACCGGCGTCAAACAACGCTTACGTTGTGTTTCGTCGAGTGAGTGAGCAACGCACTTGTGACTCCTCTGGTGTAGCGGGTGTCCATGGGTGGCGGTAATCGCTTATCATCAGGCGATCCGCCTGCTCGCGTGCCCTCCGATCCCATAAAAAAAACTGTGTTTTGAATAAATTTACTAATAAGAAAGTTAAATGAAATGAAAGAAAAAACTACTGTTGAAATTCACCCAGATATTATTATTACGGCCGCCGCCGCGTCCCCAGATTAAACTGGGGACGCGGCGGCGGCCTGTACTGTTGGTAGCGTATTAGGAGCACATGAACAGTAAGGAGTAATCAAGAATATTAAAGAGTAGATAATTCAACAGTCGCGACATCTATCCACACACATAAATACTACGTAGCATCGTAGTTAGCTACCATGTAGCATATTGAAACAAGCTGTCCGACATGACAGATGGCGCAATTAGGGTTTTGGTTACGAGTGTTATAGACGTATCATACCTCCTTGAGCATTTTTTTTAACCTATACTTATATATTATAAAGAGGTAAATTTTATGAGTTTGCGATGTTGCAGTGGGTAACCTCTGGACCTTCTGAACTGATTTTGGATAGTCCATTTATCGAGGAAGGTTATAGGCTAGGTATATAACATCACGCTACGCCTTATTAACGGAGCAACGCGGGTGAAACCGCGGGCGGGTCACTAGTAATTAATATTTAGGTTTTTGCTTTCAGTTTAGATCCCCCCCCCCCGCCTTGACTTCCACCCTCCAAAAGTCATAGGTAGGTTTCACAATAATACGTACTATGGTTCTGCGGTGGGGTTTTACTAAAAGTGAAATACTAGGAGACAAAACTGCGTATACATAATATTTTTTGTTCTATTTATTTTTAAGACTGCTTCATTAATCTAGTGGTTTTAAGTGCGACTGCTACGCTAGATGTCCTCGGTTCGATTCCCAGGTCGAACAAAGTGTTAAGTATTAGGTTTTTCTATAAAATTTTCAGTAGCAGCTTGGAGTTTAATATTTGTGGCCGGTTAATGGCAATACCGCCATACGATCGCCCCCTATATGGGACCTAAAACATACCGGCGAAATGTAGGTGTACTTTAGTACACCGTCGCCTAACCCTTTCTGGGAATACAAGCCCATCACGCTTAGCCTATCCTAGAAGGGTAAGGCGGACTAGAATATAAAAGAAATTGCTCACTAGCCCAAATACTTATTATTGTTTGTTTACTTTCTGTTCGTTCGCCCTCCTATCCCATAAAAAAAATTGTCTCGTGTTCTTTTTTTTTTTTTTTCTCGTGTTCTTCGTCTATTTAGTTTAAAAAGTAAACTGTGTAAAATTACAAATTATAAATCCTCTAAGAAAGGCAGTTTTCCCACCGCCGATGAGGAAACAAATAACTATCGGCTATTTTCTTGCTCAAGAAACGTACGATAGATACCTATATTTATTTATGACGACCTTAGGTTGGTGCAGCACTAAAAGAATAGAAGTGAAATGTGTGATTTGAAGACTTACCAAAGCTATAACCTTACATAATATATACATTACATAAATATTTATATATCTTTATATATATAAAAGAAAGTTGTGTTAGTTACACTATTTATAACTCAAGAACGGCTGAACTGATTTGGCTGAAAATTGGTAGGTAGGTAGCATAAAACCAGGAGAAGGACATAGGATATTTTTTATCACGTTCCCGTGGAATAATTTAATTTTACATTTTTACCCATGTAGCGGCATTACCATCTACTCCATTAAGGAAGAACTAAGTCGCGAGTCCTACATCGCGCAAACAGATTTCTCCGCAACTTAGAACCAAATAGTAAAATCCGACAAGAACTGTCGGGCAGTAGCCCACCGAACAAAACACCCGTCCGGTCGGAGGACGTCCTCCCTTTTCTACTTATGTATAGATACGTTATGTTTAGGTCCACAGTATCACGGTGCATGGAGCGCTTTACTCTCTGTGGTTCATACTCCTAAACCCCCTAAACCCATATAAACTGTTATTTTGATAGTTGTCATAGTTGCCACATAGTATGATGGATGTCATTGTTTGAAATCGTGCATATAAAAAAGAGTATTTAATGTGTTTCTACGGTGCATGGAGCGCTTTACTCTCTGTGGTTCATACTCCTAAACCCCCTAAACCCATATAAACTGTTATTTTGATAGTTGTCATAGTTGCCACATAGTATGATGGATGTCATTGTTTGAAATCGTGCATATAAAAAAGAGTATTTAATGTGTTTAAACTATTTTTGTGGAATGCAGAAAAAAAATTATTGATGTCAATCATTTATTTGGTGCTACCTAGAAGAATGGATTCAGACTGGAGTCAGTAGTCAAGAACATGATAGCTATTTCATAGAAAAAACTGTTTTGAGTATTTTTCAAACGACTCAAGATAGCCTTTCAAAGACATTTGATGACATTTTGTGTTGCTAGACTTTTTTAGATCTGAATTTTTTTTAATAGGTATGGCGCAACCGGTGCAAACCGAAAAAAATAGGCACCTTATTTGTTGACATTCGAGTCTGTAATAGAATAACTGCATGAACCATAACATGGAAAATAGACTTGCAGTCAGAACGATACAGAGTAGAAAATCAAAATTTTCAGCCATTTTTTTCAAATCGTTACGACAGGTGATACGAAGTACACCGGGTCATCTTATATATATAAAACAAAGTCAGGTTTGTTACGACACGTATAACTCGAGAACGGGTGAACCGATTTTTATGATATTTGGTTTGTTGATTTTGTCTCCTCCCCGAATAGCAGAATAACTATTAAACATCGAAAAAAAAACATTATGATGAAAATTTATTTTCTCATACCTACATTGTCTCGGGAACGGATTGACAGATTTGACAGAAATAAAACACGGACATGAATGAACATGATGTCGATTTCTGTTTCGGCAAGGCCAGTAAGTAGATGGCGTTCTGTGCATTGTCCGAACTTCTCATAAGCTGCTGGTGTGATTGTGATTTTTTTTTTGTGTATGTTTATTGGGTTCCTGGATGGTTTAGATTCACAATTTGAGCCGGTAGGTGGCACCGCAATCGGGTTCTACGATTTTTTTTAATATACAGTGCAAGACATGGGAATGTGATGAATGGAAGAATAGGACATGCTGCGCCGACGACAAATAAAGGGCAGGAAGATGATGATAAGGGCAAGACAACGTTTGCCGGGCCCGCTAGTATAATATAAAATAAGATAAAATACAATACATATAAACAATACATAATAAATATAAAATGAAAAGTCAGTGTCGAGATGAATCTAACAGCGTTTTATCCAGCAAGTATCTCTTTTGTTTATACGTTCCGTGTAAACAAAAGAGATGCTTAAATGAATAGTTGATCACTGACTGTTTATACTGCCGGCGAGGACTCGCTCCACTAGTTTGATAATGATACCACTACCTGTGTGAAAATAAATTAGCCGAGCACTTGTCCTACCGCCGACGATTAACACGAAGCGAGTACTCGCTCAGCGATACTCGCTAGGCAGTAGCACGCCGAGAGTCCTAATTGTTTATATGAGTTCAGTTTTGTGTCCCAAAGGCAATATATTGTAGGATACTTTCACATGGCTTTTTTCTTGTTGGGTACAGTGTATCGCGCCGTAGTAATCAAGATTGCTGCGTGAGCGAGTGGCGTGACTCGCGAGTAATAGCCCGTCGCAATCGCACATTCGCATATAGTTCAGCGACAAAACTATCGGAACTACACACTCGCTTCCCGCTGCTCGCCAACTCGTTTCTAGTTTCTAGCTCTAATCCGCTTCTCGTTCATCGTCGGTGGTAGGTGAGAAGCAAGTGAAAAAAATGCATCTTGCTCTGCTAATTTATTTACACATAGTGGTTTCATTAATAAACCGATGACTTCGACGAGAGCCAACGACGTCCTCAGTTGTCACGGTAATAGAATACCAGGATACCTCAGATTAATTACAAGTTATACCCGCTTCCGTTCTTAACTTGGGACACGGCGGCGGCCTGTAGTGTTAGTAGCATATTTCTACTAGGAGCACATGAATAGTAAGGAGTAATTCAAAACAGTCGCGACATCTAACACACACTTTAAATACTACGTAGCGTCGTAGTAAGCTACCGTATAGCCTACTCAAACAAGTTCGCTGCCAACTAACTAGGCGATGATAGATGGCGCAAATTTAATGTTTTGGGTGGGGTTTTTACTCAGGTATTTTTTCAAATTAATATTTTGAATGTTGGTATTGCTTTTCACTTTTATAACTTCGTCCGGAAATTCGTCAGCTTCAGGAACGTGGAAATGGTGGAAAACACTTGGACGTAGCGGCGGCGGCCGTAGGGTTGGTAGCGTATTTCTTTCTACTAGGAGCACATGAACATTAAGGAGTAATGCAATTGTCCTCGACATCTATCGACACACTAATACTATGTAGCGTCGGAGTGAGTTACCGTATAGCTGTACTCAAGTTAGCTATTTTCAGTCGCAGCATCCTCAACCTCACTGATAATTCTATAATTTTTAACAATTAATGGTCTATTCATAACATGACACTTTCATTTCAAAAGAGAAGAAGAAGTATCAAGAAAGCTGACTTTGACGGCAAAAAAATTAAGTAAATGTCATGATTCAGTGGAAATCTCGTGGAAACAATCTAGATTTTAAATGATTCTCGAATCAATTCAACAATATTATCTTAACTCGGTAACCCCCGTAATGATAAAGGTTGCCAACGTCAAAATTCAATGTACCACCACGTGACAGTCAGCTGGCGTAGTAGCGATGACCAGTAAAAGTAGTGGTTCGGGAGACTATTGCTACCAGGAGAACATTAACAGTAAGGAGTAATGAATCACACTTCAACAGTCAGCGACATCTATATATTAATACTCAAAATACTACGTACGGTATGAGAGAGAAAGATAGCGCAAAATTAATAATCAGGAGTGAGTGAGGATACCGGAGGCCCAAACCCCTTTTAAAAGGCCGGCAGCGCACTTGTGACTACTCTGGCGTTGTGGGTATCCATGGGCGGCGGTAATCACTTACCATCAGGCGATCCGTGTGCTCGTTTGCACCCTATGCCATAAAAAATTCAGTGTCTTACATAGTTTGGTCGTATTATTTTCAGGATCTTTTATTTATTGAAATAATTTTAAAATACAATCCATGTACATAATAAATGAAATAATTTTAAAATACAACAGTGGTACATGACATAACAAAATACTATAGGGATTTTCAAATAAATGGCGACACGTTTTTTACCCGTACCTTACATGCCATGTTTTATGGTCGTTTGTCCTGCAAAGAATCCTATGTTATCTATGGATTATGCGCGTAAGAACATTACAAATGTCTGAAGAGTAAAAATATGCCCTCTATTTTGTAAAATATTGCAAAAATTTACAATAAATTTATAATTATTACTTTATTTATAAAATGTTTTGGCCCCTAAACACAGTCATCGAAGTTATAGGGGTATTAATTATTATTTCTTTCTGTATACAGTACGTTTGTCTAAAATTTGGTTCTAAAAAGTTCATTCATCATCATCATCAGCCTTGCTCTATAGCAGTGGACTGCTATAGAGCAGTCCACTGCTGTACATAGGCCTCCCCCAATGTGCGCCATTTCACCCTGTCCTCGGCTTGTCGCATCCAGCTTCCGCCCGCAACCGTTCGCAAATCATCACTCCATCTTGCTGGGCGTCCTACGCTACGTTTGCCGGTCACGGTCTACACTCAAGAACACGTCTACCCCAGCGGTTATCGGTTCTTCGACAGACATGACCAGCCCACTGCGACTTCCTTTGTAACTTTGGTTCTCTGACGTATAATCTAAAAAGTTGGTTATATTATAATATATACATATCTATACCTATAGATAGGTACAGTAAGTATAGAAAATTTCTGCAGATCAACTAATTGACTAGGTTTCTGATATTTCATATCATGATTATGATACTGAACAACGTTTGTTACCAGTAGAGATGGATTTATGCCAGGGCATATTATTTTTTTCGCCCAAAATGCCTGGGCAGAAACCCATCTATAGTTACCACGCATCAAGCTAAATGTTTCAGTATAAGCTGACCTCTCATTATACGTAAAGCGTACTCAGCTTATAGGTAACATATAAAACTATATATTTCCATTATATAGTTTGATATTAGTTGTGTATCGTATGTAAAAATCAATGTAACCCAGACGAAAGAGATGCTAGATAAACTACTATTACTTAGAGGTCATATTTTTTGTCTTCAGTTGAATGTTCCACGCGTAAAATCCAGTAGTAGGCATATATGGTTCGTGGTCGCAGGTATTCATTTTATAAGTACAGCACAGATGAAATTTCTCACATCAACTGTTTACAGGCAAGTATGTCGAGTTTTTGCCGATGTCAAGGGTATATACGTTATCTACGATTCAATGCAATTGAGTTTCTTGCCGGTTCTTGTAATAAGGTCTACTCACTGATCTCTACAAACAAACATATTAATCGATCTTCTTTGTCATAATTATGTCAGTCTAACAAAAAGAAGACGAAACGTGACCAAAGTTCTTTTCCAATTTCCGTTTATAATCTCTTTATGTAACAACAAGTAACAAGCTTCGAGCAGCGTCATTGAGATTTCGATTTTATCTTTTAGACCTGTGATTATTACGAAAAATAAAAGTTGTAAAGTAAATGTAATGAAGTGACGACTAAAAAATTTTTATGTCGTAGATCAATGGAAACAATCTCAGCAACCACAGTCGACTGACGTGGCAGCGATGACCAGTTGGTAGCGGGTCGAGAGGGTATTGCTACTAGGAACACATACACAGTCAGGAGTAATATTCAACAGATCGCGTCATCTATTTGAATAAGCAAATACTATTTCGACGATAGTGGCTACTTTGTACAGTGCTAGATTTGTTAGTTCAACCTTTTGAAGCTAGATGGAGCATTTTTTATATATAACACATTTGTGCGAATAATATCGATTTGGTCTTTAGTTGTACTAATGTAACAAAATAGCTTCCTAATAACTAAAACTTAAATTAACTATCGATAACCTAAATAACTAACTAAAACAATAAATTAGAGATATCCCTGCTAGAGGATAACTGCTAGAGGATAACTGCTAGAGGTGTTACTTAATATCTGGTGCATGTTTTATCTTGATACGCCGCCTAAAATGTGACATAAAGTATTTTAATCTTTTTGGGATGTGAGTGAAACTGTGTGCAACAGCAGGCAGTAATAAAATAAAATTAGTTCTGTACGCCAATCTCAATATGTGCAAGTCATAGTGGATCCTTGGCACTTTTCTCATTTATGATTAATCAAAAGTGGAATTTAGATTGTTACTGGAATTCAAGATCAAACAGTTTTGACCAAAGAATAAATATTCTACATATGCAACTTTTTACAAAACAAAAGAAAAGACAAGATTTTATGTTTTTTTTTTATATCTCTATTTCCCTCTATTTCCGTTGAGGTTTTGAGAGATTTCCATACCTTCACAGCTTTACAGTGACATTGTGACATCTATCAAGTCGATCGGATTTGTTCAAAAGGTTAAAAGAATGAACCTGAACAAATCACGCGACTGATCCGTTAAATGCTTTCAACAAACGCAACAGGCATGAAATTTACTATCCAAAGCTGAGACGAACATACACAATGCCTTGTAATTGTTCAGGGTTGAGAGTGAATACATGCAAATGCAAAGTCCTTCGTACTGGTTGTGGTTCTACCAACTCGGGTAGTGTTGTGTTGTTGACTCCCAGCAACAGTCTCTTTCACCTGCTGGACCTCAAGGATAATTGTTTGGCCAAACCGAATTTCATTTTGAGCATAATTGAAAACGCTTATGAAATTTGTGCTGGCTATAATTTGAGGTGAGTTGATGTTACTATATTTACTGCAAATATAGTAAATCGCTTCTTATCGTGAAATTATATGACTAATGAAGGAAAGCCTGACTCCTTGCAGAAGGAACTGCTCGAGCGTGTAGTGACATTTTATGTAAAGAGGTATGAAAAGATTTTGGTTCGTTACTTGATGGGCCAATAATCAAAAAAACTCGTGCTGTATTGAAATGAAATGAAATGATATTTATTTCTGTAAATAAATCCTTTAAGGACACTTACAAGTCAATTTTTTAATATTTTTTAACTAGACCGTGCATTTCCTAACTGTCGACCTCCGAGAAGAAAAGCCGAAACAAACTCAGAGAATCATGGCCGCTTTTGAAGTCCAGGCAGTTTATTATCAGATATGATATATATGATGTAGGGCAATATCTGAATGTGCCTTTTGAAGAAAGAGTCAAAGCAGCTTTGAGTTGAGCTGTCCTAGTTGACGGCACGCATACATCAGTCATCGTGTAGCTCAACCATTATTTAGGGAGTTCAACGTACCGGCCCACGACGTTATCAGATCAGCAAGACATTTGCGTAGGCCATGTAAAATACTCAAAACTGTCAGAAAACGCTAAGATAGACTTATTTGTATCTAAACTGGCCTATATAGTACTATTATAGGTATATACTACCTATATAGGTATTACTATTAATTTCAATATTTTCAATGAAGGAGGCGGCTGTATGTAATGTAGAAGTTTAAAAGCGGCGTAAAAGCGGAGGTAGCCTAATGGCTAGGCCGTCGGACTGGCGATCATGTGGTTGTCGGTTCGAAACCCACCCTTTACACAACCACCGTGAACCCACTCGTAACACAAGCATTATAGCTTAGCACGAGGGCTTAACAAGAATACTAGTACCTAATATGCGACCCACATTACTAGTAAGCTTTATAATAAAAAAAGTGATTACGTTCAAAATGTAGTTTATCTTGAAAAATGATATCGAATCATGACTTTTGCATGGGATTTTTCAGGTACTGTCCCATCAGGGGATTTTTCAGACATGAGAACTATATCAGAATTGCAATAAAGGATCTTATAATTTTGGTGTGTTTCTTCGTTGCTAATTTGATCGTTTTTCTTACGATCGTGACCAAGATGATGGTGCACATGTACTTTGTACTCAGAATGGCTACCCATTGGTTTAGAAGGTATGTTATCTAAATATATACAAAACTCAAAGGTGACTGACTGACTGACATAGTGATCTATCAACGCACAGCCCAAACCACTGGAGGGATCGGGCTGAAATTTGGCATGCAGGTAGATGTTATGACCTAGGCATCCGCTAAGAAAGGATTTTGATAAATTCTACCCCCAAGGGGATAAAATGAAAGTTTGTATGAAACTTTGTAAATTTTAAACCGATCGGGCTGAGACTTTGCATGCATATAGCTACTATTACGTAGGCATCCCTTAAGAAAGGATTTGGATAAATTTCGACCTATGTATGGGTGAAATAGGGGATGAAAGTTCATATGGAACAAAGTAACTATTCCACGCGGACGAAGTCGCGGGCAAAAAGCTAGTTTACAAATAAAATACAAGTTTATTAGGAACAATTACATGTAAACTTAACAATAAGATAACGAAGATAGCTGCTAAAACCAAAATACTGTGGCGCAGCTATCAACACCCAAACTTAAAGATAATGAAGCAGTTTCTTCCAGACTAGGACTATTTGTGATATACCTACAACATACTATCACGCCAAAGTCATAGGCGTACTAATGTAGACCCACAGTTATGTTAAGGTCCCATGTAGTACGGTGCGACCTTATTGCTATTAACCGGAGATAAATCACAGATTCCGAGTAGCTACTGAGAAATTCATAGACTAACCCATTATTACATTGCGTAAATTTGCGTAACCTGCGAACCCAGGACCTTCAACGTTTTTTTTTATGGGATAGGGATACAAACGATACTTCGGATCGCTTGATGGTAAGCGATTACCGCCGCCCATGGACACCCGCAACACCAGAGGAGTCACAAGTGCGTTGCCCGCCTTTTAAAAGGGAATTGGGCCTCCGGTAACCTTACTCACTCGGCGAAACACAACGTAAGAGTTGTTTTACGCCGGTTTTCTGTGAGGCCGTAGTATCACTCCGGTCCGGCCATTCGTGCCGAAGCATGGCTCTCCCAGGTTAACAGCGTCCCATATAGGTAATCAAATGGGACTGAAATATACCGACCAATCGCGGGTGTACTTTACTAAACCTCTGCCTAATTCTTTGGCGAACACAGGCGTGATGGTATGTAGAATTTATTATTCCTTTCCTTTCAATATTCTTTATATTAAGACTCATTATGTATGCTTCACGGATGTCAATAAGAGAAGCTGTGTAGCGAGTGTGTCTGTGCGCGTGCATGCAGTAAATTGTAATAAAAATCACGGACCACATACATTTTCAATTCTGGATGTGACTTTACCCATCGTATCTTGAAGACATTTATGTTGATACAAGCGTCCGACATATCGAATTAGTTTTCATTTCCAGGCTTCAGAGATAATATCTGAAAGTCATTCTGTAATTTAAAAAAAATCTAGTAGAAATTCAGTCCAGTTCGCTGTTTGACGGTGTTTTTAGTTTAGTAGAATATTTTAAATTATGTTTACCAAAGTGAAACTAGCCTAGAATTGTATTTTGAACATTCTATACCGGGATTATCTTCAGAGTTTCTGTTGACATGTAAGTTTATTAGTATAACGTCCAAAATAATTTCATCTAATCTCAATGTCGTAAACATTCAGTGATTTTTCTGTGGTTATTTTTTTTCAATTCATTACAATATGTATCTACATTACATTGTTCACGTTAAGGTGGGTACCGACTGGTGATACGAAGCGTAATGTAACATGTTACAAAGCGAGCATTCGTGCATTCGTGTAGTCGTTCTTTTTATGTTCGTGCTCATATCCACGTACTGACTGCACGAATGCTGAATATTTAATGTATAAACCCATCTTTAGACGTTAACATTAAATATTTATGATTGATACTGGATTGAAATTATATTTTGAATTGTTTTTATTACGCACTAGCTGCTGTTGCCTGCAGTCTCACTCACGTCCCAAAAAGATTAACATACTATAACTTCGATTCTAGGCGGCGTATCAAGATTAAACATGCACCAGATTTTAAGTTAGACCTCTAGCGATACATCGTTGAAAACTGCATCGAATTTCATGCAGTAGTTTTTGCGTGATGCGCGTACAAACATACAGACAGACAAAAATTCTAAATATTGTTATTTTGGCTTCTGTTGCTCTAATAAAGACACTATATTAGTTTTTCTATAGTATCTATGTACAGACATCGACCTGTTACAATTTTATTATAGGTATAGATGGAAATGATTGCTACTTTTCAGTCATTTTCATTTGATAAAACTATGATTATTTTCAAAGCGATTTCACATGCGAAATATCGCAGCCTGCTACTTTTCGTCCGCAACGAATTTTCATTCTAAATCATTCACCCCTATGTTATTTTGCTACTTACGATGACACCGGGAATAAAATACGATTTCATTGAAATATGATTTTGAGCAGGCGTGAAAAAAAATCGCAGGTGTGACGTATGAAACATGATTTCATATAATTTTTCACATGCTATCTGCGAAATCTGCCATGCTTGATTTTGTATTATGTAGCAGAATTATCTTCTGAAGTCAGAAGCTACATGAAAAGTAATTTGCTTAATAAACCTGTTACCAACCATACCTGTTATAACCATATACATAAATAAATAACATAACATAACATACTATCACGCCTGTATTCCCCGAAGGGTTAGGCAGAGGCGTACTTATTGTACACCCACAGTTCGCCGGTATGTTTAGGTCCCATGTCATAGGGGGCGAGCCTATAACCATTAGCCGGGCACAAATCTAGACTCCGAGTTGCTACTGAGAATTTCATAGAAATACCCAGTAACACTTTGCTCGACCTGGGGATCGAACCCAGAACTTCTAGTGTAGCAGTCGCGCTTGGGACCACTAGACTAATGAGGCAGTCTGAGACATAAATAAAATGCTTTTTGTAATTTATAATGAACTGTAACATTAAAGGCATACACAACACATTGGTATACACTCGACGGGTTAGGCAGAGGCGTACTAATGTACAGGTACCCGGTTCCATGTAATAGGCAACGAACGTATGTCACTTAACGGTCTAAAATCTTGTTTCCTTTCTCTGCATATAATTATAATCTATACATATAATAAATGTGTAAAAGGCAGATGTCTGTAAATTATAGATATTAAAGAAAAAGTAATATGGCCCCGTCTTTTTTAGAGCAATAAAAGCCAAAAAGCCTCTGTCTGTCTGTATGTTTGTACGCGCATCACGCAAAAACTACTGCATGGAATTGAATGCAGTTTTCATTGATGTATTGCTAGAGGTCTAACATCAAATCTGGTGCATGTTTCGTCTTGATATGCCCCCTAGAATCATACATATAGTACGTTAATCTTATTGGAACGTGAGTGAAACTGCGGGTAACAGTTAGTATGTTAATATATTTATATGCAGATAAACGAAAGAATATTATATATATTTTTCCAACTATTTATTTAATACCATCATACCATCACGCCTGTATTCCCCGAAGGGTTAGGCAGAGGCGTAATTATGCACACCCACAGTTCGCCGGTATGTTTAAGTCCCATGTAATAGGGGGCGAGCCTATTGCCATTAACCGGGCACAAATCCAGACTCCGAGTTGCTACTGAGAATTTCATAGAAAAACCCAATAACACTGCTCGACCTGGGGATCGAACCCAGGACCTCTAGCGTAGCAGTCGCGCTTGGGACCACTAGACTAATGAGGCAGTCTATTTAATCTAATACTATAAATATTTTTTTATTTATAATATTTTAAACGGCTCCTAAAAATTCTTAGAGTCTTATTTTTTAACACCTTATACATTCTTCTCACATCTGTCATCTTTAATCAATCTCATCATACATTTCTTTGTTTCATAATCTGTATACACTTATATTTTTTTAATTTTTCGTATACTTTCAGATGTAAGATTTAAAATCATATTAATAAGTATTATTTATGTTTTCAGGTCTTTTATCTCAAAACTGAACTTGAACAAAGAGGTGATGACAATGAGTCCATCTCAATTGTACCACGACTACTCTCCGCCACTAACGCGCAAGTTTCTTTAACAGTACACGGATAACAATGTAAATTGATAGTGAAAAATATTTTAAGTAACAAGTAAATTTTAAAACAGTCTTCATGTGGTATGATTAAGCATTTTGATCTTGATTTCATTGTGTAATTTCCAAATTAAATGTGACCAAAAGCGATTCGCCCGTCTTCCGACGAATTCGCGCGTATACTCCAGAATAATATAACCAACCCCTTATAAATCCTGGGCATGGGTGATCTTTCAGAATGAGAGGGATTATGCTATAGTCCACCACGCTAGTCTAATGCAGGTTGGCAGACTTCACACGCCGTCGAGAAAATCTCTCAGGCATGCAGGCTTCCTCACGATGTTTACCTTCACCGTGGAGGTACAGTGTTCTTAGCTATGATTTAAGAAAATCTGGTCAGCCGTTTACAGATTATGAGCTCTTTTCTAGTTCATGAAGGGATGTAACCAACTTTCACTAGTCGGATCGATTTGAAACTTGGTATCTTCAACTTCGATGATATTGTGAGAACACAGTGACCATGATTTGATATTGCGGGTTTTTTTTTTCAATTTTAAATTTAATGTTAATAGAAAAATAAATTATTGCTTTTACTCTCTTGTCCAGAAGTAAAATCTCCACGAAATGTATCCCTGTTTTCGATACAAAGCGCGACCGAAATGAATTCCTGGCTACAGCTTTAGTTTTTCTTGCTCAAACTTCAGTTGATAGCTGAACTCCATGCCCCTAACCTATTGACAAATCCTGTTGCCCTTTATGAATTTTTTAACCTCGATTCGGCAAAAAGGAACATTCGTATCAGCGGGGCGAGGCGTGTTATAGCGTCCCGCGTACGGTACGCACCTATACATAAAGGTGAACGCACACTTGTCAGAGTCGAAGGAAACAAAGAAGCTGTAAGTATACTTCTACTTTTAATTCCATTCAGTAATTGGACAGTTCAAAGAAAAATAATTATATCATGCTACGACTAATAGTGTTGGGGTAGTGAATGATTTTGCGAACGAATGATAAAAATCGTTTAATATAAATAAAACTTTAAAACATCGTTTATAAGATGTGGAACTTACAAATAATTAATTATCTATACTTATAATAAATCTGTAGAGAGGTCAATTCTGTACATGAAATATATTTCCAAAATAACTATCAGCGGGTGATTAGTGATCGATACTGACGCCAAAAATGCAATCAGTAAAATTTTTGTCTGTCTGTCTGTCTGTCTGTCTGTCTGTCTGTATGTTCGTTATAGAAACAAAAACCACTCGACGGATTTCAACGAAACTTGGTACTATTGTTCTTCATACTCCTGGGCAGGTTATAGTATACTTTTGATCACGCTACAATCAATAGGAGCAGAGCAGTGAAGGGAAATGTTGGGAAAATGAGTTATTCATGAGAAAGGTTTCAAGCTATAAAACATCACGCTACAACCCTTAGGAACGGGGCAACGCAGGTGAAACCGCGGGCGAAGAACTAGGAAACAAAGTAACTATTCCACGCGGACGAAGTCGCTGGCAAAAGCTAGTTATTAATAAAATAATAGAAATAGACTAAGAATAAAAATCATGTAATTTTAATTTTGTCATTTTATTTCCTCTGACAAACTTCTACAATGCTTAATAGTGTATATTGTGTTTTTAAGACAAGTTATTAAATTTAAAATAAAAGTTAGCATACAAGTACATTTCTTAAGTTCATTCATTCTTTCACCACCTCACTATAATTTTTTTGTCAAACACTGGTAACTCTTCAACTGTCAAGTTACTGAATACAATTAAAAGATCGAAATATAGAACATAACATAACATAACATACATATCATGTATTCCCCGAAGGGTTAGGTAGGTCCCATGTAATATGGGGCGAGCTTGTTGCCATTAATCGGGAATAAATCAAAAGTTCCGAGCTGTTACTGAGAATTTCATAGAAAAACACAATAACACTGCTTGACCTGGGAATCTTAGCCAGGACCTCTAGCGTATTAGTCGCGCTTAGGACTACTAGATTAATGGAGTAATCAAGTATGAAATCCTATGAAACCTCGCACATTTATTCCCGCCGAATCGGACGAATCGCTGGAAGAATTGGGAAGGTATTGTTTGGAGTCGGAAAATTTTTCGACACGGACAAGTGTGCGATCACCTTAATATCTGTTTTTATAAATTCGCGTCCGATTTCCCCGTGGACAGTGAAACTCTGACACCAGTTGTAATTTTGTTTAGGAAAGCTAAAACCCGATTGTGTGACGAGTTTGAATCGAGCTTGTAATCAAAACTTGGAAATGATGCAGTACGGTATAAAAACATAGCATCACGCCTGTAATATCCGAAGGGTTCGGCAGAGATTTACTAATGTACATCCATAGTTCGCCGGTATGTGCCTATTGCCAATGACCGGGCACAAATCCAAGCTCTGAGCTACTGACAATTAACGTTATTGCGACAATTTTCAGATGTGAGAAAGGGATGGCGCTACTATTGTGTAAAGCGGTAACCCTTTTTCTCATTTGCCAAACGATCGCAACAACTCGTCATGGTACGTCCTCTGAGGCCAAATTTTACTATGTCAATTGTATCAGAATGGTCGTTCAATGGCATTAGACGACAAAAAACGACAATTGTTTATGTTTCGTTTATTATTATTATTATCAGAACAATCATCATTGCGTATGGCATTTATCCTGCGGGGATCAAATTCCTATATCCAAGTTTTTTTGCCAGCGTTCGGTGGCAGGTGTATTTTTGTGGACTTCCGATATTTCACAGCGAAGTGGGCATTCGTTTCCTACATGGGAAAGTGTCTGGTCAGGAGCCCCACAGTCGCACTGTGGTGACTTTCTTAATCTCGATTTATGAAGGTGGTGGTTAGTTTTCTCTTGGTTAAAACGAAATCAGTTCAGTTATCAGAACAATAATTTTACATAAACAAACTTACAAATATTCTTTTTCAGCAATAACACTTAACAGTGTATGGGTAATTTTACAGTTGATCAGTCTAAAATATGGGGTAAATTTGGAACAGTAAAATTTCATTAATTGAAATCTTGCCTTCTAAACGAGAAATATCCTGTATTTTAGGAGACAGTTCGCATTACGTTATGGTCGAGTGATATTTTGTAAGCTTAGTACAGCTACATGTGTGTGTGTGTGTGCGCGTATGAGTGTGTATGTGTGTGCATCGAGCTAAGGAGCAGCTGCGATCGGCTTGATGTAGGTGTGATTTTTACAGATCCGTATCAGTAGACTTTCTATTGCCCCATAGTCCTGGGGGTATAGGCAAGACGTAATCTATCGTTCGAATCGACCAATGAATCAAAACAAAATGTATCGAGATGATATTTGTGCACGCTCGATTTGTCGAAAGCTTGTTATTTACATATATTTTGTGTCTATTCGTTTGTCTATCCGAACTTACAGGCTCTGATCTTTTATTCAATTATCAGTCGTAGCTCTGACATTGCAAGTATCTAATATCATCTAACTGTGAATATATTCGATGACGATGATTCGAAATAGCAGCGTTGGAGCTTTGGTAGGTCCAGTTAAATATCAATAGCCGGCTTCCGAGCTATGTTTCTACAATTGGGAAGTTTGAAATTACAAGCAGACAAAGAATTTACCTATGGAACGACTATATACTAAATTAATCTACGTTTAGATAAAATACTACCTCATTAGTCTAGTGGTCCCAAGCGCGACTGCTACGCTAGAGGTCCTGTGTTCGATCCCCAGGTTTAGCAAAGTGTTATTGGGTGTTTCTATGCAATTCTCAGTAGCAGCTCGGAATCTGGATTTGTGCCCGGTTAATGGCAATAGGCTCGCCCCCTATTACATGGGACCTAAACATACCGGCGAACTATGGGTGTACATTAGTACACCTCTGTCTACCCCTTCGGGGATACAGGCGTGATGGTACGTTATGTTAGATAAAATATTGTATATGATCGGCTACCCATGAAATAACTGGCTATGTATTGCGTACATATCAAACTGGAACTGACAAATACAAAGCCACGTTTACCTAACATAGCTGGCATGAACATAAACAACGTGAAACTGAATAAGCGCAAGAACGCGCGCATTTTGGTATAGATCTATATACCAAAATAACAATTGGTTCCGAGGTACCCTATGTCTTAAAAATTCTGCAGGTTACGAGTGAAACCGCGAGGAAAAGCTAGCATTTTTCTAAACAATTCGTTATCTGATCCTCATAAAACAACAAGCTTAAACCAGCTGAGTCATCTAGTTCATTCGTCACTGACCTCACAGGAACAAGAGCGGAGGGCAATTAAAATAACCCGACTCAATAGACGACAAGCAATAAGATGGCGTGCACATCGTTCTCAGTGCATGCCGCTTGCCAGCGTCCATTGTGCGTCCAGCTTAACAATGGACCTACATACAGCACTAGATTCCTCGATTAAAATAGATTTACTCGTTTATTAGCTAGCCTGCATAGATTGCCTGTGGATTTTATGCAATAGAAAGTTGGTATACAAACGAAGACGCATCTTCAAGCTTGATTTTTAGTGGTTTGGAAACTTTAATTCCACTTAGACCTATTTTTTTGCTGATCTCTAAAACTACTGCGAGGCACAAATTTACAAATTCGGGAACATTTGGAGCAATAATTATTGGTATAAACAAAACCTCGATAGGTTATAAGGGTAGACATATAAATAAAAGATTTTGCTGGGGTGACGCACACGGTGTCCCAATGTCGGGTAAAGGCCTTCCTTTCCTCGCATCGCCTATAGGTACCTATCCTATCTCGCACATCTCTGGAAGATACGCAGCCTTATTATGTTTATGATCAAGACAAATAAAAAAACGTAGATGAGCGCACACTTGTATATTTCTCTTAATAAAAACCCGAACTATTTAGTTACATTTTAGAACCTAAGAAAATGAAAGAACCTAAAAATAAATCGTTAAAAATGAATTAGAATTATTAATACTCCTCGCCGCCTTCGCCCTCGCCTTCTCCGGAGTCCATACCGACCTCCTCATAGTCCTTTTCCAACGCTGCCAAGTCTTCGCGAGCCTCTGAGAATTCGCCCTCCTCCATACCCTCGCCGACGTACCAGTGGACAAATGCTCGCTTAGCATACATTAAGTCAAACTTATGATTAAGCCGCGACCACGCTTCCGCAATGGCGGTCGTGTTGGACAGCATGCACACAGCGCGCTGCACTTTTGCCAAGTCACCGCCTGGTACCACGGTCGGCGGCTGGTAGTTGATTCCCACCTTGAAGCCGGTCGGGCACCAGTCCACGAATTGTATAGTCCTCTTTGTCTTGATAGTCCCGATTGCAGCATTCACATCCTTCGGGACGACGTCCCCTCGGTACAGCATACAACACGCCATGTACTTGCCGTGTCTCGGGTCGCATTTCACCATTTGGTTGGCGGGCTCAAAGCACGCATTGGTGATCTCGGCCACAGACAACTGTTCATGATACGCCTTCTCGGCGGAAATGACAGGTGCGTACGTCACTAAAGGAAAGTGGATGCGGGGATATGGCACCAAATTCGTCTGAAACTCTGTTAAATCTACATTCAAGGCGCCGTCGAATCTCAAAGAAGCGGTAATAGATGACACGATCTGACCGATCAGACGGTTCAAATTAGTATACGTTGGTCTCTCAATATCCAAGTTCCTCCTGCAAATATCGTAGATAGCTTCATTGTCTACCATGAACGCGGCATCGGAGTGCTCCAATGTGGTGTGTGTAGTAAGGATGGAGTTATACGGCTCAACAACGGCGGTTGAGATTTGAGGGGCGGGGTAGATAGCAAATTCTAATTTTGATTTCTTGCCATAGTCAACAGATAGTCGCTCCATGAGCAGGGACGCGAAACCCGACCCAGTGCCGCCACCGAAAGAGTGGAAAATGAGGAATCCTTGCAGGCCGGTGCACTGGTCAGCAAGTTTCCTTACTCTGTCAAGCACCAAGTCCACAATTTCTTTGCCGATGGTGTAGTGTCCTCTTGCATAGTTATTGGCGGCATCCTCCTTACCAGTGATCAGCTGCTCCGGGTGGAACAACTGGCGGTAGGTTCCCGTGCGCACCTCGTCGACTACAGTGGGCTCGAGGTCGATGAACACCGCTCTGGGCACGTGCTTACCAGCGCCTGTCTCGCTGAAGAATGTGTTGAACGAGTCGTCACCTCCGCCGACGGTTTTGTCCGAGGGCATCTGCCCGTCAGGTTGGATACCATGCTCCAGACAGTACAATTCCCAGCAGGCATTACCGATTTGTACGCCAGCCTGACCGCCGTGTATAGATATACATTCACGCATGTTTTTAACTTTAAAATTGGATAAAGCTACTTAAAAAATAGATCTTTTACTTCACTACAAAGCTTAAATTCCAGCACCTTCTGGATCTATTCCAAAGTTCAAACTGTACAAAAACCGAATGCGGCATTGTTTCACGATCCAAGTTTAAAATTTACTTTTTTATTTGAAAAACGTGACGTTTTGTTCTCTGGCTGCCATAGCTATTGACCAAAGAGTTTCCACAATTCCATTATAATGTTATGAATCTTTGAAAGGAGGTTGTGTTTTCAATATCAAGAGTCTATTAATAAAATGTGAAATAATTGTATCGTAGAATACTTCATTGTGATAATATCCCTAATCCGTAGACATCTAGGTTTGAGGAATAGGCAGTAAAATTCCTCAAATGAATCACTTCTGGCTGTGGTGTAAGCTGTGTAAGCTGATTGAGAGAATTGAGTGGTCCTAATTTAATTTTTTTTTATACCACTAAGGTAGCAAACATGCATACGCCTGATGCTTGTTTGTTAAGCGGTTACCGTAGTCTAGAGACGCTTGCAACACCAGGGGTATCACTCGCGCGTTGCCGACCCTGTAAGGAGGTATAGTTGCATGGAAAGAAATTGACATTATGACTGTCGCATCGCAATATATCTATGAAAACCTGATTCATGTCAAAAAGAATATTACACAATACTCTAGGAATAGCGATATTCATGATGTCAATACTAGAAATAAAAATAAGCTAATATTACCAATGACCAGACTCCAAAAAATCAGTAATTCATTTAAGTGTCAAAGTATTCGTTTCTACAACAAAATCCCAAACCACATTCAAAATCTAACTATCAACAAATTTAAATTGCATATTAAAAATGTACTATGCAAAAGGGTTTTTATAGAGTCATCGATTATTTGAACGATAAAAATGCTTGGGATTGAGCTGCTCTGATGAACCGGGCTATTACCATGCTAGTTAGTTGACATTGTGTATCCGAAATTTAATGTGACAATTTTATTTTAAGTGCTGACATTTTAATTGTTATGACATTTTAATTGTTGACATTTTAATTGTTGACATTTTAATTGTTGACATTTTAATTGTTGACATTTTAATTACTCTCATATTATTGAATTTTGACATCTATGAATTTGTTAGTATTTTGCCGCGACATTAATGAACCGTGACATTTATATTGCAGTCATAAAAAATATATATATATAATTTGTAAATGTGAGTACCATGTAGGCTTTTGATACATGATAATTAAACAAACTTATTATAGTCTGGAGGCTTTGGGAACTTCATTAGACCTACACGAATGTCCTGCTGATCTGGTATGGTCGTGCGATAGGTCGTTGAACTCCCTAAATTATGGTTGAGCTACACGATGACTGATGCATGCGTGCCGTCAGTTGGGACTGGTCTACTCAAAGCTGCTATGGTTCTTTCCTCAAAAGGCCATTTCAGACATTACCCTACATCGTACCACTCACTTATAAGTGTTCTTCCATGTCTGGACTTTAAAAGAGACCATGATTCTCTGAGTTTGTTTCGGTGTTTCTTCTCAGAGGTCGTCAGTTAGGAAATGCCGAAGCCATCTAGCTAAAAAAAACCCAAACCATGACATGTAAAAGTATCTCTAAAGATCTACTTGCAGAATAAATAATTTCATTTCATTTCATTTCATGATGTATGACAGCGGCAGTAACAAAACACAACCGGTCCTCAACACTGCCAACAAAACGCTTCCTCGCGGTGCTCTAGCGACCTTGCTCACGGTTAGGAATACAACATAGAACGGAGCTCTATGTTATTTAGCTACGTTTAGCTGCAAGGTGAAGGTACTTCCCCAGTCGACTATACTAGCAGCTCCAAATTGTAAGTGGAATTGTTCAATTCCACTATGCCCCTACCTCTCTCGAAATTTATCATTTTCACGGCATCTGGTTTTTTGTTTTCTTTAGTATGCATCGATCAAGAACCTTATATACCTACCTATTTATGGTTCTTGCCATCGACATAGAAAAGGCCACATTCCTAAAATTAGGTTCATTACAAGACTAAGTAGTCTTGTAATGAATCAAAATGAGGTTTCTTACAAGTGTAAGGAACCTCATTTTGGAAATGTGGCAATAACTGAATCATTACCGTTCTTGTCAGGTATAAACAGGGGCCACTCCACATTAAAACTGTTTTTAACTACATCTAGCGTCGAGTGGCAACAACTACAACCTTTTACAAAAAAGCTCTTGAAGGTATGTTTTCTGAGTATCCAAGTTCCAGTGGTATTTTCAGAATGCAACAACAATTATTGTGCAGCAGTATATTATTATTAGTATATATTTACTAAGAATATTTCAAACAAAAGTTACATAAAAGCTTCTGCCACTCATCAATAGATGGCGCTGTACATGTTTGCGACATCGTTTTTTTATTTACCGGGACCTCCCTCTTGTGATACAACCATCGAGGTGTTGTACGAGAGGAAAAAGATGCAGCAGCATATTTTGATGAGCAGCCACGATGTCGCGTGCCGCCCCTGTCATTCCAATACACGCATCTTTCTCTTGCTTCGTTTATCTCCGCTAATATGGACGTGTGGTTTCGACTCGGGGTTTTGAAGTTTCTTGTTTGATAAAACTTCAGATTCGTATCGCGCAACGCGAGTGCAGAAAATTATTTCTAATTTTTTCTGACTCTATTTATTGGAATATTTTATTAGGATAATGCTTTTTCAGAAAACGGTTAGGTGTGTATTTTATTTTTCAGTAAATTACTGTTACGTACTTATTGCATGGGTTATCTTTATCGGTTTATGGCCAAAAATGTGGGCCGTATTACACAAAGAATGACTTAATGTTATCCCATTAAGAATGAAATGGTTTATTTTAATAATTGCATAAAGTGTTTCTGCAATTAGATGCCGTGAAACGGTTTGTGTTTCCAACTATTTTTGGGTTCTTGCCAAAAATCTATGTCATAGTATACGCCGTCCATTTTGAATATTTAACTTTTGTCCCCAATATAAATGAGATGTAGGCATATGCTTGGGTATCTGTCTCGTTTTCAGTATCTCGATGATTAAGCTTTATGGTATGTTCATTATTTTTGATCCTTGGGTGTATTTTTTTTAACAATTACCTCAGTCATGCATTTTTTAGTCTTTCAAAGATGAAAAATAAAATGAATAACATATTTTTTTTGAAAGACTGAAAAATCTTCTAGCTTACAAAAATTGAATATCGATATTAGCCAACAAAAATGTAGATATTAATAATAAAAATAATAATAACTTGTGTACTCAGAGGTACCATACTCGTACTATAGGTATGTACCCGACCCAGTTCTTGATGATGGTTGTGTTACTCTGTACTGGGATCGATCTATCATCACTGACAGCACTGTTATCTAAATAAATATATATAAAACTCAAAGGTGACTGACTGACAGACATAGTGATCTATCAACGCACAGCCCAAACCACTGGAGGGATCGGGCTGAAATTTGGCATGCAGATAGATGTTATGATGTGGGTGTTATGACGTAGGCATCCGCTAAGAAAGGATTTTGATAAATTCTACCCCCAAGGGGATATAATAGGGGATGAAAGATTGTATGAAACTTTGTAAATTTTAAACCGATCGGGCTGAGACTTTGCATGCATATAGCTACTATGACGTAGGCATCCCCTAAGAAAGGATTTTGATAAATTCCACCCCTAAGGGACCTATGTAGGGGTGAAATAGGGGATGAAAGTTCATATGGAACAAAGTAACTATTTCACGCGGACGAAGTTGCGGGCAAAAAGCTAGTTGCCAATAAACCTGTTATAGTGGTGATAGATCGATCAGAGCGCCGAGCAATTATTGTTAATCACAGTGTTCCGCATGACGAGAATCTCATGAAAACTGAAAAAGATAAGCAAATTAAATATCTAGACTTGGCGCATGAGATTTTAGACATGTGGGATGTTGACTCGGCAATCATTGTACCGATAGTTATGACCGCCAATGGTCTAATAGCCAAGAGCCTCGACTCACACCTATGGAGGCTCTCGTTAGGCAGCTGAGTTAAGGGCCTGATACAGAAAGCGGTACTCCTGGATACGGCGCGTATTGTTAGGAGGTTCCTTTCTTTGGGGCCCTGACCTGTAGCTTGGACCCTGTTCCCGATACCGGTGGATTACTATTTTTTTTATATTTTTATTTTTATAAAAATATTTGGAAATATATTGGAATATGTAAATATATTGAATAAAGGAAATAGTAATATATCTTTATTCATACAGTTTTACAATCTTACTTGAATGATAGTTACTGTATAGTAAACAAAACATTGCAGTCTTTTATGTTGTAGACTAGTGGACCCAGCAGACGTTGTCCTGCCCTGAAAATAACCCAAAACTCAATTGCAGCGCCACCTACCGGGTCCAATTGCGAATCTAAACCATTCCCAGATCCCCTTGAACACACACAAAAAATTTCATCAAAATCGGTCCAGTCGTTTGAGAGAAGTTCAGTCACATACACACTCACAGAAGAATTATATATATAAAGATTTACACAGAGTTCACACCTCTGACACCCAAGCTAAGACTAAACTTGTGTTATGGGTGAAATTAAAGCCAAGAACTTTTTCGTAGTACAGAAAATCTTCATCGATCTTCTGCCACCTGAGGCGTCGGCAGCGTATGTCGGACTCCAACTGATTAAAAACATCTTAACTCCTACAAAAACAAATTCAAATGTTTTATTATACCATTATTTTTATGTAGGTACTTTACTGGTTTGGCTGCACCTTTGATATGGCGGTTTCGTATGTCGTGGGTTCGATTTCCAAATATTTGTGTGTTCCATGTATAATTATTAAGTCTAGTACTTTGTGACCGCTAAGTGTACCTACCTATATTTATGAAGTCCCCTACGACACAGGCTTTTTCGAAATAATTTACAATATAAGTATGTATTTGTGTGTGATGGATACTTACTTACCTATAGGAAAAAATGGCCAAAAAAGAAAACACATGTTTTTTTTTGTATTTTTTACGTTTTTATAACAAGTAGTTCCAATAAAATTTTACAAGTTTATTTTGTACAAGGTACGGAGTAACCTCCGCTTATTGAAACTTAAACGCATCAGATATTTAATAGTGGCATAAATTGTGGATAGTGCTTTTTAGAAAGTAACAGGGCGTATATTAGCGCGGTGCACCTGTACGTCCGTGCGTCTACCGTCGCCACGAGACAAATCTACATATAAACATACATCAATGTGGTCGAGAGCCCATCACTATATAACCAATGTTATTAGTAATACCAATGGTAGGATTCAATTTTACTGCAGACTTCCCATTCGGACATGCAGGGTTAAAAAACAGCTATTGGCTCACTATAGAAGATTGCCTAAAACCTACTACTACGGGCTTAAGATATCTCTTGTGAGTATAGGGTTCGATTTATCATCAGGCGAGTTGTGTTCTTGTCATCATCATCACCTGGATGAATTTTCGAACATTATTTAACAAATTATTCTTCTCAGCATTGTAGTTCTCTCCTTCATAGTTCTGATTGTTTTTATTATTGTCTTATTGCTTGACGGCAGTGGTGTATTTTAAGTTTTCATTATCATAATTGTAGTTTTAAACATCTGTGTTCTTTACTTTGGGATGAAGTTAATATTAATATCAAATATTCACCCATCCATTTACAGTTCTCTCGGAATTAGAGGGGTTAGGTTTTAGTCCAAATGCGGGTTGTTAGAGTGCACACGCCGCCTCGAAAGTCGTTCAATCGCATTTTCCTTTACCGTTATTAACACGAATACTATTAAAACGCTAGTAGTGTATTATTATATTATAGATTTATAGTACGTACCTAACAAATAACCAAAATTGAATGGTATTACGTACATAAACGGAAACGTATGAGAAATTCAATAAATTTTAAAACAGTTCCTCATTTCGACTCCCAGATTCAACGGCCTAAGTGTCGATTAAAGTTAATTGACGTCTCTGCGAGGAGCGGTAAGATTTGAGTCTAGAGATTAAGTATCTTATTTGTAGAATGTTTTTGTTTGTAGCTGGCACTTAAGAGCAGGAATTTGCAGTCTCGAAGTCGAAATCTGCAGTAAACATTATAAATAAAGAATAGCTATCAAAATCCGTTCAGCTCAAATATTGTTCCTTAAGATTTTACGTCACAGATATTGATTGCATTTTGACATATCCCAACTATAAATTATTAAATCCTGTTATAACTTTTTAAATGTATTTTTATTTGAATAATGTTGCTAATTATTCATATAAAAATAACAACGATGACATCAAAACTGAGTACAAACGTATTCTTTATTTATAAACGAGACAGTTTTGACGATTATAACTTACTAGCTTCTGGCCGAAACTTTATCTGCGTGAATTGGGTCCGACCTGGATAAAAAGTAGCTATAATCTATCTGTGTGCCAAATTTTATCCAGATCCGTTCAGCTGTTCCGGCGTGAAGGGTCCAAAATCAATACTCACAAACTTTCACGTTTATAATATTAGTAAGGATTTCATAAAATATGTTACATTCGTATGTAGGTACTCAAATGAACGTTGGGATCAAGTTTTGGGGGATTTCATTATCTATGGACATCTCAGTTCATTTTTTTGAGGAAAATTACAGCCATATGCAGTCTTAATCTCTTCAGTGTATGTGTAATGTCACTTAAAGTAGTAGTAACGAGTGATGTTACTTTATAACCAAAAAAATATATATAAACGGTTGAAGGCATCCATCAACTGTTATACTGAGTATTGTCCGTGTCAATGATGCTTATTAATGTTATTGAACCATTACATAGCAATTGATACAGCGTGATCAGATTTTTGACCACAAGGTATGTAATTAAATATTATGAAATAACAACATAAAGGTGGACTGTACGTCTGTATGATTTCAGGTTTCATATCACCACAAAATGAAACACTGCTCGACCTGGGAATCGACACCTGGACCTCACTCTCAGTAACCGTACTTACGGCCACTAGCTTATAGAGTCATTTGTGATAAGTGTACGTAAATAGATGCTTGTAGTCTTTGTAGATAATTGTTTCATAATGATTAGCTATATATATTATATTTTCCAACCCACGCTAAATATTTTAAAGACATGATTATATTCATTGAAGTTAAAGAACGTTTGTGAGTGCTACCATTTCTTTGTGATTATATAAATTAATATTTATAAATATTTTAAATAAATATTGATATATATAAATATTTTGCAATGTAACGAGACTCTGAAGATATTTTTGGTGTTTTATTCTTAATTATATAAATTATTATCCGAATTTATTTAAAATTATAAGTTCACCACTTGACGCCTCTACATGGATTAATATAATTATAATCGTAATTTTGCAATGCAACGAGACTGAGGATTTTTTTGGTGTTTTATTCTTAGTTACTTATTATATATTATCCGAATTTATTAAAAATTATAAGTTCATCACTTGACGCCTTTACTATAAATCTTTACTGGAATAATATAATTATAATCGTAATTTTGCAATGCAACGCGACTCTGTAGATTTTCTTGGTGTTTTGTTCTTAGCTATATATTATCCTAATTTATTAAAAATTATAAGTTCATTACTTGACGCCTTTACTATAAATCCTTACTGGATTAATATAATTATAATCGTAACTTTTATGAACCAATGTAGGTGTTATTAATATCGCTTATATATTTTTCGTTTAACTAATTGAAATATATTAATTGGTTATAATTATGATGGGCTCTAAAGTTCAATCGATCCAATGCATCCCGTTACATACGCAAAATAATCGAAACACGATAAAAATAACTAGAAATTTCAATATTTAAAATTAAATAATTCGCCTAAAATTTAATTTGACTACATATAATAAATCCTTTTAACTTCATAACATAATTGATACTAATACGTCAATATACAACAATTTGTACTGCAAAAATTTATATTTGTAACGTAACGTACTCGTACTATTCACAAATGTAACATATCATTATTCAAAATTGTAACCTCACATAACCAACGCATTGGTTCGACTGAATCTTGTACAGATTTGTACTTACATTTAATTTATTTACAAGTTACACGCTATCGCTTGCCCGAAGATAAACGGAAAAATATCATTATGTTTATACGGTTCGTTTGGTGTTAACTTACCTAATGATACTGTCTTATTGTGTGCACATTCACAGCGTTCACAGCCTTCAGAAATGTAACTGAAGTATTGTGATGCGCACTGATCGGTAACAAAATAATGTTACAATAACATTAAAATCGACGGTAATGTTACGTTTATGAATAATTATTGAATGCTTTATAATAATTTATTGACTTTATTGTTTCAATCGTAAATTAAACTTACGTCCCTTCAATGTAAATCTCAGTCTAATGTGACGGCAATGTAATAATGTTACGTTTACGAATTATTGTTTACTCCATTAAAAATTGTAAATCACAAAAATGAATTACAAATCAGTACGCTTGTCATTATCGTATGCGTATACAAACTGAAACCTATTATTGTGCGTTCATAAGAAGATAGTTGTGCTATTTTTGCGCGGGCTTCGTATTCGAACAATCTTCGGGCTTTCGACCGTAAAACTATAATAACACCGAAATATCGGAACAACCAATAAATGTTGTTTTAGTCTAATTTTTTTAATTCTATTTGATTTCGAGACACAGTCTCTGTTGCTATCGCTCTGATAGCATTCGCTTTAAAGTCTAGCGAAAATAATGACGAACTGCCGGTCCAACGGCCAAGGCGCACCGATCACATCGCATGCCACCCGACTGCCGTAATAATAACAACTCCATATCCATAAAAATATAACTTACAAAAAATCTACTGTGCTTACATACAAAAAGGTCGAATGCTACACCAATCAAAAATTACATTTCACCTACTTATTGCTTACAAATTAAAAATGTTATTATTGTTGCAAATTGTACAATTATAAATTTTTATGATTATTTATTATTATTATTATTTTATTTGGAAAATATTTTAGTCTTATAGTTAATTTAGAATTAAGACGATCGCGGGATGTTTTACACGGCTGCGACATCGATACGCTCGCGCGTTGTTTTCGGCTGGTCGCGTCTGTGTAAGACATCCTTAAATCAATCGATTTATTTAATAACCCTCAATTGCGACTTGCGTTTGTCGCGTATCTGACACGACATACTCGTGACCACACATATACAGGATGACAAATCATTTGAGCCAATTATTGCGTTCAATGATAGCAGTCATCGTCAGCGACGTACAACACACATTTTTTTAATATTAGGCCGTGCTTACTGCACCAATCACGACACGCTAAAGATCATCTTAGTCTTAATATATTGAATTGAGCAGTATACGGACGCACGGACGCACAAATTGACTATAACCCTGTAGTAACTACTGAAACCTAACTAATAAGTAATTATTTTTTTCTCTTTCTAGGGGCGTATAAGTTAAAAGCATTACATTATTAAAGTCTCCACAAATTTGTATAACTTACTATAACGCTATTCATTTTTTTATTCATAAATTAAAAAGATAATAATATGTTTCTTATTATCTCTTATGCTACAAAATAATTGAACACAATCATAAAATAACAAATGCATTGTATATCATGTTATATTTTGCTATGTATAATGTACAGATATATCTTTCACATTTTATCGTAATCAATTCCCGATTCGTAAACTATTGCAATCTGTTCCTCACCACTGTTCAATAATATTTATTTATTATTAACTGCAATAATAACTTATAATATCGGTCATCTGGATATGACTTTTTTATATCATCATGTATAATAACAATAATTATATGACTCAAAAGACAATAAAAACTTTCGATAAATGATATAAATATATATAATATCATAAAAATCAACAATACAATAAAGTCACAGCATGTATGTACATGTTTTTTATACATGTTTGTGACGTCATTTGTGACGTCATCGTCAGCACAAGTACTGTCATCGTACCCATTTTAAGTGTATTCATTTTTTTTTCTACATAGGATTAGTTAGCTTAGACCAGTGCGTACAGAGGCAGAAAATCGAATCCTCCCTTCCTCTCTGTGATTCCTGACCGTTTCCTAAGTAGTCGACAAAAATCTACTATTTTACAATGAATCTCCCTCACTGTCAAAACACACCTAACAGTAAATTTATTTATAAGTATCAGAAGCTAAATCTGTAGCCCATCACCGAACCCCAGACCCAGCCGAAGTACTCAGTAAAATTCATCACGAGAAGATCTAGTTAAAATGGGTACAAGAAACGATGGCACTTTACAGGGTACCTATGCATTTTTTTTTGTCATAAATTATGTCATAAAATGACGACTAAAGAACTATGTATGTTTAATTTACGCGGTGACTTATTAGCTAGTTTCGTTTTATACCTAATCACATCGATTTAGAACATTTGTTGTGTGGTAGTAATGGTGGCACGGCCGCCTCCCTGACGTTTGAGCCCATGAAACAAGAAGCTCGCGGCGGCCTTGATTGGGGCGACGAGTGGCGCCCGCGCAGCGCTCTCCCATTGTCAGACATTGCCGGTGGCGGGGAACCTCGGCGGAGGCAGTGGGGGCGGCGGCCTGCCCGCCTCCACCCCACCCGAAGACTGCTCCGATACTGAAACGCAAAGCTTGGTTGTCATCACCACACTTCCATCGGTAAGGTCAAACTCATAATGGCTCTTAAAATTTGGACAATATTTAAATTTTTCAGGTCATTGTATTTCATTGTTCAGGATATTATTATGCTTAGGTATTATTATTAAACAGCCCCAATCAATAAAAAAAATATATTATATAATTATTTTTATATTAAATAAGTATGCGTTAAGGTATGTTTCTTTTATCTTTTATTTTGCCATAAACCTTCCCAGGCACGCACTCAAACTTTCATCGCGATATAATGAATGGTTTATCAATGCATAGAGGGAAACATACAAACATTCATTTGTATTTATATAGATTTAATTCGGCCTATGAAGGGTAAATAGTACATAGTATTAGACTACAAAATCAAGAGGAAAACTAAATCTAGCCTATTACTTTGTTTTTTTTTTTACAATAAGTTGAGGGAGTTCTTATATTAAAACTCCTTGTATGTTTACGCAATCAGAGTTTAGAAGGAAATACGGCTTTGAGTGGATGTTACTAAAATCCTACCGGCATGGAATTACTTTGTAAATATTTTAGTTGTGTCAGCCTAGTGTGTGAGCCCTTAAGACTTTGTAACAACACTAAGCAACAACACAATCATGCTCAAAGTACAAGTGCATGGATGATTGTATGGTTAAACAAAAGCATGACTGTGTGCACCGAGTAAAGTTGAAAGTGGTATAAAAAGTGAGCCTGATGCCTACAAAATTCCATAAAAACGAAAGCAAAATTCTAAGATTTGTAAAATAAATTTTGGTATATAATGTTCAGTGTAGCCAATTATGATTTTAACAATAGATTCATTAATATTGTCCATTGAGAAATCAACAAATGGAGTGTTAGAATTTCACTGCTCATGGCCAATAACGCAGACTCCATTTGCTACTGCTCCGTGAATCTAAATGTAGGCACCATAGTGATGTGAAAGCGTGTTACTTACGGGAATCATGTTTCTCATCAACGGGGGCGGGGGGTGGCGGAGGCGGCAGCTGCTGTTCCAACGCGTTCACGCAGTTCATCATACTCCCGTAGAGGCGGCTGTCACGAAAACTGTCCCTGCACACAGTCTTCAATCATCCCCATGGACCGATTATCAGATCATCCCCAAAGATGATTGGCAATTTTCTGGACGCGCTCGTGCCCGCACGGAACAAATATTTATCTTGAGCATAGATAGTTGTGCCGTGCGTAAGTGTGCTTGTGAGAATTGTGTTTATAAACGTACACACGATATGAGTAGAATATTAAAGTGTGGCAACGTTTTTATAAAATGAGATATTTCAAGCGATTTATCGATTTCCTCGCGATTTGAATTAGCAAGGTCTAGGTATGTCGTTAATTTACGTTGAAAATAATTATCCTTGTAAATAACTAATGTTCTTGTATGCCAATGTGAAATGCAGCTTGAATATAATTCGCTGTTAACCTCAAAAGGTATATGAATAAGTAATATTTAGTTGGTAATACCTCCATGAATAAATTAAATTGTAGTTTCACGATCAATATTTAGATACCTACATAAATCAATTCAACTATTTTGTAGATGTTCCGAGTTAGGTTTTAAAAATTAGTTGTTGTTAGTTAAAAGAATTTTGACCTGAAAAATAGGAACTACCTGTTTTTAAAAAGCTCTTAGATAGACAAGGTAACACCGTCAATTCAGTGATATTTACAAATGCTGTATAGACGTCACGTGCAACGCGTGCGCATGAATGACCAGCCACTGTCTGGTTTCGTGCTGTGTCGTGATAATAAGGAAAATAATGAATCATTATGTGTCATGTAAATGGTAGGACACAGTCAGTGCCAGTAAGTATTCAAAATGTATCAGTAAGACATTCACTGTCTTTCTTACCTTCCATTGGAATTCCGGAACAGTGCCAAAATCTCTTCGAAGGTCTTATTTTTTGTTTCAGGAACTTTTTTATACGTAAATATCCAAAAAATTGCAAGGAATACACTAAAAGGCAGGAATGTATAGTTTTCCAGTAGTGCCTGCAAAATAATTACAATTAAATTACACAAAAATAATATTCACGTGAGCGTCATTAAGCTTACATTAATAGGGGGAGCCCCACACTACAATGTTTTCCTCGGACAAGGTCCAACGCTCAATTTCGTTATTATTTGGTTGGAATCAATATTGACAGCAAACATGACTCACCGTAATTATAAGATCAGTGTATGTCTGTATCAATATTAATTAACGGATGGCAATTCGAAACATATACACATTGATGGGCAAACACATAAGGACCTACCTTCATGGAAGGAAAGCCAATTCCGACAACGAAATTGGCCATCCAATTAACTAATACAGCGATAGCCATCGCGCTGGGCCGAGGGCCTTGCGAGAACAGCTCGGCAGTGATGAGCCAGGGGATGGAGCCGGGGCCCACCGCGAAGAATACCACGAAACTCAGCGTGGACACCACAGATAAGTAGCTCATCCAGTCGATCATTTCCTGCACATAGCCGAAGAACTCCTATCAGGGGATAGCAATGATGTCCTTTCCCGTCGCCGACCGGATGAAATAAATCACAAACATAAATGCACATCACACACTCGTCTGTCCGTGTGTCTGTCAGCGCTCCACGCGACGCGCGGAGTCCTGCCTCAGTTGTTGAGTGCTGGTAGCGGAGTGTCGTCCATCTATCATTATGTACTGCGAATGCTGGTGATTAGTGCCATCCTGCTTTTGAGCAGTGTTGTGTGATTATAAATTTCGCTTCATTTAAAAATGCGTGCGCTCCCCGTGAACTTTCACCACAATTTAGTGGTCAACAAAAATAGTGTTTAGTGCTATGTGAGTGATGTACCTAACATTTATATTTGAGAATTTATTCCCGTTATTTACAATGCTTTCCTACCGAGAGTCCGGTTTCGGAAACAGGAAAGTGGCTGAGAGGGGAGGGCTAGCGAAGCGGCGAGTGTATGTGTCTCAATGATTATTAAAAACTGTTATTTTGAACAAACCAATGACAACAACGGATGTTGATGGCAATGATTTGATGTAAGAAATAAGGCTTTTAAAATCATTGCTGACATATACACCCGATGAAGCAAAATGAATGTATGTGAGAAATAAACCAGGGATTAAAGATGAAGTGCATGCACGTGTCACTAAACTAAATAAATTTAACGAATGAATGAATATTAGATAATTTTCTTTTACCAGGGGTACTTATAGATCGTCAAAATTTTGTAGAATAGATATGCATTTTATGTGTAATAATGGTTAAACTGAGAAGAAAAAAGCAGTTCCAGTTTTCTTTTCAACTTTTTCTTTCCAAGACAACGAACTTAAAATGGATCTCAGAATTTTGACGGTCAAAAATCTAAATGAATCTAATTTTGAAACGATTAGTTCAATAAATTGATTTGGAAGAGATCGAGCAACCAATTGGGGTATGAGAGAAAATATTAGTTTAAATGAAGAATTGACAGTAAAGAACGTTCATAGTTAGTAAGTAGGTGGAAAAAGCGATGAGAAAGCGTGCGAAAGCAATTTTTAAATGTAATCCTTGATTAAGACATCGCATTAGACCAATCTTTATACATAAAAGAAAACTAAATTTACATTATAATTACTGGATATATAATTACCTAGGATAGTTTACTTTTTTATTTACGAGTATTGCGAGTAACTAACTGGTTTAGTAGAAATATATGTATAAATAAATATAATTCGTATGCTTACTGAACAAATAATTAAGTTCTAAGTTAAAAAGTATAAAGTTGTAAAGCATGACGTCATATTTTTGGTACAGTAAACTCTGTCTAGCATAAAATGGAAAAAAATGGTTATAAACTCCTTGTTGTCAACCGATTTTCTATTGTTTTTGTTGGTCGGCTGTGTTTATGGTTAATTGTTTTGACTTAAAAATAATTAATAAATTAGCCTATTCTGCCTATTCTGTGTATAATTCTTCAGAGTTACATAACAATGGAAAATAGGAATCGTAACTAATGAATTCGCGGTGTCTCTCAAGGTATACATTTAGGGCCAATATTTCAAACAGAAATAGAGGCCCAACTTATTCTAAATTCTACAACACAGTTTAAAACAGTACACAAGTTGTTTACATATATTGTAGCAACCACATAGATTTTTCATATCTTAGATTTGTTATGGTGGTTTTCGTTGTTTTAAGAAACTAAGAAATGTTTTTGTATTACATTATTTATGATGTGGAGTAATTTATTTAATGATTATAGTCACTATTCTATTTATAACTATAATATATATATTGCTTCAAAGAATCTTTCTTTGCAGTGTTATATGGTATTGGATTCAAGATATTTCTAGATTCATCTGTTAAATCTGATCAAAGAAATTATTTGTTATAAAACCTAACCGAAAATTTGACCACATTTTTATAAGACACACCTTTATTAGGAATGAAATGGTGATGAAAATAGAGAAGATGAACATTCCCCCGAGGCCGTAGAGATGCAGGGTCCGTCGTCCAGTCCGGTCCATGAGAGGCAGAGAGACCAGGGTCATGCCGACCATGATGGCTCCGATGCCCATGGTCGCAAATTTTGCCGATTCGTCTGTCAGACCCGAAGAAGTGAACAGCGAGGTGGAATAGTAGAACACCTGCGGATAGACGGACGATCTTGATGGAGAATTTTGTATCGACAGTTTCGGACTGATTTAAATTTGTAATTTGGTGGTGGCCCAGTCAGAGGGTAACACTACCCTGGTAGGTAGACTTCGCACACCTTCAGTAACTGAAGGACTTCTCTTAGATTTGCAGGTCTCATCACGATATTACGATCTTTGCTGCTTGAAACTTTGCACAAATAAAAAAAATATCTACGGAATCAGAGTTACTTACTGCGTTAATGCCACTGAGCTGCTGAGACAGCTGCATGACGACGCCGATGAGCAATGGAGCGCGTAGCGTGGGAGAACAAAGTAATTCCCGCATCGAGATAGACGCCTCCGCCTGCTGGGCCCGTTCCTCCGCACGCATCTCTTCAATATCTTCTTCGACCTTGATCAGAGATTCAGAAGTTACGTCACAATGTAGGGCTACATCGTTAATGGTATAATAAAGAAATGAACATAACGCATTTTAGCTTGAGCTTGCTCATAAGATATCTTATATTATCATATAATTGGCTTAAAATTGATGTTTGATGGCAAATCACAAGGTTCATTTTACCATACAATATTTCATCAACAACCATAACAAGGGGAGAAAACAAAACACAATCGCTATCATTGTAAAAATGGATATTATCATCCTCAGGTAAATTTGCCCCAAAGAAAATAGAGACGAAGAGAAGAATTAATATGAGTTCTTACCTGGTTACTGGCCCTCAGTCGTCTGAGAGCTCGTCTGGCCTCTTCTTCCCATTGGCGCGTTATGAGCAGGTACCGTGGTGACTCGGGGCACGCTGGCAGCAACAATAGCTGCAGAATCGCCGGACAGATCGCCAAGCCTGAACCAGAAAGTTCTCTGAGTTTGGCAAACCGCGTAATTTGGGTGAGGGCAGGAATTATGGCATTTTTGCGACTCTACCACGAAGAAGACTAGTAAGCTTTTACTGTTATTGACGATATCTCGAAGAGTCTCCGGGTTTTCTCATAACGCATTCGCAGAGGCGTACTAATATATACCCACAGTTATATTTAGATTCCTTGTAATAGGGCTGAGTCTATTGCCATTAACCGAGCACAAATACTAAACTCCAAGCTGCTATTTCTATGAAATTCTCAGTAGCAGCTCGGAGTTTGGATTTGTGCTCGGTTAATGTCAATAGGCTCGCCCCTTATATGGGATTTAAAACATACCGGTGAACTGTGTATATTAGTACACCTCTGCCTAACCCTTCGGGGAATACAGGCATGATGGTATGTCAAGTCGATTTAAAATGCAGAAACAAAGCTCCTAACTTGGCCACTGCATAAGCTTCCCATTTAAAATTCCTTGCATTTAGCAGGATATTTATCAAATATTGACTGCCTCATTAGTCTAGTGGTCTCAAGTGCGACTGCTACGCTAGAGCTCCTGGGTTCGATTACCAGGTCGAGCAATGTGTTATTGGGTTTTCCTATTAAATTCTCAGTAGCAGCTCAGAGTTTGGAATTTGTGCCTGGAATAGGCTCTAGGCTCGGGTGTACATTAGTACATCACTGCCTAACCCTTCGGGGTATACAATCGAGATGGTATTTTATGTCATGAATCAATTATGAGTTAGTTAAAAGTTGAATAAAATAAAATGGTAATGTGCTAAGTTTAGCTGCAGTCTACATTCGAAGCGTTAACATCGTTTATATAAACTAATAAGTTGTCAGTTATATTTAACTTTTGGATTTTGCACCTGCATTTTAAACTTTGCACTTCCACTCTATTCTTAGCTTCATGAATTTTTAATTTAATAATTTCTACTTATAACCGTGAATAAATGCTTCGCGGTATTCCAGTTTTCATAATTGAATATTTAATGATGGTGTGTTTGTTGTTTCCGCTACTTTGGTCTGGTCGTACGTGACGTGACGTCCTGGGTTTGATTCCCAGGTTAATGAAAGTGTTGTTGGAGTTTTCTATCAAATTTTCAGTAACGGCTCGGAGTTTGGTTTTGTGTAGTTTGGTCCCTCGCTGTAATATTTTGTACTTTGCCTGACCCTGCGAAGTAGTGGCGTGATAGTATTCTGTACGCTATGTACCTTAGAATAGGAAGCTTAAAACTCGTTGTCTTTCTTTGTCACGCACGCGTTTTTTTTTTATGGGATAGGAGAGCAAACTTGCAGACGGATCGCCTGATGGTAAGCGATTACCGCCGCCCATGGACACCCGCAACACCAGAGGAGTCACGAGCGCGTTGCCGACCTTTTAAAAGGGAATTGGGCCTCCGGTACTCACTCGGCGAAACACAACGTAAGGGTTGTTTAACGCCGGTTTTCTGTGAGGCCGTGGTATCACTCCGGTCGAGTTGGCACAATAATATAATTAGTACACATCAGACATGTTTCGCCTTTGATTATTCTACTACATAACTACTCGTAGTATATTATTCTCTATATATGGTGTTGTATGGCTATATAGTGTTGTGCATTTTCACTCGACCGTGCCGGAAAAAGGGTTATTGCTAAAATTGTACCACACTGTTGCTTACTATCCTATCACCATTTCATCTTAACCTTACATATAGAGTAGCCAATATAACCATAATAATATGCAGACTGCCAACCTTTGAATACCTTAACAGTTAGTTGGGTGACCTAAAAAAATTATAATATCTTTTTAACTCTAACTGCAGTGGAAAACGCAGTGTGGGGCGACCTCCAACGAGATAGATAGGCGTCCTGGTCGCTGAGTCCTTAGATGCAGGAGTTATAAAATTGGTTCACGTGGATGTCTATGGACTGCCCTTCTCGGAAAACTGGTGTAATGGTCTGTTAAGTCATGATAATCATTAATTTTATATGAATCGATGCAGTTTTGCGATGCAATGACCTTTTTCGGCCGATACAACACATTCCAGGTAACACTTACCTAGCAAAATCGGCCATCCCTCATCGGTGCCTAGTATTTGCTCGATGCCCAGGACCTGGGACAGCAGCAGGCCCACAGTGACGGCCAGCTGGTTGACCGTGCCCAGTCCCCCACGCAGGTTTAGAGGCGCGATCTCCGATATGTACATTGGCACTAGTGATGTGTTCAAACCTAGGGAAAACAGCAATCCTTAATGTAAAGGCATTTGCTTAACCGGTAAATTCAAATTTCACTTGAGAATGGTTCTACCGATTAGGCGGTTCTTTTGTTGTGTTTGTTATGGTAAAAAATATTTTTTAGAAATGCTACTGGAAAAATCGGGAATGGGAAAATGTATAAATGTATTTAGCATGACACGAAATCTATTTACAGATCACAGCCAGAAGAGCGGAAAAAGAATACTTTTTTCTATTTACGTACTGTTTATATTTGTAGCCCTGCCGCATATTGTCAGAAAACGCCTGTCAGACATCTGACACTTACCGGAATACACTTTTGTGTATACATTTTTCGCTAGACCTCGCATATTCACAGAATTTTGCCGGATCTAATGTCAATACATTTCATGTCGCCGCCGGTAGACATCTGAGAGAAATTTCCTGATAATGTGTGGCCGTCGCGTACCGAAATGAGTAAACGATTTAATAATAACTAGCTTCTGCCTGCGATTTTGCCCCGCGATTCAGAATTGGATCCGACCTGGATAAAAAGTAGCCTATGTGTTATTCCAGACTATAATCTATCTCTGTGCTAAATTTTATCCAGATACGTTGAGCCGTTCTAGCGTGAAAGAGTAACAAACATCCATTCATGACTAGTTGTGTACTCTATGTAAACGGTACGCAAATTATTGTCAATTCCTCTCATATTCATGTCTTTTAAACCCTGCGAGATATTAAAATATTACATACACAAAAAATTCTTAATTCCTGTTTTAATCCCTAAAATTTTCAGTGCAATCTGTTCAGTTGTTTCGGTGAATCACAGGCCGATACTTCAATTTTATTTATTTGTTTAAATATAAAGCCAATTTGTTTAAAAATTTTGCTTTGTTTTTTCTTTCGCAAATTGTAGAAATCATTCATGAAAATAGTAATCGCAACAATATAACAATTCACAACTTAAGCCTTTGTTTGAAAATTGTATCATAGTTGTACAAATTTTAAATGGACAGTTTAAATTGGAGTATTTGGAGATGTTTTGATATTTTGTCTCTATGATAAAATATAGTCCTACTAATTTAATAAAATAAATTAAAATATGACTTATACGGTCAACGAAAGAGACAACATTTACATCTTATAATTTTTTTTAATGTTAAATTCTGTGTTGTGGCAACCCCAAACCAGTCCATTCGGAAAACCAGCGACGATTTGCCGTAACTGGCAATTCGACATTATGCTGAGATTGGACCGATTTGTAAAGTACCACAATTTAGGTAATAAGTAAGTACCTACCTAGTTATTATTATTTTTCTTACTGTATTCAGGTGCCTTTTACAAATAAATATATTTTCTTTCTTTCTTTCTAATTTGATTATTGGCACCCACCTATTTTTCATGATTAAATTATACCTTATATTATTCATATGGTAGGTATACTCGTGTAGTCTGCTTTTCACTCTGAATTTCTCACTCCCGATTTACCTGCAGATATTCTCGTTGAAGTCTTTACTGTACAGCGTTTGTGCAAACGGAAATTGTACTGAAATATTTCAACGGGCGATACTGTACCTTTCGGGATCGCGGACCAAGTTAAAGAATACTGGGTAACATGGAGTAGACAGTTAACTACATATTTATTCTCCATGTTTAAGTATCGTTTTTTTTAGCACTTCATTTACTTCATTTATCCAGATATCATAATAAAAGGAAGGGGCGCGTGGCTCACCGCACTGATCAAGCAATTTTCAAGGGCTAAGCTACTCTTGCTACCTTTGCCAATTTCTGGATGGGTGATCATACATTGAGACCATGCGTACCATGAAATATTTTTGTCAGTGAACCCATTATACTGTCCCATTGCTGGCCGCGGGTCTCCTCTCAGAATGAGAGGGATTAGGCTATAGTCCACCACGCTAGCCTAATGCAGGATGGCAGACGTCACACCCCGCCGCGCGGTCGAGAAAATCTCTCAGTTATGCATGCACTTTTACATTGCTTGCAAATCAATGATTTTGGTATTTAATACTAGATGTCAATGTCAATTCATTAGTAATGACCACTGAGAAGAAACACCGAAACATTTTTTTTTATACTACTAACGTGGCAAACAAGCATGATGGTAAGCGGTTATGGACGCTTACAACACCAGGGGTATTACACGCGCGTTGCCGAGCCTGTAAATTAAGGAGGAATAGTTGGGCTAGCAGCACAGGAGACAATAGCATGATGTTTATCCTATCTGCTAACGCAACGCTTCCTCGCGGAGCTCTGGCGATATTGCTCACCTTGAACACAACATAGCACGGAGCTATGTTATTTGGCTATGATTTTCTGCAAGGTGCAGGTACTTCCCCAGTTGGGCAGCTCCAATTATGAGTGGAATTATTCGATTCCACTATGCCCTCCCTCTCTCAAGTATCAATCTTAAGAAGTGATGATCTCTTTTTATTACAATGTAGGAAGTTGCAGTAGATGATATTCATACTCACCGCAGTTGACTCCGATGATGAATCTACCAAATATGAGCAGTTCGTAGCAGTGTGATATCTTCGTGAACCCCATGAGACTGGCGCCGCTGATACCAAGGATATTGTTTAGCAGCAATCCGCCTTTTCTAAATGACATAACAGAACATAAATATACCATCTCGCTTGCACTCCCCGAAGGGTTAGGCAGAGACGTTACTTTTATATTATTAAATTTAGACGTTTCGGTCTCTTAACAGCGTCTATAGTCAGGGGCGGACAGACCGAAACATCAGGATTTAACAGTTCGAATATAACCTGATAAAATTCACAAGTTGCTTTTTTCATTTTTTTGCATTTTATGTGAATTATTTTAAGTTAAGTACTGTGTCTTGCTATTATTATTAAGTCAATCTGACTGTGACAGCCGCGAGACACAAAGATTATGTATTGTTTGAGTATTTGGACCCTCTTTTTAACTATATAATGTCATTTATTTGGACATAAAAACGATGAATGTGTATTTGCCTTATTGATTTAGCGGTCGTAAACGTTGAGCGTGAACGTTCCATGTTTGTGTTCAAACTATCCCCGAAATCTTTTGGTAGTATTCAGATTATTTGAAAAGTTGTAAAACCTATACCTACTAGGGTTTTCTCTTACATCCATGGGTGCATTTACAAACATAATATATCATACTCAAACACTGAGATCAAAAACAAATACCTGTACCTAACAACAAGCGACAGTTGAAAACGCGGTCACATATGGAAACAGGTTAGTTCACTAAACTCCTAAGGATGTACTAATGCGATCGTTTTGCGATTGTGAGAGAGGGACGTGGCTATATACATTCAATAGCGCTATCTCTTTCTTACAACTCCTAAAAATGTTCGCGTTAACATGCTGTGGCAAGCGCGGAATTGTGGAATGCGCTTCCCGAGTTGGTCTTCTCCGATAGATTTAGATAATCTGGGTGTCTGTAAATCACGAGTGAATCGGTATCTTCTAGGCAAGCGCGCTCCATCGTAGATCACAGTGTCGCATAACATCAGGTGAACTGGCGGTCAAACGTAAACCTAACAAGAATTGAAACAATGCACTGACCGACATCCGAAAACCGACCTTCCAAATCTGTTAGCAATCATGCCACCGGAGAAGCCACCAAGCATGCCGCCGATAGCGAAGATGCTGACCGCAATGGAGTACAGCCTGTTGACGGTGTCATCTTGCAGGTCCATCCCGTACCGGTTCTTGTAGACGTCCTTCATGAAGTTCGCGATGTTCTGATGGAAATGAAGAGAGATTAGGAATAGTATGTATTATGTTTGAAAAATTATGTCTGTCAGTTTATTACAATAATGTTTTTCAATGAACAAAGCTTAAAATAAAGAAGTCCTTATAATGATCATCATATCAGCCAAAAGACGACCATTGCTAAACAAAAGTCTCCAAATAAAAGACCAAAGGACACCCAGCAACCTTCACTGTCCGTTCGTCCGTCCATCTCGTTGGGAGGCGTCCCATACTACGTTTTTTTCAGTGCATGGTCTCCACTTAAGAACCTTTCTACCGTAGTGCCCAGCAATACTATGGGCTATATGGCTACTTTCTGCGTTTAAGCTAATCCTCTGAGCTATGTCGGCAACTTTGGTTCTTCTACGGATCTCCTCATTTCTGATTCGGTCGCGGTCAACATGGGTATCATAAAAAAGCTCAAGGTCAGTCAACGAGCTATGGCAGCTTATATGCATAAAGATTTCAGTATCTTTAAATATTTTAAAACAAACTACATACAACATTTCTTAAGTTCTTGTTGCTTGATGAAGTTAAAAATCATCGTTATATCGTGTTACATTTAGGTAGACGCTAAAAATTGAAACAGGATTTAAATGTGTATTGCATTATATTGGCTGAAAGGCCCGGAGAGGTTACTACAATCATACTCGATGCAACTAGCGAAACAGTTCCCTAATGCAATTTACAATAGCAGAATCTGGCTATCCGCAAACTATAATCCCTAAATTGCTATTCAACGGTTGAATGCGTAACAATGGAATATCAAATAATCTGATATTCATTACATTATCGAAGACTGGAATAACATAAATCATTTCAATAAATCCTTTGATACTAAAGTTGTAAATTCACGTTTCAAGTGCAATGCATGTTTCCTTGCCTACAACGCTTGTTTCTCCAATTGAGGAGATAAATCTTTAAATGGCTCAGGTCTTGGATTGCACAATTGCCATTACTTCAGTGTTTGTATGCATGTAGTTTACGAGTCGTTAGATAATCAGTTCGAATGAACTTAGCGTCGCTCGGCACAACGCTTGAACAAATTTGTCTAGTCGTTAATGTCATTGAAAATTTCTTCACTAAATTGACTCTCTCTCGGAACGTTTGTTGAGTTAACCGATTCACAAGTTTCTGCAAATTGGGTGTATTCAGTTTCTCGATGTTTAATCACTGTATAAATTCATTCCTGTTATGAATATAAGCAAAATGCATTTCAAATAATTATAAAGATTGCCGGCATGAGTACTAGGAAAATGTTGAAAGTGGTTTAAATTGCTTGCGAAATTTTTTGCTATGTATGGTGTATGCTTTCTAGGTATTCATTTGTAATTACATAAGTACCTTGTTTTAACTACACACTCTTATACTGTTTATACTTTGCATCATGAATATGTATTTCAATTACTGTCACTACTAGCTCAATCCTTGAACCTGCAATTCTGCTATAAAATGCTTATTTTATCCACTTTTGAGGATGATATCAAACACGATTATATCAGCCAAAAGAAATCTATTGCTGAACAAAGAACGGTTATATACCGCCTGCATTCAAAGTGGGTGATCTTTTTATCTCGTTGGAGGTAGGTAATTCTAAACTGCGTTTCCGGTGTGTGGTCTTTATTCGCGAACCTTTGCCGGTACAAGCCTATGTCGGCAGCTTTGGATTTCCACATTTGTGAAATACCAAGCATAGCTCTGTCCATAGCTTGCTGAATGACCATGAGCTGTCTTTAAGAACCATATTGACGTACATGTATACGTCTTTATGTTTTATGTAACACGTACTGGTTAAAAGTTACTTTTGTGTTAAGGCTTAATACTAAAATGTGTCAAAATATATAGAAACTTACTTTGCCAGGAGCGTTAATGACGCCTGTATTGTACCCAAACTGCAACATGCCCAGGACCGCTGCCAGAATAGCGTACGACAAGAAGAAAGTGAGGCCCTGCAACAATAACAGCTCAATTAGATATAAACAACTATAAATAAAATAACTTAGGTGCACATTGTATTAAAATCTGCCTAAAGGACAGCGAGTAAAAAACTAAATGAAATGTTTCAGACGATGTTCTTGAATTTGAATGCTATGATGTTAGCTTACTGAATCACACGAGGACGAGACAACACAGAAAAGAGAATAAGTTTACAATTCTATAAATTAAAGTATTCAAACAACACAAAAACATATCATTTTCGAATACACAAACATAATATAAACAAGAAAAAAGCACGATGAAGCTTCTACGGTAGATACTTCATTAAATTTAACAGCATGTTTTGACAAAGCATAACTTCTTCCTAGTCAAGTCTATCAAGTTTAGATTTAGCAAGCCTTATAGAATATTTCATTTACTATTTTTCTTTAATACTTAGGTTTATATTTTCAATACTCTGTTTTATAGGGATAACTGCCAATTGAATCACCGTACTGAGGTTCAGAAAAGAAAACTTAGTTGAAAAGAAAATAGCGTAATCTATGCATTTATCTTCACTAAAGATTTACAAAGCTTGTGAAACTTATTTCAAATAAAAAAAAATCATTGAAATTAAACTTGTAAATGTAGAACAAACCCCTCTTCTTAGAGTCCCCTTCCTACAAAGTCAAAAGTAGCCGCAATTTTTCAATCCCCATCTTCTGCGAAATCATCATTGTTATTTTTGGGTAGTATTAATGCTTAGCTATTAAATACAATTTGGTGCAGTTGGAGACGTAATTCATCGTTTTTTGATTAACAAATAAAAATTCGTTAAAATACTTGAAGCTTCTTAAATTAAAGAACATGTATAATTCCTTCACCTCTAGAAACAACTTCTTAATGTATAAACTACAATTGACAAAGGAATTGGGCATGTTTGACTTGCACTTTCATATTGTTCTCGAGAAGAATTAGTGGTTCTTTGAATATGGGAGCAATGCAGTTAGTGGCGACTGATGAAGTTACAGCTTTGTATATGGTTTGTTTTGCATTGTATAGTGCTCGGCCGTCGTGTGCTGTAAGTGAATTTAATGGAATTATTTAATTTGTTTCTTAAAAGTGCCGTGCTTTAAATGGGTTGTATTTTTTACTTTAACATTAGCATAGTTTTAGTTAAGTTCTTTAAATGTTCTCTCTTGAGAACCAAAAGCTTTTAAAATTCAATTATCAATTTTGATAAAGTCCCCGGCCTTGAAATATGTTTTTGGCCAATGTTTAGACTTGTTGGTTTTAGTATGTTATGATACCAACCTGTATTGGAAAACAGCTTTTGCGAACAGTCTTCGCTTTTTGAACCTTTTGATTTCTAGCCGATTTCTTGCACTTACAATACGTGTAGATCATCGTCACAGCATTTACTTCTGGTGGATTGGTATAGAGGCCAAAAGTAGTGGCGATCTTTGCTCTCCTTCTGATGTCTCGCACCTGTTGGTATCCAATTCATCATGAGTTACCAACCTGTCCTACCCTGTCCCTGACACGCCACTGCTGTTTTGTCTCTTCGCTCTTCAAATATACCGAATTCCAATTTTGATATTCAATTCGAATGCTTCTTTCCCGTCGTTTAAAATGCAAATATTTTTAAAATAAATAATTAGGGTAACAGATTTTTGTGCAAAACGGTAGACTAAAGAGCAAACCATAGTACAGTATCAAATAATCAAAATAAAATATAATCAACTATTAAAAAGGAAAATATCGATAACGAAATAATTGAACGTAACTAATCAAGTACCTGTTTCATAATGATGTCTTCTCGTGCAATTCTTCGTTATCATCATAGTTAATGTTATCTACATAGAAAATCATTTTAGCTATAGTCGGCCTAAATGTTCCCACATGATAATAACTTTAATGTCCGAATCTATGCTATCTAGCTTTCTTCAATAGCCAACTCTAAATTCATTCATATATTTTCATGATTTACATTCTTAGAGCAAGCTAGTTCATCAACGTCAAATCGTCGTTCTTAAACGACATTTACTTTAAAATTGTAGAAAATATGATGTCTTATCCTAACATTTTTCACATCAATATCCCTTCTATTTTAATTGGTAATTACGGATATATCTGTGAGTGCATGAAATTAGCACAAATGAAGATAACATTCGATTTTTATGATGTGATCTTATATAGTTATTTATTAATAGTGAATTTGAGTGTTTATTAATAGTGATGAGTAAGTTTCACAGAACAAGTAACATATATTGAGACTTGGAGCGTGGACTGTTTATTATCAAAATGTTTCTTCTGTATCGTGGGATTTTTCTATATTCTATAGCTGTTTCAAATAAGACCTGGAAGAACTACCTATGAAACATAGGAGTATTTGTTCCGAAAAGGGATCGAACCCACAAAGCCTTGGCACGGAAACCGATTGCTCAGCCTATATGACAAAGGTGTCGTCAAGAATATTTACCTCCTTGTCCGTATCTTCTTCATCATCAGGGTTATTGCGGAGCCTCTTACCTGTTCCAGTAGCCTGAGCTTCCGCCGCTGCGAGTGCTCCTCAAGCCGGTCGACGTACTCACGCAACTCTTCGATCTCTTCCTTCACTTGCTGCACGGTGTCCAACTCTTGCTTGATGGCGACCATGTCACGTTTCACCTGCATATAATGGTACCTATTATTTATTGAAGAAGCAAGTGATTAGTATTAATAAGATTAGTGACTGCGCCATAAGTCTAATGGTGCTAACCGCGACTACTGCGCTTAAAACGTGTTCTGGGTTCATTCAGGACGAGCAAAGTTTTATTTTTTGTTTTTCTATGAAATTCTCAGTAACAGCTCGGAGTTTCGTTTTGCTTACAGACGTCCATTATCTATATCTATATATAAAAGATGAACCTGACTGATTAACGTATCAACGCACAGCAGAAACTACAGGAGCCAGACCTCTGAAAGTTTGCATGCTGGTTCCTTTTGCACTGTAGACGAACACTAAGAAAGTATTTTTGGAAATTCAACCTCTGGGTGGAATGGGGGGGAATGAAAATCGGTATTTAGCAGCTCAGTTAAAAAATATAAAAAACGTGTCCCTTATTTTTTTCTCCTTAACGTGTAAAAGAGGTGAAAGGGTTGAAAGCTATTATACAAACTTAATCTGTTTGCCATTTTATGATATTAAATCTCCTTGGTGTAAGTACAGTGGGCACAGTATATTTTAGAAACGAAAATTACCTACGCAGGCGAAGCTGTGCACAGGAACTCTAGTAATACATAGATGTAGTATTATTGTGTTCCTCTATAGATTAGCCATATCGTTTAAAGTTAGCCTATACGTATAAACGATATGGCTAATCTACAACAGGATAAATAATCGACTACACATTTGGCGTAGTGTCACTTCGCCATTACTTTTGCATCGCATATTGTGGGTTCGATACCCACCCAAAGCATATAGTGGTGCGTTCCACGGATAACATACCATCACACCTATATTCCCCGAAGGGTTATGCAGAGGCATACTAATGTAAACCCACAGTTCGCCGGTATGTAATAGGGGGCGAGCCTATTGCCATTAACCGGGCAAAAATCCAGATTCCGAGCTGCTACTGAGAATTTCATAGAAAACCCAATAACACTTTGCTCGACCTAGGGATCGAACCCAGGACCTCTAGCGTCGCAGTCGCGCTTGGGACCACTAGAGTAATGAGGCATATACTACTCACTATGCGGCATATACTACTACGGATAATTGTATGTATGCGACGAGGATATCCGCGACCAGGAATCTAGAGTGAGGCAGTTGTAAATCAAATATATCGAACTACGAACGTTTTATTGATGGATCGCACGTTTCCTCACCAAGTGTTTCGATCCCGACGATCGAATCAATGTTCGCGACTTATCTTTTTCTTGCGTTTACGCCATTTGTACTTATTCATTTAAGCATCATATCATCATGCTTGTTTTCTCCAAAGGGTTATGTAGTGGTGTACTAATGTATATGTAGGTCCTATTTAATATGAACCGGCTTATTGCCATTAATCGGGTACAAATTCAAACTAAAGGAATTTCAAAGAAAATTTCATAGAAAAAACTTTGCTCGGCCTGGGAATCTAACTCAGAATAGACTTGCTTAGGGCCACTAGAGGAATAAGGCAAGAAGGTTTCATTATATGGGATATATGGAGTAGGGTAAAAACACCAGTCTTCGTGCCATAAATAGCTCAATGATTTAACGAGCATGCGCCTAAGGTATAGGGTTGCGTGCGTCGCGTGCGGAGCCGTGCACTACACCAAATGCTTCGGCTCGCCGCTTTTACCGGCATCAGGAATAACCAATAACGGCCTCTGATTTATTTCAAACCACATTAGGTCTGTTAAAAATTGTAGAAAATGGATTTCATAATGTTATATGAAACCATGCGCCGCAACCGCAGAGTGAGGTGACCATTTTAACAGCTACGACGAACGTGCAGTCAATTTTCGTACGGGTGCAAATCCAAAATACATCTATCTAAATATATATAAAACTCAAAGGTGACTGACTGACTGACATAGTGATCTATCAACGCACAGCCCAAACCACTGGAGGGATCGGCCTGAAATTTGGCATATAGGTAGATGTTATGACGTAGGCATAAATTCTACCCCCAAGGGGATAAAATAGGGGATGAAAGTTTGTATGAAACTTTGTCAATTTTAAACCGATCGGGCTGAGACTTTGTATGCAAATAGCTACTATGACGTAGGCATCCCCTAAGAAAGGATTTGGATAAATTCCACCCCTAATGGGATATAATATGGGAATGAAAGTTGTATAAATCTTCTTAGATTTTCGACTGATTGAACTGAAATTAAAGATTGGAGCTACTATGATGAAGACGTCTTAAATAGGATTTTGATAAATTCAACCCCCATGGGGATAAAATAAGGGATGATGGAGGATGTAAATGTATTAGTTTGAACTATCAGTACCTAATGGAACGAATAAATTAAGACGAACAAAATATTAAAATAAATAACTTCTTAACTCGAGCGAAGCTGCGGGCAAAATAATTAATAAATTTCGACCTATGTAGGGGTGAAATAGGGGATGAAAGTTCATATGGAACAAAGTAACTATTTAGCGCGGACGAAGTCGCGGGCAAAAAGCTAGTATTAGCTAGTATTATTAATTTACATATATACATATGTAAATGAATCGCTGTTTGTTAGTCTCGCTAAAACTCAGAAACGACTTGACCGATTTTAATATTAGTTTTTCGTTTTGTTGGTTTTTATACAGGGGGAAATCCTAAAAAACTTCAAAATGTTTGTATGGAAGATCGTCTAACCGATGCTACACAGAACATCATTTTCGGTACCGCCACTTTGGATTACTTTTAACAGCAGACAATGGCAGAAAGTGTTTATAAATTATTTGGTGAATTTAGGTGTAGCCGATTAAGTTGGCAAACGAGCTGACGAGCCACCTGGTGGTAACTAATCATCGTCCCCCATGGACACCCCCAACACCAGAGGAGTTGCTGATGCATTGCCAGTATCAGCAGCAGCAGCGAAAAAAAACCATTCGCTAACGTCGCCGTGAAGACTGATGCAACGAAGCCCTTGCCTGAAAAGGCATCGAAGCGGGCTGATGATGATGGTTTCGTGACGGTGAAAAGGAGGAAACGCCGTCAACGAACTAACAAGAACCGCTGCGGCACGGCTCCTGCTGAGCCTAATGTGACCATACGTGCCGCGAAGCCGAACACTCCTGTGTACATCTCCCGCCTACACTACACCACTAAGGCGGAAGATATCGTGGAGTACGTGCGCCAGCGCATCAAGTACACGCCGAGAGTGCAGCTGTTGGAGTCGCACCGCAACGTCAACTTTAAGGCGTTTGTAGTGCGAGTACCAACGTGTTATCTGCACCTCGTCATGGAAAAGGACTTCTGGCCGCAGGACGTGGTGTTCGTCGCTTCCGGGGACAAGTGCCACAAGAACGCACTGTGACAGTGACTAGTGCCAAGTGAAGTGACTTACTAACATAGGTTAAGTTTATATACTAACATCATTTGTTATTTATTTTATATATGTCAGTGTGTAAGGTATATATCTATGGGCCATAGATGCCTGAAAATAAATGATTTTGATTTGATTTGATTGCTAATTGCGATGCCGCAGCAACCGAAGGAAACTGGCTACTTTTACACATAAGAACATGCAAAAGTCGAAACACACACCAAGGTGCTTTATGATAGACTCCAACGTAAGGGTGGTCGCCAGCCAGTCAGACCCCAAGAGGTCTTACTACAGAGCAAGTCAGATATTTTCACACCTCTTACGAGATGCCTATCTAAATGGCAGTGAGGAACAGTATTCTAACCCGTCCCCACACGGTGTAAATATTTCATCTATCGTTATATTATGTAACCCCAAATTTTAGCGTGACTTGAGGGTCTTCGCGACAGGCTTTGCCAGCGACGGTAAATTAGACGGCACAACACTGATGACCAGCGAGCCACAGATCAGTCGTATTGGTATGTCCGAAATGCATTTGAGAGTGCCTGAATAAAGTGATTAGGCTTAGAATACCACGAGTTCCTATATGTTCAAAGACAATAATAGCGAGCACAACACAATGACCATGAGCGATTCCGACGATGACGCAGTGCTCCTGTGCAAATACTCAAATGGGTCTAGCTGTTTTTCAGTTTTAGCAAGACTAACGAACAGCAATTTTTTTTTATATACATAGGAAGATAGATAAATTGATGGTGATACAAAGTTCATCGGGTCATCTAGTAATACTTTTTTGTATTCGTGATAGGCTTACGCTTGACCACTAGTTCGCCTGATGTTAAGCGATACTGCGATCTACGATGGAGCGCGCTTACCTAGAAGAAACCGATTCACTCGTGATTTAAAGACACCCAGATTATATATGCCGGGGAAGACCCAAACGAGCAGACGGATCGCCTGATGGTAAGCGATTACCGCCGCCCATGGACACCCAGCAACACCAGAGGAGTCACAAGTGCGTTGCCGACCTTTTAAAAGGGCATTGGGCCTCCGGTAACCTCACTCACTCGACGAAACACAACTCCGGTCGTGCCGGCCCATTTCATGCCGAAGCATGGCTCTCCCACGTAAAAATAAATACTAGCAACCCGCTCGCGGTTTCACCCGCGTTTCTCTGTTCCTAAGAGGCGATGCTTGATGTAATATAGCCTATAACCTTTCTAAATAAATGGACTACTCAACACAAAAAGAATTTTCAAAATCGGTTCAGTAGATCCAGAGATTACCCCCTACAAACTTTACCTCTTTATAATATTAGTATAGATAAACGTCAGGATGACAGGCGTGGCCATTGGGTGGAGACGAGAATATTAACATCCAATGCATAAAGGTATCGTCGAAACGCCAACGAATCAAAGGCCCGGTATTATTTCACTCTATACGAGTATACTACTATACAGGAATAGTACTTTTTTAACCGTGAGGAAACTTCAGTATACTTACTGGTACGATATTTATAAATGCCATCGCGCCTGTATTCCCCGAAGTGTTAGGCAGATGTGTGCTAATGTACACCCACAGTTCGCCGGTATGTTTAGGTCCCATGTAATAGGGGGCGAGCCTATTGCCATTAACCGGAATAACATTATCCAGTAAAATAAGAAATATATATTATATTTAATATAAAATAAAGTAAATGTTTACTTTCATATTAAATAAGCGGCGGTAGCCTAAAAGCTAGGGCGTCGGACTGGCGATCATGTGGTGTACACTCGTAACACAAGCATTTAGCTTAGCACGAGGGGTTAACAAGCCACATTGCCCACATTGCTAGTAAGCTAAAAAAAATATATGAAAGTAAACATTTTAATTTAATGTTTAATGAAGTTGGAAATTCACAAAATTAGTGCAATTTCCCATAAACCTAGCAAATTTAAAAGCTTCTCACAGCAGTGCACACTGCTGTGAGGCAGCTTTTAAATTTGTTAGGTTTTGCCACTAGGCTATCACTGCTGATAGCCTAGTGGTATGACCATAGGACTGCCAGGTCAAAGGTCTCGAGTTCGGATCCAAGGCACGCACCTCTGACTTTTCGAAGTCGTGTGCGTATTCAATAGATAATTATCACGCGCTTAAACGGTGAAGGAAAACATCGTGAGGAAACCTGCATTCCTGACATTGTCTCGATGGCGTGTGAAGTCTGCCAACCCGCACTAGGCCAGCGTGGTGGATTATTGCCTAATTCCTCTCATTCTGAGAGGAGACCCGTGCCCAGCAGTGGGACAGTATAATAGGTTATACTGTACCACTACAATTTTTTTTAAAAAAAGCTTACTAGCTGTGTGGGTCGCACATTACTAGTATTCTTGTTAACCCCTCGCGCTAAGCTAAATGCTTGCGTTACGAGTGGGTTCACGTCGGTAGTGCAATGGGTGGGTTTCGAACCGGCAACTACATGAGCGCAAGTTTGAGGCCGTCAATCAATTAGGTATTTAAAAAAAATATTGTTAAAGTAGGTCAGCTTCCATACCATAGTGTTTTTCGGTCTTTGAATCTCTAACTTTTGACTATAACAAATAATAATTTAAAAAATTAAAAATCTCATGCCGAAGTCGAAGGCATCATCTTAAACATTAAAAAAGACTGTGAGTGACTCCAAAGACCGTTTGCCCCCGACTGCATGAGATTGGTCATCTTGTTTCGACGATCTTTAGCAGTTAGCTCGTTAAAAAATTAAACATAACTCTCCTCCTAGCGCAGTCGGATAAGAGGAATATTTTTTTTATCCTCCTCCTCAAGTTGTGTTCCTCATTGCTGAGGGTCGTGATTTTCCCAAGGAATTTTGATTTTGACAAAGTTGCGCCACCTGTGCCTGTCTTTGGCGACGTGATGTGCCTCGTGAAGTTTGGTATTCAGAGATGTGCGGATCTGGTAAGGCCATCTTATACGACTTCGACCTCTAGAGCGTTTGCCGTCGAACTTTTTTTATACTGTAGTAAAAAAGTTATTTTTATTTAGTTTTTTTTTCTAACTTCCACTATATTTATTGACCTGCAAACAAGTTGAGTGGTGGCCATTCGCTAACTTGCCTTTACCAGCCTTGACCTACCCTCAAACGATCTAACTGCGGCCTGCGTAACATCAAGTACTTACGTGTAATTTGCCTAAATTAACGAGTTAGTTGGCCTACTTCAGAATTATTACTTAGTCACTTATGGGGAGAAGCTTAAACTCGTGAAACTCGAAAAGTGGTGGCTTGGTGCAATCGGAAAAGCTGCAATTGCCTGGTTTATTTAAAGATTCAAGCTCAATGTACCTTGGAAGTAATCTAACCTGAAAATAACGATCCTCATACTTCATATTTTAATTAATTCGTGGAATACACGAATTCACGCCTGTATTCCCCGAAGGGTTAGGCAGAGGTGTACAATCATAATTCACTGGTATGCTTGTATGTAGGTCCCATTATTGCTATTAACCGGGCACACATCCAAACTTGTTATCGTTTATTTTTTTATAAAATCCGTAGGAGGAACTCGGAGTTTGGAATGTATGCCCCGTTAATGGCAATAGGGTCGCCTCCTATTTCATGGCACCTAAAACTACCGGCAATATGTGGGCGTACACTAGTACACCTCTGCCCATCCCTTTTGGGAAAAACAGGCGTGATGGTATTAATATATTAACATTAACAATTGATTCTAACTAATAACACAAGAGACTATGCACGTTTATATCTTTTTACCCGACTGCGTCAGGAAGAAGGTTATGTTCTTATGTTATGTATGTGTTTATGTATATTTCGTTGTCACACTCTAGTCTAAACGGCTTGGCTCGGCTCGGCTCGGCTCGGCTTGCCATGCCATGACAGCGGCGATAACAAAACACCACCGGTCCCCCCACTGCCAACACAACGCCTCCTCGCGAAACTCTGGCGACCTTGCTCACCGTTAGGAACACAACATAGCACGGAGCTATGTTATTTGGCTACGATTTTCAGCAAGGTACTTCCCCAGTCGAGCAGCTCCAATTGTGAGTGGAATTATTCAATTCCACTATGCCCTACCTTTCTCGATATGTAAATGTCTTGAAAAATATTTTTTTCAATATCTATCGACTGGCGTATCAAATTACATGTCTTACACTTTAACTTACATCTTTGTTTAAATGTAATTTGAAATGACAAATGCTAAAAATCCTAACTAAAACGTGTATAATAGAAAGAGATAATTAAAAAAAAAGACGTGTGGCACTCGGGGACTGCCGCGGTAAAGCTATTGCATAGCGTTTTTTATCAACTTATGTAATACAACCAATGCCACCTAAAGGCGGGTTGCTGAACTAAAGAGACAAGCGTGTTTCTCTTTAGTTCAGCAACCCGCCTCTAAGTGGCATTGGTTTTTATCAACTTATGTAATACAACCAATGCCACCTAAAGGCGGGTTGCTGAACTAAAGAGACAAGCGTGTTAGGTTTTTTTTCGTTACGGAATTTCTGGATTCGGTCCCCACGCTCATGGCCCGCGATAGAAGCTATGCAATAGCTTAACAATAAACCTGATTGTCAAAAAAGAAGGAAACAAGATGATCAATCTCATGAAGTCTATTTATTTGCGTCTACTCAAAGGTAGGGTGAACAGGCATCTCCTGAGTGTACTCGCTTCATCTTCCCTCTTTGCCCCGGAGGCAAGATTGAGGTCAAGAGCAACCCCATTTTTAATAAAAAATGTCAATCAGTAACTTTGACAATTACAAATATCCTAAATCAAGTAACAGCAAAGATATTTATGATAATATTAATTTAATTTAATAAACAAAGCTTGACCAAAACTTGACAAAATAATTACCTTTAAGTAAATGATGTCAATCTGTAATTGGCTACCTACAAATATTCTTAATCAAGTCAAAACTGTATTATTGAATATTCTAGTCTATTAATTTAATAAACGGACCTAGATCAAGAATGGATGAGTAAAATAACATACCATCATCACGCCTGTATTCACCGAAGGGTTAGGCAGAGGTAGCCTATTGCCATTAACCGGGCACAAATACAGACTCCGAGCTGCTACTGAGAATTTCATAGGAAAACCCAATAACACTGCTCGACCTAGGGATCGAACCCAGGACCTCTAGCGTAGCAGTCATGAGTAAAATAATAGTAATTTTAACAAATTCTTGTTTGTATACTTGTCCATAAGTAAAAATGGATTATTTTTTTATTTTTGAGAAGACGATTGTAACAAAACTTCTTGGATCGTTATGTTTTGTTGCGTTTTAAGTTTTTGTTTTATTGTATTACACACTGGACTTCCCGTGCGCAGCTTTGCCTGCGCACTTTGTTATTTTTCGTTTCTAAATAAACTGAGCCCGCTGTACCTACGCCATGGAGGTTTCATATCATAAAATGTGTTAAGTCTAAATTTAAAAGAGCGAAAACAATTGTCAAAATGTCAACAGTAAATGACAGCTGTACATATCTTGACGATGTCATCGTGTGACCATTGCATGGTAGTGAGTGCTCAGAGGAAAGACAGCTTTCCTCTGAGGAGTGCCACTTTCACCCCCCTTTCACCCACCTTAGGGGTTGAATTTCCAAAAATCCTTTCTTACAGCTTGTCTACAGTGCAAAAGGACCCAGCATGTAAACTTTCAGGGATCTAGCTCCTGTAGTTTCGGCTGTGCATTAATACGTCAGTCAGTCATTCAGTCAGGTAGTTCTTTTATATTTAGAGATTAACGTTTATCAATTTCTGCCTATCGTAAGCGCGGCTAAGCGTGAGGTACTGGGTTCGATACCCATCTCGGGCAAAATATTATTAAGATTTTTTATGTTAGTCTCAGTAACTGCCCCAATAACCTTTACTACAAAAACTCAAACCATCTATTTTTTATTAACCCCTGACGTAAAAACGACGGTGTGTTATAAGTTTGACGTGGGTGTGTGTGTGTGTGTGTGTCTGTGGCATCGTAACTCCCAAACGGAATAACCGATTTTGATTTTGTTTTGTTTGAAAGGTGAATTATTCGGGAGTATTCTTAGCTACGTTTGATGAAAATCGGTCCAAGATGGCCGCCGCCACAAAATGGCGATGTCGGGGGTTTCTTCAAATTTTTAATTTTATGTAAAATTAATAAGTCAATATAATACGGTAAAATTCGTACAGTTGTTTAATTTCTATTGATGTTGGAATAAAACTACTTTTTCACGGATTTTATGGCGTTGATATTATTTAACCTTTGATCCTATTGAAGTATTGATATAATGCCTCGTATAGTTTTATAAATGAAAAGCGTCCAAGAGTACACAGTGAACAACGTCAACATATTGATTCGGGAGAAGAAACGGCGGAACAAACTCCTTAGCAACTCATTTCAGTCTGTTAAGTTACTAAGGCGTTAAAAGTTATGTAAAATCAGAATTTAGATTTTTGTTTAGGGTGCTGGCGATGATAGCGACAAGAGTAGATTGTCCCTATATCCGGCACTGCTGTAGCAATTATGTCACATGTAGTGCTCGATAAATGGACAATTAATCATTTAATATTATCTAAAAATATAGGTAAACATTACCTGAAATATTTTTTATTTTATTTAAATATAACAAACCATCACGCCTGTGTTCCCCGAAAGGTTAGGCAGAGGCGTACTAATGTACACCCACAGTCCGCTGGTATGTTTAGGTCCCATGTAATAAGAAGCGAGCCTATTGCCATTAACCGGGCCCAAATCCAGACTCCGAGCTGCTACTGAGAATTTCATAGAAAAACCCAATAACACTTTGCTCGACCTAGGGATCGAACCCAGGACCTCGAGCGTAGCAGTCGCGCTTGGGACCACTATACTAATGAGGCAGTCAATTTACTTCTTTTTTTTATTTATTAATATTTTTATTGCTACTGCATCTGACGCACACTTTTTTATATGGCATCAAAGCTATTTTAATACTCAAGCCTTTCTTCCACAGGGGTATGCAGGAACTGCAACCATTATTATAATGGAGAAAAGAAGTATAATATAAATTTTTTTCTCTGTGGGTAGTTGAAATAATAACACTGACTAAAAATAGCTCCTGAAATAAAATTAAATATTATTTGAAAAACTTGATTTTAATATAGTAAATTAATGATAGAAATATAATATAACCCAGTCTACCTGCTGGTAAAGTGTTTTCTTCATTATATTATAATTCACTTCACTTAAAATAACTAGTACATTTTTTGCTTCTTAAACTGCATCAAACATGGATCCCATCCAAAATACACTGACTCAGCTGATGGACATGTTCAACAAAAGGATGTCTGACTTCGAGGCACAGTTGCAGAAAGCACCATCAGGTTCTACAAGCTCCTCAGATTTGGTCTCTGACTTCGCTGCCTTCAAACTGTTTGTAACACAGGCACTTGGGAGCCTACAGCAGCAGGTTCAACTTCTTGCTCGAAACCTTGACAGCATAGAGATGCGTGGGCGAAGGCAAATTCTGCTGCTTCATGGTGTTCCTGAGGCCAAGAATGAAGACACAGCTCAAGTAGTGGCCAATGTCATTAAGGACCGCATCATAAACAGTGGATTCACTAGCAGTGACATTAAGCGTTGTCACCGAATGGGACGAACTGCAGCTTCACATAAGACCCGGCCAATTTTGTTCAAACTGCATGATGTAGCGATCCGCAATAAAATATGGTATGACAAGACCAAGTTAAAGGGATCAGGCATAACTGTGTCAGAGTTTCTGACCAAGACGCGGCATGACCTCTTCATGGCAGCACGACAAAAGTTGGGTGTAACCAGATGCTGGACAAGAGACGGCATTGTGTACATTATTCGACCAGACGGAACGCGGCAACGGGTCATGTCTATCTCGGACTTGGATGGAAAGGAGCAGCAGGATAATACTGCGACTGCCACCATTGCTACACTGGAGAAGCCTTTGAATAGCAGATCCAAGCGTGAACGTCCTGTAGTTAGCAAGAAGTGAAATTATTTTCTTCAATTCTGAGAAGTCCGGGTAGTATACATTTTGCGTATTGTATTATATTTATTACGTACCCACTTTTAATTCTATTTTATTCGTAAAAATTATATTAGTATCTACCTTATTTATTATAATATTCATTGTATTCGTCTAAAATTATCCTTTTCACTTCTAAGTTCTATTTTCCAATACATGACAGTGTCATGTCTTATTGACATCTGGCAATGACATCTGTCAAACAACACAATACGACGTTTTGTTTTTACTATACTTAATTATATTGTATTGCGCATAGTTCTCCATTCCAAATTATTTGTTTAAGTAACTATTATTACATATGGTTTCTTTTAATTACTTCAATTTATCTCTACTCGGACTATGAAATTTTCTAGTTTTTAAAATTATTTTACGAATTAAAACACAACCGGCGGGTGGACAAAGGTGTTTACTGTTTGTCAATTGTTTACATAATTAATATAATATATTATATAATATAAGAGTGGTAATTTTATGTCTATACTCGATATTAGTAATAATTCTGATTCTGAATCTTTCTTTTCAGCCAATAGCGGTGATGACAGTTTCACCAGTATTCCTTCATTGGCAGAAACACTTGTGTCACAGTTTTCTGATGTTTCTAGGAATTTCAATGTCGTCCACATCAATGCCCAAAGTATTCCGGCTCATTTCTCCGATATGCTGGCAACTTTTGACTGTAAGAATATTCATGCCATTCTAGTTTCCGAATCTTGGCTCAAACCTTCTCTTCCCTCATCTGCCTTCTCTCTACCAGGTTTCCAGTTAGTCAGAAATGACCGCGCAAACGGCGGAGGTGGAGGTGTTGCCATATATCTCCGATCACATATTTCTTTTTCAATTATAAGTGTGTCATCACAACCACCTCCGTCAGACGCTGGTGAGCATCTTTTCCTGGAAATTGTGCTTCACCATTCGAAAATTCTTCTTGGCGTCTATTACTCTCCATCACTGCGTATAAATTTCTTTTCTTCTCTAGAAAACATTTTGGAAAACCTAGTTGCCTCTTACAGTCATACTATTATCATGGGTGATTTTAACACTTGCCTTCTTAAAAAAGATTCTCGTTCCTCTTCTCTTCAATCTATCATAGAATCTAGTAATTTATTCATTCTACCTTTAAACGCGACTCATCATTTTCCTAACTCTGTCCCATCACTTCTTGACTTAATTTTCGTCTCTTCTCGTGACCTTGTTGCCAAACATGGACAGTGCTTGGCCGAGGCCTTTTCTTATCACGATCTTATTTTTCTTTCTTATAAAATTCGTCCTCCAAAGGCAAAGCCAAAAATTCTCTTGCAACGCAATTTTGGTGGTATGGATACTGAACTTCTTCGCGAAGCTGTTAAAAAAATTGATTGGACACCTTTAATTACATCAGAGTCAATGAACGAAAAAATTACGACTTTCACCACTAATCTTATTGAACTCTATGACATCCATGCTCCTATCAGATCTATAAGGGTAAAGCACGTGCCGTCTCCGTGGTTAACTGATGACATCAAAAAAATTATGTTAAAAAAAGTTGTCGCTAAGTCCAAGTACAAATGTAATCCATCTCCTGCAACATTGGAGAAGTATGTAAATATTAGAAATCACTGCAATAAGGTGTGTAGGAATGCTCAACGCCAACACATTCACAGTTCGATTGAAAATGGAGATCCAGCGAAAGTTTGGAAATTTCTGAGATCAATGGGAATCGGAAAATCGCGTCAAGATACAATTCCTAACAATCTAGATATTAATTTATTAAATAAACATTTCTCTGCTTCGTCCAATTTCGATAGGACAACTAAAGCTAAAACACTTTATAATCTTTCAAATCTTCCGACTCCCGATTATGCCCCGTTCGTCTTTAATCAATTCTCTGATTGTGATGTTAAGAAGAGCATTTTATCCATTACTTCTAACGCAGTTGGAAGCGACTTAGTCAGCCGTAATATGATCCTTCCTATCCTTGACGAAATCCTTCCTATCATTTGTCACATCCTGAATCATTCGATATCCAGCGGTATTTTTCCAAGTGCTTGGAAAGACGCCCAGATTACTCCGTTACCGAAAAAATCTAATCCCTCATCCTTTGCTGAATATCGTCCTATCTCCATATTACCATTTTTATCTAAAGTCTTGGAACGTCTTATTCACAAACAATTAAGTTCATTTCTTTGCAACAATAGACTTCTCAATCCCTACCAATCTGGTTTTCGTCCTGGTCATAGTACTGTTACAGCCCTGGTTAATATTACGGATGACATTCGGCTAGGCATGGAAAATGGTAAGTTGACGGTACTTGCACTGCTAGATTTTAGTAATGCTTTCAATACCGTTGACTTTGACATTTTACTTGCCATACTCAGCTCTCTTAACGTATCTCCAACGGTAATTGATTGGTTTCGTAGTTACCTGACTGGCCGTCGGCAGCGTATCCGCATTGACGATACATTCTCTTCATGGTGTGATACTACAGCTGGCGTGCCTCAGGGTGGCGTTTTGTCCCCATTACTCTTCGCAATATTTATTAATTCAATTTCTGATCAACTTCTTTCATCTTACCACCTATATGCAGATGATCTTCAAATTTACTCGCAAGCTCCACTAGAACAATTATCGGAAGCTATCAGCATTGTCAACAAAGATTTTGCCAAAATATCTGAGTGGAGCAAATACTATGGACTTAGTGTTAACCCATCTAAGACACAGGTCATCGTTATAGGTAGCTCGCGAATGGTATCCAAGATTGATTGGTTCCACCTCCCCCAATTTATCTTTGAAGGAATCCAAATTCCTTTGAGTGATAAAGTTAAAAATCTGGGAATAATCATGGACAAAACCTTATCGTGGGGTCCACAGCTGCAGGAAACTAGCCGTCGGATGTTTGCGTCAGCCGGGTCCTTGAGACGATTACGCAACTTTCTTCCAACTGCCACTAAGATTGCGCTTGCACAATCTCTTCTCTTGCCTGTTCTTGACTATGCCGATGCCAGCTATCTTGATCTCACTGAGGACCAACTTAATAAACTTGAGCGTCTCCAAAATTTTTGTATAAGATTCATATTTGGTTTACGCAAATATGACCATGTGTCACAATTTCGCGCTAAGCTCAAGTGGCTCCCAATACGTCTTCGTCGGAATACTCACATCCTTTCGTTACTTTACGGTATTCTTTTCAACCCTACAACGCCCGCCTACCTTAAAACTCGCTTTGAGTTCGTCTGTGATACACATATGCGATCCTTACGTTCATCAGAAAACTTAAAGCTAAAGATGCCAATGCACACCACAAAGTTTTTTGACCAGTCTTTTACTGTTCAGGCCACTCGTCTGTGGAATGCACTGCCGGTTTCCGTGAGACGTGCACAAACTTTGGCATCATTTAAAATAATGGTGAAGCAGCATTGCTTGGCCTCTTGTACCTAAATGGTTACTATATTATTGTATTATAAATTTTAAGTAATATATTATGTATAGTATAATATTTTTATTTATTGCATGTATGTTTATTTATTCAATCTACGTATTTATTTATTTATTATGTACCTATGTACACCTGCAACCGCCCATTGTCTTTTCTACTCAACTCTTGTCCATCCAATGGTTGTCTGTAAGAAATTGCATTTAGCGATAAGACCGCCAATTGTACCTACTCATGTAAAATTTGTGTATTTTCGCTCTGTCTTTTGGTGTACAATAAAGAATACTCTATCTATCTATCTATCTATCTATAAATTTAAAATGTAAACCCCCTTCCCCATCGATCAGAGCAGTGGAAGTTACTCATAACCCTTCATAGACTAGAAAAGATCTGATCTAAGCTGAATTTTCACTTCTGACCAGATTTTCTTAAATCATAGCTAATAACACTCTCTATCAAGTCACATTTCAAACAAAAAAATATGAATCAAACTAATGATATTTCAGATAAGACGAACTATAGGCCGATCTCTTTAGCTACGATTGTGGCTAAAGTCTTTGACTGTTTACTTAATAACCACTTAAAAAAAAACTTCAAACTACATGATGCTCAACATGGTTTTAGGGAGGGCCTATCGACGGAGACTGCTATTTTTTGCCTCAAAAAGACTGTTAAATATTATACAGATAACAAAACATCAGTCTTTGCTTGCTTTTTGGATATGTCAAAAGCTTTTGACATGGTTGCGTATGACAAGTTGTGGTCAAAACTCAGTGCCGCAAATTTTCCATCCGAGTTGATAAATATTTTTAAGTTCTGGTACATGAATCAAGTGAATTGTGTAAGATGGGCAAATGTACTCTCGGATGACTATGTAATGGAGTGTGGGGTTAGGCAGGGTGGATTAACCTCCCCAACATTATTCAACATCTACATAAATGACCTGATTGTCGGGCTCAGTAGCATGCATGCTGGCTGCTATTTGGATGGGGTAGCTTTTAACAACATTAGCTACGCTGATGACATGGTGCTACTGAGCCCGTCAATGGCAGGTCTCAGAAAATTGATAGATGTTTGTGAAGGTTATGCTGAGGGACACGGTTTGAGATATAACACGAAGAAGAGTGAAGTACTTATTTTTGGGACGGCTGATAAAATCACGAAGAACTATCCTCCTGTCACTCTAATGGGTGGTGTCTTAAACCGTGTTCAGCAGTTCAAATATCTAGGACATATTGTGACCGAGGATTTAAAGGACAATCTAGATATTGAAAGGGAACGAAGAGCGTTGGCGGTGAGAAGTAACATGCTGATTCGAAGGTTCTCACGCTGCACGGGTGCAGTTAAAATAACACTTTTTAAGGCATACTGCCAAATATTTTACTCGTGCAGCCTTTGGACAAGCTGTACGTTAAGAGCCGTCAACGCTCTTCGAGTTCAATACAATAATGCATTCAGGATGCTTTTGGGGCTGCCACGCTTTTGTAGCGCGTCAGGGATGTTCGCGGACGCACATACTGACGGCTTCACAGCAATCAGACGCAAGCGTGCAGCGTCCTTGCTACACAGAATCTGTGGCAGCACCAACAGTCTCCTGAATGTCATTGCAAGTAAACTGGATTGTCCAATTATATATAACTTGTGTCTGCTGCATGTGCCTATTAATAAGTACTAACATAGTTTTATAAGTTATATTGTTACTAACAAATTGTATATGGAATATTAATTCTGAAATAAATGATTTATTATTATTATTATTCCATTTATTTATTATTTTAACTTATTTGTATATATTTTTAAATATTTTTATAAAAATAAGAAAAACATTTAAAAATATAAAAAATAGTAGCCCATCGGCATCGGGAGCAGGGTCCAAGCCACCGATGGTCAGGGTCACAGAGAGAGAAACCTCCTAACAATGCGGGCCGTGTCCAGAAGTACTACTTTCTGTATCAAACCCTTGATCCAACCACCTAATGAGAGCCTCTTAAGGTGTCGGTCGAGGCTCTTAGCTATTAAACCATTGGCAGACACAACGATTGGTACTATGATCGCCGCATCCACCCCCCACATGTCGACAACCTCGTGTGCCAAATCAAGATACTTTATTTCTTTTTCTTTTTCGGCTTTGAAGAGGTTCTCGTCATGCGGGACGGTGATGTCAACAATCATTGCACGACGCTCTAATCGATCTATCACCACAATATCAGGCTTATTGGCAATAATAGTCCTGTCAGTGATGATAGACCGGTCCCAATACAATGTAGCATGACCATTTTCAAGAACTGGGTCGGGCACATACTTGTAGTACGGTACCTCCGATTCCACAAGATTGTATTTCAAGGCAAGTTGCTGATGGATAATCCTGGCTACCAGGTTATGTCTGTGCAAGTATTCGCCGTTAGCTAGACGCGAACACCCAGAGATAATATGTCGGATAGACTCTCCCGGCCGGTGGCATGCCCGACATATGTCAACCGTACCATCCTTCACGATAAATTTCCGGTAGTTGTTCGTCATCATAACTTCGTCCATAATTGCACAAACAAACCCTTCAGTTTCTCCAAACAGATCTCCGAAGCGTAACCAGGAAACGGACGCTAAGGTGTCTACACCAGGTTCATGAAGAGCCCTGTAATAGCGTCCGTGTAGCTCTTTGCCTTGCCACACATTCCTACGATCGTTCGTACTAAGTACTACAGGTTTGCGCCAGTTCTCTTTAGCCATGGAGAGAGGGGTCAGTCCATTGTCCACTGCAACCACATCTCGGTGCATCCCCATTTCAGTTTTTAAGAAATGTTCTCTGAGACTACACACCTCGCGGTTGTGAAGGTTTTTGGCATTTAAAAATCCTATTATTTATTATTATTATTATTAAAATCGTCCCATTCGTTTGGGAGCTACGATGCCACAGACAGATTCACACGTTAAAATTATAATAAGCGGAGGTAGCCTAATGGCTAGGGTGTCGGACTTGCGATCATGTGGTTGCCGGTTCGAAACCCACCCATTGCAGTACCAACGTGAATCCACTCGTAACACCAGCATTTAGCTTGGCACGGTTAACAAGAATACTAGTAATGCGCGACCCATATTGCTAGTAAGCTTTAAAAAATAAATAAAAAAAGACCCCTTTGCGTCGGGGGATAAAAAGATACAGACTCACCTCAGAGACCTCACTTTGGCATGACTCGACGCTCTTGGTCAGCTCCTGGAGCTGGGTGCGGATCTCGCACAAAGCGACCGTCGTCTCCAGTTGGCGGTCCCCTCGTTGCAGATCGTCCAGCTTGGCGGTTAGATTCATGCTCATTATGCTCACCTGTCGCTGTAGGCTGCAGCCAAAATCAACGTTAGTTCAAACAGCCTGCACAATTCGAAGCATTGGCCTTTGGCCTTCTGGGGAGGCTAAAATTGCCACTTTTGATGAATCATCATATGATTGACACGATCAGAAGGAAACTATTATGATTCAATCGCACACGACACACGGCTACACAATGTGTCATATGTGTCCAGTATAAGCTGGCCTCGCTGTTTGTGCGGGATTAATATGGGTCTTACAGTCGTGTTTCATATTATGATTCATAACATGGCTATTTTAGCTCTCCTGGCCTTCCCCGCTAAGACAACTTAGATGACTTAGCGCTAAAAATTTACCAATGACTTTTGTTTTTATACTTTAATACTTAGTAAAACTGAATATGTTCGTCATTAAATTTTTTACTTTAATATCAGTGTTGTGAGATTGTTTGCAGCAATAATGCCGCGCTATTTTTCTGCATGGTTTTATAATTTGTTAATTTTTGTTTTATGCGCTGTATGTGTTAGATGCATTTACTTTGCAGAAAAAATTGTAGAAATAAATCATTTTTCTTTCTAGAATTGCACAATTGCACTTAAAATATAATGCTTGGAAACGATTATTCTTAGATCGATCCCATTGCACAGATTGTCATGTATGATTTATTAGATAAGATCGGCGCATACGTACGACAACATGCTTCTGATTTCATTGGACGCAATGCCTTGAACGTACGATCTTCTATATCTGTATGATTTTATAAATAGATCCCACAATCGTACACATTGGTAATCATTAATTTACGCATGTCAATATTTGAAATACATGGTGAGAAATATTCGGCAGCTTACAAAACTTTAATATATTTTTAAACTAATGTTGCGTTGTTTTGACGAAGCGGGAAAGTCCTTAGGGCCTTATTGTGGAACATAATTATCAACATAACACATAGAAAGATAATCTTACAAAGCTTTTCAATAAAAGTGAAGTCGCCATTCTTTTGTTTTTGTCCGTAATGTTCTCAAGAAAATAACTTAAAGTGGTGATTGGGCATAGGGGATTAGAGCTGTGACTTTCTATGTGTTATTTATCACCAACACGTTATTATATCACCATAACATTGCTTGTTTACAAAGAAACTGACATTATTTGTTACTCAGTTGAGAATATAAGTTCTGTATACATATTGTATAATATTGAAAAGATTTATTGCTTTAATATATTGTTTCAAACAACTCCTTTATATTTCAATGGTAAGACTTTAGTCCTAACATTTTAAATTCCATTTAGAATTCCCTTTTGTAAAGTTTTTGAGAATCTAAAAAAATATAATTACCAAGAAAATTGTGTTTGATTTTATGAATGGCATTTTAATAAGTTTCAAAAATATTTTTATTCTTAATGCTTATTTCGTGACTGTGAATTATTAAATATAGCATTGTGCGAATAAAATAAAACAATGTTGATTGATTAGTAATATTTTCATCGATAAAGATCTTTGAAGTGAAAGGTGAACACAGACAAAAGGTGATTGCTGTCAATATGAATTTGATCTGAAAATAAAAATTATACGTACATTTTTAGGACGAACAGAAAATTTATGTTTTTTTATAAAAAGTCTATTGATGCCTTCTAAATTCTATGGAAAACACTTGATTAAAACACTACATTGAAACGTTACAACCACACCCATGCAAGCATCACCCCTCCTACCCAATGGTTAAGTCAGATGCGAGTGTAAAGCACGCATGTGCTCCGGATAGCGAGAGACAAACAAGGTCGTGGCCATAGATGCTAACCACGGTGCTGTGGTCCGATGTTATGATAGAAAACTGTGAATGATTCAGCCGCCGCGATTGTACTCATCGAACGCATCGTCATATCTGTTATAGGAGATAGGATGCCAAGCCAAGGTGAAAAAAATGTAGAAGACACATCGACACAGAGATCCTTATGATCGTATGCAAATGAAGCCAGTATTACAGGCGGAAAGCTATCCGGTATGTCGCTATGGTCACGTACCTAAGTAGTAGCTCCCTGAGTGTGGTCTCGTCTTCCTCCGTCGTCGCATATCGTGTCAGCTTCCCTCCGGCCTCCCGGCCCACATGGTCTGGTACCACTGCGTCAAAACTACTTGTTTATTTTATTTTTTACATGACTAACATCCCGATGTATTTTGTTTTTACAAACCGCTATTGTCTTTTTCGCCGAGTTTGTGGTCGGTTTTTGTTTGACAATCGAAAGGATGCGTGGCTCATAATTTTGTACGGTTGGTACAAGTACCTACTCAGCATCGAACCTTTCACCGTTTGCCAATTAGCTTCGATGGCCACGACAGGGTCCCTAATCAATTTTGATGGTCAGTTTGTGGGTATCGCTACCCACAAACTGCTATGGAAATGGAATTGAGGCCGACTTTTGCGTTATGTATTGAAATAAATGTTTATAGTTTAGCAAATAATATGAAATAAATTGCTTAGCACAAAATAAATTAATATGTTTTAGTCCCTAGTCGATTCATTTTATATTTTAACAGAATCTTATATTTTTAGTATAGTTTTTATCATGTTAAATATTAAAAAAACGTGGATTTCCATTTATTAATACCTGTAAAATTTAGATATTTTATTTTAAACATAATGCATTTAATTTAGATAATTAACATTACTGAGACAACAATTTTCAATGAATGAACACAGATGATATAACTACAGACAGTAAATTGGATTCCAAAGACATGATTCACTGGAATGGTTGGTATTTTACCTTCAAGGCGTTGAGATGTGATCGTGAGTTATATTCCATGCACACGTTAAGTGACACAGCATTACATTGTGTTTAATGAAATGATATAGTGCTTTGATACCATGGTATTTTAAAATATTTTTAACGATTCTGAACAAATAAGGATATATGCGAACCAATGGATAACTGCGGAACCAATTTTGATGAATTTTGGTATAAAGATGGATTTGGCTTTGCAGATGGACATAGGCTACCTATATTTAGGATATCTTAAGAAATCCTTTGGGATGTGATTGAAACTATGGGCAACAGTTATATTTAAATAATTCTGTAAAAAATGAAGATTTCTTACATGGAAAAATATTTTATTTTTTGAAAAAAAAAACTAATTTATTTGAAATCATATTTAATGAAAAAAAATATATCATTACAAATTTTACTTACATTTTTTTTTTGTAGGTCATAAAATATTAGTAGTTTATAAATACGTAATTGATTAACTTTTTCTATGATAAAATAGCACCGTTCGCCCCATTTCACTCAGTTTATTCCCTCCCGCTTTAATAGTTATATATTCCAAGAATTTCTAGCCCATACATAATCCGGAAGCTTCATTCATAGTTTAATTTCCTAGAATATCCCCCGCATTTCACGGAACGGGATGCACCTCTGTTACAGTTATGAATGGAGGCCTTATGGCGGTTACACACCGTACGATTTGTCTTAAGACTTCTTTTAAAATATCTTTGTAGTTATTTGATGATTTAGATTAGTTCTGGGTCTCAAGATGCTTCTCAAACAGTTATGTATTGTGTATTAGTCTTGAGGCTGTAAATTAATTGTGTGAGAGCAGTAAAGTTAGATTGAATAGGTTTTAGTTTACACCAAAATAGTAAATAGTGTTATTTTTCATATACGAGAACAATAAAAATGGAGGCCGGCCTCCGTCTCAAATTCAGAAGGATTCAGTTTTTTTTACTGCTAACTATTTAAATCACATAAATAACTACACAAGATGGTTAATTTTGGATGTACCTAGTGTAAAGTTCAATAATCCAATTGCGTTTGTTAAAATATCTTTAAAACAGCTGCTACATTTTATAACAAGGCCCATAATTATAATATTAACTAGCTGTTTTCCGCGGTTTTACCCACCTATTCCTAATCTTCTGAACCCTGCCAGATACCGAATTATACGTAAAATCTCTAAAATTTTAAGGTCATTTAAACTTTCACAGTTATTTTGAAATCAAAGACAGACCCTTCAATTTTATGTATATAATATAAAAAAAGCTGCAGAGCGTATAATCGGCCTAAGTTGTGACGTAGTGTGCTGTGCCAGCATAACAAAATTGATTAGCGTATGTACGTACGTATGCTGCATGTGTCACTAAACCTGACGACAAAATTATCGCAAGATATCCCCAGTCCTTAATTGCAGCGGGATAAGCGAAAGTGTTTCCAAGTATCGAAAGGGAGTCTGAAACTCAGTTCAAATCTGATTTTAGCTCGTGTAGTACGCTGCGTAGTACTACGAGTTAAGGTTGTTTATAAACAGCGCCGTAGCTTCTGCTCGTTTGAGGGTTCCATGAACATTTTCAAGGACATTGCAGTTTCCAGAATTTGTTGGGAATATTTGAGGGTAAAAAATGCTTTTGTTTAATATGGTGACTGATTTGGTTTTGTCTTTTTAGGGATGTATTAAGTTTTAAAAAGTCTGTTTTCGTGGCACTGTTAAAAATAAACTGAAATAGTCTTCGAGGAGTTTCTTATATATTATCAATTTTTTGATACCGTGCACCTAGAGTACCTAGACAGATTAGACTAGTCTCATAAATACTTGTAAAAGCATATTTAATACAGTCTAGACACTACAATACAACCCTAAAACAGGAAATGGTCATTCTTAAAAAAAAAACATTTGGGAGTTTATTACTTCGTTTTTTTTATCACTATTCTGTATTTAAAAATATATACTTCTTGTTTGTGTTAGTATGCATGCGTACATACCATCACGCCTATATTCCCCGAAGGGTTAGGCAGAGGCGTACTAATATACACCCACATTTCGCCGGGTATGTGTTTAGGTCCGTATAATAGGGAGTGCCTATTGCCATTAACCGGGCGTAAATCTCAAACACCGAGCTGCTACTGAGAATTTTTATAAAAACAATAATATTTTGCTCTATAAACCCATTAGACAAAAATACACTTTGCTCTATTTGGAAATCGAACCCAGGACTTTTCTAGCATAGCAGTCGCTTGCGACCACTAGACTAATGAGGCAGTTTATTGTTTAATGTTATTATGCACAGTGGTGGTTCTAGGGGGGGGTGTTTATGGTTCTAGGGTCATGGGGGGTCATGATCCCCCCCAAAATCGTACACACATTTAATTATCAAATCACCTATTACTTAGCTACTATTGACCCTCCCCCCCATAGTGTTGGACTGGGACCACCCCTAATTATGCATTCCTCTAAGTCTAGACTATAATTAATTACAAATATATAGTTTTCAGATTTTTCCCTATACTTGTAGTATAAGACGGTATTACTTGCCAAATTTCATAGTTCTAGGTCAACGGAAAATACCCTATAAATTTAGATTCCCTTGAGAGTGTCGAAATATATATTTACGTAAATATAGAAGTTTGATTTTTTCACACCTTCAAGGGACTGTAGACCTGAGTATACCTCTCATATCGAGTTTTAATTTCAACACGATATCTCCACGGGTTCCCGAAATAAGGGGTCTTGACAGACAAAGAGACGGATGGACGGACGGACAACAGTGATCCTATAAGGCTTCCGTTTTTTCCTTTTGAGGTACGGAACCCTAAAACATGAACTTGAGCTCGATGTTTTTGCGCTAGAGGCCGCGCACTGTTACTTAAGCTTGCTAATCCTTTGACCTATGCCGGCAACTTTACTTTAATTTTTGTATTCAGGCAGATATACTTTGCCTTTTGCGGAGGCACTTGTTAAGTAAAGCGGTGATACCGCGATGTAAGATCGTTTGAATTTGAACCTTATGTTTTGTTAAATATGTATTAATGTTCTTATAAATCGTACAACGTAAATTGCAAAGACTATTCATATTATGCCTCATTAGTCTAGTGGTCCCAAGCCCGACTGCTTCTCTAGAGATCTTGGGTTCGATTCCCAGGTCCAGCAAGGTTATTGGGTTTTTCTATGAAATAACTTTTGTTTTTTGTGTGCTTGTGTTACGAGTGGGTTCACATCGGTAGTGCATTGGGTGGGTTTCGAACGGGCAACCACATGATCGCAAGTCCGACGCCCTAGCCATTAGGCTACCGCTGCTTATTTATTTAATATGTACAAAATCTAAGTTTTTGGATAGAAAAGGCAAAGGATCGTTAAAGTCAAGACCTACATAGGGATGTAGAGCCGATGATACTAAGTATCTACAGTAATGCATAAGAGCGTCCAATGTTTTTTTTTTATACCACTAAGGTGGCAAACATGCATACGGCCCGCGCCTGATGGTAAGCGGTTACCGTAGCCTATACAACTCAAAACATAACCAACCCATAATACTGTCCCACTGGCGGCCACGGTCACTCTTAAATGAGAGGGATTAGGCTATAGTCCACCACGCTGGCCTAGTGCGGGTTGGCAGACTTCACACGCCATCGAGAAAATCTCTCAGGCATGCAGGTTTCCTCACGATGTTTTCCTTCACCGTTTAAGCGCGTGATAATTAACTACTTGCCTTGGATTCGACCTCGAGACCTTTGACTTGGCAGTCCAACGGTCATACGGCTATCACTACTACTGACCGTAGCCTATGGACGCTTGCAACACCAGGGGTATCACTCGCGCGTTACCGACCCTGTAATTTAAGGAGAAATAGGTTGGCTGGCAGCATAGGAGACAATGGCATGATGCTTATCCTCTCTGCCAACACAACGCTTGCTCTCGGAGCTCTGGCGACCATTAGGAACACAATATAGCATGGAGCTATGTTATTTGGCTACGATTTTCTGCAAGGTGGAGGTACTTCCCCAGTTTGGCAGCTCCAATTGTAGGTGGAATTATTCGATTCCACTATCTACTACCTCTCTTAGAAATATATTCTTAATTAAGGGTTACTACTATTCCCCTCGCTATTTCTAAGTCATATCACTAAATATTCCACTATTCATCCCCTTACACAGTTTTACACTTCAAACGTCACAATCGGTCGTTGACTCCGAGCACGTGTATCCATTTCAATATTAATGAAGTCATGATTGGCTGCATCGAGTTGCATGTTAGCGTACATCGATAATCGCTCGATTGTAGACAGCCTTTGTTACGGTACACCTGCACTAAAGTCGGGGGTAATCGGTGGGTTAACTCTGTAAACTGATATTTGCAATTTAGCCTAAAGCGAAGCGTCGGTGAAATCGATTTACTAGGAATATAGCTACAGATTCTTGTGAGGTTATCATGTTACGATATAATTTTGTTATTGCATTTTCTCGTCTCTAGCCATTGTTTCGGACGATATAGGCGACGACAAAATTATGTCACAGCACGCATAGTTTAGCTCGGGTTTTAATAGTTTTTGATCAAACCAATTTAGATTATTACAGTATTCATTTCGAAATGCAGTAAGCCGTATTTTGTGTATTTAGGAATACAAATTGCTACACCGCAGTAGTTGTAGCGTTGGATTAAAATTGAGCGTTTTTACATTTTCGTGGAATAATATAAGTAATATACCAACAAGCCTGTATTTCCCGATGGGTTAGGCAGAGATGTGATGCAGTATACGAGACTTCTAGCGTAGCAATCGTTTACGACCATTAAAGAAATGCAATAGTCAATTTCTAGATCCAATCAAAAATCTCATACCTAGCCAATTTCTTGTTTGTGATTGGATGGCCGTTTATAATGTCGGAGTATCAGATTATTGTTATAGTAGCGTTTTTGTGAGAAGGATGTATAAGTTTTTAATATATCTTCAATTATTGTAATTGGTCTGTACGGTTCTTTTTTATTTGTGATATGCTTACCCTTGACCGCCAGTTCGCCTGATGTTAAGGATCCGGCGGAGCTTGAATTGCCCACAAAAACGTAATACCGAAATAAATGGTAATCCAGACAATATTCTATCAAATTGTGTCATTAGAAATTTAGATTAACGGTATCCAAATCCGAATAATAACACAATTTTATTTAATTGTGTTTGAATTGCGAATTATTTCGGTATTACGTTTGTAAGAGAAATTCGGTCCGCCGGACTCTTAAGCGGCACTGCGAAACTGTTTTCATTGAAGTACATAAATAAATAAAGGCAAATAGTATTTTTTTTTGTTTATGTTAGCAGACGAGCCACTTAAGTCTTTAGGGTTTGCATACTGCCAGAGCCGCAGAGGAACTGGTTCTCACGCTCCAAGGTGCTAAATGACAGACTTCGACGTAAGAGCCGTCGCCAGTCAGACCCCAAGAGCTGTTACCACCGAGCAAGTCAGACACAGTCTAGTGACGTGACCATTTTTTTTTGTTTTTAAAATCTTACTAGCAATGTGGATCGCCCATTACTAGTATTATTGTTAACCCCTCATGCTAAGCTAAATGCTTGTGTTACGAGTGGGTTCTCGTCGGTAGTGCAAGGTTTCGAACCGGCAACCACATAATCGCAAGTTCGACGCCCTGGCCATTTAGGCTTCCGCCGCTTTATTGCTTTACTGGCCCAGCTCAAATCCAAGGCACTCATCTCTCACTTTTCAAATTAATTGTCACTTGCTGAAATGGTGAAGAAAAACATCGTAAGGAAAGTGTGTGCCTGAAACATTTTATTGACGGCGTGTAAAGTCTACCAATCCGTAGGCTAGATAGGTGGACTATAGTTTAACCCTTCTCGTTCTGAGAGGAGACCTGTGCTCGATAGTGGGACAGCGTACAGGTTGATGATGTATAGTTTAAAAGCTTAGCCGGGCCGTGGGAGAACCACGCTTCGGCACGAATGGGCTCGACCGGAGTGATACCACGGCCTCACAGAAAACCGGCGTGAAATAACGCTTACGTTGTGTTTCGCCGAGTGAGTGAGGATACCGGAGGCCCAATCCCCTTTTAAAAGGCCGAACGAACTTGTGACTCTTCTGGTGTTGCGAGTGTCCATGGCCGACGGTAATCGCTTACCATCAGACGGTCCGTCTGCTGGTTTGTCCCCTATCCCATAAAAAAACCTATCTTGCTTTTTTCAAAGCACATACGTAACTGAAAGTGAAAGCCATCAAATAAAACGTTACCAGCATAACTCGGAACATGACTGAACTAGTTTTCACTAGTTATAACGTCACTCAGTTAAAATTAGTTCGTTCGTAGTTAGTACGAGTTATGAAGTTTGAACTTTATTTGATGGTTTTACTGTATGCTCGTAATAAAAATCAATTGCCGCATGTGTGAGAATCATCACTACAAAACGGGTCGACCAATATGATTGATGGTTTTTTTTTAAATGCCCCAGAAAAAATGGCGGGAACAATTTACGCAGGTGAGGCTGAACTCGGTTCGCTAGTTTTTTATTGAAAAATATTTTCCCACGTTTATTCGTGCGTTGTTGTCAAATTTTTATTTTGCAACTAGTCCTTTTGCAACGCGAGTGAAATCGCGGGCTACAGCTATATTATTATAATTATAAGATACAATACAAGATTAATGTTCTCGCATTATAATTTAAGCAATTTAAGCATAATAAGTTTTGTGTAAGGTACAATGGAATTGTCAAGTCCCAATGGACAAAAACTCCAAAAAGATATAAAAAATAAGTATAATTAGACATTTCAATAACTTATTGGTAAGGTCCTACAAAAAGTCCGTGTGTATAAGAAGATGTACGAATGTGCAAGAAGAGAAAGAAGTATGCAAGAATGGTGGCAGGTGGCGGTCTGTAGTTTCTGCATACCTCTGTGGAGAATAGCGTGAGTGTATGTAGATATGTCCAAAATTACTTTTTTAAATTGAAAAAAAAAATTGAATTAAGGCTGGTCTGAGTCGTAACTCATTTTTTGTCCACATTTAACCATATACCTCATTTTAAACAATGTAATGCCGTTGTCCACATTCATAATTCCTTAGGTACACAGTTTGCTGTGATCAATAATAGATAAAATTGCAATATAATATGAACATTTTAGCTTTTTTACATGAAAGTAAAAAGCCGAAATGTCCGCTGAAATTCAATTTTATTTTTTCACGCAAATACGGTAAAATTTAAAATTTTACGTTAAAATTTAAATATTTAATGTTCACGTTTACCATATTTTTAGTGTATACTATTTTCATTAGTCAGAATGCTCGCATTTTATTAAAAATTTACACAAAAAATGATACTCCATATTGGCTTTCAATTGGATAACGCGGTTATCTGATTTTTATGCTATAAAACGGAATAATTAATTTTAAAGAGGCTCAGTCCAAGCAATTGAAAATTCATTTTGTAATTTTATCGAAAACAATCATATTTAAGTATATCGATAGTCGATTACCGAATGATATGCCATAGCCAATGACAATATATAGTTAAAAAGAGGTAGACACGTTATCATCCTTCAAACGCGAATATTGTTTTGTGGTCAACGTGTAATTTGTAGTGCGACATATGCGGTTGACCGACATACGGTGCAGAAGTGTGTTTGACAGCGCTATTGACAGCAATAAATTTTAATTTTATTTAAATGCGCCGTCTTATGCTGCGATACTGCACTAATTATTATACTAAAGTAAGAAAGGAGCATGGAGTATCTTATCACAACTGAGATATTAAATTCTTAGCTTCCGTACAATTTATTTTATTTTCTTCTATGCAAATAAAACTTAAGATGAAAGAAAGAGTCAGCGCATGCCTTATTAGTATGAGAGAAAGGGACCCAATACTTTTCATGTCACTCGTCACTATATACATACTGGACATATCAAATGTGTCATATAAGACAACTGCGTAATGCTATTTCTTTTTATCTTAGGCTGCCTGTATCTTTGCGCGCGCTCATTAGGAAAGCCTAAACTTTGACAGCTGTAAACCCTATTTCATTGAGCATAGTATCTTGAGTCTACCCTCTTTATTCATCTATGAAATAGGCATTTTTGTTGAAACAAATCTTGCTCTCTTTAGTCGCCTATCCGATGTTAGAGCTCGCAATCGTCGGGATAATGATAGACTATGCATTGTAAGATCCAGAACTGCATTAATGGATAATAGCGTATTCTGTACAGCACCAATTATATATAACAAAATACCCAAATCCATTAAACAATTACCTATTTAAAAAACAGCTAAAAATTTACCTTGCGAACAAATGTTATTACAGCCTGACGGAATTTCTTAACGATAACTAATTACTATTATTTATACATTTGTTAAATTATCATTATTGACATTTTTCTATGTTTTCAAATGTTATGTTACGAATACCTAATAGATACATTTATGTTATAATTTTACATTATTGTTAATTTAAATTTGAAATTGTATTGTTGAAGTGTTATTATGTCCAGCACGATAACATTAGTTCAATCTATATATTTAAAAAACAAAGTCGGGTTTGTTCCAACACATAACTCGAAAACGGCTGGAGCGATTTTTATGATCTTTGGTTTGTTGGATTTGTCTTCTCCCCCTAAGGAGAAAGCTAATAGGGATGAATGGAAGAAAAGGACACGCTGCGCCGACCACAAACAAATTGGGACAAGGGCAGGAAGATGATTACGCTAGTACTACATAAGGGCAGTTTATAGCAATACGATGATACCCGAACATAACTACTCAGCAATACAGTTCTATCATCCAAATAAAATTGCCAAGGGACCGCTATGGGTTTCAAATATGAATTGATTGCAGAGGAATTTCTTGTCTTTTTAGCTCATAAGACGCACTCGAATCTTCACAATGCAAGTAAGCTGTCTCTAACCTAGTTTTTAAGCCTTCGAAGCGAGCATTGAAAGAGTAAAGGTCGCGATTTATTACATCTTAACAATACCGTGCAATTTTAACGTATCAGACACAAAAGATACTTCTCAATAGTGTAGCTAAGGTAGAAGCACATCCAAGATTAGCCTTATTCTTACATCTTTGGCCTACAGTCTATCAACAGAGTTAGCCGATAACTTTGATCCCGATTGAGTTATGTAAAGTGAGATCCTGTTAAGCCCTGCAGTATCTAACCGAGCATGTCGTCAGAAAATAAAGTTACTATTCAATGTTTTTAAGATGTCGGTTTTTGATGATTAGACTGTTCTAGAATGTTCTAAACGATGGCCTGGGTTGAGAGTTTGATTTGCAATCAATACAGTTCTTTTTTTAAAGCTTACTAGAATTGTGGTTCGCACATTACCAGTATTCTTGGTAACCCCTCGTGCTAAGCTAAATGCTTGTGTTTCGAGTGGGTTTTCGTCAGTAGTACAATGGGTGGGTTTCGAACCGGTAACCACATGATTGCAAGTCCGACGCCCTATCCATTAGGCTACGGCCGCTTAATATTTCTTGGCCACGAGCGCGGTTGCTAAACGAGGGGTACTAGGTTTGATTTAAGATTCATTCTCAAAATATTAAAATAATTACTTGAAATTAATTATTTAAAAATAATGGCGTTAAATAAAGTCTTTTCTTCTTGTATTTTTTAGTTTCTTTTTTATGTCGAGCTGACAAGCCACCTGATGGTACCTAAATAGTCATCTGGCTCATGGATACCTGCAACACCAGAGGGGTTACTGATCCGTTGCCGACCCAAGAGCTCCCATGAACTGCAGTCTGCCGGAGCCGTAGCAACCGAGAGGGAGAACGAGTCAATACCACGCGCCGAAGTACAAGCACACACATAAGTGCTCTACGACAGACTCCGATGTTCTAACCCGTTTGTAATTTGTTTAGTTTAATATTCTACATATTCTGACTGCCTTATTAGCCTAGTGGTCCCAAGCGCGACTACTATGCTTGAGGTCCTGGGCTTAGATTCTCAGGTCGAGCAAAGTGTTATTGGGTTTTTCTATGAAATTCTCAGTAGCAGCTCGGAGTCTGGATTTGTGTCCGGTTAATGGCAATAGGCTCGCCCCCTATTACATGAGACCTAAACATACCGGCGAACTGTGGGTGTACATTAGTACGCTTAACCTTTCGGGGAATACAGGCGTGATGGTATGTTATTATTCTACATATTCTGACTGCCTTATTAGCCTAGTGGTCCTGAGCGCGACTACTATGCGTGAGGTCCTGAGTTTGATTCCCAGGTCGAGCAGTATTATTGGGTTTTTCTATGAAATTCTCAGTAGCAGCTCGGAGTTTAGTGAGTCAATGGTAATAGGCTCGCCCCCTATTACATGGGACCTAAATATACCGGCGAACTGTGGGTGTACATTAGTACGCCTCTGCTAGACCCTTCGGGGAATACAGGCGTGATGGTATGTATGTGTATTGTTCTGCATTCGTTTTATTGTGTTGTTAATTTGTTATTAAGGTTATTTTTATAAACTTTTATACATTTCAATAAACTAAACTTACTTAAAACATAACTGCAAAAATGACGTCTGTCATGTGTTACAATTTCTAATTAAATAAAAGTAATGGTACAGTCAAGGAGTAGGTTCCATCAGTCTTTGTGCTTATATGGGTCAAGGTATGGATGAGAATGAAGATGAAACAGAATTTTTGCAGAAAAATATCGATCTGTGTTAGATTATTATAAACTAAAGTATGAATAGTAATACAAAGGGTAGGTAATGATCTATCACTGATTTACAAAGCTAGACCCACCAAATTCAAAATATATTACAGTTTTCCAATTGTTTTTTTAAATTTTACTTTTTTACCATTCTGCCGCCCCATGAGAATGATTATTCGTGATTACTATATTTTAAAATAGGAACTTTTTGATAATGACATTACGAAATCGTCTTTTTTATTTTTATTTTATTTTGCTAGTAGGTACACAATTGACTGTTTTGACGGTTACATAATCAACCTGTCTGTACTGTCCCTTTGCTGGGCACATTAGGCTATAGTCCACCACGCTGGCCTAGTGCGGGTTGGCAGACTTTACATGCCATCGAGAAAATCTCTCAGGCATGCAGGTTTCCTCACGATGTTTTCCTTCACCGTTTAAGCGCGTGATAATTAACTATTTAATACGCACATGACTTCAAAAAGTTAGAGGCCTTGGGTTCGATCTCGAGACCTTTGACTTGGCAGTCCAACGGTCATGCCACTACGCTGTCACTGCAGTTACATAGTATTTATTTATTTATTTTATATTTTCAGGGAAACTTACAGCTATTCAGATACAATAGTTAAAATTTTAGATTTCATATGGCCAGTATTGCTGAGATTGAAAGATTTATGTAGCCATGAGGAAGATATTTAAAGTTTTTTTTTTTTTATAAGTCACACCTACCATATATTTGAATAGATAGATTTAAATTTTAGAGTTAATTATTATAGATCTCTTGTGCTAATAAGACACTTAATTATTTTTTTAACCTAATTTGAATTTGGCGGGCCAAGGAATCGCCTCTTCCTAACCACGCTGTCAATAACAATTTATTTGCTATCGTTACTTAAAAAAATAATAGTTACTTGTTCTAGTATGAGTGAATGATTGAAGATAAGGTTACCTGAAATTTGGTCGATGGGTGAGTATAGGGGGGGCTCCTCCCCTCCCGGGTGTTGATGTTCCAGCAGACGGTGGCACGACTGTCTCATGAGCGCTCCCGACACTGACAAAAGGAAAAAATAGCTGTACAATTATTATTTTGTATATACATTTTTTCTTTCACCTTTTATGCCGGCTGTACACGGTCGTCGAACGTCGGCTGTACATTGTGTGCTCTTGTGTCGAGCCCCTACGCGATGTCAGGCACGCGATGCGATGAGGCGAGATGAGTCGAGCGTGTACTGCCGGCATTAGGGGTAATATTGACCTACTGCTTTGTTAGCTTAGTGTTCCTGATCGCAACTGCTACGCTGCTATTCAAGCAAAGTGCATACCCAAGAAGGGTATTTCTATGAAATTCTTAGTAACAGCTCAGAACTAGTATTTGTGCCCGGTTGATGGCAATAGGATTACCCCATAACAAATGGGACTTAAACATACCGGCGAACTGTGCGTGTAAATTAGTACACCTCTGCCTAACCCTTCAAGGAATGTAGGTATGATGATATGTTATGTTATCTACAGGTATCTGTAGCTGAGTTGGCTAAAGCGTCCGGTGTATTTAACAGAAGGGAAGGTTCAAATCCTGACTAAACATTTCATTCACAAATAATTTCTATTTTTAAAGATATTTTAGTAAAGGAAAAATTTGACTGAGGGCAGGATTTGAACCTGCGTCATCTAGTTCGATACACCAGACGCTATGCCCCCGCAAAACCCACTCACCAGGTTGAAATTTGTCTGAACATTCTGAATTCTTCGTCTTAAAAAATCGTCTCAAAGGTGACATAAGTCTCCTTCACTAAAATAACTTTATAATCTTCTTAGCATAGAAAATGCAAAAAAAAAACAAAGAGATATCTTTAAAGATGTTAAGTACTTCTCATTAATTGGTATCTGACACTTACGCGAATATTAGACGGTGAAATAAAACTACTTTTTACGGATTTTATCGCGTTGTATAAGAAGACGGCTGGGACTTACTATTATTTAAATACTATATAAATACATTTATTGAATTAGGCATTAACAAATGTTAAGATTTTTTTTTTCAGAAAAACTTTGCCCCGCTCTAGGAATTTCTCCTGTATCGTGGGTGCATTTCACAAACACAAATTATCACTTACACAAACACCCAGACCCGGAACATCTACCTGTAGATCATACAAATATTTGTTCCGTGTGGGGATCGAACTCACAACACGTAACGTAGAAGCCGATCGCTCAGCAGCTACGCCAAATGTGCCGTCAATATAATAACATAACATAAAAATATCATCACTTTTTCCCTAGTACGGTAGGAAAAGGTATACTTATTTAAAAAATATATAAATACTATAATGGTAAAAATATAATGGTTACCTTTATTCTAGTTATTGTCATTTGACATCAACGGTCGGCAGTCTAACCAGCGGCATTGTGTCTGCAACAACATAATAATTATTATTAATAATAAATAATAATATGGTTGTCGACATGTGGGGGGTGGATGCGGCGATCATAGTACCAATCGTTGTGTAAGCCAATGGTTTAATAGCCAAGAGCCTCGACCGATATCTAATCAGGCTCTCATTATCTGGATCAAGGGCTTGATACAGAAAGCAGTACTTCTGGACACGGCCCGCATTGTTAGGAGATTTCTCTCTCTGGGGCCTTGACCATCGGTAGCTTGGATCCTTCTCCCGATGCCGATCGGCTACTATTTTTTTATATTTTTAAATGTTTTATTTTTTATTTTTGTAAATATATGTCTATGACCTTATGCAGGATGTAATGTATATATCTGCCAAATTTTATCGAAATCTGTTCAGTGGCATGAACACGTAACAAACAGACAGATACTTTCGCATTTTATGATATTAATTTGGATCATATCTTAAATTAATGGGTTTTGGTTAAAGACTATGCGCTTCATTTGCTTGCTAAAAACTGATACTGATATTTTTCTTTGAACTGGGTTCGATTTCCAGGTCGAGCAATCTGTTTTTAGGTTTTTCTATAAATAGCTCGGCGTTTGGAAATTGTACCCAGTTAATCGCAATAGGCTCGCTCCCTATTACATGAGACCTAAACGTATCGGTGAACTGTGGGTGTACATTGTTACGCCTCTGCCAAACCTTTATTTGGTTATATGGATTAACCTTGCTTGTGTGTTATGCGTGTATATACAGTATGTTAAAAATAAAGGTCGATCCGAAAGAAGAACCTATAGATATCACTATAACAAATAAAATAAGAAGATTCCATGTAAAATATTCATGAAAGTAATGTGACAACACCATCTTTGGCGCTAACGGCGGTATCGCGGCCCACGCCCTCAGTATTGCAATGTGAGTTTTATCATTATGAAAAATTATGTGACATTTTCACTTGTCATCTAAAAAGAATGACATAAATCAAGATTCGACACCCAATAATAGATTCACGGATCGTATTTGAACAAAACATGTTGATCTCCACCAGAATATACGTACCATTATGGTAAATAGTGAGACTCAATCGCAACTATATAATAAAAACATACAATCACGCTTGTATTCCCCGAAGGGTTAGGCAGAGGTGTATTAATGTACACATAGAGTACGCCGGTATGTTTAGGCCCCATGGAATAGGGGGCGAGCCTATTGCCATGAATCGGGCACAAATCCAGACTCCGAGCTGCTACTGAGAATTTCATAGAAAATCCCTTTAACAAAATCGCAACTATATTCGATACTAACCAATTTCAAATATTAGAATATTCTAGAACTTAATAATAGTAATCTATTAGAATATTCAGTATTTAACCTGTCCACAACGAAAACCTAATAATTGGCTAATTATTCGAACGTCAAACAATTTTCCTGCAATATCTAAAAGGGAAATATACTTCAAACGTTTTAATATATTTTTACATCAAAGCAACGTTTAAGCTTATTAAGTGATCATGAAGCTTTGAAGGCAATATTTCTTCCACTTTCGTTTTAATAATTTCTCACTCTTATTAGAAATGGTACATTCTGCCAACTAACACTGTTCTTTATAGATAATTGTCTGTAATTTTCCGTGTTTGTGGAATATACGAGTAGGCAACAATATTAAATATACCCTCAAGTCACATCAATTGTGATTTTTTCGTCACAAACACTCCAATTAGTGTTTTTAAGTCTTCATTTTCCGTGAGCTTAATATCTACTGCTTTTATTAAACAATCTGAACGCTATTAGGTATATTTGAGATTCGGTTCTTCATTAACATCAGGAAGACGTGAGCTTTTCCTTCAAGTGGAAAATAACGCCCGCTGGTAGGTTCTGGAGGCTTTCGGGATGCTAAAATGGTCATTTTTGATTAATCACAATACAATTACTGTTTCTGACCTCTTATTGTACAGTCAAGGTACCACAAACTGCCAAATTTGCGTGTCATGGATTCGAACACGAGACCTAGGAGTTGACTTGTTTAGAAGAAATAAGCGTACGAACAGACACGATATCTTCTTTATTTTGTACACACTGCCACATCTCAAGTTATACATTTCCAGTATTGTACGATTGACATGCAACAGTCAATCGATTATCAATTTAATTTCCAAATAATAGAGTTTATTATGAATTGGGCAAAAATTTTACAGTGCGTCGTAACTTGATGGACTATTCACCGTACATATATATATATTCTGTCAATTTAGCTTAAAATTAAAATGCGTTTATCTTTCTTATTTTTAAATGGTTGTAATTGTGTTTTTGTTGTCTTTATGGCCGACTTTTTAATGAGGTTTTAAAAATATTCAGTCAACTAAAATATTTTTAAGCTTATTTTGTATAATATAAAGGCACGAAAACAAGAATTTGGTAATGTTTCTAGATTCAAAAATACAACGACAATAGCATTCAAAGCGTAACAAGTGAGAATTGGGAAAGTCTAAAAATAAACTGAAACATTTTGCGTCAATTGTGGGTGTACAACAGTACAACTCTGCGTAACCCAGGGAATAAAAGCACGATGGAATATTTTTTATTCTTGGAATAGGGACAATGATGTAGTTTCGGAACAGTTTGCGTCACCACCTAATGACGACAAGCTATTCATTGGCAAGTACCTAAGTACCAAAAAGAATTATATGACGTCTCTTTATTTTTACAGCGTTTTGTTTAGGATCTTTCTGAGGCAGTAGTAGGATTTCAAAAAATTATATAATAGCAGTATAACAGCAGATATAGATTAGTCTGTAACAGCAGATATTAGTCTCGAGATCGAATTCAAGGCGCAATTCTGATTTTTTGAAATCATGAGCGCATTAATAATTATTGTGAAGGAAAATATCGTAAGGAAACTGGAACGGGAATCTGAAGCGCCGGTAGCCTAATGGCTAGAGCGTCGGTCTTGCGATCATGTGGTTGCGGGTTCGAAACCCACCCATTGCAGTACCGACGTGAACCCACTCGTAACACAAGCATTTAGCTTAGCACGAGGGGTTAATAGGAATACTAGTAATGTGCGATCCTCATAGCTAGTAGGTATTTAAAAAAAATAACCTGCATGCCTGAGAGATTTTGTCGACGGCGTGTGAAGTTTTTCAATACGCATTAGGCCAGCGTGGTGGACTATGGCCTGATCCTTCTCACTCTGAGGGGAGACCCGTGCCCAGCAGTAGGACATTTGTGCAACGGGTAAGCTATAGATATAAGCTGACATCACAATTATGCAGCCTCTTCGTACAAATAGCAACATGGCTATTTGTACGAAATAGTATCGTAGGAACCTAGATTAACGGTATCCAAATCCGAATAATAACATAATTTGATAGAATATTGTCTGGATTACGATTTATTTCGGTATTACGTTTACGTTGGGCAACTCAAGCTCCGCCGGACCCTTAAATTACTAAAGAAATTAAACTTAATTTCAATCCGATAAATTAGAATTGTGGCGAATATACACAAATTTTTATTATGAAATAATAAAATTCATGTCAGAATAACAATTTATTCATGGTAATAGGGTAGTGGACTGGTCTTTGATTTAATAAAAATAATGGTCCTATTGACACTACTACACATTATTAGACAGGGCACTATTGAGGCATGCACTATTGACAACTATTAGGGTTTTATCATAGTATATAAAAATTCAGATTGGAAAATAGATTCCTACGTCTGCTTCTAGCTACGCTTGCACGAAAACAAAAAAAAACAAACATTTCAAAATTGTGCAGTCCGCAACTAAAACACAAATGAAAACGGACAGCTTCATAAACGTTTCAATTTGAACAATTTGGATTCAATAAAAAGTTTTTAGAGTTTTGAACGAACATGAAAACTCGTAACTGAACAACAATTCAGCTGATTGATCGATATGAAAAGTTAAACTGCGCTTGCTGCAGTCAGGTTAAGGACCATTCTTCACTTATTTAGACCCCTCTGTGAGTACGATAAGTCATCAGATATACTTTTGTGGTAGACACCCGTTGTGTATGAAAACCAGCGACATAATTATATAACCATCACCACTCTCCAATCAATAAAAACGGCTCAGCTTAATGAGCCGTTTTTATTGATTATATCGGCAAACGAGCTGACGAGCCTGGTGATAAGTAGTCATCATCGCCAATGGACACCTGCAACACAAGAGGAGATGCTGATGCGTTGCCGACCCTTAAGAGCCCCTACGGACTACAGACTGCCAGAGCCGTAGTAACCAAGGGGAACTGGCTCTTACGTGCAAAAGTCGAAACACACACCAAGGTGCTTTACGACAGAATCCGACGTAACGCTGGTCGCCAGCCAGAACAAAATTTGGTTCATCCGTGGCACAATTTGGCTCATATAAATGTTAATGTAAAGTTATTTTTTATACATTATCGATTTAAATGTCGAAATATTATAGAAATTATAATAATAACTCTTGCCGGTGTTTCATTTATTACAAATAACAGTTCTATTAAAAAATATGATCAATATCATCAGCCAAGAAACGTCCACTGCTGAACGAAGGCCACCAAAGACTTTCATAAGGATCCATTATATGCTGCCTGCATCCAACGACTCCCAGCGACCTTCACCAGGTACATTGGAAAATATAATGAAATACAATTCATCAGTGACCTTGAGGATTTAGTCTTTGTGCTAGTATTTGTTAGTCACAGGCATTGCGGGGGTGCTTCACGCGGGATGCTAGTGAGGTTTCGGGTATTTCTTTATTATTTCAAAATATTCAAAGAAATAAGAAAATAAAAACAATACAAGTTGTTAATTACGTTATTACAATTTTTTTGGTATTAAATTCATGACTAACTATTGAGCCGTTAAAGAGAAAAAATACAAATTAGGTTAAAAAAGGCCTAGTTACTTCAATTATTATCGAAAATTGGGGCAAATTTATAAAATTCTTATACAATACAATTTGTTTGTGATGACCTTAAGTATAACATATATTTTTTATATGGCAAACGCACACGATTCCGCAAGAAACTTCTTTAAAGCTAGGGTGTTTTTTTAGATTTGAGCGATGTAATGCCCTTAAGTTTATTCGTAAAGTTCTAAGACGGAGATGTGTTTTCCCTCAAAACAAAATATGTCAGTTAGTATAAGTATAGAATTTATGCATACGGCGTATGCACGTTTTAACGTCACAGCGTGCTACGAGTATAGTGCGGTCTGTCTAACATATAACTAAAAGGGTTTTTAACTTCCTTATTTTTGAACCAATTTTAATTTTAGTTATATTGTGCACTATTCATGGGCAACATTACAACACCATAATGTTGTGTTATTAGATTTTAAAAAGTCTTAAATTTTTCAGAGAAAATCGTTGTTGAATTCACTGAATATGTACATAATTATTGGTGATCTTTGATCTTTATCAGCACATCTCTGTTTAACCTTTCAGAAATACAGTCGTGATGGTATAATAATGCTATGTGAGACAATTATTTCTTTAAAATATATTAATATTTTTTAGTCTTTCAAGTAACAAATACAGACAATAAGAAATCTATTGTTTTGTCCGCTATGCTGAATTTTATGTACCTAAAAATCTAGCATTGAAATAAAAAAATGTCATCGGTAAATGTCGTCAATGTCACCATATATATTCTAGAAAATAAAGATTTATTCATTCTACTCGAGCTGTCGTCGATACCATCAAAACGCACTGCGACTTGGTAGTCCGCAATCGACACGTCACGGACACCTCAAAGGCAGAGGCCGTCCCATGACGTGTTATTGCGATCATTTTTAGTTTGTAAGAAAAGGATGTCGTTATATAATATGTAGAGTGACATCCCTCTCTGTCAATAACAAAACGGCCTCAGTTATTTATTAACGCCCCTTACTGATTTACCTGATCATCAATATTTCAAGGCAAAAGGCCCTTGAATTAAACAGGTCCTTGTTCTATTAGGGTCTTCGACGTCTACTTTAATATTTTATGAAATGAAGACGAAAACATTTGTTTGTAAAATAAGCAGATTCACATAAATGTGGGAATTGACAAACTTAACAGCCGTAAAAATTAAGGGTTTGAGAAGGTGTGACGTCATATTATGTTAGTGTTTTGTTTGGTAAGGGATTTTATAACTTTACCACTACACAGTAGGTTGTTCATATCCATTTTCTGATTATTATAAAATATATATATATATATATATTATTAATCAATGGGGTAGTTATAAATCGCACTCAATTGCAACTGTCAATATAAATTAATGAAGTTCATAATTATGGAAGCATCTCGAATATGAAATTCTAAATTTCAATCTTTATAACGGCTCTTAGGTGTTTTCTGATTCGACGAGAGAAAAAATAAGAAGAATATCGTTCACGATAATAAATAAATATCAGTAACAGACTTTAAAAAGAAATTATAAACTTTTTAATTAACAGTTCAATTTTAATTAATGCGTAATTTATAATTACATTGAGCATTTTGTGGAAATGTTGATTGTTAATACACAAGCGCAGTGCTGATCTAAGAAAACCATAACCATATAAAATTTATGTTCTTGATGTTTACAATGATTTCCGATAATATTTTGAGCTGTAATGCTTTGGCATTGCCAATATAAAAATACTTTTTAATGATCAAAATGGAGAAGAATTGCCAAGAAACGAAAAATATATAGCATTGTTTTTTCAAACGTTTCTGTTCATATTTTTTTTCAAGTGACACGAGAATTACATTTGTTCCCTGTTGTCATCCAAATCGGTACAATTTCTAAAGTCAAAATCCCGAAATCCTGAAAATCTGTTGGTATAACTTTAGAATATCGGTACTGCCCAGTACCTAAGTGGGTTGCCGAGGTCTAATGGCAGTCGCTTCGTTCAAAACACTAATTGGTTGCATCTGGTAAAGACTGAGAGCTGACCACAAATTGTTGAGAAAATGCTAGGACATGGAGTCGATATTTAATATTATTTATGACAAAAGTTGATGACTGCCTCATTAGTCTAGTGGTCCCAAGCGCGACTGCTACGCCAGAGGTCCTGGGTTCGATCCCCAGGTCGAGCAAAGTGATAATCAGTTTTTCTATGTAACTATCAGTAGCAGTTCGGAGTCTGGATTTGTACCCGGTTAATGGCAAAAGGTTCGCCCCCTATTACATGGGACCTAAAACACACCGGTGGGCTATGGGTGTATATTAGTACACCTCTGCCTAACCCTTCGAGGAATACAGCCGTGATAGTATGATATGTTATGTTCAAATCCATGCGATAATTAAATCACGATAAGCAAAGCATATTTAATGAACCAGAATCGAATCGTAAAAGCATACAATATATTTGTATGAATAAATGAATATTTAAAACTGTAATTAATTTTTTTAAATAAATAAATAAACATAATTCAATATGAAAATATAAATATGCAAATAAAATGAATCCAAATTGTAATGGATAATCAAGTATCTATTATTTATATATTTCTGTACTCACATGTCGAGAACAAATTCTAGAGATGTCCGCACGCGCGAAACGGAATCCCACTGGAATATCCGCGTTTTTAATGAACAGGTAAGGCCGTGTATCTGCGCGATATCCGAGGGCGAGTTAGTCAGCGGCCGCGGTCCCGAGATGCGACGTGAATGTCGAGCGTTCTACTAATTTGAGTCCCTCGCTGGGCGCGCGCATGCGCTGTTGCCAGCCCTAACTTTACCCACCCGCTTGCAACCCAGCATAACTGAACCCGATTTAATACTTTTCGATTTATAGAGGGATTGTTTTATGTCGAGGTCGGCGAAATTACGTACAAAGTGCAGCGCGGCTTCATTAAAAATGCGTTTGAATACGTTCGGAATAAAAAAGTTCATATAAAAAATATGTGAAAAGATTTTTTTAGTAAGAATTATTTGTGGGGATGTATTGAAAAAAATATCACACTACATAGTTTGAATTTAGAGGATTGCATGGCTTACTAACAAAAGCTGTGACTGTACGATATCCAAGGTTAAGTTATACATATTACGGCCAGCCTATGGATGGATGACCATTCTTAACCCATAGAGATTTCTTTTTACGTATTTGAGTTGTGTGTAAAATGCATTTATTTAATCATACATACTGTTGGATCTGGCTTCGTTAATCGGACCCACATCTAGTTAAACTGGAAACCGACCACAATAAAGTTGAGTAAATTAAATGCAAAGCGATACTTAGTTTGAAATTAATTATGCTCTGTACGGGAAAAACCGAGGTAGCTTACTAGGTAATCTAATTTGACGCGTAATGTATAACAATAAGTTCTAAAATCGTATGTTAGTGAATCGTTTTATGTTGGGTCTTGTACAAAAATATCGTAGCATAGGGTTATCAGAGACTGACCTCTGGTCTCTGGGGTATCCGCCGCTAGATTAGACAATGGCCCTAATAGGCGCCATGTGTGTTAATGCCTTTAAGTACGATTTGAGTGAGCAAATTCTCAACCCCTGATGGGGTCCAGTATTTGTACCGCATCATAGCTTGTCATGGTCGTGGCGAACGTCAGAAATTTCATGATCATGATTATAGATCAAGGGAGCGAGTCCATGATAACCAGCCACCTCCCTAGTAGGCAAAAATGCCCACATTAAACAATTCATATTTAGAACTCGTAATAAATCCAAAGTAATTTATTTATAACATGAATCATATTATGATATATGGTATTAGGTCTAATTGTAATAGGGCACACCGGGCACAAATCCAGACTCCGAGCGGCTACTGAGAATTCATTTTGTTCGACCTAGGAATCGAACCCAGGACGTCTAGCGTAGCAGTTGCGCTTAGGACCACTAGACTAATGAGGCAGTCAACGGCAATAAGATAATGATGACAGTTTCAAAATAAATGTTTAATTAAGTAATTCAAACTCTCAATTATTATTTCCACTAACAAACTCAAAAGATAACAGAGTCACCGGTGAACTCACACGAATCTTACGCCGTATGTAACACTGTTAACAAAATTGAGTTAATCTGGAACTTATGCACTATCTACAAGCAATGTAAACACCAGAAGGTCAATTCTGATAATTTAAAATGGTGAAAGTTTAAAGATATAAATTTTTGTGAATGAAAGTTCGGTCTCACGCAGGATTCGATTTTATTAAATTCTAAATTGCCTGAGATCGAATTTGCTTCCACTAAAAAAGTTTAGCATGCGTTAACGTTAAATATCCTAATAAAAAAAACAGACAAGTGCGAGTCGGACTCGCACCCAGGGTTCCGTACAAATTTGTAGGTATATATTATAATTAATTACAAATGTATAGTTTTCTGATTTTTCCCTACACTTGTAGACGGTATTACTTGCCGAATTTCATAGTTTTAGGTCAACGGGAAATACCCTAAAATTATGACTCCTTTGGGAGTGAGAGAGAAATATACGTTTTATATGGCATAAACGGCCGTATTTTATTTTACGTTAACTTAGAAGTTTGATTTTTTCACAGTTTCAAGGGACTGTAGACTTAACTTTTTTTTTTATGTGATAGGAGGGCAAACTACTAATTTTGATTGTGATTTGATTGAACTAATTTTGGTTTTGTCGTTTGGCTCTATTTATAGTCAAATTTTGTATGAGGTTATAAAATAATCTGCCAGCTAGCTTGTTGGCCTTCTGATACATGCACTTTGGTTGGTCACGTGAAGTTTGCCGCAAACCAATTTTCATTAACGTCGTCTGATGCAAGGTAGCGGGACATATTATGTTATCACGCCGCAAGTTTTGCATCCTGTGGTAGGTACCCGTGACGTCAATTATTGTATTACCTCCTAACTTAACCTAGTTTAGTTCGTTTGCCATCCTAATTCAGTAATGGATATGGACTATATTTTTGTTGCTGTAGCTCGCGGTTTCTCTTGCTTTCCAAAGGATATTTTGAGACAAAAGATAGGCCAATTTATCTCTTTATCTAATTATTATTCAGCCGACTAGAAATATTCCTAAACGTAACAAACAAACAGACAGTGATAACAGATAGAGTTACTTTTGCATTCATAATTTTAGTGTAGATTAAATCCCAGATAAATCCATTCCTTCTGAACCTTGATCCAGTTCGATTCGAGGATTGAGCTTTGATAATGGGGTTTTTCATTAGGGAATTCTCAGTAGCATAGTCGGAGCCATGGAGTCACATTCGCTGCAAGCCTACCAGGCACACCTTCAATCAGTGATATGCATCCTACTCAAAAAAATCGTGTGGGAAACGGCGCCAACGTCTGGTGAATTGCGGACTCTCCAAGTCAGTGACCCGCACAGAAAGTATAACACACACATTAAAACAAGTATACATGTAATTTTACGTACATATATGTAGAAGGCCTTGGAATATTTCTATGTGTGGTGTGCAGATTGTAACCAAACGTTCATTATTATTGGGTATAGTATTCATCCTGCGTGGATCAAATCCCTATAACCAAGTATTTTAGCTGCGGCAGGGGTTATGTGGACTTCCGATATTCAACCGGGAAAATAGCGAAGTGGGTATAGATACGTTTACGTGGAAAGGGTCTGGCCAGGTGCTCTGCAATCGCACTGTGGTGACTCTCCCCATTTATTGAGGTTCTAAACGTTCAAGTTTTATTTATATGAAATTTATATGAAAATTTCTACTAAATTCTTAAAGACGTTAGTATCTAATCCGATGGTGTGATTGATTTTTACTCTTCATTAAACACCTCTTAAGGCGATGCGCGTTCTAGAGCGTTATTACATGCACCAATGGCGTTTTAGGACACAAATCTAGTTCCCCGCTAATTGGGTGATGTTGGTAACATAAATATTTTATCCTGAGTTTGATACACATCTATATTTTTAAGGTACATTACGCCTGTATTGCCACAATGGTCAAGCTGAGGTGTAGTAATGTACTTAAGTTGGTATGTTTACGTCTCAATACTACGGTTAATAGCAATAGGTTCCCTATTACAATAGGGACCTATTGCTATTAACCGGGCACAAATCTAAAATCCGAGCTGCTACTGATTTCATAGAGAAATCCGATAATAATTCGCTCGACCTGGGTAATCGAATTCAGGACTTCTAGCGTAGCAGTAGCGCTTACAGCTACTAGACTAACGAGGCCATTACTAGTAGTTAATTACTTTAAATGTGTATCTAAGATAAAAATAAGCTTTGCAACGCACAGCCAAATAGTGTTCATAAAATTTCACAAATCCTTTGAGTTATACCAGAAATAGAACCGTGCAATTAGTTTGACTTTTCAAAAGTACCTTTTTAATGGTCTAATTGAAATAAATAATTTTGACTTTGACTTTGACTTTATTACAATATCAATTCTGCCTCTATTTGCATTTCACAAATTGCATTGTACATTTATTATGAGCTGATGATTTCAACGTAAAATTCACGTACATTTTATAAAGTTTTAGTGATTCTTTTTGACGTTAATAACTCGCATTGTTCACCGGAATTAAGTAATTTCAATACGAGTATTTTGTGCAATTCTATAATTTAATATTTTTATCACGAATGCTTTTTTTTGGTGTTGAAAACTTTTTTTCTATGGTATAGGGGGACAAACGAGCTGACGGATCACCTGCTGGTAAGCGATTACCGCCGCCGATGGACACCAGCAACATCAGAGGAGTGCCAAGTGCGTGCCTACCTTTTAACAGGGGATTGGGCCTCCGGTAACCTCACTCACTCGACGAAACACAACGTAAGCGTGGTTTGACGCCAGTTTTCTGTGAGGCCGTGGTATCAGTCCGGTCGAGCCGGCCCATTCATGCCGAAGCATGGCTCTCCCACGTTATACTTTATTTAAAGTATGTTGGAATATAGACTAATGATGACCTTTGGATCATTGGACCAGTGACCATTGGTCTGTTAAGTCAAGGTCCCGGGTTCGAATCTAAGGCACGCACCTCTGACTTTTCGAAGTCATGTGCGTATTAATAGTTAATTATTACGCGCTAGAACGGCGAAGGAAAACATCGTGAGGAAACCTGTATGCCTGAGAGATTTTCTCAACGGCGTGTGAAGTCTGCTAACCTGCATAAGGCCAGCGTGGTGGACACCCGTGCCCGGCAGTGGGACAGATTATGATGTTGGACCCTTTTTTCTAGTACGGAAAATCCTCATGGATCGATCGTCTGTTACATCGGGAGGTGGCATGTCGGGCTCATAGGTACGGATTAAAAACTGTACAGGCCTTCTTTTTCTTTATAGTCAAGGTCATGGGATTCGTGACATTCACGACCATGACAGGCTGTGGTCCAGCGGTCTCTGGTTCCCATTAGAGGCGTAATGGGTTACCACATCTCAGGATTTGCCCTGAGATCTCAAGATTACACTTTTGATTGACTTACACTTTTGATTTGACTGCCTAATTAGTCTAGTAGTTCCAAGCGCGACTCCTACGATAAAGGTCCTTGGTTCGATCCCCAAGTCGAGCAAAGTGTTATTGGGTTTTTCTATGAAATTCTCAGTAGCAGCTACGAGTTAGGGATTAGTGCCCGGTTAATGGCAATAGGCTCGTCCTGTATTACATGGGACCTAAACATACCGGCGAACTATGGCACTACATTAGTACGCCCTTGCCTAATCCTTCGGGGAATACAGGCGTGATGGTATGTTATGTTTTTTTTTATAGGGTAGGAGGGCAAACAAGCAGACGGATCGCCTGATGGTAAGCGATTACCGCTGCCCATGGACACCCGCAACACCAGAGGAGTCACAAGTGCGTTGCCGATCTTTTAAAAGGGGATTGGGGCTCCGGTACCCTCACTCACTCGGCGAAACACAACGTAAGCGTTGTTTGACGCCGGTTTTCTGTGAGGCCGTGATATCGCTCCGGTCGAGCCGGCCAATTTGTGTCGAAGCATGGCTCTCCCAATTAGTTACGGTATGTTATGCTATCTCAAGATTTTAGACTCATCTCAGGATTGCGGCCGGATTTTGGAAATCTCATTTTGGTGCGCGGAAGTGGCGGGAGGGGCAGATAGTATCTGCACGTACTGCGCATGCTTCATGCCGCGGGCTGCAAAGCTGTAAACTACGCTTGCGAGAATTTTCGCAACATTCGATAATATATGGGAAAAAGGAGTGAGTGTATGTACTAAGGCTAACTGCTACGGAAGAGGTCTTGGTTTTGATTCCCAGGTCCAGCAAAATGTCATTGAGTCTGCGAAATTCTTATTTCAATTTTCAGCTGGGAATTTGATCTTATGCCCGGTCAATAGCATAGGCTTGCACCTCATTATATCGGAAATAAACATATCGGAGCCCTGTATAATAATTACCGCCTAACTCCTTAGGAAATACAAGCGTGATGGTATGTCAGGATTTGGAAGAACGAGCGTAAAATTGCGCGACTCAACTAACTTTAAATATATTTTTGACAAGATATTGCTTTTCCAATAAAATCTTATATTGCAATAAATTCTTATACCTGCTCCATGTCTCGTATGCACTTGCATAATATTAACTTTCCGAGAATTTTTAAGGATATAAAATTTTTCAACATTTTACTCTACAAAATATGCTTTAAGGCGGATCGTTTCGCTGCGCCCGCGAAATTCAAATTTCGAGTGGTTTTTCGCAGTTTGTAGGTCTATAACAAGTTCTTGATTCATGGCAGTTGTAATTGCGACATCAACTATACAACATTCACAACTGAGAACTAAAACCTTTACTAATAAATCCTTATCAAGCCAAAAACTTGGCGCAATCTGTGTAATTGGTCAAAATTAACATTTTACACTACTTTTAGCTTCAATAATGATTTTTAAGCAATGGTTTTAGATAAAAATTGTGAATTTTGTATAGTTAATGTCGCAATTACCATTACCATGAATGCAGAATATATTATAGACCTACAAACTGCGAAAAACCACTCGAAATTTTAATTTCGCGGGCACAGCGAAACGATCCGCCTTAACAGGATATAAGCGACGAGCGATATGTAATACCATCATACTATCACGGTTGAATTCCCCGAAGAACTAGGCAGAGATGTACTAAAATACATCCACAGTTCAACGGTATATATAAGAGGCAAGCAGTTTTTTATTTATAATAGCCTCACGCTTGACCGCCAGTTCGCCCGATGTTAAGCGACACTGTGATCTACCATGGAGCGCGCTTGCCTACAAAAAAACGATTCACTCGTGATTGAACCAGATTATATTATTAATCGAGCAAAGTGTTCTTGGATGTTTTTATGAAATTCTCAGTACCAGCTCGAAGTTTGGACCTGTGCCCAGTTATAGGCTCGCCCCTATTACGTTTTGATTTAATTTAGAGAGTATGGAATAAAATATAATCATTTAATCGCTGGAGAAGTAGAGTCGGTAGAGGTCGCCCTAGGAGAACATTTACGCCGATCTTATTGGCGAAATCCTTCAAAAAGGTGCGTAGCACTCGCAAACTTTGTTATGAGAAACTTATTTATTATAACACTAGCTTCTGCTCGCGACTTTGTCTGCGTGGATTTCAGGATAAGGTCTAACCTGGATAAAAAGAAGCATTTGTTGTTCCAGACTATAATCTATCTGTGTGCCAAATTTTATCCAGATCCCTTTTGCCGTTCTGGCGTGAAAGAGTAACAAACATCCATACTCACAAACTTTCACGTTTATAATATTAGTAAGGTATTAGAATAAATTAAAAAATAAGTTAAAAACCTCCGCAGCATCAAAGTATGGTTACCATGTTCTTGCAATATCATTGAAGTAACAGGACCCAAATTTCTAATCGATCAGAACTGTGAAAGTTGTGAAATCATGAAACAGAAAAGAGCTGATAATCTTCAAACGTCTGGCCAGATTTTCTTATCATAGCTCAGATACTCTCGCTTAAGTAACCTTTCATACAAAAAAATTAAATCGAAATCGGTCCATTCATTTGGGCGCTATGATGCAACGGACAGACACACAGATACTTATGTTCAACTTATAATACTCCTCGTTATGCGTCGGGGGATAAAAATAATACCATTTTTGAAGTTCTTATTTAAAAAGCCGATTCTGCCGTAGGTACACACCCTCGCTCCCTATTTCTACCTCCTCAAATGCGAAAACCTTGAAACACATACGATTTTCACATTTTAATGAGGGAAACGGGAGCTGAAAGTTTGTATGGAATAACCGGCTTTTCATAAGATAGGAACTTGATAAATAAAATTTGTATAGGTATAGCTATAAGCGTTGAACGTTGAGGGTATTAAAAGAAAGACAAGGCCTAAGTTTTTTTTCAAATCTTGATAGGCTTACCGTTTTTTTCACCCAGATTTGAAACCTATATCTTACTAATATTATAAACGTGAAAGTTTGTGAGTATGGATGTATGGCTGTTTGTTACTCTTTCACGCCAGAACGGCTGAACGGATCTGGAAGAAATTTAGCACACAAATAGATATTAACTTTTTTTTTATTCGTGATAGGCTTACGCTTGACCGCCACTTCGCTTGATGTCAAGCGACAATGCGATCTATGATGGAGCGCGCTTGCCTAGAAGAAACCTATTCCCTCGTGATTTAAAGACACCCAGATTATATCCGTCGGGGAAGACCCACTCACACTCACCAACCACACGGGGAAGCTCATTGTGAGTGTTGAAAGGGACGCTTTAAAACGCTCGTAAAACGAGCTTTATTCTAGTACTGGTTTATGTTGCTTGCAGTTTCACTCACGTCCCAAAAAGATTAACATATTAAATATCCACTTCTAGGCGGTGTATCAAGATGAGAAATACACCAGATTTTAAGTTAGACCTCTAGCAATACATCTGTGAAAACTGCATGCAATTCCATGCAGTAGTTTTTGCATGATGCGCGTACAAACATATTGACAGACAAACAGAGAAAAATTGCTATTTTGACTTCTATTGCTCTAATAAGGACCTTCCATATCCGTTTTTCTTTAATATCTTTAATTTACAGACATCGGCCTGTTACAATTTTATTAAAATGATATTCATTTCTGTAAATATATCATAAAAAGGTACTTTTACAAGTCAATACTTTAAATTTTTTTTAGACTAGATGGCGCCGGCATTTCCTAACTGACGACCTCTGAGAAGAAACACCGAAACAAACTCAGAGAATCATGGTCTCTTTTATTATTAGAGGTATATATAGGTTTAGATGGCGTACGTTACACTTCTCGTTTCATATGTTCCCTAAGTGTGTTCTCTGTCTTGCATACAATTAAAATACTAATAACGTCTTTATTATTGGCTCTATTTGTGTTCAACTGTTTTTATGAAGCTAATAATCAGTCATTGAGCCAATTTGTATATTACCAATGTTATATAACGTTCTTGCCTAGTCATTGACATTGACGCCTTAAAAGAATTAAAAATAAAGTTAGGTGGTAAACCTAGTGCAACCTGGCGAACGCTGTGACGATTCAACAAGTAATAGCAGTTAAATATAGGCTAGAGGGAAATTTAAATGAGCTTGGGGTTATTGACTCCGCTATGAGTATTTATAGATAGATAATGAGCTTACAAATCGATGCGCTGTTACGTCTGACGCTTTGTTTGTGTCGTGCTGAACTTTATTGGGGAGAATTAGAAGGACATGTTGTTAATAACCTCGATACTGATCAATCAATACTAGGTTAGGTTAATTTTTTAGGTATTTTAGTGAAGGAAAAATTGAATCGCGGGCTGGATTCGAACCTGCGTCTTCTGGTCGGATGCACCAGACGCTCTGACCTCTAAGCCACCGCGAACCCCACCCGCCTGATTAAAATTTGCCTTCACATTCTGAATTTACGTCATAAGGTGACGTTGGCGACGTAAATTCAAAAAAATCACAAAAAATAGGTTTTTTTTATGCTTACTAGTGATGTGGGTCGCACATATTCTTATAAATCCCTCGTGCTAAGTTAAATGCTTGTGTTACGAGTGAGTTCACGTCGGTAGTGTAATGAGTGGGTTTCGTACCGATACCGATAACCGATCATGATCGCTAGTCCGACGCCCTAACCATTAGGTTACCACCGCTTAAAAATTCAATTGCTATCTATAGATTGGTGACCATTCTTAAGACATTGAAACTTGTCCGTTCCTCAGGGAGCACGTTAAGCCGTCGATCTACGGTTGTTAGACGAATACTTTTAACAATCTTTAGGGGTATTTAGAAGCCCGGAATGCCTAACTAGCAGTTTATCTTTAGTTAATTAGAGAATGGTGACCCTCCTGAGGGTCGTAAAAATAGATTTTCTTTTGTGTTGTCTAAAAGCGTGCTGTTTTAAACTTTATAATATATGAACCATAAATTTGAACTCGAGACAGTCGTTACAGTCAAATAATCACTTAATTGTAACTGTGTAAATATTATTTTTCGCTGTGAAACTCTATCAAAAGATAACTCATTTAAAAACAAAACCGTGTTACCACGTGTATTCATATTACATAGCGTTTCGTGCATACTAACACCCTTTTGAATGCAGGCGCGGATTCTGTAAGTACTTAATTGTACAGTTTGCATTTTGAGTGTGTACGCTCGCCTTTTATGTCGTAACTCTAACTTGACAAACGCTTGATGCATTCGAAACACGCATTTTGTAAGTGTTTGATGTTTTTTGCAATTTGATTTATATCTAATCAAGTACGTAACTAAACTAACCCATCATTTGTTTGCAAATACAAACAGTAATCCTTACTACTCGTAATATTACAAACGAAAAACAGTAAAAAACAAAGTTTGTTACTGTTTTACGCCAAAACGGCTGAACGGATCTGGATAAAATTTGGTACAGAGATAGATTATCTGAAATAACACGGCTTCTAGATTTCGCAAGCCGCAGGGGGGTGTTAACCGGTCGCAATGTCTACAAAAGACTTAACCTATATATAAAATATCCCTTAATTATTTTTTTTGTATAAATAATTAAAAACGGGTTGAATCACGATAAGTAGGTATTGATAAAAGGGATGACCCGATCACCGTCTGATGTACAACTTTGATAAAGGTTAAGTATTTAAATTTATCTGGATCACGATACTAAAAAAGTTAAGAAACTACGCTTTAGAATACCTCACAATACAGGTCATGTATACAAAATTATAACACGAATCCGTTTCCGAAGGGTATTAGCTAAGAAACTTCATTGCAGAGTTTCTGACTAGACTTTAATAAGTTTGCAGTGGCGTGCATGTTAAGGTTATCAAAATAACTTAGTCTGCAGTGGCCAGCAAGTTTGCCGAAGGGAAATTAAATAGTTACCGAACCAGCCGCAGCCTATTGTAATAGACTTATACAGTTGGACATTGAAAACATATTATGACGCCTAATTCCCCGAAGGGTTAGGCAGTGGTGTAGTAATGCACATCCACGGTTCGCCAGTATCATCATCACCCTGGCCTTTTTTTATGGGGAAACCTAAGGCGACTGGCTTTCAGGATAAAGTCTAAATAATACTATAGTAAAGCCACCTCGATATTCACCATCATCGAGTGTTAGAGAGAATCGTGTTCTCTTAATAGTCAATTTTAGGGGCCACACGGGACCTGTTAAATCCCTAGAGAGATCGTTTTGGGTACGCCCCTGAGCCTGATTGTATTCCAACTGACAGGCTGCTGTAAAACACAACGGGTTATAGATTACCAGTGTAAGCTCACCTCGCATAGAATATGATTTTGTAGAATGTATGAAAATCCTATTCAATGCGAGGTGATGCTTGATGCTTGTCGTCATAGTAGACAGTATTGAGTAGATATGGCTTGATGATTATTATCAAGACATATCTACATAATACTGTCCCACTGCTGAGCACAGACTTCCTCTAAGAGTGAGAGGGGTTAGGCTATAGTCCACCACGCAAGCCTACGGGTAGCCTGAGGGTGGACTGACTTCACACGCCTTTGAGAAAATCTCTCAGGTATGCAGGTTTCTCACGACGTTTTCCTTCACCGTTTATGCAAGTGATAATAATCATTAATTCGCATCACTAGGCTATCACAGGATTCTCATGCACCGAAAAGGTCAGCTTATATTAAGTGCATATAATATGTAAATGTGTGGCGTGTTGTACTCGTATACCCTGAATCATATTATGATTAATCAAAAATGGCTACTTTAGGCCCGCCTGTACCGCCGTCACTCAGTTTCTAAGATCACTCAATTGCTAAGGTCACTCAATCGTCACTCAATCGCTAAGATCACTTAATCATCACTCAATCGCTAAGGTCACGAATTTGTCACTCAAACGGTAAGGTCACTCAATCATTGGACAATGTCAGTAAATACCCGCTGCATTTATCCAGACATTATTTTATAAATTTAATATAGCATTTTAATTTTTTCAACCTTCACAAACGATCGCATTTTTCTACAAAAGAACATTTACACAAGGTGAATGCCAATCAAATAATTATGGGAACAAACAATTGTTGATCTTTGTCAATAAAAATCGAGTAACCCTGTACTCGTTCAAGTTTTATGAAGTAGGTCGAATCGAATACATACACGAGCGCATAACTTTTTGCGATGCTTTGGAATATTTTCTATTTATATCAATTTGCTTATTTTTTTATGGGATAGGAGGGCAAACAAGCTGACGGATCGTAAGCGATAACCGCCGCCCATGGACACCCGCAACACCAGAGGAGTCACGAGTGCGTTGCCGACCTTTTAAAAGGGGATTGGGCCTCCGGTAACCTCACTCACTCGGCGAAACACAACAGGATAGCAGGGCCAGACATGGAAAAGGGAGTGAATGATTGAGGTAATGGCTAATAGGGGTGAATGGAAGAAAAGGGTTGCTGCGCCAACCACAAATAAATTGGGACAAGTTGTTATAGACCTACAAACTGCGAAAAATCACTTGAAATTTGAATTTGGCGGGCTCAGGTGAACGATCCGCCTTAAGGTAAAAAATGTTTAGAACAATAACTTCACAACATCAAAATGTTGGCTAATCTAACTCTTAAAAAATAGGGGATTGGCGCTGATAACCGAAATACAAGCTACGCCTCGGCTATAGATGCGGACTTATTTGTTCATAAAAATAGGGAATATGTTTAAATTATTGATTAAAATATTTTTCTAAGATGTTGGACGTTTCAACTTAGTCTACCCGTAACCATGGATGCTGTAAAGGATCCGAAACGTCGGGAATCAAATAATATCAATACAAAGCGATAAAATCCGTAAAAAGTAGTTTTATATCAATGTCTAATATTCGTGTAAGTGTCAGAAACCAGTATTTAAAAGTATAAAAAGTGCGCTGCAAATTTAACAGATCAAAACGGAACTTATGACAAAGTTTACGTTGTAACCCTTGTGACGCTCTCATGACGTCATAAAACTGTGACTGCTTTTGCGAAAACTAACGTCACAGTACACGCGGCCGAATATTTATTTTTATGACTGAATATTAATATTTTTATCAAATAAATATTTTTTACGGTGTTTTATTAATGTAAACTGATTAAAAATATAAAAAAGACATGCATAATCCCTATTGTAAAAAGTGGTCCCTGGATAGATTAGATTCACAATTTGAGCCGGTAGGTGGTACCGCAATCGGGTTCTACACTTTTTTTTACTTACAGACAGCGTTAGCCGGGCCCGCTAGTATTTCATAAAGGATAAGGTTATGGAATACAGAGAATAAATAGAGATACTTCCATTTTTTAAATGAGTATAGTAATGTACCTAATAACTATTATTTATTTTATCTGTTTCGCACAGTTTTACTCGCGGCCTCTAATTGTTTTCGTGATTTTTTTCCCAATGTTTTAATGGTTATTCTGCTATTCGGGCGGAGACAAATCCAAAAAATCTAAAATCACAAAAATCGCTCCGGTCATTCTTGAGTTATAAATGTAAAATTTAGTCCCATCCTTATCGTTACCGTAACAAGCTCGAATATTTAACGCAGTTTTAGTTAATAAACGAAAAGTTTAAAAATTTCAACATTAAATCTTCTTGCAATAAACACTTTTGTCTTAATCCGTTGCGCGTTCACTATAAGTTGGACATATATGTATACCAAATGGTCGTATCGAGCTTCGAACGAATATAGGTTAATGTAACGTTAAGTATTTACTGTAGTATATGCAGGCGGTAACCTCGGCGTGACCTCCATATTACACTCGAAGCACGATGGTTATTACGGTATTCACTTTAAAAAAAATGCATTGTAATGGAATTTGAGAGTGTGAATTCAATGTGGTTATTCAATTCTCATTTTATAATGGAATAATGTAATTAATTTCATTAATTGGGAACGTTTGGTGTAGTTGTGGCAAATCATTGCACTGACTCTGGGTTCGATACCCACTCAAAACAAATATTTGTACTAGCTTCTGCTTGCGATTTCTGCGTGGAATTCAGGATTGGGTCTGACCTGGATAAAAAGTAGTCTATGTGTTATTCTATGTTATAATCTATTTGTGTGCTAAATTTCATCCAGACCCGTTCAGCCGTTCTGGCGTGAAAGAGTAACAAACATCCTTACATCCATACTCACAAACTTTCACGTTTATAATATTAGTTTTTAGGTTTCAAATCTGGGTGTGCTTTTTGTCTGCCAATCATTTATTATTTAAGGAGTCTCCTGTGACTAGTGATGCGCAATTCTTGAGAACATTCTCATATCGAGAACTTTTATTATTCAGCCCACTCCCATGTTCTAATTAGTTAGAAAAATAAAGAAATATTAATAATTGGTTGGATAAATAAGGTTTAAGAACTTTATTTTCTCAAAAAGAAATACATTTCACTTATATGAGAAAACAAAATTTCTAAATAATTGAAATAAAACTACTTTTTACGGATTTTATCGCGTTGTATTGATATTATTTGATTCCCGACGTTTCGGATCCTTTACAGCATGAAAGGCAAAGCAAAATGTAAGGTAGCTGTTAGTAATTGCAACATTAAGACGTCCAACAACTTAGTCTACCCGTGACCATGGATGCTGTAAAGGATCCGAAACGTCGGGAATCAAATAATAGCAATACAACGCGATAAAATCCGTAAAAAGTAGTTTTATTTCGGTGTCTAATATTCGCGTAAGTGTCAGAAACCAGTATTTCTAAATAAGTTAAGTTAGGGCCACGAGACAGTTCATGTCGAAATTATAAAAAGAAAAAGTTTAACTATTTTAAATCCTCAAAAATATGTTTTTTTAATGCTTCTTTAAAGGTATATATGGACTTCTGGTCTTTTACATGTTTAGGCAATTTATTGTAAAGCTGTGCTCCTTCATACAGTATAGTACTTTTCCCGTAGTTTGTCCGAGGGGCCTGAAGGGCTATATTATTGCTTGTCTAGTTCTGTACCTTATTTCCATCCAGTCATAAACTGAAAAAAAAACCGGAGAAGGGCGAGTCGGACTCGCCCACTGAGGGTTCCGTACAAATTTGTAGGTATATATTATAATAATTAATTATAATATAAATGTATAGTTTTCAGATTTTTCCTTATATGTGTTGTATAAAACGGTATTACTTGCCAAATGTTAGTTCTAGGTCGATGGTAAATTTTAATTCCCTTGATAGTGTCGAAATATACATACCTGCATTTTTTGCGGCATTAACTGCCATATCTTTTATTTCACAGCTTCAAGGGACTGTAGACCTGAGTACCTGCCTATATGGTTTTAATTTGAACTTTGGTCTTGACAGACAGACGGACGTATACGGACAACAAATTGATCCTATAAGGGTTCCTTTTTTCCTTTTGAGGTACAGATCCCTAGAAACGATAAAACAGTGACTATTTTAATTTAAACTGACGTTACTGTACCTACTGTACTTTTGAATAAGTATATTTATTATTAAATACTTTTTTTAATTAACGGTGTTTGTCAGAGAAGTATTTTTTTACGGTACCTTAGCTGAGTAAACTATTAACGGTGTTCATTTTTTTTTTAAACGTTGCCCCACACTAGTATGTTCTCTTGTATCGTGGGTGCGTTTACAAACACAAATTCTCACATACACAAACGCTCAGACCCGGAACAACTACCTGTAGATCATACAAATATTTGCTTCGTGTGGGGATCGAACCCAAAACACGTGACGCAGAAGCCGATCGCACATCCGCTACGCCAAACGTGTCGTCATTTACCTAACTATTCCAGAAATAAAGGCATGCAATGTTTGTAGGTTTACGGTTATTTTTTATTCCGCCATAACTAACTTTGGTTGTACGGATTTTTTATAGCTTTAATAGTACCTACCAGTAAATACGTTTCCATTAAAAGGTTTTGGAAGCTGGCTCACAGTTTTTTTTTTTAATTTATTTAAATGCACAAAACACATTACAATCTTAAAAATAACCATACATATCGCACATACAATGTTTTGAACTGGATAGTAACGTAACAAATATGTGCACACAACAAAACACAATAACTAGACAGATAACAGCTCTATATTATCTATACTTATAATAAATCTGTAGAGAGGTCAATTCTGTACATGAAATATATTTCCAAAATAACTATCAGCGGGTGATTAGTGATCGATACTGACGCCAAAAATGCAATCAGTAAAATTTTTGTCTGTCTGTCTGTCTGTCTGTCTGTCTGTCTGTCTGTCTGTCTGTCTGTCTGTCTGTCTGTATGTTCGTTATAGAAACAAAAACCACTCGACGGATTTCAACGAAACTTGGTACAATTGTTCTTCATACTCCTGGGGAGGTTATAGTATACTTTTCATCACGCTCCGATCAATAGGAGCAGAGCAATGAAGGGAAATGTTGGGAAAACAGGAGAACTTACTCCATTTTTTAAGCTTCCGTCGCGTGTGCAGCCTTAGTGGTTAAAGCTACACAGAAATCATGTATGACGGAAATGTTCTCCTTAAAATTATATAAAAAATATTCCACGACAGCAAATGTCTATCATTTTTGGTTGACTCACAACGCAGGTGAAACCGCGGGCGAAGAACTAGGAAACAAAGTAACTATTCCACGCGGACGAAGTCGCTGGCAAAAGCTATAAGTAATATAACAGGGACAACATTAGAGTTAGACGCTACTTAAGTCACCTTCTAAGGCCCACCTGCTATGGAGGATGTCTTTTAAAATTTTAATATATGAGTTAAAGTTATGATCGAAAATATCCAATAGTACATTTCATTCGGTCTGTGTGTTACAATTCTGTAACACACAGACCGAATTGAATTTGGAATAGCACTCGTAGTTGCGTAGAGAATATAATACGGAATTTAGCATTGACCATACCACTGTACGCGCGTATTAATGTACACCTGCAGTTTGCCGGTATGTTTAGCTCCCATATCAAACTCCGAGCACAAATACCAAACTCCGAGCTGCTACTGAGAATTTCATAGAAAAACCCAATAACACTGTTCGACCTGAGAATCGAACCCAGGACCTCTAGCGTAGGAGCCGCGCTTGAGACCACTAGACTAACGAGGCAGTTAAGAAATATATTGCATAGATATATTTATAATACTAGTTCTTCTATCAAAATAAAAAAAATGAATGTTTGTTTGTTTGTCCTCTATGCATTGCTAAACTATTCATCATATTGTAATGAGACTTTGGTGAATTGTTGTGTATGCACACAACAACTCACAAAAATGCATGTCGGGGGACAGCTAGATAAATATAAATACCAATATCGAATACAACCGATACCGGACGACATAGATTCGAATCTACCCTGACGTGGATTCACAAAGTTATTCAAATATTTCTATTTTTTGTAGCATTATCAGTCATGTTCATCGCTTAAAGTAAACAAAAGTGGAAAATAAAATTGAAACAGTGTTCAGAATAATTTCGTTTATGCACGCGTAGACATAAGTAAATATTGCATAACACCCGTGTAACATCATATCACTATTTTTAATACATTATTAAAGCATATTTGAGTTTATTTAGTACGTTGCGATTTATATATGCGGAGTTTTTTACAGTAAACGAGCTGACGAGCCACCTGGTGGTAAGTAGTCATCGTCGCCCATGGACAACAGCAACACCAGAGGAAGTTGATGATGCGTTTCGACTGTCAGAACAGACTCCGGCGTAAGGGTGGTCGCCAGCCGGTCAGACCCCAGGAGGTCCTACCACCGAGCAAGTCAGATATTTTCACGGGGATGCCTATCTGAAAGGCAGCGAGGAACAGTATTCTAACCCGTTTGGTATAATATTTACACATCAATGATAGCTAAACATACAACTTGTAACAGAATAAGTGCAAGATTTGAAAGTAGTTTGATCAAAATCGACTACTGAATCGATTACAGTGGTTTCGATATGTGTCAAGTTTCCCGAAAAAAAGTTCATCGAGGTCGAGGTATGGAAAACTGATACGTATTTGCACAAATTGTTAGTGTGTGCGTGAGCGCACCGATATCGTAGTCATTGTAAGTACGACTGTAGTTCGGCCAAAAGTATTGCGTTTAGCTGGTATATAAAAAAATATAAGTGCAGTAAATGGTCTTGATACAGTCTAATGATTGCCGGACAGTCTTTATCGTAAACACTTAAGGGTCCGGCAGAGCGTGAATTGCCCACAGAAACGTAATTCCGAAATAAATCGTAATCCAGACAATATTCCAGCAAATTATGTCATTATTCGGATTTGGATACTGTTAATCTAGGTTCTTAGGGTTCTATTTCATCTGCTACTACTTCATTGAAAATAAGACCGGAAAATCGTTCCAAACTTGGTGAAGTTATCAAAAATTGCATTCGCTTACATTTATTTCCAGTGAACTATTTTGGATGAAATAATAAAGTAGGAACCTAGATTAACAGTATCGGAATCAGAATAATAACAGAATTTGATTATATTGTGTTTTAATTACGATTTATTTCGGTACCTATTACGTTTGTAAGAGAAATTCGGTTCGCCGGACTCCTAAATACTAGCTCTTAAATCGTTTTAACTGTGTTATTAATCGTGAAATGCAGTGCAAAGCAGTGACTTGAAAACACTAGAGAAATGGCGAAAAATTAAAAAGAAGTCGCAATCATCTCTTCAAAGTATATCCCTCTAACTGTTTCAAAAGAGCCGAATTTTTGCCGAAAAATTTCTAAACGTTAACTGATGCCGATATCCAGCGTCGGACTAAAGTGTATGATGTGAGCGACCATGGAACTCAAGTGGAGATGGACGGTACACAAAGCTAGACGTGGTGATGGTAGGTGGAGCCACACTATATCAGAATGAGGACCAATGACAAGCAGGAGGAGGGTTGGGCGTCCAGTAGCGAGATGGATCGATGACTTAGGAAACTTATTGGTCCGACGTGGATGAGATTAGCACAGGACGGGAATATGTGGCATAAGCAAAGAGAGGCTTGTACGTACTCAGTAATGTGTAGAGACGGGCTGTGGATGATGATGAAATTTTAACTGGATTGATAAATTAAATATTGAATGGCTGTCAATTGTCGCTTTCACATCATCACTAAAGAACGGCTGTTGTTGTATTTGTAAATTGTCAGGAAAAGGTATGAAAGATTTCTTTTTCTTCAAAAAGCAGCGGAGAAGTCAGAAAACGTCGGAATCTCATGCTGAAAGAAATATAATCCTTGATATAATTGCCTATCACGTTTCGACCGGATTTCCGTTCGTTTATTTTACATATATTTTAAAACATTCAATGAGTTTTTTTCGATATATAGGTACATGGCAGCTTATATCATTAATTTTCAGAATAATATCAGGAAATGTTATTATTATTAATTTCGGGTTCGCAGCATTTTGTTCGAATTTTGAAGCAAAATAATGCCGTCTCGTTCTCTCTAAGTAAGAGGTGTGACCAGGCGACGAAGACATCAATAATAGTTTGTTACTAACTTGACATCGAAGTTCAGCGCTCGGTCCGCCGGACATTCTGTTCACGGCTTTGCCCGTGTGAAACATATCTTTCAAGCATCGTTCGATTTAAAAGATGAAGTTAGGTATTCTGTACTTTTATTGCTATAGAGTGCTGCTTTGAGGTTATAGGATTAGAACCATTGTTTCATACTATATTTTTTTCTTTTCTGTTTAAAAAAAAGAGAAAAGTAAGAATATCTACGACTGTTTAACCGACTTTGAAAAAAGACATCCTCAATTCGTATTCTCATTTCATGCATGTTTACGAACAACTTATATTTTATTTAGTGGTTTATATTTAACACCACATAACCCCATGCGTTTGCATTATCATCTAAGTTTTGGAACGAGACAAAAATACTTTTTTATAATACTCGACATTACTTGTTAGTTATATTATTCCGCATGCTGCTATAATTTTTTTTATGTAAATAAAGACCTATTTTAACCCTCAATGGGAAACTTTTAACCAATACTCGCTAACGTACGCTACGTTTCTAGGCAGGGGTAACTATATTTAAATTAACTTTTTTCTAGCCAACATTTTTATTGCGATTCTGCTATATTTACTAGGACATTACATTATTCATATAGCAGTCTGCCTACCCGATAAAATATGTAAGTTTTATTTTAATTTTAGTATTGAAGTACGTGTTCTTAGTTATTTTTTGTTTTCACTAAAGAATATTCTAGCTAATTTATCTATTAATAGAAATATACAATTATCATCCCGTGCACAGCTTCGCTATCGGTTGAAAATTGCAGATAAATTTCTCGATTTAGAAAATGTAAAGCTGCCACCTACGAGTCATAACGACTACGTGTACGGCATCGGAACTAAATAAAGAATCTACACCGATTTTCTAAAACTCGCAAAAATAAACATTTTTAGCATGGTCCTTTGAGCCATAGAAACTTGAAGACAACATTTCTAAAGCTACGTTAATCTCCTTCGCATACTATTCACTTAATAACAACTCGAAATCCCTAAACGCAAACATGGTCCTTTGAGCCACAAAGTCTTTACAAAGAAAGGCATTGCGGCTTAAATTCTCTTCCGCAAGAAATGATTACAGAGGTGAATTCCTGGAAGCAAAAGTGCTCTTGAAATCTTAGGACTTAAAAATTCTCCGCCGTCTCACGTTGTTCCAAGCCCTAAAAGGTCACTGAAAGTTTGTTATTCTACATTCAGCGGATACTAGAGACCTTTATCCATATTTAAGCAGTTTTAATTCACTTCAAGTTCACAAACGCCTTTATATATTTACACAACCTTGATTTTAAATAGACTTGAACACTTTTGGGACAGTGAAGGGGATATGATAGTTTATTTACTTACTTAGTAAGTAAATAAACTATCACTATTACTAGACGCGTGCGTGCTAGTGCGGGTTGGCAGACAAACACACGACAGACAAAGTCAGAGGTGCGTACCTTGGGTTCGAACTCGAGACCTTTGACTTGGCAGTCCAACGGTCATACCACTAGGCTATCACTGCTACCTAAAAAACTAAATGTTTGAAAACATAAATTCCCGTAATTAAATTTTGTATTTTTCGTATCGTTAAAGACGAAAAACTTTTGAAGCCTCAAAATACGATATGTTATTAAAAATACTACAAGCGTAGGTAAATTTTATTTGAAGCCGTGGTTCAAGGGTTACCCCGCTCATTTGCAGAGGCAAAGGGGTTGACAACATAGGTAGTGGTCGTTTACAGTTTCGCTTTGCAAAGGCTTGCTTCGGGCGAAACGTTCATATAATGAAATAAACTTTAATTCTTAGTAATTGTACCCTGTTCTGTGTTTGGATACAAAAGGCTGTTCAAGGCTCCGGTGGAGTTCAAATTGCAATACCAACTTTATACCAAAGCAAATCGAAATTAAAACACACTTTTATTATTTTGTGTTATTATGAATGTTAATCTAGGTGACTTCGAAGACATTTCATCCGAAGTGATACAAGCGAATGTATTCATAGTCAAAGTCAAAATGTTATATTTCAATTAGACCACTAAAATAAGTACTTTTGAAAAGTCAAAACTAGTTGAACGGTTCCAAAAACTGGGTCTTATGAAGAAGAGCAGGCAAGAAACTCCATAAACATTCTTTTAAAAAAAACATGATTACAATAAAATTTCACAACTTTGTTCCAAATAGTGTCTGAGAATTATGCAGTTTCATGTGTAAGATTTATTTTTATATAAAAAAGCTTGCCACAGCAAGTAAGATCTGACCAGCCCCGACAGACAGCACCCGTTCTCACGAACGCTGAACCATATCGTAGGGAATTTATGACGAATTTACGAAGGTTCGATCCTTTCTGCTCGTTTAATAAATCAAATATAATATATAAGAGTATATTAATCCGTATCATAGGATAAATATTCGTAATCAGAATGAATTTAGTTTTCTTAGTTGTATAAAAGATAGGTAGTCCAAACGCAGAATATTTTCAAAAGTACTAATTGAACATGTACAATCGAAAAACCTATGTGACATATATTTCGAATTTGTAATAATGTAAAAACCATGCATATAATAACTCATGTCTCGTATTCCAATGCAGTGACAGCTATTGCATAATGCATGTGGTTGCTTTCGGCAAAATGCGATAACAGCCATCGCTACACATCCGAAACTTTTGACGAAGCACACGAATTTTAAATAAATTTATTTCATATACCATTTTGTTGGTCGAATATTTTGGTGGTTTGAATTGTTTTTGAAGACCCGAGGCAATGACATTATATAGTTAAAAACAGGTAGACACATTATCACCCTTCAAACGCGAATATTGTTTTGTGTCATTAGATGACACATTGCCCACAAAACTGGACTACTGGACATATCAAATGTGTCTTAAAAGACAACTGCTTAGTGCTATTTTTTTCATCTTAGACTCCCTATATATTACTATACTCTTTGCTGTATCTATGCGCGCGCTATTAGAAAATCCTAAAATATTTAGTTTTATAGGTATGGACATGTAGCGCGACTCAATTGCGCGAAATGAAATGAAATGAAATGAAATGAAATGAAATGAAATGAAATGAAATGAAATGAAATGAAATGAAATGAAATGAAATGAATTGAAATGAAATGAAATGAAATAAAATGAAATGAAATGAAATGAAATGAAATGAAATGAAATGAAATGAAATTATTTATTCTACTAAGTAGATCTTTAGAGATACTTTTACATGTCAATGGTTTGGGGTTTTTTTAGCTAGATGGCTTCGGTATTTCCTAAGTGACGACCTCTGAGAAGAAACACCGAAACAAACTCAGAGAATCATCGTCTCTTTTAAAGTCCAGACATGGAAGAACACATATGTGAGTGGTACGATGTAGGGTAATGTCTGAAATGGCCTTTTGAGGAAAGAACCATAGCAGCTTTGAGTAGACCAGTCCCAACTGACGGCACGCATGCATCAGTCATCGTGTAGCTCAACCATAATTTAGGGAGCTCAACGACCTGTCGCACGACCATACCAGATCAGCAGGACATTCGTGTAGGTCTAATGAAGTTCCCAAAGCCTCCAGACTATAATAAGTTTGTTTAATTATCATGAATCAAAAGCCTACATGGTACTCACATTTACAAATTATATATATATTTTTTTATGACTTGAATATAAGTGTCACGGTTCAATAATGTCGCGGCAAAATAGTAACAAATTTATAGATGTCAAAATTCAATTCAATAATATAAGAGTAATTAAAATGTCAACAATTAAAATGTCATAACAATCAAAATGTCATAACAATTAAGATGTCAACACTCAAAATAACATTGTCACATTACATTTCGGATACACAATGTCAAGTCCCTATGAACATGGCGTTTGTAATAGTATTTTAACATTGACACGAGGGGTTAAAATTGCTCCTTTCGATGAACACACGTCTTCACAATGCTCTATCATTACGAGTTTGACCTCTAAGTATACGAAAAACCTATACAATGCGGGAACAGCTTGTAAGTTCCCGCCGTCTGTTCGTGAACCCGTTCTGAGCCCTCCAGGTACTTGGGAACGTCTTCCATATTTTACAATGTCGTGTACCTAAAAGAGAAAGGCACGGTTAAGAGAATCTAGCCTCTGTTTAGACTTCCTTAGGCTTCAGTCAATGAGATTTAAAGAGATTATTGAGCGATCATTGGGCATTTTCATACAAAAGCTAGTCGTAAACGTTGTCTTAGCTAATCTTTTGGTATATGAATGCGGTCTGTCAAGTTGACATTATGACTAGATTGAGCGATTTGTTATCTTTGTTTTGCCGCTCGTAATATTTAAAAATCTTTGGCTCATAACTTCGAGAGATCAAGACATAATAGGTTCTTAACTTTGAGATGGACAATATAGAAGAGAAATTGTCACCATGGGTAGAAATCGGAGTTTGCATCCCAGTCACAGATTTTTCTTTCACCAAATCTACAGCTACATTATTAAAATAACATTGATCAAAAATGATGAAATGTTCACATAATATTATAATCTCTCAAGCGTATTTCGACCTGACATGAAAACTTGTTTCACATAAAATGACCGAAAATGTTATTGAAAAATATTAATCAAAATAATATTCGCTACGAAACGTAACGTTTATTTAATTGGACTGCTCCGCTTCAAACAGAATATAAGAAGCTTTAGCATTTATATTGAAACGAACGTTAATATTTTAAACTGTATTTAAATCTACAGTATTATATTTCAGAATGAATACGGAATAAATATTTTGTGAGTGTGCTGGAATTATTGTTTCCTTTTGTGATTTTGAATTACTATCGTGTACGTATTTATTCTCGGGACTATGTAGACTACATAATAAATATGACAACCAAGTAGATATCTTCGGCCCTAGCTTAACAAAGTTCAAGCACCAAGTCCAGGCTCGTAAAGAATATTAAAATATTATAACATAGTAGGTACCATCTTTATATATATAATTCTTCTGTGAGTGTGTATGTGACTGAACTTCTCTCAAACGACTGGACCGATTTTGATGAAATTTTTTGTGTGTGTTCAAGGGGATCTGGGAATGGTTTAGATTCACAATTGGACCCGGTAGGTGGCGCTGCAATCGAGTTTTGGGTTATTTTCAGGGCAGGACAACGTCTGCTGGGTCCACTAGTAATCTTATATAACCTGATTTTACGTAACCTGATTTTATGTGATTTTTCTTAAACCAATCATAACATACTGGTCTCTGACACTTACGCGAATATTAGACATTGAAAAAAAAAACTATTTAAAAAAAAAACTAATTTAGAGTAAGACAAAATCCGAAATTAAACTATTTCTAACTTGCTAACGTTGCTAACGTTATATCATCTACCAAAGTCAAAATGTAAATCTTTGGTGAGGGACTGGTTGCAAAACTAAGTTATAATCTCACAGAAAACCTACTACATCAACATCAAAACTGATAAATAAAATGACACGTACACACACAGACACACACACACCCACACCCACACCCACACACACACACACACACACACCCACACCCACACCCACACACACACACACACACACACACACACACACACACACACACACACACACACACACACACACACACACACACACACACACACACACACACACACACACACACACACACACACACACACACACACACACACACACACGAAAACGATGTATCTACATGTCCGTGGGGTGGGGACCTGGTGATTTGTAACACAGGCATTCTATGCCTTTCACAGACACCAGCTCCTCACATAAAAAAATCTATTTTGCTGTGAAATGTAACTAGCTACTAAGTATACCATTGTGAGGAGAAATATATAAATATATTATTATTATATTATTTCTTTGAGAATAACTCTTTCATAATTATATAGAAAGGTTCTCACTCAACAGATTTGGATAATATCTAGAGTAACTGGTGACACGTTATCGATACTGAAGGCGAGTACTCGGTACACGCTTTTGGTTATAAACATTAACATACCATCACGCCTCTATTCCCCAAAGGGTTAGCCAGAGGCGTACTAATGTACAGTTGTACGACCACAGTTCGCCGGTATGTTTAGGTCCCATGTAATAGAGGGCGAGCATATATAGCCATTAACCGGGCACAAATCCAGACTTTGAGCTGCTACTGAGAATTTCATAGAAAAACCACGAGCAATAACACTTTTATCGACCTGGGAATCGAACCCAGGACTTCTAGCGTAGCAGTTACGCTTGGGACTACTAGACTAATGAGGCTGTCTAATTTCGTTGTAATTTTGTAATAAAAATAGGTACTTAATTTTTGACCAAATTTCCCGAGGTGTTGCGAGTGTCAATGGGCGGCGGTAATCGCTTACCATCAGGCGATCCGTCTGCTCGTTTGTCCCCCTATCCCATAATAAAAGTCCAAACTATATAAACGTTTTAAGTCCACTTTTATCATGCGTTCCGCTGAAATGTGGAATGCGCTTCTCTAGTTGGTCTTCTCCGATAAATATAATCTGGGTGTCTTTAAATCACGAGTGAATCGGATTCTAAAGAATAAAAATAAATATCTGAGCAATATCTGAGACGGTCTTTTGAAGTTAAAGCTATAACAGCTTAGAGCTTAGATTATGTTGTTGTATTAAAAGCCTCTTTGACGTTGCAATCTCGCTGCACTTAGAATATAGACATCCGCAAACTCCGCTTTGAAATCAGATTTCATTCGGGCAAACATCAAAGGAATGAATCTGTGCAAATTCTATAGTATCTATCTATCGCCTTTCTCGTTCGTTTGTTAGAATGTGTGTGACAGAGATGGCTGTATTATGAAACGAGGTTTCTCAAATAAGTAGTACGGTTTCAATGCAATTTAGTTTCAATGTACCTGTTTATAAGAGCGAGTTTAGTACTCCAAACCACGTACGTACGACATTGCTGGTTGGTGGTTGCAGTTTTTTATTTTTTCTTACTGGCAAGGACGCCGATGTTGACAATTCTGCTAATGTCAAAGGTATCAGAGGAATTTATTATGAAACTAGTCTTAAGTTGCATAAAATTTCAATTTTATGGAATATTATCGTTTTATCCCGATCTAGTGAGATATATAGATAGATATCCCTAAATTTTCCCTAACTCATATAACGTTCATTGGTTCATAGATCAGTAGTACCGGAGATCAAATTAAATCACTTCGTTATAATTTAAAAAAATGTGGGCATTCTGCAAACACAAATTTTCACAAAAGAAACGGCCAGACCCGGAACAACTATCTGTAGGTCATACAAATATTTGCTCCGTGTGGGGATCGAACCCAGAACACGTGTATATATAATACAGAACGTATTGTTAAAGAAGTATAGGTAGATTTTATGTATTAACTAGCTGACCCGGCAGACTTTGTCCTGTCTAAATTTCAATAAATCATAGAAAAACACACAGTTTTCTCACTTTTTCCAATTTTCTGGCCAACTTTTCCAATTTATATTTCATTGGAAAATTAAAAAATCTTCAAAAATACAGGGAGTACAAATTTAGGTAGATATGAGAGATATGTTCTGTAAAATACAGAATATTCCCTGTAATAGTTTACGTAGTATCAAAGTCAGGCAAGCTATCGTCGCTGTCAGATAGATTATTCAGCTGATGCCTCGGCACTAGATTAGTTACCATTTATCGACGGCGGCCACAAAGTAAGGGTCAATTCATACTAGCGCACAGTCGAAGAGCATTAAAGCGAAGTTGATTAATTACCATTAACTCAATAATAAATTGCATATTTTACGCCGCCCATGGACACTTGCAACATCAGAGAAGTCACAACTGCGTTGCCGGCCTTTTAAAAGGGGATTGGGCCTCCGGTATCCTCACTCAATCGGCAAAACACAACGTAGAAGTTGTTTCACGCACTTGTTACTTCTCTGGTGTTGCTAGTATCCATGGGCGGCGTTAATCGCTTACCATCAGGCGATCCGTCTGTTCCTTAGCCCTCTATCCCATAAAAAAGTGTTAAAAAATAAATATAAAAGTATCAATCGTGGACCCTGAGGAGGAAGGTTTATTTTTGGTGATCTTCAGGGATCTATGTGAAACAAAGCGTCTCACTCGTCCTGACCTGTGCCAGCAGAATGTACACGTGCGAATGCTCTCGAATTTGCATCTACGGTCGAAATAACTTTGCGCGTCTGAAATTGTCTGCAAGTGATCTTGCAATACTGAATTTTAATGTAGATAAAGGGGTAATTGGGCTTAATAATGTTTCATATTTAAGTGATTTTATTATGATTTTGGAACAGGTACTTAAGACCGCACTATATCAAAGTATTTGACGCTTCGCTTCGACTGAACTCAGCGCTAGTATGAACTGCCCCTAAGGGCGGTGGCTAGGTGAGCACGTACTATGCACTTAATTGGTCAGAGGTTGCCGAACTGACATACATCAAAGGAACTTTGAGTGGGCCTCTATAGGCAGAGAGATTAGTTTGTAATCTAATATTGCCAGCACGATCTATTGATGATTTCTCTCGTTTTGTGTGTCAGAGTTTTCGATTTCGTAGTTTTGAATGGACGTATGAAGCGTGCCTTATGATCATCCTTTACCAACGCATTTTCTGTCCGCTCTCAGAATGAGTTGAGCGTTTATACCCTACTACGAAAAAAAGAAGGGTTGATGAATTTAACAGTCTATGTATGTATGTATGTATACATGTATGTAGGTAAGAATGTATCGTATGGATGTTCGATCCTAGCTCAAAAACTACTCATCAGATTTTAACAAATGAGATGTCGATTGATTTGTCTTTGAAATAAGAGTATCATAGGCTATAATATTTATTAACATGACAATATACTTAGCTGGCAAAACAGAAAAAAGGGGACCAAAAAAAATTGAGATTTGTCCTGATCCCCAGAGAATTGTGCGGTACATGGTATTACAGAAAATCCAATAAAGTAAACACTAGACAAATGAAAATCGTACCCGCTGGGACATTCTTACTACTTGTGCCATCTCCATATAACGTAAAACAATTTATGTTTTTACCATGACTGATTGAAATGAAATGGTGAGTGCAACTTGCATCCTAATAGTGAATAAAGTTAGCATGAGCCACCAAAAAGTGTCAAATAAAAACATAGGCTTAAAAAACTTTTAACTCGAATACGAAAAAAATCAACTGAGAGGTATAAAACAAAAAAAAACCCACAAAGATAAATACTAATGATTATTGTCTCCTGTATCATCATATCGTCGTCTCCTGTATCGTAGGTGCGTTTACAGGGATGCCCAAGAAGGAAATGCACATGGGAAAGGGTTCTAGGGTGGTTCTCTTGAGAGGACACAGTGAGCCCATGGCCTGATGGTGGCCACCGGATTGGTTTTAGTCAGTAAAAATCCCAAACGCCATGGTCTAATCCCCGAACACCGGTTGCCTTTTGAAGGTGAAGGGTTTTGAAGGAAACAAAAATGATACCTATATTCACGTGTTCAGATATAAACATATAAGGCAACCACGGCGCCATATGACTCGTCGCTGAAATATTTCTTTTTTTTATGGAATAGGGGGATAAAGGAGCAAACGGATCGACTGATGGTAAGTGATTACTGCCGCCCATGGACACACCAGACACACACGATCACAAGTGCGTTGCCCGCCTTTTAAAAGGGGATTGGGCCTCCGGTAACCTCACTCACTCGGCGAATCACAACGTAAGCGTTGTTTAACGACGGTTTTCTGTGAGGCCGTGGTATCACTCCAGTCGAGCCGGCCCATTCTTGCCGAAGTATGGCTCTCCCACGTTTCTTCCAAAACAAAAATGATCGGCTCACGAATCAAATCAAAAACTACATTGCAAATTGGACGTCACAAAACCGATCAAATATCGGTATTTGAAATAATCGCAAATCAACTTCAAAAAATCCACTTTGGCTAAACAAAATTCGTTCGACTTTACTCATATTTTTCTGTTGTTTCATTTTTCCGTTTGCCTCAAGTGACTTTTACTGAGTGGACATAGAAAAATGCGAATCACCATTATTTACTGATGGTTGGTGGATTCGTGGCAGTGATTAGGAGAATACGTAAATCTGTAAGTTGACAAATTACCTACTTAGCATGAATATTGTTGACGAACATTCATTCTATTACGACAAAGCTTATAAAAGTGTGTCGTTCGTATCCATTCTTCTTGGTTGGCTCCCCTTACTAGGGCCATTTTTGCTGGGGCCATAACGAATTCAAGCAACCGAAAACAAGACAATATAGTCTATTACGAGTATTTCTCTTTGCCATATTATGTAAGTACCTACCTACGAGTGATTATTTCAATCAAATATTCAAAAATCGTCACATCACAACCAACGTCCGTTCGTCACTTCAGCGCATTCGCGACTGTCGGGCTACCGAGTGGAGACCGAACTCCCGAACCGATTACGTATGAGTCGCGTATCGACCGTTTGTATGAAGACAACTATATAATACAGACTACTGTATAATATTTATACTGTGCTAGTGGTCCCAAGCGCGACTGCTACACCCGAGGTCCTAGGTTCGATGGCCAGGATCGAGCGGTGTTATTGGTTTTCTCAATGAAATTTTCAATAACAGCTTAGAGTTTGGGATTTGTGCCCAGTTAATGGCAATAGGCTCGCATACTACATGGGACCTAAACATAGCGGCGAAATGTGGGTGTATCTAACCCTAACCCTACAGGGAATACAGGCGTGATGGTATGTTATTTTATGACACCATTATTTATTTTCCGAGTTACGGGGAAACTGATCTATTGATGACTTGAAAATGGTCATCCATCCATAAAATGACTGCGGTAAGTGCTCATCCAGCTTAAACATACAAATTGATGGGTCAGCGTATAACTAATTAACGTCACTATCACTATACATTTTTTAGAGTTTCTATGTTAGTTCGTTTTTAAATCTCATGGAAGCATGAGACCTCAAAAAATTTCCGCAGTTCTCATCGCCTGCGTCATATGGTGGAGGCATCGGGTATGGGAATAATCGGCATTGTTGACACCTTACCAAATTCATGTAACGAAACCATAGCGCGATTCAGAAATTGTCAAAGATGGCACAACGCCATCTACCAAAGAGATGAGTAAATAGTGAAAAGAGCACTTTCATTCCTATTAGTTTTAAGGTAAAAAATGTTTTTAACAATAATTGTGAAGTTATTGTACTCAATTTGTTGGCTATTCTAACTCTCAAAAAAAGAGGGGATTGGTGCTGATAGCCGAAATACAGGCTACGCCTAGTTCGGCTACAGATGCTGACTCATTTGTTTATAAAAATTGTATTACTAAATTGTTTGCAAAATAGTACTAAGTAGGTTTTTTTTTCCTAGCCTATTTCGTCCCACTGCTGGGCAAAGGCCTCACTTCCCTCCTTCCAAACCGCTCTGTCTATGGTTTTAGCCACCCAATCTCTATCGTAAGAGTCCAGTTCATCGCGCCACCTCCGTCTGGGCCGGCCACGCTGTCGCTTCGCTCCGTGTGGGATCTAATTTGTGCCAAATGAACTGGTGGCTTTGGCCCACAGTTCGTTTGGCATGCGGCAGACGTGTCCCACCCAGTCCCATTTAAGCTGCCAGGCTTTGCGCGCGACATCAGATATTTGAGTTTTGGAGCGCAGTATTGAATTCCGTATACAGTCAGTGAGTTTTACTCCCAGAATACTGCGCTCCATCGCTCGTTGGCAAACCTCGAGTGTGGACCTTTGAACAACAGTCAAAGACAAAGTTTGGGCACCGTATGTGAGGATGGGGAGAATGCATATAACCATAAGCTTACGTTTCAGGCATAGAGGTAGTTTGCCTTTCATTAGGTCCTTCATGGCCCAATAGCTCCTCCAGACGTTTTCGGTGCGTTTAGCAACTTCTTTGTCTTGCCTTGATTGGAAGGAAACTATTTGGCCAAGGTATTCATGGACATAGTCAACCCCCCCACCGTCAATATGTATCCGGCGCTCGGTGCTGTTGTTGGTTGAAATAAATTATTATATTATTATTTTTAATAATAATGTAATAAAATGAAATTCCCACGCTGAAATGGAAATGGGCGAGACATAATATCTGTCGCATGTCAGACGAACAATGGGCCAAACTGACCACCCAATAGGTTCCGCCTAATGAAACGACAACGCGGCAGGCCCAGACGGAGATGGCGGGATGAGCTGGACTCTTTTCAAAAAGGCTGGTCCCTAACAGCAATAGGCAGAGAAGTGGGAGGAGAGTGGGGAGGCCGTTGCCCTGCAGTGGGACACTACGAGCTTTTAATAATAATACTAAATACACACAATTTACAAACTACAATAGCAGAAAAACTATCTAAATATATTGAATTGAAATAACACGACTACGTATTATCTTCAACAGGAGTAATACCCCAACAACTACATCACTCCCTAGTAACTCTCAACTTCCTCGCAAATACTTACCATTTACTCCAGAAAGCAGTCATTCTAAACACCTGCAGACTAGTCAGAAAATTCTTACAGTGTGAACACGACCACTTACAGTAACAAACTAAATAATATATACATACCTGCTTATATCAATTTCCAACCACCGGTGTACACTTGTCTTATTCAATTCAATTCAATTGTTTATTGCATTCCATAATGTACATAGTAGTAGTATATGCAGAATACTATATGATATTATAAAACACTTACCTTACACCACTAAACTTGTTAGATGAGAAAATTGGCAACAGGACTTCGGTAGACACCGCCATGATCTGCAGCAGCCACATGTCGAAAAACGTCGACAACCTCTTAAACGGTCAAACCGTTGTGGAGATAAGTGGTAACATTCGTTTGAGGGCACAAATAAACAAACAAACACCCTCTCACCCTAAACGCATATACAGTGCATATACAAGCACTTGAACAAACATTAGTTTTGGAAGATGGTGTAAGATTTTGGGAAATACCCACGAAATTGCCAAAACAACGCAAACACTGCTAATAATTAAAAAGCTAATAAAGAATGTCCTGTGAAAAATACCCACCCCTTACATGGGACTTAAACATACCCGCGAACTGTAACAATTAGTACGTCTCTGCCTAACCCTTTGGTAAATTCAGGCGTGATGGTGAAACATTTTTAAGTTTTTATTCCTATCGTATCGATCGGTAAAGATAGATTCGTTTGCATTACCAGTTTGTTGTGTAGTTATAATCAAGACTTCACAGTTACAAATCTCGAATATATTAGATCTATCTATGTTCGGCTGAACGCCGACAGGCTGACTTACATTCGACGGTCGCATCGGATTTCTCCTGTAATAGAGCCAGAAGCAGCGGCGACAGGTTATATCAACGTGAATTTTAAAGTGACGTAAAGAAAGAAAGATTATTTTTATAAAACGAAAAGAAAATATATTAATTTACATGGACAAGACGCACACAATAGTCGTATTTAAACAAACAGAAAGCAAACTAGATATGAAGGTGGGTAAGTATGCGTCACATCCACGCAAAACGGCCATCGCTCAGCTTATTGCTATGACTCGTGCCCGGGGCAGAGTCACAACGCTGGTTTTCAGCGACAGCCTGTAAAAGAATTTTATTTGGACAAACGTGAGGCAAAATAATAAGAAATAATATAAATACAGTTCAAATACACGTACTTATAAAAGTCTGATAACAATCAACATCAGCCTATACTAGTCCACCGCTGGACGTAGGCCCACCCCAATATGCGCCATTTCACCTTGACCCCAATTTGACGCATCCAGCTTCCGTCAGCAACTTGTCGCCGAGTCGCGGTCTCCAATCGAGAACACAACAGCATTAAAATCCATAATATAGTTTCATAGTGTTTCATGATTACACCAAACTGTTAATCAGCATTTGCTAGACAAATGATAGGAACCTGTTGGTTTTCAACTAGCACATATTTTGTGGTTCACTCATGTCAAGAAAATCAAGAAAATTTTTGTATTTGTATTTTTGTATTTGATTATATTACTCTGCATAGTACATAAAAAATTAAGTGCTGCTGTTATAAAGAAGCTAAAAGAATTAATATCAATATTTCGTCTGAGCACTTGGCATTCCCATCATGACAATGCAAATATAGGACAATTTTAACGCAAGAGTTTTTGAGTTATTGAGCCCATTCGTGCCGTAGCACGGCTCTCCCACGTAAAAACCTACACCGATTAAAACTTATACCTACGTCTTTTTAACCGACTTTGAAAAAAGACATCCTCAATTCGTATTCTCATCCATTTACGCACAACTTATATTTTCTATTTAGTGGTTCATACTTAACACCACTTAACCCATGCGTTTGCATTATCATCTGATGATGCCTATGTCATAGGTTGATGGTGATGATGATGAAATCTTATCTAAGACATAAATAAGGTTGACTAAAGAGACGTTTATGTACGTTCAAAACATACCTATTTTACATGTGCTACTGGTTTTCGTGTCAGACAGAATGGCCGCGATACTTAATTTCTTTTTATGACCCTTGTACACGATATCTCATATTACAACTGTAATTTTAATAGATTACAAATACCTATAAGGAGTGACGTTATATATACCATCAGGCCTGCACTCCGCTAAGTGTTCGACAGATGCATACTAATGTATACCTACAGTTCGCCGGTATATTTAGGATCATGTGATAGGGGGCGACTCTATTGCCATTAACCGGGCACAAATTCCAAACTCCGAGCTGCTACTGAGAATTGAATTCGTCAATAAACACAGCGTAGCAATCGTGCTCAGGACCACTTAGCTAATGAGGAAGTTATATTAAGTTTTATTATTATTAATACCATCATCACGCCTTTATTCCCCGAAGGGTTAGGCAGAGGCGTACTAATGTACACCCACAGTTCGCCGGTATGTGTAGGATCCATGGAATAGAGGGCGAGCCTATTGCCATTAACCGGGCACAAATCCAGACTCCGAGCTGCTACTGAGAATTTCATAGAAAAAACTCAATAACACTTTGCTCGACCTGGGGATCGAACCCAGGACCTCTAGGGTAGCAGTCGCGCTTGGGACTACTAGACCAATGAGGCAGTCATTATTATTAATATATGTATTAAAATACACCTGAACGAGCCTTGTGTCGCGACAAACTTCATAAACAACAATTAAAGGACACAAAGTACTTCCAGACACGAAAAAAATGTTCGAAGAACACACAAATATTTACCTCGGGCCAAAGTCAAAGTCAAAATGGTTTATTTCTTAAAAAAGGTACTTTTGAAAAGTCGAAACTAGTTGCACGGTTCCAAAAAGTGGGTCTTATGGAGAAGAGCCAGCAAGAAACTCCATAGATACTCTTTTTTTTTTTAAATGATTACATTGTTATCTTTACAACTTTCTTTTACTGAGCATTATGCAGGTTGATATGTAGGATTTTTTCAGTATAAGTGTTATATTAGGAAAAAAGGATTGCCACAGCAAGTAAGAGCTGACTAGTCCCGACAGACAGCACCCGTTCACGAGCATGAGGTGTGAATCGGCATGGTTCGACTCAACCATGTTGTACGACCCGACACACAAAGCCACCATCAGTAGGACATTTGGGTGGACATGGAACCTACGATACGTGGCGTATGGATAGCGAGGTGACCACCTTAACCTTCCCTACCACTATTGATCTAAGAACTTACCAAATCAGATTCCTTCCATGTCTAAAAAAGTAAAATGACTCAACATGCAAAAATTCAAAACTAACAAAAATGCAAGATAAAAATTCTTCAATTTATGGAGCATTGTAAAATATACAAAAACTCGTCGTCCATTATTCATAGACAAAAATGCATACTAAAATACAATCATCGATACCCCGAAGTCCAGTATCAAAAATATTTCTGTTTTTATATTAAAAAATATTTCCCTCTGTAATGGACTGATTTCCTGAACTGACGTTTCGCTTTGTAAACTTTTCAAACGTAAATAATAAATGTGGTAAAATTCATTGGGAGTCAGCTGGACGGACTATAGATAAATATTCGGGTTTCGCCCGTTGGTTGTTTATTGAGAAAATGTGCCATATTTATAGTAGCGCCAATATTTTTGACTGGACAGTAATACGAAGTTTATCAGTCGCCTCGCAAATCATTGCTAGTAAAAATGGGTGAATATTTTTTTTGTTTAGTAACTTACCTTTTTGGTTTATCTAAAAGAAGGTTGATTTTAAACCTTATTACTAACATTTTATTGTAGATTTTTATGAGTAGGTTGGCAGGTAACAATGAGATCAGTCGTTTTACATGATGGAAAACCATAAATTCCTGTTTTTTTCTAGCCCATTTCGTCCCACTACTGGGCAAAGGCCTCTCATTCCTCCTTCCAAACGAACTATGGGCATAAGCCACCACAATATTAGTCTGTAAGCGTTTTTAAAAGTAAACGTATAATAAATAATTTAGAAACAATTACTATTTAGTAATTCAACAATAAATATTCAACAGATAAAACGACATCATGAAGAAGAGGTTTATATTATTATTATAAATGTAAAAACCTCTTTCATGCACGTTGCTTTTCTACCTCGATGAAGCAATATCGAATATTATAGGTTCGTAATGCCAGGAACAACATTGAAATAAAAATGCTGTTTGAATGAAAAGGGAGAATAAATCGATATTCGAAAATGGAACGTCCATTAAAAAAGCTTGAGGATGATACTCTCGTCCATACAAATTAAATTTGTATAAAGCTCTCATTTTACAAGACCGACGTATAAAAAAAAATCAATGAAATCTGTCTACTCGGCAGTGTATCAATTTTTACAGGACGATTGATCCTTATTACATACCATCAACCCTGTATGCCCCGAAAGGTTAAGCAGAGGATTACTAATGTACAACAAATTCCCAGTAGGTTTCATGGAGTAGGGGCGACATATTTACGTTAACTGGGCACGGTCGTACATTGCCCGTACTACGACTGCTAAGCAAGAGGTCTTTGGTTGTCCGCAGTTTCACTCACGTCCCAAAAAGATTAACATACTATAAGTCCAATCCTAAGTGGATCAAGATGAAACATACACCAGATTTTATGTTAGACCTCTAGCAATACATCGGTGAAAATTGCATTCTATTCCATTCAGTAGTTTTTGCGTGATGCGCGTACAAACATAGAGACAGACAGACAGACAAAAATAATAAAAATTGTTATTTTGGCTTCTGTTGCTAAAGGTAAAATATTAGAATATTAAATAAAATATTAGGTTTTCTTTAATATCTTTAATGTACAGACATCAGCCTGTTACAATTTTATTATAGATGTAGTTTTTTATTATGACTGGAAACCGAATTAAATCAGTCTTAATTCTAGAATTCATAAAGCATTGTGCACAATGATCGAGTTACATTCGACGCGTCACATCTCTAAAATCCTCATTGTGATCGAAATTGAAATTGTGAGTTGTGACTTTGATCTTGAAACTAGCTGCTTACGTTGAGAGTATTGATCCAGGAACGGAGTGCATTATTAATGGATGTCTAACAGAAATAGGTCAGGTAATATCAGCCTGTTCTCTTATATTATACAGTGAGACTATAGACATTCATATTGTTTACTAGCTTTTGCCAGCGACTTCGTCCGCGTGGAATAGTTACTTTGTTCCCTAGTTCTTCGCCCGCGGTTTCACCTGCGTTGCCCCGTTCCCAAGAGTTGTAGCGTGATGTTTTATAGCTTGAAACCTTTCTCATGAATCACTCATTTTCCCAACATTTCCCTTCACTGCTCTGCTCCTATTGATCGTAGCGTGATGAAAAGTATACTATAACCTGTGGTTTGGGTTGTGCGTTGATAGATCACTATGTCAGTCAGTCAGTCACCTAACGTAAGAGTAAACAAATATAATCAGAAAGCTCCGAACTGCTAAGCTATCGGGAGTTACACGTGTTATTGTGAGTCAACCATAAAAGATAGACATTTGCTGTCGTGGAATATTTTTTATATAATTTTAAGGAGAACATTTCCGTCATACATGATTTCTGTGTAGCTTTAACCATTAAGGCTGCACACGCGACGGAAGCTTAAAAAATGGAGTAAGTTCTCTTGTTTTCCCAACATTTCCCTTCACTGCTCTGCTCCTATTGATCGTAGCGTGATGAAAAGTATACTGTAACCTGCCCAGGAGTATGAAGAACAATTGTACCAAGTTTCGTTGAAATCCGTCGAGTGGTTTTTGTTTCTATAACGAACATACAGACAGACAGACAGACAAAAATTTTACTGATTGCATTTTTGGCGTCAGTATCGATCACTAATCACCCGCTGATAGTTATTTTGGAAATATATTTCATGTACAGAATTGACCTCTCTACAGATTTATTATAAGTATAGATTTCGCCAAACGAGCCCCTTGATAGTAGTCATCGCTGCCCGTGGACATCTATAACACTTGGAGTTGCTGATACAGACTGCAGCCTGCCAGAAGCAGAAGCAGCATTCATGGGAGGAAGTTGCTCATGTACTACATGTGAGTCACTTTACGACAGACTACGACGTAAAGGTAGTCATTGGCCAGTCAGACCCCAAGACGTGCCACCGTACAAGTCAGATATTATGTTCTCCAGATTTCTATCTGGATGGCACTGAGGAATTGTGTTCTAACCAGTCGCCACACCGGGTGTACAGTCTGCGTTTATGGTGCATTTTGATAAAAATAAATTAAATTTAGTAAACTTAACTATACTAAAGGAGATGCTGATGTATTCTTCCAATAAAGCTCTAGCTTGTCCCGCCATCTCGTCCTGGGCCTGCCGCGACGTCGGCTAACATTGTGTGGATTCCACTCAATAGTGAACAATGCCCACAGCTCGTCCGACATGCGGTCGACCTGCCCAATCCCATTTTAAGCGTATGGCTTAAAATATTATTAAATATTAGGCTTAATGTTTAAAGATTTTACGAATATCAACTATTAGTCTTGTGCCTATTTGGTCAGTAAAGAGATCGCTTCGAATTAGTACAATTCGGTCAGTGAACTATTTCCCCTTAATAGGTCTATTAGTTCTTTTAGGACATCTGACCAAATTGCTTATTAGTTCATGGTTTGGTCCCGTTACAATTGTTCGACTGTCATGAGAATAGTTACTAGGGTTTAATGCCCAAGCCAGTCCTTGAGCTTGATGATATAAAAATGTTAAATATTAAATTTTTATGCATAAAAATATATCTATATCTACCTAATTTATTTTCCTTCATACTTTAACTTTACTCGGTACTGTATTAATAGGACATAGAATAAAATAGCGCAAGCTCTTTCATTTGATTGGTCGTTCAGAAATATCAAAAGTACGGGACAATAACGTACGAAGAACTATTAGAACCGAAGGACCGATTAGCATTCTTGGTTACGAAACATGTCCTTTAGTTCACTGGTCGGAACTGTGTCTTTTAGGTCGTTCGTTCAGGACCTACACAAGACTATCAACTATGTGTTTATACATACATAGGGTACAGATATGAGAGACAGTCACACATCACAATTGCACCTTGCGACTCCGTTGTGAAAGAGAGAGAGTACATCTTGTACACAAATTATTTGGCTGATAACACCTCTATACGACACAGTGATACAGTTACCACTTACTATCAGATGATCCGTATAATTGTTTACCACTATGATAATATATAAAAAACGCCAAAACTGCTACCGGACTGGAATGGTACCCATCGATTTTCTATAAGACTGCTCTCGCCCCTACTTTTAATTCATAGCTGGTGTTCAACTCAGCGGGAAGGTTTTCCCCTGCCAGAACAATAACAGACCTTAATTTAATGACATTTGAGCTCAAAACGCAACAATTGTATCCTGTAACAGTATTTCGTAATAGTGGTCGTTGAATTTTGGATTCTATTTGCATTCAAATAGAGTTTATTATAATTTGTGAGGTGAGGCCCGCACCCTATCTCGTCGTGTCCTAGTAATGCCGATGTTGGCAATTTGTGTTCGTGGAAGCACACATTTAACTCACCCCGGAGAACGGCTAAAGCGATAAACATGTCTAATAGACATGTTTCGTGTATTTTGCTTTCAAAATGCAACTAATAAATGAGTGTTAGAATGGACAACAATTTCAGTATTACTATAAAATTACTTTTAACAAAAAGTAAAATCACCTTCAAAAACAAAAAAAAAATTGTTATACCTTTACAAAAATTTTGACTCCCCGATTTGTTGGCTCTTTTGTTTTCGCTGTACCTATAATAAAATTGTTACAGGCTGATGTCTGTACATTATAAATATTAATGAAACACTAATATGGGGGGGTCTTTATTAGAACAACAGAAGTCGAAATAACAATTTTTAGAATTTTTGTCTTGTACGCGCATCACGCAAAAACTACTGCATGCAGTTTTCACCGATGTATTGCTAGAGTTCTAACTTAAAATCTGGTGCATGTTTCATCTTAATACGCCGCGTAGAGTTGGGCTTATAGTATGTTAATCTTTTTGGAACGTGAGTGAAACTGCGGGCAACAGCAACTAGCAACTAGTTACATAATAAAATCCCGAAATAGTACTTTCATTTAAATTTACAATATTCGCGGCATTTACACAAGATGAAAAACGAGAAAATAACAAAATTATCCCGGAACCATTGAATCTTATGAATGAATTTGTAAATTGAAAACCGCAGCCCTAAAAAAGAAATCAAATCAAGTCACAATAACTAAAGCTGTCGACTATGATGGAACACCGTCAAAAAAACTCAACCATTAACATTTCACCTCCGGAACTACGAGTATATAGTTCAGGAAACACTGTTCAATATTTTTTTAAATCGAGGTACAGAAAATTGTGACGAATAGAATTCGCTTTTAATTTAAATTTTATTTTGGTGCACATATCAGGACAGAAGTTGAAATGTTTTTTTTAAAAAAGGGATTCTTTTATGATCGCTTTGTTGTCCGTCGGTCCATCTGTCTGTCAAGACCATTAATCTCAGGAACGCGTGGAGATATCGAGTTGAAATTAAAACCATATACTCAGGTCTACAATCCCTTGAAGCTGTGAAAAAATCAAACTTCTAAGTTAACGTAAAAAAAGGTACTGCCGTTTATGCCGCACAAATCGTATATTTTCGTAAATTTATTATAATCGTAAATTTATTATATTCATTTTAGACCTTATTGCTGTTAACCATCGATTTCCAGAGGAAAAAATCCGAATATCGAATAAAATACAAAATACGAAGCAAAATATAACAGTGATTGGACGAATATTTAAACAATGAGGATTTGGTCTAGTGGCTTCTTTGTGTGGTGTATCTGTTTGTTGCATAGCCGGGTCCCGAAATGCTTTACAAAGGACAGTATTGGCTCTAGAGCGTGAACCACAAACTGTGGTTTGTGGTTCAATAGACGATGTAGGTTTATTACTTTTATTTTTATTTATGGTAGGCTTACGCTTGACCGCCAGTTCGCCTGATGTTAAGCGACACTGCGATCTACGATGGAGCGCGCTTGCCTAGAAGAAACCGATTCACATGGGATTTAAAAACACCCAGATTATACTCGTATCTATTATACTACCTAAAAGCTTTGGTTTATAGTCGTTTCACTTCCATCCACATAACATAATACACCATCATCCTGTTATCCGCGAAGGGTTAGACAGAGGTGTACTAATGAATGCAAACTCAAACCGGTTAGAAAATTAGGAATCTATACATATAATAAAAGTGTAACAGGTCGATGTCTGTACATTATAGATATCAAAGAAAAACTCGAAATAACAATTTTTAAATTTTTTGTCCGTCTGTCTGTATGTTTGTACCCGCATTACCCAAAAACTACTGCATGGAATTGCAGTTTTCATCGATGTATTGCTAGAGGTCTAACTTAAAATTTGGTGCATGTTTCATCTAGATACGCTGCCTAGAAATGGACTTATAATATGCTAATCTTTTTGGGACGTGAGTGAAACTGCAGGCAACAGCTAGTGAGCAGTAAAACCTTATTAGAATAAATTTTTACTCAATGTGTATTTTTCTGTGTCTTTTCTCGTCACGTGAGAAGGCCGCTTAATCTATACATAAAAAATGCTTTGTCCTGAATTAATGACTGACGGATCAACGCACAGTCTAAACCGCTGATTGTAGAGACCTGAAACTTGGAGGGTGTGTTGATGTGTTCTTTTTATTAAGTAGATAAGAAAAGTTTTCTGAAAATTCAACCCCTAAGGTGGTGAAAAGAGGGGTGAAAGTTTGTATGAAAGTCTGTCATTTTTTAGCTGGTGAAACCGCGGGGTACATCTTGTTAAGCTATAAAAAGCTTTTTCAATTACATATTTCAGCGATTCCCTGGAAACAGTCGGCATTTCAATTTTCATTTCAAAAAAATTATAACGAATAAATGTATCTGTATTTCATGATATTTTGGAGAAATGAAGTATTTCATTAAACATTTATTACATGTCTGAATGAAGGATTTATTGAGATTGTTAATATATTTTTTAAATAAAAATGTAACTGCTGCATTGGTGTAGTGATTTCAAGTGTTGAGTGTGAGATTTTGTGTTCAATTTCCAAGTCGAGCAGTGTTTGAATTTTCCATTTGTAAATTCGCAATAGTAGACCCAAGATTTTGTGCCTGGCAAAATGGCAATTCATTTTTGTCGGCCAAATCAAAGATCTCGAGTTCAAATCCAAGGATTTTTTGGAATCAAGTGCATATTAATATTTAGTTATCGCTCACTTAAACAGTGAAGGAAAACGTCATGAAATACCAGTAAGCTTTTTTTTTCAACGGCGCGTCGTATATCTGCTAACCCGCAGTAGATTAGACTAGTGTGGTTGACAATAGCCTAAGCTCTCTCACTATGAGAGAAGGCCCGTGCCCAGCAGTGGAACGGTATATGGTTTGTTGATGATTTGTATATTCATGTAGATTATTATTGTCTTGAAAACTTAGTTATCGGGTGACCTATAAATAGCAAAAATTATGTAAGAAAGCATTCCGTAAAATTAGAGATTAATATATGGACGACAGAAAGTTGTTCAAATGAGCCGGGCTCTTACATTCATAGATGATATCTTTGTTTTTGACACGTTTATTATAAAGTTATTTTAGTAAAGGAAAAATTTAATCGCGGTCGGGATTCGAACCCGCGTCTTCTGGTTAGATACACCAGACACAAGACAAGATCACAGTCACAAGACACCAGTTAAAAGGTAGGTGGCATCGTACGATATCGAACTAACTGTAAAGTAAGTCAAGTCGGTTGAGAAACAAGGTAACTTGCTTCTCAATAGATGTCGCCAACGTCACCTTATGACGTAAACTCAGAATGTGAAGGCAAATTTCAATCAGGCGGGTGGGGTTCGCGGTGGCTTAGCGGTCTGAGCGTCTGGTGTATCTAACCAGAAGACACGGGTTTGAATCCCGCCCGCGATTTAATTTTTCCTTTACTAAAATAACTTTATAATCTTAGCATGGAAAATGAAAAAAAAATCACAAAAAGACGTTTATTATAATTAATTTCTTTTTGACATATTTTTTTAATATATTTTATTTAAAATTAGCTGTTGGCCGCAGTTGCACTCACATTCCAAAAAGATTAACATACTACTCGTATAAGTTCGATTCTAGGCGGCGCATCAAGATGAAACATGCACCAAATTTTAAGATAGATGTTTAGCAATATATCTCTGAAAACTGCATTCAATTTTATGCAGTAGTTTTTGGAGGATGCGCGCAAACATACAGACAGACAAAAGGTCTAAAAATGGTTATTATGGCTTCTGTGACATTAATAAAGATCCCAATATTACACAGGTACTCTTCTAAATAGGTAAATATATTGATGTTTACAATATTCTTCGCAATTTCATTCTTTAACTAGATGAAAACACCTAGTAAATAAATAAATATTTTCCATATGAAATATTTTACAAATTCGATAGCGATAACTTAGCTCCTCTCGTATCTGTTAGGATGATTTACATGGCGACTCTACTTACACATTGCCGTTCAGAAGTTCCCTCGCGGTTCCATGTATTTACTCACGAAGCGTGTTAGTTTGAATTTCACTCAAGGCGTTCAAAACGCTGAATTCAACATCAATGCATGTGAGTTATGTATGTCTTAATACTTGCACATCGGCGAATTAGTGTTTGCTATGTAGAGGACTTCGGTACTCTAATAATTTACGTCTACGATAGGGTTCCGAAGCTATCAGTTAATGAGTATTTCTCAATGAGTTTTAGTTAATCCCAGACAGGAATTGAACATGGGTCCGGGTTGTTCTGTAACTTAGTTAGTGTTTGAATTCCGATGTACCAAACTGGAGAATGCATTTTCAAATACTGCCCGGATTGAAAATGTTCTCTTACTATTATTTGTCTTATTATTATGTCTATAAAATTTTTAATGCTAAATGCAATAAAAATAACTAACTAACGTGACCTATTTTATCTGTATTGCAGCAGTGCCACTACGCTATAGGTTAGCGTAGTGGTGGTCCTGCGCCGTAGTTAACGTAGCACTGGCACTACGCCGTCGTTAACGTAGCACTGGCAGTACGCCGTAGTTAACGTAGCACTGGCACTACGCCGTAGTTAACGTAGCACTGGCACTACGCCGCAGTTAACGTAGCACTGGCACTATGCCGTAGTTAACGTAGCACTGGCACTACGCTGTACTTAACGTAGCACTGGCACTACGCTGTACTTAACGTAGCACTGGCACTACGCCGTAGCCAGTACAGTGCAGTGCGGAGTGTTATATGTGATAGCATTTCGCCGTAGGCAATGTAGCAGTGCCACTACGCTATAGTTAGCGTAGTGATGGCACTACGCCGTAGTCAGCGTAGTGGTGGCACTACGCCGTAGCCAGTACAGTTCAGTGCAGAGTGGTAGCACTTCGCCGTAGTCAATGTAAGTGGCACTATGCCGTAGTAAGCGTAGTGGTGGCACTACGCCGTAGCCAGTACAGTACAGTGCAGAGTGGTAGCACTTTACCGTAGTCAATGTAGCAGCGCCACTACGCCGTAGTCAGCGTAGCGGTGGCATTACCCCGTAGCCAGGGCGATGCAGTGCAGTGGCAGTAGTGGTGGTGGAACTTCGCCGTAGCCAATGTAGCAGTGGCACTACGCCGTAGCCAGCGTAGCGGTGCCACTACGCCGTAGTCAGCGTAGCAGTGGTACTACATCGTAGCCAGCGTAGCAGTGGACATTACGCTACATATTTTACGCTCCGATGAAACAGACTTCAATGCAGTTTTGTTTGACACCTAGCTTCTATGGACCTTACCGATTGATGATAAGTGTAATTTAGACGTGTCAAGGTAATCAGCAGCTTTTGTAGACAAGAAAACTCTGCGGTTATACTGACTGTTGGTGTAAATTAATATCTACACAATTGCCTAGCCCTTCGGGGACTTCAGGCGTGATGATATTATGTAGTTGTTAACGCAGGTTGTTGTTATAAATTTCTGTAATTCGCTATTTGTTCAAGTAGTTTTTAATTAGATTCACACTAGTGATATTGGCCTATAACGAGTAATACTTACAAGTTTTTCTTTTGTAACTAAAACAGTAACACCGACAGATTTATTTGCCAAATAAAGCCTCCGAATGAAACTGAAATTCGAACCGATACAATTAATTTTCAATGTGTCTGTGTATTGAATTTTATGATAACAGTTTTGACAAGAGCCGTGCCTGCATTGTAATCGCTCCGAGAGCTATTTTACACAGGTGTGAAACACACCATCACGCCTGTATTCCCAGATGGATTAGGCAGAAGCGTATATACATCCACAGTTGCAGTTCGAAAATTATCTACAGTCTAGACTTTAACTAATACAATCGAATCTTTATCTTATATAATTATTCTGTAAGTGAGTTTTTCACCTAACTCTTAAACGGCGGGACCAATTTTGTGTTTATATTTGCGTAGATTTCTGGATTGTAGTAATACAATTGGACCCGGTAGGCGGCGCTGCAATTAGGATCGTTTTTCAGGTCAAGACAACGTCTCTACGACCCGCTAGTCTTTTAATAAAGCAAAGTCGATACAATTACACTATTTATAACTCAAGAACGGCTGGACCAATTTATAAATGATCTGTGATTTGTTGAATTAATATAACTAACATAACATACCATCACGCCTGTACTCCCCGAAGGGTTAGGCAGAGGCGTACTAATGTACACCCACAGTTCGCCGATATGTTTAGGTCCCATGTAATAGGGGGCGACCCTATTGCCATTAACCGGGCACAAATCCAGACTCCGAGCTACTACTGAGAATTTCATAGAAAAACTCAATAACACTGCTCGACCTGGGGATGGAACCCAGGACCTCTAGCGTAGCAGTCGCGCTGGGGACCAATAGACTAATGAGGCAGTCATGTAACTAATAATATAAAATAAAATCCTTTGAGGACGGAAGTGAAACTGGGGGTAACAACTAGTATGATAATAAGAAGATGTCGATTGTCACTCTGCCTGATGGAGTTTGAGCGTATCTATCATCTAAAATAGATCCAGATATCCGGTCAAACTTAAATTTATGCAAAAAAAAAATACGTGCAACATAGTATAATATAACGTATTGACATCCTATCTCATAAAGACTTGTATTATGAGCTTTATGTCATGGACTTCAAATTCAAATTTCATTAATTTATCGGTTTTCATGAGAGGTTCAATATTATTAAAGTACTCACATGTTCAATCATGGGGCTTGCAAAGTTATTTATAAATAATAAATGGGTTTACTCTTTATAATTCACTTGATGGAGAGCAATTAATATATGTAAGTATTTTAATTGATAATTATTTTCGTGATACAATGGCCCCAAAAATAGGAATAGTAATCCACTATTATTCCTATAGTTGAATTCTATAATTTATTATTTAAAACGGAATTTGCGTTATGATACCTTGTTGAAAATCTTGGCTCTGCATTTGTGTGACAGACTGTGTCTAGGGTTGCGCCGTGCTTCAAGCCGACTAATAATATGTAGTGCAAACCGGTTTAAACAAATCTCGCGGATACGCCGCGCCTCAAGCCATGCAAATGCAAAGCTTACGGTTTCCATACCGTTAGAAAACGCTGTTATTGTATCAACACATTGAGATAATTATTATAATATAATAAAATACTGGTTTCTGACACTTACCCGAATATTAGACATTGAAATAAAACTACTTTTTACGGATTTTATCGCGTTGTATTGTTAATATTTGATTCTGTTACTGATATCTTTATAGAAGATTTCGAGGAGACTGCCCTGAAATGTGCACCTGTAACACCAAAGTACTACAAGCAGTACGTAGATGATACTTACACTATACTACCATCTAATAAAGTAACATCATTTTTAGACCATCTTAACTCCATAAACTCTAAAATTCAATTTACCATGGAGGCAGAAGCCAATAACTCTTTAGCTTTGTTAGATGTTTTAGTAATTCGTAATCCAAACAACATCTTGAGTCACACTGTGTATCGTAAGAAAACCCATACAGACAAATACTTAAACGGTGAATCACACCACTACCCAACACAGTTATCTACCGTCGGTAAATCATTGTTTCAGAGAGTGCGTGTGATCTGTAATGAGGAACATCTGGCTGCAGAGCTTCAACATGTCAAGCAAGTACTGCACGACAACAAGCTCCGAATACCGCGCCCTTGTTACAGAAACCGCGTGACACGTGCCACATTCGAGCGCCTACCTGTTGTATTACCATATGTTAGAGGAGTCACAGACAAGATTGGCTACATCTCGAAGCGTGCTTCAATTAAAACTTATTTCAAGCCGCTGAAGAAGATCAGTCAGTTCTTACCAACTGTCAAATGCCATATACCTCTACAAGATGCGGGAGTGTACAAGCTTGATTGTGATTGCGGTCTCTCATACATAGGCCAAACTAAAAGAAACTTTAGGACCCGCGAAAAAGAACACATCGCCGATGTCAAACACCGCCTCCAAAGTCAACCAAAAGTCCTCGCAAAAGAAAACCGATTCCTACCCAGGATGTTTCGCGAGGCTATTGAAACTAAAAACATCCAAATTTTAATAGAGAAGATGGCTGGGGCTTACTACCTGCTTGGAACCATTATAGATTCCATTAAATCAAAATCCAAGCCCAAAACTGCAATACCGAAGGATACGGTGAGGTCGTTCTGCGTGAATCGGATCGCCAATTATTAAGAAAAATGTAAGGTAGCTGTTAGTATTTGCAACATTAAGACGGCCAAAAACTTAGTCTACCCGTGACCATGGATGCTGTAAAGGATCCGAAACGTCGGGAATCAAATAATATCAATACAACGCGATAAAATATCTTAATATCCATTTTTTTATACCACTAAGGTGGTAAATAAGCATACGGCCCGCCTGATGGTAAGCGGTTACCGTAGCCTATGGACGCTTTCAACACCAGGGATATCACTCGGGCGTTGTCGGCCCTGTAAATTAAAGAGGCATAGTTGGGCTGGCAGCATAGGAGACATTCTGCCATGCATCACAGGGGCAGTAACAAAACACCACCCCATTACCAAACGTACGTGAACGTCTCTTTGGCATGGGCGTTGAAAGTGGTAATACGTTGAATATAGGGAAATCAGATCTGTAAAAAATTGATCTACATACATACATATTTATAATAGATCTGTATTTAATAAATATGTGTATCATAGATTTAAATATCACAAAATTATTATCGTAAAGGAAAAGTTCAACGCGGGCAGTATTCAAACCTGCGTCTCCTGGTTGGATACACCAGACGCTCTGAGACCTAAGCCACCGGGAACCCCACCCACCTGATTGAAATTTTGCCTTCACTTTCTGAATTTACGTCATAAGGTGACGTTTTTTACGTGAATTTTTCTTTTACTAAAATAACTTTATAATCTTAGCATGGAAAATGCAAAAAGATACCACAAAATTGTAAGATTTAGTATAAAGTTGTTGTTGATTGTACCACGTAAAAGCTAAAAAAATGTCTACTAATGACTTCTTACGCTCAACATGAAAACCCACAACAGAAAATATAATTAGAGTGATATGAATTATTTACGCATACACTTACATACACACACATATACACATATACATATACACACACATAACGTATTTACCTTACACAAAAATTTAATATTGTATGCTAAGGTAGTTTTCTCAGTTTATTTTTAAGTCGATCTGTACCAAATTTACCAGTTATAAAGACTTAACCTTCACGAGACAGGCTTGACCTAGTGGTGGAGGTCACAGGGAACATAATATCTTTTCCATACAATACCTACGCTTATAATGTTTAAATAAATACATATATCACATAATCCGGCGGAGCTTGGATTGCCCACAAAAGCGTAATACCGAAATAAATTGTCATCCAGACAATATTCTATCAGATTATGTTATTATTCGGATTTGGATACCGTTAATCTAGGTTTCTACGATACTATTTCGTCTACTACTACTTCACTGGAAATATAAGACAGAAAATTCATTTCAAACTTGGTAAAGTTAACAAAAACTGCAGTTGCTTACATTTATTTCCACTGAAGAATTTTGGATGAAATGGTAACGTAGGAACCTAGATTAACGGTATCGGAATCCGTATAATAACAGAATTTAATTAAATTATGTTTGAATTACGATTTATTTCGGTATTACGTTTGTAAGAGAAATTCGGTCCGCCGGACTCTTAAATGGATGGAAATGTAATATTTTTGGTGCATTATTCTTATTAACTATGTTTACTGTTATAAAATTAACTGTATTTACCGTTATAATGTGTTCAAACCGATTTATTACAGTGCTGACATTTATTTTTATAGTCGGTTAAGTTCAGTAGCAAATATTTCAACAGATAAGGATTCTTCTTCCGTAATAGATATTAAATTGGCCGGATACCCAATGCTTCGCGAACCAGGCATTTATTGGAAAAATCCAGTTGATATTTCTTTTAGTCTAGTACACTTAAACTTTCCGAACCGTATAACTGAACTTATTGAAAAGAGAAACGGAATTCATCTTACACTCCGTTTGCGTGTCGAGGATTCTCATTCAGTACTTTAAACTTGATAAAAGTTATTTAGAAATACTAATAAACATACCATCACGCCTATATTCCCCAAAGGGTTGGGCAAAGGCGTACTAATGTACACCCACATTTATATCTATTATACAGTTATATAAATATATAGAATTAATATTAATTCTATATATTTATTGTTCTTACCAAATATAATTATTTCTATACATTATTAAGAGGTCATTATATTAAAAAGGATTAAATGCATATAACGCGACGCAATTCGTAAAAAAATTTTTTACTTCAATGTCTAATATTCTCGTAAGTATCAGAAACTAGTCGTTTAAACATGAAGTATCTGTTAAGGCCCCTAATTACTAAGTATATTATCACGATTTAGACCGGAAGCTACATTAACATCACTTAATTAACATGTAATTAGATCATATCCTGAACGCAGAAATTAAACGCAGATCAATGAACACAATAATTGCAACGATTAGTTTCAATGCGTTTATAACTGCCTCATTAAGCTAGTGGTCCTAAACGCGACCGCTACGCTAGAGGTTCTGTGTTCGATTCTTAAGTCGTGCAGTGTTATTGGGTAGTTCTCAATAGCAGCGTAATAGGCCTGCCCCCTGTTAAATGGGACCTAAACGTACAGGAAAACTGTGGGTGTACATTTTTTTAAAGCTTACTAGGAATATGGGTCGCACTTTAATAGTATTCTGGTTAACCCCTCGTGCTAAGCTAAATGCTTGTGTTACGAGTGGGTTCACGACGGTAGTGCGATGGGTGGGTTTCGAACCGGCAACCACATGATTACTAGTGCAACGCCCTAGCCATTAAGCTACCGCCACTTTTTTACATGAGTACGCCTCTGTCTAAACCTTTGAGAAATATGGGCGTGATTGTATGTGAGTATTTGATAATGTTTGTGTGTACGTAAAATTCTCACGTGATGTGTATACGTGTAATAACGAATGAAAGAGAGGTATTTATGTGAGCGAGAAGGAAAATGAATGGATAATTCAATTCAATTCAAATTATTCTTAAATTCTATAAATTATCCATATATTCGTATTATTTTTTATTTTTTTTAAGCTATTACTAGCAATGTGGGTTCACATTACAAGCATTCTTGTTAACCCCTCGTGCTAAGCTAAAAGTTTGTGTTACGAGTGGGTTCACGTCGGTAGTGCAATTAATGATCTACTACAAAATAACACCTAATAGGATCACTGAATCAGGTTGGAGTTGAGTACTCAACAAAGGAGCAGTCCCTGTCCCTCATCATCATGTCATCATCGTGATGACGATTAAACACGGTTTTATTTGCTCGAAACAAAATAAGTTTTACCAGCACGTATTCTGTTATTGATTTAATTATGTTTATTGTGAATATGATCCTTAGTTGGTCGAAATTAGTTTGACGACACGTTTGGCGTAGCGGCTGAGCGATCGGCTTCTGCGTCACGTGTTGTGGGTTCGATCCCCACACGGAGCAAATATTTGTATGTTCTACAGATAGTTGTTCCGGGTCTGGGCGTTTGTGTATGTGAGAATTTGTGTTTGTAAATGCACCCACGATACAGGAGAAAATCCTAGGGTGGGGAAATGTTTAAAAAAAAAAAGAAATAAACGATATAATAATAATAATAATAATTTATTCTTTGATAGTATTGGCCGAGCGTTTTTTTTTATGGAATAGGGGGCAAACGAGCCAATGGATCGCCTGATGGTAAGCGATTACCGCCGCCCATGGACACCCGCAACACCAGAGGAGTCAAAAGTGCGTTGCCGGCCTTTTAAAAAGGAGTACGCTCTTTTCTTGAAGGTTTGAAGATCGTATTGGCTTCTGAGAAATTGGAATACCCATACGATTCCTTTAGGGAAAAATATTTGTAAGTAACATCAACGCTGATCAATCGATTTACAAGGTATAGCTACACTTACCACAGTCAGTCTGCATGGCCATTCTTAATACATCCCAAACCAGACCCCTCAGTATCTCAGAGAGCACGCAAAGTGGTCGGTCCCCGGTTGTCATAAAAATTGTTAGTGGTAGACAGGAGTCTACAAAGCCTGACACCAGTTTATTCGCAGGATATTTTTAATACTCAGAAACTGGGTTGGAAGGTCTGATGGTAAGAGCTTTGTACAAAATACTGACATTCAGTCGCATCTAAGAACAATTGTGTTGGGGAAGACTTTTTGCTCGGTCCTGCATTTGTGACTATAACCTACATCATCGTCCCAACATCATTGTCTGGATTCCTTTACAAAAAAAAAAACTTTATTTCAAGTTCCAAATTCCAAATCCGGTATTTTGTCTGAATAGTCGTTACTCACCGAATAAATTCAAAAATGGAGCAGAATTCGTATGAAATAAACTGCCAAATAATTTACCGGGAACTTTGAGTTCGTGAAATTGGCCAAAGTCTTGTGATTGTATTTATCGATACTTTTTGGAATGGACAAAAATAACTTTGATATTATTTATGGATAAAATAGAATACGACTAGGTACCTTGTTTGCGACCGATGTATCCCATTAGATCATTATATCTTAAATCTGGAGAGAATTCAGTTCATTATTATAAGGGATCGTTTAGTGTCGGAATGAATAACTATAAAATTACTTGTATGTAGCTTATGTCAAAGGAACATCAGCAAAAATGATTGGAAAATGGGTAGAAATTATATACCATACCATCACGCCTGTATTCCCCGAAAGGTTTGGCAGAGGCGTACCAATGTACACCCACATTTCGCCGGTATGTTTAGGTCCCATGTAATAGGGGGCGAGCCTATTGCCATTAACTGGGCACAAATCCAGACTCCGAGCTGCTACTGAGAATTTCATAGAAACACCCAATAACACTTTGCTAGACCTGGGGATCGAAGCCAGGACCTCTAGCGTAGCAGTCGCGCTTGGGACCACTAGACTAATGAAGCAGTCATTACTATCATTTTTTATTATGGTGGTCAGTCTGAAAGTCACAAGTTATTTTTAAACCATCTGTATCTGCTAAATTCACAGGCATAGACGCGTTCTTAGTTTAATTTATAAATTAAGTGACGGGCCCGGCAATAGTTGCCTTGCCCTGTAAATAAAAAAAAATCGTAGAACCCGATTGCATCCAGAAATCAGATGTTAGTAGGATGTTCGGAAAATGTCACCTATTGGCGTTACCGAAACAGCTTACAACGCCATGTTCATTTGTGTCCGTGTTTTATTACTGTCAAATCTGTCAATCCATTCCCGATACAAAATGTATGAAAAAACAATTTACTTCATAATTTTCTTTTTCGTGAATTTTTTCGTTGTTTTCTTAGTTACTAGTTTCTGCCCGCGATCCTTCAGGATTGTGTCCGACCTGGATAAAAAGTAGCCTATGTGTTACTCCAGGCTATAATCTATCTGTGTGCCAAATTTTATCCAGATCTGTTCAGCCGTTCTGGTGTGAAAGAGTAACAAACATCCATACATCCATACTCACAAACTTTCACGTTTAAAATATTCGTAAGGATTCTGCTATTCGGGTTAGAGACAAACCGAACAAATCAAAGATTACAAAAATCGGTCCAGCCGTTCTTGAGTTATAAACAGTGTAACTAATTTGACTTTATTTTATGAATGTAGATTTCAACCGATAGTGGGCGACGAAGACGGTCGATGCATTAGATTACCTATTTATTAGAATGAGGAATTGTCTTGGGTGATTCTGGTTCTTAAATCATGTTCACAATATATAATTCCAATCTTATCTCAATGTCGTAAAAGTTAACATTGAGTGGCAGGTATTCTGAAATTTCAATATTGTGATTTAATTACAATATATTTAATTATTCACGTTAAACATTGTTAAAAGACTATTACTCGACATTTATAATACATTGAAACTGGATTGGAATTTAATATTTAAAATGGTTATTATATGTACGGGTACGATAGCTGACTCGTATTTAAATTTATTGAAAATATTAGGCTAAGTGTAAATACAATTAAATATGTTCCGTATACTGAAAAAATAATTGAAATTAATTGAAAATAAATAAAGAAACTTATTAAATTCTAAGTTTTCTTACGTGGGAGAGCCATGCTTCGGCACGAATGGGCCGGCTCAACCGGAGTGATACCACGGCCTCACAGAAAACCGACGTTAAACAACGCTTACGTTGTATTTCGCCGAGTGAGTGAGGTTACCGGAGGCCCAATCCCCTTTTAATTCTCGACTCCTCTGGTATTGCGGGTGTCCATGGGCGGCGGTAATCGCTTACCATCAGGCGATCCGTCTGCTCGTTTGCCGTCCTATCTCATAAAAAAACTATGCTAGAATCGTAGCAAGTGGCAGTCTATAGTTTCTGCCTACCCCTGTTGCAGAAAGGCGTGAGTGTATGTAAGTTCTAAGATACTTTAAGCTTTTAATGTTTTTGGTAGGGATAGAGGGGGGATGTTCTATCCCTTTCCCGCAAAGCGAATGTCATTATAGAATTTGTATGGCGCACGCACGGATCGACGTCACAACGTGCGCTCTCTGTCTAGCATAAAATTCAAATAATTTTAACTTTGTTGATTTTGCAGTGATTTTAATTGTGTTTTTGTTCTTCACTTTATTTAAAGTCTACTTTTTTATGACACCATATAAAAAACAGTCAACTAACCCACTGAGTTCAACAACAAACAAGCATACGGCCCGCCTGATGATAAGCAGTTACCGTAGCTTATGAACGCTTGCAACACCAGGGGTAGCACTCGCGCGTTGCAGACCCTGTAAATTAAGGAGGAATAGTTGGGCTGGCAGCATAGGAGACATGCTGCCATGCATGACAGCTGCGGTAACAAAACAACGCCGGTCCCCTCCACTGCCAAAAAAACGCTACCTTGCGGAGCTCTGGCCACCTCCTCATTGATAGAAAAACAGCTGTCTTCAACATACTGAATGAACTAAAACAGGTGACATCTTCCAGAATAATATTTGTATCAGCCACGACCGGTAAAACGATTTACGTTTTTAAAGTAAATCTCCAACAGTTTATTTACGTTTCAGTTCATAATATATGTATCTAGAACAGGTGACGTAAATACGGGTACGTCTGTATTGGAGATAAACTGGGTACTTATTTGAAAACGTGGTAGCTGTAAATAATTTAAGTAGAACAAGAGACTTGCTCGGAAGTAAGGCCGTAGTAGTCAAGAATTATTCTTGGTGAAGGGGGAGGGATGTTCAAGGTTTGGACTAGGGACTAGGATTCCATATCGGGGTCGGCGGGGCGGGTTCTAGCTCTAAACCAAAGACAATAAGTACTAACTTTATGTTAAACTATTTCAACATTTTATTCATTAAATTAGTTATTAAGACGCACATAAATGTGAAAAGCCAGAGATGGCTTAGATTTGAACACACGACAGTTTACTAGGTACTGGTAAATATACTTAAGAGTCCGGCGGACCGAATTTCTCTTACAAACGTAATACTGAAATAAATCGTAATTCAAACACATTTTAATCAAATTATGTTATTATTAGGATTCCGATACCGTTAATCTAGGTTCCTACGCTACCATTTCGTCCAAAATACTTCACTGGAAATAAATGCAAGCGAATGCAATTTTTGATAATTTTACCAAGTTTGGAACGATTTTTCGGTCTTTTATTTTCAGAAAAGTAGTAGTAGATGAAATAGTACCGTAGAAACCTAGAATAACGGTATCCAAATTCGAATAATAACATAATTTGATAGAATATTGTCTGGAGTGAGATTTATTTCGGTACTTCGTTTTTGTGGGCAATTCACACCATTAAGAAAACATACCCTATTTTTATCAATCTAAAATATAAAGTATAAATAGTATTTATGTATTTGCAGCATACATAATAAATAAATAAATGTAGTGTTCATAATGTCATTTCCATACATTTTGTTTTGATTCATTCCTAACCTCCGACAAAAAAGAGGAGTGCTATAAGTTTGTAGTGTGTATCTGCGTGTCAGTGTGTATGTCTGTTGCATCGTAGCCCCCAAACGAATGGACCGATTTTGTTTTTTTTTTTATTTGAAATGTTACTTGTTACTCGAGAGTGTTCTGAGCTATGATTTAAGAAAATCTGGCCAGCAGTTTGATCAAAAAGTACTACCTAGCCTATCTTTATATATATAATTCTTCTGTGAGTGTGTATGTCACTGAACTTCTCTCAAACGACTGGACCGATTTTGATGAAATTTTTTGTGTGTGTTCAAGGGGATCTGGGAATGGTTTTGTCCGCTGTCCGCTGTCTTTCGCTTTATACGTAGCGAAGCACGTACCGGGCCGCTAGTCTATATATATAAAAATTAATTGCTGTTCGTTAGTTTCGCTAAAACTCGAGAACGGCTGGACCGATTTGGCTAATTTTGGTGTTGAATTATTTGTGGAATTCCAGAGAAGGTTTAAAAGGTGAATAAATATGAAAGTACGAAGTCTGCCGGGTCAGCTAGTCATAAATAAATGATTTTGACTTTTACTTTAACTTGTTCCTCGGGTGATTGCTAAAAGCGTTAGATAGGTCTACATGTTTTTTCGAAATATTTGTCAGATTAGCCGATCAAATTTGACAAGCCAGCGTCTATTGCTGACCATGGTAAAAAGACAACAGGTATTCTCTTCCTGCGATGGCTTGCAATGACGTCACAATATCACGATCAGTGTTGCCGTTGATTCACAGTTTCGATACCAATCATATACACACATACTATCACACCTGTATTCTCCGGAGGTACAGGCAGAGCGTACGCCTACAATTCGCTGATATGTGTAGGTCCCACGTAGTAGGGGGCGAGCCTATTGCCATTAACCGGGCATAAACACCAAACTCCGAGCTGCTACTGAGCATTTCATAGAAAAACCCAATAACACTTTGCTCGACATGGGAATCGAACCCAGGACCGCTTGGGACCACTAGACTAACGAGGCAGCAGATACCAATCAGCATTTTTAAAATTTATAATGAATATAAAATAAATTCCTCATCAGCCCAATTATTTTTGTCTCGTATTATTTGTCTAGTTAAAAAAGTAAACTATATAAGTAATTAAAAAGTCCACTATATTAAAAATGTAAGTGAAAAAAGGCGTCTTCCTCGGCAAATTTATTTAGTATCATAACAAACGTTGACGTCGTCGGGAGAGAATAACTGGGCGTGAGCAAAATTTTCTGTCATGTTGCTGACTAAACTCCGTAGAGCTGGCACGTGATACCTACACGCGATAGATCGGTAACAGTACAATGTAGCATGACCATTTTCGAGAACTGGGTCGGCAACATACCTGTAGTACCTACGGCGCCGACTCCACAAGATTTTATTTATTAACTAACTATTGCCCGCAGTTTTACACTCGTCCCAAAGAAATTAACATAGTATAATTCCGATTCTAGGCGGCGTATCAAGATGAAACATGCACCAGATTTTAAGTTAGACCTCTAGCAATACATTATTGAAAACTGCATTTAATTTTACGCAGTATTTTTTGCGTGATACGCATACAAACATACAGACAAAAATTCTGAAAATTGTTGTTCTGTTGTTCTAATAAAGACCTCCCATATTAGTTTTTCTTCAATATCTATAATGTACAGACATCGGCCTATTATTATTTTATTTTAAGTATAGATATTGTTTATATTATTAAATAAAGTTCACGGTCACTCGCATAAAACCGGAATACTGTAAAACAAATCGATGAAAAATGTTAGTGATTACTATGGTATAATTTACCCGTGATACTGAGTAATTAAAACCGACTGTTTACATACCTAATCCTTCACATGTTTAACATTGGAACTTTTAATTGTTGATATTTCCATGTGTGAGTTCACACGGTGACGACAATATTTTTTTTAACATTCTACCTGATGTTACTTATAACGTTGCTAAACAAACACTGTCCAATGGCTAGCGTAAGTGTCGGTATTTTTCGTTGTAATAATTTTTTTCTTTGACAATGTTACTTGTAATGAGGGTGCACATTACTAGTATTCTTATTAACCCCTCGTGCTAAGCTAAATGCTTGTGTTACGAGTGGGTTCACGTCGGTAGTGAAATGGGGTGGGTTTTGAACCGGCAACTACGTGATTGCCAGTGCGACGGCCCTAGCCATTAGGCTACGGCCGCTTCAAATGCAATGCAGTAGTAAAGTGTAAAGCATTTAACCCTCACATACAATTCACGTGAGAGTGACTGTTAGCCAAGCGGATCATTAATTTCTGCAACCCTATTAATCCTTAGGTATTGTATATCGATATTGGTCAGTTTGGTTAGAGCGCTCTGATGACGACCGCTTCGTGCGTAATAATGAGATTCAGTCGTGCGTTTTAAAGATTTGCATTACAATACAAATCGTTTATTAGAAAATTAACAAACAGAGAACATGTGTTATGGTGAGCCCCAAACTAAGCGTAGCTTGTATCTTGGGGCTCTGGAGTGCGATTCTATAGAGATAAGTTACTACTAATATGTTTGGGATACATTCAAGTTGAGAGAATCTGTGTGGTGACTATTGTGTGTTGTGTGTGTGTGTTTTTATAGATCCTATATCAAGGCTTCGGTAGCATCGTATGATAGATTTAGAAGAAAAGAAACAAGTTTTTCTGGTTATTTTTTTTATGGGATAGTGGGACAAACGGGCAGACGGATCGCCTGATGGTAAGCGATTACCGCCGCCCATGGACACCCGCAACACCAGAGAAGTCACAAGTGCGTTGCCCTCCTTTTAAAAGGGGATTGGGCCTCCGGTAACCGCACTTACTCGACGAAGCACAATGTAAGCGTTGTTTGACGCCGGTTTTCTGTGAGGTCGTGGTATCACTCCGGTCGAGCCGGCCCATTCGTACCGAAGCATGGCTCTCCCACGTTAGACTGACGTTATGACTGAGCATTCCCTAATGTTAGAGACTACCCTAGAGACTTTGTTGTATGTGTTGGGGTGACAAAAAGCAGTGTTGCGTCTTGCTAATTCAGATCTAGCATTCGGAACCGATATTCTAAAGATGCGTTATGTTGTGACTTGTGAAAAGGTGAGATAATGTGAATCTTTATCTTAGTAGATATTATCAAAGTTAGTAGATTTTTGTTTCAAATAAAAACTCTAAACTGCCTCATTAGTCTAGTAGTCCCAAGCGCGACTGCTAAGCTAGAGGTCCTGGGTTCGATCCCCAGGTTGAGCATAGTGTTATTGGTTTTTCTATGAAATTCTCAGTAGCAATAGGCTCGCCCTCTATTACATGTTATCGTGGGACCGGCGATCTGTTGATGTACATTAGTACGCCTGTACCTAACCCTTCGAGGAATACAGGCATGATGGTATGTTATGATATAAAAACTCTTTTTTTTCATTAAAAAACCCTTCACAATTATTTTCGGTGATAGTATTTATAACGCATTGAAAATTTAGTTTAAAATAAAAGTTCGTTGCAATAGTATCGTGTTCTAGTGTCGAGACAGAATTCCGCGAATTTCGTCTGCATTTACAAATTCCCGTAGTGTCCGTCGGAAATTTCAGTGTCAGCTCTTTTATATTAAAATTCGAATTGCACGAGAAATATGCGTTGTTTGTTTATAAACATTAATTAATATTGAGTGTGACACCAGACAGTAAGAAACACAAGGTCAACGTATTTAAATAATTACTAGTAAATAAATTGTCGATGTACGAAAAGAAGAAAGAAAGAAAAGAAAGAAAGCATTTAGAAAGAAGAGAATGAGAAGGGGTTTTAGGGTGATTATTCGAACATTATTTAAGAAATTATTCTTGTCGTCATAGTAGTTCTCTCTTTCATAGTTCAGATTGTTTTTATTCTTGTCTTATTGCTTGACGGTAGTGGTGTAGTTTAAGATTTCATTATCATAATTGTAGTTTTAAACATCTGCATTCTTAACTGTGGGGTGAAATTAATGACATTCTAATGTTTTTCAAATATTCACCCTTTACTGACACACTCATGGACACTGCACACAATAACTTAATAAGAACTAATTAACTTGTAAAACCAATAATAAAATATGATGTTCTTTTCTATGCCGCGGTGCATTTTTCCGAGAATTTGTCTCCAATACCCGGTACTTCCTTTTTATTCCTATTACTTTTACTCAAGAGCACTTTTTCTTTTATTATTTAGTTGACCTTTATAGTACGGCAGTTGTGTATAAGTATTTATTTTCTAAAGGTCAAGTTCAAACGCAAAGTATATTATTCCCAGCTATGAGCATAAGATCAAAGGATAATCTTTGGTTTCAGATTATTGTCTATATCAAATCAAGTTGTTACAATGATTATGACATATTTGTTTTATGTGTTATAAAGAGATAATTCCATATTTTCCTTATTTGAGATTTATTAGGGTTATAAATTTAAATGTCTTTGTATCCATAAAAACTGTTTTTCGGTTTTTCTTTCGTTTTTCTGTATATTTGATGTTAAATGATTAGTCAAAGTAAATTGCAAATGTAAATTTAAGTTAATGCTTAGTATTTAAAAAATTCGATATGTTTTTCCAACATACTACGTTACGTAGGCGTTTGCTACGATGTTGTTACGAATCCGTAGCTAGTTTGCAGTTATCCCGGTTATTATGACATAGATAATGTAAAACATAGCTATGTTGGGTACCTATTTGATTATATTTTTAATTTTAAACCTGAATTTTGTGTTATAAAGTGTTAAATTAAAATGATATTAAAGTTTAATTGGATTATTAATTAATTTTATTTAATTTTATTCTTTAATTTGTAGTTAATGAATTCAGTTTAAGTTTAATTGGAGCATTGTTAATATTATGTTAACAAGAATTTCAATTTTATAAACTCAAACTATTACAGTTTTCTTTGTACTTGTTTTATGTGGTTAGATTTAATTTATTTATATTATTGAAATATGATATTTATTATGCTATACGAGTATTTATTAGAAAGTTTGTTGATATGTGAATAATAAAACTATATATTGTTTTTATTTACATTTACGATTTATTTGGCTCAGTGTTTATCTCTATGTATCCCGTAAACAAAGAAACACGATCTTTCATGAAATCAGTACATTATAACTTAATGCTTTGAGTCACGATACGTATTAGACTGAATCTAAATATTGCTTTTTGCGATTTATTTTTGATTGAATATTGATTTTCTTGGCTACAGATAACTTCTGATAAATTTAGTAGACTATAATTTTGACACGAACATTTGATTTTCACGATAAGATTTTCCTTTTAAATAATGTTGGTTGGTCGCTAGCGATAATTAAATAGATCTTTACGAGTTCTTTTTCATAAAATTGATATATTTCGAATAATTTCCAGTGTGATTTTAGATTGGATTGGTTGACTATTGTGGAATGTTTGATTATTTACTTGAATAAACCTATGCAGTTTATGTATAGTAACGCGTAGACTGTTATCGAAGATTGCAGTCATTTGTAGGATAATCTTTTCTAACCTACAATATTAAGTAATTCGAATCATTTCTCGTGTGATTGTAGATTGGATTGGTTTACTATTGTGAAATGTTTGATTATTTACTTGAATAAACCTATGCAGTTTATGTATAGTAACGCGTAGACTGTTATCGAAGATTGCAATCATTTGTAGGATAATCTTTTCTAACCTACAATATTAAGTAATTCGAATCATTTCTCGTGTGATTATAGATTGGATTGGTTGACTATTGTGGAATGTTTGATTATTTACTTATATAAATAAACCTATGCAGTTTATGTATAGTAACGCGTAGACTGTTATCGAAGATTGCAATCATTTGTAGGATAATCTTTTCTATCCTACAGGATTAAGTAATTCGAATCATTTCTCGTGTGATTGTAGATTGGATTGGTTTACTATTGTGGAATGCTTGATTATTTACTTGAATAAATCTATACAGTGTACGTATGGTAACGCGTGGACTGTTATCGATGATTGCTATAATTTGTAGGATAATCTTTTCTAACCTACAATATCAAGTAATTCGAATCATTTCCCGTGTGATTGTAGATTGGATTGGTTGACTATTGTGGAATGTTTGATTATTTACTTGAATAAACCTATGCAGTTTATGTATAGTAACGCGTAGACTGTTATCGAAGATTGCAGTCATTTGTAGGATAATCTTTTCTATCCTACAGGATTAAGTAATTCGCATTGCATGCATTGTAGCTTGTGAATCGTGGGTACCATTACAGGCACGGTGCTTCTACGTAACTCTATTCCCGAAGACTCGCTCCAATTGTCCATTTATGATTCACACGGTGTCTCCGACGGTATTGGGGCCAGGAAACATGCATTAGCAATCGCCTAGCTGTACAATGTGACGCTTAGCTTAAGTCGCAACTTAGCAACGCACAGCCTTAGATCTAAGGTAATGGGATTCGGGTAATGTGTCAGGACGTCGTAAAAGATATCGGTGTACACGCCTATCTGAATCCTAACTCTCTCGTACCAAAAATTTTGGACAACTAATAATTTGGTGCGCGAAGATTTTTAACGACTGTTTTTTTTTAATACAGGGATCTGCCGCCTCCCCTGTACCCTCCCCCCTGCTTGCGATATCGACGGACGCACTTACATAAACGAAACTGTGTCACTGATTCCATGTGAATACTGCATTAAGGTGCGTGCACGCTGCCGCTCTTCGTCCTCCTTTATAAATGGTGTCACGTACCTGGTCGTGAGCTGTATGCAGGGTACGCGGTGGTGCGGCTGGTGTCTGAGGGCAGCAGCGTTGCCTCACCTCATGCACCTCAAGATTAGCTGCGAAGCATTTCCAGGTGGTCTGTCGGGGTCAATGGAACAGTGGGTGAAATACACATGGGGCGCAAGCGAGTACAGGCGGCGCGCCGATGGGCGTCAGTTAGCGCGTGTATCGCGAGCCTGCCGAGCGCGGCCGCGGCACTCGCGCGTTTAATCCTACTCGGCTCGTATAGGTCAATGCGGTACCGAAGAGGTCTCGCGCATGACTAGATCGGCGTTGGGATGGCCCAGCGGCTGCCGAACGTTGCGCCGCACGGAAATAATGCGCACAATCGATATTGCGAGGCGTGCGCTGCGGCGCGCGTGAATCCGACCCCGCGCGGTCATACGACACCCTTTATTTATATGATGACGTTCCAAATCGACGTCATAATGAAAATTGAGCGAGCGTTTTTGGGCGGAGCGCGCGAGAAAAGCGCACGGAGAGCGGGAGAGCGCGCGCGTCACACGCCCGCCAGTGCACCGTGTGCGCAGCCTAACCGCGCCGCTACACAGGCGTGCCAGAAGGTTAACAACAATGTGCCTACCTATATAATATATTTTTAAATAAAACACTTTTTAGATGTACGTGTTAATATGAATGAAAACTATAGACAACAAATTTACCAGAATTGACTCGATTTTAAATACCTGTAACATTTTTTTGGAATAAAAAAAAAACATTAAATCTTCGTTCTAAAATGATAACAAAAATGCCTAATAATTCTTTTAGACGTTCCTATCTAGTTTTCTTTTATATTCTTACTTGCTAAAGTTAAAGGTCCGGCAGAGACTTTGAATTGCCCATAAAAACGTAATAACCAAAATAACTCGTAATCTAAACAATATTTAATCAAATTGTGATATTATTCGAATTCGTATAGCGTTTATCTCGGTTCCTACCGTACACTTTCGTCTTTAACTATTTCAGTGGAAATAAACGGCCGGAAAATCATACCAAACAAGAAAAGTTATCAAGACTTGCATTCATTTATATTTTTTTCCAGTGTAGTATAGTTTACTTGTATCGGAATCCGAATAATACCTACCTAACATAATTTGATTAAATTGTGTTTCAAATAAGATTTATTTACGTTTCTATGAGAAATTTGGTCCACCGGACTATTAAATAAAGTTTAACATCTTAAGATTCCAGCGCCGTTCGTTACATATTATAATATCGCGCTCGTTAAACTGGGTCGCATTTATGTGTCAGTAGAATTTGAATGCATTATTGAGTGGACTGAGGACTAAGTAATGGTAGGAGCGGGTGAAACCGCCGACCGGAAATATATTCGTCTCTTTCTCCCCGCGATAGTTAGAACAAGAAAGATGCGACCTCTCCCCCTCTCTCATAGTTGCGCCAGTTTTTAACTAGTAATAAGTCTCAGCGAGAGATAGTTAACTCTTAAAAGTTGTGCGGAAACTTTTCCGGTGTGCTTTATTTCAATAATTTATATTAAAATAAGTTTTATGGGATATGCAATAAGGTTTTGTTTATACAACTTTAATATCATTCAGGATTATTCGTAATCATTTTCTTGCTATTTTACGAACGTTCTCTTTTGCTATATATTTAAACAATTTTATTATTTGAATTTACACTAATCTAAGTTTGTTCGTTACAGTCTACAGCACATCACGGTATCTAAAACTGACAAATTTCATCAATCTATTTTCAATTTAATCTCCAAACAATAGAGTTTATTATCCATTGGGGAAATTTGTGATAACGTGATGTGCGGTTGACTGTACTCAAAGGTCGTCAGAGAGGGAATACAGGCGCCATCTAGTTCAAAAAACTTGAAACATTTTCGTACTCGTACTAAGCGATTAAATTAAGGTATTGGCAGAAATAAACATAAATAAATTCTTGATTCTTCGTTTCAAACACGAATCGAACTCCTGACCTGTAACAGTTAGACATTTAAAAACGATAGTCAGAAATTATTGTACATATTTGTAATCTTAATAAGGCTTTTGGTAGCTGTAGCCTCTTTGTCTACATAGGCTAACAGGCAAGCTGTATCAAAAATGTATACATAATACATAATCAACCCATTATACTGTCCCACTGCTGGGCACGGGTCTCCTCTCAGAATGAGAGCGAATAGGCTATAGTCCACCACACTGGCCTATTGCGGGCAGACTTCAGACGCCGTCGAGAAAATCTCTCAGGCATGCCGGATTCCTCACGATGTTTTCCTTCACCGTTTAAGCGCGTGATAATTAACTTAAGAACAGAACACTGACTTTATGCATTTTTTGGTGTAGGTATCTTCAAAACTGATGAAAAAATAAAAAGTGAAAAATAAAAAGGAATAAAGTATTGATTTGGCACACGAGGTTGTGGATATGTGAGGGATGCATTTAGCGATCATTGTACTAATTATTGTGTCAAGCAATGGTTTAATAGCCAAGAGCCTCGACCAATACCTAAGTGGACGTTCTTTGGGTAACTGGATAAAGGGCTTGATACAGAAAGCAGTACTCCTGGACAAGGCCCGCATTCTTAGAACATTACTCTCTCTAGAGCCCTGGTCGCCGGTAGCTTGGACCTTGCTCCCGATACCGGGGCTATCTTCGTGGGATATCTTCAGTGACTTTTTGAATAAAATGCGGGGCAGTCTTTGGGGACTGCCGAAAGAAGTGAAAACTAAGTAACTTGTGAATTGTATTGTCGTTATGTGGGAAGCGTGCGGTGACGATGACGCGAGTTTCACGCTTTTTGTTCACCCAAAAAGTACACATATATACACAGTATACATATAGCTCATGGAAAGCGTTCGGTGACGATGACGCGAGTTCCATGATTTTTGTTCACCCAAAAAGTGCTCAACGAGACTAAAGAAGATTCCACTTCAAAAATCGCATTACATACACACGAAATAGTTGATATCTATTTTTAAGCCGATCAAAGCACCCTGTCGTATCGTATCGTATCGACCGAATGGCGACCAAATCAACAAGTGTCGCTATTAGTACTACATCCATTGTAAAATATTAATAGGTACGGAAAGTTCAACGACGGTCGAGGCTTCGCAGAAATAGAACAGGTAAGTATATAGCGAAGATCATTCAATAGTTACCGCAAGCAAAAATAGGTGACATTTTTACGTGGTGGTTTTAAAATAAAACGTAGTGTGCCGTAGATAGAGCACTGACATTGGTCGTAGTTACGAAATAGTTTACGTTTGTTGTGAAAAATTTGTTCAAAGTCAAAGTCAAATCTTTTATTTCAAATAAAGCAATAGTACAGGTACTTTTGAATTGTCAAAACTAGGTGCACGGTTCCAAGTAGTGGGTCTTATGGAGAAGAACCGACAAGAAACTCCATAGATACTCTTTTAAATAAAAATTATGACATTGTGGTTTTTTAAAATTTTGTTAAGTATTTATAATGTGAGACTCATGTGCAGGATAATACCTAATATACTTAATTCAAGAGACCACGATCACTTGCCTTCCAAAAGAGAAAAAAAATGTCTAGAGCCGACCAATCTCGACAGACAGGCAGGTAAGCCCTAATATCCATTATTTATAATAATTCATTCATTTCAACAATTCTGCATATTTGTTCAAGCATTTTATGTATGTGTATTCTGTTACGTACACGTTAGCAATATCTATCATACATACTCTGTGTTAATGCAATTTGCAATCTATCTCATGATATATTTTTCCTATCGATTCTTATAATATTTATTAACTTATTATTTACAGCATAACTGAACTAGAATATGAGCTATAAATTAGTAACTTTTAAAGATAAAGAAAAATTGTTACGCCTAGGCGTCAGAGTACTTCTTCACATCACTATGACCTGGTACGTACAGAATACTGGCAGGAGTGCCACGTTGAATGGCAATGCTAATTCTTTGACCCAAGAATAAGCCAGCCTTCTGGTCATGCGATAATGATATTAAATGACGAAGAGACAACTTTTTTTAAATTATCTTAAGATGACATAGACGGCAACACCAGTTGTCAACTTCAGTTGTTAAGTCTCATATGCCTAGCAATTACACATCTAACTATATTGCCCTTTAAACTGGAATATAATAATGTTAACACATTGCCTACACATATTGCTTAGTAGCAAAATATTCTGTGATGCGGTGGTATCACCCCAGATAAACTCCAGAAGAAAAGTCCTATCACTACAAATTACAAAAATAAGCCCCTGCCGCATCTGTCTGTCTGTTCGCGATAAACTCAAAAACTACTGAAAGGATTGTCATGCGGTTTCCACCAATAAATAGAGTGACTCAAGAGGAAGGTTTAGATGTATAATTCGTTAAGGTTTTGTGTAAACTGGTTGAAATATGGCGATCATTGTTGAAAATGTCAACCGCCTGGGAACTTTCATCGAAAAAGCTGCTTAATCCATTAGACATACGTACGAAGTCATCACTTTTGGATCTAATTCCTAAACACAAAACTATGAATTTGTAGGAATCGCTTTGTAAACAAACTTACCAGGATTTTCTCCTGTATCGTGGGTGCGTTTACAAAAACAAATTTTCACATACACAAACGCCCAGACCCGGAATAACTACCTAAAAATCAAACAAATATTTGCTACGTGTGGGGATCGAACCCATAACACGTGGCGCAGGACCCTCGCTCAGCCGCTACACCAAACGTATCGTCAAGTTTCTTTGTATGTTACGAATATTTATCATTTATTTATTTATTTATGTTATATTCGCGATATTCTCTAATTCATGGTTCATACACTTTAGTAGATTCAATTATAGTAATTATGCCCTAGGTTACATAATTAACTCCATAATTTGGTAGACTTAATAATGTTCTGAAATTAGTCAATGTAATTATTACTATCAATGCATCAATGTGGAGCCAAAACCGCTGAAGTTAATTACATTAAATTTGGGCGATAACCACAGGGCTATCGGCTGCTTACATCTCAAAAGGCCACTTCTCTAGAGCCGTGGAAAAATTCGTGCATACATAGGTACACTCACGCCTTTCTCCCTCATAGGAGTAGGTAGAAACTACAGACGGCCACTTGAAATAGATGAATATAAGTGAATGTAATTATAGTCAATTTTAAGAAGATTCTACCGGTTTTCCGGATTTATTTACATACAGGATTTATATACGGACGGACGGATTTATATACAGTAGAAGTAGACGAAATTGTAGTGTAGGAACCTAGATTTACGGTATTCTAATCCGAATACTCGTAATAACACAATTTGATTAAACTGTGTTTGAATTACAATTTATTTTGGAATTATGTTTGTAACGCAATTCAGCGTCTGCCGGACCCCTAAGTTAGTTATTACATTGCTACGAGCCTGGGATCTTTTCATGCTTTTAATCTTGTTTTTCGCTTCACTGAGTAACGAAGCAATTTAAAAAATATTAAATTATGCGCACCAGCCCTCAGTTTGCAGTCAACAGCAAATTTGCGGCGACATGCTATAGTGCAGCTAAAATCTAATAGATTAAACACATTTGTGGGGAATGCGATGGAATGGACTCAGAATATTTAGTTACTTACCTCACTTCGAAGTAACCGTCAAGTAAGATGAAATTAACGATACTAGCCGCATACCGCGGTGTTGCTCTTGTATCTACTTCTCATTTCTTTGCAATGTCGTTATTACTGCTCAATTCTTTTGTTTTTAATCTATACCAATAATATAATTAAGTTGAAGAGTCTATTTGTTTGTTTAGATGCGCTAATCTCGGGAAGTACCAGTCGGATTGGGAAAATTCTTTTTGTATATGATAGCTACATTCATGAGAAAGGTTTATAAGTTTAACATCTTAAACGAGAAACGAATTAAGTGAAACCGCGGGATATAGTTAGTTTCTAATATGTTGTGTACACGTCTCAATAAATGTTGCTTAGTTTCTTTCTATTTCTACCCTGAAATGTCGAAATAACAGTTATTTCGTAACAAGGAATTATTAACCCCTTAAAAATGTATTCCCAATCCAGTGGGAATGTTATAGTGCTTACCTACGATATAATAAAGAACTTAAGTGAAGACTTTCATGCTTGTAAGGCAGTAGGTACTTACTTATTATTTATTATGTAGATTTTCATTTGAGAGGATTTTTCTATAAAATTCTCAGTAGCAGCCATTATTTAGTATATTGCCATTAACTAAATTGCTATTTTGTAGATTTTCATTTAAGAGGATCTTGGATCTCTATTGCCATTAAGTGGCGAGTCACTTAATGGCAATAGAGATCAATATAGAGTAACCTAATACACCAATAGAATAACCTAAATAACCTATTACATGACACCTTAACATACCGGCGAACTGTGGGTGTATAGTAGTACACCTCTGCCTAACCCTTCTGGAAAAGTAGGCGTTATAGTATTTCATTTAGTTGGTCAATCAGCTTATTGTTATCCACGATAGGACGGTAAGCCTTCCGAAGCGATCACCATAACTCAGTAGGTATCCAGTTGCTCTCAGCCACCGTTTTTAGGTTTCAGGACAGCAGAAAGATTGCCACATTCCTTTTGCCATGTTTGCTCCGTCAACCCTCGGTCCTTGGGAACGTAGCTAGCCAATCTTCCAATTACGCATAAATTATTCAAGAATGTTAAGCTCACGTCCATCTGGCTGAAGATGTATTAATAAATTCCACACGTTTTACCGAATATTGAATATAAATCTAAACCGAGGTGTTAAAAACGGAGAATTGTTCCACTTAACTTAATATTTTTATTTTATTTTTATTTTATCAGGGATAACAAACAGCAGTATATTAAAAATTAACAACAAAGGAACAAATTAACAGTAGTATCAAATACACTACTCACAACATTATCCACGTATTACAAAACATAATAACTAACTATTAAAAATGGACAATATTTAGTAATTATTTAAAAATACTACACGGTTTACTCACGCGTATTCTCGGGATCGCCCGACTAGTTTCAGACTCAATAGGAGTCCTTAATCATGAGCTGACGCGGCGGCGGTGTTCGCGACACCACCGTTGCCGTCTTTAAATTTTAAAGACGGCGACGGTGGTGTCGCCGTAAGGACTCCTATTGAGTCTGAAACTAGTCGGGCGATCCCCAGAATACGCGTGAGTAAACCGTGTAGTCTTTAAATAACTATGAATACGCTTCACGAAAGTTATTATACAATATTTAGTAATATATAAAAATAATAATAGTACGAACTTGTAGATCTTGTTTAAGGGTGTTCCTTTAAAGTAGCAATAATCCCATTTCTCATTATTTTGCCTGAGTTGAGAGTAAAATAGAGAATAAAATCATAGACAAATATAGCTATTCTGAAATTTTATTTCTAATAGGGTTTAACTAGCAGCATTTTGGTACATAATTAAGTAATTTTGTCAGTTTGCAAAAAGAATCAACAAGAAACTTTATGGACTCTGAAATTTTTACCTACTACTATTTCTACGTTATATTGTGATATCAGAATGTGAGACAAGTAAAACCGAAGGCATAAATAGTTAAAGTTATACTAAAATAAACTAATCTGGGAAAATACATAATCAATAAAACAATAGGTATCCACATTTAAAATAAAATTGTTTCTGTTTGTATGAAGTTGAGTTAAACAATACTACTTACTTACAGAGTTTTATCTCCTCTAGCTTTTTGCAGCCTTCGTATTCAAAGAACAAATGCAGCAAGGAAACAGTCCTCTCATTGGACGTCTACTACCGCCATCTAGCGGGGGGTAGCAGAACTATATAAATTCTTGAAAATCTCAGAACAAATGCAGCAAGGAAACAGTCCTCTCATTGGACGTATACTACCGCCATCTAGCGGGGGATAGCAGAACTATATAAATTCTTGAAAATCTCATATTAGCAGAGGATAAAACGAACTATACGATGCGTGCCGTGTCCAAGATTACTTTCATATTTAATTTTTTTATTCGGATATACAATGTACGTGAAAACTAAAAAAGGTTTGCGTTTCTTTCTTTCTTTCTTTCTTTCTTCCAAATAATTATATTATAATTCTGTATAAAAATAAATACTAAAATTCTTTAGTTCGATACCCAAGTCGTCCAATTTAATTTTTAATGATGTTCTTGGTTCTATTGATCTTTAGTTAGACCCTCCAGAGGGTCCGCAAAGCTCGCCTCCCAAATATTTCATTTTTTTTTATGGGATAGGAGGGCAAACGACCAGACGGATCACCTGATGGTAAGCGATTACCGCCGCCCGCAACACCAAAAGAGGAGTCACAAGTGCGTTGCCGACCTTTAAAAGAGGATTGGGCCTCCGGTATTCTCACTCACTCGGCGAAACACAACGTTGTCGTAAGCGTTGTTTAACGCCGGTTTTCTGTGAGGCCATGGTATCACTCCGGTCGATCCGGCCCATTCGTTCCGAAGCATGGCTCTCCCACGATAAACATGGGAACAATATACCTACCTACTGATGAATACATAACGTGGATAGGTACATACACGTGCATGTATTTCATTTAGTTACTCAATCAGTTTATTGCAATCCATGACTGGACGGTAACAGTATGTCTAATAAAGGATACATGATTCCTAGATTTTCTTACACTTACGGGACAGAACTTGAACAGTAGCGCCCTATTCTTATCAGCGTTTGAGGTAAATTGTTAAAACAAAAACTCACAAAATAACAATGAATGGAACTTTTACTTTTTATGATTTTGGCGCCCGCTGAAACTGCTGCCCGGTGAAAGAGTTTAACCCCTTAGATATGGGGCTGGCGTGATTATGGATAGATTCAACTTCTATTATCCTTCTGCCAAATCTCAGTTGTTTCATCTTACTTGAAACAATAAAAACTTTGTAAATCTTTTATGCTACCTATATTTTGTTGTTATGTTGAAATATTTTTCGCAATTATTCCTACATAGTTTTTTCATTATGTAAAAGTTAGATTATTGTATCGAACATCATTGTCAAGAAAGGGTAATTTAACAGAGTACTCAAAAAGTAAATGGAGTTTCTTGCCGGCTTCTTATGGGAAATGACTAATATGTACTACCCACCGCTGAATCGCTTGATAATTAACTAAGTAAGTATTATTTAAATTCTACTGATACAAAATTATCAAGTACCTACCTAACCTTCATCGAATTTATCGATACCTTGATATAATTTTATTGAAATCATGACGCCCCTGTATGAGTCGCAGAATCCAAACGTTTTTTGAGTCGTATCTACATAGTTATGACCCAACAAAACGTGATTTAGAAAGTAACTTGGTTGGTGGTTTTGTCAGTCAAAGCTTTAGTGGTTCTCAACATAATAAAAGCATAGTAATTCGATGATTCACACCTCGTATATTTCATTTTGGACAGTACCGCCATCTATCCATTTATTAATTGCAACTTTACTTCAAACATGTGTCAACCATCGGTAGACAACCATTGAGTTTAGAACTGTCGAAGTTAGCATTTATTTAAGTGACATTTCACAAGATGTCGCTGTAACAAGTTGTAATTAGCCTACTCTGGTTGTCACTTTGCGCCCACAGCGCCCTGTTTCCTTGTTGATCGCAATGTGTGTCGTATTTTCAATAAATTACTTTAATTGATTTTATCAATTCCTATCGGCCTGTCCCGGCTTCGCACGGGTGGACATTATGAAAGATTTAGTCGGGATCCCTGACTTTTTCTAGTAATAAATATAGCCTATACTCAGTGACAATGTAGCTAAACGGCAAACAAATTTTTGAAATCGTTCCAGAAGTGTTTAAGTTTATTCGTTATATAATACAAATCTTTCCTCTTTATAATATTAGTGTAGAAGTGTAGATTACTTCATTTTCGAGCGACCCAGACCCCAAATATCCGCACTTAGGTACCTTTATTGCCTAAACAATAAAGGAAAATCTGCATGCCGCCATAGAATTTTTGACACACCTGGCATATTATGCCAATATAGCATTCATAATAATAAATAAATAATATCTTTGCTTCATCTGATTTGCATCTGATGGAGTTACTAAAAATAACGGAAAACTTTAGTAACTCCATCAGAATGGAATTCGGTGTGGAGAAATGTGCAGTCATGCATGTAAAACGAGGTGGGATTGTGGAATCTGTGGGAATTCAACTCTCGGATTCCACTCAACTTAGATCTCTTGCCTCAACGGAGACTTACAAATACTTGGGTATGGCGGAGGCTCTAGGCATCAACGTGGCTGACATGAAACAATCGTTGCAAGTGCGCTTCTTTGGGCGCCTGACCAAAGTTTTAAAAAGTCTTCTGTCAGGCGGAAACAAGGTGCGTGCTTTCAATGGTTGGGTCATGCCAGTCTTGATGTACTCCTTCGGCGTACTCAAGTGGACTCAGACTGAACTTGAAACCCTGGATAGGAAGGTCCGTACACTGCTTACGGCATATCGAATGCATCATCCACGCTCCTCGGTAATGAGACTATACATCCCGCGGAAATGTGGGGGTCGAGGATTTTTAAATGCCAAAAACCTTCACAACCGCGAGGTGTGTAGTCTCAGAGAGCATTTCTTAAAAACTGAAATGGGGATGCACCGAGATGTGGTTGCAGTGGACAATGGACTTACCCCTCTCTCCATGGCTAAAGAGAACTGGCGCAAACCTGTAGTACTTAGTACGAACGATCGTAGGAATGTGTGGCAAGGCAAAGAGCTACACGGACGCTATTACAGGGCTCTTCATGAACCTGGTGTAGACACCTTAGCGTCCGTTTCCTGGTTACGCTTCGGAGATCTGTTTGGAGAAACTGAAGGGTTTGTTTGTGCAATTATGGACGAAGTTATGATGACGAACAACTACCGGAAATTTATCGTGAAGGATGGTACGGTTGACATATGTCGGGCATGCCACCGGCCGGGAGAGTCTATCCGACATATTATCTCTGGGTGTTCGCGTCTAGCTAACGGCGAATACTTGCACAGACATAACCTGGTAGCCAGGATTATCCATCAGCAACTTGCCTTGAAATACAATCTTGTGGAATCGGAGGTACCGTACTACAAGTATGTGCCCGACCCAGTTCTTGAAAATGGTCATGCTACATTGTATTGGGACCGGTCTATCATCACTGACAGGACTATTATTGCCAATAAGCCTGATATTGTGGTGATAGATCGATTAGAGCGTCGTGCAATGATTGTTGATATCACCGTCCCGCATGACGAGAACCTCTTCAAAGCCGAAAAAGAAAAAGAAATAAAGTATCTTGATTTGGCACACGAGGTTGTCGACATGTGGGGGGTCGATGCGGCGATCATAGTACCAATCGTTGTGTCTGCTAATGGTTTAATAGCTAAGAGCCTCGACCGACACCTTAAGAGGCTCTCATTAGGTGGTTGGATCAAGGGTTTGATACAGAAAGCAGTACTTCTGGACACGGCCCGCATTGTTAGGAGGTTTCTCTCTCTGGGACCCTGACCATCGGCAGCTTGGACCCTGCTCCCGATGCCGATGGGCTACTATTTTTTATATTTTTAAATGTTTTTCTTATTTTTATAAAAATATTTAAAAATATATACAAATAAGTTAAAATAATAAATAAATAATACTTACTTAGCTGCCTCATTAGCCCAGTGGTCCCAAGTGCGACTGCTACCGTAGAAGTCTTGGATTCCTATTACATTGGACCTAAGCCTACCGGTGCGAAGCGAACTGTAGGTGTACATTAGTACACCTCTACCCTTTTTTATTAGCACAGAAAATCCTCGTGGATCGTCGTGCCGCCTGCGGACGCGACAGGGTATGTCGGACAGGGTATGTGAGGGTATGTTGATTAAAAATCGTACTTGCCTTCCCATGACCTTATATATACGGCCAAGGGATTCGTGCCATTCACCACGGGTCCAGCCCCACTGGACCCCTTCAAAGGTCGAGGCCTCGCCTCGCATCCTACTCTAGAGCGCGCGTGTATCGAACAGGCGCGCCACCTACTGGGCAGTACACCTCTGCCCAACCCTTTGAGGAATAGAGGCAATAAGTATGTTATTAATATGGTGAGTCAGTGATGGATTTAGCGTTTCTGGATATACTACCTGGAATGTTTTCATGCCAAGGTTTGCTTGTAATTTTTATTGTGAATCCTTTGATGATTTTCTGCATCGGCGAGTTAGTTTCGTTGCACTGGCGTACATAGGTATTGTTGCACCAGCGTATTTTTACCATGCGTGGCACTGGCGCGTTTGTATCATGACATTGGCACTTTTGACAGGTAATGTAATGTCGTAAGTACCGGCGGCGTGTTTGTATCATGGCACTGGCGCGTTTGGTAGGTATTGTTGCACCAGAGCGTTTGTATCATGGCACTGGCGCGTTTGTATCATGACATTGGCACTTTTGGCAGGTAATGTAATGTTGTAAGTACTAGCGCGTTTGTATTGTTGGCTCGACATTTTTAAGGCCCGCATTAATATACTTACTGATTTCACAATCTACTTTTTACGGAATATATCGCGTTTTAGTGATATTATTAATAATTGAATATAACGCGATAAATTCCATAAAAAGTAGATTTATTTCTAATATTTACAATAACACTTAAAATTTGTATTTATTTAGTAAAAATGTAGAATGAACGCATTATTACTGTAGAACATTTTATTATCACGGGCCTTAAATCAATATTAAAGTACAGGGAAGTTAATAAAACAAATATTCACGACATCAATGCGTTTTATTAGAAAGTAAAAAAGGTAAGCGAGTATAATATATAACACGGGAATAGCGCCTAGAATAAGAGGTAATAGATGGTTAGTTTTAGACGGATACACTCATTTTTGATGACATTGATGACATTTTTTTTTGACATTTCTCAAGAAGATGCACGTGAGCAAAAATGAGCTTATCGAAAGACATATTTTTTATTAAACAATTCATCGAGAACAAGAGTTTTAGTATCACAAATATGTGTCACGAGTATACATATGTTTTACCCTGAAAATGAAAATTGCAGTTTTCAGGCTATAATTCGGCAATACTATATCACTAACACCCGAAACTTTCAATGAGTACTTTAACAGAAAATGGCTTTTGAAATTTGCGAAACTATTACATGTATAAATATGTATTAATCTACAAATACGTATTGATGCATGTAATAGTTTCACAATATTCAAAAACAATTTTGTATTAAAGTATTGATTGAAATTCAGGTGTTAGAAAGATAGTGTTTCCGAATATAAGCTTGATAGCTGCAATTTTCATTTTCAAAATAATACATATTTATGCTCCTGATTGTACATAATGTTATCTGGCCTCTGAATAGAATACAAAGTAAATTAATAGTAGGTATCCAAGAAGATTTTATAATGCATTTTTCATTCTAAAAACATCAGAGAAGAAGTACAGTTCATCATAAAAGTGTGCCTCTGCGTGAAAAACATACAATAAAAATGCAATCATTTCCTAACTACATTTTAGGCTCAATTTAAAAATTTTGAAACAATTTCCATTTACTTTTTAAAATATTACCATGACAACCTTAACAACATATTAAATTTCTTAGCTGACGGAAGTTATGGATCACTTTTTGAAACTGACACTAATTTTGCAATTTGCAATTATTTCTGTTCATGGCAATGAAAGCACATTCATATAACAAAGATATTTTAATACAATTTCTCGGAAATAGACCACGATACCATTTGCCTTCTCTGAACCTGCTTCAATAAGCGACCCATGGAGTTATAGTTATTAATTTTGTCGTAGTACAATTGCAGAGCTTAAGTACAGTAGAAGTACAATAGAAGTACAATAGAAGTACAGTAGAAGTACAGTAGAAGGATACGTGATAGAGTTTGTGATACAATAGAACAGTTCCCGTTAGATACATTAAAATGAAAACTGTATAAATAGTTGCACACCTATAAATTTAACTTGCTATACACGATTACAAAGCCTTCACATAAATAATATAACAGGTAATTGACTTGATAGTCAATAATGTATGAAATAATGTTTTAAAAGTGGATAGCAAATAATACATAATTACACATCATGGACAAACGACAAATTGAGTCAAGTGTTTGGCTTGACACGTTTTCTTTAAACAACATCAAGACATATATTATCGGACACCGAGGTAATCAGAAAAGTATCCTAAGTTTAGCTTCGAGCCATGACTGCTCGTATCGACTGTCACTGTTATTTGTATGACAACCGGGACTAAAAAGGATTAAGTAATATGCTGCCCAAGCTTCGAAGGCATAAATATGTCTTATTTTCAAAATGACAATTGCAGATTTCATCAGCCTATTATTCGTCAAAACTATATCACTAACACCCGATAATTTCAATGAGTACTTTAACAGAAAATGGCATTTGAAATTAGCAAAACTATTACATATATAAATATGTATTAATATACCAATACATATTTATGCATGTAATGGTTTTCCAAAATTCAAAAACGATTTTCTGTTAAAGTATTGATTGAAATTCAGGTGTTAGAAAGATAGTGTTTCCGAATTTAGGTTGATAACTGCAGTTGTAATTTTAAAAATAATACAGGGTTATTGGTAATCAATCGTAAAATGCAAAATGGCTACTTCTCTACACCATTTTAAACAACTTTTGTTCTACGACTTTTTATAATTCATTAATATTTTTTTTTAGACAAAAATTAAAAATCTACACCAATATCTATTTATGGTACGACTCAGCATGGCACATATCGCCCGGTGCCGGGCCGCCGACACTGCGCTGGGTCGAGACGCAGGGCGCGCCGCATCTAAAGAGCTAAGAAGCATCAGAGTACTGGCAGAACATGAATATTTTTCTCTAATAAATGTATTAAGTTTTGAAAAAAGTCATAGAACAAAAGTTGTTCGTTGAGGAGTAGAGAAGTAGCCTTTACGCGTTTTACGATTGATAATCAATAACCCTGTATATTTATGCCCGAGTCGGTGGTTGCGGTAACGACTGCCACTGTTATTCGTATGACAGCCGAGACTAAATGCGATTAACATGCTGCCCAAGCTTTGTAGGGCGCTATGGTCAATAACGGTAACCCATCTGAAGATTGACCGTGATTTATTCCATTACAGACCCCTTATAAAAGAGAACTTTAAGTCCATAGAGTGCAGACAACATGCTGCGACATTATATTGTCATCGGATAATATCGCCTCCTACCATAGTTTCAGGACCGGAGAAGTGACGAAAAGATATTTCGCGCAGCGCATATTAACCCAGCAGGAGCTACGAGCTTGTGTTTACTCGTAACGACTGTCAAAGATGTCAATATGACAGCCGGGACTTCTTCCAAAACATTGAGGATATTCTGCAGTGATTAGTTATTGCAAAGACTGGTTGCTAAAATTACTTCCTAGTAATCTTAGTTTACGAGCTAACACCTAACAAATTGACAATCAATTATATCATTGTGCTAGTGTTAGCCTGGTAGGGCAAGTCTCGAGCTTGTATTTACTCGTTACGAATGTCAAAGATGTCAATATGACAGCCGGGGCTTTCTCCAAAACATTGAGGATATTCTACAGTGATTACCTATTGCAAAGACTAGTTGCTAAAATTACTTCCTAGTAATCTTAGTTTACGAGCTAACACCTAACACATTGACGATCAATTATATCGTTGCGCTAGTGTTAGCCTAGTAGGGCAAATCTCGAGCTTGTATTTACTCGTTACGACTGTCAAAGATATCAATATGACAGCCGGGACTTTCTCCAAAACATTGAGGATATTCTACAGTGATTACCTATTGCAAAGACTGGTTGCTAAAATTACTTCCTAGTAATCTTAGTTAACGAGCTAACACCTAATAAATTGACAATCAATTATATCATTGTGCTAGGGTTAGCCTAGTAGGGCAAGTATCGAGCTTGTATTTACTCGTTACGACTGTCAAAGATGTCAATATGACAGCCGGGACTTTCTCCAAAACATTGAGGATATTCTACAGTGATTACCTATTGCAAAGACTAGTTGCTAAAATTACTGCCCAGTAATCTTAGTTTACGAGCCATCACCTGACACATTGACGATCAATTATATCGTTGCGCTAGTGTTAGCCTAGTAGGACAAGTCTCGAGCTTGTATTTACTCGTTACGACTGTCAAAGATGTCAACATGACAGCCGGGACTTTCTCCAAAACATTGAGTATATTCTGCAGTGATTACCTATTGCAAAGACTGGTTGCTAAAATTACCTTTAGTAATTGATGTTATAAAATGACAAACAGGCATAATAGCCACCTGATGGTAAGCGACAACCGCAACCTACAAACGCCAGCAACACTAGTAGTATCACTAGCACGTTGTCATCTAGAAAACTTAGTTGTTACGTCTCATTTGCCCAGTAATTTTGCTGGCTACATTGCCTTCAAACCGGAACACAATAATGTTGGCACATTATTGATTACCAGCTGAATATAATTATGGCAATGCGGTGGTACTACCCCAGGCGAACTCCGGCAGAGGAGTCCTTCCACCTCAAACACTTTTATATGAAAATTATTAAGATAGTTGTTTGCCAGGAGTTGCTCCAATATTGAAGATATTCTGCAAAGTGAATGTTGCAAAGACTGGTTGCTAAAATTACTTCTTTCGAATCATATTTTACAAGCTAACACCTAAACACAGAGTTCATGTTGCTATTGTTACGGGCATTAATTTTAGTTTAACACCTAACAGTAAGACGAGAAAAATATTTTGTGGGGCGCATATTAGCCTAGTAGGGCAAGTCTCGAGCTTGTGTTTACTCGTTACGACTGTCAAAGATGTCAATATGACAGCCGGGACTTTCTCCAAAACTTTGAGGATATTCTGCAGTGATTAGTTATTGCAAAGACTGGTTGCTAAAATTACTTCCTAGTAATCTTAGTTTACGAGCTAACACCTAACACTTTGACGATCAATTATATCATTGTGCTAGGGTTAACCTAGTAGGGTAAGTATCGAGCTTGCATTTACTCGTTACGACTGTCAAAGATGTCAATATGACAGCCGGGACTTTCTCCAAAACATTGAGGATATTCTACAGTGATTACCTATTGCAAAGACTAGTGGGTAAAATTACTTCCTAGTAATCTTAGTTTACGAGCTAACACCTAACACTTTGACGATCAATTATATCATTGTGCTAGTGTTAACCTAGTAAGGTAAGTCTCGAGCTTGTATTTACTCGTTACGACTGTCAAAGATGTCAATATGACAGCCGGGACTTTCTCCAAAACTTTGAGGATATTCTACAGTGATTACCTATTGCAAAGACTAGTTGCTAAAATTACTGCCCAGTAATCTTAGTTTACGAGCCATCACCTGACACATTGACGATCAATTATATCGTTGCGCTAGTGTTAGCCTAGTAGGACAAGTCTCGAGCTTGTATTTACTCGTTACGACTGTCAAAGATGTCAACATGACAGCCGGGACTTTCTCCAAAACATTGAGTATATTCTGCAGTGATTACCTATTGCAAAGACTGGTTGCTAAAATTACCTTTAGTAATTGATGTTATAAAATGACAAACAGGCATAATAGCCACCTGATGGTAAGCGACAACCGCAACCTACAATCGCCAGCAACACTAGTAGTATCACTAGCACGTTGTCATCTTGAAACCTTAGTTGTTACGTCTCATTTGCCCAGTAATTTTGCTGGCTACATTGCCTTCAAACCGGAACACAATAATGTTGGCACATTATTGATTACCAGCTGAATATAATTATGGCAATGCGGTGGTACTACCCCAGGCGAACTCTGGCAGAGGAGTCCTTCCACCTCAAACACTTTTATATGAAAATTATTAAGATAGTTGTTTGCCAGGAGTTGCTCCAATATTGAAGATATTCTGCAAAGTGAATGTTGCAAAGACTGGTTGCTAAAATTACTTCTTTCGAATCATATTTTACAAGCTAACACCTAAACACAGAGTTCATGTTGCTATTGTTACGGGCATTAATTTTAGTTTACAGCTAACACCTAACAGTAAGACGAGAAAAATATTTTGTGGGGCGCATATTAGCCTAGTAGGGCAAGTCTCGAGCTTGTGTTTACTCGTTACGACTGTCAAAGATGTCAATATGACAGCCGGGACTTTCTCCAAAACTTTGAGGATATTCTACAGTGATTAGTTATTGCAAAGACTGGTTGCTAAAATTACTTCCTAGTAATCTTAGTTTACGAGCTAACACCTAACAAATTGACAATCAATTATATCATTGTGCTAGTGTTAGCCTAGTAGGGCAAGTCTCGAGCTTGTATTTACTCGTTACGACTGTCAAAGATATCAATATGACAGCCGGGACTTTCTCCAAAACATTGAGGATATTCTACAGTGATTACCTATTGCAAAGACTAGTTGCTAAAATTACTTCCTAGTAATCTTAGTTTACGAGCTAACACCTAACACTTTGACGATCAATTATATCATTGTGCTAGGGTTAACCTAGTAGGGTAAGTATCGAGCTTGCATTTACTCGTTACGACTGTCAAAGTAGTCAATATGACAGCCGGGACTTTCTCCAAAACATTGAGGATATTCTACAGTGATTACCTATTGCAAAGACTAGTTGCTAAAATTACTTCCTAGTAATCTTAGTTTACGAGCTAACACCTAACACTTTGACGATCAATTATATCATTGTGCTAGTGTTAACCTAGTAGGGTAAGTCTCGAGCTTGTATTTACTCGTTACGACTGTCAAAGATGTCAATATGACAGCCGGGACTTTCTCCAAAACTTTGAGGATATTCTACAGTGATTACCTATTGCAAAGACTAGTTGCTAAAATTACTTCCTAGTAATCTTAGTTTACGAGCCAACACCTAACACTTTGACGATCAATTATATCATTGTGCTAGTGTTAACCTAGTAGGGTAAGTCTCGAGCTTGTATTTACTCGTTACGACTGTCAAAGATGTCAATATGACAGCCGGGACTTTCTCCAAAACATTGAGGATATTCTACAGTGATTACCTATTGCAAAGACTAGTTGCTAAAATTACTTCTTAGTAATCTTAGTTTAAGAGCTAACACCTAACACATTGACGATCAATTATATCGTTGCGCTAGTGTTAGCCTAGTAGGACAAGTCTCGAGCTTGTATTTACTCGTTACGAATGTCAAAGATGTTAATATGACAGCCGGGACTTTCTCCAAAACTTTGAGGATATTTTACAGTGATTAGTTATTGCAAAGACCGGTTGCTAAAATTACTTCCTAGTAATCTTAGTTAACGAGCTAACACCTAACAAATTGACAATCAATTATATCATTGTGCTAGTGTTAGCCTAGTAGGGCAAGTCTCGAGCTTGTATTTACTCGTTACGACTGTCAAAGATATCAATATGACAGCCGGGACTTTCTCCAAAACATTGAGGATATTCTACAGTGATTACCTATTGCAAAGACTAGTTGCTAAAATTACTTCCAAGTAATCTTAGTTTACGAGCTAACACCTAACACTTTGACGATCAATTATATCATTGTGCTAGGGTTAACCTAGTAGGGTAAGTATCGAGTTTGCATTTACTCGTTACGACTGTCAAAGATGTCAATATGACAGCCGGGACTTTCTCCAAAACATTGAGGATATTCTACAGTGATTACCTATTGCAAAGACTAGTTGCTAAAATTACTTCCTAGTAATCTTAGTTTACGAGCTAACACCTAACACATTGACGATCAATTATATCGTTGCGCTAGTGTTAGCCTAGTAGGACAAGTCTCGAGCTTGTATTTACTCGTTACGAATGTCAAAGATGTTAATTTGACAGCCGGGACTTTCTCCAAAACTTTGAGGATATTCTACAGTGATTAGTTATTGCAAAGACCGGTTGCTAAAATTACTTCCTAGTAATCTTAGTTAACGAGCTAACACCTAACAAATTGACAATCAATTCTATCATTGTGCTAGTGTTAGCCTAGTAAGGCAAGTCTCGAGCTTGTATTTACTCGTTACGACTGTCAAAGATATCAATATGACAGCCGGGACTTTCTCCAAAACATTGAGGATATTCTACAGTGATTACCTATTGCAAAGACTAGTTGCTAAAATTACTTCCTAGTAATCTTAGTTTACGAGCTAACACCTAACACTTTGACGATCAATTATATCATTGTGCTAGTGTTAACCTAGTAGGGTAAGTCTCGAGCTTGTATTTACTCGTTACGACTGTCAAAGATGTCAATATGACAGCCGGGACTTTCTCCAAAACATTGAGGATATTCTACAGTGATTACCTATTGCAAAGACTAGTTGCTAAAATTACTTCCTAGTAATCTTAGTTTACGAGCTAACACCTAACACTTTGACGATCAATTATATCATTGTGCTAGTGTTAGCCTAGTAGGGTAAATCTCAAGCTTGTATTTACTCGTTACGACTGTCAAAGATGTCAATATGGCAGCCGGGACTTTCTCCAAAACATTGAGTATATTCTGCAGTGATTACCTATTGCAAAGACTGGTTGCTAAAATTACTTTTAGTAATTGGTGTTATAAAATGACAAACAGGCATAATAGCCACCTGATGGTAAGCGACAACCGCAACCTACAAACGCCAGCAACACTAGTAGTATCACTAGCACGTTGTCATCTTGAAACCTTAGTTGTTACGTCTCATTTGCCCAGTAATTTTGCTGGCTACATTGCCTTCAAACCAGGACACAATAATGTTGGCACATTATTGATTACCAGCTGAATATAATTATGGCAATGCGGTGGTACTGCCCCAGGCGAACTCCGGCAGAGGAGTCCTTCCACCTCAAACACTTTTATATGAAAATTATTAAGATAGTTGTTTGCCAGGAGTTGCTCCAATATTGAAGATATTCTGCAAAGTGAATGTTGCAAAGACTGGTTGCTAAAATTACTTCTTTCGAATCATATTTTACAAGCTAACACCTAAACACAGAGTTCATGTTGCTATTGTTACGGGCATTAATTTTAGTTTACAGCTAACACCTAACAGTAAGACGAGAAAAATATTTTGTGGGGCGCATATTAGCCTAGTAGGGCAAGTCTCGAGCTTGTGTTTACTCGTTACGACTGTCAAAGATGTCAATATGACAGCCGGGATTTTCTCCAAAACGTTAATTATGTTTTCAGTGATTTTTGCAAAGACAGTTTAGTTTACCTACAAGCTAACACATACATATTTCTATGGTTGTGGACTTAAATTTCAGTTTACCTAAAAGCTAAAAACTAAACATAAATATTGCTCTGGTTACAAATTTAAATTTAATTTTACACGCTATCATTTAAATAAATATTTAATTTACATTTACTAATCATTCAGGGATTTTTACGTTTATTCAAAAATATTTAATTTATTTTATTTTATCCATTTTGATGTTTATGTCAACAAACAAACTCGACTTCAAAATATTATTTACGTTGATTATTTAACTGGCGGTAATTTAAAGTTATTGGGACTCAAAAGTTCTGTATTATTTTTGCTTGTACTTATTTTGTACTTATTTTGTTTTGAAGTCGGTTTTTTTAATTACTTTTTTTTAATGGTACAGACTGCAAAGACGTTTGTTTATGTTCCTATTGATTATTGTAATAACTAATCTATATTCTGTTATTTTATGACTATAAGTGCTTATTTTAATATAACTAGCATAATTACACTACTAACATTTATTTATCTAATCATACACATTTTTTTGTTTTTCTTTACTTTTATTTATTTTTTGTTGGATTTTATTTTATATATTTTTTTTTTATTTTTTTTCCTTATATTTCTTCTAATATGCTAATATATTAATCCTACAGTACTTTTTAGCTTATCCTAAAATGGCAGTTTATCTCGCTCTTCTAATTCGCTCGCTTCTTCGCTGGGCTAAATGTCAAAGATGTTTTATGACAATTAACGCGCCTGCTCCAATGTATGGAGCGATTAAAAGTCGGTTTAGGTGGTCAGCCGGCCCGAGCTGCAGATTTGCACTCGCCATCTCCTTCGCCTATGACTAATCTACTTACGATAAACCTTACATATAATATTAACTATTTGACGCAAACTATTGTTGACGAGGTATATCATCTGGTTATGCTTGTGAAATAAGCCAGTGAGTTAACCTGTAGCAATTTTCTTATATTTTAATAATTGTATTTGTTATTAATTAAGTAATATTATTTCCAAGAATTTATGATGGTTTTAGTATAAGAATTTTGACAGTTACTAGAAAAAGATTAGTTAGATACTGTTGCTAAAGGATTTAAAAGTTCACGAGATTAATTTTAAAACACCTACACATCTATTATTCTTGCTTTTTGGATCATTAGAAAAATGTTGACTATTTAAAATTTCTATATTAAAAAGACAGGCCAATGAAACGTGGTAGTGAACACTGAATTATAAAAAAAGTTGCAACTATTTACTTACACATAGAAATAATATATAGTAGACCTTAGTCACTAATATTGCTGTGATACAAGCGTAAATTAAATTTTTATTACTTTGAGATACACATTGCACACAACATATCATTCGCTTCACCCATTTCCCATACACCTTAAATTATAATTTAGGTACTAGACTTATAGCAAGAGCTAGACTAGAGCTTAAATAAAACGAGCGTATAGTAGTGAAAATGTTTTTGTTTTTGTTATTGCTAACAGTGTTTTTTCTGTTGAATATTTTTTTTTAAATCGATTGATGTCTTTAAGATTCCTAATTCCTCTGTCAGGCTATTTTTTAATTTTCCACGCTCATCTCAAATTTATAATTACGACACAGATACACGTTTTTTTGTATTTTTTTTTTGTTTTATATTTTTTTTGTATTTTATATTTTTTTCACATCAATTTTAATTTAAAATCTAAGTATCAAATTAATTTTCTAATTAGCTTTCGGAATGCTACGTTAGCTAATCTTTCCCACCAAAAGTTGAGATTAAAAAATCCACGTGCTTTCAACAAATGTCCAATTGTTTTGTGTTTTACAAAATATAACCGAGTATGGCATATCTCTGGTTGCAGTAATCGTGTCTAGAGCTGTTTCATACCTCGATACTGTACAACGGCCATAAAGGTGTTTCCAAAGTGATGTTGATTTCCCCACTCTTAGGATTCGGAGATCTTTCTTAAGCAGCTTAATTACAACCTTTTACTGATGTTGCAGAGTAAGTGGATAGTAGACAATTTCGTCTTAAAATGGTGTTCAAAACAGACACATTGAGATTTAGGTCACTACCATATTCCGTGTAACTGGATGGAGGTGAACCACTCAAGTAAAAACACAGGGACACTTGATTTCGCACTCGGGCTATTTGATTCGGGGAACGATTGGCCATGTTTGTAGGAAGATAAGTTATTATATAGAAAACATTTGGTGTTGACTCTGTCGCATATTACATTAAACTAATCATAATCTTACTACAAGGTCATTCATTAAGCGTATGCCAATCCGAATGTGGGTGAGTATTTACGATAATGCGTATTTATGTTTTGAGAAATTAAAAAAACAGTAAATCAATAACATTCAAAATTTAAATGATTTTACTTTCTACCATTATTAAAAACCACAATTCCATCTTCTCAATTTTGTCGTAAGCGTCTCATTCAGATTCGTTAGAGAATAAAAAATGCACGTGCACTTAATACCCGATTATTTTACGTTGTAAAAAATATAACCGACTATGGCGTATCTCTGGTTGCAGTAATCGTGCCTAGGGCTGCTCCATACCTCGATACTCTACAACGACCATGAAGGTGGTTTCAAATGATGTTGATTCCTCCACGCTTAGGTTTCGGAGATATATCTTATGTAGCTTAATTACAACCTTCTACTGGTGTTGCAGAGTAAGTAGATAGTAGACAATTTCGTGTTGAAAGGTGTTCAAAACAGACACATTGAGAAATAAGTCACCGCCATATTAGGTTCAACTGAAGAGCGGTGAACCACTCGAGTATTATTGAGTGTGGATACGCCGTTTTTATGCGGATTGGATCCACAAAAGATTGAAAAATACGACCGAATATTTTGTATTGTAAAAGATATAACCGAGTATCACTTAGCTTTGATTGCAGTAATCGTGTCTAGGGCTGTTTCATATCTCGATACTGTACAACGATCATGAAGGTGTTTCCATGATGTTGATTTCTCCACACTTAGGTTTCGGAGATCTATTTATGCAGCTTTATTAGAACCTTCTACTGATGTTGCAGAGTAAGTAGATAGTAGACGATTTCGTCTTATAAAGGTGTTCGAAAGAAACACGTTACAATATGGACAGATAAAATAATAAATATAAACTTTTCGACTTTCCATGCGACCTCGTCAATTCGCTAATTAATAAAGTTCAATTAAAATAACAATAACAAACTTCATTAACATTGTATCTATTTACAATGTTAGCCCGTTTCGGATTGGTATAATTTTAACAAATAGACCTGTATAATCTCTCAGTAACAAACAACAACAAATGAATGATAAAAGAAAAAAATAATTAGAAGTGTCAAATTACCCTATGACATTGTCATAGTTGCCATCCAAGAGGATGATGTCTGAATTTACTTTAAAAATAAGGGGACTAATTTGACAGCTTGGCTTTTCTCATGATTTTGTTAGGAAAAGACAGTGAAATTAAACTTAACTATTAAGTTTAAAAAAAAAACAGAATCAACACCATTATTTATCCCTTAGTCGCCTTTTACGACACCCTTGGGAAGAGATGGGGTGGTCCATATTCTTTGCCGGGTACCACACGGCTTATCCCTTCTACAGTTGTTTACTCTTCATCGTTCCAATCAATTTTTATCTCATTGGCTGTGATTGTTATGCCTTAGGTAGGTCTTTATTAATATCCCAAACGACTATCAGTTTAAGTTTTGTGTCGAAGGCATTTTAGCCAATTTAATGATGACGGCTAGATTTTGCTTTGCCATTCTTGGGTACCATTTCAGGTCGCCTATTGTTCTCTATTACCAATCTATGCTGATTCTTCATCTTTCCTTTCACGTTCGTTAATCCCTTAGTCGCCTTTTACGACACCCTTGGGAGGAGATGGGGTGGGCTATTCTATGCCGGGCACCACTCGGCTAGCTCACGCATTTGGTGCATGGGACATGGGTATCACTCTCGACATTACTCTGCTAAATCTTCAGAATCCATCAGGTATTCCGGATTAAGAAAAAATTGGAGACAAAATCAATCCCGAAATAACGGTATCAATTTTGATTTATGTTACTAACATATTATTATGACTATAAATTATTTATACCTAAGCAAATTAATTACACATTATATTGTACGTACGTGCGTACGTTTTCATTTAAATCTATTGTATTGCTAATAGACACGTATTAGAAAGCTAATGCTGAATGCTGTTCTACCACATAAATATTTATCCTAGTCAAAATGAAGCCATGTATCACTCTTTCCAATTAAGATGTCACCCCGCGTAATGTTTCTCTCCTCTAAAGTTTTCTGAACATTATAATATCCTCCGTATGGAGAGATTCTTCCTCTATTAATTTTATATGTTATAATTTCGCTCCATGTTCCAGCTCACGCGTAGGGTCTCGCAAGAAGTGGAAATCTGAATGTGCTTTGCAAAGCTGTGAGTCTTCTTGATGATGTTTAACTCTCTTATTACTGTATTTTTCGTCAGCAGTCTAATTCAAACACATCTACTTCTAGAATCCTTTTTGTCAAAATGCCAAGTTTTACATGCACACTCAAGTAAAACCCGTTTAACCGTTAAGTTTGACAGCCCGCCAACTTTTGTCAGTGTTATTCATTGTTAGAGAGATCCTTCGAGATCCCTTTGATCTTATTATTAGATCAGGTCTCATGGAATTGAATAAAGACTCTGACAACAATTAAATCTTTCCAACATTGTAGTATTTGTCTCATGGTTTCTTCAGGTTGCTTATTTAAATATAAGCAACTATGGCATATATCTCTGGTTGTAGTTATCGTATCCAGGGCTGTATCATACCTCGATACTCTCCAACAACCATGAAGATGTTTCCAATGGAACGATGTCCAAATGATGTTAATTTTCCTCGGACTAAGTATTCCTTTTTGTCAACTGGCACCCTTAAGCTCCGGAGATCTTTCTTATGTAAATAAGTTCCAACCTTCTACTGGTGTTGAAAAGTAAGTAGATAGTAGTCAATTCATCTTAAAAAAGTGTTTTAAAAAGACACGTTGAGATATGTCATTGCCATATTCCATGCAACTGGATAGAAGTGAACCAATCGATCAAAAACAGTGGAAAGCTTGACTTTCCTCTAAAAGTAACACATTATTTTCTGCACGCATACGATTTGGATGTATAGCTGTTGTGTTACCATAACCGCTTCGATATAATTTCCTAACTAAGTTGGCTTGCTGGGGCACCTTGACTTAACCAAGAAACTTGGTCGATAATATATAGGATTAACTGCTTGCTTTAATCAATCAATGATGATGTTTGTCAAACATCTGCTAGCATTTTGCTAATGAATCACGAAGATAGAAGTTGCAGTTGATGTAGGGTGAGTAATGAAGGTTTAATTTTTAAGATATCATGATTTGACATCATTTTTAGTTAGTAAAAGAAGAAAGATTAAAATTTGAAAAATAAGTAAGTTGGTTAGGAGAACTCATTAATGCTTACGATGTAGGATTCAATTTAAGTAATGTACATACAAATTAGTATTATTTTTGCATTTAATGCAGCTGAAAATCCTAAATTAAATTCCTAACCGACATTCAATAAATTAAAACATGTTAATTAGGGCAATATTTGAAAAATAAGTTGGATAAGAGAACTCATTAATGCTTATGTTGTAGGATTCAATTTAAGTATGGTACATACAAATTATTTCAACAATTATATCATATAAACAGGGCACATAACGAAAAGAGTAAATACCTTCATTAACAAAGTTATTGTGATGCATCTTGAAATTCCGATGACGAAGGCTAGCAGCTACTGTTTCCTGATTAGTGTTGATAATTCTGGAATTAAAAAAAAAAAACAATATTAGTTTCATGTATTTCATTATCTGTGGCTGTTTCTGTATCATTGTGTTAAGTTGGTTTCAGTTGACAGATGTTTTTTTGAGTCAAGATGAGAATAGCGTTACCCTTATAATTTATTTACTTTAAATATCCACACTAATTCAAATAACATAACATACCATCACGCCTGTATTCCCCAAAGGGTTAGGCAGAGGCGTACTAATATACACCCACAGTTCGCCGGTATGTTTAGGTCCCATGTAATAGGGAGCCTATTGCCATTAACCGGGCACAGATCCCAAACTCCGAGCTGCTGCCGAGAATTTTATAGAAAAACCCAATAACACTGCTTGACCTGGGGATCGAACCCAGGACCTCTAGCATAGCAATTGCGCTCAAGATCACTAGGCCAATAGGCAGCGTCTATAATATAAAAATGAAGATATACATTTTTGTGAAGGTAACATTCGACCTTAGGCAGGATTCGAACCTGCGTCCCTAAATTTGTATCTTTAAAGATATTTAGCAAGCGTTAATTACGTGGGAGAGCCATGCTTCGAGAGATACCACGGCCTCACAGAAAACCGGCGTTAAACAAGCGTTTTTTGCCGATTCAGTGAGGTTACCGGAGGCCCAATGCCCTTTTAAAAGGTCGGCAACGCACTTGTGACTCTTCTAGTGTTGCGGGTGTCCATGGGCGGCGGTAATCGCTTACCATCAGGCGATCCGTCTGCTCGTTTGCCCTCCTATGCCATAAAAAAATAGGTAGCTACTATTTAGTAGTCATGAATAAATGGTTTTGACTTTGACTGACTGAAGAAATCTCAGTCTTACTAATATTATAAACGTGAATGTTTGTGAGGATGGATGTATGGATGTTTGTTAGTCTTTCACGCCAGAACGGCTGAACGGATCTGGATGAAATTTGGCACAGAGATAGATTATAGTCTTGAATAACATATAGGCTACTTTTTATCCAGGTCGGACCCAATTCTGAAGTCCACGCAGACAAAGTCGCGGGCAGCTGCTAGTAAGATATAGTTTAGATTATATATTATGTACACAATGTTAAAAAACTCAGTCTGATCCGAAAGATGCATAAAAGTATCGTGAAATCTATACCTATAATAAAATTGGAAAAGGCCGGTGTCTGTACATTATAGATATTGAAGAAAAACTATATGAGGGGTTTTTATTCGAGCAACAGAGGCTAAAATAACTTTTTTTAGAATTTTTGTCTGTTTGTATGTTTGTGCGCGCATCACGCAAAAATTACTGCATGAAATTGAATGCAGTTTTCACCGATGTATTGGTAAAGATGTAACTTAAAATCTGGTGCATGTTTCATTTTGATACGCCGCCTAAAATTGGACTTATAGTATGTTAATCTTTTTGGGACGTGAGTGAAAATGCGGGCAGCAGCAACTAGTTACCAAATAAAATAAGAAACATTAAAAATTCACGGAAGTAAACATAATGTTGTTTTAAATGCACGATTGTCGTGCCCAAATTACCGCAATTTCCCCAAAATCTAGCAATTTTTTTTAATATGAAAACACCAACATTCGCTTAGTAGGTGCCCAGTAATGATCGCCACTGTATTGCCATTTAATATTTTTTTCCTCAATTTATAAAATGTTAATCAGGGTATTTTTTTGCTTGTAATTGGAAAAGAATTAAATAGATAGAATTAGATCTGGATACCTATCAATACCTTCATGGATCGGACAGGATTTTTAACATATTGAAAGTCAACAAAGGTAATAAAGTTTAAGTTATACTTACATGACGAAAAATACGTAGGTGTACTAGTACTTGGAGCGATTCTTGATGACTGAGTGAGTTTTTTGAAACCGAACGCATGGCGAGGAACTTGTCTTCTTGAAGTACGCAGTGAATCTGATGGTAAAAATAAACCAATTAAAGTAAAATATAAAACATACAAATACACACGCACATACATAATACATAGCCAAACTCAAATAAAGTTTGTTGTTATAATGATGAACAAAAGATGAAGATGAAGATATTTTATTGATTCCGAAAAATTGGTTAGAGCGAGATTTTGCAAGGAACGTTTTGCGAAAGAGACGTTCTGAGAAAGGAACATTTTACGACCCGTAGACATTTTTGTGACAGAGCGAAATCTGCACAAAAGTTCTTAATAAGTGTTTTTTTCTATAACCATACATATACGCATATATTTATGCGTTGCGTTGTAAGTGTGACAAACATAATTATAGGCCTTTACAATTGTGAAACCAGCAAGAAGAAAAACCATGTAGAATAATTTAACAGGACCGAATATCTTCCAACCTTTTCTCGATGCATGTGTGAGTATATGCATATGTAACGCGGGACTGAATTAGACTAACCTGTAAAAAAAATATAATTTTAACAGAATACGTACCATTAATTTATTCTTTAGTCGGCTCCTTTTACACCCATGGGGAGAGATGGGGTGACCCATATTCTTTGCTGGATACCACACGGCTCCTCCTTTCTCAGTTGTTTGCTCTTCATCGTTCTAATTCATTTCTTTTTCATTCGCTGTGAGGGTTTCGAGCTAGGTAGGTCTTTGTTGATCTTCAAGAATTCTCGTGTTGAAGTCTACCAATTTGATGATAATCACGATTGCTAGATATTATAAGCTGCCTCCTCATTCGTGAACGCCAGTTGAGGCCGGCTATTGCTCACTATTACCAATCTATGCTGATTTACATCTTTCCGTTCTTGCTTGTTAATCCCTTAGTCGCCTTTTACGACACCCTTGGGAGGAGATGGGGTGGGCTATTCTAAGCCGGCAACCACACGGCTACAAAAATTTAGACACATAAATTCAATCTCTGAAGTAATCTACATAATGTTAAAAGTACATGTTCCAGTTCTGAATTTGAATTATAAAACTAAATGAAGCTGTCTGTCACTCCTTCTAATTGAGAAGTTACCACGCGTAAAGTTTCTCCTCCCTACGTATTCGCGGGACATTGCAATTGCTGCCTGAATATCCTGATGTCCTCCTTCTTCGCGCATCTCGGCAAGCCATCCTTTTGGAGGTCTACCCTTTGGTCTTTTCACTCTATTTATTCTATACGTCATAACTGCATGTTCCAGTTCACGCGTAGGGTCTCGCAAGATGTGGCCAAAAAAACTATGTGCTCTTTGCTTGCAAAGCTGTGAAAGTCTTGTTGATACGTTCAACTCACTCAATACTGACGCAGTCGATTTTATAACCGGCCGAGCTATTTTAAGTATTTTTCGCCAGCAGCTTACTTCAAACAAGTCAATCATTCTAGTATCCTTGGCTTTAAAATGCCAAGTTTCACATCCAAACTCAACTATAGGAAAAACTATGTCTCGAACCATTTGCATTTTCTCTTTATTATCAAGTTCTAGGTCCCGCCAACTTTTTTCAATGCTAGTCATTGCATTTTTCGCCATATTTATCCGTCGCTGAATTTCTTCGGAACATGATCCCTCGTTAGAAATGATGGAACCAAGATAAATTATGTTATCTACTCTTTCATAACCTTTCAATTGCGCATTTCTCTTCAGAGTGTTGCCTCTATCAACCACCATTATCTTTGTAGTAGAGCGGTTGATTTTTACTCCGTGCTTAACAATCGCTTTTGCAATACTTTTGAGCAATCTTGCTATTTCATGTTCGTTTGTAGCTATGAATGTAGTTTCATTTTCAAATTGAATAAATTTGATCCTCTGCCCGTTAACAGCAATTCCACCGTTCCAATTTTGTAGGATTCGTCTCATAGTTTCTTCACCTTCCTTATCAAAAATTGATGTTTCTAAGATAGTGCTTTTATGCACGCCTCTTTGAGCTTTATGCGAGTTGAATTTAGAGTTGTTTGGTTTTCCATATCCGTTACGGTACAATTCCTTAACTAAGAGGGCTTGCTTTGAAGGGACACCTTTGGCGAAAAGGATTTTCATCATAACTGCCCACGAAACATAGTCGGGATCTGTAGATATTTTTTTAACTCTGGTAAAGTCAATAAAACATAGGACCAACGGCTTGCTATATTCTCGACGTTTTTCAATAAGCAAGCGCATCATCAAAATCTGCTGATTGATTGCTCTTCCTCGAGAATCACGAAGTCGGGAGTTGCAGTTGACGTATGGTGAAAATCGATGGTTTAATTTGAAAGACATCATGATTGGACTAATATGCGAAAACATATTCAATCGTGCAATATTTGGCAAATCGGCTCATTATATGAATGCATGTATGCTGTTGTAGCAAAAAATTACAATTTAAGTATTGTACGTAAGGGATGAGTTCATTGTTGTTGTATTTGATACAGCTGGTTTAACAGGCATTGTAGTAACATATACAATAACATTGTGAGACACATTAATATTAGGAAAATTATGAAAAGCTTCGGCGTCGACATTTATATTATTATGAAATTATTTTTATGCATCTTGAAATTCTGTATTTTTAAAGTCATTGTGTGGTAAATATTTAGATGATGAACATTAGAAGCAGCTGTTTCCATAATCATATTGTTAATTCTGAAAAGAAAAAGGAATCAATCTTAGTTGAGTATATCCTTTTTCATTTTCTCTGGATGTTTCTGTCTCAAATCTTGTTTTGTGTTGATTTTATGCGAAGGATAGTTTTATTAAAGCATAAATGAGAATATATGTTTATGTCATTTTTTTGCATTTTCCATTCTAAGAATAGAAAGTTATTTTTAGTGAAGGAAAAGTTCGATCGCGGGCAGGATTCGAACCTGCGTCTTCTGGTTAGATGCTCTGACTTAGAGTCAAAGATTGAGAGTGACCTCTCCGACCTATGTATCTTAATTTCATTTTTTTGAAATCCTTAATTACCATACAGTAAGTATTATGGTATATACAATATACAGGTGACCATTTATAGTGGTTCAAAAATATTTTTTGTATACAGGACCATCCTAGGTTTCATCTAAACGCAACATTATGTTCCGTAGTTATATTTTTTTCTAATTGTTTCCCTAAAATCACTTCTTTAGTCACGTAAGCCTTCTTAGATTGCTGATTGAAGAGCATTGATAGAATGGTGATATGACCATAGCACTGACAAGTTTGGGTCTCGAGTTTGAATCCAAGGAAGGCACGCACCTCTGACTTTTCGAAATCATGTGCATATTAATAGATAGCTATGATAGCACGCTTTTAATTGGTGAAGGAAAACATCGTGAGGAGACCTGCATGCCTGAGAGATTTTCTTGACATAAGACGATGGTGTTTCTCTTCAATGATCTCAGCTAGGAAACGTCAGCGCCTAGTATCAAAAATCTAACATATTGACTCCCAAAAATATATTTAAAAGGCCTATAAAAGGGGAAAGAAATATTCAGCTACTTATGAGCCTGTACTATTGAATTCTTCTTCGTACATTTAGTCCGTCTAATGAATATGTCTTCAATACAGTAGCAATTAGTGGTATCCAATCGACACAAAAATGTTACATTTATTTAATGAATCGAACATATATACAGGGTGAAATCAAATAGATGCGACAAGTAGAGAGTAATTTTTTTTTTTTTTAAAACGTTGCCCCACCCTAGGATTTTCTCCTGTATCGTGGGTGCGTTTACAAACACAAATTCTCACATACACAAAACGCCCAGACCCGGAACAACTACATGTAGATCATACAAATATTTGCTCCGTGTGGGGATCGAACCCACAACACGTTGCGCAGAAGCCGATCGCTCAGCCGCTACGCTAAACGTGTCGTCATCAATTGAAGAATGAATAAATAAATAATTAAGTAAAGGAAATTTAAGATTGTGAAAAGAGTTTGACAAGATCTCGCGCGCCATGACTGCTATTTTTCTCGTGAATAGAAAAAATACGTAGGTAAATGTTCGCAATTGCAAAGCGTTTCCATTCTTCACGTAGGTAGTAACTATCTGCGTAATGGACTGATATTTTAGTAGGTACCTACTTGATTGCAATTTTTATTAAAAACCAACAACTCATGCCTATCTCAAGACAGGCATGCGTTATATTTTTGTACAATTCTGATTATTGAAATTAAGTTAAGTAAATGAATAAGCAACGGTTACTGAAACTCCCATTTCAATCAGTCGCATGTTTTCAAAGTCATCCTGTATATATACACATTATCGAAGAAATCACAATATACAATATAGTTTAGAAACATCAAGTAAAGGGAGATTATAAATTGTTCAAATAGTACTTACATCAAAAAATCATCGTTGCGGGTACTTGGGATGATTCTTGATGACTTAGTTGTAGGTTTTCACAACCTGGGGGGAACTTTTCTTCTTGAAGCACGCGGTGAATCTGATGGTACAAATAGGCAAAGTTATACAACGCTTATTTAACATCATACAAATGCAAAGGACATTTAAACTCCATGATGTTTGAAATTCACGATTGTCGTGACTCGTGCCCAAATTGCCGCAATTGGCCCATAAACTAACAACTTTTTAAAATGTGATACAATCATCATTAACCTGCGTATATTTGGCAACCAGGGACGGTGTCTCTGCGACCGTAATTATTGTCATTTCAGTTTCCTCGTTTTATATTTCATTTATGCTTGTACAGTGAAAACGATTATAAAAATAGAACTGGATCTCGATACCTAACAATACCTCCACGGGACAGACATTGTATATAGCTAGCACAAAAAAAAAATCTGTTTTCGTGTGTATATGTATAAATGTGCAGTTCTAAGTGAACCAGTGTATTGTTTAAAGCATTAAGCGTCTGTATGACGTTTTGCCTACTTTTGTGTGCCGAATTATATAAGTGTATGTCTGTGCATGTGTGCATGTAAGCATAATAACTTGCCACAGTGTAAAGAAGTATAAATGCATGTTTCTAAAATAACTTATCACTATATTAAATATAGGTACTTACGATAAAATTAAGGGATGGTGGTCTGAACGACGATGGAAGAGACGTAGCAAGGAAGGTTAAGACTGTCCTCACTACTTATCTTCGCACATAGACAGAAGAATGATCTATAACAAAAGAGATAACGGACTTATTAACCTAACTGCGTCATTAATGGTCGTGAGCGCGACATCTACGCTAAAGGACCTGGGTTTGATTCCCAGGTCGGGCAGTGTTATTGGATTTTTCTACGAAATTATCAGTACAGCAGCATCAGGTGTGATGTGATGTGATCTCCTTTAATTGAGAGGACACAACGCTTATACAGATATCTTATGTAAAATTAAAATGTAAGGTGTATCTTTTGTTGGAGACTCAAATAAAATAAATGCAAAAACATGAATGGTGCTCTCATGTCTTTCGATCCTCGGTTTGCAGTTAATTACCAACAACCCGAATAAGTTAATTATAGTCAACAGCCCTCAAGATGATATTTTTTTAAAGTGTGTTAGACTCAGTAAATCCAAACAATACACAATCACAAACAGCAGAATCTATTTCTCTTTTAAAGTTTTTTCCTTCTAATTGTTAATACAAATACGGTGATGCTCGTTAATAGCTGCAGCTATCTTCATTTAATATATATTTTATAGGTATCTATACGTTCTAAATAAAAAAAAAAACAACGATTTTAATTTAAATTCATTTGAAGTTAATAATTATTTGAAACAGTCATCAAATTTCCAGGTCCTGAGAGACTGAATGAGATTAAAGGACATCTTTGTTGTATTGTTTTAAAATTAATAAGTCTTCAGTGTCACGGAACGCTGAAACGCAGGATGCGAGAAAGGTAACTAAAGTTCCCAGAAGTCACTAAGTTACCTACCTAAACTCCCCAGTTTAACTATCAATCCAGATATTTATAACAACTGAACCAAACCACCGACGACTCATTCACGCACCGGGTGATAGTTTAATATTTCTTTAAGACTTTTAAAACTCACAAAAGCCACACCACGCCTGTGTGACAAGTGGATAATTATTTATTAATTATAACAAATTACCAAACAAATTATTCAAATGACCGCTTCCCTCCATATCCCGAGTGACTGACAAATGAATTACTTCAATCGGATCAATCAATAGAATCCAAAATTTGCCCTATTCAATTGAAAGGTTGAGTGAATGGAATCAAAATGTATACTCGTATCATATGCGCATTGCTACAATCGTTTCGAAGACCGGGAATCTTATTGTGCCCCGCCACCGCCGTATGCATTTGCGTTTCTCTAAAGTTTGTGGTGAGCAACCACAAACTTCCTAAATTCATACAATCATTCATCAAAATGGTGACACTCACAAATAAAATAAAATTAACTACTTAATAATTAGCAAAAGCTTTCAACCTAAAGAATAAACTTTGAAAAATTGCAATTTCAATATCAAACATAATATGAGTATTTATTTATTTCACTTGATTAAAACATTCAAATATAGATTTTAGATAATTTATTTATTTAAAATAATATGATATTCAAATATACCTAGAGTTTAGCTTTGAATATGCCATTTTTATCTATAAATAGAGTGGAGACCGATTACGCATGCGTGTTGGAACGATCAATCATATGAAATATTCGAACTGCGTCCACTGCTATAGAGTAGGTATACTGGATTTACGTTATTTTCCTTTATTATTATTATTATTTTATAGAGACTGACACACTGCATCCAGTTAATTTAATTCACTAATGCACATTAGAATTCCGACTTTTCATTCCAGCTTTCAGTATTCCTTTATTATCTTTAAATAGAGTGAACCGATCACGTATGCGCGTTGAAACGATCAATCTTATTGAAATAATCGAACTGCGTTCAGCTTATAGAGAATTCCTACTGATTTTAAATTATTTTCCTTTATGCTCTCAATTTTAAATCGCGGACAAAGTACACGGGTACTTGTTTGAAGAAAACCGGACAGTCTGAGTCTAACTCGTTGTATCAGTTCATCGATTGGAGGACTTCGATACAATAGGTGCGCGCGTCACAGGTGGGCGGTGGAAGCGTGGGAGTCTCTCTTACAAAGGTGCCATTTTGATTGTGATATTAATAGATATTGATTATTTAGCTGAACTAAACCCCCATATAAGGACGCTTCTTTATAACGATTTAAAAAAAAGCTATCCAATAGCAATAGCATTCAATATTACCAACAAACATTGGCAAATGGCGCGCATTGCAATAGCAAAATATTAAACAGTAGACAAAATCAAATACAATAGACTAATCATTCACTTGATTACCTATCATGAACTAACAAAACTTTCAAATAAAGATTTCAAATTATTTATTTAGATACTAGAGATAACCAAAGCTCAGCTTTTGTTTATGGAAAGTGAACGACATTATTACCTACATATGGATCGATCACGCATGCGCATTAAAACGATCAATCATATTGAAATACTCGAACTGCGTTCAGCGTATAGAGAATACATACTGACTTTAAATTATTTTCCTTTATGCTCACTATCACCATTTATTATTATTTTAAAGACACTAACACACTGCATCCAGTAAATTTAATTCACTAAGTCACATTATTTGAATCCCGACTTTCAAATATTTGCTTAATCACAATTATTAACCCGCAAACTATTTCAATTCCAAACAAAGGCTATTAAAAAAGACACTTGCTTTCAAAAGTAATACAAGATATTACAATCAGTACTGTCAGTACCAGATACCTGTACGAATACCGGAGAACGGGGATGGCTAAAGCTATACGCAGCCGTGAAATTAATAGCGCATGCGCGTTGTGAGCGGTTCTCAAAGGTTCTAGCCACACCTAGCCACACCAATTAATGTCAAAATGGCGTCGACCGAGAATGCCTTGCGCGTTGCATATGCGTGAAACGCAATGACATTTAACCTTCATTTATCCTAAGTAGTTAATAAAGACACACGGCCACCATTTTTCAACAATTCGATGTAATAGTTGTCAAATGTATGTCTATTCAATAATTATAACAATATAGGTATCACAATAGATAAATCTCACATTATACAAGTTGCTGGATAATCACAAAAGGTAACACAATTTTAAATCGCGGACACAGTACACGGGTACTCGTCTGAAGGAAACCGGACAGTCTGAGCTGAACTCTTTGTATCAGTGCATCTATTAGAGGAATTCGATACAAAAGGTGCGCGCGTCACAGGTGGGCGGAGGCTTCGATCGAAGCGTGGGAGTCTCTCTTACAAAGGTGCCATTTTGATTGTGATATTAATAGATATTGATTATTTAGCTGAACTAAACCTCCAAATAGGTTAATCACAACAAGTAACACAATTTTAAATCGCGGACACAGTACACGCGTACTCGTCTGAAGGAAACCGGACAGTCTGAGCTGAACTCGTTGTATCAGTGCATCGATTGGCGGATTTCAACACAAAAGGTGCGCGCGTCACAGGTGGGAGGAGGCTACGATCGAAGCTTGGGAGTCTATCTTACAAAGGTGCCATTTTGATTGTGATATTAATAGATATTGATTATTTAGCTGAACTAAACCTCCATATAGGTACGCTTCTCTAAAACGATATAAAAAAAACTATTCAATAGCAACAGCATTAAATATTACCAACAAACATTGGCAAATGGCTCGCATTGCAATGCCAAAATATTAAACAGTAGACAAAATCAAATACAATAGACTAATCATTCACTTGATTACCTATCATGAACTAACAAAGCTTTTAGATAAAGATTTCAAATGATTTATTTAGATATTAGAGATAACCAAAGCTCAGCTCTTTTGTTTAAGGAAAATGAACGACATTATTACCTACATATGAATAGATTGGATCGATCACGCTGTCACGCATGCGCAATGAAACGATCAATCTTATTGAAATATTCGAACTGCGTTCAGGGTAGAGTGAATACTTACTGAATTCAAATTATTTTCCTTTATGCTCACTATCACCATTTATTATTGTTTTAGAAACACTAATACACTGCATCCAGTTAATTTAAATCACTAAGTCACAGCAAAATCCCGATCTTCAAAAATGTCTTTCATCGCAATTGTATAAACCCGCAAAACTATCTCAAGCCCAGACAAAGGCTATTAAAGGTAAACTAAATTTAAAAAAATATTACAATTGATGAACTGTCACTACCGGATACCTGTACGAATATCGGAGAACTGGGATGGTTCAAGCTATACGCAGCTCGCCAAATAATAGCGCATGCGCGTTGTGCGCGGCTCCCGAAGGTTCTAGCCACACCTATTGTCAGAAGGGCGTCGATCGATAATGCATTGCGCGTCGCATATGCGTGAACCCCGATAACATTTAACCGTAGATATAGAGACGCCTCGGTGTCAATAATTCGATGTTTTATATCAACAGGTTATTTTATCCCCACTATATACAACGTTAACCTATACGCGACTTCAAAATTAATCAAAAGTAATATAAAATATCCGCGAGAATTGAAATTTTAAAATGATCGGATCGTGTGCACTTCTTTAAAAATATTTCCCAATCAATCTTAATTCAAAGCGAAATATAGTGCGCAAAAGCAAGTCTATATAATAAATAAAAATATTTTTCATAACAAATGGAACTCACACCATAAGGGTTGCAGGATATCACAAAAGGTAACACAATTTTAAATCACGAAGTACACGGGTACTCGCCTGGAGACAACCCGGCGGTCTGAGCTAAACTCATATCTATCAATCAATCAATCAACGCATGCGCGTTACGATAATAAACTGCGCGCGTTGCATGTGGGCGTTGCCTTCGATTGAAGCGTGGGTCTCTCTCTTACAAAGGCGCCATTTTAATTGGGCTATTAATAGATATTGATTGGTTAGCTGAACCTCCAATCACTTATCCGCGCCCCGGTGACTAATTATGTAATATTACTTTTATAACTCATAGAAACGATTTTTATTATAGAATAATTATTTATGAACTATAATCATCACAAAATAACTCCAAAATCCCTGCTGGGACCCGGAAGATTTAAGTTTTATACGGAAAGGCTTCAATTTCAGGTAAAGGTAGCTATCCAACCGAACGATGATAAATGTTTTTTTACATGTATTTTATGTGCGATACAACAACCAAATGCTTTGCATTCCGAAAATAAAGAAAGCTCAGTATTATTTATATTCGTTGCACAATGATCTTTTTTTTTAAATTACCTTAATTGTAAGTCGATCGTCATTTTGAAATTTACTGCCTACCTTATTGAATGATTGACTCATAAATATAAAAGAACCTGCTTTATGTATATAGATACGCTTCTATATAAAAATATCTAAATAAAACTGTTCAATAGCAATAGCATTCAATATTACCCAATAGCGCGCATTGCTGTAGCAACATATTAAACAATAGACAAAATAAAATATGATAGGGAAATCATTCACTTGATTACCTTTCATGAACTAACAAAGCTTTCAAATAAAGATTTCAAATTGTTTATTAAGATACTAGAGATAACTAAAGCTCAGCTCTTTTGTTTAAGGAAGGTGAACGACATTATTACCTACATATTAATAGATTGGATCGATCACGCATGCGCATTGAATCGATCAATCATATTGAAATATTCGTATACTGCCCCGTGTCCATTGGTCTATCATAACTCTATAATACACAGCATAGAGAATTATAGAGATCAGTGGCCCAGTAATAAAGAGAATACTGAGTTTAAATTATTTTACTTTATGCTAACTATCACCATTTATAATTGTTGTAGAGACACTAACACACTGCATCCAGTTAATTTAAATCACTAAAACACAGCAGAATCCCGACCTTCAAAAATTTCTTTAATCACAATTGTATAAACCCGCAAACTATCTCAAGCCTGGACAAAGGCTATTGTCACTACCGGATACCTGTACGAATACCGGAGAACTGGGATGGCTCAAGCTATATACACCTCGCCTGTTAATAGCGCATGCGCGATGTGCGCGGTTCCCGAAGGTTCTAGCCACACCTATTGTCAGAATGGCGTCGATCGATAACGCATTGCGCGTTGCATATGCGCGAAACCCGATTACATTTGTCAACAATTCGATGTATTATATCAACAGGATATTTATCTCCACTATATAAATCGCCCGCTTATACGTGGCTTCAAAAGTAATTTATAATATCCGCGAGATTTGAAATTTTAAAACGGTCAGACCGTGATCACTTCTTTAAACATATTTCCCGATTAATCAAAATTCAAAGCGAAATATAATAGTGCGCAAAAGCAAGTCTATTCAATGAATAAAAATATTTATCACAACAAATGGAACTCACACCATGGGTTGCTGGATATCACAAAAGGTAACACAATTTTAAATCACGAAGTACACGGGTACTCGCCTGGAGACAACCCGGCGGTCTGAGCTAAACTCATATCTATCAATCAATCAATCAACGCATGCGCGTTACGATAATAAACTGCGCGCGTTGCATGTGGGCGTTGCCTTCGATTAAAGCGTGGGTCTCTCTCTTACAAAGGCGCCATTTTAATTGGGCTATTAATAGATATTGATTACCATCAGATACAATACGGTCAAAATAACTGTGCGTATCTGAAGTTAGCCGTTCCGTTCCGCGCACTTAAAACCACATAAATGTTATTGTGCAAACATATGAATATTAATAAAGACAATAATCACAAATTCGATCATTTTTTACAACACTTCCTATCTGTTTTTAAAAAAACCCACTGCGCAATTACTTGCGGGCAACTTCAGAAAGGCACAGTTAACATATTCCAAAGAAAAGTTAAATAATGTATCAATGTTAACCACAGACATTAGTTGCCTTGTTTATTAATTTTATATAAAGGCAGAAACATTTTTAATTGTAGAAAATATAACCTCTATAAAATAGCATTTCTTCTTGGCTGTTATTAGGTACCTAAATACAACAGGAAAGTCAAACCATTATTATTATTTTATAATTAATTCAAGTCAGGACCCAATTTTCCGCCATTTTGTACTGCTGTAAATTAATTATCTTGCCTGAAATCTCCTTATTTTAAGCAAGGCTTGATTCACCAATATGATAGGACCACGCCTTTTCTTTGTTAATTCTCAACAAAAGGATATAAGTAAAAAGTCCGTCGCACTTCTGACAAATACTGAATATATTTGAGTTACGATTATATTCACAAATCAATTACAATATAAAATGGTTGACAAACGTATAGATTTTAACAGAAAACACAAATGATGACCGTATGAAGAGAAGAGACCCCGCAGATATACAAGGTAAATTTATATTCACTCACCTGCAGAGAACTGCTCCCCCGAACGAGCTGCCAGCAAATGGAAGCTTCCTTTTATCTTTGGCATCGAGCGATAATGCCGCCTGCGTATTACTGTTATGCGAACAACGCATGCGTGACTACCGCCCACGCTTTTCACGCCTTGGTTCTATTTCCAGAACCCTCCATGAGTTTCTGGAATCTACGACTCGGGAAAGGGTGGATAGTTTTATCTCCCTTTCCTCCGCCTCTTACTGTTCCAGCAATTTATTTAACGACGTCTTTAGGTAAACTATTTAATTACTGCCTTTGCTATTGAGATCTGTTGACCTATTATTAAATTATTTAAAGATTGCTCTATCATAAATGTAGGTATAGCAATTAGACTTCTCGTTTGATTCACATTAGTTTTTATTTTTTAGGTACTTACTTATTTCCATTAAAATCGATGGTGGTTTTTTAAATCATTAATGGCTTCCCAGGTGTCTGTATCGTTAGCAGGAAGGAACAATAAACTAAACCATTTCAAGATTCTTTTTATTATGTTAATGACTGTGATTATTATATTTAATATTAATTCAAATGTTTACATTTATACAAAATAGCCTGTAAGTATCGACTACCTAAATATAATTTGCAGTTACATCATACTTTTTTTAATTTATTCGATGTGACGGTAATATCTGCGTTTACCTTACCTACACATAAATATGAGCTATTCTGCTGTTTCATTACTTTTTTAATGTACTTATAGTAATTTAGTATTCATTATTACCATATTCTAGCAAATAAATATTTTTGATTTGATTTGATTACAAAGATGTCATATGGTGAATAGTACGCGAGAAACAGTATGAAGACGGTGTAACTCATGAAGGCTGTTAAATTATTAATATATGAACTTTACATGAATGGTCGTCCTAAGATTGAATGATAGTCACAACAGTATTAACATTCGTACAATTAGGTTCGTAACAATATCATCACATGAAGTGGGAAATAAAACAGGGTATGCTTTATAATTTTTTTATTAAGAATTGAAATAAAAGAAGACTTTGTTTATATACCTTTATTTGTGATCATTTTCATTTGATTTTATACAATATAATAAAATATAACAAGTTAATGACACAATATTCAATGTATTAATAAGTGTTAGTGGGTTTTACATTCTCAGTAGCTGTAGTAAGCTGTAAGCTCCGCAGCTGAAACGGAGTCCTGATTTGTGTCATAATGGCATTAGGCTGGCCCCTTATTACTGCGCGCGTACATTAATATACCTCAGCCTAAATATTCTGTTTGTTGATCATCTGCAAATAACTGTAGTAACCCCTTATTCAGCATTTAATTTTCCACGACGCGACGATAGAGCAAATGAAGAAACAGTTGTATTCCTCACGAAGACATTATTATTGTTCTTCTTCAGCACAAGACAAACTTCTGCAAATTGTTATCTGGTAAATTCAAAGCACGATTCATCCACTATTTATATATATTCAACACATTACACAAATATAATTGATCACTTTGTAGATTTGACCTTAATGGAACACACAACACTTAGAATTTAGAGTTATTACACACACACACACTAAATGCTAACACTACCACAAAACAACCGCTTTCTTGGTGATTCTAGAACACAGGTCCGCAAACTTGCGTACTATGTGAATTTTTTTAAACTTCAAAAGCCGCTATTCCGAATAATAATTTTAACGTGAAATATTACTATCTAGTAACACATGTGACTTATTTTTTTAGTATTAATAGAGTAACATTGTACCAATTAAAATTTGAAAACCTTTTTTACCAAAAATAATAACTTATCCCATAATTTTTTCTCCGCGTTTTTTATTGCACCATGAAAGCCCCCGAAAAAACGAACAAACAAAGGGGCGATGAGCAGATTTTGAGACAGTGCTAGAAAGTAGAATCTAGCAATAAATCAGCCTATTGCCGTCCACTGCTGAACGCAGGCCTCCCCCAAGGAGCGCCAACCATCCTAGAAAGTTCGTTGCTCACAAAAAAAAAGTAAAGACATCCACTGCTGTATTAGGGTGGTTCGTTACAACCTCTGCGTATAATTTTATGCTAAACAGCTTTCTGAGATGTAACATTTCTAAATAAAACATTTCATTATTATAATTATAATCATTAACACATCTATCTAATTAACGTGTGCACTGCCCTGATCCTTGTACCAAGGGTTACAGTACAAATACCCTGTTTAATCGCATTTCAGTTAGATAGTTATATTAATATTTGTGTTTCTAGTATTTAATTATCATTAGTGACATCAAAGATTTCTAGATGGCGTTGTACAATTTTGAGTGATTCCTAAATCGCGATATGGTTTCGTTCACAACATTTGGTTAGGTGACACGAACAATTTCTAATATTCAGTTGAACAAGCAGTAATGCAGCTCTTTGTATTTTATTGCTGACAGGCCCCCATCTAAGAATAAGAGGACGTTTTTCTTAATATATTTTTATATTTCATTTACTTTGTTAAATTCGATTTGGATTTCGAAGTCTTTAGAGAATGTACGAGTATATTAATGAGCCATTGCGGGTTAACAAATTTCACGCGTCCTCAAGAAAATCTCAAGCATGTAGTTTTATTTCTTTGTCACGAGTGATAATTTTATAATAAAATTATATTTAATTGATTTATTATATGTTTAATAATTATTAAATTTTTATTTGTTAATAATATTTTAGTTTCTGACTATCGCACCGTAATACAACAATGGCACAGTACCTACCTCTTTAAATGCTCCATAAACCATACGCCACACGAAAAATTAAGGGTTAACACTATATTTTTATCACTATTCACTAATTTGCGTCACTTAATTATCAGTCAGCACTTCAATAAAGTACGTAACTATATTAAAATTATTGTAACTGTTACATAAGACATTTTGGTTCGTAAAAATACTCGTTCGATTAGAATCACACAAAGCCAGAATCCATTTTAGCACTTCTACAATACCTACTACAGATGAGAAGAAACTTTGTCGAGATTAGTTAAGAGATTCACAGGTAACGCGTTCTTTATGAGCTCCGGCCAAATGGTGGATGGAGCCACACCCTTAATTAGGGCGTCGATAGATGACGCATGCGTATTGCTAATTTGCATATTGCACATGCGTCCAAGATGGCCGCACAGGTCAAACATGGCAGAATAATCTTTGGTAACGCCCAAGTATTCTCTTCCCGCTCCCGCAATGGCTACGAGTGACGTCACGAATTTAACGATCAGCGTTGCCGTAGAATGCCGTAGCTTCGATGCCACTATAGATATTTTTTATTCATTATGATTATAAAATGAATTTTTGTTCGGCGTCCATCGTCTACTTTAGTTAGAAAAGTAAACTGTATACAATTACCAATAGAAAATTCCACTAATAAAGAAGCAAGGGAGTGTTAAATGCATCTTGTTCGGCTAATTTATTTACACATAGTGGTATCATATCCAATGATGACATAGATGGGAGCCAATCAGGTGACGTGTTAAATTTCATGACTTTGCATAAAGTAGAACTTAATAGGTGTAAGACGTGTTTGAATCTTTGAAACGCTCTGTAAAATTTGTGTTTGAAGTTCTCAAATTATGATTTTACATACATGTGACAGTTAAACGTATTTATGACTTTTCAAATTCACTATTGTCATACCTACCTAAATAACTGCAATTTCTCAATACCACGGCCTCACAGAAAACCGTCGTCAAACAACGTTTACGTTGTGTTTTGAGTGAATGAGGTTACCGGAGATCCACCCCCCTTTTAAAAGGTTGGCAACTCACTTGTGACTCTTCTGGTGTTGCGGGTGTCCATGGGCTGCGGTAATCGCTTACCATCAGGCGATCCGTCTGCTCGTTTGCCCTACTATCCCAATAAAAAAAGGTATTGAGTTAAAATTATAATTATTTTGACACGATATTCCTCTAATTCACATGTTTGACGTCTTGCGATTATTCAGTTACACGTTGTTTCTATAAATAAATAGAACTGGATCTCTACTTATATCTTCACGGGTCGGACATACTATTGTTTCTCAGGTGAGCCCTAGAAGAATTTCTGTACACTGGTAGAAATAAAAGACAACAGAATTACATACCTGATACTCGCTGAGGAGATTTGTGCAGATTGCAGCCTTCGACGACCTGTAGCTATCTTCAAGTCACTCCTGAAGATATGTAAATGAGGTTTTATTAATAGGAGTGGTAATAAGGATTTTGCGCCTAACGTCACTAACCTCTTTTTAAAATAATTTCAATAGAATTGTAAGAATACATTCATCGATTACAATGTAAGATTGCAACTTGTCTATAGTCCCTGACATGCCAAGTTAGGAAAAGTTTTCTGTCTTGAGCCAGATTGTTCACAACCATACATCTGTTTCCATTTTCATATCTAGATGGTGTTGAGATCGAATGACATTGGCCCATGGTTTCGTTACACAGAAAACTATAACTGTTCTAGGTACTCGAACCAACATTTTGGGATAATAACATACCTATAATTTGAATTTGGGGGCTAAGCGAGCATATTATCAGCTATAAGGTCAAAGATCCGTCCATATGTCATAGCCTATACTAAGGTATTTTTCGCTGGCTACCCCGTGCCAAGACATTGCTAAAATCGAGATTGGATACAGAGAAACACATGAACACGAGGGACTCATGTTAGTCAAACGGTTCGCATTGCTTTTGACAAAAGAGAATTGCGCTAATATGGAGAGAGTGCAAGACAGAATACAGATCGCAGAGCGCAAGTTATAACTAAAGCACAGCATTGAGGAATTCATTAATAGAATCAAATACCTAATTAAATTAATCTTTATAGTAAATACTTACAAGTATGAATGTTGCTTGACGTCCGGGTACGGCCGCGCCCATAACTGCTGCCGCGGAGGCGTCGTCCCCCGCGGCAGCTTATCGCCCTACGGTACCTAGTTGCAACCTGAAAAAATATTATTGTGTTCAGGACGCACCCTTCCCGCTTACGATAGGTCGCTTGCGATAGGGAAAGTTTCGGAAATGCGTGGTCTTCGGCAATATAATATCATCATAATCATCAGCCTATATTCGTCGATTGCTGGACGCAGGCCTTTCCTAGCCACTTGTCTGTCTATTTTATGTTTTTACGATTCCGAAAAAATAATTATCCAAATGGTGTAAAAGTGTCGTAGATGAGGGCAGGTGAGGGATAGTAGGTACTTATCAAGGGTTAATAGAATAGTAAGTACCTAAGGTAATCTGATTATGTACTGAGTAACATTTTCGCTATTATTAAAGTGGTACAACTGCCTCAATAATCTAGTGGTCGTAAGCGGAACTGCTATCTGCGTCCTGGTTTTATTCCCAGATCGAGCAAAGTGTTATTGGTTTTCTCTATGAAATTCTCATTAGCAGCTCGTAGTTTGGGATTTGTACCCAATTAATGGGACCTAAACCGGTGAACTGTGGATGCACAGTACTTACGCCTCTGCCAAACCTTTTAGGGAGCACAGGCGTGATGGTAAGATGGCGAATAATTTACATAGCCATCCTGTGTAAGGGCACTAGTAACACTAGGTGTATATAGCGCTGTCACGTCACGTCACCGTGAGACGTCACTCAATTATTGACTGCGCAAGTCTGCGCGCGGCCATTTTATCGAAACTAATTTGACAATTGACAAACCGCCATATTGAACTGAAATTTGCAATTTTAGAATCTTTATGTACTTACATATAATAAAATGCGTGAAGTAACTCTGTATGTCTGTTGGTTATATTTTCACGATACTAAACTGTTGAACTAATCATGATGAATTTTGGTATAGAGGATAGATTGGACTGGAAAATTCCTTCGGGATGCGAGGGAAACCACGATCGATAGCTAATTGTGTATACTTTTGCTTCATATCACATAATGCACATATTGTTTTACATAATATATTATATCAAAACGAGGTATTTGAAACACCAAAAACACCATAATTATGTTGTAGTGTATCTGTTGAATGGGGACACAAAAAAAGATAATAAATATTTTTTAAATACGTAGATTATGTACTTACTTGGCTTACTCCAGCTTATCCTCCCATTCTTCCCGCTGGCAAAGTTGTCTCAACCTGGTACGTAGGTTAAAGCTGGAACAATATTACAAATTATTAGGCAAAATGCATACAAAGATTAATGTTTTGTAGAACATATTAATCAATCATATTAATATACAAGTGATATTGATATTATTTGGCTTTTCAGTCAATTGGAAACACTCACAACACCATATTATTTTCAAAGTTGTAGTATGAACTCTCTATTTCAAACTGGGAAACGAAAAATGGGAATAAATAAATATAAAAAATATACTTACTCCAGCTTAAACTCCCGTTCCTTCCGCTGGCAAAGTCGTCACAACCTGGTACGTAGGATAAGCTGGAACAACATAATAAATTATTAGACAAAATAAACTGAATTCCACTACAGATAAGCAGGCCTTTGCACTGCAGGGACAAATAGGTTTCAACCCCCCTTTGCTAGTGGTCCTAGTCTGATAACCAGTATTTTGCCACATAGCATAGGCAGCTGTGATATTTTACACCCAAGAATTATATATTGAAGTCAGGTTCTCAGTGATGACTTTATTTTGCCCATAGTACGCACCTCACATTATATCAGTATAGAATCCTTCACTCCAGGTCATCCAATATCAGAACACTATCATGTCCAAGACAAGTTGCATAACGCTTTATGGTATTCAGCTCCTAACACAATTCTAGAACAATCCTACGGTTACCTTACACGCCCCCGCGGTGTTTCGATATAAGTCCAAATTAGCAGAAATTTATAATAGCAAATTATCTTAGAATATATATACATCACTAAACACATAGATTTTGTACTCACTTTGCCTTAGAAGCACGAAATACTATTTTATTTCCACCTCCGCAAATTTCGTCGTCCATCCGAGGGTGGCTCAGCATCGAAAAGGATCGATACAACGACGCATGCGTGCTGGTCAACAGTCATCCTACTGTAGCTTGGGGTGGCAAGACAAAAAATATTTGAGTATAGTCAGCCAAGAATATATTCTACTACCATAAGGTTGAATGTCATCTGCACATTACAAAATAGCAAAGACTATATTTGCTTCCATCACCGATGTGGTATTAAGTATGGTATCATGTAATTTTAATTAACAATTCCAACTTGTTTAAGCACTAATCTCCATAAATAGAGCAATATGGAGATCAGTGTGGCTGAGGAATTTCAATCTGACAAAAAATAACATCTGTAATCCATCCGTATTAAAATTGTTTTACAAACTGTTATTAATTAACTTGACACGAGCAAAATTAACAAGGGAAAAAAGATGACTTCAATCTATTGCCATTTTTGACAGTTTTGACATCTGTAAAACTTATTTAGCCACTCCATAATATGGTCGATATAACTGTGCCCGTCTGATGTTAGCCCAAATGGACGTTTAAAAACTTTTTGGTACGGCTGCAAGTACGTGTACGAGTACTTTACCTACCTGTAATTACTCTCAAGAGATTCTGAAACTGGTACTGACGATTATTATTATTGTCAGCCGTGATCACCCCACTGCGGGGTAAACGCCTCCCATTCCTTCATCCACTCTTCCGAGTAGAGAGTTTTGAACAAATTAAATTATTAGAAAAAAATATATCCGAAGCACGGATTGGTGCATACTCCACGGGAATCGAAGATAACCCCCCGAGCCACGTATAATTTATGGTAAAATTATACAGCGACGGGTTATGGCGTACGCTTTTGATTCTTTTGCGCATCTCAACTGATCATATGATGTATGTTTCGCCCTACGGTTGGTAGTTCCATTCCTATCGCCACTGAGAATAGTCGTAACTTTAAAATATTTGTTTAAACCATGCCTGATGTCATCGTAATATGTTAGTCAATTATTGTACCAGAAGTAAGGGAATTTGATTCATCAAGAAGGAATAGTGTTGTGAGATGTGTGTTTCAGAAGTCGATAAACTAAAGGCGAGATCAAGAACAGCAGAGATCTTGAAGACGTTTTAGTCTTTTGGCAAGATGAAGGACAGCAAAGATCTTGAAGACATTTTACTCATTGCCAAGTTCTGAATTTAGTGCTAACTGATCCTTCTGTGTTCCTCAGTGCTTGTCCATCATAAGCTTTATCGCCACAACAGCCATTATCTTTGCCGAGAACCATATCAATAGGTAATTATGGTTGTATGTGTTATATATTATTAATTATATATATTATTAATTTCCCAGTAATTACATTAGACACAAAAATTAATGAATGAAAATATTTAAATTTATATTCTAATAGCATTTACATACTAATTAACGATTGTTTTATTTTATTTATTACTAGCTTTTGCCAGCGACTTAGTCCGCGTGGAATACTTTGTTCCCTAGTTCTTCGCCCGCGGTTTCACCTGCGTTGCCCCGTTCCTAAGGGTTGTAGCGTGATGTTTTATAGCTTGAAACCTTTCTCATGAATCACTCATTTTCCCAACATTTCCCTTCACTGCTCTGCTCCTATTGATCGTAGCGTGATGAAAAGTATACTATAACCTGCCCAGGAGTATGAAGAACAATTGTACCAAGTTTCGTTGAAATCCGTCGAGTGGTTTTTGTTTCTATAACGAACATACAGACAGACAGACAGACAAAAATTTTACTGATTGCATTTTTGGCGTCAGTATCGATCACTAATCACCCGCTGATAGTTATTTTGGAAATATATTTCATGTACAGAATTGACCTCTCTACAGATTTATTATAAGTATAGATAGATAGGATTTTTGGAGTCATACCTAAATCAATGGAGGTATATATTTGTTAGTGCAACATTAAGAAAACGCCACTTACTTTTATCCCGGGTACCAATTCTGCTATTTCAATAATCAAATTAATGATCGTGCAAATGCACTTAAGAACAGATTACTTAGACAAAACTGCCAAAAATCAACAATTCTGAAGTCATTTAATGACGATTTTGACACATTAAAATAGCAGATTTGGGGTCCTGGAGAGTTAAGAACGTCTCCTAAGTATGTGCGCGGCTTTTATGCGCGCAAGCGCGATGCAGACCGATCTAACGGCGCATGCGTTCCCACTGGGGTGAACAGCAAGAAAAGAAAACTTTATTTTTAATAAAGCAACACCCTCTGCCAAAGAATCCTCTCCTGGCTTAATAATAGTGTTTATAAAAAAAAAACGAAAAGATATCATGTAGGATACAGTACCCCCAAAATAACACGCGTGTGAAGTTACCCATTACAAACTGCGGCACAACTCAAATAACTTAATTAAGTGTTCTTATGCTAAAATATCGAAATCAGTAAGGATAATATTGACGAATTCGAAACAATTACGGCCCCAGCTAGACAGCTGGGGCCTGGGGACTCGGTTTAAAGACTTAAACCGAGTTTTTAGGTAAGTACCTACCTATATTAAAATTTACCACGGCAAAATCACTAGCGGTTAACTTAAGTTAACGCATTGTTATCTCAGAGGTACTAGGTAGGTACTGACTACTGTATTTTGTTTGATCTTGGTTTAAGTGAGATGGCAAATGTTTTCATTACGTTTATTGTTGAGTAGATAAGTGTAAGTGGTGATATCAGTGGGTATTATAATATGGATAAGTATGGCCATTGACATAAATATTAAGTATCTACGTCCTGCTTTGATGAGTCTATAGGGGAGAGGGTGTAACAGTGGATCACGGGGTACAGTGGATTATTCACTATAATTCAGTATGTGTAACGGTTAGGCACTCTCTCTCCTCCGCACTAATTCTCGAGTCGATATCAAAGCGGAAAAATGCGTTGTCACACTCCGGTAGATAATAACGAATATTTTTGTTGACGTAGTTTCAAAAAATATTTTATCTCTAAATGAATAAGAAATGTTAATGTTTGCATTTTATTTTTTGCTTGTTACTCCTTAAATCCGCTGTTAACTGTGTTGTTTTATTTTTGAGATAGCAGAGACAGTAGTGTGGTATTTGAAATTAAAATTAATTTGTAAAATTTTTATTAACTAATTTTATTTCTGATCTGAAACATTAATTTTAATTTGGAAGACAAAAGTACTCTAAGAATAAGTATGTTTTTGTTCAATTTGAGCTTATTACAAATTTTTACTTAACAAGTACATATTTTTGTTCTAAATTATTAATGTTTCAATAATATATATCAACTGAATGTTTAAGACTGTTTCTACGTAGATTATAATTATATTTAGTATTTATTGATTAGGTTAGTAGTTAATAGTTTGTATTGATCCAAAATAGTTTCCCATTTTTTATTAAAGTGGCTGTAACTTGTAATTTTAGGTAATACTTGCCAATAAAAGCCTTTATCTTGAAAGATTAGATACTCATGTTATAATTTAATTTAAAAAATAAATTAGTTAGCCATAATTTATAATCAACTGGATTATAAATTATGGCTGGACTGAGAGGACTGGGGTTCGATCCCCAGGTCGAGCAAAGTGTTATAGGGTTTTTCTATGAAATTCTCATTAGCAGCTCGGAGTCTGGATTTGTGCCCGGTTTATGGCTATAGGCTCGCCCCCTATAACATGGGACCTAAACATACCGGCGAACTGTGGGTGTACATTAAGCCTAACCCTTCGGGGAATACAGGCGTGATGGTATGTTATGTTATGTTATGTAATTTATAATCAATAACTTCAATAACTTTAGAACTGTAGGACTTAAGAACACAAAGTGATCCATTGTTACCCACTCTCCCCTACCTAGTTATTTATATGTTTCTTTTTATTCACGAGAAATTTTTCAGTAGACGCACACGATACGCTGCTAAAAGCTCTTCACAATAGGTAGGTACTAATAAAGTATGTTCTAAATTTTCTGCGTTACACATAATAATCATAAATTTAAATTTGTCGCGTCTATTCAATGTCGCCCTGTATTACTTTGGTACGTGTTTGACGATTTGAACCGAAGTTTGCAACTGGTCCAAGCTCCAAAGAGTTTGACGTAGTATTGGTATGGACCAGTGAGCTTAAGCTCAAGGTTATAAACCCATTGTATATAGATCCTTTTTATTATTTCTCACAGTATTGAAACTTTCAATAAAACACGTTATTATTTCGGTGTGGTTTACTATAGTATAATCGCTATTCAAAAATTGTTTGTACAAAACCGGTTGTTTGATTGTACTCGGCTATTACTGTACACAGAGGGTCACTTAAATAATTAAAACAGTAAAATAAAATCAAATGTTAATATATTTAAGATAATTACATATTTGTGGTACTTACCTACATACTCAATTTAAATTTTAACGTGGGATACACATGCTTCGGCACGAATGGGCCGGCTTGACCAAAGTGATACCAGGGCCTCACAGAAAACCAGCGTGAAACAACGCTTACGTTGTGTTTCGCCGAGTAAGTGAGGATACTGGAGGCCCAGTCCCTCAACGCACTTGGTGACTCCTCTGCTGTTGCGAGTGTCCAAGGGCGGCGGTAATCGCTTACCATCAAGCGATCCGTCTGCTCGTTTGCCCCTATCCCATAAAAAAATCTATAACGTAAGTACCTAATAAATAAAGACTGTTATAGTTCGCGATAAAACATCTAGCCTTATTTCTCTGAACGGCTTTTGAAACTGTTTCTCACCAGTCTCAGTGAACCAACCGAAATAAGTAACCTGTATTACATATCTGACTCACCTTGATCGAGTTTCCTACAAAAGTGCCCCCTGTTTTGTACAGAAACCCTGGACAATAACGATAATCCCCATTGATTGCATGCATCAGACAATATGCATGCAGCTTTCAATACAAATTCAATAGAATGTATTTTATCATACAAAACTCCAGATTATAATCTGTACGTCCAGATTATTATGTTGTAGTACGTCCATAGCACGTGCATATTGTACTTTCAAAGGGTCGGGGGCTGTATTTATTTCTACAAGACACCTCATAGCATTTCTATGCTACATTTTAATTGAAATTCACAACAGAAATGGGAATGGCGACGGATTTTCTTGTAGGTAAGTGAATATGTGTAGGTAGTCATTTAGTCGGGGGTTTCGAGTGTTATTTAATCCTTTTACAATAACAATCGTCGTGGGTTTTCCAAAATTTTTAGTTTCGAGTTTTATTGCTTCTGTTGCTAATAATAAAGACTCCTCCTCATATTAGTTTCAAGAGAAGTAGGGCATAGTGGAATTGAATAATTCCACTCATAATTGGAGCTGCCCGACTGGGGAAGTACCTCCGTTTTGCAGAAAATCGTAGCCAAATAACATAGCTCCGTGCTATGTTGTGTTCCTAACGGTGAGCTAGGTCGCCAGAGCACCGCGAGGAGGCATTGTGTTGGCAGATAGGATAAGTATCACGCATTGTCTCCTATGCTGCCAGCACCACTAATCCACCTTGATTTACAGGTTCAGCAACGCGCGAGTGATACCCCTGGTGTTGCAAGCGTCCATAGGCAACGCTAACCGTTTACCATCAGGCGGCCCGTATGCTTCTTTCCACCTTAGTTGTATAAAAAAAAGTTTTTCTTCAATATCTATATCGTACAGACATCGGCCTGTTACAATTTTATTATATGAAAAATACTAGCTTCTGTTCGCAACTTTATCTGCGTGACTTCAGAATTGGGTTAAACATCAATAAAAATCCTAGTTCCTGTGTATGTAAGAACATATTATGAACTATCTGTTTGCTAAATTTCTTCGAAACCCGTTAAGCCGTTCTTTTAGTAGGTATACCTACTTTTGTAACATTCGCCAAACAGCGAAATCAATGGGTAAGTAGGTAGGTATATAAATAATGATATAGGTAGGTACTACTTCACGGCTCATAGAAAATTATAGTCAGATAACAAATCTGAAAGTGAAATGTAGTCAGCTTGTATGACCACGCCCGATATCCCCACCATATTACAGTCAAAGGCACATCAAATTACTACAAACTGTCTTTCCCTATTAAATAATAAACTCTATTATTTGGACATTAAATTGAAAATCGATTGAAGAAATTTGACAGTTGACATACCATGATGTTGACTGTACAAACGTGGGTGGTGGCACCGGTTATTGATTTTGTATGTTCGCCATTTTGTTAACCACGTCTTTAGATAAGCGCGGTAGACAGATTATTCAATAATGTGTACTAGTAGGTACCTATCTAAATAAGCTGTAAATATTTTCTTAAGGCACTTGTCGACTTGCCGACGATGAACGAGAAGCGAGTAGAGCCAGAAACTAGAAACGAGTTGGCGAGCAGCAGTGCGGTACACGTGTTCCCAACGAGAAAAGCGCAATGTGAAAGTGTTCGACAGTATCCCTGTCTTTGGGACATAAAACTGAATTCATATAATATTGATTACATTTGATACAATAACTCTCGGCGTGAATTCTAACTGCCTAGCGAGCATCGCTGAGCGAGTATTATCTTTGATAGCTCTAGTCGCTCAGTGACAAATAGTCTCGCCGGCAGTGTAAACAGTCAGCGGTAAACTATAAATATATGCATCTCCTTTGTTTATACGGAATGTATATCTATTGTACGTTACTTGAGCGAGAAAATAGCCGATAGTCGTTTCCTCGTCGGCGGTGCAACTGTAAGTAAATATTTTTACTACTAGGTAGGTATGTACTTAGACAGAAAATAATTATTTACTGAATATGTAACATAATATAGATACCATCACCCCCGTATACCTGGAAGGGTTAGGCAGAGTCGTACTAATGTACTTACTTACATCCACAGCTACTACACAACAACTAGGAAAAATATATTATCATTTTTTTTTTGCGTGTTTTAATCTTTTTTTGTGTCTCGTCACGGTGGGGTTCTTGTCCAATCTTTACTTATATAAGTTAAAAATAAAATAAGTAAAAGTACAAAAATGCAAATAGGCAGTTGCAAAACAATTTATAAAAGTAATCTAAGTGACTTAAAGTTAATACACTAGTGCAAGTGGAGGGAAACACATAACAGTGTTATAAATCTTGCTTTAAACCGTGTGTTAACAAATTAGGTAGGTACATACACTGCATTGTTACGAATAACATGCACTGTCCACCTGTCTCGGTGGCAGAGAGGATACCTACCAACCTCCGGGGACGCCAATACCGACATGCAGATCGTTTTATGGGAGCTAAAAGCTGTGCGCGCTGAGATACTTCTGTTCAGATTACAGATGCAGATGGAGCCATGGGTAGCTGCAACACACGCCTAAATAGCCTCGATGCAAGAGTAGAGGCACTGGTAATCAACAAAGAGCAAGGGTAAGGCATAGGTACGTAGGTACATAATCTGTGTCTCGCGGCTGCATCAAATAGGTCCAGTTTACGATTATGTCAAGCCACCAATGTTTGACGCTGATTTTCAACTGGACCCTTGCGAAGAATTACGAATGTAGGTACCTCAGTTGTAGGTACCTATATATATATGACAGGGACAGAACAAATATTATAAAAACAACAAAATATTAATAGCTACTACCGCATCATCGCCTCACTTCACGCAGCCTAAGAGTAGCAACCAAAATAATCTAAGGGAGACGGAGACATTTACAAACTATCAGTTGTTTTTAAAAAAATACCGACTTATATTGATCATTTCGCCGCACGCAGCCGACTGCGGCCGACCACGACTGTGCGGTGTGCACCTATTTACCTAAAGACAGTGTGCTTAAAAGTAAGTACCTAATACCAACTGTGTAGATAGCTACCTAAATGTATACATATCTAAAGACAATTTTATTGTAAAAGTGCATAATGCAACTGTTACGCGCGGCTGCGCCCCGCACCCCGCCCCGCTCTTCGCGGGCTCCCTCATGGCTCGTCGGCGCGCGCGCAATATTCCGCCACCGACTGGCCTCCGAATCACTCGCGGTCGTTACGAACGTTTGCTGACATTTTGGAATTCCTATTAATCTGTATTGTTTGCTTGATTGTTATAATATGTAATTAATTCACTATACATCGTCTACTTGTTTGAAGAACCCTCGTCAACAAGATTTCCAGCTGGATACGGCTTTGGAACCGTTTCGAAGACTAAGCGGAATAAAGAAATATTGATCTTGACGGGGTCATTCGAAAAACTTCGGGACACTGATTGCGTCGCAGCGCGTCAGCAAATAGGGTGTGAAACATACAAATACAACGAAATCCAAATTGGTACGTTCTACAATAAATTCAAGATTTACTACCTATCTTATTGCTGTGCTGTACCTACAAATATACGAGTAGTATGTAATACGTATTTACTCGTAACGATATTACCTATTAATGTGTTTCAAGAATATTTCCACTTTTTTTTCTTTTTCCAAATCTTACGTAATTTCCACACATTTTTTATAAATCATGCCGACTATTGGTGGCTATATTCACATTCTGATACAGGGGTCTTATTTACTGTATTGTGCCTATTTTTACCAATACAGTGCAATCCATTGTACATTACTAATTTTTTTTTCTTACAAACATTCCAGCAAACCCGAGGGACAAGGTCCACGGCGCATGGCCTACGTGACTCGCGGCAGTCGTGCCGCTTTTTGCGTTTGCCTACCGCATCTACCCTCTGCTTCGCAATATTTCTACCGCAACCTACCTGCAAGTTGAAAATTTAAGTATTGTTTCACATTTTTAACTTAATTCTTTATTTTTAAACGTGTGCTAATTCTTAATCGCCTTTTCAGCTGGACAGTTTAAGATTGATTTCATTTGAAAGCTTAACATTCCTTTACCAGCACTATGCATCTTAAATCGTTAAAGAAAGCTAGAGCCAGTTATAAAGCGAAGCTTACCATAAATAAAAACATTTATCGATACCTTTTCGTCTAGTAAAAATGATAATAAAGTACAAGAGCTTGAGATACCGGCCCGTTTAAATAAAATGCTAGACTTGTATAATAAGTTTGATTCAGTTCAGACTGATATAGAAGATCTTGTGGAAATTCCAGGTGATGAGCACAAGGAACGGGGGAGTTTCGAGGTCAGCTACTTCGGTTGCTTGGCTGCTGCACAGAAGCTGCTTAGCGCTGCCCCTGCGGAGCAGGATGATAAGTCGGTAACAGGTTCTAGTAATGACACTGGACCATCAGGTGGGCCAAACATTAAATAACTTTACTGAGCGCTATCGGGAGTGGTTGGAATATCAGGACATTTACGAGTCCCTTATATACGACTAGCTTTTGCCAGCGACTTCGTCCGCGTGGAATAGTTACTTTGTTCCCTAGTTCTTCGCCCGCGGTTTCACCTGCGTTGCCCCGTTCTTAAGGGTTGTATCGTGATGTTTTATAGCTAGAAACCTTTCTCATGAATCACTCATTTTCCCAACATTTCCCTTTACTGCTCTGCTCCTATTGATCGTAGCGTAATGAAAAGTATCTGCCCAGGAGTATGAAGAACAATTGTACCAAGTTTCGTTGAAATCCGTCGAGTGGTTTTTGTTTCTATAACGAACATACAGACAGACAGACAAAAATTTTACTGATTGCATTTTTGGCGTCAGTATCGATCACTAATCACCCGCTGATAGTTATTTTGGAAATATACTTCATGTACAGAATTGACCTCTCTACAGATTTATTATAAGTATAGATAACACGACAATCCCTAAAATTCATAAATTTTACTATATTGCGGAATTCATTAAAAGAAAGTGCATTTCTAATTATTAAATCATTGAAATTATGACGTTGTGTGGGATTTGCTATGTGATCAATATCATAACAATCGAATTTTAGTCAACAATCATGTTCCACTTCAACATATAACCAGTAGTTCAAAAATCTTCAAAAGCGCTAATAAGCACAATAAATTCTATCAATCGAGACTTAAGGACTTTAAAACATTGAATCTACCTACAGAACACTGGGATATTCTCATTATACACATGGTGACTAGTAAGTTGGACCCATTAGCACTACGTGACTAGAAAAAAGAACGCAGCAATATTAGGAGATTACCTATTTTACTAGATTTCAATACATAAGTAAATTACAACGTACCATAAGCTTACGTAAAAAGATTTATTTCTAACTGTCTACATACTAACAATAAAAAGATAGGTTCATTACCTGTCACAGAGCTAAACTCCGCGTTGCAAGTGTTGTGCTAACAAGTACAACGTGATACTTATGTGAGCAATACTTACATTTACTACACACACCCACACGCCCACTGTCTTCTAAAGACAAACTTCTCAAATTAAACCAATTTATTCACAATGTAGGGATTATACATTAGTGAGTTTGATAATCTACCTCCTACTCGACTACAATAGAAAACACCCTATCTTATTCGACGCATCACATCACATAAACAAAATATTGGTTATCAACATTACTTCACAAATACTAGATAGTCAATGGTCGCAATCTTTGTAGAAAAATAACGCGAGATTGCAAATCTTGCCTTGGATTTTCAGGCAATCTTTGTAGATTGGAAGCAGACTACCCGTTCAGTAACACAGCTATGGTAGTCCATAGCTGTGTTACTGAAACTGCAGGCCCCATCATGGTAGCGTGCAGGAAAAATAACTGTCACATCATTGGCGTATTAAACTATACTTGCGTACCTATATAAAGACACTTAATACATGTCTGCACAGTAAAGGGTAACTAAACATCATAGCAGATATTATGTAATTAGGTAGGTACTTAATTCATATTTTAACACAAAAATATAATTATTCTAAATTTACATATTAAAAATATTAACTGTAATGGCACATTTATTAGGTACCGTAATCCGTGGCCAATTTATATTACGTAAAAGCACAAGTATGTAGTCGTCGTCCAGCGGGACCTAAAGACTTAGAGCCTGGAGTTCGTTGAGCGCCTTGCTAAGAAGTTCGCGCGTGCACGGGTGGCATCCGCTCCGCGGCCTTCCAAGGCGAAGCGCCTACCGCTTGACCGACAGACGATGCCTCCCTTCTACGCGAACTTTTTGCCTGAGTAAGCTGCTAACACCTACACGCGGCCTATTCAAACACTAGATACTCCACATTAACAATACGCACCGAGTGTACGACGTGTGCTAGGTTAATATAGGCACGGCGTACATTTATATCATACGCACATAACTGCACAGACGCCCAAACACACGCGTTGAACGTGCTGCGCGGGCGCGCACCCCATACGCAGTCACTGAGCGATGTTACACACAAGTACAAACCGCTCATACACACACAACGAGCGCCTAACCCAAGACGCAACCGGCTCGCCCTGGAAACGTATTGGGCAGGGTCCATCCACTGTGGGGAGCGCCCCCGAAGCCGTTCACCTCTGTCGCTGGTCGTCCCTCGCTGGGCCTCTCCTTGGCAATCGGGAGTCTCACCTGGTGGGGCCCGACTGCCGAGGTGGCGTGAAGATAGCGGAACGCTTTCCGCGGCGCTTCCACAGCACACCCAGTTCAGTTACACTGATAAGTGCGCTTCAGGTTTAGTAATTTGCTCTTGTTTAATATAGTTTGGTTTAGTATAGGATTGTTTGTTTGTCGATTGCGAACCTGGAATTAGAAATATCTGATAATAATAATCTTTTTGTCACTTCCTTGGGATCCAAGATGACACTTAGGCTTTGTTCTGCTTGCTTGAAATTTATATTATCTTCAGAATTTTTATCAATTGGTATGTGAACTCAGGAACATTTGATTTCCATTTCCTGAGATTAAAACCTTTCAATTTTAAGAGTTGGATTAATTCTTCGGTTAGCTTTTTTGCTGGTTCAGGTGAATATGATCAATGCGATATTTCGTAAACATAAAAACGAGTTTTCATGAACTTCTGTTGTTTAACTATTCGTATAATTGGGGCTTTCATCACGTGCTAGTTGTTTTAATGTCATCAAAGAGAGAAATGGAGCGGCCTTGGTGCCGCCGGTAACTGTGGTTAACTGATAATGCTTCCGGTATAGGACCTGCTTTTAGAATTTCGCCAAATAATATTCTGAAAACGCTGAAATTGGCCGAACATTTTCTCAATATACGTTGTGTAAGCAAATTTGTAGATATTATTTCCATTTTAGAATCAAATCAAATCATTTATTAATTCCATACATTTTGGGTATGTTACGATTACAAAGTGATTAAAATGTGTTCCATGAAAATCTGCCTTAGAAGGCGTATGAATTGTTTGAATACAACTTATTTGTCAATACAATAGGGAAATGGATATAAAAATAAAAATGTCATAGAAAAAATTACAAAATTTAAATTATGCGATTGAATGTCAAAGAAATCATTAAAGTACCTACAGATAAAATAAGACTAAAATTATAAGAATTCGAGAAAATTATTATCATTGAGAAATTCATTTATATTGTAATAATATTTTCTGGAGGCTTTTCCCATTAAACTAGTTTTCGCACTTTTTAAACACAATCTATTATTGTTACGCCTATTTCGCTGTACAACATCGGATATGCGATGAAATAGTTGGGGATTTTTGTGGACAAATAATTCTATATCAAGAATATACAGAGACGGGAGTGTCGAATATTAGGAGATCAAGGACTGCAAGTCTTTGGTAAATTTGGTCCAGCCTCCATGACGTAATTTAGGCTGTGGCCTGATGATGTCATATAGCGTTGAATACAACCTCAATTTGGTAGTGGTTAAGTCGGGAAGTAGTACGCTATGATGGGTTAAAAAACAATCAGGTTTTAAATTGTGCTCAGAGGTTTCATGTGACCTAACTCTTGAAATTCTGTCATAAATTTGTGATACTTCTTTTAAATTTCGAAATATTGTTTGAACTTCCACTCTAGCGATTTAAACTAAGCTATTGTTTCCGGTTTTGATTTTGTCTCTGCAACATTGGACTGTAGAGGTAATCTCACTTGATATCGACCATAATACGACGACTAGGCACGAGCCTCGTCGTAGTTTTCTGATAATTACGTTATAAATATTAGTAATGATAACCTCATAGATACATATTTTTCACCTATCTTTTCCCATATTTAAAAAATCTATACACGACTGTCTGGTTCCTGCGTCAAGTAATTAATATTAATTTATAGTGAAATTAACACAACAAACAAATTGTTGTAACAAATGTTTGTTGTCTAATTAACCAAATTGCTTCAGCTTCATGTATTTAATTTTGTGTCTGGTATGGCGTTAAAGTATAGTATTAATGTGGAAACTGTTTTGAATTGTGTTTTGTTTATTTTGTATGTATTTTTTTCTTATATTGTGTCTATTTGGGTCCCAAAAAAAAATAAGGAACAATTGTCTGCTGGTCGCCTGATGATAAAGTGGTTTGGTCAGTGATTTCTTCTATTTCCTAGAATTGGTGATTATCGTCCAGTTTATGTAAGATGAAATCGATATTTTACGATGTCTCCGCTTATCATCCAGCGTAATCGTGTATTTTGTGCTGATATAGAATCCTGAGTCTCTCTAAAAACTTCCTCTAATAATAATTTTGAGCACCAAAAAGTAAATCAACCGCAGGCAACGGATGTGAGACTTGATTGAGTATCATGTACGCATGCAATGAAGTGTTATGATTTCCATTGTAGTCGCGTCACGGTTTATTTGATATGCAGGCTTTACCATTGTGATTATAAAGGCAATTTTGGCATACATCGAACTTATTGAACGACAATGTTTTGCGTCTATTTTATGGTGACATGTCGAGGAACTGCTGACAATAAAAAAATACCGTGTTTTTGTCTTGCTAATAGGGCACTTATAGACAAAATCATTTAATTTCTGTTTTTGCTGTTTGTCGACCACTTACCATGTGCAGCGGATGTTTATTGAAAAATGAAGTTTAGTTTTGAGGTTTTCTCTAAAAATGATAATTGCCTTAAAGTTGATTTGTTGTATGATTTATTTGAACTATTGTCTTGTTTATTGCATGCAGACTCCGTTGTAGTAAATCTATCTTCTAAGAATGACAAAAAATCTTGTAGTTTAGGTACCGTTCTGGGTTTCTATATTGATTGATTCTGCGTAATCGTCATAAATCTTTGAATCAAGCGTTGGAGACAATATGTGTATGAGTAAAGGATCCCAGGAGCTAACGTTGACCCCTAAATTCTGGATAGCGTTTAAACTCACAACTGACGAACGTGGAAGTAGTACGAGTATGTTGCGAAGCCGGAATGTTCAATAAAAGTATTTATAAATAAATATTATGACTAAGGTCTTGTAATAAGAGACACTTTTATTACCGGATGTTTAATCTTTCTACATTGTTATGGCCGGCAAGAAGACTTAAAAAGTGAAAGATCCTACTGTAAAGTGTTTTAAAAACCTGGGCCAAACAGTTAAGAACTTTCCACTAGAGTTGCAAGTGCGTATAAAGGCAGCATACAACCTATGCACAAAATTTTAAGTTCGCAGGCTATATTTTGATATTGATTGATTGATTTATAGTTCTTGAGATTTCGTCATGATCGTCTGCTCTAAGTGTGCGGAGCTTTGATCAAAATTTTTAGTTTTTCAATATTGCCAGCTCGCCGTGTTGCATAGTGTGCCCCGAGCTTTACGGTGTGTTGCTTGTAGATACGTGACAAGGAGCTAATAGGTCTTGAGTACCTACAAGTACGCACATTTCACAGACCACAAATTTACACTGATGATTAAAAACCTTTTTCAACCTACGCCATATTAATTATCTGTTTTAAGCCGATTCATTACTTCTGCTAACTGAATCCAGATCCTGCAACCGCTTCTTGTTGCCAAATGTTTTTGTTTCAACACACTCAAGGTTTGTTCAAATAGCTTAACTATTTTGTTCTTCTTTGATATACTCATATTTTCTTCGCTATTTTCCTACTTTTTCTTTTGTTTCTTAAGGTCAAACGAGTCATATTTTGTGGCTTGAATGTTTGTGTTAATATTGATGTCGTCATTATGTATAGTAAGGTCCTTATTACTACTAAGGTTTGTAAAAGACGGAATAGCACTTTTTGGTATAAATTCCTGGACATTAGGATTTAAATTAGTAATTTTGGATGTAGCAATGACACAGTCCTTTGGATTTGTAGCATTTCATCCTCATCATCATCTCGGAATAGTTCTTATTAGTCTTTATAGTTCTTAATATTTAATCATGCTTGTTTGCTCAAAGTGTACGGAGCTTTGAACAAAATTTTCAAAATTGCGCAGGTGCACATCACCAGCGCCCAGAGCGCTGCCGTGCGCAGAGTGCCTCGGCACAGGCTCACTTCAGCGCTAGCCGAGACTCCGATAGCTGGTACAGGTAGACAGATCCACCTGGTCATGACATGAGGACGAGCGTTCCTAGCCGCGGCGCCCATGTCAATCGGCGGTCAATCAAGCTACTGCGTCTTGATCACTTTTGTGTCTCGAATCCTGTGGGAATTTTCACACTTCCTTTATTAGCGGGTGTTTATCTTAAGCAACCTACGCGCCAAATTCTAAGTTCGCAGACTTTATAGTTCTTGAAATTTCATCATACTCGCATGCTTTAAGTGTGCGGAGCTTCGAACTATTTTTTTTTTCAAAATTGCCCGCTCGCCGTAGTTTGCACAGAGCATGTTACTTCGTATGCTACAGGGAGCACATTAGGTCTTGAGTAAACTCACAAGTACTCCCATTTCACAGTCCATAAATTTACACTGATGATTAACAATATTTAACAAACTACGCCTTATTCATTATCTGTTTTAAGCCTAATGCTAGTCATAGCTGAGGTGCTGTCGACTCATTACTTTCGCTGGTCGAAAGCCGCCGCTTCTTGATTGCCAAATCTTTTTGTTTCAATATATGCTCGAGGGATATCCAATAACTTGACTTTTTGTTCTTCTTTAATATACTGAGTTATGAGTTTATTTGAAAATATTCTGACCTGCCCAAAGCTGTGACAAAATTCGATGATTCGCTATTTTCTGATCAGCGGTGTGGACCTGATACTGATGCTTGAACCAGTGGGAATTGATAAAGTGTTTTGGATTCTGGTGTGGCCGATGTAGATGATGAAGTAAGGGGTGCTTCAATTACCACTTTTAATTTATCATCTGTCTTGGATTTATAATATTCCAGCGTTATTAACTTACCCAGTGGTTATTTTTTGGGAAAATCAATGTCAGCGGCATATAGTGTTAATAATATTGAGGCAGTACAACGAAAATATTTGAAAACCATGCATTACCTTTGCTTCCATACGTCCGTGTGTCTACCTATGTGTACTTACTTAAAAAATATAGACTTACCAACTTAAAGTCCAGACGGTTACTGCTTGAAGTAATGTGTTTATATGTTATGTTAATTCTTATGAATGTTCAGACATTTGCACCAAATTATTCTATATAGTCCCTAGAACAACGTTAATGCGCAGTGCCCGTGCCCGACCAGTGTTCGCTGTCACCGCTTGTCAAACCAATGCTGGTATACGTGCGCCTCTGCGACGCCTATCTAATTACTTCAATACTTATTTTCATAACCTTGACCTGTTTGGAGATTAAGAAATCATGTGCTCAAAACTATAAACTATCTGGAAAATTCTTCTACAATTGACACTACATAATATATCAAATAAACGTATCTCTTATTTTTCGGCATTTGATGTAATCTTTTCTTGAAATGAGTTTCTACTTTTCCATTTGCATGACGTGGTTTTTATGTTTTTAACATGTCTTATATATTTTGTGAATAACGCAGTTGGATGTACAATCGTAAAATCTTCTTAATGTAACTTCCTAAATAATAGAAATTAGTAGATCTGTTTGTTATTACTAATAAAATAAAATAATGCAGTGATGAATTTTTCTTTTGGTCTTTTGTTTCTTAAGGTCAAACGAGTCATATTATGTGGCTTGACTGGATGTATTAATATTGATGTCGTCTTTATTTATAGTGCATTTTCTATGCGAAGTAAGGTCCTTATTACTACTAAGGTTTGTACGGGATGGAGTAGCACTTTTTGGTATAAATTCCTGGACATTAGGATTTGACTTACTAACTTTGGATGGAGCAATGACACAATCCTTTGGATTTATAGCATCTCATCCTCATCATCATCTCGGAAATTTTCAAGTTTTCTACACGTTGTAAGGAACCTTCGCGCTAAATATCAGTTCTTGAGATTTCTTCATGCTCGTCTGGCCTATGTTTGCGGACCTTTAAATATTTTTTAGTTTTTCTATATTGCCGGCTCGCCGTAGTGCATAGTGCCCGTGTGTGGTCACGACATGACGAGCGTTTCTAGCCGCGGTCATGTCGCACCCCATGCCAAGCCCATGTCAATCGGCGGTCAATCGAGCCACTGCGTCTTGATCTCTTTTGTGTCTCGAATCCTGTGGGAATTTTCACACTTCCTTTATTAGGGGACGTTAAATCTTTCTACACTTTGTAAGCAACCTATGCGCCAAATTTCAAGTTCGCAGACTTTATAGTTCTTGTGATTTCGTCATGCTCGCCTGCTTTAAGTGTGTGGAGCTTTAAACATTTTTTTTTAAATTGCCCGCCCACCTTATCGTAATGTGCACGGAGCATATTGCTTCGTATGCTAAAAGGGGCACATAAGGTCTTGAGTAAACTCACAAGTACTCACATTTCACAGTCCACAAATTTACACTGATGATAAGCAATATTTTACAAACTACACCATATTAATTATCTGTTTTAGCCACATGCTACGTCATAGCTGATGCGCTGTCTACTCATTACTTTTCCTGGCCGAAACCTGCTCCTGCAACCGCTTCTTGATTGCCAAATCTTTTTGTTTCAATATATGCTCGAGGTCTGTCCAAATAACTTGACTTATTGTTCTTCTTTAATATAGTGAGTTATGAGTTTATTTAAATATGTTTTGACCTGTCCAAATCTGTGACAAAATTAGATGATTCGCTATTTTCTGATTAGTAGTGCTGATTGGATAATTTTTGTTAAATATACTTTATACTTTTGCATAACGAAAAGTATTCAAAAATACTTTATTTCCAATCTTATTCTGATGTGTAAAAATTAGATCATTTCTCATTTGTTCTTTGTTCCTGCCACTTAAGATTTTGGATAATGATAGTGGCGAGAACAGAGGAACTGATCATCCATAAATTAAATAAACATCGACAATTTTTTAAGTTGTATTTCGATAGTATTTATCGATATTAAAACTTTCAAAGTCATTTAAATATTTAGCTTGTGTTAAAAGTACCTATCCAAATACCATCCAGATACGCCATTGTTCTCAAAAAAAGTTCGCAGCCCTGTTTATGATATCTTTTACTAGAAGTAAGGTCCTTATTAGTACTTAGGTTTATAAAAAACAAGTAGCACTTTTTGTTACAAATTCCTGGACATTAGGATTTGTCTTATAAGTTTTGATGGAGCAATGACACAATCTACATTGTTATGGCCGGCAAGAAGACTTAAAAAGAGAAAGCTCTGACTGTAATAACGCAGTTGGATGTACAATCGTAAAATCTTCTTAATGTAACTTCCTAAATAATAGAAATTAGTAGATCTGTTTGTTATTACTAATAAAATAAAATAATGCAGTGATGAATTTTTCTTTTGGTCTTTTGTTTCTTAAGGTCAAACGAGTCATATTATGTGGCTTGACTGGATGTATTAATATTGATGTCGTCTTTATTTATAGTGCATTTTCTATGCGAAGTAAGGTCCTTATTACTACTAAGGTTTGTACGGGATGGAGTAGCACTTTTTGGTATAAATTCCTGGACATTAGGATTTGACTTACTAACTTTGGATGGAGCAATGACACAATCCTTTGGATTTATAGCATCTCATCCTCATCATCATCTCGGAAATTTTCAAGTTTTCTACACGTTGTAAGGAACCTTCGCGCTAAATATCAGTTCTTGAGATTTCTTCATGCTCGTCTGGCCTATGTTTGCGGACCTTTAAATATTTTTTAGTTTTTCTATATTGCCGGCTCGCCGTAGTGCATAGTGCCCGTGTGTGGTCACGACATGACGAGCGTTTCTAGCCGCGGTCATGTCGCACCCCATGCCAAGCCCATGTCAATCGGCGGTCAATCGAGCCACTGCGTCTTGATCTCTTTTGTGTCTCGAATCCTGTGGGAATTTTCACACTTCCTTTATTAGGGGACGTTAAATCTTTCTACACTTTGTAAGCAACCTATGCGCCAAATTTCAAGTTCGCAGACTTTATAGTTCTTGTGATTTCGTCATGCTCGCCTGCTTTAAGTGTGTGGAGCTTTAAACATTTTTTTTTAAATTGCCCGCCCACCTTATCGTAATGTGCACGGAGCATATTGCCTCGTATGCTAAAAGGGGCACATAAGGTCTTGAGTAAACTCACAAGTACTCACATTTCACAGTCCACAAATTTACACTGATGATAAGCAATATTTTACAAACTACACCATATTAATTATCTGTTTTAGCCACATGCTACGTCATAGCTGATGCGCTGTCTACTCATTACTTTTCCTGGCCGAAACCTGCTCCTGCAACCGCTTCTTGATTGCCAAATCTTTTTGTTTCAATATATGCTCGAGGTCTGTCCAAATAACTTGACTTATTGTTCTTCTTTAATATAGTGAGTTATGAGTTTATTTAAATATGTTTTGACCTGTCCAAATCTGTGACAAAATTAGATGATTCGCTATTTTCTGATTAGTAGTGCTGATTGGATAATTTTTGTTAAATATACTTTATACTTTTGCATAACGAAAAGTATTCAAAAATACTTTATTTCCAATCTTATTCTGATGTGTAAAAATTAGATAATTTCTCATTTGTTCTTTGTTCCTGCCACTTAAGCTTTTTGATAATGATAGTGGCGAGAACAGAGGAACTGATCATCCATAAATTAAATAAACATCGACAATTTTTTAAGTTGTAATTTTATAGTATTTATCGATATTAAAACTTTCAAAGTCATTTAAATATTTAGCTTGTGTTAAAAGTACCTATCCAAATACCATCCAGATACGCCATTGTTCTCAAAAAAGTTCGCAGCCCTGTTTATGATATCTTTTACTAGAAGTAAGGTCCTTATTAGTACTTAGGTTTATAAAAAACAAGTAGCACTTTTTGGTACAAATTCCTGGACATTAGGATTTGTCTTATAAGTTTTGATGGAGCAATGACACAATCTACATTGTTATGGCCGGCAAGAAGACTTAAAAAGAGAAAGCTCTGACTATAATAACGCAGTTGGATGTACAATCGTAATATCTTCTTAATGTAACTTCCTAAATAATAGAAATTGTAGATCTGTTTGTTATTACTAATAAAATAAAATAAAAATAAAATAATGTAATGATGAATTTTTCTTTTGGTCTTTTGTTTCTTAAGGGCAAACGAGTCATATTATGTGGCTTGACTGGTTGTATTAATATTGATGTCGTCTTTATTTATAGTGCATTTACTATGAGAAGTAAGGTCCTTATTACAGAAATAGTAATTAAACGTGAAGTAATTAAAAAAAGGAATTAGTATAGTAATAAACTCTCTGTAAATCTCTTTTATTTAAATCTCTCTTAAGATCTCTTTAAATCTCTTTTTGTCTCGAATCTCGTGAGAATTTTCACACTTCGTTTATTAGTGGATGTTTAGTGTTTCCACAGTTCTTAAGATTTCGTCATCCTCGCTTGCTATAAGTGTGCGGAGCTTTGAACAAAATTCTTTTTCGGAATTCCCAGCTCGCCGTATTGCATAGTGTGCACCGAGCTTTGTGGTGTAAATGGTAAGTTTCTACACACAATTCCACAAACTACACCCTACTACTACTACTAAAAACTAAACCATAATAATTATCTGCTGCTTTAAGCCACATGCCACGTCATAGCTGATGTCACTTCTACTCATTCCTTTCGCTGGGTGAAACCTGCTCCTGTAACCTCTTCTTGATTGCCAAATCTTTTTGTTTCAATATATGCTCACGGTCCATATCCAAATAACTTGTCTTTTTGTTCTTCTTTAATATCCTGAGTTATGAGTTTATTTGAATATGTTTTGACCTGTCCAGATCTGTGACAAAATTAGACGATTCGCTATTTTCTGATCAGTAATGTTGATCTGATACTGGTGTTCGAACCAGTGGGTATCCATAAAGTGGTTTGGGTTCTGGTGTGGACGATGAAGATGATGGAGTCAGCGGTGCTTTAATCAACACTTTTAACTTATCATCTTTCTTGGATTTATAATATTCCAGCGTTATTAACTTACCCAGTGGTTATTTTGTGGGAAAATCAATGTCAGCGGCATATAGTGTTAATAATATTGAGGCAGTACAACGAAAATATTTGAAAACCATGCATTACCTTTGCTTCCATACGTCCGTGTGTCTACCTATGTGTACTTACTTAAAAAATATAGACTTACCAACTTAAAGTCCAGACGGTTACTGCTTGAAGTAATGTGTTTATATGTTATGTTAATTCTTATGAATGTTCAGACATTTGCACCAAATTATTCTATATAGTCCCTAGAACAACGTTAATGCGCAGTGCCCGTGCCCGACCAGTGTTCGCTGTCACCGCTTGTGTGAACCAATGCTGGTATACGTGCGCCTCTGCGACGCCTACCTAATAACTTCAATACTTATTTTCATAACCTTGACCTGTTTGGAGATTAAGAAATCATGTGCTCAAAACTATAAACTCTCTGGAAAATTCTTCTACAATTGACACTACATAATATATCAAATAAAGGTATCTCTTATTTTTCGGCATAAAATGTAATCTTTTCTTGAAATGAGTTTCTACTGTTCCATTTGCATGACGTGGTTTTTATGTTTTTAACATGTCTTATATATTTTGTGAATAACGCAGTTGGATGTACAATCGTAAAATCTTCTTAATGTAACTTCCTAAATAATAGAAATTAGTAGATCTGTTTGTTATTACTAATAAAATAAAATAATGCAGTGATGAATTTTTCTTTTGGTCTTTTGTTTCTTAAGGTCAAACGAGTCATATTATGTGGCTTGACTGGTTGTATTAATATTGATGTCGTCTTTATTTATAGTGCATTTCCTATGCGAAGTAAGGTCCTTATTACTACTAAGGTTTGTACGGGATGGAGTAGCACTTTTTGGTATAAATTCCTGGACATTAGGATTTGACTTACTAACTTTGGATGGAGCAATGACACAATCCTTTGGATTTATAGCATCTCATCCTCATCATCATCTCGGAAATTTTCAAGTTTTCTACACGTTGTAAGGAACCTTCGCGCCAAATATCAGTTCTTGAGATTTCTTCATGCTCGTCTGGCCTATGTTTGCGGACCTTTAAATATTTTTTAGTTTTTCTATATTGCCGGCTCGCCGTAGTGCATAGTGCCCGTGTGTGGTCACGACATGACGAGCGTTTCTAGCCGCGGTCATGTCGCACCCCATGCCAAGCCCATGTCAATCGGCGGTCAATCGAGCCACTGCGTCTTGATCTCTTTTGTGTCTCGAATCCTGTGGGAATTTTCACACTTCCTTTATTAGGGGACGTTAAATCTTTCTACACTTTGTAAGCAACCTATGCACCAAATTTCAAGTTCGCAGACTTTATAGTTCTTGTGATTTCGTCATGCTCGCCTGCTTTAAGTGTGTGGAGCTTTAAACATTTTTTTTTAAATTGCCCGCCCACCTTATCGTAATGTGCACGGAGCATATTGCTTCGTATGCTAAAAGGGGCACATAAGGTCTTGAGTAAACTCACAAGTACTCACATTTCACAGTCCACAAATTTACACTGATGATAAGCAATATTTTGCAAACTACACCATATTAATTATCTGTTTTAGCCACATGCTACGTCATAGCTGATGCGCTGTCTACTCATTACTTTTCCTGGCCGAAACCTGCTCCTGCAACCGCTTCTTGATTGTCAAATCTTTTTGTTTCAATATATGCTCGAGGTCTGTCCAAATAACTTGACTTATTGTTCTTCTTTAATATAGTGAGTTATGAGTTTATTTAAATATGTTTTGACCTGTCCAAATCTGTGACAAAATTAGATGATTCGCTATTTTCTGATTAGTAGTGCTGATTGGATAATTTTTGTTAAATATACTTTATACTTTTGCATAACGAAAAGTATTCAAAAATACTTTATTTCCAATCTTATTCTGATGTGTAAAAATTAGATAATTTCTCATTTGTTCTTTGTTCCTGCCACTTAAGCTTTTTGATAATGATAGTGGCGAGAACAGAGGAACTGATCATCCATAAATTAAATAAACATCGACAATTTTTTAAGTTGTAATTTTATAGTATTTATCGATATTAAAACTTTCAAAGTCATTTAAATATTTAGCTTGTGTTAAAAGTACCTATCCAAATACCATCCAGATACGCCATTGTTCTCAAAAAAAGTTCGCAGCCCTGTTTATGATATCTTTTACTAGAAGTAAGGTCCTTATTAGTACTTAGGTTTATAAAAAACAAGTAGCACTTTTTGGTACAAATTCCTGGACATTAGGATTTGTCTTATAAGTTTTGATGGAGCAATGACACAATCTACATTGTTATGGCCGGCAAGAAGACTTAAAAAGAGAAAGCTCTGACTGTAATAACGCAGTTGGATGTACAATCGTAATATCTTCTTAATGTAACTTCCTAAATAATGGAAATTGTAGATCTGTTTGTTATTACTAATAAAATAAAATAAAAATAAAATAATGTAATGATGAATTTTTCTTTTGGTCTTTTGTTTCTTAAGGGCAAACGAGTCATATTATGTGGCTTGACTGGTTGTATTAATATTGATGTCGTCTTTATTTATAGTGCATTTACTATGCGAAGTAAGGTCCTTATTACAGAAATAGTAATTAAACGTGAAGTAATTAAAAAAAGGAATTAGTATAGTAATAAACTCTCTGTAAATCTCTTTTATTTAAATCTCTCTTAAGATCTCTTTAAATCTCTTTTTGTCTCGAATCTCGTGAGAATTTTCACACTTCGTTTATTAGTGGATGTTTAGTGTTTCCACAGTTCTTAAGATTTCGTCATCCTCGCTTGCTATAAGTGTGCGGAGCTTTGAACAAAATTCTTTTTCGGAATTCCCAGCTCGCCGTATTGCATAGTGTGCACCGAGCTTTGTGGTGTAAATGGTAAGTTTCTACACACAATTCCACAAACTACACCCTACTACTACTACTAAAAACTAAACCATAATAATTATCTGCTGCTTTAAGCCACATGCCACGTCATAGCTGATGTCACTTCTACTCATTCCTTTCGCTGGGTGAAACCTGCTCCTGTAACCTCTTCTTGATTGCCAAATCTTTTTGTTTCAATATATGCTCACGGTCCATATCCAAATAACTTGTCTTTTTGTTCTTCTTTAATATCCTGAGTTATGAGTTTATTTGAATATGTTTTGACCTGTCCAGATCTGTGACAAAATTAGACGATTCGCTATTTTCTGATCAGTAATGTTGATCTGATACTGGTGTTCGAACCAGTGGGTATCCATAAAGTGGTTTGGGTTCTGGTGTGGACGATGAAGATGATGGAGTCAGCGGTGCTTTAATCAACACTTTTAACTTATCATCTTTCTTGGATTTATAATATTCCAGCGTTATTAACTTACCTAGTGGTTATTTTGTGGGAAAATCAATGTCAGCGGCATATAGTGTTAATAATATTGAGGCAGTACAACGAAAATATTTGAAAACCATGCATTACCTTTGCTTCCATACGTCCGTGTGTCTACCTATGTGTACTTACTTAAAAAATATAGACTTACCAACTTAAAGTCCAGACGGTTACTGCTTGAAGTAATGTGTTTATATGTTATGTTAATTCTTATGAATGTTCAGACATTTGCACCAAATTATTCTATATAGTCCCTAGAACAACGTTAATGCGCAGTGCCCGTGCCCGACCAGTGTTCGCTGTCACCGCTTGTGTGAACCAATGCTGGTATACGTGCGCCTCTGCGACGCCTACCTAATAACTTCAATACTTATTTTCATAACCTTGACCTGTTTGGAGATTAAGAAATCATGTGCTCAAAACTATAAACTCTCTGGAAAATTCTTCTACAATTGACACTACATAATATATCAAATAAAGGTATCTCTTATTTTTCGGCATAAAATGTAATCTTTTCTTGAAATGAGTTTCTACTGTTCCATTTGCATGACGTGGTTTTTATGTTTTTAACATGTCTTATATATTTTGTGAATAACGCAGTTGGATGTACAATCGTAAAATCTTCTTAATGTAACTTCCTAAATAATAGAAATTAGTAGATCTGTTTGTTATTACTAATAAAATAAAATAATGCAGTGATGAATTTTTCTTTTGGTCTTTTGTTTCTTAAGGTCAAACGAGTCATATTATGTGGCTTGACTGGTTGTATTAATATTGATGTCGTCTTTATTTATAGTGCATTTCCTATGCGAAGTAAGGTCCTTATTACTACTAAGGTTTGTACGGGATGGAGTAGCACTTTTTGGTATAAATTCCTGGACATTAGGATTTGACTTACTAACTTTGGATGGAGCAATGACACAATTCTTTGGATTTATAGCATCTCATCCTCATCATCATCTCGGAAATTTTCAAGTTTTCTACACGTTGTAAGGAACCTTCGCGCTAAATATCAGTTCTTGAGATTTCTTCATGCTCGTCTGGCCTATGTTTGCGGACCTTTAAATATTTTTTAGTTTTTCTATATTGCCGGCTCGCCGTAGTGCATAGTGCCCGTGTGTGGTCACGACATGACGAGCGTTTCTAGCCGCGGTCATGTCGCACCCCATGCCAAGCGCATGTCAATCGGCGGTCAATCGAGCCACTGCGTCTTGATCTCTTTTGTGTCTCGAATCCTGTGGGAATTTTCACACTTCCTTTATTAGGGGACGTTAAATCTTTCTACACTTTGTAAGCAACCTATGCGCCAAATTTCAAGTTCGCAGACTTTATAGTTCTTGAGATTTCGTCATGCTCGCCTGCTTTAAGTGTGTGGAGCTTTAAACATTTTTTTTTTTTAATTGCCCGCCCACCTTATCGTAATGTGCACGGAGCATATTGCTTCGTATGCTAAAAGGGGCACATAAGGTCTTGAGTAAACTCACAAGTACTCACATTTCACAGTCCACAAATTTACACTAATGATAAGCAATATTTTACAAACTACACCATATTAATTATCTGTTTTAGCCACATGCTACGTCATAGCTGATGCGCTGTCTACTCATTACTTTTCCTGGCCGAAACCTGCTCCTGCAACCGCTTCTTGATTGCCAAATCTTTTTGTTTCAATATATGCTCGTGGTCTGTCCAAATAACTTGACTTATTGTTCTTCTTTAATATAGTGAGTTATGAGTTTATTTAAATATGTTTTGACCTGTCCAAATCTGTGACAAAATTAGATGATTCGCTATTTTCTGATTAGTAGTGCTGATTGGATAATTTTTGTTAAATATACTTTATACTTTTGCATAACGAAAAGTATTCAAAAATACTTTATTTCCAATCTTATTCTGATGTGTAAAAATTAGATAATTTCTCATTTGTTCTTTGTTCCTGCCACTTAAGCTTTTTGATAATGATAGTGGCGAGAACAGAGGAACTGATCATCCATAAATTAAATAAACATCGACAATTTTTTAAGTTGTAATTTTATAGTATTTATCGATATTAAAACTTTCAAAGTCATTTAAATATTTAGCTTGTGTTAAAAGTACCTATCCAAATACCATCCAGATACGCCATTGTTCTCAAAAAAAGTTCGCAGCCCTGTTTATGATATCTTTTACTAGAAGTAAGGTCCTTATTAGTACTTAGGTTTATAAAAAACAAGTAGCACTTTTTGGTACAAATTCCTGGACATTAGGATTTGTCTTATAAGTTTTGATGGAGCAATGACACAATCTACATTGTTATGGCCGGCAAGAAGACTTAAAAAGAGAAAGCTCTGACTGTAATAACGCAGTTGGATGTACAATCGTAATATCTTCTTAATGTAACTTCCTAAATAATGGAAATTGTAGATCTGTTTGTTATTACTAATAAAATAAAATAAAAATAAAATAATGTAATGATGAATTTTTCTTTTGGTCTTTTGTTTCTTAAGGGCAAACGAGTCATATTATGTGGCTTGACTGGTTGTATTAATATTGATGTCGTCTTTATTTATAGTGCATTTACTATGCGAAGTAAGGTCCTTATTACAGAAATAGTAATTAAACGTGAAGTAATTAAAAAAAGGAATTAGTATAGTAATAAACTCTCTGTAAATCTCTTTTATTTAAATCTCTCTTAAGATCTCTTTAAATCTCTTTTTGTCTCGAATCTCGTGAGAATTTTCACACTTCGTTTATTAGTGGATGTTTAGTGTTTCCACAGTTCTTAAGATTTCGTCATCCTCGCTTGCTATAAGTGTGCGGAGCTTTGAACAAAATTCTTTTTCGGAATTCCCAGCTCGCCGTATTGCATAGTGTGCACCGAGCTTTGTGGTGTAAATGGTAAGTTTCTACACACAATTCCACAAACTACACCCTACTAGTTACTACTACTAAAAACTAAACCATAATAATTATCTGCTGCTTTAAGCCACATGCCACGTCATAGCTGATGTCACTTCTACTCATTCCTTTCGCTGGGTGAAACCTGCTCCTGTAACCTCTTCTTGATTGCCAAATCTTTTTGTTTCAATATATGCTCACGGTCCATATCCAAATAACTTGTCTTTTTGTTCTTCTTTAATATCCTGAGTTATGAGTTTATTTGAATATGTTTTGACCTGTCCAGATCTGTGACAAAATTAGACGATTCGCTATTTTCTGATCAGTAATGTTGATCTGATACTGGTGTTCGAACCAGCGGGTATCCATAAAGTGGTTTGGGTTCTGGTGTGGACGATGAAGATGATGGAGTCAGCGGTGCTTTAATCAACACTTTTAACTTATCATCTTTCTTGGATTTATAATATTCCAGCGTTATTAACTTACCCAGTGGTTATTTTGTGGGAAAATCAATGTCAGCGGCATATAGTGTTAATAATATTGAGGCAGTACAACGAAAATATTTGAAAACCATGCATTACCTTTGCTTCCATACGTCCGTGTGTCTACCTATGTGTACTTACTTAAAAAATATAGACTTACCAACTTAAAGTCCAGACGGTTACTGCTTGAAGTAATGTGTTTATATGTTATGTTAATTCTTATGAATGTTCAGACATTTGCACCAAATTATTCTATATAGTCCCTAGAACAACGTTAATGCGCAGTGCCCGTGCCCGACCAGTGTTCGCTGTCACCGCTTGTGTGAACCAATGCTGGTATACGTGCGCCTCTGCGACGCCTACCTAATAACTTCAATACTTATTTTCATAACCTTGACCTGTTTGGAGATTAAGAAATCATGTGCTCAAAACTATAAACTCTCTGGAAAATTCTTCTACAATTGACACTACATAATATATCAAATAAAGGTATCTCTTATTTTTCGGCATAAAATGTAATCTTTTCTTGAAATGAGTTTCTACTGTTCCATTTGCATGACGTGGTTTTTATGTTTTTAACATGTCTTATATATTTTGTGAATAACGCAGTTGGATGTACAATCGTAAAATCTTCTTAATGTAACTTCCTAAATAATAGAAATTAGTAGATCTGTTTGTTATTACTAATAAAATAAAATAATGCAGTGATGAATTTTTCTTTTGGTCTTTTGTTTCTTAAGGTCAAACGAGTCATATTATGTGGCTTGACTGGTTGTATTAATATTGATGTCGTCTTTATTTATAGTGCATTTCCTATGCGAAGTAAGGTCCTTATTACTACTAAGGTTTGTACGGGATGGAGTAGCACTTTTTGGTATAAATTCCTGGACATTAGGATTTGACTTACTAACTTTGGATGGAGCAATGACACAATCCTTTGGATTTATAGCATCTCATCCTCATCATCATCTCGGAAATTTTCAAGTTTTCTACACGTTGTAAGGAACCTTCGCGCTAAATATCAGTTCTTGAGATTTCTTCATGCTCGTCTGGCCTATGTTTGCGGACCTTTAAATATTTTTTAGTTTTTCTATATTGCCGGCTCGCCGTAGTGCATAGTGCCCGTGTGTGGTCACGACATGACGAGCGTTTCTAGCCGCGGTCATGTCGCACCCCATGCCAAGCCCATGTCAATCGGCGGTCAATCGAGCCACTGCGTCTTGATCTCTTTTGTGTCTCGAATCCTGTGGGAATTTTCACACTTCCTTTATTAGGGGACGTTAAATCTTTCTACACTTTGTAAGCAACCTATGCGCCAAATTTCAAGTTCGCAGACTTTATAGTTCTTGAGATTTCGTCATGCTCGCCTGCTTTAAGTGTGTGGAGCTTTAAACATTTTTTTTTTTTAATTGCCCGCCCACCTTATCGTAATGTGCACGGAGCATATTGCTTCGTATGCTAAAAGGGGCACATAAGGTCTTGAGTAAACTCACAAGTACTCACATTTCACAGTCCACAAATTTACACTAATGATAAGCAATATTTTACAAACTACACCATATTAATTATCTGTTTTAGCCACATGCTACGTCATAGCTGATGCGCTGTCTACTCATTACTTTTCCTGGCCGAAACCTGCTCCTGCAACCGCTTCTTGATTGCCAAATCTTTTTGTTTCAATATATGCTCGTGGTCTGTCCAAATAACTTGACTTATTGTTCTTCTTTAATATAGTGAGTTATGAGTTTATTTAAATATGTTTTGACCTGTCCAAATCTAAAATCTAAATCTTTTTGTTTCAATATATGCTCAAGGTCCATATCCAAATAACTTGTCTTTTTGTTCTTCTTTAATATCCTGAGTTATGAGTTTATTTGAATATGTTTTGACCTGTCCAGATCTGTGACAAAATTAGACGATTCGCTATTTTCTGATCAGTAATGTTGATCTGATACTGGTGTTCGAACCAGTGGGTATCCATAAAGTGGTTTGGGTTCTGGTGTGGACGATGAAGATGATGGAGTCAGCGGTGCTTTAATCAACACTTTTAACTTATCATCTTTCTTGGATTTATAATATTCCAGCGTTATTAACTTACCCAGTGGTTATTTTGTGGGAAAATCAATGTCAGCGGCATATAGTGTTAATAATATTGAGGCAGTACAACGAAAATATTTGAAAACCATGCATTACCTTTGCTTCCATACGTCCGTGTGTCTACCTATGTGTACTTACTTAAAAAATATAGACTTACCAACTTAAAGTCCAGACGGTTACTGCTTGAAGTAATGTGTTTATATGTTATGTTAATTCTTATGAATGTTCAGACATTTGCACCAAATTATTCTATATAGTCCCTAGAACAACGTTAATGCGCAGTGCCCGTGCCCGACCAGTGTTCGCTGTCACCGCTTGTCGAACCAATGCTGGTATACGTGCGCCTCTGCGACGCCTACCTAATAACTTCAATACTTATTTTCATAACCTTGACCTGTTTGGAGATTAAGAAATCATGTGCTCAAAACTATAAACTCTCTGGAAAATTCTTCTACAATTGACACTACATAATATATCAAATAAAGGTATCTCTTATTTTTCGGCATAAGATGTAATCTTTTCTTGAAATGAGTTTCTACTGTTCCATTTGCATGACGTGGTTTTTATGTTTTTAACATGTCTTATATATTTTGTGAATAACGCAGTTGGATGTACAATCGTAAAATTTTCTTAATGTAACTTCCTAAATAATAGAAATTAGTAGATCTGTTTGTTATTACTAATAAAATAAAATAATGCAGTGATTAATTTTTCTTTTGGTCTTTTGTTTCTTAAGGTCAAACGAGTCATATTATGTGGCTTGACTGGTTGTATTAATATTGATGTCGTCTTTATTTATAGTGCATTTCCTATGCGAAGTAAGGTCCTTATTACTACTAAGGTTTGTACGGGATGGAGTAGCACTTTTTGGTATAAATTCCTGGACATTAGGATTTGACTTACTAACTTTGGATGGAGCAATGACACAATCCTTTGGATTTATAGCATCTCATCCTCATCATCATCTCGGAAATTTTCAAGTTTTCTACACGTTGTAAGGAACCTTCGCGCCAAATATCTATATTTCTTCATGCTCGTCTGGCCTATGTTTGCGGACCTTTAAATATTTTTTAGTTTTTCTATATTGCCGGCTCGCCGTAGTGCATAGTGCCCGTGTGTGGTCACGACATGACGAGCGTTTCTAGCCGCGGTCATGTCGCACCCCATGCCAAGCCCATGTCAATCGGCGGTCAATCGAGCCACTGCGTCTTGATCTCTTTTGTGTCTCGAATCCTGTGGGAATTTTCACACTTCCTTTATTAGGGGACGTTAAATCTTTCTACACTTTGTAAGCAACCTATGCGCCAAATTTCAAGTTCGCAGACTTTATAGTTCTTGAGATTTCGTCATGCTCGCCTGCTTTAAGTGTTCTTTTTTTTTAAATTGCCCGCCCACCTTATCGTAATGTGCACGGAGCATATTGCTTCGTATGCTAAAAGGGGCACATAAGGTCTTGAGTAAACTCACAAGTACTCACATTTCACAGTCCACAAATTTACACTGATGATAAGCAATATTTTACAAACTACACCATATTAATTATCTGTTTTAGCCACATGCTACGTCATAGCTGATGCGCTGTCTACTCATTACTTTTCCTGGCCGAAACCTGCTCCTGCAACCGCTTCTTGATTGCTAAATCTTTTTGTTTCAATATATGCTCGAGGTCTGTCCAAATAACTTGACTTATTGTTCTTCTTTAATATAGTGAGTTATGAGTTTATTTAAATATGTTTTGACCTGTCCAAATCTGTGACAAAATTAGATGATTCGCTATTTTCTGATTAGTAGTGCTGATTGGATAATTTTTGTTAAATATACTTTATACTTTTGCATAACGAAAAGTATTCAAAAATACTTTATTTCCAATCTTATTCTGATGTGTAAAAATTAGATAATTTCTCATTTGTTCTTTGTTCCTGCCACTTAAGCTTTTTGATAATGATAGTGGCGAGAACAGAGGAACTGATCATCCATAAATTAAATAAAAATCGTCAATTTTTTAAGTTGTAATTCTATAGTATTTATCGATATTAAAACTTTCAAAGTCATTTAAATATTTAGCTTGTGTTAAAAGTACCTATCCAAATACCATCCAGATACGCCATTGTTCTCAAAAAAAGTTCGCAGCCCTGTTTATGATATCTTTTACTAGAAGTAAGGTCCTTATTAGTACTTAGGTTTATAAAAAACAAGTAGCACTTTTTGGTACAAATTCCTGGACATTAGGATTTGTCTTATAAGTTTTGATGGAGCAATGACACAATCTACATTGTTATGGCCGGCAAGAAGACTTAAAAAGAGAAAGCTCTGACTGTAATAACGCAGTTGGATGTACAATCGTAATATCTTCTTAATGTAACTTCCTAAATAATAGAAATTGTAGATCTGTTTGTTATTACTAATAAAATAAAATAAAAATAAAATAATGTAATGATGAATTTTTCTTTTGGTCTTTTGTTTCTTAAGGGCAAACGAGTCATATTATGTGGCTTGACTGGTTGTATTAATATTGATGTCGTCTTTATTTATAGTGCATTTACTATGCGAAGTAAGGTCCTTATTACAGAAATAGTAATTAAACGTGAAGTAATTAAAAAAAGGAATTAGTATAGTAATAAACTCTCTGTAAATCTCTTTTATTTAAATCTCTCTTAAGATCTCTTTAAATCTCTTTTTGTCTCGAATCTCGTGAGAATTTTCACACTTCGTTTATTAGTGGATGTTTAGTGTTTCCACAGTTCTTAAGATTTCGTCATCCTCGCTTGCTATAAGTGTGCGGAGCTTTGAACAAAATTCTTTTTCGGAATTCCCAGCTCGCCGTATTGCATAGTGTGCACCGAGCTTTGTGGTGTAAATGGTAAGTTTCTACACACAATTCCACAAACTACACCCTACTACTACTACTAAAAACTAAACCATAATAATTATCTGCTGCTTTAAGCCACATGCCACGTCATAGCTGATGTCACTTCTACTCATTCCTTTCGCTGGGTGAAACCTGCTCCTGTAACCTCTTCTTGATTGCCAAATCTTTTTGTTTCAATATATGCTCAAGGTCCATATCCAAATAACTTGTCTTTTTGTTCTTCTTTAATATCCTGAGTTATGAGTTTATTTGAATATGTTTTGACCTGTCCAGATCTGTGACAAAATAAGACGATTCGCTATTTTCTGATCAGTAATGTTGATCTGATACTGGTGCTCGAACCAGTGGGTATCCATAAAGTGTTTTGGGTTCTGGTGTGGACGATGAAGATGATGGAGTCAGCGGTGCTTTAATCAACACTTTTAACTTATCATCTTTCTTGGATTTATAGTATTCCAGTGTTATTAACTTACTTCAGTGGTTATTATGTCGGAAAATAATTTTTTTAGCGGCATATAGTGTTAATAACGTAGTGAGGACTTTTTCTTTTGGTCTTTTGTTTCTTAAGGTCAAACGATCATATTTCGCGGTTTGACTTTTGTATTAATATTAATGTCAACATTATTTATGGTGAGAGTTACCAATCATACTTTATTATAACGTATCTTACTTTATTTTTTTTAAGTATACTTTATACTTTTGCATAAAGAAAAGTATTCGAAAATACTTTATTTCCAATCTTATTCTGATGTGTAAAACTAGATAATTTCTCATTTGTTCTTTTTTCCTGCCACTTAAGCTTTTTGATAATGATAGTGGCGAGAAGAGAGGAACAGATCATCCATAAATTTAATAAAAATGGAGTAATTTTTAAGGTGTATAGGTATTCTGATATTATTTACGTATTAAAACTTTCAAAGTTATTTAAAAATTTAGCTTGTGTTAAAAGTACCTATCACAAATATGCTTTAAGGGAATAAAAATATAAATTAAAAAAACACTCTTTTTTTCTTGCAAATACTTAATTTATTCCTATTCAAAAAAAATGATACGCCATTGTTCTCAAAAATAGTTGGCAACCATATCTAAGGTATCTTTTACTGTGCGAAGTAAGGTCCTTATTATTGCTTAGGTTTATACAAGACGGAGTAGCACTTTTTGGTATAAATTCCTGGACTTTAGGATTTGACTTAAAACTTTTGATGGAGCAATGACACAATCCTTTGGTTTGATTTGTTCGAAATTTTGAACCTGAAGGAGAGAAATATTAATGAAACGTGAAGTAAATGGAAATTAAATAAAATAAACTTTATGACCAAATTGCATTTATCTCTTTTGTGTCTCGAATCCTGTGGGAATTTGCACACTTCCTTTATTAGCGGATGATAAATTTTTCGACACTGTTATAGCCGGCAAGAAGACTTAAAAAGAGAAAGATCTTACTGTAGATTTTTTTAAAAACCTGGGCCAAACTGTCAAGACCTTTTCACCACATATGTGAAGAAAGCAGGCAACCTATTCCTACACCAAATTTTAAGTTCGCAGGCTTTATAGTTCTTGAGATTTCGTCATGATCGTCTGCTCCAAGTGTGCTGAGTTTTGAACAAAATTTTTAGGTTTTCAATATACCTGCTCGCCGTATTGCATAGCTTTGCGGTGTGTTTCCTGTAGGTACGCTACAAGGGGCTCATAGGTTTTGAGTGCCTACAAGTACTCACATTTCGCTGCCACAAATTTACACTGATGATTAAATACATTTTTTTTCAAATTTAACATTTATTCTGAGCTTTGAACATTTTTTTTTAAATTACCTGCTCGTTGCTTTGTATGCTACGAGGGGCACATAGGTCTTGAGTAAACCCACAAGTACTCACATTTCACAGTTCACAAATTTACACCGATGATTAAAAACATTTAACAAACTACGCCATATTAATTATCTGTTTTAAACCGACTCATTATGATCGCTAACTGATACCGTTATTAACTCAGTGGTTTTTTTTTTCTCGGAAATCTATGGTATACATTCCTGGACAATAGAATTTAACTTACTAACTTTTGATAGAGCAATGTCACAATCCTTTGGATTTGATTCGTTCGAAATTTTGAACCTGAAAGACAGAAATAGTAATTAAACGTGAAGTAAGTAAAGGAAAAAAGGAATAATTATCATAAACTTTATGACCAAATTGCATTGATCTGTTTTTGTCTCGAATCTCGTGAGAATTTTACACATGGTTTATTAGTGGATGTTTAATGTTTCTACATTTCTTGAGATTTCGTCATCCTCATCTGCTGTAAGTGTGCGGAGCTTTGAACAAAATTAGTTTTCGAAATTCCCGGCTCGCCGAATTGCATAGTGTGCACCGAGCTTTGTGGTGAAAATGGTAAGTTTCTACACACAATTCCACAAACTACACCCTACTACTACTAAAAACTAAACCATAATAATTATCTGCTGCTTTAAGCCACATGCCACGTCATAGCTGATGTCACTTCTACTCATTCCTTTCGCTGGGTGAAACCTGCTCCTGTAACCTCTTCTTGATTGCCAAATCTTTTTGTTTCAATATATGCTCAAGGTCCATATCCAAATAACTTGTCTTTTTGTTCTTCTTTAATATCCTGAGTTATGAGTTTATTTGAATATGTTTTGACCTGTCCAGATCTGTGACAAAATTAGACGATTCGCTATTTTCTGATCAGTAATGTTGATCTGATACTGGTGTTCGAACCAGTGGGTATCCATAAAGTGGTTTGGGTTCTGGTGTGGACGATGAAGATGATGGAGTCAGCGGTGCTTTAATCACCACTTTTAATTTATTATCTTGCTTGGATTTATAATATTCCAGCGTTATTAACTTATTACAGTGGTTATTGTGTCGGAAAATCATTGTCAGAGGCATATAGTGTTAATAATGTACTGGTGACTTTTTCTTTTGGTCTTTTGTTTCTTAAAGTCAAACGAGCACCTCTGAGGTGCTGTCGACTTATTACTTTTACTGATGAAAATCGTGAAGTTTTTAAGTTGTATTTCGATACAATTTATGGATATTAAAACTTTCAAAGTCATTTAAAAATTTAACTTGTGTTAAAAGTACCTGTCTAAAATATGTTTTAAGGGAATAAAAATATAAATTTGAAAAAATCTCTTTTTTTCTTGCAAATACTGTATTTTTTCTATTCAAAAAAATTTATACGCCATTGTTCTCAAAAAAAGTTGGCAACCATATCTCTTACTATGCGAAGTAAGGTCCTTATTATTGCTTAGGTTTATACAAGACGGAGTAGCCCTTTTTGTATAAATTCCTGGAATTTAGGATTTGACTTATAACTTTTGATGGAGCAATGACACAATCCTTTGGTTTGATATGTTCGAAATTTTGAACCTGAAAAAGAGAAATATTAATGAAACGAGAAGTAAGGAAAAGAAATATAATAAACTTGATTACCAAATTGCATTTATGTCTTTTGTGTCTCGAATCCTGTGGAAATTTTCACACTTCTTTTATTACCGGATGTTTAATGTTTCTAATGTTTAATGAGATATCGTCATAATCGTCTGCTCTAAGTGTGCAAAGCTTAGAATAACATTTTCAGATTGTCGATATTTCCGGCTCGCCGTATTGGATAGTGTGCCTCGAGCTTTACGGTGCGTTGATTGTAGGTACGCTACAAGGAACTCATAGGTCTTGAGTACAAGTACGCACATTTCACAGACCACAAATTTACACTGATAAATAAAAACATTTAACAAGCTACGCCATATTAATTATCTATTTTAAGCCGGCTGATTACTTTCGCTAACTGAATCCAGATCCTGGAACCGTTTCTTGTTGCCAAATGATTTTGTTTCAATACACTCAAGGTTTGTTCAAATAACTTAACTTTTTTGTTCTTCTTTGATATTCTCAGTTATGAGTTTAAATATTTTCCTCGCTATTTTCTCGAGTTTTTCTTTTGGTCTTTTGTTTCTTAAGTTAAACCCTGTCATATTTCGCGGCTTGACTGTTTGTATTAATATTGATGTCGTCATTATTTATAGTATCTTATACTATGCGAAGTAGGGTCCTTATTACTACTTAGGTTTTTACAAAACAGAGTAGCACAATGTGGTATAGATTCCTGGACATTAGGATTTAACTTTCTAACGTTTGATGAAGCAATGACACAATCCTTTGGATTTGTAGCGTCGTCTTTCTCATCATCATCGTCAAAATGTTGAACGTGAAAGAGAGAAATATACTGCTCCAAGTGTGCGGAGCTTCGAACAAGATTTTGTTTTATTCAAAATTTGTTCGCTCGCCGTAAAATAGTGTGTTCCGAGCTTGTTGCTTCGTATGATATGAGGGGCATATAGGTCTTGAGTAAACTCACAAGTACTCACATTTCACAGTCTACAAATTTACACTGATGATTAACAATATTTAAAAAATTACGCTTGTCATAGATGAGGTGCTTTCGACTCATTACTTTCGCTGATTGTCCAACATCCAGCTCCCGCAACGATTTGATATTTTCTGATCATCGGTGTGGACCTGATACTGGTGCTCGAACCAGTGGGTATCGATAAAGTGTTTTAGGTTCTGGTGTGGACGATGAAGATGATGGAGTTAGCCGTGATTTAATCAACACTTTTAACTTATCATCTTTCTTGGATTTATAATATTCTAGCGTTAGTGGCTTAACTCAGTGGTGTTTTTGGAAAATCTTTGGTGTAATGTTCCTGGACATTAGGATTTAACTTTTGATAGAGCACAATCTTTTGGATTTGATTTGTTCGAAATTTTAAACCTGGAAGAGAGAAGTAGTAATGAAACAAGAAGTAAGTAAATGAAAAGGAATATAAACTTTATGACCAAATTACATTGATCTCTTTTTGTCTCGAATCTCGTGAGAATTTCCACACTTCGTTTATTAGTGGATTTTTTATGTTTCTACAGTTCTTGAGATTCCGTCATCCTCATCTGCTGTATAAGTGTGCGGAGCTTTGAAGCAAATTATTTTTCGAAATTGCCGGCTCGCCGTATTGCATAGTGTGCGCCGAGCTTTGTGGTGTAAATGGTAAGTTTCTACACACTATTCCACAAACTAAACCATATTAATTATCTGTTTGAGCCACATGCTACATCATAGCTAATGCGCTGTCTACTCATTACTTTTGGTGGTCGAAACCTGCTCCTGCAACCACTTCTTGATTGCGAAATCTTTTTGTTTCAATATATGCTCGAGGTGTATCCAAATGTCTTGACTTTTTTTCTTCTTTAATATACTGAGTTATGAGTTTATTTAAATATGTTTTGACCTGTCAAAGTCTGTGACAAAATTAGATGATTCGCTATTTTCTGATCAGTAATGTTGATCTGATACTGGTGCTCGAACCAATGGGTATCGATAAAGTGTTTTGGGTTCTGGTGTGGACGATGAAGACGATGGAGTCAACGGTGCTTTAATCACCGCTTTTAATTTAAGATCTTTCTTGGATTTATAATATTCCAGCGTTATTAACTTTTTTTAGTGGTGATTTTGAGGGAAAATCATTGTCAGCGGCATATAATGTTAATAATGTAGTGATGACGTTTTCTTTTGGTCTTTTGTTTCTTGAGATCAAACGAATTATATTTTGTGGCTTGACTGTATGCATTAATATTGATGTCGTCATTATTTATAGCACCGGTACATTAGGTATTAACTTACTAACTTTTGGTCTACCAAAAGTCTATCTTTAGTCTATCTTTTGAATCCAAAGATCCTTCCTCCAATCCTTTGGATTCATAGCATCATCATCATCACCATCTTCAAAATTTTTAAATGTTTCTTCTACACGTTCTAAGCAGGCTTTACGAGTATAGTTCTTGATTTTTTTTTTTTTTTTTACCAATCCCGCCAACCTAATTGGCGCCTATTGTTTACTAAACCTCATTCATACCAGTTCTCGCTTATATGCCTCTCGTACTGTCATTCCTCATACTGTTTCTTTCTCATATACATCTCCTATCATGCTTGTGGGTGGGACTCCCACATTATTAATAACTATTCTACTTAATTTTTATTAACTTTAATTTGGGGAGATAAACTCAAAACGGTCTTTTTATTAACAAAATATTATACAACTTATCTACTACAGTTCCTTATATACTAGTGCTTATTTCTATTTTATACTACTAATGCCTTATTTTTATTTATTTCTACTTATCCTATGCTTCTATTATATACTATAATATGTAATGAAACATAGTGTCGTTCACGTTTTGTTTCTTTTCAGTACCTTTGTGGCCACATTCTCGCAGTACACTAGAAATCTATTTCTTCCTTTGCCGGACATCACTTCCCACACGGTGTCCCTCTTCAGCCTGACGCCCAACTCACACTCCAACTGGTAGCGTTCCCTAGCAAAAATCGGGCAATCTATGAGTATGTGTTGGACAGTTTCGGCTTCATCGAGATCGCAGAAGTTCTTGATATTTCATCATGCTTGTTTGCTCTAAGTGTGCGGAGATTTAAACCAAATTTTAAAATTTTCAAAAGTGCCGCCGTATCATAATGTGCTCCGAGCTTTATGGTGTGTTTTTTGGTACGCTACAAGGACTGTGCTTCGCTTTTGGCACATCACAAAATTGCAGCTTGCTGCTATCCTCCCTGGAAACGAACACCTCGAGTTGTTCTAAGAGTCCGCATCCCAAAAAGTATCAAGCAGTTATGAGTTTAGATATTTTCTTCTTTAATTTTATTTCGTTCCATTTACTTTCTGCCCAAACCTGTGGCATAGTTCGATGATTCGCTATTTTCTGATCAACGGTGTTGACCTGATACTGATGCTTGAACCAGTGGGTATCGATAAAGTGTTTTGGGGATCTGGTGTGGAAGATGAAGATTATGGAGTCAGTGGTGCTTTAATCAGAACTTTTAGGTTCTCATCTTTTTTGGATTTATAATATTAAAGCGTTACTCTGTGGTATTTTTCAGAAAATCATTGTCAGCGGCATATATTCTTAATAATGTAGTGATGACTTTTTCTTTTGTTTCCTAACTATTTATGTGAATATTTATGTCGTCATTATTCTAGTACCTTTACTATGCAAAGTAAGGAACGTATTACTACTTAGGTTTTTACAAGACGGCGTAGCACTTTTGCTTTTCTGGTATAATTTCCTGGACATTAGGATTTAACTTACTAACTTTTGATAGAGCAATGAGACAATCCTTTGCATTTGTAGCGTCATCGTCACTATCATTATCTTCTTCCAAATTTTCAACCTGAAAGAGAATTATTAAGGCCAAATTATAAGGCCAATTAAATTATATAAATAATAAATATTCTAAATTTAATATAATAATAGTTGGTGATTTTAATATCAATATCTTAGAGAGTGACATAAAATTTAGCGAGTTTATAGATTTAATGTTTCAATACAGACTAACACAACATGTGAAAAAACCTATGCGTGTCACAAAAACTACATTTACATGTTTGGACTGAATCTTTACGAATGCTAGCATAGATAAAATACAAACAGCAGTAGAGGATTTTGTTTTGTCGGACCATAGTGGACCAATTATACACATTAATATAATGTATAACATAACCTCCGATCCTAAACAAATCGCCAACATTTTCAATAACTTCTTTGCGTCCATCGGAGAGAGAATTTCTCTACAAGTGCCCAGCGAGCCAGGAAGGACATTAGTGCTTTCTTCTACAGAAAACACAATGTTCTTGAAACCTATAGACCCTCAAGAAGTAAATACTTTGTTGAAAAGTTTAAAAAATTAAATAAGGCACGGTATAGGCGAATTTCCACCTATACTACTCAAACAATGTGCAGACGAACTTACTATGTAATAATAATCCATGAAGTTCATATATTCACAGATGCGTCTGAAAGAGCTTATGGCGCTTGTCTATACATTCGCTCCATAACTAGTTCAGGTATAGTCACTGTTCACCTGTTAACGTCTAAAAGCCGTATGGCACCCGTAAAACCTACTACTATTCCTCGGTTGGAACTACGTGGAGTATGCTCTGTTAGGTTCTAGATTGTGCACAAGGGTGAAAAACTCCATGACAATTCCAATCCACAGATTTCAATATTGGTGTGATTCTACCATAGTGCTAGGATAGTTAGCCATATCCACCCCTTTCGTTAGAAATCGTGTTAACGAAATTCTAGAAAGTTCCTCGAGTTCTGAGTGGAGATACGTATCGTCCAATGATAATCTCGTGGCTGATGGCTGATCAGATCAGCGACTCTGCGCTTTGGTGGTCAGGCCCTCGATTTTTATGTAATAATGTAAATGCTTGGCCACAACAGCCCAACCAAAACATGATACAGGATCTTCCTGAAGTGCTTTGTAACATTGTAGATAATTATAATATTAACCCTAATTTTAAAATAACATGTAGTTCAATTAGACAAAGTTTAATACATAAATATTCTAATTTTATATTCTAATATAATTTAAGATTTAATTACAATATAAAAAATCCCCTTTCCAAAATAACAGCTTCTCTTTCTATTGAAGAATTTAAAAATGCCTTGTCTTTCATAATACGTATAGCTCAATTCGAAATGTTTCCAGATAAGTACGCTGCTCTCAAATCCAGGAAGTCATTAACACGTAAAAATCGTTTAATTTCCCTATCCTCTTTTTTATATACTGACAATGTTAGTCGTGTAGGGGGCAAGCTTGATAATTCCCAATACGAATATGACGCCCAATAAAACTCCCAATTTTACTTTGTAATTTTACATCACTTGACTAAATTTATCTTTCAAATGCAACATGAAAAGTTTGTACGTGCAGTTCCACCATTACTTTTAGCAAATATTCGCCAAAATTATTGGCCTTTAAGGGGCAAAGATCTTTCTAAGTTGACTGTAAATAAATGCCTGAAATGTTTTAGATTTAAAGCTCAAAATGTGCAACCAATTATGGGTCAACTACCCAATACTAGGAGTGCTCTATAATTTTAATAGTAGTGTCGACTATGTTGAGCCTATATTGATATCTGACCGGAAAGGTCGGATATCTAGATTAATCGAGTTCTACCTGTGCATTTTTGTATGTATGACTACTAAAGCTGTACACCTCGAGCTTATCACGGATCTGTCTAAAGAAGCCTATAAGGCTGCTTCGTTGCGACATGCCTCGTACCATCTTGTCTGATAACGGTACAAACTTTGTCGGAATGTGTAACGAATTATATAACTTTTTGCAGGATACCTACTGATGTTGCATATGAAATAGCTAAAGAGAAATAGAGTTCAAGTTTTCACTGACGTATTCGCCGCATTTTAATGGCCTTGCTAAGGCCATTTTTTTAATTTAGCAATTTTTTCTAGAACGGCGGTTCTAGACAAAATGGCTAAATTAAAAAAATACCTACGTGCCTGACTCAAATAGAGACAATACATTGAAGACCCCTTACTCCCTTATCTACTGATCCTCTCGATTTCTCTGCCCAACTCCTTCTCACTTCCGCTATTGAACACTCACTAATATTTTTTCCAAATACACAGGTTTAGAACGAGATGGCCTACTTCTACCAATGGCGACATAACGTTGGGATCGCTTGTTCTCGTGAAGAACAAGGAGTTTCCACCGCTTTGCTGGTTACTGGAACGCGTCGTGCAGGTGGCACTGACGTTGTCACGAGGGTTGCGGAGCTGAAGACGAAGAGAGGAACGATTTGACGCGGTTTCAACAATATCTGCCCGCTTCCTTTTTGAAGTATACTTCAACCCCCCTTTTGTTCTTTGTATATTATACACCAGTTTAACAGTCCAGTGAGTTTTACTGATTCCCCTGAGCTATTGAACTCACCCTAAACATAAACCTTTCTGCTCTTTAGACAGTAATCTCCGTAGAAATTACGTCATAGCACGCACTGTTTATATTTTTGAGGCCCTTAACAATATTGAAAATGTAAGTAGCTACTCCAATTGACAAGTAACTCATCCATTCTCAACCCACAATCACTCTCTTTCAAGTCTGCCAAACAACTGCCCATATATAGATTGAACAGCCATGGTGACGCGACCCAGCCCAGCCCTATCTAACAGATGGGGATGCCAAATCAACTTGTGTACGCCCCATTTAGCCTAACACAGGCACTAGAATCCCTGTAAATGGTTTACATACTATCCTGCCAACAATTTTGTGACTTTTTTTGCATTTTCCATGTTTAGAGTATAAAGTTATTTTAGTGAAGGAAAAATTCGACCGTGAGCAGGATTCGAACCTGCGTCTTCTGGTTAGATACACCAGTCGCTATAACATCTAAGTCACTGCGAGTCCCACCGACCAGTTCGAAATTTGCCTTCACATTCTGAATTTACGTATTAAGAGTCCGGCGGACCGAATTTCTCTTATAAACATAATACTGAAATAAATCCTAATTCAAACCCAATTTAATCAAATTCTGTTATTATTCGGATTCCGATACCGTAAATCTAGGTTCCTACTCTACCATTTCATCCAAAATACTTCACTGGAAATAAATGTAAGCGAATGCAATTTTTATAACTTTACCAAGTTTGGAACGATTTTGAATTATTTTATTTTCAGTAAAGTATTAATAGATGAAATAGTACTGTAGGAACCTAGATTAACGGTATCCAAATCTGATACATAAACATAATTTGATAGAATATTGTCTGGATTACGATTTATTTCGATATTACGTTTTTGAGGGCAATTCAAGCGCCGCCGGACCCTAAAGGTGACGTCACCGACATCTATTGAAAAGTTGCTTCTCAGCCAACATGACTTACTTTACAGTTAGTTCGATGTCGATCGATGCCACCTTATCTTTTAACTGTATTTTTGTGAATTTTAGATTTTTTTGCATTTTTCATGCTAATTAGCGTGGAAAATGCAAAAAAATCTCAAAAAGACGGTGATTTTTATGCATTTTCCATACTAATTAGCATGAAAAATGCAAAAAAATCTCAAAAAGATAGTTAAAAGGTAAAGTGGTATCGTACGACATCGAATTAACGTACATCGTACCTGCGTAACTCGACGGTTTATCCCAGATGTACAGAGTTATGAATAACAAATAAGTAATACTACAGGCTAATAAAGCAGTAAAGTAAGTTTGGTATTATTTTGTGGTATTGTTAGCACAAAATAATTCCAAATTAATATATACATAATAAACAACACAGTCATCAAAGACAAAAATTGTCATGGTCTAAGGATATTCATACCATCAATTTATACGAGACAAAATAAAACCAATAATTTGTATCTGTTACACATATATTTAACAAACACTGGGATAATTGTCATGAAAACATCTGACTCGATATGGTAAATAATTACACTTATTTCCTTATCATCTACGTTTACGTTAATAACATCACCACACTTCAATATATAACTTGAATCTTCAACTAGGAGGTCAACAGTCTGTGTAACAACATTTGTGTGTTGTGTAACAACTATGCTAAGTCGAAGGTCATTCTTCCTACTACAGTTTGTACCAGTTTAGTCAACTAGTCCAAAAACAAGACGCAGTAGGACTTTGGTATAAATTCCAGGACATTAGGATTTAGCTTTTAATAGAGCAATGACACAAATTATATTTGTGGTTTCATCATGTCCTAGGATAAATACACTATATTAACAAAAAAAAAGCTAACAATAAAGACAAAATAATATGGAAAATAATATGTGAAAGAACTAAAATAACACTAAAGAACAATAAATTTAACATAACACTACAAACAAATCGGCACCATTTTTAAGAGTTTCTTTGCCTCCATCAGAGTGAGAAGTGCTCTACAAGTGCTCACCGAGCCAGATAGAACTTCAATGCTCTCTGCATTACCTACTGAAAACACAACGCAACCACAAAAAAGTATTTTTTTTTTATATATCATCATGTGTGCCGAGCTTGGTGTAAAGTAAATGGTAAGTAGGTATAGAACACCTTATGTACTTCACAATCCATAAATTTACACTGATGATTAACAAAATTTCACAGGCTCTTAGTCCTTACCTCTCCTTGTTAATCATGGACGCTCTTACGTCGTACAAACAGGGGGAGGCTCTCTGGTGCATGCTCTTTGCCGACGACATTGAGCTAGTGGTTGAAAGTGGGCCCTGCCGGAATGGTCACAGACTGGAAAGAGTCGGACTGAAAGTAACCAGAACCAAGACGGAGTAGTACCTCTCCAGTACTACGTCCACATCTTTGGATAGAGTATCCTCATCAATCTGCTCGGACTTTAGGTATCTTGGGTCACTTGTACAAAGCAATAGTGGGATTGACTGGCAAATTTACACATTGAATCAACCGAATCAATTCAGGTTAGATAAAATGGCGACACGTCACAGGAACACCTTGTGACAGACGGATGCCTCTCAAGCCGAAGGTGAAAATCTATAAATCCACCTGTCGTGTTGTATTGATCAGTGTGCTGGGCCGTTAAGAAGATGGATGAGAGAAGACTGTTAAGGTGGATGGGTGGAGTATAATAGAGAAAGTCTGAAAGAAGCGCTAGTAGTAGAAAATAAATAATTGTCTTGGTATGGGCATAATAATGAAGAGGGATGAAACGCATGTGACTAAAGAGTAATGAATAAGCATGTGGAGGGACGGAGGGAGGCCAAAGAAAAGATGGATGGATTGTGTTAAGACCGATATGATGGGAAAGGGAGTGAATGAAGAGGTGACGGCTCACAGGGATGAATGGAAGAAAAGGACATGCTGTGCCGCCCCCAAATAAATTGATGATGATGATTAACAACATTTTACAAACTACGCTGCATACCGTTATGCTTCGCTGGTCGAAGCCTGCTTCTGCAACCGCATCTCGATTGCCAATGTTTTTGTTTCAATATATCCTCAAGGTATCTCCATGTGACTTGATTTTTTGTTCTTCTTTTATATACTTAGGAGAGGCTTTTCTCTCGAAAGCAAAATGTCCCAGGCATACCGCAGGAGATATGTTTTTGGTAGGATCTTCGAGCCACTTGTTGACTTTTTCTATAGAACAGGGGCGATTTTTATGTGGGTGTCAATCTGTTTGCAAGTTTGCAGCGGTGTTGAGCTGATACTGATGCTCGTGATAAAGGTGAACCCTCCGCAGATTCAAACAGCTTAACGATCGCGGCTAGAAGTTGCTCAGCCTGACCTGGAAATAACAATTAATTTTCTATATTGAGCCTCTACAATTTTTTAAGTGACTTAGATTTATCATAAAATTAAAATTTTTTTACCTACACTATTTTTTTCTTTGTAACACTGGGCTCAGTAGTGCGCTGTTTGCTTTATGACCAACTCGCATTGATCTCGTCATGTGTTCCGTGAGAATTTTCACACTTCCTTTCTTAACGGATGTTTAATCTTTCTACACTTCATCATAAACGAACCTGAAAGAAAAAGGATTTTAAAAGAGCTAAAATTAAATATGTTAGACTTAAGTATATTTTATAACATTTTAGCTAAGCCTGTCACTCGAGGAAAAATATTGTTTATTTTGTGGAGGTGCGAGGAGTGTTGCTCCTCACACCAAAGGGAGGATCCTCCGACCAGACGGGTGTTTTGCCTGGCGGGCCACGGACTGACGGTTGATGTCGGGCGGTTGTATATACGCAGGTTGCGTTGCAAACTTCACTTGCGCGATTCGGGACTTGTCCGTATAGTTTGTATGTAGCTCGGTAGATGTCGCTACAATTTCCTTAGTTACTTTATAAAAAATCTAAAAATTAAGTTATTAGGGCACTGACATGAACTGTGTTCAAAAGTTCCTAAATTATAATAGAGCGAATAAAATGAATAAGCAACTCACACGCCAAGTTTCAAGGCTTTATAGTTTCTGAGATTTCGTCATAAATTTGTAATCGTCTAGTCTCTAGGCTCCTGTATGTGCGGAGTTTTGAAAAAAATATGAAAATGGCTGGCTCGACGTATTGCATAGTGTGCGCCGACCATTTTAAAGTTATCATCTATCTTGGATATATAATATTCCAGCGTTATTATCTTATATCTGTGGTTTTTTCTGAAATACATTGTAAACGGCATATAATAGTTTAATAACATGCAAACAAAACTTAAGAAACAAAAGAAAAGTCATTTCTACAATCAAACTAGTCATATTTCGCGGCTTGACTGTTTGTGTTAATATTGATGTCGTCATTATGTATAGTACGTTTAGTATGCGACGTAAGGTCCTCATTACTACTAAGGTTTGTACAAGACAGAGTAACACTTATTGGTATAAATTCGTGGTCAATAGGATTTAACTTACCTACTATCTTTTTATGGAGCATTATTAAAATCCTTCAGATTTGTAGCATCATCATCATCACCATCATCGAAATTTTGAAACTGAAAGAGAGAAATAGTAATGAAACAAAGTAAATGAGAAAGGAATATAATAAAATTAGCTTCGGGCTGCGTGGACTGCAGAATTAGGTCCGACCTAGATAAAAAGCCTATGTGTTATTCCAGACTATAATCTATCTCTGTGCCAAATTTCATCCAGATCCGTTCTGCCGTTCTGGCGTAAATGAGTAACAAACATCCATACTTCCAAACTTCAAGACATCCATACTCACAAACTTTCACGTTTATAATATTAGTAAGGATTTATGATCAACTTGCATTGATCTCTTTTGTGTGAATCCTGTGGGAACTTTCACACTTCACTTCAACTTATACACCAAATTTCAAGTTCGCAGTCTTTATAGTTCTTGAAAGTTTGCCATAAATCTATAATCTTCTATAATTTAGTCTGCTGTAAGTGTGGAGCTTTGAACGTGTATGGAAACTGGTAGCTCGCCGTATCGCATAGTGAGCACCGAGCTTCGTGGTGTAAATGGTAAGTAAGTGGGTAAGTAAGCAGTTAAGTAAGTAAGTAGGTAACTAAGTAGATAAGTAAATAGGTAATGGTAAGTAGTATGCTACAAGGTGCGTAGGTCTTGAGTAGGTACTAGAGAAAGGTCCCAGGGCCCCCAAACGTTACTTATTTTCTCAGGAATAAAATATGTAAGATAAAGTAGTGTTTTTATTTACTTTCAATGTATGCATACCTGTGGTGCTAAAGGTATGCAAAAACTCAACTACATTTACTTTTATATTTTCTTTATAATAATGTATAATAATTTTATTTCTCACCACAGTATAAAATACAAATTTCATTCATTAGACTCTTACATTGTTAACATTGTAATACGATATATTATGGGGGACTGGTGCCTAAACTAGGCGAAAGCCTGTATTTCAGGTCACCAGTGCAAGAAATTACTATTTTGGTAAATAAACATAATTATATTCATTCATTCAACATTCTTTGAAACATAAAAAATCCCTAAGACATTAAGAAAAGTGTGGTAACACTGAAACAGGTATGCAAACACTGAAAGTACTACTTTATCCTACTACTATCCTACCTGACCACTACTTTATCCTACACATATTGTTGTTGAGAACATAAGTATCTAACGTCTTGGACGGCAAACAAACATACGGCCCGCCTGATGGTAAGCGGTTACCGGAGCCTATGGACGCTTGCTACACCAGGGGTATCACTCGCGTTCTGCCGACCCTGTAAATTAAGGAGGAATAGTTGGGCTGGCAGCATAGAAGACAATAACGTGATGCTTATCCTATCTTCCAACACAACACTTCCTCACGGAGCTCTGTCGATCTTGCTCACCGTTAGGAACACAACTTAGCACCGAGCTATGTTATTTGGCTATGATTTTCTGCAAAGTGAAGGTACTTCCCCAGTCGGGCACTATGTCCTACCTCTCAATAAGAACTGCATACGGATGAAGTCGCTTCCTATATCTAGCGTTGAAACACACCTATATAATTTCCTGCTTCTAGACGCATCAGTTGAAGCCATAGGTAGATGTAATAGCTATATTACTACATACTTCAACTATGTGCGTTGTGTGTTAGTGTTTGTGGTTCGACTTATCAAGAAATCGCCCGGAGTTACCAAGGAACGACTTCAAATATATTCAGAAACGATGCACAACAATAACCTGAGACCATATTACAACGTCTTACTGCGATCGCTTGAGAGGGAGGGATGTCCTTTTACACATTATATAACTCCATCCCTTTCTCTCACAACCTAAAAATTATCGTATTAACACATTGTAATATGAAGACATGAAGATAAGATTGACTATTTGTTATAGTAGGTACTTGACTAAATTGTAAATTAGCATTTGTAACATTTGCTGAATGCCCCGTAAATCTGGTGTGATGTCTTTAATAGACGCTAGTAATCAGTAGAATTACTAATAAATACTTACTTGCTGCTTCGCTGAGGTTATGTCATAAGTAAATTAAAAAACCCAAAAGTAGCTATACCACACCGCTACACTGAGCAATTGTGATCTCGCTCTGTCTAAGTTCCTGCTAAATAACATCTGAAGGGTAATTCTAGTACTTACTGTGTTCGGTCCACACTGGAATCGGACTTGGTACCTATTAGTAAAAACTCAGACACCGAATACTTACAAACATGATTATAATAACTATAGAACTAACAGCAAAATACCTTTAGTAAATACCTTTGAATCTCTTGTCGTTTCCACCAGGTTCGGATCGTAATCACAGACACAAATTACCATGTAGCAAGCTAGTCATAGACTGATGCAGCGAGTTCACTCCGTCATTGCGTTGGTATATTTTTCTTCATCTACCTCCACATTTTCATTATTATTATAAAGCATGCGACACACTACACTCAATGTGTCCATATTTTAACCGACTTTAAATAGCTTTTTTTTAATGTTCTATTCCACGTTGTTAATGTAAAACCGGCCTTCGCGTTGGAAAGCTCAGCCTCACACACAGCTTTTGAATAAAAATGGCAATCGGATGAGAGTACTATTGTGTGCTGGACCTGATCAATTGTCAATTTTCGATCTCAAATTCCATCTAACTTGTGTCTGAATTCTCGGTAACATCTGAACGCATCTAGACGCTAGCAGTAAGTAGAAATACTACTATATTACTAGTTATATACTTGCTGCTTGGCTGAACAATAAGTTAAGAATGCTGAAAAATAATATACTTTAAATATTTCCGAACATACTGTGCTTCTAAGTTCAAATGTATAAAAATACATTGAACTACATATTCCCACAATAAGCAGCTATGTCACAACCAAATTAAGTAACCCAAAAGTACTTATCACGCCGCTACCCTGATCGATTGTCAATTTTCGATCTCAAATTCTATCTTACTTGTGTCTGAGTTCTTGCTAACATCTGAAGGGTAATTCTAAATAAACACACTATACTCAATGTATCCATATTTTAACTGACTTTAAATAGCGTGTTTTTTTTATATTCTAATCATTGGATTCCACGTTGCCGATAATTTAAAACTGCACACTGATAATTTACTCCATGCGTACAATATACACAATTGGGGCAAAGGTAAACAATATCGTGGGCACATGTAAGGATGTGTGTGTTTTTTTTACGTGGGAGAGCCATGCTTCGGCACGACTGGGCCGGTTCGACCGGAGTGATACCACGGCCTCACAGAAAACCGGCGTTAAACAACGCTTACGTTGTGTTTCGCCGAGTGAGTGAGGTTACCGGAGGCCCAATCCCCTTTTAAAAGGTCGGCAACGCATTCGTGACTCCTCTGGTGTTAAAAGGTTCGAAGAACATATTACACAAATCAGCGATTGCCAAAACTATACTCCAATCAGGTAGTAACCTTTAGATTGAGTTCCAGGTTCCAGCACACAAAAGTCCTCTCATCCGATAGCCACTTTTAAAAGTAGTGTGTGAAGCTATTGTAATCCAAAAACACAAGACTATGAATCGCGAGGACTGTTTTAAATTATCAGCAACGTGGAATAAAGTAATAGTGCTCCGTATATTTGTATCCATATTTTTGAACAATGAAGTTTTTAATAAAAAAAAAATTAAAATATCAAAACCTCGCCATTTAAAGTCGGTTAGCCATATAGACACAGTGAGTGTAATGTGTCGCGGCCTTTAGAATAATTATGAAAACAGGGAGGTAGATGAAGAGAAATCTACCAAACCAATGACGGAATAAATTCGCTGCATCAGGTAGCTTTGTCTCGACGTTTGTGTGTGTGAGAATTTGTGTTTGTAAAAGCAATCACGATACAGGAGAAAATCCTAGTCTGGGGCACCGTTGTTATAAAAAAAAACCTAATGGAAACGTCAAGTGATTCAAAGTTATTTATTGCGCATTAATACCTGTAAGTTCTATAATAATATCATGCAACGCGATAGTTAGCATAATTATAATTATTATGGAGGTAGAAGCTAGGGCATTGGTTCGAAACCAACCTATTGCACTACCACTCTAACATTTAGCTTTTAACGTAATACCGAAATAAATCGTAATTCAAACAAAATTTTATCAATTTGTGTTATTATTCGGATTCCGATACCGTTAAACTAAGTTCCTACGCTGCCATTTCGCCCAAAATACTTCACTGTAAAAAAATGTAAGCGAATGCAATTTTTGATAACTTTAACAAATTCGGAACCATTTTTCGGTCTTTTATTTCCAATGAAGTAGCAGTAGACGAAATAGTACCGTAGGAACCTAGATTAACGGTATCCAAATCCGAATAATAACTAGTTTGATAGATTATTGTCTGGATTACGTTTTTGTGAGCAATTCAAGCTCCGCCGGTCCCTTAACAAGAATACTAGTAATGGGCGAACCACATTGCTAGTAAACTTTAAAAAAAAATATTGCCAGATTCGAATCGAACAAAAGTGTCTCTATTGCTTGATTTTCCTGAGACAACGTCAAAGTTCTTTATTGCTTCATGTGTCAATTACATAGGTCTTTAAGTTTGGTAAGTAGCAACATGAAACCCCGTTGGGGCACAACATAGGATAGAGAGGTACATACACCGTCACATTTAAGTCGTTTATAAGCCGAAAGGACGGTATTATACTCATCACTAGGAATAACTTTTACTATGGAACCAACCCTGAAATCACGAAAAAAACGGCTGTTCCCATACATTTTGTGTACTCTGAACTCGTCAAAGTGTATGGAACAGCTGTTTAATTTTGTGATCGTATTGTATTTTGTGATGTATGTATTTAAAGTTAATTACATACTGCATAATATTATTATCTATTATTTAAAAAATTACATTACTGGAAAATAAATTTAACTTAAAATATAAAACCATTTAGGTTGGTAATCAATTTACAGAATGATTAGGTATTGTTATTATTTTTGTTTTTTTATGGCGTTTTTGAGTTTTTATTAGTAAGTTAATTATATTTTTAGCATTATCAGTTCAGAGCTCTGCATGAAATCTCCAGGTGGTACAACACGCATGCGTCAGTTCATTGATCTCTTCTCAACTCGGGCCGAGACAGCATCCGAGCGGACAGTTTCTCAATTCTAATATCGTTTGTCTAAATAACCCCAAAAAAGTGAGTGTGAATCTTTCAAGGCTTTTGACAAGTAAGTAATTGATCTATAAGTTTCTACTTCTACTTGTAAGGGGAATCTGTGTGTAATTTTGTGTAAATTTCTGTTGGTACTTATCAGCTTCTGTGGAAGAGAAAATGGATACTTACTCATCCCGTATCTATTTATCACAAATATTTATTTTCAATTTAATTTAATATTTGTAAGGTTTGACAGTTTCTTTAATAGTTGTTAATTATATTTAGTAATAAATAATTATTTATTATCAAGCAACCCTTACAAAAAATACACACAATACGAATTAATTATGCTAATACGCTCATACATAAATAAAATATTACAAGTACCTATGTTTTGGCATATGCACAATTTTCAGTAGTTTTTGAGAGAGTTTTTAAGTATTAATATATCATACACAGAGGTTTACAGTGGTCCGGTATGTTTGTCCCAATAACACTTTGCTCGACCTAGGAATCGAACTCGGGACCTCTAGCGTAACAATCGCGCTTAGTAGGTACCTACTACTATCTTGTAAATTATTACCTATATGCGAATTCATAGAAAATCTTATCATTTTCAGCAAAAGAACACACCCACCAGCTGGAAAAATGGTCAATTTCAATTTGGAGACGGCGGACGCCACTGTAAGTATTTCTATCTATATATATACTTATTCTAAATACGGCTAAATAAGCGACCGCAATTTTTTTCAATATTAGCTGGCGCCATCTATATTTAGACGGTGAAATAATGATGACTGTTTAGCAGGAAAAGCGAGTCGAATAAAAATGGCCATGCATTCATTCTGCGACTGCGATATTTTACTTGTTTAACATGTTATAGCTGTGTCCCCCGGTTTTACCCACCATTTCTGGCTTTTATCTTTTTCCTCTGCTCCTAAGGGTTGTAGCGTGATGTCAAATTGCCTATAATCACAAAAATTTTATCTTTTATCGCATTTAAATTACCTATTAAATCCGTAAAGTGGGTTTATATCAATATGTCTAATATTCGCGTATGTTTCAAAAACAGTTCCTATGCTAGTCAGTACGGTCTGCTTATAATTTTATTATCGTAGGACAATATTCCATCTTGTGATGAACAATTGTTTATTTATTTATTTTCAGCAATTGATGAACGAAATTATCCGTATCACTCTCACCGAGTATAACGCACTGGGTGAGTATTATTTAATATCCACTTTACTATATTTTCTTTTGTACTAAGTTGCCAAGCTCAAGTGGGTCTAACCACGTCATGTTAGCCGAATGTCAGGTCAGCACTGGCCCAGTGCTGACCTGACATTCATAACAACGAAATGGCATCCCACTGCAAGGCGACGACGAGGGCGACCACGTCGTCCGTGGCGAGATTTGGACGCGTTCCAAGTTGCGTGCACCCGACTTTCAAGGAAAAAGCGGGGAGAGGTCTTTGCTCGATCTTGGAACAATTCAGGCTAAATAATAATAATAAATTAATGAGATGACAAACAAGCATGCGAGCCGCGCATAAAAAGCGGAAACTGCAGCCTAAAAACGTCGACAACACCAGTAGTATCCATTCGCGCGTTATATTCTTGAGACCGCCGTTGTGAAGTCTCATCACATTACAGTTTAGGCATGTATTATATAAGTTATTTTAACCGACGTCAAAAAAGGAAAAGGTTCTGAATTCATTAGAATCTTTTTAGGGTTCCGTACCTCAAAAGGAAAAAACGGAACCCTTATAGAATGACTTAGTTGTCCGTCCGTCCGTCTGTCTTTCAAAACCCTTTATCTTGGGAATACGTGGAGGTATCGAGTTGAAATTAAAACCATATACTCAAGTCTATATTCCCTTGAAGCTGTGATAAAAACAAACTTCTATGTTAACGTAAAAAAGATACGTCCGTTCATGCCCTAAAAATGTATATTTCGACACTCTCAAGGGAATCAAAATTTATAGGGTATTACCCGTTGACCTAGAACTTTGAAATTTGGCAAGTAATACCGTCTTATACCACAAGTATAGGGAAAAAACTGAAAACTATACATTTGTAATTAATTATACATACAAATTTGTACGGAACCCTCGGTGGGCGCGTCCGACAAGCACTTGTCCGGTTTTTTATGTATGTTCCCCGATTACTCAAAGACGCCTGGACCGATTTGGAAAACTCTTCTTTTGTTTGAAACAGTACACTTCCCAAGTAGTCTCATATGAATTTAGTCAAGATTTGATTACAAAATGTAGAACAAAGTAACAATAACGCGTACTAACCGAGTAAATGACAACGTCGTCGAGGTACCTACGTAATTTTTTTTTATGGGATAGTGGGACAAACGAGCAGACGGATCACCTGATGGTAAGCGATTATCGCCGCCCATGGACACCCGCAACACCAGAGGAGTCACAAGTGTGTTGCCCGCCTTTTAAAAGGGGATTGGGCCTCCTGTAACCTCACTCACTCGACGAAACACAACGTAAGCGTTGTTTGACGCTGGTTTTCTGTGAGGCCGTGGTATCTATTACTCCGGTCGAGCCGGCCCATTCGTGCATGCAAGCATGGCTCTCCCACGTTAAATTAATTCTACTTGCTACTCAAAATGTTGAAACCTTTTTGAAGGATTTCGCCAATAAGATATGATAGTATGTCCTTCTAGGGCGACCTCTATCGACGCTGCCGCTGACATTCGCCTTATAAGTACATTCCTTTCGTTAATCGTCTGTTATACATTCTTTCAACATGTTTAGACCATCTCAGCATATTCTTTTCAATACGTGTCACTACATTATCTTTCATCATCATCATCATATCAGCCTATTGCCGTCCACTGCTGAACGTCGGCCTACCCCAAAGAGCGCCAACCATCTTATCTTTACATAAATATAATTATCATTCTATTAGTTTACCTAATTTCAGTGTACTATGGGGTTTACAGGTGACAAGATTGCGAAGCCCTGCCCTGAAGAAGAAGAACAAGAGATGGTTGACGAAATGATGGAGAAATACCTAGACAACGAGCGTCTCCTAGATTCCTACTTCGAACGCCTCAAGGATCTGCTGAACAAGTCGCCACCAGGTCGAAAAGAGCTCGAGTTGAAACAGCGGCAGATTGAGAACCTTATCAAGAAGAATGGACTGGAGTAAAAAGCATATCAAGAACCCTGGTATACCATTGTTTTTTTAAACAAAAGTATGTAACTTCTTTGTTTGAATATTTTGTGTTTTGCTACGAAACAAGCCTAAACAAGTTACCGTTCGAATAACAAAATGTATGGAAATTAAATTAGTTGGCAACTTGTCCACAAAGCAACAAACATATTATAACATGCACAGCATACATTTTATTTATATACTAATATATGTACTGCTGAACGGAGATTGACGAAACGTGTATAGATACAGTGTCGACCAAAAGTCCATAGGCCATCTCTCAACACAATAGCTTGACGTTTAGTTTGACTTGCGACCTATTTTCGTCCGCACACGCACTCATGCATTGGCTGTATCGAGCTCGTACTTTTCATAGCAATGTAATCCTTAGCGTAGTTATGGACTTTTGAGCGATTGCTGTACATGGCGAGTAAGGATGGAAGGAGCCGATCTCGGTAAACGTACCACAACCAAATTGCGGACGTTCCCAAAAAAGGTCAGGTTAAGAGCACCCTAAACCGACTATCATGCATGAGGTTAATAAACGTAGATGAAGTAAAAGTGGTGTGGCGCTATCGTAGCAAGTGGAAATCTACCTATAGTCTCTGCCTACTCCAATGAGAGATAGGCGTGAAAATATGTAGATTACTGCTTTTTTTTAAACTGATTACGCAATCGGATTCTGAGTATATTTTAAAAAATAATTGTGTTTGGAGACATGGTCTTTAATTTGAATATGGTCAATTTACATGAGTCTGAACAACGTTTCTTTGGGTCAGAATGGCTGCATAAATATCTGTAGAAGAATTTGATGATGGGGTTCATATCTTCTTCTTATCGAATCGGCAGCAAACGGATAGAGAAGAGCAAAAGAAAAGAAATAATTGAATGAGGTTGATAAAAAAAGGTTGTTATCTATTTATCCTTTTATTGGAATTAAATTCTAATATGGTATTATCAGGGTCTTGTAACTCGTTTTCTTGTCATATTTAATCCATATTTAGCCATGTGTAGTATGGTGTAATTGTATTACACAATAGAATACAACTCATATATAAAGGACTAAAATTATACGATTGTAGTATTAAACATCAAAAAAAATATGATTCAAATGCAAAAAATGTTTTATGTATTTAAACTAACAATATATTGAAATTTGAAACTAACTAACTGTGTCTATGTGGGGACTTTCTATTTTGATTGAGCATTAATATCTCCCTCTCTCTCTCTAGGGTTCTCCCTTTTTATTTCGTATCCACACCATATTCTATCCTATTTTATGAACGGACGGAGAACTCAGATTATATATTTATGATTGTGAATAGTGTAGTCTAGTGCACACAAGTGATTATCAGTGGATTCCTTTAAATGGTTCGCAATAACAATAGTTTGGCCAATGATGTCAATGAACCGTGAATTAAAAAAGTAGAACCTTTACAGTAAAAAAAGTTAAAAATAATTAAGCCACGTATTGTTTGAACTATAGCCTTTACTACTTATATTCCAAATATTTTAAAACATAATATCAGGGGCCCGATTCCACTAACAAAACTGTAACATAAAATTTTGTAATTACAGCTAAATTTCAGCTTCTCAACGTTTTCTAATTCTACAAAATACTATCAATCTCTCTATACATCAGTTGTACTTCAAGTGAACAAATTTGAATTGAACCGTTTGATTCACCGAGAAGATAATAAAAAAAGCTATTGTAATGTTTCTCGAATCTCAGCCCTTATAAATCGAAGGTGAACCCATAATACCTACTAAATACGTCATGGCGCCGTTCGTTCAAAAAATCTCTTAAAAATCCGCTTCTAAAATCAAAATGGATCATTTAAACCTTTGTATTCGTAAAATGGGCCTCAATCTCCCCTGATCTCTCTCTCTCTCTCTCTCTCTGCAAGGTATTTTAGTAGACAACTAAACATAAAAACGTGTGTTTTAGTTTAATTTAATTACTATCGTACGTTAGGTTAAGTGCCCGTCCCTAAAAGGGACTTATCAGGGTCTATGACTGAAGTCTTGAAAAAGACAAACTCTTCTTCTAATAATATAACTTATTCTTAAAATATTTCCTTAAAAAACATTACGTTGCTATCCCGGCTACTTGCTAAATTTATTTGAGTTCCAAATGAGTGTACTTATATTTGACAAAATGATGTTGGTATTAAAAAAACCGCACCTTTTATTTCCAAAGGTAAAGCAAAGATGCGTAATTGTTAAAAAACCAAACGGGCTATTTCCAACAATTTCTTATAAGAAAAACTCTAATATACTATGGCTACAAGCATAACAACTGCGCTTGCTCAAGGAACGAATCGATCATTGAGCTATAAAAACATCACATCCCATTGTGGTTTCTTTGACTCATCAACGACACGATACTAAACCTTGGAACAAAGGACAAAGAATCAATATTTTTTAGTCTCATTTGTTTCCTGCCGGGCTAAGGCTCCCTTTTCTCCTTCCAAACCTCTCTATTTTCCGCGATATCCGGCCAAACTTGCCCCGTAAACATACCGAGAACGTCGCGTCATCTGCGTCGCTGCCAACGTCACCAGACTAATAATAAACTCTGTACTTTATTTTTAAAAACTGTACTACAATACCTATGTTACAAAAATACAATTAATTTTAAAAGTTGCTTACCAATTGATCGATTTCAAACCTGGTATCTTAAAGCATAATGTATGTAATATCCGTATTTTATACGCAAACTATGTGGTAGGTATCTACCTAGTTATTTTGTTAATCTGACTAATTACAGCTGTTTTTTTAATACCTTGGTACACCACAATTACCTTTAGCAGGACTTTATTGATTATAATGTATATTCGCTCAATGAACGTGTTCGAGTTTTGAGAATAACACAATATAATTCCATTATAATAATGATCATTAATACTAAAATTACTGAAGTCATACTGTCATCAATTATTACAAATTATAATTTTATTTAGTCTAAATGTCTATTAATGTATTAGATTAAGAATTAAGTATTTCTGGAATAAATAAATTCGTGTAGTAAATTGACTTATTAAACCAATGTGAGTCAGAAAGGGTAAAATGGAAAAGAGGTTTGCACCTATTTTTTCTTATTTCATTATTTTAATATTACAAAAAATAGGTACAGCCCTTCCAGCTTACTGCACCTGACTTACATTGTAATACTCCCAACAACTACCCTTTTTATGATAAAAACGAACAGGTAAGTATAGTAGGGTCAAAATACTAAACCCGTCTGAAGTTATCCGCATGTTCTTTTGCAGTGTAATGGTAAATCTAAATCTATCAAGTTCAAATTCAAATGTTTTTATTTCAAATAAGCTTTTAAAGCGTTTATGAAACGTTATTGAGTCTAGTTGCACGGTTCCAAAAAGTTAATCCTATGGAAAATAATCTAGCAAGAAACTCCATGGACACTTTTAAAATAAGTGGTAAGTATTACACTCTTCAAGTTTAATAGTGCGAACAGGATGTGTGGACATTGAAGATCCAAATTGGACCGAAGTCAATATATTATTAAAAGAAGGTTCCCAGCAATATAGAACTCAATGTCAATAAAAATAAATAAACATGGACACAAATGAACATGCCGTTGAAAGCTGTTTCGGTAAGGCCAGTAGATGGCGTTCTGAGCATTTTGTGTGTTAAGTGGGTTCCTGGCTGGTTTAGATTCACAATTTGAGCCGGTAGGTGGCACCACAATCTATGATTTATTTTATTTTCAAGGCAGGACAAGGTTATGCCGGGCCCTCTAATTTTTAACCGACTTCAAATTCATAAAAGGAGGAGGTTCTATATTCGGCGTTATGTATTTTTAAAAATATAAAACCATGGTGTAAAGATAATTGGTGTCGTAAATGTTTCGCGTTCGTGATTATTGTCCTTACTGATTTTGATATTATTGCATAAAAACACTTAAATTGCTGATTTTACGTGCGCTGCAGTTCGGAATACTTCAAACGCGCACATTTACTTCAAACGTAGTATACCAGAACGGCTGAATGGATCTGGATGAAATTTGGCACAGAGATAGATTAGTATAGTCTGAAATAACGCATAGGGTACTTTTTATCGAGGTAGGACCCAATTTTGAAGTCCACACAGACAAATTCGCGGGCAGAAGCTAGAAGGTATATAATATGCAAAAATAACAGTGTGTGTTGAAGAGAGTTGAATTGTACAGAAATTCAAATTAACAAGACTTATTAACTGAAGTGTTTAAATGTCAACGTGTGAATACCACCATGTTCCTGACGTGTATAGACTGCAGCCGCCGCTTACCATCAGGCGGCCCGTCGTCATCATCATCTGCCTATTAACAGTTAATATAACTCTGTATGTCTATTTGTTATGTTTTACCGGTTAAACTACTAATTGGGATTAAATTTGTTATAAAGATAGATTAAACATTGGAAAACAACAAAGGCTAACAATATAATTGAATGAAAGTCACCATAATTAAGTTTTATCTTCTTCTATACTTATAATAAATCTGTAGAGAGGTCAATTCTGTACATGAAATATATTTCCAAAATAACTATCAGCGGGTGATTAGTGATCGATACTGACGCCAAAAATGCAATAAGTAAAATTTTTGTCTGTCTGTCTGTCTATATGTTCGTTATAGAAACAAAAACCACTCGACGGATTTCAACGAAACTTGGTACAATTGTTCTTCATACTCCTGGGCAGGTTATAGTATACTTTTTATCACGCTACGATCAATAGGAGCGGAGCACAATTAAAAAATGTTGCAAAAACGGGAAAATTATTTGATTATTTTGTTCTGGGAAGTGACATGGGTTGTTGATAAAGCGGGCAGAGCCGCTGGCGGAAGCTAGTAACATATAAAGTACTACGTATACTACCAACTTTGATGTTCAATGTTCACACATCCTTTTATCGCGATGTTGTACCAGTGAAGATTGTAACACCATTTATTTTAAAACAGTGTCCATGGCGTTTCTTGCCGGATTCTTCTCCATAGGATCAACCTTTTGGAACCGTGCAACTAGAATCATAACGTTTCATAAACGCTTGTAAAAACTTATTTGAAATAAAAACATTTGAACTTGAACTTGAACTATTATGATTATAAGTAGGTACTTATCTGATGAAGTAGAACGAATAACGGATAAACAATTAGAATCAAATGATTTCTTAAAAGAATACTTCTATGGAGTGTCTTGTCGGCTCTTCCCCATAAAACCCACTATTTGGAACTGTAGGTACTACTAGTTTTGACTTTTCAAAAGTACGTATTTTATGAGCAAAAGTTGAAATAAAACATTTTGTATTGTCATATTGGCATTGAAGATCGTCATGGATTTATTTTTACATTTACTTATTTAAACGAGCTGACGAGCCTCTGGTGGTAAGTCGTCGCCCATGGACACCTGCAACACCAGAAGAGTTGCTGATGCGTTGCCAAACCTTAAGAGCCCCTACGTACTGCATACTGTCAGAACGGAAGTAACCGAGGGGAACTTGACAGACTCTGATGAAGGTAAGGTAGGTCGACAGCCAGTCAGACCCCAAGAGGTCCTACCACCGAACAAGTCAGATATTTCCACGCCTCTTACAGGATGCCTATCTGAAAGGTAGTAAGGCACAGTACGTACCTATTGTAATCGAGGGGTTACAATACTTAGGTATTGTTCCTCGCTATTTACAAATTTACACCGTGTAGGGACGCGGGCGTAAATTTGTAGATTTGTAAATTTTGATCGAAGGTAATGGATAAGGGAAGTAAAGATGAATTAGAAGAGAGAGAAGAGATTAACCGAATCGGTTTCGGGTTGATATATTAAATCTTGTATCAAAGTGTATTTTGATTAGGTACTCACACATATTGTGATTAAAAAATATTCGCTGTTTTTGTATAAACTTTATAGTTTTAACATAACCTACCATAACGCCTATATTCCCCGAAGGGCAAGGCAGAGGTCCACCAATGTTCACCCACAGTTCACCGGTATGTTTAGGTCCCATGTAATAGGGGGCGAGCCTGTTGCCATTAACCGGACACAAGTCCAGACTCCGAGCTGCTACTGAGAATTTCATAGAAAAACCCAATAACACTTGGGCTAACAGCAGTCGCGCTTGGGACCACTAGACTAATGAGGCAGACTTTATAGTTTTAAAATCCAACTTTTCGTTGGTCCTAAGTGCGATTGCTAGAAGACCTGGGTTCGATCCCTAGGACAAGCAAAGTGTTATTGAGTTTTTCTATAAAATCCTTTCTTTACTAATATTATAAACGTCAAAGTTTGTGTATAATTATGTGTCACACACAATATCCATTATTTGTTACACTTTCACGCCAGAACCGCTGAACGGATCTGGATGAAATTTGGCACAGAGATAGATTATAGTCTGGAATAACACATAGGCCTTTACAGGCTACTTTACTTACTTTACTTTTTATCCAGGTCGGACCCAATCCTGAAGTCCACGCAGACAAAACACGGTTAAAGGCTCGCCCCTTATTACATGGGACGTAAACATACCGGCAAACTGTGGCTAATCCTTTGGATACCCCAAAGGATTAGCCACAGTTTGCCGGTATGTTTGTTTACAGGCGTGATGATGGATGGATATGGGGGGCCCCACTAAATCTAAAAGTAAAAAACCATTCGTTTTTTTTGTATAAACTTTTTAGTTTAGTTAAGACGTGGGAGAGCCATGCTTCGGCACGAATGGGCCGGCTCGACCGGAGTAATACCACGGCCTCACAGAAAACCGGCGTCAAACAACGCTTACGTTGTGTTTCGAGTGAGTGAGGTTACCGGAGGCCCAATCCCCTTTTAAAAGGTCGGCAACGCACTTGTGACTCCTCTGGTGTTGCGGTTGTCCATGGGCGGCGGTAATCGCTTACCATCAGGCGATCCGTCTGGTCGTTTGCCCCCATATCCCATAAAAAAAAAATATATATATAAGTTATAACTTAATATGTACCTACTAAACTTAGCAGATTAGATTAGTGTGCAAAATATTAAAATTATAGTGTTAGAGGGTAGTTGCCGAACAAAATCGCGTGATTCCATTGCCGTTCTAAACATGGCGAATGAATCCGGTAAACTATACAACAATAATATGGCTAATATTTCGTCTATAACTATCAAACCGATTTCTTTGTATCTTAACTCAAAAAAGTCCGAGATGTGTTTCTTTATATCATCATTTTCTTGCATACGAGTCAGTACCAGTTTCTTCAACAACGAGGCTTTTCTACAGGACCGTTCGACTGATAGACAGGTACCTACTTACATAGATTTCAGATTTATCCGAAATGGCCTTGGAACTTTCCAAACCATCCAATGCGGATCACTTGACTGCAATTTGGGCAATGATGCCGAAACAATTTCCCATAGATCAGAAGATAGAATATGTAGAACAGAATTTTTCATATAGGTATCATAATTCTCGCCAGTAAGTCGATCAATCCTTATATATTATGTAGCCATAATGAATGAATACATAATCATTTTCGTAACAAATATGGGTAGCCTACTACCTATGTAGGCGACGGCGAACGTAACTTGCAAGTCCGCGTTGAACTTATTAATCTTTCACTTTACTACACGCGTTTATTACTTTAGTTACGACAAACTGTTTCCTTCAGATCACTGCAATTGTTCACTAATACCTTACCTATTAGGGTATGGGAAGATTAAACACTTTTATAGCTATAATTTAATTTATTTTTAGTATGCATGTAATTACCTAGATAGGTACCTATATTATTGTATAAAATACCTATATTATAGTACCTATTTTGGAATATAATATAGGTATGTTTATATTTCTATATAGGTATTAGATGGTTTTTTAAATATTCTCCTAAACAAATGCATGTAGGTAGGTAGGTATTGTAGGTACCTATTTATGTGTTTGAACTAGGTTACCTAAGTATTTTAGTTTATTTATACATACATTTGAATAGTAGGAGTTAAATAGTGGTACTCGGGTTCATGTTTTAGGTCTGGAAAATACTAAAATCCTTCAGAAATCCCATTTTGAATTGATTAAATTGGTACAAGAAGTCGGATTACTTCTCGTAAAGGATTGACCTCGTAAGGGATGACACATTTTGGTAGTCATAGTCTGTTCCATGAGTTGACAGGTCAGGATGAGACCTACTACGGCTAGCAATGACACTAATTTTGTAATTAGAGTTATCGGTAGGTGAACGCTGCACACTCAATTTTGTGATACCTAATAAATTTCTCATGGGGCCCTCAGCTGCGGGAATTAAGTCGTAAAGTATCTGCTGCGCGGGGGTCCTTGAGAAGGCTACGCAGTTTCCTGCCAACTGCCACCAAAATTGATTCTTCCTATCCTTGATTATGCCGATGCCATCTACCCTGACCTCACTGAAGCACAATTAAATAAACTTGAGCGGTTTCAACATTTTTACATCGGATTATTCTATTTGGTTTACGGAAATATGATCACATCGTACCTATTCCTATTCCCCTTCGTCGAAATGCTCATAAGTAGGTAGGTACTTATTTTATCATTACTTTACTTACAGTACCTAAGTAGGTATTTTGTTTGATCCTGCTACCCTCTCTTACCTGAAAGAACGTTTATGACACACATACAAGGTAGGTACTTGAGGTCATTGGAAAATTTAAGAACTTATTCATCAACTTGACCGCAAAAACTCGTCCACGTGGTTGAATTGGGAACATTTCGTTCTAGTCGAAACGTTCTAGTTGAAATTTGTTCATAAGTCATCTCGATCGAGTATAAAAAGTACATTCTGGAAGAATAACAAGGATACAATTATTTATTATTTAGTTATCCAGAACATGGGGGCCGTAAAGAAAATATAGTTCTAATAAATCTCAACAGATGGCGTCATATGTATCGATCGATACCTACATTATTTAAGTTTATGTACAATTATGAATTTAAGACAAAATATTATTCAATAATTACTTATTTTCTAATTTAAAACAATCCCCCGACCGCGAAAGCATGGAATTTGGCTCTTAATTTCAATAATTTTACTAAAATTAACTACCTACCTACATACTCTGATATGTAATTGAAATGTTTTCTATTTTACCCATCGAAGAACAAAAATTGTTTAAGGCGGATCGTTCACTTGAGCCCGCGAAATTGAAATTTCAAGTGTTTTTTCGCAGTTTGTAGGTCTATAACAAATTCCAGATTCATGGCTGTAATACTCGCGACATTAAATATACAACATTCACAACTGAGAACTAAAACCTTTACATAAAAATCCTTATCAAGCCAAAATCTTGTCAAAAACTGTGGTAATGGTCAAAATTGACACTACACTTTTAGCTACAACAATGATTTTTAAGCAATGGTTTTAGTTAAACGTTGTGAATGTTGTATAGTTAATGTCACAATTACTATAGCCATGAATGTAGAACTTTTTATAGACCTACAAACTGCGAAAAACCACTTGCAATTTGAATTTGGCGGGCTCTGGTGAATGATCTGCCTTAAAATGGACCACTTTTGCAGTTACTTCACTGTACAAGAGTGCCATAAATACCTATATTTTAATTGTCGGTGGAGTTGACGAGTACAAGACACGAAAAATTACTTCAGCGACTCGACCATGTGGTTCTGCCGAGATGCACAAAGAATAATTAATAATTAATCTTCCCGACTCGGACACGTGGCCGAGATTCTCATGGTGAATAGGTCAATTTGAGGCTTGAAAATAAATGCCAATGCATTCCACACAATTTTATGCTAAATCTTTTACTATTCAAGCTGTTTATAACTTAGTACTAAACTTAGCAGATTAGCGAAGTTTTTTTTATTCGTGATAGGCTTACACTTCACCACCAGTTCACCTGGTGTTAAGCGACACTGTGATATAGTTACTATTGAGCGCGCTTGCCTAGAAGAAACCGATTCACTCGTGATTTAAAAACACCCAGATTATATCTATCGGGGAAGACCCACTCGGGAAGCGCATTCCACATTTCAGCGGTACGCATGATAAAAGTGGACTTAAAGCGTTTCGTTCGGGTTTTTAGAATGTCCACCAAGAATCGATATCGCTTTTTCGTTTGCAAAATATTAAGGTGTTAGAGGGTAGTTACCGAAGAAATGTTCCTTGCCGCTGTGGGCGAGTGTGCGTGCGGTACGAGAAACAAAAGAATATTACACAGTAACTGGTTCGAGTGTCTACATTTATCCTTACTATCTAATATTATAAACGTGAAAGTTTGTGAGATGTATGGATATTTGTTATTCACGCCAGAACAGCTGAACGGATCTGGACGAAATTTGGCATAGGGATAGATTATAGTCTGGAATAACATAGGTATAGGCATATAGATAGAACCCAGGTCGGACCCAATTCTAAAGTCCACGCAGACAAAGTCGCGGGCAGAAGCTAGTTAGAAAATAAGTATATTGTGATACATAATAATACTAGCTTGCGAGCGACCTTATCTGCGTGGACTTCAGAATTGGGTCCGACCTGGGTTTTATTTGCGACAATGACGAATTTCCATACAAACTGTCATCCCCTATTTCAACCCCTTTAAGCCTTTTTTGCGCGATAATTGGTAGCTTATGTCCTTTCCTAAGCTCTAATTTATTTCTGTACCAAATTTAATAAAAATCTTTTGTGGTTTAGGCGTGAAAGCGTAATAGACAGACAGATAGGGTTATTTCGCATTTATAATATTAGTAGGGATTAAATATGTGTAAGTATTGTGTATTACAGTAGCTAAGTACTTTCTAACAGTTTAACTTTGTTAACATACATACCATCACGTATGTATTCCCCGAAGGGAAAGGCAGAGGCGTACTAATGTACTTACACCCAGAGTTCACCGGTATGTTTAGGTCCCATGTATTAAGGGGCGACCGTATTGCCATTAACCTGGCACAAATCCAGATTCCGAGCTGCTACTGAGCTACTGAGAATTTCATAGAAAAACCCAATAACACTTTGATCGACCTGGGGATCGAGCCCAGGACCTCTAGCGTAGAAGTCGCTAGACTAATGAGGCAGTCTTAACTTTATTATTGATTGATAACTGAAAAATAATTTATATTGTGACTTTTTAGCAATTTTTTTAGTTAATTTGTTGTAATGCTGCGCTCCATCATAAACCGGCGATCTATGGGTGCATATATTTGTACACCTCTGCATAACCCTTCGCGGAATTATGTACATACAGGCGTGATGGTATGTTATGTCACTGAGCAAAGAGCCCCGCCCCCTACGATGTTGATCTATTCCCAAAAATCATATTTTTTTCGAACCAACTTCAAAAGAGATTAGTTCTACAGTAATCGTCAGGCATGAACCACTCCAAAGCTTTGAATAAAGCCTATAATAAAAGGCACACAGGCCTTATACGAGCGCTGAGTAGGAACAACCAGAGAGCCTTAACGGGATATACAAGCATATGTTCAACCTGAGGTTGAGCGATACGCAAACCTGTCGACGCTGTGAACAGGTTGATGAATCGCCACTTCACCTTTTTGGGGAATGCGGATCGCTAATACACAAGCGTAATGTTCATTTAGCGAAACACACCTTAAGCCCGGATGAAATAAGGGAGCTCACCCCTAAGAAAATCCTGCAGTTTATGATAACTACAGGATTCAGCGGTGACTAACAATAACTCAACCAGTGCGGACACAAGACCGACTGCGGTCGGTTGATAGCCTCAAGAAAACAATAAAAAAAATAGTTCTACAGAATAATTATGATCACCATAAATCATTGACATTCTTCCTTGGTATGTACGTAATAGTCATAAATCAATACGATAGGCACCCCACTCGTAGTACAAAAAGGGCGCTGCCCGACGCCCGTCATTGGTCGAAATTGTAGCTTTCCCACTGGCCGAAAAATGCACGCTGCATTGCCAACCATATTTTGGTTATGAAACTTTTTGTAACATGCTGAGGGGATAGTACCCCTCAGAATGTTACGGAAAGTATTGATTAATTTCTATTCTGAGATATGCCGTGTTTTAAATTTGTAAACAGAGGGCGTCACCACGCAGGAGTCGTAGATTCGATTACCGGCATGAGAATTTTGGCTCGCACTGAAAGGCTCAATACAATGAGTACAACATGACATCCAAAATTGTCAAAGTTGTTAAATTGATTTTTAATTTAATATCCAAATAACTAACCAGAGTTTGTTATCCATTCGGGAAATTTGACAGTATGAAACTTTGAAAAAAAAATCTACTTTTTACGGATCTTATCGCATTATATTGATATTATTTAATTCCCGACGTTTTGGATCCTTTACAGCATCCATGGTCAAGGGTAGACTAAGTTGGATGTCTTAGTGTTGCAATTGTATGAAACTTGATGTGCTGTTGATTTTACCTACACAATGTCTACGCAAGACCATCAAGATGTCACAATTACATCGCTCAAATCCAAAAGACACCCTAGCTTTAAAGAAGTTTCTAGTCGAATCCTTATGTGCGTTTGCCATATAAAAAATATATGTTAAACTGAAGGTCATCACAAACAAACTTACGTATTGTTTTTTTAAGATATCATGGGTGCATTTTACAAACACAAATTCTCACATACACAAACGCCCAGACCCGGAATAACTACCTGTAGATCATACAAATATTTGCCCCGTATGGGAATCGAACGCACAACACGTGGCGCAGAAGCCGATCGCTCAACCGCTGCGCCAAAGCTGTACTCAAAAAATTTTGTTTAAATTTTTTATAAATTTGCCCCAATTTTGGATAAGAATTGAAGTAAATAGGCCTTTTTTAACCTAATTTGTATTTTTTCTCTTTAACGGCTTAATAGTTAGTCATGAATTTTATATCAAAAAAAATGTAATGACATAATTAACAATTTGTATTGCTTTTATTTTCTTATTTCTTTGAATATTTTGAAATAACAAAGAAATACCCGATATCTTTTTTTTATGGCATAGGAGGGCAAACGAGCAGACGGATCACCTGATGGTAAGCGATTACCGCCGCCCATGGACACCCGAAACACCAAAAGAGGAGTCACAAGTGCGTTGCCGACCTTTAAAAGAGGATTGGGCCTCCGGTAACCTCACTCACTCGGCGAAATACAACGTAAGCGTTGTTTAACGCCGGTTTACTGTGAGGCCGTGGTATCACTCCGGTCGAGCCGGCCCATTCGTGCCGAAGGATGGCTTTCCCACCTTACCTCAATATCCCCCCGCGTGAAGCATCCCCGCAGTGCTTGTGACTAACAAATACTAGCACAAAGACTAAATCCTCAAGGTAGGCAATGTAATATCCTTAAGGGTCCGGCCGAGCTTGAATTGTCCACAAAAACGAAATATCGAAATAAATCGTCATCCAGACAATATTCAATCAAATTACCTATGTTATTATTCGGATTTAGATACCGTTACTCTAGGTTCCTACGGCACTATTTTGTCTACTATTACTTCACTGTAAACAAAAGATCGGAAAACCGTTCCAGACTTGGTATAGTTATCAAAAATTGCATTCGCTTACATTTTTTCCAGTGAAGTATTTTGGTCGAAATGGTACAGTAGGAACCTAGATTAACGGTATCGCAATCCGAATAATAACAGAATTTGATTAAATTGTGTTTGAATAGTTGATTGATTTATTTCGGTATAACGTTTGTAAAAGAAATTCGGTCCGCCGGATTCTTAAGTATCTCAATCAGTACAACATCCTAAAAATGAAATCACTTCAATGTCATAAACTACCTACACTTAAGGTCAGTCCCAATAACAAATCCGTTGATAGATTTGCTTAATTGATAGATTTGATGTAAAAATCCTATCTGTAATAAGCAAGTCTACTGACTCATTTGTTATTTTTTAAACTGACGTCAACAAAATACGATGTCGCATTTTATTATGTCAGGGTACCTCTGGCGTGACCAGAGCCTTTGCATAACGTAATATTAATTTTCTTCCTTTACAATTGTTCTCAACCTAAATGGAAAATAAAAAAATATCTAAATAGAACCGGATCCCGATACCTTGACGGGTCGGACAGGATTTTCTTAAGAGTCCGGCGGAGCGAATTTCTCTTACAAACGTAATTCCGAAATAAATCGTAATTCAAAGGCAATTTGTTTCTGTTATTATTCAGATACCGTTAATCTAGGTTCCTACGCTACCATTTTGTCCAAAATACTTCACCGAAAATAAATGTAAGCGAATGCAATTTTTGATGACTTTACCAAGTTTGGAACTATTTTTCGATCTTTTATATCCAGTGAACTAGTAGTAGACGAAATCGTACCGTAGGAACCTAGATTAATGGTATCCAAATCCGAATAATAACATAATTTGATAGAATATTGTCTGGATTACCATTTATTTCGGAATTACGTTTTTGTGGGCAATTCAAGCTCCGCCGGTCCTTTAACACATTTTATATTATACCAATTTCAAAGTACTAAAAACACATTTTCTGGCGACGTTTGAAATTTTTTTTCGAAAACAGTAAATTTTTCATCATCATTTCTAACTAAAACATGCTTTAGTACTATTCCTTATCCTTTTAAATCCGTTAGTTTGCTCCGCTACGAGTTTTTTTTTCAGGATATACAAATACGGAATTTCCAAGTACAGTAGCAAAAAAAAATGTTAACCTAAATGAAAACCAATGTGGCCTACGCAAATGTTCCACTGATCTGGTATCGTCGTGCGACGGGTTGTTTAGCTCCCTAGATTAAGGTCGAGCTACCCAATGACTGATGCATGTGTACCGTCAGATGGGACTGGTCTACTCAAAGCCACTATGGTTTTTTCTCCAAAAGGCCATTTCAGACATTGTATTGCATTGTAACTCACATATTTACTACTAAGTACTATGCCTGGACTTTCAAAGAGACCATGATTCTCTGAGTTTGTATCGGTGTTTCTTCTCAGAGGTCGTCAGTTAGGAAATGCCGGTGCCATCTAGTCAAAGAAAAACAACATTAACTTGTAAACGCATCCTTAAAAGATCTATTTACAGAAATAAATATCATTTTATCATTTTCTTTTTTTTCTTTCTTTCTTCAGATATGTAGGTACATTAGTACATACCTGTCTAACCCTTTGAGGAATACAGATCTTAAGGTATATATGTAAAATTCCTAACGATCATGCATGAGGACATTAATGAACGTGGATGAAGCAAAAGGGGTGTGCCAGGATCGTAGCAAGTGGAAATATATAGTCTCTGCCTACCCCAATGGGAGACAGGCGTGAAAATATGTATGTAAAATTTTCGTCAACCGTTTCATTCTTTAAATGGGACTACTTTTAAAAGATGGCGCACAGAGCATCATCTCTCTTAACATAAACGCGAAGCACCGCCTTCTTAACCGACTTTTAAATAAGAGGAGGTTCTATGTTCGTCTGAATGTATTTTTTAAATTCGCTTTGGACCAGGATCTGTAATGCGCATGCGTCATTTCATCGATCCCGTTTTCAGGAAGCGTCAGGACGCTATCATGTGCGACGGCGCGGCAGTCCTCCGTAAAGCCGGTCTGATATCGGTCAGGTACCTACTCCGTACCGTTCCCTATTTCAAACTTTTCGTATAAGTACATGTAAGTGAAAAAAATATATAATTATGTTACCGAACTTAAAAAAATACTTTACTTTATTTAAAAAAGTTTGTGTTAGGATATTTGCTACTCGATCAGGTAAAAACGCCTGAATGCAATATGGCAATATAACAATTTATAAACAAACTTATAGGATACTTTCTATCCAAGTTGGATCCAATTTTGAAGTCCACGCTGACAAATTCGCAGGCAGAATTTTATTTTAGTTATCAATTCGGATTTCGGTATCAATTCAAGATTTTTTTAAATACAGCATGCATCTTTGTAGAAATATCCATCCTGATTTTCTCCCTAATAAACCTCTTCTATGCTCTAATCGCAATGAGTACAGTATTGTATATCCTTAGAACCATGGTGGTGTTAATTTGATGGGAGTCGGTCCCATAGATCGGTGGTATTTTTTTATTTCTATTACCATTTAGCTTATTAGCAGTGATAGCCTAGTGGTATGACCGTTGGACTGCCAAGTCAAAGGTCTCGAGTTCGAACCCAAGGCACGCACCTCTGACTTTTCGAAGTCATGTGCGTATTAAATAGTTAATTATCACGCGCTTAAATGGTGAAGGAAAACATCGTGAGGAAACCTGCATGGCTGAGAGATTTTCTCGATGGCGTGTGAAGTCTGCCAACCCGCACTAGGCCAGCGTGGTGGACTATAGCCTAATCCCTCTCATTCTGAGAGGAGACCCGTGCCCAGCAGTGGGACAGTATAATGGGTTGATTATGTTATGTTATTACCATTTGGCGGCAAACCCAGATTGCAGGCTGCTACTGATACTGTATTTTGGCTTGCTGAGTATTATTTTGTACCTACAATATATATAAAACCAACGATAATGGATGAGGGAATTAATAAACGTAAATGCGAAAGTAAGTCGAAATCTGCCTACTCCTGACTACTGGAGACAGGCGTGAAAATAATGTATGTATGTCATGTCTTATTCATACCGATAATGTAAAAGCAAAAGCAAAGTAACTCTGTTTGTTTGTAAGTGTTACGCCTCAACTGCTGAAAGACTTCGATAAAGTTTCGTATTATGAGGCAGGACATGGGCTACCGTTTATCTAAAAAGTCCTTTGAAATGCGAGTAAAGCCGCGGGCAATAGCTAGTTATTAAAAATTGTTTAAGACGTAGGTACTGGCTAGCTCCTGAGTGGATACCACGCATCGTTATATGACGTAGATGGGTGGTTTAGCAGACGGTGGCGAGATGATTTTGACCGCTTTTTGCGGTATGAAGACACCCAGGATAGAAATTCCTGGACTGAGTTAGAAGAAGCCTTTGCTAAGCAATAGGACACAAAACAGGCTACATACCTAAATCCTAACTGATTCTATACTAATTTGGATTTTTTTTTCAGATCATCCCTTAAAATCTCGTTCCGCTACTAAGATGGCTTACTTCGATTACGTCGCTTCCAGGAAGTTTGTAAGTATTGTTATAGTTTTTTAATATTTTATTTCTCACACCACTTAGATTATTATAGGTAATTGATATCATTTTCTCGTTACATGTTTATGCTGAATATGCGATTTTTATTCCGTGCAACACTGCGTTTATGGCAAAGCACACGTCTACCTAATAAAAAACGAATCAATATCTGCGCCAAATAATACTTTATTCTGTAAATGTGTTAACAGCGTAAAGCATTGCACTTTCGTATATTTAACTTGTAAAATAATCTACATTTTTAGTAACAATAGTTAATTTATTTTTAGGAATTGCTGCAAAAGATCGTGGACCTCATCAGGAAACAGATGAAGCGTAAGTACTTAATAATTCACATAAAATATTCCGCACGTAACCATAACATAACGCCTGCAATCTCCAAAAGGCTGGGCAGAAGTATGATTTAGATCCCACTGAATAAATCACAACTCCAAACTACACTTTTCACGGCCTGGGAATCGTACCCAGGACCTCAGATGGTCAGCAGCCGCTGTTATGATCTGAAGCTTTATTGCATTTTTTAGATGTTAACACTGAAGTTATAAAACGGTCGTATATTACAAGATTATTATTAAAAAAAAAAAAAAACAATATTAATGATAGGTAATTACATTCAACTGTTAAGTAGAATTTATGAATTAATTCATATAAAATCGATTCATATAAAAGTTATATTCAGCTGAATCTGTTCAGCCAGCAGAAATGTTTGTAAACAGACATACCTTTGGCTATGTAACACATCGACCTGTGAAGAATTCAAGCGACCAAAAACAGCACAATCCTACTAATATTAAAACGTGAGTTTGTGAGGATTTATAGATGAAATTTGGTACAGAGATAGATCATCGTCTGGAATAGTACCTACATAGGTGGGTCAAAAAAAAAACAAATCAAATCCCACACGTTTTCGATTATAATTTTTCTCCTATAACCCATTTCAATCTCTCTGATTCCAGGTGATCGTTATGCCTCTCAGGCCAATAGCCACGTAGTTCAGGACTACTTACTGTATGCACAAATAAGAGACGAGCTGTTGATGGAACAATACCTGGATGATCTCATCGAGCTGATGAAGTTCTCCCAGAACGGAAACCAGCAGAAACTGTTCCCTTAAACAATTGGTGTTCTAAGTATTTTTATATCCATGTATCCAGTATGACACAATTTATCCAGCGCTATCAACTGATTTATAGAAATCTTGCATAAAATTGTGTTTTAACCAACTATATACTACTGTATTTTTATTTATGTATGTTTTGTAAAATATTGTTTATTTATGTATATTTCAATATAGGTACACTATGTCAAAAAAACATATGCGATCTAAAAAAATACATTTTTTCTCAGTCTCTGATTCAGTTTTTCTTGTTTAAAGGTAACTTGATTGAGAGTGTTCTTAGCTATGATTTAAGAAAATCTCTTTTTTGAAAGCTCTAAAAAGCTTTAAAAGCTCTTTTTTGGTTCACGAAGGGATGTGAGCCACTTCCACAGGTCTGATCGATTTGAAATTTGGTATTCTGTTACTTCAACGATATTGCGAGAACGTGGTTATCATTTCATAATGCTGCGGGTTTTTTTTAAATTTTAATTATCTATATAGATTGCACATACACATTAGGATATACTGACTTATCTTACATTTCTACTGCGCCGTAACTTTTTCATTTATATGTGTCTAGTTAGTAAGCAAGGCATGGCTCTAATTGTTTTGATGAAAAAAAAATTTATAGGTAAAACCTACTTCAGGGTAAGGAATCTTTCAAACATTGGCTAAGGGGTAATTTAGGTTAAAAGGGTAATGGTAGATAAAATGTTTTATATGACTGTGGTAGTCAAATTTGTATAATTAAAATTAAAATAAAGTTTGTATTAATTAAAATCATGAGCCACGAAAATGATACTTTGTAATCTTTACTACTAATAAAATTATTGATGTACGTCATGAAGTGTTTTATTTTATTCGTTTTAGTATAGTACCTACCTATATCATCACGGCTGTAATCTCCGAAGTTATGTATATGTATGTAGTGGCCACATCTTAGAATTATCACTTCATAATGTGGCCGACCATTTCATGAAATAGAAGTTACCCATTGCCTATATCATGATATTGTCTGGCCAAATCAATGAATAATCAGCGTTTGACACTAACACTATGAACAGCTAAACGCACGGCTACTTCTTGATATGGTCAAACATTAGTGGTCATATCGTAAAATAGTTACATTATCTACCGTTAGAGGCGCTATTCCCCGAAGTGTTACGCAGATACTTACTTATATATACCCACAGTTCGCCAATATGTTTTAAGTCCCATGTAACAGGGAGCTAGTGTATTGCCATTAATCGGACACAAATTCTAACTCCGAGCTGCTTCTAAGAATTTCATCCATCCATCCACGCGATATGTTTAAGATATCTATGTAAAAATCATGATAGTTTAAAAACAGTGTAGATACCCAGTCCTACTGAGTTAGCTACCTTCTAGATAGAATATATTCTAATAATAAAAGCTAGCTATGTAATGCAATGCAAGTATGTATAGTTAAAAAGGTAGTGACTTTTAGTTAGCGGATTTGTAAATTATATGTCGGTAATATTGGATTTTGGGAGGAGAAGGTATGTCCACATTATGCCACGATAGACGAATCCTACGAAATGGACACCTACGCCGACCACTAATTATATTACACGAAACATTTGGAGCCACTTTTGATCCCTTCAAAACTCACAATCACACACGGTCATGAAAGTTGGTGTATCTACAGCTGGGTAATTGTGTGTAGGTATAATATCTCGAAACTAGACTGAATAATACCGACAGTGAAGAAACAAGAACACCTGCCTATGTGCGAAAACAGAATTTTACAGGAAACGAAAAACAGGTTCTATTGACAGAAAAATTTACGTATAGTTTTCTAATAGTTATTGTCAGTTATATCAATAACTCTCTAAAAAATAGGAAGTAAAGTTAGATGTTCTTGACAGCTTGAGCAAACGATTTTTTAGTCTTCACCCCCGAATAAAAATGATAAATACCTAATTATAAATCGAGGAAATTAAAATGGGAATACTTATGGTGGCAGCGAACATAACAAGGCCCATGATGGTTTTATAATACTTTAAAAAAATGCAAGATTTTGGGGTAATTTTGGCAATTTGAGCATGATGACCTTGAACTTCAAATTTCAATTAATGTATATTACTTTTATTTATTTTATTATGACACTTCAACGACGTATTCACTAAACTCACAGTAAAAATATGAAATACAGACATTTGGACGGTGAACTTGTTACTTAAAGAAGTGCACAGCGCTGGCATAAAAATTGTAACAAAGCTATAATAGATAATGTTGCCTTGTAGACTACGCTTACACATAGCAATTCCAGTCGACATTGGAATTGTTATTGTTATTTAACACTGGAATTGTCAACTGGAACTTCCAATTACAAACACAAGCACAACTATTACTTCGCTCTCAAACACCTTTATTAATGAGCAAAGGTATAGAATATCGGTGACATATTAGAGAAAAAGTAAGGCTAAAACAAATGTTAAACTTTAACTTATAATGTTTACTACTTTCATGAATATTTAATGCATCTTATTTCATTTATTGATGTTTTTGGGATACCTATAAGCCCCTCTCGGATCTGACAGGGATTTTTTAACATATATCGTATACTTTACTTAATGTAGGACTTATAAGAGGATTAGATGAGGATACTTAAGTCATTCTACAAAAAAAAACCAAACGTGGGTAGCGGTTTTGTTAAACGTATCACAAAGACAATCCAGCTGAACGTTGTACCTTTGTTTTACATAACTGAGCTATTTGTAAAACAGCTAGCAGTTATGACAAACATTTAATTATACAAAGAGAAAAATCAGAAAACACGTGTTTTTTACGATTTTATATGTTTTCCAAGGAATCGATTTTTATTAACAAAACTTTCGAAATTATAGTAGCAAAACCTTTTTCTTTCGCTAGAGAAAAGATTCCTTAGTGAAAGGTTGCTTCTATCGTTATGTATTCCAGATTGCCGTAAGTGCCGCCATACTCTGGTTGGTGCTTTTCAAAACTATACAGCGTAAGTACCTAAATGCAGAAAAAAAGAATAATTCTACAGATAACTTTAGAATTTTGGATAATTGTAATTTCTTTCCAAAAAGCATCTAATGATATCCCATCAAACACATTATATATACGTTTATTTTAGCTATTAATATAAACTATTTACATAAAATACATGAACGTAAAAAAAGCTATTTAAATACATCTAAAAGACAGAGGCGTGACTAAGCATCAAAGTATTCCTCGACATCGCTGTCGTCCGGGAAGGTGCCCAGAAGACTGGCAGCATTGCCACGCTATGACAATGCTTATACGCTGTCTTACAAAACAAGCCAGCCCTCTGGTCACGTGAAGTGTCGATCAGTCTCCTCGAAATTTCCTTGAAAAGGAGACGAGTACTCGGACCCCACGACCCGAGCGTTTCGACCCCAAACTGCTCAAAAATTTAGTTTCCTGACAGGTTACTTATACTTGCGCCGTTTGAGAGTCTCTGCAACAGCAGCAGCAGCGCCAGCGTAGCCAGCTGAACTTGGAAGATGGGATGGAGCAAGGGTGTCAACACAGGTAGCGTCCCACACCAAAGGCCTACCAATATTCCGGGGCAAAAGGGACATACCATCTGGTCTCTTCCCATCGTCATGTACCAAGCCATTCGGTTCTAAAACAGCTAATACACCGGCGGGGGCAAGAGCACGAAGAAGAGTGTCGTTAATGCTGGTATGTCGCGCTATGCGGCCTGCATTCCTGCAGCACGACAGGCCATGATATCCGAAGCTGTCGACAACCTCGCCACAGTGACAGCGATGCGGAGCAACACAGGGAGCGCAGAGACAGAGACAGGTAGTTAGCCGAAAGGTGGTATCATCCAACAAGGTCCCTGTGTTAGATGAAGGAAGTGCTCGAAGCCAGAGACCTGATTCCCATTCACCCACAGCCATCAGACGAGCACGCTCCGCATTATTGACTGACGTATTGAGTAGTTCTTTCCGCGTGAAACTGCAAAGCGGCTCATCCCAAAGCCTTTGGGAAGATGGGACCAGGGGTAGATCAGTACTAGCCATTCTCCAAACGTTCATAGCATCAGCCAGAAACGATACTTCCAAATCAACCAGAGAAGGTTTTATTTTATTTTATTTTATTTTATTTGGAATAACAAACAATTACATAATAGAAAATACAAAAAAGATTCTTAAAACTAACAATTATGTAATCAACGGCATTATTCACAGAATACATATAAAGAATTAACACGCGCAAAAATTTTAACAGTAAGAGTATGCAACCAAATTTAAAATTAAACTAAGAATAGCCTAAAAGTAGCTTGACAACAAATGAAGTACCAATGTTATACTCAAGATTTATTTTCAAGAATACCTATGACCAATTAAAGAAAAGAAAAAGAAAAGAAAATTGAAAGTACAGTCATCGTTCCAAAAAATTTGATTAAGGTATGGTTAGAGCGTTTGATTCTTTTACAGCGTTTGATTCTTTTACAGCTTTAAGAACAGAGTTTCGAAATTTGCCAGGACTTGCAGAGAATAAATCAATATCTAAAAAGAACTTATTATAATTGTCTGTAAGACGTCGCAAAGGTGCTCGCACACCAGCATTCGTTCGACATGTAGCAACTGCGAACAGTGGGTGCTTACGTACTGCACGTGTGTATGCTCTTCTGGGTACTAAATAACATATCCTGTTGCAAATATCTGAGCAGTCGTAAACATTACTGCGTACTCCAATTGGGATCTAATTAATGTTTTGTACAGATGTAAGTAGGTCTGGGGGCGTACAAATTCAGTGGCTGACCTCATTACAAACCCGTACATACGCCAAGCTCTGTTAATAATCATATTAATGTGGGCATCTAAATGGAGCTTATCATCAATAATGACACAAGGTTCTATGTTATCTCTGGCTAACTTTTCGGTACTGTGAACTGAGGATATGAACGCGGGTAAACTGATACTATAAATTTTGGAGCAAACGAATAGAGAGCGTGGTTTGTAACCAAGGTCGGTCATCCAGAGCCACATTTAAAATAGAAGAAATCAAAAACATAAATGTGAACCAAGTTCAATATTGAGAATACGTGTGGTAAAGAATTGAGATCTAATTGACTGCCAAGTTCTGTAAATAATTTTGCACAATATTTGAGATGGCTATTTGATAAATTTACGTGGATTTTTTTTTAGGATAGGAGGGCAAACAATCATACGTATCGCCTGATGGTAAGCGATTACCGCCGCCCATAGACACCTGTAACACCAGAGGAGTCACAAGTGCTTTGCCGACCTTTTAAAAGGGGATTGGGCCTCCGTTACTTACTCGACGAAACACAACGTAAGCGTTGTTTGACGCGTTGTTTGGTAGGCTCGGCCGTGGTATCAATCCGGTCGAGCCGACCCATTCGTGCCGAAGCATGGCTCTTCCACGTAGAAATTTTGCGCAAACCCTATAAGAATCATTTACAAGTTCGTAGACTTTAATTTCAAGTACTTAACTGCCATTGTTGCATGTCTGTTGACGCCTAACTGGAATGCATTTCGTAATATAAATGAAATTATAGGTACATAAGTACATGCAATCACGCCTTTTTCCATAGGCAGAAACTACAAAATACCTCCGGCATACTCCTTTTGTTTAGTATATTTTCATTAATCCTATCATTGCTTTAATATCAGATACACCGTCACATTTAAGTCGTTTTTATGCCGAAAGGACGGTATTATACTCATCACTAGGAATAACTTTTACTATAGAACCAACCCTGAAATCACAAAAAAAAACAGCTGTTCCATACACTCTGACGAGTTCAGAGTACACAAAATGTATGGGAACAGCTGTTTTTTTCGTGATTTCAGGGTTGGAATGGAAATTCTAAATTGAGGATCGGTATTCAACGTGACCGCTAAATTTGTGTTAACGCCCTTTTTGAGCGTTTCGGCGTTTTGGGAGACTATAAATAATTAAGTTGTCAAGGCGGAGGACGGAATAACTTAGAGATTCTATGAGTAACAACAAAAATGGTGGGAATACAAAATAAATGTATTTCCTGCATTCATTTAATATTATTAAATAATTTTTTTTTTCATAAATATTTTAACAAAAGGTATAAACAACATAACATAAAATCATTCAAAAATCATAAAAAACAGTAGCCCACCGGGGTTTAGATTTTTTAATTATTTAAGAGTTCAACTCTTGTCGGTGGAGCAATCGCCACTATTCTCTATTTTCTGCTTTCCGTTTTACCTCTTGATACGACTCGATCCCCACCCTTTCCTTCACTTGTTTCACAAAACTTCGTCTATGTCTTCCCATTCCTCGTTTTCCTTAAATTTTACCTTCTAGTATAGTTCTAAAGTCTTTCCTCTCCTGTTCTATACGGTTCTTAACAACTGTCTTTTCTCTTCTACCATTGAGGCGGGAAAATGTAAAGTGGGAAAATTAAGTGTTCGTGAACGTCTGCGAGTGTAGGCAAATGATATAAAATTAAAAATCGTGACTTTTGTGTTCACTCCTAAACTCCATCGAAGCCATAGTAAAGTTTCCACTGTTTTACTGGGGATAAAGAGATGTATTTTAAACTACAAAAAAGACATGACCTAAAGGTCTATGTTACCAGGTCATAAAATTTCTTAAAAAAGAATAAATAAATCTTCTACAATTACTGCGTATACCTACTTCCTCATTTGTTTTCATTTCCGTCTAACCGATCTTATCCATCCTCCTCCAGCACCACATTTCAAATGCCTCTAACCTTTCTTTGTCCCTTTGGATCATAGTCCAAGTTTCACAGCCATAAAATGCTATGCTCCAGACATAGGTCTTTATCAATTGTTTTCTAATACATGTTTTTTTTTTTAATAAGTCGGCAAACGAGCTTATGAGCCACCTGGTGGTAAGTAGTCATCACCGCCCATGGACACCTGCAACACCAGAGGAGGAGGAGTTACTGATGCGTTGCCGACCCATAGGAGCCCCTACAGATTACAGACTGCCAGTGCCGCTGCAACCGAGGGGAACTGGATTTTACGTGCAAAAGTCGAAACACATACCAAGGTGCTTCACGACAGACTCCGACGCCAGTCGGTCGCCAGCCAGTCAAACCCCAAGAGGTCCTACTACCAAGCGAGTCAGATATTTTCACGCCTCTTACGGAATGCCTAACTGAAAAGCAATGAGGAATAATATTGTAAGCCGTCCCCACACGGAGACGTTGTTTAGAACAATATTACCTATTCAATAAACAAAGTATGTTACAACATCCCAGGAGGAGGTTATTTTTGAAATCTCTCACACATTGAAATTTACGGTCGGTTTCTTTATCCAATCCGTCAGTAGATTTGCTTATGTACAAGAGATCGGATTTTGACATAGGTTCCAGAAGTAATGTCAAAATCCTACCGCTAGTAAGTCAAGAGTCAAATCTACTCACATATTTTTTATAGAAACAGACCATTAACTGGGCGTCACACAAAATTCTACTGGGGCCGTATTATAAAGTGTTAACGCCATCATTTTTACATTCTGAGAAAGAGATACCGCTCCACATATTAAATAGCCTCATCTCTTTCTTACAACCTAAAAATGATGGCGTTAACATGTCATAATACGGCCCCTGGTATTTTTTTCAAACGTGTAAACAAGCCTTTAGGGGTGTGGCCTCACGCCTATCAACGCGCATGCGCGGCTGAGCGTGGGGCTCCGCCCCCGCTGCGTTCGAGCTTAATCGTCAATCTATCATTGCATATCTAAGTACGAAATCAGAAGCCGGTCATTCCGACGCAAAAAAAAATATAATATTTTATATTATTTTTGAAATGGATTTTTGTGATGTGTGATATTGCGGTGCTTCGATTAAGGATACAGGTAGGAATCTGATATCTAAACTAGTTTCATTATTTTTACTTGTTTTCGCGAACAAAGAAGAATATTATTAATTGATTGACCTTTTTGCGGAAATGGCGTCTACTGGGTAGACGCCATTTCAATGTTTGGATGGCCCATACAGATTTTCATAATTGTAATAGATACGTTCTAAGTATATTATTTCTAAAACATTACATACCATCACGCCTGTATTTATCGGAGGGATAGGCAGTGGTGTAGGTACTGCTAAACAGTCACAGTCCCATACCATAGGGGCGAGCTTACTACCAATAACAGGGCACAAATTGAAACTTTGAGCTGCTACGGAGAATTTTTTAACTCGACGTGGGCATCGAACCTAAAACCACATTTTTATTTTAAAATGAACTAGCGGGCCCGACAAACGTCTTGCCCTGTATCATTATCGTCCTGCCCTTAAAAAATAATATCAAAATCGCACCAGCAGATAATGAGGAGTTCGGACAATGCACAGAACGCCAATGCACTACTGGCCATACCGAGACAGAAAACAACGCCGTGTTCATTTGTTCCGTGTTTTATTTCTGCTGTCGAATCCGTTCCCGATACAAATGTATGAGAAAATAAATTCCCTTCATAATGTTCTTTTTCATTATTTTATTTCAAGTTTTAATAGTTATTCTGCTATTCGGGGAGGAGACAAATCGAACAAACCAAAGATCATAAAAATAGGTCCGGCCGTTCTTGAGTTATAAGTGTTGTAACAAACCCGACATTGTTTTATTTAAATAAATAAGTAATGATTACTTTGTTTTCTCGCATGTTTTCAGTCGCCCTGTATTTCTGAAAACTTTATTTGAAATCAAAAGTCCAATATCATTTTAGGATTTTTGTAGATTAATTAAACTTCAAAAAATAATAAGATTGAAATCTTTATTTTTGGGTTAAGTGTGATCATGTTCAGTCAATCCGAACATTAATCTTAATACTCTAGGTACCTATAAGAAAATATTATCATTTTTCAGATATATGCACAATTGCACACACTTGAAGCTAGATCATGTCTCAGAATCCATTGGTTTGACCGGGGTAGTAAGGACATTTCTAATACAGATTTAAGAGCATTTTATATGGCTTCTGCAGGTAGGATTTATCAACGGTAAGTATATACCAATGGCATGTAGCAAAATATATATTATGGAATTTTTATACCTATTATAAGATTTATTTTTATAGGAAAAAAACCAGAACCCTTATAGGATCACTTTGTTATCCGTCCGTTAATCCGTCTGTTTGTCAAGACCCTTTATCTCGGGAACGCGTAGAGGTATCGAGTTGAAATTAAGTCAAGTCTACATAAGAGTCCCTTGAAGCTGTGAAAAAATCAAACTTCTAAGTAAAACGTAAAAAAAGATACAGCCGTTTATGCCGCAAAAAACGTATATTTCGACACTCAGGGAATCAAAATTTATAGGGTATTTTCCATTGACCTATAACTATGAATTTTGGCAAGTAATACCGTCATAGAGGTACCAACAAGTATAAGGAAAAATTTAAAAATATACATTTGTAATTAATTATAATATGTAACCTACCTACAATTTTTTTTGTTTCACCCGTGAAAATATTATTACCTATTTGAAAATATATATCTTAATGTGTTAACATATTGCTTACAACGTTTATTAGAAGATGGTTAAATACATATGGATAAATGGTAACCATTTTGTGAACGTTAATACGGCATTGAACGGGTTTCACTGGCAGCAGTATCAAGTTCTCAACGTGTCGGTCACAGTCAAAACGAACGCCTGAGATCAAATCAAGTTGTGCTCGGCTGCCACCCACCTCTTTCAGTATTCTACTGCACCAAAGGTAAGACAAAATTATCAGTCGCATTTCTACGATAAATTCAGGACTCAAAGCCATGTGACGAATGGCGAATACCATCAGGCGATCCGTCTGCTCGTTTGCCTGTCTATATCCCATAAAAAAGACTAAGTCTACGAATGCCTATGGCTACGAAGGTCTACAACTTTGTTTCAGCTGCGAATGCATCCACGATTTTGCTTTTCTATACATTTTGTAGCTACTTTGTGTCTGTTATTTATATGTTTATTAAGTTCCCCGCGAATAGGACTTAATCCCAGTGCAGAAGCTGTCTTTTTAGAAAAAAGGTAAAGGGAGTGGTGGTCTCAACTTTGCAACTATATTAAAAGACGTTCGTTTTTCTCGGATATTCCCGGACACAGATACAGATATCCGACGCATAACTAATTCTTAAGTCAACGTTACATAAACTACCTATTGAAATAGAATCCTTTAAACCTAGATTGGCAAGGTGTTGATTTGAGATTTTGAAGTTGATATTTCACTTTTCAGGAAAAATGTTGTTATAAAAAGACCTTTTAAAACATTTGAACGAATTCTATAGAATATAAATCTAATAAAGATAGAAAAATTTAAATATTAATTCAAAAAGTTTTTTGCATTAAATACATGTATTTAATCACAATACACATCATTAAATAATTTGATTTTGACGTCACCTTAAGAGCACCTTGAGCGTGGATCGCGTGGACATTACATTAAATCAAAACTCACCGGGTGGCAATATATTAACTATATAAAAAACAATAAGTTTTTGTCTTTTTCAGGTAATATCTCTAGGTCTACGCGGATAAAATTGCGGATATTTTGACAGTAATTCAGAATCACACAATCTCGCCAACAACCAGAACGTTTTCAACAGTATAACTCTTCTTTTACAGAAAGAAGAAATAAAATAGATCGATAATAAAGAAAACTAATAAACGGGAATATTTTTTTTACTAATGATCTAAAGCCGTGTTTATAATGATGACGTTCTCGCAAAAATTTGGTAACACACTTCGTGATTGCGCATATCGTAATGGATTAATGATTTAAAACTAATTGCAGCAATAAAATCGGGAATAACATTAATTCTATATAATAACTCTAAAACTAATATCATCCTGTCGCAAATAAAATTAATTTAAGTAACGATCTAAAACGTAATTAAAATAAACTAAGCTAATATTCTAAAACAAATTTTATTTCGTCGCGAAATTATTAAAAACATTGTAAAATACCGAAATCGTCATGAATATTAGGCTAAATACATCGTGATAATGCGAATTATTATCGCGATGTGTGCGGCCTAGATATCAGAGAGTGGGTTTTTTGTTTTGATTATTGCAATGTTGTTTTACTTCACTGTCATGCTTCAATGTTTTATGTCTGTTACTGATTATGATCCTTTTTATATCTGATACTGATAATGATTATTTTTATACCTGAATTTGATGTTGATTTTTTATATTGGATAGTGATGATGATTGCTTTTATATCTGATATATTGTTTTATTATAAATGTGTGCAAAAAATGTGTATTATGACTTGTGTTTTCGAAATTAATTACTTAAATATTACTGATTAATGAATTTTTTACTGACTTCAAAAATGTTTTTCCCTGTTTTGCTTTGTAAAACAGTCGGTAAGGGAGGGGCGAGATCATTGTGTCGGTTTTTTTTTTCTATTATACCTAAAGGTTTATAATATTATGGTTGATGTATTGGGGCTGTTTATGTGCCGCATTTTTGAAGTTGGTTTTAATAATATATATATCTGTTGTGCTGTTCCTAAAGTTGACTACATATATAGTTAAATAAATATTATTATTTAACTATAATTTTGGTAAACTTTTCAAAATATTCCTATGTCTTTATTACTTTCAAATCTGTGTGAATTTTTATTTTAGGGTGTATCGGTATTTGGCCTTTGCCAAACGAGATGATTACGGTTTTATGATACCTACACATATAATATGCGCGACAGCCAGCGCTACTTAAATCTCGATGACAATTGAATCTAATAATCGCGAAATATAGTCGCGTAAATTAAAAAAAAAACACGAAAACTCGACCGAAATCTCCAACGTCGTCTGAAATACGGAAATCGTCGCGAAAATTTGGCTAAATATATCGTGATAATGCGAATTGTTATCGCGATGTGTGCGGCCTAGATATCAGAGTGGTTTTTTTGTGTTGATTATTGCATTATTGTTTTCTTTCATTGTCATCACATTATTTTTATGTCTGATACTGATTATTATCCTTTTTATATGTGATACTGATAATTCTTCTATTTATACCTGATATTAATGTTGATTTTTTATATCTGATATATTGTTTTATTATAAATGTGTGCAAATAAGGTGTATATGTGTATTGTACTTTTTATTTTACTTTAAGTATAACGGTCTAGTACCAATTTATTACAGTGATTAAAGAAACATAAGGAAATTCAAGAATTTCCATGAATCTTTCTCGCAGAATTTCTTACATACCTACAAGATCTCCAACCATTCGCAAACAGATCGCAAGTTCGATCGCAGTCCAAGAGAGCGGTGTTTTGGAAAGGAATTACTCAAGTATGTGCAATTAATTTATTTTTTACTGACTTCAAAAATGTTTTTCCCTGATTATCTTTGTAGAACGTATATATTTTTTTCGGTTTTCTTCTAATAAACTTACCTAATGATTTTATTATGGTTGATATTTGGTGTTGGGGCTGTCGACATGGACATTTTTGAAGTCGATTTTAATAATAATTATCTGTTGTGCAACACATTATATATATATACTCGTATATATATTATAAAGTTTGTCAAATAATAGTTAAATAATGATATTTATTGGACTATGTTTATAGTCTACTTTAAGAACACTACATATATTTGGTAAACTTTTCAAAATATTCCTGTGTCTGTATTACTTTCAAATGTGTGTGATTGTTTATTTTAGGATGTATATGTGTTTGCCATTGCCAAACGAGATAATTATATTTTGATGATACATGTAGCGTTTTGATGATGACATTCGACAGCGGCGATGCTTGATCACGTTTGAATTGTAAGAAAAAATACTTCATCTTTACTAATTAGTAGCAAAAAGAGATGGAACTTATAATATGACAGAATGTGTACCTCTGCTAATCTAATATTTATTTTCAATGTTGATAAATATATATTTTTATATATAAAGATTAAAGTCTATTCCGTCGCACACAGCAATAAAGTCTTGCATTGATTACTTACGCAAATTTTCGGAAGCTGCTGCTCGTCTGAGAACGTCATAAGTGCCATCACTTATTGCTCGTATTAAGGTCCTTAAACAAACTTGCGATACAACGTCATTTAGCCAAATTTGTGACTGCGCTCAAGGTATTCGTGACATGCATTCTTCCTATGTGACGTCACAAAGTCTACCACCTATTTATTTTAATTCGTTTTTTGAACAGCGTAGGATTCAGACCGTTAATATTAAAACATGTTATAGTTTTTTCTTGAAACTTTACAAACGATCCATTTTTCAAGATAAAAGGCTTATTTATTTAAAAAAACAGAAACAATAAGATAGTTATAACTGAATAATTTTCACACTATTTTTTGCCCTGTGTTTGAAAAACGTCTGTTGTGCAGGCGCAACTTTAAGTCTACATAAAAGATAATTCAAACTCCCTTAAATAGGTACTCACCCTAAAGATTGCACGTCAGACGCGAGAATTCGGTACAGTCTTGAATTAAAAAAACGCGTGTCATCGCAGCTTTGTATGGGCCTTTATACTCATAGAACTACAATAACAAGCCAAGCCACTCGGTGAGCCACTTTTAAAATTATAATGTAATTACAAACATCTTTTGAATAAACAACATGTTCTAAAAGTGTCTTTTAATTACCGTAATTATTACGTTCCTAGTTTCAAATCAAACACCTTAGCCTAATATTTAAGATTTTTTTTTTATAAAAGACAGCATTCGCACTAGAGAACAAGTCCTGTGCCGCGGAAGACTTTACAGACGTACCTACTTACAATTATTAACAGATACAAAGTAGGTACCTACACCCAACTGTGGAACACAAAACTTTGTAGACCATACGCCACAGCTCACTAGAGGGCAGCACTAAATATGTAGGTCGACTGAGGTCCTTTACGCGTTTTTAACCCCTGACACAAAAACAGGGCATTTATAATATAAACGTGTGTATCTGTGTTTGTCTGTGGCCTCGTAGCGCCCAAATCTATGGACCGGTTTTGATTTAGGTTTTTTTTGGTAGGTGACTTGATTGAAAGTGTTCTTAGCTATAATTCCAAAATCTGGCCAGCCGTTTGAAGATTATCAACTGGTTTCTAGTTGATGAAGGTATATGAGCAACTTCCACAGGTCTGATCGATTTGAATTTGGTATCCTGTTACTGCATTGATATTGCAAGAACATGGTAACCATGACTTGATGCTACAGGATTTGTTTAAGTTCTGAATTTAATGTTATATAATAAGTTATTTTGTCCTGTCACCGTACAAATTTTTATCATAAATTACTTATCAGTTTAGCTGGGAATGTCCAGTATTTTAATACAAACAAAATCCAATTTTGGTCGACCTGTGAATTTAATGTGGGATCTAAGTAATGCTCAGGGGCTGCAAGTAACATTTCATTTCGAGGTCAGTTGACATGGACCTCATCGACCAATGACGTTGTGTGTATTTGGTTATTACTTCAGTTTTATAAAACTGTTATTGATGATCACTGATTATTTCTACAAATACTATTAACTTGTATCTTTATTTTTCAGGTACATATTAATGACAATTTTATTTTGATTTCAGACGTACTCCCGATACGGCAAAACAGCTAAGCGTAATTATATAAAGCGAATGTGCCTACTATTGGCTACAGTGGCGACAGTTTTATTATTCTTAACTACAAAGATTATAGTTCTTTTCTTTATATTATTCTTTTAACTTTTTATACGGGTTGGCCCATTTACAGCGAATCAAAATGTATTTTGTCAATATCATAGGTGTATCAAAATAATGCTAATGTTTTTTTTTACTTTTTTTTCTTAACCGTATTACCATTTTAGGTTTTTACATGCTAGCTAACATATTTCTATTTCTATTTTATTGAAGGCAATAACTTCCAGTCTAGATTAATGGAGATTTTTCATTCATCAAATAACAAAACATAATTAAACTAAAATCTAAACAAAACTTGACAACAGCTAGGCCAAAGAATTGGCCCACTGTAAATGGCCAACCGATGTAATATGACATTTTCTTACATTTTTATTTTTATTTCAGAACATCATGCGATCATGATAATTATGCTACTACCAACGTAACCATCCACTGCTAGGCAGAGATCTCCAATGAGTGGAGAGCCGCTGGCTGACGGAGAATTGGCAGATTTCAGACTGGAAATAAAAACCATCGTAAGTAGAATTTCAAATGAAATAAAGATCATCAACCCCAACCTACGCTGACGTCGGTCGAGCGTATAGATAACACTATGTTCTATACAGACACCGCAAAGCGACGCTGACGTCCGCCGCAGATTTTCTTTTACATACGCCACTGACGGTACGCTCGACCGACGTCAGTGACCGATGTCAGCGTAGGAGGAAATCAAGCCTAAGTAAATCCCGCACTCATCATAAAAGACATAATAAAATTATTTTAGAAAAATTCAAATATCCCTGCCCGTGTTGTCGTCGATTTTACCTTAACCTTAATTGTTATCACAATATAATTATTCTTCTCAGGTACTACAATCACGCTGCCGGTCCAGGTGTTTTGGTGCCCACAAAAAGAAGCAATACACGTTTCAACCGGAAACACCAACCGATACGCCATATAGATATAACTAGTAAACGAGGGGTTGCACGAGGGGTTAACAAGAATACCAATTCTTGTTAACCCCTCGTACTAAGCTCAATGCTTGTGTTAGAAGTGGGTTCACGTCGGTAGTGCAATGGGTGGGTTTTGACCCGGCCACCACACGACATGATCGCCAGTCAGACGCCCTAGCCATTAGGCTACCTGCGCTTCTATTCTTCTATTATTAAATACCTAATGTAAAGGCACACTACCCCACGACATTCAAGTGGTACAAAAGAAAAACTTTTCAAGTAGTCAAAATATTCCATTACTACCTTAAAATAAGGGTAAATAATGGGGACAGGCCTTTGCAGCCAAAGAGTGAAAGTAGCACTTCGAAGTTAAGGGTTGAAAGTAGCATTTTGAAGTAATGGGGTGACAATGAGACTTTATACTCGTAGCAATGGATAAGAGTTAAAGAAACACTTTTAGACAAGGGGTGGAATTAGCACATTGCAGCCAAGGCGTATAAGTCGCATTTTGTAGCTAAGGGGTAAAACTAACGTACGTCTTTCGTGTCTACCCTTGAAGGTCAAATAAAAAGCACACCCTTTGTATCACTTGAGGGAGAATAGGGTCAGAAACTCGTGTAGTTTACGTAACGTCTCTCGCAAGCTCGAGCAAATGCACACTTGTTAATAAGTAGTACCTAACCTTTTCCACTTGGTGCAATTAATGTGAAGATTAAATTGTTACAATTTAAAAATTCTAAGAATTTTCTATAGCTTCAAAGTAGCGTATAACAGTGTCAGCAAATAAAACAATTGAAATTACAATAAATTGATAAATATTTAATTGTATCTCTTCAATTAAATGTGTTGTAATTATAATTAGTTCAATTATGCATGATGACAAATTAGTACCGTAGTAACCTAGATCAATGGTATACAGATCCGAATAATAACAGACTTTGATTAAATTGTGTTTGAATTACGATTTATATCGGTATTGCGTTTTTTAGGGCAATTCAACTCCGCCGGACCCTTAATTGTTAGGATAGCTTTATACTTAGTTGTAGGATATTGTAATTATTTCTGAATAGGTGTAGATTATAAAGGATCGCATAATATATCTAAATATAATGAATTGTAACTACATTACTTGAAGTAAATATATTATACATTTACCTATTAACAAAAATGGTTTCATTTTAATCGATTTTAATAGTTTCTCCTGTATATGTTGACAAACATTGTAAGTATGTACAAACAGATGAATTACGAAAGCTGCAGACGGAGGACATACTAACTAATTTATTAAAAGGTACATACATACACTCACGTATTTCTCCCACAGGGGTAGGCAGAAACTATAGACTGCTACTTGCTATGATTCTTGCATACTTCTTTTGCTTCTCCCACATTCATACATCCTCTCATACATACACGCCGGTTAAGAGTGCTACACACCTGACCTTTTTGAAAGATTTCGCCAATAAGATCGGCGTATATCCTTCCAAGGCGACCTCTACCGAGGCTTCCACTGACATTCGCCTTATAAATTCCTTTCGTTAATCGTCTTTCATTCATTCTTTCAACATGTTCATGTCATTATTAAAAGGTAAAACCTATAATTAGGACCACAATAATGACTTCGTTCGGTCATCGATACGAAAGTGACGGTGTTCAATAACCGAGCGAAAGCCCGATGGTCGTCAAGCTACGCGAAGTCAGCGCCTCGTGTCCGACAGGTGATGCAATCCGTATTTGGTACAATTTAGGTAAATGCACAGTCAGCTATTGCCTAGCTGTACCATGGTATAACAGATATGTAGGTACCTACTAATGTGAGTAAACACACACTTCGATGGTATGTTTAGGTCTTATGTAATAGTGGGCGAATTTATTGCCATTAAAAATTACCAAATACCAAGCAGCTACAGATAACATGACAACACAACATTTGCATAACCTGGAAATCAAACTCAAAGTGGCTAGACTAATGAAGCAGTTATATGGTAGTAAACTATTTTGCCTTTTTTATGGGATAGGGGGCAAACGAGCAGGCGGATCGCCTGATGGTAAGCGATTACCGCCACCCATGGACTCCCGCAAACACCAGAGGAGTCATGAATGCGTTGAAGGCCTTTTAAAAAAGGATTGGGCCTCCGGTAACCTCCCTCACTCGGCGAAACACAACGTAAGCGTTGTTTCACACCGGTTTTCTGTGAGGGCGTGACTATAACTCCGGTCATCATCATTATCATCAGCCTATAGCAGTCCACTGCTGGACATAAGCCTCCCCCAATGTGCGCCATTTCACCCTGTCCTCGGCTTGTCGCATCCAGCTTCCGCCCGCAACCATTCGCAAATCATCACTCCATCTTGTCGGAGGGGATCCTACGCTACGTTTGCCGAGTCGCGGTCTCCACTCAAGAACACGTCTACCCCAGCGGTTATCGGTTCTTCGACAGACATGACCAGCCCACTGCCACTTCAGCTTGCTAATTCGGTGCGCTATGTCGGTAACTTTGTTCTCTGTCGGATAACCTCGTTGCGGATTTTATCCTTCAGAGAAACTCCGAGCATAGCACGCTCCATGGCACGCTGAGCGACTTTAAATTGATGGACTATTCGTACTGTGGGTGTTTATATCTCAGCACAGTAGGTCATGACGAGCAGGACGCACTGGTTGAAAACTTTCGTTTTCAAACATTGCGGTATGGGTGATGAGAAGACTTGACGCAGTTTTCCAAATGCTGCCCATCCCAGCTGAATCCTCCTCTTGGCCTTTGGCTCTCGAAGTTGTTTTTACCTAACTGCAAAATCTGCCCAAGGTAAGTGTATTCTGAAACAACTTCAAGAAGATGACCATTTACAGCAATAGGTCTCAGATCAATGTGCTCATTGAACATGACTTTGGTTTTATCCAAATTCATGCTGAGATCTACGCTTTGCGAGGCTGAAGCTAAACTGTCCAGCATCTGTTGCAGCTCCTCTAGCGATTCTGCCATTAGGACTATGTCGTCTGCGAATCGTAAGTGTGAGATGTAATCGCCGTTTATGTTTATGCCCTTACCTGTCCAGTCCAACGTCTTAAACAAGTCTTCCAATGCGCTCGTGACCAGTTTCGGAGATATTACGTCCCCCTGACTCACGCCTCTGCGCAATTAGATGAGTTTAGACTGTTGGTCTTGTACTTGGACATTCATAAAGGCAGATACATAGAGCGATCTCAGCACCTCGATGTAACGATAGTCCACTTGGCACCGCTGTAAGGATTCCAGAACTGCCCAGGTTTCCACAAAGTCAAAGGCTTTCTCATAGTCCACAAACGCTAGACACAGGGGCCGATTATACTCTTCTGACTTCTGTATAATCTGCCCCATTGGTGCTGAAGCGTGGCTCTCCCGTATGTATGTGTGTGGGTCAATCTACGTCATTAAGATGGCAAATATGAACGTCTAAACTTAGACCACATAACGAGTGACAGAGCTACTTACGGCCAGTCGAAATAACAAACCAGTCAGTAGATTTTCTTAATAGAGATAGGATTTTGAGATAAGTAATGTCAAAATTCTATCTCCAGTAAGCAAATCTATCGACAGATTTGATATTGGGTCTGGCCTGGCCTGGAGAGCTACGTCATATATGTTTTATCTTACTAATTTTAATCGCCTACGCGAAACATATAGATACATACATAATCAACCCATTATTCTGTCCCACTACTGGGCACGGGTCTGCTCTCAGAATAAGAGGGATCAGGCTATAGTCCACCACGCTGGCCTAGTGCGGGTTGGCAGACTTCACACGCCATCGAGAAAATCTCTCAGGCATGCAGGTTTCCTCACGATGTTTTCCATAACCGTTTAAGCGCGTGATAATTAACTATTTAATAAGCACATGAATTCGAAAAGTCAGAGGTGCGTGCCTCGGGTTCGAACTCGAGACCTTTGCCTTGGCAGTCCAACGGTCATACCACTAGGCTATCACTGCTTGAAATTTAGAGCACAATTACACTTTGTTAGTATTTTGAGAAGAGTTTGGGAATTTTTCTCGCGAATATAATATTATTTTATTATTATGACAAGTATACATATTTTTTTTACCCCCGACGTACGGACACTGTATATGCGTTTAGGGTGACAGGGTTTTGTTTGTTTGTATGTGTGTGCCAACGAATATTGCCACTTATCTCCAGAACGGTTTGATCGATTGATACGCGGTTTACTATAAAGGGTTCGTAACTTATCAGCGATTGTTCTTAGATAGGTACAGTAAACATTTACAGCATTATAAAGTTATTTTAGTGAAGGAAAAATTCAATCGCGGGCAGGATTAAAAATCACAAAAAGATTTTTACAGCATTTACAACATTTACAGCATTTTTTAAGAGCCGGCAACGCATCAGCAACTCCTCTAGTGTTGCAGGTGTCCATGGGCGACGATGACTACTTACCATCAGGTGGCTCGTCTGCTCCTTTATCCGGCGGGATCCGACATATCATAGCATTTCTATACTACATTTTAATTGAAATTCTTAACAGAAATGGGAATGGCAGCCCCGACGGATTTTCTTGTAGGTAGGCAAGTGAATATGTTGCAGGTAGTCATTTAGTCGGGGGTTTCGAAATTTTACGATAACAATCTTCGGGGGTTACTTCAAATTTTTTAATTTTGGTTTTATTATTATATGATAGTTATTATCTAATGGATTGATCGGGCAAAGACAATTCCTTAGTTTGTATCATTTACGATGACAAAATAAGATTAGAGTACTGGAATTATATTTTAAAATGATTATGCAACGGTTACTGAACATTCCAATTCGATTTGTCGCATGTTTTCAAATTCATTCTGTATAATAATACTAGTTCCGAGACCCCTCTCAGGGTGGACCGGTACCTACATAAATGCATTGTTAGTATCCCCTATCTCATATTCCAGTTTGGTAGTAACAGTGAGTAATTAAAGTCTTTTCTGAGTTTGTTCTCGTCGGTGTTTCTACCCATACGAGTTACAAAATGCCGGTGCCATCTAGTTAAAAAAACGTATAACATTGACTTGTAAAAGTATATTTCAAAGATTTATTTACAGAAATAAATATCATTTATTATTTAATAAGAAATTAATATTGATTAATTAACACTTGCGCGAATATTATGCATGGTAATAAAACCGTTATTTACGGATTTTATCGAATTAAATTATAAAAATATATCGCCATAAACACCATAAAAGTAGTTTTATTCCAAAGTAATTAAATTTCACTTTATGCTGTGCTTATAGGCATTTATTTATTTATAAAAATTATCCCGCTGTGCCTCTTATGAATGGAGCAGCGCGGGTGAAACCGCGGCCGAGTCGCTAGTATGTTATATCATTACAAGTTCCAGTACAAGAAGATATCAAATGTAACGGATAGCTGTTTTTGTCTGATTTACCCGGAATCATCTATTAAAAATGATCACCACCACTTTGTGGTGCCCATCCTTCGATTCTGTTCTCTATTAGACTGGCTCTTTATTTTTCGACTGGAAAATATGCTAGCTTTGTATGGAGCACATCATCATCATCCACAGATCAACCATCATTTATTTTATACCACTAAGGTGGTAAACAAGCATACGGCCCGTCTGATGGTAAGCGGTTACCGTAGCCTATAGACGCTTGCAACACCAGTTGTATGACTCGCGCGTTGCCGACCCTGTAAATTAAAGAGGAAAAGTTGGGCTGGCAGAATAGGAGACATGTTGGTGTTTTGTTACCACCAGTCCCCCCACTGCCAACACAACGATTCCTCGCGGAGCTCTGGCGACCTTGCTCACGGTTAGGAACACAACATAGCACGGAGCAATGTTATTTGGCTACGATTTTATGCAAGGTGGAGGTACTGCCCCAGTCGAGCAGCTCCAATTGTGAGTGGAATTATTCGATTCCACTATGCCCTACCTCTCTGAAAAGTACGCTTGTAATAAAATAAAATAAAATCGCTGATTTCCCTTACTGCCTATTAAAATAATAATCAAAGTATACTAATTGGTGAGATTACAGTAAGTCCTAGTCTGAATAGAATAGTTGGGATACATCGTTAATTTGGGATTACCGTATAGAAAACACACGTGCGTATCGTATAGCTATAAGTATCGTGTACGCGATGGCACACGCCAGACAGGGTGATATCAATCAACTCACCGTAAACATGAGGGGAGATCTGCAGTTAATTGGAATCCTGGACGCTCCCCTAACCCCGCTACCTGCGCCCCGCTACCTGTCTCCTTGGGCAACGAGGAAGGGAAATATACAACCAGAGGTACGCAACATTTTCCAATAGGCTAGCCAGTTGCCTAATTATTTTTTATTAGCTTCTGCCCGCGACTTTGTCTGCGTGGACTTCAGAATTAGGTCCGACCTAGATAAAAAGCCTATGTGTTAGTCCAGACTATAATCTATCTCTGTGCCAAATTGAATCCATATCCCTTCAGCCGTTCTCCATACTCATAAAGTTTCACGTTTATAATATTAGTAAAAAAGTTAACCATAATTTGAGCCCAAAATATTATTTTTTTATGGGATTGGAGGGCAAAGGACCAGTCGGATCGCCTGATGGTAAGCGATTACCGCCGCCCATGGACACCCGCAACACTATAGGAGTCACAAGTGCGTTGCCGACCTTTTAAAAGGTGATTGGGCCTCCGGTAACCTCACTCACTCGGCGAAACTACGTAAGCGTTGTTTGACGCCGGTTTTCTGTGAGGCCGTGGTATCACTCCGGTCGAGTCAGCCCATTCGTGCCGAAGCATGGCTCTCCCACACAAAATTATTAAATTTTACGTTAGACAGAGAGCACACTATAGCACGTTGTGACGTCAAATCCTGCGTGCGCCATACTAATTCTATGCTGTCTTTCGTTTTGCGGGCAAGGGACTGACCGTTTCCTCTCCATGCCCACCAAAACCTTTATAAACGTATATCTTAGAACATTATCAGTCGATTTCAATATGTATATCTTCATTAAGGGTCTGGCGGAGATTAAATTGGCCACAAAAATGTAATACCGAAATAAATCGTAATCCAGACAATATTCTATCAAATTATGTTATTATACGGATTTGGATACCGTTAATCTAGGTTTCTACGGTACTATTTCGTCTACTATTACTCCACTGGAGACAAAAGACCGAAAATTCGTTCCAAACTTGATAAAGTTATCAAAAATTGCATTCGCTTACATTTATTTCCGGTGAAGTATTTCGAAATGGTAACGTAAGAACCTATGTAGATTAACTGTATCGGAATCCGAATAATAACAGAATTTGATGAAATTGTGTTTGAATTACGATTTATTTCAGTAAAAGAAATTCGATCAGCCGGACTCTTAAACGAATAACATTTTTGTAGTCAATATTATACTATCACGCTTGTATTCCCCGAAGGTTTAGGCAGAAGCATACTAAGGTACACCCCCGGTATGTTTAGTTCCTATCTAATAGGGAGCGAGCCTATTGCCATTAACCGGGCATCAATCCCAAACTCCAAGCTGCTACTGAGAATTTCATTGAAAAACCCAATAACCTGGTCGCCCTGTTACAGATAAAATTGATAACTGATAATTGATAACTGGTGATGAAAAGTGGATCACGTACGACACGAACGTGCGAAAAAGGTCGTGGTCAAAGGTCGGTCAGGCTTCACAGACTGTGGTAAAACCCGGGTTAACTCGCAATAAGGTGATGCTGTGTGTATGGTGGGATTGGAAGGGCATTGTTCATTATGAGCTTTTACCGCCAGGCAGAACCATCGATTCGGATCTTTACTGCCAATAACTGCTGAGATTTAAGCAAGAAATTGGGAGAAAGCGGCCGGAATTGATAAAAAGAAAGGGTGTGGTCTTTCATCACGATAACGCTAGACCACACACATCTTTGGCCACTCAGCAAAAATAAAGAGAGTTTGGCTGGGAGGTGTTAATGCATCCGCCATATAGCTCTGACCTTGCACCTTTAGATTTCCACCTGTTTCGATCTCTTTAGAATTCTTTAGGCAGTGTCAGGTTAACATCAAGAGAGGACTGCCAAAACTACTTGTCAGGTTTTTTTGATCAGAAGTCGTAAAATTTCTACAACAATGGGATCGTGTCACTACCCATAAGATGGTAAAAAGTCAATGAGCAAAATGGTACATATATATTATAATTAAATGTCAATTAACTTTGAAAAAAAATGTCTTGAGTTTTCATATTAAATGCGAAGAAACTTTTTCCCCCACCTATTATTAAGTTACCTTATTCTCCACAGAAATCACACAGACATAAAATTTGATAAAAATTATATTTCAGCAAATAGACCTCTTATAATAAAATTGTAACAGGCTGATGTCTGTACATTATTATAGATATTAAAGAACAACTACTACGGGAGGTCTTTATTAGAGCAACAGCAACCAAAATATCGATTTTTAGAATATTTGTCTGTCTGTATATTTGTACGCCCATCACGCAAAAACTACTACATGGAATTGAATGTAGTTTTCACCGATGTATTGCTAGAGGTCTAACTTAAAATCTGGTGCATGTTCATCTTGATACCCCACCTAGAATCGGACTTATAGTATGTATGTTAATCTTTTTGGGACGTGAGTGAACCTGCGGACAACAGCAACTAGTCGTTTATAGAATTATATTTTTTAATACCAGATGAGTCCTGTATTTACTAGCTGGCGACTCCTAAATAGAAACACCGAAACTTTAGTGAACCAAGAAGTATCGGTGCCAAGGTTTGTCATCCCTGTAGTAGGGTAATTCGTCATAACATCAATATGTCTAGACAGAGATTAATTGAATCCGACAACAAAGGCTAGGGATGGCAAAGGGTGCATCCAACCGTTGCAATTATCGAACACTCACACGTGAACAGGTATTCGTGAACCCATTCTGCACACACACACGTGATTACCGGGACGCTTTGATTTTGGTTTAAGGAAAACTTTATGCAAAACAAGCCCAAAAAATAAAATTAAACATAATTTTGAACCCCCAACGCAAAAACGACGGGGTTTTATTATAAGTTTGACGTGTCTGTGTGTGTCTGTCTGTGGCATCATGGCGTAGCTCAAGAACAGATGAACCGATTTTGAAAATTTTTTTGTTTGAAAGGTGCATTAGTCAGAAGTGTTCTTAGCTATGTTTGATGAAAATCGGTCCAAGATGGCCGCTACCACAAAATGGCGGTGTCGGAGGTTTCTTTAAAGTTTTAATTATGTTATTTAGCATTTTTTTGGTTTTTAATGCGTTTTTTTTTATTGTTTTTTCATTTCTTGATTTTCAATGCCGTGAACGTTGGTAACTTGTCATGCTCACTTAAATGTCCTGCTGATGGTGGCGTTGTATGTTTTATTTTTATTCCTTACAATATGGTTGAGTCGCCGATATACACGTCATGCTCGTCAACGGGTGCTGTCTGTCGGGACTGGTCAGCTCTTCAGCTGTGGCAATCCTTTTCTTTTTAATATAATACTTATACTGAATAAATCTTACACATTAAACTCCATCATTCTCAGCAACTATTTAAAACAAAGCTGTAATCATTACCTATTTACTATGGAGTTTCTTGCCGGCTCTTCTCCGTAAGTACCACTTTTTAGATCCTTGCAACAAGTTTTGACTTTTCTAAAGTATCTACCTTTTTTAATGGTGTAATTGAAATAAAAAAAAATACTTTGATAGTAACAAAAACCCGGGAAATCAAACCTTATCCACTTGTTTACCACTTGCTTGCTTGCTTGCCACCTTATCCAATTATCCACTTGCTATCTTGCTGTTTTCATATGGTTAGTAGTATTGTTTACCTCAACTGAACCTGTAAATGTGTGTACATTGTTGCATGTCTGAGTGGACTCCTAATTTGTATCCTGCTTTGATGATGTGTGTATTTTACCACATAGTTCATTCATTTTCTTATAATGACATCGAGTTCTCAAACACTGAATCTTCTAGTAATTATCGACTTTGGTCCAACTTTGACATTAAATGTTCACACATTCTTATATCGCAATATTGTACCAGTGAAGATTGTAACACCATTTATTTTAAAAGAGTGTCCATGGAGTTTCTTGCCGGATTCTTCTCCATAGAATCAACCTTTTGGAACCGTGCAACTACAATCATAACATTTCATAAACGCTTGTAAAAACTTATTTGAAATAAAAACATTTGAACTTGAACTTGCTAGATTTACCTATTAGGCGTCTTTAAGTGAACACCACAGAGTTAGTTCTGGTTTGATTCCCATCCGAAGCAAATATTTGTCTGTTACGAATATTTGTTTCAAGTCTGGATGTAATTTATTAAAATATGTACCTAATAATGCTACATCTACATACATAGGTTAGGCAGAGGTGTACTAATGTACACCCACAGTTTACCGGTATGTTTTGGCTCCCATGTAATAGGAAACGAGTCTATAGCCATTAACCAGGCACAAATCCAAACTCCGAGTTACTACTGAGAATTTCATAGAAACTCCTACTAACACTTTGCTCGACCTAGGGATCGAACTCAGGACCTCTACCGTAGCAGTGGCGCTTGGCACCAATAGACAAATGAGGCAGTCTAATATTGCTTGTTACATATTACATCCATCATCCTCGTACTTTAATTAAAACGCCCTGCCTGCAGTACTATATAATAATATGTAAGTAATATGTCTATATTAATGCAAAGGGCAAAGCCAGACACATAGGCAAATTTACATGGTAACTAATTACATAAGGATTGGTATATAAGGGTTGTGAGCTAAAAGCCTATGTCTACCGTTCTTTTGAGGATTATAACCCTCCTGCAAATGAACTAAAAATACATATATTTTATAGATATTATAAAGCTGGTATTTTGATGTTTTGTTACAGAAGATTATTGATAGGTAGGTACCCTTTGATATGAAGCCTTTGAAGATAATGACCAGATCTATATTAACAAAAACTGTTTTCGATTTAAATGACTTATAAACTAATATTACGCGAAATAAACCGTGTTTGTCGATTACTTTTTCATGCCTAAAAACTAAAACGTTTTCGATAAAATTTTGCATTTTTTTTTTAAATCGTTGCCCCACACTAGCATTTTCTCCTGTATCGTGGGTGCGTTTACAAACACAAATTCTCAGAAACACAAACACCCAGACCCGGAACAACTACCTGCAGATCATAAAAATATTTGTCCGTGTGGGGATCGAACCCACAACACGTGGCGCAGAAGCCGATCGCTCAGCCGCTACGCCAAACGTGTCGTCAAAAATTGAATGAACAAGGATATAAGTTACCTCTTCTCCCAAGAGGTAATGAAAATAATTGCCTTTCGCTGTTAATTCATCCATCAATTACCAACAGTTCACAGCGGCATGTGACCAGGACTAAAAACTGGACACCAGTGTTCTTGGACATAGGAAAATTGACTTATTTCGTACGTTTCACTTGATTTTTTGCGTTGTCGGGTTTTAGTTTTTGAACTTTCGTTTTATTTTATCTACCCTTAACATAGGATTTTATTATTTACAAAAATACTTAACAATTTCGGTTTTCCTGAGTAAGGAAATGTAACTAGATTTTGTATTTTTATAAAATTATACTTGGGAAGCTTGAAAAAAGTATTTTTTTAAATAAAACATGCTTTACATATTGACATCAATTTATTTTGATTCAGAAATAAAACCAACTGCGACTACGGCTATAAACTGGATACCACTGTTCGTGGACATACAATTTTTTTTTTGTTTTATACTTTTCAGTTGATTTTTATCGTAGTCGGGTTTTAGTTTTCTTATTGACGGTTTTTATTTGACACTTTTTGGTGGCTCATGCTAACTTTACTCACTATCTTAGTATGCAAGTTTCACACACTATTTCATTTCAATCGGTCGGTCATCCTTATGGTAAAAACGTAAATTGTTCTTCGTTATATAGAGATGGCGTTAGTAGTAATAAAGTCCCAGCGGCACACTTTTCATTCGTCCAGTGTTTATTATATTCGATTTCCTGTAATACCATGTATCGATCGATACTTTGGGGATCAAGACAAATCCTAAGACAATTCATTAATTAAAATCGAGTAAAAATTTATTTTTTTCAGTCCCCTTTTTTGTGTTTCGCCGGCTATATTGTCATGTTTTAAAAAAAATCTTAACCTATGATAATCTTACTGCAAAGACAAATCAATCGACACCTCATTAGTTAAAATCTGATCAGTAGTTGAACTAGTTACCCTTCCTTTTATCGTAGTCGGGTAAAAAGAGCGCAATTGCCACCAAAGTTTCACAATCATTTTAGTTTTACAGGACAACCAGATATTAATATATGTATATAATTATGTATGTATTGATTCTAATAATAATAATAGTATGAGAACTCAGTCCGTTTTGTAGTCTAAAGGCCAGTGAGACTACTTAATTGAATTTTGTTGGATGAGCAAGAATTAATTATAACACAGTAATTAATTTTAAGTAATATCTAAATGTTAATAACATAATATATTTTCTCAAAAGATTAACAAATCACTTACAGAGAAAATACAATGTTTATAACTTAGTACTAAACTTAGCAGATTAGCGTAGTGTGCAAAGTATTAAATTTATTATAGTGTTAGAGGGTAGTTGCCGAAAAAAATTATCCCAGCCCGTAGGCTAGTGTGCGTGCGGTACGAGATACTAAAGGAAATGTTTATTAAGGCTCATTACACAGTAACTGGTTCGAGCGTTTATCATTACAAATATTAGATACATTGTGATGTGTTATATAACAATATGTATGTAATTATATTATATTATACTTATATGTATATAATTATATAGTATTAGGTGTTTTTTATTATTATATTAATTATGTGGGTGAATATTTGAAAAACATTAGAACGTCATTAACTTCATCCCACAATTAAAAATGCAGATGTTTACAATTCCAATTATGATATTGAAAACTTAAACTAACCCACTGCCGTCAAGCAATAAGACTAATATAAAAACAATCTGAACTATGAACGAGAGAACTCATATGACGAGAAGAATGATTTGTTAAATAATGTTTGAATAATCACTCATGTGTATTGTGTATTATAGTATAATTATGTATTCATCTATTGTATCTGAAAGAAATACCAAATTTATATCCACAACTTTTTTCAGGCATACCTTAATATATTACTATTTCGTGTTCCAAATTTGAGGTTAAATTCCTCAATAAAATTAGTTGCACCGCGGTTCAAAGCACCTAGAATTAAGTAGTAAAATACTTTGAAAGTTACCAAATCGTAACGTAGCTAGGTTAATAATCAATTTTAAAGCAACACTAAAATAATTACTTTAGATACTAGTAAAGTGTTATATTTATTACCTGTAGCTTTTTATCGGATATTTTAAAAGTAACGGTGTAACCAATTCCTGTTATTAAAAAAATAAGCAACAAAAAATAAGTAGCTACATTATAATTATAAATCTTTTACAAGTAAAAGATTTATTATTACTACTTTTAAAATATCTAAAAGCTACAGGTAATAAATATAATACTATACTAGTATCTAAAGTAACTATTTCAGTATTTCGGACACATTGATCCATAGATTCTTAGTACAATGTCTTATTATGTTAGTAAAGTTTGGAGTATTTAATGTACCTACTTAATAATAATTACAAATATAAATATAATTGCTATATCATAGCAATTTTTTAAATGTATTTAATTTTTTTAAATAAAATAGTCTAAAGTATATACCTTAGATTATTTTATTTAATCACAATGTATTTTTGCCTCATTAGCCTAGTGGTCCTGATCGCGACTGCTACGAGTATGCTAGAGCGAGCCAAGTGTTATTGGGTTTTTCTATGAAATTCTCAGTAGCAGCTTGGAGTCTGGAATTTGTGCCCGGTTAATGGCAACTGTGGCGATTGCTCCACCCAAAAGATCTGAGCTCTTAAATGAAAAAAAAATGGCAATAAACTCGCCCCCTATTACATGGGATCTAAACATACCTAACTGTGGGTGTAGGTACATTACTCGTAGTAGGTACACCTCTGCTTAACCCTTTGGGGAATACACGCATGATGATATGTTCTACTCACTACATAGTATAAAACAAAGTCGCTGTCGCTGTCTGTCCGTCCCTATGTATGCTTAAATCTTTAAAACTACGCAACGGATTTTGAAGCGGTTTTAAGAGGGAGGTTTTAAGCGAAATGAAATGAAATTATTTATTATGTATATATAAGTAGATCTTTAGAGATACTTTTACATGTCAATGGATTGGGTTTTTTTTGAGCTAGATGGCTTCGGCATTGTCTTACTGACGACATCTGAGAAGAAACACCGAAACAAACTCAGAGAATCATGGTCTCTTTTAAAGTCCAGACATGGAAGAACACATATGTGAGTGGTACGATGTAGGGTAATGTCTGAAATGGCCTTTTCAGGAAATAACCATATCAGCTTTGAGTAGACCAGTCCCAACTGACGGCACGCATGCATCAGTCATCGTGTAGCTCAACCATAATTTAGGGAGCTCACCTGTCGCACCACCATACCAGATCAGCAGGACATTCGTGTAGGTCTAATGAAGTTCCCAAAGCCTCCAGACTATAATAAGTACATGTATCAATAGCCTACATGGTACTTACATTTACAAATTATGTATATATATATTTTTTTTTTATATATACAGCCATAAAATATATTATATTATAAATGTCACGGTTCAATAATGTCGCACGACACTGTCATAACACTATGACAATAACTAAAATACTGAGCCTTTTCGCCAACTTATGTATATGTGGGCCCCACTGTAGTTTTGAGTCTAAAGTGATACCTAAAATCGACCCATCTACTAATACACTGGTTTTCACTTGCTTAACATTAGGTCTTATAAATCGAATACACTTAGTCTTTTTTTATTTAAAAGTAAATTATTAACCAATCAATTAATTAATTAATCTTAGAAAGAGCGTTATTTACATCGTCAGTTATGGGCTGTTGTCGTTTCAATTTAAATAAAAGTGATGTGTCATCTGCAAATAACTCTACCTCGTGACTGTCTTTTATTAGGCTAGGTAAGTCATTAATATATACAATAAATAAAAACGGGCAAAGAATAGAGCCCTGCGGAATTCCCATGGTAACCATAGACCCAGGGGACCTTTCTCCGTTAACATCCACTCTTTGAATCCTGTTACTCAAATAAGAAGTAAGAAGATCCAAAGCAATGTTCCTTATTCCATTGTGATGTAATTTCCTGACTAATGTTTCATGAAAAACGCAATCGAAAGCCTTAGACAAGTCGCAAAAAATACCTAAAGCATCATGCGACTCCTCCCAGGCATCAAAGATATGTTCCAGAAGCTCGACACCGGCATCGGTTGTCGAGCGACCCCTAGTGAACCCAAACTGTTTTTTGTGTAATAATTGCTAAGCAGCTGATCAAGCAATAACTTTTCAAATATTTTACTAAAGGTAGGTAGCACAGAAATAGGTCGGAAATTTGTGGGGTCAGACGTGCTACCCGCTTTAAACAAAGGTATTATTTCACTACTTTTCATCAGGTCCGGAAATACACCACATTCTATACTCTTATTAAATATGTTCACTAGCTCAGGTGCAACTATGTGAATAATTGTTTTCGGGACTTGTACAGAGTGCGTCAGCAGTCTTTTTTACATTAAGTGTGTTAAAAGTTTTAAAAATATTTCTAACACTGACATAAGCGAAATTAAATTGAGGATTGCACATATTAACATTTCCTATCAATAAAGACTCAGCTACTATTGGTGATGAATATAAAGATTTTGTGGTTTCAACTCGAATGTCAGTAAAGAAATTTTCAAATACGGTGGTCACTTCCGAATTATCTGCGACTGTCTTGTTGTTAATACAAAACTTTTCCAGTCTCATTGTTTATAATGTTCCAGGTAATTTTTTTTTATTAGAACTAGCTTTTATCTTAGTTAAGTTCTAAGATAAAAGCTAGTTCTAATAAAAAAAAATTACCTGGAACATTATAAACAATATCTAATCTTAGCTGTACTACAGATTCTTTTAAATAATTTAGCATATTTTTTAACATATTCATAGAATTCTTTGCTCCTATTAATATTCCTTTCTTCATATAACTCTTAAAGCCTCTGTCTACTTTTGTGAATTCCAATATTAGCCCATTCACTGAAGGTTGCACTACCCTTGACCGAGATCTTCTTGGGGAAAAATGTTGAATGAACGCTGTACAATACATAGAAAAAAGGCATTCTACATTTCATTTGGATTCTGACTATGATAGAAATAAGGTAATTAATTTGTTTTTAAACCCCTCCAAACGACACATTGTCTTAGGTACTACAATAATTTCTTTTTTTCCCACAATATTCCCTTGACAAATGTAATTAATTAAATAATGATCCGAATCTAGCTGGTTTATAATCTGTTTGTTAATTGGTATAATGTCAGTAAAAATATGGTCTAAGCATGTAGATGTGGTTGCAGTTATTCTAGTAGGTTCTAAAAAAATATTTTCAAGATTTAAACAAGTTTTTAATTTTTGAGCTCATTGGAGTATCTTCCAATAAATTTATATTGAAGTCACCACAGACGGCAATGTTTTTATTTAATTTGCAAATTTTTGACAGCACATCATCCATGGAATTTCAAAGCATTCATATAATGATGAAGGTGGCTTGTACACGCTTATCACAACAAGCCGCTCTAATTCCACACAGGCTAGTTCAACAGTCCGTTCAACAGACAGGCTCACTATGTCCTTACGTTCTTTATATTTTTAAGCTGGTTATTTAATAATATTGTTACGCCAAGTGGCTATTAGTACGGAAATGGGTCACGAAGATTCTAGATAAGTCGTAGAACCACGTAGAACATTCGAAGAAAAGCCGGGTTCAAGGTGAATGACCGTAAACAATAGACGATCGCTTTATCGTCTATTGTTTATAAGTAGGTACTTAGGTACCTACCTACTCGTATTTTGTGGACCTATCGAGAATGTTCGATTCTAGAATCTTCGTGACTCATATAAATACTGGTCGTGAGGGTCGGCCGGGGCAGTTTAGTTCTGAACACGGTGAAGTGAATATCGAAGTGAAGTTAAGTGATTACAAGTGCGACATTATAGTGCGATAAGTGATACTGTAGTGACTCTCTCAGTAATTTCTGTTGTGTGTTTGTCAAGTTAATTAAAATATTTGTTGTTTCGGTGAAATTGGTGTTAATTAAATTTATCCCGAACCCTAGCTCGTAACAATTGGTGTCAGAAGTTGTGGGATAAATTATGCCGGTTTTACCGAAGGAAGATACGGAAGGTATCCGTACCAGAAGTCAGCGGCAGCAAGAGATGGGTCATCAGCAACCAACTATAGATCCTGCTGGTGGTCCATCTGGAACTTCTCCAGCATCAACGGTTGACCTAGCGACCTTGATGGCAATGATGCAGGAGCAGGCCCGCCGCCAGGAAGAGCAGGACCGCCGCCAGGAAGAGCAGCGGCAACATGACAAGGAAGAACAAGCTCGCCGGGAAGAGGAGCAAGCTCGCCGTCAGGAAGAGCAGGCACGTCTATTGCGGGAACAGCTGCAACGCGACAAAGAGGAGCAGGCACGTCGGGAAGAGGAGCATACCAGACGTCAAGAGGAACAGATGGTCCTCATAAAAGACCTTCATGGGACTCTTGGCAAACAGCTCGGTGTTATGAAGGAGCAGGTGGAACAACACGAGACCCGGATTTCTAAAACTGAGGAACAGATTGCTGACGTGACAAAGGCGTTAGGTGATCTAAAGGCACGAAACGTACTTGCGACTTCCGTGAATGCTGCACCCATAGCGACCTCCCTACGTGGATTTAAAGTGCCGCCCTTTGACGGAACCTCCTCATGGTCGGCATACAAAATGCAATTTGAAGCCTTTATGGAGTCGAACGGATGGGACAAAGGTCAGGCAAAGACAGCACTCACCTTATGCCTCCGCGACCGGGCTTTGACAGTACTGGAGGCCCTCGGCAAGGACATGACCTACGACCAGCTGATTGAGGCGTTGGACTCAAGATACGGTGACGCCCATCTGGAGTACGTGTTTCGTGCTCAGCTAAAGGATCGGGTACAGCGTAGTGCCGAGACGTAGTAGACGTAGTGGTTCGAAAAGCATACCAGTCTACACCTGCGCTCATCGACGGTAATCTTGTCTAAGCGTTCGTCGATGAAGTTCGTGACCTTGAAGTCAGAGCTGCTGTGAGGCTTGGACACCACAAGACATTGAAAGACGCCTTAGCCCATGCCTTAGAAGTAGAGGCAGTTAGACAGGACCATCGGACTCATCGCATCCGAGAAGTCGTGTTGCCAATATGCCACCTCTGCGGGGAAAAGGGCCATTTTCAGGCAGGATGTCCAAAGCGCAGCGGAAGTCGAAGGGATGGCTCAGCATCGCCTAGATGCTACATTTGTGGAGAAAAGGGTCACCTCCGAGCTAATTGCCCAAAAGGAACCACGTGGCGACAAAAGACACAAGATGATACAGTAAGGGTGGTGAATGCCACCACCGAGGAGCAGCAGGGAAACGAGTAAAAGCCAGGACTGCGGGGCGGGTGCTGGCTGGTATGGATGGAGCCCCAAGGATTTCGATCTCGCAAGCCCATGACGGGAACAGCCTGATCATCAAAGGCGAAGTCAATAGAAAACCCTGTAAGCTGACACTAGATACTGGAGCTTCTCGCACGGTCGTGAACTCTCAGCTGGCACGTCGGGTTCTTGGGGACGGCATCAGTGACCGCGAGTGCATACAATTAGTAACAGCTACTGGCCAGCACATATCCGTCCAAGGCGAGAAGGAGGTGGAATTGAAACTTGGTAACAGAATATATCGGCATAATGTCATAGTTGCCGATATAGTAGATGATTGCATCCTGGGATTGGACTTTATGCGGAAACATTGTTGTGAGATCGACGTTAACCAAGGAGTATTGAAATGCGGTTCTGAAGAGATCTTTATGGAAGGGGCAATAGCAGGGAAGGTGTTCTGCCTGAAGAAAATAGTTCTTCCTCCTAAATCGGAAACACTCGTCCCAGTAGCTCTACCACAGAATGCTGGACAGAAAAATCGATGTGTCCTCCTAGAGAGGTTGGATGATGACTTGCCATGGAAGATGGCACGCACGTTGGTGAAGGCTACCAATGTATCAGCAGTACGTATACTCAATGCAAGCGATACGGAGCAAGTGATCAAGAAGGGCACATTGATGGGTACTTGTGAAGAAATAGCCTGGATGCGACATTGCAGTGATCAGTGTACTGGTAATAACGTTCAAAATCCAAAGTTTAATGTGAGCACTCTCTTGGAAGGCTGTCATCATCTTTCTGATGAAGAAGCGAACAAGGCTAAGAAGATGTTGCTCCAGTACGCTGACATTTTCTCTTCAAATGATGCCGATATAGGAAAGACAGGACTGGTGCAGCATAAAATTAATACTGGCAACGAGTCACCAATTCGTCAGCGACCTAGAAGAATGCCAGTTGCCCGAGAGAAAGAAGTGGAGACCATGATTGAGGGAATGGTGAAAGACGGTGTAATAGAGCCTTCATCTAGCCCATGGTGTTCTCCTGTGGTGTTGGTGAAAAAGAAAGATGGCAGTATGCGCTTTTGTGTGGACTATCGACGATTGAACGACGTTACGAAAAAGGACAGTTACCCATTGCCAAGGATCGATGACACGCTGGATACCCTGACAGGAATGAAGTGGTTTACCACCCTGGACTTAAAAAGTGGTTACTGGCAAGTAGAAATAGACCCCAAGGACAAAGAGAAGACTGCTTTCTCTACGGGAAAAGGGCTGTGGCAATTTAAAGTCATGCCGTTTGGACTGTGCAACGCTCCTGCTACGTTTGAGAGACTTATGGAACTAGTGCTCACTGGCCTTATTGGAGATGCCTGCTTGGTCTACTTGGATGACATTATCATTGTAGGCCGTACTTTTGATGACCACCTTCATAATCTCGAACGAGTGCTATCAAAAATCCGAGGAGCCAATCTAAAGTTAAGTCCGAAAAAGTGTTCATTTTTTAAACGTCAAGTAAGTTTTCTGGGACACGTAGTGTCTGAAAAGGGTGTTGAAACGGATCCAGAGAAGATAATTGCTGTCAAGGAGTGGCCGGTTCCGGAAGATAAGACCCAAGTCAGAGCATTTTTGGGCTTGTGCTCTTACTATCGACGATTTGTGAAGAATTTCTCGGACATTGCGAAGCCTCTACACAAACTGACTGAGGAAAAGAGACAGTTCTGCTGGGATGCAAACTGTGAAAGGGCTTTTCAAGAATTAAAGAAACGTCTGTGCAATACACCTATTTTGGGCTACCCTGACACTGAAAATGAATTCATCGTGGACACAGACGCAAGTAATACTGGAATTGGTGGTGTTTTGTCACAGCGAAAAGGTGATCAAGAGGTTGTGATAGCCTACTTTAGTAAATCGCTGTCAAAACCAGAAAGAAACTATTGCGTTACGAGAAGAGAACTGCTCGCGATAGTTAAAACATTGCAGCATTTCAGCAAGTATTTATTGGGACGGAAATTTCACCTGCGAACAGATCATGCTGCACTGCGGTGGCTATTACAGTTTAAGAACCCGGAAGGACAAGTAGCAAGATGGATTGAGCTTCTTCAGGAATTCGACTTCGTAATAGAACATCGTAGTGGGAGATCTCACGGTAACGCTGATGCGTTGTCACGAAGACCTTGTTCGGATATATGCAAGCACTGTTCCAGGCAAGAGGCTAAAGAAGCAGTGCCCGTGAGAATGCTGAAAACTGATCTTAGTGACGAATGGAAAGAAACCTTACAGCAAGCTCAGGAAACGGACTCGGATGTTAAACCGATCCTCGAGTGGATGAAAGCTGGTGCCCCTAAACCGATATGGAGTGATGTTGCGGCATTGAGCACAGTCACAAAAAGTTATTGGGCACAGTGGGACAGTCTGTTGATACAGGATGGCGTCTTGTGCCGTAAATGGGAAAATGCTAAGGGAAATAAGTGTCATCTACAGATGGTAGTCCCCAAAGCTAAGGTGCCAGATGTCCTTCAGCTTTACCATGACGGATGTTCGGGAGGTCATCTAGGAGTTAAAAGGACTTTATTGAAGATTCGAGAGCGATTCTACTGGATCCACTGTCGGGACGATGTTGAAGACTGGTGTCGGAAATGCACTAGTTGTGCATCTGTAAAAGGGCCTCACACGCGCAGTAGAGGTGCATTAAAAGTCTACAATGTTGGTGTGCCCTGGGAACGAATAGCTCTTGACGTTGCGGGACCATTCCCGGAGAGTGAAAGTGGAAACAAGTACTTTATGGTTGTGATGGATTACTTCACAAAGTGGCCGGAAGTGTTCGCCATTCCTAACCAAGAAGCTTCGACGGTCGCAGATAAGTTGGTTCATGAAGTCTTCTGTCGTTTTGGAGTACCCTTAGAGATTCATAGCGACCAAGGAAGGAACTTCGAATCTCAAATATTCCAGGAAACGTGTCGAGTAATGGGTGCCCATAAAACCAGAACCACCTCTTACCACCCACAGTCTGATGGAATGGTCGAACGGTTTAATCAGACCTTAGAGAGATATCTAGCAAAAGTTGTAGGAAGTAGGCAGAGAGATTGGGATAAGCATATCCAGCCATTTCTTTTGTCATATCGAAGTGCAGTTCACGAAAGTACGACGGTGACACCAGCCTTCGCGAACTTTGGAAGAGAACTACGGTTGCCTGCAGATCTCATCACCGGCATCCCTCCAGATACCCCCTGCTGTGTGACTGATTATGCGAACGACTTGCGTACCAAAATGAATGACATATATGAGCATGTCAGGCAGTCGGGCCAACAAACTTCTGAAAGAATGAAGACCCGTTATGACCGCAAGATGAACAACAAAGGCTTCGATGAGGGCTCACTAGTATGGCTACATAACCCGGTTCGCAGCAAAGGAAAGTCACCCAAGTTACAAGCAAAATGGGACGGCCCCTACCGAGTCGTGACTAAGATCAACGACGTCACCTACCGGATACAAAAAGGGCCAAGAGGTGCTCCGAAGATCGTTCATGTGGATCGTTTGGCACGATATTACGGATCTAATGATGCTCGGGACAAGCATGTCTTAGGAGGGGGTAGTGTTACGCCAAGTGGCTATTAGTACGGAGATGGGTCACGAAGATTCTAGATAAGTCGTAGAACCACGTAGAACATTCGAAGAAAAGCCGGGTTCAAGGTGAATGACCGTAAACAATAGACGATCGCTTTATCGTCTATTGTTTATAAGTAGGTACTTAGGTACCTACCTACTCGTATTTTGTGGACCTATCGAGAATGTTCGATTCTAGAATCTTCGTGACTCATATAAATACTGGTCGTGAGGGTCGGCCGGGGCAATTTAGTTCTGAACACGGTGAAGTGAATATCGAAGTGAAGTTAAGTGATTACAAGTGCGACATTATAGTACGATAAGTGATACTGTAGTGACTCTCTCAGTAATTTCTGTTGTGTGTTTGTCAAGTTAATTAAAATATTTGTTGTTTCGGTGAAATTGGTGTTAATTAAATTTATCCCGAACCCTAGCTCGTAACAATATCAAAGAGCCACCATGTATCGCATTTTGTCTGCGGAATGAACTGCAAATTTGATGATTATTTAAATTGAACATGAACTGGTGGCTTTTAAGCCAATTTTCTGTGATACATAAAATGTCAATATTATTACAGTTCATGAACAATTCAATCTCAATTTCTTTATTTAACATTCCCTGAATATTTTGATGAACTAAGTTAAGGACCGATTTTTTACAATTATGAGCATATAAACATGGAGTTTCGCTAAAAGAATTTAAATTATTTTTATTTGTGTGTAAGCTTTTGCAATAGATTTCCTCTATTGTCTTATTATTTACTTTAAATTATGTGAAATGTCAATACCTGAAAGTTGCTCAATAGAAGCAACATGTCGACTTGCCAAATTCCTAGCTGATATATCAAAATAATAAACTAGAGAGACAGCTATCTGTCTCATTAAAATACTTTGAAAGATAGTAATTATCTTTAGTCAAATAAAAATATTTACTAACATAGTTGTTAGTGTCAATCAAGTGTAATTTATCATTATTATATGTATGTAAAATTAAATTAAGCTTATATCTAAGGTTGTTCTCCTCCTGTGCCAAACTTTGAGAGTAGGAAAATGTAAACATTGTGCAGCTGCATGTGAGACTGTACTGACATCTGTTTATTCACATTACCTCTGATACCAACAAATATAAAGAGGGTAGTGTCTGCGCTAAAATTATAATTCATTATTTTATTTGTGACTAGCTTTTGCCAGCGACTTCGTCCGCGTGGAATAGTTACTTTTTTCCCTAGTTCTTCGCCCGCGGTTTCACCTGCGTTGCCCCGTTCCTAAGGGTTGTAGCGTGATGTTTTATAGCTTGAAACCTTTCTCTGAATCACTCATTTTCCCAACATTTCTCTTCACTGCTCTGCTCCTATTGATCGTAGCGTGATGAAAAGTATGCTATAACCTGCCCAGGAGTATGAAGAACAATTGTACCAAGTTTCGTTGAAATCCGTCGAGTGGTTTTTGTTTCTATAACGAACATACAGACAGACAGACAGACAAACAAAAATTTTACTGATTGCATTTTTGGCGTCAGTATCGATCACTAATCACCCGCTGATAGTTATTTTGGAAATATATTTCATGTACAGAATTGACCTCTCTACAGATTTATTATAAGTATAGAAGAAGAAGATATCATTATAAGTCAAACCAGGGAAACAGTGGTTAGTAGTTGTGTGTCCCACATACATATTTGACAATAATAGACCCATATCTTGACCTATTTCATCACTAAATATAACAAGTTGCATAATTTTAGGTTTTTTAACATTTATGATGTTATATAACTTTTTAGTAGATTCCAGGGAACTATTAGTGTCTAATAAATTATGGCACTTCTGGGATATTATGGAATCACAGGTTGGCAATGAATGAGACGGTGACATGTGAAGTGCGCTGTTGTTGTTCAATGAACATGCAGCCACCAGCTCATTCACAGCCAGCATGTACTCCTTCATCTGTAATTCTTTGGTATTTATTGGTCATGGAAATTAACTTATTATGAAGAGATTCAAGTTCCAAAATATGTAAACATTCGATGTCTGATTTATATTTATTTGTATTATTTTTTAGTTTTGATGAATATACATCTAATTTTTTGAGCAGCCGAAGCCGTTCTCCATTTAGTTTAATATTCTTTATAAAATATTTTTGTCTCTTAACTAATTTTTGTGTTTTTCTAATATATTTATTTATTTACCTATTACAAAAATGCTACTACACGGTAAAAGAATGTTTAGAAGATAAAAATGAAAATACAATAAATAGCTTTAATAATACGTTGTGCAATAAAATACCTAAATGAAAATGTTATTTACCTCCCTTTTAATTTTAAATGTAAGTATAAAATGGGCATAACTAAGTTTAAATAATAATGTATAATTTGGCAATTTGAACAATAATGTATAATTTCAATATAATTTTATTTAATTCTCTCTAATTTTATTTTATATAAATATAACTAAGTATAAAATTTGATTTGGATATGTAATATGTATGTGTAGAACTTAATATAACTGTATTTAATTTTACCTCTTCGATGCTGTGCCCCACGGGGTTTCATGTTGAATCTCCTTAACTGTAAGACCTAATTATGTACACATGAAGCAATAAAGAACTTTGACTTTGACTTATTTTTACATATTTTTTAACATGTCTTTGCTGCATTTAATTACCCTTAAGTTGGATGTTATTTCTCCTTTATCTGTGAGATGTTTCGTGTCAGAGGGCTAAATTAATCACAGCATTAACCATACTTGAAGCGTTAACAACCAACTCATTGAAAAGACTATGGGTAGCCGAGGCTGTGAGATTAAGTTGTTCATTCTCCAATTGTGAAATTTTTTTGTTTGCCTCATGTAGCTGCAGTTCTAAGAAATGGGCATGATTGAGAGCTTGTTCGTACTTAATGCTACATTGACTGAACCCGTCCACCATGAGCTGGAGGTCATCCCGAGTAGCTATGGCATCATCATACTTTACATGCAATTGAGCCATTTCTGATTTCAGCTTTCTATTTTTCTCTAGCATATCTAATAGCTCCCTCTCATTGTCATCCCTTTCCCCATACAGGCTGTCACAAAACTCCCTCGACGCCTTCAGTTCACTCAAAGTCAGTTCGAGCTTGGATTCCTCCTGGCGAGCAGAGGCGTTACCAGTCAGCATGATTAGAGTAGGTAGAAAAGAGGTGAAAATAAAAGTAGATAGGTAGTACTGATAAAGTTATGAAGTTAAGTAAGACTGGTAATTAGTAACAAGATTTGAAGAAAAGGAACGAGTTGTGTCACCAAACTGTACTAAGTTATGTTTACGTTCAATAACAAAATATACTTGTATGGTGTAAAATGACATACAAGTCTAATAAACTCTAAAAGCACTACAAAATCTAGGTAGACTCATTAAACGCAAATTTGTACGTGATTTAAAGATGACAATTTACAATTGTGCCGGTACCTAAACGTCACTGTTTCACACACGTTATTTAAGCTAATAACAATTACCTAAAACCTAAGCTATTTAACATTACGCTACGGCTCTTAGGAATGGGGCAACGGGGGTGAACCGGGTGTACTATATAATATACATATTACATGCAATCAGTCCTATACAGATTTGCAGCATTGATTTCAAAGTGTATGAATCTGTATGTGTTTTGGATACATAATCAACCCATTATACTGTCCCACTGCTGGGCACGGGTCTCCTTTCCGAATGAGAGGGAGTAGGCTATAGTCCACCATACTGGCCTGGTGCGGGTTGGCAGACTTCACATGCCATCGAGAAAATCTCTCAGGCATGCAGGTTTCCTCACGATGTTTTCCTTCACCATTTAAGCGCGTGATAATTAACTATTTAATACGTACATGACTTCGAAAAGTCAGAGGTGCGTGCCTTGGGTTCGAACTCGAGACTTTTGACTTGGCAGTCCACTGGTTATACCACTAGGCTATCACTGCTTTGGATAATTAAACGTTTATTATTATATAACATGACTGCCTCATTAGTCTAGTGGTCCCAAGCACGACGGCTACACTAGAGGTCCTGGGTTCGATCGCCAGGTCGAGCAAAGTGTTATTGGGTTTTACTATGAAATTCTCAGTAGCAGCTCGGAATCTAGATTTGTGCCCCGTGAATGGCTACAGGCTCGCCCCCTATAACATGGGACCTAAACATACCGGCGAACTGTGGGTGTACATTAAGTACGCCGCTGCCTAACCCTTCGGGAAATACAGGTGTGATGGTAAGTATATATGTATTATATCACAATTTATACTATCGTTTAGTCATGCGTTATCGTTAGTCTTTGAGATTTTTTTTGCTCCAAATTTTTCTATCTCAATCCAATATTATCCCTAACAAACACTAATTTATTTGACTGTTTTTCTAAAGTACTTACCTGTTCAAAAGTAGGTGATATTCACTGCTACTGTTGTACCGAGAAAGCGTTTATTCATATTTAGCTATGTTTCCAAAGATATAAATTTTAATGCAAGATAAATTCGGTCCCAGACAGGGTTCGAACCTGCGTCCCTCCGGGTAAGTAGGTTGCATACGACGCTTTAGCCAACCAAACTACCGAGACCACTGCCTGCGCTATCGATGGAGTTTCTTACCGGCTCCATAAGACTCACTTTATGGATCCGTGCAAATAGTTTTGACTTTCCAAAAGTACGTTTTTTAGAGAAATAATACATTTTGTCTTTGACTTTGACTCTGATTGGGATAACAGACTTGAGCTACGATCCAGTTTAGGGCAATTTAAGAAAATAGGATAAAATAATAAAATAAAAATCCAGCTACATTTTATTTATTTATTTCTTAATGCGCTGAGCAAACATCGAGACTAATTAATGAGTAAATAGCCCATATTTGGGTGTCGTGAGAAGAGAAAACTGTGTGTAAGGGTAATAACCGTTATCACTCAAAACTAATGAAAAAAATAACCTGTACCACTTTGTTATTACGTATTGTTGATTATTGCAACATTTGTAAATGTCAATTTTTTATGACACTGTCATTCGTGTGACCTTGGATGGATACCTATAGAGAATCAGTTGTTGCATTATTAATAACTAGTGTAACACAATGATTAATAATTTATTTAACCTTGTTTTTATGTTGGGCACGGGTCTTCGCTCAAAGTAAGAGGGGTTAGACCATAACCACGCTGGTCTACTGCGGGTTGACAGTCTTCACACGCCTGTAAGAAAATCGTGGCGTGCAGGTTTTCGCACATGATAATCAACTAATAATACGCACATGACTTCGAAAAGTCAGATTCGAATTCGAGACCTATGACTTGGCAATCACGAGGCTATTACTGAACTCAGAAAATATTAAATAAGGTTGATATTTTATTTTACTCTAGTTGAAACCAAACCACGGGTTCCAAGGATAACGGTGTTTACCCTTACACCCTGTAAGTATATTGTCAACATTTCACAAGTACCTACCTAGTATAATACTGTATTATATTTGTAAATTAATGTAGGTAAAAGATTACTGGTTTTACATTATCAGTAACCCCGTGAATTCTTCCAGTTGATTATATATTAGAAGGATTATAATAATAGCGGAAAGGATGGGATTTGACCCTCAAGCTTCCGATGGTCAGGTCAGGTTAACTCCTGATATGTTACGTTACATAAATACCTAGTGTAGGTATAGTATACCTGGTATACATTCTTTTAAACCCCTGTCCGATCTAAAAGGGGCATATAGGTACCTATCGCAATCACATCACCAAATATAACAAGAAACATACCTATTTATGAAAGTAAATATATAATTGAAGTTTTAAAAAAATTCAAGGTCGTCGTGCCGAAATTGCCACAATTACCTCAAATACCAGCAATTTATTAATTTTTATTAAACCATCATGGGGTTTATTACGTTTGGCACCCAAGGGCTACTTGTAATTTTTGTTTTCGGATTTTTTTTTTCTTGTAAATTGAAAATTATTACATAAATAGAACCGGATCTCGATACCTAACAATACCTTCACGGGTCGGACAGGGTTTTCTTAACACATTTGTTTATTTATTTAAAATTTTAAGTAGGTAGAAAAGAAATTGTACATAGGGCGGACTTAATGCCGTATGTTATACAAATTGTTTATGTTCCTAAACTTATATAAGTAACTTTAAACATGAACGCCGACTTGGCTGCACCGCACGGGGAAAAATAAAATAATTTTAAAACCACAGAATGTTTATTAATTTAGGTATGCTTTAAAGGAGTAGTGATAAATAAGTAATCAACGCACTGTGGGCAGTGCGGATTATAATCAATATTTTTTTTGGCCATAAAATTTATGACATCGGCTATAATAGGCTAGGAGATTTACGTTGTAAAATTAATTATGTTGACATAAGCTATCCCGAAACTTGATGTTCGATGCGTACGGTGCGTGCGGTGCGTTTGTTTCGACTGATGCGTGCGATGCGACCGAAATGAACGTTCAGTTTTAAATAAATACATTATTGTGCGTTTAAGAATCTGCAAGAACCTATTATATGGTGAGTTTTAGCAGAGGGAAAAAATAAATTAAATTAACTGGTCACTAAAATAAAATATTTCCCGGAATTTTAACATTATCGTGATTAAACATAACTTTTAAATTTAACTGAAGCATACAGATTTAAATGTGGATATAATAAAATTTGATACCCAAAAAGGTTGTAAACATGTAAATTTAATACCTACTCAAAATTATTTAAAGCACTCGAAACTTTTTCCCAGTTCCAGTTACCTTGTAACGTTTAGTGGGTTTCAACCCTATCTTACAGAACAAGTGTTCTTTCTTGTTTGATATATATGTATAATTATATACTCATAGATTATTATAATTTATATTTTAATATATTATATAAAGAATTATTACGTAGGCCTACAGCGCAGTTTGGTTACCGCGAATCTATTGGCGGATATTTCGCGAGGGTTTGATGGATTACTAAATAGATTTGCGGTTTATTATCAAAACCACATAAGATAAAATCAAAGCTAAAGTGAGTTGTAGGCCTATCATTTTACATTTAATACTTTCAGTTCTTATTAAATAGAAGTATATTCGGCAAAGAAATGTTTTTTTTTAAATAGTGGGCACTGCGTACAACGATGTTTTACGTAAAGGCTACCGGCTATTAAGTATTAGGTATACATGAAGAGGAGACTTTTTTATAAAATTACCAAATTTGAATGATTTTCCAATCTTTTATTTCTAGAGAAGTAGTAATAGACGAAATAGTACGGTAGGAACCTAAACTGATAGTATCCAAATAATAACATAATTTTATAGAATATTGTCTGGATTAAGATTTATATGCAAAGTTTTAGGACAAATGATTAAGTACTTAGAAAATACACCATCTTTTTTATAATAATAATATTTCAAATAATTGTTTATCAATTTTGTTTTTTTTTTAGTTTAATGTTTCGCAATTTCTCATGAGTTCATAGGACAGTGGTAAAAAAAACTGTTGCTAATGTAATCCGGTATTATCTATAATATTCACGTTGTATGCAATTTAGTAGCTATCAATTATACCTTTCAGTGAAACGTTTGATATTCATGTAAGTAAATTAGTAAGTAAATCAGCATTGCCATCCAACGTGGCAATACGGCCAGCCTTCTGGGTACCCTTCCGGCTGATAGTGATGCGGAGGAGTTCTTTGATGCCCTTTTTTAGTTAGTTTAATAATTTAGTTAGTTATTTAGGTTACATTGAATAATTTAAATATATTAAATTGTTTTTAGAACTATTGTATGTGACTATTACAATATAGGGCAATATGTCTAGATTCAGGTGACACCTTCTAAAATGGATTCACTTTACAAATATATTTCTTGGCCGAATATACACACATACGTATACATATTTTTTTAAATACACATCAAAATCACTTGAATGTCACAGCACTGACAAGTCTTTTAAATTACGAATATTTTGATCAAAGCTCAAAATTCATCATCATCTCAATTATCTTGATTATCTTGGTTATTCAATTATGTTGATTTTCATTTACTCTGTACCGAGAGAGGCGCCTTGTTCCTCTTCCTCGGAGTCATTGCGAGGAGACTCAGCTGTGTCAAGTTTTGGCTTTTTCGGTTGTGGGCCGGAGGCGAGGCTTTCATCTTCGTTTTGCGGGTCGACTTGACCCTCGCGAGGTCGAGGACGTGACTCTAAGTTAAGCTCTCCAGCCGGGGTGGTCTCGAAGATCTCTTTAATGCGATGTATGTATTCATCCAAGCGAGTTACATTGTTCATTAGTTTTTTATAAACAGCGCGCTCCCTCTCGTTTACAGGTTTAGATTTAAGGATTTTACGACCTGTAAAACAACAGGAAATATTAGACGGTTCGTTTATACTTATACATTATTTACCTAATAGTTAAAACAAACAGCGATCACATAACACTCACAGATCGGTTTTATGTTAAAGGTTATAAAAGGCAAGCACAAGTCGCAATTTCGAGCTACTGCTGGGAATTTCAAAGAAAAAGCCAATAACAGTGCGCTTCCTGAGAATCGAACTCAAGACCAACTCAATAGACGCGCTCAAATGGCTGTCAAACTTAAGAGAGGCATTATTTTAAAGTCCAGGCATCAAAATCACTACAAGCTTTCGCGCGCAACTTCGTTCGCTTGGATCACGTCACGTGATTTTACCCCGTGTGAGGATGGGTTAGAATACTGTTCCTCACTGCCTTTCAGATAGGTATCCCGTAAGAGGCGTTAAAATATCTGACTTGCTCGGTGGTAGGGCCTCTTGGGGTTGGACAGGCTGGCGACCACCCTTACGTCGGAGTCTGTCGTAAAACACATTGGTGTGTGTTTCGACTTTTGCACGTAAGAGCCAGTTCCCCTCGGTTGCTACGGCTCTGGCAGTGTGCAGTCAGTAGGGGCTCTTAAAGATCGGCAACGCATCAGCAACTCCTCTGGTGTTGCAAGTGTCCATGGGTGACGATGTCGTTTGCCGACTTAAACAATAATAAAACAAAATATCATCATCATCTGGCTAGCTACCGCAAATCACATGTATGACCGACACCATACAGATTTACTGGTTCCATCGTGTTGGTGTAAAAACCGAAGCCTGAAAACCTAGATACGTAAATTACCAGCTCCATCTTAGATCCTGCTTGTGCTTTCCATCAGGTAAAACTGGTTTCAAATCTATACATATAAAATGCTTTGTCCTGAATGACTGACTGATGGATCAACGCACAGCCTAAACCGCTGATCGTGGAGATCTGAAACTTGGAGGGTGTGTTCTTTGTATGACGTAGACATCTGATAAGAAAGTATTTTTGGAAATTCAACCCCTAAGGTGGTGATAAGGGAGGTGAAAGTTTGTATGAAATTCCGTCATATTTAGCGGGTCTTAAAAAAACTGATTTAAAGTTTAGTAAACATTTGATCTTGTGAAAAGATGCATGAATGTGGACGAAACCAAATAATTGGAACAAGTGTCGTTCTGTAATTTCTGCTTTCCCCTATGAGAAAAAGGCGCGAGTGTAAGTATGTATGCGTGTATGAACATTAAAATAAATACATTAAGAAATAAAAAACAATCTTAATCGTAATTAACGAACTTTAACCTCTATTTCAGACATTTATTTCTCATCAAGACATATATTTAATCGTAATAGCTACATTTATACTTAAGTTAATATAATTGGTACATTACAGAAATGCTGTGAGTGTGGAACTCGAATATTGATTAGTATTTGTAATAAAGAATGTGTTTCATACAAAGCGAGAAAGCAGGCGTAGTATTAACTTTTATGTCACGAAAATAGAATAAAAAAAAAAGAAATGCTTGAAAAATCATAGAAATATTTAATTTTGACACGAATAATCCAAGCTCGATATGAAAAAGACAGGAGTTTATGCTACGCTTACTGTCTGCTCACAAAAATACAGTCAGACTACTAAATTGTCCTGTAGGTATGTATGTACATAGGTGTTCATTCTAATCACATCGATAATATATTACCTATATGTAGTTGTTTGTTTAAACCAAGTTTATTTTTTAATTTCTAAGATTTTCCAAATCCCTCAGCACTTGAAATACATATATGTGGTCTTCATGATCACGGTCACACATAACGTTTATCACGCTTTCTAGGTGCTCAAGCTCATCGAGTTCGTCTCGGACCAGGCGCTTGGTTGAGACTCTTGGTTCAAAGACCACATCAGGATATGGAGCAGACCCGGGTGGTCCCTCCACCCTACGAGGCACTGGATAATTCTTTAAACCCATCTCTTTCAGCAAATTGTTAAAATTCTTCAACTGAGCTTCATAATGGACTTTGGAAATAAGAATCACTTCTCGACTTCTTCTCTCACGTCTGTTAACTGTAATAATGTTATAATGACAGTTAGTTAGTTATATACCCATATATATATATATATATACCTATAGCTATATATATTTATTCCAATTTATATAGGACGTGTAACCATGTGTAACAAAATAATTTTAAAGGATTATACCTAGTGCTTTTTTTTTAATATTATTGCCACAATAATATATTAAAATTTTAGCAACCTTTTTTTTAATGGGATAGGAGGACAAACGAGCAGACGGATCACCTGATGGTAAGCGATTGCCGCCGCCCATGGACACCCGCAACACCAGAGGAGTCACAAGTGTGTTGCCCGCCTTTTAAAAGGGGATTGGGCCTCCGGTAACCTCACTCACTCGCGCGAAACACAGCGTAAGCATTGTTTGACGCCGGTTTTCTGTGAGGCCGTGGTATCACTCTGGTCGAGCCGTCCCATTCGTGCCGAGGCATGGCTCTCCCACGTTAAGCTATGTTCGGTTTTCCGTACTCGCGATACTCAAATAATTGAAACTGTTAAAAAAATTGTATGTAGCTTTCTGCTTTATTATTTGGTTACACTTTGTTGTAAGTATTTTTGGCGCTAATTTACTGTCTAAAAACAAAGATAGAACTCCACAAGGACTTTTGATATTAAAACCTTAACGTAAAGTCATATAATGAATGTTAACTTTACTGGTACATGTACAGTCGGTCAAGAAAGTGGTTCAGCTAATTTTAAAATTACCATCCATCAAATAAATATATCACCGTCATAAAACCTAGGATCGTGAGACTTGTCAGTAAGTGAAAATCAACCCTAATAAATATTATATAAAGTGGAAATTAATTTTGAGTAAAGTATCAAAAAGTAGCCCACCCACTTTTTTGCCGACTGTAAATAATATATCCGGTTATTAGATAGGGATCACATATAAAACTTACCTTTGTGGTCCAGAAATCTGCTGCCTTTTTCCATTTTTTGAAATAGGAACTGAGTATTCTTGCAAGTACATACCTATTAATTCCAGATGTCCATTGAGGTATTAACTAACATTCACTGATGATAGAGTAAAAATAATTCTTTTTTTGTATAAAAAATATATAAAAGGAGGTATAAAATTAAAAAGGAAAGTGGGTAATTCTGACCATCACCACCAAATCGCAAAAACGTAAATATACCAATTTATTTCGAGATTTTGTATAGCAGTCTTGGATGACTACCGCGGTTACTATCTCTTAGATGTTCCTAACCCAAACCTAGATAATTTTTCCGAAGTTTAAGTTTATGTTCCTGAGATTTCGTGATTAGTCAGTGAGTACGTAGTATTTCATTAATATATATATCTATATCATTCTCATATATATATACACCATTTTTTCGTAACTCACCCTACGTATTGTGATTGATGTGTCGTTTTTTTACGATGGGCCGTAATACAGATGTATGTTCGCGTTGTAGCAATCTGTTGAGAGCTTCAGAGTTACAGTGGCGACTGCGCATCGGTATGCTGACTTTGAGCCCGTCATCATTGAAAACACCGGGGATGTACAGTCCCCAAAAAAGATTGGCATACAGACAGCTAACGCCATCTGAGTTTTGACAAAGATACTTTCTTAATGTATCACGCAATATTTGTCAAAATGCAGGTGCCTTTGGTCAATATTTTTTTATAACACAATTTATGCCAAGACGCAGGTTTTGCTTGCTGCCTGTATACCTAAATCTCTTGTCAACTGTACGTGCATGATACAAAAGTCAAAAGTCTCCTGTCGCCATCATAACCAACATTTCACGACGAAAACTGATGGTACACACCGCTACATACAAGCTATACATGTCCATATAAAACATATAAAATGCGTGGTCAGCTATACTAGAAATGCATAGCTGGATATGTAACCGTGTGTACATCACATAATTACACAGACTAAATCCTGCTCACGTGTAGACTCCTCCTAAGAGTAATCTTGATCAGAAGACATCAGGTCGGTGACCCGGACCGCCTTGCACCAACACAGATATCTATAATTATAAAATAATACTCACTCGTAATTTTCTTGCAGCTTTCAACTGTGCGAGAAAACTCATCCATCAGCTCCTGAAATTAAAAAAGATTTCAAGTTTTTAATTAATTTATCAAATTTGCGGCCAAGCCTAACTACTCATTACTCTTTCGCATACTTAAGTCCATTGTTAGAACATTGATAGGCTCATCGCTAGCTACAAAAATTAACATTGCATTGACGCTAGCACGCAGACATGACAATAGTTAGTAACAAAACAACATTTTAAATAAATATTCGCAGTAGAATTGTTCATGAAATCGCTTCACAGTACCTGCAAAATCTTATTTTAGACAAGTTATGTACGCGCATAGCGATCGCTACGCAGGAATGCATATTACTGTGTGAATGCATATTAGTGCAGTGCTTTAAAAGCAGTGATAGCCTAGTGATATGACCATTGGACTGCCAAGGAGGTCACAAGTTCGAATCAAAAGAACCTCTAACTTTTCGCAATCATCTTGGTTAAACAGTGAAGGAAATCATCGTGAGGAAACCTGCATGCCCGAGAGATTTTCATTGACGCGGTGTCAACCTACAGTAGGCTAGTATGGTCAACAATATATGTCCTGACCCCTCTCAATCTGAGAGGAGACCCGTGCCCAGCAATAGTGTTTAAAAAATCAAGTTTAAAACAAGGAGTCGCCAAAACGCGCGAAAATTCGCAATCAGTTTGTTTTTTTTAATGCTGAGCAACACAAAAATGCAAGAACGCAAAGAACTTAATTATATTTAAGTCATTAACGTTCGCTTGGATTTTCTTCAAAGAAGAAATTACTAAGCAGGGGCTGATTATGTATTTAATGTAACATTACATATTTATATAGTACAGTAAGCAAAGTTATACCTAAGATAAGATACTCACAGAAATGTTAGCGGTGTCTAAATCAACGTTGTTAAACATGTTGAAAAGTTTTCACGGAACAGGGGTAGCTCGAGTACGGTATCTAAAAAACACAATACTTATCATCATTCAGGGTAAGCACACACAAAACCCAAACACAGAATACGATATCAAATTATTAGTTTTAGCCATAAAATTAATAATTACCTATAGTAATTATTAATTTTATAGCGCACATTAGCGCGTAGGCTGATGATGATGATGATGATGATGGTAATTAATCATATCGCCTAAGATTATTATATTACCTATAGCTGAAATTTCAATATAATATCAAAAAGAAACGAAAGCTAATGCTTCCTAACTGTATTTGAAAATTAATAGTAATATGTACATATTTTGTGTTCAGTACCTACCTACAATATAAGATTAAACAAGTAGATTTCGATATTATCGAAATTAGCTTAGTTGATTTAATTTGATTTGATTAGCGAGGCCAGCATAAGCATTAAATTAGTGGCTAACCCCTCTGGGAACATACTCGTACACCACACTTCCTAAAACGACTGATAGAACAAAGAATTCTTTCAGCAAAGACATTCATACTTTTTGCATACTTCTCTTGCTGTATCCACGTTCCTACATTCAATATAAATAATTATAATTATGTAATATTGTTGGCCAATCACTTAGGAAATTGAGCACACTAAAGATTTTAACAATTCACCGATCTACATAGACACTGGCAAAATTTAATAGTATTTGCCAATATTCACACAGAAATTAGTTATCCTAGTTTCTAATACCTACATGAATAGGTAAGTTTGTTGAATAACTTTGTTTTGAGGAATGCAATCCATTAGAAGACCATCCATCACCACCATCCAAGAAGACCCAAATATTTTTATATAAAAAAAAAAAACTTTTATTTCATTGTCACATTAAAACTTTTACAATAAATCTTACGCAAGGGCCTCCTTTTAAGTATATGAAATACCTGTGCTAGGAGACCCCATAGTTCCTGTACATCATATTTTCCACCCGTCACTATCAGCCATCATCACTTACCTCTTTTAATCAAGTTTTAGTTTACACAAAATCATGCCACATTTCACAATATCACTAAACAAATCACTATTTCACAAAAACTGAAGAATACACACACTAGAACGAAATAAACACTCACCTATTATTTATCTCCTGGGTACCGGAGCAAAGTGCTGGAACTCGAAGCTTCGGTGGACAGCCTCAAAAATGACGCATGCGCGTTGTAGGCCGTGTATTGATTTTCCACCTTATACGGGGGCTGCAAGTGGGTGGTTGCAAGTAGACCGTTCTATGAATTATATAAAAAATAATAATAACATAATTGTTTTGGCTTGCATTACTCTTAAAAAGACCCCTCATGCATTTTTTCCTAAATATCTCTTATGTACAGATATCGGCCTGTTATAATTTTATAATACGAGTAATTTATAGATTAGAAGAGGGGTAGGGCATAGTGGAATCGAATAATTCGTAGCCAAATAACGTTTTAGAAGCGGCGGTAGGCTAATGGCTAGGGCGTCGGACTGGCGATCATGTGGTTGCCGGTTCAAAACCCACCCTTTACACTACCGCCGTGAACCCACTCGTAACACAAGCATTTTAGCTTAGCACGAGGGGTTAACAAGAATACTAGTAATGTGCCACCCACATTACTAGTAAGCTATTTTTAAAAAAACATAGCTCCGTACTATATTGTGTTCCTAACGGTGAGCAAGGTCGCCAGAGCTACGCGAGGAAGCGTTGTGTTGGCAGATAGGATAAGCGTCACGCATTGTCTCCTATGCTGCCAGCCCAAGTATTCCTCCTTGATTTACAGGGTCGGCAACGCGCGGGTGATACCCCTGGTCTTGCAAGCGTCCTTAAGCTACCGTAACCGCTTACCATCAGGCGGGCCGTATGATTGTTTGCAACCTAAGTGGTATAAAAAAAGTTTCTTTAAGCCATTAACAAACGTACATATAATTATTCCCACCCAATTTATTAACTATTTGAGTATACAACCATAAGATTCTTAAAATTTTACTTTGACATATTTTCTGTATTAATTACCATTATTTCCACAAAATATTTTATACCGTTATATTCTATTTTATCATACTTTAATCATTATAGATTCATTGAGTTAGTATGACACCAAACCAAATTCCCACCTCATTGCGAAAGTTTACGTCAAATATTCGGTTCCCCCGTCTATCTAAACAGTGTCTCACCCTTGAACTCTTTATGGCTTTGTCGTTCACCCCTGAACAGCTGCGTCCTCATTCTTGAATCAACAAGTATGTATGTATATGTATAGATAGAAACTGTTGCTCATGACCTTGTTTTGGGCAACGTGCCTTTAGCGATCCGAAAGGGTAATTCCATTGAGAATATTTGAGAAAGTGTAAACTTCTATTCAGTCAACACCATGCTCTCTTTTTTTATTGACTGACAGGTTGTCAGTCAAGGAAACTGAGGTTTTTTACCATAATATCACGCTTGTATTCCCCAGAGGGTTAGCAAACGGAATGGGTGATTTCTCTGCTGTTTTAAGGGGGCTTCGAGCTTCATTTAGAGTAAAACTCATAAATTGTACAAACAGTATTATAACGACTGTATTCCGCACTATTCTCATTATTAGAACCGAATTATTTAATCTCAATAATGAATGACAAATAAATGTCTTGCATGTTCTGCATGTTCATAGTATTTCGATGTCTATCTATTATTATTATTAGACTCGTAGGTTTCGATTTTATATTATTTTATTTTTTATTCTTTTTTGTATTTAAATTAAATTACATATTTAAAAAATGTAACCACTATGGGTGTATTTGCCTGAAATAAAAATGATTTATTCATTATTTACTACTGGCCCGCCCGCGGTTTCACCCGCGTTACCCCATTCCTAAGAGCCGTAGCGTAATCTTAAATAGCTTAATACCTTCCTCTTGAATCACTCTATCTATTAAAAAACAACGCTTCAAAATCCGTTGCGTAGTTTTAAAGATTTAAGCATACATAGGGACGGACAGGCAGCGACAGCGACTTTGTTTTATACTATGTAGTGATAAGTGGCGAAAATCCCAAACTCTGAACGGCTACTAATAATTTTTAATAATAATATTTCTAGTCTATTTTAGTAATCTAAGCGCCCCCACTACGCTAGAGGTCCAAGGTTCGATTCCACACAAACACACATCACTCCCAATCTGAATTTATCGAAACTTTTTAACTGAACTGTAGCCTTAGCACGAACAACTTGCGAAAAAGTATTCGTATCGTCACGATAGAGGCGCTGGTCCATATCTCATACAAATTGGTCTCCATGACGATACGAATACTTTTTCGCAAGTTGTTCGTGCTAAGGCTACTGAACAGTAGCCTTAGCATCGTCATGGAGACCAATTTGTATGAGATTTGGACTAGCGCCTCTATCGTTACGATACGAATACTTTTTCGCAAGTTGTTCGTGCTAAGGCTACTGATGTCCATTTGTAACGTATTCATACAGTTACTTCGTTACTGATCTTTGCTTGTTATATTTAGTTATGTTTTTATTTATTTTTCTATGTGTTCGTGTTTTGTATGTAAGTACCTGTCGCTGTTTTTATGGAAATTAAATGTTTCTTTCTTTCTACTTGTAAATTGTCACGAGTCTGCACTCCTTAGCTTCCAAAATACAAGTTTTTACTTAGTTTGGAAGTCAAAGACATGACATAAACTATTTTAACCCCCGATGCGGAGGTGTTACAAAATTATTGAAATGGAAAATATTTGTACAAATACAAAATACCCAACTAACATAAAATGAGAACATGACCCCATAAATCAATATTTCTGCTTATTGCCATGGATACAGGGTGGCTAGGCCCACGCGCACCTCTTTGTAACCATCCAGCGAAATCAAAGGTTACTATAGTAACGGGGAGATGGGGGTCGGTAGGCAACCAGACAGGGGGAGTTATAGATATTGATTTAGAAGCATCTCAGATTCTCGAATGTATCAAAACATTCAGTGTTTATGTATACCATTATCACGCCTGAATTTCTCGAGAGGCATGGTAGAGATATCTTGTACGCACGGTTGCTAGCTTTAAGTAGTTATCCCGTTTAAGCTGATCCCTAATTGTAAGGAAAGTCATACAATGTGAGGTAGGTTTATAATGGTTATTCTAACACTTAAAACAATTTAAAGCTTCATTCTTCTTTGTAGTATGAAAATATTGAATTAGGCACAACCTGTTGTAAATTAAGGGGTAGGTAGGATAGGGTAGTTAATATAACAAATATTAGGTACACTTCTGTAAAATGTTGAAATCCAAGATGAAGAAGATAGATAAGGGTGTCAATTTCAAGGACTTTCGTTGTGCTGATTAACAAAATTATATTAATATTGAAATCTAAGAAGGCGAACAGTATTTTTGGAAAAAAAATATATGTATAGTTGTCAATTTCAAGGTTTCTTGGAGTGATGATTGCGAAAATGACATTAATTTTAAAATCCAAGATGGCGAACATTCTTTTCGGCGTTAATATATAATTAATATTGGGCAAATAACATTGTCCATATGTAAAGAAATATTATCAGCAATATCTAATGCGAAAACTGGAATACCAGACGCCATTGATTTGATATTGACAGCGGTGTTGTCAACTTTAATATTTTGCTAATCGATTTGTATTTCTAAGTACGCAATTAAAAAAAGTAACATAACGACATGACATATTTATAAGGTCTGTCGAAACTTTCAGGATTTTGAATATATCCATTGCGTTTTGAATATATCCGTTTAGAAGATATAATAAGTTCAATTTTTAAGGTATATTCCAAGTGCTAGATCGAAATTTACGAAAACTCTAGCTCTTGGACTGTAATATATCTTCTAAACTAAGACCTAACTAAATCCGTGACTTGGTGAAAAATTGCGACTAAATTTAGGAGAAAACAGACCTTCGCTAGGTGCCCTAGCTTTTGAAATTCAAAATTGGGCCAAACTGGTGAGCTCTCTCTAGATCGGCCACCTATATAAACCCAATACTCAATACATTTATTGCACTCCACAAGTTAAATAGATGTTACAATAGTATATAGAAACATGTGTGGGCCTTGTCAGGCACGGCAAATGTAGGAGAGAGGAGGAAGTTTATGACCTTTTTTTATTGGTGACTAATTTCGACTAATTTTTTATGTTACCAAAATTAAAATCCCCGATAGTGGCCATGCCGTCTGTCACATCCTTGGATTCGAAATCTAGACTAGACTAGGCAGTCCAATAGTCTGATGGCTATTTTCTATTTTCCACTCATCTGCACCGTATGTATGGATAGAAATAGGTATATTCTTCGATATATTTTCCGCAAATATAAATCCGCAGACTGTCTATACTACTTTTGAACCACAGCCCCGCCAATGCTGTAGTAAGGTGACTAACTACAACCAATTAACGACTAATTCTGTGCACAAATACTTCTTTGTTTAGGTGCTTGTTAGTCCAAAATGTAGTAACTTTTAACAAGAAACCTTCCTATTTTATGACTAATTTCGACCAATTAGCGACTAACTGTCTGTACAATCAGAATTTAAATCGAACATGGAGGCCCAGCCAGGGGGCTTACTCTTGAACTGAATTCCTATACATCGACATTGGAATTGTGCCGTTTCGTCAAGTTTCGTACTCTTGAATCCGAGACTAGCGCCAAATTGTTTCAATATTGCGCGGTGATTGAGTGAACTAAATAGGATTGGGAAACGACCCAACCATTGGCCAATCAGAATGCCGATACAAGGTTAACGGATTTGTGCTCAAGAGTACAAAACCGACCGACAGCCAAATTGACATTGGAATCGGATCACGTTTGGATTGGTATTGTATTGTTTTCAAGAGTAAGCCTGCTGAATAAGGCTCTCGAAGATTACCCATACATACCATCACGCCAGTATTCCCGGAAGGGTTCGGCAGAGGCATGCTAATGTACAACCTACAGTTCGCAGGTATCAGGTTATCTTGTTTCCATCTTTTTTGGCCGTCGGGTTTATTGATTTTATAAATGAACCTTTTTTTCCAACAAGCCATTTAAGCTACAAAGCGTGACACAGAAATATACAAACATACACTCGAAAAACATAATCAGCCTTCCGGCGTAGTCGGGTAAACCCCATTAACACATTACTCGAACTGGGAATCGAACCCAGGACATCTAGCGTATCAGTCGCGCTTCGGACCATCAGACTAATGAGGCAGTTGAGTTGTATTATGATTTAGCCCTTTGAATTTTTTATAAAATTACATTTTATTGTTTATTTTTACTTAATCTTGTATATTGGTGTGTCAGACTCATTCCGATGCAGTTTAAATTATATGAAAAGCTGTCAGTTGTTCCTTAAGGCGGATCGTTTCGCTGTGCCCGCGAAATTCAAATTTCGAGTGGTTTTTCGCAGTTTGTAGGTCTATAATATATTCTACATTCATGGTAATGGTAATTGCGACATTAACTATACAAAATTTACAATTTTTATCTAAAACCATTGCTTAAAAATCATTAATGGAGCTAAAAGTAGTGTAAAATGTCAATTTTGACCAATTACACAGATTGCGCCAAGTTTTTGGCTTGATAAGGATTTATTAGTAAAGGTTTTAGTTCTCAGTTGTGAATGTTGTATAGTTGATGTAGCAATTACAACTACCATGGATCTAGAACTTGTTATAGACCTACAAACTGCGAAAAACCACTCGAAATTTGAATTTCGCGGGCACAGTGAAACGATCCGCCTTCATTTAAACTTTTCTCTTTTTTAGCAGTCTTTGTAGATACATATAAAAATTGAAATGTTTAAATAACTTTTTTGTTTATTAAGCTCTTTGCCTTGTGATTTATTCCAGAGTTTATACCCACCTAATACAAACCATTACGCCAGTATTTCCTGCAGGATCTGTCAGAGAAGCACAGCACACAGACGCACGCCAGAGGGCTTACTCTTGAACTCAATTCCGATACATCGACATTGGAATTGTGTCGTTTCGTCAAGTTTCGTACTCTTGAATCCGAGACTAGCGCCAAATTGTTTCAATATTGCGCGGTGATTGAGTGTACTAAATAGGATTGGGAAACGACCCAACCATTGGCCAATCAGGGATGCCGATACAAGGTTAACGGATTTGTGCTCAAGAGTACGAAATCGCCCGACAGCCAAATTGACATTGGAATCGGATCACGTTTGGATTGGTATTGTATTGTTTTCAAGAGTAAGCCTGCAGATGGGAAGTTCCAATGTAGTATTAGTAGCTAGTCTTTTGTCGAAGACAAGTCCAATCTGCGAGCTGCTACTGATCATTTTATTGAAAGTCCCATTTTACTCGACCTAGGGACCAAGACCTCAAGACAAGAAGCCGTATCCCAGCGTGTTATTAGGATCGTTTTAGGATTGACAGGGATGCTGCTCTTTGATAGATAGAGAGACAGACCTAAAGAGAAGAAAAGGTAGGAGTGAGAGATCTGTTATAAAGGTTTTGGTGGTAGAGAGAATAAAACAATAGTTATACATCAATAAGTTATTTATTTAATTAATCATTTTGATGGTGTTACTGCACCATAAACCCTCAAATTTCAAAAACGCTGAATCAAATGTTTATCTACTTCTTATCAAATGCATAAATATAAAGTTTTACCTTCGATAATGACGAATTCCCATACAAACTTTCGTCCCTTATTTCAATCCCTTCATGCCCTTTTTTACAACAAAAGAAAACTTGTCTATTTTTGTAGGTATCAAATTTCATCAAAATCGGATCCGGGGTTAGGCGTGAAAGTGTGACTTTGTTTGCACTTCCATACCTATGAACTTTCATCCCCACACAGGTCGTAATTTCGAAAACGCTAGAACAAATATATTATTTATCAAGTGTCTAAATAGAAAGTTTCATGGTTTTATCTTCGGCAATTACTCCATACAAATTTTCATCCCCTATTTCAACCCCTTCGAGCCTTTTTTACAACAAAAGGTAGCTTATGTCCTATCCCAATATCTAGTCTATTTTTGTACCAAACATCAAAATCGGTGCGGGAGCGTGACTTTGTCTAAGTTGGTGGTTGGTAAGGTCTTTATTAATGGTATGCAAAACTTTCTTTCTTCAATCCATTTTCAAGTAGATCTCCAAATAATACCGTTTATTATGCATTGGGAAAATTTGACTAGGTATGTTATCTATACGCTCGACCGCCAAGCCTAATGCGGGTTGACAGATTTCACACGCCGTCGACAAAATCTCTCAGGCATGAAAGTTTCCTCATGATATTTTCCTTCGCCGCATAATTATGCAAGTGATAATGTCTAATAATTAAAATTTATAGGTGGCCGATCTGAAGAACAACTCCCCAGTTTGGCCCAATTTGAATCTCAAAAGCTAGGGCACCTAACGAAGATCTGTCTTCTCCCAAATTAGTCGCAATTTTCCTGTAAAAATGTCTTAATTTAGAAGATATAATAAGTTCAATTTCTAAGGTATAGTCCAAGTGCTAGATCGAAATTTACGAAAACTCTAGCTCTGGGACTGTAATACCTATATCTACTAAAGTAAGACCCAACTAAATCTGTGATTTGGCGAAAAATTGCGACTAATTAGCGAGTAAATTTGCGAGAAAACATGTCTTCGCTAGCTTTTGAGATTCAAAATTGGGCCAAGCTCAATACTCAATACTCAATAACTTTATTGCATCCCATAATGTATACAAAAGCTGGTGGGTAAAATTAAAGAGAAACAATTATGGACCCTGTCGGGCACAGCAAGTTAGTTTTTTTAGAGGAGAGGATGAAGAGCGCTTTTTAAAACATAATATCTATACTTATAATAAATCTGTAGAGAGGTCAATTCTGTACATAAAATATATTTCCAAAATAACTATCAGCGGGTGATTAGTGATCGATACTGACGCCAAAAATGCAATCAGTAAAATTTTTGTCTGTCTGTCTGTCTGTCTGTCTGTCTGTCTGTCTGTCTGTATGTTCGTTATAGAAACAAAAACCACTCTACGGATTTCAACGAAACTTGGTACAATTGTTCTTCATACTCCTGGGCAGGTTATAGTATACTTTTCATCACGCTACGATCAATAGGAGCGGAGCACAATTAAAAAATGTTGCAAAAACGGGAAAATTATTTGATTATTTTATTCTGGGAAGTGACATGGGTCGTTGATAAAGCGGGCGTAGCCGCTGGCGGAAGCTAGTATTGAAATAAAGGAAGATCTGATATTTAGATATTTAAGTAGGTAAATAATACCTATTTAAATGTAGATTTATATTCATTTTATTTATTAATATTCATATATTTATTTATTGTTAATAGTTATATTCTAGATTATGTATTAATTGTTATTGTTTATTTTTATATATATTGTCAGCGAGGACATAAGGTGTAAGTGAAATTCGGAGATGATGGTAACAACGATGTATATTGTAAAACTAGGTAGGTACAACATAGTAAAATAAAGAGGCAATAATACGTCCGCCTTGGCGTACGGCTGAGAAGACTGAAGTAACAGCGGCAACGGCCGCGCTGGCGATTCCGCCCTCCCGCGCGCCCTCCGCGCTCCCTCCGGCAACCGGTTCAAGCGATGTAGGCGCGAACATCCTGGGGGCCCTTGAAAGCTTGCTTTCAAGAGTCATTGAAGAGGAGACACAGTCGGTTTAGAGCACGTCGAACGGTTCCCTTTGGTATCTTGACGTCGGCAACTCGTGGAACCCCGTCGGCACCTGGATACAATTTGGATACTCTTCCTAGGCGCCATAACAATGGCGGCAAGGCATCATCCTTTATAAGGACAAGGTCTCCTTCTTGTAAGTCCTTGCTTCGCGTCTTCCATTTACAGCGATGTTGAAGTTCTGTCACATATTCCGCCTGCCATCGCTGCCAGAAATGTTGCCTCATATGTTCAAGCAGCCTGAATCTGTCTAGCCGTCTTGTTTCGCAATCCAGTAGAGCTGGCGAAGGAAGTGATGTCAGTGACCTGCCAAGGATAAAGTGTCCTGGTGTGAGCGCTGCGTAATCATTAGGAGAGGAGGATAGGGGAGAGATGGGTCGACTATTAAGGATAGCCTCCACTTGAGAGAATAAAGTTGACAATTCCTCAAAGGTAAGATGAGTTTTGCCTAAAATGCGCTTAAGATGAAATTTTGCTGACTTAATGCCTGCCTCTGCGTATCCGTTAAAATGGGGAGCGTAAGCCGGTGAAAAAAGGAAATTTATATCTTGATCAGCTGCAAACCCTACTATAGAATCAGAATATTGTTTAAAGAAATCATTAATCTCTCTGGCAGCCGCTACAAAATTCCTGCCGTTATCACAAAAGATTTCCTTCGGTTTGCCTCGGCGTGAGATAAAGCGTCTTAAAGAAAGTATGAAGGAATCCTTTGACAACTCACTTACAGCTTCCAAATGAATGCATTTAAATCGAAGGCATATAAAAAGACATAGATAGCATTTTGTTATCTTGCAGCCACGTCCACGCCGATCAGTGATTAAGAATGGCCCACCGAAATCAATAGCCACAGCAGAAAATGGGAAGTCTGGAACTAGACGCTGTGAGGGTAAGTCACCCATAATGTTTGTCATTGTTTTAGCATTAAGACGACTACACGTGACACATTTACGTGCCGTGCGTCGCGCCAGGTCCCTACCCCCGATGATCCAGAACCGTTCGCGTACCGATGACAACATGAGCTGCGGTCCTGCATGCAAGAGACGTATGTGTTCGTGTTTCAAGATGAGTTTGGTAAGTGTATGCTTAGCGCATAATAATAATGGGTGTTTACTTGTGTAGTCTAAATTACATTTACGTATTCTCCCTCCTACACGTAAGAGTCCATGAGAATCAATAAATGGCGTCAGAGCAGAGAGATTTGATTTTGGATTTAAAGATTTGTTGTTAAGTATTGTTGTAATCTCTTTAGAGAATGATTGTTGTTGGGACTGTTTTACTAAAATGGTTAATGAATTCTCAAGTTCCTTAAGACTTAGCTGGCCTGTTAATTTTTGTTTTTTACATTTATTTATAAAACGTAACACATATGCCATGATACGCTGTAACCTTTTAAAACCTGAGTATTTATCAAAATCTATTAGAGAAGGGATGGTTTCAACATTAACAAATAAGGATTTTTTCAATTCTGGTAAGCCTATTATTTTATTTTTATTATTGAGTCTAGGCCAGTTTTCTTCTGGCTCTAGTAAGTATTTAGGTCCATGCCACCATTTTGTTTCAGATTTAACTTGATGAGGATCCACACCACGTGAAGCAAGATCGGCAGGATTGTGTGCTGTAGGCACGTAACACCATGAAGAACCTTTGGTCAACTCCTGTACAGCCGAGACACGATTTGCAATAAAAGTTTTGAATTTAGAAGGACATGAATTTAGCCACGCCAAGACAACAGAAGAATCGGACCAAAAAACATTCTTTGTTATTGGTTTACGAAGAGCTGAATTTACAGTAGCGCTTAAACGAGCACCAAGTAAGGCTGCACAAAGCTCCAACCGATGTACTGTGGTGGACTTTATAGGAGCGACGCGGGATTTTGCGCATAATAAATTACATGCTTGCTTGCCCGAAATAGACGTGGACTTGATATATACGCAGGCGCCATAAGCAGCCTGAGAAGCGTCGCAGAATGTGTGTAATTCTAGAAAGGTGGTTGAATCTAATATGGTGCTCCTAGGCACATTAAGAAGCTTAAGGTGTTTAATATTGTCTATGAATTGTGCCCATGTTTGCTTTATTTCAATAGGAACAGGGTCATCCCAATCTATTTTAAGAGCCCACAACTTTTGTAAAAGAATTTTGGGTTTAACGGTACATAATGTTAACAAACCCAAAGGATCGAATATTTTGAATGTTGTAGATAATATGGTACGTTTTGTGACAGTATTTGGAGTACTTTCATCGATATTAAAATGAAGACTATCCCTAGAAGGATGCCAGCCTAAACCTAATGTATGGCAAGAAGAACTAAGAGCTAAAGAATTTGTCTCTGTGTTCTTCATTTCTGAATTTATAATATCATCTGAGTTTGAACGAAATTTGCGCAAATTGAAACAACCTTGCGACAGGACATTAACTACAGATTCTTTGATACGTAATAAATCACTCTCCGAGTCGGCACCACAGAGCAAGTCGTCGCAATAGAAATCAGTTTGAATTATTTGTCTAATAAGTGGATCAGGGGCTTCTTCCCCCAGCTGCCACAAACACCTAGCAGATAAAAAACTAGCACTCGCAAAACCATATGTCACGGTATTTAACCTAAGAGAGCGGAGAGGGTGATCTTCCTGCTCACGCCATAATATAATTTGCAAGTCTCTATCTAATTCATTTAAAACTATTTGGCGAAATTGTTTTTCAATATCGCCTGACAATACATATTTATAATGGCGAAAACGCAACAAAATGTTAAACAATGAATCTTGGATATTGGGACCTACCATTTGCAGATCATTAATTGAAAAACCTGACGAAGTTTGTGCCGAAGCATCAAAAACTACACGCAACTTTGTTGATTCACTACTTTCCTTAAAAACTGCGTGATGAGGTAGAAAATAAGAAATAGACGGTTTTTGGACTGGTGCTTCGGAAAGATGGCCTAAATCGCGATATTCTTTGATAAAATTTGAATACATTTCCTTTAGTTCAGGATTTTGTTTAAAACGTTTTTCTAAATTTAAAAATCGTCTCTTTGCAAGATGAAAAGAGTCGCCTAAACAATTTGGAGAATCTATGAGTGGGAGCCTAACACAAAATCTACCACTTTCAAATCGGCGAGTGTTACCAACAAAGTGCTGCTCACATTCAGTAATAATTTCCCTTGATTTATTTCCATCGGGAAAATCTTCATACTCCCAGAACTTTGTGAGACTGTCATGCAGACCTTCATTATCATAAGTTGCAATGTTACATGAAATTACTTGACCTTTATGAGAATTAGATATAGTTAAAGGCCCAGATATCAGCCATCCTAACTTTGAATTGTGTAAAATAGGTAAATTGGGCCCTAAAGGACGTTGTTCGGAGTTAAGAAGATGCCAAAAAATGTCAGCTCCTAAAAGTACATCTACGTTCGATGGCTGATTAAATGTGGGGTCCGCTAATTTTAAAGAAGTAGGTAAATTAAACATGGACAGATCAAGGTGTTGTTTAGGAAGATTGCTAGTTATATGTGGTAACACTAAGAAGTTATGTGTACAGGTAAAAACGGTTTGTTTTGATTTTATCTGAGCAGAGCATCTCTCCGGTATGATTCTAAAAGAAGTGTCCCCTATGCCTAAGATGGTTGTAGTACCTGAAGGCAGAGAAGTCAGCTGAAGACGTAGCCTTAAGCCGTTAGTAATAAAAGAAGACTGACTTCCGCTATCAAGTAGGGCCCTAACAGTTTCTATTTTATTAGTATGGGGATTAATGATATCAATCATAGCAGTGGAAAGAAGCGTTTCAGAAGAAGATGTCGCTGCCATGACGATAGAAGAGGATTGTCCTTCAGCACTGATTACAGTGTCTACTGGACTAGATGATGATGATAATGTAGATGATGGTGATGTGTTTGTGGAGTGTTTATGAAGTACTGTGTTGTGTCGTCTCCTACATACACGACAGCCGCCCAGGCGGCAGCGGGCAACATGATGGTCAGCGCGCAAGCAGTTGTGGCACAATTTCAGCTTCACGACGCATGCCCACTTCTCATCAACAGACATGGCCTTGAACTCGTTGCAGTCAAATATGCTATGCTTGCCCTGGCAGACGACGCACGTCCGTTGAGTGTTATCAGCTGAAATGGCAAATATCTTTGTTTGAGTTTCAGATTTAGTATGATTATTTTGTTTAAATGAAGATGAAGTCTTGGGTTGTTTATCCCTTTTAGATCGATATAACATTTCTAATACGTTAGCACGTGAAGTTAAGAAACCTCTAAAGTTATCAAGTGAAGGTATCTCAACTAAACTGTTGTTATATTCTTCCCATTTTATGCGGGTAGCCTGATCAAGTTTGGTAACAGCTAAATGAATAACTATCGTGTCCCAGTGATCGGTGGGCTGACCTAAAGTTTTCAAAGCGCGAAGATTTTTAGACAAATGGTCACCCAGAAAACGAAGCGCCTTATCAGACTCGCGTTGAATGGGATCAATGGTAAATAAAGCGTTCATATGATTATAAATAAGTTGAGGCTTATTGTTGTATCTTTCACACAAAATGTTCCATGCCTCCTTGTAATTATCATTTGAAACCTCTAAGTTTTGAATAACACGAGCGGCTTCGCCTTCGAGATATGAACATAAATAATAAAATTTGTGAATGGGTTTAATTTTGCTATTTAGATGTATCAAATGTAAAAAGGTGTCGTGGAACTCCAGCCACTTATAGAATGAACCATCGAACTTATTTATTTTAATCTGTGGCAACTTAAATCCCATACTATCATGATTACCATCGCAGCATGAGTGATTTATGGTTGCTATAGTCTGAACGGTATCATCTGGACTGTTTTCCTTGACCTCTGACAATTTCAAGATATTTTGAGCAGTTGCAATACAAGTTTGAAGTTTATCTTCAATGAATTCTCTTTCCTTTAATTCATCTGATAGATTATCTTCATTTAAAACTTCTATTTGAGATTGCAGCTGATCAAATTTAGATGATAACTCCAAAAATTTATCCACTTTCAAAGTTAATTTGTTAAAATCGACCGAGTCTAAAGGTACTAATTCATTTAATTCAGTTAATTGATTATGAAATAACGTTATTTGACCCTTAATTGAGCTACGTTTTACTTTGGCAGAACTAAGCTCAACAGAATAGTCCACAGACGTTGGCTTTGGCGTTGACATTATAAAGTTATAATATCAACCCTTAAAGAAAAACGTACTAATTAGTTTTAAGATAAGGCAGATATATTTTACGTAATCCTACATAAAGTGTGAATAAAACTCTGGAGTCGTAAACCACAAGTTAATTACTAATGAGTTAAAGATGCAAAAAAAATCAAACAATGCAAACAGCTAATTAATATTGCGAACGGCTTACGCTCCTTTTGTTATCGCGGCGGCTAGAGGACAGGCTGCAGCTGCTTGGGAGAAACCGGTTTGCTATTCGGCCGCGTCTCGCGCTGAGTCACAGCGCCCGGTTAACAATTGATATTATAACTGGAATGCAGAAATGAAATATGCGTAAGCAGATAATTTAGGATAATACATAGCTAGCAATATTTTGATGGGATGAAGGTAAAAAATGGCAAGGATGCACAAAAGGAGGCTCAGTGAATGTACCAATATATTGCAAGATAGATAAAATAGGTCGGCAATATTTTTATGAATTATAAGAATATAGGTATTTATGCTCAAAGAAACGCTTAAAAAATAAATGCTGCAAGATGATAGCTAGGCAATATTTTATGAAATGAGGCGAAGAATTAGGTGGGTAGGCTAAGGTAAGAAAGGCAGGCTCACGACACTCCCCTTGGGCAGGATGATGAACACGAAGCGTGGCGATGATGATCTCTGGTTGAGGCCGGTACGCTCACGTGTTGGGAGTCCCGTTGTTCTGTCCTTGTTTGACCTCCGTCCGTAAAACGGCGTGCTGGTGTGCTTTAGGTCCAATTCGTGCCCACCCGGGGGCGCCAAATTATGTCAGCGAGGACATAAGGTGTAAGTGAAATTCGGAGATGATGGTAACAACGATGTATATTGTAAAACTAGGTAGGTACAACATAGTAAAATAAAGAGGCAATAATACGTCCGCCTTGGCGTACGGCTGAGAAGACTGAAGTAACAGCGGCAACGGCCGCGCTGGCGATTCCGCCCTCCCGCGCGCCCTCCGCGCTCCCTCCGGCAACCGGTTCAAGCGATGTAGGCGCGAACATATATTTATATATTTGCTGTAATTTTAATCAAATAGATTGTAATTAATTAAAGTTTGCACGGTGAGTAAGGTAAATAAATATATTTAAGTACTGCTTGTTTAATCTAATTATCCCTATTTCCCTAGTTGAAATTTATATTTGAGGTATTCGTCAATTGTGTAGTAACTTTTATCTAAGAGAAATCGTTTTAATTTATTGGTAAATATATTATTTGATTCTGTGTTTTTTATGTATTCAGGTAATTTATTATAGATTTTAATGGACGTAACAAATGCACTAGAGGAGTGCATTTTTAGCCGTGAAGTTGGTAAATTTAGTCTATTTCCATGTCTAAGTTTGATTTTTGTTTGAATGTCTTCTCTTTTGCTGTAGAATTGTGGGTACTTCCTTACAAATTTCAAATATATAGAGACAGGCTAGTGTTAAGATGTTTAGTTCTTTGAAGTGTGGTTTACATGAGTCGGTGTCATTGATGTTAATCAGTATTCTTATTAGTTTCTTCTGTATTGTAAATAGTGAAGGCGCGTCTGTACTGTTACCCCATAATATAATTCCATATCTAAGCCAAGCGAACGCATATGCATAGTATGTTACTATTGCTGTTTTGAGGTCTGTTGTTTTCTTTATTTCTCTGAGGGCATATGCAAATTTAAAAAGCTTAGCTTTTATTTTCTGTATGTGGCTGGTAAGCTGGTAAGCTCTCTCCAGATCAGCCACCTATAGAAACCCTTATAACTTTTGAACCAGTGACCGATTAATCCTGATATTTGGTGACTAATTTCGACTAATTATCTAACTAATGCTATCAAAATTAAAATCCCTGATGGTGGCCATGCCATTGTCAGTCACCTCCTTGGATTCGAAGTCGAGACCTTCAACTTGGCAGTCCAATGGTCTGATTGATATTTTCTATTTTCCCGTCACCTGTACTGTATGTATGGATAGAAAAAGGTATAATCTTCGATATATTTTAACCGAAATCTGAATAATTCTATAGTTATGCGCCTAATTTCGACCAATGATCGACTAATCTGTGCACAGATTTTCACTTCAGCCTTCACTTTAATACTTTATATCATTGACGACTGAAGCATCTAGCTTCGATTGTTATTATATACCTACATAGTGGTGGACTGGTCTCTCAGTAAGGAAAAGTCGTTGCCAGGCTAGCAGACTGTCCATAATACTTTTGAACCACAGCCCGGCCAATTCTGTAGCTAGGCGACTAACTCCAACCAATTAACGACTAATTTTATGCAATTAGCGACTAACCGTCCGTACAATCAGAATTGAAATCGATCATGGTGGTCCAGCCTGAATAAGGCACTCGAAGATTACACATACATTTTTTTTTTACGCTTGACCGCTAGTTTGCCTGATGTTAAGCGATACTGCGATCTACGATGGAGCGCGCTTGCCTAGAAGAAACCGATTCAAAGAATTCGATTTAAAGACACCCAGATTATATCTATCAGGGAATACCCACTCGGGAAGTGTAATCCATATTTCAGCAGTACGCATTATAAAAGTGGACTTAAAGCGTTTCGTTCGGGCTTTTGGAATGTCCACCGTGAATCGATGACGCTTTTTCGTGCTTCTGGTCGTACGATAGTGGAAAGGGCTAGGGAGATGGAGATCTGATGCACACTCTCCGAAATGAATCCGATAAAATACCGATAAGCTAGCAACTTTGCGGCGATGTTCAAGACTTTGGAGTTTAGCCCGGACAAGGGAATCGTTGCCAAAGAGCTTCTTGGCACGTTTCTCGATGGACTTCAACGCCTCGAGCTGGTACTTAGCCGATCCATCCCAAAGGTGCGAACAGTACTCCATGCACGACCGAACTTGTGCTTTATACAATGTGAGCAATTGTTCCGGCGTGAAGTAACGCCGCACCTTCGAGAGGATACCCAGCTTTCTGGCAGCTATTTGAGCTTTGGACTCTATATAGAAGCCGAAGTTGAGGGTTGACGTCAGAGTAACGCCCGGAAAGTAGGAGCCAGTTGGAATGGGCTCTTTTTGGCGGAAAACAGACACGCCTGGGTCTTGGCAGCGTTGAATTTGACCAGATTGGCATCGCCCCATTCGGAGACAGCCTGAAGGGACAAACTCAGACGCTCGACCATAGCCTCTCTTAGAGACTGGATTTCAGGTCCACCGGTCCGTGCGCTGTGTAGCTCTCTACAACGGTGCTGTCGTCTGCGTACCCAAAGATACCGGGCTTCAGCAGACCATCGATGTGCAACAAAAAGGGTGTCGCAGAGAGTACCGACCCCTGGGGAACACCGGCATTGATATCCATTCGATCGGACGAGCACCCGTCTATGACGACTCGTATCGATCGATTCCTCAGGAAGTCCGATATCCAAGCAACGAAACCAGCGGGCAAGCCATACGATGAAAGCTTGCTAATAAGGCTATCATGCCAGACCCTGTCGAAAGCCTTCGAGATGTCAAGAGAGACGACAAGTGCCTCCCTGTGTTCCTCGATGGCCTTACTCCAGATGTGAGTGACGTACGCTAGAAGGTCCCCAGTAGACCGGTTTCGGCGAAATCCGTATTGACGGTCACTGAGGAGATCATTTGCTTCTAGGTACGCCAGGAGCCTGTTGTTGAGGACACGCTCCATAGTCTCACAGAGTATGGACGTGACCGAAATAGGCCTGTAGTTAGCAGGGTCGGCACGACTACCTTTTTTGAGCACGGGTTGCACGTTAGCCAGCTTCGACGATTTTGGCACTTGACCAGTCTCAAGAGAGAGACGGAAGAGGCGTGTCAGCACTGGAGTCAACTCAGGCGCACATGTCCTCAGAACTATGGCTGGAATACCGTCCGGTCCACTGGCTTTATTCACGTCAAGACTGCGTAGCGATTTCCGAACTTCCGATTGGCGTATGCGGTTTTCGGACATAACTGTCGTGCTGCCAGGCGAAGTTAGAGGTTTCGCACTACCAGAGTCTAGACGCGAGGACTCCGTGAAAAGAGAGGCAAACAAGTTGGCCTTCTCTTCTGCGGTATGAGCCAGCGACCCATCAGGTTTCAGCAGTGGAGGGAGTGAGAGGCGGCAGAAGTTCGCTTCGACTGATTTAGCTAGGAACCAAAACGCTTTACTACCAGCTGGGTATGAAGCAAGCTCCCTATTCTACTAATGTGGTCAAAACGAGCCTTCCGAAGGACCTTTTTACAAGTCTTTGTAGCCCTGTTAAACGCCATTTTCCTCTGACTCACGTCTCTCGCCTTGCGGTGTCGAGCATCAACCCACGCCAGGTATGCCTCATGCTTAAGCGCTTCAGCGCTTTTGCATTGAGGGCCAAACCAAGGGCGAGCTTTGCCAGACAATGGCACGTCGGAATATGGGATGAAGTACTCCATAGCCGTACGTAGCACATCAGTCACGGCATCCGCGCAGGTGGAGGGGTCATCAGAAGAAAAGCACAGGGGCTGCCAAGGATAAGCGGCGAAAAAAGCTCGCATCTTATCCCAATCTGCTGACTTGTATCGCCATACTCGCCGAGTGCCTCTAGGGCTGGGATCGGGTGGCGAGTAGACAGATACAGATTTCACCAGACAGTGGTCGGATTTACCAAGCGGTGAGGAAATCGACACTGAGTAACGGTCTGGATCGGTTGTCAGCAGAAGGCCCAGGCAATAGGGTGTGTGCGACTCAACGTCAGGTACCTGCGTTGCACCTTGGACCAGCTGGGTTAGATCTAACGCTAAAGCGAGCTTTCGCGTCTCTAAGCCAGCATGGTCAGTGTCCCGGTATGGGTATAGCCACTCCTTGTGGTGGCCGTTAAAGTCCCCCAGTAATACTAATTGTGCCGAGGGGTACTTTAGTTGAGCCGCATCCGCCGCCTCACCTAAGTAATTAGTGAGCCTGGTCGTCTCCAAATCTCCACTGTGCGACCGGTAGACACAGGCATAGAGAATTTTCTCCATTCCTATGTCCACCAGTACCCATAGCACAGAGAATCTGGGGTCCTCAAGGTGACGGAGACGACGATAACAAATATCGTCACGGGCGTATAGGCAAACTCCGGCACGGGGCTTTAATTTGTGCTCCAGGGTGTACCCTGGGTATGACATACTTCTTCTTACTTACTTACTTACTACTTCTTCTTCTTCACGCCTGTATTGCCCGAAGGGATAGGCAGAAGAGTAGGTACTAATGTGTGTAGAATACATAGGTCGCGTGTAGGTAGTATTAGGTCCCATGTAGTTGGGAGGCACAAATTCCAAACTCCTCGTTACTACCTATTGAGAATTTCATAAAAATCCCAATAACTGCTCGACCTGGGAATCGAACCCAGAACCTCTAGCGTAACAGTTTCGCTCAGGACCACTATAAAAAATATTTTACTTCTTAAAGTTTACTTTATCTTGTATAGGTGAGTCAGTCTAATTTCGGCCAAGTTTAGTTAAATTATAAAAAAACTGTCAGTAATTTGTGTTAATGTAGGTATGTAACGAACCTAGCTCTTAAAAAAGAAAAAAAGTAATTGAATCAAGATAAACCTTCTACAATGTTCGGGAATCAGAAATGAAAGGTGGTTGATCCAATTATTATAAGAGAAGAATTTATTATAATAGCAATTAAATTAATTTAATTTTTTTTTTATTAAAGTTATATTGATTAATATTATTATATATAATAATAATATATAAATATTTTAATGATGCTTCTGTTTTAAATTTTAAATCTTTGTCTTATGTTTATTCCAGAGTTTATACCCACCTAATACAAACCATCACGCCAGTATTCCCCGCAGGATCTGCCAGAGAAGCACAGCACACAGCACGCCAGATGTTTTAGCTCCAATGTAGTATTAGCAGCTAGTCTTTTGTCATTAGTCGAGCACAAGTCCAAACTGCGAGCTGCTAATTTTATTGAGTCCCATTTTACTCGACCTAGGGATCAAACCCAGGACCTCAAGACAAGAGGCCGTACCACAGCGTGTTATTAGGATCGGAAGAAAAGGTGATAAGGCGTTTGGCACCAAGACAGCGCCGATGACCCTTTTGTGTGTACAAACAGGGTTGCTAATGAATCACCGTTGTACTGAACTATACTGGCATCGGGTAGTTTGCTCTATTTATTTTGTACCAAAATTAACACTTATAGTTTTCTGTGTAACGAAGCCATAGCGCGATCTATTTCGATCTCAACGCCATCTAGTTATGAAAATAGAAACATTCGGTTCCTTTGCACTATTACAATAAATTAATATTATGTTTTGGTCGTGAACAGTAGGAGTGAGATCTGTTATAATGGTTTTGGTGGTAGATAGAATAAAACAATACTTATACATCAATATGTTATTTATTTAATTAATCATTTTGATGGTTTTACAGCACCACAAACAGACCAGCCCGGTGACCGCTTCCCCAGAGTTGCGTATAACACAGAGATTTTGATGATCGAACTAACGTGGGTATGAAATGGGTACCGTAGTTATTCCGGTCACCGCGGCTGATAAGTTTGTAGAATTTCAGAAAGATTAGTTACACAAGAATAATAATAGTCCTTTTTTAAGGATTTATGCAAAGTTTACCTACAACTAACACAGTCATAGACCCAATTCCGGGATAAACACTTAATACTATTTTTTTATAAAATAGGTATATTTTTTATTAAAAAAGGGTCATCACAATTTTACCAAAGTTGCATTCTGACCATCAATTATAATTTAAGGTAAATGGGTAATGACCCACTTACAATTTAAGGTCTATTCTATTATCCTTCCGAGGGGCAATTAGCACTTTTTGACATCATCTGGCAATATGACAGGGTTTTACGTATTTTACACCTAATAGATAGGAGTCAAATACTGTGCGATGCCAAAAATTAAAGAAAGAACAAGACTCTTAAATTTAAAAAAGGAACAAAAAACTTAACTTAAACATTTTCCTCACAAAGTCACAACTAAAACATTTTCTTCTTCATGTAACTAAACAGTTATTGTGGCCAGAATGCAATATAGAAGAGGTTGAAAAATAGGCCAGGTCCTTTTACAAATTGCACATTACCATTTAAAGTAAAATTACAAGTCATTAAATAAGTTTAAAAAAGTTTAAATACCTAAGTTTTAAATTTGCAGACACATTGGAAAGAAAACCAATTATTCCGACATACATACATGGATAATGTTGTGTTTGTAGATTTTGAATATACCTACATAAGGTAACCATGTCGAAACAGGAAAAGTCCAGACAAAGAGCCAGATAATCAGTAAAAAATCTATAGTAATTTTTTTAAAAGAACTTATTACTCTTTGTTGATGTTTCTTATTTTGAATTTAAATTCGTTAAATTTAACTATAAATGTAACTTACTACTTAGGTAAGAATAAAAAAAATATATTTCTCAAACTGCCGTAAAATCCAGACAATGTTTTGAATAAATAAATATTCTTGTGGTAACCCTTAGTGCACATATAAGTACCTGGCCGAGACTCCATACATTTTTAAACATCTTCCTTCATCAAAAACAATATACGACCCCGTATAAAATAGACATTTAAGATAGGTTAGCCATTTTACAGGTAAAACTTTCGATCAGACTCAATATGTGTTTATTACACTACAATTTCTTTTCGTTTTCAAAGACAATACTGCATTTTAGGCATCACCAGAAGTGATTATATTATAGATAGTAATTGAAATTATTTTTTATGTTTATTTATCTTTTGTAGATATTTTAGACGCATCACAAACCATACTGCAGAATGCAAAGATCTCAAACCCGGTAAAATTTCATTACAATCGGTCTATCGAAGGCTACAAAAAAGGTAGATATATTTTTGGTGTTGTATGTATCTCTCCAACCGCAAGTTTGCTATTTATGTTTATTAGAATCCTTCACTCACCACGCGCGCCACTATGATATAGAAGGGCGAAATCTAAAAGATATCGCCACGCTGGGGTGGCTCCTTTGTATTAACTCTCAACTTTAAACTGTTCCAAAATTCGAAGGTTCTTAAAGCAATTTGCGTTCCTGCAAGCCTTGTTTTAGAGCCAACCGGTACTAGAATGACGCAAGGAAATTACAGGGGATCAATCTGTAAGAGAGCACGTAGTACTATTTCATGAAGAATATTCCACAACCGTAAGGTCTAATTTTCAATGTGATTAGTTATTCCGTGTTTTGGCTTGTGATGCGTTAATTATTTAAGGGGTAGTCATTTGCATTTGAAGTTACGTTCAGTTAATTTGAATTTTACAAGAGTACCTGCAGATGAAAAGTTCAATTTCGTGAATATCGATGTAAATATCTGATTTTTTTATAATTTTTAATAGCGTTAAGTCCTAATCTTGCATAATAGAAAGATCGTTTTCGAATATAATATTACTATGATGACGAAAACGCGCGTTGAAATGTTATCATCTGAACGTTGCTTCAAACATTACATTACACACATTTTGGTAAGTACATTTTGATACATACGACACTATAGTGTTATATATTATATTAGATTAAATAGACAAAATGGGCGAAAAAAGCTCGCATCTCATCCCAATCTGCTGACTTGTATCGCCATACTCGCCGAGTGCCTCTAGGGCTGGGATCGGGTGGCGAGTAGACAGATACAGATTTCACCAGACAGTGGTCGGATTTACCAAGCGGTGAGGAAATCGACACTGAGTAACGGTCTGGATCGGTTGTCAGCAGAAGGTCCAGGCAATAGGGTGTGTGCGACTCAACGTCAGGTACCCGCGTTGCACCTTGGACCAGCTGGGTTAGATCTAACGCTAAAGCGAGCTTTCGCGTCTCTAAGCCAGCATGGTCAGTGTCCCGGTATGGGTATAGCCACTCCTTGTGGTGGCCGTTAAAGTCCCCCAGTAACACCAATTGTGTCGAGGGGTACTTTAGTTGAGCAGCATCCGCCGCCTCACCTAAGTAATTAGTGAGCCTGGTCGTCTCCAAATCTCCACTGTGCGACCGGTAGACACAGGCATAGAGAATTTTCTCCATTCCTATATCCACCAGTACCCATAGCACAGAGAATCCGGGGTCCTCAAGGTGACGGAGACGAGGATAACAAATATCGTCACGGGCGTACGGGCAAACTCCGGCACGGGGCTTAAATTTGTGCTCCAGGGTGTACCCTGGGTATGACATACTTCTTCTTACTTACTTACTACTTCTTCTTCTTCACGCCTGTATTGCCCGAAGGGTTCAGCAGAGGTGTGCTAATGTAAAACGCCACGCCGAGCTACTAAGAATTTCATAGAATAAGGCGATGCCTCCGACTGCATAAGATTGATTTTCTTGTTTCCATCTTTTTTGGCCGTCGGGTATATTGATTATTTTAAATGAACTTTTTTTATTTTACACTTTTTGTTTTTGATATACCTATTGTCCCTCTCACAATTGAGACGAATCTAATGACGCCTCTCAAGCTATTCCATCAAGACATTTAAGCAAAGCGTGACACAGAAATATACATACATACACTCGAAAAATAGAATCAATCAGCCTTCCGGCGCAGTCGGGTAAGCCCCATTAACACACATTGCTCGAACTGGGAATCGAACCCAGGGCCTCTAGCGTAGCAGTCGCGCTTAGGACCACTAGACTAATGAGACAGTTAAGTTATATTATGATGTAACCCTTTGAAATTTTGATAAAATTACTTTTTATGTTTATTTTGACTTAACCTTGTAAATTGGTGTGTCAGACTCATTTCGGTGCAGTTTAAATTGGGCTGTTCCACTAGTCCCTAAAAGCTGTCAGCTGTTCCTTAGTTTAAACTTTTATTCTTTTGTAGCTATCTTTGTACATACATACATACCATCACGCCTGTATTCCCCGAAGGGATAGGCAGAAGAGTAGGTACTAATGTGTGTAGAATACATAGGTCGCGTATAGGTAGTATTAGGTCCCATGTAGTTGGGAGGCACAAATTCCAAACTCCTCGTTGCTACCTATTGAGAATTTCATAAAAATCCCAATAACTGCTCGACCTGGGAATCGAACCCAGAACCGCTAGCGTAACAGTTTCGCTCAGGACCACTATAAAAAATATTTTACTTCTTAAAGTTTACTTTATCTTGTCTATATGTCAGTCTAATTTCGGCCAAGTTTAATGAAATTATAAAAAAACTGTCAGTAATTTGTGTTAATGTAGGTATGTAACGAACCTAGCTCTTAAAAAAGAAAAAAAGTAATTGAATCAAGATAAACCTTCTACAATGTTCGGGAATCAGAAATGAAAGGTGGTTGATCCAATTATTATAAGAGAAGAATTTATTATAATAGCAATTAAATTAATTTAATTTTTTTTTTATTAAAGTTATATTGATTAATATTATTATATATAATAATAATATATAAATATTTTAATGATGCTTCTGTTTTAAATTTTAAATCTTTGTCTTATGTTTATTCCAGAGTTTATACCCACCTAATACAAACCATCACGCCAGTATTCCCCGCAGGATCTGCCAGAGAAGCACAGCACACAGCACGCCAGATGTTTTAGCTCCAATGTAGTATTAGCAGCTAGTCTTTTGTCATTAGTCGAGCACAAGTCCAAACTGCGAGCTGCTAATTTTATTGAGTCCCATTTTACTCGACCTAGGGATCAAACCCAGGACCTCAAGACAAGAGGCCGTACCATAGCGTGTTATTAGGATCGGAAGAAAAGGTAGGCGTTTGGCACCAAGACAGCGCCGATGACCCTTTTGTGTGTACAAACAGGGTTGCTAATGAAACACCGTTGTACTGAACTATACTGGCATCCGGTAGTTTGCTTGCTCTATTTATTTTGAACAAAAATTAACACTTATAGTTTTCTGTGTAACGAAACCATAGCGCGATCTATTTCGATCTCAACGCCATCTAGTTATGAAAATAGAAACATTCGGTTCCTTTGCACTATTACAATAAATTAATATTATGTTTTGGTCGTGAACAGTAGGAGTGAGATCTGTTATAATGGTTTTGGTGGTAGATAGAATAAAACAATACTTATACATCAATATGTTATTTATTTAATTAATCATTTTGATGGTTTTACAGCACCACAAACAGACCAGCCCGGTGACCGCTTCCCCAGAGTTGCGTATAACACAGAGATTTTGATGATCGAACTAACGTGGGTATGAAATGGGTACCGTAGTTATTCCGGTCACCGCGGCTGATAAGTTTGTAGAATTTCAGAAAGATTAGTTAGACAAGAATAATAATAGTCCTTTTTTAAGGATTTATGCAAAGTTTACCTACAACTAACACAGTCATAGACCCAATTCCGGGATAAACACTTAATACTATTTTTTTATAAAATAGGTATATTTTTTATTAAAAAAGGGTCATCACAATTTTACCAAAGTTGCATTCTGACCATCAATTATAATTTAAGGTAAATGGGTAATGACCCACTTACAATTTAAGAGCCTATTCTATTATCCTTCCGAGGGGCAATTAGCACTTTTTGACATCATCTGGCAATATGACAGGGTTTTACGTATTTTACACCTAATAGATAGGAGTCAAATACTGTGCGATGCCAAAAATGAAAGAAAGAACAAGAAAGACTCTTAAATTTGAAAAAGGAACAAAAAACTTAACTTAAACATTTTCCTCACAAAGTCACAACTAAAACATTTTCTTCTTCATGTAACTAAACAGTTATTGTGGCCAGAATGCAATATAGAAGAGGTTGAAAAATAGGCCAGGTCCTTTTACAAATTGCACATTACCATTTAAAGTAAAATTACAAGTCATTAAATAAGTTTAAATACACCAAGTTTTAAATTTGCAGACACATTGGAAAGAAAACCAATTATTCCGACATACATACATGGATAATGTTGTGTTTGTAGATTTTGAATATACCTACATAAGGTAACCATGTCGAAACAGGAAAAGTCCAGACAAAGAGCCAGATAATCAGTAAAAAATCTATAGTAATTTTTTTAAAAGAACTTACTCTTTGTTGGTATTTCTTATTTTGAATTTAAATTCGTTAAATTTAACTATAAATGTAAGTTACTACTTAGGTAAGAATAAAAAAATGTTTATTTCTCAAACTGCCGTAAAATCCAGACAATGTTTTGAATAAATAAATATTCTTGTGGTAACCCTTAGTGCACATATAAGTACCTGGCCGAGACTCCATACATTTTTAAACATCTTCCTTCATCAAAAACAATATACGACCCCGTATAAAATAGACATTTAAGATAGGTTAGCCATTTTACAGGTAAAACTTTCGATCAGACTCAATATGTGTTTATTACACTACAATTTCTTTTCGTTTTCAAAGACAATACTGCATTTTAGGCATCACCAGAAGTGATTATATTATAGATAGTAATTGAAATTATTTTTTATGTTTATTTATCTTTTGTAGATATTTTAGACGCATCACAAACCATACTGCAGAATGCAAAGATCTCAAACCCGGTAAAATTTCATTACAATCGGTCTATCGAAGGCTACAAAAAAGGTAGATATATTTTTGGTGTTGCATGTATCTCTCCAACCGCAAGATTGCTATTTATGTTTATTAGAATCCTTCACTCACCACGCGCGCCACTATGATATAGAAGGGCGAAATCTAAAAGATATCGCCACGCTGGGGTGGCTCCTTTGTATTAACTCTCAACTTTAAACTGTTCCAAAATTCGAAGGTTCTTAAAGCAATTTGCGTTCCTGCAAGCCTTGTTTTAGAGCCAACCGGTACTAGAATGACGCAAGGAAATTACGGGGGATCATTCTGTAAGAGAGCACGTAGTACTATTTCATGAAGAATATTCCACAACCGTAAGGTCTAATTTTCAATGTGATTAGTTATTCCGTGTTTTGGCTTGTGATGCGTTAATTATTTAAGGGGTAGTCATTTACATTTGAAGTTACGTTCAGTTAATTTGAATTTTACAAGAGTACCTGATGAAAAGTTCAATTTTATCTGATTTTTTTATAATTTTTAATAGCGTTAAGTCCTAATCTTGCATAATAGAAAGATCGTTTTCGAATATAATATTACTATGATGACGAAAACGCGCGTTGAAATGTTATCATCTGAACGTTGCTTCAAACATTACATTACACACATTTTGGTAAGTACATTTTGATACATACGACACTATAGTGTTATATATTATATTAGATTAAATAGACAAAATGAGCTTGTTCACATTTTTAATATGATAAGTATGTACCTACTAGATTATAATAAATATGATTATATAAGGTGTTCACATTTTGAACATGTCACCTCTAGACGATGTCGCCTGCTTTACTTAAAAAATTCTAACAAGGTTTTCCAAATTTAAAACATAAATAAACCCGGTAAAAACCTCTTTCTTATTTTGAATATTGCACGTATAAACAAACTACTTTTACATAAACTATAAAAAAAAACTTGTACGTGTTTTGTACATACAAAATATTACACTAAAATATAACGGTAATTTCATAATTTAAACAAGCAACAATGTCTACAGGCTAACTAAAAATTACATTAATACGAGATTATTATATTTTGGGAATGTATTTAAAAAGACAATGATTAATATAGTGATTATTCCATATCGCTGCTACTACTGAAATTAAAAAATGACCAATGAAATTGAATAGCTTTATCTTCTTTTCAAAGTGCTATAAATGCTTGGTAACCAGCCATCAGCTATCTATCAACTACGAGAGACAGGTCGGGCCTACTCAGCCACTCCTAAGGTAAACTAGGATCGTAGTTTAATATTTTACTTTTATGTCCATGCTATTTTATGTTTTGCCAGAATTCCTTAACTTCGCGGTATTATGTATCTTACGAGACTAAAATAATATATTATAGTAATTTTAGTCATACATTGAAATGAAACTAGATCATAATACAAATAGGTTACAAGATGTTCGGTAAATAACAATTAAATACACATTCAATAGGTACTTCGTTGCTTCGCCGTTGTGAACTTATTGTAAATTTATGTTTAATTAAATATAATTTAATTAACTCATTCACACAATTGCCTAATTTCATTTCAATCCATTTATATCTTAATATAACTACCGTATCGAACCTACTTCTAACGACAGACACTCAAAAACGTAGCTACTTTTCATCCCGCGAAGGATGAATGAGCTTGACGAAATGTTTAAACTACTTATTTGCAAGATACACGACATTAATATAAGAAGTAACAAGGAAAGAAAACCTTTAGTGATAATATTTTCGATATTTTCGAATACTCGTGGTAAGACTTTCATAATGAGAGAAGAGCTTAGAACTGTGTGACAAGTTAACATTTCAAAGGCGCATGTGTTCGCGCAGCTCTCTCCAGCTGCTGTCAGCGACCTGTCAGTGGTCGCTGACAGCAGCTGGAGGAGAGCAGCAGGAGCGACCTGGTCGGTTCGCTCTGCACTGACTTTAATGACACGAGTATGACACTAGTGTCACACTACAGCAATGACAATTTAGTAAGTGTCCTAACTATCCGCACTGTTATTTTTTCCGTTATTATACTAACAATGAATGATTTATTTTAATCAAAAACACTGATAGAAGTTCAAATCTTTACGGAAAGCAGATTTTAGATATTTAGGCGACTCTCTGACCAGATATTGAAATATGTTTTTGTCAGATCTTCGTAATAGGTAGGTTATTGTGTAAACATTAAGGTTTAATTTGCTTTAATGAGGTTAATTAGCCGTTAAGGATGATGTTCTCCCCGAAAAGTCTAAAACATAGATACGAGATAGTTTTGCATTAACAGTATAACAATTAACATGTAATACACTACGTTACAGTTAAAGCCTAACATTAAGCTAGACAGATTGAGATACTACAACAGTACAGGCATAATGCGAACCAGAAATCGTAAAGTGCTTAAGTACCTTTTTGCTACCAATTACTACTGTTGATTATATTTTACTTTAATATTATGTAGAATTAGGTAGGTAATCAGAAAATTGACTTAACCTACTAAAAAGTGTAATTAAAAATATTAAGGAATATATTCTAAAGCCTATAATTTACTTATCCACCTATAGACGCAAGGTGACCTATGTATTATATCTAATGTTAACTACTGACCTATGTAAATATATCTAATGTTAATAACTACCTAACAGCTACGGTTTTATACTTTAACTACACCTAATATCGCATTATTGACGCCATATGTATTTAAAGAACGTAACCTAAACTAAAGTAAAAAAAACAAGTTAAATTGGCAAAACGTAAAAACTTAAAGTCAAAAACAAAGTTAAATTGGCAAACGTAAAAACTTAAAGTCAAAAAACAAGTTAAATTGGCAAACGTAAAAATAGTTACCCGTACCCTAAAATCAAAAACAAAGTTAAATTGGCAAACGTAAAAACTTAAAGTCAAAAAACAAAAATACTTACCCCTAAACTAATGTCAAAGAAACAAGTTAAACTGGCAAACGTAAAAATAGTTGCCCGTACCCTAAAATCAAAATCAAAGTTAAATTGGCAAACGTAAAAACTTAAAGTCAAAAAACAAAAATACTTACCCCTAAACTAATGTCAAAGAAACAAGTTAAACTGGCAAACGTAAAAATACTTACCCCTAAACTAATGTCAAAGAAACAAGTTAAACTGGCAAACGTAAAAATACTTACCCCTAAACTAATGTCAAAGAAACAAGTTAAACTGGCAAACGTAAAAATACTTACCCCTACCCTGAAGTCAAAAACAAGTTAAATTGGCAAACTTAAAAATACTTACTCTACCCTAAACTAAAGTAAAAAAAAAACAAGTTAAATCGGCAACCGTAAAAATAAACACCAAATTTTTATGAAAAAAAAAAGAAATTAGGTTTTTTTTAAAACGAATGAATTAATAAAGTTTTTGGGAAAAAATCTATCCGCTATATGACGGAGAAATGCGCGAAATACAATTTCGCGTGCCATACATGACCGTTAACTTTCTATTATTAGAAATACGACTCCGTGTAGATTCCATGACAGATTTACATCCAAAAAAATTAAATAAAAGTATTTATACCAATAAATTGTTAACTTAATAAATAAACTAACAAATAAACATATCCTCCTAAATCTACAGCTTAGCAGGTGTGATACCAACTATCTGCATAAAATTTTTTTGTCAGTTAGACTCAAATTTCCTAGTGATGATTCAGCAAAGACATTTTCCTAGCTTTGCTTTTTCTAAATTATGGAAACTTCTTTTTTTTTATGTGACATTTGGTGAAATATCAGACTGTCAACTGTGTCCCATTGATGTTGTTATTATTTTATTGTTTGCAGTGCTAATACACACGTCTGACAATATAATGTCGGAAGTAACCATAGAGGCATCTTGATTCAATAAAATCAAGACCCGAATTTAGTAAGCAAAGCTAGCGTCCGAAAACGGACACTACTGGTTATTAAATCTAATATTATACGCTATTATATGAGATAATAATTATAACTATCTTTATATATTCTAATTAATACTAATTGTAAATGTTAATAAGTTATCCGACCTCCTTACATCTTACCAGTAGGCTACCGGGTATGTCGGGTCAACAATAGCCTACCTACTAATGCCACACATACGTACCGCGTTTACCCGCATCTGTTCACCCCCTGGAGGATGAATGTGCATGGTATGACTAACTATACTACTATTAAAATACATACTATAAAGTACACACAATGCCAAAATAGCAGGACCTCTCCTTTATATTAAATACAAGATGATTAGCCTAAGGAATGAAGAAAGACTTGGCCTAAATAATCAGGAATATTAACGGTATGTGGATGATAAACTATTCGATTTATAAGTTGATCTACGAAGAATGACGTAAGAAGTAATTTTATGTAAGTAATAGATAAATGTTTTATTTATGTTCGGTTCCATAAGTTAAAATATAGACATCTACACTTCACGACAGATACGACCGTCATACATAATGAATTGCCAAAATGTTATCTTTGAAAATAGACCGGTATACTCGTTTGTCGATCACCGATGAGATATTTTTGATACGGATAGGACCAGTACCAATAAAATGCGAACATGGTAAAATGTGACCATAATATATTTGTTCGTAAAGTTTTAGTCGTACTATAGACCTACGTAATGTTTAGTGTGTAGTTTCAGTTATGTTAGAAGCGGATAGACGCCCAGATGTACCTACTTGTAACGTGTATATTTTTACCCGACTGCGAAGGAAGGTTTATATTTTTAGTTTAAGTTTTAGTCTGGTAAGTATTGTTTAGTGTAAGAATAGGTTGTTGTTTTTGAAATGGGTAAATATATGGATGTTCATCGTACAGTTTTAATGTTGTAAGTGTTTATTTGTTATGCTATGCTGCGGCAATTTTCATATTTCGTAGTTTTTAAGATGGAGATGGATAAGATGACAAACAAGTAAACAGCCCGCCTGATGGTAAGCGGCTACCGCAGCTTATAGACGCCAGCAGCACCAGCAGTATCACTAGCGCGTTGTCATCTTGAGACCTCAGTTGTTAAGTCTCGTATGCCCAGTAATTTCCCTGGCTACATTGCCCTTCAAACCGGAACACAATAACGTTAGCACATTATTGTTTAACGGCAGAATATACGGCAATGCGGTGGTACCTCCCCAGACGAACTCCAGCATTGGGAGTCCTACCACCTAAAGGCCGCGGCCGCAATGCTAAGGCGACTGCGACTCGACAGCGATTTCTTAAAAACAATCTCATATAAACGTATAATTTGGCTATGTTGCTGGACGAGGTATAGCAGATACAATAACCCTAATGACTGTACGTATTATGGCAAAACCAAAAACAGCCACATTATACGTTTATATGAGTTTGTTTTTACGAAATCGCCGTCGCGTCCCAGTCGCCTTAGCAGTGCGGCCGCGGCCTAAGTCTTATCAAGAGTTTCAAAGACTGATAGATATCTATTCATGTACTTTTTAAAATTCAGTTTTATTAATGTCCAAAACAGTTAAATATAAGCTTAATAATTTGTTAATAATTTTCGTTTACGAAATATGAAAATTGGAAGCAGAATAGAATACAATATTCTTTATTGCACACCAAAAACGAATGTGAAGTAGGTACAATTTTAAGTATTGAATTGAATTGATTGGAAGTATTTCCGAATTACGGAAACTCAAAAGACATATTTTGTTGATTATTTAAGTTTTGGTAATGTTCAAAATTGTTATTATGTCCTTTAGTTTAAGTTTTAGGCTGGTAAGTATTACTTAGTGTCAGAATAGGTTATTGTTTTTGAAATGGGTAAATGTATGGATGTTCATCGTACAGTTTTAATGTTGTAAGTGTTTATTTGTTACGCTATCAAACTCAAACTCAAATTTTTCATTTCAATTAGACCATATACAGGTACTTTTGAAATGTAAAAACTACATGCACGGTTCCAAATAGTAGGTCTTATGGAGAAGAGCCGGCAAGAAACTCCATACATACTCTTTTAAATAAATAATTGATGTTTACATATTTTTTATTCTATCAATGTGAGTATTGTGGAGTTTGATGTGAGTGATAAAAGTAGGTTACCCTCCAAAAGATAACATAACTGAATCCGGATTGACATGGCATGTAAGAGTTGACCAGTCCCGACAGACAGCACCCGTTCACGAGCATGACGTGTGTATCAGCGTTGTTCGACTCAACCAAGTTGTAGGGAATAAAACAACCCGACACACAACGCCACCATCAGCAGGACATTTAAGTGAGCATGACAGCCTCTAACTGCCAGAAAATCGAAAGACTTATCATAGGTTTTGTGATCGTAACATCAGTCTACACAATACTTTACTACTATACTGCGGCAATTTTCATATTTCGTAGTTTTTAAGATGGAGATGGATAAGATGACAAACAAGCAAACAGCCCGCCTGATGGTAAGCGGCTACCGCAGCTTATAGACGCCAGCAGCACCAGCAGTATCACTAGCGCGTTGTCATCTTGAGACCTCAGTTGTTAAGTCTCGTATGCCCAGTAATTTCCCTGGCTACATTGCCCTTCAAACCGGAACACAATAACGTTAGCACATTATTGTTTAACGGCAGAATATACGGCAATGCGGTGGTACCTCCCCAGACGAACTCCAGCATTGGGAGTCCTACCACCTAAAGGCCGCGGCCGCAATGCTAAGGCGACTGCGACTCGACAGCGATTTCTTAAAAACAATCTCATATAAACGTATAATTTGGCTATGTTGCTGGACGAGGTATAGCAGATACAATAACCCTAATGACTGTACGTATTATGGCAAAACCAAAAACAGCCACATTATACGTTTATATGAGTTTGTTTTTACGAAATCGCCGTCGCGTCCCAGTCGCCTTAGCAGTGCGGCCGCGGCCTAAGTCTTATCAAGAGTTTCAAAGACTGATAGATATCTATTCATGTACTTTTTAAAATTCAGTTTTATTAATGTCCAAAACAGTTAAATATAAGCTTAATAATTTGTAAATAATTTTCGTTTACGAAATATGAAAATTGGAAGCAGAATAGAATACAATATTCTTTATTGCACACCAAAAACGAATGTGAAGTAGGTACAATTTTAAGTATTGAATTGAATTGATTGGAAGTATTTACGAATTACGGAAACTCAAAAGACATATTTTGTTGATTATTTAAGTTTTGGTAATGTTCAAAATTGTTATTATGTCTTTTAGTTTATGTTTTAGTCTGGTAAGTATTATTTAGTGTAAGAATAGGTTGTTGTTTTTGAAATGGGTAAATGTATGGATGTTCATCGCAGTAAGTGGCTTTCTATCCGCTCTGTCCGTGTTGTTTCTGCTTCAGACCTTTAATACATTTTGTAAGACGTGCGTACTCTGTTTTTAAGACTTGCGTAAATATACTTTTTCAGTTTACAGTTTTCAATAAGTATGAAACCTGTAGAGACATAATTTACTTGATTGATGAAGTTTTAGTTGCACCCGAAAAAGAGATACTTGTGCCATTATTTAGTAAACAGTTTTTGTTACATCCGAAACTAGTATATTCATATGTACTTGTTTAGTGCATAGTTTTAATAATGTCAGATACAAGTAGAGATCTATATAAGTACTTGTTAAACGTGTCGTAACTAAAACTATACAATAGTATAGTTTTAACTACCACAAAACAGGGATAATTAATTATACATGTACCTAGTTTAGTGTATAGTTTTTAAATACATTCGAAACAGGTAGATACTTATGTACTTTTTAGTGTATGGTTTTAGTAATGTTTGAAACGTGTACCTTTATAGTTATTTAGTGAATATTTTTACCTACGTCCGAAACTGGGAGATACTTATATACTTTTTAGTGTATGGTTTTAGTTATGGTCGAAACGAGTAGCTATTTAGTGGTTTAGTGAATAGTTAGTGTTAGTTACTTCCGAAACAAGATACTCATATATTTGTTAGAGTATAGTTTTAGTAATGTTCGAAACGGATGACGACCTATATAGTTTTTAGTGTATAGTGTTAGTTACGTCTGAAATAGGTAGATACTTATATACGTTTTAGTGTATGGTTTTAGTAATGTTCCAAACGGATGGAAACCTATATAGTTTTAGTGTATAGTGTTTGTTACGTCCGAAATAGGTAGATACTTATATACCTTTTAGTGTATGGTTTTAGTAATGTCCGAAACGGATGGCGACCTATATAGTTTTAGTGTATAGTGTTAGTTACGTCCGAAACAGGTAGATACATATATACTTTTTAGTGTAAAGTTAAGAGAAATTTGAAAAGGGGTATACTGATATATTTATTTAGTAATAGTTATTATACTTTTAAGTAACATTCAAAATGGATTATATGGATTATAGATATATTTGTAAAAAGTTTAGTTTAAGCTACATTTGAAACGAGTAGATAACTGTGTGTATGTTTATTGATTATTATTAAACAGATAGATATTATTAGGTCTACAAGTTTAGACAGCAGAAGTAAATGACATAACGTTAAAAACTATTGTTAATTACTATTTTCTCCTCACTGCGTTTACGTTTTATATTAGAGCACTATTGCTTATTAATACTTATTGCTTATTCATACTAATTAATTTATTTTTTTATAATAATTATTATGTAGAGCTTAAATGGTTATGACGTAACGTTATTTAACCTACATTAATTTACACCTTACTAGTAGGCTGTTTGACACCTCATGGGGTCTATCGACAAGCCTACCTACTAATGCTTATTGCATGAATGTAACATTTCCTGCTTCTTTCCACCCACGCGGGATGAATGAGCGCGGTACATGAATTATAACCTACACTATGTAAACACTATGTAACAATATGTATCTAGTAATAGCCTAAGTAAATACTACTCAATTTAGTGTGAATGTCTGCAAACGGTTGCAAAGGTTTGGCATCAGATCTTTTAGGTGATGACACTGTAAGTTGTTTGAAATTGGTACATTAAGTCAAAACAGGCTAATTCAATATTATGGAGCCTTGAATAAGTGTGAAAATTTAAGTAACATGCGCCTCTTGGGGCAGGTTTATCCAAGACCAGAGGACTACAGACTCATACCCCCAGGCCTCATTATAAAGCTCATGGAAGAGCTGTTTGAAGAACTGGGCGGGGATGAGTCATAGGCATCTAGGGGAAGCACAAAAGATCCCATTGGGTCGAAATGCACTGTAGCCTTGCTGCCGCAGCCCTATATAAGATAAGTAACAGAGGAACACGACACGATACATTGACAAGAAGAAGTAACAGAGGCTTATACACTATGTTAAAAAAGACTGTCCGACCCGAAAGGGGCATATAGGTATCCCAAGCAATCTACCAAATAAAATAAGTAATAGATACACAAATAATACATCAAATTACAAAAAATATTCATGAAAGTAAACATAATAATGAAGTTTATAATTTACGATTGTTATGCCTTAATGACCGCAATCTAGCAAGTTTTTTAAATGTGAAAAGTGTGGAAAAAAGCGGGTATATTTTTACTTGAAAAGTGAAAATGATTTTATAAATAGAACCAGATATCGATACCCAACAATACCTTTACAGGTCGGACAGGGTTTTCTTAACACATTGTACATATATTGGGGATTTAAAAAAAAATAGTATCTAAAACACCAACATAACAGTCAAAGAACATTTTGAAAAATATTACAAGAAGGAAGTTCGGTCTCCTTACGTTTGCGAATGGGGCAAAGGGCAAAGGGCGCAAAGGGCAAAGGGCGCAAAGGGCAAAGGGCGCAAAGGGCAAAGGCTCTTTAAGCCTTGTGAAAGAAGGTGGCATTACTATATCGTTGATATGAATAAGAATAAACATACATTAACTATAAGGTGCATTCAATAAAAATGTATAAGAGAATTCAAACCCTCATAGGTGATTTGGACGTCGACAGAAGGATTAAAAGCCATAGAACAGCATACAAACAACTACATATATATTATTTAACTTTCAAGAAAAAGGGAATACATTAAGAAATGAAAATGTCATGCTTCCCGACTTACAGGTGTTTTTATTGGTTAAATTGACAAACGAGCAGACAAGCCTCCTGATGGAACTGGCTCACAAATGCAAAAGTCTAAACGCACACCAAGAGCTCTGCTTTCGTTTGTCAGTATTCAACTCTGTTAACGTGGATGTTTGATTTCACAGACCGTTTGCAGTCATACACAAACCTATAACAATTCCTAGGCCCATCCGGCCAGACTTACTAACACTACTACGAGGGTGACTTGGGAAGTTGCGGCTTTTTATCCTTCAGGAGGAAGTACATATATGTCACCGGGAAAATTGCAAACACCGTCACAAGTATTGTAAGACGAAAAAGTGTGAACGGGTAAGAAACTGCTATTGAACGCAAGCATTTTGATTTTTATAATTACGCTTTTATCTTATATGGATGGAATTTGATGAAACACGGATACGTTCACAATACGTTCAACTTATCTTGCTTGATTTATTGTATAGTAACCAACAACGATGCTTACAAAACACCAGTGGCATATACAACTTACAGGCCTTCTCTATAAACCTACCTATGATAATTAATCTACCTACTATGATATCAACTTAGTACTAAAAAGTCCTAACAAAAATTTCGCTGAAGTCACACAAACACCTAACTCCTATCCAGCCCGGAATGAATGAATAAGCATTAGGTGTTAAAAATACAAAATAACAAATATATAGGTATCGACCGATACTACTCGGAATCTTCACTATTTAATATGCAGCTTTTTGGCGAATGTGTTCATATATGTACAAGAGTACTTACTAATTATTGCAAAACGATTACTTGAAATCTTAATATGGTAACAAAGCATATTAAAATAAATAGCCTATGTTCATACACTAATGAAGTGTATTAAGAGTTTTTGAAAGACTTTAGAAGCACGATGGAGTGCAGGTACCCTATGGATAAACAAGATGACCCGTACGTATTTTTGGGTTTGTGAAATTGATCAGAAGTAGCAGAGAGAATGAGAAGGAAGCAGAAAAGAGAAGGAAGTTGGGCATCCGGTACTCTTCACTCAACGGGTTAAAGTCGGTAATGCAACCAAACCCGATATTCAGTGAGAGCGTGGTACTTCCCGGTTCGAGCCGGCCCATTTACGAGCTGTACTTAAATACTGGCTACAGCTAGGCTCTACCACAAGGTTAAAATCATGGCCAGCAATAAGCAAGAATGTAGGTAAGTTGATCAGTTACGCAAACATTCATCCAAATCTATTTATTGAAATTACGACAAGTATATAGTAAAAGACGTAGTAGTAGATAACAAAAAAAAATATCAAGTTTCATTCAAGATCTACTTGGATCTTGAATTAAACCTGATATTTTATTTTCAAGATCAAGCCAAATCAATGGTCAAACTTCAAAAGCGAGGTCAAGATTCAAGTATATTATTGCATGTACCTACACAAGGTTTTTAAGGAATTTAAGAATTTTTGAAGTAGAATTAAAATGAAATTTGTTTGTATTTTTACCCGTCCACACACGGATGAAATGCTTTTAATCTTCAATTGTGGCCGTCAATAAATATTTCAATTTTGATCAGTTCACGGATCAACGACCGATAAAAGATCAAACGTTTATAAACCGAGTTTTATAGCTGTAAAATCGAAGATAAAGAAATACAAAACATCATATAGGATAAGTTACCAAATACCAAGGAATAAGTAAATGATATAATAATAGTACCTATAATGACGGTCAATGAAGGTAAACTAAGAATTTAATTTAAGTAATAATATAAGAAGACAATTAAGGGAAAGATGAAAGATTTTGATTGATTTATTAAAGATTAAGTTAATTAAAGATCCAAGTTATTTATAGATATACGTTGATCCGGAACCATAGTTAATCATGGATTACCTAAGTAAAAATACAATTAAATGCAAAGGAAGAAAAATATTTATGAAAGGTCATTCAAAGGTTGTATCAAAATCAACTAATAAAAGGATTTCAGTAGGCGAGTGCCTGATTAAAAAAAGTAATTTTAAGTAGGTAATGTAGAAAGGTCAAGCAGCCAACACTTAAATTTAAATATTATACGAGAGAGCGTTTATAATTACAGCATCTCTTGGTACTAATATCTTATAGCTAATTGATATCCTAATTTTACCTAAACCTAGGTATATGCATCTGCGTACTAACACACCTCTTGCAACTCGTGCTAAGAGTTAATATCTAAACTAATACTAAATAACGTAGGAAGAACGACAGATAGTTATTCTTTCTTAAACATCTATAATAATTATACTGTTTTTTTTTCTATTTTTTTTTTTATTTTAATTTTTTTTTTTTTTTTTATATTTTCATTATTTTTATTTTTTTTATATTTTCATTTTTTTTATTTTTTTTTATATTTTCATTATTTTTAGTTTTTTTATATATTTTTGTTTTTATTTAACACAGTATTTTCTAAAAACAAACATATACCTACTTAGGTACCTAAATATATCTAAACTATGTAAACAATGTCCTAACGATCTAGTAGGTACGGTCGGGTTAGAAAATTACTTACTTATTATTATTATTCTAATAATTATTTTAATTACTTACTTATTCTAATAATTGTATTAAACCCAATAGTATTATTCTAAATAAGAAGTTTAACGAATATAGGACAAAAAAATCATAAAGAGATTTTTGAAAGACGTTCTAGTGTTATGGTTTCTGAAATCAGTTTTTTTTTAATTTAAAACTTAAACGATAATTTTGAACGCTGTGATATTATCCGGAATAGACGCCTAGATGAATTTGCACGAAAATGTCATCGTTATGATTATTCATTAAAGTATATTAATGTCCGAAATAGTCTACGATTACCTAGTTGAAAAGGATATTCTTTTACGATATTCTTAAACGAACTAACATTATTTTAAGTAGGCATATTGGCGACTATATAGACTTTTTAGGATTATTTTATGACCTAACGATATCCTTAAGCTATGATTACTAACTAACGTTCATAATAGGCGTTTTTCGACTATTGAACAATTTGGCCTTAACTATTTTAAATGTCTCATAATTTCCTTTTCAAATGTACAATTCTTATTATTAATTTCAACGTTATAGAAGACTTTTACACGACTATAATTAGTCTGTTATAATTAAACATTACCTATCTACTAATACTAATACCTACCAACTATGCTATTATGGAAAACATGGATATTTCAATAAGAACCCAGAGACAATAGGTATAATTGTACATAATAATAAACTATTAATGTTAAATACATAAAGTATTATTTATAATATTACGCACGAGAGAAAAGTTATCTTATTTTGCAGATAGGCTTCAATGAAAATGGTTAATATTATTTCGATTATATTTTATCCTTTTGACTAAATTTATAAAACTATTTAAGCAGGCGATAAGAATACAATGTTATGTATGTTTATATTTTTTAAACACCTAATGTATTGAGTAATATCGGTAGTAGTAGGTACCTAAGCACTAATATAATTATTTAATATAAGCTTTACGTTAACGAACCTACAAAATACTTTAAACATTTAAGTATTACATTTGAAAGAAATACACGTATTTTTTTATTATATTTTTTTTGGCTTTTTAATTTTTTTTAGAAAAATATATTTTATTTACCTACTTTTTGCGATGGATGTTATTATGTGGATATCAATCAGTATTATTAAAGGAGTGAAAAGGACAGTTGTCATTAACATCTATACTGTTTTTAAGATATATCGAATAAAATATTATACTGGTCAGCGGTAATGAATTTCTTTGACAACACTACACGAGAATATATGGAACGATAATATTATTATGCAAAAATTTTATTATTATCGATCATACGATAATTTGTATCGACACCTTGCGGCAAAACACTGAGTTGATCTCTATTATTTCCTTTAAACCTCAATATATCAATTATACACGTCAGATAGTGAACAGTTAATATTAGTGAACAGTTATTAATTACTTTTAAGAGTTTTCAATATTTTACTTAATGGGAATTTTTAACAAAAAGTAGGTAGGTACCTATTTTTTTTTTGTTTTTTTTTATTTTTTTTACACATATTATATTACGATAAGATATAAGAAAAGGTTAATTTGAATGTTTATATACAGACTACATGGATATACTAGTAAAATGTAAACTACGATCCCTTTACGCTAAAAAACATCGCTAATTTCTTCATACCTAGCATTTGGTTACCAAGCATAGGAAAATAACAGTATTTTTTAATAAGCCGGCACAAAGTAACGACATCTATTATATTGATATTAATCAATTGGATATATATATATATTACTTCTGAGAATAAGCATGAGTATAACCTTACAAATAGGACAAGCAACATGAGACATAAGGCCCCAAGAATGCAACTCCATTTCTGAATCAACTGAGACCACACAACCCAAAATAAAGACAGTATATTTTTTTTATGTCTACCTATAAACTAAGTAGGTATACTGTACTCGTAGTAATGTAATATAAAGAAAGCAAAATATACACGAGTGTAATTACATTATAATATCCTGGCCTCAGACGGTCGCATTCACATCAAAGATACAAATTAAACATGATTGTGTCAAGTTTGATAACTATGTAATAATGGGCCACGACTATTCCACAATATTATGAACTCTTTTTTTATTTTACTTTAGTGTTAATTGAGGTATTATTTCAAAATCATTTTTGTTTAAGTTACTAATGTACAGTCGGAGAATGAAAAAGTTTGTCAATTTTCCAATTGACTCATTTCCAACGGTGTAAGCACATGTTACCTTTTCAAATTATGACAGAATAGACTGTTTCATTTATGTTTTTCCAATTATGTTTTAGGTATTGTTTGACTACAAAGTATAAATTTATTCAGATTAAAGTTGTTTGATTTTTTATGTTGTCTTTTAATTTGTTTTGATGAAGAAAACATTTTTGCCTGTATCCTGTTTGTTTTATTAAAATGTTGGCAGGCCTGATTAGGTATACGTGCAATCGTGCAAGCAAAAATAGACTTAAGGGCGACGAACCTGTCCATTCTGCGTCTGTACCTACTAAAAAGTATTATCTACGCAGTTGGTCGTGGTCTTATAAGAAAGATCTGAGATCCAGAAACGTTTCTTGACGTAAAATACTTTACATGTCAAATTTAAAAACAAGTCAGCAAACATAAGTTTACGCCGTCTCTAGATATTAAACTATGTTCCTAACGTTTTCGGAGGCCAAGACATACTTTCTAGAATATTTAGACAAAGAACGAGGCGCCCGCAGTGTTATGTAAAGAGTTAAGTTCTAATCTGGTTTTTAGTAGTTTTGTCATTTCCATTTATCAAAAAAGTACAAAAATGATAAAATATCAAAATTTACAATCAAAAGTAATATGAAAAGCAAGTATTTGAAATTTGACTCCTACGGGTCTTACCCATAACATTTCCTACCTCCTCAATCTTTAAGCCTTGCATTCTTTGTTGCTTTGCTTAAAAACTATAGACACATATTGAGAGAATTTAGTCTCTCGTACTAAAATACTAAATATAAACCGTCGCGACTGAAATCCAATGAATAAATTCATTTGCAATGATCGGGATCAGGAGACAAAAGCAGCGATCGTTTATCATCCATATAATTTACTCCTCAAGCGCCTACAGAAGTAGGCACCTGAGGTATGTAGCCGACAACGCATTATCATTTATCAAAGTATTAAAAACACTCGCCGATCATTTCGTTTAAATTTACTCAACGGATCTTGGCAATGATCCCCTACATGCTCATATTTAGGTTATGTTGAATGTTCTATTTGGAATCAGTCACGTCTTTAACGCGATTCCTTAATTGTTTAATGTAAGCATCCAAGCGATTAACGTTTTCTTCAAGTTCAGCTATAGCATTGTATAGGTCGTCTATCTCACTGAGAACAGGACCGACGTTGTTTTCATCTGGAGAAAAATATTTTCTACTGTAAATACCTATCTGTAAGTTTAATCTTCTGCCTGTGGCAGTGCACATAGGACATACCCCTCCATAAATACCCAAACCCGGGCATACTGGCAAATAAGACCGTCCGTCGCTACTGGCAAGTTTCCAGCCTGCTACTATTCGTCATTCAACTTATAGAGCCCTCTCTGTACTGTTAGAGTCAACTAAAGTATATTAATTTCGGTTTCCACAAGTCTGACCTTGTAGTCAGAACCTGATGTTGTAACATCCTAAAATTGCTCGAAATTTTAGTTGGGGTCAGATCGTAATTGCTTTGAATAGAATAAAAATCATTTATTTTTATCACAGGTAGGTACACAGCGCATTACAGGGTTGGAACGAATAAACCATTTTGATTTAAATCGAATGATGTTATTTTAATAAAGGAAAAATTCAATCGAAATCGCATGATGTTCTTTAGAAAAAATCAATGATTTGATAAAAAATGTTTAATTTCAATTTTTTCTTTTACAGAAATCAACATAAAAAAATAGATAACATACCATCACGCCTTTATTCCCCGAAGGGTTAGGCAGAGGCGTACTAATGTACACCCACAGTTCGCCGGTATGTTTAGGTCCCATGTAATAGGAGGCGAGCCTATTGCCATTAATCGGGCACAAATCCAGACTCCGAGCTGCTACTGAGAATTTCATAGAAAAACTCAATAACACTTTGCTCGACCTGGGGATCGAACCCAGGACCTCTAGGGTAGCAGTCGCGCTTGGGACCACTAGACTAATGAGGCAGTCAAATAAAAAATAGATATAGAAATTATAATTAAGTTGCAAACTAGGGTCGTTTAAATTTGAGAAATTAATATCGTTATTAGAATATTTGAATAAAAAAACTAGTTTTCCAGCCTTTTCAATTCCCAGTCGGTTTCTTAATTTGCTCTGAACAATTCCAAAGGTAGAAAACACTCTTTCCACATCAGCTGAAGAAGCTATCGCCCTAAACAATTGCTTCACCACTGGAAAAATTATTGACATCCACAAAACTAAACGAATGAATGCTTGTTAGAACGAAAGTAAGACCGTACCTAATTGCAAGCGAAATGTACAAAACATACTTACACGGGGATTTCCCTTGGCATTCACATGTCAGACAAAAAACACCATTTATTTTAAAAGAGTGTCCATGGAGTTTTTTGTCGGATTCTTCTCCATAGGATCAACCTTTTGGAACCGTGCAACTAGTATTATAACGTTTCATTAACGCTTGTAAAAGCTTATTTGAAATAAAAACATTTGAACTTGGAACTTGAAAAGGGAAATCCCCGGGCTGTGCCCACGCGATCCCTTGAGGGACCTTCCATTTTGCGCAAAAATAAAATTAAATAAAAAGAAACATGATTTTTTCCAACCCTGCAACGCAATAGAAAGGATTTCATTCTAGAGTTTTTATGTTCTGAGTAAAATACTTGTGTTTAAGTGCAAGTGGAGGCTGAAAGGGCTCTATAAGTGATATAGTAATTAGTAATTAACTATAAGCTACCACTTACATATGCTGTCGTATCGTGAGATGGACCTGATCAGGTTCTCGGCGAGTCGGCGCAGGTCGGCGTACTTGGTGATCACCAGGCGGTTTATATCCTCCAACAACGCGTAGTTGTCCTAGACAAGAAGTCATAATTTATTTATTTTTGCCTTAATTATAACATAACATACCATCACGCCTGTATACCTACACAAAAGCGTTAGGCAGAGGTGTAGCATTTACACACACAGTTCGCCGGTATATTAAAGTTCCATGTAATAGGGGGTGAGCCTATTGACATTAACCGGGCTCAAATCCAAACTCCAAGCTTTTTACGTGGGAGAGCCATGCTTCGGCACGAATGGGCCGGCTCGACTGGAGTGATACACACAGCCTCACAGAAAACCGACGTTAAACAACGCTTACGTTGTGTTTCGCCGAGTAAGTGAGATAAGAGGCCCAATCCCCTTTTAAAAAGTCGGCAACGCACTCGTGAATCCTATGGTGTTGCGGGTGTCCATGGGCGGCGGTAATCGCTTACCATCAGGTGATCCGTCTGCTCGTTTGCCCTATTATCTCATAAAAAAAAACATCAGGCGATCCGTCCGCTCGTTTGCCCTCCTATCCCATAAAAAAGGCCCTTGATCCCCTTTTAAAAGGTCGGCAACGCACTTGTGACTCCTCTGGTGTTGCGGGTGTCCATGGGCGGCGGTAATCGCTTACCATCAGGCGATCTGTCTGCTTTTTTGCCCTCCTATACAATAAAAAAAGCTACTACTGAGAATTTCATAGAAAAACCCAATAACACTGCTCGACCTGGGAATCGAACCCAATAAACCCTAGTGTAGCAGTCACGCTTGAGACCACTAAACTAGTGAAGCAGTCAGTCGTTCCATTTATTCATTTGTGAAATGCCCTGTCCTCAGTTAACTGAACCTAAGTTAAAATAAAAACATAAATAGAGTTATTAGAAGATTGGTGGAATTGATTATGAAGAAGGCTGTGCAGTTTAATTATTAGTGAGTGTGAAAAGTGCATATAGCTGTGATAGCCTAGTTGTATGACCGTTGGACTGCCAAGTCAAAGGCCTCGAGTTCGAACCCAAGGCATGCACCTCTGAATTTTCGAAGTCATGTGCGTATTAGTTAATTATCACGCGCTTAAAACGATGAAGGAAAACATCGTGAGGAAACCTGCATGCCTGAGAGATTTTCTCGATGGCGTATGGCCGCACTAGGCCAGCTTGGTGGACTATAGCCTAATCCCTCTCATTCTGAGAGGAGACCCGTGCCCAGCAAACAGTATAATGGGTTGATTATGTTATGTGTATAGGCAAAGTGTAAGATTAATGTTACTGAGTAAAGTGTGTTACTTACTCCTGCAGCCGCAACCTGTTCTTGAAGATAGTCGCTGATGTTTCTAAATAGAGCAGTAGCGAACCGGCTTAGAGTTGGATCATGTGGCGTCAGGATCTCAAAGCTGGAGTCTGGCGATGAGTTCATATCTGTTAAATAGAAATGTCATTACATTACACAAATACTCGTATGTAAAAACGACCAAGATTTCATACATCAATCCTAGGCAAGATAATATTTACTACCTAAGTATATTAATATTAAAAAATTGGTAACATCTTTATTGTTTAGGTAATAGCCTAACACATAACATGTCATCAATTATTTGCTAGGTGTTTGTTATTTAAAATGTAGTAGAAACCGACTAATTCTATAGGAATTAGTCGGTTTCTACTACTACTACTATTTTATGGCTAGTTTCGACCAATTGGCGACTAACTATCTGTACAATCAGAATCTAAATCGGTTATGGTGGCCCACCCTGAATTAGGTACTCAATTACACATACTGTCACGCCTGTATTCCCCGAAGGGTTAGGCAGAGGCGTATGTTTAGGTCCCATGTTTACTAAGTATTTCATAGAAAAACCCAATAACACTGCTCGACCTGGGGATCGAAGCCAGGACCTCTAGTGTAGCAGTCGCACTTGGGACCACTAGGCTAATGAGTCAGTCAGTGTCTAGGTAATAGATACCTAGTCATTTTGAACTGATCATGAGCGAAACAAGCGATCTGTTTATATAGCGAAGCGTCATCAAGGGTTTTTGAATATAAATAATATGCCGAACGTAACAGCAGTTTTAACAAGAGATTGTAAAAGCAATTTTTTTAAACGTTTTTAAACACAGACCAATATACCATTTCGTACAATTTTTGTATCTTTTTTACGTTTTGTAAAAATAATAAGTACCTATTCAATGCAATTTTATGTAGGTACCTAAACCTTTTACATAAAAGATGCTTAAGAAATGGAAGACACTTGCCACTTTTCGATTAAAAATCTGTTTTAAAAATTGTACTATATTATTACTGTATTCGTTTCTAATAGTCATTAAATCACTAGTTTTTCAAATTGCTAATTCAATTAAGTTCAATATCTACTAATAAGTAGTTAAGATATAGGTAGGTATGTTAAAACTTTGCGAGGCAACTACTAACAAGAGTCCCTACGACCAGAACAGTTACACAAATATACCTCCCTATATTTTTATTAACGTAATGTAGGTACTAATGGAATTATTAATTTCAGATGTAATCTAAATATAATTTTATAACACAGTTTGTTGAAACTCCAATAAGATAATTCTTAGCCGCTTATTTTATTTCTGACTTTCGCAAATAAACTGATCTAATACTAAACAGTATAAAAACACGCCCTTAGCGGTAATTTGTTTGAAAACGAAGATACTAGGTACCTGTCTACTTACATAAAAAATACCAAGTTCAAATTGCAATAGATTAAAGATCGGATTGACTATAGGCTCAGGTAAAAGCAGGCCTGTTGGGGTATGGTCCATGACGCATTAAGTTATACCCTATAATTACAACATCCAACAAATTCAAAATGGCGGCCAAAGGCGCAGCGCCTACATGTCACTGGTTTTAACCTGCAAGGAGCAATTAGCAGACACGATAGAAAAAGAAATGTTACAACTCTCCGGAGGCTCAATAATCTTTAATTAATTAGTTCGAATTAGGTAATAACTGCAGTAAATTTCAATTACCCAAGTACCCAGGTCTTTGCTCATGCGTGCTACGCTAAAATCGGCGGTTATCTAAAGTTCACTTACCACGTCCCAGTATCCGCCATTTTCACCGTGACTCCGGTTAAATAAAAACTTCATCACAACAGAAACTCACATCATCCACAAATATAATCGGCACTGAATAAAAAGTTGTCTATCACTGGTAACTTATTAAATTAAAATACAAAACCCAATAACGCCAACTCAACAATTAAAAATATTAACATCAGCACGTATTCATCCGCAACAAGCATTTCATATGATATTAAGCACATTGATGTGGATTTAATTAAGTCCTGGAAACTAATACCCGTGTCTTTCAGTAAACTACCCTTCACTAGCTGGACTCAGAAGAGGGCGGACTTCACACTGCAGATGTTTAAACTGCGCAATCGATGACGCATGCGCAGTGCTAACAAAGTTTTTGCACATTTATGCCGCAATGGCGTCAGCGGCCATCTTGATTTTATTGACCACGCCCCATTATCCGTCAAAATTACGATATTTCATATTACCTTCGAACAAAGATGTTATTTCTGTATACACATAATCATAGATTAACTCAATACTATCACATTATTCACCATTTTTACGCCACGTGAAATCAAAAGTTTTTAATAAATAACTCAATGATATGCACACAAGTAGCCGCGTTTTTTTAAACGACGCCGAATATTTGAATCATTAAATTAAACACTGATTGCCATTGGCCACTTAAATAACCTCCCATTATTCAAAGGTTTCACTTAAAAACAGAAATAAGTTCACTATGCACCACATATTGGTAAACACAAAGCCCACACTGTAACATGTCACAAATATTCGGGAAAGATATTCTGCTAGACATCCGCCCTCCAACTACACTGAAGTGGGCGGACTGCAGACTGCAGATAAATTTGGATTACGCCAATCGATGACGCATGCGCGTAGCTTATGATGGTCTCTGCATATGCATGCCGCAGTGGCGTCGGCGGCCATCTTGGCTATAGGTACGACCACACCCCATTGGTCACTATTTTCTTGTATATTCCATATTTCACCCGCAGTATTTTATTTCCTTTGTCACAAAGATTTCACTCGAGAACACAAAAACTTAATGCACCGCATAAAAAAACACCAAACACTAAGTAGAATTTCTGAAAGTCACAGCACATCGATGTCCATATGGATTCTCTATTCCCCGAAACCATAACCGTATAAGTACCGAGATCTAATAGATGTTCATCTCTCCGCGACAAATCACCAGTCTTTAAATAAGCAACCGATCACTTGCTGGACTCAGACGCAACTGAAGTGGGCAGACTGCAGATACATTATTTGGGCGAAGTCAATAGTTGACGCATGCGCGTAACTTATGATGGCATGCTGCAATGGCGTCGACGGCCATCTTGGTTATACAAACCACACCCCATTGTCCGTCATTTTCATGAATATTCCATATATCACTCGTAGTATTTAATTTCTTTCATGCAGATTTCACTCGTAAACATTAATACACCAACAAAAAACTCAAAGCACCACTAAGATATAAATAAACACCAAAAAGTCACTGTTAGCACATAGATATTACATAATTATGTCGATAAGCAATATTCTATTCCGCTAAGCCGCCACGCCCTCTAATCTGTCCTTCTTTCTGAGACAAGGCACCAGGGTCGTTATATAAACTACCGATCACTAGCTGGACTTGGACTCAACTGAAGTGGGCGGACTGCAGACTGCAAAAAAATTTAGATGAGGTCAATCGATGACGCATGGGCGGGCGTAACTTATGATGGTCTCTGCACATGCGTGCTGCAGTGGTGTCGGCGGCCATCTTAGTTTTAATGCGGTCAATTGATGACGCATGCGCGTTGTCAATGATGGTCGCTTGCCGCAGTGCTGCAGTAGTGTCGGCGGCCATCTTGGTTTTAATGCGGTCAATAGATGACGCATGCGCGATGGCTATGATGGTCGCTTGCCGCAGTGCTGCAGTGGTGACGGCGGCCATCTTAGTTTTAATGCGGTCAATCGATGACGCATGCGCGTTGGCTACGACGCTTGCCGCAGTGCTGCAGTGGTGTAGGTGGCCCCCTTGGTTTTATTGACCACACCCCGTAGACCACTATTTTCGCAAATATTTTATTCACTCAAATAACACTTTTTCCACAAACACGATCAGACACAGCACTTTAAACAAAAGTAACAATCACAAAGTACTTACACTATCGGTCACTAATTAGGTATATTTCGAATCAACCGAACTGCGTAGGCTAAAGGCTTTTAATACGATCTGTTATGGGCGCCTAAGTACACTAGGCCGGCCTCCGACTCGACTGAAAGGGTTGGATTGGACTGAAGGTAAATTTTAATGCAGCCAATCAATGACGCGCGGTCTTTGCACATGCGTGCCGCAGTGGGCTCGGCGACCATCTTGTTTTTTACTGACCACACCCCAGTTCACAATTATTTTTCGATTAACTTTTTTTTGTAATGGCATTGCACTACGCTACTTTTTGTATAAACGATATACCGATAACGATATTGGAAAGGCGTATGTATATTTAAATACCTAATTAAATAAAATACTGATTAACCGGCCCACTTAGATAACCTGATTTTACACAAAAGTTCCACTTAACAAATACGACACCAAGGAATACACAGTCTAAAAACTGCAAAGCACTGCGTATGTCGAAATATAAAATTTAGCACATAGGTAATGTCGATAACGATATTCTATTCCGTGAAATGGTAACCGTACCGGGTTCTAATAGGTATTCATCTCTCAGAGATGAAATACTAGAGTATATCAAATAAACGAAACAACCGATCACTAGGTGGACACCGAATCAACTGAAGTAGGCGGACTGCAGACTGACGCAGATTAAGGAGACGTGGCCAATCGATAACGCCTGCGCGTTGCTTAAGGTCGTCTATGCACATGCGTGCCGTAGTGGCGTCGGCCGCCATCTTGGTCCTCCATTATCCGCCATTTTCATGAATATTCCATAATATATCATTCGCAGTATTTATTACACAAATAACACCATTGTGTCCAGAACACTTTGCATCCAGAGAGGTCCACGTAGTAACACTACACGAAATTATACAAGTCACATTAATAAATTCACTCACTTTTTTAACACACACTGAATATCAAACACACACTGCCGTAGCTATAGTCTTAGGATTACACAGTACCGGTCACGAAAACTGGTCGGTTTCAACAATGCACAGATCAATATCACACATCCGCACTACACGTGTATATCGTAGCATCAGCAACTTTTTACAAATATTATGTAGGTACATACACTGAAGGCGCGATGGCTTCAATCCGAACAGGCGAGAAGCGGACACTCCCATTAGTCGAAACACACGCCTTTAAGCACTCATTTCTTGATCAGTTGATGTGATGTAGTTAATGAATTTTGGTGGAACACAGTATTCACTGAACTTTTTCTCTCAATATACCTATAGACAAACCATTAGACACTTCGTAAAGACATCCTTTTCCACAATTTTTACACAGGGCACTAAATAAATATAGCACATAAATTACATTCGCAAACATAGGTACGCATTTTATCTATATAAACACACAGGTATCTACTATATTTATTTGATTATCGCGTCGTCACAGAAAGGAAATATTCACTTGGCAGGACCGGGGAGGACAGGGCGGTGCCAAACACCTACGCGATACCCGAGTTCGATATTCATTATTCTGCGCATGTGTAACGCGCAATTGTGTCGGAGAAGCAACAGCGCAATCATAGATCACAGAGGCGCCATTTTCTCAAATATGGCGGCTCAGTTCGCATAGCCGGAAAATTCCGCGAATATTACCTATAGCAGCGCTCAGCAAAGAGTACAATATACACAGATTCCATAATATTATCATAAATACAAATCACAAAGAAATGTAGCAAGAAGTGGGTGATGCTATTTTATATTTAAAGGATATAAACATTGATATAAATACTTCACGTCATCCATATCACGCATGCGCATAATACATTACAAATGAGGGCCGGTTAGCATTGGCGCCATCTTGAGAGTCGGGAATGGCCGCCATTTTGTTTAGTCAATCTTAACAAAATGTAGGCCAGCTTGATATACTTAGCAGAAAAATATCTCGCTCCCTTCAGACGGAAAATTCATAAAGGATCAGCCACTTCCACTACATTTAACTGCAGGCCTGTAGGTATGTACTCGTATATGCTGTCGATGAACCTATGTCAATAATAAATAAAAGAACTGTTAAAAAGTCGTTTCCCAGAAACTCTGGAGACCTCAGGAACCTGTCTGCGTATAGAAAGATTATACATACTTGAAAATGTCCGGACATACGCCACCACAATTACGAACTGATATATCAGTCTTCGAACAAAGTGAATGAGCTCCAATCATCGCGAAAAATCGACAGTACATTGTTACATTATGTTAATGTCTACACTTTTAGAAGGAACAGAGCCATTTTATCACATTCTTACTACACACACAATACACCACTATGAATAAACGTTCTCTCGTTAAACACACTCTATTGAATTTCCCTAGGAATTTTCGTCCAACACAACAAAAACACTTCTTAGATATTTCTCACATCTTTTCAATGGATTACGTGTCGGCGCAGAACTGAGCAACTCCAGATAATATACGCAGCAGAACCTTCACTGGATCGATGTGACGCATGCGCGTTGCAAGTGCAATATCGACGCATTGTCTCGGTATCGGCGGTCATTTTAAGCTTCACCCGGCGCCATTTTGAAAACGTGAAAGTGATTCTGTTCATCCATTATTTTGAGAAGATTTCAAGTAGCTGAGGGAACCAGATTAAACGTATCGTTTATTATGTAAAATAAATTAAACATACACACGCACAAAGAACACAACCACAACCACCACTCTGTCGTATAGAACTATAATTGACACATCGAACCGCACAAGGAGCTTCGCACTCACAAAAAATAATAAACCATATTATTCACATCATTTTATAATTCAACACAAACACGGGTAATGTCCCTATTCACCACTAATTCACTTCACCACAAATCGCACTTATACAAAATAAATAACCATAATATTCACACAAATTTATAATTCAACACAAACAAGGGCATAGTAATTCACCACTAATTCACTTCACAAGGACGAATCACCAAATTCACAAAAAGACGAACCTCGATATAATTAAAAACACACGTTATAAACCGACCTTTTAAGGCTCCATTTCTTCACAGTGAGAACTGAACTCATATAAGCTGAGTATGACCAGTACTACTATCCGCCACGGAGTCATGTTGAGGCACGCGGGTGCCAGCCCGGCTGGCTGAGTCTAGACTGGGGATGACTGAGATCCTAAATAGCCTTTCTAGAACACCTATGCGTCAATCGATGGCACGCATGCGCGTCGCGGTTGGTGCCATTTTAATTTTTGTATGGCCACCATTTTCTAGAAGGTTCCAAGCGTCTTATTTACTTACTATGGGATATTAAGGTTTTAAAACTTAATATCTGATAGTCAGAATAATTCTGATATGATGCTGAATTCCAAAACTCCACACCGCAGATTATGTTCAATAATTTCTTTGTCCTTAATTTTACTGTGGAGGCGACAACGCATGCGCGTCGCAGATAATTTTTCTAGAACTTTCCCCGCTGATTATCCAAATATAATCAATAAAAACTGCTGTTGAGATTTCATATTAGTTTTATCTCTTGACATTAGAGAACTTATCAAGCCTATCAAGTTAGGCTTTATCATACTATCAAGCCTCTTTAAATCTTATGAGATTGATGGCACGCATGCGCGTCGGAGTACAACGCCAACATGGCGTTGTACTGCGACGCACAATAATTTCCAGTTATAACTACTGACTACCTACCACTTTTTCTTCTACTCTTTGCATGACAGCAATGCATACAAGCAAAATACAATATTAAGTAGGTATAACATACCATCACGCCTGTATTCCCCGAACGGTTAGGCAGAGGCGTACTGTATGTTTAGGTCCCATGTAATAGGGGGCGAGCCTTTTGCCATTAACTGGGCACAAATCCAGACTCCGAGCTGCTACTGAGAAATTCATAGAAAAACCCAATAACACTGCTCGATCTGGGGATCGAACCCAGGACTTCTAGCGTAGCAGTCGCAATATTAGGTATATAATTATATATCTTAATATCCGGGAAAAAATAAAACTTTGTGGTCCCGTATCACTGTATGTTCAATACCTAACGACGGACGATCTAAGCTTCCGCGCACATCCGCGCCATTTTAATTTCTATCAATAGCCTAGAAAGTTCTACCATTTCGCCCCGACATCCTCATACATATTCAGCTCATGTTTTACAAACATAAAAAATCTATTGATGTACTCAGTTGCCTTTGGATCCTGGACACACCTAATAAAAATCACATACACACATTCAACGAAATAACGATACTTCTCCCCTAAACAGGAACAATATGGCACCTACCTTAATACACGATCCATTCTGATTTCTTCCTCGAACCACGAAATATTTAAGCGACACAAAAATAACATGTAAAAAACTCAAAGCGCCGGCCCCCCGCGATGGGACTGGAGTCCCATGGAGGCATAATTATAGGCGTAGGTAAGACATGGTATCGGTTGGTGAGCCCACCGAACACTGAACGAGGGGTCCCGGATGGACGTAATAACATTTACGGGGTCGATATGGCGCATGCGCGTTCACCCCTGCCATTCTAAGCCCGCAGTTTCCAGAATATTTAACTGGCTAGAGGAAATCCCGCTTTGTCATCAGGTAAGTACGAATAGTTGGGACCCGCCCCACAGAGCATGTAAACCCGATGTCAGTCTACCTGAATATTAGACCCTTTTTTTTGTACAGAAAATCGTCATGGATCGTCTGCCACCCTGGGAGGCGGCAGGGTATGTCGGACTCGTACCGACTAAAAACCGTACATGCCTTGCTTTGCCCTATAGTCATGGCCATGGGATTCATGACATTCGCCACGATCATGACAGGCTGTGATCCAGTGTTTTCTGGATCTCTTCAGAAGCCGAGGCTTCATCTCACATCCCACTTAGAGCACGCGAACACGCGCGCCACCTACAGGGGCCATTGTCTGGTCGGGCGACGGACTCCCCAAATCAATCGCCCGCAGGCCACATGAATATTAGACCCTAGTGAATAGTATTTATTTATTTATTTACAAACCTACAGCTCAACAAACAAATGCAATAGAAGCAATAGGTAAGCCAATTATTTTTTATTTTATTAGGATTTCACTTGTAGTTTTTGAGTGGATTAAAATATAATGTGTGCACTCAAGACACAACAGTCACAATCACGTGTAAGTATACACCTAATAATATATTATTATATAAATAAATTTGCTTAAGGCGGATCGTTCAGCTGAGCCCGCGAAATTCAAATTTCAAGTGATTTTTCGCAGTTTGTAGGTCTATAATAAGTTCTGCATTGATTCATGGCAGTTATAATTGCGACATTAACTATACAACATTCACAACTGAGAACTAAAACCTTTACTTATAAATCCTTATCAAGCCAAAAACTTGGAGCAATCTGTGTAATTGGTCAAAATTGACATTTTACACTACTTTTAGCTACAATAATGATTTTTAAGCAATAGTTTTAGATAAAAATTGTAAATTTTGTATAGTTAATGTCGCAATTACAACTGCCATCAATCTAGAACTTGTTATACACCTACAAACTGTGAAAAATCACTTGAAATTTGAATTTCGCGGGCTCAGCTGCACGATCCGCCTTAAGGTCAGTGAAATACTATACTACAACATCTATTTATTAAAAAAAGTCTAGGCTTGTATTGTCTGGCATACCCTAATTATGACAAAAGTTGTGAGAGTACACCAAGTTTGAGGGCCATATGTATATGTACAACCTGAATCATTTCAAAAGCAGGGTGAGCAGGCATCTTCTAGGTGTGCTCGCTCCACCCTCGAAGTGAAGAGCAAGCTCATTTTTAATTTAAAAAATAAAAATATACCTGTATTTTTAAAAAAGGTAAAAACAAGTTACACTCTCTACAAAGTTCCTTCCATAGCACATGAGGGACCCCCATGCCTCGGGAACACATAAAGTTGGTGTTGGTTGTCACATGCATGACAATTTGTTATTATTAATATTATCAGCATGGTTTTTCCCACTGCAGGGCAGACGCCTCCCTAGACTCCCTGCCATCCTTCCAATTGTTAGTTAATAATCCTGTCACTAATATAATTGTGTTAAGATCATAGGGAAAAGCTATGACTATGAATTATAATATACATACCATCATACCTGTATTCCTCGAAGGGTCACATAGAGGCTGCAAGTTACTTTCATCGATAGTCTGCAAGCACAACTGCTACACTAGAGGTCCTGGGTTCGATCCCCAGAAAAGTAGTTAAAAGTGTTATTGGGTTTTTCTTTGAAATTCTCAGTAGCAGCTCGGAGTCTGGATTTGTGCCCGATTAATGGCAATAGGCTCGTCCCCTATTACATGGGACCTAAACATACCGGCGAGAATACAAGCGTGATGGTATGTTGTTATATACCTAAGAGGGGGTGAGCCTATGAACTACTAAAAAAAATGATTTTATATCCTATACTATAAAGACTGTTTTCAAATGACAACCAGAGCTTAATATTACTTAAAACATAAACAGAATATCAATTCAAACTTAAAATACATACCCAAATTTGCTTTGGTTACCTAAATCTAATTATTTTATTAAGAAAATAAATCAGTAGAATTTTGACAGATTTGGATATCATGATGGATCATGATCTGCTGTTGACTGTACACCCAAGATCATTTTCTTTCTAATGTCTACTATTGGTACCATCCTTTTAAAAAAACTTGTGGCAGTATCTTTATTTATTTATTTAATACCTATGCAAAATATAGTAGAAAGGCGGACTTATGCTATAAGCATTCTCTATTTATTTATTTTCTATAACAGTCCCATATTATAAATGCAATGCAATGTTTTAGTCTCCAGTCTCCAGTCAAACTAACAGTCACTTAGCAGAAAATGTACTTGGGTTGCCTATTGAAATACCTCAATGCCATAGGAATGTGAAAGAGTGAAAAAGAGACTATAGTACTTAAAAACAATTATGTTAGGCCTAAAGAATTTTGGCCCAGATGAGATACAAATTACCCACATACATTAAACATAAAAATAATGTCCTAAATTTAACATAAGTGTAGGTATTTTATTTATGTGCGGGTAGACGGAAAAAAATGTAGACGTCCCCGATACCTACCCTTATATTAATATACGCGCGCAAGACACGTGCCCAATACCAGTAAATTATTTACTTAGAAAAGTACGAAATACGACTATACTGAGTATGATATTTTAGAACCAATATTAGGCAAAAGCAAAAGTTTAATGAAGGTAGGTACAACTAAAATTTGAAAATATTAGTTTCAAAACTTTCAAATCTTACCTTCGCCGTGTTTATCGCCTTTCTGTTCGTCAGACATGTTAGACAAAAAAATTAAATCTAGTCGAGTAAATATTTCAAGTAAATTTACCGAATAGTTACACAATATACCAAAACACTAACAATTCCAACTACGAAATAAGTAATCAAGAGTATTTATCACACAAAAGTGACCAAAAGTACTACAGTAGCGGGTATACACCAGTGTGACCATCGGAAAAATAGAGAATCTACCAAATAGTGATGCAGCCGGTTTTAGAAAAACCTTAAAAAAAGTGTTTTTTTGCGAAAACCGATACGCAACGGTTATTTAAAAGAAATCGATTAAGTTTGAGCAACTCTATGTGGGGATACTACACGTAACGACGTTAATAATATAGACAATAATAGTGTCAATGAATACTCATAAAATGTTTAAGTAAAAAGACATCCAATAAAATGCCGTGTTTTTAGTAGTAGGAAACTTATGTTTGAATATATTTTAGGCCATATTTTAAAGTTTTTTTTTCGTAAGTAAAATGATGGGCTCTAGATTTGCAGGAAATTTCGTTAAACTGACAGCACAAACTGCTAGATATAACAGGAGGTTCGCTAAGTGCAGTTCCAGCAACTTCTTTGCCTTCCGAGCGCATGTTCTCGACATCAGACAGATACATAATGTCGTCACACAGAAGCAGGTTACAGAGCACTACAGTGGATCAACTCTGTTTTATCAGTCAAAATTATGATTTAATCCCTTTATATAATTATCTATTGATTAATAAACATTTAATTAAGATTTATGTTTCTTTAAAAAAAACGATGACTAACGAATTGTTTATTCTATAAACTAAAGGGTTTAATCCGGTGCTGTAAATTTGTAATTGGTTGGCATCTGTACCACAAACGTAAACTGAAAATCTACAACACTCAACACCATCGCCATTAGCGCGATGCGAGCAGTCGTGTACTCGCATCGCGCTAATGGCGCGATGCGAGTACACGACTCATAATTACTCGCCATTAATATTGAACTTGTGGTGAATGAGCTGCTGGCGTTATTGCAGCAGAAACTGAATTTGATGGACGAGGTGTCCGCTATCCAGATCTGCGTATCGTTACGCAGTCATACTATGTCATCCAGACAAGCTATTGTTGTACGACGTTCTGAACAAGCGCGACAGATGGTGTCCCGCTGGCGTGACGGGACAAAAAAGAAGACATCATCAAGCTATTATATAAGCAAAGAGACCAACCTAACCGACGTTTGTGGCGAAGGAGCTCCACAAGCTCCCCCCCCCCCCGTCACTTTCAACCACATCGATGTCACCAGGCTTTTGAAGGACATTGTTTTTTTGAAGGCCAGTCTCGCGGATGTGCAGGCGAAATTAGACGCATCCCAAAACACCGTCGCCGATTTGCGCAAGGAAGTTAGCGAGTTGCGCAAGACCGTGGCGGTAACTTGGTCACCATACGGTGCGTCAAACGTAAACCGCGTCGCGGAGCTGCCCTCAACATCGTCATCGAGTTCCACGTCAACAGTTTCATCGCCAGCGCACCCACCGAATGCTGAGCCTTCGGTAAAAGTAGTGTAAAATGTCAAATTTGACCAATTACACAGATTGCGCCAAGTTTTTGGCTTGATAAGGATTTATAAGTAAAGGTTTTAGTTCTCAGTTGTGAATGTTGTATAGTTAATGTCGCAATTACAACTGCCATGAATCTAGAACTTGTTATACACCTACAAACTGCGAAAAATCACTTGAAATTTGAATTTCGCGGGCTCAGCTGAACGATCCGCCTTAAGACGTCCAACAACTTAGTCTGCCCGTGACCATGGATGCTGTAAAGGATCCGAAACGTCGGGATTTAAATAATAATAATACAACGCGATAAAATCCGTAAAAAATTATTAAAAAAATATAATAAAGTTTTATTTCAATGTCTAATATTCGCGTCAGTGTCAGAAACTAGTTTATCTTTATAATGTTAACAAATTTATATTTTATTACAAAATCAAAATAATTACAAAAAGACAAAAAAATATGGTTCTTTTTAAACATAGAAAACTGAATCTCAACTAAATATCAGTTCACTGAATCGGCTAAATTCTGGTTTTTTAATTCGTCAACATAATCTACCACAATAAAAAAAATCTACCACTATTGGTCACACCGGTACCCAGGAACATCAAACAGGACTGCCAGAAGCAGAATTAAAACCGTACCTAATCGTACCTTAGACCATATAACTGAATGGACCAATAATCAATTATTTAACATTTAACTGTCGTCTTAATGCGAAGCTAGAAAATAGACATTACTGAACACGTAACAAAAACATTTTATGTATATTACGAAATACGAACGCACAAGTCACATTCTTTGCCACTAACAAAAGTTTGGGAAAATGTTGATTATCAGGCAATACTATTTTACATACCTGTCATGGCAGCTACTCGATAACTAACGAAATTATTGGACATAAATTAGCTTTTTCCTTTTCACAAAAAGCGCGCAAAGCAAGTACGATTTTTCTTCGAATACTTTGAATCCTTTTGGGCATAATTAACATACCATCACGCCTGTATTCCGCGAAGGGTTAGGCAGAGGTGTACTAATGTATACCCACAGTTCGTCGATATGTGTAGGTCCCATGTAATAGGAGGCAAACTTATTACTTTGGCACAGTGATAGATTATAGTCTGGAATAACACATAGGCCACATTTTATCCAGGTCGGACCCAATTTTGAATTCCACGCAGACAAAGTCGCGGGGAGAAGCTAGTAATCTATAATTCGACGGTACAGCTATATTATTAAACTTATAAATGAAGAATTTAGGAATGTTTTTATAGTGTTGTATTTTTTAATAGTTATTTTAAAGGCCTTATATTTTTTATAATAAACTAGCGACGCGAGCGCAGTTTCGCGTGCCTAAATTTTACTACATCGTGAAATTTAAATGATTGTTTTCCAAACCAAAACGGAAATCGAACGTAGCAATGAATATGAACAACTTTTAATATGGGACCGACACTGAAATATGAAAAAAAAAATCTGTACCATACTAAAGTATAAAGTATAATCTGATACCTACATGATCAAAATGTATGGAATAACAATTTTTTTTCATATTTCAGGGTTGGTCACGTAGTAAGAGTTGTTCGTATTCATTACTACGTTCGTTTTGTTGCGGGATGACAACCATTTAAATTTCACGGTGTATATACATTTCCGAGTTTTCAGGTAAATATTAAGTTTCTTTATAAATACAACAAAAAAATCACCTAGTTGGTCCATTCGTTTACAAGTGACGATCTTTCATTAATGCTACAGTAAGTTTAGCCTGAAGAAAGAATTGCAAGCTAAACGTAGAGGTCATATTTTTAGTTTTCAGGGGAATGTTCTACGTGCAAAATCCAGTATAGGTATAACATTTCTACGTAACGGTTCTACGTAAAAATCCATAGATTAACGTTCTTGGTAAAGTGGCCCTATCTCTAGTACCTGCTGTGAGTATGTGTGCATGTACTATCAAAACTCAATGGAGATCATTCATGAACACTGACCTCTATAGTACTCCATACAGATCAGTGTTCATGTATCAGTCAGTCTGACTTGGTCTGAGAGTCTGACACAGTCTGACAAAACTCCACTGATCTCTGTTCTCTATGAGTATCTATAGAGTATTATAGATGTCAGTGTACTCTATGAATTACGACGACGTGTCTGTCTGTCAAATAGTTATGTCAGTTTAGTTCACTTCACTCGGTGACTAGTTCAGTAGTGCTTCAATGACGTTACTGACATTCCTACTAATTCTAAGATAAATACGTCCATTAAATTGTGAGAAAATGGATCGCTTGCGAGTGCGTGTGTCCTTTAAATATATTTGTGTGATATTTTTGGTGTTTACTGTCGGCCAATCAACTTATGGTATGTCGCAACATAAATTGTCCACGTAACTAATGAAAACAATGCATCGTTTTTAATTAAGATTCTATTATAAGCACTTTCGTCTAAAACTTTTGTTTATCTACTTGTGACATGATTACAATGAACCAACTCACAGAATGTTTCTAGACAAGTAGAGACTTCTGCTAACGGAAAATTTGTAGGTCACGATTTTATTTTTGTCATTTAAATGTGGCAAAGGAAACCTTGAAAGGCTCTGTTCTTTTTCTGTAGTAAACGTCATCGTTTACAATTAATTAGCACGCTATTCCGTTTGGTACATAAATTAATTACTCACATTATTTTACTTATTACAATTTGATGTGTGATAAGTTTCTAAAGCAAATGTACACGTATTTCTCATTTGTGCATTTGGGCTGACATAGACAGGCCCTATCTACATTATGTCTTATTCAACAGGTTTCTTGAGATTGATGGAATAAATCGGGTGTTGTTTTTTGGGATAATGTATTAATTACATGTTTTTAAAGAGCTGCTCATTAATTTGTAATCCCTTTGTGTCACTAATTTCCAAACCATTACTAGCCATTACCAAGTGGGATTAGCATGACCAAGTATATATCTTTAGAAAATTTTCAGCCTTCTGTTTTCTTTTTTCTGTTTACATTTTTAGTTTTTTCAGGTGTGCAAATATAAAAACTACTATTTGTAGGTTCTAGACTATAACTACTACTAAATAATACTGAATTATATATAATTATATAAATAATACTAAAGACCCAAAACTAAGTAAAGCAAGTATACATCTACTGTTTTGTTAACAAACATTTTAAATTCTGTGGAATTTTCTATATTTTGGTGTGCTAAAAGCATGTAATTAGCCAATTCACTTGCTAGCATTGTTGGATACAACTTTTACAATAAGATGTGGATGTGTGTGTAAGTGGCAACAACCACCACCGCTGGCTGTACCGACAGAAAGGTCCAACCTACTGGTAAAAGCACCTCTCACACGAGCAATCCAAACAGTAAATTTGATACATAATACACATATTTACTTGTCAGTTGAGTTAATTTGCAAAGGTCCTGTTATATGTTAATATGCTGTAGTGAGTAAGTATGTTTTTTAGAATGATTTTCATGATTATTTTGTACAGTTCTCTGTATTTTATTATTTTATTGTTACATTGGTTATGTTTCAGTTTATGTATTATATTTAGATTTAGGTCAACCTACAGCACTATGACATTAGGCAATTCACCTGTAAAGGATGTTTTAGAATGAAGTACTGGCCTAGATACTGTGTCCAGTGGTCCGGGACCAACTCATGTCACTACAATATTTTCCAGTCTGCAACATAGTCTTATCACACTGTTCCTCAGTCTAGTCAGTGAGTTACATTGCATTTTACTCATGTTGATGACATGACATGATGCGGAAGAAGCAAAAGAAGTATGCAAGTGTCTGAAGTTTCGCCTGCCTCTGTGGGAGAAAGACATGAGTGTATGTATGTAATGATAACATCAACAGTTCTCCTGATATTGTCGGGAATCGGTCAGGCTGTCTGATGATAATAACTCAAGGTTAGGCTTCTGATATCAGTTTGGCTGGAACACAGAATGTTAGTACCTACATATCTTCAAAATACGACAATACGGGCATCCATCCAATCCTTGTAGGCAGATACACGCTCCAGAGTAGATCACAGTGCCGCTTAACATCAGGCGTACTGGTGGTCATGCATAAGCCTATCAGTAATAAAAAATCTTTTATATTATGTATATTTTATTTTTGTAAATTATACTAGAAGCCCTTGTCATGCACACCCATGTCAAGCTGTGTTATTCGGTATTACTATCAAATTTTCTGTAGCAGCTACAAGTTTGGAATTATTTCTGGTGTATGGCAATAGGCTCACTCCCTATTACATGGCACCTGAACATACTGGTGAACTGTAGGTGTGCATTAGTACATCTCTGTCTATCTCTTCAGGGAATACAGGCATGTATGTTATGTTGTGTGTCTTGGTCGCTGAACTAAAGCAAAACAGATGCAATAAAACGATAATAATGTCAATAAATCAGTATGAAGTTACAAGTATTCAAGGATCAATTTGACAAAAGTGAAGCCAGAAAAAGTTGCTATTTGGTAATAGTTCACTAATTATGACAGGATTCCAATTATATGACGCCTGTACCTAACCATCATAGTATTTTCATGTTTGTTCTAATCTTGCATTTTAATTCTGATCACCTTTCAAATCACGTTATTTATTTCGCGGAAAATATGAGTACAAACAGTGGCAAAAATATAATCACTTCTGCTAATAAGTAATACTAAGAAATATAAAAGTCAATGTAATACGTAGATGATTATGTTAGGAATACTATCTATCTTCTTCTATCTATATAAATAAAAATGTTTGTTTGTTTGTCCTCTATGCATTGCTAAACCATTCATCCTATTGCGATGAATCTTTGGTGAGTTGGTGTGTGCATGCCTGGGAAGGTTTATAACAAAAGAAAGATCGTGTAGGTACAACTAATATTATAGAAAACATTGTTCATCAACTAAATTTTGGATCTGCTAGTGCTAGTAGGCGAAGTACTTAATATATATCTTTGTTGTTATCCAATCGTTAATATTGTAGTCACTTAACGATACTAATTAAAATCATCTTATAATTATTAATATCACATGTCGTGCGCTCAGGCCTAAATGTTAGAATAATTAGGGTCAACGTCTTACTGTTTGGAATGGTAATGGGTGTTCTTTTATAATGAGAGGTATCATGTCCGCCATGCTGGCCTAAGGTTGAAGAAATTCTGCTAATTGAAATGATCAAAATATAATTTCAATCTACTCTCATTGTATCAATCATAATATCGAATGGTGGTCACCTAAATTAACAATCAACGTCAACCTTAACAATTCAGTGATGAAATTAAATTACAAAACCGGAATGGTTACATACATACTAACACGCCTGTATTCCCCGAAACATTGGCAGCGGCGTACCAGTACAATGTACAATGGTACACCTACTATTCGCCGGTATGTTTAGGTCCCATGTAATAGGGGGCAAGCTTATTGCCATGAACCGAGCACACATCCCAACTCCGAGCTGCTTGTTACATAACGAAATAGAGATTAGATTGCAATCATATTTTAAACATTTTAAAGGCATTCTGATTGCCAGGTTTGACAATGTTAAAAACAGATTCCCTTTTCTTCTTTTGTCATGAGCTATACGACAAGAGTTGATGCCATGGTAAAAGATTAGCCAGTAAGCAAGTTGATAGCCAGGCTAACTGCCCAGGGTGCGTTGTACTTGTGACGGTTGTGGTGAATTCCTCGAATCCCATAGCCGTGCCCCTATATTGCAAGGGAAGACAGCTGTGGCTTTAAGTCGGCACGAGTCCTAATTAGAGGATTATGCGAGGATTATTACACTTGTCCAAATAAGCCTTTACCCCCGTATTTTATAAAATATTAATTAGTTATGGTGGACAAATTGCAAGCGCCATAGGGATGTTTCTTAATAGGGTCATAAGTTTTATTAGTAATCTATACCCATGAGTATGTCTTATTCCCTTCACTGCACATTATGGACATACCTGTGTAAAGTATTGTATAATTATATGCAATGATCTAGTACATATGTTTAGGGTTGCCAACTTTTTTTACAAGAAATAAAGTATATTTACCTAGGTCTGAGAAGGAAAATAAACAGTATTTTCGAAAAATGAACAGTATTTTTCACGCCACTATTATAACTGCGCTGTACTGACTTAGTGTGTGCTTAGTTTTAGGTATTTTGATGCTGAAAACAGTGTTTGGTATACTTTATTTTTGTTCAACAGTAAAAAGTATAATGTAAGGAAAAAAAATATAATACTGTTTTTAACAGTATAGTTGGCAACCCTACCTATGTTACGCAGTATCCTGTAGTATGTATTATAGATAGCTTCTGGTATACTTAATAAAAGCCATATTTTTTTATGTAATGGACATCAAATGGAAATGGAAGAGTAAATTAATTATTTAGAATAACTAGAAGAATCTTTTACATAGCCTTTATTTTGGTTTATTTCGTACCTAATTTAAAAGTCCTGGAATTGCAGAATCGGGTATTCATGTTCGCAGTACCAAGATTCGAGACTAATCGTTTTCGGGGCGCACAAATTAATTGCATATGGTAATGATCGATATAACATACCTATTGTTTTTGTAGTTAGTTTTTTTGCCTCCGTCTGGGGTCGTTAAACTGAAATCAGGATTTCTCAGCTATATGGTCTGACGACTTAGTAACGAGGTCGTCAACTCAAGGTTACGACTTCTTGTTTTGATAATATACCTACCTACCTAATCTCTCTGCTCTGTTTTGTTGTTTATTTGTGCAGATTTGTTTCGAAAGGGTTTATTTTTATTTTTCCTAGTTACTGTCTGTGTTTTTATTATTTTTAACATTGGCTTTTTATGAAACAGCAAAATTCTTTGTTATGTAGGTACAGTACAAAAAAATACAGTTTGTAATGTGTACCAATTTAACATTTTCCTTAAGTAGGTAGGTACCTGTCAAAAAAGATAAAATAAAATAAAAACGTAAAGTAAAAGAAAGTTCTAGTACAGAAAAACTAGTGACTGTATAACTTGTAAAAATAAAGTTTGTGCCGGTTAAAATAGTGCACGAGTCTTAGATAACATGGCATCAGCGACACATTAGTTTAATTCTTTAACTGTAATTTAATCTTTCGACTAATTTTACTAGGTAGCAGGTAAACACTTCATTCAATAGAATTGTGAGATCATGGCGTCATTGTTTTCGAGAATTTTATAAGTGTCAATATCTGAGGAGGCTTAGGTGTTTCTCGTTATTCTCATATTGTTAGTTTTATTTATTTCCACAGAATGAATGAGAATGTACGGTTCAGATTGTTAAATTTTTCGAACTATCGAGCTCTGCTTGGGGCACAATCATGTAAAACGTTTAGCTAGATCTATTTTGTGGGAAAGTCAACTTTGCTTAGCGCGCAATAACTAATTATACCAGAAAAACTAATTTGACTGATTATTTTTCAGCGCCCCATTAAATTATAATTTAGCATAAATAAAACCGATCAAAATTAAAACCGGTTTAATAAATAGAAGTTAAATAAGCATTTTAATTTAATGCTAGACAGACGGCGTAGATAGTATAGCGAGTTGTGGCGTCAAGGTTTACGTGCGCCATATATATTGTATTTCCACTTCGCCAGCAGTTTCAATTTCTGAAGGGTCAGACTCCATGTTGTGATGTCAACGATCTGATAGGTACCGTACTACTCGTATAAACAAAAAAAGCCATTAAGTCATCATATCAGCCAATAGAAGTCCACTGCTCAACAAAAGCCTCCCCCAAAGACTTCCACAAGGACTGGTTATGTGCCGCCTGCATTCAATGACTCCCAACGACCTTTAACAGGTCGTCCGTCCATCTTGTTGGAGGTTGTCCCACACTGCGCTTTCCGGTGTGTGGTCTCCACTCGAGGACCTTTTGCCTCAGCGGCCGTCAGTTCTACGAGCTATGTGCCCCGCCCACTGTCACTTAAGTTTACTAATCTTTTGAGCTATGTCGGCAACTTTAGTTCTTCTACGGATCTCCTCATTTCTGATTCGATCGCGTAGAGAAATGTCAAGCATAACTCCTTCCATAACTCGCTGAGTGACCTTGAGCTTTCTTATGAGACTCATAGTGACCGACCACATCTCTGTGGTCATTAAGTACCAAACCTTAAAGTATAAGGAGTGGAAGGGAGGGTATGAAAGTCTTTCAAACCCCACTAATACCTATAATACAAATAAGTTCAATAACTCATTTTGCCTAACGTTTCAACTTTCACATCGTTTCATAACAAGGAGTTATCTTTCTAGAACTGGCACAGTTTAATTAATAAAAAAAACTTCCGTCTGTCTGTGTTATCTGTTTGTTTATTTTTAAACTGAGGCGATGTTAACTACATTTTGATGCTTTGCCATTAATCTGCAATCACATTAAGTACGAAATTAAAATCAGAAAATAATGGTTTTCAAACAAGTAATAGTTTTTAGGAATAATCTACCTCATTGTTAATGAGTTACGCGCGACTGCTACGTAAAGGCCCTGGGTTTCTATGTAGCTAATTCTAATTCTCAGTAGCAGCTCGGAGTTAACATTTGTGCCCGGTTAATGGCAATAGGCTCGCCCCCTTTATACATATGTTAAATTGCTCTTGGATAAAATATTTTCACTACTGCACTTTTTGCACGATACCTACCTATTTGTTAGTATCCTAAGCGGCGTCATTCCGCATCAAAATTACTCCAACATTCTGGAGATTGACAAGAGAAGACATTTCATTAGGTACAACTGGCTAAACGTTCTACAGTATTTTTTTTTAATTGTATTATGTAGTGTCAATGGTGACGCATATGTTTTGGCTAGAGAGAATTTTTGCCTTTAACTTCAGTTGTTCCGTGACCCGCACTACCTACGACACGCATTGTTAGAAATTGTATTGATTAGGTATTTGTAAAGTAATTTAGAGTCAATATCTTTCGGCATTTAGACTTTTAATTTATCGTCCTGCACAGAACACGCAACACAACCACAAAATATTCCTATTTTTTATTACTTTTGGCATATAAAAAAATCGCAGTGTGGCTTAAAATCAGGCGAACTGGAGGTCAAGCGTAAGCCTATCAAGAATAAAAAAAACTTAGAACATTTGAAGAGAGATACATGAATTGAAGACAGCGATATTTTATCATACAGCCAATAACTAACCTCTGCCGCATTTTTGTGAAGCTATCATCTACAATGTTTTCTTTAATTGTTATGTTTATCTCGTTTAATGTAAGGCGTACGTGGTATTTAATCATTATACATACAACATGCATCGATGCTGCATTCAAGAAATACCTGACTAGGTATATTGCGCTGCAATATAATGTTTGTATATTTAAGTATAGTAATGGTAGACATTCCAACGAATTCTTCTTGTTATTATTCAGATTTATTATTAACTAGCTGTTGCCCACAGTTTCACTCACTTCCCAAAAAGATTAGCATATTATAAGCCCGATTCAAGGTGGCGTATCAAGATGAAACTAAATTCGCACTAAAAGCACCAGATTTTAAGTTAGACCTCTAGCAATACATCGGTGAAAACTGCATTCAATTCCATGCAGTAGTTTTTGCGTGAAGGGCGTACAAATATACAGACAGACAGTCAAAAATCTAAAAATTTATATTTTGGCTTCTGTTGCTCTAATAAAGCCTTTATATCTTTACTAGCGACCTAACCGCGGTTTCATCCGCGTTACCCCATTCCTAAGAGCAGTGTAGGGCATAGTTAACTACAATTTTGTAATCTGGTTACTAACTACGATTAAAAGTAGTTAACTACATGTAGTTATGATTACATGTAGTTATGATTACATGTAACTTAACTAAAGTAATCAAACTACATTATGTAGTTGTTAATTTGATTGCTGCAATCTAGTAGTTATAATTACTGATTATTATTTAATTATTTTTTTTGTAATTAAATAAACATGTAATGTGAAGTAATACTGTAATACTATATGTTTTGGAATATGGCTGCAAGGATTAAAGTCGTAGATATTATGTACTTATACTCGTACTTATCAGATCTTAATTACTTTTTATTGACTTGTAATAAAAAAAAACTCAGCAAACATCAACTTGATTCAAATTATTTGCGAATCAAATAAATAACCAAAAAGGTTGATTGGGTTAATCATTTAAATTAGCTTTTAGTACTACACGTTTTTCAAACATTTCATCCGATAGCCTGTGGGATTAGGGATGGTTTATCATAGTTGCGTATGAAAACAGTCTTTCCACTGGAGCCAAAGAAGGTAATGCGCTCTTGCTCTAACACACGCGACTACAACGCGATGCGCTAACTACAGTACGCGCGACATAAGTTGGCCGGACTGAAGTTAGCTGTTTGGTTGCGCAGTACACAATTTTTAACGTAAACAATCCACTGCGCATTAAAACGGCGAACTTCACTCCGGCCAACTTATGCCGCGCGTACTGTACCTACCAAACGACAAGTCGAAACACGCGCGATAGTCGTTCATGTACTTACATGAACGAATATCGCGCGTGTTGGCTTGTTTAATGACGCAACATCATTTTAAATCTGTAGTTATAAAAAGTAATCAAGTAATCGTGATTGCAACTACAATTAGTAGTTAGTAGTCAAAATTTTTAACTACATATTTCGATTTTTTTATGTAGTTTGTAGTTATGATTACTTATTACTTTATGTAGTCGTAGTTAGTAATCAGTAGTTAGATTACATTTTGCCCAACACTGCCTAAGAGTCGTAGCTTAATGTTAAATAGCTTAAACCCTCCTCTTGAATCACTCTATCTATTAAAAAAAACCGCTTCAAAGTCCGTTGCGTAGTTTTAAAGATTTAAGCATACATAGGGACGGACAGACAGCGACAGCGACTTTGTTTTATACTATGTAGTGATTGTACAGACATCGGCCTGTTACAAATTTATTATAGGTATAGATATATTATATATTATTGGGTAACCAAGAGACAACCATACAAGGATTACTTAAATTTAGATATTCTTCAACATGATACATTTTGTCGGTTCAATATTACATACGACTCGGTACCAGTTACTTTTACATTGGTATTAGCATGATGAATCGATGATAGTTATAATTATTATGACATTGGTTGTCTTCAGAGCGATATAGGTACGTATTCATTCTAATTTGTTTGCTATTTTTGATATTTTAAAACTAAAACATGTATTTTTTAAATACTTTATTATAATTGTTGTAATCATCTGGCAGTAATTTGACAATTATGTTTCGTCGAATGCTGCCAATCAATGCTATCAATGAGTCACCAGCAACGAAAACAAAGGAAAAAATGGGTGTGCATGCATGTTTTCACGCATGTTTTCATTGTACAGTGAGTCACGCTTATTGACAAACGATAACCCTCCTTGTCCAAGCTGATATAGCGTTCATTGATGGGGGATACCAAGGTACAGTTCACACCAAACGTAGGGACGACCGCGGAATTTGAGCGAGCGTTATGCATTGTTGTTTTCTTTTCAACTTTTTCTTCACTTTGAACCGGGCCGTTACGGCTTACAGGTACGGTTACGTGTACTGAACCCACTCAGACTTCACTCAGGCTGACTATACATTTGGTCTGAACCATCTTTACATAGTATAAAACAAAGTCGCTGTCGCTGTCTGTCCGTCCCTATGTATGCTTAAATCTTTAAAACTACGCAACGGATTTTGAAGCGGTTTTTTTAATAGATAGAGTGGATTCAAGTTGAAGGTTTTAAGCTATTTAACATTACGCTACGACTCTCAGGAATGGGGCAACGCGGGTGAAACCGCGGGCGGGCCGCTAGTTAAAGCAACGTCAGATTTTTGAAGATTGCTCTGGCAAAAAATAAAACATTTAGAACGCGACGTAGTTATTTGCTAAAAGAGGATTATTCGGGATCAGTTCCTACCTAGTGGTTACTTGGTAGGAACTGAGAAGGTTCACGGTGACTTGAACAGCTATAATGGCCTAAAATTTAAAAAAAGTAAAATCCGCGTGTGTTTTTGTGTATCGTATGTGTTGTGAGAACGAAAATTTTATAATACCCATGAATGTTTTTATATAAAACTCAAATTAAAATTTTGAGAAAAACCCACGACGATTGTTATTGTAAAAGGATTAAATAACATTTTCGAAACCCCGACTAAATTACTACCTACACATATTTAAGTACTTACCTACAAGAAAATCTGTCGAGGCTGCTATTCCCATTTCTGTTGTTAATTTCAATTAAAATGTAGTAGATAGATATGCTATGACGTGTCTTGTAGAACTAAATGCAGCCCCCGCCGGATTTTCTTGTAGGTAAGTGAATATGTAGGTATAGGTATCATTTAGTCGGGGGTTTCGAAAATGTTATTTACTTAATCCTTTTATGATAACAATCGTCGTGGTTTATTTTTCAAAATTTTTAATTATATGTTTGGTTTTAGTCTTTTTAAAGATTTCTTCTGAAAAACATTTCACGCACTAAAGTGTGTCTGATCCCTTAAATATTTTCTCATTTATCATGTCCAAAGATAAGTGCTGTCCCTGTGCTGTGTAACAATAGCCTATCCTAGTACCTACAACAACAAGTACTTCCCCTAACAAAGGCAAACACCGGACGGTTGTATATCTCTTTAGGACATAAGACGCATGCTTATTCATACTCGTGTTTCGTGATGCATATTATGAACTTGATTATGACTATATACTTGCTAGTGAGTATTCAAATGCATTGTGCTGTGAATTAAAAATAAATATCATTACTGACTTATCTGTCCAGCTTTGTGCTTTAATAGGTATGTATGAAAGAAATTTATCTGTATATGAAACTGTTTTTTAAATAAATGTTATCTGGGTGACGACTCTTTGTTCAACAAAACTGTTTTTATGAAGCAAATGTTATCCATATCAACCGTAAATTGGACAAAAACAAACCCAGATTCTTTTAATGAAAAATCAGTTTTATGACAGAGTTCTTATTCTTTCAACCTGTTGTTTAAGAAATGGAAAACATGAATATATTTAATTCTCATGAAGAAGCTGTCTTAAAAAGCCGTTCGTTGATTCAATGCTCAGCGATACTGTAACGCAGTCATTATTGTCTAATGAGAGTCCACTTGTTGTTAACACAACAATGCTCATCAAAATTAAACTGAGGGAATCAGCAGTAACAAATTAAACAGCACTCCACATCCAACATTTTTAATTGAAAAGGCAGGAAACAAGCTATTGAGAATTAAACCATAGTGCTAGTTCTCACAGTGGAACTAATTTCAACGTGTTGTTACTGCAAAATGTAATCATAACATTGGCCATTGACTTGTGTGAACCATGGGTTATCCAAACATTTACCAGTAGATAATATCCATAATTAACGTTATAATAGCAGATAACCTTATTAATGGAAGGCATAATCCTTAAACTGCCTTTTTGCAATGATCATCGGGGATTTTGCCAGCTACGCCTAGATCATCCGGGAATCCCGGGCGTAAATAGTAGCTTGAGATTTTTTCCTTACTCTTAGCTCTTTCCTTATTGTAACAGGTTTCTTGTAAGAACAATAAAGATGTTTAACGGGTTAGTAACCATCCACCAAAGACATTATATATAGTTTAAAAGAGGCCACCCACAGATAAAATAGACCTCTTATAAGATCGCTGTCGCTATATATATATAATATATATCCCTTCGTTATCGCTACTACTAAGTAGCGATAGCGAAGGGTCAATTATGTTAAAAGGTAAACCGAATCGAAGATCAATTGCGGGAATCGCAGAAACCAATAGAAGTTCGCCAGTAATTTTGCAAATTAAAATTAAGATTGAAGATTATTTATCTGAAAGAGATTTTATCATTGGCTTTAGCAGATATAAAAGCTAAGACGACTTGGCTATGTTGGCTACGGAGGGCAGTAAACCTAGAAAAGTGAAAGCAGGATAGGGAGGCATCTGCTGTGGACTGAATAAAAAAAATCATTGAAGGAAAAGCGATTAGTCCCCACTGAACCATTTTTTTATCAGTCAACAGCAGTCTAGACAATGATTATCGAGAATTGAACAGGATTATACGAGTGTTATAGCGGTACCGCCCCAGTTTATAATACGTATGAATTAAAGGGAACTAGTCAATGAAAGTATGAGCATGTGAGAGCTCAATTTAGCTAAATAAGCAGTCCTTATGTCCGTAGGCGGAGCCCTATCAAGCTGTCTGTCTGACAATGATTATGATTATGCAGTAATGATGTGATTATTGTTCTTGATAAGCGTTCTAAGTCGATTCACACCTTTGTAATTCTAAGCTTATTGAAACTCATTATTTGTTGCGTTTTAAACTTGTATAGTTCGGTCTAAATGTCCGTCTGAAGTTCGCCGTTCCGAACGGCCGTGCAAGAAAGTGAAATCACCACTTGGCAAATTCACACGCGCACAGTTATATCGAAATGTACTATAGAAAGATTGCTTGATTGAGTTGTTAGGTATATACACCGTGAAATTTAAACGGTTGTTATCCCGCAGCAAACCGAATGTAGTAATGAATAGGAACAACTTTTATTATGGGACCGACCCTGAAAATGGAAAAAAAATCAGTTGTTCCATACATTTTGATCGTGTAGGTCCACTTACATTACACTTTAGTATGGTACAGCTAATTTTTTTGCTTTTTATCTACTTTGTTTGTTTGTTTAAACGCGCTAATCTCAGGAACTACTGGTTGGAATTGAAAAAATATTTTTGTGTTGGATAGTCCATTTATCGAGGAAGGTTATAGGCTATATAACATCACGCTACGACCAATAGGAGCAGAGCAACGCGCTAGTATCATATTCAGTTTGAGCGGAAATATAATACTCGTCAGGGATACCGTTTCTCAAGACTCATGAGAGCTTAGGTACTTATTTTATAGATTAATTACACCACCAATCGTTAGTTTTTTTACGGTCGGTTTTTATGTTGAAATCTGATAGATTTTGACATTAGTTGTAAAGACCATATGTCAATATTCTATCTCTAGTAAGCAAATCTACTAACCGCCGGTCGCAATAACAAATCCGGCGATAGATTTGCCTACTAGCTTAGAGACAGGATTATGACATTACTTGTACCTATGGACCGTATGTCAAAATCCTATCCCTAGTAAGCAAATCTACTGACTGACTTGATATTGGAACCAGCTGTTACAGATTTTATAATATAGAAACTGGCCGTTCATTAGTTATCCTCTCGTGTTCAATCTGCGATGTGCAAGGTTAAGCTGTGCTTGTCGCAATTATGAATGGGTAACCATTAAACGTCGTCTTTGGGGGAGGCCTTTGTTCAGCAGTGGACTTCTATTGGCTGATATGATGAACCATTCTTGGCACATTTAGATCCTTCTCAGGAGATTTGTTTGTGAGGCGCGATACTAAATGTGTGGTTCACTCTAGTATGCGGTTTATGTCACTTACTCTTACCACACGTTAAGTAGGTACAAAATGGTTAATTCATTCGACGCATAAGTCTATAGCAACATTATTACTATAAATATATTTTAACTGCCTTATTAGCCTAGTCGTACTAAGCGCAGCTGCTATGCCAGAGGTCTTGGGTCCGATTTCCAGATCGACAATAAAGATCAATCGACAATAAAGATCATTTTGATTGAACAGGATTATATATATATTTACATGCATTCACACTTTATTCACGCTGGAGTAAGCAAAAACTACAGTACACCACTTGCTACTATTCTTGCATATCTTATATCATAAGTCAGAGGTCCGTGCCTTGGGTTCGAACTTGAGACCTTTGACTTGGCAGTCAGTCATACCACTAGGCTATCAGTGCTTTAGAGGATTGTATACCCTATAATAAATAAAACTGTGTAATAAATACTGTGTTACGTATTTATGATGCAAAAGGATCAATTGACTGCAATTGACGCGTCTGGAAGTATAAGTCATTACGATCATGAAATCATGACACTAAATGAAGATCTGAGAAAACAGTCTTCATTTAATGGTGACTGCGCGTTCGTTTTGATAATACAACTTAGGATTAATCCAACTCTCAGTACCAATACTGGTTTTATTAAACTTACTTGTAAATTGACATACAAACCATCAGGTTTACTTGGTCTCGAGTTTCTTGCAAATTGCACTAATACTTGAACCTGTTAAACAGAGGCGTAGGTACCGCTATGTCAGCCGTGTCAATAATACGGGGCCTCCGAGCTACAGGAGAACGGCGACGAGTTGTATAGTTTGTAAAAACGTTACCATCCGTTAGGGCTAACCCCTCTACCCTCAAAATAAATTTTCATACAGGGCCCATTTCGGATTACGTACGCCATTGCTGTGAAAGCTACCTTTTATGAAACCGTTAATTCGAATTCAAAATTCCAAGATGGCCGCCGTAAAATTTAAAGTAGGAAATGTTGGCACATGTTGTGATCGCTCGACTTTTGTATTGTAATTGTTATTCATTAAGCGTTGTTGCGTATTAAATTTTGCATCAATGGATACTAGGTATAAATTACGCACATGGATCTGCCTATTTAATTCTCATGTATTTTTTTATGCAGGTCATGTATGTAGGTATACATAATCTAAGGAGTCGTAGAAGGCTAGTAGTACAGTACGCGCGGCATAAGTTGGCCGGAGTGAAGTTCGCCGTTTTAATGCGCAGTGGATTGTTTACGTTAAAAATTGTGTACTGCGCAACCAAACAGCTAACTTCAGTCCGGCCAACTTATGTCGCGCGTACTGTACAGAAGACACCTACTACTTATAACCTCAATGGTTCGGTAGTGGAACAAAGATTACACGTATTCATGAACAAATACTCATCGATTTTGATATCTTTTTCATAGATATTGTATAATGTACTTGATTTACGTTTTAATGTGTAGTTTGAAAAAAATATAAGTTGTCGAAAATCAGTACCCTTATCATAAATTATATTTATTTCTGTACTTAAATGGATCTTTAAAGACACTTTTCAGACACAAGTCATATTTTTGAATACCTACTAGATGGTCAAAGTCAAAGTCAAAGTCAAAATGTTTTATTTCAATTAGACCACTAAATAGGTACTTTTGAAAAGTCAAAGGTACTTTTGAAAAGTCAAAATGTGCCGGTGCTGGAATTACCTAACTGGCGACTTCTGACAAGAAACGCTGGAACAAACTCAGAGAATCATAGTCTTTTTTAGAGTCCAAAAATGGTAGTAGCAAAATATGAGTGTCACAATGCAGGGCAATATCTGAAATGGCCTTTTGAAGAATGAGCCCCAGCGGCTTTTTGTAGACCAATCCATCAACCATCAATCATTTCGTAGCTCGACCATATTATAGGGAGCTCAACAACCCGGCGTAAAACAACGCTTACGTTGTGTTTCGCCCAGTGAGTGAGGTTACCGGAGGCCCAATCCTCTTTTAAAGGTCGGCAACGCACTTGTGACTCCTCTTTTGGTGTTGCGGGTGTCCATGGGCGGCGGTAATCGCTTACCATCAGGTTATCCGTCTGCTCGTTTGCCCTCATATCACATAAAAAAACCCGTCACACAATGATACCAGATCGGTGGAATATTTGCGTTGGTCCCATAAATCTTCTCAAGCCACCAGACAAGTAAAATCTAAATATATATTGATATATCTAGCTGTAGCCTACGTAGTACTCACATTTCCATTTTCTTTTTAAAATCGATTAACATTTTCTTCCATTAATTTCAGCATGGAACCTAGAATACGCCCTCGACAGCGGCAGCTCGAGTCCGTTCCGCTATGACATAGTCACGTTGGACCACAACCGTCAGCGCAGAGATGTGCCGGCGGTGCCCTCTCCATCACCAGCCCCTGAGTCCACCGCCCCGGTCCTCGGGACCACAGCTATGTCCGAACCTGTTCCGGCGTCCACTAACACTTCAGCGAACGCCACACCGGGGTCCATCAAGCAAGCAACTGCCAATACTACTGAAAGTAAGTAGAATTGTATTGTAAGTTCATAACTATCGGCCCATATTCAGCCACATACGCCTCAATTTGTTTTGTTTTTGGGGTTTTCGGACACCATCGGGTGTTTCCGTATGAAACCGTACAGCTTATTTTTGCAGTACTTCAAATCAAAGTCGAATAACGTAGTGTACTATAACATGCTGGTGTTGCTTTTTTTAAAAACAAAATTACTTTGGGAGGTATTTATAGTATGGAAAATGGGTCTTACCTTGCCTCAAATAAGTGCAGTTAATGATGGGGTATCGTGTCAATTATTGGGTATGATAAATTGTTTGGTAATTAATGACTTAACGATTGGCCAAACCAAGAGCTTATAGAAAATCCAGTAGTAAAATAAGTCGACGATAATTCACTCCAAAAACATCCCGTATTGCGACGGAATACGGATTCCAAGGGGCAAAATATGAAGCTTGATGTGTGTACGTGTATATCCGCGGTGTTATTGGAAAAAATTAACGCTAATAGGGCTATATAATAGGGTGGTTATTTTCACCGTATAGTTACTATTGATTGACAATCAAGAGACCCTCCATGATTTCAATTCCCTATAAATATTTACATTGTCTCGCCCCTATAATTAAGATTTCAAAGGTATTGAAGACTTTAATGTTGAACAAAGCACACTGATGTAATACTGCAACGATTTCAATAGCAATAAATATTTTTGGATTCTATTTAAAGATTCCGCCTTTATAATATTCTAAAGACTTTTAAATAATGACGGATTTCCTTTTCTTTACATTATTTGAAAAGATGCTATCCATAATATGAGGGATGCTATCTGTACGATATTATGTAGACAGAATTCCAGCACTATATTTATGAATAAACTTTAAAAGTCGCTCGTCGCTCGTCGTATCGCTCATCAGATGATTTTAGTTCAAATTTTCCTATACTTATGACTAATAAATGCACATTACTGCAGATTTATAGTAGGTATGTATTGAAACTTTAAGAAGAAATGAACATACTTATAACTGTGCAGAAGGTTAGTATAATATACTTTCTACTACCTCATGTAACTACGTTGATGGACTACTCCCAACCAGAATACGGAGACAAAAACACAACACATCACATTACAAACTGTCAAATTTCTTCAATCGATTTTAAATTCAATCTCCAAATAATAAAGTTTATTATCCATTGGGGAAATTTGTCAGTTGGTAACTTGATGGTACATGATTGTGTGCATGAAACGCGATAGTTGACCTGCCTAGTTTTAAAAACAACGAACACTGCAACGATGTGCGGGGAGCTATGTGGCATACAAAGTTGTGGAGAGCCTAAGAGTGGCATTTTGTACGTATTTTATTAATAGTTATTATGTGCCTGACTTATGTACCTACCTAATAAGTAAGTAGGTACTTCGATTAAATCTGACGCAATTAATCAATTCAATTTAATCAGTTGACGCATTTCCATTGAGTCATCCGTATCATACTTTTTAATAAATTCTTGTATGCATACCTATATGTAGAGCGAGTCACTGCTATATTAAGCAGATGTCATTTTGCCATGTTGTGTATGCGCAGATTTTACCTAAATAACTCACTTATGAGCTAAGTAATGATCATATTTCTCATATAAATATAAATGTGTAAAAATATGTATAATGTTTTTCATAATTTACTATTTACTACTGACTCCTGACAAGCATATGAATTAATGCAACTTTTGCTTTACTTTCGAATAAGTCATGACGTCATTACTTAATTCATTCAAAACTATGAGTTTCAAATAAATTTTGCTGGACTTGCAGAAGTTGCCAATAGGAATTATAATAGAAATCGACGAGCAAATCGCTATAAAATGGAAATTTCGTAGATATCAACAAATCGGGCGTTGACAAATGTCATTTCTAAACATTGCTGATTACTTTGTCGATTCGAACTTTAACTTGTAACGTAACGTAACGTAACGTAAACCCTCTTAGTAACGTAATTGTTATTCATCCCTTCGTGCAATGTCTGTGTCTCAATACACTGTTGCGATCACTGTCGCTACTTTCAAACTCTCCTCTTGCCCTTTACGGTGATATGAGGCCCTGTTTTCAACCTAATATATGAATCAGAATCCGTCTTACACAACACATTTTCCTCATTACGTTCTCATCTTGACTGTATACAATCGTATACGTGTTAAAATTTAGATTGTTATTGATATCATTTTTATTATATGTGGATATTGTGGACTTGTGCCCGGTTAATGGCTATAGGCTCGCCCCCTATAACCTGGGACCTAAACATACCGGCTAACTGTGGGTGTACATTAAGTACGCCTCTGCCTAACCCTTCGGGGAATACAGGTGTGATGGTATGTATGTATTTATTATAAGCAGCGTCTTTGATAATAAATCTTCGTTCTATCTATATACTCAGCTGTTTAAATGTGTATAGGCACGTTGTCTTCGGAATAGAGAATTTTAATATACAATTAATGTGCTTGCGATTGACTGTCTCGTGCTGGCGGTGAATTTTTTTGATCGTAAGACCTACCTACTCGTTGAGAAGGTCATTCTTATACGAATCACACATTTGATAATTGGCAACATTAAATTAAAGGCACAAGAAACAACCTATTGCCCGCGGTTTCGTTCGCACCCCATAAGAAATACTTCTTTCTTTTGAGACATAAAGTAAACTAAATCCTATCCCCAGGTGCAATCTATCTTAACAATTTTTAAGTATAGAATTCTCTTCAGCGGTTTAGGCGTGAAAAGGTAACAGATAAATAGACAGTTTTGCATTCATAATATTAGTATGGATATCTTATAACACATTGAATACCAATAAGACAGTGCCCTGTCCACATATATGACAGCACCAACATTTGTTCAAATGTGTGACTCACACGCATACGAGGAAAGTATATATTATAATATACCTACTTGAATGTGTTTCTGCAAACCCTACATTATTTTGAAATATAAAACATTAAATTTCTATGACAATACATATTAACTAGCAAATTATTTATTAGGTTGATAAAAGGGAGACGTGGGCCTTTGCCCTGTCGTGGTACGATACAGGCTAGATGGACCTAAAAATAGACAAAATACTACCGAACTTTACTTACCGAATTTATTCAAAAAGTCTTATAAAGACGGTGCTATAAAAAACATAACAAAACACTAGAGCTCGGTTGCTAGTGATACATACCATTTATTAGCGTGAAGTTAACATGCAAATAGGTTTGAAAAATACTTGTTTCTGTTGAGGAAATAGTGATAACACGATTTAAAATATATATATATATATATATTATGTATATACGGAAGATTATTTCAAAAACAAGTATGATGACATTTATCAAACGTTGATAAATTTTGTTCATTAACATGGTTACTGTCTTTCAGGAGTTAATTAAGTAATTTCAGCCTATATGTATATAAAAAGTAGTTTGGTGCATATATCCGTGTCGTCCTTTGTTCAGCATTGGACGTCTTATTAAACCCCGACACAAAAAGATGGGTGTTTAAGTTTAATGTGTGTATCTATCTGTTGTCCCAAACAAATGGACCGATTTTGCTCCGTTTTCCAGTATGAAGAGTGACTTGATCGAGAGTTTCCTTAGCTATTATTTAAAATCTGGCCAGCCGTTTGAAGATTATCAGCTCTTTTCTCGTTCATGTATGCATAGCTTCCACAAGTCTGATCGATTTGAAATTTACTATCATGTTACTTCAATGATATTGCAAGAAAATGGTAACCATGGCTACGGGAGCTTTTTAAATTTAATGTTATGGCTGTTATGATGATATCTCTAAGTCTTTGTAGATATAATATATTTTGTCCCTCATTTTATGCCGTGCGATTGTCTCACCCCACTGTGATTGATATTATGACGCTGGCGTGTTATCATTCCTATTGTTGATACAGTATAGTGTAAGCAAAAGAAAAACGCAGCAGTATTAGTAAACTGTCACTATTTATAAGCTGTTGCGAACTCAATGTGCTCTGCGTTTGCCTCAACCGCTTTTGGTATCATCTATTTATACATCAAAACATCTATAATCATGCTATTTATATCTCAAAACATTGTGCATAGCATGGTACAGAGGGGGGTCTTAATTTGTGCAAAACTAACAGGGACAGGTATGACAGGGATTTTTAGGTGACGAACTATAATATAACTTCACATTTTAATATTATTGTAGAAATTTCTAATACAAAAGTCCGTACGAGGACACATGTTATATGCAAAGATACACGAAAACGTTTCATATATCTATGGTTTTACAGATCATTTTTGTCATTACTGTCTACCGAATATGAATTTGCTTCCAAAAGCATTTAAAAACGTACATTTGAAATGCAAAATGTTTTCTTTCTTATGCCTCTCTTGTTTTAAATAATATGCAATTCTGTGCTTATGGCAAGAAATATTTTATTAATGAAGATTTTCATTGGCTTGACGCAAACCAAATGACGTTTGACCTTGGTAACCCTTGTGTATAATCTTTTTGTTGATGTTAGCAGCATTATTCGTAACAATACCATGACGCCTGTTTCTCCAGAAAGCTTATGCTGATAGTCTCTCACATTTCGATGGTTGGTTTTTTGGATCCTTGCATGAGGGGACCTATTATGTTTATTCGTATCTGTGCTATTTATCGGGTATAAATCTGAATTCCGTTACTCTGTGCCTTATATGAATGGAACAAAGGTTAATTGAACCCTACGCCCGGCAACTGTGTTTGCGACAACTAGACCAGTTTTGTTCATTCACCGTATCCAAAATTAAACAAACGATTGAGGGAGACTAATGTTTTGGAGGCATCTATAGATATTATAATAAATACAGCATGCAGCAGTCCTGTCAGTGAGGACAACAACAGGCTAATTAGACGTGCAACCTAAGTACAAGCGACAAAAGATTTAGGTATAGAGGCAACTAACATCGTCTCCGTTTTGACAGATAGTACCTACGTGATACTCGTACGTAATATGTGTACGGTCATTTTATGAGACCGTGTAGTGGGTAGACTTCTTTACTGTATTGTCGACTGTACACTAGGTACCGTTAAATATTGCTGATTCGGCTTGTTCTCAGATAAAGCGTCTCCAGTGTAAATTAAAGAAATGACATGAATAGTGATCACATAATAAGACTGATGTTTATCATAACACATTGCGAACAATAAACGCGCCGGATCTCATACATCCTCCATAGTAAGATATGTACATTCATAGCATAACATTTTCAGTCACCATCAGTGCTTGTTCAATGTTTTGTATATTAAATATTTCAACAATGCAAACATTTATATTATTCTCCTTTTACAATTACCTGTCCAGGAATTCTTTATTATGCGCTAGCGCAATGATCTCTTATGATAGCTATCCAATCCGGAACGCATTTGCCCGCACCTCGTCTGTTGGAACTTCTATCCGATAGGCAGCAGTCAATGGTGTGTTATCCATAAGAACATTAAGTATAACTATTGTTTATCCTAAGATTTCATTATACACTCGTGAAACGTTCTTTCTGTATTAGGTATAAGAAACCTTCACTTCACCAAAGATTCATCGATTTCTGATGAAGTGTGCTTATAGAAAATAAAAAAAATATGTATGTTTTACATGTTTTGCGTCCATATAATTTCGTTTTAAATTTGTGCGACAGCTGCTGTCTGCAGATACATAATTACCATTTATTTAGTTGCCAGTGCCTCACATTTTCGACTTCATTTCGGCGATTAGTAAGATAAAACGAATTAAGAGTCCGGCGGAGCGAATTTCTCTTAAAAACGTAATTCCGAAATAAATCGTAATTCAAACGCAATTTAATCAAATTCTGTTATTATTCGGATTCGGATACCGTTAATCTAGGTTCCTACGTTACCATTTTGTCCAAAATACTTCACTGAAAAAAAATGTAAGCGAATGCAATTTTTGATAACTTTACCAAGTTTGGAACTATTTTTCGGTCTTTTATTTCCAGTGAACTAGTAGTAGACGAAATTGTACCGTAAGAACCTAGATTAACGGTATCCAAATCAGAATAATAACATAATTTGATAGAAAATTGTCTGGATTACGATTTATTTCGGTATTACGTTTTTGTGGGCAATTCAAGCTCCGCCGGACCCTTAATATCTATAAATGGTATCCACTAAATACAAGTGACAATTACGGTGTAGGTACTTAGTGTTCTAAGAGTGACGTGAAGCTTTAAAATACGCTTCCCGGTAGGGTTTTCTCCAATAGATAAATCTGGGTGTCTTTAATTCACGAGTGCATCGTTATCTTCTCGGCAAGCTACATCGTATATATATATATATATCTGCCTATCACGAATCACGAATAAAAAGCACCTTGGAACTGTTACTAGCCGACGACGAACTTATCACTTACAATGTTCATGTAATTCCCCCCTGATACCCCAACGATTTGCATTCTGGGCAATCGGCCATTGTTTATAAAAGCGAAAGTTTTTTTTTTGTGAAAACTGTCATAGTTGCTGTCGGTCTAGGAAAGTTAGCCATGTACCTAATATATCGGAGTCATGGAGACTTTAAATACGTCATTAACAACTTTAAACTTTAACTGTCTCTGATTGAACGCTCCGGTCACCCACCTAAGTAGGCCAAGGCGTTTCCTATTGATTGCATTTTAGTTCCATGTTCATACATACTAAATATTTTTACTCAGTTACAAAAGAATGACCTAGTCGCAGTTCCTACATACCTTTCTTGCACAAATAAACGTATTGCATGATGTCATATTTAAAAATATATTTACAAATATTGAAGATATTCGATAATAATTTGCTGTTCGTCAAAACATAATGATGTCAACGTTATAACATTACTGATTTGTTGATAAATAGTAAATATTATTCAACAATTGCACAATGTGCATCTTCATTACCAGAATTCAGCCTTCACTAAAAGGCACCGTCGCTTAATTGTCCCTTTTGTTAGTAAAATGTCGTAGATTCTTATATATTTTTTTTCTTTTTTTAATAAACGTTGCCCCACACTAGGATTTTCTCCTGTATCGTGGGTGCGTTTACAAACACAAATTCTCACAAACATAAACACCCAGACCCGGAACAACTACCTGCAGATCATACAAATATTTGCTCCGTGTGGGGATCGAACCCACAGCACGTTGCGCAGAAGCCGATTGCTCAGCCGCTACGCCAAACGTGTCGTCAAAGCAGCGTATATTCATCTACTTAGGTGCCTTCTACTAGATGCCCGATCTTTCAAAGCTTCTCATGGATGCTATTAATGGCTAGGAAAAGACGAACAGATCGCAACTTGTATAGGTACAGATTGCGATCTGTAAGAAAACCGCAATCCTAAGACCCTGAAGATAGAGGTTCAGGGTCCTGGGATTTGCGGTTTTCTACTAACCCTATCATGTACCATTTAATGTCATTCGCTACGTTCCTATAGGGTTCTTACAGTTATTATTCCCGGGTCACATTTATGGTAATAATTATTATCGGTTTGACGTGACCATTACTAAGTTGACAATACTTGTAATTACAGACTGGTTTCTACAACGCTCGTATAAATTATAATCCCGTAATGTATGGACATTAATCGAGAATCGAATATGTTTAGTTGTACCAAGAGCGGCTGCTAGACCTGGGTTCGAGTCCCACATCGGGCAGCGTTATCATAAGGCGAAATTCTCATGTTCGGCAAAGATTAAAAAAAAAACAATTTAACTAACTTAAATATTTCTTTGCATTTTCCATGCTTAAGATTATAAAGTTATTTTAGGTTTAAAATAAAAAAAACAATTTGTTGAGAATTTACTCAAATAAAAGTCATGACGTGTCATTAACACTAAAATGACAAACAGGTCTGTAACATCATTTAATAATAACTTTTTTTAAATAAACCTGAATATGCGCGACCGGATTCAACTTTGATATACCTGGGGTTCAAAGATCGCATTATGACTATGTATGCGTTGACAGATTGCGAGTCGCCTATGCGTCGTGAAACCCGTTAGCATCGATGTTATAGCGAGCGTATCATGAGCGCAGATGTTGGTATTTATCATGTGTGTTACTGATGTTGGTAATTGCTGCGCTCTTAATATGGAAAATTGGAAAGTTTATATTCAGAAAAGGTGTTTTCGAAGGTTGCTTTTTTGAAGAAATGGCGAATGTGCCCTTCTCTACTTATCGTCAACCTTGGATAAACAGATGATGTTATTGTTTCTATGAGTCTCCGCCATACCATCAAGCCTGAAGACCGGAAGAGTTAGGCAGAGGTATATAAAATATACCCACAATATATCCTATGCAAATGTAATGTAAAATGGGAGATTTCATTGCCATTGACTGGATGCTGATAGTGTTTTTTTTTATTCTTGATAGACTTATGCTTGACCATCAGTGCACCTGATGTTAAGCGACACTGCGATCTACGATGGAGCACGCTTGCTTATAAGAAACCGATTTAATCGTAATTTAAAGACATCCTGATTAATACCTATGTATATCTATCGGGGAAGACCCACTCGGAAAACGCATTCCACATTTCGACGGTACGCATGATAAAAGTGGACCTAAGGCATTTCGTTCGGGTTTTTGGAATTTCCACCACGAATCGATGATGTTTTTTTTTACCAGGATTCATCTTATTAGCTGCGCTTGTCCCTACGGCAGATCCATAACGATATTTTTTTTTGTTGAACTATACCAAATCATTTCACACCAATGGCAAGGTTTATGACGCGAAGGTTTAAACAGCTGATTATATCCACTTTTTTATGTCCTGCCAGTTTCTCGACCAAGATAAAATAAAGTATTACATACAAAACTTATTATTATTTCGGTTTGGTTAAGGCTACGTTCACATTACGTTCACTATTTATTTATGAGTGTCAGCGCTGACAATGCTTATGACGCATTTTTGGTGCTAAAAACTTTGTGATTCCGTCAGCAGCTGATTTGCAAATATCAAACGAAAGTCGGTCACTCAATAAGACGATTTTCGCTATGAGCCCAGTGTGAACAACGCTTTATAGGGATATTGTAAGCCCATCAATATGTATGCGGCTGGTAATCTGCGACCTCGATAGAGCAGACCAAGGTCAACGCATCGGCTCAGCCAAACCAGTATCAGCTTTTTTATTAATATCTGCTATGGTATACCTATGTGACGAGATAGTCGCCAATTTTGTTCTTAGCAACCTTTTTTGCAGGGAATTACTATAGGTGAATGACACTTTCGTTAATATTATACATTGAAATAAAACGTTTTCACGGATTTATTACCGTGACCGTGGATGTTGTAAAAGATCCGAACGTCGGTAATTAAAAACTCCTTTCTTTCCGTACTGTATAATACATACTCTTTCTAAGACTTATTTTATCTATCTATACTTAATATTATAAAGAGGTAAAGTTGGTGAGGTTGTAGGAGGCAATCTCTAGATCTGCTGAACCGATTTTGAAATTATTTTTGTGTTGGATAGTCTATTTATCGAGGAGAGTTATAGGCTATATATATAACATCACGTAACATCCCTTAGGAACCGAGCAGCGCGGGTGAAAACGCGAGCGGCTCGCTAGTTTCCTAAGTACTAAATCATCCTGAATAACTCAGGCCAGCTGTAATGCTGCAAAGCCAGCTCAGTGTACCTCCGAAGATTCCGTAATAATACCAATATACTATGGTCCGTGTAGTTTTAATATGTTAATTAACTGGCAATACCGACGCTAATTTCCTGCAAGTAATTGCAGACGCTCTGTTATTTGCGTAGCTGCTTTTGCGAATGTTATTAACCCAGCATGTTGTACCTAATTGCAGTAAGTTTGCTAGCTGAGCCGTCAGACGTATTCCTATAGAATTTTTCATAAATCCCATAGGAAGTAGAACTTTCAAGTTAAACCCGAATATTACAATTATTCGGATCATCACGAACATTTAAATAAAAATATCCACACAGTTCCAGCCGTTTTCAAATAATGCACTTAAAAATGACCAGCATTTCATTTTTATTTATGTAGTGGGTAATAAAGATGCTGTGACTTATGTACTACCAAGTCTCGAGGCCAAATCCAAGGCGCCCCTGACTTGGAAATCATGTGCGTATTAATATTTATCGTCACACGTCGTCGTTCGTTCAAACGGTGACGGACAGAATCGTGAGGAAACCAGTATATATCTGAGCTGGTGTTTAAAGTTGCTAACTTGTACAGACGGCTACACATCAAGCTATTTTCTAGTTTGAGCTAATCTAACATTATAAGGAAAGTTTATACAAATCGAGGTCATAATGGAAATGTGTGTACTAGGCCATAGTCTTAGAATATAGGTAACTTCCTCTCTCTGACAGCAGATCCGTACCCAACACTGGGACTGAAAATTTATGATGATTAAATACGCTTTCATGGTGGTTTTACACTGTCCACGTCACATATCTGCTGTATTAGAAATTCTAAAGTCATTCTTATCGCTTCTTTCTTTTTTTTCAATAAGCATACATCTCGCTTTGCACCTGCAATCGACGACCTTGCTGCGCTATCGATGTAACATCGCGTTTTGGTGATTCTGGGCGTTTCATTGCGCGTGAATATTGATGTTCCTTCTTCTTTTCCACAAACGTAGTATAATTGAATAATGATAGTACATGAAGTTAATTTTAGAAATAAACGTTTAAGTGGGTTATGGGGTTATTACCCACTTAATCGTTTATGTATATATATTTCAATCGCTGCATTAACCTTCCGAAAATCGCCAATCGCCGATGCAGAAAGCAACTTGTGCTGTACCTATTATAATTATTGTGTATATCTACTCTGTCTAGCATTTTTTACTCCTTCAACATCTTCTATTTTGCTACTGCAATTAATTTTTAAGTACATATGTTATTAATTACTGTACTAATCTGTTATGATTTATATGTATGTATAACTGAACAACCAGTGATTCATACATGTTTTTCCATGATTGTAATGCGCTTGCGACATTAACATACTGCGTTAAATTTTGATTCGCACCTCAATCTTGACCTGCGCCTACACATCGTGCATATTAAACTGGCCATAACACGAATATAGTATGCACGCATAATAACAAAGCGCCAAGTATGTTTTACGTGTAAGGAAACTCGTCTAATTGCCGCACTCAGAGACGTTAAATAAAGTTAATGAATCATTAACCAACGAAAGTATCTGTGTGTTCGGGGAATATATTATATTGAATAACTTTGTAAGTATTTGTATAAGTAATTGCTTTGCGTAATTTAAACAGCATTAGCAGATATTCATATATCTGCCTAGTATAAGTACGATGTTTTTGTACCTACACCCATATAAACGAACTCCTTTCCTTAAGGTAAATATTTGACTTTTCATTTGTTACATACATACCTATTACAATTTATAAAATGCAGTCTTTTCAACAATATAAATATAATTTACCATTATTTGTCGAATGATATGCCTACATAGTGAATGGAGTGCAGGGTTGTACTTAAAACTAGTTATTTCATCATTATGATCAATAATCATCCAACACTTCATCGGCTTTGTACAGTTATTTAGGGTTACCAAGCAGTACAGTACCGCAGATACACACATAAATTCACACGATTCAAATTGAATGATTGACATTCTCAATTCAAAAGTGTGGATACTAGAATTTGCCTTTAATATGACTATTGTCGTCACGTCGCGTCGCGCCGTCTCAGTAGTGCGACAAACTTATTTGACCCGGTGGCTCTAATTGGAACTAAAGTCGCATTGACGTTCGACATGTTTCTATTTTTCGTTTTGCAAGTGAATGTTTATTACTCATAACATACCGCGCTTGTATTCCCAGAAGGATTAAACATAGGTGTATGGATGTATACACCCACAGTGTGTGTGTTTTAGGTTTCCATATAATTATAGGAGTGAGGTTTATTCTTCAAACCTTCATACAAACTTTGTCCCGACAATTCGAACGGAACAAAAAAGACAGCCAAATTTACGCCGAGCCGGAAGGACGTTTTTTATTTATATAAATAGAGAGTAATAGTTGATAATGTTCATATGAGTATATCCTGGAATAAACGTAAAATAATTTGAAAGTATACTCGTAAAATGTCAATAAAGAATTATTAGATGTGACAGCTACACTGAGACACGCGTTTTTAACAAAAGGTATAAGGATTAATGCAGATGCCCGCGATATTTTAACACTTGGATACTTTTAATTTTCATGCAAGTGGTGCGCGTGGTCACGCGTTGCTACAGGCCAACTTCAATTGTTATTGACTCTATTGTATACAATATCAGTGAAAGTAATCGCTAATGCATTATTGGCAACAAATAGTATTTCAATTTATTGGAATTTAATTGAGCATTTTGAATAGCCCATTGTTTTTAACGGAATCAAAACATTCTACATATCATAACATTCCCCTAAATTCTCCGAAGGGTTAACCAGTGGTGTACTAATGTTCACACACAGTTGGCTGGTACGTAACGGGGGCCGAGCGTATTGCCATTAACCGGACACAAATCTAAACTCCGAGTGCTACTGAGAATTTCATAGAAAGACTCAATAACACTCCTCTGACTTAGGAATCGAACCCAGGACCTCGAGGGTAGCAGTGGCACTTAGAACCACTAGACTATTGAGTCAGTTCGAGCATTCTTTAGCTTTGGAAGCGCCACCCACTACTCATTTCTTGTGAGCTTCGAAATTACCGTTTCCTGCTCTTACTCACTGCAGTATTAAGCAGACAAGCGAATCGGTATTCGGGCTAACAGCCTCGTGTTGTATTTAAAGATTGCCTTTCCGTGCAGCCTACGCGATCGGCGTAAACGCGCCAATCTGAACTGGACCTAAAGGTCACCATTGTGTAGTTGGCATTTACTAGTTAGCGGCCATTAGCGTCTCCGGCCGTCTTCAATTGATGCTTGCAAATAACGGGCTATATATTTACAACACATGGTACTGGTGCATTGATCTCGTACCTAAAGATCAACAAATTGATTGTGCCTGCGACCTTAATAAATTAATTTAGGCTCGGAACAGTATACCTATATCTCCTCTGTTCATGACGCATCTGTACCAAATAACTTCTTAGATGTAGAAATAACCTTCCCTTATTTCTGTATCTATAAGTTGGGATTTCATCAACAAGTAGGTAATAGTGTTGGTCCACAAACATGGATAAATTTATAATTTAAATGAAGTTTACATATCGCGTGCAACATCTTTAATTAAATACTACTTAAATGTATGCAACCTTTGTTCTTACGTATGTAGCCCTATTCTTGAGTACATAATAATTAATTCACAAGGCTGTACATACGTAGAGTTATATATATTTATACATATAGCCAGTCGTATCTTCTTTTCCTTATTGTTTAAACATGCATAGGTAATTATTCTGACGTTTTTAATTGTCTCTGACGAATAACACTTACCCGGTGCCTTGAGTGTGCATAGAATGGATTCTTACACATCATATTACCATCACCATATCAGCCAAAAGACGTCCACTTATGAAGAAAGGCCTTCCCCAAAGACTTCCATAAGGACCGGTTATATGCCGCCTGCATCCAACCAGCGACCTTCACTAGGTCCTCCCTACATCTTGTTGGAGGTACACTGCGTTTTCTGGATTCTTACACAAAAAGAATACGGTTATCTTTGAAATTATATACTTAGGGATCATGATCGTCTAAAGAACCTGATTGGTGGTGGAGATTTACCTTGCAAAAGTGGAAATTGAAAGCTTATGAGAAAAACGAGGCAATTGAAAGCATAAAAACATGTGTAATGTCTGAGATAGTCTTTTGAAGAAAGAGCCAGCTTCGAGTAGATCAGTCCCAGCTCATGGCAAGCATGCATCATTGTGTAGTTCGACCATAACCTAGGGAGCTGAACAACCTGTCGCACAACGGTACCAGATCAGCGAAACATTTGCGTAGCACAAGCAGCAATGTGACACAACACCTTTTTATCATATAAAAACATAATTACATTTACATTTCTTTGGCCAGAGATTTCATTAGGTACACAACTACTCAATGTTGTGCTTAGTTATCGTGATTGCTATAAACCTTCAGTAAATATTTACTGTACGTAAAGGCTAACACAGCCTTGGATGACGTAGAAGGAAAAAATGCTAAACAATGCGTACAATTGATTTTCAATAATTCTCGCAATTGACGCTGTCACGGGCGTTGCTTGATTGATTCGTTGACTATTGAAACACAGAACTGTTTATTTGTTTTCTTAAAAAACTAACACGCAAATTTTCAGTTGACTTTTTTTCATAGTCGGGTTTTGGTTTTTTAAGCTTTCGTTTTTATTTGACACTTTTTGGTGGCTCATGCTAACTTTTTAGACTATCAGGATGCAAGTTTCACAAACGATTTCATTTCAATTGATCATGGAAAAAATATAAATTGTTCGTCTATACTTAGGTGTATTTTACACGTGGGAGAGCCATGCTTCGGCACGAATGGGCCGGCTCGACCGGAGTGATACCACGGCCTCACAGAAAACCGGCGTTAAACAACACTTACGTTGTGTTTCGCCGAGTGAGTGAGGTTACCGGAGGCCCAATCCTCTTTTAAAGGTCGGTAACGCACTTGTGACTCCTCTTTTGGTGTTGCGGGTGTCCATGGGTGGCGGTAATCGCTTACCATCAGGTGATCCGTCTGCTCGTTTGCCCTCCTATCCCATAAAAAAAAAATAGAAATGGCATTAGTAGTAATAAAGTCCCACCGGGTACACTTTTCATTCGTCCAATGTTTATTATATTGGATGTCCCGTAATACCATGTAGCGCACGATGCTTTGGGGATTAAGACAAATCTTAAGACATGTCATGATTAAACAAAACATAGGCTATAACACTCTTACTGCAAAGACGAATCAATTGACACCTTATTTGTTAAAATCTGATAAGTAGTTTTTGCGCTAGGATCGAACATCCATACGATACATACATACATACATTTAAACATACATACAAAGACTGTTAAACTCATGACGCTTCCTTTTTTCGTAGTCGGGTAAAAAACGTTAACGCACTAGAATTGTCTCTTGTGTACAATTATGCAAATACATATCATCAATACACACAACGATAAATAAATGACAATAAATTACCTGAAGATAATAAATGTCTTTGTTACGAAGACAATTTTACAAAGCAGTGATTTAGATTTTTAGTACTAAATATACAAATATTTATACTTACTAAATATTTCGATATTCATTACTGAAACTCTGAGAAGAAATGCCAAAACAAATTAGAGAGGCATTGTCAAGCCTTGACACGGCTGACCGCGCATTTAATTAATATATCCTTAATTGTATGGCAATAAGTGTTAAATTCAGAAACGAGTTTTCACGGAGAGTTCTTTACTACCTACTGCTGGAGGTCTACACTGACACTGACAAATTAGCTGTTCATTAAATATATAATTTCCAAACGATTTCACACATGTATGAATATTAAATTGCAATCTGTGATTACGTGATTGTAGCTTGTACGTGCTATTGCGAGTGTTTCGCGATTGAGATGCCGCTATACAATAGCGCCATCCCTTTCTGCACGCTGTTGTATGAGCTCTGAACTACTGTAGCCTGGTTTCATTCGGCTATATCATAATTAGCTCTTCCTTGGGTACATAATAATTATCTCCAGATAAGGAATAAGCCTGTTGATAAACAACCAGTTGTGAAAGCTTGCCTTGTATCGCCATGAATAATTAACTTAAATTTACGCAAATAGAGAGACCGTATATTGATATTCGTATTAAAATACTCTATGAAACGCAGAGGTGTATAGCCGTCGGTATGTTTTAATTTAGGCCTCATGTATGTAATAGGGAGCACAACCATTCTCATGAACCGATAATTTCTTAGAAAACCTAATAACACCGCTTGCTCCTGGAATTGAACTTAGCACCTCACATTCAACTGGCGAAAGATTGTAAGCAAAGCTGAGAAGGTTTAAATTTCAAAAGGCAATAAATATCTAATAATAATCCACTTTTGTTCACCGCAAGGCCTTAAGAGTCTGGCGGACCAAATTTCTCTTACAAACGTAATACCGAAATAAATCGTAATTCAAACACAATTTAATCAAATTGTGTTATTATTCGGATTCCCATACCGTTAATCTAGGTTTCTACGTTACCATTTTGTTCAAAATACTTCACTGGAAATAAATGTAAGCGAATGCAATTTTTTATAATATTAGCAAGTTTGGAACGATTTTCCAATCTTTTATTTCCAGAGACGTAGCAGTAGAAGAAATAGTACCGTAAGAACCTAGATTGACGGTATCAAAATCCTAATAATAACATAATTTGATAGAATATTGTCTGGATTACGGTTTATTTCGGTATTACCTTTTTGTGGGCAATTCAAGCTCAGCCGGATCCTTAAAGCTTACTACGGACAGACTCTGATCTGATATCAAAAACTATAGGCACTTACTGCGTTTAAGACGTTTCAGTCACGGGAAGACGTTTATCTCATTTTCTTTTTCCAGTAAAATTGGCACGGATTACTGTTATATTTTTGTTGGTATCCATATTTTGACCCATTACTCCCAAGTAATGTCGAAAAAAAGCTATGTAAACATTGTATATTGTTTGTTGATTCATGAGTTTCATGACAAAGTGATGACTGTTATTTGTTATCCGTTTTTATATAAAATTCCTTGAGTGAGTCACGCCATCTTTTTTAATGAAACTTGTCTCAATAACAAAAGTTTTCCTTAACGTGCCTCACAAACTTATCTCACTTCTACAGGAGCCATCTGTTTTAAATACTGGGGGGCTAATATGCGAGGTCAGCTTATTCTGTAAATGTTCCCATTGTGTTATATAGAATTCCTCAAATTGCGTTGCATCGGTAATCGAATTGCGACCCACAGTACCAGCAAATAGAGTTGAATTGCTTTAATCGAATATTGTATCTGAACTAAGTACTCCTTTTTGTGTGAGCTTGAGCTACATATCCTTACTTAGCTATACTTTGTTAGCTGTTCATGTTTTCATGGTAAGAAATTCGTTAATTCAAACTATTTTTATAATGACATTACATATTACTAGCAGTGCTTGGATGATAATTAGATCAGAAAAAAATAATAAATTAAGCACTAAAGTTATGGAATAAAAGTTAAACGCTACGCAAAGGATTCTCTTCCCAAAACTTGTTTAATAAACTGTTTGTTAAACTTACGTGTGGTGAGCACCAACTGGTAAAGCTTATAGGTAATGGTAGAACTCACTATATTATCATAATTACTAGTGTTGCCGTTCACCTCAATCCTAAGTATTCCATAAGTGAATAGCTCATTACTATGAAATTAACATAAGAAAGTTTTCATTAGAAAGCTCAAGGCCTCTCAGCGAGCTATGGAGAGAGTTCCGCTTGACATTTCTCTACACAACCAAATCAGAAATTCGTAGAAGAACTAAAGTTGCTGACATTGCTCAAAGGCAAGTTTAATTGACACTGGGTGTGGTACGTAGCTCGTAGAACTAATGGCCGTTAGGGCAAAAAGGTTCTTGAGTTGAGATCACGCACCGGAAAACGTAGTGTAGGACGACCTCCAACGAGATGGACAGACGACCTCATGAAGGTCCCCGGGAGTCGATAGATGCCGGCGGCATATAACTGGTCATTGTGGAAGTCAATAAAGGAAGCCTTTATTTAGCAGTAGCACCTCAGCAGCAGGACCTCTTTTGGCTGATATGATGATGATGAACTTTAGGAATGTTACTAATTCTGTACGTCTCTTTTATCCTCAGATGCAGCACCACCTACAGCGATCTCGGTGACCCAAATTCCTTTGCTGGGGCAGAACGGCTCCGGCATACTACACGTCAAACTAACTGAGAACGTGGGCGTCAACGTGACGGCGAATATGCCCAAAGTCAGCGACCCTATAGTGCCTGACGACAGTACGTATTAACATGTATTCAAATCAGCCTGTGTGGGACCCCTGGGACCTCGCATTTAAACCTCTTGGGCTAGTCTATGCCACGTTAATCATCTCCTGCACTTATCCCAATTTACTTGGGGTCGGCGCATTGCTATGTCATATTTTTCTCATTATTCACTTCCTTTGTAACCATATCATCCCTCACACAATAATCTTTTCTTCGCTCTCCCACTTACCCTATCCTCATCCACATATATGCTCAAAACCATTCTGCTAACATGTTCTTCACTCCTAGGCGTCAAATGTCCACACCACTTTCAAAGTGCATTGTAGTCCATTGTAGTCCGTTTTTGTAAACCCTCACGTTCCTCGTAGCATTCTCATCTCAGCTGAATATAATGTCTTTCATACCTCCTATTTGTAGCCTAATATTCTGAGCCATCATGAAGCTAATTGATACTTGCATTGAATGCTTGATGATAATTATCGTTACCTGTAACTCAGTTGTATTTTCGTATACAGGCGTCGAAATTACTCGTCCGTACTTTTCTGCACAAATAAATGCATGTAGAAAAACAACTGCAAATCCGCAGACAATACGCACATGCTCGACAAAGTTTACGACTTTGAAATCAAAACAACAATTCCATCACTTCAAGGTACCTGCATCGAAGTAGCAATAAAAAGTGAAATCAACTTGACTTTCGCGATACGCTGTGGAAAATTTGTCCAATTCGTAACGGTAGCGGTAACAATCCGTATTTGATAGATAAATACTTACAATGGCTCACGGAACACTCGCTCTTTGTTTGATTACTAGTCTTATTGGTAAGGGTAGGAGCATTGTTTACGAAACGGTGTACTGTTTGTGTATCACCACTGCACTACTAAGGCATTCTTATCCGAGTCAAATATTTGTGTTATCAGTTATCCTTATCACAGATATTTCTTTCGAATATTGGTTTATTATGTACTAGCTTTTGCCAGCGACTTCGTCCCCGTGGAATAGTTACTTTGTTCCCTAGTTCTTTGCCCGCGGTTTCACCTGCGTTGCCCCGTTCCTAAGGGTTGTAGCGTGATGTTTTATAGCTTGAAACCGTTCTCATGAATCACTCATTTTCCCAACATTTCCCTTCACTTCTCTGCTCCTATTGATCGTAGCGTGATCAAAAGTATACTATAACCTGCCCAGGAGTATGAAGAACAATAGTACCAAGTTTCGTTGAAATCCGTCGAGTGGTTTTTGTTTCTATAACGAACATACAGACAGACAGACAAAAATTTTACTGATTGCATTTTTGGCGTCAGTATCGATCACTAATCCTAATCTAAACCTAATCACTAAAACCCGCTGATAGTTATTTTAGAAATATATTTCATGTACAGAATTGACCTCTCTACAGATTTATTATAAGTATAGATTATTTAATCGTATGTCTAATAGGAGCCTGACCCTAGTCATCACCTTTAGGGCTAACTTTTCTATCGCCAGACAAAATCGAAGGAATAAATTCGAATTCTTGACAGTTATTCTATAGAATATAGAATTTTATCCCCAGGTAAAATTTATCAAGCGATGGAAAATCCCTAAAAAAAATATAAGTACTAAGCATAATATTACAGGTTTAAAAGCAATCCTACTGATATAGATTGCTTCCAAATCTCAAGCCTATTATACACATATTACACAGTTATGATTGATAACGACATCAAACTTAACATTGTAATGAGCGAACAAAACGAATTATTTACGGACATACGTCACACTTAACTAAACAGTCAACGTAGATAATCTAACAAGAAAATTATACGTTGTTAATTACTTTACATATTTAAAATGTTGATCTACTTTTTTATTTGAAAGTACAGACGAATGCAGTGTAATGTTTTTTTGTGCGTATGTACTTATTCTTTACCTCTGTAGTACTCGTTAGTCAAGCTGACAGCGTGAAATTCGATTTGGAGATTTTTATCATCTCCATTTGGAATTATTAATATCTCCCATGGGAGTGTTTCGGCACGAATGGGCCGGTTCGACCGGAGTGAGGCCCGATCCCCTAACCCCCATAATTTTAAAAGGCCGGCAACGCACTTGTGGCTCCTCTGGTGTTGCAGGTGTCCATGGGCTGCGGTAATCGCCTACCATCATGCGATCCGTCTGCTCATTTGCCTGTCTGTATCCCATAAAAAAAACCGACCGCAAATTCGATCAACTCCGAGCTGCTACTGAGAATTTCATAGAAGTTTTTCTATAACACTGACAGGACTTTAGCATAGTAATAGCCGTTAAGACCACTAACCTAATGACGCATATATTTATATAAAATACACTCGCGCCCTTTTCCCATAGGGGTAGACAGAAACTACAAACGTCACTTGCTACGATTCTTGCATCTCTTACACCTCTTTTGCTTCATCGACATTCATGAATCTTGTCGTCATACAAGCCCGCCGTTTGCGAGTACTACGCACCTGATCTTTTTGAAGGATCTCACCGTTAAGGTCTGTGTACTTCCTTCCGCCATACATATAAAGACCCTAAATAATTTTAACATCCCTCAAAAATACATTACTTTTACGTATGAAACTACGATGTTTACAAGAACTGGTCTTGCGTATTACAAACAAAATGGATTGGCAACAAGCCAGTTTAGAGCTGAAATTAAGAAAATGAGTAATATTGTATACCGTTAAATAAAACTGTGTGTGTTTGTGCATTCTAAATAAATGCTATAATTTTAGTGACAACTACTATTTATACGATAGTTAATAATAAGAAACCATCGCGCCTGTATTTTACAAAGAATTAGGCAGAGGTCTAGGGTAAAGTACTAAATATACACCCATAGTTCACCCGTATGATAAGGTCCCATGTAATAGAGGGAGTGCCTACCAGTCACAAATTGTAAACTCCGAGCTGTTACTGAGAATTTCAAAGTAAAACCCAATAAAACTTTGTGCGACCTGGGAGTCCAACTCAGAACCTCTAGCGTAGTCAATCACTAGATATTAATGCAGTTTGTCTGTTGGTGTACTAAATAAGTTGGTGTTTATTTCCATTTCAGATCTCACGGATGTATTCAAAGAAACGCCCGAGAGGATAGTGTCCGAACAAAACCTCGCCAATTTGACTTACGTGAGTTATCATTATTGTCTCATTCAAAACCAAAATTAACAAAGAGCGTAAAGGACTATGGCATTTTTTACATTATCAATATTTAGAAATAACAAAGAAGGGCTAATGTCTTTTACGCCCTGTGAAACCTGAATATTCGAAATCTTAATCAAATTACCGATATACTTGCACATGCTACATACGTATTTTCACGCCTGTCTCCCATTGGGGTAGGCAGAGACTATAGATTTCCACTTGCTACGATCCTGGCACACCACTTTCGCTTCATCTACGTTCATTATGTATTATATCTCCTTATGCATGATCGTCGGTTTAGGGTGCTTTTAACCTCACCTTTTTTGATAACCCTCCACACCGCTCCCTTATTACGCTGTTCCTCACTCTATCTTTCAAGGTTACCTCACACATATTTCTCAAAGCTCTCTACCATACTTGCACAATAGCCTATTTGATTGATTATTATTTATATGACTACTAGCGACCCGCTCGTGGTGTCACCCGCGCTGCTCCGCTCCTAAGAGGCGTAGCGTGATGTTATATATAGCCTATGTTACTCAGTGATAATGTAGTTTTCTAACGGCAAAAGAAATTTTGAAATCGGTCCAGTACTTTACGAGCCAATTCGTTACAAACATACTTACATACAAATCTTTCCTCTTTATAATATTAGTATAGATTACTTTGCTTCTCAACCGACATGACTTACTTTACAGTTAGTTCAATGTCGTACGATGCCACCTTACCTTTTAACTATATTTTTGTGTTTTTTGCATTTTCCATGCTAAGATTATAAAGTTATTTTAGTGAAGGAAGAATTCTAATCTTTCCTTAACTAAAATAAGTTTATACCCTAACATGGAAATTGCAAATCACAAGATGATTATTCACCAAAAAATGTTTACAGTAAATAGAGCCGCTATCAGTGACGTAGTCGGTACCTTAAAACTGTACAATACAGTATCTTAATCGCTAATGTCATCTTCTCAGGACAACCACAACTTTTACAACAGCACGTTTATCGGCAACAAGGACTTCTTCACTGATTACTGGTCGAACATCACCATCAACGAGGCGCAAGTTCATCAGGTGCTCAGCAACTCGCACAGGAGAGCCACAGTGGGTACCGCTAAGGCCAACCACCATTCTCTTTAAGGAGGATAGTTCATCTGAGCCCGCCAAATTTAAATTTAACTTGTATTTTTTCCATTTTTTAAAACAATAATTATAAACCCACCGCAGCATCAAGAAATGGTTACCATGTTCTTACAATATCATTGAGGTAACAGGATACTAAATTTCAAATTGATCAGACCTGTGAAAGTTGCTCATATCCCTTCATGAACTAAAAGAGCTGATAATTTCAACCGGCGGGTCAGATTTTAAATCATATCTAAGAATACTCTCGATCAGTCATCTTTTAAACTGAAAAAACGGAATCAAAATCAGTCCATTCGTCTGGAAGCTACGATGCAACAAACATACACAGATACACAGACACACACGTTAAACCTATAACACTCCACTTTTTTGCGTCAGGGGTTAAAACGGTCTGTATAATCCCATTCAATGTGAATCGCAGTCGATCCAGCTGACCTTCGACTTCCCGTTCTACGGGCACAACATCCGCAACGTGACTGTGGCCACCGGTGGCTTCATCTACACTGGGGAACACGTCCACAACTGGCTCGCCGCCACGCAGTACATCGCCCCACTCATGGCCAATTTCGACACTACACTCACCAATGACAGCAAGATCAAGCTTTATGATGACGGTGAGTTGGCAACATTTATATTATTTAGTGCGTACCTGCGTTTTGTCCGTACATTTTCGAACGAACCTTGCCCTCAAAATGGAACACAGCAAAAAATAGCCAAGTCTGTCGATCCGTTCTCATGTGATGATCTTGTTTTTTTATTCGTGACAGGCTTACGCCTGATTTCAAGTTCGCCTGATGTTAAGCGAAACTGCGATCTATGATGGAGCGCGCTTGCCTAGAAGAAACCGATTCACTCGTAATTGAAACCCAGATTATGTCTATCGGGGAAGACCCACTCGGAAAGCGCATTCCACATTTCAGCGATACGCATAATAAAAGTGGACTTAAAGCATTTCGTACGGATTTTTTGAATGTCCACCATGAATCGATGTCGCAATTTCGTGCTTCTTCTTGTTTTTACCAGCTTTCACAATATTACATTAAATTTTAACAACTCAACAGAGCCTTAAATATATTCGTGCTTAATTTTAATTATTATGTGAGTAATAACGGCACATCGGATGCCGTTTTCTACTTAGTTGGTGTGTCTTGTGACACATAGGCCACATCTCTCATATCTCTATCCCTAGCAAGACATAGCCACAATGGGCCTGCTATTCTTTTTATATCATGATGATGATCTTATACATTAGGTTAAAAAAAAAGATGTCCGATCCGAAAGGGGCATAACAATGACATCATCAAATAAAATAAGAAACATTAAATATTAATGAAAGTAAACATAATTATTAATTCAGTTTAAAATTCAAGGTCCTCGTGCCCAAATTGCTATAAATGCCCCTAAGTCCAACAATTTTTTTTAATTGTATAAAACCAGAGTTTTTTATGGGATAGGAGGGCAAACGAGCAGACGGGTCGCCTGATGGTAAGCGATTACCGCCGCCCATGGACACCCGCAACACCAGAGGAGTCACAAGTGCGCTGCCGGGATTGAGCCTCTGGTAACCACACTCACTCGGCGAAACACAAAGTAAACGTTGTTTAACGCCGGTTTTCTGTGAGGCCGTGGTATCACTCCGGTCGAGCCGGTCTATTCGTGCCGAAGCATGGCTCTCCCACGTATATGTTATCTTATTATGTTTGGCACCAGCACCACCACCAGTTCCAACTTTACCAACGTGCTTTATGACAGACTCCGACGTAAGAGTGGCCGCCAGCCAGTCAGACCCCAATAGGTCCTACCACCGAGCAAGTCAGATATTTCCTCGCCCCTTACGAAATGCTTATCTGAAAGGCAGTGAGGAACAATATTCTACCCCATACATATATTATACCCCATATTCTAACCCACACACGGGGAAAATGAGGACTAAAGTGTCACCAGGGGATATTCTAGTCAGCAATTGGTTCTGGTTACGAATCTACAAACCTCTATTTTGTTCATTTGTGTTGTGTTTACAGCGATCTTGGGTGAACACAGAAAGGTGGTTCCATTAATTTCTAAATCCTCATGAACAAAATTTCAGGCGAGAAGTTCACAGCGTTCTGGGAGAACGTGACCTTGCAGGAGGACACCACGAAAAAGTTCACGTTCGCGGTCACCCTGTATAAGAACGGGGATATCATTTTCGCGTACAAGGACATACCCATCGACGTGCAGCAGATCAATGACACGGAACATCCTGTGAAAGTGGGAATCAGTGACGCCTACCTCACTGATAAGATTGTGTTCTGTAAGTATTGTACAATCTGTACTCATACTATTCTTCAAGGTCGTCCGTCAGTTGGTGCTAAGAAATATATTAAGACTTTAGTGTGTCCTACTGGCAAAGGCCTCCCCCTCACGTCCGGGATCGTATTAGATCCAGTCTGTATTAAAAGTATCAAAAAAATAAATCTATTATAATTTGTAAACTATAAAAAAGAACTTAACTGTGGATATGTATCCTTGAGTATTTTATAATACTTAATTACAATTAATAATTTTCAGTCAAACCGATTATGTGATTATTTAAAAAATCTCCCCGTCTACCCGTGACTGTGTACACTGTAATGGATCTGAAGCATTGGGAATTAACTAATATTAATACAATGCGATAGAATCCGTAAAAAATAGATTTATTGCAATAATTTGAGAAAACTAAAAGCTTTCTTGAACATAACAAAAAATAAATCATAATTTCTCCTCCATCGAGTAAGAGAATAGAATATATTTCAGATAATTAAAAATCCATATCTTGTTAATATGTTAGATACAATATTAGCTTATAATAATTATGTTAGTATTGTTAGTACTTATCTTTTCTTATCATTATTATATACTGCCATTCACTAGCCTCACCCAGTGTTTTTCAATGGGGCAGTCGAACCGTGCAGAATGTTATTTTTAGCATCCCGCAGACGCTGCAGCAATGAAGCCGATTTTTTGCAAAATGTGGTTTTGAAGCCGTCCGTGTGGGCTTCTGCTAAAATCCCGGAGGCACTGCAACGTAATATCGCATAACATTTTTTTTTTAAATTCACTATTTCACCGAACATGAGATTTGCCGAGTGAATGATGCTGCATTGCGATGCAAAATTAATGATGAACATTTCGAACTTTAACTATGAGGAGTTAACGTTTTTAGGAGTCAGAAAATAGGATGTAGAATAGGTTTTACTGAAAGATAGTTCCAACCTTTTATGCGCTCGTTGCGAAGTTCTACAACTGAACCCTCCAGGGTTTGCGCCCTGTTCCTGATCACCACTGGCACCGCCGTAGTTACAGCACTGTTGAAAGTTCTGATATACATATAAATAGTATGTGATCTGTATAATTCCAGACGTACGCCGCAAGACAATCTACGAGTACCACCGCGTAACTTTCAAAGACTACCTGATCAGCAACAACACGGTGCTCAAGATGACCGCCCTGCCCACTTGCCTTCAGTACGAGTCGTGCGATGCCTGCCTCAACCACGATACTGGCTTCAACGTGAGTACAAATTTACAATATTGTTGAGCCAAACGTAGGGTTTAGGTTAGGGCCTTTTACAGCCCTGTCCGGCTTTTTTACAATCGTGTCCGGGATTTTACAGTCGAGTGCGGTTAAAATACAGTGAAGCCTGTATAACTGGGATCTCAAAGGATCTAGGATTTTTTATAACTTATAGAGGCTTTTCATTTACCCAGTTTCCCAAATAGGCAGGTTTGAAATTATAGCTGTCTTATTTATAGAGTTGAGGTCCCGGTATTACATGTCGAAATACATCGTTTTTCATTTATAAAGGAAATGTCAATGAAAATGCATATATTTTATGTTATGTCTCCCACAGGGGTAGGCAGAAACTATATTATTATATTATTTATGTTATTATTGTTTATGTATACAAATTTATTGTGACCAGTCCAAACCTGATAAATTAAACTTAGCTCTACTAAACTTATAATGACATGAAATATAATGACAGTGCCTTCTCAGTACGTCTATGAGAATATTATGTACGTAAGAAAAAATTTACACCTTTATTCAAGAAAATGTGAGCTGCATAGTTATAATACTAGACATAAATCAAGATTAATGCAGCCGCAGTTTCGTCTCGCTAAAATCCATACTTCCTTTATGGGATACTGTGTAAGATTTTATAATAAAATTCCGGGGTTCATTTTAAAATTACCAGAAAATAAGTTCAAAAAAATGATTAAGTTTACCCTGTGCAGGCAAGCTTACTATAAACTGGAAGACTATCTTTTGGATAAAAATGTTTGGCAAAGTGCTGGTCCAGCTCCACAGGATGATGACTGATAATTTTAACAAAATACCTATGCAATTACACACATTATGATATTGGATTGATATAGGTTTAGATTGGACTCTTAATATTGTATAATTTCATAATTAGAAAATTGTAATGTGCGAGTATAGTGCAGATATTGATGTAGCAATCTGTATAAGTACATACATATATTTATCTGTAAAATTCTTGTGCCCGCGGTCTGAGCTTGTCATGCTCACTTAAATGTCCTGCTGATGGTGGCGTTGTGTGTCGGGTTGTTTTATTCCCTACAATATGGTTGAGTCGAACCACGCCGATACGCACGTCATGCTCCTGAACGGGTGCTGTCTGTCGGGGCTGGTCAGCTTTTACTTGCTGTGGCAATCCCTAATTCCTTTTGTATATTGAATAAATCTTATACATCAAACTGCAGAATTCTCAGCAACTAGTTGGAACAAAGTTGTAAAACATAATATTGTAATCAAGTTTTTTTTTTTTTAAAAGAGTGTCTATGGAGTTTCTTGCTCTTCTCCATACGACCCACTTTTTGAAACCGTGCAAATAGTTTTGACTTTTCAAAAGTACCTATTTAGTGGTCTAATTGAAATAAAACATCTTGACTTGACTTGACTTGACTATATGCTAAAAAGTCCCAATTAAAGAGGTAAAAATCGAAATTATATATAACTTCTACTTCAATGCAAAATTGTCGAACTTCATTGTAATTATCAGTAGGAGAGATTTCTCACAAAGATCCACTTAACCAGGCTTCGCTGTATATACATGGTCAGATAGGCCGGCTTTTGTAACGCTTTTGGTCAACCCCGCTCCGCCAAAAGATGTCGGACCGCGTCCGACTCACAAGGCCGCACTAAAACTAGTGTGTCAGGCTTTCAGGGCAAAATGTCCAGCCAAATACGTACCTGTCCGGCTAAATACGTATGTGTCCGGCTTTTCTATTTTCCCGCAACCGTAGCTACATGATGTCTCATGCTTGCCGTCTGTCGGGAGAGTAGGCTTATGTTATTTTATATAGCTTACTAATAATAATCACTCGCTAATCAAACCGTAAGGAAAAACATTGTGTATCCTGTATGCCTGAGAGATTTTCTCGACGGCGTGTGAAGTCTGCCAACCCGCATTAGGCCAGCGTGGTGGACTACAGCTTTATAACGCTTCTCTGAGAGAATCTCAGAGAAGGTCTCCTCTCAGAGAAGTGTCCTGCTATTTTTACAGGAAACAGATTGATGATGACAATTGAGGAGTGTCGGAAGAAAAATCATTAAATAAATTCCACTTTAAAAAACATAGAAAAGTTTCTTATAATATTTGACAGAATACCATGAATAACATTATTATTATTATTATTATTTATTTATTAGGTTAACCAACGATTGTTTCCACAATACATTTTAACTTAATTACTAAAGTAGATACATTTACATGTGTAACAACCACTTACTGGCTAACACCGCATGCACAATATACATCAATCATCAATCAATAACATCATCCTGGTATGCTGGTGTGGTTCAAATACGGTTAATTCCTGTCGTAAATAGCCTTTAAATTTGGAGGTTTGATTCACATCGGGATATTTCCATTATTAAAAATATCTATTAACAAAATTGGAACAAATCATGCCGTTATGGAATTATCATGTTTTGTTCTGTCACTCCTCACTTATGTTATTCAAACGCGTCATTATTCTAGTTATCAAAACGCGTATTGAGTGCGATTCCTCGAGCAGTGTTATTGGGTTTTTCTGTGAAATTCACAGTAGCAGATCGGTGTTGGGATTTGTGTCCGATTAAACGACTATAGGCTTGGCTCCTAATACAGGCGACGTGAATATACCAGTAAACTGAGGCTGATGTACTAATACGCCTCTGTTTAATCCTTCGGGGAATACAGGCCTAATGAAGAAAGAAAGAAGAAGAAGAAAGAAAGAAAGAAACATTTATTCAGCTACAAGCGAGACAAGTACCAAGAAAAACTTACTATAAGAAAAAACAGAAACAAAACAAAAAAAATATAAATGAGAAAAAAAAAGAAATAAAAAAAGTACTGCCTCACGGTTGCGCTGAAGGTATATAATTTACGTGTTGCTGGCACGTTTGACGTAGCAGGTGAGCGATCGTCTTCTGCGCCGCATGTTGTATGTTCGATCCCCACACGGAGCAACTATTTGTATGACCTACAGGTAGTTGTTCCGGGTCTTGGCGTTTGTGTACGCGAGATGTTGAGTTTTCTTTAAAAAAAATGTTATGATAAAGTATATTTATAATGTTTAACTTACTAATTAATAGGTATTTTAGTTAATATCATATTTGTTTTAAAATATAATAATTTTGACTGTTTCAGTGCACATGGTGTCCACAAATTATGAAATGTTCCAGCGGTACGGACAGGAATAAGCAAGATTGGTTGCTACGAAGTAAGTAGTGGTCACGTCAGTGCTAGAAAGAAGAGAAACATAATGCCGCACTCAGAGATATCCTTTTTTATTATAAATTTTGCATTAACTCATCCTACATATTTCCAAAGATATAAATTTTACCATATCATCCCGCCCGTATTCCCCGAAGGGTTAGTGAGAGGTGTACTAATGTGCACCCACAATTCGCCGGTATGTTTAGGTACTAAGTAATACGGAGCGAGCCTATTGCCATTAACCAAACAAATCCTAACTCCGAGCTGCTACTGAGAATTTCATAGAAAAACCCAATTACACTGCCCGATCTGGAGATCGATCCTAGGACCCCTAACATGGCAGTCACGCTTGGGACCACTAGACTAATGAGAATGACGCAGGGTTCGAACCTGTGGCTCGGTAGCTTAGCTGGCGTCCGGTGTACTTGATCGGAGGGACTATGGTTGAACCCTGCCTAAAGCTGAATTTTTCTTCCATTAAAATGTATATATATTTTTTTAAATAAGTATCTAACCTATATGATTTGGGCAAAGGCTCCCCCATCTTCCTCTACCGATCTTTGTGACGTGCTAAATAAGGCTAGTCTGTCCGGAAAGTGTCGACTAACTCGTCCCGACAGTGTTTTTTGTTTTTGCTTCGGCGTCGATAGCTGTTTTCGGGCAATCATTTTATTTTTCTACAAGTACAGTGACAGACTACGGACTAAGACAATTCAGCATAGCTACGACAATACTTAAGTCTGAAATCCAATTATGGATTACTGTTACGTTAGAGGTTGGGTTTGATTCTTATGTTGACTAAAGTGTTACTGGATTTTTCTATGAAATTTACTAGTAGTTTGGAGTTAAGATTTGTGTTTGGTTAATGGCAATAGGTTAGTAGTGTCAATGCTGACGCATATGTTTTGGCTAGAGAGAATTTTTGCGCTTTAACTTGAGTTGATTCGTAACCTGCAATACTGACGACAGGTATTGTTTTAGAAATTTTATTATGGTGTTAATTAAATATTTTTTTTATTATCTACATGGGATTCAAAACATTCTTGTGAACTGTGGGTGTATATTAGGAAATTTATTTATCTTTTGGAGATAAAGGGGTGATGGTATGTAATGTCTCTTGATTTCGATGTCAGGCACGGTTTAAGGAAATTTGTTTGTTTGTATCAATACCAAAACCAAGGTTTTGGTGTTGTTTAGTATTGGGATGAAGATGTAGCTACTGTTGTGTTTTCTGTGAGGAGTGTGAAAAGTGCTGTGCGAATAGTGTTAAGTGATATTCCTAGTTATTTGGGTAAGATCGCTTAAACAATAGGGCAGCGATTTAGGCAATTTATTTATTTGACGCGGGTTTACAGTGGATTCAGAGCTAGTTAAAAATGTTATGGACACGGGCGTGTGTTGTTTGTATATAGAAAGAAAAAAGAATAGAAAGAAAATGTTTTTATTTTCGCCCGTATAACACACAACAAATCAAAATGCAACTGTAACAATCATAAATAACTTAAAATATATGTGAATACGTGTGCGTAACGGGAAATCTTGAAATACATCAATCAAAATAGCGGTGCTTCCCTTTTCAGCGCGCGCGGTGCCTCACAGTTCTTACCTAGCTTAACGAATTTCTTGATTCTTTAACTATTGAGTACTGTAATTAAATATTGGATTGAGATGATAGATATAGCTCTAACTCTAATTGTATCTTTCGATTTTTAACATAATATAACATACCATCACGCCTGTACTCCCCGAAGGGTTAGGCAGAGGCGTACTAATGTACACCCACAGTTCGCTGGTATGTTTAAGTCCCATGTAATAGGGGGCGAGCTTATTGCCATTAACCGGGCACAAATCCAAACTTCGAGTTGCTGAGAATTTTATAGAAAAACCCAATAACACTTTGCTTTACTTGGGGATCGAATCCAGGACCTGCAGCGCGCTTGGGACCACTAGACTAATGAGGCAGTTCGATTTTTAATCCCTGACGAATATCAATTTATAAATTTTTTGTTTTAGTCTTATTTTTCATTGTAAGAATAGCCTATTAAATGTTTGGTTGATTTATTTAAATATATATAAAACTTAAAGATGGCTGACTGACTGACATAGTGATTTATCAACGCACAGCCCAAACCACTGGAGGGATCGGGCTGAAATTTGTCCGATATTTTTTTATCTTTTTATGTTTTTTTTTTGCATTTTCCATGCTAAGATTATTAAGTTATTTAATAGTAAAGGAAAAAATTCAATCGCGGGTAGGATTCGAACCTGCGTCTTCTGGTTTGATATACCAGACGCTCTGACCTCTAAGCCACCGCGAACCCTACCCGCATGATTGAAATTTTGCCTTCACATTCTGAATTTACGTCATAAGGTGACGTTTGGTGACATCTATGAGAGGTTTTTTGTCTTAGAGGTGAGAGCGTCTTGTATATCAAACCAGAAGACGCAGGTTCGAATCCTGCCCGCGATTGAATTTTTTCCTTTACTTTTAAATAACGATATATTTTTTTTTAATGTCAAATTTTATTTATGTACTGGGCGACTTTGTGTGTTTGTGTACGTCGCTCAGTGGTTGCTACGGCGTTCAGCCGCGCGTGAGTCATCGCGATTGCGGAGTAATGTTTTGTATGCGCCTCGCGGGCGTTGCGCCTATGTTAACTTAGACAGCAACGCGCGCGGCGGGGTGTGTGTTATGTGTTTTGTGGAGTCTCAAGATCACGTGTAAAGTCAGTGCGGTACTTATTACTATTAACTGGACAAGAACCTCCCCGTTTTTCGAATGTTTATATTAAACATTTTTTTTTATACATAAAACATACCATCACGCCTATATTCCCGGAAGGGTTAGGCAGAAATGTACTAATTTACACCCACAATTCACCGGTATGTGTAAGTCCCATGTAATAGAGGCAAACCTATTGCCATTAACCAGACATAAATCCAGACTCCGAACTGCTACTAAGAATTTCATAAAAAAACCCAATAACACTTTACTCGACCTAGGGATCTAACCCAGAACCTCTAACGTAGCAATCGCACTTAGAAGTACTAGACTAATGAGGCAGCCATCATTCTTTTTTCATCATCATTTTTTTCTTCTATTTAATGTTGTATATGTATATACACCACCTCATTAACCTCATTAACCTAATAGTCCTGAACACAACTGCTAAGATAAAAACCTGGAAATCGAGCAAAATGTTATTACATTTTTCCATAAAATTCTCAATAACACCTAAAAATTTCAAACTAACATAACATACCATCACACCTGTATTCCCCGAAGAATTAAACAAAAACGTACTAATAAACACCGCCAGTATGTTTTGATCCTATGTAATAAGGAACAAGCCTATTGCCATCAACCAGACAAATCCAAACTCCAAACTACTACTAAGAATTTCGTAAATAATACCCAATAACACTTACTCAACCCAGGAATCAAACCCAAAACCTCAAGCATAGCAAACGCACTCATGACCACTCAATTAATAAAACAGTTATATTACTTTACATGCGTTAATAAAAATTAAGTAATTAATAAAATGATAAACATCATTCAATATTATACTAACTGTAAAGTACAAAGAGTAATATACTTTTGTAATAGAAAGCGCCAAAGTCACCTTAACACATAGCATCTAAAAGAAAAAATCAACATCACAAACAATTATCTCGATAGCTTAGTTAGCTAAAGCATCCGGTGTACTTAACCAGAGAAACATAGATTCGAACGCTCCCTGAAATTGATTTCTTTATTCATTAAAAAAACAGTGTGATAAGACAACATTGCGGGCTAAAAGACAATGTAGTGACATGTATTGAAAAGAATATACTGAAATGATTTGGACATGTCGAAAGAATGAATGAAAGACGATTAACGAAAGGAATTTATAAGGCGAATGTCAGTGGCAACGCCGGTAGAGGTCGTCCTGGAAGGACATACGCCGATTTTATTGGCGAAATCCTTCAAAACGGTCTGGTGCGTAGCACCGCAAACGGCGTGTATGTATGAGAAGATGTATGAATGTGGGAGAAGGAAAAGAAGTATGCAAGAATCGTAGCAAGTGGCAGTCTATAGTTTCTGCCTACCCCTGTGAGAGAAAGGCGTGAATGTATGTATTAAAATTTATGATTATCTATACTTATAATAAATCTGTAGAGAGGTCAATTCTGTACATGAAATATATTTCCAAAATAACTATCAGCGGGTGATTAGTGATCGATACTGACGCCAAAAATGCAATCAGTAAAATTTTTGTCTGTCTGTCTGTCTGTCTGTATGTTCGTTATAGAAACAAAAACCACTCGACGGATTTCAACGAAACTTTGTACAATTGTACTTCATACTCCTGGGCAGGTTATAGTATACTTTTCATCACGCTACGATCAATAGGAGCAGAGCAGTGAAGGGAAATGTTGGGACAATTAGTGATTCATGAGAAAGGTTTCAAGCTATAAAACATCACGCTACAATCCTTAGGAACGGGGCAACGCAGGTGAAACCGCGGGCGAAGAATTAGGGAACATAGTAACTATTCCACGCGGACGAAGTCGCTGGCAAAAGCTAGTCTGCAATAAATTTGCAGTTTCGTAACAAAAGTTATGAACAATATATTTGATTACTCGATTAATGATATAACCTATTACTAATGATAATGTAGCATTCTATCAGTAAAGGATTTTTTAAATTAATCCAATAATTTTTAAGATTATTCATTACAAAACAAAAATACAAATCTCATCCCTTTATAATATTATATAACGAAACAAACTTTGACATCCAATGTTCACACATCCTCATATCGCAATATTGTACCAGTGAAGATTGTAACACAATTTATTTTAAAAGAGTGTCCATGGAGTTTCTTGCCGGATTCTTCTCCATAGGATCAACCTTTTGGAACCGAGCAACTAGAATCATAACGTTTCATAAACGCTTGTTAAAGCTTATTTGAAATAAAAACATTTGAACTTGAACTTGAAACAAACCTGAAAAAAAAACATAAAGCTGTATCTTTTTCAAGCATTCTGTATTTTTTTTTATTTAAATTTAATTTTCTATCTTCTATAACAGAGCAGTGTTAAACTTACCATGACATCGTTTATATTTTATATTTATACAAATGTGTGCCCAACGCATTACAAGAATAGAATATACTTCCATTAATTAGGAATTATTAAACAAAATACATGAAATTGTTATCTTTTTAGGCCTAATTATTATAAACTGCCTCGTTAGTCTAATAGTTCCAAGCGCGACTGCTACACTAGTTCCTGTTAGTTCTGGTTCGATTCCCAGGTCAAGCAGTGTTATTGGGTATTTCTACGAAATTCTCAGTAGCAGCTTTGAGGTTGGTATTTGTGGCCGGTTAATGGCAGTAGGCTCTGACATCACCATTTTTTTTTTCTTAAAAAGATTACTAGCAAAGTCGATCGCACATTACTAATATTCTTGTTAACCCCTGGTGCTAAGCTAAATGCTTGTGTTACGAGTGGATTCACGTCGGTAGTGCAATGAGTGGGGTTCAAACCGACAACCACATGATCGCAAATCTCCCGCCCTAGCCATTAAGCTACCGCCGCTTCATTTCTCCCTGCCCTTGTCATAATCGAACTGTGGGTGTACATAAGTACGCCTCTGCGTAACCCTTCTACAGACGTAATGATATGGTATGTATTGTAATCTTTTGTGAACAGGATGCGAGAAAACAACAATAGTGAACGTGACCAGTTGTGTACCGCCGCGAGCTGACGCTACGGATACCAGCGGCGTTCCGGCCACCGGCAACACTGCCTACACCACCGACCAGCAGAACGAGAGACACGACACCGTAGTCAACACGCGTGAGTACAGACTTACTTATACTGGCTGCTGCTACACCACCGACCAGAGTGCCTAGTGTAAGCTTCTTTTCACCAACTCGATTTTACGCATCGAACGCGTTCGGCTCTCCGAATGGTGGAGAGTGGTGAAAAGCGGCATGAAACAACGCTTACGTTGTGTTTCGCCAAGTGAGTGAGGATACCGGAGGCCCAATCCCCCTTTAAGAGGCTGGCAACGCACTTGTGACTCCTCTGGCGATCCGTCTGCTCGTTTGCCCCCTTTCCCATAAAAAAGCCGGCAAGCATGGGAGCCCTTTAAATATTTATTTTATTCTGTTATTTTTGTCATAACAGAAATACATCATCTGTGAAAATTTCAACTGTCTAACTATCACGGTTCACGAGATACAGCCTGGTAACAGACGGACAGACAGCGGAGTCTTAGTAATAGGGTCCCGTTTTACCCTTTGGGTATGAGACCGTAAAAAAGATCATGGAAATCGCCAATTAGCACGCCAAACGCGATCGATGCGTAAAATCGAGTCGGTGAAATGAAATCACACTCGGGCCTCCCTCCAAGACCAGAGAGAACGACCGTTTAAGCGCGTGATAATTAACTACTGTAAGGTTTACAATTTTATTATAGACTAGCTGTTGCAGTTTCATAGACGTCCTCAAAAGATTAACTTAGTAGTTAAAAGATTAATAAGTTCGATTCTAGGCTGCGTATCAAGATGTAACATGCGCCAGATTTTAAGTTAGAACTCTAGCAATACATCTGCATCTGCATTCGATTCCATGCATTTGAGTGGTGCGCGTACAAACACAGACAGACAAAAATTCAAAATATTGTTATTTTGGCTTCTGTCAAACTGTCTTCTGTCTTCAAAGGTATCCATATTAGTTTTTATTTAATATCTAATAGTAGGGGAGCCCACGAGGCTAAATGGGGATTTACTCGAGCGTCGTAGAGACCTATTGGGATGCAAAGCTTAGATGATAAAAAGAAAAAAATGTTATATGATATATACCTTTACATCGGTGGGGGAAGCGGCTATAGATTTTTAAATATGTAAAAAAAAACTGTTGCATGGACATCCTCAAGCGCGTCAGATATTGATAGCATCAATGCCCTACGTATTTTTAATAATGTACGTATGTTAATCTGATCGTTTGCATGATGCGGGTGGTTGTATTTAAGGGTTGAAAATGAAAAAAAAAAATATTTAATCGAGCGCGTCAGATTTTCTAAGGGAGTGTTAAGTGCACCAAAAAAAGCTCTCATTCACTAATCTGACGATTTCGATGGGACGCAAACTCGCGGCCATTTTCATAATATGCAAAAAAAATTCGCCATTTTGAAATACTCAAGCGCGTCAGATTAAGATATATATTATGGTTCATCTTTATTTTCTAAACGTACTGTCTCATAATCTGACGATTATCTAGAGGGATTCGCCTGATCTGACAAAAAAAAATTAGAAAATCGGTTCACCTTAAAGGCCATCCCTGCAACTTCCCTCTAATTCCATTCCTGGGCGCTTAACATTGTACTTATGACATTTTTGAGCTCAAAATATAATTTATGTGATATTTTGAGCTCGCTGAGTTCAAAGAAATAATATTTCTATGCATTTGAGCTCTCCCAGCTCGAAAGTCTGATAGAAGTTTCATAGAACACTATTTTTGGAATTTTCAAACCGCAATAACTTTTGAATGGATCAACCAATTTTCACGCGGTTGGCGCAATTCGACGCAGTTTTATCATCCTCATAAGTAATTTTGCAATTTTAATTGATCGAACCACAAATTTCGGAGTAATTCCGAAAAACACTTTTTCGGGTTTCTTTCGTTCACGATATCTCTCGAACGAATCAACCGCTTTTGACCAGCGATCGACGTGGTTTTTCAAGCTCAAAGGCGGATTAGTTTTTGAAGTTGATCGATAAAGCCGGTTAAAAGTTATTCCAAAAAAAACACTTTCAAGAGAGTAGAGTAATAGATAGAGAAAGAGTGAGAGAGGAATAGAAACGCGGAGAAGGAAATGTAGGCATCACGCAGTTGCACGCATTTAACTTCATCGACGAATTTTTGTTATTTCGGCTTGCGGAAATCGTCAGATTATATATTTTTCATTATTCTTGAATTATTTCCTTCAAAATAAAAAAAAATTTAGCTACGCTCGAGAATGTCGAGATGACGTTTTTTTTACAACTTTGTTGCCCTCCCCTTTTTTTACGTCACTCTCAAATTGTCAGATTAGTGGAATATACACTTTTTAGGATGTAATTAACTCACCCTACCTTAATCTGACGCGCTCGAGAATTTCTGCTGGTCAATTTTTTTTTACTAATCTGATCCTGTATCCTTCACGGGCGGCCTTATATATGGGCCTCATGTTTTGTGGAGGTACTTAACCGGGTACAAGGTATCCCCCTGTATATTAATCTGCCGCGCTTTAGTAAATCCCGAAATCCCCGCTTGGGCTCCCCTACTATAAAGAGGGAAAAGAAAGTGGAGGTGTTTGTTTTGAGAATTGATGTCAGGCATTCACAAACGAAACAGAGGTTTGATTTGGAAGAAAAATAAAAATAAGGATTATGAGATTGTCACTGGTGTTTTTAACTGCTACTGTCACTATTACGCACATGAAATCGAAAAGGCAGAGGTTGATATCGAATTCGGGCGCTTTAACTTTTGGCAGTCCAATGATTATAAATTAATATCATTGCACTAAAATGTTATTCTTATTACTCAGTATCTTTATGCGAGATGCATACACCAATTAACTTATTGTTGCAATAGATAGAGCATCTTGACTGGTGTTTGATTTATTGAAACTAACAGTCCTATTTGACAAATAAAAAATTGTAACAGGCCGATGTCTGTACATTATAGATATTGAAGAAAAACTAATATGTAGGTCTTTATCAGAGCAATAGAAGCCAAAACAACAGATGTTTGTCCGTGCATCACGCAATAACTACTGCATGGAATTGAATGCAGTTTTCACTGATATATTGCTAGAGGTCTAACTTAAAATCTGGTGCATGTTTCATCTTAGGCGCCTAGAATGCGACTTTAGTATGTTAATATTTTCGGGACATAAGTGAAGTCGCGAGCAACAGTTAGTTGACTAATAAAGTTGTAAGATTTACGTAAGCGTTTGCTGTGTTTGGTGGGGTTGCTTTGTCCTTCTCCCACAAAACAAATGTCAGTATAGAATTTGTATATAATAACTAGCGGCCCGGTACGTGCTTCGCTACGTATAAAGCGAAATACAGCGGACAGCGGACAAAACCATTCCCAGATCCCCAATTTCATCAAAATCGGTCCAGTCGTTTGATCTAAACCATTCCCAGATCCCCTTGAACACACACAAAAAATTTCATCAAAATCGGTCCAGTCGTTTGAGAGAAGATCAGTGACATACACACTCACAGAAGAATTATATATATAAAGATTATACGGTTTGTCACTAGTCTTGTGTAGGTCATGAACGAACGACCTAAAAGACACGTTTCCGATTAGTGAACTGGAAAATACGTTTCCTAACCAAGATCGCTAATCAGTCCTTCGGTCCTAATAGTACTTTGTACTATTCGTACGTTAATGTCCCGTAGTTTTAATGATTTTGAACGACCGATATCGAATAAAAGAGCTAATAGTACAGTACCGAGTAAAGTTAAAGTATGAAGGAAAATTAAATTATGTAGACATAATTTTATATTAATAAAGTAATTTATTGCATAAAAAATTGTATTTAATCTATACTTATAATAAATCTGTAGAGAGGTCAATTCTGTACATGAAATATATTTCCAAAATAACTATCAGCGGGTGATTAGTGATCGATACTGACGCCAAAAATGCAATCAGTAAAATTTTTGTCAGTCTGTCTGTCTGTCTGTGAAACAAAAACCACTCGACGGATTTCAACGAAACTTGGTACAATTGTTCTTCATACTCCTGGGCAGGTTATAGTATACTTTTCATCACGCTACGATCAATAGGAGCGGAGCACAATTAAAAAATGTTGCAAAAACGGGAAAATTATTTGATTATTTTGTTCTGGGAAGTGACATGGGTCGTTGATAAAGCGGGCGTAGCCGCTGGCGGAAGCTAGTATTTAATAAATATTATTTTTATCATCAAGCTCAACGAATCAATTGGACATTAAACCCTAGTAACTATTCTTATGACTTTCGAACTATTGTAATGGGACCGAACGAAGAACTAATAAACAATTTGGTCAGATATCCTATAAGAACTAATAAGGTGAACTAGTTCACTGACCGAGTTGTACTAGTTCAGAGCGATCTCTTTACTGACCGAATAGGCGCAACACTATTTGTCACCACAACATGTTAATGTTGCTCCCTGTCTAGCTTCACATTATGTTGCTTATAACTTCCTTATTTTTGATCTGATTAGAATTTAATTTTGGTTGTTCGGTCAAGATTTTTTATGAGACTTAATAGTGTTTATGTATTGTATCAGAGCCTGACGAACAGAAGTCGTTGTCTGGTTCCCCGATGGGCCCGGTGAGTGCGCCGCAGGAGGCTCGCTCGCACATCGGCGGCGTGGTCGCGGCCTTCGTGTTCGTCACGCTCGTGTGCGCGGCCGCCTCCTGGATATTCTACGCGTTCAAGAACCCGCACACGCGCAGCGGACAACTGCTTATCAAGGTATGTATTTCAACGAAAAATAACATACTATCACTGCTGTATTGCCCGAAGGATTAGGCAGAGGGGTACTAATGTACGCCCACTGTTCGAAGGTATTTTTATGTCCCAGCGAGCCTATTAACCGGACACAAATCCCAAACTCCGAGCTGTTACTGAAAATTTCCTAGAAATACCCCAATACAGTCCTCTAGCATGACAGTCGCGCAACTTTGTATAAAATTAAATATTAAAAATCGTTTACAAACGCTAAAGGTTTCTGACTCTTAACGCGAATATTAGACATTGAAATAAGGATATAGAAAATATAGCTGGGTCTTACCACCTGCTTGTAACCCCATTTTAGATTCTATTAAAGCTAAAACCAAGCTCAAAATTGCAAGACCAAAAGACACAACGCGATAAATTCCGGCACAGGTAGCTACAGAAGTTGTTCAATATTGTTTGCTAGCGGGCCCGGCAAACGTTGTCTTATTTTCATTTTTTTCCGTTTTATTTCTGTCAAATCTGTCAATCCGTTCCCGATACAAAATGTATGAGAAAAGAAATTCTCTTCATAATGTTCATTTTCATATTTTTTTTCGATATTTCAATAGTTTTTCTGCTATTCGGGGAGGAGACAAATTCAACAAACAGTTATAAGTGATATAACAAACTCGACTTTGTTTTATATATATAGATATTGTTTATAACACTATACTCCATTTGGTTAGGTACATGACTAAAGGTAAACAAATCATAAAAAAGGTTCTTTTATAGGGCCATTTTTCCTTTCGAAATAAAACGTAACCAAAATATTTTTTAATAATATAAAACCACATTTTACTTTTATATACTGGCATATTTAACTACTTATATTAAATGGTTATTATTAATTCTTAAGCTTGTGAACAATTCATTAAATTAAAAAATATAATTATGTCATAATGTATTGCAATGTGCCTACTAAAAAGAACCTAAAAAGACAGGTATTCAAAACATTATTCTACGCGTGTACCTATTAGACTTTTAATAACTCGAAAAAATTTAGAAGTAGTACTTCGAGGAACCGCAGCAAAATATTTAACATATATTACACTTAGTCGGGTAACCAGACGCCATTCGTGATAGTTTGTTTACTTTTCTTTCGTTCGTTTTTGTGTTTCTTTTGCCATAAATTGTGTTAATTAGTTATTGTTTTGTTTGTTCGTTGTTTTTATTGATTGTTAGTTGTGCTGTTATTAATTTTAATTATTAAAAAAGTGATCCCGAGTCGTGTACTAGGTGACACCTGTGATCGTTTTATTATTAGTGTTGGATTGTTTTCATCTGATTCAGATTAAAACTTATAAAGTCAATTAAAGGTACCTATATTCATTTCACTCCCAATTCGTACGATATTATTGTAATAAAAGGTTGAACAGCCCTGAACGCCGCCATTTTTATTGTTTACCTTTAGTTAAGTACCTAACCAAATGGAGTAGTTTATGATAAATAATGTTTCTTTTGTTATACAGTACCGACCATCTCAATGGAACTGGCGTCGTGGGGAGGCGCGCTACACAGCAGCCACTATCCACATGTAAATGCACCACTCGCGGCGCTGCGCAACGTGCTAACTTAGTTCGTCACAATCGCACTAATACGTACGGAATTTTTGGGACTTATATTCGGCCCTTGGTAAGTTAAAAGCGTGGTAGAACAATATTGCTTACGCCCAGCTATTCTTTTCGCGAATGTCACAGTCGATGTTGCGTACATCTTCAAGACAACTAAGAAACATTTTCATTCATAAAATATCTATCTATTAGCTCAACTGTATTTGTCTCGTGTTCTTCTTCAGTAAACTGTATAAAATTACAAAGTCAAAATTTCACCAATAAATAAGCATGTAACTGAAATAATGCATCTTGTTTACACATAGCGTTATCATATCAAACGATGACGTCAACGGAGCCAATCACGTGATCTAGCTGTCACGGAGAGAGAATAGCTGGTGTAAGACATTTTCTTGTACCATGTTTAGAGATATCTATGTCATCTATCAGACGGATCACAGGCTCCAAATGTATTTAACAAATTGCTGCATGTATGTAAGATCATCACTTGAGAACGTCTCGACTATTTTTTTTTGTTGCGGTGTTAGTAATTATCAGAAAAAGGTTTGTGTGGAAGAAATTTTGTTTGAAATTTGAATGGGAAAATTTATCCACGGTCTATACCACTGTTAAAGACAGGAGAACGATAGAATTCAATTTCTATTTGGGTTTTATACCATATGTGTAACTTTTTAATAAAAAATCCTTAAATAATCATAGCTATAATAATAATGTAATTAACTACAAGGTTTTTTGGACTTAGGCAGCTATAGTGACGATTTATATTTATCATCATTCTAATTCAATAATAGCATTAGTTGATCTATTATTTGCGAATAACAAAATACCGTTTGAGCGCCGCAGCTTTAACCTCGACCATTTTTGGATTTTGACGTTACGGGTATGGATGGTATGTCAAAATGTTATCTGTAAGTAAGCAAATCTACTGACAGATTGATCCTTGATGCCCCATATACAATTTTATATTCACCAGGCGCATTTTCGCCGTGCTGAGTCGGGATACATTGTAATTTTCGATAGAATATAAATTTTATATCACTTTAACTAAACACTAATTGATAAATATTTATACCATCTTATCGGTAAGAATTTACATGAATTATTATAAAATATTAATTGTAACGTCGACTTTTAATTAGGATCATGCAATTGTTGATGATTTGTTTCGGAGATTAACAGAAGAAAAACTGTATTATTCAACAAAATACATTATTATTTGTACATTTCATGATGCAGCGATAAAAATAACGGCGACTTTGAAGCCGAATATTGATATAATATAGTAATTAAGTCTGTCGAAACGGGGGTACAGTCCTAAGCTGTAGGCGATTCAGTGTATCGTTTGCCGATTGATTTTTAACACACCTTTATTACTAATACTAATAACCTTATTCTCATAAAGGTAGGCAGAAACTGTAGACCACCAATTTTTCCTTTTTCCTTTTTTTCTATTTCAATTTATCATTTTTGAGACACAATTATCTTCCATCGTCTTCACTGCAATCCAATTTAGAAAACAGAGGCAACATGACGTGGTATTGCGATCATTTTTACGTTGTGGGAAAGGGAGTGCGATACTGAATGTGTCGAACGGCATCCCTCTCTCTCGACGAGTCAATGTTCGTACTTACGGCCTCAGAATTACAATTCAAACGGCAAACGATCCACCTTAAGACGACGTTCACACGAAGCTTACAATCCTAATATACGCGCCACGGAATAATTTTGACGAAGGTTATCTCGTTCCGAAACTAAGGCTGAAGACGAGATAATACGACGATAAAATTATGTCGCGGCACGTGCATTAGCCCAGGTCGCCTGTGAATTTGAGCTGTCCGTTGAATTATCGAAATTTATGGCAAATTAAGATGAAAGTGAGGTTTTGTGAACATAGGCTAACGACTGATTTATACAAACTTTATGATGTACTTTTAAAACTATATATTTAATTGAATATAAAATAATGTTACCTTTCAAGATACGGCAGCTTTTCAAATGATTTCAAGACAGTGAAAGGGGAGTCAGTAGAAAAATAATACAATTTTTAACATAATTATGTTCATTGACTGTAAAACCACAATTCTGAAACGCTCTTGAATTATTTATGTCATTATATTTTCCAAAGTACTTAGACTAAATGTTTTAAGTAGTTGCCGTTACATGTATCTACATTTTGGATCCGCCTTTTTTGTTTTGTTACCAAATTTTTGAGAATCTCCTATAGCTCTCTGCCATTTTGAGGTACGCTTCAGTTATTAAATCCCTTTAAATCTTGATGAAACGAGGAGTCAGTCCTCTATTTAAACAGCTACATTGTACTTACGTTTAAGTTCATAAGTTTATCTTATACATATAAGATTTGTACCCCCTTTCGTTCTAACATTATCATGTTCGTATTTCAAACATTATTTTGGTTTGTAAATGCTTTGGCGTTTAGTTTGTTGAAGGCACTCTTGCAATATGACGAATCTCAGACATTTTTTATTTATAATTTCTAAAGTGTCCTTATCTCATGTTATAATTTAGTTAGCACGTTACGCAGCAAAAAAAAAATCAAACGTAACTTATAGAGCAAACATTTTATTTATATAATATTTTGTAATAAAAATGATACAAAATATCGTGAGCCCGGAATTATCATATGAATATATATTTATTGGGGCTACCGTACAATTACGCAAAAGTAATCGAAATTTTTTTAAGAATTTTATACAATTATATCAATAGTATTTGTAGAGATTATTGCATGAATGAAATGTTAAAATTGAAAAATCATGTTGAAATCATCCTTATTCTTATATTATAATTATTTCGTTAAAACAAATACAGATGCTAATAGGTATAGTAAATCTAGGCAGCATTTTTAAAACAATTTTGTTCTATAAGTTAATTTGTTACATCACATTTAAAAAAGTACGTTTATATTAATCTATGTGCCTTTAAGAGTTCCGTAAGTATCGGAGGATCCGTCCTAAGTTTGCTTATTGTGTTTAGTTATATTAACGTACCTACCGCAAATCATAGAAGAGTTAGTACTCAAGAGATTAAATAAATAAATTGCGTCTGAATATTATTTTGGCATACCCTATTTTTCTATGATTTGTGACCGTGTTTATCATTTCGATAAGGTACTTATAAAGTAGCCTAGCGCGCTCATAATCGCAATTCCTTGTCAATTCTAATAACTGCTTATATTTTGTTATAAAACTTTGGAACTATCATCTCATATTTCAAGTCGCAATTTGCTTGGCCGTGCACTTGTGTTCACAGTTAAAATTAATTGCATGCGATAAAAAAAATACTGTGAATTTTAGAGATAGACATAAAAAAAATATTATCAACGGCTTTTATGCCTATCTTTACAAATAAAATGAATAATGGTAACCCTATGAAAATAAGTCTAATGATGTAAGTACCTATTATACAATACATATTATATTATATATTAAATAATATAATTATTAAAAATTTCATCGCTGGCCTCAATGCGACTCTGAATAAATGTACAAAACTTTAGAATCTCTTACCGACTTATCAGAATATTTTATTAAAAATCTAGTATCTAGTATCTTACTTAGGATAAAATGGTACTTTTTCCTCCTATAATTTTGGGAAGTACGGATAATCTTAAAATATTCTCTTTGTATTTTATAATAGGGCAAGACTGTTTAATTATTCGTCCTACCTTACCAATTTTAGGCACTTGTAAACATTTTTTTTTAATTAAGCACTTTCTTCTTCATTTGCAGTTGCTTTCGCTAGCCCAAGTACGTAGGGTTTATTTTATAGATATCAATGTTTTAAATAAGGTTGGCATTTTATGTGTGCCATCAAGAAATTATTAAAGAGAAAAATTATAAATAGTGAGAATAAAGTACCAAAGTATCCTATTAGTTTTATTTTCCATCTTATGTATCATTCAAATTATATCTTTTTAATACTAGCATAATTTTTTCAAATTTTCTTTTTATACATTGAACAAAGAATAGGACACATTATTATATAACGGCTATTTACTTATTTTTTATTATTATTTTTTGGCTTTAACTTAATATTGTTATATAACATTCTTTATATTGGTTAGTGAAATTTTATTGATACTAAATTAATGTGTTCTATTCAAATACGAGATTTTGGAAACTTATACAGAATTTCTCTATGTATATTTCTCTAAAGTCGGGTGAAGGTTAGTTTTTTTTTTGTAAAGAACGTAACGGGCACCACGCGTAAGGCAAATTTTGTAGCTTTACACGTTTATATTATCAAAATTGTAACATTTATCGCCATTAAATGGTCTTAGTATGGTAATATATAAAATTAAATCTCTTACGGAACTCGGTGGTGTACGAAGTGCATTGCGACTAAATTTCAAGCCGTGCGTCGTTTGGTGTTACTAGTGTTATAAAATAGTGATATTATTATGTAAAATATATTAACGTATGTTACTCTTTTTGGGATGTTTTTTTATTTTTTTAACTCATAACAAATCATTTTTTTTCATAAAATCTGTACACCAAAGAACTTGAATCGCGTTATCGATAAAAGTCTGTGAAGTGTCGCTCATTCATCAATCGATTAGGATAATGTTAACATGGAATTATTGTAAATTATAATTTTAAGGTACCATTCCGACGTTTTCTTTTGCATTAAGGGACCATTATAAAAGTCTACAATAAATCCAGCCGTTGGAAGAATTTGAAGTTTTACTTTTATCCGTGTTCCTTTTTTAAAAATCTATAAGAATCAAAGTCCTGATTTACAGACTGACTGATAATGCACGAAAATAGGTGTATTTGGAAATATTTTTTTGAAATTCAACCCTTCAGGTAGGTAGTGATAAGTTTGAAAGTCCATTGTTTTTTAACGGTTTGTTTGTTTTGATGTATTTTTGTACTTAAGGTCAATTACGTAGTTCTTGTCGTTCAACCCAGTAGGTGGCGCTGTTGTCGACATCCTTTTCGGATTCGAGTGAAACCGGGGGCAACAGCCAGTTATATTACAATGCTGGCCACAGATTACTAGTCTTGTTCACATTAACTGTTGAGCTATAGGCATTTCAATGGCTTATTTCAATCATATACAACAAACAAAATGAACATAATTACTTATCAACCTATTAACGTAGCTACTTACTCTGATAAACATTAGCCTAATAGCATCTACAATAATAGGCTATTAGGATCAGCAGCGTAGTCAAATTGTAGACGTAAATGGGTACCTATCGGTAGTAATGTACAGTGGCGACCAAAATTCCAAAGGCAATCTCACGACGCAATAGCATGACGTTTAGTTTGACTTACGACCTTTTATTCATTGTCGTTAACCAAGTGACACGCACTGGCTGTATCGAGCTCGCTCGTACTGTTCATAGCAATATAGGTATTCCTTAGCGTGCATTATTTATAGTTTCTGCAATTATTAATTATAGTTTCTGCCTAGCCCTGTGAGAAAAGGGCATGAGAATTGTAATTATTATGTCATAGGTACGTATGTAATAGGAAAATAAAGATTCCAAGGATCGAGACGATTTGTTGTGTGCAGTCGGTATAAATTAGAAAAATATTGTAAGGATAATTTTCTCCGCCATAGGCTTAATCTTGAACAATACATACATACACACACTCACGCCTTTTCCCCACAGGGGTAGGCAGAAACAACAAACAACTGTTTCTGCCTATTATTCTTGAAACATTGGCCTCCAATGAGCATATTTCGGATGCTGGGAAGGTTCCCAGCGCAATACCGATGTCAGTTCGGTTTAATTAGGACGTTCTTCAATGTCCATACATCCTGAAATGGCAATATTGTGGGTACCAGAGAAGAATATAACACCACTTATTTTTAAAAGAGTGTACATAGTTTCTTACCAGATTATTCTCAACTTTTTGGAAGTACCTGTAAAAGCCAATAAAATTTGACTTGAACGTGTACCTAGGTCATATCCTAACTTATTGGCTACATTACGAACAGGTTAGTTTTTTAATCACTCATCCTCATTCAACATACCAATATGAAGAAATAAGTTTAAGTTACCATTATTTTACAAATTAATGAATAAGTCAATTGCCTCAAGGAAAAGAGAAAAAAAATCTATCCATCTACTTTCACGTCTTTTCTACGAGAGCATTGCTTCATATGTCTCTTTTAATACAGACAAACGGACACATAGTCTGCGAGTATAAGTATCTAATAAATTGTTTTGATATACCAACTTGCTATGTTTTGTTTTTACATAACCTGGTTATTCAAACAGCTTGCATTCACTTTAGGTAAATGCGTCCGATACAAATAAAAGTATTTTATCGATCCATTGTTCCACCAAACCATCTGCAGGTGTTTGATGACAAAAAAATCTGCGAAATCGGTCAATCGCGTAAATGTTACGCTCTTAAATGGACCTGTTGATGATAGTCCTGTTTGCCGTCACCGCAGACGCAAGAATGTTCTGTGAAAAGACTAAAGCCCCGCTGGAGCTGGGAGAGTGGAGATATGATCTGAAGCACATGGACTCCGCCGTGGTGGAGAACCCGCCCGTCTCTATAAGTGAAGGCCAAGTGTATGTGTACGAGAACTACTTCCCTAACCACACCATCAAGTACATTCATGTAGACAACTTGGCCATTAGAACGTGTGGGGCGGGCGCGGCGATCAAAAGCGGCGGCGTGGGCACCTCCTCCGTGCTGATAGTGCTCCGTGCCCACATCAACCAAGAAATAAGATCCGTGGTCGATATTTGGGGCGAAAAGAAGTGCGCGAACGCAAATTCAACGAAACCTCTCTTAAATCACGACGAGATGAAGAATATTAAATCATTATATTTATTTAAGGATATGCGAGCCGTGAACCATAATAGACAATATTAATTTTTTTTTATTGAATAAGTCGGCAAACGAACTGACGAGCCGCCTGGTGGTAAGTAGATAATCATCGTCGCCCATGGACACCTGCAACACCAGAGGAATTGCTGATGCGTCGCCGACCCTTAAGAGCCCCTACGGACTACAGACTGCCAGAGCCGCTGCAACCGAGGGGAACTGGCTCTTACGTACAAAAGTCGAATGTCGAAACACACCTGTACTTTACAACAGAATCCGACGTAAGGGTGGTTAGTTTATAATTTAATTAGTTTTTATATTAATGTCCTTTTCTATAAATTACTTTTTAATATAATTGTTTTATTTATTACTTCGTGCCTTACCTACTGGAGTCTTCTCGACACTAACGTAAGTACCTAGGTACTTACCTACTTATTACTCTCTGATAAGAAGAAGTATCTCCTCTTCCCCATAGCGGTATCAAATCCAAATAAGAAAAAAAAAGCAAACAGAGAGGCAACAAATAACATTCTTGCAGAGAGGATACTGGATTCCTTACAGTAAATAACCCTGCAAAGCACGACTATACATTTTACCTAGACAATCCCTAATAAAAGTAAATAATATATTAGGTAGGTATACAGGTTATTCGTATGTTCGTTGGCTACAATAGTTTGCTCTAAATGTAGGGTTGACGTGCGAATTAACGCCAAGGAATTACATCTTAGACAAAAACCCTATCTGTTTAGGCGCACATTTGCTAGTGTCCTAATAGAGAAGTAGTGTACTCAGTGTGACCATCTGGAAAATAAAGAATCTGCCAAACGTACCCTGAAAATATGCTAAAACCTGCCAGACACTTGTATTAACCAACCTTTTTATTACTTTTTAATTAAGTACGTCAAATAAATTATTTTAATATAAATATATTAAAACAGACACTATGCCACGGACGGCCAAAATAAAACGCCGATATTTGCTTTTCGTGTTTGTATTTACCTTATGTGTTATTGTTCATCTCGATTTTCTAAAGTGAAATATCGGTTCAATACCTTTTTGGATTGAATGTTTATAATGGAATGGATGGAATGATTCCATGTTCTCGAATCTGCCAAAATGTCAGGAACCTGCCACAATTGGTCACAATGGATGTATTTTAAGATTATGGAGTCTCTAGTATGGAGCTTACCTAGTAACAGTACTAGGTACTGTGTAACCCATGGAACAGGGAGATTATTATACTTCACATGCCAATTTAAACACAAATATAACAAACGTTAAATCAATTTATTCAAAGACACATTTACAATGCAGACATACATTTGTCAACTTAAGACTAAACTCATACCTGAGTTACAATCACTATAATATTTGTATATATATATTACGTCAATAACAATAATATACTTTGTATTAATTTAACAAATTTCGACATCAATTGTTTTTGACTAGACGTGGCATTTTCAACACGAATTCCAAACAATCGAGATAACTAGTTGTATGTACCAGTAAAAGTAATTATTGACATATATCGTGTCGTGTGACAACAAATCACTTAACATATACTACGTAATCTAATTATATTTCTGCCAATTATCGCAATGATCACAATAAAATTAATATAATGTGATGTTTATGTCATTTATAATTAGTACATTGTTTATCTTATTTATGTTATTATGGTTATTATGCTGTGTTTATTATTAATAATTAATAATATAATTATAAAACATTTTTGTGTCAATTATTTGTGACATCGATGCTCTGTATAGGTAACTTGTTAAAGTTTATATATAAATATTATATTTGATAAACGTACCTACTGAAACAATTACATCTTAGTAACTAGGTAAAGCTACATGGTAGATGCAGACTTGCATTGATAAAACGTTTTCTTATATAAAAAGACATTAATAACATGATTTAAAACTATGGTTAATTGCAACGTCGTTATATACCGACAAGTTTGTATATTCATAAAATTTACACGATTATTATAAATTGATTAAGAATTGAGTTATAACAAGATATAGGTTCATCTACTAAAATGTTTTAACATTATAATAAGTTGTCTATATATTTGTAAATAAACAGAAAAATATGCTTTATAAACTTACTTAGTTTTAAATTGCCATTTTTAAAGGCCAGAGTTATTTGTAGTAACTCCAGTGGTTAGTTTCAATTCCTGAAATTACCTTGTTGTATACTTAAATAAGTTTAATATAAGTCTAATTTTTGGATAGTTTAATATAAGCTAATACTTAAACCCTTTCAAGTATAGATCCGAACGCCAAAGTAAATTCCCCTTCTGGTGCTAACCCTCTTTCCTGCTAGCGTTTATAATATTCGATTAATGAATAGAACGGGTTAGGTAAAGTTTAGCGAATGGTGAACCATATTCAAATCAAGTCAATGGTTATACCATCACAGATTAGTCCGTCGAACAGTAGACACAAGAGTTATCCTTAAGATTGTTTGTTATCCTGCCTACCGTAAGGGTTCAAGTTTAGTAAAACTATGCTTGCTAGCGCGCCAACCAGGGTGTATTAATTATTTAATATCTTTACGAGTACATGAAGTTCTCGTACAGAGCTACGAGACGCCACGTAGTGGATTTTCAAAAAATATAGATAATATGACCTGACGAAAGAAAAGTTACCGTTTGACGATCATTAGGTTTGGGTTTATCTGAGAGATATTAGTCGGTATTTTTAAAAATCCCTTGGGCTTGACTTTTGTTAAGGTAAGTTTTGTTTTCAAATGACGGAGTATATTAGGATAATATCTACACAACGTCACCTTTTTCTAGAGACACTGGGCCACCTGCCTGGGGATTCTCAACACATCACTCGATGGGTTTTTTGACAGCTGACATTTTATTTTATACCACCAAGGTGGCAATCACGCATATTTTTTGAACACCCCGGTTTTTGAGCGCTATTGAAGGTAGGTTCTATCTCGTTCTCCAACACCCTCGCTATAGAGCGTGGAGTTTGACGCATGGTGGTAACTGATTCACCGTAGCCTATAACCGTATTAATAATATAGGACATTTACTTCCTTAAAACCAAGGTTAACGTAAATATTCCGTGAACTATTAGATACTTTAATACTGCTGCCGTTATTAAATAAATAGCAATAATATGAATCGATTAATTCAGCCTAATGTAACCTACTTACTGACTTTAGATACGTGGGTACTTGAAAATGATGACTACGAGTTCATGATGTTCACACGGTAGCAGCGGCAGCGCCTAGTCGGCAACGACGACGTCGAACTAAATAACTGTGCGTCTAAAGTTATCTATTACTAGCTTCTGCCCGCGACTTTGTCTACATGGACTTCAGAATTGGATAAAAAGCCAATGTGTCATTCCAGACTATAATCTATCTCCGTGCCAAATTTCATCCAGATCGTTCAGCCGTTCTAGCGTGAAAGAGTAACAAACATCCATACATCCACACTCACAAAGTTTCACGTTTATAATATTAGTAAGGATGTATGTAGTTACGCAGTTAAATTTTAATAAAAACTCGACGTAAATTCGTAATTTATTTCGCATTCGTGATTATTGTCCTTACTGAATTCGATATTTTTTTATAAGAACACTTTCCTAAGTAATTAAGTTATTTGACCGATGCGGTTGTTCGTAATGGCTAAGTTTAGATGCTCGTTGTTATATAGGGGTACTTTACCTTAGATACCTACAATAATAATAGCATTGTGCGACGTAAGAGCCAAAAATACTCAAGAGAGAGCCAAGCAGAAAAAATGAAGTCAGAAATGTGACAATGGCGCTTAGCCAAACTACAAACGAGGATATTAAGGATAGGAACTATTATATACTTAGGTACTACTAGTTGGGATTTTACTTAAATTTGCTGCCGCAGTGCTCACGAGATGTGTATTTACAACATTATGATAAGTAATAAAAAAATTATACTTAGATTATAAAAAATGTCGTAACTAAATCCTTTTAAATGAGCAATGTACACAGTTTCTAACGTACGGATATCGTAATTGTAATTTATTACGTCTAGTAAAATTAAATTTAATCAATTAATTAATTAGTTCTATTTTTGTTTCTGCCTACCCTTGTGGGAGAAAGGCGTCAGTATGTATGTAAAATTGCATGCACACCGAAACAAACGAGGACCAAGGTGCCAGAGTACTTTTTGCTGAATGACAGTGCCATAAGTACTGTACTGCCTGCTTCTTTGACAGCTCTAAATATTTTCTGTCCCTTTCCAATTAGGTTAATGAGAAAGAGATAGCTAAGATTAATTTAATCCCATTTTTACAGGCTGACAAAATTTGTCTGTTATAATCAGAGATCGGAATAGGTGGTTTTTGGTACTTGTGGTATGATGTATTAATATGGACATGCCCTACGTCCCGGAATTAATTGCTAATAGAAAATTGTTATAAATTAAATAAGTGTGCGCATTGAACTTTTGCAACTTTGGACATCCGATGTTGTTGGTGTAAGTTTGGCAACGTCGCGTGTGCAATGGTTTACTTAAAACAAACAATTTATTTTTAAATCCCGGGGCATGTCCATATTAATATATATGTTTGCAGTCAATGAACCAAAATAGCTCTACCTATTCCGATCACTGGTTATAATCATCGTTGTGTTCCTATAGAATACTTCCTTATAATTAATCATGTTACTACACAGTATGATATATAAGAGATATTCACATACCTACATAAAGTGACATTGAATCGTTGTTAAGATAGCTAGCGTTATCTGCACATGAATAACTCCAGCAAAACAATCGTTACATATGCTACTGTAAAGGGCATTACTACTCTAGAAGCTACGCTATATGCAAGCGAGGATTGTGATAACTAGTTTTAAGTCTTATTGGCTTGTCTCCGATGTTTTATCACACAAGTTCTAGCTTAGTAGGTATTGGATAAAAGTTCAACATTTCAAGTATCATGGCCTTACTAAATCATTAAAGTAAGTTTGGTTACTTTAATGATATTATTTTATTGTAAATAATAGCTACTGTTGCCAGTTTCACTGATGTCCCAAAAGATTATATAACTATAAGTCTAATTCTAGGCAGCGTATCAAGATGAAACATGCACCAGATTTTATGTTAGACTTCTAGCAATACATCGGTGGAAACTGCATTCAATTCCATGCAGTAGTTTTTGCATACAGACAGACAGACAAAAATTCTAAAAATTGTTATTGTGGCTTCTGTTGCTCTAATAAAGACTCCCCATATTTCTTTAAGATCTATAATGTACAGACATCAGCCTGTTACAATTTTATTATAGGTATAGATAGATAGGTATATGTTACGTATCATATTTTGAGTGTCAGATGGCGCCTGTATTTGTAAGGGTTATTTCTGGAACAACTTTTGAGGAGAGATTATATACTGTAGTTTATGTAACAGAAGAAGTATTGTTACATAACGAGCAATGTAACGGGTTATGCCTCTCTGCTGTAATGCAAGCGGCTGCACAGTCGTCAATTGTACGACAAAAATGAAGCATGTAGCTAAATTTAATAAAATATCTCAAAATAATAATCTAATACCCTATTAATAACATCTAATTTAATCATTATCAGCCCATAAACTACAACTAAAACTGCTATGTTATAAAATAATCATTGATCGTGGAAAATCCACCTGAGTTATCAAACATTTTAATACCGGTCTAACTAAAGAAAAGCTCAATGAAAACCGAATTTCACGGCACATATAACTATTATTTACATTTAACTTAACATTCTATCACCTGTACTTCCTATAATGTTGGCAAGAGATTGAAAAATTAGAATTAATCTGCTTGTAAAAATAGAACTAGAATTATGAATCGAACCCTCCTGACGTCACGCTGGCAGAGACAGTTATTATTTCACTATTCCTTTATTATTAAACGTAGCATCCGTTTCGCGAACCATAGCATAGCTTTGCAAGCAATGACACGTCAAGATCACATCATCTCACAATGATACTGATGCTAAAATTAACATCGCGTCGCAAACTCTTATCAGTTTATTTACTATCTCGTTATCAGGGGTACGTCACTGACACGCATTGATTTATATTTCAATTTTTTCACAAGGATTACTTACATATATGTGAAGTAAGCTGAGTAAATGGCTAGCTGCTTTTCGTAAATTCAATATTTTTTGTTATTACTTAATAAGTATAATTATGAGAACAAGTTTTAGATTTATATTTAAAAATAAAAAATCTAATTGGAGATCATTTGAGACGGCGAAAACTGATCAATTAAGAATTTTAGAGAAGCACGTATTTCGGGTGTTCTAAAATATTTTGTGGGGGGGTGGGATTGTATTGAACAAAATTAATAAATAATGTAGCATAATTTATATAACAATTCGTTTTTGTTCAAATATAATCGTCAGAAATAACATTCCAAAAATCCACAAAAAGTAGATGAGATAATTATGTTCATAAAGTTTACCGCACTGTCCTTAGTATGAGAGCGGGATCCTTCCAGCTTCTAGTTATACATATGTTTATACATGTCTATATCTAGGAGCAGGAAGGATCCCGCAGAGTATGATATCATACTGAAACAACCAATTTTTCCAATCCAATTTTTCTTCGCCGAAGTCCCGATATTTAGGTGACAATAATGTATTTGTTTGTTTACATTGAATTCATGTAATCAGCCCTATAATAAGAGATAGTTAATCGGTAGTATAAATGGAAGGTCAGGTAAGGCTGAATATTTTCATGCTTTTCCATTATTGGTTAAATTTTAGATTGCATGGAATTCATGTATTCAGACCTATAGGAAGAGACAGTTATTTGGTAGTATAAATGGAAGGTCAGGCAAGGCTGAATTCAAATGTTGGTCATTTAAAATTCAGAGTTCAAATACACAGAAAGACGCAGATGGTTATCGGAGCAACGAGATCATACATAGGTACCTACTTTAAGAGATAACATACCATCACGTCTGTATTCCCCGAAAGGTTAGGCAGAGGCGTACTAATGTACACCCACAGTTCGCTGGTATGTTTAGATCCTATGTAATAGGGGACGAGCCTATTGCCATTAACCGGGCACAAATCCTAAAGTCCGAGCTGCTACTAAGAAATTCATAGAAAAATCCAATAAATTCCCAGGACGAGCAGTGCTCGACCTTGAATTCGAACCCGGGACCTCTAGCGTAGCAGTCGCGCGACAAAGATTCCAGTTCTTTTTGTTTTTATAGAATTCCAGGAGGTAGTATATCGCAATCAACTCTAGTTTTACTTACTACTTACTTTAACCTTGTGTACATTAGTACACCTCTGGCTAACCCTTCGGGGAATATAGAGAGTTCTGCTCAGGACGAATAAGCACACGAGGCAGAGAAGAGATTATCGTATTAAAATTCTGGCTACGAGTACTTTCCTGAATTTATTGTAAGTAGTAGCTGTAAAGCCATTACCATTGATATAAAGGTAAGATCATCATGAAAAAATTCAAAGAATAAGCTATTATGAAATTGCGTAAAAGGTGTATTTAAGTAGACATAAGATTGTAGTGAGTAGCATCGGATATTGATTACAGATACAGATACAAATTTCATAGAATTCGATTCGAAGAATATTCTATCATGCAAATTATGTAACAACTAAATCTCTATGATAACACTACGTAATTTACGCAATTAATTCTGCAAATAAAAACATCAAACAAAAGATTAAAATTATCTGTAGGTAAATATTTGAAAATTTCGGGAATATTCCGGTAGAAAAGACAAAATATGTACAATTAGAACAAAATGAACACGTACGTACAATGTATGTCTGTTTGTCTGTACCTACCCACCTACTTAAGTATGGCTGTGTACAAAATAAGGTCACAATTAGCGGCCTCCGTCACAACGCGGAAAATTGCAACCTACATAAAGTTTAACATTACGTTTGGCGTAGCGTTTGAGCGATTTCTGCGCCACGAGTTGTGAGTTCGATCGAACTTAGCAAATATTTGTATGACCTACAGGCAGTTGCTCCAGGTCTCGGCGTTTGTGTATGTGTGAATTTGTGTTTGTAAAAGCGACCACGATACATGAGAAAATCCTAGCATGGGGCAACGCTTTTCTAAAAAAAAGGAAATTTAATCAATGCCCATTAATTAATTAATTCTGATAATTAACAAAATGATCAAAATTTTGTCTAGTTACAGCGTCATAATCGTCAACTTTCGGTCAATTTTCAGTCTCATATACCATAATACAGGATTACAAGTACTTTTGAAATGTCAAAAATATATGCATCCAGATATGCACGATTCCAAATAGAAGGTCTTATGGATAACATCCAGCAAGAAACTCCATAGATAGTTACCTACTCTTTTAAATAGATAATTACGATAAACTAATTCATGTACAAAAAACGTAGGTAGGTATTTTTCCAGTGAATCATTGGTGCAAGCCTACACAGATATTTATAACTTGTTGACTGAATTGCTGAACAGTTGCAAATGAAAACATTTATGCCTTGATCGTTGAATTTCCAAACATAGGGGGGAACGATTTGGTTACAAACAGGGAAGCTATTAAACCTAAGTAAATTCATCTCTACCAAAAGTAATGCATATCAATCGTTCCATATTGTTTTGTACAATTGATCCTATTGAACTTGTCAATGAATCGTTGAGTAGGAGACTCGGAATAATTACGAGAGCATACACTGACACTGGCAGCTAGTGATGTTTTTCAGTGAGTAAATTATTTTCTTGTAAATAAGAACCATTATTATTTTGTCTGTTTTGAATCGTTATTTACATCATTGTATTCATATATTATATACCACAAAATTTAGTTGGATTTATGAATCAAGCAACCAAAAACTAGTAATTATAAAACTAAAAGTGTCTCTAGACAGTTTAATTTGACCAAAGATATCATGTTAGATTAGTACTACATGCAAGGTTTTTAGTGCCTAGTAAGCGTATTATAATATGTTATAATCTAGGGTATAGAGATACATATAGTTAGTTATTTATATAGTTTTTCGGTTAAATCAAGGATTAGGTTGAAAAATATTAACACGCGTTATTTACAGGCCTTCTTGAATATTTCATACTGTGAAATTGTAAGGGAATCGGTTATTTCCAAAATAATTATTTAGAGGGTTAAAATATACGTTTTTATAATATCGTTGGAAGAATTTATTACCTACCTATTTTTGGGTTGACCTAGACAACTGTATTTTTGTATCTACTTATATGAACGAAATAAATAGCTGTGCTATGTAAAAACAACTCAATTAAACATAGAATAAATGTATTTATGTAACCTACAAGTAGGTACCATACTAATTGATGTCAAGTAACGACAATTTGAATAAAGATATTATTCAACGTCTTTTAATGTTGTATGGAGACGCATGAATCTCATCATATAAAAAATAAGGTAATTATAATATATTATATGGACATACTATATTAGTAGGTACAATGTTATTTGGTTACCATGTCACATATTCTACTGGGCCAGCATTGGAAATTCTTGAAGCAGGGTTTACGAATTAAATATAATTATATTGTTATGTTACCTGTGTCTTGGGTTTACTATATATTATGGGTAAATTCGTAACGAAATTATAAAAATATATATGTAGTTAAATAATGTTCCAGTTGAATACTAAAATTGTTTAAAATGTTTGCGATAAAATTATCTAAGTATAAGTATATGATACCTATGTACAAATTAATGTCTGAGCAAATGAGGTGCAAAATATTAGGACAACATTTAATATACAAAGCGCTATGATGCGGTGTTGTGCTAAGATTTAAATTTAATTAAAATTACTATTACCTGCATTAAACAACTATAATCACCAAGAAAATAATCAATTTAACTACTACTTAAAGACTTGCAAACCGAAGTGAGATCTACTAATTACTGCGAATGTGCAACATGGCGACCGCTAAAACGCAGTACCGACCGCAACAACTGCAGGACAATTTGTATGGACGCGTACTCCCTACGCCCGATCCGGACTCGGGAAAATAAGGTCCGAAGAATGCGCAGTATAACCAGTATAGACGCGTAAGACGTGCGATCGATCCGAATCCGGGATAAGAGAGACATAGGTACCTTCATTATAATTTGTATGGATGTTGGAGCACACTGTCTGACTCGTATTCTAGCCTTCATCGCGTATACCTACCGTTATTTACGCTTTGAAGCCCGAATTCGAGAATATTTGTATATTCCCGCATACAGATCGACCGCAGCGCGCAGGTCATTTTTTTCCTAACCTGTCATTTACAAACAGTTTTTTACGTCACTCATCACAGCCAATAATAACAGTAAAACTTGTAATTTTGTATCGTTCATTAGTGAAAAATGGATAAATCCATGCTAGATAAAATTCGAAAGCCACCACATACATATGGTCATAGAAATGCTAACATAACATATATTATACATTGCATAGGTATCTTAACCTTCCAAAACACAAAGATATAGACAAAAGTTCAACAACCAGGTGTGAACTTAGATCTTTCTATTTCAAAGTCAACACCGCAGCCGAGGCGAACGAAAAGATGATTTATTTATCATTACATAACGCGACAAAAATTTTCAGTTTATGCATAACACTTAAAACCGAGTAAGTGTGTATATCTGAGAAGCTGATGAAAATGTTTGTATGGAATAGCAGCAACTTGCTTCTACTGCAACTTTAGAGTGCTCATTCTTCAAATATCAGTTCAGAACGGGTTCCATTTCATTATAATAACAATTTCGTAAAAGAATATTAGAATCTCATTACATCCGCAAATAGGTTTCTGAGCGATACATATCGTAATCCACCAGCTTGTGTACGACCTGATCACCGGCGTTTCAAAAGCGACTGCCATGAGTCAATAATTACTCATTGGGAATTAAACAAATTTATCAAACGCTTCACTATGATTTTCCATATTTTCGATATGAGATTTCTGAAGTTCATGGCTGAGAAAGGTACCAGAGAATGTATTTTTTTTATATTACTTTACAATGCCACAATCAAGTATCTAAAGTCAGTAAGTAGGCTCAAGGTTAGAAAATTACTACAATAACGATGTAAACGCCAGCAGTAGATACTAAACAACACTTCGCTTCGCATAAACAATGATTATTAGGTATAAAGAATAGAATTCGCATTAAACTTACAACTAATTTACGTAAAACCTTGGATTATTAGTCATATTTAATTAATTCTGTAACAAAAACCGACAAATATCTAAAGAAAATTCGCGATAATTAAATCCGAAATTATGTTGACATTTTATCCGGATGTCATAGTCTGCAATCCAATCCGGCTTTCAAGCTTTGGTCTGTGCTACATGAACTTAAAATTAATCACTTACATTATGGTGAAAAATAATTTCAGAATACAGCATGTTTTGTCTTGTCGATCAGCTGACGAAGTTCGGGGACACACTTCTGATCGGTAACTGGGCCAGATAGTCTGATATTCAATGTCCTTTGCAACCCAAGATGGGGAATTTCGACCTTTAAGTCAACCATCCAATCCCAATTGTCCACAAATCTAAACTATACGTGCTACGTACCGTCTAATCTAATCTATCCTGTCACAATATGTTGATACGTGGTCGTTTAGTCAATGTTGTGGAATTTGAGGATCGCCCGCCCTTTGATCTCGGAGTTGCAGAGTTTCCTCACCACCTCTTGCGCTTCTTCCGCCGGGAATACTGAGTGGGGCGGGGGTTCGATCTGTGGACAAATGGAATACAGTTTTATAATACTTCAATACTAACATTATAAATGGCGATAGTAACTGTATCTATTTGTTACGTTTTCACACCTAAACCGCTGAACCAGTCTTGATGTATATATATTTTGGTGTAGAGGTAGATTGGACTTTTGAGTCAGGTAGATGCTACTTTCATATTGTGTCCTGGCATAGAGAAATTATACTAAAAAGCCCAACGTCCAGGTGTTTCTCTCCATGCGTTTCTTTATAATGAAAGAAAGGGAGGTTCGTATGGTCACGATAGACAATCTATCCGTCAATAGGTAGCCTGTGACCATGATTTCATACGATGATACTTGTTTCGCTTTCGTTCAACCTTAATTTAGTGACAACGAAATACTGGAGGGGTGTCTAAAGTTAAGGAAGGGTGGGGAATGTTCTTTACACATAGTATAATGCGCGGTCTTTGAAGAAAAATAACATTCACACCTTCCAGAGCTTTGTAATCGTAGCTTTAAAGTGGAACTGCACGTTCGTCTGGATTGGTACCACATTGCCAAATAATCCGTCGCTAAACTATAATATGCTAACATTATTATGTTCCGGTTTGAAGGATAACGTATCTAGAGAAATTACTGGCGAAATGATATTTAATAAAGTGAGGTCTCAAGAAGGACGCGCGAGTAATATCTCAATGTTGCTGGCGTTTGTATGCTGCGGCTGCCGCTTTCCATCAGGCGGCCCGCTTGCTTTGTTTGCTTTGTCATATTAATGATCATCCTCCTGCACTTGTCCCAATTTATTTTCCTGTCTTCCTATCAGCCGTCACCTCTTTCCCATCATATCTACCTTAACATACATCTTCTCTTTGATCTCCCTCTACCCCTCAGTCCCTCCACATTCATATTCACCACTCTGTTTTAATTCACATGGGTTTCATCCTTCCTCATCATGAAGCCTTTCAACTTTTTTATCACTGACCCCACTTTCAGACTGCCTCTGATATACTCGTTTCTTATTTTGTCCATTCTAGTCACTCCACACATCCACCTCAATTTTATTATAGTCTAAAATTTATATCATCCCAAAACACTATCTTTCCCCACCCCAATACCATTGTACTTGACTGCTTCATTATTTAAGCGGCTGATAAGGTGTCAGTGAACTTGGCAGATCATTGTCCAGCAGATCAAAAATAAATGAGAGTTCTTTTCGCATGCAGCAGAGTTCTATAGTTCCTGATACTTTTCAAGAATAGTTCTGCCGTATTTCCGAAAAAAAAGTCAGTTAAAAAAATGATCTGCCAACTTCCCGTAGCATATCATTTTGCAGCAGATCAAAAATTAATGTGAGTTCCTTTCGCATGCACCTGAGTTCTACAGTTCCTGATACTTTTTAGAAATAGTTCCGGCGTTTTTCCTATAAAAAAAATTAAAGGAAAAATGATCTGCCAACTTCCCGTAGCAGATCAATTTGCAGCAGATCGGAAATAAATGTCAGTTCCATCCGTATACAGCTGAGTTCTACAGTTCCTGATAACTTTCAAAAACAGTTCTGGCGTTTTCCTTAAAAAAAACCAGGTAGTAAAGAGTAAAAGAGTATAAATTTAGATCCAATAGAATGCAAGTTTGATTTTTTTTTTCGAAAGATTCATTACCATTCCAAGAGGCTAGAACTCTCGCTTTTCTAATAAACACGAATCAGAGCTATAAGATACAACTACATTTGAGACGGGAACTCTCTTCGGAATACCAGCAGAGCATGGTAGAATAGTAGAAAAGTTAAAATCGAAAATATTTTTTTTTAATATACTCAAGCATAGTTAGACACGGGAACTCTCACGTTTCTAATAGACACAAATCACAGCTACAAGATACAATTCCAATTGGGACTGGAACTCTCTTAGGAATACCAGCAGAGCATGGTAGAATAGTAGAAAAGTTAAAATCGAAAATATTTTTTTTAATAGACTCAAGCATAGTTAGAGACGGGAACTCTAGCGTTTCTAACAGACACAAATCACAGCTACAAGATACAATTCCAATTGAGACTGGAACTCTCTTAGGAATACCAGCAGAGCATGGTAGAATGACAGAAAAAGTTAAACATAGTAAAGATTTTTTTTGATAGAGTAAAGCATTGCTAGAGACGGGAACTCTCGCGTTTCTAATAGACAAAAATCACAGCTACAAGATACAATTCCAATTGGGACTGGAACTCTCTTAGGAATACCAGCAGAGCATGGTAGAATAGTAGAAAAGTTAAAATCGAAAATATTTTTTTTAATAGACTCAAGCATAGTTAGTGACGGGAACTCTCGCGTTTCTAATAGACACAAATAACAGCTACAAGATACAATTCCGACTAAGACTAGAACTCTCTTAGAAATACCAGCAGAGCATGGTAGAATGACAGAAAAAGTTAAAAATAGAAAATATTTTTTTTAATAGACTCAAGCATAGTTAGAGACGGGAACTCTCGCGTTTCTAATAGACACAAATAACAGCTACAAGATATAATTCCGATTGAGACTGGAACTCTCTTAGGAATACCAGCAGAGCATGGTAGAATGACAGAAAAAGTTAAAAATAGAAAATATTTTTTTTTAATAGAGTAAAGCATTGCTAGAGACGGGAACTCTCGCGTTTCTAATAAACACAAATAACAGCTACAAGATACAATTCCAATTGGGACTGGAACTCTCTTAGGAATACCAGCAGAGCATGGTAGAATAGTAGAAAAGTTAAAATCGAAAATATTTTTTTTAATAGACTCAAGCATAGTTAGAGACGGGAACTCTCGCGTTTCTAATAGACACAAATCACAGCTACAAGATATAATTCCGATTGAGACTGGAACTCTCTTAGGAATACCAGCAGAGCATGGTAGAATGACAGAAAAAGTTAAAAATAGAAAAGATTTTTTTTTAATAGAGTAAAGCATTGCTAGAGACGGGAACTCTCGCGTTTCTAATAAACACAAATAACAGCTACAAGATACAATTCCAATTGGGACTGAAACTCTCTTAGGAATACCAGCAGAGCATGGTAGAATAGTAGAAAAGTTAAAATCGAAAATATTTTTTTTAATAGATTCAAGCATAGTTAGAGACGGGAACTCTAGCGTTTCTAACAGACACAAATCACAGCTACAAGAAACAATTCCAATTGAGACTGGAACTCTCTTAGGAATACCAGCAGAGCATGGTAGAATGACAGAAAAAGTTAAACATAGTAAAGATTTTTTTTGATAGAGTAAAGCATTGCTAGAGACGGGAACTCTCGCGTTTCTAATAGACAAAAATCACAGCTACAAGATACAATTCCAATTGGGACTGGAACTCTCTTAGGAATACCAGCAGAGCATGGTAGAATAGTAGAAAAGTTAAAATCGAAAATATTTTTTTTAATAGACTCAAGCATAGTTAGAGACGGGAACTCTCGCGTTTCTAATAGACACAAATAACAGCTACAAGATACAATTCCGACTAACACTAGAACTCTCTTAGAAATACCAGCAGAGCATGGTAGAATGACAGAAAAAGTTAAAAATAGAAAATATTTTTTTTAATAGACTCAAGCATAGTTAGAGACGGGAACTCTCGCGTTTCTAATAGACACAAATAACAGCTACAAGATACAATTCCGACTAAGACTAGAACTCTCTTAGAAATACCAGCAGAGCATGGTAGAATGACAGAAAAAGTTAAAAATAGAAAATATTTTTTTTAATAGACTCAAGCATAGTTAGAGACGGGAACTCTCGCGTTTCTAATAGACACAAATAACAGCTACAAGATACAATTCCGACTAAGACTAGAACTCTCTTAGAAATACCAGCAGAGCATGGTAGAATGACAGAAAAAGTTAAAAATAGAAAATATTTTTTTTAATAGACTAAAGCATAGTTAGAGACGGGAACTCTCGCGTTTCTAATAGACACAAATAACAGCTACAAGATACAATTCCGACTAAGACTAGAACTCTCTTAGAAATACCAGCAGAGCATGGTAGAATGACAGAAAAAGTTAAAAATAGAAAAGATTTTTTTTGATAGAGTAAAGCATTGCTAGAGACTGGAACTCTCGCGTTTCTAATAGACACAAATAACAGCTACAAGATATAATTCCGATTGAGACTGGAACTCTCTTAAGAATACCAGCAGAGCATGGTAGAATAGTAGAAAAGTTAAAATCGAAAATATTTTTTTTAATAGACTCAAGCATAGTTAGAGACGGGAACTCTCGCGTTTCTAATAGACACAAATCACAGCTACAAGATATAATTCCGATTGAGACTGGAACTCTCTTAGGAATACCAGCAGAGCATGGTAGAATGACAGAAAAAGTTAAAAATAGAAAAGATTTTTTTTTAATAGAGTAAAGCATTGCTAGAGACGGGAACTCTCGCGTTTCTAATAAACACAAATAACAGCTACAAGATACAATTCCAATTGGGACTGAAACTCTCTTAGGAATACCAGCAGAGCATGGTAGAATAGTAGAAAAGTTAAAATCGAAAATATTTTTTTTAATAGATGCAAGCATAGTTAGAGACGGGAACTCTAGCGTTTCTAACAGACACAAATCACAGCTACAAGAAACAATTCCAATTGAGACTGGAACTCTCTTAGGAATACCAGCAGAGCATGGTAGAATGACAGAAAAAGTTAAACATAGTAAAGATTTTTTTTGATAGAGTAAAGCATTGCTAGAGACGGGAACTCTCGCGTTTCTAATAGACAAAAATCACAGCTACAAGATACAATTCCAATTGGGACTGGAACTCTCTTAGGAATACCAGCAGAGCATGGTAGAATAGTAGAAAAGTTAAAATCGAAAATATTTTTTTTAATAGACTCAAGCATAGTTAGAGACGGGAACTCTCGCGTTTCTAATAGACACAAATAACAGCTACAAGATACAATTCCGACTAACACTAGAACTCTCTTAGAAATACCAGCAGAGCATGGTAGAATGACAGAAAAAGTTAAAAATAGAAAATATTTTTTTTAATAGACTCAAGCATAGTTAGAGACGGGAACTCTCGCGTTTCTAATAGACACAAATAACAGCTACAAGATACAATTCCGACTAAGACTAGAACTCTCTTAGAAATACCAGCAGAGCATGGTAGAATGACAGAAAAAGTTAAAAATAGAAAATATTTTTTTTAATAGACTCAAGCATAGTTGGAGACGGGAACTCTCGCGTTTCTAATAGACACAAATAACAGCTACAATATACAATTCCGACTAAGACTAGAACTCTCTTAGAAATACCAGCAGAGCATGGTAGAATGACAGAAAAAGTTAAAAATAGAAAATATTTTTTTTAATAGACTAAAGCATAGTTAGAGACGGGAACTCTCGCGTTTCTAATAGACACAAATAACAGCTACAATATACAATTCCGACTAAGACTAGAACTCTCTTAGAAATACCAGCAGAGCATGGTAGAATAGTAGAAAAGTTAAAATCGAAAATATTTTTTTTAATAGACTCAAGCATAGTTAGAGACGGGAACTCTCGTGTTTCTAATAGAAACAAATAACAGCTACAAGATACAATTCCGACTAACACTAGAACTCTCTTAGAAATACCAGCAGAGCATGGTAGAATGACAGAAAAAGTTAAAAATAGAAAATATTTTTTTTAATAGACTCAAGCATAGTTAGAGACGGGAACTCTCGCGTTTCTAATAGACACAAATAACAGCTACAAGATACAATTCCGACTAAGACTAGAACTCTCTTAGAAATACCAGCAGAGCATGGTAGAATGACAGAAAAAGTTAAAAATAGAAAAGATTTTTTTTTAATAGAGTAAAGCATTGCTAGAGACGGGAACTCTCGCGTTTCTAATAGACAAAAATCACAGCTACAAGATACAATTCCAATTTGGACTGAAACTCTCTTAAGAATACCAGCAGAGCATGGTAGAATAGTAGAAAAGTTAAAATCGAAAATATTTTTTTTAATAGACTCAAGCATAGTTAGAGACGGGAACTCTCGCGTTTCGAATAGACACAAATAACAGCTACAAGATACAATTCCGACTAACACTAGAACTCTCTTAGAAATACCAGCAGAGCATGGTAGAATGACAGAAAAAGTTAAAAATAGAAAATATTTTTTTTAATAGACTCAAGCATAGTTAGAGACGGGAACTCTCGCGTTTCTAATAGACACAAATAACAGCTACAAGATACAATTCCGACTAAGACTAGAACTCTCTTAGAAATACCAGCAGAGCATGGTAGAATGACAGAAAAAGTTAAAAATAGAAAATATTTTTTTTAATAGACTCAAGCATAGTTAGAGACGGGAACTCTCGCGTTTCTAATAGACACAAATAACAGCTACAAGATACAATTCCGACTAAGACTAGAACTCTCTTAGAAATACCAGCAGAGCATGGTAGAATGACAGAAAAAGTTAAAAATAGAAAAGATTTTTTTTGATAGAGTAAAGCATTGCTAGAGACGGGAACTCTCGCGTTTCTAATAGACACAAATCACAGCTACAAGATACAATTCCAATTGGGACTGGAACTCTCTTAGGAATACCAGCAGAGCATGGTAGAATAGTAGAAAAGTTAAAATCGAAAATATTTTTTTTAATAGACTCAAGCATAGTTAGTGACGGGAACTCTCGCGTTTCTAATAGACACAAATAACAGCTACAAGATACAATTCCAATTGGGACTGGAACTCTCTTAGGAATACCAGCAGAGCATGGTAGAATAGTAGAAAAGTTAAAATCGAAAAAATTTTTTTTAATAGACTCAAGCATAGTTAGTGACGGGAACTCTCGCGTTTCTAATAGACACAAATAACAGCTACAAGATACAATTCCAATTGGGACTGGAACTCTCTTAGGAATACCAGCAGAGCATGGTAGAATAGTAGAAAAGTTAAAATCGAAAATATTTTTTTTAATAGACGCAAACATAGTTAGAAACGGGAACTCTCGCGTTTCTAATAGACACAAATAACAGCTACAAGATACAATTCCGACTAAGACTAGAACTCTCTTAGACTAACTATGCTTGAGTCTATTAAAAAAATATTTTCGATTTTAACTTTTCTACTATTCTACCATGCTCTGCTGGTATTTCTAAGAGAGTTCTAGTCTTAGTCGGAATTGTATCTTGTAGCTGTGATTTGTGTCTATTAGAAACGCGAGAGTTCCCGTCTCTAACTATGCTTGAGTCTATTAAAAAAAATATTTTCGATTTTAACTTTTCTACTATTCTACCATGCTCTGCTGGTATTCCTAAGAGAGTTCCAGTCCCAATTGGAATTGTATCTTGTAGCTGTGATTTTTGTCTATTAGAAACGCGAGAGTTCCCGTCTCTAGCAATGCTTTACTCTATCAAAAAAAATCTTTACTATGTTTAACTTTTTCTGTCATTCTACCATGCTCTGCTGGTATTCCTAAGAGAGTTCCAGTCTCAATTGGAATTGTTTCTTGTAGCTGTGATTTGTGTCTGTTAGAAACGCTAGAGATCCCGTCTCTAACTATGCTTGAGTCTATTAAAAAAAATATTTTCGATTTTAACTTTTCTACTATTCTACCATGCTCTGCTGGTATTCTTAAGAGAGTTCCAGTCTCAATCGGAATTATATCTTGTAGCTGTTATTTGTGTCTATTAGAAACGCGAGAGTTCCTGTCTCTAGCAATGCTTTACTCTATCAAAAAAAATCTTTTCTATTTTTAACTTTTTCTGTCATTCTACCATGCTCTGCTGGTATTTCTAAGAGAGTTCTAGTCTTAGTCGGAATTGTATCTTGTAGCTGTTATTTGTGTCTATTAGAAACGCGAGAGTTCCCGTCTCTAACTATGCTTGAATCTATTAAAAAAAATATTTTCGATTTTAACTTTTCTACTATTCTACCATGCTCTGCTGGTATTCTTAAGAGAGTTCTAGTCTCAATCGGAATTATATCTTGTAGCTGTTATTTGTGTCTATTAGAAACGCGAGAGTTTCTGTCTCTAGCAATGCTTTACTCTATCAAAAAAAATCTTTTCTATTTTTAACTTTTTCTGTCATTCTACCATGCTCTGCTGGTATTTCTAAGAGAGTTCTAGTCTTAGTCGGAATTGTATCTTGTAGCTGTTATTTGTGTCTATTAGAAACGCGAGAGTTCCCGTCTCTAACTATGCTTGAGTCTATTAAAAAAAATATTTTCGATTTTAACTTTTCTACTATTCTACCATGCTCTGCTGGTATTTCTAAGAGAGTTCTAGTCTTAGTCGGAATTGTATCTTGTAGCTGTTATTTGTGTCTATTAGAAACGCGAGAGTTCCCGTCTCGAACTATGCTTGAGTCTATTAAAAAAAATATTTTCGATTTTAACTTTTCTACTATTCTACCATGCTCTGCTGGTATTTCTAAGAGAGTTCTAGTCTTAGTCGGAATTGTATCTTGTAGCTGTTATTTGTGTCTATTAGAAACGCGAGAGTTACCGTCTCTAACTATGCTTGAGTCTATTAAAAAAAATATTTTCTATTTTTAACTTTTTCTGTCATTCTACCATGCTCTGCTGGTATTTCTAAGAGAGTTCTAGTCTTAGTCGGAATTGTATCTTGTAGCTGTTATTTGTGTCTATTAGAAACGCGAGAGTTCCCGTCTCTAACTATGCTTGAGTCTATTAAAAAAAATATTTTCTATTTTTAACTTTTTCTGTCATTCTACCATGCTCTGCTGGTATTTCTAAGAGAGTTCTAGTCTTAGTCGGAATTGTATCTTGTAGCTGTTATTTGTGTCTATTAGAAACGCGAGAGTTCCCGTCTCGAACTATGCTTGAGTCTATTAAAAAAAATATTTTCGATTTTAACTTTTCTACTATTCTACCATGCTCTGCTGGTATTTCTAAGAGAGTTCTAGTCTTAGTCGGAATTGTATCTTGTAGCTGTTATTTGTGTCTATTAGAAACGCGAGAGTTACCGTCTCTAACTATGCTTGAGTCTATTAAAAAAAATATTTTCTATTTTTAACTTTTTCTGTCATTCTACCATGCTCTGCTGGTATTTCTAAGAGAGTTCTAGTCTTAGTCGGAATTGTATCTTGTAGCTGTTATTTGTGTCTATTAGAAACGCGAGAGTTCCCGTCTCTAACTATGCTTGAGTCTATTAAAAAAAATATTTTCTATTTTTAACTTTTTCTGTCATTCTACCATGCTCTGCTGGTATTTCTAAGAGAGCTCTAGTCTTAGTCGGAATTGTATCTTGTAGCTGTTATTTGTGTCTATTAGAAACGCGAGAGTTCCCGTCTCTAACTATGCTTGAGTCTATTAAAAAAAATATTTTCGATTTTAACTTTTCTACTATTCTACCATGCTCTGCTGGTATTTCTAAGAGAGTTCTAGTCTTAGTCGTAATTGTATCTTGTAGCTGTTATTTGTGTCTATTAGAAACGCGAGAGTTCCCGTCTCTAACTATGCTTGAGTCTATTAAAAAAAATATTTTCGATTTTAACTTTTCTACTATTCTACCATGCTCTGCTGGTATTTCTAAGAGAGTTCTAGTCTTAGTCGGAATTGTATCTTGTAGCTGTTATTTGTTCCTATTAGAAACGCGAGAGTTCCCGTCTCTAACTATGCTTGAGTCTATTAAAAAAAATATTTTCGATTTTAACTTTTCTACTATTCTACCATGCTCTGCTGGTATTCTTAAGAGAGTTCCAGTCCCAATTGGAATTGTATCTTGTAGCTGTGATTTTTGTCTATTAGAAACGCGAGAGTTCCTGTCTCTAGCAATGCTTTACTCTATCAAAAAAAATCTTTTCTATTTTTAACTTTTTCTGTCATTCTACCATGCTCTGCTGGTATTTCTAAGAGAGTTCTAGTCTTAGTCGGAATTGTATCTTGTAGCTGTTATTTGTGTCTATTAGAAACGCGAGAGTTCCCGTCTCTAACTATGCTTGAGTCTATTAAAAAAAATATTTTCGATTTTAACTTTTCTACTATTCTACCATGCTCTGCTGGTATTCCTAAGAGAGTTCCAGTCCCAATTGGAATTGTATCTTGTAGCTGTGATTTGTGTTTATTAGAAACGCGAGAGTTCCCGTCTCTAGCAATGCTTTACTCTATTAAAAAAAAATCTTTTCTATTTTTAACTTTTTCTGTCATTCTACCATGCTCTGCTGGTATTCCTAAGAGAGTTCCAGTCTCAATCGGAATTATATCTTGTAGCTGTTATTTGTGTCTATTAGAAACGCGAGAGTTCCCGTCTCTAGCAATGCTTTACTCTATCAAAAAAAATCTTTACTATGTTTAACTTTTTCTGTCATTCTACCATGCTCTGCTGGTATTCCTAAGAGAGTTCCAGTCTCAATTGGAATTGTATCTTGTAGCTGTGATTTGTGTCTGTTAGAAACGCTAGAGTTCCCGTCTCTAACTATGCTTGAGTCTATTAAAAAAAATATTTTCGATTTTAACTTTTCTACTATTCTACCATGCTCTGCTGGTATTCCTAAGAGAGTTCCAGTCCCAATTGGAATTGTATCTTGTAGCTGTGATTTGTGTCTATTAGAAACGTGAGAGATCCCGTGTCTAACTATGCTTGAGTCTATTAAAAAAAAATATTTTCGATTTTAACTTTTCTACTATTCTACCATGCTCTGCTGGTATTCCGAAGAGAGTTCCCGTCTCAAATGTAGTTGTATCTTATAGCTCTGATTCGTGTTTATTAGAAAAGCGAGAGTTCTAGCCCCTAGGAATGGTAATGAATCTTTCGAAAAAAAAAATCAAACTTGCATTCTATTGGATCTAAATTTATACTCTTTTACTCTTTACTACCTGGTTTTTTTTAAGGAAAACGCCAGAACTGTTTTTGAAAGTTATCAGGAACTGTAGAACTCAGCTGTATACGGATGGAACTGACATTTATTTCCGATCTGCTGCAAATTGATCTGCTACGGGAAGTTGGCAGATCATTTTTCCTTTAATTTTTTTTATAGGAAAAACGCCGGAACTATTTCTAAAAAGTATCAGGAACTGTAGAACTCAGGTGCATGCGAAAGGAACTCACATTAATTTTTGATCTGCTGCAAAATGATATGCTACGGGAAGTTGGCAGATCATTTTTTTAACTGACTTTTTTTTCGGAAATACGGCAGAACTATTCTTGAAAAGTATCAGGAACTATAGAACTCTGCTGCATGCGAAAAGAACTCTCATTTATTTTTGATCTGCTGGACAATGATCTGCCAAGTTCACTGGCATGCTGATAAGCAGCTATTAAATAACAAAGTTTCATATTTGCGCGATCATCGACCTTGCGATAATGAAACCTCGCGAGTGCCTACTCCAAATAATTGCACGCGATACTTGTAAAACGGTTTTCACATTTAGTCAGATAGGCTACAGTAGGTATATTAAAAGAATTTCGACAAAATACAATATATCAATATCATAATCTAACACAAACATTAATGAATTCTCAAAAACAAATAAAGCAACAATGATATTATACAATTCCGCAATAAACAAAATTATGTTACGTTGGTCAGCGACAGACGACGCGGTGCGTGCCCAACGCGGCGGTAGTGCTTAATTCCTATTGTTGCGAAAAGCAACGGAATAAGGGATATGCAGACAGTGAAACGGGCAATAAATATTGACAAAGGTCAATAATTCGGCACAATCCTTATAATTACTCCATAAGTAATAAACAGTTTAAAACACCCCAACTTTAGTGTCTGGCAACATCCACTGGAATTCTATTACCGACTATGAAATTTCTCACCTAAAACTGAAGACAGAACTTTATGAAAACCGTTACTTAAAGTGCTTAAACCCAGGTAGGTAAAATTCAAAAAAATACACAGGTCAAATCTAAAGAGCAGACAAACTTCCAACATCTGGCTATAAATCAAATAAATTTACTTACGTAATGGTTCCACCGACCAACTAGAAGGTGTCTCCAAGAGGTCTGCTGTCTGCATGGAAACGCAGGCGAGATTGCACTGGTGACATGCACCGGCGAGAATGAAATATGTACCCCGATTGGAAGTCAACATCGCAATTAGATAAATTGGCTTAAATTGGCCTTGCATTGAGGGAGCGAATTGCCCCCTTGTGAATCAATCAGTGCAGTGTATGAGATGGTGTATATATAGTATTGCATTAGTGGTGAGTTTGTAGTCCAATGCTTGCGATAACGCGGATGCTTGTTGCTGTCAATGTGCTCCAAAATGCGCAGGGTTAGGGGTGGCTGATACTCTCTGCGTTCGTCTTTAATATCTCCATAAGCATACCGCTTTTGGACACCACTGATCTTCCAAACAACAAGACTAAACGCTACTTTGCAACGGTTCTTTACCTGAGAAACATAATAGGTAGGTAGGGTGTCCAAAATTCTAGGTAAAAGAGCTTTCATTTATACCTATGGCGGAATTAAAGATGGGCATAGAGGATATCAGTTGCTTCTAATTCTTCGCATGTTTACGAGAACAGTAATGTTGACAGGTGTATGCGATATCGCGAGCAATGGACTAAAGAAATATGAAAACGAACCAACAAACGGGCCTGAAACCCAAACTGGCCTATTCTAAGTCTTTAAGTACTAATCATCATCATTGCGTATGACATTGATCCTGCGTGGACCAAATTCCACGTGATCAATTCAAATCTTGGCCCCGTACTAAACCGATTTCGTTCCAACCACGGGAAAACTAACCACCCCCGCTATAAATGGGGATTAAGAAAGTCACCACAGTACGATTGCGGGACACCTGACCAGACACTTCCCATGTGGTAAACAAATGCCCACTTCGCTGTTTTGCCGGTGGAATGTCGGAAATCCACAAATATACACCTATATATATTGGAATTTGATCCACATGATCGAATAGTTTTTTTATATATCATACGAGAACATTTTTAAAGTTATCCTATCATATAACATAGCTGATTCTTTACTAGTTAGATGACTTTGACAACTAAATAAATGTTTCTATAGAATTTATGGCAGTAACTCGTCCGATATAAAAATCATCTTAACTACTTATTTAAAAATCAATCCATATTGTCGAGATGAGTGAACGTACAATGTATATGTATTGAACTGTCTTTTCTTTCACGATTACAGGGTTGCCCTCATAATAAAAGTTCATAAGAATGAGTACAATGGCCTATTAATTTTTTACGGTTTATAGGAAATAAGGTTGTATACCCAGAGGAATATGGTACTACTTACTTCACCCCTCGCCACCAGCGAGACCAGTTCCTTGAGCTGTTCGATGGAGCCATTGGGCACCACTTCGATTGTCACGTTCATCTCTTCCGACTTCTTTGAGAACTTCGGCAGGAGCTTCTCGCCGACGTCTTCCGTCACGAGGACTACGCCACCCTGACAAAGAACCAGGTTCTTAGGTAATATATGAGGTGTTACACTACATACTATGAGTTATTGCATTATCGTAAATTATTTCTAGACACAGTAAATCCTATCACAACCGAAAATGTACAAAAATGACAAATCTCGCAACACACGTAAAAAGTTCTGAGATCTCATGTAAGGCCATATTGGCTTATGATCAGACCATGAAACTAGTGATAACGCCTCTGAGACAAATTTCACCGCTACTATTTCCCCTGTGTTTCAGTTGAAGTAAATAAGTGAAAATATTCGACTCACATCGCGTCGCGTTTTTTACATGGGAGAGCCATGCTTCGGCACGAATGGGCCGGCTCGACCGGAATGACCACGGCCTCACAGAAAACTGGCGTTAAGCAATGCTCACGTTGTGTTTCGCCGAATGAGGATACCAGAGGCCCAATCCCCTTTTAAAAGGCCGGCAACGCACTTGTGACTCTTCTGGTGTTGCGGGTGTCCATGGGCGACGGTATAAGCGATTACCATCAGGCGATCCGTCTGCTCGTTTGCACCCCTATCCCATAAAAAAAAAACTCACGGGGGCCAGACACTGCAGAGAGCGATGCAGGGAGCGGGAGGTGGTACCGAAGTTAAGCACCACGTTGACGGGACCACCGCACGCGTCGGTTGTTCTCTCAATCAGCTGCTTCTCGTAAAGGTCCTCGTTCCACTGGACCACTCTCACTCTGTATCAACATAGACGTAAAAATTCCACGATTGGTCCATGGGGAGCTTAGATTAACTTTGCGTATCTGATTTTCAGGATTGCTATGCTTAGAATAAGTAGTCGAACATGTCAGTAAAACAGTAACAATGCTTATGGTTTTTCTACAAAATTACATTAATATTACAGATTCTATTACTCCTATAATGCCTACAAATTAGTATTTTTTGTAATGTTTAAATTTGTAAGTGTATCTTTGATTTTACAAATGTTATATTATCTGTTATTACGAGTATTATACTATTTAACTGGAATAGTAAGACTAGATTTACGTCAATTTTCTGATTCCATAAATCGAATTGATTGAAATCATGCATCCTTGGCATCCTGTCGCCGACAGTTCCAGATTCCTGGCTATTGAATGGCTCAAGTACTCAAATAAGATTGTGTTAATAGTAGGTACCACAGTGGAGAGTCCTCGGCGACGACCGGCCTGATCCAGGCACCAATTTTCTAATAACACCGATCTCCCCGACCTGCCCTTTATGCTCGGATCGTGCAATTTCAATTGTAAAGGCTCTTCAATGCTATTTTTGTGTCGAGACGATATTTATACGCAGTAAGGTGCTCTCTGTTGTCGTGCGAATATTATGCGCGATACTCCAAGGCTGCCAATTGGTCGAGTGGTTGTGTACGGCCGAAATAACTGTGCACTTCTGAAGTAGTTTGCAGTGGTAAGTATTAATACAAAAACTCAACGTAGGTAAAGACTTTACGTCGCATTCATGAATATTGTCTTTAATAATTTAGATATTTTTGCACAAAATCACTTATTTATATGATTGTACCTGCGCGGCTATTCGGAAAAGCTAATTTCAGATACACACAGTTATTTTTACCATACTGTAGTGGAAAAATAATGTACTTTTTACTATGATTGAGTAGTAACATAGCAGATGTACTCCTATTCTTCTCATCAATATAGAGAGTTGACCTTCCAGCAATGTTTGTGTGACTCGAGCGTTGCGAATTCATGAGAGAATCTTTAATTGATTACCTACCATATCTTGATGTACCAAACCTCAGAACATAATGTCATAGAGGCGGCAAAAATACGTGTACAAAAAAGTATATCTTCTGTAGATACATATAGGTATCTCACTATTTAGTAAATGGTATAGTTAAGACTGATCAAATACGAATATATAATAAGACTTAATAGTGTAATAATAAACATTAAACAGCTTACTCTTCGCATTCCTTTGCCAAAACGAATCCTTCATCCTTCAGTGTAGCCACACAGATGCTAATACGATTGGTGTTCGCGCCTTGCTTGAAATAGTGGGTAGCAATACGCAGTGCCCATAACGCCAATCCACCGGTGCCCACAATCAACACCGTGGTGTTGTTCTTCTTTGAGGGGCTTTCCAACACCCGCTTTAGACATTCACCAGCTGTGTATACCGTATTCATGGCCAATAACGCACCAGTAGGAAGCATGGCTGCTACACTCAATGGCAACTCATCAGGTATAGGAACCAAGCACTTGAAATCTGGCACGACGATGTACTCCGCGTAACCATGCGGTACACCTTCGTAAGGATATAAGACGATTCTGGATCCTTCTTTGATTCCGTCCAGTCTTTCGGCAGCTTTCCCTATCGCGTCAACCACGCCAGCAACCTCGTAGCCAGGGAACAAAGCGCCGTCTCTTAGCCCTATGTGAGCCGGACTGGCATGCGTGTGAATGCCGAAGTTCTCCATTTCGCCTGACAGGCTTCCGATGGATGATATCGAAGATGTGCTGCAGACGGACGCTGAACGAGTCTTGTTGGCTCTGTAGCATGCCCCTGCGTACACCACCCGGATCCTGGCTCCGTACATGGGCACGTCAGGGACGGGCACGTCAAAACTAAACACGCATTCCTTGAGGGTAGGTCCAGGGGACTCGATGGAGACTTGTCTGCACAGCTTACTCATTTTGATATCTGCGGGGGGGGCAAACGAGACGACAATTATTTCAAGGTCCCAGGACTAGTAAGGACGTCGTTAGAAACACATTACAAATTCGCAAGGCTGTAAAATAAATTCGAAGTTATTTCGAGAAATCCATAAGAAAAATCGTTTCGGAATTATCTAATAAAAGTATACACTTGCCTAGCCGTCCTTATTGAGATAAGATAGGTACGTACCTACTTAATAGATGCAACTAGATAAAAAAATAAAATGAAACACTCAATTATTTTCGCACAATACACGCGACGACCGCCTGCTACGACACCGAAAACAAATCTGAGGTAGAGAAAACTAATTATCTCGTTGCTCGCAGTAAATAAATAAATACTGACGATAACAAAAACATTAACAAAGACATTCGCGCACAACAATATAGAGTGCCTGTATTAATAAAAAGTTGTTTATTTCACAATAGCAATCGGCCTTCCGCGATTACGGTAGTAACAGTGTACCGATACACAATTTTCCTGAGTTTGATCCCTAGTGATAGTATCTACATTTTTTCTAGATAGGAAAACATTAACAGACTTTAAGGAAGGAGGAGGTTCTTAATTCGTCTTTATATTACATAGTTAAATATTGCATTGTTAAATATTGCACAGTCAAACTGACAACACAGTTTTGTGGGATACAGGTTTAATGTTAGTCCAAAGAGCATGTAAATAAATAAATAAGTAGGACTTAAATTATTTAATTAACCCGTCAATCTTGTGGAACTTTCCCAAAATCTCGTATAATTGCACATTTACGTTACATAGGGAATTTCTTCTTAACCCGTCAGTCAGTCAGTATGGTATGGTATCGGGCTGTTTTCCGCAACTCCACGACAAAGCGCGTATTTTGCGTACGAGTGGAAAAGATTTGTGACTCGAGACACCAAAACTCCTCAAGAAAGGCCTGCAAGCGAGTAATGTCGCTGGTAGTATATACTATGAGTTTTATTATGTAAATGTTCGCGTATTTTTTTTCTTTTATGAACCTATCTTTCTTTTTATTTGAAAGGATGAATAGTGAACCTGGTTCGTTCAATTTTTTTTCTGGTATGAGTCATCATCGTGTTCTTAAGTCTATCTATCCAAATTTCCTACATAGGTAGTTTATTTAAATTAATTTTATACACCGTGAAATTTAAATGGTTATTATCCCGCAGCAAAGCGAACGTAGTAATGAATAGGAACAACTTTTACTATGGGACCGACCCTGAAATATGAAAAAAAAAAACAGTTGTTCCATACATTTTGATCGTGTAGGTGTTCTGTTCTTTCATTGACAAAGCAAACACAGCTTTCACGCTGCGAGGGCCTATAAGATTAGATAATAGCTACTATTTATAAATTAGGTATTCATTATTATAATGGCCCAATCTCAAATTAAGAATGGGGCAGAAAGATAATCAAAATATGCGTGATCGTTTACACACTAAAATATTCTTACTTCAAACATGATAGCGTGTTTATTTCCACATTAGCTAGTGATTAGTTAACGAGTGACTAACCTATCAGCCTGTCTCCACTCTCATCTCACAAACAAATCGGACGCATACGTGACAAACCACGCATAATATGTACCTATTATTATTATATTTATGTTATAAAAACACATGTGGCTTGTATCGCCTTGATATTGTCGGACCTCGACATCGTGACTCGTACACAAGCTTGGCACGTGATACATAACTTGAACCGATTTTCCTATCATTGTCAGAACCTGCTTTCATAACATGGCAGTTTCTCAGGCTGGTAGACGGCAGCGTCAAAAGCGAGTCGTGGTGAATGATATTGTCACGAGTCCTATCGTACTGCCATAACTATCCAGCATGGGATTCAAGTGCGGTTTTCAGTCGATAGGATTTCGACATACCCTGCCGTCATGGAGATTTCATGAGAGTTTTCCGCACGAAATTGCATTAAGTAATTAATACTATAGGTAAATTATTTTCCTCCATTAATGGGCGCGTACCGAACAGGTACTATAATCCTTTGATACGTCGAATAAACCGCCACCCAAGTTATCGCTTAAGGCTGATCGTTCACCTGAGACCACCAAATTCAAATTTCAAGTTGTTTTTCGCAGTATATAAGTTCTAGATTCAGGGCAATTGTAATTGCTACATTAACTATACAACATTCACAACGTAAAACTAAAACCTTTGGAACCTTTTGGAATCGTGCAACTCGTGCAGAATCATAACGTTTCATAAACGCTTGTAAAAGCTTATTTGAGATAAAAACATTTGAACTTGAACTTTGCATAAAAATCGTTATTGTAGCTAAAAGTCGTGTAAAGTGTAAATTTTGATCATTGGCACAGTTTTTGACAAGTTTTTGGGTTCTTATGGATTTTTAAGCAAAGGTTTTAGTTATCAGTTGTGAATGTCGTATAGTTACATAATGTCGCAATTACTATTGCCTCGAATCTAGAACTTGATAAAGACCTACAAACTGCGAAAAATCACTTGAAATTTGAATTTGGCGGGCTCAGGTGAACGATCAACCTTAACGTCTAAACGTCACATACAACGCCAGATGTCAATTAATGCGATAAAATGTTGGCCACATCTGCGTATTGTCATATAGGTGGAGCAGGAGCATCACGGGAAGAGAATTCCTGGGAGGTAAGCAACATTTGTTCACCGTAATTTGATATGACGCGAGATTTAAACTTGGAATTTGATTAACTGAAAAGCATAAAAAGCAAACGTAAATGCAACAGCTTGGCAACCTTTGGAAACAGCCAGTGGACATTCTTTTTCGAGTGTATGTATGTACTGCTCTGTCAAGAAAGTACCGGGAAAAGATCAATAATACACAAAATGTTAGTTATTCCTTCGTTAGTTAGTCCTTCAGAAACGATACACTTACGCCAACGAATAATCCAATCATCAAAACATTTTTTAAACGCTTTATCCGGAATTGAGTTTAGGAAAAAAAATTAAGTTGGCTGGAGCCACATCTGGTGAATAATTTGTTGAATTTTTATTTAAAAATTCGTTCACAATGATAGCCTTATGCGAAGTCGAATTATTATCATGCAAAATCCAAGAATTTTCTTTCCATTAATCTGGCCTTTTTCGTAGAATTTGCTCTCTTAAACGTCGCATAACGCTCAAATAAAAACAGTCAACATGACTTTGACTTTTGATTGACTTTGGCGTGGTTATTTCTGTTTCTGTTCAGTTCGAAGGCGCCACTCGGAAGCTTGTTGATTACTTTGCACGTCAAACTCGTTAACCCAAATCTCGTTCCAGTAACAATGCGTTTCATGAATGTTGGGTCGGAATTGACTCGTTCTAACATGTCCGGCTAGCATGATTGGTTTTGCGATGGTTTTTGCAATTGCGATTGGTTTTTTGGAGAAAATTCAGGTCTTTAGGGATTAGCCGAGCGGCAACGTGTTTCATATATACTCCTTATTCCAAACATTTCCGTTTTGGAATAAGGAGGCCTTATTAAAGAGGTTACTCCTTACGTTACTCAGCCACATGTCAGCCATAGGAAGTCTATGGCTATCTATATAAATGAAATTGAATCGCAAAAGTTTCGAGTTTTAAAACTAGGAATACTCGAAGACGGCTGGACCAATTCGGGTATTTTTGTAATATTTATTCCTTGACCTCTGAAGGTTTATATGGAGAGAAAAATTGGAAAAATTGCACGGAAAAAACAAAAAAATGGGGCAACGCGGGCGGCTCGCTAGTAAATAATAATTTTCTGCCGCAAGATGCACAGATTGATTGTGATAGGCAGTTACAATATGGAATACTTAGTGATAAATTGCATGCCACAATTGGCATCAATAGTCGTCTTCCGTTTCGAATTCAAGGCGCGAATTGTTATGAAAATTGCGCTAACAGTAATTTACATTAAACCGACAGTACCTACCTATCTTCCTTGCTTATTCTAGAACGGCGGAGGTCATGGGGACGTCTGCGAGACAATGTAAACACTGAGATTTTGAATAGGTAGTTTATAGGTAGGAACAGTTTTTGACGTCATAAGACGTTTTCAATTTCTTTGTGATGGCAATATTGTTTGTGATGTATTTGCGCAGTTTGCGCGTTTGATAGGCAAGTTTCTATTAGAATGTAGGTATGTGGTTCGCTTTGTTATTTGGGTAATTCTCTACTAATTGGAAATTTCGAACAGTCCCCTGTCAAATTCATCTTTGAATTAACACTAATAAAAAGACAATTAATTTTGCATTATACCTAATATCGGTATTATTTTTGCCCATTGTAATGTCTACATAAAATGCACTGATATTTTACAAATATTTCTACCTGAACTATTTTTAAATTCGTGCCAGAGGACTGTTTAGTAACCAAGATATTTTTTTAATCATGTTAGTATAAAATCTAAATCCAGTTGAAAATAAATATAATCAAATATTAATGTAATACACTTTCAAAATCTTATAGGAAACTCCTGGAAAACTGCAATTTAAATAGCCAATATATTGCCATATAACTTGAATTCTGAATTTGGGACACGTTAGGGGACTGTTTTTGAAGGTATTAGAAAAATTATAATAAACTAGCTTTTTGCCCGCGACTTCGTCCGCGTGGAATATTTATTTCTTTCTATCTACTTCTTTCTACTCTCTATTTCTTTCAACTTTCATCCCCTATTTCACCCCTACATAGGTCGAAATTTATTAATTATTTTGCCCGCGGCTTCGCTGGCGTTAATAAGTATTATTATTAATTAGGTATATTTTTGCGGCTTTAGTTTTGTTTAGCGTGTGTAAAAAATTAGGGCCTACAAAACTTCTTTGTACACAATCTATTGCCAATATTTAGAACTAAAAATTATTTTGTTCGTCTTAATTTATTCTTTCCATTAGGTACGGATAGTTCAAACTAATACATTTACATCCTCCATCATCCCTTATTTTATCCCCATGGGGGTTGAATTTATCAAAATCCTATTTAAGCGGACGTCTTTATCATAGTAGCTCCAATCTTTAATTTCAGTTCAATTAGTCGAAAATCTAAGAAGATTTATACAAACTTTCATCCCCTATTTTATCCCCTTAGGGGTGGAATTTATCAAAATCCTTTCTTAGGGGATGCCTACGTCATAGTAGCTATATGCATGCAAAGTCTCAGCCCCATCGGTTTAAAATTGACAAAGTTTCATACAAACTTTCATCCCCTATTTTATCCCCTTGGGGGTAGAATTTTTCAAAATCCTTTCTTAGCAGATGCCTACGTCATAACATCTACCTGCATGCCAAATTTCTGCCCAATCCGTCCAGTGGTTTGGGCTGTGCGTTAATAGATCAATATGTCAGTCACCTTTGAGTTTTATATATATTTAGATGATTGAGTTAATATTACAAAAAAACCTATCCATAAATATTAATGTACGTTATATTTATCATATTTTTTTAAAGAAAAGCTTGAGTGTAAATAATAGGTAAGTAGGTACCTACTTACTTATTTAACCAAAATTTTCGTGAATGTCCAATTTGATATCTTGCACGGTTCAAATAATACGCGAAACACAGTTAGTATAAAATAGGTAGGTAGGAAGCCTATTGGTCGCCAGGGGTGGTCCAAAGCCAAAGACTTAAGGTCATAGTCAAAGTAGGTACTCGTGACTAAGTAGGTAATAGGTTTGTTAATTAAACGTTTACGACTTCATGACCACCATGAACCCCCCCCCCCCCCTCCATGAAGACGGTCCAGACAAGTAGGTAGGTAGGTACTACCTAACATAGTAGTTACCTTAGTTAGTAGTATACCTACTCCCAAGGTAGGAGCATAGGTACCTACTCTTTCATATAATACCATATGTACTGAGGGTACATATTCTGACTGTACATATTACACGATATACCTAGGTACTAGGTTGGTACTTTTTAAAAGAAAAAACTGTGCGCCAAAAATATCGCTAATTTAGTAAAAAGTAGATAGGTTACTAACATAACAAAAAAAACCTACCTACCTAAGTTGTTGTAATAGAGCATAGGAAGATAATATTCGGCTGTCTCTTACCCATCCGCTTCCCTTTTTGGGACAGACAAAACACTTAGAAAAATAAATAAAGATAAAAAGGACTTACCTACCTACCGTTTCCCCAACAATTAATTGAGAAATATGACGTGATATTCCGCACTATAGTAATATTTATCTAGTTTGTAAATAAAGCTACTAAGTACGTACCTACTTATAAAAAGTCCACTTCGAAATTCTACGGCTGTATAAATAGTAAAGAGCGGGAGAAGATCTGATTTACCTATTTGATGATAACGAGAACTGAATTCAATAAAATAGTAAACAAGAGCACAACAATAACCGGTATCATCCCACACATTAATGACTGCACTACTAAACGCTAAATTTATAAAAAATACACTATGACCTTCCCATTACTGAAGGTCACCCAGAAAAAAATAGGTAAACAAAAAATAATGCCAATGAGGACAGGTACACACTAAAAATACATTTCAGACATTTTTTGGAGCATCGCCGCGATTACGCGCGCCACCAATTACATAAATAAGGCGTTTTTCTCTGTTATGCCAAAAAATGTCTAACACCAAAATTAACAATGAAAGTTAGCTTTCAAATACAAATAAACATTGCGTATACCTGATATGTTGATCAATGAACACTCTATAATTTGTTTCAGCGATCGCTTTCGGTGCGTAAAATTTAAAATTCACGTTTTATTTACAAGGACGAAAAGACAGAGGAATGACGTCACTGACGTTTTTTATAGCGCACAGACTACATAGAGATACTAGTTTATATAGCGTTACCGTTCCGTTTTAGAAACAACAATGTAGGTATGCTTTAATGAAATCACATCGCGCGCCTAGGGTTTTAATAGTGCGTAAATAAAGCGACAGCGTAGTACGTAACGTTTCAATATATTATGCAGTCGCAGCACCACAGGAGGTACTTCGAAGAAACTAGTATCTTTTTAAAGTCTTTGCTTTGAAGTTTCAATTTCAATGTGGAAAATAAATAAATAAATAAATTTTGTAATTCTTTTTTTTTTCATTTGAATTGAAACAGAAAAATTAGTGCTAAAACGACACTATATTTATTAAGATACAATAACATACATAACATATTGCATAGTATTCAATAAAGTTCAGTAACAAAACAACCCTTTCACGGTTAGTAGCAACAATTTGCGTAAGGCTTTGCCTTAAATAAAACTCTAGGTAATAAATAAAAAGCTAAATACAGTCTGATCGGAATAACTGTGAATTTTAAGCTGCCCTCAAGTAGGTTTGCAGTTGTAGGTAACACTTTTTTAAATATTTTTATGTGCGTGGCCATTCCGAACGGCTAACTTCACACTCGCACAGTTATTCCATTATTATTTAACAACTCGAAAGGGCAAAATGACAGCCTCCGAGGTCTAGTACAAAATGTTTATGCAGGCCAGCGCGACAACCGTAAGCAAAACTTACTAGAAACTAATTTACCAGTGAAATGGTTTTTCACGTAGTACAATTTTCTATGGATAATGCAGCCGTACTAAATCTCGCATTTAACTCGAAAGAAATTTCAATTGTAGCCCTCCCAGTAGCCACTCAAAACTTTTTAAATTTTCATACTGGCAACTCAGATCTTATGGGTTGATTTCAAAATACTAGTATCTCTTAGTAGTCTGTGTCTCTAAGTAGTCTGTGGTAGTCAGTGTTAGTCTGTGATACTACCTGTGATTTCAAATTTCAAAGAATTTAGCGAAAGTTGTTAATAAGTTTACGATTACGATTTAGAAACTCATCAAAAAAATAGTGTCCTGTCAGCAGCAAGAGTAAGTTGGCAATCAGTTTACGTTAAAAACTCGCGATATTTATTTTTAATATAATTGATTGATGTGCAATCTTCATGTGGTCCGTCGGTCGGGGCGAAACTTGTATTTTACGCCTTCAATGTATTTGTGCAGGTGCATTTATTTAATAAAACGAGTTTATGTAAAGGGGTTAGGTTTCAGAAAAAAAGCAATAGTTTGTAGATGTAGTGGCAATTTAAATTGTAACGTATCTATTCTGCAAATTGGGTACATAGTTTTTGATGATTTTATATTTTGTACAGTTCCTATGAAATAAGTAGGTAATTTAAAAATAACTGTGTGTCTGAAATGGTATGTAAGTACCAAGTGGATGTTAAGAAGTCAGTACATATATTAACAGGGTTGTAAAGCAATGAATTGATCTAATTGTAACAAATTTAATAATTGTAATAAATTTGATTAATTGTTTGATGGCCAAACAGTGCACACTCTATACCCGAGGTGGTATTAGGCTATGGCCTGGTGGTCCTAGGGAATCCCTTGTTTGAGGCACCCGCTCCGCTTGTTTGAAGCAATCTTTCAGGGATCTAGCTTCTGTAGTTTCGGTAGTGTGTTGATATGTTAGTCAGTCAGGTTCTTCTTTTTATATATATTGATAGATTTCCCTTAGGGATGTAATTTTAAAGCGCTGGCAATCTCATATAACCCAGAAATTTACACAAATGTGATGTTTATCTGCTGTGTGTTTTATTCCAATGTTTTATAACACTGCATAATAATATGACATTTGCCTAGCAATTTTTTGCCTAACACATATTTGTCTTGTAAAGTATATATATATTTTTTTTATAAAAAAATATGATTATGATGGTAAAATTATTAAAATCAGCAATGTAGGTATGACTATAATATGCTTGTTATTGCAAAATACAAGCATTACAGGCATTACATCACTCAAATCCAAAAAACACCCTAGCTTTAAAGAAGTTTCTAGTGGAATCCAGTGCATTTGCCATATATAAAAAATATATTTTATACTTAAGGTCATCACAAACAAATTGTATTGTTTAAAAATTTTATAAACTTGCCCCAATTTTGGATTTGGCCTTTTTTAACCTAATTTCTCTTTAACGGCATAATAGTAAGTCGTGAATTTTATACCAAAAAGAAATTGAAATGATGTAATTAATTTTTTTTATTGTTTTTATATATTTGAATATTTTGAAATAATAAAGATATACCCGAAACCTCACTAGCTCCCTGCGTGATGCACCCCCGCAATGCCTGAATGTTATTTTTTATGATACTCAATATTTTAATATTAAAGTCTGTGATTAAATCATTTTGTACATATCTATGAGCACATTTCATATTTGTTAAAAACAATAGGATTTCAAAACTAAGTTGGGTAACCTATGTTTTTGTGACTATGTCTAATTTGATAAATAATGTTACGAGCTGGGGTTCGGGATAAATTTAATTAACACCAATTTCACCGAAACAACAAATATTTAAATTAACTTGACAAACCCACAACAGAAATTACTGAGAGAGTCACTACAGTATCACTTATCGCACTATAATGTCGCACTTGTAATCACTTAACTTCACTTCGATATTCACTTCACCGTGTTCAGAACTAAACTGCCCCGGCCGACCCTCACGACCAGTATTTATATGAGTCACGAAGATTCTAGAATCGAACATTCTCGATAGGTCCACAAAATACGAGTAGGTAAGTACCTAAGTACCTACTTATAAACAATAGACGATAAAGCGATCGTCTATTGTTTACGGTCATTCACCTTGAACCCGGCTTTTCTTCGAATGTTCTACGTGCTTCTACGACTTATCTAGAATCTTCGTGACCCATCTCCGTACTAATAGCCACTTGGCGTAACAATAATTAGTTTAGTGACTGTTTTCTGTTTGTTGACTTTGTTTTGTATGTAGTTCTTGATTTATTTTGTGAAATTATGTGTGTTGAGCTTAGGACACACATTGGGTAAAACAACATATTAGTAATTGGTATTTTTTATTTTTCAGTAATCATCGCATCATCTACAAGTATCTAAAAACTGTAAGTCATTAAAATTTTATTGCTTAAGCTTGTATGACTCTCACGATTACCGTCAGCGCTGACAGTCAATATGTAGGTACATACTCGTATGTGATGTCGGCACTGACCTGTTAGCCTGATTTAAAAATGTTGCCTATAAGATATTATCGACCTTTTAGCTCAGGTCAGCGTGAGAGTACTAACACGTGTTTGTTAAGAATCTCGTTCAGCGCAGCTCTCTTGGAAACGTCTCAGCGGGGGAGGTTTTTGTAGGTAAAACAAAGGAAGGATGTGTGCGAGGGATGTGTTGCACGCGCTTTGCTCCCACCATACTTCACCCAGCTCGCATCTGAAACGAGCTCGCTACACATCGTCGCACCGCTCTTCTGCGCACCGTTTCACAGCTTCGCGTCGCTACGCATTCTCGCACCGCTCAGTGGCCTAGCACATCTCTGGTGGAAACGCTCACACCGTTCAACAGCCTTGCTACGCATCCTCACACCGTCCAGCTGCCTCGCACGTCGGTCATCAATAACACATTAATTCAGTCTTAATCAGAACATGTAAATTAATTATAACTGGTGCATACTAACGTCCATAATTAGTATATTTAGGCATTTACCTTTAAACCCCGACGAAAATGCGGGCTGTTATAAGCGTATAGCGTGTATCTGTCGTCAAAACAGAAAAAGCTTGCCCTCGGCGCCAAGCTCCGAATTTCTTCATAAAACCCAATAACACTGCTGGACCTGGGAATCGAACCGGGCACCTCTAGCGTAGCAGTCGCGCTTTTACCACCATTACTACTCTAATGAGACAGTAATTTATTTGAGTAATCAATTATAATATTCTATGTATATCCCGCTTTGGTAGAACGACCCGCAGATCGGCGATGTGACACACCGCAAGATTCCCCGTGAAATGCTCAAGTGCAAGAGCTTGCAGTGGTACTTGGACAACATCTACAAGTAGAAGTTCGTCCCCGTCCGGGACGTGTACGTCTACGGAGGTGAGTTCAAACCAGTCACACCCAGCTTGGGCTGAGCAACGCCGTAATCTTCACAGATCGTATGCCGCCTGAGTACGGCAGGATATGTCGAACTCGTTCCGACTAAAAACCGCATTGGCCTTCTCTTGTCCATCGTCACGGCCATGGGATTTGTAACATTCGCCAAAACCATGACAGGCTTAGTCCAATCATCGCGAGATCCCTTCAAACTCATTTTTCTCATTTCAATTCGACCTTATACAGGTTACTTTTGATATCTCAAAAACAACTTGTACGCTTCCAAACAGTACCTCTAAACAGTAATCGTATGGAGAAGATCCGGCAAGTAACGTTTTATACAGAAGATCTATGGGGCATATCTATTAAAGTACTAAATTCAATTATTGACGATATCGCTCCGATTCTTGCAAATATATTTAATCTTTGTATTAAGACAGGAACTTTTCCAGATTTAATGAAACATAGTAAAGTCATTCCAATTTTCAAATCAGGCTGTAAAACAAATCCCTGTAATTATAGGCCCATTTCTGTTCTCCCCGCCTTAAGTAAAATATTTGAAAAACTCATGCTTAATCAAATGACAGCACATTTCCACATAAACAAGATTTTACACGATCAGCAGTTTGGCTTCACTAAAGGTAGGTCAACATCTGATGCTGGTACGAAGCTGGTCTCTCACATTTTACAGGCTTGGGAGGGGTCACAGGATGCCATAGGTATCTTCTGTGATCTTTCCAAGGCTTTTGACTGCGTTGATCACAATACGCTTATTCGTAAATTAAACTACTACGGTATAAGAGGGCCATCTTTGGAGCTTGTGTCTTCTTATCTTGCTATGAGGCGACAAAAAGTGGACATAAAAGGAGTCGCATCTCCCGGGTCTGTTGTTAAAATGGGTGTTCCACAGGGCTCTATTTTAGGCCCTTTTCTTTTCTTAGCGTATATAAATGACCTTCCCTATATGATGGCCGAGCTAGCGAATATAGTATTGTTTGCAGACGATACCTCACTCATATTTAAAATCGATAGAAATGATAGCAATCTCTTTAACGTAAATGAGAGTCTAAAATCTTTGTCTAAATGGTTTGCTGCTAATAACTTAGTACTTAATGCTAGCAAAACAAAATGTCTAAAATTCTCGTTACCAAATGTACCACAAACTAAACCTAATTTAATTCTTCATGGCAGCAAACTGGACCTAATCAATGAAACCATTTTCTTGGGTATTACGGTTGATTGCAAGTTGCAGTGGGGTGCGCACATTTCAGCCCTGTCTAGCAGATTAAGTTCCGCGGCTTATGCAGTGAGGAAAATTAGGCGAATCACCGATGTGGCTACAGCCAGGCTAGTGTACTTCGCTTACTTTCACAGCATTATGTCATACGGTATTTTGCTGTGGGGATCAGCTGCAGACGTAGATTCAATTTTTATCTTACAGAAAAGGGCCATCCGCGCAATCTACGATATGGGCCCTCGCGATTCCCTAAGAGAATTTTTTAAGAATATCAATATACTTACACTGCCGTCACTCTATATTTTCGAAAACATCATGTACGTCCGCAAAAACCTGCAGACGTTCAGTATCAATAGTGACTTTCACAACCTTAATACTAGGAATAAATATAAAATTGTGGTACCTAAATTTAGATTAACCAAAACAAATAAATCATTTCTAGGAAATTGTGTGCGTTTCTACAATAAACTCCCTAAATGTGTTACCGATCTTACTGACAAGAAATTTAAAAAGTACGTCAAATCAGTTCTTGTTAAGAAAGCCTATTATAAAATCAAGGACTACGTTGACGATAAAGATGTGTGGTGTTTAAATACGGATGCACTTGCGGCCTCCTTGGCAACCTGAGGTTTTTCCAAATTAGTATCTATAGTGAATATATGGACATAGTTTTCAGAGATTCTGTATTCACTACATTTCGAGATGTCTTCATATGGTTAGTATTGTTTACCTCAACTGAAACTGTAAATGTGTGTACATTGTGGCATGTCTGAGTGGACTCTAATTTATCCTGCTTTGATGAGGTGTGTACTTTACCACATAGTTCACTTATATTCTATTAATGACATGGAGTTCTCAAACACTGAGAACCTTCTACCTAACTTCGACATCCAATGTTCACACATCCTCATATCGCAATATTGTACCAATGAAGATTGTAACACCAATTATTTTAAAAGAGTGTCCATGGAGTTTCTTGCCGGATTCTTCTCCATAGGATCAACCTTTTGGAACCGAGCAACTAGAATCATAACGTTTCATAAACGCTTGTAAAAGCTTATTTGAAATAAAAACATTTGAACTTGAACTTGAACTCCATAAATACTCTATTAAATAGGTAATTATTGATTATTTTCTTCCGTTCACAATTTAATTCTATCAATGTGACTATTGATGTAAGAGATAAGAAGCAATTGCGTTCCTAACATAACTGAATATGGATTGCTGTGGCGTGGTGTAAGAGCTGACCAGTCCCCGACAGACGGCACTATTTCACGAGCATGACGTATATGTATCAGAGTGTATCTTTGCCCCGTGTGGGGACGGATTAGAATACTGTTCCTTATTGCCTTTCACATAGCCATCTAGTAAGAGGACCCCAGATAGGCATCTCGTAGGACCTCTTCGGGTCTAACTACCTGGCGACCACCCTTACGTCGCAGTCTGTCGTAAAGCACCTTGGTGTGTGTTTCGACTTTTGCCCGTAAGAGCTAGTTTCCCTCGGTTGCTACGGCTCTAGCAGTCCGTAGGGGTTCTTAAAAGTCGGCAACGCATCAGCAACTCCTCTGGTGTTGCAGGTGTCTATGGGCGACGATGACTACTTACCACCGGGTGGCTCGTCAGCTCGTTTGCCGACTTAATCCGTAAAAAAAGCGTTATTCCACTTAATCAGGTTGTAGGGAATAAAACAACCCGATACACAACGCTACTATCAGCAGGAACTTAAATTAACGACAAGTCTGTCAGTATATTTTTTTTTTATTCATTTATCAGATACATAAATTGACAGTGATTAAAATATTATACCTTATTATTTTCTATTATTATTTGCTACCTCGTGTCAAAATCCTATCTCTGGTAAGCAAATCTACTGACTGATTTGATATTGGGACTGGCCGTAAGTGAGCATGGCAGACTCTGACTACCGGACTTCAAGAGGAAAGGCCTTGCCTTGCACCCTTTTTTCTTTTTATGGGATAGAAGGGCAAACGAGCATACGGATCACCTTATGGTAAGCGATTACCGCCGCCCATGGACACCCGGAACACCAAAAGAGGAGTCACATGTGCGTTGCCGACCTTTAAAAGAGGATTGGGCCTCCGGTAACCTCACTCACTCGGCGAAACACAATGTAAGCGCTGTTTAACGCCGGTTTTCTGTGAGGCCGTGGTATCACTCCGGTCGAGCCGGCCCATTCGTGCCGAAGCATGGCTCCCCCACGTGTAAAAACACCCTACTCGAATTCTTGTAATATATACGTAAATCTTTTGTCGTTGTGTCCGTAGGTTCAAGAAAGGGGCGACAGAGATGTGCCTGGACACGATGCAGCGAGAAAGCAGAGGCGTCAGCGCTGGGCTGTTATTAAATTTAAATTTTAAAATGAATAAGTAACGATGACGTACTGAGCCTCCTCCCATATTCGAACTGTCGCATGTTTTCACCTTGTATTTATATAGCGCACATATCAATATCTAAGTATTATGTAACATCCCATATATATTTTTTTGTTATTAATTAATTCATCACATCATCTCAATTACAAAAATGATGTACACAAAAGAAATGTAAATAATTTATTTACCGTTGCATTTTCTGATTATAATATATTTATGATCTAACTTGCTCAAATACCCTTATTTATTATTTATTTGTTTTTGTTTAATTATTTTATTTATTTTATTGGATAACATCTTTTGTGGTATTATGTAGCCCACTACTACGGATGCGGAAAGTGAGGTTGAGGAGCAAGCACAGTTCCAAATGTAAACAGAAATGATGCCCAGGCGGCATCTGCTCGCGCCGCACCCAAAAAGAGTCCGACGCTGGTGCAGGGATAGGCATTGCCACAATGCTTACAACTGTAACCGGCAGAAATGTGCAAAGCGCTGTGCGCGAAAAAAAATTACCATAAATTAGTTATATTAAAATAGCTTTTTTTTTCCAACCAATACCTAAAACCATTAAACTTTTAATACTTGGCAATTTTTTTAATTCAACCAATACCTACCTAAAACTGTTACTCCCTTACTTTTTGGTGTTTTTGACCTTGAAGTAGTTAGACTTAAAGACATTTAGATTTAATCATTCAAGTCTCAAACATTTTGTACCCAAAAAAAAATGCCGGCCAGAAAGGAAAATACTGTTTTCATAAAGAATGCTGAACATGTTTTACTGTCACAACGAATATCCACAATCAACCCCTCGCTGCTATTGGAGTTTCAAAATACAAAAAATAATATTTTTTCCTACAATGTTTAGAGCATCACAAATTAACGTATAAAAGATAACAAACAAGTCAAAGAAGATTTTAACAATTTTTTTTTGAGGTGCAGAAAATTCTCCTGGATTGTTTGTCATCCCGGGAGGCGACGAGATTGTAGGGTACAAGCAAGGAACAAGGAATCACAAATTATTTCTATACTTGAAAGCAAATCTTTGTATAAAGTAGTTTATTTCCTAATCACCAACTTTTAGAAAAAGTAAAAAGATGGCTCCACAAAGGAGTTTTTGCCGAAAGGCCGAAGCGAAAAAAAACCGGATAGAAGCGATAAGAAGAAGGATTGTCTAGTGACAGTTGTGATTTGGAAGTTAGAATTAAAAACAAAGAAGTAATAGTTTGTAGAGAACATGCTCATGTGGGCACAGAGAAAATTATAATGGATCTTGGGAGGGAACTAAGATTTTAAGTCCTTTACTTAAAATCTTAGTTCTCTCCCAAGATTTAACCATGTCATTAGCAATGAGTTTCAACTTCCTAATTTCCTATTTATACAATATTTGCACATAAGTGAACTTTAAATATTAAGACTTGATGTGTCTGATGCCATTTTGTACCGCACAGGATAGAAGCACAGGTATTTTAAGAATCATTAGAATAAATGATTTCAAAACGAAATATGCCGATAACTGAATTAGACATTCCTTGTATAAGTTGTGTTGGACATTCCTTGTTTTGTGTTCTTCGAAAATCTATTTATTCATTAGGACATTCCTTGTTCTTTGCCTGTGCCTGTAATACTATTTCCAATATAGAATACAACATTCTGAATATTTTTTACTAGGACAATGAAAGTCCACGTCTAACCCTCTCGCTGCCTCGCTTTTTTCTTTCCTACTAAGAGTATTACAATAACGTCTAAAGATAACAAGTCAAATAACCTTTTAATACCTTTTTTTTTGAGGTGCAGAAAATTCGACAATTCGAATTCGAATACAATTTCTTAGAGATTAGGTAGGTATAACATACTGAACATTATTACTGTGACAAAAGTCCACAAATGCCAAGTATAGCTCTCTCTATACAAGGCCAAAATCTTCAAACCCCTCTTCAACCGACTTCAACAAAAAGGAGGAGGTTCTCAATTCGAATGTATTCCGAAAATTTTCGACAATTCAAAAAAATTCGACAGTTGCACTTTTTAGTTTATCAACAACTACATTTTCCGTATAAAACTGACAGACCAATTGACATTGGAATCGGAATGCGTTTGGATTGGAGTTGAATTGTTTTCAAGAGTAAGCCCCCTCTTTTGAGCATGTCTAATTCTCAATACTCAATTCGTTTATTGCACTCCACAATGTTAACAGGTGTTAAAAAATAAATATAAAAGTATCAATCATGGACCCTGTCGGCCACGGCAATGTAGGAGAGAGGATGAAAGCTTATGTATTGTCGTGTATAATATAGTATCTATATATATTATTTGGTAATTTCCATTTCTTTATTTGTTTAGTTTCACTTTATTTATATATTATTTATGTATTATAATAGATAAATTCCTTTTCATTATTTATTCAATTTTACTTTGTTTATATTTATATATTAGTTTTTTTGTTTTTCTAGTACCTACTATTTGTATTAATGATATGTATAGTTGTTATTAGATTAAAAGTATATTCTATTACAATACTAACGAAGCTGTTATACGAATTCAAGTAGCGTTTAGTGCCCATTAACGAATTTATGTAATTTAATCCCAAATCCCAATCCTATTTAGTTTACTCAATGACCGCACAATATTGAAACAATTTGGCGCTAGTCTCGTCGTTTGTCTACATCAGATTTCGGCACGGCGGAAGTCCCGTGTTGCTCGAAGACATCAGACTTCGAAGTCTGTTAAAAACAAACATTAGAAAAGTTAAAATCACAAAATGAACACGAAACACAAACACGCGTCAACGCAAGTTGCACAGTTGTAATGTTGCCAATAAAAAAATACAAAAAGGTTTCACGACAGGGTAACCTTTATCCACAGTGCTAGATGAAATAAAGTGATTTTTTTTACAAAATATATTTTATATGACTTGACTCCCTCATTAGTCTAGGTTTCAAGCGCGACTGCTACGCGAGGTTCTGGGTTCGATCCCCAGGTCGAGCAGTGTTATTGGGTTTTTTTATTGTCTGGATTTGTGCCCGGTTATTGGCAATAGGTTCGCCCCCTATTTTTAAGGACCTAAACGTACGGGTGAACTGTGGGTGTACATTAGTACACCTCTGCCTAACCCTTCAGGGAATACAGGAGTGATGGTATGTTATGTAATATTATATATGTTTTGTAGAATAAATACTTTATATAATGCGATTAATCTATACCTATATTTAAATTGTAACAGGCCCGATGTCTGTACAGCCACGAGCAATGAAATGGATACGTTGAGAAGTTTTCAAATTCATAGCAACATATCACATTGCAAAAGAAAGTACCTAACGAGCTTTGTTATGATACATACATAGAGATGGGTTTATGCCAGGGCATTTATTTTTTTCGCCCAAAATGCCTGGGCGGACGCCCATCTATATACATACACCATCTGTAAGAATGTATGTATCATAATACATACATTCTTACAGATTCTTAACTTAGGTATAATAGAATATTTCTACCGTATGCTTTGGTGATATCTCACCTTTCATAAATTTCATGGGTTTCCGGCATAAAAGGCTTTATTTCTGTGTGCGTATACTTCGTCAAATAAGAGAGAAAATGTATCCATTGACTTACTTTATTAATTTATTTACGCTCATGGCTCGTGTCGTAAAAAATCGTCAATATAACAAATAATAAAACAATTGAAAAAATATTATGAGGAGCCATAAGCGTGAATAAATTAATAAAGTAAGTCACCCTTTCTGCGATGGTCCGCTTCGTTTGGTCTATATAGGAACTACCGCAACTGCAATCTATTTTGTAAACACCTTTTGTTTGCAATATATCACGATATAGATACTAGATATTTTTCATAAACGAAAGTATAGCCTGACTATGAAATCTTAGGGAAGGTCATCGGGTGTGTAAAATAGGGTCACAGGGGGCACCACATGCGAAAATCCTTAGGGTACTGCACTGCACAAAAGAATTAAAAAAAGTAGGCTCAAAAGGTTCTGGGTGCATGCTCTGATTCAGAATAGAAAGATATCATCATGGATTATTTGTTCCACCGAGGCTGCGGGTGACCGCGGCCCGCGTGATTCTACTAGTTGCCCGCCGGTACAGTGGGATCCGCATACAACCGCGCACACCGCGGGCGTAAAACGAGCGTGATAAGAGATTTAAATTATATTTGCATTCTACAGAAGCTGCGGGCCCGCAACTGCGGCAGACGCGGGTGAAAACCGCTTCGTGAGTTCTTAGCCTAAAAATTCCTTTCCTGGAGGAACTTCGTCAGGTTCAAGATTATTTTAAGAACCGGTATTATCAATCAATCAATCAATATTATACATAACACCTTTTAAGTGCTTAGGAAAAATCGGTAAATATCTCTATTCATATGTATCGATAACTGGGATTTTATATCCTTAAATTACAATTTGTTTTAAATAATGCGTACTGCGTATTGAATTACCTAGACTATTGAAAGATATTTTATTATAAACAATTTTTTCCACATTCCACAGTTACCTATGTCTTATAGAGAACTGGAAGGAAACCCCATAGACGCTCGAATAAAAAAATGGTGCAATATTCTTATTTATTTTAATAAGTGTAATCGATTTCGCTATTGATAATGAACAGGTACACTATTCTCACGTTTTGAGTTAATTCAATCAAATTAAAGGTTTTATTTAGTGATAGTGACTGCGCTATGCTAGGCATGCGTTTTTACTTGATTTTCTTGCTAGAAACCTTCATGCATGCGCATATAGACCAAAGCTTCATCGTAAGCGGATGAAAAGACGAATAAACAAACTCGACGTTCAAGATACATCTATAGCTGTAGGTAGGTACTTGAAACTATAAGGTATCAGTGTTTCTCGGTTAAGAGATATAGATGGCGGGACTTTCTTTTCTGAAGTTGGGCATAATCTAATTTCTAGGTGTCCCCCCCTCCTACCCCGAGATAACATCGCGCGTCTGAAACTCTGAAGTTATCCGCAAGTGAGCAAGTGGCTTTGCTTTGGTACAGTGTTTCAAATTCGAATTCGTCAATACTGCCCTTACTGATTTCTCACATAATAGCGGATCGTTCACCTGAGCCCGCGAAATTCAAATTTCAAGTGATTTTTCGCAGTTGTAGGTCTATAACAAGTTCTAGATTCATGGGAGTAGTAATCACGACATGGGTATAATATTGCCCAATGACCTTGACGATTTAGTCTTTGTGCTAGTAGTTGTTAGTAGCCGGCCTTGCGGGGGTGCTCCACGCGGGATGCTAGTGAGGTTTCGGGTATTTCTTTATTATTTCAAAATATTAAAAGAAATAAGAAAATAAAAACAATACAAATTGGTAATAATTACGTCCTTATAATTTTTTTGGTATAAAATTCATGACTAACTATTAAGCAGTTAAAGAGAAAAAATACAAATTAGGTTAAAAAAGGCCTATTTACTTCAATTATTATCCAAAATTGGGACAAATTTATAAAAAATTTAAACAATAGAATTTGTTTGTGATGACCCTAAGTATAACATATATTTTTTTTATGGCAAAAGCACTTATGGATTCTACTAAAAACTTTAAAACTAGGGTCTTTTTTAGATTTGAGCGATGCAATGCCCTTAACTAAGATATTTGAACTGTGCGGATATTCGCAACGGCTAACTTCAACGCGCGTTGTTATTTCGGGGATACTGTATAATTTAAAATTTACGTTTTATATAATTACATAAACAGGGATTTAAAGACAGAGGAATGACGTCACTTAATTTTTATAGTGTGAATGACGTTACCAAATTCACACTATATAAATCGTGTAACAATATTTTCGTAAAGTTAACTTTTTATAACGGTAATATGGGTAACGGTAGTAATATATTGATACTTTAATATTATAAAGCTGAAGAGTTTGTTTGTTTGGTTGTTTGAACGCGCTTATCTCAGGAACTACTGGTTTGAATTAAAAAAATATTTTAGTGTTGGATAGTCCATTTAACGATGGAGGTTATAGGCGATATAACATCACGCTACGCCTCTTAGCGCGGGTGAAATCGCGGCCGGATCGCTAGTAATATATTATAATGTTATCAATTAACGTAAAAAGTATCGATACTTTTTTTGTTATTTACTTGCATTGTTGCTAACGCGCAATACAGTTTCATCTTATTCAATTTAAGTGTGGCAAAAGAAAATTATTATAAAGGGCTTTTGATAACTACTTAAAAAATATAAATATTGAACATCGGCGCCTACTTACCATTTAGTTGACTGAACTGTGTTACACTGTTTAGTGAAATATTTAGCGCGAGTCGCGTTCTAATTATCGTCCGTCACAACATGCTATAGCCACTCGTAAGAAAACGATATAAATACAGAGAATGCATTTGGTAACGTTACTATTTACCGATAAAATTATCGGTAACGTTAAGTCCGTTTGCCGGTAAAAGGCCACTCAATCATCGTTACTCGTTACTAAGCTTATCGTTACCTCTTTTATTTACGTTACCTTCGTACGCTGAAAATATATGTGATACCAAATGATATGAATATAATAAAATAATATTAATAAAAAATGATTGAATAATAAAATACCAAATTTCTGACGATAATCAAAGCCCTGATTTTTATATAGCGTTACCGTTCCGTTTTTGAAACAACAATGTATATTTTGGAATTTAAAATAAGCTTGCAGCGCGTTCATGAAAATGCTTTGTTGTATTGTAATCACATCGCGTGTACAAACAAATAAAGCGTAGTACGAAACGTTTCAATATATTATGCACTGGCAACACCGGAGAAGGTACTTCGACGTTTCGATTCAAACGATATTTCCTATTTAAATTTAATAAGAATTTATGTGATAGAACTAGATAAATAAAAATAATGACAAAGAAAAATCGGTGCTACATACTTTTAAGAATAGTAAGGTAACCAGAATTAGAAGCAACAATTTGCCTAAGGCTTTGGTCTGTCTAGAATAGTCTAGATAATAAATTAAAAGCAACTACACTCCCGGACTCCTAAATCAAGCCACCTAACTTAGTGAGTTAGTATCGACCAAAAAATTATCTGAATGACTAAGTAGTTTTTATGCAGTTTTGTAGCTGGCATATTTGTCGCCTAGTTGACATGCATTTGGTTCTAAATTTAAATTTGTAGTCTCGAAAAACAAAAGAAGAGCTTCAGGTGTTCATTTTTTAGGAAACCTGAACAATAAAGAAACTGTAAATTAGAGCGTTGATTATTGATTTATTCGTACCTACGGATTGAAAAAGTTCCTCAATTGTTTTTATTAATGTTTAAACCGTTTCTGGGTTGTAATTATGGATACTTTGCCTCAAGCTAGTAGCGGCTCAAGCTGTGGTTCTTCTTCAGTCTGGTTTAAGCCAGAGAAACGTGAGTACACAACTCCACATACGCTGATCCGCTGTTCAAAGAGTGTACCACAGGTTCTTAAATAATGGGGGATATGTTCGTCGTTTACGTGGACCGCGATTTCGGGTAACAAAAAAACAAGTGGATTGATTTATGGTTCCGACCAGTTTGAGAAATCGTCACCTAACTTCGGTCCAGATCCAGGAACAGCTTCGAGACTTTCATAGAGTAGCTGTTAGTGCTCGTACTGTAAGGAGAAGACTTGCAGAACGTGGACTAAGACTGCTTAAGCCAGCCAATGGGCCCAAATTAGAGCGTGCTCACCGAATGTCGCGCCTTCAGTTTGCGCGCCAATATTCACGCTGGACGCAAAGGCAATGGAGCCTGGTGCTATTTAGTGACGAGACAAAGATCATCGCTCATCGCTTCATGGTAACGATGGAAGGCGGAAGGTCTACCGAAGGTAGGGAGAAAGTTTTGTGCAGTTTTGCATAGAAGAGAACGTAAGTTATGGTGGTGGGTCATGGACCGTCTGGGGAGGTATTTTCGCCGCAGGCAAAACTGCACTTGGGCCTCGGATGCCATCACTAAATGATGACCGTTATAAACGCCAATGTTTAGAGGCTCATGTAATGCCGTATGCCGAGTTTGTAGGCCCTAACTTTATTTTTATGACTGACAATACCAGACCCCACACGGCAGGAATCGTCAAAAATTATCTCCAAGATGTTGGTATCACCGTAATGGAATGGTCATCAAGAAGTCCCGACATGAACCCGTTTGAGCACCTGTGGGATGAGTTAAAGCGACGCGTTCGAGCTCGTCATCCAGCCCCACAAACATTACAGGAACTGAAAACTGCTATCGAGGAAGAATGGGAGAATATCCCTCAATATGCGATTTTAACACTGATTAATTCGATGCTAAATCGCATGAATACTGTCAATAATGTTTTAGGAGGCAATACAACATATTGAATAAACAGATTTTTTGACTAAACCATTATTTCTTTAAAACTCCAACAAATGTCTTAGTCTCTACAAAGGCAAACTCAACACGTAGGTCAATATTGTGCATTTTAAAAAAATATGTTCAAACTCAGAACAACAACAATACATGAGCCTAATGTTGAATATGCCAGCTACAAAACTGCATAAAAACTTTTTGATAATTCATATATTTATTTATAGTTATGGACGATACAAACTCATTAAGCTAGGTGGCTCGATAAATATGTCCGGGAGTGTATGTAACAGTATGTTCGAAATAACTGTACGCGTTTGAACTTCTGAAGGTGTTTGCAAGTGGTTTTGCAGTCGTAAATTTTAATATAAATACTTGGTTTTAAATTAATTTGGGTCGTAAATGTTTCGCATTCATAATATTATTGTCCTAGCACTTTGCACAAATGCCCTTATTTAAATGATACCTTATTCGGTTATGATGCACACAGTTATTATTGTTGTATTGATAAGTTAATAGAGTACTCAAAATTACATTTGACAGTCTGCGAGATACTAAATGTACCTGCGCAGGGCAGCGCGACAACCGTAAGCAAAACTGTAGCCTTAGCACGAACACTTGCGAAAAAGTATTCGTATCGTCATGGAGACCAATTTGTATGAGATTTGGACCAGCGCCTCTATCGTGACGATACGAATACTTTTTCGCAAGTTGTTCGTGCTAAGGCTACTGGAACCTAATCTAGCAGTGAAATGTTTATCACGTGATAAACCGTGGTAATAGAACACTATGGATAATGCGGCTGGTCTAAATCTCGAATTCAACTCGAAAGAAAAAGATATGTCATTTATAGCCCTCCCAGATACCCCGACTACAATTTAATTTTTTAAATTTTCATACTGGCAACTCAGATCGGCGTGGGTTTCGGTGGATGCTGTTAGCGTGGGTTGATTGTTAAATTTATTTACTTGTATATTTAATACAACTGCATTATCTACGCATCATAATAAATACTATCCGCAGTATGGGTAAGTTGGCAATCACTTTTCGTTTTAAGCTCGCGATATTTCTTTTGTTATTGATTGATGTCATCGTCAGGGTGGTCTGTCGGTGTGAAGCATATTTTTTACGCCTTCAACTATTTGTGCAGGTGCATTTAACAAAACGAGTTTATGCAAAGGAGTTAGATTTCAGGAGCAAAGCAATAGTTTGTAAATGTATTGGCAATTTAAATGTTAACGTATCTGTTCTACAAATTAATGTTCGGCATACCTTCTTTTACGATTGTTATTGTATGGAATTTATGTAGGTAGTATGAAAGGGTAAGTTTGCGCATTTAGAGGCCCATATCCAGTGAGATAATTGCTAATGATGCGTTCATCACAAGCCTAACAAAACAACCTGAAATTATGATTGATTTAAGGAGACAACATGAAGAATGTGATAAATTCACCTGTGTCAGTTTTACTTTGTCATACTGTAGGTACATGTACTCTGTGCCTTGCAACATGATGGATAAAATAAAAAGCTTATTTTCCTTTATCTTATTGTTCAGTAACAAGAACATCTTGTCCTTTAATTCTGTCAATGCTCAATTGCCCATATTATCAACACAATGCAAAATCTATTGTCTTGGTCTATAGTGGTCGGTACGGGCATTGCTGAATTAAATGCTGATTTTAACTAGTATTCCAATTTAAATGCTGATTTTACCTACAATTCCAATTAATTGAAATTTTCAAATACTCTAATTTAAAAAAATTGGTAGTTTTTTTGATGATTTTATATTTTGTACAGTTCCTACAAAATAACTGTGTCTGAAATTGGTAGGTAGGTAATTGTCCATGATAAGAAGTTGGTAAAGACAGTTGGGGTTGTAAATGATTTGCATTCATGAGGGTTATCCTTACTACCTTCAATATTTTTGTGCCAAAATGACTTTCTTGACCCATCAAGTCCCACATTATAGACACAGCGCAAAATCTATTGCATTAGTCTCTGGGGGTCATTATGTGTGTTAGGGAATTAAGTGACTGGTTTCATGGCAACTAGTGATGGTAATGAATAGCATTTTATGTTGTGCTGTGATGTCTCTTGTATTCTGTCAAAGGCAGACACTAGGTTGGCCTATGTTCTCCAAGTCCAAGCTATCTATATACCAAAATTAGTCTAGTGGTTTATGTGTCTGTTATGGTAGTGGGCTATTCCTTGCAACTCCACGACAAAGCAGGTATTTATGCAGGGTGGAAATGATTAGTTATTTGAGCCACCAAAATTCCTCATGATAGGTCAGCAACCCATTCATTGAGTTTAGGTGTGAAAACATAACAGGCAGCATTATGTATGTTATGTTATATTGATTTTAATTTGTGTGTTAATTACAAATAAGTACCTATTTTATTTATGAAACTACCCACATTAAAAAAAATATATCATAATTAGTTCAGTAACATAATCAACATTGATTTAAATATTTTGATATTAAGTCAATTAACTTTATCTATAGCTAGATTCCTAGAGGGTATCTCACAAGCCATTTCACCTTGGAAACATACATACATTCAGATATTATAATAATACTTAAGATTATAATATAAGCTGTTTTCCCAGTATGAAAGTTAAATTAACAGTACATAAATAATATCATATCATAAGTTTGGGCAATAATGCAGTAGCATGTATTAGGTACTTTGAAAAAAAAAAGAAGAGTAATTACAATGACATACCTACATACGACAATACATTCATCATGTCAGTACACCCTAACCCAGATGTTGCATCAGGAGACCTGCAGAAACACATTGGTGATATTGACCAATGGCTAGATATGGAGAATATAGGTGAGCCCAAAAGCAATCTGTACACATCACTTTCACTCCAAGAAAAGGTAACTGTCCCCCTATCACATTAAATGAATAAATATGCAAGATATTATGAGAAAAACTATAATTAGGGGCCTTTATCAACACAACAGAATCCAAATCAATGATTGTTATACTATTTGCTTGTTTCTGCGCGCCAATCTCAGAAATGGCTTAACGGATTTGGGTCATTTTCACTTATGTACTGTGGTAAGCTTGACATAAAATGTAGTGTTTGTTTTATTTTAATCAGTTCATAAATAAAAAAGTTATATCAATTTAAAGAATCATGTCGAATATTTATTCGGTTTAAATGCTATAAAATAACGGTTTAGTTGAAACAAGGTAAGGACAGTGTTTAAAAAATAAATGTCCACATGGACAAAGTAACTGACTGGCAACAGTTAGTCTTCAATAAAATACCTAATTGTTTATAGATGTCAAAGTTTGTGCATTTAGCATTGATTTTGCATAATATCTTGTTTAAATAACATATGAAAGTAATACTCAGTTTACTATAGAACCAACAGGTCTTAACATGTTATAAATACTTTTAAATCACTTGATGTTTTGACCAAGTTACACTGATCGTGGTCATACCTGTATACCTGTTGGTTCTATAGTAAAATCATGCAAGGTGATAGTTTAAAAGTTAGGAAATACTAAGTTGTTTAAAAAGGTAACAAAAACAATTAACCACATTTCCAAATCATTGTCACTAAATCAAAAATAATGTTCTTTGTTTTCCTATCTTGAGTTCCAAAACCTTTTTAGTCAATTTTCATATTTCTTTATTTCGAAAAAAAAAAACAAAAAACGTGTGATGACGTCACTTATACGGCGAAAACTGAGAAAAAGACATTTTATCAAAATAATAGCAAATCAACAATGAAATAGGTAATGTAAGTTTATGAATAATTATGATGGATGCCTAACTGACATAGACAATTTTTTGAAGGGATCAGAAAAAATGCGTCTTGTCACCGTTTAACCCGGTTAACCGTACAAATGACGTCATTTGGCACTTACGTCTGCTTAGAATAGAAAGCACTTCAGTCGAAAATAAATATGAAAATGATTGAGTATCAGGAAAATAAAAAAAACGGGTACCTAACCTTTTTTTCGATCCAGTTTCAAATGAATTATAAAATTGGTCAATAAAATACATAAAAAAATCCTCTTATCTACCAATCCAATCTAATTTAAAATGGGTTATTTCAATTATTGGCAAATTATACATACTTAAAAATAATGTGTTTCTTAATTATTTTTATTATCTGTATATACATTATCCAATTCTTATAAAAAGTATATTCTTACTTTTTACACACGCATTGGTATAACACAAAAAAAATCACAATCTTTATTGTGTTCTTTAAATAGTACTAATAGTATCTCCACCCCATCCCTAACGTTAGAAATCCCTTGTGATGATATACATATATGAACATAAAGGAATTCATACCTACGTGAACGCCGCTCGCCGCATACAGAGGCGGAGTAACGCGTTGGCGACTTAGGCCACCGCCTACGGCGTAAGGGGCGCAAGGATTTCTTCTTTAAAATACAAAGTGTGCTAATAGCCTACTAAATACAGATTATCTTCGTTCCAATCGATTCTCTTTTTTAATAATTACAAACCCATTTAACGACTTTGTTTCTGATTGTAATATTAGAAATTCACATCGAAATATTAAAAAAATAGCTGATTGTTTGTCTGTTTTCATTCTAAACATAGATCATAAAGCTGTCAGTGTAAAACTAATTCCCTTCCTGGAAGTTACCTATCTAATTATTGAAAAATGGAGGTAGATCTAAATTTGTGAAAATTATACAAACACTTTTAATTTAGCAAGGACACCCAGAGTACAAGAAAATAGAATTTTGTATTGTCTGTAATTAAGGAAGTGAAGGGAAGAGTGGCAATATCAAAATCATGATTTTAGTTACAATTGACAAATATTATTATGTAGGTAATGCCTTGTTTCAGGCACTGTCTTTACTATTACAAATAATTAACATTTACCATTGCAAATAAATAATTAATATTACAAATCTTTGTACCTATCTAACATATCTTAAGTCTGTAATTTAAATTGCTTGTCAATTTGGTTTTCAAAATAGACACATCTTTTTAAAATATAGGTCAGTTAACTCAGTAACTAAATTTTTACACAAATGTGATGTTTATCTGCTGTGCGTTTTATCTGCATAAGAATATGACAATTGCCTAGCAATGCTATAGCCAGCTTTCCAGCGACTACCAAATCCACGGATAACTTCGAATGCGCAGTTATTTCGACCTTGTTCTGTAGATACTTGACTACAGAGTACCTATAGTAATCTTTATATATATAATTTTTCTGTGAGTGTGTATGTCACTGAACTTCTCTCAAACGACTGGACCGATTTTGATGAAATTTTTTCTGTGTGTTCAAGGGGATCTGGGAATGGTTTAGATCAAACGACTGGACCGATTTTGTTGAAATTTAGGGGATCTGGGAATGGTTTTGTCCGCTGTCCGCTGTATTTCGCTTTGTACGTAGCGAAGCACGTACCGGGCCGCTAGTATAATATATTACTATACTCTTTGCAGTATACAGGGTTATTGGTAATTCGACGTATTCCCGTTAGGAGTTGATAGAGGTGACTATTTGTGATAATTTTAATCCCCATACGCGTTATGCAAAAGTGAACCAATTTTGAGTTATCATGATTTTTAGCTTTTTCAAAATAAGTCAAAAATGCAACATCAAAAATATATTTAAAAAAAAATATCAATTCAAATCTCATTTTTTCTTCTGATTTATAAAAACGGTTAAACACTGGTTATTTATCAATATTAAAACAACAATTTTATTATCGGTCTAAATTTATCGATACCAATTACGATATTAATTCAATATTTTATTGAAATTGTTTTTCACTAAAATGCCTTAAAAACAAAAAAAAAACGTTATTAAACTTGGCTTGCAGATTATTTTAAAAACATAACCGTTTTCTTAGCTCTCCAACAATGCGTAATAAATTAGGAACTCAAAGAAACTAAAAAAAAACGATCACAAAGGAAGCAGGCGGAAATTCGTATTCGAACTAAACTTAAGGTCGTTCTTTAAAGTTTCCATATAATTAATTAAAAACAAAACCCAAAGTAAATAAAAAAAAAGAAAAAGAAAAAAAGCCTTTTAGCCTTTGCCTTGTAGCCCAGGGCACGTTTTCGAGGAGGTCAAACATTTCATTTGTCAAAAATTTTTTCGTAAGCTGCAGCAATTAAACTACAATCGGGAGTGTACTTACTTCAAAAGACACTGCACCAATTTGTAAAAGATATGCACGCGTGAAAAGTTTTTGCAAGATATTCAAACAGCGATTTTAAGTTTAGTTCGATTACGAATTTCCGCCTGCTTCCTTAATTTTAATTAATAATTTTTTTTCAGTTCCATTGGAATAAGTTCATAATTATTATGCATTCTTGGAGAGCTAAGAAAACGGTTATATTTTTAAACTAATCTGCAAACCAAGTTTCATATAGTTTTTTTTTGTTTTTAAGGCATTTTAGTAAAAGTGTCATTTTTAAATTTGGACCGATAATTGTTGTTTTATTATTGATAAATAACCAGTGTTTAATCGTTTTTATAAATCAGAAGAAAAAATGAGATTAAAATTGATATTTAAAAAAAATATTATTTGATGTTGCATTTTTGACATAACTCAATGGTTCACCTTTATTTGATGCGTTTTTTGGTTAAAATTTATTAAGATTGCTTTTTGGGTTAAAATTATCGCAAATAGTCACCTCTGTCACCTAACGGGAATACGTCGATACTTCGAATGACCAATAACCCTGTATATTATACATACCTACTGCCGTCCTAAAGCTACAATGCCGTTATTCAACAATCGGCGAGTTTAGACGTTTAGAGTTTTAATACAATGTATAAAAGCAATAATACATGATTAATTAAAAAATATGTATATTCCATTGTTTTGTAAAGTATGTATTGTTTTGATTACGATGCTAAAATTGTTAAAATAAGAAGATCAGCATTGTACGGTTGCAATCCGCTGGTTATTGCAAAATACCTGCATTTATATTGTTCAGCGAATGTTTTTATCATACTCAATATTTTAATATTAAAGTCGGTGACTAAATTATTTTATACATTTAAGTATCAGTACTTCAGTTAACTTCAGTTTATTATGAATTAAATCTATCAATAATCATCTTTTTGAACATACCTAAGAAAACGCTACCTCAACTTCCATTATATAAAAAATATTTTAATGAATATTGGTTATATTGCTCGTCTTACGAAACATCCTTACATATAGCTTCTTCCATTACACCTATATAGATATACTTATGGAACACGGAGTAAGCAACTTCCCTAGTGACGTACCGGACACGGTCGGGGGTGGCCGTGCGCTTGACAGTATACGACCCTCACTCAAGAACCTTATTTATCTAAAGATTCTTGACGACCCCTATACCTGTACTTTGAAAGTAGCGAATTGCGCGCTATTTGAAAAATAAACTCTGTTGCTATGCGGTCCGATTGTGTTAGAATGAAATTCGGAAGTCAAAATTGCAATTAGATTTTCATGTGAAATGGAACCAGAATTCAAGATTCCGACAATTACTCCATATCGAATAAGGTTTATTTCATTTTACTTTTTCTGGTGTAATTATTGTGTTAATTTTTTTTTCTGTTTCATGTTTATTACAAAACAATACTCGGGTTCGATACCCAAGTTGGGTAGCCTATATTTTTGTGACTCTGTGTTGCCTCATGCGATTTGATAAATAAATAAATGAGCGACTGTTTTCTGGTTTCTAATGTGGAAACTGGCCGATATATTTGATGTTTATATTACCTAATGATTAAAGTTTCAAAAACACTAGTCGGCAAAACTTTTGCTCCTGGGCGAGACACATCATTTATTGTAGATTTTTTGACGCTAAATATAAATCCAGCAACAGAATTGCTGTATAGCACGTCAGACTTTGACGATATACCAATCTCCAAGTGCTAAAAGCACGGTTTTTGGCAATATTTGAAAAAAAAATGATTAATGCATCCTGTAGTACTCCTCTTCACCTTTAAAAATTCATTTTAGTTTGCTTGTCGAAGTAAACAAAAATATCGCTAAAACGTTTTTAGCACTGAGGTTTTGACATGCTAGAGCAATACTGTGGCCGGATTTAGATTTAGCGTCAAAAAACGACGTGTCTCATCCCGGAGAAAAAATAAAACTTCAATAATAACTAGTGTTATTATTGAATGTTTTCGACTTTGTTTTGTATTTAGTTCTTTATTTATTTTGTAATAATTATGTGTGTTAAGTTTAGTTTATACAATTGTTAAAACAACATGTTAGTAATTAGTTTTTTTATATTTTTCAGTAAGCGGCCCACCGGAACTACAATTTCAAGACCAGATCTAAAAACTGTAAGTAATTCATATTTTATTGCTTAAGCTTGTATTACTCTCACGCTAACCACCAGCGCTGTCAATCCAATATCTAGGTACCTATCAACACACTCGTATGCGACGCTGGCGCTGACCGGTTAGCTTGATTCAAAAATGTTGCCTATAGTCAGGGATTATCGTCCTGTCAGCTCAAGTCAGCGTGACAGTAAGGCTTGACATCGGTCCTACGCTGACATCGGTTGGCGACGTCGGTCGAGCGTACCGTCAGTGGCGTATGTAACAGAAAATCTACGTTGGACATCAGCGTCGCTTTGCACGCTCTTGTGTCTCTATACGCTCGACCGACGTCATCGATCGATGTCAGCGTAGGACCGATGTCAAGCCTTACTCTCACGCTGGAAATCAAGCTAATACCTGTTTTAAGGGCATTAATAACGTATCTTTAATCAGAACATGTAAGCCGCCGCAGAGTTCATGTACGCGGCCTAAATGTATTTTATTACAAGCTTTTATTAAATACTAGCTTTTGCCAGCGACTTCGTCCGCGTGGAATAGTTACTTTGTTCCCTAGTTCTTCGCCCGCGGTTTCACCTGCGTTGCCCCGTTCCTAAGGGTTGTAGCGTGATGTTTTATAGCTTAAAACCTTTCTCATGAATCACTCATTTTCCCAACATTTCCCTTCACTGCTCTGCTCCTATTGATCGTAGCGTGATGAAAAGTATACTATAACCTGCCCAGGAGTATGAAGTACAATTGTACCAAGTTTCGTTGAAATCCGTCGAGTGGTTTTTGTTTCTATAAGGAACATACAGACAGACAGACAGACAGACAAAAATTTTACTGATTGCATTTTTGGCGTCATCACTAATCACCCGCTGATAGTTATTTTGGAAATATATTTCATGTACAGAATTGACCTCTCTACAGATTTATTATAAGTATAGATAGAAGATGTAAGTTCAACACTTACTACTACAACGTAACTACGTACTACAACGTAAGTCGTATTCAAATTTCAGGTTGAATCTCAAAACCAAACGTCCTATATTTAATTGGGAATACCTAATCCCTATACGAGTAGTAAAAGGTATTTATGAAATTACAACTAATTCAATTCAGTACAACTAATTATATACTAACATTTTGGGTGCGGTAATTTCGTGTTTCGTCCCGGAATGTTGAGAATGTGGGCATAGAGTCGGTGGTAGCATAACATAACATAATCAATCCATTATACTGTCCCACTGCTGGGCACGGGTCGCCTCAGAATGAGAGGGATTAGGCTATAGTCCACCACGCTGGCCTAGTGCGGGTTGGCAGTCTTCACACGCCATCGAGAAAAATGTTTAACAGTCATACAAGTTTAAAAATCGTTTAACAAAAATTACATAAAACATTTTAAGAAACCTCCGACACAAAAAAGAGCGCGTCATTGCGTCAGGGGACCGCTTAGGTATATACATGGATGTAGAAATGATAGCTGGTATTTTACTATACTCGTATTTTTATGTTTCCCATGTTATTAGGTGAATATTCAAACATTAATTTTAACAAATCATTCTTCAGATTTATTATTCAGATATTAGTTCAGATCGTTTTTATTCTTGTCTTATTGCTTGACGGCAGGGTCGTAGTTTAAGTTCTCATTATCATAATTGTAGTTTTAAACACCTGCATTCTTAACTTTGGGATGAAGTTATGACATTTTAATGAGAAAATTTTTCAATTGACCCTACTACTATTCTATAATACTTAGATGTCTCCCGTCGCTACGACGACGTTTGGATTATAATATTCGGCTCATATTAAACGTAAATGAACATTTGAGCATTATTTTGATATTATATTTCCCTTTTCAAACTTTTTTGTATCGGGTGTTTTTTTTTAAATTACAATTTTATTTGTTTATTGTCGGTCATATTAATAGTAATTGTCATAGCAGCCCGCCTGTATTCCCCAACGGATTCGGCAAAGGCGTACTAACTAATGTGCACCCTATGTTTCGGTCCCATATAATAGGGGGTGAGCTTATTGCCGAGTAATTGACCGTTGGTAACATTTAATTACTTTTTACTGCTACTCTAGGCGTCCGGGGTTCGATTCCCAGGTCGATCAAAGGGTTATTGGGCTTTCTATAAAATTCTCAGTAGTAGCAGCTCGGTATTTGTGCCCGCTCAATAACAAAGATAAAAACGTGTCCTATTACAATAACCTTAATACGAGTATACCGGCGAACCGTGGGTGTACATTAGTCCACTTTTGCATTACTCTTGGGAGAATACAGTTACGATGATATTTTGTTAGAATGTCAAAATTTGGAGCTTGTTATGGGCGGATATGTGCAGCAAGGAGCGAGCCCATATCCACGTCTTTTTCCCGACTGTGCTAGGAGGAGGGTTATTTTGTAGTGCGGGTCATGGTTCTGCCACCTGTACGGCAGCGTACTACATATGTGTAGGTATAAGTCTATTCCAATCAAAACTGAAAACTTTGTAAACAAACCAAAACTCAACATAAAATCGTCGATTTCATACTGATTTCGTTATCACTTCATTACATTCTGATGTCGGAATCTTCGTAAATACTGTCACTTTCATATTTAACTCGTTTTTTATTGCAATTTCTACTGAAATATGTAAAAATCATCGAATTTATAAAATTTGTATTAGTTTGACAGTTTTTTTTTTCTAAAGCTTTAGTGACGTGCTGATCTGTACGATATTGAATGAATGAAAAACAGATTAAAAAACGTGAAGAGGGCAAGCTATTATGGCATTATGCCAATTGACAACATTTCATTTTTCTAACACGCTTATTATATTATAATTTATTTGAAACTAGATCGAATAAAATGGGATACCTGTATTTTTTATTTTCCCGATATTCAATCATTTTCATATTTATTGTTGACTAGCTTTTGCCAGCGACTTCGTCCGCGTGGAATAGTTACTTTGTTCCCTAGTTCTTCGCCCGCGGTTTCACCTGCGTTGCCCCGTTCCTAAGGGTTGTAGCGTGATGTTTTATAGCTTGAAACCTTTCTCATGAATCACTCATTTTCCCAACATTTCCCTTCACTGCTCTGCTCCTATTGATCGTAGCGTGATGAAAAGTATACTATAACCTGTGGTTTGGGCTGTGCGTTGATAGATCACTATGTCAGTCAGTCAGTCACCTAACGTAAGAGTAGACAAATATAATCAGAAAGCTCCGAACTGCTAAGCTATCGGGAGTTACACGTGTTATTGTGAGTCAACCATAAAAGATAGACATTTGCTGTCGTGGAATATTTTTTATATAATTTTAAGGAGAACATTTCCGTCATACATAATATCTGTGTAGCTTTAACCATTAAGGCTGCACAGGCGACGGAAGCTTAAAAAATGGAGTAAGTTCTCCTGTTTTCCCAACATTTCCCTTCACTGCTCTGCTCCTATTGATCGTAGCGTGATGAAAAGTATACTATAACCTGCCCAGGAGTATGAAGAACAATTGTACCAAGTTTCGTTGAAATCCGTCGAGTGGTTTTTGTTTCTATAAAGAACATACAGACAGACAGACAGACAGACAGACAGACAGACAGACAAAAATTTTACTGATTGCATTTTTGGCATCAGTATCGATCACTAATCACCCGCTGATAGTTATTTTGGAAATATATTTCATGTACAGAATTGACCTCTCTACAGATTTATTATAAGTATAGATTTTGATGGATTAAATATTCTACTTATATAAATTAAACGTAAATGGACATTATATAGATTTTTTTTCGGTTGTGAGATTTTTATTTGGGTTTCTTTTAATTTTTATCAATAATATTATGCAATGTACACATTCTCAATGATGCAGTAGGCTTAATTCCTTTATCTCCCAGCTCAAAATACTTATTTGAAAGCATAACAGTAGTAAAAATCTAAGTAAAGCAGTATACTAATATTATATTTATAATAAGTGTTTATTATACATAGGTACTAATGTCGACATCGATGTAAAGAAACCAACATATTCTAATCAAGTTTATTCCATCGAAAGAAAAAATCCATTCACTCATTCGTTCATATACATTATTTTTTGCAATAGGCACATCACTAAAACTATTTAAGGTCATTGACTTTTCTTTGTTTACAAAGTTTTCAGTTTTGATTGGAATAGACTATATATCTAGTCTACCTAGAACCCTAAAGGTAATTAGACCGTGGTCGTACTCAGGCGGTATTGGCAAGTAAACGGACACGTATTGGAACTACAGGTAAGCTAATAAATTGTGAAGACACATTACTTTTAATCTTAACCAACTTTTTAAATAACCGTTATTTCAAGTATTGAGAAGATGGGGATTGTTTTGATATAACTACATGAATGGTGAAATGGTGGCTGGTTGTTACTGGTTTTTCTTTTGGTGCATAAGTAGACACGATCAATTGCTAGTTTGTTTTTAGCACCGGTTGGTCTGTACAAGTGTAGATTCCTCCTCGTAACCTGTTCCCAACTATGTTAGGGTCAGATTCCAGTCGCTGAATATCAGTATTTTACACGGAGCGGCTACCATCAGATATCCGCAACCCAATTTCTGGGCGATATCCGGAAGTGGTCGGGTTGTTGGTTGGCTGGCTGTCAGGCTTTTTGGGCTTCTGACTACCAATAACGATTTTAATAGATAATCGCTCAACGCGTTACCGGTCCAGCCCCAGGAAGTCTACCACGAAACGATCCGTCAGCTGACAATTCCTAGTTAGATTTTCGTAGTAGGCCCTCTGAGTGCGCGTGTTTCCATAAAAAAGAATACACTGTACCTTACGTAAAGGAGACACGGACCGATCATTTTTTTTTCTTATTTTCCCATTTATTTCTAGACTTGTCATTTCCTATTTCCTGTGAAGAAAACTGCGCGCTATTGGACGGTAGTATTAAAAATACATGATTCTTATTTTTGTACCGGAAACTAAATCATATCAACGTTATACACCTATACATTTTCGATCAATACATTAAACGGATACAATACGCCTTTTTCCTACATCCTGTGACGATTATCTTGAATCCCATGGCTGCGACTGGGCAAAGGGAGGCAGGTCAAACATACCTTGCTGCCTTCTTACATAGCAGTCAATCCACGACAATTTACCGGATTCCTAAAAAGTTTTTTCAACAAAGCTATATGATTTAGTAAAATTTTACCATATAAATATAAATAATAATGATACATTATGTTTATATTTCGAACTTAGTATTACAGATTAATTGTTATTAATTGTCTGTACTTACTGCTTTGTTTCACCTTTATAACTTTTATGAAATGGTATTTAGATCACTTGTATGAATAATGTAAACTCCTGCGAGATTTAAAATTACGCTGTGTACCTATGTACTTATTAATATTTTTAGGTTAATCTTTTTTGCGTTCTTAATCTTCTTGGCAGTGTAGCTGATGATGATTAATATTCAAATTTTAATATCTATTTATCTGATTACATCATTTGATCAGGTATAACGAAATAAATTCGTATAAAAGAGATCCGCAAGCGCTATTCAGTCTTACATTTAACAAGCCACTGGATTGAAGTGCTGCACTTTCATTACTAATGGTTTCGAATTCAGTATTCGATTCGCTTCGTATCAGTTTGTTATACAACGCTGGTCTTTGGACCAACATGCCATCTGCTTTTCTTTGCCTTTTGTATGAATGTAGCAATCACACTTTTCTGATTCTTACTCTGCAACCAGATGTTACTGAAATAATCTTTATTTCCGAAGCCGAGCTTCGAAAGCCAAAATATGTAGTTATTAAATGCCGGTGTCATGATCTACTAGTTGTTCGTGGCTAAGTTTTATACTAGGTACGCTGATGAACCGATTTGCAAGAGTAAGCTGCACTCGCTGCTGTCAGTCTGTTGGGACCCCGGTTAATTTCGGTTATCATTTGGAACGCAGTTTGACAATCGTTAGTGGTAATCGATCAAAGTCCAAAAAGCCATGACAACCAGTCTATCCCTCAAATATAAATATATTGCCCAGATTTTTTTTTGTGGAGGTGAGATGGTAGTGTTTTCTTGTAGGTGCATCTGATTAGACGACCCACCATGTAATTTGTAAAGGCTACGAGGATAAGAGGCTAGGAGATGATGAGATGAATTGTCTTTTTAAAGACACCCACGTTGGAAGAGAAAAGCCTAATATCAGTATTACATTTAGTTTTATGTATGATATTAGTCAGTAGCTAGTAGCTAATCGAAGTTGGGATTTATGTCAGGTTAATGCCAAGATTTAGACATTAGTGTACTGCTGTACCTCTACCTACATCCACATACATAGGGGCAGCCCGTAGCCCCCTTTTATATGGGAGCTCACCATACCGCCAATAAGTGGAAATGTGAGTGTGACAGCAGAACACTTGTGTGTAAACCGGGGAGCACAAGATAGTATAGTATATGTTTAATAAGGCTTTGTCGTATCCTTGTCAGCCCAACAAGATGTCTCAACAATACAGCCTACGGTGGAACAACCACCAGCCTAACTTCATCTCAATGTTTACGACACTGCTGAACACGCAGACCCTGGTGGATGTCACACTGGCCGCTGACGGCAAACAGCTCCTGGCCCATAAAGTTGTGCTGTCCGCATGCAGCACCTATTTTCAGGTAAGTTTTTATTTATTTATTTAATGCACTTCAACGACTTATTCACTACTGCAAACATCTCATTTCAAATTGTGAATTTGTGACATAAAGAAGTGCACTGTACTCATTTAGGAAACTAGTAAAATTACAATTAAAATGATACGGAAAATTAAGGATTCAAATTCAAATTGAACTTTATAATTTGTCAATAAATGATATCACTATTCAATATTGTTATAAGACGACAAGCACAGTGCCAATCAATCAACTAAATGGCATCTCATTGCAAGGCGACGGCGAGGGCGCCCACGTCGATGGCGACACTTATTCGATGGCGAGATGATTTGGTTGTGTTTCAACTAGACTGGTCTACAGTTACGAGCTAAATAAAAATAATGATGACAAACTAGCATAGGGAAGTAGAAATAAATACTTTTTATGTTTTGCTTGTCCATCTTGTTTGACATCATCTTTAAATATCTTTGGCACTTTTATACAATACTAAAATGATGTGAAAATATAATAAGTTTTGTTAAATTACTATTGATACATGATAATTAAACAAGCTTAATATAGTCTGGAAGCTTTGGGAACTTCATTAGACCTACACGAATGTCCTGCTGATCTGGTATGGTCGTGCGACAGGTCGTTAAGCTCCCTAAATTATGGTTGAGCTACACGATGACTGATGCATGCGTGCCGTCAATTTGGACTGGTCTACTCAAAGCTGCAATGGTTCTTTCCTCAAAAGGCCATTTCAGACATTACCCTACATCGTACCACTCACATATAAGTGTTCTTCCATGTCTGGACTTTAAAAAGACCATGATTCTCTGAGTTTGTTTCGGTGTTTCTTCTCAGAGGTCGTCAGTTAGGAAATGCCGAAGCCATCTAGCTAAAAAAAAAACCCCATACCATTGACATGTAAAAGTATCTCTAAAGATCTACTTGCAGAATAAATAATTTCATTTCATTTCATTTCATATTATTACTCGCCACAAGGAATTATTGAGTTCAATGAGTTACCAATACTCTTAATTATGCCGTCGTTGGCATCAACAAGTCATAGCTGCATTCGACCATGGTTATGGGACAATATGTGTTGATGTGAATTCAGTAAATTTTGTCTATTGAATAAGCTTCTCACCTCTACAGGAATATTTATTGTTTCATGCTTCTCTATTTTTTCGTAGTCGGAATTTAGTTATTTTTTTATTCATAAAGTTATTTGATCTTTCCAACTGCTTATTTTGTCTGTTACCTGTTTCTTTTTCAATCACAAATAGTCTCAGAGATTAACACAATATGTAGTAAACCTAACTCGTGGGTTGCACGCTGACGCCTAATAATGCTTTGGACAAATATAAAGTAAAGTAAATTTTTATGTTTCTGATTGAGTATATAAATTTCTATAGTATTGAAGAATAGTATATTATTAACAAATAGCATACTCATAAATTCACACACTCACACTTACACATACAAATACACAACGACACAATACCAACTCATATAATATCATAGAATAACAAATATAATTTTCAAAATTATATTTGTTATTGCTATTATTACGTGGGAGAGCCATGCTTCGGCACGAATGGGCCGGCTCGACCGGAGTGATACCACGGCCTCACAGAAGATCGGCGTTAAACATCGCTTGCGTTGTGTTTTGCCGAGTGAGTGAGGTTACCGGAGGCCCAATCCCCTTTTAAAAGGTCGGCAACGCACTCGTGACTCCTCTGGTTTTGCGGGTGTCCATGGGTGGCGGTGATCGCTTACCATCAGACGATCTGTCTGCTCGATTGCCCTCCTATCCCATAAAAAAAAATCGACACAGGATTTCACTTGTCACTGGATGCAAAATAAAAATAAAATATTCAACTATACCGGTGGACCCTATTGCTTAAGATACAGGGTCTGATCTACTTTAAGGGATGATAGAATTCTATATAATTGACAACATTTCTAAATTATTAAGCTACCAAAACCAAAATACCGTTTCTTTATTTTCCTATCCTGAGTTCCAAAACATTTTTAATGACGAAACTTGACGAAATAACTTACTCATTCATGGCTAGATCGTCTTAGAAAAATTTAGTTATATGAACTATTTACAACTAGCTATTCCATTTCAGTCCCTCTTTGTGGACAATCCGTCGCCGCACCCAATTGTCATTCTGAAAGACGTGACATACGCCGATCTTCGCACTATGGTGGACTTCATGTACTGCGGTGAGGTTAACGTAACAGAAGAGCAGTTACCCAAGGTGAGTACGAAAGTGCTTTTTATGTGCAGTCAACAAAAGAGTCAAGTATATTATACCTTCCACGAAACATCACTACACAAACTTTGTCAGAGTACTGTACAGGCGTCTATTTGCTTGTAAACATTTTTGTCGACTGTATATGGTGACCAATGAGATGCGGAGGTTTGATGGCAGTCGGCAGTATTACATTTTATTTGTTTGATGTTATATATTAAGTCTGGTTAAACTGGAAGCCAATTCTAATGTAATTGGACAAAAGAAAAAATGTCTGGTGTGGTCACATTGGTTTGACATTTATTGCTTCCTTTCTATCTATGTAATTCTTGGCGTTTTGTAGAAATAGTTCCGTGTATGATCGCAATCAGTGCCATGGCCCCATAAAATCGTACACGTTAATTGACAAACCACCTGTTACATTGTTACGAGTAGCGATGTGTCAACTCGGTTTGGCAAACCGGGTCAACCCGGGTTGAGAGTAACTCGAATCAAACCCAGTTACTACCTATCCAACTCGGTTGGGTTTCTAACCGCTAACGCAGACGAGACGGTGCGACGTGCGCGCGACGCTACACATCGTTTGACGGTTTGACCCGATTCGACCCGAAGCCCCGAGCCGAACGATAACCGAACGTAACCGAATTGCACCGAACGAAGTCTTCGCCGCCGAGTCGAGTTAGCGATAGCGTAATTGTAATTAGTTACATGATGAATTTTATTATACTTAAGTACGTTATTGTAGTTACTTACATGAGACTGATTATAATTCGTACCTAAATAGTTTCCGTTATGTTTAGAATTTTATTAAACTTTTTGTGATAGTGAGACTGATTAAAATATAAATATTTTTTAGTGTATCTGCTTTTCACTTTATAACAAAAAGTCCAAAATGAAAATTTAAATTTCTCAAACCGTTGCGAACGTTTCGGTTACCTACGCAAATGCAAATATACGCAAGCGACTTTTCGAACTGAATCGGGAACTCTTAACCGTTCAAAGTCGTCATCTTCACGAGTTATCTACCCGCAGCCCGCGGTCGTTTCGGTTTGGATAACCCGGGTTGCAACCCGGGTTGCAACCCGGGTTGAGTCCAATTTTGATTCGGTTGATTCGGTTAGAAAAATTTACGGTATGGCCTAGCGATGTGTCAACTCGGTTTGGCAAACCGGGTCAATCCGGGTTGAGAGTAACTCGAATCAAACCGAGTTACTACCTATCCAACTCGGTTTGGGTTTCTAACCGCTAACGCAGACGAGACGGTGCGACGTGCGCGCGACGCTACACATCGTTTGACGGTTTGACCCGATTCGACCCGAAGCCCCGAGCCGAACGATAACCGAACGTAACCAAATTGCACCGAACGAAGTCTTCGCCGCCGAGTCGAGTTAGCGATAGCGTAATTGTAATTAGTTACATGAAACTGATTGTAATTCGTAGGTACCCAAATAGTTGTTATGTTTATTTTTGAGAATTTTATTTTATGTACTTAAGTACGTTATTGTAGTTACTTACATGAGACTGATTATAATTCGTACCTAAATGGTTTCCGTTATGTTTAGAATTTTATTAAACTTTTTGTGATAGTGAGACTGATTAAAATATACATATTTTTTAGTGTATCTGCTTTTCACTTTATAACAAAAAGTCCAAAATGAAAATTTAAATTTCTCAAACCGTTGCGAACGTTTCGGTTACCTACGCAAATGCAAATATACGCAAGCGACTTTTCGAACCGAATCGGGAACTCTAACCGTTCAAAGTCGTCATCTTCACGAGTTATCTACCCGCAGCCCGCGTTCGTTTCGGTTTGGATAACCCGGGTTGCAACCCGGGTTGAGTCCAATTTTGATTCGGTTGATTCGGTTAGAAAAATTTACGGGTTGGCCCATCGCTAGTTACGAGTAACTACTCTCTGACTATGACCCCCCCAAGGTCTTTGGCTGGAACCGCACCTGATCGCAATATGGCAATCTATTCAAATGGCGACTATATTATGTGTTTAGCACAGCATAGCAGTTCGTCACACAATGACAAATTATGAATATGGTACTTACCTATGTGTCATTTTGTAATAGAAGTGATAGCACTTAGTTGTTTTGTTTGTATGTGGGTGTTAAGTCTACTATTAGTATTGTAACTTGCGCGGTGCAGTAAACGGGGCGTCGTTTTCTGTCGGGCAGAAGTCGTTTGTCGCTGGTTTATTGCGTAGAGATTGTACTCGTAGTAACATCACACATGTATATGTATATTTGTTCCCAGGTGCTGGATACCGCAAAACTGCTAAAAATCAAGGGGTTGACGGAAATGCCTGATTCTACGTCTTTGACACAATTGGGCGATTCTGTAGACGCGCAGCGACACTCGCCGGCCGCTTCCCCATCTAACCGACGCAAAAGGTAGTAATTATACATTTATTATTACTTGCAATTAGATATTGTAAATACGCGCGCAAATTTCTAAACTGTCAACAATATTGATTGCCCGGCAAACGTTGTCTTGCCCTGTATCATCATCTTCCTGCCCTTGTCCCAATTAACTTGTGGTCGGCGCATTCCTGATTCGCCGCATTCCCGATACAAAATGTAAGAGAAAATATTTTTTCTTCTTATTATTTTTCGTGTATATTTTCGATGTTTTAATTTGAGAGTATATATGCAGTTTCTTGCCGGCTCTTCTCTATAAGACCTACTATTTGGAACTGTGTATCCATATTTCATAAGTATACCTGTATATGGTCTAATTCAATGACATTATATAGTTTGACTTTAATAGTTATTCTGCTATACATATAAATCAAAATAAAAATCGGTCCAGCCGTTCTCGAGTTATAAGTGTTGTAACCAACCCGACTTTATTCTCTATTAAAAGAAGAACCTGACTCATTGACTGACATATCAATGCACAACCGAAACTACAGGAGCTAAATCCCGGAAAGTTTGCATGACGATTCCTTTTGCACTGTAGACGAGCACTAAAGAATGGTTTTTGGAAATTCAACCCTTAAGGTGGTGAAAAGGGGGGTGAAAGTTTGTATGAAACTCCGTCATTTTTTAGCGGGTGAAATCGCGGGGTACAGCTAGTTTTATATATATAGATTTTCATTGGCATTAATAATGCTGTAGAAGGGCATAAAAAACTGTGCCATCGACACGAAGAGACCTAAAGGAACCTATGAACGATATGATACTTACTACGTACCAGTCTCTTTTCCAGTATTGAAAAATCTAAATCAGAGGTACTCCAAACTTGTTTCGTTAACTGCTCACTCTTAGTATCAATTATTTTTAGCGCCTTATGGGGCATCTACATCGCAGTTACTTTTTGTGGAGCAACACTGTCTAACATGTTAACGTTAGGTAACTATAACTTTTGTGGCTACTTGTAACTATTTGTTGAATGTTGCTCATCGCATCCATACCGCCAATAACATAAATTACCATGTTTTCAATGGTACTTAACATATTCTAAAACAGCAACTTAAAGATGCTAACAATAAATAAACTTTGCTATCGGATGGTGCAGTTGACCTGCAATGTGGATGCTCCTTTAGACCATATTTAAAAACCCTAAGTTAAGCACTCTCAACATTTTTTAAAATTGGAATTGTGTTTGATTATTATGAATTTTTTTTTAAATATCGGACCTATCCTTTCCTATCTCAATTACAATAAATCCTGCAGTAATCCCATAGAAAGAAGCACTTTCAGTGTTCCTACTGTCAACATAAATCATCAAAATTAACTATCAACTTAAACATTTGGCATAAAGTTAAACCTTAAAGATTATGGAAATGTTGAAGTAAACATGCAAGCTAAACATACTTAACATGTAATTTCTCTAGGCGCAGGAAAAGTTCAACGGGTTCCACTTCTATGATAGAAAATGAAAACCGCGCTGAGGTGAATGCTCAGACGGTGGAGGCAATCACCTTGAGCAGCGTGCCCCAACAGCGACGCATGCGCGAATACCACGAAATAAGAACTATAGACAACTCACAACAGGTGGACGATGTTAGTATACACTTTGTTTTTGTGAGGAATGTCTTCTTCCGAGTATCACAATATTCAACATAACCCTTGACCTTGAGTTCATTACATTGATCTCCATTACATTGATCTCCATGCCATGACGTTTTATTGCGATTGTTTTTAGAAAGGGATGGCGCTATTTATCCCAATAACGCGTCATGGTACGGTCTGTTTTAACCGATTATAAAGTAAAGAACATGATTGTATATATAGAACTTTATAATTTCAGGCAATGGAAGCTGAAAATCTAAATGTGGAGCCCCTTGGCATGGAGACCGCCCCGGCCGCCGTCCCACAAGGTAAATAAGTTCTCTACTAGGGTCTTGTGTGATGGACGAAATAGGTATATAGTCAGTCACTAAATCTAATCGCGGATTTACGTTGGATTTGACTTCAAACTATGTCAGTTTGAAGTCAGTAACTATCCAATGTAACATAATGTATGACAATTTAAACGGGTACTAAGATTTTTTTAAAGGATTTTAAGATTTATTTTAAAGGAGTTTGTGGTTAGTTATAAATACGGCGATCTATAGATCTGCCAGGTTATGTTGCGCTTCGCGCACCGCGGTCTGTTTACTGATGGGTGATCATTTGAGCATATAGTTCTGTCTCGGAGAGGACCTTTGACAGATATCAGTGGTCGTTGGAAGCCCAAAGCCTGACTAGAAATTAGGTTGTGAAGGTCTGATAGCAGTCACTTCATGTAAAATATTTATATTTATCTGCATTTTGTTAAACTGGACGCCTACCCTACAAATGAGAGAAGGTTACGAGGATGAGGACTAATAATTTTTAACGAAACCTCAATAACTCTGCCAATTTATTCAACAGTAATGAATCCGGACCTTACGTTAGGACATGCGGAATTCAAAGATTATATTCCGGATTTCTCTGCAAAAACTAAGCCAATCAGCTTCGAGTTTTGACCACAAAATTCAGCTCTATAGTTTTAAATTGAAATTTAAAACCTAAACTATCAAATTGGTATAAAGTGTGTTATATGTGTATATGATTCAACAGTTATCGAAATGCCTACTAAAAGTTTATTTCAAGATAAGTCGCCATCACACATTGATCCATTTACAGCCATTTACTTTTAGTTCCATTATTTATTTTTTATGTTATTTAGTTGTTGTATTTTTTTTTATCAGAAACAGTAGTACATTTTATTATTTTAAGCTTTTAATGTTGTTGATGTTGTGAAGATCTTCCTTTCCCTGAAATGTTATGAAAATATCTGCATAAGTTGACATCTTTTTCAAAATTCTAAACATTAATTTAAGAATTTGAAGTCAGTTAAAAATATAAGTATATAAGTCAGTTTAAAATATTGATGTATTCGAAACAAATGTTTATCGTTAAATATGAGATGAAAAAGTTTTGATGGTGAAATAATTTCAATAGGGGGTGGTAGCTTTTCGTTAATATTTAGTTTTTTTTGCCATCCTTAATTTTCCCAATTGCATTCCCAATTCATGCCTAGTGAAGACTGAGTTCTACGTGAAAATAACTTGATCAAACAACCTGTGTACCGGTCAAAACTTTTATCATCGAAAATAATAATTAATATACAGTTTAAAAAAAAAATAGAGTACCAACTCGGGACTAGATGTGTGCCTACTTACTTACTGCCATCTATTATTTGGTTTCAAAATTATTCATCAACGTGTGTACCGTTACATACATATTATGTAGGAAAAGTGCACGACGAAGGCTCTGCCACCTAGTGGCGTAAATCCGAATCTTGTACGCAAACAATACTTGACATTGATACTTCACGTTATAATTTAATCACATTTATAAAAATGAAAAATAATATTTAACTAAGTAAAACATTATTTCTGGTTGCTCGAACACAAAGAAAAATAAGTTAAATGTTGTGTAGAAACTTCTATTACTTTCCCATGAATAGTTCTCAATTTCCAAAAGTATGTGATAAACGACAAAAGTGGATAAATTCAGTAAAAATCATTATGTACCTAAGTATGAGTTTAAAAAACATAAATATATTTGGAAATGAATTACTAATAATTTTATTGGTAAAAATAGCTAAGTTTTGTATGTAGTAGTACTGTTACTTAACTTAACTTAAATAACTTAACTTCAAATAATACAAAAAACTAACAAACTTAACTTCAAATAATACGGTTTTTTTATTTTTTGGCCCTTTGTTAAATTCTGGCCGCACTGACGATAATTATTAATCGGCTAGAACCCATATTTTATAATTTTAATCATAATAAAAATGATTTAAATATAATGTAAACATTGACGGCAATACGATGCGAGATCTGAAAGTTTCTTTTTTTAACCACACTGGTGCTCGTGTCGATTTGTGCTGCCACCTATAGTTCATGCACGTTCCCTATACAATGCACCTTCAATCCATAGACTTCACATGCAGCTTAACTCGATACTAGGTCAAATTTGACCAGGTTTTACACCGAAAAATGCATAAAATATTTTGTATTTTGAGAATTTGCCGGTGTAATCACAACACAAGCATACGCAACATGAAACAGCCATCTTGTTTCTTTCATTCACAGACTATTTAGAGATACTACGTTCTTACGTTACTACGTATTTGAGGACTAAGTCTTGTATTAGTCTTTTATCCTAAATATAAAAATTTGGTCATACTATTGTTGTTTAAAATATATATTTAAATTAGACAAAGATACCTATAATTTCAATATCTGCCTGTCAGTCTTTTCTTCTAAGTGTGATACCTCTGGTATGTACTCATGCATGTTCTGTTTTATGTGTAGATAGTTGTCTAAAGCTAAGAAACACCCGGTATTTCTTTCCATATAAAAAACTCACTGTGAAAATTGTATTAAAGTGACTTGAGATTTCTGGAAAAATATAAAGCAATTTATAAAATCAACTATACATTTTTAGACAATCGCAAACGTTTTACTTTCCAGGGAAGGGAGATCAATGAGAAACCGTTTGTTTAAACTTTAACTCAAAATAATTATACTGTACCTAGAGAATTTTATTAAAATACGTACATTTATCTCTCTTCCCAGGAGGACAATGGACAATGTTGGAGCATTCCTACCCGCGGTACTCGAACTCTTGCATCGGCGCCGGCGCACTGCAGCCCGACCACGGAATGTACATTAACAACCCGATCAACCCACACATGGACGCCGATATTAACTACGGACAGGGGCTTGGCGTGGCCGGACCTTCGCCTGGCCCTTCCTGTGTGGACGTACAAAATGCACAGGAAACGATCACTCCAATCACTACAGTACCCAAACGACGACGCACCACTAATCCACAGTCAGAGGAGAATTTTCAACGTGCTCTCGAGGCCGTTCGTTTCGGAGGCATTGGATTCTGCAAGGCAGCCCGGATGTTCGGTGTCAACAACAGAACTCTTTGGCTTGAATATAAGAAAAAAGGATACCCAAACAACCGGCCAAGCATAAAGAGTAGAATCAAGAGGGAACACACGACACCGCCGCCCGAACACAAGGAGGAGCAGCAGCCGCCCGAGCAGCAGATGGCGTTGCTGTGTCCACAGCACCAAATGCCGTCCGGTTTTATGGACTCTACGCCGCCACATGGGATCCCGCTGCATAGCGTGGCGCACAGCACGCCCCTGAACATTCTCGGTGTTAACTTTAATTCGATGCAATAGAACGCGGCCTGCGGCGTGTCAGTTGACGAGTCGTACTCGTTGTGACACGAGTGGCAAGGCGCGGAATACGGGCCTCCGCCCTACATGGCGCCTTCGCCCCCGCATCCCGCCCTCGCGCAGCCGCGGTATGATCATATATACATGCATCTTGCGTTGTAAATATTAGATGGAAAACGTAAAGTACTTATAGGTATTGGCTGTGGTGTCACCGCATTAGACTTATACAGTATCTCCTTCCACGATCAGTAACACCTTGTCGTCAGCACTGTTGACGATCGAGAAAAAAGTTTATTTTATTCACTAACGTGAACATGTTTAACGGGAGTTATTTTCGATAATTCCAGATCAGTAATACTTTGATTTGATTGGAGAAACAGGTCCGTTGGTTCACAATGTTGATGAACGACACTTTGTTTCCCGATCATTCCTATACTTAGTTGAAGAGTCTAGGTATAGAAAAGTACATGCAAATAAATATATTTTCTTTCTTTCTTTCTACATTTCAATTAAAGATGATTTACAAAATGAATAGGTACGACTTTCAAAGCTAAAAAAATTATAACAAAATAATAATACTTCTTTTTTTACTTTACAATCAGCGTATCAGGAATTTTGTAATTAGAAAATCGAATACCTATGTATAGGTTTCATATTAACCACCATAATAATATCTTTATAGGTACTTAAAATTAGTCAAGTAAATGTAATTTACCATAATTTAAAATATACGTATTTATGGTAAATTAGATTTTCACAACTACGTTATTAACAGTGTTAAAAACAGGGGTATTATTGATTGGGAATAATCGGCAATTATTTCTGATCGTCATCAGAGCTGGTGATAAGGTGTTTCTGATCGGGAATATTCCGATAGAATGGCACATAATCTTTGTCATTTGAATGAGGTATAATAATGTTTGTAAGTCTAGAGTGTTACAATTGCGGCGTACTGTCAGAGTTAAATAGGCAATAATATAAAGCAATGTTTGGCATTTAGGTAGTATATCGTCATGTGTGGATTAGGCCGCGTACACGAATTCAACGGGCGCGGCGCGGCGGGGCCGGCGGCGCGGGTATCGGCGTGGTAACGCTTATACGTTTTCGAAGTCAGCGGGCAGATAGGGGCGACCTATTGTTCTGTCATGAGAAATTAGTGTCTTTGTTCGCGAACGAAATGTCTAAACAGCGACGACAACATCTTTTTGATGCAAATTTCTTCGTAATGTTATGATAGTTTTGAAACGTCGTTCGTTAAAAAGTATAAAATAAAATGCACAACACTACGTCAATGCAGACGCGCGGACACCTCTCGACGGGCGCGCAACTCTAGTACATCGCGCTGCTCCGCTGCCTTTGAGAACAGTTTCATATAAATTTATGCATTGGATCGCGCCGATCGCCGCGCCGCCACCGCCGCCGCGCCGCGCTCGCTTAGTTCGAGTACGCGGCCAAACGAAACGCTGTTGTTAGTGCAACTTGGGGTCGCTCGAAGCAATATCATGCAAATCCATACTTATCAATGTAAAAATAACTAATTATTACTGTTAGTAATTATAATAATAGCCTTGTGTTGGCATAATACGTGAATGTAAACCTGTATATATTTTATATTAAATAAGTATCCTGTTCAAGTAAAACCGGCGACCCTGATAGGTAACGGCCATAGCGGTAGTATTGCCATGAAAATTAAAACGTATTTTGTAGATCTCAATAGAACCGTAAGTTATGAACTGTTCGGTGAACAAGTGTTATTACAGTATAGGGAAGTGCACAACCGTAGTGATAATCGTCGGATCGAATGTGATAGCGAATTTATTATGTGTAGCTGCTACTTTTTTGCATCACAATGTGTATTGCTTTTTCAAGGTTTGTATCGTTGTCTCCTTAGTTTTATTTTTGTCTCACCACGTTGGGTGTGAAATGAGTTTCTAAAAGCAGTCTTCACTTCAAGTGGTAAACAAATTCCGATCAAAGTATGATTTATTTTACAATATTTTAGTATCGCCCATATATCTGTTCTATTTCGAAATAAAAAACCTATCTGGATTGTTTTCGCTATGGGTGATTGAAATTTAACTCTCCAGTAGGGAAAACAATCCAGAGATAGGTTATTATACAGTGATCGGAAAAAGGTAAGCAAATTTACCTATACTTCAAAGAACATAGACAAAATGTGGAGTCTTCCTTACAACATTTTTTCTGGGACGGAAATTGTCCCGAGTTTCAGGATATCATTCAAGTACCTGCCTAAAAAATAATGTTATATAATCTGAATTCCTTTCCTGTTTTTGTTTCCCAAAATTGACACAAAACTAATAGACACAAAAAAAACAATCTCCATAACTTGGATTGAACTAGGTAAGAGCGTGGAAGAGTAATTTACATACCAGCTTTAATAACCAATAAGGTGCATTCCAAGGGAGATTGGCTTTTATTTTTCGAAAATAATATAAATCGTGTCTACTCGTTTTGTGCCAATTTTGGGAAATAAAGATAGGAAACGAATTGAATTGTTTAATATAATAATAAATTTACTTTAGTGTTGTATCGAATGCTGGGACAATTCTCCTGAAAAAAAAACAATGTTGTCGTAAGGAAGTCTCCATTTTTGTCTCTGTTCCTTTAAGAAGTTAAGGTAAATTAGCTCACCTGTTTCCAATCACTGGTAATAACCGGCCGAAATTAATAAATTTCGGCTGTAAATGGACAGTGAATACTCCAACAGCATGTCGTACCAGACGATAAGAGTATGTAAAACTTAATCTGAAAATAGAACACTGCTTGTCTAACATGACACAACTGAGGGAACGATTACACGAACAAAGATTTAGTTTTTAGTTTTGAGTGGCAGGTTACGTTTATATTTTATTCATAACTACCTCTATTAATAAGTATTTTAATAGCATGTAGGAATATTATTTTTATGGATTCATTCAGAAGTCACCTAAAACAAAGTACCTATCTACGTATAGTATTTTATTCGTACTACGTTGGCGATGTGTTCCAATAACCCCTTTTTTTCATAATCATTTTTAATTTACTATAAAATTTTACTATTTAGATTTTATAAATTAACTAGTTGTCGGGCACAACTATGTTGTATGTTGTACTACATTACTTCTCCTTTGATCAATCACTCCGGCGCAGAATGTGCACTTTGCATCTGGTGCACTTCTCGTAAAGGGCACTTCTCATAACGGGCTCAAAATGTGCACTGCATGATGAGCACTTCGCAAAAGGTGCACATTTTATTAAAAAACTCATTACCCTTCCTTTTTTCGTAGTCGGGTAAAAATAGCCGCTGCCCACGATTTCACTCGCATTACAAAAGCATTTACTATATCCAAAGATTTACTTTACCAAATCCTTGGATTTACTAAAAGATTTACGAAAGGGGTGGCTTTCTGAAGCATGTGGAGTGTGTCGGTACCTACACTCCATAGTACACATGAATTTATTAATTCTCACCAAAAAATTACAAGACTTGCTATTTTTGTGTTCTGTAAAGTTCTGTTTACTCAATAATATAATTAAAAAATCGTGTTCCAAAATATATATAGTAGCCAAAATCAACTTTATTTTAAGATAATTGGAAAAAACTGCCCACTTTTATGAGGAATATTTTGATGTATATTTTTTATTGAGAATTAATAAATCCTTACATGATTCGCCTTACATTAAGAATCCTATATGGGATTTTTTTATGCATAAAGAGTTTGATTGTCTTATGATAATGCTATCGATTTATATTAAAAACTATTTTCAATAAAATGTGCACATTTTACAAAGTGCACATTCTGCACTGGAGCCTTTTAAATTATTATTTTTTATGAAATAATCGAAATCCAAATTCATCACAATAACTTACGAAATTTTCATCAAAAACCTATGAATGGCTTAGGAATGCTTACGGGACAAACTTTCATTTTAGCAAATATTCATATTGATAAAGAATTTTCCAGTGACATTTCATTACTATCATTCATCATTTCATTTCCGTGTATTTTAAGTATCCAAATTCGTCGGCTCATTTAATTTCATGACGTTAAAATTATTTTTTGATGAATCTTTCTTTTTTCAAAATACTTTCTATTTCATATTGAACTCCTTTATTACTTACTTTGGTTGTTAATGTTCTATCTCACGATTATTATAACATATATGATAAGATACTGATACTGAAATTGATATATACAAATATATCGATATTTTTCGTGAGATAGAACAAATTGCACTTTCTCGAGGCGCTCGTTTAGCTCGTCGAAATGCAAGGTTACAAAAATTTTCAAGAAATTATCAAGAATCTTATTTACTTTCGTATATTTCCAGTGAAGTATTTTGCACGAAATGAGGAACCTAGGTATCCGAAACCGAATAATATCACAATTAGATTGAATTCTGTTAGGATTACGATTTATTTTGGTATTAGGTTTACACGGATAATTGGGTACTCCGGACCTTTAATATTTAAATGACTTTGGCCGTATAATAATATTAATATTGAACACATTGCCACACATTGATTAATTGATTATATTGCATTTATTTTTCGATTACTACTAAAATTACAAATCACATTTCAATTTTATATTTTACTATGTACTTACATTTAGTTACTAAGTTAACTAATAAGAATAATTATTTAAATAACAATATCCAGCGATTTTATATGCCAGTACTGAAAAATATTTCTCAAAAGTACTTAAAGAAAGTACCTTTTACTTAGACTGATTTTTCAAATCACAATTTGATTTTTTTTATATTTAAACAACATTTTCTCAACTACAATACACTTGGTTTTAAGTAGCTCGAAGGTCATTACCAGAGATCTCCTATAATGTAAAATAATTAGGTAGACGTGAAGTGTAATTATGTCACTATGCATTTATAGTATAAGTTAGTATTAAAACGTTAGGCACGAGGGCAAGCACACGGTTCATTGCGCTGCGTTGATAACGCACCTGTACCATGAGGGATTCATCTGTGTTCGCAGGTGACCCATATTCAAGGCGTACGATAGGCCAGCTAAATATTTTTAAACCAGTCTGTGACATTTTGTTCAGCTCTAATCACTATGTAATTACTATGACCGTGCTATGAATGTATCAGGCACGGAAACGAGCACGACGCGAACTACTATGCCCACTAGAACGTATCAACAGCGTATACAAACAAACCCGACATAACGGTGTTCATGACGATCATAGTAACTGCGTCTAATCCGCGTGTTATTATTGTCTGTATGGTTCCCGTTTTCTCAGTTGTAGTAGGGTAAAGTGACCCAATTTTGGCACCCTTATTAATTATTGGCACTTCTGTAATTAAACCTTTATATTAAAAACTCATCTCACGCTGTTACAAATAATCTAAATTAAGAACTTGAGCTACTTATATTGGGAACCTATTGAAAAGAATAAATCATAATGCTGTCGGAACGTTAACAACAACAGAAAGTGTCTCGATTTCACCAGTGAAAACTATTTTTTTGGTAAGCTTCTTAATAATTTATTAATCATTTTTGCTAATAATTGGATACTTTAGTTTACATGTGGGTTTAGAACGGTCATCATACGTGGTTTTAACCCGTATGCTCGCCATTGCGCTGCCTGCGTGTTTCGGTTGGGCAACATCGCGTGCCATGCACGTGACGTAGCGTATCGACCTGCAAAATATCGATGACGGAACGGTCTAGTGGGCATAGTCTGATACTTCTCAATATTCTCATTATTTTGTCTGATACATTCCTAGTACAGTTATAGAATGAGACGGTGTAGTGGATTCACAGACTCCTTTATGTGTATTTTCAGCCATGTGCGGTAGGTATGTTCCAATGCAGTGCAATGTACCATGTGACATAACGTAAATGTAACACGCCCCTGGCCCGTACTAGAATGTGTTAACGCTATCGTTATGTGTATGTGCGAGAAATGCTGCTGTTTAACCTGTAGGCACCTCTCTCACAACCTAAAAATGATCGTGGACCAACCTTTTAATACGGGTCCATATCGGTCTAAGATATTGCGTAACTTTCGCGAGCGGATTTACACTGCATGTAGCAAGCATCACATTTGATATTTGAGCATCACAATATTTTTTGAACATAATCTATACATGGAGAATCCTATTCCAGTGTCTTTTTATTCCTTAAACATCTACAACAATTTGATTAGTTCACTGTGACTACCTCTACAAAGATTAAAACACTTGATTGATAATATAGCGTGGATAATAGGAGTAAGGTACTCCATTACGAAAGGTTTTACCCGAATAACTGCAGTTCGAAAAAACGCGACCACGAATATTGTTAAAACGAATAAACCTTACCCGAAAGAATACACCCGGAAATTATGGCTCCGCGAATAGATACTGATCTGTATCTGATATCTGTATCGATATATTGTATCGATCGTGAGATACAGGGGTCATGCCATGACACATTAATTGCTGTGAAATAGATATGACCATTGGTCTGCCAAGTCAAAGGTTATATCACTAGATATGACCATTGATCTGTCAATTCAAAGGTTATATCACTAGATATGACCATTGATCTGTCAAGTCAAAGGTTATATTACTAGATATGACCAGTAGATATGACATGTGAAAATAGTTTTTGTGTTTATTTCATATATTATTGTGTCATGACATGGCCCCTGTGAGTAGACAAGACTATAATAGACTAACATTAACTATTAATTATTTATGTATCGATTCGTGGTAGCGTGATTTCGGGATGCATACATTTGGGTAAGGTTTATTCGCTTTAACAATAATCGTGGTCGCGTTCTTTCGAGATGCAGTTATTCGGATAAATCGTTTCGTGGTGGCTTACTCTACTCGCGTGATAGGAGCCTGTAGTTGATAACCGACAATACACATACTGGGTTCATTACACTAGTGCAAAACACAAAGTCGCAAATTTATTTTTATTAGCCAACTATCATAATTTTAATCCTAAAATTAAGTCGTTTAGTCATTTTCCATGTTATTCATGCAGTTTCGAACCGCCTGCGAGTACGATTTGTGATCTTGTGACTCTACCGTCATTTTAGAAGTATTACTTTTTTTAAATAACTAAGAAGTATTATATTTTTCTATTCGCTTAGATTTACAACGATAATAATTATTTTCGGCGTTTGCGATCTCTGTAAGTTTTTGTAATTTCGACTGATTTTTAAAAATAATTTAGATGGTTTTTCTCGTTTAGGCTGGCAACATAGCTGCTACGTATCGGAAGGTTATTCGAATGTAAATATAATATGTATATACTTGATTATGTATCCTTGAATGTTGCTCTGCCTAGTCTATATCTCGAAAGACTGCTCAGAAGCGGGAAGGTGGACGTTCCACAACGTAACTCTATAATCTGGTATATTGTAGCTTCTAAATAAAATATTTATTATCAGTAGTTGAAGCAATAAACATATTTTTATAAATAACCTCTAAATGTGTTAAAAAATTAATAAATTTTCTGTACTCAGATTATAGAGAAAGTACTGCTTTCGCGTTTTATATATTTTTCTCTTTTTCTTTATAAGTGCCATCCAAGGTGAATTTAAAGTATTTATAATTATAATTATGTTGGTCATTAAGTAATTGGCCGTGAAATATCGATGTTACCAGATAACAAAAATGATTTAGTTACTAAAACTTGTGTGTGGGTAGTGTTAGATAGGTAAATTTATAGGTTAGTAATTGTATTATTTCATCGTAATGTGATTTCCTGCAAATATCTTTAGATTATAACTATAATTTTAGATCTTTAACAAACTTTTAAGAACCATACACAATTACACGACGTCATACACCGGCAATCTGTTTGTCACAAAAGACTGAAATTATAAAATTCGAACTTTTGGCGCTGGGGCAACGGACACACTCATTTTCATTTTAATAATTCTTCATCAGTATCTATCATATACCTATATTATGTACTTTCACACACACACGTACACACCCTTACATATCTACATTATACACATACTTGTTTGTTTCCGATTCAACATTTTCATTCTTTTTGTTCTGTTTTATTTCACTACGAATCTATAGTAAAACACACTCAGTTCAAATTTTAATAAAAATATAATTCATATGGAATACGGAAAAAAATAGTTAATCTATTGAAAGCAAATAGACATGATGTATATGCCAAGACGCAGTCGCAGGGCTAGCGGACACGTTACACACACGCACCAACATATTCACACACTCATTCACAGCAGATTAGGGCATTCAAGCAGATCTGATCCCAAGACACAGTCGTAGGGCTAGCGCACACATGTACACACGCACGCACATTTTCACACAGTCATTCACAGCAGATTATGCATTCAAGCAGATCTGATCCCAAGACACAGTCGTAGGGCTAGCGGACACACGTTCACACACGCACTTAACATCACACACTCACACACACATCCATTTTACAAAATATACGATTTTTTTTACTGAAATATGGAACAATATCAATATTTCCGACAATAACAACCTTTCCAATATCACCCACACACAAGCCAGTGATCTTTAAGTACCAGTGTTTGTCAAAATAGTATTATTCATTATGAAATTAATGTTGTACGGTGGAACAGTGGATTGGGCGGTGGTCGTGAACGTGACCTGCTCTGTGCGAGCAGGCGTATGGCGTTATGGAACTGAATTAATGATGTGATCAGTGAACGGTGATAACTGTACAGTACCCCCGAGATAACAGCGCGCGTGTAAAGTCAGCCGTTGCAAACAGCCACACAGCTCAAATAACTTTATTAAGTGGTCATAATTATGCTAAAATATCGAAATCAGTAATGACATTCGAACAATTACAGTCGGGTTCTTTTTTTTTTCATTAAAATTTACCACGGAAAAATCACTTGCGGATAACTTCAGACGCGCGCTGTTATTCGGGTTCCTGTTCACATGACGTCTACGTCGATTCAGCTACACAGTATGCCATTTAGATCGTCGATAATCCGTCGTAATAGCGCTGATTTTTAATGCAAAAATTAGACGTGTTGTAGTGTATGTTTTCTTCGTTTGATTTACGCTAAGAAAGACCTGAATATTTGTGTTGGGTGCTAGTTAGTCCACCAAATTTAAATTGATATGGTTCTCGAAAGTCATAGTTCAATTTTGGGTTTATTGCTATAGAAATTGCGATAATTATCAAATCAATCCAATAATTTTCACGGCCCGCCCTTACGCGATTTGGAAAATCTTGTTACACAATTTACTTATAATTTGACATTATAGCTGTGTGCGATTCGGTGGTGCCGCCCCGGCTATATAAAAAAACTGCCAAGATTTTGTAAAAGAATTGTAAAAGTTGATTCCCAAAACCATAAAAATGTCAAAGTTATGGTTTAAAAGTTATAAGGGTTTGAACGTGGCCGCGTCATTGAAACGCGGAGAACCGCGCGGCCACGTAAATACGGTCACGGACAAGCGGCTACATAAATAGTCTAGCCAGAACTTAAGTGAGCGATACACGCTGGTATTTGTTTTTCTTAGTACAGTATTTCTCCATGTGATCGATAGAGGATTTCCCATGTGTAAAAAATGGGCAGAGTGTTCGGGTTTAGTTAATGGTTAAAATTTACTATTTTCTGAAGTTGGACTAAGCTATGATGTCAATTTTTAAGGAAAGGATTTAGTGTAATTATGGTCATATCTTTATACTAAATCACGCTGTCATGGCATGTGTTGGCGCAATTATTATTGCTATGAACCCAGGATATGTTCGATTTATTTAAAATCAAATAAAAAAAATTTGGTGGGCTGAACAATGGTCTAGGTTGGCGGAATTGATTACGTCAACGTCACAGAAACGTCTCTATCGAATATAACTACATACCTATTGATAAATTTAAAATGAGTATATCAATTCTCGCATGAGTTTAAAATAATTATCACAATTAAATTTCTTATTATTTATAAAGTTTCCATAGGTCACGACTATCGGCCCGAAATATGGTTGTTCACATAAAGGCAAAATTGATGTATTTTGTGCGTAGCACTAATAATAAATTGTTCTATACCAAAATAGATAATAAATACTTTTGATTATTTTGTATTTGCTCTTTTTATTGCCCCCCCCCCCCTGAGTAACTTGTCCTGTTTTCCTAGATTTTATCATGATTTACTACGATCTATGGATAACGGCATAAAACTGATGGGAGATTTGTATTTTATAGCAATTATTTCCTTTGACAGGTACACTAAATGAGATTTAACTTTGAATTCTTAGTATCATTGAAAAATCCTGAACTTCTATATAATATAGGTATTTAAAAATTAAATTCTAGTAGGTTATAATTTTTAAAATAAATATAAATAGTAATTACGTTTGTTACTCGGTCACGCAAAAACTGTTTTGGATGAAGTTTGGCACACAGTTTATAATGAGGATCAACCCATATTTATTACTTATTTTTGTTTGCGACCGCGCAACATTTATAATTATTTAAAGTTTAAACGGTATTTTTAATAATCATGATACGCATGTTTCCGGTAACTATACGTATCCTCTTTAATTTATTATATAATGTTATTGATAGGTACGTATAGTTAAAATAGACAGATTTGTTTGGACTTCATTTAAATTTTTCCATACGAAAAACGCTGGCACAAATGTTTATTCACTTATCAAATAAGTACCTAAATAAAACATTTTATGGTTTTATCTTCGATAATGACGAACTCACATACAAACTTTCATCCCTTATTTCAACCCCTTCATGCCTTTTTACAACAAGAGGTAGCTCGTCTATTTGTACCAAATTTTATCAAAATCGTATCTGGGGTTACGCGTGACTGTTTGGCCTTCCATACGAGCTTTCATCCCGACACAGGTGGGAACTTTGACAATGACGAACTTCCATGCAAACTTTCATCCCCTACTTCAACCCCTTCAAGCCTTTTTTCGCGATTACAGGAAGCCTATGTCCTTTCCCAAGCTCTAGTCTATCTTTGTACCAAATATCATCAAAATTGGTTCAGTCGTTAGGCGTGAAAGCATAACAGACAGAGTTACTTTCGCATTTATAATATTAAGATATTAAAATATTAAGTAGGGATTAAGAGGTGTTATACCAAATGATAGGTCATATTCTATAACATCATCAGATCCACTTTCTGACGGCGGCTGGCATCGACGAACGAAGCACTTCAAGCGTCAATCGCGAGTTCCTGAAGAGATAAATATACGCAAGCAGACGTCAGAGCCGAGCCTGTCGACCACCGCCGCGCCGAAGACCCCCGCCTCTCTACAGAAACACGATTCCTACCCGCAAAGCTCCACGCCCAAGGTAACACCATCCATACCAATTCTATAAATCTGAAATCGTATTGTTAATTCTTGGCTACTCAATCAAACTAGATCAAAGATACAGAGCTAAAACTTTAGGATAAAAACCGACAAGGTTTCGTTCACCTGAGTCCGTGAAATTCAAATTTCAAGTGATTTTTTGCAGTTTGTAGGTGTATAACAAGTTCTAGATTCAGTAGTAATCGCGACATTAACTATACAACATTCAAAACTGATAACTAAAAACATAAATCCTTATCAAGCCAATTACAATAATGAGTTTTAATCAATGTTTTTAGTTAAACATTGTGAACTTTGTATAGTTAATGTCGCAATTACTATTGCCATGAATGTAGAACTTATTATAGAAATAGAATAGAATAGAATTTTATTTTGCAAATATGGGTAATACATAATAAGTTCTTAAGATTACATTTAGCTCAGCCACATTTTACCAATCGGCATGCAAATATTTGAAATTATTTATATCACTATTATTACACTTATTTAGATCAATTTATAAATTACTATTATAAAGTTCTTAACTCATCAACTTAATTAAAAATATATGTTTGTATTAAAAGGGGGATATAAATTAGTATCATAAGATTAAATATCATGTCATTACTATTACATATATCATACCATTAACATTACCATCATTTAACATGTCATTATTATTACTATTGTCATTAATATTACAATTCCAAAATCAAAATGTCAGAAATCAAATGAAGAACGTCGTATATCAACATTTCTAAAATCAAGATGTCACTAATTAACCAATATTTTTCTCCGATAGGAACTCAGTTACACTGTAGTACACAGTATAGACCTACAAACTGCGAAAAACCACTTGAAATTTGAATTTGGCGGGCTCAGGTGAACGATCCGCCTTAAAGTTTTCAGGAAAAAGTACACACATTGAAATAGTTTCTAAAAAGCGAAACTAGATGGCAGTGTTTACAAGTTGGAGAATTTCAGCAGTGGTGGTATTATTATTAATACAGTTATATTAAATGTATATGGATAAGAATACGTTGGACCCTAGATTTTCAGGATTGGAACCACACAAATTAAATAGGGTGTAAAGCTGAGTACGCAATTTAAGTAAATACACACACCGTTACGTTACTCGGCAACAATGAGATCCTACCATCAAGTGTGCTATGTTTAGTTTTCTTTTGCAACATGTACTGCGTACGGCAGTGGTCGTCACACTTTTCTGGTCAAGGGCCATATAGGACAATGTGAGTTAGCATTGTGGGTCACACATTCGTGGTTTGGGTAGTTGACAACACCAATCAATTGACATAGGTATTTTTTATGAGCTGTTAAGGCGGATCGTTTCGCTGTGCCCGCGAAATTCAAATTTCGAGTGGTTTTTCGCAGTTTGTAGGTCTATAATAAGTTCTGCATTCTGCCTCGGAAAGCCTATTCAATGGCTTTCCGTACAATGAGAGCTCAGGTTATAATAGTCCATGTATTCCACAACGCTTACCTACCTACAAGGTTTGACTTTCATCTCGATATGTTCTAAATTCAGCAGGCTCAAGTCACTCGAAAGCCTCGTCTAGAACAAGAGGTCGGTTCACTGCTGATTAGGGCGCTACCGGTAACCGAGCGACAGTCGTCCACCACCACGACTGTGACCTCCGCTTCAGCGTCGTTCGAGTCCACAACCTCGGAGACATCGCAGACACAGCGGGCGAGCCATACGCCCGCCGTCCGCTCAGGCCCCCCGCTCAGCTGCAACTTCTGCTGGAACACCGTGGACGAGTGCGGCAGGATCCTGCGGCGGAAGACCCAATACCACTGCCCAGAGTGCCGCACCAACCTATGCATCGTGCCCTGCTTCCACGAGTACCATGACGGGCCTGAAAGTGATTATAATAATTCCAACGCTCGGTGAAGCTACGGTTTGGATTTAAGTGTGAGGCGTTTGTCGAAGAAATGGTGGGTGTGGAGTCCTAATCCGAAGAGGGAGTAATGTGGGACGTGTTATGTTATTGGTTATGCTACAAATGTCTAGAGACCTTCTACCTTTATAGACTGCTTGCAGCATGAAAGTGATTTGAGTCAGGTATCTCATTTTACAATTGTAGTTTTAAGTCTTTTAATATTCTATCGGGTATTCATTAACAATTATTATAATTAATAAAGAGTTTTAAGTTTCTAACACGTCACATTACGCATGTTATTTTTACTGCATTGTATACTCATTAGGTACCGGTGATTGGAAACGAAAACGAAAAGTGGAGATTGCCTTTATTCAATTTTTTTTTCTGGGACGAAGATTGTCCCGAATTTCGGGCCGTCATTCAATTACGTTAAAAAATATTATTAATACAGTAATATAATTTAATTCAATAGTTTTTGTTTCCCAGAATTGAAAAAATAAGTGGGTACATTCTTCATCATTTTCAAAAATAAAAGTAAAAAATTAGTAGATATTATTAAATTAAACTCTATTATATGTTAGACTTATAGTTCACTTCGTGTGTCAAGTATGTTAATTATTGAGCTTAATTACTATTTACGTTATGTTTCTTGTTTTTACGATAACAATTGTACGAAATGAGAAACTTCTTTATTTCTTTTTATTCCCATCTCTCATAACATAAGATGAAAACAAAATAGATGTTCAATCTTAGACATCTTAGTCATCCGTCAACCTCACATCAAGTTACCACAAACTGCCATATTTCCCCAATGATTATTAAACTCTATTATTTGGAGATTAAATTAAAAATCGATTGAAGAAATTTGACACTTGCATACCAAATACCTGCTGCTAAGTGCTGTTGACTTTACCTACCTACTTAGCAATGACCCGAAAATCGGGACAATTTTCGTTCCAGGAAATTTTTTGTCGTAAGGCAGTCTCCACTTCGTTTCTGTTCCTCGGGATTTAGGTAAAATAGCACTAGCTATTCCGATCACTGCTCATTACTCATATTTTTTTAATAAATATAATAAGCATGTAGCATGTAATGTATAGTTATTCTATCTCGCGAAGACTTGTGTGATAAGCTTTATATCATTGACATAAAGTTCAAACTTTAATAATTTCAATGGCCTTCGTGAGATACATCGTCTATATCTTGTATATACATATATATATTAATTTACAGGTGTCCCAGAAGTCGACATCAAGCTGGAATTGGGTAACAGGGTAAATCATAATAGTTATCAGAAAAAAAAAACAAAGTTACTATGTAATTTTAAAAAGTAAATAAAAGTAATCTAAAAAGTCTACTGCCAAAAAAGATGGAAACAAGATGACTGATCTAATGCAGTCGGAAGCAAACGTTTTTGGAGTTTAATTTACGATTATGCCTTCGACTGCATGACATTTATCATCTTGTTTCAATCTTTTCTGGCAGTCGGGGGTTTTGATTTTTTTAAATTAACTGTTTAAAATAAGTAATTTAGATATTTTCTGATAACTATTATGACAGCCTCTTACCCGAATCTCGGATTGACGTCAACTTTTGGGACAACCTGTATAAAAGTATCCATGAATTAGTAACTTTAAGATTTCATACAGTTATAGGTATATATACCTATTCTTAATACTTATATGAAAATATGTATATTTATTGTAGTGCATGTGTTAAATGTTGTCGGTGTTATTTCTTATTATTGTTAATCCCGGATCTCGAACATGGTAGATATAGTACATAATATTTATCCATCATTAATATCGTATGTCTAGTGTCATAATTTGGTAACGAAATAAAATATTGTGTTAATTATGGACACTAATACAGGGTTTTACTCAGTAATGGTATATCATTTCAGAAAGAGGTAAAAATAGCGGTATGGTAAGCAAAAATCAAAAAGATCAAAAAGTCAATTTTTATTCCTCCTATACGAACTCGACAAGTAAGAAAGAAAATATTTTCCTGTATATAGAAATTGCAGACAAAAGTTATTTATTATCAAGGGTAGGTCTATTTAGGTACTATTGAATAAAAATATATTATATGTGAGATTTGATTGAATAAAATAATTATTCACACATAAAATGGAATGGAAATATCGTCCAAACTTCATAATACTTAATAACAGTTGTTTTTGATATTAAAATGCTTAATTCCTCGATTTATAACATTTTTTTTATGATATTATCATAGACTATGCATATATAAGTGATTGAAAGAATATAAATATACCTATATTTATATTCTTATTTGGACTATAACAATACAAACACGTTTGCATAAATTTCACATAATTACAGAATTTTTGAAGTCTACCCATATATTCGTGTTTAAAAAAATGGTATTTGTTTTTACTAATTAAAGACGTAGGTACACGCAAATAATATTATTAATTTCCTCATTCGCTTGGTGGTCGCGACGGCATCTGCTAAGTATGAGGATCTAGGTGTGATTCCCAGGTTTTGTGTTAAAAATTCTCAAGGAGTCCCTATATCCATTTTCAGACCTCTAGCATCAAAGTTTTCGGAAATCTTATACAAACCTCCATCTCTTAATTTAAGGGGTTGGGAGATATAAGTTCCAAGTTTTAGATTTTTGTTGTTGTTTGTATACTAATACTAGCTTATATACCAAATTTCAGCTGGGTCATTAACAAAATCGGGGTTTTTGCAATGACTCCTTTTCTATCGTTTTGTTTCGCGCTCCCTCCCGCATTCAACAATTCACCAAAGTTTTATCGCAAATACACTATTATATTTTTTATAATTGTTGTGAGACGTTTAATACCAATTATACAAAATATAGTATAATTGGTATAAATCGAATCAAAGAAAAGAGCTCTCAGGTTAGAAACCGATAAATTGTATTGTAACTAGTACCTAGTAAATTGAATTCTTCATAGGAATAGTAGTATTGATGTTTTTATAAAGAAAAAGACATACAATAGTCTTGATGCCCTGTAAAAATTATCGTCTTGTGATCATGGTTGCCTATCTCGAATTTGAAATTATAAAGTTTATTTCGAATCTTTAGTTATTATATATTATTTATATATACACACCATTTCTTTGACAAATCCATTTAGGTTTTGTAATTTGTAAATAGTTAGGATAAGTTAGATTTAAATGTAACGGTCAGACAGTTTTGTCAAGCTGTTTTACAACACGTCTCTATTTACAAATGTACAGGGTTACTGGTAACTCGACCGACGTATTCCTGGCACGACTTGCTAGAGGAGCCAACATGCTGCAATTTAGAAAATCAATAGTTTCTGAGATAAAGGGTTTTCTTTCACAACCCAGAATTTGGCATTCAAGTTCCATTTAAAAGAAACTGCTTATTGGATGGCTTTACTTTTAATTCATATTCATAGCTGACACCTAAACTAAGCCAATGGAATCATTCAAATGGCAATACTACTGAATTTCAATTCACGAGTCATTAAATACATTTTATGTTTTTAAAACCTGTTTTTTATCTCTGAAAATTTTAATGACAGAAAATTTAATTAGCAATCAGCAGTTAGACATTTAGTCATATAGTTCATTTAGAAATTACTAATAAAATTTGATACAATGGCTTAGTTTAAGTGTCAGCTACGAATGTAAATTATAAGTAGGCCCATCCACTATGGAAATCTTTTTATAATTTATTGAACTTGAATGTCAAATTCTGGGATATCAATGAAAACCCTTTAAAATTATTATTTTTCAGAAACTTGATTTTCAATCAAAATTATAGCATGTTGGCTCCTCTATCACGTCCTGCCAGGAAAACCTACGTCGAGTTACCAGTAACCCTGTATATAAAGATTTACTGATATCGATTGATAAATCGCAGCGAGAGTGAGTTGAGACGGACTGTTTTATGCGTTTTTATCTATTGAGATTTGTAAATCTGTTTAAATTAATATAAGTTTACCTTGATTTAAGGTTACAAGTATAAGCATGTCATAAACAGTGATTATAAACATAATATATAAGAACAATAATTAAGTAAATAAATGCCACAATGCCACATATCGGTCCATCAGAATATATTCGATTATATATGTCTATTAGTTATGTGTTGTTGCTGTATGCAATTTCATGCAACCGTTACATAATATTATCTTCTTCGATCTCCTATGTTATATAAAAATTAATCGCCGAAATTTATATACGCGCATAGCTTCCGAACGACTGCACTTTGGATATTGGATAAGCAATTATTTTTTGTTGTGTTCGTTTTTGTCTGGACAGGGATTGTCCTACAAGATTTATTTAACGGGTAGAAAAATTTACGCAGGCGGAGCTGCGCGCGTGGCGACGGAGCTGCTAATAATATACAGGCTGACTTTGAAATCATGCGACAAATTGAAATAGAAGGTATGGAAGGCATGAATTATCGGTGTTTAAAATAAGTATAATAATAATAATAATTTCAAGCAAGTATTCACGCTAAATATTGGCGGCGTGCCAATCAATCCATTATGCAGAGAATACATGAAGTATGGCAATGCATTTGCGGCCATTTACCTATTCTTTTTTATTCTCCAGAAAAGTAGCAGTAGAGGTTCATGAGAAGCTGCCAAACGCTTTTCGCAATAGTAAAAAAATATATTTCTATTTTCTGTAATCACGTGCTCTAAATTTTCCTTGTTCACATAGAATTATATTTTTTAATTTGTCTATTCAATGTCACCCTGTATATTGTAATCTAGCACACTTATTGATATATAAAATGTATATATTAGGTAAACACAACGAACTATATTCCCGAAAACGTCAGTCTAGACTATTTAAAATTATTCACATTAGAAATAGTCATGAGCCAAAACTCATCACAGTCATCACCCTCGAAAATGACGATTGTTTTGATCTATAAATTAATCGTTCTAACTAATTATATCTGTTTTACCGATTATATAATTCAGAGAATTGTCTATGGCCACAATAAAATTATGCTATATATAATAAGTACATGGACCCATTATGTAGGTATTGTGTCACGGTAATGGCCGATGCTATTAAATTTATATATGTATATTAACTACTATTTTTGGATTGTAAATGCTGGTTTTTATGATTGTTGGTTTTAGAAGATGCGTTGGTTCCACTTGTTGGGAATAGAATTTGGAAGATGTTGGCAATTACGAACGCTACTGTAAAATGTTTTCGCTAAGGCATCATCTTTGCAGAAGTATTGATCTGTCGAATTTAACGAAAGAATTGGTCTTTAGAGATGGACGATATGTTTCTTGTATATTCTAAAGATTTTAACGCCGTTTTCATAATATGACGTAACATTGGTCAAAAAGTTTTGTAATTGTTAGAAGTTGTTAAATGTTATATCCAGGCCCTTTGAATAACACTTTCCTGGTAGGTACATAGCGTAAGTAATTAATATCTTTCAATGTGAAACAATGTTTTGGTAAAGATTACTCATGCTTATTAAAATGCTCTAGTTAAAATAGAATCTAACAGTCAGGTAGATACTTATTATATCTATCAGAAAGCCACAAATAGTTGAAATAATAATAGTAATTGTTAAAAATACGAGACATTGTATGATAACGACTCACCTAATTTAGATAAATAATTCAATATAATAATTTGGTTAAAATTTTTCTAAAATATTTACCTCTGTAGTTGATATCCTCATCTTACTTTGGGTTTCAGCTCAGAGACAGACTTTTTCATATGTAATAGGAAAAAAAAGATATTCAGATTCTCATTTCACATTCACATTTTCATTTCATTTTCGAACCATTTTGACGAAAAGTTTCGAAATTCATTTTGTATGGACCCGCATTTCTACATAAATTATATTTGGTTTTCGTGTTTCTCTGTAGTTAACCCACGCTAGTGTGCGTGCGTTTTGAAACGTTTTAGACCGCTTCACTCGCGTTCATTCGGGCCATTCTGACCGACACAAATATTTGCGGTAGGTACCTACTATAAATCTCCCAACTATGTCCTCAAGGCGCACGAAACCATTTTTGAAACGACACATATCATGGGAAAAATGCGTATTACATTGTAGGCATCACTTGAAATATGAATAAAAAGTTCTTGTATTTTTCGACATATAAATTCTGTAGATATATGTATTTATGTAATAAGAGTACCTTTTTGAACAAAATTTGCCACATCCATACCTAACAGGTATATTATGTTTAGGTATTATATTAAAAAATGGATAAATGTAATATTTAAAATAAATTATAAGAGCGGTTTACGTCTGGTCCGAATCCGTGAAAATACAGATCTAGAAATCTCGACCGAATTCGGATATTGCTTTTCACACTACCATTTTACGCAAAACCATTGCAGAGGCTTTACGTAGTTGATCGGGAGTCCTTTCAATCTGCGTCAATTTCTAGCAATGCTATTGTACCTACGTACGATGACGCAGAAGTAGAAATTTTTACTTGCTGGACCGATCTTTAAGAGGAGCTGAGAAATCGGACCTACTGCGTAAACTACCATAGTTCTGCGCCTACTCCGTTCCGTATTTTCAAGGATTCTGATCGGATGTAGTACGAAACCGCTCTAAGACACAGCCAGACCCTAGTTTCACACCTGTGTTCGCCGTTTGAATTCTAACGTTTTTTTTAAATGTCATATTCTACTAGGCCTTAATTCGTGGCTAAGTAAATACCAACCCATGGTTATACACTGATAATAATAGATCAAAAGGTGAAACTGCGTTTGTAGCGTTCGGTCCATATGGATGGGTGGCCATTCCCGGATTCTTAGCATATCGTGTTCTGTAGACCAGGCCCAAGTTGTTTATTTCTGTAAGTATAGGTATATTATAATTTCTTATTTTAAAGTGCTGCTTTAGACTAGTATAGTCTTGAGTTGCATTTAATATCCTAATGTCTCCATCCTGTATTCAGCGAACAAGATTTCATCTCATGTGTATGTAGAGGATTACCCTTTTAGAAATCAAACGGCAAATAATTTGTACAATGAAACTGATTCTGTTTTTAAACATAAAACCACACTGTACCTATCTAAAAGATATCGATCTTTGATACACAAATCACTGGTAAATATTCAAAATAAACTGTTTTAAATAGCATACCTAAACGTTGTTTTATTAATTACTAAATATTTTATTTATGCACATTTTAATAATAATTTTATTCGTATAGGGGAGAGTTGGATAATACCGCGCGGTTGATAACTCCGTGCGTCAGCGTAATTCAAAAACTATCCACTAGTTTGCGCTGTAGTGCGTATTCATCGAAGCCGGACATGCCCACACCCTCCCCCGCGCACCGCCATTACGGTCCGTGCGACGACGTAGATAGCATGCGCTCTAGAAGTTTTTTTCGTCATTCCTTATAATTTTTCGTATACTTTCGTTAAGAGGTAGGTAATACTGTATTTATATTGTAATACTTTGATACTATACTTTTTGAATGCTTGTGTACTGTAGAATTAATGTCAGAGTAAGTTTTTACGTGCTATAATATTATCCACATCATTTTGAGGTTAAAAAATAAAATGGCCAAGTTCGATAATTCCGCGCCGGGGGCGCGGTATTATCGGTCGAAATTGTAAACTATGAAAAGTACGTTTTATTTACATTAACTTCTTTTTACCTCGACAAAAGAGTTTGAACTTTTTTGAATCTGTTTGTGGTATTTGATATCCTAAGCGAAAATACCGATTTTGATTAAATTTGATTAATTTCTAGTTATAAAAAAAGATTTACGTTTTGTTGTCATAAATTATAAGTTTTTGTTAATACTTATTGTGTGATAAGTCTTTATATACTTACTGATTTAATCTCTAGAAAAAGATTTGGGTCTCCCTATTTTCCACAAGAAAAATTACTTAGAATTGTATTTTTTTTTTGGGCACGATATTATCGGACCAGTTTGACAATACCGCGCCTTTAGTTATTTTTGTAAATTGACGATAATTATTTTTTGTTTGAATTTTGGAAGTTCTTGTTATATGGTATGCGTACCTGAATAAATGTCCTAATAATTACAAAATTTTGTTTCTTTTAATATCAAACAGTTTCCTAATTATAGGTGAAATTCCTTAGGGGCTCGGTATTATCCAACTCTCCCTGTAACTGTCCCACTGCTAGAGACGGGTTTCCTGACTCCTGAATGAGGTAATATTATAATACGGTTCCCGAGTGGGTCGTCCCCGATAGATATAATCTGGGTGTCTTTAATCTCGAGTAAATCGTTTTTTTCTAGGCAAGCGCGCTCCATCGTATATTGGGCGAATTCTGGCGGTCAAGTATAAGCCTATCACCAAGAACCGTAATCACGAAAAAAAAAGATTAGGCATACTTAGTTGCTCACAGGCATAATGCGGGTTGGCAAACTACACTACGTGACAAATTTCGGTACCCAAAAAACTGGTTGCTTATAACGTTTTGTATGTCGTAAAGCTCTTAAAGATTGGCAATGCATCAGCAACTCTGGTGTTGCAGGAGTCAATGTCAATAAGAAGGTATAATGGTAGTGGATGTCTTTTGTTTCTTTCACTTGTTTTGTTAGATATAAAAGAGAAAATACTGGAGTCGCGGCAGGCCCAGGAGGAGATGGCGGTACGAACTAGATCTATAATGGAAGGATTAGCCGCAGAAAGCTCTAAAGCGAGAAGGAGGATTATCAGGCCTTTGCCACAGTATATTTTGTTAATAAATACTGTGCATTTATGGTAATTAATTACCGTGTTGTTGTTTAAACCCTGTTGCTACTTTAACGCCATTCTGGAGGGATTAGGAACTGTTTTTTATTTATTTATTTATTTATTAAATTCTTTATTGTACACCAGAAATACAAAAAGACAATGATTTTATATACCGACTTATCTAAGAACATGTACAATGGGCGGCCTTATCGCTTAAAGCGATTTCTTCCAGGCAACCAAAGTGATATGAGCACTGGACAAGAAAAACGGGCATAAACATTGAAATATATACAGGTGTACAAAAACGTAGGTCACCATACATATAATAAATTTTAACCAAAATTTAAATTTAAATAGAGTATATAAAATAAAATTAAGTATTTATTTAATAATATATAAAAATATAAATACGTATATATATATATAGATACATATAAAACGTAAGAATTTTAAGTAAATACTAAGTATTACATTGTTACTGTCCTAAGTAGTGCTTTTTTAGAAGCTTTTTAAACAGCGACAGAGATTGTGCACGTCTTACAGTAAGTGGTAGCGCATTCCACAAGCGAGCTGCCTGTACGAAAAAAGATTTATCGGTAAATTTTGTGGAATGCGTTGGGATTTTTAGTTCCAGATTTTCCAATGACCTCAGAACCCTAGAATGTGTGTCACAGAGGAACTCAAAACGTTCTTTAAGATAAGCAGGGGTAGAAGGATTAAAAAGCACATTATAAAGCAAAGAAAGGATATGAGAATTCCGGCGAAGTCGGATAGGTAACCAGTTGAGCTTACTACGAAATTCGGAGACGTGATCATATTTACGCAAGCCAAATATAAATCTAATGCAAAAGTTTTGAAGCCGCTCAAGTCTATCTAGTTGTTCTTCAGTGAGGTCAAGATAGCTGGCATCGGCATAGTCTAATATTGGAAGAAGGAGAGACTGTGCAAGCGCAATTTTAGTAGCTGTAGGCAGGAAGTTCCGAAGTCTTCTTAGTGAAGATGCCGAAGCAAACATTTTTCGGCTGACCTCCTTCAGGTGTGCAGTCCATGACAAAGTTCTATCCATGTGAATCCCCAAGTTCTTGACTTTATCACGTATCGGCATAACAACCCCATTGAAAAGAATTGGGGGAAGTACCGGCCAGTTTATCCTAGCGGTCATTCTAGAACTACCAATGACAGTCACTTGTGTTTTAGTGGGGTTCACCTTTAGTCCAAATTTAGTGCTCCAGTCCATTATTCGAGCCAAGTCCTCATTGATTTTATTAAATGCTTCAGAGAGGGTATCAAGAGAAGCTTGACAGTAAATCTGAAGATCGTCTGCATAAAGATGGTAGGAAGATGTGAGTTGATCAGAGATTGAATTTATGAAAATTGAGAAAAGTAATGGGGAAAGAACGCCACCCTGCGGTACACCGGCAGAGGTATCGCACCATGAGGAAGAGGAATTTTCAATACAAATACGTTGCCGGCGACCAAACAGGTAACTACGAAACCAGTCAATCACTATTGGAGATATGTTAAGAGAAAGGAGCATTCCAAGTAAAATATCAAAATCTACGGTATTAAAAGCATTGCTAAAATCTAACAATGCCAATACCGTCAGATTTCCAGCCTCCATCCCAGACCTGATATTATCCGTAATATGAACTAAGGCTGTTGTAGTACTGTGACCAGCACGGAAACCGGATTGAAAAGGATTAAGAAGATTATTTTTGATAAGGAAAGAGGAAAGTTGGCTGTGGACAAGATTTTCAAGTACTTTAGAAAGGAACGGTAAGATGGAGATTGGACGATAATCAGAGAAAGATGTAGGATTAGATATTTTAGGTAAAGGAATTATTTGAGCATTCTTCCATGCACTAGGAAATACACCATTAGTTGCGGAGAAATTAAGGATATGGCAAAGGACGGGAAGAATTTCATCAAGGATAGGGATTATCATATTACGGCTAATAGAGTCACATCCAACAGCATTGGAAGAAATTGATACAATACTTTTCTTAACATCACAAGCAGTGAATTGACTAATGACAAAGGGAGAATAATCGGGAATCGGAAGATTTGAAAGAAAATTTAATGTGTTATTTTTAGTAGTCTTATCAAAATCAGACGAAGTGACGAAATGTTGATTGAGTGAATCAATATCGAAGTCTTTAAGTAGATTATCATGTCGTGATTTTCCGATCCCGAGTGATTTGAGAAATTTCCAGACTTTAGCTGGATCATTATTTTCAACTGATTTATGGATGTGTTGGCGTTGTGCATTCCTACACACGTTATTGCAGCGATTTCGAACTGTCACATATTTCTCTCTATTAGAATCATTAGGCCGACTTTTATATTTAAATTTAGCAGCTGCTTTTTTGGCCATTAACTTTTTTATCTCATCCGTAAGCCAAGGAGCTGGTGCATGTTTAATTTTGACTGCCCGAACTGGAGCGTGCCGGTCAAATAGTTCAACGACATTTGCAATAAACAAATCCACTTGTTCATCGACTGAATCAGAGGTAACAAGAGGAGTCCAATCAATGTTGCTCGCATCATCACGAAGGCTATCCAGATTAATACCACCAAAATTACGCAGCATGAGAATTTTAGACCTAGCCTTGGGTGGACGTACTTTGTAAGAAAGATAGAGTAAATCATGATAAGAAAATAAATCAGCAGGGCTCTGTCCAAACTTGGCGACATGATTATTGGAGGATACAAGTATAAGGTCAAGGAGTGAGGGGACAGAATCAGGGAAGTGATGAGTAGCATCAGAATTAAGTATAGACATATTACTAGATTCAATAATAGAATAAAGCAATGAAGAACGGTTATCTTTTTTGAGTAGACAGGTGTTAAAATCACCCATAATTATTGAGTGACTGTAAGCAGGTATTAAGCGTTCTAAAATATTTTCGAAGGAGGAAAAGAAATCAATGCGCAAAGAAGGACAATAGTACACTCCAAGAAGGACTTTGGAATGACATAGATCCAGTTCTAAAAAGAGATGTTCACCAGAATTAGACGGTTTTTACTGCATAAACATTTATGTATAGCTAATAATAATAAGTTTCGTTGGCAGTTTTATTCCAGATAATAATAATAAAATTAAGTGTATACTAGACATCAACTTTTAATTTGAGAACTCGAAATTCTATATGAAAATAGGTATTGGGATTTCAAAAATAAAAATCTATGGTGTTATTGTTAGTGATTTGGATTATGTTAAGGTGTCAAAGACTTCATACGACTCTATTTTACTTTTATTTATTATTCTAACAGAATTAAATAATTTACACGGATGACTTTAAAACGAAGGATGGTATTGGTGCAGCCTATGTTAATTATAAAATAAGAATTTTGGCTATTACTTTTGATGTAAGTAATTATGTGCTCGGATCTATTTACTATCCTATAGGCGATAGTATATTCAAACAATTTGACTTCTAAATATATCGTAATATTCAGAGAGCAAGAGTGCTTTGCAGCACATATCCGATGATTTCACGCTCAGATTGCAGTGGATCCATCACATACCTATTGGATTAAAAGGTAACGAAGTTTTTAAATTACCTGCAGACTCTTGAATCCGAGACTAGCGCCAAATTGTTTCAATATTGCGCGGTGATTGAGTGAACTAAATAGGATTGGGAAACGACCCAACCATTGGCCAATCAGCAGGCTTACTCTTGAAAACAATACAATACCAATCTAAACGCGATCCGATTTCAATGTCAATTTAGCTGTCGGGCGATTTCGTACTCTTGAGCACAAATCCGTTAAATCCGAGTATGAAATCGCCCGACAGCCAAATTGACATTGGAATCGGATCACGTTTGGATTGGTATTGTATTGTTTTCAAGAGTAAGCCTGCTGGACACATTTCATTGAATAAATTTGCCTATTCATATGAATAGATCCATTTCGCCTAATTGTGGTAGATGTAATATGCCAGATGTTGTCCAACACCTCCTTATAGAATGTGTTAGGAATAATGTCAAAAGAAAAAGATTATACAAACGATTAAGATTAAATAGTTTAGATTTAGGTGTATTTCTGCAGGCTTACTCTTGAAAACAATACAATACCAATCCAAACGTGATCCGATTCCAATATCAATTTGGCTGTCGGGCGATTTCGTACTCTTGAGCACAAATCCGTTAACCTTGTATCGGCATCTCGGATTGGCCAATGGGTTGGGTCGTTTCCCAATCCTATTTAATTCACTCAGTCACCGCGCAATATTGAAACAATTTGGCGCTAGTCTCGGATTCAAGAGTACGAAAGATAGATACGTGATAGAAACTGACTGGTCTACTCAAAGCCGCTATGACTCTTTCTCTTATAAAGGCCATGTCAGACATTGCCCCGCATTGTAACACTCATTTATTGTTACTTCTGTCTGGACTCTAAAGGAGACCATGATTCTCTGAGCTTGTTTCGGCTTGTCTTCTCCGAGACAGTGGCGGCGCTAGGTCAAATGTAGACGTGGGCGACATCAGCTGTGCGGGGCCTCTTTCATTTTCCAGCCAGAAAATAAAACGATTTACATAGAATGAGTGCTAGGTATAAGAGTTTAATTACTAATTCAATGTTGACTACATTTTATTATTATTATACAGTTGTCGTCCCACTGCAGGGCAAAGGCCTCCCTAACCTCTTTCCACTCCTCACGACTCAAGGCTATTTTGGGCCTATCTTTCTTGAACAAGTCAAGAAGGATTTAATTACATCAATAAAATAAACGATTTTTCGGCTTTTAGCAGTTTAGCACAGTTAATAATTTTGTAAAAAAAATTGCGAGGCCTCCTCAGACACGAGGCCGTCGGCGGTCGCTGAAAAGAAATGACAACAATGACCGATCGAAATATCTTAAAAATAAATAGTATGAATACGCAGGTAGATTGTAGATTCGATTTACCTATTTTATTAAATCTAATGCTGCCACATTTATAGCTTCGCTGTGTTGCCAGTCAACTGATGATTTTGATCCATTCATCTTCACTGAAAATTTATCCTCACTGCTGCTAGACTTTATTATTATTTTTGGTTTAAGTACCTTTATCAATTATTGAAACTTACAATAAATACGTTACGTCGTGTTCTTCATCTATACAATGTAAAAAGTATACAAAATAACATTACGAATTCAAAAATACTTCCCTAAAGAAGCCGTAGACACGTAGTGGTATAAGCATACAACGATGACGTTATGATGGAAAAACCACGTGACCTAGCTGCTGGCGTACACATACATAATGGGGGAGGTAAATACCAAGTTGCAGGGATAAAGAAACAAATAGATGATTTCTTTAACATTTAATTATGTTCACTGGATTACATATATACTTATGTACTTATACATAGTATTAGTAATACAAATATATATATTTAACTACGACAGAAACTTCTCAATTGATATTAATCACAAGAGAAAGTTTTCTGCATACTTACAAAATTATTGTAGATAGACATTTTGTAGGTACCTAGTGTAAATTACAGTTGGATGTAAAATCCATTCTATACAAGTAGGTACTTCAAGATCTATTACTTTATACCTTCCGTATAAACGCTGTAATTATTGTGTTTTTCACACAATTTACCTCGGAATTCAAAGTCTACACAACCATTCGATTTAGCCTTCTTTAGAATCGTTATGAAGCATTCATAAATAATAGATACCTATATTGTAAAATATATAGGTACCTCTCCCTCGAAGTTAGATAAACGTAAAATTGGCCAACGCCGTAGGTCAATATTCGTAGCGGACAAATTAAAGATATGTGGTACATAATTTTAATCTTCGCCGTCGATTTTAATATTTATCTAAAGTTTATGATTGACATAAATTGCCGTTAAACGCTGCAGCGCTGCATATAAACATTTTTGTATCTTTCATGAAATGTAATTTCGTTTTTCTAAAAACAGGGTATACCAATACTGCACATCGCTTGTGTAGTGTGAAATTTATAATTTACCTATGTAAGGTTTCATCGTGTAAAGTTCAAATGTGGCCACCAAATGTATGTAACAATGTTTTGACGTTGCCTAGCCGACGCTTAGAAGCGACACCGACCCAGAATATCAAACAGACTACACGACCATTAGTACAAATATGGCGCCATATTGAACGAACACCTACCAAGATAAGAGACAAATCGGACACAAACGACCCAGAGAGACTTAACACCACTTAACATTATACGGTTAGCTCCGTTCTAAACGATATAATATTAAGTGGCTTTGGTTTATAAAACTGATCAGTTTTTCCGATATTTCGACGTGTGTGCGACTGTATAGTCTGAGTGTGATTGATTTGTAAAATTGCCACCAATTGGTGGCGTGGTTTCTTAAGTAAAATGTCAATTACCGTAATTTACAGAGTTTATGTAGGTCATAATAGTCGTAATACCGCATTTTTAACCGTCATGTCTTCAATAGCCGTTAGTTTTAACACCATACCACATATCTAGTGCTGAAAAGACGCAAATATTTAATATTCCATATTATAAAGTTTATGGCCAAATGCACAGCTGATCAACATAAAACGGAAGTCAAATTTTAAGTAGTTTTTTGAGTATATCTTTCATATACTAAGTCAATATTACTTTAAATTAAACTGGCTCCGCAAAAGTCGAAAGGCGTATTTGGCTATAATAGGTTTAGGTAATATTTTCAATACATACCCTCTAAATATATTTTGGATACCGCACATCAATTATGTAAAAATTGTTCTCAAAATATGAACACCGTTTGACACGGTTTTGATAATTAGATATGGAATTTAATAGAAATATTCAGTACCTACTAACGGCATTTTTGTAGTATTTGTTCATCCCCTGGGACGAAATAGTAATATATAAAATATATATATATATACATTCATAACGTAGCCAACAATAAACATTCAATTATGTGACCTTCCCTGCGGACATCTTTCAACAATATTATATAGGTATATATAAATTCATCGTTACACAGGAGTTCTCAAAACTATTATTTTTACGAGTCTCTGATACATAAATAGTACCGAACGTTGCGTACAACGTCAGCAACAGATTTACAACAACATCATATAATCCAACTTCTTAGAACAGTTACATACATTTATAAAACATATCAAATGTATGTTTATTTAGAAACATGTTTAAACTATAAACTTCTTCATGTAGGTAAGACGAAGAGGCGCGATTCGCTAGAGTTGTTTGTCTTGAGTTACTGATAATTTATCCTAGTGAACGTGCCTTACAATCAATTATCCTATATAATATAAGAATCTGTAGTTTCTACCTCAATTGGGGAACAAGGTATGGGAATTATGGTTGAGGGTTTACATATTATACACGTGTGGCAAGACGATGTATCTGTCACGCATGGAACTCGTATAGGATGCACAACTCGACAGGTTGTAAGCTTCCCGGTCAAATTGACATCCGTAATTTAAAATAATATAAAAAAATATTACCCAATAAATTTGTTAAGTCTTCCCCAATAAAGGTATAATTATTAACTAAATACAATAAACTAATATTAAATATTAGAAAACTTAAACTCTAGTTTACAGACGTATTTACAGTTTGAATATTTAAAACAATGAACTAACAAGGAATTACTTTGTGAATAAAGTTAAACGATGGCGGGCGTTCCTTGTTCAAATACTGAATCGATTCTAATGCCTAGTGTCGTGTCCGAAATCGACATTTTAATCGATTTTATAAAATATACAAGATCAATTGTGATTGTTATTGCGTTATTTGAATTGTAAGCGCCCGCGCAACTTGTGAATATGAGTTTCTAGTATATTAAATTTAAGATTTCCAGTAGTTATGAGAAAATAAACCCGTCCCTCCATTTATATTTTTTCTTAAAATTATATAATTATGTTGTTCGCTGCCTAGACAAGCAATAAAAACAGAGGGAACCGTTTATTTTATAAATAAAAAAATACAAACTATACAAAAAAAAACTGCTGAGAAATGCAGAAAAATACTAAAACAACGTATCATAAAAATGCAAGTAAGTACCTAGATTTAAATAAAAATCCCGTTAATGACGTCAAACAAAAAATCGAATAAAAGTAAATAAACAAAAAATATTTTTGAACGAAATATGGTATTTTTAAATATAAAGTTTTCGGACGGTTATTAACGGACTTTTTTAAAAAGGGGTGACGTTTAAGAACGGTTTGCTATACAAAAAACCTGCACATGGCCGATATCCGCTTCCTAGCTACCGTGGCGTACAAACCCCAGATATTATAGGTACTTCGAATAAAAGTTTTTCTTAATTTTTTTTTTTACTTGACCTTCTCAGTCTTCACAAGGTTCTTTCTTATCGTCCTCCGTTCTAAACCTGAAATTAACAAACTGAATTTCAAAATGTTTGCTTCGAAACCCAATCTATAACTAATTTTGGGATGTCTGCTAGGACATTCCAGGGACCATTTTGACCTGTTCTCAATTACCATTTTTGATTTGTTTTCCGCGTTTATTGCGGTGAGATTTTTGGTTTCACCACGTACTGAAAAACTGGTTTAATAGTAGTCGTTAGATAATTTACACGTTTAGAAGTTTCGGGATTTTCAAATATTGGCAATCACGGTTTCGAAGCCCATAATAGTGTTTTACTAGGGTGTACGCGAACACAAAACTTAACCGCACGTCATTCTACGACCTGACTTGATTAGCCTCTTAAAAGAAACCAATAGTGAATTTAATTTTAACAAAAAATTATAATTAAATAATACATAAAAATAACTAAAAATATAATTCAGTATAATGTCTAATTTCTCATGAACAACTCGAGATATTGCGTCACAGTGAGTAATAGACCTTTTCCCGCGTGCTAGGTCCATCAACCGTATTCTAAAATACTTAAAAATAATAAGGTATATCATTTCAACTCTAAAAAATCTCGTCAATTGATAATAAGCTCATAATTGTTTTTGTGAAGAATGATATTAAAAAAAGTGCATGATTTCTAACACGTGATTTAACAAAATTGACTTTCATTTTCCAAATAAAATACATTTAACATGATATTTTTTTAGATTTTTCTCTTATTTTTAATCAATTACCTATTTAAAATATGTAGGGCATTGACTGATGCGGATTGGCACGGTCAGACAACAGTGTACCTTAATGAAATGATCCTTTATAACATCCGCTTCTTAGAGCTAACAAATTATTTACGTGAAAGGTAGTACATTCGTTGTATACTCAAATACGTCCAAACATTGAAACACGAATGATTGAATACAGACAATCTCAGTACAACGGTTTCCCAACTGGACTTACGGTCTGTCGCTGGTGGCAAAGATACTGGGAAATCCCGCGTTTGTCAAAATATGTTTAGGCCCAGCATGCACTGCGATTTTAATCTATTATGCGTATGTATTGTGCCGAATATATTTGCTTGCGGTGCATGGCAGGCTTTACAGAGTATTGATTACACTCAAGGATTTTTTTGAGCGGATAAAAACATCAACATAAGTTGCAGAACAAATAAAAATAGTGTAGTTTATGTATGAAGTTTCGATCCGCCAATCTGGATAACCTATTGCGTCCGAAATAATATTTGCTGGCTTTGAGACCTTATGACATAAATAGGGTGTGATCACATCGGTCGCAACAAGTTTCTTGGCATAATCTGATGTCTAAATAACTGGTAGAATTATAACTTAAAATGTGATACTTGCGTAATGAATTCCTCTCTAGTGAATATACGACTAACCATTGTCTAACGAGTACACGATAAGTTAAATACAAAAATAGGCAGTCTTACTCAAATTCCCAAGTAGCCAGACTTTCTTTCTATAATTTTTGGCCTTTACGCAGTTCTTAACACCGGATCACAAATTCCATTTCAATTATATTTATAAAAATGTTACACATGAGTTTATCGAAGTTAGACTTGAGTGAGTGTGCGATTAGGTATCGATTATAAATCGGGAAAAGGAAAGATTGGAAACCACATGAGTGGCGATATGTGTTTGTGTAAAAATGTTAAAGAGGAAGGCCTCCCTCAAGAATGAAAAATTGCAATGAAACTGCAATGAAAACTAATCGAACCCAGAACAAACTCATCTCAAAAGTACACAGTCAAATACGACGGTCCGGTCTGTGTGGCCACATATAAAAACAAGTTTGAAAGTCTGGCAGTTTGTGTGTTTTAATGTTTGACGTATGAGTAGATAAAAATGCCGGCGAGGATGAATCCGAAGGTGATAGTTAATGGTTTGTAGAGCGACCTCTTGAGCGCGTGCCACCGCTCCGCTTCGCGCGCTTTCCGCTTCATGTTCGACACGCGATCAGCCAGCTCGCGAGTTCGCCGCCTGCGCAGGGTCTCTGTGCCATCGCTTGCAATACTGCACGAAAAATACACAACCAATTAGGAACACTTTTTTTACTCAATATTTTATATAAACCTAAAAAATATGTTATATTAAAAAAAAATGCTTACTAGCAATGTGGGTCGCACATTACTAGTATTCTTGTTTACCCCTCGTGCTAAGCTAAATGCTTGTGTTACGAGTGGGTTCACGTCGGTACTGGAATGGGTGGGTTTCGAACCGACAACCGCATAATCGCAAGTCCGACGCCCTAGCCATTAGACTACCGCCGCTTGAAATATTATTAAATTCTTTATATTAGTCTAGTCGTCCTCGACGCTAGAGGTCCTCCATCGATTCCTAGGTCAAGCAGAGTTTTATGGGGATTTTCTATGAAATTCTCAGCAGTAGCTCGGAATTTGAATTTGTGCCCGGTTAATGGCAATGGACTCGTACCTTACTACTTGGGATCTAAACCTACAAACGAACAGTGAATACAATATGTTTAAAAAAATATGAAATATAAAGATGACATAGATATTCGTGAAATGAGGCTACTCTGAATAAAATAGTAGAAACTAGAAGCAAGTGGAACAATGGAAAACTTGACGATTAAATAAAAAAAAAACTTTTCAATATTCTGATGTCGAACCTTAAGTTAAACATTTGCGTGCCTATCAATGCTTGTTACTTTAATATTTCATTTTAAGCATGTTAATTTGGGACAAATTATTAATTATTCTGTAATTTAGCGAAAAACATTAGAATAACAGACCGTAACTATAGACGATAGATGTATGTATATTCCTATCGATCGCAGTAACGTATTTTGTGTTCTGAATGAAATACAATACTGTCCGTCCGTTTGTTACGTTATCACACTAAACCACTACACAAATTTTGATGAATTTTGGTATAAAGACCGATTGTATTTTAGAGAAGCACACTTCCTATTTTTTATCTTAAAACTCCTTTGGGATGCGAGTGAAACCATGGGCAATAACTAGTTATTTTTAACCAATACTACACAGGATCGTGTACTCATATGGTGCATGTGATACGCGTTCGGACATAAGACAGGTGTGCAAAACGGACACATCACTACTGTGGACCATGTTATTATATTTACCAGTTGAGGCAACATAAGTCATATGTGGCTGCAATATGGATACAAATGTCATTATCATCATCATTATCATTATCATTATCATCAGCTTATAACATTCCACTGATGGACGTAGGCCTCCACCAATGTGCGCCATTTCCCCCTGTCCTCGGCGTATCGCATCCAGCTTCCGCCGGCAACCTTTCGCAAATCATCACTCCATCTTGCCGGAGGGCGTCCTACGCTACGTTTGCCGTATTGTCATTAAAATCTCTTCATTGTAAGAATGAAATAGCCATCATTTACAGTACGCGCGACATAAATTGGCCGAACTGAAGTTAGCTGTTTGTCAGTTTTTGGTTGCGCAGTACACAATTTTTAACGTAAACAATCCACTGCGCATTAAAACAGCGAACTTCACTCCAACTTATGCCGCGCGTACTGTAAAACAGTAACTGTCACTTTAGTTTTTTAAACTCATGAAGCACAATGCAAAATCTATAGTTTATTTGGACAGGCCGGTGAAAATAACGGTCAAGGGCGAATACGTTATTGGTTTCATGCGTTAATTTGTATATCTATGATATAATTTTATATTTACTTATAAGGAACACAGTAACTTCTAAATAACCTTTAAAAAAGTGTTTATTAACACCTGTAATAGCATCCACAAGTGATGATCTACGATGTACTGATGTAGCTGATCTAAGCTACAATTATAGTCTGCGAAAGGTTTAAATCTTTTACTTTTTTAATTTCAGATTGACACAGCTTAACATTGTGGTCCCTGCTAACAACAATAACGTCATATTGGCCCAGGGTCAAAAAACGTAGAGAACCTCTGATATCGGACCTTCTTTATTATAAGTACCTTAGTAGTAAGTAACTACCTTATTCTATTATACCATTATATTTGTGCCTACAATATCATCTCATCCCAGCTAAAAAATAAATTATTATAATTAAAAATAATTTCTAGTTATTAAGCATACTATTTCCAAATATTGTCACCGTAGTGATGAATATTTTTTTAGATTTAAAATGACTTTAAAATATTTGTCTATCCTTAATATTTTCAAAACTATTTACGTTACTAATTTAATACATCTTAGGGCCGATTTTTCCGTCGCCAGATAACTTTACGGAGGAATAAATTAGATTTTTTTTCAGTTTTTCTATACAAATTCTGTCAAATGTTAATTATATTCCTCAGTTAAAAGTTATCTGGCGATAGAATAATCGACCCTTAATGCTTTGCAAAAATTGGAAGACACAATACTGTATCATAGATTCATCCTTTGGGATCTATCTAGTAGTGTAGCATCTATGAGATGATTTCCAAGAAAAATCAAATGTAGACAAGACACAATACTGTATCATAGATTCATCCTTTGGGATCTATCTAGTAGTGTAGCATCTATGAGATGATTTCCAAGAAAAATCAAATGTAGTTCTCAAAAGCGCCACTAGATGGCGTCAATTCCATGTTTAAGTAGAATATAAATGGCGAAACCATGGACCGCTCTCTGTTCTTACTTTCAAACGTTACTAGGTGAATGAGTTGCATTGTTAGAGTCAAGTGGGTCGCAGGCGAGCCCTATATTCCTCATGTACTGTATACAAGCAGCTCGTCTGGCCCTTCGTAATATATCAATCACAAACCTTTCCACAATCGAAGGTACGGGCTCGTCATCCTCGTCATCGGCAGAAGACGCAGGGGTTGACGACTCACGCGCCGGCGGGGTGGGAGGAGTCTCGTCTGAGCTAGAGGAGTCTTGACGTGCAGATATATTCAAGTTTCCTGTTATATTCGTATACACATTTATTATTTACTATTCTTAAAGCTACAATTGGCTACTTGACTGTATTATGGCCTCATGAAAATGTTTACCATTATTAGAGCCCATCAACAGAAACCAAATTAAAATCGGTTGAGAAATAAGGATGTTAGCATTTTAATATTCTGTTAGACAGAGAACGTACTATATAGAATTGTGACGTCAGAATTCACTGCGCCATACGAGTCCTATACTTAACACTCGTTTTGCGGGAACTCTTCACCAAAAACTTTAAATGTTATGTATTGGGCGTTTTTTTTTTCAGAATTAAAATTGTGTTTAATTAAATTTTTCAATAAGTCAGTTTGATATTTTTAATAAATCAAACACCAGTCAAGTACCCAATTGTAGTAATCTTTGGTCACAGACGGGGATTTGCATAATATAATATGCGCGAGCGCACCATGCGATGATGTATGACTCTAGATACAATGAATGGTATATCATCTTTTCTGAGATCTCGAAGAAAATTCAATTCAATTTTGATCTTTATTTGAAAGGATACTAGCAATGTTGGCCAGGCATTACTAGGAATCCTGTTATAGTCTTTCTAATCTCACGAAGTCTATGTCATTGACATGTAGTTCAAATATAAATGATTTAGCTTTCGAGAGTAGAATGACTATTCCATATGATCGAGCTCAAAAGATGAAATAAGTAAATGCGTGACTATGAATATATGAAAATAGATACACATCAAAAGATAGCGACATTGATAACTACACCAACGATATGTACCCCTGTGTCTATGACCTGAGATACAAACATCAATATTATAACACCAAATAAGGCACTTAGCGGACTTTACGTGCCTCTGCTCTCCGTGTAAAAGTCAAATGCGGCGCGTAGCTGCATTTCAACACTATCTATAACATTAAAGCTCGCATTCCTTGCTCTTAAAAGAGCACAGTCTCCAATCAATTCGTTCAGTCTTACTTAGCTTATATTAATCGTGCAGTAAACATTCAGAATCATCTCCAACAAACCAAAAATTCCATCTTTTTTTATACCTTCTAGGCTTCACGTTCGCTACACAAATGAAAACCATTGTTAAAAATAAAATTTATACAATACAAGTCCTAACATCGGTAAATATACTGAAATATTTTTAATCTTTCTGAATATATTATTAAATTCTTTTAGTACCTAATTTGAGTATGTACGATTAATTCGGATTTGTTATCCCAGTTACTGGTAATTGGCTCACCCCTATTACATGGGAACTAAACACACCGGTGAACATCTTACCTCTACTTAGCCATTTGGGGAATACAGGCGTGATGTGGTATGTTTGGCAAAATGTCACACAACTGACATGATCATAGCATGTTTAAAGTAGACTTGTACTACTTCGGCACATAGGTACTAATTCGGGACGACATTGTGGATAAATCCATACACAACCAAAGTGCTATGAAGTAAATCAATCAAGAGCTAAACTTTTATAAACATTAGAAAGTTCTTAGTCGTTGGGGTCGTTAGGTTTGATGCATTCGCATAATGGTATGAATAACCTACCAAGGGATTCGCTAGTGGGGATGGCGGGGAGTGGCCGCGCGGGCGCCGTGGTGAGGCTCTCTCCTCGTGGAGGTGGCGGCGGTGGAGCTTCCTCGTCTCCCACCATCGCGAAAATACTGTCCTCCATCTCGTCTTCATCTTTCTGCTTACAGATTTTTATGTCATGTTAATAAAAATGACACCAAATTCACACATGATTAGTTAACAACTTAATCGACTAAATACTAATAACAGTCACTAACTGTGTACTGTGTTGTAAGCGTGACAACTACGCTAGAAATTCTGGGTTCAATTCTCAGGTATTGGGTTTTTGTCAGGTTAGTGTTTTGTGCCCTGTTAATGGGGCATGGGATCTAAACATATAGGCGAACAGTGGGTATACAATAATACACATTTGCCTAACCCTTCGTGGAATATCGGCGTGATGGTATATTGTGGTACACAATACTTGTAACAAGCTTGGCTAGTATTATTGCATTTCCCAATGAGATTCTTAGTAGCACTTAGCACTTACGAAGTTGGGGTTCAAGCGCTTGGTGCCTTCAATAACAGCTTGATAGCAGAACCGCAGCTGGTCAGGTGTTTGTATCAGCCCCATGCGGTGGCGACGCATCTCCAACAGCATGTCCTGAATGTTCAAGTTATCTATCCCCTCCTTCTCGGCCTGGCGAATAGGAAATTTGTTAGCAGTTGTCGAACGACGGCTAGAAGAATGTTTGAAGTATTGGCACTTGAAACCAAAACAAGCTGACTAGATAACCATATTCAAACAGTCTTGAAGCAGCATTGATTAACAAGAAGTGTCTTCTGGTATTTTTCAATTATCCATAATTTTGTTCAATCAATTTGCTCAATCATCCATGTTATTATAACGCCGCCACTTTCTTCGTAACTGTTTACTCTAATCTAATAATATACAACCCATTAAGGTTAAGAACAACTGTATGATTTAAAAGTATTGCAACAATTGCCTGCGTTGCACACGGAAATTAAAAGTAAATAAAGTTAATTTGTCCATGGATTTTTAAACAGAAAAACGTTTCACAAATATTTTTCTCAGCATCGTTTCGTCTCCTGAAGTTTCTGGAATATTTTATTACATTTATTCTCTATGCACAAAATAAAATGTCAGAGAGGGATAATAGGAATACATATTAAAAAGAATGAATAGATAAAAAGACATGCAAAATAAAATCAAAATTTTCATGCTCATGTAGCAAGACACGTGAAAAAGTATAGAGTGATAATAAATAAGGGATTTATTAAGTAGGTTTACTTACAGATGCTGGTGAAGGTAAAGCTAGGAGACAGATGAACTTAAAATAACAATAACAACACCCATTGCTGTTTCTCCAACCGCACTCTGATTTCTTTAAAATTGGACAAATTATTTTAAAGACAACACAAAACTCAAAATAACCAATAAAATGTTCTGTCAAGTTTAACCTGTAAGAAACATCTAACAATTTAAATCATATACAATTAGATGAGGTACTTACGATGACAAGGCAGCAATCTACAAGGCACAATGTGCCAGATCTTCCAATGCCGGCACTGCAGTGGATCACTGGTGGCCCGTCAGTTGGATCCAGCGCTCCAGACTCGCGGACTCTCTTCAGGAATTGAAGAAACGCCACGGGAGAGGATGGCACTCCAAAATCGGGCCAAGTAGTGTAGTGATACTGCACGACATCGCGACAAGTCCCGCTTTCGAGGTCATAAAGCCTGGAGGATAGAATATTGGAGTGGTGTATACTTTCATAACTGCTTTGAAGGAAATATAGTTACCACTACACTATCAATAACCTAAATATCAAACATAATTATTAAGTTTGTCAGCCACCTGCGCACACGACTACGAATCCGCAATATTTATGAATTTCGATATTTTTCAGACATTTTCAAATGAATGTTTTTACAATATATTGTGTTAATTTGACAATAATGTTTTAAATGCATTTTGGGTTTGACCTTAATATCCTAATTTAAAAAACTGGCCGGTCTTTGAAATTTAACCCTGTATAATTAACCAAAGGTAATATACAATTTTTCCTGCCTTTTAAAAATCTTAATCACGCTATTCTGTGTTCGAATTTACTATGTATATTTAAATTAAACATTTATTTTCCTCTTAGAATACTTTTACGGGAAAGGATTTTGTTATACTCGTATAGGTATCAATACCACAATTTCTACAAACATTTTCCCGATGCGATTGGCATACAGTTGAATTCGTGTCCCGTTTTCTACGAGTAGTGAATGTACCTTAATCACATTAAGGTTCTAGTGAAGATGTTTTAGAATGATACTCTACGAAGAGGAGGAGGAGTATTACATCGATTCGTATTTCACCGTACTTGGGAGATGAGGTTCCTCTTGTAATGATAACGTATTAGTATTTTGTATTGTATGTTTCCTATGTGAGCATAATTTTAGGAATAGTTTATTGGCAAAGATAGGCATTTACATTGCAGGTGCACGATTACGAACGTTTGCTGTTGAAAACTTCTCGACCAACTATCCTTACTAATATTATAAACGTGAAAGTTTGTGAGTATGGTAGTCTGGATGTATGGATGTTTGTTACTCTTTCATGCCAGAACGGCTGAACGGCTCTGGATGAAATTTGGCACAGAGATAGATTGTAGTCTGGAATAACACATAGGCTACTTTTTATCCAGGTCGGACCCAATTCTGAAGTCCACGCAGACAAAGTCGCGGGCAGACGCTAGTCGTTCATAAGGTAAGGGTCCAAACTGACCAATTGACAAGATTGTCGATTTTACCATTAATTAATTTAAATAGGAACGAAAATTAAAGTATGATTTTTACCAAGTACGGAAAAACTTGCTTAATACATATTCAAAATATTTTTTAAATGCATGTCGCGACATAATTTTGTCTTCACATTATCTCATCTCGAGCCATAGTTTTGACAATGATATCAGATAATTATTTCCACTACAATGCGCTGCAGCTGTTCCACATAGGCCTAGCATACGTTCTGCACTCGCATTCTGTGTGCTCCGGGTTCTAAGGATCCTTTGAAATTATTCGGTCGGGAATCTAGAAAGGTTGTCGAACGTACGCATCCTGTAAGCATAGCCCCCCTTATCTCCTGTCAATGAAACAATTAAATTGCAGCACGCTACAATTGGCGCGGAGCTCCCCATACGTAATAAGTGACCTTGATATCAATTTGTTGGCATACACGTCATGCAGTGGGGACTGTGTGGAGCGATTGACTTGAGACAATTAGTTTGTGGGATTAATAAATCCAATTGGATGTATGATTTTTTGTAAATTAATATTTTTTTCAGTATAGTTACTTCTGGTATAGAGATAGATTGGACCTTAGAAAAGATTATAGGCTAGATTAAAGTCCTTTGAAATGCAAGTGAAACCACGGGTAACAGCTAGAATGGTATAATTCTGTATAATTGAAATAGTCAATTCCGTTATTAACGATGCAGAATTTAATTACTCCATGGTTTTGGATCGTGCATTTTTCAATACCTTTAAGGTCGTATTTCACCACCCGAAATAAATTCAAAATGGAACAAAAATTAGCTGGTGAATAATTTTTTAACGGGAACTTACTTGAAGTTGGTGAAATTCACCCTTAATAGGCATTATCTGTACTTTAAGCAAAGACACTTACTTCAACAGCCTCGTAGAATAATAGCCGAAATCTTCTTCTTTCTCAAGCACGATTGCCAACCCGACTTCGCTGTGGGTTACCCTATGGGATTCACCGATGCCTTGTGGCCAGTACCAATGGCATTTGATTTCAGTTTTCTCTACCACCTTGTTCAACATTAATATAGCTTTAGAATTCTGTTCCCAAATCATTAACCAAAAATGACCCACGGTGAATGCCAAAGGACCCTGGGTCAGGATGTATCGTCGGTTGGCTCGCTCCAGCTGTGAAAAAAAAAACATATTAGTGTACATGTTAAAGTTTTGTAACACACACACAGCGGCATTACACAGTATACTGTATAATACCACATTAGCAGACGTTTACAGTGACATTTTAAAATAAATTGCGTGTATAAATGGAAAGATCTTTTTTTAATTTTGCTAGCGCTAATGTAGCGCTATCCTAAGAGGTTGGATGGACAGGGCAATGTTAAACGGTACAGATAGGTCGAAATAATTGTGCGTCTGAAGTTATCTGCAAGTGGTTCTGCAGTAGTAAAGCTATCTATACAATGTGTTAAAAAACCCTGCCCGACCCGTGAAGGTATTGTTGGGTATCAAGATTCGGTTTCTATTTGTACATAGTAATCGTCTTTACATTTTTTTTATAAAATGAGGAAGCTGAAATTGCAATACTGACGGTGGCCGCTACACCGTCCCTGAATGCCAAACATACTAAGGTTGATGATGCTTTTATCACCTTTCAAATATTTGCTAGATTTTAGGGAAATTGCGGCAATTCGGGCTCTACAAACGTGAATTTTAAACTTGATTAGTATGTAAATATTTACTTTCATGAATATTTAAAGTTTTTTATTTTATTTGGTAATGTAATTGAGATACTTATACGCCCCTTTCGGATTGGACGGGGTCCTTTTTAACATATGTAGTGTATAAATAAAAATGAATCTCCGAAATGTATGTATACGCATAACTTCCAAACGACTGCATCAAATTGGATAATTATTTTTGGGAGTTTAGTATACGTTTCTTTTTAATCCACTGGAAATGTCGGGAAAATGTATGCAAGCGAAGGTGCAAATGAGTCGCTTGTTTTATTTTTTTATGCACACAACAATACAATGAAAAGTAAGGACTATTAAGTACAAAGGTACTGCTTATTTGTAAAGCAATCTCTTCCAGCAGACCTGCGAGAGGAGAATTCAAAGTATGAAATATAGGACTGAAGTGTGAAAAAGAAAATAAAAATAATACCTACTATATAATTAAACAAGCACCTAACCTATAAGTAATAAAAACAAAATACACATATGGTATAATACATAGACAATAAATAATATATAACAGCCACTTAGACGACACGTTTGGCGTAGCGGCTGAGCGATCGGCTTCTGCGTCACGTGTTGTGGGTTCGATCCCCACACGGAGCATATATTTGTATGTTCTACAGATGGTTGTTCCGGGTCTGGGCGTTTGTGTATGTGAGAATTTGTGTTTGTAAATGCACCCACGATACAGGAGAAAATCCTAGTGTGTGGCAATGTTTAAAAAAAAAAAACTTGCACCAACTTCTTAAATATGTTTAAATTGTAATTAAACACAATTTTTCATTGTAAATTTGTGTTTAAATATGTTTAAATTGTATTTACAATGAAAAATTAAAATTTAACATATTTAAGAAGTTGGTGCAAGTGGCCCTAAATATACTATAACTACACAAATAAGATAAATTTAATAACAAAATGCATACAACATAAAAAGATGCTAAAAAATGAATTAAGACAAAGAAATATAGTGTTCTTTATCACGTTTCTTGAATCGATACAGTTCTGCAATATCGGAAGGGAAGTTCTACAACCTAACTGCTTGCACATAATCACTTATTTTTAGTGATTATTTCTGCGCGGTTGTCCTTTGTACGAAACGACCTCTCGCAAGATCTATGCCGCACGACTGTGTTGAAGCCCAGTTCTCGGAATCTAACTTCGCCAGACCTTTGTCATATTTATTTTAATATGACAAAGGTCTCTAAGATCTATTTCTATTTGCAGAAGCAGTGCGGCAGTTCAGCGGAATTTTCATTAGTTGAGAGTTCTTTTAAAATCGGATAGTGCCTTCTTGGTAGACTATTTCTATTAGCCTCGCCTTGACAAGTTGTTTGAAATAGAATATGGATTATGTTCGCCATCCAGCCTTTACATCTGTAACCGATGAAAATGATGTAAAGACAACCTTGTTAGCAACCCAACCCTGGATATATGGAAGTCATGTGTCATCATCTATTTACATAATCAAGCCACTCTACTGACATATATGAATTGACTGTTACTCTATGGTTGAAATCAACGCAGAAATTAATCATTACACAACTTCTCAGACGAAACATAGGTACATATAATAAAATTGTAACAGCCGATGTCTGTACAATATAAATACTTACTGAAGAAAAACTAATATGGGGGGTCTTTATTAGAACAACAGAAGCCAAATCATCAATTTTTTAAGTTTTGTCTGTCTGTATGTGTGAATACGTGTAACGCAAAAATTACTGCATGAAATTTGATGCGGTTTTTACAGTCAGATTGCTGAAGGTATAACTTAAAATCTGGTACATATTTCATCTTAATATGGCGCTTAGAAAGCGGATGAATCCTTCCACACGGCCAGCTGTTCGAATAAAATTGCAGCTAAAAGAAACTCACAAGAAAACCGAGTAAATAAATCAAAAGGCAACTCTAAAGAAACCATGCAAACTTTCTTGAAAAATTTTGACGCAAGGTGGATATTTCTTGAGTGAAAAGTTATGTTGAAAGGAAGCTCAGTTGTGTTTCGAGACGTATATTAAAAGATGGATGACGTCAAAGTTTGGTACTAGACCTAAATATCGCTAAAAGAACTTGGTTAAACAGTACAACAATGATGTTGAAATTTAAGTGCAACTGAAACCTTATCTTGGATTGTATGGTGGCAACACCGAAACTTTAAGGTTCAAGCTAAGCTGTATTTACTAAAAACAGATCAGTTTTTAAACATTAAACGATTTTTTCTGAAACTGGAGTAGTGCCAGTGTACAGTTAAGTAGGTACTAAAAACTAAACTGAGATGGCTAAATGTTAATTAATCAAAAATCAATATTCCTTTACTAAAATAACTTTATAATCTTAGCAGGGAAAATGCAAAAAAAATCACAAAAAGATAATCAATATTCCCTTTTTTTTTAATGGCAAGAATGCCAATGACGACAATAATTCTGCCAATAACGAAGTGAAATGGAAAAACTTGTGTAGGACTAGATATCAATTTAGAAAGAATTAAGCAAAAGTTAAAATGTTTGATAGCTATCAGTTTCTTTTTGTATCAGGCTCACGTTAAACAAAATAATTTCGTAATAAATTATTTTTAGAATTTCGATGTACCAATTTTGATGAATGTTAATGTAAAGATAGTTGGACCTTGGAAAGTCATAGGCTACTTTTTGTCTCAAAAAGACCTTTGGGATGCGAGTGAACCCGCGGGCAACATCAAGTGTTTAATATTATTTCGTTTTTTATTTATTTACGTTATTGGTCCTTTATTTAACAGAGTAGCCAAATAATGTAGATAACTAAAAAAAAATTGTTTGAGCCGTCAGTTAGATTATGAAAAAGTAATGTACACGTATTTTTCCTTTTGTTTAACAAACAAAATATGACGGCGATACAGTGCATCTAAGTTTCGCGTGACGTCATAGTTTCGTTCAATTTTTACAAAATAGTGACGTCACAACCTCCCACTCCGAGACTTTGATGCTCTATAATATTGTCAATTCTAATTATTTTTATAAAGCAAAAAATACGTGTCCTATATTTTTGGATAATCTAACTGACGGATAGAATAAAATGATTTTAATCCAGTCATCATCTCTATTCGTCACAGGTAAGTTCTTCAACTTCTTATAAGAAAATTCTCAGTCATGAAATTGCATGTAGGTGTAGTGATGAATGTCAACTGCACATCATGGTATCTAAAACTGTCAAATTTCTTCGATCAATTTTCAATTTAATCTCCAAATAATAGAGTATTATCCATTAGGGAAATTTGACAGTTTGTGGTGACTTGATGTGCTGTTGACTGTACATTGCAGTGCTACAAAGCGCCATTGAAATCCTAGTCTGCGAGAATTGCCGACTATATTTCTATGGAAGGTTGTATAAACTATCTGAGATTCAGGGGCCAAATAAGACTTTTGGAGAACCAACTAATAGTTATAACAAAGCTGCCGCAATAACTGAAATATTATAAAATCTGATATCAAAAATTTAAAGAAAATATCTGAAAGCACTTTTGAATCCCGTCACTATATTTAGTAACTAGAAGCGAAATAATGGGGTATTAATACTTGATTTTCTTGAGAAAATCATATTTACAAACTTTGTCATCAATGACGCAGGGAGTGCTTTTTTTCTTTGAAAACCAAAGAAAGAAAAATTATAAGAAAACTATCAAACAAACTTGTTAAAGATCTATAGGTTTTATGAAAATAAAATTAAAACTGAAACGTAATTATAATAAATAATAACTATTAGCGAAACCGGTGGACTGCTATTTTTTATAACTTAGTTTAAATATTTAATAACATTAACACCCCTCTTTTTCGCGTTGGGGGTTAAAATGTAAAAAAATATCTATGAAAAAAAAAATGTTATTAAATGAATACAATATATATGCCTACTATGACGGCCTCTATGCACGACAGAGGCCGTCGATTAAATTTTAGCTTTTTTACTACCAACACTCCCGATTCATAAGTAAAATGTAGCTGGCTGGATCGGATCCAGCTAATTTTGTACTATGTATATCATTACTATTATTATTATACATATATTATTTTTGTTTGTCTGTCTGTATATCTGCTCACATCTCGCGAAAAAAATTGTTACTGCACGAAATCGCGGATGCGCTTTTCACGATTTTATAGCTGGAGGTCTAACTCAAAATCTGGTGCATCACTTTGTTTGTCTTATACGCAAGCCTAGTCGATTTACAGTAAATGAAACCGTTTGGAACGCGAGTGAAATCGTAGGCATCAGCTAGTTTTAATTTAAAAATAAGCTATTAAAGCGTAACTTATAATAAAAATAGTTCTGAGACGCGGAGTTCATCTGACTGTTGTTATCGATCCAGTTCTAAGTCGATGTAAATGAGCACGTCTGGGTTCAAACGCATTCTTAGACTTCCGAGTTCAGATATTAGACTGACGACATTCATAACAAACCGCACGTCTGCATGCACTGATTTCGCTCGTCCTTTATATATTTTAGGTTTTTCAAGTAAAATTGTAAAAATTGAGTTTGGCATTTGTGCCCGGTTAATTGCAATAGGCTCGCCACCTATTACAAGGGACCTAAAAATACCACCGAAATGTAGGTGTATAATACGCCACCGCCTAACCCTTCGAGGAATATAGGCGTGATGGTATTGTTTTTCATATAAAATTGTGTGCTAAATCGTACAATTTGCGTGATACTTAAAAAATACTCAAAATATAATTTCAATCCTGATTCATTTCCCCTTTTAAGTCCTTTGGGTAAATTTTCAATCTCAATTTAACTGTTCGCAATTCGCATCCGTAAAAATACGTCAAATGTATTTTTTTAGGTAAGTAGAATTCCATTCGACATTAATGTAACAGACTATGTAGATCAGACTTATATTTTGATCATTTTTCAAGTAGATACAAGGATTGGCAGGATCAACGTAAGTATTGCACAGTAGATGTTGAGTGTTTTAAATAGCTAGCGTCGTCTAACAAAAGCGCAATATTATACCGTAGCAACGATCGGTCTAAAACGAATATTACTTGCCATAAGGTCAAACTGCCTGATTGGTCCAGTGGTCACAGATTGAAAACAATGTAACTATGTAGTTTTAAAACACAATTTTCCGAACGCCAACGTGTTACTTCGCAAATGTATTTAATTGAAAACTCATAACACACGTCCGGCTTAAAGCATAAGTATGTATAACGTGATGAATGCAGTTTTGAATGTCAGCTTTTGGCTGAAGTCCTTGAGTAGATGTACGTCAATGGTTATGTCGGACTTCGACCAACTAAAACCACTCGGTGGCCATTTCCTGCACATTATGAATAGAGCTTCCGAGATCTAAATCCTGTATAGTAGCTGTAGAGTTTAGCTTTAACTCTTTAATGAAGATAATTATAAACCGACTACGTGATTTATAATATTATTAATTTAAACTTGGTAGAACAGACAACTTCCCGGGAAAAAGGTATCGATAGACCGACAGAAATACAGACAGACGGCAACGATGTGATTCCATAAATATAATAAATCTTTCTGAATTACCCTAGTTATTTTAGTAAAGGAAAAATTTAATCGCGGGCAGGATTCGAACCTGCGTCTCCTGGTTGGATACACCAGACGCTCTGACCTCTAAGCCACCGCGAAATCAGGAGACGCATGTTCGAATCCTGCCCGCGATTGAATTTTTCCTTTACTAAAATAACTTTATAATCTTAGCATGGAAAATGCATAAAAATCACAAAAAGATATACCCTATCCCTAGTGTTAATAATACAAGTCTTACGGCTATATTAGGTACTGAGGTTATTATTGATAATTTATATTTTCTATACAAAACGAGTCTCAAGAATCTGGTAGATATACTGAGTATGTATGCAATGCTTAAGAAACGGGTTATCATATTTACCAATTAAAGGGTTCCTTTTATTGGGATATGGAACCCTAAAAAACCCACGATAATATGGTTCGATTTGTAGGTAGGTACTGTTCCAAAGGTACCTACCTACCTACCTACCTACGAACCTAACAAAACTTAACACGTGTAGTGCAGGCACTACTTGTAAGATGAAGGAATAAAGGTAGTTATAATGAGCGCCTGAAAACTTTCCCTATCAAGTTGTAACTTAGTAGTTATTAAGATTTCATAAAGTCAGACTGCATACGGTTGCCGCTACTTATACTTTGAAGCGAGGGTCTTTGAAGTGGTTTCGATGTATTTTCGGGCAGAAACTATTTTATATAGTAAGGCGAATCCGGTACACTTCTTTTTACCCGACTGCCAAGGCAGGGTTATGTTTTTTACAAAGACATTTCATGAGGATTTAAGTTAAATTTTCAAAATCCACATAACTTTTTATCATAAAAAGAAAAAAAATATATAAAATTGGAGATTTCCTTAATTATAGGGAGTGGGGTATAAAAATGTATACTATTTCTAATGCTTAGCATATTTATATTCTTGTGTAGACACAAATTTAATAGTAAGCTCATTATAATTATCGGAAAGGTCTGTCAGCTAATTAAAAATGTGCACTTATAAAACCAACTGACTGTCTCATTCATTAGCCTACGCTAGAGGTCCTGGGTTCGATTCCCAGGTCGAGCAGTGTTATTGGGATTTTCTATGAAATTTTCAGTAGCAGCTCGGTGTTTGACATTTGTACACGGTTAGAGGCAATAAGGCTCGCCCCTTATTAGATGGGACTTAAACATACTGGCGAATTGTGGGTGTACGTTGCCTCTGCGTAATCCTTCGAGGAATGCAGGTGTGAGACATTTTTATGTGATGATAAAATAAAAATAATAAGCGACAAATAATTTGAACAGTGAATGTAAGAGATGCCTGGTGTAGCCTAGTACTTATGTACTGTCACAATAATTGTTATAACTATCTCTTTCGTCTTTGCTCAAGATGTTTGTCGACACTATACGGATTTCTAATTATACTAGGAAATTCATATTTAACACACGGTCAAAATGCCATCACGTTACTCTTTAAGAATTTGGAAGTAGGACCGTTTGCCTTCGTTCCAGTAGTATATAAAAAAAACGTATTGTTCTGACAGATTGCATATGCGACCATCGAGTTTAGCTTGATCAAATCAATGATGTCATCATCAGAGTAAATTATCAATAGCATTTTTAAACAGTGTTTGCTTTGTTTATTATTGTTGTTGTGAATAAGACCATATCAATCTATACTAATATTATAAAAAGGAACGATTTGAATGTAAGTATGTTTGTAACGAATTGGCTCAAAAAGTACGGGACCGATTTCAAAAATTCTTTTGCCGTTAGAAAGCTACATTATCACTGAGTAACATAGGCTATATAACATCACGCTACGCCTCTTAGGAACGGAGCAGCGCGGGTGAAACCTCGAGGGGGTCGCTAGTATAATATATAGGCAGCTATTCCTATAGCTCTTGAATTTTTATTTATATTCAGGGTGTTCACGAAAATGGGACACATGCTTAAGTGGATGAAAGGCCATATACCAATATTCTATTACAAAAATAATTTATGGAAACATCCTATCCACTTTAAGAGTTACAGCGACAATAATTTCGAAGAAGAGATTAAATAAAGACTACTCGTATAATCTAAATATATATAAAACTCAAAGGTGACTGACTGACATAGTGATCTATCACAGTGGCATGCAGGTAGATGTTATGACGTAGGCATCCGCTAAGAAAGGATTTTGATAAATTCTAACCCCAAGGGGATAAAATAGGGGATGAAAGTTCATATGGAACAAAGTAACTAATCCACGCGGACGAAGTCGCGGGCAAAAAGCTAGTTTCGCATAAAAGCCTACCTGTAAACTAAGGACTTTTGATGAAACATAATTTTATTTTGTAATTTATTACAGACAGCGTAAATACAGAGACGGAGCGGCTTTGCTTTACAATATGTAAAGATACATATGTATTACTGTAATAAAACATATTTAAGCAATTGCCCAGTTTCCGTGGACACCCTGTATAAATTCACCATGCGTTTGTCTGTGTTCGCAAACTCACTCAAGTCGGTAAAAAAGTAGTCGGCCGATTACTGACGAGTTTTCCAGTTTGCCACTTAGAATTTTGACATAATTAACGTGTGGTATGTAGTTGGTGTTCACTCGTCCATAGGATATGGTTAACCATATATGTAGTATAACATCACTAAATAGTATAAAACAAAGTCGCTTCCCGCTGTCTGTCCGTCCCTATGTATGCTTAGATCTTTAAAACTACGCAACGGATTTTGATGCGTTTTTTTAATAGATAGAATGATTCAAGAGGAACGTTTTATGTGGTTTAGCATTACGCTACAACTCTTAGGAATGGGGCAACGCGGGCGAAACCGCGGGCGGGTCGCTAGGTGCATTTAAAATTTAAAAAGCCCCCGCAGCATCATCACATGTTCGGTCGTGCATGGAGTACTGTTCGCACCTTTGGGATGGATCGGCTAAGTACCAGCTCGAGGCGTTAGAGTCCATCGAGAAACGTGCCAAGATGCTCATTGGCAACGATTCCCATGTCCGGGCTAAACTCCAGTCTTGAACATCGCCGCAAAGTTGCTAGCTTATCGGTTTTTTATCGGATACATTTCGGAGTGTGCAGCAGATCTCCACGATCTTATCCCCCTTAACCCTTTCCACTATCGTACGACCAGAAGCACGAAAAAGCGTCATTGATTCACGGTGGACATTCCAAAAGCCCGAACGAAACACTATAAGTCCACTTTTATAATGCGTACTGCTGAAATATGGAATGCACTTCCCGAGTGGGTCTTCCCTGATAGATATAATCTGGGTGTCTTTAAATCACGAGTGAATCGGTTTCTTCTAGGCAAGCGCGCGCTCCATCGTAGATCGCAGTATCGCTTAACATCAGGCAAACTAGCGGTCAAGCGTAAGCCTATCACGAATAAAAAAAAATCAAGACGTGGTTACCATGTAGTAATAACAAGTTCAATGATATACCATGTAGTGAAGTAATAACAAGTTACCAAATTTCAAATTGATCAGACCCGTGGAAGTTGCTCACATCCCTATATGAACCAGAAAAGAGCTTATAATCTTCAAACGGATTTTCTTAAATCTTAAATCATTGCTAAGAACACTCTCGATCAAATCACCTTTCAAACAAAAAAAGATTATTCAAAATCGGTCAATCCGTTTGGGCGCTACTATGCAACAGACACAGAGACATATGATTGATAAGACCGCCCATTGTACCATTCTATGGTTTACATAATTTTCTTTTTCTTTTTTATATAAAACGTTGCCCCACACTAGGATTTTCTGTTGTATCGTAGGTGCGTTTCCAAACACAAATTCTCACATAAACAAACGTCCAGACCTGAAAAAACTGTCTGTAGATCATACAAATATTTGCTTCGTGTAGGGATCCAACCCACACAACACGTGGCATAGAAGCCGATCGCTCGGAAACTACGCCAAGCGTGTCGTAAAAATTGTACTTTGCATTCGATTTTCGTGCGCATTCAAGAATATTCCATCTACTTATGTATCGGTCAATAGGAAATATGCTCCATTTTAGTCGCAATTCTTGAAGCGAAACGTGCGAAATGTCACGGCTATGCATTCGCAGGGATTGTCAAATTGTCACGCCTAGTTTGTCAAAGTGCTAGGTCCCACTTTATAGGCGAAGAACCAATGCACCGAACGCTCGCAACGAGTTAAGGCCTATTCAGAAAAAAGCAATATTCGCTAATGCTGTGGATAGCGCAAAATACTTAGCTATATTTCGCCGGATATGTGAGAAATTCCACGACCAGAGGGCCAAATGCAATTTCCGCGACTCGATTTTACGCATACGAGTCTGTGAAATGAAACTCGGCCCTCAGAGCAAACTAGAATGCCGTGCCGTACATACAGAGGACGAAAAGAGTTTCGCTTCACATAGCGGTAGGGTTTACCGCATACTCGCTCGGTTTTCGGTACCCGCAGTGGCAGCCAATACTGCGTATGTCTGAGCAGGCCTTTAACTAGTAGGTACTCGGAGACGCGCATCGCGTGACGGCAAACGGAAACGTGTGATGTAAACCGTTACTAGCTATAACATAACTTTCCACATGTTTTAACACATTTCTTGAATCTAAGTTACTAACGTGAATTGTTAATTCTGCGTGTGTATAAAATGAGTGACTTCTATTTGATCATTACAAGAAATGAAACATTATCTCAATGGGATAAAATACATTATAGTATGACAGCTCCCGTGATCGGTGTTCATTCTAAAACATTCTTTGTGCCATTCAGTTATACTTTAATTTCCTTAGTTGTTCAGATCATTTTGAAGTTTGTACATCCAGTTAAATTTGATGGTTATTGTATTGTGCCATGTTTAGGAGAGTGCTTATGCAATTGTTTGAAGTGATCTTATAAATAAATTAACATAACATACCATCACGCCTATATTTCCAAAGGGGTTTAGGCAGAGGCGTACCAATGTACACCCACAGTTCGCAGGTATGTTTAGGTCTTATGTGATAGTGAGCCTGTTGCCATTAGCCGGGCACAAATCCCAAACTCCGAGCTGCTACTGAGAATTTCATAGAAAAACCTAATAACACTTTGCTCGACCTGAGAATAGAACCCAAAACCTCTAGCGTAGCAGTCGCGCCTAAAACCGCTAGGTTATTAAGGAAGTTTTAATGTAAATAAAGTAAGTAAATAAGTAAATGATTTGGTTATTAATAATTTCAGTAGAGAGGTAGGGTATAGTGGAATCGAATAATTCCATTCACAATTGGAGTTGCTCGACTGGGAAAGTACCTCCACCTTGCAGAAAATCGTAGCCAAATAACATAGCTCCGTGCTATGTTGTGTTTCTAACGGTGAGCAAGGTCGCCAGAGCTCCGCAAGGAAGCTGAGTGTTGGCACTGTGAGGGACCAGTGGTGTTTTGTTACCGCCGCTGTCATGCATGGCAGCACGTCTCCTATGCTGCCAGCATAATTATTCTTCCTTAACTTACAGGGTCGGCAACGCGCGAGTGATACTTGATTGCCACCTTAGTGGTATTCAAAAAAATTATATTCTTCACCACGAGTCGTTTATTCACGAAACTGGTAACGAGTCAAAGCCAGAACAACGCGTCATCCTAGCATTATCTGGGAGACCTATATTGCTTTCCGTGTCATATGCCCCCGAGGAGAGATGAGCTAGGTATGCTTTTCCCAGAGCTAAATACCTGGAACTCGTACATAACGGTCCCCTCAAAGCGATTACGATTGTACGCTCGTGCATACAAATAGTCGCTTGCACTGTTTCTGCAAACGCGAACCGTCAGCCCTGCTTCAAGCAAACATATGCGTGTGAACAACTGAACCATCGGGATCGGTATTGGAATTTAGGTATTAATCCTATTGTGTACTCAGGTGTCTTTACAAATAAATATGTGTCATTTCATCTTTCTTTCATCCAACATAGAGTCGAAATCATTTATTAAAAAATTAGGTAGTTAGTACGTTTTGAACAACATTCCACATCTCCAAAACGTGGGCGCCTTTCATCGTCCTTAGTGTTTTTGCTGGGAAGAAGAACGGAGCAACAAACTCCCCGGCAACGCATTTCTGTCTGTTAAGGTAATAAGGCGTTAAAAGTTACATAAAAACACCGACCTAATTTTATATAGTTATTTTGGTAAGTGTATAAATGCGATTCTTTTAATTTTTGTAAACAAAAAAATTTTGGCCCTAAGTTTGCTGTCCCTAAAATCTGCCGCCCTCGGCTCGAGCCTACTCAGCCTGCTGGTAAATCCGCAACTGATGATGATCAGGTCCTGCTCACACGGGCAATGATAATACTATGATAAGTCTGGACCTACAAGGCGATTCAGTCGTCTTGGGAGTGGGTAAGATTGTTATATAAGTAGGATTTTTGAAGACAAGTACTTTAAAATTGTGTCGATACGTAGGTTTTCATTTTAAAATTCACAGTGCGCGGATGCAAAGTTTAAAATTCTCGATCGCAGTAAATTGACATAGCAGCTTACTATAGTGTACCTAAGTCGCAATAGCGCGTGGCAAACCGACCAATATAATATGTACCAACAAAGTGTGGCTTGCACCGCACCACGTTCCATCGCGGCAAGCCTCTATTAAGTGCGTTTGATGGTTTTCCGCGAGCGATCGATAAAATCGTATGCCCTAATAACACTAGTCATAAATGGTTTTAAAACAATTAATGAGTAGAGCGCGGTTGCCAAGCGTCAACTCCTGGATTCGATGCCCGGGTTAAGCAATGTTATTCGGTTTTCGCATTTGGAAATGTTCGAAGTTTAGATCTGTGTCCCATAAATGGCAACGGCACAATTCTGCTTAATTCTTCAGAGGTTTTACGCACATTTTTAATGATCATAATTGGCTGTGCTCCATTGTAGGTCTTCAAGCATTGCAAAAAATGGTTAAAAAGAAATAACTAGACGCGGTATATTTAGCTCGCGCCATTACGTGACGTTGCTCTACAGGTTAAATAGCGCCGCCCTTTTATTACAACCTAAAATGGTCTCTTTGACACGTGTACAGCCTGTGAAGTTCTAAATGTATTACGCTAAAGAAATAAATTCCTTCCACGTGTATATCTGCGTAACAAAAGGATGTAGGTGTTGTGGATTGTATAAGCTCTTGGTATCGGTTAGTACGACTATATAAAATATCGCAGTATTCCTTTGCAAAGATAAGCTTCATCTTTGAATACATTGTACTTCCTAGGATGTTTTTATCGCGAGCGACACGTGTAATTTCTTTATATTTAACTAGCCGTTTACCGCCGTTTCACTCGCGACCTAAAGTGACGTTATGTTTAATTTGATTAACAATATAATCTATTTATCTTTTTTTGTGCATTTTCCATTCCATTATAAAGTATTATAAAGATTATAAAGAAACCTGCGTCTTCTGGTTTACCTAACCAGAAGACGCAGTCGAATCCTGCCCGCGATTGAATTTGTCCTTCACTAAAATAACTTTATAATATAGTCTACGTTACTCAGTGATTATGTAGCATTCCATTAGTGAAGATTTTTTTAAATCGGTCCAATAGTTTTTGAATTCATTCATTACAAATATAAATCGTTTCTCTTCATAATATTAGTATTTAGTGTTTTAAAAACATAACGAAATTTTGTTACAAATAAAATATAATCATTAATCATCACTCGCTTAAACGGTGAAGGGAAACATCGGGAAACACGTCTGAGAGATAATCTCGACGACGTCTGATGTCTGCTAAACCGCACTAGGCCATTGTGGTGGATTAAACCGCAACCCCCCGGAATCTGAGAGGAGACCCGTGCCTAAAAGTGAAATAGTAAATGGCTTGACTATAACATAACACACCATCACGCATATATTCCCCGAAGGGTTTGGCAGAGGTGTATTAATTACATCGTCAATTCGCCGGTAGGTTTAAGCCCAATAAAATAGAGGGCTAGCCTATTGTCATTAACCGTGTACATATCCAAACCCCGAGCTGCTTCTAAGATCACTTTGGGAATCGAATCCAGGACCTCTAACGTAGCAGTCGCGCTTGGGGCCACTAGACTAACGAGGCAGTAATTCCGTCCGATGTAAATGATAGGTAATGATGTCGCTGTCGAAAAGCAGTGATAGCCTAGTGATATGACCATAGTAGGCATGGCAAGGCAAGGCACGCACTTCTGACTTTTCGAAGTCATGTGCGTATTAATAGTTAATTATCACGCGGCTAAACGGTGAAGGAAAACATCGTGAGAAAAACTACACGCTAGAGAATTTTTCTTGACGGCGTGTGAAGTCTACCAACCCGCATTAGGCGAGCATGGTAGACTATAGCCTAATCCCTCTGATTCTGAGAGGAGACCCGTGCCCAGGGATAATGCAATGGGTGGATTATATGTATGTAATAATATCGCATAATAGTCGTAATATTCAACGTGGAAAACGGCATTAAAGTTATAGATCTGGCGATGGAAACATCGGCCCTTAATGCAATAGCAGAAAAATATATTAGAAGCGACTAGAGCCCGACTCACGGCTAAAAGTGAGTTTAGTATGTTGAGAAAACGCTATTTAGATACTAGAAAGAAAGCATAATATTTATGCTTTCTTTCTTTCTTTCTATTATAAATAGCGTTTAGATACCATCATTACCAGTTACTGCCGCCTCTGAAACATACAGGGTGCACCGATTATTTCACCCTTCATACATACGAATCAACTTTTTTATGAAGTTCATCGGATACGTGAAAAAGACGCTTTTTCATATATGCCTAAATGTGGTCTGTTTACTTTTGTAGAGGAAGATGAATAGAATATTCTTTATTGCACACCAAAAAATTAATGTTAAGTACAAATTTATAAGTCATAAAAGGGTACAATGGGTGGTCTTATCGCTAAAAGCGATCTCTTACAGACAACCTTTGGACGGACTCGGGAGAAAGGAAAGGCGAAAAATAAATGGATGGATGGGCAAAAGGAAAAGTTAGAATTAACTGTTTAACAGGCACAAGTGGCTAAATCGACCTATATTAGCGCCCAAACTTTAAATACCTGCAATATCAAAATAAATTTAAGTGCATATCACCGAAATTAATAACCAGCAGAAATTGACAGATTCCCCGAAGCAATACGAGGTAATTCCATCATGCATATAAAGCCCTGCCATGTCATAAGCATTGACAAGCGGCGAGTAGCTTGGTAACCGAATCTCATATTCAATACGTCCGCAAGCTAGCGACAGCGACTGATTGCGATTTATAAACATGCAACAGAATACATATGCATGTACGTATGAAGGTAGCTTTGCAGAATTGATTTCAGGATTAGGATTTGCCCTACATTGCAGAAAAAGGACATATACATATATAAAAGCTTACGTAGACTATAGAAACTTTACTGTTACTAGTGATGTAGTCGCCTCAGAACGGCCACACATTTCCGCACTTTGTCGTAATAATAACATCGTATGCTCATCGGCAAACGTATGGAATAAAAAAAACAATAACCAGGAATGACTGTAATACTTTTATTTTAAAGAAACTCCATAGACACTTTACTTCCGACTTTTTGGAAACGCGCAATTAGATTGTTAAAAACGTTTCATTAAAAAAGGACTTTTGAATGTCTTGTTTTGAATGACCTGTTCTTAAGGGTCCGGCGTAGCTTGAATTGCCCACAAAAACGTAATACCGAAATAAATCGTAATCCAGACAATATTCTATCAAATTATGTTATTATTCGGCTTTAGATACTGTAATTCTAGGTTCCTACGATACTATTTTGTGTACTACTACTTCACTGGAAATAAAAAACCGAAAAATCGTTCCAACCTTGGTAAAGTTATCAAAAATTGCATTCGCTTACATTTATTTACACTGAATTATTTTGGATAAAATGGTAACATAGGAACCTAGATTAACGGTATCGACATCCGTATAATAATAGAATTTGATTGAATCGTGTTTGAATTACGATTTATTTCGGTATTACGTTTTTAAGAGAAATGCGGTACGCTGGACTCTTAAGAACCTACGTTTAAGATTAAAGTATAGTTTGTAAACATTATTCGCAAATTCGGAAATTCGCATGGTCCACGCAAATCCTTTCGCGTCGTCAGTGGGCGCTTATTGGTGGGAGCCCTTAGCGATAACATCAGTTTTTATCCGCTAAGTTGAAAACGTTTTCAATCGACTTTACATCTATAATCCGGACTCTTGTGGGCCATGTCTATTTGTTTGAGGAAAAATCTCAAAAAAAAATTTAGATAAAAAATTGTTATGCTAAAAAGATTAAATAAGATTTTCGAAACCCCCGACTAAATAACTACCTACACATATTCACTTACAAACAAGAAAATCTGTCGGGGCTGATATTCCCATTTCTGTTGTGAATTTCAATTAAAATGTAGCATATAAATACTATGATGTGTCTTGTATAACTAAATACAGACACCGTTGGATTTTCTAAAATTTAAAATTCAATCCAATCTAAAAATTTTACTTAGCTGCCAAATAAGTCCCGTGACGTCCTGTTTGTGTTAGAATAACTGCACTAATATGAATGTAGTTATAATACAATAATGTTTTATTTCTTATTACGATTTATCAGTTTTTTTTACTTATTTTATCTTATTTAGTACCTTTGAGTATAGTTTTAAATCGTACCTAATATTTGACTTTATATTTTGTTGTTTGTTGTAATATGATATTTTTGCTTTAAATGTTTAATGTACCTATCTACGAACAATCTCTGAAAAATTACGAACCCTTTAGACAAAACCGCGTCTCAATCGGCCAAACCGTTCTGGAAATAAGTGGCAACATTCGTTGGTACACACAAACAAACAAGCAAAGAAACACCCTTTAACACAAAAGGAATATAAAGTCTCCGTTCCGTTGTGGGTAATAAAAATATGAATAATATCCCTTGTGTCTGTATTTTTGAGGCGTTACGGCTATAAGTAAATAAACATCACGACAAAAACATCATGATATTTCAAAATCATGACATACTGCGCCAATCCCAGGTAAATTGGGATAAGGGAAGAAGGATACTGCAGATTCGCGCGGCCGCCGCCACCCGGCGACGCACGTAATCTTAGACACGCAGATAGCCCCCAAGAAGTTAACTATACTGTTTCCAATAAATCAGTATTTTAAACAGAAAGATAACAGTCTATATTTCTAAGGCACTGATGATTCCCTGTAAACCATATCAACAATATATAACAATATATAATAAAAATTATAACTGGCCGCTCGATGTCTGTACGTAGGAGCTAATTATTTGGGAAAAAATATAAGAGGCGTAAAGACCTCCCCTGAACCGCTGTGGAAGATAAGTCAGAAAGAAGAATTTTATTACTAAAGAACAATATAATGAAAATATTGCTGTTAAATCACTGATTTCAATCTCTGGGTATCATTTGAGTTCATTTCTTGTCTAGTTATTCTAGAACTAGCGAACCGCTCGCAGTTTCACCCGCACTGCTCCGTTTCTAAGAGGCGTAGCGAGATGTTATATAGCCTATAACCTTTTAACGTGGAAGAGTCATGCTTCGGCAACAATGAGCCGGCTCAACCGGAGTGATACCACGGCCTCACAGAAAACCGGCGTCAAACAACGCTTACGTGTGTTTCGCCGAGTGAGTGAGGTTACCGGAGGTTCAATTCCCTTTTAAAAGGCGGGCAACGCATTTGGTATTCCTCTGGTGTTGCGGGTGTCCATGGGCGGCGGTAATCGCTTACCATCAGGCGATCCGTCTGCTCGTTTTTCCCCCCTATCCCATAAAAAAAGCCTTCTTCGATAAATGGACTATCCACACAAAAAGAATTTTCCAAATCGATTCAATAGATCCAAAGATTACCGCCTACAAACTCACAAAGTTTACCTCTTATAAAATTAGTATAGATGAGCAGTTCTTGATAAATCTCCCATTCTAATAAAGCTTTAAAGGTTAGCTCAGATTAAGCAGAGAACGACTCGAGCCTTATCCACTGACACTTAAATACCTCTTATCGTATACGAACAGAGTGAAGAATAGAACGATTAATCCGATCAACAAAGAAGGGTGTTCGTGTCAAGTTCATATGATTTTCGTGCTAATAAGCTTTTACAAGCGTTTATGAAACGTTATGATTTTAATTGCATGGTTTCAAATGGTTGAGAAGAATCATGGAGAAGAATCCAACAAGGAACTCCTTGGACACTCTTTTATTTTGTACATATACAGGTGACTAAAAACATGCGACAAATCGAAATGGGAAGTTAAATAATCATTACTTATTCATTTTAAAATATAACTTCAATTATCTAAATTGTCCAATAAATAATCTTATTTTTTAACTTAGATGGTGCAAATTAAGCTATTGTTTTCAGGTAGACATGAATTATCGGTATTTAACTAAAAAAACACAAATAAATCATTTTAAGCAAATATCAAAACAATCGTGCGGTCTATCGATAACGCAGATAGTTATATTAACGCTTTACTATCATTAGCCGTATTGTCGTAGCAGCAGAGGCGCACGACGTTGCCAAACTCTCTTTATAATAAAAACTAAAAACATAAAATTATTTTCCTTAATCATGTGTCTACTTCTGATTCAATATGTTTGTTACACATAGAATCATATATTTTAATTTGTAGCGACAATGAAATTTCACCCTGTGACAATAAATAGCCTAACGGTAAACTAGCGTTCTACCACACTACCAGATTTTCTTGTCTGCTGCCTAGATATTGAATACCTAATGGTACGTTACGTTTATTTTTATATCGCAGGACTATTATAGTTTAATGCTATTGTTACAGACTTTCACCTTCATCGAGTGCATTCAAAGGTGCGCTCACGCAAAAAAAAGAAAAATGACAAAAACAAACGCATTCCCAAAAGGCACAAAAGTTTTGAATATGCCTTTGAAAGAGAAAATCCTTTGCACCTGTCTGTTGTATTGTTCATTGTATTGCATTGGTTTTCAAATGTGGCGCCAATTTTTCCATTCTATTGCACTGAAGTGTGTAGTCAAAGGTACTCCAAACATTATATATTAAAACATTTATATCTGGAATGTTGCAATGAAATGCCATTTCTGCTTGTGTCCCGATAAATATCTAGAATTTTTTTTTTTAATTTAGCATCCAAAATCTATAATTATATCATCGTGATACGCCGCCTAGAATCGGACTTATAGTATGTTAATCTTTATGGGACGTGAGTGAAACTGCGGGCAACAGCAACTAGCAGATAATAATATCACACATTTTTAAACCGACTTCAATTCGACTGTATGTTGTTGTAAATTCCGTTTGCCATCCAGACAGATGTCACAATAATATTCCAACGATGAAACCTAATATTTTAGGAATCGGTAACACAAATCGCCTTATTTAGTTCTCAAAATACCGTAGGCCCTATAAGAAATATATCTACACGAAAAATTATATAACACGTGCCAGAATCTGACAAGGTGATATTCCTATAAAAATAGACAGCACCTTTGGAAAAAAATACTAAGACGCAAATAATATACGATTGTAAGGTATTTAGCGTGTGCGTAATGAAGGCGTCTATTCTTTGGAATACCGATACAACGTTATGTGAGAAATATTTCGTATTTGCTCCGTTAAATTAGGCTGTTAAAAATAGGAAATAATACGACAACCGCTTCAGCCCTAAGTATTGTGTATAATATTTTTGTCCTGATCATTGTATACTTACGAGATATTTTATGTAGGCAAAGAAATATCAGGTAACTACTTAGGAGGAAATTGATCGTGGAAAATTCCAGCATTGTAGGTACATATTTATGTAGCAACCATGAAGATAAAATCGTAATGACGTGGAGGTAGAAATTTTGATGAATTACGGACAAGATCGCTGCAGTCGAAGCTTTGACAAAATCGATAAAAACCTAATTAACTTCAAAAATGTTTCGCCAACGTTAAATATTTTAATTCAATGAAGTCCTTAAAAAAAGTAGTAGGTAGTAAAAAGAAACTAATTGCACAGTTCCAAGGAGTGGGTCTTATGGAATAGAACCGACAAGAAACTCCATAGAGAATCTTGAGAATAAAGCAGTTTGATGTTTAAAATTAATTCAATACAATAAGTTTACAGAAAATAATGCCATAGCAAGTAAGAACTGGCCAACCCCCAGTGCCGACAGAGTAACAGACGCACCCTATCACGACCATGACGTGTATTGTTAGGTGATCAATAATAGACAACTATTTACCTAAATCTAGTGCTGTCAACTATATAATTCGTGGAGCTTCTATTCAAATTGGCACCTAAATAGACGTGTCTTTGCTAGAGATCTGAGAGCTTTAAAAACTAAGTATTTCTTCACACAAAAACTAGATTTTCTAGAAATAGATCTGGTTGCTTTGAGAGAGAAATATATACTTTATATAGACACAAATAATATGTGATTGTTAAGGTATTTAGTGGGTATTTAGTGTGTAGTTAGTGTGGGCTTTTCATGTTCTTTGGAATATCAGTGAATATATGAAAATAATTTTGTATTTGCTCAGTGAAGACCCAATTAAGAATACGATATTAAAATATGAAAACTACAAATGATTACTAATAAAATGCAATACAATATCTATCTATCTATAAAATACAAATGAAATTCTGTCCGTTTATAAGAGCGTAACTTGAGGACGGCTACACCGATCTAACAGATTTTTTATTGATTAAGTCGGCAAACGAGCAGACGAGCCACCTGATGGTAAGTTGTCATCGCTCTGAAACACCAGAGGAATTGCTTTTGGGTTGCGAAGCTTTAAGAGCCCCTACAGACTACAGACTGCAAAAGCCGCAGCAACCGAGGCAAACAGGCTCTCACACGCAAAACTCGAAGGTGCTTTACAACAGTCATCGACGTACGGGTGGTCGCCCTTCAGTAAGACCCCAAGAGCACGCAGTAAGTCAGATATTTTATCTGAATGCTAGTAAAGAACTGTATTCTGACCCGTCCTCACACGGGGAATTTTAAAATGGTTTGTTTCAATAGTCCGAAAAAGGTATTTAGGGAATTAAAATTGAAAAAAAAAAATATACTGAAAAGACTTAAAGGGATTTTTCTCTTTTTTCCAAATTTGAACAGGGTGACCTCTGTCGGTTGAGCTAGTTTGGTATATTTACTTGATTGTCAATTGTCTGAATTTTGAGTTAATATTTGATTGGTTTTGTACTATTTTAGTTTATGAATCTATTGTTTTATAAAAAATCATAGAACTAAAGTAGTTGTGTATGATGGTCGTAATATAGTCCTGTCACTTACACTGCTGCACACACATACGTATTGTATAAATAACCCTGTATATGTAAATTACCTCTAGCGACTGTGCTACTGAATGTACCTACGCTCCAACCCCAATCGAACTATTTATGCTTCGATACGACTTGCGAATTTTACGTCATTTATGTCAATTTTATAAATTGCACTAGTCATGAACATGACACGATTACATGAATTTACCGGATACTTTCGAGATCGAATGCGACACTGTAATTTCCGTTGATTTATTCAGCAAATGCTTCAAGATTATAGATATTTCGGAAATAGTACAGGTGACGAGTGACAGTAAGGTTTTCCGATATGCAAGCGTTCGGTTTATTTACGAATAAAATGTAAAAAGTATGCGGTCGGGGGAAACGAAATTCCTCACGCTTTTTTACCTCCAAATCAATGAATCAGTCAATGTAACTCAAATCTAAATGAACACAATCACATATTAATCATTCACTTGATATTGGTTATAAGTACATACCGGCGAACTGTGGGTGTACATTAAGTACGCCTCTGCCTAACCCTTCGGCGAATACAGGCGTGATGGTATGTTATGTTAAATTATTATTTTATTTTATTTACAAGCTTTTATTTTTTCGTATATCTTTTGCGACACACCAGCGGAAATGCAAGCTAATTCTGACATGGTTTTCCCATTCTTAGGGGATTTTCCTAAAGCCTTTCTAGCCAATTTCAAGTTTGTAGAGCTAGTACGGTGATTGAGTTTTCGTGATTAGTCAGTGAGAGAATGCGTAGTTTTTCGCTTTTACATATATTCTCGTCCTATAGTCAAATCAACCTATTGCCGTCCACTGCTGAACGTAGGCCTCCCCCAAGGAGCGCCAACCATCCCGGTCTTGAGCAGCTCGCATCCATCCGCTGCCAGCCACCTTCTTCAAATCGTCGGTCCATCGCGTCCTATAGGTACTCGTGAAATATTGGTATACAGGTACAAAACTGACAGGAAGGTTTTAGTTGTGAACTGTGAACATATTTCTAAAACACACATCATCTGTAAAACATACGGCGAGCCTATTGTTATTAGCCAAACACAAGTCGCTCCGCGCCGCTCCTGAGAATTCCATAGACGAACCCAATAACAATTCGCTCGACAAGTTCGTTCGAATTTCAAGTCTCGCCTACGACCACTAAACTAACGATTCATATTATAATTACAATTATTATTTAGAATACGAAGAAACGAGAACAAAATAATTTCGTGTATCTTGCGAAGCACATCAATGACACCCCATATTCTAAGAAAAGCGTGGGTTAAAAGACTCGGGTTTGCTTTTGTGGTATGACGTTAGAAGAAAATCTACCTACTCGTACTTATATATTTTTTTTGTGTCTGAGTTATATTTTAGGTAATTGGTAAGGGGACTACCACTTTGCCTGTTACCAAGCTTATTACCACCGGTCTAGCATTTAATAGGATGCTATATGGTCAAATTGTAGGTGTGTCTTGTGAAGCTGAAGACAATATCAGAAGGCAATCAATTAACAGAACCAGCAAACCGAGTAACGATTCGACGCAAACCAAGGTTTCCCACATCTAGCAATATTGTATAGGAAATGGAATTGGAATCTAATCCTGGAAATGCAATTGGAAAGGCCGGATTACACAGATTAAAGACGTGAATAGTCCAAAGAGTTACTTTGAAGCAAGCAGGATACGTGTATGTATAACCTACATCATCCGCAGCGGTCTTTATCCCACTGCTGAGTATAGAACTCCCTCGAACCGTGCCCATTTGCCTCGGTCTTGCGCCACTCCCATTCAGATTAACTTTCGTAATATCATCGAATCATCTCGCCGTCGAAAGACCGACGCTTCGCTTGTCTTCTTAGAGATTTTATAGCTACGAATACAAGTATATAACTGTAAATAGCACTCAGGTACTCATTAATTACTAAATCTCAGACACTATAAAATGTACAAAATTGAAATCACATAAGGTTCCTTATAGTGTCGAATACCATGGTCGTGACTTTAGGGCCAGGGGGTAAGTGCTGTATTTAGTACTACCTATGAATCCACTCATACCCTGCCACCGTCCCGGGTAGCAGACAATCCATAAGGATTTACTGCACCTCAAAAAACATTTCTTGTAATATAGATGTGTCCGTTGAGAACGGATTTTGCGAAATTCTCACTTGGAAAAACGAAAACAACATGGCTAAGGCCAGGCACAGCTTTATTTATAAACGTGAAATTAATATTTTTCATTAGCTTAACCAATATTTGAAATGATTATATTTTATTGTTCCAAATGTCCCGCGGCTATACTTAACCATTTTCCTTTACTTTTATTATACCAGACAGACGTGGGTTTTAATTACAAAAGAATAAAAACGCAAAGCTTTACCCAATAACAAAAGATATTAGAGATAATTTACCTCTTCTCACATGTACAGCAAACAATTACAAGTACCCTTTTGCCTTTTTGAAATAGCAATAGGTACCTACACTAATAATCAGGCTAACTTCTACTATGAATAAAACAGCCCTTTTTATTTATAAACTTTATTAATATTCATATATTTTATGGTAAAATTATGCTTTCGTATCCCTTTCATTAAAATTATCGTTTAAGTATGATTGAAATGGAAATTCTTTATTTGGTATTTCAAGAAGTTATAGAAGAAAAGACGTTCAATATCATTGGTATTGTTAGCTTTGAATAGGAATACCCTTCCCAATAATAAGAAATTACAATAATAAGCATATACTAGCCTCGAATGAGTACCTACTCGTATATATGGCTTATAGCAACAGCAAATTTTAGGCGATCCAAAAAAATTACGGGGAATCTGCGACGTTGGTTTAGTGGTCATGATCGCGATTGATGCGACTGACTGACACGTACGATTCCCAGGTCGGGCAGTGTCATTGGATGTATATCGCCGAACTAACGTAACGTAATATGGTGTATGGATAGTACATTTTTTTAAATATTTTTTTTTAGAATAAATCGAAGAATTTAGAAGAAAATCCTAGTGTGGGATTACCCCACACTAGGATTTTCTTCTACGTATTTTCTCCTGTATCGTGGGTGCGTTTACAAATACAAATTCTCACATACACAAACGCCCAGATCCGGAACAACTACCTGTAGATCATACAAATATTTGCTCCGTGTGGTGATCGAACCCACAACACGTGGCGCAGAAGCCAATCGCTCAACCGCTACGCCAATCGTATCGTCATGTTTGTGTATGCACCCATTGGGCTAATAGTAGGTAAGCAAAACCCAGCAAGCTTGGTGATAGCATGTAATAATGTGTCAATTTCCACAGCGGAGATCAGCTTGAAATAGTTTTATACTGTGTTCAATCGTGTACCAAAAGATTGAAACGATTTTTAAATGAACTGTCTGCTCCCTCTGAGATGTTGTTTGTCATTACGATGCTAATTATAATATCTCTCAGAATTGTATAAAGTGAATACAAGCTGGTTTGAATAAGATTTCGTAGAATTTTCCCTATTTAATTTTAATACATGGGACTTACATACCGTCAAAATGTCGGCGTAACATTAGTACACCTCTGCCTAACTCTGCGTAGAATATACATACATACATATTTTCACGCCTGTCTCCCATTGGGGTAGGCAGAGACTATAGATTTCCACTTGCTACGATCCTGGCACACACGTTCATTAATCTCCTCATGCATGATCGTCGGTTTAAGGTGCTTTTAACCTGACCTTATTTGAGAACGTCCGCAATTTGATTGTGGTACGTTCGCCGAGGTCGGCCCCTTCCAACTCGGGTACTATATTCGCGGGGAATATAGTACCCAATGATGGTAGGTTAAAAGTATATAAGTATATAATCTCGCCACCATCGACAGTGTTTTGACAGGCATACGCTGTAGTAAAGCCCACCTAATTTGACGACCTATTTTCTACCTTTGTGGCAGCTTATTCTATTTTCAGAACTACGACAATTATAATAATTTGATTTATATAATTCGCATTTTTACATTGAACAATTGATTCGTAAAGACATTTTGTTTGAGGCCACGATTAGAATAAGATTATCTAAATAAAAATAGGTTCTATTTTGTTCGAGTTTAAAGTGGTAAAAAGTCAAGCTTGTCAAGAGTTAACAAAATTATAATTGAGACGGTTATTTTATGCCTAATTACATACATCAGTCGGCTTTTAAAAGTCTAATGTAGTATTTACACAGTAAAAATACATCCTTACTTAATATTATAAACGTGAAAGTTTGTGAGTATGGATGTATGGATGTTTGTTACTCATTCACGCCAGAACGGCTAAACGGATCTGGATGAAATTTGGCACAGAGATAGATTATAGTCTGGATTAACACATAGGTAGGCTACTTTTTATCCAGGTTGGACCCGATCCTGAATTTCACGCAGACAAAGTCGCGGGCAGAAGCTATTAAGTCAATAAAAATTAAAATTATATAATATTTTTTTTAATTCCCCAACTGCAAACACCTGAACACATACCATTCCAAAGTTTCATAATGAGTTACAAAGTTACAGTAACAAAAAACGAGAACAACAAGTTTATTGCAGTGCGTCCTTGTGAGTCAACACCATAACACCTATCTAACAACAATCGCTGATAAATCACAAAGATACAACCTCTCACCCTAGATACACCTTCTCCGTTCAGTCGTGGGTAAAAAACTGTTTCACTGTTGCATTGTTTGACCCTGCACAGTTTGTTAATATGAAAAGTCTTTGTTCTATTTCTCCATATTTATCACTTTGTACCCAAAGGCACGTGTAGGAAAAGGTATGTACCAACAAAGAATGAATAAAAATTATGCTTCAAACTTCATAAACGCGTAGAAGATTTTAAACTCGTTTATTAAAAATATATATATTTATCAAAAACGAGCACTGTTGCTAGTCACAGTACTTTTTTATAACATAACATACCATCACGCCTGTACTCCTCGAAGTTCACAGTTCGCCTGGTATGGTTAGGTCCCATGTAATAGGGGGCGAGCCTATTACCATTAACCGGGCCCAAATCCAGACTCCGAGCTGCTACTGAGAATTTCATAGAAAATCTCAATAACACCTTGCTTAACCTGGGGATCGAACCCAGGACTTCTAGCGTAGCAGTCGCGCTTGGGACCACTAGACTAATGAGGCAGTCCTTGTACTTTTTTAATAAATATGATATAGTATGTATTAATAAACATTACTATACTGTCCTATAAACATTAGGCGACACGCACAGTTTATGCCTTGACAAGCGTAAATTTATGTGGAACTTGCATTAAACGCGCTTTACAGCTTATATGTCAGAATTTAAAGTGAAAGTAAAATCGTAAGATACCATTTTTTATACCACTGAAGTGGCAAACAAGCTTACGGCCCGCCTGATGGTAGGCAGTTACGGTAGCCTATGGACGGCTGCAACACTCTGGTGTTGCAGACGCTTATAGGCTCACGCGCGAGCTCACCTCTGGGTGACCTTTGGGAAAACCTCGACTGCTTCATCTCAATCGAAAAAAATAAATCTCTATAACTTTAAGAATCAAAGTTCTATTATTAACTCACTCACTGACAGACAACGCACAGCCTAAACCACTGGTCGTAAAGACTTGAAAACTGGAGGCTGTATTACTTCGTCTTGATGGGTAGAGGTTTACTAAGAAAATGTTTGAAATTTTGTATGAAAGTCCTTTGTTTTTGACTGGTTTGATCAATTTGATTATTATTAACAGTATTAGGTGGCGATGTTTTGACATCCTTTGTGAATCGAGTGAAACCGCGGGCCACAGCTATTTTTAAGCTACAGTAGCCTTAGCACGAACAACTTGCGAAAAAGTATTCGTATCGTCACGATAGAGGCGCTGGTCCAAATCTCATACAAATTGGTCTCCATGACGATACGAATACTTTTTCGCAAGTTGTTCGTGCTAAGGGTACAGAAAGCGAAGTCCAATTAGATACGGTGGAACGTCATAAGTTTTTGTGAAGTGTACTGCTGGAGCTGGTAAAAAAGTAATCCGCTCTCATTAATAAGTATATTTTAAAACTGAATGAAATGTGATCTGGACTCGTTAGCAAGCTTAATTAACTGTAACTACGCAAGAGAATCCGAATGAATATTTTTTAAATTGAATGAACACGAATATACTGAACAGCTGTTTAAAAAAGCTGGATGTAGCGTAGTTTGTTATTTTCACGAACAATGCGATTGGCATTTCAAAGGTCTGTTAAAATAAAAAATTTTGGAATTTAGTTATACAATTTTCATTAAATATCTAAGCCATCTATTACATTTCATAAATACATGATTTAAAGTTTGTATGAAACTTTGTCAATTTTAAACCGATCGGGCTGAGACTTTGCATGCATATAGCTACTATGACGTAGGCATCCCCTAAGAAAGGATTTTCATAAATTCCACCCCTAAGGGGATAAAATAGGGGATGAAAGTTTGTATGGAACAAAGTAACTATTCCACGCGGACGAAGTCGCGGGCACAAAGCTATTAATTATACATATATAACAAAGCAAAATGTATGCTAATTATGTATTATATACTAGTGGGCCACCTCGCCTTTGTCTGGGTTGAATATATATACCAAAACATCTATAAATATAATAAAAATGTAACAGGCCGATACCTGTACATTATAGATAGAAGAATAACTAATAATTATTGTTTTGGCTTCTGTTAATAAAGTGGGAGGTGTTTATTAGAACAACAGAAGCCAAAACAACATTTTTTAGAATTTTTGTCCGTCTGTCTATACAGAGTGTTTACGCTCATCACGCAAGCTAATATACGACATTGGATGCAATTTTCGCAGTTGTTGTAGCTGGGGGTCTAAATCTGGTTCACGTTTTATCTTGATACGCTAACAGCTAGTTATTCTGTAAAACCTATTCTTGGAATAATTTTTGAATAAAGATCGATAGTTTATTGAATAAAAATAGAAAAAATCCAGTCGTGGGACGCAACCGTCTGTCAATAAAAGCCTATATTCAGGTCCATGCAGTATTCAATGTGGAAAGGGTTAATCTGATCCAGCTTCTATTTTTAGCTCGTCGCGAGAGCTTTAAAGCTTAAACGGATGTAAGGATTCCGATGTAAAGAACACAGGCATTTATATTTGAGCGATTGTCGTTTGAGTTGAAACTCGTATACAGTGACGAGCTATGCTCTGCGGTGTCACTCGGTGATCTCGTATTTTCCAAATCTAAGGGAATCTCTTAAAATCAAATTGGAAAATACCTATGTATATATAATAGAGAACCGATGTTGTTTAATCACCTAATTTGTTTTCCACTGTTCAATCCAAACCTCTGTCTCTGTCAAATCTTGTGCGGCACCTGGCCATGTTTGTTAATTTATATGTACATTGTATATACTCGTATATTAGGTCCTTAAATATGAAATTAGCGTTTTGTCGTGACTGACCACTTTGATCTGAAATATCTCCTCTTTGGTTAAGAACTCCAAAATCAAATTTATAAATTCATTTAGCTGGTACATTTGAGTTTTGAAAACTGAGTTAAAAACAGTCATTCGTTTGTTTTTTCCTCATTTTTTTTTCTTTAGCGTCGCTTATTACAGCACAATGGAAAACATGAAATATCGGTATATTTACGAGTACGAGTTCTACCGTGGTACCAGTGCTGCAGAAACAGCTCGAAGGATTAATGATGTGTACGGCGCTGGTGTCGCAAAAGAAAGCACGGTACGTTTTTGGTTTCAACGTTTTCGTTCTGGAAATTTCGACCTTCAGAACCAACCCCGTGGACGGCCGGAGACCAAAATGCAGAATGAAGAATTAAAGGCGTCGACTGTTGTGTTACATTGCTCAACCGACACAACAATGAAGGGATTTTAAATCGAATCATTACTTGTGATGTAAAGTGGATAATAAGTAGCCCAATCGATTACGGCAGATATCTATTCTCAGCAACTGCAAACCATGAAGGAAGAACTAGCTGCTAAACAACCGAGATTGGTCAATCGCTCTAGGCCACTGCTGCTTCACGACAACGCAAGACCACACACTGCACAACAAACAACCACTAAGTTAGATGAGCTACAATTGGAATGTCTGCGACATCCACCGTACACCTTGGACCTTGCTCCAACAGATTACCATTTTTTCCGGAATTTGGCCAACTTCTTACATGAACTTCTTACAATATTTATTGATTCTCGCCCCCATGGTTTTTTTAGTCAAGGGATCAATGAACTACCTATGAGATGTCAAAAGTGCATAGATAACAACGGTGCATACTTTGATTAATTAAATATATTTTACAAAAAAAAATTTACTTTATATTCCTCCCGTACAAAACGCCAATTTCAAATGTAAGGACATAATAGACTAGCAAAACATGTGCACGTTTTCAATTCAATAATCGATGGAATTAATTAAAATTGGAATGAAATGATTATTTCGCATGAAATAAATAATTGCAGACTTGCGGGTAGTGTGTGGTGTAGTTCCGAAGTTTGGTTTCTATAAGCTGAAATCTTCTCTGAGTTACCAAATATTTCGTGTTAAGTTTCAAAGACAAAAGTTTAAAAATCATGTCTCCATAAACATATTCTGACAATTGACTGTACAAGTTCCAAGATTTCGACTTCGTGGAATAAAACAATGAAAACCAAGTCTACAAAGTTTATAAATTACACAAGACATTTCGACAAAGCCAGGCACAGGTGGGGCAATATTATCAAAAAGATTCCACGGGAAAATCATGACATAACGGGGAGGAGACAGAGTTTTGGTTTACAAAAGCTTGACTGAACAATCGTGGAAACACGTCACCGTAGCCATAGTAAATAATTTTCTTAGTATGCCGTGCCGTAGCGAGTTGATTCGAAGTTCGTAGCAGCGAGCTCGAAGCTCGTAGGTCGTAGGAGCGTAGGCCGCTACGCCGTAGACTATGGCGGCGCAAATCGATTAATGTACAGTAACCCCGATATATCAACGCGCGTCTGAAGTTAGCCGTTGGGTACATAGCTCAAATAACTTAATTAAGTGTTCTTTTGGATAGAACACCTTCTGCGATACAATGGCTAGAAAGCGCATGACCCTCTTGGGGCAGGGTTATCCAAGACCAGAGGACTACAGACTCATACCCCCAGGCCTCATTATAAAGCTCATGGAAGAGCCGTTTGCACTTCGAAGTGCACTGTGGCCTTGCCGCCGCGGCCCTATATAAGATAAGTGTTCTGTTGCAAAAATATCGAAATCAGTAAGGACAATATTGACGAATGCAAAACAATTAAGGCCTAAACTGTCTTTACACCGAATTCGTATATTAAAATTCACCAATTTGCCACTTGCGGATAACTTCAGACGCGCGTAGTTATTTCGGGGCTACTGTATCTAACTTACTCTGCTACGCTTGATTAAGGCAGATCGTTAACCAAATTCTACATCTATAACATATTCTGGACACGGGACAAAGGCCATACTAGCATACGGATTGCTTGATGGTAAGCGATTACCGCCTCCCATGGACACGACGCCTCTGGTGTTGCGGGTGGAGACAAGTGCGTTGCCGATCTTTTAAAAGGGGATTGGGCCTCCGATAGCTTCACTCACTCGCGCGAAACACAACGTAAGCGTTGTTTGACGCCGGTTTTCTGTGAGGCCGTGGTATCACTCCGGTCGTGCCGGTCCATTCGTGCCGAAGAATGGCACTCACACATAAATTGTGCATATTGTCTACAAATTGCGAAAAACCAATTGAAATTTGAATTTGGTGGCCTAAGTGCAGAATCCGGAAAGCGTTAATTAAACGCTACCTGATGAAATTTAACGCATGAAATTGATTGGATTTTCAATATTTATCGAAAGTACCTTCATCGACAATGTCAGCGACAGGATTTTACACCCTGACACATATCGAGCTGGAGACACTTGGTACGGTTCTACACATACACATATGTACATCGTCAAATTTAAATGGTTTTTTTCCCACAGCAAAACGAACGTAGTAATGAATACGAACCACTTTTATTAGCTGTACCATATTAGGACTGCCTCATTAGTCTTGTGGTCCGAATTGCGACTGCTACGCTAGAGGTCCTGGGTTCGATCCCCAAGTCGAGCAGTGTTATTGGGTTTTTCTATGAAATTCTCAGTAGCAGCTCCGAGTCTGGATTTGTGCCCGGTTAATGGCAATAGGCTCGTCTATTACATGGGACCTAAACATACCGGGGAACTGTGGGTGTACATTAGTACGCCTCTGCCTACCCCTTCGGGGAATACAGGCGTGATGGTATGTTATGTCTGTACCATATTAAAGTGTAATGCCTATACGATCAAAATGTATGGAAAAACTGTTTTTTTTTTTCATATTTCGGGGTCGGTCCCATAATAAAAGTTGTTCGTATTCATTATTAGGTTAGTTTTGCTGCTGGAAAACAACCATTTGAATTTCACGGTGTATATGCGTAGGTACTTATATTTCCTTAATATTCGTATTATTTCCATGTTGCTTGTGTGTTAACAAGTTATTTTTCCTTCGTTTACAATACGTTTCTTTCTTTTGGAATCCTACAAAACATTCAGTCTATTCATAATTTACTGTGCCAGAAATAAAAAAAAATCAATAATGTTAAAAATAGCTGTCTGGGAACGGTTACGATAGAAAATATTAATGATGTGTAATATCCATGAGTGCCAGGTAAGTTAATGGTTACCTTCCAAGAGTAATTTTTGAATATATAATAGCGATCTTGTTTTTTAATGTACCTGGCGTTATTTGTTTTGAACTGTATTTCCACACAGGGCGACAAAAACAATAAGTTAAAAAAAATAGAAAAGGCATTATGGAAATAGGGTGTTTCGTTTTCACATAAGGCGAGGCACAAAATTTGCCATTGTAAAGAAATGAGCCGCGTTAGAGATGTGCCAACTCGGAAAAACTCGGAGAGTTGAAAATCATGGAACTCAAATTGGCAGAGTGAAGCTTCGGTATCGGTTCATTAAAAATGTTTTAAAATAATAAAAGTTTAAATATACATGAAACTCTATATGTTGGGTCAATTAAATAAAATAAAAAAGCCTTTAATTCCATGCTCTATAAGTATACATTTCAAATTTCAATATCAAGATTCATCGACTTACTTTAAAACATATATATTTATTTTTAAAAAAGCTTACTAGCTATGTGGGTCGCACTTTACTAGTATTCTTGTTAACCCCTCGTGCTAAGCTAAATGCTTGCGTTACGAGTGGGTTCACGTCGGTGGTGCAATGGGTGGGTTTCGAACCGGCAACCACATGATCGCAATATATAATATGTATTTAAGGTTTTATTTTTATTCATTACTTCGCAAAAATATGTATTAATTAATTATTAGTTTTAATTATTATTGCTCCTATTTTTGTTGAGTCAGTTACTCGGACAAGATGAAATATGACCTCAGTATTCATTGAAGAAGATCGAAGAAGAAACAATATGAACAGGTGACTGGTAATGATGAACTCAAATCTGCAAGTGAACTATTTTATAGTTTGATTTGATCGACAACATTCGTGTCATCGTCGGTGTCATTCGGTTGATGCATAGGGTGGGGACAAATGCACAACAAACGAATCACGCCCTCGATCTCTTGATTTTTTCGTTCATGTATCGCCAGCTAGAACTCGAGTTTGTGAGAATCGATGTGAGTGCAACTCGAGTATTTGTAGTTCTCTGTTGAATATATGTATGGACCTTTCTCAGCATACCCATGGATTAAATATAAGAGGCTTAACAAAGTTCTATACCATACTCGGTAGACAGGTGCAAGTAGATATTGCAAATGTAGGTTATCAAAATTATTTAATAGCGAACACCGTGTATTGTAAAGATATCGAAAAAGAGACAATTGAAAATTTGTCAATTTAATTGATATATATTGGACTTTTATTTGGTACCTGGTCTATTAAAAAATTTGAGCGGTAAGTTGTTCAGAGGGAATCAAGTCATCTATTTTTTCGTTGTATCGAAATTCAGAATGGACACGAATTTCCATAAACAACAAGAGATTTGAAAGACAAAACTGTCAAAAATAAACACCCCATGTATTTTACTCCATTTAAGAAAAAATCTATAAATATATTATTGCTTAGACAAAAGATAGTCGGAAAATGTTAGTTTTAGTGCATAAAATAACAAAATATATTTTAAAATTTAATTCAAAGTTTTTAATCTGTTTTTTAGCACCATAAAATGTAGCTGCCATGTCATTACGTCATACGGCTGTGTAAACTTAACTAAAAAGAGCCAACTGTCAACTGATCAGCGTATATAGTCTTTGTACTTTTATAACTTTCGTAACCAACGTAATTTTTATTGAAATAATACCATGAAAGTCGGTTTCATTAAGGGAGACAACACAAATTTACCAAGAATAAATTTATTTACACAGCCAACTAACGTCATAACCACAGAGCAATACGGCGTCCGCTGCGTCCAGTTGTTTGTCAAATTAAACGCGAAATTTGAAAAGTAAATTTTTAATGCAAATTTATGACACTTATCGATGGAATAAAAATGTTGTGTTTTTTGTTTGTTACCATATTCTGATGTCATTGAAAAACTAATTTTACACGATAAAATACTAATGGTCCTTGGACTGCGGTGTCCCTTTTCCGAATAATACCTAGCACTATTCCGAATAATCCGAATTCCGAATAATCCCACCTAAAGCTAGTTATGTTTCACGAAGCAATCTATCAAATGCATATTTAATTTACCCAACAATTATACAACGTGGCCTAGAGAAAACAATGCACCACCGAAGGTCGCATTGATATTGATTGATTTATGCAAATTGCAGCAGCAATCATGATTACTTTACGGTAGCTTTTGTGCAAATTCTACAGTGTGGGTGGAGGACCATTTGATGGGATCATTATAACTATTATCGTTACATATAAAATGTATGACACGCTGTATGTACACCCACGCTACGTCTTGAGAGGATGGAGTCTTGACTACAATTACCAACTAAATTGGTTAGGTTTTAGGAGGAAATCAAAAAATTAATACCATTACTCGTACTATTGAATACAGGCGTGATGGTATGTTATGTTATGTTTACTATTAACGGAAATTAAAGTTTAAAGAGCACATACATACATATGTACACTAACGCCTTTCTCCCACAGGGGCAGGCAGAAAGTATAGCGCCACTTGCTATGATTCTTGCACACTTCTTTTGCTTCTTCCACATACATCCCCTCATAGTTAAATAAAATAGTACATGGTATACATTTCACGATTGGTGTGCGAAATACTATTAATCTTCGGAACTACATTAATTAATCATCCTCTTTAAAAACCATAACCTAAACCTTATCAGTTCTTGTCTTTGATAAGTAATTTTAATTACCGATACCGATTCACCCATATATTTTTCACCGTAATTCCCCGAGGTTATCCAAGGGCTGCCGAGGTTATCCAAAGTATTGCATGTCGTGTAGACATGCAATACTTTTATGCAAAACTGTGTAGATACAAAATTACGTTTAAGTGCACTACTTACGTTGAAACTCGTATTAGTCGAGAAGCTTCCAAGAATTTAACAAATCTGCAAAGACTATAGTAAGGTTTTTGATGGTGAACTGAAGTTGCCAGTTAGTGGGAACCAAAGTTGCCAGATATTGATATTATTTTTCATAGCAGCAATTACAAGTCTACACCACATATGTTAAATAATGATGAGTCAAGGTTCTTTAAATCAATAAATATTAGAAGGCCGCAAATCGATACCGCAAATAGCAATTTATAGCTTAACTACCATGTTTGCATGTGTACATTTTTTATTTTAAATAGCGACCCGCCCGTTGTCCCGATCCTAAGAGTCGTAACGTGATATTGAAAATATATATTTACTAAACTAAAAAGTAGTCTCTAGAACTCATCGATATACTAACCTTTCAACAGTGACAGAATTTTTAAAATCGGATCAGCGTACCGAAGATCCAAACTTTATCTCTTTATAATATTTGTATAGATGAACGAGAAAAATTATTTGTTCGTACTCAACGAAACAAAACAGGAAAGTGAGATAATTCACAAAAATATACAAAACAGGATAGTAGGGCAATCAAACCGGATAAAAGATAAGCAGATTGATAAGTGAAAAACAAATACGATCAGATTGGACCCAAATTTCCATTTCGATTATTGGTTCTGTTGAGGGACCGATATCGATAGAGAAGTACCTATTCTAAAGGAGACACCTACCTACTGGCAAAAAAACTGTAGACCCATCAGCTAGAATCTAGTTGGATGGTAGAACAGAAAAAGCTAGAAATACAGAGGCTTATGTCCAGCATACACTACACTACGATAACCTGTTGGTCGAATTCAAGTTCAAGTTCAAATGTTTTTATTTCAAATAAGCTTTTACAAGCGTTTATGAAACGTTATGATTCTAGTTGCACGGTTCCAAAAGGTTGATCCTGTGGAGAAAAATCCGGCAAGAAACTCCTTGGACACTCTTTTAAAATAAATGTTGTTACAATCTTCACTGGTACAATATTGCGATATGAGGATTGGTTGTTAACCTTTTGAGCGCCACGGTATGTATAGATGACAAACCAAAATGTGCCCAGTACGCCACGGTCACGACTACCCAGTCGTGACCGTGGCGTACTGGGCGTACTGGATAGACACATTTCTATAGGAAATACGGAAACTTGGCGCTGAGGCCACGCTTTTTCTATTTTGACGTGTCCGTCAAAGAAAGCATCAATATTGTCAATGTTATATAGTCATTAAACATATAGATACACAACGCAAGCTTTCCTGTTTATTACGCTACAAGCGGGCCCGGAAAAAAAATCGTAGAACCCGATTGCGGTGCCACCTACCGGCTCAAATTGTTAATTTAAAGTTTAGATTTAGAACACCGCAATAGATCCCTGGATGGTTTAGATTCTAAACCATCAAGGGACCTATTTAAAAATACACAAAAACTCAAAATCACACCAACAGCTTATGAGGACAAGTTCGGACAGTGCACAGAACGCCATCTATTGCCCATTTCGAAAAAGAAACAGACGCCTTGTTGATTTGTGTCCGTGTTTTATTTCTGTCAATTCGTTCCCGAAACAAAATGTATGAAAAAACAAATTTTTCTTCATAATGTTCCTCTTCGTGAATTTTTCGATGTTTTAATAATTATTCTGTTATTCGGGAAGGAGACAAATCCAACAAACCAAAGATCATACAAATCGGTCCACCAGTTCTCTAGTTATAAGTGTTGTAACAAACTCGACTTTGTTTTATATATATAGATAGATATATCATTGTATAGATTAGAAAGAACTATCAAATTTTTTTTTCCAAAATGTATAATGGTCAAACAAATATTGGTATTGTACGGAAAGCGAGTGTATTGTGTTAAAGGAGTATGTATAGCTGGCGGTTACGCCACTTCGATTTACTTTCATCCACTGGAAAAAGCCTGTCTAGTCGAGAATAATAAAAACAATATTGTCGCTAAAGATTTACTAATCGTACCTAATGGAGAGATTATATCTGAAAACCTATCCAGCCTTTGTTGACATTGTGTAGATCCCCAAGGCTTCATATTTACTGATAACAAAAACCTGTTTACTTGAGTTGCTACTGAGAATTATTTTTCTTATAGAGAAACTTAATATCACAGCTCGACCACGCAATAACTAATTAATTAATATTTGATATTATTATGTCTTCAGGAGGTTATTATTAAAAAACAATGTTGTTTTATTTTGTTAAAACTTGGTAGTTTATAAGCCAGAAAAGAGCTTTACCGAATCTTTCTATATTATCTATAGTCAATAACAATAAAAAGTTTAATGAAATTAAGCATCTTTGTCGGAAAAATCTTAATTCTTTTAGAAAGAGATGGCGTCTGCATAAATGGATAACTTGTGTCTTTGACTTTGCATAAAAAGATCCTTTCCGAGTTAGAAGTCGAAGATATAAAATCCTTTGGATCCCAAATATTATTCAAAATAATCTGAATTTTATTGTGACACACAATCACAATTAGATAAGTGTTCGGTAAAGACCGACATATTTAACCCGACCCTTTTCTCATTATTCTCGTACCAATCAACTTTGTAAACTACAATGCATAAATTCCGACAATTTTCGCTTCACGAAATTATTTGTTTACCTTAGCGGGAAGTAACTCTTTGTTTAACCGGTGGATGGTGGGATTTGCACATTGGCTTGCTTTATTTCAATTCGTATGTTGACTTTCATAAATATTTTTTGCCATGGGGACGGAATGCGATTGCGGCACCTCATTAATCCAGTTAAGTTAAAACGCTAACAGAATTACGTGTAAAACGTATGAAATGTATGTACGCGCATAACATCCAAATGACTGCACTATATTGGAGAGTTTGTATGGAAGATTTTTTTGATCCACCCTGAAAAGTCGCAGTCGTAAATATACGCGGGCAGGAGAAGCTGCATACAGGTCGCAAGTAGAACATAAATACATATACGAGTATAATAAATACTTGTATAAAAATTATATAGACCAGTTAAGTTAAATAAATGAAAGAAAAACGTCTTACTAACTATTAACGTCGACTATTATTAAACTGATATAATTATGAAAATAAATAAACAGATAAGTACGTCATTTAAGGGAAAGGGTAACGAGGCGAAATATCAAAGACATCAGCTCGACCATGTTAACAAAATGCAAGTGTTGAAAAGTTACGTATCGTTAGTCTCCGGCTCAATGGATTTCTGGGTGGTTTCAATTTGACACCGCTTCATTTAAATGCAAGGTCAGTGAATAAAAAGTCCCAAAGAAGCAACACAAAACTCTTATGATACATTTTTTAATACCCTTTAATAGTAAATTTAACTAAATTCTAATTTACGCGAGACGACTATCTGGTGAATTCAAATGACTGTCCGTTCTATCCAAACAACTGTCCGGTCTATCCACACGACTGTCCGGTCTATCTAAACAATGGCCCGGTCTATCCAAATCCGTACGACGCGATCAATAATGAAATGAATATCAAAACCAACCAATTGACTACTTGACTGATTATTTTTTATGACCTCATGAAAATGTTTACCATAAATAGAGCCATTAACAAAAACAAAATTCAAAAAAGTTCAAAAATAAGGAAACTTTAAATGAACCGGCGAAACCCACCAAAATCTTTAAATGTATGTACTTATAACTTGGAACTTTATTAGCCGATTAAAATTTTGTATTTAATTAATTTTTCACTAAGCCTGTTTTTTTTAATAAATCAAACACCAGTCAAATACTCAATTAGTACATTATGCACATTACCCCGATAAAACAATTGACATCGATTGACATCTGTTTATAAAGTGACAAAAAACGTACCTGGTTTATATCGTTGGTATGCACGTTAGGCATACGAAGACCAAAGACCATAGTACTAAAGTTAAGTGCAACTAATCGATAACTACGGGCCTAAGATGGTTTAATTTCAATTTAAAAGTAGAATTATTCTGAATCAGTAACTGTCATACGCAAATATCCTCCAGTTTAGTTTTCTAGAAGTCCATCTTTTAAGACCATAGTTTTCTCTTAGTGCTACTTTTACTATTGAGTAACAGAACTTACAACAGCAAGCATGCAGCGTATTCAATATGACTTCCTGAGAAGATATAATGGGTATAAAGTGACATCATATTGGATAGTCTCGCAACCTCCTCCCCCCCCCCCCTCCTCCCGACCCTTGCTCGAGCTAGTAGCATTAAATTCAACCGACTAAATAATTTCACCCAGATCCAGCCATCCCTAGCTGTCCCCCCAGCAACGCCCTAAGTCAGCCCCGAGGTGAGAATCCCGGTAGGGGAAGCCTTTAGCTGCTGTTGATAAGTTGTTCGTGGCTGGAGGTATTTGGTGCCTCGCCACCAAGTCCGGTTACGCTGTGAAGATTCCCTGAATCAACAGCCTACGTCCTATCATAAAAAAAAGATTCGCTTTGTTATACCATAAATACCTAAGATACCTATAGCAGGGCGGGTAGGGCCACATAAATAAGAAATATGATATAAAACTATTCAATTTAAATGTAATTTTTATCGTATGTTAAAACCAACAATAATCAGGAAACAAATCTAGTTAACTTTGAACTAAAATTTAAATCTGTTAGATCCAAATAAGTTAACCTGTTAATTATTTGATTATATAACTTCTTCTCAGTCACTTAACCAAGGTATGCATACTGAGAGGCATGGCGATTATGGAAAATTCTCTGCGACTGTTCCAGTCTAGTGCGCCAAGTGAATTCACCCCAAAACAGGTACTTATGGTTTTCTGTATAGAGTTGGGAACATAGTGAGTGATACAGAAGTTAGTATCTCTCGCCAATTGGTAATGTATCAGTATATCACTATTGATCTTTTAATGTACGTATCTTCGTATCATTTACGGATTTATTTCGATTTGGACATATTCAGATACAATCGCCTGACGACTCCACTGTTCAGTAACTCTTTTGGCTCAGAGAGATAAAAAATGCACATTGACTAAGAATGAAAACGATAAACAATACCTACGGAGTACACGCGTGATTAGATGTTCGGTAAAATTACCTCTTTCAATCAAATAACAAATCACAGATTCCCTTCTCACAAACTATGACCGCCAACCGCTAATGTATCTTCTGTATCACTTGTGATCTACTGATACAAATATGAAGAATAAGTGATACACTGATACATTAGAGTGATATATATCTGTAAGCCAAAATCATATGTATCACTCTTTTCAGTTAAGTGATACATTTTACTCAAGTCTAGCTCGAAACCCGTAACCCTCCAAAAATAATTCCTCGCGATCGCCTTGGTATGAGGTCGTTGTTGGTAATCTGTATTGGAAAAACACGAAAGAAGTGAAAGTGATGCATAGTAGTACACGGACGGAATATTATTGTTCCACAAACCTTTGTTGAACTCCATCCACCATACGAGGAAACCATCCTGGGACGTCTGAAATACACTTACCAGGACATAGTTGGCATTGATGTAGTCCTTGTCGCTCCTCTTCAGGATAACTCGGGTGTGGTCATAGGGGTTGACATCCCGGTAGCGGTTCAGGGCCTTGTTCTGGGGCTTCTTGGCTTCATTCCAGGTGTACCGGAACTGTTGGCATTCAATCCCGATCCTCTGTTGGGACAAATTTAATTTATAAGTAAAATAATTATGTATAATGTATTCATATACACTTATATTCATAAAAGATGCTTTTATAATTTGAGTTTTGTGTAGACACAGTGTTAATAATACATACTAATGAACGCTCAAGGTATTTTGGTAAAATACAGTTATGGCTAAAATTTTGTAAAATGCATTAGAAATGTATACTATATACAAAAATAATTATGTCTATCTGTTATAATCTTTCCCGTCAATGCATAAATTTTTATTACTGTATTATGCATTAAATTATCCCTTATTTTATTAATCAATAAAGCATTAAGCAACTTTGATGATGGGTATAGATGGGAGGAGTGGAGGGGCGGGTACTTCGTAAGAGAGGAGATAGATGCGCTGGAACTGCAGGTTGGGGGAAGGGGAAAGGGAATACTTGCACTGTCACCGAGGCTTGAAGGCAGAGGAGAGGGGATGCTAGCATTCTAAGGATGCTTATGATGTTGAGGTAGGGGGAATGCAATGGCATGGCTTGCTGTTTTCTATTCTAGGAAATTACGCAGCAAGCTTGCATTGGCAAAGTTTTGCATAGCAGAGGGCAGGATTCTAGCATCCTGAGAGAATCACATTACTGAGAATAAAAACGGAACTAACATGGGTCATGTTGATACTATCTAGAGTTTTTGCAGTCTTCAGGTACATATTACTGAAACTTATGGACTTTTATAATGTTATCCATAAATTACATTGCCACACTTAAATTTCCTGACAGAAATAAATAAATTTTTAAGATGTGAGGTGCAGTAGAATGAAAACTATAAAAAAGTTTTTCTCCTTTATTTATACAAAGTTACTTTGGTGGATATTAAAAAAAATGGTGTCCAAGGTTTTAGATTGAATGGACATTTAATAAGGTGTAATTATATAAACATGTTTCATCCAAAATAACATTTTGGATGAAACATGTTTATTCCTTAAATGCAATTTTGTAAAGAATTATTTCATTCACTGTTTCTTAGGTATTTTTTGGACTGGAAAAGTTTTTATTCGTCAGTTGTTTTTAGTATTTATGATAATTTTGGTTAATTAATTCACCAAAAAGATCAGAAGTGTGTTACCCGTTCAGTAACAAATTACAGACTCAATATAAAATCAAATTGTCATGGGTTCTTATGCGCATTGCTGAATTAATATATTGACCAAAATTAACATACCTAATGTAAACTAAAACCTAGAACTGCAATAAGTTGAAGAAGAAATATTGTATTTTAAGTTGCTCAGCAAAAGAGTGAAGTAAAAACCACTCAATGGTTTTATACATGTTGCAGTATGCATAAGTTAGCTGGAAAGTAGAAATCTTCTTCAAATACAAGCATTCTATTATTATTCGAAAAAAGAAGGTAAGTAGTAAAAAAAAAGTAAACCACAGTATGCTAACAAAATATGTAAAAAAAGTAAAAAGAAACTAAATATAAAGTCGCAATAGCATTAATTTCTATGCCACGGCCAAAACTCACATTTAAAATCCATTACTTTTTCATATTAAGACCGAAAACGTTGAAAGCTTAAAGAAATCGCCACTAATGTTATGTTCACCAATGTAGGTATTGTTGTTTTTAGCGCGTGGCACAGTTATACTTCGTTCCACCTACGCAACTTACCTGATAAACCAGGGCCCAAGCATTTTTGGAGACAATCTCCAAGTACTCCTCCTCAAGTTTGTTGGTGAACACGTTGTTTTGACTCATTGTTAAAGTTGTTTCCTTCTTTTACTCACTCCTAACGAAGTATTGTTTGGGTATCGGATACCGCACAGTTCAACTTTACAAGTTAAAAACAGCCGTAACGGGTGTATGAAATATTATTTTTAAAGGATTTGACCGGTGCAGGTAGTATGCAAGATTTATTACGACGCGTATTAACTGTTTCAACGACGAATTCGGAATGATTTACTTCAGGATAGCGGCTAGCGATGTGTCAACTCGGTTTGGCAAACCGGGTCAACCCGGGTTGAGAGTAACTCGAATCAAACCGAGTTACTAGCTATCCAACTCGGTCTGGGTTTCTAACCGCTAACGCAGACGAGACGGTGCGACGTGCGCGCGACGCTACACATCGTTTGACGGTTTGACCCGATTCGACCCGAAGCCCCGAGCCGAACGATAACCGAACGTAACCGAATTGCACCGAACGAAGTCTTCGCCGCCGAGTCGAGTTAGTGATAGCGTAATTGTAATTAGTTACATGAGACTGATTGTAATTCGTAGGTACCCAAATAGTTGTCGTTATGTTTATTTTTGAGAATTTTATTATATGTACTTAAGTACGTTATTGTAGTTACTTACATGAGACTGATTATAATTCGTACCTAAATGGTTTCCGTTATGTTTAGAATTTTATTAAACTTTTTGTGATAGTGAGACTGATTAAAATATACATCTTTTTTAGTGTATCTGCTTTTCACTTTATAACAAAAAGTCCAAAATGAAAATTTAAATTTCTCAAACTGTTGCGAACGTTTCGGTTACCTACGCAAATGCAAATATACGCAAGCGACTTTTCGAACCGAATCGGGAACTCTAACCGTTCAAAGTCGTCATCTTCACGAGTTATCTACCCGCAGCCCGCGGTCGTTTCGGTTTGGATAACCCGGGTTGCAACCCGGGTTGAGTCCAATTTTGATTCGGTTGATTCGGTTAGAAAAATTTACGGGTTGGCCCATCGCTAATAGCGGCCTTCGACAGTCTTCGTCTAGAGTGCTCCGCTGTCGAATTCAATGTTGCCACATGAGTTCCAAAATCCTACCTACTATGGAAGTTTTTTTAACATTCGCATTCTGATAAGTTTACGTAGCTTTAGAAAAAAATTCAAGAGTGATAAAACCTACTGAACAGCTGGTCCTGTTTTTATCCAGAGGTTAATATAACATTTTTATTTTTATTTTTATTACAATTTATTAAAATATTTTTTATTGAAAGTACTGACCAACGTAGTATGTACCATGGTCTTTTTATGATTACTGCACACAGCCAACTGACGTCATAGCCACAGAGCAATATGGCATCCACTGCGTACAGCGTTGTCGTTAAATTAAGTGCGAAATTTGAAAATATGGATGGAATAAAAATTTTGTGTTTTTTTAGTGGTTTATTAGCACAACAGAATCTAATTGAGTCACTTTTCAAAAATGGATGTAATATCCTATTACAGCGACATGCGACTACGGCTATAAACTGGATACTTACCCCTGTTCGTTTATACTTTTACACTTATAGTGTTTCACACTCTTACTGCAAAGACGAATCAATCGACACCTCATTTGTTATATCTGATGAGTCGTTTTTGGGCTAGGATCGAACATCCATGGATATACATACATACATAGACTGTTAAACTCATTACCTTTCCTTTTTTCGTAGTCGCGTAATAAAATTAGGGACAAGCTACGAAATTTCGGAAAGTCTTGTGCTTTTTTATCATACTAAGTAGGACCTACTTACTATGATAAAAAAGCCTTCGACTACACACATAAGTCGAAGTTAAGTAAATAAAATAAGTACAGTTGCTATTGTAGCCCGGTTTGTTTGTGTGTCACTCAGTCACACTCACGTTTGTCACTACTTTCTACTATTACATGAAATATTATTTCATGTTCAGTAGAAAATAGTACCTATTCACCTATGTAAGAACCATAAAAACCGTTCTTGCCTCAGAGGAAAGAGACAGACTTATCTCAATACCATCCATGGAAAGAAAGCGGTAAATAGAAACACTGACCAGTAATTTTGTCTCTTTCCTCTGGGTCTCTATTTTCTAGTAGTCTGTGGAAAAGCCAGTCTATAATGACATAAAATGGCAACGTTGAAATGAATGTTAGTTCCAAAGTTCCAATTACGACCGTAGCTAAAAAAGTTAAAGTATTTTTAGAGGGTCATCGTGATCGTACTTAATAGTGTCCAAATCACTAAAAATATCTAGTTCAAAAATGTATAATGATCTTGACATATGAGAAATAGACATTTCAATAGTTTCGACTATATCGACATCGTCATTAAAATAATAAACGAAGGAAGATTTGTTTATTTGATGCCGCGGGGCGCCGATTTACTTATTTTTTAATTTGAGTCTGTTGAAGTCGGTTTTTAATTTTTTTTAATACTTTTATATTTCATCTTTTTTTTTGGTTGATACTGGTGTGGTTAAAAAAGAACCCTTTCAGGAGAGCTATGATCTCTCACTGTGTTGTCGTCAACGTTTACATTATTTAAAAATAAGTATTAGTACGATTAAAATAAAATATGGGTTCTGGCCAAATTGTTATTCGTTAGCGCGGCCAGAATAATGTCAAAAGGCCAAAAAAATAAAAAAAACAATATTAACATTAATCAGGCAGCCAGGGATCTGCGTTGGATTATTTAGGGGCTAATTTAAAGCTACTGTTCGGGAGTTTTTATAGTATAATTTAACCCGACAAAATCACTTGCGGATAACTTCAGACGCGCGTTGTTATCTTGGGGGAAATGTACGCGGCAGTACGCCCAAATCGCCAACATTCTGGGGTACTGTACAAAATTTTTGCCCAGCGGCAGTACCTAGTAGGTACCAGGGAGGTACCTTCAATCAGATTAAGGATATACTTAATCGAGGTACATAAACCGAGTACATAGTGTACATTTTTGACATTCATCACAAAATTTAAAAAAAGCATTGTTGTTGTCTACGGGCGCCAAGTGTACGTTCGTTTGTCGTTCGTTTGACTGCAAAATTTGACAATTCTCAATTTGCAGTGTTGAGGGTACGGACTGTGTATTGTGTACTATTTATATAATTTAAATAAAACTTCTTACTCGTAACTATTAGCTAGTGAAATGGCTTCACCACGAACCCGCAGGAAGCTCAACTCCATCCGGAATATAGATGATAATAACGTAAGTCAGAAGTACTTACAGTATTCTTGTTAACCGTATGTTAGGAAAAATTTCGTGATGTTTAGTTTCGTAATTTTTTTGTAGAAATGTTTCGAGTGTGGCACCTTGAATCCTCAATGGGTGTCTGTTACGTATGGAATCTGGATATGTTTGGAATGTTCAGGAGTGCACCGGAGTCTGGGAGTCCACCTTTCATTCGTACGCAGCGTCACCATGGATAAATGGAAAGACTTGGAGTTAGAAAAAATGATGGTAAGTTTCCCTTTAGGTAGGCAAAACAATTGGATAAATTAAATGGTGTTGAAACTTTACAAAAAGTTTGCATGCATAATAAGAAGCACTGGCGATATTAATAAGAACTCCATCAATTTACTGTGCCTTTGCTATTGACCTTAACTATTATTTTATTTTAAACATATATACATACCATTACGCTTGTATTCCCCGAAGGGTTAGCCAGGGGTGTACGAACGTACACCCACAGTTCTGGTGTATTTTTGGGTCCCATGTAGTAGGGGACGGGCCTATTGCCACTAATCGGAGACAAATCAAGACTGAGCTGCCACTGAGAACTTTATAGAAAAACCCAACCACACTTTGCTCGACCAAGGGGCTTACTCTTGAACTCAATTCCAATACATCGACATTGGAATTGTGCTGTTTCGTCAAGTTTCGTACTCTTGAATCCGAGACTAGCACCAAATTGTTTCAATATTGTGCGGTGATTGAGTGAACTAAATAGGATTGGGAAGGACCCAACCATTGGTCAATCAGGATGCCGATACAAGGTTAACGGATTTGTGCTCAAGAGTACGAAATCACCCGACAGCCAAATTGACATTGGAATCGGATCACATTTGGATTGGTATTGTATTGCTTTCAAGAGTAAGCCTGCTGGGGATTAAACTCATGCCCTCTGGCATAGCAGTTGCGCTTGGGACCACTAGACCAATGAGGCAGTCATTGGCATCATCATATTATATTTTTATTTCAAGTCAGTTAGTAGTAACATTATCTAACTGGAATAATTTAAAACTGTTTACTCATTTGATTAAAGTTTTGAAAAGACGCATGTAGTGTATGTATCCCATAAAAAATACAACTTTTAACTTTTTGCTAGTAAAAGAAGGTATAGATAGAAGGTAGATATCAGCAATAATTCAAGAAGAAGATTTTAACCTTGAATTAATGTTGCAATAACTTAAAAACCAATAAAAGGCAAAAACTTTAATACAAATGCATTTAGCGTGCATAAAAAAGTCATGGTTCTGATGCATCATGAATGTATTGCAAGATTCCGTTGGATGTGATAACTAATTATCATGAGCCATCCTTACTAATTGAAGTTAAGGCACTGAAAATATTCAGAACCCTGTCTGACCTGTGAAGGTATTGTTAAGATCTGGTTCTAATTATATAATTATTTTCAATTTACAAGAAACAAAAATTCCCAAAAAATATAAATTGAGGAAATTGAAATAGCAATACTTACAGTGGTAGACTGGTAGCGACACCGACTCTGGGTGCCAAACATAATAATGACCTGCAATGGTTTTATAAAGTTTCGAAAAATTGCTAGATTTTGGGATAATTGTGCCAATTTGGGCACAACAACCTTGAATTTTAAACTTCATTAATGTGTTAACTTTTGTTAACTATTTATTTTCTTTTTTGGTGATGTGATTCAAATACCTATTTGCCCCTTTCGTGTCGGACAGGGTTTTTTAACATAGTGTATATGATTATTATAACACACATTGTATCATAGACTTTTTGATAAAGGTCCATGATATTATACATATTCTTAAATTATTAAAATTGCTAAATGGTTAAGTACTTGGCATTTAGGTGAGAGAAGTTTTTCGCTAAGATTGAAAATACTTGCGTCTCTTGTCTATCTAGCAAGAGATATGAGATGCCATAGATTGCTGATGCTATAGAGATTGATAGGGTAGTACAATACAGCTCTGAATAAAAGTACATTGATGAAAACTTGGAAATGAGAAAATATCAATATACTTAATGCAATAAAATCAGTAAAAAGTAGTAAAGTAGTTATAATACAATGTCTAATATTTGCATGTAGTTAATTGTATTTATTAATTTGTGTTTTATACTCTACTAGCTGTGCTGCACCTAATTCATGTTAAACTCGTTTGTCATTCATATATATTAAGTGGCATGTAATATAAACTTCTGAAACAAAATCTGAATCAAAATACAAATAATGTGTGTCTGTAAACGTTATAGGCACAATATAATAGTACATTATACATTATTAAATTACTTACTTTTTTATTTGTAACCTGTGCAATACACAACAAGCAATAACACATTTATTCTTGCTGATAAGGTCTTAGGAATTTCTGTAAATTTTTTGTTCAGTTCAGTCCAAATGTTTTTACTTCAAATAAGCTTTTACAAGTGTTTCATCATTATGAATAATTCTTATTGGTTCCAAAAGGTTGATCTTATGGAGAAGAATCCAACAAGAAACTCCATGGACACTCTTATTTTTAATTAAGTCATTATCTAAATAAGAGTGAAGAAAAATGTTGCTGTCGCCGTTCTTCTCTTTCCTTATTTGCCTTCAATGTAAGCCTTAGAAAAAAATGTGTTATCCTCTAGTTGTCATGCTATCAACATTTCCGTTTATAGTTTCTTTCGTTTAAGTACCTTAATATCTAACTGAGCTTCTCCATTCTTCAACAACCCATTTCAAGGCCAAGGGGCTTTGAACAAGGTGGTTTGGACAATTTATAAATAGGTTGATAAAAAATACCTACAGATAGTTGTTTCAGGTATGGATGTTAATGCATATGAGATTTGTGTGTGTAATATCTATAATACATATATGTTATTATAAAAATAGCTAGATAAATAGTTGTACAATAACACTAAAATTTAAATAGAAAATACGAGTGCGGCATAGTTTTAAAAAAAGGAAAATAATTAAGTGCTCTGAGCAAAATATAAGCAAATACAGCAACTCCTCTGGTATTGATGGTATCCCATTGTCCACGGGTGGTGATGACTACTTACCATCTGCGTCTGCAGACTTAACCGTTAAACAAACACTTTCTGGCATCCATACGAGAACCATAAGTAGTTTCGAAAATACAAGCCACGAGTAATAAAGCGCCTGCAGATAATTTTGTAGCAATATTTCATTGTTTGGATAGTTGCAGTCATAACATTGTTATATGCTTACTTAATTCATGTTTTGTGCAAATGAGCCATTCGCGATTAATATCATCATACACGGTAATAGAGCACTAGAGCAGCGGTTCCCAAATTCGACTGGACCGCGATCCATCTTATATAAAATACCAAGTTTGGGACTTAGCTATGGCTGTCAGGAAGAACAAGGGACAGAACTAAAAGGGACTAGCTCGACCCTTAGTTTGGGGAATGCTACACCCTAGGCAGGGAAAGCTTTGCGATTATTGACTGCGAAGTCATAGATCTGAAATCCCAATCCAAGGCTAGGTAGCTAGGTATTAGTCGCATAGCAAGTGTGGCCATAAGTTGTGTTATTCTGGGTGCCTCTCCCAAGTCTTGAAAAGTGTTTAATAAGTTTTCTGCTGATAAATTTCGGGAGCATATTTTGGATTTGTGCCCAGTTCACATACTGACGAATTGTAGATTTAAATAATTGCCTGTCACTGTAAAGCACTAGCTACCATGACGTATCACGCAACTTAAATTATATATTAAAAATGCAAAAGTTACTCCGTCCGTTTGTCTGTTACGTTTTTATGCCTATACCGCTGATTTATTATTTTTTTTGTTTTTTGTTTGTTTTTATTTTTTGGTTTAGAGATACATTGGACCTTGGAGAAAGAAATAGACTACCGTATGTCTAAAAAATAATTTTACGATGCGAGTGAAATCGACAGAAGCTGTATTATATAATTATGGCATCAAATGACAGTTAGGTTTAGAACGGTCGGTCAATGTAAGTAGCTAACTATAACAGAGCCCAAGATACTACTGTACAGATAACTATAAAATGAAATCCGGTCAAAAATAATTACTCCATAGTAAACTATTTAAACAGTGACACACTTTATGTAGTAAAGAATAGAGATTAAAATGTTATAGCAATATTTGATTGATGGTTAATTCGAGCAACCGATATAGTTGTTCAGTAGTTCAACTTAATTGCGGATACAATCAGACAATAATTGTTTGATAAGATTGCGGCACTTTAGAATTGTTTGATAAAAATACTGTGCAAGCGCATATATGAATAATATTAAGTAATTTTAACATCATATTTACACTGAAACCAGTAATAAAATGTATGTCAGTGTGAATATGTATAAATAATTGTGTCATAATAGTCACCCTGAACTAATAACTGTCTTTTTGCTTTGTTAGTCATAAGGAATCACTACACCGTCTCATACCGTACTAGGAATGTGTCGGACAACAAAATATTCTTTGTAATTGAGGAGAAGTATAAGACTATGCTATATGTAGATATGCTACTAGACCGTCACGTGCCATGCACGGAGCGTGTCGACACAAGCAAAATATTCTCGCAATTCACTAGTTGACTAATATTTTTAATGGTCTCATGAATAAGTTGACCATAAACAGAGCCGAACAACAAAAACAAAATCAAAATCGGTTCAAAAATAAGGAAGATATAAGCATTTTAATTTTATGCTAGACAGAGAGCGTATGCATTTATGGCGCATGCGCGCTATACTGTCATTCTATACTGACAATCCTTTTGCGGGAAAGGGACAGATCATCCCCACTCAATCCTCACCAAAAACTTTAAAAGCTTATAACATAGAACTTTATGCCTCGATTTAAATATTTTTTTCAGTCTACGTATTATTTTTAATAATTTTTCTCAATAAGACCATTATTTTTAATAAACCAAGGACAAGTCAACTACCCTATTGGTTGAAGTAGATATCTGAAAGATTTTAAATATGTGATGTTCTTCTGCTTATTACTCAAAGTAACAACACACAATCCAGATCAGTATTAAAGTATTTCGTATTATCATAATATCATGATTAACATAATATACAAATATTGACATAATGTGGGCTGCTGGTAGTAACTACTAATATTACTACTTGCGTTATCACAGCGAAGGTTATATTTATAACAGCTGCGCAAAGAATTTGCCAAGCGAACTGAAACTAACACATAGTTCAAAATTATGTTAATCAATATTTATATTATGACAGACTCAATAGTGTAGTGATTGTGGCTGCTGGGCGTGAGCTTTTTGGGTTCGAGTCCCTGATCGTGAATATGTAAATGGACTTAAACATACCGATTCTCGATTATTTTGGGACTGAAATTACAAAAAGTTAGTTGCATATGTCAAACAAAATAGTTTAGGTGCAAATGCCGTGGGTCGGCAAACAATTTTAAAAGTTTTTCAAATTAGAACGCATCATCAAAATTGCATACTGTATCTTATAACGCTATGCGATACTGTGAAATCGGTGCACTATTGACAACCATCCGGGAGCGCGGTTAGCGCCTCCGGTAATTCTCAATTGAGGTGCCCCTGAATCATCCTTTACTAAAAACGAGATACTTTTGCTCGCCTTGAGTAACATAATTGTATACTACACTGTTGGGTGACATAAAGTTGTGGACACAGTTTGAGATATAATTTTGTGAGCCAGTGCGAGACCTTCCGAGAGGTTTCATTCTATAGTTATCTATAAATTATCCCCAAAAGTTTAGTATTACAATACATGCCTCGAGGAATACAATAAATTGCTCACTGCCATTCAGATAAGCATCTCGCAAGAGGCGAGAAAATATGTGACTTATTCTTTGGTAAGAACTTAGCGTTTTACGGCCAACCACCCGTGACAGTTAGGGAAGGTTCGGCAGCGCATTAGCAACTCGATTGGTGTTAGAGGTGTCCAATGTTCATAGGCGATGATGACTTTTCATCAGGTGGCTCGTCTGTTTGTCGACAATAACAATAAAAAAAAACTTTGTTGTTGTGCACCACACGTGCACGTTAGATGCACAGTAATCTTCGTATCATGATTGATTCGAAGATTACAATAGTGCATATCCACTCCCGGTGATAGGTAGTGATGTAGCCCTATACAATAATGACTCGGTTCCTGCTTCTGAGAGCTTGATAAACGAACGTTCTTGATATAACACGCTATTATTCGCGGTGACTTCGAGCGGCATCGTCGTTCACTACTGTGTTCGTCTTTCTTTTGTATAGTGTCGTTTTTATTGAGCTGGTGAAGTTTTAGTTATGGTACGTATCGCGGCCTGATATTTCGGGGCCCGTGACTACCTAGACACAAATTGCGTTCTAATTAGGAAAATCGAAGGGTGCCCTAGAATATTACATATATAATATATTTACAACTCCTTAGAGTATTTTTTTAATTGCCAAAGTTGATGCATCGCCAATGTGCGCCCTTGAATTATTGGAAAGAGACAGTTACATCCATCATTGTTTGTAATCCGTAAGCGCCCAATGAGCGAAAATCATTAGCACGGGGTTTTTGACTTGCCTGATAACTAACGCAGTCATCATACTTTTTATGATGACTTGCACACAAATTATAGTAAACTTTTATATTCCAAACTATGACGACTCGATCCGCATTCGTTGAGCAATCGGCTATCTGCTAAGGGTCGCAGGTATTCATGGAACAAAATACTTGTATGGCTTACAAATAGTCGTTCCTGTAAGCTAAGTGTTTGTGCATGTGAATTTTGTATTTTTATAGGAGTTCACGATACAGGAATAAATTATAACAATTAGTATCGATAAGGTTCTTCAGTTTGGATGGATGGATGCAAAGTTTTTAAATCATAGAATGGTACCGGCACCCATCTTGAGCAAAGAAGACAGAGATGACCAAAACAATGATGTGTGTGTATTAAGGTTTATATTAACTTGACCTTTTCCTAACAGGTTGGTGGCAATGGGAAGGCGCGAGAATTCTTCGAGAGCTCACCAGACTTCAAACCCGGGTTGACAATACCACAAAAGTACAATACGAAAGCTGCAGCAATGTACCGGCAAAAGGTAGGTGTTTGACATAGCATTGTATCTTTGTGACGGATATACTTCACCATCTGACGTAAGAAGTCTACGCGCGAATTATAAAGCTTGCCTATGCCTCGCTACGCCTGCTGATCCCCGTCTGTAAAGGCTTTCGATTCAAGATTTGCTATTGTATTGTTTTCTGCAGTGTATGGTCTTGAAGAAGAAGGCTTATGTTTCTCTGTGGTAATTATGTACATATATCTGAGTGTAGCTTATCAAGAATGATGAAAAAGACGTCTCCTTTTGACTTTATCCGTTTCCCATCTATAGATAATTTAAATCAATCTCCTTTGCTAGACAGTATCTTACGAGTATGTATAGTTGGAAGGGTACTGAGGGTCTACTATATCGTGTTACCGCGGTTATTTTTAGGTTGTGAGAAAGAGATAGCATTATTTAATGTGAGAGCGGCATTCCTTTCTCTCAATCGCAATAACACGAGGTGATTCTCAAAGTAAGCCAGAGCTTGTGTCTTATAAAACAGTATTTATTCGTGAAACGTTTCTCTTCTCTTTACCGTAAGCAGCTTGGCTGCGCAAAACAATCCAAAAACAAAGAAGTTTATTCCAATTACAATTGAAGAATCAATTAAAAGCTACGCTATAAGAAAAAAAGTAATTGCCTACTTAGCACTCTTGCACATTGCGTTCGATTACGGTACTGACACTACAGGAGATATTTTTCTGGAATCTGTCAACACTGAACGAAGAAGCATCGTGACTCCAATAGATAAGTTCCAGAAAGGTAAGTTCGATTTGTAGTTACATACATACATAAACTCATGCCTTTCTCCCACAAGGGTAGGCAGAAATATCGATTTATATTTACAACAATAAAAATATTATTTACCACAATATTTTAAACTTTGTTGCCGTGTCGTGTCAGAAAATCGACAAATTCTTTATCATCTTCAATGATTTATGCGTTATATTATTTTTTATATCACTTGCTCCTAACCGTTTTCTATTCTAGCGTTATAAAGAATTCATCCGATCGCTTTTAGTTTTTTTTATAGCAATTTAATGTTGACTTTTAAGTTAATTTTTTATTGATCCAAAAACTTTGCGAGTTATTAAAAAGGAACTAGATGTTATCAGCAAGTAATTTTGAATTTCATAGAACCATAAAAGAGTAAACATAAAAATTAAAATGAAATTTGAAGGCTATACTAATAACTTATTTTTTAATTTAAGCTTAAATGCAGAGTTCTGGTATTTTTCTAAATAAAAATTAAAAAGTTATATTAAAAATCCGGTGTATCAAGGAACGAGTTATTGAGCCTGAAGAGATAGCAAATGACGTCTCCTTTCGGCCAGTTCAATTCGGCAAACGATGCTCCAAACACCATGTATTATATTATACAATTTTAAATCACTGAGTTTGACGTTTCTGTCCTTAGGATTTCAACCACATAAGTCACACTACAAATTACAAATTGAACACAAAACAATATTCGCGTTTGAAGGATGATAAGATGATAACGTGTCTATCTCTTAACCTATACAATGTCATTGCTCTAAACGCATATACCGTCTCCGTTCCGTCGTGGGTAAAAATAAATTGCAATAGTTACTCCGCCTCTAATTAAAGTGTCACAACCTTGGCTGGGTAATAAGAAATGTAATAAGATTGTACCTAATTAACCAAAGAGTGTGTTTACATAATGTTCATTTCTGAATAACAACTTTTTTGGTTCCATAAGAAAGGTGAATTGACTTGGAACTCGTGTTTAATTAGAATTTAGACACAAGATCTTTGTGGTTAATTATTTATAATGCTACTGTATTCCCATAATGGTCTGTGGACGTTTCAGAGGACTTACTACATAAAGCATATTATCGTGTATCAAAAAACTGTTTCAAGTATATAGTGACTTTTTCGACCGTCGGCGAGACAAGATGTGGGCACAGCGCTCCTACGCACGGGTGGTGAACTACGCGGCTAAAACTGTGTGTGTTTGAGTAATTCTTTCTAATGACGAAACCCTTATTCTATCTTTCTGATTGAATACACCAGATATCAGGTGTATTCAATCAGAATGTGAAGGCAAAATTTCAATCAGGTGGGTGGGGTTCGCGGTGGCTTAAAGGTCAGAGCGTCTGGTTTATCCAATCAGGAGACGCAGGTTCGAATCCTACCCGCGATTGAATTTTTCCTTCACTAAAATAAACTTATTCTAACATTACCAAAAAATCTACTTTTGTGCTTCTTCTTGAAAATAATTTGCGAATTGGCGAAATTCGTTGCGTGTTTCCAGTATAGGATGAATCCATTGTCATTTTCGGAATAAAGTTCTTTAACTCGGCTTGCGGCAAGAATTAACTGGTAGAAAAAGCGTTACACCCTCTCGCGAGAGGTTCGGTTCAGTCCGGCGAATTTCGAATATTATCGTCAAGCGTTGACCGCCGTATTAGTTTCTGGTACGACCGTACATGTATTTATTTATACTTCTATGTACAAAAGCAATACCTACATCAGACAGACTTAATGCCTAATGGCATTCTCTACCAGTCAACTTTATCATTGAACGCAGTGCTTATTTCTAAACTTTCGAAGTCGACGCGAAGTCTTGAACAGTTTTAGAACCGACATTCCAATTTTTTCAAATTCATAATTTGAAATGGATCTATCGTTCATTGTGAATGCGTAAAATTTTTCATGTATATTTGCCTGGCTCTCTTTCACTCGTCTTCGTACGAGTATGTCCGCAATCCGCGTCCTCGAGATAAATTCGAAGCTTTACAATGGTACGCTTGACCTATAAATCGGACTCGTGAACTACGTACCAAGTATTAACATGTACCTACATATACAGCTCAAATGCAAATGCTCAAATGCATGCACACATCTTTGATTTTTATTAATATTTACATATCACTCGCTTAAACGATGAAGAAAAATATTTTGAGGAAACCTGAGAGATTTTCTCAACGGCTTTGGGGCTGGCACAGTACAACTTTTCATTAGTACGTCTCTATCAGTCGTCATCACTTGGTTCTTTTCGTACCATTTTAATGCTCTTGAAAGACAATTCAGTGAAAACTAGCAAAGTAGGTACATAATAACAAAATATTCAATAACCAAAGTGGCCGGTTTGATGTGGTGGCCGGTTTAATGTGGTGGCCGGTTTAATGTGGTGGCAGGTGGGGGAGTATAATGTCAATGTTGATTTTCGGCCTCAAACAAATAATCTGCTTAACTGCCTTTAGGTACAGCTTAGGTAAAGTATTAATAATAATCGTCTAGATTATGGCTAAATTCACGCGACTTGAAATACGACTCGAGTTTCGGACTGGGGGCGCTTAGAGAAAGATACTAGCCTCCGGCTGTCCCAGCTCAAAGTGGAGTATCATATAATATACACAAAAGACCAAATAATAACAATCATATTTTTTATCTGTTTTTCTAAATGATGCCCCGTCGTAATTAATTGATCAAATAGATAAATATAACCTGATACTCCGCTTACGAAGAAAGTAGCAAATATCGTTTTACAATGATACGCAGCAATATCTGTTATTGCAAACTGTTTATGTAGGGAAAAATACAACTCATTATTCGTTTACATAAAGAAGGTTGACGGTTACACTTATTGTTATAAAGTACATAATATGTAAGAACTTTTATATAACACCTCCGGAAAATGATTTAACTACGTGGTAGATTCTGTGAGTAGTTTTTGGGAATTCAAAAGTACTTGTAATAATAGTTTAATCGAATAAAACATTTGACTTGTAAGCTTGCATCAGACATTGTTTAGCTTGACAGTACTTTGTATGCAAGAAATATATTTAGAGCATAGCAGTTTAAAAGTTGTGTGTATTTACAAATGTCTGCCTCATTTTCAATTATCTAGAGATCGCATAAGTGTTGTTGAATTTGAGGAAGGCTTCAATTGAAATTGAAAGCTTGAATTTGAGGCTGAATTGGCTATTTAACATACGCTAGCAGTTGCTTCGGGCTCGAAGGACCAAAATATGTATGACGTGATTTTGTCTTTCGTCTTTCAGAGATCAGCAAGTGTAATTAAATTTAATAGACGCGACATATTAAAATATGTGATTCTATGTGTAACAAAGAAAATTTAGACCACGTGACTAAGGAAAATAATGGTACTTTTTTTGTATTGTAAAGAGAGATTGGCAATGTTTCGTGCGCCTCTGCTGGTAATTTTCTGGTGAATAGAAAAAAAATAGTAACTATCTGCGTAATGGATTGCTCGTACGCACCGCGCGAATATTTTGATACTTGCTTGAAATTTCTTATTTGTGTTTTTTTTAGTTAAATACCGATAATTCAGGCTTAGCTAAAGAGACAATAGCTTAGTCATAACTAAGCTATTGTCTCTTTAGCTAAGATGGTGCATACACCATCTAAGATGAAAAATAAGTTAATTTTTTGGACAATTTACATTGAAATTACATTTTAAAATAAGTAAGTAATTATTACTGAATCTTCTATTTCGATTTGTCGCATGTTTTCAAAGCACCCCGTATAATCATTTAATTCAAGATATATTCTGGGTGTCACGAGTGAATCGTTTTCTTCTAGGTAAACGCACTCTTTCGGTCGCAGTGTCGCTTAACATTATGTGAACGGGAGGTCAAGCATTGGTCTATCAAGAAGAAAAAGTGTGAAGTGCACACGTGGCGCAACCATTTACGGCTATATACAATTATAGTCCTTACCGACATGAATCTATTTGCATTCGCGACTCGTGGGACTAAGTGTATATTATGTGTACGCGTGGTACGTGTCCGTACAGAAAATCTGCTGATTAAAAGTGCCTAACCGCCTTGTTGACGACCTAGATGTAAGTGGCTGCCGAGTGCTGTGGGTATTATTTCTTATAGAAATTTAACAGAACCCATGACATTCTTATCTATAATAGTTTTCCTTGGATATAATGCGGGTAATACGCTAGTATCAATGTCCTTACGGCATCAGTCCTGAAGATAGAAGTTGAAACATCTTCACCAAAAGCAATTCCGATGATACAACTGTGCCTATATGAAAATTAGGTGCTTCCAAATATGTCTGTCAATCCGTACTAGGCCAGCGTGGTGGACTATAGCCTAATCCCTCTCCTTTAGAGCGGAGATCCATTCCTAGCAGTAGAGCTATATAATATTATTATTCAGCCGTTGTCGTCACACTGCAGGGCAAAGAGCTATATAAATGAAGAATACTAATAAATGTGAACAGTGTAATGGCAACTTATTATCCGTACATATTTGATAGTAAACTTACTAACTACTCTTACCATACTACTGTTTTTCATCCCTTCAAAAAATGACAAACATTCACTCTACACTTCTACTCTAGACAAGGCCCAGCACTACATCAGATTCGATAAACCACAAGTCCTCGCAAAAGAAAACCGATTCCTTCTCAGGATGATCCGTGAGGCTATTGAAATTAAAAAACATCCAAATTTCAATAGAGAAGATGGCTGGGTCTTACCACCTGCTTGGAACCCCATTATAGATTCCATAAAATCAAAATCCAAGCCCAAAACTGCTAGACCGAAGGATACGGTGAGCTCGTTCTGCGTGAATCGGATCGCCAATAATTAACAAAAATGTAAGGTAGCTGTTAGTAATTGTAACATTAAGACGTCCAACAACTTAGTCTACCCGTGACCATGGATGCTGTAAAGGATCCGAAACGTCGGGAATCAAATAATATCAATACAACGCGATAAAATCCGTAAAAAGTAGTTTTATTTCAATGTCTAATATTCGCGTAAGTGTCAGAAACTAGTATGTCTACACTTCTATCCAACGTGTCGCAAACAAATAATACTCCGATGCTGATGTCAGGAGAGCATTTAGTTAAGTTTAGATAAGAAAGCATTTTGAGTTACCGGTGCATGGGGGTTAATTTGTCATAAATCACTTTGACAATCCTTTTAAGGGGACTTTGATATTCAATAACACGCCCGTCATACATATACATATTTTAACCCTATGAAGTTTATTGTACTCGTATATTGTGAAGTTTATTATTAGGGACATTGTTATTTTACCCGTTACACGGACAGCCTCATTGAACCTAGCAAATGGACACGTCAGACTTGAAAAGATAATGGACGCTATGGAAAGACGGCAAAATCAATATTTCTTGGAAAATATCCATTACAGGTATTTATAATGTGTATTTGTTAAATACCATAGAATTATCTGTACGAAGCAATCAAATTCTGATGTTAGGTGGTGAATTAAACTTTAAGCTTATATAAGATTTGATTTAGGCATGCAAATTAAATGAATGAACCGTGCATAACATAACATACCATCACGCCTTTATTCCCCGAAGGGTTAGGCAGAGGCGTACTATGATTAAGTCCCATTTCATAGAGGGCGAACCTATTGCCATTAACCGGGCACAAATTCTAAACTCCGAGTTGTTACTGAGGATTTCATAGAATAAACCCAATAAGTCTTCCCTCGATCTGGGAATCGAACCCTCGACTTCTAGTGTAGCAGTCACGCCCAGGACCCGTCAGGGACACAACAGGCTAAATGACTAAGAAATTCTGTTTGATCCGTCAGTTGATTATAAAAAAAATGTACATGTATAATATTTTTCCTTTTGTTTAACAAACAAAAAATAACGGCGATACAGTGTATTTAAGTTTCATGACGTCACGGTTTCGTACATTTTTTTAAATATTGAAGTCACAAACTCCTACTCCAGAACTTTGATGCCCTTTATGTTTGTCAATTCTTATTATTTTGATAAAGCAAAAAATACGTGTCTAATATTTTTAGATAATTTAACTGACGGATCGAATATAATGATATTTTTTTTATCCAGTTATAATCCTTATTTAGTTAATTAGTAGGTTATTATTATTTTCCTTACTGTATTCAGGTATACTTTTAGAAAAAAATATATTTTAATTTAATTAATGTTTTATTATAAATAATAAAATAAAGAATAAATATTTTAATTTAATTTGGTTAATGAGGCAGTTATGAACCGTGCACTATATAATATTAGTCATGGACCGCATTTTTCCATGACTAATATTATATAGTGCACGGCATCCAAATGAAATTGCAGCATTATAAATGTTACTTCAAAGAAAAATTGTTGGCAAGATATTATCCTTGATATTGAATGAAGTCCTCGCATCCACTATACTCGTACAAGGAAGTCGACAAAATGCATTGTCGAGTTTATTCCTATACGTTTCTATAACGTACGCCATCGCCAATTGAAATTTACAGAAAAATAATACGTATCTTCAAGCCGTGTGATTTTGTTACTTGCTCTAACAATTGACAATATATTTTTTTAACACCCATATTATAATTTTATTTGAAACTAGATCGAAAAATGGGATACCCGTATTTTTGTTTTCCCGATATTCAATATTTTTCATATTTATTTTCATAATAGTTGGTGTTGCCAGTTTCACTCACGTCCCAATAAGATTATCATAAGTCCGATTCTAGGCGGTACCCCCCATATGATTTTTTCTTCAGTATCTATAATGTACAGACATCGGCCTGTTACAATTTTATTATAGGTATAGATTTATTAAAGATTTTTCCAAATTACGTAATTTTTCTGACGCTTAAAAAATTTTCATAAGTTTGTAACATAATTATTCATAACCTTTACATTACATTTCGTTGTTGATATACTTACTAGTATTTCAACAAATTTTCAAGTTTCTCAGTTTCCGCCGTATAAGTGACTTTACACTTTTCTGATTATTGTCTTGTTTTTTTCCAAAATGAAGAAAAATAAATAAAAATGTTTTGGAACTCAGGTCAAATCAAAGAAACAGTATTTTTATTTACCTGATAGAAACCCGCTAATTTCGTCTGAGATAGTCACACCGGATTGTCAAGTATTCCACTGCTAACGTGCTAACATTATTATGTTCTAGTTTGAACGTTAATTTAACCTGTGTATGTACTTTATATATTTATTACTTTGTGTTTGAGCCGATAAAACCCGCCTAGACGGCGCCTTCCATCTTTTGTGTGGAGACTTGCTCCGCTGTCATTGTGCGACGCGAGTGCATATGACTGACGTCCCGACATACCAAGTAAAAACACATTGTTTTGTCTATTTAACGAGCTGCTGGTGTAAACATTTTCGATTTTATGTGTTTGTTGCTATAGACAACCTCATGAAGACTGAAAAGTTTTTCACATTTTCACATCGCCGTGCGCCGACAACGTCCACGATTGATACTTTTATATTTATTTTTAACACTTGTTGACATTGTGAAGTGCAATAAACGAATTGAGTATCATTGAAATTATACTACTTTTTAACCCCCGACGAAAAAGAGGGGTGTTATAATATAAGTTTAACGTGTGTATCTGTGTGTTGCTCAGAGGAAAGTGATAGTTATGATCTGTTGCATCCTAGCGCCTGTTTGGGTGAACAGATTTTGATAATTTTTTTTTGTTTGAAGGATATGTTAATAGGTTATATTTTTAGCTATATTTCAAGAAAATCTGCTCAGGCGTTTGAAGATAGTAACCTATTTTCTTGATGAAGATATAAACAACTTCCACAGGTCTGATTGCCCCAGATCCAACCCTCCAGAAGAACTCCTCAATGGTGTACGGCATCTACCTTGTGTTTGCGTTAAAATATTTTTGTATTAAATGTAAAGGGACAATATTTAGATTTTTCCTTTTTAGAGAATTTTGTGTCGGGGATTTCTTTAAATTTTTAATTTTTTTTTATGGATTTTATCCCGTTGTTTGATATTACGAGTATTTAATTCCCGACGTTTCGTATCCTTTACAGCATGGTCGCGGGTAGACTGAGTTGTTGGACGTCTTAATATTAAAATTACTAATAGCTATGTTACATTTTTGTTAAATAATGGCGATCCGATTCACGCAGAATGAGCTTACTGCGCCTTCGGTCTTGCAGTTTTGGGCTTAGATTTAAATTCAATTTAAATTTTATAAACTCTATTACCGGGGTTCCAAGCAGGTGGTAAGAGCCAAAGGTGTAAAGGATCCGAAAGGACGGGAAATAAAATCAATAAAGTAGTAGTATCCGTTAAAAAACCGGACAAGCGCGAGTCGGACTCACAGACAGACAGTCGGATTATTATTAAGTACAACATAAATATATGTACTGTTGTGTGTGCCAATAAATACATTTTCTTTCTTTCTTTACTCGCTCACCGGGAGTAGTACCGTACAAATTTGTAGCTGTACATATTATTTCGTTCGACTGGTACACTAGAGGTCCTGGGTTTGATCCAGGTCGAACAAAGTGTAATTGGGTTTTTCTATGAAATTCTCAGTAGCAGCTCGGAGTCTGGATTTGTGCCCGGTTAATGGCAATAGGCTCGCCTACTATTACATGGTACTGAAACATATCGGCGAACTGTGGGTGTACATTAGTATGCCTCTGCCTAACCCTTCGGGGAATACAAGCGTGATGGTATGTTATGTTATATTATAATTAATTACAAATGTAGGTGTGTGTTGATGACGTCACGTCAGCCGAGTGAATTTGGCCCAGATTTATAATAAAATGTGATTGCAATCTTGTAATAGGCACAGAATCAACCAGCCTTTCCCGCTTGGATAAAGGTGGCGACTGCAGTCCTCTAATAAAAAATAAAACAAAGACAGCTCTTCGTCCTCACTAAAATTCGCGTAAGTTTTGTGGAATCGTTCCAACTACGATACGACTCCCTGATGCAACCATAAAGACAGCGTTTACAAATCGCTATGTATTATCGAAGAAAATGACGTAAACTGCACATGCCATCTAGCGCTGAAGTGTGGTAACATATTATAACATAACATACCATCACGCCTGTATTCCCCGAAGGGTTAGGCAGAGGCGTACTAATGTACACCCACAGTTCGCCGGTGTGTTTAGGTCCCATGCAATAGGGGGCGACTCTATTGCCATTATGAAGTGTGGTAGCTTTTAATAAACCTATTACCCGATAGAGGGCGGTTGTTGTCGGTAAAATAAGTTTTATGTGAAATTATGATTTAGGAAAAAAGATTTTGTTACACAAATGTATAGTTTTCAGATTTTTCCCTAAACTTGCAGTATAAGACGGTATTACATACCAAATTTCATTCGCGTTCCCGAGGTAAAGGATCTTGACAGACGGACGGACGGACGGACGGAGGGACAACAAAGTGATCCTATAAGACCTCCGTTTTATCCTTTTGAGGTAGGTACGGAACCCTAAAAAGTAGTTTTATTTCAGTATTTGAACATTATGTCAATAATACAGAGGTCACCACACAGGTATTCGTGAGATCTATTAAAATATAACGGCCAAAAATCACTTTATATTGCCAAAATGGATAAATGATCGCCAAAATAAGTTCTAACCTAACCTAAACCTGATTTTGGTGACCATTTATCCATTTTGGTAAGCATTTTGGTGATCAATTTACTAAATTTGGTGGTCATTATATTTATATCCTAATGTCTATTGTCTATATTAGGGGTCCGCAAACAGCGGCTCGCATGCGGCTCTTTGAAGAGTCAGTTGCGGAGTTAAAAGCCAGGATTCAAACCCACAACCTCCTGTTTGGAAGTCGCACACCTTATCACCAGGCTACCTGCGCTCGCTAAACATTAAATGCACTTATTACGAATTTCAATGTCAAGGTTTGGTATACTTAAAATGAAAAATCTGAAGCAGAAAACTGAGGATCTGTGTGCTTCCGAAAAATGTATTTTTCCGACACCTGCGCTTCGTCGAAAAAGTTTGCCGACCCCTGGTCTATATCATTAAATCGAAATAATAATACTAAGGCTATGGTTGATTTAAACAAAAACACACGTTTCTTCTAAGCGCATTTTTTCCCGAATTATTAAATTGCCATTATATCTGAATCTCATAGAAACACTTTCCGGATAAATTAAGATTCATCAAATTATCAGCAATAATAAAAATATGATAATAAACAAGTACGTCGTAGCGGGCTACGAAGTGCTACGGTGCTACGAAGTGCTACGACTGGCGAATACAGGCGGAAAAAATATTTTGATAATAATTACAAGAAGTGTTAGTCTAGTGGTATGTCCGTGGGACTGCCAAGTCAAAGGTCTCGAGTTCGAATCTTAGGCATGCGCCTCTGACTTTTCGAAGTCATGTGCGTATTAATAGTTAATTATCACGTGCTTAAACGGTGAAGGAAAACATCGTAAGGAAACTTGCATGACTGAGAGATTTTTTCGACGCCGCACTAGCCCAGCGTGGTGGACTATAGCCTAATCCCTCTCATTCTGAGAAGAAGCCCGTGCCCAGCAGTAGGACCGTATAATGGGTTGATTATGTTATGTTATGTTAATTACAAGGGAACCTATGTATCTATTCTCGTATAGACAGCCAATGGTTAATATAAGTTACTAACGCCCCGCCCGCAACTTCGCCCGCATAGACTGCATAATTAACACACATCTATAAATTATAGCCTATATGTTATTCTGATGTATGAGCTATATTATTGTTAAGTTGCATTAAAATCCATGAAGTAGTTTTTGCGTGAATGAGTAACAAACATCTGTATGTCCTCACAAACTCACGTATATAATATTAAGTAAGTAAATATAAACTCAATATAATTAATATAGAAAGAAGAAAGAAATGTAATTTATTTAGGGATACCCATTGTGACACACCATATACATATACAAAAAAGAAAAATGCAAAAAAGTGGGTTCTCTAAATAGGATAAATATACTATCACGACTATATTCCCTGAAGGGTAAGGCAGAGGTGTACTAATGTACGCCCAGAGTTCGCCGGTATGTTTTAGGTCCCATTTCATAGAGGGCAAGCCATTAACTGAACACAAATCCGAACAAGCTGCTACTGATAATTTCATAGCTAAAACTCAATACCACTTTGCTCGATCTAGGAATCGATCCCAGGACCTGTAGCGTAGCAGTCGCGCTTGGGGCCACTGAACTTGTGAGGCAGTTTATCATACAAAATATTCTCTCAAAAAGTAATTAAATTACATACAAATACCTTGTTCTTCGATATTGGATGGATGAGTAACTGATATAAAAAAATACATAAGTACAGACAAACGTAGAACCTCCTCCTTTTTTTTGAAGTCGGATAAAAACAAAACAAGAAGTGTTTCTGTTACTTCCGAGGTCAATGACATCATTCTTAACTGAAACGTGTGTCATATTTATGGTTTTAGGTGTTTTCTTAAGAGAGATACCGTCTCTACACTAATTATATCCATATCTTGTTATGGATATAATTATTGATTTGTGACCTACTAGCTGTTTCTCGCGCACAGAACGCCACTGTCTCTCATAATTAAACTGCCGCATTAGCCTAGTGGTCCTGAGCGCAACTGCTACACTAGGGGTCCTGGATTCAATTCCCGGGTATTTTAAAAAGTCAGTGTATTTAAAAAAAAAGAGTACTACCAATTTGCTATGCTAGCTATATGGTTTTTTCTACGAAATTCTCAGTAGCAGCTCGGGAGTTTGGTATTTGTGCCTGGTTAATGGCAACAGGCTTGCTCCCTATTACATGGGACCTAAACATACCGGCGATCTGTGGGTGTATTGAGTAGGTACGCCTCTACCCAACCCGTCGGGGATTACAGGCGTGATGGTGTAACGTCACTTTATGTCGGGAGTGAAAAATTGGCGAGCTAAAGTGACGTTATGTTTAAGTCGATTAACAATATAGTCTACTAGCTTCTGTCCGCGACTTTGTCTGCATGGACTTCAGAATTGTGTCCAACCTGGATAAAAAGTAGCTTATGTGTTATTCCAGACTATAATCTATCTCTGTGCCAAATTTCATCCAGATCCGTTCAGCTGTTCTGGCGCGAAAGAGTAACAAACATCCATACAATCTTTTTGTGATTTTTTTTTGCATTTTCCATGCTAAGATTATTAAGTTATTTTTTAGTAAAGGAAAAAATTTAATCGCGGGCAGGATTCGAACCTGCGTCTTCTGGTTTGATACACCAGACGCTGTGACCTCTATGCCACCGCGAACCCTACCCGCATGATTGAAATTTTGCCTTCGGATTTCTGAATTTACGTCATAAGGTGACGTTGGTGACATCTATGAGAGGCAAGTTACCTTACTTCTCAACCGACACGACTTACTTTACAGTTAGTTCAGTGTCGTACGATGCCACCTTACCTTTTAACTATTTTTTTGTGATAATTTTTTGCATTTTCCATGCTAACATTATTAAGTAATTTTTTAGTAAAGGAAAAAATTCAATCGCGGGCAGGATTCGAACCTGCGTCTTCTGGTTTGATACGCCAGACGCTCTGACCTCTAAGCCACCGCTCAACCGCTACGCCAATACATCCATACTCACAAAATTTCACGTTTATAATATTAGTAAGGATTTTACTATACCGGTGTTAATGTAGCATTCTATCTTTTCACAGCCTGATTATATTTTTATTACAAACAAAAATATAATCAGGCTGTGGAATGAGCTAGCTGCCGAGGTTTTCCCAAAAGACTACAGCATGGGGTTCTTCGAAAAAAAAGTGAAAGGGTTTTTATAGGGTCGGGAACGCGCGAGCTCACCCCTGTTGTTGCAGACGTCCATAGGCTACGGTAACTGCTTACCGTCAGGCAGGCCATAAGGTTGTTTGCCACCTCAGTTGTATAAAAAAAAATACAGATCTTTTCTCTTTATAATATTAGCTTTATAGATTAGGGAACCACCGTGCGACGGTGCTATTAGGGTATTTGGAAGAACCAGGGGAAGATTTTGCCCAAGGATGGGACAGTAATAGCTAATAGAAAATTGTACTATTATATACCCACAGCACGCCGGTATGTTTAGGTCCCATGGAATAAAGGGGCGAACTGAGTATTTCATAGAGCACTGCTCGACCTCGGAATTGAACCCAGGACCTCTAGCAGCAATCGCGCTTGGGACCACTCCACTACAGTAATATGAGTGGAATAGAAATCATTATCATTTATTCGTATATAGTTTTGTGTAAAGTACATAGGATAGATTTCCTTATACATATTATGAAACTACTCAAAACTACTGAACGGATTTTCATGCGGTTTTCACCAATAGGTGATCCATGAGGAAGCTTTCAAGCTATTAAACATCACGCTACAATCCTTAGGTACAGGGCACCACGAGTGAAATCGCGGGCGAAAAGCTTACATACAAAATCTGCGTACTAATATTAAGTACTTGTGTTATGAAACAACAAATACTCAGTTTTTAGGTACTTTTCCTGTTATTTTTTTCAATTTCTTTTCATTTCTGGGTAAAAGAAACCTTTTGTTTACAAACAGCTGTCAAGTTTTAAACAAAAACAAAAAAAATACGGTTAAGTGCGCGACTGGCATTGTGATTTTGGTTTCTTTGTTATTAAGGCTTTATATAGTGTTACATCGACGTCATTGGGAGCGTGCAGCATCGACAGTCTTCATCAGCACGTGTCCTCACAAGAACAATTGATAAAGACGACACGTTTCGCGTAGTAGCTGAGTGATCGGCTTCTACGCTACGTGTTGTGAGTTCAATCCCCGCACGGAACAAATATTTGTATAATGGCTACTGGCAGTTATTCCGGTTCTGGGTGTTTGTGTGTGTGATAATTGGTGTTTGTATACGCACCCATGATACAGGAGAATTTCTTAGTGTGGGGCAACGTTTTATTTTAAAAATAATAATGAAATATTTTTAAGACATTTTTAATTTATCATGAATCTATATGTATAATAAGTCTGTAGGAAAGTCGTGGCTGTAATGAATGATTTTTGGAATTGTGTGTCCGTATGTATGACTCGACGACACGTTTGGCGTAGCGGCTGAGCGATCGGCTTCTGCGTCACGTGTTAGGTTCGATCCCCACACGGAGCAAATATTTGTATGATCTGTAGATAGTTGTTCCGGGTCTGGGCGTTTGTGTATGTGAGCATTTGTGTTTTTAAATGCACCCACGATACAGGAGAAAACCCTAGAGTGGGGCAAGACATTTTAAAAAAAAATTCGCTTGTAACTCAAGATCTACTTGACAGATTTATGAAATCTGGTGTACAGGTTATGCGCCTGATCAACGTTTCGGGTGATTTTTACCGTTTACTTTCTACGGTAGGTAGAACACGTGAATGAAGCTCCTGGACACTAGTAGTAGATGCTAGTATAAAGTATATAAGGTCGTTGGGTGTCGCTGGATGCAGGCGGCATATAACCGGTCCTTGTGGAAGACTTTGGGGAGGCCTTTGTTCAGCAGTGAACTTCTATTGGCTGATATGATGCTGATGATACAATAAATTGCTTGATACAATAAACTGTTTTTGTTTCTCCATCTATTTCTTAAAAAAGTAAACTAGTAAAAAGGAGCTTAGAGGTCAAAGCGTCTGGTATATCCAACCAGGAGACGCAGGTTCGAATCCTGCCAGCGATTGAATTTTTTCCTTTACTAAAAAATTACTTTATAATCTTAGCATGGAAAATGCAAAAAACTCACAAAAAGAAGTAAACCACTAAGGTTTTTATACCACTAAGGTGTCAAACAAGCATACGGCCCTCCTGAAGGTAAGCGGTTACCGTAGCCCATAGACGCTTGCTACACTCGCGCGTTTCCGACCCTGTAAATTAAGGAGGAATAGTTGGGGTGGCAGCATAGGAGACATGCTGCCATGCATGACAGCGGCGGTAACAAAACACCACCGGTCTCCCCCACTGCCAACACAACACTTCCTCGCGGAGCTCTAGCGACCTTGCTCACCGTTAGGAACACAACATAGCATGGAGCTATGTGATTTGGCTAAGATTTTCTGCAAGGTGGAGGTATTTTCCCAGTCGAGCAGATCCAATTGTGAGTGGAATTATTCGATTCCACAATGCCCTACCTCTCTGTATATATTTACTTATTAAAATTCCATCATTAACGAAAGTCCAAGTAAGTGTAAAAATTAATCCTGCTCCGATATTTTATTTACTCATAGCGGTATCATTTCAAACGAATACCTCGAATACCTTGTGTAAGACATTATTTTTCTACCATGGTAAGCATGGCTACACAACAATCAGTCCTGGGTTCACGCACGTCGTGCAAGGGTTGTTAGGTTTTTCGAACAGTGGGTGAACAGCACTATGTAAACCTCTGAGTACCTCTTGGAGACTAAAGGTGTGAGGACAAGTAAAAACAATCTTCGTTAAACATGAGAGCTATTAAGTTTTATAACATTAAATTGAAATAATTTAAAAAAAAAACCCGCAGCATTAAAACATGGTTACCATGTTCCTGCAATATCATTGAAGTAAAAGGATACTAATTTTCAAATCGATCAGACCTGTAGAAGTTACGCACATCCTGTTCATGAACCAGAAAAGAGTTTTTTACGTGGAAGAGCCATGCTTCGGCACGAATGGACTGGCTCGATCGGAGTGATACCACGCCCTCACAGACAACCAGCGTTAAACAACGCTTACGTTGTGTTTTGCCGAGTGAGTGAGGTTACCGGAGGCCCAATTCCCTTTTAAAAGGTCGGCAACGCGCTCGTGACTCCTCTGGTGTCGCGGGTCTCCATGGGCGGCGGTAATCGCTTACCATTAGGCGATCCGTCTGCTCGTTTGCCCTCCTATCACATAAAAAAAAAGAGTTGATAATCTTGAAACGGCTGGACAGATTTTCTTAAATCATAGCTAAGAATATTCTCGATCAAGGAACCTTTCAAACAAAAAAAAACTTAATCAAAATCGGTCCATTCGTGTGGGCGCTACGATGCGACACACAGACACACAAATACACACTACAAACTTACAACAACCCTCTTTTTCGTTGGGGGTTATTAAAACAGCGTGTACAAAGAAACTTCGTATGGAATTGTTTTATTACAAAAAATATACTATACTACAGAACAACAAAATGGATTTACTTTAAAACAAAAAGCGATGGCAGGAAATCCCGGTTTTCGATAAAGCTAGTTAATTAAATATGGTGCTCGATGGAGTGGCTATTAGTTGCGGTTCCGGATAAATGACAACATGAAAATAGCTGTTGAAATATTTTACGTGAATACATGGTAATTGAATTGAAAACTGATATAAAGGTCAATATTAAAAGGTATTATTTAACGTAGTCCATTACATGCCCCTCCCTAAAATTAGTTTAAAATTTCCTGTTATTACTGAGAAGAAAAATTGGGGCAACAATCTACCCAGCAACATAGTCTATTTGTATATAAATCTGTGTAATTTATAATTGCGTTATCATAATACCAACATGAAAATAAAAAACAGAGTATCACGAGTCACAAATGTAAAAGTATAGTAAGTTAGTAAAGAGCGTCTCGTACATAGACACTGTTTGTTCAAATCGCGCTGAATTTAGAATTTCGCCGAAACAAGACAAAAGTATGCAGTCATATTTGGACGCTGTTGAGCAGTGCAGTAGGTACTAGTGTGTTAGCACAAAATCTCATGTTTTCCATGTCTATATAAACAAGTTTTCCGCAACGTTCAAATATAAACAAATGCAGAATGTAATGTGAAACGCGAACGTGAACCTGTGAAATGTGAAACATTAACTTTTGACTACGGTTTTATTTCTGTGAAATTTGTCAGTTTGAGTTTCGAACCGTGGTCTGTCATCACGGGCACTACACGGCAGGTCGCACGGGCAACGTCGCTACGCGCATGCGCCAGTCGTAAGTTGCTGTAATAAGCCTACGCGGCTCGCACTACCGCGTCGACTCGCGGCAGTTCAAATCTCGGCCTCGCCGCGGTAACAGCACTTTGCTAAGTTCGGCTGTTATTCCGATACCAATTCGAGATTCCAGAATATTCACGTAAGTTGAACCTTAATTTGAGCCACGGTTATTTTTATTAATATATATTTTTTATTAAACATGATTACACTTGAATAAATATCCTATGTTTTATCCTATTTCCAGAGAACTTATAAGTTTAACGTTAAACTTTGCAAAAAAAAATCTAAAGCTTTTCATCGAGTAACATTTTCCAATTTACTACAAATATAAATATCTGCAACGCCGTATTTCCAATGTCGGAAAAAAATCAAAAGGCCGTTGTAGGTGTATATGAAATATATAGATGCTACCGTGCCTTTGTGATTCGTATAGCTCCGTTCAATTATGTCAATTCTGTGTTTCTATGAAACTGTATCGAATTGTCTATGCTTGAATGCCTATAGTGGGGGCTGTGCAGAACTTTTATTTAAAAGTAAAGCGACTTCAGTACGACACGGCTTAGAAAAGTTAGTGTTGAGCATTGTAATCTTAATGTAGGTACCTGTGTATGGGAAGCCATCAAAAATTCAATCAGCTCGATAGCTTGTTAGCCTGCGGTCCAAGTTAAGAACGGTTGATATTCGTTGCTACGAGTATTTCTTTGTAATGGATTGTATATCTAAAATGCAATCATATGCTAATAGCAAAGCGCTTGTCTGCTGTGTGTGGTGGTCAGATGCCCTAGAAACACAAGAAAGCCTTTTTTTAATGTTTTTTCAAGCATTCGTTATTAGTTGTAACAGCACACCATAACCTCCTTTTAAAGCAATAATCATAGGTATTTTTGGAGATTAAATCAGTATTTTTGTATTAAAAGTAACTTTGAAATTAAAGCATAGCCCACATTTTAAAGTGCTCACTTTCACGATTAAACTTCGTTGCTTAGGTAATAGGTGTATTATTATATTGTATCGCGGACGTCCCGAGTTAGCTGCGCGGAACTTTCGCGTCGTCAGTGGGCGCTTTTAGGGTCAATTGATGTTAGCACAAAATCGAAGCAAATGGAAGCGTTAATCTAAAATATAATGTAGCAAATTCGTCCTTATTTCAACAATGCAATGCTCATATTTCTTCTAAGATAAAAAAAATATCTAGAACTGCATATTTGCATTGCAATGCAAATAGTTGTATATAGTAGTCTATAGTAGTCTCGGAGACGAACTGGAAGAAACTCCAATGATACTCCTGTGTTTTATATATTTATCGCTCCACTATATACTAGTGCCTATAATTTTAGTTCATTATTTCAAGAACTTTAGAAATATCAATAACTATAGTTGCTTGTTTCCAAATTTTATCGCTCCGTTTGTCGCTGTCGCTTATAACTTGAACTGGGCCACAATCAACGGGCACACTATTCTGCATTCATCCGAAGGGCTTAACATGCATAGAATTCCCACTCCTCACATTGGCTAGTGGCCCTTTTTACTTAATTACGATCCCGAAATTCATTTTAATTAATATTTTTCCATTTTCGGAAGCATGCAGCTTTTTAAGCTGCATCCGATCATTGCTTAGAGGAAAATACCTGTGTTAAATAACGTTACCTGAATTATTATTAAATCATTTTAACGTGATTTTTATGATACTTCATTACAACCATAAAAAAAAAATTTGCAACTTTGTCTCTGCCACAGAATAACTATCTGTCGTATTAGGTATTGTTACGAGCTGGGGTTCGGGATAAATTAAAATCACTAATTTCACCGAAAACAGTCACTTTATTCACCACACAAACACACAGAAATCACACGAACAGTCACTATACACTAGCACTTGTTACACTTAACGTCGCACTGGTAATCACTTGTAACTTCACTTCGATCTTCACTTGGATGCGTCCAAAACTGAACTGCCTCTCTGACGCTGTCGACCATTATTTATATGGGCCACGAAGATTCTGGATTCGAAAAATCTCGATAACTCTCAATAATGCGACCCGCCCGCATTTTTGAGACAATAGATGTTTACGTCCTTTATTCAACTTGCGAACAATAGATGTTTACAATCGCCATTGTTAATCCTTGACCTTGAGCCCGGTCTCACGCTATTGTGTTTTCTTTGTTTTTCTTTTTGTTGCGGGTGCCGCATTCTAGCATATTCCTCTTGTTTGTTTTCTACCTGCTTCATCGACTAATCCAGAATCTCCGTGACCCATCTCCGTCGTCCTAGTTACTCGGCGTAACACTGCCCCCTCCTAAGACATGCTCGTCCCGAGCATTATTACATCCGTGATAACGTGCCAAACGATCCACATGAACGATCTTCGGAGCACCTCTTGGTCCTTTCTGTATCCGGTAGGTCACATCGTTGATCTTAGTCACGACTCGATAGGGACCGTCCCATTTTGCCTGTAACTTCGGTGACTTTCCTTTGCTGCGTACCGGGTTATGTAGCCACACTAGTGAGCCTTCGTCGAAGCCTTTGTTGTTCATCTTGCGGTCATAGCAGGTCTTCATCCTCTCAGATGTTTGTTGGCTTGACTGTCTGACATGCTCCTTGCTTCCTTTTTGTATATCACTCAGCCCTGTTCTTAACATCCGCACGGGTACTGCTTCCTTAGTCTCTTGCCTGACTACAGAATATGCGTCATCTCTATTCTTCCTCCAGTTTTCAGAGCACGGTCTACTCGGAAAACTTCCACGGGACCTGTTTTGCTTCGGGCAATTCATCCGGAGGTGGCCTCTTTCTCCACAGATGTGACATCTTGGGGCAGCCATAATCTTCCTTTCTCTATCTTCCTTTCTCCAGCAACTAGCTTGACAGTGTCCCCGTCTTCCACAGATGTAGCATCTAGGTGATGTTACACCTTCCCTTCGTACTTCGCGGCGCTTCGGGCAACCCTCCTGGGAATGGCCCTTTTCCTCGCACAGGTGGCACGTCGTTAACTCAACTTCCCGGATACGGTGAGCCCGATAGTCCTGTCTGACTACTTCCACTTCCAAAGCATGGGCTAACGCGTCTTTTAAGGTCTTGTGGTGCCCAAGTCTCACAGTGGCTCTGACTTCTAGGTCACGTATTCCATCGACAAACGCCTGAACAAGATTTCCGTCGATAAGCGCAGGTACGGACTGATAGGCTTTCCGAACCATCTTTTCGACTTCTAGAGCCCACTGCTGTAGGGTCTCTGCATCGCGCTGTACTCGGTCCTTCAACTGGGCACGATACACGTATTCTAGATGTGCATCGCCGTATCTTGAGTCCAATGCTTCCAGTAGTTGGTCGTAGGTCATATCCTTGCCGAGCGCCTCCAGTACGGTTAAAGCCTGGTCGCGGAGGCTTAAGATGAGTGCCGTCTTGGCTTGAGCTTTGTCCCATCCATTTGACTCCACATAGGCTTCAAACTGAAGTCTGTAAGCTGACCATGAAGAGGTTCCATCAAACGGTGGCATTTTAAATCCACGTATTGAGGAGGTCGCGGGAGTTTCAACCACAGGAGCCACAAATCCTTTTCCTGCCTTCAGATCACTAAGGGCCTTCTTTATATCAGCCATCTCAACTTTGGCTTCGGAAATCCAACGCTCATGCTGTTCCACCTGTTCCTTCATTGCACTTAGCTGTTTGCCAAGAGTTCTATGGAGGTCTTTTATAAGGAGCATCTGTTCCTCTTGGCGGCGGGCCTGCTCCTCTTCCCGGCGTGCCTGCTCTTCCTTATCTTGTTGCAGTTGCTCCCGCAGTAGGCGTGCCTGTTCCTCTTGACGGCGGGCTTGCTCCTCCTTATCCTTCTGCATTTGCTCCTGCAGTTGGCGTGCCTGCTCCTCTTGACGGCGGGCCTGCTCCTCTTGACGGCGGGCTTGCTCGTCCTTATCCTTCTGCATTAGTGCCATTAAGGCTGCAAGGTCAACTGCAGGTGCTGGAGATGTCCCGGATGGACCAGCGACTGGGTCATTAGGTGGTTGCTCATGACCCGAAGGTAGTGACGGCGAATCTGCAAATCGTCTCTGGTCCATCTCCTGCTGCCGCTGACTTCTTGTCCGGATACCCTCCGTATCTTCTTTCGGTAAAACCGGCATAATTTATCCCACTACTTCTGACACCAAATGTTACGAGCTGGGGTTCGGGATAAATTAAAATCACTAATTTCACCGAAAACAGTCACTTTATTCACCACACAAACACACAGAAATCACACGAACAGTCACTATACACTAGCACTTGTTACACTTAACGTCGCACTGGTAATCACTTGTAACTTCACTTCGATCTTCACTTGGATGCGTCCAAAACTGAACTGCCTCTCTGACGCTGTCGACCATTATTTATATGGGCCACGAAGATTCTGGATTCGAAAAATCTCGATAACTCTCAATAATGCGACCCGCCCGCATTTTTGAGACAATAGATGTTTACGTCCTTTATTCAACTTGCGAACAATAGATGTTTACAATCGCCATTGTTAATCCTTGACCTTGAGCCCGGTCTCACGCTATTGTGTTTTCTTTGTTTTTCTTTTTGTTGCGGGTGCCGCATTCTAGCATATTCCTCTTGTTTGTTTTCTACCTGCTTCATCGACTAATCCAGAATCTCCGTGACCCATCTCCGTCGTCCTAGTTACTCGGCGTAACAGTATATTCTGTGCGGCAATCGAGCCCTCGAGCCGTAGCGCAGAAACCGTCCGGTCAGACACTGCGCAAATTCGTTCAAATTCGTTCTATGCTTAAAACATCAGTATCGAGCAATGAGTTTTATATGCGTGACTATATAATTGGCTCTGCTCTGAGCGATTTTATCGTAGCCGAGTCATAAAGCTTCGAAGCAGCCCAGCGAAATTCACTGCCAATGAGAACAAATAGATACACTTTTAAAAAATGAGTAAGCTTGTCGATATTTTCGTGACCGAGACATATCTAACATAGCCTTCAGTGCATCGATACTAGCTAAAGATAATAATGATCATAAAATTATTAATGGCCTTCCATTATTGATTGCAAACTATAAAATCAATCATTCGTCGTCGACATAATCATGTTGATAAGAAGGGGTAAAATCGTCAAATTTTAATGAATCCCAACAATATGATTCAGCGTCACACGGTTGCACAGTGTCATATTGTCCAGGATAAGCTGAAAACAAGACAGTCTTACAAAAAAATTCGACGTCTTCTTATATTTGACAATATTATGGCATGTGTTTCATATAGTAATTCATCAAAGGTGATTTAATGTAATGGCAATCAAAAATGACGTGAACATTTGCATGTACCTTTAACCTGCAAAATGTTAAGCTCAAAACGCGTTGGGTGAATGAACTTTAACTTTATTAAACCTGTAATTTGTAATGAATTTTATATCCAAAGATAGTATAATTAGGGATGTAAATATACTGAGACCTTTTTTTTCGGGCTGCGAAATGCGCCTGCCCCGCTTCGGGGATGCGGTACGGTTGACGGCTGACGTCAAATGTTGGATTCTCCCCGAAGGCCAACTGCAATGGGCGACTGACGAACGATACCGAGACATTGCCGATAAGTCTTCGCCGAATTAAAAAGAAATCTTTTTCTAAAATCTACATAGCGTATATATTTCTTCAATCTCTGTTCCTTTTCATGTTCATATAAAATAACAAATATTTTTTCAACTTAAAATACAATAAATAAACTTGTGGTGTAGGTGTTTAAATATTCTTTTATATTGTCATTCCCCAATTTATAGTTTTAATCAATCAATTCAATAGTTTCCATAGTTATAAGAGAACCAAAACAGAAAAGAACTAAAAAACATTTATACGATACATTTATACGACAAATCTGAATCACATAACTAATAATGAAATCTTATTAATTGATTAATTTTGTTACTTCTACACTACACTTTTACGACTTTTGCAGTAAAGCGAAAGCCTTTATAAATCTAACAATGAACTGGGCTGGCCTCTGAGAGGCGGACCTGTACTCCTTATTGTAAAATTAATAAAAATGTTACAAAGCATACTTTAAAAAATAATCAAAATGAAACAAAGAATGCGGCTCATTTAGTGGTGCATAGAATGAAGCTTTATGAATTTATGAACATAATTTACGCCCGGTGCAAAATATTCTTTGCTCCCGTTATTAATAAAATACAAATATTACGAGTACTTTTCAGCTTTGATACTACGAGTATAGCACTAGGTATACTGTAACTGTGAAATCGAGACAGACTTACCTTTTGTAAGTTTTCAAACAAATTATCGCTTTATCGCTTAACAATAGTTAAGCATAAGCCTATGACGAATAAAAAAATAAAATAAATTGTGGGATACATAACTCATTACCACTAATAATAGGCTCGAGTTGTCAAACCATAAGCAAAAAATGTGCGTATTATTAACTTATCATCACAAGCTTATAACGGTGAAGTAAAACTTAAGAAGAGGAAATGCCTGAGAGATTTTCTTAATATATATTGAAATGAGGTCTGCCAACTCGCACTAGTGAAGCATAGAATTAGCAGCATGCTATTACACCTATTTTTGAAAAGTGCATGAATTAGATTCTATAGTTCTAATAAAATCCAACATTTTTTTCCATAAGTGCCATAAATTTGCATTTAAAATTTACATTTTCAAGTTTCGCGCTTAATTTGACGAAAACACTGGACGCTGTGGACGCCATACAGCTCTGTGGTTATGACGTTAGTTCGCTGTGTAAACAAATGCGCTGATATTTTGTATAATAATTGTTTATAATTTAAAAATGAGATTTTATTCTTCTTATCGTTGGTCGCTGTTCCTGAATGCACAATATAATGAAAATAATAAAAGTATAAAGCTTATTGTATACGCTGATCAGTTGACAGTTAACACATTTTAGTTTAATTTATACAGCCGTATGACGTAATAACATGGCGGTTACTATTTCACGGTGTCAAAAAACGGAATAAAAAAACCGAAAACCTTGAATTGAATTTGAAAATTTATTTTGTTATATTATGAACTAAAACTAACATTTTCCGACTGCTTTTTGTCTAAGCTATCTCAATAATATATTTTTAGATATTTTTAATGTAGAGTAAAATACCCTAATGGGGTATTATTGCATTCTCAGAATTAGATGGGTTAGGCTAGTAAACACAGTCCCTCTCATTCTGAGAATTATTTAAATCTTGATCAGCCTTGGAACAGTAAAATAGGTTGAAGTTAATGATTATATTCGTGCCAAATACTTGAAACAACCATGAACATTTTTCACGACTGTCAATTCACTATAGCCAATGTTCGATACAAAATATACCTGTCTACAATCATCCTGTATACAACATGAACTTAAAGTAGATAATTATTATAATACATCCCTTAAACACATAATGAACCTGTCAAGGATTAATTAGCAACAATAGAAAAGCAATTTTATTTTCCTTTGGAGAGTCATGGTCTTAAAATTTTTACACCTATTTCAGGCCTGTTACTGGCCAGCCTGTTATTCAAAAGCAAATATTTAACTATTCGCCGAGTTTCCTCTTATAGGCTAACAGCATCCTGTTCAGAGACGTTCAGGAAGCCCATTGAGTAGCCATGATGCTATTATATACCATCGGAAGTTCCGAGAAATAGAGCTTTGAACGCATCGCGATGCACTATGTAAATATTGTGTGGTGTGTTACTGGAATATTTTCCAGGAAGCCTAACTTATCTGCTTATGAGAGAGTTTAAAAGGGTCAAATCCTTTAAATAAACTGCGATTACTTATTGTAGTTTCCTAGTACGTTTATATATCATGAGATATTAAGGACGGTAGTCTCACATGGCACGATCAGTGTTCCGGAGTGGAAATAATCCTCAAATTTAGTCGTCTTTTTGAAAAGTTTTTTTTTTTAACCTATAAGATCCCACAGCTGGGAAAAGGTCTCCCCCATCTCCTTCCACTGATCTGTCAAGGGCAATCTGAGGCCAATCTATCCAATTGGAAAAGTTATTGTAAGAAAATTACTTGATGTGGAGGAAGGGATTATATATAAGTAATAACCACGCTGATCAATCGATCTGCACGGTTAAGCTGTACTTACCGCGGTCAGTCTGTAGATTGGTGACTGTTCTTAGCAAGTCATGTAAATAAATGTTTTTATTTTGTATTCTTAATAGGCTTACGCTTGATCGCCGGCTAATACTTTTTTACTTCTTAGCGTCTAATATTTTGCTAACGCGCGCAGAGTTTATACGAGCAGGTTCACACCGAGAATTCGCTTTTCCGTACGAGCCCTTAGCATTTCGGCATGTTTAACTTAATTGGATTCGTGTTCATTCATCAAGTGCACAATCTGTGAACAAGTTGTGGCGAGGTATTACTGCAACTGTTTTATTTATGACTAAAACCAATTTAATAGACTGAATATTATTTTGGCTAAAGTACGGCTATAATATATGAAATGAAATGAAATAATGAAATTATTTATTCTGCAAGTAGATCTTGAGAGATACTTTTACATGACAATAGTTTGGGTTTATTGTTTTTTAGCTAGATGGCTTCGGCATTTCCTAAATGACGACCTCTGAGAAGAAACACCGAAACAAACTCAGAGAATAATGGTCTCTTTTAAAGTCCAGACATGGAAGAACACTTATATGTGAATGGTACGATGTCGGGTAATGTCTAAAATTGAAGAAAGAACCATTCATGATTTGAGTAAACCAGTCCCAACTGACGGCACGCATGCATCAGTCATCGTGTAGCTCAACCATAATTTAGGGAGCTCAACGACCTGTCGCACGACCATACCAGATCAGCTACCTGTATATTAAACATACGGGTTCGATTCCTGTCTAAGATAATTAATCAGTCAAGGTAGGTGATGTAAGGTCTACGCGGACTTCAGAATTGGATTCGTCCTGAATAAAAAGTAGACTGTAATAATCTACCTCTGTACAAAACATCTAGATCCGTTCAGCTGTTCTGACGTGATTGAGTATCAAACATCCATACATCCTCACAAATTTTCACGTTTATAATATTAGTAGGATATATATCATTATTTCCCAGTATATATCTACTGAGAAAACCTTATTAGTGACACAACCGGATAGTGTAATAATAAAGCGTGTGTATTTTCCAAAATCAAAGAAAGAAAGAAGAAAAGAATTCAGTGGGTTGTATTCCTGCCTAGGAATAATGATTTTTCAAAATTTATTCGCTATTCCTCAGTTTTCAAATGAGTCATCCACGCCCACTTAAAAAATGCATCCATTACAAATAATATTACGTCTTAAATTTATCCAATAACTAGCGGCCCGCCCGCGGTTTCACCCGCATTGCCCCATTCCTAAGAGCCGTAGCGTAATGTTAAATAGCTTAAAACCTACCTTTTGAATCACTCTATCTATTAAAAAAAACCGCTTCAAAATCCGTTCCGTAGTTTTAAAGATTTAATTAAGCATACATAGGGACGGACAGACAGCGACAGCGACTTTGCTTTATACTATGTAGTGATCATATGAAAAGTCAATTCAACGGTTTCGACTTACTACCCCCAGTTTACCCACGAATTTTATTTCATACCCAACTTCTCACCTTGACGATAAAAATTGTAAAGTATTATGTACTTTGCACGCCCACAATTGGCCGTTAAATTTTCCGCGAGACGTGCAAAAAAGCCTGGAAGGATCTTTTCGTTCCGCCCACAGGTGTCTACCGAGTCAGTACGAGTGCCACAACATTCAGTCTGGCGCGAAACTTTGCCCGAGTCGGACGTTCTTGCTGTTTCGTAATTAATACATTTTACGTGAGCGTATTTAGTTTGCCCGACTCCGCGACTTCGTAAATATTATCCTCGTTAGTACGTAAGTAATATTACACATATACTAGATTTTTTTTTGTTTTGTGATTGAGTTTGTTTGTATTTTAATTTTTTTTTACTACGTACATACATACACACACCTACGCCTTTCTCCCACAATATTATATAGAAAGTAATGTGTTTATTTTTGTTTTAAAATTGTTACTATCATTGTGTGTTTCATTGATTTGAGTAAAAAATAATATTAATGTAATCCCATGTTCTTTATTAAAAATTGGTTCGTTAGCAAAATTGAACTTAAATAACTCACATTTCGATTGTAAAGTTTTCATGGTGTGAGCTTAACTAAACGATATTTCGTAGGTGATATTTCAGTGTCATGAATATCATAGACAAGTGCAGCGTCATATTTGAAAGAGAGTATATAAAAATTCTAACTAACCATCGGCTTTCGTTATCAGATACTCTAGCCACTAATATTAAAACTGTTTTACATAATAAATGGCTAGCAAGGGCTGTAGTTTTTGCTTGCATCTCCGATTTTCCAATAAACCAACGGACAGGCTTGATGAGAGCACTCTGCGGTCGGGTTGATTGGCGGTAAAATTAATCCTGTTTAAGTTAATGCATACCTCATACAGGGTTATTTGTATGAGGTTTATAGTATAGATTGAGAGAAAATTTTTAGTACCCATGATAGTTTACTATCTCGTCTGTGCCCCCAAAGAGTATAATCATAGATGTATTATGTACGGTCTTATGTAGAAGGGGGCGAACTATTCGCCGATTCGCGAACAAAATAGTAGTTGCTACAAAACTTAATAATACTTTTTCGGTACGGAAATCGCTCAGCTCAGCTCGCTCAGCCGCGCTTGGGAGCACTTGATTATTATGGCTGTCTCATTCATTATATGCCATAATAATAAACAATATTTTGTAGGTTTTCTATGCTGTATAAATAAATAAATATTTATATTCTTCTAAAAACAGTATTCAATTTTTATCCGAATATGATAGGCTGCCATAGAAAGAAAACAGCGAATGTTTTGTTTTCGAGGAACTTGTTGTAACAAACGCTGACAGACAGGCTTGTTACAAAACGGACTGAATTTCTATAAAAAATCGGCACATTTTACTGACGTGTCCGCAAAACGACTACTTTTACGCTCTTACCTTTGAGAATGAATACCTGGCATACGTGTGTATTTGTAATAAAAAAAACTACATTTTTGTTTAAATTTTATTGCTTAATATTTTTTAAGTACCTATCACTAACAGGTACATGGGGCTAATTTTGTGAAATTAACGGACTACTAGTCTAGTGGTCCGACTGCTACGCTAGAGCTACATTTAAAAACACGTAGAAATATATGTAGTCGTAAAAGGGTGCTTGCGTCGCGATATCCGCACCTTTAACACGAATAGTGATGTGGAGACGATTGAGCGAAACAAGGGTTCCAAACTGTTCGCGAGAACTACGTCCATTGGGCAAAATCGTATCATGAAGCTAAAGACTGAGGACGGCAGCGTAGCGTCGACTAAGACTGAGATTTTGAGAGAAGTCGAGAAGTTCTACCGACAGTTATACACCTCGGGAACTACACCTACCATCGGCTCTCAAGACCCACGAGCAAAATTAATCCGACACTATACTAATCGCTGCATGAGCTCAGCATAATGCTCAATGACCCCGACAGAGCTTCCCAACAGGTGGGTATTAAAATGAACATGGGCAAGACAAAGGTCATGTCAAACGCCCATGTCGTACCCATCCCAATATCCGTTGGCAACTCTCTCCTCGAACTTGTTAACTAATACGTCTATCTGGGACAAACCGTCCAGTTAGGTAGATCCAACTTCGAGAAAGAGGTTACTCGTCGAATTCGACTCGGCTGGGCAGCATTCGGGAAACTTCGCTACGTCTTTTCGTCGACAATACCGCAGTGCCTTTCGACAACAGTCTTTAACCAGTGTGTGTTACCAGTGATGACGTATGGCACAGACACGTGGTCGGTCACTATGGGTCTCATAAGAAAGCTCAAGGTCACTCAGCGAGCTATGGAGAAAGAAAGAAAGAAGAAAGAAACACATTAGGGAGCATTAAGGAGCGAGCTATGCTTGGCATTTCTTTACGTGATCGAATCAGAAATGAGGAGATCCGTAGAAGAACCTAAGTTGCCGACATAGCTCAAAAGATTAGCAAACTTAAGTGGCAGTGGGCGGGGCATATAGCTCGTAGAACTGACGGCCGCTGGGGCAGAAAGGTTCTCGAGTGGAGACCACGCACCGGAAAGCGCAGAGTGGTACGACCTCCAACAAGATCGACGGACGACCTGGTAAAGGAGGTCGCTGGGAGTCGTTGAATGCAGGCGGCATGTGACCGGTACCTGTGGAGGTCTTTGGGGGAGGCCTTTGTTCAGCAGTAGTCTTCTCTTGGCTGGTATGATGATGATGAGATCTTTAAATAGATGGGTTAATTAGTAATACTATTTTAACGTGGGAGCTGTTTTGTCTTCATTTTATTGGAAAAATAATATACTTAATCCTTTCATTCACGAAAGGAGCTAAGCGGGCAATTTGCCTTAGTATTTTTAAATATAATCCTTTAGTGATTTCTAGTAATTTGCCTTTTTTTTAATATACTTACTACTTTCATGATACTAGTTTTATTTTTAATTAAAAAAAATATAAATTCAACACAGTTATATGTATTTGTTTTGACCATTGCTGCAAAATAAAATTGGTACATCAATGGCTAACCATGCTGTTTATAGTGTTAGAACATGTAGTTGGTTACCATTGGCTCAAGATCCCAATGTCCAGAGAGAGTCCATGTCTCTATTTTTTGATTTAGTGAACTTAATGCACTGTCATACCAATGTCATGACATGTCAATGCACTCACAGGCCTAGTACCTAAATAAAACACGGATGTACATTATGTACGCAGAGGTGTACTAATGTACCCACAGTTCGCCGGTATGTTTAGGTCCCATGTAATAGGGAGCGAGCCTATCACAAATCCAGACTCCGAGCTGCTACTGAGAATTTCATAGAAAAAACCAATAAGACTGCTCGACCTGCGGATCCTGCTAGATGTCCTGGGTAACCAGGACATCAGCGTAGCAGTCGCGCTTGGGACCACAGTACGCCTTGGAATACACGCGTGATGGTATTTTATATCCTTAGTATTTGTTTACATGAAAATAGCTGCAATATTTTAGTAATAGCTGTTATGGATACTTACACAATTTAAACCAGGGAGATTATGCCAACAAACGTACACAAATACATTAGCGCATCCAAAAATTTTCTTATCAATGAAGCCTAAGTCATATTTATCCATGTTTATTGTTGGTATAGTGTAATTTTTTACCCACCACGAATTGGAGAACGTGTATGCGTTTAGGGTGAGAAGCTGTTTGTTTGTGCCAATGAATGTTGCCATGTATCTCCGAAGCGGTTTGACTGATTGAGTCGCGGTTTTCCGTAAGTGTTGCGTGTCCATAGGTAGTGATGACTACTCACCAGGTCGTTCGTCTACTCGTTTGCCGACTTAACTTATACTCGTACAAGGAGGATTTAACTACTTAACTAGTAATTATATATTTCGGTGAGACGCGCGCTCATTTTGTTTTTCCAAACATTTTCTTAGTACGGACACTTGTAGGGTCATTTTTATACCAAAATCCACACTTGTAGACTTTATAGTTTTTGAGATTTCTTGATTCAAAGTCAAAGTCAAAATGTTCTATTTAGCTTAAGCCTTAAGAAAGGTCCTTTTGAAAAGTCACAGTTTACTGAGCGAGAAGTATTCCACTTTGTACTTTTTACTAACTATGTTCGTCTAGATATCGCTAGGATCGTGTTCGTTGACTTTCGTAAATTCAAACATGAACAAACACTGAACCAGTTATCGCTACTTGGTGCGTGAAAATGTTAACTAAGTGATGTCCCGAGCTCGATCGATTTCCAGATATCCGGTTGCACTCCCTACTGCTATTAATATTGCCTTTATAGTACTCATTGATGCAAAACGTTTCCGTCTGTAGTCCATCTCCTACATCCAGCAAGCCATACCTACACATCATAGCATAAGTAACATCTTACTTGTGTACCCTAAAAGGTTAGACAAAGGTATTTAGTTATTCACCAAAAAATTGTTACTGGTCCATTATAGTATAGTTCAACTTGCATGCAAAACTCTCCGGGTTGTATAGAATTTCTTTACAGAAAAATCCAATGCTTGTTGATGACAGCCTGATTGCGGATTTGTAGGTACTCTAGACATCACGCCCAGCAGGTGCACTAGAGAAATTAGGTTGTTTGAATTCAGTTTATAGTGGAATTATTTGAGTAGAAACGTGGACTCGTGACACTAAATCATATTTTATACTGTGTCATCATAATGCACTAACAAAATATAATGGATACGGAAAGTGGTCGGCGCTCTTTTGATGTTAATTAAATTCAACGTTGATGGAAATTTACCATTATCATTTTATAACCTATCTATCTACTCATGTTACCTATGTATAAATATATATTTACCTGGCCTATTTTTTGCTATTTATATTGTAGGATGGAACTGTTCGGATATTCTCGTGTATCTCCTCTATTCTTGTGGTAAGTTAAAAGATTCGCGGGTACCGAAACCTCTTCGAAGCTTTAATCATGAACTGTCCCGGGTATGAACAAAATACAGGTTGACAAAAACTGGTTTCCTGTGATTATTTATTTACAACATATAATATCCTTTGCTTACTTTAACCATTATAAGTAATGCATTCATCATGAATTAAGGTTGCCGTCGAACGCATTTGCGTCGAACGTGAAGTTTGTGACTTGCTGAGGTCCAACCACCGACAGGCAAAGCCGGACCGAGGGGAGCATCAGAACCCATCATGTTTTCTACTGATAAGGTAAGGGTGCACACACTATGAGTTTCAGCTCGGATGGGCCGCGCTGCAGCTGTTGCATCACTTATATTTTACCATAACGCTAATTTCCCGTCAATCCGAAGTTACGAACTTCGAGGAACCGCGATCGCCGCTCGGTGTCATCTCCGCCGACATCGCGGGGACGTCAACGTGTATGCTCCCAGCCGCCAGTACCGCGGCGTCGCCATCGCAGCGTCCCACCGCTGGGCTCAGTGCGCAAGGATGTGAGTTTTATGTCGGCTACTGAACTGGATGTTAGACGCTACATTAGATAGACGCGAACGGTTTGACGGTGCGCGCGCGAAGAATTACTTACCGCGTTCGTTTTTTAATTGGTTTTGTTCTTCATATCTACCAAAATTGTTGACTGCAATAAAATAAAATAATAATATAATATTTTATACTATTATACATAAATTATATATAATAGAATAAAATATCGTGTTTCAGTGGTAATACTTTCATAAAATTTACTTATAGTCGTCATTTAAAAACTATTATATAAATACGATATGTTATATCTAATAGCATTGCATAATTTGTAAACATATCAATTAATTTCATTATTGATTCCCAGGGGATAATCGCCGTCTGATCGAAGAGTTGCTGTTGCTTAGGAGATTGTTGCATCCTAAAACTATGCTAGTCTCCCCTCTCTTCCCCCGACTATGTGCTTTAATAAATATACCGAATGTTCTGGAATGTGACGTCAGTGTAACACGGCTGTTGAGATTCAGTCTGTTGCTATTATTACCGCTTGATTTTGATTGTTTATTGTTTTGTATATGAAATGTGTGTAATATTGATGTTGTAAGTAATCACTGTGTGGGATTCGGCCCATAATGCCTCATTCGCAATATGTCATATTATCAAATCGTCACATTAGCAAAATGCCATTTTCGCAAAATGGAAATTCGCAAAATGCCATTTTTTTTATGGGATAGGAGGGCAAACGAGCAGACGGATCGCCTGATGGTAAGCGATTACCGCCGCCCATGGACACCCGCAGCACCAGAGGACTCACAAGTGCGCTGCCGGGATTGGGCCTCTGGTAACCACACTCACTCGGCGAAACACAACGTAAGCCTTGTTTGACGCCGGTTTTCTGTGAGGCCGTGGTATCACTCCGTTCGAGCCGGCCCATTCGTGCCGAAGCATGGCTCTCCCACGTAAATTTTCCAATTTTCATTTTCGCATTTCATCAATCTTTTATTATCAATAAGTAAATTGCACATTATGTGATAGTAGCGGGCCCGGCAAACGTTGTCTTAAACCAGTATCATCATCAACCTGCCCTAGTCCCAAGTTATTTGTGGTCGGCGTAGCATGTCCTTTTCTTCCATTGAACTTTATCACCATCATCTCAATCATTCATTCACTTTCCCATGTCTTGCCCTGTATATAAAAAAATCGTAGAACCCGATTGCGGTTCCACCATCGGCTCAAATTGTGAATGTAAACCATTCCATTTAAACATATACAAAAAAATAATCAAAATCACACCAGCAGCTTATGAGGAGTTCCGACAATGCACAGAATGCCATCTACTGGCCTTACCGAAACGCCATGTTAATTTGTGTCCGTTTTTTATTTCTGTCAAATCTGTCAATCCGTTCCCAATACAAAATATATGAGAAAATAAATTTTCTACATACTTACCTAATCTTCTTTTTAGTGATTTTTTCGGCTATTCAGGAAAGATACAAATCCAACAAACCAAAGATCATAAAAATGCCGGTCCAGCCGTATACTTAAGTGTTGTAACAAACCCGACTTTGTTTTATATTAGATGACTTTTTGAGAATACGTCATTTTGATACTGTGGTATTTAGCTAGTGTATATTATGAAAAGACAATTTGCGAATGTGTCATTTTGTGTCAATATGTAATTTTGCGAATGTGGTATTGTGCGCCGAATCCACTGTGTGTACGATGACATGTTTGTACTGATATGGTTATTACTTTAAGTTTCGCTTATTAGGCCAAGATGTTATTATGTAATTGTGTTTATTATTTTTGTTACTAAGTTACATCGCGTGCCTCGCATTTATTGCTGTGCTCTTTCGAAACTGTTTATTTAACGAACTGTTTATGTAGTGACCCGCAAACCCAAGCTATTGTTGTAATGTAATGGTCTTATTACAAACTTGAAGTTAACAGGTGTTTACAATAAACTTTAGGTACTTAACATGGTTTTACCGTAAACAAAAAAAAATGTTTTCCTATGTTACTTTACAGGTTAATATGTACCTACTTTGAACATGGATTTGAATACTCTTTTAATTAGTGATTCATTTGTTTTGTCGTAAGACCATTAATAGTAAGTGTTGTTTATACTCATTGTATAATCATCAATGTTAAAAAACAACGCTTGAAGAATTGCCGTTGCGATTGTAACATTTCGAACAAAATATGTGGTGGCGTATCATATGTATATTCCTACGAGACAGGGGACCTGCATTTGAAACGCACAGAAATTCATCGGTTTTATTGTGCAGCTAAAGTAATACCTACCTAGGTATGTCAAATATTTTCGCCCTGCATACAATTAAGCTCCTTTAAAACCCTACGCATACGTGATACTTTCAGCATCAGTTTATAGCCTGTTAACACAGATTATTCAAATGAATGCATGCTGTATACAATGAATATAAAAGGCCTCAATTTTATCGATTAATCGAGTGCGCAAAAGCGATTCGCGAATGATTGAAATATTTAAGACATTCAATGAAATTTGATAACCAACATCAAAAAGCTTAATTGCTATACGAATGGGCGATTCAACGATTGGTTGCTATATCCTGCATTTTTGCAGCTTGAGGCAATTATGCTAGCTTTTGTTATAGTAAATGAATATTTTGTGTCCATTTTTAACCGACTTAAAAAAGGGACAAGGTTCTTTGTCGGTGGTAAAACCAAAGGATCCGATCAAATCGAAGGCATCAACTTCCGAAGCTCGTTTTGCAGATAACATTATTTTTTATGTTTTTGGAGGCGATTTTACTTTTTATTAAAAGTTATTTTATCATATGACAATGATTTTCTGTTTGATAAAGTATCCATCCATAATATATTCGCGATTTGACGTCTCTTTAGGCTACTGTCCGTATCTACTAGACTAGACCAGTCTTCAAAATTAAACAAAAATAGTTCCTATTCGCTGATGCTAAAGTATCATTTTGTGAAGGGTGTAACTACATATAATCTGTATAAACATCGTGTTAACGTGAATTTTTTTACAGATCACTTGCCTGGCGGAAGGCCGGTCGTGGAGTGACAACGACTACAAGCCCGAGACTATCGAGAAGCCCCAGGATTGGGCGGTCTCCAGGGACTTCTACTCCTCGGGAGACAATAGCTTCCAAACCAGTGGATCTGACACTAACATCAGCTACCAGTAAGTATTTTTATTTATATACCGAGTGATTGATCTTCAGGAAAAAACGCTGTAATAGGTGGATGGAGCAAAAGGGTTATTTATAGCATACTATCACATACCATCACGCCTGTATTCCCCGAAGGGTTAGGCAGAGGCGTACTTAATGTACACCCACAGTTCGCCGGTATGTTTAGGTCCCATGTTATAGGGGGTGAGCCTATAGCCATTCACCGGGCACAACTCCAGACTCCGAGCTGCTACTGAGAATTTCATAGAAAAACCCAATAACACTGCTCGACCTCTAGTGTATCAGTCGCGCTTGGGACCACTAGACTAATGAGGTTAATTATAGTTGCTTCCTTTTCTAGATTGTTTGTGTTGTGCGAAATAAAATCATTGAAACGTACTACTAACTTGTTATAATTGTAATAAAAAAATACTAAATCGTTATTGAAATAAAAAATCGCATTTTATACTGTTTTACGAGCAACTAAAACTAAATTGTTAAAATAAACATTCTTTAGTATACTCGTATGTGTAAATTAAATATATTTTTGAGGTAGCCTCAAAATCAAATGTTATCTTCATTCTTGGAAGCGCTGACCTGTACAATTCAAAATTATTTACAACGTCTACGCAAGCTACTCGTAGTGTAACGTAAAGTTGAGAGTCTAGCCAGCCCTGCCGCTGTTCCTAAGCAACCATAGACAATACAGAAAATCTAAATGATTAAAACGCATAACTTATATATAAAAAATATGCCGAAAAAACGAGGAAACTGAAATGGCAACACTTATCACACAGAATGACGACTATGATGGTTTTTTAACATTTAAAAAAATTTGCCAAATTTTGGGGTAGTTGTGGCAATTTGGGCACACGACCTTGAGTTTTAAAGTTCATTAATATGTTTCCTTACATGAATATTTAAGGTTTCCTATTTATTTGGTGATGTGATTGCGATACCTATATGCCCTTTTCAGACCGAGCAGTTTTTTTAACATAGTGTATATGTGTATATTTTTTTTGAATACTTAGTAGCGAGTATGGAAGCAGCCGCTACACCGGCTTTGGGAACCAGAAGGAGTCGCAGTCTACTCCGATGTCGCCGATGCATAGCGGCAATGATATGGTCGACAACACCCTAGCTTCCCTTGCTACTGTAAGTACAATTAACATTAAACATTAACTGCTTGCGGTGCAGAATGACGTGGACCTAATAGCAGCAGGGTTTGTTTAAAATGTATTCGTAAATGTGACTCTCTAAACAATAAATAAAACCTATTTTTTTTTCAGAAATTCTAGTGTAGACATTCAATTTTTATGAGTATATTGTATGTGATGCGATGAAACCATAAAAATAGTTTTCCTAATTTTATCCACTAAACTAATCCGGTATCCTTGGGTTGACAAGTTTTACGGAGTGCATTTATAGTTAAAAAAATACAGCTTAAAGTTTGTGTTCCAATAAAATGACTTAACGCTTTGCTTTTTAAAATAAGGGCAAAAAGTTCGGATGGTCGCGCGAGCAAGATACCGACGAAAAACAACGAATTATCGCGAGAAAACACAAATCATATGGCCGGTTGTTGCAGACTGTATGTATTTATCTATAAAGTTCTCCTGCAACCGCATGATATCGCACGACCTTCTGAACTTACCTTTATGCTTGAAAACTGTTTATCAGTAGTCCCTTCTGAAGGCAGTTTCATCGTTTCTGATTCACAGTCTCTAGGAGAGCTATATGACAGGGAAAATCCACCTTCCGCTTGCTCAAATTGCCCTGGCTATTAAAACAAATTTTGTGTCCCTTAGGGCCAAAACCCAGGAAGGATAAATTTTTTCACATAAGAACGTTTATTCCTGAAATAGGACATATTTTTTAGTGATAGCTAGTTTCTTAACTATCTGAAAAGTATCAGTTCAGTGGCCAAACTGCAGAATTATTTGAAGTATAAATTTATTATGCATTGGGATGGTAAACATTGTAACATGCCATAAAAAATACTAAAATCAATTGCAAATTGGCCCTTATTGCAACATAGCAATAAATTCCTAAATTGAAGTCCAATATGTTCCTTTAGGCCCCCTAGGAATTACTCTCACTAGAATTTTCTCCTCGATGTAATTCCACAATGGATTTCATTGTCCACAGCCCTTTTGAACCTATGGCCTCTCAAATTCTGCCATTAGCCTCGATCTTGTGCCAACCTGATATACGAGTACTGCTAAACTAACATCATTTATCTTCATCACCTCTGCTGGACTTATGACTCCATTTAAATACCTTTGAATCTGAATATATTTAAGTAAACATAAAACTCAATCACGTGTCAACGCATGTCTCTACGACGGGTCCATATTGGCTCACCTAAAGTTCTTTACCCGAAATTGTTCTTCCTAATGATTTGTAATCCGAATGATCACTCTTCCTAAAATTTTTCATCCTAAAGTTTTCATTCACACTATTTGTAGTGCTACCGGCGATATTCATAACACTCATGTTTCCGTAAATTGTAATTAATAATATCATTAATGTGAATATATTTAAACTCCTACTGTTTTTTATCATAACGCTTTTATCCCTAAACATAATTACTATAATATTTTCACTCATACCTACTCAGAAAGAAATATTTACCAAGTGTAATAAAAAATATATGTGGGTAGAAGATGATATTTATAGTTTTAATTTGAGGGTATGGTTATTATTTGATGGCCTGGGAGTTTATACCGCAGTTTTAACCGTACCTAAACCAATAACTATAGGACCGATTAGGTTCTGGCACTTCGCTGGCCGCTGTCGCGGCACGCTCGCTTCGCTCGCTCGGCTCGTGCGTTGTGGTTACAGTTCTAACCTAACCTAAACCAATAATTATGAATAGGACCGATTTGTTTCTGGAACTTGACTGAATTGATTATTATGAATAAAAAGAAATCTAAACAAAAAAGATATGACTTTGAATAATAGTATGAACGATGGTTATGTTGAGAAAATATAGGAAAACAAATAAAAGTATAATAGATGTTTATTGCTACTGACATTATGAAGTTTAATGCTTCGGAATTAACATTAGAGACAAAGTAATTAGGAATTGTGATTGTTAGGATCAAAAATGTTAGGAAGAACATTTTCGGATTTCCAATTATCGGAGTTGAAATTTTAGGTGAACTTTGGCGCACCCCTCTACTACATGTCTCCATAGCATGGGACTGAACTAGGCATGGACCATTTCGCAGATACATATTAAGTGACAAATCACATGAAATCATTTTCATACGTGTGCCTGCGACTTTTTTACACACAGTCTGCTCAAAATCACATTTCAATGAAATCGCAGTTTAAAAAGTTGAAAATTCAGTGCGGATGAAAAGTAGCAGGCTGTGAAATTTCGCATGTGAAAGCGCTGTGAAATATAATCAGAATTTCATCAAATGAATGAAAAGTAGCAATCATTTCCATGCCTAGACTGACCCACCTTCTCTTTATGCCTTCATGAACTCCATACATCCATAGGCATCTTCAATTGCACGACAAGCTTAACCCCGATTTTACTGATAAGTACAGGAGAAAGGAATTGATAATGAATGATGATGCACGTGTTTCTAAAGAACTACCTGTACTCAAATAAATATCGTGCGTTTTAATTTTAGAACGTATCGTATTCAATTAGGTACTTAGGTACCAATGTTCGAAGATTTCCTATTAAGCCCGGGCCACACTGTCAGAGAATCCCATCCGGCGGCGAAATGTAACGCTCGATCTGTACAAAATCAACGCGTATTATGAGTGGCTTCCGATGGGCGCCATATTTTTTTTGACAGACATCTTTGGATATGTCTTGTGGTGTCTTTAACTAATTTCCGTGCACTCAAGCGTTTCCACCATACTTAATTTTTTGGTTTGGTATGCTCTTTTAATTTATTATTTTCTGGTATGAAACTGATCTGTCTCCCGGAGGGAGGTGAACTTTTAATCCGCCAACTAAATTTTTTGATTAATGTAGTTGCGCCGAATTTCATTGTTTTCGCGCTTTTTCGGATATATTCTTCATGACATTTAATTTTCGGATAAGGTGCGGCCGGGCTATTAAGATAGAGATGCAGGAGCATGATTACACGCAGAATACCTCAAATAGGTTTAGGCAGTTTCCCAATAGAGACCTTCTCTAATCCACATAAAATTATAAAATATACTGCGAAGAAATATAAATATCTCTCACACAAATCCGGCGTGAAACACGGCGTACGTTGTGTTTCGCCGAGTGAGAGAGGTTACCGGAGTCCCAATCCTCTTTTAATAGGCCGGCAATGCAATTGTGACTCCTCCGGTGTTACGGGTGTCCATGGGCGGAGGTGATCGCTTACCATCAGGCGATCCGTCTGTTAGTTTGCCCCCCCCCCATCCCATAAAAAAGTGTGGTTCAGCAGAATGTACTTGTATTAAATTTCATATAAACTCGAATAGTATAAATTTGTTTTTTTTATCAACGAGAAAACGCTAGACGCAAATTCTGTGCGTGATGAAATAGTTTTGTACTACCGCATCGATTGCTACGCAATTGGAGACATCTAATACCATCTGACCAATGATGACAATCCAGGGTTGGTCGATGTTCGCATCGTCCGTGAGCAAGGTGGCTCGCACCGCCACGGAGAACGCGGTGCGTTATGGTGGCATCGCCTCGCAAAAGGTCACCGAGATGGCCTCCACCGTCACCGAGAAGGTAAGTTTTCTTAACACTTTTATAAAAGGTTTTTTTTTAGGTTTAATTGATATGGTTATAATTACAACCAAAGAAGCTTATCATTTGTTGACCCTTTAAAAGTTACTTAATACTTAAAAAAGAGCCAATGTATCGACCCCATTAAGTGGGACCCACTTAATGGCAAACGCTAAGGCGGCCGGCCCAGATGGAAATAGTTGAGCTGGTCTCCAAAAAGACTGTTCTTTAAAACCTTCGAACAGCACCAGGAAGAAGAGTGGGGTGGCCTGTGGTAGGCTACTGCAGGCTTTCAGTTAATTATATTGGATAGTTATATCCGACCCCAAGCTATCAAGTCTCGTTTGCCTAGAATTTATAAGCGACCAGCTGGACCACGCGGTTTCACCCGCTTAAATTTGACTTTCATACAAAATTTCACCCCCCTTTCCACCACCTTAGAGATTGAATTTCCAAAAATCCATGCAAATTTTCAAGGATCTCCTCCGAGCTCCTGTATTTCGGCTGTGCGTTGATACCTCAGTCAGTCAGGTTGTTCTTATAGACAGATAAGAGGCTTCTATTTAGGCTGATGGTAATAACGCAGTTTCATTAATGATCGCCACTTTCAGGTGAACACCCGTGGAGGTTGGAGCACTCTTGGCGGCACTACTGATCAGCGCCGTGCATCCAACTCCAGTTCTTCGTACCAGTCTCCCGGCTACGGCGCCATGAAGAGCTCCTCCTCCGAGCCATACTCCCAATGGTATGTAATAATCTATGATATTCTGTGACTAGGATGACTCCGCAACTGGTTGAAAACTAGCGTTAGAGAGTTCTGTGTGGCATATGCTGAACCAGATCCTTTTCACTACATAGATAGATACTTTTCTTCTTTGTGGTCCATTTGTTTTAATGTTTATTCAAGGTACAGTAAACCCTCAAAAGTCCATAAGCACGCTAAGGATTATATTGCTATGAACAGTACGAACGAGCTCGATACAGCCAGTGCGAGTCACTTGTTAACGACAATGATGATGTATGAAAAGAAGGTCGTAAGTCAAACTAAACGTTACAGAAAACCGGCGTCAAACAACACTTACGTTTTTTTTTATTCGTGATAGGCTTACGCTTGATCGCCAGTTTGCCTGATGTTAAGCGATACTGCGATCTACGATGAAGCGCGCTTGCCTAGAAGAAACCGATTCACTCGTGATTTAAAGACACCCAGATTATATCCATCAGGGAAGACCCACTCGGGAAGCGCATTCCATATTTCAGCAGTACGCATTATAAAAGTGGACTTAAAGCGTTTCGTTCGGGTTTTTGGAATGTCCACCGTGAATCGATGATGCTTTTTCGTGCTTGTGGTCGTCCGATAGTGGAAAGGGCTAAGGGGGATATATATAAGATCGTGGAGATCAGATGCACATTCTCCGAAAAGTATCCGATAAAAAACCGATAAGCTAGCAACTTTGCGGCGATGTTCAAGACTTTGGAGATTAGCTCGGACAAGGGAGTCGTTGCCGATGAGCTTCTTGGCACGTTTCTCGACGGACTCCAACGCGTCGAGCTGGTACTTAGCCGATCCATCCCAAAGGTGCGAACAGTACTCCATGCACGACCGAACTTGTGCTTTATACAATGCGAGCAATTGTTCCGGCGTGAAGTAACGCCGCACCTTCGAGAGGATACCCAGCTTTCTGGCAGCTATTTGAGCTTTGGACTCTATATAGGAGCCGAAGTTGAGGGTTGACGTCTGAGTAACGCCCAAGAGCTCAAGGTGGTCAGTTATCGGCACAGATACATTCCGGAAAGTAGGAGCCAGTTGGAATTGGCTCTTTTTGACGGAAAACAGACACGCCTGGGTCTTGGCAGCGTTGAATTTGACCAGATTGGCATCGCCCCATTCGGAGACAGCCTGAAGGGACAAACTTATCGATTTCTGGTCCACCGGTCCGTGCGCTGGCTGTGTAGCTCTCTACAACGGTGCTGTCGTCTGCGTACCCAAAGATACCGGGCTTCAGGAGACCATCAATGTGCAGCAGGAAGAGTGTCGCAGAGAGTACCAACCCCTGAAGTACACCGGCATTGAGATCCTTTCGATCGGACGAGCACCCGTTTAAGACGACTTGTATCGATCGATTCCTCAGGAAGTCCGATAGCGTTACGTTATGTTTTGTCGAGTGAGTGAGGATACCGGAGGCCCAATCCCCTTTTAAAAGGAGGGCAACGCACTTGTGACTCCTCTAGTGTTGCGGGTGTCATGGGCGGCGGTAATCGCTTACCATCAGGCGATCCGTCTGCTAGTTTGTCCCCCTATCCCATAAAAAAAATCGTCAAGCTATTGCGTTGTGAGCCACTGTCGCCACTGTACATGTAGCTACATAATTATCCCACTTGTGCAGCTGAATAAATGTATCTTTATTTCTTATTTGTAATAAAGTTCGGATGTAGCATAAAGCACTTCAGACCAAGCAACGAGGCGTAACGAGTCGAATTTACATCGTGTCATACCGCCCCAGCAAGATATCAGTCTAAGGCTTAATTCACACTAGCGTACATTTGAGTCGAGTCGAAGGGGAACATCAAATTCTTTGATTGTTGTAAAACATTTTTATTATTAAAGGCTTACTAGCAATGTGGGTCGCATATTACTAGTATTCTTGTGAACCCCTCGTGCTAAGCTAAATGTTTGTGTTACGAGTGGGTTCACGTCGGTAGTGCAATGGGTGGGTTTCGAACCGACAACCACATGATCGCAAATCCGACGCCCTAGCCATTAAACGGCTACCGCCGTTAATATTTGTTTTTATTTTGGTTTACTTACTGATGTGCGTATTCTACTGAATTCGCGCGCCTTTTTGTCTTGATAGAAGTTTGTGCATTATATTATATTGTGCAGATAAGGTCAGCTAGACCTGACCCTAAGGCGTCAATGAGTTAAAAAAAAATTGTGTGACTTCACATTGGGATGGTGCAGCCAGCATAGTAAAACTAGAAAGTACATCTAAATACTCTTCAAAGCGTCACAAAATTGTGTGGAAGAACATCTATCTTTTAAAAATTCTATACAGTTAGGCGTAGCGGCTGAGTAATCAGCGTTTGCGTCAAGGGTTGTGGGTTCGCGGCAGTTGTTCCAGATCTGGGCGTTTGTGTATGTGAAAGTTGTGTTTGTAAAAGCACCCACGGGACAGGAGAAAATACAAGTGTGGGATAACGTTTAACGTTAAATAAAAAAATTAAGCTAGAAGTTTCAATTTGTGCCAGGGTAATGCCAAATACGCACGCCCCCTTTTACAAGGAACCTAAATGTATCCGGGAACGTGGGTGTAAGGCAGTACCTCTGCCTAAAGGTTTGGAGAATTAGCGCGTTTTAATATGTTATATTTTTACGTTTTCTTTGTGTATTACATTCGACTTTAGGTTGGGAGATGTCGGCGTATGATTTTCTTTGCTGGCTCCTGGTGTAGGCAGTTAAGAATACTTGCTAGCAAATATTCTATGTTCTACAATACGTCCCGGTTTTTATAATTGTCTGGCTCGTTGAAACCTGTTTCTAGGAAGCGTTCTTCATAGGATAGGAGGCTAGCTTATTCATTCTACTTAAGCTAGCCTCCTTGAACTTATTTCTAGGGAATTTTATTTTATTGCCCTGCATTTATTGATTTTTAGCTTAGTTGGAAAGCAGCAACTCAGTAGTCGGACAATATCTCTTAGTACTGCATCTTTACGAATATTATAAACGTGAAAGTTTGTGAGTGATGAGAGAGTGATGTCTGGATATATGGATATTTGTTACTCTTTCACGCCAGAACCGCTGCAGAGATCTGTATAAAATTTGGCACACAGATAGATTATAGCCTGGAATAACACATAGGCTACTTTTTATCGAGGTCGGGCCCAATCCTGAAGTCCACGCAGACGAAGTCGCGGGCAGAAGCTAGTCTACTATAGCTTTGAATTTTTTTCTTTGCATTTTCCATGCTAAAATTATAGTTTTAGTGCATTTTTACGTGGGAGAGCCATGCTTCGGCACGAATGGGCCGGCTCGACTGGAGTGATACCACGGCCTCAGAGAAAACCGGCGTCAAACAACGCTTACGTTGTGTTTCGCCAAGTGAATGAGGTTACCGGAGGCCCAATTCCCTTTTAAAAGGCGGGTAACGCACTTGTGACTCCTCTCTCTGGTGTTGCGGGTGTCCATGGGTTGTGGTAATCGCTTACCATCAGGCGATCCGTCTGCTCATTTGTCCCTCTATCCCATAAAAACATCTACTGTTTTATTAATTATCTCTAAATCATAAGGTTGCTGGCAGAAAATTCTAAATGATATTAAGATCATTTTATTTGGATTTGGATTAAGACGGTGCAGTAGATGCAAAGGTGGACTTGATGCAAGTTAATGAAATTTTAATTCTAGTGAAAAGTAATTTCGTATTTCGCATCGGTGTCAGTCTTCTTTGTACCTGCAGGGGAATGCAGAGTCAAAACGGCAAGGGGATTCTTTTCCTAGAATATCTCTCGTAATAAAGCTGTTCCTGTTTACTAAAGCGCATAATACCTTTGCAGCGAATTGGACTCTTGCGTACCAACCGACCTTAAATTAAATGTACAATTAAATTCTTTTTGCACAATACTGAGAAAATTTCTATCCCTCCAAATTATTTTCTTTTACCATCACGTCTGTTATCCCCAAAGGGTTTTTTTTTTCGGAATAATAGATAAATAGGGTAACGCTATGTATACGTCTGCGCCTTTCCTATGTGGGAGAGGATCAAGAGGTTGAGAGAAGTAGGACAAGAGTTGTGAGTGGATGGGCAGGAAATCCCCAAAGGGTTAGGCAGAGGCGTACTAATGTACACTCACAGTTCACCGATATGTTTTAGTTATGTTTAGTTGGCGGTATGTTTAGTTGGGGGCGAGCCTATTGCCATTAACGGGACACAAATCGCAAACTCCGAGCTGCTAGTGAGATTTTATAGAAAAATTCAATAACTCATTCTCACATCTGGGAATGGAACCCAGGACTTCTAACGTAGCAGTCGCCCTTGGGACTGTTAGACTAATGAGGCAGTTCGCTACATAAATAATACAATATTTAAAACTGAAAACCGTTGCTTGAAAATCCTTATTTTTAGCAGTTGTGAATATTTTATAGTTAATGTCGCAATTAATACTGAGACGTTCCGGATCCTTTACAGAAACCGTAGATCTACCCATGACCATTGATGCCGCAAAGGATCCGAAACGTCGGGAAATAAATAATACCAATACATCGCGATGTCCAATGTTCGTACATTATATACATTTTTTAAAAACACTATCCGACCCGAAAGGGGCATATAAGTATCCCAATCACAGCACCAAATAAAATAAGAAATATAAGTCAATTTGTCGTGCCCAAATTGCCGCAATTACTTACCCCAAAATCTAGAATACTTTTAAAATGTGATAAAAGCCTCTTCAACCTTCGTATGTTTTGCACCAAGGGACGGTGTCGCTGTCACCGTAAGTATTGCCATTTCAGTTTCCACGTATTTTTAAAAAGTTCTGAGTATTTTTTCTAATAGAAAAGTGAAAACGATTACATAAATAGAACTGGATATCGATATTTATAATACCTTCACGGGTCGTACAAGGTTTTCTTAGCACATTGTATATACCAAATATTATACCTACATAACTAGAGTTCTCGTGCGCAATTTCACCTGCGTACTTAGGTAATTTTCGTTTCTAAAATATACTGATCCCACTGTACCTACTCCATGGAGGTTTCATATCATAAAATGTATTCCTCCTTATCACCCCCCTACCTTATACGAGTACCCCCCTTTTCACCAACTTAGGGGTTGAATTTCCAAAAATCCTTTCTTAGTGCTTAGTGTTCTAGTGTTTAGTGGTTAGTGCTCGTCTACAGTGCAAAAGGTGCTGGTTAGCATGCAAACTTTTTGGGATCTAGATCCTGTAGTTTCGGCTGTGCATTGATACGTCAGTCAAGTCTTTTGTATATATTGTATATATACATAAATATTCTTGTTATATATATAGATATAGATACGCTAATTAATTGTTAAAAATTGTTTTCCATAACAATTTCAGGAACGAGCAGACCCAGCCATGGAAGGAGTCTGTGACCACTCGCAATAACTTGGACACGCGCGACTTGTCCCAGGTGGGCGTCTCCAGCCCCCCTCCTGACATCAAGAACATCACTATTAAGAAGAAGCAGACCTCTGATGAAGACTCTTGGGATTGGCTCAACAACTAAGTTGCCAAGGTGTGTTATACTTTAGTAAACCTTTACGCGCTGAGCGCGTAAAAACACACACACATACACACGCGCGCGTATCTTTCTTCTTTAGGCATTTCATTGTTTGACTTTAAAACGAAAGATGATGAGTATAGGATTTCTATGGCGCAGTGAGTTGTGGCGTCACAATTCTCTATAGTATATCCTTAGTTGTGACTCGATTTTAATTTTGTTTTTGTTGATGGGTTATATTAATGGTAAATAAACATTTTTATGAGGTCATTGGTTTAGTCGTCACAAGTGTGACTGCTACGCTAGAGGACCTGGGTTCGATTCTTGGTCCAGTTAAGTGTTATTGGGTTTTTCTATGAAATTCTCAGTAGCAGCTCAGAGTTTGGATTTGTGCCCGGTTAATGGCAATAGGCTCCCCCCCCCCCCTGTTACATGTGGAGTACTGCCATCTATTCGTTTATTAATTGCGACTTTATTTCAAATTATCGAAGTTAGCATTCATTTAAATGACATTTCACTAGGTGTCTCTGTAAGAACCTTTAATTAGCTTCTTTATTCTGTGGTTGTTGCATCTTGCACCCGCTGCGCCAACTGTCTTCCTCTTCCTGTATCCATACTTGATTGCAATGACATACTTTCCTTGAAGCAAACAAATATTTCTTTATTTCCAAGCGTCCCGGATTCCAATTATCTGTCTAACATGGGACCTAAACATACCGGCGAACTGTGGGTGTACATTAGTACGCTTCTGCCTTCCCCTTTTGGGAATACAGGCATGATGGTATGTAATGTATGTAATAATTTGATGTTTCGTTATTTTGCAGAGTATGCTGCGCTCTCCCGAAGGTGGCAGCGGGGAGTTAGCAGCAAAAGCGTACAAGTTTTATGTATAAGTTGCATTATCAATTCTTTTTCCCGTTTAACCCAGCCAAATTCCAAATTAGCTTTACTAAATGTACGCCATTATGAGATTGTATCCAAGTTATGTAAATTTTTTTAACTTAGTTTCGTGTAGGCCCCGGAAATCAGTAGCTATACCTACATTGATGGTTTTGTGGTTAAAAGCTTTAGTGGTTGTCACAGTGAAGTGTTCATTATCAAGATTAACCGATTGAAATTCGCTGTCCCGGAATTACCTCGTATATATATTTTTTCTGAATGTACAACTATTGTATTTTTTCAGCGAGATGACGTTATTCATAAAGTGTCATTGACTTTTAACTAGATTATTATGTAAGTATATTCGATGTTTATTATTTTATATAAATAATCTTACAGAATCATTGCTTCTCAAAACTAGCTTTTCAAGAGATTTACGGGTTTATGTGTACCTAGAGCAGCTACCACTTAGTACCTAATATATTTATCTAAACATCCTATTACACCACAAAAACGTCAATGTAAACCAAATAATCGATATCTGATATCGAAACAAATTATGAAATAAATTATATTACTCCTTTAATCGTATTAAAGCTTATTACGATTGAATTATAAAACGAACCTATTAATTCATTAAGGATTTCCTTGTCATGTTTTTGGCTATTCTGTCCATAATTGGTGCCACGTTATTTTTTAATTCATTGAGTATATTATTATAAAGGCGTAGCCACACGCATTCTGTGTGGCCTAGCCGCATAAGTCGGCCGCGTATTGTAAGGAATTTAACATCTGAAGTGACGCGTAACTTTACGCATACATCTCATTTTTCTAATCAGATTTTGTAACAATGTGCGGCTGGCTAGTCAGTGTAGCTAAGAAAAGGCGTCAATATAGCTCGACCGCCATTTCTTATTCCTCGTCCACCGATAATATAAGGCTTTGTTTATCAACAAACTGTTTTTAAAACATTGTTATCATCAAAAACGTCTATAGGTAATTTATTATTGGCAGCCTTCTAGGACGAGGATCGCTCACGGAGCCATTATGGCCTATATTATAAAATATATAAGGCCTATATCTATCCATAATTGTTCGTAGTTATTTAGATGTAAGAAAGGACTTAGAAGGTAGCACGTTGTTTACCGTTAATAAGGGGGAATACAAACAATTCAAATTTTAAACCCTAATAATGACATTTAAGCTTGACTTACATTGCCGCAGAGCGGTATGGTGTTTTTGGAACAAAATTATTGTCTATAGCATTTTGAACATTATCTCTATCGCGTAACACTTTGGCGTAAAATTTCAAAATGCTATGTTTTCGTGACGCTTCTTGCTTCATATAAATTGACGAAGATAATAAATTTGCTTTAAAAATAAAGGAGACGAAAATTGAACATAGGTACTGTCAACCTTTTGAATATAGAAAATTTTGCATCATACACGATTTAAAGTGAAGGAGGCGTAAATACAATGATTTTGTACTTACGTCTCAAAGAAGTTAAAAAAAGTATGTAATATGTTTTCCGGTAATACTTTAAAAACATCATTTGACAATAAAGGACTCTAACAAAAACCCCCTTCCCCCTTAAAAGGACGAAGTCCATATTAATGGTAGATTGCGTGTGATGAAGAGTGCTAGAATAAAGGTGAGCCTAAGCTCATATTAGTAAATGGCTAAATATATACCCGTAGACATTTTTCTATATGGTATATTATAAGTAGTTCCATTAATAATTTGTTTGTCAGGATTGCAACCGGTACATAAAACATATCAGATTCATCTTCGCATATACAATACTATTGAACCTTGTCAATAGTTAATATATTTAAACATTATTACATCTGTAGTTATTTACGGAGTACCTATTTGAAAGGGGGATATTATACTTATGTGACGAACAACTTTTTCTTCCAACCTTTAAAAATAGTAAATTTTATTATTTTTCACTTCAAAATTGACGATCAGCTTTTGAGTTCAAACCGACAAAGAAATAGATTTTCAATGGTATATTTTACTATGTTTTTTTCTTCATCTACTATAGAACCCCCTCTCAATTTGTACCTTTGGAATAACCTTGTTTAAGACTATAATTAAATAATATCAGTACCGGTTGTTTTATACATCGCTGGCTTCACATAACATGGTATTATTCTGCGCTATCTTAGATACGTAATACCTGTCTTGCTTTTTTTGTGAAAAGCCGAAGCCTTGGCTACATCTAGGCTCGTGAGATCGAGGCATTTATTTGTTTTGAAATTCCATATTAATTTATAAGTTAGACAATTTTTATAAAGTACTTTTTGGTTAGTTGTGTTTCCTATATCTACGTCGATACATAATAATAATAATATTACGAGTTTAGAGTAATTTTAATCGAAATCTCGAAAGTTATTTTTTGTTGTGTTAGCAGTTTCTGTTGTAAATCTTTTTAAATTCCTAAGCCTGCCCCTCTCCGTCCTTGGGGGAAATTTGTGTCATGTATACCTAAGTTTATGTTGCCACTCGACGTCGATAGATGAATTCGAATAACTATATTATTATATTCTAATCATCGTACTGTAGTAAATTACATTTTAACCTCATATTACTCTGCGAACCCATTACCGTCCTCTTGTGATTCATAAAATTAAATATTTCAATATTATTTACAACTTAGAAAAATGTATTTAATGAATTTTACATCTTTATTGATTTTTGTCTATCGACCTCGATGAACCTTTGCCCGGGCCGCTGTTTGGGAACAAAAATGCAGTTCAAAAATAGTATAAAATTTATCAATGAAATAAAATAAATATATTAAATAATAGATTCACAATAATTATTCGTCGATTTTATACGGCAGTCTGAGCAAGGTTTAAAGATCCACAAAATAGATAAAAGATCGAATTTATAAAATTTATTCGAACTTATCTTAGTTTTTAAATTTATAATTATATATTTGTCCCTTTTAACATTAACTTTATATAATCCTATATATTAAGATCAATTACGTTTTATAATTATGTACAAAATATTGTTATTATTATTTATAGTTATTACTCAATACTGTATTATATTTAATTTTTAAGATTCTGAAGATATTTATCTACTGTCTTATGAATAATTATGTTTTGTTTATGTGGACTGTCTGTAGTGAAAACCTATTTAATTTTCAAGGTGTCAACAAATTTTTTAGAATTGGAATTATTAAAACTAGTATAATTATGACATAATATTTTATTTAATTTCATTACTAGTTGTTGTCCGCAGTTTCACTCACGTCCCAAAAATATACTATAAGTTCGATTCTAGGTGGCGTATCAAGATGAAACATGCACCAGATTTTAAGTTAGATCTCTAGCAATACATCGGTGAAAACCACATGCAATTCCATGCAGTAGTTATTGCGTGATGTGCGTACAAACATACAGACTGACAAAAATTCTAAAATGGTTATTTTGGCTTCTGTTACTCTAATAAAGACACCTCCATATTATTTTTTGTTACTGTATCACAATATCAATAATGTACAAACAACGGCAACAATTTTATTATATGTATAGATAGATGAAAATGGTCACACTCGAAATGTTTTACGAACCTTGTCCCAGTTTTTATCCCATTTATGGACGAATATAGCGAAAATTCATAATTATGAAGATATACATAGACGTGTGCAAGAATCGTAGCAAGTTGCGTTCAGTTGTTTCTACCTAACCCTAAAGGAAAAAAGCGTGAGTGTATGTCTGTAAATATATATTCCTGCATTCTCCCCTTGTTGAGCTGTGGACCATACTCAATAACTAACAGCTTTAGCATTATGTATAAAATAGTGGGTTGACTAAGGCAGTTTGGGGGTTGACTTCAGACAACAAAAGACATCAGTGCACATAAGAACATGTAGATTGAGTTACTTTTTAGCCTCTGACTCATAAAAGAGGGGTGTTATAAGTTTAACGTGTGTATCTATTGCATCGTAGCTCCAAATGAACGGACCTATTTTGAGTTCGTTTTTATAGTTTTGAAAATGATTTGATCGAATATTGTTAGCTATGATTTAATAAAATCTGGCCAGCCGGTTGAAGATCTCTCTCTTCTAGGGATGTGAGTAACTTCCACAGCTCTGATCGATTTGAAATTTGGCATTTTGTTACTTTAATGATATTGCAAGAAAAGGGTAACCATGACTTGATGATGCTGCGGGGTTTTTTTAAATTTTATATATCCATTGTCTCTTATGTCTATTACAAATTTAGTCTAACACATATCTACACGTGCGCCTCTGCTTAACTTTCGGGAAATACAGGCGTGATTGTAAGTAAGTATTTTATGTATGTTCTGTCATCATTCTGTCATAAGTAAGTTTGCGAGAGAGGGCCAAGGCACGAGTGGGGAAACGTTTAAAAAAAATCTTATGCCCTAGAATTTGTTTTTTTTTATACGTTACCCCACTATGATTTTCTCCTCCCTCGATTTCTCACAAACAAACGCCCAGACCCGGAATAACTACCTGTAAGTCGTTATGGCATCCACAACCCGTGGCGCAGAAGCCGAACGCTCAGCCGCTACGCCAAATTAACTCTTTAATAGGGAGGTAATTTTAATTAAAAACAGAGACATACGTCAAATATTATAATAATGTCCAGCTTCTACCATTTTACAGTGTAATAATGTGATTTAGTTTATAAAATATTAAAAAATACATATATCCGGTTAAAGGTAGGCGTTCACATTTTCGCATCGTAAGTATCGCACGCATCGCATCGGATTATTTTTTTACAATGCGTCCACAGTATCAGCAGCGATAGATTTGCCGACGCCACTTTCATTCGGATTTTCGTAGTGAGAGGTAGCTTAGTGTTCGGTGGAATGTCAGGATAATGGAGGACAACGAAGAAGAATTTGTTGTAATTTCTTGTTTGTTAGCAGAAGAAGAAACAAAGCTAAATCATAAAAAAAAAGAAAACATAATATGTGTGTACACGATTTATTTAAGAAGAGATCGCAGCATGGAGTATTTCACTCACTATTTCCTGATTTGCTAAACGATGACGCCAAATTCTTTCGAGCAAGCGTGCGGAGTCCGTCCTCTAATCGGCATTCCGTATAATGTCATCGATATGCATCGCAAAAGTTGCCCCTCGGAGAATCGGCGTCGACATTGCCGACGGGTAGATTCGTGCGACCCGTACGATGCGGATCAGAGGACGCACTTGTACGACTTCCTATACAAAGAATACTACGATCCGTTTGATGCGATGCGTGCGATACTTAAGATGCGAAGATGTGGACGCCTCCTTTAAAGGTATACACGCATTTTACATAATAATTACTATGACATAATTTTCTGATCGGTTTCCATCACCCAACTATTTATATTATACCTAATTATAATAACTAATAGAAGGATACTTCTGTCCTTAGTTATTCACGCCTGCCTGAGCCTGTTTACAAACATTGTAAATGTCATTATCTTATGATTACGATGTTTACTCACAAATACAACTTTATTCGGAAAAAATATTTTCAGATTTGGTCCAGCCAGATAGTTAAAAATTTAAAGAATAACATATTTATGGCATAATATCAGATATTTAAAAAATATTAAAGACAATACAATGGGTCCTCACATTCTCAAATTATTCTGCCTTTTTTTACAAAGCTAAAATTTTCTAAATAAATCAGTTATTATTGAAATTTCGGATAAAACTAAGATTGCTTATAAAAAAACAATTTAACGATTCAAGCACGAGGAGTAACAAGAGCTTATGACAACATAGGCCCGTTTTAATGTTATGTATCAATATAGGAATACTTAGCTTCATAAGTTTAAGTTTGTTATACATATATCATTCAATAAAAATTCAATAAAATATGAAATTGGCGGTGTTTAACAGTTTTACATGCATAATCATAATCATATTTTCATTATCGTCATTTGACTGTCATGATGATTTAGAAATGTAGTATATAATAAATAATACATTAAACGGTCACTAGTTAATACAACTTCTAAGCGTTTTAGAATAAGGCTCCAAGTTTATAGTCACTTAGGAAAATAGGTAGTAAGTACTACTTCCGTACACTTACATAATTGTTTACTACTCTTTACTTATTCTGAAAATCATATGCGTTTAATTCAAACTTACATACCAATAACTTGATATTCAGAAAAAAACATGCTCTAAAAAAGAAGTCCTAATACGATCACATACAATTCAGTTTGCATGTTGGCTAAAACAGATTAATTCTTGTATTCTGTGATTTAATGCTCATATTCTTAAAGTTAATTTTGTATTAGTGGCTGTCTTATACAGGTTTTCTACGAAATTAGTTTCATTTGAATTGACTTGACTATTGGCACTTAGAATTTGATCTATATTATGTAGCAAGTCTTTAAGGTCTAATGATGTACATTTGAAGACTACTTGTGTGTGCAAAGTATTATCTGTTTTGTAGAATGACACAATTATCATATTGGTCTAAATATCTTCAATCGAGCATGCCGAGTCGGATTGGTGGATTAGAAATGTGCAATAGGTCTTTTTTGGATAATAAGACCAAATATTTTTTCATTTTAGGTAAACTACATAAATCTCTACCTAATACAAGCATGATACTTATGTATGAAATTACATTCTTCTGGAATTTATACATTTTGTATTCACCCATTTCATCAGATTGGAAGATTACAATACTATGATAATAAGACCAAAAAACCTATTACCCCCAACTTTTTGTATGATACAGCCAACTGTATGCTGAATGATCTAACATTGACGTAATATATGAGTTAGCATACTTGAAGGTTTTACAAAATTGTTTACATTAGTATGTGTCATATGGATATGTAAATATGTACAAATACTGTCCAAAGATTAAAGGTCAAAAAGACTTGCAAGACAAATGGTGCATTGACAAAGCTAAGACTATTAAGATTAAAGCCGCGTTTTCACTGGGAGACATGTCGCGGTGACATATCGCCCAACATTCACCTGGTATGTCTTTGCGACTTTGTGGGACAATGTTGTTCGACATTTCTCTAGTTCACTTCACCCAGTGGTGAGTAGTATGTCGCCCGAGGAGGTAGTGTTGTTCAGTGCGGCTTAAATACAAAGCGACATGCGTCTTCACTATTCAAAGCTAGTCGAGCGACTGTCGCGGGACACGGAGGTCGCGTGTGTCGACGCTCGCAGAGTTCGACACACGCGATGTCGCAAGCGAAGTCGGGCGACATCGAGCGGGATACGTAAATTTCGTGTCGAGCAACAGAATCAAGGGACAAATTTAATGTCCCCTAGTGAAAACGCGGCTTTAAGATGGGGATATTAAATGTTCAGTTGGTTTATTTTTATGGGTACTTTTCTTAGATTTAGTGAATCTCAGAAATCTTTGTATGTGGATACAGTCAAGTCTGTTCCAACTGCTATAAGACATGAAGTACAATGATCCTTACTGGTCCCATAACCGAAGAACATTCATATCTGGTACCATTCAGATTATTAGATAAAAACACTAATTAAAACCATATTAAAGGAATGTAACATCACATTAATTTTCCATCATGACACATTGTGTAATAGTTGAACATAACTAAAGATCACCTAACTATTCAAATGCTATACAAGTCAGAGAGTAATATAGGCCCAACAAGCGAGATGTGAATTTCTAGTGTATGAACATCCTCGGACTTTCACAAGGGCTACTATACTTTGAACAAGATGACTATCCAATGTCACCACACAATAGGTTCAGTCTGTCTCCACTGTACATTAATCCACCATACATACTAAAATTACATACACTATCCACAACCTACAACAAATAATTCCTTATGTCCATTATGTATATAAATTATGATTATTTCTATTTATGTTACAGCTTAGAAGACCCTCACATTGTAACCATATTCCTGCATATATCTCAATTTACATTGGCACAGAATATCTTATCTTTCTATGATGCCCACATATAGAAGTAAATATCTTGCCAGTGGCTTAAATACTGTATGATTGGTCCACAGATAAATGATGAGGCAGGCACCTTATTTGTCAGTGACGTCAATGTATTCTCTATAACATTTTTAGAATAACCATTATACATTGGACTCCGCAGCAAGTACAAAACTAAGCTCAATCTTCTTCGACTAATCTCCAGCCTTTGGTCATAGGATAAATCTTTCATATATTTGCTATAAAGTTTCATACTTGCAATATCTACACTGAGAGCTATAAGCCACTGTTTCCATGCTTTTGTTCCAAATACTCTCATAGCTGCTAAATGTATTAGTGGCTTCATAATATGCAATGACTCCGCATACATCAAATCTTTAATGTTTACTGCTGCACCTGGTCTGTCATCCTTTATCTTGACAGGCTCCCAATCCCGGAAAGCTACAGCAGGGGCGCCATCAACCCGACGAATGACGCGGCCTGATCGCCGAAGAGTAAAGAATGAATTGGAATTTTCATCTGTCTCTTTACCTTCTGTGAACTTCTTTCTCTGCAGTGCTGCTACTGGGGGGTGTGCTATTGGCAATTCCTTGAACCTAAAGAGCAGGATAAGGGCTGAAGAGCACTTGAACACCTGCAGTAGTGTCGCTACGGTCCATTTTCCACGTGATCCCCATCTATGCTTTACTAGTAATTCTATAAACACTTCACAATAGTGGACAACTGTCAGCCACAACTTGATTTGCTCCCGAAGGCCATAGTACGGTTCCTCAGTACCATATGCCTCTCTTATAAGCCTGTCATTGAACAGAGATACGAGTTTCGAGATTGAGTATACTAACTCTGAAACTATCGGTGATTTATTTATCTTCCCAGCTACAAAGTAGGAAGACCATGTTGCTACGGTCTCGACGTCCGTCACAACACCAGGATTGCTAATCACCCATCGCTTGTAAGCTGCGAATATTTCTTGTAAAGATAACGCTTTATCCATTTTGCCAAAACTATTTAGAAACAAACCGAATACCTACTAGTAAAATAGAAGCGGGTTATGTCATTAATATCACTTTAGGACTTTAAACAAGATCGATGTAAGAAGTTTCGGAAAATTACTTTGCAATCAAGAATTAATCACACCACATTAATAGACTTTTGCCCCCAAGCAGCAGTACTGATAATAGCCAGATCATGGCAGAACAAGATTTGCTTTGCTTACGAGCTAGGTGAACAATGACAATTTGACACTGACAGTGGCAAATAACAATTTGAAGCTTATAACATTGACAAGACAGCGCTAAGGCGAACTTATTGTTTGTCTGAGGCACTGATCTCTATGCTAGTAAGAGGTCAGTGGTCTGAGGCTATATGGCTATAACAGTAGAACCTAATGTAAGTATTTATTACTAAAAGTAGTATTATAATCTGTTTTATTATGTTTACATTAGATTCCATACTCACCTTCAAACACACATTCACTCACGTACACACAAGGAGGACATTAATTAAATTAAATTAATTAATTTAATTTAATCATAATTCACTTTTATTTCATAGTTATATGATATAATTTCTTTGTTTTTCGAATTCTACAAATAATATAATTATTATATTTGTATTTGGCAGCTCTAATATGGATTATGTTTATTTTATGGGAAGAACACTGTTGTCTCAGTCACAGATATTAATTTATCTAGTTCAGACACTGATGTCTTATCAATTTATTAGATTATGCTTGCTGATGATCATGTTACCTGGATGTTAAATGTATTTATTCAATGAAAATAAAATTATTATTATTTCCTTTATTCAATATATTTACTTAATTAAATACATTTTCAAATATTTTTATAAAAATAACTAAGTATAAAAACATTTCAAATTTTTAAAAAGGTTGTTGTTATTTATTATCTATATCTTAAAATAATAATATGCTTTTTATAATTTTATATAAATTGTTCTTTTAATAATTATATTTAAATCGACTTGGTTATCTAGTAGCGTTGCCAGATGTACGATTTAAGTCGTATTCATACGATTTTTTACGAGACTCATGCATGTACGACCGAAAGATGCAAATCGGACGTAATTCATACGATTATATTTTTATATTATGTATATTTTAAAATCCGGACGCCAGATGAATTGTGGGTAGAAATAGGTACATGTTTTTGAAAATCCTAAATTGGCTCAGCATTGAGAGTTGAGGCCGAACGTCATGCTATTGTGTTGGATGTTGTGTTGGTTGTTTTTCTCCAACACGAGAAATGATAAATAATATTAAGAGTAAAACTCTATTATAAAGATTCTAAATTTTGTAATTTTAATTCATTATTACATTAATATAGTGTTGAAGTTATGATAAGTATTTTTAAAACGTCTATTATTATTTTATGACCTTAATGGAATACGACTTTATAGGTACCTATTAGGGCATGCAATCTCGGAATTCCGAAATCTCGTAATACCGGAATCCCGTAACAATTTTTCAGATATTTCAATTCCGGTATTGATAGGAATAATATCGGAATCCGATACTCATATATTTTTGATACTTTGATTATTATTTTTTCTGAATGCACCCAATCTAACGTTATACGCTACCCGCAAGCACGCGTGACCGCGCGTCCCTCCCTGCACTCCAGCTATTAGTAATTAATTATTGTTTAAGTGATTTACTTTTCAATATGTAGTTTTTATACTATCTCATTTCGCAATGAATATTTCAAAACTAAAGACTATGTGTTTACATACAAAACAAAACATCACCGAAAATATGCGATAAAAATTAATAATAAAATTAAGATTTACGATCTTTTACGATTGTTCACACAAAAACATTAAGATTATCATACCACATTCATCAAGTTTTAACAATTTCCTTAAATTTGTCAAAATACGTGTGTGTCACACTTATTCAGTCGGTTGCGTTCTTTTATGCAATGGTGCGGTTTTATTGAATGTTTGTTTTAACTTTTTTGGGCCCAATTTAGTCGCTCTTGAGCATTGGCACGCGTAGGTTGTGATATTAACATACTCTGTATTAGAAAGATTTCGACTACTACTTAAACCGTTCTTTTTTCTCTGAAAATGGCTAAACGGAAGCAAATCACACTTGAACAGCGAAGCGCTATTTGTACTCTACGTGAGGAACGATACAGTAAACGTCAAATCGCAGAAAGACTTCGGATTTATTGTAAAGGTGTTCACTACACGCTTGTTAGAAAACAAGAAACTGGGAAAAGTTAAGAAAGAAAAAGATCTGGTAGGCCCAAATCCACAACAAATCAAGAGGATAACTTCATCAGAGTCCTCTCTAAACGAAATCGACGCTTAACTGCACCACAAATATCGCAGCTGTGAATGATACGCTAGCAATACCCATTTTAATAACAACGGTTAAAAGACGTCTACAGTCTGCGGGACTTAGGGGATGTGTTGCTGCTAAGACACCAAACTAACAATTCAATAAGAAAAATAGACTAGAATGGCAGAGTCGCATAAAAAATGGACAATAGATCAATGGGAAAATATCCTTTGGAGTGATGAATCTAAGATTCAAATATTCGGGTTCAATAGACATGTGTTTTGTACGCCTAGTAATAAATCTTGGTGGTGGTAATGTCATGGTTTTGGGGTGTTTTGGCGATAGTAAGATGAAGATTATTTTAGGAAATTAATTAATAGAATGTCTAGAATATGCGAGAAGATAATAAAAGTAAAAGGTTAACACTTCGATGAAGCTAAAATTTAAACTAAGTTTCACATTGTATGTTAAATTCTTACTTTGATTAAATTAGTTTTATCAATCATATTGAATTTATGTTTAATTTTTTATTTAAGATCAATATAAAAAAAATATTATTGTTTTATTCTATTCTTGTTGATTTTACTGTTTTAAATGTTTAATAAGAGTAAGTAAGGGAGAAATATTGCCAAATAATAATATTATCTATGTTTAATTTTGGATGTTACAAAGTGATTAAAAGACTGATACATAAATTTGTTTATTTGTAACAAACCTTTTTATTTTCCTCACTAGAGAACAAGGAAGAGATACCAAAATAATTAAGTTACTAGTACCGGAACAGTACCGGGATTCGATATTAGACCTCCAGTATTGCAACTCAATTCCGGAATTGAGAACCTTCCGAGATTGCCATCGTAGGATCGCTCGTTCAAAATGTCTGGCAACACTGCTGTCTAGGAGCATCACTGACCTCTATATTACTCTATAGGAACACTAGCATAGAATATAGATCAGTGAGGAGCATAAACAAAATCCAATATGGCCTTGAGTCTCAAAAAATAACAGTGTTTATGGTGCACGCCTCAGTAGCAAGAAGTAGGTAAGTGAGGTCCTTGTTTTGATATAAATTTTTATAGAGTTTTTCATAAAAATTATCGTGTAAATTTATATATTCATAACTGGTGTGCAGATATAATTTTGGAGGAAAATGGAGGGTAGTCCACCGGACGACCCCGGCGCGTCGCAGGTTCAGGAAGGCAGACTTCAAGGATATTTCCCAGCCTTGGATGAAGAAGAAGACAAAAAGAAAATGTTATGGATGGGAGGCATATTCGAGTGCTTCTCTACCGTCTTCTCGCTATTCGGCCAAGCCGACGTGAAGCCTCAAGGTAAGACAAAGATTTGATTTCATTTGATTGTTTGATACGTAATTTTCGGACCCTAAGCACTTGTTCTTTAAATACATGGAGTCGAAGGCCACTTGCGCTGCGCCGTAAATATCAGCATGTTCAAAGATTTATTGATATTTGTGGTGCACATGGCATGTGCGGGTGAGCGTGGGTTCGCTTGTTGTCCTGTACTACATCGGGATTTCGTACATTTTTGACCAATTCCCCATAGTAACTTGCTGCTTGCTGTGCTTTTAAATATGGACTAATTAAATCTAAAGATGGAATAGATAGGAAGGTTTTATTATGCAGTCTAAAGAACATATTTAATTTTAAAAGGAGAATTATTGAAGAAAAAGAGGGTAAGTTTATCTTTTTATAACTGTTGTATTTGTAGTGTTGCTGGCATTGTATTTTTAATTTATTTATAATATTTTCTGTGGTGTTCACTAGGTGAGGGCTACATCCAGCAGTGGAAGAATATAAGCTGATGATGATAAAGATATTTTATTTTATTACTTTAATTAATTGTACTACTACTACAATTTTGGATATATAGCTAGCATACTCGTTGGGTGACATGTTGATACAGTGTTTTTATTAATGTTGTTAATAACGATTGTAGTTCAACGTAAGTAATTGTTTAGTCGCAGTTGTACTTGTTTGTATTATTAACATTGGTCGTTGTCAGTTATGGTCGGCATTATTTGGTACATCTGATCGTGTTGAATTTGGGTGTTACTGCCATCCGTTGTTCAATATTTCGGCATCGGATGCCACCACCATATACTAACATTATTGGTCAAAATTTTTTTTGAAATGGCCACCTCCAGCGATATGTATAGTGAATTTTGCTCATTTGCAGCATCCATGACATGGCTATATATATATTTTTTTATTATCACAAAGGTTTACATAATTATTTACATAATTATTGACATGTAATTTTATGGCATTTAACTGGCATTTTTTTTTGTTTTGATAACTTTTATTCTTTAAAATATTATATTGGTTACTTGGTTTTTTACTTTGGTTTGGTGCTTTGTTTGTCTTATTTTGTACTTTAAACTTTTTAAAATACTTACAAGTTACACTTGCCGAGCTGTTTCACTTACCACATAATAAATCTTATTAAGTATTTAACATTGAAGTTACATTTCAATTTGAATGCCACATTTTTATTTGCTTAGGAAGTTTTAATTAACAAAGGCATTTTCATACATTTTTTTTTTGTGTTAGTTTTTATTTATTTATGGCATCTGATATATTTGGCTAAAAATCACAGGCAGAGCATGGAAAGAGAGAAGTGGGAAGACTTAGAAAGAGGGAAGGGAGGCCATTACCCACCAGTGGGACGAAATGGACTAGAAAAATAAAATAAAAGAAAGTCAGGTTTATTACAACGCTTATAACTTGAGAACGGCTGGACTAATTTTATGATCTTTGGTTTGTTCGATTTGTCTCCACCTGAATAGCAGATAACATCGAAAAAATTTACAAAAAATAACATTATGAAAAAAAAATATTCTCATACATTTTGTATCAGGATTATGGATTATGGATTGACAGATTATACTAGCGGGCTCGGCAAACGTTGTCTGGCCGTGTATCATCATCTTTCTGCCCTTGTCCTAATTATTTGTGGTCGGCGCAGCATGTCGTTTTCTTCCATTCATCCCTATCAGCTGTCACCTCAATAATTCACTCCCTTACTCATGTCTTGCCCTGTATATTAAAAAATCGTAGTACCCGATTGCGGTGCCACCTGCCGGCTCAAATTGTGAATCTAAACTATAGATGGGTTTCTGCCCAGGCATTTTGGGCGAAAAAAATAAATGCCCTGGCATAAACCCATCTCTAATCTAAACCATCCAGGGACCCATTTATACATACCATCTACTAGCCTTACCGAAACAGAAAACCTCACAGAAAACAACGCCATGTTAATTTGTGTCCGTATTTTATTTCTGTCAAATCTGTTAATCCGTTCCCGTTACAAAATGTATGAGAAAATTAATTTTCTTTTTCGTGATTTTTTTCGATGTTTTAAGGGTTATTCTGCTATTCGGGGAGGAGACAGATACAACAAACCAAAGATGTTTTATCCAAACTAATATTATAAAGAAGAAATATTTGTTTGTTTGTTTGTATTTGCATCAAAAACTACTGGACCGATTTAAAAAATTCTTTCACCTTTAGAAAGCTAAGTCTTCACCGAGTAACATAGACTATATTTATTTCCAGAAATAATTAGGGATCCCTACGAATACTTGAATAATGTAACCCAAGGTGTAACAAAAATTGACATAAAATGTCTTTCATAGCATGCGCTGCGAAAACTATTGATGATAGAACATAATAATGTTCTACTTGTTTAACCCATATGGTATTAATCTATATCTAAATAAATGTGTTTTTTAGAACGGAAATTTAATATAGAATATTTGTGCCCTTAAGTCTTTATAGTTTAAACAAATATCTTAGATGATATCGCAATTAAAAAAATATTCACGCACCAAATAATTACGCGCAATCGGTCCGGGCCGGGCGGCCGTCGTCGCCGTCGCGTCGCAATGTGGGTACTGTACCTACGTGGAGATTCTAGCCTCCGGGAAATTCAAATTCATAATATTCATTGCACCATAATGTTTACAGGTACACTATCTAACTAACTATCACTTTAATATAATCTAAACTTAATAATATAAAGAGGAAAGATAATAATATGTTTGTTTGTTGCGATTAACGAATAAACATAAAAAACTACTATTTCTAAATTTTTTTCACCCTTAGAATGCTACCCTGAATAAGATAGGCCATATTTATTACTAGAAAAATTAGGGATCCCTACTAAAATTCAATTATGTCCACCCGTGCGAAGCCGGGACGATATCAACGGTTCCATGCTCGCACTGTGGCTTGCACTGTGGTTACAAATTCAAATACGATTAGATGTCAAAACATTAGGAAATGTTAAGAAACCTACAAAACAATGTATCGAACATTATTTTTTTAATACTTGAGTTATGTTTCAATTCCTCTTAAAGTTATTGTTTCCTTCATTTTAAATTAAATACGAAAACAAAGCTTTGAAACATCACAAGCATCAGGCTTTACAGCAGCTACCCTTTTTCTTTAATAAAAAATGATTTAAAATCTAAAAAAAAATCTTAAAAAAAAATTGAAAGAAAACTATTTTTTACGGATTTTATCGCGTTGTATTAATATTATTTAATTCCCGACGTTTCGGATCCTTTAGAGCATCCAAGGTCACCATGGATGCGTAAAAAATAGTTTTATTTCAATGTCTAATATGATATATGACTTATTTGTATTCAGTCCTTGTTAGAAATGTTGTAAAACTTGAAGACTTGCTCTGCACATTCAATTAAACGTTCTTTATTTAAAACTACCCTTTGCGATTTATTTATTTTTATTATGTAAGCTGTCTGCGCAAAATGCTCTGCGAAATGGAAAAGGTTACCTTGTTTTTTTGTAACTCCTTTATTCCAGGAACTATGTGTATTGGATCCCTGACATTTCACTGTTCCTATTTGTTTGTGGTGGAAACGACTTTATTATGTTTTTGAACTACAAGTATGTGGTCGATTGATATATGATTGGGGTATGAACAAAGAACGTGATTCGTTAGAAAGTAGCCACGATATGATTGGGGTATTCAAAACAGTAATTCGTAAACTCCTCCTTCGTAGGCTTCTATGATAAACTAGGTACTTACTTTCATTCCAACTATTTCTGGTATCATAGTAAGTTTCACTTGTATCCCAAAGACGCTTCCAAAACGAAACGATTCATAAAAACGTAGTTTTAAACTATCGCGTCCATTTACACGCACTGACATGCAATTAATATTAGTAACGAATTGTATATTGAATATGTTTAAGTTTCTGTGTATGCATATACACAGAAACTTAAACATATTCACTGCCTAAATGATCAAATTACTATAAATTCTAGGTATTAAGTTGTTCATTTCACTGCGAATAATCTGAATTCAATATAAGCGTAATATAATTTGAACAGGTCCACCCGGTGTTTGAGAACTAGCTTTGATGCGGCGTATTATTGGTATTATGTAGGTACTTAGTCCTACTGCATTTATAAAGGCTTCGGAAATAGAATTCATCGACGAACCGAGGAGTAAACCAATACTTTAATATAATGTTATTATTTTTTATTGAAATATGAATATTATACAGATATGCTTAGAATTTACTCAGAATTTAAAAACCTTAGCTATCTGTATATCCATATTTCAATAAAAATTACGTAACATGTATTGAAGTATTAAGTAAATTGTTTCAAGAATCAATATTCGAGAAATTAGTAGAAATAAGTGTTATACCTATGGGTAATAAAAAGAATGAGACATGTTGGAGGATATTGGAGTATTTTTTTTAATTGGATACAATTTTATCTGTATATTAGATTAAGTGTAGGTATCTAGGCTACTACCTATATGATATAGTATAAAGTAACATTTGACTTTATAACATAATAATATCTCTTTTATAATATGAAATTGCATAAAAAATATTATTATGTAGTCTAGACTCAATACTCAATACATTTATTGCACTCCACAATGTTAACAGGGGTTAAAAAGAAATATAAAAGTATCAATCGTGGGGGTTGTCGGGCACGGTAATGTATGTTTGTCTTGTATATAGTTAAGGCTCCTTGTCCACAGAGGAAGCATGGGATATCCCACACGAGAAGCTAACAAACCTCGTGTACATGGGATCCGGCGCTCAAGGCGTTGTGTTCGGTGGCCAATACCGCGGCGAGATGGTCGCGGTCAAGCAGCTGCGGGACAAGGCCGACGCCAACATCAAACACTTGCGCAAACTGAACCACGAGAACATCGGTAAGTTCCTCTTAGCATGGCGTCGTCTTCACTCGTGACTGACTGCGGAGAAGATGCAGCGCGAATATCTTCTATAGTTTATTTTTGTATGCCAGCCCTAAGCCTAATTACACGGATATACTATTAAAAAATTGCAATTGTGCCATGAATTCGAATAGACTTTTCGCTTCAAGTTGTTGGGTTTGCATAAAATTTGGTGAAATGACCCTAGATGTCAGTTCTATTCAAGTTCAAGGTCTTAAATCAGTTCAGCCTGAATTCGTATCGGACACATTTCATTAATATATGATCGAGGTCCTCGACAACCCCACATTCTACACAATTGGGTTCTAAAGTTTTATTTATGTACAGTCGACGAAAGTGTTAGGTATGCAGGCATGAATGACATCTGCATCTTTTGCGTTATAAGTAATTATCTGCCAAAGGGTTTGCTATTATGTAGACAGCTAACAATACTAGCATTTTGATACATATTGCCCGAGCTGTCTGTATAATGTACAGACCGCCGCGCTGTGTGTACAATCGACATAAGAATTAAATAACTATACACACTCAATAAAAATTAAGATAAAAATATTTATATAAAACAGGGTTGGAAAAAATCATCATTAAAAAAATATATCATAAATCTATTTTTTTAAATCCTAATTAATCACGATTTTTTTATTTAATTTAACTATATTTTTCCGCAAAACGGAACGCGCCCTCAAGGGATCGCACGGATACGGTTCGGGGATTTCCCTTTTCAAGTTCAAGTTTAAATGTTTTTATTTCAAATAAGCTTTTACAAGCGTTTATGAAACGTTATGATTCTAGTTGCTCGTTTCCAAAAGGGTGATCCTATGGAGAAGAATCCGGCAAGAAATTCTATGGATACTCTTTTAAAATAAATGGTGTTTTGTCTGACATGTGAATGCCAAGCAAAAGGGAAAACCGTGTAGTGTTTTGTACAATTAGCTTGCAATTACGGTCTTACTATCGTTCTAACAAGCACTCATTTGTTCTGTTTTGTGGATGTCAAAGACAAATATATTTAGTGAAGAGGAACAGTCAATAATTTTTCCAGTGGTGAAGCAATTGTTTGGGGCGATAGCTTCTTCAGCTGCTGTGGAAAAAGTGTTTTCCACCTTTGGAATTTTTCAGAGCAAACCGACTAGGAATTGAAAAGGCTGGAAAACTAGTTTTTTATGCAAATATTATAATAATGATATTGAATTCTCAGATTTTAACAACCCTAGTTTGTAACTTAACAATAATTTCTAAATCTGTTTTTCATGTTAATTTCTGTGAAAGAAAATGAAATTAAACATTGTTGATTAAATTATTGATCTTTATTAAAAAACATAATTTGATTTAAATTGTGTTTTCAATCAAAATGATTTATTTATGCCAACCCTGATACTCACTCTGAACTCGCGTCCAACAGTTGTGCCAGTTTTGGTCTCTGGTATTACTAGATAGATATTTATCATTTGTGTCTTCTATCCATCGTATTACCATCACTGCTGTTACAAGGAATGACAAGTTTATTAGATTAGAAATTACTGCATTCACCTGGACTAGCGCTTCCTCTTGAATTGAGAATCTTTAGGTTATAGTTTCCATTGGCTAGCTTAGTATGGTTCGGCAAATTTCAAACACCGCCAAAAACTGTAATAAAGTCCACTTAGATGTTTAGGCACAAAGGTTTCCTTTACCGTTAAAGCAAGTATGATAATGAATAAAAAAACCCTTTCCCTGCTCGCTATCACTGCATTTTTAAAAATAAGTTTCAATAAAATCTCGCTGGAAAATTTTCCGAGCAATGAGGAAACACGAAATTATCTATTCATTGCTTTTAAAGTAAAAGTAATTACTGGGAACCTTGATTCACTTTCCTTTCAATAAATCAATATTGCTACACGTACCGTAATTATCTCCCGCGTCGATATGCTCCTAACAAGTTCAATGTTATGCTGCGGATAGTAGATAAGCCTAAGTAATAACCTCAACATAATCCCTCCTACATAGAATTTCCGCCATCCCGGCAATGCCCTATTGGATTAAGGCCTATGGCGAGGAACTGAAAGCGCTACACATTGGTTTACCAACCGTGCTTTTAAGCTGCATCGATTGATTCTATGCTCAGATTTGAATTTCCACAAACATTACATAACAACAACAACAAACTTACTGTTTTGATAGTACTAACACAAAATAATGTACTCCAAGGTAGCAAAACCAGTACTACCCCGTGTGGGGACGACTTAGAATACTGTTCCTCACTGCTTTTGAGAGGCATCCCGTAAGAGGCGTGAAAATATCAGACTTGCTCGCTGGACCTCTTGGGTTCTGACTGGCTGGCGACCACCTTTACGTCGGAGTCTCTCTTAAAGCACCTTGGTGTGTGTTTCGAATTTTGCACGTATGAGCCAGTTCCCCTCGGTTGCTGCGGCTCTGGCAGTCCGTACGGCTCTTAAGGGTCGGCAACTCATCAGCAAATCCTTTCCTCTCGTTTGCCGACATAATCCATAAAAAAAAGTTTCTTAAAAGGCTAGCTAGACAACAAATAACAAATTGTAAACCACTATGCCCAGTGAGTTGCAACCCCCTTAAATTTATGGAGTTTTTTGGAGTAGCAATCAAAGGCAATTGCAATTCCCTTGTGTTTCTGGTTTGAGCAACATTTATAGCGATGGATAAAGACAGAGATGCGGCATTTCCAAGAGAAGTACCTAGATTATTGAAGATCCCACTGGTGGTTTAATTGAAAACCTGGCAGATGACATAATATAGATTTCATTAGCCGGTGGCCGAATTAATTTATATATATATATATGAGGCTGCGAAGGGCCTATATATAAATATACTTATGAGCCGGAACTTGACGTAACAGATTAAAATCAAAAGCTGGAGCAGTCGCGTTGTTCACCGGCAAGGAGTCCTACATTGATTTTCCCCCTAAATAATCTAAATTAAGCTGTCTTCTTGTATGTCTTTCATAGGTTAGTAAATTGTATTTGGACAATTTCGAGTAAATTGTTGAATCTTCGATTTAGATGATAGTGGTAGATTCTATTATCCTTTATTGTTTTAAATTATTTGTACGTGACAGCTGAGCTGATACACGCGGCCAAGCGATGACTGGGAGAACTAAAAAAGCCAAAGTTCAAATGCTTTTTATTTCAAACTAGCGGACCCGACAGACTTCGTCCTGTCAAAAAGATTGACTCTTTGACGTTAGGAACACACCTACATTGCTTAGACAACAATGAGTGCTTGTAATTTAATATGAACTTTATGCAATAGCAAAAAAGCTCAAATTGACTCTACGTTTTAGTTAGAAATCGTTTGTATGGGAAAAGGAAAAGGGCTTTTTTTAGGGTTTTTCCGGCAATTATTCGAATTTTTCTCGCCGTAAAAACCATCCTTGAACTTCAACGAACATTTAAAAAAAGAATTGGCCAAATTGGTCCAGGCGTTGTTGAGTTATGCGCTTACCAACACATTTTGCGATTCATTTTTATATTTCAAATACAAGTATTTATAAAACGTTATGATTTTAGTTGCACGGTTACAAGGTTGATCCTATGGAGAAGAATCCGAAGTCGGATAATATCAAACGAAGGTTCCCAGCATTTATTTTCTTAAAATGACATTTCGTCGTCATTTTAAGAAAATAAATGGCCTAATTAACATCCCTGTTATATCAATTCATATCAAACAACTCTCACGAAGGGTTGTCATACAGCAGAGCATTCAAATTGCAACTATTTGTCAATTTTCTGATAGGAATCATATGATTAGATGCGACATTTTTACTCTGAAGCTCCTTACAATAAAAGAGCTAGCTTTCGACCTAAAACAAATTCAGTGGTTGGTGTTAGGTACTTCATTTTTAAAATACCAAATTACGTCACGGAACTCGTGATCCAACAGGTAGCGGGGTCATTGAATGAACTCGCCGCAACAAGTCCTCATAACCACGATTATAACAAGTCCCGTCTACGCTTTTCCCGACATTGACCTACTGGCCTACTTCCGCCCCAAGGTTCTTGTCGCGACATTGAAACACTGAACAAATGTCCCTGAGCCGCCGGGACCATATTGAGCGATGGTACAGACAGCGTCGAAAATATCAGGATAAGCAGATTGTTCAGAATTATCTAAACTAAATACTTAGGCTGCATTTCATTTGATTCATTAGGGCGTTAATTTCATATATTTTCCGTTCCATTTTTGAATTTATTGATGATGAAATGCAATCATCCATTAAATTGTATCTGAATGCAATAAAATTTATTTTAAAATGACAATTATGTGTATCTACCCCGTTCATTCTAAACTTCTTTCAATTGTTCAGATCATTTTGAACAGTTAATACGCCCAGATATATCTGATGCTGACTGTACCGTTTTGTTACTCGGAATTTTACCGAATTAAGTATTTGATCTTTATAGATTCTGGACACAAAATAGTTATACCGATGCCTACTACAACAACAGGAGCAGATAAATTAGTTAATTTAAAAAGAAACTTGTGTATTACCCATTTGGATTTATTCATTCCCAACGAAAGGCCAATTTTTATGACTTATAAACTTCCCATCCCCTGAAACATATTTTATTTTATTTTATACCGAAGCATAGTTTACCAATTGTTAGTGTTCATTTTAAAAATAACGAATTTTCTGTTATCTGTTAATGTATTTTCCAAGAAATATGAAAACCGCATTTCAAATTACATAAACACTATTAACCTATCGATAATACACTTTTCAACCTAATTTAATCTTTATTTGAAAGTCGAAACATGAAAATATTGAGCTGATTGAACTGTGAAAAATCAAGAGTGAACGATATGACGTAAAAATTCCCAAATTCCCTTGGCTAGCCGCTAACAGGCCTCATGAAGGGTCCAGCTGTCACCCATTTTGATGAGTCTGGTGTTTCTACCGGATCGAAGCGTGTCATGGTTGTGGCGAATTAATCGAATCCTATAAGTATGACTGTAGGAAGAGAAGGCAAGTGATATACCTTATCGCCGCTGATGGCAAATGATCCGTGAGGATTTTCCGTACAAAAAAAAGGCACGGTAAAGTGTAATCAAGTGAACCGATAAAAACTTAAACAACCTATTTATCTACATCCTTTTACGATATCATTACACACCGGATGTGCATAGCTACTAGAACTTCACTTCCGGCATTTTATTAAGCTTAACTTTAACTCTTAGCTGTAGCGAATCTGCGTAAGATTTTTAAGATTTTTCCATTGCAATATTTACTTGACATAACGTTCTTGCTTGGTATATGTAACAGACTAGTACGAGTTCAATACAAGCTAACAGTTCCAAGTTACTTAAGTTTAAATTCAACAGTTAAGCGTGGAAAATATCGAGATGAAATTGCGGAATATTGTTATATTATTTTTGCCATTTTACCTTATTTGTTGAGTTTCTCTGAAGTTTTATATCTGCGATTTTGAATATATAAGACTATTTACTTCATTTAGTTAGATGGATATAAATGTATTCTTATGAATTTTATTATATGTTGTTATACAGGTGAATATTTTAAGTGGCCGTCAATGGCCAAATCCGAAACTATAAGGAATAGTGAAAAATACTCAATAGAATGGCTAAGAATCATTTTCGTAGAATGAAAAGTTACGTTAACCTTAATTAAAAATCTTGGATTATGTTTAGCGCAACTAATTTTTTTAATATTAATGACCTGCTGTGCACTGCACATTTAACCATAGGAAATCAAATTCTCTTAACTTTAATGACCTAAAATAATTCCAAACTTAACTTATGCTATAATAACCTGCAAGTCAAATTATAGATTTTAATTATTTTTTATTTTCCATTCCCTATAGTCCAGTTCAAAGGGGTCAGCACGAATGGGCCAAACACGTGCATCATAATGGAATTCTGTCAATATGGCCCACTGTTCGAATACATACACAGTGGGTCTTGCTTTTTACCATCGCAGATTCTTAAATGGGCCAAGGAGATCGCACAGGGGATGTCTTATTTACACAGTAATAAGATCATCCACAGAGATTTGAAATCTCCGAAGTAAGTATTGTTGTTTTGATTGCACACACGACAACACGTTAAGATATACAAATGCACAGCAAAAATCACCACAATTACAGAATACGAGGTTAAAAGGGCAAAATGTACAAGTGTGTAGGTACAGCTTAATGTGTCGCTGTGTGTATACTGTACGAATATATTCCGTTTTTCCTAAAAAAGATAAATGAATGAATTTATTGACGCGTTCATGCAGAATGACACTTTTCCATGTGGAAGGTATTGTATTAACCTTTTGACCGCCACGTCAAAACAGAAAAACCGTGCCCTCGGCGCCAAGCTTCCGAATTTTCTATAGAAATGTGTCGTCCAGTCGCGTTGGTGGCGTGCTGGGCATATTTTGGTTTGTCGTCTATACACGACTGTGGCGGTCAAAAGGTTAATCCTAAAATGATATTAAAATTAGACACAAGTTATTTTATACCCAAAGGTACTCGAAAATGCGTAGACTTCCTAGAACTTTGTAGTTTGTCAAATTATATTTTATTAATTGTTGAGATATTTTATGGAAATTTAATAATAATATTAATTTGTGCAATTACCTACTGGGTTCTTCAAAAAAATTAGATGCGTAGTACCCGCAACCGGCGTGTGTATAAGAAGTATAACAGCTAAGCAAGCTAGTGACCAACTGCAGTTTCTATCGACCTCTATAGGAAAAGATCTAAGTGTATATTATGGGATATGTTAATATAAAATCAGGCATCAATTCGATCTAATAAAAATCTAAAACAATACCCCGAAAAAATAATTAAAACGAGGAAACAGCAATAGTCAATACTTACGGTGGCAAAAAATGTTTACAAATACATTTGTATTTGGCACAGTGGAATCGAATGATTCCACTCACAATTGGAGCCGCCTGACTGGAGAAGTACCTCCACCTTGCAGAAAATTGTAGCCAAATAACATAGCTCCGTGTGTTCATATGTCGAGCAAGGTCGCCAGAGTTCCGCGAGGAAGCGTTGTGTTGGCAGTGGGGGGACCGGTGATAACAAAACACCATGTCTCCTATGCTGCCAGCCCAACTTTTCCTCTTTAATTTACAGGGACGGCAACGCGCGAGTGATATCCCTGGTGTTGCAAGGGTCTATAGGCTACGGTAACCGCTTACCATCAGGCAGGCGGTATGCTTGTTTGCCATCTTAGTGGTATAAAAGAAAATAATTAAAAATAATTTTATGTTGAAGGCAATAAATTCTAACAGGAAACAACCAGTTTTTATAGAAAACTAGTTAATTTTTTTACCAGATATATTCAGTTTTAAATCCTAACTGGCCTGAAACTTCAAATGTCATGCAGCCAGCAGTTCAGTACAGTTTCAGTTTTTTTGTATTTGGTAGAAAACATTCTGTAGCGCTTACCATGCTGTCGAGCGCAGTATCAAACAAACTTCGTTGACAATTTTTATGCACTGACAAGCTATGTTTGCGGTTAAAAAAAGCTTTGCTGCGTAGCGAAATTGATTTGTCTATACTTATCAGTAGCGATAGGTTAATTTTGGTAAGAGGGGAAAAATCTTTCCTTGTCTTGCTATGGTAGATACTAAGCGAGATTGTTCAAGGAAGCCGGTAGGGACCGTGTTCCTTTAATTGAAAATTAGACTATAATCCATACATATTATAAATGCAAAAATAACTTGTATGTCTGTCCGTTTGTTACGTTTCCACGCTTAAACCGCTGAACCAACTTTGATGAATTTTGGTATGATGATGAAATTCACGCCCGTTTCGGCTACGGCAACCATTTTCATTCCTATTTAATTTTGGTAGGTATAGAGGTAGATTTGAGTTTGAGAAAAGGGCATAGGGTACCTTTTGTCTCAAAAAGTCCTATAGAATGCGAGTGAAAACGCGGACAACAGCTAGTTATATATGTCGGAGGCCGATCGTTTAAATGAGCCGATCGAGATCTGCCTGGGTTAGGTTACGTTGGTTAGGTTACGTTAGAACCGTGACTACACAATACCAAAATCAAATTGTAGCCTTTATACATCCTTTATACATACTTACTTACACAGAAGTAATCAGTAGCCTTAGCACGAACAACTTGCGAAAAAGTATTTGTATCGTCACGATAGAGGCGCTGGTCCAAATCTCATACAAATTGGTCTCCATGACGATACGAATACTTTTTCGCAAGTTGTTCGTGCTAAGGCTACAGGTTAGACGCATCATAAAATATCGGCTATATCACGAAATGCGAAATATATCGTCATCTGCCCAGGCAAGTCTCGATCGGCCAAGTTAAACTATCGCCCCAAGACATAAGTACCTACATACCTACTGGACAACTAATTAATAAGCTTATTGCGCTTTATGCGGTTTGCCACACGGGTGCTAATTAATGCATAGTATTGACGTCCAGGTTCATTTACTATACAATATAATAGCATACTGATATTGATGGTGCCTTTGAATGTTATAATTAGCATATTACCGAGCTGACATGTGTATTCGGGAGAGTAAAACGGTGTAATACATATTTAATACCAAGTTACACGAATAGGTATGTTATTTACTCAAAATTATATTTATAATTAGTTCCTGGCCATAATAAAATGATTAACTTCCGAATAAATATAATAAATTGGCACAGTTTTAGGCATTGTATTTTTAAGCAAAGGCTTTAGTTTTTAGTTGTGAGTTTTCTATAGCTGTCTCTATTGTTACTGATTCTGTGCCTAGAATGTATTTATAAATTTACCAGTTTAGACAAATAAAAAAGGTATTGAATTTGGCTGAAACTTTGGTTTAGAATATGAAATAACCGGACTGCAGGGTGAAATCCGTCAAAATTTTACGGTGTATCTGGTACTCGAAAACTTCGCTCGTAAATTGAATTGACTAGTGCAAACATCGTACGTTGATATTTTCGGGTGTATTGTTTTTTTGAAGGTTATGAATCGGACCAGGGGTACAAGTCTGCTATTTCAATTGTATTAGAATGGTCGTCCAATGATAATAAATGATACATACAATAACAGCTGTCAAATTTCATAAACAAAATCGCAAAAATTAACAATTCTAATGTTGTTAAACGATGATTGTGACGCAATAAAATAGTAGACTTGTTGTAAAGAGTAGTCCAGTCTTTTTAAACCAGCGGACCACCATTTGCAATAGCACTTAACTAAGCTCCATCAACTTGAAGCAAATGTTAAGGTTGACAATCGAGAAAAATTGAATAAAAATCGAGAAAAACCTAAATCTTATAATAATCAAGAAAAATCGATATCTTGTAATAGAAAAATCCAAAGCCTTTTCCCAACTATGTTCGGGTCAGCTTCCAGTCTAACCAAAAGCGGCTGAATTATCGGTATTTTGTATGACCAGATATTCCACCATCTCAGCATCTCTTTATCAGCTTAGTCTTATGAAAATATGGTTCTTTAAAAAGTATGCACTTTAATATCAAATATCTACGTGGAGAAATACAGGTGTGTGAGTTGGTTTAGAAAATCACAGCAACTATAAGAGAGGTATAGTGGAATTGAATAATTTTACTCACAATTGGAGCTGCTCGACTGGGGAAGTACCTCCACCTTGCAGAAAATCGTAGCCAAATAACATAGTGGTATTTTCTGTTCCTAACGATGAGCAAGGTCGCCAGAGCTGCACGAGAAAGCGTTGTATTGGCAGCGTGGGAGACCGGTGGTGTTTTGTTACCGCCACTGTCATGCATAGCAGAACGTCTCCTATGCTGCCAGCCCAACTATTCCTCCTTAATTTACAGGATTGGCAACCCGTGAGTGATACCTCTGGTGTTGCAAGCGCCCATAGGTTACGGTAACCTCTTACCATCAGGCGGGCCGTATGCTTGTGCTTGTAAGGTGTTGCCACCTTACCTTAGTGATATAATAAAAACGTCACTTTACACAATAGTTTCAGAGGATCGTATTCTGTTCAAGCACTATTCATATTTGACAAGTATACATATAAATAAAATAAAATGAAATGAAAGATGATGTAGTGACACGTATTGAAAATATGCTGTGATGATTTGGACATGTTGAAGAATGAATGTAAGACGATTAACGAAAGGAATTTATGAGGCGAATATCAGCGGCAGCGTCGGTGGAGGTCGCCGTAGAACGACATACGCTGATCTTATTGGCGATCCTTCAAAAGAGTCAGTATGACAAGATGTATGAATGTGGAAGAAGCAAAAGAAGTAGGTATGCAAGAATCATAGCAAATGGCGGTCTATAGTTTCTGCCTACCGATGTGGGAGAAAGGCGTGATTGTATGTATGTACTATCAGCCAACTTTATATCTATCCATTTTGGATTTAAAACAAAATCCCGCGGACACGATCCATAGCTGTTCACTGCCCTATTTTCGTTAACCAATAGCATTAAAACAGAAAAGGATCCTTTTTGAACAACCAATATTAATAGACAAAAAAAAATACCATCGACGAGAAAGCTTTTTACGTAGCAAATTAACGTAAACGCTACGCCACTTTAACCAACCACTAGTATAGCAGCCAAGCGCTGCAAGCAAGTACAGCCCGGTTGTATTACGGTGGCTAGATATGGAGTTCCCCAGTAAGATTCCCAAAATATAACATTTAACCAAACAAGATTGCAATATAATTATGCAATCTTGTTTAACTTAAAATATTATATTAATATAAACACTTCAAAATAAGCCTGAATCCATTTTTGACCACTGATTAAACCATTGCTGGTTACGCATTGGCTCTTCTTACAAATTTTAACTGGACGTAGGACATTGTAAACTGTCTCAATTTACGACAGTACCGTCTTGTCGTTGACCTTTCGACAATTTCATCGCTTTGACCTCCTGGTGAATCTAAAGTTACACAGGTTTTAAACACTTAATTTGATTCCTTCGAGTATAGTCTTCATTAAGTTGCTTATTTCATTTTTTTTTACTTAGTACTCTTACAATTAACAATTACCGAGATTTTCTTTTACTTTACCCCGTGTGGGGTCGGGTCAGAATACTGTTTCTCACTGCCTTTCAGATAGGCATCCCGTAAGAGGCTTGAAAATATCTGACTTGCTCGTCGGTAGGACCTAGGATCCTATAAATATCACTCTGACATCTGTTGTTGTTCTAGCTGTGTTTAACAATCTATAAGATATCGCATTGACACCTTAATGCGTCGTTAATTAGTACCGGTACTTCAAAAGGCTAGGTACATAAAACGTCCGAACGTGTGGTCTCTACTCACTACAATATACAATGCAACCATGTATTGATTTTCAATTGTTACATTTTAAAAAGTTTACTTTAAGACTTATTAGTTTGACTGTTTGTACTCGATGTAGGTGCCATGCAATTAAGTATTTAAGAGGACGCTAAACGAGCATTTTGCAAGCCATGCAAGCTTGAACGCAGAAGACCGTGAAGTAAAGTCGTTTCCCCTTTAGATCACTGTACCTAACGTTAGAATAACGAGGACAATTGCAGCTGCACTAATTAGGTACCCCTACGCATTAAGTAAAAGTAGATACCTAGATGTTTCTATATCATACCAATATCACCGCGTTTGTCAACACTACAGCTGGTTCAATTCATTTGATTGATTTGATACTATTGTACGGACGATTAGAGACGAAAATCATTATTGGAGGGTTGGTTTAAAATGGCTGCTTTTGATGAATTGCAATATGATTCACGGACACACTTCACACCGTGCTATACATTGCCAATATAATCCTCTTATTGAAAGAAAAGCATATACGATGATAATATTCTGATTCACCAGAAAGCCATTTCAGCCCTTTCTGTTTATAACGGATTGAACATAACCCACCTTGTAAAAACCCTATAAAGCTCTACAACCTTATTCATAAAAATATATAACGTCTTATAAACTACTTATAGCTATAATATGTATGTTTTGTCTTGTTTTGACACGTGCTATTATGTGACGGGGAAAAGAAGACAACATTATATCAGCACTTTTAAGACGTTTTATATTTTTATGAATAAGGTGGCTAGTGTGTAATTTTATGTCAAACTTGAGTAATATAAATATTATCAATCGCAAAAACTTTCGGATAATAGGATTTAGGTTCTTTTATATTTTACGGTTTTCATAGTTTTATCTTTTTTCGCGTATGCTTTTTAAACGTTTTGCTTTATATGTCTAAACATAGCACGTGCCTAATGGTACAATTGACACGAGCTTAAGTTAAAGTTATTTATACATATAACTTTAAATGGTATAAGCTTCCGTTTTTTTCTGCGTCACTTTAAAAGCTGTCATGCCGCAAAAAATAAACAACTTTGTAAAATGTACTCATTTCTAAGTAAAATGTAACAGTTGTCCTTTTCTGTCAGCATGGCAGAGGCGCCGAGAGCTACCGGTCTTAAAGAATGGAAACACTAATTGAGAGAAAAATAAAGTATAGTTGTGTGATTATGAACGTTTTGCTATCGCAACACAACTTAAAATACCAATAACCGAAATTGTTTCTTTTATTTTTTAACTCTCTATTTTATAACCCGTACGTACGTTTATAACTCGCCTGCGTAATTTTTCCCATATTTTCCGGGAAATTTTCAAAAGATTTCTCAAAACTTGTCCTGATAATAACAAATACAATAAAAAAAAACTGCCAGGTAGAGCTGTTCTCAAGCAAGGCAATCTCAGGCAATTGATTTTTATTTATACACCATGTTGAATTTTTTTTTAATATGATGAAAGCATCTTCTACCGTAATTATGGTTGGCATTCAGGGACGGTGTCGCTGCCAGCGTAAGTATTACCATTTCAGATTTATTTTAAAAAAATCGGAGTAATTTTTTGACTTGTAAAGTCAATTTATAATTATATTATTAGAATCAGATCTCGATACGTATCAATACCTTCACGGTTCGGACAGGGTTTTCTTAACTCATTGTATATAATTCAGGTAATGTGAAAATTTCGATTTTTCCGAAACTCTGTTTGATAAAAAGTAATGCGGCCTGTGGGTTCCCATCCCCTTACTCACCAGTGTCGTCATAAAATCAGTGTATACTATGTTAATTAATGTTCTGTACTAAAATGTCAAAAACAGAACAACTACCCCATTGTCTGTCCATCTGTCACGGGCCGGCCTTGTTACCCAGAGGGTTCTAATGTCTTATGAGACGTCTGATTGAAATTGGATATAATATTAGTAACTGTTTATCTTAACAGGGTTGTTTTCTTTTTAATCGTGTAAGGTGTTGAAGTAAAGCTATTTCGATATTTTCTCATTGCAATAATCGAAAATCGAAATCTTCAAAAGTCTATGAAGAAAATATTAAAAAATCTTACGGTAAAAATTACGCTTCGCTAATTTATTTAATATGGCAACAGACCGGCAATTTAGTTTTCCAGAAACTTCATCGTGTAACAAAGCAAAGGGCCATTTTGTTAGATCTTACGTCTCGAATGATCATTATGCACTAGTTCTCCGTATTGTATGTTTACGTTGTTCGAACAAAGTAAGATGCTGTAACATTTATTGATTTCCTCAAAAAGATGTAGGTACCTACAAATTGGAAGGACCTATCGATTCATAGAAATTGACTATACCTTATTTTAATGTTTAACCGAAAAACCAAAATGAAATGATTTGAAAATATTATACATAGTTACATTATCTTTGTATCTTTCCAAAATCACCATTTAATAAGCTATTTTTTTAGGTTCATTGTACAAAACTGTCACATACTTTTTTTCACAACTGAAAGTGAAAATTAAGTACCTAAATATTTTTTTTATCTCTTGACCACAGTCAGTACTAAAGAATAAATTGATCTAAAATAAATACTAGAATAGTAATTTTACACCTATGACGATCATTAGTGGTATCAGAAGAACCAAAATAAAATAATTAGGACGGAGATCTGACGGCAGTCGCATCGTGTAAAATACCGATTTTCGGCCGCATCTGGTTAAACTGGCAGTTGACATAGGTAAAAAAGGTAGTCTTAGACCTTCATGATCATTATCATCATCATCATCAGTAGCCTATAAACGTCCACTGCTGGACACGGCCCTCTTAGAGCTTAACTACGTCATATATGGAACTCCAGCTAAATTATAGACCCCCCGGTTTATGTTAAAACACAATTTACCACAAAAGCACAAATTAGACGACACGATTGGTGTAGCGGTTGAGCGATCGGCTTCTGCGCCACGTGTTGTGGGTTCGATCCCCATACGGAGCAAATATTTGTATAATCTACAGGTAGTTGTTCCGGGTCTGGGCGTTTGTGTATGAGAGAGTTTTTGTTTGTAAAGGCACCCACGATACAGGAGAAAATCCTAGTGTGGGGAAACGATTAATTAAAAAAAAATACAATTAAATTTCTACTATAAAATTGAAAACTTTGTACGTAACGCGAGAATCTTTATCATCCTTTATGATTATAAACTCTTATATTAAAACGTAACACGGTAGAAAAAAAAATACTGTAGATTATTTTTATTTTTAAATTTATAAAAGTATACGTTAAATTACTGTATATTACAAAGCTTGTCATCTTAAGTATTTTCTGTACGGCACTTAACAAACTGTAGTGGGTACCTACCTAATTAAAAAGACCAAGATATTAAATAAATGAATAAAATAATAAATTTCATTTTTATTCAGGTAATTGTCACCCATAATGGAATACATTACACAGATATAATACATACAATTAAATAAAATAGGAATTCTAAAAACAGTAATACTAAATATAACAACAAAATAAAAAAAAAAAATTAAATCTCTTTATACAGTTTGTTCCGGCGTTCTATTTCAGAGGTCGTCAGCTGGGAAATGCCACCGCCATTTAATATAAAAATCTGATATTGACAGGTCTTTGAAATAGGTATCTATTTATAGAAATCATGAAGATTTTTTTGAAGTTTAACATTTTCGAGTACCTTCCTGCTAACTAATCAATAGCGTCTTAATATTTGATTAAATTCAATATTTATAACATGGGAAAAAGTCCTGTATGTTATATTGTACTTAAAGTTTTGGTCACCCTTTGTCGCTTTGCATGTATCCCGAATATAGTTCTAGAAAAAAAGATCCTTTGTTATACCGAGGCCGAATGTCACTTTTTTGAAGCATTATAAAAAAACATTTTCGCAACCCCAAAGAATCTTTGTAAAATATAGGATTTTAATAAATACCTTTTTTCAGTATTCTTATTGCTGACAATCTCGTTGTAAAAGTAAGTGACTTTGGCACTAGTCGCGAGTGGAATAATGTAAGTGCCGTCATGAGCTTTACCGGAACTGTGGCTTGGATGGCCCCAGAAGTTATAAGACACGAACCGTGTTCTGAACGAGTCGACGTATGGTCGTATGGCGTGGTCCTATGGGAGCTTCTCACACAGGAGGTTCCGTACAAAAACTTGGAGACACACGCAATCATGTGGGGCGTGGGAACGGACACAATCGCATTACCAATCCCTTCCTCATGCCCGAGCAGTATGCAGCTCCTCATAAATCAGTGCTGGAACCGGACACCTAAAAATAGGTCAGTGAAATCACATAAAATCCCTGTAAAATTAAATCACTTCGCTGTCACGCGTCGATGTGACGCACAAGTATTGACAGGTCTATTTTACTTCCGTAAATTCCGATACCCGACGATGGGGACGGGCGAAACGCATCATTTTATATTATATTGTTTTACAATGAACATTCTAGTTAAATGACGCCACGTTCACGTTGTTACGCCACGGCGTAGCGGCTGAGCGATCGGCTTCTGCGTCACGTGTTGTGGGTTCGATCCCCACACCGAACAAATATTTGTATGATCTACAGGTAGGTAATATTCCGGGTCTGGGCGTTTGTGTATGTGAGAATTTGTGTTTGTAAACGCACCCACGATACAGGAGAAAATCCTGGTGTGGGAAAACGTTGTTTTTTTTTAAAAACATATAATTATTGTCCCACTAGACCTGTCCAATGTTGTATTTGGTGTACAATAAAGTATATATAAATAAATAAATTTCTACTATAAAATTGAAAACTTTGTACGTAACGCGAGAATTTTTATCATACTTCATGATTATAAACTCTTACATTAAAACGTAACACGGTAGAAAAAAAATTACTGTAGTATTTTTCTATTTTTAAATTTTTAAATATATAAATATTTAAACTCGTTGAGCACCCTTTTTTTTAAAAAAGATTACGAAACGTCAAAATAGTATATAGTTTAGTCTCGCTCAAATTAAATATCGGCCCTAATCCCGAAACAATCAAAAATGTAAATTAAGTACTGAGAAAATGCAAATTCTCAGTTACGATGTTTTCCATAGAAGCCATATCTATGCACATGCGCAGTACAATTTACATTCGAACGCAACGCACCTGGCCGTCGTACGTCTACTGATACGAATGCACTGATGCTCCCAACAGCAGGACGTAGCTTCCTGCCAGTGTTATCTCTAGCGCGCTATCAGTCACACGGTACGACCGGTTGCATTGGAAAATACATAATGTGAAAAGCTTTGCGTAAATTGCTTAGAAAGATTTAAATTATTTGTGACGTAAATTCAATATATTATTAATGTAGACTATTTTATCAATATATATCGAGTGTTTTGTGTATTTTTGAAAGGCCGCCATTTAAAATCATCGCTGCTAACTTGGAAATAACGGGCGACGAGCTCGCCAGTTATCCCACGGATTGTTTCAAAAACACTCAAGCAATGTGGCGAAAAGAAGTTCAGGATAGTATGCAACGCTTCTATGCTAGGTAAGTGGTGATTAATTTGTGTGATTGTTTTATCGACTTCGCGGTTTTCGACAAACGGGATTTTTTTAGATGTTTATGACAATGGCATTTGTTGGTAGTTCGGCAGTGAGGTAACTAACTCGGACTTTGTACGGTTTTGGGTTCCGGATTAGGCTGAGAGGGTAGCTGATTAAGTATTTATCGTTTTAGCCAAATTTTTTATCAATAATTATATTAAAACAATATATTACAATAAAATAATCTTGTGGATGTCTTTAGTTTAGTGGAGGTGACAAAACCTAATTGAATTAAGTGGAACAATACTTTAGATTTATTTTCGTGACGACCTAGTTATAAAGGATCACGGTACCGAGCGCGATGTTCGAGTATTAGCAGAGAGATAGCCCGGGCCCGTGCCTGTGCCCGTAACTGAATTAGGTGCTAGGCAGAGAAGGCCGCGCCAACATATTTGTTTATCGGTGTTCGGCAGAGGGGTAGCTCGACATTGTTATACTCGGTACTCTAATACATGTTAATAATAGAATAATCATCTAAGCCGTTTATTACACTGATTTTACTGAAAACAGTGTTCGTAATAATCCGATCCGGTTCGTAATATTCGATATATTAATATCACGAAAACCAAACAATTTTAGCTTAGTTGTTAAATAACATTTTAATTTCTTGTTTGCTTAAAATAAATGAGTGTCAGATTTTTTTTTTCATAAAAACGTGTTGTGTTGTAGTTTCGTATTTCTAATTATTTTTAATAAATATCAATCAATTCATATTTAATTTAAAACAAATATTAAATATTGTTATTAAATAATATTTATATATTTTTTATTACCTACTTTTGAGTAATTAGTAGTTACGGATTATGCAAGGAATGTACCTACCCGGAATGAGGACTCTATTGTCACAGGTGCGAGTTTGATTCTGGCGCGGAACAAATTGGATGCCCCTACATAATTGTGTTATTTACGATTCTTATAAAAATAATACAGACTTTGTAAACTAATTATTTAGTACTATTTTCATTTATAACATCTTTTCATAGTCGTATCAGACAGGACTTTATTAAGAATATCATTTTAATGGAAAAAGTATCGGAGTAGGCGAGCACTCCCGCACAAAGTCATACACCTACACGTTTTTATGAATATCAGATTTGTCTTTAATCGACTCCCATGAACATACACGTGTTGAAAATTCCTTAAGTAGAAACTAGTAGGAAGATGTTTCCTCATTTATGTTGACTGTTTGATGTCAGTAACCCCACGTGAGGCCTCGTGTCATATCGTAAAAGACGAAGAAGTAGGTTTTTCAATATTCCGAGATAATAAAGATTTACTTTTTATTCAATTTCTTTGATAATATATTTTTAGAGAGAACTATTATCGTAACATATGTACTCCCGAAGGTTAGGCAGAGGTGCATTGTGATCCACTTAACACCCAATGTATGTTTTTTTTTAAAAAAGCTTGCTAGTGGGTCGCACATTACTAGTATTATTGTTAACCCCTCGTGCTAAGCTAAATGCTTGAGTTACGAGTGGGTTTACGTTGGTAATGCAATGGCTGGGGTTCGAACCGGCAACCATATGATCGCTATTCTGCAATAATCATAAAGTAATAGTAAAAAGACATTAAAAAAGACTTTTTATTTAAATACTTTTAAAAGAAACTAAACTTTAAATTAAATCAAACCCATCAATTTATTACTATTTTCAATTTTGTAGGAGTATTTTCATAATAGCTTGTTGCGAGATTTAACTGTGCTTTTTGAATACACTGTTTCTTAGAATTGAGTTCAGATTAAGTTACATTATTGTATTTACTTGTTTATTTACGCTTGTTTATTTTATAATTTAGCTTACAAGATTTCATCTGAACATTGCAAGTTGAGTAAGGTTTGTAAAAAGATATTTCTGATAGCTAATGGATATTTTTGATAATGGTTTAGGATTTTAAGTATAATATCTCAAGGTATAAAATCTTGTAGGCCGAAAGATGAAGGATATTTCGTGCTTTATGAAAATGAAAATAAATCCGATTTCGCAAATATAGCTTGTTATTTAAGTATTCCTCTACGCAGAAGACGTATTTATATATAGCGACAGTTTTTCCAAATCTGTGATTTTTTGCGAATGAGATTTGATTTGCAACATGCAGCACACATCAAATTTTAGCTATTACCAACTTATTTTACCATTTAAAGACTGTTTTTAAGATGTTTTTATTTCCTAGGGTGGCCAAACCGGACGCACTGGACACGTCCGGAGAAACACACCCCGACCGACGTGAAGACCTCAAAATTGCTCGTAATGTCCGAAAAGTCTATGAGAACCAACTGTGTCGGGCCAACGAGCTGTACTTAGAAGTCTGCGCGGTCAGGCTGCAGCTGGAACAACGTGAGAAGGACGTAAAGGAGTAAGTACCTACTTAATTATTTTTTCTATAGCCTAATTCGAAGTCTGGTACGGATAATGCTGTTTGCGATTGAGATCCGATTTGGTGGTTCGAATTTTCGTGTTCGTGAATGAGTATGTATTTAGGTACATGTCTTGCTGATCTAGTAACGTCGTACGACGGGTTGTGGGGCTCCCGAATGGTTGAGCTACCCAATGACTGATGTATGCGTGCCGTCAGGATATATTAACTCAAAGTGGCTATAGCTCTTTCTTCAAAAGGCCTTTGGTGCTTTGTTCATATAATAATACGGGAAATATTGAGCACATAGTAAATTCACATAAATCTGTATAAAGTAGTATCTGGACTTTAAAAGGGACCATGAATCTCCAAATTATCATTTATCATTAACGCAGTCGCAGTTCATCATGCAAAATAAACTTATGTATTACTGGTCCATTGGGCTCTGATCTCTCTTAGAAAATAAGAGACTCCTCTTATTTTCCAAGGTCTCTCACTCTGGCCTAGTGACTTCACACGCCGTTAACAAAACAGTTTCGGCGTATAGGCGGCCCCGCATTGTTTTCTTTAACCGACTTTAACGCTTTAAGCGAGTAATAATATATTAACTCGCACTTAACACAATCGGAAGACGAATCAAAAGCATCTCTGACTTTTTGTGTTACCTAGTAAAGCTTGTTGAATAATGACTATTTTTCTTCGAATTTAAAATTGTGTTTGGTTGTACAAAGGCGAACATGCCTACAGTCGACGTTACCATCCAAATATTTAAGAATTCAAGCGCTGTGTCAAAATAAATCATTTAAGCATCTCACTTTTCATCGCCATAGCTTTTGTCACGATTTGAAACGACACTATTGTTGTGCATTTAAATAGATTTCTAATGGACCAATTAGGCCAGCTTCCATACGGTAATAGTTGTCACTAATCCCTTAACTTTAAGCCTCTGACTTGGAAACTTTGGATCGCCATAACTTTTTTCACATAGAGATTCGAAATGATCCGCCATATGCCATATGTGGTGACTATTGTAGTGCGCTGAAATAGCTTTCTTATTTTGTCATCCTTATAACTCATGTAGACCCATTTGTCCAATTCTCATTTGACACAACTTTTATGGATGTCTGTCAAATTTCATTCTCTATCGATCATTCTTGTTGTCTGTATAATCGAAAAATAGTTTTTTCTTATAGTAAATCGCCGATCGCTAATCCAAAAAGTATCGTTTGTGCTTTGGCCAACCGCTGTTTCATTGCGGCGTACGTAAACGCTACGCAAATAATGTATGTATGTACGCTGACGGGTGACCACCTTTTGAACTTGTAATTAGTATAATCATTTTCAATTTTCATACGGAAAATATTCTACTTATTTTTGCGTTGATGTTGATGATTATTGCGATTTTAGCTTACGTTATGATTAATCATCAGCTTTTATAAGATTTTAAGCACAAGCCTGGCATTTGACTCCGTGACTGATGTGTCACAGAGTTGACGCAAAGAACGACGATAAATACGAGAGAAATTGGGTAATTGGCTAAAAGATTTGGAGCAAGGGTTGTATAAATCTTATGCAGTCGCGGTATAATTATGTTATATCTGTAGAAGTATAATGTAAGTAAGTAGAATATGTTAATTAAGTATGTTTCGCGACGTTTTCCGAAGTTTCACAACCGTAACCGTAGTAGTTTGATTACGCCATGTATATGCCATTTTTATTTACATATCATGTACGAATTTCTATACAAATATATGAGTTTCCGCTAAATACAACAAAATGATAATTAAAATTTCAGCTGATATTTCGATACAAATTTATTATATCGAATATATTTAGTCGGTTTTGTTTGTTGGATTTCGCATTTTATAAGCTAGATACTGTATGAGCTGTCAGCTTAAACTGGAAATGTATATATTGATGCGTAGCCAGGCCAACATGTTCCAATTACCACAATATCAATCAGTTATTCGGATAGCTATGAGATTTCTATGCAGAAGTTTATAATGAAAATACAGTGAATATCAAAATAATTTCCACGTAGTATTACTAATTAATCTCTGCATCGATTGAGCTTCTGAAACGTTTCGGTTACATTTTATTTTGGCATGGGAATATCGCTGATAAAATTATTTTATTTGTGATTCGCAAAACAAATATAGGACCTTCTCCGTTTTTTGAATTTGAAGTCGGTTATTAAATATAAATACAGTTCGTTCTGTGACTAGAGATAGGTTTATGCCAGGGCATTTATTTTTTTCGCCCAAAATGCCTGGGCAGAAACCCATCTATATAGATGGATTTTTGCCAGAGAATTTATTTTTTTGCCCAAAATGCCTGGGTGGAAATCCATGTATATCTGACCCTACGTACCCCTGATCGATTTGGAATATCCAATCGAAATATCGTTGGATAATTAATCCAGCGGGATTATAAACTAACGAAATATTCATTGAAATTACGACGCGTGACATTTTAGATATTTTACAATTAAAGGAGAAGGGATGAAGCGCTAATTGTTTAAAAAAATAATCACGTGATTATATTTCTCCCATCATGTATCATGCTCTCCGCGCCGCATCCTTATATGTATTTCAATATGTTTGAAGTGACACTGAAACAAAAATCGTACTGTAATTTTTTTACGTTTTGGTTTTGTTCGATTTATATACATAATTTGTATCTTCAATCAATCAATCAAATCAGCCTATTGCCGTCCACTGCTGAACGTAGGCCTCCCCAAGGAGCGTCAATCATTCCGGTCTTGGGCAACTCGCATCCATCCGCTGCCAGCCACCTCCTTCAAATCGTCGGTCTGTCGCGTCGCAGGGCGTCTCACACTACACTTGCCCAAACGCGGTCTCCACTCTAAGACTTGTCTGCTCCATCGGTCGTCTGTCCGTCGGCATTTGTATCTTATTTGTTGATTATGTTTTTCGATTTAGGTATTTTTAACTAATGTACTTTTTTAATGTATTACGGTTGATATTGATATTATGACAGTTTGGATCTGAAATGAAAGTCGGTCGATGGAAGACGGTCTGTAGTTTCTGCTTACCCCTGTGGGACAGAAGTCGCGAATGCAGGGCCGTAGCTACCGCTGTATCAGCCGTATCAATAATTAGGGGCCCCAGGACTACAGGGCCGCGGCGTGTGTTAGCCCTAATACGTAAAATGCTATCTCACTCTAACTTTTATGTCGTACGCTAAACTCCCTCCCAAAAAACATATGTGATCATAGGTAAATGGATTCACATAAATGATCAATCGATTGTCTGTGGGTTCCCGACGAATGTTGAAACAGGGCCCGTCTAGGGCAAGCTACGCCAGTGCGTGAATGTAATATGTAGTACATATACCTACCTACTGTAGCAGTAACAATAATAGTCCACTGGATTATTCCTGCTACGGCGAAGTCATTATCTGATTCTTCTAATAGATCTGAGTGACTGAAAAGGAAATTGTAGTGCGTTCGTTTTATAACTTTTTAACTAGGACAGGTGTTCGCGGAAGTAAGACGAGAGTTTACAATATCAAAGCACATAATATTATAATCCTTTGTTACTAGCTGACAATAGCGATAAATGAAGAGTTGGCAGTTTTCGCTTCGCTGAACATAGTATATTTACTTTTTAATTTTGCTTTATACGACGGAGTTTTCAAAACATATTTTTTCCATTTTGTTTCGTAAAAATTTTCACTCGTCGTATCTCGTATGTGATTTTTTTATTTGCTTTGTTTCTATTTTTATTTCATTGACTGTGAACATACATACATGTACATGTACCTATGTATACAGTGTGTTAAGAAAACCCTGTCCGACCCGTGAAGGTGTTGTTAGGTATGGAATTAGAATCCGGTTGTATTTATTATATAATAATTTACATTTTACAAGAAAAAAAAATCCCGGAAAAATTATTATAAAACGAGGAAACTGAAATGGCAATATTTACAGTGGCAGCGATACCGTCCCTAGGTGCCAAACATTTTTTTTTTATTCGTGATAGGCTTACGCTTGATCGCCAGTTTGCCTGATGTTAAGCGATACTGCGATCTACGATGGACCGCGCTTGCCTAGAAGAAACCGATTCACTCGTGATTTAAAGACACTCAGATTATATCCATCAGGAAAGACCCAGGGAAGTGCATTCCATATTTCAGCAGTACGCATTATAAAAGTGGACTTAAAGCGTTTTGTTCGGTTTTTTGGAATGTCCACCGTGAATCGATGACGCTTTTTCGTGCTTCTGGTTGTCCGATAGTGGAAAGGGCTAGGGGGAATAAGATCGTGGAGATCTGATGCACACTCTCCGAAATGTATCCGATAAAAAACCGATAAGCCAGCAACTTTGCGGCGATGTTCAAGACTTTGGAGTTTAGCTCGGACAAGGGAGTCTTTGCCAATGAGCTTCTTGGTACGCTTCTCGACGGACTCCAACGCCTCGAGCTGGTACTTAGCCGATCCATCCCATATAGGTGCGAACAGTATTCCATGCACGACCGAACTTGTGCTTTATACAATGCGAGCAATTGTTCCGGCGTGAAGTAACACCGCACCTTCGAGAGGATACCCAGCTTTCTGGCAGCTATTTGAGCTTTGGACTCTATATAGGAGCCGAAGTTGAGGGTTGACGTCAGAGTAACGCCCAAGCGCTCAAGGTGGTCAGTTATCGGCACAGATACATTTAAGGCCTAGGATGGTTATATCACATTAAAAAATTTGGATTTTGGGGTAATTATACTTCAACTAAAAAATTGAGTAGTTACACAAATAGAAAGAAAGAAAACAAAACACAAAAACAATAAACTAAAAACTTACAGTTATTTAATATGTTTTCGTATTATTATTTAAATGTACAGTCTTGGTATCCAAATCTGTAATCAATCAATTTTCAATTTATTTTCCAAATAATACAGTTATCCCATCCATACTAATAATATAAACGTGAAAGTTTGTGAGTATGGATGTTTGTTACTCTTTCACGATAGAACGACTGAACGGATCTGGATAAAATTTGGCACACAGATAGATTATTGCCAGGAATAACACATAGGCTATTAATATATATACTATACTTTTTATCCAGGTCGGACCCAATCCTGAAGTCCACGCAGAAGCTATCAGTATACCATATGATAGAAATCCATTGGGGAAATTTGACAGTTTGTGGTTACTTGATGTGCTGTTGACTGTACACAACTGATTAAGAAAATCAATTGCATATGTATAGAAAAATACTGTATGTTTATGTGGACCTACTGTTATATACTTACGTAACTTAAAAATAAACACGGACATAAAAAACATTAAAATGCTATAATCATGCTCTCTCTTCTCTTGTACATGATTGATATACTTATTGTTATTTTATTTTATAGCTACCACTATCCATTTATATATACTAAATAATATTACCCTTTACTTTGTACTGGTACTGATAATTCATGTAATTGTTGATCAAAATATTATATCAGCTGTACTCTGTACTCCCCGAAGGGTTAGGCAGAGGCGTACTAATGTACACCCACAGTTCGTTTGGTATGTTTAGGTCCCATGTAATAGGGGGCGAGCCTATTGCCATTAACCGGGCACAAATCCAGACTCCGAGCTGCTACTGAGAATTTCATAGAAAAACTCAATAACACTGCTCGACCTGGGGATCGAACCCAGGACCTCTAGCGTAGCAGTCGCGCTTGGGACCACTAGACTAATGAGGCAGTTAAAATACTATCTACTCAAAATTAATTATTGTATTTATAGGCAGTAATACGACAGTAACAAATTCCTGGCTGGAGGCATTCAGTGCCTCGCCACCAAGTCCGGTTACGCTGTAAAGATTCCCTGAATCAACAGCTATTGCCATGCAAAAAAAAACAGTCACAAATTGTATTTCACCAGTGACTGTTCAGACGTCAACGTCGGAGGTGCTGTCATCTGTTTTAGCTTTGCGTTGCCTTTCCTATTAAACGATGTGTTAACAGCTGTTCAACTAATTTATGTCCTACTGTTGGTTAAAGAAATCGATTTAGATTTACAGGTAACCTACTGCCTTGTCCCGAAATATTTTACCCAACGGAAAAAAATCTACTAGTCGATCTCTCGACACGATCGCTTCTACGCCTAACACAGTTTCTCTTTTCAGACGCGAAACTGCACTGAAACAGTGCCGCTGCGGCGCACGAAACAGACTGACGTACCACTATCAGCCGTCAAGCTCGTCCTCTGAGGTTCCGATGACCCCGTCCCCGGACACCCGCCGAGTCTCTCCCAGGAAGAAAGAGCCAGCCAAAGTTGTAGTTTCCTACAACGAGAAGAAGGAACGGAAAACTGTATCCGTAGCTGTCGCCGAAAGCGCGGTGAACAAAGTCATGCAAGACGTCACCTGTTTGTGCGGTGGCAACACACCGGTGGAAAATAACAACAACCCGCCCGCTGCCGCCAAAATGAAGGAGACTGTCGTTGAGAAAAATGGCAACATTGAAATCAAGCCTAAAGCTAAGAAGCGAACAGAAAACAATAACAAAATCCCAGATATCGCACAAGTCTAAACTTTTTAACATGTTACTTCTTTTTATTAACATGGGTGTTCGTGCGTATACCCTTCTTGATAATATGTGTTTTTGTGCTCAATTAGTGGGTCACTTGGTGTTTGCATGGTGTCGTCCCGACTTTTAGCTGTTGGGGAAAGGATCTCAGATTAGAATCTCTAATATTTCATCCTGTTTAGAATTATAAGACATCATCCTGTTTCAGTTCCCCGTACCAGTATCAGTAAAAATAAAAAATAAAAAACAAAAAAATGCATGTTGTCGGCTTAAGAAATAGCATTGCTTATGTTTGAAACTTGCTTCATAGCAAACGGAGGTTTCCGACGGTTTTAAGCACTGGTATGTCTTAGGCTATTGTGTAAGTGTCTATTACCGTAATCGATTTAACTTAGGGGATGGTATTGCTCTTATTTTTTATTTTATTATAAGGCACATCAATAATTTACAAATTTTTACAGAAGAGTAATAATTATTCGTTATGTTATCCTGTGCAAATAAGTCATGTACAGGCATGCACAGCTTTTTCAGTGAGATAATAATTATTTGAAATTCAATATTTGCACACTACCAAGAAGAATTAAGTTTTAAAGACATAAGAAATGTGCTTTTAATTATCCAACTCGGTTTGACAGTATTAAAGATCTTTTGAGCAATATTGTCAATAACATTTATATCCGCATGTTAGTATTAAGTACTTAACATTCCAGAAAAAAAAAAACTGATCCTTTCCTACTTCATTTAGCGGACTGAAAGTTTGGCCGCTTTTGAGACGCACGGCAAAAGCGAGCCAAGTCCTCGTATATATATTTTTTTATTTAAAAGCTCCGCTAACTCTTCGTCTCGTATGATCTAAGACTATGAAAGTCGCAAACGACTGGCTCAAACAGGGGCTCATAGCATTTAGCGATTTGCGCACACACGATGCTAAATTGCGACCATTTTTCACTTTCAGTCCGTGTTTAGATATTGTTATTTAGAAAAATTTAGAAATTATAGTTCAAATTCTTCGAGTTTGATTTTATATACAATGTTTAGTTCGATTACTCCCATCTTTCAACACGACGTTATATATTTTTTACGTTCATAGAAAAAAAAAAACTCGTTTACTTTACGTTTACGTTCAATTACCGCAAATATTGGCAAAATACAGACAGAGATAGGTAAACAATATTTTTAACCGAATGTATCTGCGAATGACGGTAATTCAGTGCAGGGTTTCATTCTACTTTATCCCAATCAATGCTACAACATGTCCATGTCCAGCTTTACATACAAAGTTTGCAGTAACAGCCCCCCTTATTAGATGGGGTCACTTTATGATTAAGTAAAAAGTAAAAAAATATCCCTTAATATATATTTTTTTAATTATTTGATGGAACAATAAAACATGTCCTTTATTTTTGTGAGATGTTTTAGCTGGCCTAAAACTTTTTGTGTATAAGTTAAAGAAAAGTCTTGACTTGTAATTGATCGTTCGTTCGATCGCTCGTTTTGTTATATTTTTTATTAGATTTTTTTGCCCTTTAAGTTGTAAAAGGTAGGTCGTCGTGTTAAATGAAACCGAATTTGAGGTTTCGCAGCGAGGGACTACGATTGGAACTTATTCCCATTTATCTTTTCTACCCTATTGTTATAAAAAGGCTAAGGTGAGGGCGTGATCACGCGAGAAATAATATTTTGATAACATATTTTTTGCTAAGCGTGCCGCGTCTGCGCATTGTAGAATAAAGAGTATATTTATTTCATTATATAATTTATTATATTTATTTGTACTGTAGGTACTAACCTTTTTACTCTTAACCTTTCCTTCTCTCTTTTCCTTGAAGCGTTTGCTACAATGATTTCGATATTGAATAAACTCTTCTATCAAACACTGATTTGTTTCGATTTTCGAAGCCAGTGTTAGAAAGCGAGCTATTTCAATATTGGAGTTAGGTAAGTTGCGTATAGAAAATAAATGTTCCAAACATTGCTTAATTTTTGCAGTCTTTCAAGATGACTAGGTACTGTTAGATATTTCTATTGGAAAACTTTTGTTTATATGTTAAGGTACCTACTTTAGTAAACTATTTATTCTGCACGGTGCAAACTTGCGGCGAATCGGTTAGGAACGAGCGAGTTAGGGAAAGTAAAAGTATTATTAATATTAATATACACCATGATTTAGAGATACCATGGTGTTATTAGGAATTAAGAGCTTTTCCGCTCATGTATTTAGGATATTACCTACAAAGCGATCCTGCAACAAAATTTAATGATAACTGTTTGAGACCGGTCGGATGACATTTTTATCCGACATTCCGACGATAGCATTTTATAACTAAATTAGGGCGACTTTTCGTTTGGGATTTACCAGGAAATATGTAATTTAATGTTTAACATCAATACTGTCTCATTTCTGGAAACCGCATTAGGTACGTGCATTGTAACTTTGCCAATTTGTAACGAGCTAATTCTTAAATTATAAAAAACTTTTACAATTTAAAGTGTGAAGTGTATTTGACCGCCTTCAAATTAAATTGAATGAAAGCGGTTGCTAACCTTTTGTCATTTGTAAATATTATATTGTCACGCGAGCTTTAACTTGCCAGGAGCAAAAAATATGTTACCGCAGATTGATTATAAGTACTTTTTATTTTTGTTTTAACTTATTTTTGAAACTGTGATGATTGGGTTCCGTACTTTAGCGAGAGTTTTTGTTGCTCGAATATTTTTATAATTATTTTTAATAATAAGTCACTAATATTATTTACGGAGCTATGTGAGGGTCCAAAATTAAAGATTTCCAAACGGTTGCATTTATTTTTGTATTTAAGTTTAATAATATTTTTGTTTGTTTTGTACGGAACCCTCGGTGCGAGTTAGACTTGCACCATTTTGTGATTATAATTTATTTTTAAACACACGTTGGTCATATCATTTGGAGTGAACTTACCTGTTCTAATAATCTCAGATTTCTAAATTGCATCAGACTTCATTGGGCAAAATTAAAAACGTATTATATTTCAATATTAAAAAATATACTTATATAATTATCTGTCACGAAATACCTAAAGTGTAATTCCAATCCAAATTCCAAAACTAATCCAAATATTCCAAAGCTTGGATATACCAACCTGTGTACATTTAGCTTCACACTTTTCACAAAACTACGATAATAATGTATAGACTGCACATAGTCTGATGTTTTTTACACTATTTACTGTAAACTTATAACCTGCTTTGACATTTTGGCACTGTTCAATTCCACACGCTCAACCATTTTGGTACATAACATTTGAAGGAAATGTAGTGCTAAAAAGTAAAGTAAAAGCTTTTATTTTCAATTTCTCCTACGTTCCTAACGGTAAATTATTACTATTTTTAATGTATACACACTGACAGTGCCAAATTGTCACTCTATCGCTAAGAAAGTTTCGTACCTTCTTTAAGAACTTAATATATTGGTTTGGTGGGCATCTGCTATAAATACTGACTTCAGTGAATTAAATTAAACAATCCAATCTAAACCATTTTCTTGTTTTTATAATGTAAAAATGTCGTTAAAAAATACTACTTATCATAATTGGAATATATTTTCGCTGTATGCTTAGGGTGAATTTAGTAGAATAGGCTTTTTATTAAAAGTATTAAATTTGAAAGTAAAGGATTCTCAGTACTGCTCCCAAAAATCGCGGAATTGTCACGGATTTTGCGAGACGTTCAAAATTTGTAAGTAAACAGATTATAAATTTTCCAAATTTAATTACACATAGGTTTTGTAGTCAGAATTTGCAGAAGTATTTATAACAGATGCAGTAAGAAGATAGTAAAGGTTGTAAAACATTGAAGTATGAAGAGTACCTATCCATTAAACAGTATTTTGAAAAGCTCAATCCTTACTTCATACAATTATCAAAGCATTATTCAATATAGTGATCACGTAGACGGTGTTGCCATCGTGCAAAAACAAAACAACATTCATCTCGGTACTCTTCAATATTTAATTATAAGTCAAATCGAATTATCTTAATTATACGACACCAGGGCCGATCTATATCCCTACTACCTGTTCCAATTTATAATATTTACATTACTTTTAGTCACAATGTTCTGTTAAATATCTTTAGTTTGCATAATAAGGTTTACTAAGTTTTAAGTACATTATCTGGCCCTGGTTTGATTTATTGTAAATTAGCCTAATTTGTGGTCTAGTCGAGTTAATTTAGGTGTACCTTTGCAAAATGGATCATTATGTATTTTGTGTTTCCTTTTGAAATAAATAAATATAATTAATAAAACCTTTTTATTGCGCTCGCCCTACTTTCATGAGATGCTATATTGCACCTAAACCCTAAAACACTAGTCTAACAAATAATAATTGAAAGCTTGAAACTATCTATTGACAAGTTGATTTATTTTCAGTGCAAAGTAAATTACAATGAAGCTTCAATAATTAAACAATTACAGACAGCTTGCTAATGGAAGTTTTAAAAGATCCTACTTCTTTACATAGTATAAAACAAAGTCGCTGTCGCTGTCTGTCCGTCCCTATGTATGCTTAAATCTTTAAAACTACGCAACGGATTTTGAAGCGGTTTTTTTAATAGATAGAGTGATTCAAGAGGAAGGTTTTAAGCTATTTAACATTACGCTAAGACTCTTAGGAATGGGGCAACGCGGGTGAAACCGCGGGCGGGTCGCTAGTTATTAATAAAAAAGTAGGTACAGTCAGCACATCAAGTTACCACAAACCGTTAAATTTCTCCAATGGATAATAAACTCTATTATTTGGAGATTAAATTGAATTTCCACTGACGAAATTTGACAGTTTTGGATACCATGATGTTAATCAAAAAAACAATTGAATTGAGAACCTTCCCTTTTAGAAGTCAGTTAAAAATATCAATCAACTCTTCAAATTTGAAAGAATCATAAAATGATGGCGACACTGAAAGCAGCTTCGATAATGTAGAATGCAAACGCTGGAAGCAGTACAGATTCCCATTTCAGAAACCGTAGATAAAGCGGCATTTTACTGTGCAAAATGTAGATAGTTTTGCAAAAATGCAGCAAGAAACATTTTCAATTTTAAATGAAATATTATTAAACTATGAAGCTTCCCATTGCGGTTGAAGAATAGCAAATGTAGGTTTTATTGAGTAGGTCTAGGTAGAAGTACATGAAAACATTGTTTAAGTACCTATACTCCATTTGGTTAGGTACATAACTATAGGTAAACAATAAAAATGGCGGCGTTCAGGGCTATTTAACCTTTTATTACAATAATATCGTACGAATTGGGAGTGAATTGAATATAGGCAGCTTTAATTGACTTTATAAGTTTTAATCTGAATCAGATGAAAAACAATCACCAGCAATACCTAATAATAAAACGATCACAGTCGTTACATATTACACAGCTCGGGATAACTTTTTTAACAATTAAAATTAAAAACAACACAACTAACAATCAATAAAAATAACGAACAAACAAAACAATAACTAATTAACACAATTTATGGCAAAAGAAACACAAAAACGAACGAAAGTAAAGTAAACACAAACTATCACTAATGGCGTCTGGTTACCCGACTAAATGTAATATCGGTTAAATATTTTGCTGCGGTTCCTCACAGTACTACTTCTCAATTTATTCGAGTTATCAAAAGTATAATACGTAGAAAAATGTTTTCAATAACTGTCTTATTAGTTTCTTTTTAGTAGGCACATGGCAATACTTTATGATATACCTAATAATATTTTTTTATTTAATTGTTCGCAAGCTTCAGAATTAATAATAACCATTTAATATTAAACAAAGTAGTTGAATATGCTAGTGTATAAAAGAAAAATGTGGTTTTATTTTATTAATTTATTTATTTTGGTTACGTTTTATTGCGAAACGAAAAATAGCCCTTTAAAAGAACCTTTTTGTGATTTGTTTACCTTTAGTACCTAACCAAATGGAGTATAGTGAGAAAATTTGAAGACGTACTGTCAAAAACGTTTTAGGTAGGTAGACAGGTAAGTACCTACTTTTATTATTATGATTAATGTTTAAGGAACTGGACTGTTTAAAACATAATATTGAGTTTCTAATTTTGTAATAATTCATTGATTACATTATCGCTATCTCCGATTTATGACCGATCCCAATAACAAATCCATCGATAGATTTGCTTACTAGTGATAGGATTTTGACATTACATAAATGGACCCTAAGTCAAAAATCCTATCATTAATAAGCAAATCTATCGACGGATTTGTCATTGGGACCGGCCGCGGCCGTTAGAGTTCCAATTATGTTAAAAGTTAATTGAGGTTTTCCACGAATTAAGGGGTTACGTTAGATCCACCGTCCGTAATTAATTTCATCGAAAACGGGTTTAATGAAGGTTTAATAAGTAGGTATATCGGTAGGGGTATGGTATAATCCGATGACAGCTAGGTCACGTGGTTGGCACGCGGTGACGTTTGTTTGAAATGATACCACTATGGTGTAAATAAATTGGCGAGCCAGATGCATTTTTTCGTCGTCGAATTTACGTCGGTGACGTTGGTTACATCTATGAGAGGCAAGTTACCTTACTTCTCAACCGACACGACTTACTGCATGTTTTTTTTGTATGTTTGTTACGCGATTATTGCGTCAATTATGAACCGATTTTGATGATTCTTTTTTTGATCAGTAGGTCCATACTTCAGAGGTGGTTCCATAAAAATTTGGTCAAGATCTGATCACACAATTTAGAACAAAATGACTAACACGTAACGCCCGAGTAAATGATAAAAAGATAAAGTCGTCTAGGTATACGTAAAATTTTACTCGCTACCTACTAAAAATGCTGAAATAAAATAACTTTTATGAAAAAGTAAATCTGTCTTTAAAATCTTAAAAATTATGTTATGTGCGAAACAGCTATGGATGTCGGTAGCGAAATCAAAAGATCCGATCAAATCAAAGACTACGAGTTCCGAAACAGTTTCGCACATAACATTATTAGGTATTTATATTTCGCGAAGGCGGTTTTACTTCTTCATAAAAGTTATTTAACTAACTAACGAATAACACGAGACAAAAATAGTTGGGCAATTTATTTATTTAATAATCATGATTTAAAAATGTCCATATTGGAATCAAAGCTGTCAATCAACGGCAACAGTGATCGTGAAATTCGTGAGATTCGTGACGTCACTGCGGGCCATTTTTGGGAATGGAATACCTGGGGCGTAACCAAATCTTGTTCTGCCATGGGTAAGCTATAAAAAAGAGGAAAGGAAAGTATATAGTATTCCAAATATAATTTAATATAATATTAGTAAAATGTAACGTTAAATCGAAGTGTCTTTGGTATCACATCTACAGAAAAATGAGTCGTATCTAGAGAAGGTTGAAACAGCAACACCGATAACTATAAACCACTCTTATACCTACTATTGCCATTCTTATTCTAACACATAGGTTATTAAGACTCAATTTCACGACACTTTCTCTGTTTGTTAATTTAATGTCCGGACGGAATTTGTTTTTTAATGTACTCGTATAAAATTCTCGTGTCACAATGTTTGTAACAAAACTCCTCCAAAACGGCTTGACCGATTCTTATGAAATTTTGTGTGCATATTCAGTAGGTCTGAGAAAAGGACGTAAACTATTTTCATACCCCTAATTGTAAAGGGTTGGCCACCCCAATAATTATATTTTTTGGACAACATTTTTTATTAAATTTTTATGATTCGGCATTAAAAAATATAAACAACCTTAAATTTTGACCCTTCTACCACCGACCCCTATTTTTTTAACAATTTATATGGCAAAACAACGTTTGGTCAGCAAAGGTCAGCTAGTAACTATGTAAGCATACCTTCTCTGATACTACATTTTATGCATATTAGATAAGGACTTATTTATATAACCTTTAGTTTGGATTTAGTTAAAGTTTTGAACGCTCCTGCGGAGTGAAATTGTTAAGATGGTCCTCTAGGGCTGGTGTTTGCAGTTCGCAATCCGTAGGGGCTCTTAAGGGTCCGGTGGAGATTGAATTGCAAACAAAATCGTAATACCGAAATAAATTGTGATCTGGACAATATTCTATCAAATTATGTTATTATTTGAATTAGGTTCCTACGATACTATTTCATCTCTCTTTATAAGACCGGAAAATCGTTCCAAACTTGGTAAAGTTATCAAACATTGAAAGAAAGAAAGAAATAATTATTATATCAGTGAAGTATTTTGGACCAAATGGTAGAGTAGGAATCTACGAGTAGATTAACGGTATCGGCACCCGAATAATAATAGAATTTTATTAAATTGTGCTTGAATTACGATTTATTTCGGTATTGTAAGATAAATTCGGTCCGCCAGACTCAAAGCTCGGCAACGCATCAGCCACTCCTCCGGTGTTGCAGGTGTCCGTGAGCGACGACGACTTGGTACTTATCATCAGGTGGTTCGTCTGTAATACACTGAAAAACCTTTCTTATTGTAATACACTGAAATATAATTAACAACATAATGTTTGCGTGCGCTGTGTCGCTGCCAATCAGCGTATGGCTATGGCATTTATTCCACCGTCGCGTCTCGTCCTCGCTATTATCTCAATTTCTGTGAACCCCAACACAATGGCCAGCGCACGACGCACACCACATCACATCGTACACTAATATGTAAGTAAGAAAGTAGGTACTGTGCTCATTATGTATTCATATTAATGATTTATCTATTTTGTTATTTTCATTATGGAGGTTCCACATCTTCCTGTAGATACAAGATGTGATGAGGAATAAATTGATAAAATAACATTAAGATAAATAAATAGATAAATATCTTAATAACAAAAATATTACATCTAATCAGATGAAACAATAATAATAATAATATGTTATTGAAATAAATTAGAATAAATCAATTTAGAAAAAATACTTATCTTAAAATATAGGTACGTACCTACTACTAACCATCGTCACATGAATATACTTATATAATTTTATCTACATACAATCGCGGTTATCTCTCATTGGGGATGGCAGAGATAAGATAATATAAATAGTATCCTTCTCTTTTCTAATTTGCCGTGCTCACTGCCCTGCAGGGTGTGGACCCTGCAGGGCAGTAAGTAGGTTGGTACCTACATACGTTTTCTGATATGTAACATCTAACATTATTATGGAGTGTAGCCTAGTGTAGGTAATAAAGTATTAAGAGTCCGGCGGACCGAATTTCTCTTACAAACGTAAAACCGAAATAAATCGTAATTCAAACAAAATTTTATCAATTAGTGTTATTATTCGGATTCCGATACCTTTAATCTAGGTTCCTACGCTGCCATTTCGCCCAAAATACTTCACTCTAAATAAATGTAAGCGAATGCAATTTTTGTTAACTTTAACAAGTTAGGAACGATTTTCCGGTCTTTTATTTCCAGTGAAGTAGTAGTAGACGAAATAGTACCGTACGAACCTAGATTGACGGTATCCAAATCCGAATAATAACATAGTTTGATAGATTATTGTCTGGATTACGATTTATTTCGGTATTACGTTTTTGTGAGCAATTTAAACTCCGCAGGCCCCTTAAGTAATGCATGCTATGTCGAGGAGGATTATTGTTACCTATAGATACGTGGCTCAGGAAATAAGTAGGAGTCACTATTTATAGAATTTTGTAACTAAAATTATTATTAACATTCGAGGTCGAAAGAAATTAAATCGTCTGGCTTATCGTCCGCCTCCTAATCTGATTTAATGTCTACTTTTTGTTCAGTTTCCTACAGCCTCCTGAAAGCCTTCAGCGGTCACAAGAGATGTTATTTTTGACGCCCACTTTGATGCAACTGTTTCTTTGCTTTCTTTCCTGTACGCATTGCTAATACATTTATAATATAGGGCTGGTGTGCGCGCCTGAGAAGGTTTATGTAGGTACCTATTTACGACAAAAAACGAAGGCTTTGTAACGCATGCGGGCGCTATAAAATATTTATATACCTACTATATATTTCTTATTCTAAACAAATATGCCGCAGTGCAACAATTCTTTGGCATTATCGAATACAAGACATTATATTCACAAAAAATATTGGTTCCTTTACCTACTGACTCCCTGTAGTACATGTGGCTGTGCCACAGTCATCGACGCTGAGGTCAAAGACAAGGCACTGGTATTATGATTTTATTTAATGGTACCTACCTACACTTCCTTTCTTTCTAAAGGTAGAAGGAGATGGGAGAAATGGAAAAGCAACAGCCCGATTAGTTGAGTGAAAAACGCATTCACGAAATTTGACTGCAGTAAAAAACCTGGTGTGATTTAAAATCGATACAAACTCGCCCAATCCAAACAAGCTTTGAGAATTATTTGGAACGCCTGGAGGTTTAAATATAGGTACTAGTCCATCTGCAATATAGTCTAGTTAAAGTGGAAGGCTTTGAGTTAGATGAAAATTTGAATGTAGTTCCATTCGTTCCGAAACAAATAAAATGTTTCAGAACGAATGGAAAAATTTAACTTCACTTTGAAAGTAGATACCAGCTCAATAGTAAACAATACAATAGTTTACATAAAAAAAACGCAGGGGAGAGGCGCATCATTTATTGTAAATAATAAGTCGTGTACTACCTACCTACTACTTACATTTTCAATAATATCACGAGTTTACAAAAAAAATAAATTTTTGTCTCCAGGGGCAACTGGCATGACACATGTCATGATCGTGGCGAATGTCACGAATCCCATGGCCATGCCTATAGGGCAAAGCAAGGCATGTACGGTTTTTAGTCGGTACGAGTCCGATATACCCTGCCGCCGCCCTGGCAGACGATCCATGAGGAATTTCCATACAACAAAAAAAAAAAGAAAGACACATCATTCCTCAGAATTTGAAGATATACAAATCTCAAACTGCTAAAAACACTATTGGCGTTATTTGAAGTAATTCCAACTCCAAATTCTGACGTCATAGAGCAATTCTGTTGCAGAATTTAGATTATGCCTCAAAAAATATAAAGGAATTTATGTGTCTCGCCCCTGGGGACAAAAATATTTTTTACTTACAACACCACTTATTATTTCTTATATCACATATTTTAAGGTAGGATCAAGGGTAGGATGCTTTGTTGAAGTTTCTTTGGGGTTATACCATCGCATTGTCAAATACTCTGCCGTTATAAAAGCAGTACTAGGTTTTTCTTTATGGATTAAGTCGGCAAACGAGCTGACGAGCCACCTGGTGGTAAATAGTCATCGTCGCCCATTGACATTTTTTTTTCTTCTTCTTTCTTCACCTACGGACTGAAGACTGCCAGAGCTGTAGCAACCGAGGAGAACTGGCTCTTACGTGCAAAAGTTGAAAGACACCAAGGTGCTTTACGACAAACTCCGACGTAAGGGTGGTCACCAGCCAGTCAGAGCCCAAGACGTCCTATCACCAACCAAGTCAGACATTTTCACGCCTCTTGCGGGATGCCTATCTGAAAGGCAGTGAGGAACAGGTATTGTGGAAACATTTTGGTATTCCGGTTTGAGGGGCCAATGTAGCCAGTGAAATTAACTCGCATTTATTGGATAACAGCCGAGGTCTCAAGATGACAATCCGCTAGTGAAGACAGGCAGTGGTGGCGGCTTAGCATCAGTCATCGTATTACATTTAATAAATACATATATTTGTGGTCATTAAGCAGACTACGCTGTTACTTCTTCGGGAAAATGGCAGTACCCTCCTATATGGAGTTATGGCAAGGTTAAAGGTAAAGTTCATGTATAGATTGCTTGACTTGATCTAGCTCGTCAAATTTTATTTCGCTTTAAATTATTATTAATGTGCCTTATTTTAATATTAATTGTGCTAAATGCCTAAGTTGTCAATTTTGACAACTATGTAACTTTAATGTAGATAAACTAAAAGGTATCAATTAATTACGGTAGGTAATAATCCCTTCAATGGAGTTAGGTACGGGATTCAGACAGTAAAAATATAATAGCCGGCAAATAAAGACACTTTCATTAAATTAAGTAGGTAGCAGCTAAAAGCTTTACGCACCTTGACAAGATAAAAAAAGGATTCATCGGGAAATCGAAAATCTAATCGACTTGCTGACACCGACGCAATGGATTTTCGGATGAACAGCTGATCGTATACAAAATTCGACCGTACTAGTGGTATTGGCAAAATATTCGCGTCGTACGAATTTCAGTGGCGCGCGCGTTACATTTTTCCGTATTATTTTTAGATAGGCGGCGGGCGGGCGTCGTCGCGCGCACACGGCAAGTCGCGCGCGGCCCGAGAGGACTGGAGCCCTATGGAGCCCCCGTCGTTCCCTCCTAGCGGCCTGCACACCGTCAGGGCGGCACCCGGGAGCGACGCGACCCTCGTACTACCTTTACCTACCGGCACACCACCTTTTAACTATCAATGGTGAGTCTTTCGTATTTTTTTCAGTCCAGCTAAACATAAAATTAGGTTATAATTTAGTCCTGTACTACGATCACAATAGATCGTGCAGTGTTCGATGCGATAGCATATAGGTTAGGTGAGACGGGAGCTGCGTCCGCGCCGCCCGCCGCCGCGCCGCCGCGCGCCTTGCCGCGCCGGCAAGCTTTGTTTGTTTTTCGTGTGTCGATTATAAATACAACACCAGGAAGCTAGCAAAGACACTTGACACTTCAGCGCTTACTGTTTTAATAATTTGGGGCATTTCGTAATAGAAAAATGTAATGCAAGAACGAGGTGTTATTATAAATAAAAACGGGATGCACAGTTTTACTTTTGCTCGATGCGAACAAGAATGTATTTGGTTCATTATATTTTTAAAATTTTAATGCAGCTATAAAAGTTGTGTTTGATGTTCATGTTTTTTTGGGTTGTCGATGTAAGTTAGCTATTGATCGGTGTATGCCTACCTAGATACTATGTAATATGGTGTTATCTATCTACGTACATATTGTGTATACCTTCGTACGTAGGATGACTTGTGTACGTGTAGTCCCGTCGTTTGCCAAACATTACTGGAACTGAAATTACCCGCGCATCGTGGTTGATCATGAGTACAAACGTATTCATAGCAAAACCTTAGCTTACTTTAGGAGTAAAATCTCACGATAATTTTTTATTAATAGTTTCCTATGGACAAGGTCACCAAACTAAGAAGGATCTTTGGGAAATTGCGAAAGAAACAGGAATTTATCTCATGACAATACACAAATTACATATATGTACAATCAAAAATCTATTGTTCTTGTACAGCAAGGGTTAGGTATAAAGTATATATGTTTATGATTCACAATGACAGATGTGTGTCTGTGTGCATGTGTGCCGTCAGCTGGAACTGGTCTACTCAAAGCCGTTATGGCTCTCTCTTCAAAAGGCCGTCTCAGACATTACCTTGCATTGTATATAACACTGACATAATTATTAATTATTATTGTCCATAAAAGAGACCATGATTCTCTGAGTTTGTTTCGGTAATGTATTGAGTATTGAGTATTGGGTGTTTCTTCTCAAAGCTCCGACCTTTGAGAAGAAACACCCAATACTCAATACTCAATACATTACCGAAACAAACTGAGGAAATGCCGGCGCCATCCAGTTTGAAAAAAAAATCAAAGATCCATTTAAGTACCTAGTATAAATATAATTTTATTTCATTATCCCATCATCATATCAGCCAAAAGAGATCTATAGATGCTGAACAATAGGTCTCCCACATAGACTACCACGGGGTCTGTTAAGCCACTTAAGACAATCCTTACTAATATTATAAACGTGAAAGTTTGTGACTATGGATGTATGGATGTCTCGATGTATGAATGTATGGATGTTTGTTACTCTTTTACGCCAGGATGGCTGAACGGATCTGGATGAAATTTGGCATAGAGATAGATTATAGTCTGGTTAAACACATGGGTTACTTTTATTTAGGTCGGACCCAATTCTGAAATCCACGCAGATAAAGTCGCGGACAGAAGCTAGTATAATACTCGTATATATGTTTCGCTAAATCCTAAATAATTTAAATTTACTAGACCATAGGCTCTGGCGCCTGAGAATAATATTTATATAAGCCGTCTCATTAGCCTGGGGGTCTTAAGAACAACTGCTACGCTAGAGGTCCTGGGTTCGATTCCCAGGTCGAGCATAGTGTTATTGGGTTTTTCTATAAAATTTTCAGTAGCAGCTCGGAGTTTGGGATTTGTGCACAGCTAATGGCAATAGGCACGCCCCTATTACATGGGACCGAAACATACGAACAAACCTTCGGGGAATACAGGCGTGCTGCTAGCCAACATACATATGTTGGCTCGTGCAATTACCTTTGTTCTATACCCTTATCTTTATTGGTGGTGCAGAACTGCCCCATGGATCGTCTGCCACTGCACTTGCTTTCCCTTGCTTTATAGTCACGCCTATTAGATAGGATTCATGACATCATTCCCCACGACCTTGACAGGCTGTGGTTCAGCGTTCCCTTGGAAGGGGTCAAAGGGCGAGGCCTTGATTCGCATCCTCCACGAAGACGCGCGTCTGGCAGACACGGGCTCCGCCCACTGTGTATGCCGAGGTCTGTGACCGCAGTAATTTTATCACCCCATTTCGTACTTATGTTTTTTTATTTGTATCGTGGACAAGGGAAGTCAGCAAGGGTATATAGGACTCCTACTGACCTGAACAGTTTTCTACCCCCTACCATACGCAGGGACGGCGCGACCGCATTTATACGCTCATATTTTTATATTTTACCGTAATTCCTTATCAGACCTGATCAACCCCATACCACGGACGAGTGTCCTGGAGTCCTGGAATACAGAGTTTCCCTAGTTTAGGCTCCAGTCACGGGTGGACAAGACGACCGACAAACGTCATGCAGTCGGAGGCATCAAAAAAATAATGCCTGCGAGTGCACGAGATAAGTTATCTTGTTCCTATCTTTTTTGTCAGTCGAGTTTATTATTTTTAAAAAAATTCCCGTAACCTCATCTTTGCTCCGGAGGCAAGATTAAGGTCAAATCGAGCTCATTTTTAATAAAAAAAAAACTACTTTTTAAAAATCGGTAAACGTATAAGTAGGAGTGACATTTAAAAATATGTATTTAGTTAACAAAATTGTACTCTATTGATAATGATAGAAAAGGGAGCGGATGATGAGGTGACGGCTGACTGGGAGGAATGGAAAAGGGCATGCTGCGTTGACCCCAAATAAATTGGGACAAGGGCAGGGAGATGATGTGATGTAGATACTTAATTGTAGGAGATATCTTATTATGCTTCTTAGATACGTAGCAAACAAACGAAAACATAGTTAGGTACGCCCTTCTAGATTGTAAGCGGTGCAATGACCGCAGCCTATGGACGCAATCAATGTCAAGGATTAATTTTGCCATTTGCACTTTGTCGATTCTGAGAAACTGTAATATATATTTATTACAAATTAAAAATAGAACGTTTCCCATACCATAAAAAATCACATACACAAAGATTCACACCAGGAATGTAGACCTGTAGGCCATACAAATATTTTATTGGTTTGCGGGGATCGAACCCACAACACAGCGTTGAAGCCGAGCGAGCACAGCCTATAGTTAAGTAGGTACATATTCTTGTCGTATATAATATTTAAAATGTAATACTCAAACTATTTATTTAGCACTAGCTTTTTGCCCGCGACTTCGTCCGCATGGAATAGTTACTTTGTTCCATATGAACTTTCATCCCCTATTTTATCCCCTTGGGGGTAGAATTTATCAAAATCCTTTCTTAGCGGATGCCTACGTCCTAACATCTACCTGCATGCCAAATTTCAGCCCGATCCCTCCAGTGGTTTGGGCTGTGTGTTGATAGATAACTATGTCAGTCAGTCAGTTAGTCAGTCACCTTTGAGTTTTATATATATTTAGATTTAGATACAATGTGTTAATGTGATAGGACTCCACCTCTGGATTTACCACCGCATTGCCAATTATTTTGCCGCTAATTAATAATGGGCTGATTGTTTTTTTTGAGTGTGACGTTTACTCGTATCATTCTCCTAGCGACCCCCCCGCGGTTTCACCCGCGTTGTCCCGTTTCGTAGCGTGACATTTAAAAAATATATTTACCAAAAGCTAAAGCTAAAGTACTATCCCTTTTTTTTTTTTTTTTTTTTTTTTTTTTTTTTTTGTACGGAAAATCCTCATGGATCGTCTGCCACCCTGGGAGGCGGCAGGGTATGTCGGACTCGTACCGACTAAAAACCGTACATGCCTTGCTTTGCCCTATAGTCATGGCCATGGGATTCATGACATTCACCACGATCATGACAGGCTGTGATCCAGTGTTTTCTGGATCTCTTCAGAAACCGAGGCTTCATCTCACATCCTACTTACAGCACGCGAAAACGCGCGCCACCTACAGGGGCCATTTTCTGGTCGGGCGACGGACTCCCCAAGTCAATCGCCCGCAGGCCACAGCGCTCATGGAGGCCGGAGGTCTGTCTGCGCTCTCCTGCGCCCGGTGCGTCTACTGCGGATCGGGAGAGAAGTGGATAATTCTCTCTCCCTTTCCGCCGCCTCCTTAGCAAGCATAACTCGCTCGCAATAGGAGGCGGCAGCTTCCCACGCGCTCTCGCTGCTGACCATGGCTTGAATTATGGCCTGAAACGAGAGGTCACCACCTACTGCCGCAACAAGATCACGGCGCTGCTCTGCCCAAGCTGGGCATACCTCCAGAGTATGCTGCGCCGTGTCCTCGGGGCAGCTCACGCAGTGGTGACAACCGGGCGTTGGCTCCCGGCGTATCCGACACAGGTACTTCCCGAAACAGCCATGTCCCGAGAGCACCTGTGTCAGCCGGAAACTGAGAGCGCCATGGCGCCTCTCCAGCCACTCCTCCATCAACGGTCTTATTGCCATTATCGTGGCATGCCCTGCACTGGGTTGCGCAAGTCGCGTCTTCCATTCCACCACTAGGATCTGGCGGAGCGCGATACGCTGTGCCTCAGTTTCGCGAGGCAACGGCAGCTCGCCCCGCTCTAGCGCCTCTCCGCGCCACCGATATAGTGACGCGAGGGTTTTCGCTTCGAGATCCCAGGGCGCGGATCCGGCAAGGAGGCTCGCCGCCTCAAAAGAGATCGTACGGTATCCCCTGATCACCCTGATGGCCATTGCCCGCTGTGGTCTTCGCAGCAGGGTAGCGTTTCGGGCTGATAGGGTGTCCGCCCACACTGGCGCCCCATAGAGCGCCATGGACCGTACGATCCCTACGTAAAGCCTCCGACAAGAGGCGTTAGGCCCCCTCAAGTTGGGCAGCAACCGCGATAGAGCGGATGCGGCGCCCATCAACTTGGGGCCCAATCTTCGGAAGTGATGTCCGAAGTCCCATCGGCCGTCGAGGACAAGTCCAAGGTATTTCATTGTCGACTCGATGCCGATTCGGACACCTCCCACCACGATATGGGATCCTGGAGGTGGTCCCCTCCGGGGCCCATGAAAGTATAGGGCCTCGGATTTACTGAGGGCCACCTTGAGTCCCAACCGCCGGATCCTGCTGACGACTTGAGCAACCCCCGCTGTGGCCAGGATGGCCGCCTGCCGGTGCGTCTCCCCCCTTGCAGTGACCAACGTGTCGTCGGCGTAACACGTTACGCCGACGCCGGGAAGAAGCTCACCGCGCAGCACCCAGTCGTAACCGATGTTCCACAGGAGCGGCCCCAAGACCGAACCCTGCGGAACACCGCACGACATCTCTCGCCGGCCCCACCCTTCCCGACCCGGGTAAATGACGGCTCTGTCCGTCAGATAGGCCCCTACAATGCGACGGAGGTAGGTTGGCACCCTGTGGTATATGAGTGCCTCCCTAATGCAACTCCAGGGCAAACTGTTGAAGGCGTTGGCGATGTCGAGTGACACCGCCAAGACCACCTCGCCCCGAGAGACCGCTTCCTCCGCTTGAGCTCTCACGCGCATGATTGCGTCGATGGTTGAGCGCCCGCGGCGGAAACCGAACTGGTTGTCCGCCAGATCCGGCCCTACACATGTAAGGTGCGCGACGAGGCGGTGTGCAACTATCCTCTCAAAGAGTTTGCCCACCTCGTCGAGCAATACTATGGGCCGATATGCGGACGGACTGTCCGCAGGGCGCCCCTCCTTCCTCAACAGGACCAGCTTTCCTGTCTTCCACCGGCTAGGAAACTGGCCCCGCTCGAGGCATGCGCTAAAGAGCCTTTCTAATCGAGGCCCGAGAGCCTTCGCAGCCAGGACCCATACACGGCCAGGTATGCCATCGGGCCCTGGGGCGGTATTTTTGGCTTGAAGCCTCAGCAACGCCACTCTCATGTTTACTCGGGTCACTTCAGGCACATCGTCGTCGTTATCGGCCGCATCAGGCGCGGAAGACAGACCCATCGGTGGCGGTGTATGCTCCCCACGTGAGGGGAATAGAGCGCTCACCACACCCTCCAGCAGTTGAGGCTGGAGACTCTGGGACAGTGGGGGAGCCCACGAGCGAAGTTTGCCCCGTACCATTCGGTATGGACGCCCCCACGGATCTCGGTCCAGAGTAGCCACGAACTCTTCATTAGCTGAAATTTTGGCTAATGCAATTGCCTCCTTGAGGGCGAGCTTCGCTGCCTTGTACTCGTCGTAAAGCTGCGCCTCTATGACTGCTGAATCCTGCGTGCGGGTACGCCTCCTGCGATGTCTGGCGTACTGGCGGCGCGCCGCAACGCATGCGCTGCGTAGCCACTCTATGTTTTGCGACCACCAGTACACCTGACGTTTTCCAGGTCCGGGCTGAACCCGAGGCATAGCCACATCGCAAATGTGGGTCAGCGCCCGCTGGAACCACTCTGCCTCTACTTCGATGTCGACAGGCCTGTCCGGAGCTGTCACCCAGGCCTGTACGATTGAGGCTTCCAGCAGGGCCTCCCTGTCCAGCCGTTTCAGCGCCCAACGTGGACCGACCCCCGCCGGAGTCGCTCTAACCGGTAGGGACGCGTCACGAGTCTGGGCGGAAACGTCGAATCGTATATAACGATGATCTGAAAGCGTTTCCACGCCCTCCATGACGCGCCAGTTCTGAACTCGATCCGCCAGCATAGGGCTAGCGAATGAAATGTCCACTATTGATCCGCCCAGCTGGCGCACGCACGTGAGAACGGATCCCCGGTTGAGGACGAGTAGGCCAGTTTCCAGAGCCCACTCCTCCAGCACCCTACCCCGTGCATCCGTAGCTCGGGAACCCCAGGCCGTAGATTTAGCGTTGAAGTCTCCGAGCGCCAGCACGGAGCGAGGATTGCTGCGACTAACGATAGTGCCCAATTCCACCAGAAACAACTCGAAATCGGCGAGAGATTTGTTGGGCGAGAAATAAACCCCCAACACCACTACTTCCTCCAACTCAGCCGCTACGTATCCTCTCCCTCTCGTGACATCACCGAGGAGCGGAGATCCGGCGGCTCTAGATAAGATTATGGCCACCGAACCATCGATGTCACCTATCCAATCATCCCTAGGCGGGACAAAATACGGTTCGGCGACCACTGCAACATTGATCGACCACTGCGCCATGCTCTGAAGTAAAAGATCCTGAGCTCTGGCGCAGTGGTTGATATTTGATTGAAGGAGGCTAAGATGTACTGGCATTATTGAGATTCCATCCTCTCTCCATCATGAGGTGTAACCGTGGCAGCTGTTCGAGCTGCGGGTTCCTTACCAGCCGCCTTATTTTTGGGTGGAGCGCAGGATTTGCTACCCGCCCGGTGATCGGCCGCCTTGCCAGCCGTTGCACATACACGACAGTGTGGTGAGGCTTCACAAAAGCCGGCCATGTGTCCGGGTTGACCACAGTTAAAACAACACCCACTGCAGTCTACCTCTGAGGTGCACCGTACACCGACATGACCATTAACTAGGCATCGGTAGCACTTCATGGGCTTGGGCTTAAGTAGTTTGACCTGTGCCGACACCCATCCCACTAGCAGCCGGCGGCCGTCAAGAATTTGACGGACCACCGCTACAGGACAGCTTACCACAGCGGTTCCCATGCTGTTGAAGCCAGGGCGTATCGGCCCCGCCTTCACCTGATCCATCGGACAGCCTCCAGAACTTGCGACGGCTGCCACGAGTTCTTCATGAGTAACAGAGTCATCCAGGCCCAATATGCGCAGATTTGCGCACTTAGTGGGCCTGGACACCCGGACGTCCTCGGATTCTAAGGAAGCCCTCAGTTTCTCAGCGAGGGCGTCTGCTTTTGGACCGCTGGTGCTGGCATCACCGGGAATCTCAAGCATACGGGCTCCAGTCATTGTGGTCTTACAGCGCATATCCGTAATACCAAGATCACCGAGACTTATCTCGGCTTTTGCTTTGGCCAATATACCGGCGTAGGTGATGCCCCTCTGTACTGCTTGGGGCTGTAGGGTGAGTACTACAGCTGCAGAACGAGGGGCTCGGAGCCTGGCCTCTGTCTCCTCAACCGCCCTTTTGGCTTCTTTTGCCTTTTTGGCCGCCCGTTTTCTGTTTCGCCTGGTCTTCTTTTTCTCAGCCTTCTTAGCGCCAACAGTTTCCCATCCAGCCTCATTGGGTTCGAGAGCCGCCTGGTTTTCTTGAGTGGCAGCGGGGACAAATGGTGCTTGGGACGCAGCACTCGTATTTTTCTTGCCCCGTTTTCCCTTACTTGTCCCTTCCGGGATGGCCGTGGTCCGGGCGCCGGCTGCTGCTTGGCCCGCGTGGGCTTGGGAGATCTGCACCTGAGAGGCCTGGGCCTGGGAGGTCTGGACGGCTTCTTCCTGGGAGGCTCGAGTCTTAGACGTCGTGGCTGGGATGGCACGGCCTGACATGACCGTGTTCAGCGTGGTGGGCTGGCTCGGTTGAACACGCGGTGCAGCCGCTTTAACCGCATACGGCGCCGCTGTCACTTGGTCCGCTCTCCCGCGGTCGCCAGCCAAAGGCGGGCGTAGAAATCTACCTTCTAAGACCGCTAACCTAGTGTTAAGCATATTCGCCATTTCTACCTGAATCAATCGAATTAATTCCGATTTCTCTAGTTGAGATGGCTGCACCTCCTCACGATTGCGTTCTTCGCGCCATTTCGTAACTTCAGCCCGATAGTCCGAGTACTCCTTGCGAAGTTCGGACATTTGGGCTGAGAGACGAGCGTTTTCGACCTTCAGATTTTTTAATACCTCAGACGCGGTGCGCTTTACGAGCGTCTCTGCGATTTTTGAGATGGCTGCTGTGTTTTCTTGAATGGCCTTCTGGTTGCAACTGCTCAGCCCCTTGGACACCTGGGCGACCCTCTGCAAGGCCGCCAAGGCATCTTGCAACCTGCCTTCGAGTTCTGAGGCCGGTTTGTCGTCTACCTCATCCTCCTCGTTGCTCACAGAGTACTCTGAAAGGCGAGTAACCCGTCCAGTGATACCTTTTCGGGACACCGTAGCAATCTCTCGCTCCTCTTCTGCGACTGTAGCCGCTTTTTTATTGGGCTTTTGACCCGAATGCTTACCAGTCCCGGGAGGCCGGCCTCTGCCTCTCCTAGCTGTGGTGACCTTAGGGGCCGCCGGTGCCATCTCATCACTTGAGTCTGACTTCAGGTTTTCCACCTGAGAGCGCGTCCGTTTACGAGGGAATTCACTTCCACTGGCAATCGTTGCACTAATCGTGCTGGATGTGCTATCAGAATCCGACATCACATCCACTTCCTTGTCCTCTTCCACATCATTAATTGTTTTAAAATTTGGTTCCATTTTGTTCCCACGAGTATGGGGGAAATAAACGGTCCGCCCGGGCAGTGCCCCCTGTACCCGGGTAAGCCTAGCGTAACCCGCCAGAGGGTCGGCCGGTACTCTGACGGGGGTCGCACTAACGGCTGAACGTTCCTTGTGGAACACCCGTCAGCCATGCATCCTCTCGCGGTGCGCCGCCGCTTAGGATTCGGGTGGCAGTTCGGGCGGTTAAGCCAAGACTGACGAAAAGAACCCTTGCGCCGAGCCGCGAGACATGACCACGTCACTCAGCACATGCAAGGATTCCCTCCGATTTCATGACGGTAGCAGGAAAGGACAGAACTTCCTCTGCCTGCTCGGTGGTAGGGTGAGTACACGCCGAGCCCGCCCTTGCTTCTCCACCGTGTCCTCTGCTCAGATCAGAGAGACCCGTGGAGTAACGCCCCTATGGCCATAAAAAGGCCCCTCCCATGTCAGATCCATGCTAAGATTATAAAGAGCGGGTGGGACTCGCGGTGGCTTAGCGGTCCGAGCGTCTGGTGTATCTAACCAGAAGACGCAGGTTTTGAATCCTGCCCGCGATTGAATTTTTCCTTCGCTAAAATAATTTCTAATCGGTTCCGTAGATCCAGAGATTACCCCTACAACCTCACAAACTCTCTCAAACAAACTTTACCTCTTTATAATATTAGTATAGACAATAATTTAAATAAGAATCTTTATCTAAATAGATATTATAACTACTCGTAAAGAGTACTAAAATAAAACAGTAAGTATCAATCTCATTGATTTACAACACTTAATATTATTGTGTTCCCGTTTGAAGTGCAATAACTAATAAGCTTAGGTAAGGAATTGAACAACAACTTACAAACTTATCATAACAAAGATAATAACGCGCTAGTGATAATACTACTGGTGTTGCTGGCGACTAAAGGCGCCCGCCTGTTGCCGGTTACTATCAGGCGGCCCGTATACTTGTCTACCGCACGTGTGTTGGCAATGCACAGGCGTACAATTTCAGCAAGTCGTTTTGTCGTACGTAATATTTCCATAATGGTGAAGGTCGCTTGTTAGATGCAGGCGACCCAAAGACTTCCGGTTCCTTGTGGAAGTCTTTGGGTAAGGCTTTGTGGAGAGTGGACTTCTAGTGGCTGATATGCTGATGATAATGAATATTTACATCATAAAATAGGTACTTACTAAGTTATTTTAGTGAAGGGAAAATTTGACGGTGGGCAGGATTAAAACATGCGTCTTCTGGTTCAATACACCAGACGCTATTACCTAAGTCACCGCGAGCATGTTCAGAATGTGAGGGTAAATTGATTCTAGGTCACACTCACATTCAACACGAATTTGCCTTCACGTCAGGATGCTAAGGCAAATTTCGACCTGACTGGTGGGACTCTTATATTATAAGACCCATTGGTTTTGGGAAATCAAATACGGATAATTAATTTAAAAAAATATTCAAGTAATGTTAAAAATATGTTTCAGTATTAAATAATTATATTAATTAAGTATCTATTTAAATATTTAGTAGGTACAGTCGGAAAAACAAATTCCTCATTGAATTCAAAACTGGCATAATTCAAAATATTGAAATTTTGAGTTACTCGTAGTTAACGGATTCTCATTCTATATTTCGTATTTAATTTCATGCATTGCGCAGTTGTCTTGCTAGTTCATTTTAAATGGTAGTATTTTGATGTGGTATATTGAATTCAGTCAACGAAATTAGGTATAGGTACTCAATGCCACATCAGTTTCCTAACATTTGAATTGCCTATATCTATACGTTGCGGATTCAGTACTGCAAAGGTAAGCTTCCTCCATAGTAGTTGGGGAGCCCATGATGTTATTTTGGATTTACTCGAGCGCGTCAGATTTTCATAGGGGAACCTTGCACCTTATTGAGTATCTCCACCAAATATGAGCCCTATATATATGGCCGAACGTCTAGGGCAGCCCATCAGATTTGTAAAAAAAATTGATCCTCGGAAATACTCGAGCGCGTCAGATTAAGCTGTGGTGGGTTAATTACTAGCTAAAAAGCTATACATTTTGAAAATCTGACGATTTGAGCGTAACGTAAGGGATTGGGAGGGTCACAAAGTTGTAAAAAAAAACGATGTCTTGACATTCTCGAGCGCGGTTAATTTATTTTTTATAATTAAGGGAATAATGCATGAATCACGAAAAAAATATAATCTGCCGATTTCCACAAGCCGAAGTAATAAAATTCGTCTTTGAAGATTATATTCCAGACAAAATTTTAGTTTTTCGCGTATATCTCTGAAACGGTGAGAGCTACCGGAAAAATGAATAAGAGACAATTTGTAGATCGTGAAATTCTCTACAAAAAAAGTATAAGTACTTTTTTCCTAAGAAATACCGTTCTCGAGTTATCGCGATTTCAGATTGTAGGAAAGTCGTATTTTCAATTAGGTACAACATTTAAGCACACATTTCCGCACCACCTCTGAGGCAGTTCATTGCCCAGCCACACTTGCAATTAGAAGAACACACGAAACAAGTGTTGATAAGCAGAAGCAGATGTTGGAGGGAGACAAGATAACTGGAACTGCACTATTTTATTTGTCCTGGTATTTTTCAAGACATACAAAAATCTACCTATAGGTACTTGTCCATGGATTCCAATTATTTCGGAACTCAATATAAAGCAAGGAGAAAACGAATTCCATTGGTGAGGATCACATCTACTGAAGAGTTTATGTTTGTACCTAAATACTTATCAATAAATTTAAAAACCTACTGCAGTTTTTCACTTTTTGAAAATTGCTGTTGTCGCCAGTTATCGCATGTAGGATTAAAATATCCATATTTTGGATGTTTCCATGGTCCGAATGTTTTTTGTACTTTGCCGATTCGCACCGTGGTGCGAAAAGACGGAAGACTATTTTAAGCTTAGATCGGACCACTATGTACACGCAAATTCAATCGATTCGTGTCGATTCGATTGTAAAAGAAATAAATATTAGAATAAAGAAATTATAATATAATATATTTAATATAATTATTGCTGTTGAACAGTTTTGTCCTTTTTATGTTTATGTTACTTTAGTAAAAGCTAATACCTAATTTATGTTCGTCATAACATAAATTAGGTAAACCCAAAAAGTAAACTTTCTTTTGTCAAAATTTAACTTGAATGCCAAGTTCAGAGATATCAAAGAAGAAATTAAACATTCAAATTTCTTAAAAACTATTGATTTTATACCATCCTACATATAGGGGCTAGGCTATAGCTCCGTACGCCGTCGTTAAAATCTCTCAAGCATGCAGGTTTCGATATTTTCTTTCACCGTTTAAGCGAGTGACAATTAATTATTTAATACACTTTCATTGTGAAAAGTTAGAGGTGCATGCCTTGCATCCGAAATCAAGATCTCCTACTTATGTTTCGCACCAAGCTGCGAATCGACGAAGTACAAAAAAGCTGATATACACCACGGTCCCAAAAGGGTCCTTGTGCGATTTACACTGTAATTTTATGGTTACTGAAAATTTAAATAACAAAATATTTTTTGTAATCGTCAGATTAACAAAACCCCTCAAGATAAACGTCAGATTTTTGGCTACCATAACTAGAACATCATGATGAACCTTCCTTATAAAAATCTGACACGCTCGAGTATTTCAATTTGACGATTTTTTTTTACATTTTCGAAAATTTGCCACCAGCTTGCGTCACTTCCGAATCGTCAGTCTTTTGAATTGGGAGCATTTTTAGGGTTCACTTAACATCTCTTGTGAATATCTGACGCGCTCGAATAAATCCATTTTTTTTCTACTTTCTACGATTCCGTATGGCCACCCCCACCACGCAAAACGGCAGATAAACATACCATTGATATCAGGGACACTTTGGGGCTTCTAAAATATCAATATCTGACACGCTTATGTATATCCACGTATCTGTTTTTTTTTACATTTTTGAAAATCTGTAGCCGCTTTCCCCACCACTAAAGGGGAAACATTATATAACCTTTTATGCTTCCTATCATCTAATCTACAATATCTAATAGGTCCCCACGACGCTCGAGTAAATCCACATTTAGCATCACGGGCTCCCCTACTATAGGTCGATAAGGTTGAATTTAAAGTAGAAGAAATAATCACAAGTACCTATAGGTATCAGACTTTCTAATGAGTGTTGTCAATATGATCTGTTTCTGCATGAACTAATATCACTTCTGAATTTTTAATCAGACAACTCGTGTAGGTAGGTACATAATACATAAATTATATCAGTCGATTGCATCTGATATTTATTGCTCAAATGAAAATAAATCGTTCTGCTTGCCCCGCCATCTTGCGGTAGTCGGTCACCTAAATAGACTTGATTCAGGTGCCTATCTTTGATATATCTGCTCGGCAGAGTACCGGCTATATTTGCTAGATATCCGTTACGTAATTGTGACCAGTTCCAATTCAGACGAAAGATCTGGGGGCCAAGTAGTCTACTTCTTTGACAGTCTACAGATTTTGTAGACAAATCTGTCAAAGATCAACAATTCCGAAGTTATTGAATGACGATTTTGTCGCTGTAAAAAGCAGAGTAAGGCTGCGTTTCTACCAGAGATGTGCGAGGATGCGTAGCGAGGGATGAGTTTGTTATAACCAATAGAATCTCTTCATTTACCGACCTCGTTCGGTACAGCTCTAGTGGAAACGGCTCAGCAGAGCGAGGTTATTGTGTGTGTTCCGAGGGATGTGTCGCGCTCCCACCACTCCTAAGCTTAACCCGGCCCGCATTTGAAACGAGTCTGCCACACGTCCTCGCACCGCTTATCTGTGCACCGTTTCGAACGCAGCCTGCCCTGTGGATGACTGAAGTTGTACGCAAGTGATTGCGCAGTGACAAATTTTACCTACGATTAAATTTTGATGACTGTTTCGCATCTGAAGGTATTCTTCGTTCTATCATAATATTGATATTTTTGTACAAAATCACTTATTTTAGTGTCTCTACCAGCGCGGCCGTTTGGAATGGCTAACCGAACACGTAAAAGAAGGATAGAGGTCTTGGTAGAGTTGCCGTTATTTTTTGTAGAAACTAATATCATTGCCTGATAGGTATGTTAAAAAAAAATTAAGTACATAATTACTATATTTTAATTTGTAATTTTTCAATTTGTATTGAAAAATTGCAATCTGTTGGTAGTAATTTCTCAGCAAATAACACATTGACAGGTTACAGGCAAAAATAAATGAATTGTTTTAGCAGAAATATAAACTTCGTTTGAATAGAATTCATTATAGCATTATCTCGCAATAAATATTAGTTTGCTTTTCTCCCGGGAAGCAGCAGCTTCCAAATTAGAATTAGTCCCAAACATAGCCCCAAACTATCGGCCCAATATAAAACAGCTTATTTAGAATGATGCCAGCCAAGGTTTACCTTTTACTTACCAAAAATAAATGCGAGACTAGTTAGCCAGTCACGACGATCGTAACGCCATCTAGTTGGCAACGTCGGAAGCGCTTCACTAGCGACCTACTAAAATGTTTGTTTGTTTAACGCCATCTGCTGGTGTGAACGTGAGCTAGATTCTTGGCAGTTTATTTTTATAGTTAGATCATTGAAGTTATTTAGATTTAGGCGCTTTATTTCTTGGAATAAGCTTATTTTTACTATCAATAGACATCGATGTGGTCCACGTTACTGAAACGATCATAATCTTGTGTATAAGCGCAAGCGCAAGCCGAGATTTTTTGGAGGTTTTCCTTTTTGTTTCACCGTAGTTGGGTAAAAAGATGCGATCTCACGTTGAGCTTATAAGTATACAGTGATCCTAAATTATATTATTAGGTAATATCTGTAAACGGACACAATATTTAAGTTACTGTTTTAGACATTTAGTACTAGATGGCGCTGACATTTCCTACTTCTGAGAAGAAATGCAGAAACAAACTGGAAGAAACTTGGTTTCTTCGAGTTCGGCATCACAGTATCAATTATTAGGTGTGGCACAATGTATGGAAATATCTGAAATGGCCTTTTGAAAAGAGAACCATACATAGCGTTTTTGAACCAGTCCCAAGATGCATGCATGCATTACTCATTGTGTAACTAGACCATAATTTTCATAAATTCGCCAGGGGTTATGATTTTATTTCATTATAAAAGGATACCTATTATCATCATCATCATTGCGTGTGGCATCCTGCGTGGATTAAATTCCCATATCCAAGTTTTTTAGCCAGCTTGAGGCGGCAGGTGTAATTTGTGGACTTCCACCGGGAAAACAGCGAAGTGGACATTCGTTTACCACATGGGAAAGTGTCTGGTCAGATGCCCCATTTATGGAGGTGGTGGTTGGAATGAAATCGGTTCAGTCGGGTCCAAGTTTTTTTTTATACCACTAAGGTGGCAAACAATCCGTTACCGTAGCCTATGGACGCTTGCAACACCAGGGGCATCACTCGCGCGTTGCCGACCCTTAAATTTACGGTCCAGTCGAAACCGGGCAGTCTATTAGTGGGGTCCGATACGAGGATACCTATATTTAATAAATATAAGTTTAACCGTTCAACAGAATGGCGCGAGACAGCCACAGGTGATACAAATTTAAGATACGATACCATTCCTAAGCTTATATTTTAAGTATTTTTTAATGTTATTTAACACCTCATGTATCCGTAGGCTATATTTTTTGTGAAATAAATATTTCAGAACGTGAAACTTTCAAGTCGCTCTCACGTTAAATAAATCATTAAATGAAGCTTTTCTAAGACCATCCATATTTGAACAGCTTAAAGCCTTAAAGTCTTACATACAAATTAGATATTACTTAATGTCTTCGGAAATTGTAGGTCTAAGTCAGATAGAATTGACTAGATAAGATACTTACTTAGGTATAAAAGGTAAGGTATCGCGATAAGGCCGCCTATTGTATATTTTAAGTTGATATATTTGTCCTGTTTACACAGTGTATTTTGTGTACAATAAAGAATATATTAATAATATTATTATAAGCATTTTTTAAGGTTGCCATACACTAATAAATTCTCGTTTAAGTATCGTGTGATTCATGTTCGACTTATAACCAAAAAACGTTTCTTTCGAAACGGGCCCAGTATTGCAAAGCAGTGATAACCTAGTGATATGACCATAGGACTGCCAAGTCAAAGGTCTCGAGTTCGGATCCAAGGCACGCACCTCTGACTTTTCGAAGTCATGTACGTATTAATAGTTAATTATCACGCGCTTAAACGGTGAAGGAAAACATCGTGAGGAAACCTGCACGCCTGAGAGATTTTCTCGACGGTGTGTGAAGTCTGCCAACCCGCATTAGGCTAGCATGGTGGACTATAACCTAATCTCACTCATTCTGCGACGAGACCCATGCCCAGCAGTAGAACAATGTAATGGGTTGATTATGCTATGTATGGGCCCAGTATTGTATATGAAAAGTAAGTCTCAAGACCGCTCATCTGTTTTACTTTAATAAAAAAAATATTTCGTTTTGGATTTTTCTCTAAGCGACATGTCTGCTAACCTGCAGTACACCACAATACCTACCTGGTATTGTGGTGTACTCATAATAACTAATATTTCTTACTCTGAGGAGACGTAAATGAATTGATGACGAAGCGTACCTATATTCAAATTCACGGAAAAAATAACTTTAATTAACGTGGCCTTGCCAGTTAATAGGTAACCTACAACGTTTTGGATCCTTTACAGTTAATAATTAACAACAATGTAAGGTAGCTGTTAACTGAGTAATTGCAACATTAAGACGTCAAACAACTTAGTCTACGCGTTACCATGGATGCTATAAAGGATCCGAAATATCGGGATTAAATAATAACAATACAACGCGATAAAATCCGTTAAAAGTAGATAGTTTTATTTCAATACCTACTTTAAAATACTTACAAATAATAATATTTTCATCTATTTTCAACGTATTTATGTCCAATGGTGGTCCAAGTTACCAATAACGTGGATTATCATATTATAAAATTAAACACTGAAACACTGATAATCACCAAATTTTGACATTTAAGACATTGAGATTAAGGAATTACAATTATAAGATTTCTGAAAATTCAAATCACCCTTCAGGTCTCAATAGTACAAGCGCGATATTAAACTTTTAATATCCGGGGAGTGTAATATACGGGGAATATCTATCTATAATCATGCGACCTTTATCGCATGCAAATCTAGGAAGCAGGATGTTAATAAAACGACTCGCAAATAGAGTCTTTGAAAGGATTTATCGGATATATGTACGATAGAAATATAGCACCACCTGCTTTGATACGAATGCAACACAAGCGTAATTAATACCGAACCTCACGTGAGCTGGTAAACAATTTCCATTGTTTATTACGAGCTTGTTATAGGCCTGTCATTTACTGTGGCGTCGGTATGAGCTGCCATCAATTCTCAACCTTTTTAGTGTCAAGAGTGTCTCACCAAATAGCTGTTAAAAAATCTCATGTTACATATATTTTGATTATAAGATATTGAAATAAAGCCACTTTTTACGGATTAAAGTGGTAAAAGGTATGAATGTAAAGAGTTTGATTCATTGGGATTTAATAATATCAATATATCACTACGCCTGTATTCCCCGAAGGGTTAGGCAGAGTGGTTATGTTTCAGCATTTATTTTACCTCTTACATAGTTTTAAAACGGCACAACCGGTTTTATTTTTAAAAATACCTGCTCCCCACGATTTCATTAGTGACCTAAAATGATACTTAAACTTTCACCCCCCGCCTTTAAAATAAGAAAATTCAATAACCCTTTCTTAGCGCTCGTCTACAATGCAAAAGGAATCATGCAAACTTACAGGGATCTAGCATCCTGTAGTTTCGCCCGTGCGTTGATACGTCAGTCAGTCGTCAGGTTCTTCTTTTATATAAGTATTTTATTTTATTACTTTAGAAATCTTACAGCTAACGTACAAATATAATAAAAAAATAGTAAAATATGGCCAATTACAAGTTTTCGCTAATAAGACATTAAGTAGTAAGTAATAATGTCAGGTAGACATAGGCAAACAAGTTAAAGACAATTCAAAATGAATAACTGTGTCCAAAGTAATACAATTCAAAATCTGTTTAAGTAGCTATAAATTAATAAGTTACTCACACTCACACGGAGCAAATATTTGTAAAATTTGTATGATCTACAGGTAGTTGTTCCGGGTCTGGGCTTAATGTTAGTTGAAAAATTGGTTGTTTAAAATTTTTTTTAGTTTATTTAAAGATAAAAGGAAATTTCGTATACAGGAATTATAATTGAACATGTTGAGACCCCTTAACCCCTACAATATTGAACGTGACCCCTTTAGGGGTCTCGAAACCCAGGTTGAGAAACAATGAACTACACAATAATACTTTGTGCCAGTCAGAGGGTCGAAAGCGAGACTGACTGAATGTCCAGGGTGCTTGGGGCGATAATTTACATGCAGGCTCTGTCAATATGAGAAATAACTAGATATACAGGGTGACATTGGAAACATGCGGGAATGGGAAGTTAAGTAACCGTTACTTAATGATTTTAAAATGTAGTTTTAATAATCAAAATTGTTTTTTTTTATTCTTAATAGGTTATTTGATAATTGTACAAAAATAATCATATTTGCTATCTCTGATGGTGCAAACTAAGCTATTGTCTTCGCTCGATCAATCCATTACGCAGATAGTTACTACGTGAAGTATGGCAATGCTCTGAATTTACGATCATTTGCCATTTTTTTCTATTTTCGACGAGGCAGTAGAAGCTCACGAGACGTTGCCAAACTCTTTTCAAAATACTAAAAAAAAGTATAATTATTTTCCTTAATCACATGAAATAAGTTTGAAATTCCAAATTAAATAAAAAAATAAGTAAAGAATACTTATTATTGGTTCGAAATATTCGTAACACAATAAAATTTCAATCAATAATACTTTAGAATTATGCCAAGTGCATATTTGTGACTGTACCGAACTAAGCTCTGCGTTTACGAACGATAATATAACTTAACATTTGGTATTATCGTTGAAATCATAAATAGGTACCAATGGTAAACTTTTGTTGATGTCGCTACGACCCTTTAAATGAACATTTCAGCTGTACACTAGTTGATGTCCGCAGTTTCACTCACGTCCCAATAATATTAATATATTAGTAAGTCCCATTCTAGGCGGTGTATCAAGATGCACCTCTAACAAGTTTTGTTAGAGGTGCATGTTTCATCTTAATACACCATTCAATTCCATGCAGTAGTTTTTGCGTGATGGGCGTACAAACATACAGACAGACAGACAACAATTCTAAAAATTGTTATTTTGGCTTCTTTTGCTGTAGTAAAGGCCCGCCTAATGTACAGACATCGACCTGTTACAATTTTATTATAGGTATACTCGTAGATATTCAGTTCTATTATGATTCGTCACCTCTCAATTGACGTGCCGTGCCGGGCGTTAGCTGAGATTGCTAGCTAAATAAAATAGGTACAGTCCAGTTTATTATCCCCATGGGATAATAAAATTTGATTGCATATTAAATTGAAAATTGATTGAGGACATTTGAATGTGCTGTTGACCGTACAAACTATTAAAGTCTGCTGTTGCCTGTTATAAACCTGATACGTAATAGAGCTAAAGTGATTTCCATGCGGTAGTGAATTTTGATATCTACCTATGTATCGCATGACGAGAATCTCGCAAAAAAGACAGGTATTTATTTATTTCAGGATCTCCAACAAAGTATGTACATAATTAATTTGTTACATAAAATATTGCAGAAATGGTTTTTTAGCTTAAAGTTTGATAATAAAAATAAAAACTTTATAAATTATAATGGTCTTCTACCAAGGGCAGCCGTTGGCCCATGTGACCCATATAGTTGTCGTTTTTTTTGTATGAAAATCGTTTTTTGAATAATCACATAATATATTAAATATTAGCTTCTGTCCGCGGCTTTGTCTGCGTGGATTTAAGAATTGGATCCGACCTGGATAGCCTATATGTTATTCCAGGCTATAATCTATCTGTGTGCCAAATTTTATCCAGACCCGTTCAGCCGTTCAGCGTGAAAGAGTAACAAAGATCCATACCTCCATATTTACAAACTTTCACCTTTATAATATTAGTCAGGATTTTATTTGATGGCTTGACCTATATCTACTCGTAACCTACATATTTAAATATCCTCATGTATTCAACATTCCATTCTCACAGCAAACTCTTAGAACAAACACGGAACTTCTAAAACCGAACTCGTAAGTTCTAAAACCGAACTCGTAATCGCTAAACTATAAATCCAAAACCGTTTAGTCTCGCAACATTGTCTGTCGCGTCTTAAGCCTGTTGTAAACTTCGCGGCGCGGCGCTAGAGTCGCTCTAACGAAAATAAGTCGGCGCCCGCGCAGTTATCGCCCGGCTCCGCGGGTATTCGAACGAAATGCGCCCTCAATATGGGCAGCAACTGTTGCAAAGGCGATGCCGGCGGTAGACCTATCAGGTCTAACTCCTCTATATACAGCAGGTATTTCTTGCTGGCTATAACCATTCTCCAGGAGTTCTTCGGCGTACCTTGGGTCCTCAGACCTTTACGCCCGTACGTAGTGTAGTGATAGTGCACCAGTGTAGTGTTGTGCTTGAGGTAGTATAGTTTTAGTTACATAATTAAGGACAGGTACCAGTCAAAATTAAAGCATGATCCGTTTAAAAATCGAACGGTAACGAGTTCTTTTGGAAGCTGAGTTCGAATTTCGTGTGATTTGATTGGCTTATTATTTTTCTGAGCGAATTTATTGGTCGTTATTGTTTTAATTGTGTCGAATTTAAATTTTGTCGATCCTTCGGCAGCCACAGGTGTCTATTGCCAACTATTAGCGAAGTACTGCGTGATATTTATTTGTGTCGTAAATTAAATAGTTCATCACTTATTTTCATTCTTTATAGGTAATTTTATGGCAATATATTTATCTATTAGATTTTTTACGGTTCTGTGCAAGAGTAATAGTATCTAATAGTAATACAGTGAGCAATTTCGTTCTTCATCGCATAGCGATTTATATGAAAAGTTTATTATGTAATATAAATAACATCAGTGAACTTTTTGATCCAGCAAAATTGTTGAATGGTTTTTTTAGTATTTGTTATTTTTTAGCATACACTCACAGCATATAGTTTACATTATTCGTATATTGATTATTTTTACATAATGAACGTAACATAAATTCGTGGACGTAGAATTTTAAATAATCAAAGTTAAATATCAATGCTAACGAACTCATTGAGGTGTTGTTTTTTATTCAATAAGGTGGCTTTTTTTTTAAATAGCTTTCTGATTCATTCGTTCTCCTTGGTAAAATTTAAAGATTTATGTTATGTCGGCGTATCGAAGCACCATTAAGTAGTGTATAATTGGGGTTTCTGGATAAAAAGGGATCCAGCAACTCCATACCACATACCATCACGCCTGTATTCCCCGAAGGGTTAGGCAGAGGTGTACTTAATGTACACCCACAGTTCGCCGGTATGTTTAGGTCCCATGTTATAGGGGGCGAGCCTATAGCCATTAACCGGGCACAAATCTAGACTCCGAGCTGCTAATGAGAATTTCATAGAAAAACCCAATAACACTGCTCGACCTGGGGATCGAACCCAGGACCTCTAGTGTAGCAGTCTCACTTGGGACCACTAGACTAATGAGGCAGTCAACTCCAATTATACACTTATTAAAATGTGTCATCTATTCAAATACTACTACTTACTACAATTTGAAGCTATCCCTTGATTTCAAATAAATCGTCTATTCAAATAGACCATCAATTCAAGTATCTATAATCTATTCAAAAACTGTTATATTATCTACTAGCGACCCGCCCGCAGTTTCACTCGCGTTGTCCCATTTCTTAGAGCTGTAGCGTAATGTTAAATAGCTTAAAATCTTCCTCTTGAATCACTCTATCTATTAAAAAAAACCGCTTCAAAATCCGTTGCGTAGTTTTAAAGATTTAAGCATACATAGGGACGGACAGGCAGCGACAGCGACTTTGTTTTATACTATGTAGTGATTATAGCTGTTCTAAATAATGTGGTTAAATACTGCTACTACTGCTAATATCATCTACTTAAATAATAAAGTTTAACGACTGTCAAAGATTAAAAAAAAATACAACTGCTTTTATAAATCAATGTTTAATTGTAATCATTACATAGACTAATTAAAAAACATGATCTATATTTATTTTGCATCTGAGTATCTTCGCCGACGATATAGCATCCATATTATTTTTCCCAAAGTGATGCACGCACAAATCAGCTTTGTATTTATATAATATAATCTGTCCGCGGTCTTCAAAATGTTTTGCATACACTACTCCATTATTTTGTAGATTTTAATAGTACACAAGTAGTAAATTTATTTCACATCATGTCTAATAGAGATGTCATTTATTTACATGAACAATAAACTATAAATATTATAAAAAGATACCTATTATTACTTTTTAAACTTAATCTTATAACATTACGTCGGTATTGTGCGTAAACTGCAGAATATGTAGGCACATAAACCTATTTAATAAAAAAATCCGTGTCAGCGAAAGTATTTTATTGCTACGTTGTTTAGATAAATTTATTAAAAATAATTTAAATTCATTCACAGTTACTTAGTCTTTACTAAAATTTTTGAAATTACAAAGTTTTCGATCTCGTATTCTTTTTATTAATAAGTACCACGTGGAAAATTTTGACAGTTTATGATGTCAACTTTTATTTTTATCTAACCTTTAAAATATGATTCGACTTTTAGGCAAAGGTCTCCCCACCTTCTTCCACTGATCTATGTCAAGAATTATCTGAGGCCAATCTGTCCGGAAAGTGTCGTTAGGAACCTTAAACCTATAACCTAAAACCTATAGTTTTTCATAAATCTAAGTGATACCTATAGTTTGCATGAAAATCATTCTACGAGTATTTATTGGTGATAATTGAATTCTAATTTTAAAACGATGTAGGGACTTCAATTAACAATTATAGTCAGAAATTAATTTATCAATGCGGTTTGGCGTTTTGAACTATTTGGTCGCTTTGACTGTTTTGTGTTGTATTGTGGGGTTAATTGATGTAGATACCTGAATTACCAGTTCATGTGAAGTATGGACGGCTGTTTTAATGTTACGAATGCAGTTACTATAAATATTATTTTCTGTTGTGTATTGCTGCAGCAGTGATAGCTTAGTGATACGACCATTGAACTGCCAAGTCGAAGTCGATGCCCATCTCTGACTTTTCGAAGTCATGTCCATATTACGAGTAATAGTTAATTATCACGCGCTAAACGGTAAAGCAAAATGTTGTGAAAAACTTGCATGCCTCAGAAATTTTCTCGACGGCGTGTGTTGTCTGCTAACCCGCAATAGGCTAGCACGGTGGACTATAGCCTAATCCCTCTCATATTGAGAGGAGACCCGTGTCCAGCAGTGGGACAGTATAATGGGTTGATAATGTATGTATGTAGGTATTGCTGGAGACTTGCATATATATATATATATATATATATTCGTAAGCCTATCACGAATAAAAACACTTGACCGCCAGTTTGCGATGTTAAGCGATACTGCGATCTACGATGGACCGCGCTTGCCTAGAAGAAACCGATTCACTCGTGATTTAAAGACACCCAGATTATATCTATCAGGGAAGACCCACTCGGGAAGTGCATTCCATATTTCAGCGGTACGCATTATAAAAGTGGACTTAAAGCGTTTCGGTTAGCAGTGGCGAAGTGGTAGGAGTCGGAGCTATACTACTTTAAAATAGTTTTAATTTAATCAAATATTTAGGTAATAGATAGATTAATGAAATATTCTTGCTTTTAAACCGAAAATTAATGCAAAAAACAATTTTATATATCATACATTAATACAATGGGCGCTTTTATAGCTAACAGCGATCATCATTTAATACCATTCAGCGTAACTACTTATAACGATCATCAGATCTCCACGATCTTATTCTCCCTTGCCTTTTCTACTATTGGATGACCAGAAGCAAGAAAAAGCGACAACGGTTCATGGTGGACATTCCAAAAACTCGAACGACACGCTTTAAGGCCACTTTTATCATGCGTACCGCCGAAATGTGGAATGCGCTTCCCGATTGGGTCTTCCCCGATTGATATAAATAATCTGGATGAGAAACAAATTACTCTCTATGTCAATAGGATTAAATTTAAGTTTGAATCAAAATAATCAACATCCGTGTATCATTGAGATATTCTTTAATTTTCTTATGACCAGCCCCTATATCAAATCCGTCGATAGATTTGCTTATTACAGATATGATTTTGACATAAGCTTCATACATATAATGTCAAAATCCTATGTGTAGTAAGAAAATCTATCAACGGATTTGATATAGGGACTGGCCATTAGTAGTTCAGATCATTTTGAACAGTTTGTGTGTAAAAGATATATTTGATGATGTCTGTACAATAAAAATAAGCACTCTGTATGTGTCATCATGGGTTTTTATATCATTCTCTTTTGCTAACCTTGTCTCACGTATAATATTTGGGTCACTATGTTGGATTCCGTCGTCATTTTATGTTGACCAAGGTCTTTCAACCTTTTCTTTTAAAAGCATTATATATTTGACGTTTATGAAACTTCAAGTTGTGGTAAATAATATTAACTCTTTGAAGAATTTTCAAAATACGAATAATATTTTTTGAATACGTTGGTGGGAATGTAGTAGCACTAGAAAACTAACTTTACTTTGCAGGTTCATGTTTAGAGCTGATTTCGCTCTTGGATCAGTATGGAAAATGCGTATAATTTTCATGCTGGTTCAATTAAAAACTATTTATGGACATATTCTGACAAAAACTATTATTCGTCTTTCGAGAAGTCTTCATATAGAGTCTTCTTTATACAAAACAGGAAATGTAAATACCAACTATATTATAATACTCTTTGGTATATACAATCTTCCCCGATAGTTATAATCTGGGTGTCTTTAAATCACGAGTGAATCGGTATCTTCTAGGCGAGCGCGCTCCATCGTAGATCGCAGTGTCGCTTAACATCAGGCGAACTGGCGATTAAGCGTAAGCCTATCAGGAATAAAACAAAATAGGGTCGGTTTTTCCATCGCCAGATAACTCTTAACTGAGGAATAAAATTGACGTTTGACAGATCTTGTATAGCAAAACTGTCAAAAATTCGAATTTGTCAAAAAGGCGATAGAAAAATCGGCTAAGGGCCGATTTTTCTATCGCCTTTTTGACAAATTCGAAAATTTTCGACCACTAAAATAGGTTATTTTAAAGACTCAAAACTAGTTGCACGGTTCCGAAAAATTGGTTTTATGGAGAAGACTGGCCAGAAACTATGTTTAAAGAAATGAACGTGTTAATGTCTAAGTATATAAAATTAATAAAAAAGAATTGATGGTGCGTACCAACACACCATCAATTTTTTTGGATGTAATTCTTTTTAGGATGACATCAATTTCGGTCTAACTAAGACGTAAACCTTCAAAGCCATACATACATACATAAAATTGCTACCGCAATATTGTGAAGAACGTAACACGTCTTAATTTACAAGAGTTTCTTGCCGGTTTTTTTCATAAGATTAAGTTTTGGGATTGTGCAACTAGGCTTACTTAAATCCTTGTGAAAGCTTATTTGAAATTAAAACAAATGAACAACTTTTTACTTATGTATAGCTGCATTTTGTGGGCTTCGTAAATAAAATTCGCAGTTATGAATTTGTTTATTTTCCTCTATTCACGAAAATGAGCGTAAGAAATTAAGAATATTATTCGCTTAGTTTAAGTGGCTAAAGTAATATAAGGTAATTAAGTATTCTATGTTGCAAGTTTTTTTTTATGGGATAGGAGGGCAAACGAGCAGACGGATCACCTGATGGTAAGCGATTACCGCCGCCCATGGACACCCGCAACACCGAAAGAGGAGTCACAAGTGCGTTGCCGACCTTAAAAAGAGGATTGGGCCTCCGGTAACCTCACTCACTCGGCGAAACACAACGTAAGCGTTGTTTAACGCCGGTTTTCTGTGAGGCCGTGGTATCACTTCGGTCGAGCCGGCCCATTCGTGCCGAAGCATGGCTCTCCCACGTGTCAGAAGACAAAATATCAGATGTTAGATGTTACTATTTCCTATCCCTATGGGGCGTTTCGTGAAGATTATAACATTATAATATATATGTATGGGTATACAATTATATGTATTTATTTTTCGCACAAAAAGAGGTCACTAAGAAAACTGATTTCGGTGAACAAATAAATTTAAAATAGGAATCACAAATCCTTATTCCTTACTAATATTATAGAAAATCAAACGAACTTACCTGTAAGTGACGTTGGATGACTATTAAATGATGGGATTCGCCTGAGAGATTACACTTATTTACTTGTAGTAGCACTATCATGTGTTGCCATCTTACACCATTTTTAGAGCAACAATTTAAAGAGTAAAAAATAAAAATATATTATCTGTGCTCTAATGTTGATATCTCATACACTTTTTGTGTGGTTGCCATCGCGCACGGAATCACAAATCCATACTCCTTACTAATATTATAAACGGTGAAGTTTGTACGTATGGATTCAAGGATGTATGTATGGATATTTGTTACTTTTTCACGCCATAATGGATGGACGGATTTGTTTGAAATTTGGCACACAGATTATATCCTGGAATAACACATGCTAATTTTTATTCTGGTCGGACCCAATCCTGAAGTCCACGCTGACAAAGTTGCGGGCAGAAGCTACTAATAAATATTTTATAATGAAAAAAAAAAATGTTAAATTACAAATCAGGGCTATTTTTTTTACGAATATACATTTTTAGGCTTATATCTAACGAATAATGTAGAGAATGATGATTCATAAAGAAAAAACGTTAATGCTTAGTGTGAGAAAAATACATTTAAACACTTAATAATGTTTACCATAATTTAAAAGGTGTGAATACTTTTTAGAGAGTTTTTTTTTAAATATTATCTCGATGATAACATACGGACGGCCAGCATTTAAAGTAACTGCTATGTTGTATACCAATTTCCTTAAATACCTACCTGTTCAATAACACGGTAGATTTTCTCACAATGCAATGCGGTGTAGTGTTTTGTAAACACGCTTCATAATTAGCCATGGAAGTGAGCACCATTCATGTAAGACGATGTTAATGGTCTTCTGTATAATCCCTGATAGAGAGAACTGGTGTGCGCTGAGGTTCGAGTCTTCAAGGCGCATGAGCGTCAACTCAGTGCTCAACGCTCAGCCTCAGCGCTCATTGATACAGCATTAGAGAGAACTTAATGTAAATCTGTCATAGCTTAAGTAAGAAATGCTCAGAGTCCGATGCCTACTACAACTACATAAGCAAGACGGTACATGCGCAAATATATGCACACTTTTAGCTTCTCCCGCGACTTTATATCTGCGTGGACTTCAGGCCTATGTGTTATACCAGGCTATAATCTGTGTGCCAAATTTTATCCAGATCCATTCAGCCGTTCTGGCGTGAAACAAACATCCATACATCCATACTCACAAACTTTCACGTTTATAATATTAGTAAGGATACGGAAAATCTGCCTTGTTAGTCTAGTGACGCGACTGCTACGCTCGAGGTCCTGGGTTCGTAGTAGTAGTGTTATTGGGTTAATTCTCAGTAGCAGCTCGGAGCTCGAGATTTGTGCCCGGTTAATGGCACTAGGCTCGCCCCCTGTTACTTGGGACTCAAGCATACTGGCGAACTGTGGGTGTGAATTAGTACGCCTCTGCCTAATAATATTGTAATCATGTTTTTTTTTTAAAAGAGTATCTATGGAGTTTCTTGCCGACTCTTCTCCATATGACCCACTTTTTGAAACCGTGCATGTAGTTTTGACTTTCAAAAGTACCAATTTTACTGGTGTAATTGAAAATAAATAATTTTGATTTTGATTTTGAATCCTTATGGATCATTTGCCACTTGGGGAACCGATCCATAAGGATTTTGCACGGACTTACGGTACCGACTAAAAACAAAACAAAAACAGGCACAGCATTCATGACATTCGTCACGACCACAATAGGTTGCACTTGAACCCCAATCGGATAGGCAATGGGAAATGTTTAGCAGCCTACAAAGGCTACTATGAAGTGCGGGGGGCAGTGGGGTATTGATCGTAGGGAGGAGAGTCGCCGTTCTGTACCAAGTAGTTAGTCTGTGATAGAGATGGCAGCTCCGAAGGCCATGCTATGGCGTGTTATTGAGATAATTTTTAGATTATCAGAAAGATATGGCATTATTTATCGTATAGAGCGGCATCCCTTTCTCTCAGCGCAAAAACATCGCAATACGTCCGTTGGTCTGCTTTGATAGCTAGCCGAGTAACTGAACTGCTTTCAACGGATACCCCGGCTGATAATTAGAAGCGGCGGTAGTCTAATGGCTATGACGTCGGACTAGTGATCATGTTGTTGCCGGTTCGAAAACCACCCATTGCACTACCGACGTGAACCCACTCGTAACACAAGCATTTAGCTTAGCACGAAGGGTTAACAAGAATATTAGTAATGTGCGACCCATATTCCCAGAAAGCTTTTTTTATAAAAAAAATCTACGAGTATGTTGAAATAAAGCTATTTTTATTTACGGATTTTATCACGTTGCGTTACAGCATCTATGGTCACGGGTAGATGTGATCATGGATGCTGTAAAGGATCCGAAACGTCGGGAATCAAATAATATCGATACTACGCGATAAAATCGGTAAAAAATAGTTTTATTTCAATGTCTAATATTCACGTAGGTAAGTGTCAGAAACCAAAAAACTATGTATTTGATGTTTTTCTCGCCTAGGTATTAAGTTCTTTATTTTTGAAAGTAGTGTAGGCTGTACTAGGAAGGTATGCAAAAGAATGTCATGCCTTGTTCTCGTGAAAAATAAATAGTGTCATGACTGTTAAGGTTCCGACGGAGCTTGAATAGCCGACAAAAACGTAATACCGAAATAAATCGTAATCCCGACAATATTCTATCAAATTGTGTCATTATTCGGATTTTTCCCACGGTACTATTTCGTCTACTACTACTTCACTGGAAATAAAAAATTGGAAAAAGGTTTGGTAATTTTGTCAAAAATTGCATTTGCTTACATTTATTTCTAGTGAAGTATTTTGGACAAAATGGTAACGTAATAACCTAGATTAACGGTATCGGAATCCGAATAATAACACAATTTGATTAAATTTTGCTTGAATTGCGAATTATTTCGGTATTACGTTTTTATGAGAAATTCTGACTCATAAGTTGTAATTGAAGAATTAGGTAGGTATTTAATTTGGTGTTACATTAATTGAATATTATTGTTATGAAATTATGGAACTATTTCAAAGATGAACCTAAAATGTATGACATTCAGCTATATAAATTAGTTCCTACACGTTGTTTAACTTGTTTTTTTTTTAATGAAAGTAGAAGGGAGGCACGCAGAGTGCCCTCCCCACTGAATTAAATTATCGGTAGAGACGGATAATAATTCCATCAATCTATTAATATAAGGGAAGTCGAGCTTTTATATAAAAATGGTACCTACATGATCATTGAGATATTATAAATATTATACATGAAGCGACAGTTTAGCTTTAGACAATATACATAGTTTCTCGACATTTACTTTCGAATTTTGGAAACGAGTTTTTGTCCTAAGTATAATCGAAGTAATTTTATGTTCTTCATTTACAATAAATGGGGTAGTAATGTTAAATACTTTTCTCGACAGTAACTTTTTTGAAATACTGTCTGTTGGGTGGTTTGTGACTTAATAAAACGTCGATATTCAAAAAAATTGGGCGTGCAATTTTATAATTAGCTAGTGGCAATCACTTAATTTTAAGAGGAAGATATAAAGCTCTACCCGTAAACTTTATTATAGGACTGCAACAAACACTCCAAAAATAAAGCAATGTGTGGAAAAATAAACGTGCAAGCGGCATGCGAAATTTTCCACGATTCTGCTGCGATTGGTATCTACGTTGCATTGTAGAGTAAGCCGAATTCAGCGCTCCTCGTGGTTTTGACGCATTGTTTTTTATACCTCAATGTACATACTAGGATGTCGTAATTGAGTTGGGCGATACTCTTTTCGCCAGACATTGTTAGCCATCACAGGTAAAACGCTACACAAGTTAATTATCCCACCCATATTCAGGGTTACAACTTGGATATTTATAAGTCTAAAGTGAATAGGTATTTTCTATGAGAGAGTGCTTCATCCTTGGCCGCATTATTACTAGTCGTTGCCCGCGGTTACACTCGCGTCTCGTAAGGGTTTTCTAAATATAACTCGGCTTCTAGGTGGCGTATAAAGTTGAAATATACACCAGATTTCAAGTTAGACCTGCAGCATCATAACTGTGAAAACCTCATCTAATTTCTTGCAGTAATTTTTGCATGTTAACAAACTAAAAAACAACGTTAAATGCGAAATTAGATTGAATTGGGGTCGAAAATTTACCCAAAGGTGACTGAATAATTTCTGAAACTGAAACCCAGCCACTCTTTGTTGACGTCATGAGTTTAGATATTGTAATGAATTAAAATAAAATGAAATAATATTTATTCTGCAAGTAGATCTTTAGAGATACTTTTACATGTCAATGGCTTGGTTTTTTTTATATCTTCGGCATTTCCTAACTGACGACCTCTGAGAAGAAACACCGAAACAGACTCAGAGAATCATGGTCTCTTTTAAAGTCCAGACATAGAAGAACACTTTTATGTGAGTGGCACAATGTAGGGTAAGGCTGAAATGGTCTTTTGAGGAAAGAACCATAGCAGCTTTGAGTAGACCAGTCCCAACTGACGGCACGCATGCATCAGTCATCGTGTAGCTCAACCATAATTTAGGGAGCTGAACGACCTGTCTGTAGGACAAAGATTTATCACGTTACAAAAGTACAATTGGGGCCTTACCACAATTTTTTGATTTCAACCAAGCAACCATACCTTCATGTGTACCAACCCTTTTATCAGGTTTACGGCATTATCATTCATTGGTGGTGCACTTTTATATAGCGACCTATTTGTTTATCATCGTACGGCTTTTATATGCAGTCGCGGCCTTTGGATCTGCATGTAGCAAACTATTTTTAAAACATGCCTGTCTGACTATTTTTAACTGGCGTTACATTCATTTTGGAACGATTATCGGGATTTGCAGTCGTGGACACTTTCTACGAGAGTAGGTAATAGTAGCATGTCCTACTTATATATATCTGTCTTAGTCTTTTGATGTCAGTAAAGTGAGACGGCGAAGCAGAAACAATCGCAGTTTGAACCCCGATTTAAAATATATCTATTACTTTCTAATGAATTACAATAAAAAATCTAATAACCCGACTGCCAAAAATGATGGAAACAAGGAGACCAATCTCATGTATCATCTTCAATCATTATTTCATCATCAATTGAATTCCAAAGACCTCCAACTGCATTTAATCATATAAGTTGTTAAATAGCTAACATATTTTTGTTAGCTATTCAAGCGGCGACAGCCTAATGGCTAGGGTATCGGATTTGCGATCATGTGGTTGCCGATTCGAAACCCACCCATTGTACTACCGACATGAACTCACTTGTAACACTCCTCGTTTTAGCTTAGCTATAATACTAGTAGTGTGCGACCCACATTGCTAGTAACCTTTTTTTTATAAAAAACCCCACTTGATAGGTTTTGAGGATTTTTTTTTAAGACATAATATGACGCATTAATCGGCCATTTTTTTTATACTTACACTTTATCACTCTTACAATTGAGACGAATCTAATGAAACCTCACGAATACTTACGGCCGGTCTCAATGACAAACCGTCGATATATTTGCCTTACGATTTGACATTACTTGTATGAACCTTATGTCAAAATCCTATCCCTAGTAAAGCAAATCTATCGACAGATTTGTTATTGAGACCGGCCGTTAGTTTATAATGTGCTCGCATCTGTCAATCGTTTGAGATTGCACCCCGTTTGGCGAATATCCAGGTATTGTGGAAATTTGCGTAATGGACAGCAGCGCCAGAGGGCGTTGTGTACTTTACACCTCAGTTTGACACTGTTTTACTGGTTTCGTTTGAGTTTGTGGCATCTTTGATACAGAAAAATATTTACTTACTTACTTACTTACTTAATAAAGGTTAAGGTTCAGGCGGACTCTGAATAACCCATACAAACGTAATATCGAAAAAAAAAACAAATTGGTCCGCCGTAGACGAAGGTATGGGTAAACACAATGACATTATATATGTAGTTAAATAGAGGGGTAAACATATATAAAAAAATACATACAGCCGAACATAGAATCTCCTCCTTTTTATGAATTTGAAGTCGACAATTTAACCAATTTGTGTTATTATTTGGAGTCGCATAATTATAATTTAGGTTCCTACCCTACCATTTCATTTCACATCGAATTATCAAGTATTATATTTACTTACAAGTACTACTTCAAGTATTTTATTTATTTTATACTATTTATTTCGCAATAAATGGTAGGTAAAGAACCTAGATTCATGGTATTTAAAATAAAAAAATAACACAACTTCATTAAATTCTGTTTGAATTACGATTTATTTCGGTATATTTGCACAGGCTTTTCAGTCCGCCGGACCTATTACTTTAGGCTAGATTATTTTAGGATGTCTCTCAAATCAAGATTGTTTATTGAAAATCCCTAAATTCTCGATAACTTGGATTTATTAATCACTCTAATAGTTCTCGCCAAAACTTATAGACGAAGACATTTAAAGGGTTATAGGAATATTTAATTGGTAAATAAGCAAATACAAACACACACACTCTCCACACACGCACACACTTACATACACCCATTCTACTAATTTTATAATAAAATAGCCTCTGTAAAGTCTCTAAGTTCTGAATTTCAGAATTGGATCCGACTTGGATAAAAAGTAGCCTATCTGTTATTCCAAACTAAAAAATTTCATCTAGATCCGTTAAGCCGCTCTGGCGTGATAAAGTAACAAACATCCATACATCTATACTGACAAACTTTCACATAAGTTTCATATTAATACGTAAGGATAATTTTATTTTATCTCACCACTTTTTAATTAATTTCTATATATAGGTACTAAAGATAAACTGTTAGGTTCACAAATCCATATCTAATATAATAATATTCAAATTTATCCTAACTGTAGCTGTTAACATTCGGGGTGCTCAAAATACAGGCATAGCCTAATTTGGGACCAATGGTAACTCTGTTATATTATAAAATTTTATATGGTAAATAAAGTTTATTATTATTATAATAATCTCTACCTTTTCGGCTAGCTACCTGTCTCCGTCTCGGCGCTCCCTGTGATGCTCCGCATCGCTGTTACTGTGGCGAGGTTGTCGACAGCTTTGGATAACATGGCCTGTCGTGCTGCAGGAGTGCAGGCATAGCGCGACATGCCAGCATTAACGACATTCTTCGTCGTGCTCTTGCCACCGCCGGCGTACCAGCTGTTTTAGAACCGAATGGCTTGGTACGTGACGATGGGATGAGACCAGATGGTATGTCTCTTTTGCCTTTGAAAATGGGTAGGCCTTTGGTGTGAGACGCAACCTGTGTTGACATCCTTGCTCCCTCCCATCTTCCAAGCTCAGCTGGCTGCGCTGGCGCTGCTGCTTCTGCTGCAGAGACTCTCAAACGGCGCAAGTATATTTATATTGTATATTTTTGAGCCGTTTGGGGTCGAAACGCTCGGGTCATGGAGTCCGAGTGCTCGTCTCCTTTTCAAGGAAATTTTGAGGTTACTGGTCGACACTTCACGTGACCAGAGGGCTGGGCTTCAAATAAATTATGGGTATTTAAAAAATGAAATATTGTCAATTGGATTCTAGATATTCTATATCACTATATAGTCAGCGTCACATAGTTCTTGACAACCAAAGTGGCCAAATAGGTCGCGACACGTCTTTGTTACAGTTCGAACAAGGTCGTGTTGCAAACTTTTTGGCCACTTTAGTTGTCACGAACTATTCGACGCTGACTGTACAATTACTAGAACTTGGATATTACACAATGATGAGTCAGCTCCCATTTTTACACGACCCGCAGATGTATTGGCAGCCCTTAGCTATGTGTCTTCATCAATCTTAGACTGTACTAATCTACGCCAAATATTTATGTTCTTACTACATCTACAACAAGTAACTTACGTACTTATTTATCTATATCTATAAGAATCAAAGTCCGTAATCACTCTCTGGCAGACAGACAACTCACAGCCTCAACCGCTGGTTGTAGTGACTACTTAAGTAAAGTCCGGCGGACCGAATTTCTCTTATAAACGTAATACCAAAATAAATCGGAATTCAAACACAATTTAATCAAATTCTGTTATTATTCGGATTCCGATACCGTTAATCTAGGTTCCTAAGTTACCATTTTATCCAAAATACTTCACTGGAAATAAATGTAAGCGAATACAATTTTTGATAACTTTACCAAGTTTGGAACGATTTTTCGGTCTTTTATTTTCAGTGAAGTAGTAGTAGACGAAATAGTATCGTAGAAATCTAGATTAACGGTATCCATATTGGAATAATAACATAATTTGATAGAATATTGTCTGGATTACGATTTATTTCGGTAGTACGTTTTTGTGGGTAATTCAAGCTCCGCCGGATCCATTCATCAATTAAAAAATGGGTGAGTCTTCTCTTTTTCAAGTTATAGGTAGTTGGTTGTTTGATTCATGTAATTATGTATATCTGTTAGGGCGTATGATTACATAGGGTATAAATTATCACGCTACTACTTCTGGGGGATAAGCAATAAAGGCATAAGCAATAAAAAATATGCATGTTATCTAGATATCAAACACAATGTAAAATGTTCTTGATTAAATAAATAAAAAAGGATTTAGTTCTAGGTCCTGATTCTTAGGTGAATGTTCCTAATAGTCAGTATGGGGCACGAGTATATCCTATAGGCGTGTTTATATGATATACTGATTGTGCCGGTCATGCGCTGCAATACCTATTGTCTATTAATTTAAAAAAAAAAATATAGCTCGAGGACGCCCTAGAAAGACGTACACAACCCTTATCGGTGAGATCCTGCAAAAGGGTCAGGTGTGTAGTACCCACTCGCAACCGGCGCGTGTGTATGACTAGATGTATGAATGTGGATGAAGCAAAAGAGGCGTGCAAGAATCGTAGCAAGTGGAGTTTTGTTATTTCCGCCTATGTAAAATTCTAGCTTAGTCATCAGAAAATTCATTCAAAATAGAAAATCTATTTTGTGTTAATTTTGGCCGTGCTTCTGTGTTAGTTAATATTTTACAAATGCACTGTGTGTTGCTGTAAAATCTAAACTAAGAATTACAAACACGAAATTACTCATTAAATGAGTTTATACCATTTCATTGCTCGCGTAAATGTTTTGCAAAGTGAGATTTAGCTTAGTAAATCAACTGGAACGTATATATTGATGTTAATAAACAGGAACAAAAGCTAGGTTTATTCATAATATATTGTCGATATTTGACAATATAATATTGATAGTTATATCCTACATGCTGAGCTCATAGCTAATCCTTGTGAAAACAGAATAAGTAACGATTTCAATAAAAATCTCTTGTGCGTGGACTCGCATCTAAAAATGGATCACAATAACTATTCAATAACAATGACTATTTAACCCAATCTTAAGAAGTATTCCCTGAAATCATGATTTACAAAAGGCCTGGAATCGTCTCATAAGGCCTGGCTCTGGATACCAACCAAACCTACCAACCTAAGCGCCCATAGGCTGCCATAGCCCATAGGGTGAGACCAACCAGGTGGTACGTAACTAGGTAGTTACGAGGTCAAAACAAAAATTGAGTACTTAATTATTATTCGCAGTAATTAGTAAAAAGGGTACGATAAACTATACACTTATTTGAGAAATAAACACTTAATTAGCAATCAAATGAAAATATTGTAAGAACAGATTAGACGCTCTTCCCGGGATTACGGATAACTGAACGGATAACCCATTATTTAATAAAACAAAGCATTTCTTAAGACTTCTTCTTGCTTAGTCGATGTACAAAAATAATCGCAAATATATCTCAGATATAGTTAATAGCAACATACTCGCCAACATAGGACCTATACATACCAGCGAACTGTAGTCGTAAATTAGTACACTTCCGCTTAACCCTTTGGAAAATACAAGCGTGGTGGTATTGTTAGACGTGCAACAAGTCGCCCTAACCAAACTCTGCACACACACATCATTTAATTACATCCATAAATAGTTACGTCTCAATTCCTTTGAACAATTCTCGTAAATGAGAACATCCACGCAAATAAGGAAGAGAAATAATAACATTGTCAAAGAAATTAGGACAAAACTGTATATCCGTTTCCGCGATCAGTCATATTAGTCCAGAGGTATTCGTTCACTCTACTCTAATCTGGAATGGTGCAGCTGTCTGTCCAACATACCTGGACAGATCGCTTGATTGATAATTTCTAAAAATGATCGATGACGTAGGCACTGTAAACATTTATGTTGCATGCAGCATTAATGCGAGATTATATTGGATGACCGGACAAAGGATTACGCGGTTTGCATCGAACGGAAGCCCTGTTCCTGTGTGTATGTAGAACTTTAACGACGTGGTTATGGAGATGGAGAGCGCTATGCTAGGAATCAAACTGTGTGATAGGGTGAGGAATACTGACATTCGGAAACGCACTAAGGTTGTCGATGTGAACCTAGCCTGGGCGGAACATTTAGCCGAAGAACCGATGGCAGGTGGGGCAGGAAAGTGCTGGAGTGGTGACCTAGGATCGGGTGAAGAAGTGTCGGCTACATAGAAACAGCAATATTTATTATACTGTATGTACTTATAATACTATATTATTATATAAATTACTTAATATACATATATATATGATATACATACAATATATATACAATATTAAAATAACAATGTAGGTACAAGAGGCCAAGTAATGCTGTTTCACCATTATTTTAAATGATTCCAAAGTTTGTGCACGTCTCTCGGAAACTGGCAATGCATTCCACAGACGGGTGGCCTGAACAGTAAAAGAGTGGTCAAAAAACTTAGTGGCAAGCATTGGCATCTTTAGCTTTAAGTTTTCCGATGAACGTAAGGATCTCAAATGTGTATCACAGACGAACTCAAAGCGAGTTTTAAGGTGGGGTTGTGGGATTGAAAAGAATACCGTAAAGTAATTGTAAGGATGTGAGTATTCCGACGAAGACGTATTGGGAGCCACTTGAGCTTAGCACGAAATTGTGACACATGGTCATATTTGCGTAAACCAAATATGAATCTTATACAAAAATGTTGGAGACGCTCAAGTTTATTAAGTTGGCTACATAGTAAAAATTGCAGAAAATAAATGCATGAGAAATGCAAAACACTGTGAACAATGGCGTATAATGGAGGAAGCCTACCGTCAACGTTGGGTGAATAAACTCGGAGAAAGATGAACGCAGAAATAATTTTCTAAGTCACTTTTAGTTCCTCAGATGAATGATTTTTCTACATAAAAATGGCAGAGATGTTCGTCTACAGGTTACTGAACTCTGGTTGGACTTTAGTAAAATTTTGCTATCGAATTAATAAACAACCTGTGGGAGTGAGTTAAGGTTAATTGTAGTACAAAATGACAGAATTTGTAACAATAAGTTTGAATAGAACTTAAGAATTAATTATTATTTTTACAATAGAATAGAATATTTTTTAAAAAAGCTAATGTAAAGTACAATTGTATAAATCACAGAATGGTACAAAGGAGGGTCTTATCGCTAAAGGCGATCTCTTACAGATAACCTTTCAATGGACTCGTGAGAAAATAGAAAGGTGATACCTAGAAAGTCTGGCGTACTTAAAAAGAAACAGGGTTCTGAAATTATGAGTCTTAAACACAAATTAACAATATTTTACAAGAAAATTAAATAAATAAATATATATAAACACATCTAAATATAAAGAAATAAATATTTAAATAAATACATACTATCAGATTCCATGGAGAACAAGTCAAGCCGTTCTCAAGTGATGATCAACAAAAATTGAAATACCCAGTTAAACGAATGCAATCTGACTGAACCGTAATTTATCATATGTACGAGTATATTTATTTACCAGCTCTGATAACCACGCACGCTCGTTTTATTTTCAAATTGGTATTATGTTTTTACTGTGTAATTGATTTGCCGCGATTCTGGCTGATTCCCCTAAAGTAACGCGTTCAGTATTACCAGGCTTGTAGTTACGTATAAAAATGAATGTTTCTTTGTGTTTGCCCTCTATGCGGTCTAAAACCATTCATCGTATTGCGATGAAATTGTGAATTGTCGCCTGGGAAAGTATGACAAGAAAAAAAAAACAAAAAAGGCATTGCGACGCATGATTGGGAACTGTTAGTGATAGGTATAATAAAATAATTGACTTAACGTCTTTGAATAGTGCCAGATGTCGCCAACTGCTTGTTATATGCCTTGAGACATCTAACCACTAGCAAATGTAGATTTTTAACACATTGTACGTACCTATATGGCAAGAGTAATTTATATAAATATATACTATAAAATGTTCACAACTGTACCAACTGCGGGTGTATCTTAGTACCTACGCCTCTGTGTAACCCTTCGAGAAATACAAGCGTGAAGGTATGTATAAACCTAATTAACTAACTAATATAAATAAATAATTTGATTAAATAATGCTTACTATAAATCTAAAAGTAATCTTAGAATATAATGTAACGGTACAATAAAAAAAAATTACTTCGTTCGACATAAGAGTAGGTACGGCAGACCGAATTTCTCTGACAAACGTAATACCGAAATAAATCGTAATTCAAACACAATTTAATAAAATTGTGTTATTATTCGGATTCCAATACATTTTGTCCAAAATACTTCACTGGAAATAAATGTAAGCGAATGCAATTTTTGATAATATTACCAAGTTTGGAACGATGTTTCAATCTTTTATTTCCGGTGAAGTAGTATTAGTAGACGAAATAACGCCGTACGAACCTAGATTAACGGTATCCAAATCCGAATAATAACATAATTTGATAGAATATTGTCTAGATTACGATTTATTTTGGTATTACGTTTTTGTGGGCAATTCAAGCTCCGCATACTTATTTATAAACAGCCTGCCTGAACTAAATTAAATTATTAAGCTATTGCATAGCTTCTGTCGCGGGTCTTGAGCGTGGGGACCGAATCCAGAAATTTCGTAACGAAAAAACCTAACACGTTTGTCTCTAATTTAAGTTTTAGCTTCCAAGTACTAGGATAGCATAAAGTATAGGAGGTGAATTGTTTTCGTCAGAAAAAGACGGAAATATTTCTTCTGGTACTAGGATATCATAAAGTAATAGAGAATCAAATATTGTGTAGGTACAAATAGTAACACGCTTGTCTCTTTAGTTCAGCAACCCGCCTTTAGGTGGCATTGGTTGTATTACTTAAGTTGATAAAAACTTTTTGTTTGAAATATCACGCTTGTCTCTTTAGTTCAGCAACCCACCTTTAGGTGGCATTGGTTGTATTACATAAGTTGATAAAAAACGCTATGCAATAGCTTTACCGCGGCAGTCCCCGAGTGCCACACGTATTTTTTTTATGTCTGTGTTAAATAAAACTAGACTAATTTATAACCTAAATTATATTGTTCCACTGCTGGGCACGGGTCTCCTACCAGAACGAGAGAGATTAGACTACAGTCCGCCACACTAGCCTAATGCGGATTGGCTTACTTCACTTACTGTCGAGAAAATCTCTTAGGCATGCAGGTTTCCTAACGATATTTACTTTCATCGTTTAAGCGCGTGATAATTATCTAATAATACATGACTTAGATAAGTCAGAGCTGTGTGCCTTGGATTCGAATTCTAGATGGTCATAACAGTAATTTATTACTGTTCTCTTTACTAATTTATAAGAGTGCTTTTATTAATAAGAACAGGTACCTATTATTAAAAATCTCATATTTAATAATAGGTACACAACAATAAACAGCGTATTGTCTCTTGTCAAGGCGAGCAGCGTATGTATGGCGCTTGCTAGGTACATACCAGAGGGCTTAATACCGCAGCCGTTTGTCCTGCAAATCAATGGAATGTCATGCATCCATGTATTCCCGAAACGTGGGCACACATCAGTAGCCTCGTAATCAAAGGAAAATTAATTTATAACTGCATTGTTTTACATAATTAATACGTTTTTCAGTAATTGAATTGTGATTTTGGGATTGATAAAATGATTACCATTGTTTGTCTCGTTAAAGAGGATATCATAATAATGACATATATGGATCACGTACGATCCCTACCTAAGAAAGTACCATAGGGATAAAACGATAAAAAGTACCCTAAATATTAATCAGGTTTATAATCTACATGTACACCAGATTTCATAGAAATCCGTCAAGTAGATCTTGACTTATAAGCGGACATACACCTACATAAAGACGGACAATAATTCTAAAAAAACATATAATATGCCAAGATATCAGATTAGGCCTGATTGATCCACGATTGATACTTTTATATTTATTTTTTAACACCTGTTAACATTGTGGAGTGCAATAAACGAATTGAGTATTGAGTATAGGAATGTAATTAACATCTGTAATATAATTCCCCACTGCAATAAGTATAATTTACATAATTAAAATATTTCCAATATGGCAACACTTTGTTGGATATATAAATTTAATACTTAAATTATATTATCAAAAACTAAAGATGGCTTAGCTTTGACTGCAGCTACACAGTTAGCTTTGAGTGCTGCAGCTTGATTGAATGCAGTTTTTTTTTATTATTGATAGGCTTACGCTTGACCGCCAGTTCGCCTGATATTAAGCGATACTAGAAAAAACCAATTCACTAATGATTTAAAGACATCCAGATTATATTTATCGGGGATGACACACGGAGAGCGCATTCCACATTTCAGGGGTATACATGATAAAAGTGGACTTAAAGTGTTTCGTTCGGGTTTTTGGGATGTCCACCATGAATCGATGTCGATTCGCCGAAATTATATTCAAGATTTTTTTTTACCATTCATAATACTCCCAAATTCCTCCGCGCCTCGGAGAGCGCGTAAAACCGTCGGAGGCTGTTTTCATAGGAACACATAATATAATAGCAATCGTAGGTAGTCGGAAAAACTATTCGATATGGACGGCGAGTCCATTTCGAACTATTAATTCCTTTTGAATATTGAATATTAGAACTCGTAGCAAGTAGCAAATATTTTGTAATGTGAATCGTACCTACGATGATTTATCTAAAACGGCGTTCTTAACCCTTCTTCTTAAAATATTTTTGAGCAATTCGCGGAAAGCGGGTTAACCATAACAGTTTCAATAACAATCTTTTATGATATATATAATTTTATTTATGACATAAATATGTCAATAAAAAGACAATTTTTGTTATAGCAGTGTATTTTTTGTAGTTGGTTGAACAAAGACTTTGTCCTTTGATGCACCTACAGCAGAAAAGTCCAGCGTCAAAGTTAAACAAAAAATCAGATATAAACAACAAGTGCAACTTTTCATTACAGCATGAAATCTACGACGTAAAAAAGCTTCCCTCGTACGAGTAATAAAAAACAACTACTTATTTCCTCATTGCAAACGTTTTTAAACGGGAGCTTGGAAATTTATTTTTCCTCTTTTAGATTCACACCCATCCGGTCATCGCTTTGTATACATTGATCTAGTTTCCAAAAATACATTTAGAATGTTTGATTTAAGACAAAGATAATATAATGTGACGGCAAATTAAGAATGATTAATAACGAATTTTGTTTAAGGTTTACTTTAAGCTATATTTAATGTTAATAGCCTTGTATCGAGATTGAAAGGAAAGCGTTGAGTGTTTTTTTTTAAAAGCAATTTTTGTCTCACAGTATAATATTATCAATCTTTATATGTATATACATATATACAATATCATATTAATGTTATTAGTTTACAAACCTAGCCTTCTTAAAACTAAATAAAAAAGAATCGACTAACTGATACCTTGACGGCGTAAAAATCTATCCAAATGATTGTGTCTTTAATAATTTAGCAGATCCAAAAAATTGTGTCTATAATTATTTAGCCGATCCAAAGAATTGTGTCTATAATTATTTAGCAGATCCAAAGAATTGTGTCTATAATTATTTAGCAGATCCAAAGAATTGTGTCTATAATTATTTAGCAGGATTAAATTCGATCTTCCCCCTGGCCTTTTCGTAGTTGTGTTAGGATCGGCTTCCAATTTAACCAGCTGAATATCAATATTTTACACGAAGCGACTGCCATTAGATCTCCGTAACAATTTCTGGGCTATACCGATATTCGAAGGATAGACATGAAATTGTATCGTGGCTTCTGGAAATACATAAATATAGACAATTCATAAATATATACACCCAAATATTAAAAAATAAATCTGCAATTGTTTAGTTTAGCTGAATTTAAAAAAGTAGTCTTAATTTTTATTATATTGATCAGTTCGCTAATATAGATGGCGCTAGCTCCAATTTTTTAAAAATATATTCTATTATCTTTTTGTGATTTTTTTTTGCATTTTCCATGCTACGATTATTAAGTTATTTTTTTTAGTAAAGGAAAAAATTCAATCGCGGGCAGGATTTGAACCTGCGTATTCTGGTTTGATATACCAGACGCTCTGACCTCTAAGCCACCGCGAACCCTACCCGCATGATTGAAATTTTGCCTTCACATTCTGAATTTATTTTTCCTTAGCATGGAAAATGCAAAAAAAATCACAAAAAGATAGTTAAAAGGTAAGGTGGCATCGTACGACACTGAACTAACTGTAAAGTAAGTCGTGTCGGTTGAGAAGTAAGGTAACTTGCCTCTCATAGATGTCACCAACGTCACCTTATGACGTAAATTCAGAATGTGAAGGCAAAATTTCAATCATGCGGGTAGGGTTCGCGGTGGCTTAGAGGTCAGAGCGTCTGGTATATCAAACCAGAAGACGCAGGTTCGAATCCTGCCCGCGATTGAATTTTTTCCTTTATTAAAAAAAATAACATAATATATTCTATTTTTGTCCATCAACGATTTACTTCACGATCGATCCGACGATAAAATTATCATGACGATATATCAGAGAGGGTATCCCGGGCTACAAATAGGTACACTTGACGCCAGTAAATACTTATCTTGTTTAGATCCATGGGATCAGATTGGGAGAGTTCACCGACCTCTTAATTCCGTGATCTATATATATATACTATACGATACGCGTAAATCATACAAGTATGCATAAAAGTGACTAGTTATTACAGATATTAAATGGTGTGGGTATGGGATGGAATATATTTGACGTTTTAAGTGTACATTATTAAATGTTTAGCACTAATAAAGGATCCGTCTTAGATTTTTCTTTTTCCTAGGAATTCCATTGGCTTAAACTGTATTTTACCTTTGAATTTTATTATCAATCAATATATATAAAAATCAATGCCACCTTTCGTTGTAATTTTATAACTCAAGAACGGGCTCACCTATCCAAACCAAATGTTTAGGCTTTGTTCGGACTATTTAGTAGATGGTTTATGTGAAGTTTGCACAAAATCGGTCGAGCGGTTTTTCATTTATCACATTTTTTGTAACAAATGATGAATTTGCTGTTCCAATTTTTTTTTATTATTTCACTTTATACGTAGCGAAGCACGTACCAGGCCGCTAGTGTTTGTATAGAAAGAAAATCCAGGGAAAGTTCAATGCCCGCAAAGTAACTCACCTGATGAGTTTCTATTTGGGTTCCATTATTATTATCACGTTTATTCATTATATTTAAATATTATTATTATTTTATTTTTTATTATTATTATTTATTCATGATAGGCTTACGCTGGATCGCCAGTTCACCCGATGTTAAGCGTTACTGTTTTCTACGATGGAGCGCGTTTGCCTAGAAGAAACCGATTCACTCGTGATTTAAAGACACCCAGATTATATCTATCGTGGAAGACCCACTCAGTAAGAGAATTCCACATTTCAGCGGTACGCGTAATAAAAGATTGGATTATGGATGGATTGGATTGGACTTAAAGCGTTTCGTCCGGGTTTTTGGAATGTCCACCATGAATCGGAGTTGCATTTTCGTGTTTCTGGTCGTCCGATAGTAGAAAGGGCTAGGGCGAATAAGATCGTGGAGATAATTCCGATTCTATACTACGATTAAGTACTAATATATCTCAATCCCTACTAATATTATATGTAAATGCGAAAGTAACTTTGTCTGATTATCTGTTACCTTTTCACGCCAAAACCGCTGAAGAGATTTCGATAAAATTTGGCGACGAGATGATTGCAAAAGTCTGCGAGTAAAACCGCAGGCAACAACTAGTTTTACATAAATAGAGCGCCATTTTCCAATCAGTGTTAAACGTAATAAATTAGGTTACTATTTTGGCGACCATCAGACGTATCGCAACATTATTTATTTCGGGAGAGAGTTGGGGCCACTGCGTTGAAAGAGACCCAAGGTCATCGGTTTGCTTCCAAGTTTTTTTAACGACTGCTCTGCTTGTAGGTCTTTTTATACCTTATAAGGGCCTACATACGAACAGTTCGTGCGCATCTTAAGTTAGCCACGCAAGTCAAATAATTAAAACAGTCCGGCAGGCCGATTTTTCTATATAAACGTAATACCAAAATTAATCGTAATTCAAATACAATTTAATCAAACTGTGTTATTATTCGGATTCAGATACCGTTAATTACCGTTCCTACGCTACCATATTGTCCAAAATACTTCTACTACATACACCTTAATTAATTAAATTACCGGAATTTAACTGTCCTAATAACACAACCGTAAACAGAGCCAATTGGAGAGCCATTGAATAGACATGGACTACTAATTCATACTAGGGACAATATCAAACAGGAAGAAAACTGTGTCCGCCTGTCAACATTAACAATAAGTTGTTTTGGTTGATGGAAATTCGCCAAATCACTCACTGGGCCCCTCGAAAAGTTGCCAGTACCAGCTGAAGAGACAAAAATTGTGGGAGGAGCAGATGATCTATTTTTATGGTTACGAAGCTCAAAGAGTGGGGTGGGTTTTCCCCTATCTATAGCCCACTTTAGGAGGCTGTGTGTTTCCTGTGGGCGGTTTGAAGGCATATTGGAGACGAGGTACTTAGTGGACGTATGTAAAAATATAATTAATTTGTAGAATAATTATTTCGTATTCTGAAAAATAATTAAAATCGATATATGTAGGTATAGTACCAACTACCTGTTGCTCGCAGTTTCACAAGCGGCCTTATTTTTTCGTATTTTTTAAATTTAATTCAATAAAAAATTGTCCAGCTGTTCTCGAGTTGTAAATAAATGGTGTAACATATCCGACTTTGTTTTATATAAAGATAAGGTAAAAGTGTATAAAGTTTTTGATGAGCATTGATACGGGATGCTCAGTCCCTTTGCCATGACGTGAGTTAAGTATATACATACTATTTACATTTAGTTTAATTTGTATGACATAGTTAAGACTTGACGTCATCTCTCGCTATAGGTCTAGACATCTAGAGTCTACAACTCCGAAGATACTCACAATAAGTGTAGTGTCTAGGATTACGCTTTCTCTATCACTCTTAAATTTTATTACACACATCAGTCACAGTTCAAATTAACGTTTACTGAAACAATTAAATTAGCAGTCTTTATGGTACAAGTAAGTTTCCATGGTAAGGGACCAAAAACCTCCTCAATTATTATCTTATTTTATTTGATGTAAAACAATATTCAGTTTACTTTACATAATCCATTTCTACTCATATCTTGAGAAACGAACCCTTGTAAACTTGCTTACGGAACACCTACAAAGTGTTAGAAAGAATAAATTAAAAACAGTATTTTTTTCCGTCGGTAAAGGTAAATAGAGGGGAAATTTCAAAGAAAATTAAGTTTGTATTTAAACTAAAATGTGGTCTACATTTCTATGGCTTTAACTTTGTGGTTATTTCTCAACATCAACGTGATTTCAAATATATATTAAAGAAAAAATGTGTAATTAGATTGCTTACTAGCTTTTTGCCAGCGACTTCGTCCACGTGGAATAGTTACTTTGTTCCATATGAACTTTCATCCTCTATTTCACCCCTACATAGGTCGAAATTTATCAAAATCCTTTCTTAGGGGATGCCTACATCATAGTAGCTATATGCATGCAAAGTCTCAGCCCGTCTTCTTTCATCATCAACTTTCATCCCCTATTTTATCCCCTTGGGGGTAGAATTTATCAAAATTCTTTCTTAGCGGATGCCTACGTCATAACATCTACCTGCATGCCAAATTTCAGCCCGATCCCTCCAGTGGTTTGGGCTGTGCGTTGATAGATCACTATGTCAGTCAGTCACCTAAGGTAAGAGTAGACAAATATAATCAGAAAGCTTCGAACTGCTAAGCTATCGGGAGTTACACGTGTTATTGTGAGTCAACCATAAAAGATAGACATTTGCTGTCGTGGAATATTTTTTATATAATTTTAAGGAGAACATTTCCGTCATACCTGATTTCTGTGTAGCTTTAACCATTAAGGCTGCACTCGCGACGGAAGCTTAAAAAATTGAGTAAGTTCTCCTGTTTTCCCAACATTTCCCTTCACTGCTCTGCTCCTATTGATCGTAGCGTGATGAAAAGTACACTATAACCTGCCCAGGAGTATGAAGAACAATTGTACCAAGTTTTATTGAAATCCGTCGAGTGTTTTTGTTTCTATAACGAACATACAGACAGACAGACAGACAGACAGACAAAAATTTTACTGATTGCATTTTTGGCGTCAGTATCAATCACTAATCACCCGCTGAGAGTTATTTTGGAAATATATTTCATGTACAGAATTGACCTCTCTACAGATTTATTATAAGTATATAGATTACTTCATGAATAAAGATAATAAAAGGAATTTTGAAGTTCAATGTCAATGGAAACATTAGGAGGGGAAATAAAATAGGTGAAGACCTTGATGGTGACGACCTTCAGCAAGATCTGAGGCCGTACCACGATGTGTTATTGCGATAGTTTCGCGATTAAGAGAGAGGGATGCCGCTTTACACATTATATAGCGCCATTCCTTGCTCACACAAAGTTAGGCACAGGCGTATTTATGTACATCCACAGTTCGTCGGTTTTTTTTTAAAAAAAAAGCTTACTAGCAATGTGGGTCGCACATTACTAGTATTCTTGTTAACCCCTCGTGCTAAGTTAAAATGCTTGTGTTACGAGTGGGTTCACGTCGGTAGTGCAATGGGTGGGTTTCGAACCGGCAACCACATGATCGCAAGTCCGACGCCCTAGCCATTAGGCTACCGCTGCTTCAAAGTTCGTCGGTATATTTAGTTCTTACGTAATAGGGGGCGAGCCGCAATGAGAATTTTATAGAATAACCCAATCACACTTTGCTCGACCTCAGAATGGATCTCTAGTGTAGCAGTTGCGATCAGAACTACTAGGCTGACGAGGCAGTTTTGCTTTCTCATAACCTATAAATGATCGCTACAAAACGCCCTGGTACAACTTGAGGTACATAGCTCGCTACCAGCTTTTATATGGACGTAGTAAAAGCACAGAAAGAATCGTAGTAAGTGGCATTTAGTTATGATATGATATTGTAATGGTTAAACAAAGTGAATTTTATAAGATTTCCGACTGGTTTTTCTTTATACAGGGTGTTTGGTGCATCGTTTGCCAAAAGGAACTGGCCGAAAGGAGAGGTCAAGTGCTATCTTGTAGGCCCAATAACTCGATCCTTGTTACACTGGTTTTTTCATTGTAACATTTTAAATTTGAAAAATACCAGAACTCTGCATTTATGCTTAAATTAAAAGAACAGTTATTAGTAAAGTCTTCAAATTTAATTTATTTTATTAAGTTTACTCTTGTATGGTTCGATGAAATTGACTTGAACTCTGTCAAAAAACTCTGTTAAAAATCTGTCAATTATATTCATAACTAGCTTTTGCCAGCGACTTCGTCCGCGTGGAATAGTTACTTTGTTCCCTAGTTCTTCGCCCGCGGTTTCACCTGCGTTGCCCCGTTCCTAAGGGTTTTAGCGTAATGTTTTATAGCTTGAAACCTTTCTCATGAATCACTCATTTTCTCAACATTTCCCTTCACTGCTCTGCTCCTATTGATCGTAGCGTGATGAAAAGTATACTATAACCTGCCCAGGAGTATGAAGAACAATTGTACCAAGTTTCGTTGAAATCCGTCGAGTGGTTTTTGTTTCTATAACGAACATACAGACAGACAGACAGACAAAAATTTTACTGATTGCATTTTACATTTTACTTTTAGCGTCAGTATCGATCACTAATCACCCGCTGATAGTTATTTTGGAAATATTGTTACGCGAAGTGGCTATTAGTACGGAGATGGGTCACGAAGATTCTAGATAAGTCGTAGAAGCACGTAGAACATTCGAAGAAAAGCCGGGTTCAAGGTGAATGACCGTAAACAATAGACGATCACTTTATCGTCTATTGTTTATAAGTAGGTACTTAGGTACTTACCTACTCGTATTTTGTGGACCTATCGAGAATGTTCGATTCTAGAATCTTCGTGACTCATATAAATACAGGTCGTGAGGGCCGTCCGGGGCAGTTTAGTTCTAAACACGGTGAAGTGAATATCGAAGCAAAGTTAAGTGATTACAAGTGCGACATTATAGTGCGATAAGTAATACTGTAGTGACTCTCTCAGTAATTTCTGTTGTGTGTTTGTCAAGTTAATTAAAATATTTGTTGTTTCGGTGAAATTGGTGTTACTTAAATTTATCCCGAACCCCAGCTCGTAACATTTGGTGTCAGAAGTTGTGGGATAAATTATGCCGGTTTTACCGAAGGAAGATACGGAAGGTATCCGTACCAGAAGTCAGCGGCAGCAAGAGATGGGTCATCAGCAACCAACTATAGACCCAGTTGCTGGTCCATCTGGAACTTCTCCAGCATCAACGGTTGACCTAGCGACCTTGATGGCAATGATGCAAGAGCAGGCCCGCCGCCAGGAAGAGCAGCGGCAACATGACAAGGAAGAACAAGCTCGCCGGGAAGAGGAGCAAGCTCGCCGTCAGGAAGAGCAGGCACGTCTATTGCGGGAACAGCTGCAACGCGACAAAGAAGAGCAGGCACGTCTATTGCGGGAACAGCTGCAACGCGACAAAGAAGAGCAGGCATGTCTATTGCGGGAACAGCTGCAACGCGACAAAGAGGAGCAGGCACGTCGGGAAGAGGAGCATACCAGACGTCAAGAGGAACAGATGGTCCTCATAAAAGACCTTCATGGGACTCTTGGCAAACAGCTCGGTGTTATGAAGGAGCAGGTGGAACAGCACGAGACCCGGATTTCTAAAACTGAGGAACAGATTGCTGACGTGACAAAGGCGTTAGGTGATCTAAAGGCACGAAACGTACTTGCGACTTCCGTGAATGCTGCACCCATAACGACCTCCCTACGTGGATTTAAAGTGCCGCCATTTGACGGAACCTCCTCATGGTCGGCATACAAAATGCAATTTGAAGCCTTTATGGAGTCGAACGGATGGGACAAAGGTCAGGCAAAGACAGCACTCACCTTATGCCTCCGCGACCGGGCTTTGACAGTACTGGAGGCCCTCGGCAAGGACATGACCTACGACCAGCTGATTGAGGCGTTGGACTCAAGATACGGTGACGCCCATCTGGAGTACGTGTTTCGTGCTCAGCTAAAGGATCGGGTACAGCGTAGTGCCGAGACCCTACAGCAGTGGGCCGTGGAAGTTGAAAAGCTGGTTCGAAAAGCATACCAGTCTACACCTGCGCTCATCGATGGCAATCTGGTCCAAGCGTTCGTCGACGGAGTTCGTGACCTTGAAGTCAGAGCTGCTGTGAGGCTTGGCCACCACAAGACATTGAAAGACGCCTTAGCCCATGCCTTAGAAGTAGAGGCAGTTAGACAGGACCATCGGACTCATCGCATCCGAGAAGTCGTGTTGCCAATATGCCACCTCTGCGGGGAAAAGGGCCATTTTCAGGCAGGATGTCCAAAGCGCAGCGGAAGTCGAAGGGATGGCTCAGCATCGCCTAGATGCTACATTTGTGGAGAAAAGGGTCACCTCCGAGCTAATTGCCCAAAAGGAACCACGTGGCGACAAAAGACACTAGATGATACAGTAAGGGTGGTGAATGCCACCACCGAGGAGCAGCAGGGAAACGAGTAAAAGCCAGGACTGCGGGGCGGGTGCTGGCTGGTATGGAAGGAGCCCCAAGGATTTCGATCTCGCAAGCCCATGACGGGAACAGCCTGATCATCAAAGGCGAAGTAAATAGAAAACCCTGTAAGCTGACACTAGATACTGGAGCTTCTCGCACGGTCGTGAACTCTCAGCTGGCACGTCAGGTTCTTGGGGACTGCATCAGTGACCGCGAGTGCATACAATTAGTAACAGCTACTGGCCAGCACATATCCGTCCAAGGCGAGAAGGAGGTGGAGTTGAAACTTGGTAACAGAATATATCGGCATAATGTCATCGTTGCCGATATAGTAGATGACTGCATCCTGGGATTGGATTTTATGCGGAAACATTGTTGTGAGATCGACGTTAACCAAGGAGTATTGAAGTGCGGTTCTGAAGAGATCTTTATGGAAGGGGCAATATCAGGGAAAGTGTTCTGCCTGAAGAAAATAGTTCTTCCTCCTAAGTCGGAAACACTCGTTCCAGTAGCTCTACCGCAGAATGCTGGGCAGAAAAATCGATGTGTTCTCCTGGAGAGGTTGGAGAATGACTTGCCATGGAAGATGGCACGCACGTTGGTGAAGGCTACCAATGTATCAGCAGTACGCATACTCAATGCAAGCGATAAGGAGCAAGTGATCAAGAAGGGCACATTGATGGGTACTTGTGAAGAAATAGCCGTGTCAGTGAACTTGGCAGATCATTGTCCAGCAGATCAAAAATAAATGAGAGTTCTTTTCGCATGCAGCAGAGTTCTATAGTTCCTGATACTTTTCAAGAATAGTTCTGCCGTATTTCCGAAAAAAAAGTCAGTTAAAAAAATGATCTGCCAACTTCCCGTAGCATATCATTTTGCAGCAGATCAAAAATTAATGTGAGTTCCTTTCGCATGCACCTGAGTTCTACAGTTCCTGATACTTTTTAGAAATAGTTCTGGCGTTTTTCCTATAAAAAAAAATTAAAGGAAAAATGATCTGCCAACTTCCCGTAGCAGATCAATTTGCAGCAGATCGGAAATAAATGTCAGTTCCATCCGTATACAGCTGAGTTCTACAGTTCCTGATAACTTTCAAAAATAGTTCTGGCGTTTTCCTTAAAAAAAACCAGGTAGTAAAGAGTAAAAGAGTATAAATTTAGATCCAATAGAATGCAAGTTTGATTTTTTTTTTCGAAAGATTCATTACCATTCCTAGAGGCTAGAACTCTCGCTTTTCTAATAAACACGAATCAGAGCTATAAGATACAACTACATTTGAGACGGGAACTCTCTTCGGAATACCAGCAGAGCATGGTAGAATAGTAGAAAAGTTAAAATCGAAAATATTTTTTTTAATAGACTCCAGCATAGTTAGAGACGGGAACTCTCGCGTTTCTAATAGACACAAATCACGGCTACAAGATACAATTCCGACTAAGACTAGAACTCTCTTAGAAATACCAGCAGAGCATGGTACAATGACAGAAAAAGTTAAAAATAGAAAAGATTTTTTTTGATAGAGTAAAGCATTGCTAGAGACGGGAACTCTCACGTTTCTAATAGACAAAAATAACAGCTACAAGATACAATTCCAATTGGGACTAGAACTCTCTTAGGAATACCAGCAGAGCATGGTAGAATAGTAGAAAAGTTAAAATCGAAAATATTTTTTTTAATAGACTCAAGCATAGTTAGAGACGGGAACTCTCGCGTTTCTAATAGACACAAATTACAGCTACAAGATACAATTCCAATTGGGACTGGAACTCTCTTACGAATACCAGCAGAGCATGGTAGAATAGTAGAAAAGTTAAAATCGAAAATATTTTTTTTAATATACTCAAGCATAGTTAGAGACGGGAACTCTCGCGTTTCTAATAGACACAAATCACAGCTACAAGATACAATTCCAATTGGGACTGGAACTCTCATGGGAATACCAGCAGAGCATGGTAGAATAGAAGAAAAGTTAAAATCGAAATTTTTTTTTTTTAATAGACTCAAGCATAGTTAGAGACGGGAACTCTCGCGTTTCTAATAGACACAAATCACAGCTACAAGATACAATTCCGATTGAGACTGGAACTCTCTTAGGAATACCAGCAGAGCATGGTAGAATGACAGAAAATGTTAAAAATAGAAAAGATTTTTTTTGATAGAGTAAAGCTTTGCTAGAGACGGAAACTCTCGCGTTTGTAATAGACACAAATCACAGCTACAAGATACAATTCCAATTGGGACTGGAACTCTCTTAGGAATACCAGCAGAGCATGGTAGAATAGTAGAAAAGTTAAAATAGAAAATATTTTTTTTAATAGACCCAAGCATAGTTAGAAACGGGAACTCTCGCGTTTCTAATAGACACAAATAACAGCTACAAGATACAATTCCGATTGAGACTGGAACTCTCTTAGGAATACCAGCAGAGCATGGTAGAATGACAGAAAAAGTTAAAAATAGAAAAGATTTTTTTTGATAGAGTAAAGCATTGCTAGAGACGGGAACTCTCGCGTTTCTAATAGACACAAATAACAGCTACAAGATACAATTCCGACTAAGACTAGAACTCTCTTAGAAATACCAGCAGAGCATGGTAGAATGACAGAAAAAGTTAAAAATAGAAAATATTTTTTTTAATAGACTCAAGCATAGTTAGAGACGGGAACTCTCGCGTTTCTAATAGACACAAATCACGGCTACAAGATACAATTCCGACTAAGACTAGAACTCTCTTAGAAATACCAGCAGAGCATGGTACAATGACAGAAAAAGTTAAAAATAGAAAAGATTTTTTTTGATAGAGTAAAGCATTGCTAGAGACGGGAACTCTCGCGTTTCTAATAGACAAAAATCACAGCTACAAGATACACTTCCAATTGGGACTGGAACTCTCTTAGGAATACCAGCAGAGCATGGTAGAATAGTAGAAAAGTTAAAATCGAAAATATTTTTTTTAATAGACTCAAGCATAGTTAGAGACGGGAACTCTCGCGTTTCTAATAGACACAAATCACAGCTACAAGATACAATTCCAATTGGGACTGGAACTCTCATGGGAATACCAGCAGAGCATGGTAGAATAGTAGAAAAGTTAAAATCGAATTTTTTTTTTTTAATAGACTCAAGCATAGTTAGAGACGGGAACTCTCGCGTTTCTAATAGACACAAATAACAGCTACAAGATACAATTCCGACTAAGACTAGAACTCTCTTAGAAATACCAGTAGAGCATGGTAGAATGACAGAAAAAGTTAAAAATAGAAAATATATTTTTTAATAGACTCAAGCATAGTTAGAGACGGGAACTCTCGCGTTTCTAATAGACACCAATAACAGCTATAAGATACAATTCCGACTAAGACTAGAACTCTCTTAGAAATACCAGCAGAGCATGGTAGAATGACAGAAAAAGTTAAAGATAGAAAAGATTTTTTTTGATAGAGTAAAGCATTGCTAGAGACGGGAACTCTCACGTTTCTAATAGACAAAAATAACAGCTACAAGATACAATTCCAATTGGGACTGGAACTCTCTTACGAATACCAGCAGAGCATGGTAGAATAGTAGAAAAGTTAAAATCGAAAATATTTTTTTTAATAGACTCAAGCATAGTTAGAGACGGGAACTCTCGCGTTTCTAATAGACACAAATCACAGCTACAAGATACAATTCCAATTGGGACTGGAACTCTCTTACGAATACCAGCAGAGCATGGTAGAATAGTAGAAAAGTTAAAATCGAAAATATTTTTTTTAATATACTCAAGCATAGTTAGAGACGGGAACTCTCGCGTTTCTAATAGACACAAATCACAGCTACAAGATACAATTCCAATTGGGACTGGAACTCTCATGGGAATACCAGCAGAGCATGGTAGAATAGAAGAAAAGTTAAAATCGAAATTTTTTTTTTTAATAGTCTCAAGCATAGTTAGAGACGGGAACTCTCGCGTTTCTAATAGACACAAATCACAGCTACAAGATACAATTCCAATTGGGACTGGAACTCTCTTACGAATACCAGCAGAGCATGGTAGAATAGTAGAAAAGTTAAAATCGAAAATATTTTTTTTAATAGACTCAAGCATAGTTAGAGACGGGAACTCTCGCGTTTCTAATAGACACAAATCACAGCTACAAGATACAATTCCAATTGGGACTGGAACTCTCTTACGAATACCAGCAGAGCATGGTAGAAAAGTAGAAAAGTTAAAATCGAAAATATTTTTTTTAATATACTCAAGCATAGTTAGAGACGGGAACTCTCGCGTTTCTAATAGACACAAATCACAGCTACAAGATACAATTCCAATTGGGACTGGAACTCTCATGGGAATACCAGCAGAGCATGGTAGAATAGTAGAAAAGTTAAAATCGAAAATATTTTTTTTAATAGACTCAAGCATAGTTAGAGACGGGAACTCTCGCGTTTCTAATAGACACAAATAACAGCTACAAGATACAATTCCGATTGAGACTGGAACTCTCTTAGGAATACCAGCAGAGCATGGTAGAATGACAGAAAAAGTTAAAAATAGAAAAGATTTTTTTTGATAGAGTAAAGCTTTGCTAGAGACGGGAACTCTCGCGTTTCTAATAGACACAAATCACAGCTATAAGATACAATTCCGACTAAGACTAGAACTCTCTTAGAAATACCAGCAGAGCATGGTAGAATGACAGAAAAAGTTAAAAATAGAAAATATATTTTTTAATAGACTCAAGCATAGTTAGAGACGGGAACTCTCGCGTTTCTAATAGACAAAAATCACAGATACAAGATACACTTCCAATTGGGACTGGAACTCTCTTAGGAATACCAGCAGAGCATGGTAGAATAGTAGAAAAGTTAAAAATATTTTTTTTTTTAAATATTTTTTTTAATAGACTCAAGCATAGTTAGAGACGGGAACTCTCGCGTTTCTAATAGACACAAATCACAGCTACAAGATACAATTCCAATTGGGACTGGAACTCTCATGTGAATACCAGCAGAGCATGGTAGAATAGTAGAAAAGTTAAACTCGAAAATATTTTTTTTAATAGACTCAAGCATAGTTAGAGACGGGAACTCTCGCGTTTCTAATAGATACAAATCACAGCTACAAGATACAATTCCGACTAAGACTATAACTCTCTTAGGAATACCAGCAGAGCATGGTAGAATAGCAGAAAAGTGAAAAATCGAAAATATTATTTACATAGATTTATATAATTGCTAGAGGCTAGAACTCTCGTTTTTCTAATAAACACGAAGCAGAGCTATGAGATACAACTACTTTTGAGACGGGAACTCTCCTTGGAATACCAGCAGAGCATGGTAGAATAGTAGAAAAGTTAAAATCGAATATATTTTTTTAATAGACTCAAGCATAGTTAGAAACGGGAACTCTCGCGTTTCTAATAGACACAAATCACAGCTACAAGATATAATTCCAATTGGGACTGGAACTCTCTTAGGAATACCAGCAGAGCATGGTAGAATAGTAGAAAAGTTAAAATCGAAAATATTTTTTTTAATAGACTCAAGCATAGTTAGAGACGGGAACTCTCGCGTTTCTAATAGACACAAATCACAGCTACAAGATACAATTCTGACTAAGACTAGAACTCTCTTAGACTAACTATGCTTGAGTCTATTAAAAAAATATTTTCGATTTTAACTTTTCTACTATTCTACCATGCTCTGCTGGTATTTCTAAGAGAGTTCTAGTCTTAGTCGGAATTGTATCTTGTAGCTGTTATTTGTATCTATTAGAAACGCGAGAGTTCCAGTTTCTAACTATGGTTGAGTCTATTAAAAAATATATTTTCGATTTTTAACTTTTTCTGTCATTCTACCATGCTCTACTGGTATTCCCATGAGAGTTCCAGTCCCAATTGGAATTGTATCTTGTAGCTGTGATTTGTGTCTATTAGAAACGCGAGAGTTCCCGTCTCTAACTATGCTTGAGTCTATTAAAAAAAATATTTTCGATTTTAACTTTTCTACTATTCTACCATGCTCTGCTGGTATTCCTAAGAGAGTTCCAGTCCCAATTGGAATTGTATCTTGTAGCTGTGATTTGTGTCTATTAGAAATGCGAGAGTTCCCGTCTCTAGCAAAGCTTTACTCTATCAAAAAAAATCTTTTCTATTTTTAACTTTTTCTGTCATTGTACCATGCTCTGCTGGTATTCCTAAGAGAGTTCCAGTCTCAATCGGAATTGTATCTTGTAGCTGTTATTTGTGTCTATTAGAAACGCGAGAGTTCCCGTTTCTAACTATGCATGAGTCTATTAAAAAAAATATTTTCGATTTTAATTTTTCTACTATTCTACCATGCTCTGCTGGTATTCCCATGAGAGTTCCAGTCCCAATTGGAATTGTATCTTGTAGCTGTGATTTGTTTTTATTAGAAACGCGAGAGTTCCCGTCTCTAACTATGCTTGAGTCTATTAAAAAATATATTTTCTATTTTTAACTTTTTCTGTCATTCTACCATGCTCTGCTGGTATTTCTAAGAGAGTTCTAGTCTTAGTCGGAATTGTATCTTGTAGCTGTGATTTGTGTCTATTAGAAACGCGAGAGTTCCCGTCTCTAGCAAAGCTTTACTCTATCAAAAAAAATCTTTTCTATTTTTAACTTTTTCTGTCATTCTACCATGCTCTGCTGGTATTCCTAAGAGAGTTCCAGTCTCAATCGGAATTGTATCTTGTAGCTGTTATTTGTGTCTATTAGAAACGCGAGAGTTCCCGTTTCTAACTATGCTTGAGTCTATTAAAAAAAATATTTTCGATTTTAACTTTTCTACTATTCTACCATGCTCTGCTTGTATTCCCATGAGAGTTCCAGTCCCAATTGGAAGTGTATCTTGTAGCTGTGATTTGTGTCTATTAGAAACGCGAGAGTTCCCGTCTCTAACTATGCTTGAGTCTATTAAAAAAAATATTTTCGATTTTAACTTTTCTACTATTCTACCATGCTCTGCTGGTATTCCTAAGAGAGTTCCAGTCCCAATTGGAATTTTATCTTATAGCTGTGATTTGTGTCTATTAGAAACGCGAGAGTTCCCGTCTCTAGCAAAGCTTTACTCTATCAAAAAAAATCTTTTCTATTTTTAACTTTTTCTGTCATTCTACCATGCTCTGCTGGTATTCCTAAGAGAGTTCCAGTCTCAATCGGAATTGTATCTTGTAGCTGTTATTTGTGTCTATTAGAAACGCGAGAGTTCCCGTCTCTAACTATGCTTGAGTCTATTAAAAAAAAAAATTTCGATTTTAACTTTTCTACTATTCTACCATGCTCTGCTGGTATTCCCATGAGAGTTCCAGTCCCAATTGGAATTGTATCTTGTAGCTGTGATTTGTGTCTATTAGAAACGCGAGAGTTCCCGTCTCTAACTATGCTTGAGTCTATTAAAAAAAATATTTTCGATTTTAACTTTTCTACTATTCTACCATGCTCTGCTGGTATTCCTAAGAGAGTTCCAGTCCCAATTGGAATTGTATCTTGTAGCTGTGATTTGTGTCTATTAGAAACGCGAGAGTTCCCGTCTCTAGCAAAGCTTTACTCTATCAAAAAAAATCTTTTCTATTTTTAACTTTTTCTGTCATTGTACCATGCTCTGCTGGTATTCCTAAGAGAGTTCCAGTCTCAATCGGAATTGTATCTTGTAGCTGTTATTTGTGTCTATTAGAAACGCGAGAGTTCCCGTTTCTAACTATGCATGAGTCTATTAAAAAAAATATTTTCGATTTTAATTTTTCTACTATTCTACCATGCTCTGCTGGTATTCCCATGAGAGTTCCAGTCCCAATTGGAATTGTATCTTGTAGCTGTGATTTTTTTTTATTAGAAACGCGAGAGTTCCCGTCTCTAACTATGCTTGAGTCTATTAAAAAATATATTTTCTATTTTTAACTTTTTCTGACATTCTACCATGCTCTGCTGGTATTTCTAAGATAGTTCTAGTCTTAGTCGGAATTGTATCTTGTAGCTGTGATTTGTGTCTATTAGAAACGCGAGAGTTCCCGTCTCTAGCAAAGCTTTACTCTATCAAAAAAATCTTTTCTATTTTTAACTTTTTCTGTCATTCTACCATGCTCTGCTGGTATTCCTAAGAGAGTTCCAGTCTCAATTGGAAGTGTATCTTGTAGCTGTGATTTGTGTCTATTAGAAACGCGAGAGTTCCCGTCTCTAACTATGCTTGAGTCTATTAAAAAAAATATTTTCGATTTTAACTTTTCTACTATTCTACCATGCTCTGCTGGTATTCCTAAGAAAGTTCCAGTCCCAATTGGAATTGTATCTTGTAGCTGTGATTTGTGTTTATTAGAAACGCGAGAGTTCCCGTCTCTAACTATGCTTGAGTCTATTAAAAAAAATATTTTCGATTTTAACTTTTCTACTATTCTACCATGCTCTGCTGGTATTCCTAAGAGAGTTCTAGTCTTAGTCGGAATTGTATCTTGTAGCCGTGATTTGTGTCTATTAGAAACGCGAGAGTTCCCGTCTCTAGCAAAGCTTTACTCTATCAAAAAAAATCTTTTCTATTTTTAACTTTTTCTGTCATTCTACCATGCTCTACTGGTATTTCTAAGAGAGTTCTAGTCTTAGTCGGAATTGTTTCTTGTAGCTGTTATTTGTGTCTATTAGAAACGCGAGAGTTCCCGTCTCTAACTATGCTTGAGTCTATTAAAAAAAAAAAATTCGATTTTAACTTTTCTACTATTCTACCATGCTCTGCTGGTATTCCCATGAGAGTTCCAGTCCCAATTGGAATTGTATCTTGTAGCTGTGATTTGTGTCTATTAGAAACGCGAGAGTTCCCGTCTCTAACTATGCTTGAGTCTATTAAAAAAAATATTTTCGATTTTAACTTTTCTACTATTCTACCATGCTCTGCTGGTATTCCTAAGAGAGTTCTAGTCCCAATTGGAAGTGTATCTTATAGCTGTTATTTTTGTCTATTAGAAACGCGAGAGTTCCCGTCTCTAGCAATGCTTTACTCTATCAAAAAAAATCTTTTCTATTTTTAACTTTTTCTGTCATTCTACCATGCTCTGCTGGTATTTCTAAGAGAGTTCTAGTCTTAGTCGGAATTGTATCTTGTAGCTGTTATTTGTGTCTATTAGAAACGCGAGAGTTCCCGTCTCTAGCAATGCTTTACTCTATCAAAAAAAATCTTTTCTATTTTTAACTTTTTCTGTCATTCTACCATGCTCTGCTGGTATTCCTAAGAGAGTTCCAGTCTCAATCGGAATTGTATCTTGTAGCTGTTATTTGTGTCTATTAGAAACGCGAGAGTTCCCGTTTCTAACTATGCTTGAGTCTATTAAAAAATATATTTTCTATTTTAACTTTTCTACTATTCTACCATGCTCTGCTGGTATTCCTAAGAGAGTTCCAGTCCCAATTGGAATTGTATCTTGTAGCTGTGATTTGTGTCTATTAGAAACGCGAGAGTTTCCGTCTCTAGCAAAGCTTTACTCTATCAAAAAAAATCTTTTCTATTTTTAACTTTTTCTGTCATTCTACCATGCTCTGCTGGTATTCCTAAGAGAATTCCAGTCTCAATCGGAATTGTATCTTGTAGCCGTTATTTGTGTCTATTAGAAACGCGAGAGTTCCCGTCTCTAACTATGCTTGAGTCTATTAAAAAAAAAATTTTCGATTTTAACTTTTCTTCTATTCTACCATGCTCTGCTGGTATTCCCATGAGAGTTCCAGTCCCAATTGGAATTGTATCTTGTAGCTGTGATTTGTGTCTATTAGAAACGCGAGAGTTCCCGTCTCTAACTATGCATGAGTATATTAAAAAACATATTTTCGATTTTAACTTTTCTACTATTCTACCATGCTCTGCTGGTATTCGTAAGAGAGTTCCAGTCCCAATTGGAATTGTATCTTGTAGCTGTGATTTGTGTCTATTAGAAACGCGAGAGATCCCGTCTCTAACTATGCTTGAGTCTATTAAAAAAAATATTTTCGATTTTAACTTTTCTACTATTCTACCATGATCTGCTGGTATTCCTAAGAGAGTTCTAGTCCCAATTGGAATTGTATCTTGTAGCTGTTATTTTTGTCTATTAGAAACGTGAGAGTTCCCGTCTCTAGCAATGCTTTACTCTATCAAAAAAAATCTTTTCTATTTTTAACTTTTTCTGTCATTCTACCATGCTCTGCTGGTATTTCTAAGAGAGTTCTAGTCTTAGTCGGAATTGTATCTTATAGCTGTTATTGGTGTCTATTAGAAACGCGAGAGTTCCCGTCTCTAACTATGCTTGAGTCTATTAAAAAATATATTTTCTATTTTTAACTTTTTCTGTCATTCTACCATGCTCTACTGGTATTTCTAAGAGAGTTCTAGTCTTAGTCGGAATTGTATCTTGTAGCTGTTATTTGTGTCTATTAGAAACGCGAGAGTTCCCGTTTCTAACTATGCTTGAGTCTATTAAAAAAAATATTTTCGATTTTAACTTTTCTACTATTCTACCATGCTCTGTTGATATTCCTAAGAGAGTTCCAGTCCCAATTGGAATTGTATCTTGTAGCTGTGATTTGTGTCTATTAGAAACGCGAGAGTTCCCGTCTCTAACTATGCTTGAGTCTATTAAAAAAAATATTTTCGATTTTAACTTTTCTACTATTCTACCATGCTCTGCTGGTATTCCGAAGAGAGTTCCCGTCTCAAATGTAGTTGTATCTTATAGCTCTGATTCGTGTTTATTAGAAAAGCGAGAGTTCTAGCCTCTAGGAATGGTAATGAATCTTTCGAAAAAAAAAATCAAACTTGCATTCTATTGGATCTAAATTTATACTCTTTTACTCTTTACTACCTGGTTTTTTTTAAGGAAAACGCCAGAACTATTTTTGAAAGTTATCAGGAACTGTAGAACTCAGCTGTATACGGATGGAACTGACATTTATTTCCGATCTGCTGCAAATTGATCTGCTACGGGAAGTTGGCAGATCATTTTTCCTTTAATTTTTTTTTATAGGAAAAACGCCAGAACTATTTCTAAAAAGTATCAGGAACTGTAGAACTCAGGTGCATGCGAAAGGAACTCACATTAATTTTTGATCTGCTGCAAAATGATATGCTACGGGAAGTTGGCAGATCATTTTTTTAACTGACTTTTTTTTCGGAAATACGGCAGAACTATTCTTGAAAAGTATCAGGAACTATAGAACTCTGCTGCATGCGAAAAGAACTCTCATTTATTTTTGATCTGCTGGACAATGATCTGCCAAGTTCACTGGCATGAAATAGCCTGGTTGCGACATTGCAGTGATCAGTGTACTGGTAATAACGTTCAAAATCCAAAGTTTAACGTGAGCGCTCTCTTGGAAGGCTGTCGAAATCATCTTTCTGATGAAGAAGCGAACAAGGCTAAGAAGATGTTGCTCCAGTACGCTGACATTTTCTCTTCAAATGATGCCGATATAGGAAAGACAGGACTGGTGCAGCACAAAATTAATACTGGCAACGAGTCACCAATTCGTCAGCGACCTAGAAGAATGCCAGTTGCCCGAGAGAAAGAAGTGGAGACCATGATTAACGGAATGGTGAAAGACGGTGTAATAGAGCCTTCGTCTAGCCCATGGTGTTCTCCTGTGGTGTTGGTGAAAAAGAAAGATGGCAGTATGCGCTTTTGCGTGGACTATCGACGATTGAACGACGTTACGAAAAAGGACAGTTACCCATTGCCAAGGATCGATGACACGCTGGATACTCTGACGGGAATGAAGTGGTTTACAACCCTGGACTTAAAAAGTGGTTACTGGCAAGTGGAAATAGACCCTAAGGACAAAGAGAAGACTGCTTTCTCTACGGGAAAGGGGCTGTGGCAATTTAAAGTCATGCCGTTTGGACTGTGCAATGCTCCTGCTACGTTTGAAAGACTTATGGAACTAGTGCTCACTGGCCTTATTGGAGACGCCTGCTTGGTCTACTTGGATGACATTATCATTGTGGGCCGCACTTTTGATGACCACCTTCAAAATCTCGAACGAGTGCTATCAAAAATCCGAGGAGCCAATCTAAAGTTAAGTCCGAAAAAGTGTTCATTTTTCAAACGTCAAGTAAGTTTTCTGGGACACGTAGTGTCTGAAAAGGGTGTTGAAACGGATCCTGAGAAGATAGTTGCTGTCAAGGAGTGGCCGGTTCCGAAAGATAAGACCCAAGTCAGAGCATTTTTGGGCTTGTGCTCTTACTATCGACGATTTGTGAAGAATTTCTCGGACATTGCGAAGCCTCTACACAAACTGACTGAGGAAAAGAGACAGTTCTGCTGGGACGCAAACTGTGAAGGAGCTTTTCAAGAATTAAAGAAACGTCTGTGCAATACACCTATTTTGGGCTACCCTGATACTGAAAATGAATTCATCGTGGACACAGACGCAAGTAATACTGGAATTGGTGGTGTTTTGTCACAGCGAAAAGGTGATCAAGAGGTCGTGATAGCCTACTTTAGTAAATCGCTGTCAAAACCAGAAAGAAACTATTGCGTCACGAGGAGAGAACTGCTCGCTATAGTTAAAACATTGCAGCATTTCAGCAAGTATTTATTGGGACGAAAATTTCACTTGCGAACGGATCATGCTGCACTGCGGTGGCTATTGCAGTTTAAGAACCCGGAAGGACAAGTAGCAAGATGGATCGAGCTTCTCCAAGAATTCGACTTCGTAATTGAACATCGTAGTGGGAGATCTCACGGTAACGCAGATGCGTTGTCACGAAGACCTTGTTCGGAAATATGCAAGCACTGTTCCAGGCAAGAGGCTAAAGAAGCAGCGCCCGTGAGAATGTTGAAAACTGATCTTAGTGACGAATGGAAACAAATCTTACAGCAGGCTCAGGAAACTGACTCGGATGTTAAACCGATCGTCGAGTGGATGAAAGCTGGTGCCCCTAAACCGATATGGAGTGACGTTGCGGCATTGAGCACAGTCACAAAAAGCTATTGGGCACAGTGGGACAGTCTGTTGTTACAGGATGGTGTCTTGTGCCGTAAATGGGAAAATGCTAAGGGAGATAAGTGTCATCTACAGATGGTTGTCCCTAAAGCTAAGGTGCCAGATGTCCTTCAGCTTTACCATGACGGATGTTCGGGAGGTCATCTAGGAGTTAAAAGGACTTTATTGAAGATTCGAGAGCGATTCTACTGGATCCACTGTCGGGACGATGTTGAAGACTGGTGTCGGAAATGCACTAGTTGTGCATCTGTAAAAGGGCCTCACACGCGCAGTAGAGGTGCATTGAAAGTCTACAACATTGGTGCACCCTGGGAACGAATAGCTCTTGACGTTGCAGGACCATTCCCGGAGAGTGAAAGTGGAAACAAGTACTTTATGGTTGTGATGGATTACTTCACAAAATGGCCGGAAGTGTTCGCCATTCCTAACCAAGAAGCTACGACGGTCGCAGATAAGTTGGTTCATGAAGTCTTCTGTCGTTTTGGAGTACCCTTAGAGATTCATAGCGACCAAGGAAGGAACTTCGAATCTCAAATATTCCAGGAAACATGTCGAATAATGGGTGCCCACAAAACCAGAACCACCTCTTACCACCCACAGTCTGATGGAATGGTCGAACGGTTTAATCAGACCTTAGAAAGATATCTAGCAAAAGTTGTAGGAAGTAGGCAGAGAGATTGGGATAAGCATATCCAGCCATTCCTTTTGTCATATCGAAGTGCAGTTCACGAAAGTACGACGGTGACACCAGCCTTCGCGAACTTTGGAAGAGAACTACGGTTGCCTGCAGATCTCATCACCGGCATCCCTCCAGACACCCCCTGCTGTGTGACTGATTATGCGAACGACTTGCGTACCAGGATGAATGACATATATGAGCATGTCAGGCAGTCGGGCCAACAAACTTCTGAGAGAATGAAGACCCGTTATGACCGCAAGATCAACAATAAAGTCTTCAATGAGGGCTCACTAGTATGGCTACATAACCCGGTTCGCAGCAAAGGAAAGTCACCCAAGTTACAAGCAAAATGGGACGGCCCCTACCGAGTCGTGACTAAGATCAACGACGTCACCTACCGGATACAAAAAGGGCCAAGAGGTGCTCCGAAGATCGTTCATGTGGATCGTTTGGCACGTTATTACGGATCTAATGATGCTCGGGACGAGCATGTCTTAGGAGGGGGTAGTGTTACGCGAAGTGGCTATTAGTACGGAGATGGGTCACGAAGATTCTAGATAAGTCGTAGAAGCACGTAGAACATTCGAAGAAAAGCCGGGTTCAAGGTGAATGACCGTAAACAATAGACGATCACTTTATCGTCTATTGTTTATAAGTAGGTACTTAGGTACTTACCTACTCGTATTTTGTGGACCTATCGAGAATGTTCGATTCTAGAATCTTCGTGACTCATATAAATACAGGTCGTGAGGGCCGTCCGGGGCAGTTTAGTTCTAAACACGGTGAAGTGAATATCGAAGCAAAGTTAAGTGATTACAAGTGCGACATTATAGTGCGATAAGTAATACTGTAGTGACTCTCTCAGTAATTTCTGTTGTGTGTTTGTCAAGTTAATTAAAATATTTGTTGTTTCGGTGAAATTGGTGTTACTTAAATTTATCCCGAACCCCAGCTCGTAACAATATATTTCATGTACAGAATTGACCTCTCTACAGATTTATTATAAGTATAGATTATAATATGAAATATGTATTTTATTAAACTTAATCTATTTATTCGACTCATTTTTATACTTCGTTAATTTTAATATCTAATTTAGTTAGCTTCTCGTATAGCTAATCAACATTCCTAGGCACAATTGGATAAATCTAAGATCTCACAAGCAGTGATTTGACTGACGATACGACCTGAAAAAATACAATATACGTCTATCGGGTTTTCCCATGAATTTTTTAGTACAAACTCGGAGTTTATCGATTCTTCTTACATGGGACCTAAATATATCGGTTAATACACCTCTGCCTAAACCTTCAGGAAATACACGCGTGATGGTATATTATTTACTAGCGGCCTGTCCCGGCTTCGCACGGGTGGACATTATTGAAGTTTTAATCCCTAATTTTTTTAGTAATATATATAGCCTATGTTACTCAGTGATAATGTAGCTTTCTAACGGCAAAAGTATTTTTGAAATCGGTCCAGTTGTTTTTAAGTTTATTCGTTACATATTAAAATACAAATCTTTCCTCTGTATAATATTATATTAAGTAAATCTACTCTGATTTACTTATTCTCTTATGATTTGATTGAATTTCTCTCTCCACTCCGCTTCTCATTTCCACTGTCCGAGGACGCAGTCAAATCTAAATATCATGCGTCCGAGCGTAACTAGAAATAAATATTGTAGCAACAGCCAACAGTTCTCGGTTCCCATTCATCAGTACGTCATCTCTATTTAAAGACATTGGCATAATCTACGAGCAAAGACATTTATAAGTGACAGACGGGTCATAACGAACAAATTTGTAATACCACAACTACCTACTTCACAACTGCTGGACTCGGGTCTCCTCTGAAATGAGAGGGATTAGGCTATAGTCCACCACGCTAGCCTAGTGCGGATTGACAGACTTCATACGCCGTCGAGATAATCTCTCAGTGATGCAGATGTTTTCCTTTACCGTTTACCCGTTTAAGAGACGGGCGGACCGAATTTCCCATACAAACGTAATACCGAAATAAATCGTAATTCAAACACAATTTAATCAAATTCTGTTATTATTCGGATTCCGATACTACTCTACCATTTCGTCCAAAATACTTCACCGGAAATTAATGTAAGCGAATGCAATTTTTGATAACTTTACAAAGTTATCAAAAATTGGAAACGATTTTCCGGTTTTTTATTTCCAGTGACGTAAATTAGACGAAATAGTGTGGTAGGAACCTAGATTATCAGCCGGTATCGGCGCGGGTATCCAAATCCGAATGATAACATAATTTGATAGAATATTGTCTGGATTACGATTGGTATTACGATTTTGTGGGCAATTCAAGCTGGGTCCTGCGTGTAATCATTAACTTTTAGTATTCCATTTAATTTCATAAATAATTACCTACATAATTTTATAAAAGTTTAGTAACATTTTGCCATTTATACTTATAATAAATCTGTAGAGAGGTCAATTTCAAGAGTCATGAAATATATTTCCAAAATAACTATCAGCGGGTGATTAGTGATCTGACGCCAAAAATGCAATCAGTAAAATTTTTGTCTGTCTGTCTGTATGTTCGTTATAGAAACAAAAACCACTCGACGGATTTCAACGAAACTTGGTACAATTGTTTTTCATACTCCTGGACAGGTTATAGTATACTTTTCATCACGCTACGATCAATAGGAGCAGAGCAGTGAAGGGAAATGTTGGGAAAATGAGTGATTCATGAGAAAGGTTTAAAACAAGCTATAAAACATCACGCTACAACCCTTAGGAACGGGGCAACGCAGGTGAAACCACGGGCGAAGAACTAGGGAACAAAGTAACTATTCCACGCGGACGAAGTCGCTGGCAAAAGCTAGTAATAAAATAAAAGACAACTAGTGTATACTACCCGTAAAATTAGAATAACGACAAGACAAACTAGAATTTTGTATTCATGTACCCATTAACATACCATCACACCATTCCCCGAAAGGTTAGGCAGAGGCGTACTTAATGTCCACAGGTATATTTAGGTTCCATGTTATAGGGGGCGAGCCTATAGCCATTAACCGGGCACAAATCCAGACTCCGAGCTGCTAATGAGAATTTCATAGAAAAACCCAATAACATTTTGCTCTAACTGGGGATCGAACCCAGGACCTCTAGTGTAGCAGTCGCGCTTGGGACCACTGGACTAATGAGGCAGTCTATAATATGTTAGGTATTTTATCTAATATCGCATTATAGTGCATACTATATACATGCTAATATTATGAATGAGAAAATAACTTTGTCTGTCTTGTTAGTTACATTTTTAAGCATAAATCCTTTGCTAATTTTGATGAATATTGATAATATAGATATAGATTGAGGCTTATATGGATATGCACTACCTTTTTGTCTCAAAATACTTTGGGATACGAGTGAAACAGGGCAGCAGCTCGTAATAAATCCGTCTACCTAGTATCATACGTTAGCCTGATAAAGAAAGACAAATTAAAATTTAAAAAATTCAATGTCCTCTCTACGTATTTCCCCATTAAAGCTCTTTGTCTACCTCTGATCCAACATACGTACGACATGTTACCAGTACATATTATTGTTTTCTATTTATGCACTGTAAAATGGGTTTGAATTGGAAATCTATTTGAAATTGGAACGTATTCTATTTTTACCCACGATGGAACGGAGACGGTATATGTGTTTAGGGTAAGAGGGTGTTTGTTTGTTTGTTTGTTTGTGCCAACGATGGTGCCACTTATCTCCAAAACAATTGGACAGATTGAGACGCAGTTTTCTGTAAAGGGTTTGTAATTTATCAGTGATTGTTTGTAGATTTATAACAAAAATTATCATATTACAATTTTAATCTCAAAAATATTAAATTGATAACCAATAATTTAGCCATTTTAAAAAAGTGACCATTGGAGTAAATTTCCTATTTAAGTACTTCTGTAGGTACTAGACTAGCACCAGTTAAAAAATGAAATAAGTAATAAGTCTAAATAATCAACCCATTATACTGTTCCACTGCTGGGCACGGGTCTCATCCAAAATGAGAGGAATTAGGCTATATCCACCACGCTGGCCTAGTGGCAGACTTCACACGCCATCGAGAAAATCTCTCAGGCATGCAGGTTTCTTCACGATGTTTTCCTTTACCGTTTAAGAGCGTGATAATTAACTATTTAATACGCACATGACTTCGAAAAGTGAGATGGGCGTGCCTTGCGTTCGAACTCGAGACCTTTGACTTGGCAGTCCAACGGTCATACCACTAGGCTATCACTGCATAAAAAACGTATAAAAAGTAATAAGATTTAAAATCTGGTCTGCATTTAGTTCTACAAGACACATCATAGAATTTCTATTGAAATTCACATCAGAAATGGTATTGGCAGGCCCGACGGATTTTCTTGTAGGTAAGTGAATATGCGTAGGTAGTCATTTAGTCGGGGGTCATCTGTCGGTAGATTTGCTTACTAGATATAGAATTATGACATAAGCTCCATACAGCTACTGTCAAAATCCTATCTCTAGTTAGCAAATCTACTAACAGATACGATATAGAAACCTATTGAAGCAGTTGGCAGAGGTAGTTATTATAAACATGATAATAATTATAAGCACTAGAAAGCGTCTCTACATCGTAATCCGTAATGTATATCAAGCCAGCGACCTCTTTGTAACCTTATACGTTTGACGTTAGCGCTGTCATTGTCTTTGATACGCTTCCGTGGTCTTGTATGCGTCCTACGTGCTGCAAGCCGGGTGCGTCTTTGATTTAAAGGAGATTTTAGATTGGGTAGCTAGCGGATATTTTCGGTCTGCCTGTAGATTGCCTGTAGTGCGGGCATTATGCGTATATTTTGCGGATCAAGTTTGAGATGACCAATTTTGTGTTTGTTTATGATCAGCCTAAAGGTCTTATTCCAAATCGCTTACGGCTGTCTTTGTTATTTTTATGTTAATAACTCGAGTCAGTAGGTCCCAAAGATAATATTTGGCTGTCTTTTAAGTAATGAGCATTTTAGATTTATGATGTGTCTTGTCTGCGTATTTAATTTTTAAGGGAGATTGTACATAATATATTGCTAAGATCGTTTGCTAAGATCCCCGTCGGATATCGGTGAGAGATATGTTAGGAAGTTATATTATGGTATATTTATGGTTCCATTCTTTCATTGATGGGATATTAGGTATGTAATGGTTAAATTGCGGATACATTTGGCGGATATCGATCAGGAATATTTCAGCTGTGGTAAAATAATGCTTGTTTGTCTTTGATAAGGGAGTGCATGGTAGGTTATTTTCGGATATTGTCGACGAAAAACATCCCAAGTGGAAAGAATTGATAAGGTTTTTGATTTTAACAGATTTGTTTATTATGTCAACAAATCAAAACGGTTATCCATGTGTCCGTATCCTTTCACAGGCGTATCGACAACTAACAATCATTATTTCATTTTATAAATATCATAAATCAAATCACATAATCAGTAGGTATGTGCATTATATCTTGTGCTAATACATACTTGTAGAATGCCATAGAGTAGATAAATTTCAAAACATTTGTCGTATTGATGATTTTTTTTTATATTACCATATATATAGATATGAAATATAGATATAATGAGAATATCGAAGATATTTTGGCAGGTGTCCGTAAATCTTGCATTTTATGTAAAGCAAAGTCCGCAATAAAATCATAAGTGAAAATAAATCTGTGTGTAGTAGTAATATACATAATCAATCTATTATAATATCCCACTGTTGGGCACGGGTCTTCTCTCAGAATGAGAGGGATTCGGATATAGTCCACCACGCTAGCCTAATGTGGGTTGGCAGACTTCACACACCGTCGAGAAAATTTCTGAGTTATGCAGGTTTCCTCACGATGTTTTCCTTAACCATTTAAGCGCGTGATTATTACTATTTAGTTAATTATCACGCGTTATTTAACTATTTAGTAATAATATATTTCATGTTATTTAAGCATTTGAAGCTGATATAGGTTCTTACTTATTGTAATTTCACACTTAGGATTTTCTTTTAATCACTCCTTCTCAATGATTAAATATTTTTGTGGGATACGCAGGAGTCGCGCGGGTGCGTCATTAGACGAACGGTTCACGGCGACGGATGACGCGGGCGGCGTTCGGCTGACGGTGTCCAATGCTCGCACCGGTGACACCAATGTCTATACACTGCAAGTGAGTATGCCCCTTTATATGTACCTATTTTAATTTTGGATAAGATGGCACTTATTATGCTGGCTGACAATGAACATAGGCGGTTTCATTTTTAACGTTACAGTTTTTTATATAGGTACGGTTACTGAGCGATCGACTTTTGTATGATCTACAGGTAGTTGTCCCGGGTCTGGGCGTTTGTGTATGTAAACGCACCCTCGATACAGGAGAAAATCCTAAAGCAGCAAAGTTTATTTAAAAAAAAAAACAAGTTTAGGACCCGCCTGATGGTAAGCAGTTACCATAGCCCACGGACGTCGTTCGCGCATCGCCGACCCTGTAAAAACCTGCATGCCTGCATAAGATTTTTTCGACGGCGTGTGAAGTCTGCCAACCCGCACTAGATTAGCGTGGTGGACTATAGCCTAATCCCTTTCATTCTGAGAAGAAACCCGTGGTAAGCAGTGGGACAGTTTAATGGGTTGATTATGTATGTATGTATATATTTATATGAAATATTATATGACCACAGCGAAAGTACAGTGGCGACCAAAAGTCCATAGGCAATCTCACAACGCAATAGCTTGACGTTTAGTTTGACTTACGACCTTCTATTCATTGTCGTTAACAAGTGACACGCACTGGCTGTATCGAGCTCGCTCGTACGGTTAGCAAAGTAAAGTCCATAAGCCCGCTAAATTAGCGGGCTTATGGACTTTTGAGCGTTTACTGTACATACCGGCGAGCCGTGGGTACATTACGAATATCTTTTTGTGATTTTTTTGCATTTTCCATGCTAAGATTATTAAGTTAAATAATATTAAACATTACGAATGTTTGATTGTCATAAATGTCCACGGCAAAGTTATTCGGTCATGTCCTAAGTATATCACAAGAGTACTTTTTGCCTATTTGCTGTCTGCGCTTGGAACGTCCATTCGCAGTACAAAAGAGAAACACCCATTACAGTCAGTGTCAAACACGTATACAGGTACCTAGCTATGGGTATGTGCTTGCAGAACAATTGTAATTATCTCACTTTGTACCTATTAACCCTTTAAAGGTATCGTAGGAAATAGAAGCAGAAAAAATCAAACTTTGTCCATGAGGAATTAGAACGTACGAAATTGTTCCATGCAGACATTGATCCTTAGTTAGTACCTAACTGTAGTAACTAATTAATATCTAATCTGTGCTTCTAGCTTAGATTAGTAAAGTCATTCTCAAGAATCTTACAACATTATCATTATCAACTTTCACGATAGTATGGTCAAAATAACTTTGCGTGTCTGAACTCAGTTGTTCCGAATGCTTGCGCCTGCACAGGTAAAATCACCAAAAATCACCGACTGCTACGCTAGAGGTCCTCGGTTCGATCCCCAGGTCGAGCAAAGTTTTATTGGGTTTTTCTATGAAATTCTCAGTAGCAGCTCGGAGTCTGGATTTGTGCCCGGTTAATGGCAATAGGCTCGCCCCCTATTACATGGGACCTAAACATACCGGCGAACTGTGGGTGTGCATAAGTACGCCTCTGCCTAACCCTTCGGGGAATACAGGCGTGATGGTATGTTAATAGTAAAAAATGTGTGTGTGTTTCAGTCTCCTTATGCATAGTTAATTTTTGTAGGAATTCACACACTTTCTTCTTACATTGGGTTTTGGGTGGGTATATATCTATGGCTTTATTTATTTTATTGTAAATGTAGGGCCTAGAAAAGTTTATAAAACATTGTCTAAAAATTATTTCGTATTCTCTCTGGTCTAGAGTTAAAACCTCCCCCGAAATTAACCCCTGTCTCTTCCTATCTACGGTCGTGATGGTTAGGACATAGGTACTGTAATACTTAGTCTATTACTAAGTATTATTTTAACATTAAATATTTTTAACGGGATGGAATTTAAAAAAAAAATTGTCTCATTAATCTAGTGGTTCTAACCAAAACCTACTTTCTATGCTAAAGGTTCAAATCCCAGGTCCAGCAAAGTATTATTGGGATTTTCTTTAAAATTATCAGCAGCAGCTGGAGTTTGCAGTTGTGCCCGGTTAATGTACGTACTTCATGTGTGTAGATACCTCGGCCCACTATTACGTGGGATCCAAACATACCGACGAACTGTGGGTGTACTTGAGTACACCTCTGCCTAACCCTTTGGGGGATATTATGTAATTTATTAATCAACTTTTACAAATATTTACATAAACGTTCCTTATACATATAACTGAGTAAATACTGTTTAATACAATATATACTCGACGACACGTTTGGCGTAGCGGCTGAGCGATCGGCTTCTGCGTCACGTGTTGTGGGTTCGATCCCCACACGGAGCAAATATTTGTATGATCTACAGGTAGTTGTTCCGGGTCTGGGCGTTTGTGTATGCGAGAATTATTGTTTGTAAATGCAAATAAATTCCCTGAGACACCTATTTTACCTAGTTCGAGTAGGGAAAATCTGAGTTACAGGGGATTATCGATGTACGAGTAGCATACCAGTAATTCCTAACGTTGGGCGTAGAATTTGTCGTCGCTCAGATATAATACCCTTTCCATCCAATAGCCTAGAGAAGCGCCATCGCTTTGAGTTTCCAAGCGAGATATTATTATAAACAAGTTATGTTTTACATATATACACTCACGCCTTTCTCTTACAGGGGTAGGCAGAAACTATAATACATATTACGTATTGTAAATTCATTTTTTCTTTAGTAGGTACTTGTTCTTGCTGTTGATTTCCAATTTCTAATTGTCTTTATTGGGATCAAAAAAATCCAATGTGTTATTAATACTTCCATAGACCTAGTGTTAGTAATAGGTACCTACTTTGTTTTTAATTTGTGCTATATTTAAGAAGAAGGCTATAATACTGTTATTAGGTACACACGAATCAATAAAAAAGTATTTTTTTATCCTCCACCTCTTTGTTCGGTTCTAAGCGACACTGCTACGCTAAAGGTCTTAGGTTCGATTGCTAAGTCAAACAAAGTATTATTGCGAGTTTCTATGAAATTTTAAGTAGCAGCTCGGAGTTTTGAATTTGTGTCCAAATATACCGGCGGACTTTGGGTGTACCTCTAATTGTATACCTCTGCCTAACCCTTCGGGGAATACAGAGCCATGTAACAGGAGGTGAGCCTATTGAGTTTGACCTGGGAATCGAACCCAGTAACTCTAGCGTAGCAGTCGCGTTTGAGACCACTACGAGGCAGTTTAGACATTAAACTACCAAGTAAGTGGCAAACCTAAACTAAATGATGAAGCACATTTGTCATCCTCCATTTGGTACCAATAAACACCTTAATACATTTAGATATTTCACGTAAACTGTCTGGTTTCCTTCCGCTTCAAATAGCGACATCAGGATATTGTCGGGAAAACCTCGTCTGCAAACCCGCAAGGGAATTATTGATAGCAGTCTATGCTGATTTATTGGTTTATTCATCAATAGCTGCAGCCCACGGTTTCACTCGCATCCCAAAACGACTTCTTGAGACAAAAGGTCTATACCTATCTCCTTCCCCGTAATGCAACCTTTCTCCTAGATTTTATCGAAATCTGTTCAGCGGTTAGGGGATTAAATGGTAACAGAAAACAAATAAAAATTTCGCATTTACAATATGGGGTATAGCTGTTGCTCTCGGTTTCATTTGCAGGATCCTTTTTTTTCTTGAATTTTATTATTAAGATGGAATTAATATAAATTATTTCGTTTCTAAATATTTAGGTACTGTTTCTACACCGTGGAGGGTTCACGTTATAAAATGACTGTGTTTACGTCCCTTCAAAGGAAGAAAACAACTGTCATATCAACTTAAATGACACCTGTAATGTCAAATCAAATATTGAATGAAGTATTAATATCATCGTATTAGTTGTTAGAGAACAAATAGACACCCTTTGTTAACTTCTTTACTTTACTCTAAAATTGGTTAAGGCGGATCGTTCAGCTCAACCCGCGAAATTCAAATTTCAAGTGATTTTTCGCAGTTTGTAGGTGCGACATTAACTATACAACATTCACAACTGAGAACTAAAACCTTTACTTATAAATCCTTATCAAGCCAAAAACTTGGCGCAATCTGTGTAATTGGTCAAAATTGATATTTTATACTACTTTTAGCTACAATAATGATTTATAAGCAATGGTTTTAGATAAAAATTGTGAATTTTGTTTATTTAATGTCGCAATTACCATTACCATAAATGCAGAACTTATTATAGACCTACAAACTGCGAAAAACCACTCGAAATTTGAATATGGCGGGCTCAGCTGAACGATCCGCCTTAAATCAGTATGTTAGCCATTTATCTTATTCAGTATCCGTAAGTATATTTTGAATATGCTCTATTTTGTTATATTTTTAACCTCTGCAAGTCTAGTACATATTTATATGTGAAATTAACTTTGATGGTTATTTTTAATGTTCGTTTTCAATGGGTAGTTAAATATTGCAATAAACGGTAAAGAGAACGGATTTAAATAAAATTAAGCTCAAAAGTTGGCTTATGATACTACCAATACTGCTAATGTATTTCTTTCGAATTTCTCTGAATGATTAAGGATGTTCTAAGAAAAGTATGGAAAAAACAGTATTTATTTATTTATTTATTGATAAACTAGGACCAGATTACATGTTAAGATAATATTAGCACAAGCACACATCGTTTCTTAATCTAGTTAGTGGGTGAAGTACTGTTCTCCTAGGTTAGGCTAGGGTACAGAGTAACCTGTGTTAAGGTATTATCCCTCTTTATTGCGCAGTTGTAGTCAGATAAAAAGTACCCTAAATGTTGACCAGGCTTATATCTACGTATACACCAGATTTCATAGAAAGCCATTAATTAGATCTTGAGTTATAATCGAACATACAGAAATACATACAGATTTTTTTTTCCAAAAACCATTAATTCGGCTTCAGTATCGCTTAATTAGTCTTCTCCACCTATTTTTTCCCAATTATCTTGCAATTACACGTCTTTCTACAGACTTATTATATGTATAGATTATTAAATTTATTTCTTCAAAACTTCTGATTTCCATACATTTATTCCCATTAGCTCCAAATTATAGTAGGTACTCGTACAATATTAAAGACCTACTTACTAGTATGTTCCCGACGGCTCCAAAACAGACTGTACGGTTAGCAGAATTACTTACATGCTGTAAATTATTCGAAATTGAACCTTATATTAATTTCTTTTGAGATTACCTATGTATCCCGCTGTTAACCTGCCTTGATTTTGTAATAGATTGATTTATAGCAGAATTAAATAGTATTTTTTTAATTCGCTGCGGGGACACTAGGATTTTCTCCTGTATCGTGGGTGCGTTTACAAACACGACTCCGGTTTCCTGCTGGTTGCCTGTCTGTCGAGACTGGTCGGCTCTAGACATTTTAATTTTCTCTTTTGGAAGGCAAGTGACCGTAGTCTATTGCATTATATTAGGTATTATCCTGCACATCAAGCTACATGAGTCTCACATTATAATACTTAACAAAATTGTAAAAAATCACAATGTTATAATTTTTATTTAAACGAGTATCTATGGAGATTCTTGCCGGTTCTTCTCCTTATGATCAGTTTTGACAATTCAAAAGTACATGTAATATTGGTTTATTTGAAATAATAGATTTGACTTTGACAAATTACCTACCTGTAGATCATAGAGATATTTTTGCTCCGTGTAAGGATCGAACCCACAAAACGTGGCGCAGTAGCCAATCGCACAGCCGCTACGCCAACCGTGTCGTCAATGAAAATAATACGTTTATACCTGCTTAAGTATTTCATACATTTTACGTGGGAGAGCTATGCTTCGGTACGAATGAGCCGTCTATTATTTTGTGAAATTAGTTTTCATTGTACTTACATCCACAGTTTGCCGGAATACTTAGGTCCCATATAATAGAAGACGAACCCATTGCCATTATTAACCGAGCACAAAACAAAACTCCGAGCTAATACTTAGTGAAAATTTTATATAAACACCTAATAACACTTTGCTTGACCTGGGAAATGAACTCAGGACATCTAGCCCTAACAAACGCGCTTTCCACTACTAGTCACACTTTTCTCAAATTGTTGCAGGCGAGCAATGCAGCGGGCAGCGACACGAGCCGAGTCCGCCTCGAGGTGTGCGCTGACGAGGCGCCCACCGGCGAGGACCCACCGACCTTCCTGCGGCGGCTGCAGGACCTTACCGTGAAGGTTGGCACCAGGACCCGGTTCCTCGTCGAGATTGTCAGCTCCACTGAGTGTAAGGTTAGTTAGAGACTGTGTTGACTTTATCACATCGGCAATTTGCGAAGACTTTTCTAAAGAGGCGATCAAATGGCTTAGCCCTGAGCTGCCGACACGCTTAGCGAATTATTAGTGTGTATCGTGCATCTGCTTCGATAGTTCGCCATCTGCGTATCGAGTTCACCATGTATGACGTACTGTCCCCAGCCTTTAGTAATAACATTATTAATTAATTATTTTGTAAAATAAACTTTAATTTATAATAATTTATAATATTTTTTCACAGAAACACGATATTCACGGTTGAGTAACTCAGCTGTAGCAGTAGCTCAGCTTGTCGTAGTTGCTAATGAAAATATTATTCTTATATAGTATTGAAGCTTCGTAGTGAGTTCCTAGTATACTTGAAGTGCTTGTAATTTCTTTCATTAATTGTAGGTACTCCGCAGTTTCACCTTCTTGCTTGCGTCATAAGGGTCGTCGCGTGATGTTGAAATAGACTTTTGATATAATATATATTCCTCATAGAATTGGGGTACCTATCAAATGGACTGGAAGCCGACCCCAAAACGGTTGAAAAAGAAACATAACAGGATGTTATGTATACATAGATTACATTGATCTAGATGTCTTTAAACACGAGTGAATCGGTTTCTTCTAGGCAAGCGCGTAGATTGCAATGTTACTTAACTTCAGGTAAGCCTATCAAGAATAAAAAAAGTATAAAAATGCCAGTCAATAGGCGAGGTTATCATTCATTCATTCTATGTTCAAGGAGTGTCGTTAACCTTTTGACTGTCATGTATAGACGAAAAACCAAAATGACCCCAGCACGCCACGGTCCGGCCTGGGTGACAGATTTTAAAGGATTAATTTGGAGCTCGGCGCCGAGGGCACGCTTTTTCTGTTTTCACGTGGCGGTAACAGGGTTAACCCAAAAAACATGTACATAACTACTCACTCAAACATAGCGTCATGATGGTAATAATGTTATGAAAGCTAAGTAAGAATATTAATTTATGATATCATAAATTTCGTACCTGAATATACAAATTAACTCACATTTTAGCAAAGAACTTACCGTGTAATCCATTACTCAGTGAGTTTCTAACTAAAATGTAGTCTCTTATAATTTACCAGAGCTGAAGAGTTTGAATCGTGATCTCTTTATTGGAGACAAAAACTAGACGGACTGTTACATAACTTTCTTAAATATTGCACATGTCTGAATATAATTATTTTAATGGTTCGGTACACAAAGTTTCGTCAGAGTTTGTTTGCGTATGTTTTCTTTGAGCAAAAACAAAAGTTCACATACCTTTGTGCACTTTGGCAGCAAACTGTCGTTGCCATTAATTCTTCCTAATGACGTATAGTGTATCTCTGTCATTAGTCTTTAGCCAAAGTTCTTCAGGGAGACTAATATTCTAGCACCATGAAGTTTTTAATCCATATTTTCATAGTAATAATCAATGATCTAATACTATTAGATACGCCATGTTCATAGTAAATGTCATTTAAAATTGAGTCGCGCTACATGTCCATACCTATAATCCTAAATATTTTAGGCTTTCCGAGCGCGCGCATAGATACAGGCAGCCTAAGATGAAAAGAAATAGCACTAAACAGTTGTCTTAAATGACAGACTTGATATGTCCAGTATGTCCGTATATAGTGACGTGTGACATGAAAAGTATTGGGTCCCTTTCTCTCATACTAATAAGGCATGGCTTGACTCTTTCTTTCATTATAAATTTTATTTGCAACGAAAAAATGAAATAAATTGTAGGGAAACTAAGAATTTATTATTTTATTTGTGATAAGATACTCCATGCTCTTTTCTTACTTTAGTATAATAATTTATGTAGTATCGCAGCACAAGACGGCACATATAAATAAAATTAAAATTTATTGCTGTCAATAGCATTGTCAAACATTTCTGCGCCTTCGGTCAGTCAACCGCATACAGTGACACTACAAATTACACGTTGCCCACGAAACAATATTCGCATTTGAAGGATGATAACGTGTCTACCTCTATTTAACTATATAATGTCATGGGTAATAATCGTTTTCGTTACGTTTTCACACGTAAACCGCTGATGATAATGATAAATGATATTTATTTCTGTAAATAGATCTTATAAGGACACTTTTACAAGTCATTTTTTTGAAAATAGATGACACCGGCATTTCCTAATTGACGACCTCTGAGAAGAAACACCGAAAAAAAATCAAAGAATCATGGTCTCTTTTAAAGTCCAGACATAATACTTAGTAGCAAATATGTGAGTTCCAATGTAAGACAATGTCTGATATGGCCTTTAGAAGAAAGAGCCATTGCAGCTTTAAGTAGACCAGTCCCATCTGACGGCACGCATGCATCAGTCATTGGATAGCTCGACCATAATCTAGGGAGCTAAACAAACGTTGAACCAATTTAGACTAGTAATAGAGATAGATAGATATAGATACATAGACTACCTTTTGTCTCGATAAGTCTTTTGGGATGCAAGTGAAAACATAAGCAACAGCTAGTTTATAAATAGTCTAACCGATCAACCAAATGCAGCAAGATTAAAATAAAGACTTCGGTAATTAAAACGAAATTTATAGTCCGTGACGAAAATAGCGTTCAGCGTTTGGCTGACTTGTATTGGACGAGAAATTACCAATCTGGAATGTCATAACAATAGCACCGAGACATTTGTACCGACGTTGTTCATCATTTTAATATTAAAATACTATCGAATCCGCTAACATTAAAATAATACTGAAAACTTTAATAAATGATTTCGTCTATTTTTTTGATGATGCTCTCAGTACACTCATTGAATCAGCAAGTGATAGTCAGAATGAGATTTTACAAATCGGTGACGTTTCATTTGCGTGTCGCTAACAAATTACAATATCCCACGTTTACTCGTAACATATTTTCATGAACGCTACGCAAAAACCTTGAGATACATCGGAATGTCCAACAAAGCTGCTCGTGACATAATTCTTCTATTTCAAACCGCATCCGTTGTAGGTATTTTTAATCTGTTATCGAGTTCCCGCGCTTCAACTGACAGCTCCCGGAAAAACAAAGATGGCCGCTTCGCAAAGCTGGCGAATACGGGATTAAAAATTAAATACTTCGCTAGGCCCGACTATTTGTTGTATTTTTTATCATAATTGATTATTAAAGTCATGATTTTTATACTTAATTTTAAAATAAATGAAATTGAGCTTTGATCTCTTAAAAACAATATAACCTTGACCTAGTGAAATAAGATACACCTTGAAATAAATGATAGTTTATTTTCTCTGTAGAAATAGGTATTAAAAATAGGGGAAATATAAGTCAAGCCACAGATTTTTTTATTTACCGCGGAATTCAACTTCTGGGTATACGTGAGCAACGGGAAAATAAGAAATCTAATAAACTAATATTTCAAAGAAAGCGTCAAGTAAAGAAGAACAATTATTTTTACTTGTCTACTGATTTGCTAACTTACGGAATTTACAGCTCACCAACATTTTACTTTTTTAATTAAAGGAATTTTTAATTATTTAACATAACATACCATCACGCCTGTATTCCTCGAAAGGTTAGGCAGAGGCGTACTGATGTACACCCACAGTTCGCCGGGATATTTAGGTCCTATGTAATAGGGGGCGAGCCTATTGCCATTAACCGGGCACAAATCCAGACTCCGAACTGCTACTGAGAATTTCATTGAAAAACCCAATAACACTTTGCTCGACCTGGGGATTGAACCCAAGACCTCTAGCGTAGCAGTCGCGCTTGGTACCACTAGACTAATGAGGCTTTTTAATGATATATGAAAGGAATTTAAATATTGATTAGGTTTGGTTAGAAGTGTGACCACACGATGCCAGAACCGAATTGTAGTCGTTGTGTAGATGCTATAAAATAACAACCATTCTGGGTTTCATATAATTACAATACATCGATGATAAATAGTGGCTAAGATAGTATTTTTTAGATGAACTTTGATAGTGACTGACCTAGTAATTTAGAGGACAGCGTAGTTTTTCAGAGGAGAATAATGCTATAAAATAGAAGTCGTGTTAATTAGAACCCTTAAAAATAAAAGAACAATCTGTATTACATAATTGACGTATCTTAATACTGTATGCTAAAGACTGCTAAACAATCGGACACTGCGATAGCATTACCTATTGTGTTCAACAGCCATTGATTTGAGCTACATTATGATAGGTACCTACTATGAATTCCAGCAAAGGATATTATCATTTTCACTCCCCGCCACAAATCGGCGGCTAATTAGCGCGGATACAAGTCAACTAATGAATTAGTTTCCGTACACGCGCATTATTACAGCCGACTGACTGCATACGTAACTTTGCAGTAAATTGCGTCTAGAGAGCTTTATACACATGTAGTTTTATCTTTTCGTATTGTTTTTTGCATTTTCCATGTTAAGATTATAAAGTTATTTTTAATATAACCTAGGAGTCAGGCTATAGTCCACCACGCTAGCCTAATGCGGGTTGGCAGACTTCACACGCCGTCGAGAAAATCTCCCAGGCATGCAGGTTTCCTCACGATGTTTTCCTTCGCCGTTTAAGTGCGTGATAATTAACTTAATACGCACATAACTTCGAAATGTGTTGAAGTGACTTGGCAGTCCTATGGTCATACTACTAGGCTATCATTGCTTTTTATACATTTGGAATTAATTATATTATATACCTACAGATTTGTACGGAACCCTCAGTGGGCGAGTCCTACTCGCACTTGTCCGGTTTTTTATGGAATATCTTAGTGGTTTTTTTTTAGAATTTATATCACCAACGGTAAAGACCCCTCATAAAGACCCCCAGTATATATTTTTTTCTTTAATATTTCTTATGTACAAATTTCGCTAAGTTATAATTATATAATACTAGAGTTCCCGTGCAACTTCGCCTGCGTACTTACGTAATTTTCGTTTCTAAAATATACTGTGCCTACTGTACCTACACTATGGAGGTTTCTATCATAAAATGAGTTATGTCTGATTTATAAGGAAGAAAATAATATTATCTTGACGATGTCATTGTTTAATAAATATGTATAAGTGTTTTCACCACCTTTAGGGTTTAATTTCCAAAAATCTTTTCGTAATGCTCGTCTACAGTGCAAAAGGAACCAGCATGCAAACTTTAGTTTCGGCTGTGCGTTGATACGTCAGTCAGTCAGGTTCTTCTTTTATATTATTATATAGATTACTTAATAATAATTTTAATATTTTCTATGAAATTATCGGTAGAAGCTCGGTGTTTGGATTTGTGCCTGGTTAATGGGAATATGTTCGTCCCCTATTACATGGGATCCAAGCATACCGGCGAACTATGGGTGTACAGTCAGCGTCAAATAGTTTGTGACAACCAAAGCTACCAAAAAGCTTGCTACACAACCATATTCCAACTGTAACAAAGACGCGTGGCGAACTATTTGGCCACTTTGGTTGTCACGAACTATTTGACGCTGGCTGTACATTAGTACGCCTCTGCATGACACTTTTGGGGAATACAAACGATAAAGAAGAAAAACCTTGTTTAGAGTTATCATAAAATAGGTATTCCAGTCATCCACATAATGCAATAATCGTGGAGCTCAATCGTAATTTACACAACTCAATCAACCCTCTTACACAGGTGTTTAGCCAAAAGTTGGCCAATATTATATCAAGTGCGTTTAAGCTTGTTTAGTGCTTTAGTTTATGTACAATAATTGTTCAATTGTGTAAAATGAAAAATGAATAAGTAAATATTATAACTGCGAAAGTGTGTGGGTCTGTTCGTTACATTTTCACGCCTAAACCGCTGAACCAATTTTGATGAATTTTTCTATAGTGATAGCCTACCTTGTGTGTCAAAATGTCCTTTGGGTACGTGTGAAATTTAGGAAATAGCTGGTAACATATAATATGTATATATCAGTTATTTTTTCTGCCGATGTTTTGTAACTGCAAAAAAATTGGCGCGCCAAATTCCCATCATTAGTACTCCTGTCGACGCAAATAGACGCAGCCCAAGTCTAAGTAATTTATTCATTCTTTTATTTCAATGAATTAATTCAGTAATTCAATATAGAAGCTACAGAAACGCGCCTTTTAAATATATAAAAAGCGGGGTGAGTGCAGTTGAGTATAAACTTTATTACGTACTATGTAAATAATAAAAAAATATATAACGTTTAGCGTTATGTTTAAAACAATATATCTTCACAGTTCGCATTAACGTAAACGTTTTAATTATTTGGTAATAAAGACATTTATCTGAAGTTGTGCAATACAATAATCCCAATATTCACTAAATTATTATCAATCATGGTTTAAACGCTTAATCAAAATTGTATTAAATTACTCAAATGAAGAACCACTATCTGATTCAAATTCGACGACACGTTTGGCGTAGCGGCTGAGCGATCGGCTTCTGCGTCACGTGTTGTGGGTTCGATCCCCACACTGAGCAAATATTTGTATGATCTACAGGTAGTTGCTCCGGGTCTGAGCGTTTGTGTATGTGAGAATTTGTGTTTGTAATCGCACCCACGATACAGGAGAAAATACTAGTGTGGGGCAACGTTTTTAAAAAAAAATATCTGGGTAGTAAAATAAAAGGTTCCAGAAGTTTTACTGATCATCAATTGTTGGTAATTTAGGTTATTTATTTTTACTCGGAGTAATTTAATTTTTATCAATACTTATTGGCCATGAATTGTGGAAATTTCATTTGTGTGCGTCTCACGACACCGGATCAACTGAACATTTGTGTAGTCATAATGGAGTCGTGCTTTCATGTACGAAATCAGAGGGAAGATTTCTATTGCATTTGGAATACTATTCCAGTAAGGATTAAGGTTGCCACTAACGTTTCAATTCAGAACTATAGGTACTAGTGTATGATATTTGGATGCAACCATTGAATTTGAAGCTGGGATTTAAATTTAAGCTTATTATTCTTCCTCTGCCTTTGTTCATGCACCGATAGCTAAGCCAAATGGTTCCAATATAAGGTGACCTGTAAGTGTACGAAAAGAATATACAATGTGAGCTCTGCTTATACTGGAAATCTATGGCCCATTGTGCACTCTGCAAATCATAATTGTTAGGTATTCATCAAGAGTAGCTATTTTATTCCCGCAATAGGTATATAGTAAAAGGGTTACTTAATAATGAATAGATTTTCAATATGAACTATGTACAATCAACAATACACATAACATAACATACCATCACGCGTGTATTCCCCGAAGGGTTAGGCAGAGGCGTACTAATATACACCCACAGTTTGCCGGTATGTTTAGGTCTCATGTAATAAGAGGCGAGCCTATTGCCATTAACCGGGCACAAATCCAGACTCCGAGCTGCTACTGAGAATTTCATAGAAAAACCCTTAAATAACACTTTGCTCGACATGGGGATCGAACCCAGGACCTCTAGCGTAGCAGTCGCGCTTGGGACCACTAGACTAATGAGGCAGTCACCATCAACAGTACACCATGGTATCTATCCAAAAGTGTCAATTTTTTTCAATTAATTTTCTATTTAATCTCCAAATAATAGTGTTTATTATCTATTGGGGAAATTTGACAGTTGATGTGCTGTTTTATGCTATACCTATACTGTTTTAATATTCGGGAAATAAACCGGAATAATTCGTAAAAAAAACATTCTGCAATTCAGCGAATTGTTTTGTTTTACCTTTTATTTATCTAATGTTTAACTAAATATTTTACATTAGCTTGGCGGTAGACTCAACAATTGAAAAATGGTAAATTTGAGTTTTTTTTGTGTTTTTCCAATTTGGCAGTACAAAAAAGAAGACTATGTCTTAATTCCTCCCATTCTCAGAAGAAACCCGTGCCCATCAGTGAGACTGTATAATGGGTGATGATGATGTTTCCAATTTGGGCAGGCAACACTGTCAGTTAGTCTGAAATAAAACCTTTCTAACTTTAAATTAAATTGGCCAGGTGACGTGGTTCCGGAACGAGCGGCGGCTGCTGGAGGCGGAACGGGTGGCTCTGGCCAGGGATGGCAACTTCTGGTGCGCTGACGTGGCGGCAGTCAGCGTGGACGACGCTGGCCGGTGGACCTGCACCGCGGAGAACGCAGGCGGCCGGGCCAGCTGCTCCGCTCACCTTAACGTACTTGGTACGTGGGCATTTCCTTAATAAAATACAGTGCGAGAGTACTTTACTTACTTACTTTTACGTGGGAGAGCCTTGCTTCGGTACGAATGGACTGGCTCGACCGGAGTGATACCACGGCCTCACAGAAAACCGGCGTTAAACAACGCTTACGTTGTGTTTCGCCGAGTGAGTGAGGTTACCGGAGGCCCAATCACCTTTTAAAAGGTCGGCAACGCACTTATCCGTGATATCAATGGGCGGCGGTAATCGCTTATCATCAGATGATCCGTCTGCTCGTTTGCCCTCCTATCCCATAAAAAAAACTTTACTGACTTACCAGAGTTGGGTGGTTGGGTATCCACATAATATTAAAAATGAATATTCATATGTTCAACATCAATGTTTAAAAAAGTAAACCGGGATATCGCAACGGGGCACAGCTAATATTGAATAAAAAATAAAAATGTTTTTAGTAAGTGGAGATGATCGAAGTACAAAGGCATCGTTATGCTTCGGTCCAGCTTCATTAGCTAAAATTTGTAATCAAAGTATCGTCAATTAACTAAAAGTGATTATAACATACCATCACGCCTGTATTCCCCGTAGGGTTAGGCAGAGGTTTACTAATGTACACCCACAATTCGCCGGTATGTTTAGGTCCCATCTAATAGGGGGCGTGCCTATTGCAATTAACCGGGCACAAATCCATACTCCGAGCAGGTAATGATAATTTCATAGAAAAACCCAATAACACTTTGTTCGATTCGACCTGGGGATTGAACCTGGGACCTCTAGCTTAGCAGTCGCGCTTGGGACCACTAGACTAATGAGGCAGTCAAGGATAAAAGTGATTATGTAGATAATAAAAGCACGATAATTGATATTTGAATAAAACAAAAGAAACTGTTATGTGTTCAACACACGTACCTACTACGTCACATTTCATAGAATTTGTGTCCTTATTACGTAGGTATCTGAATAGAGTTTAATGAATGCTAATAAATTTGTGGGCTGCATTTCCACGGCGAGCGTACATGTAAGGCATAAGACATAGTCACGTATTACGTATACGACACTAGAATAGCAATTAAGTTGTTGATTTCTATTGCTTTTATTATAAGTAAATTAATTAAAGTACATGCGTGGGAGATATATCTACTGTTACGTGAGAGAGCCATGCTTCGGCACGAATGGGCCGGCTCGACCGGAGTGATACCACGGCCTCACAGAAAACCGGCGTTAAACAGCGCTTACGTTGTGTTTCGCCGAGTGACAGAGGTTACCGGAGGCCCAATCGCCTTTTAAAAGGTCGGCAACGCACTTGTGACTTCTATAGTGTTGCGAGTGTCCATGGGCGGCAGTAATCGCTTACCATCAAGCGATCCGTCTGATCGTTTGCCCTCCTATCTCATGAAAAAAGAACACTGAGTTACAAATTTAAAAAATATTAAGTCCTCACTTTAATTTTTCCTTTCCTTTATTTATTCATACACATTACTTAATAAGAATACATAATTATGTACTTTTTTTCTATCACGTACTGTTTCCTGGGTACCTACAGTAGCTAACAGTTATTACCTATGTATAAAATTTAAAAAGTTAATGTCTAGTATAGACCTGTATTTAATTTATTATTAACTGCAATAAAACTGCCAATAAAACTTATAATTAATGTAAGTGCACACAAAAAAATCTAGAATATAAATGGTAAAAAGTCTTATAATCGAAAATTGGATTTTCATTCATATGCATATTTGAGGACCAATAGAAATCCTTTCTATATTGTCAGTCTTTTCAACTAGACTAACCCAGTATTCCGCTACGCACACGGCATTTTCAATACTCAATACTCAATACTCAATAACTTTATTGCATCCCATAATGTATACAAAAGCTGGTGGGTAAAATTAAAGAGAAACAATTATGGACCCTGTCGGGCACAGCAAGTTAGTTTTTTTAGAGGAGAGGATGAAGAGCGCTTTTTAAAACATAATATATTGAAATAAAGGAAGATATGATATTTAGATGTTTAAGTAGGTAAATAATACCTATTTAAATGTAGATTTATATTCATTTTATTTATTAATATTCATATATTTATTTATTATTAATATTTATATTCTAGATTATGTATTAATTGTTATTGTTTATTTTTTATATATATTTGCTGTCATTTTAATCAAATAGATTGTAAGTAATTAAAGTTTGCACGGTGAGTAAGGTAAATAAATATATTTAAGTACTGCTTGTTTAATATATTATCCCTATTTCCCTAGTTGAAATTTATCTTTGAGGTATTCGTCAATTGTGTAGTAACTTTTATCTAAGAGAAATCGTTTTAATTTATTGGTAAATATATTATTTGATGCTGTGTTTTTTATGTATTCAGGTAATTTATTGTAGATTTTAATGGACGTAACAAATGCACTAGAGGAGTGCATTTTTAGCCGTGAAGTTGGTAAATTTAGTCTATTTCCATGTCTAAGTTTGATTTTTGTTTGAATGTCTTCTCTTTTGCTGTAGAATTGTGGGTACTTCCTTACAAATTTGCAAATTTCAAATATATAGAGACAGGCTAGTGTTAAGATGTTTAGTTCTTTGAAGTGTGGTTTACATGAGTCGGTGTCATTGATGTTAATCGATTTTCTGTAGTGGCCATTAGGTCTTTATGAGTGCAGGTGTCGGGGCATGCTGAGCATGATAGCATATGGGCCATATCTTCCACTGCATCACACCGGGACATGTTAACTTTGCTGCGGCTGACCTGTGTACGAAGTCTGTTGAGAGACTTACAGTTAGCCCAGGAAAGCCCATGTCCCGCGGGCAGTTCCTCAGCGGGCTTGACAAATGTAGAGGGTGGTGAGCGATTGTCACACCATAATTTATTTTTACTTCCACCACATCTTTGTCTTTTGTCAATTGAATATCCACATTTCATAATGGGTGAATTTAAGGCAAATATTATATTTTTAAATATTATTTTTTAAGACATCAGAACCCGCTACGAGGCGAGCGCTCTCTTAAATAGTGGCGGTCAGGTGACGTCACGAAATGCTACCCGTCATGGCGTCTATCCTAATAATATATATTTGACGTTCAATGACCAATTTTTAATCAAATAGTGTTTTAGGTAGTAGTCTATTGTCCTATGCAAAGAAAACAATACTAGGTTAGATATTATTAGTAGGTACTTGGTAAATATACCTTGCAAATCAAAGCAATATACTTAAGTTAGTTTTAAAAATTTCTCGGCGTGTAGATACCTTAAAAAAAGGCTTGATAGAAACAAAAGAAATCCACTGCCTATATACTTTAATTAATAGAAAACGTTATTAGCAATCAGTTTTTTGGGTATCGAAATCGTGCCACGCAATCTTTCAAAATAAACACGGTGTTGCTAAATATGTAACATACATTAGCGAATGTTTGAATATAAATCCTAGATATCTATGTGAATGTGTATGTTATTTATTTATTAAGCTATTGCATAGCTTCTATCGCGGGCCTTGAGCGTGGGGACCGAATCCAGAAATTCCGTAACGAAAAAAACCTAACACGCTTGTCTCTTTAGTTCAGCAACCCGCCTTTAGGTGGCATTGGTTGCATTACATAAGTTGATAAAAACCTATGCCACCTAAAGGCGGGTTGCTGAACTAAAGAGAAACACGCTTGTCTCTTTAGTTCAGCAACCCGCCTTTAGGTGGCATTGGTTGTATTACATAAGTTGATAAAAAACGCTATGCAAGAGCTTTACCGCGGCAGTCCCCGAGTGCCACACGTCTTTTTTTATTTATACTGTTACCCAATGTCTTCGCCGTATGTGAACCGACAGTAAGCAGTGATAGCCTATTGATGTGACCATAGGACTGCCAAGTCAAAGGTCTCGAGTTCCAATCCAAGGCACGCACCTCTGACTTTTCGAAGTCATGTGCGTATTAATAGTTAATTATCACGCGCTTAAACGGTGAAGGAAAACATCTTGAGGAAACCTGCATGCCTGAGAGATTTTCTCGACGGCGTGTGAATTCTGCCAACCCACATTAGGCCAGCGTGGTGGACTATAGCCTAATCCTTTTCATTCTGAAAGGAGACCCGTGCCCAGCAGTGGGACAATATAATGGGTTGATTATGTTATGTTATGTGAACCGAATTCGGGTTTTCTTTGTTATCTAATAAATCGTACTTCGAAGATTTCATTGAAATAAAACAACTTTGTACGGATTTTATCGCGTTGTATTGATATTATTTGATTCCCGACGTTTCGGATCCTTTACAGCATCCATGGTCACGGGAAGACTGAGGTTGAACGTCTTAATGTTAAAATTAGCTATTTTTTATTTATTTATTTATTTCTTAACCAAGTGTTACATGCTTAATCTAATAAATATTATGCCAAACTGCATAGCAGTTTGTCGGCAAGGAGTTCTTTTTACTTTAATACAATAATTTGCTTTAAGATCGAGCCTGCAAAAAAAAGACATTTAACTAAGGTTACTATAAATTAACAAAAAAATATTTTATGTGGGTAAAGTATCTCATTCGATTCCAGTTAAAATTCGTAAAAAGTAGTTTTATTTCAATGTCTAATATTCGCGTAAGTGTCAGAAACCGGTATGGTGCTCTTTCTTTTTAAATGTCTGAGCATCGGCTCTAAAGATAGGTACACCAAAAAATTTATTGATGTCGTGTTTCTATCTGAGACAACTAATATGCCAGAGAGGTTCCTACGCTCTATTGATACGGATACGGATGTGAGTAGCCAGAGTTTAGTGAACGATATAATCGTTATCGAATGTGTAAAATATGGTAAATTTGTACCTCTAGGGGTCAACAGTGGTACCAGGTTCTTTTAAACAAAACAAAAAAAACTTATTTGAAAGCGATTATCGCTTAGTAAGTTCCAAGGCTTAACATGTAAGCCACGACAAAATTTTGTCCATTGATAAATGCATGATATAGGTAAGCGTCGACAAGATATTGCCACGGCCCGCGTATTGGCTACAGTTGAATCTAAATTGAATATCTGAGTTTATATTTGAAAGTCAAATATTATCAGTATTATTTCTACAACTACTAGTTAGTAAGTATTATTGGTTAATCCCCTTAACTTAGTCTATAGACTACTCTGGGGTTGATTCTATAACCTGAGGGGATTTGAAATTTACATCTCATATATTTGCTAGCTGTTTCAAAACTACTGCACTTATTGGCGTTACGTAGTCAGGGACTAGATATAATTAGTAGTAAGTAATTCCTCCAAAACTCCATAATGTGCTGCACTAATTTTTAATGCAGCGCTGACGTTGAGATTACGAATCATAACTTTAGCATATGCACACCTCTGCCTAATCCTTTGAGGTATATAGGCGTGACATTATGTGCTATTTAATTCAAATTTTAATTGACTCGACAGTGCCTAAAGCGTACAAGCGGCCTGAATTCGTGGAAGAGCTCCGCGCGCTCCTGACTGAGCAGGGGACGGTGTCGCTAGAGTGCAAGGTGGTCGGCGTGCCGACCCCAGTGCTGCGATGGTTTAAGGTAAACATGATTACGAGCTTTTCTCACCTAAGACCAATGTTTTCCAACGTTCTGCAACCCGTTTTTTAAAATAAAGCTTATTAGCAATATCAGTCTTACATACTAGTTTATATTACATTCTTGTTAGCCCCCTTTACATATGAACGAAATTTGACAGCGACCCCCCAATTCCAAATAAATGACTATGAAGCGTTCCCCGACAACTCCCCTGTGGGTCGCAACCCACAGGTTAAAAATCACTGCTTTACAGGCTGTTTGAGCCTGGCAGGCCGAGTTGACTGCACTACATTTGGAATTGCTGTGACAGACATTTACTTATCTTTTTGTTATTTTACATTCAATATAATATTGGCTGGCGACGGAGTTTGTTGTAAAGCACCTTGGTGTTCGTTTCAACTTTTGCGCGTGAGAGTCAGATCCCCTTTCCGGTTGCTGCGGCTCTGCCAGTCTGCAATCCGGAGGGCTCTATTAAGCAATGCATCAGCAACTCCTCTGGTGTTGCTGGTGTCCGACGATGACAACTAACCACTCTTCTAAACCTGCACGTGACAATAGTGGCTTAAAAAAACTAACATGGTACAACTTAACTTGCAGGACAGTCGCGAAATAAAAGCTGGTGACGTGTTTGCCCTCACAGCGAATGCCGAGGACCCGACGTCACTGGGTACATACACCTGCGAAGCTGTCAACTGCATGGGTAGGGCGTACTCCTCATCCAAAGTCCATGTCGTCGGGCGCGGCAGTAGGGAGGGTTCCGCTAGGCCTAGCTCCAGGTGACTCCCATTCTTGGTTTTTGTACAACTATGTAGGTTACAAAAATACTTATTTTAGTGGTCTAATAGAAATAAAAACATTTTAACTATGACTTTGACTTTTACACTTTATTTGAACCATCATCCATCCGCCATCATGGTTTTCATTACTGATATCTATTTATTTTTATTATTTGAGACTCCAATACCTAATTATTTTTTACGTAGTACGTACGTCATTGGTTAGGTTAAACAGCTTCAATCTTTACTCATTATCAGCAGCGTGACGCCTGAACCACCACCAATCTTCACGAAGGAGCTTGAGGACCAGTTCGTGAGGATTTGCGATCCGCTGACGCTAGGCTGCCACATCGTGGTGCCGCCCTGGCCTCGCAGCGTCGTCTGGTACAACAAGGAGGGCAAGATCGAACCCAGTGAGAGGTAAGCCTTTAGTAGCAATAACGGTTCATAAGCTACTTTTATAATAAAATAGCTGTTACTCGCAGTTTCACTCGCGTCTCCGTGTTTTGTTTCTGTTTTGTTTTGGCGTAGCGGCGGAGCGATCGGCTTCTGCGCCACGTGTTGTGTGGGGATCAAACCCCCACACTGAGCAAATATTTGTATGATCTACGAGTACGGGTAGTTGTTCCACGTCTGGCCGTTTGTGTATGTAAGAATTTGTGTTTGTAAATGCACCCATACAGTGGATACAGGAGAAAATTCAAGTACTGGGGTGAATATTCCGACATTATTAAACAAACCATTCTTCTCATTATAGTAGTTCTCTCTTTCATAGTTCAGATTATTTTTATTTTCGTCTTATTGCTTGACGGCAGTGGGTTAGTTTAAGTTTTCACTATCATAATTGTAGTTTTAAATATCTGCATTCTTAACTTTGGGATGAAGTTAATGACATTAATGACATCTTTTTGAAATTTTCACACTGTGGCAACGTTTATATTTATATAAAATATTTTTATTACAAATGACGGTAGAACTTAGGTACTCCAATGCACGGATTTGTCTCAAACGTTTCAGAATGGTGACCTATCCATTTATTACTCTCATGATCAGCTAAACTTGCCGATCGAACGAAAGCCAAATAGCGTAACAAAAAAAGGATACCGTGTAGGTGGTCAAATTAGGGTAGCAAACAAGCCCAAAGGTGGTTCGTAGCCCCTTAAATCCGGTGCAATTTAAAATGAATTTAAAACCGGCCAAATGCGAGCCGGACTCGTGCACGAAGGGCTCCGTAACATTATCTATAAAAACAGCAAAAAAAAAATGTTTGTTGAATGGGAACCCCCTTAAATATTTATTGATTCTGAATATTATACTATTAACATTTATTTATTCTGTTTTTTTTTGTATTTGTTGTTATAGCGGCAACAGAAATACATCATCTGTGAAAATTTCAACTGCCCAACTATCACGGTTTATCAGATACCGCTTGGTGACAGACGGACAGACAGACAGGCGGACGGACAACAGAGTCTTAGTAATAGGGTCGCGTTATAACCCTTTGGGTACGGAATCCTAAAAACGGCTATCAGGAAACTGTATATCCTATACTGCATATTTTGAATTGAAACCTTTGAAAACCACCGTTTTTTACGTGGGAGAGTCATGCTTCGGCCCGAATGTGCTCGACCGGAGTGATGCCACGGCCTAACAGAAAACCGGCGTCAAACAACGCTTACGTTGTTTTTCGCCGAGTGAGTGAGGTTACCGGACGCCCAATCCCCTTTTAAAAGCGGGCAACGCACTTGTGAGTCAGGCGATCCGTCTGCTCGTTTGTCCATCTATCCTATAAAAAAAGGAAGTAAATATAACATGTTTTCGATATTTCGTGCACGATTGATCTTTACTTACTATGAAAACATACAAATGGAATGAAAACTGGCTTTCTACGAAATACTAGAAAAGTCTTTATTACATACCATCCCGCTTGTATTCCTCGAAAGGTTAGGCAGAGGTGTACTAATGTACACCCACAGCCGATATGTTAAGGCCCCATGTAATAGGGCGAACTTGGGAATCAAACCCAGAACCTCTAGCACCGCAGTCGCGCTTAGGACCAGTAGATTAGAAATAATAATAATAATATACAATAATAATTAATCTTTATACCTAATAATAAAAATAACATGAAGGTAATAAAGAATAATGGGCCTTAGATACGCTATTCCAAAAAAAATCTTTGATTCCTTGGCGTCGCCTCAAAATTAGCGTCCAGTCTAAACCTATAAGTTTAGCTTACTTATTAAGACTGAAAAGGGTTACGGGTTTCTATACTTCTGCCTACGATTTTGTCTACGTGGATTTCAGGATTGGGTCCGACTTGGGTAAGAAGTAGCCTATGTGTTATTCCAGGCTATAATCTGTGTGCCAAATTTTATCCAGATCCGTTCAGCTCTTCTGACGTGAAAGAGTAACACGTTTATAATATTAGTAAGGATGTGCAGGTCTGGGGTGCTGACTGCCGAACCTGTATTGATCCTACGTAACATTTTTGTAAAGAAAGGTGAAGCCATAACGTGCCCATAGAAAACTTTTATTATATGGGAAAAAGAAAACAATTTTACTTCTAAATTTTACAATTTTCTGCGAAAATTTAAACTTATCGCGATCTGTTTCCGGGCTCTCAATCGCGCCCTAATTAGTTTTGTCACGTGTCGTCAATCGCACGTGTGCCATTCGGTCCGCCATCACTTAATAAAACTTAAAAAGTTAGTTCCGTGCAGCAAGACGTGTGAACAATATAATGCTGTATTATAATTTATAATATAACCGCCAGCCTGTGTTTTGCTCAACAGATATAGTCACTGCGACAAATGTAGGGCAGTGGCTCTCAATCTTTTTTTGACCCCTTTGATTTTATTGATGTTTGCAGGGACCGCAATGTTAAAGCAAATAAACTTTGTCAATCTGAAATTAAACTTTATTAAAAATATTTACGTAACAAATAAGTAACAGATTTAAATCTTCCGCGGACCATATTTTTAGCTCTTGTGGTCCATGAACCTGTTGTCCATATTTTAACCTTTGGTCCATATTTTAACCTGTGGCTCAACCATATTGTACGGCGCTCTAAGATTCGAAGCATAACAATACCAATTGTCTCATCATTTCCAGGTACCATGTACTTGAAGATGGCGCTGGGGGCTACCTGCTCGAGGTGCCATCCGCGGAGTGGCCCGACGAAGGCGAGTGGAAGTGCGTCGCCACGAGTACTGGTGGGCGTGTCGGCATCTCCACTTGCTACGTCACCATGGATGGTGAGTGAGATAGTGGTCTTTACTTACTTATTTAGTTACTAGAATAATTTTAATAAGAGAAATCTACAAAAAAGAGAAAAGATATCTGATCGAGCTGATCGGTCAATTTTATTTGAAGAGTGTTTCTTTTTTGTGATTTTCCCAAACTTTTTTATGGATTAAGTCCGAAGTAAGTAGTAAGACAACATCGTTTATTTACACCTGCAACACCAGAAGAGTTGCTGATGCGTTGCCGACTTTTAAGAGTCCTAAGAACTGCAGTCCTAACCGAGGGGGAACTGGCTCTTATGCGCAAAAGTGCTTTACGATTGCAACACAACAAGGTGCTTCACGACAGACTCCGACGTATGGTTGGTCACCAGCGAGTCAGACCCCAAGAGGCCCTACCACTGAACAAGTCAGATATTTTCTCGTCTCTTACGAGGTGCCTATCTGAAAGGCAATGAGGAACAGTATTCTAACCCGCCCCCACACAGGGCAAACTTAAAGAGCAAAAGTTGTTACAGGAATTATTTCCTAGAGGTAAATACTATGGGCATAATAATATCCTAGAGCCCAGTACATAGTCGTATAGATCGATTCGATCAAACGAGGTTTGATAGAGCCAGCCGATATTACCTATTTCTTTTGATAGTACACTTTTAAATGCCGTTTTTTTTTGCAGTGCCTAAAAACTACCGAAAGCCGAGATTCATGGAGAACCTACAAGCAGTGCTAACAGAAGAGGGACTAGTATCTTTCGAGTGCAAAGTTGTCGGCTTCCCGACACCAGTCCTCAGTTGGTTCAAAGACGGCCAAGAGTTGAAGCCAGGAGACGTGTACCAACTCACAGGGACAAATTCTTTGGGATCTTACTGCTGTATCGCGAGGAACTGCATGGGACAGGCTAGCAGCTCTGCTGAACTAACCGTGGAGGATATTCAGAACCAGTTGAATGAGGAAGAGAAACTACAGCTATTCTCCAAAAATCAGGCGCCGAAGTTTATTCAAGGCTTGAAGAGCGTTGAAGCAAAGATTGATGAGCCATTCCGTTTTACTATTAAAGGTTAGTTGCGTTTTTACGACTTCCCTAGGGTAGTAATTTTTCTATTACTCTGATATAAGTTTTTAATTTAGAAGCCAAGTGAAGAACTTGGACATTCCATAGAAATGCTCCGATTTCGAAGCCTATTACAACATAAGTGAACATTCATCTACGGGCAAATGTGCGCTTAGCATTTATTGCTCTATCGAAGTGTGAGGGATAGTGAGGTACCTATGCAACGTAGAGAGGGGGTAGAGAGCGGACATTCTGTTACTTAGATATTCTGCAGTATTGAAGACTCAAATTCTTAGGGTAAAATTCACTTATAAGATTACCTACCCGCGGCCCAAGATAATCAGCCTTAGTATCATTAGGCACGATTGCAAAAAAGAGGTTCAAGTAGTCCTCTTTATTTTATTTTTACCCTACTATGATTTCCTGTATCACGATTGCATTTACGCATTTACTAACACAAACACACACATTTACTAAAACATGCTTCAACATCGAGACCAATATCTATAAGCCTATGCAAATACTTACGTGTGAGTATCGAAATGTTGTATCGGGAACGGATTGACAGATTAACAGAAATAAAACACGGACACAAATGAACATGGCGTTGTTTTCTGTAAGGCCAGTAGATGGTGTTTCGTACATTGTCCGAACTCCTCATAAGCTTCTGTTGTATTTTTTTTGTGGATATTTAAATGGGTCCCTGGACGGTTTAGATCCACAATTTGAGCCGGTAAAGTAGTAGAACCCGATTGCGGTGCCACCCGCAATCGGGTTCTACTACTTTTATATACAGGGCAAGACATGGGAAATGGTGTGAATGAATGAGGTTATGGCTGATAGGGATGAATGGAAGAAAAGGACATGCTCTGCTGACCACAAATAAATTTGGATAAGGACAGGAAGATGATGATACAGGGTAAAACAACGTTTGCCGGACCCGCTAGTAGACTATAAACAGCCGTCGAAAATAAAACTAATAATGATAATAGACATAGTTGTTCTTCTAAAATCAGACGAAATCACTAAATTTTTTTATTTGTTACAGTCGCTATTCCGCCTGAACCGTCAGTACTATGGTACCGAGACGACCAGCCCGTGGACGAATCATCTCGCTGCCACCACGGCCGTGAAGACCGCGGGGTGTTCTACCTCGACATCCAAAGCCTCGAGTTCCTCGACCAAGCCGAGTGGAAGTGTGTCGCGATGAATGACTTTGGACACAGTGTAACCTCATGTTTCCTTAAACTAATCATACCTAGACATTATAAGAAGCCGAGATTCTTAGAAAACCTACAAGCCATATTATCTGATGAGGGTGCCGTCAATCTTGAATGTAAGGTAATCGGTGTCCCACAACCAGTTCTGAAATGGTACAAAGATGGCGAAGAATTAAAACCTGGCGATATCCACAGGATTATATCTGGACAAGATGGCACTTGTTGTCTTGGCACTTATACGTGCGAAGCGCAGAATTGTATGGGAATTGCTGCCAGTTCTGCTTCACTTCTCGGGTTCGATGACTCCATGAAAGCAAAGAAGAAAAAAGTTGAAGAACAAGCTTTACAAAGGAACTTGTCTCTCAGCACCATACACGAAGAAAGAACATCACAGATGTATGATACACCAGTTGGTGATCTAACCACTCTTGACGACAAAGGAGAGATTTCATTCTCTTTTGATGGTAAAGAAGTGTCTGTTTCCCTCTATGAAACTCCAGACTTAACGGAAGAAGAAGCGTTGCAAATTGTTGAAATGTACGCCGATCAGTTATCAGAAAATATAACTGAACACAACGTGGTTGAACTTCCTCCTTTAAGGTTTGTGAAAGAAACATCTACGTCGGGTAATTTGTTGATGGAAGCAGTCATAATTGACGTTTCTCCAGAATACTTTGTTTCACCTGACGAAGATATGCGTACGGAAGCAGACATTGAAGATATATCGATAGCTGATGAGAACGGCCCGCCTCAGCTATCATTAGATCAAGATATTGAGATCGGTGGAGAGGACTATTTGGAAAAAACAATGGCTATGTTATCAGAAGAAAAATCAGACATATCACTAAAACTGGGCAGAAAAAAATCGGATTCACAGAGAAGTGCCGATGATTTCTACAGCTTATCTCGTGATCAATCGTTATCGGAAGAAAAGAAAGACGATGATACTCAAGCTATATCTGATCTTCAAAGTTTTGCAAGCGCACACAGTTCTGGGAAGCCTAAATCAAAGTCTTCAAAACCATCTGGAGAAGATGGTCAAGAGTCATCAGAGCCAACCAAGACTATTCTATTTAAAGATGAAGCTATGAAGCTTTCACTCGAAGCCGAGGCCACACCAGCTGTAAAACCTAAGAGAGAGCGACGAACCAGTCGCAGTTCTAGACGATCAAGTTCAGGTAGCGAAAAATCAGTAAGCAAATCAAGAGAAGAAGTTCTTTTGAAAAAAGAATCTACAGAAATAGAACTGCCTAAAAAGCCTGAAATCACTGACGAAGAATTTAAAAATAAAATGGCCAGTATAAGTACCACTTTAACTAAAGTTATAAACGATGTTCAAATAATTGAAAGAGATATTATACTTAAATCAGAACTAATGTCATCTGCAGCCACGGCTTCAAGAAGCTTGGAAATAATTAGTAGTTTAATATCGCCTTTATCCGAAATAAATAGTATTGCAGATGCTGCCAAAGAATCAGCATCTGAGTCTAAAGAAGTTAGTAGTACATTATTTAACAATTTGCCACAGCCTTTAAAAGCTCTTCAGCAATCACTGACAATCATTGAGAAATGCATCGATATGGAAAGTGACAGCAAAACACTTGTTAAGAAAACTTGCGTGGCATTTATCGAAAGTTGTGGCAATGAAATGCAGCAATTGATTTCAGACATCAATTCCGTTACGTCAAAAGATTACTTGCTTACTGAAGATAAAATCCTTACGGAAATAGAGTCAATAAATAGTGAAATGAGCACAGTTATCAAATTCTCCGTTGATACTATTAAAGCTAGAAACCTTCTCAGTGAAGCTAGTGAAATAAAAGTAGATGAGCCTTCCCTTGAAGTTAAGCATCTGAAAGACACACAAAAGGCAGTGTTTGAACTAAAAAGTCCCCTTAACTCTCTGCTCCGTATAGCTGAGAGTGCTGAAGGTGGAAAAATTGTAGATGTTGCTAAAGTGCGCAGCCGTGAGGTAATTCTTAATGATATGGCAGGATCGATACAAGATTTGCAAACAGCATTGGAACAGATAGAAATACTCTCAGTAAAAGAATCTACGACGTCCCTACAAAAATACAATACTGAAATAATTGAAACTGTTATGGAATCAATTGTTAAACTTAGAAGTTCGTTTGAACAACTATCAATGGAATCAGGAAGCGAAGATAAGGTCGTACTAAAACAGGCAGTGGCCTCAATAAAAGAAAATCTGAATAAAATATCATCCCAAATAGAAGTAATTGAAAACAACGTTGGTAACTTTGATGTCCTACAGAGTGAAAATAAGCTAGATGCATTACAAAAGATGGCCCAGATTCTAATCGCCTTAGAAAATAATCTGCCCAGATTAGAACCAATGCCCGAAGTTAAGAATCATATGACAATATTCCACAAGAATCTTACAAAAGTCTTAGAAAATGTAATTGAGAGCAATGAATCGAAGAAATATTTTACTCTTATGGCAATTTGTGACGCAGTTAACAGAATCAATGCTTCCATTAAGAATCTAGATATTGATAACCTTTTGCCTTTAGCTAGCCTCAACAATACGTTAAGAATTATTCAAGATCAATTCATAACAAACATATTCGATTCCGAACTAAATTGTTCTATTCTTACTAATATCGCTGATACTTTGGTTGGTATACAAGAAGCCATCTATACAGCTGAAGAAGTCACCATGCAAATTGATTCGGAGCATATACAAGATATTATTACTCAAACTTATGACGAAACAAAAGCTAAGATAGCAGTTGAACATATCGACCACGCAGTGGCTGCAATCGAAAAAGTAAAATTAATAGAAACAACACAAGATTTAAAGTTAAATATAACACCTACATTAGAAAATATTTGTCCCATTTTGGAAGAACTTAAAAGAAGCGTCGCTTCAGTTAAAGCTACTGGGACTGAAGAAGAACACATTTCTGATATATCAGATATCTCATCTTTTGTTCAAACTCTAGCTACGCCGCTCTGTGAACTGAACCAAAATATTATCATCATAAATCAACAGCTAATAGAGAACTTTGAAAGTTTGAAAGAAAACAGCGAAGTTGTAGCTAGATTCGCTGAGCCTCTTCATGAGCTACACACAACTTTGGAAGTATTACAACAAGATGTAATTTCTCAATACGGTGAAGACCTCACTCCCTATGACGTAAGCGTTACTATGGCTAGCGCAGTACAAAATCTACAGAGCTGTATAGTTATGATACATGAACAGGCAGGAATAGATGCTACAGACGAGATGTCTACTCTAGAAGATATATCAGGAATAAAGACAACAGCAGATACTATTCCATCTGACCGGTTAGTACTGCCAGCTGCCGAAGAAACTGAAGTAGAATATGCTATTTCGCCATTCAACCAGGAACTGCAAACTACTGCAACAGCTCAGGCACTACAAACGTTGAATGAACACATAACTGTATTACAGTCACCAAATATTATCGATGCATTAGATACATTATCTGAGGTTAGTGATTATTCTAGTCTTAAATCATTCGTTATAGGCTTAGGTGAATTACATTCTGGAATCGAAGAGATTCTACATCCTCTGCTTATGGAGGGATCAAATGAAATAGCCAATTTAATCACACCATCAAAACTTGCTGCTATTGCTGAACCAATGCAAGAACTACAGCAAAGTTTATCGGTGTTAGACACAAGCAACATTCCAATTTATGAAAATTTATTAGAAATGCCGACGGAACGAATACATTCCGTGATTCAGAGCGTATGTGAATTTAAAGAACATTTAGATAGTTGTATGCTCACAGTGTTTCCCGCTTTGCACACCGCCGATAATACTGTTGAAATAGCCAATAAAGTCGGTGCGTTAAGAGAAGTATGTGAGCATTTGAAAGACATTATTGAAACTACCAAAACAGTAGAAAATGTTCCTTTACCAGAAGAAGTTAAAGCTTTGGAACGCACAGTTGACAACTTACTTGATGCTACGGATGTCTCTAAAGGAATTAAGATTGAAAAAGTTAAAATGATTACAGAAGAATTATATGAAAAAGTAGCTACAGTCCAAGATGAGATGATTCAATTCACTCCACAAGACCCAGAGAAATTAGCACAGGAGGCTAAACTTATTCAAACTATTGATGAAGTACAAAACAATATTGCTGTGCTGGAACAGTATGATTTTGTCGACTTGTCTCGAACTTCCGATTTAACAAGCACGTCACCACAGGCAGCAATTGAAATAGAATCTGATTCCCTTTTGCTAATGGAAGATATAGTAAACAGTGCTGTTCATGTGGTGCAAGATTCAACTCAAGATATGCCAATAGCTGATCTTATGATAGTAGAAGACTTCTTTAAGACTTGCAAAAATGAATTTACGATTCTTCGTTGCCTGATATCGAAGGCCACTAGTCATAAAAAGATAATAAGATTGTTACAAGAGTTCAATTCACTGCAAAATACGATCAACGAATTTAAAACGAAGAGATTTGAATTAAACCTAACTGACGATATTAATGGATGTCTAGCTACTTTTTTAGTTCATGCCGATGATTGTCTTCAAAATGTTCAAAGTTCTCTTGTAAAAATAGTAAATTCTCAAGCTGTACTATTAGTCGAGGCACCTCTGGCTAAGTTTGAAGATACAAACTCAGTACTAAAAGCGGTAAAAGGAACTAAACATGACGAGAAAATCATTGAAACAGTAAACAAATTTGTTGAAATACTTGAAACGGCTAAACCTTCACTGCAAAATGTACAGGCTGAGATCTTAAATGAAATTACGGCTGCAAAGATACCAGTAGTTGAAGATAATAAATTAGTGGATAAGATTGAAGAATTCGCTACATTTGTTGAATCAGCCAAGATGCAAAATAAAGATGCGGAATCAAACAACATATTAGAAAAAGTATCTGCTTGTATTGAGAAACATCATGATTTTAAAGATGCGAGTGGCACTGGCAAATCTTTGATTTTACTAAAATGTCTGTCTGATTGCACTGATGTATTACACGAGAGTCTACTCGAAGTTAAAGTTCCAAAACACAAGGTAGAAGAAGGTCCTTTGAAAGCAGTTTTGTCAGAAATGCTAGAACCTCTTCAAGCGTTACATAGTCAATTAGTAAATGTTCAGGAACAAGTTCTAAAAGGAGTCGATGAAGATTCAATTTCTGTCGATATAACAACGACAGAGTCTCTAGTTCAAACGATGACTGAAAAACACAAAGAAATTATTGAACGTATGGAAAAAGAGGAAGCTATTGCTAATGAAGAAATTTCTATTATTATGGAAGTAGACAAAGAGATACACTCTATACAAAATAGCTTGCGTTGTATTGAAAACATGCAAGTAGCTCAAGTTGTAAAAGAAATTGCCAAACCTGTGGAGGATATTGAAAAGTCAATGCATTGTATTTTATCCTCAGAGAAAGTTAGTGCATACAGTGAAGATCAACTTCCTAAAGGTATGTTTACCAAATACTTTTTTATTGATTTGAGTAGGAAGACTGCCTTGCATCACCTCCTGAGAGTAAGGTCTATGGGATTAAAATTTAATTAAGTAAGCCTCTTTAAAAATTGATGTAGAAATAATACTGGTAACAAATTTGACCACATGGTTGGCGTAGCGGCCGAGTGATCGGCTTCTGATCGCTTGAAATATTAAAAAAAGATATGCAACAATTTGAATATCTTTTTTGATATTTCAACATTATATTTAACTATAACATTTGTGTTAGCTAAAAAGAATATTAAGTACAGGCTGACATTAAATTATCGAATGGAAATGTAAAAAAGTTATGTTTTTTACGTGTAGATCATTTACCGTAGGGTGTCGAAACAGTATTTAGAATTAATCTATTAGGTTAATTAACATATCAAATGTTTTTAATTTTAATTTTTATTAGATGTCGATGTCTTCATTAAGACTGTTAAGTTATGCCAATGATTTAAGTCATTGTCTTTGACTTAAGCAAATTTTACCAAGGTTTTGTAATAGGCCTTTCTTTTCATCAGTAGCAGTACTAGAAACCATCAAAATAGGGTTGGCAAGAAACTATAAAAATACTGTATTAGGTATTATAAGTTTTGTCAATAAATAATGCTAGACAATATTTTTATATAAATATAGAAACTTTCATAAACTTACAAAATTTTTTATAGATGTCAATTCCAATATCGGTTCTTTGGAAAGCGCATTAGACCGTTTTGTAAATATTGAAAAAGACTTATTAAATATATTGAGTCCAACCTATCATGTTGATCTGAATGAGTGCTTAAAAATAGCAACTGAACTAAATGGATTATTGGCACTTCACCCGGAAAAGATGGCCGCTTTGAATAACATAGAAATTAAAAACACAAAAATAAAATCTCTAAAAGATATCCTGTCAAAATTCGACTGGCAAAATACAAATGTTTACATTGGAAAGAACCAATTAGAAATTGAAAAAATGAAAGGTGTATTTCTTGCGGCTTGTCAACTGTTAGCTGAATTGGACAAAGTTGAATTGGATAATGTAGAAGTTATAGAAGGTAAAGTTTGAGTGTATGTCAATAATTTGGCTTGGTCAATATTAATCTGAGCTTTGTACAAACGCCACCGTATCGTGAAAGCAAAATGCTTTTACAAATCTTATAATAAGTATATATTATAATAATTACATAAATAAACAACACAAGTAAAGCGGTATAAAATACAAAATATACGTAGGTATTCAGTTTCAATTTTCAGTACAACGATTATCATTATTAGTTAATTAGTCAGCCATCATACTTGAAGTTCGTGCTTTTCAGTCTGTGTAAATATCCTAAATTAATCCATCGTAACAAAACCACCTTTGATAATTTTGCAAATGCTTTGTTTTCGGAATTTTACGTATTGAGAGTTTGAGAGTGAGTTATCCTAAGCTGTCTTACTAAAATAAATATTCTGTTTACAGAAAAAGCTAAGCAAATCATTCAGCATATTGATCAATATATAGAATTAATCGAAATTGTTGAAGAAATATCTGCCATCATAAAAATTGAAGATGTAAAAGAGACGATGGAGATTGCAAAAGAGTTACGAGAAAGTATAGCTGCTTCAGAGATTATTGTAGAAGGAGAAACTAGCCTGAAAAGTGCTTGTGAAGTTCGTGAAAAACAAACTAGATTAGCACAGAAACTTCAAACAGCATTATGCGCTTTGCAAGTACAAGTTATGGATAGTGCACAAGAGTTAGCGCCAGCACTTAGCGCAGATGTTTTACAGCGAATAGCTAAAGCTACTGCTCAATTACAAGCAGATTTAGTCGCAGTAACCGGTGTCCAAGTAGCACTGCAAGCTCCTGCTGAAACTATGGGTGAAGTCGTAAAGGTAGTAGATGTAGAAGAGGCCCATGTTGCCAATATTACTACCCCAGAATTATCAACAGCAGCATCGGGATCAGAAGCAACCATTTTTGAACAAGCTGGAGTTGTTGAACACTTGTCTTCATCTGACCAAGTTATTGCAACAACAGAAATGTTAGAAAAAACAATTGCTGAAACTAAAGAAGTTATTACATCGGAAGATGCTAAGCTTTTAGCTACAGAAATAACATTGGAGACTGTTCTGCCTAAAACAGAAGAGGCTATTGCTATCGAAGGCACTGAAGCTGTTGTAGTTGAACAAACTGAAGCTGTGTCTGATGAAACAATTTCTAGAGAAGATGCTAAATTTAGTGAATTAGTCACAGAAGCCCAAGAAGTTGCAACAGTTCAAACTTTAAAAACAGAATCAGTTAGTGCGGTTGAGATCGAAGATCTTGGACCAGTTCTGCACGAAGTCACAATGGATGAAACACAGGTTGATGTTGGAACAAGGCAAACAGCTGAACTTCAAGAGGCTCCAAAAGCAATTATTGGTAATTAGTTTTGTTTGATATTATAACATGCGTTATACAACAAATTTACGCTAATAGTTTTCATTTTTTTTATTTGTTTGCGGCTACACACCGTATCTCGAACGCGAACGTAGTCGATCCATCGTGATAGCCACTTTTGCTAAACCCTGCGTGTGTTTATTACTTATATAAATAATAATATTATAGCTTAGTAAATAGAATAGCTTTAAATATTCTTAACGATGCATACGAATCTACTAAATCAAGTTATATTTTTCAGACATTTTAGTGCAGCATATAGATCAATTTGTATCTGATTACATAACAGAAGTTATTAGCGAATTATCCAGTGTTATAAATGCTGAAGAACTGAAGCAGTCAATAATTATTGCAAAAGAACTTCGAGAGAACATCGCCGCTTCTGAAGTTTTATTAAAAGCAGAAACTAGTGATGTTCTGAAAGGTGAAGTTATAGCACAGCAAGCCCAATTAGCGCAGCAGCTTTATATAGCTTTAGCGGCACTAGAAACTCTGTCATTAGATACTTTAGCCGAAGTTCCATCAATCAACAAAGATACTATACAGCGCGTGGCTGAAATAACTGAAAACTTGCGCGCCGACCTTGCAGCAGTCACTGCACAACAAAATTTAATGGATCAAATTGAAGAAGTAAACTCTGAAGATATTGTATCCGATACTGCCCAATTGAAAGTCTCAGAGCCCAAAATAGCAGAAGCAATTGAACTTGCTGAACAAGTTGTACCCAGTTGTGCCGTGAAGTTAGATAATGAAAAAACTGTAGCAGTAGATATACAAACACTGGATCAAGTTGCTAAAGAGCAAGAAAATAAGAACGAAGCTGAGGCCATGGTTCCGTTAGAAGCAACTCAAACATCCCTAAAATTGGCAGAGCAAGTTGAAATGAGTACTAAAATAGTTTCTCCTAAAGAGTTAACAGCAAGTGATGTCACGGCTGTGACTGTAGATCTAAAGTCTCAAGAATCACCCACACAAGAAATGACAGGTAATATGAATAATCTATTAATGTTATCGTAAATATAATACTAACTACAGATGGCGTTTAGTAGTTTTAAATTTTAGTTTAGCCATAAAGCTACTAATACTAATTACCTATAATATGGTTATAATATCTATGAATTACCCTAGGTAAGCCAATTTAATTGCAACGTTCAATTTAAAAAAATAATATATAAATAATATAATGGAATAATGCTGAACATATTTTTTACCGTCTCTAGATAAAACGTCATAAACCTACTAAGTATATTAGATTTTATTTTACACTTCTTACACCTTACATATACAATTCTGATAGCAACGTTAGCAGTTTAAACTCTACTTTAAAATTTAACTACATGATTTAAATTACAATTTCAACTGTACACTACATGAAACTTACATATTTTCAGAGACACTGTTACAAAACTTCAACGAATTTTTATCAGACAACCTTCTTCAAACAATTGATCAAATATCTTATATTTTGAACAATGATGAACTCAACCAATCTATATTACTTGCAAGTGATTTGTGTGCGAATATCTCTAAGACAGCCAAAGCTAAACAAGTGACTGATGAAGATATAGGTAAACAAATAATTTTGGCTCAACGGCTACAAAACGCTTTGTCTACAATACAAGTAATCGTTCTGGATACTGATAATAAATTAAGCAATGTGATTGGAAAAGACTCATTGCAAAAACTTTCTGACATCACTAAAAAAATTTCTGCAGATCTTGTAGCTATAATATCACAAGATAGTGAACAACAAAAAGAGTTGGAAGAAAAATTAAGAGAATCAACTACTGGATCTAATACGAATATCGAGGAACCTAAATCCACAAGGGATGATCAAGATATAATTTTTGATCAAACGAAAAGTGAAGGTAAAGTAATAGAGGCCGTCACTGAAAGTAATGCTGCAGAAAATATTGAAAATATTAATTCTTCAGATAAAGTTGATACTGTTGATCAAGATAAGTCAATTATTGAAAAGGAAGCTGCAAAGGAAATAGTTAGAAATGACATACGACTTATTCTTGAAACTAGTGGAGAAAGCTTGATTGAAACTATGAAAAATCTTATCACTGAAACAGCTGTAGTCATTGACGAACCAAGTGAGAAGATTTCCGATAGTGAAGACACTAAACCATCTGTAAAAACTCTTGCTACTGTTAAAATGCCTGATGAAGATGCACTTGTACTTGTAAAAGCTGAAACAACTATAGTCCAAGAAGCTTCTGTATGTCTCAATTCGCCTACGTTAAAAGAACAAGTGCTGGAAAGCGTAGAAACAATTTCAAAGAATTTATTAGCAGAAAACATAGAACCTAAGCAAGCAATTAGTACTTTAGAAAACAAACATTTAGCTGAAAGTACCCTGGAAAAGTCAATTTTGGTACTTGAAGACCAAGCAAAATTGCAAGAAGTACTAAAAATAGCACCTGAGGCGCAAGTGGTGCAAGATGAGGAAAGCAATATTACTTTACTGAATACTAACGCTGAAAAAGAAACAAAACTTCTAGTGCAAAAAACAATCGAAAGTCATATAGAGATAAAAGAACAACTTCCTTGTGAAAATCTTAATAACAATGTTGCTTGTGTAGAAGAAGAAGCGATTTTACTGCAAAAAGATACAGCAAATTCTGTATTGGCCACTGAAATGGAAATTGTTGATGATAGTGTACTAGCACTGATAAAAACGGCCACAGCAGAAGATACTGTTCAAGATGTGCCAGTTTTAGAGATTGCTACAATAGATAAATTGACTACAGATATTGATAATGCTGCCGTAATTGCAGCTGAAGCATCAATGCGGTCATTAGAAATAGAAAGTACGGAACTACCAACATTAGAAAGTAACACGAAACTTTTAGAACCAACTGAAAGTCCAACTGAGGCAATAGTAGCAGATATAATTAAAGCTTCTAAACTCATAGAATTAACTTCAAATATTTTTCAAGAGCAACCAGAAAATGTACAGCTATCAATAAAAGATAACGAGTGCGTTTGCAAAGTAACCACTGAGCAAAATTTATTAGAATTAGCAATACAATCAAATGTTTCTACGGAGCAGTTAGACATAAAAGGCGTTAAACCTACTGATCTGTGTGTAACTGAAACTACGTCATGTGAACCAGACCAATCTGGCAATATGGTTGCTATGGCTGAAATACCAGTTTCAGTAAATCTTGAGACTGAATTTGTTATTGCGTTGGAAGAAACTACACCTTTTAAATCAGAAAAGAAATTGCTAGATGTTACGAATACTGAACTACCAGTTTCTGAATACACTGAAATAAATACTGCAATTACCATAGAAGAATCAAAACTATTGGAACACGAAAATGAATTAAAGGAATTTGCTATTAAAGATAATACTGCAGCAATAAATGAGGGATCCCTTACACAAATTGCTGCAGAGGAGATAAAAACATTTAATCAAGAAGAATCACTGAATGACCTTGTTGCTGCAGAAAATTTTGTTGTAGATAACGTAAAAGAAACTAGTGACCTAAAATCAAAAATAGTGGCACTTAAAATTACTACGCAAGTTAGCTTTGAAAATGAAATGTCTGCTACAACCGAAGCTATTGAAGCTCAAACTCTAGAAAAAGAAAATATTATAACATCAAATCCCGACTCAAAGCTTATAGAAACCATTGAAACTCCTCAAGTTATATCCATGGTGACGGAAGCATTGGAGCCAGAACAGGCAATAAACGTTGTAGAAAATATTCAAACTACTTTAGTTTCTACAACCGAAGATTCAAAACCGGTTGAACTAGAAAAACGAGTCGATAAAGTAGCACAGGAATTACTAATACAAAATATTGAAATGGTTGCTGCATTAGAAGAATTGAAAATTCCTGAACTAGAAACAGAAAGCAAAACCAAGGAACCTGAAGCTAAAGAAGACGTTTCTGCAATCCCAAATGATGTTTTAGTTTTGCCAGAGACAAAAGAAACATCGTTAACAACACCAACCAAAAAAGAGAAGATAATTATTGGTAATAATAAATCTTATGACGCTAGTAGTAATTTGTATAACTTCGTAGACGAGCTTTACTCACTATATGAGTAGTTACGCAGTATGACTGATTTTTTTTTCAAACCAATTTTTATGCTATTTTTTAAACAGCGTTCAATGTGCTCTCTTCTGTTCATTATGTTATTTTTGAGAAATCTATCAGATTGTCAGCAATCATATATATTTATCTAAAATACTAATTAAAAGAAAATGTCCATGACATACTGTGCAGCTATATTTAACGGGTAAATTAAGTTGCATAATATGCATAGCATAAATACGTCATCACTACAAACGCGAATTACCGCACGCATTATATAAATTATTTATTCAGTGTTAAAAAAATAATTTATCAAAACATTTATTTAACTGCAGTTCATATACTAACTATATTTTTATATCAATCGTTATCACTGTTAAAGTTTCAACTTTTCATGAGACCATAAAAATAAATCAGTCATCTAGTCTTTGTACATAGTGACTTCTGGTATTTCATATAATAAAAACACCGTTAACACAAAACAGTTAATAATAATTAGTAATATCGCTGCTTTAAAATTCGTGCCTTTTTATAACTTAATAATTAATCAATAAACACACTTTTATGATCACACACATACAATTTTTTGGGTCAGAATGATAACAGTTGCCTCACATCTCAATATAAATTTATATATTGTGTATTCCTAACCACAAGACTTAGTGATCCCACAATTCTACTTTACTTCTCAGAATAACAGCTACATTTGTTATTCTACTGAGTTTTAAAATGATCTTCAACCTCGTTGGTTGAATAAAATACTGAGTAATTCTAGGTAAAACTAATAATCTATTTGGAGTTAATAAAATATTAAAGCCAACAAGGGGAACTTGCACAATAGCCATGATACCTTTAGGTGGTACAAAAATATTATATTGATTATTTCAAGGCTCAAATCAAGAATGACGAGAAAGAAAATGATGTACATAATGCATAATATAACCAACCAAATTAAGTTATATCATTTTAAGGTGGGAGTGAAGTCAATAAACAGAAAACACTCCTGTGTACCACTAAAAGAAATAATGGTTAATCTTTAACTTGTTGGAATTCATCCACTCCACTCAGATGACAAGCAAACATGTTTTATTAGCCTTGAAACTACAATTACAGATACAAAAGTTGTAAATTATACAGTACCCGACGTCATCCTTAAGGAAGAACTATTGAATGATAATACAAATATATTTTTGTTTTTAGAAGAGACAACAGAATTGAACAAACACCGGTAAACAAAAACAACTAATTAATTCATTAAATAAATACTTTTGTAGTAGTTACAGGGCAAATAATACGTAACAACAGTTTAGTGTTATTATATATTATGTTAGTGTAGTAAATTTAACAAAATTATTAAAAATAAAAAAGTTTCTTTGGATTATAGGCTCACTCAGTTACTACAATTACGTAAATTTATAGTTAACTGAATTACACTTACAATATTTAATGCACTTTCTAATTCTCTTCGACTACTAATACGTCTAAAATAATACAGTACTTATAATAAAGAGTTAATATAAGTCAATAGTATCTTCTTAATATAATTTATAAGTAAATTATAATAATGGAAAAGTAACATCGCAATTTATAACAAGTCTATGTGTCCCTGTGCTGCGATTAACTTTTTACAAGACAAAGATTATTCCAGAATCAAGTTTATTAAGTGTTGAAACTAAACATACCGCTAAGGACGACAACTATGAAAGTCTATCTAGTAAAGAAGATAAAATAGAAGACCCAACGTGTTCGATACCTAAAGATAATGACAATGGAGTCAAAAGAACGAACGAAGACTTTAAAAGTTAGACGCAAAAACAGATAGTGAGAAAACGAAACAGCTGCTACAATTATAATAATAATATAAAATTAATACTGCTGACAGATTTAGCTCGACAGCAATAAGTAGTAAATTAAAAATTGAAGTTTTAACCGAAATACCAACTGATACACAAAATAATGAAACAAAAAGCCAAAAAATGCTTGGAAAGCCAGATGCAATGATTCAAAAACGATACAAATTCACGATGGTAAAATATGTATAAATATTTAGATAATGTTTTGATAGTTAGTGTATCAATATACTTCTACTACTAGTAACAAGTATATTATAATTTTTTTATGTAGGTAAACTTAAAAGTTTTTTTATAGAACCTCTATTAAAGGTGCAAGCGTAGTCACATTATAATATAAAAATAATATTTAAATCCAGGGGAAATGAGTAGGAGTTCATCACTTCAAGTTTTTGTAATGGTGTAATCAGTACTTTATATCTTACATATTTCTGAGATAGCATATTCTGAGTAACGCTTACACCTACTTCAACATCACACAAATACTCAATACACTTACAAAATTTTCAGACAGACACATTCAAGACATTTTTAATACTCGAGAAAAACAAAATTCACTAGTTAATAGATCGGAAGACACAAAAATCATTGAAGCAGCAACAATTATAGAAGTGATTGATGCTAAAACAGTACATTAAAATAAGACTCTACAAGAAATCGATTTAAAACTGCTGAACATTAGAAAATAGACTTTGGAAAAGCAATAGCTGCCAAGGAAACTATCCAATCTACCGTATTAGACTCTCTAGCCACGATGATTGAAGAAATTGCATCATTGTTTGCAACTAAACCACACCAATATATTGTTACGAGCTGGGGTTCGGGATAAATTTAATTAACACCAATTTCACCGAAACAACAAATATTTTAATTAACTTGACAAACACACAACAGAAATTACTGAGAGAGTCACTACAGTATCACTTATCGCACTATAATGTCGCACTTGTAATCAATTAACTTCACTTCGATATTCACTTCACCGTGTTCAGAACTAAACTGCCTTGGCCGACCCTCACGACCAGTATTTATATGAGTCACGAAGATTCTAGAATCGAACATTCTCGATAGGTCCACAAAATACGAGTAGGTACCTAAGTACCTAAGTACCTACTTATAAACAATAGACGATAAAGTGATCGTCTATTGTTTACGGTCATTCACCTTGAACCCGGCTTTTCTTCGAATGTTCTACGTGCTTCTACGACTTATCTAGAATCTTCGTGACCCATCTCCGTACTAATAGCCACTTGGCGTAACACTACCCCCTCCTAAGACATGCTCGTCCCGAGCATCATTAGATCCGTAATAACGTGCCAAACGATCCACATGAACGATCTTCGGAGCACCTCTTGGCCCTTTTTGAATCCGGTAGGTGACATCGTTGATCTTAGTCACGACTCGATAGGGACCGTCCCATTTTGCCTGTAACTTAGATGACTTCCCTTTGCTGCGAACCGGGTTATGTAGCCATACTAGTGAGCCCTCATCAAATCTGCCTTTGTTGTTCATCTTGCGGTCAAAACGGGACTTCATTCTCTCGGACTTTTGGCAGCCTGGTTGTCTGACATGCTCTGAGCATTCTTCTCGTACATCACTTAAATTTGCTCTCAATATCCTCACAGGCACCGGTACTGTAGCCTCTTGTCGGACGCCAAAATAATCGCCATCTCTATTCTTCCTCCAGTTTTCGGAGCACGGTCTGCCCGAAAAACTTCCAATGGTACTTCTTCGCTTAGGGCAACACATCCGGAGGTGACCTTTTTCTCCACAGGTGTAACATCTTGGAGCTGCCATCCTGTTCCTTTCTTCATGTACTCGGTCCTTTTTCAATATTTGACCTCTCCAACAACTAGCTTGAAGGTGTCCCCGTTTACCACAGGTGTAGCATCTAGGCGATATTACACCTTCCCTTCGAACTTCGCTGTGCCTTGCACAACCCACCTGGAAGTAAATGTAGCATCTAGGTGATGCTGCACCAACCCTTCGACCGTCACTGCGCCTCGGGCATCCCGCCTGCATATGCCCCTTCTCCCCACAGTAATGATATGTCGGTAACACGACTTCCCAGATACGATCAGTCCGATGGTCCTGTCTAACTGCCTCTACTTCTAAGGCATGGGCTAAGGCGTCTTTCAATGTCTTGTGGTGTCCAAGCCTTACAGCAGCTCTGACTTCAAGGTCACGAACTCCATCGACGAACGCTTGGACCAGATTACCGTCGATGAGCGCAGGTGTAGACTGGTATGCTTTTCGAACCAGCTTTTCAACTTCCACGGCCCACTGCTGTAGGGTCTCGCTACTACTACGCTGTACCCGATCCTTTAGCTGAGCAAGATACACGTATTCCAAATGGGCGTCACCGTATCTTGAGTCCAACGCCTCAATCAGCTGGTCGTAGGTCATGTCCTTGCCGAGGGCCTCCAGTACTGTCAAGGCCTGGTCGCGAAGGCATAAGGTGAGTGCCGTCTTTGCCTGACCTTTGTCCCATCCGTTCGACTCCATTAAGGCTTCAAATTGCATTTTGTATGCCGACCATGAGGAGGTTCCGTCAAATGGCGGCACTTTAAATCCACGTAGGGAGGTCGTTATGGGTGCAGCATTCACGGAAGTCGCAAGTACGTTTCGTGCCTTTAGATCACCTAACGCCTTTGTCACGTCAGCAATCTGTTCCTCAGTTTTAGAAATCCGGGTCTCGTGCTGTTCCACCTGCTCCTTCATAACACCGAGCTGTTTGCCAAGAGTCCCATGAAGGTCTTTTATGAGGACCATCTGTTCCTCTTGACGTCTGGTATGCTCCTCTTCCCGACGTGCCTGCTCCTCTTTGTCGCGTTGCAGCTGTTCCCGCAGTTGGTGTGCCTGCTCTTCCTGACGGCGGGCCTGCTCCTGCATCATTGCCATCAAGGCCGCCAGGTCAACCGTTGGTGCTGGAGAAGTTCCAGATGGACCAGCAACTGGGTCTGTAGTTGGTTGCTGATGACCCACAGGTAGTGCCGGAGTATCTCCAAATCGTCTCTGATCCATCTCTTGCTGCCGCTGACTTCTGGTACGGATACCTTCCATGTCTTCCTTCGGTAAAACCGGCATAATTTATCCCACAACTTCTGACACCAAATGTTACGAGCTGGGGTTCGGGATAAATTTAATTAACACCAATTTCACCGAAACAACAAATATTTTAATTAACTTGACAAACACACAACAGAAATTACTGAGAGAGTCACTACAGTATCACTTATCGCACTATAATGTCGCACTTGTAATCAATTAACTTCACTTCGATATTCACTTCACCGTGTTCAGAACTAAACTGCCTTGGCCGACCCTCACGACCAGTATTTATATGAGTCACGAAGATTCTAGAATCGAACATTCTCGATAGGTCCACAAAATACGAGTAGGTACCTAAGTACCTAAGTACCTACTTATAAACAATAGACGATAAAGTGATCGTCTATTGTTTACGGTCATTCACCTTGAACCCGGCTTTTCTTCGAATGTTCTACGTGCTTCTACGACTTATCTAGAATGTTCGTGACCCATCTCCGTACTAATAGCCACTTGGCGTAACAATATTAATCAAATAATTGAAAAATATCAAAGATTTTTACCAGCGTCCTTAGAGTTAACAACACCAGATGTAGCAAATGTTTAGAATTTGAAGAGCTCATTTTAGATAAAATATACTTTAAAGAATATATTAAAAGTCAAAAAGATGAACTAATCAGTAAAGATGAAAAGATACAACCGGTTTTCTTTAATATTTTAAATACATAATCGGAAAACATTAATACGCAGTCTCTAAATTATTTCCTAACACTGCAGTCAATGTTGTTCAATGTATACAATACATTGTTTTAGAATCAGTAACTCCTAAAAAGAAAATTATTTCAATTTACTGATAATTACAGTTGGCAATGCATCTAATTCTGACGTGAAACCAATCACAACTGAAAATGAAACTCACGTCTTTACTAAGAAGAGTATACTAACAGATGTCGGTAAATCTTCGGTTCCTGTTCTTTTAGATACATATATGATAATTGAAGATATTCAACTAGCTTTTGTAATGGTACAAAAATCAGATAGTGAAGCATCTAACATATTTGATCAAGTACAAGAAAATAACATAGTAGCTTTAAAAAAGGTCCATGAAACTTGTAAAGCAATTGCCGTAAAAGATATGCCACAAATTCTTGAACAAATAGCACCTATTATTCAAGTGAAATTAGGAAATAAGGATTTAATTTTGAGTGAGAGTGTACAACCTGTCATTTTGGGGTTATTACACCTGTGGAAGAAAGAACACTTGAATCCTCTGTAGCCCAACCAATAGAAAATATTGATAGATTTGTAGTATGTCAAGAAAGTGAGCCCGTTTGCTTGGAAAGTGTGAGTTCTGATGAAACTGAATATCTCATTATAGAAAAAATACCAACAAGCCAAGATTTGCAATCAGTAATCTTAGAAATACACCATTTTTTCAAATGGTGTCACTAAGATTGACACCACATAAAAAAAATCAAATCAAAACAGATATTGAAAAAATTGTGCAATGCTGTGAAACAGAATTATTTTTGCTTGAACAAATTGACGATATAATAAAAGATACAGTTATAACTATTGAACATAAAAAATATACGATTAATGACGAATCTTGTCTACTTATTGTAGATGACGTTCAATTTCCTGACTTACACCTTCAAAACACTGAACCAAAACTAATAGCTGTTAATACTATTAAATTAGAATGTTCGAAAAACATGGAAACAAGAAACGAAATGATTGGACCTCTAACAGATGGAAACGCTTTATCAAAAGGCTTCTCAAGCATTGTTAAAGATTCTTACAATGAATCTTACTCTTTGGAAAATCAAGGATCCATTTTAAATGAAAATAGGACATTGAGTAACGAATTTGATGGCGCTATTTCAAATATAAAAGAAACTGATGATAAAAAAGTTGAATATACTGACAATGATTATGAAAAGCATGTCAGTATATGAAATCGGTAAACGAGATAATTTATTAAGTCATGTGTTTTTCTTCGAGTAATTATACCATACTTTATTAATTATATTTCTAAAATATAGCTAATTATATCTGCAGAAGCACATATTTACCGTGCATTTAATAAGTTTATATAATTAAATAAACTTCGTTTTTGCGTTGCCTTATTTAATTATGCCAATTGACAAAATCAATTAAACTTACAAAAAGATTACATGTTTCACAATCGATAAGTACCTAATTATTAGTTAATGAATACGGCAATTTAAATCTAACTCACATTATTTCGCACACGAATACACAAGCACATATTTACATGCACATTAATTGTATATCGGCTGTATGTCATGCTTTGGATCATAGAAATAGCAAATTCTAGAAATAATTAGTGGTTTTTTTTTCAGAACAAGGTGTTCTTATTGAGCACATCAGAGAATTTATATCAGAAGAAACAACAGAATTAGTTGATAAAATTCCGATGTTAAGTAACTCCCAGGAGTTAAAAGAGTCAATGGAACTGGCTAAAGTTTTAAAGGAGTGTATAGAATTTGCTGCTGTAGCGGAAGAGTCTATTTCTTTAGAAGAGGCAAAGATGCAACAAGCGAAATTTACACAAATGTTGCAAAATGCTTTATCAATGTTGCATACTAAAGCCATTGAAAGCGCGGAGGAAATTATGTCAACGGACAAAATGGATACTATACAAAAAGTGTCTGAGATTATCACGCATTTGCAAGAGGATTTACAGACCGCCATTGTCTCTGTTTTGCCTGAAGTCCTTCAGACGACAGAAAGTAGTATGTTGATTATCATTCCTTTACTAATAACTATAAGTTATTTGATCTGGAAATAACAAAGCAGATATTTCTGATAATTTTTATATAGGCTTTTAATGAATCAACCATGTGGCCAATAATAAAGTAATGCTTTTTTATTCACAGGTTCTTTTCCAGAAACAGAAGAAAACTCAATGAAACAGCTAAAAGTGTTGTTGCAAGAAGTTACGGATAAAATTAATTTAACAACAGATAGAAACCCAGAAGATACAGAAGCTCTTAGAGATGGACTTGATGAAGTCCAGACTGTTATTATCAAACTCAAACATGATTATGATGGAGCTGCTAATGACACCCTCAATGAAACTCTTCAAGATTTAGAGTGCAGCATGAGAAGTGTTCAGCTTCAGATTAATGAGGATAGCCCACCAGAGCTGCTAAAGGAAGCCTGTGCTACATTACAATTATTAGTCAACAATATGAGCGATACACAAGAGGTGCAAGTCACTGCAACTGTTGAAGTTAACAATGAAAACATTCTAGCTAAATGTACAACTGAGACTGACGAAACTGTACAATTACTTGATTTGGCTTGCAAAGTTGAAGATGATAATTTGTCTGGCCTAGTATCGAATTTAAGCATCCTTAGAGAAACAATTAAAACACTTAAACTAAGTTTTGTTGGTAACGCCGATGTTCTGATAGAAAAAGGCGTTGATGTTGTACAAAGCTTAGACCAATTAGAAGACAAAGTGTTTACACTTGAAAAGGATTTAGCTGACGTAAATGTCAGTACAGAAGCCAGGGACCATATTCTTACAGCTATCCATTCTGTTTACGGTAGTATATCTAATATGCGAGGCACAATTTTAAGCATACAAAAAAGATACATGTTCGAAAATTACGGTAAACCATCCGAAATTATTTTACGCTCCATCAAAAATATATCAGCTATTTCAGAAATTGACGCAGCAAATATAAATAATTGGAAGGCGTTGTCAAAATCACTGCGCAAGATTCTTAACCATTTCGAAGACATAAAATTTTACATAAATCTAGATAAAACTGCCAGATTGCCAAGTGACGCTGCATTTACTAAGATTATACTAGAAGAGTTCAAATCTAATGTCTGTAAGGTACTTGTACCACCAGCTTCAATATTAGGGGCAGAAGCAATTAAAAAGGTAGATGATCTCCTTACCTGTGTTAAGAAAAATTTTGCTAGTATTGACTCCAAGTCCACTTTGGAAGTTAAAGAAAAGATTCCCATATTCAAAGTATTGTCCTTGGAAGTTTTTCATGTAACCGATTTTATAAAAGCTAAACTAAATGAACTGTTTGAAGAATCAAAATCGAAACTAATGGCTCAAAACTTGGAGATACTTCTTTTCAAAGAAGCAGAAGTTGAAGAAAATGATGTAAAAAAAATAGATACTTTGGATACTCTGACAAGTTCAAAAGAAATGGATCAAGAAAAAAATGTTATTATGCAAAAAGTAGATGACTTTAGTAAACCTCCGGAAGAATCAGTATTACTACAACCTAGTACTAGCCAACCCATGTCAGAAAAAACTACCGAAACTAAACTTAAAGCACATAAACGAGTTCTCATCCAAGATATAGATGAAAATCAAGTAGCACTAATTGCTTCTGAATTAGTAGAAGAAATTGCTTCAAAGGCTATTGCTGCAGTCCAAAAATTAGAAGAGCAAGGTTTATATGAAATTGAAATTGGGAAAATTACCCAATCTATTGAACCACTTCAAGAAATTGTACAAAGTTCTGTAAGCGTTCAAGAAAATGTTTCTAGCATCGAAGAAAGACCAAGTTTACTTGAAACAGCAGATCTAGAGTTGCCGCAAGGTACGGATGAAGATCAAACCATACAGAAATCTTTAGAATATACTGATATAGAACCGAATGAGGAACCTCAAACCGGCTCTATTGTAGACACAATTAAAACAAATTTAACCGAACCGAAACTTACTGAGTCGCAAATAGAAACGGGAGAAAAGAAAGAACACATAACCAAAGAGTCTACTCAACAGGAAGCAAGTATTTCCTCCAAAGATCAAATACCAATAGATTTCCAGGTAGAAAAGAAACCCGAAATCGAAATAGGAGAAAATGTAGAGGCCTTACTTGAAATAGATCAAATGCAAAATACTGAAATATTGCCAGTAGCAGTTTCTGAACTAGCTGAAGAAATTCCAAATCAAGATCAACAAGAAAAAGTTGGGTATGAAATAGAAAAAAGTGAACAAGAAGAAGATCTCCAAAAAGAACTTCTAGTGGAAACTCAACAACAAGAGACAAATCAACCGAAAGATAATATTTCTTCTGAGAGTAATCTAACAGATGAAGTAAAATTAGATGAATTTTCTCAAACAGAACTAGAAAAAATGAGTAAAAAAGAAGTTGAAGACAGAGATGTTCATCAAACACTTGATAAACAAGAACAGAAACAACAAAAAGAACAGAAAGCAGAAAGTTTAGACCAAGAAAGTCTTAAAAAAGAAGAAGAAAATGCCTTGAAATTAGAAAATCAAGCAGATATAGATAAAAAAACACATGAAACTGAAACGAAATCACAAGAAAGTACTGAAGAAGAAGCTGTGGGTATCAAATCAAAGCCGAAAGAGTTTGAAAAACCTAAACCGGAAGATCTAAAAGAAAAATCTGAAAAAGAACAAAATGAACCTAACCTTAGTGAAGTCGAAATTGAAGAAACAACTCATGAAATGAAAGAAAAAGAAGATCATGTATCAAAAGAGAACCAACCACAAGTATCACTTACCCATGGAAAAGAACTAGATGTTGATGATCAAAGAGAAAACGATAAAAAGAAAAGTGACATTCCTCAAGAAAAACAATTAGATACCACTCAGAAGGAACAAAGAGAAGTTGAGAAGCCGAAGGAACAAAATGATAAAATAATACATAAAGAAGAGGATAAACGAGACGCTGATCAAGCACAAAAAGATAAAGTAGAAGTTGTAAATAAAGAAAAGGAAGAAGAAACAAGGATAAAAGCAACAGAAGATGAAGAAATAATGAAAAATAAAGCCAAAGAAGAAGTAAATGTAGCAGAACTAACCACCACCGATTCCGAAAAAACGAACACTCAAGCCAAACAAGGAGAAACTCATTTAGAAAAAACAGAAATGGCAAAAATAAAAGACGACTTAAAGATACACGAAGAAAAAGAAGAATTGGATATGCAGCAACGAGGACTGCTTGAAAAACAAGGCACTGAGACTGAAAAGATACAACTAAAAGTTGAAGACCGAGATATGCAAGAAAAGGAAGACAATGAAAATAAGAATCTCATAAAAACGAAGAAGACAGAGGAAGGCGATAAAGCTACAATGGAAACTAAAACAAAACAAAAAGAAGAGAATGAGGACGAAAATTCCAGAAAACAAAAAGAAATACAAGAGCGTTTAGATAAGGAAGAAGTTGAAAAGAAGCGCGGAGATGAGGAAAACCTCAGAAAGCAAGAAGAAATAGCGCTTAAGGAAAATGTGTCAGCTGAATATAAACGTGCTGAGGAAGAAACACTTAAAAATCAAAAAGAAGAAGAAGCCCGTTTAGAGAAAGAGGCAGCTGAAAAGAAACAAACTGAGGAGGAAAAGCTCAGAAATCAAAAAGAAGAACAAGAGCGTTTAGAGAAAGAAGAAGCTGAAAAGAAACGCGCTGAGGAAGAAAATATCAGAAAGCAAGAAGAAGCAGCGCGTTTAGAGAACGAGGTTGCTGAGAAGAAACGCGCTGAAGAAGAAAATCTGAGAAAAGAAGAACAAGAATGTTTAAAAAAAGAAGAAGCTGAAAAGAAACGCGCAGAGAAGGAAAGACTCAGAAAGCAAGAAGAAGCGGCACATTCGGAAAAAGAGGAAGCTGAGAAGAAACGTGCTGAGGAAGAAACACTTAAAAATCAAAAAGAAGAAGAAGCGCGTTTAGAGAAAGAGGCGGCTGAAAAGAAACACACTGAGGAGGAAAAGCTCAGAAATCAAAAAGAAGAACAAGAGCGTTTAGAGAAAGAAGAAGCTGAAAAGAAACGCGCTGAGGAAGAAAATCTCAAAAAGCAAGAAGAAGCAGCGCGTTTAGAGAAAGAGGTAGCTGAGAAGAAACGCGCTGAAGAAGAAAATCTAAGAAAAGAAGAAAAAGAACGCTTAAAAAAAGAAGAAGCTGAAAGTAAACGCGCAGAGGAGGAAAGACTCAGAAAGCAAGAAGAAGCGGCGCATTCAGAAAAAGAGGAAGCTGAAAAGAAACGTGCTGAGGAAGAAAATCTCAGAATGGAAGAAGAAGCAGCCCGTTTAGAGAAAGAGGCAGCTGAAAAGAAACACACCGAGGAGGAAAATTTCAGAAAGCAAAAAGAAGAAAAGGAGCGTTTAGAGAAAGATGAAGCTGAAAAGAAACGCGCTGAGGAAGAAAATCTCAAAAAGCAAGAAGAAGCAGCGCGTTTAGAGAAAGAGGTAGCTGAGAAGAAACGCGCTGAAGAAGAAAATCTAAGAAAAGAAGAAAAAGAACGCTTAAAAAAAGAAGAAGCAGAAAGGAAACGCGCAGAGGAGGAAAGACTCAGAAAGCAAGAAGAAGCGGCGCATTCAGAAAAAGAGGAAGCTGAAAAGATACGTGCTGAGGAAGAAAATCTCAGAATGGAAGAAGAAGCAGCCCGTTTAGAGAAAGAGGCAGCTGAAAAGAAATACACTGAGGAGGAAAATCTCAGAAAGCAAAGAGAAGAACAGGAGCGTTTAGAGAAAGATGAAGCTAAAAAGAAGCAAGCTGAGGAAGAAATTCTCAGAAAGCAAGAAGAAGCAGCGCGCTTAAAGAAGGATAAAGCTGAAAAGAAACGGGCTGAGAAGGAAAAACTAAGAAAACTAAAAGAAGAAGAAGCGCGTTTGGCTAATGAGGAAACTGAAAAGAAACGCGCTGAAGAAGTAAATCTCAGAAAGCAAGACGAAGCAGCGCGATCACAGAAAGAGAAAGCTGAAAAGAAGCATGCTGAGGAAGAAAATCTCAGAAAGCAAGAAGAAGCAGCGCGTTTAGAGAAAGAGGCAGCTGAAAAGAAACACACTGAGGAGGAAAATCTCGGAAAACAAGAAGAAGGAGCGCGATTACAGAAAGAGGAAGCTGAAAAGAAACGTGCTGAGGAGGAAAAACTCATAGAACAGGAAGAAGTTGCACGTTTAGAGAAAGAGGCAGCTGAAATGAAACGCAATGAAGAGGAAAATCTCAAAAAGCACGAAGAGACGCGTTTAAAGGAAAAGGAAGCAGAAAAGAAACGCGCTGAGGAAGAAAATCTCAGAAAGCAAGAAGAAGCAGCCCGTTTAGAGAAAGAGGAAGCTGAAAATAAACGTGCTGAGGAGGACAAACTCAGAGAACAGGAAGAAGTTGCACGTTTAGAGAAAGAGGCAGCTGAAATGAAACGCAATGAAGAGGAAAATCTCAAAAAGCACGAAGAGACGCGTTTAAAGGAAGAGGAAGGAGAAAAGAAACGCGCTGAGGAAGAAAATATCAGAAAGCAAGAAGAAGCAGCGCGTTTAAAGAAAGAGGCAGCTGAAAAGAAACGCGTAGAGGAGGAAAAACCCAGAAAGGAAGAAGTATCGAGTTTAGAAAAAGAAGCTGAAAGGAAACGCACTGATGAAAAAAATCTCAAAAAGCTAGATGCGGCGTGTTTAGAGGAAGTGGAAGCTGAAAACAAGCACGATGAGGAGAAAAAACCTCAACAAAAGATGGAAGCGCGTTTTGAGAATGAAGATGTTGAAAATAAACGTACTGAGGAAGAAAATCTCAGAAAGCAAGAAGAAGCAGCGCGCTTAGAGAAAGAGGCAGCTGAAAAGAAACACACTGAGGAGGAAAATTTCAGAAAGCAAAAAGAAGAACAAGAGCGTTTAGAGAAAGATGAAGCTGAAAAGAAGCAAGCTGAGGAAGAAAATCTCAGAAAGCAAGAAGAAGCAGCGCACTTAACGAAGGATAAAGCTGAAAAGAAAAGGGCTGAGAAGGAAAAACTGAAAAATCAAAAAAAAGAAGCGCGTTTGGCAAAAGAGGAGTCTGAAAAGAAACGCACTAACGAAGAAAATCTTAGAAAGCAAGAAGAAGCAGCGCGATTACAGAAAGAGGAAGCTGAAAAGAAGCGTGCTGAGGAGGTAAGACTCAGAATGCAAGAAGAAGCGGCGCATTCCGAAAAAGAGGAAGCTGAAAAGATACGTGCTGAGGAAGAAAATCTCAGAATGGAAGAAGAAGCAGCCCGTTTAGAGAAAGAGGCAGCTGAAAAGAAACACACCGAGGAGGAAAATTTCAAAAAGCAAAAAGAAGAACAGGAGCGTTTAGAGAAAGATGAAGCTGAAAAGAAGCATGCTGAGGAAGAAATTCTCAGAAAGCAAGAAGAAGCAGCGCGCTTAAAGAAGGATAAAGCTGAAAAAAAACGGGCTGAGAAGGAAAAACTAAAAAAACTAAAAGAAGAAGAAGCGCGTTTGGCGAATGAGGAAACTGAAAAGAAACGCGCTGAAGAAGAAAATCTCAGAAAGCAAGAAGTAGCAACGCGATTACAGAAAGAGGAAGCTGAAAAGAAGAGTGCTGAGCAGGAAAGACTCAGAGAACTGGAAGAAGTTGCATGTTTCGTAAAAAAGGCATCTGAGAAGAAAAGCAATGAAGAGGAAAATCTCAAAAAGCAAGAAGCAACGCGTTTAGAGAAAGAAGAAGCTGAAAAGAAACGCGCTGAGGAACAAAATCTCGGAAAGCAAGAAGAAGCATCGCGTTTAGAGAAAGAGGTAGCTGAGAAGAAACGCGCTGAAGAAGAAAATCTGAGAAAAGAAGAACAAGAACGCTTAAAGAAAGAGGAAGCTAAAAAGAAACGCACAGAAGAAAAAAATCTCAGAAAGCAAGAAGAAGCAGCGCGTTTAGAGAAAGAAGAAGCTGAAAAGAAACGTGTTGAAGAAGAAAATCTGAGAAAGGAAGAGCAAGCACGCTTACAGAATGAAAAAGCTGAAAAGAAACGCGCTGAGGAAGAAAAACTGAGACAGCAAGAAGAAACAGTGCGTCTAGAGAAAAAGGAAGATGAAAAGGAACGCGCTGAAAAGAAAAAACACGAAAAGCAGGAAGAAGAAGCGCTTCTACGGAAGGAAGAAGCAGAAAAGAAACGTGCTGAGGAGGAAAATCAAATAAAAGAACAAGCTGGTCTTGTTGCAGAAGAACAAGAAATTTCAATGAAGCAAGAAGAGCAAAGTTGTGCAAAGCAAGAAATTGAAGAAAAAGGTAAACAAGGAGATGAATGTATTTTAATAGAAACAGATGAAAATAAGAAGAATAAAAAAGATAAAAGCATTAAGCTTATGAAAGAAGATGATAAAGCTAATAAAAAAGCAGAAACTAAACAAAAAGAAGAAGAATATGGACCACAAAAAGTAAAAAAGGAAACTCGCGATCAAACCGATAAAGAAAATGCGGAGAAATGCGAGGAAGAACGTAAAGAAGAAGACAAACCTGAGCAAGCAACACGAAAGATGAAAAAAGACCAAGAAGACAAAGTTCAAAAAGACATAGAAGCAAGAAAACTTGACAAAACTAAGAAAGCAGCTGAAAAGAAACTCAAACAAGATGAGAAGCTAAAACAAGAACAGGAAGAGAAAGCACAGGAAGAAGCTGAGAAGAAACGCAAAGATTATGAAATACATGAAAAAGAAAAGCAGGAAGCTAAGCAGAAACAGGAAATCCAAAAGCAGAAAGAACACGAAAATCTTGAGAGAGAAAGGAATAATAAAGCGAAACTTGAAAAAGAAAAGCAAGAACACATTTTACTTGAAGAAGAAGAAAAGGCCAAACAAGAAAAGAAAAGACTTTCTAAGAAGAAAAAAGAAGAGCAGGAAGCACGCTTGAGAAGAGAGGCTGAAGAAGTAGAACAGGCAAGGAAAGACACTATCAGAAAGAAGAAGGATGAGGAGAAAGCCCGAATCCTGAAAGAAAAGATTGAGGCCGAAAAACAAGAACAGGAAATAAGAGAAACAGAAAGAAGAATCAGAGAGGAAAGGCGACGTGATATAGAAAAAGACTTAATTGAAAAGAAACCCAAACCAAGTGCACAAGAGATAACAAAATCCAGGCCTCAAAAAGAAGAGAATGGTGAAGTATCGGTAGACCGTCGAACAGACGGAGAAGATCACTACATAAGGGAATATCAATATGAACCAACAAGACACCAACAAGAAAGGTCTGATGAACGAACAAAATTCGTTGACCACAATCACAGAGATTACACCATGGAGTTTTTAAGGCCTTCAGGTTACAGAGAAAAAACATTCGAACATGAAAGGTATTCAGAAAGGGAGTCTTTAGGCAAGAGTGCTACAATATACAAAGCCCACACTTTATTATTAGATTCGCAACTAAGGTCTTCAGCCCCGCCTCAACCTGATAGGAGTGAATCTGAAAAGAGAGTCGATAGATTTGACAGAAGTGATTCTGAAAGACGAGTCGAAAGGCACAGGTCTAAGGCATTAAGTGAAGCCAGAAGTCTCGTTTCTGAAAAGCGCTCGAGTCTTTCGAGGGACCTGAAAAGGAAACCGGTCTTTTCGACATATCTAACCGACAGAACTGCTGTCGAAGGTTCCAGAGTCAAACTGACCTGCAGTGTCCTATCATCTTCAGAACCTAAAATCACTTGGTACAAAAACGGCGTACTTTTAGATAACAAATTAAAGTACAGGACTAAGTTCTTAGACGGGTTGATTACTCTAGAAGTTTTAAATGCTGTGGTCAGTGATTCAGCTGAATACACGTGTACCGTTGAGAATGAGAACGGTTCGGTCAACACGTCAGCTAATCTAAAAGTATATCCGAGCTTTGAAGCGTCACCTATACCACCAACATTCACCAGATCTATTCGCGGTGAGTACAGTGTTTTCTTAATTTTTTTATCACAACTAATATGATTATTAGGGTAACTATAACAAACAACATTTCCAAAGAAAGATTTGATAAAAAAAATACAAAAGTAAAGCGATTTGAAATTGGAACAAAATAAAATTAAATAAGTTACCGAATTCCGAAACTGTTTCGCACATAACATATTTAATGTTTTTGAAGGCGGTTTTACTTTATAGCTCGTTAATACCTGTTTCATTCTATAGTAATATGCAACGCGATAGCCTAACAGTTAGGATGCGGTTTTATTTCAATGTTTCTTCTTAATATTCGCGTAAGAAATCTATATATAATACATTAACAGTATTTATTAACAGTCACCCTCTATATCCAGTAATGTGATCATTTTATGAAGTAACAACAGTAGTGCAATCGATATTCAAAGTCAATGAAAGGACAAAGCAAATCTTTTTTACGTGTGTAATAAGATTTATTTTTCATAGTTTACCTCGGCATGGACAAAATTAACAAAATGTTGACATTTAAATTTATACAGATTATGTAAAATATAAATGTTTTATGTATTCTAATGACGATTCCTATCGACATTTCAAACATGTGGTTAAAATAGACTGGGTGAAAAACTGACTAAGGCAAGCTTCCAACGAAACGATTTATAAACTATAGTTACAATATTACTAACAAAGCCACGAAAAGCAATAGCCAATTACCAAATTTTAAAAGGCCGTACCTTTACTAATTTATTTGATGACGCATAAGTGAATAACAATAGGTAGCTCTGAAAAAACCCCTTCAACATAGAATGGCAGTTGTTTTCCGAGTTTAATAGACTGCAAAATAGAATTAGATACTATTTAACCGTTGATATTTTATGTAAATAAATAAATATCGTGGTAGATCGGTAAGTTCTTACTTAAAAAAATAACGGTCTTTCGTGGCAATAAACCCCATTGGATAAAATATTTCATCCATAATTATTTATGTTTACTGAGATAAAATTGTCGCGTTAATTCATTGCATTATATATTATCTAACTTACCTTTAAGCTATATAATAAAGCTGAAATTTGTTTGAACACAGTAATTTCTGGAACTACCATTTGATAACCCAATGCTTGAGGAAAGTTAAAGGTTATTTATCATCACGCTACAACACCTTAGGAGCCGAGCAAGCGGGTGAAACCACGAGTACAACTGTCTATATTAATATTATCGATAAAATGTGATTAAGTTAAAGCTAGGGCTTATTTCCACGAAAATCACGTAATAAATAATTCTACCCCACGTTATAGATTCTCAGCTACCCAGGGTGACTAATATAACTTACACCAAAACAGCTGATCACGTTTTCCAATATTTTACCTTCAACGCGGTCGTGACCCTGTTATGAGTCACCTCATCCTTTACCGGCGACGTCACAAGCGCCATCTCTGTTTACATAGAAGAACTAAACTATATAAAATCGCAAAAGTTTAACTTTTAGTAATTATTTCTTAATTTCTTCTATTATTCTCTGAGGAGATTAATTTTACATTCAAAATAACTAATGAAAATTATTTTTCATATAGATACGTATCATCTGGCAGAGAATGAGTTGGTTCTCGAATGCCGTATCCGCGGCCAACCGCTTCCGACTATCACATGGCTAAAGGACGACAAACCAATATCCATCAACGAGAGGCACCAAGCTTACTACCTTGCTGATGGAGTCTGCCGACTCGCCATCAGCTCGCCCACTCCTGAAGACAGCGGAAAGTACACCTGCAAGGCTGAGAATTCTGTTTGGTCAGATCAGATCACCCATGTTGTTAGTTTTACCGGTAAGAAGATACTTCTTACCCGAGATTACGTTATTATGTACTTACTTATTTCAGTCACCAATATTTAGCAGAAGTACAATTACAATCAATAATATGTATAACTAGGTTATTGTAATTGAAAAGTTAGCATAAATACAGTCAAGTCAATAATAGATATGTAGGTACAGTGAACAAACTTTGCGGTGAACCACCGTAAGGGCTAAAATCGCTTGCACCGAGCGCGCGGGCAGGCGGGGCGTGCGATCACCCCCTCCCTCACCCCGCCGCCCGAGTACCCCTTGAGCTTCATGCATTACTTGAAATTTTGAAATTCTTTAAAGCCGTATGAGTTCGTTTAAAGGATACAAATGAAACAGATAGTCCATGTGCGAGCGAGAAAGTATTAGGATCCACGCGTCATACGGTCATTAAGTCATAACAAATACGATTCACTTGGGACGGTAATTGTTTTATGAATAGTTACATTTATGATATTTATGACGTCTCGTTAAAACGGACAATGAGGTAGTAAAATTCGACATCAAAGGCAGTGCAAGTGGCCTCGGTGGCAAGTTGGCTAAATTGCGTTCAGTGAATTAAACCGGATGTTCGAATCTTGTCTAAAATTGTTTTTACTTTGCCATTTTTTTAACGTAAAAATATTTATTGCTTACTTAGTTGTTAAATATTTTTCTACAAAAAAACATTTTGGAAATAATATAGTTATAAGAAACAGTTGATAAACTATTTTTTTTAGTTTTCATTTAAGGTAAAATCTCTTACATTCAAACATTTATTTCAAACTGTTCGAATTAGGGTAATGAAAATAAAAACGAACTTTAGAAAAAATCATTTTAATATAACTGAGTTACACATATTAGTTATGATGATACATCTTTATAGATTACAGCTTTAAGCTGCTACTTTACCTACTTATTATCTCGTGCGATACCGATGGTATTTCACATTATGTAATTAACTTATAAAACAGGAAATAGGTATCATAGTTGCACAAATTTTCCGATTTACAAACATTAAAAACAATATAAGCAGTCTTATAGTTTCGGAATCACATATTTATACCTATTTAACTAAATAACATAGTATTTTAAATCTGATCTGCTGTATTAAACAGTTGTTTAGAACAACTAATTAAACTTGTTCCATCTTATCTTACTATTAACTAAAGAAAATAACGTTGTATAGATAATATTACTAACAAAAATTAACGCGGAATAGATCTAAATAACAAAAGTATATATCCTATAAATATATTCCTGGAACGTCCCTGGGGTTGTGGAACTAATACACACAGTTTACTGTTTAAATCACATATTTTACTACTAGCTAAAATACAGCCTCGCAGGTTTGCTTTAAAAATGGTATTGAATAAAAATAGCTTCTCTAGCATATAAATATAAAAAAATGTTTATTATATCTCAAACATATGGTTTCTTACAGAAATTGAGGCAGCCCCAGTAAGTTAGTAAATAATTGTGTCGGGATAGCCTCGCTTCTTTCATTGGTAACTAGTTACATAGAGTCGAGACAAGCAAATAATAACAAAGAAAATGCTAAATTGTAGGTAATCACATAAAAAATCACTATCTAGCTGATTTACCTTTGAAATATTAAAACTCTACTTAATTAAATCCACCCTTGATAACAAGACAACAACCCATCTCATCATAATCATCGTAATAAATACTCTAGATAAAAATAAAGCACAAGTAAAACTAAAGACAACAAAATAAATATTATAGGTAGAACTTTAAATTGTTTTAAAAAATATATAAGTCTAATAATCACATTATTCTGACAGACAATAATATTTTCTGCAAAGAAAAACAATAACAAACATTAACATCTTAATAAATATTTTAGTTAAAACTATTTGATTTGTAAAAACTTACACACTACTTTTTAATCTATAGTAACGCAATTAATATTTTATGGAAGCCCCGCCCGCATCTATAACTGCATCTAAGCCAATGGTCAATGTAAGCCAGTTCACCTGGTCCGTCAGCACTCATCCACCCCCACATATTAACAATTAGTCGCACCGATTCATTGTTGGGTTTAACATTCTTTGGCTCGTATCTAGTGTTATTCACACGCCGTAAATTCCGACGGCCAATCTCGTTCGATTTAAATGATTTTTCATCGGAAAATATGGCGTGTGAGAAGTCAAAATCCCTATAGTCTCGAGCGAAACGAACTCTTATTTGTTTATTTTGTTCAGTTAGGATTATTTTTTTAGCTGGTCGCCTATGATGCACTCCAGCGCGATGCAGGGCTTTCCTTATGGCAGTAACACTGCAATCGTATTCCAAGGCAAACGATGATGTCTTCGTAAATGGTTGCTCTTGATATGTGTTCACCATATGCGCCACACGATCAGGTGTTTTCCGTGGCGGATGCAGGCGTGGTCGATCTTGGATAGAACCCTCACTAGCATCTCGATGGATCCAACGGCGAACCGTATTTCTCTGTAAATATAAAAATAATTAAGTTAATATAAATTAATGTCTAATTTTAGTTTGTAGTGAAGTAGAAAAGAAATAATATATAATAACTAGCGACCCGCCCGCGGTTTCACCCGCGTTGCCCCATTCCTAAGAGTCGTAGCGTAATGTTAAATAGCTTAAAACCTTCTTCTTGAATCACTATTAAAAAAAACCCGCTTCAAAATCCGTTGCGTAATTTTAAAGATTTAAGCATACATAGGGACGGACAGACAGCGACAGTGACTTTGTTTTATACTATGTAAAGATATTATTATTGCTATTGTTATTATAAAAAAGTTTCAAAACAACACCTGTGCTTTACAGAGCCGACTTACTCTTTTGTTCTATTGTTCTTCAAAGATAAGCCGATAAGCCGACTCAGTGCAAATTATATTACTTAAAATATAACTTTTTATTAAAAATAATAGTTATTAACAATGGCATAAGGTGCAATTTAGGAAGCTGTTAACAAGATTCAGTGTGAATTTTAAAATTAAAATTTACTTACAAAAATACACAAACATAATTACTAAGTATTTTATTGTGTTGAAAACTATTTTAAAAAAAGGTGAATAATACTAGCATCGACGGGGAATATCAATTTGATTTAAGTAGATATTTTTATTTTACCCCATTTTTAATTCTCTTCAGCAAATACGCATTCATCGATTTTTAATACTGAATTTTATTTTATCTAGGATAACATTTAACCCAAAAAAGGAAGAAACTTGATTCACAGAGTTAAAGAGGATATACCTATAGGTATTATTTTACAAATCAATGTAAAGGACTTTTACTACAGTAGTTAGGTAAAAGTGTTAAGGTTTCTTTTAACAGATCTTTTTCTATCTTTTTGTGATTTTTTTTTGCATTTTCCATGATAAGATTATAAAGTTATTTTAGTGAAGGAAAAATTCACGTCACCTTATGACGTAAATTCAGAATGTGAAGGCTGATTTCGATCAAGCGGGTGGGACTCGTGATGGCTTAGAGGTCAGAGCGACTGGTGTATCTAATCAGAAGACGCAGGTTCGAATCCTGCCCGCGATTGAATTTTTCCTTTACTAAAATAAGCTCTTTTTTCTGATTTTTTTAATAAAGACTAGTAAATTCTTAGAGTGACTTACCGTAATATTTAATTCCTCTGATATCTGTGTTATATTTCGTCCCTGGTTGTGAAGAACTAAAATATGGCTCCGTTCTTCGCTCGTCAAGTTACGGGGCATCGTGCAAGTCCAATCAGTAGGCCGAGGTCAGTATAAAGGAAATCAACAGTCCAGTAAAACACAGCACGGGTCAATAAAATGGGATTCAACAGTCCAGTAAAACACAGCACGGGTCAATAAAATAGGATTCAACAGTCCAGTAAAACACAGCACGGGTCAATAAAACAGAATTCAACAGTCCAGTAAAACATAGCAAGGGTCAACAAAAAAAAAATAACAACGTAATTTTATGACGAGCTTAAAAATGAAAAAAAAAATGCGTCGACAATAGGCAGAATGCAAATTGCAACTAAATATTTATTACAATACGGCAGGGATGCTCTTTCCGCATTTTGAAGTATCCTGATTGGCGGAAGTGAAATGTGGGTGTAGCCGACGTATTGAGAGTCGTTCAAAGGATTTAGTTGCAAAAACGGTCGACCGCCAAGTGTTCTGGCTGTACATATACCGACTGATACAATGAATCAAATTGTTATAAAATTATAATACACTACAAGATTAAATTCAAAATATATTCAATCACAAATAATCTAATTGTAACTACAATTGATATTTGCGAGTAATAATATGACAAAAAAAATCTAAAATCTTAGAATATGTTTTTACGACACATTTGGTATAACGGCTTCTGCGCCACGTATTGTGGGTTCGATCCTCGCACGGAGCAAATATTTGTTGTTTCGGATCTGGGCGTTTGTGTGTGTGAGAATTTGTGTTTGTAAAAGCACCCACAATACCGGAGAAAATCCTAGTGTGGAGTAACATTTTTTTTTAAATCGTTAACAATACCATTTCAAAACCTAGCAATAATTGATTTCAGGTAAAGAAAGCCGGCTAAGTCCAAACATTGCCACAATAGAACGGTCTCGCTTCAACCGACAAGCCCTAGAATCCAGGCGACCTCACTTCACCAACGTTTTATCTGACTACAAGGTCGTCAAAGGTGGAACAATTGGGTTGCAAGTTGAAATCAAGGGATGCCCTACCAGAGTAGAATGGCTTCGAGAAGGTCGCTCCGTTACCGAAGTGTACAGAAATGCTAGAACTTTCGTCGAACAAGGGCTTTATACATTAGCTCTTTCTGACGTCACTGAAAAGGAGTCTGGCTTATACACCTGTCGAGCTTGGAGTACACATGGCAATGTTGATATGAATGCTGCTATTACTGTGGTCCCTCCTAATGAGTTGGAAGGTAAACCAGCTATCATAGTGGGCAGACCAGAAAAGGATATTCTCATATCAGTTGGTGAAGATGTCAATATTTCTTTTAGAGTCCAAGGCGAGCCTAAACCTAAAGGTATGAATAATTAATTATGAATTAACTTCATAAAGAATTCGAAATTCTACTGTCCTATATAATTTTTTATCTACATTATATTCGCGTATAACGTTATTTTATAAACCGATTTTGAACCGATTTTAAAGTTTTATTAAAGTCGTTATAAATAAGTATTCCGTGTTTGGTTTTATATCCTATATAAATTGGATTTGATATTCGATACAACACACAATGCTGTAGATTGATTTTCTCTTAATAAGTTCTCAGGTACTTTTATGAAACCGTAAATATCTGGAAAAAACAGTTACATTTCGTATTAGTCACAGAGTCATCTCTATACATAGATATACTTCTCATTATTCAAAGAATGTAACCTGGTTAATAATGCTTTCTTTGATGAGAAAAGCCAAAGAACGGCCTCTTACTGATTTCTGAAATCTGAAAGGCGAATAAATAAAATAATATTGGGAATTATGTTCATGAGTCTTTTAATCAAATCATAGTCTTAGACAACATTTTTGAATTAACTTTTATATTCCGCAGTGATATTCATGAAAGGCATCCGCGATATTACGACCAGCCAGCGAGTTTGCAAGATGACGTCAGATGACTACGTCAAGTTCACGCTGAAGAGGTCTGTAGTATCGGATGCTGGGACCTACTGCATACTTGCTAGGAACGCGTACGGATGCGACCGCGCGTTCGTTACTGTTGTGGTAAGCATAAGATTAGCATTAGAGAAGCAGTGATAGCCTAGTGATATGACCATAGTACTGCCAAGTCAAAGGTTTCGAGTTCGAATCCAAGGCACGCACTTCTGACTTTTCGAAGTCATGTGCGTATTAATAGTAAATTATAACGCACTTAAACGGTGAAGGAAAACATCGTGAGAAAACCTGTATGCCTGAGAGATTTTCTCGACTGCGTGTGAAGTCTGCCAATCCGCATTAGGCTAGCGTGGTGGACTATAGCCTAATCCCTCTCATTCTGAGAGAAGACCCGTGCCCAGCGGTCGGACAATAATTATAATGGATTGATTATGTACATTCATACATACGTACGAATGTATGAATGTGGAAGAAGCAAAAGAAGTATGCAAGAATCGTAGCAAGTGGCAGTCTATAGTTTCTGCCTACCCCTGTGGGAGAAAGGCGTGAGTGTATGTATGTATGTATGATTATGTATATTACTACTATAATGGGTTGATTTATTGATTATGTAAGCATAAGATAAAGTAGCATTCGCTTGGACCGCCAAGTTTTTTTTTACAATTTGTAAGTCTTTTGACTTACAAATTGCAAAAAAAAACTCACACATTCTCAATTTGACGACACGTTTGGCGTAGTGCCTGAGCAATCGGCTTCTGCGCTCCGTATTCTCGGTTCGATCCCCACACGGAGCAAATATTTGTATGATCTATAGGAAGTTGATGGTTGACGGAGTTGACTGAGAACTAAAACCTTTGCTTAAAAATCCTTATCAAGCTAAAAACTTGCCGAAAACTGTGCCATTGGTCAATATTGACACAACACTACTTTAAGCTACAATAACGATTTAAGGTTTTATGTATACGTTGTGAATGTTTTATAGTTAATGTCGCAATTACTGTTGTCATGAATCTAGAACTTATTATAGACCTAAAAACTGCGAAAAACCACTTGAAATTTGAATTTGGCGGGCTCAGGTGAACGATCAGCTTTAATTTCAATTTTAGTATTTACACAATAAAATATGCACATATTACAAATCGGTTCAACCATTCCTAAGTGATACATTTACCAACGCAGAGCATTTCATTGTTATTTGTGACTAGCGACCCGCTTGCGGTTTCACCTGCGCTGCTCCGTTCTTAAGAGGCGTAGCGTGATGTTATATATAGCCTATGTTACTCAGTGATAATGTAGCTTTCTCACGGCAAAATATTTTTTGAAATTGGTCCAGTAGTTTTATGTTTATTCGTTACATACAAAAATACAAATCTTTCCTCTTTATAATACTTTAGTACAGATGGGTAGTTATATTTCATAATATACGAATAGTTCTTAAGTATCTTAGTTTCGACTGTGTGGGTGCATGGGTCTTGGTCCAGTCCAAAACCAACGTTAGGTATCAGCATTAATGATTGGCTTTTTTTGCAGGTAAGACAACGTGCTTCTTCTGAAAACCTGATATCTGACTGGACTTATCCTATGGATGATTCTACTCTGGCAATTGCTGAAAGAAAATACAAATGTACGTATATTATTATAATTCAATTACTCACATACTTAATTACACTGTCTCACAATTTAATTATTGAGATTTGATAAAACGTTGTCCAAAAATTTTGCATGATTAATGACAACTTCTTCGGATCTTAACTGCCGCGACTAACTTTAAAATAATGTGCATAATTATCGTCAAGACGATATTTTGCCAGTTAGAATTTTATATATACAAAAAAAAACTTAAAACTGGGTCCTTAAGTACAATTTCCAACATCAACCTTAAATCATGTACGGTCGGTACGATGACAGTTCGAGCACTCGGCAACAGATCATTAGGTCATACCCACTATTTATATTTAACCTAACCTGCCAATTCTGGCTCGATCAATCTCAAATCAATACAATAAGTCATCTGGCAGTCTCGTCTGGCACCACATCAAGTATTCTTTAAGGTCAGTGCCGCATCGGTTCTCGTTTTAGCCGTGCCGGATCGCATCCCGGGTGAACCGAGCGTCGTGGACGGAGGCAACAACTGGGTCTCGCTCGCCTGGCCGAAAGCTGACCCTCGAGACACCGCTCCAGTGCTTGCCTACAAGATAGAAAGCTGGCTGCTCGGCAAAGAAGGCGGCGCGCGGTGGACTGAACTCGGAATCACACCTCTAAACTCTTTCGACGCTTTCAATCTGAAACAAGGAGAGGAATACCACTTCCGAGTAACTCCTAAAAACAGATACGGCTGGGGAGAATCAGTGCAAACATCTGCTCCAATCGGCATCGGTCTGGCTGGCGACAGGCCGGAGTTTGTGGAGATCTTGCCTGGACAACTAAAGGTGTTAGCTGGCGAGACGGCGAACCTAAGCTGCAGTGTGAAAGGCAAGCCGTTGCCTGAAGTTATTTGGATGAAGAATGGACACGAGATTGAGGAAGAGAGCCGGATGACGACCTTGTTCAATGGTCAAGATTGTTCGTTGACTATCAAGGACATTTGCATTGAAGATGAGGCGCGATACAGCTGCGAAGCTTCGAATGTGCACGGCAGGGCGTCCACGTACGCGAGATTGGCTGTCGTCACAGATAGACTGGTTTGGGAAGCAGATGCTAAACTTAAGAGGTGAGTCGAGTTACTGCAATGTTTATTTATTCTGGTTTCTGACATTTAGGCGAATATTGGACATTGAAATAAAACTCCTTTACAACATCCATGGTCAAGGATCTACCCGTGATTATCCAAAACGTCGGGAATTTAAGAATATAAATAATATAAAATCCGTATTTTATTTCAATGTTTATGTTCGTCACTCGATTATAATAAAATGTCATGATGCTTGCGAATTGACTCTTCTAAGGCCAAAGCTAGTTTTATAATATGTTTGAAAATTAAGTGGTTTTCATATTTATACGTTACGTGTTTTTAATAGTTATGCATTACATTACCATCACACATATCCCCGAAGGGTTAGGCAGAAGTTTTTTAATATACACACACCTACAGTTTGCCGGTATGTTTGTTCGTTCGAAGTAATAGAAGTACGGTTATTAACAAGATCATTATTCTACAATTGACTCGGTAATCAAATCGAATCGCAATTAACCAATATTTCTTTTTTCATACGTTCAGAAGAAAATAAACTTAAAGCTATGCGGAATATAGTTGAATTCAATCGATTCTAATATTATAAATGCGAAAGTAACTCTGTCCAACTGTACGTCTTGTTTGTTATGTTTTCACGTCAAAAACGCTGAACTAATTTCAATGCTGTTAGGTATAGAAATATATTAGGCTTAGGAGGAAAATGTAGACTACCTTTTGTCTCGAAAATTCTTTGGGACGCGGGGGAAACCTCTAGTACTTAAGAGTCCGGCGGAGCGAATTTCCCTTAAAAACGTAATTCTGAAATAAATCGTAATTCCAACGCAATTTAATCAAATTCTGTTATTATTCGAATTCGGATACCGTTAATCTAGGTTCCTACGTTACCATTTAGTCCAAAATACTTCACTGAAAATAAATGTAAGCGAATGCAATTTTTGATAACTTTACCATGTTTGGAACTATTTTTCGGTCTTTTATTTCCAGTGAACTAGTAGTAGACGAAATCGTTCCGTAGGAACCTAGATTAATGATATCCAAATCCGAATAATAACATAATTTGATAGAATATTGTCTGGATTACGATTTATTTCGGAATTACGGTTTTGTGAGCAATTCAAGCTCCGCCGGACCCTTAATACATAATTTTTTATTGATCTCATATAGATATGTTTATAACAAAATAAGGATATACGAGTACAAGGAAACGAAACAAAAGTATTTGCAGGCCTTTTTCAAAAATAAAGCTATAGCAGCTTTGAGTTGACCTGCCCTAACTGACGCCACACATACATCAGTCATCGTGTAGCTCAACCATTATTTAGGCAGCTCAATGATCCGTCTCACGACGATACCAGATCAGAAAAAGTTTTTTTTTGTGACTTTAATATCCTATTCCGCGGTTATAAACGCCTCAGCGTCACGCGCATGTCTTGTGCTTGTGAAAAATATACTATTATAGTCTAGTTGAAGCAGACGTGATGTGATTGGCTGAGAAGGAACCTGTTGCAGAATGCAGTTGCACTGCACCCAACAACCCAACCCACCAACTAGAGAGTAAAACACATTGCTTTGCTTTAACTAGAACGCAGCTACCGATCAATACCCCGTGAAATGGAACGACATTTAGCATCGTTAAACCTTAGTTAGCAATTAATATTCTAATGATAAATATAATCGGATTATGTTAAGAGTAGCGGCGGACGCTGAATTGGTCAATACCAAAATAAATCGAAATTCAAACACAATTTATTCCAATCGTATTATTATTCGGATTCTAATACAGTTAATCTAGGTTCCAACCCTACCATTTCGTCCACTACTGCTGCAATGGAAATAAACGACCAGAAAACCGTATAATATCCAAATCCGAGTAATAACACAAATTGATTAAATTCTGGTAAAATTACGATTTATTTTGCTAATACGTTTATACCGGCAATTCGGTTCGCCGGACCCTTAACTATTATTGATAATATACTCGTAGTTCCAGTCCGTGGGATAAAGAAGAAGGAGCGTGTTCTCCATGAAACTGCAACAAGCGGCATTTAATAGATGCCACAGACGTCTGACATCCTTACGTACTACGATTTCTAAAGAAAAGGACTGCCTTTTTAGTCTATGCTACAGGGGCGGCATTAAGACGTGTTAACGCCATCATTTTTACGTTATGAGAAAGAGATGCCGCTCTACATATTAAATAGCCTCATCTCTTTCTTAAAAACTAAAATTGATGGCGTTAACACGTCATAATATGGCCCCTGGTCCCGAGTACGATAGTCAAGCCAAAACCCAATAACGAGAGAAAATTGTTATCGGGTTTTTCTATGAAATTCTCAGGAGCACTCGGATATTTGAATTTATGCCCATTGGCAATAGGTTTGCCCCCTTGGGACTTGGGACCTAAACATACATTAGTACTCCTCTGTATAGCTCTTCGGGGAATACAGGGGCTATAGTTTTCAATTCAACTTGTTTTGATAAAACAGTTAATCTGTCTAATCATATTGCATCAAAACTTTCGTTTAAATCAATAGATTTCTTTCAGTGTCGAATGAGTCTTCACTGTGCAATGATACAAAGTAAGCATGGTCCTGCTAACTAGGATTAATTCCTACCTGGGCCCCACTTCAGCGATTTTATTGTATAGTCAAAATTGTCAATGAATTCAAAATTGTTCAAAATCATCGATAACTTCAGAATTGTTGATTTTCGACAACAGAATTGTTGAGTTTCGACAAAGTTGTTAACGAAATCTGTTTCTGTCATTTAGCGCCATTGGGCGATCATAGGAGCCTTGGGACCCTTTTCTATAACAAAGACCAATTTACAGGGAGCGGTCACAAGATGCGGAGGGTGACTACCCACCACAGTTCACGATGCGTCTCCGCGACCGCCGCGTGCAGGCGACGTACCCAGTCCGCCTGACGTGCCAGGTCGTCGGGAACCCGCCGCCGACCCTGACCTGGTTCAAAGATGGAGAATTACTGGTATTTGATAGTAAGTGGCTTTTTAGGGTTTCTTAACCGTTTTACCGCCAGTCATGTATAGACGACAAACCGAAATGTGACCAGCACGCCACAGTCGCGACTGGGTGACAGATTTCTTAGCATAACGCCGAGGGCACGCTTTTTCTATTTTGACGTGGCGGTTAATTAAATGTAAAACACCGTGGAGAACCTTATTTGGAATCATGTACCAGAACTGTGTTGTTGGCTTCCTCTCTCAAAAACCCAGAATGCCTCCACTATATTTATCATGCTTGACGTTTTTAAGTTTGCTTCGAGCAAATTGAAACGTATATATTGTGAATATTTAGCATTAAACAAACAACGAGCATAACTATGTTAACCTATCTTTGGGTGGAGTCCCACAATAATAAATAAAAAAAATACATTCCTTTTTTTTACGACGGAACGGAGATGGTGTATGTATTTAGTGTTTGTTTGTCTGTTTTTGTATGCAAACGAATGTTGGCATTTATCTTCAAAACGGTTTGACCGTTTGCGATATGGTTTTCTGTAAACGATTTGTGATTCATCAACGATGATTAATAGATAAATCTTATTATATTAACATAGGTACCTACAGGGGCACTGTAATAAACAATATTTTCTCGTTTTCATGGTTGAAACATGAATGTAATGTGAAAGTTGATTTAATGTCCTTTCCCTTTCATGGAAAGAACAGACAAAGTCCAATGGAGTATGAAATTAAAGTAAATAAACTTTTGAGCTTTGGCTATCACATATACGTGACTAATACTTTAAAAAGAAACAAAAATGGCTTTCCTCTTACCGTCTCCACTTACTTTCCAGGTCGTCGCAACAAGTATCAAGATGAACACTTCCACACCCTAGAGATAGCGCCCACGACGCTCGAAGATGGAGGGGTGTACGAGGCGATGGCTCGTAACAACAGCGGTGCTGTGAGTTGCAGGTGTAGCCTCGTCGTGGACAAGGGCATCAGGGCTTATGTGGCTCCGGAGTTCTGCTGCGGACTGGAGCCACTATACAGACTTTCTGAAGGTAGGTACAGGTTATGGTTGGGGTAACTTGACTCTGCATCATCTTAGGATGGTTATTGGTTATCTGGCAGATAATACCTGGCAGATAATAAATACCTCGCCGATATAATGGCATTAAGCTTTTGTACCAGCGATGCACACAGTAAGTACCTATCTATACATAATATACAATATAATATTATAACAAGCCGATGTCTGTACATTATAGATATTGAAGAAAAACTAATATGAGGGTATTTATTACAGTAACAGAAGCTAAAACAATTTTTTTTAGGATTTTTGTCTGTCTGTCTGTCTGTGTTTGTACATGTACAGTATTATGGGACTCTTTATTATTTTATAAAGCCGTACCTCATAAAATTAAATAAATAAATAAATGAACAATGGCTATAGGCTCGCTCTCTATTACATGAGACCTCCAGCGAACTGTGGGTGTACATTATTACACCTCTGTCTAACCCTTCGGGTTATACAGGCGTGATGGTATGTTAAAAACATGACACTTCCTTTTTTTCTTCCAGGCGAAGAGCTCCGAATCTCAGCGGTAGTAGAAGCGTACCCCTCAGTCGGAGTCACCTGGTACCGCGACGGAGTCCGTCTTCGACCCAGCCGCCGAGCCATCATGACCCTCGATCGAGATGGGCAGATAGAATTGGCATTGGCTGCCGTGACAGCCAGGGACGCTGGAGTGTACACCTGTACTGCTTCCAATGAGGTTGGGAGAGCGTCAACGTCGGGTAAGGTGGATGTCGTGGAAGGTGTCCAGCCTAGAGAGAAGAGAACTCCACCGGTCGTGATTAATGCTCCTGATGTGCCGTGAGTTTGCGTTTTATTTTTATTTTAAGCCATCATGGTGGACTATGCTCTGATTCCTCTCATTTTGAGAGGAGACCTGTACCCAGCAGTCGGGGAGTCAATGGGATGATGATGATGGTGTGCATTTACCTAGTATGACATACTAAATATGCCTATAAGAGCGCTACAGGGTTTATGAGTTACATGTTGTAAAAACAAGGCAATTCTTATTTTTCCAGACGAATTTGAATCTTACTTAATTTTTCGCAAATTGTAGTTCTATAATACTGATAATAATGCACGTTATAAAGAATGTCCCATTTAAATTTCAAGCTTTATACTGCTAACATTATGTACAGTAATTGTGCAGTGAGTGCAGTTACTGCTAACATTATGTGATCACAATCAGTCAATGAGTGAGTGCAGATAATTCTCTATACATAATCTAAAGATTTCCATTTTTTACAAGGTATCACTATCAAGGTATCACAGACGTGACTAGCCATGAACATATAAAATAATATATAATTTTGTGACAAAAGCTAACTGCTTCGTTAGCCTAAGTGGTCCTGATAGCGTGATACGCTAGTGGTCCTAGGTTCAATTCCCGATTGAAGCAAAGCGCTATTGGGATCTTCTACGAAATTCTCAATAGCAGCTCGGAGTTTGGGATTTTTACTCGGTTAATGGCAAGAGGTTCACTCACTGCTAACTGTTGATATGCATTAGTACGTCTCTGCCTGACCTTTCGGGGAATACAGGAATATAAATAAGAAGATCCTAATAATTCTGGGCTACATGCCATCATAGCAACTTTAAATTAAAGGCATTTAATGGTTCAAATTAAAACTAGACGGCAGCACTTAACTAATACTTTTTACTGCTTTTATGGTACCTTTCAAATAAACTTATCATACTCTTTCGATAGATGGCGCAATATTGTTGACACAGATTTACTGGCACAGCCCTGTCGCTTTGCATCGTGAATAGAATTCGAATAACTGTATATTTTTAGATGTCCAAATATGACTACTCCGCACACAATTTACCAAGTCTAATATTGGCGTAGCTAGAGATTCTTCCTAGGAGGATCAGCTGTTCTGCTGAACTAACCACAGTCCATAAGTAATTCTTCAACACTGTCAGTTTTTCTTGAGAGGGTTACAGAGGTTTCTAAAGTGACCATTACCCATTCTTGCCCCCTACCTACGTTCTTGATGGCAAAACTAACTTATATTAATAAACAATAACGCACCTTTTTGCATGGTCCAAGAAGTTCCTATAAATAGTTTTGCTTGACCCTGTATACTTGTTTTGATTTGTTTGACTTCACTACAGGTACTCGAAAGAGCCAATGTTCGTTCGCAAGCCGCGCTCGAGTGAGGCCCGTGAAGGAGACACTGTCATCATTGCCTGTGAAGTAATTGGAGACCCTAAGCCTGACGTGTACTGGCTCAGAGATTTCCTCAAGGTGAGATTGTTTTTGAAGGCTAGACGCAAAAAAGGTGTATTGTAAATTATTGAATGCTTTTTGCTTCTAGGATTCTATCATTTTTCTTAAGGCTCTTTTCGACTTTCATTCGTCACGGTATATAAATCAATTTCAAATTTCACGTGCTCAGCTATTTTACGAATTCAGATAATATACGTGTATATATAAAATACTACGTATTAAACGTTAAGCCTGTTGATACGATCATATTTTATTACCTACTGTTGTTGAAATACTATACACCACCCAAAAAAAAATGGAATTACAGGACCCAGGATCAGAATAATATACCTACTAGGACATTTCCAGAAATATGAATACAGCGACATCTATTAGTTGAACTTAAAAGTTCATGCACAATTTTCACTGTACTCTGACACTGACACAGTAGTCTGTTTGTGTGTGTCAGTTGCTACTTTAACCGTGCGATGGCGCTGCGAACGCCATTATGAAAATTAATTGGCTTCATAGTTCCCGTCGGAATGACTTTGTACTCCTACTATTTTGTTTGAAATGAACATTGATATTCAGAAAACCGTAGCCTTATAGAGAGGCTTTGATATTTGTTTTCTTAACATTTTTATTATTATGCAGGTATCCGTATTAACGTAATATACCATCACGCCTGTATTCCCCGAAGGGTTTAGTTAGAGGCGTACTAATGTACACGCACAGTTCGCCGATATATTTAGGTCCCATGTGATAATTAGGGTGCAAGCCTATTGCCATTAACCGGGCAAAAAATTCAAACTCCGAACTGCTTTGAGAATTTCATAGAAAAACCCAATAACACTTTGCTTGAATCTGGGAATCGAACCCAGGACCTCTAGCGTAACAGTTGTACTAGGCTAATAAGACAGTTTGTTGTATCCATATTGGTTAATTAATATAAAATTGAAAATATAATTATATTGGAATAAAATCTCATTTTTAAGGTTCCGTAGTCAACAAGGAACCCATAGCTATATTATTCCATTCTTAACACATCGAGACCGTTACGTGCCTCAGAGAGAACGTAAAGCCGTCGGCCCCAGTGGTCATACGAATAACTATGACAATCGTAGCAGTAGGTAGTTAGAAACCAATGAAGCCTCTCAGGGTAGGTATTGGTATTGCCCAGAAATTGGATTGAGTAGGTCTGATGGGAATCACTTCACGTAAAATACTAATATTAAGCCACATCTTCAGAAAAGGCTAGAAGCATGAGCTTTACAATCTAGTAAATAATACAATAGTAAATTCAGACTGCCTCATAAGTCTAGTGGTCCCAGACTGCCTCATTAGTCTAGAGGTCCCAGACTGCCTCATTAGTCTAGAGGTCCCAGACTGCCTCATTAGTCTAGAGGTCCCAGACTGCCTCATTAGTCTAGAGGTCCCAGACTACCTCATTAGTCTAGAGGTCCCAGACTGCCTCATTAGTCTAGAGGTCCCAGACTGCCTCATTAGTCTTGAGATCCCAGACTGCCTCATTAGTCTAGAGGTCCCAGACTGCCTCATTAGTCTAGTGGTCCCAGACTGCCTCATTAGTCTAGTGGTCCCAGACTGCCTCATTAGTCTAGTGGTCCCAGACTGCCTCATTAGTCTAGTGGTCCCAAACTGCCTCATTAGTCTAGTGGTCCCAGACTGCGTCATTAGTTTAATGTCCCAGACTGCCTCATTAGTCTAGAGGTCCCAAGCGCGACTGCTACACTAGAGGTCCTGGATTCGAACCAGGTCGAGCAAAGTGTTATTGGGTTTTTTCAATGAAATTCTCAGTAGCAGCTCGGAGTCTGGATTTGTGCCCGGTGAAATGCTATAAGCTCGCCCCCTTTATCATGGGACCTAAACATACCGGCGAACTGTGGGTGTACATTAAGTACGCCTCTGCCTAACCCTTCGGGGAATACAGGCGTGATGATATGTTTTGTTATGAAAATAATACAATTTTGAACGGAAATTCAGGGATACGACATGTAAAAATTATCTTGTATAGCGTGTTAACACTAGATTCATAGTAAAATTCTCTTTACTCCAGCCGGACTACTACCGCGACGCCACACACTTCAAGCGAGTCGGTGACGGACCGGAATACCGCTTTGAGATACCCCACGCCAAACTGGACTACACTGGTGCCTACTCCGTCGTCGCTAGGAACGTGCACGGAGAAGCCAAGGCTATTATATCGCTACAGATATTAGCTAAAGGTAAGTCAATTTTTTACCTCTTACCCCAAAGTTTCTTAGGGGCCCGTGACATCTGCCAGGAGTCCAAAGCCATCGACCATTCGTGATCGTGCTGAGGAGGGCTCTGGTACGGAGACCGTATTAAGTTATTATCTTCATAACTGTAAAAGCATGCAAAGTATCAAGGCGTAAGTTGAGAAAAAGTGATTCTAATTCACAATTCAAACATTGCAACTTAAAACTCTGTACATGTATACATGATTATTGGAATGTAGGGTGACGTAGGAAATATTCAGAAAAAACTCCTTACAGACTTTGGCAGTCCTGTCCCTTTACGTTCATTGGAAGCTGTGACCCGTAAAGTACAGTGATGCCACCGCTTGCTTTTTTTTAACCTGTCCCCCTGCATGCGTTGCAATGACTCTTATATCTTTTTTTCATGATAAACCTTACCAGGCACTCATACAATAACTTACCAAAGTTTCATTGCAATAGGATAAATGGTTTAGCAATGCAAAGAGAACAAACATACAATCATTCATTTTTATTTATGAAAATAGATAGTATCCGACATTCAAGCCAATTGGAGAACAACGGGAAGACTTTGATCTTGGGTTTAACTTTCAAAAGCTATAAAATCAAATATTGGAACGAAGTTCCTTATCGCGCGTTGTGAAAGGGGGCTAGACGGAAAAAATTCTTACGAAAAGTTGTCACGACACTTTTTGCTATAGTAAGCTATTGTAAGCTGTGCGGCGTGCGCATGTTTCTCTGTCTGTCTCTCTCTCTCTCTAATAAGATAGTAGTTCCTTTCGATTAATTAGTGAAGGAATTGTAATAATTTTTTTTTTAATAAAATTTTTATAAAAGGAATTGTAATAAAATTTTATTTAAAAAAAAATAATGTTATTACAATTCCTTCACTAATTAATCGAAAGGAACTTCGTTCCATCCGGGTGTCCCTTGACACCTCTCAAGTATTTCTGTTTTTTATTTCAATTCTTCTTCTTTTCCTTGTAGCAATTGAGTCTATGGCGACTATATTTATTTCAATTATTTATTAATACATGTATTTTTGAAATCTCAAAACCTAATTTCAAATAGTGGGTCTTATGGCGAAGAGCCGGCAAGAAAATCTTTAAAAGTTAGTACTCCTTTCTAGGATAATTTACATAGATCCAATATTTTTCGTCCGATAGATTAGGATTTTTGTGGCTTTTTATCACTGTGACGGTACCCAGTCAGTCTATTGCGATCGCAATAAACTCCTTCTAAAAGGATAAACATAAAAATCGGACTGCCATGGCATATCAGAGCTAATCACTCCCGACAGACGGCAACCGGTTACGAGCAGGTCGAGTGTATCAGCGCCGTTTGACTCAATCATGTTGTAGGGAATAAAACTACGCGACACACAATGCTGGGTTAGAATTTACTGGCATAGCAACTAGTTCAACGTTGCTATGTGTCATCGAAAAAGGGAAACGAATTCCGAATTCGAATTCAGCAGTGTATTTCAGACTGTAAAATTAGTGAACTATTTTGCGTAAAAAATAATAAAGTTCTTAGATAAGGAGAACAGACTTTGACTTATTGGTATCATAGTAGACAGAAACTGAACAATTTTATAATTTCTATTGGATAACGTTTCACATATTTAATTTACCAGAGAAATATACCGGTTTCGGCCTTACGGCGCGAGTCTGCGCCGCCGAGTCTTGGCACACAATCACACTTTCTTATTCTCAAACATGTCTCCACCCCATCCAATATCTGGCCTACCACAGTAGCTCCTTGAAACTGGGTCATACGCCCCTCGAAAATGAATTCACGATCCGCCCACCTACTTACACCCGAGGGCACCCTAATTCGGCAGGATCCATTTTCAGGCGGATAAAGGAGGTTTTACATTTACTTAATAGGGATATAGCGACTAAGGGCGGGTTCAGAATGGAAATTATATTGCGGGCTTTCATGAGGACGATGGCAATTTGCGTACGTGTGTTGTGATATAAAGCCAACCGAGGTGCACTCGGCGTGGCACGTGATGTTTACAGCGCTATATCCGAGGATTAACCTAATATTAACGAATAATCCCAATTGGGAGGGGTTAAGTACCTATATGGTAATAGCGTGGTGTCGAACTGTCAGCTGCTAGTATATTACAAACATTAATTTAACTTAACCAGCTGGTTATGTTTAGGTCAAATCTTGCAAATCTATATTGACCAGCTTCCCGTTGTTCAAATGATTTGAACTTTGGTACACATCGGATAAAAATGCAATAATAATATATAAATAGATATATAATAAATAATAAATAAATGCTGTCCCTGAGCTGGTCTGATGATGAAGGTGGCCATAGCCGCTCTGTTACACAAAACAATGCCGTAATTTCCTCTATGATACGGCGAGATGGACGTCGCTAGTATTGATCTGAAATGCAGACACTTAATTATCATAACTTAAAAAAGTCAAATAACAAAATTAATGACAAACTTTTGTTTTACAATCGACAACATTTTTTTTTTATTCAGCTTTACCAGCTGTTGTTACAGTGATACTTAACTATCAATTCACTGGAGTAATTATTGCTAAATGCACAATCTTTACAGGCAAACACTACTTGTACCTTACTTATGACATATTACAATTTACATTTTGAATAATTTCGAAATGAATTTACCGAACAAACAAGGAACAACGAATACTTAATACAACCTGGATAGCCAAAAACAATAAAAATTATACATTAATTAATTGGTTATGTGACATAGTTTTTGGAGTAAAGTCCGTGACAGTTTTTGATATGCCTGATAAAAGCATTAAGCGAGTCCGAATGGAGTCATTGATCACTATAAATTATTCATTTATAAGTTTACATAAGCGAGGAACCGGTGAGCTTATGCCAAATTTCGTTCTGCGGTGTGGAGAGATCAAAAGAGTAACTGGTTTTTGAGGGGGTTTACGAGGAACTTTAAATCGGATCTTTCAAGCAGTTACGGATAGTCAATTTTATCATGTAAAAGTTTATGCATGAATTTCAGATCAAGAATACCTCTACGTGTATCTAGCGTCATTGTTTTAAAATGATACAGTTTCTCACTGTACAACATCTTTCCAGTTTCCCTACTAGTTACGTATCCTAGATGTTTCATAAACCTGTTCCGGACCCGTTCCAATTTTAACGAATGAGTTGCGTAGTGGGTTCACCAAGCAATGCTGCAGTACTCCAAAATTCTACGGACAAGACTTATAGAGGGCAATTTTGGTCCAAGAATTTACCATTCCGTATTATGAATCCTTCTTAAGGTTCGCTTTGTAATATTGTCAATGTGATCGACAAAGGTTAGCTTGCTGTCTAATATAATATAATAGTATAATTCCAAGATCTTTGATATTTGTCACATAAGCCGGTTGTCTTCCATTAATATTGTATGAAGAATTCAGTTATAAATTATAAATAGGTACTAGAGAGAAAATGACACGTTTGGCGTAGCGGCTGAGCGATCGGCTTCTGCGCCACGTGTTTTGGGTTCGATCCCCACACGGAGCAAATATTTATATGATCTACAGGTAGTTGTTCCGGGTCTGGGCGTTTGTATATACATACACAAACGCCCAGACCCAGAACAACTACCTAAGAATTTGTATTTGTAAATGCACCTACGGTACAGGAGAAAATCCTACAGTGGGGCAACATTTTATTTAAAAAAGAAAGAAACATAGGTACCTAAGAAAGAGAGAGGCACCACGCTTTTATTTTAATTCACTATATAATTTTTAGTACATCGTAAAATAAAAGCATGTCCTAATTTTTTGCTTTTACTTTTATTCGCATTGCACATGCATTTGTACTTGGAAATCGCTCGGACAAATTGATCGATGAGAATGAGTGGTGTTGGCATGTCACGTTTCAATGTGATCAGTCATGTAAGTTAAGTAATATCACTATTTTGACTTTAATGGTAGGTAGATACTATAATAGGTATTATCATAGCAAGGAGTACCTACCTATATTTTAAGGAGTTTCTTTCGGGCCCCTTAAGAGTTCGACGGACCGAATTTCTCTTACAAACTTAATACCGAAATAAATCATAATTCAAACACAATTATTCAACTTCTGTTATTATTTGGATTCCGATACCGTTAATCTAGGTTTCTATTCTACCATTTCAACCAAAATACTTCACTGGAAATAACTGTAAGCGAATGCATATAATTTTTGATAACATTACCAAGTTTGGAATGATGTTCGGGTCTTTTCAGTGAAATAGTAGCAGACGAAATAGTACCGTTGGTACTAAGATTAACGGTATCCAAATTCGAATAATAACATAATTTGATAGAATATTGTCTGGATTACGATTTATTTCGGTATTACGTTTTTGTGGGTAATTCACGCTCCGCCATACTCTTAAGACCCACTATTAGAAACTAACTTTTGACATTTCAAAAATACCTAAGTATCTATACATGACGTCACTTAAGAATTTAGCAAAATTAAATTGATTTATACCTTTTCCTACGCATTTCTTTTCAAAGATTAAAAATAAATATCGACGACACATACTTTGGTAGTTTATTAATGTAATGAATATAACATATTTTGATAAATGGCTATAATTAAATGTCATCTTTTATCATTGGTCGCCGATTTTTGCACACGTAAAGTCTGTTGTTTGCGTAACCACTAAGTAATATCTAATATGTACGCTAAAGCAAATACAGTACTTGAAAAATGGCGGAGAAAAAGAAAAACGCGTTTAAGTATTTTCTTTAATCTTTAATTCAACAAAAAATCTTCATAAAATAATTCCAATTAAAAAAACATTGAATCAATTGAAGTAGAAATTAAAAAAATACTTAACCGCGTTATTTTTAAAACCGCCATCTTGCATATATTACTTCGTGCAGTGATAGCCTAGTGGTAAGACCGTTGGACTGCCAAGTCAAAAGTCTCGAGTTCGAATCCGAGGCACGCACCTCTGACTTTACGAAGGCATGTGCGTGTTAATAGTAAATTATCACGCGCTTAAACGGTGAAGGAAAACATCGTGAGGAAACCTGCATGCCTGAGCGATTTTCTCGACGGCGTGTGAAGTGTGCCAACCCGTACTAGGCCAGCGTGGTGGGGTATAGCCTAATCCCTCTCATTCTGAGAGAGGAGTCCCGTGCCCAGCAGTGGGACAGTATAATGGGATGATTATGTTATATTACTTCGATATTCCACGAGCTGAATTTTTTGGGTACCTAATTGTGGCAATTTGGGCACGACGACCTTGAATTTTAAACTTCATTAATATGTTTACTTTCTTGAATATTTAATGTTTCTTGTTTTATTTGGTGATGTGATAGGGATAAATAAAAATAAAATAAATAAATAAATTATGATTTCAGATCCATCATCAACTGATGACTCACATAACGTGAGATATGGGTAAGTAAATCTTCCAAAATAATAGCTACACTTAAAATTAATACTCAGAAAATATCCTCCGTGATCTAGAGCTTCTGTTACATGAGGTTCTGGGTTCGATTCCGAGGCTGTGAAAGTATGGCGCTGAACAATGAACATGTTTAAAATATACGTCTCTTCGAGTAGATAATGTAGACATTTGCTTCAAAAAGGCGATATGACTATAAAAAAAAATAAAGATTGATTTGAAAATTGTAGAATTATGAAGGGTGAAGACCTTTGAAGACAGTAAAGTTGTAAAACATTCGTGAGTTGGTTCTCTGCTTGAGTACAAGCTACATAATTTAAAATCGTATACGCCGCCTTCAAATATCTACGTATCTTAGGCAAGCCTTCCGTCCGTCCGGCTCGTAATGAATTGAACGACATTGGGAAAGCGAATTAGCAAGCTGAAGTGGCAGTGGACTAGCCATATCTTTAGAAGAACCGACAACCGCTGGGGTAGACGTGTTCTCGAGTGGAGACCGCGCCTTGGGAAACGTAGCGTAGGACGCCCTCCGGCAAGATGGAGCTTCTGCGAGCAACATTTCGCAAGTCATCACGGCTCGTGACATGTTGCTCGCGGAAGCTGGATTCGACAAGCCGAGTACAGGGTGAAATGGTGCACAGTGGGGTAGGCGTACGGTCAGCAGTGGACTGTTATAGGCTGAAGATAATGATGATGATAATCATGACCAAGGGAAGGCAAGAGCGGTTTTTTGTCGGTATATGTCTAATCTGCCGTCTGCACTGGTGGCCAGACAGATTCATAAGGAGTACAGTTCGCCTGGTATGTAATAGGGGGCGAGCCTATTGCCATTAACCAGTCACAAATCCAGACTCCGAGCTGCTACTGAGAATTTCATAGAAAATCTCAATAACACTTTGCTCGACCTGTGAGAACCTCTAGCGTAGCAGTCGCGCTTGCGACCACTAGACTAATGAGGCCGTCTAGGAATGAAATAATATAAATTTAATAGATATAACGTGATTATATACATAAAAAGAAGTTGTAGTTCAATTTTTTTTGTTTATACGTGTATAAATACGATTTCTACTCCATAAAAAGGACGATGCTATTGGTTGATGAGCGTAGGTGAGCACTAGTAAAGCAGCCGAGGCTGCAAGCAAGTATCGCCCTGACGGTGGCTAGATATAGTGTTGGCCTATAGTACATAAATATAACGGATTAAATCCGTAAACGGGTTTTATTTCAAAATGTCCAATACTATAAGTAGGTATTATAATATTTTAGTGAAGGAAAAAATCGAGTGCAGTATCTTCTGGTTATATACACCAGACGCTGTAAGCAACTAAGACCCGCCAGGTCGAATTTGCCTTCACATTCTGAAATTTACGTTTTTAAGGTGGCGCAGGTTCAAATTCTACTCGCAATCGAATGGTTCCTTCATTAAAATAACTTTAGAAAGGAAAAAAATAGAAAATGCAAAAAGATATTCAAGCGAAGGTTTCAGAAATCAGTATTTTTCTTTTTTAAATTGCTACACTGATGAACGGCGAGGAACGGCTTACACGGCATTTACACCACACCTTTTTCACTTTTACTTTTACCGAGTAGCTACATAAATTGAATAAAGAACCAGCCACTCGTTACTTACTTAGGGTAAAAATAACTTACACAACTTTATACGTTTATCGGTCACTCAACGGAGCTAGGGTAACCAAACTCTCGAGACAACCAGAGAGTTAAATAGATCATAATATTTGGCAGATCTGTTTAAACCTGCAAAATACATCATTAGCGGAGAGACATGTAAGGAGTTCATTACATAAAACCAAGAAATTGTGTCCGCCAGGCAGGCTTAAAATTTGTTATATGTTTAAATACAATTTAAACACTTTTAAGAAGTTAGTGCCAGTGGCCCTTAATTGTCATTAGCGACCCGCTCGCGTTTTCACCGCGCTGCTTCGTTCCTAAGAGGCGTAGCGTGATGCTATATAGCCTATAACCTACCTCGATAAATGGACTATTCAACACAAAAATAATTTTCAAATTGGGTTATTTAGATCCAGAGATTACCCCCTACAACCTCACACACTTTACCACTTTATAATAATTTTTATTTATTTTTTGTTATTTAACTATAGTTTAAGGTAATTTTAAGTAGGGGTAGGTTGGTATAATATTTAAAAAATATTTTTACCTAATTGTCAAGAATATTGTTAATTCTAATCTTAAAAGATGGTTACTAAAAAATATTATACCTAATTAAGTTTGTTAAATTCAATAACAGGACATGTCCTGAATTTAGCTCTTGACTCATGGTCACTCTATTAGAACTTTCCTTGATTATTGTTTTTTAAATTATCTAGTCTAATAGGAGACTTACGGGTATTAAACTCATGCTGTGCCAATGTACTTCCGTATCTTAGTCCGATGAATACTACACAGATTAACGTAATAGTAGGGGCCGGGCTGAAATAATTTCAGATGCTTATATTTTTTTTATAAGACAATATTATTTCAATACAAAGCACCTATGTACTACATCTATGACAGTATATTATGTACACAGATTATGCATTTTTAGGTGATGTACTTTTACTGTATTTAGTTAACGAAATATTTTCAGCAAGGCCAATTCCCCTACAATCGTTAATATCTCATATAATATTGCGTTTTAGCATAAAATTAAGTGGTCCATATACCTAATTTATGGAGTACATTCCACCTGTAGCCACACATTGTCAGTACTTTTTGTAGAACTCGTGGTATGGACGGGGTCGGGCTGAAAGTGTCAGGCTGACCCGGCCCCTATAAGTGCTGCTAAATCCTTTATAAAAGAGGTACATTAAAAATGAAGTCGGTACATATGCTTGTAATAAGGAGTACATTCGATCGATCTCGTTATCAAATTCCCCGGGGCCGGGCCAGTCTGACGGACACAAGAAATTTACTTTTACTAGGTACCAGCTATTTTCAAAATTAATAATGACATACATTCATTTTCTGTACAAAAAACCAACAAGAAACGACGCGATCATACAGAGCAAATTGAGAGCGGGCGGTAGAAAGGATTTATTGCGGGCCGGGAGCTTGGATCATATTATGCCCGGAATTTCTCCGGTATTCCGGATCTCTTTGACACGGCGCAATGTCACACTTTATGTAACAGCCAATTTCATATCAGGACCAGATTGATACACTTCCGCATATTGGTAGTTTACTATTGGTAATCTCAAATCATCGGCGTTTCAATAAATTCTCAAAACTGTTTAAACAACTGTTGCTACGCTAGATGTCGAGCAAAGTGTTATTGGGTTTTTCTATGAAATCTCAGCAGCAGCTCGGAGTCTAAATTTGTGCCCGGTTAATAGTAATAGGCTCACCCCCTATTACATGGGACCTAAACATGTCAGCGAACTGTGATTAAATTAGTACACCTCTGCCTAACCCTTCGCGGAATATAGGCGTGATGGTATGGTATATATATGTTACGTAAGTTGTAAAAAAGAAGGCATACCAAACAGCGGCAGTAACTGCACGCATGTGTAGCTAACAAGAGATAGGTTAGCAAAGGTATTTTTTTTTGCCCGAAATACCTCCCTCTTCTTCTTCTATTAAGTAAACTATTTGTTGGCATAAACCTATTTGTTGTAAGGATCCTAATAATAACCTAACATCACTTTCAGTCGTGTAGACGTGATGCCTCGCTTCGAGAGGGAGCTGACAGACTTGCTATCGTACGACGGCGACGCGGTTGAGTTCGAGTGCCACGTCACTGGCAATCCAGAGCCTGACATCAGGTGGTTCCATTACAATGAGGTAAGCGGTGTTGGGGCCTGACCTTACCTACATTATAGTATCCTCCAAAATAATAATAAAATATTATTAGGTACGCAAATGTTCCACTGATCTGGTATCGTCGTGCGACGGGTTGTTTTGCTTCCTAGATAATGGTCAAGCTATCCAATGACTGTGCAGCTATCCAGTCCCATCTGATGGTCTGCTTAGGTCTACTAAAAGCCGCTATGGCTTTTTCTTTAAAAGGCTATTGCAAACATTGTCTTAAATTGGAACTCACATATTTGCTACCAAGTTCTATGTCTGGACTTTAAAAGAGAGCATGATTCTCCAAGTTTGTTTCGGTGTTGGTGAGGTCGTCAGCCACGAAATGCCGGTGTCATCTAGTAAAAAAAAAACAACCTTGTAAAAGTGACCATAAAAGATCCATTTACAGAAATAAAATATATCATTTTATCATTTAACGGATGCAACATAGTTTGAATGATATAAATTTTTCAAAGGTTGTTAGAAATTTGGGAGTGGCCTAGAATTTGGCAGGTCTGGCCACAATAGCGGCCAGTAACATCCAGTACCCCTCTACAGGTCTTGGACGTTTTGGTTGCCGTTTTCAAACTACGTGTCATGGTCTGAACTTTCTGTGATTTGTCGAAATTATGATTTATAGAATTGAGAAAATTTGAAAATTCGGGAGAAACTATAGTAGATTGTTCACCAAGGGGAGAAAGTGACACATTTAAACGAGTGTGCTAAATCGATATACCTATTATGTATTAAGTATGATGTTACTATATTTATACAGAATTCTTTATTTTATACTTTTATTTATTTTATTTATTTATTTCTTTCCATAACCATTTCCATATAACAAGTATCACTAAGTAGGTAGGCTTACGTAATGAAAGTCCGTCTACTCGTTTGCTCCCTATCCCATAAAAAAGTCTCACAAAGGCAGCTCTAATTATTTTCAGATTTATGTGTATTGTGCTTCATTTGGGGCAAAGTATATATTACGGACTCGTGTGGTTTGCGGCCCTCTCAAGCTTGGGCCTCAAATGCGCATTATTTAGTAATATATACTATCTTCTGGGATTTTTGTATGAACTCGAGGATAACGACTAATGGGTCAGCTAGTACTTAGTACTTAATAATTACTTGCCTCGACCTACAACTACTTTCTTTATATGCATTCTCTGAAAATGTTTCAGTTAATACGCGACTGTTCAGACTTTGAATCTTCGTTTGATGATGGAGCAGCTCGTCTGAAGATCAGGCAGGTGACAGCCGAAGATGAAGGAACGTACTCGTGCGAGGCGTCCAATAACCTCGGCAAGGCCACCACGAGTGCCTGCCTCGTAGTCTACCGTAAGTTTCTTTCATAAGATACCATCATGCCTGTATACCCCGGGGTGGGCAGAGGTGTACTAATATACACCCACAGTTTGCAGGTATGTTTAAAAAATAACATAACACAATACTATTACTTAAGAGTCCGGCGGACCGAATTTCTCTCACAAATGTAATACAGAACTAGATCGTAATTCAAACACAATTTAATCAAATTCTGTTATTATTCGGATTCCGATACCATTAATCTAGGTTCGTACGCTACCATTTCGTCCAAAATACTTCACTGGAAATAATGATAAGCGAATGCAATTTCTGATAACTTTACCAAGTTTGGAACGATTTTCTGGTCTATTATTTTCAGTGAAGCAGTAGCAGACGAAATAGGACCGTAGGAACCTAGATTAACAGTATCTAAATCCGAAAAATAACATAATTAGATAGAATATTGTCTGGATTACGATTTCTTTCGGTATTACGTTTTTGTGGGCCCTTAATATTATTTACTACATAAAAAAAAACTGTACCTTCTGCTTAAAGTTGTCGTGTATTTTAGTGAAATAAAGATTATTATTTATTTATTGTAGATATTTTCTACAAAATAAGGTTATACCACCATTAATACTTGAACGTTTGCCTCCAGCTCCTGGTGAACCGAACACGCTGAGTCAGCGACTGCGCCGTCCGCCCGCGTTGCTGTCAGCTGCCTCTACGCCTCGCTCCACTCCACGGAGCACGCCCGCTAGATCCGTCTCCAGAACACCTGGTAAATCTTCTAGAAGTTCGCTTATACACAAAAATCACACGTGCACCCTGTTTTATGCTCACCGTGATAACTCCATTATGTTATCAAAATCGATTATAGGTTTAAAATTATAAGGTCCCATTCAGTAAAGGAAGAAAAGGAAGAAGGACCTATGTCCTTGTACTTCTTCCTAGACAAAAGTTCGCCTATGCTAACTTTTGTCTCAAAAAGTCTATGTCTACATTATAGTCTTTTCGTGCTTAGGTCCAGACGCCCGCCGTCTCTGCAGCCCGTCCCGGCAAATGGCGCCCTCTTTCTACACGTACCCCTTCAACAAAGTAGTGGAAGAGGGAGACCACGTGACCTTCAAGTGTGCGGTCAAGGGCCAGCCCGCACCTTGGGCCACGTGGGACAAAGACGGCATCATCATAACCCCTACAGCTAGAATCACTATTAGGGAAAAGGATGAGCTGTTAAGAATTTTAGAAATCGAACAAGTTTCGATTGAAGATGTTGGCATATATAGGATTACTATTGAGAATGAGTTCGGGAGGGCTGAAGCGTCAGCCAGGTTGGAGGTCATTACGCAGAAGGGGAAGTTCTATGGTGGTGTCAGGGCGTACAGCGCATCTCCGAGGAAGTCGCTGACGTATCGAAGGTACCCCTCGGTACCTAGACAAGACTGAACGTCTGGTTCGATTTTATTATGTAAGTTGGTAGTGAGTAATCTGAAGTTGGTTGGTTTTAACTAATAGAGATGTATTTTTTTGAAAACATTATCGAAATTTGAAGTGCAAATGAAATTATATTTTCCCTTTACAGTGGCATTTTGCAATGGTTGGCTACAAAAAATATTATATTGCACCTATGTGTGAAGTGCCTTTGTATATTTGTTGCATATTGAACACATCTTTTGATGATAAACCCAATTAACTTTTTTAAACTAAAGCATTGCGAATTCGGGTACCCATTTTTCTTTGCTTGCTCTGTGATTTCTAGCATTGCGAAAAATAAATTCTTATTTTCATTTTATTACATATTTTCTTACAATAAATTTAATATTTATTACAGGAAAGGAAACATCGCGCATGAAGATAGTAATAATAATTTATATAATTAAAATTTGTTTTTTCTATTGTAATTTATTTTCTGTGCATTTTATTTAATACTTTTTTTACTCGTATAACATAGCTTTGTTTTAATGGCGAAGTAAGAAATGTTAAGTTTTTGTTTTTTTCGGTTAGGTTTATATTTTAAGGTCGGTTTACATGTCACAACTAAATTGTAGAACTCTAAATAAAATTACTTTATGCTTATTTTATAAGGTTTGCGTTTTTACCCGCATATACACGGTTTGATAAGTAAAGTAGTAAAAAAATATAAATTTATTTAAGGATAAAATTGCACGTAGCTTTATAATTCAGTCAATAGTTAACTACTTAACGACTAATAACAATTTTATAACAAATATGACTAGTACTTAAGGCTGTATTTTATGAGAAAGTATGATCAGAATTCTAGTTACTAAAATATTATTGTTTGAAGGTATTTACCGTAAATCATTATAATAATGTATTTTAAGTACAATGTTCAAGTAACTACTTAATTTTTACACGTTTTTGTTTGTTTGGAAAACACAAAATAATTTTTTTGAGCGGCAGATTGTACAAATTTTTGAAATGGACATGTAAACCAACCACGACAATAGTCATAAAGGATTAAATGTAAAGATTTATTCAAGCGTTGCCTAAGTTAGATAGTTCAAACGTAGGACCTCGGGGTATTGAGGATTTCAAATAAATTTTATGAGGAGTTTTATGTTGTTTGATTGCTGGTCCTTACTCATCCTTTGAAGGCGTCTGCGAACGCTGGACCACAGCCTGTCACGGTGGCAAATGTCACAAATTCCATGGCCATGGTGAAAGAAGGCAAGTGATTTTTAGCCGACTTCAAAAATAGGAGGAGGTTCTATAAAGTGGTTTTTGTGAAGGAAAAAGTCGACTGCGGACAGGATTCGGTCATCTGCGTCTTTTGGTCATCAGATGTTATGACCACCGCGAGTCCCACCCATCATATCGAAATTCCTTCCTGCTTCACATTCTGAATTTACGTCTTTACTAACTTGCTTGTCACCTACAAGCAAGTTAGTGCTCGCTACAAGCTAGTTTGCTTCTCAACCGACATGACTTTACAGTTAGTACGATGATTAACAATTCTTCAGTAGGTACGTGTGTATGTCCCACAGCTAGTCCTACTAAACAGCTGGACCGATTTTGATGAAATTTTTATGGGTTTCTGTGAGTCCTTGGATGGTTTACATTTAGAATTGGATTTTAAGGCAGGACAACGTGTACCGGGCCCGCTTATTTAGTTATTGACAAATAAATGATTGACATCACACATAAGTTTTGCCGCCTACGCTCTTCGTGATTTTCATCAAACTCCTAAAACTATAGGGGTTAAAGTAAAACACGAGATTACTTGCCGCTAATATAATGATTTAATAACAAAGCATTACTAGTTCTAATTACACAGTACTATTTTTATTCAGCAGAAAAGAGCAATTCGTTCAATTTACAATTTGAGTCACAGATATTCACTGAAGGATAAATTTTAGGAGATTAATATTATGACTGTTCCATCACAGTACTATATGAGAATTTACTTATTGTATGCACATAAAAATATAAAACAATATAAAAACTTATAAATCATTGACATGTTTCAAACTATCTACTTATTTATAAAGAAAAAGAAAACAATTCCGGGAATGTATTTTAAGGATAACGTACCATTATACAAAATTAACTTAAGGGTCAGGCGGAGCTTGAATTGCCCACAAAAACGTAATACCGAAATAAATCATAATCTAGAAAATATTCTAACAAATTATGTTAATTCGGATTTGGATACCATTAATCTAGGTTCCTACGATACTATTAGGAAGAATAGGAACCTAGATTGACGATATCGGAATCCGAATAATAACAGAATTTGATTAAATAGTGTTTGAATTTCGATTTATTTCGGTATTACGTTTGTAAGAGAAGTTCGGTCCGCCGAACTCGTAATAAAAATACGAGAATATCACAAATTGCATTGAAATTATTATAAAATTAAAGCTCGTTAACATGTATTATACATATTTAATTCAGTAAGAATAATAAATTAAGTAGTCAATATTTTATTCACACATTTTCAAATGAATGTTTTTACAATATATTGTGTTAATTTGTCGATAATGTTTAAAAAGCAGTTTGGGTTCGACCTTAACATCTTGATTTGAAAATTTGGCCGGTTTTTAGCCTTTTATATATATGGTAACCTCTGAGATGGTAACCATGACTTGATGCTACGTTTTTTTTTATTTATTTTTTTAAATATATACTTAAGTATGGGTTCCTTAAAACCTCAAAAAGGTTATAATTAAAACGTGTAAGTCTCATCTCTCGAATAGATCATAAATTTGAAATCTACCATTATTGTGTATCTGGAGCAGGGGTCACCAAACGGCTATTTTGGCGAGCTATTTTGTGCGGACCTCTGCTACGAAGTTTATTATTTCAATTTTGACAAAGTAAATAGACGTGACGATGTACATGGCGCGCATACGTGGCGCGGGGTGAGGGGGGGCGGTCTTTAAACTTATGGATCGCAACGACCACATTATTTAATACAACGGTCCCCAAATGAAAGTAATTGGTGACCCCTGATCTAGACTGTATAGATAATACGAACAACTACTATTAGTAGTACATATGGGTAGGGTATATTCCATATTATCAACTTATTTGACTATAGTAACTGGCAGGGACTGGCTGGCAGTTTTGGGTTCGTTTCAGGCTGAGCATGATTTGTTTCATATATATAATATTTATAACGATTAACTAAGTATACATATTTAATACGCATATTTGGATTACACCCAATAATTGGAATTTCAGTCAATCATTCTCTTTTAGTCTTATTAAAATCACATTTAGCGGATGATTACATTCTCTTGATTCCAAAAGTAACTTAAAAAGTTAAAGTAAAAGTAATTAAAAAAAATAGTTAGATACTTAAAAACTAACATTTTTATGATATAACTACGGTCTACTAGAGAATAATGTTATGTTAAAATTCCTACTTTTCATCAAGAAGCAATTATTTTAAACATTTTCTTATGGTTAATGGATATTGTATTTTATTAGACAATTATTTATATTTTATAATTAAAAACTGATAGTGAATTGTTTAATCTTGTTATGTCACTCTGTCTTTGTATGCTCACGGCGCAGGCGCACTTATACAGATTTATCAGCTGTATTGTTCTTACTATCCATTGCGGTCATCCATCCGTCCTTAGCGCGTATCCATGTTGATCTTGATTATCTGACCTTGTTTGTATCCATGACGCTTTACCTGCGGAAGAGTAGGACAACATTTATGCACTGTACGATGCACACTAGTAATAACGAATACTATATACTATTATATAGTAGATTAGTCTGATCAACCCGAAGTTTTAAGGATGCAACTATATAAAATTACAAATGTTTGGTTAATCTTACAATCTATTTAATTTAGGGCCGATTTTTCGATCGCCAGATAACTTTTAACTGAGGAATAAAGTTAATTTTAATAAAGGAAAAATTTAATCGTGGGCAGGATAAGAATGATGAGGAATAAAATCGACGTGTGACAGGTTTTTTATAAATTCGAATTTATTCCTCCGATAAAGTTATCTGGCGATCGAAAAATCGGCCCATACCAATAAAAAGTTCTTTATAGCGAAAAATAAGGCTAATTAATGTGTAGTACTTGAGCGAGCTATACAAATTTTGCTCATAACTCTAAAGAACGAGTTTCTACAAAATGATGAATGAAATCCATTGAAAGTTCGCATCGCCAGTTCGCCAATCGGCAGACTTACCACGGCAAACAAACCTTTGAAGATTGATTCATCCACGCAGTTGTTAAGAAGACCTAATGATATAAAATTGGCCAACAAAAGTCAAACTGCATGGGCATGAATCTTATCTCATATTGGGAAGATTTTACTGACCGCATTAATCTGTATTTCTTTTATAGTCATATGTGCAGGTTCCTTTAAATGTAATTAATTTCCCATTAAGAATTCAATGTGGACGTCCCAGGAATGTGCACGAGAGGTCAGTGCTGTTACCACGAGATGTTAATTGCGAAATCCTAACAGAAATAAATGGTAACAAACACTTTCGCTGCTTGCGAATAATAGTATCTAATTAATAACCATTTTCCAGATAACTACCAAAAACAAAATACCTATACTAAAGCAAGGAAGGCGCACAGCTTATAAATGATCAGCAAGAGCATCCAAGACAAAAAATTATAGTTGAAGGAAATAATACGATTATGGGAGACTCATTTCTTTCAGATTCTTCATTAGTACTCTCGCACTAGTAACCAGCCGTTTAGGCGCGAAAGACTAAGGTCTCTTGTACACGTACCGTACGTTTTGTTAACCGTACGGCTAGCACACCGTACGGTTGCGTGCCGTGTGGAAGCTTGTACATGGCATGGCGAAGCTACCGGCCGACACAACGGTGTAAATGTTTTGAATGTTTATTATTCTTGATGAATGTTTTGGTAAATGTTTATCTGCATTTTTACTAAAACATGAGTATTACATTTAACTTCTACTTGCATTGGTTCATCAAAAAATAGGTACCCCGGAGTAAGGATTGAGGGACCTCATTTCAATTGCTATATTTCTTTAAATTTATATTCTACAAATCTTTAAATCGGTTCTACAATTGTTTTACGACTTCTACTAAATCTAGATAACATTAGTTTTTCGATTCACGATTAGGACCCTCAATCCTTACGCACATAACGGCCAGGTGCCGCTCAGTTGAGATTTTTCTGCAATTCTTCGCGAAAACGTGAAAATTTCTGGCGCCGTCGATCCGCTCGCATAGACTGTGATGAAAATCACGCCGTGCGTAGACGCGGCGTGCTGAGGGGCAGGCACGGCGAATGTGGCGGCGGCGCCGTGACATAGTGCCGCCGTGTATGTCAACAAGCTCCCATACAACACTGACAACCGTGTCTATACACGGCGAATGAACCGTAAATTTTCACGCCGATAAAACGTGTGTGTACAAGAGGCCTTACAAATACTACTTACTAATACGTATTCGTTTTGGTCAAAAAAATATTATTACCCGATTACGAAAAAAAGATGGTTCATTAGTTTAACAGTCTTTGTATGTAAGTATAGTTCGGCACTTTTGCATGGGACCTTAACATATCGACGAACTGTGGGTGTACATTCGTACGCCTGTGCCTAACCTTTCGGGTAATACAAGCGTGATGGTACCTATTTTAAGATTGAATTCAGTATTTTTGTTACATTAAACTCTGCAATACTGGCTTTATATTGGCTGCATTTTGTACCCAGCCTGTATGTCGTCTGGTGGCCCGGAATACGAACGATCGTGGTAACCATTGTAACCTATAAAAAAGAACAAACAAAAAATGATTATATTTTCTTACCTAATTTAGTGATCCTGGTTCGCTTACGTTAAGGAGGATCTAGAGCTTCTTGAAAATTAGAGCTCTGGGTATTCAGCGTACTTATGGTGTATTTGTAGACCTGATGCAATGGACAAGATATTGAAGACAGATATTTACAATTATCATAACATATTCATAAAATAGGGTTATTCAAAAAAATTCTGCATCATTATTTTTTGTTATAAGTGTTACTACAGGCATAACTCCCACTATTCATGACCATAACCTGATTCTAGGTTCCAGTAACCCTTATTATTCTACTCGTTAAAAAAAATATTAAAATAATATGTTTAGAAAATCAAAAACACAAAACACAACTCATAATAATCTTATGAAACCAGGTTGTTATTTTACCAATTTGTACGCGAACTTAAACATTGCTTTGCGTAAAATAAATTATATAAAATCGATTGCAAATAATATATTTAAAATATTTTTCCAATAACCCCATTTAAAAAATTATCAAATTAAACTCACCTGGGACACGTATTACCGCGGACATGGCTTGCTTTGTTTGAACCGCAATCATAACACGCCAATAACAAGGACAAACAATTCACCCTAGAGACTGCAAAGGTTACTTGAAGCACATAGATATATGAGTAGACACGATGCAAATAAATAGTAACAACAAAATAAAAATAAAGTTTTTTTTTTTACATCTTGCGCAGACCTTCATTGATAATATGCAGTTGATTACGCAACTGCCGCTGTTTGCGTTGCAAGTAATAAGAAATACTTGCAATGCGCAGAACGAGCTGCAAAAAAAAACATTATTTGAATCTACGTATGAAGTATTAGGGCCTACACACACTGGGACGGAATGGCAGAGGATTTAAATTTTCAACAAAGGACATCCAAATTTATCTATTAGGAATTAGGAATACGACATTAATCCCAATGTTTAAAATTGATTTCGTGGCATCGAAAGTGATTTCTTGACACGACATTGGAGAGCGCGCTAAGGCCTCCCGCAGTGGGATGCCGCAGCGCACTGCGGTATGTAGACATCCCGCGGGGTAAGGCAGTGCAGGAGGGAGTACAGCCGCTACCCACTTCGCACGTATTTATTTTGAGGAGACAGCATGCCGCGGCACGTTGCGTTTTGTTTTGGTACGCCGCCGGAATGCTACAGTATCTATAGCGCCTAGTGTGCGCTGACCAATAGCAAAATCCTCTACCATTCGGTCCTGGTATGCGTAGGCCTTTATACTAACGTATAGAAAAACTATCAACTGTCTTTATTTCTAATTAAATTGTTTTTTTTTGCGATTTGTAGGTATATTAACTGCCTCATTAGTGTAGTAGTCCAAGGCGCGACTGCTAGGCTAGAAGTCCTGGGTTCGATTCCCAAGTCCAGCAAGGTGTTATTGGGTTTTTCTATAAAATTCACAGTAGCAGCTCGGAGTCTGGATTTGTGCCCGGTTAATGGCAATAGGCTCGTCCCCTATTACATGGGACCTAAAACATACCGGCGAACCGTGGGTGTACATTAGTACACCTCTGCCTAATCCTTCGGGGAATACAGGAGTGATATCATGTTACGATATTTCAGAGTCATAAAATTAATACAGAAATAAATACTTACACGCCAACGAGCTCTGTACAGTAAAGTATCATCGGAAGTTGCAGGACGCTCTCCGGGCCTCCAGCTGTAATAATAATATGGATTTAATTATTATTACTTATTCGTGAATACGTAAGCAATAGTGCAGTATCCCCATAATAACAACGCGCGTGTGCAGTTAGCCGGTGCAAACAGCCACACAGCTCAAATAAGTGTTCATAATTATGCTAAAATATCTAAATCAGTAAGGGCAATATTGAAACAATTACGAGCCCAACTGTCTTTACAACCAGTTTTATAGGCATGTATTTAAATGATCGTTTTAATTTTGCAAAAACATTACCTAAGAATCTTACCGGTCATCTTTTTTATTGATTGATTCTCTTTCTCTGAGACATAAAATAAATTAAATCAATCGATATTTTAATCTGTTTAGAACTACGCAAAAATGGTTTGAGTAGATAGTAAATGATGTCTGATAGTTTTTGGCCCCAAAACTAACTACTAAATATTTTTTATATGTACAATGGCTACAATTTGGTTCTGGTACTCGCTACCGCGGCCTTGCTCGCTTCGCTCGCTCGGCTCGTGCATCGTGTGGTCACAGTTCCAACCTAACCTAACCGATGTTTATATTTCTTTCGTTACCTTGAATGCAGTTCATTTATAATTTACCCGTAAATCAACTAATGTAGACGCAATAATTAATATAAAAATTAAACAGAAAGATATATATTATTTATTTTAAAAAGTGACAAAATTAAGATTTTAGAGGATCAAATAACATTGTCTGTATTATATTAAAATTTACCACTGCAAAACCACTTTGAGTGTCTATGGGCGGCGGTAATCGCTTACCATCAGGCGATCCGTCTGCTCGTTTGACTTCCTATCCCATAAAAAAAACTTGCGGATAATTTCAAACGCGGTTTGTTATTTTGGGGGTATCTACTGTAGTTAAAAAGCATTACTAGGCTAAAAATGGTTACATGGTTTTATATTATATATTTTAATAATACGGTATATTCTGTTATGTTCAGGTATATACTTGGGTGAGATTATTTCTATTCAGAATATGAAGGCAAATTTCGATCTGGCGAGTGGGACTCGCGGCGGCTTAGTGGTCATAGCGTCTGGTGTATCTAACAAGACGCAGGTTCGAATCCTGCCTGCAGTCGAATTTTTCCTTCATTAAAGTAACTTTATTTCAAGCAATTCATATTATTAAACTTGTAAATATTCAGTTTAAATAATAAAATTAACAATTAATATTTTACCAACCTACATGCCTAGTTAGGCCATATAGTAGGCTGAATAGAACGATTCCAGATTTATTTTTTACTGTATGTTTGTTTAATATGTATAAAATAAATCAAGGTGAGCAACGTTTATACTCATAATTTTATTTTTTGTGTATTTCATAAATACAGTAAGTACTTATATTATTTAGTTTCAATATAAATATATGCATGTTTGTGTGTGCCATATATATACACCACAAATTGCCCATTAATCTTTATTTACATGAGCTGGGTCTGTAAGAAATTGTTTTTACCAATAAGATCAACACAACAGATATGTTTTTATTATATAAATAACCTAAGCTATATTATATATAATCTTTTTGGTATACAATAAAGAGTATTCTATATATTTATATATTTGCTATTCCGAAGTAATATAAAAAGAAACATAAGTGTTGACGTTGATTGCTATAAGTAGGTACAGTCAACAGCACATCAACTTACTACAAACTGTCATTCCCCAATAGATAATCTACTTTATAATTCGGAGATAACATTGAAAATCGATTGAAGAAATATGTCAGTTTTGGATACCATGATGTGCCTTTGACCTTACAAGAATGTTGCTATAGATCAGAAACTAAAAACATGACAGGAAATTGTTTAGATAATAAGCGAATTCATGCAATACAAATAAGCGTCGTTTTATTTTTATTATTATTGAGGTTTAAAAACCATAAATTATATCAAGTAGCGTTTAGTTTTTACTAGTTTAGTTAAAATGGCTATTTAGCTGAAAAGGCATAAATGTAGGCACGATTGTCGACATGTCAGTTTTTTTTTCTATATCATGCACATGCACTTAAAACCTAACTGACTCGCGACGTGGTGGATGCGCTCCTCGATGCTGAAATGATAGGATTCCGTTTATATCCATCACTTTCTAATGCCAATTAAAAGAAGAGATAGAGCTATAACCTGGGTATCTGTTAAGTAGTAAAAGTATCGGTTAAATAGTTAAACCTATAGTTATCATAGTTCGCAAGCTTGTGCTAGGGGTACAATTATAATAAGAGGAGATTTTATTATAATTGTAGGAAGAAAGGAGAGAAGGGATCTCCATCTCTACGTCTGGGAAAGACGCAAAATTATGTCGAGACTAGTAAGTCCCCAGACGCCGAGATGAAGGACAATTACACGGGAAATGGGGGACATTCTTTAACTAATTATTATAATACACTTCGCTGCGTTGAGATACACATACAAATACAAACAATATGATATAATGACATTCGCTACATTATTGCACTTATGAGAAAATACAGAACGAAGTAGAAACATTAAGATAGATATAATTATCACATTTACTAGTCTATTTACACATATATTCGTAACAGTTGCTTTTAAAAAAATAATATTGAGGTACTACAACATTTGCGGGCACACATAATATAGATTAAAAATGTTCTCAATGTACTTACTTCTGAGGTTCTTCGCTGCCAACAGTGCGTCTAGGACTTGTTGGAGGCCTTGGCCTTGGAGATCCAGGACTAGTTTGCTTTTTTTGCGGAGTTAAAGCGTCCTCAACTTGCAAGTTGGCGTGAGAATCTATAATGAAAAGTCATTATAAATCCATGGTTCACCGGGAAAAAAAACCTAATAGTAATAAACACTATGATTTGAAAAGATGCGTACCTATATGAATAGTAAATAGTTTTTTAACAGTCTATGAATTTAATACGAACAATGTTATACTTCAATAACTTAAATTATCTACAATTAGTTAACTAAATAACTAAAACAATACACTAACTAAAATAGAATTTAAAAAAAGGGCATTAAAAAGCTCTTCTGCATCGTTAACAAAGCTGATTCTTGAACCAAAATATGCCTGCCTTTGGGTCACTTAAATACTTAGTTATTCAGCCAAAGTTATAAAAAAAAAACAATTTAATCAAATTATGTTATTATTCCGATTCCGATGCCATTAATGTAGGTTCCTACTACCTTTCGTCCAAAAACCTTCACTGGATATAAATGTAAGCGAATGCAATTTTTGATAGCTTTACCAAGTTTAGAACGATTTTCCGGTCTTTTATTTCCAGTGAAGGGTGAATATTTGAAAAATATTAAGACGTAATTAACTAAAGTTACGAATGCAGATGTTTAATACTACAATTATTGTAATGAAAACTTAAACTACACCCCTGTCGTCAATCAATAAGACAAGAATAAAAAAAATCTGAACTATGAAAGAGAGAACTACTATACTCGAAGAATGATCTGTTACATAATATTCTCGAATATTATCTTTCTCGATTTATTTGTTAATTTACTGGAACTTAACGCTTATATTCTAGAACTATATAGTACTTTGTATTTTGATTAAATGTGTTTGGGACTAGTGCCTTTAATACAAGTTTTTTAGTAAACTTAGCAAAGGCGCTAGTTGCAAAACACATTTATATGAAACATTAGCCTAAAGAATAAGTGACTGTATCATTGTGTTCATTTATGTGTAAATCGTGTTTTTATAATTATAATCGAATAATAATCGAAAATTATTATTATAATCGAATCGGTTGGTTTCACTGCAGGACTAAGGCTTCCCTAACCTCTTTCCACTCAAGGAATTGAATAGAATTGTTTGTGCATTACTTTTCATAATTATTTATAAAGAACATAATTATGATTAGTAAAAAACATTACTCAATACTTTATTGTATTCCATAATGTTGATACAGACGTTTTAAATATAAAAGGGCAATTATGAACCCTGTTGGTCATAGCACAGTTCAGTTCAGTAGTAGAGAGGAGCGAAGAAACGTCATCGATTCAAGGTGGACATTCAGAAAACCCGAACAAAGCGCTTTGGGTTCACTTTTATCAGTCGTACCGCTGAAACATGGAATGTCCTTCCCAAGTGGGTCTTCTCCGATAGATATAATCTGGGTGTCTTTACATAACGAGTGAATCGCTTTCTTCTAGGCAAGCGCGCTCCATCGTAAATCGCAGTGTCGCTTAACATCAGGCGAACAAGCGTAAGCCTATCATGAAGTGAAAAAAGTGCTTAATTGTTTATTTATTTTTACATTATTTATTACTTTTCTATTAATTTCAATAAATAACGACTATAATATTCTATCTCTATATATACATTTCATACAACACAAATTATTACTGCTTCTACTCGTATTTAAAGCATATAATAATGCCCAGCCCAGCGAACTTTGGGCCATAGTCTATCATGGCCGTAACTATAGAGCAAGGAGAGGCAGTTTTTTATCGCTTTGTGCGGTTTTAGTCGGTATGTGTCCGACATACCCCGCTACTTCCCCGGGTGGCAGAATGTCCACGAGGAATTTCCCCACCCCAAGACATAACTTAATGTAATCCAAATCAGCTGTAGTTAACACTACGAGGCAGAAAAAAGTATACCTTCAAATATTCTTACATAATAAAGAGAAGTATAGAAAAAATTCAATGCCATGCTCAACGCCACCACATCGACTAACAACTGACAGGTGAGAGTTTTTCTCACAGCTACCATGCAGGCTATTAACTGTTAAATGGATAAGGGTCCGGCGGAGCTTGAATTGCCCACAAAAACGTAATACCAAAATAACTCGTAATCCATATTTTTTTTATTAAATTGTGTAAATATTCGGATTCGGATACCATTAGTCTACCAGGTTTCTACCATACTATTTCGTCTACTAATACTTCACTGGAAATAAACTACCCGAAAATAGTTCCAAACTAGGCAAATTTATCAAAAATTACATTCGCTCACATTTATTTCCAATGAAGTATTTTGGACGAAATTGTAGTGTAGGAACATAGATTAACATTATCTGAATCCAAATAATAACACAATTTGATTAAATTCTGTTAGAATTACGATTTATTTTGTTATTACGTTTGTATGGAAAATTCGGTCCGGTCGGCCGGACTCTTAAGAGGTTTGTCAAACCTTTGACAAACATAAAGGTACCTTTGAGTACCTTTGAGTATATAAAAAGAAGAGAAGAGCTTAACAACCCTTATTAGATAACACAGACAATATAACTTGCTTCTACAGTCCAAAAAACAATTTTTATAGGATTTTCTTAAGACATTGTGCAATCAAAAAGGAATCACAAGTATAACACAGGAATCACGACGTTTATAAAATAGGAATAAAGTCAAAATAGTTCTTAAGCACGAGGTCAATTTAACTAATCTACAGCGATAAACGAGGGTCTAGATGACTGGTGTTTGATTTGTTCAAAACTAGCTATGGTTCTCAGTTTCACTCGCGTCCCTTAATTTTATTTTCGTGATTTTTTCCGATATTTTATTTTTTTCCAATATTTTAGTAGATTTTTTTTCCGATATTTTAATAGATTTTTTCGATATTTTAGTAGATTTTTTCCAATATTTTAATAGATTTTTTCGATATTTTAATAGATTTTTTTCCGATATTTTAATAGATTTTTTAGATATTTTAATAGATTTTTTCCGATATTTTAGTAGATTTTATTCCGATATTTGAATAGTTTTTTTAAATTCTTAATAGGCTTAATTTACTAAACTAAACTAAACTAACTATTAATAAATGGTATAACACTTTGTTTTATAACTATAAAGATTACTAAAAATATATAGAATAGAATTTTTATACCGAAAAATTATTGAAATCGACTTATATAGTTGTAAGATAAAGCGTTTAAAGTTTTTGGTGGGGATTAAGATGGGATGCTCTGTCTTTTTCCCACAAAAGTAGTGTTAATATAGAATTTGTATGGCGCACGGAACATGTGACGTTACCTGTTGCTATAGTGCGCTTTTTATCGAGCTTATAATTGAAATTCTTATAGCTTCCTTAATTTGAAACCCATATTAAATTTATTCTAAGATAAGCTTGAGCTCTATGTATGTCAACTGTGTCCATAGGCTGCGTCCATAGTCCTTAGCCCATAAAAAAATATCTATCAATTAGCCTATTTAAATCTATTTCTATTCGTTAACTTTAACGAAAATATACGATGTATATACGAGTATAATTGTGTTTATTGTCATACGAATATCGATACGAAGCGTTTGTCAAACGTAATGGTCGGTTGAAACAACAAATTTGGGATTGAACTTTAATTTTTTTTTTAATGCTTACGATTACTGAAATGTAAGTGAAAAAAAGTACACGATTAACGTCGCAGGGGTAACTCACGCGTTGATGTCTTTTATATAGATTCCTGATTAGTAGTAATCGTAAATCCTTTGGTTTTTAAGCAGTTCCTTAGTAAATAATTGGTCAAGTGCGATTCGGCACACATTTCAAGGTGTTCTGTAATCTATTTACATTGTTGTAAGAATTATTTTTGCAAAATCTGTACGGAATGCTTGTCTTTTCAGAAATACAAATATCAAAGCATTAGTGTTAAAGTACTCAATAAAGCCTACACTGTTTGCGACTCGTATAACATAGTTACTTAATTGTTAAAATATGACTTAATAGCGACACGCCCGCGGTTTCACCCGCACTACTCCGTTCCTAAGAGGCGTAACGTGATATTATATAGCCTATAACCTGCCTCGATAAATGGAGTATCCAATACAAAGACAATTTTTCAATTGGAATCAGTAATTTCCTGAGATTAACGCGTTCAACCTAACAAACAAACGAACTCTTGAGCTTTATAATAATTAGCATAGATAATATAATATCGTCATGAAATCATAATTTAGAAAATAGAATAGAATAGAATAGAATAGAATAGAATAGAATAGAATAGAATAGAATAGAATAGAATAGAATAGAATAGAATAGAATAGAATAGAATAGAATAGAATAGAATAGAATAGAATAGAATAGAATAGAATAGAATAGAATAGAATAGAATAGAATAGAATAGAATAGAATAGAATAGAATAGAATAGAATAGAATAGAATAGAATAGAATAGAATAGAATAGAATAGAATAGAATAGAATAGAATAGAATAGAATAGAATAGAATAGAATAGAATAGAATAGAATAGAATAGAATAGAATAGAATAGAATAGAATAGAATAGAATAGAATAGAATAGAATAGAATAGAATAGAATAGAATAGAATAGAATAGAATAGAATAGAATAGAATAGAATAGAATAGAATAGAATAGAATAGAATAGAATAGAATAGAATAGAATAGAATAGAATAGAATAGAATAGAATAGAATAGAATAGAATAGAATAGAATAGAATAGAATAGAATAGAATAGAATAGAATAGAATAGAATAGAATAGAATAGAATAGAATAGAATAGAATAGAATAGAATAGAATAGAATAGAATAGAATAGAATAGAATAGAATAGAATAGAATAGAATAGAATAGAATAGAATAGAATAGAATAGAATAGAATAGAATAGAATAGAATAGAATAGAATAGAATAGAATAGAATAGAATAGAATAGAATAGAATATTTTCACATTTATTACAGGTGTTCTTATCTGGGAACTTACTTATAATTTATTACATGTTCGCTAAACTTAACAAATGAAACTCTATGTATGCTGTAGATTGGTTAAAATTGACCTCCGGTACACATTTGCAAGAGAACTGTTCAATTATGCTCGAACATTTTCCAACTGGCAATTAAATATTTTTTTTTAATATACCATAACGTTTATTTTAAACTACCTCGTTAGCCTAGTGGTCCTCAGTGTTACTGCTACGTTACAGGTCCTGAGTCCGATTCCCAGGTCGGGCAGTGTTATTGAGTTTTTCTATGTAATTCTCATTAGCAGCTCGGAGTTTGGAATTTGTGCTCGGTTAATGGCAATACGCTCACCTCCTATTACATGGCACTTCAACATACCGCCGAACTGTGGGTGTACATTAGTACATACGCCTCTGTCTAACCTTTCGGGGAATACAGGATAGTATGTTACTTTAATTATTTTTTTTCCAATATTGCAATCATTTTTTACATCACATCATTTATACATATTTTTATTTTTATAAAAATCAGCAGCCATGCAAGCTAAGGAAACGCTGGCGGGGTGGATTACAAACTTTCCTTTTGAATTTGTGGAAGAAGGGAACAAATTGGAAGTTTTTTTATGGATTACGACGGCAAACGAGCTGACGAGCCACCTGATGGTAAGTAGTCATCGTCGCCCATGGACACCTGCAACACCAGAGGAGTTGCTGATGCGTTGCCGAGCCTTAAGAGCCCCTACGGACTGCAGAATGCCAGAGCCGCAGAAACCGAGGAGAATTGGCTCAAAAGTCGAAAAACACCAAGGAATATAAAGAAAACCTTTGCATGGCAAAAGGACAGTTTATTTAAAAAAGCAATTGTATGTTTATTTCGACTATTATCAACAATGAAAACATTCTAAATATTGATAAATAATTATTTCTTTAAATAGTCTCTATAGGACTTACTTTTACTAGATGGCATTATTTCATGATTCGTCCAACCATTTTCGATTCTATTAAAAAAATGTTTATATTGTGAATTGGCCTTTTCTTCAATAGAACTCTTAATCGCCTCAAGCAGATGGATTGAATTAATAAAATAAGGACTATTTTGGAAAATTTTCGTACATTATCTAGCAGTTCTCCGTACTAACTACGATGATCCTAATATCGATTACGTAAGCTAAATTAAATGTTACTACTTCCATAGACAAGAATGATAATATTTCTTTGAATGAAAATGGTCTATGAGAAAATTAAGATTTATTTTATGATGCACATGATGGTGCAAATAATTTAACTATTAAAATAAACTTCAACTGCGGTTCCAAATACGAGTATACAGTGGGATGATGATTAAAGATAACGTATAGCGTTGCTTGTCCACGATAGATCAATAGAACTAGAGAGGTTGAATATAGTAAAATTTTGCTGTTCTGCTGTAGATACATTTACAATAGATGAATGTATTATGAATTTTCCATACAAGCGTAATACAATAATAAATCGTAATTCTAACACAATTTAATCAAATTGTGGTATTGATATTGGATTGATATAGGTAAATCTTCCAAAGGCTTTGGGAGGGGCCGCTTTGCAGTTTGACGCGGTAAGAACTACTCAATACGTCAGTCAATACTGCAGAGCGTGCTCGTCTGATGGCTGTGGGTGAATGGGAATCAGGTCTCTGGCTTCGAGCACTTCCTTCATCCAACACAGGGACTATGTTGGATGATACCACCTTTCGGCTAGCTACCTGTCTCCGTCTTGGCGCTCCGTGTGTTGCTCCTCATCGCTGTAACTGTGGCGAGGTTGTCGACAGCCTTGGATATCATGGCCTGTCGTGCTGCAGGAGTGCAGGCCGCATAGCGCGACATGCCAGCATTAACGACATTCTTCGTCGTGCTCTTGCCACCGCCGGCGTACCAGCTGTTTTAGAACCGAATGGCTTGGTGCGTGACGATGGGAAGAGACCAGATGGTATGTCCCTTTTACCTTGGAAAATGGGTAGGCCTTTGGTGTGGGACGCAACCTGTGTTGACACCCTTGCTCAGCTGGCTGCGCTGGCGCTGCTGCTGCTGCTGCAGAGACTCTCAAACGGCGCAAGTATAGTAACCTGTCGGGTAACTATATTTTTGAGCCGTTTGGGGTCGAAACGCTCGGGTCGTGGGGTCCGAGTGCTCGTCTCCTTTTCAAGGAAATTTCAAGGAGACTGGTCGACACTTCACGTTACCAGAGGGCTGGCTTGTTCCTAGGACAGCGCATAAGCATTGCCATTCAGCGTGGCAATGCTGCCAGTCTTCTGGGCACCTTCCCGGACGACAGCGATACCGAGGAATACTTTGACGCTTAGTCACGCCTGTCTTTTAGATTTATATATATAGCTTACGTTACGCTATTTATATATATAGTTTACGTTCATGTATTTTATGTAAATAGTGTATATAGTAAAATAATTTAATTTAATTCAGATAATTAAACATAATGTATAGGTAATGATTAGACTAATATTGCTAGATTTGAATTTTCAAAAATACCTATTTTGGTCTTATTGAAATAAAACATTTTGACTTTGACTATTATTCGGATTCAGATAATGTTAATCTAGGTTCCTACACTACAATTTCGTCCAAAATACATCACTGGAAATAAACGTAAACGAATGTAATTTTTGATAACTTTGCCAAGTTTTGAACCATTTTCGGGTCGTTTATTTCCAGTGAAGTAGTAGTACAGAAAATGGTACGGTAGGAACTTAGATTAACGGTATCCACATCCTAATAATAACACAATTTGATGAAATATTGTTTTTGATTACGATATATTTTGGTATTACGTTTTTGTTGGCAGTTCAGGCTCTGCCAGATCCTTAAAGTGCAGTGATTACCTAGTAATAAGACCATTGGACTGCCAAGTCAAAGGTCTCAAGTCAAGACAAACTCGAGTCACGCACTTCTAACTTTCCGAATTCATGTGCGAATTAATAATTAATTATCCCGCGGTTAAACGGTGAAGGAAAACACCGTGGGGAAACCTGCATGCCTGAGAGACATTTTCGAAGTCTGCCAACCTGCACTAGGCCAGCGAGGTGGACTATGGTCTTATGCCTCTCATTCTAAGAGGACACCCGTACCCAGCAGAGGGACGGTTGATCATGATAATGATGATGATTGACTTACTCGTGCCCAGCCATGGGAAAGCAAATGGGTTGATAATGTAATGATGGCAATGAAATAGCTAGTTTTCAATAATATTGTTCCTTATTATATCTGGTACAGAGAGCTAGAACCCTCTACCCCATGAAATGAATTCCTGTCTCTCCGGACCTAAAACTCCCACGAAATAAAATGTATTGAATATCGCAGGCTGCTGTCCTAGATAATATCGTAAAGAGTTAACGTTTAAACAGGTTTTTTGTGGAAAATACTCACATAACATCTGCCTCATTTTCTAGTCGGGGTAAGCACGACTGCTATGCTAGATGTCCTGAATTTTATTACCAAGTCGAGCAGTATTATTGGGTTGTTCTATAAAAATCTTAGTAGCAGCTTGGAGTTGCCTGTGCCTGGTTGGCAATAGCTTCGCCCGCTATTATATGGGACCTATACATATCCGACTGCAGCACAGGCTACAGTCGCAACACCAGTACTGGCGCATTATCATCTGGAGACGTCGATTGCAAGTTTCAAATGTCCAGTAATTTCACTAGCTACATTGACCTTGAAACAGGAACACAATAATGTGAGCTCATGATTGCTTAGGGGCTAATTTTTGGCCATACGGTGGTACTACCACAGGGGAACTCCAGACGCAGCAGACCTTTCCGTCACCTAATGTGGAGTATCTAGAACCGTCATATGGTCAGGACCGTGGAACTCATAACAATTGCGACGACTCTGGTTTTCACTCTTGTCCTCGTCCTCTCGGGACGTCGTCGAGTGAGTGGTCTATGGCTAGCCTGAAGCACATTATATAAAAGGATCTTATCTAAAATTTCTAGTAATTACTGTTCCTGCTCTCTAATTTTAGTGACCAAAAAGTTAAAAAGGAATCGCTTGTCCTGATTCAATGGGTATGCAATGCATGTGACTAAAAGAGTGGTGAATATGAATATATATTCACCATTTTTATCTCGATTCGAATATGGATGGAAGGAGGGGTAGAGAAAGCCGAAAGAAAAAATGGATAGATTGTGTTAAAGTCGATATGATGGAAAAGGGAGTGAATGAAGTGACGGCTGATAGGGATGAATGGAAAAAAGGACAAGTTGCGCCGACCCCAAATAAATTGGGACTAGAGCAAGAAGATGATGAGGATCATGGTGATGATTTTTATCTGAGGATACGTATTTAAATTATGTCATGGTCTTCACTGAGTATACACTATTCTTCAATACAGCTGGTGTAAACCCTCAAAAGTAACCAGCACCAGTTTAATCTATCGTGGACGAGCAGCTTAAGGAACTAATAGTGACTGACCAAGTAGCTAGATAGTATGTGCTTTTGTCACGGAAATATCATCCGCGGTATCTGGTGATAACAATATAGTTACAGTTGTATCCTCTTCTTCGTCATCCGCATCCCTATCGTAACCATCATCATCAATATCCTCTTCCAACTCACTGACATCTAAGGTACTCTCTTCTAGTTCCTCTTCTGGAGTTGGAAATAATCGCTCATCTTCTTCTTCATCATTATTTACTTCATCATTTACTTCATCATTTACTTCATCATTTACTTCATCATTTAGAATTACCAGCCCAACCGTTTCATCAAACTGCTCCAACATCAAGTCCAACTGTTGGATCGTGGCAATAATTTTTCCAAGGTCATCTTCATCTTAAAGTTGGGAAAAATATGCTTAGATAAAAAGTATCTATTTAAGGAAAAACTGATAAGACCTTCCCTAACAGTAGTTGCGATCGCCAAAAACAATCATAATTATGACAATATTATAATTTTTACTACTCGTATACGTCAGAAGGTTACTAAAGGTCTAGAGGTACCGATCTCCCTATGGTCAACTTAATTATATTAACCAGATCTGTCAAATTATAAAAATCAAGTCCAATCCGGCCTATCTACTCCGGTTCAGTTCAATCTGATCCGTTCCGGTCCAATCCTATCCAGTCGTCTATTTCTCATGTCTAAGCCCAGACCAATACTATCCAATCCAATCCAAAGAATTGATGATACTTATGGAGGCAGGCGTTATGTAGAGGCATACTAATGTATACCCACAATTTATCTGTATATTTACAGATCTCAAAATCCAAGCTGCTACTAAGAATTTTATAGAAAAACCTAATAATACTTTGCCTGACGTGGGAATCGAACCCAAGACCTCAAGCTTAGCAGTCACGCTCAGGACTGCTAGGCTAATGAGGCAGTCCAATAACTATAGATCAATTCAGTAAAACTCATTCCAGTCCAGTACTAGATCAGTACTCCCATATAAACCACACCAGTTCTAATCAAGTTCTTTCAAGAAAGGTAGGGCATAGTGGAATCGAATAATTTCACTCACAATTGGAGCTGCCTGACTGCGGAAGTACCTCCACCTTGCAGAAAATCTTAGCCAAATAACATAGCTCCGTGCTATGTTGTATTCCTAACAATAAGCAAGGTCGCCAGAGCTCCGCGAGGAAGCGTTGTGTTGGCAGTGGGGGGGACTGGTGGTGTTTTGTTACCGCCGCATGTCTCCTGTGCTGCCAGCCCAACTATTCCTCTTTAATTTACAGGGCCGGCAACGTGTGAGTGATACCCTTGGTGTTGCAAGCGTCTATAGGCTACGGTAACTGCTTATCATCAGATGGGCCGTGTACTTGTTTACCACCTTAGTGGTATAAAAAAATCCAGCCTAGTTCAGTGTACTTCATTCTAGTTCAGTCTACTTAATTCCAATTCAGTAGTAGTCGATTTTCAAAAAGTAACCAAAAATGGAGCGAGGTTATCCCTCGAACGCTCAGTATCATTTGAAGTATATTTTATTTTATTACTAATTTATTAAAAGGCCTTTATAAAAATAATTTTCAACATCGATAAGAGAAAGACGAAGTAGATGGAAGGTTACTGTTTCTATATTGTGTTATTTCTTTCTATAAAATGACAATACATTTATCATCCAACTCATTAGTAGTATTATGAACTTTTTTAAATAAAACTTTATATTTAGAACGGAAATTATTTTAGACGTCAGCCTGTTCGAGATTAGAATGACCTTGAAACAGTTAAAAAACATTACAAACAGGGGATTTCCTCGAAACTTTTCAACACTGCAATGAAAGAAGATCAGCTACTGACTGCATTAGCTGGTCTTCTTTCATTGCAGTTTCAATTAATAGTTCAACATCAATGGTGAGTATATCTATGATTTTCTGAAGACTTCGTGGATTAAATGAGAGAATGACCTCAACAGAGTGAACCTCCAAACGGTAGGTCTTAATATGGGCAAACAAAATTCATGTTTAATGCCCTTGTCGCGCCAATTCCAGTATTTGTTGGGAACTCTGTCACAAAGTTGTTGACGAGTAGGTATGTCTGTCTGGGACCAGACAATGAGGTAGGTCCAGCTTCGAGAGAGAGGCCAATTGTCGAATCAGTCCCCGCTAGGTAGCGTTCAGGAAACTTTGCGACGGCTTTTCATTACCAATACCACAGTGCTTAAGGACAAAAGTCTTAAACCAGTGTACAGTGATGACAGCGACTTGGTCGCTCACTCATCATCACATGGATCTCATAAGAACGCTCAAGGTCCAATTATGGGGAGAGCTTTACTTGTTATTTTTTTACGCTATTGAATCGGAAATGAGTTGATCCATAGAAGAAAAATGTTGCCGAAATAGCTGAAGCTTTAGCTACAAAACGAAAGGGCGGGGCACATAGCTCGTAGAACCAATTTTCGCTGGAGCAAAAAGGTTCTCGAATGGAAACCACGCACCGAAATATGCAGCGTACCTGGTAATGATCACCAGGAGTAATTGGGTGCGGGCGATATATAATCGGTCCTTGTAGAAATCTATGGGGGAGGCCTTTGTTCAACAATGGATATACTTTTGCTAATATGATATAATTTATAACATCATAGAATGTGACTGTAATGAATATTAGGATATTATTTATGTAATAAATCTAAAAAAATAATCTGTTTTCTTAGACCTTAGATTTAATATTATACTTACATCAACATACATTCCTTCTTCATAAGACTGATTCATTCAATAAACTGCGCCGCAATCATAGGGTTTTGATCCGGCTACAATTTGTAACCATACGCCAGTAACTAAATGCTTTCTGCCTACCATTGAATACCCATATCCACTCTTATACCGAGAAACGAAATGTTTAGATTTCGTTATATCGAATGAATATAGCAATATACTTACAGTGCTTAAAACTAAGATTCTTTCAGTCTTTCAAAAGAATGATAATTATTGTTTAAACTACGAATTCCACATGCATGCAATATTATTAGCTTAGAGTAATACTATTGGATGGCATACAGTATCTAAAAAAAATGTCATAAAAAGGCATCTTTAATCATTTTCAGATAACAGTTTCCATTTCTTTTATTTCATCCTATATGAAGTAAAAATATTCATGTATCACTCGGGAGAAGTAGGGATAGTAAAATGGTGTTGTTTCCGATTTTTGCTCAAATGCATACTCATTAGTAACATCACTATATCCACTTGTGTGAACAATGTTCTATTTTTACTCGACTGCGCCAGAAGGAGGGCCTCCTCCTGAACTTTAATGAACTTTATTTTACTTACCGCGCGGTTGTTCTTTCTGGGAGTTGCCTCCATTTTTTCCGGGAGTGCCTTTCCCTTCAGCCATTTTTATCTCTCGCAAGTTCTGTAAAGATAAAATTTCAATATTAAGTATAGTCAAAACGAACAAGTCTGTGTTAACTATGTGTAAGAAATGTTTAAGGGTTCGAAACACAGATCAAATCGACATCATCATTTTATGGTAGACATTTCAAAAACCCGATCATGCGTACCGCGGATATGTGGAATACGCTTCCCGAGTAACCCCGATAGATATTGTAATCTGTGTGTCTTTAAATCATGAGTGAATCAGTTTCTTCTAGACAAGCGCGCTTCATCGTAGATCGCAGTGTCATTTAACATCAGGCGAACCGCCAGTCAAGCGTAAGCCTATTAAAAAAACTGGACAAGCGCGAGTTGGACCCGCCCACTGAGGGTTCCGTACAAATTTGTAACAAATGTAGGTGTCTGTTGATGACGTCACGTCAGCCGAGTGAAATCCGGGAATTGCGATAAAATTATTTATTTGGCCCAATGATAACAATCAATCAATTTAAAAGCGGCGGTAGCGGAATAGCTAGGGCGTTGGACTTTCGATCATATGGTTGCCGGTTCGAAACCGACAATTGCACTACCGACGTGAACCCACTCGTAACACAAGCATTTAGCTTAGCAAGAGGGGTTAAGGCGGATCGTTCACCTGAGCCCGCCAAATTCAAATTTCGAATGGTTTTTCCCAGTTTGTAGGTCAATAATAAGTTCTGCATTCATGGTAATGGTAACTGCGACATTAACTATACAAAATTCATAATTTTTATCTAAAACCATTGCTTAAAAATCATTATTGTAGCTAAAAGTAGTGTAAAATGTCAATTTTGACCAATTACATAGATTGCGCCAAGTTTTTGGCTTGATAAGGATTTATAAGTAAAGGTTTTAGTTCTCAGTGTTGAATGTTGTATAGTTAAAGTCGCAATTACAACTGCCATGAATCTAGAACTAGTTATAGACCTACAAACTGCGAAAAATCACTTGAAATTTGAATTTCGCGGGCTCAGCTGAACGATCCGCCTTAACAAGATACGGATGAAGGTGGCGGCTGCAATCCTCTAATCTGAAAAAACAAAGACAGCTTATCGTTATCACTGAAATTCGCGAAAGTCTTGTGGAATCGTTCTAACCGCGATTCAGAAAATAACGTAAACTGCACAACACCATCTAGCGCTGAAGCTAGGTAGCTTTTTAATAAACCTATTACCCGATAGAGGTCGGTTTATGTCGGTAAATTTTATGTGAAATTATGATTTATGAAATAATATTTTGTTACACAAATGCAATGTTTTCAGATATTTTCCTATACTTGTAGTATAAGCCGGTATTACTTGCCAAATGTCATAGTTCTAGTTTAACGGAAAATCCCCGTATGTACGATTTTTGCGGCATAAACGGCCGTATATTTTTTTACGTTAACTTAAAAGTTAGATTTTTTCACAGCTTCAAAAGACCGTAGACCTGAGCATATGGTTTCAATTTCACCTCGATACCTCCACACGTTCCCGAGATAAAGGGTCTTGACAGGCAGATGGACGGACGGACAACAAGTGATCCTATAAGGGTTCCGTTTTTCCTTTTGAGGTTTCGGAACCCTAAAAAACAGAAACTCTCCATACTTTTGCTGACTTACTCCATCAAAATATTGCTCTGCAAAGTAAAGCATTGCAAACATGCACAAGGCAATAATGTAAGAAGCTATTCATGAAAATTAGTGACATCTCTGTATACAATAAAGTATATTTTTAACCTGTTAATTCCGGGAAATAGAGCCAAATAGGCATACTATGATTCGCATATTTATGAAAGCAGTGATAGCCTAGTGCTATGACCCTTGGACGCCAAGTCAAAGGTCTCGAGTTCGAACCCAAGGCACCTCTGACTTTTCGAAGTCATGTGCGTATTAAATAGTTAATTAGCACGCGCTTAAATGGTGAAGGAAAACATCGTGAGGGAACCTGCATGCCTGAGAGATTTTCTCGACGGCGTGTGAAGTCTGCAAACCCGCATTAGGCCAGCATGGTGGACTATAGCCTAATCCCTCTCATTCTGAGAGGAGACCCTCGCCCAGCAGTGGGACAATATAATGAGTTGATTATGTTATGGTATGTATGTATATAAATTAATATCACACTTACGCACATACATACATACACACACACGCAAGCGCACGGGTACGCTTTGTGTAATATCATGTATATGTTACGGTAAGAGTAAATAATTGAAGATTATTATTAATTATCTATTATTATTAATAATCGGTTAGGTTAGGTTAGGTTATTATTAATAATTTTGTAAAAATATAAATAATTTTCAATTAATCAGATTTACCGTAACATATATACTTATGTGTAAAATTCTCGACAAAACTATGTTCACCTTATTGTTTACATAATTTGCGGTCGTGGGGGCCTGCTGTCTTAAGATACAGGCTTCGGCTTAGATTAGGCATCAGCCTCCCACAAATTATTTTATTTCGTAGCTGAACACTGTAAATTGATGTACTTATAATAATTTTTTGAATGAGAAAATAAAACAATTTCAATTTACATATTAGGTGCCAAGTTCAAAGAAAAAGGTCTGGCGACGCAGCAGTCGTGTATTATACACATACCAAACAATACACAAACCATTTCGAGCTACTTTTGACCCCTTTACATCTCGAAAACTATTTAACCTATGTACATACATGAAATAAAGCCCCTTAGCTTGTCTACAATCCAAATTCATAAATGTGGCTCAAACAGTTATTGATTTAATAACGTTTAAAAACTGGCATTTTTATGACTGACTGATTGACTCACTCACTGACTTATAGATTAAAAACCTAACCCACTTTTAGATGACATAGAAAATTAGCCAAGTCAAATCTTGAGTAGGATTATCTATAGAACTTGGCTCCCATTAGAACTCAATTCTTTTGTCGGCGAAGTCGACAACCACGCATCTAAATATTGAACTTGGCTCCCATTTTCACATTTATGTTTTGGTGGGATTCGAATTTTCACGCCTCAAGTTTATCTAAGCGTATCGAAGAAAAACTCTTACTGTAGCACTTTTGATACGGTACTTATTCACTACTAGATAGAGTGATCCACTGAGAAGATTTTTGTTGGATTTGCTTGTAGGATTCAAACAGGACGTGACGAGAATAATTTACCTGATCTAACCTAAAAACTGGTCGCCTCTGATAACAGATATGACCTAGATTTAGTTCGTTGGCTTAAAGGATGAACAGTTCTCGGAAAACAGTTCGACGAATAGATCACGTTATATCACGAATACAATTATGGTATACCTAGAATTAGATTTATAGAAAAAATAACGGCACTTTTGCTTCGTATACTACTCAAACTCCCATTGATAGTTGTAAATTACTATTCCGTTTTTTAATATAACATAATAGGGGTTATGTAGTATCAAGTAGTAAAGGCCAATAACCGTGCTCAAATCCAAATTCCAAGCTGCTACTGAGAACATATATACACTCACGCCTTTCTACCACCGAGGTAGACAAAATCCACAGACCGTCACTTGATAAGTTCATTGAATAATACAATAACCCTTTGGCTTAGGACCCCTAGACTAATGAGCGCATGTAAGTATATTATCTGCAAGAAGTTATGCAGTAATACTAATCAGGAACTGCATGCATTGATGCATTTATAATACAATTACTTAGCTGCTGTTGGCCTCATTAAGGCCGGCGGAGCTTGAATTGCCCACAAAAACGTAATACCGAAATAAATCGTAATTCAGACAATATTCTATTAAATTTAGTTATTATTCGGATTTGGATACCGTTAATCTAGGTTCCTATTGTATCTACTATTTCGTCTATTACTACTTCACTGTAAATAAAAGATCGGAAAATCGTTCCAAACTTAGTAAAGTTATCAGAAATTGCATTCGATTACATTTATTTCCAGTGAAGTATTTTTGATGAAATGGTAAAGTAGGAACCTAGATTAACCGTAACGGAATCCGAATAATAACAGAATTTGATTATATTGTATTTGAATTACGATTTATTCCGGTATTACGTTTGTAGGAGAAATTCGGTCCGTCGGACCCTTAACGACGTGCAAAACTTAGTAGTTTCTGGAAACACAAATACTCCCCGAAATATTAGGCGGAGAGGTGCCGGTAGGTATATTTAAATCCCATGCAATAGAGGGCGAATCTATGGTACCGGACACAAATGATATACTTCGAGGTATTCATTAAAATTTCAAAGAAAAAACCCAAAAAAAAACATATAAATTTCCTCGACTTCCGAATCGTAACCAGAACCTCTAACGTAGCAGTCGCGCTTGGGACCACTAGACTAATGAGGCAATTTTATCATTTGTCGTAAAAAGTCGTGTCACAGAAGGATTGACCGTGTATAACCAGTAAACTCGCTCCCCCGCCAGAAAGGCGTTGTACTCCGCAGCTCATAAATATTAATGTTCGGGGCAGCTCGGAACAGCCCAATGAGGTAACAATCGAATAATTTATGGCCTTTGGGGCCACGCGACAGGCTAACCCGGTTTAATGGTTATTATCCTTCCATGTTTGTGATTGGTTGGAATACAATGGATACCAGCTCTCTCGTTGGTTAGCATCAAAATAAACGAGTTTTAAAAGTTACCAACCACACTGTTAAAAACAGTATTAACTATACTTTATTACGCTCTATAATACTTTTTACAGGGGCCGTACTATGACATGTTAATGCCATCATGTTTACGTTGTGAGAAAGAGATGCCGCTCTACATATTAAATAGCCTCATTTCTTTCTTACAATCTAAAAAATGATGGCGTCAACATGTCACAATACGGCCCCTGTTCTATTAAAAAAAAAGTATTAAAAATACTGTTTTTATCATCGCTGAAGCGACAAAATCTGTCAAAAAATAAACGTACAAACGAAAAAATCATAGAAAATTTATTTCATTGCTTACTACATAGTTGTTATGCGTTTATGAATAGTACTTTTTGTAATCATGTTATAAGTATATTTTTGTGATTTTTTTGCATTTTCCATGCTAAGATTATTAAATTATTTTTTAGTAAAGGAAAACCACCAACGTCACCTTATGACGTAAATTCAGAATGTGAAGGCAAAATTTCAATCATGTGGGTAGGGTTCGCGGTGGCTTAGAGGTCAAAGCGTCTGGTATATCAAACTGATTGTCAACCTCTAACAGGACGTAAAACGCAGAAGCGTTAAACGTCCTGTTATTTGATACAGAAGTATCAAATAACTACCACAGCAATTCTGAAAACTGACGTCAAAAAACTCATTAAACAACAAACCTTACGTGGGAGAGCCATGCTTCGGCACGAATGAGCCGGCTCGACCGGAGTGATACCACGGCCTCACAGAAATCCGGCGTTAAACAACGCTTACGTTGTGTTTCGCCGAGTGAGGTTACCGGAGGCCCAATCCCCTTTTAAAAGGTCGGCAACGCACTCGTGACTCCTCTGGTGTTCCGGGTGTCCATGGGTGGTGGTTATCGCTTACCATCAGGCGATCCGTCTGCTAGTTTGCCCTCCTATCCCATAAAAAAACCTATTTAGTTCAACATAGCGTGAGCATAGCCGAATACTGGGCCAATCTAGTTTAATGTCTATTAATGGTTTCTCTTCTTTTGTCCTTCTCTTTCAGTTTGCTGTCGATTCGATAAGAAGAAGTACAACATAGAATTTCAATGTGCGAATTTATAACTGGCGTAGGCACCGTGGATGAAAGTACGTTTGGCACAAAATTATCTGCGGTGCAATTATTGTTGTAGTTAAAACATTGCCTTCCGTTTCAATATAAATTATTGAAATGGAATCTATCTCTGCTACTGATAAAAAGCTAATAGAAAAACTAAATAACATAGGCATAACTAGTACGGCTCTTAATATGTTCAAATTTCGATTGGCGTAGCGGTTGAGCGATTGGCTTCTGCGCCACGTGTTGTGGGTTCGATCCCCACACGGAGCAAATATTTGTATGATCTACAGGTAGTTGTTCCGGGTCTGGGCGTTTGTGTATGTGAGAATTTGTGTTGAACGCACCCACGATACAGGAGAAAATCCTAGTGTGAGGCAACGTTTTTTAAAAAAAAAACATATTTATAAAACAGAAAACAAGTAAGTAGTAAAAATATATAATTATACTATCACGGCTCGAACCTTGTCATCATTCTGCTGTCCACATGGCTCAATTATAAATCCGTTATTTTTTCTTATCTACGTAAACAATATCTATCAATAGAAAAGGGCTAACCGGTCACCTAACACAAAGTAGACGACACATGTCTCTTTTATTATGACCGATCAATCGATGATATCATAACAAATGGTACGAGTAAACAAAAACCACCACTAAAAATAAAACAATACTCTCATTTCCACCACTTGCCGTAAACAATACAACGATAGAACACACACATATATACATGCAATACCGTCAAATAGATAATATATAATAAATATAATATTGAGATAAAGTACAACATATAATTGATATAAATAATAATTTAATTTTAATAAAGCATAGTAATGTATAATTGTATTATTAATATAAATAATAATGTATATGATATAAGATAAGGTAAAAATTAATTAATATCATTATAATATAAATAGAATTAAGATTTTTTGTTGTGCCCTTTAACAGAGTCCATAATTGTCACGTAACTAAATATTATATTTTACCATCTGTATACACATTATGGAAAGCAAATAAATGACTATGACTATAATACAACGTCCAAATGTAGAAAAATACCTAGCACTATCGATAGATGACAAACAGACTTGGCAACATCACATCAATAGCAGTATCTACAAAAGAAACTCCTATCAGTATCAGGTGCACTACGTAAAATAGCTAACTGCATACCAAATAAAATACGTGCCGCCGTTCATAACTCGCTAGTAAAATAACACTTACAAGTATATGATTGAGATATGGGGCACGGCAGCCGCGACTAACTTAACACCGCTACAAATTACTCAAAACAAAATCATTAAAGTGATACATCATTACCATCATCTAACTTCGACAAAATTAATTTGTGAAAAATCAAATACTGCATCCTAGTAAAAAAAATATGAATAACGCGACCCAGAGAAACATAACACCATATACAAAAGAAAACACTCATAACTTGAGAAATAAACATAAAATTAAGTTATACATATAGACCGCGCACTAATTATGTTAAGACAACGGTTATAACCGGCATGGCCCGATTGATGGTAAGCGGTTACCGTAGCCTATGGACGCTTGCAACACTAGGGGTATCACTCGCGCGTTACTGACCCTGTTAATTAAGGCATGACAGCGGCGGTAACAAAACACCACCGGTCCCCCCACTGCCAACACAACGCTTCCTCGCGGAGCTCTGGCGACCTTGCTCACTGTTAGGAGTACAACATAGAACGGAGCTATGTTATTTGCCTAAGATTTTCTGCAAGGTGGAGGTACTTCCCCAGTGGGGTAGCTCCAATTGTGAGTGGAATTATTCGATTCCACTATGCCCTACGTCTCTTAGATATATGAGATACTGTATTTTCTACCTACCTCTTTATAAGAAAAAGGCGTGAATATGCCGTGCATGACACAAGAAAAATATAATTATATATTGTAGTTTAGATAAACTTAGCTTAAACTATATGTATGTTGCACGCAAATAATTATTTTCGAGTCGTTGTGTTTTTACAGAAAGAAATGTAATATACATAGGTACCTAGGTACTCGTAGAAATGTTTTTGTCATCGTAAATATTTGAACGGTTTTATAACGGTTTTACTTTTGCCCTTTCAAACTAAAAAACAAACGTAAATAAAAAATATGAGTTTTGTAAAGTATTGCGATTTTGAAGATATATTTTCCGGATTTCGGTATTTCGATATTGACCATACTTATTTTGATCGTTTTTCAATGCTCCTGTTTTAATCAAAGTTGAAGTTCAAATGTTTTTATAAAACGTTATTAAGTCTAGTTGCGTGGTTCCAAAAAGTTGATTCTATGGAGAAGAAACCAGCAAGAAACTCCATGGAACAGTGTGTGGACATTGAAGGTTAATGTCGAAGTTGACTAAAGTTGATAGATATTATTAAAGAAAGTTCCCACTTCCCAGCATTTGAGAACTCAATGTTATTATAAAAAAAACTTGTAGAAAAACACATAACATCAATAAAACTACATAGGTGTCCACTTAGAATGTTCACACTTACAAACTCCTGTTAAATAGTCGAGATAAACAGTACTAACCACATGAAAACACCATGAAATTGTTGACAGTTTAATTATACCTATTTGTCAATAACCTCAGGTTGCCAGGGAGGCCATAAGCCAAGTAAAACCATATTTATATACCACACATGCTTATCGACAATGTACCTAGTCCTTGTCCTTGATTTTATAAAAAGCTTCTTTAAGAGTCCGGCGAACCAATTTCTCTTACAAACGTAATACCGAAATAAATCGTAATTCAAACCGTTAATCTAGGTTCCTACGCTACCATTTTGTCCAAAATACTTCACTGGAAATAAATGTAAGCGAATGCAATTTTTGATAAAATTACCAAGTTTGGAACGATTCTCCAATGTTTTATTTCGAATTTTTGTAGTAGACGAAATAGTTACGAACCTAGATTGATGGTATCCAAATCCGAATAATAACATAATTTGATAAAATATTGCCTAGGTTACGATTTATTTTGTTTTTGTTAGATTCAACCAATTTGCGGATATTATCGTGTTATATTTAAATTAACAAAATCCCGACGTTTCGGACTATTTACAGCGTCCATGGTGACAAGCAGCCTGAGAGGTTGTGCGTCCTCGTCTTTGTCTAGATGTCGTATTTACTGACAGCTCCCATCCACTAACCCTTTCACTTTAATCATTAGTCATCCGATCTACGCAGAATGAGCTCACCGTATCCTTTGGTTTTGCACTTTCAGGGTTGGATTTAGATTTAATAGAATCTATAATGCCATTGAAATGCCCAAAAATGCTATTTTATGTTTATTCCTAGTATATTAATGTTGTGAAAGTCACCATTGATAATATCAAAGTAAGCTTATATACTTTTTGTAATAAAAAAATCATACATTCAATAGATATTTTGGAAGATGTTTTTTTTTATTGCAGCATTATCGTTCGAGTAATCTGGAAATGATAATCGTGTGGAAAACAATATGTTTATAATTAATTATAATATAATACCTACAAATTTGGAGCCCTCGGTGGGCGAGTATGACGCACTAGTCCGGTTTTTTATTTATAGAAAAGAAGATAGAAATTCTCAGAAGCGGCTCGATAGTTACCTAGATTCGTGATGGCAATAGGCTCGCCCAGCCCTACATTAAACATGTACAGAATGTACATAACTTTCGCTTTCCTTTGGGAATACATGGTAAACATTTTTATGAGACCATCAAAAATAATCCGTGAAGTAGCTTCAAATAAAAACTGAAAATAAAACGCTTTACTTTCACTTTTAATTCAACACACGCGCATTGCCGTAGCAAATCCTACTTCACGTAGCAGAACGCTAATATATTTTCCGGAACCTTTGGTGTAGCGGTTAAAGTGATCAACCTCGACAACACAGTTGCACTGGGTGTCGCTAGTTCGATTCCCACCATGATTTAATAAGGATGTAGTGTGGTGTGTATTTAGGCCTGGCACACTGTTTGTCTGTGAACTGTTTGCATTTGCCTAATATCGTTTGAAGCTCTACCTGTACCTATATTACGAAATTCCATGAGATATTTACTATAGTGCAGTAAATGCTGTTGGTCGGTTTCGTTGGTCTAGTAGTCCGGAGCGCGACTGCTATGTTAGATATCCTGGGTTCGATTCCCAGGTTGAGCAAAATGTTTAAATATAAAAATTCAACATGTCAAATTTACTATAATGTCAACTGATTAATAATAATAAAATAATGTAGGACATATACTTAACTTATTGGCGAAATTCTACAAAAAGGTCAGGTGCGTAGCACTCGCAACCGGCGTGTATGTATGAGAAGATGTATGAATGTGGAAGAATCAAAAGAAGTATACAAGAATCGTAGCAAGTGGCAGTCTATAGTTTCTGCCTACCCCTGTGGGAAAAAGGCGTGGAGTGTATGTATGTATATAAAATAATATCAAAGAAAATAATCGATTAAACGCGACAACACACACACACACGCACACGCACACACACACACACACACACACACACACACACACACACACACACACACACACACACACGCGCGCGCGCGCGCGCGCTTAAAACTTCCCATTAACTCGACTCTATTAACAAAATTGTAGTGTATCGTCCCTATAGCGTATGTATAGAATATGCTTACGATACACTTTTGTATTACGGACTACTGACCGCCAGTATTCCCTGTACCGCGAGCCAGCGTACATGCATGTTCCGGATACTATGTCGGTATTTTAATCTGTATTTATGTGCACCCACCCAGTGAACATTAAATGTAATTATCGGGCCCAATGAGTCTACGTTATTTCAACATAACCTAACCAAACAGATACAGGGGCTACTAAACAGTAACAATAATAGCACAAGCACTAAAATTTGCATTGTATTATTTTCGCATAGGGGATCCTGAACCTGCTTCACCCACGTGATTGTAGATTGTAGTACTTCATATTTTGTGAAACTATATTTACCATGTAAGAGAGAAAGAAAAGCTATTTATTCCTTGCGAACAAAAATACAGAAATAAAATAAGACTTAAAAAACATTAAAAATAATAACGAAAAAAAAATTACACAATTTAATACAGTACAAATAGTGCGTAGGAACTAGGATCGCCGCAAGGAAAAGGGTGAAAAGGGGAAGAAAAGGCTCAGCTTTATGCTGCACTGCGTTACAAAACGCTGCGATTTTCAGTGCCAACCAATATACTACAATTGTTTTTAAGTCAAAATAAGAACACATACAATACACAACATCCTATGGACAACGAAAAACGAAACAAACATAAATAAAATATTATTATCACTCAGATTAAATCAATCAAATAACATGTTCCTGTGTAAAATTAAATAGACCATATTTGGCCATCCGATAACCGCTGCAGCGGCCCTCGAATGCCAGAGCTCAATTCTACCTATTGTACTTGGTTGGTGAATTTATTTGGATTTTTTTTGGATTTTACAATCATAATTTGGAGTTGGTTGCTTTAAGTAGGATCCCATGTTGGAAAATGTTAGTTTTTGTTCTAATTTCACGCCAAAATGGAGATTTATTTTGGTGATCATTTACTATTTGGCAATATAAAATGATTTTTGAAGTTCTTTAGGCGCGTTTAGGGATTGCAATTGCTGGATCCAACATACAGCAATCCAGCTGGATCCAGCGCCTTTTTAAATATGCTGGATCCAGCATACAGTGCTGGATCCAGCGATACGGATCCGCAAACGTATCAATTTCTATTTTTTTTAGAAAAAATCTATTTTGTTTAGTTTTGAGTTGCCGCCATTTTCAAAACGGCGCGGCAACATTGCCGTTCTGTCACCATATCCTAGCACGTGCCGCATGTGCGAATGAAAGGCAACGCCGCCCGCCCCCTTTCCCCCTTACCACCTGTACCATTTATGATTGTTTATTTTATAAATCAAAGACAATTGATTAACTGCTCTCGTCTCGATAGAAAGTGTTTTTGTGTCACTAAAGTGCATATGGAGTGCGTGTAGGTTGTTATTTGCGAGACTGAATGGTAAGTAAAGTAAAATGTTTATTTTAAATAATTTAATATTAATGTTGATTTGAGTCATGTCTCTTACTTTCTCGAAGGAAGAGGAAGACACGTTTGGGGAGTTGGTGACGTTCGTCAACACATCGCGAAATCTTTGTGTTTTTGTTTTCATATTTAAACCGTTCTTATTTTATTACCTACCTTTGATTGCAGGAAGTAGGTATATATCCAACAGTGGACTATTTAGTTATTTAGGATTTGTGTATGTGTGTGTATTGTTGCTATTTAACAAGATTGCTAAAATGCGCAATTTTGATTGGAAAAAGCTGTGTCATGTGTATAAAGATTGGTTTTTAAAGGTTTTTCGAGTTTAAAATCGCGTTCAAACTATCAGTCCTCCAGTAACCACGGCGCGACGTTTGCAATAGCGCCAAATTATCGGAAATAAACAAAAGGAAGTATGAACGCAATTTTAAACCCGAAATACCTACAAAATGTGTATTAGTAATAACGATAGTTTAAATAAAATGTTACCTTATTGGTTTTGTTAAGTTATTGCATCGCGATAGTTGTATTTATTTATCTTTAGGCATTGTATTCTATTACAATAATATTCAATTCTTCAATCTTATACTTCACCGACGTTTCTTCATTACAGATTTAACGCTGTTTAACGCAGTTTAAAATGTCGACCAAGAATTCTAGCGACGGTGAGAAAAATTTGTGGGACTTTTTCGTAAAGTTGGATAGTCGAAGTGCCAAGTGCTCGCTATGTTTAAAAACATTGCTTATTAGCAACCGCTCCACTACAGGGTTAAAAGGGCATTAACACAAAGTACACTGTATCAGTGTCATAAATAATATCAGTGGTATCAATGATTAAGAAACCAAAGCAAATTGATATAAGTTAACACCAAATGAGTGAAAGATTTCATAGATTAGCTATCGTAAGAAGTACAAATTAATAAAAAAGTCTTAAAAATGTTGTCTTTTATTTTCGTTCCACATTTTGCTGGATCCACGCTGGACCCAGCTGGATTCAGGTCAATCCAGCAAGAATCCAGCTGGATTGAAAACGCCGCTGGATTGCAATCCCTAGGCGCGTTGAGCACTGTTTGGGTGATCAAAAAGCGCGAAACTCGCGTCATCGTCACCCCACGCTTTCGACTTATCGACGATACAATTCACAAGTTACTTAGTTTTCACTTCTATCGGCAGTCCCCAAAGACTGCACCGCATGTTTTTTTATTTGCATAGCACTAGCAAGCGGTGTGTATGTATGAGAAGATGTATGAATGTGGCGGAATCAAAACAAGTGTGCAAGAATCGTAGCAAGTGGCGGTCTATAGTTTCTGTCTACCCCTGTGGGAGAAAGGCGTGAGTGGATGTATGTAAAGTAATTTTGTGCCGTTACATTTTACTCGATCTGGTGGTTAGTTAGGCATTAGCCTTAGGCATGTATAAAAAGTAGTCTGTTTTCCTTCCATTTATCCCTGTCAACCGTCACCTCACCATTCACTCCGTTTCCCATCGTATCGGCCTAACACAATCCATTTAAATATCCATTATTTGGTCTCGCTCTACCCTTCTGTCCCTCCATATATTCACCACTCTTTTATCCACATGCGTTTCATCCCTCCTCATCACATGAAGAGAAACATTTCCCTTTCAACTTCTCTGTCACTGGCGGCACTTTCAGACTTCATAATCATATTATTACGTCAAACATGTTAGGTACAGAGATCTTAATAACTAGTCTGTTAGCAAATATTTAGCCATTGCACGGCATGTAATAGTTATTAGATATTAGATATGAATTACTATAATTGCGTTGCAACTTAATGAACACGACAATATTATATATAATAGATGTAGGTATATATCTTAACGCGACAAATTAAAATATATGATTTTGTGTGTTTTTAGTATATTCAAAGCATTTTATGCAACATCTTAATTTGAATAAATTTTAATTACAATATTTTTTTTAATTAATTGATTGAAATTATAGTAGATAATACACAACACTGGTTTACATCACCATCTCATAACTGAGGAATCATAGCTTAAAGGAAAACAGCAATACCGATTTATCAACACATTTATTCAAAACGGCTGCAGATTTCTTTAAAACACATAATTTGTTTTCCACTGCTAGACAAAAGGCTTTCCCTTTCTCTTTCCAAACCTCTTTATCTTACGCGACATCCAGTCATGTTTGTCCCGAAGAAATACATACATAATAATCAACCCATTATACTATCCTACTGCTGGGCACGGGGCTCGTCTCAGAATAAGGGGAATTAGGCTATGTTCTACCGCGCTGGCCTAATGCAGACTGGCAGACTAACCTATGTATGCGTATAATTTAATTGCCGAATAAGGCTGTCTACAGCATTGGACGGAATTCTCGCTCGATAACGCCGTGTCCCTTTCACAAACAATGTCCAAATAGGTACGCAGCGAAGGGACATTATGTGTAAAGTCGTATTTCGCACGCCGTATACTACTGGCTCAGAAATTTTTTGGGCAATCGCTAAATTGTGATCTATAATTAGGACCCTGGTCTAATTATTGGCAAGTTTTATTATTACACTAAGTTTGTAAAACTATTTTTTTTTTATTCGTGATAGGCTTACGCTTGACCGCCAGTTCGTCTGACGTTAAGCGATACTGCGATCCACGATGGAGCGCGCTTGCCTATAAGAAAGCAATGCACTCGTAATTTACGTATAGTTCTAACATAAAACTATAATATTAATTAAAAACTAGGTATGCATTTTATGTGTATCTTGATTTTTGCCGATGGCCAGTTAAATATTAAGCATACGATTTGTTAGCATCGATTTGCCTTTGTCTAAATTTGTCTTAATTTCCCTTCTATAAACAGTTATCGTGAACTTTCGTAAGCAGCTCGTTCGCCTGAGAAACATACAGTATATCTGCAGGCCATAAGTTACGAATGAACTAACAGCTAATAGCAACAGTGTAACCTAGCAAATAAATATTATTTTTATATGAGTTTTTTTTAAAGTGAGAAAATTTGAAATCTTAAATTCAATAAATAAGTTATTTTTTTGTGTGATTAACTAAAAAATAACTAAGTTAAAGTTTACAAAAAGCTTTTGAGAAGCTATCGTGCGTTCAGCGGTTTAGCGCGACGCAACTGACCGGACTGAACGTAAATTTTGACTACTGACAAAATATTATTAAAACAAAAATTATGTTTCTTTGTTTTCCTAGCCTGAGTTACTAAATGTTTTAATATATCTTCATTCCGTAGATAAAAGTCAAAACCCATGTGAAGTATCGCCTTTCACCGTATACAGGATGAAATTGAATAGACGCGACAAAATACAATATTTAATATATGATTCTATGTATTATGTGTAACAAAGAAAATTTTGAACATGTATTTAAGGAAATTATTTATACTTTTTTTGTATTGTAAAGAGAGAGCTTAGAGGTCAGAGCGTCTGGTGTATCCAACCAGGAGACGCAGGTTCCGAAACCCGCCAGCGATAGAATTTTTCCTTCATTAAAATAACATTGTAAAGAGAGTTTGGCAACGTCTCGTGCGCCTCAACTGCTACATTTCTCGTGAATAGAAAAAATAGGTAATTGATAGTAAGTGTAAGTGTTAATATTTCACTTGTATAACTATTTGATCAGACGCGCTGTGCCAATATTTGAGTAACTGCACAAAAATATTTATTTGCGTTTTTTTAGAATAGAATAGAATAAATACATTTATTTGCATAAAATGAAGGTTACATTATAGATGGAGAATTTAACAATCAGTGCCATATACATTTTATCGCTTTGCGATGTGCAAATATAAAATTAGAATTCAAATTAAAATAAACTACTTAATACAACAGTTCAACTTATTTTAATAATTCTGTTACTGAATAAAAGGATTTCTCTAGAAGCCATATTTTCAATTCTTTTTTAAATCTAGTTGATAGCAATCCCTTAATACTATGTGGAATTGCATTATAAATATATCTAGCTAAATATATTTCATTTCAGGCATAATTCATGCCTACCTGAAGACAAAGGCTTAGTTTGCACCATCTATGATAAAAAATAAGATTATTTTGTTTACAATTTAGATAATTGAAATAACATTTTAAAACTTTCACCAACCATTCCGATATGTCGCATTTTTTCAAAGCCACCCTGTCTATGACGTAATATGCCAGTTACGTTTGTTTAGAATAGGAAGAACTTCTGAGCACTAATATCTATTCAGACTTTTAATTTTCACTACATATATAACTTGCTTTTAATTCGTTACACACGTCTTACATTTCACTTCGTTATTATTATTATTTGTACCTGGTTATGAGCAATACGCTCGACCCCATAACAGACTGTACCTATGTAATCATACGGGGAATGCACTGGATCATGGATCACAAGTAATAACTAGCTGAGAATCCAGGGAATTCATGTAACTACGCAACATACTTATGTCAAATAAAGAATTATTTATTTAATTGTCTATTTAAATAAAACAAAGTTTGTTTCAACACTTATAACTCGAGAACGGCTGGACCGATTTTTATGATCTTTGATTTGATGGATTAGTCTCCTCCCCGAATAACAGAATAACTATTAAAACATCGAAAAAATAAACGAAAAAGAACATTATGCAGAAAATTTATTTTCTTATACATTTTGTATCGTGAATGGATTGACAGATTGCCAGAAATACAATGCAGACACAAATGAACATGGCGATGCTTTCTGTGAGGTTTTCTGTTTTGGCAATGTCACTAGATGGCGTTATATGCATTGTCCAAATTCCTAGAAAAGATATAGAAATAGCATATAACATTAGTTTATTATAAGTTATAACATAAGATTAAATCACCTTTGTGCAAGATAAATAAATATTATTTTATTTATTTATACTCATAAGCTCCTTGCTGGTCTGATTCTGAATATTTTTTGTGTATATTTAATTTCCTGGATGGTTTAGATTCATAATTTGAGCCGGTAGGTGGCACCGCAATCGGGATTCTACGATTTTTTTATATACAGAGCAAGACAACGTTTGCCGGGCCCGCTAGTCATAAATATATAATACTTATGAACTACTAACGACATAATTGATTGAGTGCGGGGAGACGACTGCTACACTGCGCTAATACAGTAATGTGTCTGTATACAAATCTAATGTGTCAGCAGTGTCCCTAAACTAGTAATGATTTCCACCTTTAAGGGTCCAGCGGAGCTTGAATTGCCCACAAAAACGTATAATCTATACTTATAATAAATCTGTAGAGAGGTCAATTCTGTACATGAAATATATTTCCAAAATAACTATCAGCGGGTGATTAGTGATCGATACTGACGCCAAAAATGCAATCAGTAAAATTTTTGTCTGTCTGTCTGTCTGTATGTTCGTTATAGAAACGAAAACCACTCGACGGATTTCAACGAAACTTGGTACAATTGTTCTTCATACTCCTGGGCAGGTTATAGTATACTTTTCATCACGCTACGATCAATAGGAGCAGAGCAGTGAAGGGAAATGTTGGGAAAATGAGTGATTCATGAGAAAGGTTTCAAGCTATAAAACATCACGCTACAACCCTTAGGAACGGGGCAACGCAGGTGAAACCGCGGGCGAAGAACTAGGGAACAAAGTAACTATTCCACGCGGACGAAGTCGCTGGCAAAAGCTAGTACCAAAATAAATCGTAATCCAGACAATATTCTATCAAATTAAGTTATTATTTAGATTTTGATGCCGTAAATCTAGGTTCCTACTTTACTATTTCGTCTACTACTAATTCACTGGAAATAAAAGACCGGAAAATTGTTACAAACTTGGTAAAGTTATCGCTTACATTAATTTCCAGTTAACTACGACGAAATGGTAAAGTAAGAACCTAGATTAACGGTATCGGAATCTGAATAATAACAGAATTTGATTAAATTGTGTTTTAAATTATGATTCATTTCGGTATTACTTTTGTAAGATAAATTCGGTCCGACTTTTAAGATATTTGATATCTTAAAGATTCAAAAAATTCACTGCCTGCATTACGTTCAATGGAATAGGGGCAATTAAAGAGTCGATCGATGGTCGATTTTAGCTTAATGTGTCGTAGTGTGTGTACTCAGAGTTTTGTAAAATATTTTACGTCATACAGATCTAACTGCAGACGCCTACTGCGAATTCAATAACACTTTGTCCGCACTCCCATAACTGAGCCGGGAGCGTTAAGTGATTTCCGAGAACTGTTTATATTCTGCTATATTCTTAAGCGATATTTCTGAATATTTTAATGTCGAAAACTTTATTGCAAATATTAACTGCAGATTTTAGCTTGTGAAGTGTGAAATACATACTCTTTACAAAAATTTCTCGGTAACTCCTACTGCATTATATTTCAAAGTGCTCATCTATCTATAATAAAAACGAATCGCCGAAATGTAATTTTTTTGTTGTTGTGTTGTACACTAACCAATTAACTGTTCACTCAATTAATCATACAAAAAATACATTGCAATTAATTTTGTATTATACTTCAAAGTACTCATCTATTCATATAAATAAAAATGAATCGCCGAAATGTAGGTATGTACGCGCATAACTTCTGAACGACTGCACCAAATTGGATAATTCTTTTTTTGTTGTATTGGACACTAAGGAATTAAATGTTCACTCAATTAATCAATAGCAATTCAAAATTTATTGCAATTAATTTAAGTACACCACAATTAATTTAATTGCGATTGATTAAAAAAAATATTGATTTAAATTTTATTGCCCAACACTGATCTACGAAAACGGATATTGGCGTTCGTAACTGTATTTTCTTCGGATGCGCTGGCAGTCGCCTTTCTTAATCCAATTGCATCGCAAGCATGATATATCTATTTTTATTTATTTTTAGATCTGTTTATACTAAAGTATACAATGTTTATTATAGTGTGAATATTTTATATTTATATGATACATTTTTATTTGTGTATGGATGAGAAGATGTATGAATGCAAGTGGCGGTCTATAGTTTCTGCCTACCCCTGTGGGAGAAAGGCGTAAGTGTATGTATGTATTTTATATGTTTTTATCATAAATAATGATACATTATATCATAATTGTCGATATATCGATCATTATCTTCGAAATTACCAATCAACGTCTAACGTGAATAATAATCACAATATATAACTACCTAAAAATCAACAAATTTTGACATTTACGACTTTTAGATTAAATTAGAGTTATATTTTGAACATCATTTGAGTAGCAAAATTACCCCGCGGAACTAAATTTAGCCCGCCGCATGACAGCATGAGATTCGTCCATGACGTAGGGGTAGGTCAGGTACACTGTAGACTCGGTAGTCGGTCGCGCGCGTTGGATAGGTTAGGGAAGACCGACACCAAACGCTGGTAGGTATGTTACTTCTATGTTTATACTCGTATTGGGTAATTTCTCCCACTTTCAATCTCTCTTTTGACATTTATGACATTTACGTGGATTTTTTTACGATGTAAATCCAGACGATTCATATTTTAACCTAGGTGGATGAAATTATACTTTTCATAAACATCTATTTAATTAAATAACTCACACCCGAAAACGTGAAATTCCAAAAACTCCGAATTTTGTATATGGAATTTCGCAGTTTTATGATGAGTAGATAGCTCCAGTTCAAATAATCAATACTTCTGGCTTTGAAAACCCGGTATTTCCTTAGAAACATTGCCCGAAATTAAAATGTGAAATTCTAAAATCTCTAAAACAGATCATCAATTATTACTATTATAAAAAAATATTGGTACTCCCTTAAAAACATACATCTCCTCAAATTACCAAAAATCCGATCTTAGAGAATGCCTACGTACATTGAATAATAATCCCACGTTCCGAAACAGCTTTTCAGACTCTGTAATACTACTAGACTCTGTTGGCTGTACATTGATAGATGTGTCAGGGACAAACGATTTTAGAAATATAGACGAAGACAATTTTATTGATGTCCACATAATGAAGAGAATTCGAAATGATTTTTGTTATATATAAATTTAAGATTTAAATTATCTAAAACCTTATTATCTTAAAGATTTAATAACATTGTATGAAGAATGCATCTGTGTATACTGTATATAGGTTTACGTAATTTCAGTTATAATTTTCTGCGATTTCTACATTGTACAGTTGGAGTTGTCTTATGTTTCTTTAGTTGATTTCCATATTCCGCGAAGTAACTCCTTTCACTAGTCTTGTTCAGACGAGTACTTACTTATTCAGGGACTTCAGGCCAGCTTACTAACATCTAACGCAAAAGTTTGTGCTCCGGAGTGTATAAACAGAATTTTGGTGTTATAACTAATAAGTTTTATTAATAGTGTCATTCATGGTGTTTCGGCAGCTTCAATATAATTATTTATTAGTATATACATGTTTGTTGTCAAATATCATCTATAACACTGTTATCAGTAAATGTAGCCTATGATTTAAAATTATTAATTGTGCTAAGTAAATTAATCTACGCTTTGTGAGAGGAAATATCTAATGCTGTATATGTGACAAGCATAAACCAATAATTGAGGTCGAATTAACAGTGATAGCCTTGTGGTATTACCGTTGCCCTGCCTAGTCAATGCTCTCGAGTGACAATTCAAGCACGCACATTTGACTTTTAGTCATTTTGATGACGTTTGGTGTAGCGGCTGAGGGATTAACTTCTGCGCTACGTGTTGTAAGTTCGATCCCCACATGGAGCAAATATTTGTATGTACTTACAGGTAGCTGTGTGTGTTTTTTTGTGTCGGACACGTATCACTGTTGAGTGTTAATTGTCTCTAAATCATTATAGAGATGCTGTGACGATTTTATTAATAATGAATTTAGACAGCTCAATTCGGATTCGGATTCAATCCCGGAATGGTAGATTGTGGTATCATCTGTCTTGTAAATACAGGACTCAGAAAATGTGTTAGCAAAGTTAATTAAAACGCGTAAAGTGGATAGTTCAAAAATCGAATTGTAAAATATTATTGTGCGTTGTGAAGGTCTGATGGCAGTGATTTCGTGGAAAATATTGTTATTTAGGCCGTATCCGAATGAAAACCGACCCCTGCACAGATACGTTTTAATGGTTTTACGTGGTTGTTACTGTATAGCCTGCATTTGATTCGCAGATTCCTAAATTTGATACGCAGGTCGGGTAATAATACATTTTGGGGTATTTCAGTTACAAAAAAAGATTACAGCAATATTTTTTGGGCTATTTACTTATTTAGTCTTATTATTTTATGTTAGTTTTGCTTATTTAAATACAATAAGGGCTGATTTCGGTCGCTAGATATCTTTTGACGTTTGTAGAAAAACTGTTAAATATTCCAATTTATTTCTCCGATTATGTTATCTGGCGATGGTAAAATCGGCCAATGATGGTAATGGTAAATTCTTATTATCACCGAAGAACTGTGCTCGAAACATATTTTGACGTTTTATGATTTTTAACGTAAATCCTACATTCACGCTGTGTTAGCTAGGAGAGTAGGCACAATTTGAAGTGTTTCATCATTGAACAACATATCGAAATTAAGCTATGAATCATTATTTTCAAAGATTAATAAATATAGGTCAGTTGTAGTGGTATTGGTAGCAAAATATTTTTTTGTTTGTGTATACGTAACTTTCTTTGTCTCGCGGTATTGCCCGATCCCGTGTAGATCTTGGCTTTGCCAATGCTGAGGATTTTTCTTTAAATCCCAAGGTTCAGCTGCGGTTGCAAGCTGTACCTTTGGATGGATGGCCATTTATAAATCAAGAGGTTGGAAGTTCTGGTTTCGATAATCAAACTAACAGTCTAGTCTACGTGATGTAGTGTTGGTAATTGTATTGGGAAATGCTTATGGTACAGTCAGCGTCAAATAGTTCGTGACAACCAATGTGGCCAAAAAGTTTGCAACACGACCTTATTCCAACTGTAACAAAGACGTGTTGCGACCTATCTGGCCCATTGGATGACACGAACTATTTGACGCCGACTGTACATTGATTTTCTAAAAAAAATATTAGATGCTTTTTACACTGTTTTAAAATAAATTTAGAAGACTGAAAGTGTTGATATTTCCCCACATCTATTTATGTACACTGGAAGTCAGTCCTAAGGTTGTAATAACTTACTTGGGAAAAACATTTTATAAAAAAAGTCTACGATAAGTTTACATAATCCTGTTTTCGAAGAAAAACCTTTCTCGAATAATTATGGAGTTATTTTTTTTAAATCTTACTAGTAATGTGGGTTCACGGCGGTAGTGTAATGGGTGGGTTTCGAACCGGCAACCACATGATCACCAGTCCGACGCCCTAGCCACTAGGCTGCCGCCACTTCAAAGAAACAAAACATTACAAGGAAACTGTTTCAAACAATAAAACACTTTAAATAACTAGTAATTATATTTCCACACGTCTTATATAATTAATAATTTTATTTAACAATTTTCACACCTTAATGTTTGAATTAAAATTTCTTCATCACAGCTTTGCGTTAGATTCGTTTAAATATTTGTTTTAAAAAAAATGCGTATCTTTTTTAATAGGTGACACTTCATTTTTAAACAAAGGAATGTACTACGCGAATCACACGATACTTTAAATCTTTATTTTAATTATTAATCACTGTCGTAATACATTAATAAATATTTAAGAAACTGTTTCCACTGCACGAAATTCACACATCACACTTTAAAACACTTAGGAGGCCAGCACAAATACTTATTTCACTGAACTAAAATTTTTTTTTTTAAATTTGCACACTAAATAATGTAGTTACATAATTATAATACTCACTTTTTAGAAAAAAATCGTTTTAATTTTAGTTAATAACTTATTCTCTTTGTGATTTTTTGCATTTTCCATGCTAAGATTATAAAATTATTTTAGTGAAGGAAAATTCAACCGCGGGCAGGATTCGAATCTGCATCTTCTGGTACTGAACGAAACATATTAAAATAGATTAATAAAAAAAAATATTCACCATTTAAGTATTTAAGTTAAAAAAAATGTTTAAAAAAATCGCGCAAATATATTTTTTATTATATCTAACACTTACTGGATTTGTTGAACAGGAGCGGAAAATTTAGACGGAGCACGGAAAGCGCGTACGATCACACCCGCGCCGGCAGACGATTCAAACTGATTGACCACCAGCACTGGTTCGCCGTGAGTCTGAGCGCCGCGAGACGCGCCGCCGGATTCCCAACAGCGAATGACGGTGCCTGTCTGACCCAGTTGCTTATATACATAGAGTATATAATATGTGCAGTTGCGCCAAGGATATTATAGCCTATGGGAAAATTTCTCAGGTGCGGCTATGGATTTTTCATTGATTACATAAATTTAAAAAGGAAGTATTTACGTTTTTAATTCAAAAATCAATACTTATAAAATGCTTTGTCCTGAATGACTGACTGACGGATCAACGTACAGCCTAAACCATAGAGACCTGAAACTTGGAGGGTATGTTTTTTGTATGACGTAGGAATTCGATAAGAAAGGATTTTTTGGAAATTCAACTCCGGTGGTGAAAAGGGGGGTGAATGTTTGTATGAAAATCTGTCATTTTTAGCGTTTGAAACCGCTACTCATGTTACGAAAAAAGTAATAACGATGTTAAAAAATTAATAAAAATACTTCTCATAACTAATAATATTTTTTGAACGGGATCCTATTGATATGACAGCCGGATGATACGCGGATGCTACGGTCTCTAGAAACGTTTTGTACAGGTAGGTATGTACGATACGCTGTTGATACGTTCTAGTAGTATTTCGTGTCGTGCTCGATTCCGTGCCTGATACGTTCCTACTACGGTCATGGTATTAGATGGTGATGATGGCAGACTTCTTTACTATGGTGATAGGTACTATCGGACATCGAAATATCTAGCCACCGTAAGGGCTATACTTGCAGCACTCGGGTGCTATACTAGCGCTCACCTACAACATACTGACTAAATGTATACTCATAAAAAAGCGCAGTGAACAGCTGTGGTCATCGTGTGCACCGGATTTTGTTATTAAAATGGCTAGATATGGAGTTGGCTGATAGTACATTGTATGGTTTTATACCCATAGATCGCAAAATAAATAATTTAAATATTAATGATAACTTCCAATTAACTCAAATCCCGTACTATAGACACAATGCAAAATCTTTTGTTTTGGTCTCCGGGGGTCATTCTGGGCGATGCTGAATTAAATAATGGATCAAATAAAGACGTTGACCTAATTTCTTATTAATGATTATTACAAAAAATATATTCTACTAATTGGTTCTTGACGATTTTGTCTGTTACTCAATTAAATATATTTTTAATGGTTTCAGATGAATTTTATTGTCATACAAAAATATCTTACATTGAATGAGATAGAAATAGTACGAGTATATTAATGGTTACCATATCGGGCGCGCGCTATTGTACAGTATTACAGTTTATTTTCGTATAAATTAGATGTCCTTGGTGAAAAAAGTGTACTTGAGTGAACTTGAGTATATATATAAAAAATAAGTTTGTCTATAAATATTAAAGATCTAGAAGATTCAATTTCGTTTGGAAAATAAATTTATTATACAATTAATTTATATTTTTTTTTGTTTTATTTATATTTTGCTCACCATCATTAGATTTATATATGTTTTTAGAATAATGTCGGATTATTTTAGAATAATGTCGGATGATTTTTTCGGCCTCATTAGCCTAGTGGTCCTGAGCGCGACTGCTACGGGTTCGATTCCCAGTTCGAACAGTGTTATTGGGTTTTTTTAGGAAATTCTCAATAGCAGATCGGATTTGCGAATTATTGCCCGATTAATGGTAATAGGCTCACCCCCTATTACATCGACACTACCAAAGTCGGCGTGGTATTGTATATGGCGGTTGCGGTGATCGCCTCGCTACTACCGAGGCGCCGCGTGTCGTGGGTTTTATTCCCACCCGAGGCAAATTTTTGGGTTGGAGTTGGAGTAAATATTTGTGCGTTCCACGGCTAATTGTTACTAGTTTTGTGTATTTGTGAAGTCCCTTGCATCACAGGGATTTTTCCTTAGTATATTACGTAATTGACTCAGCACACTCATTTTTAGCAAGTTTAACATTTATTTGTTTATCTTGTTAAAACCATTGTTTGAAGGGTCAAAGTAAAGGAAATAGAACAGAGTAGAGACAGACTAAAGGTCATAAGCGTGACCCGTAGCTTGAGCGTAGGTTCGATTCCCAGGTGTGTTCTTGGGTTTTTTGTGCAAGTGGGCACAAATCAGAAACTCCTAGCAATACGCTTGCCCCCTATTACATTGGATCTAATCATATTGGTGATGTACGGCTCTGTCTAAACTATCGAGGATTTTTTTTTGGGATAGGGGCACAAACGAGCGGACGGATCACCCGCCTTTTAAAAGGGGACGAAACACAACGTAAGCTTTGTTTGACGCTGATTTTCTGTGAGCCTGCCCATACGTGACGAAGCATGGCTCTCCCGCGTTTAAAAATACAGGTTTCATGGTATATTCTGTCTATGAAATTATCAATAGCAGCTTGGAATTCAGATTTGTACGCGGTTGATGGCAATATAGTAAGTTAACCGTGTTAACATAATTAAAAACAATAATGGTCCAAACATTGATCCCTCTTATGGGCGAATTCAATTTTGACAACTATATATATAAGTGGCGGTAGTTTAATCGCTAGGGCGCCGGACTTGCGATCATGTGGTTGACTTTTTGGATGGAAACCAGAATCATAAAAAAAAAATACTTTTTTTTTTCAAAATAATTTCTTGTGGTACTTGCGAGAATGTACGATTATATTGGAAGACTATAATTTTTGAAAATAGATCAATCTTTAAATGACCCAATTTTTGGTGCTCGAAGAAATGACAGCCACAGTCTGGTGCCAACCCAACGTAAAAAATGGCTCGAAGTATGCACTTTTGACTTCGAATTCGTGGGCGGACTAGAGTTAATGTACATGATCAATCATTTTGTAGGAAATAAATCGATGCAACACACAATACGCCAACATCAGCTGGACATAAAAAAACTTCGTAAGAAATGTGGTAATGTGTGCGAAGTCTCCACATTCACATTATGGCGGAATATGGGTTCTTCTCTCTCGTACTTATATTATTTTTAAGTTATTTTAGTAAAGGAAAAATTCTACTGCGGGCAGGATTCGAATCTACGTCTTCTGGTTCAATACACCAGATGCTGAGTCATCGTGAGTCCCACCCACCAAGTCGAAATTTGCTTTCACATTCCCGCTGTCGAATTTTCCCATCACTAAAATATATTATGATCTTGGCATGGAAAATGCAAAAAAAAAGCAATAAGATAATTATATTATTATTGTCTAGCAGTTTTTGTGTAACTACTAATAATAGTTTTCAAATTTTCTATATTAATGTTCTATACAGCCACAGCGTAACAGCTTAACCGCGTAGCTATGTAGCCGCGTAGCTGCGTATCCACGTAGCTACGTAGCAGCGTAGCTACGTAGCCGCGTAACCGCGTAGCAGCGCGTAGCTACGCAGCTGCGTATCCACGTAGCAACAAAGCTATAACTTAAAATTTAGCAAATAAGTGCCATATTGATTTAGGACAATAACATGGCGGAACTATGCTAGTACAAGAGCCAGCAACAAATCCATCAGTGGATTATGATTAGAAATTGAGTTTTGTAGCTTATAAACATAAGCTCCAAAATCCTTTGAGGGATTTATGTACAGCACATCAAGTTACCGCAAATTGTCAAATTTCCCCAATGGGTAATAAACTCTATAATTAGGAGACTGCCTCATTAGTCTAGTGGTCCCAAGCGCGACTGCTACGCTAGAGGTCCTGGGTTCGAACCCCAGGTCGAGCAAAGTGTTATTGAGTTTTCTATGAAATTCTCAGTAGCAGCTCGGAGTCTGGATTTGTGCCCGGTTAATGGCTATAGGGTCGCCCCCTATAACATGGGACCTAAACATACCAGGCGAACGCCTAAGTACGCCTCTGACTAACCCTTCGGGGAAAACAGGCGTGATGGTATGTTATGATGGTATGTAATTAGGAGATTAAATTGAAAAAAAAAAATGTCAATTTTGGATATCATCATTATGTGCTGGCCGTACAACAGGTACTTATACGTAAAGTGTCAAAGTAATATTCGTGTAAAAACGCTTCAAAGGCAAAAATAATGAACACAATGTGAGGCGACACCTGCCCTGTTACAAACGTTATAAGTTCTAATGAAAACTAGTATCCTGGTGCATACACTAATAGCTAATTTCTAAAAAACGCCGCACATTGGATACTAATTGCGTTCTGGGACCCTTTGATGTGTTACATAAAAAAATACTACTTAATATCCGAGATATACTAGAGGTTCCCAGGTCCAGCAAAGTGTTACTTGGGTTTTTCTATGAAATTCTCAGTAGACTGCCTCATTAGCCTAGTGGTTTCGGAGCGCGTCTGATACGCTAGAGGTCCTGGGTTCGATTCCCAGGTCGAGCAAAGTGTTATTGAGTTTTTCTATATAATTCTCAGTAGCAGCTCGGAGTTTGGAATTTGTGCCCGGTTAATGGCAATATACTCGCCCCCTATTACATGGGACCTAAATCATTTTAGGTTAGGTTAATTTTATAATCTCTAACTACTATGCCTAACCGACACGATTGGCGTAGCGGTTGAGCGATCGGCTTCTGTGCCACGTGTTGTGGGTTCGATCCCCACACGGAGCAAATATTTGTATGATCTACAGGTAGTTGTTCCGGGTCTGGGCGTTTGTGTATGTGAGAATTTGTGTTTGTAAACGCACCCACGATACAGGAGAAAATGCTAGTGTGGGGCAACGTTTTAAAAAAAAAAACCTTTCGGGGAATATAGGCGTGATGGTATGTTATATTCGAGTATATTATACTCAGTATTTTGAAGAGGCTATTATTTATAATATTATGTTTAGGAAAAATAAAACCGTCATCAAAACGAATGCGTATCTGAGTAAATCAATCAATTTTGGCTGCGGGGTCTGATAACAATTTCCATGGAAAATACAGACATTCCGCTGTATTTGGAATGAAAACCGACCCAAACATAGTTGGGGAAAGGGCTAGGAAAGGGAAATTGCATGAAGCAATAGCTACAAAAAGTTTTTTTTTTTAATAAAACGTGGGAAAGTTTTTAAATAAAACGTTGTAAATAAAAAACTAGGATTTTCTCCTGTAGGTCATACGAATATTTGTTCCGTGTGGGGATTGAACCCGATCACTCAGCCGTTGCACCGAACATGTAATCTATTCATTATATAGCGAATAATATCATCACCAGCCTATATTAATCCACTGCTGAATATAGGATTCCCAGGTCGAGGACAGCTATTAGGATTTTCTGTTATATTATCTGCAACAGCTCTGAATTTGGATTTGTAGTTGATTAATGGATATACCGGGAAATATTGTACGTTATTACACATCTACTTAATCCTTCGGAGAATAGAGGCATTATAGTTATTAATGAAAAGCTTGACCAAATTAGAATAATGGAGTACCAATTTCGAAACGTGGCTTATAAAAGAACCCGTCAAGTATATATCTCTATTTATAAATAAATAATCTATAGACTAACAAAGATTACTCGTTATTACTCATCGTTGAGATCAGGTCATAACATAACATACCATCACGCCTGTATTCCCCGAAGGGTTCGGCAGAGGCGTACCAATGTACACCCACAGTACACGGGTATGGTTAGGTCCCATGTAATAAGGGGCGAGCCTATTGCCATTAACCGGGCCCGAATCCAAACTCCGAGCTGCTACTGAGAATTTCATAGAAAAACCCAATAACACTTTGCTCGACCTGGGGATCGAGCCCAGGACCTCTAGCAATATACCTTAACATACCACTGGCAATATACCTTAACTCATGCAGCCTCGATACAAAGAGACACTTAAACGGCAAGATAACAAATAATAAGCGAACAATCTCGAACATTTTTTTTCCATTATAAAGTGATTTGCTTATAAAAGCAAAAATATGCAAAGCAATAGTGATATTTTTCATTACTGTCCCAGGAAAAAGAACGAGCATTTTCACAATTAATATCTTATATTTCAAATCAGGTATTGAAATACTGACCCAGTTTTTATAATAGGAATTATGCACTGTATACTGCGAAGCTTACATTGCAGATATTACCGACAATAAATGATAAAAAATGATAAAATGATATTTATTTCTGTAAATAGATCATTTAAAGATACTTTTAGAAGTCAATTCTTTACATTTTTTTTAAACAACATGGCGCCGGCATTTCCTAACTGACGACCTCTGAGAAGAAACACCGAAACAAAGTCCGAGAATCATGGTCTCTTTTAAAGTCCAGACAGTAGTAATAGTATTACAACTATGAATAATATTATATGTGTGTTACGATGTAGGGTAATATCTTAACAGGCCTTTCAAAGAAAAAGCCTTAGCAGCCTTGAGTTGACCTGTCCTGACTGACGGCACGCATACAACAGTCATCGTGTAGCTCAACCATAATTAAGGGAGCTCAACGACCCGTCGCACGACGATACCAGATCAGGGAGACATTTGCGTAGGCCATGTAAAATACTCAAGACCGTCAGATTTTTTTTTATATAAATCTTGTGTTTAAACTAGGCTACACAGTACTTACATTTACATTTATTACAACTATTTAATAAGAAAATCAAAATAAAATGAATAAAATGCTATATATAACCCTAAAAAATTCCAATAGACTCGCAGTCACAAATCCCAAACTCCGAGCTGCTGCTAAGAATTGCAAAGAAAAACCAAATAAAACATTGCTCGACCTGGTAATCTAACCCAAGACCTATCGCGCACTTGGGACCCCTAGACTAATGAGGCTGTTGCGAAGTATTGAATGGCAAAAATCATTCTGCATCTACAATTATTTCCTGTATCTGTTATCAAAACAAAACGCCCGGGACCAGGCAGCCCGATAATACGTATACTTAAAATATCGCATTTCATAATACGATATCCATATAATTATCTCGGCCAGGTTCGGTCACGCGCATCAATATGTAACATACATAGTGAAATTCTGAACCAATTTTCTTATAAAATAACCATTGAGATATGTATAATATTTTTTTCTTTTTTTCCCGCACAGTGTTGCAGGACGTGCATTGAAATCATCGAATTCATTTGAAAATCCAATGTTCATAACATCCACTATTTAATTTAACTAAGTACTGACACAAATAGCAATATAACGTTTGAATCAACGAACAAAGAGAACCGGACTGTATGTAAATTACATTAGTTACTATACGTTACACGTTACAGTTTCTATTCGTTCGTCAAAATTTTAGATACCCACTTGTCTCTAAGTGGGCAAAGTGGCAATATTGGGGCTATTGCACGGATTGCAGGGATACAATCACAAAGGATTTTTTTATTGCAAATCGGTAGCTACACTGGCTTTATTTATGAAAGGCAATATACAGCGAATTGATAATTTTTTGACATGTAAACAAAGGAATGGTGGTCATTTCACGTTACGATAAGAATATGAACTTCAACCATTGTGACTGATAGATCTATATTATCATCACGCTTTATCCCAGAAGGGTAAGGCAGAAGTATACCAATGTACATCCATAGTGTTCAAGTGTTTTTCCATGTCTGGACTTTAACAGAGACCATGTTTTTCTGAGTTTGTTTCGGTGTTTCTTCTCAGGGGTGATCAGTTAGGAAATGCCGAAGCAATCTAGCTATAAAAAAAACCAATCCATTGATATGTAAAAGTTTCTCTAAAGATCTACTTGATATAAAATAAATTTCATTTCATTTCATTTCATTTCATTTCATTTTATTTCATTTCATTTCATTTCATTTCATTTCATTTCATTTTATTTCATTTCATTTCATAGTTCAAAATAAATTTGATTTAAATAGACAAGAGCAAAGTGTTATTGGATTTTTCTATGCAATTCTTAGTAACAGCTCGGAATTTGAGATTTGATTCCAGTTCATATCGGTGAAATGTGGGTGGTGGGTACATTGGTATGCCTAACCCTTCGGAGAATACAAGCGTATATTATTTATTTACGAAAAAATATAAAAAAGTTTTATTAAAATCTGCCTACAAAGATACGCGCAAAGATATCTGTATATTTTTATACACACAACAGACATGGTGAAAGTGCATGCAATTCCATTGATGCTGGATTCCTTTTTTAACAATCAATAATAGTGTGTGCTACCTGCAAAGGGAACTCATTCTCGGTACACGAATTGAGAATTACGACCTAAATAAAACAACATTACATAACATACTATTACGCGAAGGTTTAGGCAGAGGTATACTAATGCACACTCATAATTCGTATGTTTTGGTCCCATGTAATAGGGGCGAGCCTAGTGCCATTAACCGCGGAGGAATCTCAAACTCCGAGCTGCTACCGAGAGTTTTATAAAAGAACCCAGAAACACTGCTTGACCCGGGAATCGAACCTAAGCTAAGGACCCTGGTCCTTAATTAAGGACCAGACTGGGTCAATTTAGGTTATATAAAAAAAATACTCGTAAAAAGTTTTTAAGGAAAGAAAAATTGGAATAGTTGTCCGGAAAATCGGAAAATTTAGGAAAACTGAAAGTTATGTTAGCTATGACATTTTTGTATGATCTATTGGAATTTGACAGAAAAAGTCTGTCAGATCCGATGGTAATATGTCAAGGATAACATATGGAATATATATATTATACTAGCTACTGCCCGCGACTTCGTCCGCGTGGACTTCGGAATTGGATCCGACCTGGAACAAACGCCTCCATAGTACTCTAAAAAAAAAAGATCTCCATATTAATCTAAATTTTCCAACACATAACAAATTGGCACCGCACTTCAAATAATGACTTTTATAGGCAAATTTTTGATACACTGGGTTACATTATTATAATTTTCGTAGGGATCTCTAATTAAAAAATACTCTCTGATAATGTAGCTTACTATTGGTGAAAGAATTTAAAATTAGTTTAGGCTGAAAGCGTGAAAGAACGCTTTGAAAGCGTAACAAACAAACAAACTCACTACCGCATTTATAATATTAGAATATATATTACAAACTTAAATGCCAAAAGGCTTATTTGGAGAAATTAGACTTGTGAACACTAGAATTAAACCTCTCCCTCATTCGTGTAGTGGTTCTAAGTGCAGCAGCCTTGCTAAAGAACCTGGGCTTAATTCTCAAGTCGAGCAGTATTATTTGGTTTTCCTATGAAATTCTCATTAGCAGCTCGGAGTTGTGAGCGGTTAATTAGCTCTCAGCAGAGCAGTTACTGTACAATTGTACATGTATACAATACTGCCTAATCCTCGAGAAATATTATGTTAAACACAAAAACAATAGTTCTAAAATAATATAAAAGTATAAACCCTACAAATGAGGCTGAAAAAACAAAATGCCTCTGTAGAAACGCAAAGATTTCCATAAAGAAAAAGAAGTCAGATTTATAAAGCAAGGTTCTCGACTGTTCTTAAAAACAAGGATTTTATTTGTTTTGCACGCTTGATGTAACTGTTACAGATGTCCGATTGCATTATGTGTTGTGGGTTCGTTTCCCAGGTATTTGTTTGCATACTTTGTGTAAGCAAACAACTATTAAAGTCCTCCGCAACCTAGAGCTTATTTCTTAGTTCCCAGTTTCCCTTTCTTTTTATTCATATTATTTATTTTCATTCCACAGTGTGAACTTAGATGGTAAGTACATGTATGCTTTAAAGCTGATAACAATCATGGACCCTGTAGGGCACAGCAAATTACAATCTACAATAATAATTTATATTATAATTTAAATTAACAATAGATATATGTATTGGTTTCTGACAATTACACGAATATTAGATATTAGCTATTGCTCGCAGTTTCACTCGCGTCAACCCGTTCTTGATACAAAATGTATAAGAAAACAAACCCTATTAAAAAGACACCGTAAATGTTACATCAAAATAGCTCTAATATTTTGTTTCTTGTCGCAAACTTGTAAAACATTCACATAAACCTTACATATTTCCATACAAACTTTCATCCCCTATTTCCTATTGTTATTTTACACCCTTGAGGGTAATACTTTTACAAACTTTGAATGTAATTTATTTATATCGAATCAACAGCCTAAAAAATAAGTTTCAAGCTTCTAACTCTAAAAATTACGAGACTTCCATACAATTTTTCATCACCACCTTTCAACGCGTCTTAGATAATCTGACATTATTATAATTTTAATATTATTGTAAGAATTATTTAAACACATATTTGTGTCTCTTATCTATTAAAAGTACCCTGAACCAACGATTATGCACGAAGAGAAAGAGGTTTGGCGTACAGGCTGAATCATCGGCTTCTGCGCCTCGGGTTTTGGATTCGATACCTGCATGGAACAAATATTATATGATACCTACAGGTAGTTGTGTGCTAACTGCATCATTAGCCTAGTGGAGCTCGACTGCTATGATATGGTCCTGGGTTCGATTCCCAGGTCGAGCAATGTGTTATTGGGTTTTTCAATGACATTCTCAGTAGCAGTTTGGAGTTTGGAAGCCCCGTATTAATTGCGACCTAAACATACCGACGATCTGTGTGTCTTAGTAAGTAGTAAGTAACTGTAGTTAATTAGTACGTCACTGCCTTGGCCTTCAGGGAATACAGGCGTGATAGTGTGACATCTAAAATATAATTTTAAAAGTGACTTGCCATGAATATTTGAATAGATTCAGGCAGGAGAAATACATCACTAAGCCTTGTTAAATCGAGAGCTTACCACTTAGAAGAAGTGCTAGCAGTACCAGCACTCAACATAGCTTTGGTTTTCCTAGAATTCCAGATTCTGAGGATACAATTATTGTAATGGAATATCTGAAATGGAATATCATTTAGACTGTTTTCTTATAAAATTTTCTTTTCTTATAAACTATCTAATAGGTCTAGTGGTCGCACTGTTGCTGCGTGGCAGGCTGAGTTCGATTCCCAGTTAGAGCAATGTTATGTTATTGTTTGAGTATACATACATTCACGCCTTTCTCCCACAGGGGTAGGCAGAAAGTGAAGTAAAGTGAAACTAAACAAATAAAGAAATGGTAATTACCAAATAATATACGTAGATACTATATTATACAAGACAAAACATAAGCCGTCCTCCTCTCTCCTACATTGCCGTGCCCGACAGGGTCCATGATTGATACTTTTATATTTATTTTTTAACACCTGTTAACATTGTGGAGTGCAATAAACGAATTGAGTATTGAGTATTGAAACTATAGACTGCCACTTGCTACGATTCTTGCATATTTCTTTTGTTTCTTCCACATTCATACATCTTCTCCTACATACGCGCCGGTTACGAGTACTACGCACCTGACCTTTTTGAAGGATTTCGCCAATAAGATCGGCGTACGTCCTTCCAGCGCGTCCTCTTTCGACGCTGCCGCTGACATTCGCCTTATAAATTCCCTTCGTTAATCGTATTACAATCCTTTTTGAACATACCAGCAAACTGTGGGTGTTCATAAGTCCTCTGCCTAACCCTTTGAAGCATACAGACGTGATGGTATGCTGTGTTACGTATATGTGCACAATACGTAACACAACATACCATCGATTTTATAATCCTGATACATTCAACGCAATTGAATGCCGTGTTGTACTGTGCACGCGTAGGGCTGCCAGGCCTGCGGTATGCAGGCATGCGAGAGCAATTCCCTTGATTCCGGCCCGCTATACGGAAGGTGGTAGTGGTCGAGGTTTTAGTCGGTATGCTAGCCACCTGGCTGGAGAGCAGGGCGGCATGCATAAGGCGCATTTCCTCACACGGAAAAAAACGGTTGCCAGGCCTAAAATAAAAAAAAAGCCGGATACAGACTCATTTTTAGCCGGACATTTGCTCGAAAGACTGACAAACTTTATAAAAAAAATATATACGTTTATTTACATTTTTTGGCGGGGTGGGGTGGACCTAAATCCTTACAAAACAAGACAGAATGAAATTGTATAATATTTAGCCGGACACGACTAAAGCAGATACCTGGCATGTCCGGACACCTGGCAACCCTAATCCCGCGCGAACTCGTGAATAGCGCCCACCCTTATCGAGTTCAACGCTCCTGAATGTCAAGTTCAACCCACAGTGCGATTTGTTTACAGATGAGTGGGACAACTTGTTGATAAACTGTTTGCGTTTTTGTAAGAAGAATCTATGAATCTATATATCTATATCCCTTTTATATTATGTTATCTGTTTCTTTCATTTATTTTGAATGGTTAATACCGTTTTAGATTTTCTGTATGAAATATGTAAATAAATACCAAAAATAGCAAAATAGCTAGGCGCGACTGCATCTCTAGAGGTCCTGGGTTCGATTCCCAGGTCGAGGAAAGTGTTATTGAGTTTCTCTATAAAATTCACTGTAGCAGCTCTGAATTTGATTTGTACCCGGTTAAAAGCAATAGTTAGTAAAAAACAGGAAATAAAAGGCTATTTGATTTATTTTTTATTTTATTTATGTAATGGCAATAAGCTCGTTCCCTCTTACATGGGACCTAAACATACCAGCCAACTGTTGGTGTACACTTCTGCCTACCCTTTCTCAGAATACAGGCAGGGTGTTATTTAAAAAAAAAATCTCCTGTATCGTGGGTGCCTTTACAAAAATAAATTCTCACATACAAATCGCCCAGACCCGGAACAATTACCTGTAGGTTGTTTAATTATTATGTTCTGTTTGGGGATCGAAACCAGACCACGTAGCGTAAAAGTCGATTGTTCAGCCACAACGCCAAACGTACTGGTTGGGTGAAATCACGGTGAAAAAAATCACTTTACCAAATGAAAATGATACTCATTAACTCAGCACACGTTACAATATATGTAGGTACTTGTGCAAATCCTTTTATTAGATACTTGCGAAGTAAACATTCCTTCAAAACAATACGATTTAGCAGTAAATTGCGACGTTATCCGTAATAGACACAATATTGAAACTGGATATCTCTGTGGAAAATTCTCAGTAATGCGCGCCTAATGGCAATAGACGGAGAGCTCCATTAGATGGACGGATTTACACTTACGCTAACGAACATTGCAGAAATGGCGTATTGCGATAGCAGTGATCACTAGTGATTTTTTAACGATTTTGCAGCTATAATGTCACTGCGAGTCTGCCGTAGTCAGTTTGGTAGTCATAAGCTATGAACATTTGACTGCCAAGTCATAGTTCCCGAGTTAGCATCCAAGACACTATCTTTTTGTAATTATTTTCGCATTTTCCATGCTAAGTCAAAGTCAAAATGTTTTATTTCAATTAGACCATTAAAAAGGTACGTTTGAAAAGTCAAACTAGTTGCACGGTTCCAAAAAGTGGGTCTTATGGAGAAGAGCCGGCAAGAAACTCCATAGATATTCTTTTTAAAAAAAAAATTTTGACGGTATAATTCGACTGCGGTCAAGATTCGAACCTGCGTCAGACGCTATGACCACTAAGCCGCGCTTCACATTCTGACTTTAAGTCTTTAAGGTGACGTCAGTGACATCCATTGAAAAAAAAAATACTTTGCTTCTCAATTGACACGACTTACTTTACAGCTAGTTCGATGTCGTACAATACCACCTTACCTATTAACTATATTTTTTTGCCTTTTCCTTGCTAAGATTACAAAGTTATTTTAGTGAAGAACAGTGGCTTTGTAATCATAGCGTCAATACTTAACTAATGAGGGGCGACGTTTAAAAAAAAAATGATGAAAAAAAATGTTGCCGCCTACGTCTCCAGGCAAACCAAGAAGGTGATATGGCGGCATGACGTGGTCGACGACTACATGATAATCAGCCAGCCCGTATAACGCGTGGCTGCGTGTCAAGGAATACACACGAATGACGTCACGCGCCGATATCGTGGGGGATAATTTGGCTTTTGTGTTAATCTATTGTTTTTTTTACACATACTCAAATCAAATCAAATCATTTATTAAATAATACATGACAAAATATTTGTTAGTAACAAAGTCTTACTTGGGTATATTATTTACATAACATTACGTGCCTGAACTAGGTAATCCTGTGTTTCAGGCGAGAAATATAAATACATATTAAGGACTATCGTTCAGCTGAGCCCGCGAAATTCAAATTTCAAGTGATTTTTCGCAGTTTGTAGGTCTATAACAAGTTCTAGATTCATGGCAGTTGTAATTGCGACATTAATTAGACAACATTCACAACTGAGAACTAAAACCTTTACTTATAAATCCTTATCAAGCCAAAAACTGGCGCAATCTGTGTAATTGGTCAAAATTGTCATTTTACACAACTTTTAGCTACAATAATGATTTTTAAGCAATGGTTTTAGATAAAAATTGTGAATTTTGTATAGCTAATGTCGCAATTACCATTACCATGAATGCAGCACTTATTATAGACCTACAAACTGCGAAACACCACTCGAAATTTGAATTTGGCGGGCTCAGGTGAACGATCCGCCTTAAGGACTAAAATAATCACAAAGTCAGTAAAACAAAATAAGTATAACAAAATAATAAATAAAAATAAACTAAAAGAACACATAAATAAATGCCTACTTTAACACAATTAGCAATTTCTCTGTGTCTTCGTAGGAGATGCTTCGCAGGGCTTCCTTCCATACTAACCTTATATTGGGGAAGGGGTAAGCATAAAACTAGCGTACTGCCCTCCAAAACCCAGATATACGACATAGGCGAAATAGCTGCCAGCTTAAATTGGAACTGAGCTGGTCACGTCTGCGGCATGTCAAACGAGTTGTGGGCTAGACAAACTACCGAGTGGGTCCCACGTAACGGTAGACGACAACGCGGCAGACCTAGATGGAGATGGCGGGATGAGCTTGACTTCTTCAGGAAGGATTGGCCCAAAATAGCCTTGAGACGTGAGGAGTGGAAAGAGGGTAGGAAGGCCTTTGCCTTGCAGTGGGACGACAACGGCTAAATAATAATAATGAAACTAACTTTATATGCATTCAATTGAAGACACATAAATAAACGCATATTTTTGTTATTACCGGAGCTATTTTCATTAAACACTCATCGAATAAACTCTATACGACTATTTATGAATACAGGGAAAAACATCCGTAACCTGAATTCTGCACGCGTGAATTTTCTCTATAGCATATGAAGTCTACCAGCCCGCCCCTCTTATAATGAGAGGCCCGTGCTAATACAGTCGCAGTACTGTAAGTAAGTAGGTAAGTATACCTTCTACACTTACCTATGTTATAAAATAACATAACAATAGCCTTGGATTCGAACTCGAGATCTTTGACTTGGCAGTCCAACCGTCATACCACTAGGCTATCACTGCTTATTGCAAATAACCAACTGATATTACGAGTACTTACCTACGTAACCACAAATTCAGTGCATGGCCGACTCTGTTATAAGAGTTGTTTTGTTTTATAATATACAAAATGATGAATAATTAAATTTAATAAAGGTACTGTAACTGGAACTTTTAATAATACCATTTCAGAACAATGATAATAAAATTATTTTGTAATGTCCGTGTTCCAGGAAACCAATTAATTACGTAATTGAGTCAATTCAATCTCACGCATGCAATTTTAATTGCCAACATTTTTATACAGGTGTCCATATTCAATTTATACCGATGTTCATAAAACGGGACACTTGCTTAATTCGGTGAAAGGTCATAATAATATTCCATAACAAAAAGATTTTTTTAAAATATTACCTATTCATTTCAGAGTTATCGTCGTTTAAATGCATGAAAGCTGGCCTACAGACCACTAAGGATAACATATATATATAATTAGAAAGCTTATTCAAGGCACTACAATAGTGGCAGCTCATTACGAATAGCGATATGAAAAAAGTTACGCATTGAAATAAAACTACTTTTTACGGATTTTATCGCGTTGTATCGATATTATTTGATTCCAATTAAAGGAAGCATAGGTATCCGCGTAAAAAAACACATCGCTGATGTACACACCGCCGTTTCAAGAAGTCAGCAGTTTGCGAACATACTCTAGACAAGGCCCAGCAGTACATCAGTTTTGATAAACCACAAATCCTCGCAAAAGAAAACCGATTTCTTCCCAGGATGATCCGTGAGGCTATTGAAATTAAAAAACATCCAAATTTCTGTAGAGGAGATGGCTGGGTCTTACCACCTGCTTGGAACCCCATTATAGATTCCATAAAATCAAAATCCAAGTCCAAAACTGCAAGACCGAAGGATACGGTGAGCTCGTTCTGCGTGAATCGGATCGCCAATAATTAACGAAAATGTAAGGTAGCTGTTAGTAATTGTAACATTAAGACGTCCAACAACTTAGTCTACCCGTGACCATGGATGCTGTAAAGGATCCTAAACGTCGGGAATCAAATAATATCAATACAACGCGATAAAATCCATAAAAAGTAGTTTTATTTCAATGTCTAATATTCGCGTAAGTGTCAGAAACCAAAAGTTATGCAGTTTCGAAATCAGAGGCCGGGGTAAGGGTTAACCGACAAAGACCGTTCTGCATTCTGTGATCTACAAGTGGAGGTTTAGTTCTGCTTCTTTTCTAAATCTAAACGATAGATGCTGGATTAGGCGTCAAAGTATTAATCATTATTGTCGAATACTTTGACGCCCTTTCACGCCTCTGTCGTTTAGATTTACATTCATATAATTATAATCCAGCATATGCATTTTAATATTGTAATTATTGTATGCTCAAAGGACGAGACATAGCTGACCTCAATATATTTATGAACGCGGAGGTCTGGCGACCTTGCTCACCGTTAGGAACACAACATAGCACGGAGCTATGTTATTTGGCTACGATTTTCTGCAAAGGGGTACTTCCCCGGTCGAGCAGCTCCAATTGCGAGTGGAATTATTCGATTCCACTATGCCCTACCTCTCTTAACTTTATAAGTACTCTTTCTTCGTGGCAATAATTTTTTTTCTTTCTTTTTCAATTACCACTACCGCGGTGTATTAACAATGAAACTTAAGAGTCCGGCGGACCAATTTCCTCTTACAAACGTAATACCGAAATAAATCGTAATTCAAACACAATTTAATCAAATTCTGTTATTATTCGGATTCCGATACCGTTAATCTAGGTTCCAACTCTACCATTTCGTCCACTCTTCACTGGAAATACATGTAAACGAATGCAATTTTTGACAACTTTACCAAGTTTGGAACGATTTTCCAGTCTATTATTTCCAGTGAAGTACCTAGTAGTAGACGAAATAGTACGGTAGGAACCTAGATTATCAACCGGTATCGGTACCGGTATCCAAATAAGAATAATAACATAATTTGATAGAATATTGCCTGGATTACGATTTAATTATAGCACGAATGGGCCTGCTCGACTGGATTGATACCACGGCCTCACAGAAAACTAGCGTTAAACAACGCTTACGTTGTGTTTCGCCGAGTGAGTGAGGTTACCGGAGGCCCAATCCCCGTTTAAAAGGTCGGCAACGCACTTGTGACTCCTATGGTGTTGCGGGTGTCCATGGGCGGCAGTAATCGCTTACCATCAGGCGATTCGTCTGCTCGTTTGCACTCATATCACATAAAAAAGACCTAAAACTTGCTTTAAAATTTAAAGGTTGCTACTGACCGGTGCGGTTCTACGAGCCGTAATATGCCATTCGCAGCGAGCTTGTTACGTTACGCCTCTATGTGCTAAAATCCGTCTTCCTTTCGAATTCTGCACGCCCTTGAGAGCGGCTTGCGAATCTGGTGCACAGATTCGTAAGCCGCTCTCAGTCAAGATGTCTTGATTGAGAGTTGAGTTGAGATTGTGTTGGGATCTTTGTATTTACTAAATTATTATCCTTATTATTACTCTTTTCAAATAAATATATTTTCGTCTTCTGCTTCTATTAGTATCTATTTATTATATTCTGGATGAGCCGGGTTCAATAAAAGAAAGAAAGACACCTAAAACTAAAAAAATCTATTTCTTCTCCATGCAATTCCGCCATGGAGAAGAAATTCCATTCCCAAAAATGGCCGGCAGCGACGTCACGAAACTCACGAATTTTACGATCAGTGTTGCCGTTGACAGCTTCCAATATTTCGATTCCGATATTTTGGTTAAAAAAGTAAACTGCATAAAATTAGTAATTGAAAATTTCACTAACAGAAGCAAGAAAATGAAAAATGCATCTTGTTAATGGTATCATTTCAAACAATGACGTCGCCGCGGGCGAGACACGTCACCTAGCTGTTACCGGAATGCGATACCTGGTGTTCTTCTACTATGGTTATTTTATATATTTTTTTATAAAAACACAATGTAGCCAAAAATCGACGCGTTTGCCACGTGCGCTCGTGACGATTTGTCGCGACGTACTGACTGCATCGCGTAACACTCAAAGGAATTCATCAAAAATCCAACAGTGGGCTCGAACTCGCAACGATCAACGAGCGGCTCGTTTCTCGCGTGTTCATGCTCGTTTATACGTAATAACTGCACGAATGCTCGCTTTGTAACATGTTACGTTACGCTTCGTAACACCGATTTATATCCAACTTGACGACACGATTGGCGTAGCGGTTGAGCGATCGGCTTCTGCGCCACGTGTTGTGGGTTCGATCCCCACATGGAGAAAATATTTGTATGATCTACAGGTAGTGAAGAATGAATGAAGAATTTCGTAATGTAAACTTTCGGGTCTAAAACAGTTCCGGGTCTAGGCGTTTGTGTATGAGAGAACTTGTGTTTGTAAACGCACCCACGCTACAGGAGAAAATCCTAGTGTGGGGCAACGTTTTTATTAAAATAAAACTTTAAAGGTAGATATATAACTTTAAATTCATAAAACTGCCGCAGCATCAGGTCATGCCAAGTTTCAAATCGATCAGACCTCTGGAAGTTGCTCACATCCCTCCATGAACCAGAAGAGTGCTGATAATCTTCAAACGGTTAACCAGATTTTTTTAAATCATGGCTGACGTGACTCTCGGTGAAGTCACCTTACAAACAAAAAAAAAACAGAAGCAAATCCGATTCATTACCTTGCCAGCTACGATGCAACAGGCAGAAACACAAATACACACGTTAAACTTATAACCCCTCTCTTTTTGCGTCTGGGGTAATTACGACAAACATGACATTTGATAAAAATAGATGCATTATAAATCCTAAATACTAACTAAACAAACTAATGTCATGTATACGAGTATAAATGTAGCTACATTGTTTTGTCTACTCTTCCCCGTCACAATATATCACGTGTCAAAACAAGACAATAGAATTACTATACCTGATAGAAGGTATATTTCATTTAATATTTTTATGAAAAAGACCGCTAATCTTCCAAAGCAGACATATTTAAAAAAAATACATACATACTACGAGTACAATAGACTATTTATATAAAAATCAATGGCATATCACCTATCACATGAGAACGTCTGGAGTATCGACGTATTAGATTGTTTATATTTTTGTTGTGTTTGCAATTGTGAAGACATGGTTTCTCTGAAGGTATCTTTGAAAATAACATACAAACACGCATGTATTCCCCGAAGGGCTAAGCAGGGTTGTACTATCGTACGCCCACAGTTCGCCGGTATGTTTAGGTTCCATTAACAGGGGGCGACCCTATTGCTATTAACTGGTCACGAATCCAAACTCTGAGCTGATACTGAGAATTTCACAGTAAAAACACTGTACAACTGGGAATTGAACCCAAGACCTCTACTGTAGGAGTCTATCTTAAGACTACTAAACTAATAAGGCAGTTTTTTTAAATAAACCAGGAATTCGGAAATTTGGATGGGAAAATTTACACAAGTGAAGAATCGCAACATCAAACTATATATTTTCTATTTAAGATGACCTCTTAAGGTGCAAAACCTGTTCAGTATATCATCATTATCAACCCATATACTATATATACTATATGTGTGCCCATATATATATCTACCCTTATATTATGTGCACACTGCTGGGCAGAGTCTCCTGTCAGAGTGCGGGCCTACTGCGGATTGGCAGACTTCACATGCTGTTGAGGCATGCAGATTTCCTCACGATGTTTTCCTTCACCGTTTAAAGAAATGATAATTACATAATCATGAATGCGCATTTGATTTCGAAAAGTCAGAGGTGGATTTGAACTCGAGACTTGGCAGTCCAACGGTAAACTCACTAGGCTGTCACTAAGATAAGCTAAGATAAATTTATTATGTCATAACATGAGAACAATAAGACAAAAATTTGTCTGCATGCATGATCACAAAAAAAAAATTTACGTGGGTACATGTTTTGCCATTAATGACGTACATAAATATTTAGAGCCCTGCCCTACTACTTTAATATGAATTAAATATACATACAGCTTGATCTATATTAAGTAAAAAAAAACCTGTCCGATCCGAAAGGGACAAATAAATATCCCAATGACATCACCAAATAATATTATAAACATTAAATATTCATGAAAGTAAACATATTATAGAGTTTAAAAATAATATTTGTCTAATTACCGCAATATATCAATTTTCTAAAATGGGAGATAACCAAAAACATCGTCAGTCGAAGTATTTTTGGCACCCAGTGACGATGAAACTGCTACTGTAGGTATTGCTTCGCCAGCACTCTTTAACCTGTACATGAACAGTCTGATCGATGGGCTCAGCGGCGCCGGAATCGGCTGTTATATTGATGGTGTGTGTATCAATAATATAAGTTATGCTGATGATATGGTGCTGTTGAGCCCTTCAATTGGAGCTCTGAGAAGGTTGCTTAAGATATGTGAATCCTACGCCGAGGCCCAAGGGCTCAAATATAATGCACTCAAGAGCGAGCTAATGGTTTTTAAAGCCGGCAAGAAATGCTACACCATAATACCACATGTCACGCTATGCGGTACACCTCTGAACAGAGTTTCAAAACTTAAATATTTAGGTCACTGGGTCTGGGACGACTTGAAGGATAACATAGAAGTGGAGCGGGAGCGCAGGTCGCTGGCAGTTCGATGTTGAAAGTTCTGCGAAGCCCGCAGATTTACACGTTGTACTGACCCAGTAAAAATAACACTTTTCCAAGCTTTCTGCCAGTCTTTCTACACGTGCAGTCTGTGGGTGAATTTTACGCAGAAGGCATATAGCGATCTGCGCGTCCATTACAATGACGCGTTCCGGGTGTTGCTGAGGCTGCCGCGATACTGTAGCGCATATGTTCGCGGATGCAAAAGTAGATGCTTTTCAGCCATCACGCGCAAAACGCGCCAGCCCCAACATCATCCTTAGGACGTTGGCTGACCGGTGGGATTCTCCGATTCTGGGGCGATGGATACGACTGCATGCAGTCAAGTAGACATTGCCTCGGGTCGGTCTGTCACACACAGCCTAGGTTAAGTATTTTAATTTTAATTACTAACACTAGATGTAAGGAATTCCGAAATATTTTTTTATTGCAATTCAAGTTTCCTCGATTCGTGGTATTTCTTTTTACTTAGAATGTGAAAACAGTTATATTATAAATAGAACCAGACCGAACAATACCTGCAGGGGCAGACAGGATTTTCTTAACATATTGTATAGCAATGTGTACATTACCTTTAACTTGAAATCCCAACTCAATAAACCCACGAATAATATTTCCAAGAAACACACACAAAGGCTTTACGACGCTAGACAGCGATAAGAGATGTTGTCACTTCAGATGCAAAAACGCAAATGATAAATTCTTTTGCACTCATTAGATTCCAGAATTTATTTTCTACTCTACAGTAGTACTACTTCCTGTAGGTAGTATGACTAATGGTGAGTCTAGAAAGTACTATAACATTATATAGAGGATTACCTCTATATAATGTTCAGTTTAAGACTGAAATTAGTTATAGGTATTAACCTATAACTAATTTAAATTGAAATAAAATTTCATTTTTATGGATTTTAAGGTAGGTAGATTTTAGCAATTTGGAACCAACAACTTAGTCTACCCGTGACCACGGATGCTGTAAAGGATCCGAAACGTCCGGAATTTATTTATATTATTAATTATTTTTGGACCTCTAGCGAAGAATATACAGCGCAATCTTATAACTAGGATACATAAATACTTAGTATGTGTACTCCTTCAATTATATGAGGCGACATCATGAATAAAATTATTGAAAGTACTTACATTTAAGAAGTTAAATAATAGAAGGAATTAAATAATATCGACACAACGCGATAAAATGAGTTTATACTGGCCTTCATAATGCAAAATAAAATCCATGTGATGGGCATAATTTTTTTAAATGGGCTCCTAGAAGCTGCCTTGATGCGGGGGTGGCCAGACCGCTTTGTACCATTTAACCGCTCGCTAAATCGATGTAAGTACCTATACGACAACACCTTGGGCATACAACAACTTGGGCGTTGCAATACAAGAATTCAGATCTGTTAAAAGATAATAATTTCTGTAAATAGATCAGATTTTTTCAATGTTTTACTTTTTTTTACTAGATGGAGTGGGCAATTTCGAAGGGATCTTCAAACGTTGCATATAGAGGCCTTTCACAACCTAACACCTCTGGTGTTGCAGGTGTCCATGGCTCGTCTGCTCGTTTATCGAAGTCTTAATATAACAAAAAAAAACAGTATCCAAGTACTAAGCTGTAGGGTAACAACGAGATCAAACGGGACGGGACGGGATCAAAGCTTATGTATGTAAAATTCTCATAGCCCTCTATAAATCCTATTACATCTCTTTTTGGATAGACATATATAGTCTCAATTATTATCAACATTCGTTCATTTATTTAATTACTGACAGCTCTACGAAAATTCATTTTAATTTTGGGACTATTCTACAGGTTTCCCTCAGGATTTAGAGCAATTGTGCACTGGTCGCCGGCGACTCGATCTATGGTGGTCTGCGGTGTTCTATAGTATAAATGAGGTGTTACGCACTTCGTAGAGGTCGTCGCACCGCCGCCGGTCGCCTGCCCAAATTCAGTCGCCATAGACGGTGTCACCGGCGACCAGTCGACATTGCGTAATGGATCTTAGATTCCTGTGTATTAAGGGGAAGACGTTCGCTTGGCTACCCAAATTCAAATGTTATTTGATTTTTTGCAATTTTCCAGTCCATTTAAATAAACAATACAATTGCCTAGTGTAGGGACCATGGCAAATACACCTTGTAAATCAGGTTATTGTATAAATTTAATACCTAAAAATCTAACTTATTATTATGACTGATAATTGGTTTTTTAAATGTTGTTGTTTTTCACTTTTCTTTTTTTAACACATAGGTTCCTAACAGTAGTAGGTAGTCGCGACATTATCTTTATAATATTCACAACTGACTACTAAAACCATTGTCTAAAAAACAATATCATATATGACCTGAAATGACAGTTTTGGCAAATTTTAAGCAATTTAGTTCTCAGTTGTCGCACGCTTAATGGTATTAGGCAGGTCCCAAAAAGATTAACATAATATAATTCCGATTCTAGGCAGCGTATCAAGATGAAACATGCACCAGATTTTAAGTTAGACCTATAGCAATACATCGGTGTAAATTGCATTCAAATACATGCAGTAGTTTCTGCGTGATGCACGTACAAACATACAGACGGACAAAGACAAAAATTCTAAAAATTATTATTTTGGCTTCTGTTGCTCTAAGTAAGACCCCATATTAGTTTTTCTTTAATATTTAATATTCTATTTTCGTTCGTATATTCTATTCATATCTCTTTTCGCGACTAATATCTACTGCCATGAACTTAGATTGTGTTTAAACCCACAATTAACAAAAAACCAAAAATATTTTAAATAATTTGGCGCGCTAAATTAAACGAATTAGCCTTAAGGTTGCCACACCAATAACAAAGGCGCCCCGGACCGGGAACAAAATACGTCCCACCACTTGTTGCGCCTTAAAAACTTACACCCCTAAACTCGAGCGCGACTTCGTCTAATAACTAGCGGATAAGATAAGATGTCGGATCATTCCGGATTAAAACCATTTCGGGCATTGCGCTTCACCGTGACTCTAATATATATTTGGTTCTTATACGTCTGCGGTGGGTGTACTATGACAAATAATCGAATATCAATTAATCGATACTATAAATCGAACGTCTAAATACTCGAACGTTCTTAATATCAAATGGTGATCTATTAATACTAGCGACCCGCCCCGATATACCTCGGGTGCAAGTTATCTAATTTAAATGATCAAATAAAACGAAAGTAAAAAATTGAAATAAAACTACTTTTTACGAACGCGTTACGCGTTATATTAATATTATTTGATTCCCGACATTTCGGGTCTTTTTGTAAAGGATCCGCAAAAAGATACGAGAAATAAAATCTATAAAAAGTTATTTTATTACAATGTTTAACTTTAGCGTAAGTGTCAGAAACCAGTACGAAAATTAAAAAACTAAAACCCGGCAACGAATAAAATCAACTGAAAAGTATGAAACAAGACAATTTTCCTATGTCCAGGAACAGTGGTGTCTAGTTTATAGCCTCGGGTGCATGCCGACTATGGGTCACAGCGGTTTTTATTAACCTTAAAAAAATAAAGACGTTTCTGTAGGTCTAACCCTGAAATCGCGAAAACGAATTCATTATTCCCATGGCAAAAGTTGTTCATAATGATAAGTACAATTAAATAGCTAATTAATAATTTTAAGGTTAATTTTTACGATATAAAAAAACAAAGATGCATAAACAGGCTTCACGCACCTAACGCACGCGCGTGTACGAACGTCAACTTTCTAGCTTGGAATTTCTCGAACAAACACCATGGAGAAATTCGATAATCGAGGTCTGGGAGGGATAAAACCTAATTAAATAGGTCCCGTTAACGATTTTTTTTAAAGCTTACTAGTATTCTTGTTAACCCCTCGTACTAAGCTAAATGCTTGTGTTACGAGTGGGCTCACGTCGGTAGTGCAATGGGTGGGTTTCGAACCGGCAACCATATGATCACAAGTCCGACGCCCTAGCCATTAGGCAACTGCCGCTTCAAAACTCTTCATTAGCTCAAAACGGTGGAAGCTCATGGAGCACTGGCTCCACTTTTAGCACGTAGTTACGTACTTGCTTCATAGTTACAATGTGGTCTGACCCGTGAAGGTAATGTTAGGTATCGAGAAATACGCGGTGAAAATATAAAACGAGGTAACGGCTTTACTTACGGTGGCAGCGACACCGTCCCTGGTTTCCAAACATATTAAACCCTACGCTGGCTAGGCAATTGCGGCAATTTGGGCACGATAATCTTGAATTTCAGTTTACTTTCATAATTAATGTTATCCTTATTTAATGTGTCTTATTTTATTCGGTGATATGACTAAGATTATGACTTTATTATAATTTTCCCTTTCGGATCGGGTTTTTTAACATCTGTACAAGTTCAAGTTCAAATGTTTTTATTTCAAATAAGCTTTTACAAGCGTTTATGAAACGTTATGATTCTAGTTGCACGGTTCCAAAAGGTTGATCCTATGGAGAAGAATCCGGCAAGAAACTCCATGGACACTCTTTTAAAATAAATGGCGTTACAATCTTTACTGGAACAATGTTGCGATATGAGGATGTGTGAACATTGAATGCTAAAGTTGGACCAAAGTCGATAATTACTAGAAGGTTCTCAGTGTTTGAGAACTTTGTCATTATAAGAAAATAAATGAACAATGTGGTAAAATACTCACATCATCAAAGCAAGATATAAATTAGGAGTTCACTCAGACATGCCACAATGTACACACATTCACAGGTTCAACATCCATGTAACACACAGAGAGTCATCATGAATACTTAAACATAAGCTTATTTTATACAGGCATCTGCTGGATGTGCTCGCCCAACCATCGACCTCATCTATGCCCCGAAGGCAGGATTGAACTCATGAGCAAGCCCATTTTTTTTAATACTAGCTGTTTGCCGCTTCATTCCCGAGTCGCGACCTAAAGTAACGTTATGTTTAACTCGATTAACAATATAATCAATGTTACTCAGTGATGATAAAGCATTCTGTTACTGAAATAATTTTTAAAATCGGTCCAGTACCTTTGAGTTCAGGTATTCATTACAAACAAATCTTTTCTCTTTATATATTGGTAGTATCATAAGGAAGAAGACCGCATACTTATTAAGCAGAACACGGGATGGCACCAACAGCATTCTGCAAGTTCTGGCCGAAAAACACGGTGCGCCAATTTTAAAGCATTTTGTCCTGCTGCTCGTTCGGCAGGGCTAATTGGTATATATTTAATTTAGTTTAAGTTGCATTACTAACCATTAGTGAGTAAGTTTTTACTAACCATTGGACTAATGTTGTCAAATTAATAAATAAATCATAAATTAGCGTAAATTCCAGTAATAATAAAAATGGTATAAATTTAAACACTTTCCAGCGAACTAAACTAAACAGTGTTTAATAAGTTAGTTTTCCAGCGGGAAGATAGGCATTATCTAAATCTAATCTAAATCTAAACATCACTACATAGTATAAAACAAAGTCACTGTCGCTGTCTATCCGTCCCTATGTATGCTTAAATCTTTAAAACTACGCAACGGATTTTGAACCGGTTTTTTTAATAGATAGAGTGATTCAAGAGGAAGGTTTATATAATACGTGCATAATATTGTAGAGAAACACTGATAAATTTAGAGGTTTCTAATGTGATGTTGTAAATAAACACATTTTTTTGCGCTTACATTGCAAACGCTGGCTAAACCCCACGAGATAAATGAAAATAATGTACTACAGTATTGTACACCTTAAAAAGGTCAATAAAAAAGTCCGCAATGGTGTATATCTATCTCTTAAGGATAACCCACAATAACCATTTTTTATCCTTTACATTTTACGGGAAAAAATGGCTTATTTACGAAGTGATTTTAAGCGATTTTAAGCATTAATCCTTATCTAATTAAGTACCTTAAATACATTGTCAATTTAATATAGATCAATACGGCCTTTTACAGCATCTAATTTAAATGAATATTTCCGAAGATATGACAGATTTAATATGCAGGGACATAACGGTGCGCCGGTACCGGCCCGGCCGGGGCGGCGCGTGCCTATAGAGCGCCCTTCGCCCTATACTCGTAGCCTATACTCAGCGTATTATAGCTGAAGAGTTTGTTTATTTGTTTGAACGCGCTAATCTCAGGAACTACTGTCTGGAATTTAATTTTTTTTTTGTGTTGGATAGTCCATTTATCGAGGAATGTTATAAGCTATATAGCATTACGCTACGACCAATAGGAGCGGAGCAACGCGGGTGAAAGCGCGGGCGGGTCGCTAGTAATATTATGAAGAGGAAAGGGTTTTTTTTAACGATTTAACTCAAAAACTGTACGACCGATTTTAAAAATTCTTTCACCGTTAGAAAGCTACATCTTCACTGAGTAACATTGAATATAGTCTTATACACATTGTATGAGATTATGTAACCCAAGGTGTAAAAAAAATTGTCATGAAACGTCTTTCATCGCATACGCTGCGAAAACTATTCATGCATGATAGAACAAAACAATGTAGTACAATATTAAAGAACATATTAATATTTATAAAAAAGTCGGCAATAGCATCTGCCTATTTCCGACGGATAACTCACAATAAGTGTTTTTACTATTAAAATTTTATATTAAAAAGAATGAATTTTTGAGAAGCTTATTTAACACATAATTATGGTATAAATCAATATCTAAATAAACATGTTTGTTAGAACGGAAATTTAATATTAAATATTAAATTTGTGCCCTTAACTCTATATAGTGTGTTTTGCATCTACCCAAAACATTTTTGATTGATTGATACTGGAATAGGTTAAGTTATATGGGTTTTCGCTCGCGCCGGTAGCGAATGCGTGTCCGCTCTTTGCTTGTTGGTTGAGTGACTGAGTTTTTGAATGACCGGAAGTAGCAAAAAGGATTTGATTGAATGGGAATGGGGAATGGGTTGTGATGACGGATGTGAATGGATTTGACTATGCAATTGTGCATTAGACAGACCAAATATGATACTTTAACATTCTTCCCCCCCGATGGCGAAATTTATTGAGACAGAAATACTCAAAAGTTGATAAATGATAACGACTCAGTCCATATAAACCAGTGCATGTATAACATTGTGAGTATTTCTGTCTCATTATATAATATGTTATATGTTATAATATAAAACAAGATAGGAGAGAAAGCTACTACTACTAAAGAGTAACCTTATTGTCAATAAAAATAAGAGGGTCCTGTTGCATTTACGCCATTTTTTATAGTACCGACAACACGTAAGTGTATGTGTACGTAAGTGTGTGTCTACGACAGTGTATAACGCCCTCGCAGTACATAGATATCTTCCTTCCGTGCTCGTCACACGAAGGAGCTTCCTAAATAGAACGCAGTCGCACGTAATATTCGCAATCACTGTGCGGTTTGGAAGCCGATCCGAACGGCATGACAGGCAAAGCACTGGCCCACCTCCAGAGTATGGAGTTCAGTGAGGCAAAGTCACGATTCTGAGCTACAATATCGACGACAATAATCACGATTGCGAAATGCAAACATTTACAACCTCAACTGTCTTGACACTGAGTTTTAAGTAGTACCTAGTTTTTAATTTCAGATACGCACAATTATGTATGTAGGTATTACTGTGGAAATGTGCATTTTCTTTAATTTAAGAACAATTTTATTTAATTCAACGGTATTTAAACAAGTAGATGTATGATTAGGTTTTATCAAAAAATATTAAAAATAAGTCTCTGAGTCCAATATTTTCATTGTAAAACTACGTTTGAACACAAATAATAATCATTAAGCATGAAACATAGGTCAGTTACTAGATATATTAAATGAAAAAAATGGATGAGAATCAAAATGGTTTTGTCCATTTGAATTGAGTATTCAAAATTTTACAATTATTTTTGCAATATAATAATTAATAATTTGTGTGCCCTAGTGGCTGATCATGGTATGAACATAATTAAATATATAATTATATTATAATCAACACCTTTATGTAACCCATGTATCACAAATAAACCATTTTTATTTGATTTGAAAATTACTACTTCCCCATCAATCAATGGGAGTGCTTCATATTCTACGTAACATAACATAACATACCATCACGCCTGTATTCCCCGAAGGGTTAGGCAGAGGCGTACTTAATGTACACCCAGAGTTCGCCTGGTATGTTTAGGTCCCATGTTATAGGGGGCGAGCCTATAGCCATTAACCGGGCACAAATCCAGACTCCAAGCTGCTACTGAGAATTTCATAGAAAACTCAATAACACTTTGCTCGACCTGGGGATCGAACCCAAGACCTCTAGCGTAGCAGTCGCGCTTGGGACCACTAGACTAATGAGGCAGTTCATAACAGGCTTACGCTTGATCACCAGTTCGCCTGATGTTAAGCGACACTGCGATCTGCGATGGAGCGCGCTTGCCTAGTAATAACTGCAACATAATTGGGAAAAAATAGATGGAGAAGACTTATGCGATGATGAAGCTGTATTAATGATTTTTGGAATAAATGGGAAAAACAGTGCGAACATGCGCAATATTAAGATTAGTTTTGCCAAAGAGATGGGATGCATAGACGCTGAAATTGAAAAAAATATAATACTTAGAAGTAAATAATGACTCTGATACCGAATCTGATAGCGGTTCTGATGATTCCTGCTTTTCTGATGGTGATTCTTCATTAGCTGTTAATTTAAATCATGCATATTCCAAATAAATAATTTAATTATGTACTTAAATAGTTCAAAGAAATAAATGCTTTGATAAGTAACATAGTTTGTTTTTTTAATAATTCAATGAGTTTTTTTAATACCGCGTAAGTAGAGACCAAAATCTCACTAACAGTTTCAGAGATTAACGCGTTCAAACAAACAAACTTTTCAGCTTTATATTTATTTGTGTAAGTGAATTATTATGAGCTGGCTATGGCAACACATTGCACACGTTACCAACATAACAGCCAGAGGTAAAAAAACCAAAATAACTGTGAACTGTCTGTACGAGGTACGAGTAGTAGGTACGTATAGATTATAGAGTATTATCTATAGAGGTCTCAAAAATAGATCGAACTACAAGACTCCGAAAAACATAACCATTCATTTTGGCTTTTTAGTAGTCGGGTAATAAACCGCAGACATGATAATAATCGTTTTTGTCCAATGATACTATATACACTATACAATGTCCTTTTTTATTCAATTTTTATTATAATAAGTCCAATCCAACGAACCTATTATTATAGGTCTTAACTAGGATACCTATCAAGGATACCTATCAAGGATAACAAGTATTTTTCATATTTTATATGGGGATAAATATAATGACCACCAAATTTAGTAAATTGATCACCAAAATGCTTACCAAAATGGATAAATGGTCACCAAAAATTAGGTTTAGGTTAGGTTAGAACTTATTTTGGTGATCATTTACTATTTTTGGCAATATAAAGTGATTTTTTGCCATAACATTTTACTAGATCTAGTGGTTAGTTAAACATAAGCCATTTTATAATATCTTAAATTTTACAAATTAATAATTGTTCTTGTATTTATTTTTTGTTTAAAAAAAAAACGTTGCCCCACACTAGGATTTTCTCCTGTATCGTGGGTTCGTTTACAAACATAAATTCTCACATACACAAACGCCCAGACCCGGAACAACTACGTGTAGATCATACAAATATTTACTCCGTGTGGGGATCAAACCCACAACACGTGACGCACGAAGCCGTTTGCTCAGCCGCTACGCCAAACGTGTCGTCAAAATTAAGAGATTACCTTGACACTGGAAAAATAGTCGCCATCGACTCACATCGACTGCTACGGATAATCAAAAACAAGGTGAAAAACAATATTAATCTGTAGAGCACATAATACTGTACTCTATCTGTATATAGAGTAATATGGAAATAAGTGGTAGCGCCTTCGGTAAGTACCTACCTCAAATGGAAAGTTATTTTGCGAGCAATCATTAAGCCATCAAGTCCAGTGTTGTGTCACTACGATATTATTCTGTTATACTCGTAGTATTTTAGAGGTCAGTGCACCCATAAAATTGAGACACAAAGTATATAGATAATGTTGGAGAGTATACTTCTTACTTCAAAAAGATCAATGCTGGCTGAAGAACATCAAGCGACGCGCTCAAATTTTCCCTAAAACAGAAGCCTATCAAATTTGACAGTACTTACAAGAATTCATGTAAAAATTTTTACTCGTTCGATGTCACTTCATATAAATGAAAAATTATAAGTGTTATAACAAAACAAGATGGAAACATTAAATCGGATCACGAACGCATTTGAAAGCGTAAGATCGAATATAAAGAGTAAGAACTCTTCAGAACGCCTACAAAATTTGAAGAGAGATATCCAAACCCTCACCAATGAATTGGTAGTCCTAGGGAAGGAAAACCATGACCAATATGTAAGGTCCCTGGCTATGGAGGGTTACCTAGCCCTACTTTCTGCTAAAACTATACCCTTGTCTCTTGTTGAAAAAAGAAACATGCTCCAATCATCATTTGAAAAACTGAAGCAATATTCCCTAACGGACGAGTGTCTCTTCATCTTACTCAGAATCCAGAACCTTCTATGCTACTATCTGATCCAATTAGACCAGATAACTCCCGCCCGAGACATCCTTGAAAGCATGGAAGACCTTTACGATCAGATCAGCAAGTCTCAGCCTGATAAGTTCCTTGATGCTGAAGACCTATTCACAGCCGAACCCGTGAGTAATATCAAACGTGTTAATCCAGAAAAAATCGACAAGGTCATCACGAACAACGTTCAGATGCAAGCCTTCTTGTACAATAAATTGAACTTGCCTCATAAGTACACCTTGTACAATCACACAGCACTTCGCAGGCAATTAGAAATGAAGGAAGGCACGCCGCAAGACTGGGCTCTGAGGACGGCGCGGCTAGGGAACTATTTTACCTACCTGAACCAGATCGGTAATGCACGCCACCACCTGTGTGCCGCCTACCACGTGTTAAGAACCTGTCACGACAACTGCAAACTTATGCCTGAAGAGTTCGTGTTACAGAAGGCTGATTTCGAAATCCACTTCTTGGAATTGAGCCATCATTGGGTAAAATACGGATTGACGCTCTTTAAGCTGTCCAAGAAGAAGATTTTGAACAAATACTTCACGCAACCGTCGTCGGGAGCAGATCTTTGGAAAACGGTGGACTTGCTCGAAGATAGGCTGGATAATTCTGAGAAGTTAGAAGAGGAAAACATGAAAGATCTGGGTGCAGAAAAGTCTGGAAAGGGAGACTGCACTCCAGAGAAATTGTTCACATTTCCGTCTCTGGACTTGAAAGAGATGGAGCTTAAAGTTCCATTGGAAAGCGTTTGCAGCGTTGAAGATGCAAGGAAGCTATTCGCCTTTACATACAAGTGGCTGATGAGGGCAAAACATTACTATGACTTTGAGCACCATTCTGCCCAATACATATCATGTTCTTTGCAATTGGCGGAATTGTACGAGCACTTAGCCTTCTTTGAAAGAAATATAGACAACCAATACAGCATCCAGAAGAGACGCGCCAACGTTCTGGAGACGCTCAATTCTTTACTGAAGACTTGTGACAACGTGATGTCGGTCCAGATTGATGTGATCAGGGAGTTGTCTCAGGTCCAGCTAGAGTTGATGGCTCTGAATTTGCAGAAGCTATGGCGCGAAGAGTCGCATACTAATATCTTCAATATGGACACAGATGCGGACTCCATAATTAATTCTCTGGATTCTGAATCAAATAAGACCTTGACGGAGAAAACTCTGAACACGTCGAGCAAAAATATGTTTTTGAGGAAAATGGAAGCAGCGACCTCGATCAATGGCAAATTGTTCCGACTCAGCGGACAACTAGTAGCGCGAACACCCTCCCAGCTGAGCTTCAGTACAGGAATCCTCAAAAACTAAATTTTACATACTAGTGAGCATAGATCCTTATAAATATGATTAAATATCTAACAAAAAGAAGTTTATATGGGGAAGTAATATTCGACATTTACAAAATGAACTTTTTAATTAATTTAAAGAATAATAAAATACGATTGTATTGTACGTGGTTGCTTTACCCTCTTTATGTTTGGGCTCTGTGTGCAAAATGTTTTTTCACATAAACATGTGAACCATGCAACTGTATTTTAAATTCCACCTTTCAAAAATGAGCAGAAGCGCTCCGAGATACTATTGGACTCGAAAATCTCGCCTAACTAGCTTTGTACGCAGCAGCTGAAAGCAGCTGAGCAAAAGAGCTGTGTATAGAGTTTGGCGTCTCCTAATAACATTTTCGACGCTCTTCAAATGCCGGCGGACTGCACATATTTAAAACAGTCCAGTGATGTGCAGCCAGCCTCACTTAAAACATCCGTGGATCTTGCCAGAGGGATCTCCAAGGCAATTTCCATGGATCCGTCGTTGCTTTTGAGCGACTGCGCCGCTCGGCCTATTCCAAATTAATGCCGTAGTACCGTAGCGAGATTTTTGACGAATAGGTACGGTACAAAGTATTTAAATCACCTTGATCTAAACTGAAATAGATGCTTTATAGTAATTGATTTGCCTAAAATAGTGAACTTTATTAAGAGCTCACATAAAACAATAGCTCATTTTGGCAGGTAGTCAATATTCATATTGTAATAGTTTATTCAGAAATAACAGTTGTTAATAATTAGTATTATTACTACTTCTTTACTAAATAAATCACAAAACACGATGATACTATTTTTTAAGTTATTAGAGATACCCGTTTCCATGGCTACTACTGACTTTTTTTAAATATGCGATCAACTGTTTTCCCGACATACTACTCAGCTCAACTCTTTTTTGGCTTGATTTTGATCCTGCTCTGGGTATTATGATGTATTTTTACCCGACTACGAAAAAAAGAAGGGTAATTACCCAACTACGAAGAAAGGAAGGGTAATGAGTCTATGTATGTATGTATGTATGTTGGATCCTGGCTCGAAAATTACTTACGAGATATTAACAAATAGGGTGTCCATTGATTCGTCTTTACAGTAAGGTATAGCCGATCAAACATAAAAAGGGAACCAAAAAAATTATCTTCTATCTATCTATCTTCTATCTATACTTATAATAAATCTGTAGAGAGGTCAATTCTGTACATGAAATATATTTCCAAAATAACTATCAGCGGGTGATTAGTGATCGATACTGACGCCAAAAATGCAATCAGTAAAATTTTTGTCTGTCTGTCTGTCTGTCTGTCTGTCTGTCTGTCTGTCTGTCTGTCTGTATGTTCGTTATAGAAACAAAAACCACTCGACGGATTTCAACGAAACTTGGTACAATTGTTCTTCATACTCCTGGGCAGGTTATAGTATAGTTTTCATCACGCTACGATCAATAGGAGCAGAGCAGTGAAGGGAAATGTTGGAAAAACAGGAGAACTTACTCAATTTTTTAAGCTACCGTCGCGTGTGCAGCCTTAATGGTTAAAGCTACACAGAAATCATGTATGACGGAAATGTTCTCCTTAAAATTATATAAAAAAATATTCCACGACAGCAAATGTCTATCTTTTATGGTTGACTCACAATAACACGTGTAACTCCCGATAGCTTAGCAGTTCGGAGCTTTCTGATTATATTTGTCTACTCTTACGTTAGGTGACTGACTGACTGACATAGTGATCTATCAACGCACAACCCAAACCACAGTTTATAGTATACTTTTCATCACGCTACGATCAATAGGAGCAGAGCAGTGAAGGGAAATGTTGGGAAAATGAGTGATTCATGAGAAAGGTTTCAAGCTATAAAACATCACGCTACAACCCTTAGGAACGGGGCACGCGGACGAAGTCGCTGGCAAAAGCTAGTAAGTAATAAAATTTACACGAATTTAATGAATGAAGTGTCTGGATTCGTCTTAATCCTAATTGTATCACAAGATAAATGGATTACAAGAAATCATGGTAAACATTAACGGATGGAAAGTATGCGTCTGTGAATTCCTTACTACTAGCGCTATCTCTAATTGACGAAGTACTATCTATGTTTTGTTATTTTCTTCCATAACCCGTTGAAATAAATTGCAAATCTTGAAAATCATGGTATATGAAATAACACGAGTCGCCGAAAAGTGTCAAATAAAACGAAAGTTAAAAAACCTAAAACCCGACAACGAAGAAGAAGTGATGTCCAGTTTTTAGTCATGGTTACATGCCGCCGTAATTACCTATAGTTAAGTTAGCCCAACAGTCATTCGTTTTATTTCCAACCAATCCATTTCGCTTTACTTCGTTTAAGGCTGCATACTGTGCATTGGCGTAATTAATACGGGAGACCAGAAGGACTGTGCCTCCCCCCAGACTGAGACTGTCTGGTGTCCCAAATTCTCTGGAAATGTCAATTGTAGCAGCCAGGCTCTCACAGAAAAACTTGAACTGCGCCTATTGTTCGCTAATGATGTTGAGGTGATGGTGGCAGAGGGTGAGCTAATACCAACAAATCACTGATCTCTATAATATACATGATATATTGTAACTAGCTGACAGACGTTATCCTATTCAAAATTTAATAATCATACAGAAATCCCATAGAAACAAGGACGTTCCGTTTTTCCTCTACTGAAAATTTTCTAGGAAACGCAACTTTTCTTTCCATAAAACGTAATTCGGACTATTACGAACATTTTGAAATTAAACTCAACTAAATCGGTCCAACCATTCTACCAGCGAAAAGAATTTCATTTAAAGAAATCACTGACCAGCCAGCAAAATCCTACTGACCAAGAATTTCAGATAAATTCCAACTAAAATTGAACCACCTTGAACTCTATTTGATGTAGGATAGTAGCATTTTTGTTTTCTTTAATAAAACCTTGCCCCACACTAGGATTTTCTCCTGTATCGTTGGTGCGTTTACAAACACAAATTCTCACATACACAAACGCCCAGACCCGGAACAACTACCTGTAGATCATACAAATATTTTACTCCGTGTGGGGATCGAACCCACAACACGTGACGCAGAAGCTGATCGCTCAGCCGCTACGCCAAAGAGACAAAAAAAGAGAAGAGATTAAAAACGCGGTCTACAAGAACGGCGGCTTCTTTAACGTGTCGCGTAGCTATAGGTACCAGTTATGGACATAGACAGATTATATTCCATAAAAGGAATTCATCCAAAGTCGCCAAGACAACCGGATTTGGTTACAGAAATTCCCTCCTCAATTCCTGAAACTCCTGGTTACCTTTTAAGTAGGTGACCTACTTCCATGCCGCTGACATGACCTAGTAAGGATGGCCCAGTGTCCGTTTTATTTTGTGGGCGAACTTGCAGGTTGTCACGTGAGCGCCATCTATTAGGAGCACTTGGAAACAGGATACTTACAAAAACCGCCATCTAGTCGTCAATATGGCGGTTATTCTACACACTAGTTTCGATAACAAACCCATAGGTAGAGGTAGTAATACTTATTTATTGAATTGTAAGATAATTTATAAAACTAGCAGCTATTTAATACAAAGTTACTAGTTTTTTGAGTTACAGCAAAAACTACTGAAATAACAGCTCAGTTAATTCGAGTCATGTAGTACCTAGATCCCCCCCCCCCCCCTCCATCGTATATTTAGTAGTTTGGTAACTCATCTTTTAATTGAATTAAGATAGGTAGGGCATCGTGGAATCGAATAATTCCACTCACAAATGGAGCTGCCCGACTGGGAAAAGAGCACCTTCACCTTGCAGAAACTCGTAGCCAAATAACATAGCTCCGTGCTATGTTGTGTTCCTAACGGTGAGCAAGGTTGTATTGGCTGATAGGATAAGCATCACGCCATGCTCCCAGCCCAACTATTCCTCATTGATTTACAGGGTCGGCAACGCACGAGTGATACCCTTGGCGTTGCAAACGTCCATAGGCTACGGTAAACGTTTACCATCAGGCGGGCCGTATGCTTGTTTGCCAACTTATCGGTATAAAACAATAAAAAAGTTGCGGGTAACAAATGAGTATGAACGCCATTTGCTGTTTAATTGCACACTGTCTACCAGTTAATAGCTCGCCAATGTAGGTGAACCTTAACAGTCTCAAGTGATGTGTCTGCGTCTGTCGTAACCAAATGGGACACATACTCGTGAAAGACTCCTTTAAATTCTGATACAAAATGAAACAAGAAAGACATTTTTTATTACTATATTTCTTCATATTAGGGTACTTATAATGACTAAATCATGATCAGCTGTATTCATTCTAGTGATACGAATAACTTTACTTCTGTGCGTCTCAAGTGTATGGCATCTATAACATGATGAGATCATCCTAATATCTGGGATGCCGCTCAATCTATGCAGCTACAGTTACGTAGCTACATAGGTATTTCACTTTTCTGTGCATTGATAAGATTACCAACCTCGACAGCTGAAACCATAAAATTAGATTTTGTAACACCCCCACCCCTTACATCAATTCCTGGTTACGCTCAAGCCTTGGTAAGTAGTAGTTCGGATCTGTTGACATGAGCCTACTGTATTGAGAGAAACTATTTATAAATTTGAACCAATCTTATAAAATGTATTTTGAGATATTATTACCTTAATAATACTACTTGCAAAGAAAAGATAAATATGTAAATAAATATGTATTTATTATTTGATTAAATGGTGCTCTGGAAAATAAATTAAAACTACTTGAAACACTAATGTAGTAATTTAATGTTCATCCATTTTTTTTTGACAGCTTATTGCAAGAAACATCTCGAAGGCTTGGATATTATGGCAGAACAAGATTTGCTTAGGTGTCCTTCTAGCTTCTACTATGGTTACTATGATAACGACCATGTCACTTTATTTTAGTATGATAGTTTTGTTCAATTTCTCAAATGATTAATAAAAATAGGGGTTAACATTAATAATCAATATCGGCAGTAGTTAAAGGCACCTTAAAATGTATAATAATTATTTATTTTGTATATTTATTTCATATATTATGTTTTCAAATATGTTTATATTGGATGACATAAATGCATGGTACACTTAAACGAGTTAATTAAGGTATAACTTGTTTGTTATTCATATTGATGAGCGCTTTTCGTATTTTTTATAGATAATTCAAATGCAAGATACGTGATTAATTTATTTTAATTACTAAACACCATGGAGTCATGGCCTGAAAAAAAAATGTTACTAATTCATTTGAAAGAAACTTCTTTTTAAACAAACCCAAATACTATAGACAATGGCTTTATATTTATTTATTTATTTGTGCTCAATAAGAAAACTAAACAGTAGAAACGTTACTTTAGAAATTTTATTTTGTCACCGGTTATCTGTGAACTTATAGCATCATCAACACAGTGTAGATCAAGAATTGTGAAATATTTTTGAAAATTACACTATTCGTTGTTTAAGAAAGGCTCATTTTTCTATTGGCCACACTTATTTGAGGCCATGACCTGTATATTGTGGGATACAAAATGCATCGTACTATTTCAAGCGATTGTTATGTCATATCAATCCAAACATAAAACAATAAGTGACTACAAATCACAGGCTTAGACAAACAACTACACATCACTAGTATACTTAGGTTAGGAATGTCTGTAATAGGAAACAAATTTACCTTGAACTTAATAACTTAAGGATGTGCTAAAAAGTATCCCTTTTAAGTTTGCTATAAATTGTAGGTCGCATAAAATAGAACAGTATTATTTGGTATTTCAAGATATATATTATTATATAAAGACATACAACACACAACAAAGATTACAAGAAACGAGTAAAGCAATTTGAAATAGATTAGGTACAATTACAATTAAATTTTAAATAATTTTGAAGAATATTGGAATGTTGATTACAATCACAAGCGAAAGAATATAATTATCGTTCGATTATATTTAAGTATCAATTTCGATTATAAAAACATTACGATTACATTTTATTTGTAATTAAATGCAATGTACTATTACTCTGTTACAAAGCAATATAAATTGTAAATGTTATTTCATTTAATATTTATATAAAACTTAATTTATTTTTGTATATAATAGATATTTCACATGCATTTATTATATACTTCATCGTAGTTTAACATTAGAACCACATTACCTAATTCTAGTTTTTGTCCATGAGAAAAAAAGTCATGTCACATCTGTGCGTAATGCGCTTTTGTGATAAAACCGAATAAAGTTTCAACAAAATATTGTTTTAAAAACTTATCAGCTTAATATAAAAATATCAATATATTAAAAATACTATTTTCATAAAACACTACGTCATAGGGAGTTCCGTTTGGTTCCTTTGCTGTTAAGACCAGTTTCAATAATAACGTCTATCATAACATTGTGCAAGACAATTATTTTTATTTTTAACTTTTTTTTCATGTTGGCGCTGCAACATAATGGCGACCACACGCGTTATTTTTAACCTGAATCTTACACAAGTATTCTTACATATTATGCAGGTAAATATGTTCACTTTTACTTTTTTATACATAATGACAATATTTTACTTATTGCTAGTGGCATTGTAAATTTATTATATTGATCTCATTTTACAATTAACTTGAAGATTTGGCAGTGGTCTACCGTGCATCGAGATGCCCGTACATATAAATATACTGATCTTCTAATTTTCCTTATTACCCAGTAATCACTTACATACATCCCTGACGCTTTTGAAAAACCGTTATTTTTATGGAATTAATCTGACATCTCCCAACAATTTTTATTAAGATAAATCTAGCGGCCGTGTATGACAACATATTTATCTTTAACATTTAATTTCTTCAAAACATGTCTGGCAGTATATTTGCAAGTACTTTCCTTTTATTTCAGTAAAATAACATAGAACATTTTTTTTAATAATACATCCTAACATTAATCTCACTTTTGTAACAAGTATAACTATACCTATATCTCTCTGGTTATTTCAATTACTGTAAGGCTGAACACATAAAATCGCGACAAGAAAAGTTTCGTAATTTAAAAAAAAAATTAACGTTTAGAGACTACATGAAACCTTTTCATACTGTGGCATGGAATAGAACAGTCTTTTCTGTGTCAATAAAAAATACGTTTTAGTTCGTCAACAATGTTTTTCTCAGATCAAAATTATTTGAAATTTTTATTTTGTCCTATAATTTGTTTTGATGAACTAAAATCATTTTTTTCTGCCAAGATACACATAGAGCATTTTACCCTGGCACCTGTTATTTTAGAATAACATTGATAAAATGTCGCCAGTACCGTTTTATGGACTCGGCAAAAGTCGGCTTTAAAAAGGTGACGAACCTTTTCATTCTGCGACTGTACCTATCTTATTTATAAAAATCGTGTCTAACTGACAGACAACGCTCAGATTATAATGGCGGTTATAGAAACATAAAATTTTGCGCAGCTTCATACAATGTAGGTGTAAATTGATACAAATACCATAGGCTAGATGACTAAAAATTTATTATTTGATCCGTGAGTTAGATTATAAAATAATAATGTACACATATTTTTCCTTTTTGTTTAACAAACAAAAAATGATGGTGATATAGTGCATTTAAGGTTCGCGTGACGTCACGGTTTCATAGATTTTTTACGAAATACTGACGTCACTACCAGGATGTAGTGACGTCAGTATTTCGTAGGAACTCTGAAACATTGGTGCTCTTCACGTTTGTCAATTCTTATTATTTTGATAAAACAAAAAACACGTGCCCGATATTTTTATATAATCTAACAGACGGACCGAATATAATGATATTTTTAATGCAGTCATAATTTCTATTGAAGTCATAGCAATAGTAATTACGCAATTAACTATATCGTACTAATAACCTTATACCTACTAAATCTATGCTTAAAAACCGTCGTAAATTCTGTATAACAGTCAAAATAGTCCATTTGGACATATACTCATACATAAACGCGGTTATTTTTTAACCCACTATCTTCACAGGAGTTGAAAGTTCTCATGATTATAAACAACTAAATGAGCAACCCTTAAATATGGAAAAAATGAGTCAGCTATTTGTTTCCATACAAAAATGTATTATTTACCCTATGAAAATGTTTGAAACAGCTGTTTTTTCTATATTTCGTGGTCGGTCTTATAGCGAAATGTTGTTTATAAAAAACCTGTTATGAATTTTTATATTATACCACCGTGAAGATATTTACCTATGATGTTAACATCCTAGCATTAAAATAAATAAAAGTAAATAAGGTATATTTTTGGGCCCAATTACTATCGCTATATAGATCTAAAATTTGCAAAAAAAAACAATTGTAACTACATTAGAATTTAGTGGGACAGGATACTCACTCGGTACACTCCACGTCAGTACAGTGCGAGTACTGTGAACTGTCCCTTATATGGGACATAACACAATCTTAACCCACATTATAATCTATAATTTATATAAAAATCTCTATAAAAAATCGGTAGTCACTGGTATAATGATTAGCACATTTTTTAGACTACTTTTATACACAGATATGGATCAGTTGATTAAAAATTCGATAAACATTAATTTGAATAGGTACATACGGTCATTCCGAATTTTTCTTTGTACTTCTTTTATTGTGACTTCCGCACCACCATCTCTTAGAATTAGCAGGAACTACAAATAAACCGATAATTAGTTTTTAAACGATCTACGAGGAGTTACCTAAGTGATCAGTGACATAGCCACTGACTTGCATTGTTCTAGTAAGTCCACACAGTATTTCTGGCATTTGGTTCAAGCCTTCATAAAGCCTTAAAATTTGAAGACCGAAATTGTACGAGTAGTAAATAAGAACCTAGTAAGGTACTCCTGATGTCAAAATAGTTTAAATCTGATGGCTATGACCTGACGCTACAGTCAGAGATCGCTACCTCATATGCGCCGCCCGGTACCATGACCCCCTTTCCCACTCACGCTGCGTCACTGCGAGTGATCTAAAATCCATAAAGTTCTTGTGAGGGGAATCTGCTACTCGACGGCGCGGTTTCTTAGGTCAACAAACCATCATTAAAAGCCTCAGGAGTATAACTACAGTTTTAGATCGCAGGTGCAAGAAGTGGAGACATCATGTGTCTGTAGAGCGCTGTTATACAGAAAACATGCCAATAAGACATTTTCTGGAGTACAATTTATAGCGGTTGTGAACGATCCGAGATATATCTAAGTGAGAGTGATCTAAGTTAAATGACTTAAATGACTTTAGAGACGATTTTATATAAATTTTTGGTCCCAGTCACAAGCCTAGGTTTGTCGGATTCGTGGAGGGTAAATGTTTATCGGAATTGTGGATCATATGCGATGGAACCCCAACGATAAAATGCCGTGTATTCAGACGATAAAGTCATCCCGTAAGAGTTTGAAAACATGTGTTCAACTTTACAGTGCGTATGAAATTATTAACTATTTTAATATGACATAATACCTATTATTTATTGCAGCTGTTAATTAATTATCTATTGCTTATAAATGGTTATTTAATAATATAACCCCCGCCAATAAAATATGGTTTTAAGCAACAACTTTCAATGTTGTGCCGTCTCTCGATGGGATATACTTGTATTTTAATGTAATTAATTGTAATTTGTAGTGGTTGTCTGTAAGAAATTGCATTTAGCGATAAGACCGCCAATTGTACCTACTCATGTAACATTTGTGTATTTTCGCTCTGTCTTTTGGTGTGCAATAAAGAATACTCTATCTATCTATCTATATTTACTCATTGGCTGGGATTATATGTTTGTCTAAGTCAACGTTTATATGCGAATGAAACTGTGGGAAATTACAGGTAAATAAGTAGTTTTAACAATAGTTTCTTTTGTCAAATAAGTCTAAATGCTTGTACATGTAATTTAATAGAAATAAACATTTGCCATATAAACGTAACGTGTAGAATTCTCAATTAAACATTTGAAATAGTGTTTTTGGTGTTTTTCGCATATAACCATTGACCGTTATTTATCAACTTTCGAATATTCCACACAAGTAATAGAAAAAGTAGTGATAAAATGAGATATTACGAAAGCTAGCTGGCAGAAGAGATACTAGTAGATGTTGATTATGTTATAAATAGAATAGAATACACCAGTATAAGGCAATAGAATTTTTACTTAAGTGTGAGCCGAGCCACTTGTTTCTAGAAAATGTACAGTCGTCAAAAGAGGTAGGTATACAGAATAAGGTTGCAGCTAAAAACCAGCTATGGGTGGAAGTCCAGATACTACGCTGAGCTTTGGCCCTGATTGTACAATTTTTAATTCTAATGTATCGTATCCATTTTTATTGTGTTTTGTGCCAATAACACATTTACTCTAGCGAATAATTATTTATAACAAAATCTATGTCAACATGCAGAAGTCGTTCGGTGCCTGTATACCTAACTCGTTTGTCAATTGTATACCTACATATTCAATTTTACCGACCAGCCGACCCGAACAAGTGTGTAACATGTCTAGATAAAGTTTTATTAAAGAGCAAAGAGTATATGAAATTGGGTATTAGGTAATTTAAGAATTACACCATCAAGATGGCTGATGGTTGTTACAGGAAGACAAAAGTTTTACGAATCGTAGTCGTGGGATACAGGGATAGTATAGTCCCATTAAAAGAAAATACGTACATTCCCTGTACTAATTATATTGATCAATGATGGCGCCGATAAAGACAAGAAACGACACACGAGAAAAGGATAGAAAACAAATGCTTTCTATCCTTTTCTCGTGTGTTTTGTTAGAAAGAGACAGTAAAACTAAATTAATCTGTCAACGAGAGAATCTTCACCATTATCGAGCCAATATGTCGTTTTCGAAAGTCACTGCATTCTTAACACTTAAAAGATTGGAAGAAACAGAAATATGACACCGAATTGTATGATTTCGTATAAAAATACGTGTGACTATCCTCTGCTACAATCTATATACTGTATAAGTAGAACACGATAGCTGGCGCGGTGGGATAGGGAATTTGTTCGACGATTTTCGATGGTAACGCTCAATTCATTGAACGGAGATCTTAGGGCTATTGGCCACTTTTGGTGAATTACGCACGGCTACACATAGTGCTATACATAGCCGGTATAAAATCGAGGTCAGCTTACACATAGCACGCTATCTATCTATGTGTCCTTGAATGATATTGTGATTCACCGAAAGTAGACATTTTAAACCACGTTATCTTATTTTGTCATTATAAAGACAGAATTGGTCACAATAACATCCACTTTATTAGATACTTTCTCTAAAAGGTCTATCTAAGACTTTTCATATTAACCTCACCACTAATTTATACTCAATGTTATTGTATGCCTGCCTCATTGGTCTAGTGGTCCCAAGCGCGACTGCTACGCTAGAGGTCCTGGGTTCGATCCCCAGGTCGAGCAGTGTTATTGAGTTTTTCTATGAAATTCTCAGTAGCAGCTCGGAGTCTGGATTTGTGCCCGGTTAATGGCAATAAGATCGCCCCCTATTACATGGGACCTAAACATACCAGGCGAACTGTGGGTGTACATTAGTACGCCTCTGCCTAACCCTTCGGGAGTACAGGCGTGATGGTATGTATGTTATTGTATAAAGAGCGTTCTAACTACGCGTACAGTTTGCGGCTAAACATTCTACAGTATCTTAGTCAGTGGTTGATAGGTGCGTTGGCTGATGACTGAGCTGCGGCCACTAATTAGCCACCGAATTGCAGTCAGTTAGCCGCTAACTACGATTGGACTTATTTGGACGAATGCTTTGTAATAAGGCTTGTTTTAATTACCGGTACATGTGCAGTGATAGCAATGTCCGTCTTTTTACCAGAATGACAAATTATTCATTGTTCAGGGCCTAGACAAGGAATAATTTGCTTAGACTAGGCAAACCACCAGAAAACCGAACAAATGTCTTCCCTATAGCAAGAACCAATCAGAACTCCTGTGGATTCCCCTTCTACCTACCATCTCGTCGCTGCAGCACCTCGTATAGCACCACATTGCTGTCGAAGTCACTCTCCTCACTCGCTGGCCAGGCTTGGTCTTCTAGCAGTGGCTCGTCATGCTCCCCTTTCGCTTTCGCCGGCCGTCTTATTGACTCGAAGTCTTTGATGGCGTCGAAGTCTTCGTCGACGGCGTGGACGGTGCCAGCCACCGACTTGATGAAGAGCACCTTGTGGGTGATGTGGCCGATGATGCCGAGAAGGCAGACGGCCAGCCCCACCACGTTGATGGGGGAGAGGACGTCGCCACTTACTTCTACTGCGAGGACTAGGATGCACATTTCCTGGAACATTTAAAAATATAATTATTGAAATATATGACTTTTTAATAGCTTCTTTTACTTTGACTTCATGTTTGGGTCCTCCTCGTCTATAGGTTATGCTTATGAAACGAAGCCTGTAACACCTCTAGTTTCCCTACACAAAACTTTAATCAATACCTACTACCGACCCATGCGCACTTTCACTTGCATATATATTCCCGTTCAAATTTCTGACGTTTCCGGTGGATTTTGAAACATTGGGTTGTGGAAGTCTGATGGCAGTCGCTTCGTGAACTATATAGATTCTATATTCAGCCGCATCCGACCCTGATACAGTAGTGAAAAGGCTACAGTACAATAACTATTAAAATATCAAAAAAACCTTTACCCTCCTGCTAGGCAAAACAACATATATTAACATTTTGGAATGCAATAAATGTATCGATTATGTAAGAAATAGTTAGTCTGACCCCAGGAGGCAATAAACGAGGTTAGTCACTAAGAAAATATTTTTTTATGAATAATCTAGATTACAAGCTCACAAGTTTTGAACTAGATAGATATAATCTGGGTGTTTTTAAATCACGTGTGAATCGGTTTCTTCTAGGCAAGCGCGCTCCATCGTAGATCGCTGTGGCGCTTAACATCAGGCGAACTGGCGGTCACGCGTAAGCCTATCACGAATAAAGTTCATCCAAGGTTAAATAGTATTTTTTTATCACGAAAAAAAAAAAAATTACCCTTGGATGAACTGCCTCTGTGAGCGAAATGAGCATGTCGATCCGCACACTAAGGTGCTTTACTACAGACTCTAACGTTACCAGCCACGGAAAGCTCAAAAAGTCTAACCATCGAGCAAGTCAGATATTTTCTCCGATTCTATCTGATTGGCAGTGAGGAATTATATTCTAACCAATATTTTCGTAGCTTCCGAGGCGTGCTCATACTACAGAATGACTCTTGCGATGTTATTAAAGCAATTCTCTTACCTTAAATATACCAGAGATGGAGAGTGTGAGACTAGAAGTATAGGTGACAACGAGGAACTCGCTGATTTCCATGGCGAACGCTATGGTGGCTCCTACAGAAACCTTCAGGATCGTAGGCACTAGTTTCTCCATAGACAGCTTCTGTAGGTGGTCAAAGCAGGCGAATCCTGGAAAAAGAAAGAGTCTCGGCATTCACAATTATATTTCTGTAGATAGATTAGACATTATTTTAACGAGATGGCGAATGTAAATGAACATATCTTCGTTTCTAAACTATTTAAGATTTTCCGAGCGAAATTTGAGGGCTTTATTGAAAACTGAATTGCATAAATTCGACTAAAAACCTAAAACTTAATATGTTTTTTTTATTGCGATAATTTCGTTTCTAAGGTGAGACCTATTTTAGATAGTATGACCTCCCACCCTAAAGTTCCCACTCGTTCAGGGACACTCTGCATCATTGATGCGGTATGCTAAGAATCCTCCGAATAACACTATAAGGGTGGCAAGTGAAGTATGTGCACGCAATAACGTTACTCTTGACGTAAGCTGAGGACGCTGTTTTGCTTGCACAAGTGTTTTGTCAAGGTATTTATATAGTTATTGGTTATTATATTATTATAATAATATATAATAATTATGTATTTCCTTTTTCATGGAGTTGGGAGATTAGGTAAAGGTACTCTACGTTTGGAATCACTGCCTTCCCCCTCGATGGTTATGGCCGCATTATGCTCGTCCACGATAACTTTTTGCTGGAGCACGTGAAAAAAAACACCAGAATGATCGTGACAGAAAACCTTAGGAGGCGAATACCTGGCGTAGCTTATTACTATTGCATACATATACCATGATTACGTAGCGTGATAGATGTCGCTACTGTTATACTGTCCAATTGTAATCTTACCTTCAAACATGATAGTAAATGGCAACAGTGACACGAACATCCAAGGCTGCACATGGAACACCATGTCCACGGGATTGTGTAAGCCCAGCTTAGACTTCTGCATGAGCAGCTGCGCGAAAGTCCAGCGCAGACCCGCCGCGAACGACGCGATGAGGAGGAAGTTGAACCCGAGAAGGTTGAACTGGGTCGCTTTGTACGTGAACATGATGAGGCCCGCGGAGATCATCAGTACTATCCCCACCAGCGACCACGACTGCCGAGGAAATTGTTCTGAGGTTAGGTGTGTGATATCATCAGCCTATATCAATCCACTGCTGGACCTAGGTCTTCCCTAATGTGCGCCATTTCATCCAGCCTCCACTAGCAATCTTTCGCAAATCATCACTCCTTAAATCTTACCGGAGGGCGTTCTTCACTGTTACATGTTTGCGAAAGATTTTCCACAGCGGAAAAACAAACGAAAAATGTATATACGAGTATTTTAGCCAACCACGTCAAGGAATAAAGCAGTAATAGCCTAGTGGTATGTTCGTTGGACTGCCAGGTCAAAGGTCTTTGACTTTGACTTTTCGAAGTCATATACCTGCGTATTAATAGATAGTTAATTTTTATCACTTAAAAAATGAAAGAAAACATCGTGAGGAAAACCTGTATGCCTGAGAGATTTTCTTGACAGCGTGTGAAGTTTGCCAAACCGCATTAGTGGTGGACGTGGACGTGGTGGCGTGGTGGACTATATCTGAGTGGGACAGTATAATGGGTTGATTATGTACGTCAAAAAAAGCTGCCGGTTAGCCGGTAAGTTTCTCCAATTGAATGAAACCTAAAAAAAGAGAGCCAGAGCAAGCTCAAGTTAACTTAGAAATTAATTAATGAAATACGGGCTATTTTAGTATCGCGGTGAGAAATTGATTTTTTGTAGATTAAATCGGCAGTCGAGCTAACGAGCCACCTGCTGCTAAGTAGTCATCGTCCCCCATAGACACCTGCAACACCAGAGGAGTTGCTGAGTTGAATTGCTGCGTTGCCGAGCCTCAAAAGCCCCTAACGGACTGCAGACTGCCAGAGCCGCAGTAACCAAGGGGGAGCTGCCGTTTACGCGCAAAAGTCGAGTCACTTCTGCCTATTCCTTCTGGAGATATAGGCTTGATGGTATGATGGAAAAGTTAATAAAACCTTCGCACCAATCTTTGTAGACTTTAATGTCCAAGTGATGACCTTTTTATTTTTTTTTCTGTCTTTTGATTTACAATGAGTGAGTAACTGACGCCAGTAGTGATAAGCCACCTCTTCGTAATTTATTAGTGTAGTCAGAACTCCTTAAAACAATATACATTGCGACGTAATTATCTGACCCGGTAACCATAATTGAAATTAACATATTCGCCTTGAACGTTTGCATGTTTATTACTTTTACTGTTTATCTCTCACAGTGTCTCCATTTTCGAGTTTTGTATATAAATTTATATGTATAAATGCAAGACAAAATCTCCAAACCATTTACTTGATGTAATTATTGTGTGATTGGCATTGTCAATGATTTTGTCTTGCATTTTGGCATTATTTACGATAGCTAACATTAATATACTAACGGACGACCAGAAGAACGAAAAAGCGACATCGATTCATGGTAGACTTTCCAAAAACGAAAAGCTTGTAAGTCCACTTTTATCATGCGTACCGCTGAAATGTGGAATGCGCTTCCCGAGAAGGTCTACCCCGATAGATATAATCTAGGTTTGAGTATTTAAATCACGAGTGAATCGGTTTCCTCTAAACGCTAAGCGCGCTCCATCGCAGTATCGCTTAACATTAGGCGAACTGGCGGTCAAGCGTATACCTATCACGAATAAAAAAATATTAAACAAAAAATGACGTAAAAACATCTTATAGAGTGGCCGGTTTAAAAATATATCAAAGTTGACTCTTAAAATTAAAAGTCAAGAATAGGATGTAAAACCTAGTCAGTATTATAAAGTTTTGATGTATTCATATGTATGATGTGGTGGTACTATTTCATAAATAAATAAATAAATAGTACGAACAAGTCTGTGAATTGACTTCAAATATTGTTTTGAAAGTCCAGCTAAATGAAAGTCCAGAAAAAACAAAGGACATGTGTTTGTGGCGTCACCATGTACGGTCAACAGCACGTCATGGTATCTAATACTGGCCAATTTTTCATCAATTTTTAATTTAGTCTCCAAATAATAGAGTTTATTATCCACTGGGGGAAATTTGACTGTTTGTGGTAACTTGATGTGCTGTTGACTGTACATTGTTCAGCTATAGTGAAGCTGTCATTCCAAGTCGAGGTAACTTACATACAATGTGTGTGTTGAAAATGATTTTCCCTCTTGGGAGTTAGTGACATTTTCCAAAGAGAAATTGAGTGAACCAAATGTAAAAATGTTAATGTTGCCGTGATCCATTAGTACGTTTGAATACAGTATTCCATTTGGGTGTACCTTTCTTTACCTTAAAACTTTAGATTATATTGAAAAACTCGAAAAACGATTTTTGTGGGTAGTCGCCATTTGTAGTCTCCATTGTTAAATCTTAAAAAACCCTTGTAAATTTTAATGACAGAATTTTTCAAGCGTACTGCTGACAGGTAATGTTATTTTAAATCGCTAATATATTAAATGACAAAAAGGCAAAACTGTAAGGCGTAACCCCCAGGGCCCTAGAATAGACAATCTGTATTTGACAACACGTCACAATAAGATGAAAATGTTGGCATAGGATTGTCATTTAAACACGCCTGAGATGCGCGCCCTATTTGTAACGTTGTAAGTGTCTATACCATACATTTGCGTCTTTCCGTCTTTTCATGACGTGCTCACGCCAACACAAACTCAACCACAGTTTACCTAGACAAGGGTTATTCTGTCACATTTTATTACATTAGCGAAAACAAACAATAGCGTTCTTATAACTTAGAAAATATATTATCCACAACATTTTCTACGGAAAACTCTTTCAGTTTTCGGTCAAAATAACCAAGTCTCTAAAGTTTCCTATAAGTAGGTTTGCAGTGGTTTGTTGTATATAAAGCTCGGTGTAAAGACAACTGGGGTTGTGATGTTTCGCATTCGTAAATATGCCCTTATTAATTTCGAAAAAATACGAAATGCCTTCAAATTACCACATCAGTTAGCAGATACAAGCTGGCAACTAAAACAAAATTATTAAAATTGACAATAAACATCGTTCATGTGTGATGCACCACACATGCTGTTGGCATGAATAAGTTTGTCGTACTGTACGTAGGTAAGAGCAGCAACGAGTGCGCACAGACTCCGAGATTGAAACCGTAACTGACCTATTTAGAGCTTAGATACGGTCGAAAATATATCGCTAAGACAACGTATTGCACTGTCTATTTTTACCCGTCTATGAAAAAAGTAAGGGTAATGAGTTTATCAGTCTATGTATGTATGTATGTATGTATGTATTTATATTAAACACTCATTTATCACTCTTCAACTTAGACGAAATTACTTCGATATCTGCTTAATTAATTGCGAGATTATGCAAACAATTGCTCATTTTCCTTGTAATCGTTTTATTGGTTAGTTAATACTATTGATGTAAAGAATTGGAAATTTCGCAATACATCAGCATCTTGGTCTCCATTCACTATAACACAGACAAATAATGGCGAAATTACGACAGGTTATTATATTGTTGAAATTACTGCATTATTGAATTAAAGCTCTAATAAAGAGCGTTGTAAAAAGTAAATGGTGAATTTTATATTCTCTTATATTTTGGAGTAATTATTTAATTTGAAACTCATTAATTAATTATTACTTTTGTTTATTAGAGAGACCAAATTACTTAATGTTTCAAGATTGGCATTCGCATTGACTTCAAGAAAAAAAAGTAACAATAGAAAGAATACACTCTTCTAGGGATATGTACCATCACGTCTGTGTTCCCCGAATAGGCAGATGTGTGTTAATGTACACCCATAGTTCGCCGGTATGTAATAAGTGCCGACTCTATCGCCATTAACCAGGCACAAATCCAAACTCCGAGCTGCTACTGAGAATTTAATAGAAAAATCCAATTTCACTCGACCTGTTAATCGAACCCAGGACCCCTAGCGTGGGTGTTGCGTTTAGGACCAGTAGACCCCCTCTCATTATTTCTTCTACCAACAGAGAATCCTGGTTCAAAAAGTCATAATATACGAGGGCATTGATTTAACCACGCACTAAGTATGTAACTCAATTATAGTGCCAATGTATTTTATAACTATAAAAAGCGTTAAGATCATACAATCGATATAACCAAGCAGTGTAATATAATTAAAAAGATTACGTATCGGACTTCCGCCAGTATGTATCTGTACGTGCAGCGTTTTGAGTGATATGATCGCTAAGATCTACAATGTACTAGTATCTCTAGTATCTCTATCTGTATATCCAACTGGTACCTACCTAGTGTATGAGTGATTGGTACTTCACTCACTCACACAAAATCTGAAAAACTATAAAGCCATATTGTTAGTTATTTTAGTGAAGGAAAAATTCAATCGCGGGCAGGATTCGAACCTGCGTCTCCTGGTTGGATACACCACACGCTCTGACCTCTAAGCCACCGAGAACCCCACCCGCCTGATTGAAATTTATAAAAAAAAACTTATAAAGCCTACAAAATCGTTTCATAACTGTAGGAAAGATGAGCGTGTATCAGTTACTAGGAAAACGTGCTAGCGTAGTTGATTAATCTTTGAATTAAAAATAATGACCCTATTGAAAAAAATGTACAAAAAATAATTTAAATCGAGTCATAGAGTTCTAAGATATAAGCTTTTAAAGTTTTTGGTGGGGATTGAGCGGGATGCTCTGTCCCTTTCCCGCAAAACGAATTTCATTATAGACGCACAGTTTGACGTAGGTACACAACATAGGTAGGTACTATAGTGCGCTCTCTGTCTAGCATAAAATTAAAATGCTTAAAACTACCTCATTTTTGAACCGATTTTGATTTTGTTTTTTATTTTTATGGATTAAGTCGGCAAACGAGCTGACGAGCCACCTGGTGGTAAGTAGTCAACATGGACACCTGCAACACCAGAGGAGTTGCTGATGCGTTGCCGATCTTTAAGAGCCCCTACGGACTGCAGACTGCCAGAGTCGTAGCAGCCGAAGGGAACTGGCTCTTACATGCAAAAGTCGAAACACACACCAAGGTGCTTTACGACAGACTCCGACGTAAGGGTGGTCGCCAGCCAGTCAGACCCCAAGAGGTCCTACCACCGAGCAAAACGTTTTTAAGAGTTTTTGTTGTTCGGCTTTCTTTATGGTCAACTTTATCATAAAATATCCGTCAACTAGCTTAGCAAAAAGTTGACAATTAATCTGTCGACATAACCCCCCCCCCCCCACGTATCATGCTCCGCGTAATCACTATCAAGCATTCCATAAAATAACAATAAGATAACATAAACTTAATAAAGTGGCGTTGATAAGAGAGCCGTTAGCATCGCCGTTGCATCATGAAGGTTATTATCTGTTCATATTGGCAGCGTACTATTTATTTCTATTTTAATGTTTTATGAGATAATTTTGCACGGTTACGTATGACTGCGACTTGACGGGATTCCCCGGATGTATACATTTTCAGAAGTATTTGCTGATAAAGGTCAAAAGGTTCGCCACGTTAGTTTATCATATCAGTATAATTTTGGATGTATTGCGGGCTGCCTTTTTTAGCAGATTGACAATTAAGCTAGGTATCAACTCTTGTTATAGCCGACTGGGAATATCAAAGGTATTCTAGAGTTCATAGAATACCAAGTTGTGTTCCGATAAACCACGCACGTCAGATTTTAAAATCTTGTGCTACTAATTTATAATCACCAATCATCGCTTAATTGGTTAATGTGACGTAACCAGCATACCACCCGCAAAAGGTCAACATAGTGGACTGTAGTACCTGTACTATTATTTATTCTGTGACTGTAGATTAACACTAAACTATTTTTTTTTAATATTATTTTCTTGTTATTGTTTCAATAGTGCTTTCTGCTAAAGTAGAGTGATAAAGGTGTCATGATTGTTATCAAATAGTTTGGTTTTTGCTTGCTTGCAATGGCTTTATCGATAAGGGTTTTTTTTATTATAGAATGCTCTATATTTAATTTTGTCTTAGGGCACAATAGGCTAGATAACTAAAAATTTTTTTTTGATCCGTCATAGTTTATAAAAAAATAGTGTACACGTATTGTTTCTTTCATTTAACAAACAAAAAATAACGGCGATACAGTGCATTTAAATTTCGCGTGACGTCACGGTTCCGTACAATTTTTACGAAATACTGACGTCACAACCTCCCACTTCGGAACTTTGATGATCTATATGTTTGACAATTCTTATTATTTTGATAAAGCAAAAAAAATACTTACGACGGACCGAATTTATTGATATTTTTTAATGCAGTCATCTATTAGTAACTAAAACGTAAATATAAGCATGCGGCTTAAGGATACAGTAACTACATATAGGTACCTACGCGTCATTTAATGGAATTCCATTATGAGTTAATTCATCTCCCTCGTTTTCCACGCTAATTAGAGCAATATTGTAGTGATGTGTTATTAATAACCAAGGTATTACGTATTTGAAAACTAATTGAAATAAATGAAATGTTCTACCTGTCTGTACGTAGGTCGATGTGTGCATCAGATTTGTTGTATATGAATGCTTAGATGCGCCGGGTTTTTGGTCAACTGTAATGCACTATGTAATGAATGATAATCAATATTTATTCATATGAGTAATATTTTTTTATATTCTCGAATATTTTAACCCCTAGCGCCCCCAGAGGGGTCGGCCACGTTCGCGTTATGCAATTAGCTGTCTAGAATATCTTTTCACAACCCATGAACAACATAGTTATATGCAACTTATTACAATTAAAAACAACTTGGAATAAAGGTTTCATTGAAATTTGAAGTAAAACATAGTATTTTTTTCGATAGCTTATTGACTATCGCGCGGAGTGACGTTTTTTTTTATGGGATAGGAGGGCAAACGAGCAGACGGATCGACTGATGGTAGGCGATTACCGCCGCCCATGGACACCCGCAACACCAGAGGAGTCACAAGTGCGTTGCCGACCTTTTAAAAGGGAATTGGGCCTCCGGTAACCTCACTCACTCGGCGAAACACAGAAAAAAGGCCTCACAGAAAACCGGCGTCAAACAACGCTTACGTTGTTTGACGCCGGTTTTCTGTGAGGCCGTGGTATTACTCCGGTCGAGCCGGCCCATTCGTGCCGAAGCATGGCGCTCCGAGAGGCTCTGCCGAGCCATGCTTCGGCACGATTATCGTGTAGACAGTGATATTATTTTTCTTAAATGGTTCTTGCTCTTGACCTCAATCTCCCCTTCTGGGTAAAGATGAGGTCTATGGTGAAGAGAGCACACCCAGAAGATGCCTGTTCATCCTACTTTTGAATAGAGTCGAGTCGAGTCGAGTGTCGGATATACAGACGCAGGAAGGGTGTTCCACTCTTTGGCATTATAAAAGATGATTTGTATCGCTGTGTGCGAATATGTGGAATATCAACCAAATAGATACTCGATGTTCATAGTACTTAAATGTCATTTAAAATTGAGTCGCACTACATGTCCATATTTAGTTATAAAACTAAACATTTTAGGCTTTCCTAATGAGCGCGAGCATAGATTACAGGCAGCATAAGATGAAAAGAAATAGCACTAAGCAGTTGTCACAAATGACACATGATATTATGTCTTAGTTTGTCCCTATGTTGTCCACACGTAAAGTATTGGGTCCCTTTCTCTCATACTAACAAGGCATGTGCCGACTCTTTCTTTCATTTTAAATTTTATTTGCAACGAAGAAAATGAAATAAATTGTACGGAAGCTAAGAATTTAATATCTTACTTGTGATAAGATACTTACTCCATGCGCTTTTCTTACTTTAGTATAATAATTTGTGCAGTATCGCAGCACAAGACGGCGCATATAAATAAATAAAAAATACTGTCAATAGCGCTGTCAAACACACTTCTGCACCTTAGGTCGGTCAACCGCTTATGTCACACTACAAATTACACATTGACCACAAAACAATATTCGCGTTTGTAAGATGATAACTATCTACGTCTTTGTAACTATCATTGTCATTTGTCATTGCATGGATGTGTAATAAAAGCTTTTAGATAATGCATTTCTTTGTGTTGCTTACAAAGCAAGAAGCTTGTAACATTAGAACTAGTGATGACTCTCTTTGTGTCAGGGAAATAAGTACCCTACCTAACGAGTGAGTGTGCATTAAGCTGTCGTGTTGCTTACGTGTTGTTGATATTATAAAGATCTTAGATAGGTACCTTACTATTTATTAAACAGGTCTACGTATTAGAAATGTTGGAGGAATTCGATATACCTTAATTATTAAAATATGTGTGCTTATATATTTTTATTTTCAGTAATTAAGACAATGTATAAAATTATGTGACACAGTGTGAATTGAGCCTTATTATTACAATGCCTATGCCTATGCCTATGCTTGGCAAAGGTCATCAACCGCCATTTCTTTTCTTATCGCGATCTTGTGCCAATTGGGTCGTCGTTACTTCAAACGTGTCAATTTAATTACGCTATGATTTTTCTTCGTTTATCACGACTCTACTACTGTTTCATCCGGAACCCGTGCCTATAGGTATTATTTAAACCGGTGTTATAAGTCTGACGTGTCTGTGTATGTGTGTGTGTCTGTCTGGGGCATCGTATCTCCCGAACGGATGAACCGATTTTCATTTTGTTTTTTTTTTTGTTTGAGAGGTGAATTAATCAGGAGTGTTCTTAGCTATGTTGGATGAAAATCGGTCCAAGATGGCCGCCGCCACAAAATGGCGGTGTAGGGGGTTTCTTTAAATTTTTAATTTAATGTATGTAGTTATCATTTATTTAATAGATACATCTACCTCTCTCTCTGTTATCTCTAAATTTTCCCATCCGAAATTCCGACTTATACGGTGGGTTTAAAAAAAAAACATTCATACAAACCTTGTTACGACAATTCCTTGTACGAACACAACAAAAAACATCAGAAAATTTTAAACAACTAGTAGTCCAGGGCTTCCCAAAGTTTGCGCCGGGGTAAAGAAAGGGGTAGGGCACCGAAGCGATCCTCTTTACCATTTTTCTTATTCATTTTTGTGCCTATCTGCCTAACTAGTATCATTGTATCTATTTCGACCAGCTAGATAGGTTAGGGCGCCGAGATAAAATAGTAAACATGTGAGCCACGTACTGAAAAAGATTGGGAACCCCTGCCTAGTCTATTCATAGTTCAATAATATTTTAATAGCTTATGATCAAACCCGACAACTCAACGAAGAATTAGGTTAATGTGGCGATAATATGCAACCGCCTCACCTACTTATGCAAAATTCTGATTTTAGATCGGCAAGTCGGGAGTAAAACGCAGTTCATGCAAATCTGAAGAATAATACTTTAATATTATCTTTTTGTGACTTTTCTGCATTTTCCATGCTATGATTATAAAGTTATTTCAGCAAAGGAAAAATTCAATCGCGGGCAGGACTCGAACCCGCGTCTCCCGACCGGATACACCAGACGCTCCGACCTCTAAGCCACCGCGAACCCCACCCGCCTAATTGAAACACTGCCTTCACATTCTGAATTTACGTCATATAGCGTAATAATATTATCTTCTATCTATACTTATAATAAATCTGTAGAGAGGTCAATTCTGTACATGAAATATATTTCCAAAATAACTATCACCGGGTGATTAGTGATCGATACTGACGCCAAAAATGCAATCAGTAAAATTTTTGTCTGTCTGTCTGTCTGTCTGTCTGTCTGTCTGTCTGTCTGTCTGTATGTTCGTTATAGAAACAAAAACCACTCGACGGATGTCAACGAAACTTGGTACAATTGTTCTTCATACTCCTGGGCAGGTTATAGTATACTTTTCATCACGCTACGATCAATAGGAGCAGAGCAGTGAAGGGAAATGTTTGGAAAATGAGTGATTCATGAGGAAGGTTTCAAGCTATAGAACATCACGCTACAACCCTTAGGAACGGGGCAACGCAGGAAACCGCGGGCGAAGAACTAGGGAACAAAGTAACTATTCCACGCGGACGAAGTCGCTGGCAAAAGCTAGTTATTTTAATAAATTTGTCAGCGGCAGCGTCGATAGACGTCGCCCTAGAAGGACATACGCCGATCTTATTGGCGAAATCCTTCAAAAAAGTCAGGTGTAGTACTCGCAACCGGCGCGTATGTATAAGAAGATGAATAAATGTGGACGAAACAAAAGAAGTACCTATACAAGAATCGTAGCAGGTAGCAGTCTATAGTTTCTGCCTACCCCTGTGGGTGCGTGAGTGTATGTATTCTTTGCACATACCATCACGCCTGTATTCTCAGGAGGGTTAGGTATATAGGTGTACTATTGTACACAGTTCACCAGTAGGTGTCATGAAATCTATTAATATTGCAACTCCGTTAAAGATTTCATAGAAACATACAATAATTTGCTTAACGTGGTAATTGAACCCAGGGTCTCTAACGTCGCAGTCGCGTTTCCAACCACTAGAATAATGACGATTGTCATAGATGTTGGTATGACAATGGGGACTGATGGCTTTATAAGGCACGTAGGCATCTCGATGTGTTAATAATGGTCAATAATCCTTACTAATCCTTAATCCTTAATCTAACTCTAAACTAATATTATAAAGAGGAAAGATTTGTTTGTTTGTTCGTATTTGCATCAAAAACTACTGGACCGATTTTAAAAATTCATTCACGTTTAGAAAGCTACATCTTCACCGAGTAACATAGGCTATATTTATTTTCAGAAATAATTAGGGATCCCTACTAAAACTTGAATAAGGTGTCAAAAAAATTGTCATAAAATGTCTTGAGGAAATTTTATAGCGTTATTTACCATACTTAAGCGTTCTTAGATTTTATCGAAATACTGCGAATGTTTTTCCGATGTTACTGACGTGGCCTTGAGTCAACTGATTACCTTACTGGCGTAAAGAGCGTGGAATTAATGATCAAAGGCATCTGTCGCCTTCAGCGTTCCGCTTCAAAGATCTGCGGTTAGAGATGACTTCTTATTTTACTTTTTGTTCAGTTAATCAATAAGCGGTATAAAAACACCCGAGGCTGTGATTACCGGAAGACAAACACGGATAGGCCTACAATTTCCAATTTTACCTTTATTTGAGTGTAATAAAACTAAATACACACAAAATCGATGTTATTACTTAATTCATAATTTCCTATTTTAAGTAGATTAAATTATATAGTCCTCGTCAATACATAACAAACTAGGCATAGAAATGATTGCTACTCATTCAATTACATTTGATGAAATTATGATTATACTAGCTTCTTCCCGCGACTTTGCGTGGACTACAGAATTGGGTTCGACCTGGATAAAAAGTCTATGTGTTATTCCGAAATATAGTCTATCTCTGTGCCAAATTTCATCCAGATCCGTTCAGCCGTTCTGGCGTGAAAGAGTAACAAACATCCATACATCCATACTTACAAACTTTCACGTTTATAATATTAGTAAGGATTTCACATGCGAAATTTCGCAGCCTGCTACTTTTTGTCCGGAATGAATTTTCATTCAAAATCATTTATCGCTAATCTTGCTATTTTGCTACTTATAATGAAATAGTGAACAAATCTATTTTGAACAAGCTGTGTTAAAGTCGCAGGTGAAACACTATGAAAAATGATTTCATGTAATTTTTCAAATTTTCGATGCCTATAACAAACCATCACGCCTGTATTTCATATTTGTAAAAGAGCCTATTGCCATTAACGGGCACAAAAACGCAGAGCCGCTACTGAGAATTTCATAGAAAAACCCAATAATACTTTGCTCGACCTGGGAATCGAAACCAAGACTTCTTACATAACAAATAGCGCTTGCCTGCCTTTCTTAGCAGATGTTTACACTAATTTACAATCAACCTCATACCAAAGGCTGAAGCTGGTATAGATAAACGAACGTTTAAAAAAACTGCAATTCTGACTATATTACATACATACGGGTTGAATTAATAACGTCCTTTTTTTGAAGTCGGTTAAAATGAAAGAAGACATACTAAAAGTTAATCTAGTTGGTACCTCAGAGGAAAGGTTGGTACTCATTGGTTACTTGAGTGTTACTCGTATCTTCGGTCGTGTAGGCACCTACTTAGAGCTCAGCGCGACATTGACATAATTTTGTCACATTTATCAGCATGAGCATTTTATGGCGCGCATCTATACTTAAAGTTGAAGAATTTATTTGTTTGTAACGCACTAATCTCTGGAACTAGTGGTCCGAATTGAAAAAATCTTTTTGTGTTTGATAGTCCACCGAGGAAAGTTATAGGCTATATAACATCACGCTACGCCTCTTAGAAACGAAGCAACGCCGGTGAAACCGGGCAGGTCGCTCGTGTGAGGATAAGGCCTCTTGCATAGCATGTTTTCTTTACGGTATTGCGCCAGACCGGTGCCAGCTAAGCTAGTTCACGAGCACGGTTTTTAACTGCCGTACCATAGCACCTCCGTGTCTGTCAACAAACTTCCATAGTGATTCACACAACACTGTGTGTGTACAAAAGGCCTTATTCATCATCATTTCTGCTCGGAGCTAGACTGGAATTAAGAAAATATTTTCTCGTATAAGTAAAATAAATTAAACCGAAGCGATTACGATCGGACCTCTGAGGGTAACATAGCTGGAAGCTGCACTAACGTGCATAGAACGGAATGCAATGATATTGGCATGGGAGTGAAAAGAATAAATATCTATAACGTAAAGTAACGGGGCATGCTCGTATCAAGGGACGTAATTATACATATCTAGTTGTATAGATAGAAGCTGATGCGATGCGTTCTACAGCCCTTTACAAACGCTGTAATGCAACAAGATGTATTAGTCATATCATATTGTACGCTTACACAGATTTATCAGATCTATCTTATCAGATTTCAATTCAATAGGTAGTCCCAGTGCGACTGCTACGTTAAAGGTCCGGATTCAATGACGTTATTGAGGTTTTTTATGAAATTCTGAGTAGCATCTCGGAGTTTGGGATTTATAGCACTCGCCTCTTTTTACATGGCACTGTAATTTGGGTGTACATTAGTACGCCTGTGCCTAACCCTTCGAGGATACAGGCGTGATGATATGTATGTATTATTCAATGAGTAATTCAGATCAATGCTAGTGCAGATTTGCACTAATTCACCATACTTATACCGTGCGAACATGCTCAAAACGTTGAAACCAAGCTGATACACTAAAGAGAAAATATTAATATTTTATATGACATTAAATTACTTTCGTACTGTAACAAAGGTCCCTTTCCTTTTCTATCCATAAATAGATGCCCATTCAAATATAATAGATAGATGATCATTTCAATGCGTTATGGATGCTCTGCTAATTCAGTAGTTAATACCTGGAACTTGCTGTTCATATTTATGACTGATAAGGAGCGATACAAGCGTAATCGGAAGGTGTAATAATCAAATATCTGTTCAAAGCCGCATTATAATTTAGTTATTTAATTCTGAAATCAAACATATATAGCTACCTGGCCATCAAGTCGTGGTCTTATTGTGTCGAATTGTCATACATTGACTTCATCATTGATACCTTCAGACAGTTTAGTCAATCAAATCTGTCAGTTCTAGTATCATTAAGTGCCATTGGAGACCGTTCTAGGACAATTGGAGACAATTGAAATGGCAGACTTGGGCCCTTGAATCTATGTTCTTTATTTAATTGTAAAGCCGTTAAATACTTAAAGTTAATGCTAAAAATCATTAGTATTTTCGTATTGTAAATATTTCGTAAATAGCTTTAAATATTAGTGATACAAGCACCTAATTATATGCAATTAGTTATTTCTTCAAATTTATGGACAACTTAGTAAAACGTCATTAGCAAAGTGTGCTCATATCGTGTAGAATTTTGAATTCTGTCAGACAGGCTGATTATTGAGAAGTTTATAGTTCCGTTTAAATTATCACTGCTACCGGTTTTGTCTGTAAGTCTGTTTTTGTCCAGTCCATTTTAAATATTCATATTATTTTTAATTGCCTAATCCAAAAAATATAATAAAAGTCACTGAATGACGTTTTTGATGTAATAATAATAAATAGAAGAATGAAAGTGGCGCAATGTTAGGAATAATGTTTATCAATGACCTAAACAATCGTTTTTTTATAGTACTATTTCGGCAGCCATAGTTGGCGTATAGTTTTAATTATAACAATTTCTGTTTGACATAAGAAAAGGCATGTTTTGTAAACATCTATCGCCTTTATGACAATGGTTTAGCAGCTATGCTTTTTCCAATAGTAAAAACAATTGATTTGCCATTACGAAAGGTAGTACTCGTCTGGTTATATAAAAAAGTCAGCTTATTACAATTTTAGACTAAGTGGATTTTGGTTACAGTTCTCCAAACTATGCATTAAGCAGTTTGACAAACTTCGTACACCTGCAAAAACTGCATATTGCAATTCTCTAGAAGTCTACGAGTAGATGATAGACATAATGCAGAGAACTTTTGATTTACTATGTAAACCTGACTATTAATAGGACGCGAAAAAAATATTATATCATCTATAATTGTTGCCATTTGTAGAGTTGACCTTCTATAGCTTAACAATGTCCAATAGTTGCGTTTATCACAACGATCAATGTTTATCACACCACGGCAAAAAAATTGAAACATCGTTGCTTCTACTCATTTTTTTTTTGTTTAAGTCCCTAAACGATACTGATTCAATCATCCCCGCTCATAGACATCTTTAACACCCGAAAAGTCACCGATGCTTTGCCATGCCCTAAGACCCCTACAAATAGTAGTATGCCAGAGCCGCAACAACCGAGGGGGAAACTGGCTCTCACGCGCAGAATTCTTAACACACACCTAGGTGCTTTACAAAAGACGTAGGGTGACCGCCAGCCCGTCACACCCCATGAGGTCTTTCCACAAAGCAAAACTTATCTAATACACACATTTATTTTCACACTAGGGTGTCTATAATAAAAACAAAAGGAGTAATAACCCATTATCGGTCGGAAGGTAGTACTACCACTTAAGTCTTTCTGTTGCTAATGCTGTTAAGGACCGCAGTGACAAAATAGATATGCAATCTTTTTGAATCGCCTTCTAGGCCTGCCGCGTTATCTTTTGCAATGGGAAGGAATGTAAGATACTAAAAACTATGCACATACCTTTTTCTCAAGACCTAGCAGGATCGCGAAGCCGAGGATGAAGATTATGGTCGTAGATTTTGTCATGGTGTACAACGAGATAGTGACCAGCTCTAAGCCCCAATTAGAGAAACCGACATCGATCCCACTGGCCAAGCCCGTAGGCCCAACCGACCGCAGGCAAGTCATGCACGGCAGCATCAGCTGGGGAGTTCCCGTGGAAATGTGGAGGACCAGCCTCACGAAGACAGACAGGATCCACTTCACTATGAGGTGGTACATCACCACCGTGAGTGGGAACTTGAAGTCCTGGAAATGAGGAACTGGGTTAATGGTCTTCAATATTGGACTTAATATACATTGCCCTTAGTCTATTTCAGTGATTGCGTAGTTTTTCCATTTTGTTTGGTAGGTAGGTTTTAAACTTTGACTCACTCAAAAACACCAGTCTACTATTTCAGTGGTATTAGAATGGTCGCCCAATAGCACACCATAATTACTATAACCCGGCTTCCAGACGGCGCATCAAGATGAAATATGCATCAGATTTTAAGTTAGACTTCCAACAATACAACTGCGAAAACGTCATCCAATTTCATACAGTAGTTTTTATGTGGTACGTGTACAAACATATAGACAGACAAAAATTCAACAAATTTTTGTTGCTCTAATTAAGGCCCCTCATATTACTGTTTCATTAATAACTATAATGTACAAACATCGGCTTGTTACAATTTTATTATATTATATAGAGAATATAGATTGACAACAACTTCAAATAATATGTGTTAATTCGCTTTAATTTAATTGAATATAAAATAATGGCAGTGTATCATATCCCATTCCTATGAAATAAAACAACAATTTTCCACTCTATTCTTATGGTTGAGGCAGGTCAAGTCAAGCTCATATGGCGCTATCGCCCTGTGACTATAAGTGCTGCCGCGTTCCACTCAGTGGATTGGCAGGTAGGCGATTATAACAGTCGCCTTCAGCTGTGGTGAAGACCTCAATGGCGATCTGCAACTGCTGGTGTCGCGGAGGAATGAAACCTCACTCTCGTAACCCCAGCAAAAGTGGTGTGGCGAAATACCCGTGTAATTTTAGTCGGTTACGTCACCCACTCTGGGTGGAGTCCGACACGCCCCGTCCCCTTCTCCGGGCGGCGGAAGTCCATGAGGATATCCACAAGCCCAAAAAAAAGGTCAAGATCATATCCACGACCAGTGTAGCATTCACCTTTGCATTACACGTCAACATAAATGATGCCTGTAGCAATGCATTTTTCTGTTATAGTTTTTATAACAAGACATTTTTACTAATCCTAAAGATTTCAATTTTCGCATCATTAAATTACAGCTCTTGTGGTTATTAGTAGAATTAGAAATCTCGCAGCATCTTAGCATAGGCACACAATTTTCGCTTTACACAACTATGGAAATCATTAAACAATCGCATAATCGGCATAACTGGTACGTATAAATTCCATAACACAGGTACACTTAGTTTACACTAATGATGGTGGCTACACACGATCAAGTTTATCGCTAAAGTTGGATCCAATCAATGAAACAAAAATGCGCTGTTATACGGGCGATTAAAATTGCGCAATTTGAGAACCACTTCTGCAATTCGTCCATCTTAAACACTTGAAGAACATAATAACTACTTCAAGGAATAAATTTTTTTCAAGTAACAAGTTACAGATAGAATGCAAATTCTTTTCTCCTGCCCCCATAACCTATGGGCGTATGCAACACCAGAGGTGTCGGTCGCGCTTTGCCGACCCAATCCTACAGGTAAATAGGAGTAAAAACTTGAAAATGTGTAGCTCCACCATGGAATAGTGTCATTTGGTTGCTACTAAGTGCTATATCCATTTAAAATAACATAGTAAATTGATTTTTACGATAGGCAAATGGAAAACAACACATACATTGCTTAAAAACTTTATAAAATAATATAGGTAGGCACCATTGTGATTTTATAATGATGTAGCATGGTATTTTTTTAATATTTACTGTAAAAAACATGAAAAGTTTGCTAAATTGAATTATTAAATTCTATCCTGAAATCAAATACCATAGGTTGCATCATATTATTAAGTGAGCACTCAGAGGATAGACCGCGTCTAGTCTTCTCAAATCAGGGAGGGGTTTATCTGTTTTTACATGTAAGAGCCCACTGTGTATTGAACAGATAGTTTTTGGGTTGAATCGTTGATACTCCTGCGTAATTCTCCAATATCAATGTACAGCCCCAAAAATAACAGTGCATGTCTGAAGTTATCCACAAGTGGTTTTGCCAAGGTAAATTCTAATATAAAACCTTGGAGTAAAGCCTTTGATGTTGTCGATTGTTTCACATTTGTGAATATTGTCCTTACTGATTTCGATATTTTTGCATAAGATCATTTAATTAAGTAAGTAGACCTTTATGGCTGTTTCCAACAGCTAACTTTACACACAGTTATTATATATTATATTTTCGAGATACTGTAATTAAGTGAATCTGATAATAAATAAATATTACCCAATCACCCAATCTTTATATATATAATTCTTCTGTGAGTGTGTATGTCACTGAACTTCTCTCAAACAACTGGACCGATTTTGATGAAATTTTTTGTGTGTGTTCAAGGGGATCTGGGAATGGTTTAGATCAAACGACTGGACCGATTTTGATGAAATTTTTTGTGTGTGAATGGTTTTGTCCGCTGTCCGCTGTATTTCGCTTTATACGTAGCGAAGCACGTACCGGGCCGCTAGTTACTGTATATAATACAATGGGCCAGCCAAGTGCACATTTAAGAGGAACCAACAATTTTGCTTGCACCATGAAACTTGTGTATCATTAATACAATTATATAATAATAATGGGCACTAAGGGTGCATACAATCTGGAAAATGCACTGTGAATGTGCCTATTTGCGAAAGGCTAAATCTAAATTGTAGTTTATTTTAGTATTATAAATTATGAAATCCTAAAAAACAAACATTAATGTACTTAAAATATTTCAACAAAATGACAAACATACAAGGCACAGCTTAAACAACTGGTGGTCTGGAAGAAAAAATGGGGGAAAGCATATCATAGGTAATGCAGTTACTTAGCTGGTCTCAAAAAAGTGATCGCAATTCCAAATTTTTAATCAGCTTTTTATTTTTTTATATGCCAGCTATAACATTATTTATTTAAATTTGTCTATTTATTTGCAAATCCTGAGATCAACGCATACAACCTTTTTTATGTTACATTATTAAGCAGTTAACTACCTAGGCTACCTAAATCAAGGCGAAATGCCGTGAAAGATAATTACTTTGAAAACAAATTACTCGTAAAATATCTCTGTATATAACGTAAAGCCTTAGGTATAGCACACACAGCGGCAAAATCAAATTTCGAATTACATGCAAACAATAAAACATGTTGCAAAAGAAAATATCGATACAGGCAAAATGTAATGCAAACAATTACTGATAACAGAAGCCTTACCGTTAGCAGCCATCTCTGGTAAAACGTGAGCCCGATGGACAGCGAGAAGTAAAGGAGAATAAGGCCCAAAGATAGGAGGCTTTTCTGCACACAGACCTCAGACCATTTCGGCTTCGGCTTAGTTGTAAACACGTCCTCATCAGCGTCCGATTTCAACGACAGCTGTTCATATTTTGCGCCTGGCATGGCTAGCGCAGGACGACGAAACCGATTTCAGAAATTCACTATGTTGCATATCAGCTAAGATTTTCGTTCGAATTAATTTTAACAACTTTAAAATAGGACTTCTATAAAGTTTTAGGACGCCTAAACGCCAGCTCGCGAAATACCCTAACCGTCAGTGTAATGTACCAAATGTGTCACGGCACGGCACTTAAAGACAGCACAGACTATATAAAATTTGATACGCGCGACAGCTGTCGTCTGTCAGAGTGACATTTCTAGGATTGGGGTATTGTCGGAAAACACCGATTATATTATTAAATAAATATGTAAATAATAAAATATCAGCTTGCTGGCGCGGTGGGTAGGTCCCCCGGTCCTTCCCTGTAGCAGTTCAACTAGCTTTCGTTTTTACTTTATTAAGTTAATAAGCGAAGCAAATCACCATATCATTTAGACTCAGAAGAAAACGATTGGGAGCTGAACCTGCATTTCCGTCTTTGTTAAAACCAAATATGAGTACCTACTTCGAAGAAAAAGAAAGTTAAAGTAGAAGTCGTGTCCAAACAAGAAAATAAAATATGTTTGTCGTGTTCAGAAAATTCTAAGGTAGAACTAGACCACAGGAATGACCCTTTTTCAGATCCTATTAAAGAGGAATTATGGCATATGTTACAGTGTATGCGTAAAATATGTTAAGTAAAAATATTAAACTTTTTGAACACCGTAAAAGGTTTTCATACAGACCAAATTGAGGTAACTGATACTGAAATAAAATAAAAAAACATAAATAAATCTATACATACTGGTTTCATTCAATTCAACTGTATCAAATGCAGAAGACTCGTGTAAAATTATTAAGTTTTTTGTTTTAAATAAATAATTGATTTTTATTTCTGTACTCTATCAGTAAACAATGTAACAACTCCTAATTATCTGTATAATTTAGATCACACTGAAAATAGTAGGTATTTTTTAAGAAAAAAAATGTATAACATAAATTTAATCACCAAAAACTATAATCAATCCGTATCTATAATAATCATGATGGGGTGTATTTGGGCTTGGAGTTCAAAATTACAGGCTACTTACTAGAATTAGTTTAGACACAAAAATATTTTTCTCCCCTTAATAAATACTTAAACCACAATACAGGAATAAAACTATTTCTATGTCCGGTAAAAGTCTATACGAATAACCAAACGCAATGAACGAGGAGTGAGCGGTGACTGGTGTAGATTCGCTCGATACTTGCGGGCGCGCGACTTAGCAAGTCAAAACATGAATCTACCGCACCACTTAAGTTCGCCGGTTGTATTTGTCGTTCTCAGATCGAACATTTTTTTCCATATTAGTTAATAATAGATTCTGGGGTAAGCGTCAAAAAAATTATGCAAATTACAGAATTAACCGGTTAATTTGGGTGTCTAAACCGTTTGTCCATAAGTAACCGGTAACCTTTATCATTTGGATTACAAACAGTTCACTTGTTTAACTGGTTAATGAAGGAACGATATATTTACGAGTTATATATTGAAATTCACCGCTCTTTTCAAACCGGTTCCGAGCCCTGCATACCATACCATATTACGAATAGATAGTATAGATAGAGGACGACCAGAAGCACAAAAAAGCGAGATCGATTCATGGTGGACATTCCAAAAACCCGAACGAAACGCTCGTACCGCTGAAATGTGGAAAGTGCTTCCTGAGTGGGTCTTCCCCGATAGATATAATCTGGGTGTCTTCAAATCAGGAGTGAACCGGTTTCTTCTAGGCAAGCGCGCTCCATCGTAGATCGCTTAACATCAGGCGAACTGGTGGTCAAGCGTAAGCCTATCATGAATAAAAAAAGTGTCCATATTAAAAAGATTGTGTCTATATTTATTGGAAGCAATTTATAAATAATACATAAAGAAGTTAAGGCATTTCTAAGTACGTAACTTAGACGATATTAAGAATTTTTAACTTTAGGGTTAACGATGAATATGTTTAGAAGTTGGTAATACTGGTCGACGCCAGGCTTAACTCAAAAAGACAAAAAGTACAAAAAACTGACCACAAACCTGCCTGAGATAACATGACATATTTGTTTGTCTATGGCTAGTGCTCGTAACACTTATTTATTTTCTTGGTTTCGTAAACAAAAAGAAAGGCCTACTTCTAGTAAATAGAATGTTGACATATTTATATAGCCCGTAATAGTCTCTCTGTAAATGTAAGTTTATATCTTATATTTTCTTCGTGCAATGATCCACTTTGGATGGTAAACAATGTTCGAATTCTATGTTTGACTTTGAACAAAGACGATTGCAAAACACTCAAGATGACTGATTCGAGCTCGTTCACATCATTGTTAGCTTTGGTGGACAGTCATTTATCCAAGTGTAATTTGAACGACAGTCCTAGTGAGGATGGACGGATTGGGTCGTTGCCCATGCCAATGTTAAATCTTTCACGGGGATTGTCAGATACTGGGCTGACAATATCTCCACCACAGAGACTACCGATTCCAACGATCAGTTTGAGCGAAAGCCCTATCGTCAATGTCCTATCTGAGCAGCTGTCTAACATGTTCAAAGCTAAAGAACTCAAAAAACAACAAGAGATTGAACAAGAGAAACTACAGGAGAAGATGAGGAAATTGGCACTAGAAGAGAAAAGCTGTGTGATTGATCTAATGAAAGCCGTGCAGAAGCCTGGACAGTCAGAACCATGCCGTGAGAAGGAGACTCTCAGCGGCAGCAGTTCCTTTGAATCATTGATTTTGGACTACAAAGAGTTTGTCAGTAATTCGCCAAATGAATCCACATCAGAAATACCTGCGGCACCATCAGAACCAGAACCATTACTGCCGATTAAGACAGACATGTCATACATCCTGAAGCAAAAGATCAGGAGTGGGAAGTGCTCAGCTTTTGGGAAAGTTATAACTTCACGTTTGAGGCCAGTGGCAGCACCATACCTGCGAGAAAAGGTGCCTACAACTGTGGTCAGATTTGACTTCAGCACAAAGTCTCCATGTGACTTGATCAAAGAGAAGTTGAAGAGGAAGCCAGTACACACTTCCAGCAACACATATCATGACTTTTTCTGATTAATGGGTGTTGCTATTGATGACAGTAACTCTGATTAATAGTAACATTAAACTACTTGCTATGTCAGAGTAACTCAAGTCATTAGCACTTCTCATTAAATAATTTAATTTAGTAGTAGTTTGGGTCAAGGGCTCTCAGTGTCATAGACTGACATGATTTTTGCCTATGTAAGATTTCAATGAGGATAATATTTCTATAAAAGTGATTTATAAATCATCAATGATTATATTAATTATAGTAATTAAATAATTCACAATAATTATAATAGTTAGGTTATACTAAATTCCACTTTGTATGATTCAATTTGCAATTGATAATGTAGTACATAATATTTAATTTTACCCTGTATCATTCAATGACTTTTGCGATTCACAGATGAAAAGAGGTCATAAATTATCATTTTGTTTGAAAAATGTTATGCTTCAACATCGAGGAGACTAATAGCAACATGATCAATCTGTAATTTAATATGCAATATTTTGATTAATGTAGAAAGCCTATTCAAATAAGAAGTCACCTTTGTCATAACCTGGTCAAGTACATCCAATTTGCTACTTATATGTATAAGTATTATATTGGTCTCACTATCCTACAAAATACTGTCTGGAAGTGTAAAATAGTCTCGTCAGCTATATCGTCTATAATTTTGATAAAATTATTAAAAAATTAATATGGGGCCATATAAGAATTATATCCAACCTAATTGATAGATTAAGAATAATTAAGAGTTTATCATCCATCATCAATAACTTATCTATGTATCCATTTGTCATAGCAAGCTAATGCTAGCTAGTCACTTGTGTTGGAAGCTAACAGCTGATCTAAACAATGAAGAGTTAGTTTATGAATCATTTTTATATTCATAGTGTTGAATTAATTCATGTCTTAATTGTATGATTAGATAGGGCCAGTAGTAGGGCTATTATTAGTTTTAGTATTTCCATTTTGAGGTATCTTTTATCATGAAAATAATTCATTAAAGAGCCCTTCAAATGGCAAATTTTATGGTGGCTAACTGTACCCCTTCTAGTTACCTTTTCATTTTTCTGACAATGGAACAATTAATTAATCAGCCAACTACACGAAATCTGCCAGTACTTGTCAGTGCCATTTCGATGACCATGATTCTGATCAATTAAAATAGCAGCCAACAAGTACAGACCAACCATTAAAGCCACTAAATTTTAGCCTTCTTAATAGGTGTTCTGACTTCTCAAATTGTATAAGTGGAGAACCACCTGTAATTATATCATAAATACATAAAATAATTATGAATCATAAACCCACCAAGCTAATATACAGCAGATATATTAAATCTTATGTAATATAAAATTATGTTCTGTAAATTGCATCAAAGTATTCTTGACTTTGGATATCAACAGGATGTTTTTGAATTGGTTAAGATCCTGTTTTGCCAAAGGATTGGTACATGATAATTATTATGGTCTTAAAAAAGGAAATTTTATTTCGTATTTAAATTCTGTTTTGTAAGCCTATCTAATAGGCTGATATTATGCTGATTAATTAAAAGTTACCTGTATTAGTACTCTACATGCTATCTCTGCGTGTTACCAATACATGCAATTATAATCATATGTGCATTTCAATGATTAATATTATACAGAAATTAATAATAATAATAATAATGGTTTTATTTCAGACCTCAAGTCCATATGCAAACAACTTAAAATCGTACTTAATACTTCCTGTAAATCAGGAAGTTTTATTATTGATAAGATTGATAAAGGTAATCAAAATACTTAAGTTGCTGTAACAGGGCCTTCCCGTGAAAATAAGTATGATAAATAATTACGATCGAATCGAATCTTCTTTGATTGTATTGCCAGGATACTTAAAATAACAGAAATTGGACGGTCATGGTCTTCATGGTTTATCTTTGTAATTTAAAGAATCATTAAACAGAAAAATAAATTAGACAAACACTTCCAATTAAACAGTTCACTTGGCTACGGACGAATATTCATCCAGCTTCCGCACGCAAACTTTTGCAAATCATCACTCCATCTTGCCGGAGGGCGGGGTCACGGTTTCCACTCATGAACACGTTCTCCCCAGTGGTTGTCTGTTCTTTTGGCCGACCTACTAATATGGCCAACCACTGCCACTTCAACTTGTTTATTCGGCGGGGTATGTCGTTAACTTTGGTTCTCAGTCAGATAATCTCGTTGCGGATTTTATCCTTCAGAGAGATTCGAAGTTAACATGCTCCGTAGCCCGCGGAGTGATTTTAAATTTATTGGTGGACTAACCGTACTGTGAGTGTCCACGACTCAGCACAGTAGGTGATCACGGGTAGATCGCATTAATTGAAACTTATTTGTTTTACTTTTACTTACTTGTTTTCAAACTTTGCGGTATGTGTGATGACGAACAGTAGAAGACTTGACGTAGTTTTCTAGACTACTAGATCTAGATATACATATGCTAACTAGATGCACCCTCTTGGCCTCCCTATCAAAGCTGTTTTTACCCGACTGCAAAATCTGTTTTAGAATACACATACTATATTCTAAAACAACCTTCAAGAAAATGACCATACCACCACGCCTCTATCCCCGAAGGGTTATGCAGAGGCGTACTAATGTACACCCCTAGTTGGCTGGTATTTTTAGATTTAGATCCATATAATAGGGGCCGAGCGTATTAACCGGGCACAAATTCCAAACTCCGAGCTGCTACTGAGACTTTCATAGAAAAATCCAATAACACTGCTCAACCTGGGAATCGAACCCAGGACCTCTAGCAGTCGCTCTCAGGACCACTAGAAAAAGATGGCCATTCACAGCAATAGGATTATGTGGTCATTGAACGTGATTTTGATTTTATCCAAACTCATGCCGGGACCTATGATGCTTTGCGAGGCTGATGCTAAGCTGTCCAGCATTCGGTGTGTTCTTGTTGTGCATTTGTTCTGTAGCGACTCCGCCATTAGGACTATGCCGTCTGCGAACCGTATACAAGTGCGAGATGTTCGCCGTTTATGTTTATGCCCTTACCTTTCCAGTCCAACATCTTAAACTCTGTATTTGGACATTCCATAAAGGCAAATTCAGACAAAGGTCTCAGCACCTCGATATAACGATAGTCCACTTGGCACCACTGTAAGGATTCCAGAACAGCCCAGATTTCTACAAACGCTAGTTACAAGGGACGATTATACTCCCCGAATTTCTGTATAATCTGCATTACTGTGATCTACGGTGCAATAATTATCTCGTGCAAAACCCAACCTGTTCTGGAGGCAGAAACTCGTGAAACGATTCGGGATGACTCTAGAGAACAACTTATAGATATAGCTTAGAAGAGAAATGGGTCTGTAATTTTTTTTAATTCGTGATAGGATTACGCTTGGCCGCCAGTTCGCCTGATGTTTAGCGACACTGCGCTGGATGGAGCGCTCAATTACCACGCCTTTAGAGTTCTCCCGCAGCGAATGATGGAATTAAATAGGTTTCAATCTCCTGAACAACAGGAGCTCCTCCTATTTTCAAGAGTTCTGAAATTCCATCTTCACTGGGGGGCTTTTCCATTTTTAAGCTGTCTAAGAGCCAACACGATTTCGTTTTGATTGATATCCGGCAGTTCGTCGGTGTAGTGGTGTATCAGAGTGGTTCTAGAAACGCAATTGTTCCGCTGTTGACGAGGAGCATGAGCGGTATAGTCGGCCATAAAAGTCTCCAATCTTGGCAAGAATCTCTAGCTTTGACAAAGCGGTACTACCATTGTTTGTGTTGTAGTGAGCTTCGTCATATGGCACCTTCCTAGCTGCTGAATGAATACTTTGTACCCTCGGTACCATCTTCGCGATTTAATTATTCAGATTTGGCTTTTCTGACGAAGTCAATCAGGTCAGGTTTCCCGTATTTTTACCCACAGAACGAAGACAGTATATTAGTTTAGGGTGTTTGTTTGTTGTCTTATGCCGTAGAGGTTTGTCCCATAGTTTGGACTTCTTACCTGTATGCTGCATTTGGCAAAACTTAATGCCCTCATCTTTCAACGTTCCAAATACGTTTTGTGGGGCCTCGTCAACATCCTTGGTAGGTTCCATTACATCGAATCTATCAGAGAGAAGGTTTTGAAACTGGTCACTGCCCATCAGGTTATGAAGTGGATTAGATCGGAGCGCAGACTTAATCACACGGTGTCTTTCGAGCTTTAGATCGATATTCGGAGAACCTCAGACAAGTTGGTGATCAAATCCTGTTGATTACAGAAATATCCCTGAATAAGTGCCTTTTATTTCGGGGCTTCTTCATTAAGAAGATCTTTCTCTAGACAGTTGATCTGCATTTGCTCCCTGTGATTCCGACATCCATAGCCATGAGGTTCTTTCTATTCTGTAATCGTTGTAGTTCGAAACTCCAACTTTGGTGTTGAGGTCTCCCATAACAATGCTGAAGTGAGCCTTTGTGGTGTTATGCAAGGCTCTATATATGTCTTCGACTTCATCATCCGAGGTATCGAAGTCGGTATATAAACCTGAATATTTTGTATGGAATGTTATTTAAATAGTTGGATTATCAGATTAGTTGGATTGGTTGGATGATCAGATTATCTGATTATCCGACTATGATACTCCGACACTGGATATATCTTCAACGTTATTCGAGAGGGCTATATTGACAAGGAACCCCACGCCACTCTGGGATGTCGCAACACGAAACCGACTAATAAAGGCTTCAAGCCGCCGATGACTCACGCGTAATCAAATCAATACTTAATTCCAAGACTAAACAGAATATATTTTGACATTTCTTAATACTAAACGTCCATGATAGACTTATTAATCGACTTCTTTGAATTCAAACAATCAGATCTGTAACACAAAGATACCTACTAAAACGTCTCCCCTCAGAAAAGTGCATAGACAAAATATACTAACGCGCCATGCTCATCATGCTCAGCAAATTTACTAAACAACTAATTAATGATTTCGACCGGCAAAAAATACTGAAGTGACTACAATAACTCAAACTACCTTATTTTGAGTTGCTAAATAAGGGTAAAGGGGCTGATGTCAGTAAACAAAAATACTGAACTGAAAAAGATTAAAAATTGATCATGATTTGCATTATGTACGTAAGTATTTTTCATAACATCAAAAATCCTAAAAATGTCCTACTTTTGCAATGCTAAATCGCCAAATATTTGCTCCGATCTTAAAGAAACCTAGACCGATCGACGCAGAAAAAAAATCCAATCCAACGATATTTAGATAACTCATTTTGGCCAAAATGGCGCTTTAGTAGTATTGCCTTTCCGGTGACGATTATGACTGTCCCGCCTCGCTGCCATATTTTTAGGATGCTGTTGGGGCCTGGCGCGTATAGATATAATATAGCTTAAAAACTATTTATTCCGACCTTTTCGAACATGGCGGAAGCGCTACAGTAGCGGGGCAACCCCATGAACACCCTAAATGCATGACTGCACAGAGCGCTGTGTCCTCTGCGTCTAGGTGACCCAAAGACTACTTGTAGCGGACAGTCAGCGACCTGCGCTCACGCTCAATGTCCAAGTTGTCTTTCAGGTCTTCGGAAACCCAATGGCCCAGGTACTTGAAAGTAACTTGCTTTAAGGGAATCTTTTTAAAAAGACGAACTAAGATTTGGTAAGCAGTTTTACCAGCAAAATGTTGGGTACTAAAAGTGAAATGTACCTTTTATTTTGGATTTAATTTAATTGTAAATAAAACGATTCCCGAATACTTTACTTATTTATTTGAAATTTACATTGCATCATTAGCTATTTGGCAAGATATAAGTAAGTACACTATAAGTAAGTACACGTGATTATGAAAACAATGGAAACAAGTACTATATTTCCTGATTTAAATATATAACTGTCTAAAGCATGATAAGGCTATACCGATCTTTCGATGAACCACTGTATACAAATACCACATATTTATATCACTGGAGATTTCAATATAATATCTGTCATTGAGCTAACAGTGAATGTTATATTTAAAAAGATCTTTGGGTGCAGTGCACCTATCCTATCAACTTGATACTTATAATTCTATTTCACAATTTTTCTTAGTATATAACAAGAGCATTTCTGAGTTTACACAACACACATTAATATTTGTTTTAGTATTAGGGCAGTTAACATGCACTGAACAGATCACATACCTAGTTATTCATTTTATAGCCAGTATGTGTTAGGTACGTATAGTCGATAAAGGCAATATATAAATTAATATACGATAACAAACTGAAGTATTATATAGATTCTAGCTTTTCCGAGACCCTTATCAACGGTAAGGTTGAAAGGTTCAAAGTAGAGGTATTTACTACTTATATAACACTTCTATTGCACTACCTATACTGGTTAAAATAGTTATATCTGGTATGTGGTAATGACTAAATAACTCTAGACCATCGCATCGCGTGGCTTCTGTATGCGAGGTACTGTTTCAACAGGAACTAGTGTTAATTACAAAAAATGAAAATAATTTCATAAAAAATGGAACTGATAAAATCTTTAGCTGGGAAATATAAAATGGTGTAACTGAGTTTTTTACAGCGCGGTTTTGATGCTGTTATATGGATGCATGTCAATTAACATAGTTTTATTAACTCAGCAAGACATACTTCGCGCTACCAGGATATGTGGGACTTGCCAACGAAAAACAGTAGGTACTTGCTCTTGGCAGATACTTTTATATATACATATATCCCTTTTAAATAATTTTGGAACCGGGCCAGAGAACTCTAGATCACATTTCCTACGACCCCGACAGACTGTGGTCCAACGTAATGGCTTGACCTGTGTTCAGCAGTGGACGGACTGCAAGAGCCTGATTGATAAAATAAAGAACTTTCTAAATTTCTCAGTGTTTAATATCTGACGAGGGTAATAGAGTATTTTCATCTATCAAAATATAATTATCATTTTATGTTATTTATATCTTTTTTACCATAAGAAATACGAATACAATACTTTTTTCATATAAAAACAAGATTTATTTTTAATTTGAAAATTCAAATTTATACGACGACACGTTAGGCGTAGCGGCCGAGCGATCGGCTTCTGCGTCACGTGTTGTGGGTTCGATCCCCACACGGAGCAAATATTTGTATGATCTACAGGTAGTTGTTCCGGGTCTGGGCGTTTGTGTATCTGAGAATTTGTGTTTGTAAACGCACCCACGATACAGGAGAATATCCTAGTGTGGGGCAACGTTTTTAAAAAAAAATAAAAAAAATAGAAGTTTTCGAAGTTAGTAGTAGTAAATGTATGTCACGTGACAAAAAACGCCGACCACCATTTTTTTCTTGTAAGAGACGTCAGTACAGCAGAAATACGCTTTTCGCTAAAGGTCATGAAAATTTAACGTTTTTATGTTTCTGCTTTTATGACGTCACGATACTCACGATAATGGCGGGTGCCGTTTTAGTGCGAATATTTTTATCTATGATATAATTTATTTATTTATGATATTATTTTAAGGAAATAATATTTTTTTTAAATATATGTATTTTAAAATATATATCTTAGAATAGTCTATTACCACGTCACCATATTATATCGTCAAAAGACGTCCACTGCTGAAAAATGGCAAGTACTCATAATTTCTACTAATGATCACTGCATCAATGTAAAAAACGGGCCTTAAAACATCTGAGCTAATGTTATACTTACTATTACTCAACCTGACAATATTTATCATTAATAAAGCCAATGTTTTTATTTTACTTACATTACTAAAACAATATTTCATATAATTATTGCGTTTTACTGTTCATGCTATATAGCCACAACAATTATCTTTGACTAAATAATATTAATCGTTTCGGGTAAATAATACAAAATGTATATAACTCGATAATAAGAAATTTTTATAAACATTTTATGTAATACTTATCATTAGGTACCTACCTACTTAATCTCTTATTTACATCACCTCTTAGAAAAATGTGTAATATTAATTGATATTGCTTCTATTTGAAAAGGCATTGAATTGTATATTTAGGCAGTCTAGGTAATATATTTTTTTTAGTTTAATTTCCTTATAATTTACTAATATCAAATTTTAGATAATTATACTTACTATAGAAATTGTATTAAGAGCTAAAAACTGCATAGAAAAAAATACCTAAAACGTTCAGCCGGTTAAGTTTAAGAAGCCAATACAATTTAGTAACAGTTGCACATAGGTTTATTGAAAATTTGAAACCATGTATTTTAGTAAATTAGTTTATTTTATGTATAATATGTAAGTAACTAAGTTTTGTATATATATAAGGTACCTACTTGTAAAATCAATTTGTAAATGTTATAATTGTAAGTCAAATAAATCATTAATGACGATGTGCGCTTTAATTGTACTTAACAATTATTAACACACGCCAAACTGCCACTATTTGAGATGTTTTTAATAGGTATATAAATAGTGTGCTCTGTTTGACAATTTAACTTCAGAATAACGATCTTATTCACAGTATTATAAAACGTCTAACAAACCTCATATTCTTATAATTTATTTTGTCTTCTTTTCCCTGACACAAAATATCACGCGTGAAGACAAAACAAAACATATTATAGCTATTAGGAGTTTAATAATGCGTTTTATATTATACTAGCGGCCCGCCTGCGGTTTCACCCGCGTTGCCCCATTCCTAGAAGCCTTAGCGTAATGTTAAATAAATTAAAACCTTCCTCTTGAATCACTCTATCTATTAAAAAATACCGCTTCAAAACCCGTTGCGTAGTTTTAAAGATTTAAGCATACATAGGGACGGACAGACAGCGACAGCGACTTTGTTTTATACTATGTAGTGATTATTATAAATAAGAGAGTAATTAAAAAAAAATCTTTGATAAAATATACATTTCACTTACCAGCCTATAATTGTTTAGCAAATAATCTGTTATGAAGAGGGTTTATTAAATCCTACTTTATAATAGTGGTGCTTATTTTGTTGTAGACACTGATAATATGGACACTGTATCTTTTTCATAACATTAAAAAATGACAGAAAATAATATGATTGTCATTAAAATCTGTAACTTCAACTATTGTCACTACGATTACTCTTTCGGATCTCAATTCTGCTATTTTATAATGTCATTAATGTCATCCAAAATACTTCAGAATTTTTGAATTTTGACAGTTTACCAAATCTGTCAGTCCTAACTGACCGACCATTTTGATTACTTTCTGATGGGCAGGCTTGACCCCCAGATACGAAGTTCCCCAAATCACATTCATTATGGTGGCATTATTAGTATTTATGTAGAATTCAGATCATGTTTTTAGTTATGATTACAGTAATACAACTTTAAATTACACAAATCAATATTACATTTATTAGCACAAGTAAACACAAAACGGCAACGTGTAGTTTAGTTTATAGTTAGCGTTAATTTTTAGTTAGTAGTTTGTTAGTTAGACAGAAATATAGTTAATTTGAGTGTTAATTAATATAACTATGAATATTATTGCCAATACCACTTATTTTTAATTTAGATTCTACAAACCAGTCTTCTAATTACGAAATACTTCTAAAATTTTATATTGAAAATAAATAATATTTATTCTCTCACCTCTACTTTATTTGGAGGTAGGTATGTAAGCACCTATTTGCTTCTAATTTAGCTAACTTATTGTAAAATAACTTTGTTGTTTTAAAAAAGTGTATTTTGTTGTTGCGTTTTACTTTTTAAGGCCCATTTACATGATGCAATTGTTTTGGCCATTACATATTGTCATTGTTTAGACGGTATAACCTTTATTATTCCTCGACGTACGACATTCATCAGGAAAATAATTTTAGTTAATCAGAAATTTGTATAAGCTTTTTTAACCAACCCACTTTACTCAACGGTAGATATTAATGTCAATAAATTACAATACTATAATAATAGGTATACAGCCAAAAATGTTTTACTATATTTATATTCTTCAGCAGTTATTTAGCAAATGTGAAATTTGTAGCAGCGAGACCACATTTAAAACTCTGAAAGAAGCTCCTCTAGCGCTGCCAATATTTTATGTATGTATATTCATATAATAATTTTAAATATTCGAGCAACACTGCGTATTTAAAATAGGAGGGATTACAAGTCCCTAACTAATGTCTAATTGACAGCAGAAAAATGCGGGTATCGTTATCATTAAGGCTTTTGGGACTTCACTATGCTCTTAGTAGTAAAATTGAACGAAATATGGATGGGATTTCAAGTCCATTACTAATTTATATTTTTTTAACAAACTAAACTTGCATAAGATATCTTATTCTTCTTTACGATCTCATATGCCATCGAATACATACTACATGCCATATGATAATTCCAAAGGCAAATACAGCCTTAATGTCAAAGACGTTGAGCATAGGTTATAAGCTTGGTTACAACAAAATAAAGTGAAGAAAAAACCTAATAATATAAAAGAGAGAATTACAACCATAATCCATAGTTTGTCATTCCAGGATCCGCCACTGGTTTCAAGGTATTAAGGTTGATAATGCCTTCCCAAGAACTGTTGAGGATCGTGGAGCTTTCTGGTCGCCTGGTATACGTCGCGTTCTTTGTCGGGGTATTTTGTTGGCAAATTTGGTGAATGTAGATTGAGTTTCGCTGCGTACCTGTGTAAAGAAATAGAGGATTTGGTATTATATTGTTGAAAAACACTAATGTTTTTATGTGGTTAAATGTCGGTCCATTTTATGGCGTAAAAAATAGGTATGTGTGAATAGTGATGCGCGAAAACACATAAAGAGACCGTTATTTTTTATTGTGTGTTTGTGATAATCAGAGTGTGTGTGTGATAGAAAGACTATTTACTTAAATTGTGTGCTGCGTCTGTTTGCGCTTCTGACAGAACTAACGACTGTCAACTGCATACAAGTCAACATAAAAATAAGCAATTTAGCTTGTTTTAGCACTCAGCTGTTTCTAATTTTATCATCTTTTATGTGATAATTCACGGAACAACATTACACATGTGCAAAACTGTTTATTTGACTTTCTCGTCTTCAGGTAATCTTATCTGTCACACAAATACAAGGACACGAGATAATTACGGTCATAGTGTGTAAACAAGAACACTGGCAGCGAAATTATTTAAATGATAATGTAGATTAGCCTGTCTAGGTACAATTAGTAGAGACAAAAGAAAAACGATTGTTACGACCCTTTGGAGCAGTGATACCCAAAGTAGTCTCTAAAGAGGTAGAGGTCCATGAGATGTACCTAAATGGTGTACATAGTATAGTGAATATGCAAAAAAAAAATTAGGTAAGTAGGGGTCCACACAAAAGGGAAAAAATAGCTAATACTAATATACTACTATATAAAATACTTTTTTTTATATATTGAACTATACAGCAACAAGAAATAATTTATTTTATGTTTATAACCTCCTGAACATAGTGAAAGGCGTTTTTTTAGGCATAAGGTGACTTACCTTATACCGGCAATATCAATTTCATAATGTCCGCTCAGCACGTAGTCGTTGGTGATGCGTTGCGGCACTCCGTTCTTATCCAAATTCTCCACGAAGCCAAGACACACCTGGGGATATGTTAAAGTAATTAAAAAAAACAACTTAAACTGCCGCATTAGTAGTGGTCCCAAGCGTGACTGCTTTGCTAGATCCTGGGTATTATTCCCAGGACGAGCAGTATTATTGGGTATTGCCATGAAATTCTCAGTAACAGCTCGGAATTTAGATTCTTCACCCTAGATTTCATTCCCATAAAAATAATTATACAAAATATTTCTCTAAAATTCCCTACCTGTTTCTTGAACGTGAACCCGTAGCTTGTGGTGGTGGTTTGTCCGCAGTAGTTCCCGTCTCTGTAGATTGGCTCCCCGCCCCACGACCACATGTCGAGCTCGTGGTCGTGGTCTGTGAGGAGCAGCTGCACGTACTGACGACGGATGCCCTCGTCGCGTTGACGGAGGAGGGCGGCGCGACCGATGAATTCTATGTCTTTCTGTTGGGACATGAAATAAGTTTATTGGTTTTTTTATGGGATAGGAGGGCAAACGAGCAGACGGATTACCTGATGGTAAGCGATTACCGCCGCCCATGGACACCCACCCGCAACACCAGAGATGTCACAAGTGCGTTGCCGACCTTTTAAGAGGACTGGGCCTCCGGTAACCTCACTCACTCGGCGAAACACAACGTAAGCGTTGTTTAACGCTGGTTTTCTGTGAGGCCGTGGTATCACTCAGGTCGAGCCGGCCCATTCGTACCGAAGCATGGCTCTCCCACGTTTAAAAGTTAAGTTAGTTAAGTTTAAAGTAAATTAATTACATTAATTCGTTTAGGGATGTTGTTTTAAGTAAAGTTTTGCTAGCGTAAGGATATCCCACCCTTTCACAAATCATATACAAAGATAGCAAACTAAAAAAAAAATTGGTCAACGGATACACAAGTCTCCCCCGGTCTCTCCCCGTAGCGAGCTGGTGAGAGATATTTCACCAAAAAGGCGTCAGCGAGATTTCAATTCACACCCATCCCATCCACGCGAGTTTAAAGCCACCTAAACGCACGAGTGATACCATTGGTGTTGTGATTGGATGCCGCTCTACACATTAAATAGCGCCGTCCCTTTCTCACAAGCTAAAAATGATTACGATAACACGTCATGGTACGACCTCCGAGTATTATAACCATCAGGGTATTATACCATCTAGAACTAAAGTCCAGTATTGTACCATCTAAAACGTGTAGAAGTGTCTTTAAGAGATCTATTTACAGAAATTAAATATCATCTATCATCTATATATATAAAAGAAGTATCTGACTGACTGACGTATCAACACACAGCCGAAACTATAGCAGCTAGATCACTAAGAAAGGATTTTTGTAAATTCAACCCCCAAGATGGTGAAAAGGGGGGTTAAAGTTTGTATGAAAACCATGAAACCGCGGTATCCACGTAGTTTTTAATTCTCGACGCAAACACGACGGGGTGTTTAAGTATATAAGTTTGACGTGTCTGTCTGTGGAGCTCCCGAACAGATGAACCGATTTTGATTTTTTTTTGTTTGAAAGGTGAATTAATCGGGAGTGTTCTTAGCTATGTTTGATGAAAATCGGTCCAAGATGGCCGCCGCCACAAAATGGCGGTGTCGGGAGTTTCATTCAGTATTTTTTTTTATTATGAAATTTCATTTCCTGCCGCCTTTTGCTACGATTCGCGTCAGTGTTCTAAAAGCGTTACACTCACATCAAACTTGACTCGCCAGGTTCGTCCGCACTCGAGTGGCGTGGTCATAGTGTCCAGGTCTTGCCCCCAGAACGCGAAGAACTTCTCCACGCGGAGGGCGCGGGAGGCGTAGTAACCGACGTGCGATATGCCATACCGCTCACCGACCGTCATCAACCGGTTGTATACGTGTAAAGCGAACTGCAAACATGTCAAAACATTATTTTTTAAGTAGTTAGGTACACCTTGCTACCGAAATTGAATAGAGTAGTTGACTGGTGTTTTATTTATTTAAAATAAAAGGCTCAGGGAAAAATGTAAATTTAATTATTATATATAGAATACGAATTATATTTATTTAAATATAATTCTAAAAACATCATTAAAATCTACTAATAAAGTTCTAAGTTTTTAGCGGGGATTGAGAGGGTAGCTGTCTGTCCCTTGCCCGTAAAAGGAGTGTTTTATAGAATTGGTATGGCATATTGATTTGTGACGTCACAAACAGCTATAGTTTAAGTGTTAGTTAATAAATTACTCGCAATTATTATTACGCAGAATGAGCTCGTTCTGCGTGAATCGGATCGCTAATAATTAACAAAAATTTAAGTTAACTGTTTAGTAATTTTAAGATGTCCGACCTCAGTCTACCTATGTCCAACTGTATAGGATCCGAAACGTCGATACAACGCGATAAAACAAATATTTCAATGTCACTAACCGTCAATGTTGTAACCAAAACTAACTCCAAATTCGTCGAAAACCATAATCAGCTACTTTAAACATTTGTAAACGCATCCATTTTTTGAATTCCAATTTCGAAAATAGAAAAAGTATAAGAACTTTATCCCCTAATACTTACCTCATTAGGTATATACAGCACATATCCCAATTCGCCCGTGTGTGTCAAGTTCATCGCTCTAATGCCATTGGCGAGGCCAACGTCGATCTCCTTGAAGGTAAAGAATGGAAAGTTTGACGGCGCGAGGTCGGTGTCTGTTAGTTCAGAGAGCAGGTTCCTCGTGAATGGCCCCATGATGCAGATGGCGGTGTACATGGATGTGACATCAGAGAGGGTCACTGACCCATTGCGGGGGAGGTGGCGCTTCATCCAAGCTTTACAGCGAGTCTGCTGGATCGTTGGCGCGATCATCATGTAGCTAGAATGGAATAGTTTTTCTTAGAAGATTATCAATGAGCTAATTAGTAGTATTTAACCGTTTTTCCATGAAAGAAGATAGTAGAATCCGGTTAATGGCAATAGACTCGCTCCCTATTTACATGAGACCTAAAGGCGAACTGTCTGGGTGTATATTGGTACGTGTCTGCTTAACCCTTTGAGGAATACAGGCGTTGTACGTTTATGTTTTTCTCAGTAGCTCAGCATTTGGGTTCGTGCCCGGTTAATGGCAATAGGCTCGCCCCATATTACATAAGACCTATATGTACCGGCGAACTGTGGGTGTATAGCAATACACTGCTGCCTATCCCTTCGGGTAATACAAGCATGATGGCATGTTTTATATCAGAAACAACGTCATCAAGCAATGTATTGTCTCACTACTAGGCACGAATTGAGATTCGATCCTAGTAGTGAGACAATACTCAGAATGAGAAGGCTTTTGAAATGTCTTAAGAAAAATATTCAAGACATTTTCTTGACATGGGATATATTAACGACAAATCGGGCGAAGCTTCCTCAAAGTTTTACCATGTGGTGCAGAATGCTTCTTTTCTTTCTTTCTTCTTATCCCCGAAATTAACGCGTCTCCGAAGTTATCCGCAAGTGTTAGTACCGTGGTAAAATTTAATATGAAAACTCTGTGTAAAGACAGTCGGACGTAATTATTTCGCATTCGTGAATACTGTCCTTAGTGATTTCGATATTTTTGCAAAGGAACAACTAATTAAGTTATTTGAACTGCGCAATGGCAAACTTTTTTTATTGATTAAATCGGCAAACGAGCTAACGGCAAACCCAAAGGAGTTGCTGATGCGTTGCCGAACCTTAAGAGCCCTACGGACTGCAGACTGCCAAAGCTGCTGTAACCGAGAGGAACTGGTTCTTACGTGCAAAAGTCGAAACACACACCAAGGTGCTTTACGACAGACTCCGACGTAAGCGTGGTCGCCAGCCAGTCAAACCCCAAGACGTCCTACCACCGAGCTAGTCAGATATTTTCATGCCTGTTACGGGAATCCTATCTAAAAGTCAGTGAGGAATAACATTCCAACCCGTCGCCATACGGGTAACTTCAGGCACGTGTTATTTCGGGGGAACTGTACTTGGGCATGGATATCACACTTACTGGTTTTCAGTAATCCGGGCGAGACTGCAATCATTCTCATAACCTCCCCGCTCGTTCTGCATGCCCGTGTGTATGATGCTACCCACCGGCACGTCCACATCGTTGGAGCATAGGTATTGCAACAGATCTACCACCTCGCGCCCTTGAGACTGAAAAGATGCGGTATCAGTTAAAATTGGACTTCGAAACCACACCCCGAACGCTCCACATTATGTTAAAACCCCCTATCCAATCCGAAAGGGGCATATTGGTATCCAAATCACATCACCAAATAAAATAAGAAACAAAATTTTCATGAAAGTAACCTATTCCGTAATTTTAAATTTAACACTTATCGTGCAGAAATTGCCGCAATTGAAAACATTTCAATTGATTGATCGAAAAATAGGATACCCGTATTTTTTATTTTCCTGATATTTAATCATTTTCATATTTATTTTTGACTTGAAGTTCTTTCTATTCTAAACAAATGTTATTTGTACGGTGAAACGGGTTAAAAGGTGACATGGCGTCATTTTTATGACCCTTAAAAAAATCTTATGTTAGCTTGGTATCTATCATAATTATTCATAACCTTACAGCCTTACCTATTTCATCGTTTATTTACTACTAGCTTTTGCCAGCGACTTCGTCCGCGTGGAATAGTTACTTTGTTCCCTAGTTCTTCGCCCGCGGTTTCACCTGCGTTGCCCCGTTCCTAAGGGTTGTAGCGTGATGTTTTATAGCTTGAAACCTTTCTCATGAATCACTCATTTTCCCAACATTTCCCTTCACTGCTCTGCTCCTATAGATCGTAGCGTGATGAAAGTATACTATAACCTGTGGTTTGGGCTGTGCGTTGATAGATCACTTTGTCAGTCAGTCAGTCACCTAACGTAAGAGTAGACAAATATAATCAGAAAGTTCCGAACTGCTAAGCTATCGGGAGTTACACGTGTTATTGTGAGTCAACCATAAAAGATAGACATTTGCTGTCGTGGAATATTTTTTATATAATTTTAAGGAAAACATTTTCGTCATACATGATTTCTGTGTAGCTTTAACCATTAAGGCTGCACACGCGACGGAAGCTTAAAAAATGGAGTAAGTTCTCCTGTTTTCCCAACATTTCCCTTCACTGCTCTGCTCCTATTGATCTTAGCGTGATGAAAAGTATACTATAACCTGCCCAGGAGTATGAAGAACAATTGTACCAAGTTTCGTTGAAATCCGTCGAGTGGTTTTTGTTTCTATAACGAACATACAGACAGACAGACAGACAGACAGACAGACAGACAGACGGACAGACAGACAGACAGACAGACAGACAGACAGACAAAAATTTTACTGATTGCATTTTTGGCGTCAGTATCGATCACTAATCACCCGCTGATAGTTATTTTGGAAATATATTTCATGTACAGAATTGACCTCTCTACAGATTTATTATAAGTATAGATTATTTCGTCAAAATTCCAATATTCTTAGTTTCCGCCGTATAAATGACGTCACCACACGTTTTTCGATGTTTATTTTTTTTCTCTCCGTAATTAAGAAATATAAATAATTAAATAAAACTGTTTTTGATTTTAGGATAGGAAAAAAAGTATTTTTGTTTTTGGAGGCTTAAGGATTTTCAAATGTTATAATTGCCCCTAAATCTAGCAAAATCTTTATATCTTTAAAATGTGATAAAATTTACATAGACCTTAGTATGTTTGGCACCCAGGGACGGCATCATTAATTTCAGTTTCCTCGGTTTATAATATTTCTTACGGGGTATTTTTTTTACTTGTAAAATGAAAACGATTTTATAAATAGAACCCGATCTCAATACTTAACAATACCTTCACGGGTCGGACAGGGTTTTCTCACTATATTCTATAGAAAAAAAAACTGATAATACCTACTACTAGACAACAGGCTGGCAGCATGTCTCCTATGCTCCCAGCCCGACTATACCTTATTAATTTACAGGGTCGGCAGCGCGCGAGTGACCCCTGCTGTTGTAGGCTACGGTAACCGCTTACCACCAGGAGGGCCGTATGCTTGTTTGCCACCTTAGTGGTATAAAAAAAGACTAGCAAGATGACATTAGCCACACTAAACTGTGTGTGCAAACACACACAACTTTACATCCTATAGGTATTCGCAACCTTGCTTCGCGTCGAAAGTTATGCAGGGGCAAAGAGTGGCTGTTCTACATATATTTATTTTAAATAAAAAAAAGTGTGTTATTTTTCAAATATTTTATAATAATTTATTTATTTGAAATAGTAGGTATTAATTTGTGGGGTTGCTTTATTGATGTGGTTGGTAAATGAATGTACGTCGGCACGTGATATACATATATAAACTTTAATGGTACCAGTTGAAATACATATTTATACTTATTAACTATGACCGACCTAACTGCTTGGGTGCGGGGAGACGACTGCTACGCCGCGCTAATACAGTAATGCGCCTGTATACAAATCTAATGCGTCAGCAGTGTCGCTACAAGTTATTATGTCAATTTGTACATGTTATCATGTTTCCTGTCACTATAGCAAATCTACTTTATATACATACATACACTCACGCCTTTCTCCCACAGAAGTAGGCAGAAACTATAGACCGCCACTTGCTACGATTCTTGCGGAGGTGGCGGTGATGCTCGCCACACACCACGTTCACACGGTTCCAACCGGTGCGGTGCGGTTCACACGAACTGCAGAATTTCGCTTAGCTACTTTATATCTATTTTTATGTCATAATATCTCATAATTTATAAAGTTTAGTTACTTGAGATTTGGGAAACAGGTAGAACTGCCATACTACACTGCCAATCAATATTTATACTAGTACTTCTAAGCCAGATTTACATTACGAAATTCGTGGCATAAACACAAAACTAGTTTTATCAACAAGTTCACGTATAACAAGATTTACAATGTATACATCAATTTCATGACACTGAAATAGATTCGCGAATTCCACACTAATCTACAGCAATATTATAAAGAGGAAAGATTTGTAAAATTCTTTCATCATTAGAATGCTACATTATCCCTGAGTAACATAGGCTATATTTATTATGATAAAAAATTAGGGATCCCTACTATATCTTCAATAATGTCCACCCGTGTGAAGTCGGGACGAGCCGAAACTAATGACTTGCCACTAATTTCGTAATGTAAATCCGGCTTTGAGGTCTCGCGCACCTGTATATCCATCTTGGCGAAGGAAGAGTAGTCGGCGAGTCCGACTCGCTCACGACACGCCCAATACTCGCGCTGCACTGTATCGAACCAGTGCGGTTTGCCGAATGTCTTGGTATACGCCACCTTGAATGGACGCGGCTTGTCCGGAGACTCTTTAGCATCTGTGTATAAATTGTCAAGATGTCTCCTTGAAATTTTTAGTTACATTTTCCCGGCTATGTTGGGATTGGTATCCAGTCTAACCAGATGTAACTGTGGAATATTAATATTCACACGTAACACAAGCATTTATGTAACTTACCACGAGGGGTTAACAAGAATACTAGTAATGTGCGATCCACATTGCTTTACTAGCAATGCTTTAAAAAAAATAACCCAATGAGTGCTTGCTGAACTCAGTCGCGACCCCCCTTCATCAAATCGTACACGTTTAATTGATAAACCGATCTGATCTGCAGGGTAAGGCTGGAATTGCATACATACACTCACGCCTTTCTCCCACAGGGGAAGGCAGAAAATATCTTCTCATACATAGATGATGATGTTTACCTTAGTTTGAGCAAGAAGACTCATGGAACTCATGGAATCAAATCATTAATTCCAGACAACAATCACGGAGAAACTACTGAGACGAGTCCGATTATGTTTTGTTTCGTTCGATTATTATCAAAGCCGAATGAACTACACAGAAAAAAAATGAGATGAATTTTGAATGATCTCGGATATCGGCATTGCATTGTTTGACGGCGCTTCGTTTGGTTAGACTGGAAGCCGACCACAGCATAGTTAGGAAAAGGATGGGTGCCATTAAACTGAAGGGTAATTTTTTTATTAAATACACAAAGCACTCACCAACAGTTTCAAACCAAGTGGGCCTCTCATAGCCCATGACTTGTCCAAACACAGCTCCGTTGTCGCGCAACGTCGGATAAATAGGCGAAAGTCTCAGGTTTCGGCCTGTTTCAAACTCGTGGAACGGGTACGGAAGACCATAATGTACACCTAAACAAATTTGAAGCATTCTGGTACTAAAAATATAAAGGAAAATCGGACAAAATGGTCTACATGACCAATAAGGATAATACATATGAGCAGATTTTTTTTAATGATAGCTAAAAGCACTCTTGATCAAGTCATCTTTAGAACAAAAAAATCGTTAGTTCCGTTTAGATAATTACGATGCCACATACAGATACCCACGTAAAACTTATAAAATGCTTAGGGCTTAAAAATAACAATAGGAAAAGAAAGGAAAGGAAATCAAACTATAAATATAGTTAGAGCAAGGTAGCAAGTACTTAACTCCAAAATCTTTTCAATTAAATTTAAGATTACAAGTTAAGTTTTTTTTGTGTACTTATTAGAAATGTATACTTTTTTCTGGAATAAACAGATTATTATTATTATATTTAAATCATATTTGGACTATCCTAACAATCCTAAGGAGCTAAATGTAACAATGCCACTAACCAGGAACTTCCTTGACGCGATCCCTCAGGAATCTCTTATTGTTATGTAGTCCTAGAAACCTGTTGAGGCCTAGTTCGTACATGTCGTATTTGCTGTATCCGTCGACTATCTCGTCCGCCGTGGCTTCGGCGACTCCCCCCGCGGCCGATATGCCCACCGTCTTCATACCAGCTGCTACGTGGTAGTTAAACATCTGGAATACGGATACTCGTCAAGAATTTGATAACTAAACGAGAGAATAATCTTCTTCTTCTCCCATACATATAAACAAAAAATCCGACAAGCGCCGAGGATTCCGTACAAATTTGTAGGTACATAATTATTATAATTAATTACGAATGTATCGCTTTCAGATCTTTCCTATACTTATGGAATAAGACGGTATTACTTGCCAAATTTCATAGTTCTAGATCAACGGAAAATACCCTATAAATTTTTATTCCCTTGTGTCGAAATATACGTTTTTTTGCGGCATAAACGGCCGTATCTATTTTTTCCGTTAACTTAGAAGTATGATTTTTTCACAGCTTCAAGGGACGGTAAACCTGAGCATATGGTTTTTATTTCAACTCGATACCACCACGCGTTCCCGAAATAAAGGGTCTTGATAGACAGACGGACGGACAATAACATGATCCTTTAAGGGTTCCTTTTTTCCTTTTGAGGTACGAAACCCTAAAAATTAATCGCCGAAATGTATGTACGCGCATGACTTGCAAACGACTGCACCAAATTGCATAATATATTTAATTTTTCGTTACTGTCAGGACAAGGTTTGTAAAAGAAGTTTCGTTTGTAAAGTAATTTTTTTCTTGATCCACCTGAGAAGTCAGTTATTCGCAGGCGAAGCAGCGCAGTAGTCGCTTGTAATAATAAACCTATTTCCCATCTTTATGTGTTTTTTTTTTGCATTTTCTATAATAAGATTATTAAGTTATTTTAGTGAAGGAAAAATTCAATCGCGAGCAGGCAGGGTGGCTTAGAGGTCAGAGCGTCTGGTGTATCGAACCAGAAGACGCAGTTTCAAATCCCGCACGCGATTGAATTTTTCCTTAATTAAAATAACTACCTATTTCTCAGTTACAATACTCGCTGTATTGTTACTAAATAATTTAATGTTATAACGTAATGTTAAATAGCTTAAAACCTTCCTCTTGAATCACTCTATGTATTAAAAAAACCGCTTCAAAATCTGTTGCGTAGTTTTAAAGATTTAAGCATAAATAGGGACGGCTTTGTTTTATACTATGTAGTGATTATTATTTCTGAAAGAATAAAGAAATTTTGTCATCCTTTTTTTTTTAAAGACACTTCCTGCATAAGGTGCCGTCCTGTGTCGCGGCGATCTTCAACAACATACAATCAACGAACACAAATCACAAAGTATACAACTATACACAGATTCAAAACAAATATCCGTCTCTTGCTTTCATGTGGATTTCCCAGTTCCGCCAAATCGTTCGATGTTACGAATTTAGCTTTCATAATTCTGCTATAATTCGTAATACGGAACGTTCCGGAGAAACGGAAGTTCTTCTTTCTTCTTTGACGAAGCTGCTTATGTTTGAGGAAAGTAGCTGCAAATATTGACACAAACAAATACGAAAAGTATATAAAATGTTTTGAAATAAAATAACTTTTAACAAAAAGTAAAACCACCCTAAAAACAACTACACTTATATTAAAAAATCAAAAACCCGCCTGCCAAAAAAAAACGGAACAAGATCAGCAATCAGTCGAAGACAGTTTTTGGAGTTATATACATAACAGGCTGAACACACATTATCCTCCTTTGAGTCGCGCAATCGGGTAAAAATAATGTTATGTGCAAAACAGTTTCGGAAGTCGGTACCTTCGATTTGGTTCGATTTTTTGTTTTCGCTACCGATTTTGAAACTGTCTTGCACATAACATATTTTTATATTTTTGTTTTTATTATTAAATTAAATTCAAAATTATTTCATTTCTACATTTTAAATGGCAATACTAGACAACTTAACTTATTTTAATAAGGTTAGACTTACCTCGGGTGCCTCGCCAACGATCCATTTGCAATCAGGCGAAAATGCTTCGAGTCCATTACAAAGCTTATGTAGCACGGCTTGGCTGAGACTGGGTACTCGTTTGAGGAGCTGTTGCAGAAGCACGTGGAAGTGGTCCCAGTCTTCCGGCACACAGCGCTGGGACATCGATGTTACTGCAATACAAATCTTCTACAGGATGCTTAATAGGCATGGAACATTTCGCGTGTGAAAAATAACATGAAATCATTTCCACACGTCACACCTGGTACTTTTTTTCACACAGGCACTTACAAAGGCAAGCGCGCTCCATCGTTGACTGTAGTATCGCTCAACATCAAACGAACTGGTGGTCGTGTAAGCCTATCACCAATAAAAAAACTCACTTTCTTCTTCATATACGGGTTTCGCAACCGGTTCGAAGCCTCCAGCCAGAATGCAGCCACCCCTCTCTCGCAAGTAGATGTAGCCATCAGGGTCACGGATAACTATAACAATATGAGACACAACTAGACAGTGGCTTCCTTTTTTTATAGTCTGCCACTTGGAAATTGCGGTATGTTATTTCAGACTCTGATGGGCTGTAGTTCAGTGTTGGATTTGTCAATACACCGTATTAGCTGATGCACTGATGTCGACTTTAGGAAAGGTGTATAAGCAATATAAACCTGTACCTACTATATGAATATTAGTGACAATGGGGATCGAGATTTTGGTAGATAGCTTGCAGTTATTTTGCTACTGCGCAGTACACAGTAAAAAAACTATGAAGTGACAAGAAACCCTAACTGATAATTTGGTGATTGTCTGTTTTTTACGCCTTTTTGCCTAAATGAGAGGTCCAAAGTATTTTATGTTGTCGACGGCCAGAAATGTATGTAGTGCATGCCACGGCGTGGACTACATACATTTCTTCCTTGGGTCGCTCGATTTTAACATGAATAAGAGAATGGTTACCCGTGTTTATAATTTATAACATAACATACCATCACGCCTGTATTCCCCGAAGGATTAGGCAGAGATGTACACCCATAGTCCGCCGGCATGTTTAGGTCCCATGTAATAGGGAGCGGTCCTATTGCCACTAATCGAAACTCCAAGCTGCTACTGAGAATTTCATAAAAAAAACCCAATAACACTGCTCGATCTGGAGATCGAACCCAGGACCTTAGCCTAGCGTAGCAGTTGCGCTTGGGACCACTAGACAAATGAAACAGTTTATCTATAATCTAGCAGTCTAATTATATTTAAGTATCTTAATTTAAAACTAAACACTTATACAAACCTGGAGTCATAGGATCTAAATTTTCGATAGGCTTGGTGTGTAGGTAGTAGTGTTCACAAGGCAGTAAAGGCACTTTAACTTGAGGACGAGCGAGTTGACCAACCTGGAATAATTAATTTAATATTATAGGCACACCCTGTTAACCGTATCAAAGGACCTGCTACGTGGCCTAATTAATATACACCACTCGCAACTAATAATAGTTACGAGGGGAGTGTTCTTGTGATCTAATTTTCAACATTGAAAATTAGGTCTTACAGAAACGTGTTACGAGTACCAATTAAGTTATGATTCAAATTTTGAAAGACAATACATTTTTGTAGCAAATCAAAACAAAATTTTCATCCAGTGTCGTTAGTTAGTTATAAATTTTGATTATTATCCGCCTGAAAATCCCTGAGTGCAACCATCCTAACTACTAGGCTACAGAAAGGTTACAATTCAGAGAAGAATGTAAGCGTGAACTTATACTTAAATATAACAAAATTCCGTTCAAAATATCATTCTCATAACGTAACATACCATCAAGCCTGTATTCCCCAAAGGCGTAGGCAGAGGCGTACTAATGTTCACCCACAGTTCGCCGGGCAGAAATCCGGACTCCGAGCTGCTACTGAGAATTTCATAGAAAAACCCAAAAACACTTTGCTCGACCTGGCGATCGAATCCAGGACCTCTAGCGTAGCAGTCGCGCTTGGGAGAGTAGACTAATCTAATCATTTTCGTATGAAGCATTAGGTAGCGCTTACACTCTTCTCTAAATAAGATTGAATTAGACTCTTCTATCACACTTATTAACAGCATAGCTTAGCGTTATATTGCTCTTTATCAAGAATTATGCAGCTATGAGTCTAACTTGTTACATAAAACAGTTGAAAACATTCGCAAAGATCGCTAGCTAACTCACAATAATATATATCTTAACCCTTTGACGGTCACATCACACCAGAAAAGGCGTGCCCTCAGCGCCAAGCTTCCGCATTTCATATAGAAAGTCGTGACCGTGGCGTGCTGAGAACATTTTGGTTCGTCATCTATACATGACTGCGGTGCTCAAAAGGTTAAAAGCGGCTTTCTTTAAATACATGCTCAGTTCTACAACACAACATACCATCTGCAACGCCTGTATTCCCCAAAGGGTTAGTTAGAAGTATACTTTATGTACAACCACAATTCGATGGCACGTTTTAGGTCCCATGTAATAGGGGGCGAGCCTATTGCTATTAACCGGGTACCAATCCGAACTCCGCAATATAATCTACTTTATTAAATCGCGCGCACAGCTTAAACTAGGCCTAGCAACGAGAAATTTAGCACGAAGTTCCTTAAACAACTGTTTTTATGCTTTATTTCTACCATTAACAATAGCAGTCGATGTGTTAATAATGTGACCCTGGTAGTTTTATAATAAACTAGCTTCTGTCCGCGACTTTGTCTGCGTGGACATCAGAATTGGGTCCGACTTGGATAAAAAGTAGCCTATATGTTATACCAGACTATAATCTATCTCTGTGCCAATTGTCACCCAGATCCGTTCAGCTGTTCTGGCGTGAAAGAGTAACAAACAACCATACATCCTTACTCAAAAACTTTCACGTTTATAATATTACTAAGGTTGATAAGTCCCCTACATGACCGAATTAAAGAAAGATCCTTGACGGGCTCCCCTAACAGAAAGGCATAATCATAAATTGTCGAGTCCCGATACCGTGAGTGACACCAATTGAACATAATGACACCAAATGCAGTACATGTCAATAGGAAAATTGCAATACACGACGCTGCTGTGACACAGATTGAAGAAATTGGTTGTGTATTTTAAGTACTGTACCTATAAACGTAATAGGAAAGGGTCGCTAAGCCAAATCGATTATTCAGAAGAGTATTTTTTATGGTATTTTATAGATTGTGGAAGCAAGCAACATCAAGTACGCAGGGATTCTCATTGCCACTCATTTTTATCCGGATGCGCAACGCAAAGTCGGTTAATGTGTTTATTTATGATGAGGAAATTTTTCCATTACAATACAGTCGGTGATATAGTGTCCATTACAATACATAAGCATATGTGTGATATACTTATGTATATGGGCTTATATTCTATATACTTATACATATGTTATTTTAAGTTAACTTATGTATTGTGTCATGTAAACATAATACATAAAGCAATTTACATAATTAAAGTTAAATACATTCATGATTGCACTCACACTCGCTGTTTCTCATAGTGGGAGATAAAATATTATTCCAATCAGTTGGGAAATTTCGAAAATATTTTATGGTAACATACAAAAAAATACAAACAGATAGAACCTACTTTTGAACATATTGAAATACAACTATTTTTTACGGATTTTATCGCGATGAATATTATTTAATTACTATTAGTAACATTAAGACGTCCAACAACTGAGTCTGCCCGTGACAATGGATGCTGTAAAGGATCCGAAACGTCGGAAATTAAATAATATTAATACAACGCGATAAAATCCGTAAAAAAATAGTTTTATTTCAATGTCTAATATTCGCGTAAGTGTCAGAAACCAGTATACTTTTGAACATAATTTAAATTCAAAGGAAACTCTATATAAATAAAATGAATGTTTCTTTGTATGTTTGCATTTTATTCTTTCCAAAAGCCATCCTTCGAATGGCGATGACACTTTGTTAAATTATTGCAAACACATAAACACACAAAATGATAAGTAGTATAATATAACACTTGCCTGCCTTGCCCAAAAGCCAGCGCAGTTGACGAAATAGTCGCACTCGATGGCACCATGATTTGTTTCTACGCCGCAGACTCGCTCATTCTTCGACAGCACAGCGGTCACAGAGCAGTCCTCCATCACTCCCACTCCTAAAGAAACAAGCATGTTAATTAGTATCAATCAACCCTGAAACAACTCCCAGTTGTTTTTCTTTGAAGTGCAGTAGTTTTTGAAAAAAGGTTATGAATATTCATTACGAGCGACACGTGCGCTCGTAAATCCCATCCCAATTTCTGGTGGATTTACAAACAATTCTCATTCAAACAATCGTTCATATAATTATTATTATATGAACGATTATTATTAAAATTATGAATTACGAACACTACCAAAAAATCCTACTAAATAATCCAATATAGGATAAAGAATAATCCTCGGACCTTATACCTATTATGCCTAGGAAATATTGGTACCCGACAACTTAACCGCTAATAGAATACTCACTTAGGAAGCAACTTATAAACCGCTAATAGAATACTAACAGAAAACATATTTCTCGAACCGTTTTAAAGTCGTCAGTATCCTCAATCGAATTAAGACGTAGAAAGAAAGAATTAACAAAAATCACTGAATGAACGATGACGCTTAGAGTTTATGCAGCGACACGCGGGCGTCCCTAGACCCAACTGGTAGCTTTACTCGAGGGGAGACTAAACCCACCCATGTGTCTATATACCAAGATATATACCTACACACAGCCGCAGACGGCGGCAAACACACTTCATTATCAGGAATTTTCACAGGGGAGTTGCGGACGGGCGCGAAGTTGGAAAGCAATGATGAATGACAATATTATATTATCTAAATATTTCGTTTTTACACCAGCAGATTGTAAAAACGAATATTTTTAAGTGCAATCAAATGACTTTGTTTTTATTCTAAACACAAGGAACACACCTACGCTATGAAACTTTTTTTTTCTGATAGGTTTACGCTTGAGGGCCATTTTGCCTGATGTTAAGCGACACTGCGATGTACGATAGAGCGTGCTTGCCTAGAAGAAACCAATTCACTCGTGATTTAGAGACTCGAGAGAGATGTATTGGGAAAGACGCATTCGGGAAGCTCATTCCACATTTCAGCGGTACGCATGATAAAAGTGGACTTACAAGCGTTTCGTTCGGGTTTTTGGAATGTCCATCATAAATAAATTTGGCTTTTTCGTGCTTCTGGTCATCCGATAGCAGAAAGGGCAAGGGAGAATAAGATTGTGGAGATCTTATGCACCCTCTCCGAAATGTATTCGATAAAAAACAGATTAACTAGCAACTTTGCGACGATGTTCCAGACTTTGGATTTTAGCCCGGACAAGAGAGTTGCTGGCAATGAGCTTCTTGGCACGTTTCTCGACGGATTCCAACGCCTCATATTATACCTGTCTTTATCATTTTGATGCCTATAACGTGAGACAGCACCCGATGTTCTTTTTTTGAACTACATGTACCTTCCGCACTAGGGTACAAGGCCTAGTTATCCGGGGGACTTCAAAACTACCCAGACTAGAAAAAAAATCAACCAACGACACGTGACGTAACGCAAATGGCGAGGGTCCTTATCCTTCACACCAAATGTGCAGCTAATATTATTCCACTCCAGTTTTCTGTGTATTTATCAGCATTTTGGAACATCGGTTCGTAGACATAAGAAAAAAGAATGGTTAGCTGAAAACTTGAATTTACATAACTATCTTTTAAACCGTAAGTGTCACACATATACCTACACAGGATGAGGGTTTTTACTCCGTTTAGTACTCGTAACCTAATATTAAATGAAGTATAGTCCTATTAGACAAATAACGTTATAACGGCATCGTTATTTCGATAAAAGCATCTAATAAACTCTCTTATTTCATCTATACTAATATTATAAAGAGGAGAGATTTGTATGTAAGTATGTTTGTAACGAATTGGCTCAAAAAGTACTGGACCGATTTCAAAAATTCTTTTGCTGTTAGAAAGCTACATTATCACTGAGTAACATAGGCTATATAACATCACGCTACGCCTCTTAGGAACGGAGCAGCGCGGGTGAAACCGCGAGCAGGTCGCTAGTTGTGAATACAACAAATGTGTAATCTACTCGTATTTAGGTACCGATTAGAAATTTGATAAATTCTAAAATGCTGTCTTTTCAACAATATAACAATGATGACGTTCTATAGCTTATTTATACAGTATTTATCGTTATTTAAAGACCGTACATATGACAGCTACATTTCATTTATTTGATAAAATCGGCCATCTACATATTAATATCAATACTTACCGCTCTGTACAGATTCTCTCATAAGAGCCAAACACAGCAAGTGTGGGTCACCGACGCCATCACCCGGGATCCAGAGCCCACCCAACACGTCGTCTACGTTCAGTAGCGGCCAAAGTTCCTGGCATTTCTTCGGCGTGACCAGCTCACAAGGTATGCCCCAAGAACTGTCTGGGAAAAATGCACTTGATAATATGAGTACATCAATTTTCGGGAATCCCATATACATCCCTGCCCTTTCCCTTTCACTTGTTTCACAAAACTTCGTCTAGTTCTTCCCGGGATCCTAGGGATTGTGTCGTATCAAGAAGTAAAATGGAAAGCAGAAGATAGAGAACAGTGGCGATTGCTCCAACGACAAGAGCTGAGCTCTTAAATTAAAAAAAACATGTTCATACCATCAGGCCTGTATTCCCCGAAGGCTTAGTCAGAAGTGTATTGAGCTTACACTCACATTTTACCAGTATTTTTGAGTACCATATAATATAGGCTATTGCTATTAACCGAGCACAAATCCAAACTGTGTGCTACGGAATAACCAAATAACACTGCTCCGGCAACCTGGAAATCTCTACGCTTAGGACCACTAGACTAATGTAGGAATACAAGTGTGATGGTACGTTATGGTAATTAGTTTAAAAGCAATAGACCGTGGCTTTTAATTAAATTAATACCTACTTTAATTCATAGCTGAATGATTAAACGTTTTGTTATCACAAGCCTCGTTACATCGAGGAGGGTTACGTAAATTGAAAATCCAAAAGAGACATTATAATAATATTGTCAATTTAAAAAGTGAATAATTCAACCCTGGCTAGGGCACATATAATCGCAGTGTTTGAAACGCAATACAAAGATGAAATAAAAAGAAAAAAAAGGAAAAAAGATTCTTAAAAAAGAGGGAGCAGTATAATGGGACAGATTTAAATAAAATACGCTTGTACATAATATTATTTGCGAGTTAATTAACTCTTTGGTTCGCTTCACGTTGCGTTGTAACGAATTTAATGTTGTATCTCAATTTTTTGCGGAGGAGATTATGTGACAGTTTCTGTCTAAGTCCCACAGGTCCAAATCTATACTTATAATAAATCTGTAAAGAGGTCAATTCTGTACATGAAATATATTTCCAAAATAACTATCAGCGGGTGATTAGTGATCGATACTGACGCCAAAAATGCAATCAGTAAAATTTTTGTCTGTCTGTCTGTATGTTCGTTATAGAAACAAAAACCACTCGACGGATTTTAACGAAACTTGGTACAATTGTTGTTCATACTCCTGGGCAGGTTATAGTATACTTTTCATCACGCTACGATCAATAGGAGCAGAGCAGTGAAGGGAAATGTTGGGAAAATGAGTGATTCATGAGAAAGGTTTCAAGCTATAAAACATCACGCTACAACCCTTAGGAACGGGGCAACGCAGGTGAAACCGCGGGCGAAAAACTAGGGAACAAAGTAACTATTCCACGCGGACGAAGTCGCTGGCAAAAGCTAGTAGCATAATATATTTCGGATTTGACATTTTCTACGTATATGCTGCCGATTTTAATAAAACAACCTTAACAATAAGGCGCAGGCAAATTGTCCAGGATATAGATTGCATCCTGAGGAAGGACAAAATTATTTTATTTTGTGCCTCAAAAAGTACTTTGGGATGCGAGCGAAACCGCGAGCAACAGCTAGTAGCTTCATGAACGCATTATAAAGTTTATTGATACTCCATTAAGACCTATAGAACCCACACATTCAACATAACCTACACAATAACCGTTATCTGCAGCACGTAGGCGCTATTGGTCGAGCATTTCTAAAGGGCGCCCTAGCCGTAACACAAGTTTTTAATTAAATTGCAAACTCCCCTTTGTCGGTTCATCCAGTCAAAGGGGTGGACAGCCCTCCAGAAAAAGCTTTGTAATGAAAAGCAACGTTTGTTTGAGTTTTGTGTCCACTCGCAAACGTGAAACTTCGTGTTTAGTGTAAAAATATATACCTAGAAGTGTACATAGTAGTGTAGGGTGTAGATAAAAATGATGGATAACACTATGTACTGTAATTCCTTCGGTGCTTTGGCGAAAACGTGCAACCATGTGCCACGGCCGTCTTGGGTCTTGCATGTCTATGTTTTACATTTATCCTCCAATAAAAAGCTAACGCACGTCCGCCATTACGTAAATCATACCCAAAGATCTGAATTATGCAGTCAACGTCAACGCTCCTTGGATATTAGAGATGGTAAACATTAAGTCCACCATAATGATTGTTTGTACACGCGGATACATATTTATGCATGACTTTTCAGTATAATCTGACTTTGCATTTTATAGGCTTTTTGTTTTAAAAGATGTCGGTTTATACTGGAAATGTGTAACCGTGCATTTATTAAAGAATTAATAAATCATATTCAACTCCGATCACTGATTATATTATTACAATCGTAGTTTTGTAATAGCTGAAAATATCCCCCATAAATTAGGATCTTCGTAAAAGTTCCTATGTCAAATCAAAAAGCTTAGTAAAATATTCAGCCTCTCTTTGAAACATTAAATTAATTGCAAAATAACAAATACGTACACAGATTGGCTCTTCATTCTCCGGTAGACGGTCATCCGATCCCGGTTTCTGGCCAGCAGGAGAGACCCACATTGTTTCCAACCCGTCTGTCTCCCCTTTGCTTCAAGGTCCTGGAGGAGTTTGATCGATGACTGCGTCAGACGAACTTGTGCGAGTGTGGGCTTGAAAGAGCCGACAAGACCCGAAGAGTGCCAACGGCTGCCAATGCCGACCCTGCATGGAGAAATACCATTGATACAATTTATAAGCATAGACTGTCTGAATGAACTTTAGAATTTTAGTACATAGAAACCTCAGTATGGGACCCTAACTGTAATAAAAGTTTTAAAAGCGGCCAGTTCACGAATACACCTCTAACGTGCATCTAATGTCTACGCCATAAAAAATCTATGTGTTGGAGACATCTCACATCATGCCGCACCTGGCCTTTTTAATGCATTTAATGCGTCAGACGTAATCCACTACTTAATAGTCAAAAGAGCTGTGGCTGTCTGAAGCTAAGCTAAGTAAAATTATTTAAGTGGGTGTTTCTGTGCAAACATATCAAAATTAGGACAATAATTACAAATGCGAAACATTTACGACCCTGATTTCCTTTACGCCGAGGTTACTCCATTATTCTCTGAGTTTTTTTCGGTGTTTCATCTCAGAGGTCATTAGTTAGGAAATCCCGGTGTCATCTAGTTAAAAAAACAAAATTGACTTGTAAAAGTGTCCTTAAAGATCTATTTACAGAAATAAATATTATTTAATCATTTATATTTAAATTTACCTAATAACAGGAACAGGGTGTAAAAAAGCACATAAGGGGAGGACTACGTCGACGAACAGTGAACCGATATAAACTGGTAATAGTAGCTGCAAAACCACTTGCAGACGACTTCAGGCCAGGCTAGTAATATCGAGCGCACTGTACATTTCGAGTGTACGCTAGTTAGTATTAAACTATACAAGTTTAAATTGCATAAAGAGGTCGACGAGTGAGCACAAATTGAAGCGCAGCGATTTAGTAGCGCTTCCGCCCGTTATATAATTTATGGCTAAGTACTGATGATGCAGCTTGGTTTCAAGTTGAAGAATTATTTTTGCATGGCCTGGTAGAACAACCTGTCAATAGCTAGATCAGAAATTATCTAAATACTAGCGGGCCCGGCAAACGTTGTCTTGCCCTGTATCATCATCTTCCTGCCCTTTATTTGTCGTCGGCGCAGCATGTCCTTTTCTTCCATTCATCACATTCCCATGTCTTGCCCTATATATTAAAAAAAAATCGTAGAACCCGATTGCGGTGCCACCTACTGGCTCAAATTGTGAATCTAAACCATCCAGGAACCCAATTAAACATACACAAAAAAAAATCAAAATCACACCAGCAGCTTATGAGAAGTTCGGACAATGCACAGAACGCCATCTACTTACTGGCCTTGCCGAAACAGAAATCGACATCATGTTCATTCATGTCCGTGTTTTATTTCTGTCAAATCTGTCAATCCGTTCCCGAAACAATGTAGGTATGAGAAAATAAATTTTCATCATGTTTTTTTTTCGATGTTTTAATAGTTATTCTGCTATTCGGGGAGGAGACAATTTCAACAAACCAAATATCATAAAAATCGGTTCACCCGTTCTCGAGTTATACGTGTTGTAACAAACCCGACTTTGTTTTATATATATAAGATGACCCGGTGTACTTCGTATCACCTGTCGTAACGATTTGAAAAAAATGGCTGAAAATTTTGATTTTCTACTCTGTATCGTTCTGACTGCAAGTCTATTTTCCATGTTATGGTTCATGCAGTTATTCTATTACAGACTCGAATGTCAACAAATAAGGTGCCTATTTTTTTCGGTTTGTACCGGTTGCGCCATACCTATTAAAAAAAATTCAGATCTAAAAAAGTCTAGCAACACAAAATGTCATCAAATGTCTTTGAAAGGCTATCTTGAGTCGTTTGAAAAATACTCAAAACAGTTTTTTCTATGAAATTACTACATGTTTTAACATGTTCTTGACTACTGACTCCAGTCTGAATCCATTCTTCTAGGTCGCACCAAATAGACGATTGATATCAATATTTTTTTTTCTGCATGCCAGCCAAATAGTTTAAACACATTAAATACTCTTTTTTATATGCACGATTTCAAACAATGACAACCATCATACTATGTGGCAACTATGACAACTATCAAAATAACAGTTTAAATGGGTTTAGGGGGTTTAGGAGTATGAAGCACAGAGAGTAAAGCGCTCCATGCACCGTAGAAAAGGGAGGATCCTCCGACCGGACGGGTGTTTTGTCCGGTGGGCTACTGCCCGACATTTCTTGTCGGATTTTACTATTTGGTCTAAGTCGTGGAGAAATCCGTTTGCGCGATGTAGGACTCGCGACTTAGTTCTTCCTTAATCGAGTAGATGCGCTGTACTTGTAATGCCGCTACATGGGTAAAAATGTAAAATTAAATTATCCCACGGGAACGTGATAAAAAATATCCTATGTCCTTCTCCCGGTTTTAAGCTACCTCCCTACCAATTTTCAGCCAAATCAGTTCAGCCATTCTTGAGTTATAAATAGTGTAACTAACACAACTTTCTTTTATATATATAGATTAAGTGTAGATATCAACATGCACACACCATTCTGGTATGTAACTTACGCCAGTACTTACATAAGTCTATACTTATATACAGATGTTGTATATTTGTTTGTACAAATTTTTAGTATTGTTTTTGTGGGTCAGACTACCTGAGTATCATTTATCCTTATATTACCAATTCATTCAAAGATCACTGCTGACAATAAAACCATTGTGCCCATTTTAGTGATGTGTTATGGGGTTCTTCTATGAAATCCTCAATAGCAACTCAGTTTGGATTTGTATGTAGTTAATAGCAATAGGCACACCCCCTATTAAATGACCTAAACATACTGGCACACCCTTCGGGGAATACAGGTGTGATAGCCTGTTATGTTGTTGTAGTCAGTTACATGGCTTGCAATAAAGAATATCCTGTCACCTTTGATGTTTTAAATTTATGTAAAATTAAGTGATATAAAAAAATATTCCTTTTGGTATAAAAGGTTTCGAAATTGTAATTGGTACAACGGCACTCACAACTCTACCTACATCTTTATCTTCATTTCTAATGAAAGATTGTAGTATTTGTTTATGTGCCTTAGAAGGTTATTTTTTCAATTATTAATAAATTACAGAAATTTTTCAATTCAATCTTGGATGATAACCTCAAATATTGATTTGATAAACAATCAAATAATTTTTTGAATTAGATGGCAATCATTATTGTTAATTTTCAGAACTGACGCATGTCTCAACATTAGTTGTATGCTTAACAATTTAAAAACCAATACAAAATTCTTCTTATGATTCCATGATGATAAACACCAGACAAAAAGCTTTAAAAATTTCGACATTATATTACACCTCTTAAAATATTAATAGGGAGCATACCACAATAAAAAAAAAATTTTTGATATGTGCAATTGTGCATGTTGTGGGGTTACTGAAGATATGAAAAAGTATGTTATGATTATAAAATAAACATTGCACACAATATTTTATGAGCCCTAGATGGAGAATTGCACACATCCCACCACTGCATTGATGTGTAATAAAGTGAATCACAGTTTGCTATGGCTGTTGTAAGTTTTTCAACAAACTTTTATTAACAGAAATCATTTTTATAGTTCTTAGTTCAAAATGCATTAACCAACGCACTGACAATATTGACAATGCAAATTTAAAATAAAGCTGTAATTTATTTTGACTATAATCTAGAACTGAGAGTATGAAATCAAAGTGATTCCTGGTATTGTAATTAACAATAATGTAGTACATAGTTTACATAAAAGGGGAAGGAAAATATAGTGAAGAATCCGGCACACCTGAGAGATTTTTTCAAAGGTGTGAAGTCTCAGCATTCTATAGGCTAGCCTACACTTTGTCTACAATATATTATGCATCTATACTTTCTCTACAATAAAAATCCATAATAAGTGTGGTGAGATGTTGATGGGATAGACTATGCAATTTAGTCATTATATAATTCTAATTTTAAACACACAAAGTAAAATAATAACACAATAGATCACGGTACTGTATACTAGTACCTTTTATAGAGTATCCCTATTATTGGAAAACTATTGGCAAAATGCGAAAGGTGATTAGGTAGTTGAAACTTTCGATATTAACTTTTGATTTCCACAAATCTAATTGATCGCAAAATAAGACAACTCTAAGAAATAATCTACAGAATACGCAAAGCTTACCGCTGCTCAAATACGGAAATACCGGTCACTGCCATCTTAGGATCGAAGCGTAATGTTATATGAACATACTTACTTTTCTTTCTCTATGACGATGGTTTGGTCGCCCCAGCCACGGCGCGCCAGATGATACGCCACGGCTGCTCCCATCATCCCTCCGCCACATATCACCACCTTAGCCTTTGAAGGCAACGCCGACAAACACCCCTCTAACCGCTCTTCATGATCTAACGAATCCAATCGACTCGAAAACTCCCTAGACACTATACCTATACATTTATACGCATTATACTTTCGCACGTCCCGAAAACCTTTAATTAACATCGTTTCAATTGGTACACATAGGTAAAATAAAATACAAATTTTTACATAAACTATTACATCTACAAAAATTATCTAAAAGATATCTAAAAATAATTATAACGAGGATTCGCCTGTGAGCTACCTCGAGATAAAATGTTTTTTTGACATTTGACATACAAAAATCACTAGACTATACAATACAGTGTTGCAATTACAAAAAAAGGCGGCTTCATTATTATCAACTTTTATTGGAAGAAATAAACCACGTAGATGTTTAATTTCAGTAAATTTTGTAATAGTACCGACGCACTCACAACCTGATACGTAATTAAATAGATATCCCTGATTTATATACTGGCCAAAAACAATAGAGTGGTTATTGATTGTTTTCGATCACAAGTAGGTACATACCTAGTAACAATATGTAAGAATATGTAGGTATTGCTTTCTTCCTATCACGCGAGGAGCGGCGAGCTTAGTCGGCCAGACGAGTCTGAACCAATTAATTTTTAATTCACATAGAAAATTATTGAAAGCTGCAAATTATACATACCTACCTAATTAGTTTTTTCACATCCCTAGATTAACCTCTCGTCTAGCCGCTCGCGCGAATTTCTTCACATGAACAGTTAGGAGGTAAGGAGATATAAAAATAAAAACATAATTAGTACGTACGGTACCTAAGTAGTAGTAATAGTAGGTACTCATCTTCTTAGAAATACATAGGTCAAAGAGCATAGTAATAAATAGGAAAACATAGGTACCTACTTCAGCGAGGGTAACAGTTTTTCCTGTCCTAAGTATTTAGATTTAATTAAGCTCACTTATTTCATAATTACATAAACTATGTAATAATTATTTTTGGAAAAAAAAACAATAGGTAATAATTTATCGTAGGTACGCATACCAATGATAAATTATCGTCTTCGTCCATTTTTTAGGTAATTATTTGTGAATTTTTTGTAAATCTAGTATGTAACAAAAACCGCAAATTCCAATTTGGGTGGATATAGACATAGATATCATCGATACGCTACCTACATTGCAAACAAAGACTGTTTCCATAGCGACAGGCAGAGGCAATTCAATATCAGTCAACTCTTTCTTTTAAAATTCATTTTTTTTTATATTCGTTTCTAAAGGCGTTACAAACATGTCGGTAGTGGAAATTATAAATCACGATGAAGTGATTTATACGATTTTGGACAAACCCCCGCCGGAGCCACCTAAAACTCCCAGGTATCAATACAAAATCCCTTTTTGTAGGCATAGTAGAGACATTTTACATATTCTTCTTGTAGTTATGGACACATTCTTGATAAATAATATATAAAGAACCAGTACGGTTACCTACCTATTGTAGGTAATCGAACTGGTTATCGTGCTATACTTACCTACATTACACTACATTCCATTTAAAAAAATCGGCTACCCAATCAACTCAGTCACGATACCAGTGCCACACAAAAGAAGCTATTAAAGGCTGAATAACTATTTGATTGCAGATACGAATCCAAACTAGAAAAAGAATTAAAAGAAGCTAAAAGACCACAACTTCGCCGAACATTTGGTTACGCTGAAACACCACTCAAAGCGCCTGATCAGTTCTTAAAAAAGGGCCAAGGAATAGGTCAGCCTGTTAAGAAGACTGATCATAAATGCTTTGTGTCCGGTAATCTTCCACCAGTTCCAAAACGTCCGCCACCGGGAAAGAAGCAGGAAAAACCAACAGTTAATTTCAGAGTAATTAACATAAAGAAGGCTATCAAGACGAAAGGAAAGCCTGTAGAACCAAGGTAAACTAACAGACTTGCAATGCACTTTGTTGAGAGCTTTGTTCCGATTTTATTTCTGGAACTGCCTATATTGCTTATGCTACTGCTTTCATAGAATTTTTCCCAAACCCAGAACGACTATCTAATAGGCAAAGATTTTAATATCTTTTCCTCTTTTATCTGATCAGGCTGGTGGACACAAGGGACGGCCACATAAAGAAGATCAAAGGGTCTGGCGAAGTTCCCGAGTTTTGCCTCAGGCCAGATTTTGGTCAGATGCCAGCTTACTTGGTAAAGAGAAACAGGCGAATACAGAAGGCTATAGAAAAATTGCGGTACGCGGAAGAAAATAAGGAAAGTTTGTGCCAACTCATTAGCGCCCAGGATCGTGAGAAACTACTTGACGTAAGTTTTTAGGCTAAAAAGGACGAGTCAATTCGCGCAGTGTTGAAGGTGAAGGTTCTACGCCACGGATTGTGGGTTCGATTCCCACATGGAACAAAGGGCCTACAGGTCGGTAGTTGTTCTAAGTCTGGGTGTTTGTATTAGTATGTAATCAAGTTTTTTTAAAGAGTATCTATGGCGTTTCTTGCCGGCTCTTCTCCATACGACCCACTCTTTGGAACCGTGCAACTAGTTTTGACTTTTCAAAAGTACCTATTTAGTGGTCTAATTGATATAAAACATCTTTGACCTTTGACTTTATGCAGGAGAAAAGCCTAGTGTGAAAGCTTTTAAAGAAAAAAAGTTTTGTTCTGACGAGTACTTAAATTAGTGCTACAGAGTTAATTAATTTAAATGATTTTACAGGATTTGAAGCACAATTGGTCACTGATGCAAAAAGCATTCCTTCAACTACCGATGCTTACGGATACGATCCCGAAGATCCTTCGAAAGACTAAAATGGAGCAAGAGCTGAGACAGTTAGAAAAAGACATAGCTTTAGTTGAAAGCAATCCCTACATATACATTTACGAATAAGGTCGTTTATGGGGCGTATACTATAAATTTGATAAAATCCCGTTTACAATAGTAATTCAATGAATTCCAGGATCAACGGCATTAGAATTTGCCGATAGAATTAGTACCTAATCTAAATATTTCAATGAAGTTAATGCTTCTTTTGGTTTGGCTGCTTCAATTAATATAGGGTTTTTAATGCTATTTACTGGCAAACCTAGAATATTTAGGAAATCTTTATTAATCGTTGGCTAATAACATTTTTCCCGTCTTTACCAGGGACCTGCCTGAAAAGCCTACTACGTACCGGCTGAGCTAAATTTATGTGGGTAAAAGTGTAAATTTAAGCTACCTAAGTACCTACTTGAAATAATACTTTCTGGATGTAATGATTAACATGTTATTAACTAATGAAAAAAATTATATAAATTGAGTAAGATTTATAGACGAAAATGTCTACCACCAATATAATTTTGGTGATGTAATATTTTTTAATTGGTTTACTTTTACGTCTTTACATTATGTACTTTTTCAATTAAGTAGTTATGTTATTTAGTATATACCATATCATATTTAGTTATTGCGATTGAACACCGTGTGTTTACGTGAAAAAGAAAAATTATTTAGCGATCCTACAATACGTCGACCTGTACCTACCTACAGCTAGAATTACGGTTAATTATTTTTAAATAAATTGGTTTGAATAAACATATTTTTCATATTTTAGTATTGAAAAATATCCTTCGATACTTACTTACTCTACATATTATTCACATCAGACGAATGCGTGCTCACCACGGAGAAGAACGGTAAGGTGAAAGGGGCGGTCCCCCTCGGGCCGGGTCCTGGGAGCCTCAAAATCTCGAGAAGTCCTTTTTAGTTAAATTCATTGGTATCAGTAACGAATACTTTAATGTTAAATCGGGGCATACTCTTCTACGTAAATAAACTTTACTACGGGATTAACTCAGAAATCGCAAAATATTCGTCTATTCCTAGTATTAGCAACACACGAGAACTTTATATACATACGGGATTAGCAACTAGTTTAAGACATCTATATATAAAAATCTATATACTTAACCCATGAAGTTAAGGAAAAAATAAGGATTGAGGAACAACATAAGATTTTTAAAATCTGATCTCTCATTATTTAGCAGCAATGTAGCTTATTTTGCAGCACGAATTCTAGATTTAGCAGCAAAATATATCACTAGTTATTTTAATGCAAAAGTGGCTCCGCAATCTAAACGTCTGAATTGAGGAGCCACCTGGAACTCGTTATGTAATAGATGAATATTTATGAGTATTGTTTTTTTAGAATCCAAAATATATACATTGCTGAACTGTGCAGATATATTTAGCAGACATTTCTGCTAAATGTTAGTATCTCTGGCTTTAGATTCCGTTGAGATCTACAGTCAAACATATATAATTAGAACGTAAGGATTAAGGAGCCAAAGAAAATGCGTTCATATACAAAATTTACTCTGTTTTACTATTTTACTCCTATACTGCAAAAAGAAACACAACACCTACTAAATGATCAATATGTCGAATATATTAATTGATCGCTCACATCCAATAGAAATTCACCTCTTGAGTTTAGATTGAGGAGCCATAATAAAAGGATTGTATTTTCTTTCATTTTAGCAATATAGAAGCTAAATTTTTAGACGGTAATATGCAAAATTGCCACTACGTGATACAAAATTTTCATAAATATTCATCTATTACTTGACGAGTTCCAGGTGGCTCCTCAATTCAGACGTTTAGATTGAGGAGCCAATTTTGCATTAAAATAACTAGTGATATATTTTGCTGCTAAATCTAGAATTCGTGCTGCAAAATAAGCTACATTGCTGCTAAATAATGGTGAGATCAGATTTTAAAAATCTGATGTGGCTCCTTAATCCTTACGGACATGAAAAATAATATTCATGATTTCATCTGGATCTCAGATTCATTACAAAAAATACACTGCTTGGACAAAACCAACAAATTTATTCAGATAATATTCACAAAAATAATGAGGGATCGCTACAATATAATGTATTATTCTAATTGACTAGATTCTGAACTAGATAATGTAGAGACTGAGCCTCAAAAGATATGTCACCATGGCCAATTTTATTAGTACTTAACACTACCATAAGAGTAAAAATAGGTACGGCTTATTTGGAGGCGTGGTCTTTACTTTTTTTATTAACAGATTGCTATGATATCTCACTAAGCAACTTTTGATTGGCAGCTGGCTCCGAATAGACACAATAGTACAATGAACGAAAACCTTAAAACTAATTTTCCGCCTTCAATAAGTAACATTTATGTTTGTAAAAAGTAAATGGTTTCGAAAATTCCACTAAAAAATACGTAGGTTATACAAGTCATGCTTTACATAAAACAAAATCTGGAAGATATATTCACAGTAGGTACACTGTAATTCTTAAATACACCACATCTAGATATTTTAACAGTAAAATTGGCACAAATTATGTAATCAATATTGAAAAGATAGAAATAAAATGGTACACGGTTTAAAATTTATTGGCTTCTCTAAGATTACAAATCAGTTCAACTTCAAGGGGAAATAAATTACAAAACAACCTACAAATTATTTGAAGTTCACAGATACACATACAAATAGAGATTTGAAGGGGTAGGTATTATTAAAATATTTCAAGTTATGTAAATATATCTAATACTAGGTCATGTTTTGATTAATCCGGGTTGAAAATTAGCATATAGGTAAGTGGCGGATTACATACACCAACTTAATACTTTGTTAAAGTAATATGTAAGATATTTTTTTAGTAGTATAAGTCTCAATTTACATTGCCGCCGAATGAAAGGGAAATTTTGGAAAAAATTATACACAGCATTTTGAACTTTAACTACATTGCGTAACGCTCTAGGATTCCCTAGGCCTACGCCTGGCAGCACTCGCGGACTGCGCGCGAATTCGCCGGACATGCGAATTGTTTTTGGTTGCATCTATTTTGTACGTTACGGTGGCGGGTAATAACCGCCCCTGCGACCGTGGCCTCTGTTAACCTAGGTACTTTAGTAACGCATCATTTTGGAGGATTACTATAAGTACCTACGTAAGAAGTTAAAGAGAGCAAACTTTTATTCTCTCATGTCGTAAGAAATACTAACAACGATATGGAGGGATAGGTATATAGTACATACTATATTATTCTAAATCACGGCCACACCTTAGGTAACGTGTCTCTCCTAGCAAAATAGAAATGTTTGATATAATGTGTAATTATTATTATGTATGATAATAAAACGCAGTAGGTATACACGTGAGCCACAGATAGAGAAAAGTGGAGAAGAGTCGCAAGAGCCACAACCTATATCGAAGAAGACAATCCATGGCCACGATTGGACAAGGCTTTACGAGTAAGGGCCAATTTCACCAACTCCGAGAAGTCCCCGATAGACTTGGCAGTTAATTGGATTCAAATTCTGTCCCATTTTTATAGCCCTTACAAGAAATATTAAACGCAGATGCACTTGTCGATTGATTTACAAAAATAATAATGTAGGTACGTTATTATCTTTGTATGCGACTACAATTTTAATTAGCTAATAAATAAACTACCATATTTGTTCAGGAAGTTTTAGTTCTTAATCACAAAGATTGGCGCGTGATAACAATTTCTTGTAAGTAAAAGCAGTGACAATACTCAAATTATCTATAACATTTCAATCACAAGTATGAAATTCATACTTATACAAAGGCCATATACCCAAGGGGGCGGGGTTCAAAATGGCTACAATACGAATCACAGACACAAGATGTACATTATTACCTTTCAATTAGAAGTCAGTTTATACTGGATTTTAACTCCCCACCCCCCAGAGTCCTAATTGTCTATGACGATTTTGCGATTACTCGCTTCAAAAACAAGTGTACTTCTTGCAACACGAATCACCGTTTGGAATAAATAGGAGGCTAATTCAACTAATTTGTTTTAGTGACGGATCGATTCATTTGTTAACTTCTACGAAAATATACCTACAATACGTACGATCGGTGGTATTCAGTAGAACGAAACGAAAATTGTCATTTTTGCCACTTATTGCACAATTATAGTCACCTAATCACACCTAACTAAATAGTATAACCCCCTTATACATAAAAATTTAAAAGGTCCTTATAAACTTCTTATAGCTATGTTTTATCTTGTTTTGTCACATGATATTCTGTGACAGGGAAAAGTTGACAAAACATATTATAACTTTATATAGAAGTTTATAAGACCTTTTATATTTTTATAAATAACGGGGTTATTATATATACAAAAATATTTTTTTACACTTTATAGTTAGCGCTACAAATCATATCAATTCAATAGCGCTAACGTATTAATGCAGGTAATCGATAAAACCGATGCCGAAGTATCGATAAAACCGTTAACGCGATCAAATTAAACTTATTCGTAGCGTTTGCTTGAGAGATAAGCTGGAGTTAGTGATGGATTACTACTCCCAAACAATATTAGATGAATAAATGGATTAGGTTCGATATACAACTACCTACCCCTAAATTTACCTTGTGTAGAATTTATGTCACAGAGATATGAGGAACAATATATTTATCGCCTCGATTGTCTTCTGCACATAGTAAGCGAGGTTGTATTGAAGAAGGAAAAAATTATTTATATTTTTGTATTGATGGAACATAACTCAGTGAGATAGCCCGCGATGACTACAGTTCTCTTATCGCGCGCCACTATTTTATCGGCTCAACCATTTGCTTACAACTTCAAAGAGGCACAATTATATTCCTCATAAGGTTTCATAATATTAGTTGTCTTTATCATTTTTCTTTTATGTTACACTAGCTACTGCCCGCGGTTCCACTTACATCCCAAAGATAACCCTCGGCCTTCACTAAGGTCCAATCTAGCTCTATACCAAAATTAATCTAAATTATTTCAGCAGTTTAGGCGGGGAAATGTAACAGTTATAATAATAGTATGGATGGCACTAGAACTTTACTTAATGTCAACTTATCTCTCTCATGCAAACGGTGATTTTTAAACCAGCATTTTATACAAGACTTTTTTTTTCAATTTTTCGTTCTCTTTGGCCGGATAAGAATTACTACATCAGGGGATATAGTAATTATATTTAATAATAAATGCAATATTGCTTTATCAATAATCACGTCGGAAAAGCCGGACACAATTAGAAATCTTTATCACGTTTTACATTCTATGTTGATGATAAAATCGTCAATTAAATTAATAATACTGATAAAGTAATTATTAAAGTTGGGAATAATACTGTTAAAAAACTTAATAACAAACTTAAATTAATAATCAAACATAACAATCGTGATAACCCTGGCGAGTAATAAAAAACTATTCACAAAAAAAAATACGTAAGGACACCCTACTTTAATCACAACAATATAATTATTAAATAGGACGTCCAGCTTTTTAATGTAATGTGTAAGCTTCAAAAGATAACATCTATTTTTTTTTATTTGTGATAGGCTTACGCTTGACCGCCAGTTCGCCTGATGTTAAGCAATACTGCGATCTATGATGGAGCGCGCTTAACTAGAAGAAACCGATTCACTCGTAATTTAATGACATCCAGATTATATCTACCAGGGAAGACCCACTCAGGAAGTGCATTATATCATACTGGCAATGATTTATTGTTCTACAAAATTTTACTAATGTCCGAATTAATCAATTTAGTATAAGGTGTTATTGAGCGAGTTTTATCGAAGTTACAAAATGGCATGATTTAGTTAAAAAATATTATAGATTACTTTTTATATTTTTTTTTAATTCATGATGGGCTATATTAGATGCCTTCGACAAAGCTTTACTCGGCAATAAGAAATATATTAATCAAAAAAACTATGTATAAAACGGTTGTAGCAGATAGTATAGTATAAAAACGTTGATTTTTAGGCAAACTATTATTTCTACTAAAGAGTGCCCTTATTCGCTATCGATTTATTTTTGTCTTGAGCAAGTCTTTTACAAGGAATGTTTTAGACGTAATGAGATCATTTTATATTAACACGTATTTACTTAGCAGCACAATGATGCGATGAAAATAATATTGTTTGTTTGTATCTTTGGACCATAGTAGTTCATTTTTTATAGATAACATTGACTAACTTTGCCAAGCACTAAAAATTTCATTCACTTCAGTTGCTGCTAAAATAACACCTGCTATCCAATCACGAAACACTAAAATTTACATACTTCATGAAGAATAACCGACGGATGATACCGTGATGCTTGATCCTTATAGTTTAGACGATACTGAAAAATAAAAGATTAGAATGGGTAACAGAATTCTTCAAAGACCTGAGAGGCTGGCCACTTATGATTAATCAGTATAGGATTCGCGGATATATATGGCTACATTTACAGTATAAGCCAACCTGACATTATATATTTTTTTCTTTTCGTACATTTAGATGACATAATGTTTCGGCAAAACAGCCATAAACAAAATCAACATTGTTTTATTTGTAGGTTTTAATTTATCATCATTAATGTAATGCAACCTCCAGACATACAAGAACATTGTGGGTGTCATGTAATAGGGGGCGAGCCGATTGCCTTTAACCGGGCACAATTACCAAACTCCGAGCTACTGCTGCTACTGAGAATTTCATAAATAAACCCAATAACACATTGCTCGACCTGTAAATAGAACCCAGGGCCTCTAGCGTAGCAGTCGCGCTTATACATAAGTTAATTCTGTGATCAGCCTTATGGGTACACAAATGTCATTCTCTTGTTTAAAAAATACTTACATTTTTGCAGATTTCTTGCTTAATTTTTGATATAAAGAACCTTTTGCAAGGCCTGCGGGGCCTTTTGCTAGCCCAGAGGGGCCCCGAGCAAAGGAGAAGGGCCTTTCATGGAGCTCGGGCCCTTCAGTCTTGATGACTTGCCCGCTGCGAAGCTCTGGATCAGGGCCCGTCCAAGGTATGTAGTCTTCTCTGTTCATATAAGATAAGGAAATCTGGCTCTTAAAAACATTCAAAAGTTACAGCAAACCAGCATTTAGGCCCCTCATATTAATATGATTATATTTGTTACACCGCGCGTGCGTTCTATGCAATTTTCAAGTCTTGAACAAATTATAATGAATATTTCTCACTAATGTGCTTAGTTAAGGCGGATCGTTCAGCCGAGCTCGAAATTCAAATTTCAAGTAATATTTCGCAGTTTGTAGGTGTATAACAAGTTCTAGATTCATGGCAGTTGTAATTGCGACATTAACTATACAACAATCACAACTGAGAACTAAACCCTTTACTTATAAATCCTTATCAAGCCAAAAACTGGCGCAATCTGTGTAATTGGTCAAAATTGACATTTTACACTACTTTTAGCTACAATAATTATTTTTAAGCAATGGTTTTAGATAAAAATTATGAATTTTGTATAATTAATGTCGCAATTACCATTACCATGAATGCAGAACTTATTATAGACCTACAAACTGCGAAAAATCACTTGAAATTTGAATTTCGCGGGCTCAGCTGAACGATCCGCCTTAAGCTATACAACATAAAGGGCTCTATGGCTCTTATAGAACTGCCTGGGTGGTGGGAGAGTGGTAGTAGTGTAGGAACACCTGTTTATTCAGTAAGAGTTCGACAGACCCTCTGTCTCGTCTTGAATAAGTGAACATGCAGACAGCAGCAAAATAATTAAGAACGGAATTAATTATTGGCGCTCAATGTCCAGACATACAAGAGCTGTGTGATTGAGTTGATCGACAGGCTGCAGTGTCTTTGCTTTAATTAGTGATAATCCTCTGAAAATATTTAATGAATCAGCTTTATATCATCGTTCATCTCGTGTGATGGTCTCGAGTGATCATTCTTGGAATTATTTTTTTAATATAATTGTGACATAGCAGACATGCAACTGGTTTCAAGTATGTTTTCATGTATGGTAAGCCGTACACACTCATAAACGAATCATGACTAGAGATGGGTTTATACCAGGGCATTTATTTTTTTGTGCTATCTTGCATAATGCCACCATATTAATCCAACTTAAACTTTCTAGATACCTTTATCTGTAGTATACTATCAAAACAAAAGATAATGTAATTTTCTAATAACTTTATACTAAAATACATACAGTAACAAACTGTCCTTTGGTCCGTTTCGTAGTGATGGATTGGGACCATTTGTGGGCGAACAATACTGTGACTTGAACCGAGCATCCACACTGCTACTCGTCTTCAATATTGGCCTGCAACATTCGCAGTTCACACAGGTTTGTATCAATATTTATAGAAGGATGTTCCTAGTCAGAAAACGGCATGCAATATTCCTAATTAAATCTAAAGAATTATTGTTTATAATTCTATGGAATCTTGAAACTATTGTGGTTCTGAAGTACTTGGTGATAAGAGTGAGTCTGAGGAAGCTAAATAATAATAAAATGACAATGAATGGGATGGCTACGTACTAGCGAGATCTAGGTATGATGATCTAAATCTATTCGCTAACGTCATATATGGAGGAAAAATCTCATTCATGTCTTTTTGTAATCAATCAAGTTGCATTTCTAATTAAAAACGTAAAGAAACTTCTACTAAAAATCTTTATATGAATTTATTTAATGACGTTGAATATCCTGAATATAAAAAAAAACACAATGTATATACCAGATTGAATCTCTACTTCATACTAAATTAGAAAAAATTTAACACACAAACAACACAACAGTATAAATACAACACTCAATCACCATGTTTGCAAACCATTCATATCCCTATGAATAAATAAAGTCAACAAAAAAAAAAACATTATATTGATATTTTTAAGCCATATCCATCGCATTTTAATCCTTTATTATTATTGCAAGTGCTTTTAGAAGCAGGTCACTTCTAGCTACATCTAAACTACCGACAAAGTATATCGTTCAATTTCAAAGTGTTTAAATATAACTCAACTCTAATTCAGTGATAGCATGCCTGTTTTTAAAGTGAAACTAACCAATAAATACACTATTTACTTAAATGAAAACCATAAAAATGTAAACAGAATAGCAATTTTTTTATAAAATAACATTATGACCATCACCATAAGCCTTTGACTAAACAAACTCATACTAAGCTTCATCAAACCCTTTTAAAACACATTTCACACGGCTAACTAATTTCAATACAGTCACGAAGGACATTCCCAATACCTTTTTGTATATTTTTAACAAACATACATTTTATTTTGTGTCATCACAACACGGTATAACGCAAGGGTCGATTCTGGGTCCTATTTGATAATTATATCGAAAAAAATCCACCAAAATTATACTCCATGCACCCTATAAGATTAACCAATTCTGATACTTGAAATTATATTGTAATTCTACTGCAGTTAATTATAGAATTATTTGGTACTACATTTTGTTAACAATCAAAAGAATTATAATAATAACAGCGTTTACTGTGGAAGATATCAATTTTATTTATGTCAATTTTACTAATAAGTTATTCGAGTCAAATTACGAATAATATCACTTTCATTATCTTAAGAACTTCATTTCTAATTACATTATTCAATATCACTTTGATTTTCTTAAGAACTTCAATAATTCAATAGCCATGTGTAAGATGGACATGTTTACTATGATCATATTTTACTAGATCAATGATTATAAACTTTTTGGCATAATTTCATAGCATATCCACAATATTTATTTTTGCGTACTACTATTATTATTGAAACTGACTTTTTAGAAGAAAAATCAAAATTAGTGCTCTTGTTACTTAATAATAGTTTTTCTGAAAATGCTATCGTTAAGCCACGTTTTTCGGATGGTAAATCGGCCACCAAGCGATATTGTCTACTGAATAAAGTGACGTTCTTTACCTGACGAAGTCATATTAACAGCGGAGATTCTAGAGACTTGAACGTGTTTCAATTCAAACTATATAAACGTTGAAAACGAATCTGACACCTATAAAAGGCACAAATCTGCGCATTGTATAAAAGGATCGCTCCACAGAGGGGCAACTTTACTGCATGCTATTACAAAATATACAAAATAGGACCCAGTTTCGTACAAGCGATAGTAACATACTTCAAGTGCTCGGTCCACGTCTTAATGCGGCGCGAGGCGGGCGGCGCGGGGGGCGGGCTCGGTGAGCGCATCTCCACGTGAACACTGGCGCACGATTTGTATGAGTGGCGATGAGGCGGAGGCAATGAGCATGTACTTACTTATATGGAGTGTCGATGTTGTATGGCGGGTATAAATATAAATAATTAAAGAGACATTTGTGCTTGAGATTAAAGTGCGGATACGGAATTAAACTCATTCAAAAAATTTCTTAGCAATATACTCATCAACTCCGCCGATTCAAAATAATCATCTTATGTATTTAGTAGTGTTGCAAAAATATCATTTATCCGATAAAGTGGGTAGTGTTATTATAATTATTGTTTTTGTTTGTGCTTATGAGGGAAAAATAAATTAATGTATGATGCAAATATATGCCGCACATGTAAATTTTTAACGAAATATTCAATTGCGTCTATTGTTAGAGTCCTTTGTTAGAGTCCCTTTGTTAGAACATTTATATGTTTTTGTGAAGATATTTAAGCAACACCGTAGTGTGAGAAGCTAAGAAGCATTAGGATTAAGGTTTGATTTAAAAAGTGTTTATAACACGGATTTCATAGTACACCCATACTTAACTCCTTACATTTGTTGGCTAACATATACATACTTATCATACGCATTACGTTTGCCGTCATGAAATTCCGGAGGCTTCATTCAAACGTATACAAACGTATACAATTAAGTATATTTTGTCGTATAGAAACAGCAAACGGTACCGAAGCATTTAGCAGACGTCAAGGTTCTCTTTAGTTCTGAGGTTCCACGTACATTGTATTGTCTTTCTGTACAGTGAATGGCCAGCTTATACTGGAAATATATAGCTTGATGTGTAGCAGTGTGTACGAATCTGAGTAATGGTGGCCAGAATTGGCAACAAAGTGTAGGAAGTCGAGTATCAGTATAGTTAGAAATCTGTGTTTGTAGTGTGGACTGTGGTCACAGAATATCTACTGTAACACAGAAACGAGCTATAGTGTAATGTACAGAAGTAGAGTAGAAGTATCAATTGTTATGTAGGAAAGTTGAGCAAATTCAAATTATTCTTTGGGTTTCAAAGATACTATAGTACTGGACATAATAGATTTTGCTTCTGATTTTATGAACCGCGTCGATAGAAATAAGTATTAAAACCATGATTCGAGAACGCAAGCCAGGGTTGTAAGAGTACCATTTCAATGAAATAGTTGTACAAGAGTGTGAAAAAAAAATCTTAAAAAAGCTAAAGTAATCATTTCAACAGTTTAAGGATACTGGGACGGATTAGAATACTGTTCCTCACTGCCTTTCAGATAGGCATCTCATAAGAGGCGAGATAATGTCTGACTTTCCTGACAAAAAAATGAATCCCTCGAATGACGTGAGAGGACGAAATTTAATGTTCATAGGCCCTCACAACACCTGGATCCCACTCTCCCAGCTTGCATCCTACCATCATGCTCTCATCTCAACATCAAACAGCTCATGCGTCTTACTCTTTTTTTTGTTCCACAGTGACAGGCCGCAGCATATCCTTGACCTCGACCTTCGCGACCTTGGGAGCCGCCTCCTCCTGCTGCACCGCGTTCAGCATCTGTTCCGCTCTCTCTTCGTTGTATTCCACGCTCTCCAGTGCGAGGGATATCACTCTTTCTGCTATCCCACTGTATTTTTTCTGAAGTATTTCTTTTACTGAAATAGATGATATTTGTTAGTTTTAATTGTACAAATGATAAGTTCTCTTGTACAGTGTGATTGTTCAAGTTCAAATGTTTTTATTTCAAATAAGCTTTTACAAGCGTTTATGAAACGTTATTGAGTCTAGTTGCACCGTTCCAAAAAGTTGATCCTATGGAGAAGAATCCGGCAAGATACTCCATGGACACTCTTTTAAAATAAGAGGTATTACATTCTTCAGGTACAATAGTGCGAACAGGATGTGTGAACATGAAAGTTATTTCCAAGCTGGCACGAAGTCGATATTATGAAAACAAAGGTTCCCAGCATTAGAGAACTCGTCATAAAAAAAAGAAATGAAAATAAATAAACTATGTGGAAGACACACATCATCAAAGTGTAAAGCTAGGTGTCCACTTAGACATGCCACAATGTACTCACTCTTACATTTATATTGACAATGATAACTAATGAAAAACAGTACACCATCTTTCTCTGTGTTCAGTAATGAGTCAAAATGTCAGGCTGAGGTTTCATAGAATGCCGAAGCCTATCGGCAAATCCAAATTCCCAACTATAAGACAGAATATTGCTGTCAATAATTTCATAATATGGACACGGGATTCCAAGCTAAAACTACGTTACGTAGCGAAATTTTCGGTCACTATAGACAGCTCTTAGAAACAAGAAAATCATTAAAGAACTGTCTGTTTCCTAATCCTTTTTCTTCAGCTCTCTTGTACAAACTACGAAAACTTACACTCATTCTTCTCTGCTAAAGTCTTCATAATAGTAACGACTTTCTTCTGCGGCAACGGAGTGGGTTCCTTCTTCTGTGGCTGAACCGTTTCCTTCTTTGTGAACCCCATGCCTATAAGCTCCTCGCTCGCTTTCTGCACATTGTTATCTTTGTTCGCGAGGACGTCTAGAATTAAAGTCTCTTCGGCTTTCGGGAATATACTTTTAAGGTATCTGTAATTGGAACGTTCGATAACTCTTAAAAATGTTGACTATAAAAAAGTTTGAAGATAATCCAAAGTATTGACTATGGTAAAATATTACACAAATAAGAACTCCAAAGGAAATCCAATAAATATCACTTGCTCGTCCTGGGGAATCGATGGCATCGATTCTCATGTCGAATCTTGCAACTGTCCATAATAGATTATAGATCAGCAGGTTAGGTTATGGCTAAATTTATTTCCCTACATGATATTGGCCAACTCATATTTAGATGAAGTTTTCAAATATAATTTACTTAAGCTTCATCTTAGGTGACTGATGTCTCTGCGGTTGACCGTCTATAGATCTTGCGCCGTAATAGCTGGAAGCACCTGACGCCGGTCGTAAAAGTGATGGAGACCCTGCGACAACCAAAGCGACATCAATATTTATAACTATAGGAGTATAATTATTATAGATTTTTAAAGTTTAAAAATAATTCATTATCATATTAGTATGTTTTTCTGATCTCGGAAGGGTGGGCGTGGAATAAAGAAATCCGGAAATAGGTTACAAATTTATACACTACTAGCTTTTTGCCCGCGACTTCGTCCGCGTGGAATAGTTATTTTGTTCCATATGAACTTTCATCCCCTATTTTATCCCCTTGGGGGTAGAATTTATCAAAATCCTTTCTTAGCGGATGCCTACGTCATAACATCTACCTGCATGCCAAATTTCAGCCCGATCCCTCCAGTGGTTTGCGTTGATAGATCACTAAGTCAGTCAGTCAGTCACCTTTGAGTTTTATATATATTTAGATGTGTGCTACCTCTAAGTTCCCCAGAGTTCCGAGGGATGCCAGGTGGGAGAGGACTCATTCGTAACATATATGGTTATGACAATTTGGGGAAAATCGCAATAAAGTTTAGTATACAAGAAAGACTTTCATTTTTAACACACGGATTGGTGATCTGTTTATGAATAGGGCACAGATATCAACTGCGTGTGCCGGGAGGCGGTCGAAAATGGCTGGCCTAAACAATTGCAACAGTTGACTGATATATTTTAATGATCGCATACCATAAACAGAGCCGAACAACAAAAACAAAAACGATAAAAAAATAAGGAACTTACAAGCATTTTAATTTCATGCTAGACAGAGCCTATCCTATTGCACGTTGCGGGAAAGGGATAGAGCAACCCCACTCAATCCCCACCAAAAACTTTAAAAGCCTGTATGTTAAGAACTTTATGACTCGATCTACATTATTTTTTCAATCAAGGAATTATTTTTAGTAAAATTTTTCAATAGGACCATTATTTTCAATAAATCAAAGACCAGTCAACTACCCTATTGTTCAGTGTAAACAGATGATTGTGTTGTTTGATTGAGATGGAGTATGGATATTTTTTCCTAAATTTAACATTAAATCTTGATTCTGTTTTTACTAAGATACCATCACGCCAATATTCCCCGAAGTGTTAGGCATTGATGTATACCCACAGTTTGCCGGTATGTTTAGGTATTATAGGGGGCGAGCCTATTACCATTAAGTATTGTCATAAGTTATTGATTCTGTTTTTATTAGAATTTATATTACTTACCATGTGGAGTGCCAGTCATCGGTGTGAAGTGGCTGGATCCCTGTATCGACCCGGACATGCCTTTGGCCAGCTGCAAGGCCGAGTGCAAGCCAGACGCGCCCTTCTGCAGGCGTACAGCTGACGGCGACATGGTGAGAGGACCTGGAGTCGTGATGGGATGCTTCTCCACTTGGAGGGCTGATATGACTACTGCTTCCCGATTGTAATACCTGGAGATAGTTTGTGTTAGCGCAATTTGCCAATAGTTATTTCAATTAACTTAGATCCAATTTGAATTCTAATTGAACTTTGCACCATGGGCACCGCTAGCCTGGGGCAAGGGCAATGGGCAAAAAGACCAATTATATAATAATATGATCTCTTTTTAAATTACTATAGTTATTCCAGCTGAACAACTACTCCCCAAAGGAGAGCACAAAGTTTAACACTTGTTTTATGTTCAACTCCTAAATTAAATAATTTTGAACAATAGTAGAAAGAAATGCTTATTCTAACGCTATAGGCGTCTTTATAATCTTTGCATTTCGCAGCTTGGCTTGAGCATAATTTATAAAAAAATAGCCACATAAAATAGTAACAGATGAAACTAGCACAATACAGAAAAAAAGTAAAGGAAAGAAATTAAACTAAAGTAGATTTAGACTGTAGAGACCACATGTTGAATGAAAGTTAAAATATATAACTGTACTTATAAGCTGATGTAACTCAATCAATAACCATTTCGCACTCGCAAGTTCAACTTATCTAATCTTTGATTTAACCTTCTATCCACATTAATTATTTGAATACATCATAATTAACTTTTATTATCAATTTTACTTACTTCTTCAGCAATATCTTGATATGCGTCTCGCTCACGGTTGGGAACATAGCACTGATTTTCGCGACCAATGCATCGGTATCAGATGTCAACGTCAGGGAGTCTTGGAACTTCTCGTTAAGGTGGGAGACCCGCCCAGGGACCGGACTGCCTCGAGGCGTGAGACAGAGTGCCCTGCCCAGGATAGGGCTCTCGTTTGGTGTCCCATAAGCGCGGGGATCCTGGTGACAATTTTGAAAATTTACAAGGATTTTTAAGTGACTGTAATACACATTTTACAGTCAGAATAATGTGGTTGTATATTTCATAATTTTTGGTTTGTAAGACAAATTTTTTTGAGATGTTCCTTGATGTAATGTCTATAGAAAGCCATTTTAAAAAGCATAGAAAGCGAATGTTGTTATAATGATATTAAGGGCATTACATCGCTCAAATCCAAAAAACACCCTAGCTTTAAAGAAGTTTCTAGTGGAATCCTTATGTGCGTTTGCCATATAAAAAATATATGTTATACTTAAGGTCATCACAAACAAAGTGTATTGTTTAAAATTTTTAAAAATTTGCCCCAACTTTGGATAATAATTGAAGTAAATAGGCCTTTTTTAACCTAATTTGTATTTTTTCTCTTTAACGGCTTAATAGTTATGAATTTTATATCAAATATATTGTAATGACGTAATTAACAACTTGTATTGCTTTTATTTACTTATTTCTTTGAATATTTTGAAATAATAACGAAATACCCGAAACCTCACTGCAATGCCTGTGACTAACAAATACTAGCACAAAGACTAAATCCTCAAGGTCATTGGGCAATGTAATACCCTTAACGGTGAATGCTTTAACCGCCATAGCACAGCAGGGCTCAATAATGCAGATGGAGACAATAAATCAATTTACTCAGGTGAAAACTACATACAATCCAAAATACCTTCAGATGAAAATGTTACACTGTGCAATAATGCAAAGCGTGTACTTACGAGATGTGGTTTGAGCCCCTTTGGATGAAACATTTTCGGGCTGTGCTGTGTGTTCTGGAACGCATGCTGGAGCCGTACAGGGGAAGGGTACGGGTGAACATGGTACGGTGACCCCGACTGCTAGTTCCAATGTACAGACATGGGTGAACAAACGCCACTGTGAACAACTGTGCAGAGTTGGCATAGCTTAGCATTTACTCTTGATACTTTATAACAGCCTGATACTTCCCTTCATTTCCCATCCCTAAAGCCTGCTACACTCCTTCAGTTGTAAATGTGCGATTTTTCTGTACAGATAAATCATGTTTATTTTACATACCTAATGATTCATCTGTACAGTTAAATCACACAGTTAAAACTGACTGTGTGTGTTGTGAGCCTTAATATATAATCATAGTTCATTTTGTCAAGTATTCTAATAATTAGTGTTACTAGGTAACCCTCTATCACATTATACTTAAACAATTTTTTATTCTTTTGTGTACTTTACAATGCGGCTTGCTTTTGGATAGCCACATATCTTGCAATGTCATTGGTGATATTGAGTGACTCCATACAATAATATCGCTCATATTTCTATTTCCCTTATTCAATTAAGTACTGAGTTATTATCAAATTAGTATATAATTTATGCCTATAATGTATGCCTACCAGTATAAAGTACCTATTTATAATATTACAATCACACTACTCCTGGTCCTGGTTAGTTGTATAAGGTTAGATAAAATAATAAATAAAGGCCTAACTATGCCAACTTAATATTGTGCTTTAACACTGTGAGTATCACACAGTCAAGCTTACATTGACAAAGGTTGATTGTAGTTAAGAAAATTTTTGATGCCATGAAAGTCAATCAATCAATTCATTAAACTGAATTTTATTTTACAAGTATATACTCATATCATTTAAGGGTTTACTTAGGGGGATTTGGATTGTGACCTGCTGCTTTCACTCGCTTGCCAGGAGATGTTGGTGAGTTGATTTTAGCTTTTTGCCAATTTGGTATGAGTGAGGGGAGGCCTTTGCCCAGCATTGGCACACAAAATAAGCTACAATAACAAACTCGTATATATGGTTTCTGGATATTTGGGAAAATATTGAAATGCATACTGACGGAGACCCATTCTCAGTAGGGATGATATATCATCATGGATTAATGATGATGATTTCATACCAAACATAATTTAATATAAGTTACCAATGTCTGGCCAGCTAGTATTACTCTTATACTCCTAATTGTTTGAACTGCACAGCCAAGGGTCATGACAATATACTGCTTTCAAAACACATCTACTAGATGTGGAAAGAGCTCAACACTACTTACTACACTACTTTAAAAAGCAATGTTTCCCCACAGAGGACCTGTATCTCAAAAGCGACCTCTTATCTGTTCGTAAACTGTATATCCTACACACAACCTTGAAAACACACAAAACTCAGATATATGATCCAAACATAGCACAAAAAAGAAGGAGAGACATGGTATTCAGAGTACCCCGAACTAGAACAGTTTTTGCTAGTATACAATTCACTAGCAGTTCATATCTTGAGTAAATCTTACCATGAATGCAAAACCACTAAACACTAATAAACTGGCTCAAGACTGTAAGTTATGAAGAACTTGAGAAATTACTGAGAACCGGGAGTTGATTATAAATGTACCCTGAGATAACACACAGACGCATGCCTACAGCACACATACACAACGCATAGACACAAACACACACACACAAACACGCGCGCGCGCGCACGCAATCAAACACTCATGCACACACAGCACAGATCTTATAACAGTAGTAAAAGTAACTTGATAATTTGTATGAAATAGGTATAACATTTTCTACAGAAGAGCGGGGGCTCCTGGCACAGGCATCATAAATGCCTAAAAGGAGCTTCCTACCCACTTATTTGTAAAATATGCCTGTTTATGTAATAAAGAAATTTTTTATTTTTTATACTCTCTAATTTCAATACTTCTGGCATCAAAAAGTAACTTACTACTGCAGTGTAAAATTTAATTACATAAGCAGTCCTATTATCAATGCTTATAAATATGCATAGCCCACACAATAGTGCTGTTCATTAAATTGATGTACTTTGTAGTAGTCTGCATGATAGCCATTGTAGAGGCCCCAATGAATCCGACTTTTCATGATCTCTGAAAATTCTGTTACCAATGCTAATTCACATCTGAAAATTGATATAAAAATTATAGTAAATTAAAGTAAATATTTGGTCAGTCACCTTAAGTTCTGAAGAATAGAACTTAAGGTGACTGACCAACCCATCACAAAATGGGCAAGTGCATAGTGCTGGCCCGTGAAATGCCCAAATTATACATGTGTAGTCATTATATGGAAGTCTGTTTGACTTCCAGTAACAATTCACTTTATAAGTGGAATAAATTTGCTACATAAGCCACATGCGAGCTCACTAGCGACGACAGAGTCCATAAAGCGTTTGCTGTAACCGACAACAATCAGACCACACCGGTCAGACCACTCATCATCAAATTGACTTGTTGTCATACGACTGGAAATGTCCTAGGCCTGGTTCCATTCCATTAAACCTAGAGGTCATGGAATCCTCATAATGACAAAAAAGATAAATATTATTTTAAGACATGGTTACCTGAGGATGTATGCATTCTAGGGCGATGTGATGCGCCGCACTCTGCAGTGATTTGTGTTTAGACCTCAATTCTTCCATTTCATAAATCAAAAATCACGAGAAAAACGCGAAGTTCAATGCACTTCCTAAAAACACATGACAGAATTGATTTCTCAGACGTATACTAAATTGTTTACATTTCAGTTTTAGAATATTTCAAAACAATTATTTTAATGGGCTTCTTTGTCTCGTTGCCAAAATAGTATGTCGACTTTCAAATAAAACAAATTGAATTTATTGATTTACCACAAGCGTTTTCATTAGCGGGATTGATTGAGAATTTCGTAATGAAGGCGCGCTTTAGATTCCGCCACAATTTTGCTGTCATGTCATTGCGTAAATAAAATGTTGGCGGTCTGACGCGTTCAAAATCGATATTTTCACGCATGCATGCCACAGATTAGGCCTTGAGAAAGTTGAGAAAGCGTCAAGAATGTTCGCAGAAGATAATGGTACGTAGGTGACAAGAATTGAAAAGAATATCTGAGATGGTTTAGGAATTGAATGGGCATGTTGAAAGAATTTATGAAAGACGATTTTTTTTATTCATTATTTAAGCTTACGCTTGACCGCCAGTTCGCCTGATGTTATGGGTCGATCTCCAGAGGCATTTTTTTTCGTGTCGGGCTGGATAAACCCATTTCAAAATCGAAAAACGTTTTAAAAATATTTTTTTATATACAGTTCGGTGCCTAATCTACGTGATGCAAGGCTAATATTTTGAATAAGTTTATTTTAAATGCTTCAAAAAAAATCTTAAACTCTAAAATCCTGATCGCTCTGGGTTGACCCAACTCCCGATTGAATGAAAAAATACTCTTTAACTTCTTTAATGAGAAGGTTCATATAAAACAACTTATTTAGATTACATCACAAATAGTTAATCTTCATAGTAATAAAATATTTGTAGTTATATTAACAATACTTTTGCCACAATTTGAATTTAAAATCGTGACCGGGCATTTTGTCTCATCGCTCTGCGCTGAGGTAAAACATCGCGCTCATCCCTAGTTACGCGTTATAGACACTCTATTCCCCTCCCGCGGGGCAACGCCAGTAGTGGTCTAACCACCGAGGAGGAAACCTGTGTGCCACGTTCCCGCGCTCCAACATTACGAAGGTAAGTTTATAATTGACCTGGCTTTGGTTCTCGAATTTTATGATTGCTATGGCACGTTATTTCAATTAAATAGTAAGCTTGTGAATGTATTTGTTATGTGAATTAAGTGATAGTTATGATGTTTTTTATGAGACGTAATCACAACTTTCTACTGCTTTTAAATTCGGCTATATTTATGATTTTGTAACTTTTTCTGATCGCTATGGCTGTGATTGCTCTGTCCAAAAAGACTAGAGCGATGATATTTTGCATTAATTGTACGTTATAAATCTATTTTCAGTAGTAGTACCGGCCTGTAACAAGGACAAATGAAGAACTATATATGGAACCTTTAATTTATAACCTTTCCTGAGTTCGGTTTAAAGAAATTTATTTCTTATAAAAACTTTACAGTTCATTTACAATAAGAATTAAGTAATTACATTTAATAATAAAGATTTCATTTGCACATGCATTTATATAAATTTATGACATAATTAATTTAAATTTAAGTTTACTTTCAAATAACTTATACTTAATAAAATTTAATAATAACATAATAATTAGAGTAAATAATAATTTATAACAATTAGGAAATTAATTAATACTTCTTAATAAATAGCGGCTATATGTTTTCTTAGTTTCTTTTTAAAAATATTAATGTTTACACAGTCCTTTATTTCTGCGGGTAGCTTATTAAACAACTGTGCGCCCTCGAATGTGATTGTTTTTTTACCGTAGTCTGTACGCGGTCTACTCAATTTGATTTTATTTCTGTTTCTTAAATTGTGTGTAGTTTCTTTTTTTGTTTAATGTTATGTTTGTTTGTTTGTTGTAACTTATATTTAAACATGTCACGGGCATCAAGGAAGACAAGCCGACCTTCGCTGGTTAAGCGTTCAAAAAAATGCAACCAGGAGAAGCAAATTCAGCTTCCACAAATTTTAAATAATAGACAGACTATAACTGCAAATCAAAGTCAACAATCATTACACAACTCGGACCTGCCGGACAGTTTTTGGGATGAAGTCCCATCTATTGACTATGAAAATGTAATTACTCCAAGTATTTCCGAGGTAGTTTTATCTTCGTTGCAAAACGATAACACCTTGACAAAGGTTGCTGTACCAGAAGATTTACCCGACTCCGACTCCGATGACTATTCAATTTTCTGAGCTTCCAATAAACCTTATTTTCTTAGTTTGTTGATCAACTAAGCCTTATAGAAATTGTACTTTTTTTCTTGGTGTTAAAATTTATATTATTGTGTTGTTCTTTTTAATTCTTTAGTTTCCACTAAAGATATAGTTAAGGAAAATGTTATTATTACAAATCTCTTAGATAATCTTGAAAAGACTGTTATTTTAGTTATGATTCTAAGTTCTATTAAGCAATATGATTACAAATAGTTACGTTTATAAATTGTTTATTTTTAGGAATTTTATTTTGTTATTTATAAACGTTAGTTTTCTTTAATTACTTTTAAAAAGTAAAATTTAATGAGTATAAGTCATTTTATAACTATATAAAAGACTGTAGCCATTAATGGTTGATTTCAAAAGGTTTTTAATTTTGTCTCATTTACCTAGAAGTGATATAATTAAGTCCAAATAAATGAAACTAAGCCAAAAGTTGATTTTTATAATTATGTTAATTTGTTATTTTAGCAATTATTTTATATAAAATATTCCGTATTTTTTATATTTGTATGACTGATATTATGCCTTGACCTTTTTCTAAAATAATATATTTCTCTTACATAATTATAATCTTGTTACACGTACACTGAATATGACTGAAAACTAAATAAATAATATTTTATCAATATAAATTGTTTCGCTGATTGCACCATTTATGATCGCTCTGGCACCGATTATGATTGCTCTGGTCGCGAAATTTTTTGATCTTAAATATTTCCATAACTGTTGGTGTAAATTGAAGGCCAATAGTAAAAATTTACTATTTGAATATCATTCTTTTTAATGAGATAAATAATTACCAGTAAATATCAATATCTGAAAAGCACCAGGGCGATCACACGAATACGCCCGTTTTGGAGATTGATCCTTATGCGATACTGCAATCTACGATGAAACTTGCCTGGAAAAACTGATTCACTTGTGATATAAAGACACCCAGATTACTTAGTGTCGGGGAAAGGGAAAACCTACTCGTTTTGTTTTAAGGCGGATCGTTCACCTGAGCCCACCAAATTCAAATTTCGAGTGGTTGTTCGCAGTTTGTAGGTCTATAAAAAGTTCTACATTCATAGCAATGGTAACTGCGACATTAACTATACAAAATTCACAATGTTTAACTAAAACCATTGCTTGAAAATCATTATTGTAGCTAAAAGTAGTGTAAAATGACAATTTTGACCAATTACACAGATTTCGCCAGTTTTTGGCTTGATAAGGATTTATAAGTAAAGGTTTTAGTTCTCAGTTGTGAATGTGATATATATCTACCCACTTGTAAAATTGTGAAATGACACCAAAACTAACAATGTTAAATCAGTAATAAACCAGCGTTCGCATCGTACACTTGTTTACTTATTTCGTAGCTCTCTCGGTTAAATACACATTATTGGCGACGAGGACGGTCTTACCGACGTGTGCAATAATAAAATATGGCAAAGTCGTTTTTAGGAAACTTAACTATATTTGATTACAAATCATGTGAGTGGTTGATTTACAAAGGTCGGTTGACGCAATTTTTAAAAATCAACGAAGTCAAGGAGGATAACAGAAGTGCCATCTTAATTACGCATCTATCCGATGACTCGTATCGGTTGCTACGCAATCTAGCATACCCAGCTGATTTGGAGGCGTTGGATTATAAGAAGTTGGTGGAATTGCTCGACACTCATTTCAAGCAGAAGCAATGCTCATTTGCGGACAAGGCGAAGTTTTACGGGGCGAAAAGGAATCCAGGCGAGTCGTTGGGTGATTGGGCGGCACGATTACGCGGTTTGGCTAGTTACTGTGAGTTTGGAGCAGCGCTAGACATGAATCTTACGGATCGATTCGTCCTCGGTCTGGGCTCAGGGACTGAACGCGACAAATTATTCGAGCAAAACGCTTCTACACTAAGTTTGTCGAGAGCACTCGAGATAGCAGAACGAGCGGAATGTGCCAGGGAAGCCAAGAACGTGATATCTGTTGATACCGCTGTGATAAAAGAAGAGGTAGTGAATAAGATATCATGCAAAGGTGGATGCAGGAGGTCGAGCGATGGGAGCCGTAAACGTGCCGGTGGCGGCGGCTCCGGCGGCGGTTTCGGCGGCGGTTCCGGCGGCGGCGCTCAGGCGAGCGCGCGGCATGGGCGCGGCTCAGCTTCGAGTAGTGATCAACGTTACGAAGACTTCCGTTGTTCGGTGTGTGGATTAAAAAACCATGATAAAGATAAGTGTCGTTATAAAAATTACACGTGCCAAAAATGTGGTGTAAAGGGTCATCTAAAGAAAGTGTGTGCTAAAAAGAATAAATACGGTCATGTACACGTCAATAATATCGGAAGCAATAATAGTGACACGGAAAGTAGCTGCGAAGAGTGCCACAACTTTAATATAAGGTACGTAACTGACAAACCGTTATATTTGAAAATAAACGTTGGTGATAAAGCAGTAACTATGGAGTTAGATTCCGGTTCTGGAGCTTCCGTAATGTCAAAAAAGTTTTATTGTGAATCGTTCTCTCATTATGAATTAATAGACTGTAAAATTAAAATGTGTTTGTATAATGGACATAAAATTTCACCCGTGGGGTATTTTTTGGCTAACGTTAACAACCACGAAAAGGAGAGCAAATTTTTTGTAGTGAATTATAATGGCCCTCCCCTACTTGGGCGTGATTTTATGTCTGCCTTTGGTTTGGTTTTAACGAATATTTATAAAATAAGTCAGGATGATGATGTTAATACATTACTGGAACAGTATCCGAATTTATGGCGGGATGAACTAGGTTCATTTAATAAGTCTAAGGTCCACCTTAGATTAAAAGAAGGTTCGATACCAAAATGTTGTAAAGCGAGACCAATACCGTTTGCTTTAAAAGACAAAGTGGAAATAGAGTTGAGTAGATTAGTAGGTTTGGGTATATTCGTTCCTGTAAGTAATTCTCGTTATGCAACTCCTATAGTTCCTGTTTTAAAGGATAATGGTACAGTTAAGATCGCGGGGGATTTTTCGGTCACACATAACAAAGATCTTATATTTGACAAGTATCCATTACCAAGAATTGAAGAAGTTTTTGCAAAACTAGGTGGGGTGAACATTATTCTAAAATAGATTTAAAGAACGCATATAACCAATTTTGTCTTTCTGAGGATTCCCAGGAGCTTACCACCATAAACACACCAAAAGGTTTATTTAAATATACGCGACTGGTGTATGGTCTTGCAAATGCACCTGCAGTGTTCCAAAAAGCAATGGAAGTACTATTATCAGGCATTGAAGGTGTCAGTATATGGTTAGACGACATTTGTTTAACCGCGCCAACCAAAAGCCTTCATTTAACGAGATTAGCACAAGTTTTAAGCAGGTTAGATGAAGCCGGTTTGCGCCTTCAAAAGGATAAATGTGAATTTTTTAGGGATAATGTTACTTATTTAGGTTACGTTATTGATAAGAACGGCTTACGTACTAGTCACAATAAAGTTAAGGCTATTTTAAACGCCCCAGAACCAACTAATATATCCGAAGTAAAACGGTTTCTAGGGGTGGTTAACTATTATAGGAATTTTATTCCGAATGCGTCGAGTATTATGAGCCCGCTCCACGAGTTGCTGCGCGCCGGCGCTCGGTGGGAGTGGGAGCCGCGACAAAAACGTGCTGTGCGTCGCGTGTGCGCCGAACTCGCCTCAGAGCGGCTGTCAGCGCATTTTGAGCCGAGTGCACAGCTAGTACTAGCGGTGGACGCGGGGCCGCACGGACTGGGTGCTGTTTTATCCCAACGGGATAGCCACGGCCAGGAACGGCCATTGGCGTTCGCCTCACGGTCTCTCTCGGCAAGTGAACGTAATTATAGCCAAATACAAAAAGAGGCGACGGCAATCATTTTCGGAGTGAAACACTTTCACCAATATTTATATGGTAGAAGCGAGCCATTCCTTCTTAAAACCGATCACCGGCCCTTAGTGTCAATATTTAATAACAAAACGGGCATATAAATAACCACGGCGTTACGCCTACAAAGATATGCGATTATATTATCTGCATACAACTATGTTGTTCAGTATACATCTAGTCAAAATAACTTAGTCGCTGACTATTTTTCCCGTGCACCGGTACCTGATACTGAGTGCGAAGTTGATAACGAGTATGACGCATACTGTTCATTAAATTTTTTAGACACGATCGAGCCGGCTGTATTATTTGCTGATATTAAGAATGCCACTGATGCTGATAAAACAATGCAAACTGTCATTAAATATATGAATTTCGGCTGGCCTCGTAAAATTATTTGTGAATCGATTCGTCCATATTTTCTATGTCGAACTGATTTACAATATGAAAATGGTATTTTAATGCGAGGTCATAAGGTGGTCATTCCGATGGCATTGCGGAAACAAATGTTGAGCGAGCTACATAGGACGCATTTGGGCATTGTAAAAATGAAAAGCAATGCGCGTCGGATGTGGTGGCCAGGCATTGATGAGGATATTGAGAACTGGATCGGCGAATGCAAGATCTGTGTGGGTTTGCGGCCTGTCCCACCACGAGCTGCGCCCGCACCGTGGCCAAGACCAGCTGCACCGTGGGAACGGATCCATATCGACTACTTGTCTATAGGTCAGCAATCATATCTTGTGGTGATTGATGCTTACTCTAAATTGTTAGAGTGCATTTTTATGCATAATGACGTTAGTACCCAATCTTTGATAAGGAAGTTAAAGCAAATTTTTTCTGTGTTCGGTATACCGTGTATATTGGTCTCAGATAATGATCCTAAAATAAATTCTAAAGAATTCAACATGTTCTGTTACAGTAATGGCATTAAGTACATGACGTCTCCAATTTACCATCCATGTAGCAATGGGCAAGCGGAAAATTCTGTACGAACTTGTAAGAAAATGTTAAAAAGTATTTTAAGTGATAACTTGGCCCAACATGTATTTCAAGAAAAGTTATTAGGATATCTTTTCGAATACAGGAGCACAATACATTGTACTACGGGCAAGTCCCCAGCGAAATTAATACTTGGTAGGGAAATGAGATCACGCCTAGATTTAATTCAACCTAAAAATGTTACTGGTAAATCGAAACCGTTACAAGAAAAGAAATGTATAAGAACTTTCAAAACAGGTGACCGGGTATGGGTTAGATGGTACAGTGCTAGGAAAGAGGGTTGGAAATCAGGAATAATAAATAAAGTGGTAGGAAAAAGAATGTTTAAAGTGTTTATTGAAGATCAAAATGTATTTTGTATTAGGCATATAGATCAATTGCTACATTGTAAGAGTGGAAAATGTGTAAATGATAATTTAGCCCACTGTTTTGAACCAAGGTCTTCAAACCCTCTGCCTTTTTTACCTGTACGCAATCCAACGTCTTCACCAGTTCAGTCTAGTTCACTAATTATTCAGGAAACTATGAGCAAGTCAAATACTCCAAACTCCGTAGTAAGTGTAGTGGCAGACGAACGGGTGGATACTGGGGATGACGTTGCAACTTCTGGCACCGCATCGGCCACATGTGTTGGAGCTAACGGTAGTCAGACTGAGGACAGCGGAGAACATGTCCAACAGACACTAAGTGACGTTCCCGAAGTTGCTCCTCAAGCCTCGCCGGGTTCAAGTGTACCTACTACCACACTCTTGTCTCGTGCACGTTCTCAGCGGTCCAGGAAGAAAATTGATTATTCTGTTTATTATAAATAAGTTGAATTACGAAGGTACCTAATTGTTTATATTTATATACCTAAATATCTCATAGAACGATTGTTTGTCAACAGGTTTCAAAATTAGTGTGGAGGAATGATATATATCTACCCACTTGTAAAATTGTGAAATGACACCAAAACGAACAATGTTAAATCAGTAATAAACCAGCGTTCGCATCGTACACTCGTTTACTTATTTCGTACCTCTCCCGGTTAAATACACATTAGAATGTTGTATATTTAATGTCGCAATTATAACTGCCATGAATCTAGAACTGGTTATAGACCTACAAACTGCGAAAAACCACTTGAAATTTGAATTTCGCGGGCTCAGGTGAACGATCCGCCTTATGGTTTAAACATAAGGTATTTTATAAGGCGAACGCACTGACCTCTATAATAAACATCCTCCTATCTTCTATATTAAACAAAGAGTAAAATGGAGATCTCAGATCAGTGGGTGAACAAGTTGGGTGAAAATCAGCGATAGCGTTATCGCTCTTTGGAGCGATGGCCCTAGAACTTCCTGCAACTTCCTAGTTATTACATAATCTGTGGCGTTAAATCAATAATCTGTCATACCTACTGAGTAAGGCTCAGGCCTCATCTGAGGCTCAGGCTCAGCTCTCCTCTCAGGCTCAGGAGTAAGCTCGGAGTAAGGTGTCGAGAACCTTAAATCTATGGATTTTGCACTTGCTATGAACATTTTTCTGAAGAGTAAAATATTTGCCACTCTTATCAAATAAAAGATGCTAGAGTAAAGTCATATATTGCAAATATTTTTGATAAAATAATAGTACTATATTTATAAAATGTTTTGGTCCTTTAACACGGTCATCGAAGTTGTAGTGGTATTAAAATAGACATTGTAGGGAGGGGTTTTAGCCAAATGAGAATCACTGAGTAGAAAACGGTATGTGTATATAATTGGCATAAAAACAAAACAATAGTGAACAATAATAATAAGGCATAGAACTTAACGCGACAATTAGAGACGACACGCGGGGCGCGAGAGCGCGATAGAGATACGGCGCGCGTGCGTCGTTCGCGGTGGTGCGTACGTGACTCACGACCAGTGATGGTCATTATTACAACAACAAATTACGCATTGCACTTTTCTTCCGTAATGTATAATTCATTATTGAAATTATCAATAACACGCTGTCAGATAACAATCCGCCATGCCATTCCATTTCCACAATCGCGCTGCGCTCGCGTCGCGCACGATAATGTCCTTACGCTACATCATGATAAGATTCATTTTCTTTTCGAAGTGACCAACGCTATTGCTATCCGTTGTCATTCAGTCAAATGTGTTTTACGAATATAAGCTTTAGGGCATCGAAATAAGGTCGATTTTTTTTTAACGAACTATCATTATTTCATAACAGGGATATAGGACAACACAACTTGTCGTTGTCATTACGTCGTCAATTACGCGCTGGCAAAAAACGAGCCGCCATGCAATTCCATTTCCACGATCGCGCTGCGCGCGCATCGCGTACGATAATGACCTTACGCAACATGATGTTAAGGTTCATTTTCTTTTCGAAGTGACCAACGCTATTGCTATTCGTTATCATTCAGTCAAATGTGTTTTACGAATATAAGCTTTACGAAATCGAAATAAGGTCGATTTTTTTTTTACGAATTATCATTATTTAATAACAGGGTTACATTTACATTACAGGACAACACATGTTGTCGTCGTTGTCATCACGTCGTCATCGTCAGTAATAGATTGGTATTCATCGTGCTCAGTGCTGTTTTGTTCCTCGCGATTTGCGTACTTTGTTTGACTATTATAGTTATTATTTATAAAGTATTATTGGTGACTTGTGTAGATAGGTTTAGTTTAGGTATAGTTTAGTTTTAGGATAAGTAAAACATTTAAAAATATGCCGAAAATTAGGGCTGGAACTATTTTGAAAAAATTGATTGTGAGACTAAAAAGGTACGTATAACTATTATAAAAATACTTTTTCGTAGAAAAGTTATTCATATTATTTCTAACTATATTGAGTTCTAAGAATATATAAGTAGGTATATTGAGCAAATCATGTTCTTAAATCCCAATGCAAAAATGTATATAGTAAAATAACCAGCTTGTATAAAGAGTAAAGAATGTAAATAATTAAATCATGTACAAATCAATGAACTTTAAAATACGCGTCAATGAAAATTCTTATTTGCAACAATATCATATTTGACTTATTTCTTTTCGTCATTCAATACATGTTCATGTTTTATCATCTCTTAAAAATATATTCATATTTAAGGTGGATCGTTCACCCGAACCCGCCAAATTCAAATTTCAAGTGATTTTTCGCTATTTGTAGGTCTATAACAAGTTCTAGATTCATGACAGTAGTAATCGCGACATTAAATAGACAACATTCACAACTGAGAACTAAAACCTTTACTGTGTAAAGTGTAAATTTTGACAAGTTTTCAGTTTTTGGCAAGTTTTTAGCTTGATAAGGATCTATAGGTAAAGGTTTTAGTTCTCAGTTGTGAATTTTGTCTATTTAATGTCGCGATTACTACTGTCATGAATCTAGAACTTGTTATAGACCTACAAACAGCGAAAAATCGCTTGAAATTTGAATTTCGCGGGCTCAGCTGAACGATCCGCTTTAATAAAAATTTGTCATGGTGGTCCTGGTCACATCAATCAACTAAAAATCTTTGGCACATGTGTAGAGCGCTTAAATTGTCTGTGGTATGCAATATCTATGGAACCGATGGAATGGAACGTGGGCTTTTTAGTTTTGACAGTTGACATTTGTCAATGTCATCAACACTAACATTTGTCGTAAACAAAGTTGTGTTTTGAGACAAAACTTTTGACTAACCGCCGAATATTTACGTCGTAGTTTCGACGCAACCCAACAGAATAACAACAACAGTATACAATAACAGTTGTTGGGAAATAACATAACAGTATAATTCATTATCGAAAAGTAGCCGTTTTTACCACCACTACTCACGACTGTGGCAACAGTGCGCGAGCGGTTATGCGAGCAACGTTGCCGTTCCGTCACAGTTTATGACAGGAAGCGAGCTGGCAACCTACGCGTACGAGAGGCGCGCGGAGTTGCAATAGGAGGACGCACTATAACATACATATTTTCTGGTTATAATAATATATTCTTTCTGTTAGTCCCTTTGTCTAAAAGTAACACTGTTAAAGAATATAAAAAAATTTGGTATCATTGTTGGCGGCCTGTCAAACAAAATTTTTATTGATAACGTCTAACGTTTCTATTTTTTCGGTATTTTAAATTATTTTTTTATAATTAAATATACGATGTATTGCATCATAGTAATATCTGGAAGTATTTGGAATTTGACGGCAACCATAATTTTACAAGGGTACTTACCCATGTAAAATTATTCCGGCAACACTCCTCGCCCCTCCATCCAGAGATCAAGTGAAAATAAAAAGATGTAACCATTTTCCCACTGGATCTCTCAGATCTCTCAGTATCATAGATACGTATCTATACCCAAGACGAAAGACGAAATGTGGACGACCTGATAATACTTGAAGAACACCTATGCACAATTGAATGTGAATGTGAACCTAAAAAATTAGGGAATGTTTTAGTTTTGTATTTTTTTAAAGGGCTTTATTATTTTTATTATAAACTAACAACGCCTGCGCAGCTTCGCGTTCAAATATTTTACCATCAACATTTCCGACTTATCAGGTGAAAAGTCAGAAATGTTGATGGGGTGGTGTACAGTTTCTTTTATACAAGCCTTATCCTGAAAGTTAAGGCGGATCGTTCAGCTGAGCCCGCGAAATTCAAATTTCAAGTGATTTTTCGCAGTTTGTAGGTCTATAACCAGTTCTAGATTCGTGGCAGTTATAATTGCGACATTAACTATACAATATTCACAACTGAGAACTAAAAAACCTTTACTTATAAATCCTTATCAAGCCAAAAACTTGGCGCAATCTGTGTAATTGGTCAAAATTGACATTTTACACTACTTTTAGCTACAATAATGATTTTTAAGCAATGGTTTTAGATAAAAATTGTGAATTTTGTATAATTAATGTCGCAATTACCATTACCATGAATGCAGAACTTATTATAGACCTACAAACTGCGAAAAACCACTCGAAATTTAAATTTGGCGGGCTCAGGTGAACGATCCGCCTTAAGGCCCGGATCTTGAATTTTTTAGAGGTGGGGCAGAAACTGATAGAACGCCGCCCCCACCCGCCTATATTTTTAACCGACTACGAAAAAAGCAAAGGTAAGTAGTTTAACGTATGTATATAAACATGTATGTATCGTCTGAATGTTCGATCCTACCTCAAAAACTACTCATGAGATTTTAACAAATTAATGAGGTGTCCATTGGTTCGTCTTTGCAGTATGATATGATATGATAATTAAGGAGAAATAGTTGGGCTGGCAGCTTACGAGATTCTGCCAGGCATGACAGCGGCGGTAACAAAACACCACCGGTCCCCCACACTGTCAACACAACGCTTCCTCGCGGAGCTCTGGCGACCTTGCTCATCGCTACGATTTTCAGCAAGGTAGAGGTACTTCCCCAGTCGAGCAGCTCCAATTGTGAGTGGAATTATTCATTCCACTATGCCCTACCTCTCTTAAAATAGTACTGTACTAGGTTTCTGGTACTTCATATCATGAATATGATACTGAACAAGGTTTGCTCAATCAATGAATCAAGTTAAATATTCCCATATAAGCCGACCTCTCACTATAAGTAAAGTGCGTGCTCAGTTGATATGTAGCTGTGTACCGTATGTAAAAATATATGTAAAAATCATTGATATCCAGAAGAAAGAGATGCAACTTTGTCATATTTTTCACATTCATTCAAATGTACTACGTGCAAAATCCAGTAGTAGGTATTTAAGGTTCGTGGGTGTCGTCCTTTGTTTTAACTATATAGTCTGTGGGTTTGTGGAAGTCGGTGGTTTGTCACTTTTATCCGCTGTCACTCTGTCAGTCGGTCTTCAGCGCCTGTATCGGTTAGTTCGGTTACAGTTCGATGTTGGTTTAGCCGCCATTCTACTAAGTTGCCAACTAAAATTTTAATTCTAAAAGTGTGTTTGGAATACGTTGTATCTAGTACTGTTTACTACACGAAGCGCCATAACAGCGTAAAGAACATATAAAATTACGTACGTACGTTTATTACATACCCCACAGAAAAGACTACCACCCTAGGGAGTTAGGGACAGTGTGTGACTCCCCCCCACCCATACCCCTTACCGCACCTTTACATTCGTAATTAAAATTAAATTTCATATTTTCATTGCAATTTCTATTTCCTAAGACGGCTCCCTGACCGATTCATTGATTGCAGTCATCCATAAGGCAACAGATCAAAAAAGGTAATGGATATTTAATATGTTTGTTGTCCAATGAACTACATGATGTGTAAGTTTGAGTCTTGCATTTTTGCAACAGTGTACAGAATCTACCAGTTGCCACTGTTGTTTCTTTGTAGGCTTTTTCCCATTGGTTGCTGTTTTTTTTATTTTACTAGATGTTCTTAGTGTGGAATGTTATACTTAGTTTGTAAAGCATAGCTTGATAAGCGCCTCGGATATCTGAGTTACATTTTTAGGATTGGGGATGCTTATTTATCAAACAATGCTGTAAAAAAATTGATTGAGGTGACTTACTGACTGATTTTTTGAATCATATTTTAATACTTTTCACGTCTACACATTCGCTTTTTCGAGTTGGTGCTTATTTCAATATTCTGTTGGTACCTTATTAGATGGTTAAATTATGCAATGAATGCATCGTTTTGTTTGTCACCACCAATAAAATTTGTCACTTGGACTATAACAAAACGGAACTTTCTGTGTGTGATCTTGATGACATTGGTCATACATACTTACAAATTAAGGCTAAGGGGCAAGGTGTACACAATGTAACAAATAAATTATTTTGATTTTGATTTGATTTTGTACGTGAAGTATGCTACACACACAGGCACAATTAACCACCCACCCTAATTATATTGCATATTAAAAAAAATATTAAGATATCTAAAAAAGTATGATTGGTGTTTGTTTTGAGGGTTGTCTCTGTATTTAAAACTGATGCTTTACTTTATTAAACTTTTTGTTTATCACTAATCAATAAAATACTGTTTTTAACAAATTTTACAAGAAAACCATCGCCACATAAAATTTAATTAAAACACTTTTATAATAATGGGTATTGCTTCCTCTAGCTCTGATGACTTTTTAAACCCTGTTATGGAGTCCCTCCATAATATCCTGGATATCTGATTGAGGGATGTTGTTCCACTCCTCTATTGCCGCAGTTTTCAGCTCTATGATGGTAGTGGGGGCTGGTGCACGAGCCCGAATCTGTCTTTTTAAGTTGTCCCAGACATGTTCAATGGAATTAAGGTCTGGACTGTGAGCTAGCTACGGCAATATTGGGATACTGACTTCATTACGGTACTCTGCAACGAGGCGAGCGAAGTGAACTTGTGAAACGTGAAAAAAAAATCCAATTAATGGAATCACATGCTCTCTTAGGACCTCTCGCATGTATTGGGAGACATTTAAACTGCCCCTATCAAAAACCACAAGGTTGGTACGAGCCTCATAAGAAAAACCACCCCAGATAATTATTGATCCACCTGGGTAACCAACAGTTTCCAGTTGGATCAATAATTATATGGCTATCTACACATGGCGCAAACCTCTAATTTACACATTAATACACTCTGACGTTAATCTGGTCCCCTTTAACCAATTCTGCTCTTGTCAGAACAAAACATTCTTCCATTACTCCATTGTCGAACTCGCGTATTCTTGCGTGAATCAAAGTCTTGTTCTTTTGTGATGTGGGAGCAATTCTGGGGGGTGAGCTCGCCGGAAAGCACGCAGATTTTGTTGTGCCAACCAACGCACCATGCCAACCTTCTTCTTACTGTCCCTTCACTCACACTAACATTTTTTACATTGAAAAGCCAGTTACGGGTTTCAGCAGCAGCTCTAAAGCGATTTTTTAGAACTTTGGAAACAATAAAACGGTCGTCTCGAGCTGAAGTGCAACGATAGTAGCCATGACCTGGTGTTCGCGTGTAGGAACCAGTCTCTGTGAAGCGTCTGATGGTGTTTCGGGCAGTTGTGTCCAGTACATTAAGGGGACGAGCGATTCGACGTTGGCAATACTCTGCGTCGGGTAGAGCTACGCCCTCGCTGCTCCAGTTGCATCTAGCGGCTTTTTTTGTTGAAATTAATCAATACTCGCCCGGTAGGTCAGTTATACAGTTAAAAGTGTTTGGGAAGACGATAAACATAACTATAGCTATGGCAATTCAATCACTACTAAAGCTGTATTTAAAAAAATCAGTAAGTAGTTGTTAAATGTCATTTAAAAACAAAGTGCATCAGGGTTAGTGTTTAATTTATTGCTTACATACCTGCTTAACAAAAAAACATTCACAACGATAAGGGCACCCTCTAAAAAAAATTGTAGCGATTTAGTTAGGTGAGCGATTAATTGTGCCTGTGAGTGTATATATCTGGTGTCTGCTAGCTAGTGCACTGTTTCGACCTGCTACTGCATGACATGTATTTTATTATTATAACAGAGAAGGTGTATGCATTTAGGGTAACAAACAGGCAGCCTCTCTGTTGTGTGCCAATGTATGTTTTCATTTCTCTCCATAACTGTTTGACTAATCTAAAGGGATTTCATCAGCATTGATTCTTAGATAGGTGGTTAAAAATAACACAGCAGGGGGTGGTGCAGTAAAAATGTTTTGCTAGTAAAATGAGTTTTCTACTAATATATCCTTACCCAAGATAATCCATCAGGGGCTGCAGTTCATCAGGGCAGTTTGACAAGACATATACTACATTTTAATTAAATATGGGAATGGCATTCCTGTTGGATTTTCTTGGGTTTTAAATCATATTATTAGGTAAGAGAATGTGTGAGTGGTTTCGAAGATGTTTTTTTAAATTCTATGTCAATACAAACATCACAGGTTTAAAAAAATATATATATGTTTGAGTTTTATTGTATGATGATATTAAAATGTATATTACCATTAATAGTGTGAACCCTTGATGCTGTTTAAATAATACAAGCTAAGTTAAATCAAAACATCCATCCAAAAACGGAAGATTTCAGCACCTAAAAAGGTGGCTATGAGTAAAATGGCGTGCAGTATTACAACCAAGGATGCCGGGACTTGCACATCGGAGGATAACATACCAGTTCCCGTTGAGATTCCACAAATTCCTGTTAGGAATCCTCCAATTCCGGCTGGGCTGCCACCTGAGCAGTTTGCTCCGCAGCAGCTCCCTCAGCCGCTACCGCAGCAGCCTCCACAACAGCCCCCACAACAGCCCCCACAACAGCCCCCCCAACAGCCCCCACAGGCGCCATTTCAGCCAAATGAACGCTCAAGTATGTAATTTATTATTTTTGCATTTCACCTACCAAGTAGTATATTGTTGTTCATCAATATTTCAGACATTAACAAGAATCTGTTGTTATCCGTGGTTTTGGTAAAAGATGAGGCATTTGTTTAGTTAGTCAAATTTAATGTTTATATAGCGGATGTTGTCCAAATTTCAATAAATCATACAAAAATCCCATATAAAGAGACACTGTTTTTCTTTCCTAGAAATTTCATTTAAAAAATTCCAATTCAGTCTACCGAATCTACAATTTGCCAAAATTAAATTTAATTTGAAGTTGGTGGAAACAAAATTTATCTCCAAAACCATCAAAAAAACTTTGAAAATAAAGTATATTGTACCTACCTATAAAAAAAAAATCTGTTTAATAAACAAACCAGGTTAGTAATCAACATTCACTTTCTCTTGTCTTAGTCATTATGGGAATGTACCGAAGCCTAAAGCAATTGGATATATTGATTAAAAAAATACAAGAAGATGCGAAAAAACATTTGAGGGACGCACTCCCCCGTACTGTCAAAATAAATGCTGCTGGAATTATGTCATATGTGGAGCCTGCCGTCGTCGCGTTGTATGTGGTCAATACTACAGAATATAAAAAGGTATGGGCTTCACCTTTGAATCCTAACTTGGGTACTATTTAAATTAAGGTCCATATCTTAATAACTTGTATTATTCTCAATTATATAATGGTCCTATCAATATACATACTATTATTTAGGTTTCTCATGCAAATTACAATTACTGCCCTGGTTCTAGGATGCAAACCCGAATGCCTAAATTTGCCTTGAGCAGTAAGAAAAGACACAAAAGTGAAAATAATACCGATTGATTAAAATCTATGAATGTTACCTCTCTAAAAAAAACTAAGATTGGATAATGTATAAAATCTCTGGATATTCGGTCATATTTTACATATATATATACAACTTAAAACTCGCATCTTGGTTGCATTGCAAATTCGCCAGTCATTTTTTCCAAGATTTCCTAAGATGAACTTGCTAATTTAATAGTGCACAAATTGCAACCAAATCACCGAGAGCGTTTGCGGAACCTGCCGTCAGGCGCCATACTGTTCCGGATATTGCCTGCAGAAAGATTGGAATAGGCACGAGCCCCGCTGCGATTTGATTGTCGCCGCCACAGCGCAGGCAGCAACTGAAGCTCTACTGCGTATATAGCAGCAAGGTAATTGAAGAGTTGTCTTTGTGGCTATTGAGGATTGGGTATAGTAGCCTGGTTTTCTTATCGTGTCAAATGTTAAACAATTCATAACCGACTTCCACAAAGGAGGTTCTCAATTCGACTGTATTATTTTGTGTATCTTCGCCACTGACCTCTATTACTCTATAGGTACACGAGATCAGTGATCTAGTGAGCCGATTGTGACTCTATTCATGATTGAGGAAACTTCTGAGATGGTCCCATATTATTTTGATTGGTCATCGGTTTTGAAGTTGCGCCACAAAGTGCTTTAAGTCCTGCAATGTCCATTTTTATAAAACAATCCCATTTGACGTCAGCGAGTGGTTATATAAAGATCGTCCTTCGTGTAGCCTTATACATTTAACTTTGTAAGTACTACGGGGAAATTGACACAATAGCAGGTTTGACGTAGATTTTTCTGTACATTAATGTAGACGTCGGTTAGGTACCTCTGTCGTTAGCTCCGAAAACCGCGCGGCATTGTGTATGTCGTGTTAAAAGCATTTTGTGACGCATTTCAGCCACCTACCCACACTTTTCTTTACAGAGATATGGCGCAGTACTAATATCTCAAATTTAATGTTTTTATTGATTACTAGTTGCTGTTGCCCGCAGTTTCAACACGTCCCAAAAAAAATTAACATACTATAAGTCTGATTCTAGGCGGCGTATCAAGATGAAACATGCATCAGAATTTAACTTAGCCCTCTAGCAATACATCGGTGAAAACTGCATTCAATTCCATGCAGTAGTTTTTGCGTGATGCGCGTACAAACAGACAGACCAAAATACTAAAAATTGATATTTTTTTATTTCCGTTGCTGTAATAAAGACCCTCCATATTATTTTTTCTTTAATATCTTTAATGTACAGACATCGGCCTGTTACAGTTTTATTGTAGGCATAGATGATTGCTTACACACTGAATAAAAGCATCCTCGGAAAACCATCCATGCTTGATAGATTTTGTCGATAGCCTAAATAGCCAAACCCTCTGATGAGTTGATAGTGATGTGTATTTCTGAGTATTTGATGCAGCAGTTCTAGCAATACCTAATGAGGTCTAGGCAATAGTTAGCTTTGAAATTGCCTTTTACCTTAATAATTTCAGAACTAAGCAGTGTGAACGCGATTGTGAGCAGAATCAACATGTGCTTGCTAGCACTTATGTTGAATCGTCGCGTTCCACGCCGCCGTGCTTAAGCCGCTTTTGATCAGGTAAATTTTTCCTTGTATGTTGACATAGTAAAATTAAACTTAAGCACGATCTTATCGGATTGCACATTTCAGATGGTTTCTAGTTGATTTTAAATTCTGATAGTTATTACAAGAATATTTTTTTTATAGGAAAGGGTATTATGATCTCCTGTTCTGTCAAATCCTTCGAAAACTTAAAGTTTCCATATCTAGTTTCTTGGCTTCAATCCCCAATCCCGAATATATATTTTTTAATATTTATATTTTCATCAGTAGCGTTAAATTAAATTTAGTCAAAATAATTCTTGCCCCTGAAAAACACAAAGAGGATAAACAGCGAAGATTCACATTTTAGCTTCATATGCACTGCGAACTACGAATGTATTCTGTTGAACAAATGTGAGTCCTTTGTTACAGACACTAGAAAAAATAAGATGGAGAGAGCCATGTGAAAAGAGACTGCTTATTCTTCTATTAAGTGTCAATCTAAAAGTGGGACTTGAAAAGTTTAGTGTAATACTGTTTAGTGTTTTAATTAACTCGGCCTGTTGATCCGGAATTTTAAGCGGACTGTTATAATGGGACTTAAATGTATGTATCGATTTTAGCAGTCGGGCGCCATTTCTGTAAAAATAGCTACAATGGAGTGCTATGGTGGCATCCAACTGCTGCGTCGGCGCCTGATTCCAATTTTCTATTTTGTCTGTATTTGATTATCTAAATGTATACTTTATGGACTGAATGGGTATGGTATGGTATGTAACTTTGTGGACTGGGTTCTGGAACCGAAAACCGCAGATATACATATTATACGCAATATCAATTTTAAAGTAAAGAAATTCCTTTTAAGAACCTTTTATGCATAGAAGTGATTACAACTTTTTGAGCATCTCGCAGCGATTGACTAACAGAATAATGTCTAGAGAGAATACTAAAATAGCACGACAAAATCATTAAATATATACTTAAATATTTATTTTTATGTAATAATGATAATATTATAGACTGCCACTTGCTACGATTCTTGCATAGGTACTTCTTTTGCTTCTTCCACATTCATACATCTTCCTTTTCATACATACACGCCGGTTGCGAGTGCTACGCACCTGACCTCACTCACCTTAGCTATTACTTATTTACATAATCATTACCCCTTACTAAGTTGTCCCATGCGTGTCGTGCGGAATTGCCTTAAATGTTTTCTTGACATCTTTTTATGCTGATTTTATTGTCATGTTAAAACGAAATTGGATAATTTCTTGGATCGCTCAACGCTGCTGCTGTTCTAAGTTCTGTCAGTGAGCATACTGCGGCTGCGTATTTTGGATAAGTAGATATTATACGAAAATTTCGATAGATGTTGTCATAAAATAATTTGTAATAGGTAAAAGGACTATATTATATACATCCCCAAGTTGATATGTCGATAACCTTAATATCCAATATCCTTTTGTCAAATTCAAATATTATTCAAGAAGATGTTTAGGCCCACTTGCACCAACTTCTTAAACATATTTAATATAATATATAATATAAATAGGCTATTCTACATTTTTTTTAAATATTTATAAAATGTCTGTATAGATACAATGTCAACTGGTTTTTTTATTTCCTCAAAATAATTATGGGGCTATGCAAAGGAAAAGTGTTTAAAATTATCGTGAGCATCGTGGCGTAAAAGCAGAAACATAGAAACGTCAAATGTTCATGACCTTTAGCCAAAAGCATACTCATGCAAAAAAACTCACTCACGTCACTCACGCAAAAAAATGGCGATCGGCGTTTTTGGTCACGTGACATACTGACAGATGATAAAACTTCAATTTTAATTTTCAAATTTAAAATAAATCTTGTGTTTTTATAGGAAAAAAGTATTATATTCGTATTTCTTATCGTAAAAACTATATATATATATAATCATTTCATAATTTTATTTTGATAGATGAAATTTGGTGCAAGGGGCTTAAAGTGTTGAAAAACTGAATTATTTTTAAAGTAATATATACAAGTATTCGCATTAGCTATTGTATTCCATCACAGTATTATAGTTATATAGACTTGGATGAGTCTATTATTATTATTGATTTATGTGCGATAATCTAAATGTATTCCTAGTTTAAGCAGGATTAAGGCTGCGTTTCCACCTGAGATGTGCGAGGATGCGTACCGAGGGATGTGTTACATTTACCTAACCTCGCTCTGCGCAGCTCTAGTGGAAACAGCTCAGCAGAGCAAGATTTTTGTATATACAAAACGGGGAAATAATGTGTGCGAGCCGCAAGTGATGTGCTGCGCGCGCTCTTGTGCCACCACATCTCACCCCGCTTGCATCTGAAACGACCTTGCTACACGTCCTCGCACCGCTCAGTCAGTGGCCTAGCACGCACATCTCTGGTGGAAACGCAGCTAAGAAGAGGCTATTTGGCTTGCCTTCACTTAACTGTGGAGGCAATGCCTATTATTAATGACGTATTGTAAGAACGTAAATTAAACCAGTATTTTAATAATTTCATTATAAGTAAATGATCTTTTTTGATGTAATTAATGATGCTATTAAATGTAATTAAGTAATTAATATTTTAAAAAAATATTTACGTACATATTACTCGTAGAACAGTGAATCTGATTTAAAATATACGTATATGTATTAAAGTATAATTAGTATTTCGTATTAAAAGTATGATTGTTAAAAAGAAATGTATGAATGTAGGTATTTATAATGTGATAGGCACAGAATAGCTGTGTGCATTGCTTTATTAGAACTTGCATGAGTACCTATTATAATATGTACCTACTCATACGAGTGCTGACAAGCAGTGAATCGGTGTTCAATGTCTAGTTGCTGATAAATGTCATACTTATCCATAAATTATTGAGAATAATATAGCCATAGAATACTCGTAGTTCGTAAGTCACATAATTAATAAAAAAATTAAAAGATACTCGTTAAATATTAAATTGATTAAGTGTGTGTATTAACATAATTATATTACATAATGAAAGTAGAAGAAACTTAATCCTTATGCTACATCTGTGGATCACGTGTGGTCTACTTATCTATAAAAATTTCAAACTAGTCTTATTGATCTCATTATATTATTCAATGGAACCAAATGTATAACTAGTGTCCGACCGAAGCTTCAACTTTAGCGGCCTTAGGACGAGTACTCGGACTCGGATGCATATTCGGCTTCGTTAATTCGACATCGCTGCGCACCCGTGGTTCGTACGCGATACGGGAAGTTATGGCCGCGGAACTTGGAGTTACCTATATCAAAATCTGAAGTCTATATCAAAATGTAACTACCTACTGAACCTGTATCAAGTAGATTAATTATTAATATGTTTTCTGCAGTAAGATTAAATGTTTTTGATTTTGGTTTTGTCTTTCTATATCCCCTCTGTTTTAGTTAGTACCTACCTACTATACCTACTTGCCAAAGCCTATTTTATAAATTCCTACTTTAGGCATTTGATTTAGTAAACCAAAAATATACATAATTAGGTATAAAAACAATATACACCATCTTATGTATATTTTACAATAGCAACGGATCAGTGAATCCAAAAGGATTCACTGTAATGCAGTGATTTTATTCTAGACCTCCAGCAATACAACTGAAACATCCAATTTCGTGCAGTAGCTTACGCGATGCGCGTATAAACGTACAGACATACCTACAGACAAATAAAATTATTGAAAAATTGAATGAAGTACTTGCGTCTAAAATAATAGATTAGCCCTTCTTGTGACACAAGGGATAGAAATGGTATGGGTGCATGTTAAGTGCGCCATGGCGGAAACGTGCTAATTTGTAGCTCGGGCGCTAATAGAATAATGAATGAGGTACTAACGCGCCTTTTGACATAGTTGGTCAGGAGTCTGGACTGAGGTTAGGATAGTCATCGGTATTACTGAGAGCGGCATTTCAATATTTCGTAAAGCGAAAATTGAAAAAAGGTTTTATGTGGGAGTTTACTAAAAGAAAACATCCTAATAGCCCTCAGTGGGACCGAAATTCTAGAGGTCGAAAGGAAACCAAAATTAGAGCCTAGGTGCATTATAAAACATTCTTGTAAGTTTAATATGCTGTCTGTCTAGCATAAAATTAAAATGTTTTTAACTGCCGTAGGTAGGTACTTGTCTGTCTCGACTCTATGGAAATAAACAGTCGACAACCGGGAAATGCCTTCAGGGCCTCTACTGACCTCTTTATTACCTACTCTGAATCTAGAAAGCGAATGCGCCTCTTGGGGCAGGGTTATCCAAGACCAGAGGATTACAGACTCATTCCCCAGGCCTCATTATAAAGCTCATGGAAGAGCTGTTTGAAGATCTGGGTCAGGATGTGGAATAGGTATCTAGGGGAAGCACGAAAGATCCCATTGGGTCGAAGTGCACAAAGGCCTTGCTGCCTCGGCCCCATATAGGATAAGATAAGATACTCTGTATCATAGAGATTAGTGGGCCTTTCCCATGTTCTACCTTCTTATAAATTATAGTTTTATCCATAGCAGCTTTGCTTACGTTTTTTCTGACGCGAGCGGATTCTGCATTAAAATTTAACTTATTTTTGCATCTAAGTACTTAATCCGTTCCTTCTGGGTTGCTAGCCTCTGAGTAGCTGGCCCGTTTTTCTATATATCTGCGGACTCGATAATAATTTAAAATATAAAATGTAATTATGGCATAACTACGGTACGCTGTCGAAATAACTATGCGTGACTGAAGTTAGCCGTTCGAAATGTCCGTGTAGGAAAAATCACATAAAGTAAGCTTTTGTGCAAAAATATTGAAATTAGTAAGGACACTAATTACGAATCATTGCGAAGCATGCACGACCCCGACTGTCTTTATTTCTGTCTTTTTAATAAGTGTTTCTAAGCGGGGCAAGCATAAGCCACTCAGGTTCAAGTGCCTATTTGACATCTTACATGTATTATCACCAATATTTGTTCATTTTGTAGTAGGTACATATGTAGGAAAAGGTGGACCCTTAAGAAATGGCCATATCATATTAAAAAGGTAAGGGTCATATCTTAATATTGAATATCATACAATAATAAATGATATGTACATTAAGGCGGATCGTTCAGCTGAGCCCGTGAAATTCAAATTTCAAGTGATTTTTCGCAGTTTGTAGGTCTATAACAAGTTCTAGATTCATGGCAGTTGTAATTGCGACATTAACCATATAACATTCACAACTGAGAACTAAAACCTTTACTTATAAATCCTTATCACGCCAAAAACTTGGCGCAATCTGTGTAATTGGTCAAAATTGACATTTTACACTACTTTTAGCTACAATAATGATTTTTAAGCAATGGTTTTCGATAAAAATTGTAGTTTTTCGCAGTTTGTAGGTCTCTAATAAGTACTGCATAAATGGTAAAAAACTATGCAGTACTTATTATAGACCTACAAACTGCGAAAAACCACTTGAAATTTGAATTTGGCGGGCTCAGGTGAACGATCCGCCTTAAATAAGTAGGCACGCTATCCTTTTTTTGCTTACACTCACTCATTCATGGAATACCTTTATTTTTAGGAGTGGACAAAATAGAATGAAGATCATATAATAACCTATTAATATAGGTAATACTTGAATTGCGTCATTGTCGTCTAAAAAATATTGGTGAATACGTACTTGTTGCAGGTATTGAATGTGTAGAAATTAAAAATGAAACTTTGTTGATACTTTTAGATTTGGCAACATCGTTACGTTAAAACTTACTCTAGTTTTGTTGTTGCTACAAGTAAAATAAAAAATATTTGTAAAAAAAGTTAAAAATAAAAATCAATAGTATCAGGACAAAAAAAAAATGAGTTTCTTGGAAAATGCGAATTCTTGAACGGTTGATTTTCACATAATTTGTACTATTCGAAATATTCAAATTAGAGATTTAAAATTCCCGCCTTAACCTAGTAACGTAGAGCTAGCATAAATGTCTAGATAATGTTTTTCATTCTTCGATTTAATTATGGCGGATCGTGAATGGTGGATGAACAAAGTTCATAATCGTTTAGTGAGAGTGCAGTGAAGTTTTAAAACGTTAATGTCATAGTTAAAAATAATAAGCACCACAAGGGTGTCTATATGGGTGGGCGGAAACAAGATATGGCAGAGAATAGAGGTTCGGACAACGTCGTTATGCCGGACATTACCGAAGTATCCGAAGCCGATCCTCTGTCGGCGGGGGCCGATCACGATGCCGACCGATCTGATGGCGCGGCTGTTTTGTCGAGTGGAATCAAAAATTCAAGATTGTCAAGTGATACTAATGGCGTGGTCACGGTACCAGTGTCTCTGCCGGTCGGCACACTCATTACAGGCACGACTTTTAACGTGATAACGTCAGATCAGCTGCCACATTTCAAGCCAATGATATGTGTTGATAATGGTTTCATATCAGGTGGGCCGGTGACAACTGATGACATAAAGCCTACTCATATTGTGATACAGAATCCCCCGTCGCCAGTGTCACGGCAAGAGGAGAGTGGTTCGAGTACCCTGAGTACCCTGAGTACACGACATTCAAGCGCACGCTCCTGGTCTGAGACCGCCAACATGCCCGTACTGCCTATCAGGTGTAAAAATACACCTGCAGAACTACACAAGCAGAGATTTGGCTCTGGGGGCAGAGGTAGATGTATAAAATACGGTTTGGAATGGTACACGCCAAGTGAATTTGAGGCCCTGTGTGGAAGGGCTTCCAGTAAAGACTGGAAGAGATCTATCAGGTTTGGTGGGAGAAGCATCCAGGCACTAATAGATGAGGGCATACTCACTCCTCATGCAACAAGCTGCACCTGTGGGGCATGCTGTGACGATCAGTCAGGTGGGGACTGTGACAGTAAGTCAGTATTTAGCCAGGCATTAACAAGTAATGTAGAACTCCACCTATTCATCTAGAAGGCATGGAAACACTGTATGCAAATATACTCTGTTTACTTACTAATATGCACAATATCTAAATAGTTATTATATTTCTGATATGAGTAAGTATTTAGTCCTTACCAGTATGGTCCTGATGTTAATATGTGTATGATGATATTAAGATTAGACCTTAATTACTTAAGAAAAATGTATTGTAATAGAGTTAGTGTTACTATTTCATTTTGCAGTATAAAAATGTAGTTCTTATTAAAAGTAATATGATAAATTTGAGCAGTTTTAGTATCTACTCATATGCAATATTTTTTTAGTTTATGAATCTGTGGTATCCATGGTATTATTAAGCAGTAGGTAAGTGAGATGTAGCATCAATGCATGTCCATACACACATAATTAGTGAGTCAAATAACATGCTTTTAATAAAAATCCTGAATAAAGATATTATTACTACAATCATAATGGGTCTGGCCAAATAATGAAGTTATCCATCAAGGGTTCCTTTTTTAACCATAACACTGAATTTGTATGGATCTTATTTCTAATTTTTGCATTTTATAACAACAATGGAATGATTACCAGCTGAAATGAAAATACATATCAGGAGCCACAATAAAGATATCATGCAATGCTTCAGTGGAAATAATAACAAACACAATAGTTCAGCCAACACAAATCATACATTTATTTTCTTTTTAAACATTAAAATAACATACCTCTAAATTTATAAAAAATACATAAAAGTATGAAATCTTTTGACTGTATCTGCATAATTAACTGGTAGAACTTTCTTTGATAATTATTAAATAAATAAATAAATAATAGATACAAATAAAAATCGTTTATTGCCAGAAAAGTAACAAACAGAGAACACATATTATGGTGAGCCTCAAACTAAGCATAGCTTGTATCTTGGGGCTCTAGATTGTGATTATACAGAGTTAAGTTTTTACTGCTAAAAAGTAGTACAGTAGTTGGGATACATTTAAGTTGAGAGACTGTGTGGTGAATATTGTGTGTTGTGTGTGTGAGTTATGTGTTTTGTGTATGTGTGTGTGTGTGTGTTTGTGTGTTTTTATAGGTCCCATATCAAGGCTTCGGTAGCATCGTAGATTAAGAAGAAAATAATTATTTATTTTTTATTGTTATGACTGAGCATTCCCTAATGTTACAGATTCTAGTGACTTTGTTATATGTGTTGGAGTGAGAGAAAGCAGTGCTATGTCTTGCTAATTCAGATCTAACGTTTGGAACCGGTATTCTAAAGATGCATTATATATAGGTGCCTACAGTACATGTAATTTACTGTCAAGCATTTCTCCTTTTGAGTTATTCAGAGACTAGATAAAGAATTTACATGAATAATTCTATTAGTCGATTTCTTATTAATACTTGTGATTTTATATGTAGACATTGCATACATACATAAACACATAATATTAAACTTCAAACTTCATTTATTTGCATAAAAGGTGGTTACAAAAGATGGTAGGTACATAATATAATAAAAGCTCTGACACATTTTGCCATAATAAAATAGCATGCAAATTTGAATTTTACATATTTAAAGAGAGAATACATAAAGCCACAACTAGAATTAACAGTATTATTATTATTTTAGACACAACCAGTAGGAACTTTCACTAAGCTTAATCAATTACTTGATTCGGGTCTGTCTCAAATAAGTGGCACACTTTTGAAATTTATTCAATTTTTCAAAAATGTTTGAGAATAAATAAGCTTTAATATACTACAATATGATGACAATATGATACAATATGACTTTTTTGAGACAAACCCTAATCTTTATATATATAATTATAAACGACTGGACCGATTTTGATGAATTTTTTTGTGTGTGTTCAAGGGGATCTGGGAATGGTTTAGATTCACAATTGGACCCGGTAGGTGGCGCTGCAATCGAGTTTTGGGTTATTTTCAGGGCAGGACAACGTCTGCTGGGTCCACTAGTATATTTATAACACTGAACTTAATCTAGTAATATAAGTATATCACTAAACTTCGACGGTTTTATAACTATATTCCTAGTGAGATAGTAAAGAATCGCTTTCGTATAACTATGTTACGGTATATAATTATATCCCTAGGGATATAACTATATTACGGCTTTATCTATCTTACTGCGACATATACATTGCTTGCACAGAAACTAAAAGTATCTTTCACATTTATTGCAAAAATAACCATGACTTCTTTCGCATTCATCATTCGTCTAATATTCGCGTAAGTGTCAGAAACCAGTATGTTAACCATGACTTACTATCCTCAGCAATGGGTCCCGTGCGGTTGTTCACACCTTACAAAAGGAGGAGACGGCATAATCAGGATAGTGAAGAGAAAAAGACAAAAGTTAAAAGAGAATCCAGTTTGGGAGAGGGGGATGTTGATAACATACATCAAAGCAGCAACAATAGCAATAATTCTAAGGAAGCCTGGCAAACTATTGCTGAAGGCTTGGACTCAAATACTGACTACCACTTACTGGAGAATCCAGATACCAATGCAGATTCTATTTCAGGTATGTCTCACATTCTGTAACCTTATCTGGAGATAACAGGAAAGTTATATTGAATTGAATTGAATTTGATGCCTGTACTTACATAGTTGCTTAATCTACAGTTTTACACATATGTAATGAATAGCTGTCAGTTAAATACCATTATATCATTCCTGTCATTTCAAGATTACCACACTGACAATACATTGAGACAACACACGAATTAATTAATTATCTAAAGTTCTTTGTTTTTCATAAACTCTTCCTTTCTCCTCTCTCTTTTCTGAAGATCATCTTAAATTAAGCTGCTCCAATTATCATGATCGATTCACAGTTGTCTTCTGATAGGACTGATCAGTTAAAACTGCAAAAAGTATGTTAGTTTAAGCAAATGCCCCATTTGCGTCATGTCAAAGCCCACAAAATAATTTAAACTGTGCGCTAATGAAAAACAACAAATCTACATGTTAATCAAATTATAGCTAAGTATGCCATGTTGAAGTTATTCTTAATTTATCTGCAATGCGAAACCTTTATTATGTTATGAATTTAATAATTTATTTATTATGCTTAAAATTGCGAATTTAAATGGTTTGGCTCATTATGGAACATGCAAATATATTTTTTAACACTGCCATTTCTTGGCGCTGGATATCTAACTTGATGAACTTTGAGAAAATAGGTAGGTAGGTACACCTTTCCTTTATCAATGCTGTGCTCTTGATGTAATTACTAAATTCATGCTAGTATCATGAAAGTATTTCGGTACTTATATTTGAAGCAACTTCAAAAATGATTTTCTCCATTATGAAATACTTATATTCTTTCATACAAAATTTTATTTAATGCGCATTTACAATTTGCTTTGTGCACTGCAAAGGAACCTGATCTTCAGAAGTAATTTATTGACATGGACATTATTGCCTGGGCGAAATTAGAATACAATTGCGCGACAATAAGATAATGCCATTATTACTTACCAAATCTTAAGTTTCACATTAAAATTTATCTTGAACTGCATTTCCATCTCTAAATGATTGGTAATTTGGTTTCACCTATTAGCTCTGCAGGATTATCAAACCTTAATACACACGTAGCGAGTTCCACTCTCAGATCGAAATAATGCCAATTGCGATCGGTTTATACTGCATTTGCTCTTAGAATTCAATATTATTTGTTGACAAAACGTTGGGTTCAAAATTATGTCTTGAATAGTACCAGTGCGCAGTTTAGCAATTTATTTTGGATACCGCGAAACAGCTGTGTACGAAATCGGGGACTTCCTGCTTGCTGAGCTTGTTTAATATATTCCATCACAAAGCGAAAGTATTTGGGCACAATATTATATAACTACACACAATAAGTAGCAAAGAAAATGTTTCACACCTGTGGTTTGAGGTTACATTGTAATAGCGCCTCAACCGATGGAGTTTCGGATGATCTCTGATTATAGCGCCATCTATTATTACGGTTCACTGATCAAGTACCGCTTGCTCTTTAACTGTTAGTCATAATAAAAGGACTGTAGATAATTATGATATACACCTGTAGCCATGGGGGTAGACAATGGAGGAGGGGTTATGTGGGGGTTCAAACCCTCCACGACATAAATTAGGTTATACACAATGATAGGTACTCTCCTGTCTCGTCGTCTAATGTTTATCTTGGTCTTTATAAAACCATTTCAATTGAAAATTAAGTTCTAGCAAGCGTGTAGATACCTAGTTAGGCATGGAAATGAATGCGACGTAAAGGACTGCTCTACGACTAGAACGTTAGGAAATAAACAAAAAAACCCTTTTAAATCTCATTGGAATAAATATTATTTACTTTTAAGTAGGTAGTAGCAATGCTTGTCTGCAGAAACAATTATGGAGCCTGTTGGCCATATCAAAATTAATATTAAGTAGGATATCCATCACAAACCTAGGTGATCTATTCTTTCGCATATTCTCTAGATGATCTTATTCTCATCTTCCGTCGTGTTACTTTGATAGTTTACGAGGACCTAGGTACATAACTCTGAAAATTCTTTACGTGCGGAACTAGAAGAGTAATTAACGAATGGATATTTTTGTGCAGACGTTCGAAAAGAATGAAGGTATATAATTTGACTGATTCTAACCATAGCAAATATTGTAGCTAAACCGTTTTCGGTAGCGGTAGCGGTGCGGTATGCGGCAGCGTATAAAACACGGACAAACAAATATTCGGATTCGGAGACTTACGACATAGATTTAGGTGATAGATTTGGTGACATTTAGACAGGTGATATTGAAAACATGCGACAAAACGAAACGGGAGGTTCAGAAACCGCGTTACTTATTCATTTTAAAATGTGATCTCAATCATCTAAAATAATCTTATTTCTCATCTTAGATGATGCAAACTAAGCCTTCAGGCTTCAGACTAACTGCTCTTCAGAGTAGGCATGAATTATTTATTGGATTTTAGTTAAAAAAAAAACAAATAATTTCAAGCAACTATCAAAATATCCCCGTAGTGCGCCCGGTCAATCCATTGTGCTCATAGTTACTGCTTGAAGTATGCTTTATACTTACGATCATTTACCATTTTTTTTTATTCACGAGAAAAGTAGCAGTATATGCGCACGTGTCACGTTGCCAAACTCTTTTCACAATATTATTTTCCTTAGGGCCTTTTTTTGGGTATTTATTAATCGTGCTCTAAATTTTCTGTGTTATCATAGAATTATTTAATTTGTCGCGTCTATTCAATTACACCCTGTGTAGGAACAGGGTTTGCTTTGTTGTTTAAAAAAAAATATAATCTATTTATAACATTATACATCTAATATTCAATATTAGTTTATTATAGGTCGGTATATTAAGATTAACACTAAACTTCTGTTAATTACGCACCAGTAGACGTCAGTTACGCATCTACCTATAACGTTAGCTACAAAAACCGCGGTGCGTTGTGTAAGTCTCGTTGAAAGCATTTTGTGACGCATTTGAGCCAGCCACCCACCCCTTTTCCTTACAGAGATATGACGCACTAGTAATGTCGCATATTTAATGTTTTTATTTATCACTAGTTGCTGCTGCCCTCAGTTTTACTCACGTCCCAAAAAGTAAACATACTATAAGCATGCATATTAACATACTATACTGCATGGAATTGAATGCAGTTTTCACCGATGTATTGCTAGAGGTCTAACTTAAAATCTAGTGCATTTTTCATCTTGATATCCCGCCTAGAATCGGACTTATAGTATGTTAATCTTTTTGGGGCATGAATGAAACTACGCGCAACACCAATTAGTAGGTGGGTGGTAAGTTTGATGTTCCTTGTCAGTTTCCTGATTACACCTAGATCTATTATGTTTGATAGATGGCTTTGCGGATATTGTTCTTAATAATCACGGGTGCCCGTGTCTATTTTTTTAAATTTCCATTCTGTGTCACTTATGAATTTTAATAAAACCTAGATATAGGTCACTAGTTCTGGAATTTTCGATGATGATCATTGGTCTTTTCGAGTCTAGTTTTGGTTTAAGCCATCAAGTCCCGTATGTTAGACACAATAAAATCTTTTGTTTTGGTCTCCGAGGGACATTGCAGGCGTTACTGAATTATACACCATACAGGAGAAATCCTAGAGTGGGACAACGTTTTTTTAAACACAAAAATGGTTTCATTTGTTGAAGCGTCGATAAACAACCATCAAACAGACCCTTACCTATTTACAGTTAATCCTAGTCTCTATGTATACTTTGACTAATCACGCAATATCAGAAAGTAACCTACAAACTTCAAAAGTTTTTGGAGAAGAGCATAAGAAAATAAAAAGATAACGAAATGTTTTGTTCTGTCACTTGGAACTGATAAGTATTTTTGAATATTCATTTTAGCTGGTAGCTTTATCAAATTGTGACACACTAGAACTGGCCAAAGGTCAACATCATCACAAATAGAGTAGATATAGTAGATAGAGTTTGTCAAGTCAACTATTTATAATTACTAATAATAGTAAGACTGCCTCATTAGTCTAATGGTCCTCAGCGCGACTGCTATGCTAGAGGTCCTGGGTTCGATTCCCAAGTCGAGCAAAATGTTATTGGGTTTACTATGAAATTCTCAGTAGCAGCTCGGAGTCTGGCTTTGTGCCCGGTTTATGGCAATAGGCTCGGCATCTATTACATGGGACCTAAACATACCGGCGAACGGTGGGTGTACATTAGTACACCTCTGCTTAACCCTTAGGGGAATACGGGCGTGATATATGGGGGAGATTAAGTTGATGCTTTTCACATCAAATTTCAAACACACCCGCAAGGATGCCAGGCATCAGTAACTTGAACATTTTTACGAATAGATTATTTATTTGGGCCTTGAGATCGTTTCCCATATTATTATGACACCAGCAGGGTTTTTGCTACATACATGCAGATGAGATACCAATAGAATGTCATTAGTCTGACTTAACTTTCACCGGCATGAATGGGCCGGCTCGACCGGAGTGATACCACGGCCTCTTGTGTTTCGCCGAGTAAGTGAGGATACCGGAGGCCCAATCCCAAAGGCCGGCCATGCACTTGTGACTCCTCTGGTGTTGCGGGTGTCTATGGGCGGTGGTAATGGCTTGCCATCTGGCGATCCGTCTGCTCGTTTGCCCTCTATCCCATACAAAAAAAAAAACAGTGGCTCCCAACCTAATTCTGATCACGGACCACATAATCTTTATGTTAAAAAGTCCTGTCCAATTCGAAATTGGCATATAGGTATCACATAACCATATAAAATAAGAAAGATTAAATATTCATGAAAGTAAACTTAAGAGTCCTAACCTAAGGACCTAATTTTTCTTACAAACGTAATACCGAAATAAATCGAAATTCAAACACAATTTAATCAAATTGTGTTATTATTCGGATTCCGATACCGTTAATTTACGTTCACTGGAAATAAATGTAAGCGAATGCAATTTTTCTCTCGTCTTTTTTACTATTTCGTCTACTACAAGTAGTAGTAGACGAAATAGTATCGTAGGAATCTAGATTAACGGTATCCAAATCCGACTAATAACAACATTTGATAGAATATCGTCTGGATTACGATTTATTTCGGTATTACGTTTTTGTGGGCAATTCCAGCTCCGCCGGACCCTTAATAAATAAGTTTGAAATTCATGGTTTTCGTGCCCACATTGCTACAATTGCCCCAAAATGCAGCATATGTTAGAAAACCATCATAGGCCTTGTTAGGTTTGGCACCCAGGGAAGGTGTCGCTGCCACCGTGAGTACTGCCATTTCAGTTTCCTCGTTTTATAAATTTTTTTTCGAGGATTTTTTTTATATAAATTTAAAATGATTATATAATTATAACTGGATCTCGATACCTAACAATACCTTCACGGCTCGGACAGGGTTTTCTTAACAGATTGTATAAGAGATTTAAATCTTTCGCGGACCATATTTTAGCTCCTCTACGGATCACTGGTCAGGAAACACTATTCTAGACTCTAGGGGCCGACGCCACTTAACACGGAAGTGTTTCGAAAGTTAAAGATTAACGTCATAGATTAATTAATTTTTGAAGAATAATCTTACGCTTCCACACGTCTGAAGGCGTTTGAAGATTTTGACTTACTGTGGCGTCAACAATTTTCTTTTTTAAAGGCTTTTGTAAATAGGTCTTTTAAAGACACTTTCACAAGTAAATGTATCTTTGGGTACGCAGACGACAGCACCGTTGTAGACACAGCTAGTGCACGGACCTGTGGACCAGAAATCGAGTCTCTAAGAGAGGCCATGGTCGAGCGTCTGAGTTTGTCCTTTCATGCTGTCTCCGAATGGGGCGATGCCAATCTGGTCAAATTCAACGCTGCCAAGACCGAGGCGAGTCCGTTTTCCGCCAAAAAGAGCCCATTCCAACTGGCTCCTACTTTCCGGAATGTATTTGTGCCGGTAACTGACCACCTTGAGTTCTTGGGCGTTACTCAGACGTCACCCTCAATTTCGGCTCCTATATAGAGTCCAAGGCTCAAATAACTGCCAGAAAGCTAGGTATCCTCTCGAAGGTACGGCGTTACTTCACGCCAGAACAATTGCTTGCATTGTATAAAGCACAAATTCGGTCGTGCATGGAGTACTGTTCCCACCTTTGGGATGGATCGGCTAAGTACACGCTCGAGGCGTTGGAATCCGTCGAGAAACGTGCCAAGAAGCTCATTGGCAACGACTCCCTTGTCCGAGCTAAACTCCAAAGTCTTGAACATCGCCGCAAAATTGCTAGCTTATAGGTTTTTTATCGGATACATTTCGAAGAGTGTGCATCAGAGATCCACGATCTTATTCCCCCTAGCCCTTTCCACTATCGGACGACCAGAAGCACGAAAAAGCGTCATCGATTCATGGTGGACATTCAAAAACCCCGAACGAAACGTTTTAAGTCCACTTTTATCATGCGTACCGCTGAAATATGGAATGCACTTCCCGAGTGGGTCTTCCCTGATAGATATAATCTGGGTGTGTTTAAATCACGAGTGAATCGGTTTCTTCTAGGCAAATGCGCTCCATCGAAGATCGCAGTATCGCTTAACATCAGGCGAACTGGCGTTCAAGCGTAAGCCTATCACGAATAAAAAAAAAATTAAGTGGTACAATGCATTGCAATGTCTGAAATGGACTTTTGATGAGAGATCCGTAGCGGCTTTGATTCATCCAGTCATTGTGTAGCTCCACCATATTATAGGGATGCGTTCAACAATCCGTCACACGACGATACCAGATCGGAGGAATATTTGCGAAGACCACATAAAAAATCTCGAAGCCACCAGACAGTTAAAAGACAGTCGTATATGTAGCTTACAGAGTACTCATATTTGCATATCCTTTTAAAATTATTTTCCTAATACTACCTGTATATTTCGATAGCTGACATTAATATAAATAAAAAATGTCGATTAATACATCCCGTTAATGGCGATATAATTTTTAATTTAAAAGCGACGTAGATGCTGCTATATACTACGCATTCCATTACTTTCCAATTAGTTATCAAGTTATCCTTTCTTGTATACGCATAGATAGAGCTATAAAATGAATTTATGTCTATAAATATTGTACACTCGGGCGATCGATAGCGGCCCCCAGCCCACCTTCCCCGAGGTGCGTTAGGGTGTGGGTCCGTTTCAATCTAGACTCACCAATCAAATGCATTTATGCAACTCCCTGTAGCAAAGTCCATTTTCATGCCCATATAAGGTAATCTTCGCCGGAGACGCGTCACCCCAACCCATCCCATCCGATATAGGATGACTAGATTGTACCCCCTCACAAAACCCACCGAAGTACCCACACATTGGAACAGACGCGACGTGACATATTGATTATATGCATATGTTAAGCAGCTAAAATATAACATATCATCACGCTTGTTATCCCCGAATGGTCAGTCAGAGGTGTACCAATGAACACAGACACTTCGCCGGTATGTTTAGATCCCATGTAATAAGGGGCGAGCCTATTGCCAGTAACCGCTCAAATACAAACTGAGCTCCTACTCGAAATGGGAATTGAACCCAGGACCATGAGCGTAGCAGTCTTGCTCTCATGAGTAAGACCAGCCACGAGACTTAATGAGCCAGTCAACAAGTTGTTATTATCTTATCGGGTCGAACGCATTAACATGACGATCCATTAGATTCCGTGGTTCAGGACCCGTAGTCAGTATTTCCACGGGAAACATGGATTCTTAGTGAGTGAGTCCTTAGTAACTGGCTTCATGTTGTAAAGCCCGCCTTTACACGTGATGTAAAAACCACAACTACTCTAGAAATGAGTGTATTACCCCAAGTTGTCCTACAATCTTTGAACTTCGCCAGTACTCACAGCAGCACTACCACTAATTACTTTATCCCTTCAACTAAAATCACTACTAAAACAGTTTATTCATATTCCATGGTTTTCTTTTACTTCCAGATAAGCGTGGAAGCCAATTAACCTAGTTTAATCTTAAAGGGAATCTCAAATGACTGTGACGGTTATTTTCTATAGTATGATAAAATATCATTTATTATTTTATTTCTGTAAATAGATCCTTCAAGAATACTTTTACGACTCATTTAAAAAAATATTTATAACTAGATGTCGCCGGCATTTCCTAACTGACGACCTCTGAGAAGAAATGCCGAAACAAACTCAGAGAATAGTGTATTATTTTAATTCATTTGTTTGTCCTATAAATGTATCGTCTATACATATAATAAGTCTGTTGAAAAGTCGTGTCTGTAATTGCAAGATAATTGGGGAAAACTAGGTTGAGAAGACTAATTAGGCGATACTGAAACCGAATTAACGGTTTTTGGAAAAAATGACTGTCTGTATATATGCATGGTATTTCTGTATATTCGTTTATAACTCAAGATCTACTTGACGGAATTTTATGAAATCTGGTGTATACGTAGATTATGCGCCTGGTTAACATTTAGGGTACTTTTTATCCGACTACAACTGCGCAAAAAGAGGGATACTGTTTTTTCCATACTTTCTTAAAACATCCTTAATCATTTAGAGAAATTGGAAAGAAATACATCAGCAGTATTGGCAGTATCATAAGGCAACCCTTGAGCTTAATTTTATTTAAATCTGTTCAATTTATTTAAAATTATTGCAATATTTAACTACCCATTGAAAACGAATATTAAAAATAACCATTAAAGTTAACTTCACAGATATATGTGCTAGACTTGCAGAGGTTAAAAATATAACAAAATAAAGCATATTCAAAATAAAAATATACTTACCGATACTGAATAAGATAAAGTAAGTGGCTAACATAATGATTTAACCTATTTTAGAGTAAAATAAAGAAGTTAACAAAGGGTTACATTTTTTCTCTAACAAATAATACGATGTCATTATTACTTCATTCAATATTTGATTTGACATTACAGGTGTCATTTAAGTTGACATGACAGTTGAACATAGACATGTTTTTTAACACAAGTCATTTTATAACGTGAAACCTCACGATGAAGAAACAGTACTTATATATTTAGAAACGAAATAAATTCTATTAATTCCATCCTAATAATAAAACTTGCGCGTTGTATTGATATTCAAGAAAAAAATGGATCCTGCAAATGAAACCGAGAGCAATAGCTATACCCAATATTGTAAATGTGAAACTTTCTTTTTATTTGTTTTCTGTCATTTTTTAATGCCCTGACCGCTGAACAGATTTCGATAACATCAGGCAAGGTTGAAGAAAGGTTGCATTCTGGGGACAAAGGTCTAGAAGTGACCTTTTGTTTAAAGAAGTCGTTTTGAGATGCGAGTGAAACCGCGGGCCGCAGCTAGTATGAAATAAGAGTATAATTGCTAATTTCGCAAGAAACTTGCTATTTTACCTTCCGTAAACCTGAAAAGATATTATACTTGAAGATAATGTATGTTCTATCGTCTCTTCGGTTGGCCATAAATTCCTGTGAAAAAATATTTTCTCGCCGATTTGTAATTTTCACATTAATTGGCACAAAATGATGGACTTTTTACTAAAAACCTTTTCGTGTTGCTATAACGGTGACGGTAGCAGCCCTCACCCCCCCACCTCAAATTTCCACCCTGAGTAGGAAGGTAGGGGGAGGGCATTCTAGAATATTCGTAATCGAACATACCCCCCATACCTGGCTAGTTGGAGGATGCGCCTTGCACCCGAATGCATTGCGCAATCTCGTCCGCATTGCAGATACTCACAGCCACGCCCTGTCCTAGATTCCAGACTAATTGAATATTTGATAAAGACTAAATTTTAAGGGGTACCGAACATCATGAAATTCTTAATTTCAAGTACAAAGCCTAAAATCTTGACCTATGTTTGATTTAACACTTCTAAGTTGTATCAATTTTATGGCTACCTGAACGGCCTAAAATAAGAAATCGAAAGTGCGCTTGACTTTCGATTTCTCATTTTAGGCCATATAGTTTGTAATCAATTGAATTAAAATCTATCAGGTAAAACATCATTTCTTTGTTCTCAATCTGATCTAGCCAGGTGGGAGCTATGTCTGTATAGGTTATTTACGGAGGTACCCTTTGGGTGGGTCTGGAGGGTGGGTAGGGAGGCCGTCGCCCACGTCCTGTTCCCGGCCCTTTCTCCCGAGCTTCGTATCTAGGCAACCTAAAGATGGCTGATGGCCACCCCAGACGAATCAATAAAGTTCCCCTCATATTCGCCCCACCAGCAAGTCCTGTTAACTGCGTATTGATATTATGTTTTATTACACTTATTGTTCATAATTACCGTACTCAAACAAATACATAGCCCAAATTAATAAGAAAATATGTAAAATAATAGCCAAGCTTAAAGATCGCCACCAGCAAAAGTATGGAATTTAGGTACTTGCAATTGAACTCGATACAGTTCAATTGTAAGATTTATTCCTGCAAAACCCTAGGAGCTCCTCATAAAAAGTTCTTACAGAATCATTCCTGACCTACGTCTGAGGAAGTTAACATAGGCCCCAAACGCTGGCACCCAGATGTGGAATCGGTAATGCTAACGCGTTAACCCTCAGTTACGAACTTGGCGCAGTTGGCGTAATGCCAATATTCATCGTGTAATTGGGAGTTTTGCTTTCCCTTTCCAAATCGCAAATGATACACAGATATATGATAAACGTAAGCTACTAATACGTATATCTAAGTAAATAACCGCGAAGCTAAGCTGGTTCTTTACAAAAAGTCAAGCCAAGCTGTAGCAATCTATTTTGTTGACTCAACAGAGTTTAAAATAATAATGGTGATTGAGGATATTACATTTACATTATTTTTTATATACCGTAAAAAACCGCTCGTCATTACGAACAACCGTTACTATGGGACCAATCCTACAATCGCGAAATAAAAACCGTTATTCTACACATTTTCTCAAGTTAAATGCACATAAATAAATGCAACAGCTTATTATTTTCGCGATATTTATTATTATTATGCTGTATGGTTCCTGATCGACAGTGATAATCTCGTTTGCCGCGGTTAGGCTATGGATAGGGCTCCTCATTACAAAGCGCATAAATGATTTATACTGTAGGATAGGCTACGAAACTAAGTTGCATAAGGTGTGGCCGTGCTGCCAATATTGATTAAATCCCGCTATCTGCGTGGGGAGTGCAATACGCAACTTGTACATGGACATAGAGAATAACGCGACGTCAATAAAGTCTACGACTATTTTCATCTATAATCCGTTCCCAAACCATTTTTTTACTAACTTTACACGTGCATGCATAACATTGCCAAACATGCGCACAACAGCCATGGAATAACTCACTCCATGAATGGGACGGGGCAAAATGGTTTGTTGTGACTGAAAACCGGATGACGTCATCGTTTCAGTTTCCTTCTCTTAGACACGAACCCTGACCTACCTAGGGTGACGTCATGAGCATCGCGGTCCTCCAGCACTTGTTGCCACTCAAGGTCAAACCCTCGGTCCCCCTGGGTAGCGAGTCGACCCAGTGTTGTGGGGAGCTCGGTACTGTTTTGCATCACGCGTGTAGAATGTCTCGCCGACTTGTTGATTTAACACGAAGAAACATTTTGCGCATGGGGTGATGTCCTCGTTGAAGGACGTAATGTAACCTCATCAATGGTTATGAGAGACCCTGCATGTTGTGCGTACGCTGCACCTACGTTAAGTAAATTACCTATAGGTACATCGAGTATTTACTTGAGGCTTAAAAATGCTATTTTTAATATATTTTTTTATATAGCCTATTTTGTGTCCCACTGCTGGGCAAAGGCCTCCCCTAACTCAGTCCAGGATTTTCTATCCTGGGCTTCCTCATACCACGTCGGCAAAAACCGGTCAAGATCATCTCGCCAACGTCTCTTAGGCCGACCTCGTCCACGAATAACATTGTGTGAATCACATTTTTAATATAAATATAAATAAAATATTATTTGGGGAGCAAATAGCTATTGTCCTAATTGCAACTTAAGATATGAGGTATTTATAAAAAGTGACATATCTAGATAATTTTGGGCGTAGATGTGCTCTAAGTTCAGTAAACCTTTGGCATTTCACGCAATTAGGAAAAAGGGATGATGGTTCGATCTCAAGTAATAGAAAAGTGTTAATACCTACGAATAATACTTAATGCTCTATTAAAAAATAATAAAACCTTCAAAAAGTTATATTATTATTAAACGTGTAAATCATTTAATATTATAATATCATCATAATCATACTATTTGTGTCAATATCATTATTATTTGTTTTATTCTGTGAGATTTATTTAGTACGAAATCAATTTGTGTATCTATGTTTGTTATCTATCAATTTGTGTGTTGGTATGGAGTGACAGACACCATCCTTCCCACTCCACTGTGCGTTTATAGGTGACCTAGGGTGTTTCAATTTAAGGGGGATTTTCCATCCCCATCTTCCACTCCCGACGCGGGGACTGCAGTTATATTTTCCTGGAATTGTATCCGGAGCTGGCCTGACTAGATCGATAGAGCTATGCCTCCCTCCAGCTCCTACTAAATATGCCTTTTATAATGACAGTAGGTAGTTATACGTTTTGGTAGACTTTATTTATTATATTACTATATATAATATAACATATACTATAAAATAAAAGAACAAAAAATAAAATTAGGTATTGTCAATTATAGCTATTTCAAAGTTACACAAATTTTCAAGAAATCACGAATCTGTACTCAATTAAAATTTGAATAGTCTTCCTACTCCAAAATTATGTCATTCCTTTCTCACTATTTAGGTATATGCAAAGTGGGAATTATGTAGCCTAACCTAAAAATACTGCCAAAATTAAACCGCAAATATTTCCTTGACCTACTCCACACGAAAACCTTTATAAACGTAGGGTCTGTAGGGTTTCAGCGGTTCGTGCTCAGGGGTCTTTGTTCTTTGTTCCGGAACTGCGTAGTTACGATCCGGGAAAAATCAATCGAGCTCCTATCGATTGCCCCTTCCTACATTTCTTCATCCCACGTAAAATGAATAGAGCGAGATGTATTATGCAGGATGAAAAAGAGAGGTAACTGATGTGGGCGGGTTTGGTTTAGGGTTCAAGCTTCGATCTAACGCAACGGCGCATGCGTTAACTTTGAGCCCCGGCTGTGCGCTCAGATCTGTGCGGCTAGACGTTGCTTCATTTCGGTTCGTTCAGTTCTTGAGTTAAGTAGTCTGGTCTTATAATTTCTTGGCCACACTTCTCCCCGGTCCGGTCTCCAATAAATCGTTATTTTTCTGTGCTACTTAATTTCGTAATTTCTGTGTTCTCAAACAGTGAAAAATTTAGTGTTATTTGATTTGTAAGGAGAGTGTCGTGCGCGTGTTTAAATATCTGTCTTTAATTTTTCATTTGCTAATAAAAACAGTTTCGATGGGGCACATAGTTCGATGTAACGGACAAAATCTTGATTATTATATGTTAAATAAATTTCACAGTTATATTCAGGTTGTGTTTTTTCGGTCTCGTATTTATACTATTGGGGATGTACCTCAGGCTCGCCGCACAAAATCTAAGTAAGTATAAAATACCCTATCCGATTCCTGATGTACCCAGCTGTCCTATCTTATTTACCTGTATATCCAGTTGTGAGATTTTTTTAATTTCACACTTATTGTTCTTATTTTAAATCCTTCATTATATTTTTCATTTACCTTTCTTACTTTAATCCCATGTCCGATTTTTTATACCAATAACTCCTCCTTGCCTACAGAAATCTCACCTGCCTCATCCACCCACTGCCCAACATTCACCACCCACCACCAACGTCAGACCACCCCCCACCTCCCACTCACATCCAACCACCCACATCCCACCACCCACCACCCGCCGTCGCTGACACACCCCCCTCAGGATAGGTGTCCTAGGTCCTGCGGGATGCGTTCATTTCCGTGCGTGACTTCGTCCAGTGATTTCGTGTCTAGTTACGGCCATCTGCGGCCCGTACCGTGTCCGTGGCCGTAGATGGCCGTATAGGTTCCGCGTATAGGGGGCATGTAAAGTAAAAGATTCCGCCATGTAAGAAAAAAATAATTTCATAACATCATTTTATTTTAATCGCTGTGCGGCTTCGTTTATTTTTAGAAATGAGTATCAGTCGTCAAGGAAAATAAAGGCTATCCAACGGTGGCAACAAATTTGGATAGCTAGATTTCCGAACGTCTGCTTTTCGTTGTTAAGGAACGGTTTCGGGACTTAGTATCACTGAGCTTATTAAAAAAAAACTAAACAAATCAAAAATTTTTAGGACTCCCCGATATGAGTGGCGTACTAAAAAGACTGGACGACATCGGTCAATCCCTCGTGAGACTAGCGTCGGAATTAAAACAGTGCGTGGAGGACGTGCGCGTTGTGAACAACCGGCAGTTCGAGCGCCTCGAGCAGGAGCGAGCCACCGCGTTGTTAGCCGCCAGCGTGGACGCCCACGTAGACGCCGAACAGGTGTCGCTGCACAACGTGGACGACACGGAAGCTAAAAAGGTAAGTGTACATTTAAGCTTTCTTTGCCCGCTGCCATTTTCATGTAATTTATTTCTAGATTACCAACAGGAGTCATCATTTCAAGTTTTACTTTGGTAATTTCACATTTATGCTACCTAACTTGTATTTTGTTAGACGCCATTATGAAGCAGCGACGCCGCCATATTGATTGCAGCCATTTTGATTAACGTTTCGAGACGCCATCTTAGGTACTGTAATCAGGCGCATGCGGGCTACTCCATTTTGATGCAGCGACGGCGCCATATTGATTGCAGCCATTTTGCTTAACGTTGTAATTGTAAGTCGCCATTTTAGGAACTGTAATCAGGCCAATGCGGGCGACTCCATTTTGAAGCATGGACGCCGCCATATTTCTTGCAGTCATTTTGATTAACATTTCGAGCCACCTTATGATCAGTGGAGTTTTGGATGCAGCTATTTTGTTTTAATTAATACGATGTATTAGGTTGGCATTTCGTTTGCAAATGAAGGTGACATAGACATATAGACACAAAACAATATACCCGCATACAGACTACATAGACATATAAAGATACGAGACATATAGACACTTATATAAATAGTCACATAGTCAAATAGACACATAGTCGCATTGACACATTGTCGTATAGACACATATATATACTTCGATTGGCGTAGCGGTTGAGCGATCGGCTTCTGCGCCACGTGTTGTGGGTTCGATCCCCACACGGAGCAAATATTTGTATGATCTACAGGTATTTGTTCCGGGTCTGGGCGTTTGTGCATGTGAGAATTTGTGTTTGTAAACGCACCCACGACACAGGAGAAAATCCTAGTGTGGGGCAGCGTTTTTTTTAAAAAAAAAATAAAAAAAAAAATAAAAAAAATATATATACTCGTACTCATTAAGTAGATCTATAGACAGTCGCATGGATGCATAGACATTTATTTATTTGTTGTTGGAAAACCAACAGCTATATATATAAATTTAACAATTAGCATATGCTACATTAAGCCAATTACAGGTTTTCACGGCTAGTGATAGAATAAGTTTATACACATATAGACACACCGTCGCATAGATACATAGACATAGACACATACAGGATCAGACAAATAGATAAAAACACACAACACATAAACATACAGACACAAACGCATAGATACGGAGACATATACATACATAGTGGCATAGACACAGTAGACACATAGATATTATATAGATATATACAGACAGACACGTACATAGAAACAGACACTTAGATACAAAGACACATGACATGTAGAAACTTAGACATATAGATACATAGATACAAAAACACCCATAACACATGGACATACAGACACAGACGCATACTCGTAGATACGTTGACTCAGACACATAGTCACAAAGGCCCATAGAGTTATAGATACTTAGACACATAGATATATAGCACAGACACATACACACAAAACACATGGACATATAGACATATAAATACATAGATGCAACACGTAGAACATAGTCGTATGAATAAATATGTATTGATAAATAGACACATAGACATATTAACACAGACACAAAGTCGCATAGATCCATAGACATATAGACATTTAGAAACGTAGACACACAGACATATAGACACAGTCGCATAGATACAGACACAGTCACATAGATAGAAAGACACATAGACATAAGACATATAGACATTTAGCCACATAGACACTTGAATATAGACACATAGACATAAAGAAATATAGATACATGCATATATAGAAAAGAATTTAGTTACTGACATAGACCCACAGAAACATAGATACAAAGACAAATACATATATAGACACGGGCACATAGATACAAAAACACAGGCATATAGACACTTAGACACATAGTCGCGTAGATACACATCGAAAGACTATATCTACATACATGGACTCATATTTGCATAAACACATAGACATATGGACACTTAGACACGTAGATGCATGGACACGTATACATTTAGACATATTGACACATAGATATATAGGCAAAGGTACATCGACACAAAGACACAGAGACATAGACACAGACACAGGACCAGACATAGAAAATAATATAAATACTGACATGGCACATAGACATACAGACAGATACATATATGGACACGGTCACATATATATAGATACATAGACACAGACACATAGATACAGATACACATATGCATAGACAGAAACTTAAAGACATAGATTCATAGACACAGACACATAGATACAGATACACTTAGGCATGCACAGACACTTAGAGACATAGATTTATAGATACATATATAATAAGGTACATGGATACATAGATAGATAGACATATAGATACATAGACACAGATATAGGCAAGGATATAGTCACTGCCAAGACACATAGACACACAGACACATAGACTTCTACATATATGAACACAACTACATAGATAGACAGATACAGTCACGGGCACAGTTATATACGAGGATAGGATATAGTTACTGACACACACACACACACACACTCACACACACACACACACACACACACACACATACACACACACACACACACACACACACACACACACGCACACACGCACACGCACACGCACACACATAGACATATAGACACATAGACACATAGACACATAGATACATAGACACATAGATACATAGACACATAGACACATAGACACATAGACACATAGACACATAGACACATAGACACATAGACACATAGACACATAGACACATAGACACATAGACACATAGACACATAGACACATAGACACATAGACACATAGACACATAGACACATAGACACATAGACACATAGACACATAGACACATAAACACATAAACACATAGACACATAGACACATAGACACATAGACACAAAGACACATAGACACATAGACACATAGACACATAGACACATAGACACATAGACACATAGACACATAGACACATAGACACATAGACACATAGATACGTAGACAGAGACACAGATACAAAGACACATTGACACTTAGACACATAGATACGTAGACAGAGACACAGATACAAAGACACATTGACACTTAGACGCAGTCACAGACATAGACAAGGATATAGATACTGACATAGGCATAGACATATAGAGACAAAGCCAGTCGTAGACACTAATATTGACACGGACCCACAAAAATAGACATAGACGTTGACACAGCCATCTTAGATTTCATAATTAATGCCATTTTTCTAATCAGTACCCCCAGAAACCTACTTAGAAATTGACACCCATATTAATTTACTAAGATAAGAATCTAATGTCCGCCATCTTGGATTTCATAATTAGTCATTTTCCTAACCGGCACCGCGAAAAGTTTAGAAATTGACACCCATATTACTTTACTTAGAAAGCAGTGTCTGCCATCTTGGATTTCAAAATTAATGTCATTTACGTAATGAGCATTCCGAATAACCTAGAAATTGAATCCATATCAATTTATTTAGAAAAATAATGTCCGTCATTTTGGATTTCCAAAGTAATCATTTCCGTAATCAGCACGCCGAGAAACTTGTAAGTTACACCTATATTAATTTACTTAGAAAAGTAATGTCCACCAAACTTGGACTTCAAAATTAATGTCATTTCTGTAATCATCACCCCAAAAACTTCAAAACTGATACCTACATCACTTTTGTATTGAGAAAAATTATGTCTGCCATCTTGGGTTTCATGTTGTTAGCTCCCCGAGAAGCCTAGAAATTTACAACCATAAAATTATTTACTTAGGAAGTACCTAGTGTTCGCCATCTTAGGTTTCAAAATTAATGTCATTTTCATACTCAGCTCTCTGAGAAACCTAGGAATTGACACCCATATTAATTTACATATAAAAGTAATACCCACCAATCTATGATTTAAAAATGGATGTCATTTCCGTAATGACTACCCCGAGAAATTTCGAAACTGACACCCATTTTCATAAATTTAGAAAAATTATGTTCGCCGTCTTCTAATATCAATTTATTTAGAAAGACAACTAGATATGGCGGCTATCGTTTGACGATAATATCGGAATTGTGCCGCTCGGAACTGAAGTCTCGAGAGAAGGTGTAACGTTTTTTTATTATAATTATGATTTTTACAAGACACCTGCTACCGCAAACCGCGTTAAAGAACTTCGTTCCAAAAAATGATAATATTTTAAACGACTACCCGACATGCGGTTTCCTTCCCGTTCGGTGATATTCTGGAAAGTCGAGGAGTCGAAGTGTATTGGAGCCAATGGTTTTATAAAGTAGTAAGCATAATGTCAAAAAAATCGTTAGAATTCTTAGAGTATCCATTCTTCATAAAAGAGTTTGTCCATCTAGTGTGCGAATTGCAACCGCGAGGCATCGGCCGAGTGCTCTCTCTGTCGGCGCACCCCGTACTGCTCCACATACTGTCAGAAGAAGGACTGGGCAGCTCACCAGATCGAGTGTTTGCGCTCCGTACCCACCATCCATGCGGACCCGCAACAGCATCAGTCAATCATGCTGATCGTAGAGAGTCAACATCAGTAGCACAGGGTTAGTATCACCTTATTTTATTTTAATCCAATGCATTGCAATTGACTTAATTTGCCCTTGCAATTTTTGCGAAGGTTTTTTTAGCAAGTTATAAACTAGCATTGCTCATATATTTTATTTTTTTAAATATAAATGACATTGATTTATGGAGCTATTCTTTCTTTTCAGGAGTAACATCTTAGACCGATGTAATCAAGCCTTTGCCTTCTATACGTGGAAGACACTCTCAATACCTCTCGTTGCAATATTTTTTTTTTAGTATTGTAAAATTTATTTAGTTATTTTAAATATACTTGTAAATATAGTTAAATGTAATTGTAAGCTACGTAAGTTTAATTTACAAATATTAATGCTTAGAGTATAGTTCCTAAGTCTTAAGCAATCCTTACCCACCGTGCTCCTGACTTACGACCTATACTGTTTTAGTGTTATTGGTAGTAACATAGTTACCTTTTATCAAAACATGTGCGTATTTGGTCACCTAGCATTTATGCCTTGTTTTCGTAATTTGATAACTATGTTTTTTTTTATCTTTCTATTAATCGCCTTTTTAAATCAAAAACGTATAATTATGCTAAAAACCCGTGTTTTATTCTTAGGTGTATTTATTCCGTTATTACCTTAATGAATTTTTGTTCAATATATTTGATGTCTATATTCCTTAGGATATGCACTACGTTTTTATTTGGTAATTAGCATCACTAACAATTTTTCAAGTCTGAATGAACTGTCACGCTAGAAAAACTGACATGCGATATGTGTGTGAGTAGTTGAGTGCAGCACATTACACCATACATACATTGCTTATTACTTCTTCTGCGTGACATATCGCTCACGTCTGGATTTACAGTCAGTGATGTTCTTTTTAAGTTGATAAGAACTTGTTTCCAATTACGATGTTGGAGATAAGTTTTCTATCCAAACAGTATTATGTTTTCATGTTCCAAGTCTCTCAGCCACGCGGACAGTGATGATGAACGTGGAGACATAATCCTCCTTTTCTACCGAGTTACGTCCCGGTTTCTGATTGTCGAATCACTAATATTAGTTACCTAAAGGTACGGCACGGAATCTGATCCAAACGATACTGAAAGCATCATCAGGCGCGAACTATATAGATTGCACACCAATAAGATTGGAGGATATATTGATTTACCCTAGGAAATTGTGGGGGGGGGGGGGGGTGGGTTGTTGGGCTAATATTAGTAACTCGGCAAACGTTATTATTGTTTGATGACGCCATTGGTGGAGGGCAGGTCAAACTTCATCAAGGCAACAGGCCCTTGATGGAGTTACGTGTCACATAAGGAGGTTATAATAATTCAGTTACTACTGGACGGGTTGTGCTTCAGGGCATGAGTGAGGACGACACGGCAAGTCATAGCACATAACATCAGTGTTTGGGCGGGATCTCGTATTAGGACGAGTGACGAGTGTAGAACTCATCGAGTGCTCTGGTACTGCCGGTGTAGTGGTAAATGAATGCTTTCATATTTGATTTCTTTGATTTGTCGTATGTATTATTTTACCAGTTGCAGGTTTATTACGTCTTAATAGTCGTAGGTGATTTGTGTTTTGTATTTGGTGTTTGGTGATTCGTGTTAAGTGTTAGGTGTTTGATGTCTGTGTCTCGTGTTTGGTGTTTCTCTATTCTTTCCTTAGCTAATTGTGAATCGATATGTAGTGTTGTCGTAGTTTATAATATCTAATAATAATCTAGGCTAGGCCCTGCAGCTGTTTTATTTTGGCGATCAGTGTCGCTGTCAGAGTCTTTTGTCGGTTAACATCTCGAATGGGAGCGTCGACAGGAGAAATCTAATTTGCGATGCGTGTATGTGTAAATCAGAGCAGCATATTATACATACATGTACTGCTTATTACTATTTCTGCTCCGCATATCGCTCATGGCTGGATCTACACAGTGATGTTGAGCGCCTGTTAGGTTGATAAAAACTTGTGTTCGATCACGTTGTTGGAGATGAGTTTTCTATCCAAACAGTATTATGTTTTCACGTTCTAAGTGTAACGGCGAGACGCACAATGACGACGAACGTGGAGACATAATCCTCCTTTTCTACCGAGTGGCGTCTCCGTTTCTTATTGTTGAGTGACTAATATTAGTGTCCAAAAGGGATGGCACGGAATGGGATTATAAAACGGACACTGTTCCCAGATAATATGGGACGTGGGTCCGTTTTAAGCGTTGGCTGTCTTCTAACTAGAAAAGCTCATTTGTGAGTAAAAGAATTCTGGCTGAGCATGTGTACTTTGTGGAATGGCTCTGATTTAGACCGCGATCCAGTCATTATGGGCACGCATGCGCGTTGTGTTGGTCTCATGTCTAGATCTGTTCGGGCGTGATGTGGTTACAAGCTTGTCTGGCATGCTCCGTCTGGACAATCTGTAAAGCACATTGCACCGGTTCTTTGGGCCATTGCGCGAAGCGTTTAATTATGCACCTGTTTGACCATGCAGACTTATCGCGGGCACGGTGGTCATATTATGTGCTTGTCCTCGTTCTCACCACTCCCGGGGGTAAGCATTGTATATGCGTAACAATGTCCGTGTGTGGTCTATTGGGGGGCAGGACGTAATTATTAGTATAAATACTTATAACATTATAAGTCTGTCTTGGGTTGGTCACTAAGAGAGCTGATAATGTTTTAAGTCGTTATATTGCGTCACATGCGCGCTAGTTTTAATCGGTTGATTTACTCTCAAGTGAGAAGAGGCAAGAAGACGTTGTTAGGTTTTAGCCGAAGGCATCATCAGGCGCGAAATATTTAGATGGCAACAACAGGATTGGGTAGATATAAATTTTCCCAGGGTACCTGTGGAGGGAGGGCGGGTTCTTGAGCTGGTATTAGTAACTCGACAAACGCGTTGTTATTATTATTTGATGACGCCAGTGGTGGAGGGCTGGTCAAACTTCATCAAGGTGACAGGCTCTTGATGGAGTTACGTGTCACATAAGGAGGTTATAATAATTCAGTTACTACTGGACGGGTTGTGCTTCAGGGCATGAGTGAGGACGACACGGCAAGTCGTAGCACATAACATCAGTGTTTGTTTGGGCGGGATCTCGTATTAGGACGAGTGACGAGTGTAGTCCTCATCTAGTGCTCTGGTACTGCTGGTGTAGTGGTAAATGAATGCTTTCATATTTGATTTGTTTGATTTGTCGTATGTACATATTACTTTGTCAGTTGCAGTTTTATTAGTCTTAATGATGTTTCGAGTTTGGTATTTCGTATTAAGTGTTTCTCTGGGTATTCCTTAGGTAATTGTGAATTGATATGTAGTGTTGTCGTCGTCTATAATATCTAATAATCTAGGCTATACCCTGCAGCTGTTTTATTTTGGCGATCAGTGTCGCTGTCAGAGTCTTTTGTCGGTTAACATCTCGAATGGGAGCCTCGGCAGGAGAAATCTAATTTGCGATGCGTGTATGTGTAAATCAGAGCAGCATATTATACATACATGTACTGCTTATTACTATTTCTGCTCCGCATATCGCTCATGGCTGGATCTACACAGTGATGTTGAGCGCCTATTAGGTTGATAAGAACTTGTTTTCGATCACGTTGTTGGAGATGAGTTTTTTATCCAAACAGTATTATGTTTTCACGTTTCAAGTGTAACGGCGAGACGCACAATGACGACGAACGTGGAGACATAATCCTCCTTTTCTACCGAGTGGCGTCCCGGTTTCTCATTGTTGAGTGACTAATATTAGTTTCCAAAAGAGATGGCATGGAATGGTATTATAAAACGGACACTGTTCCCAGTTAATATGGGACGTGGGTCCGTTTTAGGCGTTGGCTGTCTTCTACCTAAAAAAGCTCATTTGTGAGTAAAAGAATTCTGGCAGAGCATGTGTACTTTGTGGAATGGCTCTGATTTAGACCGCGATCCAGTCATTATGGGTACGCATTCCCGTTGTGTTGGTCTCATGTCTAAATCTGGTCGGGCGTGATGTGGTTACAAGCTTGTCTTGTATGCTCCGTCCGGACAAGCTGTAAAGCACATTGCGCCGGTTCTTTGGGCCATTGCGCGAAGCGTTTAATTATGCACCTGTTTGACCATGCAGACTTATCGTGGGCTCTGTGGTCATATTATGTGCTTGTCCTCGTTCTCACCACTCCCGGGGGTAAGCATTGTATATGCGTAACAATGTCCGTGTATGGTCTATTGGGGGGCAGGACGTAATTATTAGTATGAATACTTATAACATTATAAGTCTGTCTCGGTGTGCCAACGAGGAGAGCTGATAATGCTTTAAGTCGTTATATTGCGTCACATGCTCGCTGGTCCTTTTACCGATTAAAACCCTCGGTAAAGGAAATTTACTCTCAAGTGAGAAGAGGCAGGAAGACGTTAGGTTTTAGCCGAAGGCATCATCAGGCGCGAAATATGTAGATGGCAACAACAGGATTGGGTAGATATAAATTTTCCCAGGGTACCTGTGGAGGGAGGGCGGGTTCTTGGGCTGGTATTAGTAACTCGGCAAACGCGTTATTATTATTATTATTTGATGACGCCATTGGTGGACGGCAGGTCAAACTTCATCAAGGTAAAAGGCCCTTGATGGAGTTACGTGTCACATAAGGAGGTTATGATAATTCAGTTACTACTGGACGGGTTGTGCTTCAGGGCATGAGTGAGGACGACACGGCAAGTCGTAGCACATAACATCAGTGTTTGGGCGGGATCTCGTATTAGGACGAGTGACGAGTGTAGTCCTCATCTAGTGCTCTGATACTGCCGGTGTAGTGGTAAATGAATGCTTTCATATTTGATTTGTTTGATTTGTCGTATGTATTATTTTACCAGTTGCAGGTTTATTACGTCTTAATAGTTTTAGGTGATTCGTGTTAAGTGTTAGGTGTTTGACGTCTGAAATGTCTCGTGTTTGGTGTTTCATGTTATGTGTTTCTCTATTCCTTACTTAGCTAATTGTGAATCGATGTGTAGTGTTGTCGTTGTCTATAATATCTAATAATCTAGGCTAGACCCTGCAGCTGTTTTATTTTGGCGATCAGTGTCGCTGTCAGAGTCTTTTGTCGGTTAACATCTCGAATGGGAGCCTCGGCAGGAGAAATCTAATTTGCGATGCGTGTATGTGTAAATCAGAGCAGCATATTATACATACATGTACTGCTTATTACTATTTCTGCTCCGCATATCGCTCATGGCTGGATCTACACAGTGATGTTGAGCGCCTGTTAGGTTGATAAAAACTTGTGTTCGATCACGTTGTTGGAGATGAGTTTTCTATCCAAACAGTATTATGTTTTCACGTTCTAAGTGTAACGGCGAGACGCACAATGACGACGAACGTGGAGACATAATCCTCCTTTTCTACCGAGTGGCGTCTCCGTTTCTTATTGTTGAGTGACTAATATTAGTGTCCAAAAGGGATGGCACGGAATGGGATTATAAAACGGACACTGTTCCCAGATAATATGGGACGTGGGTCCGTTTTAAGCGTTGGCTGTCTTCTAACTAGAAAAGCTCATTTGTGAGTAAAAGAATTCTGGCTGAGCATGTGTACTTTGTGGAATGGCTCTGATTTAGACCGCGGTCCAGTCATTATGGGCACGCATGCCCGTTGTGTTGGTCTCATGTCTAGATCTGTTCGGGCGTGATGTGGTTACAAGCTTGTCTGGCATGCTCCGTCTGGACAATCTGTAAAGCACATTGCACCGGTTCTTTGGGCCATTGCGCGAAGCGTTTAATTATGCACCTGTTTGACCATGCAGACTTATCGCGGGCACGGTGGTCATATTATGTGCTTGTCCTCGTTCTCACCACTCCCGGGGGTAAGCATTGTATATGCGTAACAATGTCCGTGTGTGGTCTATTGGGGGGCAGGACGTAATTATTAGTATAAATACTTATAACATTATAAGTCTGTCTTGGGTTGGTCACTAAGAGAGCTGATAATGTTTTAAGTCGTTATATTGCGTCACATGCGCGCTGGTTTTAATCGGTTGATTTACTCTCAAGTGAGAAGAGGCAAGAAGACGTTGTTAGGTTTTAGCCGAAGGCATCATCAGGCGCGAAATATGTAGATGGCAACAACAGGATTGGGTAGATATAAATTTTCCCAGGGTACCTGTGGAGGGAGGGCGGGTTCTTGGGCTGGTATTAGTAACTCGACAAACGCGTTGTTATTATTATTTGATAACGCCAGTGGTGGAGGGCAGGTCAAACTTCATCAAGGTAACAGGCCCTTGATGGAGTTACGTGTCACATAAGGAGGTTATAATAATTCAGTTACTACTGGACGGGTTGTGCTTCAAGGCATGAGTGAGGACGACACGGCAAGTCCTAGCACATAACATCAGTGTTTGGGCGGGATCTCGTATTAGGACGAGTGACGAGTGTAGAACTCATCGAGTGCTCTGGTACTGCCGGTGTAGTGGTAAATGATAGCTTTCATATTTGATTTGTTTGATTTGTCGTATGCACATATTACTTTGTCAGTTGCAGTTTTATTAGTCTTAATGATGTTTCGAGTTTGGTATTTCGTATTAAGTGTTACTCTGGTTATTCCTTAGGTAATTGTGAATCGATATGTAGTGTTGTCGTCGTCTATAATATGTAATAATCTAGGCTAGACCCTGCAGCTGTTTTATTTTGGCGATCAGTGTCGCTGTCAGTCTTTTGTCGGTTAACATCTCGAATGGGAGCCTCGGCAGGAGAAATCTAATTTGCGATGCGTGTATGTGTAAATCAGGGCAGCATATTATACATACATGTACTGCTTATTACTATTTCTGCTCCGCATATCGCTCATGGCTGGATCTACACAGTGATGTTGAGCGCCTGTTAGGTTGATAAAAACTTGTGTTCGATCACGTTGTTGGAGATGAGTTTTCTATCCAAACAGTATTATGTTTTCACGTTCTAAGTGTAACGGCGAGACGCACAATGACGACGAACGTGGAGACATAATCCTCCTTTTCTACTGAGTGGCGTCCCGGTTTCTCATTGTTGAGTGACTAATATTAGTTTCCAAAAGAGATGGCATGGAATGGTATTATAAAACGGACACTGTTCCCAGTTAACATGGGACGTGGGTCCGTTTTAGGCGTTGGCTGTCTTCTACCTAGAAGAGCTCATTTGTGAGTAAAAGAATTCTGGCAGAGCATGTGTACTTTGTGGAATGGCTCTGATTTAGACCGCGATCCAGTCATTATGGGTACGCATTCCCGTTGTGTTGGTCTCATGTCTAAATCTGGTCGGGCGTGATGTGGTTACAAGGTTGTCTGGCATGCTCCGTCCGGACAAGCTGTAAAGCACATTGCGCCGGTTCTTTGGGCCATTGCGCGAAGCGTTTAATTATGCAACTGTTTGACCATGCAGACTTATCGCGGGCACTGTGGTCATATTATGTGCTTGTCCTCGTTCTCATCACTCCCGGGGGTAAGCATTGTATATGCGTAACAATGTCCGTGTATGGTCTATTGGGGGGCAGGACGTAATTATTAGTATGAATACTTATAACATTATAAGTCTGTCTCGGTGTGCCAACGAGGAGAGCTGATAATGCTTTAAGTCGTTATATTGCGTCACATGCTCGCTGGTCCCTTTACCGATTAAAACCCTCGGTAAAGGGAATTTACTGTTAAGTGAGAAGAGGCAAGAAGACGATGTTAGGTTTTAGCCGAAGGCATCATCAGGCGCGAAATATTTAGATGGCAACAACAGGATTGGGTAGATAGATATTTACTCCAGGGTTATATGAGGTGGGAGGAGCTCGACTAGTTGGGCCAGTATTAGTAAATCGACAATCACAACCATTTATTGGTATTTGTTACCCCAAAGGTAGAGAGAGGGTAGGTCAAACTATCAAGGCAACGGCACCTGGATGGTATTACCTATCATATAAGGAGGTTCTAATTCATTTAATGCTGAACTGGTTGTGCTTTAAGGTACGAGTGAGGACGATACGTCAGCCCGCCGCGCATTTTTGAGAACATCACTAACATGCCTTTTGAGCCGAATATCGTCCTCACTAGACCTGTACGGACCGGTGTGCTAAATGGATGCCTTTAAGTTATATTTACCAATTATTTGTTTATTCACAGTTTCAATGTTATTCTTAGTGTTGTTAAGATTTCAATGTATTTTTGTAAACTAAATTTAATTGCCGCTCAGCCTGATAGGCGGCGCATTAGGAGCGGGTATTTTTGAATAATGCTAATAATCGTTTTAGGACCACACGAATTCATTTTAAATGTCTTGATTAATGAGCCTCCTTATGTCTGCTTGATCTTTTTGTCCTGGATGGTAAAATATTGTGTAACGTAATGCGGATGCGGCTAAAGAAGACCGTATCACACATTTAGAAGGAATTTGTAATTATTTATGGTACACACTTGGCAGTATTTTTTGCCAGATATCTACGTCTACTATATATCCTTAACACACAAGTTATATTATATCTAATCACCTAGTCTTTAAAATCATTGTTGTATCACGTCGAATGGATTAATAGAAATTCCGAATCCAAAATGATATGGACGTCTACGTCTTATATTATTTCATTCCTTAGTATAGAGCCCTCCATTTATAAAAAAGACAGTAATCGAGTTTGTATTTTTTTATAATGAAAGTGTAGATGCATCTCAAAGCTTTGTTCGAACAATGTTTGTCTTGTTTGACAATGTTTCTCCTGTAATATGTACATTTATGTTACAATCAAAGTTTTGAATCGGTCAAGTGTAGTTTTTACTTCAAGAACAGCTAAGAATACTTTTGAGTAAAGACGTTACTGTAGAGTATTTTTGACTGAAATATTGGTCAAAATTACGGTTGACTAGTTAAGATATTTGACTGTAACATACAAATATCCATTCGAACTCCAATTGAGTTTGTTGCTTAGGCGTCGTATTTAATTTCTCAGCTTTAAAAAACTATATTATAATTTAATACAGATTGGTCTTGCCCGCCTTTATGCACGTCTTCATACGCTTCTTTCTTCATTTTTAAGGCTGCAAGCTGACTACGCGAATATTTTCGCGTGATCTGGTTAATAGCACATGAGCATTTTATTTCCTAAGCAACTACGTTTAAATTCCTCGGACGGCGACGATCGCGCGGCCGCGGGCGAGTCGACCGCGCGGTTGTATGATTTCTAGGAATTCAAACGTTATTCCTAGGAAATAGAATTTACATTTGTCATTAAGGTATGCAACCACACTTCGACAGCGTTGAGTCGGCGCTAACAAATGCGTGTCATATAAACGTGCCCCGCGAGTTTTTTGCGGTAGTTTATAATGATGATTGCACGTTAGGCTCAACAAGATTTTGTTTAGGTTCTGGACGATCAATCTGCACGGATCATTGTTAAAAATATTCTTTGGTTAGCAGTTCTTTTAATAATCTCTAAATCGGATCATTGACTGCAACTGAAAAAATGCATTTAGATTACTTTGTAACGATAATTGGTTAATTTCACATCCATTCTTATGATTCTCCTGAGGCCATACCAAGACGTGTTACCGCGATAATTTTAATGTTGCGAGAAAGGGATGGCACTATTTAATTTGTAGACCAGCATCCCTCTCTCTCATTGGCAAAACGATCGCAATAACATGTGGGCCTCAGATTTTTTCAAACCATTTTAATGTCTATCTCTATAAATATATATCTCTACATTATTTTAGACGTCACTTTCACGTTTCCTTAAATAGAGCATTTTGTTTCGCCCTTAAAATTCGATTACTGTTTTTTATAGTTATTTAAAATCTTAAAAAAGTTGGATACGATGTTACGGCTTTAAATGATGAACCACAACGCACTTCAAAACAGTAACTAAATGATTATTATAACAGAAACAATAATTGCCCATACAAATTTGCCTAATAATACTTTTGCTATTTCATTTCATTTAATGTAGTAGCATCGTTTTAGTCTTGTATATAATGAATTGTACAATATCTCAAAATATTTTGATAAATCTAAATGTTGTAAGTTTCGTTTTATTTTGAAGTCCGATTGTTTGACTGTTATTTATATAATTATTGTTATTAACGTTAGATACTTATTAGTTAGATGGTTACCAATTACGAGTGAAATGCGTTAAAATTTTCTGTGTTACCAAATATTAATGTATCATTTAGTTTTAACTGAGTGCACGAATTATTTTGTAAATGTTTTTTTATTGTCAAAGAATTTATGTATTGTGTTTCACTTTGATTTAGAAGTGGGTTTAATTTCTTCTTTATTCTATAGAATCGGAAATATAAAAGTAGAATTACCAATCAATAAAATAAAATGATGTTAGAAATTATATTGTCTTTAGGAGAATTGGTATGCAAAGTGCGAGGTGGATACGATATTTATTTTTATTGTCTCATCCACCATTATTACTACATTGCCATGTACCAAGACCTTAAGATAACTGCAACCACCTGTTATAGATACATACGCACATGATCCAAAATTTTTACGAAAAAATATTTTATTAATTTTCCATATGCTCTATCAAAACAAACAATACCTTATTCCTAGCTATTTTTACACAGAATAATCATTAAATATACTGCACTAATTAATATAAATATAATAACAACTGCTAATCAAAAAAAATAATTATACAGCAGCCTATAAGTACTAGTGTAAAGAAGCACACACAAACGTCGTATCCGCCTTGTATATTTAAAGGTACAATGGATCTCTTTTACCCGAGTTCCGTTTTTAACTTGAATTTATGTATATTTTGGTGTTGCCACTCACGAACATTTTATATGTATCTAGTACAAAGCAACTTCTCAGTTTCGTCGGCCTATTTTCAGAGTTTGTACGCCCATCAACCTGTAATTACCTGGAAATATGTAGCTTGATATGTAGATGTGTACAAGTAAAATTTCACTATTGCTCAATTGTTTCCCTGACCCTGTAGATGTATTTCCCTCAGTAGGATTTATCGTTATTTCGGTGTTCTTAAAATTTTTGTCATTACCTTTTTTACGGCTTAATTCTCCCTCCCACCATTTTCTAGTCTGAATAATGGTGTTTATTATCACCAATCATCTATCTTCTAACATATTTTGGAACGGTATGACATGTTCCAACTGCTACTCTTTGATATGTAATGTTTCCTTAAGATTCTTCCTCTTTCTCCGTCTTTTTCCACGTCTTGTCATATAATTGCGTCCACAGCTTCCTAGTACATCTTGCCATAGAGCCGTCTCATTTTCCCAACTCCTATAAATATTGCTGGTAGGTGGCTCTATAATATATATTATCTTGAAGCCTTAAGGTCCGGCGGACCGAATTTGTCTTACAAACGTAATACCGAAATAAATCGTAATTCAAACACAATTTAATCAAGTTCTGTTATTATTCGGATTTCGATACCGTTAATCTAGGTTCCTACTCTACCATTTAATCCGAAATACTTCACTGGAAATAAATGTAAGCGAATGCAATTATTGATAACTTTACCAAGTTTGGAACGAGTCTCCGGTCTTTTATTTCCAATGAAGCAGTAGTAGATAAAATAGTACCGTAGGAACCTAGATTAACGGTATCTAAATTCGAATAATAACATAATTTGATAGAATATTGTCTGGATTACGATTTATTTCGGTATTACGTTTTTGTGGGCAATTCAAGGTCCGCCGGACCCTTAAAGATTCTCTTATGTGGAATTAAAACGAGATTCTACCACCATTTTTCTTCTGAATTGAATTTGAGTAATATAACTTATGCTATCCTCTCCTATTCTCCTAATCGGCACATCTTGTAATGACTATTACACTACATTTTCTGCCCTCTATATTCTGTTGTTATATTTCAGCTTCCATCGACACGTCTTTAGCTATGTTAAAGCTCGTACTTAGCATCTTCTAGAGTTGGTACGTGATCATCGTCATTATCATCAATAACAACGGCAGCCAAAATCTAATGATCACCTACTCTCGATAGACTTTGCTAATGCAATTTTTTTATGCTACACTATTTTCACCTATGTGTCTTTCACTTTCTTGATTTCGTTGGTCCTGCAAGGTTTCATGCATCTCCCTTACGCCTTACACACCAATATAATACAGTATTTATATCCTCTGCGGCGCTAAATATAGCAGGCGCCATAATTTTTAAACAAATATTACTACTTTGGATGATTTAATTTTTCAATGCGTGAATGTTTTAGTAAGTTGACTTCTATTGTATTTGTTTTGACGTCGTTCCCAGTTTCCAGAAATCTATTTCAAATGACAAATCTATTTATTTGCGTCAAATGTGGTACAAAAGATGATACTTTGGCTACGTAGCCACAATTTATTTACCATAGAGGTTGTGCTTTTCTATTTACTCTTCACTTTCCTAGCAGTCCTGTTAGATCAGGAATGTGAAATTCGTTCAGTATTTCTATGTAGGTATTAGATGATCATTTCACAAGAAGTAGTTTGTAGAATCTGTTCTGAATCTTTGTATAGTTCGCGTTGCAAGATATAAAATTTTACCGCAGATGAGAATTTTAGGATTACAATATTTTGTGTAAATTTGTGGCAACCCAAAATTTACATACCAATCCTTTTTAATAGTTCTAAAGTATGTGAATTACTGCATAATACGAATTTTGAAATACTTAATATATGTCTTAAATGTGTCGTGTTGGTTTATAATTTTATTAATGATTCCTTTTCCGTCATAATATAAAGTACAGAAGAATTTCAAACTCATACAGTTGATACGATGATGGCTAATGGAAAGGCTTCTGTATACCTACTAGATAGTGAATTGGCTATTAATGCATTTCGGCAAGCAGCTATGAAGCTATTAGGGCCAAACAAGGATAGTTGCCTGGGTATAGCTTCCCCGATTGTAATTACTCTAGATTCGCGGATGAATCGCGTGCTAATTAATCTATCGGATGATTCTCCAACTATCACTAAGTTGACCGTGTTTACGTTTCTGTGCGATTGCGAACAAGGCAAAATGCGATCAAAGGTTTTATGATAGATGGGATAGATGTCCTGTTTCTCGGCGTCTATTCTAAACGTAATTTACATGTATTAGGCAAATATCCCTTATGGGGATAGATGCCAAAATATAGAGGTCCGCAAAAATCGCTAATATCTACTCTGGAAATAATAAAGATATTAATTTTTTCATAAATTTGTAGATAAAGAGAGATTTCAAAAAGTGCGGCAATTATCCGGCTTTTAGCCTAATGCATTTAAATAAGGGTAATATATTCCATTGTTAGACTATCTCAGAAGTATTAAATTATATCAGATAAAATTAGAGTTATATCGGCGAAGATATCGAGTAACATACACACAAACAGGTTCGATTATTAGGTTTATCATTAGGAACGCTCTCTATTACCTGGGACCTAGACACCTGCGAACCTTTGGATGTAAACTGGTACACCACTGCCTAACCCTTCGAGGAAATCAGATGTGGTGGTACATAAGAATATAGAGATAAACAGCATAAATATAAAATAGTTTTTGAAGAACGGAGCTGTGAATTGTCTGATAATTACTATAGAACCAACATATACCAATTGATAATTTGTCTGATAGTGTTTTAGATTCAAACGGAGAATAATTGAAACGCTTTTACTATACATCGCGATGAATAGTTGGTTCATCTATTATTATATATAAATCATTGTCATAAAGTCACGTATAGATGGCAAACAAAATATCGGACAACGTAGTTGTCTTCAACATAGCTGAGGTTTTCGGTAGTCAGCACTACAAGCTTGAGTGCAAATGCAGTGATTTCAGAAGAAGGCATTTTTAGCCCTTGAGATTGATTCTGGGGTGATTCTTCGTTTATCAACTTAGTTATAAGTTGATAAACGAACTGAACATACAGCGATGAAAACGTATGAATGATGAATATACATCGTTTCTATTTATCGATAGGTTTTGACTGTAGCGAACTCGCCGTCGAATCCTGTTCAAACTCAGGTTTTTGTTGAATTTATTCAAATCTATATTATCAATTAATACCATAATACAGTACATATAACAAATGAAATAGGGCCTAAGTATCTATCCTAATATTATAAATGCAAAAATGCTTTTTATTGTTACACGGTCTTTTCACGCTCAGATTCAGATAAAATTTGGCAAGGAGATAGATTACATTCTGTGTAAGAACCTTCTCCCTTTTTGTCTCAAATCTTTTGGAATGCGAGTGAAACCGCGGGCTGCAGCTAGTTATAATATAAATGATTATTTGATAGATTGTACTTTAGTACAGAATCAGCATGAATGTGGGATAAGGGCAGGAGGATGACGATGATGAAATTGAGTACCTACATCTCTGCCTAACCCATCGATAATACAAGCGTGATGTTATATTATGGTTATTTGATAGATCTGTTATCCTCTGCAAGATATTTTCCGACTATAAATTTAGTTGTCAGATCTCAGAATTGATCACTTCAAGTCGTAGCCGAACATTGATGAAATGGAACAGCTGAAACTGGTCATATCGTTCAAACGTCAACGTTTACGGTTATGGTTCTAACCTAATCTAGCCTGTCAAATATTGTGTTCCGTACTCCCTTAAATCCTGCTTTTAATTCTTGTCTAAATTAATGTTTAAATCTTCACGCGTTTCTCCATTCTACTTGTTATTGACTGAATTATCGTCATCGGCAAACATGACATAAAAAAAAAGATTGTTTTCGATGCGTTCGTTTGTTATGTGACTTTCGTAAAATTCAAGTAGTTTTGTGTCGTAACGATATTTCACTTCACTTTTATCGTTAGTGGGTGGGTTATCATGACGGCGGACAATTATAATAATTACTAAAAAAGCTATTTTTTAGGAGAATAATTGTTCGCCGTCATGATGCATCACAAGAAGAAAACGATCATGAGCGCTGTCAAAGCGTCTAACGGTGGATGATGTAACTATTTTACGATATGATCAATAATTTGTTTGCCCATATCATGAAGTAGCCTTGCGTTTAGCTGTTCATAGTGTCTGACGCTGATTTTTCATTGATCTTGCCAGACTATCATGATATTGGCACCCGCTGCCAATATCATGATAGTCCATTTTCCATTTCATAAAATACAACCATTTATAAAGTTATTTTAGTAAAGGAAAAATTCAATCGCGGGCAGGATTTGAACCTGCGTCTGCTGGTTTGATCATGGAAAATGCAAAAAAAATCACAAAAAGATACAACCATTTTATAAAATTCTCGGCCAAATCATGAAGTGATCAATTCAGATCATTCAGTCAATTCAATGAAGTGATACTATGCTGTAGAGCTGTATTAAAGTGAAATGATCGTTATGTGTATGGAAAGAAATGTTCTTTTAGGTATTGTTTATTGATTTCGTGATAGTTTGACTTCCAATACGCGCATCATTGATGTGATAAGATTTAGGTAAGCATTATAAATTATATTGTTCGTTATGCTTATAGTGTACACCGAAAACAATAACATGCAATAGATTTAACAAACGAGAAAGAAGAATAAAGAGCTTGCAAGGAAGTTAAAAATTATATTTGTTCTTAACTTTCCAGCAGACCTGATCAAAAGGCTTACGGGAAATGTCGTCTGTTTAAAAAAATATATATAATTATAACAATGCTCAAATGAGGATTTCTCCTGACATTTCTGCAGGGAGCTGCATCATATACTAACACTAAAGGTGAATGTACCAACTTTATGGAGTGATAAATTCCTGTCATACTAGATGACACGTCGTGTGTTTTTATTGCCGGAGGTCGCGTGCTGCATCCAAGTCTCAGCTCACCACGTGCACCAGCCCTACGACGCCTGCCTCTGCCGTCAGCCTATAAATACTCTATTAGCGGGTTGCGTCGAGGAACTTGCATTTGCGAGACAACCAATCAACACGACTCGAGCCTGGTGTAAGCACGGTGCATCAACAATTGTATGTATAATTTGGTTCAATATTTTTTTACACTACACATTTGTTAAATCATTCACACTTTTTTTGTATAGGTATCCCTGTAATAAATATTTGTAACGATGAAATCCACCAGAGAACTAAAGTAGCCGGTATATCTGTATTTCTGCCTCGCTTTCAAAGCGAATTGCAAAACGTCATCCGCGACAAGGTATTTTTTAGTATTTTCTCAATCACTTAGACCATAATTTTTACTGCTTATGAAATATGTTATACTTTTACATCATTTTTTGTAGGACGTCAATTAAATTACACTGGAAACAAAAAATGCAACTAATTTGAAATACCAACAACTAAAAACCTAAGCGAACTGAATCAACAACAACCGGAAACTCAAATTTATCTAAATCACCAACAATTGCAAACGTAACTGATCTACCTAAGTACTGGTACAGTCAACAGCACATCAAGTTATTACAAATTGTCAATTATTATTTGGAGATGAAATTGAAAATCGATTGAAGAAGTTTGTGCAACTTTAACTGAATTAAATAAGTTATGTTTCTAATTGGAAATGCAACTGATCTGAATCGGCAGCAATTGGTATACAAATAAATACAAGTGGACTGAATTAGCTGCAACTGCAACTGATCGAATACCAAAACGCTTCGTAAACCTCAAATAACTAATGACACGTTAAATATATCCGTATTTGGCACTCTAATATAGCACATTGTTTTAATATCACCAAAGTGACATAATACCTACTGGAGGTACTATATGTTTCTTAGCTAATCAATGTTTTGGAATAAAGCTTGCTTTTCGGCAACAATTGAAACAACGAGGAATTGAAGCGATAAAGACCCGCTTGATTTACATACAAAATGATCTAAAACTAGAAAAAAGTAACGTTTACAATCGTTTTTTACTTTTATGTCAAGAAAGAGATTAGCGTCTAATTGGCACTAAATTAATGCTCTGAAAACGCTGTTGGAAGCTGTGATATCATAAGGTTAAATTAGACTTCATTATATTCGTCGATTTTTGCTAACGTATTTGTGAAATTTTATTATTAGACATTCATTGTTAAACTGTATTAAATACAATTCTATTATAGCTCAATAGTTGTTTTGTATAGATAGATATCATTTGTGACCACAAACCTAGTATCGATGGAGATCAGGTAACATATATTTTTATCGATTCTAATTTCGTAGATTCAAACTCTAATTTATTTGGACGTTTGCAGATCAAGCATACATGTCTATTATGGCGACTACACAGAAGTTCTGTTATTGTTAATACTGGTGTGGAAAAGTATACACATAAGGATTATGGCTGATGAATTCTATAAGGGGAGCCTGCGGCCTCTTCCAACGCTTAAGGTGAATGTAACAGTCGTTGTGGAGTGTTACATTCCTGTCATTCTAGATGACACGTAGTGTGTTTGTATTTCCGGTGGAGGCGTGCTGCCTGCAAGGGTGCGCGCCTTCACGTCGTGCGCCAGCGCCGCGGGCTCTGCCAGCTGTCATTGGAGAGCTCCGTCTGGTTCTTGCGTGCGACAAACGTTCTCACATTTGGTCTGAGGTAAGATTCTTTTACATGCTTGGATTGATTTTATAAACATTATGAGCACAGCACATTGCGTTACGGTACTTATTACTAGAGTTATTTATTATATTATATTTACACATCAGACTGGTCCTTATTCCACTATGAAATCAGTGGCATGTAATATTAACTATACTATTTTATAAGTACAAACAAAATAATTTGCAGCCATGGATATTTTATAGCTAAATCTATGGTCTTCAAACATTTCAATTTATACACTGAAGTAAAATTATTTTAACTAACAGTGCACAATAGTGCAGGGATAAACATTATGTCCTTTTACTAATGCCACTTCATCATGTGTATATATTTGTTTCAGGTTTTATAAAATCGGAAATACCAACACACTACCTATCCACATCAGATTGAAACTGAAAGATTTCTCACCGTATAGCTACTGCGTAAAATAGCGTACTATTGGATGCACTAGCCATGCGTTAAAAAAAGTGATTGCAGGTAGTTGTGTGAAGGTCATTTTGTTTTGGGGATTGGTTTTAGAATTGAGAGGTTAACGTTTTTAGGTTAATATTTTCGGGTTAAGGTTTTTGAGGTTTTAAAGGTAGAGTTTTAATGGTAGTGTAATGGTTAACGATGCCATAGTTAAAGGTACTTCCGGATTATAATGCCCAAACCGGTAGGTATCACAGAGATTAGGGATACATTTTGTTACATCATTACTGATATTAACTGTGTAGGTAAAAGTGTGACGTGAGCCTCAAGTATACTATTTTCTATTATCACAAATGTCATTCAACGAAAGAAAAAAAAGCCGTTTATTTGGCCAACATCGAGATACACGTAGGTGCATAACAAAGCCAAAGAACAACCAAAAGAATCAAACCAAAAATCTACAAGCTAATCAGCAAATCTGCAATGCAGTAGTAAAGCTTGTGTCTCTCGGCTGGACCAGATCAGCAATATGTCAAGCAAAGATAAATGACTAGAATAGTTAATTTTTGACAGATTTTTCTACAAAATCTGTCAGTCCCTAGGTTATTTAATGCCATTGGTCAACCATTCTGATACAATTGAAATAGCAGGCTTTGATACCAAGGAATTTTGAGACAATAGTGCAGGGGCTAACGTATGTTCCTTTCCTAATGCCACTTCATCATGTGTAAGTATATATTTTGTTACAGGTTTCATAAACTCGGAAATGAAAATTTTCTTACCGCATAGCTATTGCGTAAAATATCGAAAAAAGGTCATTTTGTTTTGTGGACTGGTTTTTGGTTAAGGTTTTGCATGTTATGGTTTTGCGAGTGGTTTAGTAGGTTAAGGTTTTTAATGCAGTCATTTTGATACTTTCAGTATCTTCGGCTATCCAGCCTCCTTTAAGGTTCGAGCAAATAAATTTAAACGTAAGCTCACCTTTACGTTGTGATGAGTCTACAGATCTAGTCGATACAGATGATGAAGAAATAGATCCTGTTCAAACACTTACTGCATTAGCAATATTTGTGAAAAAACTGTTGGAAGAGCCATGAATTAGTGAACTTAAAAAAAAAAATACGTGCTCGTTTAGAAGAGTGCCACATCTGAGACTGTAGTCATTTAGATGATATTATTTTAAAAAAGTAAATTCCTGTCTCTAAGGTATCTTACAAATATTTTTTGTCTACAGATCAACATGTAGAACATTTGCGTAGGTACACACAAGTTAGACACATAAGATTAGAAAGTTAAAACTGTATGTGTTATATGTAACCTACTTAGTCTTGTATCTACATGTAAAAAATTTGTAGAAGTAGTAGTGTAGTTAATTTAATTGCATTTTAAATGTCACAGTATATTTTTTTTCAATAATGTCATCATTTCGACATGTTAATTAATTAACATTATGCAGTTTCTTCTCAGAAGTCGTCAGGTAGGAAAGGCACAATATAGTAGGTACTTACCTACTGAAAAAAAAAATTGACTTAAAATATCTATTTGCAGAAATAAATATATAATATTTTTTTTTTATGTTAATGGAAATAAACGTGTCAGTTTGACATATATTCGTCTTGTCTCCAAGTCTCCGTCATATGAATCATTACAAAGGTAAAAAGATAATAAAATACATTTCGATCGATGTTTGTTATTGCGGCTAATGGAACCCATATCTCTAATTATTATTAGCTCATTAAATGTTAGACCATTGCTAGTCTTTTAAGATTACCTACAATTACCGTAATTAGTGTAATGTTTGTCTCGGTAATTCTATCAGTTTACTGTTGCCTTGGTTTTTCCGGTAATGAGTAATTTTTTCTTTTTTCTTGCAGCGCCAATAATAAGGAATTTGTGTCGTTCAATCAATCTTAGCCATCGTGGCGGTAGTGTTATGCCGATAGATTCGCAGGCACCCCTGCCTATTACGTTGTTCAGCAACATTCAATTCATCAACTCTCAAGTTCGATCATACCTTCTTGATAATGAAGCTGCATACAGCCCGCTGCGAGGATTAAACTGGGGTGATATACCAGGTCAGTGACTTGATGTCTTTAACAGTTTTGATCTTAATGTTTCATACATAATTTTATAGAATATACCCGTGTGGTGTGTGTTCACAGAACAGTTTATACCATAGCCGTATCGTTAGGTATTGTAGTTTGGGAAACCCTGTACCGACAACAGTTTCTTATGAAATTACATTCCCGGTACAAAAATATATCATTTCAATTTTGATACGTAAGCTTCCTTCATATGAAAATTTGCTTAATGTGATGCTAGTTTATAATTCTGCTGTTTTTTGTTCATAGACGAAAATACCAGTCAATAAATTCTTATAAAAGCAAACAAAATATATAACATGGTTCCAACAAAAAATAAACGTGCAAGACCTAGTCACGGTTGGTGAAACAGTCATTGCATATCTTTTTTGTACAGCTAAAGCACACAGGTTCAGTACAACTATGGCAAATATATAGCAGAGTTGTGGTCTGAGACATAGTAATTATTCTCGGATTTAGACACCACATCGTTAGGTTCTGGTCTCCTAGGCTGATTCAACGGTATATTTTGTTGATCCTCACCATTTCGTGTCGCTGTCACTTACTTGTTCGTGCCAGTTGTTCACCACAAACTCAGCACCTTCATCAAAGACGTCCATGGTACTACGAGACTGCATAATATCAACTAAAAAAAAACACTGTAAAAATACCGTAACTAGGGTAAAACTATAGCAATAACAATAATACTAGCGTGATTACTTACTAATCGGAGCCATGCGCATCGACGTTTGCACTTCCACGCGTTTGGCGCGTCCTTGCGTGAAGGTACTGGAACATATAAGATAAAATTCCAAAAAGTAACGGTTTATGAGCGTTGAAAATTTTTAATGGAAATACACGTGTCAGATTGACATATATTCGTCCTGTTTCCAAGTCTCCGTCATAGGAATTATTACAAAGGTAAAAAGATAATAAAATACAATTCGATCGATGTTTGTTACTCTGGCTAACGGAACCCATATCTCTAATTATTATTAGCTCATTAAATGTTAGACCATTGCTAGTCTTAAGATTACCTACAATTACCCATGAATGTAATTTTTGTCTCGGTAATTCTATCAGTTTACTGTTGCCTTGGTTTTTCCGGTAATGAGTAATTTTTTCTTTTTTCTTGCAGCGCCAATAACAAGGAATTTGTGTCGTTCAATCAATCTTAGCCATCGTGGCGGTAGTGTTATGCCGATAGATTCGCAGGCACCCCTGCCTATTACGTTGTTCAGCAACATTCAATTCATCAACTCTCAAGTTCGATCATACCTTCTTGATAATGAAGCTGCATACAGCCCGCTGCGAGGATTAAACTGGGGTGATATACCAGGTCAGTGACTTGATGTCTTTAACAGTTTTGCTCTTAATTTTTCTTACATAATTTTATAGAATATACCCGTGTGGTGTGTGTTCACAGAACAGTTTATACCATAGCCGTACCGTTAGGTATTGTAGTTTGGGAAACCCTGTACCGACAACCGTTTCTTATGAAATTACATTCCCGGTACAAAAATGTATCATTTCAATTTTGATACGTAAGCTTCCTTCATATGAAACCTTGCTTTATGTGATACTAGTTTATAATTCTGCTGTTTTTTGTTCGTAGACGAAAATACTAGTCAATAAATTCTTATAAAAGCAAACAAAATTTATAACATGGTTCCAACAAAAAATAAATGCGCAAGACCTAGACACGGTTGGTGAAACAGTCATTGCATATCTTTTTTGTACAGCTAAAGCACACAGGTTCAGTACAACTATGGCAAATATATAGCAGAGTTGTGGTCGGAGACATAGTAATTATTCTCGGATTTAGACACCACATCGTTAGGTTCTGGTCTCCTAGGCTGATTCAACGGTATATTTTGTTAATCCTCACCATCTCGTGTCGCTTTTACTTACTTGTTCGTGCCAGTTGTTCACCACAGACTCGGCACCTTCATCAAAGACGTTTATAATACTACGAGACGGCAATATATCAACTGAAAACAAAAAAAATACACAGTAAAAATACTGTAAATAGGGTAAAACTATAAAAATAACACCCTAGTGGAGTCCCACGGACGCCACTAGCGTGATGACTTACCAATGGGAGCCACGCGCATTGCCGTCCGCGTTTGGCGCATCCTTGCGTGAAGGTACTGGAACGCAATTTGTAATTCCAAAAAGTTATGGTTTCTGAGCGTTGAAAATTTTCAATGGAGTCCCAAGGACCTACCGGGAAATTAAGGGTAATTATGTAGTTTCTTCTCGGAGATCGTGAGGTAGGAAAGGCCATCTGGTAGGTAACTATTTAAAAAAAATCAATATTGACTTGTAAAATATCTTTAAAATATTTATTTACGGAAATAAATATAATTTTATTTCATTTCAATTTTTTATGATAATGGAAATAAACGTGTCAGCTTGACTTATATTCGTCTTGTCTCCCAAGTCTCCGTCATATGAATCATTACAAAGGTAAAAAGATAATAAAATACATTTCGATCGATGTTTGTTATTCTGGCTAATGGAACCCATATCTCTAATTATTTTTAACTCACTAAATATTATACCATTGCTAGTATTTTAACATTACCTACAATTACCGTAATTAGTGTAATGTTTACCTCGGTAATTCTATCACTTTACTGTTTCCTTGGCTCTTCCGGTAATGAGTATTTTTTTTCTTTTTTCTTGCAGCGCCAATAACAAGGAATTTGTGTCGTTCAATCAATCGTAGCCGTCGTGGCGGTAGTGTTATGCCGATAGATTCGGAGGCACCCCTGCCTAATACGTTGTTCAGCAACATTCAAGTCACCAACTCTCAAGTTCGTTCATACCTTCTTTGTAATGAAGCTGCGTACAGCCCGCTGCGAGAATTAAGCTGGCCTGATATACTCGTACCAGGTCAGTGACTTGATGTCTTTAACAGTTTTGCTCTTAATTTTTCATACATAATTTTATAGAATATACCCGTGTGGTGTGTGTTCACAGAACAGTTTATACCATAGCCGTACCGTTAGGTATTGTAGTTTGGGAAACCCTGTACCGACAACCGTTTCTTATGAAATTACATTCCCGGTACAAAAATGTATCATTTCAATTTTGATACGTAAGCTTCCTTCATATGAAACTTTGCTTTATGTGATGCTAGTTTATAATTCTGCTAATTTTTTTACTACTAATATTTTTTTTTCGTTTTTCTTGCAGCGCCAATAACAAGGAATTTTTGTCGTTCAATCAATCGTAGCCGTCGTGGTGGTAATGTTATGCCGATAGATTCGGAGGCACCCCTGCCTAATACGTTGTTCAGCAACATTCAAGTCACCAACTCTCAAGTTAGTTCATACCTTCTTTGTAATGAAGCTGCGTACATCCCGCTGCGAGAATTAAGCTGGCCTGATATAATCGTACCAGGTCAGTGACTCGATGTCTTTAACAGTTCTGCTCTTAATTTTTCATACATAATTTTATAGAATATACCCGTGTGGTGTGTGTTCACAGAACAGTTTATACCATAGCCGTACTGTTAGGTATTGTAGTTTGGGAAACCCTGTACCGACAACCGTTTCTTATGAAATTACATTCCCGGTACAAAAATATATCATTTCAATTTTGATACGTAAGCTTCTTTCACATGAAACTTTGCTTTATGTGATACTAGTTTATAATTCTGCTGATTTTTGTTCGTAGACGAAAATACCAGTCAATAAATTCTTATAAAAGCAAATAAAATATATAACATGGTTCGAACAAAAAATAAACGTGCAAGACCTAGACACGGTTGGTGAAACAGTCATTGCATATCTTTTTTGTACAGCTAAAGCACACAGGTTCAGTACAACTATGGCAAATATATAGCAGAGTTTTGGTCGGAGACATAGTAATTATTCTCGGATTTAGACACCACATCGTTAGGTTCTGGTCTCCTAGGCTGATTCAACGGTATATTTTGTTGAACCTCACCATCTCGTGTCGCTGTCACTTACTTGTTCGTGCCAGTTGTTCACAACAGACTCAGCACCTTCATCAAAGACGTCTATGGTACTACGAGACTGCATTATATCAACTGAAAAAAAATACACTGTAAAAATACCGTAAATAGGGTAAAACTATAACAATAACAATAATACTAGCGTGATTACTTACTAATCGGAGTCACGCGCATCGACGTTTGCACTTCCACGCGTTTGGCGCGTCCTTGCGTGAAAGTACTGGAACGCACAAGATGAAATTCCAAAAAGTAACGGTTTATGAGCGTTGAAAATTTTTAATGGAATTTTTTTTATGATAATGGAAATAAACGTGTCAGATTGACATATATTCGTCCTGTGTCCAAGTCTCCGTCATAGGAATTATTACAAAGGTAAAAAGATAATAAAATACATTTCGATCGATGTTTGTTATTGCGGCTAATGGAACCCATATCTCTAATTATTATTAGCTCATTAAATGTTAGACCATTGCTAGTCTTTTAAGATTACCTACAATTAACCATGAATGTAATGTTTGTCTCGGTTATTCTATCAGTTTACTGTTGCCTTGGTTTTTCCGGTAATGAGTAATTTTTTCTTGCAGCGCCAAAAACAAGAAATTTGAGTCGTTCAAACAATCGTCGCCGTCGTGGCGTTAGTGTTATGCCGATAGATGCAGAGGCAGCCCTTCCTAATACGGTAGTCAGCGACACTCACGGCAACGCTGAAGGTACAAATATTTATAATTTCAATTTTGATACGTAGTTTTCCTTCATGTGAAAATTTACTTTATGTGATGTTAGTTTATAATTCTGCTATATTTTGTTCGTAGACGAAAATACCAGTAAATCAATTCTTATAAAAGCAAAAAAAATAATATCATGGTTTAAACAAAAAATAACCGTACAGGACCTTCTAGTCACGGTTGGTGTCACGGTCATTGCATTTTTTTTTTGTTCAGCTAAGGCATATGGATTCTGTACAACTATGGTAAATATATAGCAGAGATGTGGTCTCAGAGCTCGCAATCATTCTTGGATTTATTCACCACATCGTTAGGTTCTGGTCTCCTAGGCTGATTCAACGGTATATTTTGTTGATCCTGACCATCTCGTTTCTCTGTCACTTACTTGTTCGAGCCTGTTGTTCACCACAAACTCAGCACCTTCATCAAGGACGTTTATAGTACTACGAGACGGCATTATGTCAACTGAAAACAAAACCCTCGTGCTAACCTAAATGCTTGTATTACGAGTGGGTTCACGTGTATAGTGCAATGGGTGCGGTTCGAACCGGCAACCACATGATCTCATGATCGAGAAAAATTATAACAATAATACCCTACCCTACCCTACTAGCGTGATTACTTACCAATCAGAGCCACGCGCATCGACGTCCGCTCTCCACCGCGTTTGGCTCGTCCTTGCATAAAGGTACTGGAACGTACAATTTGCAATTCCAAAAAGTAAGGTTTTATGAGCGTTAAACATTTTCAATGGAGTCCTAGGGACCTACCGGGTAAATTAAGGTAGTTTCTTCTCAGAGGTCGTCAGGTAGGAAATGCCAGCACAATCTGGTAGGTGCCAACTTAAAAAATAAAATATTGACTCGTAAAATAACTTAAAAATATTTATTTACAGACATAAATATCATTTTATTTCATTACAATTTTTTAAAATACATATCGATCGATGTTTGTTATTTTGGCTAATGGAACCCATATCTTTAATTATTATTAGCTCATTAAATGTTAGACCATTGCTAGTTTTTTAAGATTACCTACAATTACCCATGAATGTAATGTTTGTCTCGGTAATTCTATCAGTTTACTGTTCCCTTGGTTTTTCCGCTAATGAGCGTTTTTTTTCTTGCAGAGTCAATAACAATTAATTTGTGTCGTCCAAAATATCGTCGCCGTCATTACGTTAGTGTTAGGCCGAGAAAGGCGCAGGTACCCCTTCCTAATACGTCGGTCCGCGAGACTCAAATCAGCAACGCTCAAGGTACAAATATTTATCATTTCAATTTTGATTCGTAAGATTCCGTCATGTGAAAATTTGCTTTATGTGATGCTAGTTTATAATTCTGCTGTATTTTGTTCGTAGACAAAAATACCAGTCAATCACATGATAAAAAGGCAAAAAAGAAAAATAAACGTGCAGGACCTTCTAGTGACGGTTGGTGAAACAATCATTGCATTTTTTTTTTGTTCAGCTAAGGCACACAGTTTCAGTATAACTATGGCAAATATATATATATTACATTACATTGCCCAATGACCTTGAGGATTTAGTATTTATGCTTGTATTTGTTAGTCACAGGCATTGCGGGGGTGCTTCACGCGGGGTGCTAGTGAGGCTGGCTAATGGAACCCATATCTCTAATTATTTTTAGCTCATTAAATGTTAGACCATTGCTAGTCTTTTAAGATTACCTACAATTACCCATGAATGTAATGTTTGTCTCGGTAATTCTATTACTTTACTGTTCCCTTGGTTTTTCCGGTAATGAGTATCTTTTTTCTTGCAGCGCCAATAACAAGGGATTTGTTTTGTTCAATCAATCGTGGCCGTCGTGGCGGTGGTGTTGACACTCAAGTCAGCAACTCTCAAGGTCGATCATACCTTCTTGGTAATGAAGCTGCGTACAACCCGCTGCGAGGATTAAGCAGGCGTGATACACCAGGTCAGTGACTCAATGTCTAACAGTTTTGCTCTTGAGTTTTCATACATAGTTCTATAGAATGTACCCGTGTGGTGTGTGTTTACAGGATAGTTCATACCATAGCCGTACCGTTAGGTGTTGTAGTTTGGGAAAACCTGTACCGGCAACCGTTCCTTTTGAAATGACATTCCCGTTACAAATATTTATCATTTTAATTTTGATACGTAATTTTGCTTAAACACCGTGGGTCCAAGATTTCATTTCATTACATTTTTTTATGATAATGGACATAAACGTGTCAGCTTCACATATATTCGTCCTGTCTCCAAGTCTACGTCATAGGCATCATTACAAAGGTAAAAAGATAATAAAATACATTTCGATTGATGTTTGTTATTGCGGCTAATGGAACCCATATCTCTAATTATTTTTAGCTCATTAAATGTTAGACCATTGCTAGTCTTTTAAGATTACCTACAATCACCCATGAATGTAATGTTTGTCTCGGTAATTCTATCAGTTTACTGTTGCCTTGGTTTTTCCGGTAATGAGTATTTGTTTCTTGCAGCGCCAAAAACAAGAGATTTGTGTCGTTCAAACAATCTTCGCCGTCGTGGCGGTAATGTTATGCCGATAGATGCGCAGGCAACCCTTCCTAATACGTCAGTCAGCGACACTCAAGTCAGCAACGCTCAAGGTACAAATATTTATAATTTCAATTTTGATTCGTAAGATTCCGTCATGTGAAAATTTGCTTTATGTGATGCTAGTTTATAATTCTGCTGTATTTTGTTCGTAGACAAAAATACCAGTCAATCACATGATAAAAAGGCAAAAAAGAAAAATAAACGTGCAGGACCTTCTAGTGACGGTTGGTGAAACAATCATTGCATTTTTTTTTTCAGCTAAGGCACACAGGTTCAGTATAACTATGGCAAATATATATATATTACATTACATTGCCCAATGACCTTGAGGATTTAGTATTTATGCTTGTATTTGTTAGTCACAGGCATTGCGGGGGTGCTTCACGCGGGGTGCTAGTGAGGCTGGCTAATGGAACCCATATCTCTAATTATTTTTAGCTCATTAAATGTTAGACCATTGCTAGTCTTTTAAGATTACCTACAATTACCCATGAATGTAATGTTTGTCTCGGTAATTCTATTACTTTACTGTTCCCTTGGTTTTTCCGGTAATGAGTATCTTTTTTCTTGCAGCGCCAATAACAAGGGATTTGTTTTGTTCAATCAATCGTGGCCGTCGTGGCGATGGTGTTGACACTCAAGTCAGCAACTCTCAAGGTCGATCATACCCTTTTGGTAATGAAGCTGCGTATAACCCGCTGCGAGGATTAAGCAGGCGTGATACACCAGGTCAGTGACTCAATGTCTAACAGTTTTGCTCTTGAGTTTTCATACATAGTTCTATAGAATGTACCCGTGTGGTGTGTGTTTACAGGATAGTTCATACCATAGCCGTACCGTTAGGTGTTGTAGTTTGGGAAAACCTGTACCGGCAACCGTTCCTTTTGAAATGACATTCCCGTTACAAATATTTATCATTTTAATTTTGATACGTAATTTTGCTTAAACACCGTGGGTCCAAGATTTTATTTCATTACATTTTTTTATGATAATGGACATAAACGTGTCAGCTTCACATATATTCGTCCTGTCTCCAAGTCTACGTCATAGGCATCATTACAAAGGTAAAAAGATAATAAAATACATTTCGATCGATGTTTGTTATTGCGGCTAATGGAACCCATATCTCTAATTATTTTTAGCTCATTAAATGTTAGACCATTGCTAGTCTTTTAAGATTACCTACAATTACCCATGAATGTAATGTTTGTCTCGGTAATTCTATCAGTTTACTGTTGCCTTGGTTTTTCCGGTAATGAGTATTTGTTTCTTGCAGCGCCAAAAACAAGAGATTTGTGTCGTTCAAACAATCTTCGCCGTCGTGGCGGTAGTGTTATGCCGATAGATGCGCAGGCAACCCTTCCTAATACGTCAGTCAGCGACACTCAAGTCAGCAACGCTCAAGGTACAAATATTTATAATTTCAATTTTGATTCGTAAGATTCCGTCATGTGAAAATTTGTTTTTGTGTGATGCTAGTTTATAATTCTGCTGTATTTTGTTCGTAGACAAAAATACCAGTCAATCACATGATAAAAAGGCAAAAAAGAAAAAGAAACGTGCAGGACCTTCTAGTCACGGTTGGTGAAACAATCATTGCATTTTTTTTTTGTTCAGCTAAGGCACACAGGTTCAGTATAACTATGGCAAATATATATATATATATATATATATATATATATATATATATATATATATATATATATATATATATATATATATTACATTACATTGCCCAGTGACCTTGAGGATTTAGTCTTTATGCTTGTATTTGTTAGTCACAGGCATTGCGGGGGTGCTTCACGCGGGGTGCTAGTGAGGCTGGCTAATGGAACCCATATCTCTAATTATTTTTAGCTCATTAAATGTTAGACCATTGCTAGTCTTTTAAGATTACCTACAATTACCCATGAATGTAATGTTTGTCTCGGTAATTCTATTACTTTACTGTTCCCTTGGTTTTTCCGGTAATGAGTATCTTTTTTCTTGCAGCGCCAATAACAAGGGATTTGTTTTGTTCAATCAATCGTGGCCGTCGTGGCGGTGGTGTTGACACTCAAGTCAGCAACTCTCAAGGTCGATCATACCTTCTTGGTAATGAAGCTGCGTACAACCCGCTGCGAGGATTAAGCAGGCGTGATACACCAGGTCAGTGACTCAATGTCTAACAGTTTTGCTCTTGAGTTTTCATACATAGTTCTATAGAATGTACCCGTGTGGTGTGTGTTTACAGGATAGTTCATACCATAGCCGTACCGTTAGGTGTTGTAGTTTGGGAAAACCTGTACCGGCAACCGTTCCTTTTGAAATGACATTCCCGTTACAAATATTTATCATTTTAATTTTGATACGTAATTTTGCTTCATATGAAAATTTGCTTTATATGATGCTAGTTTATAATTCTGACATAATTTGCTCGTAGACGAAAATACCAGTAGGAGATCAAGAGTGACGCCTAACGACCTGTTAGACATGTTGGAATGGGAAGAACGCTCATGTTTCGGAATTTGGTCTTGGTGGGATGATATATAATCTCAAAAGAACATAACTTAACTTAAATGCGCAGTTTACATTCGAGTTAAATAATTTTGAACCAAAAAAAAGCAGGTAGACTAGAAGAAACGAAATTCAACATTATTAATTAATAATAGCAACACAATAATTTGATACAGGACTGGCCAATTAGGTTCATGTTTGTTATCTATTAATATTTTTTAAGGTAAGTACCCTCAATCTGCAAGGTATTATTTTTATGTTTTCGTAGTGGACTACCACTGAGAAAATATGTGTGAAGAATATGATACTCAATTATAGTCAGTGGAGTATAGTTTTAAACATTTTAATGCCTCTGTGCTATGGCCGTCGACACCTGTGCTGGTATTAGCGTCCAGGGTATCGATAAGTAATTTTTCAAGATTTCGTTTTCTTGTTTGTTTTTATTTGTTGCCACAAAATATTTCTGCTATCAATCATCTGAATATCTTCTTTATTGATCCAATCATCCTTCGGTAAGTTCGTTATTTTTGTTTTGACTCTATTTTGTGTTATATGTGATAAAATTTTGTAAACACTTGAAAACACTTGTATTCGTCATCCTTATTTATGCACAAGGATGACGATGATTAATAAAGCTACATTAGCTTTGTTAATACTTTCATAGAAATTATCATAATCTATTGCTTCCTAATGGAGCTTTTCTTTTATTTTAGGATTGTATTTTGCAATTTCTACATAGATCTGTTTATTTTCGGACGGAGCAGACTTTAGAATAGCAAAATGGATTTTTTTTGTAGGTCCATTACGGTTACACCATGATCTAAAATAGTAATCTTGGTATATCAGTGATATCAAAAAATATTTTTACCGGGCGAGGTTTATCTTCATAAAATTTGCCTAATCTTATGATTTTAAGGGCCTTGAGAACTTTGATAAGCTTGAAATGTATCAGACACATTGTTACCAGATGGTGAGTTAATACAATTATCGGATGGTCGGTTTACACAACCATCTGATGGTGTGTTTACATAGTCGTCATCCTTAATACAAAATTCCCTTAGTGGTGACCCTTGAAATATGTGGTACTTATTCTTAACTAGAGTTTCTCTACTCGACTCGAACAAAACTTTATACGATCTTTTCTCACACTCTTCGATATTTTCCTGTTAATGTTCTTATCATGTATGAATACATTTTGGCCCTTAATCAATTTATTTATTTTAACATTATTTTTCTTATCATGATTGTATTTATATTTCTAGCGTTTTCCTTCTACCTGTTTTCTTATTTTATTATACCTATTTTTAGAATGATTAACTTTTGTGAAGAATGATGTTACCTGTCTGCCTAGCAACATCTCATTAGGTGATTTTAACTGATTATCAATTGGAGTGTTTCCATATTCAAGCAAAGCTAGATATGACTTTTTTATCTGCGATACATTTTTAAAATATCTTTTTAATAGTTTGAATATTCAACCATTCAATTGGACCTTGCATAATAAGGTGTTGAATTTACATGTTTAAAGCTCTACAAAACTCTTTAAATGTCTGACCCTTATATTGAGTTCCATCATCTGTATACAATATTTCAGGAATACCCCATCTAGAAAACAATACTTTTAATGCTGTAATATGACTATCAGATGACTGATCTTTCAACTCAACTACTTCTACATAATTTGTTAGGTAATCAACAACCAACATAAACAAATCTTATTGTTAAAAAGAACATATCTGCCCCTAATACATTCCAAGGTTTACTTGTTAAATTTTGAATGATATCTTCAAATTCTGTTTTTAAATTTATCTATCATTATTGATGATTGTAATGAACTTTATATCACATTTCTTTCCTTAATGCTCTTGGTACCATAATTGCTGTATTTAAAAAAATTATAGGTACCATTATAATCGTACTATATATCTTTAGAATCTGTATCTTAAACTATAAGGTGTATCTTGTAATGTAGCCTTTTAATATAACGTATTAATAAATATCGTATAATCGTATATCATATAATATCGCTCGTACATGCAGTTCTACATTATCATCTAATTCTATGTTAGAAATGTTATCATTTACATAAGCTCTAGACAAAGCATCTGCTACTAATAATTCTTTGTCAGGTTTATAATTAATTTATAAATCATACCCTTGTAGTCTAAGTCTCAATCGCTGTAATTTTAAAGGCGTTTCATTCATAGGTTTTTTCACAATATGTTCTAATGGCTTAAGATCTGTTTCAACTACAACATGTCTACCATATATATATTGGTGGAATTTCTCACATGCATAGACAGTAGCAAGTAGCTCTTTTTCTATTTGAGCCCATGACTTATTAAATGTAATATACAATTGACTATCCTCTCATAACTTTATCATATAAAATCCTTTAGATAGAATATCTAATACATTGAAATACTTAGATTTAGGCATTTTTGCCACTAATGCCTCACAAGTACTCATTTTACAATGTTCTCTAATAATGTAATTATTTAAATTTTATGGATCTAGACATATTCATCTATTGGTGTTCAAGGCTCGAGTCTTGTGTAGTTTTTATTACAACAATAATTGTATACTCGGTGTTAACTCGGAGTTTATTATATACGTATATTCGGATGGTAAAACATTGTTGCGTTGAGTGACTACCTTATAGGCCCACAGAGTGCAGGTGTGTTGTCCTGGGTTCGATTCCTAGATTAAACAGTTATTGAAAAAAATCACAGCCGGTTATGTGACCGATTAATGGTAGGTAGCCTAACCTATGGGAATACGAGCGAGTGTTTTCATATGTACGTATGAATATATGTTTGTATGTATGTTTGTAAAATATAATTCACAGACCATCATGATATATATCTGTCTTCATAAATTATCGTGGAACACGTTTTTTAGCGGAAATTTAAATTTATTTGTTAGCATATTATGTATAGCGTAGTGACTGAATGGGCAGCTTCGGCGCCACAGGATGTGGGTTCGATTCCCGCACGGAACAAATATTTGTGTGCCCCTCAGGTAGTTGTTTTGGGTCTAGGTTTAAGTGTTTGATGGCTGCCTCATTGACAGCTCAACTGACTCGTTAGTCTAGTGGTCTCAAGCACGATTGGTACGGTAGAGGTCTTGGGTTCGATTTTTGGTGTAGCAAAGAATTATTGGGTTTTTCTATGACATTGTCAGTAGCAGCTCGGAGTTTGTTATTTGTGCTCGGTTAATAGCAATAGGCTCGCCCCCTAATACATGGGGTCTAAACATACCGGCGAACTGTGTAAGGCGAATTAGTACGCCTTTGACTAATTCTTCGGGGACTACAGGCTTTAACAACTTGGGTTCGATTCCTGGGTTTTTCTATGAAATTCTCAGTAGCGGAAGTTTGGATTTGTGCCACTAACTAACTAACCTACAAATAAACAGTAGGTGTATATCAGAATTATCCTTTGGGGAAGAGTCGTGATGGTTTTGCTTTAATTTAAAATGTACCAAAATGTCTCAACGATCTCGCTGTCATAACCGCGGGTGATAAGTTTGAGGTCCTGGGTTCGATTCCCGGGTATGCGCCTTGTAAATGGCCGGGGCTCGACAGTACTCGCCACCTATTATATGGTAGCAAAAATATTGATTGCATTGCGAACTGTGTGTAGGTACAGTAAACGCTTAAAAGTCCATAAGCACGCTAAGGATTACATTGCTATGAACAGTACGAGCGAGCTCGATACAGCCAGTGCGTGTCACTTGTTAACGACAATGAATAGAAGGTCGTAAGTCAAACTAAACATCAAGCTATTGCGTTGTGAGATTGCCTATGGACTTTTGATCGCTACTGTACAATAGTATACATCTATTTAACCTTTCAGGGAATACAGCGCGATGGTATGTACTTATGTTTTATTTTAATTGCTTCAATTATCTAGTGATCACCTCTGAGGTCATGGGTTCGATTCCCGGGGCGAGCAATTTTTGATCAATGTACTAAATGTATCTCCGACATCTTTTTTGATCCCTTATGTAACTTCCAAGGTCACAACTTACAAGAGTTACATCGTAGTCGGAGACTGACTAAGAAAACAGTTTTTTATACAGGTATTTGTTTTAACTGCCTCATTAGCCTAGTGTTCCGGAGCGCGACTGCTACGCTATATATCCTGGGTTCGATTCCCAGGTCGAGCAGTGTTATTGAGTTTTTCTGTGAAATTCTCAGTAACAGCTCGGTGTTTGGAATTTGTGCCCGGTTAATGGCAATAGGGTCGCCGTCTATTAGGTACATGGGACCTAAATATACCGGTAATAATACGCCTCTGCCTAACCCTTCGGGGAATACAGGCGTGATGGCATGTATTATATTGCCACATAGTATCAGAACTTCTACACGAAGTTCAAAAAAAAACCTAGTTTTACTATATAATTTTTATAATTGTTTTAAATTCCTGTGTGTTTGCTAGAAGTGAAATGCCCTATCAACAAATAATTGAAGACCCTCAACTCATTCGAAAACTTCACATAACATTCGAAAACTCATTCGAAAGCTTACCGAACAGCTCTGACGACCTGGCGGAACCCACAAGGTAAGACTCTATCCTATATAGATTCATATAGGTAGTAAGTGTGACGTCAGCTCCTGTGGAATCTGGTCCCACATAGGGGAAGGGAAAGCAAGTACAGTTCACCCGGCGGCGTTGAATCCGACAGGAATGTCTGGGCGTACTTTGTGTCCGTTAATCGTACGTTTGTGAAGTCCCCGCGATACAGGACTTGTTCCATAGCACGGGAGGTTTAGGAGATGAAAACGGCCTTCGTGCTTTTTATAGTACAACCATATTTAAATGGGCCCATCTCGGAAAAATAGATATAGAATAGAATAAATATTGGAAAAAGTCTTTAACGAAATCCATTCACATTTGGGGACTATATCGTGTAATCCTTACATAATAAAATAAAGTCCCCCGCTGCGTCTGACTGTCTGTCCGCGATAAATTAAAAAAATAATGAACGGGTTTTAATGCGGTTTTCACTAATGGACGGAGTGATGGTTCGATCACGCAACCATATTTAGGAACGGGGCAACGCGGCTGAAATTGCGGCGGGTCGCTACTTTATAAAAAAAGCAGTTGAACTGAGTACGTCCTCATTTCTAGAGTCGGTTAAAAAGGTATCACGTCACTTATGGTGCTTGTCTAGGGCCCCGTTCTTTTTTACCACCGCCCATGGACACCCGCAACTCCAGAGGAGTAACAAGTCAGTTTTTTAAAACGGGTTTGTGTCTCCGTTATCGTCGCTCACTTGGCGAAACATAACGTAAGCGTTGTTTCACGCCGAACGAAATCATTACGATTGAGCCGGCCCATTCGTGCCGAAGCATGGCTCTCCCATTATATGTAGTACTTAATTATATTCTCAGAAAATCTTTAGCCAAAATCAGGTAATCTTTGTTCGCAGACAAATTGGTGGTAGTTAATTAATATCGACTGATGGTCGTATTCATATCCACTGCCGAATCGTTGGTGCCAGATACCCGGTGGCAAAGTGTTTGGGTACTTGTGTTACAGCCACGCTTACCCTTACATTTGGCGAAGGGGTAGGCTTACCTGGAGGCAGCTGGAGCCTGTGAAAAGGCAGCAACGAAACAAAACAAGCCGGTATTCTTGAACATGTCATATTTGTTGTGATTACGTGTCGTATCTAAGCGAAAAATTCTTGGAGATAATGTAAAATTACTATTTACTCCAGCTACTCTGATTTCTTCAAGTTTTAGGATGTATATAACCGATGTTTAGGTAATATAATCCTTACTAATATTATAAACGTGAAAGTTTGTATGTATGGATGTTTGTTACTCTTTCACGCCAGAGCGGCTGAACGGATCTGAATAAAATTTGGCACACATATAGATTATAACCTGGCATAACAGATAGGGCATTTTTTATTCAGGTTGGACTCAATCCTGAAGTCCACGTAGACAAATTCGCGGGCAGAAGCTAGTAGAATAATAATGTGTATTAACTTGGTTTTATGATTCTAGCCTGTCGGTGGAAGAGCCACAGAAGTGGTTAAGCTGTACATGTGCGAGTGAGGATTCGGTAGGCAACCACCGACGTGTAGTAACAGGATTGACTACTGAATGATTAGCTGTGCGAATAAATATGACGTCATGCATGTGTCTTAGCATGAAGATGCATGATGTCTCCACGATGAAAGATAGAGATTTCGAAAACGGAATCATTTCCGAAAATATTTCTTGATTTCCCAAGAAATTTAGAAGCAGTTCGGAGTTTACATTTTTGCCTGGTCAATGGCAATAGGGTTGCCCATTATTACATATGAATATGTAATAGTGGGCCATCACAAAAGAAATAATTTACTTTTATTAAAAAAAAAATTCATCCAACCGAAACATTCATAGCCAGCTTCCGTGTGGCAAAAATCTATACTTTGTTCTCTAAAACTCAGCCTCAATCTTGATATCATTTTTGATTTCACTCGAGCATCAAAGAAATCTATTGATTTCTGAGACTTACGCGAATATTCGACATATTGAAACCAAACAGCTTACGGATTCTATCGCGTCCATCGCCCATGGTCACGGGCAGACTACCCGTGATCATGGACGCTGTAAAGGGTCCGAAACGTCGGGATTATTAATGTGAGTTGGACGCGATAGAATCCTTAAGCTGTTTGGTTTCAATATCAAAGAAATCTGTTTTACAGTACACGTATTGATCCTTTGAGTATTATTAGTTGTACAGTCACGAGCATACACATTTATACAGTCATTAGTATTCATTCGAAACTATTTTCGTGATTCCGTAACATTTCAATCGATCCTTCAAGAGAAATGCACTTTGAATTTTATTAAGTGCTGTGTTCGTGACTGTACAGTTTGGCAAATGCTGGTAAAAAGCTGAAATAGATAATTGAGGACGCTGGCATACTAAAATGGTAATAAGGTAAAGGTAATTGGTAACTCAATGGTTTTTCTTTTAAGATATTCTGCCCTTCAACATCGGCAACAAGAGCTGGCAACACTGAATGCGACGGTTTCGTATTCCGGTCCAATGAAGTAGTGCTGAGTAGAACGCAATGTTCTTTCTTCGCAAGAGTCGAGACAACGGGAAGTTAACAGAAGCAAGTCAACCTGAAGAAAGACTGACAAATCGTCGAAATAGCGTTGGTAGCATGTGCAATCGGGTTCCATAAATCGTAATGGGACGTGGACTGACAACAGCTTCCCTCCAATTATACCAAAACTTGGTTTTTAGACCAGGTCATAAAACAACCTCGATAAATACTTGTTAAATACTTCGGTGTTTTCCAACATTTTCCTTCAAAATATGAGACAAAACTTACAATGAATTTACCATAACTGAACACTATTTGAAGGCATCTTTTGGAACTACCAAGAAACATATAAGTATAGCAGAGCTGTATGAAAGGAAAAACAATGCACGTACGAGGAGCAATCGAATGAAACAAAAAAGATGGCGGTATGAGAAATGGGAGTACCTATTTGCTTCACGCATCATTCTGAGACGTGGTGGAGGCAAGGCAGGAATGATTTCATAAACTTGGGTAGCAGCTTTGGAGAGTACCTACTAAGAATGGTAAAACCTATGCTATATCTATACATATATATATATTAGCATGGTGGCGTCCTCAATTAGGCATCTTCGTATAACCATTATTTGCCAAACATAGTTTTAAAATTATCTTGTTCATTGTGCGTGTTGAAACTTACTAATATGGATATTTTTGTACTGTTTTGCAAGCTTACTCAAAAGGACTGACGGGAAAATAAGAACACAACAGTTTTAATGGTATGTATATATTATGATATATATTTTGGTATACAATATACCTCTGACATGTAAATACATAAGGATTTATAATATATGTTGGTAATATGTATCAGTATTACATTTTCTTTATTTCAGCTTCAGATAGATGATTATATGTAAATAAATATTTTATTAACATTAGTATTTAACAGAATTTTCTCTTGTCTATAAAATACGTTTTAGTCCACGGGACAAACACCGACGTGCGTGTTTCTTCCGGCGGCTGTGAGTGGTATTTTGACGGGCGATTCTCCAATGACTATGTTTTTGATGCAGCCGGTGAAGCCACGTCGCGAGCGGACTCCGCGCACCTTGTGGATGGGACGCTCGTGGCCGCCGATGTACAGTGCAGACCTCGTGTCCGTGGACGAGTACGCGCCGAGGCCCGGCTTGGAGAAGTGACCGTCCACGCCCACCGACACCACGTACAGCGACTTGACAACTGAAATGTGTAAATATAAATAACAAAAATCGGCCCTGATTTATCTGTAATTCAAATAACATTTAAATAAAGGTTTTCCTGTAACTGTAATTAGTCCATTTAAAACGTTAGTGAAATTAAACTTTCTCATAATATTATATAATAAATATAACTATACCTACCTATAGAATATAAATAAAGTCTAAAAAATGATTTTATCATAGTTAATAGAAAATTAAATGCGGAAAAGACGATTATAGCTAGGAGCTGAAAGATTAAATATGTGAACACTGCCGGTAGAGTTTTATTCTCCGTTTTCCTAATAAAGCCTTCGACTCGAGACAAAAACTAATATGATAATGTAAAACTACAGCAAAAATACAATTAATATTGCATTTGCTTTTTTCTAATATGTAATTAAAATTAAATCAAGTCTTCAAGCAAAGACTGATATTGTTACGAATAAATACTTATGTAAATACTGCCGGTTGGATTTTATTCCCTATTTTCCTATATAACTTTGATATTGTATGAGTTGGATGCTAAAATTTGCAGTCTTTGTATACTGTAATAAGTAATTTTTTATAATTTACATAAACCTGATAAAATATTGAAAACACTGTTATGATACAATAAATATGTAAATACAAACAACTGGGTTTTATTTTTTGGATTTCCAGTATAGGTAGGTGCCTACTTTTATTGTATTTTCTTACAGAAAAGGAGGAAATTAGGTAAATACAGAAACAGTTTCGATAGTAGCTAAATTATTATGAAATAATGCAGAAACTGCTTCGACAATAGGTAAAATATAACTAGAACAGGCACTGATCTCTATGCTACTAGACTGGATAGGTTAGGGCGTTCAAATTGACACCGAGTGACACATAATGCAAATGGCCGACGAGCTGTTTAGAGCATCTCCGTGTTTCGATCATTAATGTCGATATTTTTTCATTGTATAATTTTGTGTAAGTCATCAATGAATGAAATGATAAATAATTTTGTGTAAGTCCAAGTAAGTGATATGTGTGAAAATCCTTATAGATCGTCTGATACCTGGGGAGGCGTTATTGTATTGTATTCTAAGTGCCTTGTTGTCCGCTGGGTGTAGTTGGTCCATGTGCACTGGTGTAAAAAGCAGGCCCCAGTACCACATTTTATATAAACGATACCTTACAAATGTATGTACCAAAATGTTACCACGCACAGAAAACGTTCTTAGCCCTAGCTTAGTATTTGCATCTTTATGAAGTTGTTTTAATGTAAATCGAAATAAAGAGTATTTAAATCAACAGTGGAATTGTTTTGATAAATTAGACAGTAAAACGACATAGTATTTTTATAAAACTAAAGTAACTAGCACAACAGAAAAAACAATTTGAATATTAATAGAAGATTTTGCTAGGTAACTTACTTTAAAAAATATCTTTAAGACTACCATTTTGCTATTACAACCTTCATGGAAGAACAACAAGTTATCGACATTGTCCAATCTCTAAAATTAGTTCAGTTACTCCTTCCTCACTTGTGCTATATATATAAAATCAAAGGGGGCCAATAAACCGTTGACAATAGCTGTAAACTGTCCAGTGTACATAAAGAGTAATTTAAAAGTTAGTGAGAACAGGTAAATAGGTGGGAGGTTTATTAGGTTTTCCATGTATCTACAATTGGATTTCGGAGGTTATCCAAAGAGTCGGAGGTTAGAGTCGAGACTATTGACTTGGCAGTCTACTATACGTATTATCTACCCAACCAAAAAATAATATTCTATTTTATGTAACTTAAATTAACCGACAGAAATGTGTTTGTTGCGCCGGTTCCCAGCGAAAACTTTACGAGGCAGAGAAGGGCGGGCGTTTGGGGGCTGTCTATAATGTAAAAGCACATCCAAAAAGTACTACATACGTAGTAGTCTATGTTATAAATAATAAAATCTAAGCTAACTATATAAATAAAAATTAATGTTTGTTTGTGCATTGCTAAACCATTTAAAATATTGCGATGAAACTTTGGTGAGAGTTGATGTGTGCATGCCTGGGAAGGTGTATGACGAAAAAAAAGAGTCATTGCAACGCATGCCCGGGAACAGCTAGTCTTAAGGCGGATCGTTCATTTTTGCAGTTTGTAGGTATATAACAAGTTCTAGATTCATGGCAGTTGTAATTGCGACATTAACTATACAACATTCACAACTGAGAACTAAAACCTTTACTTATAAATCCTTATCAAGCCAAAAACTTAGCGCAATCTGTGTAATTTGTCAAAATTGACATTTTACACTACTTTTAGCTACAATAACGATTTTTAAGCAATGGTTTTAGATAAATATTGTGAATTTTGTATAGTTAATGTCGCAATTACCATTACCATGAATGCAGTACTTATTAAAGACGTACAAACTGCGAAAAACCACCCGAAATTTGAATTTGGCGGGCTCAGGTGAACGATCCGCCTTAAATAAATGATTTTGACTTTGACTAGTCTATCAAATCAATGCTTGCTATACCTACCTGCTGATAATATATAAAAAACGTGAGAGAGCAATATATAGGACAAATCGATTCTGTTAAAATGTATTAAAGACATATTACCAGTTAGCTTACCGTGAATCTTATGCCAGTTCCCGTCACACAGGGAGAACTTGTTCCCGAGTGAGTAACTTGCCCGGAACGGACCGTTGCCGTTCTCCACGTTGACAACCACCTCGTTCTCGAGGAGCTCAAGGACGAGGTAGTCTTTCTTGCCGTGGACGCTGAGCAGCAGTCCCGTGCTGTTGCGAGGGCGAATCTCCATGGATATTGACACCTCGTCGCCCACCTTGAAGTTTTCTAGGAGCTGTAAATTAAATTGTTATTACTGTTGGTAAACACTTGCCTTTACAATACATATGGACTAGCAATATAGGCTCCAAATGATAGCTACTTATTATGATAAGACTATGCGACGACACGTTCGGCGATCGGCTTCTTCGCCACGTATTGTGGGATCCCTACACGGAGTAAATATTTGTATAGTCTACAGGTAGTTGTTCCGGGTCTGGGCGATATGTTTGTAAAAGCACCCACTATACAGGAGAAACTCCTAGTCTAAGACAACGTTTATTAAAAACTAAGAAAAAATAAATCTAGCAACTTTCAAAGCTATGTCGGGTCTCCATTGTATAAGTACTACGCGATTACGTTTAAACTGATTGAGGCACCCTGTCATTTAACGTTGTCAACTTATATTTTTATGTAGGTAAACTAGGCTAGAGTAATGAACTCACAAGCTTATCTCTCCCAAACCGTGCCAACCATACTTTGATCCAACTTGTTATTTTTTATCGTTTAAGAACTATAGCTACACAATCACAGTTTTCACTAATTAACAGGTTCATCATGTCAGACAACAGTTTATCCACTAAGCAGTTAGTATTAGTAAAATTTACCTTCAAGTAGTTACTGTGTAGGTTATTGGATGCTCCAAAGTAAACACCTTCCTCGACGTTGTCGACGCAGCGGAGCGAGTTGACGCGGAATGACACGTCTGAGACTTGCTGCCCGTTCATCTCCAGGCCCTTTAGGCAACCCTTGAATGGCTGGTAGAAACCCTGAATAGAACGATTAACATCAGCATAAGCAAGTAGTAGTAAGTCGGTAGGTACTTAAACGCATTATTTATTCTTTTGAGTTACATAATTGTGTTAAATCGTAACATAACATGCTATCACATTTGTATTCCCTGCAGGGTTAGGCAGAGGTGTACTTATGTACACCCACAGTTCGCCAGTACCTAGGTATGTTTAGTTCCCGTGTAATAGGGGGCGAGTCTATTGCCATAAACCAAGCAGAAATCCAAACTCTGCTTCTGAAAATTACAATAGAGAAAACACTTTTATAGCGTGATTGATAATCAATAGTAGGCAACCCAGATGTTTCCCTAGCCGCCCACTAGAGTGCGCGGCAGTAGATAGCGACGCCGTGCGCGCGCAAAATTAGTTCTCGACGAGACGCGGTCTGCGGTGTCATGATTTCCTCGCGCTCTCGCACTCTACCCTGTAGCTACCTGATGTTACTTATAAATATGTGTCTGTGCAAGGAATAAATGTGTCAATCCTTAAACAGTGTTTTGAACCCACCATAATGGCGCTACCCAACGCTATACTTTCTAGCGTAGCAGTCGCGTTTAGGACCACTAGAGTAATGGAGAGGCAGTTGTAAAAGTAGGTTATTCGTAAATAAATACTCTTAAAAAGACTCACTTTGAGGTTCTTAGAGATGGCTTCATTGAGGTCTCGAAGCCCTCCGTAGTAGTATGGCGCGGCGAGTACTGCGGGCGCGTTGCAGATGGCGCTGGTCTCGCCTACCATCTCGGAGTCCACGGCCAGCTTACCGTGGCCGCCGCTGCGCGTGAGCATCACTGTGTGCCACTCTGTGTCGTTGTACGTCTGCGTCGACGATATGAGCGCAGTCTCGCCGCCACAGTTGAACGTGAAGTGTAGCTGCCAGATAAAAAGGCAGTGGTATAGTTATCGGTTACTATTTTCCCTGTTGCTAGATCTAAAACTTGTTCTCTAAGGATGAGGTCAGACTATTATCTAGGCCGCTCCGTGAATGTCTCGGCGAATGTCACGAATCCCATGTCCGTAACTTTACAAGGAAATGCAAGTGCGGTTTTTAGTCGGTAGGTACGAGTCTGAGATATCCTGCCGCCTTCCCAAGTGACAGATGATCCGTGAAGATTATCCGCACCGCAAAAAAGGCTCTTGGTTTCTTTTGAATTTATGGTAATACATTTGTTATGCGAGTAGCGGACATGGTCAAAGAACTCATTCATATTTGGACTTGATGGATTAAATCCACTATTCGTAATAGGTTGACCACTATTAAATAAGACCAGGGGTTAATATGCACGCGCTGTCTAAATTATATTGCATTATATAATCCTGAGTCATCTGTCCCAGCACGAGATATGCGAAGATTAGACTTAGCGTAGGTAGATATAAGTTACGCCTTATGGATGGAGCAGATCATAACCAATAGTTAACGAAAGGCAGACATTTTTGGGGACGTCTATTGTAGGTAATATCATCATCATCATCATCACATATCAACGAGTAGGTATGTCTACTGTCCCACTGCTGGCCGTGGCCAGCCCTAATTCGGTCTACTCTCAGAATGAGAAGAATTAGGCTATAGTCCACCTGCTGGTCTGCGGGCTGGCAGACTTCACATACCGTCGAAAGACGGTAGACATAATACCTCTAAAGTAGATATGCTTTCCTCATGATGTTTTCCATCACCCTTTAAGTTAGTGTGAATAATAGACGTTAAAATAAAAAAAATAATTATGGGATAGGAATGCAAACAAGCAGACGGATCGCCTGATGGTAAGCAATTACCGCCGCCCATGGACACCTTCAACACCATAGGAGTCACAAGTGCGTTGCTGACCTTCTAAAAGGGGATTTGGCCACCGGTAACCTCACTCAGTCGGCGAAACACAACGTAAGCGTTGTTTGACGCCGGTTTTCTGTGAGCCCGTGGTATCACTCCGGGCGAGCCGGCTCATTCGTGCCGAAGCATGGCTCTCCCACGGTTTGAACGATTTCCACGATTTTGATATCTACTTAATAGGAAACCATGCTCGTAAATTTTGATGGCTTAAATACCTTAGCGTTCTTCATGTAGAAGGCGAGGAACTGCGTCGGGTCCTTGTCGGCGGCGGCGTAGAACACGAGCCCGCCGTGCTGGTCGAACGTGCGGAACTTGATGGTGAGGTCGAAGCCCTGCAGGTGCCGCCCCGGTAGCTTCGAGTACTCGATGCGGCTGTCGTTACGAGTACCTGGCGGAAGTACATATTATTAAGTAATAATTATTAAAGAAATGCATTATAGTAATAATATCATCATTATGTTCAACAGCCTTTAATTCGTCCATCTTCGGTCGTATTAAAGTCCTCCTCCATATTCTTCCACTTCTTTTTGTCCTGGGCTACCATCATCCAGTTGACGCCCGCCTGTCTTCGTATTTCGTTCGACCATCTTTCCGGCGGATGATCCCTGCTGCGCTTCGTTTCTCGTGGCCTCCATTCCAACGTTCATAAGCGCAATGTGTCCTGCCCATTTCCATTTCTGTGCTCGTATTACTTCCACCATACATAGTGTAGATATATAAAATCAATGTTTTATTAACTTGAGTTTATAGTTTTTAGTCACAAGGGTTTTCCATTAGACTTATGCATCCCGGTATTTAAAATTGCTTGTGGAAAAGGGCAAAAGGCTAAGTTAAGACTAAAATTAACACGGACATCAGAAAAATTAGTCGCTCCTACACTGAACTACTTAGAATAGCAGCTTTCGGAAGAAAAATACATTTTAACGGAGACAATGTTAACATTTTATAAACAAACTTACCAAATCTATAGCCTATATCTTTGTCACCCATCGTGTAGTATGGGTCGTCTGCCAGCGCGCAGCCCTGCTCTGGCTTGGGCGGTGGCCGCCGCGTGGTGGTGGATGGTCGCAGCGTCGTGGTCGCGCGTGGCGTGCTCGTGGTCACGCGCTCTGTTATCTGCGGTGCCGTCGTCGTGTCCACAGCCGTCGGCACCGGCAGCACGACGTTGTTGAACTTCACCGGTTCTTCTGTAACAGGATACATTTAATAGCAGCTTGAAGAACACGGGCTCTCTATTAGAATTAGACATGTCGTGTGGAGGCAGAGGGGGCTATGACATTAAGCGGCGCGTATGTAGGGGCGGCAAGCCTTGACTCCAGTGTCAGGCCATCAGATCAGATCATAGTACAAATTTATATGGAACATTACACTATCTAATTAAAATGGAGTTTCTGGCTGACCCTTTTTTATAAGACTCACTTTTTGGAACCGCGCAACTAGTTTCAAATTACTTTTCAAAAATAAGTAGGTACCTATCTATTTTAATGGTCTAAATGAAACACCAGACTGACTTTGAAAGCCTCGCAAAAGCTGTTATATAGCCGCCATTTTATTTTATTTATGGTCCCCAATTTGTAGTAGGTGCCCTGGAGGTGCTCAATGATTTCCAGCTGGTCAATCGTGAATGTGATGATATGTATTTGCCGACACAGAAATAAATTACGGAAAAGGTAAGCGAGGCTGTTCATTGTTCCGTTCTAGTTTTTTTTGAGTTGCAGAGTAGAAATATGTTTGCTTGTTTATTAGTACGATACCTTTGTTGGGCGGAGCTTCGCTGGCGGGTAACGGCAGCCCGGGCGTCGGCAGCACGTCTGGACGCGGAGTGGCTGCCCATTGTGCTTGATCTGAACACGAAATGATAAGTCAGTTGGTTTATTTTGAGTAGATGAACTCTTTCAAATACTATAAAGCCTTTTTCTAAATTTCCCTTAGCAGCAGGTCGGTAGTCAGCGAAGTAAATATGTTACAACGATGCAACAATTACTTATATAGTTATTATAAATGCACCGATGCACCGATGCACAGCTTCACTATTTCTGTAAATATAAGACCATAAAAAGGTGTCTATGGCAGCCACTGATGGATCAAGAGGATCAACAAAATATCTAGTGGCAAAAGCGTCAAAGAAAGAAGCTTTCCACTAAGTAAGTATTTTTGATTTACAAGAAAATAAAATTTACAACCTATTTGTACCTAAGTAAATGGTACCATTAACACTAATTATACTCTAACATGGGTAACTATTAGAGTTTACCCGAACATTTGTTTGTTGTTTTACGGACTAAGTTCCTTGCTGTGTATGACTTACATACACAAATTTCATTGAAATCCGTCGAGCTGATCTTGAGTTATAAACTGATATACAACAATTCTAAATATCATTAATTTCTAGTTAGTTAGTTAGTAGCTTCAGTATCATTCAATTTGTCTCTCACTTATTTTTTTCCAATTATTATGCATTTAGAGACGCAACTTTTCTACAGACTAATTATATAGGTATATAGATTTTACCTGGACTGACTCCTCCAGTAGTGGTGGTACTACCACATCTACCGAAGGTGGTGCTGCTGTTGCTTTGTGGCTCCAGCAGGTTGAGCACGCGCCCGTTGATGGTGGCGTCGGCGATGCATCCGATGAACGGCGTCTTGGAGCCCACCTTGCCGCCGACCACGTAGCCTGGACGCACTCCGCCCACGAACAGCACGCCATCCAGTATGTGCAGCGGCGCCGGCGCTGTGTCCGTGCTGATGTGTGTGGAATGGATATTAGAATTTTTTCCACGGGTTCAGCGGCAAACTAGTATAGCTAAAGCTTACCTACATTACCAAGGCTTTATAGACGTTAGCAACACCATACTTAAGAAGTAAAAGTGAAACATAGTTGAGAAAAGGCTATTAGCAATTTTTTGACTTGACCGCCAGTTCGCCTGATGTTAAGTGATACTGCGATCTACGATGGAGTGCGCTTGCCCAGAAGAATCCGATTCACCTAGATTATATTTATCGGGGAAAATCCACTCGGGAAGCGAGTATTCCCAACTATGTTTGAATTTTCAATTAAATAGACGAAGAACACGTATCCATGATAATTAAATAAATTCTTTGATTGTATTGAAGATAACACCGGTAACACTGATCGTGACGGTCGTGACGTAGTTGCGGGGCATCGTGGGAAGAAAGTAGCTGACATAAACATTATTCTCTCATGATGAAGACTAACCTGAAGTGGTCGAAATCATCGACGACAAGTCGCAGCGCCTTGTTGTTGTGTGTGACGGTGACCACGTGCCACTGCGAGTCGTTGTACGTGCTGAGTCCCGTGTCTAGCTGCTCACGCTGAGACATCAGCACCAGCTTACCTGCGAACCAACAGGAAACGCGGTTAAAGTAATACCATACCACTGTATTAAGGCTTAGGCAAAGCTGTTTTAAATTTACATCCACAGTTCGCCGGTATGTTTTAGCGCAAGCTTATTATCGCGGCTAAAATCCAAACTCCGAGCTGCTACTGAGAATTTTATAGAAAACCCCAATAATATTTTATTCCACTTGGGGATTGAATCGATGTCTAGCGTAGCAGTCGCGGTTTGGACCACCAGACTAATGAGGCATTAATTTATAGTGATTGTACTCAGTTGTAAATTTATCGAGAAATTGCCTATATATAAAAAGCATGTCTACTATATTTTAACATGTTGCAATAATTAAAAAAAATTGTTCTCAAAACATTTTTTTGATTATAACCCTATTAATTAGCAGTTTTGCACATTTTGGTAATTTATTGTAGTTAATGGTTTTCTTCAATAAATAGATACTATTTTTGTTTCTTAACCTTTTTGTATGATAAATTGATAAGCTTTTTAAAAAGTTGTTCATTAAGTACGCACGGCTACAGACTTTTATATAATTATAAGGTAACTCCTAATTATAACTCGAGGTCAGCTTACACTAGAAATGTATGTACCTACGAAAAGTTTAATATAGATATAGCCGAGTGCCAATATCATCTACGGTGTCTTATACAAACTAACTCACCCTTGATAAGCGATAAAGATATACTGTCAGGCATGCTGGTAGTCTGTGTACGGCTAAGGTACACGAACAGTAGGCCGTCGGGACTGGCCGTCTTGAACTTGAGGGTCAGCTGTAGGTTGTCTGCAGTGATATCCACGTAGCGCAGGTAGCTGTCCCGGCCAGAGAGTGATACCAGCGAAGCAAACTGGTACAAGAAATCATTTATTTATACACACAACGGGCCATAATTTTCCAATATAAACTGACCTCGTATTGAATAAGCTTTTCGTACACTTAGAGGTCATCTTATACTGGATATTATGGCTCGTATTGGAGTCAATAAAAAAAGTTTTAATTCCAATAACGGACAGTAACGGACAAAGAGAAGTGGATAAAGTAAGGAGAGACTAACCTTGCAGTAGGACATACAGTAGAAATCATTTGCTAGCTTACTACAGTCATAGTGCAGTACAAAGAATCTTTTGATTGGTTTGATAAATGTTGGGTTTGGTATCAGCAGTGATAGCCTAGTGGTATGACCGTTGGACTGCAAAGTCAAAGGTCTCGAGTTCGAACCCAAGTCACGTACCTTTGACTTTTCGAAGTGATGTGCGTATTAATAGTTAATTATCACGCGCTTAAACGGTGAAGGAAAACATCGTGAGGAAACCTGCATGCCTGAGAGATTTTCTCGACGGCTTGTGAAGTCTGCCAACCCGCATTAGGCCAGCGTGATGGACAATAGCCTAATCCCTCTAATTCTGAGAGGAGACCCGTGCCCAGCAGTGGGACAATGTAATGGGTTGATTATGTATGTGTGTGTATGGGTTAACGCAAGGGGTCAGACCAAAGAGTAACTTACCCAGAGCACGGGAACCGGTCACCCCAGATTTTAAAAAATATAATAGAAGCGTAAAGTATTATCACACATGAGCGGGAAAGGGGTTGTGTTTGTGTAATTATTTGGTTATTTCGTACAATGTCTTACCTGACAACCGTAACCAACTCCAATTGACTCCGAATTCTCGCTCAGATCGATATTGACTCCATCCATGCTGATCTGTCGGATACAGCCATCAAATCCTTCTTTGGTCACTTCTAGTATGCCCTTGTTGTCACCACCAAATTTCATTGTGTCCAGAGCTCCTATGGAATCTTCTCTGGCAGAAGATTCCATCTTTATGATCTCTCGGTCTACCTTGAGAGAGCATTTGGTGAGTATTCGCGCAGCATCAAGCCTGTGCCACTTGCCATCGTTATAAGAGTTCGTGGTGCCGAGTATTAGAAGGTCGTCTGGGTTGCCAAGGGAAACCTGTGAACAAGGAAACTTCCTATCATTACGATTGATGGTCACATTTACTTTATCCTTTTATAACACTGTTCCGTGGCTGTCATCTTGTAGGTCTACACTGGCCTTGAGTAGCTGTCGTTGGTCCCCACTGAATTTCCCTTTACAGATTACAGATTTTTAAGAGATACGCACACAACTACACAAAAATTTACGATCACTAAGTATCCAAAAACGTTCCTAGAATTTGTTGATGAACTTTATACAGATTAAAAAAACAAATAATTTTGCCTATGACAAATAACCTAAAGTAAGAGTTGTTGTAATTGTTATAGATATAATAATGAGTATGCCTAACCTGCAAGTACACTCTTCCATCTTGCATTTGAATAGAGAAAAAGTGGGTGCCTTCTCCAACGAGATATATCAGTCCGTTCGGTGCATAGGTTCTGAAGAACAGGAGGATCTGGTTCTTCTGCGGCGTAAGGTAGCCGCGGCCCGGCATGGTTACGTGTGATCGACCATTGAATCTGTACTCCTGCGGTCCAGTGTGCGGAGGCAGCAGCTTGTCCCTGATGGTACAAAATAAGCCACATAGTACAATTTGTACGTAAATTGCCTTGCATCATATTATTGTTTGCGAGATTCACATTTTTTTTGTCATAACGCTCTAAAATGGTGTCATCGGACCCTGTACAATCCTTATGACCATGCATTACGTAATTGTATCATTAAAGTAATAAATGAAAAAAATAATATATAAATTAACAAATAAATAACATTTACATAATTACCTTTGCCTAGCTCCTTTCAAGTTTTCAGCGCTGACGAAGTTCCACAATCCCACAGGGGTGTCTCCAATCATCAGCTCTTCGATCTGACCCTCGAAGGCTGGGAAGCTGACACCTTGCAGTTTGGCGTCCGAGGGCGTTCCTCCGACGTACAGCTTGGACTTTTGCCGGTCGAGGTTGAATATAGTATGCTGTCCTGGTAACACTGCTTCTTTGGGATACACGTAGTCTGCCGACCCATTGTCGAGGCTCTCTCGAATTGAAAGCTTAACGTTGCGTCCAACCCTGGTGATTGATTGAGACTTTATAAACCAATTGTTGATATATTCAAGACATGAAGGAAATATACATTTACAAGTAGGTATTAGGTATCCGATGTTCCTTTAACAAATAGTGTCGCGCCAACAGCAATCTCTATTTTTTTTTGACGATGCCTCCTTGTATGTTTGTTTGAAGCATTCTTCTTCTTCTAAAAAAAATAGAAATTGCTGTTGGCGCGACACTATAGAAATATTTTTCTAGTTACCTATTAGAGGTACGAGGACGAAGTTACGAATATAACTACGATAATAGTTATAAATACGAGTTTCACAAAAAAGTAGTGTATAGCCCATATGAGAAGAACTGGTACTTTTCATAGTGCACGTATCTTATTTTCTAGAGTGCATCCGTATTAGCTAACGGGCGGCAATATTAAGTTAAGGTAGGTTTCTTTCTTGAGAAAAAGAAAAGCTTTTACCAATCAAACTACATACCTGTCTACGATGACCTGGTACCAGCGATTGTCTGCGACAAACTTGTCACTACCGATCCTGGCGGGTTCACGACCTGATTCCGCACTATCTCCGATATCCATTTTCAAGTATGGGTAGCCATTCTGTACGCCGATCACCATGAAGTCATCCTGGAGTGTAATATTGAGTAAAGAATTAGAAATTGGATAATAGAACATACCATCTTGTCTGTATTCCCCGAAGGGCAAGACAGACGCGTACTAATGCACTGATGTCCACAGTTCACCGGTATGTTTAGGTCCCATGTATTGGAATAGGCTCGCCCATGTTAGTGGGCGAGTATATTGCCATTAAACGGGCACAAGTCCAAACTCCGAGCTGATCTTGAGAATTTCATAGGAAAACCCAATTACACTTTGCTCGACCTGGGAATCTAGTCCAGGCGCTTGAGACCACTACACTAACGAGGCAGCATGGATGACAGAAGTGAAAATAAAACAAATTTAATAACATGTTCCAAAACTACTGCAAACACTACGATTCGCAAAAAGTGAATGACAATGTAGATACAAGTGACTCTGGTCATAAAGAGAACATACCTACTGCCAAGAGCAGAGTCAGGAATTCATCCTTTTACAAAGACAAGGCCAAATTATTCCATACACTATGTGACATGCAACAAAAGAGTTTTTAACCGTCCTTACAGATTTGGTCCTCCTCAGCATGGTGTCCTTGGGATTGCCGAGGTAGAGAATGAGACCGTCCTTCTCTTTGGTTTTGAAGTAGACGGATACGTGTGTGGAGGTGGACATCTCGTCCACAGTGTCTGGCAGGCGCGGCTGCAGCGTCGTCCGCCGGTCGAACTCGACGCCTACTTGGATGCGGTTCGCTACAGTGCGTGCCTGATAAGTTGATAACAAAACAAAATTTATGGTATCTTGTGAACTAAACTAAATATTTTTTTGTTTTACCACCACTTTCAGGATTGAATCCTACACGGATTCAATCCTGAAAGAGAGAGATTCATGAAAACTCCATTACAAGTTAAACTTCTACGATCACTGGTTTTCAGTTTTCATCATAGTTAACGTAACAAACCGTAACACCTATATTTCCGAATTGTTAGGCAGAAGTGCACTGATGTACAAGTACATAAATCCCATTGACACCATATCGTCAGCCTATTGCTATTAACCGGGCATGAATTCAAACTCCGACATGCTACTGAGAATTTCATAGAAAAACCAACGCTCGACCTGGGACTTGAAACCAGGATCTCCGCTTAGCGGAGCGCTTGCGACCACTATTAGATTATGAGGCAGTTCATTATATGTAACTAGGAAGAGAAAATTAAGATATAAAAGAAAATCAAAGTGTCTACTTATGACAAATAAACACCACAGAGAATAGGTAGCCAGAAACGAACCGATTTCAGTTTACCTGTTCGATAAGCTCCTTGAGTTTGAGTAGTTTCTCATCGGCCTCCTTACGGCGATGCTCCAAGTCATCCTGCCCCATTTTCACCGAGCGATACGTTTGTGTGATCATTGGGTTTTGTTTCTCGATGTCCTTTACTAAAGGAGAAAAGGTTTTCGTAAGAAAAAAGGAATAGTTAATCTTACAATGATCGGGTGCGGAAAATCCTCAAAGATCGCCACACTGCCACACAAAACTAAAGGTGTTTGAAGGTTTTTCTGTAGTATAACTACATGTTATTCGGTTTAGCTAATTATTAAATAAAATAGTTATAGTTGTAGTGAAAATACAAACCTAAGCTGTCTACGGTTGACGTCATCTTCTGTGCCTCATCAGCCAATTTGGGCAGCGTCTGCGCCCACTCCTTGCTGGCGGCAAGCTCGTCGCCCAGCTGCGACATTATATCAAGAGTGGCTTTCACTGTGCTGTTCACCTGGTCAGCTTCTTCTATCTCGTCTTCTAGTGCGAAAGGCGGGGGAGTTCGTAGGGAACTGCAACATTCATATTAAAAATGTGATAGTCTTTTTTATTTTCGGTGACAAGTGCGTAACTGTTTTTATGCAAAATGTAATCAAATCAAATCAAATTCAATCCCATTAACTGACTTGACGTGACGTTATCGTGACGTGTTCACGCTGGCGCAATATCCATTATACTATCAAAAGAGAGATGGCAAAACAACAAACCAGTATAATCAAAGTGGATTTGACTTTTGGAATGCTATACCTATCTGATTATTAAAAAAATCACCATTCAAAAAATCCCATTCATAGACCGTTAATTACGTACAATTGTATAGCATTGTTGTCATCGTCAGCTGATCCCATAGTCTTGGCCGCTTGCGCTAATTTCTTTTCTGCTTTTGTCAAGTTAGGGCTTAAGGCATTTTCTACGATATTCTGGGCTTTTGCGGCACTTTCCAACAGGTTTTGAGATCTGTCGCGAGCTGGTACCACTCTGTTGTTGAGCTCGTTCGTCTGAGAAAGAAAGGGAATTTTAAGAGTAGTCTAGAGTGACCATTATTATCATCAAACCATATACTGTCCCACTGAGCACAGGTGTCCTCTCAGAGTGAGAGGGGTTAGGCTGTAGTCCAACACGCTAGCCTACTGCAGGTTGGGGAAATCTAAGTAAGTTAGCGTTCTGTCACACAACAAGCCGTCAAAGAACTGACGATCGTGAACGAAGAGGAAAAAATATGTGGTACTTATTGACATCTTAATAATATCCACGAGATAATTTGGTCTGTATGCGGCACTCACGTAACCGGTGTGGTTTCTACCACGTTGATATAAAGATGCGTACTTTGGATTGGAACTCGAGAACCTAAGACGCCATATCTCTAGAATTTAAATTATTCTATCTCTGGAGGATATTATCTAATCATGAGTGACACCTTCCTTTTCAACTCCTTCTTGAGTCCGTTTGACCGGGAAGTATTTGTAGTACTAGCAAGTTGTAATACCGGAAAACGCAGTGTAATTCGAGATGGACGGACAACCTGGTGAAGGTAGCTGGGAGTCGTTAAATGCAGGTGGCATATAACCGATCCTTGTGAAAATCTTTGAGGTAGGCCTTTGTTCAGCAGTGGACGTCTTTTGGCTGATATGATGATGATGATGATGATGACAAGTTGTACTCTACTTACCAGTTGAGTGACATTCCTGATCGCCTCCTCGGCGTCATCGGCAGCCTTCTTTCCATCACCAATTTCCTGCACGATAGAGGAGTACGCCGAGGCCGCGGTGTACGCGTGCTGCGTGCGCGAATTGTTATTCTCTCTCTCCGCCAGGGCGCGCAAATTATCCGCCTGATAAAGATATAACATATATTACTACGCCTGTATTCCCCAAAGGGTTAGCCAGAGGTGTACTAATTTACACCCATAAGTTCGCCAGTATGTTTTGATCCCATATAATAGGGGACAAACCTAGCAAACGGAACTGCTTACCCTGTTCCTCAACATAAAAGTGTGAACGCTAGCAACTTCGGTCAAGTTATGTAGTTCAGGCAGTTTATTCTCCAGGTCTTCGAGCCGGTCAACCATGTCCTGGTTGGCTGCGCGGATGTCGGTCAGGGCCTTCGACGAGTTCTTCACTATGGTGTCGGCCACCAGGTTATTATAGGTGCCATTACCGATGTTGTAGCCAGCGTGGATGAGGTCATTCATTGCATCTTCGTTCAGTTTCGTTACCGATGTCACTTTGTTCCCAAATTTCGATTGCCTAAGAAGAATAATATTGTGGTATTTATATCAAATGGATCAATTACGGTACCTATTAAACTGGGTAAACGTGAGTGGCTTGAGCATTAACTTAACTTTTTCCATCCATTGTCACGGAATAACTAAGATGTTTTGTTTCTGTATTCTGTCGGTCGCAGTAACCAAGTGCCTTCACACTCTTTCTATACCGGCATACAATAAAAGGTACCTGCACCGCTTATTGGACAATGGCATATGTTGCATCGGAAATGGTAAGAGGAGAGAGTAATTGAGGACTTGTAAAACACCACTGATTGATGTCGCAATTGACGTGGCCTACTGGGCTCAAAAAAATAAAAGTATACCATTGCTATGAAAAGAATAGTGTATTGGCTTGGTGAGGTTTAGTGAAAATACACCAAATTAATATTTTAATTCGTATTCTGAAAATATAATTTAAATCAGCATTCATCTAATAAATACACACCTGTCTAGGTAAGATATGGCATGTAATTATTACTGTGACATAACACCTGTATATTGTACCTATATCTAGCAAAACAAATAATTTGAATTAGACTTTATATTTCTAAAGTTATCAAGTCTATACAGTAACTGCTTTCGTACTCGTCGCTACCATATTATTTGCAAGCGTCACCTGTTCTTGGCGTTCAGTTTCTCAGCACCGTCGGCAGTGTGCTGTGCCAAGTCTGTGTACTGCAGCATCTCATCCAACTTAGCCTTCAAGTCGCGCGTGTCGTTCACAAGAGTATGGAATTTCTGTCACAAATGAAATACTGTGAGTATATTTAGTTTTTAACATTCAACAAATGAAAAAGAGCTATGTTATTATATTTAAACAAAGGATTCTGAGATATTTTGGGTAAACTGCATTTAAATTTGGATATTATCACGCCTGTATTCCCCGAGAGGTTATGCAGAGGTACGTACTAATGTACACCCACAGTTCACAAGTATGTTTAGGCCCCATGTAGTAAGGAGCGAGCGTGTTGCCTTTAACCGGGCACACATTCCAAACTCCGAGCTTGAAAACTGAGAATTTCATAGAAAAACCTAATAACACTTTGCTCGACCTGGAAATCGAACCGAAGACCTGTAATGTAACAGTTGGCTTAATCAAAAAGTCCGGCAGTTGGTGTATTGACCTGTATCATCGTCTTTCTGCCATCGTCCCAATTTATTTGTAGTCGGCGTAGCATGTCCATTTCTTCCATTTATCCCTATCAGCCGTCATCTCAATCATTCACTTTCTTTCCCATGTCTTGCCATGTATTTGTATATATCTAAATCTGTATCGGACAATGCATAGAACGCCATCTACTGGCCATACCGAAACAGAAAACCTCTCAGAAAACAACGCCACGTTCATTTGTGTCCGTACGTGTTTCTGTCAAATCTGTCAATCCGTTTCAGATACAAAAAGTATGAAAAAATAATTTTTCTTCATAATGTTCTCTTTTGTGAATTTTTTCGATGTTTTAATAGTTATTCTGCTATTCGGTGAGGAGACAAATCCAACAAACCAAAGATTATAAAAATCGGTCCAGCCGTTCTCCAGTTATAAGTGTTGTAACAAAGGCGACTGTGTTTTATATATAGTTATTGGTCCTATTGAAAAATGTTATTAAAAATAATTGCTAGACTGCAACATAATTTAAATCCAGTCATAAAGTTCTTGCTTTAAGGCGGATCGTTCACCTGAGCCCGCTAAATTCTAATTTCGAGTGGTTTTTCGCAGTTTGTAGGTCTCTAATAAGTTCTACATTCATGGTAATGGTAATTGCGACATTAACTGTACAAACTTCACAATGTTCAACTAAAACCATTGCTGACATATCATTACTGTAGCTAAAAGTAGTGTAAAATGTCAATTTTGACCAATTGCACAGTTTTCGGCAAGTTTTTGGCTTGATAAGGATTTATAAGTAAAGGTTTTAGTTCTAAGTTGTGAATGTTGTATAGTTAATGTGGCAATTACTACTGCCATGAATCTAGAACTTGTTATAGACCTAACTGAAAAATCACTTGAAATTTGCATTTCGCGGGGACAGGTGAACGATCCGCCTTAAAGTTCAAAGTTTTTGGTGGGGATTGAGTGGGGATGCTCTGTCCCTTTCCCTCAAAACGAATGTCAGTATAGATTTTGTTTGGCACACACACATTTAGTACACTCTCTGTCTAGCATAAATTAAAATGCGTATAAATTCCTTATTTTTGAACCGATTTTGATTTTGTTTTTGTTGTTCTTTCTGTTTATAGTCAACTTTTTTACGAGACAAGTAAAAAATATCAGTCAACTAGCCTATTCTGTGTCCCGTCAAGAATCCTGTTCGCTTTGCGCTTTTGGCGAGCCCTCGCAAGTTAATCAAGGTCATAAAGTTTTATTAGCCATCCGAAATTATTAGTAACTAGTGGACCCAGCAGACGTTGTCCTGCCCTGAAAATAACCCAAAACTCGATTGCAGCGCCACCTACCGGGTCCAATTGTAAATCTAAACCATTCCCAGATCCCCTTGAACACACACAAAAAATTTCATCAAAATCGGTCCAGTCGTTTGAGAGAAGTTCAGTCACATACACACTCACAGAAGAATTATATATATAAAGATATACATAGAAAATTATTAGTTAAATTAGTGAGGGGGGGGGGGATAATAAAGAAATAGTAAGAATAAATTTGTAAAATTTGTAGATCTTTTTTACGTCGGAGAGCCATGCTTCGGCATAAATGGGCCGGCTCGACCGGAGTGATACCACGGCCGCAACGCTTACGCTTACGCTTACAACGCTTACGTTGTGTTTCGCCGAGTGAGTGAGGTTACCGGAGGCCCAGTCCCCTTTTAAAAGGTCGGCAACACACTTGTGACTCCTATGGTGTTGCGGGTGTACATGGGCGGCGGTAATCGCTTACCATCAGGCGATCCGTCTGCTCGTTTGCCCTCCTATCCCATAAAAAAAAAAATAGTTGACCTGGGCTTGCTCGTTGACTGGCTGCACGAACACATTCATGCGCTCGATCTGTTTGGAAGCGTTGGCGAATGCGTTTTCGGCTTGAAGTTTCTTTGGTGTCAAGTCTTTAGCTAAACAGAAAAAAAATTGTTAATCAATATGACGAAAAAATTCATGGAAAATAATTTACAAACAATGCTTCATACTATTACTTAAGTTTTAATTAATCTGCATGAAATGAGGGATTTTTGGTCAGTAGATATCGTTTAAATCACTTTAATAAATCGAAACCAATATAATATGGCCATACCGTGAAGCAAATGCAACTAAAGGTAGCCTTCTAGGTTCCAAGGTCTATTATTTTTTTGTTAATAAAAACGTTGCCCCACACTAGGATTTTCTCCTGTATCCTGTACCCAGACCCGGAACAACTACCTGTAGATCACACAAATATTTGCTCCATATGAGATCGAACCCACAACACGAGGCGCAGAATATGATCGCTCAACCGCTACGACAAACGTGTCGTCATCTTTTTCTATGGGTACCATAATTCATTATAATTGGTTCAGCAGTTTCGGCGAGAAAACGAAACTAACAGACACACGGAGTTACTTTCGTATTTATAATATTAAAGCAAGAATTGTCAATTGTTTGTGTAGCATCATAGAGTAAATATTATGTATCACATTTAAGATCGGCTTTAACTCGCAAGGTTTTCTAGAATTTCGTGCTCATAATCAGGCAAAACTAGTGTACTAGCATTAAGAAAAACTTACCAGTAATATCACCCTGGATCTGCCTAGCCTCAGCCAGAGCACTGTCTACCTTCGGCTGTTGACTGAGTTCTAGTCCCGTTGCCAACTCAGCAACATGAGTCACTATTTTCTTGGCTTCCTGGCTGCTATCGCGAACCGATGCCAGGATCTTGTCGGCATCTGCTGCCAGGTCTGCCGCTCGGGTGATTTGCTTGTCAGAATCAGTGGCTGCGAATTCCGCCTGGGAAGATAGGGATATTGGTTAAGAGTTTCAAAGTCTTTTGAGTGACTATAGTTCTTGAGAGAGCAATTATTTGGTTGAGAATTCTTAATAAAGTATGTTTGATTGTTACGCAGTTAGATAAATCATACTAAGTAGTTATAACTTAGGTATGTTTAATCTAAAATGTAAAAATATGAATTCACACATTGCACAGTGGGCCTTGTTATTTGGGATCCTGGTTTAAAGGTGTTTTTCTTCCGTGTCTCTTTCTGTTATTTCTCATTGATGTCTTCCGCCTCTCGGAATTAAAGACAGAAGGTTATTTCGGACTCCTACCAACTAAACACCTGCGGCCATCCATAGCACGATGCGGAGAGGAGATCAGACATCTCCAATGAACACACTGATGGCATTTTGTGCTTTGCCCTTGGCACGTTACAAAAAAATGCTAACAAAAGTTTATTTCTACATGTGGAAGTTTAAAGATTGGATTTTCTGGTGAAATCAGTGAATAATAAAACCTTACAGATCTGAGCAGGTTCTTGGCACTGTTCTCCAATGTCTTGACCGAAGCGGTGACGTCAGCGAAGTCCACATTCTTCAGCTCAGCAACCCTTGGGCGGAGCAGCTGTGTTTGGTTTGAGATGTAGTTAAGGCGTTGGGTCGTGAAGAACGAGTCCGCTTTGTCCTGGCATAAGAAATTAGACATTTGTATCACAACGCCCTTCTGGACGACAGTCGAGGTAGTGACAAATAACCTCTTTAACCATTGTTGATTTCTATAAGGTGGAAAGTCTTATCAGTTATTTCTGGCTATCAAGACAAACCTTGAAATCAGTAGTCTCGTTGGCCAACAGCTCGCTTAGGTCTTCGATAGTGAAAAGCAGTGCATCCGTGCAAGAGTCACACTCCAAACATCCTTCGTTAGGAATCAGAACCCACCTGATAAAACAGATAATGATAATTACTTGATATCACAGCAGTCTTACCACTCCTTTCTCAGTCTAAACTAAACTCACAACTTCTTTCAAAAACGAGCGACTACAAGTCAGTGAGACGTGAGTTGGGAGGAAAAATCAAATAAGAAGGTAGATACTTCCGAAGTATATTGGTAATTTTACCTACACAATCCGGAAATTATACATTCACACATTTTGATTTTCACTTGAATAAGTTGCAACTCACAACACACACGTCTAGTTTGGGGATCACTGTCCAAACATTTTTTATGGTTATTTGTGATAAGTTACAAGATTTTTTTTACTGTTAGTATTAAGTGTGATACCCTCCCTATGTAACAAAGGACTTAATAAATTTATTGAATTACTGAATTATCTATATCTTACTGGTACCTGTAGTGAATACTTAAGTAAAACGTCATGGGGAACTGTCCCCAACAGCTTTCAAGTTCGAACTCCTTGGTGACATAATTACAACCCTGGAGACGGGAATGCAAAGATTTTTGCACATTCCTTGGCAAAAATACTACGACGACCGAGTTCTACTCAGATGAAGGTTCTTGCAAAGAGTTCATCCAATGAGATCAGGGGGGAAAATCGCCACTTTAGGTGAATCACGGCACACTGCTGGACAAAGTGCAATGCAGTCTAGTATAAGGTGACCTCTGATTCTATAGGCTTTGCGTACTGAGAGGTACCACTTACACTGGACTAATGTTGCGCAGTGGGCGCATGTGTATGGATGATTTTAGTCTCACTGGCATAAAATTATGGTGTTACCTTTCAGGGCATCTGTCACATTTCTCTCCGACGACGCCGGGCAAGCACTCGCACTGGCCAGTCGCGTTGCAGGTGAATCCAAGGGAGTAGCCAGTATTACAATTACAGTCTACATCCAAAGTAAAAAAAATGAGTGAGTAATATAAATATAAAAAATGTGGTTGATATGGGACGGAAACCACAGAAAAAGAGAAATAGTTGAAGTAGTAGAGTGAATAATTTTTAAATTGGATTTAAAATAGAATCAAATCGATTATTTTTAACAATTAAAATAAATTATTATACATATGTCTAGCTGTTAATGGCATACAAATAATATTCTTAATTATAATGAGACCTTGGAATAAAATGGAAGAAAAGGATATGGCCACACCAAAATCAATTGGGACCAGAGCAGGGGCATATTTTAAAAATTCTTACAATAAGAACTGATGAATAAATCGCAAGTAGTTGCTTGCTATTTAGTTGGTCCTATTTTCCACCTATTATTTACTTACGGTCGCATCCTTCTTTGGTGTAGTTCCAGTATCCAGCCGCACACTGATCGCAATGTTTGCCAGTCACACCTTTGGAGCAACTAGAACACAATAGAAAATGTTGAAAAAGCAGTACCTAGTGTGTGTGCGTAAGACAACCCTGATACACCAGTAACCAGATCAAAATATATCTGGGGAAATATATATCTTTCCCGGACTTGTTGACATAGACTAGACACTTAGAGATATAATACTTATATATATATATATACATTTTAAATACGTTGCCCCACACTAGGATTTACACCTGTATCGTGGGTGCTTTTACTAACACAAATTCTCACTTACAAAAACGCCTAGACCAGGAACAACTACCTGTAGGTCATATAAATATTTTCTCCGAGTAGGGATCGAACCCACAACACGTGGTGCAGAAGTCGATCGCTCAGTCACTACGCCAAACATGTTGTCATGTATTGTGGAGTAAATATCGTCATATAACTCAAAACCTGATGTTGACGCATATAATCACGTATTTTAATTATTTTGGAATTTTGTAACCAACCTCCCTACTCGTATAATTTGAATTACATTTTAATATAAAGTGTCAAGGCAATGATATAACAAGTGAAAGAAGGTTGTGGTTGTGGCAGAAGATACGCTCATGCCACGTCACTGCCTTCTAGAGCTTCTAAATTTTTCGCTGGAAGCTGCGAACAAGCTTGCATCGTGGGTCCATCTTTTTGACTTTTGCGATATCTTTAGTGACTTACTTGCACTGTCCAGTGTTGTGGTCGCACTGCGCGGACTCGGAGGCGATGCCGCAGTCGCAGGGAGTGCAGCCCTGGCCGCTGTTGAGTCCCCAATGGTTGGGCGCGCACTGGTCGCACCGGCTACCGATCACGCCTGGCCGGCACACGCAGGTACCCGTGGACGGATCACAACGCTCCATGCCGAACTCGTCACAGCTACACGCTAGTTGGAAAAGTATAAAATTAATGGAACAGCCGTAGTCCTGTTTGATACTTACTGATAAACCTTTAAAATTTTACTTCTCACGTACCAATTAAATGTATTTTAAAATAGGTATACTAGTAACCCGGCTTCGTATGATTCAAATTCTCGGCTTTCCTCTAATATAATATGGATATATTATACATATGTATAAGGCTTTAAGATAAATACCTCTAAATGATAGTGAAAACCGTGTAAAAACCTTTGCGTAGGTTAGAAAAACTTAGTAGACAAACAGACAGACGAAACCAGCGACTTTGCTTTATATGGTACAAGTTTCTGCAGACTTTGACAGCGTGGACTTCAGGCTTGTGTCCAACCTGGATAAATAGTAGCCTATGTATTATTCCAGGCTATAATCTATCTGTGTGCCAAATTTCATCCAGATCCGTTCAGCGGTTCTGTCGTGAAAGAGTAACAAACATCCATACATCCATACTCACAAACTTTCACGTATATAATATTAAGTAAGGATATAATAATAGAGATAAAGATTACTGCTGTGTACAAGTAGTATCTTTAATATTATTATTTCCCAACATTATCTAATCTTTACCATCCTTATGTAGCGTCCCGTTTCGAATGCCCGCCCTACGAGTATACTTATACTTCTTGGTTCTGTGGCAAGGTCAACGACTTTAATTAAAATACACTGAGATTAAATTTGGTAAGTAATATTAATGCTGTGTGTATATTTAGAGGATACGATAGCGTACTTAGCGTTATTTTTTGGTGTGCAGTAAAGAATATTCTATCTATCTATCTCCGATAAAAATGGAAAAAATATACAACTTACCAGTACAGTTCTTGGAAAAGATGGCATCTCCATAGAAGCCAGGAGCGCAGAGGTTGCAGGCGGCCCCAGCAGTGTTGTTGACACACTTAAGACAATCTCCCGTGATGCTGTCGCAGGAGCTAGGGTCATTGATGTTAATGTTGCCGGAACAGTTGCAGGGCTTGCAGTAATCGCCTAATCAATTAAAAGTATTTTTTTATTTACACACACATACACACTCAGTTACCGAATTGCTCGTACAAATGTATTTTTTTTATGGATTAAGTCGGCAATCGAGCTGACGAGCCACCTGGTAAGTAGTCACGTCGCCCATGGACACCTGCAACACCAGAGTAGTTGCTGATGCGCTGCCGATCTTTAAGAGCCCCTAGGGACTGCAAACTGCCAGAGCCGTAGCAACCGAGGGGAACTGGCTCTTACGTGCAAAAGTCGAAACACACACCAAGGTACTTTACGACAGACTCTGTCGTAAGGGTGGTAGCCAGCCCAGACCCCAAGAGGTCCGAGCAAATTATCAAGAATTCTACACTGCAAAATACTTCACTGTTTAGTCAATGTAAGTGAATGTAATTCTTGATAATTTACGTAGTTTCGAACGTTTCCTGGTCGTTTATTTCCAGTGCAGTATTATCAGACGAAATAATAGGGTAGCAACCTAGATTATTACGGTATCCAAATCCGAATAATAACACGATTATATACAGTATTGCGTTTTGATGTTAAATTTTGCGTAAATAAACTTTTATTGTTATTATTGTAATAACATGAAAAACCAGCGTATGGGCCAAGCCAGAAATTCATGGGGGTTTCTGGACCAGAGACATTAAGAAGCAACTTTATATAAACGAGACGAACTTCGGGGGAGTTTTTAACTAGAGGTCCTGGGTTCGATTTTCAGGTCGATCAAAGTGTTATTTGGTTTAACTATTCAATAGCAACTTGGTGTTTGGATTTATGCCAAATTATCTGGGACCTAAACACACTGGCGAACCGTGGCCCCACCCACCGTACGTAGTCGTACACGTGGGTGGTGACACCCACGTGTACGACTACGTTGTCGAAATTGCAACTATATTTTCGTAGCATTAAGTTATATAATGGTTTGTCAGTGGTAGCAGGTGACTTACCGATTTGTTCTGGCACGCCGTAGTAGCCAGCCGCACAGAACTCGCACCTGGCGCCGCCGTACCCTGGCTTACACTGACAGGAGATCAGAGAGCCGTTCTCACTCAAGTCACAGCCGATGGCGAAACTGTAATCGAGTAAAACGTAAACATTTGTACAAAGGGAATATTTTATTTATATATCATACCACCACGCTTGTATTCCCCGAAGGGTTAGGCAGAGGCGTACTAATGTACACCCATAGTTCGCCGGTATGTTTAGGCCCCATGTAATAGGGGGCGAGCCTATTGCCATTAACCGGGCACAAATCCAGACTCCGAGCTGCTACTGAGAAGTTCATAGAAAAACCCAATAGCGCTGCTCGACCTGGGGATCGAACCCAGGACCTCTAGCGTAGCAGTCGCGTTTGGGACCACTAGACTAATGAGACAGTCAGTTAAATTTATTTATTTAAACTTTTATGTATGGTCAACAGTATGAGTTCCAAAACTGTCAAATTTCTTCAATACATTTTCTATTATAGCTCCAAATAATAGAGTTTATTATCCATGTGGGAAATTGACGTAAAATTTCCAAGGAAATTGTAAATATATAAATATACAAAACAAAACAAGTACCAACCAAAATATAAATAGGTACATGTTTTGTATGTATTTACATAATATACATAAATATACCTAGCATAGCTTAAAAAATAAAATGGTTATGACGGAGGATTTTCAAAAAAAGCAAATAGGTATGATTTACAGATTATTACAGATTTATTTTTATTCCTCGTCGTTTCTCTTACTTGGTATCAAATTTTTTTATTTTTTTTATGGGATAGGGTCTATCCCATAAAAAAAATATCAAAATCTAGCAGAGAGATCACCTGATGGTAAGCGATTACCGCCGCCCATGGATACCCGCAACACCAGAAGAGGAGTGGACAAGTGCGTTGCCGACCTTTTAAAAGAGGATTGGGCCTCCGGTAACCTCACTCACTCGACGAAACACAACGTAAGCGTTGTTTAACGCCGGTTTTCTGTGAGGCCGTGGTATCACTCCGGTCGTCTCAGCCATTCGTGCCGAAGCTTGGCTCTCTCACGTGAAATGATAAAATATATATAGTTCATTAGACACCTACTTGTTCGAAACATAAGGCATCGGGCAGGCACAGATGAGGCAATCGCGTGGTGTGCCAACCGTCGCGTCGCCATGGTAACCGGGGATACACTGCTCACAGTGATCACCCATCGTGTTGTCTGTGCACTCCTGAACAAAGTTGAATAAGGTTTTTTTTATACATATATCCTGCTAGTATTGAGACAAGCAATGTAGCAGTGTTACGTATTTGCTACGTCGTAGCATACGCGTAGCATTCACTACGGCACTGCTGGTATATGACGTCACAAAATTCTAAATTAGGCAACCAATTATGTACGGTTAGTATGTATGGACGTCATGATTCGTCAGACAAAGGAAAACATTACACCGCATTTTTCTAAAAGCAACTTAATAATTAATTGAAAATAAGTTGTAGGTAGGTACTAATGTATAACAGTCCCATTTAATACTGCCGATCCTAATGCCATTAACTGGTCCAAGTCCTAAACACCAAGTTGCTACTGAGAATTCCATGGACCATACCGTCACGCCTGTATTCCCCGAAGGGTTAGGCAGAGGTGTACTAATGTACACAGTTCGCCAATATGTTTAGGTCCTATGTAATAGAGGTCGAACCTAATGCCATTAACCAGGCTCAAATCCTAAACTCTAAGTTGCGACTGAGAATTTCATATAAAAGCCCAATAACACTGCTCGAACTGGGAATCTAAACCAGGACGTCTTGCGCTTACAATTATTAGATTAATGACGAGTCAAGATCATCATACCAAACAGACGCCGGTGTTGACGTCACACTCCCTGGAGTGTCCGTTGCACTGGCAAGGTACGCAGAACCCGGAGCTGAGCCTGTAGTAACCCTCAGCGCACTGTTCACAAGACATTCCCCTGTACGCCTTCGGACACTGGCATTCTTCCACTGAGGCAGCGCGCTTCGAGTAGTCATCATCGACGTAGTCTTCCACTCCAATGTCTAGAGTAACGGCTATTAGGCTGTGGATGAAATATATCACGGTTTATGGGCTATACTTTTTTATGGCTAATCTACGAGGTTAAGATACGCTCACCCGGTCAGCGTGTGGATGTGGTGACCATTCTTAATACATCGAGACCCTTCCGTACCTCTTTATAACTATTTTTATACCACTAAGGTGGAAAACATGCATACGGCCCGCTTGATGGTAAGCGGTTACCGTAGCCTATGGACGCTTGCAACACCAGGGGCGCTCGCACGTTTTTCACCATTAGTGGCAGTCAGAAGCCTAAAAAGCTTGACAACTAGTCTATCCTTCGGTTATCTGTATTGGCCAGAATAATACGCCGTCTAGAAGCCGGGTTATACGAAATACTTTAGGGAAGCGGGTGAAACCGCGGGTAGCAGCTAGTTAGAAAATAAGAGTCACCCAGGTCAAAGCACAAAACTAAGGTTTAAAACTTTCTGAAATGTTCTGCGAGTGTCTTAATGACGCTTGTTAGTTTTACCTTGTAGCAATGGACTGGTCCCAGTAGGTCGCCCTGATGTAGATACTGGTGACGTTGACTAAGGTGTTCATGAACTGTTCTCGTGAGACCGGCGTGCCGTCCGCGTTGGTGAACTCGTCTTCTGACAGCCTGACCGCGTGCGGCCATATCTGGGACGACGGGGGCTGTTCCACGCTAATATGGAGTAGGTAACTAGAAAAAAAAATTACTTGCCTAAATTGACCATTGCCTAGTGTTTACATTTGTCTTGTCTTTGGTAAATTCTACTTCGCTTCCTTCCTTTTTTTTAATAACCCCGACGCAAAAAGTGAGTTCTTATAAGTTTAACGTATCTTTTTGTGTCTATCTGTGGCATCGTAGCTCCCAAAGAAATGGATCGATTTTGATTCAGTTTTTTTATCTTTTTGTGATTTTTTTGCATTTTCCATGCTAAGATTATAAAGTTATGATTGAATTTTTCCTTTACTAAAATACCTTTATAATCAGTTTTTTTTTGTTTGAAATGTGACTTGATTAAAAATGTTCTTAGTTATGATTCAAGAAATCTAACCATCCATTTGAAGAACATCAACTCTTTACTAGTTGATGAAGGGATGATGTGTTTAAATTTTATTAATTAAATTTGAAATTTAATGTTATTTACGACAGGCAATACTGTAAGTATATACGTACCCATCGGAGCCACCAATAATGACATCGGCAGCAGCGATTGCTCTTCCATCAGAGCCCGTCGTGTAGAAAATTGAATATGTCAGATAACCGCCATATGATGTCAGACGTTTGCCTGTGATAGAGTAATTGATTTTTATTATTTCAATCAAACACAAGTTCCTTGTGATAAAAGTAAAGAATATATTTATAATCAACCTGGTTAAGTCTCTTTCAGTGGATGAATATGAGTTAATGAGCAACAGGATTTTTCCAGAAGCTTGCAACACTTACCGAGATAATAATCAGGTGCTCCAAAGTACACGACCTTCTGTTCACCATCGTCGCCGAGCAAACTCGCTGTGATCACGGAGTCGTTGACCTGCACCGGAGGCAGTGTCCACGGGGAGATGTTCAGGGTGCGGTTGGCGTCAACGTTCACGAGGTACCAGTCACTCATGCCATCGATCTGGCAAACATCATGAGTATCAGCATCGTATAGGCATACAAGTATGTTTTTAACCACCAAATGCACTTTTGAACATGTGAAGAATCTTGCTGTAGGTACAATTGATTATTTTATATCTTACCTAATATTTTTTTCATTCCTAATTTCATTATCTTTGTTTTGAACTGTAGAACGCTTTGGATCCTTACTGTAATGTCATACATGCGTATTTATCATGCCTTTATTCCCCGAAGGCTAATGTACACCCACAGTTAGTTTCCAACTGAGCACAAATTCCAATGTCCTGAGAAGAAGCTACTGAGAATTTCATAGAAAAACCCAATAACACACCATGCTCGGCCTGGGAATCGAACCCAGGACCTCTAGCGTAGCAGTCGCGTTTGAGACCACTAGGCTAATGAAGCAGTTATAAATAAATAAGTAAATAGTGATGGTTTTGCGATTGAGAGGGAGAGATGCATTAGATAGCGTCATCCATTTTTCGTTAACTAAAAAGGTCGCGTTTACATTTATGATACAGCCGCAGGATTGATTTCCAGGACTAGTAATGTGTATTGGCTTTTTCTGTTAGGAAATTATCAGTAACAGCTCGGAGTTTGCGTTTTTGTGCCCTGTTAATCGTATAGGGTTGCCTCAAAATATGTGAAACCAATCTCTGCTAAAGTCCACCGATTCGGAAGGGGTACGTAAAATTTGTGCAATTTTATGATTCAATCATATTTCTCCTTAGCCTTAACTACTTTATTAGCGAAAGTATGAGATAATAGTATATTAAATTATACTCACGCCTGCCCAAGATAAGTAGGAGCTGGTACACCTAGTGGTCTTCCCGAAACAGTAGCATTTGGTACATCCATCGGGGTCCGAAGCTTGAAGATTGAAGTACTCGTCGCGGCAGGTGTCGCAAGCCTGTAAAGAACGCAAAGAGTGAATAAGATGGCTTTTCCACGGATTGGTGGTTCGTCAATATTTTGCAGCTAAGCAATAATTTTGCTGGCATTATTGAAGAGCAGTGTAGCCATTGCTGGGCATATATTATTATGAGACTTAACAATTGATGAGGTCTTAAGATGTGAACATGCTAGAAAGAAAGAAACAGAAAGAAGGATAGAATGAAATTTCTTTCTTTAAGATGCTAATAACACTACTGGTGGTGCTGGTTTCTTTAAGCTGCGGTTGCCGCATATTATTTAGGCCGCTTGATGGTAATAAGATGACGAACAAGCATACAAGCCGCCGTATGTTTGTTTGTCATCTTTTTATAATAAAAATGTGTGGACATTTTCTACATGAAGTAAGTGTGATAAATTGTGATATTTACTTCATAAAGGCCAAATTATATTTTTTACCAACCTGTCCAGTAACATATTTCTTGCAGTAGCACTGGGCTGTGTTCTGGTCGCACACGTCATCCGTAGTGCCGTCTCTGTCGCACGTACACTGCACGCAATCCGGGAATGCATAGTGCCCGGGTACGCAGTGGTCGCAAGTACGGCCTATCACGTTGTCACGACAACTGTAGAAGTAAAAGTACTTACTTAATAGTTTATCTAACAGTATTACTAGATTTGATTGATTATTACACTAGTAAGATTTTCTTCCCATTCAAATTTCGTTTAAAGGGCCGCCATTATCCTTACGCATATTATAAAGGTGAAAGTATGGATGTATGGATGTTTATTTCTCTTTCACGCCAGATCGGCTAAACGGATTTGAATGAAATTTAGCACAGAGATAGATTATAGCCTGGAATAACATATAGGCATTTTATCCAGGTCGGACCCAATCCTGAAGTCCACGTAGACAAAGTCACGGGCAGAAGCTAGTATTATTATATATGTATCTATAATTTTTACAACTCCTTTAATATATGTGTACAATTATACATGTATAAATATCAACACATACTGTATACATATCAACTAGACTGTGAAAAGATTTGGCATAAATTTCTTGTTCGTGAACACTTTGGGAAACTTAAACTTCCCCGAGATGGCAACTACCCTCGTAGACAACGAAATAAAGGTGGGCGATGCCGATAAATGCAAGAGCTTTTGATAATCTGAGTTACTATATGTACTTCATATAGAAGTAACTATAGTAGAATGGTTTGGGAATAACAGAGGAGGACAGCATCTCTTTCGGAGGAAGACCTGCGTTCTAGATACTTAGTCAATACTTTCCCTAAACGCATCATATCCAGTTATAAAGGATAGCAGCAACGCGTCATATCGAGTTATAAAGGAAAGTACCTCTCCTGCACAGGTACTTACGCGCAGTTTCCATTATCAGCCTCGCACTGCAACTGGTTGTCAATAACTCCGAGCGGATTGCAGTTGCAGTCGTCGCAGCCACGTTGCACGTCAAAGTTGAAGGTGTAGGGTTTGCACCGATCACAGTTCTCACCTTCCACGTTCTTTGGGCAGATGCACATTCCTGGACAATAGAACAGAATATTGTATCGTTTCGTGTAAAAATATTTGAAAATTGTGATATTCCTCTAACAAAAAGAGATTTTCTGAATGGGAGTTTTTTTTTCAGGATACTGAGTTGGTTTCACACACACACACAGTTGACAATCACCTATTTAATGGGAAAACTAAGAAGATCATCGTTTTTTGCCATAAAGAATATCGAATTGACATTTCTCTCTCGCACATACCTCTCAATGATTTCTTTTATTTTACTTATTAGGTTCGAATATGACTGTACCTGAATGTCCACCAACAGAAAACGAGAAACGAAAAGAAGAACATGCACTTACCATTATCATCACAGATGGCAGTAGATGGGCAGTGACAAGGTCTGCAGTTAGGGAATCCATAGAATCCGGTGCGACATGTACTGCAAGACCTCCCGATGACGTTGGGCTTGCAAGGGCATTGGCCTCCGAAGGTGTTGCACTCCAGCTCGGTGGAGCCCATGAAGTCACAGAAGCAGGCTAGAGCACCGCTGTTGTACTCCGCAGTGATCGAAAACATAGCTTCGCGGCAGAAACCTGAGTAATGTGAAAAATATATCAATACACCAAAAAATATACGCCACCCGAACCTTCCTGAACCCGAACCTACTGAAGTAGGTACCCCACACTTCACCGGTATGTTTAGGTCTCATGTAATAGCGCCTGCAAATTTAAACTCCGAAGTCCGAGCTGCTACTGAGAACTACCCAGAATAATTCAATAACACTTTACTCAACCTGGGACTCGAACCAAGGACCTCTAGCGTACCAGTTGCACTTGGGATCACGACATTAATGAGACAGTTAGGATGACAATATTGTAGTGCTAACGGATACTAAAAAGAGAGCCGTGGGAAAGCCATGCTTCCGCACCAATGAGCCGGCTCGACCCGAGTGATACCACGGCTTCACAGAAAACCGGCGTGAAACAACGCTTACGTTGTGTTTCACCGAGTCAGTGAGGATACTGGAGGCCCAATCCCCTTTTAAAAGGCCGGCAACGCACTTGTGGCTCCTCTAGTGTTGCGGGTGTCCATAGGCAGCGGTAATCGCTTATCATCAGGCGATCCGTATGCTTGTTTGCCTCCTATCCCATAAATAAGCTGCAGATAACACGTAAAAATCCTCTCGATCCTCAAAACTGACCTGTCTCATTGGAATTGATGTAGTAATGGTTATTGGCGCACTTCTCAATAAACTCCCGAGTGTAGTCGATCACATTGGCTTCAGTTAACGCACTATCCACGAAGTCTGCACCCGCTATCACCAGAATGTAGTCTATCCAGACTCCCTTGCTATTGTTGCCCTAATAAAAAATAGAATGGAATAAGTAGGGGTAGCCAAAACTTTCGGCAGATTATAGTATTAAAAAATACAGTACAGTAACAGTGATTGGTTTTCTTATTAGTTTCCATGTTGCAAAAACTAACTGGATGGTAGTAGAAGATGGCAGAATTACTTACTACTTCTTCTTTCACTCTTAACTAAGAGTGGAGGAAAATGGGGTAAGTAATTCTGTAAAGAGTAAAGGATTGTATGGATATAGTAAAGGATGAGTAAAGAATATTCTATTGTATGTTGAAGTATATTATTGAAAATTCTTACATAGAAAGTGATGTTGAAGTTCTCTGTGACTGGGAAGTGGTTTGTGCCGTCTGCCAGCTTGAGCAGCGACCGGCAGCCGGTGTTGGAAGGACAGTGCTGCACCGGCATCGTTGTTTCAAACTGCTGCCCGTCAGTCTTTAATACTGCGTCGATTCTGCTTTCTGAGAAGAAAATAACCAGGAAAATTTAAGATTGTTTCTTCATAATATAATATCAGCATGCCTGTATTCTCCGAAGAGTTAGGCAGAGGTGCACTAATGTACACATTTCGCTGGTACGTTTAAGTCCCATGCCTACCGAAACTCCCGAGTTGCTACATTCAGTTTTCAATATGTTTCATGGATATTCCGTAATTTTAATACGAATATGATGTTATGTCTTTAAATATTAATTAAAATTCTACTATAATTTTAGAATGGGTCACACACTTTCCACTCAGTAGGTAATTTTCCAACTCACACAATAAATATTTTTATTTAAATGTACACAAACAAACGTATAGCTATCAAATTTAAAGTACTAAGCTTACCAGGGTGAACAGGTTGGTAGTAATGTACCAGGAACTTATACTCCCCAGGAGAAGGCACCTTGGACTCGATTTTCAGCGGATTCACGTCAGTGGTCAAATAAACCACGGCAGTGGCGTTGTCAAGAGTTGGAGGTCGAATATCCCGATCACCGCCAGTGCCAGACTCCACTTCCACCTTGAACATAATTAGTATTACATAACATAAATACCATCACGCCTGTATTCCTCGAAGGTTCAGGCAGAGGCGTAATAATATAACCTACAGTGCGCCGGTATGTTTAGTTCCCATGTAATAGGGGGCAAGCCTATTGCCATTAACCGGGCAAAAATCCAGACTCCGAGTTGCTACTGAGACTTTCATAGAAAAACCCAATAACACTTTGCTCGACCTGAAAATCGAACCTAGGGGCTCTAGTGTAGCAGTCGCGCTTGCGACCAGTGGACTAATAAGGCCGAATCATGGTCCTAAAAGTCGTAAATAGTCCTAGTAATTAAAAAAAGAAAAGCGTTTGTTCCGAAGTATGGTTTGTTTGGCTTCACTAAAAAATAGGAATCCAAAGTACCAGTGCTTAGGGCTCCAAGGAGAGGAACCTCCTCACAATGCGTGCCATGTCGAGGACAAACAAATAATAATTAATATTATTCCGTGGCTTTAAGGGTGATTTTTGAGTGCAACTGTACAACAGTACCTACCGCTTAAAGTGTTGTCATGAACTTTAACAAAATACTTGGAAACACCAGTGCAAGGGCCCAAATGTACTATTTTATGTATTGCATAAAAATGGACATTTAATTACTCCAAAATTGTTGATTTTTGATAGTTTTGCCTATAAAATCTGTCAGTTCTTACGTCATTTAGTGCCATTGGACGTCCATTATTATACAAATGAAATGCTAGTTTATTATAATTTAATATGCTTACCTTCTTGGAATCCACAGCAGCGGTGAAAACAGTAGGCTCGCATTTTCCATTACGTCTCAAGCAGTACGGGCGAGGTGTGATGTAATCCAGATGCCATTCAAACTCAGGGATCGCTGTAATGGACTTGATACCCGCCAAAGTATCGTGATCACCCTGGAAAAGATAATAATTATGGTGGGAAACCCTATTTACCCTCCTCATGCGTATTGCAAAGGGCCTAGTATCCTGGCTAGTTACAATTCAACACTATTCAAGAATTAATTCTTCATCATTATTTTGTTTTATTCCAAACGTAAGTATTTCTATCCAATAAGAAATAAGTATAAGTCTTTCGCAAGTGATTAACTGGCTAATTAAGTTGTAGTTATTATTGTTATAAAAAGTTTTTTATTGGAAATCGTTCCCTGAAAAAGATAGCAAAAATTATAAAGTATGCTATAAATCGTTTTTTTCATACGTGTACAAAGAAAAAGAATAAATTAAATGAAGCAAGATTTTAATCTGATATTTATATGTTCCCACTTTCAATAACACAGTTAAAGTAATAAACAGTAACTTTAATTTACTTCCAATTATATTATTTGTTTGGCTATTCATTTGATAATTTAATTGGATAATTATTTAACACAATTGTAATTTCAAAAATAATGAACGCAACCCTATTTCGTAATTGATTGATTTGATTTCCTTTAACTATTCTCCATGAATAAAATCTTTAATAAATAATCAATTTGTATATAAAACAAAAGAAGGTTAGGAATAGATAAGTTATTAAAGTGGCCAGTGATATATTAATGTAATTTAAATAAAAACTCCTCACTAATTAAATCACACGGTTTATTGGACTCAAAAATAATGTAACCATACTTTACCAATTTTCCAAGTAGTGATATAGGTAAGTATTAGGTACCTACTATGGTAATGGAAATCGACCATCACCGTAAATCAGTTATATCTTATCCAGTTATGAAATTAGCTACTAGGTATTTTCTTTTAAAATCAAATTGATATACTCGTACTAGATTATTCTACTTGACAACAACTCGCAGATTGTCATTTTAATTATCCAAACAAAATGTCAGTGTAATTAAACCACATTCTAATAAATAAAAGTACTTACCATCAAATAAATCACATTATTCGCATCGTGTACATTAAAGACTTCAAGTTTCGAAATATCATCCACAACCGCTTGTCGACACGCGGCCGTGTACGGACAATCGTTCAAATTCACGATGGCATCCGTCTCTGGTTCGTCGCCGGATTGGAATCGGACTGTTACCGGACTACGCGCGACGGAGGTATAGGTGTCAGTGTTCGGTTCAATCTCGTTAGAGCTGACTGCGGTTCGGTTGATCGGCGTGACGTATTCTATGACAAGTATATAGGCTCCCGGGGGGTCTATCTTCATATTATACTGGATTTCGTCATTTCTCAGTATAGGGATTGAATCAGCTGATGCGTGTAATTCATTTAGTTGCTGTCAAAGGAGATTTTTCAAAGTTAAATGAGTAAGTATGTGTTTAGATTCAAATTCCTAAGGCAGACCCTAAATATGCCAAACTGGAACAAGTGTTCATTGTTAGACTAGACAAAGTTGCATTTTGCTAAACTGTATAGTAATTAAAAGTACCTTATGGCAAAATTTAAATTCTATTTTATGTCATTTTTAACGCCTAAGTAACTTATGAGACAGAAATGTGATACTGCGGAGTTTGTTGCGCCGCTTCGTCTTCCTAGCGAAAACACTAGGAACCGGTGAAGGGCGAGCGTTTTGTAAAATGTAAAACAAAGTTATTTTAGTGAAGGAAAAATTCGACTGCGGGCAGTATTTGAACCTGCGTCTTTTGGTTGAATACACCAGACGCTATGACCTCTAAGGCACCGCGTTTCTCACACGCTATATATTATTATACTCTGCCCACAAGCCATCACGAAATGCCTTCACATTCTGAATGTATGTCTTAAGATGACATCTATTGAAAACCAAGTTAGTTCGATGTCGTACGATGTCTGAACAACCTTACCTTTTAAAATATTTTTGTGTGTTTTTATTTTGCATTTTCCATGCTAAGATTATAAAGTTATTTTTAATCTGGTGTATCTAACCAGAAGGCGCAGGATTGAATACTGCCCGCTGTCGAATTTGTCCTTCACTAAAATAGATTGTATGAATAAATAAAATAAATATATTGCCACTAAATGATTAACATACCTCAACATCATCGATGTAGCCGGTGACTGAAGTGCTGAGCCCACTTACGTCCACAGTGGGTCTACCGAACAGGCTCGGGTACGCGAAGTGCCTGCACAGCTTCTTGTCACCGACCACACACGGCTTGTCCACCAGCTTCGTCAGCACTGTGGCCTCGTAATACGCTTCCGGGATCAGGACGAAGTAATCCTAAGGCGGATAAAAATATATGTTTTAAATAAGATTCATTAGAATTTTATGAACTGCCTTATTCACCTAGTGGTCGTACTGGTAGGTAACCTAAGATCGATTCCCCGGCCGAGTGAAAACTGGGTGGGTTGGGGACGTTGAGGTTTACATACTTAATAAAAAATATTGAATACATACCATTACGCCTGTATTGCTAAGGGTTGGGCAGAGTTATACTAATTTACATCTTAAGTTCGCCGGTATGTTTAGGTCCCATGTTATAGGGCTGCTACTGAGAGATTCATAGAAAAACCCAATTGTGCTCGACCTGGGAATTGAACCTCTAGCGTAGCATTGAAGCACTAGGCTAATGAGACAGTTAAAAAAATATTTGATAAACTTCGTAACTCACAATCATGACTTCCTTGGTGGTTTTTATGGTGATCATCCAGTTACCAGGGTTCATGACGAAGGGCGATGGCGCATTGCCCTTGTCTCCAGCTACAGTTACCAGCTGAGGCTTATTAGTAGGCCGAAGAGCTACGTTGAACCTGCAAAAAGATAGCTATTGGGAACCGGCTCTGCTGACCTCATTTATAGTCAGACAGCGTGATTATGACAAGTGTGTATAACATGTGTGGTGTAATATAATCCTATGATATTTAATACTCTTTCCTATTTCAACTTGGTTGAATAGTTTTGGGATTGGTACCTATCGAAAGAGTATCTATAGAAAAAATAATTGATAAAAATCGGACGGTTCATCCAAGGTTAAAACAGGTTGAAAAGTATTATCCGAGAAAATTTTGGTAAACAACCATTGCAAATTGATTTACGTTTACAGAGGCTGGAGTGTATGTGTAATTTGCCAAGTCGATTTTACTCATCGACCGTGTTCTGCATGCTGATTGGCTGGTCTGAGTTTTGCACCAATTAGAACATCAAACACGATTGATGCGAAAAATTGAGATCGTTTTTTTATACCACAAATAAGCGGCCCGCCTGATGATAAGCGGTTACCGTAGCCTATGGACGCTTGCAACACCAGGGGTATCGCTCGCGCGATGCCGACCCTGTAAATTAAGGAGGAATAGTTGGGCTGGCAGCATAGGAGACATGCTGCCATATATGACAGTGGCGGTAACAAAAAACCACCGGTCTCCCACACTGCCAACACAATGCTTCCTCGCGGAGCTCCTTGCTCACCGATAGGAACACAACATACCACGGAGCTATGTAATTTGGCTACGATTTTCTGCAAGGTGGAGGAACTTCCCTAGTCGAGCAGCTCCAATTTTGAGTGGAAATGCACTGGAATTCCACTATGCCCTACCTCTCTTAAAATCGATACCTCTTTTATGATCGTGAAAATAAACTTACTTAGATGTTTTCCGCAGGCTTAGTGCCTGCGGAAAACATCATATTAAATCATAATAAAAACATCATATTATTACTCAACTTACTTCTGCTGTATATCGACGACGCTTTCTGGTGTGATGATGATGGTGGCGATGACAGGGTCTTGCAATGGGTTCGCGTACTTCAACACCATACGATACAGGGACGACTTGGGGATCATCACTCGGTTCGTCACCTCGTTCTATAAGGAAACATGGAGCTTTTTAAACACTCTTTGCTACACTGCACGGCATACAATATTAAAAACACTTTTTAAACCCTGTCAGGAGTACAGGCTATCCTTGAAGGGACCAAAGTCTTTCGGAGCCCTGAACATGAGCAAAGTCCATTAGCATTTAAACAAGGACCACAGGCCATTATTGTATGTATTCTTGGAGTGCATCCTCGAAAATGTATTTAAGTCTTATATTAGATTGCGATAGGTTGCGTGACTGATCACCAGTTTAATTTTTCATAGGACGCGGTGGTTCATTGAACCGTTTGTCAGCGAGGCCCCGATCCGACTCTTACTGCCAACTCTTTGTTCGAAATCAAGGTCCAACAGAGTAAGGAAAGGTTACAGATCTAAAAATTGGCTCGTAATCGGATTCTAACAAGTGTTGACGTACCTAAATTGATAGAACAGATGTTGCCAAGTAGGGTATCTATACGCGAAATTTTGAGAAGCCTTGACCACATTGTTTTAGCTTTGAAAAAAAAGAGAGAGAAAGAAGAGTTTTGTACAAAAGAGAATACCGACCTGGAGCAAAGAGAATACGACATAGCCCTTCCAGGAGTAGTTAGGGAACACCTCATCAGAGTTCCTATATCTGACGGGTCCAGACTGCGTGTAGCCTTCTTCGACTTCATATTGGAACTGGTGCAATGTTGGGAAGTAGTGGGCACGAATGGGCCGGTCACAGCGACGGCCTTCTACTCTGGAGTGGCAGCGGCACTGCCCCGTAATTTTGTCACAGCTGTTGTCGATCGAGCCTCCGATGTCACAGTCGCATTCTAGATGGATGGATATATGGACATTATTGTTAAAAATTTACGTCTGACTATAGTCACTTTTTGAAAAGTACTGATATGCAGCCACATATAGTTAGACTTAAGGTCAGCCCCATCAATATTGTTGGAAAAAGGTTACGAGGATGATGATGTATGTCATTTATAAAGATCCAGACTTTACTAATTACTATTACTAATTCCCTATAGTATCAATGAATTGGACGGCTTTGTCCGTCGCTGTCAACTTCATAATTATTCTAAGTTACGATCTAGGATGCCATTCTAGGATTATCAAAAATGACAATGAACCTTATGCCAAAAAGTCTTTTCTCAAGAATTGCAACTTCTGTAAAGTTCTGTAATCTTGGACTAGCACGAAAATACAAAAAGTATTAATGCTGGGATAGCTTAAAGAAATATTTAGATAGGATTTTCATCGGAAACATCCGTATTATGAATAAAGGGCCAACCCAAGAACCATTCAAAACGTTGGACCCTTAACAAAAATTAACAAGGACCTTTCTGAATTTTCGTTTTCAGTTTAATCTCACCTGTGCACCCAAATACGTTGTTGGTATCTAGTTTATAGAAGCCATCCTGGCACTGGTTGCATTGTCGGTCTCCCACGTTCATCTTACACGTGCACTGTCCGGAGCGAGTGTTGCAGGCGCCAAGTCCTCCCAGAGTACCCGCCAGGTAGCAGTTACATTCTATTAGGAGGGACAGGAGAACAACAAATGAATTAACTTTACAAAAAATTTTTTTTGGTTGAATTTCAGAATTTAGCTTCGTAGACAGTGTTGTAGAGGCTCTAAGTTTTCCATTTTGTCTTTAAGTACTTAAGGTACATAAGATACGAGTACATACTATATTAAGATTTTATTTTTATTTTTTGTGCATGAGATTTATGTTATTTTCTCTCGATACAGAATAAAAAGAATGTTCTTCGACATTGGCTAGAGATTAACTTCTTGCCGAAACGAAGAAAACCATCGGGTTTCAAGTATTTTGTGGTGTTTCTTCAGTACCAGTGATCAGACACCAACCACATTTATAAGTAACCAAATAGGAAGTATATTCTATCTGATAAAAACAAACACCGTGCTCAATATATGGATCAATCAATAATCAACTTCGTAAAAATTGACACATCTAACACTGAAAGATTTACGTAAATATTTAATGTTTACACTTCTGTAGCAGCTGAGAGAGAATAAGTAATGAGGATAAATATGTCCACTTTCATAATTAGCTTTTAACCGATTCAGAATAAAACCTATTTTTCCACCAAACCAAGTCTTTTATCATTACGATATTTGTTTGTATTTACCTTCGCATCCATTTGGATTGTATTCTTGCAGGTTCCAGAAAAGAGGCTTACAGTCATTACAGATGCGGCCTTGGACTCGGTCCTTGCACTGACAAAGTTCACCAGCCGGCACTGAACCACAACCTGAGGGAAATTGCTTGTTTAGTCTTGAGCTCACATGTTTATATGAAAACAATGCCTTTTTACTTTTTGCTGATTGGTATGTTGTTAAAATCAGTATATACATATATATACAAAGTAAAATAAAAAAGGGTGACAAGGCCCACACACGTTTCAATATATTATTATAACATCTATTTATCTTGTGGATTGCAATAAATGTATTGAGTATTTGTAAGTGACTTCAAGTATTTTTAAATAATTAAATATTGGTTATATTATGCCTGTATTCCTCGGAGGATTGAGTAGAAAATAATATACTCGTACAATGTGAAATGTAGGTACTTATGTATGTAATGTATATAGATACATATTATTACACAATTTTTGTTGATTTCTTATAATTATCTAAGTTGTTTATAATTGTGAGAGTGCAGGTTAGAATTTAGGTTCTTTTTTCCTGTCGTTTATGAAGGCCTCCCGCACTAGGGAACAAGCCCTATGTCGCGGAGATTTGCACAAACACAACGGACTCAGAGTATTCCCAGACTCGAAAAAAATTCTCCGTGGAACATACAAATATTTGCATCGAATGGGAATCGAACTCACGACATGCACTCGAACTCATGAACTGCTATACCAAACGTGACTTTGAACATACTGCATATGTCTGTTTTCCAACGAAGATTCCGTAGATTTCCAGAAGGACATAATCTGCTTGCTTGGTCAAGATGATATCCCCAGCACTGAGACAGTAAGTAGAGGGGTTAATACATACATACATACATATTTTCATGCCTCTCTCCTATTAGGGTAGGCAGAGACTATAGATTTCCACTTGCAGATCCTGGCTCATCACTTTCGCTTCATCTACGTTCGTAAATCTCCACATGCATGATTGCCGGTTTAGGGTGCTCTTAATCTGACTTTTTTGAGAACGTCCGCAATTTTATTGTGGTATGTCCGCCGAGGTCGGGCCCTTCAAACTCTTCCATCCATTGGTATGATATTGGAGATAGATGTATGAGTCGACAATGATGATGATCTTACCAGCAAAGCTCGCAATGACTCCCCTGGGGTCGCAGTTGCACTCTTCACAGGCAGGGTAGTTGTAATACTGTTCCTTGCACTTGTCACACTTGGTGCCGTCGAAGTTGGCCTTGCAGTGACACTGCCCGTTGTCGTCACATGTCGACCCGAGCGAGCCGGAGACATCGCAGTTACAAGCTGTGAAATGTTGAGATGTTTTACTAATATTTAGGTAATAAGTAATGCGGATGAACTTGAGGGTAACAGACTAACTAACGCGGACGAAATTGCGTCACCGCCGAATTTAACAAAAAATATTCTAAAATAAAAGTAACCCAAATTTCTCCTTATGGGTCCGGCGGAACTTGAATTGCTCACAAAAACGTAATACCGAGATACATCGTAATCCAGAAAATATTGTATCTAATTATGTTATTATTCGGATTTGGATACCGTTAATCTAGGTTCCTACGTTACTATTTCGTCTATTACTACTTCACTGGAAATAAAAGGCCGGAAAATCGTTCCCTACTTTACTTTACTAACTTTACCAAGTAGGTAAAGTTAACAAATATTGCATTCGCTTACATTTATTTCCAGTGAAGTATTTTGGATTAAATGGTAGAGTAGGAACCCAGATTAAGGGTATCGGAATCCGAATAATAACAGAATTTGATTACATTCTGTTTGAATTACGATTTATTTCGTAATTTCGTATTACGTTTGTAAGAGAAATTTGGTCCGCCGGACTCATTAAAAAAAAATTAGCTATTTAGTCAGTCAGTGCCAGTGGAACAAACAGGTTATAAGTACCGCGTATACTTTTATATAGGTACTTACATTTAGTAAAAAGCTATTATTATGACAGCACAAACAAAGTCTTTAATTTTATTTAAGTATTTGTTTAGACAAATTATCTATTTTGATTTCTGTAATAATTAGATCTTAGAACTAGAACAAAGAAGAAATTAAATGTATGTGAATTTCTGTCTTGGCGTGGAAGGTACTCGCGTGCGTTTATGCTCCGGCGTTGAAAAGGTGAATTTCGGGCGTTGATCAGTTGAGAACTCACGCAAACAATCCGGGTACTTATAGTACCCTGGTGAGCACTGGTCGCACTGTTTGCCACCGAAGTTGGCGAGGCAGTTGCACTTGCCGTCGGCGGAGCAGCTGGTAGATGTAGACCCTGTGTGATCACAGTCACAGGGCACGCACAGGCGCTCGCGGCCACGGACTTCCATGTAGTACCTGATACATTCAAGCATATGAAAGAAAGATTTATTTAGCTGCACAAGTGAGACTTGTACCAAACTACATATAAGTTCATTGAATATACATAACATAACATAATCAACCCATTATACTGTCCCACTGCTGGGCACGGGTCTCCTCTCAGAATGAGAGGGATTAGGCTATAGTCCACCACGCTGGCCAAGTGCGGGTTGGCAGACTTCACACGCCATCGAGAAAATCTTTCAGGCATGCAGGTTTCCTCACGATGTTTTCCTTCACCTTTTAAGCGCGTGATAATTAACTATTTAATACGCACATGACTTCGAAAAGTCAGAGGTGCGTGCCTTGGGTTCGAACACGAGACCTTTGACTTGGCAGTCCAACGGTCATACCACTAGGCTATCACTGCTTCTCATCATTGAATATATATTATTTAAATAAAAGAAACACAGAGAAGAATGGTACAGTGCCTCACAGTTGAGCTGAAAGGGATCTGGTTCAGCAAATGCCAAACAGATTGTCTGACGCTGGTTTTCAACAAATCTAATTTAATATTTTGATTTTCATGTGTTGTTAGTTCTAGGCCAACCAAAGTTTTATTGGGTTTTTCTATGATATTCTCAGTAGCAGCTCGGAGTTAAACTTGGATATTCGAATTTGATCCACGCAAGAAGAATGCCATACGCAATGATGATGATGGTGTTGATGAGCTCGGAGTTTGGTTTTGTGGCCGGCTGACGGCCATAAAATCGCCCCTTACTTATTTAATCTTTTCTTAAGAAAGAATACTAAGAAAACCCCAAGTTTTAAAATAGCACTTTCTCTTTTAGTGTAAATTCATCTCCATAGAAAGTTATAAATATTATTTTAAACCTTAGTTATATCAATGACAGAAACATTCTAAGTAGCTACTTACCCATTCAAGCATTGGTCGCATCGCGCTCCCCCGAAACCAACTTTGCAGATACACGAGCCTTCAACATCATCACAAATGCTGTCTTTCGTACCACTGACGTCACAGTTGCAGTCTAAAATAAAAACACATCATTGTATATAAAATAATGAACATACAAAAAGTAAGCAAGTTTGACTATTCAAAAAAACTGACAAATGATGTAGCGTACCTATTTTATTATTGAACTGCTCAACTCAAGTAAATAGAATTATATTGACAACCCTAAGGTTATAAGGGTTGTCAAAATAACAACAAAATATCTGTTGACAATATAGATAGATATGTATGAGGTCCAAACAAGTACAGGCGAGTCAAGTTCTGAAGTTTCGAGAGACTTTTTGAACGATCATGTAGGTACAGTTACATAAAAAATGTTATCAATTAAGCAAAAATATCCAAAGTTTAATTATTATTGTACTGACGAAACGTAAAAGGGGGATACAGATAACATACTCACTGATACACGCATATGCCCCTTCGCTTTTATCGTAAAATGAACTACTGTGCAGTCATTTGCGTACAAAATCAGTTTCATAGGTTGAATTTGTACTCACGTTTACAAGTAGGATAGTTGTAGTATCCAGCTTCACACTGGTTGCATGTTCTGCCGCTGTACTTGCTCTTGCATGTGCAGTTTCCGCTGTCCTTGTCGCACACTGGTGACACCGATCCCACAGAGTTGCACTCGCAGTCTTTTTAGAAAGAGAAGGATTAGAGACTATGTATAACTCGATGCCGTAAACCTCAAGAATTTATGACATAATGTAGGTTATGTAAATATATACGTAGGTATACGATTAAAATAATGTACGAAGATATTATAACTAAAATAAAAAAAAAGACATCTCTGAAAATTGGTGGCCAATCCTGTATATTGTTAGAAAAGCAGGTGCCGTTGTATTTTTTTGGTAATTAACTAAAAAATCGTAAGATCATCATCATCAGCCTATTTCAGTATATTGCTGGACATAGGCCTCCCCTAATGTGCGTTTACCGTTAGAAAGCTACATTATTACTGAGTAAAGTAGGCTATATTTATTACTAGAAAAAAATTAGGGATCCCGACTAAAACTTCAATAATGTCCACCTGTGCGAAGCCGGGACAGGCCGCTAGTTTTTAATACATACCTTTACATTCGGGTGAATAGTATCCATCTTCACAAATCTCACAAGATTTTCCCGCGTAGTTGTATTTGCAGGGACACTGTGGAAATAAATTATTGTTAATATTCCTCCTTACCAGCTGTATGACGTATAAAGCACTGTCTGTGTAAGTAGGTACCGCACATTCTTTTGATTGCTGTACTAAGAAATGTAGGTAATGTAGACTTGTCTTAATTTATGTCTGAGTGATTAAAATAATTGAAAAAAAAAATCATTTTTGGACGAATAAGGAATAGGTACTCACTATTCCGTCAACAGGCGTGCACTGCTGTCCGTCTGTACCGTTTAGGTTACACGTGCAGGGTTTACAGTCAGGATAGTCGAAGTAGCCGTAGGCGCACGAGTCGCAGTTTGGAGGGTTGAACTCGACTCGGCACTCGCAACGTCCAGTTTCCTCCTCGCAGTTGCCAGTTGAGTAGTGTAGGTCGCAATTGCAAGCTGGGTGTGAAATAATAGCAATTATCATAATATTTTTAAGTCTTATTTTATAAGAGCTGTGCTTAAAATGGAAATGTTAACAGCAGTCTATTAACGCCAGTGGTATACCCTAACGTGTTGTCATCTTAAGAGTCCGGCGGACCGAATTTCTCTTACAAACGTAATATCGAAATAAATCGTAATTCAAACACAATTTTATCAAATTCTGTTATTATTCTGATTCCAATACCGTTAATCTAATCTACGTTACCATTTCATCCAAAATACTTCACTGGAAATAAATGTAAGCGAATGTAATTTTTGATAACTTTACCAAGTTTGGAATAATTTTTTGGTCTTTTATGTTCAGTGAAGTAGTAGTAGACGAAATAGTATCGGAGTAACCTAGATTAACGGTATCCAAATCCGAATAATAACATTATTTGATAGAATATTGTCTGGAGTGCGATTTATTTATTACGTTTTTGTGGGCAATTCAAGCTCCGCCGGACACTTAAGACTTCTTTTGCCCCGTAATTACATTGGGTTCTTTACCCATCAAACCGGAACACACAATGACCATTATTTTCTAACCACAGGATTTACTCACGTTGACAGACATCAGTTTCGTTCCAGCTCTTTCCGTAAGGCCTGAAGAAGGTGGGCACGCATTTGTTGCAGTTAATACCCTCAGTGTGGTGTTGACAGTTCTTGCAGACACCACCGCCCTCATACCTCCCGTGGATGTCCAGGGAAAGTCTTTGCCTATCGACTTCTGGATCGTATTCGCATTCAGTCGAATGGCTGTGACAGTTGCAAGCTGTAAAAGAAATTCGTTGGTATATTTCTATAACCTCAGGAACGCATCATATCGTTTCAAGTAAAATATTTGTTATTGAGCTATTTCTAGTGACTCATAAAAAATCTGATACGACAGTATTAATCATACGAATTTCAAATTTTTTCCATTTGAAATGCATATTTACGCTTGCCCTCTACGATGAAGCTACTGCGTAATGTGCGTCACGACATAATTTTGTTCACAGTTTTGTCTCGCTTTTTCTGGTACGAGACAAATGCACGATATAAGCGTGCATTTGCGCATTATCGGCGCTCATGTTAATGTCGATTGATTGATTTAAATGTTTATTTGACTGGTTTCGTTCTAATCGCATAAAGACAAAGAAAGTTTTGAGACGTAACAGCCAGAGTTATCGAGAAAAATAGTTGAAATAAACTCACGTTCACAGGCGAACCTGTCCCAGTGTTGTGAGATCCTCCACTTCTTTTGTTCGAACCCTGGACAACACTCGGCGCACTGCGGTCCACAGGTGTTGTGTTGGCACACGCACTCGAGTATATTGGTGTTGGTAGCGGGGTCAGCAGGTTCGCAGGTGTCCGCGTGGCCGTTGCACATGCACCGACCACCGATACTGATGTCTTTAATACTGTAGAAGTACTGGCGAAAGAAAAAAAACTTTTAACATACCATATCGCATATTTTATCGGGGATTGGTGCTACAGATTTATTAAAGCATTTACCATAAGCTGAGCGATGGCCGTTTTGCGTGGCTGTGACGCATACTTACCCTTGTTTAAATACGACTATTGTGTGCGTCTTGTCCATGTAAATAAATATATTTTCTTTCTTTCTTTCCTTACCATGGTTCGAAATTATAGTTTTTTTTTTATATCTAAATGTCAGAAACCGAATAAACGAGGACTAAGGAACTGAACTTAGCGTGGTACTGCCAAGTTGCGAGGTAAATACAAAGTCAAAAATAAATACATCAATGAATTAGGTGATAGTTTACTATTAGATGATAATGGATGTGTGGAAAACTGAATATTTATTATCTATACTTATAATAAATCTGTGGAGAGGTCAATTCTGTACATGAAATATATTTCCAAAATAACTATCAGCGGGTGATTAGTGATCGATACTGACGCCAAAAATGCAATCAGTAAAATTTTTGTCTGTCTGTCTGTCTGTCTGTCTGTATGTTCGTAATAGAAACAAAAACCACTCGACGGATTTCAACGAAACTTGGTAGAATTGTTCTTCATACTCCTGGGCAGGTTATAGTATACTTTTCATCACGCTACGATCAATAGGAGCAGAGCAGTGAAGGGAAATGTTGGGAAAACAGGAGAACTTACTCCATTTTTTAAGCTTCCGTCGCGTGTGCAGCCTTAATGGTTAAAGCTACATAGAAATCATGTATGACGGAAATGTTCTCCTTAAAATCATATAAAAATATTTCACGACAGCAAATGTCTATCTTTTATGGTTGACTCACAATAACACGTGTAACTCCCGATAGCTTAGCAGTTAGGAGCTTTCTGATTATATTTGTCTACTCTTACGTTAGGTGACTGACTGACTGACATAGTGATCTATCAACGCACAGCCCAAACCACAGGTTATAGTATACTTTTCATCACGCTACGATCAATAGGAGCAGAGCAGTGAAGGGAAATGTTGGGAAAATGAGTGATTCATGAGAAAGGTTTCAAGCTATAAACGCAGGTGAAACCGCGGGCGAAGAACTAGGGAACAAAGTAACTATTCCACGCGGACGAAGTCGCTGGCAAAAGCTAGTATATACTATAGATATAAAATACTGTGGAATCATCTCTAAAGCAAAGCGAGTGATGACATATTAATAACTCATTAGGTATGATTTCAATTACTGGAAGTACCATCATCTTGTTTTTTTTTACTGCTGAGTACCACTACTACATTTGACTTTAGTCTTGTCTTGTAAGAGTCAAGAGAGGATGGAGTTCACGATGCAGGTAAATAAATACTTTTTCGGGGTCTGGCTCTCTATACACACGACTGGACCACAATGAAACTATTTGGTGCTAGTCCAACATTGTGAGTGTAGCTAGCTAGCCAGGTAGCCAAGAGGATTATTAGATCCTACCACCAAATTTGCTGGGTTTTGTTGACTTTTAGAACAAGCCTTTCTTCTCAACTTGCGGAAAGGAGGTTTGGTATTCTTAGCTGTCTTCCTTACGGCCAAAACACTGTAGCAAGAATGCAAATTAAGAGAATATGTTTGATAGTTAGTTCAACTTACTCGCCGTGTAACGGTGGGGTCCTGCTTGGCCACTGACATGAGATGTCCCAACAAGTTCTTCGTTCTCAGCAGACGTAGACGCACGTTCGTTGCTCTAGTCCATTCCTGTAGCACTGACGAGTTGAAGTAGGAGTTCGCCGAGGGACGGTAGTTTAACAGTGATATCGGGATCTAGAAAGAAAGAAGAAGCAAATTATAAAAGAGCTGTGGAGGGGCGTGGTGTGTTGCCCCTCACACCAAAGGGAGGATCTTCCGACCAGGCGGGTGTTTGCCAATAAAGTCCACAGACCAGTAAAGTCGACTTCCAGTGTAATCACATAGGGCTGAATATATCAGTAGGTATTTTACATGAAGCTAATTCCATCAGACCGCTGCAACACAATTTCTGGGCTGACCCAATATCTTAAGGATAAACTGGTTCTCGGTCTACCATTAACTGTAATATCATCATACGTGTTCATATTATGATAGTCCCATGAACCGATGCGTTAACGTGGTCTCCGAGACACAGAGAGTTCTCGAAGAATGGTCACCCATCCATAGACTGACTGCAGTAAGTACAGCTTCACTTAAGAGATCGTTTGATCACTGGATATAGGTCGCAAACGTACTAACCTACATAATACTTTACAGAATATTTCTAAAAATTCAAAAAGTCTCACCTCACCACCTTCTAGTGGTACAATCTTGGAGTATTCAGTGCTGCAGATAACTGAGTCATCTTTGGTGATGGGCTGCAGACTCTCTTTGCCGAAATAACGCTCACAATCCCTGTAGATGGATGTAAAGACATGTTAACACTTAATTTCTGTGATGGGCTGGACATGCAATGGTGCAAAGCTGAGGAGTACTTGCTTCGAAATTGTTCTAGGAAGAAATCTAGATGTCTAGTCTATTGCTTGAGGGACGTGTGATATATGTGTTATGGTCGCTGAAAATCACTGATGCTTTTGTATACAAGTATCTATGCGAAGGAGATTTCGTACTTGCTGTGGCCTCCTATACCATGCTACATATGTGTGAAATTTTGCCAATTCATTAAAATGTTTAATTCAATTAAAAAGTGCGACATTTGTAATGATTAAAAGTTTGTCAGGACGGATGACGAACCTTGGTTTAGTTAGAAGGACAATAATGTTTTACGTGTAAGTTTAAGGATTTTGAGAAAGGAGTTTTTTAGGATATGTTAAGGCCGATATTATGAAAAAGGGAGCTAATGGTGAAGTGACGGCTGATAGGGAAGAATGGAAAAAGGGCATTCTGCGCTGACAACAAATCTATTGGAACAGGGGTAGGAATAAGATGCTGATGAACTGTTTTTTTAGTAAACTGCTCCCCAGTTCATTAGTCACTGTCATACTCACTGAGGCGAATCAGAGAAGTACTGCCAAGGTTTGAAAGTCTTCCCGTAGTCCGTGGATTTCTCCAGCATCCAGAGACCGGGCCGTGGGGAGTTTCCCATCTTAACGAACACGTAAGCCACATGGAATTCCTGGAAAAGAAAACAATTTAGACTTTATCGTTCCTTTAAAATAGCTATTGCCCCTCATCTTCATCCTGGACTTTTCTAAGTTTGTTGGAGTCGGATTCTCATCTCACATGATGCTACTGGGCTGGAAGCAGAAAGGTATGATTCTTTTTTTTTAAATGCTTGCTAGCAATGTGGGTCGCACATTACTAGTTTCATGTTAACCCCTCTTGCTAAGCTAAATGCTTGTGTTACGAGTAGATTCACGTCAGTAGTGCAATGGTTGGGTTTCGAACCAGCAATCACCGAAAACCGACGCCTTAGCCATTAGGCTACCGCCGCTTTTACATCTTACGAATTGTCTCATTCGTCTAGAGTTCGTAAGCGCGACTGCTACGCTAGATGTCTTGTGTTCGATTCCCAAGTCAGGCAAAATGGATTTTGATTTGATGAAATTCTCAGTAGCACGTCGGAGTTTGTAATAATGGTTGATTAATGGCAATAGGCTCGACCTCTATTACATGGGACCTAAATATACTGGCGAACTGTAGGTGTACTCGAGTACACTTCTGCCTTGTCCTGTGGAATACAGGCGTGATGGTATGTTAGTATGTTATGATTCCGGCTGTCTATCTTTCAATCGTCACAATGGTAGTAAAACATCGTGTAACACCTATGGTATTTTTATGATGTCCGGGGTGACGTCTTAACGGTCGCGATGAGTTAAAAATGGTCCTTTGTCCATAGGCTGATCTTAGTGAGTGCAACTAACGTTGCTGATAATTCAATCATCCCAGTTCATCATCTCTTCTTTTTACCCGACTACGAATAACGAAATGAAATGTTTAACAGTCCTTCTAAGTACATTATCGAAGTGCGGATAAAAAAATAATAACATAAGACTCTGCTTTGTATTTGTGCTCATTTGTTTTACTGATTACTTTGTTCAACAGTAGTAGGGGATTTCCCGAAACTGTTACAAATATAGGTACCGAGAACTCTACTGACAATGGAAAATTGATTGCTTTAGCTACTGATAGCACAAGTAGGTATCTTATTACTTATAGGGTTGTATACGGATGTGTATCGGAACCTAGAAAGAATGTGCGTAGGTACGCGCGTAACTACTGTCACATCACTCTTTTTTAACATAACATAACATATCATCACGCCTATATTCCCCGAAGGCTTAGGCAGAGGCGTACTAATGTACACCCACAGTTCGCCTGGTATGTTAGGTCCCATGTAATAGGGGGCGAGCCTATTGCCATTAACCGGGCACAAATCCAGACTCCGAGCTGCTACTGACAATTTCATAGAAAAACTCAATAACACTTTGCTCGACCTGGGGATCAAACCCAGGACCTCTAGCTTTTCCAACCCCTGACGAAAAAGAGGGGTGGTATAAGCTTGTGTCTGTCAGCGGCACCATAGCTCCTGAACGGATAAACGATTTTGATTATTAAACTCAGACCAATCTGGCAACCACTGTAGGTAATTGTGTATTTTTATGCGTACTTAGAATGCATTATTTTTCACCAAGTCATAAGGATTTTTTGTTATATTAAAAATCGTTCATTCTGAAGTGTTTAATGATTGATCATTCCAACCTTTTAATCCAATTATATCGGGGTCAGTATATAGGCACTCGGAAGTACTCTAACTCAAATAACAATCCTAGATTTTTTTTTTGTAAAATCGTTAATAGATTAGTTAATGTTATATTCATCAAAAGGTGTTTAATTCTACGTTCAAGTTTAAATGGTTATATTTCAAATAGGTTTCTAAATACAAGCAATATGAAGCGGGGTATAGTTGCATGGTACTAAAAAGTAAATTTTATGGAGAAGAAATCCCATAAAGAAAGACATAGATCCCATAGACACTCTTTTAAAATTACAGGTGTTACATACTTCGCTGGCAGGTATAATTTTTTGCTAATAGACGCTTATATTTAAATAACGGACTGCCTCATTAGTCTAGTGGTCCCAAGCGCGACTGCTACGCTAGAGGTCCTGGGTTCGATCCCCAGGTCGAGCAGCGTTATTGGGTTTATCTATGAAATTCTCAGTAGCAGCTCGGAGTTTGGATTTGTGCCCAGTTAATGGCAATAGGCTCGCCCCCTATTACATGGGACCTAAACATACCGGCGAACTGTGGGTGTACATTAGTACGCCTCTGCCTAAAGCTTCGGCGAATACAGGCGTGATGGTATGTTATGTTTTGTTTAAATAACGTTATAACGTTATTTGTTTAAAGTTATTATAAAAGGAATATATATCTAGCTGAATATGGATACATTACACGAAGCTATAGCTTTCAGAATTCGGTTTTGCAATTCGCTACTCTATTTTTATACCAATTTTATTCGACACGTGTGCAGCAAATTAATATTTCGTCATAAAAAATGATTATGTGTTATATTTTACGAGCCTATGATCTATTCGTGACATACTAGTAATCGCGTTGTGAACTAATAACCTCGCCCTTAGGCACATAAAGTTTTTATCGTGGACCGTTATCGACACCCACTACATCCTCCGTGGATGGGATCATGCGGTCGGTGAGTGATACATCCCTAAGTTAGAAGAATGAAAAAAATAATATTGCTTTTATAAGAAATATATAAGACTTGCAAATTACTAAGACAAATATCTACTATATGAAAAGGTAAACTTGGGAACGTCATTAACTTCATCCTAAAGGCTAAGAATGAAGATTTTTAAAACCACAATAATTATGATAATAAAATATCCAACGTTTTTTTTATTGATTAAGTCGGCAAACGAGCTGACGAGCGACCTGGTGGCAAGTAATCATCATCGCCCATGGGCACCTGCAACACCAGAGGAGTTGCTGATGCATTGCCGACCCTTAAGAACCCCTACGGACTACGTAAGTAATCATCGTCACCCATGCACACCTGCAACATCAGAAGAGTTGCTGATGCGTTGCCAACCCTTAAGAATCCTTACGGACTACAGACTGCCAGAGCCGCTGTAACCGAGGGGAACTCTTACGTGCAAAAGTCAAAACACACACCAAGGTGCTTTACGACGGACACTCGTAAGGGTGGTCGCCAGCCAGTCAAACCCCAAGAGGTCCTACCACCGAGCTAGTCAGATATTTTCACGCCTCTTACGGGATGCCTATCTGAAAGGCAGTGAGGAATAGTATTCTAACCTGTCCCCACACAGGTAAAATAACAACTACCCTATTGGCCTCAAGCAATAAGACAAGAATGTTAGAATGGAATAAAATATTCTTTATTACACTTATGCAAATTGCAATTTTATAAATAACTAGCGACCCGCCTGAGGTTTCACCCGCGTTGCTCTGCTCCTATTGGTCGTAGTATGCAGCTTTATAATATTAGTATAAATATAATGGTACGGTCAACAAGGGGTCAACAGCACTTCATGGTATCCAAAACTGTCAAATTACTTCAATCGATTTTCAATTTAATCTCCAAATAATGGAGTTTATTATTCATTGGAAATGTGACAGTTTGTGACAGCTTGATGTGCTGTTGACTGTAAATCGGACCCAAACATAACAAGTATACTTTGAGAAATACAGTCGTGATGGCATGTATCTACAAATCTAGCCTGTTATTGACCGTGTGACTGTTGGACTGCCATACTATAGGTCCGAGTTAGAATCCAAAGCGCGCACCGCCGATGTATAGTAACTATTACTAGCTGTATTTTTTTCTGATAGGGGAGCAAACGAGCAGACGGATCGCCTGATTGTAAGCGATTACCGCCGCCATGGACACCCGCAACACCAGTGGAGTCAGATTGAGTGATATTCCCGGGTGGCGAGGGCGGCGGGGGCGTATGCTAACAGTGGGCTAGCTTGGTGGACTAGGGAAATGGATTGATGATCATGATATTATCAATTAGCAAGTTTTAACGCAAGCCATATAATTAAAAACATTCAAGTCCGATTTATAAGAAATCTATATCTATACCTATATTAAAATTGTAACAGGCCGATGTCTTATTTTTTAGGATATTCTCCTGTATCGTGGGTGCATTTACAAACACAAATTCTCACATACAGAAACGCCCAGACCTGGAACAACTATCAGTAGATCATACAAATATTTGCTCCGTGTGGGGATCGAACCCACAACACGTGGCGCCGTAGCCGATCGCTCAGCCGCTACGCCAAACGTGTCGTCGTGGGATGTCTGTACATTATATTTATTAGAGCAGCAGAAGCCAAAATAACAATTATTAGAATTTCTGTCCGGTTTAAAGAGCGAGCCAGCCCTGTGTTGCCAGGGATTTTGAAAACATACACAAAACGGACACACAGCACAGATTCGAAACATATATCCGTGGATCACAAACATCTTAAGTGGGAATCGAAACCACGATACACGGCGCAAGGGCAGTTAATAGCCAGGTGATCACTTGAGCCGAAAAATCAATAAACGCACAGTGTTGCCAATGTAGTTTTTTAATGTAAATATTTATTTATTTGCTTTTGTGTTTAATAATGATAAAACCACAGATGCCAAATTATACAGCTGCAAAATTACAATTATAAAAATATAAATTAATTTACGTCTCAAATTACAGAGGCTACACAGCATGTAAAAGAATATACATACATACATATACTTGAAACACATCACAATATCTTAGCAAATCAGCACTAGCTCATATTAATTCGCATTTGCAATACGTGCGCAAAAGTCGCATTACAGATAGTAATCAAATTTCGCCTCGGCAGCAGTGTTCACAGAATTGCATAGCTTCCAAACAAAACATTATGATAGATATATATAGGCACAGCTGTACTATACACCAACAGTTCGCTGGTATGTGTTGGTTCCATGTAAAAGGAAAAAGACGCGAGACTTTAACCATTAACCGGACACAAAGCTAAAATCTAAGTATCTACTGAGAATTTCATTAAAAAACCCAATAACACTTTACTCGACCTGGGATCTCTCACGTAGTAGTCATGGTGACACAGGGGCTTGGGGCCATTCTGATAGAATTGCAATAAGGCAACACAGTACAAACGCAAAACTGTGGGATCTTGCTTTTAAATCCAATAAAAACGAGCATACCAGATTTTACATCTAGGGCTTCCGGGGCTGTGACTGTGCTAAGACTACAAATGTGGTGATGGTTTCAAGAATTGGTCTTCAAGACAACATTCATTTAATCATTTAATCAATACTGTGTATGACCGTAGAGGCGGAAGAGGAATTCTCAACCTTTATTTAAATTCAAGAGTCTAAATTCAAATCAAGTCGTATGTTCCCGCGAAAACATTCGGTGAAGCTCGTAAATCCATTCTATAATTATTGTTTATTATCCTAACATCGCATGAAGTAACCGGGGTCGATGCACTCACAAACATAACGCTATTTCTGGGGTGTCCTGAATAGACATCCAGTGGGGACATATGGCTTCGAATAATTCTACAGAATACAGAATTAGAAATACAATAAGAAAGCACTGCATTTGTGATTAGTTGAATTTTACGGAGGAGAAATAGTGTTGTCCATTGTTGAGTATAATAAAGCTATTATTACATATTTTTAATTGGAAGGGATGGTGATCCCATCTCCCAAGTATTCTAATATCAATAAACGGATTTTATAGCTTTTTTGTTAGATAAAACACTACACCATTTTGAGATGAGAAGATAAATCATTTTTTTATTAATTATATTTATTTAAGTATTGTACTATTTTTGTTACATCTTGGTGTCTAGCCTGCGCTGGAAGAATTTTGTAGGTGCTCTATAATAGCTGGATGAATTATGTACTTAATCGAAACACGAATCTATAGTCTCTGATTACCCTAATGGGAGACAGGCGTGAAAATATGTATCGAAACTCACTTATAATCCACTTGAAAATATCTAGATATTCATTGATGTGTATATGCTAAATAAATTTGCATGTACTTATCTCAGAACATATTGCTTACCACTAGGTAACGGCCTGGGAATCTTTACAGCGATGAATAAAATCAGAGGATGTTACAATATGTTTTGAATGATGTCATCGGCTTAAACTAAACTATGTGTATGGTAAGATATCTTACACATTGCAGATCCTGTTGTCTGTTTATTATCATTATTTATAGGAATGTGCTTATTCTTTTAAAAATTTTGACGATGATCCGGCGGAACATTAAACGTAGGACACATAAAATTCCCAAGTTGGGAAGCGAACTACGTTTAAGGAGTTCATGATCATAATTTTCATCTCAATCAATATTTATTGATTTTATCAACTAGCTTCTGCCCGCGACTTTGTCTGCGTGGACTTCAGGACTGGGTCCGACCTGGATAAAAAGTAACCTATGTGTTATTCCAGACTATAGTCTATCTCTGTGTCAAATTTCATTCAGATCCGTTCAGGGGTTCTGGCGTGAAGGAGTAACAAGTATCCATACATCCAGACATCCATATATCTATAGTCATAAACTTTCACGTTTAAAATATTAGTAAGGATTACCCAATTTTAATTTCGTATTAATACCTGTAGTTAATTATACTATGGTAGCGAACATCTTTGAGTACATAAATTTGGATCATTTTACCAAGAAGTCTTTAAAATTCTTTTTGAATGCCTGGTTATTGAGAGTACGAATTCGACTGAATGCACTGCAACGCTACACATATGTACGCCACATATTTGTACTGAAAACATATGGCACTTTATCTATAAAGAATAAACTGCGAGATAAAATGAGTCTATGCATTAACTTTTTGCATTCCGTAGAAAGATTTTTCCGTAGAAAGAATTGAAACTGTGCTTTCATTTGCTGATTAGCAAAGATTATTGTTAACTGCGGTAGGTCTCGTGTCAGTTCTATTGTAACTTTGAAGTGTTAACACTTCTTACACATAGTTACAGTTATATTGCGTAGGTATGTGTATGTTTTCCTACACATTTTGAACATTTTGGTAGAAATTAATTAATCAATAATCATTACATGGATGCTGAGTGCACCTAGTTTTTGACAATTGATGATATGCTAATGGTACTCGTATACTTTTTGTAACCAATTAACGAACATTCCTTTTCATTACTAATAGAGTAACTCATTACAAATTATCGAATGGGTTATTTGCCATCATTCTAATCTGAATAATAACAGCCATGCATCTTCGTAGAGACCAATGACTTAGGACCTCATAATGAAGGTAACAGTTAGCCATTGTCCTCCGAAGACTCGTGACCCGCGGTCCTGTGTGGAATCTCACCCGGAATATCGAAGTAAAACGAAGTAATACGGTATCTTATAATAACATACCATAACGCTTGTATTATTCGGAGGGTTAAGCAGAGGTGTATTAATCTACACCCATGTTTGGGTCCCATGTGGAGCGAGCCCATTTCCATAAACCAGGGACAAATACAAAAATCGAGCTGTTTCTGGGAATTCCATAGAAAACCCCAATGAGCCTTTTCCTGAACTGGGAGTTGAACCCAGAACCTCCAACGTAGCAGTCGTGAGTCTTATGGGGAAGAGCCAGCAACAAACTCCGTAGATACACTTTTAAATAATAATGTTTTAGTTCTGTTAACATATTTTTTCTAACTCCACTATTTTTTTTATTTAAACGTACCTGTCCAAGGTCGATGGTGAGGTTCACCTCGTTGTACTTCATCCCTCTGGACAGCGGTGGACTCTGCCACCAGGTCTCCGAGCTGTCCACCGCGTACTCTGGAGGATGCTTCTTGGCTTCGTTTGTCGCATCGCAAATGTCGCATACCTGGGAAAATTATAAGTCTGATTAGGTGGAATAATAATATAAGGATTAGGCTTACTCCTTACCTACTAGGTCTGAAAACTCTATTACTGGCGAAATACAAAGACGTACTTTTAATCAACTTCTGATATCAGAAAGATTTTGTTTAATTATACTCCATGATTCGCCATTATGAAACACCAAGGAAAAAATATCATAAACTAATACAAGTCACTTTAAGAATTTAGAGGAACTTTTACAAGATAACAGGATCTTAGAGGAATAAACACGTGTGTTATAAGAAAAAATGCCCGAAAGAATTGATGGGGATATAGAAAGTTAGAGTAAAAAGAAGAAACCAATGACCGGTGGACTCCTCACAGGAGAGTCAAGAATGCTAGACCGAGTATTGTCGCGTGAATTGGGAGATGTTTACAGGAGTTGACAGATTGGTAAATGGGAATGACAAAGTTATTGTGAATGATTATGTTGAGCACTGACCTCCACTCAGAGTGAAGAGAACTGGCATTCTATTGGCCGATTGCAGTATGTACGAACGAGTTACAAGCTCGACAAATATTCCATACAATTCATGTAAATTAATATTCAAGAGATCCGTGTTCAAAAATAAGCACGTTTACTCAATACAAAGTGTAATTGAAAAATGTGAAGTTTTCCTGCTATGATTAGGGGAGTACCTATGCACTACGCGTGCGTAACTGTATTGATTGAATTCCCCTAATGAACCTAACGGATTCGGACTGCCGGACCTGTCCTTAATTCGAATAATTATGAAAAAGTTCGAACTTTTTCCCCTGCTTCAAAGTTGTGTTGTTTTGTTTTAACAAATAGGCATAATAATGTTATGAGAAAAAATTGATATAATTTGGCATTCAATCATCAATGAGTACCATTCTTATTACTCTTGCTATTATTTAGGGCAGATTTTTCATCGCCAGATAACTTTATCGGAGGAATAAATTCGAATTTTTTACAGTTTTTCTATACAATATCTGTCAAACGTCAATTTTATTCCAAAGTTAAGTTATCTGGCGATGGAAAAATCGACCCTAGAATAATTAAAGTATCCACCACAAGTTCCATGTTGCTACCAAAAAAGTAGATATAATTTCACACACCTTTCGAAAATCATTCCTATTCAGCTCCATTCACAAAACCTCTGATTCCAGAAACTTCTCACTAAACCCAAATCCATTCAAATTTGGAAGCATTGTGTTTATAAAAACAAAGGAGCTAAGTTAATAGGATGCGCGCGGGCATTTGGCCGCCACATGTCCGCAAAAAGGCCACGAGGATAGTCGATGTTTGCCGAATTTCTCCGAAGTGGCTGAGGACCCAGTATTATAATAATATCGTGTTACACTGCTGCGAGATGTTTGTCATTAGTGATGATTTTATTCAAATAAAACAAAAGTGATGCAGTCTAAACCAATTTTTATTTGAATATGAAGGTGTTCGCGCTAAAGCCGTTTTTCTCAATAATTATCTTGGGAATTTGAATGCATAAGGAAACTTCCTGCAAATTCCTGGAAGTAGTGGCTTGGGGTATAATTAATAATGTCAGTAGGTACCTAGTGTAGTTTCTATTTTTTTAAGATAGGTAGGATTTGGATAGATAGGATCAAGGCGTAGAGTTTCATATCTCTTGAAAAATCTTGAGTCGTAGCTGTGAAAATCAACATACTATCACGCCTGTTTTCCCCCAAAAGGGTGAGTCAGAGAAGTATTAATGTACACCCACAGTTCGCCAGTATAGGTCCCATATAATAGGGGGCGAGCGTATTGCCATTAATCGGGCACAAACTCCAAACTCCAAGCTGCTACTGAGAATTTCATAGAAAAACCCAATAACACTTTGCTCAACCATGGAATCCAAGCGCGACTGCTACACTATAGCAAAATACTAGTGGGTTTTTCTATGAAATTTTCAGCAGCAGCTGGAAGTTTGGATTTGTGCCGGGCAATAGGCTCGTTCCTATTACATGGGACCTAAACATACCGGAAAATTCTGGGTGTACTCTTTATCTCTGCCTAACCCTTCGGGGAATACAGGTGTGATGGTATGATATGTTATGTCATTTCCGTTTCATAACAGCAAGTTTCATTTAAATGTCTATTATGAGTATCTATTTCTTCAGTAATGGGCTCGAATTCGCCGAAATTCGTTACGTCACCAGTTTTATTTTAATACAGGAACTAAATAAACAAGAAGTTCTTAAAGCTTAAGTCTTGCTTAAGTTGACAACTGATTATGATGACAGCAAATATTACGTCATTAAACTACTGTAATGGTACTAGTACTGTGACACATTTGTAGCACTTCTGCTGAGCGTGGGTTCGATTTTCAAGTCGAGCTAAACGTTTTTGGCTTAAAAAGTTTGAATATATAATTATTGAATTATAACATAGGAACTTTAACTACTAGCAGGGGTGGATATTTGTATATCAGGATATCAGTTCACCCCTACTCTCTTTGCTTAAAGGTACGGCAGCGCTTGAATGGCCCACAAAAACGTAATACCAAAATAAATCGTAATCCAGACAATATTCTATCAAATTATGTTATTATTCGAATTAGTCTAGATTCCTATCGTACTATTTCGTCTACTACTACTTCACTGGAAGTAAAGGACCGGAAAATCGTTCCAAACTTGGTAAATTTATTAAAATTGCATTCGCTTACATTTATTTCCAGTTAAGTATTTTGGACGAAACGGTAGAGTCGGAAACTAGATTAACGGTATCGGAAACGAAATAATAACAGAATTTTATCATATTGTGTTTGAATTACGATTGAATTCGGTATTACGTTTGTAAGAGAAATTCGGAAACTCTTAAGTCACTTTTTGCGATGCCTATGTTAGGAAATTATCAAATTACCTACATTTCTGGACACAAAAAAGTATCAACAAAATACCCTTCATGTTTTAATTTTGAAATATCACCTGTTCCGCAAACAATACATTAACCCAAAACCTATTAAGCACTCAAATATGTGTGTTTATTTAAGTTCAACTGAGATATTGGGTTCATAGTTCAAAGATAACGAAAATATTTAACTAGTGGCGACCGTTACTTATCTCTGTCTTAATTTTAACTTGAACTGCGCTATTATTGGGTACGCTTTCTTTTGACTACTATATTATAAAATCCGGTCAATAAAATCATTTCAAACTTTTAACGGACAGTTATTAAAACAAATCTGTTAAAATTTGCTTACAAATATGATTTTGACATACTTGTATGGACCTAAGTCAAAATTGTATCATAGTAAGCAAATCTACTGACAGATTTACAAGCAGTAAGTATATTTGTCTTACAAACAGGATTTTTAACTATAATCGTATGGACGATATGTCAAAATCGATAGGATTTAGGATTTCTATCCAGAATAAGCTAATGTATTGACATATTAGTTTTAGAAACGAGTAATATAATATTATCTTTTGATGTTTTTCATTGTTTTTGATATCAAGGACTCATGTCCCTAGATATAACCGGAAACGCTATCTGAGATCACACAAGTGAAAGATTTCACAACTTCACCCTAGATTATGTAAGTAGGTAATATAGAGCTTTTGGCGTCGCCAGAGCATCGAACCCGTTATCAGTCGGATGCTGGGCCGGCGGGACAGAGATAGCTTATCACTCGCTTATCACGCGGTAGCCGCTTGTTCTACACTATGTTCGGTATTCATAATAAACTTGAATACTTTACGCCTACAATGTAATTTTTAGTGAACAGAATTGTATTCTGTATCAAAGGACCCAAGGAATATTTTGGCTCTGTTCCATTTATGGGCCGACATAATACTTTAGATGATCCCTTTAATGACCGCCTATTCCATTTACCATAAAATAATTCGCCATTAGAAGTCATCTTCATGATTATGTTTCTCAATCGAAAATATAAAGAAATACAGTGTAAGCAAGTTAGAACAATTAGGAACATTCACAAAAATGTAACAGAGTTTACACAATATAAATAAGATATGGTAATTCTGCCATAAGAACAGTATGAGGAATTTTTGACTTGTACGGTATTGGAACGATTTAGAATTTTGGTTCTCCTAAAAATCTGATAAATTTGATTTGCACCCTATTTACAAGTAAGCAACGGTATGTATATATTTAAACCAGTATAGTATCAACAGTAAAACAATAAATATTAGCTTCATGTTGTACCTGCAGGTTTCATTTTGACCCAATTGTGTCGATTGTAGCTCTAAATGGCTGAAAAGCGGGATATCCTAGATATATGGCGTTTTAGCCATTTAAACTACGGCTTATACTTGCTTTACCTAATAAATGAAATGACCATTGAAATCTGATCTTGGATTAAAATGGAAATCAATAATTTTACTACAGTTTATAAGAATACTCTTATAAGAATAATGTTTTATATGCCACCTGTGGGTAGCGGTAACAGCAAATAGGTAAATCGAGTAATTGTATCGGCACCATTACTAGCCTCGTAAATTTGCATGTTATTAAATGTCAAATTAACAATGAATCTCGTCTAGTTATACCTACAATAGTTTTAAGACTCAATATAAAAAAGTAATTTCGGCGTGGAGTCCTTATTATCTATAATACCATGACATAATTATCACAATATTATACAATTCATAATATTCTATCTAACATTATCAAAGGACCAAAAAAATGGACGGCTTGAATTTAAAAAAGAAAACGAAGCGAAAGTACACTAATATACACACAAAAACATAAACAATCTCACCTGTCCTTGAATCACATGCTCATCATGATCTGCATTTGCGCCGACTAATTTACAGTATAGTTCTGGCCCTTCGTCGCCGCAGGTAGCCGTCGCCGTAATCTTCTTTTTAGATGCTAAGTTAAAATACCTCGGAGTCAATACTTCTGTGTGCACGAGGACTGTTTGTACTAGTACTAGGAGCGATATAAATACGCATGCGCCCGCCATGTTGCGCGGACGGCGGCCCGTCGCCGAATGCCGTGCGTTGGCGCAGGGGTAGCGTCGGGTTTTTTAGAGGACGAATTAGCGAGGGCTCCTATTGTTCGTTGGGTGGATGATTGTGTGCTTGCATTGGGGTTTCGAGGTTTCTGTTCCAATCACATGTTGGGCGGCCTGAAAGGGATTTACTGCGACACTGCTTTCATTATTTTTAACTGAATTGCTTTGTGAACCAGAAGACGAAGAACTACGGGTGAGTGGCATTCATTGTTACAAAACGCACTTGTTGGGTATCAATATCTTATCATAATAATATAATAACAGTACCTACTTACTTACATTGTTTTTAGTGTTTTCAATAAGTCATAATTTTGCGTTGATCTTGAAATCAAACTACAAACAAAAACTATAAAAATGGCAATTCCTAACATATTGTAAAGTAGGTAGGTATATAAAATATTCGTGATTTCGTAAATACCTATAACAGTAAAAAAACGTTGTTATTGTCATATTATTTAATACCTATACATTATAATATGTTAGATACCTATATGAAAACATTTTAATATTAGCTGATAGGTAGGTGAGTACTTAGGTAGGTACCTACCCGCGGTGTAGCCTGCGATCATTTCATTTTTTCCAATGTCATGGGAATTTCTCAAAATCCCTTCTTAGTGTTCTGTTCAAGTTATTCATTATTTATTTATTATTCAGAGCACCACACTAATTTTATTTATGACAAACAAACAAACACATATTTCCTCTTTATAATATGAAGATTAACAATTGCAATGACTTTTGTTAGAGTAAAATAAATATGAATCAATTTTACATCATGAGGGCCAATTTTTTTTTTTTACAATTCCTCTAAATGGCTTCAAAGGTACATAACGATTTAAGGGTATTCAATACGGGTATCGAAAAAATTAAATGTATTCACAGCGCCGTCTAGTTTTAAAAAAACAAAACTTACGGCAATAAATATCATATAATTATTAATTGCATTTAACTCTTCCCCAGCTCCGAACTCCGAAACTCCGAGCTGCTATTGAGAATTTCTTATAAAATCCGAATAACACCCAATATTCACATTTTTACTTAGGTTAGTATTCATTTATTCCCGAATCACCCAATTGGTCTAAGTTAATTTGATGGGCAATAGGGGGTATTTAATTTACAAACGACAAAGCAAAATGTTGTTATGATTTATTATCCATCCAAATCCTATAATAAACAGTTATCCAGCGATCGACACCCAAAACGTGTCAACCGCTTCCAAAAATATTTATTCTCGATATATAATACTATGCTATGTTTAGTAAGTTTATAAAGATGAAATCCGACGGTCTACGAACTGCGGTAACGAAACCATAGCGACTTCTAATTCAACGTCAACGCCATCGAGTTATCACTGCGTCAAACTTGGAGCAACGAAATATTTTATTTTGTTGTTACCTACGTAAAATTGTGTATGGCGACGATAATAAAACTATAGCCGGCCGATGTCTGTACATAGGTATATAAAAATTAAAATAACTCTAATAGTCTTTTTAACAGCAGTACTAGAAGCCAAAACATTTTTGCAGCTCTCTGTTTGTCTGCGCATCACCCATAAACTACTGTACGAAATTGGATGTGGTTTTCATAGTAAATACAACTCCAATGTTGGGTCTAAAATATGGTGCATCTTGAGTAGTTATGGCAATTAGCGAATTCATAGATAGTTATTTTTGTCATATCTGATGTCGCGAGAATCCTTTAAACGCATTTGAGAATGTTAAAACACATTTTAATGTTCTTAAATAATTTATGTAATGTCAATTGTTATTAAAAATAGGTGTGCCGAATCAAGCTTCGCTATTATGTAGATGAATTATATTCACGACTTGTCTGTCTCGTTAGCCTAGTGGCAGCCAGGACGTCTAGCGTAGCTACGCTAGAGGTCCTCGGTTTGATTCCCAGGTCGAGCAAAGTGTTATTAGGTTTTTCTGCGAAATCCTCAGTAGCAGCTCGGAGTTTGGGAATTTGTACCCGGATAATGGCAATAGGCCCGCGCCCTATTATCTACATGTGACCTAAACATACCGACGAACTGTTTGTGTATATTAAGTACGCCTCTGCCTAACCCTTCGGGGAATACAAGCGTGATGGTAAGGTTATATGGTATGTCAAGTTGGAATATATTAAAAACACTAAATATAGCACTGCTCACCACTTTGAAAAAAGAACAAACAGCTTACACACATCTACGAGTATTAAAGAGTTGACGTATTTGAAGTTTATACAGTTTTTTTTAAAGCGTATTGGTTATAGTGGTTATTTTATTGGAGTTACACTACAGTCAACAGTAACGAAAAATGAAACCATCATTGTAAAATATGTATGGGGTTTTTTTACCTAGCTTATTCAGCAACTTTTCTAATTCTATTTTTCCAATAAATACGAGTATTAAAGTATATAAAAAAAATATCAAATTAAAATATATCTGTGATAATTATACCTATTGACGAGCATACTGATTTCTGAGACTTACGCGAACATTAGACATATTAAAATAAAATCAGTTTACGGATTTAATCGCGATATATTTACATTTACAAAATTCCTTGCCCGTGACCATGGATTCTACAGAGTCCGAAACGTCGGGATTTTGTAAATGTAAAATCGCGATAAAATCCGTAAACTGGATATATTTTAACTAGTCTGATAAAACTTAGTCATTGTTTCAGGCGACACCTATCAAATGTAAATATAAGCAGTCATCAAGCAGTTGTCATCTAAGACAACTGCTTGATGCTATTTCTTTTCATCTTATGCTCCCTGTATCCATTCTCGTGCTCATTAATAAAGCTAATTTTGTGCAGTTATGGAGAGTTATGGGTACGTACCTATATGTAGCGGGCTTCAAATTTAAATGCCATTTACTATGAACGTGGCATATCTATTATTATTATATCATTGAGTAGATATTATATTATTCGATAAGGATTTTTTAAGCTATTGCATAGCTTCTATCGCGGGCCTTGAGCGTGGGGACCGAATCCAGAAATTCCGTAACGAAAAAAACCTAACACGCTTGTCTCTTTAGTTCAGCAACTCGCCTTTAGGTGGCATTGGTTGTATTACATAAGTTGATAAAAACAAATGCCACCTAAAGGCGGGTTGCTGAACTAAAGAGAAACACGCTTGTCTCTTTAGTTCAGCAACCCGCCTTTAGGTGGCATTGGTTGTATTACATAAGTTGATAAAAAACGCAATAGCTTTACTTTCTGCAATAGCTTTACCGCGGCAGTCCCCGAGTGCCACACGTCTTTTTTTTATATAATAGGAGGGCAAACGAGCACACCGATCGCCTGATGGTAAGCTTAATAGCTTACCATCAGGCGATCCATGGTTGTCCATGGGCTGCGGTAATCCGCAGCCCATGGACAATCGCAACACCAGAGGAGTCACAAGTGCGTTGCCGACCTTTTAAAAGGGGATTGGGCCTCCGGTAACCTCACTCACTCGACAAAACGCAACGTAAGCGTTGTTTGACGCCGGTTTTCTGTGAGGCCGTGGTATCACTCCGGTCGAGCCGGCCCATTCGTGCCGAAGCATGGCTCTCCCACGTTAGAGCGGATCTGAATCAATGTCGATAGCAATAAAACACATCATTTCAGATCCATAAAATAATATTTATATTTAAAAATAATATTAATGCGGAATTGGCATGCAAAATTATCTCGTGATTGCAGTAATTTCCACGGCAGACGCAAACATGATATCTGGAATACAGAGAGATGGCTCTGCTGAAGGGCGTCAATGAGGCATGTGGGCTTGTTAAGCAGCCTTCGTCCATCTTGGACATGGTCCGCTCAAGCCTCATCAGTCTTTGTGATGCAAAGCTTTTGCCCAACATTGGCCACATGGTCCTACAGCCCCTCTCATTGTACAACTCGCCAACATCAAGAATTCGCTTGAAGCAACCACCTGGAAGGAAAAAGATTGCAACCTAAATAAAAGTAAATATGTATGCTCAAAAGCGTACGTAGTACGACTTAAAAATCGCAAAAATTGAAAATAATATTAAATACTGCCTCATTGGTCTAGTGGTCCCAAGCGCGACTGCTACACTAGAGGTCCTGGGTTCGATCCCCAGGTCGAGCAAAGTGTTATTGAGTTTTTCTATGAAATACTCAGTAGCAGCTCGGAGTCTGGATTTGTGCCCGGTGAATGGCTATAGGCTCGCCCCCTATAACATGGGACCTAAACATACCGGCGAACTGTGGGTGTACATTAAGTACGCCTCTGCCTAACCCTTCGGGGAATACAGGCGTGATGGTATGTTATGTTAATATTAAATAAATAGTATATATAGACATACAAAGTCACTATAGGTAATTTTAAAGCTAGAAGAGGCACGCTTATTATAATTGAGGCGTACTATATTATATGCCCACAGTTTACCGCTATGTTCATGTTCCATGAAATAGGGCGTAAGTCTACTGCCATTACTCGATCCCTAACTCAGAACTGCTACTGAGAATTAAAAAAAAACAACAACACTTTTCTCGACCTGGTAATCGGACCCAGAACTATAATTTTTTCAAAGACTATTTTTTTTCCGCAATGCATTTCGGGGTTAAAGTCCATACATTTTAGTAGGTATGCACCATTTTTTTGTCGGAGTAAATGCCTGCGCATACGACAGCTTCGGGGAAAGGTAAAGTTATGTGGGGCTCGCACCCACTAAAAACGTTTGTGCCTACGTCCGCTATTGCAGAGGGGCCACGAGAACTAGTGAGCATTACTTTCGCGGCTGCAGTAACCTTGTAGGGGAGAGTAACTTAATTGAACCGGAACCACTTTAGACCTGCATTGATGATCATTTTGCTTGCTTGCTTGGAAGTATCGCAGTATCGCTTATTATCAGGCGAACTGGCGGTAAAGCGTAAGCCTATCACGAATAAAAAAATGAGGTTGTTCATTGTAATAATAAGTTATATTTGTTCAACGTTTCCTTAACAAAGTTTTTTACGAGTAAACATAACCTCTACAAATCAGTGTGAGATACACATATGTGTATCTGTGTGTCTGTCTGTTGCATCGTAGCGCCTGATCGGATTTTTTCTTGTTTGAAAGATATGTTAGTTGAGAGTGTTCTTAGCTATGTTTCAAAAAAATCTGTTCAGTTGTTTGAAGATCATCACCTCTTTTCTTGCTGAAGAGATATAAAATACTTCCACAAGTCTGATTGATTCGAAATTTGAAATCCTGTCACTTGTCAATATTATAAAATTTTGCAGCATACACAACTTTCAGAAGAACTCCTCAACGGTGTACGGCATCTACTTTTTGTTTGGGCTCAAACGACGAGCAAGTGAGCGGTACACCGACACAACGACGGATTGGATTAAATTATTCTACTAATATTAACAAGGTTTTTGTGTCTGGGGTTTCTTTACATTGTTAATTTAATATTATAATTTTATGAAAAATATTCAATTCAATTTATTCTTCACAATATCTGATTAAATTAAAATTAAATCTTTAATGCAAAAAATTCTAAAATTGTAAGAATTGGTACCTATTGAAAGAAGATACTGACTCCTGGAACATCGGTATCCTAACCTGGCTCTGGAGTCAGGGTTTGTCAATAATCTATCTATTGTATAAAAAAATACTTTGTATTTTGACTTTCGGAGTTTACTCGTATTCTCAGAAGTCGTTAGATATGAAACGTCGGCGGTATCTAGTAGGTACCTATTTAAAAATTCGAAACATTGATTTGCTAAGTATTTGTTATGTATGGAAAACGGTACCTTTATATAATTTTCGTGGCGCCGGATCAAATTCCACAGCTCTTTTGACCCTATCGTTAGGATCACTCATCTTACAGATAACTTTGTATAATCTTCTAAGAGGGTTCATCAAGCGATCTGGCGTATCAAAAATGTGGTGGCAAGTTGGTGCTATTGGAATTTCTGTTATATTTAGGCCACACTGGTAGCACCGTACCTCTGGCGGCAGAGTGGTCGTGCTTGGAGTCGTTGTTGTTGTAGTAGTCGTTGTTGTTGTAGTAGTCGTTGTTGGTTCAGGAGTTGTTGTGGTAGTTGTTGTAGTAGTCGTCGTTGTTGTGATAGTTGTTGTAGTAGTCGTTGTTGGTTCAGAAGTTGTTGTGGTTTCTGTTGTTGTTGTATCAGTTATTGTTGTATCAGTTGTTGTTGTATCCGTTATTGTTGTATCAGTTGTTGTTGTAGCAGTTGTTGTGGTAGTTGTTGTATCAGGACTTGTCGGAGTAGTTGTGGGCGAGTTTTCGAGTGGATCGTCCGTATTCGTTCTCAATGTTGCTCTGAGTTGAAAATTGCTTTCTTCGAGATTATTTATAAATTCATCTTCATAAGCGGTCATATAATTTACAGGGATCCAATTTTCTGCAGTAACATAGTGTGCAGCATTCTCCTCATCGTTTTCATCGTCATCAGTAATTTTTTGATCATCACCATCAGAACTTTCTTTGCCTTTGTGTAAGTAAGGAAAATATGGAGCAAAAGTTTTCTTAGACTTTTTTACTGTGGTTGGTTTTTCTGTGCTTGACAAAACTAACACAACTTTCGGCCAAGGATCATCATATTCCTCAAAATTGTGCCAGTAAGATTTTTTTGGAGATTTGGAGACACTACTGCCCTGGCCTGCACGGTCGTACTTAAACTGGTTGTTTATGGTGGGTCGCCTTTTAAGAGCTAATGATTCCTTTAGATTTGGTGTGATATGTTTTTTTGGGGTAGGTCTCCATAATGTTCGGTGACCTGTGAAAATTTATTTATTATAATACGAGAAAAACCGAATGTATTCAGTATCTAGTAGGTTACAAATATAGGGAGGTGTTTGTAAACTTATGATCAAGAATGCAAAAGGTGAGACTATATAGTCTCACCTTTTGCATTCTTGATTTGCATCTTGACATATATATGTTGCTGATAATATGAAGCATGCTCATAAAAAATCGAGCGCAAATTCATCAAAATATCAGGTCAGCGATACAATGCAAGAAGATTTATTTTACCATAACCATGAAAGATAATGAAACGAACATAATACACGAAATAGTGATACCTGATTCAGATATCATTATACGCTTTGAGTTTCTGCCAGAAGATGACAATCCTAGCAATAAAATAATCAAAGCATTATCGAGCATCTGAATCGATGCAATCAGATAACTATACAGTTTATGATATACACGACAACCGTTCGGAAGGATTTGGAAGGATTGACAACTTGCATTAGTAGGGTATAATTGGGGGCTTCTGCATCACGCGGCTCGAGCGAACGCGAGAGCAAGTGACGCAGAAGCCCCAATTATACCTTACTCATCAGACAATAATATTTTAATTTGGAAGAGCTGGCGGCGTCTGTAACCCATCAGTCCTATTTAATGTGAGAGTTGCGATTTTTTTTCGTAATGCTAGCTGCATTACGCCGTTCTTTATCTTACTCCGTACGTGTACATCTGTGCATACCGATATAGTTTTCTTTGGATGTATAGTAACAATAAAAAGCTAGTTTTTAAAGAAATTAGGTACCTCTGTATGGTTCGTATTTGTAAACATTTTCCGGTAACGTATCTGAAATATGCTCGACAGGGTTTTTGTTACGCGACAATAATGAGCCTTCAGTGTTTAAAAATCCGTTATCAAAATATAAAATATAACTATAAAATACAATACGTAAACATTCTACCATGGCAGAAGAATTGATTGACATTCTACAAAATTATAGCCATAGAGTCTGAACCAATGACAATATATAATTTAATAAAATTAAAATTTTGAAAAAACCTACGACGATTGTTATGGTAAAAGGATTAAATAACATTTTCGAAACCCCGACTAAATGACTACCTACACATATTCACTTACCTACAAGAAAATCCGTCGGGGCTGATATTCCCATTTCTGTTGTGAATTTCAATTAAAATGTAGTATATGAATGCTATGATGTGCCTGTGCCGGATTTCGGGGAGTTGGAAAACGTTATGTAATCCTTTTACTATAATAATAACTGATAACTATAATAATCGCCGTGGGTAGATATTTTCAAAATTTTTAATTTTGAGTTTTATTTTAGTCTTTCTAGAGAATTTCTTTGAAAGCTCTACTCTTAACTAACTTACTTCTGAATAACAAATGTTGAAATTGTAATTACTTTGTATGTTTATCAAATTTTTTTAGAAATCATTTAGTTACTAAAATAAACTTGTCGCACTATATATACAAAATGCAGGTTTGAAATCATAAAATGTGTTTAGGACCTACGTAATATACTTCATAAAGAAGAAGAAAACTATTTCATTTGTCAAAATCGGCAACTAATCAGTGAATGATATGCATGACATAGTCTCTAGAGAAAAAGCTGTACCCAATGTCTGAGACCCCAATCTAACGTTTCGTTTTTACTCAGCCGAGGCCCGCCAAATAAGTCGCGTGACGTCATGTTTGTAGAATTAGAATAACTGCACTAATACGAATATAGTTATTTTAAGTACATATATTCTTTGTCACGTTGTGTTTTTGGATTTATCGTTTTTTTTTACTATAATTTATCTTATTTAGTACGTGTGAGCAATGATATAATTAACTATATAATGTCATTGCCCTCAGAGGAATGAGCTATGGAAGAGCAGGAATCAATTGCAGTGGGTTCAGAGCAAGATGGTTATGTGGTGTAGGTTATATCAATGTCTGAGGGATAATATTAGAGAGGATCTGGCATCACAATATTGGATTTAAATTTATACTGATAGTAAAAAAACACAATTTCTTCAGATCCTTAGAATTATATTTAAAAATAAAATGATCATGGTATCAGCATGCAAAATTATCTCGTGATTGCAGTAATCTCGACGGCAGACGCAAACATGATATCTGGAGTACAGAGAGATGGCCTTGCTGAAGGGCGTCAGTGAGGCATGTGGGCTTGATACGCAGCCTACATCCAGGTAGTGTATGGACCGCTCAAGCCTCATCAGTCTTTGGGATGCAAAGCTCATGCCCAGCAACGGCTCCATCGTCCTACAGTCTCATTATACAACTCGTCATAGTCAAGAAATCGCTTGAAGCAACCGCTTGGAAGGAGAAGAATTGTAACCTAAAATAAATTCCTATTTACAATAAATGTTATCCTATACTAAGCTATAGATATAGTATTTAAAATTTAAATTTAGAAAATAATTAGAATCAAGTGAGAATACGGGTTGTTAAGCTTCCTGACCCAAGCATCAGCCATGGTGTAGCTGGACAGCTACAAAGTGAGATTGCTGAGACTGGCTCACTCAATACCTGCATACTTCTTAAAACTTGCCAGATTTTTTTTTAATTATAACCTAAAATTTTGCTAAATAAGATACGATGTAGGGAAAACGATACCTTTATATAATTTTCGTGGCGCGGGATCAAATTCCACAGCTCTTTTTCTTCAGACTGCTATTTTTACAGATGACTTTATAATATTTTTTGAGAGTTCATTCTGCGATCCGGGTTATCAAAAATGTGGTATAGTTGGCGGAATGGGAATTTGTGTTAAATTTAGACCGCACTGGTAGCATCGTACCTTCGGCAATGGAATTGTCGTTGTTGGAGTTTCAGTTGTTGTCGTAGATGTTGTGGTGGTTGTGGTCGTATTTGTTGTCGTAGTTGTTGTGGTGGTTGTGGTCGTATTTGTTGTCGTAGTTGGTTTGGCGTTCTTTTAGTAGTTTTTTTAGTTGTATAATTTCCATATTCTTGTCTTCTGAATCCAAAATTACTTTCTTCCAGATTATCTATAAATTCATCTTCATCATCTGTAGTAGCGATATCAGTGGTCATGAAATTTAGAGAGTTCCAATTTTCTCTAGTAGTTTGCAGTCTCCTTGTCGGTTTCATAGTCATTAGCAATGATATAACACTATTTAACTATATAATGTCATTGGTCATTAGTATTGTTTTGATCATCAGAATTTTTGGCTTGGTGTAAGTGAGGAAAATAAGAAGCAAAAGTTTGACCAAAGAAATCCTACTTTTGGCAACGGATCATAATCTACGTTAAATTTATGCAAGTAAGATTTTATTGAAATCCAGTAAGATTTGGAGACAGTACTGCCCTGGCTTGCGCGGTTCTGTTTAAACTGTCTGCTTACGGTGGGTTTCTTTATAAGAGCTAATGACGCCGATTGCTTATATGTGATGCTGTTTTCTGGTGTGGGTCTCCATAATGTTAGGTAACCTGTGAAAATTGTCTTTGTTATTTAACATAAACATACCATCACGCATATCAAAGACAAGGTCTGGAAAGATTCATGATGCTGAGTTGGATGGAAAGAAAATGCACCTAGGGCAGAGAGCCGGCAAGAAGGCTGTTGGAGGCAGCTTGTACCGTGTTGTCCACAGTTCGGAAGACCGCATAACTTGAAGACGTGTGGTCGCGACATATGTGGTCGCGATCATCAACAATGACGTAACGATAAAGAAGAAGATATACGCCTGTATTTTCCGAAGGGTTAGGCAGAGGGGTACCTACTAATTCATACTCACTGTTCGCCAGTAAATTTAGGTACAACGAAACAGAGGGTGAGCCGATCGTAATGAATCGGACACTAATCTAAACTCCTAGCTGTTACTGAAAATTTTATTTAACATTACATACCATCACGCCTGTATTCCCCGAAGAGTTAGGCAGAGGCGTACTAATGTACACCCACAGTTCGCCGGTTGTTTAGGTCCCATGTAATAGGGATCGAGCCTATTGACATTATAGTATCGTATAAGAAATTTTATTTAAAATCACAATAACAGCTTGCTTGTTCTGAAAATCGAACCTAGGGACTAGCGTATGTAGGTACCTACTAGATGTAGTTGACTAGATCAGTGATCAGTCCCGTTTAATATCAGAGTTGTAAACCTCAGAATATTAGCTGAACCTCTAATAATGATTTTATAGAAAATACCTCTGTATGGGGTAACCAACAAATATGTTAGAGTTGTATCTGAAAAATACTCCACAGGGATTTTGTTAAGCGACAGTAATGAGCCTTCAGTGTATAAAAATCGTATAACAAAATTAATTAAAAAACTATAGTTTAAAATACCTATAATGTATGTAAATATTCCAAACATGCTACAGCATTATACTATGATACAGTGACATTATAAAGTTTTTTTTTTTAATGGCATGTTTGCCGATGACGACAATTCAGACGTTAACAAGTAGGATGGAGAAACGAGTGAAGAACTAAACATCAATTTCGACGTCAATGTCATTGATGTAACGTCAATTTTCGTATGACCAACAACAGTTGTGTCCAGTTTTTAGTCGTGGTGGCATGCCGTCGTTAATTCATCACCCGAGTCTAGCTGAGGGACATTATATGGATATTGTTACGCCGAGTAACTATTAGGACGCAGATGGGTCATGAGTTCATGACTCATGAAGATTCTAGATAAGTCGTTAGAAGCACGTAGAAAATTCGAAAGAAAACGCTCGAACGCGACACTCGTACAATAGATGATCAAGTACCTACTCGTATTTTGTGGACCAATCGAGATTGTTCAATTCTAGAATCTTCGTGACTCATATAAATACTGGTCTTGAGGGTCGGCTAGCGCTATTTAGTTCTAGACACGGTGAAGTGAAAATCGAAACGAAGTTAAGCGATTACAAGTGTGACATTATAATGCGACAAGTGATGTAATTTCTGTTGTGTGTTTGTCAAGTTAATTAAAGTATTTGTTGGTTCGGTGAAATTGGTGTTAATTAAATTTATCCCGAACCCCAGCTCGTAACAATATCGACCCATATCCTGTTTAGCATGCTCAGCTTCATCTGATAATGAGCCTCAGCAGAGATCTTTGCATGAAGGTCTACTCTTTGGTTCTCACAAAGAAAATAATAATGACATATGACTATATGCGTAATGATGCTTACTTTTAAAGTCATTTTACATTGTTTATAATATTTTGTATCATGGTTTTTATTATTTTGATATAATATAATATTAAATAATGAACAATATTTTTTATGTTATTGTTGTGGCCGCATGTTGTATAATAAGAACTTCTCATGCAATTTTCATCCCTCGACTTAAAAATCCCTACATATATTTGGAAACCACGGATGTGATCATACTTCCTGAGGATTACGAAGACGATTTGAGAATGACATCTACTACATACAGTTTTCCAGAAGCAGACTTTACAGAAAATACAGGTACATCAAAATTTTGGAGCCAAACTTCCTTTGAAAATGGTGAAAATGAGATGGAATTCGAAATACCATTATTCACAAAAAAGGATAATATTGGACGATTCATGCATTTAACAAAAACATTGAGGCCTAAAGAGCGATGGACAAGTACAAAGACACACCACGAACATATTGAAGAAATCTCTACCGAACAATATATTAATGAAGACTGGCCAGCGATACCTCCTCGTCATGCCCAAACCAGGAGCAGTACAGAATATTTGACGACATCACCAATCACAGAATCACCTTTTAGTACTATGAAAACATGGAGAAGTTACTTTCCAACGAAGAAAATAAAAAACATATACCAACAAAGCAGACCGGAACATTTGGTGGATAACCAAGAAATTTCGAAAAATCTCACATGGGAACCGTTTACTATGAATTTAGCAGGTCAATGGAGACCTTATCCTATAGAAAAGGTGCACGATCTGAAACCTTCTTCGATAGAAGTTGCAGATTATGAGAGACCTCGTTATTCAGAAAAGGCATATTACATAAAACCCTTTTATTCAGTAACGCAACACAAGAAATCGTATACTGTAGAAGTTGAAGATTATGAAACAGACAGTAGATTTAGACACCCAAAAAGAACATACAATCTAAAACCTTCTATCGAAAACTTATCAGATTACGAAAGATTTTATAATACAGAAAAGGTATACTACAAACAACCATATTCTGTCGAAAAGTACAAACTTAATGAAGATTATTTTGCTGAAAAGTTACAGTATCCAATGTCTCATTCTGAAGAAATGGAAAGACAATATTTTAAAGAAGCGAAGCCTCGTTATATTGAAATTGTAGGATATGAGACACCAACTACTGCTTCGATAGAAAACATGAATTATAAACGAAGGTTCAATGAGCCGAATCAAACAAAAACTTTCAGTTCAAAGCTAAAAAGTTACCCTTATCCTTTAATGTTAAGAAACGGAACGGCGCCAAAGTCGCCATTTCATTCACCTGCCAATAAAACAGATAGGTGCTACCAGTGTGGAACACAAGAATCTGAACTGGGTACAGAATTATGTTACAAGATTTTCGAACACCCGAGTAGGATTTATAAAGCCCGAATGAGGAAATATAAAACTACATGCACTGGTGAAACATTTATAGGTGGTTGTTATAAACGATATTTGGATTTTGGTTGGTATTATCATGAGAGAGGATGTAGACATATGCCACCACAAGTCGGGCTCAGCTTTGCATCTAATAGATATGCGAGGCTTGAGTACTTACTTCATGGAGTTACAGACGGATGCACGACTAGTCCGATAGCAGCCCTAGTGCCATTCAGCAGACCCATTTCACTGTACGCTAGGTTTCACGTGTGTGTTTGTATCACTAGATTATGCAATAACTCACCGAAGATAAAAGCAAAAGATATTTTTTATTTTTTTTGTATACTTTTAATAATTATATTTAAGTAAAAAGTTAAGTTATTTATTGATTTTTATGGTCGCCCTTAGTTACTTCAAATGTCTTTCCATAACTAGGTCGTGGACGTAGAAACATGGAAACTACATAATATTATTATAATAAGTTGGTAAAACTAAGAAAAATAGCAACGGTACTAAAAATGTAATAAAAGGCTATGTTGAATATGATTTAAAACTAGATTCTGACCCATAGGTCAGAATCTAGTTTCTGACCCATAGGTCAGAATCTAGGTTTAACGCACTTTGATAATAAAGCGATCTATTGGGACATATCCCAATAGATCGCTTTATTATCAAAGTGCGTTTTGTTCAATGTATCTTCTTGTTAAATACAAATGAGTGAAAACGATAAAAATAATGATGGTGGTCACATTTAGGATTTGTTATTTCCGCCATCGACTTTGGAAACTTTTACACATAACAAAGTTAATATATTGCGTGGTGAGTTCTTGGCAGCTGTTTCCTGTAATCTAATGCATTAGGGATAGGTTTCCATTTTTTATCTCCTGCTCCATCATTAGATATTAAACAAATTTATATGAGATCAGCATGCAGGCAACCTAGACCTATTGAATAAAAAGAATAATCATAAACCTACTCGCATTATGCATACAAAAAAAACATACATACCTGCAATGACATTATATAGTTAAATAGAGGTAGACACGTTATCATCCTTCAAACGCGAATATTGTTTTATGGGCAATGTGTCTTAGGTAGTGTGACATACGTGGTTGACCGACCTAAGGTGCACAGGTGTGTTTGACAGCGCTATTGACAACAGTAAATTATAATTTTATTTAAATAAGCCGTCCTGTGCTGTGCGATACTACACAAATTATCATAGGAAAGTAAAGAAAGAGCATGAAGTATCTTATCACAAGTAAGTAAATAATTTCTTAGCTTCTGTACAATTTTTTTTTATTTTCTTCATTGCAAATAATACGTAAAATGAAGAAAGAGTCAGCACATGCCTTATTATAGTATGAGAGAAAGGGACTCAATACTTTTCATGTCACACGTCGCTACAAACAGGCACACTAAGTATGGAATGCATTGACAGGACTCTAGATCAAAATCAGAAGCGACGATTTTATGGATCGTCGCTTCTGATTTTGACCTATTATATGGAAAGTTGCGGGACTTTATTTTTAATTGTGATGCGTTTTATTGACAATATTACTGAGCTTCTTATTACATAACATACCATCACGCCTGTAATTCTCCAAGGATTAGGCAGAGATATACCGATGTACACCAATAGTTCGCCGGTGTGTTTAGGAGCCACCCATGTCATATCATAGAATAGGGTGCGAGCATATTTCCATTCATCAGGCACAAATTCAAACTCTAAGCTGCACTGCGAATTGCATAGAAAAACCAATATCATTTTTTTGACCTGGACCCACCCTAGACCTGTAGCATAGCAGTCGTATTTTATTTATTTTGTTTAATTTCAATCAAAAGATTATTAGGGAAAATGTTGAGGCCTTTTACTCAGGAGGGGGACAATACAGGCTAATTAGTATTTACTTAAAATATAAGTTCGCTATTAAAGTAATGATCACGGCGGTTTCACTTGCGGTCGGAAAGGTTATTTTAGACAAAAGTTAGCCTTTGTCCTTTCTCAATATGCAATCTAGCGTCTTGTCTTATTTATTTAAACGGACAGACTTTTTTCGCATTAATAGATAGTATGGACGGTACCTAAGTACCTAATTAGTCATTTAATCGGTTGCAGTTTGTGTTTTATTTTCTTTTTGTTACTTCTAATATATATTTATTTTTATTAAACTATCTAGTATATAAAATTATATTCTACTACTTTTATTTATAGATTCAGTACCTAATTTTCATTCTGTTCAACATTAAAAAAATCTGTTGTGTGTGTTGTGTTGTGTTTTAAACGACACCTTTCAAATGTGTCATATAAGACAACTGCTTAGTGCTATTTCTTTTCATCTTATGCTACCTGTATCTATGCTCGCGCTCAATATTAAAGCCTAAAATATTTAGAGGTATGGACATGTAGCGCGACTCAATTTTAAAGGACATTTACTATGAACATGGCATAGTATTATATCATTGCATACATGCATAAACATTGATTCATTCACTTTGATCGATGTTTTTATGTAGGTCATCTCACTATGAAGCTAAAACTGATAGATGTCGAATGTGGTCTATTAAATCGGCCCTACTTTAAGTATTCATTATTGAGTTCCAATGTTTGTCTCCGAAGGTCCAAAACTTACCAAAAAAAACAGGACCACCTCAGGAGCAAAGCTATTTTTTTTTTTTTGATAGGCTTACGCTTGACCCACAGTTCCTGTGATCTATGATGGAGCGCATCTAGAAGAAACCCATTTACGCGTGATTTAAAGACAGAAAGTTTAGGTATATCTATCGGGGAAACCCACGCGGGAAGCGCATTTCGGCGGTACCTACGCATGATAAAAGTGGAGACTTAAACGTATTAAAGTAGTTTATTTTTTTAAAATAATTGTGAATGACTCTCCTCTTCCTTTTCTGAAGTCGATTAAAAAAGTATTTTGTTTGACTTCACTCAATGTAAAGTTTAATGCATTTTTAACAAAGCCAACCTCTGATCTCCATAATTACTCCATGCTCTTAGACTATAGAATAGAGAATATAGACTGAATTCCATAATACTATGAAGATAGTAACTATTAGATAGTAAAGGCAAATAAAATATGTACTAAAGTTTATTGCATTTTTATCCAAACCAAACTGATGTCTATAATAGGCTAGTTAACTGATATTTTTTAATGATCTTATACAGTTGACCATAAATAGACCCGACCAACAAAAATCGGTCAAAATTTAAATCGGTCTATGAATAAGGAAGTTATAAGCATTTTAATTTTATGCTAGAAAGAGAGCGTACTATAACACGTTGTGACGTCAAACCGAGTGTGCGCCGTACCATTGCGCGCCGATATTCGTTTTACGGGAAAGGGACAGAGAATCCACTCCCAATCCCCACCAAAAACTTGAAACCCCTAAAAATGAGAACTATATGAGTCGAATTATTCTTTCAGTAGGTAAATTATATTGAATAGTTTTTTTCAATAGGACTGTTATTTTTAATAAATCAAACACCAAGCAATTACCCTATTAGTCCATGCTATTATACTATAAAGAATAGTCTAATAGCATGGAGAAAATATCGAGATGAGTTTGGCATACTCTACTATTAGATAAAATTCTGTTTGGCCACTACTAATAAAACAGTTAATGAATCTACAAAATGTTATATATTTATTTGAATGATTACAAAAAAAAATTACAGTGAGTATTGATATTTATGACCTTCATCTTGCTTCTTTTCCTGGGACGTTTTATTTTCATTAATACTTTCTACACTGCTTTGCCGTCGCAAAGATTTAAGATCTGAAGTTTTCTTTGGTTTACCTTCATTTTTCTCTTTTTCACCGATTTTAACCTTCTTGTCTGCTTGAGACAACATTTCTTCGTCACTTTCTGTAGTACTTATAGTAATAACTGGAATAACAGATCCAATAGAGTCAGACTGTTTCGACTGCGTACTAGATTGTGATGTCTGTTTTATATTAACTTTTTTTCCATCTCTTTTTTCTTTAGATAATTCTTTTATAATATTTGGATTTATTGCTTCTTTGCTAGCATCTTGTATTTGTTTTTCAATCACAGCTTTCTTCTCAGTACGATCATCGATTTTTTCAAGTTTGACTTTCAACCCTTTATTAAATATTTCTTCGATTTTCCTCTTTTTCCCACCGTCTGTTTTAAATTCAACACTGCTTCGTTTCTTCGGTTCTGGTTTCAATATTGTTATATCTTTTATCTTTAGGACCTCCCTCGGGAGAGTTTCATGAAAATCCGTATCAACTTCATCATCTACATTATTTGATGAAGGCGATGGGCCATCTAGCTCTGAAACAGCTTCCACGTCGGTTTTTTTATCAAGAGCCATGCCGACTATTTTGGCAAAAATACCGCCTGAAATAATATGCCCATTTTAATAAAATTGTTAACTTTACGGTTTTCACAATGTAACTGATTGCCACCGCGCCAACTTGCACAGTAAAGCACGGTGGCGGAAAGGCTTGCGGTGGTGGCCGACCGCATTCAGGATTTTTTGTAAGTACTATGATGTATTAGAACTGTCCACGACCACAGTACGCGTTGTTGTAGTGGGGACAAATTTGTAATCTCCAATACAAAAGTGGACATCAGAAATTTTAACATTTGATTCCATTTCAATTTTATAATAATATTGTACTTTGTTCACGTGTCACATTGTTAGAGAAGAGATGTTTACGGTAGTTAAACTACATTAGAACAATATTTTTTGTTTTTAATTATTTGAATAATTACTGTACCTTTCTTTTTCGCAATCTTTATAGGTTCATTCATTTCTTCTGTCAAAGTTTTTCGATCATCGGAATCTATAGATTTGCTTATTGGCAACGAAGGTAATGCCTTCTTCCATCTTGCAAAGGGTGTGTTGTCCATTGCTGAAGACCCAGCTCTTCTTCTAGTATCGGCTAGTTGAAACATTTTCCTGCGTTCTTCAGTTCTTTCACGACGTAGTTGTATCTGAAATGTAAAAAACTAGTTAAGTTACAAGATATTATTTAACTGTATAAATAGGAAAAAATCATCAAAAACGTCTGTTTTTATTGATATTTGAATGAACAGCAAGCAATACATCAAATTATCACAAACTGACAAATTTCCCCAATGGATAATAAACTATATCATTTAGAGATTAAATTAAAATTCTATTCAAAAAATTTTACAGTTTTGGATATCATGATGTGCTGTTGACCGTATGTTTAACAAATTGACATATGGGTAAGACAGAAAGATCAAACACTTCTTAAACTAGCTCTACCTATACCTATAACAAAATTGTAACAGGCCGATGGTCAGTACATTATAGATATTAAAGAAAAACTTATATTGTGGGTCTTTATTAGAGCAACAGAAGCCAAAATAACAATTTTTAGAAGTTTTGTCTGTCTGTCTGTTTGTACGCGCATCACGCAAAAACTACTGCATGGAATTGAATGCAGTTGTATCGACACCGATGTATTGGTCTAACTTAAAATCTGGTGCATGTTTCATCTTGATACGCAGCTGGGAGGTGAGTGAAAATATTTTTTTCATATAAACTAAGATTTATCATTTATCAATAATGTCGGAAACCAGTTTTTAATTATGATGATTACTCATTATTAATATGAACACAATCATAAATTATATTCTGAAGAAAGATCTTAGATGGGTTGCAAAAATAACTATAGGTAACTATTTCTTACCTTGAGATCATTATTAGCTTCCCTCAAGGAATTTGTTAGTGACGTCAAGTAGTAAATGATAAGTATAAGCAGTACTAGGAGGGGTATCACTATAGCTGGCGACGCTATGTACTCCAATGCAAAACTGAGGCTTTTGGGTAATATTTTGTAGATATTGATCGTCACAATGTAATAGATCTTATCGTACTCAGAAAAAGGTCCACAATGCCATGACGGTTTTACCCAAACGATTGTGTACCCTACAGGTAGCACGCAAAGAAACAACATAGTGAGTAGCAAGGCTAGATAGAAATTATTACTTTTAGAAACTCTAAATACGACCTCATGGGGGACATTGCAAGTCATTACAGCCCAAGATCGCAAATACATCATAATCATTAGCTTGACAACATTCAATACAACGAGTCCTGGTGAGAAAAACATTCCCATCCAGACCATTCCCTGGTTATTAATAAGGTGTAAAATATTTTCGGCAATTTTAAAGTCTCCATATTCAGGGAACTTTTTTTCGAGGTCCCAGCACCAGCATCGGTTCATGTATCGTACGAAAAGTGCGCGTACGAAGTCCATGAACAGCGTTCCGAGGAGTACGAAGACCTGAAGTATAAAAATATCAAAGTATAATTATACCAAAAACATACTGACACTGAAAGTACGTGATATTACAGCTTGGAATTTTTATATTTGTGCAATCTTTATTACATGGTACCTATAAATATATAAGCGTAACTCTACCTAATGTTAGGTAGAGTATTTAACTCAATTTATTCTAATTTAGACATAACAAAGTTGTCCCAATTGATGATGCCCTGTCCTCCTGAATTTTCTTTTAAGGTATCCTAAAAAATAAAATCTTTATTCGCATTATCATGAAAGTTCTCAAGGCGATCTCGAGTGACCTCCTACCTCCTACCTTTTTGATTTTTATTTAAATTCTGATTTTTTGCAAAAACGGTCATACTATTTCATGCATACATACGCCAATAGTTTTTTTTGATACCGCCCGTTGGGAATTAGCCCTCCGTTGTTGTCTTGTTCATAAGAAATATTGATATCTTACCAAATCCATCATCGTCAACTTGACCAACTCTTGCCCAAACATGGTTTCCCAGCATAGTTTCAGTAACTTTGTTTTGGTAGGCACGGATAAATTATACATCGTCATGTTATTTTTATCTTTGTATGCTAAATCTACTACTACATTTGTACCATTTGGATCATGGATTTTAGAGCATGTTTTTACATAGCAGACCCTTTTTATCATAGCACAGTTAGACATAAAGATAACTTGCTTAACATCTTTTCCATTACAATTTCGTGTACAATTAAAGGTGAAATCAGGGCAAGTTTTTTTAGCCGCTACCTTGGTGAATTTCGGCGTAGTTTTAATTATAGATTCTGTTGATGCTTCTGTAGCAGGATCAAAATTTTTTGCATTAATATTAGCATCTGTATATTCCGGCCTCGTGGAGGGACTTGGTGTTTTTGCTACATCATTGTCAGTATCATACAGAAGAGTGCTCTCAGTAACATCAGTATTGGTTGTTGTATCTATAGAGTAAGTAGTATCTGTTGTTTCTTCAACTGTGGGTCCAGTTAACGGTTCTAATGTCATATTTACTATATCAGTTGTGACGTTAAATACGTTAAAATACATTGTTTCTCTATCAGTAATAGTTGTTTCTAAATCTGTTGTTGTTTCTATGTCATTACTCAAATCATCAAGAGTAAATAAGAGTTCTATCCCATGCGTAATTGTTGACGCTTCTGTACCAACGCTATCCTCGGTTGTGATAAAATCTGATAAATTTATATTATAATTGGTCATCGGACTGGAATAATCAAGACTCGTATAATCAGGCGTCGTTTCTGAATTCGTATCTGAAGTAGAGTCCGTATCGTAAAATGTGTATTCATCATCGCCTGTATCTGATGTAGTATCATTTACATTTGTGATATTCACTGGTTGTTGGATACGTATACTCCGAAGCCTTTCTAACTCTTTTTTTCCCATTAAAATACTGTTTAATGTAGTGCTTTCCTCAGTTTGTGCATTGTTTGGTTTTAAAAATATTTCGTCTCGACGACGTCTCAAAAGTATCTTAGAAGTTGTTGTCTGAGATATTGGCGATAAAGTAGTCTCTACAGTCACACCATCAGCTGGTCTCATCGGTAGAGTAGTTTGGGTATCACAAAGTTCACACGAGATTTCTAGTTCGAAGCAAATGTCAGGTAATTTCGTTATATACGATTCACTAAGATTAAGAGTCGCATTAGGCATAGTAGTCGCATTGTAGCTTAGTCCAGGTTTCAATGAATCCAGTTCCTTGCTCATACCCTCAATTTTGCTAAATAACGCGAAAATGAGTGAGTATAGATTGAGCAGATTTAATAACATGATCCTGAAAGATGTCGATAAATATCAGTTGCATAATTTAACAAAAATAATTTTAAAAATAATGCAGATTAATAGTATCACCTCGCTAATTGTAACCTGAGCTGCTTTCTTGGATGATAATGTTCCAAAAAACCTAAGAGTTCGAAAAACACAGGAAAAGTGATGGAAATAACAGTGACTACTATCGTTGTCTCGTTCTCGCGCCACCAACCGCTTACTTTTTGGTTATCGTCAGAACGAGACACCACTGTTACTACAGCATACGCTGATACTGCCAGCAATATAACCACGCAAATATTGACAACTGCACGAAGAGATATGATGCGCCAACTGAAAGATGAGAGTACATCCATCATTTTTTAAATTGAGGTTTAATATTAATGTTATTGAATTCCATTAGCAGGGGATTGAGATAGGTGATCGACATGGCTAATCGAAATGTAGAGTAAATGTAAAGTGCTACGTTCAGTTATTCATGGCGATTTAGTTAATGTAATTCAAGTTCCATGAAGTAATTTCTACAGCTGCTATTATTAGTATTTCCTTTGGACTACCAAAATATTTTGTTAATATGGCGCAAATACCACAGACAAATCTTACTTCCTTAAATCCTTTTTCTTTTCCGCTTCTTCAAGTAGTGCTTCTTTGAATCCTAAAATGACTGAAGCAATACGATTGTGTGCCGTCTCTGTGTTGCCAATCATGAAGTCCCAACCAGTAAACAGCTTCCATGAAAATATACATTCGTCTTCTTTTTCTGACAACTTAGACATCCTGGAGTTTTCAGCCATTCTGAGAAGTTAAATACTAATAAATATATTGAAGACAAAACTTAAAATATTATATGATATAGATGAATGTGGGAAGAACAAGTCTAATATTCTTACAAACATGAACAAGAATCGTAGTCTCTTCAAAAATATACACAAAAACACACCACCGGTCCAAATTGTTATGAACTTAATCCCAATTTGTCACCTTTTATTCTAAAATAGGTACATCAAATCTACAAACTTCAAATAGAGCTCGAACGTAAGTCACATAAAATCTAAAAATAACTAACTTTCTCAATATGGCGACGAAGCTGTAGATATAAACGGCGAGACCAGTCAGGAAGTACGCTAACGGCATTCGGTACTGAGGTCTTTCAATGTTGCTGTAATATCCGTAGAAAATAGGTGAGCACTTAAGGACTCCTTCGAATTCCCATAGAGTCAGGAGATTTGATGCGTTTTGCCTTTCTTCATCCATAATGATCTTTCTCTCGCCGTCTTGTCGTGGTTCTGCAGTTAAGTACTAAAACAGTTGAATACGTAAATGGAAATTAACACGGTGATTTAGAAATCATCAGAACTTTTTACTACAGACTTATAAAATCGTGAATCTATTAACGGAAAATATCGTCTGTATCATTGATGACGTCGGCAGAGGGCCACTATTACCCTTATACTTAAAATATTACACTAATCAGTTAAAGTTCTTAAAGATTTTCAATCTAAGTACTAATTACATTCAAGCATGCACTATGATAATGCAGAGTCAATGCGCTGAATTTCTTGATACAATATTTTGTGATTGTGACTACTTATAATTACATTGTCATAGTTACCTCAGGCACTATAACAAAAACGAGGAGTATGAAGCCAATGACGAGGTTCACCCAGAACAACCAGCGTAGGAAGGTGAAGTACGAGGCGACCACCGAACCGAAGTGAGATTCGATCTCTTTGATGCGGAGCTCCCAAGGAATGAGTAGGTTCGACGTATTAGCTGCCTCTCGCTTCATTTGTTGCCAATACTGCATAAGCGGACGAAATAATGCTGCATAAGAACGGGTGACTCAGTGGCCCAAATTTTCTGGGACAAATTGGATCTGACCGATGTCTGTTCATAGAAAAATTAAATCAGGTAATGATAATTGTTTGTGTTTCTCTATGTGTGTACGGGCACCACGCAACAACTACTGCTCGAAATTGGATGCGGTTCTCACAATTGTATTGCTGGAGATCTAACTTGTTTGGGATATAGTTATTAGCACACAGAAATTAACTTATGGAGATCTGATGGCAGTGGCTTCATGTAAGACACTGACAGCCGGATCTACTTATATTGGAAGATGACAACTTGACACTGATATCACGTGATATTATACATATATTAAGTATATATTATGCCAGACTACCTAGTTATCACCTTTCGTTTTCTGACGAGTCCATCCAAAGGTTGTCTGTAGGAGATCCCTACTAGCGATAAGACCGCCCATTGTGCCATTCTATGACGTATAAAACTTTTTACGACGTTTGGCGTAGCGGCTGAGCGATCGGGCCACTCTTTCTGAGCCACGGGTTCGAATCCACACGGACCAAATATTTGTATGATCTACAAGTTGTTGTAGCAGGGTCTGGGGGTTTGTGTAGGTATGTGAGTATTTGTGTTTGTAAACGCACCCATCATGGAAGAAGGAGGGTGTGGAGGAACGTTTTTTTAAACTAAAAAATATACTGCTTTAGTTATTGGTGTTCAATAAAGAATATTCTATTCTTTTCTATATTGGTTATCATGAATAAGACACCGCTAGTCACTCACCGTGTTCAACAGAATATTGAATCTGGCGTAGATGTCTCTGGTGCTCTTGGATTGTGCCAGCCTCTCTTGAAGTTGGCCTTCGTGGCGCTTGATGTACGCTTTCGCCTGATAACAAGTATTAAGACATTGGTAGGTCACATTATAACAACTAAATATACCGCCAAACTGTGGCTACAGTAGTACACCTCTGCCTAACCCTTCGGGGACTACATGCGTGTATGTGGAATGGATTTTGTATGAAATTAACTTCCGAGTAGTAACGGGAACTTACTCGAAGTTGTTAAAAAGCGGCCTTAGAAGTTAAATTATTATGGTGTATTTTATAATATCACCTGATGCACAATTTTGAGTTTTCTCCTCATCCCGAGCGGTTGCTGCTTCACGGAGCCGAGAACCTCCTTGTGAAGGTGAATGTTCTCAAAGATCTGTTCTTGCGTCACCACCACCAATTGTCCGTCTTCCATAGATATTGCTGTACTGGATATAATGATGTGGTCTTTAATAAGTACCTAGTCTTGTGTAGTTTGTGAATGAACTAGTTCGTTAGAGCGCTTCCACAGGCAACCTACGCAAACTAAGTAGTTCTTAGAGTCATTGCTCTTTAGTTCACTCGATAACACGGAGTGATCGACTACTAATAGAGAGAGTCAGTGTAACGCGCAGCTACACGAGCATGTTGCTTCTAAGAGAGCGAACGATCTAACTTTCTCTGGTGCGAAATGGGAGCTGACGGACGAGAAGAGCGACCTTGTTCGTTGAGGGACTGCGAACTGAGCACTCCAGATTACGAACTACTTTGCGCAACACTATTAATCAGTATTTATATTAAATTTAATTAAATCATCGCATCAAGTCATTCATTTAAAGTAGTGAATTAAATTATAATATTGATTGAATGAAATTAATTAAACTAGGTTGGAAGCCTTGGGGTCCGCTTCCAACCTAACCAGATAGGCCTGAATATCAACATTTTGAGAAAAAATCAAGAAGATAATAAGTATATCGATTCATTTTAATTGATTGTAATACCTAATATCAGTATATACATCGTGTTACATAATTACGCACCACCCTTAAATAAAATACCTACCTACATAGTTTGTTCAGAATCGGCTACTGAATCGATTGCGATTTTATCTGCACTTTTTAGCTGAGCTGAAATTTACACCCGAACTGTCAAAAAACGATGATGAAATGTGAGTCAAGGCAATAAGACTTTTTTAAATGTAGTTCTAAAGAAATTCCGTCATTCAATACAAAATAAATACAAAAGTGACTTATTTCAATGAGTCTAAAGTCTTCACGAAAACATTTATAAAACTAACAAACAAAAAAAACACAAAAGGATAATTTCTATGGTTGTAAGGCTATTTGAAATAAAAACATTTGAATTCAAACCAAATTACTTTCAGGGTGTGCGTTAATTATGTTACACGATGCAGTTAACATTGAAAAGCTTTAATGAGCTATATATATACCTGAATTTCAGATAGAGAACACGTTGGCTTGTGCTCTTAGGACTTACAGATATCCTGGTATATTGTACTTACTCCCCGGAGCTTGTAGTGAATACAGAAGACCGTCTTCTTGGTCTATTCTCGTCTGCCAGAAACGGAGACGAAGGGCGCCTAACTCTGCCCTTGCGGGATCTCCTAACACTTGCCCGACGCTGGCGCAGCACCGCGCTAAGACTTGCCGAGTAGTCTTCGTCTTCGGAGCCGTCTGGTGAAAATACACGTTTTATTATATTTTATGTTTAAGCTGATTAACTACTACTCGAGGTTAAGTTGCGCTCGTCGCGGCTAGTGTGTGGATGAGTGACCATTATTAACACACATACTCTTCCAAGCCTCGGAGCACATAAAGCCGACGGTCCCGGTCGTCATAGACAATCGTAAATGGTAACCAAAAGCCTAAAAAGCCTGATAACCAGACTTAGATCCTCCGGATATTGGTAATTCCGTATTGCCCAGAAATTGGGTTACAAAGGCTATTGTGTGATATTTAGCCGCATCTAGTTAGACTGAAACGTAGTTGGGAAAAGGCTAAGAGGATCATTTGTCTATCTATCTATCTAGCCTGTATTCTTCCACTGCAGGGCAAAGGTCTCCGTCTTTTGTTTCCACATAATTCTGTTATCTGCTAGTAAGGGCCAGATAAGAGAAACAATCCTGATTCTATTCTGATTCTGAATCTCTGATAAGAGGATCATAATTAGGATTTTATGGTTTACTATGTATTGACTACTTTAGATTTAGATTTTATTGTAACTACTTAGGCAGGTACTTATTGACTACTTTACTAGATTTTATGGATAAGGGTTTGGGGCTTGAATTGCCCACAGAAACGTAATAGAAAAACAAATCATAATCCAGACAATATTCTATCAAATTATGTTATCATTCGGATTTAGATACCGATAATATAGGTTCCTACCGTACTATTTCGTCTACTACTACTTCACTGGAAATAAATACCCGGAAAATTGATCCAAACTTGGAAATTACAAAACTACAAAAAAATTGTCAACAATTGCATTCGCTATTTCCATGAAGTATTTTGGACGAAATGGTAGAGTAAGAACCTAGATTAACGGTGACGGAATCCGAATAATCACAGAATTTGATTATATTGTGTTTGTAAGATTTATTTCGGTATTACGTGTGTAATGGAAATTGGGTCCGCCGGACTCTTACCTCTTTACCTCACTGTCGCAGAATGAATTTATTTTAGCAACGCATAGCATGAAATACATCAGCGAATTTTTTACTGTAAGGGTGGCCATGTATTTTCTATTTGTGGCTATTTTAATATCATTGGTGGTAAGGAAACTCCTCCACACAGGATGAATGCCATACGCAATGATGATGAAGATTGGTGGCATAAAACAATTTGGGATGACAAATTGATGCTGCGCGCCGACGTTAAGCTACTAACACACATGGTCATTATTGGCGAACGAAAGCATGCCATTAATGAGCATTTGCTCATTACTGAGCACCATATGTGTGCATGCTTCGCTAGAAATAAGCGCTAAACTCGCGCTTTGTGCATGCTTATTCAAGGGCATGCTTAAAACGAGTATATTTATCGCAAGCAAATTTATAATGTAACCATGCTCGTCTTAAACATGCTAATATTTATACTTTTTAGTAGCATGTCTATCTGTACCTTATTATAGGGAGCTTCCTGCTTCTACATTTTCATACATATACCACGCCTGTATTCCCCGAAGGATTAGCCAGAGATGTACTACTAACTAACTAATATAAACCCACATTTCGTGCCAAAGTTCGTGCGTATGCTTACAAATATTATCCATACCTTTATTATCACGAAAAACTTCCGTTATATTAATTTCAATGAAAAATCCAATATTATCAAATATTAATTCATATTATTTCATTCATAATATTTTATATGATAGTTATTATCTCAGTTACATAAATGAATTATCATGTAACTAAGTATTTTTCTGAAGTTATTACACTCTTTGGATGACATCTATCAAACGCTTGGCTTCTTTAAAAGTCGTTCATAAAACTTTCAAAAGTAATTTATATGTAACGAGGTTTAAATCAATTAATAAATATATAAAATCATAAGGGTTTTAAAACACAAGTTTGTTCAAATTAAACTTAATGTGAATTTAAACAGTAAATTCAGCTTTTAGTGTATAAATATTTTATTGTATACCTTCTGCTAGGATGGTCAGTCGCATGTCAACCAATTAATTTGGTTTACTGTACTATTTACCGGGCACCCTGTATATAAAATTCTGGCGTGCGTGTGTTCGTAATTTTCCCCCTTCTAAACAGCTTGACCGATTTTGATGATTTTTATTTGTACTTTTGGGGTGAATAGTACTTAGCTTTAGTTAGACACGGCAGGTGGCGCTCTTGTGGACACTTTTAGCATGCGAGTGAAGCCGCGGGAAATTGCTAGCAGGTAACTAAATTTTAACTTTTTACAAGACACATAACTTATGTATGTAATGTAATGGACAAGTTGTGCTCGACTGTGAGAGGCTACTATAGGGACCGATCTTTTGATTATGTTTATTTGTTACTGTAATATCATTGTATATCGTTGCCGTGCAGTGAAAACCACTTAAAGCACAAATTAATGTTTTTTTTTTATTTATTTTTTGGAAAGAAAACCTTCCAGCACCATTATAACGAACATTATTTGTTCTTTACGAGGTTTTCATTGCACGGTGACGATATGTAGTTGTTGGTGAGCCTTTAAAATAAAATAAAATAAACATTTTATGCAGAAATCTGATGAAGAATTCACATAAATACCTACCGTAGTGTTATTAAGACAAGAGATACGGGACTGGTACAAACCGGTTAAATTTTATTCCTCCATTCAACCTCAGCAATTATTATGTCGCATAAAAACTTTTTGGGATACGAAAATGAAGATGACTATACATAATAGCGGGCCTTGAGACACTCACATTAAGAATGTTTTTTTTTTTCAAAGAATATCTTGTACAGGATATTCTTCATCCCTAATCTGAGAACATACTAGTGTTGGGCAACGCTAAAAAAAGATTATGGAGAGAAGAGGGCTTTTGTGAGGCGAGTTTGCAAGGGCCTTGATGAAAGTTCGCAAGCATAACGCAACAAAATAAGCTTACGCTGCTGCTTTGTGACCACCCTTTCAAGGATATACGTACAATCGTAAACAAAGTGCAAATAATTAAAAAACGAATCATATTTTTCAAGACAGATCTGCTATTTACATTCGCTTTGCGTATCTAATATATATTTTACAAATACAAATACAATTTTACAAAATACAAATACATAATTCCAAAATACAAACACAACTTTTCAAAAACGAGTTACATTTTCTTATAAACACGAAGTGTCTTACCTCCAGTATTAGGAGAGAACTTGACCTCATTACTGACTGGTGTCTCCGAAGGCAGGTGGAACAGGTTGACTCCAGATGAGGACATACTGCCGGGATCTGCCCACGTCACCGACAGCCGATCTACCGACGGCTGCGGAGACGACGGCGGATGATCGCAGGAGCCCTGGGACGTCATTTATTCTAGTATAATTACGTGGGTTTTTGTGGCCAGGACTTCAGGATAGTAGGTTTTTTTTAAGAATATATCTGCCCCACACTAGTACTTTTTCTTAAATACTTTTATTTTATTTTATTTGGGAAACTAACAGATTACAATACCGATATCTATTGTATTATATTATGTCATATAATCGGACATTGGGATTCTCTAAAAATAACATCTCTTTTACATTACGCCTTCCCCACTTGCCTGAGCTCAAACCGTTACTAACTTAGACCCGGGTTTGAAAGACTATTTTTGGAAATTTTTGAAGGTAAATCCACATAAAAACTAATTGAATCTATTGTCTTCACCAGGGTTAGTGAATTTTTTATTGCAAAAACAATTTATTAATTGAAAAAAGACCTGGTGGTACTTTTTAAGCTTTTAGTTGATTAGAAAGACAAACGTAATTCACGTGATGTTAGTATTATAATTTAGTTTTCATTACTTAGCAAACAACAACAATTATTATCACTTAAGCTCATGTCAGATTTTAATTGCACCTACTTTTTAATTTTGCTCGTTCAACGTAATTACTGGCCTAATGGCAATTTAGTTTGTCTTTGAGTAATTAATAACACTTTTTGTCACGAGTGTAATTTTAGATTAGGTTAGATTTTAGAAATATCGGCATCTTTTATCATTTTATATATTTTAGCGTGCCCTTGTTATGTTAAGACATTATTAAATTTTGTTTTTGTGAGTATGAAATATTTTAAAATAATAATACAATATTAAAGAATATATTTTCTTTTTTAAAATATTGTACACTCAAGAACAAAAACTTCACAAATAATTACCGTTCACGAAGAATCGGATTTTCAAAAAAAGAACTGTCACAGGAGATGTATTATTTAGACCAATAGGTGAGAGGTACTGCGGCCACTTATCGGAAAGCGACTGACGCAAGGCGGACCGCACACAAACGACATTAAGTCCTGCGATTTATATTAACTAGTGTTTCAGAAGTTCTTAATGTAAGTGTGGGTAGGTGCCGCTTGATTTTAATGACAAATGCACACGCATTGCCATAAACTCTGCACAAAGCCTAAATATCAAGAATAGATTTGTTTTTAGACATTTTTATTTTAGTCCCTTTAGGGGAGATATTTTATTTAAGTTTTCAGCTATTTTCTGTTTTATCAATAAAGCATTAGAGTCCGCTGTATTTTACTGTAAAATGTACCGTATGCAACGAATTGTTAATTAGAGATTTCAACAGTTAAAATGTATTTTTAATCTTAGCTATTATCATCGAACTTATGTATTCTTTTAATCCTGAAAACTCAAGTAAAACTTAATTAATCAAAGACAAATTGTATACAAAAAAATAAGTTTCGTCACAGTGTGCGTAGAGCCGCACGGTGCTAAATTAATATAGACTGTGCCCTATTATTGGAAGGTGCGGTGAGAAATAAGCTACTTAAGTATGTACTTGCGAATGCAAAAGTGCTAGAAAAGCTTCTTTAAACTAAAAGTCTAAAGGGTCGATTTTTCAACTAAGTAGCACTTTTTCCAACGATAACATAACATAAGTTACGGTACTGATTAATAATTCAACAATTTATTTCACCGTAGCTAAAGACTAGTAGGTACAGAATTTATTAACTTATTACCAAGTATTCCAAATACGAAATCATACTTCTTTGCAAATACAATTAAAAATTAAACTCATGACCCGTGATGAAAAATAGAGTCAGAACATTAATTACATTACTCGTAATTTAATTAAAAAGTAAATATCACGTAATATTTAATTTGTAGCGCGCTGTCGGCGACTGTCCACGATGATAAACTTGTACCCATCACGCACAGAGAACGTTCCGTCGCAGAATGTACCACAATGGAGAATTTAAAAAAAATACGTCGGTATTCAATCATTTTCACGCGTAAATCATTACATAACCCATTAACATTATCTGCAACTCGATGAGGGCTTGATACTTTGGCGGGTTCTTTACTGTAAGGAATTTTGGGAATTGACAATCTTAAGACCTATTTCTATAACAGTAAGGTTGTCGATTATCTGCAGATGGTGATAGTTAAAAACCCGTTGAGAGGTTGTGACAGTAGATCACTGATCTCCATATCACTCTATTCTAATAGAAGATAGTAGAAAGGAGGTCAGTGCAGTAGATATATATATCACGATACCCATGGTCGACCTCTTGGGAGACAAGAAGGAATACCGTATCTTCTTTCACACACTCCAACCAGTTTTGGTCTCCTACCTATTCATAAATGTATTGGTGATTTATTTTAAAAAACCGCTCATACAAATCTACAGTAAAATATAGTCACGCCCATTGGGCGCGAATGGCCTGTCACGTGACATGCCGCCGTTCATCTTGTAGTGCCAATGAGTGCTGTGCGGCACTGATTAACTTAACTATTTAGGGCTGGCACATCAGAAATCTAAACGATAACAAAATAATTATATTCTTTATTCTTCTAAATACCGGCAGAGCCAGTCTGTTGATATATATTTTTTAATTGTTTTCTCGTTATTAAACTATAGATTTTTTTTTATTCATGATAGGTTTACGCTTCACCGCCAGTTCGCCTGATGTTAAGCGACACTGCGATCTACGATGGAGCGCACTTGTCTAGAAGAAATCGATCCACTCATGACTTAAAGACACCCAGATTATATATATCGGAAAACCCAATCGGGAAGCGCATTCCAAGTTTCAACGGTACGCATGATAAAAGTGGACTTAAAGCTTTTTGTTCGGGTTTTTGGAATGTCCACCGTGACTCGATGTCGCTTTTTCGTGCTTCCGGTCGTCCGATAGTAGAAAGTGCTAGGAGGAATAAGATCGTGAAGATCTGATGCACACTCGATAAAAAAACGACAAGCTAGCAACTTTGCGGCGATGTTTTGCGATAGTTGGGTAGGCCTTTGGTGTCGGATGCAACTTGCGTCGATACCCGTGATCTATCCCATCTTCCAAGTTCGGCTGGTTGTGCAGATGCTGCCGCTACAGCCGCAGAGACCCTCAAACGGCGCAAATATAGCAACCTCAATGGGTGGTATAATTTTGAGCCGTTTTAGGTGGAAACGCTCGCGCGCCATATTTATATAGAAATTTCTAAGACACTTGTCGACTTTTCGCGTGACCAGAGGGCTGGTTTATTCTTAGGTCAAAGAATTAGCATTGCCATTCAACGTGACAAAGCTACCAGTCTGCTGGGTGCGTTACCGTATGACAGTAATGTAGAGGAGTATTTTGACGCCTAGGCGTGACAATTTTTCTCTATTTTTATTTTCTATTTTTACAGCTCTTATGCTGGTTCAATTATGCTGTAAATATTATTTTTGTTTTACATACATTTACCATTACGCCTGTATTCCTCGAAAGGTTGAGTAGAATCGTACTAATGTACACCTACAGTTCGCCGGTATGTTTAGGTCCCATGTAATAGGCGGCGAGCCATTAACTGGGCACAAATCCAGATTCCGAGCTGCTACTAGAATTTCATAGAAAAACCGAATAACACTTTTCGCATCAAATAACATAACTGTACAAACCATCTTCTGACAATTGCGCACGAACACAACAAAAACAAAACGGCCAAATCAGTCGCGGCCTTCTCAACTGATGATCTTTCTTAAATGAGGCAATTGATTTTTATTTCTAATCTAGTAGGCAGAACCTGTTGCCTACTTCTTTTGCTTCTTCCACATTCATACATCTTCTCATACATACACGCCGGTTGCGAGTGCTACGCAACTGACGATTTCGCCAATAAGATCGGGGTATGTCCTTCTAGGCCTCTACCGACGCAGCCACTGACATTCGCCTTATAAATTCCTTTCGTTAATTGTCTTTCTTCATTCATTCATAGTTTCTGTCTACCTCTGTGGCAGAAAGGCGTGAGTGTATGTATGTTCTAAATTAATGAGTGCGCAGTTTCCCATTTTTATTATAGGTATCCTCTCTATCATTCATTTTAGGTCTGGGCGTTTGTACATGTGTTTGTAAACGCACCTACGATACAGAAAGAAATTATTTAATTATTTTTTTCTTACGACGCATCCCTCAGCGCTCATTCCATTACTATCGCCCTCCCTATCATTTATATCACTCCGAATAATAATTAAGAAGTATTATTTTGCTGAAAATAGCGAGCGTTCGATATTTTACTAATTCGTGGCTAGCTTTTTTGATGCGTGAATGCCTCTCAATATATTTTATGGAATCGTCCATTCACATAATTTATGCAAGATTAACTATGCCATTGCAAGAAGACCTTTTTGTTTTGTTTTTAGAAACCTTCACAGGCGCAATAGATCATCATCCTCCCATCCACAATTTACCTAGTCGTACAATAGATATGTATTTTTCTATACATCTCTATCACCCGTCATCTCATCACTTACTTCCTTCCGTACCTTATGGTCTTTCACATATGTATTCCATTCGCCTTTTCTGCATCTGTGCCCCGTGAGAGAATCAAATCCGCCAAAAGACAAAGAAAAGCCAATAGCTCAGACCTCTAATGCCTAGTCAGTAGTCAGTATACCAAACCGAATTACGTATACCGGTAAGTTATAGGTTTAGGTACTCTTAACCTATCCTTTCCTGTATGTTAGGGACGATTTCCAGATAAACAGATGTCAGTATTTTATTTGAAGTGGCTACCATCACACATCTCATCATCATCATCATCATATCAGCCAACAGAGCGACCTCCACAGACCTCCACTGCGACCTCCACAGCGACCGGTCGCGACAACTTGCAGACATCATAAGAATGATCTTTCATCAACAGACATACCACGTGAAGCGCAAAGATAATCTATCTTTGCAAATAGATCAGTGTAGTCCCTTGATTGGCTGGCTGGTTAGCGTGATTTATAAAAAAAACAACACACGTACGTCTCGTTCATTATTTTCGGAGAATTCAAGCTTGAAGTGACGTAATACCAAATCAAAATATCGAATACTGACTTTACCGACTGCGCGTAGTATTACATTTCGTTAATTGGCTCCGTTTAGAGGTCGGGGAGTGCCCTGATTGTCTGTAATTACACTTTGTGTACCTTTCCTAGTAATGGCGACTATGCTAAATGTACAAATGTACGTAGAATTTGGACATTTGTAGCGTTGAATGAGTAGGTAAAGTTACATACACTATCAATGACAATCTTTGATAAAGCTAAATGTAAATGTTACGTAGAAAACTTTTAGGTAAACTTTTATATGAAACATTAATTATGTTAGAAAAAAGTGCCTAGTGTATGTAAAAGCGGGGTTACTGAAATTGCAGTCTTCATAACATAGTCTTTTGGGTACGTTACCATATGACAGGAATGTGGAGGAGTACTTTGACGCCTAAGCGCGACAATCTAGTTCAGTTATGCTGTAAATATTATTTTTGTTTTACATACATACCATTACGCCTGTATTCTTCGAAAGGTTAGGCAGAGGTGTACTAATGTACACCGACAGTTCGCTGGTATGTTTAGGTCCCATGTGATAGGGGGCGAGCTTATTAACATTAACCGGGCACAAATCCAGACTCCGAACTGCTACTGAGAATTTCACAGAAAAATGCTCGACCTGGGGATCGAATCCAGGACCTCTAGCGTATGTAAAAGCGGGGTTACTAAAATTGCAGTCTTTTTATGTGGATAAATGACAAGGTACAGAGTTATTGGACAGACAAAAAAAATGGGATTTGTATTGGCAAATATGACGGCCAGATTGTCTAAATTTTAAGTAATTTCCATACAGTTTATTTTTGTTTTTGATTTGAACGAATCGAAGTACTTACAGTGAATGAAAAGGACATTTTGTGAACGTCCATTTGCTAAAAGTTGGTCAAAAGCAAGAATCTTATAATATAAGCTCAAAAGCATAAATAATTCCGATACATAGACATTATCTATCCTGCAGTCGCTTTTCATGTCAGTTTGTATTTTATCTGTTGAGCAAGATTGGTATAAATTTCCATACCTGAGGAGTCAGCTCTGCCTTCGTAGTTTCGATGACCACTCTTGGCCGAGGCTCCAGTTTGAGGATACCACGTTCTCTACCCTGTAAGAGTTTAGGCAAATAAATCTGGTAGAACTAATTAATCTGCATAAAAACATACAAACTATCTGGTCTGTATGCCTGTTTAGGCAAAGGTGTACTGATGTACACCAAATGTTCGCTAGTATGTTTGAGTCTATTAAACATACTAGCGAGCAGTTATATACAGAAATAAGGGCTTATTTCCAAACACTAGAGTAATAAGGCACTTCTAATTAATATCGCCAGTTAATGAATATAATTTATTATATTCATTAACTAGCGGCCCGCCCGCGGTTTCACCCGCGTTGCCCCATTGCTAAGAGTCGTAGCGTAATGTTAAATAGCTTAAAACCTTCCTCTTGAATCATTCATCATCTTTTAAAAAAACCGCATCAAAATCCGTTGCTTCGTTTAAAAGATCTAAGCATACATAGGGACAGACAGACAGCGAGTAGCGACTTTGTTTTATACCTTGGTGTGATATTGTATGTAGTGGCCATCGGTATTATCGTTAATGTAGTTGAAAAAAATGTTTTATTATCTATAAGCTAAAGTGTAAAATTTATAAACAATATTTCATGCAATTTTAATAAAATGTTTCTTTAGAATATATGTATACCTAGTGTACTTTTGTCAAGATGCATATTTATGTATGTACACAATTGAAAAAAATTATGTATATTACACAGCCGCGGCTGTTGGTAAATTCTGGGTAGTTATTTTATTTACACATCTAGGTAATATATAATATAATATATATTATAGAATGATATTCATTTTCGTCCTCCATTTCATTCAACCGATTACAATGAAAGTTGGTGGCATGCGAGGCCTAAATGGGTTCACAAGAAAAAAAATTGAAATACAGGCATTTGAATATATTAAGTCAGGGTTTAAATTAACTTAATATACATGATTTTTATATCCGATCCAGTCGAGTGATCTACACACTAACGGCCAGTTTCTATATCAAATCTGTCGATAGATTTGCTTACTACAGATAGAATTTTGACATAAGCTCCATACAGCTACCGTCGAAATCCTATCTCTAGTAAAAGCAAATCTACTGACAGATAGGATATAGAAACCGGCCATAATACTTCATGCGTGATATTAAACAATCTTGATCTCACAATAAAAACCTTAGTTTTATAAAATTGTGTTTACGATGCATTTACATAATAACAAGTGAGTACTAAGAAACTCGATCTGATTAATCCTATTACGATGACGTCGTTGAAACTGGACTCTCCTATAGATTATAAAGAGTTTTAAATAATTCTATTAATTAGCTGTGGCTCGGTATGCGTCAGCAATGCCTCATTTTGTCATAAACCTTTCCAGGCGCACCAAAATTACATCGCAATCGGATCGGTTTAGGACAGTATAATGGACAAACATACAAAGAAATATTCATTTCTTATTTCTATATATTGTAAGTTAAAGATGTTACTAGAAAATAAAATTTAATAAGCGTCTTTTCAAAAATAATCGCAAACTTTTTGCACTCTTCCAAGATTACCTACGCTTATAAGTATTAAACGCAGAAGCTTAATATTAAAATTAATAGACAATACCATTGTAGATATTACAAGATGTAGGTACATATACATATAACCAACCTGCAAACTTTGGGAACAACAACACGAACTTCACAAAAAATAATACATAATCTAACCAATCGCACACCAATTCTAAAAGTACACACACCCAAATAATGATCACCCTACCACACAAATGGACAAAGTTTATAAAAAGTTTTTACTTATATCGGGATACTCGTATATAAACTAAAAGAGTAATGTACCTTTGCGTCCATCGTGGCCCGCGGTGTAGACGGTGGTGACGGCTACTCCTGTGGCGGCTTCTGTAGAGTGTTTAAGAGGCAGCCTGGCGAAAGGGGTATACGTCGTATTTTTATTTTATTTTGGGGAGTGAAATCAATAAAATCGCTCTAAATTCCATACACGTCAAAACTTCATACTTAATAGCCGTACGCTACTGAATATTTGACAGTCTAACAGTCTTTTCACGAGGCTATTACTTTCTTGTAGGGTAGCGTAGTGGGCTACAGACTAATCTCTCTAAATCTGAGAGAAGACCCGTGGCCAATAGTGGGACAATGAATAGGTTGATGATAATGATATCTGAACTTTTTGAAGCACAGGATCCATCAACAGTAACACCTTCTTAACTTAGTACAGGTTTACCCAAACGCCAATTGAAGCTACAACATGAAAAATTACAAGATATAGATATTGTATTGGTTTTGGAATATTATCTTTCTTTCTTATAATTATATCTTTCAAATTTTATAGCACGCATAACATTCGCTTGTCGTTCTATTGGCATTAAATCTTAATCAGAGTCTTTCTACGTGCTAATCAAAGAGTTCTGTTGTTCAATGACATAAAACTTTATATTACACATATTGAAGAGTCACTAGTTCACTTTGCTTTATTTTCAGTCGGATGCAACTATTGTCCTTATCTTCATCATACTTTGAGACACCAACTGTAGCTGTAGGTGTAAAAAGGTCGCTTTTAATATAATTCAATGTAAAAAAATTTCCCCAAATTAGTTAAGATTTGGAACTCAGCAACTCCTTAACGTTTTTTTTTTCAATGTGAATCATAAATAAGGTTCATCAAAAAAGGCCCTATGGCCCAGCTCAACATTATCCCAAAAATCTATATAAATAAAAATGAATTGTCGAAATGTATACCGCGCATAACTTCCGAACGACTGCACCAAATTAGATATTTTTTTTGTTGAGTTCGTTATTGTCCAGACAAGGTTTGTAGAAAATATATTATTTTTACATTCACCGGAAAAGTCGGGAAAATCTACGCAAGCGAACCTGCGCACGGGTCGCTAGCTTATAATATAGACACTGCAACAACTGAATATAGAAATGAGTTTTCCGTGGTTCACTTCAAAACACACATGTTGAAGCTTCAATGTAAGTAACGTTATGATACCATAACGAACATGCCAGGTTATTAATGTAATTAATTTCGAATGTATGTTTGTCTGTCGACACGTCAGGAGTTTCCATGTGTGAATATCGTTGCGCTGTTTTATAGATATTGATGATAAAAAGCTATAATTTTTAGGCTTTTCTACTTACATGATTTTTTAATTTATATTTAAGGTCTGTGGTATGGTGTTCTATTAAAGATGTCAAGTATTATCTTATTAAGTACTAGCGGCCCATCCTGGCTTCGCACAAATGGATATTAAAGTTTTAGTGGGATGTTGATCCCTATTTTTTCTAGTAATAAATATAGCCTATGTTACTCAGGGATAATGTAGCATTCAAATGGTGACAGAATTTTTGAAATCGGTCCAGTAGAATTTGGGTGTATTCGTTACAAACATTCAAAAATACCAATCTTTCCTTTTTATAATATTATAAGTATACGAGTACATAGATGAATTATAACGTATATATACTTTATTTATTGATTCCAATAAATACAGTATTACAATGATTATAATGACACTGAACCCCACACTAGGATACCCTGTGGCGTGGACCCCAGTCTCTTTCGCCCAGTAAGAGTAATAGTACCAGTTTGCTTATATTATATATTATACGTAAAATTACAACCCACTAAACCTAATTTTAAATAATAAAAAGGATGTTTTTTTATTATTCTAGGGTTATGCTACACTTCAAGTAGTTTCGCAGTAATTAGTGGAAAACTGTGCAAAGGGTTGTTAAAAGGGGTGAGACTAGCGGGTTGTTTTACATCACCCATCCACTGTGATAAAATAAAACGTTAATATTACAAAGTGATTTGGAAATATGCAAAATAAATGAATCTAGCACGGTTTTTAAGCTATCCCTTTAAATCTATGGAATTTTTCGAGTTTACAGCTTATGAATAATTATTATAAATACCAAACTGATATAAGACAATTTTCGAAGGGTCAGAAAAATGACGTCATTTCACCGTTTAATCAGTTTAATCGTCATTTGGCACTTCTGTTTAGAATAGAAAAAACTTCTAGGTCGAAAATTAATATGAAAATGTAGGAATTTAAGGGTATCCTATTATTCGATCCAGTTTAAAATAAAATCTTAATATATGGGCGTTAAAAAATGAAATCTTGTCAATTATTGTCTGTCTGTTTGTCCGCTTATAACTCAATGTCTACGAAACGGATTTCTATAAAATTTGGTTCAACATTTAGGGTACTTTTTATCCTTTTAACCGTTAGGAACTTACAGAAACAGTGAAGCAGTTGGCAGAAGTTAGTTCTTAGTAATAAAAGATTGTACTTTGTATCACTTCTGATTATCAATAATATAATGTCATTGCCTATGTTATATATAATTCAAGTAGAAGATCTTAATAGATGGGAGACTATTCCTTTGACATATTGCTTGTCGCGGTTTGTCAGAGTACTGGCAGACAGTACCTACTCGCAAAAACAATGGCCATAGCCGGTTTAGTGTCCCAGTGCTGGGCAAAGGATAACTCAGTTAAGGCTTTTCTGCTGTGCGCTTTTGTCATAATATTTAAAATAATATGTTGCTTATGTCGTCTACCCATTTTCAGGATGAGCAGAGCTATTCATTTTAAAGGAAATAAATAAGTTAGATTATAATGATTGCGAGCCTTATCCTAGTATTTTAGCCTAGTAGTTTATCTTAGTAGCCTAACCTAGTAGTCCAGCATGGCAGTCCTGGCACCTATTCTTATTACCTAAATTCCCATGGTGATTGAATCTAAAAAGGACGGAAATGATTCAGAATATACTCAACAGTTTTTATCTCTTCGCCTCTGTATAATGGGATGATATTGAGAGAGGTTTTATTTTTACATAAATATTAATTAAATTAATTTTTTTATGTTCATGTATTTTATCTATATACTGTATATAAATAGGTTTCTTTTTATGTAGGTATATAGTTTATTGTTGATATAAAAAAGATTTCTTTTAATAAATCCATTAACAAACATTATTAAAGGGTTTTTACATTAATATTAATTTATTAGATCAATGAACTTGTACCTACTATCTTGTAGTCAACAGTAGCTCGACTCGATTTAGGGCTGAATTTTTATAAAAAAAAATTAAAACAAGTCGCTATGTTGGTCAGGTAGTTGGTGGTAGGTACTATCATTTTCGACGAAATGTAATACATACAGTTCACAAGTACGAGATCCCTATGAAATTCTCAATAGTAGCTCGGAGTTTGGACTTGTGTCCGGTTAGTGCCAATAGGCTCGCCCGCTATTACATGGGACCTACACATACCGGTGAACTGTGGGTGTACATAAGTACTCCATTGCCTAACCCTTCGGGCATAGGCGTGATGGTATGTTACCTAGGTAATAAATAGTCATAGGACTTCAGTTGTAGTAAAGTATTTTCTTTTGAGGTTAATTTTGGTATCGTTAAAATACTTCTGGATTGAGAATTATTCCTATAAGTGATTGGGGATAATACACACGTATGTATGTAGCCATACGTACACATACACAGCACGTAGCACTTATGTGCGAACAAAGATCTAACTCTGGGCCATTTTATATACATTGAAATGTATAAAATCCTTTACACGACTCTTGGAATTCGCTTAATAGCATAAATATTTACCAAGCAAAAAGCGCCATCTGTTCCAATTATTTTGTATTAAACGCAGGGTGAGTTCTCCCCTCTATAGGGTGAAGTTTAGAGAGAGTTTACTGTGCGTATCTAAATACTAGTAGGTACTACTTTACTCATTATAAAATATAGTCATTTATTCAAAGATGGCGCTGATTCAAATGCAAATCTTAGTCAAAAGTAAAAAGTTGGCGAATTCGTCCTTTTTTTTAACTGACGAATTCGCCAACTGCTGCCTCATTAGTCTAGTGGTCCCAAGCGCGACTGCTACACTAGAGGTCCTGGGTTCGATCCCCAGGTCGAGCAAAGTGTTATTGGGTTTTTCTATGAAATTCTCAGTAGCAGCTCGGAGTCTGGAGTTGTGCCCGGTGAATGGCTATAGGCTCGCCCCCTATAACATGGGACCTAAACATACCGGCGAACTGTGGGTGTACATTAAGTACGCCTCTGCCTAACCCTTCGGGGAATACAGGCGTGATGGTATGTTATGTTATTATTTACTTTATAGAATCTCCCAAGACGCCCGCTTTTCACTGCTTCCTAGTATTTTTGCTGAGAAGAAGAAACGGCGCAACATAATTATGTAGGTACCTACAGCCCACTAACACACATGACAATTATGCATATTAATTAACTAAGGCGTTTATTAAACATTAGTTTTCAGAGTAGATACCTACTTAATATTGCATTGCTACGTCAGGGCATTATAAAATTTTACAAACGGTGCTGCTCACACAAGATCAATTTTCATGCATAGTATTATGCATGATAATTAGGATCTACAAGGCGGGTCAGTCAACTTGGGAGTGTAGTCATTTTTCATTTACCATAGCCAGCCGCATTAATTGTTACCACAAGCAGCAACCGTTCACGAGCATAAGCTATACCAAGTTTTGCCAGTAGCTAATAAACTATTTTTTACGACACTGGCGGTCTAATCGGGAATTCTGCCGATGGTAGCGATGTATCTCCAAGAAGAACAGAAAATCTTAAACTGCTCTTTATAATATAACTCTTGCTCACATGGTTTTAAGGTCGCCTTTCGTGCAAGCAGGCATGGCTTCACAGGCTCATAAAACAGAGAGATTAAACTGTAATAATGTCGGTGTGAGTTCTCCGACCTCTTATCAGCACAGATATGGTTTAAGAGCTTCCGCTATAGGTATATAAAATTAGGTGGTTGGGATTTATGCTTGATGATAAGTCACACGACGAACGATATTCGTTGCAGCAATACATCCTTACAATCCTTACTAATATTATAAATCCTTATCCTTACTAATATTATACACGTAAAAGTTTGTGAGAATGGATGTTTGTTACTCTTTCACGCCAGAACGGCTGAACGGATCTGAATAAAATTTGATACACAGATAGATTATAGCCTGGAATAATACATAGGCTACTTTTACTTTACTTTTATCCAGGTTGGACCCAATCCTGAAGTCCACGCAGACAAAGTCGCGGTCGCTAGTACTTAATAATCCTCTTAGCGTTTCTACACAAATATTAGAGTGGGCTTAGTTCAATAGTTCCAGTTCAATCAATAATTTTCCACGAAGTGACCAATTTCTGGGTAATACCTAAGGATTAACAGGTTCTCGGGATTTTTGGGCTTCTGACTAAAGATTATTATAGGAGTTAGTGTGACAACCGGGACAGCTTTACGTGATCTCTCAGGGCCGAAGATGTCGCAACGAGTCTATTGCCAATATTTCCATTAACCGGGCACAAATTCAAACTCCGAGCTGCTACTGAGATTTGTTTTTATGGGATATGAGAGCAAACGAGCAAACGGATCGCCTGATGGTAAGCGATCACCGCCGCACATGGACACCCGCAGGGGATTGGGCCTCCGGTAACCTCACTCACTCGGCGAAACACAACGCGATGTTTAACGCCGGTCTTCTGTGAGGCCGTGGTATCACTCCGGTCGAGCCGGCCCTTTCGTGCCGAAGCATGGCTCTCCCACGTAATATCTTCCTTTTCATAGGAAAATTCAATAACACTGCTCGATCTAAGAATATAATTCATAACCTCTAGCATAGCAGTCGCACTTAAGACCACTTATCAGAAAGAATGTTTGCTTAAACGGCAAAGGAAAATATTGTGAGGAAACCTTTATGCCAGACAGACTTGAGCCCCAAGATGCTACGCTTAGTTTCAGGCGCACTTTACCTCGTATTCCCTGTATGTTAATTATTGTGGCACTAAACGATTTGTATTTTTTTACTTTCTCAATGACGAATGAGATCTGCCAATACGCTTTAGTACCACGTGGTGGACTATAGACCAGTGGCGTAGCTTGCCTTAGACGGGCCCTGTATCAACATTTGTCGATATAGGCCCACTGACAAATTCATCTTTTTTTTTAAAAAAAACGCTTACCAGCAATGTGGGTCGCACTTTACTAGTATTCTTGTTAACCCCTCATAACCTAATGCTTGTATTACGAATGGGTTCACGTCGGTAGTGCAATGGGTGGGCTTCGAACCGGCAACTACGTGATCGAAAGTTAGTTATTTGTTAATCCATTTAGCCATGATCTTATATGATCAGATATGTTTTCTTCTGGAGTTTAGCGTACGACATAAAAGTTGAGTGAGATAGCATTTTACGTATTATGGATAACAAACTTCGGGGCCCCTGTAGCCCTAGGGCCCCGTATTATTGTTACGGCTGATAAAGCGGTAGCTACGGCTCTTACTATAATCTAATCCCTCTCATCACAGTAGAGACGTTCTTGAAAGCCAGAATCACAAAACTGGATTCAACATTGAATTTTACAGTATAAACTGAGTACAATAGATTCTTTACAGTATGAATTCGTAATACTTTATATATACTTTAAAGAATAATTATGCATTCTATCGTACTACTTATCCTAAGTTGTAATTATTTTGTAGGACATACATAGCGTCATAGCAACACGTGGGGGACATCTGCTAGACATCACTAATAGGATTACTCTGAACATTTGTGTGCAAAACAAATATTTCAGACTTAGAAGTATATATGTAGTTAGGTACTTAGTTATGAGTATATTATAAAGTTAGAAGGCCATGTAGTATAAGACTATAGAATTTTTCATAGCGTCTGTAATAATAAGTACCTATTCGAAATCTTAAGATGAAGATAATGCATGCATACAGAGAAAGACAGATACAGACACAGTCACACACACACAAAACACTTGCTATACAATCCATATAACATAACATACCATCACGCCTGTATTCCCCGAAAGGTTAGGCAGAGGCGTACTAATGTACACCCACAGTTCGTTTAGGCCTAGTTTAGGCACCAGTCTCCCACAATATATCGTATTACAATGTTAGTGCAGCAATGTAACAGTCTAATGAATGAAATCTGTATAATTAATTATATTGTGGTGAGAAATAAATTATTATATTATACTAGCGGCCCGGTACGTGCTTCGCTACGTATAAAGCGAAATACAGCGGAGAGCGGACAAAACCATTCCCAGATCCCCAATTTCATCAAAATCGGTCCAGTCGTTTGATCTAAACCATTCCCAGATCCCCTTGAACACACACAAAAAATTTCATCAAAATCGGTCCAGTCGTTTGAGAGAAGTTCAGTGACATACACACTCACAGAAGAATTATATATATAAAGATTATTAATGATGATGCCATCACGCCTGTATTCCCCGAAGGGAAAGGCAGAGCGTACATCCACAGTTCGCAGGTATGTTTAGATCCCATGTAATAGGTGGCCTGGTTGTCCTATTAGATACCGTTCACCGGCCACAAGTCCAAACTCTGAGCTGCTATTGAGAATTTCATAGAAAAACGCAATAAAACTTTATTCCACCTGGGAATCGAACCTAGCGTTGCAGTCGGGCTTGGTGCCACTAGATTAATGAACCAGTTAAACTTTTTTTATACCACTATAGTGGCACGGTCGCTACGGTACACCAAGGTTATCACTCGCGCGTTGCTGACCCTGTAAATTAAGAAAGAATAGTTGGGCTGGCAGTATAGGAGACATGCTGCCATGCATGACAGCGGCGGTAACAAAACACCACTGGCCCCTCCCACTGCCAACACAACGCTTCCTCGCGGAGCTCTGGCGACCTTGCTCACCGTTAGGAACACAACATAGCATGGAGCTATGTCATTTGGATAAGATTTTCTGCAAGGTGTACTTCCCCAGTCGAGTAGCTCCAATTGTGAGTGGAATTATTCAATTCTACTATGCCCTACCTCTCTTAGAATACCTCTATAGCAATAATAGTAGGTACCTAACCGGAGCCGGGGAGTTCGTGGTGCGGAACTCCTAGCAGGTAGAGGTAGCAGAGGTAGCTATATGTCAGTGGCGAATTTACCAGAAAACTGTATAGGCTGGAGCCTAGGGCGGCAGATTTTATGTAGCCTATGGACGCTTGTAGCAACAGTGGTACCAATCGCGCGTTGCCGACCTTTTAAAAATCTTTTCACACCCTTTTTGAAGAACCCCACGCTGTAGTCTTTACGGAAAACCTCGGGCAAGAGTTTTTATGTATTACAGAAATTATTTTTATTGCTTTGCCGCCGCTTTTGTATGAAGTATGTATGTACTACTTTAGCAAATATTTTAAATAGAGTAATCATAAAGATAAGTCTATTTTTCGTCATCACATTATCTGGCGACCCTACATCATCCTACAGGTCACCGGGGTGAGTAGATACGTTAGAAAAAAGATAAATCGTACAAAAAAATGTGCCGTAACCGTAACATATTTGTGTTATCTCTATTAGAAGGTTTGCGCCTGCGCACAGAAAGATAGGTTCTAGTTGTTTTTTTTTCTTAATAATTTGATGACTGTCTCGTTAATCTTGTGGTAACGTGACTGCTACTCTAAAGGTCATGTTCGACTCCCAGTTCGAGCGAAGTGTAATTCGGATTTTCTATAAAATTCACAGTAGCAGCTCGGAGTTTGGATTATTGCTGGATTAATGGCAAAAGCCTCACACCCTATTATATGGGACCTAAACATACTGGTGAACTGTGGTTGTAAATTAGTACATCTCTGCCTAACAGGGAATACAGGCGTGAGGATATGTATGTTATACTAATTTGATGAATTATTTCTGCATACAGTCAAACATGATTTACTTATACAGGTATTATATACTATACGGAAATTTGTCTATTTTCCTAGACAAAATGTTATTTAAAATATTTATTTTCATACTGATTTCTTTTATATTTTTAGGGATCTTTTAGGCTTTTTATAGTTTATGTTTCTACTACTAAACAGCTCGACTAGGCACAACAGAGCTCAACATAATTATACCGAGATTTGGTCAATTTTGTTCAAATGCGTACCTACTCGGATTAAATTTATGATTTGTTTATTTGAAACATGATTATTATAGGAAAGTATTGAAAAAACAGCACGTGTAATGTATATGTTAGTTTTCAATTAAGCCATTATGTGTGGTCTTATAAAAAAATAGCAAAAACGCAGCACATTTTGATATCGCGATGCATCTACAACACTCGGGTCAAATTTCTTCAATATACCACGCTCTTCCCACACTGTAAACCTGGCAATGATAATTCAAAATAATATTATAAATAAAATGGCGTACTTTGCTAAAAAAAATATATTTTTTTTTAAATAGTTTTGAATATTCACGTCTACGCTACGTACATAATTAATCACTTAACATCATTAATTTGGACTGAACATTTTTTGCATACGTTAAAATTTTGTTTCTGCCCATACATTTAGCTTTTGTGCGAGTGAGAACTCGCTATAAGAAAGAGTGATACATTTAAATGAATGACCTAATGCAGTATTACGCTAAAGCGCCGAGGACTATTCATGTATTTGTAACGAAATAGCTTGACTAGGGAAACGGCATAGAATAAATTAATTTTTCGCGGATGTGTCAGTCTGTACAATTGCCTCACTGTCCTACCTATTTTCTCAGGTTATTAACCCTGATTAATCTGCGTAGTGATAACCTTTACTTAATTTTATTTGATATGTTCAATCATAAAATGAATGAATTTAAAAGTCTACTGGAATAATCAAATTGTTAAGAAAGCTAAGCTTTTATATTTCATTTAACTATTAACAAATCTTATTCGGCATAAAAAAAATAAGTGAAAAAATGGATTACATTCAATTTTTAGGGATTTTATGGCTTTATATTGATATTATTTAACACCGGGATAAAATGCGGAAAAGTTTTATTATATTCGCGTAAGATACTTTCTTCTCTTCTTTTTTTCTTAGTAAACATCAAGAAACATCTTGAATATGCACCAGATCAAAATTTTACTATAATTTACTTCTGCTATATTTATTAACTGTTTGTACTTTTATTATACGTGTGTTACGTAGCGCACGTCATGATAGGGCCGAGCCATAAAAACTATTTTAGTAGCAAACAACTATTTAATCACCAAAATATTCAATGTTACTAAAATCTTGTTATACAAAAACTGCTTAACCACAAATGATGACATCATACTGACTATCATAGTCAGTATGTCATCTTTTGCTGTTATTAATAGTCTCCAACTAAACCAACCAACCAAATCAATAATTAATACACATTATAGAAACAAGAAATTTAGCTGGAAGCTTATCCGACCGATTAGGCATCAACAAAGAAAATAAGTGTTACAGAGCGTGCACTGGGAATATTTATAAGCAACATTTTGATTTGATTTCTTCTTTGTTAGCTCTTCTTTGTCTTGCCTGTAGCACAAAAAAGGGTTTAGAATTTTGATTGTGTTGTTCTATCTTAGATACTGATAAATTTACTTATAATTTATACTAGCGGTCAAGCGTAAGCCTATCACAAATATAAAAAAAATATGTTGATAACATACTTTTATTAGATTTTTCTAAAAATTTATTTACTACTCTTCACTCTACACTACTTAGGAGACATATAGCCGGCCAATGGATTACAATTTATAATATTTTATGTGCCACATTATTATGTTAGTATGGATCTCTTTAACTTTATGGGTGTTGCATGTAGTGCAGTCCAGAAAGATTTTATAATGTAACGTTATGATTTTAATAAATAATCAAGTATAACTTATAAGTATTCAATTATCTCTGTCAGTAGTGTGATTTCAGTGAGACCCTTGACACTCATTTGAATTAGCATAGCACATTATTATCAAATGCCAGATTTTAATAAACCAAAAAATCTGAGAACTCATGGATGGCCCAAAATTTGACTTAATAGTTCTCACGTTAAACATTCACTTATACTCGTATATTTGTCACAACCTCTAACAAAACTGATATGAGAATGTAAAAACGTTCCTAAAATTAATGAAAAACAATTGATGGTTCTAAATCTGGCAACAACATAGAGACCTTTGCACGGCTCGCCGATTTCTTCCCCAAGTGACCGCACATGTTGGCATTCTAACAGAAAACAAAAGGCGAACCTTTTCAGGTTTGTTCACAAAAAACTGTCGGCATGGGGCCACGTTCTCTGCGATTGCTGGGCCGACAAAGAGTAAGGAGCGCGTAGACGTGGCACAGCTTTTTTTAATATATACCCTCCATTTTTTCCTTGTGTATGTGTGTGTGGGTGTGTTTACAAACATAAATGCAATAATTACCTGCAGGCCATACAAATATTTATTCCGTGTGGGTATTCAACTCGTTCACTAAAGCCGATCTGTCATTTACTACGCCATTCGTACCCGTTAATACGATTTTTTGCTCAAATCTACTTACTAACTATTTTTTCTGTAATCGTAGTAATCATAAAAATCATAATATTACATTATACTGTCCCACTGCTGGGCAGGGGTCTACTCTCAGTTTATACAGTCCAGCCACGCTAGCCTAATGCAGTTCATATAAATGATACTCAGTCAAGAATAATTATACATAATAAATTACGAAGCTAAGATTAATAAAGAATCGATTTGAAGAGGTGAAGATACAAATACAAATACAAATTTCGTTTATTTTCTCCACAAACATGTTTATATACTAAAGTAGGTAGATGAATGATGATTCTTACTACATTTATATGATATCCTTCGTGGATTATTAGTTACCCGGGGAGGTTATGAGGTGCATCAGAATCGCACCGACATAAAACTGTTTTGGCTTGTGTACGTTATGAAATCATGGAATCGGTGATCTATTATATTTCAACATAACCAGCCTTGATATTATTAGTTACCTAGTAAAAATTGTAAAAAAAGGGATGGGATGGGAGGGATAGATAGAATGGATTAACGTTTGTTGAGTTTGATACTTAATAACGTTATGGACCGTCTATTTCCGGTTCACGAAACTGCTGAGTTATAAACTGAGGCATGTTGAATTAAAATTAGTAAGAGTTATTATTTGCTTTGCTCTTTTGATGTGAGACTACTTGCGGAAGATGAGACTATGATCTGGATCTCTATAAAGTTAGAGTTATAATGTATGACTACTGGTGTAGTATTAAGGCTATGATTTTCTAGGTATTGTAAAGGGTAAAAAGGTATATTGTGAGGTATGGGAAAGTTAATATCTGGTTGTTTATGGTATTGTAAAGGAATGAAAAACTTTTTTCAGAGTGGCTATGATATTTGACGTTCCTGTAGCTATCACAATGTTTTTTTTAACCAGACAGACTCTTTCCTCTCAGAGGCAAGCGCATCTCTTATATCAGGCCCACTTAATCTTTGGCCGAGTGTTGTGAAACCGGCGCGCGTCACTCAGTGCTTGCTCGAAGCGCGCGGGCTGAGGTCGCGTCGCGCAAAATGGCGGCCGTACCCTCACTGTTTATCACATTTGTATCTATATTACTGTCTGCTACAGCCCAGGATTACTATCACACGCCCCGGATTGGCTCGAAACAACTAGCCTCATGTTACAATAGTGAAGGAATGCCCCAAGTAAGTTGAGCTTTTAGTTTATACGTACTATTTTTTGTCTTATTTGTTCGGCTTTCGAGTGTAACTGTATGTTTCGGTTTAGTGCTTTTAAAGCTTGTTGTGTTGGACAAAAGTTACTGATTTTGATGATTTAAGTTTAGTTGGGTGTCAATAAGGTAGGTAGCAAAGTAATTTATCTAATAAAAGTAGGTACACCAACAGAACTTTTGTTTATACTCGTATAAGCTTTAAGTTGTGTCAATCAACACAGTAGGTAGTGATTGCTTGTAAGTAGTCATTACTAACTGAAACTTAAAATGTTGAACATCTTTCAATGCTTACACATTTGAAGAACTAATACTTTGTAAAGTCAAAAGCTTTTCTCAATAAAAAACCTCTCTAAAAACATCTTTTCTTTTTAGTACTATGGATGCGTTCGATTCCAATACCTTATACGGTTCGGACCAATTATTTACTAACAAAAACAACACCGACCGGCGCTAACGAATGCTATAAAGCTTTTTTGTAAATGGGGCAAGCAGAACTTCAGCATTGAATTATGATAATTAGTCGAAACTCATGTATTTATCGTGCGAACAACGATTAATTAAGTTATGCATAGAGTTCTTACTTGACCCGTTTAACAAATGTAAGAAAGACGGAATTTTTTTTTAAAACTTAAGAGGCCGGCGGAGCCTGATTTGTACACAAAAACGTAATACCTAAATAAATCGTAATCCAGACAATATTCCGTCAAATTATGTTATTATTCGGATTTGGATACCGTTACGCTAGGATTTACGATACTATTTCGTCTACTACTACTTCACTGGAAATAAAAGGCCGAAAAATAGTTCGTAAAAGTAAAAAGTTAAATGGTAACGTAGGAACCTAGATTAACGGTATCGGAATCCGAATAATAACAGAATTTGATTAAATTGTGTTTGAATTACGATTTATTTCGGTATTACGTTTGTAAGACAAATTCGGTCCGCCGGACTCTTAAATGCATTATGTGTCATCTCAAGTTTAATCTCTTACTTACATATTCAATAGCGAAAAATAGTTCGTAAAAGTAAAAAGTTAAATGGTAACGTAGGAACCTAGATTAACGGTATCGGAATCCGAATAATAACAGAATTTGATTAAATTGTGTTTGAATTACGATTTATTTCGGTATTACGTTTGTAAGACAAATTCGGTCCGCCGGACTCTTAAATGCATTATGTGTCATCTCAAGTTTAATCTCTTACTTACATATTCAATAGCAAAGTAAGTTCCTACCTACCTGTATTGTTTAAGTGTTCATTCATACAATAGATGGGTACCTACGTACATAACTTAATTAATTTTATAATTCTGCCTTCTATTAGATCCATTTAACACATTCAAATCTTGGAAAATAATTTCTGAATGTTGGCATTTTTATCAGACTGCATTTGTCATGGCATAATGATAATGCTGATGACTGATGATCAGCGATGGTAACGACGGACCATGCTGCTACACCACAGCATGTATCACCCGCGGTTTCACTCGAATCGCAAAACTTACTATCCCTACCTTTCCGAATTTCATTTTTATTTATACCTGGACAATGTTGTCATTTAATAATTTACTCGATCGTTACATGTTATTTTTAAATTTTGTGATCTGATCTTGACCACATTTTTATGGGACCACCTCTGAAGTATGACCAACCGATCAAAAAATGAATCATCAAAAAGAAACATACAGGCGAATTGAGAACCTCCTCCTTTTTGAAGTCGGTTGAAAATAAATCGTAACTCAAACAATAATTTTATCAAATTGTGTCATTATTCGAATTCGGATACCGGTAATCTAGGTTCCTACCGTATCATTTTGTACACTACTAGTTCACTAGAAATAAACGACTGAAAAATCGTTCCAAACCTGGTAAAGTTATTAAGAATTGGATTCGCTTGCACTTATTTCTAGTGAACTATTTTGGACGAAATGGCAGAGTAGGAACCTAGATTAACGGTATCAAAATCTGAATAATCACAAAAAAATTTTAAATTGTGTTTGAATTCTTAATCTGCTTTTAAGATAACGAGTGGTCTTTTTAGCCGGGTAAAGATAAGACATATTAAATAATGCAGTTTTAATAATAAACTATATATTATATTGTATTGTATATCGAAGTTTATCAGAAATCATCTCTGCAAACGTTTCCAATTATAAAATTGGAAGAAATTAATTTAGCTGCTGATATATGAGGAATTTAGCTTTAGTGGCGAAAACGGCCATTCCATTACTTTACCGGCTAGACCGGCCTCACAGAAAACCGGCGTTAAACAACGCTTATGTTGTGTTTCGCCGAGTGAGTGAGGTTACCGGAGGCCCAATCCCCTTTTAAAAGGTCGGCAACGCACTTGTTGGCGGTAATCGCTTACCATCAGGCGATCCGTCTGCTCGTTTGCCCTCCTATCTATCACATAAAAAAGGCCACATTGATATTTGATTAAGAATTCTTCTGGAATCAATCCATATTTAGAACATAACAGAATCTAATTAATGTAAATAATTACATTGCTTGACTTATTTGCCTTGCAGGTAATATTTCATACACAGTCTGTATCTTAATTTTGTTTGGAAGCGAAAGCAATAAAAGTAAAGACAGCAGTAATTCCCTTCCTATTACGACACAGGCTAATTATTATAAATTTACTGTGGTCTTGGGGTACTGGATCCCAAGATGGACCTTTCATATATGGATACTTAGTACGTATGGACATAATTATGCAAGAATCTGAGTGCTTAGGATAAGAAGTCATAGCCATAAGAAGTCTAAATGTGTTATCTTTTATATCTGCGTACCTAAGTATCTAGGATACTTACTACTACTACTACATATATTTAAAGATAACTTACATTGAGTTTACATACATAATAAGTACATATAGTTTAGTACAATCGATGAGGGCAATAGTTCTAAGGGCATGTATAGTCAATCCCACATTTCGAAAGCCTACATTTTACCCTTGTAAATATTTACAAGGGTACAATATTTACAATACTTGAAGCAGCAATGATAGCCTAGTGATGTGACCTTTGGACTGAGATCTTTGTCTTGAATACAAACCTAAGGCCACTGACTTTTCTGAATCATGTGTATATTGGTAAATAAATATTACAGCTTGATCGGTGAAGAAAAACATCTTAAGGAAACCTGGATGCCTGAGAGACTGTCTTATGGGCGTGTGAAGTTTGTAAATCCGTACTAGGCCAGCGTGGAGAACTATAGCTTAATCCGTCTTATTCTGAAAGGAGATTCGCGCCCAGTAGTGGCAAATTAAATAGGTCGATCATGATGTCGATACATTCCGGCCCATTCCAGACATTAAATACCAAAATTAATTCTACACCAAAGACCATTTCAGACATGGTCTTGCATTGTAACTCATATATTTGCTAGTAAGCCTACTATGTGAGGACTTTAAAAGAGACCATGATTTTCGGTGTTTCTTCCCAAAGGTTCTCCCTAACGTCAGTTAGGAAATGCCGGTGCCATCTAGCTACCAAATTGTACATCTACATTTACTTGTAAACATGTCCTTAAAGGTCTATTTAAAGAAATAAATATCATTTAATCATTTAATTCAACACTAGAAACGTCATAGGTGTTGCCTATGGATATGACTTCTAGTCGTTATTGCATCTCTTTCTTCCATTAATTATTGTCACCCAGAAGAAAGAGATGCAACAACGACTACAATTCATTTATACCCTTCAGAAAAATGTTCTTCGTTCAAAATCCAGTAGGTAATAGGTATATAAGGTTCTTGGATTCACCCAAAATATATGAATGAACTATCAAAAACTGTTTACAGATAAAAAACAACATTAAGTAAAAATAACCCTCCCAGTTACTAGCGTACATTTTGGGGATCGAAGGTTATCAAGCGAACTCGAGCTGGTTCAATATAGTAATGAGTTCGTTAGCTCTCCGCCTAATGTCCCGTTATCTGCGCAAACGGAACATACTTATCACATCCGTCATGCTTATTTTATTGTCTACATGTAAATTGTGTCATTATTATTGTAGCTTAACGCTGTCCTTTTGGGTAGTAAGCTGGGATACCGTATGGTAGGGAAAAAATTTGGATATTATAGAAAAAAATACTATTCAGATTTTTTCCTATGTAAATATATAATTATATTTTTTCTTTTTCTTGTAATTCGATTGGAAATATACATTTTACATAACATAACATCACGCCTGTATTCCCCGAAGGGTTAGGCAGAAGTGTACTAATGTACATCCACAGTTCACCGTTATATTTAGGTCCCATGTAATAGAAAGCGAGCGTATTACCATTAACCGGGCCTCTCCTAGCTGCAACTGAGAATTTCATAGTTTTACACTTTTCTCGACCTGGGGATTGAACTCAGGACCTCTAACGTAGCAGTCGCGCTCAGGGCCACTAGGCTAATGAGGCAGTTATGTATATTATAATCCACTTAAAACCCTTTAATATTTAGCCTTTTTACTATTTATCAAGTCAACGTTTTCCTAAAGAATCTTTTACCTAATATTCCTCTTAAAATTCAAATTTTCGACACCAAAAAAGTCTTCTCTTCATAAAGTGTTTGGGTAGCAATTGACTCATTATATTTTGAATAATTGTAGATTATTTATGTAGGTTTACTCCTTTACAAATTGTACAGAGACTGACTTAATACCATAGGCAACCCTGATATCTAATACAAGATCATTATACATAATAATTATCATATTGTATTTACATACCTCTACAAACCTTTGCCATACATACATACAGTCCTGCCTATCTCTCTTCTTTTCCTTATTCCACGTTCATACATCTTCTCATTCATACGCGCCGTTGCCAGTAGTACGCAATAAAACAAACAAACCTCTTCTTGATTGAATTTCGATATTTAGAAAATTTGCTTCACTAACTAAAATAAGATATTTTATTATTATATTTTGTTATTTTTATAACTAACTAACTAAAATAAGATATTTTTGTGTAATTAATGGGCTTATTAATAAAATTATAAAACATCCAATAAAACTCGTATAGGTAACTACCGTGACATTTGAGTCGTTGTAGACCCAATAAGGACGGTATTATACTTTTTATTTTTTAATTAGGAATACTTTTTACTAAGGAACCAACCCCAAAACCACGAAAAAAAAAACAGTTGTTCCATACACTCTCTAAAACGACTTAAGGGTGCGGCGGAGCTTAAATTTCTCACAAAAACGTAATACCGAAATAAATCGTAATCCAGAGAATATTCTATCAAATTATGTTATTATTCGGATTTCAATACTGTTAATCTAGATTCGTGAAGTATTTTGGACGAAATGGTAACGTAGGAACATACATTAACGGTATCGGAATCCGAATAATAACATAATTTGACTAAATTGTGTTTGAATTACGATTTTTTTCGTAAGAGAAAGAATTTTTTCCGTTTTTAAGAGAAATTCGGTCCTTCCGGACTCTTAAATGTCACAGTGTCAAGTACAAATATGTTTTGTTTTCTTTTGCCTGTCACAAAATATCACGTGTTAAAACGAGACAAAACATATTATTTACACATAGTTCTAGGAGGTTTTATATTATATCATTATTAATAAAGCCCGCGAAAAATTACTACAGATATTAATATTATATACACTTATTACTATACTATAATAAATTTGAATATAAATTAATTAATATGGCTAAGTATCAAAGTGCTCCTCCTCTCTCCTACTTATTAATTTTGCTTTGCCCGACCGGGTCCATAATTGTTTCTCTCTATAGTCTTACCACCTGTATTGCAGTAAATTTTGCAGATTGCAATAATATGAAAAGTTTTGGTTTTGAGCTTTACTTAGTTATTTGCTGAGTTTAACAATAGATCTGGAAAACGTTTTGCCTACAAAAACTTCATTACATAGAATATTGTACAGCTTTTAAGATAACCTAACAGATGCTTCGTCTCGGGCAAATGCCGTTTTCTGTTAGTCTATTGTCTCGAGACAAGAGACAAAGGGCTATTATTTGCATTCTATAGATTGTGACATCTGCGAATAGTTCAGGCTTTTAATAAACTAGCTATTGCCTGCAGTTTCACTCGCGTCCCCGTGGTTTGTGTCTGTGAAATCAGTCAATCCTTTCTCGATACAAAATGTATGACGAAAAAAATTTTCTTCGTGATTTTTTTCGATATCTTAATAATTATTGTGCTATTGGGGGAGGAGACTAATCTAAAAAACCATAATAATTCGTCCAGCCGCTCTTAAGTTATAAATGGTGTAACTAAACCGACTTTGTTTTATATACGTATAAAGATTAAGGTTTCCATTTTGATGTATCGATATCATTATAATATCGGTATCTAAATTAACAGGCTTTTCGGAATTCTAATTTTTTTATACGTGTAACGTCATTGTGTAACGACAACGGGCTAAATGTGTTCTTCAAGGCAGGTTGTCGCTTACGAGCGAATCTATTGTGATGTAAAGGAATTATGCTATGAAGTATCCTCATAAACTTGTGCCATGAATGGGCTAGTTGACTGATTAATTATTTTTTATGGTCTCATAAAAAAGTTGACCATAAAAGCAAACAATAAAAACAAAATTAATAATAATTAAGGAAGTTATAAACATTTCAATTTTATTCTAGATAGAGAGTGTACCATAGCATGTTGTGACGTCAAACCATGCGTGCGTTACACAAATTCTTTATAGAGCACGCATATATATATAATATACTGACACCGTTCTGCGGGGACAGTATAGAGCATGCCTCTCGATCCCCACCTAAAACTTTACTCTTAGAACTTTATTAGTAGATTTTTTTTTCAGGATACGTATTAAATGTAAATCAAAAGCCAATCACTTGCCCTATTCTTTTGGTTCATTGGGAGTTATTACGCTACTTTTAAGTGGTGATAATTATGGTGAAAATTCGACCCGTTGTCATTATGACGCATCTATCTGATCGACCTAATTATAAGGATATGAATCATGAATGATGATAAAGTTTCCCTCGCATGTAGTTTCCAAATGACGTCCTCCTTTTTCATCAATTGTCCTTTCGTCCCCTTCTTACTTTTTTATAGCTAATCTGTTTCTTATGTCTGGGCAAAGGCCTCCCCTTTCTCTTACGGCCCGCCTTATGGTAACCGAAGCCTACAGACGTTTGCAACACGAGTTCTCATTCCAAATTTCTTTATTTAGCGAGATATCCAGCCAAGCTTGCTCTGCAAACTGACCCCCTTGTTCATAAAAATATAAAACGGTTTATAGCCCTCTTATAGCTATGATATATTATTTTGTCTTCTTTTCCCTGTCACGTATCAAAACATATTATAGCTGTAAGAAGTTTATAACACCTTTTATATTTGTAGGAATAAGAAGGTTAATCTTTAATTGAAATTAATAAAAATATTGATTTTAAATTGTATCTATTTTATGATATAATAGAAATCCAGAGTTCGAATTTGTCACCGGCTGGCCCCTATTTACTACATGTGATCTAAACATATCAGCTAACTTTGGATAAGTATACACTGTTTACCTCTGTCTTAACCCTTCGAGGAAAACATGATTATGTGATTATTGTTTGGTTTGGGATATTTTTTTAACATAAACATACCATCACGTTAGGCAGAGGCGTACTAATGTACACCCACAGTTCGCCTGGTATATTTAGGTCCCATGTAATAGGGGGCGAGCCTATTGCCATTAAGCGGGCAATAAAAAAAATCCAGACTCCGAGCTGCTACTGAGAATTACATAGAAAATCTCAATAACACTGCTCGACCTGGGAACCGATCGAACCCAGGACGTCTAGCGTAGCAGCCGCGCTTGGGACCACTAGACTAATGAGACAGTCTATATTTTTTTAATACAATTATATTTATCGTTGTATGTGCTGACATAGAGCCCTCTCGGGATCACAGGCATAACATAGGTGTGTATTACAGAAATGGATTGTATCGTAACTGAACCAATGAAGTCATTATACGCTTCATTGGTCGAGTGTAAAGCGTTGTCATTGACATTGACAGATCCTAAACACAATTCTAATTATTTACTTTTGTGATGGTGAAATCAAATACGGTTAAATGGCTTACGGTTCACTTTCATAAAACAAGCCAATAACACTGCTTGACCTGAGAATCGAACCCAGGACCTCCAGAGTAGCAGTCCTGCTTACGACCACTAGACTAATGAGGCAGATAATGAGTTGCTTAGGAATTTGGTCATTACATCCCCTAATAATAATAAGGAGCTCACCCCTAAGGGGTAAGTGGTTATCAATACACAGAGCGATCACAGTGATACAAAACCAAATAATACATAACATACCATCATAGAACAGCGCTTTTATTCCTCGAAAGGTTAGGCAGAGACGTACTAATAGGTATTTGATGAGTATACCAAATAAAACATATTTATATCAAACCCATTTATAACGATATCATTTATAAAACCCAAAGCAACTCACATACATACGTACCACCACACCTGTATTCTCCTATGGGTTAAGCAGAGGCGTACTTATGTAGACCCACAGTTCGCCAGTATGTTTAGGACCCATGAAATATGGAGGGAGCCGATCACAAATACCAAAATCGGAGCAACTACTGGAAATTTCTTAAAAACACCCAATAACACTTTGCTAGACCTAGGAATCAAACCCAGGACCTCTAGCATAGCCGTAGCCGCATAGTCTCGGACCCAGGGCCTCTAGCTTAGCAGTCCAAAGGAACATTTAAATAACACGACACGAAGTTATATCGATCGTTTCTATAAACTTGACTTTTTTATTGTTGTTCCATTGATGTCGTTAAAATGGATTTTGACTTATTAAAAATAATTCCAAAGGTAAAGCAGCATTATTATTTCCGTTCTCATTTGGTAGTGATTTGAAGAACCGAATTCACTTCTTTAAAAATTGTATGTGATAAGTTCTTTGAATTAAACAGAAACACCACGTGTTGTCCCACATGGTTATTTGCCACAAGGGTGAAGGAACAAAATCTAAAGGTCTGTGATCAGTTAAATGATACGAATATTGAAAACCTATACATACTCGTATTATTATAATGAGTCTGTAGAAAATTCGCGTCATGAAGGAGATTGAGCGATACTGAACCAGAATTAATGATTTTTAGAACTGTTGTCTGTATATCCCCTTATAACTCAAGTTCTACTTGAAGATCTATAAAATCTGGTGTATAGGTAGATTATATATGAGCCTGGTTAATATTTAAGGTACTTTTTATCGATATAACCCTTATAGATACTTTATTAGGTATCTTACGTGAGCGAAGCCGCTAGCAGAAGCTATTATAGTATTGAATAATTTTAGATAACACTCATGGCATATATTATGTCTTTATATGCGTTAACCCAGATTAGACCAACATGGAAAATCACCATATCATATCATCCTTATTTCCTTACTAATATTATAAACGTGAATGTTTGTGAGTATGGATGTTGTTACTCTTTCACGCCAGAACGGCTGAACGGGCCTGGATGAAATTTGGCGCAGAGATATAGTCTGGTATAACATATAGGCTACTTTTTTATCCAGGTCGGACCAAAGTCTACGCAGACAAAGTCGCGGACAGAAGCTAGTAGGTATCATCATAATAAGATCACCAGTTATTTATATATAATGTTAAAAAATTTCTAAGACATTTCTCCTACTCAAACAAAATGTAAACAAACCCGGAGAAATAAGGAATACAAGAAATCTTGCTTTATATCGCGACACATGGTAGCAGCCGAAATAGTGCGGGTATATATAGCATCGCCTCAGGACGTTCACCCATACATACACCTTCCTTGCAATAGGCAAGTATTTTGCGCTTAACATTACATCAGAGCAACCCGATTTTGCGTAAAACGAGAACTTACTCATTTATATGTTACACAATATTATTTAGTTAATCCAGTTTTGTATTATCTATGTCCATAGATTAATATGTAGATACTATTATTTTACTTTATACGAATATAGCCGTTATATCAGAAAAAAGGAATTGCTACTTCGAAGCATTAAATATTTAAGGCTTCTTTTTATCGATATTCCATTAATATATCATTCCAATTTAATCGATTAACCACACAGCCATTGACATGTAAAAGTATCTCTAAAGATCTACTTGCAGAATAAATCATTTCATTTCATTTCAGCAACATCCAAAATAAATAATTTAGTCAAGCGAATACACGTAGAATAATTTTAAAACCTCTAACTATAAATTGCAGTAAAGACCTCCTTGTTTGAATATCTTGCGCTTGCGACTGATAATTCCAGATCACATTACGCATTACTCAGTAATAAACATATTTCAGCGGTAGCTAAGCAAGTGCATGCAGTGTTCTTAGAATGGGACAAGACGAAGCATATAATTTATGCGATGGTTATATTTTTTACTAATGGCTAATATTTGAAGGATAATGTAGCTAAATTAGGTACTCGGAAGTCTCAAGATGACAACGCTCGCGTTGTTGTAAGGTACCACCCGTATTTTTGTTTGTTATCGTAAGTAAACATTAAAAAACTTTTCAAGACATTGATATTTTTTGCTGAAAGGCTCCGGTATTTCCTAACTGACGACGATAAGAAACACTCAAACTTAGAAAATCATGATCCAGACAGTAGTAGTGGTATCAAATATGAATGGGAGCCTTACAATGTATGGCAATATTCGAAATGGCATTTGAAGAGAGCTACGCGCCAGTTCGAACAAGTCAACTCAAAGCTGCTATGCTTTGAGTTGACTTGTTCGAACTGGCGCGTTTAAATCATTCATCGTGTAGTTCAACCATTATTTAGAGAGCTCGATGACCCGCACGACGATATCAGTGAGACTTTGGCGAAGGTCACACGAAATACTCAATCATAATCATAACAATATTAATCATAACTATTTTCTCTATCAACAGAGATGTATACCAGAGTTCGAGAATGCGGCGTTCATGGTTCAGATGGAGGCGACCAACACTTGTGGAGACAATGGTGTGAAGGTGTACTGTATCCAGACGTCGGCTGGCACTTCGACTAGGTATGCCTAACTGTTTAGCTAGGATTCTATTTAACAGCCAAATCTCCTCCAAGTTAACCACCTCCAAAATACAAGACAAAGCATAAGTCTTCCTCCTCTCTCCGACATAGTTATGCCCGACAGCGTCCACGATTAATATTTATATTTTTAACACCTGTTGATATTGTGGAGTGCAATAAATGTATTGAGTATTGATTATTGAAAATGTGACGGTATTTTATATACATAGTTCCTTTAAAAAAATATTTTTCTCCCATCGAGAGTGGGAGATTGAGTTAAATCCTCAATGAGTGTAAGTCACTCACAAATCCTCAGTGGTTGTAAGTGTTCCTACTGAGACCGAGGCCTTGGATTCGATTTCTGTGATCGAACAGGATATTGGGTTTTTCTTAATATTTTTAGTAGCAGCCCGAAGTTCGGACTTGCGTCCGGCAATTGGTAATAGGCTCGCGCCTATTGTTTGGGATCTAAATATACCGGCAAACTAGCGTACAGCTCTGCTTAACGCTATGGGGACTGCAGGCGTGATGTATGTAGGGAAATATTGAAAACCGTAAATAATGTGTGTCGTATTTTAGTTACAAAAATGATAATTGAGTCTCTCGCTTTTTCCAGGTCATGCGACAGTTGTCAGCCAGGCCAGTTCTCCAGCTACTACCTGACAGATCTTCACTATGAGCAGGACAACCAGACGTGGTGGCAGTCTGAAACAATGAAGGAGGGCATTCAGTACCCTAACCAGGTCAACCTGACGCTGCACTTAGGTAAGATCAATAAAAAAAGCAATGCTTATCATTTACCTCGCTTACTCGTGTGATATTTCATTGTGAGAATTCTCTCAAAATCCTTCTCATTGGACCTAGTTACCAGGCTAGCTACCAGTATAGTCAAATTTCCCCAACGGATAATAAACTTTATTATTTGGAGATTTAATTTAAATTACATTGAAGAAATTTGTCGGATCTGATTGTCCTAAATAATTGACACTATTGACTATTACAGGCAAAGCCTACGACATAACATACGTGAGGATCGTCTTCTACTCTCCGAGACCTCAGAGTTTTGCCATCTACAAGAAGACTGACGAAGTGAGGGTTTGGGAGCCTTTCCAATACTTCAGGTAAAGACATTATAAAGATACACAATAGTGAAAACAAAAATGGCCCTATACTAAAACAGTCTTGAGACTGAATGGGCACCAAGTTTTAACAATAATCACCACGTTCTGCTTAAGACAATATTTTAGCAATCGTTGTTTCAAAATTTTATTTAAAAATCATTTTTTATTATGAAGTTGTGTACAAAAATAGTTTAAAAAAACAATCGAGTGTCACTTTTCTAAGTACCTTTCAATTAATCTCCCTCATACAGTCTTTTCAGCAGCATACAAGAATCAAGTACCTACTTACTAAGCTATTTACAATACTAATAAATGTAATACTTTCAGTGATTCGTTTTTAAAAGCCGTAAGCTTCTAATCGAAGTAAAAGGTACATCAATGCCATCTAGCGGAAGCTATAGAAATTACTGTGGGATATATATAGGAGCTTTACTATCAGTAGCCGTGTTTTTTGTCTGAGTCCAGGAGCAGTCGTGTTTTTTTTTCTATTTCAGATGTCACTGTAGATCAAAAATGGTAATTTTTTGACAGTGTCATTTTTGTTTTTAACGTGAAATTGATAAAATATGTAGGTAGGTGTGATTAAATTACAACTACCCACTTATTCTATCAATTTCTATTTGACAAAGTTGTATAAGAAATTCTTAGTACTAGCTTAGCAAGACTATGGATTGGTCCCTCGTTAAACTCTTGTACCGATCATGAGCACTTATGTTACAAGATACGTAACACGTTTAGGTACCAGGCAAGCAGGAGTGATAGTTTGTAATTTGCTTTGCATTCGCAGTGCATCCTGTCGTGAGACATATGGAGTTCAAGAACAAAGAGCTGCAGAGCTGGGCGCAGAAACACGCGCACTCTGCACCAGCGAGTACTCCGACATTTCTCCACTGACAGGCGGCAACGTCCTGTTCTCCACATTGGAGGGGAGGCCGTCCGCTTTCACGTTTGATAGCAGCCCTGAGTTGCAGGTAGGAATTTTTTGAAGCAAAAAGCGCATTGTGAACACGACAACAAGGCCTTAAGCGCTGATCTGCATATTACACTATGCTATAGAGAGGATATTATTATGTTGGAGGTCAGTGACCTTGATCTTTGTGTCACAGGCGCGACACAAAGACAATGACTTCAGAATTGTTGATTGACAGTTTTGTATGGCATCTGTCAGTTCCCCTTCGAATCGAATTAGCAGACTTTTGTACACTTGATACTTATTACATTGGCACCTGGATCACGTGCTTTTGTTTTTAAGTTTATTGCGTATAAAACCCAATATTTTATCTGTCCCCCGGCATACGTAGCAATGGCTCTTTTTTTCTTTTTCTTTCGTTATAAACCTTCCCCGGCATGCACACAACAACTCTCCAGTTTCATCGCAATCGGATGAATTGTTTAGCAGTGCATAGAGGACAAACAAACAGAAATTCATTTTTATTTATATAAAGATAGATTAGTGATATACCAAACAATGCTGCAAAAATTAAAATACGACAGAGTAACAATATTAAATACAAGTTACAATACTTTGTTATCAAAGTCTGTACTTTTTACTTTTGTATCTAGGAATGGGTAACTGCTACTGACCTGCGCATCTCCCTGGACCGACTGAATACGTTCGGAGACGAAATCTTCGGAGACGTCCAGGTGCTGCAGTCGTACTGGTATGCCATCGCCGATGTGGCAGTGGGTGCTAGGTGCAAGTGTAACGGCCACGCCTCCGTCTGCGAGACACAGGAACTGCCTGACGGTACCAGGACACGAGCTTGCAGGTAAACTGTTGTCATTTAGGATAACTACTAACGCTAACGGAATATAATTCTGTTCGGCCGAGGTTCCGCAAGCTGCAGTGACACACTTTCCATGTGCAGAGAGCGCGTCTGACTTATGACGCTATGGAAACAGTCCAATTGAAAGATTGCAGATCCTACCATTCTCAGTAAATCTTATCTTAATTGTTCAATTTTATTATTCTTCATAACATACCATCACGCCTGTACTCCCCGAAGGGTTAGGCAGCGGCGTACTAATGTACTGCCAAGTCAAAGGTCTCGAGTTCGAACCCAAGGCACGCACCTCTGACTTTTCAAAGTCATGTGCGTATTAAATAGTTCATTATCACGCGCTTAAACGGTGAGGGAAAACATCGTGAGGAAACCTGCATGCCTGAGAGATTTTCTCGATGGCGTGTGAAGTCAGCCAACCCACACTAGGCCAGCGTGGTGGACTACAGCCTAATCCCTCTCATTCTGAGAGGAGACCCGTGACCAGCAGTGGGACAGTATAATGGGTTGATTATGTACTAATGTACACCCACAGTTCGCCTAGTATGTTTAGGTCCCATGTAATAAGGGGCGAGCCTATTGCTACTAACCGGGCACAAATCCAGACTCCGAGCTGCTACTCAGAATTTCATAGAAAAACTCAATGACATTTTACTCGACCTGGGGATCGAACCCAGGACCTCTAGCGTAGCAGTCGCGCTTGGGACCACTAGACTAATGAGGCAGTCCCTATTATTCTTCCTTCCCTATTTAAGTAACTACTTTAACTTAATTATCTTTCCTCCCTATAATAATAGCTTGAGTCGTAATAGAACTGCAATTCTAATCGACACTCTTATATTCGGTGGCGTAGTTTTTGTTTGAAAAACTAGCCATATGCAACAAACTAAACCTACCACCATGTGGATCAAGTATAAATTTCAAGTTTAAGAATGTAATAATATTTCCAGATGTGAGCATAACACAGCTGGCCGCGAGTGTGAGAGGTGTCTCGACTTTTATAATGACGCGCCTTGGGGCAGAGCGTCGCCGACCAACGTGCACGAGTGCAAGGGTTAGTTCACATACAATCCTGGCTATATGCGATGTGATTGTTGCTATGCGAAGACTATGCGTAAAATAACGGCATGAATGTTGCAGTGCCATTGTAGGTCCAACTGACTAAACAAATGTTATATGTACATCCTAGAAAAATTAAATTACCCATGTGTTTAATATGAGATTTGTTTTTGTAAGTGCAAGTACTATAAAGAAGAAAATTCTGAGTGTCAATGTTTTAAAAATTGCAAATAATTTTCCTCAACCTCAACCTTGCAATCGAGGTTTTCGAAATTCATTGTCTTTAATCAACGAACAAAGTAATGTAACAAAGAAATATGCAACGTAGATAGCCTATGTTTTAAATTACTTTTTGGTGCTTCAATCAGCCATAAGAAATTTGTGCGAACTGGATAAACCAGTAAACGGAAGACATTCATGATTAATAAAAAAAATTGAAAAATTGTATCTACATTGAAATTTTAGTTAGTCACATAATCATTGTTCATGACAATTGTAGGTATTTTAGACATCAACAAAGACTATATTTACAACTTTATACCAAAACCGGGTATAATACAGTGTAGCTTTACCAATAATCATTGTGACAGCTAGAAAAAATTAAACACGATATTTTATCATTAATGGTAATGATTGCTTGGCATTTTATTAACTTATAATATACACATCGTTCACTGAAATATAATATAAAAAAAATATATAACATTATATGTATAGGTATTATAATTTAACATAATTTTGTCTTAATCATAAACTTATTCAAGTCAAAATTTAGAACACGAATATTTTGACTTGTACCACTATGGACGATATTAAATTCATCTTGTTTGCTTTTGCGAAATTTTTAATCTTAGGTACCTATATTTAATACCATAACCCCTTTATCCTCGAAGAATTAGGTAGAGTTATACCTAATTATGTACATCTTTAGTTTGCCTGTATGTTTTTAGGAACCATTCATTAGCCTTCCTCTATGTGTACATATGAATTTTTGATCTTATTTTTAACTTCTTATACATAAATATCTAAATAATACTGGTTTGCCTGCGTTTTAAATGTTTTTTATTAAATTATTTAAATGTATAATGTACAATTATTACAAACGATATAATGCCAATGTATATACTGGGCCAAATTTACAGAGGCTGTTTAGAACCTATAATATTTTCGATTTACGAAATAAAATTAAACATTTTTTTACATGATTTTATTCATGTCCGCTTCTGAATTACAGAACGCGTGGATATAATTACTACTACACACTTCAATTCAATAAGCAAACATTTACATAAGTTTGACAGCACACGCACACGACCACAAATCCGAATATTTATGAATTTCGATGTTTTTCAGACATTTTCAAATGAATGTTTTTACAATATATTGTGTTAATCTAGACTTATAATAAATCTGTAGAGAGGTCAATTCTGTACATGAAATATATTTCCAAAATAACTATCAGCGGGTGATTAGTGATCGATACTGATGCCAAAAATGCAATCAGTAAAATTTTTGTCTGTCTGTCTGTCTGTATAATGTTCGTTATAGAAACAAAAACCACTCGACGGATTTCAACGAAACTTGGTACAATTGTTCTTCACACTCCTGGGCAGGTTATAGTATACTTTTCATCACGCTACGATCAATAGGAGCAGAGCAGTGAAGGGAAATGTTGGGAAAACAGGAGAACTTACTCCATTTTTTAAGCTTCCGTCGCGTGTGCAGCCGTAATGGTTAAAGCTACACAGAAATCATGTATGACGGAAATGTTCTCCTTAAAATTATATAAAAAATATTCCACGACAACAAATGTCTATCTTTTATGGTTGACTCACAATAACACGTGTAACTCCCGATAGCTTAGCAGTTCGGAGCTTTCTGATTATATTTGTCTACTCTTACGTTAGGTGACTGACTGACTGATATAGTGATCTATCAACGCACAGCCCAAACCACAGGTTATAGTATACTTTTCATCACGCTACGATCAATAGGAGCAGAGCAGTGAAGGGAAATGTTGGGAAAATGAGTGATTCATGGGAAAGGTTTCAAACTATCAATGTATATATCATCACGCTACAACCCTTAGGAACGGGGCAACGCAGGTGAAACCACGGGCGAAGAACTAGGGAACAAAGTAACTATTTCACGCGGACGAAGTCGCTGGCAAAAGCTAGTATAATAATAATGTTTGAAATGCACTTTGGGTTTGACCTTAATATCTTAATTTTATAATTTGGCCGGTCTTTAAAATTTTTCCCTGTATAATTTTATTATAACTTTGGCTAAATTTACCACAGCGAGTTATCACTGTTTTAAATTTGCCCAGACAAGTTAAGCTTTGAAATAAATATAAATCTAAGAGAAGAGATGTTAGAGAAATAACAATACTCTATTAGTTACTTTATTGCGCCAATAACAATACAATATTTATAAAATTTGTAAAGTAGATACTTACCTAGTTAAAGGAAATCAGTAACGGAAAACGACACGCTTCGAGAAGAGGGTTTTTAACTTCACACACACATACATTTACACAAGAATTTGGATTGATGTAGTTATGATAACTATTTTAAGAAAAAGTTGGTGCAATGATGGCTATCAAAACACTGTGTACTTAATTGAGTAAACTTCTTAGCCTTACAGCCATTGCGCAAGCATTTGGTCGTCGATCGCCTGGCTATAATTTAGGTTACCGTCGACCGAGTGTTTAAGACCCAATACGCACTGTTGATTAGTACCATAATAATGCGTCGCTAGCGCCTTTATCCGCATCCTGACTGTGGCTCGTTTGCAGCCTGCAACTGCAACGGGTTCTCGAACAAGTGCGAGTTCGACAAGGACCTGTACGAGCGTACAGGACACGGCGGCCGCTGCAAGGACTGCGCGGAGAACAGGGATGGAGCCAACTGCGAGAGGTGCCGCGAGAACTACTTCCAAGGATCCGGTGATATCTGTCTACCTTGCAACTGTAATCCTACGGGTAATTCAATATCTTCATTCCAGGGGCCGTATTATAACGTGTTAACGCCATGATTTTTAGGTTGTAAGAAAGAGATGAGGATACTTAATGTATAGAGCGGCATCTCTTACACGAACAAAGTAAAAAGGATGGCGTTAACACGTTATAATACAGCCCCAGAACCATTTGAGGGACCATTATTTTATTAAGATTTTTCTCTTGCCACGGACTAAGAACTGTTTGGCAGTAATATAGGTTCTTGACGCACATTGCGCATCGTCATTTATTTAATAAATTTATGATCACTCCATGTTTTTTTTATTATGTGCGACAACTTTAGGTCTATTTTAGGTGCTTTCGGGGACCACCAGTTGTCAACGATCCAATGGTCTAGGGACTTTGAAAAGTCCCATAGAGCAAGTCTCCTGTAATCATCAACGGTACCCGTAACAACAAACATAACCGGTGCCTATTTGTTTGTGCACTTATAATTTTTCTAAACTACGCAGCAGAGTTTGATGCGATTGTAACTATCATTTTGAAATTTATAGAGGTTTGAGAATTTTTAGTTTTAACTTAGAGTTTACAGAGTTTTTTAGGTAATTTCTCTATTATTCACCGAAAGGTTTTTTTAGCTCTGCAATAAGTCTTTATATATTTTTTTAAATATAGTTACTTCATATCATTGATACTTATATGGGTACTGAACCTTCAAACGTCCTAATATTTAAATATCAACGCAATATCTTTTAAAGGAATACAGTAGTCGGAAGTTGCGGATCAACCATACTTTTTATGTTTTTATCATCTTTATAGTCCGTTTATGAAGACCCATCTCTAGTCAAAATATAAAGAAAACAAAAGATGGGAGGCAAAGGTGGCCCATTTTTTGATTGATAAAATAAATCTAGTGCTGAACGAAATGTTACATTCCTAGGATCCCGAAGCCTGCAATGTAACGCCGAGGGCAAGTGTCAGTGTAAGCCTGGAGTGACAGGCGATAAGTGCGACGTATGCGCACCGAACCACTATGAATTCACCAACCAGGGCTGCAAGCCTTGTGGGTGCAACGAGTCGGGGTCTTACGCCAACAGTCCCCAGTGTGACCCCCAGACCGGCGTGTGTTTGTGCAAGCAGAACGTTGAAGGAAGACGTTGTAGAGAGTTAGTATGACTGATACCTTATACTTCCATATTTTTCCTGTAGGTTTCTCTGTAAAGTAGACTCTTCTAGGTACTTTATTCTTTTCGTCGTATTTCTAAATCCTGTGCCTTAAAATAATATTGATAATATAATAATATAGTACATACTTTATGTAAAATTATAACTTTGGAATATTCCAAAACAGGTGGTAAACTAGTAATAAAGCTATTATAAACAATTATTAAGATTTTTATACCTACTTATCAAGCTCCACTTCAGAGAATATGAGACGCAAATAACGGTATACCTATTTCCAAAATACTGACTACGAAACTGTTCATGTTTCATTACATAATCTTGTTTCAACATCTTCTAGATGCAAGCCAGGCTTTTTTAACCTAGACATCGGGAACGAGTTCGGCTGCACGCCCTGCTTCTGCTTTGGCCACTCTTCTCAGTGTAGCTCCGCCCCCAAGTACCAAGCTCATGAGATCAGCGCCCACTTCATAAGAGACGCCGAGAGATGGACCGCGGAGGACGAACAGGAAAGACCAGCTCAGCTGCAGTTCAATGCTAATACACAGAATATAGGTAAGGGTTGTTTTGTAAAGGAGTCATAATCATCATTAAGCCAGTTCTGTTCTACTGGTGGACGACGGCCTTTCTGTCAGAAGTGTAAGTCTACGATGCTGGTGCGGGCTAGCAACCTTCACACACTATCGATAGGTATGCAGGTTTCCTTCCGATTTTTTCACTATATCATCTTCAAGTTCATCTTCACGTTGTCTTATTACACTATTTCTCAAAATATCATTCTATTTACATAAAAAATATGCGTAAAATGTACAGTTGAAATACAATCCTTTACCCAATAAATAGTAGCGTTGTGATGTCCAGAGTTTATGACGTGCACTCTCAAAACGCAGCATTAGGCAGCTTGTTGTCAGGACGATCTGGTGAAGATCACTGGATTTATTTAGTTGTGGAATTTTGTAGTTTGTGTTCAGAACTGTGCTTTTTTTAATATGGTAATGGTTCGCTGTTGTACTTATTTCTAATCTTAGCCAATATCTAGATAATGGATACATATCTGATTACTAATCAGAAAATTTTGGACAGCTGTTACCTCTCAGGGTGCCGAGACGCTATACTTCGTCGCAGCTGACCAGTTCCTTGGCGACCAGCGTACTTCCTACAACCACGACTTAAAATTCTCTCTGCGACTCAATGAGGTTCGAGGTTACCCGTCGGCTCAGGACATTATACTGGAGGGACCTCGGGCTTCCGTCTCTATAAACATCTACGCTCAGAATAATCCAGAACCAACCAATCAGGTATGTTAAGATTTATCGTTGCTGTGCAATGCTATAAATTGCGACTGTGTTTTTATGTATAGTTATGCTGTTGGACGATAAATATTGAAATCATGAAGCTAAATGTCGTTTTAATATGTCAAGCGATTGTAAAATTATAATTGTAGAACATTTCCCTAAATATTTTAATCAAATTAGATCATATTAGCGTGTTTAGATGTTAAAAAATTCTAAGACAATTTTATGGTAATATGTCTGTGTTGTTCAACTTTTCTTTCTTTCCCTTTATGTCTTATGCTTCGCGGACAAAATACGTAGCTGCGCTAAAGTAAAATTATTTGACAAAGCTCTCTACTCACAATAATTGTTTCAGGCGCAAGAATACACTTTCAGACTGCACGAAGACCCTCGCTACGGCTGGTCCCCAACTCTATCAAACTTCGAGTTCATGTCTTTACTCCAAAACCTAACGGCTATCAAAATTAGGGGCACTTACAACAAGCCTGGTCAAGGTTACATGATGAACTTCAAACTAGAAACTGCGAAGATTGGCAGGGAGAAAGGTTCTGCTCCGGCGAACTGGGTGGAAAAGTGCTCTTGTCCTAAGGCCTACGTAGGCGACTATTGTGAAGAATGCGCGCCAGGTTTCAAGCATGAGCCAGCCAATGGAGGTCCCTACTCGACGTGCATACCTTGCGACTGCAACGGGCACGCGCATATTTGTGATACTGCTACCGGTAAGTGACAAATGCACACCAGCTATAAGTCATTGACGGAATTCAACAGTGATACAACTTAAAATATTGGTAATTTGAGTTAGTAATGGATCCTCATTCTAAATTACGTCCTATTTAATTTTATCCATTAAAGAAACAATTTTCATCTCCATAATAAATGTTTACTTGTGTCATTATTGAATTCTGAAGTAGAGGAAAAAAACAGGGAAGGCTGACTCCACCACCATGTCGAACGCATAGCCAAGTAGAGTCAGAGAAACAAAGAGTCATAACATAACAAACCATCTCGCCTGTATTCCCCCAAGGGTTAGGCAGAGGCATACTAATGTACACCCACAGTTCGCCGGTATGTTTAAGTCCCATGTAATAGGGGGCGAGTCTATTGTCATTACCCGAGCGCAAATCCAGACTCCGAGCTGCTACTGAGAATTTCATAGAAAAACCCAATAACACTTTGCCCGACCTGAGGATCGAACCCAGGACCTCTAACGTAGCAGTCGCGCTTGGGACCACTAGACTAATGAGGCACTCTGTCAGAAAGAGAGTCACTAATGTCAATATTACTTTCCCAGGATTTTGTATCTGCAAACACAACACCACAGGCAGCAACTGCGAGCTTTGTGCTAAAGGTTTCTATGGCAACGCAATCGCCGGTACTCCAGACGACTGCAAGCCCTGCCCATGTCCTAAAGACAGTGGCTGTATACAGTTGATGGATGGCAGCATCGTATGTACTGACTGCCCTGAAGGTTACGCTGGTAAGTACTCGTAGAACTGAACTTCTTTGTAGACTTCGAACTAGCCTTCGGTAATATCTGGTCGAATAACTCGATTTTTACTTACTTGCCTACTTTATTTTATGTACATGGCATGAGATAAGAGAGCATAAATTTAATTTCCTTAATAATGTTCTAATTGTCGGGTTTAAAGGACGAAAAGCCCTCTATTTTACTTTATTACTGAGGTTTTAATGCCAAATTCATCACAATTGATATCTGTTTTTGATTATGCAGCTAGTAAATTGTTAACAATTATTAGACAATTTTGATTGAATGTTTAACTTCAATATCTATCTTATTTCACGAGTCAAAATATTTTCATAAAGGTACTTAGTTATTGACCTAATATTTAGTCTTCTTGATATGTCCAATTGCAATAACACTGTGTTATTGCAATTGTTTTATGATTGAGGGAGAGGGGTGCCGCTCTACACATTAAATAGCCCTATCCCTTTCGCGCAACTTAAAAATGATCGCGTTATCACCTTGTTTTACGGCCTCCCGTCGTTGTTTGAAGACCCCGGAAAAAAATGCTCTTGCCCAATCCATTTAATTAGTGATTTGATGTATCCCCTCGTAAACTTTTTATAGAAACATGTACCTACCCTTTCTCACGATATTACTATCTAAATAAGACGTAAAAAGATGATTAGGGTTTTCGGTTTGATAAGATTCTGAGTACCCACATATTTGTTTCCAGGACCAAAATGCGAGGTCTGTGCTGATGGCTACTTCGGCGACCCGACCGGACAATTCGGGCCTCCGAAGCAGTGCGAACTTTGCCAGTGTAACAGCAACGTGGACCCGAACGCTGTCGGCAACTGCAACAGGACTACCGGCGAATGTCTCAAATGTATCTACAACACAGCTGGAGAACATTGTGACAAGTGTCTGACCGGTAAGTTAATCAAACTTATTTCAACGAACAACGATCCCTCTCTTTTTGATGAAAATTGGTGGAGGTCTCACATCACTCCAATCAACTCGCAGAACACGTTAGTGCGTAAAATCGAGATAGTAAAAAGAAACTTTAAAAATAAAGTAAAATTTGAGTTCTCCACGTAGGTAAGCTTATCTGTCAAAAATATTTTGTTCTATTCAAATCCCTTTGGCCTGTGGTTTCGCGACCAAAAAGATTTACTTGCTACTCGACTTCTAAGCGGTGTATCAAGATAAAAATGCACTAGATTTCCAGCAATACGACGATTATTATGTCGACGTCTCTTGCCTAACGCTACATGCGGTATCTATCGCATGTAACGTCAGCGTCAACGCAAGCTTAACAAAATAGCCCATAATATCCCGAGTAATGACAGTGCCATTTCCTTCCCGAATAGTAGAATAACTACTAAAAGATCGAAAAAATTCACGAAGAAGAACATTATGAAGAAAATTTATTTTCTCATACATTTTGTATAGGGAACGGATTGACAGATTTGACAGATTTATAATTTCATTGGATTTGAATAAAACATAGACACAAATTAATAAAGCATTGTTGTCTGTGAGAGACAAAGGGAGTGAATGATTGAGGTTACGGGTGATAGGGATGAATGGAAGAAAAGGACATGCTGCGCCGACCACAAATAAATAAAACAAAGGCAGGAAAATGATGATACAGGCCAAGAAAACGTTATAATAATAATATAATTCTATACTGTGACTACATAGGCCCTATTATTAGTGCAGACTTAAAGAGCTACGAGTTAGTTCGACAATAATGATATAAAAACAAGACTATGAACGGGAAGGTTGCCCTAGTCGCACTAAACACTCACAAAATGCCCCAAGATTAGACGCAACGCCCTCAGGATAATGTTGGAACTGTCAGGTGTTCTGGACAATAAGGGTGCTGTAAGTCATCTGTTCGCTCATTATCACGTCGGTTCTTCACGATCACGTCTGGGTCACCAATTTAGCGGGAACAAGTATACAATAAATAACTTACCTATATTAGGTTGACAAGAAATCGTATTTTTCAGTCTACCCGTAAATTTGATATCTTTTGTTTGGACTACGTAAAACGTATCGTATCGTACGTAAAACGTATCGGTGGATTGTACCACAGATTAGACTGCCACAATTTAATATCTCTGTGCTTTGGTATTACCAGGCTACTTCGGTGACGCCCTCGATCCCAAGAAGAAAGGCGACTGCAAGCCGTGCCAGTGCCACGAAGCTGGTACATTTGAGAGTGCTGAAGGGCCTCCTCAGTGCGACGGCCTAACCGGCTTCTGTACTTGTCACCCGCATGTCATCGGAAGGAACTGTGATAAATGTGAGGTTGGTATCGAAAGACTGCCATATTAGTCTAGTGGTCCCAAGCACGACTGCTACTTAAGAGGTCTTGGTTTCCATTCCCGGATCGAAGTATTATTGGGTTGCTCAATAGCAGCTCGGAGTCTGGATTGATGTCCGGTTAACGGCAATAGACTCGCCCCTTATTACATGGGACCTAAAACATACCGGCGAACTTTGGGTGTAGAGTATATTAGTACAACATTGCGTAACGCTTCGGGGAATACAGGCGTGATGGTATGTTATGTAGTATCGAAAGTAGGCTTTTGCAATAGACAAAGAACAAAATGCTGCAGTAAATGAGTCTAAAATGGCCACTTGATTACCACATGGCCACAATTATTATTCACTGACACAGCTTCACATCGTGCATTCGTCATTACCAGTAAGAATTCATTGAGCGCGGTGTAGCATACTTTGTATAAAAAACTGATAGCTATAGTTAATGCCTCTAGCGGTTACCTCAGGAACTACATTTACCACGTTCATCACCAAATTCTTGGTTAGGCTAAAAGTGTCCTTATTTTTCTAATTACAACTTCTATTTTCCATTCACCAGGACGGTTACTACAATATTAACTCTGGTAGCGGTTGCGACCCCTGCGAGTGCAACTTGGAGGGATCGTACAACAACACTTGCGATCCTTTTAGCGGACAATGCTACTGCAAGCCTGGTATTGACGGGTAAGTTTCGTGGTAGGTTCTATTAAAACAGCGGACAGGGAGGGTGGGTGTCCTCAACCCATCGTTATAATTCTTTTTACGGACCTGTGATTATTTGAAAAGTAAAGTTACTTATTTTCTCTACAGCTAAAAACCCTCTATTCTCTCGAAGTGATTTTCTATCTACAGTCTTATCTAGTTCCCTTATACATCATCATCTACAGCCAGGTATACCTCACATTGAATTTTAATCTTCTAGTTTGCGCAATCAATTAATGAGGGCCATTTTACGGAGACGGTTTTTTTATTTAGATATGCATTTTTTAAATTTCTGTGCGTCATGTCAATAAAAATAATTTTCATTTTCTTTCTATCAAACTTTGATTTTAATTTTTCTTTTTTAACTGATGAATAACTTCCGATATTGTGTCATTTAAGTAATTCAGATGTCTTTGATTGTCAGTTTTACAAAATGCTTGGAGTCGGGTCTCTTTTCCTATAACGTCATGTAATATTTTATTTTTATTAAAAATGGTTAGTCTATTGGTCCCAAGTGAGACTACACTAGAGGTCCTGGGTTCGATCCCCAGGTCGAGCAAAGTGTTATTGGGTTTTTCTATGAAATTCTCATTAGCAGCTCGGGGTCTGGATTTGTGCCCGGTTAATGGCTATAGGCTCGCCCCCTATAACATGGGACCTAAACATACCGGCGTACTGTGGCCGTACATTAAGTACACCTCTGCCTAAACCTTCGGGGAATACAGGCGTGATGGTATGTTATGTTATGTGTTAAAAATGGGCTTGCTTTTTACCTCAATCTTGCCTCCGTGGCATAGTTGAGGTCGACGGTGGAGCGAGCAGATGGTTGAACGTACCTATTCGGAACTACAGACGCAGGAAGGGAGTTCCACTCCTTGGCTGTGCGCATTATAAAAGATGATTTATAGCGCTGTATACAAATAAGTGGCATATCAACCAGGTAGGGATAATATCCTGCGGTTCGTCTGAATCTGGAGCTCCAATGGTAGAAGGTGGAAGGCGGGAAGAGCTCATGGAGTTCTTGTGCACTCTTTGAAGTACAACTGTCTGTAAAAGACTAACAAGCAGGCAACGTCCAGTCTTCACCAGCTTTTCATCTCCTATTAGCCTCTTTGCTCGGCATTAGATCGATCGATATCGAATTATCGAATCGATAAGTATTTTACTGGCTATCTACTTTGCAGAAAGCACTGTGACCGTTGTCGCGCTTACCACTACGGTTTCTCAGCGGATGGCTGTCAAGACTGTGACTGTGATGAGTGGGGTTCAACCAACTACCAGTGCGATATGTCCGGTCAGTGCTCCTGCCAGGAGAACGTCGAGGGAAGGCGATGTGACAGGTAATTTTTTTTTGGTTATCTTTACTAAGCAACCGGCATAGCGGTGAGCGATCGGCTTCTGCGTTATGGGCTGTGGGTTCGATCTCCGCACGGAACAAATATTTGTATGACCTACCTTTTTATAGCGTCTATACAATTGAAATACCACCATAAATAGTCCAAATTTAGAGTTATGTTTCAACATTATAATTTCGTATAGGTGTATGGAGAATAAGAAGCGTCGTGCGGATGGCCAGGGCTGCGAGGACTGTCCTCCTTGTTACAACTTAGTACTGGACGCTGTCAATCAGCATAGGAGGGAGCTGAGGGAACTTGATGATGTGAGTATTACCCGCCAGTATACATAACATGGGAATAAGGAATATCCAAATATTACGTTATTTTCACTGCCTCATTAGTGGTCCGAGGCGCGACTACGCTAGAAAACCTGGGTTCGATTTCCAGATCAGAATTTATTCTTTAAAGAATAAAGGCGTGATGGTGTACCTTTGCTCTATGTTTGTTCTATGCATTTATTCTTTCTAATATGATGACAAACAAGCACACGAGCTACATGATGGTACGCGACAATCGCTGCTTATAGACGCCATCAACACAAGTAGTCTTCATCAATACCAACGCGTCTTTGGTTAATTAAGCCAGTAATTTATGGGCTTAAATACCCGACGTGCCATCTACATACATATTATGTTGTGCGTCCGATAATCAGCAAAATATTGTTCAATTTACACTTCTGCTAGATTCCACAATATGATGAATATCTAACTAGGTACTTATATTATTATAATTATGTAATTTTTCACAGATCCTGGCAAAAATATCAAAATCACCCACTGTCGTCGAGAACGCTGACTTTGACAATGAACTGCAAAGCGTCAGGGGCGAGATCGAGCGTCTGTCACAAGACGCTCAGAACGAACTGGGTAATGGCCCCGGAGGTAGCCTGACTGATAACCTAGCGGAATTGGCTGATAGACTCGCTGATGTCAGGTAAGATCATGTGGAGCATAGTAGAAGAACACCTGGGATCGTATAGCGGTGGCAGCTAGGTCAAGTGGTTGGCTCGCGGTGACGTCATTGTTTGAAATGATACCACTATGTGTAACTTTCTTGTTTCTTTATTAGTGGAATTTTCAATTAGTAATTTTATACAGTTTACTTTTTTAACCAAATAGACAAATAACACGAGATAAAATAGATGGGCTAGTAAGCAATTTATCATAGATTTATCATGAATTAAAAATTTCCTGAATGGTATCGAAGCAGTGTTGCTACGGCAACACTGATCGTGAAATTCATGAGTGTCTCGACGTTACTGCGTGCCATTTTCGGGAATAGCATACCTGGGGCGTAAGGAAATCTTGTTCAGCTATGATGTGGGGGATAGCCACACTTGTTAGTATGCGCAGATCTGTAATCTGTAGTCCAGTATGGCAGGAAAACGGGCAGACGAGCCACCTGATGGTAAATAGTCATTCTCGTGGAGATAAAAGCGTTGCTGATGTATTGTCGAGCCATAAAGAGCCCCTATGGTCCGCAATCAAATGGGCGCTGGCTCCCATGCGCAAACGTCGAAACCCACCAAGATGCCTTACGATAGAATCCGATGGTAGTTGCCACTTAGCCAGTCTGTCAAGTTTTCTTGCCTCTTATGACCATTTATATAACTTCTATGAGAAGTTATATAAATGGTGGGAAAATAATTAAAGATCTCACCAATAATATTCGGTGTTAAATGTAATGTCTTTCTAATCGTCTCCTTTCAGTCTTTCACTATTATCATTGTATATCTGTTTTGTTAGTCGTCTGGGATGATGACTGTTTTAAAAAAATATCAGGTTATTCGGTCCGTCGGTTAGGTTATCCAAAAATATCGCACAAGTATTTTTTGCTTTAACAAAACAATAAAAATTGACAAATTAATATAAAGAGCATCAAAGTTCCGGAGCGGGAGGTTGTGACGTCACTATTTCGTAAAAATTGAACGAAACCGTGACGTCACGCGAAACTTAAAAGTTGTTGTAAGGAAAAATACGTATAATAATTTTTTTTAGTTACCTAGCCTATTCAATCTCTCGACATATTTAAACACGGTTACCCAAATTTTATTTTTGTGTGCCCAGAAACATGCTGTTCAAGATTGAAGACGAGAGCTACGAAGGTAATGAAGCGGTAAAGAAGAGTAAGGGCAACGTTTCCAAAGCAGAAGACACAATTGAAGCGGCGCAGAAGGAAATTAATGTAAGAATGTTATGTTCAGCTATCCCACGTCCTCTTTCTCCTTCATACTGGTCAAACCAACACGCATGTTGATTTTGTTGTAAAATGGTAACCAGCAGATTCATAGTACGGTTGACTCTGCGGTTTCTCTTATTCGAAAGGAGTCACCGTTCCTTAATGAAGAGAAATAAAAACTGCTTGGTACGAACCAAGTACCTAGTTTTTGTTTACTTCTGAGACTGACTAACTTCCATGAGAGCTTAATGATGACTTTGAAATCAGAATCCTAAACTGCTTTGTGACTTGGAGGCTGCTGACCATAAGGGAGATTCCCAGGTCAAGCAAAGTATTTAGGTTTTCTATTAAATCCGCAATAGCAGTGAACTTGTACCGGCTTCATGGCAATAGACTCGCCTCTTATGAAATGGGACTTAAATATGCGAAAAATAGATGTTTACATCGCTACACATCAAGCTATATAAATCAAGTATAAGCAGATCTATTATATTAGGTATAGACTCCTATTCCACCCTCATGATATGCTACATGGAATAATGGTGACTTCTTGTGAAGCTTTATACACCTTTGCAAAGTTGTAGGTAATCAAAACAACCTAATTGATATTGCTATCTTCCAGAGTGCCTTGGAATACTTGGACGGTGAAGGCGCCGCGGCCTTGTCGAAAGCTCGCAATAGGTCCGATCAGTTCGGCAAGCAGTCCGTGGACATGTCAGCCCTGGCTAAGGAGTCTAGATTACTAGCAGAAAAGCTTGAGAACGAAGCCAAGAACATTCGGGAAATCGCAGACAAGGCCTTCAATACTTCTATCACGGCAAACAAGATTGCTAAGGATGGAATTACTAAACAGGCTAACATCAGGTGAGTTTTTATTGTATATTATTGTATACAGATGATAAACAAGCTGCGATAATCGGTATACACAGCTAATAGACATAGCATAGTGGATTCGAATAATTCCACTCACAATTGGAGCCGCCCGACTGGGGAAGTACCTTCACCTTGCAGACAAAAATACAAAATACTTTTTTTACTGACTTCAAAAAAAGTGGAGGTTCTCAATTCATCTGTATTTTTGTTGTGTGTGTTACGTGATATTCTGTCCGATTGTACAAAGTTTGATTATTTTAGTTGAAATCAAACATTTTCATTTTGGACTTTGACATTCCTTTCATCTGATAGAGTAATTTATATTCTATTATAGAGATGATCTTCAATGGTCTAGTGGCCATTATAGCTGCGATTCCTGGATATTGTAGAATTTTGTTTGTCATGTGTAGTTATTTTTAATTGTATCTGTATTTATCCAGCAACGAGGTCCAGATTCTGACAAACGAACTGAACGCAGCTTCTGGCAAACTGAACAGCATGACAGAGCTAGCAGACCAGGCGCTCAAGAGAGCCAAGGAGATCTACGACGAAGCTCTCGGTTTATACGCCGAAGTTAACACCACACTGCTGCCCGACATCAAGCTGAACAAACTCAAAGACGTAGCTAAAGGGATGAATAAAACAGTAAGAATGTTTCAGTTTCTATTTATTGTTTTACATAACTTTTTGGCTATTTAGTGGGTCGCGACACCAAAATAAAATAGAATAGTAGAGACAACATTATTTACATTGATTAAAGTTACAAACAAAATTGACATTTTGCTGTGAAACGATGCATTAAGGGTCCGGCGGACCGAATTTCTTTTACAAACGTAATACCGAAATAAATCGTAATTCAAGCATAATTGAATCTAATTCTGGGATTATTTGGATCCCGATGCCGTTAATCTAGATTCCTACTATACCATTTCGTGCAAAATACATCACTGGAAATTAATGTAAGCGAATGCAATTTTTGACAACTTTACCAATTTGGAACGATTTTCCGGTCTTTTATTTCCAGTGAAGTAGTAGTAGATGAATTAGTACCGTAGGAACCTAGATTAACAGTATCCAAATCCGAATAATAACATAATTTGATAGAATATTGTCTGGTTTACGATTTATTTCGGTATTACGTTTTTGTGGGCATTTTAAGCTCCGCCGGACCCTTAAACATAAAATATGAGTTTTTTAAATTGTTTTTTTAACAATGTTTTAGACGATGCATTAGTTATACTATAATGAAATAAGTTGATGCTTGCATTAGCAGAAACGTTACTTTAAAGCGTTGCATTGGGGAAGTAAGAATGAAAAAAAAGTAATTAATTCCTCTAGTAAGAAAGAAACACTAGAACATTAGGTAATCGAACTTTCAACTATTTCAGATTGAAGAAAAATCGTTAGAACTAGAACATCTCAAGGCTGACAACGAAAACACTTTGGAACAGCTGGAAAATGCCATTAAACAGGGCCGTGGTCTTCTCGACCAGGGTCATGACAGACAGGACGAGTTAAATGACCTCCTGGCTAAGCTAGATGAGCTCCAGGAACAAGCCAGGAATGACGTGGATTTGACAAATCAGACGCTGAAAGATGCTAACGAGATTTACAAGACTTTGAAAGGTATGTCTTATTTGCGTAGTACTGACTCTCTGTCTTATTTGACATTAGTTCAAATTATTATCATTCTTTGAATCAACAGGTTTTGGCGGAATCGTAGGTTCCTATTCCGTCGATTCCGCCATAACCTGTTGGTTAGGTCTCACGTAAAAGCGAGGCGAGCCTATATCCAAACTTCGAGCTGTACTGAGTATTTCATAGAATCCCTATATCATCTTACTCGACTTACGCATCTAAAACCAACTGTCACTCCTACAATCACTAGACCAAGAATCAAAAAGAGCCAGATGCTGGAAATATATTGATGTTTCGGGAGCTCAAAGAGCCGCAGTTTTTTCACTGTATACCAAATTTTAATAGGATAAAAACAACAATGAACAATAAGAACATAACATGACTTTATTACCAGTCAATTATAACCGATATAGGTACCTACCCACGAAATTAGAATATTTGAACCTATTGTTAAAAAAAACTTTTTGGGTAACTTGATGTGTCGTATGTGGCTCGCAAGGCGCGGTTTGCCGACGCCTGAACTGGACCAACGAGGCAGTCTTTATACATTTTTAATCCTCCAATCCTTCTAAGCTCCAAAACTATAATAATTTCTATTTCCGCAGAGTTCAGCGACCAAGTTACTGAATCCCGTCACCTAGCTGAGCAAGCAGCTCTGGACGTGCCAGCAGTGCAGCTGAAGATAGCCGCAGCCGAGGACAGCATCAACAGCATCACTGAACAGCTGTACACTGCTAGTGACAAGGCCAAGGAAGCCAGAGACTTGGCGCAGCAGGCTCAGAAGGAGTACGCCGATAAAGCTTCAGAGGTAAGAATCTAAACTAGTTCTTCATATCTTACCAGACTTATCAACAGTTATGGTAAGAAGTATGATTGGGGGTTAAAATTCCCCCAAAACAGCTAGTTCTACTAATATTATAAACTAGAAGGTTTCTGAGGATGTATGGATGTTTGTTACTCATTCACGTCAGAACCGCTGAACAGATCTGGATGGAATTTCGTACAGAGATAGACTTTTTATCCAGGATCTTATTCCCCCTAGCCCTTTCTACCATGGGATGACCAGAAGCACGAAAAAGCGACATCGATTCATGGTGAACATTCCGAAGACCCGAACGAGACGCTTTAAATCCACTTTTATCATGCCTACCGCTGAAATGTGGAATGCGCTTCCCGAGTGGGTCTTCCCCGATAGTTATAATCTGGGTGTCTTTAAATCAGGAGTGAATCAGTTTCTTCTAAGCAAGCGCGCTTCATCGTAGATCGCAGTATCGCTTAACATTAGGCGAACTGGCGTTAGCATATCACATATAAAAAAAGGTCGGATGGAATTCTGAAGTCGCGGGCAAAAGCTAGTTTAAAATAAAGTGGTTACTTTCCCTAGTACAGAGCTCGAAACCACCCTGGTTTTAACCCCTAATGAATTCCAATGAGATAGAAAATCTTTGTCTATTATAATCAACCTATGCTTTACCTTTCGGAGAATACAGTCGTTATTTTATCATAAATACCTATGGGTCAATAATCTTAGAAAGTGGCTGATAAAAGTCGTGAATTGTTTTTCCAAGATCTTTTTCATTTTCAGGCGGCCTATGAAGTTAGAAAGAAATCTTCGACGTCCAGAGCCGAAGCTTCCAAGTTGAGATTCGAAGCTGAGAAGCTGTCCAGTAAGTACTACGAAAATTTTCTGTAGAATACACACGTCTTGGTGATTTTTCTACAATATAAGTGTAAAATATATACCTACTTATTATAATCATGCTCCTTTCAACATTTTTTTTTTCATATTAATATATGCCCCCCCCCCCGTTATTAAAATAATACCCGATATCTACCTATCAAAGAATAAAACATATGACTTCTATCTTCTTATGTAATATGTGGCAAGAGTGACAAGAGCCTGTTCAAACCAGTGTGCTTGTGTGCAGCAGTTTTGTTGGAAACAGAAATCCGCCGTCCGCTTAAAACATTATGAGGTCCCTAGACGGTGGAGCATGCTTGGAAAGCACGTGCTTTTCAAGCATTTTTGACTGTTTATATTTAGAACAGTGCTTGATTTGCCTGACAAGAAAACTACGTGCAGTAACGCTTGACGAAAATGTATATTTTTGCAATGCTTGTTAAGCATGGTTGACCACCTGGGACCCCTTTACATGATTATAATCATTTTACAGCTAGAGTTCAGGAGACAGCTAAACAGATCGAGAGCTTAGAGAAAGAGGCAGCGGACAATATGCAGCTCACCAGAGATGCCAAGATGAAGGTACTTGGAAAATATTATATTGAATGTAATCCTACATATAGTTTCCAAGTCAAGCAAAGTTTTATTAGGTTTTTATTTGATTACGAAAAAGGAAGGGAAATGAGTTTAGCAAACTTACCTGTGTGTCTATGTATGTTAGTATTATGTATGTATGTGTCTAGCTATGGGTGTTCGATCCTAGCTCAAAAACTACTGATCAGATTTTGACAAATGAGTAGTAAATATTATGCTGTGACCTGCTCGAACAGGTATAGTGGCATGGCGTGGGATATAGTGGCATGGGACGACAGTTTTAATTGCACGCACTAACTACTGTTGTTTTAGTTGGTGTTGATTGAGCAAAAATTATCTTTTAGAAAGGTGACAGGAATATTTTCCTGTTTCATGCTTTTTCGTATATTTTTTCGTACATAGTCGGGTTTCATTTTTTTTTAATAATTAAATTCTTAGTAGCAACTATGGAAAAATTCAATTAAAAACAATCTACAATGTACCTAGCCTCATAAAATCTCTTCTAAATGAATCGTCTGCCACAGGTTGGTCAAGCTAACACCGACGCAAGAGAGGCGGAGAAGCAGGTGTCCAAGGGTCTGGAGGACTTGAAGGTCATTCAGGAAGAGCTGCAGAACCTTCCTACACTGGATGACCAAGCCCTGGACCGATTACGTAAGTGCAAAGCTTGAAAGATATTAAAACTTTTGGTCAGAGGACATTACCATGGAACTTACTATAAATTATACAGTTAATCATTTACAGAACCATTAAAATAACCGTGTTTAAAATTAGCCTTTCCAAACAGCCACGTAGTTACATTTGAATAAGTGTTTTTGTGCAAAAATATTGAAATTAGTAGGCCAGGATATTCACTCATGCGCTCGGGACACCTACCAGGGCAAATTCGTGACGTCACTAATTCTAAAACTAAACTTTTTTCAGAGGAAAGCCTGGATAAAGCTGAGAGTGATCTCATAGCTGTTGACTTGGATGGCAAGATCAAAAGTTTGACCGAGGCCAAGAATAATCATCAAAGGTTTGTGTTATTCTATATATATTATATAAAAAAACAGAACCTGACTGACTGACGTATTAACACACAGCCGAAACTACAGGAGCTAGATCTCTGTAAGTTTGTATGTTTGTTCCTTTTGTACTGTAGACGAGCACTAAGAAAGGATTTTTGGAAATTTAACCCCTAAGTTGGTGAAAAGGGGGGTGAAAGTTTATATGAAAGTCCGTACACACCATGCATTTGACATACGCACACACACATAAACATATTTAATAAATGATGACATCGTCAAGATATGTACAGCTGTCATTCGCTGTTAACACTTTGACAATTGTTTTCATCCATAAAAATTTGACTTAACACATATTATGATATGAAACCTCCATGGTGTAGGTACAGTGGGCTCAATTTATTTAGAAACGAAAATTACCTAAGTTGGTATGTAGGCTAAGCTACGTTCGGGAAGTCTAGTTATAACTATGTACACATACTCGTATTATGTTTGGACATGTTGAAAGAATGAATGAAATACGTTTAAGAGTCCGGCATTTCTTTTACAAACGTAATACCCAAATAAATCATAATTAAAACACAATTTAATCAAATTCTGTTATTATTCGGATTCCGATATCATTAATCTAGATTCATACTGTACCATTTCGTCCAAAATACTTCACTGGAAATAAATGTAAGCGAATGTAATTTTTTATGTTTTGTAATTTTTTTAAACTGACAACTAAACTATACACACAAACAAACAACAACTTATATAATTATTAAATACTAGCTTTTGCCAGCGACTTCGTCCGCGTGAAATAGTTACTTTGTTACCCAGTTCTTCGCGCGCGGTTTCATCTGCGTTGCCCCGTTCCTAAGGGTTGTAGCGTGATGTTTTATAGCTTGAAACCTTTCTCATGAATCACTCATATTCCCAACATTTCCCTTCACTGCTCTGCTCCTATTAATCGTAGCGTGATGAAAAGTATACTATAACCTGCCCAGGAGTATGAAGAACAATTGTACCAAGTTTCGTTGAAATCCGTCGAGTGGTTTTTGTTTCTATAACGAACATAGACAGACAGACAGACAGACAAAAATTTTACTGAAAATTTTACTATTCTATATTACTATTTTAATTTTACTATATTTATTATTTTTTATTATTCAACATTAATCGCAATAGTAAATCATATGACATTATTATTTCTAATTGTTTTAATAATTTTTTTTTTTAAATATGAATGTTTAAATAGGTATAACAAAAATTATCTTTGAGTTATTGTGATATTATTATGTTTATTGTTATGTTGTGATATTAATACTTTGAGATTAATGTAATTTTAAATTTTAATTTTGTTGCTGTGCCCTAGCAGGGTCCATAATTGTTATTTAGCTTTAAGCCTTTTATAACACCTACTACTCACATTATGGTATGCAAATAAATGAATATGAATATGAATATAACTTTACCAAGCTTGGAACGATTTCCCGGTCTTTTATTTCCAGTGAATTAGTAGTAGACGAAATAGTACCGTAGGATCCTAGATTAACGGTATTCAAATCCGAATAATCACATTATTTAATAAAATATTGTCTGGATTACGATTTATTTCGGTATTACGTTTTTGGGGGCAATTCAACGGTCCCTTAACGAAAGGAATTTAAAAGGCAAATGACAGCCGCAGCATCGGAAAAGGTCGAGAGATCTTATTGGCGAAGTCCTTCAAAAAGGTCAGGAGCATAGTACTCGCAACCGTAGCGTATGCATAAGAAAATTTAAGAATGTGGAAGAAGCAAAAGCAGTAAGCAAGAATCGTAGCAAGTGGCGGTCTACAGTTTCTGCCGACCCCTACGGGAGGAAGGCGTGAGTGTATGTATTTCATACCCTATATCAGTGATACCCAAAGTGGTTTATATCGACCCCCAGTGGTCGACGACGACCTGCAAGGGGTCCATGTTAGTAAGTAAACGAAATAGAGAGATGTAAACTGGTATTAATGATATAATGACATACCATCAAGCTCGTATTTCCCGTAGGGGTAAGCAGAGGCGTACTAATCTAGACCCACAGTTCGCCGGTGTGTTTAGGTCCATGTAATAAAGGGGGGAGCCTACTGCCTTTACCCGGGTACAAATCCCAAACTCCGAGCAGCGACTGAGGATTTCATAGAAAAACCCAATAACACTTTGCTCGACCTGGCATTCGAACCCAGGACCTCTAGCGTCCCAGTCGTGCCCAGGCCCACTACTAGGCTAATGAGGCACTTGTCATAAAATATTATTTATAAATTGAATCCTATCCAACAGGTGGATTAAGCAATACGAAGACGAGCATGATCACCTTCGTCTCGAGGTGAAAAACATCAAGGAGATCCTCAATCAGCTGCCTGACGGTTGCTTCAAGAGGATTGTGCTGGAGCCGACTGAAGGACCCAGTAGACCAGCCAGCTTCAGATAGATCAGGCATATAGTAGACAGGGAAATCGTCAATAGAAAGTAAACAAGAATATTGGGTCAAGCTGACACATGGAATTATATCCTAGTAACAAATTTTAAACATGAAAGAAAATATGGAATCTGTTTCCCTCTCTCCATAACCAATATAAAAAAGCATATAATTGACACTTAGAAATATAAAAATCACAGTAGCAGTTACGTAATCTTTAGAAATTCAAGAAACTGATCTTGTGCTCTTACCCTTTATTATATCTTTACTTGCAGATGTATAAAGAAATTATTCAACAGAAACAGTTTTTTTCCTAGTATTGTAATTTATAGTAGTAATTCCGAGATTTCCCATTAGATTTACTACAATCATAGCGTAAATTTTCCAATGAAACCTATTTTTTTATATAAACTATCTTTTCTCTGCCTATTGCGTCGTAAAGAGCGTTGGCGATGGAAAAAATCCTAGATAAACCTCTAATTTCGTATTTTGAAATTGTGTTTTCCATCATTCGAAATCTCTCACAGATATGCATTTACTATCTGCATTTTTGTACTTAGAATAATTTAAAATAACTGGAAATATTAAATAAGGTATGAGGCTTTTCTATGTTTAAAAACTGTGCCATAACTTTATTGGTACCTTTGTAAATATACATAAAATAATAAACGTAAGTGATGTTTTCATAAGTGCCTATAAATCATTTTGAATTCGGTTTTTGAAAAATATTCCTTTTTAAAGTTCGCCAAAGAATTGACGATAATGTGTGTTATTTAGATTTTTTACCATAATTTTTATATGTTTCTTTAATGAAGGATAATTTTGTGAGTAATATAATTTGTATTGTAGCATTTATAGTATTTATTTGTAATAAAACTTGGACAAATACCGTCCTTTGTTTTTTTTTAATAAACACCTCCCTCTATTGGTCCTATAATCTGGAGTTTGGATGTAATAAAAATAATATACGAAAACCAGGGCATGTGCTAGGTTAAGATTTCCATAAGTTTGTCGACCTGAGAGAGGGGACCAAGCCGACACTAGTGTCTGTAGAGCTAAAAGAGACACATGATATGATTATAATATGATTTTATATTAATTATGATTCACTAACAGGGCTATACAACGGGCAATATACAGGTTGTTCAGACCGAGTGGTTCAAAAGGAAATCTGGGATGGGCGGTCATATTATTATGTATTCAATAATCAACAAAAACGTAATTTTATTTAAATGGTGATCATTTCTGTACTACTGATGATAGCCCAATGATATACCTATTATTGAATAGATAATATGACCCCCCATCCCAGATTGAACCGAGTGGTCCAAAAGGAAATCCACCTGTATAAGTGTCTAGTTTAGGGTGACCTCTGACTGTACGAAAACCCTATAAAATGCGAGGTTAAGAGTCCGGCGGACTGAATTTTTCTTACAAACGTAATACCGAAATAAATCGTAATTCAAACACAATTTCATCAAACTGTGTTATTATTCGGAATCCAATACCGTTAATCTAGGATCCTACGGTACCATTTTGTCCAAAATACTTAACTGGAAATAATTACATTTATTACGAATACAGTTTTTGATAAAATTACCAAGTTTGGAATGATCTTTCAATCTTTTATTTCTAGTGAAGTAGTAGTAGACGAAATAGTACGGTAGGAACTCAGATTGACGGTATTAATACTTATTTTCCGAATAATATTACTAGATTGACGGTATCCAAATCCGAATAATAACATAATTTGTTAGAATATTGTAAGGATTACGATTAATTTCGGTATTACATTTTTGTGGGCAATTCAAGTTCCGCCGGACTCTTAACAGTGGAAGCTGTGTGAACTGTTAAGCTGTGGTTACCTCCATCATCAAGCAATCTGACTTCCGGGTACCTTCGGGCCGCCTCTCAGAATGGGTCTTTTTAGTGTTACGGTACGGTCAACCAGAGCCGCGAAGGAATGAGAACTCGCTCCCGTAACCCCAGCAAAAAGAGGTGACGCGAAAGACCCGTGTGGTTTTAGTGGGTAGGTAACCCACTCTGGGTGGAGTTCTACACGCAAAAAAAAACAAAAAAAAAAAATGGTTCACCCCGCTTAATGCGCTTAAACGCACATCATTTCAAAAAATAAGAGGATCCTTGGATTCGAACTCGAGACCTATGACTTGTTATTTCAATGGGCATATCATCAGAACTTCACTGCTATAGCTTACCAAGTAGGGTGGTAACCTTGTATTAAGATAATAATTATAGGAATTTATTATAATTACTCATTAGCCTAGTGGCCCTGAGTGCGACTGCTACGCTAGAGGTCCTGTTGTAGCTCGGAGTTTTACTTGCTTAGGTACATGGAACCTGAACGCACCTGCGAACTGTGGGTGTACACTAGTACACCTCTGCCTTTAGAGGTTACAGGTATGATGGTATGTTTGTTTTTATAACACAATTAGGTACCTTCTAACAGGCTACCAAGCCAGCATTTCTATTCCTTATTAAACATTTAGCATAATTCACATACCGAAACAAACCTGCATGTAAAAATTCTTGCTAATCCTTGATCTTCAAAACAAAACACAGTCAACTTGTAGAAGCAGCCAGAGTAGTCAAAAAGACGTATACATGTTAAAAGCTTTAAGCCTCGGATGAGTCCAGGGTTGCACCACGGGAAATCATGTTCGTATCGGGCTGGGAGCATAGTGTGCGCGGCCCTAAACGGAGCACGTATGTGTGCCGTGTGTACCGAGTATGCCTGAGTGCGTGGAATGTAGGGTGACTATGAGTCACAACATGAATTCAATACACTAAATCGTACCATGACTGAATAAAGGAGCGGCGTTCAAACCTATACAGGAAAGCAGTAATATTACAGACAATATAAATTATCAAAGTAATATAAAGTCCCAAAAATTGCTTGGAGGAACTAGACTAGTAAACAAATTCATAAAATATGCAGTCTTTTGTATGCATGTTTTATGAATAGTTACCAAATCATACCTATTATAATTTTATTGTACTCTGAGCGTTATAGGCACAAAAGAAATATTAAAATTACCTATATTTAAAAATAGTTTGCAAAACTCGTAGTTAATAACGGTGCTCGGGATGCAAGATTGCGTGGTATTGAATGCAAAGAATTGTGTTCGTTAACAAGTAAGTAATGTTTATTAGAGTTTCTGCAAATTGTTCTTGATATATATGAATGTTCAGGGTTTAATATTAAGAGTTTGTTATTTTATTATTGTTTTATTAGGACGGTTTGGTGTCTGTAAATGCACTGAAGTTACAAAAATTAAGTAAATTTAGAGTACAATGAAATTATTGCAAAGTGTCGTGTTGGCAAAAGGTGAACAAACGGGGACCTCCGGAGTTGTTTAGTATTTGTAAATAAACAGAAGGAACTTGTCCTGAACACTTCTAAATCATACGCTCCCTACTCGGCAGGTATGCAAACGCTAGCTCCCACGAGTAGTACAATTTATGTCGGGCATTCCCTTGAATTTTCTTTTGTTTTTTTTTTTAAAGTAATGCTACTCTTTGGCTATGTAGCCTCAAGGGTGTCGGTGATGTAGAAATGATTGAAATAATATTCATGTTTGAATGTTGGTAGTTTTCTGTTGAATTGAGATTTTAAGAGATATTGTATGACTTAGTTGTAGAAGTCTTATGTAGTACCTACCTACGCAGAGTGATTGGTATTCATTTGGCGTGTAAAGAATATGTCGTGTTTACTATTTTATAAGTATTGTCAGACATATTTTTTATTCCGTTTGGGAATCGAATCTGCGGTCGAATAGCATAATCTCCAACTGCAAGATGTTTAGTGCACGCCAAAAATCGTCCCGCCTATCAAAGTTTTAGGTAGAGGCGTATTTACTGATGTAAATACACCTAAATTTCACCGGTATAAACCTATTGCCATTAACCGGGTATAAATAAAAGCCTCGAAGCTACTAAAATTTTTTTAATAGAAAAACAAAATACCTACCTACACTTCTATCGACCAGCGAATCAAATTAGACTGAGGACGCAGTTTTTGTTCTTTTTAATACATACATCTGGTATCTTTTTATGGATAATGAAAATATAGTAGTTCCTCAAAGATTGTGAGTAAAAAATCGACCTGCTAACAGCCGTCGTCATCGCAAGCAGCGAGAAAAACAAGCTGCCACCAAACAAATTTGCAACAACGAAATTAGCAAATATCTCACTGTCTAGGGGGCGGCGAGTTTCCGAAACACCGTAACTAAACTAAAACTAAATAAGTGGCCGAAAAATGTTGTGACTACAACCATTTTTCATTGACCTTCCATTCCTCTATCAACGACCGTCGGAGCGCCCGACTTTACACATACCGAAGGGGGGTAAGGAGACGAAGTTATGCTTGTCGTTACAAGTGGAAAAACAAGGTGGTTAATCCGAAAACTTTCCTTAATTACGTTCGTACAAAACTAATTCCCTGAACGAATTAAGTGGGAGCTGAATTTGGGTGAAATCCTGGATCAGATTATGAATGTAGGTCCCGGGCGAGAGTACACGCCGAGAACTTTTTGTTTTTAAAACAGCACAATAGGGAGTGTTTTGTTAAAAACATCATGTAAAAACATTGGGAAATACTGGGAGGAAATCTGATGTATATGATGGAATTGCGTTGATATAATGTAATGAATAATGAAATGAACTGCTCGGTACGGTCTCCCTCTCAGATTCCGGAGGTGGAAGATACTCTGAGGCAGCAATACCTATATTGTAGGTTTAGTGAGCTCCACTTCTCTCTCTTTCCACTCGTCGAAGCCACATCCTCTATATATCCTATCTTTATCCCAACTATGTTCACGTCGCCTCCAATATAGCCAGATAGGGCTGTATATAAGTTTACAAAACGCAACTGACATCGGAACTCCGCATTCCATTTTCCGGGCAATACCGATAACCTAAGGATGAACCAACGATTGTCATGTGCTTACGCGCTCCTATACACGGAGAGGTATCAATGTACGTCACCCATTCATAGACTGACGAGCATTACCTAAGTACTTACTTATATTGCAGATCGTTTGATTAGCAGAGTTACCTTTTATCCCCTCGAACAACATCCCCTGTATACAATAAATAATGTAGCCCTTTACTTGGGATATCAAGTGATATAAGTCTGAATACTTATGGGCATTAGTTATAGTTTAGTCTTCGAGACTACTACCTACCCATCTTACTTCTTAGACCACGATTTTAGCATGGCGTTCTGTTGTAGTTTTATTAATATTTTAGTAAAAACTGAAAATTAAACTTAAAAACAATTATAGAACTACACAGACACAACCAAAATTATACTTTATAAAATAATATCATAAAACACGCTAACTTCGAACACAAAATGTTTAATTGACACTGCTAATAAACGGCTACCTGAATAAAACAACTCGTTACAAACTCGATTCGAAAAAATTGGCAAAAATTAATTGCAAAAAAAGATGGTGATTAAAAAACAGCCCGGAGTAATGAAATGGCGCGTAAATTTTCCAATTAAGGCGGGAACGAACTTCGGTGGCCGTTATTCGGGTGGTTTCGAAAAAAAAATTAATTAGTCCTTCGCGCCCAGTCCCTCCGACTTCTAAGTAACTTAATGTCGTAAAAAGAAATTAGAAATTTTTCTTTGGCGACTTGAAAAATAAAATTTCGTTGTCCCCATGTGGACTTATTTTCACTTGCGTATAATTGGAGTTTACAGACGCGGGGAACTTTTTAATCTGTGGTTGTAACTTTTTATATAGAGGTAACAATTTTTTTATTGGCGGGGCACGCGATAGCTGCGGTGTTGAACATAATTATTTGCTCACTGTCCCCTTTTAAAAACTATTTTGTTTATTTTGTGCGTAATTAAATAAATAATTAACATGCTTTTTACTGTGCATACTTTTGATTAATATAGAATACTCTAAAGTGCCTAATTATCTAGCGGATTTCACATTGAGCAGTGGTCTTGGCTTTTTCTATTGTGAAAAAAAGCAAAAAAAAACTTACTTTGCTTCTACTACAGGTAAATTATAGATGTAGTACATCAAATCACAACTCTACCTGACCTTCCAGAGAACATTGTAATTCTTATGTAAAATTAATATTTAATAGTACATCTAATTAAACATATATACAACCACGTAAAGAAACCACTAGCCTTGTTTTCTCACATAACTAATTAATACGATTATTATGCACAAGTGGAGAAATTGTCCCTTGTCACAAGAAAGAAAATTATGGGAAACTATTTAAAAAATAACATAACATTCCACCACGTCTGTATTCTCCCATGGGATAGGCAGAGATCAGAGATGGTATGTTTAGGTCCCATATAAGTATTAGGGAATAAGACGAAAGTCTTCAATGTGTGCGTCCTACCAGTTATGACCTACGGAGCCGAAACGTCGACACTCACTGTCAGACTGGTCCACAATTTTATAGTCGCAGTCACAGCGAGCTATGGAGAGAGTTATACTCGTAGACTCGCAGAGGGATAAAATTCAAAACAATTCTTCAGAAACCTAAAGTTATCTACCTATTTAGCTTAAAGAGCTGGTCACATCATTCTGTCGTAGAACCGTTAAACGCTGGAGCAAACGTAGTGTAGCGTGCCCGCCGGCGGCGGAATAAGAAACTTGCAGAAGGCAGCTGGTGGCAATTACTCAAAAATTGTATAACCTATATATATGACACGATAAGAAGCGGAAGACCTTTTTAATTGTGCTGGAAATTCTCATGGAGTGTCCGTCGCCACAGAACGTCTCGTACGTCTACGGACTTATACATACCGACTAAAAACCGTACTTAGGTAGTTTCCCTTGCCCTATATTCGTGGCAATAGGAGCTGTGATTTTAAATTTACCACAATATTAGGAAGCTATCCGCAGAATTTATTGTTTTTAGAAAGATATTTGGCTCGATTGGCGCTTTGGTCGAGGTTGTTCTCTGTTGATAAATTATAAGGTCAGAGCGAAATTTTTTGTCAAGTTTAAGTTCACAAAAGGCACATTACGAATATAAATAAAGATTACAGCTTCACAATGAAATGCTAATGAAATCCGAACCAATTTACGTTCAAAACAATAAAATATGAATGTTTATAAAAAGCATTGATTGATTGTAAGACGGATGGGCTCGCTGAATCTTGCGTGTCACTTTAACAGGGCGTTATTTTCCTTAAAGTAAATTGAAGGCCAAATAAACCATATTGAACTTTAAACGCATTGAAATAAAGGTTGATGTGACGGTAAATCATACGTTCACAAGCTACGGTAAAATCACGGACGAGCTTACTGAAGTATTCACATGAAAAAAACGTAATGAGGGGTCCTGATCAAACTTTAACGTGTATAGGGATGAGCGATAATCATTACATAATGATATCGATAAATTATTTAGATAACATATCAGAATCTACATAGGTACAATTTAGCCATTTTTAATCATTTATAACAATCTACATATATATGTTTATGGAGTATAATGTACAATAGTGTTTTAATATTCATAGTCTAACTATAATGGTATACAGCCTGAGTTTAGTGTAGAGACCACTAAAATCCATGTATTTTTAAAGTGTTTATTTACATGCCTGCTATACATACAATGCAGTCACGACATAAATTGACCTTATTAGCTAGTCTTAATTATGTAAACGTTTAGTTTGCGTCTTCTGGTATATCAAACCAGACGACGCAGGTTCGAATCCTGCCCGCGATTGAATTTTTTCGTTTACTAAAAAATAACTTAATAATCTTAGCATGGAAAATGCCAAAAAATCACAAAAAGATAACGTTTAGGAAAGTTATACCAAGTTAAATCCAAACTCAGTTTGAAATTCACTACTGTAATCTGAAACCAAAAACATAAGGTAAGTAACTGATGAATCCAGAACTTTCTGAAAACAATGGCTAACAAATAATGGTTTTCAATGATTTCTATCTAAAAAGTCAGTTATGATAGATTAATATTAATAGATACTATAATGCAATACTTTTTTTGTTAACATAAATAATATTATGATATTTAGAAGTTAATACATAATATTTTTTACGTAGGTATTTACATTTAGTTTCATGCACTTAATTTTATTAGAGAATGAAGAATGGTGGTATAAAATTATGATGAAACGTGACGCTATCATAATCACATTATTGCATGTTATCGACAATTCCCAGCACTGGCCACGTCAGTGGAGCTTGAAACCGAGTGCACCTTCGTGCAAGTTAGTCTGCGATCTCGTGCAAAGGGGCTTAGCTGTATTGTTCATGGTTTTATGTCATAAATAAGTAAGATTTGTAAATTATATCTTCTAGAACGACCGTTTACTTGAGTTTCGATATTTATTTTGCATACTCTCGAAAATCTCAAATACTATAAAGCTTACAAACTCGAAATTTGGCTAGGTAGGTTGCTTATAAAGTGTAGATATCCGCTAAGAAGAGTTGTAATTAGAGTTGAAATTCCTACGGGATTGGCAAAAGAGAGATCAATTTGGGTAGCACGACGAGGCACATATATACGAGTATAATCTATGAATATAATAAGCTGTAGAAATATCTTGTCAAGTTTTTGTGTGATGTTCAGACAAAGTAATTAATGCTCCCTGTTTAAAAATATGCTAGAATACCTGAAAAATATTATCGAGAACAATAATAGCTATTCGTTGTTTTTCCTGAACACCTTGACTCGTCAGTCGCCGGAAAAATGATTGACGGTTTTTTTATTGATAACCTTTTAATTTAGGTACTGTAAATCATATCAACGGAAATACATTTTATTTTCTTTCTTTCTATCTAAACTAATGTTACTTATAAAGAGAAAAGATTTGTTTGTTTGAAATCCATGAACTCTGAATCTACGATGTTAATAATTCTTCGGCCATTAGAAAGTTATTCATATGCTATAATTGTTTTATTAACATTAACATACCATCACGCCTGTATTCCCCGAAGGGTTAGGCAGAGTTTTTGTTTTATTTGAGTACAAAATGGCCACTTGATTGTTTTTATAGTGTCCCATTAAAATGTTTACGATAAATAAAGCCTATCAATAAAAAATAAATGAAAATCAGTTAAAAAAATTACAAGTATTTTAAATTTTTACTACACAGAGAACGTACAATAGAGAATTGTAACGTCACAACTCACTGCGCCATACAAATCCTATACTGACATTGATTTTACGGAAAAGAGACAAAGCATCCTCTCTTAATCCCCACCAAAGACTTTAAATGCTTATATTTTGAAGTTTAGCCGATTTAAATTATTTTTCAGGATTAATTATATTAATAACTCAAATACTTTATGAAATATCTTGTAAGAGAAGGGCCTCAAGATATGTCACTCACCTCATTGTTCGTCACCACCCATTTTTGTAGGACGGCGGGCTCTCGGCACATTGTCTTCGGACTGCAGCCTTGTTTATACTGCTACTGTGTTATATGTCTTTATTTCCCTCCGTATCTACGTACCTACAGCCAAGAAAAACCTCCGAATTAATTACCGTGGTAATGATTGGATCAGCTAAGTACCAGATCGAAGCGTTGGAATCCGTCGAGAAACCTGCTAAGAAGCTTATTGGCAACAATTCCCTTGTCCGGGTTAAACTTCACAGTCAGGAACATCGCCGCAAACTTGCTAGCTTATTGGTTTTTTATCGGATAGGTACATTTCGAAAAGTGTGCAGATCAGATCTCCATCATCTTATTCAGAAGCACGAAAAAGCGACACGAAAGTGGTCGTTTCAAAAATTTTAGTACACTTTTGTCATACGTCCGCTGAAATGTGGAATGCGTTTCCCGAGTGGGTCTTCCCCGATAATATCTGGGTGTCTTTAAATCGCTCGGTTTCTTCTAGGCAAGCGCGCTTCATCGTAGATAGCAGGGTCGCTTAAAATCTAGCGAATTGGCGGTCAAGGGTAAGCCTATCAAGCATAAAAAAAAAATAGAAGTTCTGTTATAAATTCTGCTATAAGAAATGTGTCAAATTAATTTATTTCTTTCATTGTTTCTTGGTACTGGTGAAGACTTCGACAGGTGATATGATTCACCGATATCCGTGGCTTTACAACGAACCTATATGTCCAGTATAAGCTGACCTCGCATTGTATAGGATTTTCATACACTTAAACGTCAGCTTTGACTGGACTATTGGCCTGTAATTGCCGTATTTTTGACTTTTTATCACGATCATTTTGAGATTGAGAGAGTGGGATTCCGCTCTCCATATTGAATAGCGCCATGCTTTTTTGATAATCATGGCCGTAATAATAGTTTAGGTATTAGGTACATCTGATGTTCACTTTGTCTGCCTATTTCATTATTTAATAAAATAAATATACAACATAAAAACACTTTTTTGGTTCCGAATCGAGATTTGGCAGACAATCCATAAGGATTTTCCGCATAAAACTGTATTACCAATTTACCTGTAATAATTGTTGTAGTTATTCTGTCTCCTTGAATGAACTTAGAGGTCGATTTACTCCCGCAACAGTGGTAAAAAACATACCTAATATACCATCACGCCTACATTCCCTAAAGATTTAAACAGAAGTGTAAGTACTAACTTATACCCACCGTTCGCCGGTATGTTTAGGTCCTAACCAGGCTTAAATCCTAACTCTGAGAATTTCATAAACAAACCCAATAGCACTTGCAATCCTGCGTATCGAACCTATGACCTCTGGTGTAACAGTCCACCACCACTGGACTGATGAGGTAGTAAAAAAAATAAACAAAACCAACCGCATTTTTTTCTTAGCAAGACTTTTCCAAAACAATATTACAGCGGAATTTCTTTACGTCTGTAAAACAATAACGAGTGATTTAGTGACACCCTCCTAGAATTTAGGGTTCCCTAGGCGTGGACACCCCAAGCGGTTTTGAATTGATTTATTTATAGCGCAGTGGGCACGGGTTCCGACCCAGGTACACTACTTAGCTTTCTAAATTGAATTGATAGGGCGTCGTAGTTTAAGACGAGTCTCAAGATATGATACTGGTTTTGCGTTTTGAGGAAGATTAAAAAAATTACTTAATGTAACATACCATCATGCCTGTATTCTCCGAAAGGATAGGCAGAGGTGTACTTCCTAATTAATGTGCACGGACGGCACAAGTCCAAACTCCAAGCTGCTATTGAGAATTTCATAAAACCCAATAACACTTTGGTCGACCTGGGAAATATATAATATGTTGTAAACCCTGTCCCACAAGTGAAGGTACTTAGATCCGATTCTATTTATATAATCGTTTTCATTTTATAAGTAAAAAAAAACATCGAGTAAAATTTTATAGTATTATCAAAACAAAGACTTACTAAAATTGTGCTACTGCTGGGCAAAGTAATTATTAACTAATTAGCTTTTTTATTCATTATGTCGGCAAACTAGCAGACGGGGCACCTGACGGTAAGTCAACACCAGAGGAGTTGCTGATGCGGAGTTTTAAGAGTCCCTACGGACTGCAGACTGCCACAGCCACAGCAAACGCAGCATCTGCCTCTCACGCGGAAAAGTCGAAACAAACACCAAGGTGCTTTATGATAGTTTACTATGTAAGGGTTGTCGCCAGACAGTCAGACCCAAATAGGTTCTACCTGCTGGTAGAGCGAAGCTGGTAGAGTGAAAAGAAGCTCGAAAGAGGCGAGAAAATATTTGACTTACTAGCGAGCAAGTCAGATATTTTCCCGGCTCTTTCGAGATGCCTATCTGAATGGCAGCGAGGAACTATATTCTAACCCGTCCCCACACGGGGTAACCTAGCTATCTCTGATTGTTTCCTACAAGGGATCAAATTTTGACATAGCTTCATGGAAGTAACGTGAAATTACAAGTAAGTAGATAAACGATCGACAAATGTACAATGTATATCTTTAAAAACTGCTCCATAAGCCTGGTATTCGCAAGTGTGACTGCTAAGCATGAGGTCTTGGGTTCGAGTCTAGGTCGAGTTTTCTGATTTTTCTGTTAGAAATACTGATTATTCTAGACTTGAAATATAGAAATAAAAAGCTTTTTTAGCCAATTAGATTACATATGCTATGCCAAAAGTAATCATTGTTTAGTAACTTGAAAAGATGTAAAGAATTCAATGTTCGTAGAATCTGTAGAATAGTTATTAGTACCAACAGATATTTATGTACAAAGGTAGCTAATAAAATTCAAAGTCACCCAGTAAAACCTAAACCCTCCTAGTAAATACAGTCGTAAACATAATCAGATATACCTTTGCACTTCAAACAGTATCACGGGAACGTACTAAATCAAACTACGTAGAGTTCTGGCCACCCTTCAAATATTCATAGCGCAATAAAGTGGTAGATACACCGGCGAATTACCCCGTTTGTGTGGGAGCAAGCGGCAAACATTGTGTGAATTATTATTACGGATGGTTGACATATGGCTATCCATAATTTGAGTAAGTAATCTATATCTGTATACCCAATGACATTATATAGTTAAACTAGTGGACCCAGCAGACGTTGTCCTGCCCTGAAAATAACCCAAAACTCGATTGCAGCGACACCTACCGGGTCCAATTGTGAATCTAAACCATTCCCAGATCCCCTTGAACACACACAAAAAATTTCATCAAAGCGGTCCAGTCGTTTGAGAGAAGTTCAGTCACATACACACTCACAGAAGAATTATATATATAAAGATAGATACCTTTATAAAAGAAGAACCTGGCTAACTGACTGACTGACTGACGTATCAACGCACATTCGAAAGATCTCAATGGTCAAGATAATAGAATTCCATCAAGAACCTTGGATAAGATAGCTGGCATTCCCTGTTGACATTTTGACAAATATTTTCTTTCTTAAAAATTAGACTTAAAAAACATATTTTATGATATGAATCCTCCATGGTGTAGGTACAGTGGGCGCAGTATATACGAGTATTAGAAAAAAATATACGTGTGGCACTCGGGGACTGCCGCGGTAAAGCTATTGCATAGCGTTTTTTATCAACTTATGTAATACAACCAATGCCACCTAAAGGCGGGTTGCTGAACTAAAGAGACAAGCGTGTTTCTCTTTAGTTCAGCAACCCGCCTTTAGGTGGCATTGGTTTTTATCAACTTATGTAATACAACCAATGCCACCTAAAGGCGGGTTGCTGAACTAAAGAGACAAGCGTGTTAGGTTTTTTTCGTTACGGAATTTCTGGATTCGGTCCCCACGCTCAAGGCCCGCGATAGAAGCTATGCAATAGCTTAAAAATTTAGCGAAGCTGCGGGAATAGGAACTATACTTGTAACATAATGTCGACGACGGAGTTTAGGCGGGAAAATGTAAAGTGCACTTTGTCGGTTTTATATAATTTTCCAAAACTTGTGTTTCCCTGAAGTTTAATATGTAACTATAGTGAATAGTTAACTATTAAGTGTTCGTGAACGTGTGCGAGTGTAGGCAAACGATATAAAATTGAAAATCGTGACTTTTGTGTACACTCCTAAACTCCGTCGAAACCTTAGTGAATTTTCCACTGTTTTACTGGGGATAAAGTGATGTGTTTTAAACTACAAACAAGACATGACTTAAAGGTCTTAGTTACCAGGTCATAAAATTCCTTAAAAAAAAATAATGTCGACGACGAAGTGACAAGGACTCTTATGTGCAAATACGGAATTTTAAAGAAAACGAAAAACTTTTCCGCATAGTAGCATAATAGTTATTGTCAGTTATTTCAATAACTCTCTAAAAATAGGAAGTAAACTTAGCTAAGTTTACTTCCTATTTTTCGAATAATCGTTTACGTGAGCTTACAAGAATAGCTGTTCTTGTAAGCTTGATTTTTTAAAGTCTATGTCCATTGATAATTATAATCTTTTTAACTATATAATGTCATTGTCTGAAATCTGAAAATCACCAAAATATCAGTTAGGAGTTCTTGTGACTTCGTTGTCGATGTAGACTTTAAAAATCGAACCTAGGACCTTTAGTGTAGGTACTTTAGTGTAGTGTATCAATAATCAGCAATATCAATTGGTGTATAACGCACTATTATAACAAACTGCCTCATTAATCTAATTGTCCTTAACGCGACTGCTCCGCTAGAGGTCCTGGATTCGCTAGTTTGCCAGGTCTAGCCACTCGGAGTCTCGATTTGTGCCCAGTTAATGGCAACAGGCTGGCCCCCTATCACATTGGACCTAAACATACCGGCGAACTGTAGGTAATGTTTTAACTAAATAAATGTTTTCACTTGAATAAAAAATAAAAGCAAATTATCTTCTTTATATATATAATTCTTCTGTGAGTGTGTATGTGACTGAACTTCTCTCAAACGACTGGACCGATTCTGATGAAATTTTTTGTGTGTGTTCAAGGGGATCTGGGAATGGTTTAGATTCACAATTGGACCCGGTAGGTGGCGCTGCAATCGAGTTTTGGGTTATTTTCAGGGCAGGACAACGTCTGCTGGTTCCACTAGTATTTTATATAACGCGGAATACTTACGGTAGCAGTGACATCATTGCTGGGTGCCAAAAATAGTGAGGATGTTGATGGTTTATCACATTTTAAAATTTGCCAGATTTGTGGGAAATATCAGTAATAAAATTTAGGTATGACAATCTCAAAATTTAAATTTGATTAATATTTTTACTATCACGAATAATTTTTAACCTAACCTAAACATACCGGCGAACTGTAGGTAATATTTAGTACACTTTTACCTAACCAACACTTTATTGCATACCAAAAATCGAATGTCAATTAAAAGATATTACTTAATCATAAAATATGGTGCCGTCAACGGGCGGTCTTATCGCTAATAGCGATCTCTTACCTTTGGATGGACTCAAGAAAAGGCGAAAAGGCGGAAGGAAAAGGAAGGAAGAAAAAGATGGTTGTCTGGCGTACACAAAAGAAAGAAAATACTTAAATTAAAACATACACAAATTGCAATATATACAATATACATACATAATTATATAATCATACTTAAAGTATAAATGTAATATATTTACAAATTATAGACATAATTACATACATTCATATGACAGCCGTAATGGTACGTGTGTCATGTTATTTATTACGTAATATGCATCAACGACTCACTCGAGATCCGTATCTGTGATGTACCTACGTATATAACACTATTATCCACAAGACTCTTCCTACCAAAACTTCCTCTAACAATAGCTGCAGCGTACTTGTATTTGCCTCTGATCGACCCCTTAATATCAAATGTATGGTGATCCATTGTTACACAAACATTATTTGGTTAATCTGTAGATGTTTGCTCTGCCTTGCCGTCTAATTGGATGAACCAGTGTTTGGAAAGCTCTGTTGTGGGGGATAGAATGCCTAAGGCTAATCATTAAGGCTAATACTGTTGGTTGAAGAAGTGTGTAACCAACATTGTAATTGAATTTAGTGATGTAATTAGTTTATATTTTTTATTGGACGAAGGAAACTTGCTCAAGCCGACTGATCGGTAATGAATCTCTTAAATCCATTAATCCAGATAAAAAACCATAATAAGTATGTTAAATTATTTATTTCATGTTATTGTTTAATGTTTATACAATATGTTAAGACAACCCTGTCAGACCCATGCAGATATTGTTAGGTATAACACGAGAGCTGGTTCTACGAGTATTATAAATGTTTTCACTTGAATAAAAAATAAAAGCAAATTAAATTTTATAAAACGCGGAATACTTACGGTAGCAGTGACATCATTGCTGGGTGCCAAAAATAGTGAAGATGTTGATAGTTTATTACATTTGAAAATTTGCCAGATTTGTGGGAAATATCAGTAATAAAATTTAGGTATGACAATCTCAAAATTTAAATTTGATTAATATTTTTACTATCACGAATAATTTTTAACGTAGTGTAATAAATGTCCACCTGAAATTTGCGAAAATCCAAAAAATGCATTAATTTAGCGTTCACATCAGTCTAAGTATTCCAAAACTGATGAAAATGAGTTTGAAATTGTACACAAACCTCACTAAAGTTGCTTCGTAGTGATCAATAAATAAATGCAAACAAAATGCGGACGTTATTTAAACTAGTTGAGCACAGAATTAAGAGAAGCAAACACGTTTAACTTGTTAAATGCTCCGGGCACTTTTACTATACAATTTTAATGTAAACCGTGTACTGATTAAGTTTGTATTATATCTTTATTAGATGCCGTGCACGTTGATTTGATGTTTAGTAAATAATCTTGTCGGTTAATTGCTTTTTTAGTGGCAAGTAATTTATATTGGGATGTTATTCGGGAACTGGAGGGAAGTAGAAAGAAATGTGGAATGTGCTTCCCGAGTGGGTCTTTTCCGATAGATATAATCTGGGTGTTTTCAAATCACGTGTGAATCGGTTTCTTCTAGACAAGCCCGCTCCATCGTAGATCGCAGTGTCGCTTATCATCAGGCGAACTGGCGGTCAAGCGTAAGCCTATCACAAATTTTAAAAAAAGTAGCTAACAAAGTTAAAAGTGGAAAAAGTGGGGCGAGATATTTGCTCAGGCAAAATTAAAAAAGGTTGAGGACACCTTACTACTATGTAAGGTTTTCACCTGTTAAGAAACAATAGCAGAGATAATAGAAAAACAATGGTGTAAAGGACCTTCTTGAGGGATACCGTTCTTTGATCAGTACTTATATTGATACCGATAATCTAAGCTTTAATACCGATATTCTGGTTAAGATGATTAGAAGCTTTTTCTTATTACCACTTAAGATTATGACAATCTTAAGTGACAACCGGGACTGCTGGCTTCACACGCTCTCCGAGGAAAAATGCGATCTCTATATGTTAAGAATGGACACCGGTCTATTGGCTAACCGCAGAAAATAGAAAGAAAGAAAGAAAAGAAAGAAAGAAAAACATTTTATTTCAGACTCGCACAGACAAAGCATATTTGGTAGATGGTGATTAATTAAAAAATTAAGAAGATCCTGCACAAGGCCGAAAAAGGACCCTAACTCAGCTTAATGCTGCGACATTATTAAACAATATGCCACAGCGCTGGTTTTCAGTTAGGGCCATAATAGTGATGCCACGGAAAAAATGAAGCTTAACCATGCAGATATTTTTTTTAAAGAAAACTTTGCCCTGCACAAGGATTTTCAACTGCATCATTGGTGCGTTTACAAACACAAATTATCACATACAAAAACACCCAAACCCGTAACAACTACCTGTAGATCATACAAATATTTATTCCGTGCGGGGATCAAACCTACATTACGTAGCGTATAAGTCGATCGCTCAACCGTCGTAGATCGATTAATAAACATAAAAAATAACATTCCATCATGTCTCTCTGCCATCCATTCTTTGAAGGGTTAGTCACAGGGTTGTTTAGATCCCATGTAATAGGAGGTGAGCCTATTGTCTTAACATAACATAACATAATCAACCCATTACATTGTCCCACTGTTGGGCACGGGTCTCCTCTCAGAATGAGAGCGCTAGCCTAATGCGGGTTGGCAGACTTCACACACCGTCGAGAATATCTCTCAGGCGTGCAGGTTTCCTCACGATGTTTTCCTTCACCGCTTAAGCGCGTGATAATTAACTATTAATACGCATATAACTTCGAAAAGTCAGAGGTGCGTGCCTTGGATTCTAACTTAAGACCTTTGACTTGGCAGTCCTATGATCATATCACTAGGCTATCATTGCCATTAACCGGGCACAAAACCAAACTCCTGGCGGCTACTGAGAGTTCTATAGAAAAACCCAATAACACTGCTCGACCCGGAATTGAATCCAAGACCTTTTTACTTAGCAGTGACAATTATGACCACTAGATTGTTTTTTAAAACGTTGCCCCACACTAGAATTTACTTCTGTATTGTGTCCTTTACAGACATAAATTCTCAGATACAAAAAAACCCAAATATAGTTCATACAAATATTTACACAGTGTGGTGATCGAACCCACAATATGTGGCGCAAATGCCGGTCGCTTATCCGCTACGCCAAACAAGACATCGAAATATCAGATTTAATGAGGTACCTACATTGATTGATCTGCTTAGTTTTCCACTCACAATTGCAGCTGTCCGACTTGGGAAGTACCTCCTTGCACGTTGCAGAAAATCGTAGCCAAATAACATAGCTCCATGCTATGCTGTGTTCCTAACGGAGAGCAAGGAGAAAGAACCAGAGCTCCGTGAGGAAGCTCTCCTATATTGCCAGCTTACAGGATCGGCAACGCGTGAGTGATCGAGTAATCACACCCCTGGTGTTACAAGCGTCAATAAGCTACGGTAACCGCTTACCATCAGCAAGGCCGTACGCTTGTTTGCCATCTTAGTGGTATAAAAAAGACTATTTTAAGAGCTACAAGCCTATCTTCAGCACAAATACTATCACTATATAGGCAGTTATATGTATAATATAACTCAGTACCTAAAGGCCGACAATAAAATGTATTGCTCAAGATACCCCGGACATAGCGACGTAAGTAGTGCGTAAACTGGTGCGGGCTGTATAGATTAAGAAAGAAGAAATGAAATTTAATCGAGACCTTGTAAGTGAGGGATTTTGTTCTACGTTTAAATGGGTAAGACAAAGAAATCAGTTATAGTTTTTTTGTATAAATTGATATCTATAAAAAAGCATCACCTATATTTACATTTTAGGCCTTTTTTATACAGCCACTGTCAGCAGGCCTTCTGCAATTCGTCACTTAAGTCAAGTTTTTAAACATTTATCATTCAGCCCAATATTCTTTATTTGCATTAAATAGCACTTTGTACAACAAAGAACAAGAATAAGGTCAGTTCAGTCCTATTTAACTATTTTCCATGACTTGCAAATTAATATAGATAATTTAATACAATTCATTCAAATCAACAGGTTTAATTACAATTAATTGAATCTTATAACTGACCATAAAATGCATACAAAATAATTTTAATATTATTTATAGTATTAATAAGTGCAAGCATTCCTAACGTACCTACGAAAATACGGGGAGCACGAGATACAAAACAGCTCCAATCAATACAAGTACTGTAACCATAAAAGTTACAATATCATATTTAGGATCTGTAGCAATTATGTGAATGATGATCTAAACCGGTTTTTTAAATTTTTCGTTTCGATTTTACAATATAAGTTAAATCGATTTTTAGGTTTGGTAACAACAATGATATTATGTTATAAAAACCTGCTCTAAACTTAAAGTTGAATGCCCAAACTCACGTATTTTAAAGTGTGGCTGGCACGGCACGTGCAGTTACGTGCTATGCGCTATTCCCCGGGGGCAGGTGACGTATGGCACGCGGCAGCACTAACTCAGTAGCGTGCTTACACCAGCGTGCCCAACTTAGCGGTACATGGAATTAACTGCGCCTGCTACGTACTGGCGGTAGAGAACGGCTTGAAATACCGGACTCTGGGTCCGATAAAAGTCAAATATGGAATTTAATTTAATAAAAACAAAAAAAAAAAAACTTGGAATATTATTAAGGTGTTTCCATAGTAGGTGCATAACTGATTTATAAGACTTAGGACGACATTGAAATAATTCCTTTTTACGGATTATAGGTTTCGGACCCCAGCGTCTTCCAGCGTATTCCAGCGTCCACGGTGTCGGAAACACTGAGCTGTCTTGATGTTTTAATTACTGACATACATAATACACGTGGGAGAGCCATGCTTCGGCACGAATAGGCCGGCTCGACCGGAGTGATACCACGGCCTCACAGAAAACCGGCGTTAAACAACGCTTACGTTGTGTTTCGCCGAGTGAGCGAGGTTACCGGAGGCCCAATCCTCTTTTAAAGGTCGGCAACGCACTTGTGACTCCTCTTTTGGTGTTGCGGGTGTCCATGGGCGCCGGTAATCGCTTACCATCAGGTGATCCGTCTACTCGTTTGCCCTCCTATCCCATAAAAAATAATACTAACCTGCTTGGAAGGATTCCATTAAATATAAATGGAAGGTTAAAACTTCTTATGTTTTACAAATTTCCTTAGACTTACACTTTTCACACTATCTTGGGATCGACTTCAAGTCTAACTAGATTTGGAAAAAAAACATTTATTTTCGCAAAAAGTCTGTAATCGTGAATTTCTCAGAGGATCTAATTCTGGGAAGTAATAACATACGGCTAACTAAAGGAAAATGATACATTTTAATGAACAGATCCAATTAATATTTTCAAGTAGGTTCATTCATTCATTAAATATTTTATTTATTTATGACTGCCTCATTAATCTAGTGGTCCCAAGTCGGACTGCTACGCTAGAGTTTCTAGGTTTGATTCCCAGGGTGAGCAGTGTTTATTGGGTTTTTCTATGAAATTCTCAGTAGCAGCTCGGAGTTGGTTTTGTGCCCGGTTAATGGCTCGCCCTCTATTACATGGGACCTAAACATACCGGCGAACTGTGGGTGTACATTAGTACTGCCTTTTTTTATACTACGGAAAATCTTTATGGATCGTCTGACACTCTAGGGAAACAGCAGGGTACGTCGGACTCTTACCGATTAAAAACCGTACTTACCTTCCTTGCCCTATGGTCACGGTCATGGGATTCGTGACATTCACCACGGCCACATTAGTACTGCCTAACCCTTCAGGGAAAACAGGCGTGATAGTATATAATATTATTTATTTGTTTTTTTTTAGTCTGCAACTCATCCTGTATATCTACGTATCGAAATTTTCTATTATCTTATTCATCATTTATTTACTTTTATCAGGCGTACCGTTGAAATATGGAATGAACTTCCCGAGTGGGTCTTCCCTGATAGATATAATCTGGGTGTCTTTAAATCACGAGTAAATCGATTTCTTCTAGGCAAGCGCGCTTCATCGTAGATCGCAGTAGGCGAACTGGCGGTCAAGCGTAAGCCTATCACGAATAAAGAAAAAGCTTTTTATGAACATAATGATCCGGCACATCCTCGGCAATCAGCCCTCTTATCGCAAACTAACTTGAGTTCCAAAGCATGAACTTCTATTGATAGCTCAATCTGATAACATAAAAGAAGATGAGATCAAGTATAGTTTATTAACACTCAAGAGAGCTCGACAAGCGCGCGACGTCTCACTTAGGCAATAAAATAAGGATTTACGCGTAGTTCTGACGTAAAATAATACTTTAATTACGTTAAAGATTGTGATGTGATTGTTGACACAGTAACGTAGACGTTGGACACATGAGTCACGTCTATATGCAAAGGGTTCAAAGGTGTACCAATGTAGCCACAGTTCGAAGGTAGATTTAGTTGGTAAGCCTTTTGCAACTAACCGGGGAAATCCAGCCTCCGTGCTGCAACTGAGAATAAAAATCGCAATAATATGTACCTCTCTACGCGGAAATGGAGCCTAGCGTATGCAGATGTATCATATCAACAGAAAAATAAATAGAACAAGTGCGAGCCTCACGCACCGATATTCCATACAATTTAGCTTCTTGCACCATTATAACTTTACTGAAGTTATTGATAACTAGCTGTTGCACGCAGTTTCACTCACGTCCCAATAGGTCCGATTCTAGGCAGCGTATCAAGATGATACATGCACCAGATTTTAAGTTAGACCTCTAGCAATACATTGGTGAAAACCACATTCAATTCCATGCAGTAGTTTTTGCGTGATGCGCGTACAAACGTACATACAGACAGATAGACAAAAATTCTGAAAATTGTTATTTTTGCTTCTGTTGTTCTAATAAAGACCCCCACATATTAGTTTTTCTTAAATTTCTATAATGTATATACATCGGCCTGTTACAATTTTATTATAGGTATAGAATATGGAAGCAGCGAACATTACTCTAACCAAACATACATAGAACCTCCCCCTTTTTTTGAAATTGAAGTCGGTTAAAAATGATCTCTCATACGTCGATATAACATAATCAACCCATTATACTGTCCCACTGCTGGGTACGGGTCTCCTCTCAGAATGGGAGGGATTAGGCTATAGTCCACCACGCTGGCCTAGTGCGGGTTGGCAGACTTCACACGCCATCGAAAATATCTCTCAGGCATGCTCTCTCAGGTTTCCTCACGATGTTTTCTTTCACCGTTTAAGCGCGTGATAATTAACTACTTAATTTAATACGCACATAACTTCGAAAAGTCAGAGATGCGTGCCTTGGGTTTAAAGGCACAAATTCAAACTCCGATTCAAACTCCTGAAAAATTCATAAAAAAATCTATAACAATTTACTCGAGCTAGGATTCGAAACTGGGTCTTCTAGCGTAGCAGGCGCCGCTATACTGATGACGCAGATAATTAATCTAACATCATAGTCCAAAACTGGTTTTACAAGAGATACTCAAGTTCCAGGAACTTACCTAGTAGATACACCCACGGGCGGAGCCTGCGTGAGCGGAGCGGAGCGCTTTGAGCTAATCAACTGTCTGCAAGCGATTACCCGTGTCTTTACGACCTAGCCGGCAAAATTAGATGTGGCGAGGAGCTGCGAAAATGTGGAGTGAGTATATTAAAATAATTTCTAGTGATAAAATGAAGATTTTGTTATAACTTCGTATACGTACCTACCTAACTTCGGAATAAGTAAATTTATGAACGTGTAATTAAAACAATTAATAAAAAACAGACCAAGTGCGAGTCAGACTCGCGCACGAAGGGTTCCGTACCATTATCTATAAAAACAGGCAAAAAGAAATCATGTCTGTTGTATGGGAGCCCCCTTAAATATTTATTTTATTTTGATTTGTTGTTATATTTATAACAGAAATACATCATCTGTGAAAATTTCAACTGTCTAACTATCACGGTTCATGAGATACAGACCGGTGACAGACGGACAGGCAGACAGACGGACGGACAGCGGAGTCTTATAGGGTCACGTTTTACCCTTTGGGTAAGGAAAACTAAAAAAATATTAGAAATTAATAATAGCTACACTACATACAAAAATATGATTTTATGGAATTTATTTATTTATTATGATTTGTATAAACATCATCGTTTTTACAGGTTTCTAGAAACTGTGACTTTATCAATAATGAGATTACAAAAATTTATAGTTTTCAATATGTAGTCGACCAGACAATATTCTATCAAATTAAGTTATTATTCGGATTTGTATACCGTTAATCTAAATTCCTATGGTACTATTTCGTCTACTACTACTTCACTGGAAATAAAAGACCGGAAAATCGTTCCAAACTTTGTAAAATTATAAAAAAATTGCATTCGCTTACATTTATTTCCAGTGAAGTATTTTGGACAAAATGTTAATGGTAAAACCTAGATTAACTGTATCGGAATCCGAATAATAACAGAATTTGATTAACTTGAGTTTGCCTTTGAAGAATTACGATTTATTTCGGTATTACGTTTGTAAGAGAAATTCGGTCCGCCGGACTCTTAATACCTACATAGCTTACCCTACGGCGTAGCTTCGTAGCGCCGTAGCGCCGTAGCGTTGTAACTAAGGAGAAAACATTTTACATTTTCCATAAAAACTAATCCTCTTTGCAAAAACTAACCGTAATTTTGTATACACATTGTTTTAAATAAAATGGCAAAGAACGGAGCCAATGCGTAGCACACTACGCCGTAGCCGCGTAGCATCGTAGCTCTACATACAAATATAAATTATTTAACATAAAAAAATATTCCCTTTGTTTGAATAAACTGACTGTAATTATTTTAATAATACCTAAGGAAAAAAGATAGATCCAAAATAATTGTAATAACAATGAGAGAATGTTTATTATTCATATAATCTATAAGCATATTTTCAAGGAGTGATTATTGCTGATAGCCAACAATCCGAAGCGGCGGTAGCCTAAGGGCTGGGGCGTCGGACTAGTGATCATGTGGTTGCCGGTTCGCAACCCACCCATTGCACTACTGACGTGAACCTACTCGTAACACAAGTATTTAGCTTAGTACGGGTTAACAAGAATAAAATAAAAATTAATAATGTCTAGAATACAATTATTTTTCAAAAACTATGACCAATTTTGGATTTTGTCGCGTTATGGTCGGCACAAACCTCCGTAATTTTATTGGCCTTGTTCATTGAATAACAATTGAAAGTCGACTTTCTGACTTTGATAATACGGCTGGAATTGATATAACGAAGTGAAATCTCGCTCCGTGGATCTGTGTGGACTCTTCTCGTCGCTGTCACATACAGGTATGTCAGTGATGTGTCAATTTTGAAGCATAATTGACAAACCACACGCTTAATACAGAAATTTTTTGGGAGACCGCGTTCAAGTCGTCTGTAATTAGGGCCCTGGTCTGGTGTATCTGTGTGTCTGTCTGTTGCAACGTAGCTCCCAAAAAAATTGCATTTTTTAAAGTTTACATTGATTCCCAATATTGATTCCGTTTTTTTAAGTATGATTAATGTGAGCAACTTACCCATGTCTGAGAGATTTAAACTGGGTATACTTTTACTTCAATGATATTGCAAGAGGTACATGGTATTTTAAATTTAATGTTATTCATTGTCCTCAGGAGCAGTGATAGCAATATGACCGTTAGACTGCCAAGTCAAAGGTCTCGAGTTCGAATATAAGGCACGCACCTCTGACTTTTCAAAGTCATGTGTGTAGAATAGTTAATTATCACGCGCATAAACGGTGAAGGAAAACAACGTCAGGAAACCTGCATGCCTGAGAGATTTTCTCGACGGCGTATGAAGTCTGCTAACCCGCAGTAGGCCAGCGAAGTGGACTATAGCCTAATCCCTCTGATTTTGAGGGGAGACCCGTGCCCAGCAGTGGGACAATGTAATGGGTTGATTATGTATATTGTACTCTTTAATCTAATGGTGGCATGCGCGACTGTTGAGCTAGAGATTCTGGGTTCCATTCCCATGACTTCGAAATGAGCAGTGATTTCTATGAAATTCTTAGGCGCACCTTGGAGTGTGGAGTTGTGCAATGCTATAACATCAATAGGCTCGCCCCCTATTATATAGGACCTAGTCATACTGGTAAACTGTGGATCCCAACGGTAATGGCATTTTATGTTATTATTATTATCACAACGTTTACTTACGTTACAGGAACATCTCTGCAGCTTTTTTGATGGAGATGAGATTGAAGTTGTGATCAGATTTTATCATTTCTTTGACCTGTAGAAAAGGTACAAATGATACTGATCAAATCGACGAATGAAATGTATGGAAATGTTATATCACGAACAGCTGATTTGTCAAAAGCATTTTGTTTGGATTGCTTTTTCGATCCGAACATTACATAATAGGATAGTTGACCGGTCTTTGATTTATTAAAAACGCCCGACCCACCCGCGGTTTCGCCCGCGTTGCTCCGTTTTTTAGTTTTTCCGTGCAGTTTTTCAATTTTTTCTCTCCAAAAAACCTTCCTCAGTGTTCAAGAAATAAATATTAAAAAAATTACCCGAGCTCAGTTGGTTCTACTGTCTTCGAATTTTACGCTAAATGAATCGCAATAAATTTTGCGATTCATTTTTATTTATGTTGATAATGGTCCTATTGAAAAAGTTATTAAAAATAATTCCTAACCTCAGAAAATATAATAATTTAAATGCAGTCATAAAGTTCTAAGATACTATACCTTTTAAAGTTTTTAGTGAGGATTGAGTGGGAATGCTCTATCTATCCCTTTCCCGCAAAACGAATGTCGGTATAGAATTTTTATATACGCTCTCTGTCTAGCATAAATTTAAAATGCTTATAACTTCCTTATTTTCGAACCGATTTTGATTTTGTTTTGGTTGTTCGGCTCTGTTTATGGTTTATGAGACTCTAAAAAATATCAGTCAATTAACCTATTCCGACTGGTTTATATTCCCAGAGGCCAACCTACAATATTATATTAACGCTATCATCTCTAGAATGTGAACGACGTGAAGTAACACTTCGCCCTTTGAGGACCCCTTTCAAGAGCGAGGCAGGACCACAGCCTATTATAGTCGTGGTGAATGTCACGAATCCCATGGCCGTAACTATAGGGCAGAGAAAAGCAAGTATAGTTTTTAGTCGGTACTGTTGGCAACACGGCCTCTCCCCTTTTTCCCTTCGATACCAAACTAATATGGTGCGCATTAGCAATGTGGGTCATATATTTTTTTTTTTGAAAAAACGTGGCCCCACACTAGGATTTTCTCCTGTATCGTGGGTGCGTTTACAAACACAAATTCTCACAAACACAAACACCCAGACCCGGAACAATTACCTGAAGATCATACAAATATTTGCTCCGTGTGGGGATCGAACCCACAACACGTTGCGCAGAAGCCGATCGCTCAGCCGCTACGCCAAACGGTATATATGTATGTATATAATATTACTAGTATTCTTATTAAACCCTCGTGCTAAGCTAAATGCTTGTGTTACTAGTGGGTTCATGTCGGTAGTGCAATGGGTGGGTTTCCAACCGGCAGCCGCATTATTGCAAGTCCGGCCCTAGCCAATAGGCTACCGCCGCTTATTATTGTGCATTAACGCGGTCTTGTAGTTTTCACTTATAAATAACTAAAAATAAAGCTGATTCAAGCCGTGAAAGTGTGAATTGCAGCCCCCGTCCATGCTCAAGAATAAACGCAAGTAGTGAGGCAAATCGGCGACTTATACAGGTACGTAGGTAGTCCAACATACCCTGGCGCCTCCCCAGGTGGCAGTAATAGGTAGTTGTAGAAGGTATAAACAAAAAAGAGTTGTGAGAGAGGGATGGGACTATTAATCTGTAGAGCAGCCCCTGTCCGACAGTCCTGTCCAAAACTGTCAAATTTCTTCAATCGATTTTCAATTTAATCTCCAAATAATAGAGTTTATTATCCATTGTGGAAATTAGACAGTTTGTGGGTTTTTTTTTCCGGCTATAGTATCACTGCGACCGCTGTCGGTCTATTGTGATCGCCACTGGTCGCACAGTTTGTGATAAGCTTCTTATGTAGTAGGATGGTGCAATAAAACAACATATATTACTAATATTTCTATTTTCAATTTATTGTTTATTGGTTTTCGAAATAAGATTGTTTCCTTTTATCATTTATTAATAATAATTAAGAATTAATAATTGCAAGAGAAATGTTTCTAATGTCTACTTAAAATTATTACTGACTTAGTTACCAGAACTAATAGTAAATACCAGTAATAATAATTACATTCGGTCTATTAGGTATTATTAATTATTTTCATTTTTTTATTTACAAAAAACAAAATAATTAATAAATTATTCTTGTACATAACTTACGTCACGGTTTTGATAAGATAATTTCATTTTACGCTTTTATAAACATTTATTTACAAATAAAATAATTATACAGTAAGCAATTTTTGGAGTTTCTACTTATAATAATTACAGTCAATTTATGAACCGTATTCTTTTGAAAGAATAAACAAACATACCATGTTATCAGCTTCGTTAAGATGTTTCGGAGTTTTTTTAATTTTACATGATTAACATTTTATTTATTATCAATCACTGACAAATGAGGATCTGAACCATTGAAATACGGTTCATAACTCGGCTTTACAGTAGCTTTAATTTACCTTACATTAAAAGAAAACAAAATAACATATGAAAAATGCATAAGAAGTTCTAATATTCTAATATTTAACGCTGTAATATCACGAATCTTAGTTTTTATTAGGATAAAGTGACGTAAGATTTTGTACAAACTTTGAAAACACCGTTAATATACATTTTAACAAAAAGTAATCTTTGGATTTTCTTAATAAAACAACATTAAAACTGAATAAAATTGTACATTGAGAAAATAAATTAACATCGATAAATAAATTATATTCCTTATTCCAAAACACTATAACTCGTAACTAAAACATTGAATTGAAATCAAAGTAAAAAAAAATATAATTAAAAATTTCATTCATTGTGATGTTCAATGGTTTGATGTTTTACGGATACGTACGAGAGGATTTTGGAATAAGGATTATGTCTTTGCAAAACAAAACAATACAATTATTTACTTGAGAAAAACTAATATATCATCCGCGGCAATACAGAATACACTGATGAAACAACAGCCAATACAAGTACACAACCCAGTGCACAGTACCTACACAGTACATAGTACACAATATATAGTACACAGTACGCAGTACATAGTACATAGTACATAATACATAGTACACAGTACATAGTACCCAGTACCCAGTACTCAGTACACAGTATATAGTACATAGTACATAGTAAATGAACGTGCAAGAGAAACGGCCTGAGATAGACAGTTATTGCATAAATCCATTCTTTATTGGCGCATGTCATATTTAGTATTCCGTTTACAAATAATAAGCATTTTTGACTGTGTTTCATAAATTCCTAGCAGTTATTTTTATAATTACCGAGGTCTAGATTGCACGTTTCATTACTTAAGTCTTTTTATTAAATCTATATTTACAAAATATCTTTTAAAAATATTTATAATTCGCAAATTTTTAGAATTTTTTTTGGTTTTCTATTACTTAAGCCGTGGTGCATAACACCATTTTGGATTCATGCGGTAAAGCAACGAGACTAAGGAGATATGAGATCTTGTTAACGTTTTCATTTTCGTCAATACTTTGGCCGCATTATTCAACTAAGAACGTATTGACGTTTAAAATCATGGTTTTGGCATCTGCATCTTGCAGGAGAGGTTTTTGAATACATCGCCTTTCCTAAATTTAGATACATGACAACAACGAAAATTTAAAAATAAACCAATTCCATTTTGAATTATGCATGAATCCAACTGCGTTGTACTAATTCCTTTGATTTTACTTACTATGTGTATTTAAACTAATGCCTACTTGTTAATCGAAATGTGATCTATTTACAAATGAATTGTTAATACTATTTTGGCTAAATGTCACTAATAACCTCTTAGACTAGAAATTGTGCCATTTTGTGAAAATTTATTTAATAATCATATACAATGAACAAACCAACAGTAAGAAAACAAGGTATCCATGAGCAGACACGATAGTAAAACAATTGGTCTGGGCCCCGGCGGGTCACGCACCGCGGAAGCTTACAAAACCCTACCGAGTATTATCTACAACTTAGGCTTGAATCTATAATTTCTTACAATTATTTTGTACAGTTTCAATATAATGAGAACAAAACGCCTAACAAATTTATCATTAAATATTATTTAAACATTAGACTGCGCTGACCTGTGCGTATGCACAAGTCATAGACAGGTAACATGCGAGAACGATGTTCGCTTCTAAATAATAAACCTAATAAATAAATAATAATAAATATGTTGTTAATTACTATTCATTTTCCGATATGAATAGTAATTAACACCATATTTTTTTCGTGATACCAATAAAAAAATAATTTAAAACATAAAATCTTAAGAAATTATTTGAGTGTAGATTGAAGAATTTTATTGACGTCGTTGAAGTCAGTAACCAAATGAGGGTTTATCGTGTGTAAATTCGCCGCTAGAGGAGTTAGTGTAGCGTGAGGTCTCTGAAATGTTAAATTACACTGTTTGGGCTATGTGGGATTATTAATAATTAGAATAATTTTGCGAATATTTTGCAATATCTGAGATTTATTATTGCAAATATGTGTTACGGGTGAGTATTTTATTACAGTTTTATCTTTTTTTGAATAAAACGAGATTAGGTAATTATGTATCTCTGCGGCAGTGTGATATATGTATATTGCTTTATCCTGATTTATTACGAAATTGTATACTCTATCTACTCTGATCAGATCCGACTATAGAGTCGGATCTGATCAGAGTATCTGAACGTCATACATTTTGTTTACAAGTCCGATTGATTCTGATCTCACATACTTTGTAGATTTCTCAGTTTAGTTTATTCCATTGTTAAATATTTTCCTTTTATATTATTTCCATTAGAGCTCAAAACCTGAAAGAAAAGATCCTAAACGTGACACTATGTGTCAAAAAATAAATATTGTCAATTCTACATTAAAATGATTGTCCTGTCTCGCATGTTACCCATCCCGCCAACGCACATCACTTAACGTGTGTACGACCGGACACTGAACCTCCGGTGGTCTGGTACGACTCCTGCGACTCGCAGCAATGAAGTTACTAACATTAAAACACAGAATATTGATTATTTGCAAGGCACATTCTCTTAAAAATCCTGAATTTCATTTTTTTATTAATGTACACATTCGATGCTCCGAAAACATTGTAAAGACGGCGCGCACGAACTAAACGATTGAAGCGACACCTAATCACTGTAATGATATGTATATAATCGATTATTATATACCCTGTGTCTCGAAACATATATAAGAATCCGTAGAACGTATATAGACAAACTTAAGAACGGTATAATATCTACACTAAAGACTAAGTTGCTTGACTCGAAGGGAGTTTGAGAATGAGATCGGAATGAGATCCTTATTGCTGTGTGAAGGCTAAAAGATACAACATACAAGCGACTCGTGGCGTGTCACGAGTGATGCGCTAGAAGGGAGTTTCATACATTCAGTAAGGCTAGAGGGAGAACGTTGAGTATCATCACAACGACGATATTGTGTTTCTTACAATAAACGTATGAATCCGACAAGGTTCTGGTGCGACACGATACGCCACGACACGCTAATATATTTCTACCTTTAGTTGGGCGTGCCGGGGCGTGGCGCGCCGGAGCGGCGGTGCTCAGTAGCCGTACCCGGGGCCGGGGTACAGTAGAGCCGCGCCGCCGCCCGCCGGTCAGTGCTGCGCCGCAAACTTCATACGCTTCTGTTTCTGTCGCTGGTTGCAAAACCACACTCTCACCACATTCTTTTTTAGATCCAACTTTTCCGCAATTGCTGTTATCTTCTCCCCGGATGGACGTGGCTGGACGGCAAAGTATGCCTCCAGACTTCTCTTCTCAGGTGCCGCAATAGAAGTTCTTTTACGTTTCTTTTCACCTGCAGGCAGCACGCTCGGCGCGTCTGGGTCCCGCCTTTTATTTTTTGCTTGCGCTTCTGCCTCTTCGAGCCACGCCTGCAGGATAGGTTTCAATGCAATCATATTATTGTGGCTTAATGTGAGACTCTCAAAGCGACATATGGTACTCTGTGAGAGTGCACCTACTCCGGGAAGTTTAAGGTTTGCAAGAGCTTTCCCAACGTCAGCTTGGGTGACGCCTAACTTTATTCTACGTTGCTTGAACCTTTCGGCAAAGGCTTCGAGTTCGCGGGGGTCAGTATCAGTATCAGGGTGGAGTGCTGCTGCCGGATGGCCGAGGTGTGCTGGTGGGGCGTGAGCGAGTCCTCCGGCGTGGTGGTGGTGGTTCATGACATGGTTCATGGCACCATAGCCATGCAGCTGGTGGTGGGAGGGTGCCGCTTCCCCCATCGGCGCTAAGGTAGTCATTGACGATGAGGTGAGGGGATCCAGCATGTCGAGTCCTTCCATGCCGTGGTGACCCATCTGTGGACAGAAACCCTCGTTAGTCCCCTGTGTGTCAATATTATAGTGATTAAGAGGATTATGAGGGGCGTCGTCGCCATTAGATTCGTCCGCCGTATTAACTTCTGCATTCATGTTAAATCGTAAGTTTTATTGTTAATAAAAGTAGGGTGCCGGGCGCAACAATGGCGCTCCGGACGATATGGAAACATAAACAATCATTGTGCAGATTTGCACTCATTCTTTATGAGAGCAAACACTTGTTTTTTATAGATGGGGGCGAGTGTTGTGACGTTGATTGGGAGTGAGTGTTCAGCCAATATGCTTAAGTTGTTGACCGGCATTGTTGTCAAAATGAATGTTTGTCGTGTACCGTCGCATATGCGCTCGCTATAAATATTGCGATGCCCCCGTTGGAAGCTTTCATTTTTTAGAATAAAAAATCTTTTGTTAGTTATCTAATCAAATGTTATTGTATCCTATTAGAATGTGAAAAAGCTAAGGAATTATTAAATGATCTGAATAAGTTATATATTCATAATTAGTTTTGTTCTTCATAGCATGCTTAAATATAATATGACACATGACTGCCCGTACCAATGAATACCTCCAAATTAAGATTTCATTTAAGTACATCTTTATCCACTTTTTATAAAGAACATTTGCTTTACAACAAATTCGGTTCGCCGGACTCTTAAAGTATAAAAAAGTAAAAGTAGTGTTTCTTAAAGTTGCAACGACGAGATACTAACGAGCTTTGACGCATTAATAGAACCTTTCTTCAAACAGGGAAGTCCGAGAAAGTGGCAGTGGATTTGCGACTAAAAATAAAAAGTGCACCGTCTATTACTCGTAGTCTCATGTATGTCTGAGTCCCGGGGGCGCAGTAAGTCACAATTAGGGCTCCGCACGTTACTGCCATGTTCCTGCACGATATATATTTTTTTTATTTTACGGTCTCCTTGCTATGGGTTCCGTATTTAGTTGTAGGTTGCTGCAGGTGAATTGAAACTTAACAATAATTTATTGCTGTATGGATAACAATGTTTTTTTTAAATATTGTGTTGAGAGAGCAGTGATAGCCTAGTGGTATGACCGTTGCACTACCTAGTCAAAGGTCTCGAGTTCGAACCCAAGGCACGCACCTCTGACTTTTCGAAGTCATGTGCGTATTAAATAGTTAATTATCACGCGCTTAAACGGTGAAGGAAAACATCGTGGGAAAACCTGCATGCCTGAGAGATTTTCTCGATGGCGTGTGAAGACTGCCAACCCGCACTAGGCCAGCGTGGTGGACTATAGCCTAATCCCTCTCATTCTGATAGTAGACCCGTGCCAGTATAATGGGTTGATTATGTTATGATTATGTGTTGTTTTGGTACAGTAAAGGTCTCGGGGGTCGTGGCTAAGTTGGTCGTCGGCCACGACATTACGAGTCACTAGAATTTATAGATTTTCCAAAAAACTGTATCTAAGCACAATAATACTTCTATTAAAGAGCATCGATCTAATAATTAGCTAACCGCTTCCGGCTAATTATTAATTAGCCGGAACATGTTCGCTGAAGTTCACGAATAATTACCTACTAGGCATCTAAAATGAAATAGATCGCTATTCGCTGCAAATTACTAGAATTAGCGCCGATGCAGTATAATTAAAAGTAAAGAATAATTTATAAGTGAATTAAATACGAGACCACAGAAATCCTTGTACGAGTATATGGCCTCGTTTGTTTTTTTTTATTTTGCAAGTATTTTCCAAACACAAATTATGACATACACAGACACTCAGACCCAGAATAACTACCAGTAAGCCTGTAATTTCTTCCGTGCGGTAAATGAAACCGCGACTCGTGAAGCAGAAACCGATCACTAAGCTCATGCGATCTGTGCAATCAGTATCAGCGTTCACACGTCCAAACTAACAATAATATTCTAACTCTTTAATGATAATTTTCACAATGTTAATTAAGCTCGTAACTGTTATTAGATTCACAGGTGCAATATTCGAATACAATTTGAACGTGAACTCCCCCCTCATATTTGATATACTGCGTGCAACTGGGGACGCACGTATGTCATTTTCTAGTGTTGTGACAAGAGCGAGTTATTCATAAAATATCGATAAATATACTATAATCATAAATCAAATTATCATTAAGCACAGCTTGCTTATTTTTGCAGACAGTTGATTGAAGATTTTAGTTGTCAATCTTAGTTTAAGCTCATTACGTACAAATTATTATTGTAATTGACGATCGAAATAAATATCACCATCATAAAATTATTGCTTTTTAAAAGTAGGCCAGGTTATGATCACTCCGAAAGGTCAGCGCATTCGTGACCAGCGCGCTTGTATCAAAAAATCCATGAATGTGGGAAAAGGTAACGGTAATTCACGATACTATTGCGCTTTTTGTGAACATCTATAATTTCTTTATGTCGGGTTCCCATTAATAATCTATATAAGTAATATTATAAATTGTCTGAATACGCCATTCACATGAAGTCTTTATGTATTTTGACTTTGGATCCTATATTTATGACTGCGATTTGTTCTACTTTGTAAATAGTAAGTATTGTACCTTTATGAGTGTGCAGAATAAGCAAGTGGAGTGAGATTTTGTCTTATTTGTGGTGATGTGTCGTTGATTTAGACATTTATCACTTATTCACATTCGACACTTATCATTTATTTGGATAAATAAATTTTATATGATACACGTGATACATTTATCTTAGATTTTTAGGTTTTTATCTCAGTCGATATTTTCATCGACATAAGGAAGTGTCGATAGTTTCTCCCTCACTAGCCAGGATACAATTGCAAGTAGATATTAAATAAATTATATTCCTTTAATAGTGATTTGTGTCACTACATTATGATTTGAACAAGTGGCCAAATTTGTCCGAAGAGGGGGCCATGGAACTAGCGGACGACCGCGACGGGAGGACCCGATATAGAAGTGATTAAAAAGGCTTAAGTAGTAAATTAGATAAAAATGTTTGGGACATCAGCAGTTGTATTCAATTGGGAGCATATAAATATGTCCATGAACTTCTTGACAGTGTGTGTCATCACAAATCTATTGATTTATCAGACAAACTCTGATATATAATCCTCATTCTGTGTTTAATTTAAGAATGGATAAACATTAGATAAGTTTATGTCACACAAATATCAATATGAAATTATAAACTGGTTTTCAAGTGACAAAATCAAATAATAATATCGTATGATTTCTGTAGCTGCAATAGAAATTGGACTATATGAAATGGATTTAAGGTAACTTTCTCCAAAGCTAGTGAATTATACATTTAAAGAAAATCATGTAAAGATAAGGACAAAGTATAATTTAGTAAAATAATTCCCAACTCAAATCGCAAACTTCATGCCCGCACCGCTTCTCCCCATCGTTTGATACGCAGCCGTACAATTTGATGACCTTTAATCATATTACGCTTTTATCTCAAGAGAATAAGGTAGAATATCCTTTGACATCCATCCGCATAACAGTATACGCCAGTCTTTATTTGCTTTACAAATAAGATTCAATTTCGAACAACAATGTTTCAAAATTTGGTACTATGAATTGTGTTTTGACTGCGCCGTTGTGGCTGGGTTTACGTGTTGTTAGAGCTTATTTTTGTGGGGACTTGCCGGTAATGGATGGGCAGAAGTCTAAGCGTGCCTATTTGTAATACATCAGTAGTGATAGGTCTAGTGTATTTTGGTAAAAGTGTTGATGCATTCTGAGCATGTTTTAGAATGCCTGTAAAGGAAATTGAGCGCTATGGATAAGACGAATGATGCAATCCGTAAAATATTCATAAAATAGTCGTTGTGCTATTTAGCGGCGGGACATATTTTAGGCAAATATTTGATTGCTGGTTGAGTTTTAAATTTTCTTTGGGCTTTATTAACATTAGCTTTAAGTTTACCGCGAAATCGTTTCAGAATCAAGCCGCGTCACATTTGCAGCAAAATTGCGTCCGAAGGTTCTACGTATAATCATCCCCTTAACTGCGGCGACTGCTGACTTAATCAAATGCAGCGCTGCTCAGCCGCTGAATTCAGAGCTAGTAACTGAGTCTATTTTGAAAACAGTTTGGTAACAACGGTATATCTACTCATTTCTCCATTTAAGTACTTTACACCAGTCTCGCCCTCTATTATATAGGACCTAGAAGAAGTAGGGATATACATTAGTACAACTCTGCCTAACCATTCAGAGAATACAGGCGTGATGGTAGGTATGTTATGTAGGTATGTAAAGTGCCATATAATTATTTTTTTTCAAAAGTGTCTTTACCAGTTTCCCTCACATTGTAATAACTTGACAATACTTTAAAATTTAAATATTACATTTCAATTTATTTAAACAATGTTTAGATATGCTTAGATATTTTGTTGACGCCTCAATATAATTATAAATATATATTTATTTGTTCATTTAATTTAATTTACATCACTTATATATAACATAACATAATCAACCCATTATACTGTCCCTCTGCTGGGCACGGGTCTCCTCTAAGAATGAGAGGGATTAGGCTATAGTCCACCACGCTGGCCTAGTGCGGGTTGGCAGACTTCACACGCCATCGAGAAAATCTCTCAGGCATGCAGGTTTCCTCACGATGTTTTCCTTCACCGTTTAAGCGCGTGATACTTAACTATTTAATACGCACATGCCTTCGAAAAGTCAGAGGTGCGTGCCTTGGGTTCGAACTCGAGACCTTTGACTTGGCAGTCCAACGGTCATACCACTAAGCTATCACTGCTTATACAGCTACACTTATATATATGAAGCTTTATTTAAATGAAGCTTAATTTGTTTTTATAATAGCTCTCTATTTTGGCTAACCCATTGTCTTCCATTCTTTCTTACCCCATAATGTTTGTTAATAGTTATAATGGTTGATCTCATTTCGCATGACATGATGTCCTATAATTTAAGAAGCACACACACACACCTAAAACTGAAATGTAACTGTTATTTGGCGTATTCTTTGTTGGAGATTCTAAAAGTAAAAATAAAAAAATACTTACACGCCGCTTGATGGTAAGCGGCAACCGCAATCTATAGACGCCAGAAACACCAGTGGTATCAATCGCGTTTTGTCATCTTTGTCAGAATATTTGGCGAAGCCACCAACCAACTCACATGAACTAAGCAGAAAAGTTACCTCAAGATAATGCATGGGACTGGGATAAGGGATTACCTACTGCTAACAAGCTATACTTAGGTAGTACAGGTGAATCTCAAAATTATTCTATTTCAAATAAAATCAACTTTTTTACCTTAGAATGTGATACAATACGATGTTATAAGAAAAAAAAAGAATAAATTTCCAGGGTAAGCACATTTCGCTATTAAGTTTATATTAAAACATGCAAATTTATTTATATATTCAGGAAGTACTTAAATTAATTTAAAAAACAATTAAACACTTTATTGTTCAAAAATATGGATACAAATATACATGGAGCACTAGCCTCCACACTAGGATACCCTGTGTCGTGGAGGCTAGCTTCTTCCACCCAAGAAGGGAATTCGAAAACAAGTTAATTTAGTTACTTATAGTTATTAAGTGTGTGTGTGTGTGTGTGTGTGTGTGTGTGTGTGTGTGTGTGTGTGTGTGTGTGTGTGTGTGTGAGTGCGTGCGTGCGCGCGTGTGTGTGTGTGTGTGTGTGTGTGTGTATGTGCGTGTGTGTGTGTGTAAGTGGGTGAGTGGGAGAGATGTGCAAAAGGTGGGGAACTGGCGGAGGGAGTGTAGTCTTGACAGTCAAGTAATACTGAGGAGGCCTTCAGTACTGTCGTAGTCTTTGCCAGACAAGAATTTAATGATTTGCATCTTGCATTTGGATTTAGTGAGCGGAAGTTGATTGAGTTCTTTATTGAGTCTACTGTATATAAATGGTCCCATATAAAGAAAGCGTCTGTTGCCAAAGTGAAATCTGCATCGAGGTTTGCGCCATTTATTTATTCTTCTTTGGGGGCGCTGGGACTTATTAAGTTAACTTATTGAAATCGTACCGTATTTATACTTACGATCTACGAACATTAGATTATCACATTTTACAATTCCTAAAAAAGAAAACTAGATTATCGTTATCAAATTGGACATTTTCAAGTTTTCCAACTATACTTAGCAGTTGTCAAATAGGTACTTTAATACTTCGTGTGTCAGTAATTGCCTTTGCAGACAACTCAAAAGGTATTTTTTCCAATAACTAACTGTCTTTACAATCTTTCCCTACCATTATCTTGTCTAAAGTAAACAGTTCAAGGAAATAAGTTTGTTTGGACTGGATAATTTGCCGAGGGCAATTCATAGCATCAATATAATTATAACCTACAGTCTATAGGGGGCGTTGACCCCGGAATCAATTGATATTAAATAAATTCAATTACTGTATAAGCATGTTACAATTAACGATTAAAATATAATCATATTTTAGAATTTCATTTTACACATTTCAGTATGTAATGTCTGGCTTGCGAGAAGTCCTAAAGCGTGTGTGTTTCGACTTTAGCGTGTGAGAGCCAGTTCTCCCTTGGTTGCGGCTCTGGCAGTCTGCAATCCGTCGGGGCTCATAAACCTCGAACCGGCATCAGCAACTCTTTTAACGTTGCTGGTGTCCATGGGCAGCTTTGACAACTTACCATCAGGTATCTCGTCCTTTCGTTTACCAATTTACTCGGTAAAGAAAAGGTACTTATATATGTAATAGTTAATACCTGGTCTTAGTTACAACGTGTTTTCTCTATATTACGGTTTAAAATCATTTATTTCTTAAGATTACAAATCACTTAAACAGAAATAAATACTAAGGATTATATTATATACTAGCGACCCGCTCGCGGTTTCACCCACGCTGCTCCGTTCCTAAGAGGCGTAGCGTGAGCTTTCTAACGGCAAAAGAATTTTTGAAATCGGTCCAGGAACAGCGCGTAGAAATAAATTATTTTATCATAAATTACAAATGTTGTATGAAGGTAGTAATGAAAAATTTTGTTTATCACCGTAAGGCGCGCGCGGCGCGGGTTGTGCGTTTTGCTAATTAACTATTTTTCCCTAAATACCTTTGTAATAACAACTAGAATTAACTACTGTTCAAAAATGAATATCAGTGAAAACCAGTACTAACTAGACAAAAAGCGTTTTCTCGAAATAATTCATTTTAGTCAGTCAGCGATGGGTTAGTTAGGTTTTTTTACCCGATTGCGCGAGAAGGAGGGTTTTAAGTATTTAAAGTAGTAAATTCTCGTTATAACTAAGAAATTTGAGTTAATTTTTTAGTTTGAGGGTATTAAATTTAATTTTTGAATGTAGAAGAAGCAAAACAAATATGCAAGAAACGTGGCAAGTTGGTCTGTTGTTCTTGCCTACCCCAGTGAGAAAAAGGTGTGAGACTTTCATGTTATCCGTTGCGCTGAGTGTCGCCGAGTGTTTAATTCCCACCCGAGACAAATAAAATATTGATTAAGTCGGCAAACGAGTAGACGAGCCACCTGATGGTAAGTAGTCATCGCCGCCCATGGACACCTGCAATACCAAAGGAGTTGCTGATGCATTGCCGAGCTGTAAGAACCCCTACGGACTGCAGACTGCCAGAGCCGCAGCAACCGAGGGGAACTGGCTCTTACGCACAAAAGTCGAAACACATACCAATGTGCTTTACAACAAACTCCGACGTAAGGGTGGTTGCCAGCCAGTCAGGCCCCGAGAGGTCCTATCACCGAGCAAGTCAGATATTTTCTTGGTTCTTACGAGATGTCTATCTGAATGGCAGTATTCTAACCCGTCCCCACACGATGAAAAAGTTAAGTTTGGATCTATTTTTTGTCCGTTAATTGTAAGCTTGTAAAGTCGTAGCACACGACTTGGTGCTCGTGAGATGCCTTCTGAAAATTATCGCGATATTAAAATTTGACATGATCGATTGCCGCCTCATTAGCCTAGTGGTCCTGAGCGCGACTGCTACGCTAAAGATCCTGGGTTCGATTCCCAGGTCGAGTAAAGTGTTTTTGTTTGAAATTCTCAGTTTGCTCGGAGTTTGGCATTTGTGCCCGGTTAATGGCAATAGGCTGGTCCCCTGTTACATGGGACTTAAACATACCGGCGAACTGAGGATGTAAATTATTACGGCTTTGCTTAATCTTCGGAGAATACAAGCATGATAATAGTTATTAAGTTAACTTGCTTAAAATATTCATTTTTAGGAAAAAATCCGTGAAGAAACCTGCCCTGTCAGATTTTCTCAATGCCACCATGGTGTGTGGAGTCTAGCCCACACTACGCCAGTATCGGTTTCTAACTACGTATTACATAATATCCTGCCTCATTAGTCTAGTGGTCTTCGGCTCAGCTTTCCCGGGTCGAGCAAAGAGTTATTGAGTTTTTATATCAAATTCTCCGTACATAACACACAAACATATTCTCAGGTTCGGCCCCTATTATCTATATTGAACGTAAACATACTAACGAACTGTGAGTGTAAGTACATTAGTACGCCTCTGCCTAACCCTTCGGGGAACACAGACGTGATGGTATGTTATGTATATTTTATTTATAATACTCACTATTATAATTACCTAGCTCGAATGACTTATCCATAAAAATAAGTTACTAACCTGTCAAATTTATTTGAGAAAATAAACCTTTTTTAAGCGTACCTAGGTATTAAGGGATGGCCATCATCAGGCATAGAAGAATGAAAGAAACATGTTATTGCCATAAAAACTTTTGTATCGATACCCTTTCCGAATAACCCTACCGCAAGCACCTATACTTCTACCGTGCCCCTGAGCCCTAAACAGTAAACCCTTCACATTACACGGTCGATTTTTAAACAACAGTACAAAAAAACCTGTCATGAAAGTCCCTTGTGACCACAGCGACAATTGCGTACGTACTAAAACACAGGAGCCTCCCTAGTGAGTGTGTTTACCCTTTGTAAAGTTTTTGTTTAAGTTCCAACGTTTGTAGCACGAACAGGGTTATCTTAACGCTGGTATCTTAGAGGGTTAGCTGTACTGTCCCCTCGTGACCAGCAGTAGGTATTGCGGGAAAATTAATTCTTACTAATATTATAAACGTGAAAGGATATTTGTTACTCGGTCACGCTAGAACGGCTGAACGGATCTGGATGAAATTTGGCACACAGTTAGGTTATGGCCTGGAATAATATATAGGCTACTTTTTATCTAGGTCGGACCCAATCCTGAAGTCCACGCAAATAAAGTAGCGGGCAGAAGCTAGTTGAAAATAATTGTTTCGTTTCCATCTTGGAAGCACTAAGTTGAAATTCATAACTTCAGTGCTTAATAGCACTTATAATAAAGTTAGTTAAACAACTTTGCTTTCAAAGAAACTTTTAACAAGAAATCCGCAAAGGAGGTACCTACCTAGTCTTAGGTCCCGGTTTTAAAAGCTTTTTGTGCTGTGTGACTGCCTCATTAGTCTAGTGGTCCCAAGCGCGATTGCTACGCTACAAGTCCTGGGTTTGATCCCCAGGTCGAGCAAAGTATTATTGGATTTTTCTATGAAATCCTCAGTAACAGCTCGGAGTCTGGATTTGTGCCCGGTTAATGGCTCGCCCCCTATTATATGGGACCTAAACATACCGGCGAACTGTGCCTCTGCCTAGCCCTTCGGGAAATACAGGCGTGTAATAAGATGTTTCCTGGTGTGCAAACGCACGTTTTGTCGATTACAATTTTATAATTATTTATGTGACATAATAAAAAAGTCAAGTCAAAATCATTATAAGTTCATTATACAATACATATATACTACTACGGTTTTTTTTCGTCTTATATAGTGTTTTTGATAACGAGAAAAAATAGCGCAACAAACTCCCCAGCAGCTCATTTCTGTCTTTTACGGCAAAACAGAGATTATGTGTTTAAAAAAATAAGGAAGGTGCATAATAGTGAATTCTGAACTGGTGAATTCTAAAATATATAGTGAGTTTTGAAGACTTCAATGAGAGTACCGTGGTGACAAATATCAGCTCAGCCTGAAGCCACGTGAATGAGATTGGAAACATATTTTAGCGGGTTCCCAAATACATCATTTAAACTTTGCATTTTTTATGAATTTTAACTGAGGTTATTGGTACCAATAACAACATTTATTTTAAGAGCTCTTAAAGAGTGGAGTTTCTTACCGGATTCGTCTCCATGGGATCAACCTTTTGGAACTGCGCAACTAGAATAATAACGTTTCATAAACGCTTGTAAAAGCTTATTTGAAATAATAACATTTGAACTTGAATAAATGGTATGGATCGAATATGGCGTGCATAATATTAATCTCATACATTGTTATTTTAACATGACGTCTTCACGACATAGAATAGCATCAGATTATAGGGGCTGAAAGACTTACAAATATCCACGTTAGTACCCCGATTTTGAACCAATATCATAAAATACTTCATCAGATCTAGTTGCAACCACTTTACAACGTTCCAACTACCCCCAAACAACTACATTTACAGATTAGAGACATGTAGGGAACCCCAAACGGCGGCCGTTTGGGTTCCGTGGGCAATAAAGAACGCATTACGTGTATGCAACCCTCCTTGGTAGGGGACAAGGAAAAATTGCAAATACATCCCGTAAGTTTATCATGTTAACTCTATTATTTATAAATTTTCTTCTAATACAATTGCAGTTGCTTGTAAATTATCTGGGAAATTAATGTGAAACTCGTAAGGAGAAACCCGTTCCCAGCAGTTGGACAGAGAATGGGTTGATAATGATGAATGTAAACTTTACATGTTTTTGTTTATTTTTAGCTGTTATGCTAATCGCAATTTAGTTTAGTAAGATGTTGTAACTAAATAAGTACTATACCCTAGAGCCTAGTAACGCTTGGTTACGCCCCGTGTGAGTAGGGCATAATTATCCCTAAAAGGGAGAAAGAAAAATATATATAAAAAATAATAATAATATAGCCTTTTTTTCGCATGAGATTGTCGGCATGTGGGATGTTTACTCGGAAATCAATGTACCGATAGTTGTGACGGCTAATGGTCTAATCGCCAAGAGCCTCGACTCATACCTATGGAGGCTCTTGGCCAGCTCCTCCTAACCCAGCTGCCTAACTCTTGTTAGGCAGCTGGGTTAAGGGCCTGATACACGGTACTGAAAGCGGTACCCCTGGATACGGCGCGTATTGTTAGGTTCCTTTCTTTGGGGCCCTGACCACCGGTAGCTTGGATCCTGTTAATCATAATCTAGTCTTTTTTTAAATAGCAGTCCTAAGCACATCTAATGATTATGGACAGAACTATGAACAGTCAAGTTATAGGTTGCAAGTTCAAATCCACGCCAAGCACATCTGATTTTTTGTTTATATTTATCACTCGCTTAAACTATTTATGTAATATTATCTACTCTTTCTTTGAGAGCTGTTGAGTCCAAATAATAAATCGATGTAATACCTAAGTAAGTACTATTTGAAATAAAACTATTTTTTACGGATTTTATCGCGTTGTATTGATATTATTTGATTCCCGACGTTTCGTCCTTTACAGCATCCATGGTCACGAGTAGACTAAGTTGTTGGACGTATTAATGTTACAATTACTAACAGCTTCCTTACATTTTTGTTAATTAGTATTTAATTATTAGTAGTTTCATTTCAATGTCTAATATTCGCGTAAGTGTCAGAAACCAGTGTAAATATTATTTTTATAATACACCAATCAAAAGATATAAAAACTCTTTTTGGACGTCAACCTGTCTGTGTATTCGGGCGCAACTCAAAAACTATTTTGCAGTGAGCAGAAACAGTAATAAATAATTTATGAGGTCGTCATCTTCAGTTTTATTTTTACTTTACTTCGTACAAAAGTTTCCTTTTCACAGAAATGTAAAAATCTTTTCTTTTAGTTCAATTTCCTTTGTTTGCATTACGCAAGTGCTGGCGGTGAAATAGGAATACAATTACAAAATAACAACTTGTGTTGTTTTAGTGTGGACCAACGAATCTTGATAAAAGCCTAAAATGAGATTCTAATCGATAAAATCGATACGCTGGAATGAGTTATTGTAAAAACTCTAAATATTATTTTTTTAATCTCAAGAAGAGATATGACACATATACATCATCACCATCATCATCAGCCTATATTCATCGTAGTGGTCACTACTGACTATGCTTGGAGTCCTGGGTTCGATTCTCAGGTCGATCAAAGTGTTATTTCGGTTTTAAAATGCGATTGAGCATTTAAGAATTGTGTTATTAGCAGTAGGATTGTCCCCTTTTACATAGGACCTACAAACATACCGGCGAATTATGCGTGTGCAGTTCACCTCTGCCACAGATAATATAATACTATTACCTCTGCCTAACCCTAAGTAGATAATTTGTATTATGTAGGTATATTTTTAATTTTTTAACGTTTGAATAAACTGTATTTTTACGCATCTTCACCTTCTTGCGCTATCTACTGTAGATTATTTAATATAAATCGTTGCACTAGAATTTTCATTTCCAAAATTCCTTAAATTTTATTGGTTTTAGCGTCACTATTTCTACCCCAAACTCAATAGAAACAACAACATACGCCATTACTGCGAATAGTGCATAATATTAGTTATTTTTATAGCACAGAGAACATATTTCTTACCTTCTTCCCCTTCGGTCCCAAAGGAGAGACGACCCTACGGTACCCAGGATTTCCTACACGCATACAGAAATGCATTTATTATTATTATTTATGTGTATTTTCTTTTGGCAATGTGATCTAGGGATCTTCTACTCGATTGTTGTAATAACAGCTAGTTAAAATGATGTGATTAGGAATAGGTAATCTCACTACTATCATAAATGCGACAGTTTGGATGGATGGATATTTGTAACAATATCACGCCTGGATGAAATTTAGCACAGAGATAGATTATAATCTGGAATACCACAAATGCATTTTATCCAGGATAGGATCCACGCAGACGAAGTCGCAGGTAGAAGCTACTTGTGAATAATTTGTTAATAATTCTATCATTTATTTTAAAACTTTAATACACGCAAAAGAAATCATTAGGTTCAACCCCATTTGTTAGTTCAGTCCATCTTAAGGTTGCAGTTTAGAAGAAATTGCGATAAGGCCACCCTAAGTACGTTTTTTGTCGCACTATGTCCTGTCCTATGTATAATTTGGTGTACAATAAAGTATATAATAAATAACTAAATAAATAAGTGTCAGAAAAACTTGATTTAATAAACCGGTTGGTATAAATAATAATAAAGTTTTTATGTTAAATTGTTAAAGTACCTATTTATGTAAATGTATAAAGGGCAAAGCCCAACCGAAAAACAAACGTTAATCTATACATATAATGAGTCTTAAAAGTCGTATCTGTAATTGCAAGATAATTGGGAAAAAATAGATGGAGAATACTAATTAAGCGATACTGAAGCCGAATTAATGGTTTTTGGAAAAAAATGTCTGTCTGTATGTTTGTATGTATTTCTGTATGTTTGTTTATAACTCTTGTCTCGAAAAGTTGTTTTGAGATGCGAGTGAAACCGCGGGCAGCAGCTAGTCTTATATGTTATTGTTGTCTGATTTGTGGCCATTTTGGTATCCACATTTTAGAATAAAATCTACAATGACAGACAGGAAAATCCTAGAGTGACGAAATAAGTGAAAATAAATTTTTGGGAATAGAAAACAGATTTCAAGCATTTTGCTGCGTATCTTTAGTACCAATGATGGGTAGACTCCAATTAAATTTATATGGGATCATTGTGGAAGTATATTCTAAAGAAAGACGAGATTTTTTATTATTATTTTTTTAAAAAAAAGCTTACTAGCAGTGTGGGTCGCACATTACTAGTATTCTTGTTAACCCCTCGTGCTAAGCTAAATGCTTGTGTTGCGAGTGGGTTCACGTTGGTAGTGCAATGGGTGGGGTTCGAACCGACAACCACATGATTGCAAGTCCGACGCCCTAGCCATTAGGCTACCGCCGCAAAAATTGGTACAAAATCGGCGAAGATATAATATAACAAACATACAAAAATATGGTCGAATTGAAAACCTCCTTTTTTGAATTGACCCACAGTGATTGGAAAATCAATCTACTTAGAATACTTAATAATAAATAACTAAATAATATAGTCGATAAATCGGTCCTTGAAATATGACGTGTATTGCCAAAATCACCATGAACGGTACCTACCCTTATGGTACGAGTTTTATGAAGGGAAGGTAGGCGCGGAGCGGTCGAATTTGCGAAGAATTTTATGAATTTTATGATACTACCTTAGTTTTATTGATGTTAAACTCAATTTTGTATGATGTATATGGATTTGGCAGGGGGCGAGGATATGTCATGGGGTAGGTTGTGTATGTGCTTAGATTATGCTAGGGAAGAGCGTCGCACAATGTAATGATAATTATGACGATTTTATTTGTTATTAAAGGGTCGGCAACGAGCGATCGACACCTCTAGAGTTGCAGACCTATCTGCAACGATATGATCTATCCGTATGCTGGTTTGTCACCTCAGTGGTATAAAAATATAACATATAACATCATTTATAATTTACTTACGCAACCGGCGCGTATGTATGAGAAGATGTATGTATGTGGAAGAAACAAAAAAACTGCAAATATCGCAGCAAGTGGCGATCTGCAGTTTATGAACTAGTTACGTGGGAGAGCCATGCTTCGGCACGAATGGGCTGGCTCGACCGCAGTGACACCACGGCCTTACAGAAAACCGGCGTTAAACAACGCTTACGTTGTGTTTCGCCGAGTGAGTGAGTGTCGGCAACGCACTCGTGACTCCTCTGGTGTTGCGGGTGTCCATGGGCGGCGGTAATCGCTTACCATCAGGCAGCAGTCCGCTAAGAAGTCACGCCATACAAATGGAAGCTATTAAATTGATGAGCTATATAAGCGACAATATATGGGTTGACCACGATGTAGATTTTATTTTTGTTGATCGATTTTATTTATGTTACCTTGGTGTTACAAGCGTCCATAGGCTACGGTTACCGCTTACCATCAGGCGGGCCGTATGCTAGTTTGCCTTACCTTAGTGTTATAAAAAAAGTTCCACTTACTTATTCATCATAAAAAATAATCAATCATCTAGCTTATAGATTTTAAAATAACGAACATGCAGGTATATATATATCGACGTGAGAAAGGACAGTAATTCAATAGGAAATATTTACGATCACAACTGCCTTTATTCCAAGTTTTTATAGTCAAATTTAACAGTGCGCAACCACTTGATGGAGTGATTATTTGCGACATTCTGAGGACAGGGTGAAATGGCACCCATTGACGAAGGCCTACGTCCAACAGTGGACTGACGACTGTTATAGGCTGATGATGATGATAAAGCACTTGCTTATCTGAATATGCCAGTTAAATTCCTGTACCAACCAAGATAAACTTTTCAAGGATTCTCTTACCTGATGTGGTCGGGCGTTGTGCGGCGATGGTCCTCCTACCCCATGATGGTACACCATGTCGTGCTTGAGCTGCGGCAGAGGAGGTCCTGGCTGTGGGCCCGACTGGTGCTTGCTGATGTCCACCGCAGCCAGCGCCTCCGCCCTGCTCAGCAGACCATCGTTCAACCCGCCGAATAGGTCGCCCTGGTTACAAAAGAGCTGATTAAATCATTAAGACTGTCTTAAAAGTCAGGTGGACCGAACTTACTGTACAGACGTAATACCAAAAGCATAATTCAAACACAATTTAATCAAATTGTGTCTAAATTCCTACTCTACCATTTCGTCCAAAATACTTCACAGGAAATAAATGTAGGTACGCGAATGCAATTCTTGATAACTTTACCAAGTTTGGAACGATTTTCCGGTCGTTTATTTGCCGAAATGGTATGGTAAGAACACAGATTAACGGTATCTGAATCTGAATAACACAATTTGATAAAATATTGTTTGGATTACGATTTATTTTGATATTATTTTTTGTGGGCAATTCAGGCTCCGCCAGACCCTTAAATATGATAAGATGCTCCTTATCTGAGCCTCAAGTCATTCGTTGAATTCGAGAATATAGATTTTATACAGTTTTGTTGACCATATCTATCAGTTCTTGTTTCATTTATTGTCATTATGCTCTCGGCATTTTAAGACTATCGGTATCATAAATTTTGTATGTACGTGCACACTACTAACCATGACGTCAGAATAGTGATGACACCGATAAGATTCTGATGTATCAAAAAGTCTAGTGTGAATGCAACTGATGATGAACTTTTTGATGAGAACTCAATGCCGGGACCCTGCACCGGTGCTTGCATGCTTTATTACTACATTTTTTTTTTTATATGAGACCAAGAGTATCATCAATGTCATGATGTGTCTGAAGGTTTTCCCATGTCAAATAATATTATTTCAATATAAGTTTAGCAACTTGTATAGAAAGTTGTGAATGGATTAAAAATGCAACTATACAAAAAAAATGCAGATATTCATAGAAAGAAGAACTTTTTTATTTTATTTATTCATAGAGAAATACATGCAGTTAATTAAATTAGCAAAATCGTCAAACTGTACAACGCCAAAATTGTTAATATAATCATGCTAACATACAAGAAGCTAAGCTAGGGATTAATAAAAGAGATATTTGTAAAGAAAATAGATTAGCAAAAAGATTATAAAACATTACAAGTGTTAGCGTTCTGGAAAATTAATATCTAGCCTCTGAAGTTTCACGGAGATGGCTGCGTAATTGTCAATTTTAATAGGGGCGCATACGCGGTCTATGGAGTACAGTCATAGAGGAGTAAAAGAATACCAGAAGGTGCTATCTCACTCACTCTTCTGTGTTCCATCAGTATAGTGCGGTGCAGAATAAATGTTTCGCATTCGTGATTATTTACCTAACAAACAACAATATTTTGGCACAAAATCACTTTTTTACGTGTTCAGAAGAGCACAGATATATAACTCCAACTGTAGAAGTAACTTTCTACAAATGCCTTAAGATAACTACGACCAACTTAATTAGTCATAACAAGTTATAAATAAAAGTAAACAGCATTTTGTCTATATACTTAGAGTAGTATATATAATTATATACTGCAGAAAATGTATTCTGCAGTATAATCAAATGCTTACGTATTTATTAAACGTCGTTGTAACACCAAATCAATATAAGATAAGCGTCGGTAGCCTAATGGCTAGGGTGGCTAGGTTTAATATGTACTAGTAATGTAGACCCCACATTGCTAGTACGAATTTTTGAAAACAAAAACACATATAATTGTTCTTTCAAAACATTTATTAGAAAATACAATACATAAAATTGAACTTTTAAAACATTGATTGATTTATTAAAATCATTAAAAATAAACAACTTCAGCTAAAAATTGACTAAGCCTGAACAGATAGTGTCAATTTATTTTATAATTCATGCGTATTCCTGCAGGCAGTAGGTAAATCGTCACACCTATTAATATAGATGGAAATTCATGCAGTTCCTCCTTAGGACTATGTAAAAAAATGCTACTTAAAAAACGATTATAAAAACTAGTTAAAAAATGTTAGGTAAAGATGTGATACTGGCATTTCATGGCAGTATGATATGGGCGACATATTAACCTTGCACAAATTCAAACTCTGAGCAGTTACTCAGAATTTTATAGAAGAACCCAGAAACATTTTGATGGACGCAGAAATAGATCTATGATACTCAACGACCACTAGGCCATTAAGGCAGTTTTTAAATGTAGCTACTCAAACTATTGATCTCTGATAATTCTGACTACGAAATGATGCTACTACTAAATAATACAACACTATTAAAGAGAAAATAACATATCTATCTACAGACTCTATTATTATCAACACTTAATAAAAAAAAACACGAAATCCCTTCATAATTACATTACACGGAAAATTAATATCGTCACGGCATGACGAAAATTAACACACAAAACGTAGTGAGACCTTTCGCCAACACTAATTTGGTACGCAGTATGTGGTACATAAATAAATAAAATACAAGTACCTAAGGCGGCCGCGGACACAGGCTTTTCCCGGATTATTTTAAATAATTTATGAGAATTTCTGACCCATGAGTTACGCGGAGACTTATTTGTGCCGCGTTTACACTTGCTTTAGAATGCTGGTTACAGAATTGAAATACAATCGGTGAAAGTAATTGATATTTGTTGAAGAGGGATGCTGTTTTGTGGAATTAAACGGTTTGCTGATTGTGAATCTGATCATTATATTAAAGAGGTGTGAATATAAAAGTGTACATAAATTCCATGTAAGTACATACTTTGAACTATATATAATGATCTACGATTCTACGATCTATGTATTTAACTAATGGACGGCTAATCAACAATTAAAACTTTTAATCATAAATTAATGTAAAATAATAGATGAAAGAATGCTAGTTATATAACTAAATATTCAAATATGTACGATTATTATGAACGTAATATGTTTATTCCTGGTAAACGGAAAAACGAAACCCGAAATAAACATATTGAATTCTAGCACTCAAGTCAATTTTCCTTAAAACCATTTAACATTAAAAAGTCCAATTCCATTCCATAAGTCAAGTGTAAATGTGGCTTGAGGCAAGTCTCGATAGATGCTCGCTTCGCGGCCCGACTTCCAAACAGCCAGTTTTATGGGGCTGAACCTCTTAAAACGCCGCAAGTTCTCCGTTTTGCCAATGCCAGCACGTTTGGCACTGGCAAGCACGTTTGCTAGTTTTATTTGGCAGGCCCCCGGTGATTTTGTTTGCATTGGAATTTTGTGGGCTTAAATCGATTCGGTTTTCTATTGCTTCGGCCGTGTTTTGATGCGATAATGAAAGTTTGGTAGGATAGACAGGCCCGTTTTGAGGAATAGCAAGTTGTATAGATATGTTTTAAAATAATTCTTGTTTCAGTAATAGAAAATATTTCAAGTCATCAGGATCTAAGGTTTTGGAAAAAACAAATTAACAGCTCATATAGGTAGATACTTACTAATTTAGATGAAATGTTGTATTTATTTCAAGTTTCAATATAATACTCCCCATAGGAATGAGTTCCGATTTTTTGTAAAAATTATCTTATCATATACCCAAAGTAAGTGGTGATTTAATATTTTTATATTTCTCTGCCGAAATAAAGACACTAACAGCAAGCAGTCCTCGCTGTAATAAAATGATACTAAATCTTTGACACTTAACCCTTCTGCTGCTGGTGGTATCTAGCAACAAATTACGCGACGTATCAAATGGGCACTTGCTAGCAATTACAATGAGGGGTTATGCCAACTCAGTGGGGACAGGCGAACAAGCTTTTATTCTCACGCTCAATTACTTCAAATTATATTTTCACTGCTTTGAATTTTGGACACTTCGCTTTCGAGGGTTGATTTTTTTGGAATTATTAAAGTGATCTACTTCCCATTTCCCGATATTTTTCAAGTTTTGATATCGTATTTTTATACTCGCATCATGAAAAAAGGTATATATTTATTTATACAATGATTGTTGTCGTTTAATTAAGATGTATGTAGGTAATGTGGGACTATTAACTATATAATGGAGGCTCTCGTATAACTCAGCCTAACGTGCTCTCTAAAGAACGGTGGGATCTCAATATCCTAAGAATGGTTACCAATCCAGGCTGACCCCGGCAATCCCAGGTTAACCCTGTAGATGGATGACTCAGTGACGTATTACGTAATTGTAACCAATTGCATTATTTTTTAATTATAACTCACGGTAGTGGATTACTAAATATAGGTAGGTACGGTTTTTATGGCTGTCACAATTATTCAGGAAATCAGGACCAAAAAAGCTTTGTATGATTTAAAATTATTTGTTCATTGTAAAGTATTTGTGCAACAATATTTTTTGGTGATAAAAACTTTGGCAAAGAAAATCGTAATACCGATAAACAATTAATTAAAACAAGTCATTATGGGACTCAAAATAATAACACACCAAATAAATTATAGGTATTAAAATAAACATCATCATTTATCGTTTGATCCAAGTTCCCTCTTACATTCATTCGCATAGTCATTCGATACTCATTCAGATCAGCATGAAAATGAGCTGATGAACTAGCATAAGTTAATCAATTAGTTATAACGTTCAAAGGGGAGGTGAGCACTTGGGCAGGGGTCCAGACGTAAGAGGGTAATTCAATTGTTGAGTCACATCCCTTGTCAAACAACAATTATTACTGTCACAGTTTCAATTTGCAATTGTTCCCCCTTCTCCTAGCCTATACCCAACTATTTTGGGGTCGGCTGTGAAGTAATCGAAGTAACTACCATTAGACCTCTGCAATCCAATAGAAAAGGATATTACCTACCAAATACCTACTGCAATACCTGACTGATATCTTAAGTATAAATTTGGTTATCAGCCTTTCGGGGCTTCTGACTTCCATTAGCGTTAGTCATAAGTGTTCGTATGATCATCTTTTTTGCAGCTGCGGCTCTTCCTGCAGCCGCTTCTACAGCTGTTAGTTCTGCTGTAGTCGCTTTTGCAAATGGTTGATTTACACCCAGTTCCCACTTCTGCGACAGCCGTTCAGTCGCTGTTGATTCTGGGGCAGCCGCTTGTGCAGCTGTCGATTTTATGGCTGCCGCTATTGCAGATGTTAGTCCTGCGGCAGCCGCTTCTGTAGTTATTGATTCTACGGTTATTGATTTTAGGGTAGACGCTTCTACAGCTGGTGGGTCTGTGTTAAACGCTTCTGCAGCTATTGGTTCTGCTGCAGCCGCTTCTGCAATTGGTAGATTTGTGGCAGTTGCTTCACTAGCTATTCTTCAGTTAATAATTTTGGGGCAACCGCTTTTGCAGCTGTTGGTTCTGCGACAGCCTCTTCTGCAGCCATCGGTTTTGCGGCAGCCGCTTCTATAGTTATTAAAATTTGCGGTAGGGGCTTCTGCAGCTGTTAATTTTGCGATTGCTACTTCTGCAGCTGTTGATTTTGCGATAACCGCTTCTGCAGCTGTTGGTTCTACGGTAACCGCTATTCTAGCTATTTTATAGTAAACATTTTTGCAGCAACCGCTTCTGCAGCTGTTACAGATGCCGCAGAACGCTAGAATGTTTCTAGATGCCATGTTGAGCTCCTAAATTTTTGATAAAGCTTCGGACAAACTCTTACCTATGACAATAATAATTGGTAAGCAGAAGGTTTTATAACAATATACGTTCGTTTAAATTACTTAACAATCGATTTTACTTAACAATTACTATAAGCATTATAGTGTTACCATAATAAGTGTACGTAAGTAACTATTTTTATTTACTTCTAAATCGAATGCGTTTATAGTTTATACCCTAGTCTTGCCTAAGGGTAAGCAGAAGCAGACCTAGAGCACACAACATAAATATCTTATCAGGATCTGGCCCTCACATTCTACACAAGATTGAAAACAGTAAAAACTTTTGGAGCCGGTCTTACATGTGAGTATAGTAGCCATATAAATCCTACCAGCAAGCGTGCTAGTCTTTGTTGTATATATATATTTACCGACATCAAAATATAAAATGAGGTTATTTAAAACGCGAGTGATTATGGCGAAAAAAAAGTAAAAACAAAAACGAAAAAGTTCTGAATCACTGTAATGCTTGCTCGCCCAAACAGTGTAAACGGGCACTTTTCTAATCTCTCCTTAATTCGAATGATGACTGAATAACCGAAGTATCCAAACCCTATTCAGACTCAACTCACCAGAACTTATCACTAAAAGCTGAAAGCATTAGTCCCGGTCTAATCCTTACTATTATTACTCATCAGCCGCGCATTTTAGGGTTAAGAGGCGACATGATCCCGGCTGACTGTATCAAATGACACAGAGATAGGACCGGTCGATTAGTCCGCTGAAGTAATATCGACGACAGAACGGCTAGGGGAACTTGTCAAATGTTTTGGACATTTTTAAATTGATTATTTCTGTATGAATTTATATTATATTTTATTAAGCCATTGTACTTACAGGCGTATCTTTTTATTAATATTTGGTTTTTAAGAAAGTACCTATATAATATTTTCAGATTCACTTCATAGTACTTAATTAAATAATGTGATGATTATATACGAGTATTCTTGTGGATATTATATAAACTTTAACAAGAATGTTTTAAGGGAATGGCAATAAATATGACGAAATAAAAAATAGTGTGCCAGAATTATAGTACTACTGGCATATTATTTTGTGGAAAATGCCTGAGTTGCCTGAGCCATTAAAAAATACAAAACAAATGTAATGATTATTATCGTCGACGGTAGCGGTATTTTTAACGTCGACATGAGTAAATATAACCTCTTCACCTGATCTTAGATACATCTACGTACATATAGCCGGTAGTATAGATATTATATATAATTAAAAATGATCTTACTTTAGCGAAGGCGACGCGCGCCTTTAGATGTCTTTCGTGCCTTCCGCCAAAATTCGCAAAATTTCTAATAAATTGGTAGAAGCACTTTAGTCTTCACCAGTACGTCAGTCGTTGCGTCTGGGATTATGCGTCGTGCACTTAGTACCCGCGATTACCGAGGGGAGCGCTGAAGGGTAGTCAGACTACGGTTTGATCATAAAATATACAAATTATTTTGATAATTACGCATTATTCATGAATTTTATGTTATTAATGCATTTTCATTATTACTAAGAATGTACGTCGTTTTATGTAACCGAATGCTATAAAACCGAAGTAAAATAACAAAACATAGGCCGTATTTACTACATTCTGTTAACACAATATTTTTTAAAGATATCAATTTTAGTGAAAGAAAATATTCGAGCTCAGGCACATTTAAAAACATTTAACTTTTTTTAGATTGTGATTGTATAAGTTATAATACAGGATGTAGGTTTAATAGCGCCATCTCTAGTGATAAAAAGAGTGTGAGTGAGCGCTGAGGCGGAGCCTTGGACTCTGAGTCGACACTCATGAGCCTCGAAGACTCGAGCGTTCAACACTCAAGCTTGCTAGTGTCACGAGCTTCAACTATAAGTCGCTTAAGTCGCATGCTTTCAGTTTACAACACTAGCCATCTCGCTCACATAACCTGACAACGATCGAATCAACACCTGGTATACCTGGTGTCATTATAGCTACTCGACTGTGGCCTTCAACGTGGCATATCACGAAATACGTAGGTAATTCTCTATTCTACACTAATTAATTTCATCATTTTCTTCGAAAAATTAATGCTAGATACCGGTTTTTTTTTAATTAATTTAGATAAAAATAGTTTTTGGTTGTAGATACCTACTTAATGTCAATTAGAAAAAATAATTATTATACTTGGATTAACAGTAATTTAACAGGGGTGAGGGAATATGAACCGTAACATTATATCATACTGTTTTAATACTTATAACGGTCTTGAAGACAATATCTAAGTACTTAAATATTTAATTATGACGGTTTGTTGTAGTCAGTACTTGCAATTTGCTGTTTGTTACAAAATGTAAAAGATAGTAGGTAGGATATGTTTTTTTTGTGTTTATTCCCCACAGCCAAGTAGATATATTCTTTGTGGGTCTTGCCTTTGCCCTTTACATATTTCATTTTGATTTATGAACTAGGTTTAGGTTTAAAGAACTTTATTCTCATACGAACATTAATTAGTTCACTTAAAATGAGATTCGACAAAATACCTTATTTCAAAATATCAAACACTCATAGCTTAACTTAGTAATTGTTTAACAATAATGATTGTGAATATGCAGTTTTAGTTTTCTTTTATAAATATTTAGTTTCGTGCATGTTTTAATGTCGTTAGTTAGGCTGTTATAGAGTTAACTAAAGTCGACTTCCACTAAATCTAAACATCGAGAAAAGATATTTTTAATTTTTCTAAATTGTAATATATCAAACAAAATACGGGCTGCATGATGGTCAGCGGCAACCGTAGCCGTTTTCTAATAAAAAAAGACGTGTGGCACTCGGGGACTGCCGCGGTAAAGCTATTGCATAGCGTTTTTTATCAACTTATGTAATACAACCAATGCCACCTAAAGGCGGGTTGCTGAACTAAAGAGACAAGCGTGTTTCTCTTTAGTTCAGCAACCCGCCTTTAGGTGGCATTGGTTTTTATCAACTTATGTAATACAACCAATGCCACCTAAAGGCGGGTTGGTGAACTAAAGAGACAAGCGTGTTAGGTTTTTTTCGTTACGGAATTTCTGGATTCGGTCCCCACGCTCAAGGCCCGCGATAGAAGCTATGCAATAGCTTAAAAATAACACCAATAGTATCAATATTGTCATCTCGAGACCTTAGTTGACGTCTCATATGTCCAGTAACTTCATTGCCCTTAACACAATAATGTTAAGGGCAATATATCCCATCCCAGTTTATCCCAGACAAACTCTAACTAGAGTTGCAGGTAGCACCTCCAAAGCTTATATTGGGATTCCAAAATTATATTAAAAACTTGATGATTACACTCTTATTAGATTCGAAGAATTTGTAATTTATATTTATTAAATGTTAGAAGGTTCAAATTATCTTACACACCCCAAAATAAAAGTAAATTTGTTAGAGAAAGCTTGTCAGGCGTAGTAAATTATTAATCACGTTATTCGATCAGTGATTTTACTGAATTCAACATCATAAATTTAGAATAAACTTACCTACTTGTACAGAGTGACGTAAAAGGTCTACGTCAAAGCAGTGACAATTTTACCGCCAATATCTAATGTCTCTATAAAACAAATTGTTTCAATCAGGCAAGTTCTACAAAAATAAGTTTTAAAATGCGGGTTTAAAAGCTTCAAGGAAAAATATTCAAATATAGAAAATTACAATAGTGGTGAAAAATATAATTATCATCGCTTGGCAAATAAAGAAAAATAAACGAACATTATTAATATCTTTGGCCAAAGATGTACGCAAGCGTATTCGCAAGGCATGTCACAGTGAAACTCCGAATTCGGATAAAAAGGAAAATTTACGGAATGTTTAGGGGAATTTAAATTTGAACTTACGTTGTGCCTTGGTGACCACGAGTTGCACATCAACGATGCATCTTCCAATATCCGACTCTGGAAAGAAAAGTCTTCGTTCCTTTATAAATACAATGTTTTTGCATGCACCAGTTTACAATACGAAAATCACAGTACAGTACCAACTCAGGACTGACTGAAAACTTAATTATTATTTTAACTTTTAACGATGCATTTTGAAGTACTTTTTTATAATTATAAGCTACTAAAGAAAAAATACAAATATAATGTACTATACTTTATATATAACAGAACGCAATAACATTTTTATTACAGCTGTTTTTTGCAAACGCCTTAGTTTTTCCAAAATTAATGACAACTTAAAACACGGCCACGTCGGGCAACTTTTGATTTATTTAATTGATACAAAAAAAAAATGTTGTTGGGTATTCTGTAACCAAGCATTTCGTATTACAGACCTAGAATTTTACGATGCCTTGGCTTGATTATAACATACACTTTGGACACAAATAAAGTTTGGATTTAAATATTTCAACTGGTAAAATCCACAAACAAATCAATGGGTCGTCAAACTTTTCAGCTTAGGGTTAAATATGGCGTAAGTATTTACAATTCACAATAGATCAACTTCAGTAGCTAGTAACTTCAAAAAAATAAACATAAAATAATCTACTTTTTGTCTCTGGTCCAGACTTCCAGAGCTCGAAACTCCCCCCGAAATTAATTCTTCACTTTGGCCTTATCCAAAACTACTATTATTATGTAAAATTCCATAAATATTGGTGTACAAAACTACACGCCCCGAGTCCATATACTTACTTTTGGAGAAAATATTTATACCTAAAAGCAACCCCGAAGTAATACATTTTCTTATGTAACACATAAGAAAATGTATTACTTCGGGGTTAGACTAATAACACTTTATATTAAATTTATACATTTTAAAATAAACTAAACATTCTGACATAACCTAAAGATACTTTTTTAATTTAAATATTGAAATAGGGAGATAGTAAGTTTTGAGCAAGTGTTCGTATTCATTGCGCTATGTTCGAGTTTTACAGTCATTCTGGACGAAAAAATCATACAAAATTAGTTAAAGTACAAAGTTCAATACATATAGAGCTCTCATAATTATATTATAGCCGAGTTATTGACCAAGTTAAAGATTAAATGTCTTTAAAGGATCAATTTACAAAAAGAGAGGTCATTTAACAGTCTTAGGTAATGTTTTATGTTTATTTACACTACAATATTGACCTGTTCTCTGGAACTTGAAGCGTTTTCTCTACTAAATTTCCAAAATAAAACAACACCTCTCAACATCATGGTTGGTTATGAGTAATTTATGGAAAAGTGAAGTCCAGGGACCTCCTGTCTATAGTAAAAGTAGGCTTCAATCACTAGATATGTAGCACCATTTACAATAAAAAATTTGATTTTAAAATGAAATAAAGGAATTAGCGACACTAGAGCGGTTCGACCAGTAACTAACAAAGGTACACTAAAACCTGAATTAAACTCGCCACAGTTGCACACAAAGTAAGATGAATACCTTAGAAATGAACTAGGCTAATACCTACTTAAATTTTCAAAGGTCTGCACTCGATAACTTAGGTACCATACAACACGATCGTTAACTTGTTTGTTATACATATTTGTTTATTTCCCTAAACGACCAATGGTGTGACGTACTTGGTTAGTCAATTACTCGTTTGTTTGTTATCGTATTGAAAATGTAACGTAAGAAAATGATGTTAATGTTCTTTGTTAGACGCCAATGCAGCAATTTGTTGCCATATACTCGTACGTATGACTCAAAGGGCATTATGCTGGCCACACACGTAACTAGAAACTTGCGCTCAAAATGGACATTTATGACGAATAAAATAATTATGATTATTATTACAAAATCGCTAAATAATTCTACGCATTCTAAATATTATGGTTTTTTAGTAATATCTCTAATTAATTTTATATTTAGACCGCGTGCCATTTAAGCCATTTTATTATGATACTCATTTCTGAGACTTACGCGAATGTTGAAAAAAAAAACTAGTCGTGGGAAACCCAGCCAGAAGGAAACTTTACAGCGGCAGAGTGACGGGCATTTTATTAAGTACTAGCTATTGCCCGTGGTTTCACTCGCAACACAATAACCTTTTTGGAATAAAAGGTACCTAGCCTATGTTCTTTTCTAAAATCCAAAGTATCACTATACCAAAATCACCAAAATTGGTTGGGCTGTTTAGGTGTGAAAACGTAACTTACAAACAGTCAGAGTTACTTTCCATTTATAACATTACTATGAATTATTGATATCACGGCTTCTCTGGTATGCGCTCCTTTTTTATGTCATATAAACTTTCACAAGTCTAGACTAATGGTAGTTTGCAGTTCCGTGTGTGGCCGACATTAATGTAGGTAAAACGTTAAGCTATTACAAGACCTCTAACCTACCGTTTAACTCATTATACCATGCATTATTAGTGCACCGCAGCTTCGACTAATGTCGGCATCATTTTGCCTGAGTCATTGCACGAAGACATGGGGGCTTTTTCCTTAGTAAATAAATGGACTCGAAGTTATAACAGTAATTTACTTAATTTGTGTTTAAAGACGGGGTGTTCACGTGCGTATACATCAATCTATACAGAGAACTATGCTCGGAGTCTCTTTGAAGGATAAAATCCAAAATGAAATTATCCGTCAGAAAACGAAAGTTACCGACGTTTTTTTAAGTTACGATTAGCAAGCTGAAGTGGCAATGGTCATATCCGTCGGAGAACCGACAAACGATAGAGCAAACGAGTTCTCGAGTGGAGACCGCGTCTAGGCAAACGTAGTGTAAGGTGCTCGCTGGCCAGGTGGAGTGACGACTTGCAGAAGGCAGCTGGCAGTGACAAGATGAGGAAACGCGCTGAGGAAAGAATCTGGCTCGCTGGCGTTCACTAGGAGAGGCCTATGTCCAGCAATGGTGATGTTACTTGCGCTAATCTCGTTTTCCCAATCTGGTGGAAATTTCCCACCAGTGGTTTTAGTGCTACATTATAAGCAGCAATCGGAATAGGTATTGCACGTTTGTGTGATTTTGTGACGTTATCTTAATTTAGATCTAAATCCCATTTTGTTGGAATTTATAAAAAAAAATTTGCTGCTTTAAAAAGTATTTTTCTAAATACTTAAGTAAAGCCACATAATTATTTTTATAATAAAAAAATATTAAATAATAAATAATATCAAAGTATAGCGATGAAGTAAATATTTATTTTTGTCAGAAGAAAAATATTTGATTATAACAAATCATAAAATCCCGCTTCCCACAGCATAAGCAACGTTTAAGGTCATTCACCCTAAATTGCACTACCTACCTATTCCCATTACTGACTATATAAGACTTACTACTAAAATGTCTTATTGCGATTGAGAGATTCATTACTATAAATCCGTAAATTTTGAAGTGATCATATAATAACCGACACAGAAAAAAGAATAATTGTGTTCGAATGACTCCTTAATTCTTCCCTTGTTGTTACAGAAGAGCCCTGAAAGCAGCATACTTTTCGATATCAGTTTGTCAAATACATTCCCTACTTATATTAGAAGGTAATCGAGTATCAGGAAAGTACTTGGGTGTTTTTGATTTGATTACTATATTTTTATCTTTCCAATATTTTTATATCAAATGTTTAAATATCTGTCATCACTTTCCGTAATGTGCGCAAAAACTTGGCAATGCACCACCGTACGCCCAGATTTAAAAGGTTTCATTCACTGACGCTGTATCTCAAAATATGACCACCTACCACTTTGAGTGACATCTTCCTACAGTACAAGGCCCTTTAATAATTAACACGAAGCCCTTTGGCTCGGCTGTTTAATGGCGTGACTAAATAAGGGAGGCCCGACCCTCCCCCGCAACCCTCCGCTGAAAACTTTTCATAGGTACTGAACGTTTGTTTTAGGTTAACTTTGAGTGCAGGTCAGAGGCACATTGATAGACGGATGCGTGGTTAGTTTTTAGCTAAAAAGATAGTTTTAGCCTTAGGAATGAAGATTATGATGATAATTTTTTCCATCCCTAGGTGGAAATAATCATGCCTCGTTAGCCTAAGGTCCTGAGCGTGACTGCTACGATAGAGTTCAGGCTGGTTTTTACGGCCACTTCCAATAACAAAGTCGTCAAGATTAAATACATAATAAAAAACCGTACAATTAATATCAGAATCATATCTCTAGTGAGCAAATCTACTGATTAATTTTATACAGGAACGAGCCGTTAACGGTAACAATATAATTTGAACCTTTTTAAAGCAACCTATTACCAGTGCGACATCTGCAATTTTTCACACGAACCGAAAAAAGTATCTCACGAAACTCATTTTACAATTACTTACAGAAACATAATAGTCTCGGTAAATTCAATCTGACACGACAGAATGAGCCTTAAATTCTTCGGACTTTAAGATAGACAGAGATGCAAACACTTAAGCTGTTGAAATCCAATACGAGAGAAGGAGACGACTATAAGATTATGATAATGATAAAAATGCCCGATGAGGGTGGTGGTACTTACGACCCATTTAAAGATATGTATTTAATGTTTGAAGCGGAGTTTCGGGGAGGGGTATAAGAGGGATTTGAATTGATAATTGGGGTGCACTCCATCGCTTCGGTTTTTAGGGATTTTCCTATTTGCGTGTCGAGTGAGAACTTAGTTAGGCTTTCAGACGGCACTTTAGCAGTGAAGGGTTATTTTTCGAATTCCGTGTGTAGGTATGTGTATTCGTGCTTAGTATTGGGTGTAGGCTTAGGTTCTATATAAATCTGAAGCCATATTTATCGTTTATTTTTAACTATTTATGAGGTAATATGTACTTTAATAGTAAAAAATATGACAAAATATTTTTAATTTGATACATGTCGTTTTAACTCAGGATAGGTAGGATTACTAGCCTACCTATCCTGAGTTAAAGAAAAAAGTTATAGGATTGAGTAAAGTAGAAAGGAATACATAGTGCCAAAGAATATGTAGACTTAACACTTTTCTTAGGTGTGAAAAGGGAACACCTGCCAAGGCGATACAACGCATTATATAAAAATGTGTAAAAAATTACCATCTTTACATCTCCCTTATATACCTAGACGTAAATGCGCAAGATCAAATAAAGGCAATCTATTTACAAAACCGTAAACACATAAAAGTACGAAGATACTGCTAATTGCCTAGTAGCTACCGACATAACAATCGTCTACGATTACAAAACCATAAAAATCTCTTACCCTACAACTCCGCTCGCACACAACCACAAATTCAGTTCCGTTACCCTGTTTACTAACGCAAGTATCTACTGAAATCAAAAGCATACACCGCTGTTCGGGGGTACATTTCTATTATATCCCCCCGGTAAATGCGACCTGGTAATCAGCAGGGAAGCTATAACAATAACGGTTAATGAGTTTCATTAGAGACACGCCATTCACTCCGCGATATAGTCGTGGTTTTCTGCGGATAAAGCTTGCCACTCCCGCTCCGTGAAAATGTAATTATTAGGAGTACCTACGGACCTATGACGTTATATTTTTAGGCATGCGACTTTAAACAAGGTTCAAAATTAATTGTTATTAAATGAGTAGTAATATAATCTATACTTATAATAAATCTGTAGAGAGGTCAATTCTGTACATGAAATATATTTCCAAAATAACTATCAGCGGGTGATTAGTGATCGATACTGACGCCAAAAATGCAATCAGTAAAATTTTTGTCTGTCTGTCTGTCTGTCTGTATGTTCGTTATAGAAACAAAAACCAACGATTCAACGAAATTTGGTAAAATAGTTTTTCATACTCCTGGGCAGGTTATAGTATACTTTTCATCACGCTACGATCAATAGGAACAGAGCAGTGAAGGGAAATGTTGGGAAAATGAGTGATTCATGAGAAAGGTTTCAAGCTATAAAACATCACGCTACAACCCTTAGGAACGGGGCAACGCAGGTGAAACCGCGGGCGAAGAACTAGGAAACAAAGTAACTATTCCACGCGGACGAAGTCGCTGGGAAAAGCTAGTAGTTAATAATATTTTAAGTTTCTTTTAATTTTACTATAAGATTATATCTATACACGTACGATTCCTTTTTTAACTATATAATTAGGCCTGCAGGAATTTTTTACGTGTCTCGACAGATTATCAAAACAAACTCGAATTTATCGTGAGCGTATAATAATGCGAACTATATATCATTAATCGAACGAATTTGGAGAATTTTTGCATCGTAAAGCTGTTCAAAACTTTGATAGTTTTGAACATTTCATAAGGAGAATACAGAGAATGTCAATAAAGATAGAAATCAAAGCTTACAAAGGGGTCCGGTGCGCTCATTGAATATTTAATGTTCCTCTTATAAGTTACGAGACGCAGTTGATAGTATGTACTACTTTCTGCGTTTGTCCCTGCAGTATGAAGTGATCAAGAGCCTTTATAAGGCTATGCCTTTTATTTTGGGATGGAAGGGCTACCGAGCAGACAGATCGCCTGATAGTAAGCGATTACCACCGCCCATGGACACCCGCAGCGCCATAGGAGTCAAGGAGTAACATGTGCGTTGCCGACCTTTTAAAAGGGGATTGGTCCTCCAGTAACCTCACTCACTCGGCGAAACACAATTCCGACAGTTCCGACCAATCTGTTGACTAAGCTCTATAGCTTACCTTCACTCCTGTATTCCCCGAAGAGTTTGGCAGAGGCCTACTAATGTACACCACAGTTTGCCGGTATGTTTAGGTCCCATGTAGGAGCGAGCCTATTGCCATTAACCGGGCATAAATCCCAAACTCCGAGTAGCTATTGAGAATTTCATATAAAAAACCCAATAACACTGCTTGAATTGGGAATCGAATCCCGAAGATCCGAGATCGAATCGGACCTCTAGCGTAGCAGTCATGCTCACTCCCACTAGGCTAATGAGGCACTTATAAATATAAATATTTAATATTATGTCCATAGAGGATTTGTGTATTTAATAATACGAGTACATTGTATTATTTTTCGATATTTATTGGATTGGTTGTTAAGCTCGACTGCTACGCTAGCCTGGGTTCGATTCCTAGGTCGATCAATGTTATTGGGTTTTTCTATGAAATTTTCAATGCCAGCTCAGAGTATGGACTTGTGTCCGATTAATGTAGGACCTAAAATACCGGTGAACGGTGGGTGTATGTTAGTACACACCTTTGCTTAACCCTTCAGGGAATACAGGCGTGATGGTATGTTATGCTGGACTTCTACCTAGGACCTTGCCGTTAGCAGAGAGCGTTACAACCACAACTGCAATTAAGTGTTTAAAAAGTAAACTGTAATTTAAGACAGATAAAATACTAAGCAATTACTCTTGAAAACTGAAAATTGCAATAACTCAAATGACGTCATAAAAGTTAACTAAACATAAACGTTAAATCTATAAAATGTTATCCAATATTGATGTCATCGACACATTAAATTAATGAAAGAAATTGATATAAAATAAATCGGGATCATTGTCAACTGTCTAACAAATTACGTTCGGAGTTGCTAAATATATTATTCATTCTGCATCAAGTTAAAATTTATTGTTACTGTACTGTTTTGATTAAATTATTTAGTACTTACGTTAACCTTGAGGAACGTTGAACGTTGAACGTCTGATATTTTTTTTTTTAAACGTGGGGCAACACTAGGATTTTCTCCTGTATCGTGGGTGCGTTTACCAACACAAATTCTCACAAACACAAACACCCAGACCCGGAGCAACTACCTGCAGATCATACAAATATTTGCTCTGTGTGGGGATCGAACCCATAACACGTTGCGCAGAAGCCGATCGCTCAGCCGCTACGCCAAACGTGTCGTCAATGATATGAATACAAAGTTTGTTTGTGTGTGTGTGAGAGAGAAAGAAAGAGAGAGAGAGTGTGTGTGTGTGCACGGGTGTGTCAGCATGTGTGAGTGTGTGTTTTTTTTATAATTACTCATTTATATTTGTATTGTACACGTTATATTCATCTATACCTATCATAAAATTGTAACAATTCGATGTCTGTACATTATGAATATTAAAGAAAAACTAATATGGGGGTCTTTATTAGAGCAACAGGAATTTTTGTCTGTCTGTCTGTCTGTATGTTTAGTACGCGCATCACGCAAAAACTACGGCATGGAATGCAGTTTTCACCAATGTATTGCTGGAGGTCTAACTTAAAATCTGGTGCATTCATCTTGATACGCCACCCAGAAAAGCGACTTATATTAAGTTAATCTTATAATTATGGGACGTGAGTGAAACTGAGGGCAGCCGCTAGCTATTAAATAAAGGAATAACAAAATAATTTGATGTAATAATAATTTCAACATTTTCCCATCCGACAATCGCACAGTCGCACGTCGAGTGTGCCTCCTCACGATACCGAATAACGATACATTAGCGGTTAGCTGTAACGGTTAATGTTACAGTAATTGTTATTGCCAATGCCGTAACTGATACTATACTTGGCACTATCCAACGTATGGTTTTATCCTGGTACTTTTAACATTTTTTAGTATTTATATAGGTAGGAACCTGGCTGGCTAAATCTGATGACATTAACCGCGTCGTTCACATTTTCTCCTATCTCATTGGAATGTTTCTTAGGTAATGTCAATTTGTCCTTCTTTTTTAAGATAACTTCCCAGTTCCCAGCTGTTTGGGCTGTGCATTTACAAAACGTCAAATGTAGTATTCTCAATGTTGTGACGAGTCGAACTACATTTCATTTAGATCAAATCAGACGGACGAAATAGAAACACATCTTCACGCGAAAAACAATAGGTACTTTTTCTTTACCAAAGCTAGTAACAAAATATATCATAATAATATTTCACGTCTTTGCATAGCGTTTAAAAAAATATTTTTAAAAAATCGGTTAATTATTTTTAAATGATAAAATTTACTATGATAAATTTACTATCTTTAAAAATTATGATTATAAAATTGTAAATAAATGCATTAACACCGTGGAGATCTTTCCACGTATCTTTGCTTTGATGTAGATGTGATGCATTTTCAACAAAATGTTCTGTTGATGAACAATGAAAATAACTAGTTTTTATTTTATTTTTCGTGTTACAGCCTTGTTTTTTCTAGTTTTGATTAGGTACTCGGTACACCGATTAGAATACTTCTTTATCTTTATATATATAATTCTTCTGTGAGTGTGTATGTGACTGAACTTCTCTCAAACGACTGGACCGATTTTGATGAAATTTTTTGTGTGTGTTCAAGGGGATCTGGGAATGGTTTAGATTCACAATTGGACCCGGTAGGTGGCGCTGCAATCGAGTTTTGGGTTATTTTCAGGGCAGGACAACGTCTGCTGGGTCCACTAGTATAGTATAAAACAAAGTCGCTGTCGCTGTCTGTCCGTCCCTATGTATGCGTAAATCTTTAAAACTACGCAACGGATTTTGAAGCGGTTTTTTTTAATAAATAGGGTGAATCAAGAGGAAGGTTTTAAGCTATTTAACATTACGCTACGACTCTTAGGAATGGGGCAACGCGGGTGAAACCGCGGACGGGTCGCTAGTAATTAATAAACAAAAAAGTCAATCAGGTACATAATAATTAAGTGGGTAAGTTTACGGAATTAAAAAGGTAGTAAGGTACTTTCTAGATCTAATTACGTACTACTGCTTTTTTAATAACCCTTTAATTACTGCGGGTATAATTGCACCCACAAAATAGGTAAGTTAATAAGAAACTATCCTACTAAATAAGAGTGGTTTGTACGATTATAATGACATGTTTTGATTTTTTTAATAAGTACGTAAGTAGGTAAGTACAATTAGGGAGATGGGTACTAAGAGTTTAAACTATACAATTTTAAATAGGTTATATACCTATTTAAAATTGTATAGTTTAACTTTTTATTTGTTTTTTTTATTGATTACGTCGGCAAATGAGCAGACTAGTCACCGGAAGGCGAGTAGTCATCACCGCCCATGGACACCTGCAACACCAGAGGAGTTGCTGATGCGTTGCCGAGCTTTAAGAGCCCCTACGGACTGCAGACTGCCAGAGTCATAGCAACAGAACTGGCTCTTACGCGCAAACGTCGAAACACACGCCAAGGTGCTTTACAATAGACTCCGACGCAAGGGTGGTCGCCAGCCAGTCAGACCCCGTGAGCTCCTACCACCGAGCAAGCCCGATATTTTCTCGGCTCTTACGAGATGCCTATCTGAATGGCAGTGAGGAACTGTATTCTAACCCGTTCCCACATGGGGTCAACTTTAACCATGACAGGTGATAAGTCTAAGAAATAAATGTCGATTTATATGAAATCTAAATTGGATTTTGAAAGCATAGTTTTTCATCATACTTTAGCCTCTCTGCGCACCGTTCACCAGCAGAGACCACCGTCATCTCGCCGTGTAACGCGCCATCTCTCTCTCTCTCTCTCTCGCAATCGCAAAAAATATCATAATAACATGTCTTAGGGCCTCTCACCAGAACATGTTATGTGCGGTCGTTTTGAAAGAGAGAGAGAGAGAGAGGATTAGTATATTATTGGGCATTATATCCCACCTACCGCTCCGGCGTTCGGCTCCACTGCGGTGGGATAGAATGCCCAAAGCGACCATTCAGTAGTATATCTATTGAACGATCGCTTTACACAGTGAACAGGTACCTATTATCATCCATTTTTCATAATTTGTACGGCCTTTGGTGTCCCGGTCACAATCGTATCAAGATATATCCATAAATGAGACGATTTAGACTTAATTGACTACTGCAGAACAGGTATTAATAAAGACAAGGCTGTACCATGCCCAGAGACGTCCATAAACTTTAATGAACACCTCAGTGTGGCCGGTATAAAGCTGGCGGTGAAACATGGAACTCCGATTTTATTGCATAAGAAAACTCTACTAGTTAAAATGACCAACCAACAGGACATCACTATAATGTTTTTTTTTTATCATATTGAAGGTAATAATTGCTGTTAGCAATTAAAAAAAAGAGATCATCGCAGCCAATACCGCGGGCATACAATTAGTCAATAAAAATATAAATATAATAACGAAAATTCTACTCACTCACTGATTAATCATAAAATCTTCGAAGCTAATAAGCTTACTTTGCCTTATGTATGCCTAGGCACTTAAACTCCTTAGAGAGAAGTAAGAATTGAACTCTATGGTATGATCAACGCGAGTAACGCTACAGGGCATAATTAGTCGTTCATAAGAATTAAAGAATGAAAAAAAAAAATATTTTTAGGTAAGTACAGGGACTTACGATTGTCCTTCGATACAGTGTCGGAATAATCGTGTCCAATATTTCAGTGACGCTGAAATTACGAAAGAAAGCTTTCACGCTCTTCACTCGGTTGAATAGCCTAGGTTCCAATTAGCAGCGAGATATGTAATTAGTAGCGGAAATAAAACGACCAGCAGTGCAAGGCTGGATTCATTAAGCAACGCCACTTTAGACCTAAACGCCACGTCATTTAGTACCTATATAATTATCATACACCAAGGTGTTGCCAGTTATTGGTTTCATTAAGTAGCTGTAGTTATGTAGTAATAGTTAAATAGGCCTTCTATGTTTCGAAATTTAAAACAAAAACAGTAAGGAAACTTATTAATGAGTACAGAAAACGCCGAATCTCAAAACGCTTAGTGACTTCAAAAAAAGTCATGTTTTGTATTCCTACACAATTTTTACTCAACTGTAACTTATCTGTGAAACATTATCTAGTGCCATCTCACGTTATTGACATCAAAATGACAGACAAGTATTTATTCTAATGTCTCATTACGAAGTGTTTTAGAATAATTATTTACATAAGTAGTGAATAATGGCGTATGAGTATTTTCCACCACTATAATTAGCTAAATGTACCAAGCGACATTGGCGAGTATAATAATAATAATAATATATTCTTTATTGTACACCAAAAAATCAATATAAACAGGACAAACATTTTAACTTAAAATATACAATGGGCGGCCTTATCCCAATTAGCGTTTTCTTGATTTCGGTATTTGTGTGAAATAAAAAATGCTTCATCAGTGTTACTGCTATCCCCAAAGTTGCAGCAGCGAATATCAGTATCTACTTTTGCTCAAAGATTGAGCAATATACATAGATACTTGTGCTCTACAAGTCAACCGGAACAAATCCTACATACAACAAGCGAGCCTATTCTTTTCTCAAACGCACTTGCGACCCCTCTGGTTTTGTGGGTGTCAATGGGCGGCGGTGAAAACTTACCATCAGGTGACCCACTTGCTTGTTTGCCCTCCTATTCTATAAAAAAAATATATGAAGATTAGAGGATGTACTGCCTACAGATGTTCCGGATGAATGTGACTTTTTTTTTTTAATTCAATACAAGAGCAATGCCAGTGACGTGCAACGTTTCAATTTAAAAACAGGTTTCATAACAAATGCACGTGTATAAAAATGTGGCTCGCAGCTACAATCGCGCCAGACGGGTTAGCACACACTCGGGTGTTTACGCACTACGGGTATCGTGAAATCCAATATGCTGACGTACACGTATAGCGTCGAGTAAGGCTCCGAGCGCTATTAGAGCTTAACTCCGTGAAAGCAAAGGCACTTAATACCTTAGGTATTATTTTTATGTTTGTTTTGCTCTATGAATCCTTTACAAATTTATAAATAAGGTATAGGTATTTGTTTCGAACATAAAAGTTTATTTGCTTCAAATTGATTCAAGTAAAGGTTTACGGAATTTTGCTATTGTTAAAAAACATTTGTAACCTTTTTATATTAGAAACTTTTTTTTAATTTTACTCACTATGCGAGCCCAAAAAATGTGGTCTATTCGAAATACGCATCAAAGTTCACCTGAAAAATGCCCCAAAAATCATGTTGCCCTAGCATAACCGACAGAAACAAGAGTAAGTTCGGCGCACGAAGCAATTCAGCGCATTTGGGCGGGCACGATCGATAGAAGGCGGGGCCTGGGACGCTGCGTGCCTCATCTGCGCTACCAGCTATAATTGATTGACACAAACGAACTGACAGGCAGACGTAGCGTTCGGCTTTTTATTGCAGACCACTGGATTTAATTTCCACGCAGCCTTTTTAGAGTTAAGGCATAGAGAAGTGTGTGGTTTTTTTTATTCTCTTGAACTGCTTGAATTGAAGCACAGGCTAATTATAACATTAATTGGCACGAAGACCCATTTAAAGTCAATCTTCCCGTAAATTCGATGTCCATTTTATAAAATGTATCGAAGTTAGGGTTTTTGTTTTGGTCTCAACATTCAGGTTTTACCATTTGTGCAACTTTAAGCTATCACGCGATGGATTAAATCTGCAAATTGTGTGACAACTTACAGAACTGTTTCTAGTTTAAACTGCAGCAAATAGACAACTTGGCTTCCCGTCGATATTAACATGCATTTTTAATGAGATATTTTGGAAGTTCCACGAAGGAACGTTTTGTTTATAGATTTTGTATTGACTCTATTGGGTTTAAACGAGCGTGAGCGTATTTTTTTATTCTATTGCTCTTCTCTTTTCGTTTGCTATCGATTCGATAAGAAGAAGATATTATAATTTAATATACCATCACGCCTGTATTCTCCAAATGGTTAGGCAGAGGTGTACTATTTTGTACTCACAGTTCGCCGGTATGGTTAAATGGGTCGAGCCTATTGCCATTCACCGGGCACGAATCTAAAATCACTTTACTTTACTGACTTTCATGCAAAAAATCAATAACACTGGAATCGAACCCAGGTCCTCTAGAGAAGCAGTCGTGCTTAGAGCCACTACAATAATTAGGCAGTTTTCAATAAAATTTAGTGTGGTGTTGTCTTTTTAGATTATAAGAGCGTGCAAGTATTACTTGAAGGGTTCTCATTAGCCTAGTGAGGTCCTGAGTACTGATTCCCAGGTCGAGCAAAGTTCAGCAAGTTCTATGAAATTTCAAGTAGCGGCTCAGTTTGACGGGTCTTTTGTTTGGGAGCACACTGGGATCTTCTCTTATACCTTGGGTGAGTTTAAAAACACAAATATTACATGCAAACACCCAAACCGGGAACAACTATTTGTAAGTCACACAAATATACTTTCCGTGGAAGGAGGGAACTCGCGATCCTTAGCGCAGAAGCCGACTTTTCAACGAATAATCCAATCGAGACATTCTTAATGTGAAAGAACCTTTATCATAGTTGAAGTGTAAAAATAAATATTATTAAGTACAGTAGCTTGTTTCCCAATAGACCACTTAACAGAACTAAAGGATTTTGTTTGGGCTATAGTTTGACTCTAATTGTGTACCTTAAGTACACACTGCCAAGGAATTGCAGGAGAACAAGTATAGAAATATACTTGATCGAAACAAAAAATGTTTAAGTTACATAACATAATACGTCTGTATTCCCCGAAGGCTTAGGCAGGGTTTTATTAGTGTTCGCCGGCATGTTTAGGTCCCATGTAATAGGGGGTGAGCCTACTGCCATTAACCGGGCACAACTCCAAACTCCAAAAAAAAACCCATGCGGGGCAATCTTTGGAGCCTGCCAATAGAAGTGAAAACTAAGTAACTTGTAAATTGTAGCGTCGATAAGTGGAAAGCATGTGGTGACGATGACGCGAGTTTCACGCTTTTTGTTCACCGAAAAAGTGCACATATATACACAGTATACATATAGCTCATGGAAAGCGTTCGGTGACAATGACGCGAGTTCCATGATTTTTTTTTTCACCCCAAAAGTGCTCAACGCGACTAAAGAAGTTTTCACTTCAAAAAATTACGAGCTGCTATTGAGAATTTAATAGAAAAACGGAAAAAAAATCACACTGTGAACATCCGAGAATGGACCGCGATCGGGAGTGCCCCAGAACTGTTTTGCCTCAAGAGACACGAGGCTAAATATGCAGAGCTGACTGCCAACTCCACATTCATAAAAAAGTGCCTCTCCAACTGAGATTCTCTTTTTTTATGGATTAAGTCGGCAAACGAGCTGACGAGCCACCTGGTGGTAAGTAGTCATCGTCGCCCATGGACACCTGCAACACCAGAGGAGTTGCTGATGCGTTGCCGATCCTACGGACTGCAGACTGCCAGAGCCATAGCAGCCGAGGGGAACTGGCTCTTACGTTCAAAAGTCGAAACACACATCAAGGTTCTTTACGACAGACTCCGACGTAAGGGTGGTCGCCAGCCAGTCAGACCCCAAAAGGTCCTACCACCAAGCAAGTCAAATATTTTCACGCCTCTTACGGGATGCCTAGCTGAAAGGCAGTGAGGAACAGTATTCTAACCCGTCCCCACACGGGGTAAAAAGATGAAGAAGAACAGAACAACTCAATAACACTAAATCGTATTTTCTCTTCTTTATCAATATAGATAGACAGATAGAATATTCTTTATTGCACACCAAAAATTAATACAGTAGATTAATTATTAGATTTCCACATGTCATGTCAATAAATTATTTCAACATAATAACTTACCAGCATACCTGTATTCCCCGGAGGTTAAGGCACTGATGCACATTCACAGTTAGCCAGTACCTATGTTTAGGTCTCGAGCAGGGTAAGGGTGCGAGCCTATTGCCGTTTGTCGGGCACAAATCCAAACGCCGAACTCAGTAACACTTTTTGGACCCAATCTAATGAACATTTATGTTAAATTAAATTAGACAATAAAATAAATTACCTATACACTATACAAAACGAATTCATTAGTGCCCATATGATTACCGACCACTCAAATACCAAAAATCATGACAGATGCATGCCATCCATGGACAGGGGTGGTCATAATGGCATTGATAATTATCAAACCATAACTACCTGCTATACACTTGACATGTTTCGAGCACCGGAAGTCGGGGTGAATCCGGGTAGCGGTCACGTGACCGGCCGGGCGGCCATCTTGTTTAACTACGTACTTCCGGTGCGGGCGCAATGGTTGCAAACATTTGGACAGCGGCTATTGATTCTGTTTTCAAATTTATGTGGCCTGAGTTAATGTTTTTTTATCGTGAGTTTTTTTTGGTGGCGCTATGGACTTTTTTTAATCTTCATACTTGGGTATTGAGGTTTTCGAAAAGAAAAATATACTAGACTCATATACCTAAATAAATAAAAATTAGTTATTATTAAGTTTAAAGAACTTTATTCTCACAAAATAATCAATTATATATATTCAAATCAAATTATAATATATTCAAATATATGTCATATGGCAGTTCCACGGGACCAATAATTCCAATAATATATATTTGTATATATAGTGAAAATCAAATATATATATTGTGTTGTTGAGATATTATATATGTGTTTGATTTTTCTCTTAGATACAGGTTTTATTGCTGATTATAATTAATACTCTCGAACAGAGAATGGACCTCAATCCCGTAAACCTTGATGTTTTATGTACTTCGTAATAATCAATGCCATTAACAAAATAAAAGTCATCTTTATAAAACTTAAGCTTTACTTAGTCAATATTCAAGACATCTATGCTCGAATCATATAAAGCAACAAAAAATCAACCATGGTATATTTTATCCCAGTAAAGTCAAATTTCAACCAAAAAAAGAAAAAAAATCTAAGTAAAAAATCCCAAGAACTTCAAATCCCATCTGTCAGTATCCAAATCCTGTCACCCTATAAAACCATATACGAACAAGAAAATAAACTTAAAACTAAAACTTTACAGAGATCTCAACCGATTTATACCTTAACGGGACACTCCGGTAACGGATGAGACCGGATTATGAAACCAAATCTTCTGACCGAATCGATCCCCGATCCCCGACAGTTATGAAAAGGCTGCGTTTGAGAGAGATAAAAAATAAAAGCCCGTAAGCTTCCTACCGAAAAGGAAACCTCGGTACGATCTCAAAGAAAAATATTTTCTTAGATACCGCACGATTCTTGACAACCCTACGAGTATACTGAACACGAAAATAACAGACTTTGTGTGGTTGGTATACGTTTGAAAGTCGCTTGTATTTATAATGCCGAAGGTAGAGTTAAGAGTGTAATCGTGTAGTAGGGGATGTCAAAGGCGGTCTTGTCACCGACTATCAATATCAGCCCTAACTGATGTATGGGGTGGCAGAGGCCTTGAATCAATAAATTTCGTTCAGAAGCTAGTTAGAAAAGTTTGGACAACTTATTGGTTAAATTGACACTGTTGGCGACGGGACGGGAGTTAAGCTTGTTAGGAGTGCCGACTTGTACGACGTGTCTAAATATTTTCACCTTTTCTTTAAACAATATTTTGATAGACGATCTTACTGGCGTCCTTAAAAAGGTCAGGTGCGTAGGACTCACAACCGGCGCCTGTGAATGAATGTATGAATGACAAGATGTATGAATGTGGAAGAAGTAAAAGAAGTATGTGTTGCCCTTTCTACTATCGGATGGCTAGAAGTACGAAAAATCGACATCGTTTCATGGTGGACATTCCAAAGTCTCGAAAATAATCATGCCTTCCGCTGAAATGTGGAATGCGCTTCCCGAGTTGGTCTTCCCCGATATGTCTAGGTTGCATGTAATAGGAGGCGAGCCTATTGCCAATAAATCATTATTAATGTAAAATAATTAAGTCAAATATTTGTACTAACAGTCCCATAAAGTTCACTTCGTAAAGCTAAGTTTACACGTTCAGGATTTTGTTCTCATGTTATATGTATAATTCTTGGAATTTTTTATCAAATTTTAGTTTCTGTGAAACGGCAAAATACCTTATAAACGTCAAATATGATGTTAAATACAACAAAATATTGTTAAAATCTCTATTTCGATCGTAAAAAATAAACAGAATTTAGATTACATGAGTACTCGTAGAAATAAATGCTACCACTTCAACCGCGATCGACTAGGCTTATTAATATCTGACGTTTCCGGTATCGCGTGCGCACAACCGGAAGTGGCATCGGTAACGTCGGCGACCGCGGTGCGCTGCTAATAATCTAGTAGGAACCATATCCGCGGTCTGGACATCATACATACGACATGCGAGCACGTCATCTTTTATTTAACGTTTTTACTTGCAATTGAAAATTGAAACATAGGTATCTATCTTTTTTGCATTGGTCTAGTGGTTAGAAACTCGGGCTTGTCTTGATAGCTTGAAATCCTGTTATCAGTTCCCAGGTCGGGCAAAGCGCTTGCCAGTAAATTTTCAATAGTAGTCCGAAGTTTGGATTGATTTCCTCCTATTACATGGGACTTATGAACATACTTTACTGTTCAAATAAGAGTGTGCTCATTACATCTCTATTTTTTTTTATTGTAAATTTTAGCTGAAGTATTCTCCAAATGGGAAATAATATACTTGCATACGTACACTCACCCTTTTCTCGCACAGAGGGTAGGCAGAAACTATAGACCGCCACTTCCTACGATTCTGGCATACTTCTTTTGCTTCTTCCACATTCATACATACGCACCGGTTACGAGTACTACGCACCTGATCGTTTTCGAGGATCTCGCCAATAAGATCGGCGTAGGTCCCTCTAGGGTGACATCATCCTATACTGCCGCTGACATTCGCCATATAAATTCCTTTCATTAATCATCTTTCATTGATTCTCTCAACATATCCAAACCATCTCAATATATTCTTTTCAACACGTGTCACTACATTATCTTTTATATAATTTATTTTTATCTTTCGTATTCCTTAAAATCATCTCACCGAGCTTAGTTACTATAACTAACCGCAAGCAAATATAGCCCTTATGGTGGCTAGATACGGCGTTGGCCGACCCACAGTTCACCGGTATGTTTAGGTCCCATGTAATAGGGGGCGAGCCTGTTGCCATTAACCGGGTACAAATCCAGACTTTGAGCTGCTACTGAGAATTTCATAGAAAAACCCAATAACACTGCTCGACCTGGGGATCCAACCCAGGACCTCTAGCGTAGCATTTGCGCTTGGGACCACTAGACTAGTGAGGCAGTTCTTCTATTATTTGAGTAACAATGGTAGCTCTACCATTGTCAAAAGATTAACCAATCAGTAACTTGGTAGCGAGTCTTTGCAGGTTGCACCGTACCTCAAAAAGCCTCTCTTATATTTTTCTAAAAACATGTTAGAAAACTTGTAACGAGAATCGCTGACTCCGACAAAGTTCCTCTTCCTAGCCGTACGTATGAAAAAGGATTATTTGACTGTCTGATGACGTAATGGACATTGGGGAATGGAAAATATCAATTACTCTTCAAATAAAATGTCATGAATTTTCGTCTAAGTGACAATTTTCTTCCTAGCTTTTCACGACGACACAAGCAAACGATAAAAGACAACGATTCCCTTTATTTGCAGACAATCCTATATTTAAGGACCTCTAGAACTTGACACAAGGAATCCCCTTCACCTATAATTTGAATGTCAATTGACTAAGTGTTTCTTACTCATTCCGCCCTTCAATACTTCTGACCGATGCGTTCGATCGCGTGTCTGGCACCGGAAGCGTCATCCACAAATCAAATGCACGACACACGTGCGACTAATTATTGTCGCACGACCATTTATAATCGCAGCCGGGGAACGATCCTATCGAGTGAAGGGCACTTCAAATAAAACGCGTTTGCGTAAGGGGTTGCGTAAATGTGAATGTAATATTAATCGCTTTTTTCTCCGAAGTTAAAGCATCGACTTACGGCCGGTCCCAATAACAAATCCGTCGATAAATTTGCTTACTAGAGATAGGAATTAGACATTACTTGTATGGAGTTTATGTCAAAATCCTATCTCTGGTAAGTAAATATACTATTATTCTATCTTGTTTAGGTGAATCGTTCGACCTATCCCGCCAAATAAAAGTGTTGTTTTTTGTTATCTGCAAATTCCAAAAAAATAACGGAAAGGTTTTTGGTACAGTTAACAATATCGTTTAGCTAATATCGCGACAAATGTGTATAAATGTGGAAGAAGCGAAAAAAATGTGCAAGAATAGTACTTACAAAGTGACGGTCTGTACTTTCTATATATAATAGAACATATACAATATATACAATATTGATGTCGCGATTACTATTTTGATGTACCGCAGCAATTAACACATAAAAAAATTATAATATTAAAATTATTTTATTAAAAATGACGATCCTCTCTTATCCAAATAGAGTTGAATATTGTGTCCAATTAAAACGTATCGATGATGCTAAACTGGACGGTCACTTGTGACCTGTTTTCAACTCTAGCTCAATGCATTAAAAGTGACATTTGATTAAATAAAACCTCAAAGGTGTACCCTGGGTACTAATTTTCACCTGCTGAAGTTAAACTGTGGGATTATAGAGACTATGCCTCCGCCTTGTGCCTTTGACAATTCTATCGATTAAATTGTTTCGTAATGTGTTTGTTTTTTAACTCAACTATTAGTTCACTAGAATTGTTTGTTTGCTTACTGAAGGCTCATACATTTTTAAACTTCAACAAAGTTGGTCGCCCAAAATCAACAATAATGCTGAGCCGGGGACTTTGCTAGGAGTAATAGTAAGATAAAAATACAGCCACTAAGTAGGTACATATTGTATACTATACGGATCATTTAGTCCTTTATTTACCCACGTGAAAAGGTTCTTGCAAATGCATGGATATAACGAATGACGTAGCTGCAACAGCAACTTGGTACTAATTAGAAACGATAATAAAATAAATTAAGGGCCGATTTTTCCGAACTTAATCGGAGAGAAATCGAGATAAACTCAATTGGAATAATTGCAGTCATTGCAATTCAGGCAATCGACCAATAATAATATAATTGCTTGAATAAAATTATGTTGATTTATCCAGTTGACTCTAATAAACAATATAGTAATTTAGAAGACCACCATTCGATATTTATGATACAGAGGTTTTAGACCAAAATTATTGTAATAAAAATGTTCAAAACATAATTTTAATATAGTTTCAGTTTCGTAAATGTCAGATGGTATTCTACTAAACTAAAAATAACGAGAACAAAATACATTGGCTCGAGATGTATTTTGTTCTCGTTATTTTTAGTTAATAGTGAAACATGACGACAAAGCTTACTAGTGATGTGGATCGCACATTACTAGTATTCTTGTTAACCCCTCATGCTAAGCGAAATGCTTGTGTTACGAGTGGGTTCACGTCGGTAGTGTAATGGGTGGGTTTCGAACCGGCAACCACATGATCGCCAGTCCGACGCCCTAGCCATTACGCTGCCGCCGCTTCATAGTCCACCACGTTGGCCCAGTGCGGGTTGGCAGGCATCACATGTTGTCGAAAAAATCTCTCAGGCATACCTACTGATTTCCTCACGAAGGTTTCCTTCACCGTTCAAGTAAATAATAATAAATTATTAATAGGCGCGCATATGATTGTGAAAATTCAGAGGTGAGTATCTGGGATTTGAAATCTTTTTGTTTTTTATTCGTGATAGGCTTACGCTTGACCGCTAGTTTGCCTGATGTTAAGCGATACTGCGATCTACGATGGAGCGCGCTTGCCTAGAAGAAACCGATTCACTCGTGATTTAAAGACACCCAGATTATATCTATCAGGGAAGACCCACTCGGGAAGTGCATTCCATATTAAGCAGTACGCATTATAAAAGTGGACTTAAAGCGTTTCGTTCGGGCTTTTGGAATGTCCACCGTGAATCGATGACGCTTTTTCGTGCTTCTGGTCGTACGATAGTGGAAAGGACTAGGGGGGATAAGATCGTGGAGATCTGATGCACACTCTCCGAAATGTATCCGATAAAAAACCGATAAGCTAGCAACTTTGCGGCGATGTTCAAGACTTTGGAGTTTAGCCCGGACAAGGGAATCGTTGCCAATGAGCTTCTTGGCACGTTTCTCGATGGACTCTAACGCCTCGAGCTGGTACTTAGCCGATCCATCCCAAAGGTGCACAGTACTCCATGCACGACCGAACTTGTGCTTTATACAATGCGAGCAATTGTTCCGGCGTGAAGTAACGCCGCACCTTCGAGAGGATACCCAGCTTTCTGGCAGCTATTTGAGCTTTGGACTCTATATAGGAGCCGAAGTTGAGGGTTGACGTCAGAGTAACGCCCAAGAGCACAAGGTGGTCAGTCATCGGCACAGATACATTCCGGAAAGTAGGAGCCAGTTGGAATGGGCTCTTTTTGGCGGAAAACAGACACGCCTGGGTCTTGGCAGCGTTGAATTTGACCAGATTGGCATCGCCCCATTCGGAGACAGCCTGAAGGGACAAACTCAGACGCTCGACCATAGCCTCTCTTAGAGACTGGATTTCAGGTCCACCGGTCCGTGCGCTGGCTGTGTAGCTCTCTACAACGGTGCTGTCGTCTGCGTACCCAAAGATACTGGGCTTCAGCAGACCACCGATGTGCAGAAAACTACAAAACTCAAATCGAAAACTACGACTCGATATTCCAATTATAATATCACTAGATTAACTGCGTATATCCTCTTCTCTTCAATAACGTGTTATCTTGAAAACACACAATTTTACTGTAAGCTGTTTTTAACTTACAAAAAACTATTTTACCTAAACGAATATTTTTTTTAACTTATTTTAAGATGTATATAGTTAAATAACTAAGCTTTCTGAAGTTATAAGAAAGTTTTGATAATATTATTATTATTATAAAAACTTTCTAAATACCCTACTGTAAAATTGAGTTTTTCGATATAACACTTTATTGAAGCAAAGAGGCGGACTATGTGAAAATAGTTATATTAAAATACTTCTAAGACAAGAGACCACCAATATTGACCGTGCATTGGTCCAATTGACTTTGCTTTGAGATATACTATCGATACTGAACTTCAATTAACTTTGCATGAGAAATGAGAACATCGCCGTAAATATCAAAATAGAACCTCTAAGTAGAAACTTGGCTACATTTCTACAAGAACTATTAATTTGCTAGTACAATTTCGCTGTCTTGAACATGCTTCAAAAGCGATCGACCCATTTTTATAACACCTTGTAAGTGTGTACTAATGCTACATCTAAACTCTGTCTAATTAAAATAAATGAATCGCTCAATCGGTTTGTATGTACATTATCACATACCTTTTAACCGGGAAATGGGGAATGCAGAAGAGACGCGATAATTTTCGCGGTCACTTAAGGGTCCGGCGGAGCTCGACTTGCCCACAAAAACGTAATACCGAAATAAATCGTAATTCAGACGATATTCTATCAAATTATATTATTATCCAGATTTGGATATCGTTAATCTAGGTTTCTACGATACTATTTCGTCTACTACTACTTCACTGGAAATAAAAGACCGAAACATCGTTCCAAACTTGGTAAAGATATTTATAAAAAATTGCTTTCGCTTACATTTATTCATAGGGAAGTATTTTGGATGAAATGGTATCGTAAGAACCTAGATTATCGGTATCCGAATCAGAATAATAACAGAATTTAATTAAAATAAGTTTAAATTACGATTTATATCGGTATTACGTTTGTAAGAGAAATTCGGTACGCCGAACTCTTAAGAACTCTGTTAGACCGGAATTGTACCCAACTTAGTTGACAAGTGGGTAGAATGACTTGGATGATACGATTACAACAACAATAAAAGTTATTTCTTCAAAAAATTCAGTTAACAAATATTACACACAACCGCAGGTTCAAATCACAATAATCTTTGAAGTACAGCTTTAAGTGTATTAGCTCTCATATTGAACCAAACAATAAAAACATTAATGACTGCCGTTGAAAAATACACCTTATTTCATGTAATAACAGGACTCATATTACAAAATGAAGATGGAAAAGGGAAAGGTGGACAAGTGGAAACGCCAAGGGAACTTTCAAAGTATCAACAGACCAATAAAAGTTTGTCCAGACAGCAAATAGCATTATGGGAGTGGCCGGTCATGTGAGCAGACCTAAAGCACTGATTGAAATAAATTGTAAAAGTTTATACACCAATTTAAAAGAGGAAAAAAGAGGAGGAGTGTCGAGATATAGTAACATACACTTGAAACAGTTTTTATTCTATTTCTCTTTCGTCAAGTTCACCCTACGAGCCTTTTCCCAAGGACGTTGGGGTCTAACCAGATACGGCTGAAATTCATTAGGTACTTCACGTGAAGCGACTGCCATCAGACCTCCGCAACCCAAATTCTGGGTAATACCGATATCCTAAAGATGGACTGGTAGTCAGGCTTTTTGGGCTTTTGACTACTACTAGCGATTCTCATAGGTTTTTCGTAGACCTATCCGTTCAACGGAGACCTTATCGTGCTCTCCGAGACACGAAGGGGTCTCGCTGCGTTTAGAAAAATCACCCATCAATAGACTAACCGCGGCAGGTGTAACTTAACCTTGCTGATCGGTCGATCGGCGAAGTTATTACGTAGCCACGAGCGACTCTTTCGACAAGTTAACTGTGAAAACCAGTTGCGGTACATAATATGTAACCATAACATACCATCATGCGTGTATTCCCCGAAGGGTTAGGCAGAGGCGTACTTAATGTACACCAACAGCTCGCCTGGTATGTTGAGGTCCCGTGTTATAGGGGGCGAGCCTACAGCCATTAACCGGGCACAAATCCAGACTCCGAGATGCTACTTAGAATTTCATAGAAAACTCAATAACACTTTGTTCGACCTTGGGATCGAACCCAGGACCTCTAGCGTAGCAGTCGCGCTTGGGACCACTACATTAATGAGGCAGTCAATATGTAACCTTCCATTTGAACTGACCATTGAACGAATAATTATAGTAACTAGCACTAGTGACTAGCAATTCATGGGAAATTCCTGAGGATACGAGATTACTGAAGCATCTACACAACGCGCGAGTGTTGTCTTACCATAAGACGACACGTATGTCTTATTACGACTGCGCTGGAAGGAAGGTACCTAATGTTTTACGAGTGTATCTATGTATGTATATTTATTTGGCATGCTCTGTAGCTCAAAAATGACAAATCTCATGCAGCATGAGAGCGGAGGCATTAGGTCTTTGGAGTAAAAATTTAAAGCTGGATTCCGACTGCATAAGTTTGGTCATCTTTTTTGGCAGTCGGGTCTTTTGATTTTTAATAATATCAACCCGTTTCTGTCATCTTATTACAATAAAACCGATAACCTAAATAAGCATAGCAGCATTGTGCAGTCTTTACACGAAAATAATTATCAAATTATAAAAAGTAGCCCATTACTATATACTAAACCCTTCTCGCCGCTCGGCAAACAATTTGTAATCGCTTCGTATGCGTGACTAACCGTGAGATCCACCATATGCTGCCATCATGTAAGCTACCTATTATAATCACAGTGCCCGATAATTTGCCACTCGACACGGTAGGTGCAATCGATATGACAATGACATGCTACCATTTTTGGTGTTGAGAAGTGGCCAGTAAGTGAATTTCCAATGGCTGTTGTAATTTTTAATAAGATTTAAGGCGCTGTTATCATCATTAACCCATTTTTCATCCCATTGCTGGATATAGGCCTCCTCTTAGAATGAGAGGAGATAAGCTATCTCAGACATGCAATTTTCACTTCACTAATTAAACGAGTCGCAATTTTTATTTTTGAAAGCAGCCGTCCACTTAAATTTTATTTATTGTTATATAGAAATGCTGGTTCTCATATCATCCACTATAGAACACAAGAGAGACAGCACAATGGTGGCTACTTTGTTGTCTGAATTCAATAGTGGCATAAGTCAAAAGAAAGGTCAAGTCAAGTGGTAAAGATTGAAGATTGGGAGTCGTTGGATGCAGGTGGCACATATCAGTCCTTGTGGAAGTCTATGGGTGAGGCCTATGTTCAGCCGTGCACTTCTTTTGACTGATATGATAAAGCTGACAAGTCAAAATATTATCATTTTGAGATAAAAATGTATTCTCGTTCCAAATTACACTTACCTACTCGTCCGTAATATTTTGATTTGTGCCACTATCGAATTCCTTTAGTTACTTTACCTGCTTATAACATAGCATACACACGACACCTATGTCCCCGAATTTTTTTGCAAAAGTGTACTTTATATGTTTTAGGTCTCTTGTATATTTATAAGTAAGCAATATTATAATAATAATACAATATTAGTATATTAAAGTGCGAATTTACTTTGTGTCCGTTTATCGTGTTTAAAAAGTCTGAAAAACTTATATTAGAGCAACAGAATTCAAAACAACAATTTGAGAATTTTTGTCTGTCTGTATATTTATACGCGCATCACACAATAACTATTGCATAAAATTTATTGCAGTGTTCACCTGTATATTTTTGGGATACATGTTTCATCTTGATACGCCACCTAGAATCCGACATATAGTATGCCAATCTTTTTGGGACGTGTTTGAAACCGTCCGCAATAGCTATTTTAAATATAAAAACTCAGTGTTAACATATTGATTTCTGAGACTTACGCGAATATTCGACATATTGTAAACAAAACAGCTTACGGATTCTATCGCGTCAACTCACATTAATAATCCCGACGTTTCGGACCCTTTACAGCGTCCATGGTCCATTCTGTCTGCCGGAGATATTGTAGGTACTGTAATATTATTTATACTAACCTAGTGGTCAATTTACAGCCGGTTTCTATATCATATCTGTTAGTAGATTTGCTTAATAGAGATAGAATTTTGACGTAAAGCCCACACAACTAAAGTCAAAATCCTGATAGATTTGATATAAAAAAGTCGAGTTAATTTGCAAGCTAATATGATATAATTAGAAGTCATAACGGCCAGTGGGTACCGCGCAGATCGATCGATTGACGAGGTTAGGGAACGAAGCCGAGGTCATACCTTGAGTGAGCTGCCAGAGCTAACCGCTGCGTCCCTCCGAAGGCATGCAAACGGACATTCTTGGACGAACAACGATAGTCACTGAATGACGTAGGATAGATTATGATATTGCAGCAAGGAAAATAATAGTAATAATAGTAGTAAATAAATATAGGTAGTAATAAATCTAAATAAAGCGAACTTGACAACCCTAATATACAAGAATTCTACACGTCAAGTTAAAATATTTTATTTTAATTAGACCAATAAAAAGTTACTTACTTTTGAAAAGTCAAAACTTTCACGCACGGTTCCAAAAAGTGACTTTTATTTCGTTTGATTTCATTTGAACTCGTCATCAAAACTCGTCCACTCGACTCGTCGTCGTCCAGGCTTTTCTGACCAGGACACTAACTATCCAGAAGACGCAGGTTCAAATCCTGCCCACGATCGAATTTTTTCTTCACTAAAATAACTTCATAGTCACACATAATCCTGCAATATCATTGAAGTAACAGGATAGGCAATTTCAAATTGAGAAGACCTGTGGAAGTTGCTCACTACCCTTCACCAACTAGATAAAAGCAGATAATCTTCAAACAGCTGCCCAGATTTTCTTAAATCTTAGCGAAGAAAACTCTCGATCAAGTCACCTTTAAAATAAACTGAATCAAAATCGGTCCACTCGTTTGGGAGCTACGAGGCCACAGACAGACATACAGGTAAAAATGTTAAACATATAACACCACTGTTTTTGCGTCGGGGCTTAAAAAGTCACATATCACATAGGTACTCGTTCCATATAAGTAAAGGCTCTGTACAAGTTCAATGTTCTTTGTGTCTAAGAATATTACAATTACTATAATCTATTTCAGTTCAATGTCGCCGACTCATTGTCAACCCCGGCCGTTACACTTTCTATCGATTACTAGATACTACTCGTATTTCTTCATACAACAAAATCGATATAACAATATCGATTCTGGTTTCAACCGACAATATGAAAAAATAATACACAACCATCACGCCTGTATTCCCCGAAGGGTTATCTTATCTTGTATAGGGCCGCGGCAGCAATGCCACAGTGCACTTCGACCCAATGGGATCTTTTGTGCTTCCCTTAGATGCCTATGACTCATCCCCGCCCAGTTCTTCAAACAGCTCTTCCATGAGCTTTATGATGAGGCCTGGGGGTAAGAGTCTGTAGTCCTCTGGTCTTGGATAACCCTGCCCCAAGAGGCGCATACGCTTTCTAGCCATTGCGTCGCATGTACACAGAAGGTGTTCCATGCTCTCAATTTCCCTTTTGCAGGCCCTGCAGTCTGATGTCTCTGTCAGGCCCATCTTTTGCAGTAGAGCGTTAGTTCCGAAATGTCCGGTCAGAGCTCCCAGCAAGTGACGGGCCTGCCGCCTGCTTGAGTTCCAAATGGCATTTTGCCATTTTGATGAGGAACCTATGAATTTCTTGGAGTGAGCAAGTCCTGTGAGGCTCAACCATTCATCCGTGTGCCTCGCCATTGCGTACTCCCGAAATGCCGTTTTGACTGCGCTTGAGGCCAGTCCTACAAATGGTTCCGGTCCAATTAGTGATGTTTCAGAACCTTCCCTTGCCAGCTCATCAGCGTGCTCATTGCCCATAATCCCTCTGTGTCCAGGGACCCATACAAGCCTTACCTTGTTTCGCTTTCCCAGCTCATTTAGAGTCCGGGCAGCGTCCATGACCAGCCTTGAGTCGATCCTGTAGGAGGTCAGGGCCTTGAGCGCCGCTTGGCTGTCACTAAGAATGTAGATGGACCTGCCCGCGGTACCACTACTTTCTATCTGTTGTGCACAGGCAAGAATAGCATATGTTTCCGCTTGGAAAACTGTGGCTAATTTGCCCATGCTTTGACTAATCTTGTAGTCCCTTGCGTATAAACCCGCCCCTGTACCCGATTCGGTTTTCGAACCGTCAGTATACCATATCAGACTGCCCTCCTCTGGTGGGTCTAGTCCCTTTATCCATTCTTCCCTTGACGGTAGATGAGCCTTGTAAGACCTCTTGAACATAAACATGGGCTGCATTTTGTCGCAGTGCATGTTCGTTATTCCGTCGAGGCCTTCCTGTATGTTAAACTTTGTGTGTTTAGTTCTAGGCTTAGAACTATCCCACAGTCCATTTATTGCCAGTCTGTGTAGTGCTAGACGGGCCTCAGTCTCTATGACAATATGCAGCGGTGCAAGGTTGAGTACCCTTTCCATCGCCGCTGTTGGTGTGGTTTTGAACGCCCCTGTGATAGCTAGGCATGCCGTTCGCTGTAGTTTAGCAAGGGCTTCCCTGCATATCCTTAGTTGCATTCTAGGCCACCAAACGATGCTGCCATACGTGATGATTGGCCTAACCATCATAGTATACAGCCACTGCACAACCTTTGGTCTAAGTCCCCAGGTTTTGCCATACGCTGAGCGACACATACCCAAGACTCTTAAAGCCTTGGTTATAGTGTTGTCCAGATGTATTCGCCACGTCAGTTCTTTATCCAGGGTGACCCCTAGATATTTTACCTCTGTGGCCCAGTTTAATTGTTTACCATAAAGCCGAAGCTGGCCAAGGCCTGATAGCAGTCTTTTCCTAGTAAACGGAATGACAACTGCCTTGTTTGGATTGATAGAGAGGTGATTTTCTTCGCACCATTCCTCTACTTTACCAAGGGCCCTTTGGATCAGATCAGAAACCGTGTTCGGGAATTTGCCGTTGACAAGTATGACTATGTCATCGGCGTATCCCACGGTTAGTAAAGGGCCCTTATTTAAATTGCTTAGTAGTGAGTCTACCACTAAGCACCACAGTAACGGCGACAAGACTCCCCCTTGTGGACAGCCTTTGGTTGTCCTAGCGTGAAGTGTGTCGCCCCTAAGAGTGGAGTGAATAATCCTACTCCTTAGCATGCAGGTTACCCATCTAATGATGGTTTGGTTGATGCCATGGTTTTCTGCAGCTCGCTGTATCGACTCAAAGGTCGTGCGATCGAAGGCTCCCTCGATGTCAAGAAAGGCTCCGACGCACACCTCCTGTGATTCCAGTGCTGCCTCTGCGCGGCTTACGACGTGATGTAAAGCCGCCTCTGTAGACTTCCCTGCCTGATAGGCGAACTGAAGTCCGTGGAGAGGGTATCTTTTTAGGGGCCCCTCTCTAATATACCTATCAAGCATTTTCTCAAGTGTCTTGAGTATGAACGACGATAGGCTGATAGGCCTGAAAGCCTTGGCATCTTCATAATCTCCCTTGCCAGGCTTGGGTATGTAGGTTACTTTGACTTTCCTCCACCGTGCAGGTATGTACCCAAACGCTAGGCACGCCTTGTACAGTCTGCATAGATGCGGTATCAGAATCTCAGCCCCCTCCTGTAGTAAAATAGGGTAGATCCCATCCGGCCCAGGGGCTTTGAAAGGCTGGAGGCCCATCACTGCCCATCTGAGCCTATGTTCATCTACCACCTTCTTAGCAGTGTCCCAGTCAGCCCTTGTGGTGCGAATTGATAGCTCCTCCAGGGTCAATGGGTCCTCCTTGTCATCATCAAGTTCTACTGATCCTGGGAAGTGAGTTTTGAACATTAAATTCAAGACCTCCGCCCCAGTCTCAGCCAATTTACCATTTCCATCTTTTATAGATGCCAGTGGAATGGCCTTAGCTGTAGAAATGGCTTTGCTAAGCCTCATGCCTTCAGAAACACTCTCGATTGCCCGACAGTGTCCCCTCCAGCTCCTGCGCTTGGCTCTTCGTACAGCCAAGTTGAACTTTGTTAGGCTAGTACTGTAGCCCGAATAGTCATTATTTGCTTTGGCGGCATTGAAAGCCTGTCGCGTTTCTCGACGTAATTGTACTATTTCCGGAGTCCACCACGGCTCTTTCTTACCAAGTGCCTTCTTTTCTGGACAGTTATCTGTCCACGCTGTATGCAGGCCCTTAGTAACCCTGTCAGCTTCAAATTCAATATCTAGTACAGAATTGAGCTTACCTGTAGATTTCCCTAAGTTCACCTCCAGGTCTCTGCGAAACGCATCCCAGTCGGTATGCCTAGGGTTCCTCCTTCGTACAGTCACATAGTCATTATGGGTCCTATACCTAAAGTATATGTACCTATGATCGGATCCGGAGATCTCATTCGGTACATGCCAATTTTCAATGTGTGCGCCTGCCCTACTAGTGGCTAGCGTGACATCAATAACTTCAGCCCTTCTCCTGTTAACAAAAGTAGGTCTGCTGCCTTTATTAAGGATCTGAAGGTTTGCGCTTACCACGTAATCCAATAGCTCCTCCCCTCGCCTGTTCACATCTGTGCTGCCCCAGACGATGTGATGCGCGTTTGCATCACAGCCAATGACCAGTTCTGTGTTCCCTTGGCTGCCATATTCCACCAGTTTCTTGATGAGTGGTGATACTGGCTCCTTGTTCTCATAGGGAAGGTATGCCGAGGAGAGCAAGATCTTGTGTGCCCTCTTCCCCGTCCCTAGGTGGATCCATGTTGTTGTTAGATCCCTAGAACATAAACCACGTACGATGGAAGCATCTATGCCATTCCTGACGTAGATGCAGGCTCGCACGTCGTTAGCGGAATGTTGATAAATAACCCCCCCTGTCCCGCCTAAACCCTTTATCTCACCCTTATAAACGTAAGGTTCTTGAATGAGGGCAATATCAAATTTATTCATTTTCAACTGCCTAGCCAGAAGGGCCGAGGCAGCCTTAGAGTGTTGCAGGTTAATTTGTACGCACCTTAGTCCCTCCATCTTGACATTTGCAGATGGGTATTGCGAGGTTCCTATATTAGGCCCCTCCAGCCCCCGCCGGTGAGCCAAGATCGAGTAGATCCAGTTCCCCGAGTAGGTCATCCGTCTTCACCGATACTGGTGACGCCGGACTACCCACCGGAGCACCCGAACCACCCTGCCCCCGCTCTCCGGCGGTTGCCGTGTGCGCTGCGTCTACTTGCCGGCAAGTTACCCCCCTCTTCTCGGGATTTTCGAGGAGTTTAAAAGCAGCCGGCCCTAATCCTCCCGGTAACGTGTAACCAGCCTCCCGGATAACCTCAGAGGAGACCCGGTCCATCAGGACCACACGACGGATGTGGCGGCACTCAATTTGAGTGCCCACCACCTTCCAGTCCGCAGTCCTAAGAGACGGGTTCAGCCTCTGGAGCATCCTTAAGTCCAGCTCCGCGTCCTTAAATTGGGTGTTTTGGCTCTTCCAGGCCATTTTTACCGGTCGAGGAAGATCCGACGCCAAGACCACCCTTACCTCTAGCCCATCCTTCACCCGAACACCATTCAGCGTGGATTTTAACCATTGTGCTGCCATGTCATCGTGGCAGGAGACGTGTATGGCTCCTGCCACGACATCATGACCCACATGAAGAATGGGCAGGGGATCCGGAGCAGCCGTTAGTTTCTCTAAAATGAGACCCCTCAGCCGATCCACATCCCCCGCGTCGAGCGAAGAGTGGGGGTGGTTGTCAGGAACGATGGCAAGTTTGACAGCTGCTACCGCATCCCGAAAAGACCCAGACAACTGTATCTTGGTCTTTTTGGGTGGCCCACCGCTGTTACTTGCCTCGTCACTGATATCCCGCTGTCTTTTAGCCGGTCCCTCTTGGGTCCCGGCCCCTATTTCTTTTTGTCTCTGGAGCCGTCGACGCTTACGTTCAGCGCCGGACGGTCTCTTTGAGGCCTTTTCTCTTGAGGTTCCTGCCCCATTCGCGGATGCATCATCTTGGCAGGGTATCGGCCCTCTGGTTCCCATATGGGCCCCAGAAATTAAGCCTCCTCTCCCGCCTCGATGAGCACCACGACTTGAGACGGTCCCTCTAGCGTCCCTATCTGACTCAGAGAGTCCTATTGAGGCACCGTTAGACGGCGTCCTCGTTGAGCTGGCCTCGCCAGCCTTTGGTTGCGATCCTATGACCCCCCCAGAATACGCGGGTCTGCCCGAGACATGCTCGGGGCCGGATTCTCCAACGCTTGCGTTGGTACCGGCCTGGGGTAGCTTCTCTTTTAGTGTCGCTTCCATTTAAAGTTATTTGGGTGTCAGCTGCATGCCAAAACGGCGCTATACACCCACCCAAAGGTGATCGCGCCAGACGGCCTCCGAACCCCGCTACTGGGTTACATACAGGGATAGGATGAGATGGAGATGGGAGAAGCGGGATAGGATTCGATAGGAGGCAGGTGTTAGGGAAGTGTGACTAGGAGAGGGAAAAAGTCATACATACAAAGGCGCCCGGTGTTTTCTGTTACGTCTAGTTCTGAAGGAATTAGACCAAGAACAGGGCGGCAACCTCGAGAAGGCTAAACACCGGACTTGCCTTGGGGATCTACACGACTGTAGCGCTCTCCCCCAAGACCTCACCCCCTTACCACTTCAGAAGGAAGCAGTAAGGTAGGCCTGCACCTATACTACCACACAAAGCAAAGCAAAGCGTGTCGTTGTGCAACCGCAAAAGCATAGCCGCAGCCCCGCCCCCCCCGAAGGGTTAGGCAGAGGCGTACTAATGTACACCCACAGTTCGCCTGTATGTTTCAGTCCCATGTAATACGCAAAAATCCAGACTGCGAGTTGCTACTACTAATTTCATAGAAAAACCTAGACATAGATTGACCCAGGACCTCTACCGTACACGCTCAGGACTACTAGGCTAATGAGGCAGTCAAAATAACATAATTTGCATATTTTCGATAAAATTACTGTCAATTATGCTCTTAACATGTCACATAAACTATGTTTATGGAATGTTTTGTAGTATTATTTATGTCTCTCAATTTATAGCTAAAGCTAATAAAAACAAAACGCAAGTCATGCTGAAGAGTAATAAACAGAAAATGCAAAATCATAATCAGAAATAAAATGCTATGGAAATTATATAAAGAAATCGGTCAAAACCCTATCGTCACCCTTCAAGGAGCGGACCGCAACTCGTAAAAATGATAACTCGTAAAAACAGTCATAAAAAAGATGTACATATGTAGATACGTTAATATGCGGATAGGTCGACGGGAGATTTTGGTTTGGTATGAATTATTCCGAGTATTTTAGTTTTGGTTTTTAAAAGAATTTCCACCCCTTTCGTGCCACATTTTAAATTTTAAACAGATGATTATTTAAAGGTGCGTTTTCGGACTTCATTATAAATAAATAAGAAACGATTTTTACGGGACGCTGTTCTTTGAAGAAGCTGTTACAGTCCGAAGGGTGAAAACTATTGTTTATCTACTGTCTTTGAAATCCTTGATAGGTAAAAGATAATATGGGTTCGCAAAACAACGGATTAAAATACGATAAGTGTACGAAACATATACATAATCAACCCTAACATTCCTGTCAATTGTTTGTCTGTCAAATCAATAAAAATAGATTACCTATCAATTTATAAACCAATCTATTAAATAAATCGTGCAACTGCAGTATAATTATAAGTACTTGGAGCTGATGAATATATACATAAGCTAAACCAAACCCAACACAATACATAACCAAACAATGGTGCAGGGTTCCATCAACTTTCACAGTTACCAAAACCTATTAAGTTCAAGATGTTAGTATTTTAATAAATGAGGGAACGTCACAGCCACTCTGCCAACTTGAAATTAACTTTGTGCCCGTGGGACTTGTATGAAAGCTATGAATACAGTACGGCATACTATGAAGCTATTGTTAGCGGTAGTAGACGGAACTTCATGAAGTCGCAACGGTACAAGGCTCCGCTGCCGCCGCACCGTTGTGGCCTCGCCGCGCCGTTTTGTTGGCTTTTGATGGTACATGATGACCGCTTGAATGGAGGTAATTTCTATGGAAGTTTAGGAGCTCAACGACGCCTTTTATCTGATATTCTTAATATGTAATAAACTGAGTGACGTCACACTCCAAACCGTTGAGTCTAGAGACTTACAATTCGATCTAGAGCCAAGCTTCTTCATTCCTGGGTCACTTTAACAGGATTTCCCATCTCTAACTAAAAGTCTACATGACGATTTTATGATAAATCATTATAGTAATAGTTTCCGTTAATAGACTGTTTAAAGACAGTTTTACTAGTCTATATTTTACATTTTTAAACGCAAGCATTTCCAAACTGTCAGTCTCTGAGAAATAACACCACATATAAGATAAGATTGTGCCCGGTTAATGAAATGAATTTATTTACTCAAATGTATAACATAAAAGTTCAGCACATTTACCATTGGCATGCAAAAAATAAGTCTATTGATATGTATTACATAATAAATTGATGAAAATAACAATTAAGTAGAAATTATTACATTTTATAATTTAAATAATCTTTTACCGAATAAAAGCATTTTCCCTTAAGGCATTTGCGTAGGTAATTAACTTTTACCATTCAATCAATGTGTTGTCATAAAGCTAGCCTTCACAAAATTACCTATAGCCCTTTAATTTCCCGCTAAGCCTACTTTCAGTATACATAATCTAACCATTTATAAGCAATAATAAGGCCGGGGACGGTCTAATTCAAAGGCTAAACCCGCTTGTAGATGGTTCAGTGCAATGCTGACATCACATCACTCGGAATTACTAATGAGGGTGGGGTCCCAATGAGTGCGAGCCGCGATCTATTTTGCGTTTACTGTTTCAATAAGATTCTGCGTTTTAAATAAAGAGTACCGTTTAATTATTGTCCTGATGCTTAGTTAAAACTTGGTAACACCACATAACCTATAACTAGGTTTTTTTTGTTAACTTGATTATTATAACTTTACATCTAATCAACCTGATTTGTTTGTGAGTTTGCTTCAGTAAGCTGCTCTACAAAGTCTCAAAAAAAGCTATAACTCAAACCTGCGTCTTCCGATGACTTTTGCTACCGAAAGCTACCGAAGTTATTACGCGTGTCCTTGATTTTCTGTTCTTTGGTGGTATAAAGCGTCAGCTTTATGAACCCTACGCGTTGACGTCAGTCAACGCTACATCTATTCATGACACACGTCGTTCAAGCCTCCATCCGACATGCCTAATTTTACAGGTACTTCAACGCCGTAAAATGTTGCCTTATCTTTTCTAGTTTTCGTTGTAAGTATCTACGGTTACCATGCAACATCTACTTTTGAAATTTTAAAACAATAAAATCCAGCGTGAAAAAGGTTGCTGTTAATTATCCATTATAAATGTTTGAAACAGTTGTTATTCCTAGATTTAATACGCTCGTTGTCTGCCTCTTAGCTAATAATCGTTTTCGTATAAAGGAGCTAATGTTCACGTAAAGTTGATGTCACTAATCTTCTTAATATTCTTTGTTATACTCATTATAATTAAGGAATAGTTAATGATAAGAAAATGACACCATAAACATGTTTATCTATCATCAGTTATGTATTCGAAACACCAAATTAATAGCGATCGCCAATCAGCGGACGCTTATGACATTCACCGCTAACAAACGCACCCGAAATCATCAATGCATGTAAGTCGGCCTGACACCTGGCTTTGGTATCAAACCGAACTGACTGATGGCCGAAGCTCATCGCGTCTAGACGGCCTAATATAGAAACGATTAAATATGTCGTCACATACGTATGTATATTTAACACGCATAAGGCCTGTCACAATGATAATAACGCGTTAAGAATGTTGATTGATATGTACATGGGTATGTGCCTTTACGCTGTAATTAATTATGAACCAATCTCTCGATAACCTAATCACTTCATTGTTTACTTTCCTTTGTACAGTCGGAGGCAATCTAAGCTAAAGCTAAAATACACGATATAAATAATACAAATTCGATACCTACAACATTTTACTCTCTCTTTATCTGATAATAAAAACCAAAGCACTTTTATTCCAAGATCTGCAAATAATTATATAATATTTCTAAAAAAATATGATTTAGACATCATTCTCCTAGGCTTCTTCCCAACTATGGTAAAGTCGATTTCCAGCTTAACTTAATATCTGTATTTTATACGAAGCAAATACCATCAGACCTTAGCAATCCTATTCTGGGCAAAAGGTATCGATATCCGATGGACAGACTGTTTGTCAGGATTTATAAGTTCCTGACTGCTTCTAACAATTGTGTTCGTTACGTTCTGGACCAGAATCGGCTGCTTTTGGCATGCTCTTTCGGGTCTCTTCGGCAGCGAGCGCAGCTTAACCTTGCACATCAGTTGGTCAGGATAGTTATCATATACACGAGGAACTCACTTTAATGACTTCGATAAATAATTTAAAAATTGAATACAAAACTTCATTAAGTTCCCGGCAACACTTTAGCTGCAAATAGTCGCTCAGTTTGCCATCTCACTCAACACAATACTAGTTAAATATTAAAAGCGCAGTTAGCGACAGCGCCAGTTCACCTGTGATTGGGTACAGTTAGCACTTAATTGGACGGACTAACTAGATATCGTGGTTTTTAATTTAAAAAACCGCTGAAAAGTGTAAGTGGTGGGTTTGGCGTGTGTGGGTTGTTACTTTCATGAGTGCGGTGTGTGGGTTGTTTAAAGTAATGAATAGATTTGAATGGAAAGTAATCGATTTCATAGCTTTCTCGATCACTAAAATAACTCAATATTTTGTTATTTTGGTTTCGTTTTCTTTCGATAATTTAGCTGAAATGTTATTTATTAACCTTATTAATATTATAGTATTCTATTCGAGTTTGATAATATCACGCTATAAATAAATAATCAATTAAAATAACAATGATTAATTATTTCTAAAAATAATAAATACCAGAAACTGTGTACCTACTTGAAGTCTCCACCACTGAATCGATTTCAATGAAATTTTTAGAACTAAAACTTGGATTATACCTAGCTGTAAGATAACGAGACGGTGATATTAGAGATGTGTATAAAACTGACACAGGATTGCGCTAATCAATATTCACATGAGGAAAGCCGCGGGTAAAATCCAGTAATTTATTAATAAAGTTCATATTAGGAATAACTCCCCCAGTCTCTCTGAGAACTGATAGGTACCTTTTTCGCCTAACTGTAGGTTGATTGTACAGGCTTCGCTTCAGAGATGGCTCTGCGCATATAAATGCATCGACGTATAGACGCGTGAACGTCTTTATGCGTCGATTTCTATACATTGACGTTCATATATGTCAGTTTAGACATGATCTGATAGTAATGTAACGTGAATGATACACAGAATATGATAAATTTGCTGTCACAAAATTTTCCTGAATATGTATGAGGTTGTGCCTTTATTTTCCGGGAGTACAGGCTGCACCGTGACGTATAATTGCGTCTAAAAGAGAAGGATGCCGCTCTACACATTAAATAGCGTGTTCCCTTTCTCACAACTTTAAAATGGTGGCAATAACATGGGATGGTTTCTGAATTTCATTCCCTTCTCTTTATTCAATTTTTCAACGGGATTATTTGCAATTTATCTCAGAAATATATTTTTTTACGGCCAAGGAAACGCCAAAAGTATTACGTATACCTAATTACAATACTTTAGAGCAACTTACCCCATTAACATTGTATTTTTCCCTGTATTAGATACAAGTTTAGTAAATAAATTGCATGTGTGATATACAAAAGATGTATGCGGAAATGTGCATAACGTTTTGTTGACAACGACCTGTCTAAAAACAAAGCAAGGATGCAGAAAAAAGGTCTTTGTTTATTTATTTTATTAATCTGAAGCTAAATAAAGCCGGTGAGAAAATACACTTCGCTCCTCTTTGAACTGACATGTGACGCCATTATATATTCAAAAAACGAACGACATAGTCATGTTTCTTTTTCCCATCTTCCTTCAGTAGACAGTAACGTCAAAGATTGACGTTTCGAAAAAATGGCGCATTTAAATTCACAGTGTTGGGAAAATAAAAAGTACTAAGATGGTATTATGTACTTACATATGTATGTATGTTCGCTTCCATGTTGACCTGGGGATTAAAGAAAAACATGGTGTATCAGGTGCTTGAACACTAGGGTACTACGTAGGTACCTTAAGGAGAGAAAATACAATAATACGTAGGTATATTAAGTATAACTTATATCTTTATCTAATACCGAATGATATTTTGTATTTCTGGAATATATATTTTTTTAATAAACAAGAACCGATTTCTAGCGCTTTTGAAGAAGGTTATAATTTTTAAAAATTATTAGCATTTATTTTTATATCAAACGTAGTTACTAAACGTGTGTTCTCTGCTGCTAAGGACACAGAAGTCAAAAACCAACTATAGAAGGGACAAAAGGGTCTTGAAAAAAATAAACAGATTTGCTTAGAACTAAGAAGCTATGCTATTTCCATACATACATATTACATAAAGATGGCGAATGAACTAAACTATAACAAAATAGAAAACCATAAGCAAAAAAGTGCGAAACCAAATTCGAGAATAATAATTTAAACTAGAATTATAATTAAAATTATTCCAATTCTTATTTCGATGGGTTTAATCATTATGGAAAGTTAGGTAGGTATATGATAATTCATTTGGAGTTTTTATAAAATTTACTTTATAGTCAGTTTAAAATTTTACGCAGTCAAATTATTTGCTATATACTTGTTTAGGTCTCATGAGACCTAATTAATACCTCTGCCTAACCCTTCAGGGAATATAAGCCAGATGTCATATCCTATTAAACTTGTACGAACATGTACGGACCGTAATCTTGAATTAGCACGAAACGATTAAAATTAAGATAGCGGCAGTTTGCGACTCTTCGACTCTCCGGCTTTACAGTCAGCGGCTAATTTGCAGTAAGATTATTTGGTGGCCGCTTACAAACCCTACCCCCAAAAAAACAGTGCGCATCTGAAGTTATCTGCAAGTGGTTATGCCGTAGTAAATTTAAATATAACGGTTTAAAGACAGCTGGGGTCATAAATGTTTCGCATTCGTGATTGTACTTACTGATTTCGATATTTTTACTATGTACACTTGATTAAGTTAGCAAGCGGCTAACGTGAGACGCGCGCTGTTATTTCGGGAGCACTGTAATATCGTACCGCTAACTGTAAGCCATTGTATGAACATAGCTTAACTCAAAAAAAGTATATCTTCGAGTAGCCTTAGTTTTCTTCTAGGTAAGCGCGCTCATCAGGCGAACTGGCGGTCTATCGTGAGCCTATCAGGAATAAAAAAAGAAAAGGTTTCCTAACCGATCAAATATAGTCTCATCTATAATTTATAAACGCATTTCCCAAATGTTTCCTTATTTAACACAATCGCTTAAATTGGATTCTATGTGCAATTTTGGTTCAAAATGTGCCAAACCAAATGAAAATAAATATTTAGGTTCTAAAACTATCACTTAGATGACTTTTTTATTCAATTTAAAAACATGTTTTTTTTATACAGAGTGTACAGTACTTCAAGATAAATAATGGGCATCGGAAAACATCCGAAACAATCGTCTAACATAACAAAGATAATTAACAAAAAGTAGTTTCGCCCTCAAAATCATTTACAATTTCAACTTGCAATGAAATAAATGTCAACGTCATTTCTAAGAAAAGGAAATTAGTAGCAAGCCGTGCGAGCGGGCGGCGCGCCGGTGTCACTAACGAGTCAGTTGCAGATAGTATTGAAAGCATGAAGGACGTGCCGTACCGTTTTGTAGAACTATACAGAGCTGATATAACCCTATTTATTTAACCGTACTTTGTAATGATGTAATATTTTTAAGTATTATTTTATAAGAGCAGCTCTATATCATTATACTGTCTAGATGTGTCGGTCATCTTCGGAAACACGAAGTAAGCCGATGCCCATTATTTATCTTGAGGTACTATAAATGTCGCGATAATTCGATGTTAGGACAAAGTTCAAACGTTATTATCAACGCTCGTATAAATACCCAAATAATTTCATGGTAAAAGTCCTGCCTTAATATATACTGCATCATTAACCTAGTGGTCCAAAGCGCGACTGCTACGCTAGAGGGCCAGGGTCCGATTCGCAAGTTGAGCAAAGTGTTATTGAGCTTTTCTATGAAATTTTCAGTAGAAGCTCGGAGCTTGGACTTGTGCCCGATTAATGGCAACAGGCTCGCCCCCTATTACATGGGGCCTAAACATACTGGCGGACTGTAGGTAACCTGTGTCTAATCCTTCGGGGAATGTTATGTATATGTTGTTATGTTACGTAGGTTGTAGACTGTTGTAAACTGTAGTATTAAGGCTTAAAACGCCGCTTTCGCTGGGAAAATTCTAAATGTGAATCAGAATCATCAGAAGTTTCAATATCATATCATCATTATTAGCCCGACTGATCCCACTACACAGCGATACCGTCCATACCCTTGTCCAAAGTTCTATTGAAAGAATGATTATGTCCCTCCTTTTCGTCGCGCCGTTGGAAAAATATCACTACTACACTATTATTTTTATTATAATCCCCAAAATCCCAATAAAACTAAAGAATAAACACAACGTTATCGCATATACCTTTTAAAACAACAAACATAGATACCTGAAATTATCTTGTTAAGTCAATTTCATCAGTCAATATCGACTAAAGTCGACATTCAAACCCAACAATAGTGGAATCGATTATGACCATTATACTCGATTGAATCACACTATTAATCTATTGGACTACAAAACGAGCTACAATTCCTTGCGGTTTTAATCGATCTATTTATACACGACGGCATGATGGTAAAGTTTTCCGAGATTACACTCCTCTATAGGTAAAGCCAAAATGGTATCAAATGAGTTTTATGCTATAGTCACAGAGTAGGTACCTATTCATAAAATTATTGTGATACTCTACGTTAATTTAATATTTATCAGAGGCAATTAGTTGTACCTATCATCTATGTTTTGAATCAAAGCTCTTCACAGTAGGTACCTAGGCACTATAGAGACTAGAGGAATAAGGTAACATTGTGGTATGGCTGGCAAATTAAATAAATATGAATAAACAGTTACCTATTTTTAAATAATTATTATTATTTTAAATAATACATAAAAGTTCGTTTAAGCCTTGACAGACATTGGATTGGAGCTTCGCCCTCGCATATATTAAACTAAAGTTAAACAATAAAGCTATGTATATTTATTTAAAATTAATAAATTCGGTGTCCACATTAGATACCTACCTGCAACTCTACTTCTCCTTTATGAGGTTAATGTAGCGAATCTACATAACAATAAAACATCTAACCTTCTACATATTGACTTACAGCATAACTGAAGATCCAAATACTAACTTGTTTACATATCTTCAAAGGTTACGATTCAATAAGTGCATTTTTTTATTATAAGCAGCCTCCTTTACGGCCATAGTCGTACATAAGAATAACAATCGCTAGCTTTCCCTCGCTCGCGTTTTGTTCAAAGACGGCCTCCAGAATCAACTTCTGTCCCTTTCTTTCACATTGTAAAATAGCTATAGCTATCTCACAGTACATCGGCGCGAACATGAATAAAATAACACTGACTGCCGCTATCTGTCTCCCTCCTTAGTGGGGTTTTCGAACAAGTGCGAGTGGAACAGTGAGTTAGTGTAGAAATGCAATAAAACAGAGAAGCCTACCATGGGAGATTTGTGCCTATACAACGGTATAGTTCCCTCCATGCGAGGATGTTTTATTTGCTTAAAGAGAAACCGTTCCGAAGTGTTAATTTCCATTTAATTTCATATAATTATGTTGTTCATTTGGTATTTGCTGGTAAAAATCGTTTATGAGTTATGGTTGGAGTTTATAAATGAATTTTAAGTTTATATGGGATGGTGAGTATTTTTTTATGGTACTTACGTTTAAACGGTCGTATTTGACGTTTACGTTGCGTTTTGCTCTTAAAACAACATTTTATGCAAAATTATTCAATATACCTTACATTATTTCATTACAGTACATAAGGAATACTAAAGGTCTAGTCTAGGTACAATCAATAGCTAAAGCACTATTGTCTTACTGACAGGAACCCAAATCTGCTATTTCAATCGTATCAGCATAGTCGTGCTGATCGTGCTAAATGACACAAGAACTAACAGATTTCGTAGACAAAACTGTCAAAAATCAACAATTATGAAATCATTAAATGACGATTCTGACACAGTTAATAGTTAGAATTGAGGCCACGAAATGTAGAGTAATCATGAAGCGTATTGTTTAAAGAATATTGTAATGTATGCAGAGATATTTTAAAAAAATCTAAGAAAATCTAATCTATCTTTTCATAAAATTATAAAATTTGGAAGGATACTTTATTGCAAAAAGCGGATACAAAGTGAGGCCACTTTTACACACACAGGTAAATAATTATCGTATTTTAATGTGTGTTTTTAATTTTAATGAGAATTTTAATTACCTTTAATCACCAAAATTGGATAGTACATTTCTTTCATTTTTTTCTAGTAGTATTCACAAAGCAATATCTCAAAATATTAATGAGAGTGTTCGAAGGAAGTATCAAATAGCCAAGTAGGTATTGCAGCTGTGCGGCTCCAATTAAGTGCTATAGGTACTTTCCTTTCTTTGTGTTTTTATTATAAGTATCTTGTCTATAAAATGCACATTCTATGACACGGTATCATATGCAAATAGCTAGGCAACTAAGTTGGTAGGCATATCTGTGATAGCAATATATAAGCAATATAGGTGCTAGTATATAGGTAGGTAGACCGCAAAATTAAATATCTTTATTAATTTCTGTAGTCCGTTTTGAAGGTGATAGTTTCTTTAAATTTTTTTACTGATATTTTTTTAAATTTTCAGAATCATAATAGACACTGCAATATTAAAAAAAATTTGGTAGATAATAATGGCAAAATGAATTCTTGTCGGACAGTTTGACTAGACACATTTTTTTTATGGAATAGGAGGGCAAACGAGCATACGGATCGCCTGATGGTAAGCGATTACCGTCGCCCATGGACACTCGCAACACCATAGGAGTCACAAGTGCGTTGCCGACCTTTTATAGGGTATTGGGCCTCCAGTAACCTCACTCACTCGGCGAAACACAACGTAAGCGTTGTTAAACGCCGGTTTTCTGTGAGGCCGACGTATCACTCCGGTCGAGCCGCCCCATTCGTGCCGAAGCATGGCTCTCCCACGTAAAATGCACACAAGACACATAATCTTTAGAATGTGAGAAATGGACATCCTTCTTTTTCAATCGCAAATTAATTGCGATAACGCTTCATTATACCTATGGTACGGTAAATTAATCCATATTTAGCCACTTGTCTGTCCATTTTGTGGTTTTGCGACTCCGGAAATTTTTTAAAAATACCTACTACTTAACTGTTCGTGTTGCAAATGACAACTGCGCTAAACTGTGGCATTGAAGCGCTGGGCTCTGTGGCCAATAGTGCGGTACTGTTTACACACAGTTTATGTAGATATAAATTTAGAGGCAGTCTCAAAACCATTAATAAAAAATACATTCTGAATAAGAAAGCTCCCAATATGGCAACGGAGCAGGTGTACGTTACTAAACGTACAGTAGTCAACACAATCACTACAGCCAGATATTCGGTAATCGAACAATAACGGAACACCATCGTGCGGCGGACTATAATGGTGAATCAATTTTGCGTCAGTAGCAGTCACGCTATCGCTACCGGAATGCCGTCACGTTAATGCTTCAATCGATTTTAACTTTATCTACTGACCTTTGTGGCTACACAGTGAATTTTCCTTTAAGAATATTTTTACTTGTAGGTACAATCGACATATACCTACATACATATGCAGCTAACGACATCTGTGTTTTGACAAAGATTGCGTAATAATGTAGCTAATGATTTCTAGATACGAAACTCTTTAGGAGATAACTATTTCTAACCCAATCTATGTCAAGATGCAGATGTCGTTCGTTGCCTATAGATACTCATACCTAACTATTTTGTTGACTGTACTCATTATCACTATAATAACATAATCATAATAACATAAACCGCTCGGCCAAACCCGCTCAAAAACCAATCATACGCATCACCTGGCTGAGAATTAAAGTCCAACATTGCTCGAATCCTAAATTTCTGGTGAAACATAAGACAGAGCCTTAACATATAACACGTCACACTGCTACAAAACAAAAGAAGGTCGGAACTCGTCGTACGTCGTCTTATTCCACCAATCGGGGAACTGCACCTAATCGTCTGCAAACAACCGGATTGTCCTTATCCCTCTCTGCTGGTGAATTTGCGTGACCAGTGTTCCACTCATGGTACGGCAAATCAAGTCAATATCGCCCTGAATGTGTCTCATAATATCGGGCTAAAACGACTCCAAAAATCGAATTCTCGACATCTCATTTACAACAACAGTACAGTTTCAAGGGATTTTCCCAGGCCAAGGCTCTCCAAGACCGTCTAAGGTGAGAAGAAAGCCAAAAGACAAAGTTTGTTAAACTCTGTACTTATAAACGAATTTTATCTTAAATGTCTTTGTCTGTATTTTGCTATTAACCAATGTTTGTGTTACATGGTTAGGTGTAACACAAACATTACATTTTTCATTACACATGTGTTATGTGCCTTATATCAATAAATAAATAAACTCTAGTACCTAATAACTCAGACGTGACCTGCAATAGCTTGCATGGAAAGCTTCCAATCAGCTGCGTACATAGTAGTGGCCTATATGGGAAGCATTCAATCGAATACGCACCTAAGTACGTACACGGCCACTGCAAATAGGTGTACTGGCAAAGTGGACTATTCTAGGTCCATCTACCTCGTCGTACGAGTCCGGTATTCTGGGGTATTCCGGGGTCCTAAGTCTGCTATTTTTCTAACTCAAATGCGTCATCCGGAATTGTAATATTTTGACAAAAATCTGTCATGTCTAGACGATAATTCTGGAACAATTGAAAGCGGACTCGTGACTTCAACGCCACTGATGCCGTAATTAACGTGCTCACCTATTAGGACGAAGCTATGTATGTAAAAATAAACCTATTAATTTACTAGATATATCACGTTAGTGTTCCGGAGCCTGAGGACAAGAGATTTTTCTATTGTTTTATGCATGTGATTTTGTGACTATGTGGCCGAGAAAATAGACGATATTTGTATTTATGGTGGATGTAATTTGTTACTCCACAGGTTATACCTACTAGTTACTATTTTTTAGGTTATTTTTTTACTGGCACATGCAACAATTCACCCAAACTCCCTCGACTTAAAGCATAGACATCCCAATAAGTGAATTTATAGAAGACAAATAATCTAACAGTAATTAATAGTCGAGTATTCATAATTAATACAGTAATAAATAATTAATCAATAAATAAATAAAATCTCTTATAAATAAACTAAAACTGCCTCATTAGTCTAGTGGTCCCAAGCGCGACTGCTGCACTAGAGGTCCTGGGTTCGATCCCCAGGTCAAGCAAAGTGTTATTGGGTTTTTCTATGAAACTCTCAGTAGCAGTTCGGAGTCTGGATTTGCGCCCGGTTAATGGCTATAGGTTGGCCACTATGACATGGGACCTAAAGCTACCGACGAACTGTGGGTGTTCATTAAGTACGCCTCCCTTCGGGGAATACAGGCGTGATAGTATGTATGTATGTATGTATGTATGTATGTAAATAAACTAAAAGTTAAGTTTTAGTTACAACAGCTTTGCAACATACAGAATTTAAATGAACTCTTGCAGCTATCGTGTACGACATAACAACCCGCAATTACTATGCTATTTTTACAGTATCAAAGAAGTACAAAATGATTGTAAATTTAAATGATTGTTGAACTCCCACGATCCCTTTGTAAACAATGAAAAGAAAGTAGTAATTGCGCACCTTTGTAATAAAAATGTCACCCACAACCGTTTATTATGGCGCATCGTGAAAAAGAGAATTATTATAGTAACAGACACCAGACAGTTTTCAATTTAAAATGCAGCAAGAAATGCGACAATTATCTACATTCCAGCAACAAAGGCTGCGACAAAGACTTGTCAAGGACAGTTTGATGGAAATTATATTTAGCTACCCGCAATGTAATTTTTCATAGGTTCACGCGTCCGCTTCACTGGCGTGTACATAATTATTTATGTGTAGCGTTTGTATGTTGATTTCTTTTTCTGTATTATCGTGTGACAGTCATGAAATAAAGCAGTTCTATTTCCTTTCTTTTCCTTAATTTGTTAAATTAACTTTTTCTATGGAATTCTGTGCCCGCAGTATTGATGTGTGCCCGCTTAATGACAATAATCTCGACTCTATTACATGGGATCTAAACATATCGGCGAACAGTAGATGTGTACATTAGTACATCGCGTACGCGAAATACAGACGTGATGATATGGTTCTTCTTCTCAGTCGTATACTCTTGGCAGAGTAGTCGTGGTCATAGTGGTCGTTGTACAGTCTTATTGTCTCCCGCCAACTCTCTCTAACCGAGGCATTGGCATCTAACCGAGAGATGGTATGGTTATCCAAGTAATAAGTGGCATTAAATACTGCTCTTTAAAAATCTAGCAGCAAGAAATTAAATATTCAATTGCAAAAAATTTTACTAGTAAGCACTTTTCCTCCTATTTCCTCCTGAACTGTGCGGAGTGCCGACAGTGCCCATAATTGCCCCCATTTATTTAAACCAACATCTGTTTTAAGATTATGAAATACACTAAAGTATTGAATATTTATACACATGTTTCTTTTATACCACTAAGGTGGCAAACAAGCATACGTTCTGCCTGATGGTAAGTAGCCTATGGACGCTTGCAACACCAGGGGTATCACTCGCGCTTTGCCGACCCTGTAAAGTAAGGAGGAATAGTTGGGATAGCAGCATAAGAGACATGCTGCCATGCATGACAGCGGCGGTAAGAAGACACCACCGGTCCGCCCCACTTCCAACACAACACTTCCTAGCGGAGCTCTAGCGACCTTGCTCACCGTAAGGAACACAACATAGCACGGAGCTGTTATTTGGCTACGATTTAATGCAAAGTGGAGGTATTTTCCCAGTCGGGCAGCTCCAATAGTGAATGGAATTATTCGATTCCACTATGGCCGTACTTCTCTTAAAATATGTAATGAAATACAAAATAATAGAGGTGTCCTACAAAGGTAAGTAGAGGTTATTTGTCTTACAGCCTAAGGCTCAAAGCCTTCCTTCATGGGGAAATGATAGATAGCGCTTTGAGGAAGTCGAGCCTTTGTACAAATTGCATGATTTTGTCAATGCATTGAAACGTGGCTAGTAATTTTTATCAAACTACGACCAAGAACCCGAGCCCGCTATTTCAGTTTTATCAGAATGGTCGTGCAATGGCACTAAAATGACAAACTGACAAAGACTGACACTGAACTGACTGATTTCGTTGACAAAACTGTCAATATTCAACAATACAGAAGTCAATAATTGATAAGACGATTGTGACACAAGGAAGTAGACGAGAGCCCCTTGTAAGCAAAATATAGTTAGCATTTTTATCAAATGTAAATAATACCTCTTTACACTTTATGTTTAAGAAGCAGTTAATAAGGCCTCTGTCTGTCTTATTAGTCTAGTGGTCCTGAGCGCGACTGCTATGCTTGAGGTCCTGGGTTCGATGCCCAGGTTGAACAGTCTTATTGGGTTATTCTATGAAATTCTCAGTAGCAGCCCGGAATTTGGAATTAGTGCCTGGTTAATGGCAATATGCTCGCCCCCTATTACATATTTTTTTAATATTCTTAGACACTAGTTCTAATGATCATCGATTCTCGCTAGCAATCTTATTTGATGATAGGCTAATACCTAGGTATAGTTAAGTAAATATTTATTGTATTTTTATATATCTGAAATTACTGCTCCATTAGTCTGTTGGTCCGAAGCGCGACTGCCACGCGAGAGAATTCGGGTTTCTTTTCCGGGTCAAACCATACATGTTTGTCATACGAATACCTAAAACAATCATTGTGGGTAATCCAAAGCCAGGAATACTGACAATCAGTTTATGCTAGATATCGGTATTGCCCAAAAATTGGGTCGTGGAGGTCTGGTGGGAGTTGCTTGGTGCAAAATACTGGTTAGAATGGATGTCGACGCCAACATATTTATATGGGAACTGGCTATGATGGTCATGATAATGAAACTACATTAATTAATTATATGTTCCTAACATTGTATTTGCTTTTTTATTATATATTTTTTTTGTTTGTTTTGTTATTACTAGTAATTGAATTTGTATGTCACGCAATTTATTTTTAAATTTTTCAATTTTATTGTTTTCTGTTTATATAATATATTGTTTAATATTATACTAATACTATGTAATTTTTAATTGGCTGTGGCCTCCTATAATTGTGGGAGTACATTTCACTATACAAATCTCGATGGCCTGGAAATGAATGCTGTATATCTCTTGTCGGAGGTCCTTAATTTATAAATAAATAATGCTGGGGATACCCACTGCTAGGTTAAACCCAAAGCCTTTTTTTCGGAAATGGTGCATCTAAAATGTTACATGTAAAAAATATAATCAAACGAATTGAGAACCTCCTTTCTAAGTTTTATTTTCTTTTGGCAAACGAGATGAAAGTGGGTTTAATAGTGACAATAAAATTATCATTGACTATTGTACAAATTAAATTAGGTACTAATATCTACAGTATATTTATATCTCCAGCGATAGTTTGTCCGTTGAATTGTATGTAAATATAAAAAAAAGGTTTTATTAATTCCTAACACAAATGTTTTTGTGTGTGTGTTTTTAAATTCATATAAATATTATCACGCATATTTTAGCGAAATGGTACTAAAATAATATAATAAAGAAATTTATTAAGACAAAATACCTATAACTTATTCTTTTTCACTTCACAAAGAATTTATTTAAAAAAAGTATATTTAAATCAACATAGACGCTTAAAATAAAGAATAACGATATAGCACGGACAACGTTTATAGCACGGACGTTAAATTATTATCGTTTAACTATAACTGCGCATAAAATATTCGATTTTATTTAAGGCTCAGTTGATTGTGCTGCATTATTATTTTTTGTTTTATTATTTTTATTATACAAATATAAAACCGTTTTCGAATTATGTTTTAAATTTTAACAAGATTTTTTTAAGCGTCGTATATAATATGTCGTCGTTTAATTAATGTTCATCAGAAACGTTTCTTACAGATAATTTTGATCAAAAACATAAAATTAAAACACCGAAACAGTTAAAATTGCGCTAATTAAAAATTTACTGACGGCTATTTCCGTCGGTAGCATTGACGTCGTATCAATTTCCAGTAGGCCCGCCGGTTGAATCCTGAAAAACTTAATTATCATTCAAGCCAATCATTATTATAAGTGTTCATTTGTACATTTTTCAGTAAACAATACGTTCCAATGACATGACAATACGTGAAAAAGTTCAAAATTCACTGATAATTTAAGAGAAATATTTAATGAAACGGTAAAAAATACAGTTTGCGTTTAGGTTACGTTACAACAGAATTCAATTATTTAATGAAGTGCTTCTAATATTTGTATGTCTATAAAGCTTTTAAACCATCACTTATATTCGGCCTTAAAATTCGTTCAGGATAAAAAGTGTTCGGTTTCATCGGTTAATTCTATTTTTTATATTCGGTGTGCTGCGCCTTTATAATGGCGTCGTAGCCGCGTTGCCGTAGGAAGTCTACGAAGCTACGGCCGTCGCTACGGGCTACGACATAGCCGTCGGCCGATAACCTATGCAGAACAGTCCTACGGTAATTTACATTGATAATTCTAGCTTTTTATGTGAATTATACGGTACGATGTCGTAGCAGGATAAACCGATGTGCGATAAATTTGATTTACATTTGTAAATATACTATTTATTCGTTTATCGATTGGTATTTCGCTAAAACTTTCGAAAATACATTTCCTCAGACTAACAAAAAATAACCACGCTGTATATATAGTGTATATTTAAGTAGTCTTACTAAATATGAATACGCAAAATACTTTTTCTAGTAGGCTCCGCTGTACCGTCGCCGTCGCATCGCTTCGGTCGGATAAGGTACATACGTAGTTACTTTTTTTATTGAAACATTACGCCCATTCCCACTACATAATTAAAGACGTAAAAATAAAAAAAAAACTGTGAAAATTGAAGTGTTTAAATTTAACTGTAATATATATAAATAAGCCCGCTCCCGCTGCTCCGACGCCGTCGGAACGAAAATTAGGTACACACGATTCCTCCCTGTGCAGAGCAGAGGTAAAACTTTGCGAATTACATCGAACCGGTAATAATCCGCAATTATTTCCCTTAGAATTGCTTTATCTTTCATTTTATTTGTTTTATTAAAAACAAAAAGTTCTTAGTTTTCAATTTAAGATATCATCAAGTAAAAATGCATTTTATTATTTTATAAAGTTTGTTTATACTACATATGTATAATTATTTCAACAACACAACATTATTTATTGTTTTACTTTTTATTACTTCTATTAAAAACTGGACAAAAATATTTCAAATTATTATTACAATTTTACAATATTTCTATACTTTAAATATTTTTAATAAAATAAATTAATTACAACTTTAACTTTTTTCATGGCATTTTTAGAAGAAATATATTTCATTTTATTTTTATTGGACAAATAAACAAACCGGCTATATTAAATAGACTATTTTAGGAAAATTAAAATATCTGAATGTTTATGTATTTTTCATCATCACTTTAATCTCAACAATTGCGTTACTGTAGACGGTAATGAATATGAATAATTTATATTATTCTTTATAATTTTCATATTTACAAATAATTTAGCTTTAATGTAATTATTGTAATGTCATTTGAGTTATAAACATTGTTAAATAAAAGTAATGTCACTGAAAATTGCACAAAACTGAACACAAGAACAATTTCGCTGAAAAACAATCCCCCCATGGAGCTCCATTAAATCGCCATTGCAACGCCAGCGTACGACACAAGAAAATCGCTTAGCAACAATAAATAATAATAAAGTTATTATCCTGTAAAGAACTAATAGAACGTCCGGAAAATGTTTTAAAACAATGACAAAAAGTCCCTACAGTTTTTTTGTGTATTTAAACGAACGAAAACATTTAATGATTTTTGTTATCCATTCCACACGTCTGTGTGTCCGACGTCAACAACCGCGACATTATTTCAGTGGATAGTAGAGGCCGTAGTAGGTATAAAGCAGAGTACTCACGGACGGGTTGGGGACGCACCGCCGGGGATCGGAACTCCGGTACGTGGGGCTGTACCGGCCCGGGAAGCACCCTGGCGGCGCCATGAGCCCCCCGCCGGATTTCATCTTATCCGGCGAGTACATCGCACATGACCCCCAGGGATCGTCCTCCAATTTCAACACCTTGGAAGGTGAGTGATACTGCCGGTCGAAAATTTTGGCGATTTTTATCGTACTTTCGGGTATATAAATGGCGGCGGTGCCGCGACCGTCCGCTTCGCCGGGTAATGACCGACTGAAGCGGGAAAGCGGTGACGTCACGGGCCACGCCCTCGCCCCTCCACTCGCCCCCGCCTACCGCCCCCCTCACCGTCTCACGCATGTTTACGTCGCCGGCGGCGGGTTCACGAATTACTGAATTATTTAATTGGTCCATTCACTTCTCCTGCTTGTTACCTTTTCACGCTTCTCTAAAAAAGGTTGACGGATAGCCTGCGACGATCGAAACCGCCTAATTGTGCGACAATCGATACGAGAGGGAGAGCTCTCAAACACGCCAGACTGTTGTTATTGAGTTGAACAGGCACCCGTCAACTGTATCTCGTGGTTAGTGCAACTAGCTGCTAGCTGCTGACCTCAAAGGTCAGCATCAATTCCTGAAACTAAAAAAACACTATTTATTAAAACCTGCCTGTACAGTTGTTACTATAAAATATACGCACACAATAAACAATTAACCTTTGTTTGTTTCCTTTCAATTCGTCCATTGAAAAGATAAAAATATCGCAAATGTGACTGTTAGCAGAATCTCATTCTTCGGAATAGAAATATCGTTGATATATCTCAAATAAGTTATGGTATGATAAAAGCAACCAAAATTGAAAACCAAAATGAATAAAAACGATCTATCTATGGATTTTATAATAGGCTGTGTGAATGAATATTACAATGAGTGACAGTCATGACACATATATAACGACCACGTAGTAACTATTATGACGTGACGAGGTTGACATAGCACGTGTTCAAGGCCAGGGCTCTAACACTTTGATACTTAAATTACTACGTCTTTAGCATTGTATAAGAAAACCAGCTGCTGTTGCCCACAGTTTCACTCACGTCCCAAAAAGATTAACATACTATAAGTCCGATTCAATGCGGCATATTAAGATGAAATATGCACCTAATTTTAAGTTAGACCTCTAGCAATATATCGGTGAAAACTGCATTTAATTCCATATAGTAGATTTCGGCGGTTATGGCCAAACAGACAGACAAAAATTCTAAAAAAAGAAAATCTCCCCATGTTAGTTTTTCTTATTTATTTTTAACTAGCGACCCGCCCGCGGTTTCGCCCGCGTTACCCCATTCCTAAAAGTTGTACCGTAATGTTAAATAGCTTAAAATCTTCCTCTTGAATCACTCTATCTATTAAAAAAACCGCTTCAAAATCCGTTGCGTAGTTTTAAAGATTTAAGCATACATAGGGACGGACAGACAGCGACGGCGACTTTGTTTTATACTATGTAGTGATGTATAGATCGGCCTGTTACAATTTTATTATAGTTATAGATGAATGAAAAAAAAAACATCAATCACATCATCACGGGTGTATTCTTCGAATGATTAGGTAGAGGTGTAATCATATTGTTGGTACAATGTTCTCAGGAATTCAGTCCGTGGCCAGACTTACGGTCAAGAAGCGGCATGTCCATGCATGTCCATGTCCATCCATGTGCATGCCCTCAAATTGCAATGCATTTAAAAATACACTCCAATCTATAATATTTATTACATTAGTAAGTAAGTTTGTGTTTGCATTTATTTATATTAATCAAAGACTAATATTTAACTTTATGAAAATTAAATTAAATGAAATACGAGTATTTACATTATTAACAATGTTTGATTATATAATTATGTAAATAGTAAATATTTACAACATATCAACAAAATATAACACTTGTTTCTTTTTTTAAATTCTCCAAGGTGAAGATGTCCAATTCAAAATAAATAATTGATTTATTTGGGGGATTCATAAATAAACATTTACAAGTAGATATTTTTACTGTCAATATCACCGCTCGACTGAACTTGACATTGACACACTAGAGGAAGTGTCGTTACACTCCTTCGAGATTATTATCCTCTGCAGAAACTCGTTAGATTGTACAGAGAATAATAATCTCGATACTAGGAAGCGTATGTCCCGACTCTAATGCCTTATAGGTATGACGTGAACAAGCTTACACACGTCGTAGTTTGAAGCTCGTAAGGCAGCTCTGCCAGCTGGAGACTTATATGACTTTCACACTATTATCACGCCTGTATCCATTGGGTTAAGCAGAGGCCAATTTCCACCTGCTTCTGCACTCTATTTTAAAATTACTTTGCACTGAAGGTTAAGCGCAAAAATTCTCACTAGTCAAAACATAGGTAGTGTAGAGGTTGCCGCAAAGAGGCGACATCACTATGGGTTAGCTGGCTTAATAAACGGCTGTATTAAAAGTTGAAGTGCAAAAAAATTGTATTTACTCGTCTATTGGTTTTCTATTGGAATACAGATTTTTTTATCTAACCATGAATTTTCCTTCCTAGTAACCCATAGAAATCTTGGTTCCTTTAGGTATCCTATAGGTATATATGTAAGCATCAGCAATTGATACTATACATATCCGTATTAGGAACAATCCATAGAGCAAACACTACGAGACGAGATATCTGGTACGCCAGTGAGGCTAGAGAAATTAAGCCGATTACACTAGAATATCGACATCTATCGAAACGATATATCACTGATATTTCTGGCTGCAGCCAGTGCTATTTTATAAAGTGGCACAAAATCCATCCATCAAGCCTGTATTCCCCGAAGGTTAGACAGAGGCGTACTAATATACACATATAGTTCGCCATTATATTTAAGTCCTATGTAATAGGAGGCGAGCCATTAACCGGCACAAATCCCAAACTATGAGTTGCTACTGATAATTTCATAGAAAAACCCAATAACACTTTGCTCGACCTGGCAATAGAACGAACCTCTAGCGTAGCAGTCGCGCTCAGGGTGATAAATGTTTAGTTAGGGCCCCAGTACACGACTTTTTGCATCGTTGATTAGCGAATTGTCGTAACATCGATACTGCATTGTATTTTGGTGACTTTTTGTATCGCGAAATCGCGAGTTTCTTTTCTTTATTATTATTATTATTTGACAGTGGAACAATGGTAGCGTTATTAGGTTTTGTTTTTATACGTTGCCTTGCAACCGCTATTTAATAGTAACACTTTAAAGTACTTACTGCTGTCATCTTGTTACGCCAATGCAGTGCCATTATTTATTACCCGCGACAGAATGGAGACGTATAGATATACGTTTAGGTGAGAGACTGTTTATTTGTTTAACATTCTTTAAATTCAGTGACAAGAGATTTTTTACATATAAGATAGATAGATACGCTTTGATTTATTCAATTCAATGACATTAAATGAAACTTTAATAAATGTTAACAAAAATGTGTAATATAGAATCTTTAATAGCAAAGACTGCCTCATTAGTCTAGTGGCCCCAAGCGCGACTGCTACGCTACAGGTCCTGGGTTCGATCCACAGGTCGAGCAAAGTGTTATTGACTTTTTCTATAAAATTCTCAGTAGCAACTCGGAGTCTGGATTTGTGCCCGGTTAATGGCAATAGGCTCGCCCCCTATTACTTGGGACCTAAACATACCAGGCGAACTGTGGGTGTATATTAGTACGACTCTGCCTAACCCTACAGGGAGTACAGGCGTAATGGTATGTTATCTATGTTAATAGCAAATATTTAATGATGCTGCTAGAGTGGCGAAACATGTTGTTCTTATGACATTATTGTAACAACTATTCGTCTACCATGTTTTTAGCAAATAAATGATTTATTTATTATCTAGCTTCTGCCCGCGACTTTGCCTGAATGGACTTCAGAATTAAGTCCGACCTGGATAAAAAATAGCCTATGTGTTATTCCAGACTGCAATCTATCTCTGTGCTAAATTTCATCCAAATCCGTTCAGCCGTTCTGGCGTGAAACAGTAATAGACAAACCATACTCACAAACTTTCACGTTTATAATATTAGTAAGAATTTGGCTAGTTTAGTAGTTTCGAATAATTAGAAATTGTGTCAGAGATTTGACGTTAGTAATTAAGAATCAATCAAATATTTTATGTTTCGACCTTCAGACTTTTAATTATCGTCCTACACACTTTCACCTCTGAACGTTGAACACGCAACCCACAACCACAAAAACTAATATTACAAAGAGATAAAGTTGATTGTGTGTAGGTGATTATCTGGAACTACGAATCAAATTCTGAAATATTTTTCAGTGATACACTATAACTGAGTGACTTCAGGCTGTCTTTACATGCGCATAATAATATGCACTGTACAATTACGATAAGAAAAATTACTTTTTGTATTGTATCAATACAATCTTTGAGTAGTAAGCATCCATCGTAATGGCGTGAAATTTAACAAGTATTGAAATGTGACCCTCGTTATTGCACTGTAGGTTCGTTAAAAATTAATGTATGGAAATGACATTAGTGTTCGACAATTCGAGCGTCTATATACGTCATTTTCGTTTGTCGATTGGAATTTTACATTGTAACTTGCCAAAGCCGACCCCAGTGATGTAATGTACGGTCAAAAGTTAAATGCTGCGTATAATTTCCGCGTACTATTGCGTACTTGGCATGCTTGGCATTTCTTTGCGCGATTGAATCAGAAATGAGGAGTTCCGTAGAAGAACTAAAGTTGCCGACATAGCTCAAAGGATTAGCAAGCTGAAGTGGCAGTGGGCGGGGCGCATAGCTCGTAGAACTGAGGGCCGCTGGGGCAGAAAGGTTCTCGGGCGGAGACCACGCACCGGAAAGCGCAGCGTGAGACGACCTTCAGCGAGGTGGACGGAAGACCTGGTAAAGGTCGCTGGGAGTCATTGAATGCAGGCCGTATATAAACGGTTCCTATGGAAGTCTTCGGAGGAGGCCTTTGTTCAGCAGTGAACTTCTATTGGCTCATATCAGCCATTATTACGATTGTGTACTATTTCTATCTATCTTTTATAAAGTTGGAATGTGTTATGTCTATTCTGTCTATGACGTTATACTTATAAGGGCTGACCTACAACCATAGAGCCTTTTAAAAGGTCCGAAACGTGTCTGGATTTAATTATATTATCTATTTATCGCAATAAAATTTGTAATAAGAGCTTTTATTTCAGTATTTAATTTTCGCGAATGTCATAGGAGACCTACTTAGCAGGCTGCCTAGCTATATCTAGCTTAGTTGGTTAAAGCGTCAGGTATACTTACCTAACCGGAACGACGCCTGTTCGAACCCTGCCTGACGCCATATTATTCTTTCATTGAAATTTATATCTTTGGGAATGTGCATAAAATATAATACCTACACGATAATTTTCGCGTAAGTGTCAGAAATCAGTTAGTGCTATTTATCTACAATTAATAAAAAAATAAAATATTTAAATTTAGCCTTAACCACATTTATTATAATGGCGGGTTAAAACTTAAGCCTTAAGACAACAGGCTATTTAAAACAATTACAAGTGTTGTCCGGCCAAGAAAAGCGGTTAGAGGTAGCTTGAGAAACTGGGCAGTGCTATAAATAACGTTATTGAATAATAAAGATAGTTCTCGCCAAAAATAAGTATTTCGGGCCACAGATTTTTCTAGCAATAGCTGTCACATACCATCACGCCTGTATTCCCCGAAGGGTTTATTTATTTATTTATTTATTTACGGCACTCCAACGACTTATTCACTAGTACATTTTAGGGATACAATATCAGACTTAAACTCTAGAGTGAATTTGTCACTTAAAGGTGTGCACAGCACTTGCAGTAATTTCCAAGTTTTATAATGTTGCTAAGTAGATAAGAAAATTAAAAATTAAAAAAAAGGGTTAGGCAGGGGTGTACAAATGCACACGCACAGTTCGTCAGTATACTTAGATCCCATGTAATAGGGAGCGAACCTATTGCCATTAACTGGGCACAGATCCAAACTCTGCACTGCTACAGAAAATTTCATAGAAAAACCCAATAACACTGCTAGCTATGGAAGTCGAACCCAGGACATCTAGCGTAGCAATCGCACTCAGGGCCACTAGGCTAATGAGACAGTTTGCTGCTTGTGATAAAGCTACTGTTTACTTTGATTAAGATACGTAGTACCTACTATTAGCGCGGGTGAAACCGCTGGCAGGTCGCTAGTATTCTATAACAGTAAATAGGCGATGGTTTAATATGACAACATATTTTAATAGTAATAAAATAAAAAAACAAAACCAATATTTTTATATTTTTGGAGGCAGTTTTACTTTTTCTTAAAATTTATTTTATTTCAAAATTTTTAGTAGCGAGTAGAATTTTATGTAGGTATACCTTACGACGTTATCATTTACTCGGTCGTTAAGTATTATTGTCATTTTATTGTGTATCAAATCTTAACCAAATTCCTCTGAAGTATTACCTACCGATCTAAAAAGTAATCATCAAAACCGATTCATAATTGATGGAATAATCGTAACAAACATACCTACAAAAAATACACATAGTCGAATTGAGAACCTCCTCCTTTTTTGAAGTCGGTTAAGAATTAAAAAAGTCCCAGTGAGATGGTTTTGGCATGTCGAGAGAATGGATGAAAAGCGATTAACGAAAGAGATTTATAATGCGAATGTCAGTGGAGCCGCCGGGAGAGGACGCCCTAGAAAGACATACACCGACCTTATCGGTGAGATCCTGCAAAAAGGTCAAGTGTGTAGTACTCGCAACCGGCGCGTGTCTATGACGAGATGTATGAATGTGGATGAAGCAAAAGAGGTGTGCAAGAATCGTAGGAAGTGGCGTTCTGTTGTTTCTGCCTACCCCTATGGGAATTTTACATTATAGCTTGCCAAAGCCGACCCCAGTGATAAAATGTAAGGTCAAAAGTTAAATGCTGCCGATAATTTCCGCGTACTATTGCGTACTTGGCATGCTTGGCATTTCTTAGCGCGATCAAATCAGAAATGAGGAGTTCCGTAGAACTAAAGTTGCCGACATAGCTCAAAGGATTAGCAAGCTGAAGTGGCAGTGGGCGGGGCACATAGCTCGTAGACCGCTGGGGCAGAAAGGTTCTCGAGTGGAGACCACGCATTGTAGCAAGTGGCGTTCTGTTGTTTCTGCCTACCCCTATGGGAAAAGGCGTGAGTGTATGTATGTATGTAAATGGGCGAACGAGAATATAAACCGAACTTATAAAAAAATAATTAAATATATTACTAAAGCCTAGACAATATACGGACAATATTTGTATTGTTATACGTGTTTGTAATTGTGTACGACTCGAAAACAGCTCTAAATTTCGATAAAAATAATAAAAGATTTACATGGGTAATAAATTGGTCTAGCTAGGGCTAGCTAGATAGACTTTTACATCTGGCCCTAGGTATATATAGGCCAAAATTGCAATCATTTGCTATGAGCCCGAAAAATAATATCATCAAGCCTACTGAATTACCCCACCTCATTTCTGCCAAGTTAAATCTAAATACTACACCATTTTTTTATAAAATTTATCAATACACTCAAAAACAACGACTCTGCAACATCATGTCACAATGAAAAACTCGAGCGATTTTCCTCCCTTTTATCACAATGCTCAAAATTAGCGCTGCATCAAGCGCCCCAGTAATTACCCTTTCACCCGGCAGATGGCGGGAGTTTTAATTTTTCGATTTCGGACCAGCCTGTATAATGCATGAGGCTTTTATCGCCGCCGCGGCTCCTTCGGGGATTCGTGGGTTGTGGGCCAAGGATAAAACGATAGCGGGATGGGACTAGTTATATTTGTTCAAATTTCAATAAGTGGAGAATTTTCTATACAACTTCATAGAAAACTTGAATAAAGACCCCAGTACCGGATAAGCCCTTTAAGCAAAGTAAGCAGCTGCTTAGGGCATCACGAGTCAGAGCATAATCAAACTTAGTATGTTCGGCATCCAGGGACGACGGTGTCGCTGCCACCATAAGCATTGCCATTTCAGTTTTCTCATTTTGTAAAAAATCGGAATTTTTTACTTGTTAAGTCAAAATTATTATATAAATAGAACCAGATCTCGATACCTAACAATACCTTCACGGGTCGGACAGAGTTTTCTTAACACATTGTATACATACATACATAGACTGTTAAAATTATTAGGTACCCTTCCTTTTTCATAGTTTGGAAATAATTGAGTATCAAATACGAAACGAAAGTACCTATAGTCTGACTACGAAATCTTAGGTGATGGTCACCTAAGATGGAGAAGAGAGAGGTGGGTGTGTAAAATAGGGTCACAGAGGGCACCACTCGCGAAAATGCACTGAACGATCCAACTCCAATGAGACAACATAATAAGGCAAGTTAAAAAATTCAAAGATAAGTTGGTTTTATTAAATGCGATGTGAATGTGGAGGTAATTGGTCAAGTGTTCACTGTATCTTTATTTCGGTATAACGTTGGTAAGAGAAATTCGGTCCGCCCAAATTAGGTAAAACCGCTGTCTCTTATAAAATATACTACGTATCAGCCACGTACCCTTTTTAGAGTACCACAGATAGGCACGGAAGTACGGCTGGACGGCGTTCTGTGCCATACTTAGCTGTCCATTAACTATTCTATCGCGAATTAGAGCGGTAATTAACTGCTTTCTTCATTACCGAGTTGTATTTTCGGATTTTCTGACCAGCTATTTTTGTTGTTAATAGGATTTAACGTAGGTTCTTTTCAAGCTATTCCTAGCTTAAATACAGTAATGGAATGGATTTTTTTATGCAGCTTATTAAAATTAAAAACACGAAAGATAAACAATCTTGATATCGTCCTCCTAGCTTTTTTTACCAAAGGGTTGGTTCTAGTCTCACCAGATTTGGCTGAATATCTGGGCAACGCTGACGTACAAAGGATAGACTGATTGTCAGGCGTTTAGTCGTAAAAGAACCCTAAAAACCTTTTCATGTAGGTCTTTCAAATTTTTTACAATAATCTCAAACAAGCATAAATGGTAAGCGGTAGCCGCAAGGACGCTATCAACAGCAGGAACCAAACAGCGACATTACTCTCACGTTGTGATCTTCAAATATAACATACCATCACGCCTTTATAACCCGAAGGGTTAGGTAAAGGCGTACTAATGTACACTCACAGTTTGCCGGTATGTTTTAGGTCCCACATAATACAGGATCGGCCGGGCACAAATTCCCGACTCCGAGCTGCTACTGAGAATTTCTTAGAAAAACCCAATAACACTTTTAACTATGTTTTTGTGATTTTTTTGCATTTTCCATGCTGAAAAATTGCGGTGGCTTAGAGGTCAGAGCGTCTGGACTGAATTGTTCCTTCACTAAAATAACCAATAACACTTTTTTCGACCTGAGAATAGAACCCAGGACTTGCCACGTCCCTTGAACCCTTTTGCCATGTCTTAGCAAAGGTCTCCTCCATAATTTTATTATCCTTGTTATATCACCTACGTTTCTTCAGCCTGCCCTGATGGCGAAAGATAAGATTGTCAAGCTTGCCGCGCATGATAATCTTGTCTCACGTTCAAGGAAATATTTTTCTAACGCAATCAATTCGAACTGATTAGTCCTGACTGATTACGAAAACTTTTAAGGTAGGTACAACCTAGCAACCTGTGTTACAGTAAAACGTAGACCTTATAAGTTATAAGGTAATACAGTTATTTTGTAAGTACTTATCTCATAATAGAGTTATATATTATCAATGCGCTGGTTTGGAATAAACTTTGGTACGAATCAGCTGTGTCTCATTGCATTTCCACCCGGGTAAATATAATTTTGCGAGACTGTTTTTTGCCGAAAAAGTAGGTACCTACTGATTACAGTATGAACATATTGCAGTCTCTCAAAATTATATATTTTATTATAAAATACCTACTAGACAGCATAAATATGAACAGTAGGCACGAGATCGACTTCTGTACGGTACTTCGGTACTACGGTACTACGGTACTTCTGACGGGTACGGTTCCCTGAACAAAAATATTTTTATGGCCTTTTTGATGTCGAAAATCCTCATGGCATCTGTGACCTCGGAAGGTGGCAAAAGTAACAAGTAATATTCTGAATAGATCTGTTTATATATTTATATCGAATTCCGGCTGAAGATGTATACATTAACTACCTTTTTGTGATTTTTTACTTTACGTGGGAGAGCCATGCTTCGACACGGAGTGATAGGCCTCACAGAAAACCGGCGTTAAACAACACTTACGTTGTGTTTCGCCGAGTGAGTGAGGTTACCGGAGGCCCAATCACCTTTTAAAAGGTCGGTAACACACTCGTGACTCTTCTGGTGTTGCAGGTGTCCATGGGCGGTGGTAATCGCTTACCATCCGTCTGCCCGTTTGCCCGTATCCCATAAAAAAAACCAGAATCCGTAAATTCAGAATGTGAAGGCAAATTTCGATCTGGTGGGTGGGATTCGGTGGCTTAGAGATCAGAGCGTCTGGTGTATCTAAACAAAATTGCCCGCGATAAAATTTTTCCTTTACTAAAATAAAAAGAAAAAAATGTATTAATGTATACATTTTTTTCTTTTTCTTTTAGTAAAGGAAAAATTTTATCGCGGGCAATTATGAATTATATCCTTAACAAGCAAAATTTATTTAAAATTTAAATATTAAGTATTTTTAAAAGAAGCCAGCGTTATCTATCTGCTGAAATCTCTGTTATTCATCGATTATACAGGAAAACTAATATAATTATATTAAATTACATACATAATTAAATTAAATAAATTTATTGACAGAACAGTATTATATTTTTGTTTATTTCATGCATATTTGTGTTCTAGGTATACTTAATAAGCAAAAGGTAAAACAGAAATATCTTTTTTAATTTCAACTTAAAGTGCTTTCCAGTTATTTCCAACACAATATCATTAGGTATTACATAACAAAAAGTTAAAACAGGAAAGGTTTGAACGAGATGAGCAAGACAGTAGGGCGGGGGCGGATTGCAGCATCCGCCGGATGTGGCGTAGCCCCCACTCCCGCCGGAAGCGACCGAGCCCTTCCGACAAACGCAAAGGTGGTAGCGTCCGCAAATATTGAGTAGACATTGTTTTCTTTAGGTATTTCAAAATAATACTGGGTATCATTTTTCTGGGACTGCCTCATTAGTCTAGGGGTCCCAAGCGCGACTGCTACGCTTGAGGTTCAGTAAATACAGGCGTGATGGTATGTGATGTGTTATCATTTTTCACTGTCATTTGCAAAGTACGTTTATGCTTAGGTAATCAACGCAGCATTAAAATGATAATCACTGAATTCGAAAATAGAAAAAAAAATATTCAACTGAATTTCAAATTAAAATATAATTAATTTCAAAAATATAATTCTTAATAACAGCATTATTTTTAATTATTTTAATAGATTCATAGCTGTTCCGTTTTTACATAAGAAAGCTCTTATACCTACTACTAACTTTTCTAGGAAGATACCTAATTTTTTAAGTAGAACTTCCTTGTATAACTTAGGTACGCATTAAAAGATTTTGGGAGAATATCCATAATTTTGGGTCCAAATTGTATAATGAAAGTAACACGGCCTTTACCATAGCTTGTAGTTATAAAGACATAAGCTAGAAATGTTGCTTCGCACAGTTCGCCGGTATGTTTAGACCAAATCCCAAACTCCGTGCTGCTACTGATAATTTCATAGAAAAACCCAATAACATTTTACTTGACCTGGGAATTGAACCCAGCAGCTCTATCGTAGCAGTCCCGTTTATGACCACTAGATTAATGAGGCAGTTATCTAACAACAAGTTCATAATCCTTCGTACAAAATCTAAAGCATATTTTGCTAACGGTACAGCAAGCCGCGCTCGTACAGACTGGGGAAAATATGTTATTCGCGTATCCCAATTAAAATCATAATTAACTCCGTACTAAAGCAAGCGCTAATCCCAATTATAGAGCCTGCCGGTTTTATCTTCGTGTAACATTGTACGAGTGAGCACTACGATCCGTACTAGAGAATAATTTAAAAATCAAAATAAATAATAATTATAACACGAGGATGATGACTTCGGATAAATTAGTTGTTCCCAGAGTTACAAACGTGTATGGAGATAGGACTTTAAGAAAACGTATACCGTATATACTCAACAGTTTACCCGCCGACATCAGAATCGAACCTAATAAAAATAAATTTAAAAGAAAGTTAAGAACATACCTTATAGATACCCTACCATGAAACATTAATTGTGCACTTCATTACTAGTACCTACCTACATGTTATTAAGACTAAAATTTTATCCCACAGTCAAACTGTTTGTACAGTTTTGTGGGGCTTTGTATTACTTCGTAACACCTTCTATGTACCTCATAATCAATAAAATAAATAAATAAACCCAAAGTGAAACTATTAAGAAGAATAGAACACTGTTCACTGAGATTCTTAGTCTGTGCAATGTTTAGTAATCAAATCAATATTCAATTTAATTAATACGTAACATGTACGTAATTGCACATATACGATTAAATCAAGTATTATTATATAGTATATCAATCCATTAGACTGTACCACTGCTAAGCACGGGTTTAATCTCATAATAAGAGGAATTAGGTTATATAGTCCACGGCTCTGCCCTAATGCAGATCCGGTCCGGACCGGTCTAGGCAAGTTAGGCAGACTTCACACGCCGTGGAGAAAATCTCTCAGATATACAGATTTCCTCACAAAAACTTCCTTTACCGTTGATAATTAACTATAACGAATAACGATAAGTCAGAATTCGACTACTATAATGTTAATGAATATCTTAATGAAAAAATAATATCCTAAGTTTAATTCATAATAATAATAATACTATAATACATCTGACATTGTATTAAATTTACTTTTTAAATAACCAAACAATAACTGATTTGTCGACATTGCCGTAATAAAAATAATACCCACACACTATGCATTTTGCCTTAAAGACATACAAATTTATTGTATGTCTTTAAGGCAAAACATAGCGCACTAATTATGTATAACTAATTAAGACCAATATGTATCACCTGTTTCACAAATAAATTATTCTGATTCTGAGACCTTTGATTTGCCAGTCCATAGATCATATCACTGCGCTATCACTGCTCTCGCGTTATAGGTGGGCTTTTTCTTATATCAGACTGCGGACAGGACTTAAGCTTCGTCTTACGTCGATTTGGCATACCGGACGCTTTAGGGCCGTTTTTTGCATAGCCAGATAACTTTATCGGAGGAATAAATTTAAATGTTTGACAGATTTTCTATACAAAATCTGCCAAACGTCAATTTTATTCATGTGTTAAAAATTATCTGGCGATGGAAAAATCGACCCTTAGCCGAATACGAGACAGAAATCTCTGTCTATGATGGCGAATTTCTCCTTCCTATGGCGTCAATACCAACTGATGACGACTCATTACCGTGTCCTTCAACCAACATTGTAAGGTTAACTAACTATAAAGTTGTAGTTCAATACCAATTATGGCTTACCTATACTACAAATATACTTACAAACGTTAAGCCCTAGCCATTATCTTCTTCTATACTTATAATAAATCTGTAGAGACGTCAATTCTGTACATGACATATATTTCCAAAATAACTATCAGCGGGTGATTAGTGATCGATACTGACGCCAAAAATGCAATCAGTAAAATTTTTGTCTGTCTGTCTGTCTGTCGGTCTGTCTGTCTGTGTGTCTGTCTGTCTGTATGTTCGTTATAGAAACAAAAACCACTCGACGGATTTCAACGAAACTTGGTACAATTGTTCTTTATACTCCTGGGCAGGTTATAATATACTTTTCATCACGCTACGATCAATAGGAGCAGAGCAGTGAAGGGAAATGTTGGGAAAATTAGTGATTCATGAGAAAGGTTTCAAGCTGTAAAACATCACGCTACAACCCTTAGGAACGGGCCAACGCAGGTGAAACCGCGGGCGAAGAACTAGGGAACAAAGTAACTATTCCACGCGGACGATGTCGCTGGCAAAAGCTAGTCATTAATTAAAATTAAAGTGTTATAGTCTGTACAATAGGAACGCAAGTAAAATCGAACACCTAAAATATGACACCAAAATTTCACAAATAAGTTCTTAAAAGTATAAATTCTTAAATTTCTAGCAGTAAGTTTACATTTTTAATGGATGGACGGCCGACGTAGTGAAACAACTTGAGAATTCCCTAGTTTAAATAGGTTTCTCCCTTGTAAGAGTACTTAGACCAGATAGCTTCTTAATCGCTGGATTCTTGGATTGTCGCTGTTTTTTTTTATGGGATACCGCCGCCGCCTATTACCGCCGCCCATGAACACCAGCAACACCAGAGGAGTCACAAGTGCGTTGTCCCCTTTTAAAAGGGGATTGGGCCTCCGGTAACCTCACTCACAAAATTGATTATTTGATTTTACATTAGGTAGGTATGCAGCACACCAAGTTATATTCCAGGTTTAAAAATCTAGTAGATATAGCGGACGATTTAACCCCCAGACAAGTGACATCAACATAATACATCACGAAAAAACAAGGACCTGCCCAAATCACTGTGCGTATAAAATATCCGTCAAGGAAGCCATTTGAGCAACAATCTTCTATTAGAACCCAATAGATATTTCACCACAAAAAGTACTATTACCCTTTCTTATTTACCTTTACAAGTTTTTATTTTACTTTCCGTGTATTCTAAATACATCGAGGGGTAACAATAAATGGAACACTTCTATCTAATGTCAGCCGTTAAACTCACAAACCGGAACGATCCCGGATACGATTCGGAGCTGGCACGTGGCCGTAACGACATGCCGACACCGCAATTGTGGTAAAAATTGTTTTAAATGATTGTATTAATTTTTTAGGGGCAACTTTTCCGTTTACAATTTGCTGTTCGGTTGAATTCCGAGTAATGAAAACTAAAAGGTAAAAAACTTTCCTTTTTATTGAAATATTTTGTTTATTTTGTGGTATATTATCTAACTCACTTCAGTGGTTCTAAGCGCTACTGCTACGTTAAAGTTCTTAGGTTCGATTCCCAGGTCAAGCAAAGTGTTATTGGGATTTTCTATAAATTTCTCAGTAGCAGCTCGGAGTTTGGATTTGTGCCCGGTTAATGGCAATAAGGTCGCTCCTTATTATGTAGAACCTAAACATACTGGCGAACGTTGGTATGTTTGTACATGCAATAGTACACCTCTGTCTAACCTACGGGAAATACAGGCATGATAGTATATAATGTTATGTTTTTAAGCTTAAATCTACACTGGATCTATTACAAAACATTGTCATCCTCAAAATGTTAAAAGGCTCCACTGAGCAATTGTAATAATCAGAAATCAGAGACCGCGTTTCCACGAGTTATTGAGATCGTTTTGTAATTGAGAGAAAGGAATGGCACTCTACAAATTAAATATCTCCATCACTTTCACACAACATCCAGGTGGTACGCCCTAAGTTCATAAGTATTTAGAATCTAAGATCTGCAATTGCAATAGAGTGTCTATACAGTTACCAACTACTTCCTTTGTAATCCCGACGCAAAAGAGGGGTTTTATAAGATTGTAGCGTGTATCTGTGTGTCTGTGTATCTAGTCTGTTCCATCGAAGCACCTGATCGGGTGAACCGATTTTGATCAATTTATTTCTGTTCGAATGGTGTGTTAGTCGAGAGTGTTCTTAGTTATGTTTCAAAAAAATCTGCTCATCCTTTTGAAGATCATCACCTCTTTTCTTGATGATGAGATAAGGATAAACAACTTCCACGGGTCTGATCAATCCAAAATTTTAATTCCTGTCAACAACAAGTGACAACTCTTTAAAGATTTTTATGTTGGGGCTTTCATAATGTTTTTAATTTAATAGTAAGTATCAAAAATATTGTTCTGATAAGCAGTAATGTGCTAACGTTATTATGTTCCGTTTTGAAGTTACTAGACAAATGATAAAATATCTGAAGTCAAACACTCCAGCTTTGGTAACCGCTTACCATCAGGCGGACCTTGTACTAAGAAACCTAAATTGCACTCTTACTAGTTTAAAAAAGAGCTCATTATTTATTTTAACATCGGAAGCATCAATAACGCTTACATTTCTCACCCTCACACTAAAAAGAGCATGAACACAAACTAAATAATTATAATTCGAGACACCCCTAAATACCAGGGGTGTCTAAATTCACATTTGATTATTATTTTTTAAGTTCAAACGAGCATGTCTCTATTTGTCTGATTGCTGGTCACGTGACCAAGTAAGGGTAGGGATCTTTTACTACACTGGCGGGACACACCGACTTGAGTTTATGGGATTATACGCCAATTTGACGCGTAATTTATGTTTTGTGCACTGTATCGGGGTGTAAATGTGCTCTTAGCCTTATCCTAGGAAATAAGGAAAAAGCTCCGCAGTGATAGCTCAATAATAAAACCATGGACTCTTAAAGTTTGGAATTAAAGACACGCAAGGTGTTGAAATATCGCTTCCAGAGAAGGAAAATATCATAAGCAACAGCGTGAGAAGTCTGTTACGCTGCGCCGGGGTACCATAGTCAACTATAAGTCCAATCAATCTCAAAGATGGCCCATGCTCTACAGGGGGTAAGAGCTGATTTATGACGATGATCGTCAACTCTAAAACTGAAGTCAAAGTCAATAGATATACAAAGTACGCGCATAAACACATTTTTTTCTACAGTATAATGTCAATTTGATATTAAAATCGAAAAACTAAAGTCTAAACTATGCAAATAGAGACAAATTCAGGCGAGGTGAAAACACCAAATTTCGGTCCTCACATACACATAAAATAAAACGCGAAAGTGTCAGCGGTGTCCCTTGAGATCTAGCGTCATGTGCCACGCGTCGATCCAATAGCAAATAGATTAGATTATGCATTTTGAACGGACGTACGATATCGGTTTTCTATATGGCCTTTTTATTTAACCCTACGTTCCAGTTTCTGTATTTTTCACCCTTCGATGTGATGTGAAGGATTACGTTTGAAATAGTTTTCAATGAAAGTGTTAGTCGTTTTTAGTATAACAAAGAACTGCAAAACGCAAAAAGTAGTTTATTGTAATTTTTACCATGTATCTCTTAATTTAGATTAGGCTATTTAATGAAGTATTTGGCCAACAAAATTTGAATATGTCATACCATCGACTCCAAGAAGAAGAATGAAGCGGAGAATCAGATACTAATATAAAGACGCTTATGATCAGTAGTAGCCCACATTCGTCGCTAATCCTGACGAAGATACATACAACTCATAGATAATTTTAAACCTTTTTGGAAAAAGATAATCGACTTTAAGGAATTAATGATTTTTGGAACCGATATTTTTTTAGATATTTGTTATCCTCTCGGGAGTAAATATATAATATAATACCTACGCTATCAAACAAAATCGAGTCAAGCAATTATGCGCGATCATTAAATCAATCAAAATTTATAATTTTCATACTTATACAGACTTAGTTAATCTCCTCCTATTTAGTGTTTACTTACTGGACATCAATTTAAATTTATTAAAAATTAGCTCTCCCGTTGCAATACGTTTTTTTTCGCTATAAACCTTCCCAGGCACGCACATAACAACTCACCAAAGTTTCATCGCAATAGGATGAATGGTTTGGCAATGCATAACGGGCAAACATACAAACATTAATTTTTATTTATGTAGATAAATAAATAAATTCTTTATTGGACACAAACATGGATTATACAAGAGACATAGACTTAATCTTTATAGACTAGCAATTAGTACGTAATGAATGAAGAAAATTAAGTAAAGTAATATCCAAAATTATTTAATTCCAGTTAGTAGGATCAAACAAACTTTGGGCCTAGTGTTGTGCCTAACTGTCAAACCGCTATCACCAATTAGTGAGGTGACATTAATTGTGATGTAAACTTTGGCAGTAGAGAGGGAAACTCTGAGGCACGCGTAAGCCACGCGCCCAAATTTGGGGCTTTTACCCTACTCAACCTGACCAATTTGGCTAGACCTCCCCCGCTTTCCTCGTACGATAAAATTAGGGTGTGAAAAAGGAAGTGTGCAGAGCATTCTTGGTCACGTTATAATGGTGGCTGGTACTCGAACTTTAATGTTAGAGCACTTATCTGTTATTTCTTTATTGTTGTAATTTTCGGGGGCAGTTGAGTGCTTGAGACTGCATACATTTTGTCGTTGAACAAATTTTGGTTGATAGCCAACCTGATGGGCTGCGCACATTACAAACATTATTGCGGTGTTAAATTGCTTGAGAAAGCAGCAAAATTTAACCGTTTTATATTTCTATTAAATGTGGTTTACATAGCAATATGTTCGACGTAAATTCTTGTAACACCGTGTAACGGTCCGTACATCATAATTTCTTGTAGGTACAACATTGTTGCGCTCCTCATCAACATGGTATTATAATTATGGTTTAGCATTTTTCCATAAAGTATGCGATTTTTATCAGCTGACTACTTAATTATTTCATTAAATTTCATTCTGAGATCTATAAAGAATAGTTTCCTTTTTAGATTTAGCGGAATTCAGCGTTTCCTCGAAGTTATGTCGAGCTTTCGTAAAAGAAAAAATATTTTTGCACAAATCGTAGGGATTCCCAAGGAGTATCCTTATATTGGGTTATTAAGTTATAATTTATTAAATACTACCGTCATCGTCCGCTCAAAGAAATATTTTTCAGGACAGTATCGAGGAAAAATACAGCCGGAAGCCTTGTTTTACATAAGGATCTAATTCATGTCTCCTGCCTTATTAAGTCATTAGTCGAACCATAATTTTATATCCGCGGGCACTTGTGGAAAGGAAATTTTCAAATCGTGCAGATTAGCCTTTAGAAAATGCTGAACTCCATTATTAATACAGAAATTACTTGAAAAGAATCCCATGAAAATTAAATAATTATGTACTGAATTAGTAGTTATTTTTCCTGCACAATCAAACGGCGTGGGTTCGAAACTCGCGCGCATTAAAATTCAAAGTCCGCTCACAAAAGAGAATACTGTACGAGCCACCGAATTGTTATCCTTGGGGTTTAATTATGGCTTTGTGGTTGAAAAAAAGAATATTTCATAGTCCTTGGGGATGCCCTGAAAGGCGAAGTCATGACTAGAAAGCTGGCTAACTGAATACTGAAGGAGTTTGTATACTTACTTGCTAATAGGGCGAAGTGAGCTCCCTGGCATCTCTGATAAATTCGCATCAACTGCAAAAAACGAAGCATCTTTGATAAAATAATATCGGTTTCGATTTAAATTCAATATATTCACATTATTAAAACCATTAAAATCAATGTCTTTTAGGCTAGTCAAAAGTTACCCTTATCCTTATTTACCCTTTCCATAATGACAAAAATATATCATTTAACAAATACTTGTTTAAATAATAGTAGGTATTTAGCTGTTAAAATATCACCAATACAGAGTAATTATGTGCCATTCTAATACGGAACATGGACTCATATCCATTTCCGAAAAGATTAGTAGGTAATTATACTTTTATCAAGATTTCCAATCCTATTTTTACATCGCAATCATGTTTACATTATTGTCATTTTATTTAGTCCAAATATTATTGTACCTACATAAGTACTAGCTTCTACTCGTTACTTTACCCGCCATGTGTTAACTTTGACATGTTTAAATCATACCAGTCTGGATGCATAGTAGTGTGCAACCAAGTTTGAAGGTGCAGTGTATCTTACCTAAGCTACATTTCAGCTATTTCAAAGCCAACATTTTAGAATATACTATTTAGAACATTTAAGTTAGATACTAATTCGATAATTATATGTACCTACTTAGAAAGTAGTATTCAGTTAAATACGGAAAACTGTGCCTTTTACATACATGTTTTTAATCGGATGGGTATTTGACAAGACATTGCAACAATATTTAAAATATTGCTTCAGTATTGCGGGATCTCCTGTGTGTTTTGAAGACACAAGTTTGATATGCATAAAAATCCAGAGCCAAAAACACCAATTCTTACACCATTAGACCATCCAGAGAAGGTGGGAAGAGCTGAACTTTCTCCAAAAACACTGCAACACAACATTGAGTAGAAGAAAAGTAAGAAGACCTTTTCCCTGCTGTGGGAAACTGCGGGCTTTTAATAATGATAAAGAAATCATCCGTAAAATTCTATACCTAATCAAGCAACTTTTTTAAATTACACACAGTAGGTACTAATGCGTTGCTGCCGTACACGTCAGTTTGATACTTGGCTAGTTAGTGTACCTACTCACTTTTTAACAAGACAGTAAATCTAACTAATAGAATATAAAATAATACCAGAGCGTCCGAATTTTTTTACAACCTAAAAACTTTGACATCTATAACAAAAGCAACTGAAAAGTTGGCTTTTATATGTGTCTAATCTCCGCGCTATAAACTTGCCCCGCTGCCGCGCACCCGTTGCCCTGTGATTTCTTCTTGATATTTTATTTAGAAGATTAAGACTCTTTCTGAAGGTCGTTAGACGGTTCCCTCCATTATGCCAGTTTATGATCCCATTCCGAACTGGCTGGAGCAGACTGTTGACGCATTCTTTGTACCTTTTTCTAACAAATTAGGAGGTAAACTTTTGCTTGTAAATTGCAATGATGTGCGAGTGCTTGGCAGATTCGCTGGGGAGAGAATTCTGTAAACTTATGGGTTTTTTGCCCACATAAAGAGAGAATTTTGGAGTGCGCCGAAAATTACGTTTTCAGTTACAAAATTATTTATGGTTTAAGAAAATCATTCCCCCATGAGCAAAACTCCGATGACGCCTAACAGTCTGTGTTGGTTTTTCAATAGGTATTTATCAGAGAAATATTTTTTACAATTCGACTTCGGAATTTCTGTCAAAGCGTATTTGGATATGTACCGTATACGTATTGGATATTAATCGGATGATTAGGTAGAAATAATGATAAAAGTCCATTCTAATTAACTTATGACAAAACTGATCAGGGTGAAAGAGTTTGAAAAAATCCCGAAAGTTATAGATAGATAATTTAATTACTAGGCATAAGTCAGAACAAAATTCTGCAAAAAATTTGGCAATTAGTTCTATCACTTTCGAATGATTCATGTAGTAATTCTGATCATTTCGACATTGTATCGGTTCTAAGGATTCAAAACTCACGTGAGCGTATAAAGGAACGAAGTTCAACATCTTCATCAGTTTTAAAATATTGATATAGTTACTATACTTTAGATAAAAATGTGAGCATTGTAAACCTGTCTTTTAGGTTCATAATACATAGGATTATGTAATTCTTGTAATGTAAAAAACAATCAGTTTGGAGTAGTGTAGAGGCTATAGTCTCATACAAATAAATGCACCAATAACAAGAAAGTATAAAAATGTTGCAACAGAAGTACTTGTATAGGCACGCGAGGCATCTTATGCTTATTGCACTTTAATCTAATCCACTTACGGCTGCATACAAGTGCTGTTATTTAAATTTTAACATGGCCGAGTATGTTTTATGTGAAATATTGCGCCGTCTACGAGCCAGTGACAAATAACAAGTGCACGTGGCCGGTCGCGCCTTTTATAAGAACATGTGGCGCAAGTTACAAACGGATGACGTAATTTTCATGTACTGCGTCATTAGCCTAGTGGTCCTGGGTTCGATTCCCAGGTCGAGCAAATTATTATTGGGTTTTTCCATGAAATTCTCAGTAGCAGCTCCGAGTTTGGGATTTGTGTCCGATTAATGGCACTAAGCTCGCCCCCTATTATAATAAATAAAATAAAATAGCCTTTATTCTCTGACTTTTTAGTGCGTAATCATAACAATATTTTATACGCCCCCTATTACATGAGACCTAAACATACCAGCGAAATGTGGGTGTACATTAGTACACCTCTGCTTAACCCTTCGGGGAATACAGGCGTAACATTATGTTATGTTTTTATAATGTACTCAATAGGAGATCCCTGTCAGTGACGATCCTGCAGATCTGGCCAAGATTTGGGCCAGTAACTGTTTTTAAATGTCATACCATCGACACTAAGAATTTCGACATCACTGGCAAAGACCTCGGTAGCCTAGTGTATAAAAACTCGTAGGCCACAATGCAGGATTGTACAAGAAATATTTATAATTCTATTCTCCAATGGAGAGAGTTATAAAGACTGGCGAGGTAAGAAAAAAGGTCGAACACCCCGGCAATTTGAATTTGTATAGAACACAACCTCAAGACTAGAAACGTCAAAATGTGACATTAATCCGTCACATCTTGACATTCATTATTCATTTGTTTTTTGTTACATTTTTGTTTCCTGATAGTATAGAAGCTCGCATCTCAATTATCTCAAGTCATGTGATCGAAACAACTAATAGCCGTAGGACAACGTCTTAGCGATCGTTTTGCGATTGGAAGGAAGGGATGTAACTATACACGTTGAACAGCGCTATCCCTTTCTCACACTCTAAAAATAATCGCACTAACTCACCCTTTTAGAGTGACCTACTATCTCAGATCTGGTATTTCCCACATTATTATCAATTGGGTTTTTTGATAGCCTAGTGATATTACCATTGGACTGCCAAGTCTCGAGTCTCGAGTTCGAATCCAAGTCGTGACTTTTCGAAGTCATGTACACTAGTTAATTATCACGCGCCTAAACAATGAAGGTTAACATTGTGAGGAAATCTGCATGCCTGAGAGATTTTCTCGACGGTGTGTGAAGTCTGCCAAGAACCCGCATTGGGCTTGCGTGGTGGACTATAACCTAATCCATCTCATTGACCCCGTGTGAGGACGGGTCACAATACTGCTCCTCACTGCCATTCAGCTAGGCACCCCGTAAGAAGCGTGAAAATATTTGACTTGCTCGGTGGTGGGACCTCTTAAAGCACCTTGGTGTGTGTTCCGACTTTTGCACATAAGAACCAGTTCCCCTCGGTTGCTACGGCTCTGGCAGTTTGCAGTCCGTAGGGGCTTTTAAAGATCGGCAACGCATCAGCAACTCCTCTGGTGTTGCAGGTGTCCATGGGCGACGATGACTACTTACCACCAGGTAGCACGTCAGCTCGTTTACCGACTTAATCCACAAAAAAACTGAGGGAAGACCCGTGCCCAGCATGGGACAGTATTAATTGATTATGTTGTGTTTTTTGTTTAGGTTTTAAGCCCTTTTAGAGCATAATTGATAATTTCAGGGCATACATAATTCCCAGTGTACAAATGTCACTATCGCTTCATCCTCTGTATTGGACCTCAAAGCCAATGCACTTACTTCGGCTCCTTTATAGACGGTGAACTAAGTAAATCCTCTTTACGTGAGTAAAATTCGCTTTGATTTTCAATATTATGTGAAGATTACTGCGTCTTAGCTAACTCGACGACTTTTTATACGTTGGAAAACATGAAGGAGTATACCAAGTCGTTAGCCGATATTCAAGGCTTAATTTGTAGGTTGAAGCTGCTGGTTTTACTTGAATCTGTGACATACACGACAATATCGATATTCTTGTGCCCTCTAAACATTACTAAGTACTACGATTATTAATATATCTACAAGCCTAGAACTATAAGACATATAACAATCGTTAGTTGGACAGTTTTATCTTTTAGGATATTGCCCAGAAATTGGATAGCGGTGGTTTGAATACCTCACGCTTGCGAGTATTAGACCGATAAGGCTGTCTACAGACCTTCATTGTGCAATGTAACTTACAGAAGTAGCAGTAGTAGCAAGAAAAACAGTTTTCTAAAAAGAAAAAAGATTTTTTTTTTCTTCTCGAAAGTCTTTTGAAATAATGAACATATTGCAACGACCTGATATCGTTTAGCTACTGTTCCACTACGTAACACTGAGTTTTAAACTTCCCATATCAGTTACATTTCCAGTTAATTGTTGCAACTAATAACTAAGGTGCAACCGGTAGTTAATAGTCAAACTACTTAGGGAGCCCAAATTATATCGATGTCTTGGAGACTAAATGGTCGCTTAATATCCCAGGTAAACGTCTCAATTACCCAACGCGACAGCGAACAAAAGCCTTTCTTAATAACTGGGTGAAGTTCCTCCAGTGGGTGTTCGACGGGTGTCCGACTATCGCTGGTTCTTACATTTATAAAGTCGGGGGGTGGCTGTAATGTGGTGGTAGGTGAACGTACTATTCTTAGCTTCGCTATTAGCTAGCGACTGTTCTATTTATTAGTATCGTGGCAAGGAAATTACTGGGTCGTTGTACTGCAGTTGCATCATAAGGCTGCGTTTACCTTCGAATGCTTACATTTTATACAATATAAATAGTCTGCCGTATATACTTTATCAAGTTCATCACATACATTAGCATCCGATATACTTGACATACAAACTGCTCAAAATGATCGAAACAACTTAGAAAGTTTTAGGAAATTGGGAATTTACACAGGAGATGTATTAGAATAAACACCGTACAGAGCAGCTTAAATTTGACATGTATTTTATCTCATCTTACCGAGTCAAAGATCTCCAGTACGAATCAGTCACGCCTGTGACTTTTCGAAGTCATGTACGTATTAATATGTAATTATCACGCGCTTAGACGGTGAAGGAAAACATTGTGAGACAACCTGCATGCCAGAGAGATTTTGTCGACGGCATGTGAAGTCTGCCAATCCGCACTAGGCCAACTTTTATTTATTTATTATTAAAAGGCACACCAACAACTCATTTACAAATTTTTACAAAAGGGTAATATTCCATAAGTTATCCTGTGCAAATGAATCAGTTACAGGCGTGCACAGCTTTTACAGTTAGACAATACTTATTTGAGATTGAATATTTGCATAAAAAAAGAATTAAGTTTTAAAGACATAAGAAATGTGCTACCTTATTCATTGTACATCAATAAAATTAGCAATTCATATTTCAATATTTTTACAGTTCCTATTTACAATTAAATAATTTAATTAGATTATTTGCATTATTAAATTAAATTATTTTTCTTGAATAATGGTACATAATTAATTAAGGATACAAATTTATTAAATAGAATTGTTCCTAAAATATTAAAAAATAGTTAAAATTAAATGAAATTGAAATTGATCACATTTTCCGTCATTAAAAAGAAAGAAATAATTAATTAATCGATTAATCGGTAACAATAACAATACAATATAATTTATAATCTAAGCAGACCTATAAACCAGAACCTAAAACCTATCAGTGAGCCGAGTGATACTGGACTTAAATTTAGGCAAGGTGTCCGAGAAGATATCTATACTATTAATATTGGAGCACTCTGAGTTATAACAGTTTGTCAGCCTGTTTAAGGGTGCGGAGCGTCCTAGGTTAGTGCGACAACTTCTAGATACAAAAGTTGTAACCGTTCTAACTGATCTTGGTAGACATTGACGGGGTACATTTAAGCTGAGCTGTCCAACTAGTTCAGGGGTGGATGTAATACCATTCACGACCTTATATAGGAGTGTCATGTCAGATATCATTCTTCTTTGTTTAAGGGATGGCAGTTTGAAGTGTTTTAATCGTTGTGAGTAACAGGCTCTATAGGGACAACTATGATCTCTAAACCTCAAATGCCGAGTGAAGGTTTTTTGGATCCGTTCTATGCGGTTTATGTGAACATTGTATAGTGGGTTCCAGACCTGGGATGCATATTCAAGTATGCTACGCACTAGAGAGTTATATAATATTTTTAGAGCATATGTGTTTTTGAAATCTTGGCAGGTTCTTTTAATGAAACCAAGCATCTTACCGGCTTTGGCTACAATAGAATCGATGTGTGGTCCAAATGATAGATCACTGCTAAGTAGTACACCTAGGTCACGAATCAACTCAACTTTTTGGAGTGTAATTCCTGAAAGCGAGTAGGCCGTTGGTATTCTGTGCTTTTTACGCGTGAATGTGATGTGCTGACATTTATTTGCATTTAATATCATCCTGTTAATGACACACCAGTGTTGCACTGAGTTCAGATCATGTTGCAGAAGTAACGCATCCTCAGGTGTGACAATTGTGCGATAGATCTTGAGGTCGTCCGCAAACAATGAACACTGACTGTAGTGAATGCAGTCTGTTATGTCGTTTACGAATATAACAAACAGAATAGGGCCAGCGTGCGAACCCTGAGGAACTCCCGAGGTCATTATATATTCATCTGAGTGGTAGCCTCCTACAACGACTCTTTGCATTCGCTTGTTTAGATATGATCCGAACCATTCCAGTAGAAACCCGTGAACACCATGTTGTTGCAGTTTTGACAGTAGTATTTTGTGGTCGACTTTGTCGAAGGCACTACTGAAATCAGTGTAAACAGCATCTATTTGCAACCCCTGATCAACAGATGCTGATAGATTGTTCACATATGACACTAGGTTTGTAACGGTCGACTTGTTAGCACGGAACCCATGCTGCTGAGGGGCAATTTGGACCTTTATGTGTGATGTCAGTATGGGACAGATCAAAGACTCAAATATCTTTGAGAATACCGAGAGAATCGAAATAGGCCGGTAGTTAGCAGCATCCGTTTTGTCACCTTTTTTGTAAACCGGCACAACATTCGCTTTTTTCCATTCCGCAGGAAAAACTGATGTTGACAGGGATCTGTTAAATATAGTTTTCAATGGGAAAGCGAGATTTTGCGCACACTTTTTAATAAAGATCGGAGGAAGCCCATCCGGACCAGCTCCTTTAGTTGTGTCAAGCTTGTGTAACGACTTGAGTATATCTTGTTGGGTAAAATTTATTGTGTGTAATGACTGTTGCGGAAATCTATCAGTGAATGATGCATTAGACTCATTCTGATGGGCACATGCTGTAAAAGTGGATGAGAATTGCAAGGCGAAAAGTTTGCATATATCATAACCAGTTGTGGCAATTGAGTCATTCCTTTTTATTTCAGATGGCATTGTGGATCGATTTTTGTTTTTAGCCTTGATAAATGACCAGAAGCTTTTTGGATTACACCGGATGCTGCTCTCTATAGTATTTACGTACTTAGTATAGCAATCATTTATGTGAGCGCGGGCCCTGCCATCCAGCATTTTATACTCGAGCTCGTCGCGTGGATTTCCGTACTTTTTAAAACGCTTTCTTAGTTTCTCTTTCTCGTTTAAGATCTTAATTAGGGATTTCGAATACCACTGAGGGTGATTTAAACTACGATTATTGCGTTTGGGAACGAGTTCATCAACAATGGGTTTTAAAACCCCGTAGAAGGATGTGACCATTTGATCGACGCTTGAGCCCGGTGTAAGTAGCTGTATCCAGTCCACTTTGCTCAATCTTTTATTAATTAATGCGTAATCGGCTGCGTGATAGTTCAAGCTGTACGACTGATATGATCTCAGAGCAGCGCTCGTTACAAATTCAAAATCTATCTCTAAAGGTGGGTGGAATTTATCTACTTTACCTAAAGGAGTATCACTCATTTTCACTAATCCAGTTTGCACGTTCGATAAGACTAGGTCCAAGATTCGGTTTTTACAATTCTTTATGGGGTTGAGTTGATGTAATAAATTTAAGGACATAAAGTCAACTAATAAGTAGCCTAAAGAATTGTTATAATTAGAAGGAACAGTACAGGTGGTGTTATATAAACTTTGATCTAGATCCCAGTTAATAAGCCCCAGGTTAAAATCGCCTACAATTACTACCTCTTCTCTAGTCATCTCAATAACGCTTGATGCAGCATTCAGGAATTTTTCGAGATTCTGTTGTCTCACTGGCGGCGGTAGGTATATTGCACAAAGATTAAGCTTTTTCCCATTGTTCAGTTTTAACTGGACCCAGAGGTCTTCTGCATCGGTTTCCCATTGGCAGGCTCGAGCAGAGTCGAGTGATTTGGACACCGCAACTAATACTCCTCCACCCTCCTTACCTTTCAAAGCACTAGACACTCTGTCCCTTCGGTACACGTTATATGAGGGGTTGAAGATTTCTCCTTCAAAGATGTTATTGTTCAGCCATGTTTCAGTTACGACAATGACGTCATACTGACTGATACCTACTGCCATGTTAATTTCGTGTAGTTTCGTACGCATACCTCTAAGGTTTTGGTAATAAATAGTGAATTTTGTAAAGACTACTTACATAATGATTTGTCCATGTGTTTTAGCCCAAAATCAAAGCAGTGAGACAGCTTGCAGTGATTTAATTTGCTTTGCGTTATGTCCATCATCCTTGCGGACAAGTATGCGACCGTCACGAACCCATACGTATTTGTAACCTTTCTCACGTGCCATTTTTCTTGTCTCAGCGTGAATGGCCTTATTCGAGGGTGAGAGGTGTTCTGAGACGAAGATAGGTGATTTAGTGCCACCATATCCCAGGTGGCTAGAGTTTAGCTTGTCCTGCTTATGAGTTCGATTGAACTTCATGACTGAGGTTAGTATCTCATCTCGAACTGGGTGAACTATAACCTAATCCCTCATATTCTGAGAGGAGACACGTGCCCAGCAGTGGTACAATGTACAATGAATTGATTACGTCATCCCATCGAGATAAAGTTTAATTTCATTAATATTTTAGATAATTATAATTAAGTCCGTTTAACGATTGCCTCTGTATTAAACAAGCAAATTCCTAGCTACTACTGAGAATTTCACAATTTGCTCGACCAGGAAATCAAACCTATGTATGCGTAGCATAGCAGTCTATTTGCGCTAGACTAATAAGGCCCAACCTTCCACGCGTATTTAATATAATAGCTTATAATTATAATGTAAATAAACCCTAAACTTTCCAATTGCGGTTATTATAGCGACATTAATAGCCGATAATGTCTATGAAATAGACGATTAAAGCTGAAAATTCTATAACATTTTGAGGTTTGTGGAATATAACAGAAATTATTTAGCTATCTGCCTATAACCTAATTGAAATACTAATGATTGCAAAGGTAATATCGGAGTCCTACAGAGAAGTACTTTTGGGCCTGTAGTATTTCGCAACTCTATTTGCAATTTTAAATTATTCTAATCGAATTCCCTGTCGACACAACTCTGTCTTTGTAATATTGGACGTTCAATTAAAAGTCAAACGTTTGAGGATGATAATTATGACAATAAAAATTCCGCATATTATCACAGGACTGTAGAACTGATAAAATGTTTGTTATTGATCTCTCATTTGTGGAAAGATTTTTTTTTATATTAAAAAACATAACCTGACTGCCTCATTAGTCTAGTGGTCCCTAGCGTGACTGCTACGCTAGAGGTTCTGGGTTCGATCCCCAGGTCGAGCAGTGTTATTGAGTTTTCTATGAATTTCTCAGTAGTCGCTCGGAGTCTGGATTTGTGCCAGGTTAATGGTTATAGGCTCGCACCCTATAACATGGGACCTAAACATACCAGGCGAACTGTGGGTGTACATTAAGTACGCCTCTGCCTAACCCTTCGGAGAATATAGGCGTGATGGTATATTAAAGGACACAAAGCATTGAACACACAAATCAATATTGAACTGTGGGCGTTCGAGACAGTCAGTCGGTGTCAATTGAACGCAACCGTCGGCAATTGCGCACAATGTGTGTCAACGAATATGATGATTAGCAAAAAATTCACCCCTGTAATAACAATGAAATTAGGCGCGCACCGCCCTGACGTTTTGTGCGGTCCTCTCGGATCGCTAATACAGGAATAGAATAACAGAACAATATATTTTTATATTAAATTTAACATACCAAGGGTATACAGAAAACAAGCAGCAGTATCTACAGGAAAAAAATAAATAAACCATGTAAAAATACCGAATTATCACTTTTTGTTCCTGAACTCTTCAATGTGTGCCTGTTACAAAAAAACTCAAGCAGGTATATTTAATTTAATTTTATATTTTTATAAGGGGGGAATACGTGCTGTCTTAATTTGATCTTCGAAGAGATCTTCACTTTCAATATCATGATATAAGTTTGAATTTTAGTATAGAATGTATTAAGCTTAATTCAGTATTGAATCTTAAAGGAGAAAAATAACTTGTTTATAAACTAGATCACATTTAAACTACACCTGAATCGTTTATTCCTTATCCATAACTGTATAATCTAAAGGACCAACAAATGGCCATGGCGACTCTACAATTCGTACAACTATTCGCACATCACCCATCAAATTTGCCAAAAACGGAAGCCATTCAAAATTTAACTCTATTACTAAAGCATTGGAGTCCAAATAATTTTCAAGTAACAGTTCTTAACATTGGTAGGGTTAGCAAAGAAATAAGTTTTGGGGTGTATAATCGATTATGTTATATTATATCTCGTTACAGCATGAGGGGTGAGTAGAAAGGTCGCGATTATTTGTTTTTGATCGTGTTAATTTTATGCTCTTAAATTTATCTGATCTAAATCTTTTTAATCATTATTAGATACAGTAGTTTTGAGTGACATAAATTATGTTGATTCCATTTTAATGTTTTTAATGTTCTATAACTTTAATATAATTTGTCGACGTACTATTACGATGGCTTTACTTGTTGATTTACATAATTATAATCAATCAATAATTAAGTACAATATCTGGAAAGCTCGTGATGTTATCAAACTTAGGGTTAGGATCTAATGATCCGTCTGAATAGCTACCAGCTGGGACTCATGTCAGGCCAACGCCAAACAATAAAATTCTACTCTGTTCAGTTGGGTGTATTTGAAACACGAAAAGAGTATTCACATGGATTTTGTTCTCCATCTTAAGCCCTATTCATTAGACCAGGCAAGGGTCAAAAGCGTTCATTTCAAATACTACAAAATATAAACGATGCATCTTAGATCCATTAATAAGTTTACAGCTACAAAAATCAATTCAATCATATAAAAAACTTTGATAACAGCATCGTAGTTCCGAGTACAAAATAGGATCATTCGACCCTCAGTGATCTTCATAAACACTATTACGTCACACGTTCTTATGTCAAAATGATCCACCTAAACCAATCACAATCTTTGATAAAGTTCCCAGATTGATAAAAGGATTCGCAGCTGTCAGGGGGCAACTGGTATGATCGACTTATATTCAATTGAAGTATTCTTACTGTATTTCTTTTGGCATTAAGATGAACATTTACTAGCTAAAAAACCATGTCCTTTGTGGTCATTTAAAAAATACTGGAAACGGTTCTAATGTTTTTTTTTTCTTTTAAAATAGAGCTATGAATTCAGTAGAATATTTACAGAATATATTAAATTTAATTATTCATCTATTTTAATAGAGAATTAGGATAATAAATATGAAATAAATCAATAAAACCATACAAAAGACTGTAACTTAATATGTCTACCATTGTCTACACTGTCTAATGTCACAAAATCTCCAAAAATCAAAAAACACATCAAGGATCTCCTTGTCTATACATTTTTTGTCCAAACAATGAAATCACTGGGGACCCAGCCCAGTCGCGTAGAACCCAACTGAGACCACACCAGATCAAAGGCACCATAAAAATCCAACTAAGTACATTATTATACCCGTGAAATGCCTACATCTGTTGTTTTTTGCTATTAGACACAAATAAGCATTGATCTACCGGTCACCCCTATCTCCGATCACCCAGAGAACTAACGGTCATATTCCCAATGCACAAAGTTCTATTTCCATTGGTGAATTGATTAGTAATTTGTCATTTGATTTTAAACTCTATATGAAAAGCATTAAGGGTGGTTTTAGGATCACACGTAGACTTGCAACGGGTCAAGTCGGTGCCGATTCAATTTCACTTGTGCCCCTGATCTGATTACTTTGTGTGTTAACGTGTGACATTTTGTTTTTGCCTTTAGGCAGATAAGCGGCGGATTTATTAAAACCGATAGAGGATCAGGATGTTTCTGAAACATCAATTTTAAGTGCATGAGTAAATTTACAGGCAAACAAGAATCCAAAATTTTGAATTAAAATCATTTCATTCATATAAAAATTGCGTTACTATAAACAGAATTACACACAAGCAGATAAAGAAAAGCATACTAAGTATAGAATTCCTTTTTAGGTTGACAGTTAAAAACGTCTTTATTCAACACAGCTATTTAATTATAAATGAGATCCGCCGCTTAAAACTCAGAAATCGCTTTACGTTTAGAAACACGGTTTATTATGCGAGATATTATTGGAATTTTCACGACATTTTTTCAGAATAAAAGGGTGATTGTTTGTCAATGACAATAGCAAATAGCATTGATGGGCAAATCAGGTATTAGGGGACAGCAGCTTTGGTTGAAAAAGTACCTAGTATTGATGATGATTAGTAGTAGAACCAAAAAAATACTCACGAAAAGACTTCTCGACTCTCTAGTAATCTCTTTTCTGTGTAGTCCTCTTTTATCAGGATTCATGCTTCTCTTATCCTGCGAGTGATTTTCAAATTCATCCCTCTCAAAAAACTTCCTCCAAATAACGTTCTCTCATTGATCGATATCTGTCTGAATTGTTCATTCTAAACGGAACGCATCTGAAAGAAAACAAGATGGTACTAATAAATAAAGAATTTATATTGAAATTACCTGACAGTTGACACTCTAGGACCTCTGTTCGCTTTTTAACACTCTTGTCCGGATGAATAAATATAAATTTTACTTCTTGCAAGCTAAATCAATATAGGAAAGAATAATTTTCAAAAAAATTCTTCCAGCCATAAACAACAATTTTGGCTATGCCATTAGCTTACTATGGATGGTTAAAATTAGCACTTCTCCTTAGGGAATTATGATCGTTGGATATTCAAAATAAGCAATAACGAATCTCCTTTTCAGTCTAAAAATCTGGCTAACTAGTATTGTTTACATTAATTTGCAAACGATCCAAAACCTGCTTAATGGATGCATATGTTCAGAAATGTATACCAAACTTTACCAATATGTACTGACCCTCGAATAACTGAAGATATCTTTATTGAAAAGTAATAAGGTTTATATTTATTTGTGAATTGTTTTCGTGACTGTGTTGTTAGGTTGGTGCTTATCCCCCATCATGTTTCGATGTATTATTATGAGTATTATTTTTTCGAGTTTTGAACGCGAGGGTTATTCATTCAAGTATAGACTTATTGTTTATTGTTCAGTGTGATATTTATGATGTGCATCATTGATTTTCATGGGCTTGTGCCACTTGCTTTGATTTTTGACGTCAACCGCTTTTGCTTGATTATTTTAGTTTTATTTATTTTAATATTTTGCGTTGTCCCTGTGTATTCTATTGGTGCCTAAGTTGGAAATACCGACATTTTTATAGCAAATTCATGTTTTCGTCTTTTTGATACAATTTATAGAATGCATTTCGCTATAAAACTTGTCGTCCAAAGTTTCCTTACATAATTCTACTATAATATGCTACAGTAACTCCACTCTACTACCTATAAAATGTCTGTTATTAGCACTGTCTAAACGCTCCTAAATAATAGCTTGTAACTGTTTTCTTCTAGAGACTATCGATTAAAATTACCTTTTTTTTCGTTGAAGTTAATATATACATGCAAGGTGCTCAAACGTCAAAGTCGTCTACAGGTAAGTAACTTGAATATTCTCTTTATATCACGCATTCTCTAAATTACGTAAGTATTTAATTAGAGCTAATTATTCGTCGAGTACCCACTAGAGGCGCTTCCTCTTCAAAATGTTTGACTTTCTCTAGCGACTCGTTAGGGCTTATTGATTTAATTCATTAACGAAATCAATGTTTCTATTGTGACTGCTCATTGTTAACAAGTTATAATAAGGAAATCGTTTAAAAGAAAAGGTGCAGTAAAAGAGTAAAAAAAATAATTGGATATACCTAAGTAGTTTTGACAGTCCTGCTCGCTATCATGTCTACAGTTGGCAAACAATAACTGATACATCTCGAAAGAAAACATCATCATCGACATCGAATTTTAATCTCAATGGTCTGAGAGTAATATTGCACAAAAGGCCATTACTTTATAATCCAGTTTGGTGCAACCATTCTTCTGAAAATGCGCAATATTCTTTCATTGCTTCTAAGATTTACTTGCGTGATTTAATTTTATATTAAAATCAGGGTTACCGACCGAAATGTAATAAGGAATATTGTATAATAATTGTTGGAGAGATGTATAGTTCACAGAAATAGTAGGTGCCAAAAAATGAGTTGTTGTAATGTAATGTTTTTTTAAAAACAAATAAGTAATTGATATATTAACAAACTTAGGTATACCTGTTTTACTCTTTCCATAAAATACTATATTTTTGGAAATGTAGCTCCCTTCTATATCCTTTATGGTTCTGAGAAATACTGCAATCAGTCGAAAAAGGTTGGCAACCCTATACGAAATTGTTGGATTAGGTGAAGGAGACGATAGATTGCCTTACCGATGCTATAATAATCAAATATTATGTTTATATTCGCAGTTTGCTTCGCCGTATCTGCTGAACATCACATATGTATTCGTTTTTGTATCATTTCTATACATCGTACATCTTGAGATCTAGAGTCCAATTCGATATTTGTGTAATTATCTACCTACCTAGCAGATTTTAAACATGGTTTAACAATGTAATGTGGTCTTTGCATTATAACTTTATAACTTATATCTAAGCCATAAAATAAGAAAGAGGCAAATAATTTAGGAATCATTTAGTAAAAAACGATAAATAATTCAATTACAACAATGCATACAATACCTGTCCCTCAAAAGAGTGTTTTGCAAATAACTAACATAAAAAAGAAAGAATAACTTTAAGAAGAAACGCTTTTCGGCAAAATAGCACGCGAAAACACTATTGACATTCATCAAGGCTTTCCCTCCAAAGGTTCCAAGATGGCGTCGACACTACTACGACCGAGACAAATAGCGTTCATTACACCGACTCGAGTTTGTATTAAAACAATCGCGCGGTTAACTAACTCATTATTGTTGGTAACAACGCAATTTCACTTAATATGGACTGTGTCGGGGTAGAAAACTACCTTACGAAGTATTATAGTGGACGTTTAAAATAGGATGGAGAAAATAGCTTGGGGCTAGGGTGTATATACATAATTTAAATTAGGTACTTTTCAGATAAAAGTTCGTATACCAGTAGGTATATGAACTTTTGAAATTATACACATTTTTCTTCATCCCATCTTACTTCGTGTTCATCAATCGTTCTGTGGTCTTTGATGAATCTGTGCCTATTTGGAGACAAATGATGCCTGAGATATGGGCCGCGTTAAGTCACCGCAATCACAGTGCCTCATCAGCCTAGGGGTCCTAAGCCTGGGGGCGACGCTAGAAATCCTGGGCTCGATTCCTAGGAGCATTTTTGGTTTTGGTTTGCATTTTGGTGCGAGCAAGTATTCTTTGGTTTTTATTTGAAATTCTCAGGAATAGCTCGGAGTTTCGATTTGTGCTCAGTTAATGGCAATAGAGTCGCCCTCTATTTTAAGGAACTTTATGTATTATACCGGCGAACTATGTGTGTACTAACCCTTCGAGGCAAACAGGCGTGATGGTAAAGTATGTTATGTTTACCGCAGTCACACGCAGTGAACACGTTAAGCCTGCAGTAGGTAACCAATTGGACTGCGATGGCAGTCCAGAACAATTCTACACATACATATGCCAGCGCCAACTGTTCGCGAAAGCTAAAAATTGGCCGGTTGCTAACTTGAAATGGAATGAGAGTTTGAACAAGGACCTTCAGGAAGTCTGTTTGTTTTGATTTCCATGCAAATTGGATTGGCAAAGCAAAGAATAGAAACCATTTAGTGCACATGGAATGCTCGGCCTACACTGACTTTACACACGTCTAAAATGGTTAGTTAGCCGATGTTACATTTGACGCGACTTTGTAATATTTGAAATTAAACATTGAATATTTAAATACGTTAAAAGATTTGTATTTTCACGTAAATAAACAAGGCACCAAGGGGTCTAATAACTTTGCTTGTAAATTCAATCATATTTATAATTTTTCCACACTTCGCTGTAGTTATCTCTGACTGGATTCAAACTATAAATTTCGGTTACAATACAGTGCCTAGATTTCAAGTCCATGGAAATTATAAATTACCATAAAATAAATACGAAAATTAAAGTGAATAATTCGACTGACCTCAGTCCATGACTGACCTGACCAAGACTTTTCGTTTTAATATTTATAACTTTCGATACAAGTCCTTTAAAACACCAATACATACCTAATATAAATGTTTATATAGCGTTATACACAATTACACACATAAAATCACTTCCACCAAAGCAATATGGTATTACCTTTACAGGAGAATGGCGGACTTATTTATATTTTTGCATTCTCTCGCCCTCATTTCGCGCGGGAGGCGTATGATCGCGCTTGGGTTTCTTCGCTTTCAAATTAAATAAATAATGCATACAATTTGTGAGCAATAAAGTTTGCAAAGTGTAGGTGTGTTGGCGTAGTGCGCTGAATTTCGCGCGCCGCTCCGCTGGGAACAATAACGGTTGGCGGTGGCGGTAAGATTGCGCTGCGCACTCGGACCTAACATAGGTATCTATCTACCTCTACATTACCAAGAATCTTATTGAATTCTCTATATGTCACCGAAAATGGAAATGTCATTAGTTTATAATAAATTCAGCAAGATTTTAGGTAGATTGACGAAATATTCTGAAGAGAAAATTAGATTAGGCAGATGACTTAGTTGGGAGGGGCTAATCACAGGTCAGGTTTCTAAAGATCAAAATAATAATATATATATTTGTGATATTCAGAAGCAACCTATTAGTACGAAGACCCAGCAACAACTTACCATACATATACTTATAAATCTTGATTGTATAATATGTACCTATTATGTAATCTCCTTGCAAGGTACAAAAGTATCTACTGTGGGGGAAACAGAATTAGCATCTTCATTTTGACACATGCATCGGTTGTCAGGGCTACAGCGAATAGACAACCTACAAATTAAAAAAATGTATACATCAGCCAAAAACAAAACAATAACGCAAGCGTCATTTTAACGCCCCGACATCCGTACCTAAAGGTGTATTCACACTGGCGTATACTGAAGCATTGTCATACTTCCGAGCATGAACCCAAGTTTGAATAGCAGCGGTTCACTCCTATGTGGCTACTTCCTTTGTACTCCTGTTTACAGTACATAAATAGTAAATACGTGCTTGTAAACAAGCTTATAGGAAAGTTTTATTACACTTACGGACACAGTGTGGACTATATTTTAGTTGTTAAAGAACTAAAGAGTTTGGTATTGCATTTTTAGTGTTTATTCAATCAATTTTTCTGGTTTCTAACAAATTAACATTTTCATAACCTCTTTTTGTACCTACTATACATTTTTTCTAATAAAAGTCTTCGTTTTTGAAGAATGTTCAGATTCAAATTCAGGTTCAAACTTTCATTCTTTTCTTTCTCTCTAATCATCGATTCTCCGAAAACTTACCTAATCATTCTAAATTCAAATGACACAAGCCCTGACTAAAGTTTTTGTGAAACAACTAAGAAGTCTGTGAGATAAGAAGTCCTTAATTAACTACTTATCCCTTCTGCCAGTGACAATTCCTGTAGATTATAAATAGAAGGCCATGAATTGAGGAGACATTTTTTATTTAAACGCGAAGTTTATTTCTATTGTAATAGTAAAGCCCGTTTCGTCAACCGGATCCTGTCAAATTGTAAATTGTGGCTAATTCTAATATTACCTAAAAATTGTCTATCAAACGTAATTAAATGACAGCTTATTTATTATTCGATTCACCTGGACATGATCAATGACCCATACGAGAATTTATCGCAGCCCAAAAAAATTGTATAATTCACAATCTAGTTTATTACACCCAAATATAACATATTTATTATCATAAATAAGTTCAGTATCGCATTCAAATCACGCAGAGCGATACATGTCGTATGTTATAGAAGACGGTTTTAGAATACTTTATTGGCCATGCACTGGCTACTCCAATTTTGTTAAATATCGTATGTGACTTATGTCGCGGTGTACATCGCTGCTTTATTAAATCTATAAGATCCATATTGATTACCGCTAAAAATCTAAAACTTTCGATTTTGTTCCTTAGACACTCCTTAAAATATGTCCAATATCTATCTCCAGTACTCCAAAATAGGCGACATTTGTCTTTTCTTCTCAACTTTTTATCACTTCTCCACAATACTGGTTTCTGACACTTACGCGAATATTAGACATTGAAATAAAACTACTTTTACTGATTTTATCGCGTTGTATTTATATTATCTATTAATTTTGATTCCCGACGATTCGGATCCTTTACAGCATCCATGGTCACGGGTAGACTAAGTTGTTGGACGTCTTAATGTTGCAATTACTAACAGCTACCTTACATTTTTGTTAATTATTGACGATCCGATTCACGCAGAATGAGCTCACTGTATCCTTCGGTCTTGCAGTTTTGGGCTTGGATTTTGATTTTATGGAATCTATAATTAGGTTCTAAGCAGGTGGTAAGACCCAGCCATCTTCTCTATCCAATCTATTGAAATTTAGATGTTTTTTAATTTCAATAGCCTCGCGAATCATACTGGGAAGGAATCGGTCTTCTTTTGCTTCAAGTCCTTGCAAATCCCCAAAATCTTATCAGTTTTTTTTATTTCACCTTTACTTTTAATCGGTGCCTGCGTTTTAAGCTACATACCAAATAAGATTCTAGTTTCTAGTATCACCACCACAGTTTGATATAATATTAGTCATTCAATATATTAGTTAATTTAATCTTTATACTTACAGAACTGACTGCCTCATTAGTCTAGTGGTCCCAAACGCGACTGCTACACCAGAGGTCCTGGATTTGATCCCCAAGTCGAGCAAAGTGTTATTGGGTTTTTCTATGCAATTCTCAGTAGCAGCTCGGAGTCTGGATTTGTGACCGGTTAATGATTATAAGCTCGCTCCCTATAACATGGGACCTAAACATACCGGCGAACTGTGGGTGTAAATCTGCCTAACCCTTCGGGGAATACAGGCGTGATGGTATGTTATGTTACTTACAGAAATAGGTATTGATTGACATCATTATTATCAGCATCACTATCAGCCTATATCAATTCACTGCTGAACGTAGGCCTCGGATGTAGGTCCTTCGACATATTACAGATAAACTACAATTGTCCCACCAAAGGAATCGAATCCAGAAAATCACACTTAGGTAATAGCCGCCATTGTGCTGATAGAAATGTATGAAAACCTCAAAATAATCAAACCTAAGTAGTAGGTACTTAATATTATTCTTGGTCTTTATTTTTATGTAACCTGAGACAAATGGCCTACTAATAAATAACCTTCATAAAGTAGCCGGAATGCCAATAATATTTATGTTGCAAACCCAATAAGTACCCAGCACCTAATGTATGAGTCACATTGTTTTAGGCGATATGTCTCGTCGAGAATAACTTTTAGAATATCATGTAGCGACATCTACTGTGCTACATACAAACTATACGGACAAGTCCTGAATCGCGCAAGTGAAGTTTGCAACGCAACCTGCATATATACAACCGCCCGACATCAACCGTTGGGCCGTGGCCCGCCAGGCAAAAGGTCAGAGGATCCTCCCTTTGGTGTGAGGAGCAACACACCTCGCCCCTCCACAATCAAAATAAAATAGATATATTGTTTTTTAATGTTCATGTAAAGGTCATACATAATGTTTATCCTATGACATTTTTTAAAATTTCAATAAATTTTAAATCCTCCGGATTTTCCTCCTTGCCTGGGTGCTTTTTACAAACACACATACTCAGATACACAAGCTCCCAGACCCGAAACGGAACTACCTGTAGGTCTAACAAATATTTGGTCCGAGCGGGGATCGAACCCACAACCCGTAGAGCGGAAGCCGATCGTTTAGCCGCTATGCCAAACGTGTCGTTGTGTCGTAACTGTACCTACGTAAAAACCTGTAAGAAGCTCAATGTAGTATTTAAAGCTAGTGATTTATTTTATCTGTAAGTAGGTAGTACCTATAGCTGTCGGACACTAGCAAATGAACTGGAACCTACTTACCTATGTCTCATTAACATTTGATTTATCTGGATATATTTAGAAAAAAATCAGAAAATAATTAAATTTTGGTTAATTTAAGTGAAGTTTATGTCTTTTTCTTTCGAGTAAAATTTAAGAAATAATCCCCCCCCCCCTTTTCTTCATTTTCTTTTTCAGCTTCAGCTAAAAAACACAAGCAATGTACAAAAAACAAAAGTTTAACACAAATACATAAGTTAGTCGACGTTGTTCGTTTTACGCACTCAAACCACGTCTTGCAAGGGTGGGCAGATGACAAAATGTCGTATAAAATACAACGGGCACGGTACGTTTTGCATGTTTCATAAACCAACAGAAATATGTGTTTAGTGTTCCTACGGTTTTGGGTTTAGAATTTCGTATTGTTGATTTTTTTGCAAGTTTCTACTTCGTACCTATCTTGGCAAAGTACCTACTCGATGGAAGCTGTTAGAGGATTGAACACAGTAATGGAAGTACGGTATTACGAATTTTAAAATGACTTTTAGTTAGGTTCTAAAATTATGCTCGTGTACCTCACTAATAGACTGGACTATAATGGTCTGGCTGCCTGTTGCTACACTATGCAATTTTAAAAGCTTTCTTGTTACATTTTTACGCGATGCTTTTTCCCGACTTGTCTCAAAATACCTACCAACGTAATTGCTTTGCTGACAACCCGTACTCAAAGAATGGTAGACAAAGATACTTACCTACTAATAAAAAGATAAAAAAAAGATCTTTAGAATAAAAATGAAGCAAAGTAAGAACAGAATAAAGTGCTAGCATGTTGTCAAATGGAATATCACAACTCACTTAGTTGGAGCTAATGGACTGCCTAACCTAAAATCAAACCAAAAGATACAAAAAGAAATAAAGTATCTACCTAATACCCAGTTTCCAACAACGACAATAAATATTAGTAATATATTCTTAGTAAGTCGCCCTCTTTAATCAGAAACAAAGCTACATTAAAATTAACCCTTTCAACCAGATAGGTTCATATTAAATTCATTGCGAATGACCGACACAGCGAAATTACATATAACAAACCCACAAAATTAACAATGAAAATAATGTTACATCTATTAATCCCCCCAAAAACCCTATTAACAAGGGCGGGATTCGTATTAAAATGATAAATGGTTCTAATCATCATTTCTTTCCGACCAACTATACTTGACCTACCACCCTTCGCACTTGGCATACACCTTTTGAACTTTTAAAAAGGGATGTATAGTCGTTGAGGTATCAAAACGAAATGGTCTTTGTTCCCTAAGTTTGGCACACAGTGAGTTAACTTTTACAAATTGCCACGGCAATAGAGTGTGTTAGGCAGCTGAGAGAAGAGATGGATTGTTATACTGATCTGTTTTCTCTTAAAATATTATGTTCATTTAAAGTTGGAGTTGAGATGGATGGTGGATGGTGTTAAATGCCAGATAATTGAATGACGTCACACAAATTGAGTAAGATGGGTTTTTTTGTTTGGAGAGTGCTAAGGAGTTTGTATGATATGCTGTGGAACTGCGGAAGTTTTCATACACTCAGTGTATATGGTCAGGTAGTTAATAGTAGTTAATAAATGTAGGGTGTGTTGGTTTTTTTAATTTACTTTTGCCTGGTCAGCTAAGCATACCTACTGGAAATGGCATATGGTTCTGATAAAATTTGCATTGCCTGTCCTTGGTTTATGACTATCTGTGGATTCTAACAACACGTTCTCGGAAAGCATAAACAGACCGTCGTAATTATAGAATATTAATAATATTACACTTAATTCTAATACTGTATACAAACATACAATGTTCTATTAAACCGGTAAGTCTAGAATTAAGTTTTGCGCAAAAGTCTCCTACATTAACATAGGAGAATGCTAAGATGGATTTTATGGGAAATTCCCACAGAGTTGAAAATGAGATCATCTCGCATGACACCACGAATACACAGCAAATTAATACATAAACTTGCAACTTTCCTTGTAACTAAAAACAAATTTTACGTCGCAACAAAGTAAGAGGAAATCCAAAGCATCCCTAGTGGTTTAATATTATTAAAATTAAAATTAGATTAAGCTTTTTCGTTTAGGACCCGTTGTTTTTGCCGTAATTATAAGGGGTTGAATATCTGGTGATTAACATGCTACCTAATTCGATAGCTTATGAAATATTTACGAACATTTCTCGACTAAACTTGGTTTTGTTACGTTTTTGATTGCAGTTCACTCGCCTTCATAATTGCCTCTGGGATAGGGTTGCTGAGTGACGGCTACAGGGTGTTTTATTTTGGCTCTTAAGAACTAGTTATGTATCTGTCAATATAGACTCTGTATTGACAGATACAGATACAGAATACCTATTATTGTTCCGCTATAATATAGAGGAACAAGAATAGCAATTCTGTCAATAATGTACAATAATATCTGATAATTTTTAGATTCTCGAGTAGAACTTCGAACGTCTTGAGTAGATAAGTAAACCATTTTTTTTTATTTAAAGTTGTTTTCGTTTACTCTTAAAGGCACAAAAGGCTCTAAATTGGAGCATGCATTACAAGTAAACATACTTTTGATGAGCTGTAGTGCTCATGTACAGTCAACAGCACATCAAGTTACCTCAAACGGTCAAATTTCCCCAATGGATAATAAATTCTAATAATTACAGGTTTGGATACCATGATGTCCTGTTAACTGTAATTGAACGGAACAACGCAATGAGGTAAATGGTAAGAACTCCGGAATGGATAGCATAATATCTGTCGAGCAAATCAACTTTTTAGAATGTATTTGAAATTTAGAGTTAGCAAACATAGCTCGCCTTATAAAGTCATATTTACGCTCTAAACCCGAAACGCTCAAAAACACAGTAAAAGTAAATACTATCTACTTAATAACTTTTAACAAAGACTGACGCGCAGTTTAATCCAGTAGATCTAAAAGAATATAATTGTGCACAGGAGTTCTTTATAACATAAGTGAGCACTAACACAGGATTTTTGGAAAGTCACACAGGTTTGAGAAATTGCGGATAACAACGCGGGTATAGAACAGAGCTAACAAAACGCCTCACCCTGTACAGATGTTATTGTGATTAAGGGCAGAAGTACTCACAACCGTCGCAGCGTGACAGTTACGCTCAAACGTGCATTAATATTACAATGGCAGCCATGCCGCGCGAAGGTGTTAACTTGTTCGTAGTTAAGTCGGCAAAGCCGCCCCGGGAGCCGTTTGCCAACTTTCTTGGACGACGCAGGTGAGCAAAAAGTATTAAAGTATTATTTCTATTATCGGCCCCTATGCAGTTAGTGGGGGCAGTGGCAATTATTGAAACAAAATAACTTTTTATACCTAAAACTCCTATTTTCGGCGGGTTGGAATATAATTCCTTACTATGAAGCGATAAATATCTAACTGGCTAAGTGGTACGAACTCTAAGGTATGTGTTCTGGCTTTTATGCGTGAGAGCCAGTCCCCCTCAGTTGCTGCAGCTCCGAGAGTCTGCATGGCCCGTCCGTAGCGGCTCGGCAACCCATCAGCAATTTCTCTGGTGTTGCAGGTGAGAACTAAATACCCTATATAAAAATATGTAGGTATAATGTTTTGATTTGTTTATTTAGTACATAACTGGGCAACTAAGAAACTAAAACAGGCATAGATAGTTGCAATTTAATATTCGGATCGAATAACAAAAAACATTCGAAAGCTTATGACGTTGATTCGAAAATAATATTGCTACTTGTATAGAGGCTCCCCGTTGTTGAGTGATTTCGGAGTACAAATGACAATATCTTCAATAAATTCAACTTAGAATTCTCATAAAATAATTGAAGTATAATTTCAACAAAACCAAATTAACTACAATCAAATTGACCACTGTCAAATACAAGCAAGAAACCGATTTGTAACAGAAGATACATTACATTGAATTATAAAATTAAATTAGTGCAGTGCGACCCCAGCAAGTACCATCTAATCGGCATCCTATGGTCTCTATAAAATCACATTAGGGTCCGATGTGTGCGCCTCGGGCCAGAGAGGGCCGGACCGAGCTATAAAAATATACTAGAAGCGACGTTGGATAAAAGTTTTCTCCGAGTTGTAGTACTACGCATAGTGCCTAGTAGTAGTGTCGTCAAAATTGGATGTCATTAGTTGTAAGTTTGTTGTAGTAGTTTGTTGTAGTGGATTAGATATGTATGTATTTTATTTGGCTGTCAAAAAACCTGAAAGATATTTAATCAATGATTTAACTTTAAAGAATGTCATTGCTTTGAATGATGATAATGTCAGGGACCATTGTCAGGGACAAAGTCCCCGGAAGCGTTAGGTTAGCATTTTGCCCAATATTTAATTTTAAATTAGTTACTTATGTTATAATGGTTAGAAGCCGCGCTTGCAGCGACTAAACTTTATAGAGAAGTTACGCAGAATATACTTACTTGACGCTTCAGGGAAATTTATATCCCGATAATCCACCTTCTGCTCACGTTTTTGTAGATTAAAAATGTAATTAATTTTTTATAGCGTGCTCTATTGACTTGTGCAAATGCTGTTATTTTTAGGTTGCAAATATCTCGTGAGACCGGGGCAAAGATTAGTTACGTATATCGGAAAACTACTAATAGGCTAAATAATAATCAGGGCTTACCCGTGAGCGTCAACGGTGTGAGTGAAGCGAAATGTATTGCGGACGTATTTAAGGAGGTATTAAGGATCCCTGTGCGGTGAAATCGCCATTGGGATCATCACGGTCATTCAGTGTGGAAGGGTCACATGGACATGGAGATACCCGATTCACAACGAAGGATGTTTGGGAAGTTATAAAATCAATGTCGCGTGGAAAGTCTCTTGTGGAAAGCATGCCGACGCCCACATGCCCCGAGTCTTTGCCATGTTACATACATTTTGTCTAAGACATATACATACTTACCAGCAGGGATGAGTTATTCCCAGTTATTCCACTGTCAACGCAACCAATAGTGCAGTGTAGCAAATGGGTTTTTTTTTTAAAAAAACATTTTTCCACTATTGGTGGACCACATAGACACAAATGAACATCGCGTTGTTTTCTGTCAGGTTTTCTGTTTCGGTAAGGCCAGTAGATGTGAGCATTGTCCGAACTTCTCGTAAGCTTCTGTGTGTGTGATTTTGTTTTTTTTTGTGTATGTTTAAATGGGTCCCTAGTTGGTTTAGATGCCCAACACCGAAATCGGGCTACGATTTTTTTTTAATACACGCCAAGGCATTGGAAAGTGAGTGGATGATTGCAGTGACGGCTGATCAGTGTTGTTATTGACACGGCAATTGCCGTAATATACGGCAAACCTCGCTTTTTAAAAAAATACGCCATACGGTAGGCCTGTCATTGCCGTATCACAAAATACGGCAATTGGTTATTACTTGAAACGAAACGTATATCACTAGTAAAATGAATCAAACGAAACCCACTTGCTCATAAGTACAACCCACTTGTGAACCTACAGAGTATTAGAGAGGTCAGTGTTACAATTTGAACATCGCAATTAGATTGAACGTTGTCAAACTATGAAGAGTTCAACAGTTTAATTATCTCGGGTATATCGTTACCTCTGACCTGAAGGACGATGCGGACATCCATAGGAAGCCGTAAGCGTTGTCTGTGAGGGCACATATGGCTCGCAGGTTTTGTTCGTTACTCGGAGACCGTCAAATAACAATTTTCAGAGCGTTTTTGTACGTTCCTGTACACAGCAAGCCTGTGGGGTTCATATAGGTACCCAGAAGCAGTACAATGCTCTCCGTGTTTTATGCGTTCAGACAGTACAGTAGACAAAGTAACATCAAACCGAACGTTATGTCAAAGCGATGCCGAAGCGTTCATTCGATAAAAAACAACTTGTTGACTTTGGTTTCGTAATGATCATCAAATTCAATTTGCCAATAGGTTTGATTGGCAGTAGGTACATTATCCATTGTTATAAATAGATATGATACAAATACCTAAACAAAAAACTCAGATGCAGGCGTAATCATTTTAATTTTATTTTATTTTAAATATCATTATTAATTAATTACTATATGTATTATTATTATTTAATTCTAATGTATGTATCTCAAAATTACAACATAGTAATCATGATCTTAAATAGATTGAAATATATGATTTTAAAATTTGAATAGCGTTTGATCAAGTCCCGAATCGATTAATTTACTTTAAATTTTGAATAATTTTTATGACAAAGATAATATGTGACCGATCTGGAATGTTAAATTTCACTTGTTGCGTTTATATTATGTAGGTACGTTGGCCAGAGGTCGGCAAACTTTTTAGACAAAGAGCCAGATGCCGGAAAAATATCGATAAGGTCAGAGCCGCAGTTTCCTTCACTCACCAAGCGCCATTTTTGATTAATAATCACAATATGAATAACAAATACCACACATAACATACAAAGTTCCATGTAATAGGGGGCGAGGCTATTGCCATTAACCGAGAAAAGATCCCAAACTCCGAGCTGCTATTAAGAACTACATAGAAAAACCCAATAACGCATTGCTTGAGGCAGTTCGGTTTACAATTCGGATGTCATGGCCTAAGCATATATAATTTTCCGTAAAGTAGATACCGGCGTGTATGTATAAGAAGATGTATGACTGTGGAAGAAGCAAAAGAAGTATGCAAGAATCGTAGTAAGTGGCAGTCTAGTTTCTGCCTACCCCTGTGGGAGAGAGGCGTGAGTGTATGTATGTATGTATGTAGATACCTATTCGGCCCTTGGGACTTTAGACTTAGGAGGGTACACTGGCCCAACGCAAAGGTATGAGAGTTATGTAAGGTACTGCAGAAGTTTTTCGCATGATTTTTTGTAAACTGTAGGTACCTACATCTTTTATAACCTTAAATAGCAGATAAAATTAACTGAAATTAGAAGGTGTAATAGGCCCTTACTGTCATGTTTCATATCCATACTGTTGGAGCTTAATGATTAAATCAGAATAATTTAACATCACCTATGTAACCAAAGTAGACTGTATGTAGAAGCAGTGATAGCCTAGTAGTATAACCGTTGAACTGCTAAGTCAATGGTCTCGAGTTCGAACCCAAGGCACGCACCTCTGACTTTTCGAATTAAATAGTTAATTATCAGGCGCTTAAACGGTGAAGGAAAACATCGTGAGGAAACCTGCATGTCTGAGAGATTTTCTCGATGGCGTGTGAAGTCTGCCAACCCGCACTAGGCCAGCATGGTCGCTGGCCTAGTGGGTTGAGAGGGATTCGGCTATAGTCTATAGCCTAATCCCTCTCATTCTGAGAGGAGACCCTTGCCCAGCAGTGGGACAGCATAATAAGTTGATTATGTTATGTAACCAAAACCTGAAGAGAAACAGTAAAATTGTTGAGGGCCAATAAGTCAGCTAACATTTCAATTAATCGTATTTGCATAACTTAATGTAGAATGTGTAATTTTTAAAATCTTATTTAATTAAATTATTTTCTTTTAGCTAATATCACTTATATAAAATACAAAAGACAATCTTTTTATGGTTAGTTTTATAGTCTGATTAAATCAGCAAGCTTGTGATTAAATTTTAATTGTATGTAACTCTTGATTTGTTTTACATTATCTACTTCTTTCCCCCTAAATAAAGTTATCTACATGCATGTCTAATGACTGACAACATTTCAAAATTATTAAGCTACCAAAGCAAAAATACTGTTTCTTTGTTTTCCTATCCTGGAAAAAATATAACTATCCAAAAACATCACCAAGGTGGAAACTGAGAAAATTAAATAACATACCATCACGTCTGTATTCCCCGAAGGGTTAGGCAGAGGTGTACTTAATGTACACCCACAGTTCGCCGGTATGTTTAGGTCCCATGTTATAGGGGGCGAGCCTATAGCCATTAACCGGGCACAAATCCAGACTCCGAGCTGCTAATGAGAATTTCATAGAAAAACCCAATAACACTTTGCTCGACCTGGGGATCGAACCCAGGACCTCTAGTGTAGCAGTCGCACTTGGGACCACTAGACTAATGAGGCAGTCATTACAAAATATGATTAAATCAAAAACAATGTACCTAGGAACTTAATGTAAAGTTATGAATAATAAAATTATGATTGTAAGAATTAGTACGCATTTTGTCTAATAGATGGCACTGTACTGTTGACGTCATAATCTGAACGGCGGTGTTAAGATTCTCCGCCGTTCAATGACCCCCGCAGTACAAAATTTATATATTGAGCTAAAATGATCTAAAACTGTAAAAGAAGGTCAACTTCCAATAAACCATTAGTTCAACGGTCGATTTGGTTTTACTTCTTGCGATTTGAGTTCATCCCCAAACATTGGTCCTTCGAGCCGGATATTATGAGTAGTTAGTAGTGGGGAAGACCGAAGGAGTTGTGGATCGCATCTCAAGTGTGTGAAGGGTTTTCCTCGTAAAGGAAAACATCGTCAGGTGGCGCCAAGAGTGTGACGTCATCAGCCTACCCTGTAGTGGGGAAGACCGAAGGAGTTGTGGATCGCATCTCAAGTAGCGATGTGTCAACTCGGTTTGGCAAACCGGGTCAACCCGGGTTGAGAGTAACTCGAATCAAACCGAGTTACTACCTATCCAACTCGGGTTGGGTTTCTAACCGCTAACGCAGACGAGACGGTGCGACGTGCGCGCGACGCTACACATCGTTTGACGGTTTGACCCGATTCGACCCGAAGCCCCGAGCCGAACGATAACCGAACGTAACCGAATTGCACCGAACGAAGTCTTCGCCGCCGAGTCGAGTTAGCGATAGCGTAATTGTAATTAGTTACATGAGACTGATTGTAATTCGTAGGTACCCAAATAGTTGTCATTATGTTTATTTTTGAGAATTTTATTATACTTAAGTACGTTATTGTAGTTGATGAGACTGATTATAATTCGTACCTAAATAGTTTCCGTTATGTTTAGAATTTTATTAAACTTTTTGTGATAGTGAGACTGATTAAAATATAAATATTTTTTAGTGTATCTGCTTTTCACTTTATAACAAAAAGTCCAAAATGAAAATTTAAATTTCTCAAACCGTTGCGAACGTTTCGTTTACCTACGCAAATGCAAATATACGCAAGCGACTTTTCGAACCGAATCGGGAACTCTAACCGTTCAAAGTCGTCATCTTCACGAGTTATCTACCCGCAGCCCGCGGTCGTTTCGGTTTGGATAACCCGGGTTGCAACCCGGGTTGAGTCCAATTTTGATTCGGGTGATTCGGTTAGAAAAATTTACGGTTTGGCCCATCGCTAATCTCAAGTGTGGGAAGGGTTTTCCTCGTAAAGGAAAACATCGTCAGGTGGCGCCAAGAGTGTGACGTCATCAGCCTACCCTGAAGAAGAGCAAGTTCAACCTGACCGACAACAAAGGTTCGGTGAGGAGATCAAACATTTATTTGTGTGTGTGACAAGGACAAACTGTGAGTACAATTGTAATTAATAACTAAAGAAAAAAGTGAAAATTAAAGACAGCAAAATTTCGAAAATAATAACTTAGTCGGTTTTACGTATTTCTCGGACTTAGAATAAAATCAGTGTAGCGCCCTACTATTACATATATATGTTACAATTTACAGATTTATATAAAAATATTAAATAATATCTAAAATTAAATAAATAAATTAACTAATTACCTAATTAGAATTATATAAAATCTAAATTTCACTAAAAGTATTTACAATAAATATCTAATAGTAAATTTCCACGTACAAACAGACAATCTTAAAACTTTATTAGTAGTTAGCTAATTAGCAACCGAGCGACGATTCCATTGTTCTCGCGCCCGGCTGATACCGGTCGAGTCACTACGTCACGGAGACGTCGCTCGCTGGTACCGGCCGGCGCGCGCGCACACACTACAGCAGTCTGCCGTACGCATTGACGACCGCCGCTTGCTACTAGCTTACTCAAAAGCTTCGCAGCGCTAAGTTTATATTCGTGTTTAGTACTTTCGCTTATTGCCTATGAACTGTCTATCATCTTTCTTTTCATCACTCCTTCTTATTTCTATTGAACTCTTGTGTGTGTGAACTATTGTGCCTGTGCAATAAACTGTTTCTTCTCGACTATTACGGTTAGGACTTTGTTTATTTCTACACCTCCTACATATCACGCTACGCTTGCATATAACTACATCAGTAAAAGTAGTTTAGGACTTAGAATAATAAGCAAAAAAACGGGGTATCGAGGAGTCTATGTCTATTTTGCTTAAAAATAAGAACAGTCCAAACACTTGCAAAAAATTCAAAATTTTGAAAACAAGTTGAATTTTAATTTATCATGGAAAAGTACGCGAATTTGCAAGTTAACTTAAAGACGACCATTGAGAAGTCTAGAGTTAATTTCAAGAAGACACCTAAGGATCGGATGCGTTATCAATATATAGAAGCGAGATTAGAGAAATTAGAACAAGATCGGAAGGCATTTACTAAAAATCATTTTGAAATATTAGAATTGGATTCCGCAATTTTAAAATCTCTGGAATGTATTACATGTGATGTATATGAATCAGCAGAGGAAGCTTACATTAACTACAAGTGTGAACTAAAACTTGCAATATGCAATCATCCACCGCCAGAATTGTTACCACCAGGAGCTAAGAATACCCATGATGGTGCTGGATCAGCATGTGGTGCTTCTATAAGATTACCCTTAATAGTAATCCCAGTCTACTCAGGAAAGTATTCTGAATGGACAACATTTCGCGACTTATTTATTTCTTTAGTACATACTAATAAGTCTTTAGATTCAGTACAGAAATTACATTATTTGAAGGGCTATCTTACAGGAGAGGCAGAACAGCTCATTAAATTTGTACCTATAACAGCAGCAAGTTATAATCAATGTTGGTTACAGTTAGAGTCCAGATACAATAACAAAAGATATTTATCTAATTGTATTTTGAAAAGATTATTCAGCCAACATAATTCATATGTTGAATCGGCAACAGCTTTGAAAGAATTGTAAGACACTACTACCGAATGTTTAAATGCTTTAAAAAATTTGGATATTGATGTGAGTTCATAGGATATAATTGTAATTCACATTCTTACATATAAATTAGATCCTGAAACAAGAAAACAATGGGAATTGCATGTTACAAGTGACAATTCAAATGAAATTCCAACTTTTATACAGTTTTCAAAATTTATTGAGAATTGATTTCGAGCATTAGAGTTTATTGAGCCTAAATGTAAATCTTTTATACAACAAGACAATGATCACATCAATAAACCAAAGGTATTTCATATAACAAATAATTTAATGATAGATGCAAACTGACATAGGACAATTTTTTCAAGGGTCAGAAAAATTATGTCATGTCACAGTTCAACTTCAACCCGTTTAATCGTACAAATTAGATTATAAAGAAGTTCAGTCAAAAGCAAATATGAAAATGATTCAATATATCGAGAAAATAAAAAATATGCATGTCCTATTTTTCAATCTACCTACTGTCAAATAAAATTATAATTTAAGTACTTAGGGTGTTAAAAAATGAAATGTCAATTATGTTATAAACGAAACAATCCCGCAGCTTGTTAGTCTGAAGTTTCAAGCACAGAAGAATTTCCTTTGTTTTAAAAGTTCACTACCACCATCACTGCCAGAGAACCAAGCAGCAAAACCACTCCTGTATATAAAGAGTCTCTCTGTAAGCTTGTCTGTTTGTCTGTTGATTTCTTAGAATGTAAGTGCTTTGTGATTCTCTTCTTCTTCTTCAGTCTTTCTCTCTGTTCTGTGCCAGGGCTGGACACATTCATGCTGAGCATGTAACTGACCTGCTCTGTAGAGTTGCTCAAAACCAAGTTCTTAGGTGTCAAGCCAATGTTCCTACCACACTTAGTCCTATATTTATGTTGCGTGGAGGTGTTTTTAAAATTTGAAACTATGTCTGATCCTAATGTATTAGAATTACTCATCACAGTCTCTTTCTGATTCTGAGAAGTATCAAAATAGACATGTTGGCGCTTCTCTATAGAGCTTGAGTCATCATCTAACAGAGACTGTTTCTTCTTTTTAGGTGAAAGAACTTCAGCAGCACTAAGAACTCTTTTTGGTTTTGTTTGAGAACACTGTACTTGTTCATGCTGTGGATGTGCTTGATCATACTTCATCAGGCATGGTGCCCGCTTGGTATAAATCCAATATGATATTTCGTCCATGTTATATTTAAAGGGAGCGTCTGTTGTGAGCGCTCTAGCGGAGTCGTGGGAGTGGTTAGCTGGGTTCATAACGAGGCCCAGCGCGTCACAATAAGAATGATTTTTAATTATTATTAATTTTTTTCAAATAATCTCGGTTAGAGTCATCCTCTATCCGCTGAACAAGATAATAATATAAAACTTAAATTTAAATTTCTTTCTCACATCACATCACCACAACAAAATGGCTAAGCAAACATTCGTCTATGAAAAGCTTTGTTCTAAATGTAGGTACCTAAGTTTAACTAGCTATCATGATGATAAAATACATAAAATACCTACCCACTTCAGTCATATTATCAAATAACACTACGGCTACTCACTCCTCGTTTGTATGAGGTGTTTAAGTATAAATAAACTAGCGATGTGCCGAGTACGGTTTGACTCGAGTCAGACTTGATTCCTGCTTTGGCCTCGCCTACTCGAATACCAATTTATTTTAATTCGAGTACACCGGACTCGATTCCGATACTAGGGTCAGGAAGAATCGATTCGTACTCGTTAACTCGATTTTATTTATGCGAGTCTAACCGAAAAAATGATTGATTTATTATTAAGTTATTTAATAGTAAAGGAAAAAAATCAATCGCGGGCAGGATTCGAACCTGCGTCTTCTGGTTTGATATACCAGACGCTCTGACCTCTAAGCCACCGCGAACCCTACCCGCATGATTGAAATTTTGCCTTCACATTCTGAATTTACGTCATAAGGTGACGTTTGGTGACATATATGAGAGGCAAGTTACCTTACCTCTCAACCGACACGACTTACTTTACAGTTAGTTCAGTGTCGTACGATGCCACCTTACCTTTTAACTATCTATCTATGAGAATATTATGTACGTAAGAAAAAATCTACACCTTTATTCAAAAAAATGTGAACTGCATAGTTATAATACGAGACATAAATCAAAACTAATGCAGCCGCAGTTTCGTCTCGCTAAAGTCCATACTTCTTTTATGGGATACTGTGTAAGATTTTATAATAAAATTCCGGAATTCATTTTAAAATACCCAGAAAACAAATTCAAAAAAATTATTAAGTTTACTCTGTGCAGGCAAGCTTACTATAAATTGGAAGATTATCTTTTAGATAAAAATGTTTGGCAAATTGCTGGTCCAGCTCCACAGGATGATGTCATGGATAATTTTAATGTAGACTATACAATTTGACATACCCAATTGGCAATATTATATTTGATGACATTATATTAATATTTATTTTCTATTACCATTTGTCAGCATAATTATTTAATTGAATATACCATACAATATACGAGTATACATTATGATAACAATTTGATGTACATATTGATTGAACTAGTATGGTATAATTTCCTAATTAGTATACCTACTGTAAAGTGTGGGGATCGTGCAGATTTTGATGTAACAATTGTGTTAGTATATTTATCTATAAGAATATTGTGCCCACGGTCTGAGCTTGTCATGCTCACTTAAATGTCCTGCTGATGGTGGCGTTGTGTGTCGGGTCGTTTTATTCCCTACAATATGGTTGAGTCGAACCGCGCCGATACACACGTCATGCTCGTGAACGGGTGCTGTCTGTCGGGACTGGTCAGCTCTTACTTGCTGTGGCAATCCCTTTCTTTCTATATAATTACTAAATATAACGCCTACTTATACTGAATAAATCATCATACACATCAAACTGCATAATTGTCAAACTATTTAAAACAAAGTTGTAAAGATTAATATTGTAATCATGTTTAAAAGAGTATCTATGGAGTTTCTTGCCGGCTCTTCTCCATAAGACCCACTTTTTGGAACCGTGCAATTAGTTTGACTTTTCAAAAGTACCTTTTTAATGGTCTAATTGAAATAAATAATTTTGACTTTGACTTTGACATCTTTTTGTGATTTTTTTGCATTTTCCATGCTAAGATTATTAAGTTATTTAATAGTAAAGGAAAAAAATCCATCGCGGGCAGGATTCGAACCTGCGTCTTCTGGTTTGATATACCAGACGCTCTGACCTCTAAGCCACCGCGAACCCTACCCGCATGATTGAAATTTTGCCTTCACATTCTGAATTTACGTCATAAGGTGACGTTTGGTGACATCTATGAGAGGCAGGGTAGGGTTCGCGGTGGCTTAGAGGTCAGAGCGTCTGGTATATCAAACCAGAAGACGCAGGTTCGAATCCTGCCCGCGATTGATTTTTTTTCCTTTACTTTTAAATAACTTAATAATCTTAGCATGGAAAATGCAAAAAAATCACAAAAAGATAGTTAAAAGGTAAGGTGGCATCGTACGACACTGAACTAACTGTAAAGTAAGTCGTGTCGGTTGAGAGGTAAGGTAACTTGCCTCTCATAGATGTCACCAAACGTCACCTTATGACGTAAATTCAGAATGTGAAGGCAAAATTTCAATCATGCGGGTAGGGTTCGCGGTGGCTTAGAGGTCAGAGCGTCTGGTATATCAAACCAGAAGACGCAGGTTCGAATCCTGCCCGCGATTGATTTTTTCCTTTACTATTAAATAACTTAATAATCTTAGCATGGAAAATGCAAAAAAATCACAAAAAGATGATTTATTATTGTTGTGTCATTATGCTTGACCTGACCTACACCATGGGGTCCCAACCCGAACAAAGTAAACATAGTTCATGTAAAATACTACTAGATGGCGTCACATGTATCGATTTGCAAATAGCGTGTGTTTAAAGTGGAAATTATACAAAAAAAGACCCTGAAAAAAATATGTACTAATTAAAAACCAATTCTAAGCATGGGAAGATTAGATTTAAGTCAAATTTCCGTAATTATACGATATATAATATTGTCCTCGTAATTCTGACTTTCTTTGTGAAAATAGATGGCACTGTTTATAGTTTGGTTTTAAAAATATATGGCGCTGTTTTCAGTTTCTGAATTTCGATGCTAATGTGATGTGTAATTCCCGTATTTTTTTTTATAATAAAGTAGTAATAATAATAAATCTTTATTATTATAAGACGTGAAGTTTGTATAATTTTTTTTTTTGTTCCATATGTGTTGAAGCTCTAATACTTACCTACTATGGTCTGATAAGACAGTACATACTTAGAGACTTACACCTACATACCTAGGTAGTTACCAAGGTTTAGGTACCTAGGACTTACCATACACCTATACACCTAACAATACAATTGGTAAGAAGTACTACAAAATGTTATTTAAGTAGTTTAAATAGGTTCGTACTAGGTAGATAGGTATATAGGTATCTCTCGCACCGGCACACATCGGCGCGGCGCTGCGCAGCGGCTCGGCCACTCCGATTACAAACAATACCTACAACTACACGCGCAAATTGACGTTTGTACAAGCGCAAATAAGTGCGTGAAGTAAGTAGAGTTGCCGGCGCGCTGCATAGGTACCATATCTATAATATGTAGTGTAGGTACATAAGGTACCTACATAGGTACATATTTCACAAAGTATTTTAAAACTAAAATCCGTTAGGTACTCAAAATGAAAAGCCAAATAAGCACCTAGGTACCTACCTAATAATAAAAAAAAATCGAAGAATCTAAGAATAAAATATAAATGTTTATGCTCTTTTTAACAAAAAACACGAATATTTGGCCGTGCTCGCTCGCCAACATGATGACGAGCCCATAATAAAGCCAAAACATAACCTACCTATAACTAGTGTGCGTTTGAGAAAGGTAAATGCGTACGCGTAGTACCTATTGGATGTAGTGTATTCAACGACAATAACGATATGTATACCTATAAATAGGTACATTTTACACTGTAAGTATTTAGATAGATAATAGGTATATAGAACATTGTTTATTCCACACCAAAAACTAATGTCAAGTACTTACCTATTTAGTTATTTAGTAGGTATGCAATTAAACATAATTGCAAAAATAATGTTCGATTTGCGGACAACCCTTGTTCACAGTCCGGCAAACGCTCCGACAAAATGCGGGGCCTGCGGTATTTGATGTTAGGGAGGGGCGAAGATTGGGCATTCTGTTTTTATTTATCTACCTATATAGGCGTGTACCTATCTACGTAAAAAAGATTAAGTACGTCTTTCGTAATGTTTTTTGTTACGAAAACGGTTATAAAATTTTCTATGTATATTTTTCATTTGTTGGAACTGCGAGAAGATCTCTAGGTGCGATACGTAGACAGTAGGTATTGTAAGTAAGCAGGCACCTAACCTAGGTATGTAAGTAAATAGGTACCTATATTAAATAGTAGGTAGGTACAATAAGTAACTTTAATAACCTAATAAGTTATGTCTTACCTAGGTACCTATGTAATTTAGTGTAGAGTTGTAGACAAATGTAGGTACCTACTTATATCTAGATTATATATACATAGTAGCTACTTATGTAAATATTTCTGTTTACGTGTGTTAAGTATAAGTACCTACTTACCTAACTTTATACCTATTTCTCTTTACCTTTGATTTAGACTTTGTGCATTCTAGGTACCTTAGGTAGGTACCTAGAATGCACAAAGTCTAATCTTTCTTGGAAATCTGTCTTGGAATCGTTATGAAAAAGTCCCAGAAGAAGACTGCCAATTAGATCAATTCATTTATGTACCTACTTAGCTAATTAGCAGTCTCGTCAGTAAGTAGTCAGGCAGGTACATATATTCATATGTACCTACCTGACTACTTACTTATCTAATTGCAAGTAGGTAACTATCTAGGTAGGTAAAAACTAGAATAGATAGGTACCTACTCTATTTATGTTTTTTGTGTTCCACAATAAAGTGGTTATAACAAACTATAAAACAAACCACGATTCCCGTGCTACTATTGTGCTTGAAAATGACGAGACTCAGTTTTTGATGTACCTCCCTATTTACATACCTACCTACTCCACGTGCGCGATAAGTTGAGACTTTTTTTTTTAAAAGAAGACGTTGCCCCACACTAGGATTTTCTCCTGTATCGTGGGTGCGTTTACAAACACAAATTCTCACATACACAAAACGCCCAGACCCGGAACAACTACCTGTAGATCATACAAATATTTGCTCCGTGTGGGGATCGAACCCACAACACGTTGCGCAGAAGCCGATCGCTCAGCCGTTGCTAAACGTGTCCTCAACTTGAGCGACTAAGCGCAGTGACGTCACAGACGCGTGCTTGATGCTTGTACAAGGCACAAAAAATATCACAATCATAAATCACAACGAACCTCAGCCCGTGATTTTGTCTGCGCTATTATTTTAATTCTGCCTTTATTGTACAGGGGAACAGCGCAGCTTTCCTACTTATACATAGAGGTCATGGGTTCCATCCCCAAGTCGAGCAGTGTTATTGGGTTTTTCTATGAAATTCTCAGTAGCAGCCCGGAGTCTGGATTTGTGCCCGGTTAATGGCAATAGGCTCGCCCCCAATTACATGGGACCTAAAGATATCGGCGAACTATGGGTGTATATTAATAGGTACCTACTCCTCAGCCTAACCCTTCGGGGAATAAAGGCGTCATTGTACTGTGAGTTAGGTACTTAATAAAATTATTAAGTAGGTATGTACCTACTTATCTTGCTATTAAAAACAATTTTGACACACACATCAATTAGAAAAATAATGTCTGCCCATCATGGATTAACAAAATACTTTTTTTTTAATAAAGCACCGTGAGCAACCTTAAATTTCACACCCATATAAGTATATTTATTAAAAAAAAAATGTCTGCCTCCATAGATTTCAAATTAATGTCTTTTTCGTAATCAGCACATTGAGAAACCTCGAAATTGACACCCATATTAGGTACTAATATTATCAGTGCCCTTATCAATTTAGAAAAATAATGTCCGCCATCTTGGATTTCAAAATTAATATCTTTATTGAAATCAGCTGCCCAAATAACCTTAAAATCGACACCCATATCAATTAGGAATTAAAACATTACGAGAATAAAATAAGCGTAAGTAGGTATTGGTAGTCATAAAATAAAAAGTATTAAATACAAACACAGGTCGGCCCGACCAGTAAGTACTTACTTACCTACTCGGGTAAACTGAGCATCCGTAGGTACAAATACCTACGCAGCGCACCCCGTAGTAGGCATGTAAGCGCGCGACCATTAGCAAGTTACGAGTACGAATTACGATGAACTTACTCATAAATAAGAATAAGTACCTAGGTACTGAAATAGACGAACTGTCGTATCGTGTATGTATACGTAGCTACCTACGTCATGCCAGTTCGAATGCGCACTAGCGCCATCTATTGGTTACACGCATCTAGTAAACTCGAGGCGCTAATAGATGGCGCATGCAGCAAGTGCGTTGCAAACGACATCTATCGCCGACAAAAGAAAAAAATCCTGGTACGAAGAATCCCGCCCGTTACGAAGGTCCCGTTTCTTTGTATGGGATGAGCCATCTGTATTAGTATTATATTATCTGTGCCTACACGCTGTTTGAAGTTAATTCCATTTCATTTTTCCTTTTTGTTCTAAAATTGGACTCTAGTTCTGGACATCGAGTCATGATTCGAATACCGTATAAACTGACTCGAGCCGACTCAATTCACCAAAACAGCGACTTGGTACATCACTAAAATAAACCAATCGGAAGTACCTACCTTAGGTCTCATTCTACATCTATTCCACAGACTACTTAAAGATATTAATATATCTACTCAAACTACATACTACATTCTGACTTGACTTCGACTAGCGAAGGGCGGACTCGAATAAGTCGAATCAGTCTTTGAACTCGCTTATTCAAACGGCCTTTTCTATAAAACCGAGTTGATTCGTTTTATGCGTTCGTCATGCGAGCCAACTCGCGCGTCTAGCATGGCGGCGCGGCGGGGGCAAGAATAGGTGGCCGCACAGGGTGGCCGGCTTGCCGCTACTTCAAGTGAGAAAGAAATATCATGCGACTCGCTGTGAATTCATTGTGATTCGTGTAAACGAATCAACTCTTACAACGATCATAATGATTCGCTTGACTCGAAGTAATTCGTGGACTCGGATGGCGCGCAGTTTCTATTCGTTTACGTTTTTCATTATTCAGCGATAGCCGTCCGTCCCAATTGAAACACAGTGACGTATTTTTTGTTTATGTGTATTTTATTTTATTATTTATAATTCTGTGATTTGTTGTATTTTTTTAAATTAAACAGCTGATTATTTAGAGTAATGTGTTTTAACATTCATACTTGATCTCTATTTGCATTAAAAATAATTGGACAAAATATTCGTGAATACTTAGCTCAAACTAGATGACTCCGCTCATTCATTAAATCGACACTGAATTATGTCAACTCGATTCTCCAATTGTAGTGTAACCGATCCCAAAAGTCGGTGGCTCAAATCGGCTCGATAATATACACTTCTCCTGTCTCATTTACATCAGGGAATTGCTGCTGTCGACCGAATCGAATAAACAACGACAGCAACTCGAGTAATTCGAATTTAAAAAAATACGACTCGTCCCATCGCCAGTCGTCCCATCACCAAGTTAAATTTAAGGTGGATCGTTCACCTGAGCCCGCGAAATTCAAATTTCAAGTAATTTTTCGCAGTTTGCAAGTCTATAACAAGTTCTACCTTACATAGAAATTTTTAACAAGCCAAAAACTGTACCAATTGTCAAAATTGACACATTACACTACTTTTAGCTACAATAATAATTTTTAAGCATTGGTTTTAATTTAATTAGACGTTGTGAATTTTTTGTAGTCAATGTCGCAATTACTACTGCCATGAATGTAGAACTTAATAAAGACCTACAACTGCGAAAAACCACTTGAAATTTGAATTTGGCGGGTTAAGGTAAACGATCCACCTTACGGAAACAAATTTTAATCATTGGTATAGAAAAAAGTACGGTAATGAAAAAAGAGCTAAGTATTTTACTAAAAACGTTAAATAAAAAAATTTAAGGAATCAAAAATCTTTAATACAGAAAAAATAAGATGTCAGAACTATAGGTGTGGTTGTATTTAATATAATAATTGCAATTATTTTGAGCATTCTTTAATGTTAGACCAGGTGAGATTTTCAGTGTTGAGTCAAGAGCATACTACGCGTTTAGAAACAGAAGTTTAAAGTTCTATAACTTTTTCATTTGTTGAGATATTTAAATTATTCTTTGATATTTATGTTATATTTTTATAATTAATTCATAAAAAAATGGAACCTTCTCCATTTATTTCTAATAAAATTTCAATTTCTTTAGTACTTCAGCACATTGGTAACAATCAACTCTTAAAAATATCCATAGCGCCTGTTACCCTATTGCTACTGTAGCGCCATCTAATTAAACGCATTTTAATAGACACTTCACACACAGAGTCGATTTTCCTTCCTTATAAACTCATAATCTCAATAGTCTGTAGGTCCAAGTGACACTGTTTTGACATTGACAAATAATGAATTGTACCTACAAAATGGCCGATAACGATGAGAGTAACTCTGAGGAGTGACTAGTCGCTAGTCCTCCTTATATAAAGTATAACCACAAAGTACGACTTTAAACTTTCTCTTGTCTTGTCGTTTAATGTGATGGCAGACTGGTGACATTTTAGATTAAATTCTGTAGGATTCAGTGTTCTGAGCAAAACCATCGTTAATATTTATTTGAAGCAGTTTGTAAACAAAATGTATTTAAAACTGATCGTGGTAGTGTTTACTGCGACTTGTGCTGTCTTTGTGTCTGTAAGTTCAATTGTTTTGAAATTGATGTTTTCGTTAGGTTTTGGTTTATTACAGATTTTATCAATTTCACCTATCCATAATAGACCGTGATACCTTATTTTGTACTATGACCCAGTTTTGGCATAATTTTTGATGACTTCATATCCGATGTATTTGCAACAATCAACCCATTGCCTCCTTTTACTTTAGTACATACTATAACACAGTAATATCGTGCTGTGTTGTACTGTAATATGGTGTCTTCTTGATATGTAAAGAAAAATATAATCTTATTCCGGGACGAAAAGTAAATAGTACACAATAACTACAGTGTATAAAATAAGATTATAAATAAAATATTATTAAAATTATTTAACCGTATTTATAAGGTATAGCTTTGCATTAAAATGATGGGTTGCAGCAATAAACGGGCAGAGAGTCACCTTAGGGGTGGAGTAAAACTGATTTTACCACGAAACACTGACTGTCAACTTTAACCTATTACAGAGACCCCTTTAAAAGTAAAATAAACGACATAATCGAGAAAATAAAGTATTACAAAAGGAAAATTTTTGATTTTTCTCAGTGCCCCGTTACTAGGGTTTCTGATTTCTTGACTATTTTTTTTTCTCGGGACTTCAGAATTCTCGACCCATATTTCCCGCGAATTCCCGGGAACTCGAGAAAAACTACAAAGTCTCTTAAATAATCTTTTGCAGTTAAAAGAAAACTACTTTTTTGAAATTTTTTCGTGTCATTTTGTTTTTATTTAGTTCCCCACGTTTCGGATCATTTAATAGGTAGCGTCCATGGTACTAGATGGTGCCGAAGTTTTCCGACTGACGACCACCGAAATAAACACAGAGCATTAAATATGAGTATCATAGACTAGGACCACTTCTGGAATGACCTTTCGAAGAAATACGCTCGATTTGACACTCGGGTCTATCTATCTAAAGAAGTATATCGCAGGAAATCAGCAAACTACGCAACAAATATCTATTAACTATTTTGGAAATAACTTCTTAGGAGCATAAACTACCTCGGTTGTCGGCAACCGGTAACCTAGCCTGCGACTAGAAAGCCTGCTCGGCCTCCACGCTATTTAGGATACCGGTGAACGAGGCATTCTCGGCCTTCCCAATAGATTGAATCTCAAATAATGGCTCGATGTCTCTATTTTCGAGAGATCTTGAGCCTATTTTAAGATTTTTTTAGATGCTATACATTTTTAATGAATGCCTAATTTTTAATCTTCATATGCACTCTATTAAGTATTTTCGTAAGATTATTCGTGGTCTTCAAAATTCTCGAGATCTCGATCCATTTTTTCTCGTCTTGAGTAAGGCCAAATTTCCCGAGAATTCTCGATAAGAAACCCTACCTGTTACATACACTCCAACGTTACGTACTTTATGTAACCCATCAAGTAAGAAATTACAACTACACAATACGAAATCTATTCTCCTTGGGCACCAAGGCCCTTGTCATTTGCTAAATTAATTTTATATTGATAAAGCACTTTTATATCATCTCAGGGCCACTCTTATGAAGATAATCGGTGCAAATGTGTGTGTCCAAGCCCAGCCGCTGTACTCAACAACACTGCAGGAGCAGACCGAAGCCCCTTCATGAAGTCTGCTAATGTACCACCAAACAAATGGTAAGGAATTTCTTTCTTTATGCTAATCTTTAAATTTATAGATGTATTATAAATATTATTATAATAGTGCTGCTGAATGTGGGAAATGGTATGTAAGTGAGTAGGATAAATCTATGTGAGTGAAAGGGACAGAGCGTAAGAGTGTGGGAGTATGATAGATCTATAAGAATAAGAGGGGTAGATTATACATGTAGAGGGGACTGGCTTGGGCGTCCCGGAGCAAGGTGGTAACTAATCTTCTTCTGTATATTAAAGAAGAATCTCACTGACTGACTTACGCCGAAACTAAAGGAGCTAGATCCCTGAAAGTTTGCATGCTGGTTCCTTTTGCACTGTAGACAAGCAGTGAGAAAAGATTTTTGGAAATTCAACCCCTAAAGTGGTGAAAAGGGGGATGAAAGTACACACACATACATATAGCTACATATATAATAAACAGTGACATCGTCAAGATAATTATGATTCCATAGTACAACTGTCATTTGCTGTTGACATTTTGACAATTGTTCTCTTCCTAAATTAGACCTATTACATTTTAAGATATTAAACCTCCATGGTGTATTGTGGGCACAGTATATTTTACAAATGAAAATTACCTAAGTAGGTACGCAGACGAAGCTGCACACAGGAACTCTAGTAAGTTATTTATTAGATAGTCATTTTCTAAAGACTGGTTTTACTCTGAGCATTCCGACATGAATATGAAAATTATTGATTTAATTTTTTATTGGAGCTTATTTAATTTTTGTTTGGTAACAATAGGATCTCCCCTGTTATAGGACGCAAAACATATTATATTCTTGATAAACATGCGCATGCGTGTATTTAGGGAAAACATGCATATTATATAGTATGCGTGTCAAATTAAAAAGCAAAATGTGGATAAAAATGCTATATTTGCATCAAAATACAGTAGCTGGTAGATTGAAGCAAATTAATTCTGGAATTATTCCAGAATGAATTTACTTAAGAAGCAATTAATCAAGGCCTTGAATATCATTTGTTTCACATGATTTTGTTGCAAGACTAATGTAGCAATGTGTAGGTACATTACAAATGTGTGTACATTGTGGCATGTCTAAGTGGACAACTATTTTTATGCTTTGATGATGTGTTTTACCACATACTTAGTCCAATGTCCAAATGCAGAGATCCTTCTTTTAATATTATTATCGACTTCTGTGCAAATTTGATATCAATGTTCACACATCCTGTTAGTGCAATATTGTACCAGTGAAGAATGTAACACTATTTATTTTAATATAGTGTCCATGGAGTCTCTCGCCAGATCTTTCTCCATATGATCAGTTTTTATTAACCATGCAACTAGAATCATAACATTTCATAAACTTAAAAGTCTTATTTCAAATAAAAGCTTATTTGCAATAAAAACATTTAAACTCGCAAAATGTTCATACATTTCTTAATGCTATATTGTGTCTGCTGTGCTAACATTTGAACAACCTTTATAGTTTAATGCCTCTGCTATTGTAGTTTCCTTATCGTTCAATCTAAGTAATAGGTGCCGCCTTATATAACCAGACTTGTTGACCACCGCAAGTGGCTCACAATGATATCATTCATTCAGTATTGTGTATCTAAGAACATTGCAATTTAACAGTTCACAATTGTCATTTTAGTAAAGGAAAAATTCATTTAACTCGAGGTGGCTTAGAGGTCAGAGCGTCTGATGTATCCAACCAGGAGACGCAGGTTCGAATCCTGCCCGAGATTGAATTTTTCCTTTACTAAAATAACTTTATAATCTTAACATGGAAAATGCACAAAAATCACAAAATGATAATTGACAAATCTGTTGAATGTGGCATTTACTCGTCCAATAGTTGGTAACATGCATCTAATTCAATACCAGAGCAGTTTATTATTAGTTATCTACGTACGTACGTAAAAAACAACAGTTACATTATAGCACCATTGATTTGAGTTTTCAGATCTCAGAATTTCTCTAAATCTAGTGAATGTTTCCATCCTACATACCACTTTTGAAGTTTTTGGTAAATATAAATCCATATTAACTTTTATATAATAATTAAGTGAGCATTTCAACGAAAAACCTACCTGCTTTGCAATCTTTGCTTATGTAATCTCCTAGCCTACGCTTTCTGTCTATCAGTATCTTTCATTTAATATCATTCAAAGCTACTCAATCATCATTACTTTTACCTACTGCTAAGCGAAAAACATGTCATTTTGTTACTTGATAAGTTAAACCATTTTTCACTAAGTTTCTAACCCATACTAAATATCATAAATGTGAAAGTAAGAGTGTGACTGAATTTTCACGCCTTAATCGCTTAACCAATTTTAACGAATTTTGGAGTAGAGATAGATTGGACATTGGAGAAGGATGTAGGTTAGGCGAATGAAAACCCAGGCAACAGCTTGTCTGTTATAAATTGCATTGATGCAATTTATAACAGACAATTGCTCAGCATTATGAATTTGATTCCCTAACAATGTATTGAGGTGTTTTTTTATGAAATTCTTAGTAGATGTTAAGATTTGTACATGGCTCGCATATATGGAACCAAGAAAGATACTGGTGTACAGTGGGTGTACATTAGTACACCTACATCTCTGCCTAACCGAAAATTAATTATTACTATTTGTGCTTGGTTTTTATTTCTTTAGACCCTGCTAGTGGTAATTTTTTCCTAAGTACGATGACGTTTTTGAGTGCTAATTATGTACTCATAGATCAATCTCTTTTCAATTTAATTCCAAATACAGCATGATATATAATGAAAAGATATGTTTTTTTATAATGACCGCCGTTTGCAGGAATCTTCTTGCCTGTTTTGAAACTGCTGTATCTTTATCTTTATCTATCTTATCCTCTACCTTACCTCTCGGGGAATACAGGCATGATGGTATATTATGTTATGTTAATTTGTATATCATTTTTTGCTCAGCAACTGCGAGTCAGTGATTCTACCGCGCGTTGCTGACCAGATCAAGGGGAGGGAACAGGAGTTTTGTCCCCGCTGCGAGTGCAAGTATGAAAACAGAAACACTACTATTATCAAGGTACGCTTTACTGCTTTTTACATCTAAATATATATAAAACTCAAAGGTGACTGACTGACTGACTGACATAGTGATCTATCAACGCACAGCCCAAACCACTGGAGGGATCGGGCTGAAATTTGGCATGCAGTGTAGATGTTATGACGTAGGCATCCGCTAAGAAAGGAATTTGATAAGTTCTACCCCCAAGGGGATAAAATAGGGGATGAAAGTTCATATGGAACAAAGTAACTATTCCACGCGGACGAAGTCGCCGGCAAAAAGCTAGTTTATAAATAAATGTGGGCGACTCGAATATCAGAAAAAGCATTGGCGAGACCTTTCCCGTATCTGTCGATCTGATGACTGCTTCATTGGTCTAGCGGTCACTAAGGTAGCTCGTGAACTTGAATAGCTGAGTTGAGCTTAGATGTATTTAGACTAGGACGGGCCTCGAGCGCAGTCAAAACGGCCTTTCGGGAGTACGCAAGGGCGAGGCACATGGATGAGTGGTTGAGCCTCGCAGGGCTTGCTCACTCCAAAAATACAAGGGTTCCTCATTAAAATGGCAAAATGTCATTTGGAACTCAAGCAGGGAGCAGGCCCACCACTTGATGGGGTCCCTAATCGGACTTTCGGGACTAACGCTCTCCTACAAAAGATGGGCCTGACGGAGACATCAGCCTGCAGGGCCTGCAAAAGGGAAATTGAGAGCATGGAACAAAAATCATGGAACAAATCGGCCCTTAGTGTATTATTTGTAAACTTGTTAATCTGTTACTTTCAGGTGGTGGTAATCATCGTGATCTGGGTCATCATGCTGCTGGTCGTTTACATGGGCTTCCTCATCTGCCTGGACCCACTAATCAACAAGCGCGCAAAGGCATCCTATCAGGAGCACACCAATGAAGATGTAAGTTATTGTAATACTAGCTATGGAACACATTATCTTTAATGAATACATTTTGGTCAGACTTTCGCAGAAATGTGCGAATAACACCAAATTTTTATCGCAATCGATCGGAAGGATAGAGAAACACTTAAGGGATACAAAGAAAATGATAAAAAGTAGGACTATTCAAAAGACTAGAAAATTGACCGTTTCCAAATTTTCTACATTTAACGTTTTAGTAAGTTTTCTCTCAGTTGTGAATATTGTATTTTATAGGCGAGTGCTGTTTTTAGTCGATTTTAGTCCGACGTACCCTGCCGATCCCCAGGGGATAGATAATCCATAAAAATGTTTTAGTCTTAATCGGCCAATTGCCGAAGACCAGAATACAATAATCTTTTAATACTTAGGACGAGAGCACACTGGGGGGACCTTCACAGCAAATGGGCGCGCGCGGCAACGTGCTGAACAGAGTTACACACCAGCAGGACAAGTGGAAGCGACAGGTTCGCGAGCAACGTCGCAACATCTACGACAGGCACACCATGCTGAACTAAAATCCACTCCATACCTACTCTGGGCTCGGCTAAGGTAAACTTTCACCGGATCCAGGGCCTAGTGTAAGTTTTTTTTTCACCGTCTCGATTTTACGAACGTGTTCGGCGTTTTGATTGGTGGAAATTGGTTAAGAGCTCTGAGCAGGTCAATCAACACGCAGAACGGGGTCCAGTCGAAATCGAGTTGGTGAAATGAAAATTGCCACTAGGGTCTCTGTCGCTGATATGTCACCTACCCACTATCGGTCCGCTAGAGAAGTACCTACTTGTTACTTCGAGAGAGGATTATTTGTTACTTCGAGTCTGAGTGTCTTTGTCTCTGTTAATTATAATAATTATGTAAAGTTCACCACTGAGGAATAAAAATTATCATTATATTAATACATGTTTTTCTTTGCTTCGCACATACTTCTTTGTTTCATTTTGCAAATCGAATGTTCACTTTTTTTATTTAATAACTAGCTTTTGCCAGCGACTTCGTCCGCGTGGAATAGTTACTTTGTTCCCTAGTTCTTCGCCCGCGGTTTCACCTGCGTTGCCCCGTTCCTAAGGGTTGTAGCGTGATGTTTTATAGCTTGATACCTTTCTCATGAATCACTCATTTTCCCAACATTTCCCTCCACTGCTCTGCTCCTATTGATCGTAGCGTGATGAAAAGTATACTATAACCTGTGGTTTGGGCTGTGCGTTGATAGATCACTATGTCAGTCAGTCAGTCACCTAACGTAAGAGTAGACAAATATAATCAGAAAGCTCCGAACTGCTAAGCTATCGGGAGTTACACGTGTTATTGTGAGTCAACCATAAAAGATAGACATTTGCTGTCGTGGAATATTTTTTATATAATTTTAAGGAGAACATTTCCGTCATACATGATTTCTGTGTAGCTTTAACCATTAAGGCTGCACACGCGACGGAAGCTTAAAAAATGGAGTAAGTTCTCCTGTTTTCCCAACATTTCCCTTCACTGCTCTGCTCCTATTGATCGTAGCGTGATGAAAAGTATACTATAACCTACCCAGGAGTATGAAGAACAATTGTACCAAGTTTCGTTGAAATCCGTCGAGTGGTTTTTGTTTCTATAACGAACATACAGACAGACAGACAGACAAAAATTTTACTGATTGAATTTTTGGCGTCAGTATCGATCACTAATCACCCGCTGATAGTTATTTTGGAAATATATTTCATGTACAGAATTGACCTCTCTACAGATTTATTATAAGTATAGATAGAACCCAGTCACCGTCGGCTTTAGTCTAGAAGATATACCCAGTCATTCATATATGTATGAACTATTTTAATTACAAACGAGCGGTATTTTAAAACGTTTGCAATTATGGATCCGAGATTGATTTGGAATATGATGCTATCCATATTTTGACTATTAGCAGAATTATGTACAACTATCTGTGCCCCGCGATGTCACCCACGTTGCTCCGCTTCTACTTCCTTCCTCAGGAATTGAAATTTATCAAAGAATTTTTCAAATCCATGTGGCAGTTCTAGAAATTGGGTTAAATAAAAAACAAACTCTTTAGCTTTATTGTATTAAGTTGATTCCATAATGTTTCAGTCGAAATATAATACCTACTCTAATCCGAAGCCACACCAAATCACAAAAACTTCAGAATGATAAACTAAGCGTCAACAAACAAAGAACGAAAGAAAAACTTTGGGCGAAGTTGAAAATGTATTGAGATTTTCTACTTAAGAGACCGAAATAAATCGTAATTCAAACATAATTTAGTCAAATTGTGTTCTTATTCGGATTCTGATACTGTTCATCTAGATTCCTACGCTTTTGTCCAAAATACTTTACTGGAAATAAATGCAGGCGAATGCAATTTTTGTTAAAATTACCAAATTTTGAAAGATTTTCCAATCTTTTATGTCCAGTAAAGTAGTAATAGACGAAATAGTACAGTAGGAATCTAGAATAACGGTATTCAGCTCCGAATAATAACATAATTTGATAGAATATTGTGCGGATTAAGATTTATTTAGGTATTACGTTTGAGTGGGCAATTCAAGCTCCGCCGGACCCTTAAACATTAATAATTATTATCGTATCCATAAATAACTTGATTGAATTAAATTGTGGCAAATAATGCGTAAGTATATTCAATTTTTGCAAACTGATTGTAAGTGGTTTTGATGATAAACTGAAATTAACTGAATGCCCTAGATTTTCATTTCTGTAATGATTTGATTGATTTTCGCGTTTCGTGAAAATACGATTCCAAATATCCCAATAAATTCTAGGTTGTTTGTGCATTGCATCGTTTTCGTGTTTTTATCTATACTTATAATAAATCTGTAGAGAGGTCAATTCTGTACATGAAATATATTTCCAAAATAATAACTATCAGCGGGTGATTAGTGATCGATACTGACGCCAAAAATGCAATCAGTAAAATTTTTGTCTGTCTGTCTGTCTGTATGTTCGTTATAGAAACAAAAACCACTCGACGGATTTCAATGAAACTTGGTACAATTGTTCTTCATACTCCTGGGCAGGTTATAGTATACCTTTCATCACGCTACGATCAATAGGAGCGGAGCACAATTAAAAAATGTTCCAAAAACGGGAAAATTATTTGATTATTTTGTTCTGGGAAGTGACTTGGGTCGTTGATAAAGCGGGCGTAGCCGCTGGCGGAAGCTAATATTCAAATAAAGTTTGTAAGGGAACAAAAATTTTAAAAGTTGGCCGGATTTTGGAGAAAGAAAACAACAAAATTTACTAAATTTTGTAAAGCAAGTGCTTCGTAAATGATTTTGTATGATTTATTGATATTTAAACCGGACAACGTCTGGATCGGGTCAGCTAGAGCCTAGTTAACCTAAGATTTTTTTTTACGTGGAGGAATCTGCACCCGTCTTTTACTACAAAAATGCTAAACTTTGCCGAAGTCACCCATTTTATTCTGAGAGAAGATATTATAAGCATTGGAAGTCAATTCAAATAACGACGAAGCACTATCATAATGATAGTGCTTCGTCGTTATTTGAATATTCGAAGTACTGACTTTTTCATTTAGGTACCTAGTATTATTATTATTCAAATAACGCTATCTGCTCTTAAAGTTTGTAGATATTTTTGGGTACCTAATTTGCATTGTGCGGCATTTTTGTTTAATTTCGCAATTAAAAGTATTCAAAGTGCCTAGTGTGAGTTTCATTTCACCGACTAGATTATATGCATCGACTGCGTTCGACTCTCTGATTGGTGGAGAGTGGTGAAAGTCACGGAAATCGCCAATCAGCACGTAAAACGCGGTGGATCTTCGATCAACTATAGCAACTAGTTAACGGGTCGGCGCAAAAAATACGTCTCGGTAAATAACAGCGCACTTAAACGTGAGCTCTTATTTTGTTTAGTTCGCTTGAAACATAACCAATGTAAACACGTCTCACAATGCCACAGTGTGTATTCAAAATAATGCCCGAAAACGCAATTTAACGGCCGGACTACAATACTTTCGGTAAGTACATGAAAAATAAGTTATATTTCGAGCTTTAAACCAACAAATAATATCAAATTTTTAACAACATCACCGATTTTAAACCACCGCTACAAATGTTTGTCCAGGGCTCGCCAACACACGTACAAACTTTTGTTTTACAGAATAGTGGATTCAAAACGATGTCGCTCTCAAGGCAATAATGGGAAAAAGTACTTTATTTGTTGCCGGCTAAGGTTGATTTCAGACTAAATGTTGTGTTACTTATATTTCTAAGTGACAGGAGTATTTTATTGCTGTGCTGGTTTTATGTGACGAATGATCTTAAATATTAGATAATATTTTGAAGATTTTATTACTATGGTTGTAATTAGGTTAAACTTAACAACTGTTTTAAAACTTTGCTCTCCGTTTGTTAGTATAAATATATATTTTCGCGGACAGCATGAGCGTATACTAAGACTTCTTATCAAAGTCTAGTTATTGTACAGCTTTTTTTAATGACAGGAGCAATACGTAATATTACCTACGTTCGTGGCACTGGGTGACTTTTTTTAAAACACGTAATATTACGGCGATGTCGGTTTAAGGGTTAAGTATTAATCGCTGTATAACAGTATAGGTTTTATCCGCGTTTAGCTTATTCAGCACCACCGATAGGCCTTAGACGTAAATCTTGTATTCGCCATAGTACATACCTTATTGACCAATTTGACGGATCAATCGGCTTTTTCATTGAAACATACGATTATTAAAACAGCATTTAAGAACAAAATATGCAGTGAATTTATGGAATATAGTCCTGTTTTTTATCAAGTAAATAAGAAAAGTAAATTGTTATACCATTAAGAAGAGGATACTAATTAATATTACAGAGAACAAATATAAAACCACAAAGAGACATAGTAAAGACACACAACATTTAATTAAAGTTTCCAATTTAAAGCTTGCATTTTCGTAGAATCGTATTGATAGGAGGCTAAATTGTCACGAACAAACGGTGTTTATAACTTCCCGGTGATATATACAGAGATCATCTATGCATGTGACTAACAAGCGCATAATTATCCGTCATAATGTTATTTATTAGATTAGATTGCGTATCATATAAGAAATAATATAAAAGGTTATAAAAAAATTCAATGAAACAAAAATACTGACCATCAAAAAGCCTTTCATATATCGTCGGTGAGAGTGCAGTACCGCGTAACTAACAATTTGCTGTATGGCATAATTTTCAATGTTATTTAATCAAAGTAAGACCTTACAGCAAAGTGTTAGTTACGCGGTATAGCACTCTCACCGACGATATAACATATGCATTTTTATTCGAAAAGTCCTCAATAGGAATATCCACACTAACATTTACATCTCAAAGCATAAACAAGTCCCCAACCGTAGTACGCGCTGAGCTAGTTTTTTCGTCCTACCCAAATCGAACAATCGAATCGGACAAATTACGAAAAAACAATGATTACTTTTGTAGGAGTACAAATCTACAACAAAATACCCTCACATATTAAAAATGTAAGCTTGCTTAACGTATTCAAGAAAAACGCTGCTCAGTATGTCGCAACTAATTAGTGACTAAAGTGAAATGAATGCGTTGATTAGGTTCTTTCACAGTATGTATCAAACTTATACCATAAATTTATTTATTTTGTAAAATTTTAATTGCTAAAATAGTGCAATACGAGTGAACTGCATAATTATTTGCAAAAAATATGTACTCATGTAAGTGACTATAATGTCTTTTTTGAGAATAAATGTCTTTAAACCTATAATTCTCCTATAGCTATAATATGATTTACTATGTAAAACATATTTTAGCTATAGGATGTATTAGATGTTTTATATATCATCATACCATCACGCCTGTATTCCCCGAAGGGTTAGGCAGAGGCGTATTTAATGTACACCCACAGTTCGCCGGTATGTTTAGGTCCCATGTAATAGGGGGCGAGCCTATTTACATTAACCGGGCACAAATCCAGACTCCGAACTGCTACTGAGAATTTCATAGAAAAACCCAATAACACTTTGCTCGACCTGGGGATCGAACCCAGGCCCTCTAGTGTAGCAGTCGCGCTTGGGACCACTAGACTAATGAGGCAGTCTATATATATAGTCTATATATATAATTATGAATCATAACCATATATTTTTATTATAACATGTAGCATTCAACGATAGCCATAGACATATGGGCCCTTTGAAGAATTGTAGATTATATTATAAATTGTAAATATTTACTCTTTTAATTGTATTATTGTCTAAATAAATATATTTTAAACTCTCTTTTTTGTTTTCACTAGAAAAACATAACTTCTTATGGGACACCGAGACGGTCAAGCATACTTGGCAACTTGCATTTTCGTGCTTGTCCAGAATGATGCTTGAAAAGTAAACGTGAAAATAATTAAGTATGGCACAGATTTATATATTTGCAATGCTTGTCAACCATGCTTGATCGTTTACCAGCCCCTTTACATAATTAAACCATTACATTGCCCTACTGAGGGTCACGGCTTTCTTCTCAGAATCAGAGAGATTGGGTTATAGTCCACCAAGCTGGCCTAATGCGCAGTGCCGGATTAACCCTCCGTGGTGCCTTAAGCATTTTCGCGTGGGTGCCCCTTGGTGACCCTATTTCGTTTCATTCGTTTATGAAAAATATCTAGTATCTACACATGATATTCATATTAGTACTTATTTTGCGAATACGAAAATGGACGGGTACCTAATGATTTTAACAGTGTATGTATGTATACAATGTGTAAGAAAACCCTATCCGAAGGTATTGTTAGGTGTCGAGATCCGGTTCTATTAATATAATCATTTTGACTTAACAAGTTAAAATCAACAAATATACAAACATTGCAAGCTCATTAAAAGCTTGTAAAAAGACCCGATATTTTTACAAAATGAGAAAACTGAAATTGCAATGCTTATGGTGTCAACTGTCAGCGACACCGTCCCTGGATGCCGAACATACTAAGTTTGATTATGCTGTTGCTGTATTTATTTTCGAATCTTTTTGTGACTTTTTTGCCTTTTTCAAACTAATTTATTTTATTTTCAAAGGAAAAATTCGATCGCGGGCTGGATTCGAACCTGCGTCTTCTGGTTAGATTCACAAATGAATAATATATATTTAATATATATTAAATATAATTTTGTCAATTATAAAATATAGTATTTTTTTATTTTTTTAAAAATTTAAGTACGCCTGTTGTTTAACAAGCTGGCGTACGTTCTAAAATTATAATATTTGGTGTAATCCACTTTTGGGATTGGCCTAAGTACCATCGTCAAATTTCCTCCTCGCCTGCGCACCGGTGGCGTTTTTCTACTTGTGGGGTCCTCTTTATTTGTTTGATGTTCGGGAGCCTTATTGGTGGTCGAGCTGTCTCCCGATGACTCATCACATGCAATTAAGATTACCGAAGAATTTTGTTCTTCCGAAGGAGACATGTCGTGCTGAGGCGTGGCCGGTCTCGGAGAATCTATTCGAAGCCTAGAAGGTATATAAAAATCGTGTACTAGCGGTACATGATTTATGATAACTTGGCTTCTATAAACCTGTAAATAAAATATGGGCTCAATATAGTTGATAAAATGCTAGAAGGATAATACATTGTACATACCTACATATAATATGATACTGTGTTCTTACCTTTTCGATCACTTGTTCGCCGTAGGAATGGCCTACACATTTAAACGGCTTAGATCTCACACCGAATTTCCAAATTATTAAAACGGTCAGCACTGTTAACGGGAACAGGTCAATTATCTGCGAAAAAAATAATATTTTACGCGTGTTTACCTACGAACTTGCAATCTTCCAAGTTCAATTTACCAAGTTTGGAACGATTTTCCGATCTTTTATTTACAGTGAAGTAGTAGTAGACGAAATAGTACGATAGGAACCTAGATTAACGGTATCCAAATTCGAATAATAACATAATTTGATAGAATATTGTCTGCATTACGATTTATTTCGATATTACGTTTTTGTGAGCAATTTAATCTCCGCCGGACCCTTAAGTTAATACTCTGTTCTGTGTTATACAAAATGACACAACGGTCATAACAGCTACAGTTTTTACCCACCCACGACAGAACGAAGAAGGTATGCGTTTAGGGTGAGAGCCTATTTGCTATTAAGTTAAAAAAAACTACATAAGTGTCATAATATGATCAGATTATTTCTACAATCGCCAATATTCTATATTGAGCAAACTTGGCTTGCAATGTCGGCTCGTGATTTGTGTAAGCTACGCATACTCCCGAGACTTATAATTTAAAATAAAAATAGTATGTTTTCTACTATTTAGTCGAATAGTATAATCGATAGTAAATATTGTAATTTGTAAAAAATACGGAGGTATCTGCATACCTCCTGTTTGGTAACTTTTAAAACGAGCCGGTGCATTATTATATATTATATTATTACATTAAATAGTTAGTGTCGAGTATCATTTCAACAGCGATCTTCAGTACACTACATTTTGGTCCATTGCCACGGCGAGGGCAAAAGCGCGTCGGGAACAAGAACGAAGGGAATTGCTCGAACGCCAACAAACTGAAATTGAAGAAAGAGTGTTGATATCTCACCAATCACCACCACTAGGTGAGAATATAGCAATGGATGTGCCTAAATATCAGTACCTTGCCTCTCAAGTTGTAGGTAGCATAAAATCCGAACCGTTATTATCCTTTATAGCTAGAAGTGCAGAGTCATGCCCGTCGAACCTTTCACGGTGCCGCGAGCTGAACTTCTAGCAGCATTGCTATATAGCTGCTAGACTTGCCGCCACAATAATTAAGGAACATAGGATGACCCCGGCACGCAGGTACTTTTGGTATGACTCAACCATGGTCATTCATTGGATTCGGAACAATACACGTACGTGTAACTTTTGAAGCAAATCGTTTAGATATCGTGAGATCGACGACCTAACACGCGTTGACTAATAAATGTAGCTGATTTAGCTACCCGTGATTCCTTCGAAACAACTTTTCTGGAGGAATGGTTTAATGTTCCAACATTTTTATATCAGGAATCATCTTTGTGGCCAGAAGATATAATTCAGACGGAGATGTGCGACGTAAATGCAACTGTGGCAGTAGCTCAGGAGTCAGTTTGTTTATCAGTGTGAGACCCACAACGTTTTTCTTCCTGGCTGCGATTGGTGAGGTCCATGGCAATGGTATTTAAGTTCACAGATTAATGTACGGGTTTTCCGGGTAGTATGGACTGCAACACCATAGAACGAGCTGAAAGACTGCTGCAGTATGCACAGGCTGAGTCAGCAGTGATGAAATAACTACAATTAAACCTTATCGCCGTCCTGATATGAAAAGGGCTTGCTGCGATTGAACGGACGTATCAACGCTGCTACAGATGTGCCTGTGGAAATGGAGATACCGATTATACTCACATCCCATTGCGATGCTTATCATCCGATATTACCATGTGAAGGCTGCCCACGGGAACCAAGAAACTAGTTAATGAACTAAAACAAAGGTACTGGTTACATAGACCAACTGTTAAGTTTATTGTGTCGAGCTGTATGCTATGTGGAATGCGTAAGTGCAAGCCGCAAATATCGCGCATGGGAAACTTACCGAAGGCACGCGTGGCGTACCACGCGGTGGTGGTCACTGTCGGCAGACATCATGAAAAAAGGTACTGACCTCTTATGGTGCTGAGGAGTCGCAGCGGTCCTTGCAGGACCTAGATACAAGTGCCCTGAAAATTGAAGGTATTAATAATGGATTAAACTGGTCATTTATTCCTCCTACTAGTTGCCATTGTGGTGGGGCGTGGGAGCGTTTAATACGCAGCGTGAAGACGTCCTTTAATGTCGTCCTAAACGAGCGTGCGCCTCGTGTTGAGGTAATGATCACATTGATGCCTGAAATGGAAAATAAATGGTAAACAGCAAACCCTTGTCACATGTTTCGGTTGAAAAAAGTAGTGTAGAATCTCTAACTCCAAACCACTTTCTTAAAGGAACGTCATCAAATTGCCTGCGATGGGGTGTTTGGCGTACGGCTCAAGGGATTTATTCTAGGAAAGGTGACTAAAAGAAATCTTACCTGAACTGCTACCTAGAGAGAAATTGCAAGAGGAGCATAAGCCGATACAAGTTGGAAATTTCGCCTAAGTGGTAGATCCTGCTTCTCTGGTATCGTCACTTTGTATTCCCATATCAGGATAGTAGAATCAGAATGGTCGAGATCAGGACTCGTGCTGGTATGCTGTGGCAGTCTGCGGCACGCGTAGCTCTTATTTTTTTGGATAGTGAGTGCTGAAACAGCACTAGGATGGGGGGGGGGACTGTAAGAGACGCATACCCACGGGAGTTATATTGTAATTTTTTAAAAATAGGGAGGTATTTGCTTACTGCTTGGTAATTTTAAAAAGGGCCATTTTGTAACGACATTGTTACGCTCAATCCGCATCTACGTCTCAGAGCAGACACGTAATATTCTTGTAAATAGTGTCTATAATAATTGTGGTGCATTATATTTATTACACACTACCTAATGAATAGAGCGCCATCCCCCTCTCAATCGCAAAACATTGCCAAATCACATCATGGTACGGCTGACAATTGGTTCTGTTAAAGTTTAGCAAAGCGTGAGTTTATAATTTCAAACTTTTTACCAGCTTTGGGACTCAAGCCAACGTTATTTATACAACAAAAACGTTAGAACCGTTGAAAAGTTTGCAACTCCGATTGTTGATTGTTTTCGGTTGTTTTAATAAAAATCACCTTCAGCATTCATACAAACCCTCGTCAAACTGGCGCTTTATTTCTATATATAATTCTTTGCATATATTGTACGTATGGCCACAGATATATAATACTAATAGTATGGCTACATATAAAGCTAGAATTTACCGGTTAATTAAACTGCCATTTTAACGTACGGAAAGCCGTTCTATTCATACTGGATTTTTTTAACATGGCGTGTAGCCGTGTGTACGCGTATTATTGTCGAGATAACTAGATGTCTGCCGGACTTCGCCTGCCTTTGTATCATACATAAGTACCAGCAAGTTCGTATCGATACAAACTTTTTGTTTGTGTTTCTCCAAAATTCTATTTTTATTACCAACCACTGGAACAATAAAAATAGAATTTTGTCCCAACGACCACCAGTGGTGGCAGTTTTAATAGTGGAGCCGTTGGGAATAAGCCGAAAGAAAAAGTATACACATGGAGGTATGATTTGACAATGCGATCTTCGTTGTAAGTCCAGGTTAATTTATAGATAAACTTGCAGCTTACAATTGTACCAATACAGCGCATGCGCAGCAAAGCAATAAGTACAGTTCTGTCGAAATAACTGTAGGTACGTGTTTCAAGTTGTCCGTAAATGTTTCGTATTCATAACTATTGTCAACTATTGCGGCAATTAGGCCCTCGAATGGTTGGTTGTTCAGCTATTTAAGTGCCAATGATTATCGCCGTGGAAAAATGATCATTATTAGGTACTACTTACCTCTTCAACTTCAGTTTCAACTTTAGGGTCAACACACTGCGCAATTTCAGACTTGTCGTGAGGTTTGATTTCAGGGTTATTGCCACCAACAACCATGGTGTTAAGCATTTTCCGATAGGTAAGTATGCTACGTAAAGTATAGCAGCCAGGACCATGCCCATCCCTGTGAGTAAACAAAATAAGTTATGGTCCGACTTAAAAAGGAGTTTTCAATTCTTTATGTACTCGTATGTTCAATTGTTTGCGTATAACTGATTAACTATTTATGACCCTATTTTTATACCTACCTATAAATTAAAAGTTTAAAATTTAAAGATAAATAAGTACTTCAGGATTTTGGTTGTGTTGACTTACAAACTTGAATGACACCTGAAAGGGACCATAGAAATCAGTGTCTGATATTTTCACATCTACCAGTTTTTAATATGAAGGGTTTTGTTAGATCTTTCGGACAGACAGACAACGAAGTAGTTCTTTAAAGATTCTGTTTTGTTAAGGAACCCTATGAATTAAGTAAGTCTATGGAATGGTATTCGATACAAGATATAATGTTTTGCAGTGAGTTTTTAAACAATTAATAAATAAATCTTTATTGGGACAGAAACACATTTTTCAAAATTGATTGCTTACGTAAATACTTAGCTACATTTTTTACAAAACTGTGTCGCGGCTATTAAAACTCCCTCCAAGAGGGAGACGACAGCTATGAGAGTGTTGTGCGTGAGTGTAGTGCGTGTCTGTAGGGTGTAAGTACAGAGTGTGTTTGTGGACCCTCCCCACGAGCATACTGTGCTAGTTAAAAGTATGAAGCATCATAGCACTATGCAGCAGACTGCACCCCGGTCAGCAGCCCTTTTATCTTTGGACTTGGGTAAACTAGAACCCCCTTTCTAGTTTATCCAAGCCCACAAAATAATATTTCTTCCCATAAATAACATGTAACTGAATAAACACAAGACCTCGAACAGTTCGATTAGAATATCGAAACATAACTTTATTAACGAAACCCGAAAGTTATTTTGCGACATGTAAGCATATTTTTGTCAGTATATTGGTTATAACTATTAGCGAAACGCAAAACTTGTGGTCCTACCACAATCGTACTCGCAATCGGAACGACCACGATATCGATGCGCACCCGTACACAATAATATTTTTTGCAAATAGGTTTCAGTTTTCGACCCATCGTTGGATCAGGGGGCAATATTTTAGGTGTTGTCATTATCTTTTAAGAAACAATTAACACATATTAATCACCACTGTAATCGATTCAGTAGTCGATTCTGAACAAACTACTTTCAGGTCTTGCGCTTATTATATGTTACAAGTTGTATAAGTAGATATACGTTTTCGCCCGCAACACACCGCCGACATAAATTTAGCGATTTAGCCGCATCCAATTGATATTGAAACTGTTTGTTGTCGTTAACATACCATCACGCCTGTATTCCTCGAAGGGTTAGACACTTATGTACACCCACAGTTCGCCGGTATGTTTAGGTCCCATGTAATAGGGGGCGAGCCTATTGCCATTAACCGGGCACAAATCCAGACTCCGAGCTGCTACTAAGAATTTCATAGAAAAACCCAATAACACTTTGCTCGACCTGGGGATCGAACCCAGGACCTCTAGCGTAGCAGTCGCGCTTGGGACCACTAGACTAATGAGGCAGTCCTACCTACCTAAACTTTCTTTACCTGTAATAGTTAAGAATGTTCTCCAGGTTGTCACTACTTATTACGATAAACCTTTTTTTATCTCGTTCTTTTATATCTTCATTAACTCACAGGAGACATTATTCGCGTATATGTCAAGTCAATATTTCGTGAACAATTGGAATAACCCAGTGCAGTACCTACCTACCGAAGTAGGTACAAAGCTGACGTACCTATGCCAATTGTTCAAATATGGGTGTACCTACCTACCTTGATATATGGCAGACACATTTGCACATGCACGGCGCCTCAATTATGCAATCTTCCTGTCATAATGGACTTAATCGTCATTCAATGACTTCAGGATCGTTGATTTTTGTCAGTTCTGAAATCTGTCATTGAATGCTATTGGAAGACCAATTGAAGTAAAAAAACAGACTTGTGCCCCAGGTGTTAAAGTTATCTAGGTAGGTCCAACGACCCTAGTAAAAGTGGTAAAGTAAGATCGATTAACTGTAGGGTAGATGTATGAAGGTAATGAGGAATGCTCTAATGATAGACGAAAAACACCGTATGCATACGTAGGATGTTGCTAAGAATGCTAAATAGTCCTCCTATATCTCCGAACATGGCGTGGATTTCATGTAGACTATGACTTGTTAAGAAATAACATTCTACCTGCGTTATTCCTCCAGGAACAGCTGTTTTACCGGCCACTGCTGTCAAAGTCGCAGACGCCGTCTAGTTTTTCGTCTATCTCAAGTTCAAGTCTAGAGTTCAGCCACCCGTGACATGAACGCGGCGCGCAACGTGCACGTGGCAAATGCTGCTCGAATGATGCGTTTTCAACAAAGGACGATGATAGCCGACTTCACGAACGATCGAATACCTAGCACAAAAGCGCATTGACCGGTGACTGTCCGCCAGTGTTACTGCATGGACCACTCGGAAACTTTAAAAAAAACGCGGCGTCGCTTCAGTAATAGTAATTTACACACACGCTTACCTAATTTTTGATTGTGTGCACTAATCCTCGTTGAGTCACATTTACTTACAAAACGATGCATTCGCTGTTAGTCTCATAGTCATATCTAGGTATTCAGAAACGATTCTAAGCGTAGGTAACTAAACTTACGCTTCCATTTTATCTAGTGTTGCGGCTTAGCTACAAATAAAATACCTTCCTACCTAATGTCTTTGGTATCTTGGCAATAGTACCTACAATGTCTATTATATTAATAGGTATTTCTTAAAAATGGAAATCAACGATATTGTCACCAGTGCTAGCTTCAACCGTGTGAATAGGTAGAAAGTGCCTTAGGCATTAAGTCCGCCTCTGTACATTCAGTGTGCATAAAGAATTAAAATAAATAGATATAGGGATTTTTTAATAAGTAGGTATCGAAAATTATACACTGCACCATGCCTCTACTGACTTAACAATTTTATCACTTACGTAGCCTAACTAAATAAATAATTAATTCGCATAACCTACTTACCTACCTAATTTCGATGCAATCTATTGCAACTGTAGTTAAACACAAAGTAAATGTTGGTGCGATATATAAACGAGGTATTGAGACCGTTCGTTAATAAAACAATGTGATGATAATTTTATACTTTGCACCACTTTCACTTATCTATTAGGTATATTGTTCCTAGCCAACGTCATTAATTTACTTGTCGCCGTGATTAGACGGTTCCTACTTTAGAATGGAACTGTGTACGTACGTTAGTTCACCCCTGCCTAACCCTTCGAAGAATACAGGCGGACTGGTATGTATGTATCGATCTCTTTAGATCTCGATTTTAGCGAGATCTCTAGTTGCAAATCTCGATAATTATTTTCAAGACAGCGCGCGCAAATATTTATAGAAATGAGTCAAATCACAGAGCTCGAGTTCAAATATATGGCACGCACCTCTGACTTTTAGAGATCATGGACGAAATTATTATCATTCGCTTATACGCTGAAGGAAAACATCGTGAAGAGGCCTACATGCCTGAGAGACTTTCTCGAAGCGGCGTTTGAACTCTGCCAAAGCGATATAAAACGAGATCGTAAATCTCGACTCGAGATTGCATTCCATACTAGACCGTATTGAGCCGAGAATAATTATCTGAGCCATATACTTAGACGCTGGAAGTTGGCTCTCGGCAACGTAGGTAGCTTATACTGGTAATTTATAGCATCATAGGTATATAGCCCTGTGTCTGAGAATCATATTTGAATTCATCAAAGTGACTATTTTAGTCTACCAATACAGACAATGTAACTGTGCGTTTAAATTTGTACGCAATTAGGTAACTACGATAGTCAATTTTACGTTGAAATTGGAGGGGTGCATGCGTCGTCGGGGCCCTCAGGAAACGTGGAGGACCGGATTACAGAAAAGGTAATGTAGGTCTATTTGATATGCGGTAGCCTATGAGATCCAAGTTATATTCATAAGTTTTTTCTGTGGAAGATAGAAAACTAGAGGCGTACCTTATGCATTACTGCCATTGCCTATAGGCCTTTATAAGGCTGAATCCACTGCCATGCCATGGAAGACAGTTGGGGCACAATTTTCTACTAGTAGACAGATTGCTTGCAGACAAAATGCTCTAAGCGCTATTTTTTGGATTTCTGAATTATCAATGATTACGAGTCCCGTGCGCAACTTCGCCTGCGTAGTTATGTAATTTTCGTTTCTAAAAACTATACAATATGCCCACTGGATCTGCAGGAGGGAGGGTTCATAACATAGATATAATAAAAATGTTTAATTCTTTAAACGTAAAGAAGACTGCAGACTTATGGGGTCATTCTGTTGCCGTTGCCAAATTCATAATAGAGGTTGTAGCACCTACCTTAGCCATAATCTATACTTATAATAAATCTGTAGAGAGGTCAATTCTGTACATGAAATATATTTCCAAAATAACTATTAGCGGGTGATTAGTGATCGATACTGACGCCAAAAATGCAATCAGTAAAATTTTTGTCTGTCTGTCGGTCTGTCTGTCTGTCTGTCTGTCTGTCTGTCTGTCTGTATGTTCGTTATAGAAACAAAAACCACTCCACGGATTTCAACGAAACTTGGTACAATTGTTCTTCATACTCCTGGGCAGGTTATAGTATACTTTTCATCACGCTACGATCAATAGGAACAGAGCAGTGAAGGGAAATCTTGGGAAAACAGGAGAACTTACTCCATTTTTTAAGCTTCCGTCGCGTGTGCAGCCTTTATGGTTAAAGCTACACAGAAATCATGTATGACGGAAATGTTCTCCTTAAAATTATATAAAAAATATTCCACGACAGCAAATGTCTATCTTTTATGGTTGAATCACAATAACACGTGTAACTCCCGATAGCTTAGCAGTTCGGAGCTTTCTGATTATATTTGTCTACTCTTACGTTAGGTGACTGACTGACTGACATAGTGATCTATCAAGCACAGCCCAAACCACAGGTTATAGTATACTTTTCATCACGCTACGATCAATAGGAGCAGAGCAGTGAAGGGAAATGTTGGGAAAATGAGTGATTCATGGGAAAGGTTTCAAACTATCAATGTATATATCATCACGCTACAACCCTTAGGAACGGGGCAACGCAGGTGAAACCACGGGCGAAGAACTAGGGAACAAAGTAACTATTCCACGCGGACGAAGTCGCTGGCAAAAGCTAGTTTTCAATAAATGTATTGACTGTGGTAAATGTCCTGATCTTATGAAAAATAGCAAGATAATTCCTTTGTTTAAAATCGATGCCGGTGTTGAACTTTTAGGACTCATATATAGTGCTTGGGAGGATTCATACGATGCTTTGGGTATTTCCTGTGATCTGTACAAAAAATTCGACTGCGTTCTTCATGAAACTCTAATCAGGAAATTGCACCACTATGGTGTTCGGAACGCTTCTCTGAATCTTCTTACTTCGTACCTTTGTAACAGGATTCACAAAGTGGACGTCAATAGAAAATGGTCACCGGGGTCAGTGGTCACTATGGGAGTTCCACAGGGCTCTATTCTTGGCCCATTTTTGTTTTTTATTTATATTAATGACTTGCCTTATCTCATAAGGGATAATCATGAGGTAGTGCTGTTTGCAGATGATACTTCTCTGTTATTTAAACTAAAAAGCCAATAAATGTCAACCGACGATGTAAACAGCGCTCTCTTTAAAGTAATGCCCAGTGCATTGCAATGCTAACAATCATCGTCAATCAATCGTATTTTTTCTCATATAATAGCAAACTATTAAATGAGAAAAGAAAAGGAAATGTATTAAGTTCACGACGCCTAACGTCAGACAGGTGAAAACTAGTTGAAGAGTTGAACCTTGTAGACTCTACTTTGTTTCTAGGCATTACTTTGGAGGCTAACCTGCAGCATACGCCGTGAAAAAATACGTAATTGTGTCAATGTATACGATTTTACAATAAAATCCCAGGTCATTTCCAACATTTACGTCATAATAGCCAGCAAAAGCTTTGTAAAAAGGGTTACTGTACCTACATTTAGGACTATATGGAAGATAAAAATGATTGGGATTGAGCTACTATAAATAACAGGGTTATTTTATTAAAGTATTGTGTATTGTGCAGCCACTGATGTTGCATTTAGGATCTACGTATATTAATGATAACCATGTAATTAATCCTGCTCTCCAATTGCCTGGCGGTCAAAGCTTGTCAAGCTCACTCAAACGTCCTGCTGATGGTGTCGTTGTGTGACGGGCCGTTTTATTCCCTACAACATGGTTGAGTCGAACGGCGCCGATACGCATGTCATGCCCGTGAACGGGTGCTGTCTGACGGAGCTGGTCGGTTTTTATTTGCTATGACAATATTTTTGTTATTTATTAGGTCACATCAAACTGCATAATGCAAACTACACAGAACAAAATTGTTAATGTTAATAAAGATAAAGATAAAGATGATTTATTTGTCAAAAACATGCGTATACATACTTACTTAATGAATAATAATACTTATTGTAAATATGTTTATTGAGGAGACTATGGAATTTCTTGCTGGTACATCTCCATATGACCCACTTTTTGGAACCGTGCCACTAGTAGTAGGTATTTGACTTTGAATGTTAATCTATTATTTTATTTGACATTGTTTATTACTCAGCTGACATTATTATATTTAAGTATTTGAAAATTTTAACATTCAGTTGACATTATTTTAGTGAAGGATAAATTCAATCGCGGGCAGGATTCGAACCTGCGTCTTCTGGTTAGATACACCAGCCGCTCTGACCGCTATGCCGCCTTATAACGTAAATTCAGAATGTGAAGGCAAATTTCGATCAAGCGGGTGGGACTCGCGGTGGCTTAACGGTCAGAGCTGAAGCTCAGAAAGCCCGTTCCCGAAGTTAGAAATACTCGAGTAGTAAGCACCTACCTGTGTTAAATAAACATTTACAATAAAAGGACTTCTAAGTTAAGACTTTCAACACAAGCACCACGTGTCCTTGATAATAATAATAATTATTTATCATTTGTTTTCAGCATCTATGGCCCATAGATATATACCTTATAAGCTAACTTAGGTAAGTATATAAAACATATACAAAATAGTGTTAATAGATAAGGCTTAAGACTATGTATGTTAGTAGCTCTTCACTTTGCACTTGTCTTTGTGCTGTGGCACTTGTCCGCAGAATCGACGGAATACCACGTCCTGCGGCCGGAATACCAAGTCCTCTTCCATGACGAGCGGCAAAAGACGAAAGCAATTCGGTAAAGTAGGACAATTATAAAAAAGTAATTTATATTTTATAAAAAACAGTGAATAATTATAATGTCTTCTTATTATTTACTACAAAATCAACAGTCTTTAACCTTCATATTAGACTTGAAATAATATTAATTTTATAACTAATCAGAAATTACTGTATTTTTTTAGTTTCCGAGATCACAAATTTGTTATAGTGTGCCCCAGAGGTGTGGTACAGTTTAACAGCCATAGGGTTACATTATAACAAGATGGGGTACAGTATAACAGTAGATTATACATATATCAATTGAAATAAAATATGAAACAGAAAACCATAGAAAACCTTAATTATGTCCTTAAGGCGGATCGTTCAGCTGAGCCCGCGAAATTCAAATTTCAAGTGATTTTTCGCAGTTTGTAGGTCTATAATAAGTTGTGCTTTCATGGTAATGGTAATTGCGACATTAAATATACAAAATTCACAATTTTTATTTAAAACCATTGCATAAAAATCATTATTGTAGCTAAAAGTTGTGTAAAATGTCAATTTTGACCAATTACACAGATTGCGCGAAGTTTCTGTCTTGTTATGGATTTATAAGTAAAGGTTTTAGTTCTCAGTTGTGAATGTTGTATAGTTAATGTCGCAATTACAACTGCCATGAATCTAGAACTTGTTATACACCTACAAACTGCGAAAAATCACTTGAAATTTGAATTTCGCGGGCTCAGCTGAACTATCCGCCTTAACATATTTTTGGTAATCAAAATCAACATCATCAAAACCGTAACACATTTTTGGGCACGTTATTAGATATTCTTTTAGTGCTGTTTCTAGAGTACTTAAAAATATTTTATAAACCGCATGATTCGGAGTCAATCGTAGATCAGCAGAGTCCTCGGCTGAACAGGCTTTTTTAGGGTTCAGTACCTCAAAACGGACAGTATACCTACTGTAAAACGGAACCCTTATAGGATCACGAAACCGTCATCCTTATCAGCCTTCTCCGTTGCCTTATATGGCCCAGGCTTCATACTACGAGCACGCTGGCGGTGACGCTAGAAAAATAAATTTGGATTAGATTTGCTGAGGCTGCAGGCACTGGCTGCGGGGCGGAGCGAAGGGCTCGAGCGGCGGTGCGCGGAGGAGCCGCGGCAACAGGCACGGAGCTGCGGGGCTACGCCTTAATCCAACTAGTATTATGCTGTATGGTATCACAGGAAATTCTATATTTTATCAAACATTAGACGAATGGAAAGTGTACGGTCTGTAAATTTCTTAACTACTAGCGCCATCTCTTAATTGACAAAGTACTACTTAAGTAGTTAAGTATTGTTCCATGGCCTATTGGAATAAACTGCAAATCTGACTTCCTGATAATTGAAGTAAGCACGAGTCACCAAAAAGCGTCAAATAAAACGAAAGTTCAAAAACTAAAACTGTTCTTGGACATGCGAAAATTGACTTGTTTCCATTTTAGTAATATATAAAACCTTTTTTTCGTAGTCGGGTTTTAGTTTTTGAACTTTCGTTTTATTGCTAAAAAACTCTGTCTTTGGACTTCAGTTCGCATACGATAGACATGGCCTGCTCGTGTGGCTTTTCCTGGCTGGGCCACCATCACCGATTTGAATTCTGATTGAACAGAGAATTAGTTGCTAATTACGCGAAATTAGTCGTGAAATATGGAAATTGGTCCGTCCGTAGTTCAAAAGAGTACCTACTTTCTGGCTGGGCCACCACGGTATCTCAACAACCAAAGTACCTAACGGAAATCTGTTTGCACCTAAATTAGTCGCTAAATTACAGAATTGGTCGGTCTGGGGGTACTTCGGGGACCCAGCCAGAAAATACTCTTTCTGGCTGAGCCACCACTGTAACTCGAGAACCAAAACACCTAGCACAAATCTGTTTGCGCCTAGAATTAGTTGTTAATTAGTCGCTAAATTATAGAATTTGTCGGTCTGTTGTTTAAAAGCTATTTGTAAAAACATTTTTCTCCATACATTTGGTACAGGCAAGTAGAAAATGCTGTTTTTATATTATTAGATAAAAATATTATAATACATATGTACATACACTCACGCCTTTCTCTCACAGGGGTAGGCGGAAACTATAGCCCGCCTGCATATTTCTTTTGCTTCTTCCACATTCATACATCTTCTCATACATACACGCCCGTTACGAGGACCTTTTCTTTTTGAACGATTTCGTCAAGACATAAATATAATATACTTATTAATTATTAAAATAATAAAACGGTTGATATTTCAGAAGTTTTTGTTATATTTCTCTTTACTCAATGCTCAGTGAATAATTTTAATTGAACGTCAAATCCTTCGGGGAATATATTAAAAGTTGAAATAAATTGCGGTGTAACCTGCGGGTGGCTGACTTGGGGAGTCCGGCGCCGCCTGACCAGACACTGGCCTCACTAGACGGCAAGATGCGAGGCAAGGCCTCACCCTTTGAAGGTGTTAACCTATCATGGTCCCAATGCCGTGACAATAAGGCAAGGGTGCATGTATTGTGTAGCTATATGACCAGCTCGGACAGAATACCAGCAGTTGGCATTCAAGTGTCATGCTGAGTCCAAGACCATTTGTCTTATTATGTTATTTATAGTACTTAGGTATTAGGTTAAAGGAAAAGGAAAAGAGTACCTAGAAAGACTTAGGGGAGGCTTTTGCCCAGCTGTGGGACAGTCATGGCTATTGTTCAGATAAACCTAAAAACCTTTTAGGTTTATCTGAACTTAAACTTCTTACTTCAGATAAACCTAAAAACTTTTTAGGTTTATCTGAACTTATTTATTAGTTATTTATGCTATAGACAAATTAAATTATTTTCTTCATTTCATTGATATTTTATTGTTATGCGAAAATATGTAACTGGTAATTAGTTTTTATAACCCTGTTTCTTAGTTTAAGTTATCAATACTGTTTGTTTTTCTAATAAAATAAAACATAAAATTTTATGATTTTGGTCAACTTGACAAAAATGGTTCACTCATGAGTTGATTTTAACCATACATCATTTATGTCAACACCTACAAAATTGAAAAGCAGTTCTTCACAGTTTTTTTTTTGACAGCCCATACTTTACCAAACTTATTCTTTTATACTCCAAAGTAATGGCTTAACTTAAACAAAGTTGATTCCATACAAATTATACCTACTTCCCAAACTAGAATAATGAAGTATGAAGTAACAGTACACAAAAAGTTGGAAAAGCTTTTGTTGACTTTTTACCACAAAAAAATCTTTAACATAAAAGATTTGAAAGCTTTTGTTTTGAACACACCTAGATGAAAACTTAATGTTGGATTATTTCTTGTTTTATTTGAGTATCTTTATTGCCGTTGATTAATATTAGCCTGTATTGTATGTATGCCAGTATAAATACTGTGTTGCCCTGGAAAAATAATTCATGAGTCACCCTTATGAATAGGGGGAGTTAAGCTATACTTATGTGGCACCCATGTATTGTATAATTATATTATAGGTACTGAAGTATACAAATAAACTGAACAACACATGCTATGAACATACAGAGGGCTTTTATCATACCATTGGGGTGTACTGACTTAAGTCGCTAATGGTATGTATATAAGGGTGTTACAACGATATTTAAATAGTTTGTTGTTGTATGTGGGTTGATATATTATTATGGCGAAGATGAAGAGGGTAGAAGCCAAATGGTTTTTAACTATAGTAATCATCCCTCGAGCAGCTGCTCATTTTACTAAGTATAAAACAAAGGACGCCGTCTGTCTGTGCGGTTCTGTACATCGTTCGTAATATTTGACATAAAAAGTACTCTTTGCTTTGACTGTAGTGAGTAGGGAGTGGATGTTCAGGAATGTGAGAATTATTAATTTGCTAATACATTCTTCTTCTATCTTGTGACAATTGAGATTAAAAGGGTGCTAGCTTGTTTCTAGGACAGCGTATAAGCATTGCCATTCAACGTGGCAATGCTGCCAGTCTTCTGGGCACCTTCCCGGACGACAGCGATGCCGAGGCATACTTTGACGCTTGGTCACGGTCTGTATGTTAGTTGTATATATATATACTTTTTACGTTCACGTATTTTATGTAAATAATGAATAAAACCTAATAATATTTATATTATTAGATTTCTTTAAAGTATTAGTTAATTGTTTGTCAATTATTAAATACAAGATATTATGTTTTGGTTGATATCTTCAAGTAATAAATAATATGTTTTACTTTTGCAAATCTTGTTCTGCCATGGCTTAGTTGCGCTAAATTTGTTTTCAATTTTGTTTTGTATACAGATGACATTTATTTAACTAGGGATGGGCAAAAAATATCGATATATATCGTCGATATTTTAATCCATGATCTAGATACATACACACACCATTCTCTCATAGGGGTAGGCAATGCGCATGACCTCGTTAACAACTGTCACACGTATCAAGCTGTGTCTAACCAACTATTTATGACCTTTTTTAGTACTTATTAGAACCACGCGCACGTTTTAAAAAAAAGTATATATTTTTAATCGATCGTTTTCGTTACGGTATTAAATTATCGATATTTTTTCATTTGCTCATCCCTACATTAGTCATTTTTCTTCTTTGACATGGATGACACTATGACATGACTGACATTGAAATGTCATGACATTTCATAGAAAAAAGGCATAGAGTGAGTAATTCTATAATGGTAAGGTCATACAAGTGTCGGATGACTTGCGAAAGAGCATAAAGTAAGAACATTTTAAAAAACGTGTAGGAATTATAGTTGACAGCACAAATCGACCTGAGAGCCACAGTGCGGTGCGGCAAGAACTTTTCAGATATCTCATCGTGTTGCCGTCAATGTTTTTAATATATTTAAATAATTTTTATTAAAATTATAATGATAAAATATGAGTTCTGGCCGAATAATAATTATCTTTAGCACGGTCAAAATTTGTCAAAGGGCCAAAAAATAAAGAACGTTATTATAAGTTTTTTCAAACTAAATAGTTATATAGTTACGTTACATTATTATACGAATTCAGTATTGAGTATAATGTACGATACAGATAGCAAGAGCTAAATAAGCATTTTTGCTCCGTGGCGTTCTTTGGGTAAATGAGTCCAATAAGGATGTGTGGAGGAATTGGGCTGATGATGATGATACTTTTAGTTTTTGGCTGATTTTACTATAGCTATGTTAACTATCTAAGACATTTGAAATAACACGAGATTAATATGAACTTACGCTGCCTTATTTATGATTTCAATAGAATACCTAGGTACAATATTAGCACATGAAATGTCTCCTACGACCACGACAAATGTATGCTACCCTAAAGATGAGTAAATCGTACACAATGTGTTTGTGCAAAGTTTTTTTTTCTCTCTCTCTCTTCTGGCTTCGCACGGTTTTTGCATTTCGCCAATGTCAAGTATGGTAACTTTTTTATTTAAGGTAGGGAAACGGAATTTTAAAGAAAGAAGAAACTAGGACAGACGGAATTTGGACAGGTCAGGAGAGTTTTGGGATTATATTATGTACATAACAATTATAAAACTATAAGTGTTTATGAATATTGTTTACATAATATTTGTGCAAAGTTATTTATTACAGACTATTATTATGATATTTTTTTTTTTATGGAATAGGGGGCTAAGGAGCAGACGGATCGCCTGATGGTAAGCGATTACCGCCGCCCATGGACACCCGCAACGCCAATTCTCCATGCTGCTAAAAATAATTAACCAAATGATGCACGGTAAGTATGATATGTGGTAATTTAGTTTATACAACTTTTCTATTTCAAAGAAGTGGTTTGGACATGTTGAAAGAATGAATGAAAGACGATTAACGAAAGGAATTTATAAGGCGAATGTCAGCGGCAGCGCCGGTAGAGGTCGCCCTAGAAGGACAGACGCCGATCTGATTGGCGAAATCCTTCAAAAAGGTCTAGTACGTAGCACTCGCAACCGGCGTGTATGTATGAGAAGATGTATGAATGTGGAAGAAGAAAAAGAAGTATGCAAGAATCGTAGCAAGTGGCAGTCTATAGTTTCTGCCTACCACTGTGGCAGAAAGGCGTGAGTGTATGAAAGATTTTTAATTTAGTGTATTCTAAGCTTTAGCTTGTTAGACTATTTTTAAATTTCAGGTTTATATTGCAAAATTCTATCTAGTCTATGTTTCACGGCTGCTGACCGATCATGTTTTGAAGTGGGTAGAAGCATAAAGTGTTATTTTTGTGATGACTGTACGAGTTATTTGTAAGGTAATTCTAAAAAAAAGTAATGTTTTATAACGTTGATGTACCCTGCTTTGCTTTTTCCGAATGATAAACTAAGAATCATGGCGTGTTCGGTCCGCCAGATGACTGCCTAGGTGGCAATTTTCAGATGTCATAATTTTTCGTACAGTGTCTGATTTTTAAGTTTTGTGCCGTATTTTCGTGTTTATCTAAAATGTAGTGTCTCAGTAATTATCCTGTATATATGAACTATTTTTAGGGACACTTATCTGATCATTTATACCTATATGTTCGTTAAAAATCACCATGACTGTAAATGTTAAAATTTTCTAAATCATGGTGAATATTTTATTATACTGGTGATTTATTAGGTTACAATTATTATTTATGATCTCTCCACTCTCAGGTGATGTCATTCAGCATTAGCTTCTACATACAGTCCATCTAAATAAAAAGTAGACAACAATATTATAGAGGAGACTTATACATGCATTATTCAGAGGCTTATTTTTAAATTCTCTAGTTTTACCTCAGTGTAACACTCCTCTTAATATTATGCAAATATTATAAAGTATATTAAATGAGTTGAAGCTGTAGACAAAATATTATTAAAACATTTTAGCAGAAGTTCCCATTACTTAGTCATGGTTATTTATTGTTACTAAGTCAACACAATATGTTTATTTCTGTAAGTACTGTTATAATAAGTAATAAACTGAATTAAAAACCACATCTATAGAGGTGAAACCATTCAATTAATGATTAGCTCACTGAAAATGAAAAATATATGAACAATATTGCTATTACAGTAATAGAAATTACCATACTAAAAAATCAATTTAAAAACTATAAGGCATATATGATTGTTTTATAAATAGGCCACTATAAGGCAAAGATTAACTACAGAACACCTAACATGAATCATGGATGCTCATCCTTCAGTACTAGCCACTTTCCAACTATGTCAGAGTCAGCTTTCAGTCTGCCATCAGACCTTGGCAACACAATTTCTGGGTTGGACATCAGGGCAGACTGGTTTTATGCTTTTTCGGCTTCTGACTACTTGTGATTGGTTATTGGGCTTTCTTTGCGTACTTATTATAACAGTACTTACAGCAACACCTGTATAAAAGCGGTGGTAGCCTAATAGCTAAGGCGTCGGACTTGCGATCATGTGGTTGTCTGTTTGATAACCACCCATTGCACTACAGACGTGAACTCACTTGTAATACAAGCACTTAGCTTAACATAAGGGGTTAACAAGAATACTAGTAATGTGTGACCCACATTGCTAGTAAGCTTTCTTTTTTTTTTAAAAAAAGCCTGTACCCTCGGGTACCAAGACTATTAGATTTTACATTGTGTCTATAATTTGGGAATTGACAGGTTGAGAATGGTTATAATGGTTACAATACATACACTCACCGCAGTAAGCAGATCTCAACTCTGCAAATTGGTTGATGAGATTAGTTATTATTGAGCACAAGCCCCTTACCCACAATGCCCAAAATGAATCATGAGTAAACACCTGATTCAATATAGAAACATGTAACAATCTACTTATCAGTTAGATAAGCCCTAGGTCCATTAACACTAAGACAATTGTAATTATTTGTCACATCATCATCTGCCCAAAATGCTCCAGCACCATGTAGCCCAATTTTCAGCTCTTCTCATCCAGTTGCCGTCAGGAACCTTCTTCCGACTCCTTAAGTTTTTAATAATTTTATCCTGGATACTGGTTGCAAAGCATCATATAACTCTCTCCTTAAGTGCAAACATTTGGATAACAGACTAGTTTAATTCATAAAAACATTAGAATGCCAACTTATTTTTCTAGGGCACCAGCTCAAGAAAAAGAAGTTTTTATACTTTATCTATAATTGTTCAAATTGTATTGGGAATAGCTTGTTACCATTAACAGGGCAAAAATCCAAACTTAAAGAGCAAATTACCACTGCCTGACCTGGAAATCAAACTCAAGACATCCAGTTTACAGCTGTCTTTATGACCAATACAGTTGGTCCTCCTAATGTGAATGTTAAACTACCATTATGATACATAATTATTATACTATTAGGTACCTACTTATTTGATTGCTGCATGTTGCAGCAATTTTTAGTAAAATTTGTACATTGTAAAATTTGTACATTGTAAAGTTTGTGCTTTGTCATGTTTAGTGTGGAGCATTATTTCATATACATAACAAACATATAACTATAAAGATAAAGATGATTTTTGACAAAAGTAAGTGTAATGATGATTGGGACAGTTCAGCTGCTCTACAAGCGGTCACCGTTTTAATGTACCTACAGGTTAAATGTACAGGTAGGACAAAATGGCCACTTGATGAATCATCATAATTATATCCCTGTCAGCATCCTGGGTACTGAGGAAAATAATCTTGGCTAGATGGATAAGAGTACGATGGGCCTTATCGCAGTATTCGAACCATGCCAGTTTCACGCTTTCAAACTCATGATAAAAAGTCAAATGAATGTAAACTAGCGCAACCTATCGGAAGGGGCAGAAAAAGAAGTTGATTTTTTATCGGATTATTACTAGATGGCAGTGCGACAGTTTTTATGCTAAGATCCTATTATATACTCTAAAATGGCGCTTAGTTATCTTTTGAGCATGTTTGTATATATATTATACCTACTTTTGCGTGCCCATACATAAAAAAAACCAAATCAAAACCATAAAAATTGAAATATTTTTATCTATAAGCTGGGACTCCACCACAACTATTATAAATTCTTTGAAGCCAAGTTTACGAAGAAAAATTCACGACTTAGAAAGTTAACACAAAAGCTCCCAAAAATAATCTGATGATGTTAATCTGAAATAGGCATCTGATACTCGGACACACCTCCAATAACGATTGTTTACTCCGAATTGGATGAGGACACCCCCTGAGGAAAGGCCCCTTTTTAACTTTAATAATTATGTAGATAATCAGTTTTGACGTTACGGGTAGTAACGTATTACTAATTTTACATAATTAGGTATATAGTGTTTAGAAATTAAATAGTTAAAAAAAATAAACAAACCAGAGCCAACAGGAGAAAAACGAATGGCGATTGTGTTTTAAGATGCGCTTATACCATTCTTGATCTGCTACAGAAAATCATGCATGCCAGTTTTACTTAGAGCTAGGTCCTGTCAATTCTGCAGTTCACTTTACTAGCCAGCTACTGTGTAGCACACCATCATAGTTAGAAGTTTTCTTTTTTTTTTAAAAAGCATTGTACATTTGGATTTTCTTCTGTATCGTGAGTGCATTTACAAACACAAATTCTGCCATACACAAACGCCCAGACCCAAAGCATTCAAAATATGTATTCAAGATAGACCACATTACATTATAGACAGCCCCCAAAACGCTCGCTGTGCATCGCCTCCTAGTTTTTTTTCCTAAGACGAAGAAGCGGCGAAAACACCCCAGTTTGGTCTTTTAAGTTACTAAGGCGTTAGAAGTAACATAAATCAGAATTAAAATGTTTGGTTAAGGCGTACCTATTTAATTAATAATTGTTTTCAATTCAACATTATAATAAAAAAAAAACTGCGCTCTCTCACATTTTTCGCAATAGAAATATTTAATGTAAAGAGATCAGACCAGTAAAAGTGAACATAAAATGGAGTAGTTATTGAATCCATATAATTATGTCGCTGTAGCTGTCTATGATTTCCTGAAAGTGACGTAAGAAAACTGACTTGGAAACTACACAAGGATAACTATCTATGGTAGGTACCATAGGTAGATTGTTATACAACGATCCTAGAATCGATACGAATCGATGCGTAGGTATATCCCTTATAATAATCTATCGTCTTGAGCTCAGCCATAGTCCCTGCATCTGTAGTCCGCAGCTCAAAGATGGACTTTACGGCATGTGCACTGTAACCCGCAATTATACAGCCATGCGTTCGAACGATGGTGTTTTACAGTTTTATCGTACAGGCATTACTCGTACATCCATTTGTAGACCTCACGTGGAGTTTCTACCACTTCCAAAGACATTACTTCGAACGTAAAAATAATCAGTATTTGGTTTGTGGCTAAATAACAAACCCCATGAGGCCGCAAACTTTTGCTCAGCGCAGGCAAGTTTCGTAAGTCATTCACTTTTATTTCTAAATCAAAACACAGCAAGCAAAATATAACAATTTGATGGGGGGGGGGGGCAAACGCATGGCGCTCGTATTTCATTGTAGGTTGCCGCAGCAAGGCGAGCGTCCAAAATCACTTTAAAGTTATAATATGTATCTAAATAAATGTAATAATAATATGTCCTCAGCCCAACTGATGACGGTGGGATTTGGAGGCAGGTGAATATTTCGCCTAGTGGCCGCCTCCTCACAAGTCAATTCATACACAGAAACCTTTCGCAATACTTTCAGTCTACTGCGGTCGCAGTATGCAGATAACCATTGCACTACACATCCCAGCTTGGGATCATATTTTGAAGCTTTTCGTCTCTGCTTAAATTGACTTTGAAATTAAATTCACGAACGAGAATTTTTTTCAATTCGACCAATATTTTTATGACGATTTTGTATTTGCGATCTTCCTGGAGAAAAGTAGAGTATTGCGGAGCTATTTTTTTTATGTCTTTGTTTTATTCAATGTTACTAAAGAAATGCCGAATTAACACTAAAGGATATTACTTACCACTTTTATTTTTTTGACGGGTAAGTTTTACTATAAGCATGAGTTTATATGAAATGCGACTTCTCAATTAGTACATAAATGATGTTGTTTTATTTCTGAATGCTAACAGTAATAAAAACAATCACTTATCACTAATTTTGTCAGTGGAATATTTAAATTTAAAACTTCTCTCATCACACCTGTGAAAATGTATTTATAATAAGACATTTATTAAATCAAAATCGTAATCTACTACTTGTTACCCGGTACCTCGTAACAAGAAAAAAGTCAAATCAAATCAGGATCAATGTTTATGTATAAAAATGTTCCCAATGGTCGTTCTATCTATAACCTTTTTATGTAAACCTCTTTTGTCCAAACGTAGGTATTCTCTGAGTGACTGAGGCCTGAAGTATTTAAAAGATCTTTCTCTCAAACTTTTATAAACATGATCAAATCGTACTGGTAACTTCTGATTTGACCCACTACCCGTTCTCGGAATTGAGTGAAGGTACACAATAATAATATTTATAATCCCGTTGACAGTACAGACATAATTATAAATATAACAATATGTAGGAACTGATCTGGTGAAGGAGCAGGATCGCCACTCATGAGTTTACTCTTTACATTCGTATCGAGTAGCAGTTCCTCAGTAGATTAAAGTCTGATGAAAAAGTCAGAAGGTCATCATAGGGCCTTTTCAGTACCTACGTAGATCCAAGGAGTTTGGGAACGTTATTGTCTCGGTGTGACGTTGGTTGACATGTTGATAGTGGAGCCGCCGGTTATCACATGATTTTCTCAATGGTCAGCGTAATTTGGGCTCGCTATGAAGGTTGGCAGATCGTGATTAGGGACTGTTGATGAAGCCGTTTGTGCCTTGTTGTAGCAAGCGCTGTTGTTGATTTCCTTAGTTCGATTCCCAAGTCCATCAAAGTACTATTGGGTTTATACATGAAATTCTCAGCAGCAGCTCTAATTTGATTTGTGGGTGGTATAAGCTTGCTTGCTTGGGGTATTACATGCTAAAACATATCGACTAACTATAGGTGTGCAGTTACACCTCTAATTTAATCTTTCAAGTGTGATGGTATTTTATGTTATAGAAAAAGCATTGCGATTTTGTGCTATTGCGTAGGTATAGCAATTATAATAAATTATCTGTGGTACAGTCACGAGCATAATACCTATATAAGTATATACATTTTACAAATGTATGTATACAATATCCGAAAGAGATTTTTCCTAACGGTTGCAACTTTGAGATAATACCAATAAAAATAGAATCATATACTTTATTGCCAAGTTTATACATATTTATGCTCGTTACTGTACCGCCATTGCAATCGAATACGGGTGGCTTGAGGTGTCGCCGTATGTACTACTGAAGCGACTGTTTTTTCGCGGAGCCTTGAGTATCCCGCTGCCGATTTGCGAAAGTATTCGCTAATTGCTCGTGCGATGTGTTTGTATAACGTGTATACAGTGGTATCCAGTTTATAGCCGTAGTCGCATGTCGCCATAATTATACTTAAGTTTGCACCTACAGATCATAATGCGACGACGGCTATAAACTGGATATCACTGTTCGAGAGCTTATAAATATTTTCTTGTTTTATACTTTTCAGTTGATTTTATTAGGAATAGGGTTTTAGTTTTTAAAGCTTTTTTTTTAACACTAACATTGTTAAACATTTTTGTGGGGGCCTCAGGCACGAAGCCGTCTATATCGCCTGCGCCTAGCACAGAAGCACCTCGAAAAGTCCTTGAAAATGCGAATGTAACCCCGGGCATAAGCGAGTATAAGCGGCACTTTATGAAATGTAAGGGTAGATAGAGTAGATAGCCTAGTGGACCATAATGATGGTATACAATGTGTTAAGAAAACTCTGTCCACCCCGTAAGTTATTTTTAGGTATCAAGATTCAATTTATGTAATCATTTTCACTTTTCAAGTAAATAAAAAACGGGACAAGTGCGAGTCGGAATCGCCCACTGAGGGTTCCGTACCAATTTATAGGTACATGTTATAATTAATTACAAATGTATAGTTTTCAGATTTTTTCCTATACTTGTAGTATAACACGGTATAACTTTCCAAATTTTATAGTTCTAGGCCAACGGAAAATACGCTATAAAATTTGATTTCCTTGAGTTTAGAAATATAATTTTTTTTCGACATAAACGGCCGTATTTTTTTTTAGATTAACTTGGAAACTTGATTTTTTCACAGCTTCAAGGGACTGTAGACCTGAGAATATGATTTTAGTTTCAACTCGATACCTCCATGCATTCCCGAGATAAGGGGTCTTGACAGACTAATTTCAGGAATTACTGGTTGGAATCGAAAAAATATTTTTGTATTGGATAGTCCATTTATCGGGGAAGGTTATAAGGCTATATAAAATCACGCTACGACCAATAGCAGCAGAGCAAAGCGGGTGAAACCGCAGGCGAGTCACTAGTCATAAATAAGTGTACTATCATAAATATTTCTTATTTTATTTTTTGGTGATGTGATTGGAGTACCTATGCCTCTTTCGGATCGGACAGGGCTTTTTTAACATAGTGTATATATTTGTTCCAGAATGCCAATCCAGGCGCCTCAATGGACGGATTATTTGAACTGTCCAGTATGCTGCCGCGAATTCGGTGGTCCACCGCGCAGCCCCATTAGCCTCGGGTGCGGCCATACACTCTGTAAACACTGCCTCAAACACTTGCACAGAAAACAATGTCCCTTCGATCAGGTGAGTCCAACTCCTATCTTTAAAATAATTTCTAAACAACTTGACCAATTTTGATATAAGATTTTGTCTGTTCTCATGTGGTTACCGTGGATGGTTCTTAGCTATAGGAGTCAGTAGATAGCAAATGTTGTCGACATCCTTTGGGATGCGAGTAAAACCACAGGCAACAATAGTGTGTATAGAGTTATTGATAACGGGGGGAGCCTTGAACAGGCGACCGGATTAGACCTTACTTACCGTACTCCTTAGGGGAGTATGGGATTTTTTGTGACACCCCAGTGGCCACCATAAGCACATAAAGGGGGGCACTGTGACCCCTTAAAAGACTACCCCAGAACCAACCCCCCACCTCGGTGCAACGCCCGTTCGTGCTCATCCCTGGGGTAATCTGTATACATATATGTATAGAAGCAAATTACCACGCACCCACCTGATTAATCCAAAACTATAAAAAACCAGGAACCACCGAAAAATCACCTGATGTTGACACGAGATTGAAATCGGATAGGAAATATTATTTTGAATTAATTTTTACCAGAATTATCTTTATGTTTTATGTTTACGCACACATTTGCTTCTGTACAAACTTCAACTTGGTTATGTAGTTGTAGGAAACTTAGGTATCGAAAAGTTTCTGTAGCGGCGAGATTCCAAATTTTGTTAAAACAATAAATTGTGCATAGTCAAGTTAATCAGATAAGTTACATGACAATTTGTCTACAAGCCCTAAAATACTATTCGCATTGACAAACGAATATAATTATTATTGTAATATTAGCTTTCGACAAATTGCTCTTGGCGCTCGATTTGCCCCCTGTTCTTTTAAAATGGATATGTTCACGTACAAATGTTTTATGTAACAAATCTCACCAGTGAACGACTTTCCTGACCTTGTTGATATGCAGGCCGTATTAAAATCAGTTCGGAAGGTACCTAAGGCAAGAAACGAACAGACCAATTTATTATTTACATTCATTCAACATGGACGTCCATGCCTGTACCTACTGACATTGAAATATACATATATAATCATTATATACACATATATATGGGTATAAGGATGAATGGGTATTGCCACTCAAAGGAAAAAGTGTTTAACCTTTTGACCGCTTGTGTCGCATTTATGTGACACATATTTACGTGGCCCTACCGCTCGTGTCGTATTTCTGCGACAGAGAACCTGCATGATTTTTTCGTCCTATTAACTGCGTGGTATTATTAAATAGACATTATTATTTACAACAACTGTACGTAATTTTTTTTATCAATATTTTAATAATCAATATTTTATTGATTATTTTTTTATTATATTCTCGATTTGTAACCGCGCGCTAGGGGCACGGAAATTGATATTTGGCCAAGTGCTTAAAAGGTTAAGCAAGAGAGTGCTAGTGTGGTGGGTGATTTTCCCAACATCACTACATAGTATAAAACAAAGTCGCTGTCGCTGTCTGTCCGTCCCTATGTATGCTTAAATCTTCAAAACTACGCAACGGATTTTGAAGCGGTTTTTTTTAATAGATAGAGTGATTCAAAAGGAAGGTTTTAAGCTATTTAACATTACGCTGCGGCGCTTAGGAATGGAGCAACACGGGTGAAACCGCGGGCGGGCCGCTAGTATTATTATATAGTATACTCGTACAAACAAACAAATCTTTCCTCTTTATAATATTAGTTTAGATTATATCTCATTTGGTTTACGCTATCCGATGTCACCTCGGTGCACCTCGTACGGGTATCCTCGAATTTGTTTTTTCTTTAATTTTGTAGTCGATTCATCAAAGGATTTTCTAGTAGTGAATATTTAGTGGTTTCGAATGTTATTTAATCCTTTTACAACAACCCCCGAGGGTTTTAAAAAAAAATATTTTTATTTTATACATTTTACAGAAAACTCCACTCTTAAGTAAGTTACTTCTGACTAACAAAGTTGAAATTGTAATGACTTTGTATGTTTTTAACGGATTTCTTTAGAAATTATTCAGTTTATAAATAAACTGTGCACATTGTATCTACACCATGAAGGTTTTTAACGCCTGACACAAAATCGACGAGGTGTTTTAAGTTTCACGTGTCTGTGTGTGTGTGTGTCTGTGGCATCGTAGTTCCCGAAGTGATAACCGCTAGCTATGTTTGATAAAAATTGGTCCAAGATGGCCGCTGCAACAATATGGCGGCGTCGGGGGTTTCGTTAAATTTTAAATTTAATGTAGTTATACATCATAAAATGAGTTCCTTGATGAATTCAGTACTCTACGTCATAAAAAAGAAAAAAAGCTGTACCCCAATCTAAAATTTAGTTTTTGCTCAACCGAGGCCTGTGGCGTCATGTTTATTTTATATATATTCCTTGTCACAATAATGTTTTTTATATTTATCAGTTTTTTACTTATTTTATCTTATTTAATATCTACCTGTGAGTATATTTTTAAATCTTATTACTTGACGTTTTTATATTTTTTGACTGGTGCTAATCTAGTACAGAAGTACTTAAATAGGAAATTTACTCCAATGGTCACTTTTTCAAAATGGCTAAATTATTGGTTATAAGTGTGATATTTTTGCTATAAATGTTTCTTGTACCTATCTACGAACATTCGCTGATAAATTACGAACCCTTTACAGAAAACCGCGACTCAATCACTCAAACCGTTCTGGAGAGAAGCGGCAACATTCGTTGGCCCACACAAACAAACAAACACCCTCTCGCCCTAAACGCCTATACCGTCTCCGTTCCGTCTTCGTCCGTTCGTTCATACAAACCTTGTCCTACAAAAAAAAAGAGGTTCGTACAATTACGAACCTCTTTTAAACTATATAATGTCATTACGAACACTACAAAAACAATAAGTTAAATCGATCTAGTAGTTCTCACGTGATGAATAGTGATGATTCATGGTGCAAATGTTTTTTACCCTCGATAACGTACCGACTCAGGCTGACTTCGCACTCGTCGGTGGTCTAGGGTCGGTGTTAGTGTAAGGACTAAACTCAGAAGTAAAGCAATGAATGCATTATGCTGATGGTTCGCCACCGACATGACAAGACATTCACTTCTCCGGGGCTGTATAAAAATTTTCTTCTAATTAACAATACCTCGGAAATGTAATACATTAAAAAAAAGACGCATTCACGTGTTTTTGTATAAGATTATGCTCAAACCACGTGATGAAGGGCCGCCCACGTTGCCTTGAAGAAAAAAACAATTATATAACCCTTTCAAAATACGGCACATGAAGTTGTTCTCCGGAATGCTTCAGTATTTTTCCAACCCTCCACCTGCAGTAACGTGCTAGATAAGTTCGCGTATTTAATATTTAGTTGGCGGGAACAGTGTGCCTACTTATAATTTAAACCTCAAGCCGCTCTAAAAGGAAATCGATTTTTAAGTCATCGATTTTAAAGTCATCCTTTATCATGTACTATTCAGCAATAAACTTTCACGTTTTTACACACTATGGACATAAACGTAAGATACAAAAGCTGATACAGTGCTTCAGCCGCCTTATTATCAAAAAAATAATACTTGTAAGTAAGTTTGTCCTGATCTTAAACTTGGGTTAAGGTAAATTCCAATGTATTATGACTTCTGCTTTGAATAGATCCATATACAGATCCAGATGGAGAAAGTACATCGTACGCTTAATAGTATACTGACTTAACTCAAAGCTGAAAATTTTTGAGGGACCACGCAAATTAATCATGTAAAAAATAAAAAATAAATCTATCTATCTCTATCGGTATTTTTGTTTTTGTGGCTTATTAATTTGAAATGTTGTCAAATACAGTATAGACGCTACAGATTAATTATTTCTCAAAAGAAATGTCTGCGAATAATATTTAATATTAAACCTAGAGATAGCTGTAAACCCCACTTTATAAAAGAAAAAAAATAACTTTACCTTCCACCTATACAATTAGAAATAGCCACTTTTGTTAAGAAACATATGTTAAATTTTGATAAAAACGAACGCCGTAAAAATAAGCTAATTCTACCAGCATCTAGACTACAAATTTATAAAAATAGCCCAGTATATCAAAACATCCAAATTTATAATAAATTACCTGAAAGTATACGGTCCACCAAAACACTATGTGTCTTTAAAGCTAGATTGAAGTCGTTATTCTTATGTGAGTTTATGGAAGACAAATATTTAAAATAATGTTATATAAAAATGTATTTAAAATTTATTTGTATTGTCTAGCTAGATATAAGTTTAACTAATATAATATAAATTGCATGTTGTTATTTCTATTCTTTCTAATAGTAGAATAATAATAATTAAATAATAGAAATGTATTGAATTGTTATAAGCCCAAGCCCGTAACTGTATATACAATGTGCAAAAATAGGGCAACTATAGATTTATTTCGGTTTTACTAAACCATAAATGGATTTAATAAAGCTTGATTCTTTTCTATCTTCTATTAGGCCAGTTTATTAATCGTGTGTATATAAAGTAATTTGATGTAGTCATAAGTTCCCTGGGCCGTTACAAAATGTTTCAGTATAATAAATAAATAAATAGTTTATTTAGAAAAAAGAACAATACATTTGCAATAAAAGCCTTACAATAAAAAAACTAGTCTTTGTTACATATAATAATTTGCCTGTACTAGGTTGAACCTGTGTCTCAGGCTAGGAAGTACAAATTAACAATTAAATTAACGTATTAAAAAATAAAGTATATTGAGTAGATAGCCTAATTAACCTAAGGATAATTTAGAACAAAGCGATTGTTTGCAATAATGTAGCAAGTCTAACGCCAATTAAGATGATTGTAATGAATCTAGTCTCCCGTCTCAAGTCAAAAGCCCGCAATGACCTAAGTGGTTCGGGAAATAAATATAACATAACATTTTGTTTACTATTTTTTTTTTATTGTTACACAAAACAGAATTACAGCATTATTGAATTTACATTAATAATAACAAAAGAACAAAGTCATACTCCAAAGGTATGTGCACACAGCATGACTTGCTAGTGACAAGAGATAATTTTATATAATTATAATAATAATATATTTCATGTTCAGTTTTTCTTTTCCCATGCTTTATCTAAATTTCTTCAATGTCTCTTAAATACACTAAAGCACTACCTCCACGTATGAAAAAATCGTGTCGATATTTTCGTACGTGATCTCCACAGGGTGGTACTATCACCCATAGAGGTTTTGATGGAATTTAGTGATAAGTCCGTGGAGGCGATACCTAAGTAAACCAATATTCTAGTGCATAATTAAAATTAAGAAATTTAAAATGAGCTTGCTCTTGACTTCAATCTTGCCTCCGGGGCAAAGATGAGGTCGACGGTAGAGCGAGCACACCCAGAAGATGCCTGTTAACCGTAAATTTGAAATGATTACTTCGATAACTAAAAATATACAATTGCGTTATTTTCTACTGGAATATTGTTTGTCTTTAATGAATATACTTCATGAAACCAATCTCTTGTATCAATAAAAATACACTGAACTATTATTTCCCTCGAGAAACTACGACAAAACAACCAGTATTTAGATTGGTATTGTTTCAATTAGGCTTGATGCATAGCCGCTTTGATAAGGTGCAGGACCATCCTTTATATGGTAAGAATGTCCTGGTTCATTCATTTTTGTAATAATACTCCGTAATGGCATCGGAGCTCAAGATCTATTGAGACAACGGAGAAATTGGGTCAGTCTAGGCGGAAGAGTCAGCAACATGTCAGTCAGCGTTTTGAGCTGTTTACTTGTTCAACACGTGCGTTGTCGACGACAATCATTTAAGTGAATTTATCCTGTGCCGTGAACTTTATACGTTAGTATTAGGCTTGCGCGCGTGCAGAGGCTTCAGTAATTGCAGTTACAACCACGTAAACTCGATCTTCGTTACAATTGCCGCGTGGATCCCGGCGCACACTGATCAATTTCCAAAAGTTAATGAGATGTAATTTTTTTTTTATGGGATAAGAGGGCAAACGACTAGACAGATCACCTGATGGTAAGCGATTACCGCCGCCCATGGACACCCGCAACACCATAGGACTCACAAGTGCGTTACCGACCTTTTAAAAAGGGATTGGGCCTCCGGTAACCTCGCTCACTCGGCGAAACACAACGTAAGCGTTGTTTAACGCCGGTTTTCTGTGAGACCGTGGTATCACTCCGGTCGAGCCGGCCCATTCGTGCCGAAGTATGGCTCTTCCACGTAAAACATATCGAATCCCCGACACACGGAAAGAGAAGAGCAAAAGAAATAATTTATAAAATTAAACTAGATAAAAGCTATATTTTATAACATAAAATAGTATTGAAAAATTGTTTTCATATAATTTAACTTGGTAATTAATATTTTATGTATCAATTGAAGCTTTATTGTTATTTACTGATTTGGAATTAACTCGTCATCGTCACTGCCGTAAAAACTTAACAAACTTGTTTTCTCCTTACCATAAGATTATTGGCAAAAAAACATTACGTCATGTCAACTCCAGATTAGTAAATGACAGCTATAATGTCAAATATTCATACTCAATGAGGTAATCATGCCATGGTATTAGTTGTTAGAGAAAAAATTTACACCCATTGTTTACTTCTTTAATTTACTCTAAAATTAGTTAAATCAAGACGTTAGCCATTTACTTTACCTTAATCGGTATAATAAGTTAGTGTATTTTTTTGAATATGCATTATTTCGTTATATTTTATCCTTTGCAAGTCTAGTACATACTTAATATAAAATTTACTACAATGGTTATTTTTCATATTCGTTTTCAATCGTTAAATAATAAATATAATAACTTTTGATAAATTAGACCGATTTCAATAAAATTAAGCTTAAATGCTGTCTCATGATACTGCCAATGCATTCCTTCCCAATTTATTTAAGTTTTTAAGAGATGGCGCTAGTAGTAAAAAAGTCGCAGCAGGTACACTTTTTTGTCCAGTGTTTACTATATTAAATTTCATGGAATACAATATACCGCACGATACTCTGGGGATCAAGACAAATCTTACGACACCTCATTTGTTAAAATCAAATAAAATTTTATTTGTTGCTGCCCCCTTTTTTTTATTTTGCGGGCTATATTGTTATAAAATTTATAGCTTATAAGTATCTTACTGCAAAGACGAATCAATCGACACCTCATTTGTTAAAATCTGATGAGTAGTTTTTGAGCTGGAATCGAACATCCATAGGATACATACATACATACATACATACATACATAGACTGTTAAACTCAATACCCTTCCTTTTTTCGTAGTCGGGTAAAAACAACACACTTACATGAAAATAAATGACTTGGTTGCCTTAATAAATGGTACAAATTCTATAACAGAACAACAAAAAAGTATGCGGTACGAAATCTGCCGTTCTCCTTTAGAAATTATAATTAAGTGGGGTGCTGTTTTTTTTTCCAAAATCTTGGAAGACTGCGGTTGACATAGTAAAGGTTTTAATAAAATTTTGACTGCCTTCTAAAACAGGGTAAGTGACGACTTTCCCTGTTTTTAAAAAGCAGTTCCGATACTTCTAATGTCTCCAAAATATAACAAAGTAGTTTATCTTTATTGTCCTTCGATAGCGGCTTCATTGGTCGATGTAATGACAAAATCTATATATATAAAACAAAGTCGGGTTTGTTACAACACATATAACTCGAGAACGGCCGGACCGATTTTTATGATCTTTGGTTTGTCATTTGTCTTCTCCCCGAATAGCAGAATAACTATTAAAACATCGAAAAAATTCAAGAAAAAGAACATTCGAACAGACGAACTATCATTATTTATTAACAGGATTACATAAAAAAGTAAGCCGCGCTATGCGTACTAAAATGATTTTACGCTACTTAATATTATGGTTCGTTTATCTGTGTCTGGGGGATGTTTGGTCCATCAGATTGGTCTGGCTGCTCACAAATAGTATTGAAATAGTAAGTAGTAGTAGTAGTAGTAGTAGTAGTCTATAAAAAGTTTTAGATTCATGGCAATAGTAATTGCGACATTAACTAGCCACAATAACGATTTTTAAGCAAAGGTTTTAGTTATACGTTGTGAAATTTGTATAGTTAATGCCACAATTGCTATTGCCATGAATCTAGAACTTTTTATAGACCTACAAACTGCGAAGAACCACTTGAAATTTGAATTTGGCGGGCTCAGGTGAACAATCAACCTTAAAACGGATATTTCATTACCCGCCGTGTACCTACTACATCCGCCGGAAATTATTAGCTCCTGTGTATCAACGCTCTCTTTCAGAATATCGCTTCTCAAAGAGATTTGTTATTCGTTTTCAGATTTTTTATAATAATATAAGGTACCCAGGCGGACGAACTTTTCTCAGGATAGATGATAAGACGTCTAACACTTCGATCTATTATTTGCATAGTATTTAATTCGATGTATGTGTAACGCCTCAGCCTTCTCGTAATCTAAGATTCTGTAAAGGATCTGAAATAAAGACTATTGAAATAAAAATACTTTTTACGGATTTAATTGCGTTATATTGATATTATTTAATTCCTTTTCGTTTCGGATCCTTTACAGCATCCATGGACACGGGTAGACTGAGTTGTTGGAAGTCTTAACGTTAACTACTAACAACTACCTTACTTTTTGTTAATTAATAGTTGGCAATAGGGTTCAAATGCAGTGTATGGTTTTATCTACGCATAAATGCGTATATTTCTCTTACTAGATTCGTAAATGTGTTATCTAGATTCCAACACAACATAATACAACACAACGTAAAATCCAAGTAAAGCCAAAATGCGTTTGTGTGCCGCGCGTGCAACAACTACAATCAACTAATAAAAATTACGAACTTTGATATTTTCAATATCAGTGTACCCCAGGCGAGGAATATTCTGAGTGTGGACTTTTTCATATCACTGTCTTATAGGCAATAGTTGCTCATAGGTGCTTAGTTCATGTAAACTCGCTTTTTGTACATAATATGATCTAGCATAATTTTCTATGTTGCTATCTGTGAGGACATGTAATTGGCCTACTATTGTTAATTCTGTGTTTATTTACGTCGATTGTGTTGTTTCTCCTCCGTTGACAAACCCAAATTTCAAATGTCAATAATGTACCTTTCTGTAAAGCTAATCAGATCTGTCTGCCGTTGAGAGTTGGCGAGTTATCAATATTGTTTTTCCGTAATTACGGAGTTATTAATCACGTTTGTGTGTCACCCCTGCAGACACTCATCCAAGTGGAGCCCGAAGAGCTAGTGGTGAACACAGCGCTGCTGCAGCTCGCCGGATACACGCCGCCGACACAGCCCTACCATCCACCCTCTATCCAGGCGCTTCCCGAACACGACAAGCAGGCATACGACTGCATCGTCAAATGTATGGAACACCTCGCGGTTTACCTCAAGTATTGTGGCAATGGTGAGGATAATGTCACTGGTATTTAGAATGGTGCTCAAGCGAATGATCCATAGAAGAATTATTTTAATCAATTAATCAGTGATCGCTCCAGCGCCATTATTAAATAAGGAAGAAATGTTTTTGCTTTCAGGTTTTTTTACTAACAGCATAAGTATTCAATAGTATAATCTAGTTTGACGCCGATATACATGTCAATATGTTATCTTCCACTGGTCACCATCAGTCGATTTAATATAATATTTTTAAAGAATTATGTTCAACCAATCTGATAATATATCCGGGACCGCAACGAAATCTTTCACTATAGCGGACATTTCTGTGATCTAAAATTAATAGAATCTAGAAAAACCAAAGTTTATAATCAAAATTAGTTGAAATAATTTGTATTTTTCTCATAGTTTAACTTCAAATGCGGCGACGCGACGGCGACGCTCTCTAGGTCCCTCTACCCTACGAATATATACCTATAGAAATAGTCCATAATAATGATATCACGGAATCGTACGCACATACATACATACGTAGGGGTAGGCAAAAACTGTAGACTGCCACTTGCTACGATTCTAGCATACTTCTTTTGCTTCTTCCACATTCATACATCTTCTCTTAGATACACGCCGGTTGCCAGTGCTCCGCACCTGACCTTTTTGAATTAGGATGGACACATTTGTTAATTTTATTAGTCCTTGGTCATTTTATTAAAGTATAATCGGATATTGTACTAAAGTATTAGAAAACAGAATTGAGTTCAAGTAATATTCCCAAACAAGCAACGGATCTACGAGAATTAAAACCGCTTGGAGTCAACAAATCGGATAGCAAAAATTAGTATAATAATTAAGCATTACAAAATCTTAACTGTTTCAGATATACGAAAAATATACTAAAAAGGCCGCCATTAATTTAAAAATAGTGCTTAAAATTACATAATTATCTATCTACTTTTATAGGTTATCTTAATATGAGAATGTGATTGTCTGTAAGCCAAATCAAGCATTTCATAATGTTCTATCTAAACATAACGATTGCCTCATTATACTAGTTCATTATACTCGTATTTATTGAGTTATATAAAATAAAACAAGTTTTTTATTAATTTAGGTATCTATATTTTCATCATTTTCATAGATATTTGAAAAAATAGATTTGATTCATATCAAGCCCAACCTATATACCAAAACACTGTCATAATGTTACAACAATTTACCGTGTGTTTCTCTAATATGCAGTTGCAACAATATTGTTGAATTGCCTCCCTGCCCTTATAATTATTATTTACTAGCTTCTGCTCACGACTTTGTCTGCGTGAACTTCAAAATTGCGTTCGACTTGGATAAAAAATACTGAAATTTGACTGTGTCAAATTTTATCCAAATCTGTTCAGCTGTTCTTGCGTGAAAGAGTAACAAACATCTATCATGATTCACGTTTATAAAATCAGTAAGGATTAAAATATAAACAAAATATATTTTATGGCTTATATGCCTACTTTGTATTTTAGCTCGCAGAAGCCAGTAGTTGTCAATTAATAGTTTACCCGGTAGGATGCTATTTTGTTCTCTACATATTTAAAAAAAAATCACAATACAAGAAAAGTCACAATACAATCTCACACGTAAAGATGTAGGGATACGTAAGCTTTCGCTTCCATGGTAGTGAGGAAAAATACAATGTGGTTCTGAATTTGCAGCTCTTATACGAGTATAATTGGTCAGCAGTATTTCTGTTTCATTAGTGGCAGCTAAAGTTGATGCAGATTTTTGCACAAAATGTCAGCTCTCTGCCAGCAAGGAAGACAGATGCAGCTTGAGGAGGATACCTAATAGTATACTTCAATCTAAGTCCTTTATTAACCGACTTCAATAACTTTTAACAAAAAGTAAAACCGCCTTCAATAACATAAACATAAAAATAGTGCACAACAGTTTCTGATGTCGGTACCTTCGATTTGGTTTAAACTTTTGTTTTCGCCACCGACTTCCGAAACTGTTGTGCACCTAATATTATTTTTATGTTTTTAAGGCGATTGTTTATTTCAACATTTTTAGTAGCGAGTAAAATTTTACGCATACTCGTACCTAGACGACGTTATTATCATTTACGTGTTATTGTCACTTTGTTCTAAATTACGTGATCAGATCTTCAACAACTTTTTATAGGAAACACCAGCTTTTAAATAAAACAAGAATCATCAAAGTCGGTTTACCCAGTCGAAAGTTCTTCTTATTATTGTAATATTGAGGAGTCAAGGCTCTTTTAATGCATTATTTTTCTACAAGAGATACTATAATATTATTATCTCGTTAGTATAAACCGTTTAATAAGCCAGATGATAGAAATTCATTTGTGGTTGTCTCGCCAGCCAGCGGCCACCTATGGATTAGACTAACGACATGAGCATATTATATAGTAGACAGTTAACAAACTACCCTCTATTATTATGATAATTAAGAGGGTTTATGTTATAGGTTTTTTGGTAGGTTTGTTTGTTTGTACCAAACAAACAAATTCTACAATCACATTTCATATGAGATTCTCTCTGTCTATCTGTCCTTAATAGATGGCTTCTTATTCGTCTAATTGATAGACCATAATAAACATAACTATTCAGACGGCCAATTCTTTCCGGTTCTTGAGGGGTAACAAGGCTTGAACTAGCTACCGCCCAACAGTTGTGGCAAACAAGATTGTGTATTGATACCTAAAACGACATAACAATGTAAGATAATGTGCTATTGCACATTCTACATTATTATGAAGAATCTACTACATAAACAATGTAACTATTATTAACCTAAATGTTGTGGCGCAACTCATTGCTGTAACACAGTTAAGATTTATTCGGGCTCTAAAGTATGTCTTTGAATCTCCGCCAGGCCCCAAGACCACGATTAACACAGTATTCCTCAGTCATTGTATGAAACACTATTGTCCGAAGTCCAAAAACCAATGCAGCAAAAACCAAAGCAAAAGTCGTCGTTGATAGTGAGCACCGAAACCGTAGAATAATGCCGGGGTCGTCGAAGAAAATCAGAATCAAGTCCATATAACAGCCAGGTCGTAATAGGATTTAGAGAATAATTAAAACAAATCCACATTGAGCGTAAACAACAAGTGACAAAGGGCGACTGAATATTCAAAAGTGTTGTCATTGTGAAAAAATGGAAAAACACGAATCGTTTTTTTTATTACTGTTGCTGTTTTTTTATTATGTTCAAAGTTAAATCGTTTGCTTTCTAGAGTTTAGAAAAATATTGTTGTTTTATTTTCATATACTTTTTCTATGAATTGATTTTTTAACTACATTGTTCGAGCAAATCTTTTTTTCCAGCAAAAAACCAATGAGTGTCGTATTTAAACGTTTTTAAATTATACTATATTTTTCTCAGAAATTTTACGCCCCAGCTAAACTGAAGAATATGAAAGGTTTAATGAATGGGCTCTTGCTTGCCTTATTTTCTATTGAGTTCCGCCCAAAAGCATTTTTTTCCTCAAGGTGATTAAAACAACAAACGATGAAGTTTTTCGCAGTACATTTTTGAGGTTTCCTATTCGAGAACCTTTCAACAAATTTCTTATTGTTTCGAATTTTTCGAGGCATTATTTTCTATAATATAATTGACTAAACAGTGCCGTACAGTGTTACTCTCATTCATCTAGTTTTCCTAGTCCTTTGGGAAATTCCTACCACGTCTCAGTTTTCAGCTTTCATAAGTTTCTTAGATTTTATACATTTGTAACTTACAACCTAACGTCCAGTCAGTCCGACGCGCGTAGCTGTTGTAGAGAAGAGGCAATTTGAGAAAGGGGAATTTTGAATAAGGGACGTTTCGGAAAAACAGGTATTTACGTAAAGGCACGTTTCGGAAAAGGGACATTCAAGTAATGCGACGTTTCGGGAATGGAACATTATTGGAAATGAACATTATGGGGAAGGGATATTTCTGGAAAGGGACTTTGAAATCAAGGGACATTTTAGGATAGGGACATTCTGAACCTAAACGAAAAGGCAGCTGCCTACCCTATGGGCAGTTTGTGCTTAAATATGTAAAGATTTAACTCAAAATATGTTATTTGGTGCAGTCAACAACAGTATGGCCAGCAGCCGACTGTCACGGCCCATGCAGAGAAAGCTGGTGATACTACTGCAGTGTGCGATCACCGACGAGGAGGGACGAGGCAGGGCTGCGCGCGCAGCCCGCTCACTTGGCGAGCGGACTGTCACCGAACTCATATTGCAACATCAGGTATGGCCAAGCACGCTGGCGGTGGACCAATTATAAATGTCATACTCTTTACATAATTTCAGAGGTAAATTAGGCCGCGATGCTACTAGTTAAATAATAATAATTTCATGTATTGCTAGATTGATTAGCTTAGCACGAGGGGTTAACAAGAATACTAGTAATGTGCGACCCATATTGCTAGTAAGCTTTAAAAAAAATTGATATACCACATACAAAAATATTACCTTGCATCTTACCGGTTTTCGCTCTCGTAATCGGATCGCAAGTCGCGACCTTAATGTAGACTCGACCTTAGAATTAAAGTAGTCAACCGCCAAGATTGCCAATTATACATTACAAATTCGTTTACAGCAAACGGAGACGCAAGAGCCAGGAGTTAATGTGATCGAAATATTTATCTAGATAAGCAACTTGGGCCACGTAAACCCCATTATCATTGAAAATTTCTGTCTAAATACAATTTAAACATGTTTAAGAAGTTGGTGCAAGTGGTCCTTACAAGTGCAGTATTCTTGGGGGAAAGCCTTTTTATAGTGAAATTATTTATATTTAGTATTTTTTTCTCTTCCATATTTATATTTAATCGGAAGGTTTGAAAGGGCTCTACGATCGATGATCTCTGAGATCGAATTTTTGTACCGGTAAAATGTATTTTTAACTTTTTAACCTGTTAATAAATAAAAATCAACTCATTAAATTGTCCCACTGTTAAGCATGGGTCTCTCTCCCATTCTAGCTACTACTAGACATTTTCTTAATTCCTTATAATCTGATATATATGGTAAGCATAACCCTACGTATATACAAAGTCCGTTCAACCGTCAAGTTTGGGGAGGCGCGACTATTTATTTCTTTCGTCTCATGAACATAAAAGCTGTGTATATAGTAATACACATAAGACATTTTCCTTCTAGTAGCCAAATAAACTATGTTAAAAAAAACTGTCCATTAATATATTTATATCCGAATGACATTAACAAATAAAATAAGTACCGAACATTAGATAGATATTCATGATAGTAAATATATTAATGAAGTTTAAAATTTAATATTGTGGTGCCTAAATTACCTCAATATCTAGAAAATTATTAAAATGTAATAATAATTATAATACCATCAATCATCCTTAGTATGTTTGGCACTCGCTGCCACCGAAAGTTATTGTCGTTTAATTTTCCTCATTTCATAAAAAAAGCCTTTACTGGTCGGACAGATGTCGTTTGCTTAACACATTGTATAAACGTGTTATTATTTTTTAAGAATCCGCAGCAGTTGAGCGCAAACCTATGGGCGGCGGTGAGAGCGCGCGGTTGTCAGTTCCTGGGACCGGCAATGCAGGAAGAAGTCCTCAAACTGGTGTTACTGGCGCTAGAGGATGGATCCGCACTGTCTAGAAAAGTGAGTACACTATTATTTTTATCACTTTAAGCCAGACCCTGCCGCTTCTCCAGGTGGCAGACGATCCATAAGGATTTTCTGTACTATAAAAATGGTCTCTATGACTACTGGCCGAGGTAACAGCAAATGTATTGTGTCTTTAGCTAAGTTTTAGATTCGAAAGTAATCAAAATGCGACAAGCTATTAGATAGAATTATTGTTCTATAATTTACTTAAAAATACAAAATGAGAAATATAGTGGCTGTTCAAGAATATCTAATTTTTTATTTTAATAATAACTCCTTTGGCCTACTGGTCCTCAACGTGACTGTTACGCTAACAGTCCTAGGTTCGATTCCCAGGTCGAGCAGTGTTAGGTTTTTCTATGAAATTCTCAGTAGCAGCTCGGAGACTGGATTTGTTCCCGGTTAATGGCAATAACTCTCTCCAGGTGTATATTAGTTATTATTTATTATTATTATTTTAGTTTATAGTTTGACGACACGTTTGGCGTAGCGGCTGAGCGATCGGCTTCTGCGCCACGTGTTGTGGGTTCGATCCCCACACGGAGCAAATATTTGTATTATCTACAGGTAGTTGTTCCGGGTCTGGGTGTTTGTGTATGTGAGAATTTGGATTTGTAAACGCACCCACGATACAGGAGAAAATCCTAGTGAGGGGCAATGTTTTTTAAAAAGAAAGAAAAGAAGAAAAAGAATTAGTACAGCTCTGCCTAACCGTTCGGGGAATACAGCCGTGATAGTATGTTATGTTTAATAATAACAACAATTATTAGTCATTTGTTTGAGTAGACATGCCACTAAATTTAGAAAAGAATAAAATAAAAGACGTCTGAGCAAGCGCACAGTTAGATTTAAAAAAAATTTAAATCGACAAAGCAAGTATACACAGGGCACACTCGCCATAACAGACGCAACTCTTCTTACGCTGACTGTTTGTATACAAACAAACGTTTGAAAGAGTTTTTATAATAAATACGTTACGACTCAGTTTACAAGCCCTGGTCCTTACTCTTAGAATCAGCTACATAATTATAGATTTATTTCAACCGTTCAGTGAATAATAAACAGGAGTTTCTTCTTGTGATTGTCTATGTTTACTTGTGCAATCTACTTGTCTAATGTGTATTATTAAAACAAATCAATTAATTACGTTTTAGGGTTCTGTCTGTCATACAGGTTTTATAACCAAAAGGTTCGAGCTACAGTCTGCAAAAAATATTGTTTAAATGTTTCAAAGTGAAAAAATAAATTGTCCTACTTTATCAAGTGCCGTATCGTTGTACACAGTACGTTGTGTAGTTAAATACCATAATTATGTTTTAACAAATAATAAGAGGCCACCAAACTCAGCATTTTTACAACATTATGTTCCGAATATTTTTTTAACTTCCCATTGACCTATGAACTTGGAATTTGACGATAATCTTATGATACATGTATTTTACTAACAAATACCAATATATTGATAAATCAGATTTTTCTTTGAAATTCCCTAATTTTGCCTATTACAACCAACTTGATTTTGCGGTCAAATGCGGTCATTCTGTACGGAAGAGCAGCTTGATAGAAAAGAGAATTTGCCTAGCAGTGGCAAAGAACTATTGTTTGTTTGATTAATAAATCTACCGATGTATGTAAAAAGCAGTGATAGCCCTTAATACCGATGGAATGCTAATTCAACGATGTCGAGTTCAAACCCAAGGTATGGACAATTGACTTTTAGAAATCATGTGCGAATGGAAACATTGTGAGGAGAACTGGATGGCTGAGCGGCTAGTTGATCATAATACCGATGTTACATGTTTCTGTTGCAGGTGTTAGTGATGTTTGTTGTCCAAAGACTGGAGCCTCATTTCCCGCAGGCTTCTAAAACTAGCATAGGCCATGTCGTCCAGCTCCTATACAGAGCTTCTTGTTTTAAGGTAAATGCACTGCTATACTTGTTATTTATTGAACCCCATAAGCTTGTTGACTGCGGTTGGCTGATACGGGGAGACTTTCACCTTAATAGATTATTAGCCTTAGTTTCCGCATCCGCTTCTTTGCTACAAATCTCACTGTCTGTATGTAACTATTCTCTCCTACGAGTAACGGCTTACGACGGATAACCACTTTACAACCATAGCGATATCGAGGGTTATCAGATGTCCCGTATTTTGATTATTTTTCCCGTATTTTCATGACTGCAAATTTGTTCAAGTCCTGTAATGTGCAACAACATGCGCGGAGTCTTTACGTATCGTACTCGCAAAAGGGATGATACGTCACGTTAGACGTTACGTTAGATTTTACGTCAAAATCAAATGTTTTATTTTAATTATACCATTATTCCTTTCTTTCTAAAGGAAGGTCTCTGAGGCCTTTGCCCTGCAGTGAAACGATAAAGGCTTTATAAAAGACCGTTATGACAGGTACTTTTGAAATATCAAACACTAGTTGTACACTTCTGTCATCAGTTGCATCACTGACAGCTTCTATGTACTTTGAAGTTTAATTCACTTTATCTAGGTATCAAAACGTGAGTGCGATTCATCTCTAATGCAACTGAAAGAGGAATTTCGCACGTACGAGTCGTTGCGGCGCGAGCACGATGCGCAGATAGTTCAGATCGCAACGGAGGCGGGGCTCAGGATAGCGCCCGACCAATGGAGCTCTTTGCTGTACGGAGACACCGCCCACAAGAGCCACATGCAAAGCATTATAGGTGCGTACACAGATAATAATAATATGCTTATTGTTTTAAAAAGTTACAGATTTTTAGATTACAAACTGCAGTAGGTATATAAGTATAAAAGCATACAAAAATTTGAAAGGTAGAATTACCGCAAAACTACAATATTCAATGTTGTAAAATCTGTACAATATTATACTAACCCTGCCTCTTAAACTAGGACGACCTGTATAGAGACAGTGTTCGGTCACAACAGAATTTATTTACCGATCGGGATTAATTCTAACTCTGTTATAGTAGAAGTGGATTTGTGTAGTAAGTAGTTGTTGTGTTTGTGTATATGTGTATATTCGTGTATGTATGTATGTGTGAGTGCGCGAGCGTGTGCGGGTGTGTATATACGCGTGCGTGTGTGTACTAATGCATGTTTGTAGGGGCTGTTTGGAAATTTTTGGAAATGAGTTATGCAGGTGTGTGAAAATGATTATTTCTGTGTGCTGATATTAATCAGATCAAATAATTTATATAAAATACATTGAATTATAATCAGTGAAGTACATTGGCTGTTGATCATTTTAAGACTTCAGGTTTTTGATTATAATGTTTGGAAGGTTGATCGCCTATATTGTCGATTGTACTTATAGACATAATTAACAAAATATCATTGGTCAATACATTTTTCATGTTCGAAGTTTGCGGTAATGATAATTCACAATATTTGGCTCAATTATTTACTGTAAAACAAACAAACAAACTGTGGGGCCTGTAGCCAGCAGTGGATGAAGTCAAGCTGTAGATGATGGTTATAAATTGCAAATTAAAGTGCTAATCCCATCAAGAAACAAAAATGCCATGAAATGCATTTTCTTACAATATCATTGAAGTAACAGTGGAAGTTCCACACAACCCTTCATGAACTAAAAAAGAGCTGATAAAATCTTCAAACAGCTGGCCACATTTTCTTAAATTGTAGCTAAGAACACTTGAACTTAAAGAAATGGAATCAATATCGATCCATTCGCTTGATCCGACAAACTAAGCTAAGATAAGATCCGACAGATAGACACATGGATACTCAGATACACACTTCAAACTTATAACATCCCTCTTTTTTGCGTCGGGGGTTAATCAACCGAAACTTGGTCAAAAAGTATGGTGTATTGCAGGTTATTTTCAGATATTTCAATGTTCAATCAGATCCTGTTTTAAAGCAATCGTGTTTCTTATCAAATCGTCATCATATCACATAGTTTTATTTCAGATAAATTGCAGACACCACAGTCGTTCGCGCAGTCGGTTCAGGAGTTGTTCATAGCGCTGCAGAGGACCGGCGACCCGGCGCAGTTGATCGTCATGAGTTTGCATCTAGACAGACTCGCTAACATCGACGCTAGTCCCGGTATGTGTCATACTACCAAAATTAATACCTATCGCGGCATTGTTTTCACTACTGGAGATTGAATTTGATTTGACATAAGATCCATAGAAGTAATGACAAATTTCGATCTCCAGTAGAGAAAACAATTCAGAAATAGGTTATGATTGATTAACCAAAGACCGCTCTCCATCCATATCCATTGTATTGAGAAAACGACGTGTTGGCCAGTGTGACATAATGCTGGCAACCCATTAGAGGCAAGCACAGCCGACAGCACATCCTGGTGACCTTGTTTAATTTGTTACATTTTTCATTTTATCTGTGTATTGTACGAACTTTGTCTCAATAAATGTGTTTTTCTTTCTTTCTTCTTACTATAGTATTTTTTTTTGTGTTTGGCCACAACAACAGATAATAGGGTATTTTACTATATTTAAGAAAAAATATAAAAATATATTATTGAAATAGCTTAGGCAAAAAGCAGTCGGAAAATGTTAGTTTTAGTTCATAAAATAACAAAATAAATTTTGAACCATGAGATAGTAGCTGCCATGTTATTAAGGCTGTGTAAACCAAACTAAAAAGTGTCAACTGTCAACTGATTTGTACTTTTTACTTTTATTATTTTCATTATATTGTGCATTCAGGAACAGCACACCAACTATAGAGCAATAACTCATTTTTTAATTTATAAACAATTATGCTTACACAGCCAACTGACGTCATAACCACAGTGCAATATGGCGTCTACTGCGTTGCATTTTTATGGCACTTATGATGGAATAAAAATTTCGTGTTTTTTTTTGTGGTTTATTAGCACTACAGAATCTAATTGAGGCACTTTTCAAAAACGTGTGTAATACCCTATTGATTAGTCAGCAAATACAGGGTCTACAATAATAACTTTTGATATATCATTTTGCTATAATGCTAATATAAGCCGATCTTTCATTGTGCGAAAAGCCTATAACCATGCGTGTTCAATGTATACCGGCGACTTATAAAGAAGTCTGCCCCAGGAGTCTACCGTAACCGTACTAGGAACGTGTCAGACAAAAAATATTTTCTCCGTTATTTGTTGACGTTCCATGCATAGCATAGTCTTATACTTCTCAACACAAAAAAAAACGTCCTGTTACGGTCATGGTATGATACGATGTAGTGGGTAAACTCCTTTAAACGTTGTAAATATGTCCGTGAATCATATTAAAATGTAGCCATTTTACACCCTCTGATCTCATATTATCATCTCTCCGTCTCTCGGATAATACTGTACTATGTACCGTATACTGTATATTTCACCGATATAGACGCCAAGAGTCCATCATGGCAGCAGTTGGCGGACGTCATGACGTCACTGAAGGAGGTGGTGGCCGGGCTGATCCACTACCTGCAGCAACAGGCGACGGGCCGGGATTCCAACCACAATCAGAAACAGCCTATGCAAGACCGGAGTATAGACTCTAATACTAGTGAGTGCTTCCATTGTATATTTATAATAACTACCAGCTGATTCCGGGATCATCGCCCTGTATCTTGTTGGTCATACTGAAATTTTAAACGTCTTATAAACTTTTATATTTGCAATATGTTTTGTCTTCTTTTCCCTATCACAGAATATCACGTGTCAAAACAAGACTAAACAGTTACTAGCTTTTCGTCCGCGGTTTTACTCGCGTTGCCCCGTTCCTGTGGGTCGTAGCGAAATGTTTAATAGCTTGGAACCTTTCTCATGAGCCTATTGGTGAAAACCGCATGAAAATCCGTTCAGTACTTTTTGAGTTTATCGCAAACAGACAGACAGACGCCGCGGGGGACTTTTTATATGTAAGGATGAATAAGGGGCTAAGATAATTATTATTCTTGTTAACCCCTCTTGCTAAGCTAAATGCTTCTATGTTGTAAAAGAGTGATTGGTAAAGAGTGGGTAGACGTCGGTAGTGCAATGGGTAGGATTCGAACCGGCAACCACATGATCGCAAGTCCGACCCGCTAACCATTGGCTGCCGCCGCTTCAAAAATTATGAGCTTTTATTAATCTGAAATGTTTTTGTCCCCAGACCAAAGCTCTCCGCAGACGGCAGCGTCGACGCCTACACACAACAAGTACAAAGTGTCTATGTGCAGGGACGCGGCTGCCCGTTCCTTCTGTCCGAGAGGCAGTTCGTGCACTTTCGCGCATTCCGAAGAGGAACTGGAGAGGTTCGTCCGACATACATTTTATACAAAAGTGCGAAATTTTGAACCATGGCGAAGACTTCATTAAATTTTATTTATACCTATTGGCTTCGCTTTTCATCAATAATCGATTTTAGCGTGTAATATTTCCAAATTACAAGTCAAGGTACGAATTATTGGTCACAAGAAGAGGAAAGAAACATAAAAAAGCAAACGACGATATGGTAGTGTCCTAGACTATTAGTACTATAAATTATTTTATACTTCACCTACTCGGAAAGTGACCCATTACTGCTCTGATACCGAGATATAAAGTAGCACTTTTCAGCGCTAGGGCTGGAAAGTAGTAAGAAAAGCCATTATTGACCTGTTTGGAATTTTTTTTGGCAGGGCGCTGCTAAATTTGAATTTCGCACGAAAATTTTACTTGTCATGCATTTTTTTTAAATTATGATATCAAACCTTCATGGTGGCAAAGCTAATAGTTCGGAATCAAAAAATTCAAAGATAGAATGAGAGTTAGAGTTGCTTATTGATTTTTATTATTTTTGTAACTTGCAAAATATAGCAAGAATATCGTTTAACATCTTCACAAATACTGCTAAATTATAGACCGCTCCACCATAGACCTCATCTTTGCCCCGGAGGCAAGATTGAGGTCAAAAGCAAGCCCATTTTTAATAAAAATAAAACGAAATACATAAAGTATGTCGTATATTTAATTAATATCGTCGTATAATAAAAGTAAATATGACTAGGTATTCCTATGCAATGAGAGTCGCACAAAGGGAGCTCTAATTATTTTCAGATATGTTTATACTTATTTTCCCCTAGGTGAAGCATAGTTCTTTATGCTTCGCTCGGGGGAAAGTACACATTAAAAACTTGGTGAACAATCTACTATTGTAAAATTGGTTGATGATCGCAATCAGGTCCCGACTCGGTATGATGCAGCATCGCTTAATATCGCTGCAGAGCTCATTTTCAATGGAGCCTGGCGTGACGTGTGAAGTCAGTAAGACACAACTCCCCTTTTACCAAAATTGCCTTTTCGCCACTGGTCCAGTAAACAGTTTGTGCGTGGATTGCTCTACGGCGAGTGTCAGATGTTTTTTGACAGATTTTTATTTATTGTTTAACAAACAGTGTTTGTATAACTGTGCTTGCGGCGTCTAGAATAAAAAAAATAACGATTAACAAATAATTCGAGCTTGATATATTTTTTTTTATAAGTCTTACTCAGTGTAATCTTTATGTTAGGTAAATAAAAGTGAATCGCCGAAAAAAATTACGCTGGAGAAAATTAAGCTGCACAAGGGATTAATAATTATGGATATAATAAAATTATTATGAGAATATAATATTTATTCTCAGATAATAATTATATCTCTGCAGTTTCACCCGCTTTATTTCGTTTCTAAGGTGAAGGTCTAACGTGATGTTAAATAGCTCATAACCTTCCTCATGAATCACTGAAATATCCTTATGTGCTTATGAAAATCCGTTCGGTAGTTTTTGAGTTTATGGCGTTTAGACAGACAGTCGCGACGTTTTTATTATGATATGTGGTTATAGAAAGAAAAGAAAGACCTTATCATACCAAATTAAACAAATTATTTCTAGCCTCATTAGTCTATAGACCCCAAGTGAAAAATTAAATAATTTGTTCACATTTCATAAATGGCTTACACACATTTTTATGTGTAAGCCATTATACATTAAAATGAACAAAACGCTACAGCTTATATAACAGTTTGTAAGGGCCTTGGTGAACTGAGGAACTTACGATTTCACGAAAAGTTTCTTAAGGCTTGAAGACGTAAAAATGACCTTATTTTGTAACAAATACAGCTACTTACCGTTATGTGCCAGCATTGTTTTCCTTTTACAGTTTGTGTAAATACTTATGAGTGCATATGTGCCTTGGCATATAACCATGGTTTCTTCGTATATTGGGAAAAGAAAATAATGCTCAGGCAAAAAATCATCACTACCTACTTATGAATGTAATAACATCAAAAAACCAAGACGGTATGGACGACGTGGTGGCTGAACGATTGCCTTCTGCGTGAAAATATACATAACATATAACATAATCAACCCATTATATTGTCCCACTGTTGAGGGATTAGGCTATAGTCCACTGCGCTGGCCTAGTGCGGGTTGGCAGACTTCACACGCCGTCGAGAAAATCTCTCAGGCATGCAGATTTCGTCACGATGTTTTCCTTCATCGTTTAAGCGCGTGATAATTATCTAATAATACGCACATGACTTCGAAAAGTCAGAGGTGCGTGCCTTGGGTTCGAGCGCTAGACCTTTGACTAGGCAGTCCAACGGTCATACCACCAGGCTATCACTGCTGTAGTTAAAATATCCATTAAAAAAATGCCTCAGATCTTGGATTCGACTCCCAGATCGAGCAAAATATTTTTCTAAGAAGTCTCAAGATTTGGGAAAGACCCAGTTAAGCTCGCCCCATATTGCAAGGTACAAAAACACATTGGTGAACTTTCGATGTTATACAACTCTCCCTTACCCTTGAGGTAATACTTGGTGATGGTATGAAGGTGTAAAAATATTAAAACATAATTCTTATATAAAGAAAACCTGACTTTTATTTTTTACCTTTTCTCCCGGCGTGTTTTGTTTTGTATTCTCTGTTTCTCACACAATTAAAAATTTACAAATCTAAATATATATAAAACTCAAAGGTGACTGACTGACTGACATAGTGATCTATTAACGCACAGCCCAAACCACTGGAGGGATCGGGCTGAGACTTTGCATGCATATAGCTACTATGACGTAGGCATCCCCTAAGAAAGGATTTTGATAAATTTCGACCTATATAGAGGTGAAATAGGGGATGAAAGTTCATATGGAACAAAGTAACTATTCCACGCGGACGAAGTCGCGGGCAAGAAGCTAGTATATAATAAAATCCCAGACGACTTGTAGAAAAAAGTAAGTTGGAACAAAAGAAGTACGACCCACTCTTATTTGTTTTCGGGCAAAATTGCAACGGTCAAGGTATATGATAATTTGGCACAACTGTATACATTGAATCGACCAGCCGCCTCCTTATTATCACGACAAACGATGCATTAAGCCTTGTAATTCCATGTAATAATATAAACGGTTGCATCGCTGCAGCGTCGCACTTAGTATAATAAGCATACACATGTTATTCCTGGTATAGTACTCGTAAAGACGTTAGACGGATGTCGTGTCTGGACTCTGATAGTAAGAAGTTTGGAAATTCATATTTTCACTATAAGCAATGCTAGTGGTTGCTAGTGGATGTTTTCATATAATTGTGTTTCTACTTATTCAGTGTTTATTAATGCCACATAGTAGAAAATCTGTATTCAGAGCTAATATATTTTTCTATATTTGATTAGGTTATTTGGAAAATATGACCACTTATTTGTTTGTTAGTTCCATGTATCTGTGTATTTGTATGTAAAGCCTAAATATTTGCGCACTTTGGTACTTAGCACGGCGACTTGTAACTTTGTTTACTGTGTTTTAATAATTATTATCTGTTGCTTTATTCGGTACGTATAGACTTTTTTAAGTTGTGTCTGGAAAAACTCTTACAAGCCAAACAGGACGGACGAGGAGGTAGATAAGATCATAGGTGTTGATTACCTATGATCATATATTTATCTTTCGTTTTTATTTAACCATTCAAGTCCAATACGGGAACGTGTACGTACTATAGGTGGCAACACTAATCGACACGAGAGCCACGGTGTGGTGAAAAAATGAACTTTTCAGATCACTCATCGTGTTGTCGTCAATGTTTACATTATATTTAAATCATTTTTAATATGATTAATATTATAAAATATGGGTTCTGACCGAATAATAATCATCGTCAGCGCGGCCAAAATTTAAAAAAAATTAAAAACATTATTATTTGAGTTATATTTAATTACATATTTGTTAGAATTGAAAAGTACTAAGTACTACATACAAAACTTAGCTACTTTTACAAATAACATTATTAGGTAAGTGGTTTCCAAATGTATTTGAACGTCATACTTAGGTATATAATGTTTTTTACTGCATACTACTCACATGACTCACAAAGTGAGAACTATTCGTGGGAAAGTAATAGAAGTTTACACCATTTGACTTATTTTTCTTTCTTTGAAGTGAAGGATGCTCGAACGCATCCAGAAATGCATTTTCACTTAGTTAAACGTTATTTTTAACCGACTTCAAAAAGTAGTTAGTAGTTTTCTTTTGTATGCTTGTTACGCGATTATTTCGTCAATTATGAACCGATTTTGATGATTCTTTTTTTGGTTGGTAGGTCATACTTCAGAGGTGGTCCCATATAAATTTGGTGTGTAAAATTCTACTCGCTACTCAAAATGTTGAAATAAAATAGATAACTTTTAAGAAAACGTAAAATCGCCAACTTCCGAAACTGTTTCGCGCATAACATTATTTTTTGTTTTTGATTCACTTCTAATAAATGTGATTAACTTATAACGTGAAGTATTGTTCGCGTAAAGATTCAGATTTACGCCACCAGATAGACAGAGCCTTCGGCGTGCATATTTCTTAAAGACACAAAGCAAAAACTTTTGTCTTAGTTACTGGATTAATTGATTTTTATATTGTTATAGAAAGCCTCTTGGCTGATATAAATATATAAAATATACATCTGTGTGTTTTTAAAATGAGTAATTGTGTAATTAGGTATTTCAAATACAATACAAAGGTAAGTAAAGAAGGAAACGTATTAGTATACATAATAGTTATCAGATGGTATAATTTGGCGCCAACTATTGCCCGTACACAGTTTCACTCGCATCCCAAAGGACTTTTTCAAACAAAATGTAGCCTAAGCCGAAAAAAGCAGTCGTAAGTCCATTGTTACACTAAAATGCCCTCGAAATTAAAGCCTAACCGTACTGACGGAAACCACCTTCTCCCCAAAACAACGAGTTTCAAGTAAAGTTAAGTAATTGTCTCTGACCCAGAGTTTGGACAAGAATGTAATTCTTAGCTACGATCTTGCACACGGCTACTTATCCAGCTATAAGAATCCAGTATAAACTGACCTCGATTGTATAGTTTTTTTTTGTACAATGAAAGGTCAGCTTATACTAGGAAACGGATTGAACATTGTGTGTGAACGGAGTGTTATTGAGTCCAAGAATTTACTTTTAGTTGTAAAAAGTTACCTACTCAATACCTTTCAAACCATGATACTCCTCAAGTTTCGTAGCTATTCTTAGAATTACTGAACTTTGTTGGAGTAGGTATGAATGGTATTGATAAGATTATTTTGTTCTTGAATTCGCTTAACGTAACATATTGCGCAGGTCATGTCTGCCGATTAAGCTCCAATGGCCTCGATACTTATTTATAGGGTTCGCGATTTATTTATCCATCTTTATTAAAAGAGATACATTTAATTATTTATTACAGTGTCAGACTACCTACCAGCCTAATTAGTGTAGTTAACCTGCCGATAAACTCTTATCGGTATTGTTAACCAAATCGGGAATAGAAGGCATTTTCTCATAAAGTACCTACTTATAGAACTTTCTAAGAATAAAACTGTTCTATCGTATAAATTATTATTGGAGGTATGAAATATTGTGTACGTAATGTTTACAATTCGGCAAATTTAACAAATTTACATATCTGTAATTGATGTAGTGTCCGAAACATTGTTGTCTATATCTATACCATCTATGTATCTATGTCCTAATTGCCCGCGGTTTCACTGGCATCCCCAAAAGATTTTGTGAAACAAAGGGTAGTAAAGTCCTCCAAAGTCCAATCTATCTTCATACCTGCCAAAATTCTCCATCATTAATTAATGACTATTGAGATACAAATACCCGGTTTTCGTAGTGCCACAGGTTATGTTTTATTATAATAAATAGCGACCCGCCCGCGGTTTCACCCGCGTTGCCCCATTCCTAAGAGTCGTAGCGTAATGTTAAATAGCTTAAAACCTTCCACTTGAATCACTCTATCTATTAAAAAAAACGCTTTAAAATCCGTTGCGTAGTTTTAAAGATTTAAGCATACATAGGGACGGACAGACAGCGACAGCGACTTTGTTTTATACTATGTTATGATTATGATAATATACGAAATTGCGGTCCCAAGCTATGTTTTATAAAATGTGTACCTAATGCTCATCTTGAGCAACTTCCTAGTTGGTTGTCACATATTATTTCGTCAATGCTTTTAAAAATATCATAGTTCTCTCAGTATTTTCGGTTTGTATGAATTAATCTCATTTCGATTGAAAGTTATCGAATAAATTGTGAACAGCCTTCTCGAGTAAATAGTTATATGATTTAATAATTCACCCAGTAGGTAATATGTTATTTCCGAGTCGAGCCAGTTGTTGGGCAATTGCACTTCTTAAAGAAAAAATCATACTTTGTTATTATTTACTTTTGCTGGAATTATTGTCTTCATATCACCTGTAAATCATATTACTTACCTGAGACAATTCCATATGCATACAATTGTAAACATATGACATTAATTCAGACCAAATCAACTACAAGCTGCAATGGCCCTTCTTCAAAAGAAGATATTGCCCTACATTGTAAAACTCACATAATATTATTATATCGTATATTACGATTAGTATTTGAAATTTAAAAGAGACCATGATTTGCTGAATTTGTTCCGGTGTATCTTCTCAGAGGTGTTCAGTTACAAAATGCCGGTAAAAAAAATTAATGCATTGACTTGTCTTTAAAAGATCTATTTACAGAAATAAATGTAATTTATATTTCTTGAACAGAAAACAATTAGGTAATAACGAGAAATCCTACAGTTTCACTATAACCGTTACATTAACACACACACATTAACATTCTCATAACGTCTAGGTACTGTTAACCTAATAATTATGTAAGTAAAGATTTGCTATTCTAAAAACTTTTTTCTATGTAGGTAGGCCGTGTTTTTTGTGCAAGGCGAGTTATTACAGCGTTAAAACCATAGACAGACTGGACAGAGAGCAATACCCGTATGAAATTGGCAACTCTCTAGAAAGAAAGAAAACGATCGTTCGGCCATTATCTCTGTCCTGTAGGTCATCCACCAATCCGCTCCAGCAAGGCTGTGACATGACCAATTAAATTTCTAGAAAAAGGCAACTGCTGGCCGCACGCTTGCTTCGTCTCTTTCACACTTTTTTCTAGTCCATTCTCTAAGTCTATGGTTAAAACACACTACCTGTCATTGTTGTTATTTTTAGCATTTACTAACTTCCTGTGTGACTAACTTTTCATATTGAATTTTTTTTAGAAAAGATTTTATTTCTTTAATGTCTAAGCCCACAATACAAAATGGGGCGTGACTATAGATGGGTTTCTGCCCAGGCATTTTGGGCGAAAAAAATAAATGCCCTGGCATAAACCCATCTATATAGATGGGTTTCCGCCCAGGCATTTTGGGCGAAAAAAATAAATGCCCTGGCATAAACCCATCTCTAGGCGTGACCTTCACCCTGGAGTGGAACAATGCAGATTCATAATTTTTTTTTTTATTTGTGTGTTATGTTAAAAACATTTTGGCATCCTCGAACCAGTTTTTAATTTTGGTAGTTTAGTTTTTTAGTTTCCTTGCTTTGTAGTAGTTAGTATACCTACTTTTAACAATCTAAACTTTTTAACCAATTTCATAAAGGAGGAAGTTCTCAATTCGACTATATGATTTTTTGAAAGTTTGTTACGCGATTATTCCGTAAATTATGGATCGATTTTGATGATTCTTTTTTGATCGTTAAAAATAATACTTCAGAGGTGGTCCATAAAAATTTGGTCAAGATCTGATTACAAAATTTAGAACAAAATGACAGTAACACGTAACAACCGAGTAAATGATATAATGTTAACGTCGTCTAGATATACGGATTGTTGAAATAAAATAACTTTTAAGAAAAAAAACCGCCTTCAAAATCATGAAAAATAATGTTATGTGCAAAACAGTTTCGGAAGTCGGTGGCGAAATCAAAAGATCCGATCAAATCATCTCAGACTTCTTTCCTTGGTCTTCATAATTCTACCTTCATATTTTCTTTGCGTGTACTTAATAATTTTATAGAAAAACCTAATAATACTGTTCCACCTTGGAATGGAAAAGCCTTTTCGCTTTGCAATCTCGCTTGCGACCAGTAGATCAATGAGGCTTAAAAAATTAAAACGTTATATAACTTAATTTACTTGTTTAACTTTATTTGTAGCTGCAAGGCTTTTGAGACATATAATTCTGCTGAGTATTATATATCATTAACAGTAAGTCTATTGTAATCAAAGGCATTTGCAACATTTCTATATTATTACTTATTTTTTTAATCTGAACATGTTATTTAATTTATTGATCCCTTTTTAAACGAATTAAGGGCCCAACTAACTTAGCGTACCTACATCATATCTATCATTGTATATACTCGTATACATATTAAAGTAGCGAAACCCTTCGCTTCGCAGAACGTACGAGTAGATACGATTCGAAATAAAAACACTATAGAAATGCAACGGAAATTTTCAAGTCTATCTACTCCACAAGTATGTATTACACAAAAATAGCAAATTGTTTTATATAAGATTCATTAAATACCAATAGTACCTACCTATGAAATGTATACGGGACCTTCTCGAAAATACAATATCTATTCTATTAAATCAGATACAAAAGAAGTCGAAATCGGTTCATAAACTTCAAAATAACTGCAAAAATAACGAATTGCAAATCACCTTCTTCCTTGAAGTAAGTTAATTTTTTCATTTGTAATCCTCATGAGATGAGTCAAGACCTTATCCTTAGTATTCTAGGATGATTATAGCAACAATCCAATTTAAACAAAAGAGATAACATAAAATGTTTGATATTTTATTATATGTATTTTATTATATACATTATATTTTATCCATGTAGGTAAATATTTTACCTACATAATATAGTTAAAGTGGTTCATTGAGCCCTGAAGAAAGACATCACAATATTCACATAGAATTAATTCGCATGGCAACGCCTCCACCTTTCATTAAATGCATATCGTCTTGTGTCCATCTGTGTATTTTATTGTATATGCCGTGGTACCTACCATAATATTATTTCATAGGTTACACACAACAACCGGTAAAAGTAATAGTAATTTTCGCTGTACAGATGTAATTGTAAAAACAAGTGTTAAACTATTACAATAATATTGCACGAAAATATGTACATTTGATACATCGATTCGTAATGAATTAAGTTTACGAATCATACCATAGACTATAGAGTAGCAAAAAACTGCCGTACTGTATATGCTCTGTCTCTTTCTTACATACATGCAATTTACTTATACACATATCTATGAAGATTACTAGTCCACTTCGAACCGAGTTATTGAGCAGTGAGTTAATACAGTAACTTTACTGTACATAACATTTGAGAAATATTTGAAACGCGTAGAGGTAAATATTTTTTTTTATAATTTTGCATATTTATACATTAAGTTTTTTGTAGACATATTTAAAAAGGCCTTTGCGTATTTGACATTATTTGATATACCATGTGCTAGTGCTAAAATTGTAAAAGCGAACTCAACCACGTGATTTGCGAATTTCCACAGATTTTTACTATAACTGTTCTAATTAATGTTGTATTCGTCTGGAGCAAATAATTAAACATAGGGCTGATTTTTCAGTATAGATATCTTTTAACTAAGGAATAAAATTAAGGGTTTGACAGATTTTATATAGAAAATCTGTTTATTTAAAAAAAAACAATTTTATTCCATCGATAAAGTTATCTGGCGATGGAAAAATCGGTCCCTAATTAAATAAAGTTTGAAATCAAATACGATTTCTTAACGTCCATGCATGCGCCATTTTGAATGCATTTGCTGATCATAAATTTCAGTTGGAGGTATATTAAAAAGTCATTATTTTATAGTTGAATGAAAAAACGACTTCTAAATTATTAAATTCATATCTGAAAACGTAATATACCTACGTATTAACAGTATTAACGGTTGTTACCACTCAAATGCAGTAGACACGCATATCCTTATGGACCATGGATCGTCTGTCTACTTACTACCTTCGACCTATCATCCGTCTGCATATCAGACTCGTACCGAGTGAAAACCAATCTTGCCATTCTCTATAAAAGGCACCAGCGACATTTGTGGTGTTGTATTTTGAATCTGTGATATTTTCTTTACATTTTTGTATTTTATTTTAATAAATGAATTAATGGGCCCGCGCCGTGCCCATGCACTGAGAACAGGCCAGTCTTCCCATACTATTTATTTTTTAAACGACTTCAAATTCAAAAAGAATGAGGTTCTTTATTCGTCTGTATGTTTTTTTTTTGTAATCACGTTTACTAGTGCCGCGACTTAATTTAACAATCTCCTATATTTTCAGATTTCGTCCCAACATGAACGGTAATTACGGCTTCGTACCTATTCACGGCAACCAGCCGATGCCGCCGCAGCCAGGCATGTCGGTGCCGCCGCCGTCAGCTATCCCGGTCATGAACTACCCGCCGTACCCGCCGCCCTACCCTCAGCAGTTTTTAGATGAACACAATTATTCTTTACCTGGTAAGATTTTTTTATTTATCGTACTTACTCCTCTTTAATTGTTAAGTTACTTCGTGTAAAACTAGTTCGATTAGAAACCGAAAGGGCTAAATATATACTTCCTAATATTTTTAGTGGAAATCAACCTCATCAAAATAATAATGTAGTCTTTTACAGAATAAATTTTAGCGAAGTTCACTATCAAACAGTTAAAGGAATATTTGTTTTTAAAAATTAATCCAAATATTTATAACTGCCTCGTTAGTCTAGTGGTCTCAAGGGCGACTGCTACGCTAGAGGTCCTGAGCTCGATTCCCAGGTCGAGCATTGTTATTGGGTTTGGTATGTGTGCCCGGTTAATCGCAATAGGCTCTCCCTCTATTACATGGGAACTGTGGGTATACATTAGTACCCATTTTTAATAAGTCTCCTAAATGATCAACAAACTTTTTGTGCATCATAGTTATTTTTTTTATTATTGTTATTACTGCTTCATTGGTAGTGATAGGAATAGATCGAATGAAGTTCTCAGTAGCATTTCGGCGTTTGGATTTACGTCCGATTACAGGCGTGATGGTATATTTTTCGTTTTATTTACAGTCATTCCAGGGAACATGTCAGGGAACATGTCAGGGAACATGTCAGGGAACATGCCAGGAAACATGTCAGGGAACATGCCAGGGAATATGCCAGCGAACATGCCAGGAAACATGCCAGGGAACATGCCAGGGAACATGCTAGGGAACATGCCAGCCGAAATGGGGGACAGTGTCAACGCTAACAACGGCCACATACCGACGTGAGTTGATTATTGCTATCTTTCTTTGCTGTACAGTCCAGAGCACATCAATACATTTTTATTATGATGAATACATCATAATAAAAATGTATTTTAGTTGTTTTCTATGTGTGCAGCTATGTATTTTGTATGTATGTAATAGATTTTTATTATTTTATTACAAGCCTTTATTTATCTTGCAACGTATATAATTATCTAAGTAACTGTGTTTGTTCGGGTGGACTCTTGCCTCTCAATTTTGAGCAGATATCTTCAACCGATTGAGCTGATATTTTGTATACACGTTTATTTTGGATGACAATGTATGGTTAGCTGTGTGACGTCATTCTTAATCCAACATGGTGGAACACCCAAGATGGCGGACTTGTTATTTTTATTGCACTCCTACTTATGGGTATCAAATGAAAGGGCTTGCTGAGAATAACTCGAAAAATAAAATGACGTCGCTCTAAATCCAATATGGCGGACTTGTAAAGATTGCGAAGCAAGTTTTTTATACTCTCCTACAATATGCATATCAAATATGTTGCTGAGAACAGGAATGTTTTCATTTGTCTGTCCTCGTACAAATGATTAGCGTCGAGGATCTACATACCCACGTAAAATAAAAAAAGTCGTAAGTGTCCGGCCCAGTTTTTGGCCTTTTATATGTGTTTGATCACAATGTACAGTCTTGGGAGACCTACAAGAGCCGCATTATACAGTGGTTTGTGGCTAATGACATCACCGGGACGAGCGATCCTACGGGAACAAAGCGACGAGCCATCTTGCTGAGCGCACTCGCAGACGGCACACACAAGTTGGCGGTGGATCTCGCGTTGCCAAAGCAGCTGCAGGACGTACCGTACGATGCTACAGTGAAACATTTGGACAAGCATTTTACTCCAAAGCGGTCTGGATTCGGCGAACGTTGTAAATTTTAATTTTACGCGGCTACTCAACAAGAGGGAGAGACGTATGCACAATGAGCCGCGAGGTTGCGTGGTCTGACGGCGCACTGTGGGTTTTCTAACGTGGAAGAAGCTCTTCGGGACAAATTTGCCATAGGGATGTTACCAGAGTGAAACTCTTCTTTACTCTTTTACGCCAGAACGGCTGAACGGATCTGGATGAAATTTGGCCCAATTCTGAAATCCACGCAGAAAAATATCTCTCAGTAGGCCGTGTACGTCTCGTTGTTTTGTGTTCTATGGTATTTCTTTTGATTTTCTCTGCTACTATTAGCTGTAGTCACTTAGGTTGCAGTTTATTATTATGTAACGCCTTGGTAAATACTTGTTTGACAAAACATAACCTGTGAAGCTTTAAATTGGAATATCTTTAATTCCGACGTTCCAATAATATTGAAAGTAAAACAAAGATTGTTCCAAAATTCAAACAATATTTTGACATATTTTTCATGTGCAGACGCAACAAAAAACTGTCAACAAAAAAATGTATAGGAGTTCGCCATTGTTCTTTGACAGTTTGTAGTAACTTGAACTAATGTCCGTACCAAACCAGAGGACGAAAGTTCTAAAATTTGAATTTTGTTACAGCAGCGGCTACCCACTAGCTCCCCACCATGCATTATATTTGCCGGGCCCGTCGATGGTCAACGGCGACATGATGCTCCCACCGCCCGGGGAGCGGTACTACCCGCAGTACAACCCGCGGTTGCCGGACGATCCCCGCGCCAGCATGCAGTACCGGGACATATGCGCCCAGTTCTTAGCATCGCCGCCACACCTCCAAATGTACCAGCGACGTCAGGATATACCCCCTTCCCCGATGGAGGATGGTTTCCCTGGTAAGCGTACGTCCATACTGTTTTTACAAATGTATTTCTATACTACATATTATTATATCTACCGACAGCGCCATCTACCGGCCTCACGAGTAAGTGTTTATTGTTCAATAGTCTTCTTTAACATTTATTTACCAATCTGTGGCCATTATATTCTTATCTCTTTTTACTATGTAAAAACATAAATTATCCAAAACTATTATATCTAAATAAAATGCCACGTAACTATGTTTGTAGCCTTTTCAAATCTATAGACAGATTGCCTTAGGACCTGCCTTAGAAGGACATAGTGTACATCTTTACATAGTATAAAACAAAGTCGCTGTCTGTCCGTCCCTATGTATGCTTAAATCTCTAAAACTACGCAACGGATTTTGAAGTGGTTTTTTTTTAATAGATAGAGTGATTCAAGAGGAAGGTTTTAAGCTATTTAACATTGCAACTCTTAGGAATGGGGCAACTCGGGTGAAACAGCGGGCGGGTCGCTAGTTTTGTTTAAAAACCCTGTAAATAGTTCTTTTGATATGCGAGTAAAACCGCGGGCAACAGCTAGTGCTATATAATTTGCATCATCCGTCATCCATCTGTTTAGAAAATAGTACTTGACATACTATCACAAAACACATTTAGAATTCTCAAACATATTTGGACCAATTGTCTTTGACACATTAAGCTGCAGCAGCTAGAAGCCATTTTCTTAGCGACCGGCCTACTGCTAGTGTGTGCCTAGTAGACTAACAGCCGTACAGTCAACAGCACATCAAGTTACTACAAATTGTCAAACTTCCCTAATGGATGAACTCTATTATTTGGAGATTAAATAGAAAATCGATTGAAGAAATTTGACAGTTTTGGATACTGTTGACCGTACATCAATAAAGCGACGATAGTCAATTGTTCCAAATTTTTATTTCCAATAAATCATTTTTCAGTTGTAGCGGGGATGTCAACCGAAGTGTTGCCCGAGCTTCACCCTGCCGCTACCTACGGCAATATACGTGTGGACCCGCTCCCCGACGCTGTCTGGGCACCCAACCCGGGAGAGGTTAGTCCATTCATTTACTACTGCCATCTAGAGCTTTGTTTTCTATTAATATTTTATGGAACACGTTTTAACAATTTGCATACTTATCCGTGCAAAATACATGCTGCATTGGATTTGACTATGTCTTTGTTTACTCTTTAATGCTCATTTCTTGTATAACAAATGTTGTAAATAATATGTTATCTTTTTGGGACGTTTTTGCATTTTCCATGCTAAGATTATAAAGTTATTTTAGTAAAGGAAAAATCTGGTGCATCCAACCAGGAGACGCAGGTTCGAAAACTGCCCGCGATTGAATTTTTCCTTTACTAAAATAACTAAATAATATGTTATTTGTAAACGGAGACAGTAGCGGATTCAGGTGTCGATTTGGAAATACTTTTTTTTTTCGTAGTGCAATGGGATCGCACATTACTAGTATTCTTGTTAACCCCTGCTAAGCTAAATGCTTGTGTTATGTTCACGTCGGTAGTGCAATGAGTAGGTTTCGAACCGGCAACCTTGATTGCAAGTCATAGCCATTGGGCCACCGAAGCTAACAAAGTATATATTAACTTGAACTTACACTTGCCTATACTCCTTTGTTATTATTAACTAACAAAGTAGGATACTGACAAATTTAAGTTAGGATTTGTATTTGCATTTGGAGGCTTGCGCCTTTTAGCGCCCTCCTGGATCCGCCACTAAATGTATTAAAACCCTGAAAGAATGCAGAATGATCTTGTATGAAAATACCTGGCGATATGGGCACCCTAGCTTTAATAACTAACAAACGATATACCACGGTACGCTAGCCAGAAACTCAGACATGGGCTTACGCTAATAATCACAAATATACTCGGATTTGAAACAACCCTTCCCCCTTTTTATCGCTGCGACCTCCTCTAGTCATAGTGTATATACACCTCGCTATTGCTTGCGCAATGGTTGATAAATCAATGATACATAGATGGGTGATCAATTTTTGTTACCTTCCTCTTACTAACTTCGGCCTTTCGTATCTGACGACCTCTGAAACAATCCCTGAAATAAATGGTTTGTTGAAGTGCAGACAAATATATCAAATAGTGATGTTAGTTTTACAATTTCGGGCAATATCATCATTCTTTTCTTGAATTTTGTTCAAATTCAAACGAGCTTATATTCTATATCTATCGTTTATTATTTGATATTTACACCAAATAAAATTATTAGAGAATTATTGATGACATCATAATCTACCTGTGCCCCTACGTGATACTCGTGCTGATCTCGTATTTTCCATTTCCGTGGGGTATTTCCAATATCCTTCTTAGTTGGTGTTTATAAGGACTACCTACCTACCTAGTTTTCAAATTTTAAGTTAGTGGGCTATAGTTTCTAAAATTTCATGATTAATCTGTAAGTGAGTGATATTTTATATGTAGATTGATTTATTACCTACCCTAACAATATTTTTGTAATCACAAACATGTTACTATGTTTTCAAAATTATGTAATTTATATAATTTTGTTTTATATTAATGAACCACAGCGACTCCTCTGGTTCTCTGTTCATGAACGGCAATGATCATTTACCAACAACATCTTTATTTATTTATTTACATCAATATAAACACAAACATTGGTTAGTAGCAAAATACCGAGGCAAAGACTAGTGTTTATATAAATTAGAGATGTGCACATCATTAAGGATAAAATTAGTTTAAAAGCACGGTAGGTATTACTCGTATATATTAAATTAAATTAAAAAGGCTGTTGTTAATGTCGAGTAATATTAACGTTAAAAACAAACTACATTATAATAAAATTTGTTAAAATAAGTAAGTATCTTGATCATTTTATTATTATTATATTTGTTCTTCTATTATATAAAAACATGCACCAGATGCACTGTAACAGTACCTTTTTTCGTTTTACTCGGCGAGTGCATACATAATCAATACTTTTTTGTTTGTGTTGATATCTTACTTTGCGTTTGTAAAGACAAACACTAGAATTTAACGAAAAAATTAAAATTTTATTTAAAGATACATTCCGATAACGTCCGATAAATCAGATAGCGTCCGGAACGCAGTGTACGTTAGCTAGCTAGCTGGTGAATGACCTTTATTTATTATTTTCTTGATGATTTAGATCATGTGCCAATGAATGTTATCATTGACGACTTGGTTGCTCTTCAGTATTTTAATTATGAGTAAAATGATGAATATTATTAATGGTTTAGAAAAAAATATAAGCAGATTGTTGTTTGCAGTAGATCAGAGTAGTCGCACATGCATAGTTTAGGTTAGGTTTATAGTTTACTAGGTTTAAACTAATTTTCCTTTCTTCGTGATGCAATGCCTTGCCTTGCCTCCCATGCCTTGGTGTATGTTAACGTTTAACTCGTGTATGTTCATCATCATTATCATCAGTCAGAAGCCAAAAGCCGTCCGCTGCTGAACTAACGCTTTTCCTATAGATTTCCACAAGGACCTGTTCTAAGCCGTTTATAAATGTTCGATTCAAGTTAATTGTAAAACAATTTCCGACCTAGCCATCGCAATTGGTGATTGTTGTTGACATACACCGGCGCATCTCAACATTTACTAATGTCGGACATTCACAATAATCTAATATACAATTTATCCAGCCCAGGATCTAGGGGGGGAGGCTAGCGGGGGCAGTTGCCGGGGAGGCAGGTTCAGGGAGCGCCAAAATCACAAAAACAAAAAGGGTTTTTTATTTGTGTTTATATATTTATTTATTATTATTTGGGTGTTTTATTAAATGAAGATTAAGATAAATATACAATGTGGGAGAGCCATGATTCGGCACGAATGGGCCGGCTCGACCGGAGTGAAACAGCACTTACGTTGTGTTTCGTCAAGTCAGGATACTGGAGGCCCAATCCCCTTTTAAAAGGCCGGCAACGCACTTGTGACTCCTCTGGTGTTGCGCGTGTCCACAGGCAGGGCGGTAATCGCCTACCATCAGGCGATCCGTCTGTTCGTTTGCCCCCTATCCTATAAAAAAGTCTTTCCTATTTAATCCGATAATTTAATGCCAACTTCGCTGTTTTCCCGATGAAACTTCCGAAGTCCACAAAAAAACATTGCTGCCGCATACTGGTTAAAAAACTTGGATGTGGGGATTTGATCCAACGCTGGATGACTACCATACGCAATGATGATGCTGATGAATCCGGGATCGGCCGAATAATCAAATTACTCGAAAATGTTCCTTTTTTTATTTTATAAGCGGATAAGAATTGAATATGCATCTTATTCTTTTTTTAAAGCTCTTTGAAAGTTTTGCCGGTAAGCTTATGGTGGGTAGAATAAATCAAAACCAACTCATTTGGGGGACTCGAAAAAGTGTCCAGCTGTAAGCAGCAAATAATAGTTTAGAAACCCTCCAAAATGGCGCTAGCAAAGGCAAATGCTATTGTAAATACTCTTTGCTTTTAAATAATATAATACGTTTAGTGATTTTTTATAATTCATTGTAAATACAACCCAGAATGGTTGTTATTTTATAGCATCTACACTACGTCTGGCAAAAATAATTGTGGTTCTTTACTGGACGCTTTCTTTGAAGTATTTTGTTGGCGTTATATAAAAGACGTATTAGTTTATTAGCTTTCCTATTTTCCCGTTGCTCACGTATATAATCAGAGGTTGGATTCCGTGGTAAATAAAAAAATCTGTGACTTATAATTCCTCTATGTAAAATATAGATACTTCATATAGAACTCCATTTTGTTATAATAATCGAGCTCATAATTATCTACCTCACTGAAGGGCACAGGCCTCCATCATAAATTTTTATGTAATATCAATTTTAATCTAATCATCATGATCAATTTTTAATCATCCTTGTTCGAATAGGTTTGAAAACTTAATATACCATGACGCTTGTATTTCCCGAAGGTTAGGCAGAGGTGTACTAATGTACACCCACAGTTCGCCGTTATGTTTTAAGTTCTATCAAGTCCTATGTGATAGGAGGCTAGCCTATTTTCACTAACCAGGCACAAATTCAGACCTGGAGCAGCTACTGAGAATGTCATAGAAAAACCCGTTAACACTTTGCTTGACCTAGGAATCGAACTCAGGACCTCTAGCATAGCAGTCGCGCTTGAGACCACTAGACTAATGAGCAGGTGTAAGAACGATATTTCCTTGCATTGTTAAACAAGTGATAACAGGGGCGGTCAAACCCAAAGCCTAGGGGGGGCGTCATAGTCGGAGAGTAGGAACTCGTGACTAAGTAATAGGAGGTTTCCTAATTAAACATGTACGATTTGGGGGAGGCGGTCATGACCCCTCCCCCTTCGTTCCAAAAGCACTGCAATTAGGAACTTGTTTACTATACGAATTTGTTTATTGCGAATGCTTTTGAAACGGTAGGACCGATTGATACAGTCGAAAACTCTCATTAATACCGGTTTCAAGCAGAAAATAAGTTACATAACTGATTATTATTTTTATAGCCTTATGAAAAAATTATCAAAAATAGGGACTAATTACCTATTTATGGTCAACTTTACGATCAACAAAAACAAAATAAAAAAGGTATAAACAGAGATGGTATTGTATCAGAAGATAACGTCAAGTCTTAAGTGTACCATACAAATTCTATATTAACACTCGTCTTGCGGAAAGGAACACAGTCCGCGTTCCCCGTCATCGGTTTATATTATTTTCCAGTAGGTACATAAGTATGGGCATTTTTCACTAAGCCTAAATTCAGTCACAGTCCTACCTATCCTATTGCATAGAAATTACTGGTTCAGTTTAGGAGCCACGATGACAGACAGACACAGTCGGATATAGGATTCAAAACTCTCTTTTTGCGTCTCGAACTCCCTAGAATTCCCAAAAAGACTCATTAATGACTTTGAGTATCTGTTTATCATTAGGAGTAAAAGCATATTTTGTACGTTCCACAGATATATACCTTCAGTGAGATGCGGGGTGCCCTGCCTGCTCCTCCCTTGGCTGCTGAGGTAAATTATACCACAGCACAATACTCTCAAACTCTATCAACCTCCGAACCTATGGAAGATTAACGGTATTAAAGGAAAACCAGAGTACGGACTTTATCGCGTTATATTTAAATTAACAAAATAGTCTTTACAGCGTCCATGGTCACACCTCTGTCTGCCCGTGACCATGGACGCTGTAAAGAAGATTTTGTTAATGTAAATATAACGCGATAAAATCCGTAAAATGGTTTTATTTTAATATGTTTAATATTCGCGTAAGTCTGAGAAATCAGTAAGGTTAACGGTGTTTGTAGACCGGCGAGGCGAGGCATGGAAAGGATGGGCGGGCTTGAAATTTGTATTATTTATTAGTTATTCCCTTGTACAACGGAAAAATCTCTCCCCGTCAAGCGCTGCATCGCGATTTCTCGCACCGAGCTGGCATTCAGTGGCTCGTGCTAGCAGGCGCCGTCCCACCCCGACGGCTTTTTCCACAAAACGTAGGGTAAACTACTCAAATGTCGGTACCTTAACGTAAAATACAACTGTAAGACGTTATCTCGTCTGCAACCTAAACAAAATGACAATATATTATTACCCTATATTATTAGACGGTAGATAATTCTTCTTTTGTTACCAACCATCATCCTAACCATATAAACAACTAACTTTTAGTCCGTTTAAAATTTAAACTACAAGAAAATATAATTTAAGCGTTACTTAATTTTAATAACATTTGTGTCATGTTGTGAGTTGGCTAATATCGACAGAAAAATATATAATATAAAAAAGTAAACCTACTTTGGACATTAAAATAACGGATCTAAAACACCTCCAAAAAAACGCCGCGCTTAAAAGAGCCGAGTGTACGAAATAAAGCGGCCAAATTATATATTCAGATACAATTTTAATACCTAAATAAAGTCGTGATTGGCATCAAACATTTAAACTTACACCGAATTTAAACCTAATAGGCTATTTAACTGATTATTTTTTATAGTCTTATGCAAATGTTTACCATTAATAGAACCCATCAACAAGAACACAATTAAAATCGGCTCAAAAATAAGGAAGTTACAAGCATTTTATTTTTATGCTAGACAGAGAACGCACTATACTTGCTTATGACGTCACAAACCAATGCGCCATACAAATCCTATACTAACACTGATTTGAGGGAAAGGGACAAAGCCCCTCTCAATCCCCACCAAAAACTTTAGTGCATTCTACTCTAGTAGGCGCGCGAGACACGGCGGTACCGTGCTAGGCACGTCACAACTCGACCCGGCGTGACGCACCATTGGCCATCGCGAGAATCTTTCGGTATTAAAAGATCAGAGAGATATAAATTTACACCCACCTCATCCACGCCTCGCCTCTATTTTAAAACCTTAACGTATTTAGTAGATAGGAAATCATTCTTAGGCCGGCTTACATAACGACCAGATTTCTGTGTCGTGAACTGCTAACCATTATAGTTATGTAGTCGTCATGTATCTGTCAAATAACAATTCACTGGCTTATTGGTTCTATCAGGTAGATTTCCAGGTTGAGCAAATGTTCCTGTTAGTTTTCATAAATGTTTTATCTATTTTCTATTTATTTTATATCGGAAGTTAAAAAAAAATTAAACAAAAATTATTAAGCCACGATAAAATAGTAAATTTGACTCCCTATCACATAGTACGGATGTGATGTTATATATATACGTCTAAAGTACGATGTTTTAATTTGTTTAGCACTAATGTCATTGTGGAAACCATCTTCTGTGTTTGTTTAAGCCGGTCTAAGGATGTAAATAGAAAATATAACAAATGCCTTTTATGCCATTGAGACCCTAAATTGCAGTAATTTTAATCAGATTTTAGCATAGCTTCGATTTCTCTATTTCTATTCGATAACGCTGGCGTTGATCGACTGTATGAAGCTATATAGCTTATATCATTGTAACGACAGAAATGATTGCAATTGTGAGAAATGTTTCGATATTTTTCACATCACTTTTATACCTCACTATGTCACTCGTGTCGTCGCAAGCTTCTATATAATACAGTAGTGTGAAATAAATCATGTGCCTTTAAACATACAGATAGCAAACTATTATTCATTATATATTAAGCTTTAATAATATAGTTATACGTTTTATAATCAGAACGCGATATTTTGGTAAAAAATCCCGAAAACAGTTTCGCACTACTTTAACATCGCGATGATAAAGTAGTGCGAAACTGTTTTCGGGATTAATGCACACTTCATGAGACCATCATTCATGCTTCCAACGCTATACTTCGACTTTTAATTGTATTCAGTAACTTGACATTGAAGGGTTACCAGTTTTTGACAAGAAAATGATAGTGAGGTTGTGAAAGAATGAATGAAATTGTATGAACTTAAGTAATGTACTTTTGAGCCAACTTTTATTTTATATTTAATACTTGTCTTAAAAACACGATATACACTATAAAACATTGTAGAAGTTTGTCAGAGGAATGAGAAGGAAGAAAAATGACAAAAAGTAAAATTACATGATTTTTATTTTTTATCTGTTTCTATTAGAAGAAAATAAAAAAGGAAATTACTTTTATTAATAATTATTAATTATTCGTATGTTCCACATCTTATATACGATTTTTTTAAGTTTTATTCATATTAAACAATTTTTATCATTCGTTAGCAAAATCGTTCACTACCCCAACACTATTAATTGTAGTAGGGTATTATTATTTTTCTTTGAACTGTCAAGTTACTGAATAGAATTAAAAAAAGTCTCAAAAATAAGTTATAAAATATTTTATCATATAATATTATTCCATTTCCATTTTTTATCAAATATTTTTATAAGACTAACATTTTTTTTTATATAGCCTATTTTGTGTAAAATATTATAAAAAGAAAATGTTATTTTAATGTTAACGTTTAAATAGGTCTGAGTTAGGGGAGGCCTTTGCCCAGGCAAAGGCCTCCCCTAACTCATTCCAGGATTTTCTATCGTGGGCTTCCTCCTCATACCACGTCGGCAAAAAGCGGTCAAGATCATCTCGCCAACGTGTCTTAGGCCGACATTATTATTATTAAATTATTATTGTTATAATTTGCTCCCATGCTACGATATATTTATTGTTTGCTATTAATAACTGTTATGTTTAGAATATATTTATCGCAGTGTGAGAGCACCATACCACTGCGTACAAAAATGTTTAAGGCTCATCTAAATTAATAGCCACCATGTAACCAGCTTAGTCATCAATCCGTAGCTTAATTAAATTTGGCTTTTGCTTCTATTTGCACTTAACATAATAACGTTTCACATCATAACTCATATCATAAGAGGTTTAGACGCTGTGGGCTGAAAAGATAGTAATATGTTGTGGTTTGATAGATTGTTGGTTCCACTTGTATGTCGGCTACAGTTAATTCATATACTTATATAAATATTTCACTGAAGTTTATCGGTGCCTGTTAGTTTGACTTGTCTTCACACGATGTTCTTTTCTCTATTTGAAGTATAGGCTTGGACGCCAAGGATCGCATTTATCATATTAGTGTAAGCACTTTCGAAGTAACAATCCGTTTGTTTTATTATCATCTGTCTTTGTGTATCATTGTTTAAACTAATTGAAGGGAATGGAGCAACTCATTCTCTGCAACTATTTCGTTTCTCACTCACCTCTTCTAATAAACAGTCTTAAGAAGTAACAAAGGGCTAATCGCTACAAACTTCAGCATGATATATTAGAAACGACAACTTTTCGACAGGTGTTTACACCTGCCCGCACAGGAATCCTCCCAATAGCCCGCTCCCGCCGGTCCTCCCCGGTAGAGAGCGCGGGACCGCGCGCAGTCGGCGGTCCAGTGTCGACTTCCGCTCCTGTCCCGTGCGCGGCCAACCCTGGGCCTTCCACGGCGCCAGCGTCGGCTTCCGCTGTGAACGTCAACGGGCCGACAACCAGCCCGACCGTGCCCGCGAGCAGACTGGCCGTGGGAGCCGACCTGTTGACGATAGAGCGGTCGGTCACGGAGCGCCTCGCAGCCGCCGCAAAGGCTTATGAAGCGTCGGGGTCAGATGATGTGAGTAGCTTGCTTGTTTGATGTTATTGTGGTTGAAATACCGTTTCTGGAAAACTAGGATTAGTTGATCACTCGATAACGATTCTTTCGTATGTTTTCCTCGAACAGTCTCCGTCTTTTTAGTTTGCCTAAGCTACTAATTAATAATCTTGATTTTATAAATAACTATTATAAGTATATCACTTTTTCCTAAAACAAGTTTATCTCCAGGTTGAAGATGTTTCTTGATTGGTAAAATTGGCAGTAATATGTTACAAGTTGTACGTCTGTAAATTAGTAATTGGTATAATTTCCGTTGATAGCTACGTTCACTAAAAACAAGTGTCTTTTCTTCCTAGATTTAGTAGTCCGATATACATATTAATAATCAGAAAGATTCTTAAAAACCGTGATCTTAGTTCTCAAGTACCTACAGCTGCGACTTTTTCCTAATATGTACTTATGTTTACATTTGTCATTTTTAAGATTGACAGACATTACAGATCGAGTTACTTTTTACATTAACTTGAGTAATTTAAATTAATGCCAAAATGTAATATGATTAATTTTTGAATTTATTCTTTAGGCGCGTTGTACACTTTTTGGGTGAACAAAAATCATGGAACTCGCCGCCACCGCACGCTTCCCACTTATAGACGATACAATTCACAAGTTACTTAGTTTCACTTCATCATAACATAAGTTTCAATTTTTTTCAGACATTTTCTGATAAATGTTTTATAAATAATATAAGTATTGTGTTAATTTTACTATAATGTTTAAAATGCACAATGGGTTCGACCTTGATGTCTTAATGTTAAAATTTGTCTGGTGTTTGAAATTTAAACATGTATAATCTACTACAATTTCAGTAATATATATAGGAGCATTTTTAATAGATATTCTAATCTTAGAACAACGTGATAAATCAAGCATACTGAATATTTTTTATCGAAATTAAAGGTGTATCCGACTGAAAAAACATACTGATTACCGACACTAGCGAATTTTAGACATTGAGATATAATTTTTTTTTACTATTTTGCAGCATAATTATATTATTAAATCCCAACTTTTCGTCGTTCATCTACCCGTTACCGAAGAAAATCCGTAAAAAAATAGTTCATATTATCCATCCTAGAAGGCACTATTATCTGGACCTTTATTTGGACTTGATTTGTATATTGCATGTATTATATTTTAATTCACTATATTTTTTTTTCATATAACTTTAATTTTGTTACAGCAAGAGTTAGAAGCTGGCTTGCAAGCGCTTGAGCGTCGCATTGATACAGAATTCGAAAGTGCGGATTAAATGTAATTATTGTAATATTTATTTATAAATTATTATTAATATTGAGTCGTAACTGCTACGTCGCAGTAATACAGGCCCGACAATAATCTACGTCATATCCTTGCGTTGGCAAAAGGCGTCATGACTCGACGCCTACGTATTGACGGTTATACATGTCATATGAAACCGACTGATTAGGGGCCGTGACACACAAGCGACTCTACAGCAATTATACTACATCACATCACAAGGTAAATTAGCCGAAATGCTTGGCAATATTTGCCCTTACTTTAGACTTTGGTTATTTAGTCACTCTTTTTCCCTCTTTCTTACATAAGGAATTGTGTAATCCATCGAAAAAGACCAAACATGTAACTAGATGATAGCCATCGTTTATCAAGGTAAAATAAAGTCTATTCCAATCAAAAATAAAAACATTGTAAACAAACCATCACTCAACATAAAATCGTCGATGGTCATACCTACTTGTTCCGTTTTCGCTACATTAAATGCTGATGACAGAATCTTCAAAAATACTGTCGCTTTCATATTACACTGGTTTTCATTGCAATTTCAAGTAAAATAATAAAAAAATGGCAAATTTATAAAATTTGTCTTAATTTGACTTTTTTTTTCTAAAGCTTTAGTGAAGGTCCTCCGATGCAACAACGCTTGGATTAAAATATTCTAGTTATATTCAACGTAAAGGGACAATATTTAGATATTTTTTCCTTTTTTAATGATTTTTGTGTCGGGATTGCTTTCTATTTTTAATTTAATTGTTATATTATCATACAAAACTTTACTAAACAATGTTCAGATTCTCAATGATACAGCAGGCTAAGGGTTTAATTCCTTTATCTCCCAGATCACAATATATTTGAAAGCATAACAATAGTCAAAATCTAAGAAAAACCGTAAACTAATACGTCGGCAGTTAGAGGCTGTCATGCTCACTTAAATGTCTTGCTGATGGTGGCGTTGTGTGTCGGGTTGTTTTATTCCCTACAACATGGTTGAGTCGAACAAGGCTGATACACACGTCATGCTCGTGAACGGGTGCTGTCTGTCGGGACTGGTCAACTCTTACATGCCATGTCAATCCAGATTCAGTTATGTTATCTTTTGGAGGGTAACCTACTTTTATCACTCACATTAAACTCCACAATACTTACATTGATAGAATAAAAAATATGTAAACATCAATTATTTATTTAAAAGAGTATCTATGGAGTTTCTTGCCGGCTCTTCTCCATAAGACCTACTATTTGGAACCGTGCATGTAGTTTTGACATTTCAAAAGTACCTGTATATGGTCTAATTGAAATAAAAAAATTGAGTTTGAGTTTTTGTTTTTAGAATAAGAATAATTTTATTATACTTAGGTAGTACAAAATGTCGATGTGAAGTAAAGAAATCAATACGTTCTAATAGTTCTAATCAAGATTATTCGTTATATTATTTGCAATAGGCACATCACTAAAACTATTTAAGGTCATTGACATTTCCTTGTTTACATAGTTTTGACATCTGATTGGAATAGACTATGAGTTCACGATTACATTGAATTCGTTTGTAGGTTCGGTGTGTGTTTTCACAAATACTGCACTGTTATAAGTGCAGTACGCCAATTCAATAGCCCTACACATAATTTCATAGTGATATATATAATCGTCAAAATATTTTATATATCCCTCAGTTAAGATAGCTATCGTCAAATGAGTCCTAGGCCTCTCGGGTCATGAAATTTACAACCTCAATACCCATATATTATATAGTCTTGTATATACAACTAATGTTATTAAGGCCACTTAGCATGTCAGGGCCATGCGGCTGGACCGTTTTTGTTCAGCTTACGACAATAACTAAATCAGAAGTATGTTGCGATATATTAAGCCTATTTCACCACTAATACCGTATCTATAGTTAACGGAATAGTTAATGTTTTACTGCCAATAAGGTCACCGTGAAAAATATTTAAAATGTTATCTAGTAGGTTAAATAGAGCTTTAGATGCACCAAGTAACTACGAGTATATCTGTAATCATAATCATACCATAAGCAGGTTTTTTATAAAAACGTACAAGAACTTAGTAGTTATTACCTACCTATTTGAATATATAGTATAATCAATAGATTAGTTACTAGAAATCGAACTGCATCACAATATTTTCGGAGGAGACATTTTCAATTCTGTGACACTGGTAACGATAATCATCTACCACTGTACCCAATGCTGGGTATAGGCTTCTCCTTGCTACTGCCAGTCGCCACACTTCTGCGTCTCTATCCGCGATCTCGTGACAGCAAAAATCTCGTCCAACGGTTATGATTATAGTAAAAGTTGAAAGTAGCTGTTAAAACGTGCAGCGGTGCGAGCATGGAACCAAATCGTTCAAAATTCGATTAATTCATCGGCACGATAAATTATTTACGATCTTATGGACTGCAGATAAAATGTTAATATTTTAATAACACATTGATATTTGAAAAAATAACACCAAAATTGCATACCTAAACCATACGATGACATTTACAAGCTGTCAAATACTTTATCGATCGATAAAATACTAATTAAATAATATATCGACGGTTTCACGCTCTCACCAGTGCATTTTAACCTTAATGTATGTATAATTAAGTTTAAAAGTATTTATCAACTAGACAAGGCTTAATCTAATACAAGTAACATGTTGACGTGAAGACGGCGCGAAGGGATGTTTATTGCGTCATCTATCGCGTGACTGTATCTATCGTTATCTACCTACCATTGTGTTTTAATATTATTCTCAATTTATTTCATGTTTTAAGTAAAGACAAAACCAATTTTATTTAAAATATGATTTAAACGTTGCTCGATTTATTTTCAATATCGCACGATAATAGTTTTTTTCTAACAAAACCTCAATTCTAGAAATGTCACTCTGACATCTGTCGAGCGTATCAAGTATGTACAAACTATAATTTCATTGAACGACCATCCTGATACAATTGAAATATCAGACTCGGGCCCTTGAATAACACTTGTCTAGTGTGACTTGTCTAGTATGGAACTGCAATAGACTGAATGTAATTAGATATTTATCGAGAACATATGTTATAGTATATATAAATAAATAAATACGTTCTTGGTGGTGAATAGGGCTTTAACGTTTATATATATAGCATGTTATTTACAAAAGGTACATTTGTTAATTGGCTGTCGCTACAGTACATCGAAATACGTTACGTGTTTCACGGTGGAGGTTTTTCTATTTTCGTACTGTATTTTCTTTTATTTTGGTCTGTCGACAGATATTTGTTTGTTCTGAGTACATACAACTATTATGTTTCGTTTGATATCTAGTTTTTTATATACTCTCGTTTACTCGTTTTTATATACTCTCGTCCACTTTTATCATGTGTACCGCTGAAATGTGGATTGCGCTTCCCGAGTGGGTCTTCCCCGATAGATATAATCTGGGTGTCTTTAGATCACGAGTGAATCGGTGTCTTCTGGGCAAACGCGCTCTATCGTAAACTGCAGTGTCGCTTAACATTAGGCGAACTGGCGGTCAAGCGTAAGCCTGTCACGGATAAAAAAAACATTACATCTCTATGATTCCTCTTAAGTTTTTTTGCTTGCATTTCGTACCGGGTATTTTTTGTCTCTTAATTCGAAAGTGCGGATTAAATGTAATTATTGTAATATTTATTTATAAATTATTATTAATATTGAGTCGTAACTGCTACGTCGCAGTAATACAGGCCCGACAATAATCTACGTCATATCCTTGCGTTGACAAAAGGCGTCATGACTCGACGCCTACGTATTGACGGTTATACATGTCATATGAAACCGACTGATTAGGGGCCGTGACACACAAGCGACACGACAGCAATTATGCTACATCACATCGCAAAGTATATTAGCCGAAATGCTTAGCAATATAAGTTCTTACTTTAGACTTAGGTTATTTAGTCACTCTTTTTCTATGTTTCTAACATAAGGGATTGTGTATTCAATCGAAAAAGACCAAACACGTAACCCGATGATAGCCATCGTTTATCAAGGCAAAATAAGTAAAGTCTATTCCAATCAAAAATTAAAACATTGTAAACAAACCATCACTTAACATAAAATCGTCGATTTCATACCTACTTGTTTCGTTTTCACTACATTAAATTCTGATGTCAGAATCTTCGAAAATACTGTCGCTTTATATTACTCATTTTTATTGCAATTTCAAGTAAAATAATAAAAAAATTGCACATTTATAAAATTTGTATTAGATTGACGTTTTTTTTCTAAAGCTTTAGTGAAGTGCTGATAAGTACGATATCGAAAAGAATGAAAAAACAGATTTAAAACAGTGAGAAGACAAAAGAATAATGCCATTATGCCAATTACAGTGTCGGTTAGTTTAGAATTTTTAGTTCGTATCGATTTGTTTCAAAAGTAAATTAAATTATAGGAAAAACAACTTTCTCCTAGAAATACATTTTCTAATTGAAGTAAGAAACCACAAAATCTCTAAAAAAACTAAATATTGTCTCTTTATGTTAAGTATAAGTAGAGTATTTTAATCCAAGCTTCGTTATGTCGGGGGACCGCTTAGTAATAGAAAATCGGTCTTGAAGCGCGACTTTCTTTACGCTAAGGATAAGGATTGGTGCTAATATTTTATTATTTCATATTTTCTATTTTACTACTTACTATTTTATATACTTAGTGGTCCTCCGACGCAACGACGCTTGTATTAAAATAGGTATTCTACTAATATTCAACGTAAAGGGACAATATTTAGATATTTTTTCTTTTTTAGTGATTTTTGTGTCAGGGTTACTTTACTTTTTTAATTTAATTTTCATATTGTCATACATAACTATTACCACACAATTTACACATTTCTTTTATCTCCCAGCTCACTTATACGTTTTTCTTAGAATAAGTATAAGTTTTATTAAACATAGGTAGTAAGTACATAAAGTTGATGTAGATGTAAAAACATCAATACCTTCTAATCAAGTTTAAAAAAATCCATTCCGTCATTTATTCATATTCGTTATATTATTTACACTATGCACATCACTAAAAGTATTCAAGGTCATTGACATTTCTTTGTTTACAAAGTTTTTACTTCTGATTGGAATAGACTGTAAGTTCACGATTGCATCGAATTCGTTTGCACTGTTATAAGTGCAGTCCGCGTATACAATAGCCCTACACATAATTTCATAGTGATGTATATACATATAATCGTCAAGATATTTTCTATATCCCTCAGTTAAGATAGCTATCGTCAAATGAGTCTTAGGCCTCTCAGGTCATGTAGTTTGCAAATATAGTCTTCAAAGCCCCAAGTCGGCTATTTTATTGTGTCAATGAAACTGATGTTTGACAGTTTTGTCTGCCAATTCTGTCAGTTCTCCTGTATAGTTTGATAAACATAGCTTGATACGCGCGACACCTGTCATCGAGATCACGCGCATGAAGTTCCATATTGTTGGACTCGCCTACTCGAATACCAATTTATTTTGATTCGAGTACGCCGGACTCGATTCCGATACTCGAGTCAGGAAGAATCGATTCGTACTCGTTAACTCGATTTTATTTATGCGAGGCAATGTCATACTTTATTAACAAAAAGGGTTGTTCATTGCGTCATATATCGTCTGACTGTATGTATCTTCATCTACCTACCATTGTATGTTTTAATATTCTTCTCATTTTATTTCATGTTTTAAGTAATGACAAAACCAATTTTATTTAAAATATGATTTAAACGTTACTCGATTTATTTTCAATATCGCACGTTAAATATTTTTTTTAACAAAACCTCAATTCTAGAAATGTCACTCTGACATCTGTCGAGCGTATCAAGTATGTACAAACTATAATTTCATTGAACGACCATCCTGATACAATTGAAATATCAGACTCGGGCCCTTGAATAACACTTGTCTAGTATGGAACTGCAATAGACTGAATGTAATTAGATATTTATCGAGAACATACGTTATAGTATATATAAATAAATAAATACGTTCTTGGTGGTGAATAGGGCTTTAACGTTTATATATATAGCATGTTATTTACAAAAGGTACATTTGTTAATTGGCTGTCGCTACAGTACATCGAAATACGTTACGTGTTTCACGGTGGAGGTTTTTCTATTTTCGTACTGTATTTTCTTTTATTGTGTTCTGTCGACAGATATTTGTTTGTTCCGAGTACATGTTACTATTATGTTTCGATTGATATCTAGTTTTTTATATACTGTCGTTTACATTACATCTTTAAGATTTCTCAAAAGTTTTGTGCATGCATTTCGTACCTGGTATTCTTGGTCTCTTTCGTTGTTATTTTTTTATTGGAAACTCAAACCTGTCAATGGACTGACTGATAATATTAATTGATTATTTCCGTAACAATCCTCATCGCCGTGTCTTATCAAGAAATATATATATGCGTTATACAGATTTTTCAGAGAATAAGAATTAAGAGTAGTTACGGGATTTTAATATTTTCTACATGTTGGTCTGTTGAAACTTGCCTCAGATTATTAATCAATTACAAGTTTAGGCTGTTGCTTAAAATTTGTTATGTCACCGTATACTTGTAAGTACCGTTTATTTGTAAATAACCGACCAAAATAGTAAACTGGCGAAAAATTGTAGACAGACAATTAAAATTACAAAACGATGGTATTATCATTACTTTATAATGTAACGTTGACGGGCCGTCAATTGTGAATAAATTAAAGCATTGTTTATCTTTACATACATTATCATTATCTTTATCTTTTTGTCATCTAACTTCTTCTAAACGGCTGGACCGATTCAGATGAAATTTTGTATGTAATATTTCAGTGGGTTCCTGGGTTTAAATATAATTGGACCCGGTAGATGGCACTGGAATCGGGTTTTAAGTTTTTTTTTATTTCAGTGCAGGACAACATCTGCTGGGTCCACTAGTACTGATTGTAATAACCGTACCATGTAGTATTGAGTCCGCCTTATGTGGTACTGGGGTACATAGAAGTATTAATAAATAAAATTGTGAACCAATATACATTTATCCAATCAGTGGATAGTAGTATGAATATAATTGTAAATAATATTCTGAGAGTCTATCGACAGTTAAATTGTGTTTTAAAAACCAATTACGATATCCACTAGCACACGTTCCCAATACAATCACGTGATTAAAACCTATTAGCGCACTTTTTCCACTTCGTTCTTCATCTACCCACAATTTGACGGCTCTCCACCGTTAAATTGGAAACTATCGAAAACTTATTGCGTCATATTGTAACCTCATTGTCCGATCACAATATTTCATCAGTTTGCAATTTCGCTAGATTAAATAAAAACTAACGATATTTTCAATTTTACGGTGTTAGATACCCAGGAACGTAGAAAAACCTTTGTTAATCGTGAGTACAATAATATATGTATATTGTATTATATATTCAAAGAAAACTGATCTATTTACTATCTATCAGTTGTTATGTGTATTGTAACATAAATGCGGCCTAAAGATAGCTTCGACTATCACATGACAAGCTCGAATATGGTTTTGTGAATTCCTTTTGGATTTTGGAGGTCCCGTAAACTATGTATATTCAGTTCCAGTCCCATTTTTCGAGGCGGCGACGTCTTTTGGTACCATACATGTGCCCTTTTGTTGATACAGTCAGGAGTCAATTTGATGTTTACTCTCAATTTGACGTGGACATTTTGATATTATACAGAAACGCTCTAAATAAAACTTTGTACAAACTGTGCCGACTATAATTCTACCATAATAGTTAGATTTGCATAACTCGCTAAAGTGCCGATTAGAATACTGTGCCTACCTAATGATATTAAAATACTCTACAGCAGTATTAAATTTGTCAAGCGCCTGTGCAACAGCGTTTCCATAGCATAAAACATTTCCTTCCAATTTTAAAATTTACTCTTATACCTATAAGCTGCACCCACCTCTGTTCTGTCGACATTTGGATACTTGACTGCTTTTGTGGCCTCATATTTTTTTTACCATAAACAAAAAAGTTATAATCTGTTTAATTTTATGATGACAGAAAATGTACTATAGAGAATTGGTACGTCACAACTCACTGCGCCATACGAATATTTTATTAACATTTGTTTTGCGGGAAAGTGACAAAACATCTCCTCTCAATCCCCGTCAAAAACATTAAATGCTTACATCTTCAATAAGCATGTTATATTTAATAAATCAAACACCAGTCAAGTATCCAATTACACAGGCGTATTATAAACTGTGTACAAGTGTAAGCTCCCAAGTCTTCCTAACTTAATCTAAGCCAGTAGTTCAGTGTCCACGTCCTCCGCGTCCACTCCTCAACGTTATTATGTTTTCAACAAAAATCACACATTTGTGGCTATTAATTAAGATGACATTCTACCGCACTCAGAGAGGTCAATTAACGTTATTAAATCGTTGACTATAGCATTATAACTTTGTTTTTACTGTAGATACTAAGATATAATGATTCAATACGTAAATTAATGTCTCTGAGTACGGCAGTTAGTGTTATAAAAGATTGTTATTTTTTTCTACTTTTATTTTTGTTCGCTTTGCTAGTACGTTATGACCCCCTATATTAAATGCTATATTTACTTTTCTAGACCTATATAGCGATATAATTTAAATGCTAACAGTAATTACGCAATACATAGTATATATTAAATATTATGTATTAAATTAGGATAAAATGGGAGTGCTGGCATCTGTTCCTATCATGTAAAACGTGGTGATCTCCTAATATAATGGGAATTTACAACGATTCTTTTATGGTTACGTTCTAGACAGTTCATCACATTAGGCTAGCTACCTGGGACATCACACCGCCATGACCAGTAAGCATGGACTTGTCATCATTGTAACAACTAGCAAAGCTCGCTTTATATAACTAATTATTCTAGTTAAAAATAAACAATACCTTTTAATATCTAAGGCTGGTGATACATCTATTTATACTTTAGAAGAAAGAGTTAAAACAAAATATGTAAGGCTGTAATATAGATATAGCTGAGAGAAACAACTCAACGCCCTATTATAGTGTTTTTTTTCTTTGTTATTTATAAAAGGTTTAGTGACAGTTATGGATGGAAAACTATGGACTCACGTGAGATTATTCATAGTTTTCCTGTGTACAACTGTTTCTGATTATTAGATTATTATGTCCAAGTGATTCCCCTGTGGTTCGCTAATTAGTTACAATTAAACTTAGTGCAATCATAATATTGCGTGCAATACGCATTGGCGATGCGGCTCGATTATCCTTGATCGGTTATTACGAGACATTTATGAACAACAGCGTATTGAAAAAAACTGTCATGCTATCCGCACTTGTCGATATTTAAAAGATAAGTATTTAGTTTTACATAATTTATAGTTATTTCAAATGAGTGCATGAAGTTAGTTGATGACTCAGTTTGATCGATTCGCATCACGAATGCAGCAAAGGAGATCTATCGATAGCAATTACACGATCTCTTTGCATTTACTTTAAATGATTTATGAACATTAAAAAAAGTACGGTTCGCTTGTAACTAATGTTTGTATAAAGGTGAATACCATATTTTGGTGTATTTTTTTCCTAGGAAAAGTCATTATTTATAAATAAAATGGTCTGTTTAAAGACTTGTCGGCATGCGCACACAGTGCGATTAGGAAATATATTTTTTTGTATAAAATGATCACCTTTTTGCCTAGGTAAATAAACACTAACCTTTAAGTTGAGTTTTTTTATTTTATTTTTTACACACCCCTTATGTGCCAATCACACAACATGACGGACATTTCACGACCTACTTGTATACCTTCCCTGATTACAACAACAGACAATAAAGGCGCGTGTATACCCCTGATATATATGTCTTTAGTCATTTCTCTATACATTTAATGCTGACTTATCAATTAACGTTATTCCAGCTTTTATACATGCGCCAAAATCCGTCCGGTTTAACAATAAATAAAGCATGAGCTTCAGTACCCGATTAGTCGTGAAATACGTATTGGGTTTTCTAAAACATTCTGCGATGTAGACTTTATTCGCAATCTAATTCAATAACAGTCCTAAATTTTTATGTACTACACCTTCATGTTATTAGCATTATTTTCTATAACCATGTCAATGATCAGAAAAGCGTCAAAACTTTTGCGTAGGTTTAAGCTACGTACAGCGCTGAGAAATTCATTATTTAATCAACTAAGTACTGTAAGTACCTTTTAATTAAATTATAGGTACTTTGCTTTTACAAAAAGATAGGAAAACTATAATATAATTTACGTACACTTTGTTATTTGTTGGTCATGTTTCTCGATACCTATGTATGAAAGATTTACCTACTATTAAAAATGCAATTTTTAATAAAACCTTTTTTCTTGTTCATCGACTTTAATAATATAATTGATTTATTTCCCTACTAGGTATGTACCTACTTAAGTACAATGTTTCTAATGTTTTTTACACATACCTACCAAACGTGGTCTTGTGAAATCAGAGCTGGAGTAAGAACTTAAATGTAGCTTTGTTGACTCCACTAAAATTCAAGTAAAAAATATTTTGTTCCAACTTAGTACCTACCCACGTGTATAAACTAAGATTTATATTTTATTTCTTAATTAATTTGAATATGGCTGGTTTAACTAACCACCAAATCTAATAAAATGTAACGACAAAAAACATTTATATTGCCAAAATAGTAGGTACCTCAATGATCACCAAAATAAATCTCCATTTTAGCGTGAAATTAGAACCAAAAATGTTTTTCCTACATATAGCAATCAATGATGATTATATAATAAAAAAAATCCAAATCAATTCACCAACCAAGTATAATTCGTATAAACCAGGCAGAATTCGGCTCTGGCACTCGCCGGCCGCTGCAGGGGCACGCTCGCTTCTCTCGCTGAGCTCGTGCGTTATGGCCACAGTTCTAACCTAAACCTAATATTTGGTGACGATTTATCCATTTTGGTAAGCATTTTGGTGATCAATTTACTAAATTTGGTGGTCATTTATCCCGTTTGAATATTACCCTGGCCGTCATAATGGAATAACCTTTTTGAACAAAAACCTTTCTATGTTCTTCTTTCTTCTGTGTACCTACAATCCTGACTGGTAACTGTCCATCTATGCTCCACACTTGCATGTTTTTTTATTTTTTCATTTTTATAACTTCAATACTAAGCCCGACCATAATATGGTCGCTACGACCAAGTGACTGGATTTTGTTTTAGTACTATAATACTAGCCACAGCGTCTACGAGTTCTAGACGTTTTACACCCAGACAGCGCGGGGTTGAGTCTTTCAGTCATCATAAAAGCGCGGAAATTTTAGATTTAAATCTTGTGTGTGATTATTGGTAAAATTCTATAATTTATGGTTTGCAAAGCGTAGTTGACTTGATCTGTTTGTGGAATAGGCTACGTTCATTGACCTCTTTATTACTCTAATAGCATAGATAAATATAGGGATCAGTGGCTACGTTACATTGTCTTAAGTTTATATTATTCTATTTATTTTATGTACCTACTTCTATTTAAAACTAAAATTTCCTCTGGATCGTTAAGGCTGTATTAGTACGCCCTGGTGATAAATGCGTGACTTCGTTTCTTTAAGAATGCATAAAAAACATTTCCGTACTTAGTCACCTATATGTATATTTATATTGAGGAACATTAGTCTGTAAATAACTTATCTTTAAATTAAAACGCAGTGCGTAAACTAATGTAATGATAGTCTTCATTTTGCACGAATATCTACTTACCTTCTTATAAGCAATTTTTAATTAACTGTTAATAATGAATTGAAAATCAAGTGTAAAAAGTCATTAAGGGTCCGGCGGAGCTTGAATTGCCCACAAAAACGTAATACCGAAATAAATCGTTATCCAGACAATATTCTATCAAAATAAGTTATTATTCGGATATGGATACCGTTAATCTAGGTTCCTACCTACGGTACTATTTCGTCTACTAATACATCACTAGAAATAAAAGACCGGAAAATCATTCCAAACTTGGTAAAGTTATTAAAACATGTACATATTCGCTTACATTTATTTCCAGTGAAGTAGGTAGTGGACGAAATTTTATAGTAGGAACCTAGATTAACTGTATCGGAATCCGAATAATAACAGAATTTGATTAAAATGTGTTTGAATTACGATTTATTTCGGTATTACGTTTGTAAGAGAAACTCGCTCCGCCGGACTCCTATACAAACAAAACAGTCAAGGTTTGATGTTATAGTAGGTACCTACATATTTTTATTGTTTAGCAACTAGTCTTATTAGTCTACCATTTATCGGAATATTCGCTTAAGAAGTGTGTTTCCCCAGAAGTCGTGTGATCGTGCATTTTGAAGACAAGTCGACGAGTTGACTAAATATAATTTCTTAAGTTCTGGATCATCATAATATGTGAGGTAATATCAATACGATTCGGTCCTGATTCTGCAGGAAATGCGACTTAATTTTTGTTGAGTAAAGTATTGGTACCTTTATTGCTAAATGGGGATTTACTCGAGCGCCGCGGGAACCTGTTAGATTAGATGATATCAAGAGTAAAAGGTTATACGAGTATAATGTTTCCTCTTTCAGCGTTGGGGAAAGCTTCTCCAGATTTACAAAAGTATAAAAAATACAGTTACCTACATGGTTAAGCGTGTCAGATTAGATGTCCCAGCATGTCTGTGATATGATATCAAAGTTATGTGCATCTGCCGACTTGCGTGGCGGTGGTGGCCAAACGGAAGGGTACAAAATAGAGAAAAAAAACTTGTCAGATATTCGGCGGCTTTGTCGCGTATGTACCTACGGAGGGAGATCAGAATATTTTGATCGGATGGGACGATTGATCAAGTCCCAAAGTCCGAGCTGTTACTGGGAATTTCATAGAAAAACCCAATAACATTTTGATCGACCTGGGAATCTTCTATCCACCTGTTCCAACTCTGCCAAAAGACGTAATAATTTTGCACTATCTTTGAGAAGTTTTGTCTCTGTTCCATTTCTTTACTCCTATGCTCAGTATAATTTCGAAACGTAACAATGATCTTATAATTTATATAGGTACATGCACTCATGCCTTCTCCCTTTCGGATAGGTAGGCAACTATCCCAAAGGGAGAAGCTACAGCCCGCACTTGCTACGATTCTGGGCACTTCGTTTGCTTCGTCCCCATAGTTATATTATATACATCTTTTACCTACTTACTTACTAACGCAACTATTTCGAAGGACCTCACCGATAGGGCGTCCCATCCCGGCTTTCATAGGATGCTCCTACCACTGACAATATAACTTATTAATATATTGTTACCTGTAATAAATATCAAATATTTTTTTTAAAGTGGCCTCAATGCAACTCTATAAATTAAATTGCGAATATTGAGCCTCCGTTGTAGGAAAACGTCAACCAAATCTTCACAGTTCTTTTACCTTATTAAGAACGTTAATTTGGCACTAATTGAATACCATCTCAAAGACAAAGTCAAAATGTTTTATTGAATTAGACCATTCAAAAGGTACTTTTCAAAAGACAAAACTAGTTGCACGGATGTCTCGTACCTATCTCTGTACGAACAAACAATTTAGTCAACTACTCGACTAACTCGAGGGTGTTTTGTAGTAACTAACTGATAAGTTTGTGAAAGATTTTAATGAAATCAATAAAAGTAATTGAATTTTTTCAAGGAAATAATGTAACCCTTTGCCTAAATGGTTGGGATGTTTTGTATTTAATGTATTTGTCTGTTTGCCATATTGATATAGGTTTGTGAAAGTACATTTATATAGTTAGACGATCGTTTATATTGTTTTTGAAAAGTAGTATTGTGAGATAATTATTTATGAAATAGCTGAATATGAAATGACGCGATTCAATCCGCAGCCTCGCAAGTGGTAACCACACAACCAAATAGCAAACTGCATTGCTAATTGACTTCAGCTCGGCAGGGGTAGGCAACACACGGTCCGATGGTTGTCAACTTGCGTCCAGTAAAATACTGGAATACTAATATACATGTATCTTTGATTTTTAATTATGATTTATTAGATTAAAAATGTTTTTATAAACGTGAAATTACTCGTATATACAAAATTTGGCCCTGCTGCCGAAAACGTTGGCCATCCCTTGGCCACCCCCAAAGCATTGACAGTTCTTTTTTTTTCTACGTACTTGCCTACGTTGCCATTCTTAGTTTTACAAAATGTGACATACAGACAGATATAAAGAGAGTAACTGTAAATAGGAACGTTGCTGTTAGGAAATGCACCCTTGTTGGTGCAAAAAATAATCAAGAATTGTCTTTTAACACTATTTTATTGAACTTTTTACTTCCGGCCGACAATCACAGAACGATTTTGGAATTGGAAAGTTAAATAAAATAGAAGAAATAAAGATAATAAAATTATATAGTTTAGAGACTTCGTGCACAACGCACATAGTCGTGGTCAGTGGTCGCAGCGTCCTAGTAAACTATAGAAACCTAAGAGCAAAACGGCCAATCGACCGCAAGTTTGGTTTGACATGCATTTGCCATATAAAGTCGCGTGGTGTTTGTGCGCGAAGTCTCTGTGCCTTAACACAGCAATAAGAAGGGATTTGTACTTAAATAATTTGTATAGGCATTGGAATGCCTGTAATTTTGTAACCTCAACATTGCAATTTGGTTGCCTTGTATAGCTTTTAAAAGATTCTGCAGAAAAGAACTAATGTAAGGCAGAGCGGAACCCAGTCACCGTTGTTTATATAAAATATAATTTATGAAATAAACAGTTTGTGGTATATTAGTATTTTATTTATTACTTCTTCTTATCGTATCGATAGAAAATTGAAGAAAAGCGTATTGGTACCTAATAAAATAAATTTCATGGGAACAATAAACTAGATTGGCACAGATTCCGCTACACGAGCGACATTTTCTGCAATGGGAACAGCAGTTCTACCTTTGCTGCCTTTGAGCACCACAGTCTACCCTTCGGTTCACTTTGGCTTGCTTCACTCACCGGGCAAGAGAGAGATAAAACAACTGTAAGAAAATAAGGTAAGTGAGAAAAGCTTGATAATGGAAAAAGGACATGATATAGGTATACCTAATAACCTAACGACCATTTTTGTAGTGCAGAAAATCTTAATGGATTGTCTGCAACCTAGAGTCTACTTGCCTTCCCTTGCCATAATCACGGTTATGGAATTCGAGACTTTCGCCACGACCATGACAGGCATATTATTAATGTATAGTCAGCATATCAAGTAAGCACAAACTGTTAAATTTCGCCGATGGATAATAAACTCTTATTATCTGTAGATGAAATTGAAAATCTATTAAAGAAATTTTTAGTTTTGGATACCGTGATGTGCTGTTACTGTTGACCATATCTTATCTTAGTGGATAAGATGATAATGTGACACGAATTGAGATGGTTTGGTCATGTTGAGTGAATGGATGATAGATGATGATGGTAGAGGAAGCCCTAGCTAGATAGACATGAATAGTGAATACCTTATCAGTGAGGTTCATCAAAAAAGGTCGTCAGGAGCGTAGTACTCGCAACCGGCGCCTGTGTGACAGGATGTATGAATGTGGACGAAGCAATAGTGGTAGGTATGCAAGAAACGTAGCAAAAGACGTTCTGTAGTATCTGTCTACTTCTACGAGGAAAAGGCGTTAATGTATGTAGGTAGGTGTGAATAACTAGCCGACATTCAAAATATTTAGTAAAAAAATTCTGGGTTCATGTTCGTTGAACTTATTAACGAAATATGATTCACTCGGGTGACTCACGCGTTCACCCCCTGTGATAACAGTACACCCCTACTGATAGGCTACATTCTTTTCACGCCGCCCACCCGAAGTTATACCTAATCCCTAGTAGTTTGCGGTTTATTTTCATTTGATGAACGGATGACCTATATTAATCGTTTCGAAATTTCTAATTATGTAATTGCGTTATTGTATTGTATGGGTTATCTTACGTGTAAAGGGATAATGATGGCTTTCAATTTGAGCTTCGTTATCATTTCTACTTTTTCAATGTAGTTAATAATAGCTGTTTACTCATTCTATTAAATTGCATTTGGGTAAAATTGCCAGTATTGGCTGACCTCTCATAGTACGAAAAACCTATACAATGCAGCTTATACTGGAAATGTAGGTAGGTACTTACTTAAAGCATTATACGTAGCCGTTTGTCCTTCAATCATATTCATAAAAATTGCCTATTTTTAGCTTAGATCCTGTCTGTATTATCCTAACCTTCTTCTCTTTAGCTAGTATAGTTTGTATGTCTCGCAGATCATTAAGGACATACGATAAGTATAAAAAAACATTGTTGCGTTGTGGACTATAGTACCACTAAGACAGTATATAGGTTAATGATAATGATAAATCCCTATCTAGGCAGGCAGATACGGCCAACAGTAAAAGACGACACGTTTGGCGTAGCGGCTGAGCGGTCGGCTTCTGCGACACGTGTTGTGCGTTCGTTCCCCACACGGAGCAAATACTTGTATGACTGACCTACAGGTACCTAGTTGTTCCGGGTCTAGGTCTATGTGAGAATTTATGTTTGTAATCGCTCCCACGATACCGGAGAAAATCCTAGTGTGGGGCAACGTTTTTAGGTATAAAAAAAAGTTTTTTCAGAGCCGTACTCACCAATAACGAATTTCCTCCGAAAGTGATGTGGGTACATAAATAATCGCATAGACAACATTTACAACCATCGGTATTCTAAGTTTAAAGCTAGTGAACTTCAGATTCCCTCGAAACCAAATTAGGTAAGCGATCACACTGATCACACATGAAAACCGAACTATGTCCGACGTCACGAGTGCTACACAGACTCGCATTAGGTACATCTACACATTTGCAAGTAGGACTGTACTTATCTACCTAAGTAAGTAAGCAACGCTCGTTAAAAACAACCGTAGGTACGCCCCTGGAACAATCAGCATCAAAGTCACTATACACATAGGTATAACAAAGCAATTTTGCTCGATAAAAAATCTCTGCAAAACCTACGTAAATTTCTTTGTCGCCCCCTTCCGCATTAATCCACTTAGAACACTCTACTCCTACAAGTCTTCCTAATTGTAATTGCACGTATGCACATTTAATCAAAAGGGTTTTAATGAACTTGCGATATGCTGGAGAGGGGACCACCCTTCCACGCCCAGTTCCTGTTGAGCCCCAGTTTATGCAAATTTTGTGCGTGATCACAGTCCTTTTAATGTTGGCGGCTCATATCACACTCCTGTCAGTCGCGAAAGGATGTAGGTATGAAAATAATGTAGAGGAAATTATATTGTGTGGCTGTAGAATTAGGATGGCATTAGAAAAGCTATAGCGTTATTGAAAGTCAGTTTTAAATTTGAGTAAACATACGCTTGGCAGTTTACGCTGTTCGCTTTGTATGGATAATGTTCATAAAGGTAGTACCTAGATATTTATTTAATTATCAGGATACATACATACCATACCAGGACCGGAAAATGAGAGGTAGTGAGTAGATTCAGACTGTCGATGATGATGACAACTGATACATACATCACGCCTGTATTTCCCGAAGGGTTCGGCAGAGTTATACTAGTGTACGACACCCATCATTCGCGTATTATTTATATTTAGATTATTACATATTATTCACTAACCAGTCTCAGATCCAAACTCCGAGCTTTTTACTTTATATAAGTAAATTGCTTTATTAGCCTAAAAATCTATATTATAAAAATCGAAGCTGAACAGATAGACAGCATCGATCAACCGTTTTTAGGACAAATAAGAAATCAAAAACAATTAAGCAAGAAAGACGTATCTAAAAAGGTACATTACCTACTGGAAACCTAAAGGAAAGAAGTGCTAGTTAACATTGTGAAGTATGTATATAAGGAAGGAATGAGCATTTCTCTTGGGGTCGTGGGGCTTTTGTACCGGGCCGCGGTCCCGGATTCGATCTTTAAATATTATAATTATCTTTGAGTAGTATTTTGGGAACACAAGAAAAACGAAATTAAAGTACAGTCAACAAAAAAGTTGATATAATATTTTGATCAACAATGGCATTAATTATATTATCAGTACCAGTACAAAATAAAAGGTAATATTACGAGTATCTATTATTATTAGTTGTATTATTATATACAATACAACTAATAATATTATTTAGTTGCACTTATAAAAGGATAGTTGTAGCTATAAAATAAAATAATAATTTAACAGTCATGTATAATATATGAGAAGAGAGAGCATTATCAAACTGTTTTGTAAAATTGGGTCACAGGCTTGTCAAGCTGTTTTTTTCAAAATTCAGTCACAGTTTCGTGGCGGTTGAGAGAAACAACCTTAAAACCTTTCGTAAATAAGGGGGATCTGTTGTATCCACCCTATGCTAGCGTGCAGCCCTGCAATACCTGCTATTGAAGGTACGACGAGGTGAAAACTTTATTCTAAATAAAGTTTTTGATATGTGCAGACGTGCGCACTGACATATTTTAGTACGTAATCAATCGTCGTTTAAGTATTGAATAGGAAGGATGCACTTATCGGTAAGTTTATTTCATTTTTATATTTAGTTTGACAGGTACACATTTTTTCTTATTCGTTAATAGGTTCGGATTGTGTGTGTAATAAAAGTGTATGTACCTATCAGAAATAATACTTACACTTAATACATTAAGAAAACCGAAATTATAAAATTAAAAAAAAAAACTAAACAATCCCTCATTTAAATTTGAAGAGTTGTCATCTTAAAAAAAGTTCTCAATTTTTGTAATATGCTATTAATTAATAATATTGTGCCAATTTATACCTATCATTTTAGTTCCTTCTTATTCTAGTGAATAATTATTACTCTAGATTATTTTGTATTTTTGCGTAGCGAATTTATTTATTTTAAAACCAAATACACACTGGCTTACAGTCCATCATCCACAGATCTGATAATATTTTTAAATCATTATAAAAAATAAAGAAGCCTAATTTGAGAGAGAGCGAGAGCGTTGATATTTAATTTCATTAAATTAACAATTGGAATCACGAAATTTATTAGTAAATTGATGACGACACGTTTCGCGTAAGTACCGGCGCGATCGGCTTCTGCACCACGGGTTGTGGATTCGATACCCGCACGGAACAAATAATTTTGTATTTCATACAGGTAGTTGTTCCGGGGTCTGGACGTTTGTGTATATGAGGATTCCTGTGTGTAAAAGCACACACAATACAGTAGAAAATAACAGTGTGCGGCAACGTTTTAAAAAAAATTAAGCATGTATACGGCTCCACGTCCTTTGTTTAGGTTATTCCTGTCCTTTTATTATCTTTAAATGAATTTATTAGAGAATCAAAGTTATCCTGTAGGTATTCATTCCTTCTTTATTTTACATGATTCACTTTTTACCCGGCTGCGCCAGAAGGAGGGTTACTTCTACCATTACCTATCTTTATATATATAATTCTTCTGTGAGTGTGTATGTGACTGAACTTCTCTCAAACGACTGGACCGATTTTGATGAAATTTTTTGTGTGTGTTCAAGGGGATCTGGGAATGGTTTAGATTCACAATTGGACCCGGTAGGTGGCGCTGCAATCGAGTTTTGGGTTATTTTCAGGGCAGGACAACGTCTGCTGGGCCACTAGTTTATTATGTTATTCTATGATTAAGGTTAATGTTTATGCGACAACCCTCCTACCATTATCCGGGCTGGTCACACTGGCTAAATTTTTCAAGAGGGCGTCATTGGCAAATCCACTCGATTCTTTTCAAAATTGAAAAGTTCGATTCCTAGCTAGGAAAATTCATTTTTCAAAAATACAATTCTTGTGAAACCTAAATGCGATTTAATAACATCCTAAGCCTGACTACACCGACGGAAGAATAATGGCCTTCTTACTAGTAATAAAATTAAAGGCGTAGATATCTAATAGGACTATCTACAGGTTTGAGATTGTATATTTTTTTGTAAATATATCAATGTTTTATATAGAACGGTTTAAAATAAGAAAAGCGAGGCCTATGCCAAAACAAATTAGGAAGAAACAAATTAGGCTTTTAAAAAAAATAAAGAACATCAGCTGTTCCCAGTCTTAAACAACGCGTCAGAATCGTCAATTTAAATGAAAATTAATAAACACAAATCATAAAGTCAGATCATTGAAAATTTGTACCTATATTAATGTGAATTAATATAATTATTATCACAGCTGTTTTAACATAAACAAAATTAGTAGGGAGTGGGAAGGAGGAAGGGAAGGGAATAAGTACAGGGAAATATCTATAATAACAAATCATTATAACAAAAATATAAGGTATCTAGATGTTAATACATACATACATATATACATACATACATACATACATACACTCAAGCCTTTCTCCTACAGGGGTAGGCAGAAACTATAGATGTTAATAATTTTAACAAAACCACCTCAGCCTATCAGTTACATAATTATATTATTATATATTATAATGATAATGATAATGATATAAATCTGTCCCGTTACCATCGATGCTGTAAATGGGCCATAACGTCCGCAATTAAGTACCTAGGTAATATCAATATAACGCGATAAAATTCATAACAAGCAGTTTTATTTCAATATATTTCGCGTCTGAAAGCAATATAATATTTCTAAATAAAATCAAAAACTTTTTTTGTCACTTATCCCTTTTGAAATGTCAATTTAAAGCGAAATGAAAACAAAATAGGTACATTCGGTACGAAAAGCACGTTATATCATATCGGTATTCTAAAAAAAATAATATAGGTAAACTATATTTGAATACCTGTCATATATGAGTTTGGATGAGTACATAATGTAAACTAGCTGTGCCCGCGGTGCTACCTGCATTGATCGCGTTTTTTACAATTCCGCAGAGTTTTTTACAATTCCCATCGGAGCTATTTTAAAATGTATGATGCTTTATTGTTTTTAAAATTTCATGATTAATCAGTGAGTGAATGATTTTCGCTTTTATATACCTAATTACTTATATACTCGTAGAAGATAGATGTAAAATGTACCTACCTACTATTACGTATATACTGTGCTTTGCGAATTGTTCCGTTTTGCGATATTTTTTTCCCTTCTCAAATTATAGGCATACCTACCTGTCTTTTTATCTCAATACACTCAGCTCAGTTAAATGGAAATTTCCTGCTTAGTTCAATAGAGTCCATTGACTTTCCACCTAAACCCCTTATTCCTAAGGACAGCAACAGTTTTCAACAGATAGGTATCGCTTTACCAGCTGATTTGCTGATCAGCTGATTTGTACCTACCACTTGAACTGAAAGTACGAAACAGCATTTAGTGGACTTACGTTTACAGGCCAGAAGCGATAGGATACGAAATCACGTGTCTATGGCATCTTTCAGTTCCTTAAGGTCACTGCTAGTGCTAGAATATTTAGACTTTAAAATTATGAATATGTGATCATGAATTTAAACGAATAATATTATTCTTAAGAATTCACTTAGGGGTGTTTTTTACGAATTTTGTTAGAGACTGTACTAATACTCATGTTCATTAAAAATGTTCTTACAAATCGGAGCTTTCTAGTTTATTACGATCGTTTTACGACACAATACGACCGTGAGTCACCCCCATGGAAGTTGCGTGTAGGACTGTTACTGCTTCCCAATTTAACTTGACCCCCCGACCCCTTCCTTCGCAGAGCTATTGGATTAAGAGTCTTTGGTGTCGGGAGGTCAGCCTATAATGGATGTAATACATAGATAGGGCTGTATGTTTCGCTTAATTTTTTGTTTATTTGTATGAGTCATGATTGAGAAATTTTAGTGATGTTTTATGAATGAATTACTTACGCATATTTTCAATTTAGTGTTGGTTCAGGTTTCCTGTGGATTGACTATTTTTTTTTTGTATATTTATTTATTGCTTAACAGCTCCGCGAATTAATTTAACCGCAGATCTAAACATGCCACACTGTCTATGATTCCATAATATGATTAACCTTAAAAACTTGCTAAGTAGGTATATGTTATGGGGTCTAGCCCACTTGATTTGTTTCGCGCTAACGCCATAAATTAATCTATGCTTACACCTGTAACCCCCGCATTTACAGCACCGAGTAATAATCTCTGAATACATTTATTTCGTTTTTGTTTCAGAAAATGCTGCTTCATTATATTACTTTTATTGTACTATTAATGCAAAGTGTTCTTAGCTACGATACAGGTTAGTACTTACTCGCGAGTATGTCTTCTTTCGTACAATAGGGTAAGTACTTAATTAATTGGCGCTTGATAACAACACACAACCTACTGAACATTTTTATACAATATAATTCTGTAATATAGTACGAGTATATAAGCTGAGCTCGTATAGGCTGTTCTTACAATGAGAGGTCAGGTTATACGGGCTATGTGAAGCACGATTTGTGTCCATGGATCATTTGTACTTAATTCATCAACCGTGGCCATTTTAACTCCACCGATATAGGTACATCTGCAGTTTCCCGGTATGTTTAAGGTTTCAGGTAATGGACCTAATGCCACCAAACATGTAGTACATACAATTCAAATCCAAACACCTAGGTGTTACAGTTTTACCAAGGGAATTTAGCTGGATTCCCGCGCACCACCGCTGGACTAATGAGGCAATGGATTTCTATCATGTTACCTACTTACTTGAATTTCGTCTTTTATGTTATGACTAGCCGTACCTCGCGGTTGCACTTGCTAAAAAATGCCCTTGAATTTCCAAAAATCCTTTCACAACGGATGCCTTCATCTTAGGAAGAATACACCCTCCAAGTTTCAGGGCTCTACGATCAGCGATTTAGTCTATGCGTTGATCCGTCAGTCAGTCATTCAGGATAAAGCATTTTATATGTATAGATGTATGAAAGTGGATGATATAAGAGAAGTAGGCAAGAATAACAAGCGGCGGTCTGAAGCTTCCCCAAAGGAAATGGCGGGAGTAGGTATAGGTACGTATTAATGTTTGTGCTAGTGGATGACGTGTTCCTTGGTAATGTAGGTAATAGTGTCTTAAATATTCACTCAGGAGTCCTATTTTTACTTGCCCTTTGTACCTCGTTAGCCTAATGCACTGTGCATAAAACATGGTAGAATTGTTTCATCGATACCTAGCTGCCATCAATAATGCGACTATTGCATACAAACACATTTGTGAATGTACCCATTGAAATTAAGTTGTAATGCCTATATCGACGTCATAGTTCCCCATCACACATCCATCGCTGCATTCATTAACACATAAAGTTTATTTTTGTTAGAAAACCAGTAGGTACCACGGAATTCATTTAAATTTTACTCTGTGTACGAATGCAAATAAAGGTAGGTTGCATGACGTCACTCGAGACACGTGGACTTATTGTTATTACTCATTCAAATGTCGATTAGGAATTGAACTTTTACTTCTACGTTCGTATCTGACCTTCACTGAGTTTAATACACGTTACTTATTAGGTACCTAACTACCTACATCTAAAATAGTAACTACTGCAACATTTTCTTTAATAAAATGATCATCATCAGATAAAGGTCATTGATTGCGAATTGCGACAATAATAAACCTAGGTAGGTATATGAACTATAGCGATTGCAAATATAATACATAATATTGCCCAGAATTTACCAATTTCAATGATCCATGTAAGCTCACCTTAAGAGAAAGCTGGAGCGTTTTATAATCGATACGAAACCGAGATAATAAAATATGATATTGAAACAACTCACTATGAAAAAGGGACTCTAAACTTGTGAGATCCTCTTTTATTATTACCATCCTTTATATTTTTTTAAAGTACTTGTGTTTTTTAGAAGTTGTGGTTCTCCGTGCTGCCCGCGGGCGGGATGCTCACCTCCCATGCGGACAAGGAAAGGTGTTCTTGGATGGGCCAGATTCATACGTGCTTTGGCTCAAGAACGACCGAGACTTTTTGTACCGGTTCCCCAACGAGGAAACCGAGAAAAGGTAAGTGGAACGTCAACGATTTTATAATATGCGGAGACGGTTTACGGTGAACTTGTCAGACATTTGCACCCACTTGCGATCTAGTCATACTTTTTGACAGAATTAGGTACTATTTCCAAGGACACATATTTCGCTGATATGTAACCAACTGTCGACAGTTAGACGTAGACATAGGTAATGGAAAACGTTCGTATGTAAGCAGGTAGAAGTTGGAACGAATATTAGTTTAAGCATACATAACTATTTGACGTCTTAATTTTATTGTTATACCAGATGACTGTACAAAAATTCCATCAGAAAACTTTTTGTTATTGTCGGAAAACCAGCCACCTGGTGGTTAGTAGTTATCATCGCCCGTGGACACCTGCAGAGAGCCTAACCTACCCACTGCAAACTGCCAAAACCGCAACGGAGGGGGAACTGGCTCTTAAAGGCAAGGTAACACACACCAAGGGGCTTTACGACAGAATCCGACGTCAGCTAGCCTAGCCTGTCAGACGCCAAGAGGTCCTACTTTTTTTTATTCGTAATAGGCTCACTTACCACCGAGCAAGTCACATATTTTTTCGCCTCTTACGAAATGCAGTATTCTTACCCGTCGTCACACTAGGCAAAAAACTTCGGACTGCTCTAGATTTTATGGTGATTTTTCTAGGGCAGCGAGCCGTGACCGCATTTTCGGTACGTCCTGCGAGTCCAGCGTCTGCTACGATGACACCTCGCTGCTCATCAAAAAGGTGTCTGACCACGACGGCGGGTTGTACCGCTGCAGGGTCCACTACCAGGCCTCCCCCTCCGTTGACTATGCTATTGATGTTAGACTGGTCGGTAAGTTCATTATTTTTCTAAAAACCTATACTAATCCGAAAGGGAAAGGGAGTGAATGATGAGGTGATAGCTGATAGGGACGAATGGAAGAAAAGGACATGCTGCGCCGACCCTAAATAAATTGGAACAAGGGCAGGAAGATGATGAACCTATCCTAATTCTCAAGTAGACCCTAAGTTTTGCCTGTTAATCTGTATGTTAGTACACGTATGTCAAAAAAACTACAACATGAAATTAGATGCGGTTTTCACAGTCGTACTGCTGAAGGTTAAAAACTTAAAATCTGGTGCATATTTCATCTTGATGCATGTCAATATTCGCCATCGAGTGCATGTCAATATTCGAATTGGAGGCTTCACTTGCTATTTAGCAACAGTAAACACACGTAAGTAACTGTTCAATTCAAATTCCAAAAGAAAGCCGATAAGAATCGAGCTGTATGGATTTATCCGAACTGGCTTCCAGTCTAAACAGGATGCGATTGAATATCATCACTTTACACGAGGTGACCGCCATCTATCTTGAAGTTTGAATGTGTAATTGGTAAATAGCAAAAAGCTCTGTAGACTCAGCTTAAGATTTTGGAGAATAAAATACCTAATTTGGCTTTTGTTGCAGATTCCCCCAGTATGCCCAAGCTGTACAACAGTGATGGAGAGGAGATTAACCAGGGCTACGTGGGTCCGCTCAGTCTTGGCTCAATCCTCACTCTCACATGCGAAGTTGAAGACCGTTAGTATTGACCTAAATGGCCAATTCTGATGAATCATAGAATATTAGGATTCACATTACAAAATGGCTAAGGAATTCTGCATCTGCGAGTAAAGAGAAGAGAAGTGCTATAAAATGCTTTTATAGCACTTCTCGGTGGAATAAAAATGTTGTGTTTTTAGTGATAATATTATTGAGGCACTTTTCAAAAAGTTCGTCATTACTGTCCTTACTGATTTCGATATTTTAGCATAAGAACTGAGTTATTTCAGCTGTGCGGCTGATCGCAACGGCTAATTTCACACGCGCGTTGTTATCTCGGGGTACCTACTGTATGTTTCTGCAAAATCGCAAAGTTGTTTCCTTATTTTATCACGATGTTTTACATCTCTGCCTCATTAGCCTAGTGATCTTGGGCGCGACTGCTACGCTAGAGGTCCTGGGTTCGAATCACAGGTCAAGCAAAGAGTTATTGGGTTTTTCTATGAAATTCTGAGTAACAGTTCGGAATGTGCCCGGTGAATGTCAATAGGCCAGTATCACATGGGACCTAAACATCACGAACTATGGGTGTACAGGCGTGATGGTATGGTATGTTATGTTGAGATATGTGGTCCAAAATAAACAATCGCATTTTCGTGTCCAGAACAAGCTGACACGATGGTATACTGGCGGCGCAACGGCGTGATGATCGAGCGCGCACTTACGACCCGACACGGCGTGCTGCGCGTGGAAGCCCACGTGAACAATCTCACACGAGCAGAACTGGACGCACACTACGAGTGCGTCGCGCAAAATGCTGATGTGTCCGAGCCTTTGATGGCCAGCGTGGTGGTCAAAATGTACTGTGAGTATGTAATATATTGGGGCCTTGGAGGGATCATCATAGGTATTATTCTGTCGTTGAAACGATATTTGGCACGGAAGTTTAAAAAAACATTTTAGAGCAATAAACCAATCACTTGGTACCACTAAAATAAAAAAAAACTGTTTAAAATAAACCGCGAAGGTTAAAATCTCCCACAGTATAAAATCACCCACGTGCCAATACACAATGGAGAAATTATAAAGCCTTTCGCCATTAATTAACCGGGCACATCCAACCTCTGAGCTGCTATTGATAATTTCATAGAAAAACCCCCATGACACTTTTTCCTCGACCCTAGGATCTACAAGGTACATAAATATTGGTCGTTTAGGATAATAACAACAATTATGTAAGCCATAACGCACGATTGATTTATATTTTGCCTTTGTTTTGCAGTGCCTCCTTTGAGTGTGGAGATTAGGCTGAATAACAACTTCGACTTCGAAGCAGGACAGCCCCGCGTGGTAGACTGTGTCGTAGTGGGCTGCGTGCCTCCACCGTCCATCACGTGGCACCTGGGGGACAACATGCTCCGACCCACTGTACATAAGGTACGTACCTAGCTAGTTGTAATTTTTTTATTGGTTAAATCAGCAAACGAGCGAATGGACCTAATAGTAGGTAAGTTATCATGGCCACCCAGGGACACCTGAAGCACCAAAGGTTGCTTAAAATTTTGATCTAAGTACTTATGCGAGAACTATCCTATTTTGTGCAACTACTTACTTTATTACCTAACCTTACATAATCTTATTAGATACACTTTCAATAACTTTTTGAATAGTACGATAAAATCCCTACATAATAAGTGGTTTTATTTCAATGTCTAAAATTCGCGTAAGTGTTAGAAATTTATTTGAATATTGTTTTCTTGATATACAATAAAGAAAACAGTATTCAAACATTTATCAGAGTATTTGTAAACGAAAGCGAATGCAATACTTAATTAGACAGGTACTAACCTATAGGTTCCACATCAAAAGACTCTAGTATATAAATTTCCTTGAACAATCTAATTTTTTTAAACTATGCTACTTAATCTAGCTTATAACTTCGTCATTTATGCGGCTTCGGCTTTTTCCTATAACAATATTAACCTCGAAAAGTATGACGGCACACACGATACTGTAAAACCTCATAAAACACATCAGCCATCTTGAACGACTGTAACAAGCGCCTCCTCTCGATAGTATGATCAAATCAAATGAGTGTAAGTCCTCGTCGCGCAATAGCCATGGCGGTGGCGGTGGTGTGTGCGGGGAGCGGGCGGCAGAGACCAGCCAAACACTGCCATGTTGTCTGACTAGTTTTACACAACAGATTACTGTATACCTACTTACTAGTCAGAGAGTTACATGACCAACGCCAGCGCCACGCCCTCGAATGACGCATCTCCTGATCTAACAATACTGCGAATGAATCTAATGGTTTGCTACCATTGGATGCCATTATTTTACCCAACTGCGTCAGAAGTAAATAATATATGTATGTATAGTACTTTGTCACGCTTTGTAGCCTAAGCGGCTTGATGGATTTTAGCTTGAGAGGTGTCGTTAGATTCGTCTTAATTGTGAGAGTGTCATAGTCATTAAAGACGTGACAGTAAACAAAATTCAATATGGCGACAACCAGATGCCAGTTATTAGCTACTCAGCTATGTAGTTAGCCGACCGACATTGGGCACAGAGAAAATACCTACTCACTTGAAGTGAATTGTCATATTTTTCTAGGAGCTGCACGACGGGAACTACACGGTATCGTCATTGACACTAGCGCCTTCTCTACATGACAACCGGCACGAATTAGTTTGCAGGGCGCACAACTCGCACCTTACCGCCGATCTGTTCCAGGATAAAGTCACGCTTAACGTTGGATGTAAGTATTTAGGATTGCCAATAGGTAATAAATAATAATATCTTTATTATCTATATATACGTTACCTACACTACGTCACGATGTTGTTCTTTCAAACTAGCTGCTAAGGCAAGCCTATTGACGCTAACCTGGCATAAATCCAAACTATGAACTGCTACTGATAATTTTATTTTGATTAATAAAGTAGTCCTTGAGGTAATGATGCGAGGAATAAGGTTTTAAAGGCTAAACATTTCTTCAGACCGGCCAATCTGCAAGTCGAATCGTAGTAACAAGATCGGCGCGGTGTTGCGCGAAGCGGAGACGGTGACGTGCATGGTGGACGCTTCACCCGAACCGCTGCAGTTCAGCTGGACCTTCGCTGACTCCAAAACTCTGTACACCAGTGTTACTGTAAGTTCACTGCCATAAAATCCAGGCACCTTAGTTGGAAATATCAACGAACATCAGAATTTTTTTTTTCATTATAATAAGTAATCAAGTATCCTGCCAGGCCCTCTGCACCCTTAATGAACGTTCGGAAAAAATATTGTAATATAATTAAAAACAAATTTCAAGTACGGAAGTTCAAGCCAACAAGTTTGGTTTGGCATAATATTCTCGGAACGCCGCGCCGTAAATACGGAAATTTCGAATAACTTCTTCTTCTTTTCCTTAGTTTTATCCCACCGTCTGGGTCTACCTTCTCCACTTACGATCCTGTGTAAAATTTCGGCGAATGACCATATGAAAATTAAATTTATTTTTTCACATATGCAGAAGGTTCCTGGGTACCGCCACCGCTACTCCTCTACTCTGACATGGCTGACTCGAGAGGGTGACATCGGCCTGCTCCTCTGTCGCGCCACCAACACATTCGGCGAGCAGAAAAAACCTTGCAGTTATACCATCTCGCCAGGAGGACCTCCTGCTGCCCCTGAATGCGAAGTACTCCGGGCATACCCTAATGCTGTGAGGGTGCAGTGTAAGAAAGGTAGGTACGAGCCACGAAAAATGGAGCAAAAAAAAATATTAAACCGTTCTTTTAGACTGGGAGAGATATAAGGGATTCAAAGGCTCGGTAGACTATTATATAAATCCAAATTCTTTTAAAACTGAGTTTTATGCATTATTTCTTTCCTATAAAATTCATAAGAATTATAAATGTAGAGGAATAGAATGGTATAGGGAGACCAAACAAAAGGATGGCTTCTATGATGTAAAGGTAGTGAATGTTGAGGTGATGGCTCACAGGAATGAATGGAAAAAAGGATATGAAACAACTCCAAATAAATTGGGACAAGGTCAGGAAGATCATGATATCATTAATAATATCTGGCAATCTCATCACCAACACCAACTTGTTCCACGTATCGTTTCCCAATAATCTGCGGTAAGCTTCTTTGCGATGAAGTCCAGTTGTGGTGTGACGCTTACTACGTTTTCCCACAGGCTGGGATGGAGGCCGTACCCAAACTGTTCACCTCGAGATCCTGGAAGAAGAAGGTACAGCTATTAAGAACCTGTCGGACCCGGCAGGCCACTTTTACCTACCCAACGTGGTGGACGACCGTAACTTGACAGCGGTTCTGTACGCCAGTAACGCGCGAGGCAAGAGCGAGCCCAGAACCATATACCTACATACTTTGAAGCTACTGGCTGCATCAGGTAAAGTGGCAAGGGCTCCATAGTACCCAACACGTAGTAAATATACTAGATATTTTTTGGATTTGAATTTTCGCCGTGATTTTTTTTTAATAATTATCTTTGCTTCTGCTGGTCAGTCATAATCTGCAATCACATAAAAATTGCCAAAGAGACAGATTGCATCCTAAAGAAGAACTTAGGACACACTACCTAGGTACCTAAAACCTTGAACTTGTACCTTGACCTCTGAGAAAAGAAATCGTAAAATTGCACGGTGCACCCTCTGTCTCGTCGAATTAATGTGCAAGAAAGTTGGTACAATCACAATTAGATTATCTATTATATATTATTATCTTATAATTAGTCATCAAGTAGGTGCTTTTACGTTTTAGAGGTGACCGAGTTAAACTCAAAACCATGGAAGCATTACATTGAGGCGATTGCCGGCGCGATAGCAGTGACTATCGCGGTGGTCGCGATCATGATCGGCACCAAGCTATCGATTGCCAGGATGGAGAACTCCGCCGGCAACCCTGATTTAGTTCCGAGATCCGACGGTGAGTTATAGCTTATTATTATTTCAAGATTTTTAATTATTTTTGGTCTTTGATTTTAATCTAAAAATACTCCTGAAACCTATCAAAAAACCAACCATCAAAAAATACCTACGAGTAAAAGGCTCCGCAGCTTTCAGGAAAAACAAATTTTGACCAAAATAGGTACCTACTTCACTAGAAATGATGTTGTATTGCCTATGTCGTAGTTGTTTAGAAGTAGGAAACCTCTACCTTAACCCTCGAAGAGGGTATTAATAGTTAATTATCACGCGCTTAAACGGTGAAGGAAAATATCGTGAGGAAACCTGCACGCCTAAGAGATTTTCTCGACGGCGTGTGAAGTCTGCCAACCCGCACTGGGCTAGCATGGTGGACTATAGCCAAATCCCTCTCATCCTGAGAGGAGACCAGTGCCCAGCAGTGGGACAGTAAAACGGGTTGATTATTATTATTATTAACCCTCGAAGAATACGAGATGTTGTTTTATGTATAAACCCTGCTTATATTTTGTGTACAGATTCAGCTGTCTGTAGGATGTTTATGGAAAGCCGTGCCTTTGGTACTAAGCAGGTGACAAGCCTTAACTCTACAGTAGAACCCGCTCATCACGATTTAGAGACACAAAACCCACGTCTGGCCTCTTTTAACCGTTATTTTCATTAAGACGCGGTCTCTGTATTTGTATCTTTGTAGCTGTCGTAATAAAATAGATACATATTCAAGTGCGTAGACTTAGCAGAAAATGCCTAGGTACCAACCGTTCAAGTTCGTTGCAAGCGGGTTCTACTAAAAGTTACGTGTTTTCCTAGCGCATGTTCGCTGTGCCGTCTATATTTTAAACCATTAGTACACCTTTATTACGTCAATATAAACTTATCATAGTTAGCTATAATTTTTGTTTTGTCTTCTTTTCCCTGACAAAGAATACCGCGCGTCAAAACAAGACAAAACATAGAGCTATATGAAGTTTATAAGACACTTTACAATTATCCCAAACTTGAGTAAATCTGTGTTTTCCTGTTAAAATTTAGAAAGATTTTCCTGTTTATGAATAAGGGGGTTGATAATCCTATCATGTATCTTGTTCTCCCATACTAGTTGGGGTCACATTGATTGGTATTGTGCTTTCGGAAGCACAGAGGAGTCTATTTTTTATTAAATGTAATCTAAGTACCCGGGACTGCGTAAACTGACTGTAAGTATCTAACGACCAAAGGTATACAATTTAGTTTTTCGCACAACGGCACAACACTTATCTGTAATTGGTGCACAACGCTAGGACAGTTGGTCGTAGTCTCAAGTGGTGTCGTATATCAAGGATCCTTCCGAAACTTAGATCACGGACCGCGTCGGCACGTAGGTGGGTAATACCTAGTTACTTACTGTATATGTAGCCTTAATAAAACTAGTGAATGATAATATTTTCGATGTACCGTCTCGGCGTTTATGCTTAAGCCAATTTTCTTTGATTTTAAGGAGCTTTCCACCGAGAACCAGACTTTGTTCGAGAGGACCGTCTTGTTGGGTCAACAAACATCACTGTAAATCAGTTAGCAGCGTGTCAAAATGTGAGTATATACCTATTCCAGTATTACTACCATTTATGATGATACAAAGACTACAACTATGAATAGCGAAAAGCGGCGGTAGCCTAATGGCTAGCTGGCTTGGCTTCGGACTTGCGATCATGTGGTTGCCGATTCGAAACCCATCCATTGCACTACCGACGTGAACCCACTCGTAACACTACAAGCATTTAGCTTAGCACGAGGGGTAAATAAGAATACTAGAATAATAAGAATACCACATGACTAGCTAGCTTAATAAAAAAAATAGCAAGTCGATGCTACGGCTCAAAACGATACCATTACGTACAATGATCTTAGATTTTAGTTGCTATAAGTCATACAACATACATTCAAGTACCTAGGTAGGTTACCATCAGCATCAACCGAAACTTTGTAGTAGGTACCTGGGTACTAAATATTTTAAACTTCCAACCATAAATCCATAAAATTCATCTCAGGCAAAATTCAAGCCTGCGTCCTTCAGATTAAACACACCGGACGCTAAAATAAAAAAATACATTTAATTTTCTTTTTCAGCAATATTCGTCGTCGCCGCTGCCAGCGTGCCGCGTGCTTGTGGGCTGCGGGTCTAGTTCCCTGTCAGACACCTGCCCCTCTAGCCAACATTCTTACTACGTTTAACCTGATCCTGATCCAACAAGCATTTATCAAACTAACTATTAAGTATATTATCTGCAATCCTCCCTAGAACCCCACCTTGTGTATTACACAGTAATTTTTAATAGGTTCACTCCTTCCTTATCCTTCCAGGGAATTAAAATAGGTACCTACGTAGACAAGGATACTCATGATAGAGAACTTTCACTATTGGCACCCTGAAACATGGAGAAATTTATCAGCTATAGTATAAAAATGCATTATTTACCCAATGCAAATGTATGAAACAGTTGATATTTTATTTTATTTTATTCCCTAAAAAGTGCCCTTGATCCAAACTCCTTAGAAGGCTGATTTCAACGATCGATGTATCGATCAAGGATGCAGTTTTATAGATTAGATAAATAATGCCTTATTTTACTAGATACAATAAAAGACTATATAGGTACATACATACATAATATTAATATACGTAAGAAGATTAAGTAATTTGTATTGAATTGTAATCAGATATTGATGTCCAATTACTGAATATAAGTACCTATATTATTTAGAAAAGTTAATCAATAATAGATACATAAATTGTAGGTATACATTTATTAACTGAAAGATGACTGCTAGTCGAGTTACCTATGTAATTGGTGCTTTTATTCTAAATTAGATCTCGCTTAATGTGCTCCTGCTATCAGCCTGTAGTCTTGTAAAAAGCTGCGACTATGATTACATAATTATGTAAACTATTAAATCCGAAAGCGATTTTTCAATCGATTTAAATTGTAACAAAACGTAACATAAGCAATATCTAAGAATAATAATATAAGAAGCTTATCATAAGCACCTAACAGTTCACAATTAAGTGCTTAGGTACTTACCTAGATATTTAGTTACCTATTTGAAGACGTTTCACTTTGTTTTCTGCACGTTGGTACCTATATATATTTTTGTACCTAGGTACGTATCATTATGATTAAGTATGAACGCTTGGTGAATTCTGCTAGAGATCTTTTAATGTAATATCATTAAGTGCTAGTCATTATTTAATAAAAACTTAAACTTATGTTGGCGCGTTTTCTATTGAATGAAACGCTTAACTACAGTTCTGTGCTCTCCCACAGGGTAAATATTTGTAGGGTGATAGCAATGATATTAATTAAATAATGTCATTGGGTGATAGGGTGTCTTCATCTCACCAAATGAAATGAAGACACCCAATAAAAACTTATAAATGCGTAATAAAATATTTCAAAATGTTACAATAATAAACCGAAAAGGCATTAAGGTATGTAATTAATGCCAATAATAAAGCAAATAGTAGTCCAAGTTAGCCAGCCAGCCAGCTGTCATCCTCTATATTCTGTGATCAGTGCCATCTGTTTGTTTATTGCCATGCAAACACTGGATAAAACCTCAGATCTTAGTCTCAGCGGACGTCAAGGATTAAATTGATGAGTGTGAGTATGCGCCTCCCCGAGAAGATCGAAGATGCGTAGAATGCGCACACCGCATAATATAAGGTAGATGGCGTTATCACGCCTTTTAAAAAAATGTTCACTTGGTCATCATCATTTTTTTTTTTTTTTTTTAAGGGATTTTATGACCTGGTAACTTAGACCTTTAGGTCATGGTCATCATCATTGTGTCATCATTAACATAGTGTTGTGGTGTTTTATCTGTAATGTACCTAGTATATCTCACACAATTTCCGGAACGAAAGTAACGCCATCTGATTTTCTTAACAGAAACACGCTGATACTTAATAGTGTCAAGTGTATCGTTAGATGTCTCTTCTCTCAACTATCATGCAATTAATAAATTGGTTTTATGTACTATCGGCCAACTCCATAGCTAGTCACTGTAAGGGCTATACTTGCTTGCAGTGCTCGGCTACTTTATATTTATAGCGCTTGATTAAAGCGAAACGCTACGTAAATATGCTACATAAAAAGCTTTCTCGTCCTTGGTATTTTTTTGTCCTATTACTATTGCTCGTTCAAAAAGGATCAGTACATACTGGAAATTAATTCCGTATTAATCGTATTATTTAAAATATTACTAGCTGTCCCCCAGCATGCATTGCAATGCTTCTTTTATCGTTTTTTTTTTCTGGACAGGCACACCCTCCATTATGGGGAAACCCTCATCACCTAGCGGTAAAAAATATACTTTACAACTTAATGTCATACTTACCAAATATACATAAAAAAATTCATAAAAATCGTTCGAACCGTTTCAGAAGATTGCGACCACAAATACCGTGACACAAGATTGTTTGAAATTAGATTATTAAATTTATAATTTTATTTTCATGAAATCTTTTTTATGTTTTAATTGGCAACATTACACAATGTGATCGCTGCAACTTGCGTACCTATTCGCATTTTTGTGTTTTGTGTCCATTTTGAGATTAATTAATTGGTTTGTTAGTGTTTTATCTACATCTCAGACATAGAGTTAAGATCTCTTCTCCCTCCTGATATTAGACTACTACTGGAAATCAATATAATTACACCAATAAATTATAAATAAATGGAAGTATACCTGCATATCCAGGATGGCCAAGACCAAGTGGTCCAAAAGGAAATCTGGGATGGGCGGTCATATCATCTGTGTGAAAGAAACTCTTTGGTGGGAGGTGTAGAAGATCTTCGTATAATATTAAAGTCATATTAAAGTATACAAGAGAACGCTCTTGAACGAATACGATTCTGCATACTGATTCGATTTGCTAGCTTAAGGTCTACAGCTACATACAGCCATGAGTAATGGATACATTGAAAAGTTTTTAAATTCATAGCAACACATTACATTGTAAAATAAAGTATACGAGCTTTACGTAGAAATGATATAATCGTCATATTATGTCAGAATTAAGTATAAATTCATATCAATGAATTGTAAACAAAACACAATCAGATATAAGTCTACACGTTTTACGTCTTAAATATGTATACAATGTAGTTATAATAAAATGTAAACAATCAAGCTATTTTTTAATGTATTTGGCAAAAACTATCTCAATACTTTAACCGGAACGGAAGCAGTTAGAATATTGATTGTTTATTTAATTAAACTTTCCGAATTACTTGCATTTTCCTTCATAGTGAGCTACATAAAATTCGAATTTCAGAAGTTAAGTCTAATACTATAATAATCTCTATTGTCATATAAAAGATTAGAAGCATTGTATAATAGCGTGAATTAATAAGATATATACGAAAATAATGTAAGAAGTGCACGGGACGCCGGGGGTTGGTTAGATTCTATCAAAACTCAATGGGTAGATTACATCAGAGAACTGATCTCTATATTTCTCAAAAGAAAAAAATTGACGACAACAATTACAATGAATCTATATTAAAAAGTGTAAACAACTTCGCTATTAATACTGAATAGGTACACTATTCTCAGGTTTTGAGTTAATTCAGTCAAATTATATGTTTTATTTAGTGATAGTGACTACGCTATTCCAGGCATGCATTTTTTTACTTAATTTTCTTGTGAGAAACCTTCGTGGGTGCGCATGTAGTCACCAAAGGTTCATCGTAATCGGATGAAAAGACGATTAAACAAACACGACGTTTTCATTTTTAGTTTTTAAAAGTCAAACATAACTCGTAAATTCTAACCAAATAGTCGTCATAGTTATATGCGGGTGCCGTACCGTTTTTAAAGGATTGACCTGTAGTGTGGGTTTAGTGGCCGGTCAGTATTCGATAAATGTGTTGGGAAAACTAGCTCCAAAATCTGAGGAGTGTGTGGCCAGCCTAACTTTTTTATAAAGGACTCAAATGGTGATTTTTAGAGAGCCTTATTTTGTTAGATATGATAAATATGACTCGAACGACACAGTCTTACACATTGTCTGAAACAAAAGACATGTCAATGACGTCATGCACGAATTGAAAGGGATGGATGATCTAGGAAAAAGAAATGCGAAATATTACGAATTAAAAACAAAACACACATCAATGACGTCATGCACGAATTGAAAGGAATGGTTAATCAAGGAAAATGAGACAAAGACATGACGAATTACCTATACAAAAATATAGGTACTCTTGTTACGAGTAATAAAGTTCACTTTCTTATGAAAATTCTTTTGACTAGTACGATTAGGAGTACTTAGATTCTACCGTTAAACGAAGTATACATTAAAACTACTTATTTTACTTTTTTTGCCAGATTTTTTTTAAGAAAAAAAATTTTTTTTTTATTATTTCAGACAAGATTTGAACAGCGTCCGTTCCTGTTAAAGTACCGAGATGGTTTTTTTTATCAATAGAAATACGATAAAAAATTGTTAGATTGTGTACATTTTATTAAAACTTTATTGTATACATATAAATAACGTGAAACGTGTAGACTCATATCTGATTGCATTTTGTTTACAATCCATTGATAAGAATGTATACGTAATTCTGACACAATAAGATGATTACATCATTTTTACGCAAAGCTCGTATACTTTTTTTTGCAATGTGATGTGTTGCTATGGATTAGAAATATAGATGGGTTTCCGACGAGGCATTTTGGGCAAAAAAATAAATGCTCTGGCAAAAATCCATCTATATAGATGGGTTTCTGCTTAGGGATTTTGGGCGAAAAAAATAAATGCCCTGGCATAAACCCATCTATAAATTGGAAACTTATAAACGTGTCCATTTCATTGCTCGTGACTGTACAGAGCGTTAGTTACTGTTAAGAAATGCAGATGGCACTTCGAACCTGTATGCATCGTATTGGTTCAAGAGGACTCTCTTGAACCTGAAGATCTGCACCTCCCACAAAAAAGCTTCACACGCACCCATATGATATAGGATATGCACTGATGGATGATGAATAGGCACTGTTATTCTACCATGCAGCCATTGAGTTAATGTCACTGACCTCTGTAATACTCTAGTACACGTTATTGCTCAGCTTTCGTCTGAGCGTTATTGCTCAGAGGAAAGAGACAAACACGTTATTGGTTATTGTTATGTATCTCTTTCCTCTGAGCATGCAGCCGAGATACAGCCACGTCACTGACCTCCATAATACTGCATAGAGAAAGAGAAATCACTGAAATCAGTGAGCCACATGCAGTGCAGCACCTCGTTCTGTGACCCACCCACAGATAACTTACTATTGTCAAATACGTCAATGTCAATTGTCATCGACTCATGGCAAGCAATGTCATGGATACGATTTTGATTCAATTCAATTCTTTTCGTTCATTCATGTTTGATGCAGTTGATGCCAATGAGTTAAGTAATTAATGTGTACAAGTTTTTTTAATTGCTTCTTTCTTTCTGTTTATTGAAAATTATTCTGGGACTCCACACAAAAGCAAATAAGTCCACTAAAGGTAATCTAAAATCCGTTGGTTGTATTAATTATTTAGATAAAGTATGTACCACGCCCTACATTCTTAAGAACCGTTGGGCCATTGGGCGTCGGTCGTGCACTAAGCGCGGTCGTTTATCCACAATCATGAACAGTGCTTTTTTTCTTCAACAGGTTGACACCAGATTATAATGTCGGCATCTGAAATTAACACTTACTTTGCAGGAAATGGGACGTACAAGGAACTAAACCCCATAGTATCAAAGCTTGGTGATTTTACGCCGTTCTATATAGCCATCGCCATCTGCTCAGTGATTCTCGGCTCTATAATAATTCTCAATATTGTGTGCTGCTGTTCAAGATACTCGGACTACTGGCTTGATAGACATACAGGTTAGCTAACTACAATAGAATTCATTTACTACCTTGGATAAAAATAGCTAACTTGAACTTTCAGTGTTAAATTTAGAAACATCACCATCATCCACAAAATATGTAAATATCTTTACATATTTTGTGGCAACAAAATATATGTACTTATATTAAAATAATATCAATATAAGTATATAAAAATCTCATGTCACAGTGTTTGTGTCACTCCTTTGAAACAGCTCGACTATTTTATATAAAATTTTAGGTTACCATAGCTCAAAAGGAAATAATGGAACCCTTATAAGATCACTATGCTGTTCGTCTGTCCATCTATCAGTCAAGCCCCTTTAACTCGGGAATGTGTGGAGGTATCAATTTGAAATAGAAACCTGCATTCGGGTGGATGTTTCTGGCAGACTTACTTTTTTGCACTAACCTCAGAAAACTTTATTGAAAAATATAATTATACATATTATGGTCACCTTTTCCTATTTTAAAAGCATTATTTTCATATACTTTATTTCATAAATTTAATTTTCTGATTCTATACTAGATAGGTTAAATAAGTGTTTTTATTTGCAGGTAACCGCTGGATTGTTTCAATCTGGTCAGCTACTCCACACAAGCAGCCTCCGTTGGACTTCACAGAATTAGAAAGCAATTCTTTAAAAGTGCATTACATCCAGTGCGACGACAGTGAGGACTTCCATAAAACCCACAAGAAGAGTGTTCATCCCTCAGTCTCCCAGCTACCATTGACTGCATCACAAGAATATTTGGAACTGCATAAACGAGAGAGTGATATTTAAACATGGCCTTTTTAATGCTGTATCCCGCTGTAGCAGTCCTGTCCATGTTTGTACTGATGGTTATTATATTGATATTAAGGTTTGGAGCCCGTTGGTGCAAGCTCCGTCACAATACACTACCATATCAAGACTGTTGGAATGATGATGATGCATATTATGAGCAGAAAGTGTCTGTTGCATAGTATAGGTCAGAAATAGGTAGTTTTGTGTAAGCACTTATATGTATACTTAGATAATAATTTTCTTTACTAATTTACATTTAAGCTATATTTTTAAGTCCTAACATTTCATAGCATCTTTATCTCACTGTATTGGAAAATTTACGTTTTTCTTCTTTGAGGAATCAAATCTATGAATGTTTTTTTACCTACTTACCCTAGTTAGATCTGATGTAGGGATATTTTTTTATTCACTTATGTTATCATGTAGATTAAGGTATCATTATAGTCTTTAAATTAATCCGTCCACATTGTTGTGCCCGCAGTTTGAGCTCGTCATGCTCACTTAAATATTCTGTTGATGGAGGCGGTGTGTTTCGGGTTGTTTTATTCCCTACAATATGGTTGAGCCGAACCACGCCAATGTCAATGGGTGCTGTCTGTCGGGGCTGATGAGCTCTTACTTGCTGTGTGGCAATCCCTAATTCTTTTTGTATAATGAATAAATCTTATATTTTATAAAAAAGAATCTATGGCATTTCTTGCCGGCTCTTCTCCATACGACCCGCTTTTTTGAACCATGCAACTAGTTTTGACTTTTCAAAATACTTTTCGATCTAATTTGAAATAATTTTGCAATTATATAAAAATACCAGTTTAATACAGATTATTCGGGATAAATACCAAAATAACATATTTGCTTGTCTAATTTGAGAGAAGAATTTTAGGTGTTTATTTCAAAAGGTTTTCCAGTTTTAGTGTGAGTATTACAACCCTGTTACGGATTTTTATAAGCTTTTGGAATAACTTTGTTTATAAGAATAATGATATCTAGTATTTTATTATTCTTTGGCGTAAAGTCGTGGAGATGCATTTTATTATTCTAAAATATAATTCTAATCTATTTACACTGCCACAACACAACTTTATAGTATTTATATACAAAGTGAATGTCGTAATCTACTCTAAAATAATCAACCTACCTAGTAATTTATTATTATAGATACTAAGTTTCGTATGTTTTCTTTTATGTCCAGTTTTATTTTTAATATACTTTGAAGCATAAGTACTTTTATAGTAAATCCGTCCAATAAATTAGACGTTAATGGCATAAACTTGTTTGATTTACAAATACTTAATTATATTTTCTAACTAGCTTTTGCCAGCGACTTCGTCCGCGTGGAATAGTTACTTTGTTCCCTAGTTCTTCGCCCGCGGTTTCACCTGCGTTGCCCCGTTCCTAAGGGTTGTAGCGTGATGATATATACATTGATAGTTTGAAACCTTTCCCATGAATCACTCATTTTCCCAACATTTCCCTTCACTGCTCTGCTCCTATTGATCGTAGCGTGATGAAAAGTATACTATAACCTGCCCAGGAGTATCAAGAACAATTGTACCAAGTTTCGTTGAAATCCGTCGATTGGTTTTTGTTTCTATAACGAACATACAGACAGACAGACAAAAATTTTACTGATTGCATTTTTGGCGTCAGTATCGATCACTAATCACCCGCTGATAGTTATTTTGGAAATATATTTCATGTACAGAATTGACCTCTCTACAGATTTATTATAAGTATAGAAGAAGATATAGAGTGATAATGATAAAACAATGACTTTTCACCCCTGTTTAGCCTTATAGGTGTAGGCACTACTGTGTGCCTCTGCCTCTAATGCAGTATAGACATATAATTCAAACTGAAGTGCTACATACCAATAGAGTATTACAGAGGTCAGTGGGTGCTAGTAAGAATTTCATAGAAAAATCCAATAACACAGGTTGAAGAAACCTGGTAATCCAACCCAGGACCTTATGTTTAGCAACAGAGCTTGTGACCAAAGGATTATGTACACAGTCTGTCTGTCTGTATGTTCGTTATAGAAACAAAAACCACTCGACGGATTTCAACGAAACTTGGTACAATTGTTCTTCATACTCCTGGGCAGGTTATAGTATACTTTTCATCACGCTACGATCAATAGGAGCAGAGCAGTGAAGGGAAATGTTGGGAAAATGAGTGATTCATGAGAAAGGTTTCAAGCTATAAAACATCACGCTACAACCCTTGGGAACGGGGCAACGCAGGTGAAACCGCGGGCGAAGAACTAGGGAACAAAGCAACTATTCCACGCGGACGAAGTCGCTGGCAAAAGCTAGTTAATAATATGAAGCTAGCAGCCATGCGGCGCTACCCGTATATTATTCTTGCTATTGCCAATCCATTGGAATTTTCGTTTTAGTTTACCTACTTTTTCGAATACTAGAGCTAATGTCTACACGTCATTTGCAACCAGGCGTAAAATTGTAAGCATTGCATTACAGTTTGTGACATTTCTTGATTATTCATGTTTCGTTTTAATATAAATACTAGCTGCTCCCTGTGGTCACAAAGTAAAGAGCTCTTTGCTATGTGCCGCAGTTTCAGTCCCCTTAAAATGTGAAAATCCAAAATCCCTGAAAACATCTATAAGTAGGTATTTATGATGAATAGCTACAGTACGCGCGGCATAAGTTGGCCGGACTGAAGTTAGCTGTTTGTCAGTTTTTGGTTGCGCAGTACACAATTTTTAACGTAAACAATCCACTGCGCATTAAAACGGCGAACTTCACTCCGGCCAACTTATGCCGCGCGTACTGTACAATCCCAATTTTCACCCCTTTTATGTGAAAATCGAAAAATCCTATAACAATTTATTTATTCTCAGAAGTACCTACCTGAACCAAATTTTCGTGTTTCCAACTTTAAAAGAACAAAGACTGCATACAAACGTCTCCTCCATTCCCCTAATTTAATCTCCATTTAGTTGAAATTTCCAAAAATCCTCTTCTACGGGATGCTTGGGTATAAAATAAAATAAACCTGTTGCAAAGTTTAACTTTCTAGATTTTCTATTTATGACTGTTGATAGATCAGACAGTCATTCAGCCAGCCAGGACAAACGATTTTATAATTATAGGTAGATCCTCTCTTGATAGATTAATAAAAAGCATGGATTAATTTGTGTATAAAACAAATATATTCGCAGATGGACTACCAATAAATGCAAAGCATTGGGTGTTCGGGACCGCTGGATACATACAGCAAGGTCTCAGTCAAGATACTGGGGACAGTGTATCTTTACTATAGTTGTTTCATTTTTTTTATGAATGATCTGAATATTTCTGAATAGTCGTAAAAGTTACTTATGGAGAAAAAATGTGAAATATATAATAACATGACATGATACACCACAGAGGGAAGATGCCAATTAAATATGAATACAGTGCCAGACGAATAAGTCCGTTGCTTGCTTATGAAATTACTGCCATCATATGGCTATGATCCACCTCCAAGGTACCTACCTAAATGTCTAAGAAATCAGAACCATTCTCTTGTTTGTGCATGGTCAACATGAGTTTGATAGGATGATTATGTGAAATTAATAACAGGCACATGTTACACACAGATTTATTTGCATTGTTGATAATGTAAATTTGATAAAAGTTTTGTATAATTCAGATGTTAAAAAAATCATTTAGCAGATGTACCTAAAATTTTTTGTCTGTAGACAGCAACACTATTTAAACTGGGTATGCCTCACACGAGACATACATACTTCATTTGATAAATGTATTGTACAAATCAGAGAAGCTAAAAAAATCGTTTATTGGGTACAGACAGCAACACTAATTGGGTAGCCTCACACATGACATATCTACTTAACTATCCTTGCAAAAGTAGCAGCAACTTGTGAAAAGACATGTCACCCTTATATCCTGTTTCTCAATCAATTTGAATAATTCTATGCCAACTGCAAATTATGGGTTCATTTAGAAATACAACATAATATCAGTAAATGAACAACAGCTGCAAGTTTTAGATTTGAAATGTACTTCATCTGTAGGTAGTGTTATGCTGTTTGTACACATGTTTTTAGTCATGTCTATCAACAAACCTTCATGCTGACCCATATAACACTGACTACAGTGTCTACACACAGCAAATCAATTGTAGTTTTTCATCGCTCAACTATTGTACAATAAGAGTTATGGATTAAAATATTTGACACACCCATACTGGAGTGAACTTGGTATGTTATAAAAATTTACAAATCTTAAACGAAATTTCAAATAGGTAACTATCATCTATTTAGGTATATACACCCTCTCTATTCTAACATCATCAACGGGGCAGTCATTTTTATCACATTCAACTAAACCTATTCTTTTCACAACAGCCATGCCAGATTGAATCCTTCCAAATATTGTATGCTTTCTGTCTAGCCACTGTGTTGGTGCAAGAGTGATAAAAAATTGAGATCCATTGGTGTTAGGGCCAGCATTTGCCATAGACAATATCCCGGCTCCAGTATGCTTCAACTCTGGTGAGATTTCGTCGTCGAACTGCGGTCCATAAATAGATTGGCCGCCCTTGCCTGTCCCAGTAGGATCACCACCCTGAATCATGAAATCTCTAATAACCCTATGAAACTTCGTATTATTGTAGTAACCTCGTCGTACTAATTCCATGAAATTTCTGCAAGTTAATGGCGTATGTTTCCAATACATCTCCACAACCATAGTCCCCATTCTGTAAATAATAAATAGAATCAGAAGTGGAGAACAGTATGATAACCTAAAATGATGAAATGTTTGACAATGTTTTACGTTGTTTCTATCACAGCCACGGGCGGTTGCCATGATTTATCAGGAATGCCAGCGTTAGAATAGCCCAGCATTGTGATTTCTTGTTATTAACATTCGTCGCCGTATAAATAATTACTATTTATTTTAAACTCTCAAACCCAAACTTTGATTGAAATTTGTATGAAATGTTGTGCACAGTGTTGCCAGTGACAGATAGTTAAATATAACATGGGTCAGTTCAAAAAGTAACATTTTCACGAAAAAAGTAACATTACCTACCTAATTTTATGTGGAAATGACTCTAATACTATAATATGGCACTTTATTACCCAAAAAATAGAATGGCTTTTAGTCCTATTAGTTAAGCTTCGAAAGAATCGAAATAATAGTTGATCGAATAATTGACTGATGATCCTGAAAAAACTGACGCCACTAACGCTCGCCCTCTCAGCTAAGTAAGCGGGATGGGAAAATTAAAAATAGACTCGAGTGGAGTGAATGAATTTTTTTTTCGGGTGGGGAAAGCCCCGCTTCAGGGAAGCGACTAAAACCACCACCACTGCCACCGCATAGTAGTGGAATTGCGGTGCCTCCCATTCGACACCGCAACCTACAGTGGCCGCTCCAATGCAGGCTTCCTGGGCAAAGCCTGCCTCAGGGGTTCTACTTAGCTTCGCCGTGGGCCACTATCCACGGTTACTAAGCCCACCCCCCGCCGCGACAAGGCCAGATCGCCTTGGATGAATATGCATTATCACGAAGTTTACAAATTCAAGTGCGCCAACATGACGAATAAAACTTTCCTAAATGCGTTGCGTTTCAAGACTATTTTTTGTTTGCTTGAAAATATTTTAATAATCTTTTTGTGATTTTTTTACATTTTCCATGTTAAGATTATTAAGTTATTTAATAATAAAAATATTAGGGTTCGCGGTGGCTTAGAGGTCAGAGCGTCTGGTGTATCAAACCAGAAGACGCAGGTTCGAATCCTGCCCGCGATTGAATTTTTTCCTTTACTATTAAATAACTTAATATTTTAATATTTTTTATTAACTAAAAGTAACGTAAAAGTAACATTTACAGTCGTGTAACATGGAGGTAACATGAGAGGGTCATAAATAACGTAAAATGTTACAAAAGTAACATTCTGGTAACGCTGGTTGTGTATGCACACAGACTACAGATACGGAGTAATATAATAAAATCAAAGAGTATGAATAAAATACTCTGGATAATAAGCGTGCATTATTTTGTGATTGTGACCACAGACTACTTAGATATATCATAGTATAAATATACTACAAACCGTATGGAAACTACCTACAAACGCACGAAACTAAAGTGCAAAATAGCTCAACTAATTTAAAAATAAATAAACATAATCGGTTTTGAGTAGGTACCTACCCTGTCCTTGTTTCCCAGCAGTTTATTTAAAAAGACTGTTCTATAATGAACAGTCTTTGCGAGAATTTTTTACACAATAAAATTGTGAAATGAAAAATAAAGGTATTTATAAGTACCTGCCTGGTTTTTTGCCAGTGTATGGCCTGCTTTAAATTTATATTCTGTGCTGTGTTGGGTAGTGTACACAGACTACGTATAGATGGTAGTGTAGGTACTATTTTAGTTATCTTTGGTACAAGACGCAGATTATATTATGAATAGGATAGGAGGAGGTAGGTACTTATAGCAGACAGATTTGCGAAAAAAAAATTGTACCCACTTTCCAATCGGAAGCGGAGGATTTGAGTTGCGTTGTATTTTTTATTTCATTGAAGTACTTTGGTGTAAGAAAATAGATAGGTTGCCGTCGTAACAATTCGGAGTGACCGGAGTAAACAATTTTCCATTCTTTGATTCGGAGGAAGTGACATTTCAAACTATTGGATCCAAGTACCTACTTCCAAGTGTAAATTGGTGTTTGTACTTTGTTTGTTAATATAAAAACAGGGTGTGGGCAGTGGCATTTTTACGATGGAGTCCGAGCATCAGCCAAAATTGAGCCCTGTTAGGGCTTTCCAAGGTATTATTAGTGTTCGTGATTGCGTGACGTAGTTAGGTGTAAAATATTTGTGTCAATGATGTTATTGTTTGGTATTACAGTGCTTCACGGCTGCAATCCTGACCCTGATGAGTCGTATACCAGCCTCTCGGAGTACCACGACTATGAGCCAAGCCTGGAGTTCGACGATTCCGAGCTGATACAGACCACAGGGCTAGGTAATTTTTTATATCTCTCAAAGCTATAAATTGTTGACTTTTTTATTAAAATTTAGGCAATCTGTTTGTGTAATTAATTTTTGCATGTCTGCAAAGCTGTTTTATTAAAATTTATGGAACTTACACATTCAACCAGTAACACTGATTGAAGAATAAGTTAGAATATAATAATATATTATTCATACAGTATCTCATCAAATTTTTTATATCAAAGGTTGTTACTGCATTGTTATTATTCCTTGTTACTCTACACACTAAAATATAAATAAATAAGTTAAAATTATTAAATTATTAATGGTATTAGTTCAGTGCTCCGTTTTACCAAACATTTGAATATTCTTTCCAATATAATAATAATGGATGGCACAATTGACATTTGTCGGATATGTCAACATCCAGGAGAATCGATCTGGCATATTGTCGGTGATAGTGCAATACTGCGTAACTAAAACTGCGATAAGGCCTACCTTTGATTAAATAACATTGAAAATTAGGCCTTACAGCAAAGTGTTACTTATGCGGTATTGGACTAACACTGACAATATTATTTCTGGGTGTTCTTGTCTTGCTAACAGGGAGTACCTGCAAAGACATAACTTAATACCTAGGATTATCCATCAGCAACTTGCTCTAAAATATAAACTTGTATGTGCCTGACCCAGTTCTTGATGATGGTTGTGTTACTCTGTACTGGGATTGATCTATCATCACTGACAGGACTGTTATTGCCAATAAGCCTGATATAGTGGTGATAGATCAATTTGCGTTAAAATTAAATATCTAGACTTGGCGCATGAAATTGTCGACATGTGGGATGTTGACTCGGCAATCATTGTACCAATAGTTGTGACTGCCAATGCTCTAATAGCCAAGAGCCTCGACTCACACCTATGGAGGCTCTCGTTAGACAGCTGGGTTAAGGGCATGATACAGAAAGTGGTAATCCTGGATAGAGCATGTATTGTTAGGAGGTTCCTTTCTTTGGGGTACTTTGGACCCTGTTCCCGAAACCGGTGGACTACTATTTTTTTATATTTTTATTGTTATTTTTATAAAAATTCAGGATTTCTTTCTATGTCCAAAACTTTTTCCAAGTTATGTTTATTTTTACGAGCTAGCTCTTCTTTCATAAATTTTTTCTTAAAAAACACTTGCCTGCCTAGGTACACATATTCTGTTACATATCCAATTGTATTTTCTTCTATTTTTATTGGTTTCCTGATAATAATATAATTATTGGTCAATGGTCATTACTTTTGTTTTGTTGGAATTCATGTGTCCAATATTATGACTAAAATAAAAATATACTTTTATTGTAGTAAGGTTTCTATAATTATAGGGCTGCCATCAATGCCATCATACTCACTGTGAGTTCTGGTAAAACTAAAAGTAAAATAAAAAAAGAAAAATATAAGAAACAGTACTAACTGGGATGCAGTCATAAAGTTTAAGTTTAGTCTATGTGCTTTACTAAAGACAGCCCTGTTCATTGCTATTTTAGTGAATGACGGCTGACAATAGTGTATTCATTTCAATTGAACCTTTATGAAGTAACTGGTACCATAAGAAGCAAGTAATGGATGCTTTGCACATCCTAATGTGGAATCTGAAATGTATTTGGTTCTTTGATAATTGTTAGCTATATAAGCAAACCAAATATGCATTAAAATCATTAATTTGTTAGTGCATATGTAAACTCATTTAATAATATAGAACATGTACTTCTTTCCATACAAAGAAACATTTTTATCCTAATTTTCTAAACATTTGTTAATCAGTGAAGGGAGACCAAATTTAAATATTGCTAAGATGACATTTTGATTCTCTGTTCTTTGAGTTATGCCTGATAAATTACCTGTGTCAAGTACATGATAATATAGTATTATACTACTTGTATATGATATGTTGTATTGCTTCTAAAACAGCTTCACCAATTAAAGTAACCCTCAATTTATTGTAAACTCCATTTTTAATTAATAATTTTATTATAATTGCCTCGAAAGTTTACACAATGTTATGTTTAAAGAATATTTTTGATTACAATCTTTTATACATTTACTTTTCTTCTCCAACTGTGTTAATCTTTACAATTCTATTTATTGTTCAGAGTAAATAAGTAAAACTTTGACATAAGTAACAATTAATCATTGTTTAATATTTAAAAGCAGTGGATTAGATTAGAATGCTGACAGCTGTGTGAGTACATATTCCAAGTAAAACTCGGGATATTTATTCCAAAAATTTACCTTTTTTGGAGTTGACTAAAAAATGTTAAAAGTAGTTTTATATTGTATTGAGCTAATAAACTAATCAGTAACTCAGAAGTTTACTGAGTTAACCCTTTACTGCATTAAAATAAATGAATCCCAAAATTGTATAAAACTTTCCTACCTAATTATATTCACTTGTGATGACACACTACTCATACAAGCTAATACAATAATATATATTTGCAGTTATGAGTATGGTTCTACTGATACATAGTTAAAATCTGGTTAAACACAAGCACACAGGAAGTAGTCTGAGTCACCTCATCTCCTTATTTGATCTCCTCTTCGTGGATATTTTTATTTACATAATATTAGTAAGTGGTGATATTATGAGCACTGACCTGTATGCGCTGAAACTTGAGCCTGACACCATGAAACTCTTTTATTTTCATCTAGCGTTTAATCTCATGTTACGTTGTCATAATTATAAAGTGATGGGCCACCAAGCTTTGCTCAGGACAGATGTAATATGTTTAGCTGGAAATTTTGATTTACAAACCAAGAACAATATAAACAGAATAGTGTTTATATTGTTCTTGGTTTGTATATCAAAATTTTTTGCTTTTTGCAAGAAAACGGAGAAATAGACTTTTCTCAAAAATGAGATATGCGATAAAATCACCCCTCTTAAATAACTTATCGTTTTTATTGAAATTATCCACTTCCGAGAACGCGATTTCAAACGAATATATCTCAGATCAGAAATATTGCTCGGTAATCATTATTTAATTAATGTATTATCTATCCATTACAACTACTCCTTATTATCTACTATATTCAATGACATTATATGGTTAAATTATATCATTGACTATATTACTTACAAATATCATTTATCTTTGTTCATTTCATACAGAAGGTGTTGTTCCGAGATTCTGATAATAGTTTTTATGTATGTATTGAGAGTTACAAAATGATGTCTGAGTAGTGTACTCACACATTCCCATTCAGGAATCAGTAACGTGACATATTATCAAAAATCGCACATTTCCTGTGCAATTTTTGATAAATGCGATGCAATTTATGACAATGGAATGTAGAACCAAGCGTCACCGTACGGAGACTGTACATATCCTTGTATGCACGTGCAATGGACAAGTGACCGGAGTGATTGGCTCGCTGGAAAATTATTTGTGGAACACTTCAATTGTTAGCACACTTTTATAATGTCGTGGTTGCATCGTATGCGATAAATTGTGGTAGGTGTTCTTCATAGATTACATGTTAATTTTTGAACTTGCTTAATATTTTAGATTTAGAATTAATAATATACCTATTTATCGAAATGTACATTAAATAACATAATGAATAAGCTAGCATGACCTACCTAGTCTGACAAAATGTCACCTAGTTACCTTTACAATGATACTATAGGTAAGGTTAAAGGTAAAGCGACACAGACAATAGGGCGCGACCTCGCCTCCCTCAACTGTGACTATACCTATATACACACACCATGTCACCTATATTTTCTGAAGTTTGGCAGAGGTGTACTGATGTTTTCGCTGTATTACCAATACAACACCAAAGCCTGACCTGGTAATTGAAACTTAGTCTTCACACTCATCAGCCATGGCTTAAAAGTTGCATTTACACATTACAGAAACCGAAAATTGTTAATTCTTGTAACTAAACTGAGCGTTGTTGACAGCGCCGCTCCCTCCTGAGCTATTGGACATACCTGATGATCTTATAGAACGTTCTGCTAGCGATGGAACGATAGAAGAAAACTTTGAAGAGGAGCTCGCAACGGCACCGGAGGTATATGCAGAGGTGTGTATGGGTCACAAGATAATGGAGTCCAAAAAGGTTGAATAATTCACAAGCCAGAATTGGCTTCCCGTGAATGGATATCGGCCTAAGCTTATGGATTAAATGAGATTTCGATATATATCAATCGATGGTAATTTTATATAATAGTGATACATTTTCAGTAGAAAGCCCACACAATGCGAGGTCACCTTATCATCATATTATCAGTCAAAACAGGTCTACTACTAAACAAGGGCCTGTAACCTTCCACAAGGATCGCTTATATGTCTGCATCCGACATCCTTTATCAGGTTGTCTGCCCATCTCGTTTCGAGGTCGTCCTATACCGCGTTTTGCAATGCATGGTCACCACTCGAGAACAATTTTTCCCCAGCAGCCATCAGTTCTAAGAGCGATGTGCCCCGCCCACTGCCACTAATGCCTTAATCCTTTGAGTTATGTCGTTAACTTTGGGTCTACTCGGATCTCCTCATTTGGTTGCGTAGGAAAATGCCATCGCAATTAAAAGTCAATTTGTGCATTATCGTTTAGATCTCGTCCTCACTGGACGACTCGTTTCCGGAACTCATCGGGACGGGGCTGGTTGAAGTCGTGGGGGACGACGAAGTTGGCCGTCGCATCATAGTGGTATCGGCGTGCAGACTGCCCCCCAGCAAGGACCTGAATCCAGACCAACTCCTCAGGTACGGTGATGCTTATCGCTTAGCTTATTAATTACATTGTTAGCTAGTAATTAATCACAGCCTAGAAACAAAGTTGGAAGTGCTGCTAAAAGTACTAAAATACTCTGTAAACTTTTCTAACTTGAAATAGTTTGAACAAACGCATTTATTTGGAAATTACTTTCCATACATTAACATGAAGACAACTACAGTAGATTATATAAGCCAGATGGGTGAGATAGGACTGGCGACTGGTGAACAATACAGGAGGCGATGGGGACTAGTGTGTTCTGTTTTATGTATCAGTCTAATAATTTGCTTATTATTTTTGGTATTCATTGCTTCAGGTACCTCATGTTCACTCTCGACAAGTACGTAGAACAGGACTACAGCGTCGTATATTTCCATTGCGGTTTAACGAGCAAGAACAAGCCTCCACTGTCATGGCTGTGGAAAGCCTACAAGGCTTTCGATAGGAAATATAAGAAGAATCTGAAAGCTTTGTACTTAGTGCATCCTACGAATTTCATCCGTATCGTGTGGCAGATGCTGAAGCCCGCTATAAGCGTTAAGTTTGGGAGGAAGATGATGTATGTGAACTACCTACACGAGCTCCAGCAGTATCTGAACTTGGACAAGCTGTGTATACCAGATGCAGTCCTAGAGTAAGTGCTATTTTCTTTATATTTTACTAGCCTCTGTCTGTGGCACCTGCCTTGTCTACCTGGCCTTGCAATTTATCTAGTAAAAATAAAGCCAAAATAATCGCTAAAAATTATGTATACACTCGATAAACTGTATATTCAAATACACAGTTTTATCGAGTATATAGATTTATATCGATTGTAAACTAAGACCTTACATGCTTCGAATCCTGCCTACATACGATATTTTGGTATTATGAGGGCAATTTTATTTATGATTTCTAATCTTAACCGTAATTCAATCTATTTCACTCGATTTGCGTTAAAAATAGTAACCAAGGCCGCCGTGTTTAGCCGGCTAAATTATTCAGTTATATTCCACTGACGTACGAATGTGCACCTGGCGCTTACCTTATTCAAATCTGATGCGAGCTCTTGCCCCTTTTTAATAAACTATTAGTTTTCCGTACCAGAGTAGCATACAAAATGTTTATATAACATTAAAACTAATGATAAAAAACTAAAACCAAACTACGAAAAAATAATCTGAAAAGCATAAAACAAGTAAATTCCTCTGCCTATGCGAACTTAAGTGTAATTATGCGGCATTCCACCACGGCTATAAACTAGACACCACTGCTCCTATTTGTGATGATTTGATGAAAATATTAAATTGTTTATTAAAAAGTGGCATACCTATTTACTTGTTTTATGCTTTTCATTTAATTTCGTAGTTCCGTTTTAGGTTTTTAACTTTAGTTTTATTAACACTATTAGGTAGCTTGTGCTTACTTCATATACTAGGATGCAAGATTTGTAGTTTATTTCAATGGATGAACCATTGAAGTGTGACCCTTGGAACCAAACATAAGTAGATAGTACATCGTCAAATAAAGAAATGGCGCCAGTAGTATGAAATTGAGAGACCGTACCACCACTTTCCATTCTTCCAGTGTTTGCTGTATAGGACTTCCTGCGACACCATTTGGATTAAGACCAATCCAAAGACACCTCATTTGTTAAATTTGGATAAATGATTATTATAATTTTGGTTTTTTATGTTTTGTTCGCCATATTGTTATTTTTTTAATTCATATCATAAAACATAATCTTACTGTAATGACAAATCCATCGACAACTCATTTTTCAAAATCTGATCAGTAGTTTTGAGGTAGGATCGAACATCCATGCATAGACACATACATATAATGTCAAACCTTTCCTCTTTTCCTAGTTGGGTAATAAGATTAACGTACATTACTGCAGATTATTATGTAATGAAATTTAAATAATAAATCTCATTAAAGTCCTGTCAATATCTACCTTTGTAACCGATAATCACTTGTTACATAGGTACGACAAGTTGTTACTTTCAAAGAATCCAAAAGCGGCTGAATCCGCTCGTCACAATTCTGGGCCCTCTGATAAGTCGCCAGTCGCTGCGCACAAGAAAAAACCCAAAAGCAGTCTCTCTCCGCCCCCAACACAACAGTTTGGCGTCTCTCTGACGTTTATTAAAGAAAATAATGCGAACATGGTTGGGGCTATTCCGCCAGTCGTTCGACAGTGCGTTGAATTCCTGTCGCAGCCTGATGGTGAGTTAATATATTTTATATTATCATAAGTTTACATAATTGATGATATATCTTAGAGACGGAATGGAAAATAAAAAAGCTGAAGCCTAATATCGCACGAAAGTGGGAAGACTTATTATTATCATCTAGATCTATAAACAGTTTTTTTACTTATTTAGCCGTAACTCACCGAATAAACTAAAAAATGGAATGAAATGTGTAGTTAAATTAACCAGTAACTTGGTGGAAGCTTTCCTGAGCCTTAGTTTTATATTTCCTTATCAGACTACTTTTTTACTAATTTCAGCTTTGGAGACTGAGGGTATATTCCGTCGATGTGCCAATATGTCTGTGATCAAAGAACTTCAATGGGCTTGCAACCGGGGCGAGCCGCTCAGGTTCAGGAATGATCCCCACAATGCTGCAGTACTACTAAAGACCTTCTTCCGCGACTTGGAAGAACCACTTCTTACATTTGATTTATATGAAGAGATAATGGACTTTGAAAGTGAGTATAAAAGTTCTTTCGCTCTTTCTTATTTCTCCACTAGATCTCATCTTGCTTATAAAATGAGAGGTAAATTTTAATTCTATTGTTATTTTTAATTAATATTTCTTTCTAAATGAGTATATTTCAAGATATTTTTATTTTACAAGTTATGCATCATATGAAAATAGCTTATTCTATACAAGCGACCCTCCAGCGGTTTCACCCGCGTTCCTCCGTTTCTAAGAGGCATAGCGTGATGTTATATAGCCTATAACCTTTCTCGATAAATGGATTATACAACACAAAAAGAAATTTTCAATGCTATCCAGTAGTTCCTGAGATTAACGCGTTCAAACAAACAAATAAACTCTTCAGCTTTATAATATCAGTATAGATACATATATATTTTAAATTAAACTGAATACATTATTTATACTGTTTAATGTTTGTGTGACATTTACAGATTGGTCGCCCCGTGATAAACCGCGCAAAGTTAAAATCTTGATTCTGGAACGTTTGCCTCTAGACAACTACAAGCTATTGAAATATTTGTTCCAGTTTTTGTGGAAGGTTTGTACTATTATTGTACCAAATATTTTTTTTATATTTTAAGGCTAACAAATTTTAAAAAGAATTTTAACCGTCGCAGGTTGGGCTTGGTCTCAATAAAAGAAGTGAAGACCAAATATAATGTTTGTAGCTAACCTAATAATACCAACAACCTATTATACTATCACACCGCTGGCCACAGATCTCCTGTCAGAATGAGAAGGATTAAGCTATAGTCCACCATTCTAGCCTAATGCGGGTTGGCAGACTTCACACGCCGTCGAGTAAATCTCAGGCATGCAGGTTTCCTCACGATGTTTTCTTCACCGTTTTGTCGCGTAATAATTAATATATAATATTAATACGCTAATGACTACGACAGTCAGAGGTGTGTGGCATAGATTCCAACTCAAGACCTTACTTGGCAGTGCAATGGTCATATCACTAGGCTATCACTACTGTAACATGGATAACATGATATTTTACATAAGTTCTACAAGTATTATCACTGCTTAGGCGATAAATTACCAATATAAAGTATGCTAAATGGAATTACTGCTTTTTCACAGGTACAGGACAGGAGCTGTCTAAACAAGATGACTACGAACAATCTGGCTGTGGTGTTTGGCCCCAACCTCGCGTGGCCACCCAACGGACAGATGTCGCTGATGTCGATCGCACCCATAAACAGCTTCACTGACTTTCTCCTGGCGCATCAAGAATCAATCTTCATCATCTAAACTGATACGATATATCGCAAAATAACAATATAGGTAAATGGTAAAATTATCTCTAGATAAATATGAATGTTGACTAGAAATGCCAAATTTTGGTTAGGTGGCGTTTGCTGGGAATTCTATTGAGAATCTATTCATTCCTATTTAGACTTATGTCGGGAATACTATACTAACTTATGAAATTAAGAATATGTATGCGGAACACGGCTTTAAGAGAAATATATAAATGTTTATATTTACATTACGTTATAATCTGTATATAATTAAATTGTATCTTTTTATTTATCATGTTAGGATTCTTATAATTTTTAATGCATAATATATTTCAATTCTAGAATATTGTACTTTTTGTTGCAATATAATTATGTAATTAATTTTATGTAAAAATACTAACCGAAGAGTTTGTAAAGATACCCTGAAAATGGACAACCTTCGTTCTAAAACTTTTAGTAATACCAAATAATTTGTCTTTTCATAAAATATAAACTCGTCCAGTAAATTGTTTTTTGTATAGGAGGGTAAACTTTTAAAGCCGATATATAGACCCTTTCGTATATAATTTTACTAATCTTGTATTGGAAAGATATTTTAACATGGTATCAAACTTTATTATTTTATCATTACGCGGCTTCACAGAGATATGGTCGCCTTTAACGACAATCTTGATTTTGCGTTTGGTGTGTATATAGCCTTTCAAAATTTTGAATCGGTGTGTTTCTCTTTACCTCTAGGTACTCTTACATTCGATCTAAAACGGGTTTAAATTATTACCGAGCCATATTTTGATTCAATCCGTAACGAAGTTGTAACGTCCATAATTTAAAACGTTTTGTATTTCACATAAGTCATCAATATTTTTTAACAATTTTAAGGTTATTTTATCCAGAAGAGTTTTATGGTGTAGAATATTATTGTAAAGTATATTTGCTAAGTTAATAGTATCTAATTAACTAGAAAGCCAAAAGTTGATGAGTTGATTCGTAATGTCTAACCATGTCGTGTTTTGCATTGTAAATATGCAGTAGTCCAAGCGTAGATCACTGCCAGTTCCACTATGACTGTCAGAATCTACACTAGACGAAGGGATGTAAGTGCAACTACAGACTCGTACCAAGTTTTACATACAGTACCCCCGGGATAACAACGCGCATGTAAAGTTAGCTGTTACAAACAGCCACACAGCTCGAATAACTTAATAAGTGTATCTTATGCTAAAATATCGAAATTAGTAAGGACGATATTGACGAATTCGAAACAATTAAAGCGGCGGTAGCCTAGTGGTTAGGGCGTTGTACTTGCAATCATGTGGTTGCTGGTTCGAACCCACCCATTGCACTACCGACGTGAACCCACTCGTAACCCAAGCATTTAGCTTAGCACGAAGGGTTAACAATTTTTTTTTTAAGCTTTAAAAACAATAAAAAATAAGACCTCAACTGTCTTTACCCCCAGTTTTTAGGGTTTCGTACCTCAAAAAGAAAAAACGGAACCCTTATAGGATGATTTTGTTGTCCGTCCGTCCGTCTGTCTGTCAAGACCCTTTATCTCGGGAACGCGTGGGGGTTTCGAGTTGAAATCAAAACCATATACTTACTTAAGTCTACAGTCCCTTGAAGCTGTGAAAAAAATCAAACTTCTAAGTTAACGTAAAAAAAAGATACGGCCGTTTATGCCGCAAAAAACGTATATTTCGACACTCTCAAGGGAATCAAAATTTATAGGGTATTTTCCGATGATCTAGAAATATAAAAATTGGCAAGTAATACCGTCTTACACTACAAGTTTAGGGTAAAATCTGAAAACTATACATTTGTAATTTAATCATAAAAATAATATAGTCTCGGTGCGCGAGTGCGACTCGCAGTTGTCCGGTTTTATTTTTAAATTTACCACGTCAATACCACTTGCGGATAACTTTAGACGCGCGTTGTTATTGCAGGGGTACTCTAACACGGTTATCAAGTTTTATAAGTAACCACAGTACAAAAGTGACAGTTCACATTGTTGTGCCAACAGCGATTTGTGGCTCCGGTCATTCATTTTAAGATAAATATCGACAATAGGACTACATCCACAATATTAATGGAATCATTATTTAAAATCTGAATTCATAACGGGCTTTTACGTTGTTTTCAGTGGTCATTAGGTTTTTCTTCAATTATTCACAATATAAACTGTTTTAGGCTAATACAATAGATTTCCACAAATTTAGTTTATATTTCTGTGTCTGGGATATGTCATTTAAACCAAATTATTTTGCATAGGTGTAAAAAATACCTGTAAAATGTACCGGGCGACCGAGCGTCTAGCAAATTTTATTTTGTATGCAAGTCTAATTTTTAATCCTCGCCCTCTTAAACTGAATTGTTGATTTAATTGAAATAGACGTAGCCGTTTTCGAGAACAAGATTACAAAGAAATATATAAATATTGGTAGGATAATAGCAGACGGAACACATTGAAAAATAATCATTCCTTACTTTACTATAGGATCACCGATTGTTTACAGTTATTTTTCCGATATTTGATTCAAGGAATTTAAAATTTTATTCATCCGTTGTCTTCATTTCCAATGTTTAAAGTTTATAGTTCTTATGGATAATATAAATTAGGTACAGTCGAAAACAAATGTCACTCAAAAGATCAAGTGTCAAAAGGTAATTAATAATAATAATATGTATATGTAAAATGGAATACGAATATGTTTCATTACTGTATTTTATATTACTAAAGTTTCTTGTAATCCAAGTGATTACAAGAAACTTTAGCTTTAACTTTTTAATATTTGGTTTTGCGGCTTAACCTAGCCACTGTTATAAACTGCAGGATTTACAAGCAACTTAGTATTTTTCATTCATAGCATATTTAACATTCGTTTCGTTGTGTTTCCAAAATTTCCGTTGGGCACATCAATGACGTTATTTTGCTTCATACACTTTTGAAAGTGACTGTACAAAACCTTTTTTTATTGGACAAAACAAACACATGATTACGTAATAAGTTTTTTTCATATAACTGTAAAGCGAATTTTGGTGTCATAGTAGAATGAAATAAAAAGGTTTTATTACTTGAACACAAATTGTAATGGACTGATAGAAATTAATGGATCTGATAATACAGGATGATGTGTGTGGTCGGTGTATATTTATGTATAGTGCCGAGTTGTACGGAACTCTTACTGACGTCCTACCTTGAACGGCCAAACACTGTAATACCAATATTTAAGGGTTATTTACAATTTCAATCCGGTTGATTTTAGTCACTGGCTCGTAGTTGCGATTTCTCATGCTACTGAACCGCTCGCGCTAGTTCGACACTAGAACTCCCAGTTCGACAGAGCATCTATCAACGTGACTATGAAAAAGTAGCCTCAAGGAACGTCAGTAAAATTGTTTTTTACAAGTTTTAATAATGTTTCACGTTTCGTACCTTTCTACGTATCTTGTAGTACAATAATTTAGTGTAATCTAGTGGTAAGTGGAGTAGCCTATTAATAATATGCGCAGAAATCGTACATTGTGCAAAAGATGAGAATTTGGGATAATATTGTTAACAATTTTAATTAAATAAAACGTTTTATTTTGTGCAACACATTTCGTGCATTGTAAACGCTAAAATAACTTAGCCTATAAGGTAAGTTAAAATTAGCGTCCAATAGATATGCCTATCCGCGGCATTCAGAGATATTAATTAACTTTACTGACCCTTTGCCGGATATTGCCTAAATATTATGAAAAAAAAATGCAATATTCAAGATATAATTGCTGAATAGCATGTAGCTAGCATTGCTAGCGTTTGGCTACCTATATGTATATATTTGTCACCGCCACAAGCAACCGGTAATTATGGTCACTAACGTCCATTGATACCTATGAATGCGCCCTAATGATAAAGTTAGTATTTTCCGATTGTGTTATGTGAATGTGATTTATGAGATTATTTGGAAGATGAATCAAATTAATTTGGAACATTGTTCCATTTATTTCCAGGATACAAATTAGTAATGAATTCATTTAACGTATGTCACCGCCCAAACGAATCGTGATAAATTGTAGACTTAACACCACTAATTTTTAACTATACAAAGGACGTATCCGGAAATTATTTATAATTGGAAATATAGTAATATAGAATGGTTAATACTGTAATCATTTAGTACAGTGGTCAGTTTTCTAATACTGTATCGGTATTTGTTTTTCTTTACATATCTTCGACAAAATAAAATCAAGTTCCTTATTTTAGTTCAATATTTGGAAAATAGCCCTGTATCAACAAAACCTTTTTATTGGTAATTAAACATTAGTGGTGTTTATATATATCTATACTTATAGGTGACCATACTATTTTTAATCAAATTACTATTTTATTCTTCAATGTATCTAAGATTTCTTATAAATTCCATTTCTTTTTAAATATCTGCTCTACATTCCAAACACACCACAACCCTTAGCTGGCTCAGAGAAATTTTGTAGCTGTTGTTCGATTATGTTCCTTATATTTCCAAATTAGAACGTCAGATTAAATTCTTTGAAACCATGGATCTGTTTCATACAACTGTAATAGCACACACGGCTACATACCAAGCAAGCTATATAGTTAATAAGTAGTTATTATTATTTTCCTTTCTGTAGTCACAAATAAATATAGTTTTTTTCCATAATATGTAAATGTATAGCTTGATGTGTAACCGTGCGTATCACACACTACGTCACGTACACTATGTTAAAAAAAACCTGTCCGAGCCGAAAGGGGCATATAGGTATCCCAGTCACATCACCAAATAAAATAAGAAACATTAAATATTCATAAATAAACATCATTCAAGGTCATCGTTGCACAATTACCCCATAATCCAGGATTTTTTTAAGATTTTATAAAGCCATCAGAGGCCTTATTATATTTGACACCCAGGGACGGTCGTTATGTCACTGCCACCGTAAGTACAATTTCTTGTGGGGATTCGGCCATTTCAGTTTCATCATTTTATAATAATATATTTTTTTTGGGGATTTTTTTCTTGTAAATTAAATATGATTATATAAACAGAACCGGATCTTGATACCTAAAAATACCTTCACGTATCGGAAAGGGTTTTTTTAACACAATGTATACGATAAACATTTTCTACCAATTTGTATGATACTCTAAGCTGTAATTTGTAGTAACAGTAGATTGTGTACGAATTATTATTTTACTGAGGCTTACATTACGATCACATGGGAAAACGTATTAAAATTAATATAGTTGTTATTAATAAGATTGTATACCAAAAATAACTAAGAGTAGTGGTTATGTAGTTTTAGGAACACATCTTTATTAGTTGATTAACACTTATTATAACTAGGTAGGCCTTACTCTGGATATGTAACAGAAAAATATATTTATATGGCCAGTATATATGTGTGCTATGCAAAAAGATTTTATTTAGTCTTTTGATTTATTTATATTAAAAGATAATCTAAGAACCATATAAGAACTATTTTCATGCATGCAACTATTTCATAACAGACGATATCAGTCACTTTCCTGAATATATGTTCGGTATTTTTTTTTTATTAGGAACCTAAGCAATATTTATTTGCGATTTAGAGCGAATTTTTTAGACGTTTTTCAGGATGCGCGTATGTTTTTCTCTCTACGACAAATAAAAAGTCCTTACATTCATATTAGTATAGAAGTAAAAAACGGGTAATATTTTTTACTATTATGTCCTTCGTCAGTTGGGTGAAAAAAAAACTATAATTTTTATTCTGTTTTTATTTTATAGCTTTGCAGGCACGAAATTGATTCACTTTTTTTAAAATTAAGATTAATTCATTTGGATAGAGTTTGAAATGGGATTTTGCTATTTTCCATATTAAGAAGGCCAGTGACTCAATGTAACACAAACACATGCTAATGGTAACGGTTCTTCAATGTTCTTCTACGTGTGTGTGGGTATTATAGTTACATATAATACCGAGATCTTTGTCATTATGTACTAACGCCCCTGAATGGGGGATAATCTTTCAATTAAGCCTGTTAGCACACCAATTTATCACTCCGCTGCATAATTTGCCTGATAATACCGTTTGTAAATGATAATTTTGGAAAGCAAAGCTCTATTCGAGCGATTATGCGTTGCTATATTTTGGGTAATCTAGATAATATTAACAACGTAATAAGATTTTATGCCAATTGCTACGGTCGAATGTATTCAAAAGTTTTGGTAACTATTACAACATCCACAAATAAAATTCAAATATTACCTATTTCAAGAGTTTAACGGCTTAAAAAAAACTTGCTAAATTGGAATACTTTACAAAATATGGGCGACAATAAAGTAAAAATACAAATATTTCTAAAATCACGTTTGTTTTGTAATTGCTTTATGAAAACGAAAATCTAGGACACCGTGCCATTTGCTACAACGCAACGTACCTAAATTTCAATGTACCTATCTAGATTATTATAAATAAAAGGAATAAATAACCAGTATTATGTACAATACATGATTATCAAATGTAATACTTGGTTTATTAAAAAGTCAATCTTTGTTGCCCTAGTTTGTAATGTAGTTTGCAACTTGTCGTTTACAACGATGACGATAGATGGCGCTTTATTTAATTAATCCAAGAATAGATTAAATTGTATTATGATGACTCTGAGTTGCATGAACCAACCGCAACCGGTTTGCCATTGTCGACATGTCGTGTGCAATTGTTTTTTTAAATGAAAGTGACTGTGTCATAACTTCAAAGATAGCCATAAATAGTTACTATCGCCATACATTAATGCAAGAACAATAACATGGTTTTGGTTTAAAGTTTTGTATAGTTTAATTTTTAAATGTTAATAAAAATAAGTCTTCATTCCATGTGGAAATCTATCCCTATTTAAATTTTAACAAACAACGAAGTTTATGTTTCATTTCGATTTAAGGCGGATCGTTTTGCAGTGCCCGCGAAATTCAAATTTCGAGTGGTTTTTCGCAGTTTGTAGGTCTATAATAATTTCTGCATTCATGGTAATGGTAATTGCGACATTAACTATACAAAATTCACAATTTTTATCTAAAACCATTGCTTAAAAATCATTATTGGAACTAAAAGTAGTGTAAAATGACAATTTTAACCAACTACACAGATTGCGCCAAGTTTTTGGCTTGATAAGGATTTATTAGTAAAGGTTTTACTTCTCAGTTGTGAATGTTGTATAGTTGATGTCGCAATTAAAACTACCATGAATCTAGAACTTGTTATAGACGTACAAACTGCGAAAAACCACTCGAAATTTAAATTTCGCGGGTACAGCGAAACGAACCGCCTTAATAATCATTTTGTAAATTGATAACCGGAAAGGGTATTTATAAGATTTAGGGTATTATAAATTTATATTATAACATAAAATTATGATTAGTTGTATGTGGCTTTATAAAAGCTGTACGTAAGGTAGATTTGCTAATAAAAACTGTATTACTTAATAAAAAAATATCGTAGGGAATATAATTTGTATGTGCTACTCGAGCATTTTAATACAATGTAATACATACACTTTGTTAAAAGACCCTGTCAGATCCGAAAGGGGCATATAGGTAACCCAACCCCAACACCAAATGAAAGAAGAAACGTTAAATATTCATGAAAGTAAACATATAATTTATGTTTAAAATTCAAGGTCATCGTGCTCAAATTGCCACAATTACCACAAAATGCAGATTTTTTTTCAATAATTTTATAAAATCATCATAGGGCTTGTTATGCTTGGCACCCCATGACGGTGGCGCTGCCACCGAAAGCATTGCTAGTTTCCTCGTTTTATAAAAAAATCGGGAATTTTAATTTTTCTTGTAAATTTAAAATGATCTCAATACCAGCTAATCTTTTCGGGTCGGGCGGGGTTTTCTTACCCATTCTTATTATACTTATTTTTCGGACATTATCATTTTGCAGAATTATAAAATTGATCAATACGGTAATTATTGTAGATTTTACATTTTTTATTAGGTATGTAAGCCCGAAAGAAAACTTTATAAATAAACCCTATTTAATTTTTTAGTGGTAACTTTTGTAATTTTAGAGTTAAAGTATTCGTTTAAATTTTAATAAAAAATGTTCACAAAATAAATATAGTGTAATAACATGAATAAAATTTTATCGGTATCACAATCTTATTATTTCTATTTACTGCAGGTTTATATGTTGGCCTTTCCTTTTATTTTTTGTTTGTATCTCAATTATTATTATATTTAATGGCTACCCTGGTGATACTGATCTCTATATTACTCCATGCTAGAGGATAGGATACTATTATAGAGATCAGTGCCTGGAAAACACATTTAATAAGCCGCTATTCCCAGCTGTTACTTGTTTTGTGAACGAATTTTAGGCGGAGTCAAAAGCTTGAAAGTCTGACACCAGGAGACCAAGTCTTCTATATAAATTTAATTAGAATGGTCGTCCAATAGCACTAAAAACTGACAGATTGTGTAGAGAAAACTAAAAAATCAACAATTAAGAAGTCATTGATGACGATTTTGCCATAATAAAAATAGTAGATTTGGGGGACCAGGGGGGCTAAAATGCACATTTAATGAATGACAATACTTTTCACGGACACATGGTTTACACATCGTGATTGACATTGCCAGTGTACGCTGAACCATTATAGCTGTACGAAAAGTCATACACAGCGAGCTCGGCTTATACTGACAATTTAAAGACCTATGGCCATGGACTGTGATTAAAGGTGTATATTTTAATCTCCCAGGTCAGAACCTATTATATCTGCATTTCTCACGCACGCGTTAGGATTTTAATACTACACAGATATTGCATTTGGCGACACGTTTGGCGTAGCGGCTGAGCGATCGGCTTCTGCGCAACGTGTTGTGTCCCACACGGAGCAAATATATGTATGATTTACAGGTCCAGGTCTGGGCGTTTGTCTATCTGAGAATTTGTGTTTGTAAACGCACTCACGATACAGGACAAAATCCTAGTGTGGGTCAACGTTTAAACAAATATATAATACTAGCAGAAGCTAGTAAATATCACATGTTTGTGTATCCAGTTAAATTTGCTTGAAATTGTACTAATAATTTAAAAAGTTATCAAATATAAACAGCGCTAACTATTATAAATCAAGAATGTACATCATCAATCCATTATATTATTTTTGTCCCAATGCTGGCCACGGGTCCTCACAGAATGAGAGGCATTAGGCTAGGCGTCCACCACACTAGCCTAATGCGGGTTACCACTTCACACGCCCTCCGTCGAGAAAAACTCTTAGGCATGCAGGCAAGCAGTATAATAATTATAGTTATCATGGAGGCAGTAGCGGACTAAGACTAGACTTTTGGGGGGGTCGTAGTCAGAGAGTAGGTACTTAGTCGTGAATAAGTAATAGGTTTGATAATTGACATTTCAAAATTATTAAGCCACCAAAACAAAAATACTGTTTCTTTGTTTTTCTATCCTGAGTTACATAAAATTTTTATTTATTTTTTATATTTTTTTCATTTCGGAGAAGAAAAAAAAACCTGTGGTGACGTCACTTATACGGTGGAAACTGAGAAAATTGAAATTTTGACGAAATAGCAGTAAATCAACAACAAAATAGGTACGATTATCAATATTTATAGAAAAATTTTTGAAGGGTCAGGATAATGACGCTATTCCCAAGTTCAACCCGTTTAGCCGTAGGTACAAATGACGTCATTTGGCACTTATGTCTATTTAGAATGGAAAGAACTTCAAACTCTTACTTTTAAGACCTTTGACTTGGTGTTCACTAGGTCACTGCTTCAAGAACGTAAAATTATGGAGGCATTTATCAACAAACACCTTCTCACCCTAAACGCATATTAGTCTCCGTTCCGTCGTAGGTAAAAATAACAAATCCGTACCCGTCATATTAATGAGATTTTTAGAACTTTTCTTCATAACGAGCGAGACCCCAGGTTTTACTAATCTGCCATATTCTAGAAAAGAAACCGTGATCCACTATTGAATATGTTCACAATCCTACCTAACTACATTATTATATAACTGTGTTTATTTACTCATGTTTCAGACATCATCGGCTACTTATAATTTTATAGTACCCCACGATGTATCAGAGTCGCTGCAGTTAGGTAGGAAATCACAGAATCGATTTCCTTCGATATAATTATTGGAACGAGTATACATTATTATGTATACATACTTTATCTTACATTACTTTTACTGCTCAGGTAGTAGGTACAACTCTATACTCATTGTAGTGCAACCCGGGGTGTTCAGGCGGATGAAAGGCGCTACGGTAGCATGCTGGAGTGGTGGTAAGTATCAAACAAAATGCGGATAATCAAGTGAATCAAGGGAGTCTATCCTCAGGTTTAACTTTTCTACACAATCCCCAGACTTTATATAATATGTACCTGCAGTCAAGTTTAGTGTAAAAATAAGTAGGTATAGGTAATAACTACTTACGTTGCGAACAGACGCGTAAATAAATAAATTAGTTTTCATATGTAAAAACATCAGTAGGGACAATAGTCACGAATGCGAGACATTTACTATCCCAATAGTCACGAATGCGAAACATTTACTATCCCAATTGTCTTAGAGTTTTTATATTTAACTATTATAATTTAATTTATCAGACGCGCACTGTTATTTCGGGGGTACTTTATACAAAATTATATTTATGTCCCTACAATCAAGGGCAAAAGTATGTGTATAAAGTTCTTATAAATTTTACAAACGAGAACAGTTGACAAATATTGAAATAAAATATTATTATTATATCTAGGTACCTATGTATTGTAAAATATATTGTTAATAGAATCCAAATAATCAATTCTCTGCGCACAGAGTTTAAAATAGAGCGTGGCTGATAAAATCTCCCGATGTACAAAAATGCTCACGTGTAAAAGAATTCATCAGTTAAAACGTTGAAAAGTGCTCATGCGAACGTACACTTGCTTTTCTAAAACTTAATTTGAGTTTCGCTCAGATTATTGTTTTTATTTCATTACTAGGCGACACGTTTCCCATCTATTATATACAAACCTTGTCCTGACAATAACGAACACAGAATTATCCAATTTGGTGTAGTCGTTCAGAAGTTATGCTCGTACCAGGGGTGTAACTACCGCTGTATCAGGCGTATCAATGATACGGGGCCCCAGGGCTACAGGGGCCCCGACGTGTGTTAACCCTAATAGGTAAAAACTATCTTTCTCTAACTTTTATGTCGGACGCTAAACTCCCCCCTAAAAAAAACATGTCTAATCATAAAAGATCTTACTTACTATAGGTAAATGGATTCACATAAATGATCGGTCGATTCTCGAGGGCCCCCCGACCAATCTTGATATAGGGCCCGTCTTGGGCAAGCTATGCCACTGGCGCGTACATAAATTTCGGTGATACATTTTTTTATATAAATATGTAGATAATGATAAATACGTATCTATGTAGGTACTCTAGAGTGGTTACAGATTTATAATTTAAAAGTTGATGGAGTATTATTTTCGTATATTGATGTGACGGCACTAGTGTCAGTGTAAACAATGTTTACGAATGCTTGACTGTTCATACACATTTAGCTTTTGTTGGTGGTTATCTTTTTGAGACATTGTGTGTAAGAGTATACCGAGTATACATATTTTTGCACTTGTCTGTACACTTGTACAGTGTGCCCAGTTTATTGTAGGTACTCAATGAATTATTCTCTTATCAAGGAAGACATCCTTTTTACCTTATATACATCTACAAAATATTTTAAAAGCGTAAATATGCCTTGGCTGGGCTGTACCCACATTGAAGATATATAAAAAAGGGAGGGATCTACGAATGACAAATCTGGACAAATCGATTATGACTTCAGCACAATAAAGTACCGAGGAGGTTTATTATTCATTTCATTGTTATATTTTTATAAGTTTTTTCCCTCCTTCTTTCGAAGTGAATTTTTTGGCTAGGTATTTGATTAGACTCATCATCATCATATCAGCGAATAGAAATCCACTACTGAACAAAGGCCTCCCCAAAGACTTCCACAGGGACCGGTTATATGCCGCCTGCATCCAATGACTCCCAGGGACCTTTACCAGGTCGTCCGTCCATCTCGTTGGAGGTCGTCCCACACTGCGCTTTCCGGTGCGTGGTCTCTACTCGAGAACCTTTCTGCCCCAGCTGCCGTCAGTTCTACGAACTATGTGCCCCGCCCACTGCCACATAAGTTTACTAATCTTTTGAGCTATGTCGGAAACTTTAGTTCTTCTACGGATCTCCTCATTTCTAATTCGATCGCGTAAAGAAATGCCAAGCATAGCTTACTCACTCCATAATTCGCTGAGTGACCTTGAGCTTTCTTATGAGACCCATAGTGAGCAACCACGTCTCTGTGCTATAAGTTATCACTGGTAACACACACTAGTTAAAGACTTTTTTCTTAAGGGAATGCGGTATTGTCAATTGTTGATTAGACTACCACTAATATTAGTATGTTATTTCTAAATATCAACTTCATAGGACATACATAGGACAACATCTTATTGGCGAAATCCTTCAAAAGTTCAGGTGCGTAGCACTCACATCGCAATCGGCCTGTATGTATGAGAAGATGAAGAAGATATCAATGTAGAAGAAGCAAAAGAAGTATGCAAGAATCGTAGCAAGTGGCAGTCTATAGTTTCTGCCTACCCTGGTGGGAGATAGGCGTGAGTGTATGTTATGTTATGTTTATATCAATTGGTCCTTGCTGTCATTCACATTTATAAAGGCGAGAATATAGACTTGCTCGGTGATAGGATCTTTTGGGGCCTGACTGGCTGGCGACCACCCTTACGTCGGACACTGTCGTAAAGCCCCTTTGTGTATGTATGTGTTTCGACTTTTGCGTGTGAGAGTCAGTTCACCCACGGTTGGTGCGGCACTGGCGATCTGCAGTCCTTAAACGGTTCTTATGGCTCGGCAACGCATCAGCAATTCCTCTGGTGTTGCTGGTGTCCATGGGCAACGACGATTACTTACCATCCGGTGGGTGACCTGCTTGTAGGCCGACATAATCAAAAAATATATTGGTACTTAACGCCCAACGCAATCAGGAATCTTTCGGCTTCAGATCCAGGCTTAAGCCTTCCATTGGTAAGAGTCGTATTGTATTTTTATTTAGGACTAGCTGTATCCCGCGGTTTCGCCTGGGTTGCCGGGAGTTTGTGTTCACAATTTCATGGATTTTAATTTCTTGCGCGGAACCTTAATTCCTTAAATAAAGTAAAAGTAGCTAAATTACCCCGTCTAATAATATTATTCGGAGTAATTAAAAAAAGACCTATTACTCTTTGCCAGTGAAAGTCCTGTCAATATCGGTTCAGACGTTTCGGTGATCACCCGGAACAAACAGACAGACAAATATCAAAAGTTTTTTCTTTTGTTGTAATACCGAATTTTCCATAATTAAGCATTTTGTAAAAAGCTGTAATTTTTACATTACAAACAGACACTTCTTTTTTATTGATTTGTATTGAAGATAATAGAGAGGTATGTGTAAATGTAGGTCAAGATTTCAAGAATGTGGCTATAATATTTTTGATGTAAAATATACATATTTTTGTCATTATATTGTTTAACTTTTTGTCGTAAAGTTTCACATTTTTTATTTAATACCTACCTAATATTTGTATTTATGTACGATCAATTCAAATTAGTGAAAATATGTAGTATATAATGATTTGTAGTAAATAATTTTTAGATCTAGCAACATTATACTTCTTTTTGACGATAGCGCCAACTGGTGACTAATAACTGTAACTTCATATTGATATCTCTCGCTCTGTTCATGTTGTAATTTATTCTAGTAATTTGTGCTACTTCCTGACAAATTCAATGTTTATAGAATATGTGTTCGTGTTTGGTTTATTCTCGGCTTTGAAGAATTAAAAATATTGTCTCCATGTATATGTTATGCGGCAAGTTACTTTCAAAACCAATGACATTAGATGAACTCGATGTGCGTTTTGGCCATTTTACTTGGCTTGCGTTGGTGATTCGTACATAGTCACGTGACCTAAGTGGTTTTTGGATCAATGGCGCCAAATGTCTGTTACAGAAAATGTATGTGAATTATGAGGTATTTTAACTTATTGCATTACTGCAAATTGATATACAATTGATTTGTTTTATATATAAGTTATACATTGATAGCGAAACGATGGAGAAAATGATGCGTAGGACTCACGTCAATCTGGCAACAAAACAGTGCTGCTATCTATGTTGTCAACTTTGTTATGTAGTCTACAATGGAGACTATTTGTGAGATAAATATTTACGGTTAATTAATATAGAATGAAGTTATTGGAATCTTCAGTGGTGTCGTGTGAGTGCATTTTGTTTTATGGTGGTTCCCGCATGTGAGACGGTCGGCGGCCGTTTTGTGGGAATAGCTCACCGCTATTTACCGTCTCGGCCCGATCACTGGCCCGCCATACATTTTACCCATGCAATAAAGTGAAACGTCAAACGGAATTGTTATTCATTTTCATTCATATAATACGGAAAATGATATATTCGAGTAAATATTTAGCATAAAACTCACTATGTGGAGCTAAAACAAGATTGTACTACGAAAACACCTGTACATTTTAGATTGTTGAAACCTAAAATTGTCATTTTTGTTCTATATGTCAAAATGCTTTTGTATCAAATAGTCTTATTCAGGGCTTCTTAACTATTATACCACTGCTAAAAACATTGAGTTGGTCTCAAATTTGTGTATTGCAGATTGTTTAGTTGTGATTTTGAATTCCTCATGATCACTGTTTTTGAACTGTCAAAATTATGTGGTACTTTGTATTTTGTGATTAGTTTTGGTGATACATTGAGCCTTACTAGAAATGTGCATAAAAGTTCTAAATATAAAGTATCCTTCATAAGTGGCGAACACCTGTAAAAGTAACATTATTATTTTCAGGCTTACGGAACGCAAACTGAAGTGCCATGTAGTGAATGATGTGACATTCTACACAATGTTATTACCGCGATCTAAGTGTAAAGCAGTCGACGGATCGTGAACATGTAGGTTGTGGACAACTAAGCGAGATGTCGTTGAGAGGCACAAAGCGGGCGTCTGGGATGCGCGGTGATGAAGCCGGCGTATCCAAACGCCGCAGGACGGAGCCCGAGGACGCTCTCTGGCAACTCCGCCCTGTCAGTGACCTCAAGATGTCATCAATATATAACAGGAGTGCCTCAGAGGCACCCGCTGAACTCTTCAGGTTTGTGTGTTCTGTTTGGATTGATTGCAATAATTGAATATAGTTTATAATTTAATATTAATATGTCACACAGTGTTCACAGTAAAATCATTTTAAATTTGGGTTTAAAAATTGCATTCAAATCAATTAGTTTAGATATTGGATAGCTTACATATACATGCAATAGTGTCCAGCATTAACATTGTATTTTGTTGTTTTTTCTACAATATGTAATAACATGCCAGTGCTTTATATTTAATGTGTTATTGCATTTGCGATTAATAATACTGCCATTTATTAAAGTTAATATTAGTCATTCAAAATGTTAATTCAAAATTTACATACATCACACAGCATCTACACTAGTATAATATTTATTTTCAGTTCTTCAAACTAATTATGAAATATGCTCAGTTTAAAAACAATAATGATTGATTAAAATTTTGAACATGGTTTTATGGGTTCAATACCCTGTATTTACTTAATGTAGTTACAGTATTTTGGGCTTTGTCAATATTATATAATAAAAATTCTGTAAATTATTATAAATGGCACTGCGAAAGTTATTCTGCTATTTATGAAATGCGAAATTGTATAAAAATATGATTAGATTAACATGCTGTGCTTAAGAATGTCATTCAAAATTAATGTGTAATATGTCAGTAACAGCAGGTGATGAGTTAAATTAGTTCAATTTAAAGGATTTGAACAGAGTTAAGATTTTCTGTAGACATCACTTACAAAATTTACCTACACACCTAAAATCCATCATTGTTCATATAATTTTTCTGTGCGCTTTTATCAGTTTTCAAACATTTTTTACTTAACCATTTAATGCTTTTATGTAAGCACAAGTTACTCATTTTTAATTTTGCTGACATTGTGTAAGTCAAGCAGTATTTGAAAAATAAATGTTAGAAATATATTGTATTTTGTTAAAAAAATAACATTATTCAGTCAGAAAATTATATGTAGCAGATAATGAAGCAAACCATGCGACTGATAGTAATTGGAGAAATACTTTGATCTTTAATTTGATTAATAATGTAAATACTTTCGTGAATACTGACAGTATGCTGTTATATTATACAAACTATAAATATTGACATGATGGTAAATTGAGAGGATGGGCCTTACACAAGATATAAAAGTAATGAGTTATGCTTAAGTAAATCTACTTATGAAAATCAGAACTTGGCTAGACAGGGGTTGGTTTTTGGCCATGTTTCATGATATAAATGCTAATCATTTCCTTCAAGCTCTTTTGATGACAGTTTGGCCAATACCTGCAAAACATACAAGAATTTAGTGCTTACATCATTTTATGTGCTATGAGGGTCCTATTGACCAAAAGTAAATATCACTAAAAAAATGTCCAGCTTTGCATGTTAGCGAAGCGAAGTAAGCACTAAATTCTTGTATGTTTTGCAGGTATTGGCCAAACTGTCATCAAAAGAGCTTGAAGGAAATGATTAGCATTTATATCATCTTATTATTTTACATTACTATTGCTTCATCATACTGGTATTCAATGTTATACAAATCCTGATATTGGATTTTTTTTGCAATGTACATTGACACATCCCTTTTAACTTTGCAAAATTACAACTCAGATTGTAATTGCTACTGAGAATATAAAGCTGAACTAGACCTATTTAGTGCAGCCACGGGGACACAATATGCCATACACAAAGATAAATAATTTTATACGTATACATATACGTACTCATGTATACTGCGCCGAATAAATTTATTTCTTTATTTCTAATAATTGAAAAAAATATTTGATTATTTCTTTAAAAAATACAGCCTTTTTAGCCTCATAAACTAATGAGCATTGTTATTTTGATCAAATATGTCATTTGAAGAATGGACGCATTTGTTCTTATCGGTGTTCAATGATCACAATCCTGAAAATCATACCTATTTATTATAATAATCTCTCTTGGTTCTAAATTGAAATAAAACCTTTGACCAACCCTTCAGGGTGTACAGGATATTTTCATGTTTGTTCTAAGAAATGTCTTTATTATACGAGTCACATAACTTGGCTTTTAACTCTTTCATTGAACTTAAAAAAGTGTGAAACTTGTTCTTTAAAATACAATCCATATTATTGAATAATGCGGTAAAAGTAAATAATTGTTGACACAATAGCAAAGAACAAAAGTAAAAGCGAAACTATATTACCGCCTGCAAAACATGAGCAGAACCATATAAAAAATATTATGCCAGCATAAATCGTTGTTTCGTCAACATTATCGTTCTCCATCCCTGCTGATCTGAACAGTCCTTGAAGACTGATAGTAATCCAACACGAATCTGCAAATAAATAGACATTATTCCATTAAAGCATCTTGCAAATATGGTTACCCCTTATTGATATTATATTGAATAAAAATAATCTTTATAAAAATGTTACCCGCCCTCGGGTATTAAGAACGGTGAGGTGTAGGATTGAACATCGTGGGTGCGTTTACTAATATAAATTTTCATGTATACAAAAACTCAGACCCAGAATAACTTACTGTAGGCCGTACTTAGAAATATTTGTACCATGCAGGAATCAAACCCACAATCAGTGTCATAGAACCTTCGTGTAGTTCGCCACGCAGTGACCGACAGAGAATTTCGTTCATCTCCATAATTTACTTATTTTAAACTTAGAAAAATTGTGAATAAAAAAATATAATTTGAGTTTCAATGTCCTAATTTTGTACCAAGTTTTTGTTCAGATATCAAATTATTGAATAGTAAATTTGTCAAAATTGAACAACTAAATAAATTTTAGAGTAAGTATCGAAGGATTAAGTTAAAAGAAATGTAAAAAGGTACAAAATGAGTTTTATAATATAGGACAATAATAATCTAATAACATTAAATTTAAAATTTAAAAAAACCCCCGCCGCATCAAGTCATGGTTACCGTGTTCATGCAATATTCTTGAAGTAAAAATTTCCGAGATTCAAATTAATCAGATGTGGAAGTTGCTCACATCCCTTCATGAACTAGAAAAGAGCTGATAATCTTCAAATGGCTGGCCAGATTTTCTTGAATCATAGCTAAGAACACTCGATCAAGTCACCTTTCAAGTTTGGGAGCTACGATGCAACAGACAGAATTATAGCACTCTTCTTTTTTGCGCAGGGGGTTTAAAATTAAAAACCTCAGTTAAAATATCGACCCATTCTGATGTTTGCTTATATTTATTTTAAATGGTCTAAGGGTGAGGCACATCCTCTCATCAAATTTTTGTAATGCTGGACCCGGGGTTTTTGCGAATATTTGTGCTAATCCAAAATCCCGATCCAGAGAAATATATATGGATTTCAAAAATTAAATGTGGATAGAATCTTTCGAGCTATATAAATATTCGTTAAGTCCTTATAAGTATGGCTACAATGTAAGCGAAGTCATGCTGGCGATAGCTATGGTTTTATAAGTTAACATTTTATTGTGATTGTCTCCATCAATATATTCAGGCGAATTTGAACCTTATGTATAATGCTGTTTAAAGCTGTTATGAATCAATAGGTAATTGATGGGACCTACCTTGAATTGTTATATCCGTCGAGTCTTCAGATCACGCAATTATCTGGAAATATAAAATTATATTACAATAATATAATGACGAAATTCCATCTGTGGTGGTTTTTATATAATGTGTTTGACTAGGTATTTCAAAATTAAAAGATATTTTCATACCAAAGATATAGATAGACCTCTAATATCTGTTAATGTAACCGTGATTACGTTACTGGTTGGAATTATAGATTGTAATAGTTATAATTTATATTTTATTTATAATATCTGCACTGTAAATAACAAAAAACGATTAACTCCATAGTTTTAAATTAGCCTCACTAATACATAATAATCTTTTCTGTTTAGCTTCACAATGAAAAATTATTTTGTATTAATAAGAACATTGATGCATGGTCGAGCATCTAAAACAGGCTGGTGAAATACTCACTAATACCGCAGATATTACTTAGTTAGGTATTTTTTTTTACATAATAATTTTCCCATCTTCCAAAACAAATTGTAAATTGTTTGTGGAAACATGTTATTTTTTTTGTTGAACAAGTAATTTATGCGGTTCTCAAATATTTGGATATAAATGTCATTGTTCTGGTGATATAGGTATACAGCAAGCATGGTAAGGTATGAACGACGCGATTTGTACCCCTATGCATTTAGAATGTAGATATACTAATAGTCGTTAACACAGACCAAGTACTCCTGCCAAAGAGGGTTCAGCGAGGTGGCAAGGTAAGGGGTGGACTAAATGCATAGTTTATAATTACATCGCAGAAAAGATTAATATGTATTGAGAGATTTTTACAGGCAATACTAGTGTTAAACTAGAATTGTTTTTTATGTTATATATCCATATTGTATTTTGTCTGTAAAAAAACAATGGTTATGTAAAGACTGCAATTGTTTAACAATAGCTAATCACACCAACATACGAATTTCAGAAAGGACCTTATCAGCGCCATGAAGCTGCCGGACAATGAGCCCTTGACGCCGTCTTCGTACTGGATAATCACAGATACGTGGAAACAGGACTGGGAAAGAGGAGTACAGGTGCCAGTCAACCCTGATTCTCTGCCCGCGCCCATAGTCAAGATCATTGACAATCCCCTACCACCCAACTTTCAAGAATTTAAATTGTAAGTAAATTGCTCACATCAAATTATTAAATTCACATTCACTGTATTGTATTTTTCTCTAGGTCAGGCCTTACCTGACTGAAGAGGGGATGTAGGGACAGACAATAACATATCAGAAATCCTTACAGATATTTATATATGTCGTGGGCCGATAGTTTTAAATGGGCCAATCGAGATTTGCCTGGGCAGATCACGATATGCTGATATGATCGATTATTTCATAATGTGCCTAACTTAATTTCTGGCACTCGCCGAGGCCCCGCTCGCTTCCCTCGCTCGGCTCGTGCATTGTGTGGTCACAATTCTAACCTAACCGATATTTATGTTTCTTTCATCGGCAATCACGAAATGGCGGCCCATCGTGATTTAAACGATCGGCCGACGATATATACATGTCAGTTAAGAGGGGCAATACAATTTTTTGTTTTAATACCTTTAATCCGTAAGATTCAATGTGTAATCTTGACGACACGTTTGGCGTAGCGGCTGAGCGATCGGCTTCTGTGTCACGTGTTGTGGGTTCGATCCCCACACGGAGCAAATATTTTTATGATCTACAGGTAGTTGTTCCGGGTCTGGGCGTTTGTGTATGTAAAATAAATTTGTGTTTAGTACTACTAGTGTGGGGTACGTTTTTAAAAAAAAAATCTGCAATGCATTTACACTTTACATTAATTCAGAAAACACAAATTAACCTTTATAATACCGAAGTATTTTTTTCTGACAGGCCTAAGGATAAATACGTGCACCTCGGCCGCGATGCTCACTATCACTCTGATAAGCACATACTGAGTCAGACGCCGGCGCGTGCGGAGGCGTCTTGTAGTTATGACTTGGATGCTACTGACACCGCATGGCTAAAATTGTTAAACGCTGAGCGTGCGAGGGCCGGCGCCCCTCCAGTCACTGAAGACCAGCTCGAGAAAGTCATCGAAGAGCTCGAGGTAAGTGTCTTTGTCAATCAATACTATATATTTCCAAGAAAATGACGCTTTTTGAACTGTTCGTTCGAATGTGTACGGAATTTTAGACTTTAAGGACGTGGGATACGTATTTATTGAAAACATAGATTATTGAATTGGTTGCGTATGTGCTACCTCTAAGGTTAAAAATTGATTCCTACCTCATGATAATAAGAATAATATATAATTGGAAAGCTTTGATAAATAAAGTAATGGTTTTACATAATTATGATGCTTTTTTAGGGTTAAATGGTTACTGTTGATTTGAATATTTGTCAAAATTAATTTGCGAAGTTAGTGCCCACGTTACATAATTGAAATATATGTTGGTATTTCATTAGCGATGAAATTGAAGCGAAAGCTAATATGATACCCATTATTTATGATACAAATTTCTCAATTAATGTCCTGGGCATTTTCACTACATTTTTATCGCTAATTTTCACAGGTGAATTTTAAATGACACGAGCGGTAACTACCAAGTGGCATGCGTACTGATAGCATCAGAATAACTTACAGCTGTCTTTGACACTGACTGACGGGGCAAAGATCACTATTGAGAGAAGTTTCTTTGTTTGACATTGAAGACACGGAAAATGTAAAGCAAAACACATTGCTGTATTGATATCTGACTATTGGTATAGTCGTGTTGTAAGAAGCCACTAGGATATTTCCAGGTATACTGGTAAAAACCGATTCAGAAAACTGTTTTCGTCAAGTTTGAAATACTTCAAGTCTGGGCGTACTATTACTGTACATCCTCAGCCATATATGTCTTAGTATTTATTTCAATCTATTAGTTGTTCTTTTGTTTCGGTGATAGCACATTTACACATAAGTTTATTTGTGAAGTGACGCCTAGGATTTGTGATTCGGTTCGTGTAATGAGTTTACAATGTATATAACATTTAACCTGTCCAATTGATGAATGCTTGCACCTGCTAGCGTAAATTTCGTGTATTGAAACGTCTCACCGCACTACGGATAAGCTGCTGTAAGACCGCGCTCTGTCAATATTGCAAGATTCTTTAAGATTATTCAACATTCTGGAAGGTTATGAATACAATGCTGAGGCTAAATCTACAATCTATCTACAACTCGTAAAGTAAAAAGTAAAGTTCCATTAATATTCCAGAAATTTAGTAAGACAACACAGTATTTATATTATTAAATTATTAATGAAGCAAAAATTTATAGTTTTTGAAGATTGTATGTTCATAGTAAATAACGGAAAGAAATTATAAGATCACTTCCAGTTCTATCAAATATACTTGTACAACTTTTGCGAACACGAGCCCAATTATGATATTTGAGTGTTTCACATTATCCTTTGGGAATTGCAATGGGTACTATTTACGCCAGAAGTAATGAATGCAACTCTTTGTTGTTACTAAACTTTGATTGGACCATCATCATACATCAGAACAATGATTTAAATTAATACAGCTTAGGCATAGTATCGAGTGTTTAACACCGTCAAAGTGAAGAGAGTATATTTATTCTCATATGGATACTAATTGATATTACACCCCTCAGGAACGTATTCGTCAATGATATATTGTTTTAAGTATGCAGGTGTTTTGAGGGGCGAATAATCATGACTTTTGGAGTTTTTATAAACTCTTTTTAATGATTATAATTATTAGATTAGAACTTCGTTTATCGTGAGACATGTTGAAATACTGCGTGGATAGCTAGTTGAACCCTTATCTTTCTGTGGCCTTAGCAAATAGTCACGTGTCTATCCTAAAGAATCATCTTTAGGATAGACACGTATATTATACTATATTGATACATATATAGATATTGATACTATATATATTATATTGATTATTGAAAATTAGAATAAAGTTTCATCCGTATAACGCTTTCGCTACTATTTAATTTTACAATTGGGCGAGGAAGAGAACCGTGCAAGAGAAGTAAATTAATAAATTATGGACTAAAACTAACAAAACGTTAAAAAAAAACAAGATGACTCAGATACCTTTGATTTCCATCTTGCTATGTCGTTTCAGTACCGTAAGCTGCGATTCTTGAGTGGGTTTGTGGAGACCGACACTATAGTTGCATGCTTTATAATCTTTTCGATTTTTCGTCAGACATAGTTATCCTATTCACACACACAATTGCACTCCACCAAAAGAAATAAAATAAATTACTTATTAATAAAAATAATTTATAAAAACGTAATTTTTTTAATGCTATTTGAGACATTTGTTTTTGTCATAAATAATACTAAAGCGTTAGGCAGAGGTGTACTAATTATACACCCACAGTTCTCCGGTATGTTTAGGTACCATGTAATAGAGAGCGAGCCTATTGTCATTAACCGGCCACATACCCAGGCTCCGAGCTGCTACTGAGAATTTCATAGAAAAACCCCCTAATCGACCTAATTTGATCTGGTGATCGAATCCAGGACATCTAGAGTAGCATAAATTATACTAAATATATTAAAAACTAGAGTTCCCGTGACAATCTGTCTAGTAGACATTATAATCCAAACTTTTTTATTCTCGTTTTCCTATATGGCAACTGTAGTATATAATTAATGCTGACATTGTGTCAAGCAACACTTGCCGGCTATAGGTAGTGCCTACTAGGTACTTATAATCCTTTCCTTACCTACAATTTCGATGTCTGAATCCATCACTCACTACATTATATAATACTAACTTCTGCCCGCGACTTTGTCTGCGTGGACTTCAGGAATGGGTCCGATTTGGATAAAAAGCCCATGTCTTATTCCAGGCCATAATCCTTCTGTGTGCCAAAATTTATCCAGATCCGTTCAGCCGTTCTGGCGTGAAAGAGTAACAAACATCCATACATACAAACTTTCGCGTTTATAATATTAGTAAGGATATTCTCCCGTCATGATTTAGCAAACTGCAATTTAAAATACAGTAAAAATAATTTTTCCGTTATTAGAATGAATGAATCATAATTTGAACTTGACGACGGAGCTACTCCCACTTATGCTCGTACTTCGGAATACCAGACTGGATAAATCCTAATGAAAAGGTGAATTCACGATTGCACCTACAGACTGTTCATTTCAACAAAAATCACAAATAATATGTAGGTGGGTTTTCGCTTTGCATGCATATCATATCGTAGATTTATTTCAATTAATTCCGGTATTTTGTAAATGTCACCGGAAAATAGTAAAACAAGCGCGATTGAAAATGAAATTACAATTTGAGGGATTACATTTATTGATAGTTTCCAAGCTAACGGTGGCCGATCGTCTAATTGTAAGTGAAGAAGTGGCTTAGTGGTCATAGCGTCTGGTGAATCTAACCAGAAGACGCAGGCTCGAATTGTTTCTTTAACTAAATAACTTAGCATGCAAAAATGCAAAATACAAAAGATAACGAAACTGTAGTCAATGGAATCCCACAATATGAGCACAGTTGAAATGAGCACTAATTGACACACAGATGTATATCGGTTCACAAGATAACGGTCAGTCGCCGTTAGATTAAAAATATCGAATGTAAGCGTCATAACCAATCTAATTTTGATTGAATGTTCCCAATTTTATGTCAGTTTACAATTTCGCTCCATTATTTACAAACAGCTTACAATTATGTGCTGACATAAATATAAGTAACAAACAGCTTATGCAAATTACAGCCTATGATCCGAAGTGCGTAATGCATCCGATAGGGGTAAAACAAAAGATTATTTTGTCCTTATGTGTGAAAGTGGCTTGACTTGCTAAACGTCCGAGCTTAATTAATTCGCGGTTTTCGATGCCCTGGACGGTTGTCAGATCACCCATCTCCACTTAAAGCCGATTTGATTGGTTCAGCGTGTTATTGTAGAGCAAAATTAATAAATACGCGTTCCGTTTATTTCGTTGCTTTGAATGATGGGGATTGGTTTGATTGGTCCTGACTTTATTGAATGCAGTCTCACACTCGATATAGCAAATAGATGTCAACAAACTTCAAATTTCACTAGGTATCGGCTAAAAAAGATTTTTCAATTAAGAATTACTCACGGGATTGGTAAATAAGAGAGCTAGTCATTAAACTATCATTTCTTTACTAGGTATTATACGGGAGAAACGGCGTTAACTTAAGTAATGTTATAATTAAGAAGAATTTGTTTGGTACAACAACACAAATAACAAAATAATAGTATATTTTCTATTGCGTTATACTATATGTATATTTACTTGTTTCTTGATGATTGTTTTTCTTGTGTATATTTATTTATTCCTATACTTCCTCTACAACAATCGTAACTAAAAATTACACTAGTTGAAGAAATTTTGTAGTAAGGGTGTCCAGCTCAGGGACAATATATTGACTTGCCCCCCATTACATGGGATCCCAAAATAGTTGGACATACCTAAACATATTTTTCGGGGAATACAAGTGTGATGGTATGATACACATACCCTGATTTTAAAGATTCATCAAGATAAATTAAGTGACTTTTAAAATTCTACCGTAATGATTAAGACGACTCAAATTGCTATGATTGTATCAGAAAATTCTCAGCTTATAGCTGCTACTGGTTATGCCTACTTATAGCATCACAGCCTAAAGTAATTTGTCAGACGGAGGGTGCAAGTGCGCCCGCGGATCTCACTAAATTAAAAAAAGTGAAAGGACATCAAAATCGTTCACCCTCAGGTCCTCCCTGTAGTAAAAATAATAATCCTATGTCCCCACCCCTTTCGACCTACGTGCAACGCATTAGAGTATTGAGTATCTAGTTGTCACTAATGAATACCTCGGAAGAGTTCGTGCATAAATACTACTGAAAGTTTTACTGATATTATATGATTTTTTTTAATTGCAAGAATTCTGATGCCGAACTCGAAGCTAGGGTTTTTTTGCTAGTCTGTAGTTATTTAACGTTACGTTAATTACGTAACGTAATATTGCATCTAAGGAAGCTCAAGAACATATAAAAGGAATAACATGCATGCCTGCCTTAACAGTTCTCATTATTTTAAGGCAGGCGGAGGCATATTATTGGCTGGCTATTCATATTTAACAAGGATTTATTGCAATATACTTTTGCACATTACAATCTTCTTAAAATAGTCTTCACATAAAATAGTCTGTCATATGTTTTTTTTACGGAATGCTATCAGGGAACGTTAACTACTATTGCAAATCGTTAGAGAAAAAAAAATCAGAGTTTGTATACTCGGGAATTCATTCAGAGCTGCGTTAGGCACAAAAAACATGAAATATAAACTCACTAGGTATTGAGTGCACTAAACCACAATTGATTCCTACCTGGCCTGACAAGGCTCTAGGAATAAAGCTTCTCAATCGAGCTACACCTTTATTGGAAGGATTGGCCACATAAGCCTTTAAACTGAGAGTAGTGGAAGGAGAGTAGGAACGCTTTTACCCTGCAGCGGGACGATAAAAGTTGAATAAAAAAGATAATTATAAGATAATTAATATAACTTAATCAGATGAACGGCGTCTACTGATTTACAGAGGCCTCCCACTAAATATTTCCAGAATGAATGTTTACATTTTTACTTGTGACATAACATGTTTTATGTATGTACTCGTATATGATATGGAACTAGTAATAAGTCGGGCTTTTTTATTATGCCCGGACGTTATGAATGACAATGACAAGCTAGTTAGGGCGAAGTAAATAATTAAAATTATTTATCACATTGTCTAGACATTATGAATATATTGTTATATGGTTTTCGGGTATTCTGATAATACACAGTACATTGCAGGGGGTGAGGGGTTACGCGTAACTATCATATTCGCACTCGCCGGTTGTTCACGTTAAATGTAAGTAGGTAAAAGTTTTAGAAATTGTGTTGTTAACCCCAGTGCATTAAATACTGACATTGATAACCAGGCGGCGCATGGACACTGGACACTATTGTTCTAGCCCTTCAAGAGTTGAAAGGAATTTGTGATGTTTTCGCTATCCTGTCAGTTCTCGTCAAATTAGCGGCTCCATTATTGCACGTTCGCATTGTTTGTCTAGCAGCGTAGGCAGCAATATCAGTTACTAGCTGTCTGGAAAACTAAGTATGTTATTAACAACTTATTTATTTTTAATTTGTAGCTTAGTTGCTAACAACCCTTGTTTTTATTTCTCCGTCTCAGACCGATCACCTTGATACTATATTGATTTCAGTAAGGACTTTATCTATTATGGGAAACCCATTTATGTAGCTACCACACTTGTAGGATAAGGCTTTCAGAAATAAGTACGAGGTTTCATAATAATTCGGTGACTTTGAGAATTTAAAATAAATATTTTTAGATAATAATTATTTTTCTATATAATCTGTTTTTAATTTAATACATTTTGACTAGAAATTTTCACATCTTCAACCCACCAAAAATATATTTTTGGTTGGTTTGCTTAATTTGATGGGAATTTATGTTCATCAATCCGTATCATAATATTTGAGAAGTAGCAAAAGTCCACGGGATCAATTCAGGTGAACGTGCGGCAATAGTTATTATGGTTATCCTTATCACTTCCTAAAAAGTCATCCAACAAATCCTAAATTCAGTAAGCCTAAGCGACTAAATTAAAAGGTTTTCCCCAGCTTGAATGTCATCCGACGCTAAATGAGATTAAAATGAAATAAACTTTTATATTTCATTATAAAGTTTTTTCCACGGCACTGCAACATATATTAACAACTGAGTGAATATATTCCGTTTTGTTATATTCCCATGGTGTTTACAGTAACAGCAATAAAAAAAATTGTGAGACAAGCTTTCTTATTTATAATTCTTAATAAGTGATCCCGCAGGCGATCCTTCTAATAAAGCTATAGTGTTACAATATTTTTGATAATTCTGTTGTTCAAAACCACCGAAAATTATCCTAATATTCCTTGTATTCTTGTTATCCTAATAAATTAAGCTAAGCGAGAATGAAACTGGTTTTCCATCGAACGTCCTTTGCACACATTTCTCGCTTGCGTCGCTCGCTCACGTCGCTGGCCCTTTCCACCAGAGTTGCTATTTGAACAAGTAAAATGAAATAAGCCTAAAAAATAAACATTTATTCGGAAAGAACTGAAAATCTCGATGAAAATTAATAGTTGCTTGATTGTTCCTTCTTTTTGTCCCAACTACGGTAGCTAAAACAAATGGTTTGTCAATCAACAGGAATGCAGCTTTCAGAATACTTCACTGAATTAAATGAACTTAATTGAATGCTGTTCGTTGGTAAGCGCGTCACTTGAAAACGCTAGGACTGACTAGGTTATTGTAATAGTCTATAATATGGTTTTTATGGAAGGAAAAATTTAAAAACCTAAATATAAAATTAAAGTTAAAAATTCTGATTGTTTAGGACTTAGGCCTTGGTTATCTTTTGGTTATTCATTATTAGGCAGATTATTGGAACATAGATAAACTAAAACAATAAAAAGGTGTTTATCTTGAAATCATTTTGATGACTCGGGTAAAGTTGATATTTCGGGAGTTGGTGGCCAAGTAATTTAACTAAGCTTTAAATACACGTAATTGATCTTCGAATTGCGAATTTATTAATATCATAGGTTACAGGGTAAATATGACGCATTTCTATCGGACTATATTGTTCAAATTAGTATCGTAAACTCGATTATATAAGCATCTCTTATTACGTAACAAGAGTTTTTGGGGTTCTTTCCTCCATTCCATGAAAGGGCATTGAATCTTTAATTTGTGATGCTGTAATAGCTATGACCTGTTGATAGGTGACGTTCTATTCGCGTTAAGATTTTCCGGAAGAATTCTTGTAATATTTGCGGAAAATATGAATTAATCTATTGTTTACATCGGGTAATATAGAAATATTTTATACGGAAATTCGCGTACTTTTCCCGGGATATAATGTACCCTAAGTATATATTAAAGTAACATAGGTCCAGCGTTTGTTGTGGCGTGATTGAGCCTTGAGATTTAAACAGATGATATATCAGTGTTTTACATATAGCTACTGGTATCAAACCGCCGCTCAATTTGGGCGATACCGATATCCTATGTGTTGCTGGTTTTATACTAACTAAATGTTTCTTTCTTTCTTTGTTCTTTATAAAGATATACTGGTCGTCAGGCTTTTCCAACATCTTACAGCTATTAACAATAATTGTCAAAGATGTTTCTGTGTGCACAAGGTGAAATTGGTTGGTTGACTAATACAAGCGGCTGATGTGTTTGTGTGGTGATCAGGACTGACGGCTTAATTAACGTTTTTCTCTGAAGCAAAGGAGTTTCGATGTGCTAGAAGTACTTAGAAAGCCATAGACCTTAGTAGGCGCAGCCTTTAGGTACAATCACAAGTCTCATCAATGTACCGAACATTGGCGAGATTTCCGATCTCTTCCACCTCTACAAATAACAATTTTTACGAGTCTCAACTCTGAACGCGGACTACTATACTACACCACCAATATTATCTTTGTGATTTAAAATTCAACATACCATCACGCCTATATTCCCCTAAGGTTTAGGCAGAAGTGTACTAATGAACACCCACAGTTCAACGGTATGTTTAGGTCCCATGTGATAGGGGGTGAACCTATTGCTATTAACCGGGCGCAAGTCCAAACTCATCGGGAATCGAACCTAGGACCTCTAGTGTAGCAGTCGCGCTTGAGACCACTAAACTAACAAGGCTGACAACATAATACCAATGTAATGTTGGTAGTTTATGTCCTGGTCCTAGCCCCAGTCTCATTTGTGCCACTGGTTTATTTTTTGTATACATATTTTTTTGTAATGTTATATTTATTGTATCGAGATTTCTAACAAAATAATTTTTCCGAAGAATTTCTATTGTTAATTGAAAATCTCAAACACGTGCCGAAGCTTAAGAAAAAGATAAAAATAAACTTGGTAGACTTACTAAGAATAGTAACATTTGAGTTGTAATGTATTAATATTATATATTAAATTGTGTTGGCTGCCTATTTAGGGCGCGAGGTCCTCATTCCTATTCTTCAAAAGTCCGTCAAAGGGCTATTGATATTTTTGTTAGGAAATTCTCATTAGCAGCCACTTAAGAACATATTACATCACCACTTCCTTCATCTATAAGGAAAGAATCGTGTGATTATGATTGTGTCAAAACTTACTTTAAGGCTTCTAAAATAAATATTATCATTAAAACTTTCACTTTTACCACTTTCTTCAAAGCTCACTCTGTAAACGGTAGTATTTTTTTGTGGAACATTGAATGTCAATGCTTGCTACTGAGGACTTGTATTTCAAATAAATAGAGAGATTTGAAATATCTAGTTTACATGTGATGTACAATACGAAAATGAATTTTTCCTTTCCACAAAATGCCCAATCTACGCTGCCTTGCTCTTTATTACGTCTTGGCGTGGGGCTCTGCCGTGCCCCCAAGAAAGCCTTTTCTAAATACTTAGCTCTGGAAAATATGTGTTTTTAAATAAATTATAGTTACGAAAAAATAATTTTGTTAAAGTAGTATAATATTATTGGACGTATCACAATTTCTTTATATAAAAATCAAGAGAAGTATGTGTGAAGCTGGGTAGGCGGTATGCGCTCCCACAATTAGTAAGGCTAGTGCGCATTATCCCCCGCGCAGCCCGGACCAACCTGGTCTTGCTCTTCCTTTCAGCATTCATTCGGGACGCGCGTTGCACTTCGGTAGTTTACACCACTACTCGTCAAAAATATTCAAAAGTGTTAAAAGTTAAAGTGTCAAACTTTTTGAAGTTAATATTTAAATTATTAATAGATTTCTTGTTCAATACCGAAAATGGAGGAGTATTATTCCGCCTCTTTTATGTTCTTTATGTTCCTTCATTTCATTTTTATGATTTTTATGATTTACTTGATCGCTGCTTTATATTATTTTTATTTATACCGGTATTAAGTTTAAATTTATTGTGGAGCAAAAATACGGTGCCTAATTATGCAGAGATCTTCGGAGCAGCCCGGACCATCGAAGTTGGTTCATGCAGTATGTATAATAATATACTTTCACTCCCGGATATTTTAAATTGACGTACTGATTATTTTTTGTTTCTGGTAAACAGAAATATTTTAAAGATCAAAATATTTTTACTTATTAAGAAAATACAAGCAAATAATTTTGTTTTTAAATTATCGAACAGAAAAATATAGTATGGTTCAATTAGGTGACCGGGAGTGTTTTCAATAATATTAATTAATAATATTAATTAATTATGATATTTATTTATTCTTATATTGTTGATTGTCTGATATTAAAATTTACAACGAAGACGGCGGGATATCCGGGCTATCTCGCCCTCTTCGGTTAGGCGGGAAGCTTGAAGGATAGTTGTTGACTGGCGTTTCTTATTTAATTATAATGTTAAATAGTAGTGTTGATGTAATGTTTTTCAATATAGTAACCCATTCAACTGTTCACCCCACAAGGGATTATGCGGTAAATGATAAATTTGGGCGCCTTGTGATTATTATAATTTATGATAGAATTTTCAGTTATGTCACATTAAGCTGGTTTGGGATACATTCTAGTAGTTTTTGGGTTTTTGATGTTTCCGTCACAACGTATTTTAAATAACTTAGCACATTAAAAAATAAACATGCTTTTACCTTTTGTTCCCTTTTGGGGTAAGTAGTTGTTTTGTTTAAATATAATATTTACATTATTTATTGGTATTTTAATTGCAGTGGCAGTGCAGATCCCTTATAATCCTTTGATTTCCATGCTCAAATTCCTATCATGCGGCAATATTATTATGATATATTTATTGGAAATAGATTATTAATTTAGGGATGCTAAGATACGCGTTTTGGTCGATACTTACATTTGATCTTGTATGGGTACCTTTGAATTTGTATCGGCGACCGATACCGATACGGATGTTGAATGTTAAGGGTCCGACGGTGGACCGAATTGGCCATACAAACGTAATACCAAAATAAATCGTAATTACAACATAATATAATCAAATTGTGGTATTATTCGTATTTGAATACCGTTAATTTAGGTTCCTACCCTTCCATTTCGTTCAAAATACTTCACTGTTAATTTTACGGTTTTCTGGTCGTTAATTTCCAGTGAATAGATTGAATTAGAATCCGAATAATAACACAATTTGATTATACATACTGTTACGAGCTGGGGTTCGGGATAAATTTAAGTAACACCAATTTCACCGAAACAACAAATATTTTAATTAACTTGACAAACACACAACAGAAATTACTGAGAGAGTCACTACAGTATTACTTATCGCACTATAATGTCGCACTTGTAATCACTTAACTTTGCTTCGATATTCACTTCACCGTGTTTAGAACTAAACTGCCCCGGACGGCCCTCACGACCTGTATTTATATGAGTCACGAAGATTCTAGAATCGAACATTCTCGATAGGTCCACAAAATACGAGTAGGTAAGTACCTAAGTACCTACTTATAAACAATAGACGATAAAGTGATCGTCTATTGTTTACGGTCATTCACCTTGAACCCGGCTTTTCTTCGAATGTTCTACGTGCTTCTACGACTTATCTAGAATCTTCGTGACCCATCTCCGTACTAATAGCCACTTCGCGTAACACTACCCCCTCCTAAGACATGCTCGTCCCGAGCATCATTAGATCCGTAATAACGTGCCAAACGATCCACATGAACGATCTTCGGAGCACCTCTTGGCCCTTTTTGTATCCGGTAGGTGACGTCGTTGATCTTAGTCACGACTCGGTAGGGGCCGTCCCATTTTGCTTGTAACTTGGGTGACTTTCCTTTGCTGCGAACCGGGTTATGTAGCCATACTAGTGAGCCCTCATTGAAGACTTTATTGTTGATCTTGCGGTCATAACGGGTCTTCATTCTCTCAGAAGTTTGTTGGCCCGACTGCCTGACATGCTCATATATGTCATTCATCCTGGTACGCAAGTCGTTCGCATAATCAGTCACACAGCAGGGGGTGTCTGGAGGGATGCCGGTGATGAGATCTGCAGGCAACCGTAGTTCTCTTCCAAAGTTCGCGAAGGCTGGTGTCACCGTCGTACTTTCGTGAACTGCACTTCGATATGACAAAAGGAATGGCTGGATATGCTTATCCCAATCTCTCTGCCTACTTCCTACAACTTTTGCTAGATATCTTTCTAAGGTCTGATTAAACCGTTCGACCATTCCATCAGACTGTGGGTGGTAAGAGGTGGTTCTGGTTTTGTGGGCACCCATTATTCGACATGTTTCCTGGAATATTTAAGATTCGAAGTTCCTTCCTTGGTCGCTATGAATCTCTAAGGGTACTCCAAAACGACAGAAGACTTCATGAACCAACTTATCTGCGACCGTCGTAGCTTCTTGGTTAGGAATGGCGAACACTTCCGGCCATTTTGTGAAGTAATCCATCACAACCATAAAGTACTTGTTTCCACTTTCACTCTCCGGGAATGGTCCTGCAACGTCAAGAGCTATTCGTTCCCAGGGTGCACCAATGTTGTAGACTTTCAATGCACCTCTACTGCGCGTGTGAGGCCCTTTTACAGATGCACAACTAGTGCATTTCCGACACCAGTCTTCAACATCGTCCCGACAGTGGATCCAGTAGAATCGCTCTCGAATCTTCAATAAAGTCCTTTTAACTCCTAGATGACCTCCCGAACATCCGTCATGGTAAAGCTGAAGGACATCTGGCACCTTAGCTTTAGGGACAACCATCTGTAGATGACACTTATCTCCCTTAGCATTTTCCCATTTACGGCACAAGACACCATCCTGTAACAACAGACTGTCCCACTGTGCCCAATAGCTTTTTGTGACTGTGCTCAATGCCGCAACGTCACTCCATATCGGTTTAGGGGCACCAGCTTTCATCCACTCGACGATCGGTTTAACATCCGAGTCAGTTTCCTGAGCCTGCTGTAAGATTTGTTTCCATTCGTCACTAAGATCAGTTTTCAACATTCTCACGGGCGCTGCTTCTTTAGCCTCTTGCCTGGAACAGTGCTTGCATATTTCCGAACAAGGTCTTCGTGACAACGCATCTGCGTTACCGTGAGATCTCCCACTACGATGTTCAATTACGAAGTCGAATTCTTGGAGAAGCTCGATCCATCTTGCTACTTGTCCTTCCGGGTTCTTAAACTGCAATAGCCACCGCAGTGCAGCATGATCCGTTCGCAAGTGAAATTTTCGTCCCAATAAATACTTGCTGAAATGCTGCAATGTTTTAACTATAGCGAGCAGTTCTCTCCTCGTGACGCAATAGTTTCTTTCTGGTTTTGACAGCGATTTACTAAAGTAGGCTATCACGACCTCTTGATCACCTTTTCGCTGTGACAAAACACCACCAATTCCAGTATTACTTGCGTCTGTGTCCACGATGAATTCATTTTCAGTATCAGGGTAGCCCAAAATAGGTGTATTGCACAGACGTTTCTTTAATTCTTGAAAAGCTCCTTCACAGTTTGCGTCCCAGCAGAACTGTCTCTTTTCCTCAGTCAGTTTGTGTAGAGGCTTCGCAATGTCCGAGAAATTCTTCACAAATCGTCGATAGTAAGAGCACAAGCCCAAAAATGCTCTGACTTGGGTCTTATCTTTCGGAACCGGCCACTCCTTGACAGCAACTATCTTCTCAGGATCCGTTTCAACACCCTTTTCAGACACTACGTGTCCCAGAAAACTTACTTGACGTTTGAAAAATGAACACTTTTTCGGACTTAACTTTAGATTGGCTCCTCGGATTTTTGATAGCACTCGTTCGAGATTTTGAAGGTGGTCATCAAAAGTGCGGCCCACAATGATAATGTCATCCAAGTAGACCAAGCAGGCGTCTCCAATAAGGCCAGTGAGCACTAGTTCCATAAGTCTTTCAAACGTAGCAGGAGCATTGCACAGTCCAAACGGCATGACTTTAAATTGCCACAGCCCCTTTCCCGTAGAGAAAGCAGTCTTCTCTTTGTCCTTAGGGTCTATTTCCACTTGCCAGTAACCACTTTTTAAGTCCAGGGTTGTAAACCACTTCATTCCCGTCAGAGTATCCAGCGTGTCATCGATCCTTGGCAATGGGTAACTGTCCTTTTTCGTAACGTCGTTCAATCGTCGATAGTCCACGCAAAAGCGCATACTGCCATCTTTCTTTTTCACCAACACCACAGGAGAACACCATGGGCTAGACGAAGGCTCTATTACACCGTCTTTCACCATTCCGTTAATCATGGTCTCCACTTCTTTCTCTCGGGCAACTGGCATTCTTCTAGGTCGCTGACGAATTGGTGACTCGTTGCCAGTATTAATTTTGTGCTGCACCAGTCCTGTCTTTCCTATATCGGCATCATTTGAAGAGAAAATGTCAGCGTACTGGAGCAACATCTTCTTAGCCTTGTTCGCTTCTTCATCAGAAAGATGATTTCGACAGCCTTCCAAGAGAGCGCTCACGTTAAACTTTGGATTTTGAACGTTATTACCAGTACACTGATCACTGCAATGTCGCAACCAGGCTATTTCTTCACAAGTACCCATCAATGTGCCCTTCTTGATCACTTGCTCCTTATCGCTTGCATTGAGTATGCGTACTGCTGATACATTGGTAGCCTTCACCAACGTGCGTGCCATCTTCCATGGCAAGTCATTCTCCAACCTCTCCAGGAGAACACATCGATTTTTCTGCCCAGCATTCTGCGGTAGAGCTACTGGAACGAGTGTTTCCGACTTAGGAGGAAGAACTATTTTCTTCAGGCAGAACACTTTCCCTGATATTGCCCCTTCCATAAAGATCTCTTCAGAACCGCACTTCAATACTCCTTGGTTAACGTCGATCTCACAACAATGTTTCCGCATAAAATCCAATCCCAGGATGCAGTCATCTACTATATCGGCAACGATGACATTATGCCGATATATTCTGTTACCAAGTTTCAACTCCACCTCCTTCTCGCCTTGGACGGGTATGTGCTGGCCAGTAGCTGTTACTAATTGTATGCACTCGCGGTCACTGATGCAGTCCCCAAGAACCTGACGTGCCAGCTGAGAGTTCACGACCGTGCGAGAAGCTCCAGTATCTAGTGTCAGCTTACAGGGTTTTCTATTTACTTCGCCTTTGATGATCAGGCTGTTCCCGTCATGGGCTTGCGAGATCGAAATCCTTGGGGCTCCTTCCATACCAGCCAGCACCCGCCCCGCAGTCCTGGCTTTTACTCGTTTCCCTGCTGCTCCTCGGTGGTGGCATTCACCACCCTTACTGTATCATCTAGTGTCTTTTGTCGCCACGTGGTTCCTTTTGGGCAATTAGCTCGGAGGTGACCCTTTTCTCCACAAATGTAGCATCTAGGCGATGCTGAGCCATCCCTTCGACTTCCGCTGCGCTTTGGACATCCTGCCTGAAAATGGCCCTTTTCCCCGCAGAGGTGGCATATTGGCAACACGACTTCTCGGATGCGATGAGTCCGATGGTCCTGTCTAACTGCCTCTACTTCTAAGGCATGGGCTAAGGCGTCTTTCAATGTCTTGTGGTGGCCAAGCCTCACAGCAGCTCTGACTTCAAGGTCACGAACTCCGTCGACGAACGCTTGGACCAGATTGCCATCGATGAGCGCAGGTGTAGACTGGTATGCTTTTCGAACCAGCTTTTCAACTTCCACGGCCCACTGCTGTAGGGTCTCGGCACTACGCTGTACCCGATCCTTTAGCTGAGCACGAAACACGTACTCCAGATGGGCGTCACCGTATCTTGAGTCCAACGCCTCAATCAGCTGGTCGTAGGTCATGTCCTTGCCGAGGGCCTCCAGTACTGTCAAAGCCCGGTCGCGGAGGCATAAGGTGAGTGCTGTCTTTGCCTGACCTTTGTCCCATCCGTTCGACTCCATAAAGGCTTCAAATTGCATTTTGTATGCCGACCATGAGGAGGTTCCGTCAAATGGCGGCACTTTAAATCCACGTAGGGAGGTCGTTATGGGTGCAGCATTCACGGAAGTCGCAAGTACGTTTCGTGCCTTTAGATCACCTAACGCCTTTGTCACGTCAGCAATCTGTTCCTCAGTTTTAGAAATCCGGGTCTCGTGCTGTTCCACCTGCTCCTTCATAACACCGAGCTGTTTGCCAAGAGTCCCATGAAGGTCTTTTATGAGGACCATCTGTTCCTCTTGACGTCTGGTATGCTCCTCTTCCCGACGTGCCTGCTCCTCTTTGTCGCGTTGCAGCTGTTCCCGCAATAGACGTGCCTGCTCTTCTTTGTCGCGTTGCAGCTGTTCCCGCAATAGACGTGCCTGCTCTTCTTTGTCGCGTTGCAGCTGTTCCCGCAATAGACGTGCCTGCTCTTCCTGACGGCGAGCTTGCTCCTCTTCCCGGCGAGCTTGTTCTTCCTTGTCATGTTGCCGCTGCTCTTCCTGGCGGCGGGCCTGCTCTTGCATCATTGCCATCAAGGTCGCTAGGTCAACCGTTGATGCTGGAGAAGTTCCAGATGGACCAGCAACTGGGTCTATAGTTGGTTGCTGATGACCCATCTCTTGCTGCCGCTGACTTCTGGTACGGATACCTTCCGTATCTTCCTTCGGTAAAACCGGCATAATTTATCCCACAACTTCTGACACCAAATGTTACGAGCTGGGGTTCGGGATAAATTTAAGTAACACCAATTTCACCGAAACAACAAATATTTTAATTAACTTGACAAACACACAACAGAAATTACTGAGAGAGTCACTACAGTATTACTTATCGCACTATAATGTCGCACTTGTAATCACTTAACTTTGCTTCGATATTCACTTCACCGTGTTTAGAACTAAACTGCCCCGGACGGCCCTCACGACCTGTATTTATATGAGTCACGAAGATTCTAGAATCGAACATTCTCGATAGGTCCACAAAATACGAGTAGGTAAGTACCTAAGTACCTACTTATAAACAATAGACGATAAAGTGATCGTCTATTGTTTACGGTCATTCACCTTGAACCCGGCTTTTCTTCGAATGTTCTACGTGCTTCTACGACTTATCTAGAATCTTCGTGACCCATCTCCGTACTAATAGCCACTTCGCGTAACAATACATACATACATACACTCACGCCTTTATCCCAAAGGGGTAGGCAGAAACTATAGACCGCCACTTGCTACGATTCTTGCATACTTCTTTTGCTTCTTCCACATTCATACATCTTCTCATACATTCACGCCGGTTGCGAGTGCTACGCACCTGATCTTTTTGAAGGATTTCGCCTATAAGATCGGCGTATGTCATTTGATTATATTGTTTGAATTACGATTTATGTTGGTATTACGTTTGTATAGGCAATTCAGACTGCTGGACGCTTAAATTACGGACTGTGATAAAAACCAAGTTGCTAAATAATAATATTTACTAAAATTACAAGCACTTCGAAAGTTTATACTTAAAGTTAACAATATAAAACAAAAGAAAACAGCATTCTCAAGGTTAACGGAGAAAGCCGATTTCGCAAGTCAAAAAACTAAAATTTTGCCGATTTCCGATGCCGAATATTGCCTTAACCCTCGCATAGATGATCACTGGTACTTGCCTACCTACGTTCCCTACTAACCTATACATCTGGTGGTAGCTTTCAACAATATTTCCACAATTTTACCGTGTTAACTCAAAAATTGTACAGATTTTCGGAATATTCGGATATTCGGAAATAGTACCTATATCAATCTGCTGGAATAAATTATCTTTAATTTTTTCATCCTGAAAGGAGGCTATATCGAAATGAACATTATAATAGTCCAAGAGCCCCATTCAGGAATAATGCTGTATAGATTAATATTGCTCATTAAACCAATTAAATTAACTGCCACGTTTCCCTACATAGAACGGTTGTTTTAAAAATATTATATTAATAAAAATATTTTCACGTTATATTCCTCTTGTTTACATTTGTAATTGTGACACAGTACTTGTAATGTAACTTGTAATTTTATTTCCGCGATGTGATGGAAAATGTGTGCACAATATTGGTGCTAGGAATAGCAGATTAAATAAATCCGAGTGAAGAAGCCACAGGCTAGATTAGATCTATTTGATATACTTAAAAACCACGTTTAAATTACTTCTTATATGTAAAATCATAACAAACGAAGTCAAGAGTCTACTTTATAAAATACTTAACAGAGATTCGGCTAGACAACCCAAAACAAATAATTTATTTAAAATTCTTAAACACCACGTTTAATTAATTTCTTACATATACCTATGACATTAAATTGGAAATTAATAAAAACCCCGCAGCATCAAGTCATGGTTACCGTTTTCTTGCAATATCATTAAAGTAACAGGTTACCAAATTTCACATCGATCAGACCTGTGGAAGATTCTCAAATTCTTCATGAATTAAAAAAAGACCTGAGAATCTTCAAACGACTGGTAAAATTTTCTTAAATGACAGCCAAGAACCTTTCAAACTAAAAAAACGGAATCAAAATCGGTCCAATCGTTTGGGAGCTACGATAAACACACACACAGATACGTTAACATACAACACCTCTCTTTTTTGCGTCGAGGATTAAAAATCATAACAAACCAAGTCAAAGAGTAGGTTAGGGTCACGGCTGTATAGCTTAGATGTCGGGGTCACTAGTACATAGCCTGGTGCAACAGGTGCTGACGTTCGGTAAAAAGTACTTTGTATTTTGCTTCTCTAACATTTTTACTCCTTTCAAAGCTTTCTTTATCTTAGAAAATATTCTTCATGCCGTTTTAAGAGGACTTTATAACCGCAACCTAGAGCTTTCAAGAATCGGCTTTGTTAAAAAAAATTGAATTTAACATTTTTTATGCACACGGCATTGATTTTGTGGGATGATATTTGATTCGAAATTGTCTCGCATACGTTATATTTTCCGCGAACATCATTGCGAATTTTCGAGAGGGCTTTCGTAGGCTTTTATATTTCCTAGTATGATATTTAATTACATTGGCTATCCCGATATTTCGGTTGGAGAGATGATTACAATAATTGTTTCATGAAATCCTAGTTTAATATTAAAATATTTTAGCCATATCTGCCATTGATGAAGGCTTTATAACTTCAAGCTGGGCACATTTGAGTTGCCTGACATATTGTCGTTGGAAACCTACGTATCCAATACTGAAACAGATTGTAGTATAACATCAAAGCGTTAGTTCCGTTCATGTTTGACGTTGTATAAACGGCTAAAGCTAGGCAACGTAACATGCGTGACACTCGCCATCGCACTTTTGCACAGCCTTTTTTACAAACGGGCCTGCACTAGCGCTCTTATTTGTGTATCCATATTTGAGGCAGTGAGTGCAAAAGCGGCCCAACCCACAATTTTTAGTTTAAATCTTTTGCAACAGTTAGGGCATTAATCCAAAAAAACTGGCCAAGTGCCAGTCGGACTCGCGCACGAAGGGTTCCGTACCATTATCTATAAAAACGGCATAAAAATCACGTTTGTTGTATGGGAGCCCCTTAAATATTTATTTTATTTTTTGTTATAGCGGCAACAGAAATACATAACACATAACATACCATCACGCCTGTATTCCCCGAAGAGTTAGGCAGAGGCGTACTTAATGTACACCCACAGTTCGCCGGTATGTTTAGGTCCCATGTTATAGGAGGCGAGCCTATAGCCATTGACCGGGCACAAATCCAGACTCCGAGCTGCTACTGAGTATTTCATAGAAAAACCCAATAACACTTTGCTCGACCTGGGGATCGAACCCAGGACCTCTAGTGTAGCAGTCGCGCTTGGGACCACTAGACCAATGAGGCAGTCTAGATTTGTTGAAATACATCATGTGTGAAAATTGCAACTGTCTAACTATCACGGTTCATGAGACAGAACAGGTGACAGACGGACAGACAGACAGACGGACGGACAACGGAGTCTTAATAATAGTGTTTCACTCTTTGGGTACGGGACCCTAAAAATGGTAGGTACACACAAATTGTAAGTAGTTTCATCCTATTAGGAGAATAAACGATTACCAAAAGAAGAAAGACTAATATTTGAATGGCTTAATGTGGTAGTTAGGTAAAAAACCAAAAATATTGTGGGTTAGGCCGCTTTTGCGCTCACTTCATCCACTACATATACATGGCGATACATGGTGTAATTTGTAAAAAAAATAATTGTAGATGTCGCATGAGAACTTTTTACACCGGTAAATCAATTAACCCTTGAAAAACACTTTGCTAAGTCTATACGGCTTGAAGGCGCAAATATTGGTGATAATTCAAAATGTAGTTCAAGAATAGATGGACAATTGATTTGGTTGATACAGGTGTGTGAGTCTGATGCCTAATAACAGGAGTGGTGAGAGAAATCGGTGAGGATGTAGATGTGGGTAAGATGTTACAGGGAATCATAGATCTGTCGTGTAGTGCCGAGTTGGGCCTAGTGCTAGTTGGAATAGGATAAAATGTATTATAAGCTGTAGGCGTAAAAAGGGACAGAGAATTGGTTTTTAGTTTCTTAGCTTTTTTGTGAAGCCAGATTACGCGATATTTTTTTAATACGAGGATACTACTAATAATACTAGTAATGTGCCAGCTACACTGATAGTAAGGATATTTTAATCGGATTGATCTTAATGTACGAATTGGTATGAACCGGATTCACGCGAAAATCTTATTTACTCAGTACCTATAGCATATAGCACAGAACAGAAATTACAAATTCTTCCCTGGAAGCGACCAGTTTCCTACGTTGGAGTTAGTGTCAAATCTGTGCTAATATTAAAAATACGAAATTAAATCTATTTGACTGTTTGTTTGTATCTTTTTTACCGATATCATAGATATATTGGATTCTGGAGAAGGACATAGGCTATCATTTCGAAAATTCTTTTGGTATGCCATTAAAATCACGGATAACAGCTCGTACATAATATACAGGGTTATTTTTCAATGACTGGCCAAAATTTATCGAGGGTGCTCAGAGTTGTTAATATTTAGATATATGAAATAAAAAAGTAAACATTAAAAACTTTTTTTGCAGATGACTTTATTCCTGTCCGCCTCTTAATTACAAAATGCGTGGATATAGCCACCACTACACAATTCGGTTCAATAACCTAGATGGCAAACATTAATACATAAGTTTGACAGCGCTTGCACACGACCACAAATCCGCAATATTTATGAATTTTGATTTCCTTCAGATATTTCAAATGAAAGTTTTTACAATATATTGTGTTACTTTATTTTTTAATTTATTTATTTGGCTCATTAGCAATTGAATACACTAATGCAGACACCACGATATACATCCAATAAACTTTTGAGCTAGTGTATCAATCTCTTACAGGTATGCACAATCTGCATTAATACATTGTTGAGGGATACTGAAGCTGAAGTGAATTATTAACAATATCATCCAAATCTATGCTGGCAATATGAGCTTTGATTTTAGAATGACATAATTATTGATTTAATAGATACATTAAATGAGAATATCTAAACGAAGCAGTTACATGTTTTTATAAATAATATTTCTGAGCCTATCAAGTGAGTCAGCGTTTACATCAACGAGATCACTGTAGCTGTTCAATAATTTGCAAAGGCGGGGGTTAGAATTAACACCAAGGATAGTCTTATGAAGTGGAGGATGTAGGGGAATTATAGGAGCACGTGGTTGTCTTGCGGGCACACGGAGTTTTAGCTTGCTAAACAATTGCGGACACTCGATTTGAAAAAGATTGAATTCAGCAAGTCTGCTTTTTTGTAAAGCGATCATCTTAAAATGCAAAAGCCGCTTTTTGTACGATGTTTTTTTTTGTTATCCCAGAATAATACGCTTACTGCCACAAACATCGTTTTTGGACACGCTTTAATCTTAATGTGTGGGTGGCATAGTGAGGTCTCCATACTGTGCTACAATATTCTAGCGAACTACGGACTAGACAGTTATATAGCAGGATTTTAGATTTTTCTTATAACATAACCGAGCATTTTTGAGGCTTTTTTAATTACGTTTTCAATGTGTGGTACAAACGTTAACTGCCTATCTCTTATCGTGTCGATATCTCTCTGTAACAATTCTGTATAAAGGTTAGACTCGATTACTCTGCAAAATTGTAGGTCGTCCAGCATGCATGTAACACTCAGAGAAATTTAGACTATAAGGAATATCGTTGACAAAGAAATTGAATAAAACCGGACCAACGTGTGAACCCTGAGCCACGCCAGATGTACCTTTGTAAGAGTTGTATTTGTAACCATTGAGTACGACAAAGAAGGAGCGACCATCGAGATAGGATTTTAACCAATTTGGAAGAGAGCCCGTGGCGCCGTATGCCGCTGACTTCTGTAGTATATTATGAGGCACGTGATCAAAGGCTCTGCTAAAATTTGTATATCACGTCCACTTGTTTCCCGGAGTCAATCATGCCAATTAGCGTCTCGGTAAACGTGGCTAGGTTAGTGCAAGTAGAACTTACTTAGAAAATGATGTTTAAAATGCTTTTTGCTGGGTTTGACCTTAAAGTCTTAATTTTTAAATTTGGCCGGTCTTTGAAATTTCACCCTATACCTATGTACTAAGTCGACACATTCGCAGTAGTCCTTTTCAGACTAAACTAATTGATGATGAGAAAATAGCCTTGCAACTCGCATTAGCAGTTATTACTAGTGGCAGTTTTTAATTCATGAAATACGTATGATCTTGCAATGCCATTTAGAATACTTTTAAACTTTAATATGATTTAGCATGTTTTCAATTGATTCAAAACTTATTTTACTATTCTATCTTAGCATTGGAGTAATGCTTGCAAGCTGAACTGTTGGGAGTTAGGTCCTCAAATCAAGTGTTATTAGTTTATATATTATACTAGCTGTTGCTCGCGGTTTCAATCGCTTGCCAAAAGGATTCCCTATAACCCGGCTTCCAGACGGAACCAGATTTTTAAGTTAGACCCCCAGCAAAACGACTGTGAAAACCGCATCCAATTTCATAAAGTAAAGACTAATAAAGACCCTCTACTATTATACTATTAGATTTTCTTTAATATAATTTTATTATATCTATATATGTATATACAAAATGAATCCCTGTTTGCCTTGGTCACGGCATCACGCGTAAACGGCTAGACCCGTTTCGCTTATTCTTTTTTTTGTATTTGTTATTGTCAGAAGGTTTTTATGAAAGAAAAAATTAAGAAAATTGCGGGAATTAGAGAAAACGTAACGACTATTTAATCTTCGCGTTTGTTCCGAGTGACCGATGCGAGTGAAACCTCGGGTAACTGCTAGTGTATGGTATAATAGTTATAGATATAGTAGATATCCATGAATTGATATTGTTGTCCGGTCTCCTTTGTACGAACTTAATGCGATATTGTTGTGTCAGTAAATTTATATGTCGGAAGTATTAGATTAACAAGAAACATCACGGTGCAGAAATGCGTACATTGTTACCTAAAGGGATCATGTAGCATTGGATGTTCATACATTTACATTTTTACAAAACATATTTATTAACTCTTATAAATCTTATAATATAGGTAAAAAAAACCGCTCGTTACTTAGCTATATGTCTATACCGAAACTTGAATGCCTAAGTTGTTATTATTAGCTATGGCTTCGATGACAAAGGAACAACTTAAAAATAAACTTTTTCGTACCAGTATTTTCGAATGGAATAATGACGTAGGGATTCCGCAATGTTTGATTTAAAATAACTCTTTTTTTTATGGAAGCCATGTCGACTAATTTTACTTTCTCTGGCTTTTGATAAAGTTGTCGCATAAATTCACGTTTTTTATCACGTTTTTTGTTTTTTTTTTCGCTGACGTAAAGGAAATTAGCAATGATTGTGACATCGTAGCAACTAGGTGACTGTTTTATTTATGTAGGTAGTTTGTTGATGGTTGAGTTTAAAGCTCAAAGTCGCTAGGGTTACTGATGCATCTCACTAACTAGCTGCTACCATGATATTCGTTTCGTTTGTTATTGTTTTTTGAGGAAAACCTAGTATGGGGCAATGTTTTTTCTAATACTTTATAAAATATGATGATGATGATGATGATAATAAACTTTGTATAAGATGTGTGTGCTTATTAAGACATATTCTAACATTTTTTTGAATGCCATGATGTTTCATTGAATGACAATGAAATGAATATTTCAAGAATATAGACACTCCGCTTCATACTTTATTTCAGAAAGTTTTATTTCAATATAGCTATCTTCGTTTGGACCAAACATCTTTAGACCAATTCCTAGAACTTTGGCGTATTTATTTCATAAAACATCGATACCTGGTCTACGCTATTTATACTGTTTCTCGGATAAAAATGAAATGAATTTATGCCAGTAATATATTCTGTTGCCGTTTATAATTGGTTGGGCAATTATTACCAAGTTTCAGTAAAAATATATTATTGCTAATTTCTCGGATATAATATGATATTATTGAGTGTAGGACGTTGTTTAGTCTGACATTTTAATTAAAATTCAATTTAAATTTAAAAATTCTAGTATAGTCTAGTAGGTACACAATTCAAGGTTAATATGAATTGATTCAGTTCGGAACTGTTCTGATTTTGCATTGTAAAAGGTTTAACAGATAATCTAGATTGAGTTTGGTGGATCAACTAGATATTTTTGATGTAATAGAACTCGAAATAGCTACTGATGTCATCTCGATTCGTGGCTTGTTGATACGATATTGCTTAATTAACATTCTTTCGCTAAGCAATAATGTTGTTGTTTGAAGGGTTATTGTAGCCAGTGGTAGGGCAAGGGAGACTTAACAACTGAGTTCTCAATAAATGATATGTGTATATAGTGTTCCTGTGGTCTATAGGCTACAGATGCCGCTTACAGTCAGGCGTCTGACTAGTTTGACATCTAATACAATAAAAAATGGGATAACATAACTTGAGAATACTCGTTTTATCATTAAATTTAAATGAGTGTTGCCTGCGGTCATTTCAAAGCATTTTTAGAGATAAAAATTGCCTAGTGTCGTTCCTCAAAACGCAATCTATTTCCTTGCAAAATTCAATTGAAATTCGTTAATCTGTGTATGAAAAGTAATAGACAAACCGATAAACAGAGATACTTTTGCATTTATAATGAAGAAGTATGGATTACCTGTATGTTTTTATGTTATGTGCTTTATGTTCGTTTTACGGTTTGAACCTTCCTGTTAAAGACTTTCAGTGAAAGTCTATAAACAGCTCTTTAGTCTTGGAGCTGACTAAAGAGCTGTTTAAAGATTTTCAGTGACTGGATACCGAACAAAACAATCAACTAACTGATACTAGAGGTTTATACCAGCTTTCTATGAAGGGACTTGTGGGTATCGAAAATGTCTGACGTCAATAAAGTAATGATTAAGACGTAAAAGAAAATTGTTGTAAAACACCTTAAGATGCTGCAGCGCTTCATTGTCAATACTAAACTAACGTGTGTGTTTAAAACAAAATTTTAGGAGAAAATATTCACATTTAATTAAGTTCACATTATTCTTTGAAAATGATGATCAGCTATACAAATATAAATCTGATTCTGTTTTCATTTATTACTTACCTAACGTACCAGTGGAATTTTGACTTACTTTGATGTCGGCTTTATTTTCTTTCGAAACGGCGGTCATTAATGTAACTTGTTTGTTTATTTCAATAACTAACTTAAATGTAAACAAAAAAATCACGTTAAGTGTCACGTTTCCAAGATAAACATTTCTAAAGCTGCTGTAACGTTAAAATCAAGAATTGGTTAATATAATCTATGGCTGGACTTTAAATATTGTGTTGATTTTCTTGCGAGTCCATTTAGAATGATGGATGCAAAAACAAAGGACACCGACTCGATTGTGGCGTGCCATAGGTGAATATTTGCGCCATTTCAAATCGAAGCATCTTACATAAAATTTTTGTGGTTGAATATGTTTTTCCCTCTTGGAAGTATAGTGAGATTTCTCAAAAGGAATCTTAGTGAAAGAAAAAAAAATACTAACAGTTCTAGAAAATGCTTTAAAGGGTAACCTTGCTTTTTAAGTTTACCCATCGTTTTGGTGAAAGTTGCTTAAGTTTTCGTGGGAGGATTTATTGCAGTTGACGATATGTTGACAGTATGCTTTAGCTTGGTGCCGGAAGTAACTTTATGTCTCCTTGAATCCCACTAGGGATACAATCCTTGCCACATGTTATTGGAATCTTTTCAGCGGGTTAGGCGTGAAAAGTCATCATCACCCTGTAATAAACGTAGGTTGTTCCATAAATCTTTACAGTATAGGTACAGTTTCTTTCTTTGCAATAAGAGATTTTATAGAAAGGGTAGTCTTGGATACAGAGAAGACTGTTACGTCTGCATGGTACACAATCAATTGTTTGCCGAAGCTTAAAGAATTACGATCGAAATCTCACACATCGCTCGTCGCTCTAGCACATTGGGCAATTTTAACTTAAGAGTTTTTGAGCCAGTCGGGACTCACACTATTGGGATACCCTCCCTACAGCCAGGACCTTGCATTTTGTGATTATGGGCTCTTCCCTCCTATGAAGAGTCAAGGGTAAAATTTCAATACTGAGGAAGAATGATTAAGTCCTTGGGATAGGGCTTGTGCTTCTGTTACAAAAGATAAATGGGAAGAAATATTTAGTAATTACTTTGTTCGTATGCAAAAGTGTGTTAAATGGATGAATTTCGAAAAATGTTGTAAACTACTTTTGTTTTGCAAAACTTTTGGAGCAGTCTACGTATGGTATGAGAAAGTTCCTTACGTCTCCCTTTGAAAGGGAGCCTCGGTGTGCGAGGCTGAACTCGCATCTGCCAGGTTCTTAAAACTTATTTGCCTACTTACCTTGCTAAATAGTTGATAGCTTTTCATCCCTAAACTGGATTTCTCCCCACTTAAGTTCGCGAGTTATGAAATTCTTAGTTCAAATATAATCGCAGTCGCGGTAATGCCGCGTTTTCAAACGAACTCGCGGTATCTGCCTTGCATTTCAGTCATGCGTGTATAAATGCGTGTACATCTACGACGCTATTTTGCGTTCATCTCTGGTATCTGTATTTGCATCTACAACTATTTTTACTATACACAAAAGCCTAGGACGTCATGTAGATATTAATCTGAGCTATCTGAATATATTAACTTACTAGTTTTGTTACTGAGTTCTCTCTAAAACATACCGAGTCAATCTTCCGATTACAGGGTACACAATACGACCGTGTAGTGAACTATTTATTTGATTAAAAATCATGCTATCTACATTTTATTTCCAATTGATTTTCTTGAACAAATTTGTTTTATTATAACAATTTGCTACAAAATTTTTGAATAATATTTCATTTTTACTATAGCCGCGTCCATTATTTAGTAATATTCACAGTGATGGATAGTAATATTTGAAAACACTAATAATGGAGACTTAAATAAAATCAAGATTATGACAAAAAGTTGTACCTGCACTTGTATTAGGTATTACAGCCAGTATTTATTGTAGGTAAGTGAAACGAACATTGAAAAAAAAAACATCTCTTCTGTATAATGAGTGCGTTTACAAACACAAATTCTCACATACATAAATACCCAGACCCGGAACAACTAACTGTAGTTCATATAAATATTTGCTCCATATGGAGATCGAACCTACTACACTTGGCGCAGAAGCCAATCGCTCAGCCGCTACGCCGAACGTGTCTTCTAATTGTTATTATTATCCTGCTAACAAATCGTCTGAAAGCGACTATACTTTTATTCATTAAAGGCAATGACATTATACAGTTAAAGCACATCCTGTAATTTTATGTGAATGGTGTTTTATGTTTCTGTAAAGTAACAAACCGATTTTGCCGATATCTTTAGCAAATGAAAATTTAATTATGGGGAATTATAATGCAACTCACAAGAATTTAGATTTTTTTATATTATATAATAATATTATTATAATAATACGTGAAGCGAAATCTTTGTACCCCTTTTTAAGCCTATTGCGCGCAATGAGGAGTCTGAGTTTGTACATAGTTAAAGTTTATATGGAGGAGAAATGCAGATTGATAATATTTTTAGGGTTCCGTTCCTCAAAAGGAAAATAGGGACCCTTATAGGATTATTTTGTTGTGTTATCTCGGGAACGCCTGAAGTTATTGAGTTGTAATTAAAACGATATGCTCAGGTCAAAAATCAAACTTCTAAGATAACGTAAAAAAAAGATACGGCCGTTTATGCCGCAATAAACGTATATTTCGACACTTTCAAGGGAATTAAAATTTCGTCTTATACTACAAATATAGGGAAAAATATAAAACGGTGGACGAGTCCGACTCGCACTTGTCCGGTTTTTATAATGTTTTTTACATTGTTTTAATAAAAAAAACATTACAGACACTAGGTACCACGCGTTTCACCGTTTGACACACACTGAATGTCAAACGTCATACTGAAGTTAAACATCAATTAAAGAGGTTATTGTCTTTGACAATAAATCCTTAAAAACGTTCCAAGTTAAAATTTTAATGAATTATGGTCGAATTCCGGCCACTGGACGATAACTAGTTAAAATAATAACATGAAAATATCAACGTTTTTAGTAAACTAATTCATATTTATGTTTTATTACGGATGAGGCTTTGAAACAGGAACAACAGATTAAATTCATTGAGGAGCCAGCATCTGATTTTTATTAACTTATCGATATCTTAGGAGTTTCGCAAAAAGAACGTGTTTCAAGTCATTAGCTTGACTGGTCAAGGTCAGGAGGCCTATGCCCATTATGTTACTATAAAATGTTCATTGACAATGTCAGCCTCTGACGATAACGGCCCACCATGCGGTGGGATAAATTTAATACTAAATTATTATCAAACTTATGAAACACATAACTTCAAGTTGATCATCTATACATATAATAAGTCTGTAGAAAAGTCGTGTCTGTAATTGCAAGATAATTGAAAAAAAATAGGCGGAGAAGACTAATTAAGAGATACTGAATCCGGATTAATGGTTTTTGGAAAAAATATCTGTCTGTATGTATTTCTGTATGTTCGTTTATAACTCAAGATCTACTTGACGGATTTCTATGAAATCTTGTGTATACGTAGATTATGAGTCTGGTCAACATTTAGGGAACGTTTTATCCGACTATAACTGCGCAAAAAAGAGGGATACTGTTTTTTCCATACTTTTCTTAGAACATCCTTAATCAGTCAGAGAAATTGGAAAGAAATATGTACATTAGCAGTATTGGCAGTATCATAAGGCAACTTTTGAGCTTAATTTTGTTTGAATCTGTTCACTTTAGCTATAGTCATTTGCAATATTTAACTAGCCATTAAAAACTAACATTAAAGTTAATTACACATATAAAAATGTACTAGACTTGCAGAGGTTAAAAATATAACAAAATAAAGCATATTCAAAATAAAAATATACTTACAGATACTTAATAAGATAAAGTAAATGGCTAACATACTGATTTAACCAATTTTAGAGTAAAGAAAAGAAGTTACCAAAGGGTCTAAATTTTTTTCTAACAACTATTACGATGTGTTGTGTTGTGTATGTGTTACCTCATTCAGTATTTGATTTCACATTATAGGTGTCATTTAAGTTGACATGACAGTTGTTTTTTTCCTTTGAAGGAACATAGACAAAGTTATTTTATAACGTGAAACCTCCACGGTGTAGAAACAGTATGTATATATTTAGAAACGAAATAATTTTTATTAATTCCATCCTAAGAATGATACTTACGCGTTGTATTGATATTCAAGAAAAAAAGGACGGATCCTTTTTTTCAAATGAAACCGAGAGCAACAGCTATACCCAATATTGTAAATGCGAAACTAACTCTTTTTTTATTTGTTTTTTGTCACTTTTTAATGCCCTAACCACTGAACAGATTTCGATAAAATCAGGCAAGACAAAGGTTGCATTCTGGGGAAGGACATAAGTCTAGACTTTTTGTCTAAAAAACTCGTTTTGGGATGCGAGTGAAACCGCGGGCTGCAGATAGTTTAAAATGATTTTGTTGTTGTAGTCTGCAGCTATGCGCACTTATGCCACAGTGTTTAAAACATTTTAAGCTTATATTTTGTAGATATATTACAATGTATTATTTAAATTTATTCATTTATTATATATTTGGAAAACCAACAGCACGAACACTAGGAATAATCATTAAGATTATAAAACATTTAGCCATTAGGTCTCCACTTATAAACAACTGAATACTGAATGTGGATATCAAATTATACAAAACTAAGAAATAGAAAATAAAAGTAACACACCTATCAATACTTGGAAAAGAAATCCAGACTAAGTGCTCGTCCCACCGACTGCAGGCTTGATTCAAATATGTCAACGTTCAACTGTTTAAATTTCTTGTTAACGGTATTGCTCGCTCGCCACAGGAACGCATTCTGCCGATTAATTTGAAGACACCAGGGGCAAGTGAATGGGTGTGTAGTATCTAGGGACTTTAGTAGGTACATCGAAGGCGATTATTATAATATATCCACAATATATATATATATATATTTAATATAATATAAATATGTTTAAGGTAAGTTATACATCTTAAGATATACATCATTTACACATACGCTACTTTTGGTTATTTATTAGCAATAGATTAAAATTCAAGTATTTTATTATGGCATTTACCTATAAAAAAAAATGAATGCAAGCTTAAAAATTTCTGAATGGATTTCATGTTAGTTATCTATGAGATCCCAGTCAAAGCCTTTTTCCTGTATCTCTTTGTTGCTTGGAATATTTAGCAAATGAAATAGTATTTTTTTGGGCTACCATATTAATAATTTGGATTTAACTCGGAATGTATTTCATATTTTTAAATAAACATAATTATATTGTTAACGCACCAGAAAGTACGGATAGCAACCTGAAATATAAATATTTATTTCAAATACTTTTTCAAATAAACCTGATAAGGTGGCACATAACAACGCATTAGTTTTTTATTGTCGTAGATAAATAAAACGGTGTATCCCACGTCCATTACAGCGTAACTTTTCGTTATAATGCGAACGAATCTAATTGCTTAATCATATGTGCATAGTACCTTTATTTGTAGTAAACATGAACACGTTCAATGTCTTTATAGATACGTAGCTGGGATAAAATCCAGGCTATTGTCAAGTCCGAAGAAGGCCTTGGTATCGAGTATGACGAAAATGTCATTTGTGACGTTTGTCGATCTCCTGATTCGGAGGATGGCAACGAGATGGTATTTTGCGACTCGTGTAACATTTGCGTACATCAGGCGTGCTACGGTATCACTGTTATTCCAGACGGTAAGTGTTTTGACGGTAAAATTTACTAGTATAATTCAATAAAATATATACCATTTTATTTGTATATTTTTAATAAACTAGTGGTAAAGTTTTATTTATTCTGAGACATTTTTAAAAGAATATTAAAGTGTAGGGATTATACAAATTGTGAGCAATACTTTTTTCTGATTTCAGGTCAATGGTTGTGTAGACCGTGCGGTGACGGCGTCAGGCCGAGCTGCGTGCTGTGTCCCAACCACGGCGGCGCCATGAAATGCACGCCCTCAGGTCACAAGTGGGCGCATGTGAGCTGCGTGTTGTGGATACCCGAGGTGTCCATCGGATGCGCAGAGATCATGGAACCTATTACCAAAATATCTTCCATTCCAGCTTCCCGCTGGTCGCTCGTTTGTGTATTGTGTCGCAATCGCAAAGGGGCTTGCATTCAGTGTTCCGTAAAAACTTGTAAAACGGCATACCATGTTACGTGCGCTTTTAAACATGGTTTAGAAATGCGCGCGATTATTGAGGATGAAAATGCTGACGACGGTGTTAAGTTACGATCATATTGTCAAAAACACAGTGTTAATTCAAAGAAGGAAAAGTGCACCGGCTCAGGTGAGGAGGAGGATGAAGTAAAGAGAAAGCGTAGGAAAGATATGACGTCGGAGGAAAAGACGCAGGCCCGCGCCGCGCGCTTGCATGAGATTGAGAGGGAGTTTGATAAACACGTGAGTGTTAAGGATATCAGTACACATCTCCTTGACGTGGATCAAGACGCGATCAATTACATTTACAACTATTGGAAACTGAAGAGGCGAGCGGGGCGCAATCGTCCCTTGTTGCCACCTAAGTCAGACGACACCGAGGTCTTGACACACCGGCAGGAACAAGCCGACATCGACAAGCTGAAGATGTTCGTGCAGCTCCGGCAGGACCTGGAGAGAGTCCGCAATCTGTGCTACATGGTGAGCAGAAGGGAAAAGCTCTCTCGCTCATTCTTTCGCATGAGAGAGCAAACGTTTCATAAGCAAGTGGCTGTGTTATCGGCGGCTGGCGACATTCCTGAACAGGAGTTGGCTGCCATTATTGAGGCTAATCACGGACCTTCAATATATGACAAACTATATTCTCACGCTGATGCTCCTGATCATAAAAATGATTTCGAGGAGCTGATAGCTCGCATCGCGCCACCTGAATCAGGTGACGAGAAAAAGAAAGACCGCAACGGACTTGTGAAAGGGTCAAAGTCATCGAATCCGTACAAGAAACATTACGTGAATGGATCGCGACGCAGCGGCAGCATGTACAGCGGGCTTTCAAGCGAGGAGAGTGCACCGGAGATGTCTCGGCCTAGTCGGTTCCGAGGCAAAGCCATCGGTTCCAGTACCGAGGACGAGGGTAGGAAAGCAGGTACTTCACCAAAGAAAAAGATATCACCTAAAGCGAAAGGTAAGAGATCTCCCAAGAAAACCGAAAGGAAGAAGAAAAAGGTGCCGCAGTCTAAACCCATCATTGAGAGCAGCAGCGACGACGAATCTTTGAATTCTAGATTGAAGAAGGATCGCTCTTGCAGCAAGACGCTACAGCAAATGGAGAAAGAAATGACAGCTGGAAAAATAGGTCAATCTGGTACTGACAGCGATGACCTTATGCCAATAAGACCAACAATGAGAAATAGCAAGTTTCCTATCGATATTTACTCTGACAGTAGCGAGGATAATAAGTCCGACGTAAAACCTCAGAAGATTAAATCAGAAAAAGATAAATCAGATAAAGTCAAAGTGGAAAAGTCGCCTAGCGGTAATGATTCTCAACAATCCCTACCAAGAACAAAGGCAGCAATGAAAGAGTTCATTCCGACTCAACCAGAGAAAAAGGCTCCAGAGGAAGATAAACCTGCTCCGAGGAAGCGAGGCAGGAAGCCTTCTAATAAAGAGAAAAAGCTACCAATAAGTAAAACTGATTCTGATGATGATGCTAAAAATAAAGAAAATATCAAATTTTCTAAACAGAAAGATAATCCAACAGATATGATTGTTCCTCAAAGGCAAGCTGCAAAGAAAGCTTCTGAAAACATGCGCTCAACCACAGTAGTCAAGAAAGATGAACTAGTTACTGAACAACGGGAACATAAACAAACCAGTGGTGATGATACCAAATCCAAACCAACTACAGTGAAATCAAAGTCCAAGGGTAAAGAAATTAAACATGCTCATTCTTCAAAGGTCAGCAGGAAGAAATCTAAGGAGGTGGAAAAAGAGCCCATTTCATATGTGCCGCAGAGGCAGGCGGCTAAGAAAGCAGCCGCTCACATCAAGAGTGGACTAGGCAGCAAGGTTCCGGCTGTCGAGAATGATACTGACAAAAAGAAAGATTCCGATAAAGCTGAGACTAAACTGTCTCCTAAGAAAGAAAGGGATGAAGCCAAGAGTTCCAAAGCTGCACGGAAAGAAAGCTCCACTTCGTCTTCCAATTCGAGCAGTAGCAGCTACTCATCGTCGTCTAGTTCAGAGGAGGAACCTGAGAAACCCAGTATTAAGCCTACCGCTAAAGCACGCGAGATAAAGCCTGCTATCACGACACGACAGCCGTCAATGTTCTCGCCACCTGGCTCTAGACCGACAGTGGACTTGCCCTTTCTCGACAGGGTGTCAAGACCGCTGTCTTCGACTAGTGCCTCGAGTGATTCTGACAGCTCTAAAGTGTCCGACGGGTCGAGATCAGGAAGTCCCTATCCCAAAAGACCAAGGCGAAGGCGAAAGCGCAAAAGCGTCTCGACGGACGCGTCCCCACGCAAGGCGCCGCCAGATAAGAAGCTTAAAACTTCCGAACGGCGGTCCGAGTGTAGGGTACCATCGCCGACTCTTAAAGGAGAGGAACCTAGCCGACCCAGTGACGCGCGCGCTGCCACACGTGCTCGGACCAGAAGCACTACTTCAGGCGGAAATATGCCTAATAAGTCTGATGCCCGACTTAGAAAACCATCTAAAGACGAAGCCCATAACACTGGACCCAATAAAACTCCCAAAGAGGGCAGCCAGTCCAGTGAACTTCCAACTGAGGAACGGAAAGCGGACGAGGAGGTAAAGGAAGAAGTTAAGGATGAAATTATCGAAGAAACTAAGGAGCTTGTGGTTGAGACACCCAAAAATTATGGCAAAGGAAAAGCTAATAAGCTCAAAAGGCGTAGCGAGTCTAGTGACGATAAAGACAAAGTCAACCAGTTAGAAATTGAAGTTCCTTCGCTGCAGAAAGTAAGTCCCAGGAGGAGTACGGAGCCCAAACAAAAGGCTTTGATGAACAGGCGGATGAGCATTAAAGAGACGACGCCTAAAGACCGCACTACGCTTAATGAGGTGCGGGAACCAGCCAAGAAAGCCCGACGCCTAAGTGTAGCTCAAAATGTCTCGGCACCTGATCGAACTGCGACTTCGCCCAATAAAAAGATGACGCCTCAAGCCAGGGCTGAAATTGAAAGGGCTGAGATCGAACAACCGCCAGAAGAATTGGTCGACAAAAAGAGCCCTATCCACATCAGTGCGGACTACCATGATAATGACAAGCATTGGTTGCCGAAGGCGCCGAGTCCGAATGCTATTCCACCGCAAGTGGAAAAACCTGGCAGCAACGAGAAATACATAGACGACAAATCCATGGACTCAGACTACGCTGATAAGAATAGCGTCAAAATGATTGCTAAAATACAAGCTAATCTGAATGAAAATACGATGATCAAGTCACCAAAAACACCAATGGATGCGAGAACAATAAATATTGAACATATGGACGTTGAGAATGTGGCTAGGAATATGAGGAAGCGTTCTGCTGAAAAGAAGTTCATTACGCAGGACGCCAGTCACGTGCAAGGAGTTGAAATATCTAAGAGTGCTAAAATACCTTCAACCGTGAATCCGTATCCTAATAGATCCATGTTTTCACCACAATCTAAAGACAATGAATTCTTGGAATATGAAATGATGGCTGTTGACGATGGATTTAACCATGATGATATAATCAAACCATTTGCCACATACCCTGAGTTCTTTTTCAAAGAAGATTCAAAGGAGCAGGGTGTGCAGGAAACTCTCAACTTAGTAGATCGGCTTAGGATTAGACTGAGCACAAAGAAGGTGCCGCCTGAGAATCCTGATCAGGAAGAACCTATAGTGGTGACTGATGACAATGATCACAAAGATAACATTACTGCAGCTTGTAACTTGGTGAAGTCCGAAGAGCAGAGTCCGCCACCCAAGATACACACTCCTTCTGATAGGCTGATTGATCGGTCCCCTCCGAAAGAGACTCGTCATGCTTTCAATCATGGTTCACAAATGACAGCTTCCATTGAAAGGGACTTACCATCTGGAGATACTGCAATGGATGCTAAAGAATTCCAACCTATTGCAATGACCAGCAATGAAAACTGGTCTAACATACCAGTGTCGGTGTCACAATTGGACACGCAAAGTCAGTCGGCTAACGATCAGAAGTACGACCTTTCAAACTCGTACACCGATGACGTCAAAGAATCTATTACTTTGCAATCTGACGTGCAGTCCGTATCAGAAGTGACCGACGCTATTTCTATATCAAAACAAAGCGATGATTCTCAATCTTTGTCCGTAGTAGACCATTCCGTGCACAGTAATGACGTGGAATTGGTACATGACAACCAAAACTATGACAATAATGAAATGATACATTCAGATTGTGCCACAATATCTTCTCCGCAGTATATAAGCCAAGAGAAGTGGCGCGAGAGTAAAATAACGACGCGAAGGTCGTCCGCCTCTAGCACAAACTCTGAAGGTTCCGTGAGCTGTCATAAGAATACACTGAAATCTCGTTTGAATACAAGTGATCTACGTCCAGGTAATGTGATGCCTGAGATAGATACGTATCCTATCCCTGCATACTCGCGTCCCGTGGAGCCGTCGATGCCGCTGAACCAATACACGACATACCCGCCTGAGGCGTCTCCGTTCCTGAGCTCTCTGCCGCTGTTCGTGGGGGCGTCGGTACTGCCGCTGCCGTCGCCGGGGCCCCGCCTGTACGGTGCCATCCCCTACACGGCCGCTGCACCATTGCCCCTCAAGCCAACCGCCTTCTATGGAGCAGCTTTCACATCATCTTCCCAAAATATTGCCCTTACAACAGCAATGATTGCTCCGCCCACTCCGAAACCCTTAGATTCACCGCGGGACGATATTGACGTCACAGGAAGCGATAAGTTCTCTATACACGTCGTGTCCAGCCCCAGTGTGAGTGTGGACTCCTACGATACGAACAGTAATAGACCTCCAACTAAGATGTCGAATGATAGCAATGAAACTATAATGAGCCTGCACCCACAGGAATCTAAATCACCGCCGAAAATGAGTAAAGTGAGTACTAAGTTTCCTTGCAAGTCCCCGGGCAAGAGTCCTGGTATATCGCCGAAACAGAGTGACGCACCGAAAGGCACCAAGCGTCCCAGCAACAGAAGCAACAGAAGCCAAAGGGGGCGCGGGCGGTCCAAGAGCCGCGGGCATGGGTTTCCCGTCGACTATATGGGCAATTCCATTCAAAGCAAGCTGGTTGGCACAGTTTACGACTTCGATGAAGAAATTGCTAATGATGGTGTTGATCTAAAAGCTCTCCGCGACAAACGGAAATCAATCGACATTCGTGACGATAGGAAATCTGAACATTCATACAAGGACGCATCTCAATCACCACGTGTCCTCACTCCTCCTCCGACTAAAAGACCACAATCAACCGATACTAAAGAAATAAAACCTCCTTCACCTGAGCCGGCTGACGCTAACTCGTCTCCTGCGTGTTCTGAGCGTGGTCCAGGGTTTTCACAGGTGACGCCGCAAGTAACGCCAGTGCTGCCCGGGCCTGTTGATATGCGCACGTACCAACCTGTTGAAAATCCTGCACCCACGACCGAAAACGCTTATCACTTATTGGCGTTTGCTAGCGGCACTGCCGAACAGCAACTTACTGAAATTGACGAAGAAGTCGAGAAACAACTTCATTCCGCATTAATGGCTAGTAATCCACAGACTGGTTCACCGAGTCAACAACCGGCGGAGCCAATCGAGCCGCCGAAGGAGACACCGCCGCAACTGCCCAAAGTATCGCTCTCCGATTCGAGGAATCAACTCAAAGTTAAAATCAAAGGGCCGTTCTTGGATGCAAACTATTCGGCGAGTACATCTCAGCCGGTGGTGCCTCCACCACCAGTGCCAGTACAAGAACCGGGCACAAGTATGATGAACCCAATCAACGCAGCCGCGTCCACCATGACGGGCTCTACCAACTTGAGGCGCATGCGAAAGAAAGAGCTGCTGCGCCAGTACTGGACACAAGATATGAACATGGACGACCCGACGCACAACATCAACATAGGCACCGTGCCGCCGCCTGCTGTGCCCTCACCTCTTACACGCGCTGTCATTACCATACCGAAAGCAGTCGCCTCCATGACGAGCATACCGACGCGGGAGGACTATAAGATCACCGAAAGTCCTGTAGAAAAGAAGACTAAGCGCAAACCTACTAGCGGCCTCTCAAGAGAGTTGAGGCATTTAGAGGTGAGTATGAATGCAGACGTTGATCCGTCAGATGACGTTAAATTGTCCTCATTAGCTGGCACGTCGGGTCAACAAGCGCACAAGCGTCGCGGCCGCACATCCAATAAGCCAAATAGAGCGAATGCTACGTCACCGGTCGCCCCCAAGTTGAAAATAAAACTTGGCGCCAACACCGTGCAACAGGTCCCAGCGCCGGCTGCCGCTCCAGCCGAGGAGCCGGCCGGATCTACGATTTACCGCCCACCTAAAAAGCGGATTATTGCGAACAAACCGAGTCTGGAAGACCTGCGCCGCGAGAGCATGAAATATCGTCGAATGGTGATGGCGGACTTCGAGGAAGACGAGAAAACGGCTAAAACTAAACCTAAAAGCGAAAAAAGTGAGAAACGTAAAAAGAAAAAGGACAAAAAAGCGGACAAACTTCAGGTCGTTAATAGTGAAAATGATAGTGCTACAAAATTGATAATAAAAATAAAGCGTACGAAGGAAGAGGAATCTGGTGAGGGCGGGGAGGCCGGAGCGTCGACAAGCGCGGGCGCGGCGCCGGCGCCGCCGGGCCCCGCGGCCGTGGCCGAGCCCGCCATCGACCCGTTCGAGTATGACCCGTCCGCGCCCGACCCGCTGGCCATCGACCCGCCCTCCTACTCCGAGTCGACGACGGCCATGCGCAAGGTGCGCACGGATAAGGTGACGCCCATCCGGTTAAAACTAGCGCGTAGCTCCGAGGGATCTGGTTACGTGATGAAAGAGAGCGGCGACGGTGCCGCTCTGCCCGTCAATAACAATAAACACTGTGAAGTGAGGTGATATAAGCCGCGCGGTGCCGGCAACGTTAGGCGTACCAAGGACAAAATTAAAAAAGTACCACGTAAGAAATTAGCTAATAAGCCTAAAAATAAGAGTGCTGGATATAAGGCTAAAAAAAAGTAAGGACAATGAAATAATAAAATAAATGAACTACATACAATAGAACAAGTAAAAAATCTCCTGTATAGTTTTGTCTGTATATTTTTTAAATAATATTATCTCTATCATGATGTAGTTTATTATTACATATATTATTTATTTGTATAAATGAAAAGCTCAATGATTAACTTAAAGTTACTCTAAGGTATATAATTGTGCATGATCCTGTGCACAAGTAAATCTTATTATAGTATAGCATATATATTTTTGTTAAAGTTACTGTTTTACTTTGTGCCTCATATGGAATCTCATTAATTTGCATGAATTGAGTAATTTTTTTAAGAATAAGTTACGTATGTTTATTTCTGAAAGCTTCAGAATCACAACAATCATCACATACATTCACTTACATTAGCGTGTCCATAGCATTTAAACGAGAACAGAATATTTAAATCCAGATCTCAGTATACCATGGAGCGCAATGCCTTGTACTGTGCACCTTCACTAACACACGACATGGAGGTTGAACGTCCCACGTAGCGTACGCAAAGCTTCAGTTTGCCATGTCCACGAGCAGGAATGGCCGTTAATGATAGGTGCGTCCGTTCTGCAACTATACTTCGCATATCGAGGGGCGCCGCAAAGCGTCGCGTCGCTCAATTTTATATCGCATTCCACATTGATTTAGGTAATCTTTGGCATTAGTCTCCAAATTGTTTTAATAATACACTTCACTACCACTTTGTGTGTGGGTGCTGACTCTGACCACACAAATGTTGTCAAGTTACATGAAATAAAACGGAATGTTAAGCCAAAACTAGCTGCACATCAATACCATCCAAATTCAATTAGCACATGGTTCTAATAAATAAAACCAAAGAATGATTGCAAAGCAAAGTTACTGCATACAAACGGGCATTAATGCTGATAATTGACACGTTTCCTTTAACATCTTTAAGAACAATCTGACATTTACACTACAGATACATAACTCCATATATCTCTGTTCTGCTAATTTTGCTTAGTGCTTCCACGAACTAGAAAATATCAAAGTACAAGTAACGAATGTGAGATATAATAACTTAACAGTAAAATGAGCAGAATTTGGGATTAACACTAAATTAGAGCTTTGTGCCATTACATTATGATAATTATGGTAAAGAGTTATTGCTATCTGTCGTTCGGGCTATCCTAACAAACGTAGGTTATTTGTATAAAATACCTAAATTGAGATAAGCTAAATGTCTAATGTAATTTTTAAATAATTTAGTGTAGGCTGTCCGTGATTGTATGACCACGTATCTAGACATAACATTCTATGTTACAGAATAAAATTTTGTGTTAGTGCATGTGGTGTAATAGATGTATTACAATTAATGTAACTTAGGTAAACCAAGTATGGAATTTAGAAATCTATGAGCGTATGGTACGTTGACATTTGGATTTAGCCCTACCTTCCATTGCGCTGTTCACACTGGCCGTTGTTGCACACGGTGACGGCGCAGTGGAACCTAGCTCTGCCCGAGTTCTCTGTTGTTCTAATATAACGTAACGAGATGTAAATATTATTGAGGTCGACTTTTGCGAACGGCCTTTATCATAAGAAATTGCTTATTTCCTATTATTCATATCATTTTGACAACTATCAATAATAATTATAATTAGGGTTAAATTTGAAATTAGAATTCAATGAACTGATTGGAATATTTATTTGAGCGACAATAACATTTTTAGTGTACACTACATGACGCTGGATCTATCTACTGGTTGCATCAGTTGTTATATTGATTTCTGTACACTTTTTGTACACTGTACAAATTCAAAATTATATCTGAGTATTATTTATTTGATGTCAAACAAGTTTGTTGACTTATTGAAATTAGAATTAAATATTTTTGCGTCAAATAGTATGGTAAATATGACCTAGGCCTGAAAAATACTGACACATTCACAATAAGCACCCTACTTGAACAAATATATTTGTCTAATCTTTAACTAAATAAACTTTACAGGAAAATACATATAAATGTAGAACAACTGATGCCATCATAGAGTCGTTACGTGGTGTATACTAAATATGTTATTATTAAAAAGTGATGTGAACACGATATGATTTCGTTTGTGCAATATTCGGCAATACTCATCGTATAGTCAATGATTGATTGACCGTAGGCATGGTGTGTTAGTTTTAAGTGCATGTCCGTTATTTATAAGTGTCCCATTTTCGTTCCGTTTGTAAATAAAATATATATATACTGACTACTGAGGCCTTGTCCAGATTTGTGATTAAAATTCGACCGAAAAAGTATATGTTAACGTTCACTATTTTCAGTTTTCGAGTGGAAGAATGAAGAAAAACGTGTTGAATATGAATAGAAAAGATTTTTATGGATTAGTTTTTTTTTTTGTTATGAATGGTTTATTTGGTTTAAATATGACATCTCATTTTTTTTATTTTACTATTAGGCGTGTGATACAATGGTTTGGATATGTAAATTAAAATTGGTTGCGTTGCATAGTATTACATCTGGACAGCGCCTTGGTAATAAATGACTAAACGTTTAACAACGGCCGCACCGAGCGACTTAGTATCTGTAAAGCGATAGTTAAGTTAATGTGGCCGCGGCCTATCCATGAGCTTAGTATAAAATTAAATGTTAAAAATCACATTTTTGTATTACGTAAGCTTATTACCAATGTGAAATTAGTAATTTCGAATTCAATGTTCATGATTATAGTAAAACAAATATTGGAATCGATGTTTAAATAATTTTCGTACTACACGTAAATACATGTTACGTAGCGGAAAAATGTGTATTTGCTAATTTGGAAATTCGAGTAAATTGTGTTTTGCTAAAACAAAACCGAATGAGGTTTTAGGCTGTGCTTAGTTCGCCTTTTTTATTAAATCAATAGAAAGAGTATAACTAAATCAATATAACATACCCTATCAGAATTGTATGCACGGTTTTTATTTGTTTGAGTGAAGCTTCCTAAAATTTTTATACTTTCGTATTTTTTATTGATGAGAAATAGACAGTTATCGTTATATTATTATCATATCAGATTTATATTTACTTAAAGAAAATCTACTAACACTATCAGTGATTGCATTTAAATAAAAATAAATAATGGAATGGTGCCTGTTGAATCGAACGATGACATGAAATGTATACAGAATCAGCATAATATCTCCCAAAATTAAGATTTAAACTAACAACATCCTAGGTGCGTGTTCATATAATTAATAAAACATACAAAATAGCTCTTTTGAAATGTGTCTTTTTTGAATAGAGCCTACATACCAATCGAGAGTATTCCTTTTTAAAATTATTGATGTTTGATTGACTCATACAGATTAAACCATCATTCAAACTTGCCTGGCTGTAAATATTCAGCCTGTACATATTGTAAATCCTGTAGGATATTGAATTGACATCTCATTAATAAATTGAATTATTTAAATTTGAAAATTTGAATGAATCATGATTTTGTAAGTAAATGTTTAAAATATGTAAATATTAAATAGTTATCTTTATTATAACTTATGGACGTTCCAAAATGGAAGATGAATTTCAATAAAAGCAAGTATAAAAATTGCTTAGTTATAACGTGTATAATCAATATTATAATATATAATAATAATTTTATCCGTAATTAAAAAACAAAGTTACCATACTTATAAAATTATTTGTATTTGTAAATAATCTGGATGACACTATTTTCTTGGCTCGCAAATTTTCTTTTGTTCCATCTAAATAGGGTAGCAGTTATTACATATTAAAAATGTTTTGATATGTCGGGATGTTTTATAAATTCGAGTCCTATGAAATTATCAAACAATCTCCATTATGTATAAAGTATGCATCCATAGCTGTCACAGTAATATCATTTTAAGATCGAAATAGATTATCACATAGCCTAATAATTGACTCTCGTTCTTCTTAACAATCTGCTGCAGTTCAATTTGGGGTTCAAGAAAGAATTTTTTCTCTAAATTTCACTTTAAAATTATTTCCATACAATAACATCAGCTAAGCACTTAGCTTAGCAGCTGCGACACAAATTAATTTACTTATTAAGGTTGAATAACCTAATAATGTGAACGGCTTAGATTGTATGTGTGTGCAAAAATAAAAACAGTATAAACATTACAGGTTCTAAGGTTAAATCTCCAAAAATATCGCATAGCATAACTGCAACACACTAGATCGTACACATTTTTAATCAGAATTTGTAATATCATTGAGTCCATGGTTTATTAATCACATGCGCTAGTTAAATCTACGGGCAAACTCCGGAAGAATCAGGGTGGAGCTCTCGTATTGGACAAGGCACTTAGTCACAATATTTATTAAAAATATTTAGCATTTAGGTATACTTATAAAATTTGGAACTGTATTTATTGGTAGTTTTAAAAAAAGAATGTTAGTGTAACTCAGTTTGCCCTCATCTATGAATCTTAAACAGTTTTAACGATCCATCTGACATCGTCGACATTGCCCGGGTGGACGTAATACTGACTCATGTGAAGCCTAAGACACTTTTATACTTGAAGTTATCATTTTAGTTATTGCTGTCTAGGAAATGTTCGCATTGTTAAAATTTTGGAATTAGATCATTTCGTGAAGAGATAAGTAACATTGCCAGTGTCTATATTCAAAACAACTGTTTAAAAATTTACAAAATAAATCACTTTTAGAATATTTTACTAATTTTAGTATTTTAAAATATATAGCCAACGTGTGAGTTGTATGCTTCAGTAAAACAGAAATAATACCGCCTAGATATAAACCACACTCGAACTACTAAACCCACTATACCGATATAAATACACGATAAATAAATAGCCTCGATAAAATTTCGAAAATTCTATAATTACAATCTAACAAACTTTGGCACCATTCTTATGACATAAATTATTTTATTATGTTTAAAATAAATTACTAAGTTATAACTTATTGTCTCATTTATCCATAATATGTATGAGTTCGCGAACAATAATTTATGGAAAATCATGGACCTGAAATTACACCTAAAAGTGAAATTATACTGTAAAGAAACTTCCCCAAATCAAGGGCTTCTCATAATTCCTCCAAAAAGCACTGCTAATTTAACTGCACGTTTCTTATAAAAAATCAAATGCTTAAGACTCCCGTGCGAGTACCTATGAGCCGACTCGAGTGTAGACGAGTACTAGATTGTCAAAGTCCCGCTCTTGGAGGTTTGCGGTGGTTCAACTTGTCCCGGAGTTCGTGGTGCTCGCCTTCGAAGTTTTTTAAGCACGAGTCAAGGGGCTCGTGACGGATGCAAGTGTAGCATTTACTCTCGCGCGCGAGAAATTAAATAAAAATCTTGAAATATACATGAATACATTTTAATCTTTGTGATATTTGTATCTAATTGCATATTTTCTTACGCATATTGTCCGCATATGTACTTACCTATACAAATTTAATAAACATACAGTAGGTAGATGCCGCAAAAGAAATGGACGGCCTCTATATATGCTTGTTCAACTTCGAGTGAGGAACCGCGCGAGTGTAAATGGTATCACGAGCTTCCTATGAGCTTGTGCGAAGCGGGCTACGAACTACGAGGTGAGGTGCGGGACGTGTTTAAATGGAATATGAATCAGTTTGTATCTACAAAATCACGTTTTCATTCGTCTTCCTATCAAAAGCTCGTTATTTGTTTTTATATAAAGCTCTTGAGCGCTTTTCTTGCATTATGCTTGGCATGTAACAATAAGTACAGTAGCAGTACCAGGGCGAAGCCACGTTGCATACGTATCATATGTAATACTTGGGCATTAATGAGCTTGTTTGTGTGTAACACAGGTTGGAAGTTTGTAACGTTGCTTGTCTTGTTACCGTTACACGTACCAACCCGTACGCACAAATCTACAAACTGAATGACAGTATCAGCATCACATTTCAATTGTTTGTGTCGATCATTACCTTGTTACTGTGATTTGTTTTAATTTATGTAATAATTCAACTAGCATATGAACTAAGTATATATATATTTTTTATTTTGAGATTCCGACTGCAGGGAATAAAAGTAATCATCCGATAATGTACATAAATGTTTAAAATTTCCTTTGTTGATAAATATTTTTTTATATAAATAACTGTATGTAACTTTTTTAAATATCTTGTCAATATATATATAGTAATAATGTTTTTTTTTTTCTTAATTTAGAAACGTTATTGCTACGCTATAAGCGCATTTTGTAATGAGTATTTTTAGTTTACCGAGTAAATAAATCAAGTGTTGTATGGAATTGTAATTTACGATGTAAGATGGTGTTAATAAGGATGTGTGTTGTTGACATAATATATATTTATGTACCGTGAGGCGCGATGAAGTGATCTTATTTAGTGCGGGGATACATTTAAAACATTGATGCAATAAGTTATATTGTGACGGCAACGTCGGTAGCCGTAAGCAGTAGCATGTTGAGCCGGTGTGTGTCGGCAGGCCGCCGCCTCCGCCGCCGCGTCGCCAGCCGCGGCCGCGCCCGCGCACGCGCCGCGCGCGCACTTCACACATCTCCGTACGTTAGCTGGCGCTACTCTTCGAGAGTATTCAATGTTAGCCATGGCTGAGCATCGCGCACCAGTCATTAGCATAGAGAAAATTCGATACATATATTAATTATATTATTTATATTGTAGAATATATAATCAGTTATAAGTATTAGCTGTTAAGAGATTAAATGAAATCTTATACCTACCTTAAGTTGTATAAGTATTATGATCAACAATATTTCCATTGCTTTTAAATTAGTGTTGTTAGTATATAGAAAATGTAACTTTTAAGAATAAAGTTGTACAAACTACTTATGTACAGTGTGTAAATTAAGATTATTATGATGCTAAAAATGGCGCCTACGTCTACATGAGAGGAATGGATGTATCGTGGGTTTTGTAAATAGTGTACAAGTATAATTATTGTAATATAACAAGTGTTTTCAATGTGCACATAGTCGCCTCATTCATTAATAAATTTTTTAGATCAATTAATGTTTCCTTTTGATTTTTTTGCCTTTTGTCTGTCCGCTTGGTTTTCTCTTATACTTTTGTCAATGCGGGGAATATAACTCGATGTGTGTATATACATTACGACAGACATTTTTATCTTATGCTCAATGTGCAAGGGTGTTAACTAATTTTGAACTTCATTTTTATAATAATTATTAAGCATTTCCCATGACTTGCAATGTGTGTCTTGTGCGTAACTACTTGCGAATTACGAGCTTGGAATAGTCTTAAATAAATTTAACCGATAACTTATTATACAGGGTTATTGGTAATAAGTACATATAAAATGCTATGTCCTGAATGACTGACTGACGGATCAACGCACAGCCTAAACCGCTGATCGATCGAAAAGAGAGGTGAAAGTTTGTATGAAAGTCTGTCAGTTTTTAGCGGGTGAAACCGCGGGTACAGTTAATCAATCGTAAAACGCTTAAGGGCTACGTCTCTACACTTTAACGAACAACTTGTTCTATGACTTCTCAACACCTTATACATTTATCGGAAAAACAAATATTCAGGTACTACCAGTACTCATTTCTTGGCTCTTTAGACACTGTGCGCCCCGCGTCTCGACCAAGCGCAGTGCCGGCGGCCGGGCGCCGGGCGGTACGTGCCACGCTGAGTCGTACAGTCAGCGTCAAATAGTTCGTGACACCCAAAGTGGCCAAAAAGTTTGGAACAACCCTATTCCAACTATAATAAAGACGTGTTACGTGACTATTTGACCACTTTGGATGTCACGAACTATTTGACGCTGACTGTACCATAGATATGATAATAATAGTGTCGATTTTTAGTCTTTTTATTTTTTTAAAGGAAAAAATATTAACGTATTATATAATTATCTAATCTATAAGTCGTAGAACAAAAGTTGTTCGAGAAGTTGTAAAGAGGTAACCCTTAAGCGTTTTATGATTGATTACCAATAACCCTGTTTACTGAAAAACTCAAACTCATATAATATGAGATGTTATGTTGCATAAGAGGGCCTTTACTCCCGAGTATTTTCATAGGTACTTACTTTAACCAGAACCATCCTATTATATCTGTCTTTTTAGTTCCCATTGCTACATCATCCGCACACAACGCTATGGAAATTCCCGTATCACATTGATTTATAAATAAATTAATTAGATGCACCTAAAACATTGCCATTGCAATCAGTAGTACCTACATCACAATGAGTTTTAATTCCCGAATTTACAATTATCATACATACTGATAGCGTTTAGGTAAGGTAGTTCGTCAAGAAACTTGAATTATTCCGACATTACTCATAACCTATCGAGTATTTTAAGCGTTGCTACAAATAAAATCTTTATTTAAATTAATTTACAAAAAGGTGTACATATTGTCAACATTACAATTTACAGTTAGGTATGGTATAAAATTAGTGTTTTAATAATAACTAAAATTAAAGTACATTTATTTATAACATAGATAAAATTCATAACTTTATAGGTAGGTATGTAGCGACCTGCCTAATCTAAGTTTATACAAACCTAGATCAGGAAATATACTGAATTTGTAATGTAACATAAATATTCATTTGATTTAATAGACGATACACATATATTTTTATTACAAAACCTAAACTACAATTAAATTGGCTTTACTATTGGTTTAATTGGTATTCGTTTACTCAAGTTTTTTGATAGCCTACCTACCTATAGTTGCAGTGAATATGTTGCAGATTCTTTAAATCTATCACAATTGTCTGCAACATAAAACACTTGCAAGAATCATAATATTGTGTTATCACCATCCTTCATCATCGTATTACAAAAGATTAACTAAAAAAGACCCAGGTTTTAAAACGGCTTTATTGTTTGTATAAGACTGTTATTAAAAATGTACCTATAGTTACTTGTATTTTAATCCCTGGTTTAACTTAGACTTCGTTTATATTATCTTTTGTAATAGCTTATCTCCAAAATTGACTTCAAAAAGGAAATTGCATCATGCTGTCTGAGTATCTGAGAATTATGCGCCTCTGCTATTTTGGCTGTCTTCGCATTTCAAAACTAGGCTACTACCTACTAAAGCATTTTCGAATTTTTGTTGCATAATCTTGTGTACAGGGGCCGTATTATAACGTGTTAATGCCATCATGTTTAGGTTGTAAGAAAGAGATGAGGCTATTTAATATGTAGAGCGGCATCTCTTTCTCACAACCTAAAAATGATGGCGCTAACACGGTATAATACGGCCCCTGATTTCTAAAATTGTTTTCGCTTTGGTAATATGTCATGTCAAATGCGGGAAAATTACAATTCTAGATTCAATGGAAGTATAATTTGACTTTGTGTTGACTATTGCAGAAGCGTATGAAATTCTTTTTCTTAAATACAGTTCAATATGCTTTTCGAAGTCAGATTCATTTCATATTTTTTATTTATGCTTTTTTTTGGTCGTTTTTTCGTATGTAGATTACGTTACTATCATTCATTTTCCATGGCTAAAAAAAGGTAATCCCGGCCACGTACATAACTGTGTATTTTTATTATCCCGTTAGTTCAGCAACTTCGGCCCAAGTATAAAATCAACTATAGTAAAACCTAAGTTTCATGCAATGGTATAAAATCTCAATGGTTTATGATAAAAATAAATGAAATTGCCTGATGATATTTACAAGTTGTCAAATACAATAATAAATCAATCGATGTTGACGGATCCATCCTCGCACCACAGGTCAACGTAGACTTCACACCGTAACGTAAAGCGTTAGGGTTGCCTTTTCTTAGTCTAGAAATACATAAAATGCGACTAAGTTGTATTAAGACAGTTTAGACAGGCGGATGTTTAATATCCATGAGCATCCTGATAACATCTTGCTGTGATCACCAATCATCGTAAAACAACTGGAGGCCGATTCTATTAAAAAATCTTCTAAACTCCACCAATACGCAGCTGAATGATCGCCTCTTAGGCGATTCTGCTCAAAGGCATCGTTCTGTCTTACATACATTATGATTATCCATTTACGAAAAAGGAATAAAATTATGTAAATTTTTGAATTGGCCTCTAGAACTTGTTATTATTTCCACTAATATTAGACTATGTTCACATAAGGCTAGTACCTAATAGGTATACCCTACGCGTAATTCCCAGACAGTAGCTGGAGTACCGAGTAGTCCTGACACTGCGCTGAATACCTGCCGTTCTGCGAATCGAACTCGGTTGGCAGACTGGGACGCTGCCGCTGCATGTGAGCGTAGTCTTCTATCGGTCGGGGAGCCCATGTTCATTTGTGGACGTCTGTGCTTATCGGGACCTTCAGTTAAGTAGGTACAGGTAAAATCAGAGTGCTAAATTATTTAAAAATATATAATTATCTACGATTTTTCAGTGAGTATCTGAATATTAGACATGAATTTACCCAAACTCAAAGTATGTCTCAAGGGATATGAAATTGTCGGTTGCACGATACATCAATTCTAGAGATCGTATGCGTACGTATAAGTACGTTATATCTTTATACCCCTTTTTATTCTGAATGCTCACTGCATTTGGTGACAAATATGTCAGGAAGATTAGATTCCATAAGTAATATAATTTAATTTAAACTATGTAAGTAGGTACCCCGGCTTCTTCGATGATCACAGTAGCATTTATTAACATCACTACGGTGACAGCCTATATGGCTATTTAGCTATTTCGATGAGAATTTTTTTAAATGAAAGTTTTATGTCAGCCGCTCTGATTGCTGGTGACCTTTGCAAGAACTTCAAAAGAAATACAAATAAAACTCCCCATATTACGTTCATTCAAAGTTGGTAGAGTTGCACATTATGTATACAATAGCATTATTTCACGAAAGTAGGGTACCTACAAATACTCCATGATATAACGCTACTTCCTTTCTAAACGGTAAGTTCTTAATAAAATAGTAATGTGGCGTATTTTAGGTTAGGTTACAGTATCTGGAGAATACAAAAGAGATGTTAGGACTATAAAACCAATTCATTCTGAATCTGGTTTGTTAGGTAGTTTTCCGATGAAATATAGCTACAGATAAAGGAACGTAAAGTAATTAGGTGTCAATTAAAAATACAATTTCATTATCAAAAAGTTTTCAAAATATGAAACATTTTATTATGCTTCGTCAATGTTGCCGACTCGCTGGAACAATACTATCATTTATCTGAGTGATACTGGCTGATATAGTCAAACGCTTCAAACAACCGTCTTTTTTTTGCGGGTCTTTTCAAAGAACTACTTTTAGCAGTTTTTTTTTTTTAATGGAATGGAATGATAGGAGGGCAAACGAGCAGATGGATTTAACAGATTACGTAAAACTGAATCCGCTTACGTAGGTACTTGCTACATCTTCGTAATGTGAAGAAAATGTACTGCGAGGAGAAAAGTAAGTGGTCAGCAACTGCGACGGTAAGTTTCGACACACACTGAAAGGGTAAAGAAAAGTATCGTGATGGGAGCTGGCATCAAACATTTGCTGATGAGCCGCCTATTAAGGTGGCGGTTTCGTACTTAACAAAATACCGCTATTAACTTCTCGAATTTACAGTCAGGCCATAATACTTGTGGTCACTGAGGTGGTCAGGTGGTCACATTCACCGCAACATAGATAACCAGTTTATGCTCATAATATTGGTATTGCCAGAAAATTGAGTACCTAGCGGGGTAAAATGGAGTAGGTAGCTATTTTACATGACGCGGATGCCATCAGCATTGCCGCATTTGGTTAGACTGGAAGTCACTTAAAAAACAGTAAATTAATTCCTTAAAAAAATATAAAATGGAAAAAAATAGAGGAGTTACTTCCACACGTCATATTTGCAACGCTATCCACTCCAATTTTTGGCCTAGGAAACCAGATCGGATGGTTTTTTTCTATCGTGTTGGCCATATTGAGCTGGCGAAATGGTAACGGTGATATGATATGTTAATTAAAACACGAAAAATATTGAACACAGAACAAAGACCGTGAACACCTGTAATATGAGTCAAGAGCTGTCTAGAGAGTCTACCAAGGATTTGTCATAGTTTTGACGTTAGTAAATGCGTGTGGTCTGCCGGGCCACAGAATATCTAGGGGAAATTGGGTAACAGTGGATAACTTTTTTGCTTAAGTTTCTCAGTGAACCAATCTCCTCTACATGCACGTCGATATAAAGTACCTACAACCATTTTAACCATAGCTAATTTGATACTATTATTTTGATTGTTATTCGAATAAAGTAACTAGCTTAGTTATGTAATTGATGTTTATATAAAAATTAAAACTATTGTCTTTCAATGTTTATTAATGTATAAAATAAATGTAATAAAAAGTATTTTGATTTTTAATGACGATTTCTCGAATATTTCTACTTGTATGCGAATTGAAATCGGATCATAGGATTATCTTGCCAACGAGACTATGGATCCATCGAGTATCGTAGTACGTACAACTTTGTTTAGCTCAGCATCTAACCTTGTGCATTAGCCTGAGTAAAACAAACGTGGACCGCGGAACGTCTAAAGAACTTCAAGAAAGGAGATCCATTATAGCAGCCAGAAGAGACCTACCTAATCCAGAATCCAGTAAGCACTGACCTCTTTATTACTCCATAGAGCATAGAGAAATATAGAGATCAGTGGGTGTAATGCTTAGTGCATAGCAGAACAAGACTTGCTTAGTACCAGGTATTCCATTCCCGGAAATGACCCGTAGTGACGTCACGAAACACAAATTTCACGATCAGTGTTGCTGTTGAGTGACAGCTTCGATATCAATAAGGAACTTTTTAATTCATGATTAATATAAAATAAATTCCTTACTATTTTTGTCCCGTGTTATTTGTCTTTTTGATTAAAAAAAGTTAACAGTATAAAATTATTAATTAAAAATTCCACCAACAAAGAAGCAAGAAAATGAAAAGAATCGGCTAATTTATTTACATCTAATGTATCATTTCAAAAAATGACGTCTCCGCGGGCCAGCCGTGTGACCTAGCTGTCACCGGAATGCGATATCTGTAGCCTTAGCACGAACAACTTGCGAAAAAGTATTCGTATCGTCACGATAAAAGCGCTGGTCCAAATCTCATACAAATTGGTCTCCATGACGATGCTAAGGCTACTGTTCAGTAGCCTTAGCACGAACAACTTGCGAAAAAGTATTCGTATCGTCATGGAGACCAATTTGTATGAGATATGGACCAGCGCCTCTATCGTGACGATACGAATACTTTTTCGCAAGTTGTTCGTGCTAAGGCTACTGGTGTTCTTCTATTGAAGCTTAGTGTTGGTGTAATGTCACCGAATAGTAAGACAATTCTCTATGGTAGTCAAAAACCGCTGAGTTGATAATAATTTTACTTCCCGGTAGAGTTAACCTCTCAGAATAATAATTATGTCAAAGACTTCATCACTTTTTTATGCAGGCAACCCCCATGGTTCGTCTGTCTTCTGGAGAGGCGGTAGGTACTGAGGTAAGTTTACCTACCGGCTAAAAACCACACTTGGTGTCCCTTGGATTCATTATGTTCGCTACGATCATGTCAGACTGTGGTCCAAAAATCACTGGACATCTTCAAGAGTTCCAATCCTACGACGACGGCGTGTGGCAGTAAATTCGTCCACCCTAAATCTTATAATAACGACATCTATGTACGAAGTTTTTTACTAGATCGGAAAAGTATGCTAGTATGCTAGTCTGCTAGGTCTCTAAAGATTTGCTGTGTGGTCTAAATTGGAACTAACAGTTATCTCCATATTTCCTATTTCTACTCGTAAACTGTACCTGGGTGAATACTTATTTGAAAAAACATCAGAACGTCAATAACTTTATCTCAAAGATAAGAATGCAGATGTTCAAAACTACAATTACGATAATGAAAACTTAAACTACATCACTGCAATAAAACAAGAATAAAAACAATCTGAACTATGAAAGAAAGAACTACTTTATTGAGAAGACATTTGTTAAATAATGTTTGAATATTCACCTTCTTTCTTAAAAAACATAATTATATTAGTTTTTAAAAAGTATTATCGAAATAGAAGAAGAGCCAAATCGGAGAGAATGACATTGCATTAATTAGGACATGAAACCTTACCTTATACATTATAAATAAAAATTCGTAGTCGTATCGTAGCTGTGCCGTAGCTGCCCCGTAGCCCGTAGCTGTAGCAATACAGAGTTGATCGTAGAGGCGTAGCGCGACGAGCAGCACCCTGATATTTTATTGTTTTATCTGCCTCATTCTTTTAGTGGTCACAAGTGCGACTGCTGCGGTAGAGGTCCTGAGCTCGATGCCCAGGTTTTTCTATGAAATTCTAAGAAGCAGCTCGGAGTTTTTATTTATGCCCGGTCAATGGCAATAAGCTCGCCCCCTATTTACTTGCTAAACAGTGGATTATAAATAGCTACAATTTTTTTGTGTTTACTGTTTGTGCAAAATGTTTGGTTTGATCTCAATGATCATGCATACATTGTGCAGAGGTAATATTGAATTGAGTAGGTCTTTTTGTAAACGGCATATGTTGCTCATTGCGCTCCCGTCAAACCAACACTCGCGGTTGGCATCTAAATTGTTCCGCCATGCTACCCTAGAAGTTTTGGGATCGATTCTCAGGTCGAGCAGTGTTATTGGGTTATTTTAAGAAATTGTCAGTCTCGGAGGTTATATTTATGCCCGGTCAATGGCAATAGGCTCTAATTACATGAGACCTAAAAATACCAGCGAACTGTGGGTATATAGCACATAAGTACACCTCTGCCTAACCCTTAAAAAAATCAAATTGGTTCGCAATTGACGAAGATATGGGTACATAAAAAAATACATACAGACGAACATAGAACCTTTTGCCAATATGAAGTCGGTTGATAAAAAGGTGCTATGTGAGTTCAATCACCTGTAACCTTGCCTGTTAGTAATGCTATATTATATAATTCATATGTCTGTGGTGCAACCAATAATTTGATGCTTGCTTGGGTGTGGTCGCACGTTCGGTATTTACAGTCGTGAGAGCTCTCAGCTGTCGCATTATAAAGCATTTTTTACGAGATATTGAAACTTTTTGCTAACTTTTTAATGTACTAATTTAATATGTTTGCTTTTAATTGTAAGTATATATTTTTTATTGTCAGCAAACGAGCAGACGAGGCGCCTGATGATGAGTAGTTATTGTCGCCCATGGACATCCGCAACACTAGAGGAGTTGCTGATGCGTTGCCGAGCTTTCAGAGCCTCTACGGACTGCAGACTACCAGAGCAGCAGCAACCGAGGGGAATTGCCTCTCACGCGCAAAAGTCGAGACACACACCAAGGTGCTTTACGTCAGTCTCCGACATAAGGGTTGTAGTCAGCCAGTCAGACCTCAAGAGGTCCACTGAGCAAAAATATAAGATTGTAAAATAGTTTTTTATTGTTATTTATTTATATTATGTTATAGAAACATGCATATCAGTTTACTGCAAAATGGTGTAAGAACATACCTACTTAAGTTAATTTCTGTAAGATTGAAATGTAAAGATTTTAGTATCTAAGTGTTTAAATATTATAGCGATGATAGCCTAGTGATAAGATCATTGCACTGCCGAGTCAAAAGTCTCGAGTTCGAATCCGAGGCACGCACCTCTGAATAATTAATTTTATTACTTGCTTAAAGGGTGAATTAAGTCATCATGAGGATACCTAGAGAGATTCTGACCCTACACGCCTGAGAGATTTTCTCAAAGGTGTATGAAGTCTGCCAACCAGTTGGCTAGCGTGGTGGATGATAGCCTAATCCCTCTCACACTGAGAGGAGACCCGTGTCGTGACAGTATATGGATTGACGATGAAGATAAATTTTTTCGCAGTGTTGGACGACTTCCAACAAGATGGGCAGTCAATCTGGTGAAAGTCGCTGGGAGTCGTCAGATGCAGGCGGCGTATACCGTTTCTTGTGGAAGTCTTTGATGGAGGCTTTTCAGCAGTAGACGATATGACAATACATATTTATGCTCGTAACAGATGCATTTGTTTTTCTAGCTGCTAAGCTAAGATTAGTCTTAACTTGGCTTACACATTACACACAGTGAATACATCAAGTGTCTACGTGTGTGTGCGGGTGTCTCTTAGCGTTCACATATACAGTAGATTCTCGATTATCTGGATTAATTCGTCACGGCTCTAATTGTCAAAAAGGTGTGATTAATTACGTCAAAGATCAATAACGAGTTACTTCTAATCCAAAATTTAAATTATATTATAGTTATATCTCGTATTTTTACCCGACTGCGCCAGGAGGGTTGTTTTATATCTTATTGTCTAAACGACGTATGTAAAACCCATTACATATTTTTTTTAAATAAAATCTTACTAGCAATGTGTGTCGCACATTACTAGTATTCTTGTTAACAGCCTGTCTTGTAGCCTAATGGCTTGGGCGTTGGACTTGCGATCATGTGGTTGCTGGTTTGAAACCCACCCATTGCACTACCGACGTGAACTCATTCGTAACACAAGCATTTAGCTTAACACGAGGGGTTACTAGTAATGTGCGATCCACATTATTATTGTAAGTTTTTAATAAAAAAAAAACGAAATAGACGAATAAGACACGACAAAAATAACTGGGCTAGTAAGCAATTTATTCTAGAATTGTAATGTCGCTGTGAGCCATTGCGGGAAGAAAATAACTGTTGATCGATACTATGGTGTATAGAGTGAATACGGTCAATAGTGTCGAATTCTAATATACACACTAAATATAAATATAAAACATAATAACCAAAATCATAATACTTACATTTGTTACTTCTTAGAGACAAATGTAGACACGCAAGAATATCCTTACTAATATTATAAACGTGAAAGTTTGTGAGTATGGATGGATGTTTGGATTATGGATGTTTGTTACTCTTTCACGCCAAAACGGCTGACCGGATCTGGTTAAAATTTGGCACACAGATAGATTATAGCTTGGAATAACACATACTGTTTATCCAGGTCGGACCCAATTCTGCAGTCCACGCAGACAAAGTCGTGGGCAGAAGCTAGTCTCACATAAACGCAATTAGAATATGTATCGACCTGTATATCTATATCAATAACACTGAAACTTAAATACACTTCTAAATAGTAATCTATTAAATAAACAACAAATTGTTTTTGTCGTAATTATACCTACTTTTAATACTAATATGACAAAATTGTAACTGGCTGATGTCTGTTCATCCTTACTAATATTATTATAAACGCAAAAGTTTGTATGTATGGATGTTTGTTACTCTTTCACGCCAGAACGGCTGAACGGATCTGGATAAAATTTGGCACACAGATAGATTATAGCCTGGAATAACACATAGGCATCTTTTTATCCAGGTCGGACCCAATCCTGAAGTCCACGCAGAAGCTAGTAGGAGCTAAGTAGTAGGATTTACGAAAAAACTTGTATACGAAATTGGATGCAGTTTTTACAATATTGCTGGAGGTCTAACTGAAACAACATATTCCATCTCAATACACGGTGTACAATCCGAGTTATATTAAATAAATCCTTATGGGACGAGAGAGCCGCGGACAAACGCTAGTCAACAATCACTTTACGTCGGAGGGCCTTGTGTGATATCTATAGTTCTTAATGGAAACCGTAATATATATCAGATAATCTGAGTGACGATTAATTTCTTTATCGTACATTAGTTTCGAAGTCGCCTCGATAAAACGGTCGCATGCAATCTGTTATGAAGTAATATTGTTATTAAATGCATTTGCAAATAATTTTAGATCAGCCAATTTGATTTTGATGTGATGTTTTTAAGTGCAAGAAGATATTTGATTACTAACTTATTAATGTATAATATGTGTTCGCAATGAGTTATTACGAAAACAAATATGGAACTAGTCGCAGGAAACCAAAAGTCTTGGTAAGTACACTCTGCGTGAATGGTGAATAAAATATTAAACTATCACGGGTTATAGAGCATTACTTTGATTTTCTACAGATTATAATTAATTAAATATATTTATAGATATTTTTTAAATTTGAAATGTTTCAGCTGTTGTATCATAGCTTGAATTGCCCAAAAAAACGTAATACCAAAACAAATCGTAATCCAAACACAATTTTATTAAATTGTGTCACTATTCGGATTTGAATACCGTTAATCTAGGTCCCTACCGTACCAATTCGTCTACTATTACTTCACTGGAATAAACGGCCGAAAATTCTTTCCAAACTTGGTAAAGTTATCAAGACTTAAATTCACTTCCATTTATTACCAGTGAAGTATTTTGGACGAAATGATTGAGTAGGAACCTAGACTAAAGGTATCAGAATCCGAATAATAACACAGTTTGATTAAATTGTATTTGATTAACTAACACACATACACATACGTATACACACACCAGTCACACGAACACATAGACATCATTTTAGTCTTATTATATAAAATGTCTCGCATTTTAATTGTAATAAATATAATTTGTTGTTTTTGCTTTATTACTTAAGTATAATTATTTTTGACCTCAACTTCATTTAATTTTCTAAAATAATTGTTATTTTATTGTTTCGTCTACTGTAACAGTGACTTAACTTTGTAAAACTCAACTCAGAGTTCCAAGATACAGGCTCAGCCTAGTTTGGAAACCACTAAATACTGTTAAACGCCACTGTGTTTCTGAAATAAATATTTAAATTTTAATTTTAATTACGATTAATTTTACGTTTCTATAGAAAATTCGGTCCGCCGGACTCTTAACTTTTGTTTGATATCCGGAAATTTTTAGACAACATTTGTTTTAGTGAATTGTGGAAAGATTAAAAAACTCAATTGCACAGCTATAAAGAAAATAGACTATTTTGTTATTTGTTTTATGATGTATTGATATAATAAAAATGTTTTTATTTGGATATGTCATAGAATCACTCGAACGCCGAATATAATAAGGTCGTGAAACTACAAGTCTTCTTTCAAATCTGGCACTCATGAGAATATCTCTACTATTATAAATTCGTAAAAAGCTGTGTCTGTACATAGAAGATATTAAAATAACAAGTGGGTTAGAGTATATAAAAATGTCCGACAATGTAATTTCATGAGAATTCTGGTTAGAAATAAGACAATAATTTTCGTAAATGATTCTAAAACAACGTGGCAAAAGAACATAAACCATGTTCTTTTGCCACGTTGTTTTAGAATCATTTACGCGGTATATTACCTACTAATACATACACACACTTAAAAGGCCGGCAACGCATTGGTGACAGCTACAATGTCGCTGATGTCCATGGGCGGCGGTAGTCACTTACCATCAGGTGACCCACATGATCGTTTGCCCCTCTGATATAAAAAAAATAAAAATATAAAATTCATTGAATAAAAGTTAAAAAATTCATTGAATAAAAGTTAATGTCAAAATATTTTTATTACGAGTATTACCTCAAAAATAAAAAAAATGTTACATACATACATACCGCGATTCTCCCACATGGGTAGGCAGAAACTATATACCGCTACTTGCTACGATTCTTGCATACTTCTTTTGCTTCTTCCACATATTCTCATACATATTGGCCAGTAGCGAGTGTTACGCACCTGACCTTTTTTGAAAAAAAAGGTTAATAAAACACTTATAACTTAAAGTAAAAACATAGTGTAAGATTTATTTTTTCTTAACATAGTTATTTAATAGTAAAGGAAAAAATTCAATCGCGGGCAGAATTCGAACCTGCGTCTTCTGGTTTGATATACCAGACGCTCTGACCTCTAAGCCACCGCGAACCCTACCCGCATGATTGAAATTTTGCCTTCACATTCTGAATTTACGTCATAAGGTGACGTTTGGTGACATCTATGAGAGGCAAGTTACCTTACCTCTCAACCGACACGACTTACTTTACAGTCAGTTCAGTGTCGTACGATGCCACCCTACCTTTTAACTATCTTTTCGTGATTTTTTTTTTGCATTTTCCATTTTTCCTTTACTATTAAATAACTTAATAATCTTAGCATGGAAAATGCAAAAAAAACCCGCCCCCTTTAACATGGGACCTCAACATGCCGGCGAACTGTATACATTAGTACGCCTCTGCCTAACCCTTCGGGGAATACAGGCGTGATGGTATGTTATGATGGTTTTTATTTAACTCGTCAACATAGTATGTTTGTCTGGTTCGCGTTCAACATGTTATTGTTTGCCTAATAAACACGTAAATCAAATTCACAGTAATCCTCAAAACTTATTTAATCTTTTTATAATAACAAATTTCAATTAGTCCCTGGTTTTATTTAGTAAATTTGATAATCACTTTTTCAAATTCATAGTTCGATTTTTCGCAGTAGTGGCATGGAGGTTCGTAGAGCCGGTAAATATAAGGCAACAGGGTTGTCTCTATCACATGGGGTCTCAAACACCATGATGGGATAGAAAGGACATGATACGCGTCTGTATAACTTTATAAAAAATATAATCGCAACGGTATGTTTTTGCCGGTGAAAGAGGAGAAGAGCATGGCTACCCATTGACCCTTGCTATACCAAAAAACCCGATTCTTAAAGGCCTATGGACTGTAGACTTGCACGCGCAAAAGTCGAAACATACCAAGGTGGTTTTTGAGTCTCCGATGTGGCCAGCCAGTCAGCCCCAAAGAGGTCTTACCACCAACCGAGTTAAATATTTTCTCGCTTATTGAATGGTACTGAGAAACTGTATTGTATACTGTATACTGTTCCCACACGGGGTAGGTAATCTTATACGCAAATGGTGCTTTATTGTTTTTCTTTCCCTCCATCAGGTATATCCTCTGTTCTTTTCCTCCTCTTCTCAAAGAGCCGGCAAGAAACTCCATAGATACTACTTACTAAAACACGATTAAGTACAATAGGTTTCTTTACAACTTTGTTTCAAATAGTTGCTGAGAATTATGCAATTCGATGTGTAAGATCTATTCATTATATAAAAAAAATATATCGATCGAAACATCGCAGGCTTGTTGTGAGTTCTTAAAGGCTATGATTGCAAATTCTTAATGGTGATTTCTGCAATATAACGCTACACAGACCCTACGTAGTGAACAATGGGGAAAGCATAGGTACGCATGATGTCGACGAGGAATCTTCGTAATTCTTACAGACATGACCTTTAATCACAGAAAATACGGTTAAAGTTTTTATGGGTCTAAAAACACTCGTCTCCGGAATTCTGATTTAATCTGGAAAAAAAAAATATCTTTTTTGGTTATTTACATCATTAGAACTTAGCACCTGAGTCCTTAGCACCTAAGATCTCCAAAACAGTCCCCATTTTATGATAACCAAACTGTTTCAATCCTTACATTTGACAACTAAATATTGGGCAGTGGGTCACTAACCAAAAATCGATACCAACAGAAGCCTAACACGTGAATTTAAAAGGTTATGTATTGTGTTGGCATTTCCTGTAAACTTATAATTTGTACTTATATCAATCACTCACTCACTTATAAGTGACACAAATTGCTTTCTTCATCATTAAGTGTGCGAACTGAATTAAAATCGAGTATTGTAGGGAGCTCATGTCAAATGTCGGCAATGGCTGTTTACAAACTAGGGTTGCTTGACGTAGCGCTTTGAAACGCATTCAATATTCATGCGCAGAACAATATTTGTAATTGCAAATTAAAAATTAATGAGATGTCTTAAAATAAATAAACGTGTATTCATTTTATGAAACTGTTTCTATAGCACTATTGTAAACAATGTATCGCTGTTCAAAAAACCACTGAAATACTCAGGTACAGATCCGATGAAATAACTGTGCCAGTCTGAAGTTAGCCGCTCAGATTGGCCGTAAATTAGTGATTTAGTGAAAACAAAAAATAGTCTTTACACTGTTTTTACATTTTATTGTAAAAAATATCATTATGCAACGACTTGCGTACAACTTCAGACATACATAGTTATTTTTTTAAACCTTTATTTCTTCGGAACTGTACATAGAATTTATACTTAAATGTAGCTTAGCTAATACTTGGGTTATTTTGTTTTGGCTACGAACGAAATAGTAGATTTCGCTGGCTACAAGTAGACTACGCCATGCTACGAACACTTAGAGAGGGGACGCTGAGACTCGAAGACTTTTATGCCCATCTTGCCCCACACGAAATTTTAGTAACATTGGACACAACGACTTTTTTTCATAATTATGTTAAAATGTAATATTTTATGTAATTATTCTAATAGATTTTTTGACATGTTAATATTGTATATAAACTTAGAAAGTATAAAAAAGCAAGTAGTTGGTTTATGACAAACGTCGGGTGGTAGGGGCATGCGCGGCGTTGTCCCGTAGGGCAAGCAGACGCGTTCGGTCGCGGCAGAGGGTGGAGACGCGTTCGTGCGGCGGCATCGATCCGCTACATCCTCGTGGTCCGACACTCAGTCGCCGACAGTACGGCGACGAGCGAGAACATGCAGCCGCCACCGCGGAAGGTAAGTTCAACATCCCTCATGGCCACCCGACCTCTAACAACTCCTCAAAAACCTCACACAAAACTTTCCAAAAGTGCCGCAGAACTGTGAACGAAGTACTTTACTCAACGCGTCAAATTTCACGTCGCGTGTTTCTACAAAATTATATAACTTCAGTGTTATGTTTATATCTAAATCACTGGGTGCATTGCTCTCTTTATTTTTTGACGATAAACTTTTTTAATCCTTTACTGTAATAATACCGTGGAACGTCACAATGAAACTCGTAATGTAACGTCGTTCTTATTAAATACCAAGCGTAGGCAGCGAGGAATTAATCAATAGATTCTTAATCTCATATAAACAGGCCGCGTAGCGATGGTAAACATTATTATAAACTCGTTTTATAAATGAAACAAAAAGTAAAATGAGATAAATAGCGTAAATATGTAGAAGTGTAATTGTATTTTGCGTATTCTGACTTGAACGAACACTTTCGTGGCTTGTGTGGGCACGTAATCCCTACGTTCACAGGAACGCGTGATATTAACTACGAGGAATTTACTGTGTTCATTTATGTAGAATTCATCACTTAGATGCTTAGTTTTTTATTTGAATCAACAGAACAGAAGATTTCATTGTTTTATCATAAACCGATATGTCATTGTTATCCGTTTGACACCCTTCATTTTTCGAGTGTTGTCCACTCTGTTTTGTTTTTTTCAGCCGCTAGATTTTGACACTATTTTGTGTGCTAATTGGCCATGATAAACGATAGCACGAATGGGGAATATTGTTGATATTTTATTTTGATATTTTTGTGACAGTTATTTACATGTATTATTTACATGTATTTAGTTTCGTTTATATATTTCCGAAATATAATAAAATGTAGATAGATAGAGTATTTTTTATTGTACACCAAAAGGATACGTCAGAAAACAGAGAATATACATTTTTAAAAGTACAATTCGCGGTCTATCGCGATTAAAGTATATATATATCTTAAAATATATAGGTATTCCTAATTCAACTGAGAGCACGTATATACTGTTTTACAAACCATCCATGGTTGGTATTGTATAGGTATGTAAGAGTACATTACTTTTAATTTTCTACTACTGAGCAAAAGCTTTTCTTTCATCTCTCCATCAGTCTCGAAAATAATTAAGAAACTGGTACTCAATCTAAGAATCGACACAGGACCGCAGCGACTTCGAAAATAATATGAAAGTAAAAATAAAGTATGTAATGACTTCACTATTACTGATTGGTTAGCAACCATTGACGACTATCTTACACCGTTATTAAAAAAAATAAAAACTTAAAAAATATTTATCATTAAAAGTGAAAATTACGATCAAAATATTTAAAATGAAAAAGAAATCATCTCAAAATTATAAATATATGGTGAACGCTCACGTAGGTGGCTGAAATGTATTCAATTAAAAGTACCTACTCTAGAACAGAAATAATTCTAGTAAAATGAACTCAGTTCATTAATATTTTGTACATTTTAACATATCTTATGGTCCGTGAAAATCAGTGGCTTAAGGTCTGTTCTAAACTAGGAATAACTGGTAGCATGTAACAAGCCATTTAGGCTTGTTACATGCTACTTACAGGACGATACAATTTATTTACTAAATATTAATTGATATAGGGCCGATTTTGTCCATCGCCAGATAAGTTGCAACTGAGGAATAAAATTGACGTTAGACAGATTTTCTATACAAAATCTGTCAAAAATTTGAATTTATTCCTCCGATATACGAGCGATAGAAAAATCGGCCATTAGTGTAAAATCTTAGTGCTTCTAATCTAGAATCGGTTTATGTAATTAATGTACAGAATTTTCATACAATACCTACATAAAAAAAACAACGGATATTCGCAGAACTTTATTGGTTTAAAAGAATCCTTATGATATTTGGAAACCCTGTTTATACCAAGTAAAACTGAATTGTGTACTTCAAGTAGGTAGCAAATAAAACGTTCATATTCCTCTATGCTACAAGATTTTAATAGCGTCTACATAAATAGTAGGTCAACTGTACTATGTACATACTTGGTTGCTGACCTCATAATGCGAACAGGCATTGGAACTGTACCAATTTCATAGTACAAAGTCCAAAAACGTATCACTGGAACATTAACAGCTATCAAATTACTATTAAGGTGGATATTTTCACACCTCATTTAATATACAAAATACTTAGGTAAGGCAACTTTAAAAAAATAGTAGTTATGTCACAAACGTTGCCGTAAATAAAGATATTATTCATAGACAGACTCTTAAAATGTAACGAAATACTCATGTTAAGTACCTAAAGAATTAAGGCTGGCATTAATTTTGGCGTTCAGAATGTAAAATAAAATGTGATACTTTCCACCATAATTAAGGAGAACTTTTTGCCTTTAATCGGGCACAAATTAAACAATACACTGAAACTCATAGGTACTTGCTACACAAACTCTGAGTTGCTACAGACAATTTCCTAATCCAATTTGAAACACTCAATAACACTGCTAGACCTGGTAATCGAACGCTGGCCCTCACGCTCCGAAGGCCATTAGGACAATAAAACATTCCTAATTTTCATAAATACGAATTTTCCCATATGGATCTAATAAACTAAAACAATTACAAAAACTTAAATTACTACGATTCTTGTATACTTCGCAATCTACTCAAGTTTCGTTCCAATTGCTGTTAAAATTACCAGCCGCTACTTTTACAACGAGCAAGAAACCCAACAAGACAGCCTCTCAGCAACCGTGGGCTCTGGTAAAGAGTTCGCAACTTCGTATTTAAATGCTACCTATAAAGTATCATGATTTCATGAAGCGCAATAACTACCCATAAACATTTACGCTCAACTTCTGTTCGGTTGCATTTCAATTTATAATATTGCCAACAATTATAATTAACTTTTTAAAGGTTGCCTGGTAATAAGTGTAAAATACTTCAAACACATGATGGTACTTATTGTAACTAACAACTTTTCCAAAGACACAATTTTTATATTTGTTTTTTTTTTTTAGTTCTGTTTCAATATGTATTACTAATTCGCTACGGTATAAATGTAGCTTGGTCGAACCGCGTGCTGACAATTTAGTATGAAATACCAACGCCTTTGACTTCGCTATCACTGATTGGTTAAAAATCATTGAAGATCATTATTAAAAAAAAAAACTTAAAAATGTTATAATTAAAAGAGAAAATTACGATCAAAATTTAAAATGCAAAAGAACATAACATACCATTACGCCTGTATTCCCCAAAGGGTTAGGCAGAGGAGAACTAATGGGAACTAATGTACACCCACAGTTCGCCGGTATGTTTTAGGTTCCATGTAATAGGGGGCGATGCCCGGGCACACAAAACCAGACTCCGAGCTGCTACTGAGAATTTCAGAGAAAAACCCAATAGCACTTTGCTCGACCTGGGGATCGAACCCAGGACCTCTAGCGTAGCAGTCGAGCTTGGGACCACTAGACTAATGAGGCAGTCAGGGAGGGAGGGAGGGAGGATGTATTGAAAAAAATGACAAAGACAAGGCAGTCATGTCAATGTAAAAGAAATAATCTCAAAATTGTCAATAAATGGTGAAGGCACACGTAGGCGGCTGAAATATATTATAACTACTCTAATACAGAGATAATTCTAGTAAAATGAACTCAGTTGAACGCTCCTCTTTTTATATTTTTTACAACAATTCTTTCTTTGAGAAAGTTGTGTTTTGTTTAATTTACCTGTTCTGTATGATCGTAAGCGCGACTGCTACGAATACTAATTATAATAATATGTTGATTAATTATAATTGAAATACAAAAATCAAAAGCAGTGATAGCCTAGTGGTATGACCGTTGGACTGCCAAGTTGAAGGTCTCGAGTTCGAACCCAAGGCACGCACCTCTGACTTTTCGAAGTCATGTTCGCATTAAATAGTAATTATCACGCGCTTAAACGGTGAAGGAAAACATAGTGAGGAAACCTGCAAGCCTGAGAAATTTTCTCGATGGCGTGTGAAGTCTGCCAACCAAATACAGGTACCGGTCTCTATATGTAACGTATACCACTGACGGTAGTACAGTTACCGCCACATGTTATCAATCAATTAGTCGACGGATAACTGTGGTCAACGAGGGTCCGATCAGTCATGACTCAAAGCTCAAAGCTATAGCTACATCTCCCGGTGTACGATTAGTTCACTTCCGATTTGTGGCATTGGGAATTACAATCGTGACATATATCTGTTTAATATACATGAAAGTTTATGATCCTGTAAGGCGATTAGGGGAACATTACACTAGCAACTCCTCCCATATTCGTATGTTCATAAATTATATTTAACTTAATCTAAAATATTCCTTCTTTCTATTGCTGAAAACCGTATGAAAATCCATACAGTAGTTTCTTAGATTAGCCCGACTAAACACAAATTTAGTACAGAGAGGATTTTAATTAACCCGGTGTGTTATAAATTTGACGTGTGTGTCTGTGGCATCGTAGCTGTCAAACGGATGAACCGATTTTAATTTGTTTTTTTTTGTTTGTAAGTTGAATTAATCGGCAGTGTCCTTAGCTATGTTTGATGAAGATCGGCCCAAGATGGCCGCCGCCACAAAATGGCGGAGCCTTGGTTTTCTTTAAATTTTTAATTTAATGTGGTTACTTTAATATTGTGTTGTGAGTCAAAGAGAATCAATGTTGAGGGATAAGGCGCGATTGGCTTCTCCACCACGGGTTGTGAGTTCGATCTTAACACGGAAAAAATATTTGTATAACCTACTAAGTTGTTTACTAAGTTGTTCCGGGTCTGATAGAAATGTATATGTGAGAATTTGTTTTTGTAAACATACCCACGATATAGGAGAAAACAATATTACGGGGCAACACTTTATGAAAATCGGTGATTTTAAAATGTTATTATTTAAATTTACGAAGAATATGTTATATTCTGCTTTAAAAATGAATACAATAAATAAATTCGACGGATAATATAATCAGAGATGTATTGATGTTAACCACGGTTGGTCCCTATGTTTCCATAGGTCCTATGTAATTTGGGGCGAGCCCTTATTAAGCCCTTATTATTTTTTTTACGTGGAAGAGCCATGCTTCGGCACGAATGGGCCGGCTCGACTGGAGTGATACCACGGCCTCATTGAAAACCTGCGTTAAACAACGCTTCGCCGACAGAGTGAGGTTATCGGAGGCCCAATCCTCTTTTAAAAGGTCGGCAACGCATTTGTGACTTCTATGGTGTTGCGAGTGTTTATGGGCGGCGTTTGGGTTCAGGTTAATGGCAAGAGGCTCGTCTCCTGTTAACTGGGGCGTAAACATAATGAAGAACTGTGGGTGTACCTACTAAAGGTACACCTCTGTCTAATCCTTCGGGAAATACAGGCGTATTGATATCTTATGATATTAAAGACAAGAATTCGGAAGGAAACTCCATGAATACTCTTTTAAAATAGGAGTTAAAAAATGGTAAATTATTATGATGAGAGCGTCTGCCGAATCAGACGAAGCTTCATAATTAGAAAACCTTAATGGAAACAGCTTTAATTTTGTAAATATGATGCTGCACGTGGGTACTCAGTTTGCGAATTCGCGGTGGCCATGCAGCGGTCGCGTAGCGTGGATTCCGCACGTTCGGTCTACGCACTCTGTATTTACCGAACGTGTCCTGGTAATAATCATAACCTCTGTTTGGTCGTTCAGGACTACCGAGGCCTAATATTAATGTACGATTGTATGTACTACGAGTGAGTACCTTGTTTACCTTATAATACTAGGAAACAGTCAAATTAAGTTATTATAAAGGCTCTAGGTGTTATTTTCTGCCATAATAGCCATAAGATGTTATAATTACAATTCAAAAGTATTAAATCTTTTCTCTCTTTTCCTTTTGTACTTAGGTATATTTTTTGCTTTATGCGGTAAACAAAATGACGGACACCATATCTCTATTTAATTTCCTATGTATTCTAAATATTAAGTCGTGTGGCCATGAAGTTTTATTTAATTCTGTGTAACATAAGTTGTGTTTTAGCATAAAAGAGCATTTCTGTTTGGAAAGGATTTTCAAGAATCTTCGAGAGATGTATTAGGGTACGAACCGAATTAAAAACAAAGAGACTGCTCAATACAGACAAGTCGACAAGCTCGTCTTTTTCACCTTCCAGTAACTCTTAAATGTGGTTTATTTCTTATAAAAAATCTCATTTTTTTTAACGTCCGTAAAAGAATTACTTTTTGCCGGTAACTCATGATGTAGAATTTTTTTTTTCAATGAAATCGTTAATAATACTAAATGTCATTAAAAAATTAACATAGGTTTATATTATATTTTTCATTCATATTTTAGAAAGACTGCATATTACAAGAATATTAGAATATATCTTACGTGCCATTTAAAAAAAGAACAGGGTTGACATATGGCACTGTCTGTGATGTCATTGCCTTTAGAAAATGTATAAAGGGATTACTATTAAATTATATTTAATTCTTATCATAATTTCTATAGGATTTCAACAACTGTAGATTCCCACACAGCAATATTGATTAAGTGGGTGACGGTGTAGTATTACGGTAAAGAAAGATAAACAAATAGCCACAATAAAGACTCGTCGCTAGTAAGAATCTCCGCTGATCAATCAATTTGCTGGTCGTGGTTATTCTTTAGATCGGTGACCATTTTTAGTACATCTGTGCCCCAGAGAAATGAGAGATGTTGGTGACTCATAAGACAACGGTTAGAGCTAGTCAGAACCTCAAAAAGTTTGACGAACAGATTGTTTATCATTAGGATACCGGTATAGCCCAGAACTTAAGTAGCGCGGGTCTTTATCATTAGAAAAAACTTGAATGTAACTAAACAAACAACCAAGTAGGTATAGGGTATAAAGCCAAATTCCGAGTTCTACTAAGAATTTCAAAGAAAAACCCTTCTTGACCTGGTGATTGAATCCAGAACATCTCATTAGCGTGACTACGAGATTTGAACAATAAAAATAATAATGGAAAAGAAAAAAAAATTAAGTTGAAGGAAAAAAATCAATCGCGGGCAGGATTCGAACCTGCGTCTTCTGGTTTGATATACCAGACGCTCTGACCTCTAAGCCACCGTGAACCCTACCCGCATGATTGAAATTTTGCCTTCACATTCTGAATTTAGTAAGGTGGAGTAAGGTGACGATTTTTTCGTTTACTAAAAAATAACTTAATAATCTTAGCATGGAAAATGCAAAAAAAATCCCAAAAAAAATCTTTTTGTTGTTTATCTTATTTCCAGAACGGTTTGACCGATTGAGACGCGGTTTTCTGTAAAGACTTCGTAATTTATCAGCGATTGTTTGTAGATAGGCCAGGCAGTAAACATTTACAGCAAAAATATCATATTACAATTTTAACCTCAAAAATATTACATTAATACCGAAGAATTTAGCCATTTTGAAAAAGTAACCATTGGAGTAAATTTCTTATTTACGGCTTTCTGTACTAGACTAGCTCCACTCAAAAAATATAAAAGTCAAATATTCAGATTTAAAAATATTCTCACAGGTAGGTGCTAAATAAGATAAAAAATATAATAAACACATATTATTAAACATATAACAATAATGGACATATATTATTAAATAATATTTTCGAAACCCCCGACTAAATGACTACCTACACACATTCACTAACCTACAAGAAAATCCGGCGGGGGCGACAATTAGTTCTACAAAACATAATATAGCATTTCTATGCTACATTTTAATTGAAATTGAAAAATTGGAATGGCAGGCCCGACGGATTTTCTTGAAGGTAAGTGAATATGTGTAGGTAGTCAATTAGTCGGGGGTTTCGAAAATGTTATTTAATCCTTTTACTACAACAATCGTCGTAGGATTTTTCAAAAATTTTAATTTGTAGTTTTTTCTCTTCTTATTTTATTTTTTATAAGCTACAGCAAAACCGTTTTCCATTAAATCACATAAAAGAAATTTAATCTTCTCGAATTTAGCTCTTTACTTACCAGATGTACATTCACGTTCAATCAATTATTCAGTGTAATGCCGAGGATAAGATTTTTATAAAGGACGCAAAAATACGTATAAGTGTTTTTTTTGCGTCTGTACCGCAGCGTCAATGTTTTCCGCCTTTTCCAGTTTTGCCACGGATTGGATTTAATTGGATATTCTTTGTATCCCGCGACTATCTTTTATGTATGTTATAAGTTCGTAGTGTGTATTGTATGTCTGTCTGTTGCATCGTAGTGCCTGGTCGGGTGAACCGATTTTAATCAATTATTTTTTGTCTGAAAGGTGTGTTCTTAGATATGTTTTAAAAAATCTGCTCAGCCGTTTGAAGATCATCACGTCTTTTCTTGACGAAGAGATATAAACAACTTCCACAGATCTGATCGATTCGAAATTTGAAATCCTGTCACTTGTCTATGATATTACAAAATCCTGCAGCATACCCAACCCGTTAGAAGAACTTCTCAACGGTTTACGGCATCTACGCTGTGTTTGGCCTCAAACGATGGGTTTTAACTAGCAAATGTGCGGTCCTTCGATACAACGACGATTGAATTAAAATATTCTACTTAGGTGTATTAAACGTCAAGTGGCAATATTTAGACATTTTTTTCCTTTAAAAAGATATTTGTGTCGGAGGTTTCTTTAAAATATTAATTTAATTTAATTAGTTTATGATGATGAAATCTTCTCTGAATAAACCGGGACATTCTCTATCCACACAACCAATGGGCTAGTTGATGACCAATAAACTTTTTCTTTTACTTTTTCAAAATAGTTAAATTCTTCATTATCAATGGAATATTTTTGAGGATAAAATTGTAATATGATATGTCTGCTGTAAATGTTTAGTGTACCTATCTACGCTGATAAATTACGAACACTACAGAAAATCGCGTCTCACTCGATCAAACACTTCTGGAGATAAATGGGAACATTCGTTGGCACAAACAAATACCCTCTCACCCTAAACGCATATACCGTCTAATTTCCGAACGTAGGTAAAAATAAAAAACAACAACAAAAATAAAGTTAAATTCGGTTAAAAAATTAGTTCTTCCCAGCAAAAACAGTAGAAGGCGGTGAAAGGCGAGCGTTTTGGGGCTGTCTAATAATGTAAAAATTACGTTCAAATAGTTCTAACTAGTCTATCTTAAATACTTAAATGACTTTGACTCGGATACTTTTTTTATGGGATAGGAGGGCAAACGAGCCGACGGATCGCCTGATGGTAAGCGATTACCGCCGCCCATGGACACCTGCAACACCATAGGAGTCACAAGTGTGTTGCCGACCTTTTAAAAGGGATTGGGCCTCCGGTAACCTCACTCACTCAGCGAAACACAACGTAAGCGTTGTTTAACGCCGGTTTTCTGTGAGGCCGTGGTATCACTCCGGTCGAGCCGGCCCATTCGTGCCGAAGCATGGCTCTCCCACGTAAAAAGTAAAACTTAACATTTTTTTATCATAAGCATAATAATATTGTGATTAATTAATACATTATGTCCTTTTACCCCCGCAGAATGCTGGTTAATGTCTAAATAAAAATTGCAAACCATTTTCCTCCATTAAACTATTCAATACATTCAATCATGCCTCAATTGCCTTACGGTATGGTATCATGGTTCAAATTCAAGTCTAAAATGCCTTAAGTTACGAACACGTCACTTCAAGCTATTATTATATTTGCCATTTCGATACATGCTGCGTTAGCAGGGCATATCCACTAGGATCGGTAGTCGAGTGGCAGTCTAGCGAATTCTACGTAAGGGTTAAATGGATAAGCAATTGATCAAGTGTCGATAGGCGCTTGAAACGTAGAGGTTTAGTTAAATGGACAATATTCTATTATCGGAACCGGACGGTTAAGTGAATGCAGGGTCAGGTAAATGCATAGTAATATTAAAGTAAGTTTGTTTGTTCGCATCTAAACTATTGAACTAATGTGATAAATTTGGTATAGAGTTAGTTTGAATCTTAGAGATCGATATTGGCTACCTTTTGTCTGAAAAAGTCCTTAGAACCGCGGAGAAACAGCTAGTAAGAAGTATAGTAACTTTTCCCAGTATTTTTATCCTACGGTTTTCGAAATAAATTGGATCAGACTTAAGGTATAAGTTTATTTAAATCTACTGTTTTGTCTCTACACAATAAAAAAATAATCTCAGTAAATGCTAAGGCAGCATCTCTGCTATCAGTAGATTGTACGCAGTACCTACTTATAAAATAAGATATGACAGAATAAAGAAAACGGACTACATTCATCACCAAACTTAAACATAGGTACTCTTAATTAAATAAAAGTTGCCGAAGATCCGATTTGTTCGATCTAAAAAACATAATTACTTTTTTATCAAATCTTTTCCATAATATGGATGAAATACGAATTTGAAAAGGCGCGTGTTGGGTTTGTTGTCGTGTTTTTTTGGCAAATCACTTCAAACATAAATTACTTTAAAACTAATTTCGTGAATTTGTGAGAGAAATAACAATTTTTAATAATATATCCTTTTAATGATAAACGGTATTTTAAATCAATGTAGTTTGATTATCAAAACAAATATTATATTAATTCACATAGTACCATCACGCTTGTATTCCCTGGAGGATTAGGTAGAGGCATGCTAATAAACGCATATAGTTTATCGGTACGTTTTCTGTTTAGGTGCCATGTACGGGGCGAGCCTAGTGCCATTAATCGGGTACTAATCCAAACTCCGAGCTGTTACTGAGAATTTCATAGAAACACCAAATAACCATTTACTCGTCCTGGGAATCAAACCCAGTAATATTAGTATAGCAGTCGCACTAACCGTCACAAAATTTTAGTTCACTTAATTAATAAAAGGAATATTATGTAGTACGGGTGAGTATATACATGAATCATATCCACATAGGACCAACATTTCTATAGACCCTATAAATCTATATTGTTTATATAGTGTATAGATACCACTCCAAAGACTGAAACCAGCAAGATAAAAGACGGCTCCTGTTTAAATATAACCTTTCCAATACATCAAATTACTTAACATTTATCGTTAAATTGAGTTTTCATGTATTTAACTCGTCTGAATTACTTAAAAGGCTTCTCTTTAAGGGCACATATTAAAAATAATTTAGTTAAACATGAAGACCTTCTCAAAGACACCTACTTCTGTATTTAAGCGAACAAGGAAAATTCAGCTCTTCATTTTCTTAACGTTTTTTTTTCTACCGCTAAAGTGAAAAAAGAACTCGGAACAGAAACTCAGAAAATCATGATCTTTTAAAGTCGAGACAAAGTAGTATGTAGAACCATGTCTGAAATGGCCTTTGGTGAAAAGAACCTATCACATAATACCCATAAATCGACTATTTAGAACAGTGCAATTACTTTTTGACAATTCCATTCGAGTACCTGTAATAAATTTCCAATTGACAATATGGATTTAAATCTTTCTAATTTCCCCGGAAGTTTCAAACTGACTTTGGAACTTTTAGAGAAATTGTAAAGAAATCGTTGAAATGGGGAAACCGTAAAAAGTACCTAATAAACACAAAATCCTACTCCTTCGTATAAACAGTATTAACTGCCTACATAGAACATGAGTAAATATTTACTGTGGGAACAAATTGAGGAAAAGAGTCACAAGTTTGCAACAACAAAAATGTTTCTTAGAATTTCGCAATACACTTACTTTTTTGTGGGTTCATTTATTTGCATATTCTTGAGATTCATGCTAGAGCACTTTGATTTGATTAACAGGTAGCACCTCAGTAGCACCTCGGGGTTTGGTACATCTCTTCCCCCCTCAGACTATGACTTTCTTCCCCAGGGAATACCACAATAAATAAAGAGAGTCTTTATTTCTCTTTTAATAATTGGAAACAATATCATAATTAATAAATAAATAAATAAATTTCCAGACTACGATTTTTCAACGTTGAGATGCCAGTGTTCGTAATGAACTTTGTTACAGTTTCCTGTAACATTTCTGTTTTATCGGATAAAGGTAAAGGTTTCCATTAATCGCTAATTGGAGATCCGCTTCCGGTGCTATATTTTTTCTTTTTCCGATCCTAACGAGACGCTTACGAGTATAAGCAGAACTCTACGTAACAATGTCTAGGTAATTAATGGCTGTAATTCCTGTTGGAATGATATTTAGCTTCCACTGAGATATTGGTTCACGTCGTTAAAATTGATTCAGTTCGCTTCACAATGATAAGAGACGATTTTTGTTTATTAAATTTTGCAATTAATGAATTAATTAATTAATTAATAATTAATAACTCTTTATTTCGAGTGACCAGGACTCATAGTGTTAGTAACAATATTTACATAAAACTAAGTTAGTAATACAGATATGTGTTTTTTTTAAATTTTTATTAAATATAATTATGAATCATTACCTCAGAATTCCAGCTGAAATTCTGGAGCAACGATTCACAATACAGCAATCCAGCCTATCGGCAATCATGCCCAGGACACTATTGGAGCTGGCCCGCACACGACGCACCAAGGATGCACATCTTTTTCGCATTATAGCGAAAAAGCAATCAATCAAGCAATGCACGTTTATAAAAATATTTAGAAATAAAACTACATACCTAAGCAATCGAGTATTAAAATAACTGAATAATCTATTTCTTTGTTATCACCTAAAATATGTAGAAAGGTATTTCAGGTACCGTATTGATAAAACATACCATTACGCCTGCATTCCCCGAAAGGTTAGGCAGTAGTCCGCCGGTATGTTTAGGTTCCATGCACCTAAATCTGAAACTCCGAGCTGCTACTGAGAATTTCATTGAATACTTTGCTCGACCTGGGAGTTGAACCTTAGACGTCTAATGTAGCAGTCGCGCTTGGGACCACTAGACTAATGAAGTGGCTGTGTCTCAAGTATCGTATTGATAATATAGATGCTAAAATACGATGATAAATAAATATAAATAAATATTTTTGCTCAAGAGTATTATAACGTAGAATGTTTTCTTTCAAGCTTTTGAAGCCAAAGTAATAAAAAGGATAAAAGTGTAAATATTTTCTACAAACAGTTTTTAGCCGTAAAAGTGTTGTTTTACCCACAAGGTTGACTTGGCATAGTTTCTGATGATGATAAGCATTGATCAATACTCAGGCTCCTCTTTTCCATTGGACACTTTGGGCAAGTTCACACTGCTTTTGTTTTTTTTTGTCCCCTTACATATCATTGTCACTGGGGCCCAAATTATGCAGCAATGATACAGTTGGCCGCACATTTGGTGACTGGTTTAAAGTCGGCGGCAGTCTGTATGAATGTAACCTAAAATAGAATGGGTGTTACGCTTATTCCTACAGGCTGACAACCGTGTAGTATCGGACGGCCACAGCTCACTGCATCTATTTCTACCTGCCCATGTGAATTTTGTGAAATGGATGACCTTTTCACAATAGCGGGATACATTTTATATCCTATGTTGTTATTCTTTAATATTCTTCGCTATAACTGGACTGAGACCTAAAACTTATGTTGTGACTGACATAACATAACATACCATCACGCCTGTATTCCCCGAAGGGTTAGGCAGAGGTGTACTTAATGTACACCCACAGTCCGCTGGTATGTTTAGGTCCCATGTTATAGGGGGCGAGCCTATAGCCACTTGTTGTGACTGTTCTTTAATAAAAGGTATATGGATGCATGTAAAGTATTAAAAAAAAATCAAAATATGATACAGGTGTGTTTGTTCGAATTAGAAGTGAACAAACTCGTAAATAGTAGGTAACATTTCAATTAATAAAATAAATATACGCAGGGTACCGATATTATCGCAGAAGTTCATATTAATAAAATGCTTTTAACACATGTCATGTACCATGATGTCTCCGGGCAATAATGTTGGTGAATTTTCCACATCGGCAGCGCTGTCAATTCATTACCAAGCCGGTAAAATGTTTTAATAATTGTTGTACTGCTGCCGTTGTCATGACAATTAATTTGAAGCCTCGGAGCAATCATGAATTAATTGCTTTAGTCAGAACAGGATCTGTTCTTACTTGCTCCAATCCGATTATTATTTTTATATGAAACTATTTTTTTATTGATAACGGATACAAGTATTGTATTAAATGATTTAACTGAATTTACCTTCCTTAAAATTACAAATTATTAAAATTAAAATGGTTCGTAATAATATTCTTATATAAAAGTTTGACAGTTGAGTTTCACAAGACATATAAAAGCACGCAATTAAACTATTTAACCAGTTTATAATCTTAGCATGGAAAATGCAAAAAATCACAAAAAGATACTCTCTATAATTTGTTATAAAATAGGTATAGGTACATCATGTTAGAAAATTTCCAATAAATTTCATTTTGTGATAATTTCACATTAAAATTCTTTGCTATTTGAATGTGAAGAATAAACATAACATACCTGTATTCCCCGAAGGATTAGGCATCCAGGCAATCCAAACTTTAAGCTGCTACTGAGAATTTCATAGAAAGACAGGACCTCTGTTGTAGCAGTCGCGCTTACTAGGCAAATGAGGTAGTCCCAAGAAGAAAATACTATTTACCAATCGGGAGAAGTACAAATTAATAATACACATGCGATGCACACACGTCAATAATCTGTCACTACGTATAAATTCATAAATAAATTATTATACCTGCTTTGCATTAGATTAGTCCAGCTCCAGCTCATCCCGCCATCTCCGTTTGGCTGAACTCTTTTCAAAACGACTGCTCCTTAAAAGCAATAGAAGGAGAGAAGTGGAAGGAGAGTGGGGAGGCCTTTGCCCTGCAGTGGGACACTACGGGCTTGTAATATTAATAATTAGATTAGTACACCTCTGCATAGCCTTTCTGGGAATACAGGCGTGATAATATGTATCTTAGTAAAATACTCTAGAGACTTTGAAATGGAAACAATTTGAGTCGTGTTCTCTGTATAACATTAAACGAGGTTCAGTTCCATCATCATAGATCCAAGTAAAGTCCTAAGCGCTGAAAAAGCGATGGATTTTAAATTTTTCATAAGAAGATAGATTGCAGTTCCATTGCAGACGACAACGAATGTCCACCAGCATTTTATAACAAATGATTTACTTCAGCAACTTGCCAACAATAATAATGATGCTGCTCCTCTGTTTTGAGATTTTTGGCGGATGTTAAAGTGTTTTTATGGAATACTGGAAATCTTGGTTGCCATAAAAAATAATACTTGTTATTTATATCTTACATTGCTACACAACAGCTGAATTTGTGACTAACTAAAAGGTATTACTTATAGTATATTTATAGTGGCTGTCACCGTAAGTGTTGCCATTTCAGTTTCCTCGCTTAATAATTTTTTTTTCGGGGATTTTTTTAATAAAAATGATATATAAATAGGATCGGATCTTGATACCCAACAATACCTTTACGGGTCGGACAGGATTTTTATAACACATTGTATAATATTCATACTTAATATTATAAATAAGTCTGTTTGTTACGTTTCCACGACTAAACCGCTGAACCAATTTTAATGAAAAATTCATCAAAATTGGTTGTGTAGAGATAAATTGGACATAAGCTACCTTTTGACTCAAAAAGTAAAAAATAATGTATTTTTTGGATCTCCTTACGTTATCTACACAGGGCGTCTATGTACTCGTATGACGTAGATATTAGTATCTCCTTTCAAAACACTAGAGATTTGGTTAACCTTATAGGTATGTGGGTGTGCAGACAGGTAGGCACGTATTTTACGCAAAGATGTGGAAAACAATGAAGCACGAGGCTCAGTCTGAAGACCTGTCACAACAATGGCATCAGTTTCTAGGTTATTTACAAACATTGTTTACCTAAAGACATCGTGTAAATACGCCTTCTTGCTATTCTACAAAGCTTCACCCTTTAAGAGTCCGGCGGACCGAATTTCTCTTACAAACATAATACCGAAATAAATCGTACTTCAAATACAATTTAATCGAATACTGTTATTATTCGGATTCAGATACCGTCAATCTAGGTTCCTATTGTACCATTTCGTCCAAAATACTTCACTGAAAATAAGAGCAAGCAAATGCAATATTTGATAACTTTACCAAGTTTGGAACGATTTTCCGGTGTTTTATTTCCAGTGAATTAGTAGTAGACGAAATAGTATATTACCCTAGATAAACGGTATCCAAATCCGAATAATAACACAATTCGATAGAATATTTTCTGGATTTCGATTTATTTCGGTATTACGTTTTTGTGTGCAATTCAAGCTCTGCCCGACCCTTAACCGCCCAAGTAGGATTCATCTGACAATATGTTTCGTGTTAATTCCGACTTTTATTTACTTAAAGTAGACTACATTGCATTTTTATTTTTGAAGTCGGTTTTTTATGTAATTTGATATGTTATTGTTTAAATATTTTTCCAACTCCGAGCTCTTTGTTTCTCTGAGTGTTTGTCGGTAAAGTGTGATACAAAGTTATGGTAGTCATTAACAACTAGGTACATTTACGGTTCCCGGAATAATCTAAAACATTTTGTGTTTTATTTGGCCCATAACACCGCCTTACTAGTGTTATCATTTTTTTTGTACGATACATTACACTTGCGAGTAAGTGAGTAGAATCAATATCATTGCAATAAATTCATAATTCGGTATTACTCGCATCAACTAAATGAATACGAAATCGAAAATCGGTTCCATATTTATGAAACTATAATACGAAAATCATTGGAACAGCGACAACCACAATTCAAATAGACTAAGCAAGCTAATAAACTCCACCCGGAATGTGAATTTCACAGATGAAATCGTAGTGAAAAGTAATAATTTTATTACTTACTGTTCAGACAGAAATGTCTTGTCGAGGAGTCGTTTCATCTTTCCAGAAAAAAGGAGGGAGGATGAGGAGATGAAGGAGCCGGTGAAGGGTAAAAGTAATGCCCGTAGTCTATCAGGTATACATCTTTATGACTTTGATTGTGGGAACATTTAAATGAAAATTAGTATGATAAAAAAAACTTCATTTCTTCTTATAAAACTATTAATTTTAATTAAAATGGAACAAATATTATAAAATGTAATTACTAATAACCAGTGTTGCTACCTCTTACATTAATTACACATCGACTTCGATTGTTCATACTTAAAATCAGGATCAATTTTTCCAAATAACCGCCAGAAGACAATCCAATATCACAGCGATGCAACTAGTACAAAGGCTCCAGGAGGAACGTTATGAACATACTAGATGTATTCTAAATCAGCATCCTAATAGGTACTTATAGGTACAGGTCTTATCTTGTCAAAATAAATTAGGCTTTCAATAGACATTGTAAACCTATTTCATAGACACCTGTTCCCTACAATTTTATAATTTCTCTCGCGGTAAAATGTTCGTCACGTGCACTGTTTGCAAATACAATGTTCCTGTATTTTTGAAGGCCGGTTGATATAAGTACTTCTACGTATGAATTCCCCTTCCAGCATTTTAACATCTTATTTGAAAATGACGTATATTAATAAATTATTTTTAATGAGAAATAAATGCACGAGAAAATAATGTAATAATGTAAGAGAACAAAAAGTGATTTTAGTACTACGCTGACAAAATCTTTACACACATAATATATGAAAACATACTGAAAAAGTAAATAGCAAAACCCATACCAATAAAAAAACCTGTTATATAAAATTCTCTATAAAATAAACTTTATGAAATGAACATCAAAAAGAAAATAATGTCGGTCGAATGAATATTTTTTTAATAAAAGTAATAATTACTGAAAATATTCATCATACGTAAATAAAGAATATGTTGGAATAGTTAAATAAACAGAAAGTTTATGTGGTTTGAAAGTTCAACCCCGGCTGGGAACAAGTTGAACTATGTAACTATGTATTTTATTAAAACGGTGTTCTATTTTTCACTTTTAAATTATGATGATTTATATTACTACTAATATTCATATATGAATATTAGCTGTAACCCGCGGCATACCCGCTAAAAACTGACGGACTTTTAGACAAATTTTCACCCTTCTTTTCACCACCTTAGGGGTAGTATTTCGGAAAATCCTTTCTTATCGGATGCCTACGTCATACCAAGAACACACCCTCCAAGTTTCAGGTCTCTACGATCAGCGGTTTAGGCTGTGCGTTGATCCGTCAGTCAGTCATTCAGGACAAAGCATTTTATATGTATTAGTATTTTTTTTTATAGTAAGTCTCGTAGTTCGATTGTCATAGTAAAACCCAGTTCCTACGGCCAGGTCTGGGTTTTTGTCTAGTAACTACTTTTCTACAAAGAGTCAAAGTCAAACGTTCAATTAGACCAATATTACAAGTACTTTTCAAAACTAGGTGCACATTTCCAAATAGTGGGTTTTATAGAGACGAACCGGCAAGAAACTTCATAGATACTCCTTTATATAAAAAATATTATTACATCTGTTTTTTAGAACTTTGTTCTTTTAATGTAAGGATCATTGACGTGCAGGATAAATTTAATAGACTGCGATCGCTTGCCTGTGAAAAAAGAAAGAAAAGAAAAGTGACTGCCATAGCATGTAAGAGTCGACCAGTCTTGAAAGACGGCGCCCGTTCACGAGCATGACGTGTGTCATGTCGTCTGACTCAAGCATGTTGTAGGGAATAAAACGGCCCGACACACAACGCCACCGTCAGCACTACCCTATTTATTATCCTGTCTATAGTATATACATGGTTTGCCCACTTCCACAGCTTTTTTACTATTACTGAGGCTGTCAGTCAGTTTAGATTTTCTACTTTTTGTAAGTTTTATAACTAATTTCGTCCACCTTTATCAGTCCATTGCTAGAGGTACCTACGATGTTTTATGACTCGGCTTTATTTGTGTAGAATTCTAAATAGTCGAAATTTCCGGGAAGTTATTCTTGACGCACAGAGAGGTCGCAGCGATCGTGACAACCTGATCGCATTGAATGCATATTCATATATTCCTCGAATGCATATTCAGATTTTTCTCGAAAAACTTTTTATTCCTTTCTATTTTCGTTCTTTATTCGCCACGTCGGAAGAATTTGTTTATTAACTCGCGGAAAAGTTGGTATTCTATTGTTCAAGTTTATATTACACTTTCAGGGAATTTCAGACCAGCTGCAATTACAATTCAAACTAGCGTTTCTGAAACAAAGACCTATATAAGATTGCAGGTCCAAGGTTCACTAACAAAAGTTCTGTAGGTAATGTTGAGTTGTGAAGGCGTATATGCATGATATATAACCTATGTGCAATATGCACTAGCGATGAGAATTTCTTAGACAAAACCCAATAGCACTGCTCAACCTGGGAATCGAACCCTGGCTAGCGTAGCAGTCGCGCTTGGGCCCACTAGACTAATGAGGGAGATGTCTACATCTCCATCATTAGTCTAGTGGGCATATGTTATGATTATTCTAATAATCATAACATACCGGCGAACTATGAGTGTACACGCCTCTGCCTAACCCTTAAGGGAATACAGGCGTGATGGTATGTTATGTTATGTGCCTATTCGATTTCGAACTGTTTACAGTAGGGCAAGTATTCTATAATAAATACTTTTAGAGTGCATACGTGAATCAATAACTAAACCGTCGGCGACAATAACTTGGCTACGTATTTCCTTGGCTCCACTGTAGTAGTTTAGCCTGTCTGCATAAAACAAGAACTGCATTATATCATTCAATGAATGGAGGTCTATGACCTCATGAGTAGATGCCTCTTTTTACTCCAGAAGGAAGGTCTTCTCTTGACAGGGACTGTGTCAGGTACTTGTGTACTCTGAACTCGTCAGAGTGAATGGAACAGCTGTTTTTTTTTGTGATTTCAGGGTTGGATCCATAGTAAAAGTTATTCCTAGTGATGAGTACAATACCGTCCTTTCGGCATTAAAACGACTTAAATGTAACGGTGTATATAGTATGCCAGTTCCCCAGGTGGCAGACGATCTATGGAGATTTTTCATGTGAGAAAATGGACTGTAACTTGCTTGATTTGCAAACTTATTCGGACGAATTTAGCCTGCGATAAGACAAACCGACTTCAATAAAATAATTTTGGGATTATGTCATTTGGTATGGAAATGTAGCATTATCATATTTGCCAAAAGACATCCACTGGTAAACAAAGGCCTCCCCCAAAGACTTTCATAAGGACCGGTTGTATTCAGCCTGCATCGACTCCCAGCTTTCTTCACCAGCTCGTCCGTCCATCTCGTTGGTCACTGCCATTTTGAGCTTTGTCTAAAACGTTGGTTTTTGTTGGTGTATAGAAATGCTAAGTATAGCTATCTCCGTAGCTCCCTGAGTGACCTTGACCTTTCTTATGAGACCCATAGTGAGCGTATATGTAAGTGTATATTATCATCATCATCCACAACCTGACTTCACCCACTGCTGGGTATAGGCCTCCCTCAGTTTGTGCCATCCTATGACAGCTGCATAGGACCGTGGTGTCCTATGCTGGTCTCATTTAGATACGCTCCGGGCTTCCTTCAATCAAGTCGGTAGTGTATTTATAAATAGGTACTAATCTTCATGTTTCATACCAATGGGGAAAAGACAAAATTAACATTTTGCAGTTAAAAAGGTGCCAGACAGCTAGCCAAAATGTATAACAGCTACAATTTCTTGTTCGCTACCATAACAATTTTCATATATGATTATGATTAATGATCAAATGATGATTAAATTATATTTTTGTAAATATATATTTTAAAGATACTTTAACAAGTTAATGCTTTACATATATTTTTGGCTAGACGGCGACGGCGACGGCATATCCTAACTGACGACCCCTGAGAAAAAACATCGAAACAAATTTAGAGAATCATGGAAGTCCAGATATATATTTACGATGTTAAGTGAATTTGCACTAATCTACGCCAAAAGGAATTCCGTTTCGCTTCGATTAAAGTTATGTTCGCCCTTTTAAATATGACTGTGACCCCGAATTGTGCACTTGACTGGTGGTATTTTTAACTGCTACCTTTAACCTAGACATGTTAGGCGAGATAAATGTGGTAACAGTTCTGTGTTTTCAGAAGCTTTCATTTTTTTTACAGTTAGGATTTACATAAATATGTACTCTTTATCTTCCCATATATACATACCTGTAAGGTATTGCGGTTTTACTCACTTCTCATAAAGATTTAGATTTAAAGATTACTATAACTCATCTCCTAGGTGGCGTATCAAGATGAAACATGTATTACGTGCAGTAGTTTTTGCGTGATGCGCTTACAAAAATACCGACAGACATACATACAGTGTGTCGCGGGTTTGCTTCCCACGAGAGTCAAATAGTTTGTAACTCACGGATAACTGTTTCAAGTCTTAGCTACGCTGTGTCTATTATTTGCATGTTTGTAAACACCCCCGCGACACAGTATTCCCTAGTCAGGGCGTGGTCTTTTTTTAAGAAAACAATGGTAGATATGGTATGGTATTGTACCTATATTAGCCTGTGTATTTTGCGTGCTATGCAGCCCCGGATCTGGGGGGAGGGGGCAAAAAGGGGTACCTGCCCCGGGCGACAGTTTCAGGGGTAGTGCTGGACAATTCTCGAGAACGTACTCGCATCGAGAGCATTTATTATTTTATAGTGCCTATATTATCTAATGTTTGCAGTAAAGTTTTTAAAAACCTACGTGAGATTTACTAATATCATTAAGAAAGTAACGTACATATTCCGGAGAATACATCCGAAAACTTTTCGATAATGTTTCTGTGGAAGAGAATTTACTAAGAAATATGTTTCTGTAGTCGATTACACTTCAAGTAACCCTCATAAAACATTCAATTACAATGCAATCTTTTTATCTTGGATAGAAAATTCTCATAAATTCTCGTCCCAGAAAATATTCTCTTGACCCATCACTATTCTAAAAATGTATTGTGCTTTTTTAACAATTTATCTCAAACGAGAGAGGCACTACTAAGTTTCTGTCTCGGTTCGAAAAATCGTAAATCCGAGGCAATTGGTGCAGTGTCATATTAATATTGTTCAAAGCTACGTAAGGATATGAGAAATATATATTGCAGTTATTAATTAATACCTTACTTATTAATAATATGTCTGCCGTGTGTCTGTCTGTTGTTATGCTTCTCTGTCAAAGGATTATTGGATTACTAATATTTGACATACTACGTTATTGTGTGTTTACCCGCGGCGTTGGCAATAATCAATTAGATAATTGATCTTTTAAAAATAACTCGTTTTAGTGAAAGAATAACATTACATTTAATTAAAAAAAACCCACAGCATTATGTCATGGTTACTATCTATTTGCAATATCATTGAAGTAATAGCATACAAAATTTCAAATAGATCAGACCCGTGGAAGTTGCTCACATCCCTTCATGAACTAGAAAAGAGCTGATAATCTTTGTAGCGACAGATACAACCGCCTAATCCGATATCAACCGTCGGGCCGTGGCCCGTCAAGCAAAACACTCGCTTGGTCGGAGGATCCTCCCTTTGGTCTGAGGGGCAACACAGCTCGTCCCTCCATATCTTCAAACCACTGGCCAGATTTTCTTAAATCATAGCTAAGACACTCTCGATCAAGTCACTTTTCAAACAAAAAAACGAAATCAAAATAGGTTCATTCGTTTGGGAGCTACGATGCCATAGATAGACACCACGTTAAACATAAAACTCCCCGCTTCTTTGCGTCGGGTTTTTAAAATACGATCACAGGCAAGATTCAAAACTGCGTCCCTCCAGTTAAGTACACCGGAGATTCTTTTAAAGTTGTTTTTTATAACAGCCCGCCTGTAATCTATTAATAACATACCATCAAGCCAGTTTTCCTCGAACGGTTAGGCAAAGGATTAGGTATACATACAGTATATATGAGGACACTCACACAGTTCGCCGACATGCTTAAGTCCCATGTAATATGGGGTGAGCCTATTGCCATTATGATTATTGATAACAGTAGCATATATACACAAATCAACATAATCTAGGGAGTATACCTATAACCTATTATTCTTCCATTTATTATATCCGAAAATATGAGTGTCATATTTTAACGTTCAAACCAAACCACAATTTTAATGATTAGCAGTTTTTTAATAATTGCTTTGCTACAGACGATTAAGTTTTTCTGTATCATTCAAAAGAACTTTGAAAAGTTGTATCGGCTTTAAATTACCGTTACTAAGACTGCACTGCAAGTGCACCTGTATTTTATGAAGGGATAGGCAGAAGTGTATACAATATACTTTCATGTTTGTTCCTCCCGGTGTGAATCGCGAGCCTTTGAAACCAAACTCTGGGCTACAAAATACCCAAATAACATTTTATCCGACGTGACGATCAAATCTAGGGCTTCACGTTCTAATCAGCAAGTTTATAAGACTTCGATTTTCAATGTTTTCGCATGTCTGACGCGCCAGTGCCCGGTTCAATTTGTTCTTGATAGTCTTACGCTTGACCGCCACCGCCAGTTCGCCTGATGTTAAGCGATACTGCGAGCTTTAACGATGGAGTGCGCTTGCGAAGAAACCGATTCACTCGTGATTTAAAGACACCAGGATTATATATATCGTGGACTTAAAGCGTTTCGTTCGGGTTTTTGGAAAGTCCACCATGAAACGATGTCGCTTTTTTGTACTTCTGGTCGTCCGATAGTAGAAAGAGCCCTGAATAAGATTGTGGAGATCTGGTGCACACTCTCCGAAATGTATCCGATAAAATATTGATAAGCTAGCAACTTTGATCTTCAAATATTTTAGTATTGTATCTACTAATTCTTACCTAGCACTGTGATTATTCACAGTATTGATTCTATTACTAATTGACCTTACACAAGCATGTTTTAAGTGCGACTCCTACGCTTGAGATCCTAAGTTCGATTCCCAGGTCAAGCAATGTGTTATTATTGGGTTTTTCTATTTAATTCTCAGTATCAGCTCGGACTTTTGATTTGGCAATAGTCTCGCCCTCTATTACCATTATTTTAATCTATTACTATTACAATAATTGTGCGTAGAGCCTCATTAATCTAGTGGTCCCAACCACGATTACTACGCTAGCTGTCCTGGGTTCGATTCCCGGGATTTTCAGTAGCAATTCGGAATTTGAGATTTACATACATACATACACACACTCACGCCTTTTTCCCATAGGGGTGGGCAGAAATAACAGAACGCCTCTAGCTACGATTCTTGTACACCCCTTTTGCTTCATATACAGTCATACATCTTGTCATACACACGCGCAGTTTGAGATTTGTGCCCAGATAATGGCAATAGGCTCACCCCATATTACATGGGACTTAAGCATGCCGCTTCGGGGACTACAGGCGTGATGGTATGTTATGTTTAATTCTCTTGCGTTGTTTTGGGGCGAAAATAAATAAATTTTCTTTCTTTCTTTCTAATATTTCATGAGACCTAAACATTCCACAGCAAACTGTGGGTGTATATAGATACGCTTCTACCTAAACTTTCTATTATTTTCATGTTATATCTCGCATCGTGACTATGGCACAGTATCGCGTCTATTTCTAATTAACTATACACACACATTGATGGGTACATGCACGTTGTCGCTTTTGCATAGTTACTAAAGCTATATCGGGTTCCGTTAGACATTGTAGTTAACCCTACATTGATCGATGCTTTCTCAGTCATGAACCGGTGAATGACTTGGCTATACACAATCTATTCTATGTGTACACTCAAGCCTCGGAGAGCCAGTTAGGGTGGGAGCGAGTTAACTCGGTTTGCGTATCGATATTGTAATTTACCAATCATCACACGTCGGTAAACAGAAATTCGATGCTACGAGACGGATGTGAACTTATAATTGTACGTTGGTCCGCTGTCAGAATATCGGTTTTGCCCGGAAATTGTGTTTTGGAGGTTAGGGTCTCTATACCTCAGCAGAGTTAGCCTAATGATATCATCATTGGACAAGCTAAGTCAAAGGTCTCGTCAAGAATCCAAGGCAGCCAATAATTCATTATCACTCACTGAAACAGTGAAGGAAAACAACGTGAGGGAGATTTTCTCGACGGCGAAGTCTGCTAAATCGCACTAGGCCAGCGTGGTGGACCACAGCTTATAGCCTAAACCCTCTCATTCTGAGAGACGTTGACCCAGCAGTGACAGTTAATAGCTTGATGATGAGGTCCTATATGGTAGAGTACGTAACCAGTAAAACAATTGTTGACCTAATAATGCCCTGAATAAAAAAGTGTAAAGTTGCAAAGTTACTCAATAGTACTTACATACGTTCATAATTATTTTCACGCACTGATTGATTGTCCATCTTATCCAAACTAACTGTTGCCTGCAGTTTCACTCGCATCGCAAAGAATTTTGGTAGCCCATTTATTATTTATTTATTTTATTTATTATGAGGTACATAGTAGGCCTTCTGAGGTAATACAAAGCCCCACAGAACTGTACAAACAGTTTGACTGTGGGATTAAGTTTAATCTTACTAACTGTAGGTAGGTACACAAGTAAATGGAGTGCACAATTAATGTTTCATGGTAGGGTATCTATAAGGTATGTTCTTAACTATCTTTTAAATTCATTTTTATTAGGTTCGATTCTGATATCGGCGGGTAAACTGTTAAGTAGATATATACATATTCACATCTAAATCCGTTCAGTTGATTAAGCGTGACAGACAGAGTTACTTTCTCATTTCTAATAACAGTATGGATTGTATGGGCCAATCTCAATGCTATGCTATCTTTCTACCCTATCGGGCAGTCCCTGGTGTCCTAAAATACAGTCCTTGGCTTAGTTTAGGCACCAGTCTCCCACAAATAAACATTGTCATGCTAAATTTATCCTTGTATGTTATGTATTTATTATAAGAGTTATTTGTGGAAGAAATACATTTTTATTTATTTATTATTATTATTTATTTATTAATAAAGAAATCGCATTCATTTACGCCTCAGTCGTAATTTAGGAACTTAATCAGCTTTGAGTTTTCACTTTTATTTCTATAAAGGAGATTTGAGTACAATAACACCTGGATTCCATTCTACGGAAGCGCCTTTATGGAATCAAATTCTATTCAAAACGTTTAAACAGTGCACGATCCGGGTTGTGAACTTCTGGGAACAAAGGCTAAGTCGACCGACCGTCCACTCCGTAGTGCTTCAGCACGGTATCAAATTTGTATAGAACTCCATAAAGTTTTACTTTATACACCGAAGTAGGATCTATGTTAAAAAAAACCCGTGTTTCTATAACAAAATTCGGATGGTTTAATAAATATTTTACGTTGTACTGTGGCGACCAAACGTCCATAGGCAATCTCATAACGCAATAGCTTGACGTTTAGTTTGACTTACGACCTTCTATACACGCACTGGCTGTATCGAGCTCGCTCGTACTGTTCATAGCAATGTAATCCTTAGCGTGCTTATGAACTTTTGAGCGTTTACTGTACAAAACTAACTACCAACTATTATAATAATAGGTAAGTACTAATTAGTATTAGTGCAGTAAGGCTGACTGTTATGTTAGAGGTGTTAGATTCGATTCCCAAATGATAAGTGTTATTGGGATATTCGATGAAGTCCTTATTAGCAGCTCAGAGTTTAATGGCAATAGGCTCGCCCCTTATTACATAGGACCAAAACATACATATACATTCATGACACCATTGTAGAACCTACATTGTAGAAAATACAGATGTATGTGGATATGAGTTAATACTTTTGTAGTTTTGTCGTGTGCCTTGTTCCTGATGTATTTTTTTTTAAATAACCTATTTTGTGTCTCTGGGCAAAGGCCTCCCCTAACTCAATCCAGCATTTTATATTCTGGGCTTCCTCATACCACGTCGGCAAAAAGCAGTCAAGATTATCTCGCCAACGTCTCCTAAGCCGACTTCGTCCACGAATAACATCTAATTCTTTATTATATATTTTTTCCGTAGCAATTAAATATTGCACTTTATTGGGTTTTTAATGTGTGGAAAATCTGCGCACATACGACTCCTAAAGGAAATTACCGGGATTTTCCTAACAATATTTCCTTTACGGTTAAGGAAAATGCCTGTCGTCTTTGATTGAAATTGAAATTAATGAAAATTTATTTATTTTATTTTTTATTTTTATTTTTTATGTTTCTTATCCACAAATGAATTCGAAAAGTTAGAAATGCAAATAATATATAAGAGAAAACTAAGTTAATTGAAAGGTTTAATATTTTCTCTTTGTGATTATTTTGCGTTTTCCATGCCAAGATTATAAAGTTATTTTAGTAAAGGAAAATTCAATCGCGGGCAGGATTCGAACCTGCGTCTCCTGGTTGGATAAACCAGACGCTCTGACCTCTAAGCCACTACATAATTAATACATAATTAATATTGTAACTGTTACTGTAAAGCCCTTTGAACGGATTCCTTTTGGTAAAACGTATTTGTATTATACTTACAATTTTGGTATTTAAATTGCTCTTATCGTGTACAACGATACAGCGTAGTAACTACATATTCACTTATGAACAAAGGAACGTATACCTACTATTTATTAAGTGTTGTCCGTAGTATACCGACAACAGAAAAAAGTGTTTTTATTGCTTAAGTATCTTTTCTGTTTTTGATTGCATGGTAGATTTTATTTTCCGCTGCTTAAGTCTACGCGGACTCACCCCAGGATATTTTTCTCTGAACAAAGTATGTACTTCAAACCAATCAAATGAATAATTTCGGACTTTGAACCGTTAAAAAGAATTCACACATTTATATATATACTAGCGACCCGCCCCGGCCTCGCACGGGTGCAATGCTGATACAGAATGTCCTTTTAAAAAACGTTTACCGCTATGTCCCTGCATTTTAAATCTGTAATATCTTCGGAAACATTCATTTAAATTACATACTGGAAAGGGCCATATTGATATATATTAAATGGACAATGTATTTAAGGTACTTAATTGGATAAGGATTAATGCTATATTGCTTAAAATCACTTCGTAAATAAGCCATTTTTTCCAGTAAAATGTAAAGGATAAAAAATGATTATTGTGGGTTATCCTTAAGAGATAGACATATACCATCGCACTTTTTTGTTGACCTTTTCAAGGTGTACAATACTGTAGTACATTATTTTGATTTATCTCGTGGGGTTCAGCCAGCGTTTGCAATGTAAGCGCAAAAAAATGTGTTTATTTACAACATCACATTAGAAACCTCTAAATTTATCAGTGTTCCTCTACAATATTATGCATGTATTATACATATAAACCTTCCTCTTGAATCACTCTATCTATTAAAAAAACCGCTTCAAAATCCGTTGCGTAGTTTTAAAGATTTAAGCATACATAGAGACGGACAGACAGCGACAGCGACTTTGTTTTAAACTATTATATGTAGTGATATACACGTATATACATACATAATACTTCGCCAAGTAAAGAGATGGCGCTAGTAGTAAGTCTTAGACCGTACACCAAGAACCTTTGTACCAACGGTGCATAAAGTATTAATAAATAAATAAATAAGAACCTTATGATAAGATTAAGATTCTTGCCGTACACATCAAACCAACCAATGACGCGAGTAGCGGACTCTGGTGCAAACTAAAGTCCATGATTTCAAAATACAACGGTGCTCTCAGCTTGACGCCAAGCGCGATAAATTTAAAACCCGACCATCTGCGGCATTTTCTTACAATATCGTCAATGGTGAGGTCACATGCTCGCAATGCACTAGAACATTTACTAAGTTGGCTACATAAGGCATATGCGAGCTTACCAGAGTCAACAGAGTTGGATCAAATCATCATCACACTTCAAATCGTCCAGTGTTTGCCATATTGGATCTCCTGACACGATATTATAGGTATCGTAGTCTCTGGATAAAGACAAATCCAAAGTATTTTCGGTTTTTATTTCGTGGGCTATATAAGTTTAATTTTTTCTTAAAATTCTTACCTACTGTAAAGACTAAACAATCGAAGAGTCGAGTTTTTGTTAACCCCTCCCTTTTCCGTAGTCGGGTAAAACCGGAGTCGTTCGCGTTTTAGATGGTCCAAATTTAAAAAAAAGAAATATTATAGCACTTAACTACCTTTAACGGTACGGGGCGCACATTCCACTCACGACATGGCTCAGTATAGGAATTTAATATGCTTTATAAATGAAAACTATCAGAATTTATAGCGACAAGAATTTTTCTAACAGAATACTTTTTTTTTATCGTTGCCCCACTCTAGGATTTTCTCCTGTATCGTGGGTGCTTCTACAAACAAAAATTCTCACATACACATTTAAGCTCGCCTCCACTTTACTGTGCCAACCTTAGGATGAGGCCAACACCAAAATTCGGCCTAAATGATTTTGATAAATCATAAAATGATTCATATTACAAAATTGTAAGAAGTTCTACGGTTCTAATTGAAAAACCATTTTAACTCCAGGCCACATTATAAAAGTAATTTCTCTAAAGGGCCAGACCACCCCTTGTTAAGTTTTTCGAGTATGATGTACCATGGAACCTCATTGTGAGTGACAGAAAATCATTGAAGATATCTCCCCACCAAAAAACAAGTTCTTTATGTCCGCTTAAGAGTCCGGCGGACCGAATTTCCCATACAAACGTAATACCGAAATTAATCGTAATTAAAGCGCATCTTAATCAAATTCTGTTATTATTGGGATTTCTATACCGTTAATCCAGGTTTATATTTCAAATAAAGAGTTGGATATAAAAAGATAATAATATATGAAAAAAATGTTAGAATATTGTCTTGATTACGATTTATTTTGGAATTATGTTTTTGTGGGCAATTGAAACTCCGCCGGACCCCTAATACACTTCTGTAAAACTACTAAATCCTTACTAGGCGTTGTGTGTCGGGTTTTTTATTCCCTACAACACGGTTGAGTCAGACGACGCTGATACTCACGTCATGCTCGTGAACGGATGCCGTCTGTCGAGATTACTGGCTCTTACATGCTATGGCAGTCAATTTTCTATTCTTCTCTTTTTTTCTTTTGGAAGTTAAGTGATCGTAGTCTATTAAATCTATTCTGCACATCAAGCTATATGATCACATTATTATTTTTATGTAAAAGTCTATGGAGTTTCTTTTTTTTATTCATGATAGGCTTACGCTTGATCGCATTCGCCTGATGTTAAGCGACACTGCGATCTACGATGGAGCGCGATTGCCTAGAAGAAACCGATTCACTCATGATTTAAAGACACTCAGATTATATCTATCGAGGAAGACTCACTCGGGAAACGCATTCCACATTTCAGCAGTACGCATGATAAAAGTGGACTTAAAGCGTTTCGTTCGGGTTTTCTGATTGTCCACCATGAATCGATGTCGCTTTTTCGTGCTTCTGGTCGTCCAATAGTAGAAAGGGCTAGGGGGAATAAGATCTTGGAGTTCTGATGCACACTTGCTGGTTCTTCTTCATAAGACCCACTATTTGGAACCGTGCACCTAGTTTTGACAATTCATAATAATATTAGTCTAATTGAAATGAAACGTTTGATTTTGACATTACTATTCGTGCTAAATTAAGACCAGAATAATATTCAATAACATTCATTTGTTCAATATTATTTTGACAAGATTCTCTTTCAATCTAGAGAATTCTAATAATCAAAGTCAAACTGTTTAAGTTTCGAGCACATTACATGATTCTTATTACTTTCTTAGAAGTTTCGACAGCAGTCGTGTGCGTCGGCGACATTATGGGTAAGTTTTAGAACTGTCGAAAGCAATCTCGAGTTACCAAGTATAAGTGGGCTAGTCAATACTATAGAACTACATGAGTAGGATGTTCTCGTAACAAAGTTGCTGTGGTCCAGGTGACACGGATTTTGAATTAATATGCAGAAGAACTTATGAAGTCTAGATGTTTCTACCGATATTTTGCATAATGCTTCTTTGTAAACACTACCTCATTTGTGTAGTCATCTAGTGGTCGTAAGATTGCTATCACAATCCATGATAGGAATATAAGCTTATCTTATCATGTATATATTATCACGCCTGTATTTCCTGAAGGGCTAGGCAGAGGTGTACTAAGTTTGCCGGTATGTTTAAATCCCATGCATAGGTTAGTCTTTTGCTATTAACCGGACACAAATCTAAACTATGCGCTGCTACTGAAAATTTCATAGAAAATCTCAATAACACTGCTCAACCTGGGAATTGAACCCACTAGACCAATAAGGCAATTTTAATTTTAAAATCTCTCTAACTAAACTCTTGCAATAGACCTAACGCTGTGCGTGATATATAAATTCATACCAAACATATTAACTACCTACGAGTTAGTAAAACTTACTTCAAGCACCTAAGGTATATACCTTAGGTGCTTGAAGTAAGTTTTACTAACGTGCTTGAAGTATCAGATAAAGAACGCAATAGTCTTTAACTCGTATAAATCGGCATTCTTGAACTCTATCAAATTTAGCTGTAAGTAATAAATCAAATTACTCGGCACTGTGAAGCTATTGATTGTCCCTTTACGGTTGAGCTGGTTGTAATTAATTTGATTCCGATGGCCACTTTTATCAAAGAACCTACAACCTACTTCTATTGAGAAGCGTGTAAGCCGAGAACATTTCTCCAGCCGAGAACATTTTATTCTAGAAAGTTCTGGATCTTTTTCTTTAGTTTAATAAAATCGTCGAAAGTCCTTTCTGGCTGGGCAAGCACACTATTTTTATGACTTTTAAACTACGAACTAACTAATTAAGTAGATTGTAAAATATGGTAGCAATTCTCTGTTTAAACAGAAGTGGAATTTGAACTAGTAAAAGCCACACAATTTTATCATGAAGGACCCATGTAAGAGGGGGCGCACCCGTATATAACACACACAGCCTCGCTCCCTCTTACATGGTCTAACATACCAGCAGTCAGTACTGATGTACACCCACAGTCTGCTGGCATGCTAACCTTTCAGGGATATTTTGGTATGTAGTTGTTATTGATGCGATAAAAAAAAATCTCCTTGTTGCAGAGTAACTATACGAAATTTCTCAAAAACCTGCATACGGAGCAGATCGCGAAGCTCCATGCCAAGAACCAGCATGAATGCGACTTACTCGAGGATCTGCGCACTTACACCATCAAGCGCTCCGCCATCGAGAAGTCTTATTCCGAGGTACGTATGAAAACATTCAAGTGGCTCATAAGCTTTCAGCAAGTTATGTAGGGGACATGGATTATCGAGTACAGATTGATGGTTTGAGTTCATCGGCGTTGCAATGAGAAGGGATAACGAAGATTTTCTGACCGACTAATCAAGCTACCGAGGCAAAAGAATGTTACCCCACATTATTTTTCTATAACTTACCCCTCACTAGGATTTTCTCCAGCATCCGAAACGTCGAGCATGAAATAATATTAATATAACGCGATACAATCCGTAAAAAGTAGTTACTTAGTTTTATTTCAATGTCTAACATTTGCGTAGGTTTCAGAAACTAGTAGATACGTAATACTGTTTTAAAGTTTTATTACCAATATTGATTCTCAAAATTTAGTCGATTTATGAGTACCTGGATGAAAGCAAATACCTAGCAGAACAATCAATTTCTCAACGTTTGTAGGTCCTTCACAAGAATGAGAAAAACAGCAGTATCGATGGTTCAATTCAATATTGCTCGGTAAAACATCGTTTCTTCGGCAATCTAGCCGAAGCCAATTTAAAATACTAAATGTATTTTGCTATGGTAGCTACAAAGGCTTAGAGCTTTTAAATTAAAAGGTTTTTTATTGAATACCGACGTTACTTTCTCGATGATCTTAGAGTTTGCATTAAGTTACTTATTTTTAATTTAATGTAAGGACGCTGAGTTTCGTTTTAAAACCAATACCTACCATATTCCTTACGTAACAATCTTTTTTAGGAATGCGGTCGTATTTAAACTGAATACGATAGAGCGTCGCCACAAAATTCGGAGTTGCATCGTGCGAATGTTGCGATATTCTAATTGTAATTACAAACGTAAAAAACAAAATGGATGTGTTTTATGGTGGCAAATTCACTCCACTTAGCCCCGTTATCTTCTATAATATAAAAATGAATCGCAAAATGTGTTGGTAAGCGCATAACTCAACAACGCCTGGACCAATTTGGCCAATTCTTTTTTTTAAATGTTCGTTGAAGTTCAAGGATGGTTTTTACGGCGAGAAAAATTCGAATAATTGCCGGAAAAACCCTAAAAACAGCCCTTTTCTTTTTCCCATACAAACGTTTTCTAACTAAAACGTAGAGTCAATTTGAGCTTTATTGCAATTGCATAAAGTTCATATTAAATTACAAGCACTCATTGTTGTCTAAGCAATGTAGGTGTGTTCCTAACGTCAAAGAGTCAATTTGCACTTTATTACCGCTTTACAAAGTTCAAATTCAATCATATCTAAACATTCGCTAAAGAAAAAGAACATGCAGAAAAATTATTTTCTCATACATTTTGTATCGGGAACGGATTGACAGATTTGACAGAATTAAAACACGAACACAAATGGCGTTGTTTTCTGTGAGGTTTCTATTTCGGTAGATGGCGTTCTGTGCATTTTCCGACCTACTCATAAGCTGCTGGTGTGATTTTGATTATTTTTTTTTGTGTATGTTTAAATGGGTCCCCCTGGATGATTTAGATTTACAATTTGAGCCAGTAGGTGGCACCGTAATCGGGTTCTAAAATTTTTTTTATCAGGGTAAGACACGGGAAATTGAATGAATGATTGAGATGACGGCTGATAGGGATGAATGGAAGAAAAGGGCAGGAAGATTATGATACAAGGCAAGACAACGTTTGCTGGGCCCGGTAGTTGTTAATAAATTTGAAAAAAGTCTTGTACATCAATCCATATTATAATGATACATCGTATAACCATTTACTTGTTCACTACTCTCTAGCTGCGGAAGCAAAATTTATCGCAATTTAAAGTCTTTTGATGTGAGAGAGTTTACCGACATTGAAGCGAATTGTCTTCGGCTTACTGAAGTACCGAAGGAGTCCGTTCGGAGTACCGAAGTCTTCGCGAAGATTCGGCTACATAAATAGCGGTAACGCGAATATGTTTGTTGCAATATGTGGGGCCTGGTATTATTATTATAAATAGACCACAGTCTATATCTCACTTTCTAAGGTTCAGTTGAAAACCATCGCGGGGCAGCTCATCGATGGTCTGTCATGTAGCTGAATTGGACCTATTTGACACATAATATATTACTCTTTGTTTTATCTTTTTGCATTTTCCATGCTAAGATTATAAAGTTATTTTAGTAAAGGAAAAATTCAATCTTCGTTTTATGTTTATTTTATAGATTCTGACTAAAAATTACACAAAAAGAAATAATCTCTAATTAAACATTAATTCATAAATTAAAGCAATGAGTATAGATTAAACAAATATCCCTAAATAATAAATAAGAAAAATAAATATTGATAATAACCATATGCTGAAAAAATATATCATAAATAATCTAAATGACAAGAAATAATGTTAAAAATTATAATAGTAAATAATAATCATAGACATACATTGCTTTCTCTCTCCTACATTGCTGTGCCCGACGGGGTCCATTATGAACCTAATTTATTGTTAAATTTTCCATCTATTTATTTGAACTACATTGTGGAATGCAATAAATATTGAGTATATTTTTATGTTATTGTATGCAGTGACTATCACTGTGTCAAAAATACTTTTTCTTTCTTTCATACGAGTATAGACAGCACTCAGTATGCATACATAGTTGCCATGTTTGACACAGTTCTATTTTGTTGGTAAGATTTTGCGTATTCGTAAGTACGGATTTCATAATTATTTATTCCACTTCGGTACACAGTTCTATGATACTAACGATTAAAATGGAAATAAAACAGGACCATTATGGGACACTTACAATAAAAGAACCATTGGAACACCTGTTACAATTTAAACACTTCAATTTATTCAATTCGTTTTTTTTTGACGACACGTTTGGCGTAGCGGCTGAGCCATCGATTTCTGCGCCGTGTTGTGGGTTCGATCCCCACACGGAGCAAATATTTGTATGATCTGCAGGTAGTTCTTCCGGGTCTGGGTGTTTGTGTTTGTGAGAATTTGTGTTTGTAAACGCACCCACGATACAGGAGAAAATCCTAGTGTGGGGCATCGTATTTTAAAAAAAAATAACAATGACTAGTAATTAGCTGTTTCAATTACGTACATTATTTTTAAAATTTAATGAACAATCTTCCTATTACATAAAATGTGGCAAACGATAGACAATTTAATAATAACAATTTCGAGGAATGAAAAATAAAATAAGCCCTTTCCTTGTTTTGGAAAACTGTGGGCAATATATTATTATGGGCAGTTGTAAACTTGTGGCGCCACTGTGGACTCCGCTATGTATCTTCTAATATCTATATATCTAAGATAGTGCAACTTGCCGGAGACATTTTACCTTAGAGGAAAGACAGACATTTTACACAAGACATTACCGTCACAACCTTGCAGATGAGCTTTTGTCGTGTTACTACTAAAAAATTGTAATATATTTTAAAATTTAAAATAAGTGGTATGTTAAATCTATCAGCTCGTATTAGGCCAGCATGGTGATCTATAATCACGGTGGGACAGTTAATGGGTTAATGATAATTGGACAGTTGTTGAACTATTTGAACTCAACATAAAGAACTAAAGTTGATTACGATTACTAGACGATGTTTTATTGCGTGTTATTTAAAAAAATAATAATAGCGAAGTAAATAAACTAAGTATACTAGGGAATTATTTTTTGTTACACCAATTAACGTCTACGGTACTAATCATGTTATTTGGTAATTATTTATTGTAACCAAGTATGTCCTTTTTCTGTATTCGTCGAAATCAATTATGAGAACTTGTTATAAACGCGTACGATTATATCTAGTAATTTACGGAATTTAGTTTGAAGTAAATGTAACATTTACGTCAAACTAAATTCTTTAATTACTACTACTCCAAAAACTTCAATACGTAGGTATCTATTCCAAAATTCATAATCCGACCTTTTGCCTTCGACAATACATGAATATATTATGAAGTAAGGACTACCTTATTATGTAATAATTGGGGACTAAAATGCGCACTTTTTGTGAATCATAATATGATTCGCAGACACACGGCAATATAGTCAATCCATTATATAGTCCCACTGCCGGCCACGGGTTTCCTCGCAGAATGAGAGGGATTAGGCCATAGTCCACCACGCTGGCTGAATGCGGGTTGGTAGACGTCACACGCCGTCGAGAAAATTTCTCTATCATGTAGGTTTCCTCACGATGATTTCTTTCACAGTTTAAGCACCTAATAATTAACCATTAATACGCACATGCCTTGGATTCGAACTCGAGACCTTTGACTTGGCAATCCCATGGCCATATCTCTAGGCTATCACTGCACACGTGGCACACCACACACGGCTACACATCGTGCCATTACATAGAGTAAGCTGACTTCGCATTTTATAGACTTTTTGTTCAATGAGAGGTCTCTTTATATTGGAACTATTTTGGAGGAATGAAGGTGACCATTTTAAGGCTCCACCTAAATATGCGTTAGAAATTAATCTGTATTTTTTTAAAAAAAAAAACGTTGCCCCACACTAGGATTTTTTCTCCTGTATCGTAGGTGCGTTTACAAACACAAATTCTCACATACACAAACGCCCAGACCCGGAACAACTATCTGTAGATCATACAAATATTTGCCCCGTGTGGGGATCGAACCCAAAACACGTGGCGCAGAAGCCGGTTGCTCAACCGCTACGCCAATCGTGTCGTCAATGTTGTTTATAATATGTATATTATATTTCATCATCATCATCCACAGCTTTTATCGACCCACTGCAGCCTCCTCCCTTTTACGCCATTCATCCCTATTTTGCGCCATTCTTCACCAGGTCTTTCCAGTACACTTTATCATGTCATCACTCCACCGGGCCATTGGTCTCCCAACACTCCGTGTCCCTGCTCTCGGATGCCATTCAGTCAAGGTCTTACTCCACCTGCCGTCACAACGTCTAGCCAAGTGTCCTGCCACTTGAGTTTAGTTATACGAATCCCTACATCTTCCACTTTGGTCCTATTTCGGATATCCGTATTTCAAACTCGATTGTGCAGTGTAATACCTAACATGGCTCGCTCCATAGCCCTTTGTGCGACCCGCATTTTGTGCACTGTTTCTTTTGTGAGCGGCCATGTTTCGGCACCGTAGGTCATTGTTGGTAAGACACATTGATTGTAGAGACGGGTCTTCAGGCATTGCGGCATTGTCCAATCCATTTTTCTTACATTATATTTATTTATTATTATTATTTAATAGTATGTATTTTTAATAGTCTATTTTATTGTTATGTATATATATAAAGATTATATTTATATTTGCACCATTTTCAACCCCATTTTTAAGTTCAATTCCAATTAGTCCATCCTATAGTTGCCTGGAAGAAATCGCAGATTGCGATAAAGCCGCCCATTGTATGTTAAATTGTTACATTTGTCGTATCTTTTGTATATTTTTGGTGTAACTACAATAAAGAGTATAATACATAAATTAATAACCTATCTCTGGATTGTTTCCCCTACACGAGATCGAAATTTGACATTACGTCTATGGATTTCATTCAAATTTCATTCTCCAGTAGTGAAAACAATCTAGAGATTGGTCAGTAATTTCGGCTGGTAGTGGTGACGCGACAGGTATACGTCCTGCGTTCGATCGATCGGTAATAAAAATATGTGTGGCAGTTCGACGTTGAGATATATGTCCGGTTAATGGCAATCACCCCCTATTATATGACTATTGTCCATCAGAAAATCTTTCAAGTCTTTGCCGCAGAAGTCATAATTTACAAGAAAATTAGTTGATGTACAATAACCCAACAAACATTATTTTTTATATCAATACAAGTTGGATTTTCAAGTGAGCGCAGCTACAGGCAGAAGCTAGTATTTTATAAATATCTTCCTTCAATCTTTCTCAGGTAATATTTTCGAACTCGGAATGAAATTCTGTTCGGGCAGTTGTAGGGATGGCGAATAAAAAACATCTCTCTCGGCGTACTTTCGTTCGGCGTAATCTCGCATCCTGTTTCGTTTCGGCTTATCGATTTTATCCCGACAAATGCATTTTCCCAAAGCCCTGTCAGTGTAGCGTCTTTTTATGCTGATAACACGTTGCAAAATTAAAAAAAACCTTGTTTTCTTTTTTATTATCTGATACATTTTTGATTGAAAAATTTTTTTAGATGCTGTGTCTACCTTCCTATCTCGTATGTGCTTCATCCACGATTAGCTAGCAACCCATTCAGTATTTTTTCGGGGTCGGCTTTCAGTTAGCAGCTGAATATCAGCATTTTACTCGAAACCACTGCCACCAGACCTCCTCGAACCATTTTTTGACAATACCGATATTGTATGGATGAAATGCTCGTTTCTTCGGGCTGTGACTACCACTAACGATTAGTATGGGCGTTAATCGGATTCAAAGCTTTAAGAGCTCTTCAAAATATTACTACGCAGCATCATAGTGGGAATAACTGTCTCTTACGGACAGCCCTGGACGCTCTTTACACTAACTATAGACGTATACACCCAACAAAGTAAGTTTATCCATGTAAGATAAAATATGTATCCAGAATTTTAAACCAAACACTAGAGGAAAACTTCGTTATATGAGAAACCAGTCCTGTGGAAAATCGCCCCTCGATTCTCCGTAATTATTCAGCTTTTTCGGTATAAGATTAAATAATGCTCAACCATCTCTTGTAACTATTTACAATGCAAATGGCACTCTACGTCAAAGAATCATGAGATAATTTTGAGTGCAAAATGAAGTTACACGTGTATGTAGTTGATTCTAGACTGCAATATAGAAAGCACGGGTAAATGAAGTATCAGGGATGTGTGTCATATCCTGGAGACGTTATTAATTTATGCATGGACCTTCATCTTGGCTGTTACACGTGCAACACTAGCTTGTCAAAGATTTTTTTTTGTATGAAATTTCCCAATAAGGCGCTTTTAGTTTAAGATAAATAGTTACAACTTTTCATGCATAGTACATACATACACTCACGCCATTTCCCATAGGGGTAAGCAGAAACAAGAGAACGACACCTGCTACAATGCTTACATACCTTTTTTTTATGGATTAGGAGGGCAAACGAGCAGACGGATCGCCTGATGGTGATGTGATGATAAGCGATTACCGCCGCCCATGGACACCCGCAACACCATAGGAGTCACAAGTGCGTTGCCGACCTTTTAAAAGGGGATTGGGCCACCGGTAACCTCACTCACTCGGCGAAACACAACGTAAGCGTTGTTTAACGCCGGTTTTCTATGAGGCAGTGGTATCACTCCGGTCGAGCCGGCCCACTCGTGTCGAAGCATGGCTCACCCACGTAAACCTCTTACCACGTACCTCTTTGGCTTCAACATTCATACACAAGTGCCGGTTGCGAGTACTACGCACCTGACCTTTTTGCAGGATCTCACCAATAAAGTTCGACGACACGTTTTGCGTAGCGGTTGAGCGATCGGCTTCTGCGCAACGTGTTGTGGGTTCGATCCCCACACGGAGCAAATATTTGTATGATCTGCAGGTAGTTGTTCCGGGTCTGGGTGTTTGTGTTTGTGAGAATTTGTGTTTGTAAACGCACCCACGATACAGGAGAAAATCCTAGTGTGGAGCAACGTTTTATTAAAAAAATAAAAGTATAAGATCAATAAATGAACGCCTTGTATACTATAAAATTCTCAGTAGCAACTCGGAGTTTGGATTTGTGGCCGGTTAATGGCAATAGACTCGCTGCCTATTTCATGAGACCTAAAGTGAACTGTGGATGTACATATTGGATACCTCTGCCTAACCCTTCGGGGAACAGACGTGATGGTGTGATTGACTTTTATCAGTATTCTTTAAATAAATTGGCTCTTTCTTGAAAGATTGTGGCAATGAGTCGTGTAACGATAGTTGCCATTACTGATCGGCAAAATTGTATGAGTAGAAAAATACCTAACTAGCCTATAATAAAACCCTGCAGTTGACGATTGGTAAAGTATAGACTGCGTTGACGTTGTCTTGTATAATAAGTTTGTCAAACGGAATGGGAAATGTGAAATTATGTGATTATAGGAAGCGATGCTGGTTAGGTAAGTTTCTATGTGAACTGCCCCGAGTGCACGGCGCAGTACACCCTGAGTTATGCTCCTACTGGGCATAATAGGCTATGCCTTGTTTCAAATGTTTACCATAGATAGAGCCGATCGAAAAAAATATTAATTCTCCCTCATTTTAATTTTATAGTTAGTTATGACGTCACGACTCACTACACCATACTAATTATATACTAACACTTATTTTGCGGATAAGGTACAGAGCATCTACAAAAAACTTGAAGCCCTTATTGGTGGGAACGTTATTATCCGATCAATTTTAATTACCTATTCGTGTTTTTTCACTAAGCTAAATACTTGCATCAAATATCTAGCAAGTTCTGCTTCCATCCTAATCCATACTAGTTGCCCTAACCTAATTTAACAGACCTCTGGCTACCATAGGCTGTGTCTTGTGGGCTACCCGCTACTGACCTGAGGAATATACTGCCCTACCAGGGTAAAATGGGGCCAATGGACCAAAATGATGGCCGTAATAAGAATAAATAAATAAAAATATACTGTTTTTAATTCAAATAAGCTTTTACAAGCGTTTATGAAACGTTATTGAGTCTAGTTGCACGGTTCCAAAAGGTTGATCCTATGGAGAAGAATCTGGCAAGAAACTCCATGGACACTCTTTTAAAACAAATGGTATTATAATCTTTACTGGTACAATATTTCGATATGAGGATGTGTGAACATTTAATGTCAAAGTTGGACCAAAGTCGATAATTACTAGAAGCTTCTCAGTGTTTGAGAACTCGACGTCATTATAAGAAAATAAATGAACTATGTGGTAAAATACACACATCATCAAAGCAGGATACAAAAAGGTGTCCACTCAGACATGCCACAACGTACACACCTGTACAGGTTCAGTTGAGGTTAACAAATACTAACCATATGAAGACATCTCGAAATTAAATGAATACGGATTCTGTGAAAATGAGTTTATCAGTCTATCTCTATGTATCGCGGTATATATGCCGCTGTAATTAAACTAAAGTTGGTAGCTATAGATCACAATAACGGCATGCGACTTCGGCTATAAACTGGATACCACTGTTAGTGGACAGATTTTTTTCTTGTTTTATACTTTTCAGTTGATTTTTTCGCATTCGGGTGTTAGTTTTTTAAGCTTTCGTTTTTATTTAAAATTTCATTATCTCAAAGTAAATCTAATTATTCGGTACTCTACTGTGTTTTTATGGATAATTAAGGAGTCTAAAATCTGTGTTTAAAAACTCTTTCGTTGCAAAAGACAAAAGACAACAATACATTTTAAAATAGAAATATTTTTGAATGGGTAGGTAACTGATGTTTGTATTTTTTGTCTTGTTTAGTGGATACAAATTCTATTGTTTTCTTGGTAGCTTCTAGGAGCTTATTATTTATTTAAAGGAACTGTGAAAATGTTTTTGTATTTTCTTCGAAGCAATAGGTATTATTCTGTTCTAGCTGTAATTTAATTTCAGTACTTTTTTCTTATATTCATGATCTATTTATGATCTATGATGGTTGTAAATAATTAAAAACTCGAAATAAGTACCTATCAAAGTAATCAACTATATTTTTTGGTGTAACAGTTAAGGTCTTTTTTTATGTCGCGCCGCGTCTTATGGGCGCGGCGTCACCTGAGCTAAATATTTGTTTGCTCCATGGATATTTGTTTGAGGTCCGGGCATACTTTATGTACGTTAATTGTATATTTCTGAAGTGCCCCGCGACCCGCGACATAAGGTTTGTAACAAAGTGCCTTTTAAAAAGTAGACTCTCAGTAAAATTTTAATTAAAAATGATTCCTGAATTGCTGTAACAAATATCAGTTCTGACTGAATCCAAAACCTTGCATGTGCTTTCCAGCCGCGACTCAAAATCAAGTCCCACATTGGGCGCCAGCAATGATAAGTTGATAGTCAACCACGTATCAATATAGGACATTGTTTATGAACAACATGGGGCTACATTGACTAATTCCTTTTATATAACTTTATATTTAGAATTCGTAGCAGAAACTCCGCAGTTTTTTTATGCAGATCATAATTCTAATAATCATGATCAGCATCAGCAATTAGAAGCTCAACCTACTCGTGTTTACAGATTCCGTTCAAAAACATTTGACTAGGATTACACAAGCATGGAAATAAAATAACCCATTCGCAGAGTAATCCTGACCTTTTTAAGAGGTGTAGATATAAGTATGTTTAAGTGGCATGTCGTAGTATTTTATTCAAAATTATAATTAGATATATCGGAAACGAAGACACGGTAACATTCCTTTAAGCCATGTAGTTTCCCCAAGGATCTTGAATGTCAAGCAGTACAAAAGTCGCAATAACAGGCATGAATGAATCTGAGATGCATTTACGACGTCAACCGATGTATTCGCTTAAACCAAACAGCCTGGCATCGGAGATTGAAGAATTTCTCTCTGAATATTCCAACTAGAATATTTCTGTTGGGAAATTAACAATCTTATTGCGAGGGCAAGTCAAGTTTGTTGCTTTGTGTTAGAAGAGAACAAGGAGAAAACGAATTTTCTAAGAAATGAGACCTCCATAGATTTTCGCTCCTTAAATTCGTTTTCCTCCAGAACGCGATTACATACAAAGGTCGTGAAATTACTAAAGTGAGATTACCAGGCAAGTGAGACTTAATAACTAACTAATATCTCCACTGTTATTTTGTATCTAAATTAATTATAAAAGAATGAATTCATCTATTCTAATCTAGTGTTCTAAGATGACAACGCGCGATAGATTGTAGCCTGTCGCTTGCGTAGCATACGTAGCTGGCGTAGCCCGTGTAGTCAGCGTAGTCGACATAGCCTGCGTAGCTTTCGTAACCTGTGTAGTGTGCGTAGATTGCGTAGCCATCGAAACCGTCGTAGCTGTCGTAGCCTACGTAGCTTATGTAGGCGAGAAGTATGCTCTCTGTCATCTGATTACATTAACAAAATATTTACAAAGATTATAACAAAAATCAACCCAAAGGCCAGGTATACGTAAAGTCGCAAGATATTATATAAAAAAGAATTATGAATGTCTATACCAGCCAAACTTTTGTTGACAGACCCTCAACAAGGGACAGGTAACAGGCCCTTAAACAAGTATGAAACGTTCGTAGGTACATATTACATAAATTCAAACAGAAAGAAATTTTGTGATGTATTTCGAACTTGCCATTCCCGATTCCGCGAACTCGTGGAGTGTTTGAACAAGAATCCCTGTAACTGTTTAATTGGAGGCAACAGCAGCTATTTTAAAATAAAACTGAAGTTTGTTTCAAAACTAGGAAAACACAACTGTACCTACGAAGCCAGACCTAAGTTAAACTTTGTATATTCCCAGTAAAGCAAGTCCCTTTTTACAGCACCACTGTTGGCTGTGGTTGATCTACCATATTTATAATAAAAAAAACACCTCCCACTCTAACGAATAAGCCTTGTGTTGCGGAGGACTTCACAAACTTACAATTAATTAAAATTAAAATTCGCTTCGGTTGGGAATCAAAAGTGCGGGTAGTATGTTCCATTTCGACATCTAATAAATATTTGTAAAATTGGGAATAACTAAATGAACACCCCGGTACCACGGCATACAAACTGAACTTTGATTTAGATTTTTGTTTTTGTAAACATCATGTTTGGTTCCATTATGTTAAATATTTTTTCTATCTTAAAAACGTAGATGATTTCTCCAATATATGAAAACTTTGCGTTCCATGTAACTTTAAAATTTTATATTCTAAGGGAAACCAGTTACAACTATTAGTTTTACAATAGTGTCTAGAAATTTTTACTGATGATTAAATATTTTTTTTTAATTCAAGACGACCATAAACAGATAATTTTGAAATGTCAAAAAGTACATGCATGGTTCCAAATAGTAGGTCTTATGTAGAAGAGCCAGCAAGAAACTCCAGAGATACTCTTTTGATGTTTACATTTTTTTATTCTATCAATTTGAGTATAATGTGTGATAAAAGTAAATTATACAAGATACGATCCAACTTCATTTAATATAAAGCACGCTAGGAGGAAATTCCTATTAAAGGTCAAAAGAGGAACACGTAAGGGATGTTATTAAATTTCCTGTCGCCATTGCCTCGCATTTTCTATGAAGAGTCTAGCGTCACTCCACTAATGAGCGTATGGTAACAAGGTTCTGATATCACAGGCAGCGAGCCCCTGTATACTTTGTATAAGGAAACTTAATTATAGTTAAAACAAAGTTGTGCAGTAGTTGTAGTTGTTAATATTGTAGTCATTATTTTTTTTAAAGGAGTATCTATGGAGTTTCTTGTCGGTTCTTCTCGATAAGACCCACTTTTTGGAACCTTACAGTTAGTTTTGACTTCTCAAAAGTATCTATTTTATTGGTCTAATTGAAATAAAATATTTTGACTTGACTTGACTTCACTTGTTAGAAGAATCGAGATGCTTGACGGAGAATCCGTATATCTAGCTTAGTGATATGGTACCTATGTATGTGTAATTCACATACATAGATACCATATCACGAAGCTATACGGATATACGGATTCTCAATGATTCTTAAAAACTTAAATATTTATTGCACTTAAATATTTGATGTAATAAGAAACTCGTTAGTGCTTCCCTCCAACATAAAATATAAAACCCTACATAAAAGACTTGTGTAAACCTGTGTAACGTCCAGTCTCAATAACAAATCAGTCAGTAGATTTGCTGACTAGAGATAGAATTTTGACATATGTCCATACACACAATGTCAAAATCCTACCTCTAGTAAGCAAATCTATCGACGGATTTGTTATTGGGACCGGTCCTTAGGTAAGTTTATTTAAAAATGTACAGTTTAAAACTAAACTTTTTAGCCTGTTTTTTAGCTTACCAAATAGGCCATGAAGAGCCATTTAAATTAAAATAAACTCGTCTAGTTTGGCACTATTCAAAATTGACGTAATTAAAACCATAATCTATAAATCTATGTTGTTCTAGATTATTGACCATCGAAATACCTGGAAGTGTCCAGGTATTTCGATTCAAAATCTAAATTCAGGTTTCTCTTCTAAATATTCCCGCTATTCACGTCTGGTAATCCAAAGTGCCTAAACATGTAGTCTAAATAGAAATTTCTCCGTTTCTGTTATCTCGACGAAGAAAATTAGTGCTCCGAGGAGATTATTTCGCGGTTCTATTCCAAGTGTTTTGATAGACAGACAGACTCCTGAAATCATAGCAGTTGGAATTACTGCAGCATGAATTTCAAATATCTTAATGTTGGCTTAGCTAAATATAGCTTAGCGTGAATTGTTGTTGATGAATAATCTCAACGTTTCTCTTATAATGGTTTAGAATTCATTTACTAATTAACAATGTAATTACGAAAAATAAACAAAATTAGTTTGAAACTGTATTTGAACAATTTGCAAGAAATTCAATCACTGTATAAAAGACTTCGCAATTAATATTTATTATTGCTCGTGGTCTCTCACATTCCAAACGACTTTTTGAGATAAAATATAACAGAAGTATTTTATCAGGATCTATTTCATCGATTTTATCGAAATCTCTTCAGCGGTTTAATCGTGAAAATGCAATAAATAGACAGACAGAGTTACTTTCGGATAATGCATCCACGCCGGCAACAAGCAGTGATAGCCTAGTGATATGACCATAGGACTACCAAGTCAAAGGTCTCGAGATCGAATCCAAAGCACGCACCTCTGACTTTTCGAAGTTATGTGCGTATTAATAGTTAATTATCACGCGCTTAAATGGTGAAGGAAAACATCTTGAGGAAACCTGCATGCCTGAGAGATTTTCTCGGCGGCGTGTGAAGTCTGCCAATTTTTTGGTTTGGTTGATTATGTATCCACGCCGGCAAATCCACATTATTCCTACTCGATTGCAGCAATATGTGCAAGCAAAAAAAACCCATATCATACTTTTGAACGAACCATATCAAATCTACACGTAAAGTTTCGACATTGTACACAACAGTGTCATCAAGCTGCAGTGAGTTTTTGCGAAAAATCGGAAAGTTATAACGTACCCGGCCAGTTCGGAATTGCACGCCGCACGCATTTATAAAGTTGCTCTTTGATATATTTAAGCCGCAGTTTATAAAAAGCAAGTTGTAACTGTTGCTATTCGCTCCACCGTTGACCTCATCTTTGCCCCAGAGGCAAGATTGAGGTCAAGAACAAGCCCGTTTTTAATAAAAAAAAATGTAGTAATGTGCATAACATATGTATCAGAGATAGCAGAGGTTGCAGAGATTATTAATACACTCATAGTTCTGCTTAATGGGGGCGCGCGGTCTGGGCGTTTATGAATGCGAGAATTTGTGTTTGTAAACGCAAACACGATACAGGCGAAAATCCCAGTGTGGGGCAACGTTTTTTTTTTTGAAATATTGTCTCTAACGGCGCACAAATCCAATCCGAGCTGGTGATGAAACTTCGTAACCTAGAGATATAGGTAGTATAATACAACTGCTTACCTGTCGAAGAATAGAAGCTCGATGGAATAGTATAAGCAGTAAAAGCCTGACTGTCAAATCGTAGGTTTTGAGTTCAAATCCAAGGCATACAGTTTTGCAATATTTTTGCGTATTAATATTAATTATCTTTCGCGACGGCGAAGAATAACATCGCCTGAGATTTTTTATTGACGGCATGTGAAGGATGTAGACCAGATTATAATCAGCCTATGTAAGGAACTGATTCACCAATTCCTTATACCTTGCAAAAAATATTACAAAAGTATCTCGATATTTTAATGTATTTTGAGTTAAACGATCTTTTGCTTCGGTATCTACCAAAAATTACCAAATCAGCAAACTGAATGAGATAAAAGTTTAACAAAATAAACACACCTCTTTTTGCATTATGGGTTAAAAAGTGTAACAATTACACTCAGATAGATTCACTCACATAACTATTCCTACTTTTAAAACACGTCCGTGGAACGTAGACACGGCAGGTGTTAGCAAGTATGGAGAAACAATAGTGCATGTTTGCACATCCCTATCTGTGTTTATAGAGATGTGCTTGCTCATTAAAGTTGAACGCTCGTTCATTACTATAAAGGTCCGGGATTCCGTTACGTTGTGCTGCTATTTCTTAGTTCTTTTCTCTAAGATATCACACACTCTTATTATGCTAAAGGCGGTGCTCTACATTTTTTATATTTTTTCATCCAAATTTCGGGCATTTTCCTTCATTGCCTGTCCTAAAAATTATGATGAGTACAATTACGTGCGGTATTTTACCCTAATTCCAGTCATAACAAAATATTGAAAAAGTATCATAATCAAACAAAACCTAAGAAGCTTGACCTTAAACAGAGTACTGAAAATATTACTTCATCCATCTTTAAGGTGGAGAGAGATCAGGCGGTCGTGCTTCAATCGGATTAAATGCCCTTTCATTCATCTTGAGTTGGGCGGACGACCGGATTTAACAGAAACTGGAATATGGGCGAGAAAATTCCTATAAATAAAATTATTTAATTTTCTAAAACATTATTTAATTTTCTATTACATACGTGCACAACCTAGTTTATTTAACTTTAATGGGACATAATGCACTCATCAACTGCGCCATTAGTTTAACCCCTAAGCGAAACTGCTTCGCTAGAGGTCCTAGGTTCGATTCCCAGGTCGATCAAAGTTTTATTGGGCCTTTCTATTAAATTTTCAGTAGGCTCGCCCCCTTATCACGAGTGTAACCGCGGGTAACAGTAAGTAAATAATACAGAAATAAAGTTAGTTCGTGCTTTCAACGGCTTACACGTGTCCAGACTGAAGCTACATATACCAATCCTGTTTTCTTGGAACCTGTTCAGTAATTATAACGTGGCTGGCATATATAATTTTGTTATTCCGAGAATATTTCAGCAAACGGATGCGGTTTGGCCGTGACCGTGAACGGTTTAAGAGATATGGATGTTGCGCAGATCGATCAACTCAGATAACAGACTTTACCACGGTCAATGCTAAATGTAGATTAATTGATATTGAATACATTTTGAACTTGACTGTATATGTCGCCAAGTTAGATTCCCACTCGAGGCTAGATTACTATATTGATAGGGTCACTGCGAGCACTATATTGATAGGGTCACTGGTAATTAGTGTAAGAATACTTAAACATATTAAACTAAAAACTTTTCCAGTGACTCTTTAATTTTTTTAAGTTTTCAATTTCTATGCCGCTACGGTATTAAGGCAACTCAGTCGAACTGTGTGCCTATATCGGTCCGCGGTTATCACTAATTTGGTTAATGTAAATATAATGAGATATTTTAAGCGTATTGCCAATCGTCTGAACAAAGCTTCATGTGACCCAAAGGTTGGGTCAGAGAATCAGCATCTGTAATATATAACATTTTTATTGACACCCAAAACTAAGTTTGTTAGTCTTGTTTTGTTACTTATAGCCAAAAATATTGCCTAATCTATATACAATAAAATTGTAACAGGCTGTACATTATAGATATTGAAGAAAAACTAATATAGGGGGATCTTTATACAACAGAAGCCAAAACAACAACTTTTGTAATTTTTGCCTGTATATTTGTACGCGTGTCACGCAAAAACTCCTGCATGAAATTGAATGCGGTTTTTACAGTCGTATTTCTGTAGGTCTAATGCGAATTCGAATTCGAAGCGAATGAAACCGCGGGCAGTAGCTAGTAATATATAAAAATGTTACAGTATCCATTGCGCTATTAGTACCAATTAGGCTGCTGATCCCGAGTCCTAGCATAGTGATGTGTATTGATCAATTCTATTCTTTGGTAAAAGATTACTTATACCGTCAATTGTACCAGATCTATGATTTAAAACATACTTTCTTATTTGTTTTTTTAATATCTGATAAATATTTTCTCTCTATATATTTATTTAATTTTGGTGAAAGTAGCTATTGGAATTAAATATAATCGTAAAGCGACAATCAATAACTTGTAATTGCAGGTGTGGTTTGTTCAAAATTTCACAATTAAGTCATTGAAAAGGCGGAAAGCTTACAACTATAAGTGGCACGATTCGATTTTTTACGAACCTCCCTCATTTATCGGTTAGTTATTAGTAACTTTAAAGATGTAGATAGAAATTTTAACTTTGTTTTAGATTTTAGATATTCTACGCCGTTCCCGTTAATCTATTCAAAGCTGCTTTTAAACTTAGAATCAAATAGTCCGATTCCTAGGTTAGGCGATGTTTTTAGGATAGTGTTTCTGTCGCGAAATTATTTTTGCCCAGTTCTAAAAACGACCTAGCCAACAGTGAGTGTGCAGTATATTTCTGCCTACCTGACGAAGATTAGAATTGTAATGGAATAGTATATAAGCAGTAGGTAATAACCTTGACTCACTAAAATTTAAATCCAAAGCACGTACCTCTAACTTGTCGATGTGAACATAATTAATTAACATACCGTCACGCCTGTATTCCCCGAAGGCGTACTAATGTACACCTCAGTTCACTGGTATGTTTTCGTACCATGTAATAGGGCGCGAGCCTATTGCCATTAACTGGACTAAAATTCCAAACTCCGAGCTGCTACTAAGCAACCCAATAACACTTTGTTCGGCCCGGGAATGGAAACCAAGACCTCTAGCGTAGTGGTCGTGCTTAAAACCACTAGACTAATAAGGCACTCTTTCGATACCAACCTCACATTTAGCGTTACTGAGAATTTCATGGTAAAATCTGATACACTTTGCTCGACCTGGGAATCGAACCCAGGACCTGTATCGTAGCAGTCGCGGTCAGGATCACTAGGCTAATAAGGCAGTTAAATAAAATTAATTAGGTAAATTAAAATTAATTATCATTCACTTGAACGGTAAAACAAAACAGGAAAACATCGTAACGTAACCTGCATGGCTAAGAACCTTTCTCGACGGCGTGTGAAGTCTGTCAACCCATATTAGGCCAGCGTTGTGGACTATAGTCTAACCCTGAGGCCTAACGCATTCTGCCACATTAGCACATGTGTGGGCGTACACAGTATGAAGGTGTATGTACTGTGTAGTGTCCTAAATGTGGGCAGTCGACTGTTCAACAATGAGGTTTTCGGCTTGTTTATATTGTAGCCCCAATCGTGTAAGCACCGTGCAGCGCGTCAGTGTTGAGCGCAGTGATGCGTTCCCTTCGTTGACAGAGTAACCGCCGTTAAGTGGGCGTGTTTGCAAACAAAATCAGTGGCAGCGGTGTAGGACCATGGCTGTAAGCAAAGAGGGCGTTTTGGGGGATAGTTTTGCATAAATCTGTTCCTTATTGTCTCTAGTTCAGGGCTAACCACCCCCCCTGAAATTAATAACGTGTATCTGGTCCCGAGTTTGGTAATTTATTAAAAACAACACGATTAGAGAAAAAATCCTTACTAATATTATAAACGTGAAACTTTGTGAGTATGGATGTATGGATGGAATAATATATAGACTACTTTTTATCCAGGTCGGACCCAATTCTGAAGTCCACGCAGACAATGTCTTGGGCAGAAGCTAGTAATTAAATATAGGCAAGAGGGACTCATGGTTATCTAATAACTAAGCTGGCCAACTAATCTGCAAGGGGTTCGCTGCGGTCAGTCTGCGGATGGGTGACCATTCATAACACATCGAGACACCTCCGTGCCTCGGAGTGCACGTAAAGCTGTCGGTCCCGGTTATAGATGTTCGTAATCAGAGGCCCAAAAAAGCCTGACAACCAGTCTACCCTCCGGATATCGGTATTGCTCCGGAATCCATGGAGTTTTCTTCTTCTCAATAGAATCAACTTTTTGGAACCGCGCAACTAGACTCAATAACGTTTCATAAACGCTTGTAAAAGCTTATTTGAAATAAAAACATTTCAACTTGAACTTGAACTTACAAATATAAAAAATTGCATATAAATAAGTTCAGTATTTTTATATATCAAGATGTGCATTCTGGGATTAAATAAATGTCGTCAATTTTTTTTAAAGGGACTCCCATCGGTACCATTTAGCCAACGAGTTCGTTAAACCGTACATTATGCATGTAGAAATACAAAATATAAATCTGTATTGCCAAACATTTCTATTGTCCTGCAACAATCCAAAAATATTTGGTCGTTTAAATCGTACCTATGCTAGAAAATAAAGAAACTTATGTTACATATACGAAATATTTTTTAATTTAAACATAAAAACGATTCTGCATAAATAAAAATACTGAAAAAGGGCTTATTGTTTTAATTGGCCTTCATTAAACATTGATTAAGGTCGCAAAATTACTGAATTTTTGGCATTTTAGGTAAAGACACTAAAAAAGTTGAGAAACAATAACCTAAGTTAACATAACATGGCAGAGGCGTACTTAATGTACACCCACAGTTCGCCGGTATGTTTAGGTCCCATGTTATGGGGGCGAGCCTATAGCCATTAACCGTTCACAAATCCAGACTCCGAGATGCTACTGAGAATTTCATAGAAAAACCCAATAAAACTTTGCTCGACCTGGGGATCGAACCCAGGACCTCTAGTGTAGCAGTCGCGCTTGGTACCACTAGACTAATGAGGCAGTAACCTAAGTTACATTCTACGATCATTCTCCAAGCACTTTATTAGACACCGATCGTCTATCGATAGCATGAATATAATGTCTATAGAATCCGTTGAGTAGGTGCAGCACGCGATCAGACTGTTTACATTCCACTAGACATGTATTGGGTAAATGACCAAGCCAATACTGATTATTAAGTTTGCAATATCCACTTTGAAATTATGTGTCATCAGAGGGCTTTGGACTTGCGATCATGTGGTTACCGGTTCGAAACCCACCCATTGCACTACCGGCGAGAACCCACTCGTAACACAAGCATTTGTACCTACATACTAGTAATATGCGAAACACATTAATAGCAAGCTTTCTTTAAAAAAAAATGTTACATATCATTAATATTTATTTTAAAATGTAATTTCAATAATCTAAGTTGTACAAAAAATTATCTTATTTGTCCTCTTACTAATAATAAAAAATCTGTCGATAGATTTGCTTACTAGAGATAGGATTTTGACATATGGTCCATACAAGTAATGTCAAAATCCTATGTCTAATAAGCAAATATATCGACGGATTTAATATAGGGCCATATGGTGTATATAGATGATGTCTGGCCGTTAGACGGTCCAAACTAAGCTATTGTCTTTAGATAGGCATGCATTATCGGTCTTTAATAAAAAAAATAAAAAAATAATCAAAATAAATAATTTCAAGCCGTATCAAAATATTCGCGCGGCTCACCCGACCGATCCATTACGCATAGTTAGCAATACGTGTAGTATGGCAACGCTTTACACTTACGACCATTTATCTATTATTTTCAATTCACAAGAAAAATAGCAGTAGAGGCCCGCGAGACGTTGCCATACTCTTTTCAGAATATTAAAAAAGTATCGGAGCGTGAATTGCCCACAAAAACTTCATACCGAAATAAATCGTAATCCAAACAATATTTTATCAAATTGTGTTATTATTCGGATTCGGATACCGTTAATCTAGGTTCCTACCATACTATTTCGTGTACTACTACTTCTCTAGAAATAAACGACCGGAAAATCGTACCGGTGACCTGTGGGGTTACATACACCTCTGCCGAACCCTTCGGGGAATCCAAGCGTGATAGTATATTATGTTATTAATCTTCACAGTTATCGACTAGATAGGTACGGACAACAGCATCTTGGTATACAAAACTGTCCTTCGATCGATTTTCAATTTAATCTCCAAATAATAGAATTTACTATCCATTGGGGAAGTTTGACAGTTTGTGGTAAGTGCTGTTGACCGTACTTATCTAATCTTCAATCACACTGTTATTGTTAACGTTATAACTAACACAAACGTTTTTTTTGTTCATAGGCATTACTGAAGATATCGTCAGCGTATCTGAACAAGAAGATCCCCAACATCCCTGACATCAAGGTCGATGGCGTAGAAGAAAAGTGGTTAGTACCAACACTAATAATTACACTACTATCATCATCATATCAGCCAATAAAAGTCCACTGCCGAACAGAGGCCTCCCAATTTTGGCTCAAAGACTATTCTACAAAGGTTATAGTTAAAGGTATACTTAAAGATTCCGGTTATATGCATCCTGTATCCAAAGACTTCCACCAGGTCGTCCGTCCATCTCGTTGGAGGTCATCCCACACCGCGTTTTCCGGTGCGTGGTCTCCAGTCGAGATCCTTTGAGCTATGATTGTGTGTCTATATCTAATCATATTAACGTAGTGATTAAATCAGGAATTTGTATATGTACAGGAGCTATCTCTACCTATACGATTTTTTTATTGTTTATAAAGCTTACTAGCAAAGTGGGTCACACAATACTAGTATTCTGGTTAACCCCTCGTGGTAAGCTAAATGCTTGTGTTACGAGGTTCACGTCGGTAATGCAATGGGTGGTGTTTGAACCGACAATCACATGATCACAAGTACGACGCCCTAGTCATTAGGTTACCGCTTAAAATTTCTGTCAAGGTCGTGGAGAATGTACGAATCCCATGACAACGACTATAGGGCAAAGAAAGACTAGCACCGAGTTCAATACATTCATCCGTCTCCTCGGGTGGCGGACGATCTATAAAAAAATCCGTACTATATAAAAAACTAGCGACCCGCCCGCGGTTTCACCCGCGTTGCCCCATTCCTAAGAGTCGTAGCGTAATGTTAAATAGCTTAAAACCTTCCTCTTGAATCACTCTATCTATTAAAAAAACCGCTTTAAAATCTGTTGCGTAGTTTTAAAGATTTAAGCATACATAGGGACGGACAGACAGCGACAGCGACTTTGTTTTATACTATGTAAAGATACCCACAGATGACTGTATCTATTAATTACCTTGCACGCATCCAATGTACTTTATGTCATATCTGTCCGCACAATAGAAGCTAATCAGCAAATGAATGGAGGCCGCGATTGCAGTATATATATGGAAATATCAATAGGATTGCGTGTTTTCGTTATGCGACAGAGCTGCCCATCAATTAGTGCTGCTGTCTGTACCTACCTATAATTTTTACATATAATTTTTAATAAAATACATAATTGATTTTTGTATAATAAAAAAATAGTTATTTATCTGTACTAATATTATAAATGCGACTGTCTATTTGTTTTGCACATTTTAAATTTAAACCGCTCAACGAATTTTGATGAATTTTGATATCGTTAGTCAAAATCAAAATCATTTATTCAAGATAGACTACTGAATAGTGGGTAGTATTTTTTTACGTCATTTATACATTATAGACAGCCCAAAGAAAGTCCGAAAAAATTCTAGAAGAATGAATGTTAGAAGCACTCGCAACTGGCGTGCATGTATGAGAAGATATATGAATGTGGAAGAAGCAAAAGGTGTATGCAAGAATCGTAACAAGTGGCGGTCTATAGTTTCTGCCTACCCCTGTGGGAGAAAGGCGGGAGTGTATTTATGTATGTATGAATGCTAGAAGGCAGTGAAGGCACTGTGCCTTCTAGTGTTTTTGCCGAGAAGAAGAAGCGGTGCAACAAACTTCCCAGCAACATATGCATCAGTTACTAAGTCGTTAAAAGTTACATAAACACAGAATTTAATTTTTTTTAGGGTTAAAATTTAAGTTTTTCATTGCTACGGCTGTCAGCTGTCAGCTGGCACACACTTTATAATAAGGCATCAAAGTTAATACTGATAGAGATAGATTAAACTTTGGGAAAGAACAGGCTACATTTTGTCTTAAAAAGTCCTTTCAAACTCAAACAATTTTTTTTATATCAATTAGACCTTACTTACTTTTGATATGTCAAAAACTAAATGCACGGTTCCAAATAGTAGATCATATGCAGAAGAGCCGGCAAGAAACTCCATAGATACTCTTTTAAAACATAATTGATGTATACAATTTTTTAATACATATATCAATGTGAGTGTTGTGGAGTTTGATGTGAGTGATAAAAGTAAATTACCTTCCAAAAGATAACATAACTGAATCCGGATTGACATGGCATGTAGGAGTTGTCCCGTCCCGACAGACAGCACCCGTTCACGCGCTTGACGTGTGTATCAGCGTAATTCGACTAAGCCAGATTTTAGGAAATAAAACAACGCGACACACAACGCTACCATCAATAGGACATTTTTAGCTGTTCTTTTATTCAAAAATATAAACAATCGAATAATCGAATAACTTTGAAGCTCTTACATATTCGTAACCTTCCACTTCATTTCTTAAATTTTTACTATGCGACTAACCATGAAATCACGAATAAAAATTCTGTAGTATCTTATATTTATATTTACATAACCCATAACATACCATCACGCCTGTAGTCCCCGAAGGGTTATGTAGAGGTGTACTAATGTACACCCTTGGATCGCCAGTATGTTTAGGCCCCATGTAATAGGCGAGCCTATTACCATTAACCGGGCACAAATCCTAACTCCAAGCTGCTACTGAGAATTTCATAGAAAAACCCAATAACTGCTCGCTCGACCGGGGGATCGAACACAGGACGAGGACAGTAGTTTTTATCGCGGTTTCAGAGTTGGTCCCTAATAGTTCTTCATAATATTCGCCGCATACCGCTTAACCGCATTCACGGTTTATAATATACAATAACCATGGTTGTACATTTCATACATAGATTGAGCATTAAAAAGTGAATTATAAACAGTTTACCCGCCGACATCAGAATCGAACCTAATAAAAATAAATTTAAAAGAAAGTTAAGAACATACCTTATAGATACCCTACCATAAAACATTAATTGTGCACTCCATTACTAATTATGTACCTATCTACATGTTATTAAGACTAAAATTGATCCCACAGTCAAACCGTTTGTACAGTTTTGTGGGGCTTTGTATTACTTCGTAAGACCTAATATGTACCTCATAAAAAATTAAATAAATAATAAAATAATGCAATGCCATTTATCATCACTATCATCAGTCTATAGCAGTCCACTGCTGGACTTAGGCCTCCCCCAATGTGCGCCATTTCGCTCTATCCTCGCAATGCAATTAAAAACCTAATTTATTCAACCTTACTTGAGGACAAGTTATATTCAATTACAGTAAACGATTTTTTGAAATATGTACCTATACCTACCTAAAAAATGCGTCGGCCAAGTTCGAGACGGAAATAATAATATTATCTGAGATTCGAACTTGGCCGCCGATACGGTCTATACAATATTCTATTCTTTCACATGGTACAAATGATACATTTTTCAAAAATCGCTACCTCGTAATGTAATATTACTTGTCTGAGCCTTCAAGAAAGGTACTTACTTTTTATGTACTATACTTGGTTGGTACCTACATATTTAGATAAGCATGGTTTGTCCTTATAGCTTGAACTCTGAGTATTTACAAGTATTTGCAGGTCCTTATGCTCTTTAGAGTCTATAGTGTATCCGCGTATATATAATTCGCGTTACCGTGCTTGCAAACAATGCCAATTTACGCCAAAATGTAATCAATTTGTACTTATTAAACCAAAAATTGTCCTAAGCCAACCACCTCCATACATACAAATTATGTGGATAAAGTTGCGGAAGTTATGTAAGAACCTATTGGCACTTGGTACTCATTTTAAGTATACATAGGTACATATGTATAAGTAGGAGTACAGAAGAACATCATACCAAAGCTATAACAGCTATAACTTTAGGTATTATAGTATTGTTTATTTTAATAGTTCAGCTATACTCTTGAAGAAATATACGTATTATGTAGGATGGACGTTCTTGCAACACTGACACTAATAAAAACAACCCCCCACTCATTCAATTGAATACTATTTTTTATTTACAACCTTAAAATAAACCTATATCTCATTCAATTAATAGAGGACAAAGAGGACACCGACACAAGAATACAACACGCAAACTCAATAATCAATGAGCAACCAAAGGCATAACTTGTTATAAATACAAACTTGTATTGATAAATGCAAAGAGTCTTCTGGCTAAGTACCTAATAGACACGCTGATCAAACGATGTCACTTGGGTCGCCAAATTCAAATTTTAATTGATTTTGCTGCAATTTGTAGGTCTTTATTACAATCTAGATTAATGGTATTAGTATTGACAACATTTCAAAATGATTAAGCCACCAAGACAAAAATATTGTTTCTTTGTTTTCCTATACTGAGTTCCAAAACATTTTTATTGATATCTTATATATTATATCCTCATTTCTGAGGAAAAAAAGGTGTGATGACGTCCCTTATACGGCGGAAACTGATAAAATTTAAATTTTGTCGAAATAATCGTAAATCAGGTTATTAATGATTATGATAGATGCCAACTTTACTGACATAAGACAAGACATTGTGTCACTGTTTAACGAATTAACCGTTGATCCGTACAAATGACGTCATTTGGAAAGAACTTCAAAGTCGAAAATAAATATGAAAATATTTAATATCGTTTCAAATAAAATTATACCTAATATCATAATGAAAAGTTGTAAGTTAACCTATTAATTATAGCATATCATACTAGCTGTCCCCCAGGACCCACATAAGTTGCAATGTCTTTTTATATTTTTCATCATAAACCTTCCCAGGCACGCACACAACAACTCACCAAAGATTCATTGCAATAGGATGAATTGTTAAGTAATGCATAGAGGACCAACATTCATTTCTATTTTAGACTCATAAGTGTGTGCCAAAACATGTGCATAAAAATTGTTGTTGTTGCTAAAAGTTATCTAAATTGTCAATTTTGACACTTGACACAATTTGGCAAGCTTAGGCTTGATAAAGCTTCTTATGGGTCCGGTAGTGTCCGAATTACCCATACAAACGTATTACCAAAATTATTCATAATTCAAACACAATTTAATCAAATTCTGTTATTATTTGGATTTAGATACCAATATACCGTTAATCGGCGCGGTGGTAGCCTAACGGCTGGGGCGTCGGACTTGCGATCATGTGGATACCGGTTCGAACCCCACCCACTGCACTACCGACGTGAACCCACTCGTAGCACAAGCATTTAGCTTAATACGACGGGTTAACAAGAATACTAGTAATATACGATCAACATTGCTAGTAAGCTTTTTTTTAAAAAAAATCAAAACTAATTAGGCAGCCTAGGTGAACGATCAGCCATAAGGCGAAATGGTAATTATTTTACGGACGTACAGAGAAGTCCTTAAAATCGTCCGCGATTGTTGCAATCGTTTTAGCTATACCTATGTAAAAACGGCTTAAAATCCATGCAGGATATTATTATTAATTATTTAGGTTCGGAAGCTGTAAGATTATAATATAACTAGATCTGTCGTCCAGTTTTGTTTCTCTTTACAGTGTTAATCTAAAATAAACAAGCATCCTCTCAAACTAAACGCATACACCTTTCCCGTTCCTTCGGGGTAAAGAACTTCATTTACGTTAACAAGTGTGTTTGCTAGCGCCATCTATTGAGGATACAAGTAATTTGTACCTTGATGCAACGTCATCCTGTACTGACTAGGCGTAATTCCCTCGCGTTTCTAACAAGCGTTTAAAAATCAACTGACACGATATAGTACACAATTATCTAACATCCACAAGTTGGATGTAATTATGCGACGATCATTGCTTTGGCTTTGATTATGGCAGCCTCCGTCGTGGTAAGCACTGTAATGTCTTTTCAGAGCAAAATCATTATGTTTATTCGTCTGCATACGAGTAGTAGCTTGAATTTGGATCCATAAAATGTGAATTATAAGTAATTCGTACCGTTTGTTGAATAAATAAACGCGCGGTAAAAACGCCTAGTCAGTAAGGCGAACTAAGGGCAACGTGTGCAATGTCTTAGTACGCCATTGAGTACCTTAGTAGTGCGACCGTTTTTCATTAGATGGCGCTACGATGACCATTCGTAGCGTCGTAGCATTTCTGTAGTGCTCGCTACGAAATCCCCATACTACAAGTATATTTAAAGACTCAATTCAGAAATACAAAATGTACAAAAGAGTGTGTACAAAGAGCCCTTGCTTTTCAGTCATTCATTTTATGAATTTTACCAAACATTATTTCTTTTCAAAATCCCTAATTTGTGTTTGGTATATATTTTTATGTTAAAGTTTTACAGAATTTTTTCGGTCATACGATATGCACGATCATGTTCTTTTTTTCATTTTTACTTGAAACATTCATAAATCACAAATTACACACGTACCTACCTACCCAACTTGTTCTGTTCCTAGCAATATCCGACAGTATATCCATGACTAAAAGTATATTAAAGTCTGTGCCTTTGACTGCTCAAAACATGCCATTTCCGACTTATAATGGAAGACATCACGAGAATCAATACAAACATAACGACTTGCTCTCTTAGTATTTGATATTATTGCCTTGCAGGGAGGAAATAGATGTCGCGAGAAGCTACATTCCATAAATAGGTACTAGGATTGCATCCGCATTGAAGAGGTGTACGACACGATTTTTAATATCAGTTTCATTTGACCGAAACGTGGGGTAAATGACTCCATCACAGATGAATATTGAACACTGAACACTTATAATAAGAAATGTTAAAAGATATTTGAATTATTCTTAGATCGAAATAAGAAGGTGCGTTGCGGGAACAATGCGTTGTTCACATAAAACTATTTTTATAATCTGTTGTAATTTTTAATACATTTAATTAAGTACCTCTGTTATTCATGATTATAATTATAATGTTTTGTATCATAACTGCCTTATTAGCCTAGTGGTCCTGAGCGTGACTGCTATACTAGAGGTCCTGGCTTTAATTCCCATTTCGAGCAAAGGGTCATTGGGTTTTCTATGAAATTCTCAGTAGCAGCTGACAGTTTGCAATTTGTGCCCCGTAAATGACAGTAGGCTTGCCCCCTATTACCTCTTACGAAGGTGGGTCAGAGTTCAGACCCGCTACGACAAATACACTGGTTGAACGAACAATTCAATGGTTCATTTAGTTTTTTAATATATCTAATTTTAATTTATTATAACATACATTAGGCTAAGTTTTACTATTACTAACATTACGAGGATATGGATGTGTGTCCGAAATAAATCATTTGAATTTGAATTACATGGGATTTATGTTTACATAACGGCGAATGGTGGGTGTACATTCGTACGCCTCTGCCGTACAGGTGTTATGGTATATGTTTATGTTAGTATCATAATATTTTATGAAAAAATGAGGATTATTTTGGAAGATAGGAACTTATAATATAGAAGTGGAAGATGAAGATGCTTAAAATAATTGTTATTTAAATCGTTATCGATACCCCAACGCCTCGGTTAACATACGAATAACTAACAATCAATAGTCAATACTCAATTCATTTATTGCTCTCCACAATGTTAACAGGTGTTAAAAAATAAATATAAAAGTATCAATCGTGGACCCTGTCGGGCACAGCAATGTTGGAGAGAAGAGGAGAGAATGTAGGAGAGAATCGTTAACACAAAGCACAAAAAAATGTTTACATTTACCGAACTATTTTTATTCTTATGTTATAATAATAAATTAATTAATTAAGATTTACTCTGCCAATCACCTTGGAGTATTTCTTGATTTATTCAAATCCTTACAAATATTATAAACGTGAAAGTTTGTGAGTATGGATGTATGGATGTTTGTTACTCTTTTACACCAGAACGGCTGAACGGATCTGGATAACATTTGGCACACAGGTAGATTATAGTCTGGAATAATACATAGGCTACTTTTTATCCAGGTCGGACCCAATTTTGAAGACCACGCGGACAAAGTCGCGGGCAGAATCTAGTATTGAATACTGAACATGCGTCCACTTATTTCTCATCCACTTGAGGCAGCAAGGAAGGTCAATAAAAGCATTAATATGACATTTATGACTCTGATGTTAGATCAGCATCCTAAATGTCACCTTTGAAATGAAATGAAATTATTTATTCTGCAAGTAGATCTTTAGAGATACTTTTACATGTCATGGTTTGGGTTTTTTTTTAGCTAGATGGCTTCGGCATTTCCTAACTGACGACCTCTGAGAAGAAACACCGAAACAAACTCAGAGAATCATGGTCTCTTTTAAAGTCCAGACATGGAAGAACACTTATAAGTGACTGGTACGATGTAGGGTAATGTCTGAAATGGCCTTTTGAGGAAAGAACCATAGTAGCTTTGAGTAGACCAGTCCCAACTGACGGCACCTATGCATCAGTCATTGTGTAGCTCAACCATAATTTAAGGAGCTCAACGACCTGTCGCACGACCATACCAGATCAGCAGGACATTCGTGTAGGTCTAATGAAGTTCCCAAAGCCTCCAGACTATAATAAGTTTGTTTAATTATCATGTATCAAAAGCCTACATGGTACTCACATTTACAAATTATATATATATATTTTTTATGACTGGAATATAAATGTCACGGCTCAATAATGTTGCGGCAAAATAGTAACAAATTCATAGATGTCAAAATTCAATAAATGAGAGTAATTAAAATGTCAACAATTAAAATATCAACAATTAAAATGTCTATAATTGCCCGGTTCATCAGAGCAGCTCAATCCCAAGCATTTTTATCGTTCAAATAATCGATCACTCTATAAAACCCTTTTTGCATAGTACATTTTTAATCCATTTTTGGGTCCATTACCCCTTATAATAAACTATAATTGTGTCAATATAATTTGCTAACGTCTGACATAATTTTTTATACCATTTAGCATTTATGCCTACTATTTTGTCATTTTTTTCATTGCATCCTCACTGGACCCTCCCTGACTGACTCATTAGTCTAGTGGTCCCAAGCGCGACTGCTACGCTAGAGGTCCTGCGTTCGATCTCCAGGTCGAGCAAAGTGTTATTGGGTTTTTCTATGAAATACTCAGTAGTAACTCTGAGTCTGGATTTGTGCCCGGTTCAAGGAATCAATATTTATGGGATATTTTCCCTTGACCTAGAACTATGATATTTGGCAAGTAATACCGGCTTATACTACAAGTATAGGGAAAATCTGAAAACTATACATTTGTAATTAATAACAATATGTACCTACAAATTTGTATGGAACCCTCGGTGGGCGACTCCGACTCGCACTTGTCCGGTTTTTTTAAACCGAGACAGCAGAGGATTTCTTTATGCAAACTTCCCTATCCATATTTGTTGCAGGTTAGAAATGGAATAACTATTTTATTTTGCATATGATCATGGATCACATTGCAAATTGCAATCCAAAAGATGCTAAATAATATACTAGACAACAAAAACGTTTAAGGAAACTTTATTCTCATACATATATGAACGTACGTACATACATACATATTTCACACCTGTCTCCCATTGGGGTAGGCAGAGACTATAGATTTCCACTTGCTACGATCCTGGCACACCACTTTCGCTTCATCTACGTTCATTAATCTCCTCATGCATGACCGTCGGTTTAGGGTGCTCTTAACCTGACCTTTTTTGAGATTCGTCCGCAATTTGGTTGTGGTACGTTCGCCGAAGTCGGAACTTCCAACTCTTCCATCCGTTATGGCCATGTATATTCATTTCGTCACTCTTCGTTCATTTGTCCTCTATACATACCCAAACTACCTTAACATACCTTTCTCAATCTTTGTTACTACATCTTCTTTCACACCACACCGCTCCCTTATCACACTCTCATTCTATTTTTCAAGGTTACCCCACACAAGAAAAAACACAAAAAAGTAAGTTCCTACATTTCATTTTTCCAACAATTTTCTCTAGCATTGTAATTAAAACGATAGGTGGGAACATTCCGGAATGCATTTTCAATGACGACTTAATTATTAATATCGGCAGACGTGACTGATACAACGTTCCCATTTACGTTCGACTAAATTTGTAGAATTATTTAGTTGGTATTGCCACCGGTTGAAAGGCGAGTGACAGTTGGCAGCACATGTACAGTAACCACGGTAAATTAACGTCGACTGACTTGACCATTAGAATTACATTTCCCATAAATTATGACTGAACCTAAACATGTGTATGTCGAGAGTATGAAGGGTAGATTATAAGGAGAATTGATGAAAAATGTCCGTCAAAATGAGTTAAATTAGGGTGGCGCTACCGTAGCCACATGGTAAATTTACGCTACTTGGACAAACTATTACCACGCAAACTTTGCCCATTATTGCTCAATTATTTTAAAAAGTTTTTTAACAATAAACAGTTGAAATTAATTTACCTATGCTAGCGCTATTTCGGAGGGTTTCTACGTTATTATTTACTGCTTACAGCTGAGTTCACCCTGAATAATATCTGTTAATGCCAATATCGGAATCGTATTAGGCCAGACATGAGTGCTACTCCAGCAATATGGGTATGTATTGGAACAAACATCTACGAGTAGTAAGTTGATTGTAGTTTTATTTTATACTAACTGTTGACCACAGTTTCGCTCGCATTACAAAGGACTTAAGACAAAAGGTAAATAAAGCCCTCCTTCTCCTAAAATTCATCAAAATTGGTTCAGATTTTTAGACGTGACAACGTAATAAACGAACAGATAGATTAATTTCGTATTCATAATATTAGTTTAGACATCTGCTGTGCACACTCACGTGCACTCACATTACCAAAATGTCACCGTAAACCGTAGCGATGTGAGTTGTAGGTTTACAAAATGATCAACGTCATAGACCCATTTACTGTACCATTGGTGGGCACACCCCTCATTGAAAATTCCTCAAGATTTTTCAATATATTTTCCTTTAGCGAATGATACATTATAGTAATTAATATGAATACTCGATTTCGGAAAGCTTCTATTTAAACTGTTAGCAGAAATGTCCTTGTAGGTACTACCAAATGTATTATATAACTAATACTAGCTTCTGCCCGCGAGTTTTTCTGCGTGGACTTCAGGATTGTGTCCGACCTGGATAAAAATTAGCCTATGTGTTATTCCAGGCTATATTCTATCTGTGCCAAATTTTATCCAGATCCGTTCAGCCATTTTGGCGTGAAAGAGTAACAAACATCTAAACATCATAATTTTGAAATAAAACTACTTTTTACGGATTTTATCGCGTTGTATTGATCGTAAACGAAGACGAAACGTTGGGAATCAAATAATATCAATACAACGCGATAAAATCCGTAAAATTTAGTTTTATTTCAAAATTATCTGATTTTAACATTTTAGGTAGGTAGCTACTAACTTTTTGGATACATCTTATTCAAATTGATTATTTTAGAAACAACTTATAAGTCCAAATTACAACGATGTAAAGTGTATGTTGGGTATATTGTCGTTTGAACAAATTTCGGTCTTGTATTATTAACTATAACTTCTATATTTGTTGACCTCCATAAATTAACGGTTTTCATGTTTGCGCTTACGTCATAACCTGCGAATGATGAATGCTATGCGCGCTTTGGCTTTACTATGTTGCTCTGCGATATCTGATACATACTTATAGCACCATCATTGCTACATAACTTTCTCAGTAGCAGAGATCGGAATAGATAGAGTATATTTTACTCAATGTTCGAGGAAGTAAGAAACATAGAGTAAATAAATACCTCCTGCAAAACCCCGGAATCATAAACATGACAAATTAAACCCCGGGATTATAAAAACATGAACTGGGTTTTGAGTATAGTTACAAATTAATTGATTTGAAGAATCATTTTCCAATTTTTAGGGTTACCTACTAAAATTATGTTAGATTCAAATGTTTTGTTTTAGGTAAATTAAAACTAAATTGGCTTTGTTTACGTGGATATTATAACTGAGGTAAATAACAGGAGAACTTTCAATAATTAACTTTGTATGTAAAACAAAGTTCTTTAATTTAACAGTTTATGTACGGTTCTTTAAAAACATAATATATTATGATTTTTCAATATAATAATTTACTTCAAATGTATTCAAAGCGCAATAAGTAATTCAATTTCTTAATTCTCGGGATTTAGTCGTCATGTTTATACGGGATTTTAGAGGAGGTATTATCAACTCTATGTTACTTACTTCCTCGAATTTTCGGTAAATAACCTCAAATATTTCGATCTCTGCACAATAGTCTTGTTTTCGCAACCTAGCTGCTGAATGTGACATCTTGGGTTGGACTCTCTTGAAATCCAAATAATAATTTCAATGAAAAAGAAAACAACTGTTCATACAAATTAAATAATTCACGAGCTCATAAACCTCTACGGGAAGTACAATTTATTGTAGGTTATAATTACCATTTCCAATTTTATTCTTCTTTAGAGCAGCTTGAATTTGAGGCTCGTGGTGAATCTGGTATAAGCTAAAAACTAAGTCTAACCCTTCAAAATAAATTACTTTAGAAACCCTTGTATGCAAGAGAGTTAAAAAAATCTAATCAGTTCAGTGAAAACGATTTTAGTTATTTTAAATAAATCTTAAACGCGCTTGGCGATTTTTATCCGCTGTGCCAGAAGGAAGGTTATGTTTTTCAAGTGTATGTATGTATATGTCTTTGTCACGCTTAGTAGCCTAAACGGCTTATGAAATTCAGCTCGAGAGGTGTCAATACCATCATAACATACCATCACGCCTGCATTCCCCGAAGGTTTAGGCAGATACGTACTTAATGTACATCCACAGTTCGCCGGTATGTTTAGGTCCCACATTATAGGGGGCGAGCCTATAGCCATTAACCGGGCACAAATCCAGACTTCGAGTTGCTACTGAAATTTCATAGAAAAATCCAATAACAATTTTGCTCGACCTGGGGATCGAACTCAGGACCTCTAGTGTAGCAGTCGCGCTTGGGACCACTAGACTAATGAGGCAGTGTGAATAGATTCATCTTAATTGTGAAAGTGTCACTAAAGACATGACTATAATCAAAAGGATCCAGTATAACATAGGTAGGATACTGGGCATACATTTAATGTTTACTCCAGGGACATGCAAACAAGTTGCAACCTGAAGTTCATAAGCTTTTGACAATTCGAGCGTACACAAATGTCATTACCACATTTTGTATCAATTCGTTGGTCGATTCGAGCAATAGATTTCATCTTGTCTAGGACCACAGCTCTGTTGTAAGTCAGTATTAGGTGTTATGCTTTAATACACTGTACTTTTTATATATAAATCAATGTTTCATATTCTAGGTATAAATATTTATTTTCATTTTATCTTCTACTAGCTTCTGCCCTCGACTTTGTCTGTATGAACTTCAGGATTGGGTCCGACCTGGATGAAAAGTAGCCTATGTGTTATTCCAGGCTATAAACTATCTTTATTCAGATCCGTTTAGCCGTTCTGGCGTGACAGAGTAACAAACATCCATACATCCATACACCCATACCAGACTCACAAACTTTCACGTTTATAATATTAATAAGGATATAAATAAAAATTAATGTTTGTATGTTCGTCCCCTATGCATTGCTAAACCATTCATCTTATTACGATGAAACTTTGGCGAATTGTAGTGTGCGTGTCTGGGAAGGTTTATAAAAGAGGCAATGCAACACATGCCGGGGGACACCTAGTATTCTATAAGTTCTGAATTTCATTTTTGATGGAACGTATTTTGCCTGGAATGATCGAATCCCATTTCAATCTAAAATCGAAAATATTTACTGCGATCCATTTACGTACGTATGAAATAATCGTTATCCCGAATTGGAATATTTTCTGTACGGTACACACAATTAATTAATTCATGCAAACTATTTAATTGCATTCACCAAGAGAGAATTATACTATATGCATAGCTAGTATTTGCATGATTTTTTTTTTTTGTATCCAAAAAATCCACTTTACCTTATTTAAGTCTCAGTAGCTAATAACCTCGCTAATTAATCGATAGTGGTAATCAAAAGCCTGAAAGTCTAACACCCAAATCATCCTTAGGATATAGGTATTATTACCCAAAAATGGGGTTGCGGAGGTCACATAATTCCAAAAAAGTCAGAGCGTTCTTTGGTTTCGAAATTGAGACTCAAGAGTTGCTAGTTCAAGCACTTACTAGGATGCTACTGTTTTTTCAAAGGTGATTTAATTAACACAAGAAAAACTAAAAAACGAAGTGCAAGTTATCACCAACATTTTGCATTAGTTATTATCTGTTTGTATATCACCAATGAAATTCAAATACCAACTCCAATACTTTCTTCCCAGGAACATGTGGAACGTGTGGCGCACCGTCCTGGAGGAGAATGAGAAGCTGGCGCGCGCCCGGTTGGCTGCCGTCGAGGTGTTCCAGCAGCAGATCGCAGACGAAGCTAAGTTTCTGCGCCAACATAAGCTTAACGTGGCCAAAAAGGTAACATAATAAACACTGGTTTTTACCCATAACAGACATCGGTTTTTTACCCTTATAGACATCGGCGTTTTACCCGTAATAGACACCGGGTTTTTACCCGTTATAGACTCCCGCATTTTACTCATATCTATTACGAGTAAAATGCGGGGGCTTTTACCCTTTATAGACTCCGGTGTTTTACTCGTAATAGACTCTATTTTTAGCAAAATTTACGTTTATATACTTTACCCACCCAATACTATTGGAATCACTGCGCGTAGAATTTGCAATCACAATCGCTCAGTTTCACTCATCTTAGTCAAAGGCAGAAAAATTACATCAGTTTGCTTTGCATACAGCTATGATTGTCCGCTCACTCATTGATACACTGTACTCATTAGCTGCTGATTTGTAGCTTAGAATTAGCTGATAGTCAGTGAAACGTTATGACTACTCGGCTACGTCACTCTAGGCTCGGGTTTATACGGGATAGTGAAACGTTACGGCTACTTGGCTGCGTCACACTAGGCTCTGGTTTATACGGGATCGTGAAACGTTACGGCTACTTGGCTACGTCACACTAGGCTCGGGTTTATACGGGATAGTGAAACGTTACGGCTACTCGCCTACGTCACACTAGGCTCGGATTTATACGGGATAGTGAAACGTTACGGCTACTTGGCTACGTCACACTAGGGTCGGGTTTATACGGGATAGTGAAACGTTACGGCTACTTGGCTACGTCACACTAGGCTCGGGATTATACGGGATGAAAAAATAATAAAACACATTTTTATTATCATAATATATTATTTCATGCCCTCTCGGTAGTCAATAACTACCGAGGGGCCAGTTGTGCGTGAAGATGCGTCTGTGTCAAACTAACCTTCTGATAATCCTCCTCTTTTTACTTCTATGTAGTCGTCAAAATTATTGAGTAGCTTATGACATTACCAGGTCACCAGGTTGCTTTAGGAGATGTAACTTACCACTTGCTTAAATTTCCGATACATAAATTTTGCTTCGATTTAAAATGTTGCTAAGTATGCTAATTCTACAAGTGCTTTGTTCTTTCTACTCTACATGATAGGTTCACAGGCAGATCATATAACTATTTTCTCGGCCTGGTTTCCGTAACCTTGCATTTACATTTGCAGGCAATTTTTCTCACTACAACTCTTATGATTTTTTCGTATGTCTTATATCCTCGGCGGAGTATAATTTTGTATTTCACGATAACATTTAATCCTGTATGAGTTCCCATTTTTAGGGCTTTTATACTTGAAGTCTGCACGGTTTGAAATTGAACTTATAACTGGCTGCTATCGTCGCGATAATGACTACAATTACATGCACCCACGCATTAGTAAATACTGCCGATCAACATATGTCAAGTTCACACGAACTAAAGTGGATTATACACAGAAAATGGAACAGAAAATATATGAATTTTCATTCCTTTTTTTAGAAAATTACCGGTCTGTGACACGTGTCACCCCGCCTACATTTTCCTTACGTCGCATCGGTGCATTTTCCATGATTTATTTGATTTATATAATAATCATACTAATATTGAGAAAGTTGCAATGTTTGTTTGTTGCTCAATCTCACTAAAACGCCTAAAGCGATTCGCATGAAATTTGGTATATATACTATATAACATATTATTTAAGTAAAAAATAGGAATACTACTTGAATAAAGGTAATACTTACAAATCCGAGAAATGCGGGAAAAATCTAAAAATAGTGGGCTGGTAAATTATCGCCAGCCCAATTATTCCCGTATAAAATTCCCGGTTATCCAATAGATTAATTTGATAACTAAATAAGGAGCTTTAGGTCCCAAATTCCGTACAGATGACGTAATTGGTTCGGAATCACACTGGGCGCTTATCTACCAGTTTAGATTAAAAGCATTGACTAAGACTAGACGTAAGTTTTATACCAATTTGCAAACCGTATTAATTGTTTATGTTTTTAAAATAACTTTTTTTTAAATTTCGTCTTTTCATTGTAAAAATAAAACTTTCAATTCAAGGTTTTTTTCTGTGGCAAATAAAACATTATTTTAAAAACTTCATCTCATAACATTTTTTACCTCCAAATTTCATAATTTGCAGCAACAGCATTAAAATAACTGAATACTGGCAGAGATAATCGTAAAATTCGAAAAAAATATTCTTGGTTCCAATAACGATTTTTTTTATTATTCAAATTAATTAGGTATTGGAAATCAGGTGAGCTAGACACCCTTTACGTTTGATCCATTATTTACGGGACCACCTGTATTCTGGAAAATATAGAGGATTTTCTATCAATCCGGGATTCCGGTAGAACTAAAACGGCTTAACCGATTTGCATGAACATAGATACACAATTCATAATACTTATTATATAATTGTGACCAGTATTAACATGGAGAGTATTGATTGATTGATGTCCTAACGTCCTGTTAATCCCGGGGAACTAATCCAATCCGGAAAAAAATGTGTTACTAAGTCTACGCTTACGAAGTCAGGCACCGGTAAAAGCTAGTTACATACATAAATCAACTCATTATACAGTCCCATTGCTGGGCATGGGTCTCCTCTCAGAATGAAAGGGATTAGGCTAGCTTAATGTGGGTTAGCAGACTTCACACGCCGTCGAGGAAATCTCTCAGGCATGCAGGTTTCCTCGGGATACTTTCCTTCACCGTTTAAGCGCATGATAATTAACTATTAATACGCACATGACATCGAAAATTCAGAGGTGGATTTGAACTCGAGACTTTTGACTTGGCAGTCCAATGGTCATAAAAATAAAAGCTAGTTATATGGTTTAAGATATTTATTTTCTCAAAAGATTAACAAATCACTTACAGAGAAAATACAATGTTTATAACTAAGTATAGTATCTATTGTTACGAGCTGGGGTTCGGGATAAATTAAATTAACATCAATTTCACCGAAACAACAAATATTTTAATTAAGCTAACAAACACACAACAGAAATTACAGAGAAAATCACTACACTATAATGTCACACTTGTTTCGATAATCACTTCACCATGTCTAGAACTAAACTGCCCTGGCCGGCCCTCACGACCAGTATTTATATGAGTCACGAAGATTCTAGAATCGAACAATCTCGATTGGTCCACAAAATACGAGTAGGTACTTGGTCTATCGTTTACGGTCATTGACCTTAAACTCGGGCGTGAATTATTATTATTACGAGTACAAGAGTGTCGCGTTTGACCGCTTTCTTTCAAATTTTCTACGTGCTTATACGACTTCTCTAGAATCTTCGTGACCCATCTCCGTCCTTCTAATAGTTACTCGGCGTAACAGTATATATATTATAGTATAGTTATATAATAATAATGAAAATGCTAATTATTTTTATTTACTTGCCCAACATCATCATCAACCAAAGAAATTGATTAACCCAACGACGCCATAATGTTCTAGGCGCTCCGAGAAAAAATTGAGCGTAAAATGGCCTAAGAACTCTTTAAGCTCCTTTCTTTCTCGGGGTGACTGGAGCTCTTTCTACGAATAAGAAGAGAAGAAAGAAGAAACGAAAGAGAGAAGAATTATTTTATGTATTGGATTGTTTAAATTTTCACTGATATAAAGTAACGGTGTTTGTTTACCACATTTGTGTGGTATTCACACTTCACGCAAATATTCATGAACGTTATGGAGTCTTCTTAAATATGGACCCCTCCAGATAAATAAAATATAAATCATTCTGGACCTCTACTAAACACAATTCTTCAGTGTACCTTAATTGATTCCCTAACATTTTTTGTCAATAAGGTTTACTTTATACGTACATTTTTGCTTTTGTTACAGTGCACAGACACGCTGGCACAGGCGCACAAAGAGTTACAAACGACGGTCATGGATGTAGACAAAACCAAAAAGTTATACTTTGATGAGGAGCACACCGCTCACGATGTGCGTGACAAAGCCAAGGATATTGAGGAAAAGTAAGTAATGCCATCATCCTAATCTCCTATAAAAAGTTATATTATGACAAATTCTAATGCAACTCATGACTGCTGGACAGAGGCCTGTGCCCTGGTTGGTCGTTCGTTAACTGCATTCAGTCTACTCTGAAATGAAATTCTAAATTCTCGTTTGCAAAACTGTTTCTAAACATATTATGTAGGTACATTTTATAAAAGTACATCAATTGCCCCATAACGATGCAGTTATAACATTTCTCTTAACGCACAATTTCTCCGCAAACGTGGAGCACACACTCCATAAAGCGTGCAATTTGCTATTTGACGTATTCGTTTCAGCTTTATTGAAAAGGAATATCCGATATACGTTCGATTTAAAGCTTCAAAACCCGGTCTGTTATGAATACACCGGTAGCGTTAAAGGGTTTACCACCAGGTTCATGATCCTGTTGCAAGTAGATCAGTTGCGGAATATATATAAAGAATATATATTATTCCTGTGTGGGGACTGGTTTGAATACAATTCTTCATTGCCATTCCGACAGACATCCTATAAGAGGCGAGAAAATATCTGGAGGCGACTGGCTGGCGACCAACCTTACGTCGGAGTATGCCGTAAAGTAGATTGGTGCATGTTTCGACTTTTGCGCGTGAGAGCCAGTATCTCCTCTAGGTTACTGTGGCTCCGGCGGTCTGCAGTCCGTCGGGCCCTTAAGGTTCGGCACCGCATAAGCACCTCCTCTGTTGTTGCCGGTGTCCATAGGCGGCATTGATTATTTACCATCACGTGGCTCGTCTGCTCGTTTGCCGACGTAATCAATAAAAAAGTCTATTTCCAAATTTATTGTATTCCACATCCATCCTAAATAGCGAATCACTTATTTAAAGATTTTCAAAATTATGTTTCAAGTACCTATTTATTGATTATTGAACATCGATTTTATGACAATGATTATGACACTGGATAAACATCCTTCATCGCATTTTCGCCGAGAATGAATTTATTTATAAGTATGGCAACTCTGAACAGACTCTTGGATATCGCGACGTATCTATTATTACGTAAATAGGACAATTTTATATTTGTTCATCTAGCGCTCTTGTAATTAATGTCTATTTATGTATATACGAGTATATGTCATGCCGTGTCAAAAGTAAATGTGCAGATATTTTAAAAATGATATTTTAGATTTTATAGGAAATAAATGATTTAGTTCGAATTTAAATCACTTGGAAGCAGCGAGCAGTGTTTGTTATCGATTACAGCCAGCATCAGATATTTGAATTGCAACTATTAGTTCAACTCCCATGAAATTTGATCCCATATTTTGTTTACCATTGAACTATTTAACTTGTTTGTATTTCTTATTTTATTATTTACAATAAATCGTCAATATGTTATTATTTTCAAATATCAACTCAGTTAAACTGTAGTTATTTAAATAAAGTTCAATTTGCCTCGCCATTAACTTGTTTGTGGTTAAGCTTTTACCACGGCAAACACTATTATTCTGTGGCTATCATTTTGTACACTACAAAACGAGGAAGGAATAATTTTTTTCTTAGAAAGAAAAACCAAGGAATCAATGGTATATCTGCATCAAATGTGGGATTACATAGGTGAAATGCTAATAACGAGATATAATCCACCATCCCATGCTAGAAATTGGAAGTTATATTGATTCCTTTGAGAGACCTTTCTATTGCACCAGGTCAATTGGAGAATAGCCAAAATACACAAACTACTAGATAGAGTGTTAGCAAAATATTTTAAGTAACTAAAGTATCTAGGTACCGCGAAAATCATTGAAAATTCATTCGATCGAATCATTCTTGAGAATAAAAATATTAGGTATACAGACAAGAAAAAGCATGCCCATTTTAATGCCAATATTTCCTTACCAAAGGTTGAAGAAGAAGAAAGGATCCTTCTTCCAATCAATCACGTCGCTACAGAAGAATAGCGCAAAGGTGTCATCTCGCCGCGATCAGCTCGAGGAGAAATCCACCGGAGCCAGAAACGACTATCTTCTCAGCATCGCAGCGGCAAATGCTCATCAGGTTAGTACCAACAGTATTCCTTAACTGCCATTTCAATAACCAATGAACCAAGATAAAGCCCTTCGTGGAGCTTTTATGGAAAGCTTAACTTAATTCCTCATACTATGTGTCAGGAACTTTATAATTACTTACGCACTTTGTCATTCTACAATCACTTATTGCATCGGCTTAAGGGATGGTGCAGGTAAAGTGCACCAACTTGAGGTTAAAAGGGCTCAAAAAGCTGTTCTAAAGGTCGGAGCTGGCTTACCCTTCCGCTACCCAACTATCGACCTCTATAAGGTTTGGGATATTAGCTATCATAATGAAACAACATCTAATATATGACCCAAATCTAAATAAAGACAAGCTCAAAAAGAGCAGTGTCTGTACTCCAAGCTTTTTCCATACAAGTCTCTCTCACAAATTTTACTGCTTTCTGGGTACACATCTTTACAATAAAGTTAACACATACTTGTCAATATGCCCACTACGTAAAACAGCTTGCGAACTGACAATATCCAAATGGCTAAAAACACTAGATTACCAGAGAACGAAAATTTTACACATAAACTTGGCGAATTCTTTGTTTAATCACTTACGCGCTTTCAGTTTCACACAAGCACACATACTGACCAGACACACCCCCAATAGCAAGCCAGGTAATATAAACTGAAATTCACATCCACATAAGCACCTACACACCCATAACATACAAACAAACACAATGGGCTATTTTAGTAATCACTCATGTTTTTGTTTAACTCCTCAGTATTAATGTCTTAAGTCACTTAGTCTAATAAAGCTTTAACTATGTAAGTAGATCAGGGGGCCTGATGCCCTGTAACACAGATATTCTCAATATACCTATCTCGGGCATCAGTCTCACACAAATTAAGTATTTTCTAACCTAACCTAACTTGTACACCTTTTCTGTCTTCTCTAGAACCGGTATTTTCTGGTGGAACTTCAAAATTGCATGTTGGGCATGGAGGCAGCCGTCTATGAGAAGGTGTCTGAGTTTCTGACCCTGATGGGCCGCACTGAGCTGCTGACTTGCTCGGCCACCCAGCACTCCTTCGGCAAGATCCGTGACCAGGCCCAGCAACTGACCAGGGAATACAACCTGCAATGCCTGTACCTGTACTACCCAGTGCTGAAGCAGCATATTCAGGTATTTATACGAATAACTTGAAGGTATTACTTTAAGTGGATTTCATATGGTCCTTCATATTGTATTACAGATTTATATATAGTCACTGGTGAAGTGGTAACAATAACCACAAATAACTTTTTGAAGGTTCCATCTCAAGAAAAGGAAATAATAAATTAATACTCGTATGGTTGGTTAAATATGGAATAATTAGCATTAATAATATTTTTCAAATTAAATATGTAACCAGAGGTTTTAATGGGGTAACCCGAAGGAACTTAAACTCGACATGTTTCTACGCATCTTCTATCACCAGACCCTCATCACACCAACTAACAGTTTTGATAACAAAATGATCTAAGAAAGTCAATCTGACTCAAACGCGATGGACATGTTGTCCTAAGACGCTCCAATGACGCGTAGGGCCTTCACTAGCTATCACCACTTCCTATCCTGCAAGGAACTGATTGGTGGCAATCATTAAGGATTCCTATCATTACCTCCCGCGCCAACATTATACAACCTTGATGCTAACATTTGTTGCCGGAATCGAAGAAAATCCGGCTGAAAATTCTATTTGCTAGATTTTATTGAAACATTACAACCATGCAAGTGAAATGTGGAAAGGAAATGAAATATTTATGACTGAATTCCAGCATGCATTTAATATTCAGTGTCCCCGACGACAAGAAGACAAAGCCATGCCCTGTAATTATGGCTCCTTTACAACTCAATAAGTGTGGAACATGGTAACAAGCTACTTAGGAATTCAGATTGACTTCTCGTTGAAAATTACTATGTTTCTGCCATTATTCGAAGGTCATTCTTTTTTTAAAGGAAATTATCCCTATGATTAATTATTAACTATAAATTACAGTATCTGTTTTGTAATTTCAATTTATTTGATAAAATATAAAACTGAACAATAATTAGTGTAGATACAAATAACAGAAATATAATTTATCACAAGTATGTCATATGCAATTAAATATGTAAATCGTACAAATGTGGCACACTGGTTCAATGCTAATAATTTACTTTTAAATGAAAAGAAAACGAAATGTCTTAAGTTTACTACACCTAATGTTAGAGAAGACAAGCGGAGATGAGAATGTTAAGGTGGATGGAGTGATTAGAATGGACAAAATAAGGAATTAGTATATTAGAGGAAGTCTGAAAGTAGCGCCAGTGACCGAAAAGTTGAAAGGGAATCGTTTGTCTTGGTATGGGCATGTGATGAGGAGGGATGAAACGCATTTAACTAAAAGAGTAGTAAATATGAATGTGGAGGGACGGAGGGATAGAGGAAGACGAAAGAAAAGATGAATGGATTGTGTAAAGGCCGATAGGATGGGAGAGGGAGTGAATGACGAGGTGACGACTGATAGGGATGAATGGAAGAAAAGGACATGCTGCGCCGACCCCAAATAAATTGGGACAAGGGCAGGAAGAAAAAGAAGACCTAATGTTAGACAAGTGGAGAGTGAGTGAGTGTACTCTTAGCTAGCGAAGAGTTGGATTTTGTAAAAACCACAGTATTTCTGAATTTTACACAGGATGCTAAACTTCAGTGGGTGAAGTTGTAGGTGAAGTTGTTATATGTGTATCTATTTGATTTTTATTCCAGTATAACTATAATTTGAAGCAGGGAGACGAGAAAAGTCAAATTTAACATTCCTCTAGAACCATTTCATATTGATTCAAAATCCATAGTAGTTTCTTACCTAAATAACTGTGAATCATTATATCACAAAGACGGCCATTTTAACCCAGCAGGTTCCAATATCTGTTTACAAATATGGAATTCTCAACCCGACATCTATTCTTGATCATTTCATGCGGGAGACTGCATGACACTGAGGCTGTAAAGAACCTAATGATACCAATATTTCAAGCAGTACGAGTTCGAGCCGTGCGACAACGACCCAATCGACACCGTGACGATCGAACACGAGTCCGTTGCGCAGACGCTGGGGCAAGAAGCTCGCCGCTGGGCAACGCGCGTCGTGCGAGAAACTTCGTTGGTACGCGATGCTTCGCGCAAGATGCACGTGTATCAAGCGATGCGCGATGCTGGCCAAAAGGTACACCTCGAATTTGAAGTAGATTTTTTGGCATAAAAATAAAAACAATGAAGGTTTTCTTGTAATAAAAGCAAAGCAAAATAGAACACTTAATAGTACTTAGGTAAATTAGGGTTATTAAAATATCAAAGACAAAATGTACTATGAAGTCGACCTCGTGGTATTAAATGAAATTATTTAAATGCTAGCATTTAAAACTGTCCATAGGGTTGCCGCGTATTTAAATAAGCGCATCCTACACTACGCCTTTTAACTTTCAGTCATTTTCCATCTATGTAGTGACTATCTACTTATTTCTATCGTTATTACATTGTTTTAACTGCCTCCGTAGTCTAGTGGTCCTGAATGTGACTACTACGCTAAAAACTAGACTAAAAGACTGAAAAGGATTAGATTCTTGAGTCGAGCAATGTTATTGGGTTTTTCTTTGAAATTCTCAGTAGCAGCTCGGAGTTTGATGCAAATGGCCTTAGGCGTACCTATTACATGAGAACTAAATACACCGGCGTACTACGGGTGTTACATTAGTACATCTCTGTCTAAATCTTGTCTGGCTAGGAATTTTCAAATTTATCGTGCACCGATAGGACGATTGCACTTTATTTCCTAACCTTTAGCGGCAGCCCTATTGGTAGTTTGCTTCAAATTATCGACATTTATAGAATGTCAATCCACTTCACCTGACGGCGTATTAAGTATTTTTCACGTATACGTTATTCATATAGAATCCAGGATGTTGCTAATAACTCACTCTATTTTTCTGGATCTCTTTGTATATTATTATCATCTTACTATTCTTCGGTTCGTAAAGATTTAAAAAAATATATAGGTACCCTCAAATTTTGATGCTTCTTGAGTGCTGTCTAGTAAAGTTAGCTACTTATCGAACGCCAAAAAAGAAGGAAGAGTTGCATATACTTTACTTATTGTCCTTATTTACATACTAGCTTTAGCCAGCGACTTCGTCCGCATGGAATAGTTACTTTGTTCCCTAGTTCTTCGCCCGCGGTTTCACCTGCGTTGCCCCGTTCCTAAGGGTTGTAGCGTGATGTTGTATAGCTTGAAACCTTTCTCATGAATCACTCATTTTCCCAACATTTCCCTTCACTACTCTGCTCCTATTGATCGTAGCGTGATGAAAAGTATACTATAACCTGCCCAAGACTATGAAAAACAATTGTACCAAGTTTCGTTGAAATCCGTCGAGTGGTTTTTGTTTCTATAACGAACATACAGACAGACAGACAGACAGACAAAAATTTTACTGATTGCATTTTTGGCGTCAGTATCGATCACTAATCACCCACTGATAGTTATTTTGGAAATATATTTCATGTACAGAATTGACCTCTCTACAGATTTATTATAAGTATAGATCACGCCTGTATTCTTTGAAGGGTTAGGCAGAGGTATATGTAGGTCCCGTGTAATAGGAGCAAGCCTCTTGCCATTAACCCGGGCACAAATCCAACTCCGAGTCGCTGCTGAGCATTAATAGAAAATTGGAATAACACTTTGCTCGACCTGGGAATGGAACTGAGGACATTAAGGGTAGGGTAGGTAGTCGCGCAGATCACTAGATAATGAGTTATTCGCTCACGTTAATATTCTATTTCTGTGTTTAAAAGATTGATATAGTGAAGTCGATAGAACGCAATAGCGCAGCACTAAACTTTCAATACGCGGTCGCTGTAAAGCACCCTGAATAATAGATACACCCCTTACCCTTAGCATTAGAAGTTAGCAAGCGGCCCGCGATACTCGTCCCTTGGCTCAACGGCATTTCCGTATAAAAAAAATTTGTAGAAACCGCAGTCATGGGTGCTGCACTGTCAGTCATTAACTATTGTAGGACACTATTGGTGAGACATTCGACATATTTTGGGCCGGAAACAATAATTTTCGTATTTTATATGAAAATCGGCCGATTCGCGTTTTGTGCAGTTTATCGAATTAATATTTTTGAAAGGAGAATCAGACGGTCATTTTTTGTTAATTATGATTTTATTTAAAAGCTTAATTTATTATGCCGTAGTTATTTTATGTTAATTTTATCAGACATTCGGTTTTAATTGGTTTACTGAGCGTACAGAGTAGACTAGTCGAGACTTTCTATTCGTTATCGATACATTTCACATTATATGAGAGCACTGTCAGTTAATTTCACCCAAAGTTATGCAGTGTATAGTGCAATTTGGAATCATCGACACGGGGACGGCGCTTCTGGCCCTCGAGTAATGAGACGGGCTCAATTTTTACCTAACTGCTGCAGAAGTAGGGTAATACTTTTTCTGCTTTCTCCGCTCTTGTTTGTACTTTCACAATTTGGGTAAGTAATTTATCAGATATACGACGAGTTTGATATGCTCAACGATTAGTAAAGTCATGAAGAAATTTGTTAGAAAATCATACAATCTAATAAATGAACAATCCCAAAAAAGATTTGTTTAGAATTGAGTTATCTGAATTACGAAAGAAAAATTCAGAACTAACTTCAATGCTGTCAATGTCTATATTCCGGTAAAAAAAAATATTCAACAAAATGCTGATTCATTGAAAAAATAATTTGGGGATACTGATATTAATTATGAGAAATATTATTTCAGGAAAGAATAAACTAAATTAAAAATATATTGCCTAGTCTATCAACCGTCTTCAAAGAACAAGAGAAGAAAGTTAAGGTTTTGGGATTATATACTTATCAACAATCCGAAACAGCGGCGGTAGCCTAATGCTAGGGCGTCGGACTTGCCATCATGTGGTTGCCGGTTCGAAACCCACCCATTGCACTACCGACGTGAACCCAAGGGGTTCATTGCCAATAAGGTTTTAAAAACCAAAAAAATTATGTCACTATTAACATATTGTTTCTGGCATTTATAAAATCGGTGAAATATATTTACCAATTGTTCGAAGATTCTTAAAGCCACAGCAATTTATATTTGATACAAGTCGGATGGTTGATATTTAAGTCTCACTATTGCAACGAATTATTAAAAAGGGTTAAGTAGTAATAATGTCTTTGAATGCAACACTATAGCCAGGTGTAGGAACTGCAAAATAATAGCCCGTTGGTGAATAAATAAACATTATTAATAATAAGTCATCGAACATGTTAATACAAAATTAACTGTTTTTTTTTCTTCAGCTTATTAAAAAGGAAATATTATTATATTTATAAACATACCTATATTTCACGATGAATGGCAATTAAAGCTAGCTATTTTTAGGACATTAGGTATTATGACTCTGAATATCAGTTTCAACGTAGCTTCTGTACGCTCATTATAATCGTATTTTGGGCTTCAAGCGATTATTTTTCGAAGAAATGTGAAAATTTACAACAAATTTTGAGATGTTTTCTTTTTAAATTCTCACAAGGTGGACCCTAACGACCCCAATGGGCCTGAGTTGGAGGTCCGCTTGGATGACCTCCGAGCCACCATCCGTCGGTCAGAGACCTCCAAAGCGAAGTACGAATCCCGGCTGGAATGTCTCCGCGTCAGTGGCGCTCCGGTCGACGAGTGGTTGAAGGATATGGACCTGCTTGCTGTCCAGGACACCTTGCCTAGAAGCAGCAGTCTGTTGAGTGTCCGCACCGATGCCTCGGGAGCTGCCGTAAGTACACAATGACATTGTCAAATGCTAGAGTCATGACGAAACTTTTGTTTAATGTGACTTATGGCCTAATACTGAATCAAATCAACCGGGATGACAATTTATATATTTTTTTTACCTCGTTTTAAAAAAAAGTACGTCGTTGAAGTTTTCTTTATTGTTTTTTTATTACAGTTGTTTTTTTGGTCAATTTTAATTTAATTAAAAAATATGTACTTTCTATTGTTATGATTAGTTTTGAGTATTGGGTCAAAGCACAAAAGATCCCATTGGGTCGAAGTGCACTGAGGCCTTGCTGCCTCGGCCCCATATAAGATAAGAGTATTGGGTCAAACTTATCAGTAGTCCAGTACTGGTCTTAGGAATTCTCCTATGCTGTGCTATGTTCCGTTATACTCGTAGTTTGTTTGACAAAGGCATATATCATTGGCTTTGCTTGTGAATTGAGTTTCTATTTATTTATACCGAATGCATTATTGGCGACTTTTATTTTGAGAATTTAAATTTTAAAATGCGAAAGCTTTATTTTATTAATATGCGCGCATTACAATTAATCTTATGAAATTTCAGAATTTTTGTTTGTTTGTACATTCTTATACAGATGTTATGCTTTTCTATTGTTTTTAATAATGTGGGAATCGCCACATTATTGATCGAATGATATGGGACACTTATCTATTGAAAATATTTTAGGTTCGACATTTTGGTGCTATTTAATCTAAAATAGTAAAATAAAAACATGGCCAAAGTTTATTTAGTTAGTAGTGATTTTGAATCAATATCAGTGGTAATTTTGTGCTTTCAAATTACACCTTTCCGCTTATATACAGGGTCATTGGTAATCAATCGTAAAATGCAAAATGGCTACTTCTCTACACCATCTGAAACAACCTTTGTTCTACGACTTTTAAAATTCATTAATATTTAGACCTATAAAAATAAAAATCTACACTCTAATACGACTCAGCGCGGCACGTACCGCCCGGCGCCCGGCCGCCGGCACTGCGCTTGGTCGAGTCGGACTCTTTAATACGGAGCTAATAAATATCAGAGAGTACTGGCAGAACTTGAATATTTTTTCTGATAAATGTATTAGGTTTTGAGAATAGTAATAGAACAAAAGTTGTTCGTTAAGGTGTAGAGAAGTAACCCATACGCGTTTTACGATTGATTACCAATGACCCTGTATAAGGGCATATTTCTTAAATAGGACCAGCCGAGCTCGGACTCGTTCTACGACAGCGACAACACCGAGGGAGAGGGGACCTCCGCCTCCCCCGCCGTGGCTTCGAGCAGCCAACAACGCACCACCTCAGGCTCCCAGAACGAAGACGAGCATGATGAGGAGGTCGATGGTAAGTGCGAGTGTTGTCGTTGTTGTACACACGGCTACACATCAAACATTTCCAGTATAGACTAACCACTCATTGTACAAAAAGGGAAATAAGGAGGAATGAAGGTCACTATACTGAATATGTGTAGTTGTATGTGTAGCTGTGTGTATTAGCTTGAGTTTTCAGCTGATACAATCGAACTGACACATTCTGTTTCCCTGCGCATTGTATAGGGATGTACCTTCAAATTAGTAGGACAGGACTATACATTGAGCATGATATTTGTCTAAATCAGCATTTCCCAAACTATAATCTTGATAATACCTTTAAACAATCATTCATAAGGTTATCCCGTTTTTAATCACCGCAGCAATAGGTGAGTTCCAAATCTGGAAGTTTTATACGATGGGGCGCGATCTAGCTAATCTTTTGGCATTGTTACCGATACCTTTCTAAGAAAATTACAATAAATCATATGCTCTTGAAGAAAATATGTCAAAAGAGAGTAAGAACCCAATGTAACTAAGTATTTGGTATAGCGAAAATATTATTGCACGTTTTCTAGCGAGTTCTTCAAGCATCTACCACAGCTCCAAATGTTTTTATGACATAACTTTCTTTAGCTTTGTTGGAGGAGGATCGCATGCGTATAGAACAGCTGACCGTGGGTTGGGATGACCCTACCCAGGTCAACTGGGACGAGCCTGAAGCTGCAGCGGCCGAGGCCGTAGAGCCTCCCACCGCTCCTCTCTACAAATGCACAGCCCTATATTCTTATTCGGTAAGTGAGCCCGGCTCTATGAAGAAGTCACACTACATCATTTGCATCTCCCGCTCCGAAGCCGATGCCAAGGCTGAAGCCGAAGCCGAGGCCGAAGCCGAAGCCGAGGCCGAGGGTGACAGCGACGAGTAGAACAAATACTTTATTTGCTTGATATGCTTCAATAAAGTTGAGTAGATAAAGAGATTTTTATTTTCTTTGTTTGTAGACGTTTTTCAGGTTCGTTTATTGAAGACATCTTGCGATCAAAAATATTGAATGTAGAATTATGCAGTATTGCCAACCCGTTGCAAAAAGTTAAATAGAGTAGTTTTTATTGCCTTTGTAGATTTAGAAAATATAATCATACCTATATTTTTTTTGATTTCTTTTGAATAGTGAAGTAGATATGGATGATGTGTAATAAAGGATTTAGATTTAGTTAAAATAATTACCCTTATGCTTTCAAACTTGATAGTTTTTAAATAGTCTAGCTTAATAGAACCTAATGTTTCCTCGATTTTTTATGAACATAGATGATAGATTCACTTGTGTGATAGCTAAATAAACAATTCATTTTCGCAATAGGTATAGTAGTCCAAGGTAAAACCAACGTTATATTTATGTATCAAATATCATACCGAAGGATGCATGCATAGTTAATGCAAATTACTCATATTATACAGACGAATATGTACCAAGTGTAGTCCGCGGGGTGTACAGCATTAAAAATGCATTAAAGTATTCCGAGTTTATATTATTGTTATGGATCGGATGTGTTCTATCGAGATATGTATTAATGGAGACAAGATAATATCAAAGATGGGTCCTACTATTTATACAAAAATGAAATACCCTAAACAAAAAGACTGTTGTTGTTTTTATTTACCTAACTTATAACACCTTAGGAACTTAACATACAGAAATATGTTGTACTAGCTGCCCGCCGTTTCACTCGCATCACAAAACGTCTTATTCAGACAAAAGGTCTGGGTCTACGTACTTCGTCAGGATGCATTCTAGTTCCTTGCCTAATTATATCTAAATCCATTCAGCGGTTTAGGCATTAAAAGGTGACAGAAAACAAATAATTAATCAGAGAATTAGTTTCGCATTTACATTATTACGTACCTATAGCTGTTGCTCGCGATTTCACTTGCAAGCTAAAAGACTTTTTATGACTAAAACTAGCCATTGAATATTGTTTTCCAGGGTCCAATTTATCTCTCTATCAAGGTTCAACAAAATTGGTTCAGCGGTTTAGGCGTGAAAAGATAACAGACTGGCAGTTATTATCGTTCAAAATCACTTCGTATTTATATTAGGTTTCTACTTAGTCGATGAGTGTATTTTTACCAAAATGTTAAAACTACGCTCTATCTTTTGAACTATTGTGCAAGATCACGATATAAATCATAGGGGCAATAATTAAAACAAGAGTTAATCAATTTAAACAAATAACTCAAATAATAAGATTTGGTTTAGTAATATAAATTATGGTGTTGGCCATTAATTCCAATTTTAAAAATTGCCTTTATAGTTTACAAGCGTTTAATAGCGACCGGGCGCGAGCAAAAATTTTTCAAACTATCTTAACGTAGGAGAGCCATGCTTCGGCACGAATGGGCTGGCTCGACCGGAGTGATACCACGGCCTCACAGAAAACCGGCGTCAAACAACGCTTACGTTGTGTTTCGCCTAGTGAGTGAGGTTACCGGAAGCCCAATCCCCTTTTAAAAGGCGGGCAACGCGCTTGTGACTCCTGTGGCGTTGCGGGTGTCCATGGGCGGCGGTAATCGCTTACCATCAGGCGATCAATCTGCTCGTTTGTCCCCCTATCACACAAAAAAAACTTTTCTGGTGGAGTTTAATATAACATCTTTTTAATTTAAACCATGTGCGGGCAATAACACAAAAAATTGTCAAATCGTTCGAGCAGTTCTCAAATGAATGTTTCATACATGCGACTAGTGATTTATATATAGAAATGAAATGAAATGAAATGAAATGAAATTATTTATTCTGCAAGTAGATCTTTAGAGATACTTTTACATGTCAATGGTATGGGGTTTTTTTTTATAGATTATTATATTGGCGATATTATGTACTCATATTTTTATATATGTAGTTAAAATAATACTTTAAGACTAAAGTAAAAATAATACTGTTGTAAGGAATAAAGTGCCAACGTAGCAATCGCCGTAGACCGCGCTAGGACTTGCTACGTTGCTACAAATGTATACGCGATACCGCAGAATTTAATATTTTATGTTACATAATAACGATTATCGACTTTAGGTCAATTAATAATTCAATTCAACCTGCACGCTACATTGGTACTCGTAAGTTGCCAAATGAATTTAGAATTAGAATAACTTGGATATAATATTCATTTTGTAGATGTGTTACCTACATTGACTACTTGACTACACTCATTCTTATTATTTTGGAAAGCCATACATTCTCTCCTATATATACACGAACCCTCACACAAGCGAGGACACACACACACATACACACACACACACATCATACACACACACACACACACAGACACACACACACACACACACACACACACACACACACACACACACACACACACACACACACACACACATTATTTTTACTTTACTTTATTGTTAAGACAATGTTATTGTTAAGATTAAAGAGACTAGTCTTCACGACACAGGGAATCCTAGTGTGAAGGCTAGTGAACTTCCTTTGTAAAAAATATATTATTATTATTCCATTCATTTATTATAAAGAAAATCTAGTTGTATTGTACGAGTGGATGCAGTTTTAATGCTCTCCTCCTTCATTTAACTATATATGCATATTTTTTACATGTATAATATTATTATTTAAATATTGCATGCAAGCATGTTAATATATTACTCCCGAAATTTGTTACATAGTTTGAATGTTGCCAGCAATTATGCAATAGTTCCAGCTTATGGTAAAAAAAAACCCTACAACACGCAATGTTTTCACTTTTTTCCAGAGTTAAGCCTATTGATCCCGTTCTGTCCTTTTGAGTTGTATACTATATACCTACATGAAGAATACTGTATATCTGGACGTACAAACTGTTTAAAACTATCTAAACAAATAAGGAAATTAAAGTATATCTCAATGGCAGAAAGTATGTTTTAGAATCTACACCGTTGGTACATGGCAACTGTCATTCTGACATATATTTTATGCTGTTTGAGATAAAGTTTAATTTCTTTAGCAGTGTAGATAATTATGACCACTGTTCGTTTCGATAATGCTGACTGTACAATTCATGATTCGATTGCTCATGTATCCAAAGTGAGCTTGAAATGTTATCTGCCCCCTGATACTAGTATTTTGAATAGGCTCAAAATCCTGATGAGTTGTCGATCATCGAGAGCGAGCAGTTGGAGGTGGTCGGCGAAGGAGATGGCGACGGGTGGCTGCGCGCCAGGAACTACCGCGGCGAGGAGGGCTATGTACCTCATAACTATCTGGATGTCGATCGCGAACAGGTAAGGATCTATTCAAAGGTTTGTACGATTATCATCATTTTCCGAGCCTTTTCCCAACTATGTTGGGGTCGCCTTCCAGTATAATCAGATGAGGCTGAATATAAATATTTTACACGAAACAACTTCAATTTCTGGTTAAAGTGATTCCCGTTTTTTTCAACGACTTTTAAAATGAAGGAGGTTCTATGTTCGTCTGTATTTTTTTATTTATATTTACTGATATTTTCGCCAGTTGGGGAAAAACTATACTTCCAAGGTGGAGTAATCTGATAACAACATTTAGAATAAAATGACAATTACATGTACCGACGGAAAAAATGATATCGTCAAGGTACGCAAAATTCTGCTCGCCACTCAAAATGTTGAGATAAAATCACTTTTAACAAAAAGTTAAAAAATAATGCTTTCAAAAGCATAAAAATAATGTTAGGTACACAACAGTTTCGGACGTCGGTGATGAAAACAAAAGTTCAAACCAAATCGAAGACTGACAAGAAACTCTATGATTATTCATGGTTAGAAGCTCTAGGCTTCACCTGCGTAAATTTTCCTGCGTTTCATGAACATCATACAAGCACCCATTGACTAAAAATTCTAATCTGTGGCTATAATTTATTCATAGTGGTTCAACAACTTGACTCGTGGCTAGGTAATATTTAAGCTGATCAAGATAATCTGCAAGTTTAAGCTGTGGTCGCTGCAGTCTGTCTGTGGATGGGTGACCATTCTTAACACATCGAAACCCCTCCGTGCCTTGGAGAGCACATAAAGCCGTCGGTTCCGGTTGTCATACGAACATCTATGACAATTGTTAGTGGTAATCAGAAGCCCAAAAAGTGACAACCAGTCTTCCCTCCGAATATCGGTATTGCCCAGAAACTGGGAGGTCTGTTGGCAATCGCTTCATGTAAAACACTAATAATCAGCCCCATCTGGTTAGACTGGAAGCCGACCCCAACACAGTTGGGAAAAGGCTCGGGGGATGATGAATCTCCACACATGGCGCTACGATTCATCAATAATTTCAGTATAAACAATATTATAAAATATCTGCAATCATTTTCCAAAACAGCCATGCTCAAGCACTGGCGGCCCCGGACTGGTTTCTCAAATCTCATTCTCCTCTGTCGACTACACCGTGGAGGGAGAAGACGCTGACGTGGTGCAGTCTCCTGATCAGATCTCCGTGATTTCGGCCCCTGCCGCCAAACCTGACGAGCCGAAAGCCGAGGAGCCGCCGAAACCCGAATCTTTCGTGGCCGAGTGGCCGGCCGCCGAGACTTCAAAAGTCGCATCGCCAAAAAGTAACTTACCCACTCTTGGGTATTGCTTCGCTATATATGATTACGATGCTGAATGCCCCGATGAACTTAACCTTGAAGAAGGACAGGTGAGATAACTTTTAAACTTTATATCATAAGAGTATTTATTTAGTATTAATTTATTTCGTATATTATACGAAAAAGGTTTGCATTCATCACAACTCACAAAGGACTATATACTATTTGCAGAGTTAAATTATTTGAGGCTATGAACGATTTCTTTCAAGATTTTTACTGGGCCCAAGTACTTATTATAATAAAATTAAATTTAAAATTTAAAAAAACCCCCGCATCAAGTCATGGTTACCATGTTCTTGGAATATAATTGAAGTGACAGGATACCAAATTCCAAATCGATCAGACCTGTGAAAATTGCTCACATCTCTTCATGAACCAGGAAAGAGCTGATAATCTTCAAACGGCTGGTCAGATTTTCTTAAATCATAGGTTGCGTGACAGTAGCAACAGCTTCCTAAAAACCATTGCTAATAAACACGATGGAAGCCCGATAGTGCGACACTTCGTGAGAAATACCATTGTCATTAGCTACATAACATGGTTTATAAGTTATAAGATATTGTCCTTACTAACACAAAAATGTATCATTTGAATATCTAAGAACACTCTCGATCAAGCCACCTTTCAAACAAAAAAAAAACTGAATCAAAATCGGTCCATTCGTTTGGGCGCTACGATGTAACAGACAGACACAGATACTCAGATACACACGTTAAACTTCTAACACCGCTCTTCTGTGCGGGGTTAAACAGTAGATAAATGAAAATAAGGTGAAATAGTTATCATTTTACAAATGTTGGTCTTTATCTAGATAATTCGCATTGTATCCCGTGAAGCTCACGGCGTAGACGACGGCTGGTGGCGTGGCGAAGCCAACGGAGTCATCGGAAACTTCCCATCCTTGATAGTCGAGGAGTGCGATGAGGTGGGGCGCGTTATAGAATACGCAATAAAACCTAACCCTTACCTGTGTTTATTTTTATTTCTACTTTCCACTTATATTTCCTTGATTTTTTTACCATATTTATTTCAATTTAGTTCAAAACTTTCCTTACCTACATTTAGTAATTAACTAATCGATAAGTGTATTTATTGGATCTCAACGTCATCACATACCAATATTGTGTTAGGGAGAATTTCATCACCGGTCATTGGACGGATTGAAAATTACCTTTTTAACAAGAGGGGTAATTCAGGTATTTACTTCAAAATGTAATAAAATGTATAAAATCGTATTTAATATGCTAAAAACAACGTCAAACGCAAACAAGTTACATTGATTTCAGATCGAAACTTGATCCAAAGGTGACATTTATGACATTGAAACTGGACGGCACCTTAACGTAAGACGTCGGTAAATTTAGAATGTGAAGGCAAATTTCGACCTGGCGCCGGCGGGTGGGACTCGTGGTGGCTTAGTTGGTCATAGCGTCTGGTGTATTGAACCAGAGACGAAGGTTCGAAACCTGCCCGCAGTCGTATTTTTCCTTCACTAAAATAACTGAAACTGGACTTAAATTTTATTTTTAACTTTTTACAAATTGATACCGAGGTCCCCTTCAGATAAAAATCTTCTGCTATTGTAATTTTTACTACCGTTGTAAACATCTGGGTATTTTGATTGAAAATAATCAGAACGGAGAGCCCCTGAGCGGTGCTGAAGACTGGCCGCCGCTAAGCGCTGCCCCGCCGGTGTTCGCATCACCGCCACACACACCACCCGAAGCTGTCGAGGACCGTAAGGAAACACATGTGTATTCGTAGCTTGATTCGCATGAATGGGGACAACTTTTTCTTAAACTTAAGTACACTTACAAAGTCATATAAAGGGAAATGTAAATAATTACGAAGTCAGCTACAAAGGAAATGTTTATACAATCAAAAATTCACTTAAAGCTAATGATTATACACACTACTTACAAACCCAGCTCAATATTGATACACACTTATGTTACATTATCCCGTAATGGAAAATGTATCAACATTTATAGTCACTTCAAGGAAATGTTTTACATTTACGAAGTAATTTAAAGATTTTTTATAGTTCATTTACAAAGTCATTACCAGGAATATGATTCATACTTAGACAAACACTCGAAGGAACTCGCTAAAAATGTTAGCTGAACTTTAGAAGTACTTGCTAGCCTTCATTTATTATTTTGTGAATAAAAATACCGCAACCAATGAAATATAGGCTGATGATGATGATCGGAAATTAGACATTATGGTGATTGGATCTTTTGACACAGTTGGACAATTTGGGAGTTTGACAATTTGAACCTGGTTCAAAAATAGGTACCTATTTACTTTTGAACAGTCAAAAACTTGTTGCACAGTTCCAAATGGTGGGTCTTATGGAAAAGAGCCGGAAAGAAACTCAATAGGCTTTCCTTAATAAGGAGAAGTAGGGGGTAAGCCATTAACCGGGCAAAATATCGAGTCGCTACTGACAATATTAAACCCACCACCACTGCTCGATATGTAAGTCTTACTTCATTCGATACCGTGTGTTTAAGGTTAATATTTTATAACTACCTTCTTTGTTTAATCGACTCGGACGTATTTCACAAAGACAGTAGGTAGTTCAAACATGCAGTTTAAGAAAAAGCACCGTTAACAATTTTCTTTGATCACCTTTATCTTTGGGGTGGGGGATACAAACGTAGGAAGTTTATGTAGGCTTTTAGACAACCAGGCTTACATTGTCAAGTTTAGGGGGTAAACATAATGACAAGGGGGTGTTTTAGGCTCCACACATACTTTATAACGTCCACCACTAGAATATTCTAGGCCACAAACAATTAGTAGATACCCAAGTTGTCCCCTTTCAGAAGGCATTCTTTTATAAAACAAAACATTTTTGAATGGTAACCAATGGTACTACAGCAAAACACGTTGACTTTAGCTGATTGGGTTAATATAATGTGGTTTGTTTGGCATGTTTATACCGCACAACTAGACGCTAGGTCAGACACCACATCGTCACAGTACTGCATGTGATGCACGGACGTAAATTATTTAAGCGTTATAGTCTATGGGACTTTGTAAGTCGGATGGTCGTAACCATGATCTTTGTTTATGTTCTTCGAGGGGCTAAAAAGCCACTTTATATGAATCATATTATGAATCACGGACACATATCTATACATAAGTAAGTCCTTCAGATGGGATAATCATTGCTAAAACAACAATTGGCATGACGTGGCTCAACAGCTTATTCTATAAAAAAACCAATGATCTTAATAGCGAAGTATTATAAGGCTTCGTCGAACTCACAGCGAACAGAGACGGTAAGAATGCCGAGAAAACGTCTGGTAAAAGACTAAAGATGACACTAAGGCTTCTCTTTCGATTTATTTGCGATGCCATTCAGGCTACTCTACACATTGTCAAAGAAAAAGCTTCTTAGCGCGTTTGGTTCACAATGAAGTCAAACGTTCAAACATTCCAAATGTTAAGGAATCGGTAACATCAATAAATTACGATCATCTGACATGCAAAATCCTTAAGATACACGGTACGTATTCAGTTTAGTGTACAATTATTATTATTTGATATGTAAATAAGCAAAACTCTTACGGTTAATTCGAGTGGATGTGATGTTTAAGTTATTTTCTAGATTAGTTCGCATAGGACAACAAGGAGGCTAAATTGGCCAAAATCAATTCATTTTTTAGAAATCTTAGAAATTCCGTGGCAATTTATTGCGGTGAATCATATTATGAATCACCAAACGCGGCCTCTTAGCCTCCCTGATTTTTCGAAGTTCTTCGCTTATTATACTAATAAATATTACCTTTATGTTAACTTTAACTTAAATCTATTTCTATGTTGTATGAAAATATTCAAGTTTTATCACATATCATACAGTTTCTAAAATAATATTTGATTTCTTGTTTTAACATTAGAATGCTAATGAAATGTGAGTAACTGGGCGGGAATTTTTAGGTACCTAATGTAACTTCCAACATAAGAAAGTTGGAAGTTAAGACCCGTAGAAATTTCTATCAAGTTACCAGTGAAGCCCACACATGCCTACATACTACCTACAAATATTTCCACAAATTTCAAAGAACTATTCTATTACCGTAATGTGACACACATTTTATTGAACTTACCTATTAATGTATTAGAAATTAACTTAAAATACGAACACAAAGGTATACACTATGTTTGAGTTAAAATATAATTACCAAAAGATACAAAATTGCAAGATACTGACGATGGTGGAAAGCACAGTACATTCACTCCTATAAGCAAAGATATAGAATATAATATAATATTATAGTTTTTTTTTTTTTTTTTTGGTGATTTTTTTATCTTTATTTACTTTACTATATACACTATTTACATAAAATACATGATACATACATATTATAGAGAACATTTTCATACAAAAATGACGTATGACACTAGAGAGCGCGACTTTTTACTTATGGGTAATACGATATATTACGAGTTTGTGTTATTCCGTCTCTTATGTAAAAATACACTAATATATTGCCACTTGTTCACAATTACTGTAAAGTGCACTCTCACATCTTTAATGACACGATTGCAATTCGTATGTAAACCCAGCGGGTTAAGTCACTAATTGCGGCATTGCATGTGAAAATTTGCACTCATCCCGTTGTGTGGCTGAACTGTATGTTACCATGGACGCTGCCAGAGATCGCGATTGAGAACAACAATACTAAGGGCGCGGCGCCACCGGACGCACCCCCGCCGCCACCGCCCCCAGGCCTCGGCGACTCCATGGATAGCCAGCCTGACTTCAGCTTTAATCTTGAGCTTAGCAGGAACCAGCAAGAGCAATACGGCACTCAGTTTGCCGCCCCATCAGTTACTATCGTCGGTAAGTACGACTTGTGACGGCCAGGACTGTAAATACACTCTGGCTAAATCTCTCGGGGTAAATAGGGACGGCAATCATTAGTTTCCACACGGTATTGTTTGACAGGTTTAGGTAGAATCTTATTCCAAAACATATAGCCAGCTTAGCTAGGCTTCTATTAACTAAAGACAACTTTTCGTACCCTATTACTCGTATTATCAATTATATAATTGTTAAAAATCATATGTATTTTTATAGGTATACAAAAGCTATGCCAAACCAGTGGGAAACCATTATGCCGATTATTGCAGAATTAATAGATATATAATATTGTAACAGAATGACTGTTAAGGAAAATCTTTTAGAAATATCGGATTGGGAAATTTGAGATAATCATACTGTAGTTGAAATTTTAAGTTACCTGACACGTTTTTTTAAATTATTTCCATACATTTATTTATATAACAACTTCAATCGAGTTTAGTACCGTAGGTACCTACCACAGTTCAATGTAAAAACACAAAACATAGACACCAACAAAGACGGTCTTATGGTAAACATGGGTTTATATACTTAAAGTTATTATTATTTTCATGTATATAATTAATTCAGCACCAAGTGAAAAATCCATGCAATTTCAAGATGTTGATTTGTTTTTGGCTACTGTTATATGTTCGCGATATAGGGACCATTGGATGTTAATTTACTGTAATGAGTGTTAACTGAGTGTGAATTCTTTTTCATGCTTCAGTCGACGAAGTGGTCGGGGAATGCTGGGATGAGGTTTGGCTCCATATTACAAATCTATGACTCTACTTTATATATATATTTATATATGTTTCTACGTGTTTGCTTGTCGGAAAATGTATCTATAGATGACTGTAGTTTATTGCTATTTGTTTGTTTTACGCTTTAATTCTTTTTTCCAGGTATTATAAATTATTATCTAAGGCGATTTTTAGATAGATAGATCTTACATTATTTCTTTTCGAGTTGAACTACTTTCGGTAGTTCACACCATCAAAGCATGCCGCTGGATGCATGTTTTCTTTTCGGAATGCGTTTTCTCTTAACAATCTGAAACTTAACGCCGTCCTCTGAGTCCCTTCATTCTAACGTGATGTAATAAAATGTATCTAAGAGAGATGTTTTCTTGCAAGGCCATCCCGGAGGCGGTCCAAGCTGTGCAGGTTGAGCAGACCGCGGAGGATTGCGGGCTGGGTGTGGCTCAGATTGTCATCACCGCAGCCACCCCTATGGTGGAGGAGCCCGATCAACCCTTTCCTCCACCAGAACCAGGTGTCGAAGCAGAGGCCGAGATCGAGTCGGAGGCGCTGCCCGAGCCTGAGCGCGAAGAAAATGACGACGATGAGTCCTCGCTGTCGGAGCAGACGGCGGTGTGCCTCCGGGACTCCGGGGATGACGGGCCGGCCGACTCGGCGCCGCACCCGCAGTCGAGCTCGACGGCGTCAGAGGGCGACTCCGGCGGCGCATCGGTGGCGTCGGGCCCGCCCACCGCGCCGCAGTCGCCGCCCGCTGCGCCACGCGGGGGCCGCGCCTCAATCCCCGACGAGCTCGAGCCCGCGCAGCTGGCCCGGCTCACCGATCTCAAGGAGTCAAATGCTTAAGGCCTACATCGTGCGCCGGCCGAAAGACCCCTACGATGTCGGCCAGCCAGCGATCGAACTTCGACTACATTAGACCGTTTCTCTGCTATCAGTTTGTAGCAACCTATACCTACTCGCGTTTGCGAGAATTATTATATTAAATTTATATTATTCTGTCTACAATGATTCTATAAACAGTGTATGAAATTTTTACATGTGTATTCACACTACATTTATTTCAAAATGATCTCTTAACCCTATGCGATCTATCCAAATTACCTAAGTACCTATTCAGAAATATTTAAAATGTTTAAAGTTAGGTCTAGATGTTTATTTACCCAGTTAAATTTAATATCGATTGGACTAGATGGTGTATACGCCAATGTTTATTGATGTTCGTATATCTGGGTGTGACTTTTGTATGTTTAGGTATAATTTATAGGAATTTATAAAAGAAAATTGGGAATTCAATATTTACAGTAAAGTGATGCATGATTCGTTAGAGGGTAGAGGAACGGTCGGGACATGTAGATTGTACTGTACATAGCTAATAATACTTATTACTAGTTAATAAGTACAGGAGCACGTTCAAGTACCCGTGAATAGAGGGTATGTTAGGGGTGTACGTTAGAGTGGTGACGTGTTGACTGGCTAAAGACAATACGACGGGAATTACCAGCCAAAAGGGAACGACTACAAACTGCAACTTTCACGAGGCAATCAATTATCTATAGGTATCGTCCCTGATGTGTGCCTCAAAATGAGTCACTGGACGCGATCCCTCGGCGAGCGGTCGACACGCGAGTGTAGAGTGTAACTGAGCTCCCTCACTGAATATTTACCTACTAAGCTAGCTACCTAGACATCGAAATACAAGCCGCGCGCGTGCGGATATTCAGTGGCGGATGCCGGACGGTAGGATTAGGAAGATACAGGGTGTTACAAGCTTCTCGTCTGTTACTTTCCGCTACACCCTGAATTTCGGTTCGGGGTTACAACTTTGGTTGTCCGCTGCGTCACCGAACAAGTCGGGATGTGGAGCGCAAACCACCCTTGAGCAGTCATGATGAGACAGGAAACTATTCTTTAATTTGAGACTATTGTTACCTTTAAATTTAATAGATGAGCAGTGTAGAGAAGTAATAGAGGCAATCTTAGCCGCGTGATAGCTGGATTTTGCCCGGTTAATGGAAATAGTCTCGCTCCCTACTACATTGGACTAAAACATACCAGCATAATGTGGGTGTACACCTCTGCCTAACCCTTCGAGGAATACAGGCAATGGTATGTAAATCACATAGAAAAATTATTTAACTTGTGATAGGTATTTAATAAATTAGATTACCTGCTTTGCTTTATATCTTCAAACATTTGATTCGGAATTTAATAGCAAATATTGTCTCATTGTGACAACCCTTCTTCATAGCCTAACCAAAACCGCATTTCAAAGTCATTCCATTTAAACCGAATAATTTCTGCTTTTTAAACTACACAACTACATGTTCCTTTCTGGGGTTGATATTTTAATGGAAACGGTTTATAGTATAATTAAATGTTGTCGTAATGCTTCAGGGGGGCTAAAATAAACATTTTAGACAAGTCGTATGGTCGTGAATCATATTATGATTAATAAAAATGGGATCATATTAGCCCCCCTGATTATCCTCAAAAGTTTTTTGGCTCTACGAAATATGAAAGGATTTCACCATTAAATAGATGATTGATTATTGTAGATTAATGTACCTACCACTTAGAAAATTTTACATAGTTCTGTTAACCATAGTTCCACATAATTATGAATTTAACGATTAATCAACGTACGTAGATAAATGTTACCCAAGTAGTTGATAGTTGTTTTAACGATGTGATTAATGTGTTGTGTTATTTTAATAAAGTATTATATCAATTCTATATTATTGTTAGTTATACATTCTATTAGAACCCGTAAAAACAAAGAGGATTTAATGACAAGTTTGCTAATATGAAGTACTTAATTTTCGATTGCACCGTTTCTGCCTCGTTTGGAGAAAGATTTGGGATTGTTGGACTCTGTTGAAACCAGAATTTTGTTTTTACGGGTCGACAGTGTTGATTCACGATTCATTAAATAAAATAAAATGAAAAAATAACAAAAAAAATGAGAGGTACGTAGCACTCTGTAGATTATTTATTGTCACTGTATCAAACGATGCACAGAATAAAAATGTTGACTGTAACTTTACTACATACAAACTTATAGTTGTTTGTGATACCTACAATTACTAACTACATTATATCTATTACAATATACCTAATAAGTATTGCTTTTTCTTTAGAGAACTGAATTGATAGAATCGTTCATTTGCTGGGATTATATGAATTACACTTTACTCATCCGATCAATGTTTCATTTATGATAAATGTTGTGTTGTTTATCCTATCTAGGATAGTGACCTTTTCTTAATTTTACAATAAATAGGTACTTAATATAAACAAATATATATATTTCGAAACTAGGATTGTGGACCTGACATACCCAACATAAGTACCTACTACTATTGATATTATGAGTAAAAAATAAAAGTGAGATAAAAATGTAAGTAGGTATAATATTAGGTAAAAATATGAAACGACTTGATTAAATATTACTAAATAGAATTGATTCTCAAATAAAGAATCGATTCTCAAATTCAATAACATGAATAGGGATTATTTGGTGAAAGTCACATCTAATACAGATACATTTTATAACAAACCTAACATAAATAAGTAATATACTTCATCAAAAGGGTGTGATTTTTTAAAAGCTTACTAGAAATGTGGGTCGCACATTACTAATATTCTTGTTAACCCTTCGAGCTAAGCTAAATGCTTGTGTTACGAGTGGGTTCACGATGGTAGTGCAATGGGTGGGGTTCGAACCGGCAACCACATAATCGCAAGTCCGACGCCCTAGCCGTAAGACTACCGCCGCATAACTGTTTAATTATGAATATTTTTAACTACCCTTCGTCTCAACTTTGTACGTGCTTAATGTACAATAGTAATTGCCCATCGCTCTATAAATATTTAGCTAAAACTAGGTCAAAATATTGTTAACTAGAATGGGTCTTAAGGAGATGAATCGGAAGAAAATCCATAATATCACATCTACATCAAAATAAACAGTTTTCTCATAAACATAAGGCTGCTTTTAGACGGAATAACGCAAATATCTATAGCTACATTTACCTACGCTGCTAGATATTTCTATTTAATAGTAAAAAAAAATAGGTTGTTGCATGTTACCACGAGAGGTGTTACAGGCACCATGCACTAATGGGTTGCAATTTGTTGATGTCTTAGCCTAATCATCTTAGCCTAGAGTATCATTACCTTACACAAAAGGCCTAAATAAGACTACTGCGAATGACACTGACATTGCGAACACAACGTCGTATCTACTGATTATTACCCATAGGTAACAAATAGCTCTGTACCTAAGTACAGTATCAGACTGAAAAAAAAAATCTAATCAAATTGGGATCAAAATTTGCAAGGAAATGCAAGCCCGATTTTGCCATCGCGAGATAATTTGTAACTGAGGAATAAAATTATCGTTTGAAAGATTTTGTAGGTATAGAAAAACTGTAAAAATATCGAATTTATTCCTCCGATAACGTTAACTGGTGATAGTAAAATCGACCCTAAATCTCTTTGACTGCCTCACATCTATCTACAAACATTTACACTACACTATGTAGGTACCTATATTGTGTTATACTTATGTAAAACTACGCTACAAATACATACCTAGTAACTTATTAGAGACAAGCAGTTATACTTTTTTACATATCTCAATCAAGACAGTCAACCGCAGATATACTTAAATGTTTATTAAATGATAATGTGAGTCATAAAGTAAAAAAATAAATAATATTTCACATAATCTCAGCATATCGGACATATATATAATAACTAGAATACCGTATAGTACCTAATAAAATTAATATTCAAATATTTATACTTACTGTTTAAAGACTATTGTAATTAATATATGTACGAGTATATATACTTACGAGATTGTAATTGAAATTAGGTAGGTACCGTATGCAATTAATAAAACTACACAAATATATTTTTCATTAATTTATTTTATTGATTTATCATTAATTAAAGTTACATAACCATACCTCTAATAGCCAAGCCGCAATGAAAAACCATGTTCGGGATTAGTAGGTAATAAAACATAAACATTTGTAATTGAAAATACAACAAACCACAATGGTTAATTAACTAACCATCTACCTATCCTACATACATCTTTATTTATAAACCGTCGGTTAACTATTTGAGTAAGTTTAAATGCTCACTTCTTTTTTAATTCGTGTGCCGTGTTGATATTCAGTTTTGCAGCCGGCACCACACTGCCATAACACAATCTTTTTTCTACTCTTGAAGGTGCGACTACGGCAGTGCAACTCAAGAGCAAAAGGCCTAAAAAAATTTCTCTATTAAAAATGTAGAAACCATCATTTTGAACAATTTAATAGTACTTAGAATGACTTTACAACGATTTTGGAACAGAGGTTGTATGCCTAAGCTAACTCGTTCTTTTAATTTTGGCTGTCTTCTTGCTCTGTGGGAGACGTAAAAATCCCAGATGATAATAATTAGAATTGGTAGTCTAGTGTTCCTACCTAATTGATTAAGTCGTGCAACCGTGTGATTTTGCACCTACAGCTCATGTGTTTAGGGTTCGTTTCTGTACCAGGAAGAATGACAGCCTGTAGGTATATTGCAACATCTAATAAATCGACAAGAGAAATCAATCGATGTTCGCTTCTTTATATGTACCTATCTATGTCTAGTCTATATAATAAGTCCAAGTTCTTTTGCTTAAGAGTCTGGCGGACCGAATTTCTCTTACAAACGTAATACCGAAATAAATCGTAATTCAAACAAAATTTAATTAAATTGTATTATTATTCGGATTCCGATACTGTTAATCTAGTTTCCTGCACTATCATTTCGTCCAAAATACTTCACTGGAAATAAATGTAAGCGAATGCAATTTTTGATAACATTAACAAGTTTGGAACGATTTTCCGGTCTTTAATTTCCAGTGAAGTACCTAGTAGAAGACGAAATAGGAGGAACCTAGATTAACGGTATCCAAATCCGAATAATAACATAGTTTGATAGAATAATGTCTGGATTACGATTTATTTCGGTATTACGTTTTTGTGAGCAATTCAAGCTCCGCCGGACCCTTAACAATTATTGCATACGGTACGGATATAAGAAAGAAATGTAAAGGTTTATAGTAAATATGCGACAGCCGTAAGGCCGCGGGTTCGATGTATGGTTGCTTTAATGTTCCCCCAATGCCTTTTCGACCTACAAATAAACTTTCTAAAATTGATTCTGATGTTTCATTGCTTAGACATAATTACTTTGTATAATAAAAAATCTAACTGCCTTTGCCTAGTTGTCCTGAGCGCGACTGCTACGCTACAGGTCCTGGGTTTGATTCCCAGGTCGAGTGTTATTGGATTTATAATATTTTTAGTAGAAGCTCAGAGTTTGGGATTTGTGCCTGGTTAGGTAATGGCAATAGGCTCGCCCTTATTATATGGGACCTAAACATACCCACGAAATGTAGGTGTACCTACATTACTACGCCTCTGCCTAACCTTTCAGGGAATACAGGCGTGATGATATGTTATGTTAACTCTTATTAAACTAACTGTAAAGTAAGCTTAATAAGAGTAAGTATTATAATTACACAGCTTTTTACTCGCCGTCAGCGCCGTCTTATGCTATCCAGGGAACTTTATGGAAAGAGCGGAACTGCTCGCCGTGTGTAGATATAGTCGTTTATAGTATGTATCAATATGGAAAATTATTGACAGACACGGTGGCACTACGGTACGGCGACTTGTGAACAAGATGCCAAAGACCACACTAGACGTAGACATAAGCCGTGAAAAACACATAGTGGCAAAACTTAACTACAGATAAAGTATCTAAATTAAATAATGACCTAAATGCCAGCCGTAGTATTTCGAGATGACACTTACCTACATCAATCACTAACTTGAAATTTTTAAAAGACTAACTTCGAGATCTCAACTTCTCTCACCTCTAAAAGCCAACTAACTATTATTTCAAGATCATAGATTACTCTTGGGGATTTTAGAAGCATAATGAAAATGAATCTCGAAAGTTCTTAGCAAGATAAGTTTTGAAAATAATGGGGAAATGCATTAACTTCACGAATAGAGATTTTAATTCAATAAAATAAAGATTTAAAATCCAGTAGAGGAGGCAAGTTACAAACTCTTCCATCAATGATTGATGACAACTTTTAGGTGGAACCTCACAGGTTAACCTGATGTTTGGAAACTTTTATTACGTCAGACTAACAAGGTTAGTGAAAGTTATACAATAATGATAGATGGCCGGGGTTGTTTCTAAAAATATATAAAGTACCTGTAGGTACAGATAGGAACAGAGTGGAACCAAGTCTATTTTCTTTGCAGTGACAGATTTTTGATCTGTAGAAAAATCTGTCTCAGATGTCTGTGGCAGATTAACCTCTAACGTAGGTGCGTTAGAGGCTAATCTGCCGAGACGCAGTAGAATTATTAATTACCTATTAGTTATTCACACGAGTGTACTTAGGGTACCTAAGTACACTCGTGTGAATAACTAATACGTTACGAAAAGCGATATGTTGTATGCATCCACTAAGTTAAAATTTGGCGCACAGATAGATTTTAGCCTGGAATAACACATAGGCTACTTTTTATCCAGGTCGGACCCGATCCTGAAGTCCACGCAGACAAAGTCGCAGGCAGAAGCTAGTATCAAATAAATCGTCTGAATATACAGTTATTTAACTCGGAATAATTATTTACAGTACAGCACAACTCGTTGGCTTGGCAATGCAAATAGCGTACAGTGGCGACCAAAAGTCCATAGGCAATCTCACAATGCAATAGCTTGACGTTTAGTTTGACTTATGACCTTCTATTCATTGTCGTTAGCAAGTGACACGCACTGGCTGTATCGAGCTCGCTCGTATTGCTCATAGCAATGTAATCCTTGGCGTGCTTATGGACTTTTGAGCGTTAACTGTACCTCGTAGAACACATAAAGCCATCGATCTCGGTTGTCAACTTAGGGTAGTCAGAAGCCTCACATTATTCCGAGTCGGAAGCGTGAAATCAAGTCTACCCTCAGGATATTGGTATTGCCCAGAAATTGGGTGGCAGAGGACTGGTGGCAGTGCTTTGTGTTGTATACTGATATCCTTCTGGTGTGACTGGAAACCGACAACAACATAGGAAAAGGATGAAGAGGGTGATCGTGATCTCTAACATAATGTAACGGATGAGGTCAGCTAACGCGCCAGCCAACCTCAGCCAAGCCATATCGACACTCTCCTCTTGCCAAGACAAGTCAATAAAAAAGCCATAGCCAGCCATCTTTGATTCGATTATTGCTATTGCGATTAAAATATCTAGACAAAACTCTGCCGTTTTATTTTATCTGCTTTAATAAAATATAACTTAAACATACCATCACGCCTGAATTCTCTGAAGGGTTAGGCAGACGCGTACTAATGTACACCCACAGTTCACGGGTATGTTTAGGTCCCATAGGGCCGAGCCTATTGCCATTAATTTATTATTTATTTATTTATTTGTAGGAAGACTTACAGACAAATAACAAAACAGAATGCTTAAAATAATATAAGAGACCAAATTGCTAATTACAAGTCTCCACTGATAAATAGCCCAAACATTAACATTCTTGATAATGAAAAGTGAACATAAGAATAAAAATAAGAAAAGTAATTTTAAATTAATTTTAAATTTCACACAAACTGCCGTGCGCCTGATATTTCATGTTCAAAAAATGGTTTTGTTAGTAGTCGCCTTGCCGCGTTTACACAACCGGGCACAAATCACAAACTGCTACTGAGAATTTCATAGAAAATGCCAATGACGTGCCAATGCCATGCCAATGATGCTCGACCTGAGAATCGAACCCAGGACCTCTAGCGTAGCAGTCACGCTCCGGACCACTAGGCTAATTAGGCAGAAAGTTCATTTCTACAATGGCAAAAAATAAACATATAAATAAATGATCAAGGGCAAAACTAAAATAAAAAAAAACAACTTCCACATCGAGTTAATTTATTCAGCAATAGAGTTGGCAACTATTTTACAAACAGTGATATGGGCCTATGTTTCCATCACCAGATAACTTTTAACTGAGGAATAAAATTGACGTTGACAGATTTATAAAAACTGTCAAAAATTTGAATATTCCTTCGAGCTAACTGGCGATGGAAAAGTCGGCCCAAGTCACACATTCAATCGCTAATACTAAATTTCAAATACGATCACAATGTACCCTTATAATCTTATTGTAGAGGTAGTTAAATAAATAGACAGACGTGGCTTAGGTGAGACGAGGTCAAGTCGACAACATTTATAATCTTGGGAAGCTCAGAGCAAGGTTGTATCGCGAAGAAGTTACTACGAACACTAACACTTCTTCGTAGGCAGAACACTAGTACATTTACGTTACATTTCATTAAAAACTATGTGCTTATTCTTTTAAGATATATTATGTAAACAATAAGTTTTAAATAAAGATAAATAAGGACTGTTAACGTCACTAGGACATTTAAATAGACATTTATTTACTTATCCAAAATCTTAAGGGAGACAAGTCCCGACAGCCATCATCCGTTCACGAGCATGACGTGTGTATCGGCGTGGTTCGACTCAACCATATTGTAGGGAATAAAACGACCCGACACACAACGCCACCATGAGAACATTTAAGTGAGCATGACAAGCTCAGACCGCGGGCAAAATGTAATGTGGCAAAACTTAACAGTAAGTAGCCCAAAAGGTGATAACGATTGAAATTATAAAAACTAAAGATAAACAATTTGAATGTTAGTGATACTGGAATCGTGTCTGAAAAAAGATTGTGATTACTTTGGTACTTCATAGAACATTACTTTTGCAAAAAAAAATCGCAAAAAATGTGTTTTTGGCAACCTGGAATTATTATATTCCTTTAATTTAGCATTTATAGAACTCAAAAATCAATATCTCAAACTGTATCGACAGATATAAAGTATGACTAGACTGCAACGAAATTACAAAACAATATGCGCAAAAAATATGTTTTAGGCAAGCTGATTTTTAATAGCACATTCATTGAGTAATATTGAAAATATGTGTAGAAATACCCGGCGGATACGACGGTTATTATAACCGCTAGGCAGGTACAAAGATTTCAAATGACCGCAATAAGAAAGTGTTATGCACAGACATAGGTGCGATAGCGAAAGCTTGGGCACGCGCCGGTAGCTGCTGTGGCCCTGACATTGCTGTGATTGATTCTTAGAAAACCAATTGACTCGAATTCACCATGCAGCTCGGGCTTCTTTATGGAAATGATTGCTACTTATTAATTTATTTTTCCAGCTATATAGTTTTTGCAAAAAAAAAATACTCCTCAAAAACTATTTCAAATAAAATACAAAATGCTTTTTTAGAAATGGTATTTATATAGAAAATAGGTATTTTTCATTTTATACAAATAAAAATGCATTTTAAATACCTTTTCTAAAAAAGCAGTTTGATTTGCAAAATACTTTATAGCTGGAAAAATTAATTAAAAAGTAGCAATAATTTCCTGAATACAAGTATTCAAATAAGTCACATCTCTTGTAATACTGTTTTACTATTTTAATACGTTAGATAGTGTGTAAAAGTTCATGTTGCTATGTAGAGCTTATAATAATAATTCTGTATTAGTAGTACTTTGATAATAGTTCAGTGTACTAAGTACTTCTAAGCAAATCGTTAGCTTGTTATTTTAAGGCAATTTAATCTAGATCCAAATTGATAACGAAAAAAATCCCTTAAATTAATTATCAGTAGAAAAACAATAGCGCAATTATATTTAAAAAGAACAAATATGTAACATTATTTTATAAAATTATATCACCCGTTTCGTAAATAATGCAAAATATTGGACTTTATATTGTTAAAATTATGTTAACGCTACATTTGACGACAAATATAAAATGGAAACTACTAGATAAAATGCATTGTGTGCAGATCATAGCATCGCGAGAATAGTGCAAAGGTAACGCGCCATTTATCACTTCAATATGCAAACGTATCTCAATATCATTCACTGTTCTGTGTCTATTATTATAGGCATTCGACACAAGACAGTTACGTCATATCCCAGTTTACAAACACATGTATAGAAGTGGCGCACTTTAGAACCGATGTGAACACGAATTACCTGCTTCTATGACCTTATTTAAAATATTTATACAACATTGATAAAATTACATTCAATATCCATTGACAGACAAATACATCTATTTACTTGGATGAATTGATATTTTCATTTGTGTAAGGCATTTTCACAGAGGGACGCGAAGGCAGCTAAATAAAAAAAATAACACATTTAAATAGTCCAAACTCACGCTTGACTAGGGTAATGCATGATTACGACGATTTTAATGATCAAAATGGGACATAAAATCGTGTGTGAAGATAGTGTAAGTGAAACTTGACCACACCTGAGCCACGGATGCTAAAGTCTATCTAAAGCTATTGGTTTTGTACTGTTCATAGATCTCTTGGAACATGTTCCTGCAGTTCATTTTGACCTTAAGCTTGGAGCAGAGCAGGAACACGCCAGAGAGCTTCCTGTGCAGAGAGTAGATCTCCTCCGGCGGCGGGCAGAGCCGGTGCGTCAGGATGGTAGGCACCATCGCCTGAACGCGGCGAGTGGTCTGCTGGGTACCGAAGTCGAATTCTCCGGTGCCCTCGCTGGTAAACACCTCGCCCATTATCATGACGGTGTCGATATGGGTTTCTTCCATTATCTGTAATGATAAATAAAAAGAACTAGCTTCTGTCCGCGACTTTGTCTGCGTGGTCCTAAGGATTGGGTCCGACCTAGATAAAAAGTAGCCTATGCGTTAATCTAGGCTATAATCTATGTGTGCCAAATTTGCTGCAAGCTGGCGTGAAAGAGTAACAAACATCCATAACATTCATCGAAACTCACAAACTGTCACGTTTATAATATTAGTAAGAAGTAAGATTTATTTCCAAAGCATGGATTTTTTTGAGTGTGACAAGCTAGGCTGCTCGGTGATAAGGTCGACTATCAAAGTTAGGCAGTTTTATCGATTAATTCGATAATCTGTTAGATAATTCTCATTGGTAGCGAGTTTGTCCCCATGACAATTATTACATGGCATGCTTATTATATGGGACAAAACATATCTAGTTGTTCTGACGGGTGTTACCTGTACAATAGTGAAATTGTTACATAACATACCAATTCTGCCCGTATTGCCGAAGGATTAGGCAGAAGTATACTGCTACAGTTCACCAGTATGTTTTAAGAGAGGTAGGGCATAGTGGAATCGAATAATTCCACTCACAATAGGAGCTGCTCGACTGGGGAAGTACCTCCGCCTTGCAGAAAATCGTAGCCAAATAACATAGCTATGTTGAGTTCCTAACGGTGAGCAAGGTCGCCAGTGCTCCGCGAGGAAGCGTTGTGTTGGCAGCAGGGGGGACTGGTGGTGTTTTGTTACTGCCGCTGTCATGTATGGCAGCATGTCTCCTATGCTGCCAGCCCAACTATTCCTCCTTAATTTACAGGGTCGGCAACGCGCGAGTGATACCCTTGGTGTTGCAAACGTCCATAGGCTAAGGTAACCGCTTACCACCAGGCGGGCCGTATGCTTGTTTGCCACCTTAGACCTTAGAGGTATAAAAAATTTTTGAGGAATTATAATTTTATAGATTTTAGTCAAATTATAACAATAGGTAATTTGGAATAGAGTAAATATTATTATATTTTTGTCTGTGAGCACAGTTCCGCTTCTATGATGACTGTTAAAATTATAAATACACACCTTGGATTCATAGCCAGTCAAGAACTTCATGTCACGTGACATCTGCAAGATGGCACCCCTGTCACCCCGGGATGCTGCGTGGATGATCTCTATATACTGGTCCATAAATTCTTTAGAGTACTCCCGCGTGGCGCCGAAATCAAGCAGGATTACCTAGGTAAAGGAAAGTTATATTAAAGGGCTGCAATCAAAGTTCCTGTAATAGCATAGATAAATGATTATTTATGTGGCTTCATGAAAATATTTACCATAAATAGACCCGGTCAACATTTTTTTTTTTATGTGATAGGAGCGCAAACGTGCAGACGGATCACCTGATGGTAAGCGATTACCGCCGCCCATGGACACCCGCAACACAAGAGGAGTCACAAGTGCGTTGCCGAAAATTTAAAAGAAGATTGAGTCTCCGGTAACCTCACTCACTCGGCGAAACACAACGTAAGCGTTGTTTGACGCCGGTTTTCTGTGAGGCCGTGGTATCACTCCGGTCGAGCCGGCCCATTCGTGCCGAAGCATGGTCTCCCACGTTTATAGCAAAAAATACATAACATACCATCACGCCTGTATTCCCCGAAGGGTTGGGCAGAGGCGTACTAATGTACACCCACAGTTCGCCGGTATGTTTAGGTCCCATGTAATAGGGGGCGAGCCTATTGCTATTGCTGCTACTGAGAATTTCATAGAAAAACCCAATAACACTTTGCTCGACCTGGGGATCGAACCCAGGACCTCTAGCGTAGCAGTCGCGCTTGGGACCACTAGACTAATGAGGCAGTCGAAAAATAGCAGTAGCAAAAAATAAGGAAGTTATAAACATTTTTATTTTATGCTAGACAGAATATACCACGATGTGACGTCAAATTAGGTGCGCATGTGCCATGGAACTCTATAAAACACTCGTTTTGCGGGAAAGGGACAAATCGTACCCACTCAACCCAAAACTAACGAAATTATCCCATCCCATGTGATTGATGACCACTGAGGAAGTAATGACGCCACCTTCGACATGATCAATGCAATCCTATAGGGTGAACTCTCTTTGACATAATTGTTAATGTAAATTTAACACGTTTTGATTGGTTGTCGCAGGAGAAACCGGAGGTGCTGAGATCTATTTTAGCTCTGCGTTGCCTTCTACAATCTCGCCTATTCGCACCTCTATGAGAATTAGAGAAGGGGTGGAATATTTTTCAAACAAAAATCAAATTTATGGTACACACCTGCTTAGTGGTCGGGTTATAGAAAAAGTTAGCCCAGTTGGGGTCAGTCTGCATGCATCGCAGAACGAACATCTCGCGCAGACACAGCTGCATGATCTTGTAAGCGATGTCGACGCGCACCTCGTACTCGGCCTCAAACAGCTTGTCCAGTGGAACACCGTCGATCAGCTCCGTCGTTATGACTTCGGCGCTGCATAGATCATCTGTTGTGTGGAGAAAGCTTAAGATTGTCATGTCTCATATCTCTGTGTAAGACTAACTTTCTTACTTGAGCAAGAAAGGCTAAAATCAGCAGTAGAGCCAAAATTTAATATTTGTATAGCCTCTGTAATCTTATGATTAGTTCCCGGTGGCAATAGACTCGCCCCCATTGCGTGAGGCCTAAAAAACATACCCTCGAACTGTGGGTGTACATTAGCACATCACTGCAACCCTTCGGAAAATACAGGCGTGATGGTATTGTTACAATGTAACGAGTAACTTAGAACGACGGAGATGGGTCACGAAGATTCTAAATCAGTCGAAGAAACACATAGAAAACTCGAAAGAACGCGAGAAATTCGTGGCTCGTATAAATACCTGTCGTGAGGGCTAGACGGTTCAGTTTAACAGTAGGAACCTTTGTTTGAATGTTCGGGGAGTATTGACTACTCCGACATGGTGAAACGCGACCTTAAGTACCGCATAGTAACGCAACATTGGCTGTCTATAGTTTTCAAATAGTAATAGTTACCAATAACATCAGGCACGAAGTACTCAGGGTATGGAGCGAGCAGAGTCTTGAACTTCTTGGTGCATTCGGCTTCGCGAATGTAGTCCACCTCCCAGGCGAGCTCCTTCTTGGCAACCTCTACAATGTTGTCTATGAACATCCCCTTGGGGAAAATGTTCCACACCTGGATAAACGGTAATGTTTTAAATGAGTTTGCTATATTTTGTACTAACTGAAATGGTTTAATGATACACGCCTGCCTAGTACATATATATTTTTTTAAGTTTAAAAAAAAACGTTTCCCCACACTAGGATTTTCCCCTGTATCGTGGGTGCGTTTACAAACACAAATTCTCACATACACAAACACCCAGATCCGGAACAACTACCTATAGATCATACAAATATTTGCTCCGTGTGAGGATCGAGCCCACAACACGTGATGCAGAAGCCGATCGCTCAACCGTTACGCCAAATGTGTCGTTAAATATGCATCTTCTCCGTTGAGAGGGATTACAGACAAGTTTATCACTTACAGTACCGCCGAAGTATCAAAGCGAGTTTGAAGTTAGTCTTTGCGAACAGCACTGGTCAAGTTAGGTCAATTAAGTGTTCTTATGCAAAAATATCTAAATCAGTAAGGACAATATTCACAAATGCGAAACAATTACAACCCCAACTGTCTTAACACCTAGTTTTTATATTAAAATTTATCACGGCAAAGCCACTTGCGGTCTAGTTCAGACGCGCGTTGTTAGGTATATCAGGAATACTGTATTAAGACAAAGTTGTAAAGCTTATTATTGTAATCAGGTCTTTTTTTAAAGAGTATCTATGGAGTTTCTTGCCGGCTCTTCTCCATAAGACCCGCTTTTTGGAACCGTGCAACTTTTCAAAGTACCTATTTTAGGGCCGATTTTTCCATCGCCAGATAATTTTATCGGAGGAATAAATTCGAATTTGTGACAGGTTTTCTATACAAAATCTGTCAAACGTCAATTTTATTCCTCAGTTAAAAGTTATCCGGCGATGCAAAATCGGTCCTTAGTGGTCTAATTGAAATACCTAATACATGACTTTGACATCATTCTCCTAGCCTTTTTCCAACTATGTTGGAGTCGGTTACCAGTCTAACCAGATCCAGCTGAAGATCTGTATTTTACACGAAGCGATTGTCATTAGGCCTCCCCAAACCAAAGGAAATCACCAATCACATTACAAAGTAAAACAGAAATAATATTAATGTTTTCTTCCTTTTTAAAAAAGAATGTCGTGCACTAGTACGCTTATTATAAATTACCTTCATGACGCCAACGAGGTTGTCAATATCGCTGTTGATTCCTTTGGCGACGCCAGGGTACTGGACCTTGATGGCGACCTCCTTCCCGTCGTGCATCGTAGCCAGATGTACTTGACCTGCCGAAGCAACAAGAGAGTGAAGACTGAGGACCAACAAGTCAGTGGTTTTTATTACCTATGTGTAGCAGTCAGTCTTTATGAGCGATCTCCACACATATTGTTTATTATTTGGGCATCTAATTAAACTACTTTATTTATTGTTTTGGAACTTTTTTAGTGCGGATATCCACGGGAAGTCCACCCCGAGGGTATGTTTGTCGGACGCTTACCGACTGGAAACCGATGAAACTGCACTTCCCTTCCTGGAACTGTTGATTACCACAACAGGATTATTTTGGTACAGGCTACATTGCAACAATGAAAGCTCCCTTTTCAAACATAACTTTCAAGAAATTTACCGATAGAAGCAGCAGCAAAAGGTTTGTCCTCGAAACTAGCGACTCTTTCCCTCCACTCCGGCCCCAGTTGGGAGCTCATGACTTTCTCGACTTGCCATGATGGCATGAAGTCGGCGGACTGGCGTACACGTTGAAAGATGCGCTGCAGCTCGGGCGAGATCATCGAGTCGTCCTGGATGCTCAACAGCTGACCCAGTTTGAGAGCCGCTCCTAAATTGATGACGATAGTATTAGAAACTGTTGATTTAGGGTTCGGATTACTCCTATGGAAGTTTCGTAAAGGTTTAGGTAAACGCAGCGAACGGAACGCCTTACGAGAACGAAATTAGAACAATCTTAAAAAATAATGTTATGCGTGAATCTTGACCAAAATTTTATGGGGTCACCTCTGAAGTATGAACTACTGATCAAAAAAAGAATCATTCTGATCAATTCATAAAACATACATACAGTCACAAGAAGAACCTCCTCCTTTTTGAAGTCGGTTGAAAACGCGTCCAACTGGTACGCTCGGGTGCACATCAAACTATACATATCCAATTTAAGCTAACCTTTCCTTGTATGCAAAGCCATACAATGCGATGTCAGCTTATAATGGTTATGCATATCTTGAAGTGTAGCCGTGTGTACACTTGCGCATTTCTATGTGACTATTTTACCTCTGTAATAGTGTAACATAATAATTAGAAAACACACCATGTAGTACAAAACGCTCGCCACGTGTTCGCTGTGATGGACAATGCTCATTTGTAGTTTTCTATCTTATGTCATTGAAAAAAAGTAGGTGCGTAACGTTTTCGGGAAAAAATAGAATAGGTATTTTTATAGATTGCAGTCATTTAGCTCACCTCGAACCTTGCACAGCGTATCGACGATCCTCTCGGCGTTTGCCGGGGATAGGAACGCATGGGCTGACTCATCCACATGACCTGTTACGGACTGGAAAGTGTTCCTAGCGTATTGCGCTACGGTCCCTACACCCAAGCCCGCGGCCAGAGAGCCAAATGTGAACATTCGGCCGAGACGGGATGATGGCACCACCCGAGCTTTCGAGTTCTCGCTTAGCTGAAAGCATGCATTTTATTATATCAATCATATCAAAACATGAATATTGTTTAGTATTTTTTGTATCATATTTATAACGGCTTAAATGCTTTCAACTTACAGCGACTCTAATCTTCTTCTTGGCCACCGGCTTTGGCCCAACAACAGTCTCTACATGTTGCCGGTTATCAACCGGCTTTGCGGAGTATACGGCCTGGACTATTTCGTCCGCCTTCCTAGCCTCTGTCACTTCCACTTTCTTTTGTAGCTCATCAATTGGCGCAACAATTTGTACAGTCGGTTGCATAACTGTAGGTGGTGGACTTTTCTTTGGCTGAACCTTCTTCAGGGTTTCAAAAGTTTTATTGAACTCCCTGTTGAGCTCTTCAATCTCGTCCATCATTTGTTGATCTATCTTGGGCTTTGCAGTTTCAGTTTTCATATTAGGAATATTCATGATTGCGAACTGTCTAAAGCCGTGTGCGACTACAAACGCCCGTTCCATTAATTCTTTAGCAGACGAGGGATCAGGTTTGTAAGTTAATGGGTAAGTTGGACAGTTCGAAACCAATGGTTTCAAGCTAGAGTTATTCCATAGTGTGAATGAAGCTTCTTGCTGCGTTTTTAGCCCTGCTTCCACCACTAGTCTGAGACCTCTTAAAACGCCTATTAAATCGTTAATGTGCGACATATCCTGAAAGTTTAGTTAGGTTATATACATTCAATATACATAAATATTAATACAGAAGTTAAGTAGTATGTTCATGGGTGCAGTTAAATTAAGCTTGTTACAGCTTATTATAATCATAAGGTACATATGTAGGCAATGCTGTGTTGCATAATATTAGTATTATAAATTGGTAAAATGCAAATGTTTAGATTTAGATATAAAAATCGACCTTAAAATAGAAAAACCATTGAACAATAGATCAAAATAAAATAAGATACTCCTATACACTTGAGATTTCTATAATATGGTCCAGTTACAGTTACAGTTACGTTTCTTCAAAAGGCCATTTCAGACATTGCCCTACATTGAGTTACTGACATATATTTTTTTATACTATTACGTCTTGACTTTAAAAGAGATTACGATACTTTGACCTTGTTAATTGTTTTAGTGTTTCTTCTCAGAGGTCGTCAGCTACGAAATGCCGGCGCCATCTAGTATTTAAAACTTTAAAACATTGCCTTGTAAGTGTCTAAAAGATCTATTTACAAAAATAAATATTGTTTCATTACTATAAGGCATGCGTTAAACTTTTATTTATATATTACTTGGACGCAGTAGGTGGCCACGCTAATTGCCATTAGACTATACTAGAACCGGGATCAATGATCTTTTAATTATAAATCTTATTCATAAAGTACATGTACACTCAACAGCACATCATGGTATCTAAAACTGAGAAATGTCTTCCATAGATTTTCAATTTAATCTCCAAATAATAGAGTTTATAATCCATTGGGGAAATTTGACAGTTTGTGGTAACTTGATGTGCTGATGACTGTATAAACGGATAATTATACTACATTATGTAAATGTTGGTAAAAGCTATGCACATATAAACATAAAAGGAGCATAAACGGAGCATGTAACATTTGAATCACAAATTAAATACAAAGTGAAAATGAGCTGACAAACCCAAATTTTGTCATTTTTTTTAATGGGCTTGCTCTTTACCTCAATCTTGCCTCTGGGGCAACGATGAGGTCTTTTTATTCATTCGTAAATACTGTATATATCCTATCTACTTAAACAAAGAGTTTGAGATGACATTTTTTAGGGAGGTTAATTTATTTACTAAAGTGCAGTGACTAGTTTAGAGTAACACTGAAATCTTTGGGAAGGCCTTAGCCGTAGAGAAAAAGAAGTTAAATTAAAACATAAAATAACCCAACTGCCAAAATAGAGTGAAACAAAATGACCAACAATTACATGCAATCGGATACAATAGGTCTTTGGAATTTAATTTAAGACAATGCCTCCGACTGCCTAAGACTGGTGGTTTATTTGTTCCCATCTGTTTTGGCAGTCAAGTTTTTTTTTATAACTTTATTTAACCTTTCAAGCTAAAATTCATCAAGATATCTATGCTGCAATGTGACAGAAATATTCACATACCTACACTCGAAAAACATAACCCTCTTTCTGGCACAATCGGGTAAAACGGCAGGTATACGAGTGACCAACAGCATATCTAATCTAATTATTTTCCTAGCCTTTTTTGTGTTAGGGTCAGCTTCCAGTCTAACCAGCTGGGGCCGACTGCCATCAGACCCCTGCAAACTAATTTGTAGGCAATACTGATATTTTAAGGATTGACTGGTTGGTTGTCAGGTTTCTGATTACCACTAACGATTGTTATAGATGTTCATGACATGACAATATAGACCATCGGCTTAAGTGCTCTCCAAGGCAAGGAGATGTCTTCTCTTGGAGAAAACTGGCTGTGGCAGGTGCAGCTTAACCTTGCAAATCGATTATCAGCATAGCTATTACTTAGCTATAAAATCTAATCAAATATGTTCCAAAATTAATCTAATTCATGGGTAAGGGTATGAACTCTTTTAAATATCTAATTCATAAATTAATATACACACTAGCTTCTCCCGTGACTTTGTCTGCGTGGACTTCAGGATTGTGCTCAACCTGGATAAAAAGTAGCTTATGTGTTATTCCAGGCTATAATCTATCTGTGTGCCAAATTTTATCTGGATCTGTTCAGCCGTTCTGGCGTGAGAGTAAAAACATCCATACTTCCATACAATCTCACATCCATACATCTCTACTAAAAAACTTTCACATTTATAATATTAGCAAGGATTACAAATTCATCTTTCATTTTTGGTATTCCCAGTATACATTCATGATTAGTAGTTTTATCATAACATAATATTCTGTAATATAATTGTGATTTTTGTTTTTTACTAACTTTACATATTTTGAAATATTATCAATATTGCAATTCATTTGTGTGAGCTATATATAATTCTGTTTCTCTTTTTATATGAATAAAATTATATTAGTCATGATGATTCATTTAGATTAAACATTAAATATTAAAATCATGTCAAATATTTTTGAATTCAGGCAAATAATAGCTGTACAGACAATATATTGAATAAATATGAATAGGGACCCGTTGAACAGTCATACAATATGTGTGCCAATTAATCATTTTAACTGTTATGGAGTTTAGATAAAGCTGAAAGAACTTTGGTGACACTTACCCATAGCTGCAAAGATTTCCAAGCCTTTACTGTGTAACTTGTCATTGTTATGGATAAGGGTCTCAACTATAACAATAATGTCTACCTGCTTCTCGTCCTCTATCTTAGCCATAGTGCAATTATTGATTTTTACAGGCTGAATGCAATTATAGTTTTCAAAGATGTTGGCAAAAAAAGCTTGATTTATTGAAGCAATTATTTATTACAAAGGTCAAAGTAAATGTTTATGAATGAGATTCATCATTATTTAGAATATGACCTGCAAGATTACCTATATACCTAGTACTTATGCAGTTCCTGACAAACTACCAAATCAATATATGAATGGAAACTGTAGGTAGATAAATGACATTTGTGATCCTTAAATTTGCAATTCTATCTCCTACAATTTTTAAGGTCTTGATTGCCCTACAGGTAAAGGTTACTCACCCCTATGAAAAGATGCACTTTTAAACATCAACTTCAAATGTTACCTATTTGACATGACAGTTCACATGCAGTTTATGAATGACGTTATTTTATTAGTAACTCCACTGTACATCTCCAATGAAATTGTAAAGGTAATAATATTAAATAAATTACCATGCAAAATACTCGTTTATATTGGAAAGTAGTAGTGTAATAGTAAGTTGTGTTATTATTTGATAGGTAGGTATGTTAGTGGTTAATTTTGTGTGGATTATTTACCTGTTTTGTAGTAGTTTATCTAAGCACACGATAGATTTGTTCTACAAAATAGGAATTAGTGTAGAACGTTCAGTCTCAAGAGAAGTGTAGGCGACGGTAATTAATATTTCAAGGTTATAAAAAATATTGCATAACAATAACATTACGTCATCGATATTTAATTATACGTATTTTATATTAAATATCCCAAATTAAATTTTGGATTATAAAAAATGTCACGGGCATAAGAATAGCGAGCTATTGCCAAAATATTGTCAAAGTACTTACTTTATTTTGGTACCTCTACAATTTATAAGTATGTAATTGTTACTGAAATTTAGTATTACTAGAAAATCATTTTTAAAAATAAATACTCATGTAGATTTACTTTTATTTACGCTATTTTCATAGAAACATTCAACTTTTACTCTACACTAGAATCAAACGTCACCGTCAATGATATCAATGATGTCAAATTGACATTCATGTCAATTGTCAAAATATGTCAAATATTTTTCTTTTTCCTAAAATTCGTAATACTTAAGGGGACCCATTCACTAGGTATGCGACAGTCTGCTGCTAAAAGGTTTCAGGTTTCTTCAGTTCTTGTACAAGGTGCGCCTCCAGGGACACCTCAAACAACCCTTATTCAATTATTATTCAGAGTATGAATTCTCTGAGAAAATATAATATGCATTTATTTAATAATATGAAATAAATAATAATTATGATTTTTGTTCAATACAAAAGATCACTTGTAGGTTCTGAAAAGGCTAACTTCCGAAAGCCACAGTTAATCACCTAAACTGGTATTGGAGAGGCTGGACAGTTTTCAGAGGCCATCACGTGATTGAAAAGTACTTTTAGCAATGATGTAGGTACCTATCATCACGCCCGTATCCCCCGAAGGGTTAGGCAGAGATGCACCCACAGTTTGGATGTTTCAAATCCCATGTAATAGGGGGCGAGCCGATTTAGCAATGAATCAATTACTTTTTCCATAATGGGAACTACATTTAATAAAATACATAAAATTACTAGGAAAATAAAAACAAGATATTCAATAAAATCATTTTTTATTCTTATTACATACTATTTCACAAATTAAAATCCAAATACCTGCCTTGATAAATGTTTTTTACGAGAATAAAGAAACCAATAAAACATACATTTAACCTCTTTTTTATAAATAAATTAAAATCGTGCCGGTATTTTAAAAACATTTCATGTATAAATTCGTGTACCTACTGACAAAAATCTGATAGGCAGACCTACCTATTTTAATAAATTATTTTTTATTTTGTGTGTATGTATGTGTATACAAAATAATTTATTTAACACATTGAATCCTAATAACGGTATAATTTAAGAATAATCATATTTTATTGAAAAAAAAAATGTATTTCACATGGGCGATGCGTAAGCAATTAACTCTAAATTATGTAGATCTTATAAATACGTGAGCAACTGTAGACATGTAGCAGAATCGAGTTTGGGTTTGACACCACCAGAGATTTGGCTGCGCTATTTAAATATGAAATATTAAAATCAAGAGGGATTTTAATATCACATATAAAGTCTCCGGTCGTCCTGAGAGGAGACACGTGCCCAATGGGACAATATAATGGGTTGATGACGATGTTGATAAAAAATAGGGCATGTCTAATAGCACATAATAAAACTATGGCAGCGAGCTGCCCGTGTGCGCTATACAACCACGTGAAAGTAAGACCAACCGGAAACCTATTGTTGTTGGGTTGGTGATCCATTGTTCAGCAAAACGAGAGGCTGATACGTTGAAATATAATTTTATTCAAGTTAAGCATCTGTTTGCTAAATGGTAGTCATTGTTAGGCGGCATTTGGTGCCTAGTCCCTTAATTTTTTATGGTAGGGCACAATATCAATAACAACAACAGTTTGAGCTCTTGTCTGTTTTCTTTTGTAGAAATATGTTTTAGTTCTAGATTGGTACTTCTACATTTTTTTCCAATATTTATCTTATTATGCCTTTAGGGCTTGTAGCCTTTCCTTAAAATTAATGTTCAAAATCATCCAGCGTTGCGATGTTTTTTTTTGGGCCATAAACTATGTACCTACCTATTTGTCTCAATTTCCGCAATACAAAAAAGGTAGCCTATTATTTTTAGAGGACAACGGTAATGTCCCTACCTTCCAACAGATTTCAGGTCATCTCATTCGAAGTGTTTCTTTTTGATTTGTTAAAAACTTTATTAAATCGATTTTTACATACTTATAATAAAATCAGTTTTTCCTCACAACTTTGAGACACAAATAGAATAATATTTTTAAGTTCGAATGCAAAGCGCACATCCAGTGCACATCCCATGACTGTTGGAAGGTGGGGAGTTAGGATGGAGTCCATAAAAAATCCCCTAAGGTCCTTTTCTTTGACACAATCTGTCCTGTTTCATACTTTGAAAAGATGCTCACTGAGAGTTAATTGAATCAATTTGAAAATTGACGAACCTTTTCATTCCGCGTATTGCACCTTTTTTATGAGTAGTGTTAAATGTATTATATACAGTAAAAAGTCCAAGCACGCTAAGGATTACATTGCTATGAACAGTACGACCGAGCTCGATACAGCCATCAAGCTATTGCGTTGTGAGGTTGCCTATGACGACTACGACTGCGGCTTTTGGTCGCCACAGTACCTAGTGTAGAATAAAGTGCTTTTTTTAGCGCAGTGGTTCTTATTCTGTAGTCTGTGGGCCACTGATAGCCCCTGAAAGTACCTGAACTGGTCTGTGAAGTCATCCATATCTTTTTTAATAAATGCCAACGAATTTGCAACGACTCGCGTAAAGTAATGTTTGCCATCAAGCTCGTGGGCTATGGCAAGACAAACATTAAGTATGATAATAGTTCCTCATTACAAAAGCTTAAGAACCACTGCCTTAGCGCATAGCAAATACAGATCCATTGTACAGATGATAAAGATCAAAATTTGCAAGCAACATCGCAACGCATCGCTTACGCACGCACATGTATAACACCATGAATACATATACACACGATTAATTTTAATATTATGTTTACTAGACATTATGTACGTATAACATTGATCACAACATGAAAATGCAAGTCACTGGATATTGGTTCAATCTAATAATGGCATTCGAACGTACTCGGCCACGTTTAAAATACACTGCACTGCACTTCACAATATCAGTACTTCTTCATTATAAGAAGTTAAAGTATCTCAAGGACGAATTGGAGACTATTCTCTTTCTGAAAATCCAGAATTGGACCAACAAATCTTGTGACGGGACAACTTTTGACCCGAAGACCATCCCCCTAACCTAAACTTCCACCAATAGACACAGAAAATTGAAAATCATTAAAATTAATAAATACCTATATATTAAAAAAGATAAAATTGTAAATGTGTCGCCAGGTTTAACGCTAAAAAATCAATTCATTTAACAATTGCATCATAACATTATAGATATGGTCATATGATAAATTTTAAAACATAAATTTTATTATATTGTTCCATAATAAAATACTTCACTAAGTATACGGATTATACACATTTCAGAGTGGCTGTGTGAGACTAACAGTTAGTGTCACTGTCAAATGTCTAACTGGACTTTAAAATGTATTTAATCCATATTTAATAAAGATTGCATTTGATAGTCAAAAGATTACACAATCATCATACTGAATAACAGTAATGAAGTCAGAAAAATTACATGAAAATTCACTAAAATAGGAATCAGTAATACCTATTCATATATTAATTACAACTAATTTAAATACATTGAATATAAATTATTTAATTAACTACCGTTTGGGTATCGGGTCATAATAATCTATTAATAAATATGATAATTATAATAAATTAATAATATACATTAAAATTGGCAGCATCTGCCTTCACAATAATTATTATCAACGTCAAATACTAAAATCTGGTCACCCTAAGGCCTAAGTGGGTGTCAATGCACCGTATCATGGATTTACGGAGACGCTGCGCTCATGAATAACATGACTGTGTGCACAACGGCCGAGTCAAGTTTTTTTTTGTAAAAATGTGGAAGGATGGCGGTAATTTATTAAGTTACCAGCAGAATACCCGAATGCTCGTTTGCAATATTTATCTAAATATACAAATATATTATAACCATAGAAATGCTGTCCATACTTCACAAAACATTCATCATTAAACAAGCCATTTATCTTTAGGCTCAAAAACCTGTTTCAGGACACAACTTCACGTTATCATTTAATGACTCCGTCTTCGAAAACACCTTATATTACTTAACACTACGAGTATAATTGTCCTGAGCATGTTTGCTTTCTACAGAAAATTATGTTACCACAGCGGTGTATCTACATTATCTATGTACTAGAAATGACAGGCTTGTTACTACCAAAATGTGACAATAAATATGGTCGAAAAAAAAAGACTTGTTCCGATCGGCCCCAGTGGCTATATCCCGTTAACGGGGCAGATGGGAAAAATAGTTGCATCTGCCCCGGTAGCCCCGCCCTCTGCCTTCACCGGGGCAGATGGTACAGATCGAGTCGCATTTTCCCCGATACGGCTAAATCTATACTCTATACTAATATTATAAAGAGGTAAAAGTTTGTGATAATGTTTAAGACAAACAATTATACTTAATTTAGCCGTACCGGGGCAAATGAGACTCGATCTGTGCTATCTGCCCTGGTGAGTGTCGAGGTCGAGGGAGCAGATGGGAGCAAGTCTCGAAAAATACGATACAAATTTTGACTATGTATTATCACTGTAGAAGCTCATTGTTCGGCACTGACGATCGACTGAAATGCGATAACTGTTAAAACAGCCCACGTCATAACTGTTGTGAGTCGACCGAGTGCGTAGTACTAATCTATAATGTAATTTTATTCACCACTGGGAACTTGATTACTTGGTGCAACCTCAATGCTTGAAGTCTCATCGATTTGGATCGATACGTGTGGTTCTAGCAGTTCGACACTATGGACTTCATGACTAGGTGAAACACCTAGTCCAAGGACATCCTATTGTTCTTGCCTGATCGATTCAATACGGGTCATTATATCTGCGAAATCGCTCTCTGGGAGCGGGGAGCAGTGAGTCGACTTGTAATCGCGCATATACTTCGAAATCTGTAAAGAGTTATATGTATTAAATATTTTATTGTAAATCGCGTGCAGGACTATCAACTCTATCGAATTCGACAGCAAATAGTGGATATACACACTTCGACGGCTCAATATTTATAAGTAGTTCCATTGAACAAGGAGAAAGCACTTTATAAGGTTCATAATTATGCAAAAATTGTGGATTTATTGAAAGATAAATTTTTAATCCAAGTGTGTATAATGAACTACCTGTGTATATTCCTGTTTAATACTTTACCTTTAATGTAGTATTAAAAGCAAACTTTAACTGAAGCTAAAACTCAATATTGAGATTTGCTAAGACTTGAACTCTTTAAATAATGGCTGATCTACAGATGATCTACGATGCATGTCGTTAGTTGGAACTAAATATTTCAAACTGCTATAGGCCTGTCAAGATTTTGTAGGACAATGTTAAACTTATATTATATATACAATCACGCCTGAATTCCCCAAGGGGTTAGGCAGAGGTGTACTAATCTACACCTACAGTTCGCCGGTATGTTTAAGTCCATGTTTGGGATCGTCAGAGACACACTTGTCACGCTTGGGACCACTAGACTAATGTGTATTCCAAAGCCAGAATTTCATATTACTAATGCCTCCTTTTAAAAGCAACGAAATTTGTCGCTTTTAAAAGTAGGTCGACGTTTCTCTCGGAAGTCGTCAGGTAGGTAACATCTTTTGGCATTGATGCTCCTTTGCCGCTGGTCTTAGAAAGTAACTATACATTTGGTCGATAATGTAAAACCTTTGTCTGCCGATATATTTGGATCAGACATCAATACCAACCTCCTAGCACTTTACGCCTTATTGTCTGCAAGTTGAGCCCAAAAAACTGGTTTTCATCATGCAGAACCATCCTACGTCAATAAGGAGTTCCTACAGACTATTTGACTTACCAGTGGCAACAGCTGCCTCTCATGCTCAGCTACTTCATTCCTGTCGATAGCATTGCGCTGTAACTCTACCAAGGCGAGCAGTTTGTTCAGGGACAGTTTGGCGATGGCATTCTCAACAAGGTGAGGGTGTCTTTGGTCTAGCAGTCTCCTCAGTAGATGGTTGCCGCGGTTCGATGAAATCACACCTTGACTGGAATTTACGAATCAGTTTGTAGAGAGTTTTCTATTTTAGCAATAAAATGACAAACATTTGATTCTACTCAGCGTAAAAATAGTTCTAGTCTATCCAACGAGCAATTTTGTGAGCCACCCACAGCTTTTTAAGAGGTAACTCAAAGTTGCTTTGGCGTTTTCTTCAATAAGCCCTATTGAAGAAAACGCTTCTTCTGGACTTTCGAAGAGAACATAATTCTCCGAGTTTCATTCAACGATTTTTCTAAGAGGTAGTCGTCTTTAGATAAGGCGACATCATCGATTACCAAATTTATAAAATCTTGGCTTGTAAGTCTTTGAAATAGTTACCTATTAACAGAAATAATTATTGTTGTATGTGGGCGACATAACTACACAAACCTCGGTGTACCAACTGTTGTTTAAATAAAATTTTAGAGTACTCACCGCAAGCTAATAATCTCATCATCAGTTCGGCGGACGAGCTGCACTGGCCCGTCATACTTGCTAATCAATTCTGCGATGTTCAAATTCACATAGGAGCGTATCACTTCCTTCACCAGCAGCGACCAGGAGCGCGGCATTTGATTCTCAGCGAGCGGCAGTAAATCGTCAAATGTTGCATCCAGGACCTGATATAAATAAAGTTTTCAGAGAAATGTACATGCTCTCTCCCTCTAAAGAATTGTATGGTCGATAACCATAGAGCTATCTTTATACAATTTCAATGTGTTCAACAAGCAAATCTGACTATACCTAGCACAATGATAACAAATAATAAAGGAAACACAAAAACAATTAGTAAAGTAAATAGGTATTGTGATGATGATTTTTTGGTGGAGAATATCGAGGTTTATCAAATTTTTCAAAATCAGGAAGTATTAATTTGCTGAATTTTCCCTAAAAAAATTCCATGAAATAGGAAATTCTCTGTCCAAAAAATCATTGCACTCATTATTTTCAATAGTTTCAATTAAAATCTCAGCAACTTTGGGCAGTCATATAGGAAGTCTTCTACGGAACTAAACGATGAAAATAATTACGTTCAGTACTTTTTTGAAAATATACTCGTGACACCTTCTTACCAAAGACTGTACCAGTGGCGATCTTATCCTTCACTGAGACGAGACGGCTCATTTAATGGTGAGCTTAAACACGGTTCTAAGCTCACCAAATGGTGCCATTGGCCAGTAAAGCCCTGAAGTATAGTCTTTAGTTTTAGACGAAATGGTAGGATAGGAACTTAGTGTCCGAATTCGTATAATAACGCAATTCGATTACATTGTGTTAATGTAAAAAAAAAGGTATTTGCCATGCTTAATTATAAATTTAAAAAAATGTATTTGCCATGATTAATTATAAGTTTAAAAAAATGTATTTGCCATGATTAATCTCATATATTGCAAAGTATTCACTAAATTATTCTAATTAGTAATAAACCCGCGTAGCCCACCCACAAACAGTGCAATTTGACATTTCGGAGTCACACGCGGAGCCCTCATTGTTGAGTCGAAGAAACTGGTTGTGACGACTTGGTCTCTGGAAAAGTTCCATCACTTACCAGAGCTCTGACCGGATAGTTGACGGCGGCCCACGTGGCGGTATATCCACCGATGCTCCAGCCGAACATTACGATGTTATCAGGTCGGAAGCCGAGCTCATTGATGGCGAACTGCATCATCGCGTCGATCGCATTTTGCTCTTGAGACGGGTATGGGAGGCCCTGGCGAGTGAATATTTTTATATAGTGCCTCTTTTTAATCTTTTAGCAGAAACTTTCTTAGAAAGTATCTCACCAAAGTTTCATTATAATTAAATGACTGGTATACTATAGTAATTCCAGAAAATTTTACCATTAATAAAACCCACCGAGAATATAAAAAAGATACTAAAGAGAAGAGTAATCTTGCAAATTATATCTGTGAAAAGGTCGCAGAAAATGGAGGACGAATAAGCCAATAATCACATTTATATATTACAATACTTAGCTGGTGCCCTTGGTTTTACTAGCACCCCAAAGGACTTCTTGAGACATAAGGTAGTCCTCTTTCTCCAAAGTCCAATCTCTATACTAAAATACATCATAGTTGGTTCAGCCGTTTAGGCGTCGAAAAGTAACAAACAACTTTCGTCTTAGTAATATTGGATTATTTTTCGTAAGGTACGGTTCAACTCCTGAAAGCAGCTACGTTTGATTGATATCAGTCAGCTATATTTTCTAATTAGATAGTTTAGTGAAATTAGAAGTAAATTAAAGACCAAATACAGTTCAGATTCAACGCAAACTACTAAAAATTCTACGCACTAACTATTAAAAATGGGCAAGTACAGTTGAGGAGTTTGAGTCACAATTATTATAGGTGCTGCTTCAAAATGTATCGGTTCTGGTCATCTAAGTACCAGTGTCATACTGGAAATAGAAATGCAAATACAAAATAACTGTATTATGGACAGATACCTATCTTACACAAAGAAAATGAATGACGGTTAGCGTGAGTTACTGTAAATGTGTCAGGGTGACAGAATTAATTAGCACATTTTTAACCTAAGCATTTATAAATACTTGGGTTCAAAATTCCGCCTATAAATAGGCAGTGATAGTATAGATAGAAAATGATGAAGTGATAGCATGGATAGGAAATCGGCGCTGCGTGTGAAGTCTGACAACTCGTATTAGGCTAGTGTGGTGGCAAACAAGCATACGGCCCGCCTGATGGTAGCGGTTACCGTAGCCTATGGACGCTTGCAACACCATGGGTATCACTCGCGCGTTGCCGAACCTGTAAATTAAGGAGGAATAGTTGGGCTGGCAGCATAGGAGACGGGCTGCCATACATGACAGCGGCAGTAACAAAACACTGCCGGTCCCCCACACTGCCAACACAACGCTTCCTCGCGGAGCTCTGGCGACCTTGCTCACCGTTAGGAACACAACAGAGCACGGAGCTATGTTATTTGGCTACGATTTTCTGCAAGGTGCAGGTACTTCCCCAGTCGAGCAGCTCCAATTGTGTGTGGAATTATTCGATTCCACTATCCCAATAGCCCTATCTCTCTTAAAAGACTAAAGTGTAATCTCTCATTCTGAGAGGAGACCCTTGCTCCGCAGTGGAACAGTATAATGAGTGGATTTAGGTTAGGTACGGTGATGTAGGTAGAGTTTATAGATCCCTAAAACTACTAATCATGCCTCTGTCATTTAGAATTATATATTTTTTTACGTTCATGTATTTAAATAATGCATATGAATAAGTTTCTTTTTGTTATGTATATAGTTTATTGTTGATATTAATTAATTAATTACAACATCAATTTATTGACATCAAAAACAATATTACTTTTTCGTGAAGATCCATTGCAGGTATCGCGGTTACATTTACTAGGAGAACAGTCGTTGAGCAGTGTACATCATTTATTTAGTATAGTTTTCCTTTCTCGCATGAATACAGGAATGATTTGCATATATTTGGCGTGTATGCTACTGATTATGAACTGTTTTTTAGACTTAATAGTGAGTCGTTGAAAAAAAAAGCAAGTTGAGCCATTTTTACGAACTACCAACGATATTGGCGGTCGATAAATAATAATTATTCGACTTTAAGCTCTTAATCCCATTAGTTCTACCATAGAACTGATTAGTAACTATTAACTAGTTAATTAGTAACCGATTAGTGGAAACAAACGTTGATGGTAATATTAACCGACAATACTAATATTCAAGATACGGCAATTCCTTTTATAAAAAATATGCACTTTTTTATAATTACAAAGTAATCTACATGTACAGATGATTGGGTAGGTTAAAAAGTACTGATGAATTCATTCAACCTGGAATATAAACGAAAGATTTCTAATGGCTGCCATGGCTTGATTTCCTCGCGCTGACATCTGTCGCTGAGGTCGGTCGAGCGTACCGTCAGTCGCATATATAACAGAAAATCTGCGGCGGACGTCAACGTCGCTGTGCGGTGTCTCATAGAACATTATGTTATCTATACGCTCGATCGACGTCAGATACCGATGTCAGCGTAGGAGGAAATCAAACCTAATTGAAACAGGTAAGTTTATAACTAGATAGTAATGTCAAGTTTTTAAGAAACGGTTGAGGTATTTTTGTGGGCCTTGAAGTTTGTTATAATGATAGTTTAATGTAAATTATATTAACGTATCTGTAATAGCAAGAGATCGGCAGGTGTATGATATTTATGTTATTAATTGGCACGAGTATCCAGACACGATTGGGAAATGTGTATACTTACAGTACTCCCCGCAAATCCTGGATGGTTCCATCCTAGAGCAGAATACCCAGCTTTTATCGGCGTATTCATGATCCCGATCTCATAAAAGCCTGAGTTGCCTTCGCAGCATATGACCAAGATCTTGCCTTGTGGGGTTTTACCTCGGTTATCAACAAACATGGTGTCTATAGTATTGCCATCCGCCGTTCCCACCCTAGTGCGCTGCCCATCATTAGTTTCTACCAGTGTGGTCCTGCCTTGGAAAAGTCCACCCCCTGAAAATAAAAAAGCATTATCATGAACCCACTTGATGTCGCAATGTTGGGCATATGACGAGTCTCCTCTCATAATAAGATATTTCAGTTTTCTATTTAATAAGTTACGTACACTTTTCTCACACAGGAGCAGGCAAAAACTACAGAGTGAACAGAGCGCCACTTACTATTTTCCCTTCTTTTGCTTCTTCCATATTCATATATCTCATACAATACAACACATTAAACCTAGTAATACTTAAAGCTACTTGGTTATAGCTAGGTGCATCTTGTTTACAATAAATATTTTAAATAATTTGGCTACATTCATGTACGTAAGTCATGCTTAATCAAAAATAAAAAGAAAGAAATTTTTATTTTGATGAAACAATTATACTCATAGCATCAATGTTTATTTAATTAAGAAACTACTTTTAATTTTAATGTGTCTATAAAAAAGTAAACTGTCTTGTATATCTCGGTAGGACCTCTCGGGGTATGACTGGCGACTACCCTTACGTCGGATTCTGTCGTTAAGCACCTGTGTGTTTCGCATAAGAACCAGTTCCCCCTCGGTTGCTGCGGCCCTAGCAGTCTACAGTCCATATGGACTCTTATGGGTTGGCAACGCATCAACTACTCCTCTAGTGTTGAAAGTGTCCATGAGCGACGATGACTACTTACGACAGCTTGTTTGCCGACTTAGCTAATAAAATATGCATGACTTCTACACTAGTGGTCCTGGGATAAATTCCCACGTCGATCAGTGTTGTTAGGTATTTCTATGAAATTCAATTCAATTCAATCAATTTCATTAGTAGCTCGATATTTGGATATGTGCCAAAAGGACCTAAACATGCCGAAACGGCGAACAGTTAAAATGTTTACTTACATAAAATGGTGTGGATGACGCCAAGAGATCCTGGGTAGACGAGTCTCAGACCAAAAGTGTGCGTAGCGACAAAGGCAAGGATCTGGATGGTGGCCCTCTGATACAGGGGCAGATGTGGGTTTGCGCAAGACTTGAATGGGTGTCGTTCCAGCCATGAAGATCTAAAATAAGTAGTTTTGTTGGAGCTGGATATTATATTTATTATTATCTATATACCGAGCATACAACAGAAGTGACAGCTTGTCACTGTGTACAGATCGAACCAACAAAGACCAGAGGCCATACCATGACGTGTTATTGCGAGTGACAGAGAGGGATGCCGCAGTAAACATTAGATAGGTAGGGCCATCTATTTGTCACAAACTAAACATGTTCTCAATAGCACATTATGATACAGCCCTCTGTGCTTGCACGCATTTGGGAAGATTATTGAACGACAGCAAATTAATTATTTATTAGATAAGAACGTTCATAAGCTCGATCTATACACAGCTTTATATTCCGATTTATATTTTGAAGTAGGTCTCAATATTAATAAACTAATTAAATTACTAACTACACTGTCTACACTAAATGTTTAAGCCTTCTAATTTACACCACAAAGCAGTAGAAACAATAAATGGTACCGAAATTGTTTCTCATCTTTCACAGGATCCTTATATTCCATCTAGAACTCACGTGGAGAAACACTTACCCCATGCACAGAAAACACAAAAGGAATAAAAATGGGTAAGTAAATTAATTTCTATTACAGTGAAAAATAAACTTGACTTGAGCAATAAAATAAATTGGTAATATTTTTTATGTAGTTACCTATAACAAAAGTAGGCAAATAGACCGCAGTACGTACATCTATCTTTATGTAGACTGGTTTTTTATTGATTGGTATCTAATATTTCACAGATTTTATGGTTATGATTATTAATATATATTTATATATTATTTTTATCTAATTATGAAAAGTCAACGACATAACCTGCAGCATTGGTCGCTCGCAGACTCGAATTCGCGCGTATTTTTTTATCTCGGAAGAAATCTGAGGGTAACGTTGTTGAGATAAGAGTGAGTTTGCTTTATTAGCTTTTAAATTCGATTCGCTTCGACTCTGTGCTAGCATGAATTGACTATTGGAATTGGAGATGGCACAAAAGAGGCAAGGTACATAAAAATAGTAGATGGTTCACCAAGGACAGAGAGTGACACATTACTAACGAGTGTGCATTTGAGCTAACCACACGAGCTTGTAATGTGTACTTTCCCCCGAGTGAAGCGAAGTAGGTAAGTTATACTTCACCTTCGAGGAAAATAAAAATAAGTAGAGTGTTTATAGAGGTATAAACATAGGTATCTCAAAATAATTAGAGTTGCCTTTGTGAGACTTTCATCGCATAGGCCTACCTAGTCGTATATACTTTAATCATTAAATATACGGCATACCTACTTGTATATTCTGATTTAGCAGTATCTATCCTTCATCGTCAGTAATTACCTAATAATATTTTGAAAGTTACGAAAAATAAAAAACAATTTTGAATTATTCAACTCCCTACTGCCTCAGCTGTGTCACCGTGAAGGTTTGATAGAATAATTTAAATAAAAATGCATTTATCCCGTAAAATATTCGTTCGAAATCAAATTTAGCAGCCTTCTGCCAATCAAAATTCAATACTTTATCTGTATTAAAAAATAAATATGGGTCAATAATGGATTTTAATTTTAGTTGCCCTAGAGTTGAAAAGTACTATTTTCTACCACGTATGTGATCACTTTCCAAGTATGTGAAGTATAAAATGTATTTTCAATGAGTCGACCATTTGAACCAAAGCTTTGACCTTGCTTTATTTAATTTCTAATAAAGTACAGCGAATTTACAAAAAAAAAATTGCGACAGTCTTAAATATTACAACTAATGTTATATTTTATCGCTAGGTAAATGCATTATATTAGCTGGTCGGCTCGTTTCAATACAAGTTCTTTTTTGTATATAAATGATTAGATAGATTTACCAAAAAAAAAAAAAAAATCACCCCATCAGTAAACTAATCTGTATTGTGTAGTTAGCCAAACAGTGATGTTTCGTTTGTTTACTTGTAAAAAATTTCCTTCCTTTTTCGTAGTCAGGTAATGAGCTTGTTAAACACAGCGAACGCGTGACTAGTGATTTTTCATTGATTTAGTAGCTACTCTCATGGAAATAAAAAAAGTGAACCGCTTTCTCGGTCCTCTTTCACTCAGCCAAAAATATTCGCTGTCTCTAACAAGACCTTAACCCGGATAACTTAACAAAAAACAAGATGATCATAAGTAGGTAATAAATAATACCTAATATAATTCGTTCCGATCTTGTCAATCAATAAATCATGAACAAATCAAACCCACTATATTAAAAGGTTAGTAGTATAATATAACCACCAGACAAAGTCACTTTCTAAGTTCGTTAAGAATTTATAGAATACGGATTTTTTACCTATTTAAATTTTTTTGTAACAAAGGTTGACTACTGTTTATCAGCTAGCGCCGTCAAAACGTCGAGCTCGTGATTTTATAAAATTATAATTACCACTTTTCATTGTTTTCATCTATCGAGTTTGAGGAAGTGACTTTGTCAATTTTGGCATTATTTTTTTCTCTTTTCTAGAAAACCTCACTTACCCTACAAATATTGGATCCATTTTTATGATAGGATCTTTTGTACCACTGAAATAAGACATCCAGAATTAAAACACAACATTTAAACGATTGCTACATAGCTTATAGGATAGTTGAAGAAGAAGGCAACAACTAGTTAACCCATTAACTGCCAAAATCTGATTTATCCGACCAAAGAATTATACTTCACAAACATAATAAAAAATACGATTTAAGCTACGTTGATAAAAAAAAATTCGGATAAATCGACTTGGACGGTTAAAGGGTAAGCATGTTATTGAGAGCGTGACGAGCATGAAGTAAGGAAAACCGACTGCCGTGCATCGCAGGTAAACGTTAAAGCTGACTTTAGAGGAGGGTCAGGCGTGGAAGTGGATCTCCCGGGATGGTGCCCGGCTTATACCGTGGCCACCTTTGAAGCGCGCTAAAATGTAAGTACCTTAAAAGCGCCTGAACATAATCGGCCCTGTTTAAACTTTACTTGAAGAAGCTGCATGCAAAGATAATGCATGCAATGAAGGGCGGTCGTATTGGACATACATTTTGATCGTGTAGGTATTAAACATTAGTATGGTACAGCTAATTTTCCTTTTCATATTTCAGGGTCGGTCCCATAGTAAAAGTTGTATTCATCGTATTCATTACTACGTTCATTTAGCTGTGGGTTAACCATTTAAACATGGTGTATAGGTTACAAATTCTTTTTTATTGGCAGGGGTGACACTGTTTTCTGTAGATTTTTTAACGTTTAATATAAATGCAACAGAATTGCTTAGGACGTCAGAATTTGGAGATATATTAATCTCAAAGTACCATAAACACGGTTTTTAGTATTAGTAGTACGAATAGTAAGTAGTAAGATTTAAAGTATTTTTTTGAGGACAGCAAATTTTTACGGTAATTTCTAACTAGAGCATCCTTTAAATCTTACCCACCACTAATTCTTCTCCTTTCAAATCCATTTTCCTTTGCGTCGCTAGTTTTTTCTCAAGAATTTTTAGCTACGGCGTTTCGATATTAGATTCCTATATTCCTTATATTTTGCATTTTAGTACTAACGAACTAAGTACAATATTAATAAAATGGTATACGATTATATTTAAAAAAAAACTATTAAGGCAGCATTATTTTTTCAATAAAATCAAGACAAAATAACGCCCTCGTTAAATGAGCTTTAGTTTCCAATTAAGCCTGTTAGTTAATCTATCTAAAAATATAATTTTAAAGCACAAAATTTGCCTTTTTTTTAAACTTTCTAGTAATGTGGGTCGCACATTACTAGTAAGCTTTATTCTTATTCTTGTTAACCCCTCGTGCTAAGCTAAATGCTTGTGTTACGAGTGGGTTCGGTACGGGTGGGTTTCGAACCGGCAGCCACATGATCGCCAGTCCGACACCCTAGCCATGAGGCTACCGCCGCTTAAGCTTTTAAGTAGTAGGTTGGTAGTAGGCAAAGGTTTAATAATCGGAATATTACTTATCAATAAATTTTAATAGTCTTCATAACTTAGGGGGTAGGCTGCTTTTCACCAAGTCGAGTAGCCCCCGAATGAATTCAAAATATGTACGGAATTTGAATGAAATTAACAGCCGCGCCAAGTAACTTAGCGGGAGCTTACTCGGAAATGTTTAATTGCCTTAATAGTACAAATACGGCCAGAAATGAATTTCAACAGAATTAAAAGGGAACACTGACGTAGAAAATGTTACTGTTTTGTGGATAAATATAAATATAGACTGATACACAGAAACAAGGAAATCTAATGTAATGTTTCCTACAATCCCAGCTAAACTATAATTTTAATTAAGCAAGTATAATAAACTATTTATAATTATAACTACACTGCCAAATAAAATTTATAAAATATCTCCAATGGTCTGTGATGTGATGAACCTTAAACTTTATTTTACTTATGAACCTTATTTTAATTATGAAAAACATGTTATAAGGTAAACCTATAGGATACAAATATTTATTTAAGCAAAAAAATCCTTCATTTAATAACGTTATTTCCATACATAGTATATCATGGAAGAATAAAGGTTTTAGGACACAAATACAATTCATTTTGAAAAGTTTATTTTTTACCCACGACGGAACGGAGATTGTAATAAATGCGTTTAGGGTGAGAGAGTGTTTGTAATAAGCATCTATGCAACCTATAATGTAAATTTACATACTTACAAAAATATTTTCCATGATTCAAATAATGCCTATAATAAACATTTCTCTATAAAACATATTCCATAAGCATCCAATCTACTGTCAAAAAGCGGCTCATTATGTATATTGTGACCAATATAGCTTACCTTTCCTTAATCGCAACACTGTAAGTAGTAGGCCAGGCGTTAACTTCGAAATCATACTTTCTCAATTCAGTCAAGTAGGCTTTCTGATCAGCAATTGGGCTGTAGAGAGCTTTTACAAACTTCACGTATTTAGAATTAGAAGCTCTTCCGTATCCTCGCAGTATGAACGAGAACGCTATGAGACAGCCAATGCTTCCAAAGAATTTCCCAAGTGATTTCATTTCATCCAGTGTGAATAATCCACGTCTGTATATGTACATACAGATAAATGGTGATGTGTACAGGGTTATGTTCAATAATGTGTTAGCCTGCAATGGAAGAGTTCAGTGTTTTGTAACCTTTAAAATAACTATCATTCTATCATTATGAAGTTACTAGTTTCTGCCCGCGACTTTGTCTCCGTGGACTTCAGAATTGGATCGTTATTCCAGGCTACAATCTATATCTCTGCGCCAAATTTTATCCAGACCCATTCAGCCGTTCTGGCGTGAAAGAGTAAAAAACATCCATACATACAAACTTTCGCGTTTATAATATTAGTAAGGATGTGATTAAATCTTACCGTTGATACAACTTTGTCACCCCATTTCTCCAGTCCTTGTGGCTGGTACACAGCCTAAAATAATAAAACATTATCATTAGAATAAAGTCAAAACTTGGCGACTTTACTTTATTAGACAAATAACGGCATAATAACTAATTGTGGCTTCCCACGGTGCATGATATTGTGGAAAGAGGCAGACAAACTTTTCCATTTTCTTTTGGATTTGGATTTTATCCAAATATAATCTGATGTAGATTTATAAATAGCACACCAGCAAAGCAATAATGTTCTTTGCAGTCCCACATTATACATCTCCGTTTCCCACAGATATGGTTGCAAATTAGTAATTTAAATGTGGTATTTAACATTAATGAATTGGACCATGCAGCTGACAGATGGCGCGAATACTGTGAGGACCTGTACAAAGACCCGTTTCCCAACGGCACAACTCAATTGTGGCCAAAAAACGGCCACAAGACTGGGCAGAGTCCACAATACTACTACTTCATAAAAAAGGCTCCACGAAGAAATGCGGAAATTATCGCACTCGCACCCTTATCTTCCATGCCAGCAAAGTATTGCTTCACCCTAGGAACAAGCAGGCTTCGTCAAAGGTAGAGGCACCCGCGAACAAATTTTGCCAGATAATGTTCGAAGAATCGTAGAAAAATGTAATGAATTTAACACTCCTGTCGTCATGTGTTTCATTGACTACAGCGAAGCCTGTGCCAACTGGTCGTGTTTGGCAGTTTCTGTCCGAATTTGGAGTGCTCCATCATCTTATCTCTCTGATTAGTTTGCTATATACCAATAACCATGGAGTAGTAAGGATTGACAAAACTCTGTCAAAACCATTTATGTTCCAAAAAGGAGTAAGGCAGGGGTGCATTCTGTCACCACTCTTATTTAACATATATGGTGAATATGTCATGAGACAGCCCTGTGAGGCTCCCAACCCTCACAGGGCTATCACAATATGAGGTATGAAAATCACCAATCTCAGAGGACACAACATTGTACGGCTAGTGAAAGAGAAATGTCTGAACACATTGACAGAGTGGAATGAGCGAGTCAACAAATAGGGCAAATATAAACAGGGCGACGACAAAGGTGATGACCATGGATCGATCCAAACAACTCGTTCACCCACAGGAAACTTACAACTGGACAGCGTCAATGAGTTCATCTACCTGGGTTCGAGTATAAGTTGTGATGGCTCATCAGAGAAGGGGAGACGGCTCCTGAAGATCTGGAACGACAGAAGCATCACCAAATCTACCAAAATCAAACAGGTTCACATTCTCGTATTCCCTATCTTTCTTTATGGAGCCGAAACGTGGACCCTCAAATCTGCTGACCACTAACATACACATAGACGCGTTCGAAATGTGGTGCTAGCGCAAGATGCTGAGGATACAGTGGACTGTATGAACAACAAACGCCTCAATACTGTATGAGGTCAAGATCAAAAAAAGGCTCTCGACCGTATGCCCGGGCGGTACCCTGGAATAATTTGGTCACATTGCAATTCGAAATCTTGATGGGTAACGGGAAAAATCGAAGGACGGATGCCTAGAGGGCGCAGCCCGATGCGGTGGACACACCAAATCCGCAATACACTTGACACTGGAATCCAGGACGCCATACATGTCGTCAAATAACGCAACAAATGGGAGATCCTTGTTCAGGAGAAAATCATGATGGGAGTTCTCGACCCTTAGAAATGACGAAGCGACGCGCAGAGACACAGAGAGATTAACAGTAAATTTCAACTCACAAACCATAAAGAGGTGTTATTTGATCTCCCACCCACATTCCTTCATCACCCATACTTGAGATTGCTTTTGTGATTTTTTCTCTCTGTGTGGGTTAAATTGGAAAGAGGATGAATGGGTCTCAGATCTTTCCTTGGCTTGAACAAAAATAGAATAAGACCACCTTTTGTGCAAGTCTTTTTGAAGATATTATTATCTATAAACAGTCTTATTCACATGAGTGAGACTCACACTTGACCTTACCGAGGATTCCATACAAATGTGTATATCATGGAGATCAAGTTGATAATAATTATCATTTCATTACTGAAGTTCATAAGCTATAAAGGCATTTCTTTCTAAAATGGGCAACTCATTCCAAGAAAGTTGTCTCGGCAACATTTTTTCTTATATATTTATTCAATCTTATGCAGTCAATATAATAGATATATTAAATAGATAAATTTATATTGCACGAATAAGTTTTAAAATGACAAATACCCTGAAAGTAGGCATCTGCAGCATATACAAACCAGTAATACTTGCGGTATCAGCAATACATTGTCATCTGAGTTTAGCTGTTAATTTACATAATCCTAGTATGATAGCCATAGTAATTATTTGACAATGCAGTGATACGATCCTAACAAACACCAGCAGCAAAGTCCTACAACCTTCCGAGAATCCTTAAAAAACCCAGCTCAATTACTTAATCTCTATAAACCATGATCAGTAAATACAAGGAAATACAAAGGATGTGGACATCCTGAATAATAAAATCCAAGATGCAGATGCAAGTTCACATTGAATGACAATATTATAATACTCAAATTTATCAGTCTATTATTGTTCAATTGCTTGGCTGGCTGACCAGGGTCTCCTCTCAGATTGGGAGTTATGAAGCTGTAGCCCTAAGCTAAAAATACTAATTAATAATACTCACATCTGTGGGCCCATCTCTGTAGATTTTATAAAGCCGAGGAGAAAACAGACACTGCCAAACTAGCTTCATTGTGAATTATTTGACCTGACTTGGAAAATTATAATGGTAGCAACAGCACACTTTGTCTAAGTTTATGGAATTATCACGCAATCTGATGGCTCAGTGAAACATGCTCGATTGTGACTTAGAAATAATGAATTACCGCCACGTAAATAACTGATTTAATTACAAATTTTGTGAACGTTTGTTTATCAAAAATTTTTAGGTACATGCATCAATTTAGATATATCACAAATGAAGTAACCATATCGGTTATGAACCAATTAAAGTCCAGTTGTAATTCCACATAGCCAATCAATAATTTATGCACGTCCTCGCTGTTTCTCACAAGGTAGGTAGGTACTGCCTGTATTTCAGTCTGTACTGCTGAGATGAAAGAAAATGATTTTACTGACTCTGAATCACAGACTAGGTACTCAGAGTTAGGAGCTGAATGAAACAGAAACAGGTAGATGAAACGACTGAAACGAAAATCGATTGAGGTCATGAACAATACTTTTTTTCTATACATTTGGGATACATGGCGTTTTGCCTCGTATTCTTTGTGGTACCATAAAAATTCAATACAATTAATGTATTCTAAATAAATATATGTATAAGCAATAGGTAGGTAGGATGTACAATAAAAATATGTATTTTTTTGTTTTGGCGGTCATGCGTAAGCCTATCCCGAATAGGCTTACGCATGACCGCCAGTTGTAAATTTAACAAATAAAGTGCTTTTCTTTTACAACATACATTTGCGTAAATCCTTACAGCTCTACATAATTATTATAAAACAAAGGGCCGGGGCAAACAATAGGCATCTGATCTGTTTGTTCGCGATAAACTCAAAAGTAATGAACGGATTTTCATGCAGTTTTCCCCAATAGACACAGTGATTCATCAGGAAGGTTTCAAGCTTTTAAACTTAGCTTAGAAATGGGGCAAAGAGAGTGAAACTATGGGCGAAAAACTAGTGTTTGGCCAATTTTTGATGTTGATACGAACATTCTTAATTTGAAAATGTTGTCGTAAATCTGGAACTCTGAATTTTTCCAAGTCAATTGTGAATAGTCAAGGTAGTTTTTACATGTAGCATAAATCCGCCAGTACTTTTTTTCCTTCCGCCGGTTAGAATACAGACATAAGAAAAAATCGACGATATGTAAATGACCATCTCTTGTTCCTAAATTATTTAAGACTAGCTTTTGCCAGCGACTTCGTCCGCGTGGAATAGTTACTTTGTTCCATATGAACTTTCATCCTCTATTTCACCCCTACATTGTAGGTCAAATTTATAAAAAAAATATCAAAATCCTTTCTTAGGGGATGCCTACATCATAGTAGCTATATGCATGTCAAATTTCAGCCCGATCCCTCCAGTGGTTTGGGCTGTGCGTTGATAGATCACTATGTCAGTCAGTCAGTCACCTAACGTAAGAGTAGACAAATATAATCAGAAAGCTCCGAACTGCTAAGCTATCGGGAGTTACACGTGTTATTGTGATTCAACCATAAAAGATAGACATTTGCTGTCGTGGAATATTTTTTATATAATTTTAAGGAGAACATTTCCGTCATACATGATTTCTGTTTAGCTTTAACCATTAAGGCTTCACACGCGACGGAAGCTTAAAAAATGGAGTAAGTTCTCCTGTTTTCCCAACATTTCCCTTCACTGCTCTGCTCCTATTGATCGTAGCGTGATGAAAAGTATACTATAACCTGCCCAGGAGTATGAAGAACACTTCGTCGAGTGGTTTTTGTTATAGAAAATATAGATAGATTTTCATAGCCATATTTGAGTACTAGTATATATTGGATAGTCTCATAGCAATGCAGCAATGGCATAAATTTAACTAAAAAACGTAAAATTTATTAGGCATATTGTTTTAAATGCTGATAATTTTTGATAATAAGGCCCTTATTGGTATACCTATTAACATACCATCACACCTGTATTCCCCGAAGGGTTAGGCAGAGGCGTACTAATGTACACCCACAGTTCGCCGGTATGTTTAGGTCCCATGTAATAGGGGGCGAGCCTATTGCCATTAACCGGGCACAAATCCAGACTCCGAGCTGCTACTGAGAATTTCATAGAAAAACCCAATAACACTTTGGTCGACCTGGGGATCGAACCCAGGACCTCTAGGGTAGCAGTCGCGCTTGGTACCACTAGACTAATGAGGTATACCTATTATTGAATAGGTAATATGACTTCCCATCCCAGATTACCTTTTGGACCACTCGGTTTGGGACATCCTATAGGTATCCCAATCACAACACCAAATAAAATAAAAATAATTAAATATTCATGAAAGAAAACATAATATTACCTAACGAAGTTTAACATTAGATTGTCGCGCCCAAATTGTCACAATTACCCTAAAATCTAGCACAATTTTAAAATATGATAAAACCACCATGGGTCTTACAAAAATAATAAACTTATTAATAAAACATACTTAGGGCTTAATCAAGGCTTTATTATGTTTGGCACGAGTTTGGCAACCAGGCGCCAGGTCCAGGGACTACATAATATATTAGTAGTCTATGCCAGGGACAGTGTGAGTGTTAAACCATATTGACTGATAGAATGGATAATATTGCCAGTAAACATACTGTTGGAAGAGATACCCGTAGCTACAAGAAAAAATAATATCAATATTCCTGCCAAGTAAAGTCTTCTGAATACCTACGTAACATGTTACGTTACGTGTATAAATTTTTCATAGCAATGACTTAGCAAATCGTTAACATTGTTCTGCATTGATCTCCATATTACTCATTCACTGATGATATGATATTGGCCAGTGTACTGAGTACTCACTGCTTATTATCTCATTTATCTGTAATCATCTACATTTTATAGTCTACAGTTTGGTTGGTATTGCAGTTGTAATTGTAAGCATCTAGCACTTTAAGTAGTCTGTGGCGACGAATGAAGCGAGTGACAGAGATACTAGTATCTCATATTAGTCTGTGACTGAGAGAGAATATAAAAATTGGTGGTACACTTTGTTCTTGTGTGGTGGTAATAAAAATTAAACAATTTTTAGAGTGGAGAAGTTGTTTTTAGTTTGAACTGAATGTGATCGTCATGAAACATGATTTGTGTACTGCAAAAGGCTGTTTTGTGCATCGCGTTGGTTGTTGTGACCGTGTCTTGCAGAATACACAAACTGCATCTTTCGGTGAGTTTGAGTTATACATTTACAATTTATTGCTAATATTTGTATGGTTGATAGACAATCGGATTGCGAATACCGTAGTTTAATTAAATAAACTACTTACGTGATGGGATATTGATGATTATAATACAAATGTGAAGCCCTGCATAAGCACTAACAAAACATTCAATGATGACCACTGTGTGTACTCCTGTAGACAACTCCATAAATCTCTTGACTATCTTGAATCTCTAATCACTAATCCCAGAAAAAGCCTTAGTCATATCTGATACCTGATATTATTGATTAAGTAATTTAATTTAGATTACACACTCTTAAAATGTATTATGTAAAAACAGCTGTTAGTAATTTCATGTTTAAGCAATCAAATAATACTCTGGCACAATTTATTGCCATATTTGCATTAACCCTTTTACTTACAAAGAGAATGAAAAATGTAAGGTCTTAATGAAGAAAATTACAAATGGATCAAACTAAAAAAATACTTAGTGAATGGGGTGTCAAGCAAAGCTTCTGTCTCACGGCTGGACCATGTTTCTCCAGATTGATACAGTGCTAAGCAAGAGTGGGTGGTTTATGTAGGTTTTTATATACATTACCTCAGAATTTTTATAGTGATGTGCATATTAATTACCCTAATTTACAAAGAAAAAACCCAGGGGTGAGGCACATAATTTCTTGTAGATTTTTTTATGCTAAATCTAAATCCGGCAACAGAATAATTCTACAACATCAGAATTTTGAGATATACAAATCTCAGTGTTTTTATGGTACTCAAACACTGTTTTTATGGTAATTTCTAACTAAAGCATCCTTTCACTACAAGTTTTTTTCTCAAGATATACTTACTGTTTTATTTTTATAATGTAGTCCATTAGTACTAAAATTCAAAATAAAAATTCAGTTAATATTGAAGTGCTGTAGTTAAAAATTTATATCTTGAGAAAAATAACTTATAGTGAAGCAAATCAAAATGGATTTCAAAACAACTGTAATAATTTGCTGTCTTCAAAAAAATACACTTCAAATATTGCTTAAACGGTATTTTTAGCATTTCGAAATTGGTATATCTCCAGATTCTGACATCATCAGAGAGCAATTCTGTTGTTGGATTTAGATTAAGCTACAAGAAATGATGTCTCAACCTTGGGGAAAAAAAATGATTGTAAACTAGTGTTATCACTAGAGCTTTAGCAAATCATATTATTTAGTACTGAGTAACAAGTACTGAGTAACACATTCACCAACTAGTACCCAGTACTGAAATGTACTATGAATGCATTTAATTGCGTTTAGTTTCATTGATTTTTTATACAAAGAAATACAACTGTTTCACTATGCGTAAGTACCATTGATGCGTGAATTGCAAATTCAGTAGTTTTCCGTCAGAGTCTTAGGGTAATGATAACAGTTTACTTGTAGTTCTAACCAATTTACCTATAAATCAAACTAAATTTTAATTTACGTTAATCCTAATCTTGAGTCCTAATCCATCAGTACCAGACACTGTTCCCCAATACTGGAGGTGGTAGCTCTCCAGTATTTTTTTATATTTTTAACCTTGATTAATCATCACAAGAATTTGCACTAACCAAGCAACCTTGCCAATCAGAGTGGCAGATCTTGTAGAATTTCCACTAATTATATTATATGCAATGCAATTTGATCTGCTTATAAGCACCGTCACACAAGCGCACCATTGCAAAATCAATTAAGGTTGATCTTGAAGCATGAAACTTAGGTAGGTATTACAAGTTACTGTTGAATAAACTTTTACTGCCTATGCACAATGAAATATCAAAACATCTACTGTCAGATCTTGAAGGCAAGATGTAATATTTGAAGGTTTGATGACCAGTTAAGACAAACATATAATACATAACATAAACATACATAATCAACCCATTATACTGTCCCACTGCTGGGTCTCCTCTCAAAATGAGAGGGCTTAGGCTATAGTCCACCATGCTGGCCTAGTGCGGGTTGGCAGACTTCACACGCCATCGAGGAAATCTCTCAGGCATGCAGCTTTCCTCACGATGTTTTCCTTCAAAAATGTACGACTTCTGAAGTAATTTTACCTTGGAGCCCAAGAATGGTGTCCACTGTACAAACTGAGGACGACCCCAGAAGTCGGCATGCGTATCTTTGTAAAATGCGAGGCAAGACTTAGTTAACTCTTTGATACTTGGTAGGTCACCAGACTTTTTGTTATGTTATCATGATCTTCTATGATATGCCTACTCCCGACGCTTAATATTTTATGAAAGATCATTATGGAGGTTATTCAAAAAGAATAATTATCTTTATCTGATCTATACCTATAATCAAATTGTAACAGGCCGATGTCTTCTTCTGTGCAATAAAGATATTAAATAAAAACTAATATAGGTCTTTATTAGAGTAACGGAAGCCAAAATAACAATTTTTAGAATTTTTGTCTGTCTGTATGTTTGTACGCGCATCAAGCAAAAACTACTGCATGGAATTGAATAATTTAATCTTTTTGGGATGTGAGTGACACTGCGGGCTGCTGCAGCAACTAGTAATAAAATAAAAACCAAATTTCTTTAACTACCTATTTAATACTCTTATGATACCCTTTGATATTAATAAGGGGATGTGTAAGAATCTACGTATGGCTGTGCGTTAATGAGATATTTGTGTGGTATGAAGATGTGGCCTCATCACCGCCGCGAAAATTGCTAACGGCGAATTCTAACAAAGCAGTAACTTTGAGTTATGCTACTTATATGTATACTTATACTTTTTATTATACCTCTTATATATACCTCTTATATTTTATTATACTCTTGGTATACTTTGTTAAAATGTGCCTAAATGTAATGCTGCTGCAATTCATTTATTCAGTGTTTGCACAAATTAAACTGGTTGTTTTTCCTGTTACGTTCCGGTTGGAATGGCAAATGCTTCGGCGTGATAAGAAAATACACAATAGCCTTTTTAAGGAAAAAATATAACGTTGGCAGTCTATGAGGATTACCTAATCATTTATGTTTACTCGTCTATGACGAATAAATTAGGGATTTGGCTGAACTAGTGGTTGGTTGGCTTGATTTACTTTATATGACTTTCTATATCACTGCACTATCGATACGGTTCAGAGTTCAAATAATATGATGTTATAGGTTATTCGTGTAGCTATTCCCCCCGGTGCTGCCTGTATCTCGCAGTTGCCGAGCCCGTGGGAATTTTCACAATTACATCTGCTAAAGATGTCTAATTGTCTATCTAGTTCATAAGCATGCCAAATTTGAAGTTTGTAGACTACTTACTTGTGAGATTCCGTGATTTATTCTAGTTTCTTACATACTACTACATAGGTGTGTACTTATTGTGCTGGCGGATATAGATAATTACTTCATAGCTTCGTAAGTTGTTACTGCCCTTTAACTAACAATAGAAATTCATTAATGCTGAAGTGATATTGATCTATATATGTATATTTCTGTGTAATCCTTTGTGTTATGTTACAGGATGATGAGCGTCGTTACGTAGACCTGACGACTTTCGGGTTCTTCAAGGGCGGTATCCTCGATGTGAAGATGGTTAATTTTATGATGCCTTCGGGGCCTGTATACGGGGAGGTAAGAGCACAACAAATGTATTATCAAAATAGCAGAGAACCATGCAGCTGATCCACAAAATAATGCATCGTCGGAAATTATGGTACAGAATAATCCTCATTAGTCTAGTGGTCCTAAGCACGATTACTACCCTAGAGGCCTTGAGTTCGATTCCCAGGTGGTGTTGGGTTTTTCTATGAAATTCTACGTAGCTCGGAGTTTCTGTGCTCAATTAATGGTAATATACTCGTAGGTTTCCCCTCTCTTACATGGGACCTAAACGTGCCGGCGAACTATGGATGTACATTTTCTCAGTAATGTTGACAGTTGTGATGGTATTTTGGTTATTTTTGTGTATTATTATTATGGAGTAATAAAGATTATTCGTATTCTTATTTAAACTAATTTGGGAAAGCGAAGTCTGGTCTCGGGGAGTATAAACTACTTAATAATCATCAATATAGTCCGCTTGTAAGTAAGCAATCTAGCATTTCTATTACACGAAGAAACCATATATCATTACATTTTTGAAACGAACTAAACATTACACAACAAGATAAGTTGAAATGCTCATGTTAGTGGCCTCAATCGAGTAAGACAACGGCTTGGGTTTTCACCCGAGGTCACTTAGGTATCAACTGAACTATTAGATTCGATTCGTTTTGTACGTTTAAATACATTTCGTTTAAATTATTTTACGTTTGTTTGACGGACGCTATAATAAGATTCTATTTTGCGGTTTTCCTTTTTACCCGACTACTTGATATCAGTGTTTCTTCCGCAAAATTTGTGTAGATACCTATGGAAATTACAAACATTTTGTTGCAAAAGGTTTGCAAATTCGCCCAAAAATTTGTTAAATATTTAGCGATTTTATACTAAAACTTTTTTGGGCACTGGATGTAAGAAGGCAGTCTTCCACGAAGACGGAACTATCCTGGCGGAGTTCGAAATCGCAAAAAGGCGCGTTAATACAGGACACAATCAACTCAAAAGCACATGCTTCAGCACCACTGCTGGTACGCCGTGGCAAGGAGTTGCTGCACCAAAGACTGATAGGCGATACTGCACTTGAATCGTTCAGGGTCTAGTTCGAGGGAAGGAGAGTGCCTAGGAGCGAGTCTTACTCCTTAGCGCTGTAGGCCAGACTACAATCAGCATTATGTAGGTTTGGCGAGTGACCAGAAGGCACGACTACTAGAGGGATAGCTCGCAAGCTGCTCGCCAATTCTGCCGACGAAATCGAACTTGGCAATCATGCTCTTACTGAAACTCGATGCAGCATTTAGTTTTCGCTTTAAATCAGAGACGTGAGGGTTCTGATTAGAACGGGCCGTGATCCAAGCCTCCTACGCAGATTACTTGTTAAATCTAGCTTTCTGGTTAAACCACGGTCGCCTTCTCAGTCCCACAGTTACTAGGAGTTTGGGAATAAAACATTCCATACCCTCCAGAATTGCCGTAGTGACAGTGGAAGAATTAAAAAAAAATTGCATTGTTTCTCAACCTGGGGGCCCTGTTCAGCTTTATAAGGGGGTTGAATAAAAAATTACCTGCATGTATATGAAATATACCTTTAATTTACTGTTTTAAGTTTAAAAGAAATTTATCATACTTAAAACTGTATCAGCCGATTTTAATTTTTATTTAACGAATTACTAGATTTTAGACTGCCTCATTAGTCTAGTGGTCCCAAGCGCGACTGCTACGCTAGAGGTCCTGGGTTCGATCCCCAGGTCGAGCAGTGTTATTGAGTTTTCTATGAAATTCTCAGTAGCAGCTCGGAGTCTGGATTTGTGCCCGGTTAATGGCTATAGGCTCGCCCCCTATAACATGTGACCTAAACATACCAGGCGAACTGTGGGTGTACATTAAGTACGCCTCTGCCTAATCCTTCGGGGAATACAGGCGTGATGGTATGATGGTATGGTATTTAACGAATTATATAAAAATTAATTATACTTTTCACTTAGCCTCTTATTTTGAATACAACAAAAACCAGTTGACTACCCTATTGATTAAAAAACCAATGTTGATATTTTAAATAAATAAAAAGAGACATGAGAGACAACCCTATGAATGGAGGATATTCGCTCCCGACCCATAGTTTGGAAAAAGCTGCTTTAAGTCGTTGGTTATTTCTGCCAGCCCCCTTAAGTCTGTTTCATTTAAGATTTGCTGGACTATGTCTTTAATTATACTTATGTGTATAAAGCATCAATACATTTTCTATTTCATTGAAACGCTTTGTTATTTTCCTTTGCAGTATGGCTTCACATTGGATCGAACTATTAACGCAGCGATCAGTCCATACCTGGCGCAGTCTAACTCAGCAACATGCTTCCTGAAAGAAAGTGACAGCAGCATATTATCTCCGCAGCATCCAGCGATTGTGTTCTTAAAGATGGACTTTAAGAATCTCAGGTGAATTTAATTTTGAATTGAATAAATAAAACATAAGTAGATATATAATCAATAATATATAATAGTCACTGACTCTATTGATTGTTCTGATACATTAGCTAAACTAAACTTTTATATACCATCTAGATCCCGACGACTAAACCCGTCTTTTAACTTGCCTATCGTGAAATCCAACTACAGCCAAAATGCGTTTGTGTGGCGTGCGTGTAACAACTATAATCAACTAATTAAAAATACGAACCTTGACATTTTCAATATCAGTGTACCCCGGGCGAGGAATATTCTGAGTGTGGACTTTTTCTCATCACTGTCGTTTATGCATTAGTTGCTCATAGGCATGGCTTTGTACTACGTAGTTACATAGTTCATATAAACTCACTTTTTGTACATATGCTCTAGCATAATTTTCTATGTTGCTATCAGTGAGGACATGTAATTGGCCTACTATTGTTAATTGTGTGTCTATTTACGTCGATTGTGTTGTTTGTCCTCCTAAGAAAAAATAAATAAAAAAAAATAAATAAATAATATTGGTCGCAATAAATGCGCGTCTGAAGTTGTTTGCAAGTAGTTTAGCAGTGGTAAATCTATTTTACTTATAATAAAGCTGAAGGGTTTGTTTGTTTGGACGCGCTCATCTTTGGAACTACTAGTCGGATTTGAAAAATACTTTTTGTATATTCATGACGAAGGTGAGGCGGTTGAAATCGCGGGGCACACCTAGTTTTATTATAAACACTAGGTGTAATGACAATATGGTCGTAAATGTTTCGCATACGTGAATATTGTCCTTACTGAATTCGATATGATTGCACAAAATTATTATTTCACTGATTGACGATCGTTCGGAATGGCTTACTTTAGATACAAGCTATTATTACCACCATACTGTAATTTATGGCATCATTATCACTCTATGTTCGGTCAAAATTGATGTATGGTAGATATATTATCGAATGTTAACGAGCTATCATAGTAAATTTAGATCCAAAATCCTGAAAAGATAAAAAAGAACAGAGAATAAGACTGGTGGGTGTTAACTATAAAAAACAAGTCGCGCAAAGATAAAGGGATTAGCCAGTCACTAGGTTAGCAGCGCGGCCGACGAAAGAAACTCGGTACACCCATTTAAAAATTATTATTCTTTAGATTATAACTCTGTTCTATGCCCTATAATAATCTTGCCAGATTGCCATTGATCAGGCAAAAACCCAAACACCGAGCTGGTATTAAGAATAGAAAATCCTAATAGGTAACACTGCTCGATTTCTGGCGTAGCAGTCGCGCTTACGAAGACTGGAATAATGATGCAGTATGATTAATTCAGTGTAAGATTAAAATTATGTACATTACATAAATATTATAAATGATGTAAACTGAAGATGATGTCGCCTCCAATGTAAATTCAGGAGCCCGTGACACTGCGCATATGCTTGGGTGACTACTCTTCACATGAAGACACATATGTAAGGAGTGCAGCAGAAAACCGGTGTTAAACAACGCTTACGTTGTGTTTCGCCGAGTGAGTGAGGTTACTGGAGGCCCAATCCCCTTTTAAAAGGTCGGCAACGCACTTGTGACTCCTCTGGTGTTGCGGGTGTCCATGGGAGGCGGTAATCGCTTACCATCAGGCGATCCGTCTGCTCGTTTGCTCTCCTATCCTATAAACAAAATCAAACACCTATGACAATCGTTAGTGGTAGTCAGAAAACTTGAGAACCAGTTTGTCCTCGGGATAGACTTATAGACATAGACAGGATAGATAGTGACAGTCCGCTTTGTTTAAGATACTGATATTCAGTCGCATCTGATTCGTCTGGAAGCCACTCTAAACATAGTTGGGGTAAAGCTTGGAGAAGGTTGGGATGACTCTGCTAATCTTTTTTTTATGGTAAAGGAGGGCAAACGAGCAGACGGATCGCCTTTTAAAAGGGGATTGTGCCTCCGGTAACCTTACTCACTCGGCGAAATACAACATAAGCGTTATTTGACGCCGCTTTTCTGCTGCACTCCAGTCGAGCCGGTCCATTCGTGCCGAGGCATGGCTCTCCTACGTAAAAAAAACGTAATCTAAATTGATATGGGCGACTAAAAATGTATTTTATGATTAACTAGCCTCTGCCCGCGACTTTGTCTGTGTGGACTTCAGGATCAGAGTCAGACCTGGATAAAAAGTAGCCTATATGTTATTTCAAGCTATAATCTATCAGTGTATTAGATTTCATTCAAATCCGTTCAGCGTTTCTGGCGTGAAAGAGTAACAAACATCCATACTTACAAACATTCACGTTTATAATATTAGTAAGGACTAGCTGTTGTCCACAGTTTCACTGCCATCCGCATGTTTTTTTTCTGTGAAATCAGTCAATCCGTTCTCGTTTCGTGAATTTTGCGATGTTTTAATAGTTATGATGATCATAAAAATCCGTCGAGAAGTTCTTGAGTTATAAATGGTGTAACTAATCCGACTTTATTTTATATATAAAGATTATATCTATTACAGGCTGAACGTGACCTGCAAAGCAAAAATGCTTCATCTCTATCAAAACAAGTCTGCTATACCGTCCCGTAAGTTGATTTTCATTTCATCATCATCAGTGTAAGCGACACAGAAGGTAAGAGAGCGCCATCTAGTTTTGCTATAAGCCATTGTGACTTAAAAGATGCATCCTAGTTGCGTATAAAATTTTTGTAACGACTCGCCAATGACTCCATAAACTGAGGCGAAAATATCGCCTCAGTTTATGGAATTCGTAGATAGTTACAAATTACCTGCTTGCTCTCTTCAATAAACTTATATTCGTCCCCTGCTGGACGGACATCTTAGTTGACAATCTGTTCTTTCTTGAAAAATCTGTATTGCCGAGTCCGTACGACCTGAATCTCTATGTTCTGGGTGTGCTCGCTCCATAGTCGACCTCAATTTGCCCCGGAGGCAAGATTGACAAACCCATTTTTAATTTAAAAAAATACATGGTAAAAAGCAATTGTTGGTAGTGTACAGGCCAAAACTAAAAAGGTATCAATACTAACTTTATAGTATATGAATGGTACGTGCCTTCCGAATCCGGCCGACATGCTCTTTTGGTCTAGTAGAGCCTAATCGGTGCTCAATCATTGCCAGCTGCTTTCCGACGACCTGTCCGGTTGGCGTGCTAGAATGGGCAAACCCACAAAGATAAAAATATTTTATATTTCTTATAACCTACGTTGTTTATTATAAGGCGGATTTAATGCTATTTGTAAATATCTACATTATACCTTTAGTGATTAAATAACCCTGTATACACTATGTTAAAAAATCCCTGTCCGATCGGAGAGAAGCTTAAAAGTGTCCCACATCACCACATAAAATAAGAAACGGTAAATATTCATGAAGTTTAAAATTCACGATTGTTGTGCCAAAGTGCCGCAATTGTTCCAAAATCTAGCATTGTTTGGTACCCAGGGACGGTGTCGCTGCCACCGTAAATATTATTATACTAGCTTTTGCCAGCGACTTCGTCCGCGTGGAATAGTTACTTTGTTCCCTAGTTCTTCGCCCGCGGTTTCACCTACGTTGCCCCGTTCCTGAGGGTTGTAGCTTGATGTTTTATAGCTTGAAACCTTTCTCATGAATCACTCATTTTCCCAACATTTCCCTTCACTGCTCTGCTCCTATTGATCGTTATACCTATGACTATAACCTGCCCAGGAGTATGAAGAACAATTGTACTAAGTTTCGTTGAAATCCGTCGAGTGGTTTTTGTTTCTATAACGAACATACAGACAGACAGACAGACAGACAGACAGACAAAAATTTTACTGATTGCATTTTTGGCGTCAGTATCGATCACTAATCACCCGCTGATAGTTATTTTGGAAATATATTTCATGTACAAAATTGATCTCTCTACAGATTTATTATAAGTATAGATTATTGCCATTTAAGTTTACTTGTAAACTGAAAACGATTTTTTAGATAGAACCAGATGTCGATACCTTCTCGTCGGTCGGACAGGGTTTTTTTTAACACATCTATACCAATATTATAAAGCTGAAAAGTTTGTGTGTTTGTTTGTTTGAACGCGCTAATCTCAGGAACTACTGGTTGGAATCGAAAAATTCTTTTTGTATTGGATAGTCCATTTATCGAGGAAGCTTATAGGCTATATAAGATCACGCTACGCCTCTTAGGGACGGAGCAGCGCGGGTGAAATCGCGAGCGGGTCGCTAGTTATATACAATTTTGTCGCCTTGCCTCAATATTACAACTGTACTTGTTTTAATAAAATATGGTATTTTTCACAGTGATACCCACTGAAGAGAAGTGCTACTACACAGTTCTACCTATTACTAAGGAGACCAGAAATGGATTCGACTTCTACAATACTAGCGTAAGTTTTTATTATTTACCTTTGGATTTCTTCCAAGTATTTATCAACTACAATATTGCATCAATATGTTCAATTAATGCAACTAGTTAGAGTTTATCTTCCTCAGTGGTCTAGTTAATGGTCACATGAGCGGTTGCTGGGCGTGATCCTAATGCAACACAAAATAATTAAAATTGTTTCACAAGCTGAGTTTGACTGATGGACGGCGGGCGGGTAGTAGTAGCACAAAACTGATCGATATATAAAGTCAACGCAGTACCTCCAGGTCTTGAAGTTTTCGACGTACCTACCAACGATTAACTAAAGATCATCCTTACACTATTGAGATAGAGTTGAAAATACAATGAAAGTAATAATTTAAAACGTCATATGCAACTCTATCGAGGTCCATTATTCTTTTTCTAATACTGTAAGACGTGTATAGACTTTATTGCATTTTTTAATTAAAACCAAGTTTTATGAATTCTACGGAACAGTCGTCTTGAAATCATTGTGTTTTATCTACATTGTACAGTTTGCGTTGTACGTGGTCACACAGAAAGAAGAAGGACTGTACAATCTATACTTGAACAACTGTCCCAAGTCCGATGTAGGGACAGCGCCACCAGTAAACACGATGGTAAGTTTTTATTACTCATTGTCAATATTTGGGTGGGTCAATAAGCTTGGGAATTGGTCCCGAATTCCCGATAACAATGGATAGAAAGAGAAGCGGAAGGGTTTTGCGCTGCAATGGTACACTGTGGGCTAATAATAAAAATAATATCTATACTAATATTATAAAGCTAAAGAGTTTGTTTGTTTGAACGCGCTAATCTCAGGAACTACTGGTTGGAATTGAAAAAATATTTTTGTGTTAAATAGTTCATTTATCGAGGAAGGTTAGGCTATAATTGCTCTTAGAATCTAACCTCATATTCGGCCGCTTTTACAAATTAGTTCAATAGACTGTGAAAGACCATATTGGGTTAAAATATAATATACAGTATAAAAGTAAAAAATATATGCAACAAGTATCGGTATGTTTAGATTATAACCCAATCAATAGTCCTGCCCAATGGTATAAGAGGATAAATAGTTATTTAAAGCTAAGGGTTATCCATATAAAATTTCCTAAAAAATGTTATTCTAGGTAGAAATCTTCGAGAGCAACGACGGCAACTTCCTCTCAGCTGGCGAGATGCCTCTCCCGGTGTTATACAGCATGATGTCACTAATATTCCTAATGAGTGCCGTGCTGTGGACGTTCATACTGCGCACGAGTCGACAGCCCGTGTACAGGATACACATCATCATGTGTGTGTTGGTGTATCTCAAGGCACTGTCGCTGGCCTTCCACGGAATCAACTACCACTTCATACAAACTAAAGGAGAACACGTGACTGCGTGGGCGATACTTTACTACATAACGCATTTGTAAGTATTGTTTTATACTGTAACCCACTTTGTTCAAACTCAACAATCTGTTGAGTGAGGCAAGAGTAAACAGGAAGCTAGTATCTACGAGATGCGTTTATGCCTCGATGTGCCCGCTGATTTAAGATTCTGGCGGAGCGAACGCCCAACTATTATTCAAAGCAACTTCAAAAATCGGCGTAAATATTGTTATCTCTTATCTAGCCACACGGCCCCCTTAGAAGTTGAGTTGATGGAAAGTTAGTCTGCGCTATTTATTAATATTTTTATATTTTTAATTTTTTAATTAATAGTTTAACATTTTTCTATGAATCAAAGAAAATACCGAGTATTATGTAGTTATTTGATGAGAAAATGCTTGTAAGAAAATTCTAGTTATTCCAAGCTGTTTTGTTAAACCTCTGTGACTATTTTAATATTGAAATTATACTTTTTTCTTCTATTGTGTTTGTTACTATACATGCTAAAAGACTAGTTATTATTATATTACGACGACACGATTGGCGTAGCGGTTGAGCGATCGGCTTCTGCGCCACGTGTTGTGGGTTCGATCCCCACACGGAGCAAATATTTGTATGATCTACAGGTAGTTGTTCCGGGTCTGGGCGTTTGTATATGTGAGAATTTGTGTTTGTAAACGCACCCACGATACAGGAGAAAATCCTAGTGTGGGGCAACGTTTTTTTAAAAAAAAAAAAAAAATTATATGAACTATACTCTGTTGTTGATTCCTCTTCTTCTTATACTCATTCTAACATATTAATATACTCCGACATTGTCTAGATTGAAAGGGGCGGTCTTGTTCGTGACAATAGTGCTGGTGGGCACTGGCTGGAACTTTATCAAGCACATACTGTCAGACAGAGACAAGAAGCTCTTCATGATTGTCATACCGCTGCAGGTAAATATTTTTATATACTCTTTAAATGGGCAATTGTACAGTATAGAATCGGAATGGTTCGTTACCATAAAGACGAGTTTAGCTTGGATGAGTCCATGAAATAACTGGCAGGCTAGTTTGTTAAAACAAAAGTGACTACATAGATTTATTTACAGAGGTTTTATTGTGAGGGTAACCTGCTTCGTAAATATGTAGTTGTAAGTCATTAGAAAACGTCAACCTTGTGCGTTTATCGGGCGAGGTTATAAAACCCAAGTTCTTCAATACAAAGCTTAAAACGTTAATCTGAGTAATATCAAACTTGGTTGTAAAACATAATTTTCTTTAAAGCAGTGTATTCTGTCATCCTTTGCAAAAGAGGTAATATGTGCTTGCTAAACGGTACAGTTTGGCAGTCATCAGTAGTACATGTCTAGTTAACTTTTCCGAATATAAGTATTATGTTAGTAGGTATAATTTCTATGTCATCAATATAACTTTAATACTTTGCCTTCGAACTGAATTTCTAGAAATCTGAATCCTAATCCTATTGTGAGTGTGTCACTAATTTGTTACAGAAATTCATTCAGGTCACACTATACACTCGTATATTTTTTCCGTGCGGGAATTGAAGCCGCGACCCATAGCGCTAAAGCCGATCCTTCGACCACGTCTCGATAATTGGCTATTTACCATAAATAGAGCCCATCAACAAAAACAACAATAAACTCGGAAAAAAAAATAAGGAAGTTATAAGCATTTTAATTTTATGTTACACAGAAAACGTACTGTAGAGAATTGTGACGTCACGACACACGGCCATATAAATCCCATACTAACGCTCGTTTTGTGAATCTTGACAAAAAACTTTAAATGCATATATCTTGGAACTTTAGCCGTTTAAATTATTTTTTCAGAATATGTATTGTATTACATAGTTATTTTTAATAAATCAAACACCAATCAACTATCCATCACTACATAGTATAAAACAAAGTCGCTGTCACTGTCTGTCCGTCCCTATGTATGCTTAAATCTTTAAAACTACGCAACGGATTTGATGCGGTTTAATAGATAGAATGATTCAAGAGGAAGGTTTTAAGCTATTTAACATTACGCTACGACTCTTAGGAATGGGGCAAGGCGGGTGAAACCGCGGACAGGTCGCTACTTATGATTAAATGCTTTAATTTACAGGTGTTAGCAAATGTAGCGGAGATAATACTGGCGGAGAGTGAGGAGGGGGCGGCGGAGCACAACGCGTGGCGCTATATCTTCGTGCTAGTCGAGTTGCTATGCTGCGGGGCCATCATGTTCCCGGTCGTCTGGTGAGTACATAAACAACACAACTTTGCCGGTACTTCAGTAATTACATTCTGTTTTTCAATTATCTCATGATTCATAATTATTTTTTCTATATTTCTTCCGCCTGGCACAGGTTTAATTTTATTATTATAGGAATATAATCTATTTACCATTTAAAAATATTATTTTATCTATGAAATTCAATCACTTCAGCAAATACAACACATAATATATAGCTATGCTCCGCGCTGATCTTGTATTTCCCAAACCCTTGTGAAATTCCCAAAATTCTTTCCTAACAGATCCCTATAACCTGACCTATGTGATCTATTTGCCAAATTTTAAGATTCTAGGCTTCATAGATTTTGAGATTTCGTGATTGATCAGTGAGTGGTATTTTGCTTTAGTTTGTATGTTAGTCAAAGTAATTTTTTTTATTACGATTTACATAACATGACGTAATAATCAACTCATTATACTGTCCCACTGTCGGGCACGGGTCTCCTCTCAGAATGAGAGGGATTAGGCTATAGTCCACCACGCTGGCCTAGTGCGGGTTGGCAGTCTTCACACGCCATCGAGAAAATCTCTCAAGCATGCAGGTTTCCTCACGATGTTTTCCGTCACCGTTTAAGCACGTGATAATTAACTATTTATCATGTGCGTATACATGACTTGAAAAGTCAGAGGTGCGTGCCTTAGGTTCGAACTCGAGACCTTTGTCTTCGTAGTCCAACGGTCATACCACTAGGCTACTTTATTACGATTAGACCACTAAAAAAGGTTCTTTTGAAAATACAAAACTACTTGCACTTAAAAGTTATAACCGGTCAAAACTAATTTTAACTGCGACTAGTTTTAACTCGTTATGAGTTTTGCCTGTAACCTATACAAACAACATGCAAGATATAGACAGATATAGGTATGGTAAACATCGTTATTTCGCCGTTATATCTTGAATGCACTAGTAAATGGAGTGTGGTTGTTTAATCTTATGTGGTGACTCCTCTAATTAACTCCTCTCAACATTTTGGTCTCAGGTCGATACGTCACCTACAGGACGCATCGAGCACGGACGGCAAGGCGGCCATCAACCTCCGCAAGCTGAAGCTCTTCCGCCACTTTTACGTTATGGTCGTCTGCTATATTTACTTCACCAGAATCGTCATATCTATATTGAACGTAAGTTGTCATAGTCACAGTATAGGCAGGATTGCTCGATTATTTTCACCTCTAATAATATCATAAAGTACTTTGAGATAAATAATGGGCATCGGAAACAATCGTATAACATAATACAATTAACAATAAGTAGTTTGGCCCTAAAAATATATATTTTTTTTATTACAATTTCAACTTTCTTGTAATGAAATAAATGTCAACGTCATTTCTAAGAAAAGCAAATTAGTTGCAAGTCGTGCGAGCGGCGCGCCGGTGTCACTGTCACGCGACGTGCGCTACCCTTTTGTAGAACTATACAGAGCTGATATAACCCTTGATTGTGATTGAATTGATTTGAACACTTGATTCTATTTGTGTTTTGTTTGGATGTAATATTTGCAACTCGGGTACCTACAAGGGCTATTTCATAAGAGCAGCTCTATATCATTATACTGCCTAGATGTGTCGGTCATCTTCGTAAACACGAAGTTAGCCCATGCCAATATTTATCTTGCACTTACGCCTTTTTCCCCACAAGAGTAGTCAGAAACTACAGCTGCCACTTGATACGATTCTTGCAAATTTCTTCCATATTCATACATCTAGCCATAAACAACCGCCGGTGGCGAGAATTACGCACTTGACGTTTCTAGTTATAGTCAATATAATCGGCGTATGTCCTTCTAAAGGTTCTGTTAAGGTTCTTTACTAAAAAGGGTCTCGAGTGGAGACCACGCACCGGATAACGCAGCATGACCTCCTCTAATGAGTTGCACAGACGACCTGTTCGAGATCGCTGGGAGTCATTGAATGCAGGCGGCATATAACTGGCCATTGTGGAAGTCGTAGGCTTTTATCAGCACGGTGGAAAGGGACAGAGAACTGTCCACCTCTCTCCCGATCCGCAGTAGACGTACCGGGCGTAGGCTAACAGATCTCCGGCCTCCATGAGCTGTGGCCTGCGGGCGGCTGACTTGGGGAGTCCGTCGTCAGTCGTCAGAAAATGGCCCCAGTAGGTGGCGCGCGTGTACAGCGCAATCGCGAGGATAGGAGGCGAGGCCTCGCCTTGTGGAGGTGTTCAGCTTATGCTGGACCATAGCCTCTTAGGGTCGTGGCGAATGTCACAAATTCCATGGCCGTGGCTATAGGGCAAGGAAAAGCAAGTACGGTTTTTAGTCGGTACGAGCCCGACATACCCTACCGCCTCCCAGGCGGCTGACTATCCATGAGGATTTTCCGTGCTAGAAAAAAAAGGCTGATCAGCAGTGGACCTCTTTTGGCTGATAATGCTTCCATCTCAGCATATTCTTATCAATTCATGTCATTAATTTACGATTAGAATAGCATACTAAATATGTTTTGTTCATTTACGTTGCTAGATCACAGTCCCATTCCAATATGCGTGGATTGACGAGATGTTCCGCGAGATGGCGACACTGGTGTTCTTCGTGATGACGGGCTACAAGTTCCGGCCCGCCGCTGCCAACCCATACTTCACGCCCACACACATAGACGACGTGGAGCCGCAAGTGTGAGTGTACTACATATATACATTGATACAGGAAAACAGCTCTGTGCGGTTATTTCGTCAATGATCAATTGTCAATAATCTGACGTACTGATAATCTCATAGTTGAAATGATTAATAAACATGCTACCCTATTTTTGCTTGTGAATTAACTCATATTTGTCATTATTAATTGCAAAATATTCAATATTTTAAGTAGTAATAAACCCGCGTAGCCCACCCATTGATATTTCGGAGACCTTACGCTACACTAGCGCCTCTAGCGAAGAGTTCACGTGCTATAGCCTTAATTGAATATCGATTTTGACATAATAGAAGACCTGGAGCCTTGTACGCAAGTGGTCGTGGAGCAGAAATGCTAAGTTTAATTCCCAGGCATTGATTGAGACATGTTGCTGAGTTAGGTTTTTTATATATATACAAACGGAAACTTTTATATTATTCTCATGGATCTTCACCATCACCGTAGGGATTTCAGACCCGTTCGTATTAAATTCGCACTTCGCATCCATTGATTTCAGGTAGGGGTCAAAGCTAATACGTATTATGTCTGCAGCCTTTCAGATATTGGAGTGCTTGAGGGAGTGACGAGGATATCAAATCGAGGCGAGAGAAAACGGGAGGACTTACAACCTCTTATGCAAGAGACTAACTACAATTCTGATTAGCAGTAAGATTAGTTTTTATATGTTAGCTTTAGTTAAATGCTTGGGAAAGGCAGATTCATAGTATTTTTACTTAGTGACGTCATGACGGCCATACTTCATAGTGCAGTATTTTATTCAATTGAGGGAAACAACCACCTTTATTTCCACAATTTTACTTAAATGTCGAGCATCTTGGAGGCGTCAATTTGGTATTTTCATTTATTGTTTTTTCTTAAATTGTCATAAAAAATTCATCGTTTCAACTGCTTTCCTTGTTTGCAATATAGATGATATTGAGCATGTATGGCTGTGTATGTATGAGGACGGGTCTCGACTTCTTCAGGTATCTACTGTTTTTGGCGCAAGCAGCAGCATAGGGTCCGTTCCTCAATATATCTATATTGCAACTTGGAAGTTGAGCAAGCAAGTATTTATGTAAATAAAATGACATCTATACAATAACGATTGTCAGCGCTTTTGAATTTGCACATTTTGATTTGGCATAATTGTGAAAGAGTTTTTTTTTGACAGCCGAGGGTTCTTCTTTATTTGTTGTTAGGGCTATAATTAGCCATTCAAAATATGGCCGGCACTAATTTCACATGACAGTTGCTATGTACTCGTATGCTTGTTGTGATATTAAAAAAATCTATAAATTTGCTTTCCCCAAGGTAAATTTTGAATGCTAGTCCGTTTCTGATAGCATTTCTGTACATTAATAGGTGCAGTCCGCGGCAGAAAAAGAAGGCTTTCCATCAAGGGTCTGTTTCGTAATAGTTGGGTAACGCTTATCTGGAGATACTTTAATTCCAATTTCGAATGGGATCTTATTTTGTTTTTTTTTAATAGTTACCCTTCTGATGATAACAATCGTTGTTTGACAGATTCATACTAATACATATTGTAAATCCCAAAGTATTTTTGGCAGTTTCATAGTTACTTTCGACCAGTAAGTTTACTGAAAAAATACACTACACTCTGTACTCTGTAGCATGGTGCGGGTGACAGTTGCCTGTATGACGTTCTTATGGCATTCTGGTTGGGTTTAATTTAATTTACTACAGTTATGAATTATTTATTATAGTACGAATGTGGTACAGCTAAAATACTAAGTCATAATTTGTGAATCGCGTCAACCTTCAAGAGTGAAACGAAATGTTACTGAAACTGTCACCCGCACCATGCTACAGCGCAAAGAGTGTAGAGAGATCTAAGATACACTTCTCAAGTAAACATTTAGATTTTTTAAATGTATTATGTTACTAATGTATATTTTAAGTGACATGTATCCAATCGAGTATATCACGCAGGAACTGGACTTGGAACGTGTTGCTTCTATTGAGCGACTTTCATATATTAGTGATGTGACTACATTGGTAGTAATAATCATGAATTGTAATAACATTGTCATGCCACCAGTACGTCGGGTAGGTAGTTCATTCGTTCTTTAATTTTATTATTTAACAAGTCCTATATAAAGAATGAATAAATGTTAAATATTTCTTATATAATATTTATATAATATGTATCCTTACATAGTATAAAACAAAGTCGCTGTCGCTGTCTGTCCGTCCCTATGTATGCTTAAATCTTTAAAACTACGCAACGGATTTTGAAGTGTTTTTTTTTAATAGATAAGAGTGATTCAAGAGGAAGGTTTTAAGCTATTTAACATTACGCTACGACTCTTACGAATGGGGCAAGGCGGGTGAAACCGCGGGAGGGTCACTAGTGTATAATAAAATTGTAAAAAATGACTGCCTCATTAGTTTAGTGGTCCTAAGCGCGACTGCTACGCTAGAGGTCCTGGGTTCGATTCCCAGGTCGAGCAAAGTGTTATTGGGTTTTTCAATGAAATTCTCAGTAGCAGCTCGAAGTCTGGATTTGTGCCCGGTTAATGGCAATAGGCTCGCCCCCTTTTACATGGGACCTAAACATACCAGCGAACTATGGGTGTACATTAGTAGGTACACCTCTGCCTAACCCTTGGAGAAATACAGGCGTGATGGTATGTAATACAATTGTAACAGGCCGATGTCTTTACAAAATAATATAGGGGGTCTTCATTAGAGCAACAGAATTCAGAATAACCATTTTTGAATTTTGTCTGGCTGACTGTCTGTATGTTTGTACATGAATCACGCAAAAACTACTGCATGGAATTGAATGCAGTTTTCACCACTGTATTGCTCTAGTCTTCATTAGAGCAACAGAAGCCAAAATATCAATTTTTTGTATTTTGTCTGGCTGACTGTCTGTATGTGTGTACGCGAATCACGCAAAAACTACTGCATAGAATTGATTGCTAGAGCAAATACATCGGTGAAAACTGCATTCAATTCCAGTTAGACCTCTAGGTCTAACCGAAAATCTGGTGTATGTTTCATCTTGATACGCCGCCTAGAATCGGACTTATAGTACCTATGTTAATCTTTTTGGGACGTGAGTGAAACTGCGGGCAACAGCTAGTATAATATACAAGAAATAATTTGTAGGATTCCCAATATGATGTTTTAATTTCAGTAACAAGCCGCGGTCATCATTGTGTCCTAGTTCAGGGACGCGTTCAATATCAGTGAAGAAATAATATTTTTTTTACCACAAAATGTAATTTAATCCTAAACGTAATATATGGTTACGTAATTATTATGTACATTTTGTGATAATTTTTAAGTTTCTTTTTTAGTTTTATAATTTTTTAAATTGTTTTGATGTGTTCCTTCATTGATTCTAAACCCACCCCTGAGTCAGAGCGCGCAATTTAATTAACATCCTGTATATAGAAACCTACGAAAAAGAAGACACCGTAATTGTCTCTCAAGCTTAATTTAAATAATTATTACGAGGCGGGCCCTTGTCAAACTTAATTTAAGTGTAATCACCCTAAACCATATTTTTACAATTCCCTTTCGTTTAAGATTTCAATGATTTTATTAAGTAGAAACGTGTATATTTATACTATATTGTCTTCCTTTATATTTTTTAGTAGAAATGATTATATTTATTTACCTGTAGTTTTTGTACTGTTTCAGTTATAGTTTCGAAATTCTATCAACCGTACTCACAAATGTTTATTGCATAATTGCATAATATATAATAAATCGTTAACTACCGATTATCTAAAGACTAAATTAAAATTAAATAAATTAACTTATTATCATGGTATCCTGGCTCTAATTAATTTTTTTAATATAATATTTTACTTTGTCTGAGCCTGTTAATTGTTTGCCAAACAATCTATAGATAAAAGCTTCCTTAATATGAATTAAAACCTTTGGCCGGTTTAACAAAATTACTAAATTATTTTCTACATAACTCTTGTTACGTTTTATTTTTGTGGTGACTGATTAAATTAATGTTTTATTTCATTTCAAACTTGAATACATTTGCCGTTTCAAATGTCAAAAATATAGTTATACAGACGGCAATGAATGTATAGGCAACAAGCATCTGAATACTGGACGTGCTGAGATGATATATTTTCATAGTATAGTCTTTACCGTGTGTGGCGTGACTTCGATCAGTTTGAAATGGCTAAACCTAATCCTAATGTGTAAGTACGTAAACTTTAACTTACCAGTCGCTTGCAATAATCAATTTAAAAAGGCAGTCAAAGCAGCTCAAGACCTCAATTAGAGCCAAGTGAAGGGGGTCAAAATGGCCACTTAATAAATCAATATGTTTCACCGACGCTCGGCAGAACAATGTGCGGTTGTCCAGTATAAGCTGACCTCTTTAGTGTACGAAAAGCCAGCGATATATTTGGTGTTAAAAATGTATTCTAAGAATTTCGTGAAGTTGCTATCGTAAAAAGAAATACATTCCAAAAAAAAAAATTAGGCGATCTTAATTTACAACCAAAAATTGTATTGAGTAAAATATTTTTTATGCGATTGTACGGGTGGGCTGCGCTGGCGTGTGCGCTGAAAAGCGAGCCCCCGGTGAACGAAATAAAGTGGCTGTAATTTGTGCGTAATGAAAACTTGCATACCTTCGAAACGGATAATAGTTTTCTTATTTTTTATTTTCTTAATTTTTTAGTTATAATATTTTAAACGACTCATAATTTTTTTTAACACCTTATATGTATAATGCGAAGTCCAGTATAAGGACATGGCAAGTTTTGTACCCATCAAAGTGCCCATTTTAGCCCCCTCTGAACACTTTGTAATGTATGGTATATCAGATTTGTGGTCGTCCATGAATGACGTGATGTTGCAACTTTTTAACGCCCCGGTGATACTTGATGTGGTTTTAGATTGCCTCTCCCTAACCCAAAAACAAGTGTATTTATTGTGTGTATTCGAGCCGCGAATTATTAATGGACGATCCCTTTGATGATAATATTAGACAAGGTCAATTTCTAGGAAGTTCTTGAAGTTTGTTTTGTAGTAAAATACACCCACGTAATATTTGTAACTATACTCGTAAATACCTATAAGACTACAGTAGATATATTTAATCACAAAGAAATTAATCGAATTTTGAACTATTTCATTTATTTCCTTTTGTTTGGTTGTGAGTTGTCCCTCATTTGATGTAATTTTATTTCGTAACGTGATTATTAACTTGTAAATAAAAGTATCATTATGAAATTATGGGTAATTAAATCAGCTTTTTGTTTTGTACATAATTATATAAAGTTACTATGTTACCCCATAGGGTATCAACGCAAGTGATATGGAAAATGACATGCGTATATTGAAAACGGGACTTGTTCCGAAATTACCGAAGTAAATAAGATGATTTGCCTGTTATCAATCATGTCTATCACAAAGTTTCTTGGTGAGACAAGACTTGTAGATTTTTTGACGCTAAATCCAAAGGCGTTCTTTCAGAACAGCATATTTTTATGGTCATTCCTAAGTAGGTTTGCCATCCGTACTATAATATATAGTATTCTACTATATACAGTTGAAGAAATATATAGTACGCAAAAATACTATAACATTCTTTCTATCTGGAAAGATAGAAGGGATTTTATTTGTAATATCGAAACTAATTTCAAACAAACCCCTCATACATTCCATAAAATATTATATTTTATTGTAATGTACTATATTTTTATAAGGTTATTCGGAAAAATATTATATCCGGCCGAAAAAATGTTGGCAACCATATTTCTAAGGCATCCTTTAGACTCTCTCTCTAAGACTCCTTTAAAAACAATTTTCGTTTGTTTCGCTTCGATTTTTTTTTCTCAAGATATGGGTACCATTTTACATAATGTAGGTTAGTACTAAAATGTAAATTTAACTTAAAAATATATAAAATTAATAACACAAAAAAAACCATGGTATTCAATTTTGTTTTCAATAAAAATAATACGCATGTCATTTGCGTGTCAGGATTTTAGGTTTTATTTTTTCCATTCACGGTTGTATGTATGTTTGTCCACGCACTTTACATAATGGACCAAAGTAACATTTGCTAGACTTATCTATTAACAAGTTGTGATCTATTTTACCTATAGACGGCGTAGAATATGTCAGATTTTAATTTAAAAATATAATTATTAATTAATTTATTAATATATTCATTTTAGAAGGTCCATCTAATTTTACGTTAGTAAAGACGAAAAATACAGGGTTTTCTTTGTTTCTTAAAGTCTCTGGCTGATATTCAGAGACGAATGTATGCGTAAATTCGTCTCTGAATATTAGCCTTTAAGGAAATGTCAGAGATTGGGAACATTTTTATACAAAAACGTTGATTTGGTCCCGATTCGATTTGATTTATCTCTGTCAGGCTGACATTTGTTTTGACAAGAAGTCTACTACGAAACAATTAGTAGATTGCGATTATGCTTATCATGTCACGTCTATCGCTCGCAATATATCTCTATCTTTGGTTTCTAAATATGCCACATTTTACTGTACATAATGACGTCGAATTATCCAGTAAGGATTGGACTTGTCAATAGATTTCGAACGAGTATGATTTCATATTATGCTTATTCAACACATTTGAGAACTTTTTTTACTGTAATAATCGTCATCCATAGTATCGATTCTGTATTATGGTGCAGGCACCCAAAAATCTGACTTAATTTACTGCCTATAAGTTACAAATTACCACTATGGTACGTGTAGTTACTGCGTAGGTTGACGAAATTACGCCCTAAGCTCCTACATTTAAACATGCATTTAGTTTAATATTAATTTTGTTTTCATGTATCCTTTTTAGTGTGTACAGAAATCCTGAGATTAACTGGCCGACGATGACCGTGTAAGGCAAGAAAGTAATTTGTAGATTACCCTTGACCTCGCTTTTATTATGGATTTTGTAGTAAGTAAAAGTTATGTGGACGGGTAGTGACATAATGTCTCCATTTTCGTATTATTCGTGTAAATATTGCAGAATTTACCTGATCGTTCCCATTAAAAGTAGCGAATGTCCACGAATATGTACCTACGTAATATTTCCAACGAATAAGACAAATCGCACCGATTTAAGAAAATAATTATGTATATCAATTATGTCGTGTGCTCCGACTCGGCTCGACTCTATGTATTATGTATCATAATTATAATACATAGTCTGTGTATAATTGGCTCTAAACTCCCGTTTTCTAGCCGCAGAATATTTTGTGTTGTTGTTAGGTATACTAGATTGCAATAATAAATACAATAACTATTTTTAGAATATTAAGTGTTCTGTTGCTTAATCTTACGTTCACGCACGTAACGTAAATATCGTATATTGTCGTCTTAAAACCCAGCACTACCCTTACGGCCGGTCCTTATAACAAATCCCTTGATAGATTTGCTTAATATAGACATGATTTTGACATTATTTGTATGGACATTATGTCAAAATCCTATCTCTAGTAAGCAAATCTACCGATTGATTTGATAATGTTATCAAAATCGTCATTCATTATGTTCAGTAGCCTTAGCACGAACAACTTGCGAAAAAGTATTCGTATCGTCACGATAGAGGCGCTGGTCCATATCTCATACAAATTGGTCTCCATGACGATACGAATACTTTTTCGCAAGTTGTTCGTGCTAAGGCTACTGAACAGTAGCCTTAGCATCGTCATGGAGACCAATTTGTATGAGATATGGACCAGCGCCTCTATCGTGACGATACGAATACTTTTTCGCAAGTTGTTCGTGCTAAGGCTACAGAATTGTAGATTTTTGACAGTTTGGTCTACGAAATCTGTCAGTTATTCTTATGTCATTTATTGTTATTGACCATTTTGATACAGTTAAAATAGAACACTTATGGCCCTGGAGTAGCGTAGACTTGTGCTAGTTTACCCGACTTTAGATAAGGACTTTTATTTCGAATTTACTGTACACCTACAAGCCTTCATTTCGGCCATTTCAATTATGGATATGTGTTTTGTAAAAAATCTACTGTACAAAATAAATTTATTATTATTATTTACGTTGTTTTATTTTATTTTCTTCTATTTTCTAGTATGGTTTTCCTGATATAGATACCTATTTCAGAAAGGCTGTTGTATTATTGAAATTTAAATTACCTATGTCAATGAGATACAGCACTTCGTGAGATACTATAAACCTACTTCGTGTTAGAAAAATCTTGACCGTCTCATCACATACATAAATGCCTCAGACACGCCTTTTTCATTGGGGTAAGTACAAACAGAAACAACAGAACGCCGTCTAATTAATGGATGTTTTTTTTATAAATGTCATATATGACTTTAATAGTTTAGTGGAAACAATGGCGGTAGGTATAAGAAACACAAGAAGGTATGGCAGTAGTGGCAAGAAAGGTAAGTATCTGCAAGTAAAGCTTATGCATGGACATATCGCGGACGCACGTGCTGCGCTATCAACACAGATTAGGGTACCGAGCTATTGTTTACGCCAAGACCTCGTCACGCGCTTATGAAGTAGCAGGCTACCTTTGATGAAAATCATCCACACTTCATTTATTTAAAGGGAGATTTAGTCAAAAATTAAGGCCTTAATTTTATTAGATATTTATCATAACGAGAATCTAGTACCGAATACTCTCCTTCAGTATCGTTATTGTCTCACCAGTTAGCCTCTATGGGTTTATAGAATCTTTGTTCTAGGAACAAGAAAGTGGCGGTAGTCTAATGGCTAGGGCGTCGTACTTGGATCATGTGGTTGCCGGTTCGAAACCCACCCATTGCACTACCGACGTGAACCCACTCGTAACACAAGCATTTATCTTAGCACGGGTTAACAAGAATACTAGTAGGTAATGTGTGACCAAAATAGTAAGTAAGTAGTTTTTTTTTTAAACAAATTTAACATTAATAATAGCATCACAACGACAACTTGATACATGACTGGCCAATTACATGTTTGTTACCTATTAATATTTTTTAAGGTAAGTACCCACAATATGCTAGGTATTATTATTAGTATAATATTCAGTTTAAGCTGATCTCCCATTGTACGGAAAGCCATACGATTAGGTAATTGACAGCGTTAGCGAGGTGAGGTCAGCATAAAATGGTTATGTATAACGTGTAGCCAGTCTTCAAAATATAATTATCTGGTTAAAATAACAATATAGGTAAGGATTTTATTTTGCCTTTTAAGCTTACTAACAATATGGGTACCACATTACTAGTATTCTTGTTGTTGTGGGTAGATGCTGGCTTCGATAGTAATGGACTGTAAAATGATGATAGGCCGGTCACTTGCACAATCGTACGCGTGAAGGAAAGGAGGGAAAGGTACTTACGGCTCGGCGGCTATGGCGGCTTCTTGTTTTAGTTGTTGGTGAGGTGCACCTCTCTTGCCCCTTTCCTGGGACGTCCCTGGGGTTGTGGAAAACTAACACACACGCGTTATGATGTGAATAAGTTAAATTATATGGGTTTTCGTTCGCGCCGGTAGCGAATGCGTGTCCGCTCTTTGCTTCTTGGTTGAGTGACCGGCCTATCATCATTTTACAGTCCATTACTATCGAAGCCAGCATCTACCCACAACATTTTTCTTCTATGCTTCTACAGCCGGTAACGACGTCATCGACGTATAGATCCTTAAGCAGCACTGCAGCAGCAGTGGCGGATGGCCAGAAATAGCGCCGACGACACGCCGAAGGTGACGCGTTTGATCCTGTATTCTGTGATGGGCTCCTCAGCTGAGCACCTAAAAAGTATGCGTTGATAATCTTGATGATCATGAGTTATACATATTTGACGGTACATTTGACGTACGTCAGCTGATAATACGATGGCGTGCATCCGAAATCGTAAAATGATATTGTTGATGTCTGCTTGAAGCTTGACGCCTGTTAATAAAGTGTCATTAAGTGACCTCCCTTGTTTATCCTTGGCTGAAGCGTCATAAACAACTCTCAGTCGAGTGGAGACACTGCTGGGTGTCACTACTGCGTGATGTGGAATATAATAAGCAGTAGGAGACTGACACTCGTCAGAGGGAACGCGTTCCATCTGACCGCTGTTTATGTATTCCATGATATGTGTTTTATACTCTTCTCCGAATGACGGGTTCTGAAAAAGACGATTTTCAACCAAGCAGCTTGAAAAACGTCAGCTTGAGAAACGACGTAAAGCAACAGAATAAGAATCATTGAATGACGGTAATGATGAATCACTTGTTAACACCTCGTGCTAAGCTAAATTTTTGTGTTGCGAGTGGGTTCACGTCGGTAGTGCAATGGGTAGGTTTCGAACCGCAACCACATGATCGCAAGTTCGACGCCATAGCCATTAGGCCGCTTCAAAATTAAATTGTTCACGTTAGACGTTGATTGGTTATTTAGAGGATTACTATTCGATATGTAGGTACGCCATCCCCAGACTTTTCGATACAGAGGTAGCCTATATCCTTCTTCATGTCAATCTACCTCTATATTTATCTACCAAAATTCATTAAAATTAACAGACAGTCACATTTATAATATTACCTAGTATATTATAAATGTCAAAATATATCAAATGACCATATGTCAAAATCCTATCTCTAGTAAGCAAATCTAATGAGTGATTTGATATTGGCCGTAAGATGGCAAACAAGCATATACGGCCCGCCTGATGGTAAGCGGTTACTACTGGATAGATATTGATGTGTAGCCGTGCGTACCAGACTTATTCTTCTACTAGTCCTATTTGTGGCTCGCCGTATTGTATCAATCAAAAACGACGTCATCAGGGTTATTTTAATTGTGTAGTTATACTGTGTCGACATAGATGTCGCTACCATACCTACTCTCTGTGCTGTAACGTTGCACGCTGTCGTATCGGATTGAAAGATTTCCTCGTCACACGTCTTAACAATGTAATGATGAATGCGGATATTCTTTGGTAACGGCAAGTTTATTTTCAGAGTAATGTAGGTATTTGTATATATACGAGTAGGTACTTACCTAAATCTTCTATACTTATAATAAATCTGTAGAGAGGTCAATTCTGTACATGGAATATATTTCCAAAATAACTATCAGCGGGTGATTAGTGATCGATACTGACGCCAAAAATGCAATCAGTAAAATTTTTGTCTGTCTATATGTACGTTATAGAAACAAAAACCACTCGACGGATTTCAACGAAACTTGGTACAATTGTTCTTCATACTCCTGGGCAGGTTATAGTATACTTTTCATCACGCTACGATCAATAGGAGCAGAGCAGTGAAGGGAAATGTTGGGAAAATGAGTGATTCATGAGAAAGGTTTCAAGCTATAAGACATCACGCTACAACCCTTAGGAACGGGGCAACGCAGGTGAAACCGCGGGCGAAGAACTAGTAAAGAATATAAATATATAATAATAATAAAAGAAAAACGAATATGGGGGTAGGTATATTCGTTTTTCTTCAATATTTAAAACTAGCTTTTGCCAGCGACTTTGTCCGCGTGGAATAGTTACTTTGTTCCCTAGTTCTTCGCCCGTGGTTTCACCTGCGTTGCCCCGTTCCTAAGGGTTGTAGCGTGATGATATATACATTGATAGTTTGAAACCTTTCCCATGAATCACTCATTTTCCCAACATTTCCCTTCACTGCTCTGCTCCTATTGATCGTAGCGTGATGAAAAGTATACTATAACCTGTGGTTTGGGCTGTGCGTTGATAGATCGCTATGTCAGTCAGTCAGTCACCTAACGTAAGAGTAGACAAATATAATCAGAAAGCTCCGAACTGCTAAGCTATCGGGAGTTACACGTGTTATTGTGAGTCAACCATAAAAGATAGACATTTGCTGTCGTGGAATATTTTTTATATAATTTTAAGGAGAACATTTCCGTCATACATGATTTCTGTGTAGCTTTAACCATTAAGGCTGCACACGCGACGGAAGCTTAAAAAATGGAGTAAGTTCTCCTGTTTTCCCAAGATTTCCCTTCACTGCTCTGCTCCTATTGATCGTAGCGTGATGAAAAGTATACTATAACCTGCCCAGGAGTATGAAGAACAATTGTACCAAGTTTCGTTGAAATCCGTCGAGTGGTTTTTGTTTCTATAACGAACATACAGACAGACAGACAGACAGACAGACAGACAGACAGACAGACAGACAAAAATTTTACTGATTGCATTTTTGGCATCAGTATCGATCACTAATCACCCGCTGATAGTTATTTTGGAAATATATTTCATGTACAGAATTGACCTCTCTACAGATTTATTATAAGTATAGATGTAGAGATCAGCCTGTTACAATTTTATTATTGGTATGTATAGGTGATTGAATTTTTTTCTGTAGCTTCTAAGTCCGACGCCGACGGTGCAAGTCCAACCACTTTCGGCGCCTATCTACCTAGCAATTATTATTATTGTAATCTGTGAATCAGAACTTGAGTGTTGGCAATCCGCCAGCAGTAATACATAATACGTTGCGGTTGCTCTAAGACCATATTCACGGTATCAACCTCAGACCTGTGAGAGTTATGATCATATTTTTAAACATTTCCACTCACAATTGGAGCTACCCGACTCGATAACATAGCCCGATAACATAGCTCCGTGGTATGTTGTGTTCCTAACGGTGAGCAAGGTCGTCAGAGCTCCGCGAGGAACGTTGTGTTGACAGATAGGATAAGCATCACGCTATTGTCTTCTATGCTGCCAGCCCAACTATTCCTCCTTGATTTACAGGGTCGGCAACGCGGGAGTGATAACCCTTGGAGTTGCAAGCATCCATATGCTACGGTAACCGCTTACCATCAGGCGGGCCGTATGCTTGTTTGCCACCTAGTGGTATAAAAAAAATGTTTTTATGGGTCAGAAAAGTCTTCTACGTCTCTTCATTTTATTACAAGATTTATTTAAAAATAAACGAGGGGAGAGTAAACCAGTAAAACATATTTTGTAATAAGTATAGCTATAATATTTTTACACTTTCAACTTTTCCTTAAAAAGGGAACATGTAGGTAACTGATGAAGTATCTAGTTACGTAAGTTGTGAAGCTCGAGTTGAAATTCGATGCCTACAATAATATAACGAGATATTTGGGGAAAAGTTTAGTTCTAAGAAGTTTGATTTGTACATAATTATGTAGGAACCCTTGCCAAACAAAGTAAATTAGTTGCAAATTACTCTCATTTTCTTATATTCACTATGTATTCACCTTAAGTTTCCAGTAGAATTGCAGAGAAGCGAAACGACCGTCATAAATAATAGCACCCTTTATCACCGACAGCTAGTAAACAAAGTGATGTCTGAAACGTCGTGTATTATAAACACCTTAGCGTCGGCTGTCGTAACGATTCAAAACTAAACCTGAGCAATAAATCGTAGTGAAAAGACGTTCCACAGACAGATACCTTTTTATATCGAGACCATGGTATTACTTATAGCTTAGAGCCAATAAAGTATATACCTACATAGATAGTATTTACAATAAAATTGTAACAGGTCGATGTCTGTACATTATAGATAAACTAATATGGGAGGTCTTTATTAAAAAAGCAGAAGCTAAAAAGAGATTTTGTCTGTCTGTATTTTTTTACGTGCATCACGCAAAAACTACGGCATGGAATTCAATGCAGTGCATTCAACAATGCATTGCTAGAGGTCTAACTTAAAATTTGGTACATGTTTCATCTTGATATGCCGCCTAGAATCGGAATTATAGTATGTTAATCTTTTAGGGACGTGAGTGTAACTACAGGCAACAACTAGTTATTTTATAAACACATAAAATTGGCCGCATATTATATATCAAACATCACTCGAGGGCTTGACTGTAGCAGAATACGATTTGCTTGGCTCGACCAAATTTTTTTTCATGTACCTACTTATTCGTAATGTTCAGGACAAGGTTTTTATGAAAGGTCTTTTACTTTAAATCTACTGAAAAAGTCGGAAAATTGGGTGAAAAAATTACGCAGGCGAATCTGATCGCTAGGAGATAATTATTTAATAGTATTTTAAATGCGAGTTAAGCTGTTTTTTGGTACCTAATCATGCGAATAATTCATTATATTTACCTAGCTACTTATCTACCTACTCATAGTACGTACCTTTCTTTGTTCTCCGGGCTCTGAGCAGTTGTACCTACCTATCCGGATTGTATCTAAAATTTGGAGAAAAATGTCTACGTGGACAAATTCACGAGTATTATTAATTTAATTATTAGAATGAGGTTTCAAGAAAATAATTTTAAAGCTCTTGGGCTCCATAGATATTAGTAAGGTAGGATTTAGGTTAATTTATCGTTAGATTTAAACTTTTATTGAATGCACCCACTCGTCATAATTAGGTGATCTGACAGTAGGTAGGTAAAATCACTAAAAATATGATAATCTGATCATAACATCAGGATTCTCTTAACGATTTATCTGGCCGCGAATTCATGACGACGCGCGATGTCTTGCCTATTCATATTGAATTCTATTTATTGTACATTAAATATTATTTATTATATATAATATGCTTTACCTGTAAATCTTGATGAATATGTGCTTATCAGTATCTTTCGGAGAACACATGTTGATATATGACGTATGTTAAATGACGCTCCTCTGTCCTACTGTATAAACTTTGCTGTGCCGACAGGGACCATAAGTAATTGTTTCTTAATTTTAAGCCATCGATCTGTACCTACAAATTATGGAATGCAATAAAGTATTGAGTAGATAGTTATTTTTTTAGTAAAGTAAAAAATTCAATCGCGGGCAGAATTCGAACCTGCGTCTCCTGGTTGGATATACCAGACGCTCCGACCGAACCCTACCCGCATAATTGAAATTTTGCCTTCATATTCTGAATTTACGTCATAAGGTGACGTTGGCGACATCTATGAGAGGCAAGTTAACTTACTTTCTCAACCGACACGACTTACTTTACAGTTAGTTCAGTGTCGTACGATGCCACCTTACCTTTTAACGGTATCTTTTGTGTTTTTTTTTAACATTCCATGCTAAGATTATAAGGTTATTTTTTTAGTAAATGAAAACTATGACTATAAAAACAATGAACTAACTATAACTATAAAGAAATAACATTATAATCTTAGCATGGAAAATACAAAAAAAAATCACAAAAAGATATTGAGTAGATATATAAATATTGTACTGGTTTCTGACACTTACGCGAATATTAGACAAATAAAATACTAAATCCGTAAAAAGTGGTTTTATTTCAGTATATAAATATTGTTTACTTACTGCTTATTTAAGAGCACTATTTTCTCTAATTTTTATCAAATGTTATTTATATCAATGATTCCACTAAATGATACACTGAAAGCAAGCGAGTTAACGACGTCCTTAGTACAGATTTGTCCAAGGGTGCGTCCAACCAAGCGTCAGTTTCAGTTTACAACAAGGGTCCGCTGGTCAATAGGCAGGTGCATGTATTCCAAAACAATAATGATTGTTTGTAAAGTAAAAGGTCCGTTAAAACCATGCCTTTTATTGGAGTCATTTATTTTGATGAAGCATCAATCGTGTCAAATTTAAAAATGATGTCAACCTGTGGGTTTATTAGCTAGATACATTGTATTTTCTACTAACAGTGTCTATAATTATTGACGGCTCTATTGTGTTAACTGCAGAATCATCAGCATATTGCAATAGGTATATATAGATATCTATAGCTATCTATGATTAATGGGATAGAAAGAGATGGCGGTTCGAGGTAAACTTTTATTGGGAGAATTGGCCGCATTATTTAATTCTAAACTAAGAGAAGTGGAAGGACAGTAGACAGAAACTTTGCCTGCTGCCGGACGAAAATTGAAAGCCAATCTAAACAGAGATCCATTCTTAATAAGATATAAATGTGAGGTTTATGGCGGTACTCAGATAACCGAGCCTCACGCCATAATTTGCTTTTAAACGTAAAACTGTACGGGGCAATTACACGAGTAGTAAAATTGACTATAAAACATGACACTACGCACTGTGTTGTGCATTAAAGTTTAGTAAAATCGTGTTATTTTTCGCATGATACCCGCTTTTAATAGCCAGTCTCTCCCCGTGTGGGGATGACTTAGAATACTCGGTGGTAAGTGCCTCTTGGAGTTTCACTGGCTTGGTTTGTTATGTGTTTGAGTTATCGGGTTCGCACTGCAAGAACTTAAACTTAAGGGTCCGGCGGAGCTCGAATTGCCCACAAAAACGTAATACCGCAATAAATCGTAATCCAGACAATATTCTATCAAATTATGTTATTATTCGGATCTGGATACCGTTAGTGGTACTTCGTACTACGGTAGTATTTCGTCTACTACTACTTCACTGGAAATAAAAGACCAGAAAACGTTCCAAACTTGGTAAAGTTATCAAAAATTGCATTCACTTACATTTATTTCCAGTGAAGTATTTTAGATGAAATGGAAAAGTAGGAATCTAGATTAACGTAATCGGAATCCAAATAATAACATAATTTGATTGAATTGTGTTTGAATTACGATTTATTTCAGTATTACGTATTGTAAGAGAAATTCGGTTCGCCGGACTCTTAATGCAGTTGTTTAGGTATTACTCCTGTTGAAGATAGTACCTTTTTTAAACTAATATCATCGACTAATATTATTATATTTCTTTGCCGATATATATAACGAAGAAAAAGATAAAATAATACAGCGGTTAAGTTAGTTAAAGTTAAATATTCTAAAAACTATGCGTACAAGTAGTTACTAGTCCCCCTGGCCTAGGATTTGTCTTTTATAGGAGGCAATGCAGGATCCAGCCGCCGATCTGTTCTCTCTTGATCTGGAGAAAGAGGCGTGAGAGACCTTAAAGTGAAAAAACAGAAAAGACACTGCCCTAGACCCACAGCGGATTACTGGCCGCCATGAAGCTTTGTATAAAGAATTGTGAAAGCTCTGCAGTACTTTTAAGTATATCTATCTTTGACATTACGAGCGTTTTGCCATTTTCTCAGGTTTGATTCCTGGGGTTTATTAATATTTTTTCCGGTTTTGGCTGTTTATGATCTCAGACTACTTAGTGTAGATTTTTGTGCGTAAAGCCATGTTTTACTGAGTTAGTAAAATTTTATTTAAGTAAAATATATTTGGGCCATAATTTTATTCGAAAGCTGTTTTGGCCCTTATGAGTAATCAAATTTTTATATTTTATATGTAATAAATTATGTAAGATATTTTTATAATTATTGTAATAAACGTTATTTTACAAAAGAAAAAATATACGAACGATAAATTTGTTGCTCTGCCAACATATTGTACCTATATCTAACAATGATGATCGCCTGATTATCATTGAAAACCTATCTGTTTTCATTGTATTAGATATTATTCGAATAAATGTCAATTCAGCCAAAACGTTCTGAAACCGAACGCTAAAAAATATTGACGACTAAATTACAATCATGTAGGAAGGTGCTTATATAAATTCCTCATGATTAATATGCTGGAACATTTGAGTCCAAGTGGGAGTGATGCCGTTGGCCTACCGCCATACACAGTCGCACTGAGGAAGCCGGTGTAAACAGGGCTATTTGCACGACTCTGATCTTGGCCAGATCTTGACCTATTAACACGCAGTGGATGTCAGTGAGTGTCGCTCCGTGTATTTATAGATTGGGGCGCTGAAGCTTTTTGTTTCGAGTTCGCGCGCAATCGAGGTACGGACGAAGTACGGACGCGTCGCGTCGGATGTAAAATGTCCGCGAGAGGGATCAGGCGGAAGAAATCGTCGCTGTCTGAAGTGAAAGTTGCTGTGATCGGTGCGCCATCTGTGGGGAAGAGCGGTACGTCGAGTGCAGTGTTTGTTTATTTTTTAAAATGCAGTGTAAAATTTTGTGCAATTTGTGTATCGTTGACACTTCGAATTTCAAAATTGACAGATTAATTTAATCATTTTTTTTAGGTCTTTTATTAGAGTGATGGGAAATTATTTCATAGATCTCGTTAAAGCGATTCATTAATACACGTTGCTCGTAATTTTAGTTTATTTATGTAAATATGATCGTATAGATAGGCGTAGGTATGACATTGCTTACTAACTCCAAGCTAAAATAACATTGATGTACTACAAGTGTTTTTGTCTCAAGGCCCTGAATGTTTTCGGATCGTAAATGTTACCAATAAAGCGAATGGAATCGATGAGTTATAAAACTGCGGATTTTATCATCAGATGTTATTATTATACAAGACGTATGCGAAACATAAGCAGGCATAGCGGATATAAAATAATAATAAACTTTTAGCTGATGCGATATGCCAAATTTTAATGCAGGAATCTTTATTTATGTAAGTAATTTATTGATCTAAATCTACATAGTTTTAATATACCTAGCTTGTTTTGCAGAAGCGACTAAGTAAGAGTGTACATACCTACCTACTGTTATAAGCGTTATAGTGGTGTAAATAAGTAATATTTTACTTACCTACTTAACTAGATGTCTGAGGATATAATAGGTAATATTAAATATTGATATTCGCCCCCTTTTCTGAGCACTTCTCTGAAGTAAGTAGATATAATTTATGGATATATTTTTTAGTTTTTCCAATTTGGAGGGGCTCATGGCTAAGTAATCAACCGATCTGCAAGGTTTAGCTGCGCTCGCCACTTTAATACATCGAGATTAGCCTATGTGCGTCGTTGTCATACGAACACTTATGAAAATCTATAATCAAAAGCCCAAAAAGCCTGAAAATCAGTCTATCCTCATGATATTGGTACTGCCTAGATTCTAGGCAATTCTTAGGCCCTAGAAATTCGGCTGCAGAGGCCTGATGGCAGTTACTTCGTGTAAACAATTGATATTTAACGGCATCTAGTTAGACTGGAAGCCGACCCCAACATAGTTAGGAAAAGGCTCGGGGGATGATGATGATTTCAATACACAGGGACCGGTTATAAAGAAAACAACGTCAGTTTACAAATAAAGGAATCAGTTTAAATCAAATAAGTTTAAGCTTCGAATAATGATTATGGATTTGAAATAATGAATCTTAATCAATTCAAATTCATGATCATTATTCGAACCTTTTACTAACCTACTGGTTATGGGACTAACCTGTACCGGTACCCGGTCGGACCACGAGCTTAACTCAGGACAGACGTACTTAAATCTATTTTGAATAAGATATATTCTTCTTTGGATTGTCGCATCCTAATAAGAATGCTTAGGACAGGGTGAAATGATGATGATAATCATTGTTCTTTTATAGTTTTTTTAAAGCTTACTAGCAATGTGGATCGCGCATTACTAGTATTCATGCTTGTGTTATGGGTGGGTTCACGTCGGTAGTGCAATCGGTGGGTTTCGAACTGCCAAACACATGATCGCAAGTCCGACGCCCTAGCCAATTAACGTTAAGTTTGTTGTTTTGTATGTGAAAATACGGAGAATAAGAATTATACCAAAAACGAAACCTGAAATGATAATGCCCCCATTGTTGTAAATTATGGGTGTTAATAATCCATGAAATCGTTAGAGCCAATATAATAAAAAATCGATAAAGTTAAAGATTTTATAGCATTAAATTGATATGGGTAATTCCCGAATCTATACATTTCAGACCTCTTACAGAGTCTATGGTCCATGGTAGACCGAGGTGTTGGGCGATGACTTGTGACGTTGTTATTATTACCGACAGCTAGGTACAGTAAATTTTTGTTAATTAATATTCACGCAGAACGAGCTCACGGTATCCTTTCGTCTTGCAGATAAGTTTGCGAAAAAATCCGCAAATCCGTAGCGTACCTAAGTGTCACAAATACGTAGGTAGGTAGTGTCGTAGTAATGCTCATTTCATGGCATATTAACTCCGAGACTGGCGCCCCTACTATTGTTCTTAAATTTAGACTCATTAACGCGCTTTTACTCGCCTGGTGTAAACACGGAACAAATGACGCAAGCCACAGTTCCGCATTGTTCGGTAAATGCGACTAGGAATTCAGCGCTATTTAGTGGCTAAAATTTCGCATTTCGATGTTTAAAATTTCGATTATTATTTTCAAACGCATTTTCATATTCGATTTTCGCAATGACGAGCATAATAAAAAATGTAGGCTGAAGATTTTAAATTTTTTGAGGTCAAATTCCTCGAAATAATTAGATAATAATAATAATAATAAATAATTTTTTTTCAGACCATAAAATAATTATTATTTATACAGAATTCAGGGTCCATAGTGGAAAATATTATATTAATTAGATGGTGGTGAAATATGACTATAAGTCACACTGCAATTATGCAACTGAAATGGTGGATCCATCCATGCCATTGCTCAGTCTACCAGTAGGTATGAATACATATCCAATGTCTCAGCAGTGGAGAGTCCCACCTTTCAGCCATCACAGCCAGGATGCTGTTGGAAGTTGATCGCACTCTGGATAACGAAGAAGCACATCTTTTTCGCACTAGCGCTTGGAAGCCGTCGGTGTTCGTGTCAGCAAACATACCTGACGCGCCACAAAAGCGCGGCAATCCCATCAGCACCCTGAACGCGTTTTTATATTGGATAGTTAGGCCTCTTATTCACCGATTCACAGCACGGTTTCATTACGGTACAGCGCCCGGACCCGTGCCGGCTTGTTCAGGAGCCCGGTTTGTGCCCAGCGTACGGTAGGGCCTGTGGCCCTACCGTTATGACAGACACTGTGGTGTCTGTCATAAACTTTCATAGTGGTATAAAACTGACAACCGGACCGTGCCGTATGTAGGTACGGAGTGTGTACATGAGGCCTTAGTGTGAAATATGCACAATGCTCAAGGTGCATATTTTCAAAACATATCGAAATGGAATGTACCACTTATAATATTGTTGTTCCGCTACTACGTTGGTAAATTGTTAGCATTCTTCCACGATACGATAAACACTTTTAGTACAATATAATTTTACATAACACTTAGATTTAGGTACATCGTCCATAGGTGTGTATTTTCAAAAGTTTCATCTGATCAAACCGGAATCAGAAATTCAATACAAGCTTCAAATATTTTTCTAAAAATCTACGATGTTAGTAATTTATTAAAATTGTATTTAAAGTATTTAATTCCATTTTAGACTCGAATTAGATTGTTTTTCGTTTTACGACCTACTAGGTATGGGATATCAATTCGAGAATAAGCACTGCTCCGATCAGCGCTTAATTTAACTCGAAATGATTAGTAGCCTGTAATTATGGTTACATTACGATTACTTTTACCCTTCTTGGTATTCGAGCCAAATGCGACTTCAAGTAGTTGTGTTCCACTAATTTTAACTCCGCTTACAACATTGGGATACCATTAATGTTACGCACGTTTATCGTTTGATATTTTGATTTGATTTTATAGGAAACATGTGGTTAATGTTAAATGTAGATATTGATTAATAAAATCAACTTGTACCGACATAAAAATAACCATATGTGATGCGTCCGAATTATTTTTGAAATCGTTTTATATTTACAATGTACATTTTAAGCTTTCTGACAGAAGTTTTATTAGGTTTTTTGTAAGCTCTGTCTCACTCGGGGAGGATTCTTTCAGGCACTATTTGGGCCTAAACATTATTAATGTTAATTGATAGGTCTTTTGGCTAGAAAACATCACTCTTCCAATTGAGAGTACCACGGTGTCTCTACATCATGGCGTTCTCAGTTTTCGGCTGATGCAGATACTCTCGGGACACTGGCTTTAATGGAAAGTAATATACTATTTGGATATTCATTCATTTTTCTATCGCAATTTCAGAGTTGTTCATATACTAAAAAATATCATAATGATGTGAAAAAATTAACTATTTTTTTACGGTAAATAAAAAATTTGGTTGTAACTACATGGTATTATTATATCAATGCTATAGCGAAGCACAGCGATTGTTTTGCACGGCAAATGTTTCAATTATCCTGTCATAGAAAATTTCTGTATTCATGCATACTCTGCGCTAAGTCCTACATTAGCAAGCGTAAATGACGTTTGTAGCTACACTCGCTTATAGCGGTACGTTATAAGTGTATCTACATTTGAGCATTCCATTTTACCTTGCTTCACATCCCTTCGCCCTTAATCAACACATACGTAGTACGACAGCGTGGGGTGTCGCAAATGTTGAGTAGGAGCGGAGAGCGGTCGTTTTGCATCTACGTAATACTTCAAGGATTTCCCCACACTTATCAACGTGGAACTGGCTGGAAAAACCTTTATGATGACAGCTTATGGGTGTGAACGATGCCGGCCGACGGCAGGGGAAGGTGGCAGGGTATGTCTGAGTCGTACCGACTAAAAACCGTACTTGCCCTGTATTTCATGAATTGCAGGGTCCTGGGCATTTGCCTTAAAGCTGACCTCAGATTGTCTTTAGCTTTTTGTATACTTAAAGGTCAGCTTATACTAGAATGCAATGGCACGTTTTGTATTGTAGCCCATTGATCACATTGTGATAGCAAAAGAACTTAGTAGTGAATATTGTATAGTCAAGGTCGCAATGAGGCCCGGGCCAAATGGCGCACAATGGGGGAGGCCTACGTCCAGCAGTCGACTAGTATAGGATGATGATGATAATGATGATGATGATGAATGTCGTAATTACATAGGTAGGTACTACTGCCGTGAATTATAGTATGCTATACACACTGACCTCTATAATACTCCATAGATATCAGTGGCTATACACCTACAAATTGAATAAAAATAAATAAATAAATAAAATCTTTATTAGAATTCTTTTACAAAAGGTGTACATTTTTTTGTCACTACAATTTACCAGTTAGGTATGATACATAATTAGTGTCTTAATAATAACTAAAACTAAAGTACATTCACTTATAATAAGTGCAGATAAATTTATTCAAAACTTTTATACAAGCTGTGTTTCAGGACATCGCTATACGTGGTAATTCGGTTGGGACAATAGATTATTTTTCCTTAAACACTAAATTAACAATTAACTTCTTAATGATTACAAACGAAGTAAGACTAAGCTATGCAGGTGATGAATAAAAAAACAAGATAGTACTATAATTACGCCAAAATTTCTAGAGCTTTTTCTGTATCTATATAATTGAGCGTCCCTAATTATACCTACTGCTAATATTACACTACATTTTTTTGAGCATGCACTATATAAATTTAGTAACTTGTTGAGCCTATTGTTAAGAAAAGGTCCTAAAAACAGATATATTCTAGTGTCAAAAGCATGTCTAGTTTGCGGATTTGTGCAAACCAAGTCCTTTCTTCTCTTGTCGGGAGGAAGTGGCGCAAAAGGAAGTTCAGAGTGTTGAAGTAGGACTATGTTTAGAATAAATAACTGACGTACTGTTAGTACCTTACATGCTGCGTAGAGTTCATGGATAGGAAATCTAAATGGGCGAAAGTTAGCAACCTTTAGAATGTCTCTTTGAGCGCGTTCTAGAGGCATTTGATTTTGCAGCACCACCCCAGGAAGTTATACAGTACGTAAGAATAGATTGACACAAGGCTAAATAACCCTGTTTTATTAATTTATAATCTGCTATACTACGTAAAATCTTAAAAACATATATTAATTTTAATATTTGGAACGTTATCAACGTCAGTCATACAACGTGCAGTCAAAATTTGTGACAGTACGTCAAAAATTTTGACTACTACTGATTATTACCTCAGTATTATGGTTAAAAAAGAGGCTCAATAGCGGAAAACAATTTCCACACAAATTTTACCAGTGTCGCGCAATCTGTTATTGTTGTTCCGGTAAAGTCAACCCTTTTCACAAGACCTCAAATGCTTTATTAAACACGTGCCAGCATTTTTTTACCACGTGCCGTCAATGGCATTACCGCAGTAACATTGTCTAATTTATCTTTTTGTAATTTTTTGCATTGTCCATGCTGAGATTATAAAGTTATTTTAGTGTAGGAACTAGGCATAAATTGACTGCGGGTAGTATTCGAAACTGCGTCATCTGGTTACTGTCTAAACTCTTATATCGATCGATCTGTGCTTGAGTCATTAGCAACAGTCGCCTCATAGTAAAATAGAAAAGCGCTGATATTTGTGTTGTGACGATTTGCAAACAATATGCAAAGTTGGCCGCCTCCCAGATTGTTTGAATATTTGCCATTTTTTTACCTCATTCTTGTGCAAATTGTATTGTGAAACTCGTGATCAAATTGTTTTGATCAGGAATTCAGACGTGTACGAACGTCTTACTAAAAGCTCGGGCGGCTGGGCTATTTAATTTACCTTATACAATTGTGATTTTCTAGAGTTTTTGTTTGATTTCTACTGATCAAAGCAATTTCCAACTATCATGTCCAATAGAATCTAGGGAATTAGGCTCTGAGGAGTTTAATAGGAGTGTCCAGCACTGGATGAATATAGACTGTCAATATTAATAACGATCTAGGGATAAATCTCACGATAAAATAAAAGGCAACTTTAAGCTATGAACTTCCAAAGGCACTATGGAAAGCTATGAACTATGAAAAGCTTCCTTACACAATGTAGACAGTAGATACAATTGCTAGTTATGGATATGGGATTAAGGGAAATTCCCACGAGTTTGAGAGAAACGACCATTAATTCCAAAGCTAGTAGAGTAGGTAGGTATATTCTTCAATTCCCATCTTGTGAACAGTGCAGAGTTGACATTTGTGCGGTCATCAATTTTCATAATAATCGCATTTTTGCTACAATAACTATATGTCTATGGTACTGAATCAGTACAGAAAATACAAGGTCGTACATATTAGGTGTAAATCAAGTACGACCTAGTACTTTCTGTACAACTAAAGTTATTAAGTTATTATTTTTAGCTTACACTATAGCTAAAGTTGATAAGTAATTAACTTTAGCTTACACTGCAATAAATCATGTACTCATTCAGTGCCATATTGACATACCGATATTGAAGCTGCACAAATGTCAACTCTACACTTTTCACGTGGATATTAATGCGCACGTCGGTAAAATGCGGTAATGTTGCTTTTAAAAACTGCTAACAATCCTACTTAGTTCAGATAAATTAACAAGACATAATTTTCATGCAGTACCTATCTCTTTGTTAATCGTAAAAAAAATCTAGCAGTTTGCTCAGTGAGGAAACCACATGGTATCTTTTATATATATAAAAGAAGAATTTGACACACTGTCCTACTGACTAACTAGCGTATCAACGCACAGCCGAAATTAAAGGAGCTAGATCCCTGAAAATTTGCATGCTGGTTCTTTTTGCACTGTAGACGAGCAGTAAGAAACGATTTTTGGAAATTCAACCCCTAAGGTGGTGAAAAGGGGGGTGAAAGTTTGTATGAAAGTCCGGACACACTACTACTACTAAACGATGACATCGTCAAGATTATGCGCAGCTGTCATTCGCTGTTGACATTTTGACAATTGTTTTCTTCTCTACAAATTAGACATAACACATTTTATGATAATTATGAAACCTCCATGGTGTAGGTACAGTGGGCACAGTACATTTTAGAAACGAAAATTACCTAAGTACGCAGGCCAATTTGCACACGGGAACTCTAGTTTAATTATATATTATATCAGTTAGCTTGTAGAGGGTGACTTTGAAACATGCGACATATTGAAATGGGAGGTTCTGAAATCGTTACTGATTCATTTCAAAATGTGATTTTAATAATCTAAATTGTAGGTACCAAAAATCATCTTAATTTTTATTTTCTTCAAGTGGGCAGGATTTACAGGATTTTAATTATACAAAAAACAAATAAATAATTTCAAGCAAGTTTTAAAATATGCTTACGATCATTTACTTCTATTCAATTCCCTATAGTCTCATAATAATATAGGCTTATAATAATCTTATATGCCATTTATAGTCCTATGTATTTAGTCTTAATAATTTTGTTGCAAAATAAAATGGGTAGACGAGTGAGTGATTGCGTTATACGCAGGTACGTGTAACATACTCGTAGTTCAAGTAGACATTAAAAATAGCACGTTTCATAACTGAACTAATTTTAGGCGTTAACATTGTTACCGCACGTTCACAAGTAGGTCAATGGTTATGTACCTCGATAACGTGACCACTTATTAGATAGTTTCAGTGAAACCGCTTGATTCAATACACCATCATTTGACTCAATTGCATCAAAACGAGTGGGGCACTAGGAAACAAATCCTGTGTCGAAGAGGACAAGGTCACAAATACAAAAGTATACCAAGAATCTAATACAAATATCCGTGAAACACACCATACATACTGATAATAATTAGGTATGCAATGCTGTAATAACACAAAAATATGTGTTATTACACTCATACATTACATTCAATTTTATTACAACCATAATCGGCGCTGCTGATGCAAACTTTTATGTGACACACGCCTTCATTCAGTAAACGCATTAATTGCCTTATAATAATTATATATTTTCTTTGTTATATGAATCCTAAAAGTATTGTGTATAAACTGTATTTATATATGTATGTAACTGTATTTATATATATATATATATATATCTTTCTAAATAATAAAGCTTCTGAACTTTTCTACTTCATGGTAACAGCAATAATAGTTTATATTGATTTGATGCGCAAACACATGATTTATTCAGAATATTGAAAAGCATTGCGAATGCTATTGTTTTGGCAACTGCATGATGAACAGCGAGGCACGTCATGAACTTATTTTGGAAATTATGGTGGATTATAGCCGGGGATTACTGCATCTTACTACACAGTTCAATTGCACGGATGGAGTTGATTGCCGTCTTTGCTCCGTAGGATCCTTTTTTGTACCTACCTCTAAGTATGTCAAAACAAAACGTCTAGAAATATTCAAATCTGACTGAAATATAGTATTTATTCAAGTTCGTTCATTTAATAATAACATTCGCGTATTATTAGTAGCAACCTAACCGAGGTGATTCGTGTCGTACCAGGATGATGCGATAGGTACCCAGTTTTGGTAAAATTCATTGCCGTTAGCAACATAATATCAGTAAAAAAATCTGTGTAATTAACAAGATTTATGTATAATTGACAAGATGCTTAATTAAAAAAATATTATTGTTAGTTATTTTAAGTATAATATTGTTTACCAATTTATAATTTCCCTCAAAATAACTAATAAAAGTACTCGTATATATATTTAAACTTACCATCAATTGGTACCATTTAGCGTCATTTAGCACATCTTGTATTATCTGTGGCACATCCGAATTGTGTAAATTATTTTGACGTTAAACATAAATAACTTCTCAGCTATTTTAAAGAGGTTCCCATCAAAAATAAATCGCTATAAATGACATCGATTAATTTTAAACTTTTGAAGTCTCCACATATTTCACTTTGTTCTCTCATTATGAAGTTACGTAGAATGACGACGGCGTTGATGTAAATGATCAAATGTAATATTACACATATATTTGCGCTTCGTTTATCTTTGTACCCACGTACCATATATAAAAGCCCACACGATGATGTTCGTCACAGTTTTATTATGATATAAAATAGTCTTGTTTGCTATATTTTTCATAGACTTAACGCCGTCTGATAGGCGTTTTAATGTATCCATTTTTTAGATGAAAAAAAGCGAATATATTATTAGATGCGAAAATTATATTTTAAAATAAATTAATGTGTTTTGTATTGGTCGCATCTTGGCGAATGATACGATAAACGATAGTTATGACTTCAGTAAAGAGTTAGATATATTTTCATAATGTTTAAATAGTAATAGTTGGTCTAGTTATTAAATTGGAACGCTTAATTCTTGTTATATTAGCATGAATCTATAAAAAACTAGATAAAGTCATAATTTTCAATAATATTAAGCCGGATATGAGTATGATGCTGTAAACTTATTTATGTATTTTCAGATTCGACTGCCATAATGAATACTAAACGATTAATGACAATATTTTATGCTACCATATGAATTAGGATGTTAATGATGTCTCTTGTCTAAATCGCGTCCGAACTTTCGGACAATAACTTTAACTACTTATAATATACCATCATACCATAACGCCTGTATTCCCCGAAGGTTTTGGCAGAGGCGTACTATATCTATATTAGAGCCTATTGCTATAAAATAAAAATAAAATAAAAATTTGAGTCTGGTGAATGGCTATAGGCTCGCCCCCTATAACATGGGCCCTAAACATACCGGCGAACTGTGGGTGTACATTAAGTACGCCTCTGCCTAACCTTTCGGGGAATACAGGCGTGATGGTTTGTTATGTTAAAATAAAAATGAAAAAGCCTCTATTACTCCTGTAGATCATACATACCTAAATCTTACAAACTAACTAGATTTCTATCTTAATCTTAGTAGCAATCCTAATAAAAGACTCCAGACTCCAGCAAATCTAGACTCCGAGTTGTTACTGAGAATTTCATAGAAAAACCCAATAAAACTTTGCTCGACCTGGGGATCGAACTCAGGACCGCTAGCGTAGCGGTCGCGCTTGGGACCACTAGACTAATGAGGCAGTCTACTACTTTTATATACTTAGTTTAAGTGTTTGAAAGTTTTCGTAAGTTTTAGGTAGTACATAGGATCTATTCTCGCAGCATTTTTAGCAACGAATCGGCGCCGTATATAATTGATGTATAATAAAAATTAAAACAGCAAGGATAATCTATCGATATAACCATGGACAGATAAGTCTTGGTCTCGTGTTTAAATCCAAGGCTCTGACTTTTCCGCTCATACAAAATACAAAATAATATTTATTTACTTTCACTTTCGCATTTATACTTCCGTTTGGTGTAACATGAAAATGTACAAAATAAAGCTTTCGCCCCATTCTGTATCCGAAAAGATACAGGTAAATAAGCCGATAATTACCTGTATCTTTTCGGCATGCACATAAACATGCTTCGTTAAGTCATGCCCGCGGGTTGTGTTATTGTTAACTCGATATAGGTAGGTAGTATTGTTTGTTATTCGGAAACTATTATCTACTTGCAGTAATGTTGCCTTTCCTAATTGTCGACCTCTGAGAAGTAACGTCGAAACAAACTCATAATAGGGTAATACTGCCATTTTTGAAAAGTGCCTCAATTAGATTCTATAGTGCTAATAAACCACTATAACAACACAACATTTTTATTCCATCGATAGGTGCCATAAAAATGCATTCATACATTTAACTTAATTTGACGAAAACGCTGAACGCAGTAGAAGCCATATTGCTTTGTGGTTATGACGTCAGTTGGCTGTGTAAACAATAAAAGTACAAAGGCTGCAAATTTTTAGCCGTTTGACGTAATAACATAGCGGTTACTATTTTATGTGTGTGTTTAAAAACAAAAAAAACTGAAAGCTTTGAATTGAATTTTAAAGCTATCTCGATAGTAGATTTTTTCTTATATTATTGAGTAAAATACCCTAATAAAATTAACTAGCTGTCGTTCGTCATAAACCTTCTCAGGCACGCTGACAACAGTTCACGGTTCAAAGTTTCATCACAATAGGATGAATGGTTTAGCAACGTATAGAGGACAAACATTCATTTTTATTTATATAGATTGAGAGAATAGGTACATAACCCTATTATCCGTAACTAACCGTACAAATATATGTTCAATATCGGTTTGTTGATCAACTTGGATTATTAATTGTATTACTATAGTCTCTGACTTAACAGTCTTGCAATTTTCATTAAAACATGAACGTTTAAAAATATAGTTTGGTAAGTAGTATACTTAAAATTCTCAAAAAGGTATAATTTTTAAACTCATTAAAAAGGGATTATAAAACTAATGAAATCTTATTATATTTTATAAATTGTAACCTAACGGGTTTATTCAGTGTCGTGTCGGATTAGTTAAAGATCTTTAATTATTATTTATAACCTTTATTATTGATAACCTTTATTTAGTACTACTCGTACTAGTTTTAGTGGATACACATAATTATACAAAGTAGACACATTTGCACGTGCGAAAATATAAAAAGCTAATTATTGTGTCTTCACGACAATGTTTACCATAAATAGAGCCATCAATAGATTCAATAGATTAAAACATTAGGAAGTTATGAGCATTATATTTTTATGCTAGACGGAGAACTCGCCTACTTATAGAGAATTGTAACGTCACATCAACGTCTGGTCTAGCCTATACTCGTTCACTTCTGGTCATCGGCCTCTTCTAGTCAACGCCACAGAGCCCGATCTCGGCTTTCCTCATCCAGTCACTGCCAGCTGCCTTCCGCAAGTCGTCAATGCACCTGGTCGGCAGGCGCCCTACTCCACGTTTGCGTAGACGCGGTCTCCATCCGAGAACTCGTTTGCTCCTGATAAGTTTATTTAGGATTTTATCCCTCAATGAGGTTCCGAGCATAGGTCTCTCCAAAGCTCTCCAGTCTCATAGTGCGTGCTGAAATAGGTAGGCCCGTAAGTTTAGCTGATGTAAGTTGAATGTCAACACATTTAACATTTAAATACATTCGAGAATTACCCAAATTCCAATACTTATTGTGAGAATAACAGTTAACAAATGCGGGCTTTCGGCCCACATAGCCTACCTACCTACTACAAACAGTTTAATCGACAATCGTGCTATAAAAGTTTCAGGATGATTACATTACAATCGTATTATGAATACATCCGCTATATTTGTTTTAAAACGTGGGTATTGGTACCTATATCGATTCCATACGTTTTGTGTTTACCTAGTTCGCACGGCTAAACATCTAGCTAAATATTTCCAGTATAAGATGACCTGTTATTGTACGGGGAGTGTATACAATAAGAGATCAGCTTACACTGCTGCACTGGTACAATAATAATGACTATATAGCTTGATGTGTACAACTTCAATATTTTCATGGGGTCCTTAAATAGGAATCAGCCAATACAAGCGGCTAAACTTTTGCAATCAATTTTGATAACTACCTTCTGCCGGCGACTTTGTCTGCGTGGACTTCAAAATTGGGTCCGACCTGGACCAGGCTAGGTCCAGGTCGGACCCATGTGTTATTCCAGACTATAATTTACCCCTGTGCCAAATTTCATCCAGATCCGTTCAGCCGTTCTGGCGTGAAAGAGTAACAAACATCCATACTCACAAACTTTCCCGTTTTTATTATTAGTAAAGATTATGATTCCTCAAGAGAGCAGTGACAGCCTAGTGGTATGACCGTTGGACTGCCAAGTCCAAAGGTCTCGAGTTCGAATCCCAGCCACGCACCTCTGACTTTTCGAAGTCATGTGCGTATTAATAATTAATTATCACGAGCTTAAACGGTGAAGGAAAACATTGTGAGGAAACCTGCATGCCTGAGAAATTTTCTCGATGGCGTGTGAAGTCAGCCAACCCGCCCTAGGCCAGCGTGGCGGACTATAGCATAATCCCTCTCATTTGAGAGGAGACCCGTGCCCAGCAGTGGAGACTATAATGGGTTGGTTATGATTCCTTAAAAGGCCGCTATAATGAACAAGGTATTACTTATTAGAACGTTTATTATAGAAGAAGGTCGATTTCAAATTCCAAAGTTTTTTATCAGTCATTCAATTGAGGTACTACTTTGAAACATTGAAACCGCTGGCCGACAGCCTACTATTTGTAGGTTATTGTAGGTTTAACCATTTTCTTAAGTTCTGGCCCAAGTCTTGCCTGATGTATACCACACATAGTGTCCAAGATGGAGACATAACATCACGCTTGTATTCCCCGAAAGGTTAGGCAGAGGTGTACTAACGTACCCCCACGTTTTTCCGTTATATTTAGGTCCACGATTTCAATAATAACCCTTTCGGAAGTCTGTTTTCACATACTTAAGTACCTAGGCGACGGAATACAAAAAAAATATTTGAGGCCGGCCTTATATATGCGTGTAACCTTTTAAACGGCTGTTTTGTTGACTTTTGGAACACGCGTTTCTTCGCAACAACGTGCGGAAAGTTTGAAGTATTGTAAGTATTCTTAGAATCCCCGCGCGGGCATTTCAGAAGGTAAGTGGGTGTATTAAAAAGTTCCCTAAAACAGTCACGTTGTTCGGAATCCTTAAAACGCGTCACGATATTGCAAAAACAAGCTACTACCCTCACTCTGCTGACCGTGAATATTTTTGTGTGAGTGTATTTTATAAACCGGAACGCAAAAAGAGTGGTGTTATAAGTTTAATGTGTGTATCTTTGCGTCTGTCTGTTGCATCGTAGCGCCCAAATGAATGGACCGATTTTGAATTAGTTTTTTTGTTTGAAAGGTGACTTGATAGAGAGTGTTCTTAGCTATGATTTAATAAAATCTGCCCAGCTGTTTAAAGATTATCAGCTCTTTTCTGGTTCATGAAGGGATGTGAGCAACTTTCACAGGTCTGATTGATTTGAAATTTGGTATCCTGTTTCTTCAAAATGATAAAATATCATAAAAGTAATTAGTAAGTCTTGCAATATCAAGAACATGGTAACCATGACTTGGTGGTGCGGGGATATTTTTACATACACTTACATACCATCACGCCTGTATTCCCCGAAGGGTTAATGTACACCCACAGTTCGCCTGGTATGTTTAGGTCCCATGTTATAGGAGGCGAGCCTATAGCCATTAACCGGGCACTAATCCAGACTCCGAGCTGCTACTGAGAATTTCATAGAAAACTCAATAACACTTTGCTCGACCTGGGGATCGAACCCAGACCTCTAGCGTAGCAGTCGCGCTTGGGACCACGAGACTAATGAGGTAGTCAGATATTTTTAATATTAAATTAATGAGATGCGAGTATATTGTTCTTTTGTTATTGAAACTATGTTATTCGCATAAGGGTCTCGGTGCCTGAAAACAATAAAAAATTTAATTGTGTCTGTAATTTGTTACTTGACGAGTTAAATAAAGTACCATCACGCCTGTATTTTTCGAAGGGTTAGGCAGCGGCTTACTAAGGTACACTCACAGTTCGTCGGTATGATTAGGTCCCATGTAATAGGGGGCCAGCCTATTGCTATTAACCGGGCACGAATTTCAAACTCCGAGCAGCTACTGAGAATTTCATAGAAAAATCCAATAACACTTCACTCGATCTGGGAATCGAACCCAAGAGCTCTAGTGTAGTTGTTGAGCTCAGGACCACTAAGCTGATGAGGCAATTTTAGTAAAGTATAGGGTGTCTAGTAATTACATAACATACCATCACGCCTGTATTCCCCGAATAGTTAGATAGAGGTGTACTAATGTACATCCACATTTCGCCAGTATGTTTAGGTCCCATGTAATAGGGGGCGAGCTGTTTGGTAATTGTAAAATGTAAAGTGTAAACATTTAAACAGGCGATAGTACTCATTATAACTAACAACTTCTACAAAGACACGATTCTTGTATTTATTTGTTCAGTGTCGTACCTACGCACTTTTGTGCGTGTTTAAAATCATTTGAATCGCACGAGCCCGTACTCAATGACGTGCCTAATTTGTTAGTCTTTTTATAAAAAATGTTTGTATTGGAAAGTTGTTTGTTATCACGTGTTTAAGTATTTTACATTAATTACCTGTCAATCTATTTAAACTAAAGTAGTTACCCAAGATATTTATAGAAATTTAATTTACAATTGTATGTTATTTAATATCAGATAAAGAAAAGTTTAAACTTATATAAAACGAAAAAAATAAGGATCAATGTTTTTGTAAATCCGTCAGCGCAATAATTCATACATAAATACACCGACGAGTGTTCCTCATAGGCGTTAAACTGAAACTACAGAACACCACTTGCTACGAGTCTGCGTAACTTTTTTGCTTCGTCCACATTCAATAATTCAGCTTTTAAGAGAAGTAGTGCATAGTGGCATCGAATAATTACACTCACAATTGGAGCTGCCCGACCGCCACTGCATTGGACTGCTTACCTTGCAGAAAATCGTAGCCAAGTAACATAGCCCCGTGCTATGTTGTATTCCTAACGGTAAGTAAGGCCGCCAGAGCTCCGCGAGGAAACGTTGTGTTGGCAGATAGGATAAGCATCACGCTATTGTCTCATAAGCTGCTAGCCCAATTATTCCTCCTTAATTTATAGGGTCGGCAATGCGGGATTGATACCCCTGATGTTGGAAGCGGCCGTAGGCTACGGTAACCGCTAACCATCAGGAGGGCCGTAAGATTGTTTGCCACCTTAGCAGTATAAAAAAAATTCTGCTTCGTAAAAATCATTCTTCTTCTCCATAAAATGAATTTTACCCTCAGCTTGTTGCGAAACCACTCAAAATTTCAAAGTTAGCCTAGTAACCGCTTCTTTTCCTCGAACGTAAGGAAACCATATAATAACGGTAACGGGAAAGGAAATTTATAAAAGAAAACTTATTTTAATTAGACCCGGTTTGCAAAGCAGTTGAAAACAAATGATTGGAGTTGGGATTAGAATGGTAGAAAATTTTCTTTTTTTATACCACTGAGGTGGCAAACAAGCTTACGGCCCGCCTGGTGCAGATATCGTAGCTTACAGACATCTGCAACACCAGAGGCGTCGCTCGCGCATTACCGGCCCTGTAAGAACCTTTTTATTCCTTTTTTGTAGAACCCCATGCTGTAGTTGAAGTTTTTTGGGAAAATCTCGACAGGTGGGTCATTCCACAGCCTGATTGTACGCGGGATGAAGTTGGAGAAGGCCTATACAAGATATCAATGCTACGCTAACGCTGGGTCCGACGGAGCGTGAATTGCCCACTAAAACATAATACCGAAATACATCGTAATTCAGACAATATTCTATCAAATTATGTTATTATTTTAATGTGGATACTGTTAATCGAGGTTCCTACGGTACTATTTCATCTATTACTACTTCACTGGAAATAAAAGACCGGAAAGTCGTTCCAAACTTGGTAAAGTTATCAAAAATTGCATTCGCTTACATTTATTTTCAGTGAAGTACTTTGGATAAAATGGTAACGTAGGAACCTAGATTAACGGTATCGTAATCCGAAAAATAACAGAATTTGATTAAATTGTGTTTGACTTACTATTTATTTCGGTACTACGTTTGTAAGAGAAATTCGGTCCGCCGGACTCTTAAGTAACTGGTTTAAAAACTGATGTCCACTTCACGACAATTTCACCAGTAATGTACTGTTTCGCATTTATTTTAGGAAGTGCCTTGAAAGCGCATGTGTGAAAAATTTGAGCTGGACTACAATAGCGGACTTCTAAGTGCTTTAGAGTAAAGGTGATGACATACACGTGTACAAAGTGACAAGACAGTGACGTTGATAAGGTCGACAACTATCAAATTAATACGCTGTTCACACTGTCTGGCTGGCACTTATCAACTGGCAACGATATCACTCATGAAGTATGTTTTCTAAGGAGGTCGCGCCGGCTGAATGTACAAAAGTCTGAAGTCTTTTACAGATTATGTTGTATGGACTAACAACATCATTTCATTTATTATTTATTGTACATAGAAAGTATAATAATACTCTTAACATAATAATTACAAAAACAGTAAAAAAAATCCTTTGAGTGATTTTAGAAGTTATACATAATATATTATATAAAATAATCTTACATACGTAGATAAATATTATAAAATTATACATACACATATCAATCATTGATACTGGATGTCACCCTAAAAACTGTCGTAAGGATCCATTTTCAATGTATACAATGACCCATACATTGATAGCTACGTATACAGGCTACATTCGTAGCTCGTAGCCGCGTAGCCGCACAATGCGCAAGCGCCTCCTCAACTAGTTACATGGCAACTTCAGAATGACACAGTTGTATTTGTAATTAATCCTTATAATCGTGCCAGTACCCATATATTTTTACCCGATTGCGCCAAAAGGAGGGTTATTGATATAGTTATTTTATCAATAATGAATTCACTTTTTTCGAACATATTTTTTATTGTTGATTTTGAAGTAAACACTGTTACCGTAGTCGGTCTATTGTGATGGCTAGAGTTGTATGTGGCTATTACTTACCTAAAAATTGCAGGATTATACTTAAGCGATGCTCAATTCTACATTTCTTTCCGATTTTTTTATTACACCGAATCATTGCTGATGAACCAAAGTTCAAAAAACGATGATTTTCCAAATTTTTCGCTTATCGCGCCCATAAATTTAATAATAATTATCATTTGTGATTCTCGATGGAAAACATTGAGAGGAAACCTCATCATTGAATAGGGCTCCATGAAACTCGAGATGGACCTAATTGCCCATGTTGCCTAATTGCTCCTGAGCTGACAGGAGGGTGGTGCTCAGTGAGTCGAAAATTGTATTACACACATAACAACTCTGCAAGTAGTTTCTAAATCAAAGAACGTATTACAATCTTCGTTTTGTATTGCTGACTATATATTATACTCGTATGTGCATATTATATAAAGGATGATCCGAACTTTAGTATTTAGAATTTCAGCACTAAAATTTAAATTCTGCACTCACTGCCAAAGTTTTGAATAATAAATTATACAAAGAAAGCCATACTTCAACGTTCAACGTTCATATGTTTCATAGCAAGTGAATATTTTGTAAACATGTTTCCCATTAAAATCTACTACAGCAGTATCGACACTACAGTGTTTAGAACAATAAACAATGCAAAATTGCATTGCTGCTTATTTTGTTTAGAAGAAAAACTACCTAGTTAAAATCTCATAAAAGTGGCGGAAACTGCTAAAATTATTAATAGATGTAATTAATAGTAGGTTATTTTTGACACAGCTACCAGACACAAACGCATCACCTATTAGCTAAAAATAAGTTTAATGGTTCAAACGTAAAGTTGACTACATGTGATGTTAATGTTTACAAGAAATTCTAGCAAATCTTTCAAAAATAAACAAAAAACACATAAACATACCATCACGCCTGTATTCCCCGAAGGGTTAGGCAGAGGCGAACTTAATGTACACCCACAGTTCGCCTGGTATGTTTAGGTCCCATGTTATAGGGGGCGAGCCTATAGCCATTAACCGGGCACAAATCCAGACTCCGAGCTGCTACTGAGAATTTCATAGAAAACTCAATAACACTTTGCTCGACCTGGGGATCGAACCCAGGACCTCTAGCGTAGCAGTCGCGCTTGGGACCACTAGACTAATGAGGCAGTCTTTCAAAAATATATATAATTATTATTAAGCATTAAGGAACTTGAAGTTTGGTTTTCACAAAATCAAGCACTACAGTAAATATAGTTATGATCTGTACTTCTCAGTTAGTCCGTAATTATTGATAATCAGTTTATTAATAAGTAAGTATTTTAAGAATCTCTCATACTGGAAAATCCTACAAAAATATTATACCTAATCTCAAGTTGACAGAAAAAGTATGGTAATAATTCGCTGGTCGCATTTAAATCAATTCGTGTAACGCAATCATAGCGCGATTCAGGATGTAAATAAAGCAGTAAAGATTAATTACAATCACATCATTACATTTTTTATGTTCCCACAGACAAATCGTGAAGACGGTTTTGTGTCGAATATCCTCTCAGAATAAGATAGGCTATAGTCCATGTGGCTAGCCTACTGCGACTTGGCGGATGTTTAGATTAGGCAAACCTTTATTTAATAAACTTGCAAGCTCTGAGATTTGTGTCTAAACGGGATTAACTTGAGCGAGAAAAAAAGCTACTACCATAACGCGTTTAAAGTAAAAATGAAAGCTTATCCAGATGTTGAAGAGTTCCTGAATCTTCTTCACTATAATGTTGTTTATGGTAAAAGTTAACAGGCATGCAGCTTCAAGTCCGCAGTCTCTTCTAAATATAATTTCTTATTTTGGTTCAACGAACGACCTTGAAGTGTAACACCATAATTACCAAGACTGGCACTTGGCAAGCAAACTGGCATCTCTTTGACTCAATTGATGTCCAAACCTGTCGACACATTGCCAGTGCATTAACCTATTTGGCTTCTATCGAGCGTGTTACTTTATTTGTCACAACAGCACCTCAGTAAAAGACTGGTAAATTATTTTCATCGGAATGGGTCCAATTTTCCGGTGCCAAGAATACCTTCTACATCTATTTAGCCTTCTGGATTAACATATTTTATTTTAATCAAAATACAAATTCATTTCTCGCGTTATATCCAAATGAAAAATGGGACCTTTTAAATAGGGAATTAAACACAAGTACGTACTTATTAGGTATGGTTTTACTATTTTCATCTGGTAGGTTTTATCTTAGATAGACTTGCGATTCTCGTGTTGTGCATTATCTTTAACGAAAGATTATGACGTAGAGGTAAGCCTTTTAAGGTCACATATTTTTTGCTGAATACTATATAGCTATACTTTACTAGTTGTTGCATCCGGTTACACTGACTTTTTTAGACAAAAGATAGCCTAATATTCTCCCAGATTCAATAAATACCAAAGGAAGTAAAAACATAACAAACAGACATACAGAGTTACTTTCACGTTTATAAGATGAAATGTGCGAGTTTTGTTAAATATAATTACAAAAATAAAAACATAATTCGCACAGTATTTTGGTTTGACCATGACCTCGAGAACAGGGTCGAGGAAAATATCTGTTGTGGAAGCATGGATACATGCGTATATTATAGGGATAGAGAGACATCACAATTAATTTAGAAATTTACCTACTACTTACTTCCACTACTTGTTCTTGTAAAGTTTTACGTGATTCAAAATAAACTTTTTTTGCTTTCTAAGAATTATTATATTATATTCTTCTGGAAGGTTTATGCAGAGTGACTTTGTTTAACATGCGACCAATAATCAAATTGGGAAGTTCAGTACGGTACCTTAAACATAATTTCAGTATACTAAATAGGTAGGAATAATCGGTATAAATTAAAACAAAATTCAAAGCAAATAAAAAATTTCAAGCAAGTAACAAAATATTCGCGCCCGACCAATCTAATGGGTTGATACGTCAAGTATGGCAACACTTCGTACTTACGATAATTTACCTATTTTTCTCTATTCACGAGAAAAGTATCAGTAGCGCATGAGACGTTTGTGAAACATGAAACTCTTTTCTTAATACTAAAAAAGTATAATTATTTTCCTTAATCACATCCATAGAATTATATATTTTATCTTGTCGCGTCTATTAACTTTCATCCTTGCGTACCTTGCGAAATCATGGTGGATCACTAGTGTAAAAATAAAAAGGAACTTTATAACCTCCAAACTTTAAGTTAAGCTAAAAAAGGATTTAGACAAATACGATTGGGAATAACGAGATCTACGTCACGGAACACAGTCACATAATTATGCTTTAAAATACATAATTATTATATTATGTAGTTATTATTCTCAGTTGTGGTCTATTTATAAATAGTCCGCGATCGATAAACTCAGAAGGGCGCTAGTGCGAAAAATACGCCAATTACACGTTCAGTGTCTGGAAGATCTTGTGTATGTTTACAGTGATTGCGAACTTTGCTTAGTTACCAGAAATAATTGTGATTATTTTTCCTTTCAGCCCTGACTGTCCGGTTTTTGACGAAGCGCTACATTGGAGAATACGATCATCAACAAGGTAATTATTTTAATACTTTTTAATAACTTTTAAAAGTTAACCGGGATATCAAACCGTTGAAACCCGTTAAAATTTTTTTTAATTGTCTTTTATTTAGTTGCTTGGGTTTTGATATTAATTATCATGGGCGTCGCTAGCAGGAGCTCAAATGTTGAACCCAAATTAGGTGTCTCCTCTATGTATCCCCTCCTCACCCTCTATCGTCTGCCATTATAGTCATTTCACCCTTGAGCAGTAACCTGAGCACTCTGGAGGCAGTAAAAAAGATAGTTTGAGAGCTCTAATTTCGCTGTAAGGGTTTCATAGGGGAGTAACCAAATCCAGACATACTGGTGACGAGATCCCGATTAACTCTCTGGAGCAATAAGGACCGAATAATGCGATCGCTGCTTTACACGGTTTACATTTAAAAATATTATAAGCTTTAGTGTTCTCATCGTTAAGCATTTCGTTTGTAAAGTAATGCCAATTAATTGAGAGTCACCCGTAGATATAGATTTAATTGCGGTGAGTGCATAAAAAGGTATTACATTGCTTGAGTGTTCATTATTAATAGATTTATTTATAAAAAATCCCGTCCTAGCATATCCTCGATAAAGACAAAACTTATTTAGTTTTATGGGATAGGTGGGCAAATGTGCAGACGGATCGCCTGATGGTAAGCGATTACCGCCGCTCATGGACACCCGCATCACCAGAGGAGTTACAAGTGTGTTGCTAGCCTTTTAAAAGGGGATTGGGCCTCCGGTAACCTCACTCACTCGAAACACAACGTAAGCGTTGTTTGACGCCGGTTTTCTGTGAGGCCGTGGTATCACTCCGGTCGAGCCGACCCATTCGTGCCGAAACATGGCATTTGCGATATTAAATAACCAATTTCAATTGAAAACTACCTCATCTATATTACAAGCCAGGCTGATGAGCGTAAGGTTATGGGTTCGACTGTTCTATTGGGAAATTCTTAGTAGTAACTTGAAGTTCGGGTTTGTGTCTGAGTTATTGCCCATAGGCTCGCCCCCTATAAAATATAATTAAGTAATGTAAGTTGACGTCATTGTTTCTGATTACAGATAGTAAATACAAGCACGAAGCTCTATTGGATGGAGAGCCGATATTATTCGAGATTCTTGATACATGCCCAAAGGTAGGAGTGTTTTAAAATAAAACCTACAATGTTATAGCGAATTGTGTAAACTCCTAAGTTAAAATATATATCATATCATTCAACACGGGCTCCACACCATGCCATAATTTTTCAGTATAAATTAAGCTCGCATAAAGCCTATATACGAGTAAAGCTTTTTGCACACATAGGGATACTGCTTATATTGAATATATGTATTTGGCTCGTTGTGTAATCACACGTCTGTGATTTTTTTATTAGTAAGTCGGCAAACGAACTGACCAGCCCATGGACACTCTCAACTCCAGAGGAGTTGCTGATGTGTTGCCGATCCATAAAAGCCCCACAGAATCGCAACAACCGAGGGGTAACTTACTCTTACGCACAAAAGTCAAAACACACACCAAAGTGCTTTATATCAGAATCCGACGTAAGGGCAGCCAGTCAGACCCCAAAAGGTCATACCACCGAGCAAGTCAGATATATTCTCGCCTCTTACGAGATACCTATCTGTGTGGCAGTGAGGTACGGTATTTTGACCCGCAATAAAAGTAATAATTGATATTGATAGTGATAATTGATATATTAAGGGTCCGGCGGAGCTTGAATTACCCACAAAAACCTAATACCGAAATAAATCGTAATCTAGACAATTTTCTATGAAATTATGTTATTATTCGGATTTCGATACCGGTAGTCTAGGTTCCTACTGTACTATTTCGTCTACTACTACTTCACTGGAAATAAAAGACCGGAAAATCGTTTCAAACTTAGTAAAGTTATCAAAAATTGCATTCGCTTGAATTTATTTCCAGTGAAGAATTTTTGGACAAAATGGTAGAGTAGGAACCTAGATTAGGTATCGAAATCCGAATAATAACAGATTTTGATTAAATTGTGTTTGAATTACGATTTATTACGGTATTACGTTTGTAAGAGAAATTCGGTCGAAAGTCGGACTCTTAAAATCGGCTCTTTATGCCCCGCTGATGGGCTTGATTTGACTTCCTTTGATTGGAGTGAAGGTAGGCTTTGAATAATTATGACAGTTTTGACAGAACCAAATTTTGTTTTTGAAAATTATTGCGATAATAAGAAATCTCCGTTGTACAATTTGGCAACTTAACAAGTGAGAGCCAGGAGACAGTTGTACAGTTTAAAGTATTTTTTGACAGGATGTATTTATATTATTATATATGTAACATATAGTTATTTATGTATTTATTTCGAGTTTAAATTAAATACTTCTCATAGAACATTTATGATGTCATTTCAATTTTCGTGGCAAGTTTTCTCCGTTTTAATATTTATACAAAATACAATCCAGTTATATGTATCGAAATACAAATCAATAAGATCACAATATTACAACGTTCTGTCCATCACATATTTGTACAGACAAAGTGTTCGGAATATTAATTGATAACATGACATACCATCACGCCTGTATTCCCCGAAGGATTAGGCAGAGGCGTACTAATGTACACCCACAGTTCGCCGGTATGTTTAGGTCCCATATAATAGGGGGCGAGCCTATTGCCATTAACCGGGCACAAATCCAGACTCCGAGCTGCTACTGAGAATTTCATAGAAAAACCCAATAGCACTTTGCTCGACCTGGGGATCGAACCCAGGACCTCTAGCGTAGCAGTCGCGCTTGGGACCACTAGACTAAAGAGGCATTATTTAATAAATAGTTACAAAATACGTTCTTTGCCAAATCGTATTTCTCATTGTCCCGCAGAGAATCGTGTCGCGCGTTTCCTAGGAGTAGGGGTGCGTTGATAGGTATTCCACGTGATTTGAGAGCGTCCCGTACGAGAATGTATCCGGCCGGGCTTTGTTAAACTCCGTGTCCGAGACAAATTGTCTTCAGGACAAAAATAAGGCAGGCAAAAGCGGACACATTCAACAATTCTTGCTTCGTTGTTTTCGTCTATAAAGTAAATTTATAAATTTTATTTTTATAGCCTTGTTAGCTTAACAAGTTTTTGTCGATAATGTCTGGAGATTTCGTTATTTTTTCTTAAAGTAGTAAAGTTATTGCATTTTATAAGTACGGGTGAATTTTTTTAATAAAACTCTATGACGCCACTATAGGTAGAGATATATCACGTGCACCTACAGTTCGTCGGTATTTTTAGGTCCCAATAAAAGGGGTGAGCCTATTGCTATTAACCGGGTACAAATTCAAAGTATATATTTTAAGTAAGTATGTATAGAAAAACCTAATAACACGCTTGATCTGGGAATCGAAACAGGGATCTCTAGCAGAATGTTATTTGTTTTAATTTAACCTTTATCTAAATATATATATAAAACTCAAAGGTGACTGACTGACTGACTGACATAGTGATCTATCAACGCACAGCCCAAACCACTGGAAGGATCTGGAAGATGTTATGACGTAGGCATCCGCTAAGAAAGGATTTTGATAAATTCTACTAATAAAATAGGGGATGAAAGTTCATATGGAACAAAGTAACTATTCCACGCGGACGAAGTCGCGGGCAAAAAGCTAGTAATATATATTCCTATAAATCTCACAAGATCATTTGTAAAATTCAACAATTACTGAATGGTTTTAGTGTAGGCGCCGGCAGCCCTACAGAGATGGCGCCCGCGCGTGGTATGAGCGGGCATTTTAATCTTATCGCGCATCGTAGAGCGTAGCACACGCTTGGCAAGAGACACCGGTAGTTTGACACCGTAATATCTTGTTCAACAATGTGTAATATGATGTTTTTTGTTTTAACAGAACCTTGAATTCGAGAACGCTGAAGATGTTTCTTTTTAAATATTACTTTACATCGGTTAGAGATACAGTTCATCAGAAAATCACACTGGTTTTTATTTACCCCTGAAGCTATAAGCCATCTTCATACTGAATTTCACATTTACAAAGTACTTTGGATTTAATTAACATCTAAGTGTGTAAGCCACTGGGATGCTATTCCTTATCATTACCCTATAAGGAACTTACATGCCAAATTTTGAGTTTGCCAGCTAATAATATCTGAAAACTGTCTCATTAGTCTAAACGTGGCTAGGCTATATGTCCTGGGTCCAATTCCCAGGTCGAGAAAAGTTTATATGCAAACTCATCAAAGTTTAAAGTTTTTTTTTATCATAAAGAAACGTTGCCTCACATAGGATATTCTTCTGTAGGTATCGTGGGTGCGTTTACAATCACAAATTCTCACATACAAAGTTTGATCGTAATAGTTACCACTCATTGGTGTCATTGGTGGACAAACATTCATTTTTATTTATATAGATGTAGATAAACCAAACACACAAAGAAACAGCCCTTTTCCGTTCCGTCATGGGACACCTATATCAAACCCCTCGAAGAATAAGTGTAGCTACATGTTCATAACTGAGATTTCCGTCTACAAAGAGCCTTAAGTATATCTAACGAGCTATATATAATTTATTTCAGAGTATAGAGGAGTTGCCAGCCAACGAGATAGCTCAGTGGGCCGATGGCCTGTTCCTCGTGTACTCGATAACGGACCGAGAGTCCTTCAACTATGTGCGGCGAGCGAAGCAGAGCCTCCAGCCAGAAATACCACTGACTCTCGTTGGAAACAAGGCAGATATGGTGCATTTGAGACAGGTAAAAATTTTCCTTGGACCTTTAAAACATTGCAGCATCATATTTCTTTTAGGGTTCCGTAGTTCAAAAGGAAAAAAACGGAACCCTTATAGATCACTTTGTTGGCCGTCCGTCCGTCCCTCAGTCTGTCAAGATCCTTTATCTCGGGAAAGCGTGGAGGTATCGAATTGATATTAAAACCATATACTCAGGTTTTCAGTCCCTTGAAACTTTGAAAAAGTCAAGCATCTAAGTTAACGTAAAAAAGATATTTCGACACTATCAAGGGAATCAAAATGTATAGGGTATTTTCATCTTATAATTACTTACTTGTGTACTGCTAATATTAAACATGGTTGTTTATGAAAGCAACGCAATTTAATGCAAGTATTTGTATTAGACACCGTTTCCGTGATTGTCTTGCTCTTTGGCAAAGGCTTCTCCAAGTGTTCTCCACAACTATCTATTCCTTGCTATCCTCAAACATGGTCCTGCCACCTTCTTGATATCATCCTCCCATCTTCGATACTACCTGCTTCTCTTTATATAACTATGCCTAGTTATATAAAGAGAAGCAGGACAGAAAAGTGGACGAAGGAAGTGACGAAATGGGGCACCATTTCGTCACTTCCTTCGTCCACTTTTCTGTCTTACTTCCTAATTTTGACTCCTACTAATCATGACCTACGGATATCAGACATGGAGTTGTACAAAGAAAAAAAAATCAAATCACTAGAAACAGATAAAATTAGATTCAAAACAATCAGAAAATAAACAAAGATTATATATTTTATATATATTTATATAAAATACCAAATCAAACAACTGAAATGGAAATGGGCAGGACACCTAACAAGAATTAATTATAATATGGTACCTACAAATTTGTACGGAACCCTCGGTGGGCAAGTCCGACTCGCACTTGTCCAGTTTTTTTAAGCTTACTAGCAATGTGGGTGGTACATTACTAGTATTCTTGTTAACCCCTCGTGTTAAGCTAAATATTTGTGTTACGAGTAGGTTCGGAAGTGTAATGGGGGGGTTTCGAACTGGCAACCATATGATCGCCAGTCCGACGCCATAGCTATTAGGCTATCGCCGCTTTAATAAATTGTTAACTTCTTGTTTAATTTTTTTAAAACGTTGCCCCTCGCTCTGGGTTTCCTCTGTTGTAACGTGGGTGTTATTACAAACACTTTTTCTTTTAACAATTGTTACATCCTCAATCAAGGTTCCCTAACGACTACATTTAAGTCATACATTTTTTTTTATACCACCTAAGCATAATGAATCAACTGTTTTTTTGTTTGTTTTTAACACTAACATTAATATCATGGTTAATTATATACGTATTATAAAACAAAATACTTAAATTTGTTCGATAACTACGTAGGAGGTATTGATTTGATCTGTGCTGGAATCCAACCCGCGACCCGTTATCTTAATGCCAATCACTCAGCCACTGCACTATTAGTGCAGTCAACCTCAATAGTTGCAGTTACCAGACATTATAACATATTTTATGACTTATATCTGGGAACAAATTCAACCCCCAGTCTTCTATACTGGGAATTTTGCAAACAGATTTTAAAATAAAAATAAATCAGTAAACCCCAATAACTTTGTGATGTTCGTCCTCCCAGGTACCGACTGGTAGCAGTCAACCTTTGGGTTTGGGAGGAATTCTATTAGGTACAAGAAATAAATATTTGAGTAACTAATGATAAACTATAAATTCACATCATCATTTCAAATTTATCAAATTTATCTATATTTATATTATAATCATAATTTTCTAATTTCAGGTTAGCCCAGAAGAAGGTGAAATTCTCGCAAAGGACTTCGAATGCAGTTTCGCCGAAGTCGCCGCCGCCGAGCAAGTGAACCAAGTCGGCGAAGTCTTCCACGAACTCTGCCGAGAAGTTCTAACGCATAGGCGGAGAGCCAAACACAGTTTACTCGACAGAATGTTAGGCTCCAAAACAGCTTATAGGGTGTACTCAAGAGGGAAGAGCGACAGTGCGTTACCCAAAGACTAACTGCATTTAACTGTCTGCGTCTCCAGGACTAAAAGATACAGCGTAAAGGAATCGTGCTAATCAAAACTGTGACACACAAACAAATGAGAAAGAACATCGAAGCCCGAGGGCGTAGCTTTTATAATACCTTTTTGGTAAGGGACAACCCTAATTAAACGGAGTAAGCGTAAAATAGAACTGTGAAATGACAATATTGTTTACTCTAGGAACTATCTACTATTTAACATGTGCTATGGTAAGGTATTTACCCTAAGAAACTCTTTTTAAGTAAAGATGAGATGAAAAATTAAGTAAATACAGTACCACAAATAGAGATATAAACATATTAAACATCCATGGCAACCCTAATTATGGCAATTGGGTTGAAAAGCCCCTCTTTAGGGCGAGGTTTGCACACGTCGGCATAAATGCGTTATTGTGAGTGTTGTAGACGAGAAGCAATTAACTTACCTAATTGTCCATGTTCGCTTTGAAAACGAACCTTGTATTATAACCGGTAAGGATGCTTTTCGGGTTTCCGTTTAATGAGACTACGTCATACAGGTATCTTTGATATTAGTGCAGGGTTACAAAATTGCACTAATTTGATACTCACAAATAAGGTAAAGTTAACTTGGTACTTCTATAATTATGGTGGGTGATTTAGTATGTAATAAGATGATTTGATAGGTTTCTAAATAAAGCTCTTCTACTGACGCATTCGGCAATTATAAATAGTAATATTTTAAAAATTCATATCATATCTAGAAAAACCTTGAACAGCGAAAAAGCAACATGTTAATAAATTGAAAATACATGTTAATGTAGGTAACTATAAGATAGCGCATCGCTATGGTGTGAAGAGTGACTGCTCACTCTACACACCATAATGATGCGCCATGACTGCTCAAATGACGCCAATAACGCAATGGCCAAGCAATCAGCTGGGTGGCTTTGCGATTTACATTAATATGATCGATCGCCAAATCCATTTTTTTTCGCAAATTGTTTGTCAATTTTAGGCACAGGTCAGCAGAATCGCAACATTAACTATATCTACAATATTCACAACTGTAAAACCTTTGCTTTTCAAGCCAAAAACTATGCCAACGCCTAACATTTACAATATTAATTATAATCCATAACCTAGTGTCATTCTGCACTTGTGCATATTGCTTGCACAGAAACACAAACACAAAACACACATGCATACACACTAAACACACTTACATACACACAAATACAAACTCACACTCATACACAAACATTCTTCAATTTCCCCGACACACCTCATAAATAAAACTACAATATGGGGCAACGAAACAAACAAAAAAAAATTGATATTTAATTACTATTTTATTATTTTTATTTCTGTCTCAGTTGTTACCATATAATTTTCCTTTAAATTTCCGATTGACTTACCTTAAACTGTATTAAAGATTGTGAAGGAACTAACTCCTGACACACAGGGATAACCTATCTTGGGAGTTAGGGACTTATTTTAATCTGTAAATTAGCTTTGGATGTCAATAAATTTGAATTTGAATTTACAATTTACACGGCCGAAATGAATAACCTATCTCTGGATGGTTTTCCCGACTGGAGATCGAAATTTGACATTACTTCTATGGATCTTATGTCAAATTTCAATCTCCAAGGGAAAACAATCAATTTAGGTTGTTAATGTCGGCCATTAGATTACTTAATAGTAGTTATTTTAGTGAAGGAACAATTTCGACCCGGCGGATAGGACTCGCGACGGCTTAGTTAGTCATAGGTGTAACCAGAAGATGCAGGTTAGAATCCTGCCCGTGGTCGAATTTTTCTTTCACTAAAATAACTTTATAATCTTAGGAAAACAGTTACATACTTAGCATATTAATTAATATTGGAACAATTACCTACTACTGGCCCGAATCTACAATCTACAATAGACCTATGAAGTTGTGAAATATAGGATCTATTATTATTACATTTAGCTGTTCATAAAGGAGCTATATATTGAAAGCTGTACGTTGTCAGTAAATCAATGTTCTTCGTTCATGTTGTTTGAGAGAGTCACCTAAGTTTTACAATTGCGCGTACTGTAGACCCTGACACATTTCTTTTCTTTGTGGTTTAGGTAAAAGTCATATTATTGTCTAAGTAATGTACATTAGTCGTGAGTGAATGTGTTGTGTGTAGAATCCCGTGGCATTTCAATTGTTAGAAAGGATGTTGTTGTTTATTTTAATTATATATAACAATAAATTAATGTTATATTTAAAATAATGCCTTTTTATCCAATAATGGAAAAAATAACCCTTACAGGATCACTTAGTTGTCCGTCTGTGTGTCAAGATAATTTTGCTTGCTTGCGAGAAGATATCAAGTTGAAATTTACAACAAATACTCAAGTCTTCGATCCCTTGGAGCTGTATAAAAATACAAACTTCTAAATCAACGCAAAAAAACTGTCACTTATGACTCGAATATATTAACAATAACAAATAAATTAAAACCTGTTGACCTAGGACCATGAAAGGCAAAAAACAAAGTCTCCAAGCACAAGTTTATGAAAAAAAATCTGAGAATCATAGTTTAACGTACGGTACATGGTATTACTTAAAGGAAATCCAATATAGTAAACATTAGACGAATGAAAAGTGTACCCGCTGGGACTTTCTTACCACTAGCGCCATCTTTCTTTTTTACGAAGAACAATTTATGTTTTTTCCATGATCGATTGAAATGTAATATTATGTGAAAATTACTAGTCAAAAAAGTTAGCATGAGCGATCAAAAAGTGTCAATAAAAACGAAAGCTTAAAAAACTAAAACTCGACTACGAAAAATATCAACTGAAAAAGTAAAAAGTATAAAACAAGAAATAATTATATGTCCACAAACAGTGGTATCCAGTTTATCGCCGTGGCATTACAGCAATTTTCGAAACTTTCATGGCTTATAAACTGGTGCAAGCAACAAGTTTGTGCGGAACCCTCGCGAGGCAGACTTGCACTTGTACGATTTTTACATATGGGGAAAGCCTCGACACCTTATTTGGGTTGTCGATTGTAATGTCTAGAACCGGTCGTGGTCGTGTAAGCAATGCACTCGTAATTCCCAAAGCCCCGACCATGACAACATGTCAGACAGTTAAGTTGGCGTATATATGACGTCATCTTGTCATGATGACGAAACCTTTTAATTTTCATTTGTTTCATTGTATGATACTAAAGTGACGTAAGTACAAAATTGAATCAATTATCATTAATCATTAGGTGGGAAGTAGTGTAACAATTTGAAATAATCCATGCGATATTTTTTTATTAGTGATAGGCTAACACTTAACCGCCAATTCGCCTGATGTTAGGCGATACTGCGATCTACGATGGAGCGCGCTTGCCTTGAAGAAACCGATTCACTCGTGATTCAAAGACACACAGATTATACCTATCGGGGAAGACCCACTCGGGAAGCGCATTCCACATTTCACATTTCAGCAGATTGAGAATTAATTTCCTGGAAATAGCTACATCGTCGAAGAGAGGAGAAACTGTGTACGATCCAGCCTCCCCACTGAAGTCCAACAAAGTCATGTTGCACGTTCAAAAGTTTTAATTTCAAATAACCTTTTATAAGCAGATTTACAGATAGCTCTTGAAAAATATCAGCGATAGGAGATCAGGGGAGTCCTTTCCCTTAGGAAAGTGAACTCTCACTGCTAGCAGTCCCATAGGTTGGAAAGAAAGGTTTTACAGGCGTACATAAGAAATAATATAAGTTTCGTCCCAAAATAGCGATCCTATAAAGTTTCTTTCAGGGAACTTGTCAGAACTTGACGAAAAAAAACATTTGCAACGCAAAAGCCTGACACATCAACTGTCGTGGTCACCAAGACAAAACACCCTTTTGGTTGGAAAATCCTCTCTTTGGTTAGAAGGATCACACACCACGTCTCCTGTAATATTATTCCATTTACAAAGCGAATAAAAATACTACAACCTGATTACGAGAAAATTAACTGTAAAGCATGAAACAAGAAAATATTTGAGACTGCTACGAATGTCCGTAGCAGATTTGTAGCAAGCGTAGTTACATGAGTTAGGTAAGTAAAATAATAAATCCTTACTAATATTATAAACGTGAAAGTTTGTGATTATGAATGTTCGTTACTCTTTCACACCAGAATGGCTGAACGGATCAGGATGAAATTTGGCACAGAGATGGATTATAGTCTGGAATAACACATAGGCTACGTAGGTATTTTTTATCCAGGTCCGACCCAATCCTAAAGTCCACACAGACAAAGTCAAGTATAATACAATACCTATTCTAACAAAGCGAACATATTTGACTGTAAACTTTATTCTGCAATTGTGCATTACAATATAAACTAAATACGGTTACAATAACTAGGCTTATCTGTCGATCTGCAAGGTTAAGCTGCACCTGCTGCGGTTAGTCTGTAACTATTCTTAATACATCGATACCCCTTCGTTCCTTGGAGAGTCAAAGACAAAATGTTTTATTTCAATTAGACCATTATTCCAAATAATGGGTCTTATGGAGAAGAGTCGGCAAGAATCTCCATAGATACCTACTCTTAAAAAACATGATTACATTATATTAAAGATTAGGTACTTATATCACTTCAGTAACCTGAAGTAGATGGAAGTGTATTAAAAAAGAATGGAATTGGAACAGCAAGTAAGAGCTGACCAGTTCCGACAGACAGCACCCTTTCACGTGCACGACGTGTATATCCGCACGTGAAGCCGTCGGTCGCGGTTGTCACACCAACATTTATGATAATCATTAGTGATAATCACGTAGAAGTCTCAAAAAAACAAAAGCCTAACGACCAGCCTATATTTAGAATATCGGTACTGTACAGAATTTTTGTTTTAATTATAAAAACGTCGCCCCAGACTAGGATTTTCTCCTGTATTGTGGGTGCTTTTACAAACACAAATTCTCACATACACAAACGCCCAGACCTGTAGATCATACAAATATGATCGAACCCACAACACGTGGCGTAGAAGTCAACCGCTCGGCCGCTAAGCCAAACGTGTCGTCAAATTGAATTTCGGAGATTGCATTTGTAAAATACTATTACTCATCCGTAGGACTAGAAACCAACCCTAACCTAGGAAAAAGTCTAAGAGCATGTGACGTATACGTTATACTCCCCACATAGAAAAGGAATTAACAACCAAATAAATAATGAGCCGCGATTAAAAAATGACTAGTCACAAAGGCAACCCTGGAATCACACATACAAAGGGTAATCTCGACAAAGTGGCCCCAAATTAAAATAAAACGCTCCCCTAATATGACGTGCATCACCTATCGACCAATCAGAACGCTGCGTTGTTATTGCCGCTAGCTTTTGACAGCAGAATGACAAGCTTTAAAGATGGCCCCCTTTTTGTCTGTCCGTGGATGCGGCTGTCCATGCATTGTTTGCAGATTTTTTCCCCACCTCATACACCCCATTCTCCCTAGCAATGAGACTGTTACTCGCTTACGTTTTTTCCAAACTTAGCATTCTAGAATATTGATCAAGTTACCCGCGTGGGGTCTATCACTATCTATAATGTCTTTATCAACGACTTGTGTTATTTCCCAGTTCAAAATAATCAAATATTTTTCCCTTTTTGCAACATTTGTCATTGATGCTCCCCTCCTATAGGTCGTAGCGTGATGTTATTATAACCTTCCTCGATAAATGGACTATCCAACACAAAAACAATTTTGCATTTCGAACCAGTACTTCCTGAGATTAGCGCATTCACTCAAACAAACTTTTCAGCTTTATAGATATTATAAAGCTGATTTTGTGTTGGATAGTCTATTTTGAGGAAGGTTATAAGCTATATAACATCACCATCATCATCGGTAAAACCGCGCCGATTATTATCTTACCATACAAACTAGACAAGTTAGTTCTTGTACTTCTAAAAATTTAACCGAGTTCAGAACAAAAACGAAATAAAGAATTACTTACCTAATTTTGAAGCAATTAACAATTGAAATTGAAGAATTGAATAAGTTGCTAATAAAATCTTTGTAACCTTTTGTGAAGAGAAAAATAAATATTAATAAACAAATAAATTAACGAAGATCATTAATAAAACATAAATTATTTTTTATTTGTGTTATTAGTACAATGTACCCTTAGCTAGGGTACACATTTTCAAGTACCTTGGGCACGTATTGACCACTGACCTTAGGGATGATGACGACATTGAAAGGGAGCGGAGGGCGCTGTCGGTGAGAGCGAATATGGTTGTCCGCAGGTTCGCGCGAGCCTCTGAAGATGTTAAAAAAAACACTCTTCAGAGCCTACTGTACGTCATTTTACACCTGTAACCTGTGGGTGCATTTTACGCAGAAATCGTACAGCGCCCTCCGCGTCCAGTACAATAATGCTTTCAGGATGCTGATGGGGTTGCCTCGCTTCTGTAGCGCATCGAGGATGTTTGCAGAAATGCAAATTGAATTGATTGCTTTTTCGCTATAATGCGAAAAAAATGTGCATCCTTGGTGCGTCGTGTGCGGGCCAGCTCCAATAGTGTCCTGGGTATGATTGCCGATAGGCTGGACTGGATTGCTGTATTGTGAATCGTTGCTCCAGAATTTCAGCTGGAATTCTGAGGCAATGATTCATAGTTATATTTAATAAAAAATAAAAAAAACTCATATCTGTATTACTAACATAGTTTTAAGTAAATATTGTTACTAACACTATGAGTCCTGGTCACTCGAAATAAAGAGTTATTAATTAATTAATTATTTGTTTCGTCTTGTTTTGAAATCGGTCTATTTTTATTAGGTTATTTTTACCAGCGACCTATTTTAAAAAGGTACCCTATTAGCATTAGCTATTTTTTAAAACGTTCTTTTTCCCCGTGAGGGAGCAACTAATACCGTTGAGAGTAAAGGTATTCTGACCCATGGATAGGCATCTCGTAAGAGGCGAAAAAATATCTGACTTGCTCGGTGGTAGTAACTCTTGGGGTCTGACTGGTTGGCGACCACCCTTACGTCGGATATTGTCGTGCGGCTCTGGCAGTCGGCAGTCCGTATAGTTTCTTATGGGTCAATTACGCACCAGCAGCTCCTCTGGTGTTGCAGATTGCATGGACATCATCACGAGCCACCTAGTTAAATAACCACCAGGTGGCTCGTAAGCTCGTCTGCGAACTTATCCAATAAAGAAACTATTTGCACGTTTCCAAAAGTTTATCCTTGGGGATCTTTTAAAAAATAAGAGCTTTACATTTTTCATTTGTACAATATTGCGGAAACAGGATGTGAGAACATCGAAGAGCAGTGTCTTAGTAATACTGAAGTCGAGATTATTTAAAGGTTTCCCGCGTTCGAAACTCAACATCATCCTAAAAAAACTAGGGTGTAACAATTCATAAAATGTAACTAGATAAGTAATAAGTTAATTTTTGTGTTTTGACCTGACTTGTTTAATCAAATTGGAAAACGACTTGAATTGGAAAAGTGGTTAACACAATTTTCAAATTTTAACCTTATTTTAATCTGCATACCGTCCGTAATGGCGTAAATAACTGGTCCACTAAATGTCTACCCTCTACCTTTCTGTACTTATAACGAGACATACATAGGCAGATGATATATATATGTGGGCTGGGATGTGGCCTGGGATGCCATAATCAAATATTATGATGTCCCCATAAACGAAGACTAAAAAAACAATCGTAAACTCCTATGTACCTACCAAGTTTGTCATCATAAGTCGTAAAATAGTTAAAACAAGAAATAACAAACCTTTAAAGAAATACAGAACAGTTACATAAGGAAAATTAACTTTATCTTCTAAACTCTATATGGAAAACATGTCTCCGAAATGTCTTGCGGACCGTTGCCAACTTCATACTTCAATAATAAAAAAAATCTTTTTTAATGATCGCCAATATCACCCCGACGCCGTGTCGTTGTTCTATTTATAGTCATATCATGTAAGCAACACGTGCCTACAACAACTATCGTCTCCCTCGCTGCCTTTTTCGCAAAAACCTGTGAATTTTGAAATGTGGATTCTTACCTAAGCTTAGACAATCAGTTCAGCAGCTGTTAAGATTGGGAGAAGGCTTAAAGTGCATCGCATTTATTTGTACTCTTTTTTTATCATCGGCGCCATCGAACATTTTCGCATTGATTGATTTGAAGCCGACCTCCCCTCACCCCTCATATCATCCTCCATCTCCCAATAACTCCGCAATCACTGAAAAGTGCTTTAATTAAATTATTTTCGTTAATATCTCAATATTCAACAATCAACGTGGCAACAAGTGAACATTAGTATCCAGGATCCTGTGAATACTGTAAGTTTGAAGCCATTTTATTGATGTAAGGGTTACTCAGTCGGATTTTTGTATTCTAAAAATAGCCGTTGGTATCGTAGGCAATATTTTTATAAAAAACCTCGAGTACTTGTCGCCTGTTCAACAATGGTTGGAAAAAGAAGAAAAAATTAGTAGCTATGAATCCTTTCAGGATTTCCCGAATGTTCCGGCATTCGTAAATACATATGACATCGGAAAACTACCATATTGAATATGTCCTTCATGTTTTTGCAATTAATAAGGATATAAGGAAACTATATCCTAATTGGACGGCCGCCGGCACTGTAGGCGGAAGGTTACGTCGGACTGTAATTATCAAACCACACTGTATTTTACTTTATTATTAGATAATGGTCGATGCCACTATATTCGCAACCATTGTTCTGCTCAACATCATAGTTTTTATTAGATTTCTAAGCAAAGGGTTGTATTTCAATTTGAGAATTTTCATAAAATATTCTTAATGGAAAGCTTTTAGTTCAGGCGAACAAAGTAATGAGTTTTTATGTACCTACTATTTTGTGACAACCAATCTAACACTAATTATGGTAACTAAGGGCCTGTACTACATATATTTTTTTTATCCCAATATAGATAATACTTATAATAATGTTATTTTATGTAATCTACTAATTTAAGATTTTTCTTGAGTGCTGTGAACTGTCGTATTATTTTGTATATAATTAACTAGTACCTAGGACATATTAAAATGGATTCAAAGTCAATTTGAATTAAATACTTAATAGCTTTTCTAAACAAAAGTAGCACAAATATTTTTTAATGACTCGTCAATAAATCATTGATAGATCGTTCGAAATATGAATGACTTCAAATGGACAATCGTTGGGGCGTGCCCCGAGCCCCGCCGGTGGCCGCCGCCCCAACCATCCCCTGCGAGCCTGCGCAAGAGTCACTTGATCATCAACCAGCCCTCTGACATAAACACTGACTTAGTAAAATAGAAAAATCTCTATATTTGTGTACCTAGTGATGTGTAATATTCTGTGATAATTTTAAGTCAGTGACAGTGAAATTATCGATTAAAAAAAAGTGTTTTGTTTATAATATTTATAAACAAGTCCTTGCTACCAACACGGATAAGGTAAATTAAATTGATAATTATTTTGGCTTAACAATTTACTTCATTAACCATTGCAAAAACGTATTTTAAGGCATTTTATATTTTAATCTTGTACAATATCTACGAGTATTATCCGTTGTCTTCGTGCCAACAAATTTAATATGTATAACAATATATAAACTAAAAGCATGTTTAGTTTTATATTTGACGCTGTGCGCTACTAAAAATACAGAGATCAAATCTAGAATTTAGTGATTATTTTATCAAATTTAAATTAATATTAATTGATTTTAAATTTTTGCTTGTGACTGTGGAAATATTTGCGAATATGCGTGAAAATTATTAGCGAAAATAATAATTATGCGTCTGCATTTAATTTTTAGTTTGGCTCGACGGCGGTGGTGTTTTAACTCACATTTATGATGCATGCATTAATTTATTGATTTCTGAGACTTACGCGAATATTCGACATATTGAAAACAAAACAGCTTACGGATTATATCGCGTTATACTCACATTGCCCGTAACCTGCAACCAACATGCATTAATTATCAAAAGTTCAATACCATCTTTGACTGCTGTTTTAAGAACGCATAAATTAGAAAATGTAATAAAGCAGCAGAAATATAAACCGTATTACATAGATTTGTATATAAACATTGAATCAATGCAGTACCTATTTCCCAAAGGGTAGAATAACATTTATTTTATCATTACCTAAATACATTTTAACATGATCATGACATACCATCACGCCTGTATTCCCCCGAAGGGGAGGCGGGCAGAGGTGTACTAATGTACCACCTACAGTTTGCCGAAGTATGCTTGGATGCGATATAGAAGGGGCGAGACTATTGCCAATAACAGGGCACTAATCCCAAACTCCGAGCTGCTACTGCGCTTGGGACCACTAGATTAATGAAGCAGTTATTAACATGATTATCAACAAAATTGTTAATACATCTGTGTCTGAACTAGATAAACTAATATCTGTAACTCAGACAACATTCTGCTTATGACGTAATAATACATCATTGTATGGGTGTGTTGTTGCTTGAAAATCTGCACTTGACCTTTGTTCTATAAATGTAATTTTTCCGCGATAATTAACACTTAAGTCCTTAGGTATTGTAATTTTTCCGAAATAAATAACACATGAGTCACTTAGGTATTATATCTTCACCCAGCTATAGATATGGTTACTTTCGTGAAACCTTGACGAGAACAATCAGATACTGGGGTCACTGATCACTACGACGATGTCGTATTTGTTTTGTTTTTCTCATCCATCACATTGTATAAGATAATAATAAACAAACTTCCTTGTAGAAACAATCAATTTCTTAGTTCGTTGACATTTCTTGTTTCATCTTATTTCCAAAACATTGCCATTATTCTATAATAATAGATACTATGGGTAATTGCGAAAGTAACTCTGTTTGTCTCTGCTTGTTGCGTCTAAACTGCTGAATGTGTCCTGAATATATATATAAATAATATAAATCAAAATAAAACAATAAAACTCGGCATAGCGATTTGGAAAAAATCGCAAAGATTACGGATGAAGGTTGATTTCCTTAATTTATACTGTTGCGTACCCGTATACATTATATCACTTTCGAGGACCTACCACAATCTCAGATATTTGGCTATCGTAGACTGCGGTAGGTCGTGTCTTCTCTGTCGAGTAGACTTTCAAGTGCATGCGGGTAGCTTCGGGAGTGTTAAAATGTATTACTGTCAAAGAAACTTGATCTTTTCCCTGGTAGTGGAGGGGTTGTGTAATGAATATCAGTCTTTAACTGCGGGTAGGGCTGACAACGATAAAATCTTTATTAGGACCGTTTCAAAATACTGTACCGACTGACCCTTCGCAATCAAGTTTGTTTGGTAAATTCAAATGAAAGAAAGATATATATTTTTATTTAAATTAGGCAATTATTACAAATAGGTCCTTTTAAAATGTCAAAAACTACTTGCCGGCTCTTCCTAAGATCCCCTATTTGGAACCTTCCAAATAGGGGATCTTAGGAAGAGCCGGCAAGAAACTCTACAGAGCCTACTCTATCTACACCTCAAAATTTCCATGTTTTTAATATTGGTTGTTCTAACAATGTGAGAATTATGTAGTTTTGTTCATATAAACTACTAGATAACACAAATGAAATAACATACCATAATGTCTGTATTCCCCGACGGGTTGGAGTTTGGAGTTTGGACAGATATGTACTAATGTACCAACAGTTCGCCGGTATATTAGAGCCTATCATAGATATATAGGGGACGACTCTATTGCTATAAACCAAACTAATTCAATTTAATAGAAAGTTAAAATCATTTTTGTAACAAAAATGCTTTTACTCACTAGAAGAATATCTGGAAACTCGAAAATAAATACACAAATATATTCAAAAATAATACATTGATATCAATATGTACTCTTGATCAAAAAATATAAGGAACAATGTCATAGTATATTGTGATCATCAATGTATTTTAATACATATTTAAATATAAATTGTGCCCGGTTAATGGCAATAGGCTCGCCCCCTATTACATGGGACCTAAACATACCGGCCAACTGTGGGTGTAAATTAGTACACCTCTGCCTAACTCTTCTGGGAATACAGGCGTAAAAGTGTGTATGTTATGTAATCATGATTATTATGATGACATTATAATTATAGAAAATTATATTATTTACCATGTAGATTTAAATAATTAATATGTTTACTATAGAGCCCATATCTTTGCTGGGCCTGGAAAGGGCACTAAGTCATGTACCAACTAAATATTTGACTTTGACTTTGATTTTAAACATAGATCAAGAATAATAGGAATATATAATTATATATAAGAATAGGAATAATTGCCTTCCAAAGGGATAACATATCAGGATCCGCATTGTCATGACATACAGGAACTCACCAATCCCGTCAAACGGAACTTTTCAAGCGCATGACGTGTGTATCAGCGTCTTTCGATTAAAACGTATTGCAAAATAAAACAACCCGATTTAAAATGATAACATCAGCAGGACATTTAAATGAGCGTCTTTTTGTCTTTCTATTAAAAGCTACTTTTGTGTAGTAATCAGGACTCGCACTCTCAACTAAACCGATATCCCTGATCCTGGATGTATATGGTAGCACTGAGAGGAGTCAAGTTAGGAACAAATAATTAAAAGATATTTATTTCTGTATATCTTTTAAGGACACTTTTACAAACCAATGTTGTTTTATTTTAACTAGATGACACCGACATTTCCTAACTGACGACCTCTGAGAAGAAACACCAAAATGAAACGGTCTCTTAAAATCCAGACATAGTACTTAGTAGCAAATATGTGAGTTCCAATGTAAGACAATATCTGGAAAGGCCTTTTGAAGAAACAGCCATAGCGCTTTAAGTAGACCAGTTCCATCTGACGGCACGCATGCATCAGTCATTGGGTGTAGCTTAACCTAGGGAGCTAAACAACCCGTCGCACAATGATACTAGACCAGTGAATTATTTGCGTAACAAGTATTCAAATGTAGTTCCAAGCGCTGCTTCTGGATGACGCTCCTGGCTTCCTTCCCCAGGTCCAGTAGTAAAGTTTATAGGGTTTTTCTAATGAGTAACAGTTCGGAGTTTGGAAAAACGACGTTGACATTGTATATTAAAAACCAATTCCATTCTGCGAGCCATTAAGAGTTAAACTAGTTAAGGTAAATATCTACCTTAATTACACTTATATTTTACATACTGTTGCCTGCGGTTTCATTCGCAACCCACAGAATTTTTTGAAACTAAAGGATGCCTATGACCTTCCCCAGGATGCAATCTATCTGGTAATCCAATTTTATGTAAATCTGTTTTGTTGTTTAGGCGTGAAAACGTATCAATTATTTATTGATTGATTATATATTATATCTACCGGTCAAACCGTTTTTCAAGTAAATTATATTAAGTAAATTTCATAACTAGTAGCAACTGCCTCGTTAATATAGTGGTTCCAAGCATGGCTGACACTGGTTTTTCTATGAAATTCTCAGTAGCAGCTCGGAGTTTGGGATTTGTGCCCGGTTAATGGCAGTAGGCTCATCACCTACTTATTACATGGGACCTAAACATACCGGCGAAATGTGGGTACATAAGCCTAATCTCTTGGGCAGGCATGTTGATATGTTATGTTACTTTAAAGTACTGATTACTAAATTAAATTTACTAATCTCTCATTACACAATTATAATTTCTAGGAGAGATTGCGTTAAATGAATTTTCCGATAGAAAACCATAACCAGCGCCGTTAATACTGAAATTAATTTTCGCTTATTTGTCAAGTTGTTAAAGTTTGCTATTAATGTGCTCCGGTCACGGTAATTGGCTTGATTTTTAATTGTTTTAACACATCAACACGTTTCCTATCGGTTCTCGCTAGCATTACACGGAACATATTGGAAACCAGTGTAAGTCACTTTGTAAAATATTCCCTATATTTATTAAAAAAACTTGTAATTAAGGGTTATATTTTATTAGTAACAAGTGCTCTGAATCTTTATTATATTCTTCTAACGACGGCAATTTATTTATTTATCGTTTTTATTTGTTTTTATTACTTATTGATCTATTAAAGTATTTTTACTCTGTAATAAAAAGAATAATTGAATTGGTTTTATACATTAGGGGTACCTTCTCATTTTATAAGAACCTATCGCTAATCATTCTTCATCTATAGACACCTTTCCAGCCTAATTTTACAGGTCTTAAATTTATTCTCGCACGATTTTATATAATATTTTATAATATCTTTGTTTTCATTCTTACTCCTTACATCCCTGAAATGTGTTACCTACCTAACATGTACAGTGGCGACCAAAAGTCCATCGGCAATCTCACAACGCAATAGCTTGACGTTTAGTTTGACTTACGACCTTCTACTCGTATTCATTGTCGTTAACAAATGACACGCACTGGCTGTATCGAGCTCGCTCGTACTGTTTATAGCAATGTAATCCTTAGCGTGCTTATGGACTTTTGAGAGTTTACTGTACCTATCCCTCCTATGTCAATATCCTTGTGCTGCTAAAAGTTTATTATACAAACCTAAATAACTAATAGTTATATAAAATTTTATATACTCAAGCACAAGAAATGCATTTGGCGAGCCTGACAAGGCCCACACATGTTTCTATATATTATTGTAACATCTATTTAAGGATTTATGTGGAGTGATTTAAAAATGTATTGAGTATTGAGAAAAAGAAAACACTATAACTTTTCACATAAAGATAGTTTAAGTCAGGTTCTTACGAGTATTAAAATCCAAGACACCAAATAAAAATGCATTACATTTTAAATATTACAGATTAATATACCCGGACATGTTTGTTATTACAACAGCTGCATGAAGTTAAACTACAAAAAAACCGTCCGCAAATTCTCTTCTCTATTTAGGTCCAAACATCCAAAAAACGTATTAGTGATTTTTTGTACCATCTCGATTTTAAAAGCAAGAAGCTACCGACTTTCCGATGTTATTATTGGTCTCGCTTTTGTTGTTAACCCTCGGCTGCACACCAGGCCTTTTCGACCCGACTCATCCCAGCCTTTGTGCCAATACTTACCGGGATTATCCGAACCTAATTACCTGTTTTGCGAGCCTGTAATTACGTTTGAAAAAAGTATGCAATCCAACTTCTAAGTGACCGACAGACAAAGTGAGAAGTTCTGCTACTGTCGCTCGGAAACTAGTCTTTCTTTACTTTACGCAAACGAAATGTCCTTTATGTTATTGTTTAATTTCTGAAAATTTGTTATTGTGTCTTTTGAAGAAACTAACAGCTTTTTTTTATAGCATGCTAATCCGTACGATTTTAAGGAACATTTATTCTAACACTCCTTTCATTAAAATCCTAAAAAAATACGTAACTAAACTGAATTTAAGAGTGTGTATAATTTTCATTTACTAACATTGAAGTAGCTATAATTTCTAAAATTATTTTTATTCTATCAAGTAATGAATAATTTAAATTAAGCTATGCTATTTTATGTATTCGTGTTTTTGCTTCTGCGATTTCCCACAATCCTTGTCAAGAACTACAATGAAGAAAGCAACTTTCCTGTACAAAACTTATAATGGTCCAATGCAAATACTATTTTTGTTCACACAAAATATACTTAGTTGTTAATTGTAAGTGTTCTTAATGAAACGGTACCACTCTATGGTGCTCTGCGCAATGCCCGTTTACAACAAGTGGCCACTAGAACAAAGAGAATAATGAACAAAATACGAGTAGCTCTCGGCTTTGTGGCCAAAAGATGTCAGCCACAAAGCCCAAATACAATAGAACTTTATTTTCTTACATTTGTTGCTATTCTTGATTGATTCCTTTCTTTGCATTGGGATTGGAGTACTCTCGAGAACCGCGAGCGAAAGATTTGCACTTGAGAATTAATTCACGCGATAGTTCCTGTGAGAAAATATTTCTGATGTATTCTAAACTAGCAATTTTTTTATTTCAGAAGTGATGACACTATAATATGAGTTTCGAGATGCATTCCGTTTCAGCGTCGTCAAGTGAGTACCTTACTAATTTTTATTATTTCATACAAATACCATTTTCACATCGCGGCAGAAACTACATAGTGATATTTGCTTCGATTCTTGCAAAAAGGAGAATATTTATTTATGTGTATTAGCCTAGGTTCATAAGCACCTTATAAGGACTTCAGTAGCCTACTAAGTATGAAATGATCGATTGTTTTATTCGTTTTGACTTTGGATAGTAGGTACCAACAATGTGTAAAAAAAGCCTTGTCCGACCCGTGAAGTTATTGTTAGGTATCGAGATCCGGTTCTATTTATATAATAGTTTTTATTTTACAAATAAAAAATACCCAGATGTTTTTTTATTACAAAACGAGGAAATTCAAAAGGCAATACTTACCGTGGCAGCGAAACCGTCCCTGGGTGCCAAACATACAAAGACATATGATGGTTTTACCACATTTTAAAAAATTGCTAGATTTGGGGGTAATTGCGGTAAATTGGGCACAACAATCATGAATTTTAATTTCATTAATATATTAACTTTCATGAATATTTAATGATTCTTATTTATTCGGTGATGTGACAGGGATACCGGTATGTCCCTTTCGGATCGGACAGGATTTTTTTAACGTATATTGGCAAGTGTCATAAAGCCCGTCCTTTATAAAAGGTCATCATTATCAGACGCGCGCCAATTCACCCTGTCCTCGGCATATAAAATAACAATAGGTACAAAAAACGTGACTTTATTAAATTAAGTACATCTGACATTAATATTCCATTTTATAACCATGGTTTTAACCTCCATGTCAAGCCATCGTAAATTAGCAGTGAACGAGATGACGTGTCGTGGCCAATTTGTCCCACCGGTACCATTCCCACGAGGTGCGCAAGCGCATCTGCTAGCGCTCTCACTCCCCCACCCCGATGAATCGAGGATTGACCCAATAATGATACGTGTTTAGGTATAAACTGGACATATTTTAATGCACTATAATAAAATACTATTAATTATTATCAGCAACGGGAAACTATGTGATTATTGACCCAAAATTTAATATTATGGACATAATAAGTCCATAGGTGTTAATCAATCTTGTAAAAATCTAACATAATGAATACAATGTGTTTTAAAGGAAGTATTATATTAAACTAGAAACTTTTCTAATAGTAGGTAATACCTAAGTAATTCATTATCATTGTAAGTACGTTTTAGTTGTTTCAAAATCTTTATATTATGCGTTAGAACCAGTTATTCCATCATAATATTATAGTTTTCAATAGTCTAAATAACATCCGCTAATATAAATAGAGTTCAATATATTAGATATGTAGGTAATAATAATTTCTATTTACCTAAATAATGCTTATAAAAATAATTATGATTACCATTAGATCATCCCCTTCTAATAAGTATAATATCAAATTCACAAATTGGGTTCGCATTACTCCTATAAGTCACATCAATAGTGATGTGGGAACTCAATACCAGAGATGTTTCAAATAGTTTATTATTTAAATAACATACTTGATTAATAATCGTGCGTTTGACCCTACCGTAGTCACGCTATGGGATCAAACACACTGGGTCCATTTGACACAGGTGGGCGTTCGCACGGTTGATACAATCATTAACGGATGATTTGGAAGCGATAGGCCTAATAATGTAGGTACTGTGTGACACTGTTACAAACAAATAATTATTACTAGGAATAAAATAATTAACGTGGTTTGATTTGACTCAAATTTAATAGTTTTTATTCCAAATAAACTTTTTACAAGAGTTGTAACTTTATTTGCACGTTTCAAAAAAGTTATTTGTAAAAACATACGTCGAACCTGCGTACTTAGATACTTTTTTAAAGGTATCCATTGACGATTTTAAATATTGTAATAGGTACTAGCTTCTCAACTAGCTCCTCTTTCACATAGAAAAATAATCAAATAGTAAACTTGATTAAAAATGTGACATACCTAAATATACTGGAAGTCTATATACTATATAATAGAAAATCTCTTACGGAGAATAAACAGAAATGTTCAATAGAAAAATAATTTTTAAGTAGTGTATGCATTATCTTAACTAACATTTTCGGTTGGTGTTGGTAGTAAACATATATTTCCCACTATTATTTTCTATAAATCCAATAACAATCGCGTACCCAGTCAAGATCGAAACTCGAAAAGCGGCAAAAACTAAACCAGTACGTTATCCAACGTATTGTGTGCAACTTTTATTATAGAGTTGTCTTCATCGACAAACCTATAATTATCTATCTCAACCGTTTTATTTCCATCGAGTCGACTCTCGTTTGTATTGTTTAGCTGAATTTTGTTCGAACACTCGACACCGCGCTTCCTGCATCGCAAGTGTATTCAAGAATTGAATATCCCTGTCTTATTCAGTTTGCCTTTATGCCTTTTCGACTGGTCGCTTTTAGGAGGCGAACATAAATGGCGTTTTATCTTGGCGTCCGGGCCGTGGGATCCGACAATGTTTTGTATAGATTTTAGGGTACGGTGTCGTTTGAATGAATAAAATAATACTACAACTCCGATTTCAGTTTATATTTATCAACTAAATGGCAAGCTTACAGTATAAATAATATAATATAATTTACATAAGATTGGGTTATTCGGAAGTATAACCCAAAAGGTACCTAGATAGATATTAAAGACAGTTAATTGAAATATCAACTGCTGAAATTGAGACAAATACAAAATATCTACATTTATTATTTTGTACCAATTGGGTAGGTATTTAAGTTTCCTAGGATTCTTATTTAATCCAAAAGGTTATATACGAGTAGTACTTGCCCATAATCAGCGTCACATATGTAGCATGACATTATCTACTCTTCCTTAATTCGTGTCATTCGCGACTACCTCGATCCATTTTCATCTAGGTACCTACAACGTGAGAACGGGTCTCCTCTCATATAGAGTGGGGCTAGGGTACATCTAGCCTCTGTCGAGAAAATCTTGCAGGTATGAGCAAACTTGTTTGACGGACACGGTGCTATCAATGTCAATGTTTTGGATCCAACTCGAGATCTATGCTCTATTTCTTATTGATGCTACTTATTTTATAATGATGCTACGACAATGTTACTAATTTTATAATTTAAACTAATTTCAAAGACAGTAAAGTCCTACTCTATAATTTTAACATAACATAACATACCATCACGCCTGTATTCCCCGAAGGGTTAGGCAGAGGCGTACTAATGTATACCCACAGTTCGCCGGTATGTTTAGGTCCCATGTAATAGGGGGCGAGCCTATTGCCATTAACCGGGCACAAATCCAGACTCCGAGCTGTTACTGAGAATTTCATAGAAAAACCCAATAACACTTTGCTCGACCTGGGGATCGAACACAGGACCTCTAGCGTTGCAGTCGCGCTTGGGACCACTAGACTAATGAGGCAGTCATAAGTTTAGTATAATTTTAATTCAATAATATTATACAAAACTGCCCTAAAAGCTACATCGCTTTCAAATTGTTTTCTAAATCTAACAAAGAACCTAATCATAGTCGTGAAGTACAAATATTACATTTATAAACTGTGTCCAATAGTACTTTTTATTACAAAATCTGTGCGGAACCCACAAACGTCAAAGATTGGGTTTGCTTACTTTTTATAAAGCTGCAATGAATGAGCAAGCCAAGTGGCGCGACGCCGACGCGGTCCATTCAGATTACAGCGGCCTGTATCCAGGAAAATATTTTGACATTAAACAAATATATTCTATTCAACCGACCATTTTATTATAAAGTAATATTGATTGATTAATAATGAGGGTTGGTTAGTATAGATTGCGCAATTTTTATGCCTATTTTATGCATATTTAATAAGTGCTGATAAAAATAATATAATTGTTTAATATTGATTGTTAAATTAAACCGGTACCATTCATAACATTTCAAATAAAGTTCATTCGCAACCCCTTTGCAAAAATGTTTACCGTGCCACCATGTAATTATAAATTAAATAGGCACATATATAAATTATGCATAATAGAATTTAGAAATCATTAGGTGTTTTCTCATTTAATTAACATTTTATGATATTCAGTAATTTTGTACGCTATTTCTCTCTAATTTTAACTATAATGTACAACGTGGGAGAGCTATGCTACGGCACGAATGGGCCGGCTCGACCGGAGTGATACCACGGCCTTACAGAAGACCGGCGTTAAACATCGTTTGCGTTGTGTTTCGCCGAGTGAGTGAGGTTACCGGAGGCCCAATCCCCTTTTAAAAGACTCCTCTGGTGTTGCGGGTGTCCATGGGCGGCGGTGATCGCTTACCATCAGGCGATCCGTCTGCACGTTTTCCCTCCAATCCTATAAAAAAAAACATAATGTCATAAATATGTGTTACTTTGATAAATTAATTACTTATAGTCACGTGATTAATTATCTAAGATTTACCGATAAACCAGTCCACTGTTACCTCCCTACGATTTTTGGATTTCACAAACAACTCTCATTCATCATAAATTATAGATGCCTCCCCAGTCCCCAGACCCCAGTCCCAGTAGGGCGGAGCTTCGGGCCTTAACTTTGTAGCGCTTCTTACTCCCACTATGTAGCGACGACTTTGATTTATTAGTGGGAGTTCTCTTTCCTGTACGATACATAGATATTTTGCGACTTTTATTTATGTAATGCTCTGCTGATAAGTATTTCCTTATAGACAGAATAAATGGATGTAATTAAAAGCTATGTCTGAAGTAGATACAGCTTTAGGTAATGGCTGTGAAACGTGAACTTTAACCCAAAAGGGACGGAGAAAAGAAAGTTAGAGGCATTTGAAATTGGTGCTAGAGATCAGTTAGACCAGTCTTTCTCAAAGTTAGTGACAATTTGTGGGAATATGAGGGATGTTAAAGCGGCTTAAGATGTGATAAAGATAAAAAAATTGAGGGGCGCTAATAAAATAATTCATTCTTAAAGTGAGCAGCAAACGAAATAAGTTTGAGAACTTTTGAGTTAGATGAAAAGGAAAGCAAATAAATAAAAGCAGTTATCATATATAATGAAGAATAAAAAAAGAATGAATATATAGTACTCACAACCTGTGCTTGTGCTATAACAAGATGTAGAGTACCTAAATGAACGCGGACAAAGCAAGAAAATTACCTACCTACGCAAGAATCGTAGCGGAAAATGTCTCCTTAAATCTATAAGAAAAGGGCGTGAGTGTAGCGTTGAAAAGGTTGATAATTCTGGTATCATTCTTAATTGGTTAACAATACCTACCTAATACTCCAGCATCGGTCAAACTTTATGGAATAAACAGCCTTAAATATATAAACGTTATTTTTTTATCAGGTCGTATTTTATACGACGTCCCGTGTGCGGTCTGTCGTGACCACTCTTCAGGCAAGCACTACGGAGTCTTCGCGTGTGACGGGTGCGCAGGATTCTTCAAGCGGTCAGTGCGACGCGACCGACGCACGGTAAGCTGGAACTTCGCCTCTCAATCACTCTTAAAGGGCATGATGTGCAAGCATATTATATTGTATGATTTTAGGCCCCCATTAGTTTATCTACATAGAGCTCAAAACGAATTGGTTTTTGGGTGACAGGAAATTAGAGTAAAAATAGTAAACCCAAATAAAAGAATAGTCTCCCATTATAAAAATTCAAATAATAATATAAATCATATATAGGAACCGTAAATCATTTGCAGTTCCATCACCGAGTGGGTACCTCACAACACTATTCGTGGACGAGGTTTCTGGGAGACTATGGTTTATGATTCCGTTCGCTTTTACCGTTTAAAATTAAATTTAAAAAAAAACTATTCAATGAAAATGTATGATAATTTTCAATTTATGCAAAACATACATTTCAGCCGACCGTCCGGCGGTACACGTGCAAGGCGCGCCTCCCCGGAGGCTGTCCGGTAGACAAGGCCCACAGGAACCAGTGCAGATCCTGTCGCCTAGACAAATGTTTGCAGGTCGGCATGAATAAAGACGGTGAGTTTTATTTTGAAAAGTCAAATGTTATATAGACCATTAAATTGTTAATGTATAATATGTATCTATTACTTATTATTCTATTATATTGAATTTTTCTTACAAACGTAATACCGAAATAAATCTTAATTCAAACACAATTTAATCAAATTCTGTTAATATTCGTATTCCGATACCGATAATCTAGGTTCCTACTGTGCCATTTCGTCTAAAATACATCACTGTAAATAAATGTAAGCGAATGCAATTTTTGATAAATTTGCCAAGTTTGCAACGATTTTCCGGACTTTCATTTCCATTGAAGTATTATTAGTCAAAATAGTATCGTAGGAACCTAGATTAGCGGTATCCAACTCCGAATAATAACATGATTTGATAAAATATTGTCTGGATTACGAGTTATTTCGGTATTAAGTTTTTGTGGGCAATTCAAGCACCTACAGACCCTAATTGGTTTATAAAATAACTAGCTGTTTAAACTTAAAAAAAAAAGATGAATGCATCAAATCGGTTCAGTTGATCTCAAGATATTTCGTGACCAAGGGAAATAGGGATTCATTTTTATACTATATAGCTATAATATAATAGCTAGTTATTTTATAAAACATGAAATAATAATAATCAATACTTTCTGTGTAACTATGTATATCATAACTTAAATATGTTTTTAAAGAGTAGTTTATTTATGTATCTAATTACTTGGCTTGTATCGTTAAAATTGTTACTTTTCGAAAGTCACAAGCGGGAACAAAAAAGGACTAATTATGTCAATGTTTCGACCAACAAGCATACGACTAGGCAAAACTACATACAAAATAGGTTAGAGGGTACATACCTCGGAAATATAATAAAATCTTATATAAATTATAATTATATTTCAAAATTAGCTTTTGCCAGCGACTTCGTCCGCGTGGAATAGTTACTTTGTTCCCTAGTTCTTCGCCCGTGGTTTCACCTGCGTTGCCCCGTTCCTAAGGGTTGTAGCGTGATGATATATACATTGATAGTTTGAAACCTTTCCCATGAATCACTCATTTTCCCAACATTTCCCTTCACTGCTCTGCTCCTATTGATCGTAGCGTGATGAAAAGTATAATATAACCTGTGGTTTGGGCTGTGCGTTGATAGATCGCTATGTCAGTCAGTCAGTCACCTAACGTAAGAGTAGACAAATATAATCAGAAAGCTCCGAACTGCTAAGCTATCGGGAGTTACACGTGTTATTGTGAGTCAACCATAAAAGATAGACATTTGCTGTCGTGGAATATTTTTTATATAATTTTAAGGAGAACATTTCCGTCATACATGTTCTGTGTAGCTTTAACCATTAAGGCTGCACACGCGACGGAAGCTTAAAAAATGGAGTAAGTTCTCCTGTTTTCCCAACATTTCCCTTCACTGCTCTGCTCCTATTGATTGTAGCGTGATGAAAAGTATACTATAACCTGCCCAGGAGTATGAAGAACAATTGTACCAAGTTTCGTTGAAATCCGTCGAGTGGTTTTTGTTTCTATAACGAACATACAGACAGACAGACAGACAGACAGACAGACAGACAGACAGACAAAAATTTTACTGATTGCATTTTTGGCATCAGTATCGATCACTAATCACCCGCTGATAGTTATTTTGGAAATATATTTCATGTACAGAATTTACCTCTCTACAGATTTATTATAAGTATAGATTATATTTATAGTGTGTAAACTAAGAGAAATATACTGAACTGAAAATCCAATCAATGTATCCCCTTAAAATACAAACAGCCAAGCATTGCAGCAGCAGCCATACAAATACTGCCAAGTATACACTTGGCTGAAGCGATCGCTTGCGTTTACATTTCACAGGAATTGGTAATATGGCCATTTATCATACTTTTAACCCTCAAATTAATGATGAAAATTTGGAGTCAGCGATTTTCGCTCATATAATCAGACAATGCGTAAGCGTGTTTGACACCTCAGTACCTACAACAAAAAAGAAAAAAACCCTTCCAGAACCGATTAAATTAATGATAAATGAATCAATGTCTTTCTATAATTAATTTATTAGAATTCTATGCCTACATTATCTAGACTGTGTGCCTACAGAGTGGAGGCAATTACTGCTATAGTTAATACTCATTCTTGATACAGCGGTAATAAGCACCATAAATGGGTGGTACTAATCAATAAAATACTGGACTATAGTAACGATATGGTTTTATTTATAGCCGTCCAACACGAGAGAGGACCCCGAAACTCAACTATACGTCGACAAATGGCGTTCTTCATAAAAGATCCATTGCCAGGACAGGACGTAGGAGGACCAATCCCACCACCGCTGAACCTAGCGTTACCGAAACAAAATGTACTGCCGCATCAGCCAATGTCACTGTACAATCCTTACAATTATCCCTCTTTGGGCCCCTTCAGTCCTCCAATTAGCATTCCACGGCCTCCATCAGTGCCAGATTTTATGAAGCCAAGAATTTTTGAAACAAGCCATCCGGCTACGATTTGCGAGAGTGCTGCCCGATTGCTCTTCATGAACGTTAAATGGGCGCGGAATATTCCAGCCTTCGTTAACCTTCCATTGCAAGATAGCCTGCTCCTTCTTGAGGAATCCTGGAAAAATCTGTTTGTGATCGGTGCTGCTCAGTTCCTTTACGCGATGGACTTAAACGTTTTATTACACAAGAATAATTCATTGAATGAATATAAAAGAGAATTTGAAATTTTTAAATCGGCACTGGTAGAAATTCGTAATTTAAATCCGGATGGCAATGAATATGCTTGTCTTCGAATTATCTTGCTGTTCAGCGTGACTTCAGCAGGAGGAGGCATTAGTCCCAGTCATGCTGAGATGGATTCTCGGACACTAGAAAATGAAAGCATGGTGTCTCATGTGCGTAATCAGTCGACAATCATGTTGAACGAGGTAAGAAACTTAACTTTAGATTTAGTCTTAAAGATTTTATATGATGAAGTATAATAAAATTCCGCGAAGATTAAGTGATGGGTAATGATAACTAATAAATTATGACAACTTTCGACTACAATGACTCTTTAAGAATACCATCTTCAACCACTAAGGTATACCTTCTTATGAACCATTCATGTATTTTATTATGCAAATAAATTATTTCGACTAAGTATGATTTCAAACAAGTGATATCCGGAGCTAACGTAAGCCGTGCGGCACATGGCCATTTCTGAAAATATAATATTGTTTTCAGTATTGTCTTCGCGCATACCCGCTGCAGCTGGCCAGGTCTAGCAGACTCCAGAATCTCTTGTCGACCATCAGGGGCGTGCCGAGCTCTGCCATTGTCGAAGTTTTCTTCAGGGCCACAATTGGAGATACACCCATAGAACGAATACTCACCGACATGTACACAAGCGGCAAGATTAATGGATGATGGCAGGCCTTTCATCCATTAGATATATGGATTCTGTACCACATGTATCCAACCGATCCATGTATCCTATCTAAAATGTATCCAGTGAAAATCCTATATATTCTGCAACAAATATACGAAGGCCTCGTAATAAATTGGTTGAATATGCAGCGATCGCTGCACTTCTTTCAAGCATTGTAAGAGTATTTACCAAATATCGTCGTACAAAGATCTACTATGTTGGAATAGTCGCTACTCCCCGAAAAAAATTAAACGGAATTTGTATGAAATTAATTGACTTAAGATCCTACGTCTCCTAGATGGGATAAAGGGCGTCCATAGTGACTCTCCATCTCGATTGGTCTTGAGCTTCGCGGATTTACCGATCTTCTTCACTTCTTCTAGCACCGTACGTCGCCCGGTTTGCTTGGGACGACCACGTTTTCGCTTTGTTAGGGATTCCAATCCATTGCTTGCTTAAGTATATGGTTTCACTTGCGCCGCTTTATCTGCTTGTCGATCAGTGTTTCGCAGTGAAATTAATTGCCGATTAGATATCGGGAACTTACTCGAAGTTGGTTAAATGCAGCCTAAGAGTCAGGAATGATATCCATTTTTGATGGGAATGTTCTAAAAAGGTTATTATCCTCTTGATGTTGTTAAGTATTATTGTAGGAATACAAATAAACTATAAAAATCTATGATTATCGCGTTATGATGTAAGTTGTAAATTTGTGATTTAAGAAAAATCTAGTCAATATCCCGCATTTTTCAAATGAAACATTCCTCGTCGTAATATTCCCAATTGTCGTATGTAGTTAAATGTAGAAAAATTTGTGGTTCAGTTGCAATTTTTTAATATTGGGAAAATACAAGAAAAACACGACAATTATAGGTAAGGTTCAATTAACATAATTTAGGCCTATTATTATTTAGTTTATTACTATAAATGTATTTACATAAGTGTTATTATTATAGAAACTATTGTAAATATTGCTTTTTATGTCACGAACTTTAGAATATTATATTATATTAAATGTCTATTAGTAATGGTTTTTGTTAATTTATTTTAAAAAAAATTACTATATTCTAATTGACATCAACCAACTGTCAAGTTATATCAGGGTACGCCATTGAAAAATAGAATATAAAAGTAGTTTGTAGATCACCAAAATGTTTTCCTGCATTTAGTTTGGTAGGACTATAAAAATCCGGACACAGATTCATATTTAGCCGGACATTTTACCCTGAAAGCATGACCACACTGGTTTTTAAAAGAAAAATGAAAACATGTAGACAAGTACCTATGTCCAAATGAGTCGCTCGCGCGCATTCGTTCGACTTTCGTAATTTGGCCGGACACGACTGTAAAAAGCCGACCTTCATTTACAAGCTTTCATTGCAAAGCTTGTAATATATAAAAAATATATAAGGTTGTAATCCGTAAAAAGTAGTTTTATTTCAGTAAGTAAATTTTTTGACATGTAATTTTTTAGACCCTTCAAACAATTGACTTGATCATTTGTTGATCGTTTAACCCGTTTCACCGTACAAATGACGACATTTGGCACTTACGTCTGTTTAGAATAGAAAGAACTTCAAAGTCGAAAGTCAAAGTCTAAACTAACGAGTATTTATTTGAGTCTCGACTGTCTAGGGAAGTTGAGTTTGCAATTGGTATCTACTTTCTTCCGAGTGCATTTACTAACCCCTCGGTAAGTTATGTATTTCTCGTACCAAAGTAATTACCTACATGTAATCTTTGTGAAATAAAGTACTCATTTATCGTTTTAGTTAACGTAGGTACCTAACTTACCTATTACGAAAACGAAATATATTTAATTTAAACTTAATTTCCGGGAGAAATGGTGCGTGCCATGAAGGAGGCTTATGTCCAGCAGTGGACATCAGTAGGCTGAAGTGATGATGATGATGAAACTTAATTGCATATCGTTACAAAGTAATGATAAAGGTTATTAATGTTATACCTACCTATCTTGCAAATAAATCAGTTTAAGGCATGCATAACTGTCACAATAAGACGAGTAACTGATTAATTAACTTTAAAAATACTAGCGACCCGCTCGCGGTTTCACCTGCGCTGCTCCGTTCCTAAGACGCGTAGCGTGATGTTATATAGCTTATAACCTTGCCCGATAAATGGACTATCCAACACAAAAAGAATTTTCAAAATCGGTTCAGTAGATCCAGAGATTACCCCCTGCAACCTCACAAACTCACAAATTTTACCTCTTTACAATATTAATATAGTTAAGTACTTACATATATTGGGTTAAAATTAATGCAAAATCTCAGTATTACTCGGAAATCCCGTGTCGGACGTCGTCGGTGTCGTACGGCGCGTTTATGTCTTCAACTCTAAGACAAAACAAAGTACCTACAAGTACGTACATATGAAATGGACTTTCACTCAACTTTTCTTTGAGCTATGTACCAGGTAACCTTGGGTTGGGTCGTAGGTAAAATATAAATATATATAATAGAAATATTTGACTGCCTTGTTAGTCTAGTGGTCCCAAGCTCGAATACTACGCTGGAGGTCCTGGGTTCGATCCCCAGGTCGAGCAAAGTGTTATTGGATTTTTCTATAAGATTCTCAGTAGCAGCTCGGAGTCTAGATTTGTACCCGGTTAATGACCCCCTATTACATGGGATCTAAAACATAACGGCGAACTGTGGGTGTACTTTAGTACACCTCTGCCTAGCCCTTTGAGGAATACAGGCGTGATGGTATGTTATTAATGTATTTATGGTTATTCTTAGTTTATTTATTATGTTGCTCCATAAGACGAAACTGTAGATAGAATCATTCCTTGTCTTTCATAAAATTTTTTTTTTTAATACAAACACAATTTGTCGTAAAAAAAACAAACATTTTCCTCATCATAACTAAAGAAAAAATAAACATTTAAGGAGGTTACCACTAGTTATATTACTAATGGTAACTTTTGTGTGATTTAATCTACAGATACTTAAATTCACAAATATTAATGAAAGATAGGCACCTACCTACTCATATATAGGTAGATTGAACTTGTAAGTAATGAGTATCAGGTAGATTTGAACTTTCACTTTAGTGTGTATTCTTGTGGTCCATTTAGCGCTTAAACCGAGATAAAATAAATAATTTCAAAACAACTGTACACATACTTTCAGCAATAATAATTATGTGCCCCCATGACAATGTACTGACTACACCACGTCAGCGGCATGTGTGTGTATTATTGTGCCCAAATCCCCGATTAATCTCAAACTTTTATGAGCTTTTGTTCACTCCCTATTGAACATTTTTTGTAGGCTCATCCCTTTAACAATGACACCCCCGATTTCACAAATTACAACTTAAAAGCTCAGAAATAAAGTTTACTTTTCTATTGCATATACATTCAATAAATCTCCAGTCATTTCGAACTTTGACTCCCAACAAATTAAGCTCAAATTGTATTGGCTATCTCTCCACGAGCGTATTAACTTTTGAAGTTTATAGATTTTCGGTCGCGTCAATTTGTGTATTGTCATATCAGATATAATAGCTATCCCATCCTCAGGGACTTATTGGTTGAAACCCGACGACAGTTGCTTTGATTTTTGACAAATTTATTTCTGCATCTCTTTTACACTTGGGGATGTTTTGGTATGTGAGAGAGATAGAGGCAGAATAATGTCGGAATGAAAGACCTACTTAGCGAAATATGGCTGTTATAGAGTGAATTTAATGATGTATAATAGGGTGACAGTCCTTTATGTCTGTGTCACCGTCAGGGTACGTGACAATATTTCTGAATGTGACTTATTGTCGTCGGCTTAATGCGCCCCAAAATATCTTGTAACCGATTTTATGAGTCACTTTTTTGGTCATAGGGTTGCCCTTGATTTTTTTTTTATTTAGGTTTACCAACTATTGTTACAGTGATACTTAACTATCAATTTACAGGAGTAATTCTTAAATACTAACTGCACAATCTTTACAGGCAAACGCCACATGCCATTTAGGTCATTATTACAATTTACATGATGATGAATTTGATGATCGAAATTCGTTTAGTATGAATTACCATTATATAATTTTCCATGGTCAGTTTAAATTAATCCAAATACGATTAGAACAAATCTAGAGAATCTGATTAATACCTACCTTTTCTATTTAGGTTGACTAAAATTGTTAGTTCATTCCTCTAATACTCGTATGTATGATACTATAAAGCTTTGATAGCAGTTTTAGTTTTATTTTATACCTTATACGAGTATACATACCTACTAACCAATAAAAATAATTGACGATTAGTATGTTTCAATGCGAGACTATACGACGATACATAAGTATGTAGAACAGCAATTTTCAAATTACATACGGTAAAAGTTCCTAATTGAACCAGGAGACGGTAGACCTATGTAAATAGGTATGTTCCTATAGAAAGTTATGGATAAATCAGAGCGCAAAATAACTGACTTCTCTTAGCAAAGCGTGAATACGGTCTTGCAATCATCATCATCAGCCTATACTGTCCACTGCTGGACGTAGGCCTCCCCCAATGTGCGCCATTTCGCCCTTTCCTCCGTAACCGTAATTTATTAGTAATCCTTATAATAATTTTCATTGCAATTAATTATAAAATAAAAAAATTTGAATCAATATTCCTGTAGTCATTTAAATATTAGGAGCGACTCACTTCTTAAATCAAATTTTCGATAGAACGTTGAGCCCTAAATACCGAATAGAGAATTATGTAGCACTGAGTAGGTACCTACTAAAATGCTCAAGCAACGTTCAAAGTAAACCAGCAGTCTGTCCAGCACGTCCTGGAGATTCCTACAAACGTACTTAAAAATAAAAGACATGGATCAAAAAATAAAAAATCAGTTTATTATTTGCTAAAATCAACGTGGCTTGAATCAAGCGACTTGCCTTCGACCTACAACGAATAAATAATTGTCTTTATGTCTTTTTTTATATTTTTATTCAAAAGTTTACATTAGAGCACCGCAAAAGCAATTTCTTTGACAAAAATATTAATATTATTTAATCATAAAAATATATATTCAAAACTTTATCGTTTTTAAAATTTATTGGTCGTTTTATCAAATCAATTATCTATATTTTATAAATTTACTAACTAATTCGCACATGTGAGAAGACTGAAATTTTATACCTACTAATTACAAACCTAAATGTTTACGGTGACGTCATTAGAGTGTCACAGCGTAGACTTTTTCGTAAGTTCCGTTTTGATCTGCTAAGCCGCGCACTTTTCCTACTTTTAACTTTTAAATAATGAAAATCTTGCTGGAAAGAAAAGATTTCCTTAAAATCCATGAAGATTTTTTTTAAATCCTCAATCCAAGTTGCTACTGAGAATTTGATAGAAAGACCCAATAATACTGCTCGACTTGGGTATCTAAACCAGGAGCTCCCTAGCGTAGCAGCGGCGCTGGAGCTTTCGGACCACTAAAGTAATGAGGCAGTTAAGGCGGATCGTTCACCTGAGCCCGCCAAATTCAAATTTCGAGTGGTTTTTCGCAGTTTGTAGGTCTATAATTATTTCTGCATTCATGGTAATGGTAATTAACGACATTAACTATACAAAATTCACAATTTTTATCTAAAACCATTGCTTAAGAATCATTATTGTAGCTAAAAGTAGTGTAAAATGTTAAATTTGACCAATTACACAGATCGCGCCATGTTTTTGGCTTGATAAGGATTTATAAGTAAAGGTTTTAGTTCTCAGTTGTGAATGTTGTATAGTTAATGTCGCAATTACAACTACCATGAATCTAGAATTTGTTATAGACCTAAACACTGCGAAAAATCACTTGAAATTTGAATTTCGTGGGCTCAGCTGAACGATCCGCCTTAAGAGTACAGGAACTTCTATTTCGGAGTAGTAAGTATTTACTGTGTCACTACTTAGAGTGCTTGGCATGCCAAATATAATAGTAGGTACATACACCCAGTACCGTCTTTACCATAAAGGCACACGGGGCATGGGCCCAGGTCCCCCACTCTCATGGGGCCCCGAAAACCAGTTCAATTTAGAACTTAGTCCAACAAAATTATTTACAGAGTAAATGAATAAGATTTTTTCGAATGTCTGGCCGCACTGACCGGTAATAATAATTGCCAGTTACATTAAGTACCTACTTAGTTTTATATTTCGCTACCATTTAGGCTTAGGTATTTGTTGGGCTGTCTACTTACTAAGAAATCCAGACTAATAATAAAAATTGTTACTTCTCCGAAACTTCCGCAAGTTTTCCAGATTCAAGCGGTAAAATAAACACTAGAAAATAAACACTAAAATAAACATATTTTTCCAGCGGGGCCTCAGATCCTCGTGTGCCCTGGGGCCCCGGAATGAGCTAAGACGGCCCTGGGTACACCAGAATGTGTAGGATAGTGTTGGCACTGGCATACTTCACACGCCATCGAGAAAACCTCTCAGACTTGCAGTTTACCTATGCCTACGGGAACGTACTCAAGTGACCCGTTAAGTTTTGATATACGTATTCAAAGGAAAACACGCTTTTTTGGGCTATTTAGTCTAATAGTAGCGCGCAACGTTCAGACCTTTTTACTCACAGGTGGTAACACTGACAGTTTTTGCACTCAGTGGTAGTTTTAATTCATGTACGTTCCAACATAATCCCAAGCCTATTCCCGTAGTGAAATATTTTGACAAAATTAAAAGGGTTCTGACGATAATCGTGATGAGGACGCCATCTGTTGTTATAATACCAAAGCTAAGTTTGTGTTGGCTACAATAGTGACATCTGTCTGCTGATTGGTTGGTTCCAGGAATTAGCACTTGAATTGATGCAAATTATTAAAAAATGATAGGAAAAATGTCATACATATCAAATGAGAATATAAGATAAATAAATTAATAGGTATATTTTTCTATTTGTTGCAAACAAATTAAACATAGTACTAATAGTTACACAAGATAGAGATAGAGATAGTCTATGAGCTAGTATTGCCAATTTTTAAATGTTATTAAAATAAAATATTAGATCAGACAAACGGTGAAAATAGGACAGATAAATATATTAAAAGTACAATTACTTTTCTATCTTATAGATTGCTTTAAGATTTAAAGCATTAGCTCAAAGATTTATAATTAAGTGACACAAATTATTGACTCTCATATTATACCTAATAATTATTAATGAATATAATACACTAAACTTACATGTAACAAGTAATATATATACTTAAGTATTTATATCTATATATATATGTGTGTTACTTAAGTATGTATATGTATACATATATATATGTATATACATTATTAGCGCAAATTTTTTAATTTTTTGTTATAGGTAGGCTAATAAAAACCAAATTAAGTAAATATTAGTTTACATTCCCTAGTGTTTTTGGGATCATTATTCTTTAGAGCACTAATTATATCATTTAAAAAACATAGATGGCGTCACTGTGAGCATTTGGCAACGATCGCAGTAAAAAAAAGTAGAGCAAGCAATACATGAATATGATTATTGATACCTACCAACTTGAAAATTATTTGCATTTTATACTTCAACTTTATAGCATTGGTTATAAGGTTCCTATTACACAAAACATTTTCAGAAATTCATAGCTCTGAGTCAAATAGTAGGCCACGCATACGTCATGCTTTGGGAATATTCTATGCTCGTGTATGTGTGTGTAATTGTCTATGCTTATTGCTTTATGCTGTTGTGTGCAGCAGTGCGGCAGCAAGTAGCTGTCAAAAAAGTACCGAATGAGAAGGGAGTGCGATTTTTCTCAAAAAATGATTTCTATTACGTTAATAGTTTAGTTTGAAGTTATGTTTGCCTTTACATACCTCTGTAATAATATTATATCTTGTTATATAACAAGCAGTACTTACATTAACTACAGGCACCATGGTTCACTTGCATCCACCGTTGAAACTAGAGGAAATACCAAAAGAAGACGAAGAAAGGCTAGAAAAGTTGTTTTCTAAATTAGACACCGATGGAAATGGGAAGATCGACATCCACGACCTGTCCGTCGCCCTCAAGGAGCTGGCCCCGCACATCAACCGGAGCTATGCGGAGGTTAGAATGTAGACATTTCCGTGTTCATAGACGTTCTCTAACGGTTTCACTTTCCGATCCGACACTGTTCGATTAACAATCGACACGTATGCTGCAATACTTTCTGAAAATCTTTTGAATAGGTATCAAATTCATTCAATGACTAAGACATCCTCATTTTGTGTCACACCTCCATGTGTAATAACTCTATTTAACTTGCTTTCCTTACTTCAATTTATTATCAAGCTAACTAAAAATTGGGAAACAATTGAATCATGTCACTACACCCCCTCCCCTCTTCTTATATTTCTTTTTATGTATGAAGGTTTAATATAAATTAATATGTTTAAAAATAAATAAGTCATATTTAAACATGCTAAAATGATGATAAATCACATGTCTCATATCAAGATCTCCTAACATTATCTGCTTTGGTTGATTTCTTGTTAAATTATTATTTATAACTGAATTTCATGAATCCCAAACCTTATCTGATTGATCATGACATCTAAGTAACAATAATGAAGACATGAGATCTTGATAAAATGGGAATTTTAAAAGTTAATTACCTATGTCTGTTTGTAACACCAATGCTTTTCCACCCAAGACAGTAATAATGATTTTTTTTTAATTCATGACTACCCGTTCGTTCCTGATTTTAAGTGACACTAGTATCCACGAAGGAGTGTGCTAGCCTAGAATAAACACACCACACATTCACTTGAGATTTAAAGACACCCAGATTATATCTATCAGGGGAGACCAAATAAAATGTCTTTAACAGTAATAATAGGAAATATTGTATACAAGCAAATGTACTTGCTGTGCCCCGCAGAACTCTTTATCAAATCATGTGTGTAATTGACACATAAGTTAACATTAGACATTGAAATAAAGCTATTTTTTTATGGATTAAGTAAACTGGAGCTAAATAATATCAATACATATGATAAAATCTGTAAAAAGTAGTTTTATTTCAATGTGTCTAATTGGTAAAATTTACAATATGACTGAAAAATTGATCTGGCTAGGTCTCATTTCTGGAAATACCTATTTATTCGATTTTTTTTGCATGCAAAAAATTATTGGTTTACCTACATACTGAGAACAATAACTTGTAACAAAATTGATGTTGGTAGCTAAATGTTTTACTTTTGTTCTGAGCAGAGCTTGGTTACCCAGGTACTATAATTATATATATAGGCAATATTTCACTACTCTCTGTCTGTCTGTGGGGAGAATGATTGAATATGTCAGATGATGTCTAATGTCATTATGTGGGTATTTATTCATCAGCATTTGTAGTTACCTGTCTGAGGTACCTAATTATAGTACCTATTTTTATATAATGTTATTTATATGTTTAAAACTCTTTAATAGCTCAAATAACATACAAATATTAAGATTTGTTAATGTGATGCAAACACATATTCAAATGAAACTTCCCATGAGTACTAACACTAATGTGGTTAATTTTATTCATTCAAATTTGCTGGTTCCATTTAAATGTCTTATACCAATGTCTGTTAGTTGTAATTGTAGGTCAGGCATAAAAAGCCAGCATACCTATCAAGGTAAAAAGATACACAACATCAAATTTATTGAAGTAATCTTGTTATTTTATACCCTGTGTTAATATAAATAAGTATTATTGAAGTGGACAGTGTAGGTGTCATACATCAAAATAATTTAATAACGTAAGTGCTTTCCTCGCAAGTACTTAACTAGGGTCTATTAATAAAATGTATACCTTCAGACTTTCCAAAGAGCCTTTCTTGATGTGGTAGCTAACATAAGTAGAATATAATACCTATTCTATTAATAATTCAAAGGCCAAAGACACGAAATTAAATTTCATGAGGCAGGTAATTTCTACATATTAAAATTGCGCTACTTACGAAACTAAAAAATTACCTATGAAGACTAGGTATGTAGGTATAGGAATTTCGGATTTTAAAGATAAATATTTTAAAAGCACCATTTTAGTTTTTTATCTGCCTCATTAGTCTAGGGGTCCCAAGCGTGACTGCTACGCTAGAGGTCCTGGGTTAAATCCCCTGCAGGCTTACTCTTGAAAACAATACAATACCAATCCAAACGTGATCCGATTCCAATGTCAATTTGGCTGTCGGGCGATTTCGTACTCTTGAGCACAAATCCGTTAACCTTGTATCGGCATCCCTGATTGGCCAACGGTTGGGTCGTTTCCCAATCCTATTTAGTTCACTCAATCACCGCGCAATATTGAAACAATTTAGCGCTAGTCTGGGATTCAAGAGTACGAAACTTGACGAAACGGCACAATTCCAATGTGAATTCGGAATTGAGTTCAAGAGTCAGCCCCCAGGTCTAGCAGTGTTATTGGGTTTTTCTATGAAATTTTGATTCATAGAAATTGATTTGTGCCCGGTTAATGGCAATAGGCTGACCTTTATTACATGGTACTTAAACATACCGACGAACTTTGGGTGTACATTAGTACGCCTCTGCCTAACCCTTCGGGGAATACACCGTGATGGTATGTTATCTTCTACAGACACCATAAATGGCTTGAAACAGCTTCGCCGTCATTTATAATGACGTAATTATGTGATTCATTCATTTCAAAGCTCATTGTTTCTTGGTCACCTCAATGATTCTATTAGTTTTAAATTTGATACGGTACTGACGGCATACATGATACATTACGTGTAGAGCTCTTGTATTGACTTGTTTTGCTATACAAGCAGGTAGATGAACACTTTCATTTCTAGAAGAACGCGTACATTCATCTGACCTTCATTGGTCTATTCTATTGGTATATTCTTATATCTCATTTAGTGTTTGCGCTACATGGTGATTGTGCTTTCGTAGGCATATTACCATAAAAATGTTTTTTGTCGGTCTTTTGTGTTGTCGGCTCAGATAAACTACATTGTTGTTTATTAGGCATTGACACCATTGAATAATTGCATTGTATCTATATATTGCTGGAATAAATTACATGTTACGCTGTACCCATTCAATTAGGTACACTGTGACACATAGTTATAAGGTATGACATACACACACCTCTTCCTGACAGTCGTTAAAGAAACTGTAGGAAATACACAAATAGCACACATCTTATTCTTACGGCATACCCAAGGCCTAAGACACGTGTATATACCGTATATGTGACCTAGGCCGACGGCTAGTATTGATCAATTTCGTCTGTCTTATATATAGGTCACGCTCTGTAGCTTTCATCCGCAGATTATGTGATTTCCCACATCCATCCCTAGTAATATTGAACATTTTTTTTTCAGAAATTTTTGGCAAAGCCCGGTTGGAAAGAAGGCGGTGACGTCACACTGTCAGAGTTCATCCACTACGTGCGCGAACACGAAAAGAATCTTAGGCTTCAATTCTCTCATCTTGACAAGAATCAAGATGGTAAATATTATTAATGTATTTGGCACCTTTTCGTAAGAGCTAATATGAATAACAATGTTTTCCGAGCCATGGAATGGTACCATTATTGTTTAATTTTAACTGACTATCGTTTACAATACTCTTAAACGATAATAGAAACTAGATTTGTATACTAGGTTATTGAGGTAATCTACAGTCGTAAGAAATAACATTGTGCATTCAGCGTATGTAATCCGTAGTTTACGCAATGCAGTGATGGGTACAAAGTCGTAAGAGACAGCTTACGTATTTGTATAAGATGACGTAATTCGCCCTAAGGCTTCAGGCCTCAGCATGTATGGATTCATATTAATTTACAAAATGCAGTATCGAAAAATATGACAATGATTTCGAGTATACTATGCCTTATAAGTTATAAGTAATGAAGTTGGTAAAATTAGTTTTTTTTGGGTTCGTAGGTCAAAATGAAAAACTTTTTATCATAGCTAAACCCGCTTAAGACTGACCCAAGCTTCGCTGTGGTTTATTTTGATATTAGATTAGATCCAACATAGTCCCTGTGTTGGATGAAAGAAGTACCCGACGGTAGAGACCTGATTCCCATTCATCCACAGCCATCAGACGAGCACGCACAGTATTGAGTGACGTATTGAGAAGTTCTTTCCGCGTCAAACTGTAAAGCGGCTCATCCCACAGCCTTTTGGAAGATGGGATTAGGGGTAAATCAGTACTGAGACAAGCCATTATCCAAACGTTCATAGCATCAGCCTAAAGCGGTAATCAACCAGAGAAGGTTCAAAGATATCTCTGGTTTACTTTTCGGTACTGTGAACTGAGGATATGAACGCGGATAAACTAATACTAGAATTTTTGCGGATACCGAGGCCACCAAAACGAATGGGAAGCGTTGCTTGTAACCACGCTTGGTCATCCAAATAACATTTCGTATAATTTCATCGACTTTTTCCAAAAGATGTGCAGATGTGCAAGTTGAACATTTATCAAGTGCAACATAGATCATCTACTTGCCATAACTACAGCCCTCATTATAATTTGAATTCTATTAACCTGTTCTATTGGTGACATGTAGGGTAGAAAGTCTTACAAGATGCTCCTTTCTTTTCCAGGAAAAGTGGATCTCGAGGAACTTATATCGGCATTTGCTGATATGGGGATTGCAGTGGGAAGAAACGAAGCGACAAATTTATTGAAAAGGTACAATTTATTTTAAGTTACATGGTGGCAACTATGTCACGTTTTTAAAGCACAGCAATTACAACTTTTTTAACTTAGTATTTATGTATTTTTAGGATTTTTTGTTTTGCTATAGCGATAGCGACGATAGCGACTATCTTTTTGTAGTCTAGCTGACAACCGAACAAACCTTATTCAAAAATTGTATTATACATTATACACAAGGTCAAATATACAGCGACAAGTAAAAAAAATACTGTAAAAATAATAGTACCACGTAAGCAAATGATGATATAAATGTTTCAGAAAAGCTGTTTGGCCAATATTCTGGTGGTAAGTCGAAAAACGACGAGTAGTCAATGGCTTAGACTTGCTAAACATACGCTAAGTTCAAAACATCGCCATTTAAGAAAAAATAAATGAAATAACTATAATCGACGTAATAAGGCTCTTGTTGATACGTCATTTGAATTTCGAATGTTACGAGTTTTATTCATTTTTACAGCCAATGCTACACTGACAGTTCTTTGACAGTGAGTACAAGTTGCTTCGATAAAAAGTTACATTATAACATACAAACTTCTTTGTAGGTTGCTGATCGTTTCAGCAATAGAGAACGTTGTGGGCCGTGTAAATAATAAAATCTTTCATATTCTTCATTATCCAAGCAGTTTGTACTATAAAACAATACAGAAATCGCAATTGCTTTACATTATACTGCGTAATTTATAACAAATTCGCGAATGTAGGTAGACCGATTCTTGACATTTACTTAATTGGCATAGGTAGTTTAGAATTTGTTTTTATTCGTTTATTTTGATCTCTTTATCAGCTAACTGCGTTAAGCATTAGTTTCAATCGATATTTGCGCTAATAACTCCACAATAAACATAATTATGTCACAGAATACATTATAGTTCATCAAGTCCTGCGTCAGATGTCGTCCATGCGTTACTTAACACTAAAATTAGACCTAGCCTCGTTCCGCATTCATCTTTCAAACACGTGTGTTAGTATTAACGTTCGTGTTTATACTTGCATAATACAGAGCTTATAACTAAATGAATTACAAAACACCTCGTCTGCGATACGACTCCGGGGTCGGATATGATATTTTCTGTGAAAACATCTGTGTCACAACGCTATACGTCTCTGATTGCAACTGAGTGATCGGTCATGAGGTTACCAACTCTCAAGAACCAACCCGGGAGGATTTTAATAAATGCGGTAGGGGAGGCGTTTTGAAAAAGAAATTCAAATATTAATAAATTTTTATTCTTATATTTATATTAACATTACTTTCGTTTAAATTTAGAAATAAACCGAAAAAATTATTGCGGCCCAGGGCTCTGGAGTGTCCCTGGTAATCCGGGGGGATAGGAACCCTAGTTATGAGACTACTTTAAATAAAACCTCTCTGTAACAATATAATATGGTTTTGGAATATAAGTGTCAGTAAATTCATAATATAGTAAAACGGTTTTATTTTGTACCGATCGTGGTTAGGTGGTATAAACATGACATACCATGACCTGAATCAATTACCTATAATATAATATTATGTTCCGAGCGGGGTTCGAACCTGCGATCTGTATCGCAGACTCCGACCGCGCAAACACAATGCTATTCGTGTCGACGAATATTCAATGTCGTCATTCGTGCATCTAAATATACACTCCTTAGCGACAAGTAGATAGCAGCAAAACATGTGATTGCAATCTATCGCAGACTGACACACAACGCATACTTAATAATTTAAGTGTATCCCGAACTGTCTAGATAAATGCGAATATTCGCAACATGATTGGCGTAGCGGCTGAGCGATCGGCTTCTGCGCCCCGGGTTGTGGGTTCACTCCCCACACAAAGCAAATATTTGTATGACCTACAGGTAGTTGTTCTGGGTCTGGGCGTTTAAAATGTAAGTATGTGAGAATTCGTGTTTGTAAAAGCACAGGAGAAAATCTTAGTGTGGGGCAAGGTTTTATTTTAAATAAAAAATATATAAATAAAATTGATATTTTCAGCCTTATGGTCTTCGGGCTAGCAAACACAAGCTACTGATAGCCTTTCCGTTACAGATAAATAACATGGGCAGTTTAACGATTGTTTACGTAACAGTTTATTTTATAGAGGCATTGTTGGGTCTACACGCACGTAACACATTGTGTGATATGTCTTATGGACATGTCCAATGCGAACGTATTCATAGGTTTTAGAATAAACAAACGTAAATATCCAAAGCGTATTTTACACAAATATACCTATATATTATAATATTCTAGCTGTTGCTCGCAGCTCGGCACGGCGGATACACGCGAGCAGCATCGCAGAGCACAGCTAGTCTTCTATATTTATCAAAATTGAAATATCATTCACTGACCGTTTACAGAAAGTCATATATTGTTATAAGGTGTAGGGAATCCGCTTAGAAGGAAATTAAGAAATGAGAGCTACCGTTTTTAAGCTCTTCAGATGGCGCCACTGGCGAGTAAGGTCCTGAATAAAGTTTATTATTACGCACGTGAAACATAGTAAAACATTAAATCATATTAAATACCTTTAAATCGTACCGTAAACATATTTCGCAGAGATACGTAGTCCCGTTTTGTTCGGAAAAAAGTTCACATAAGTTTCCGAAAGATAAAACTGTCACAGAATACTGACATTTATCGACCCACAACTCATATTTGCCATAATTAATCTCAGATATTGCAAAATAATTATTAAATTATTTTCTTATGTAGTAATAAACCTTGGTGAATAAACCTGTATAGCTCCATTTCTCACCTACCTCATACTACACTAGCGCCTCTAGGGGCTAATTCACATGAGACAGCCCTCATTGCCACGGGACTGCTAAACATAAAACAAACGAAGATAGCACCGCGGTACGCAACTATTTTACTGTACCTTCGTAAACGGTAATAGTCGGACAATTAGTATTAATACGTGTGAGGCCAGCTTAGAATATAATCCCTCACTACCTTCAGATCAGATCAGCATCCTATCCTATCCATCAGTAATATAAATCTAAAACAAAATGTTCTAAATGTTCATTTAAAATAGTGTCCATAAAAGATCATATTACAGAAATAAATATCATTTATCATTTAAAAGAAATAAGTTGGTATTGTTTTCATGTCACAGCCTACCACACACATATGAACATTACTGCCTAATTCCATATCATTTGCTATAAGTGTTGCTAATAAATAGTACATGGTATATATACACTGTAATAGTTTGAGCCTTGAACACACCAAAAGCAATAGAATGCATTGTGCTATAATGTAATGTGATTAAAAACTCTATGAACTCTTATTTCAAGGTTAAAAATAATTAATTCAATTCTGTTTCCGATGTTATTTGTACTTATATTATAATGATTATTATTTTAGTTCTATGTTGTAAATGAACGCAGTTCTTTTTAGAAAAATAAAGTAACAAGGACCTTGAAATGAATAGGAGATTTATTGTGGCTAAAGCAAAAGCGATTTATATACTTATCATAAATGAAATCGTTGTCTTATTTTGTAAACGACTTGTTTTTCGTTAGTATTATCAACTTCAGCATTATGGTCAGAACTAGTCGTCTTACTTATTCTTGTTGAAAAAGTCATTGAATTATTGATTAAGCACAGTGAGATTCGAGTCGATCAAAGTACCTATCGACTTCTCTTCGACCGTGTTTGTTGCAATTTGCTTGCGGCTATGGAAGATTTTATTATTTTTTTATATTTTATTATAAGTTTGGCTAATTGAGGATCAAATTTAAGTGATTCAAAGTCAAAGTCAAAATGTTTTATTTCAATTGGACCAATAAATTTGGTACTATTGAAAAGTCAAAACTAGTTGCACTGTTCCATAAAGTGGTTGTTATGGGGAAGAGCCGGCAAGAAACTATAGATAGGTACTCAAGATTTGCAAAGAAAGCTTAATAGCGCTTTCTATGTCGACTAATAATAACAGTTAAAATATGCGTTATTTATAAATTTCGATATTCAAGTAGACACACGAAAAGTTTAATGGATCCTCCAAATAATTGTGCTTTAACCTCATTTAACAAATAAGGCGCATATTCTTAACAAACATTTAAGAGGTACTTCAATTACAGTAGCAATATAGCCTATTGCGTGGTGATCTATAGCCTAACTTCTCTCATTTTGAGAGGAGATCCGTAACCAGCAATGCGAGAAAAACAATGTGTTACTGTACAAAAAGTGAGACAGAACTTGTGAGACTTGAGTTGTCTCTTACTTCCTTTGCTACCGCCACACTAAGGCATTCCGATTATCCGTAAGCGGCGGGCGTAGATACTGTTCCACGCGCAACTTTAAGTAGGTAGCGAGGTGAAGCCTTGCCATTTGGTGAGGTCCGGTAGTTCTACCGGATCACGGTCTGTCAGGGTCGTGGTGAATGTTACGAATTCGATGGCTCTTACTATAGGGGAAGAGATGACAAGTGCAAATCTGATCGGATGATTTAATCGATCACACTCCTACTATATGAATAAACACTACGCACCTACGACGTTACGAACATTACGATCGTCGTCGTTAACTTTATTATCGAATGAAAGTTAAAACAGTTACATACTGTTGAGATATTAATCTTTGCAAAAGGATTGAAGCTAAGATAAAATAATGATTGTGACATATTGCAAACTGTGTATTGCACAATGCATGTGCACATTGTATGAAACTGCACGACTGACACAATGCACGCGAAATTGATGTCGTTTATACTTATTTCAAATAAATATATAAAAATCATTATTGATCAGTTTTGAACAAAATTTGGGCAATTTTGTGATGAAGGTAACCATAAAATGAATACTGATGGAAAGTCGCTGTTATTTTAATATTTCTGTAATATAGTAAATAAAATTCACTTGAAATATTTAAAATAGAAAAGCTCACGTCATCTGTCTGCCTCACTTATTCAGTTTGTCCACAGGATGGACCAGGATGGCAGTCTCAACATCAGCTACGACGAATGGCGAGACTACATGTTATTGGCGCCCGACACTGACATCCATTCGCTCATACATTTTTGGAGGCACTCTACTGTAAGTACTAGTTTTAAGACAAGTTTTATGGTGTGTGTTACGGAACATATCGGTATCAACCTATATATACATACAATATATGGATGCTGTGAAACTAAAGACGCTTGAAAATCACTGGCATAGTACAGTAGGGTGAAAATAACTGTGGGTCGGAAGTTATGTAAGACCAAAATTATAAATGTCGAACGCGCTCAGTGCTCACTCCTCAAGGTAATGCTTAGGAAGCCCTACCGTTACCCAACTACTCAATTATATAAAGATTGCAATGTCTTGACGGTCAGGCAATTGTTTATACTGTACACGACACTGCGCAAACACAAGGAAACCACCTATGATCCAAAGATCATATATTCTACGCGCAGAAGAAATAGAATATGCGACTCAGTTTAACACAACACTGCTTTCCTGAAACGACAAACTTGTTTCCTCGCACCGTACCTCTATAACAAAATTAATACTCATCTGAACATCTTCCCCAAGACCTCCTACAGTTGTAAATGTGTCATTCAAAATTATTTACTGAGTCTCTCTTATACGGACACTGAATCCCTCATTACTGTTATAAAATGAATGCATACTTTTACGCGCAACATACACATTCACATACACAGACACTTCTCCCACCAACACACACCCACACACACACAAACAGATACAAGCCACACTTATATATATACAAATAACCTACATACACATACCGCGGGCGTGAATCCTGGAGTCCTGAAATACAGGGCTTCCCTAGTTTAGGCTCCAGTCCACCCCACCCCATACAAGAAACAATGTATTTTTAACTTGTTTTTTCTCTTTTTTTAAATATTTTTTCTCAGTTTGTAATAGTAGTGATAATTTTGTCTACTTATGTTTTTAGTTTTGTGGTGGAAAAATAAAATATATTTTTATTATTCCGTTGGTTTAGCAGTGGTCAATTGTAATTAACAAACTAGATGTAAAGACAATTGTAATTATTTCGCATTCATGATTACTGGTTTCGATATGTTTGCACAAAACAGTGAAGTGATTTGACCTGCGCGGCTGGTTGCAACAGCTAATTTCAGACGCGCACAGTTATTTCGCGCGTCATAAAAAAATACTGGTAATCTTAAGACAGACACAATCATATTATATTATATATATGGACATAGGTATAAGTTTAGTCCGTCATAGCATTCCTAGCAGGACAGTACAAGCTCGCTTACCCAAGTCGATATACAAAACTTCAAACAATTCAAAAATGTATAAAACCTCGTAATAAGTAGCTATAATATGTTTTGTCTTCTTTTTGGGACTCGCGGAGGCTTAGTTGCCGATAGCGTGTGGTCTATTGAACTAGTAGAAACAGGTTCGAATCGTGCCCGTAGTCGAACTCACTAAAATAACTTTATAATCTTAGTAGGTATGGAAAATGCAAAAAAATAAAATAAAATGGTACTTAAAAGGTAAGGTGGCATTGTACGACATCGAACTAACTGTAAAGTAAGTCATGTCGGTTGAGAAGCAAAGTAACTTGCTTTTCAATAGATGTCACTGACATCACCTTAAAGACGTAAATTCAGAATGTGAAGGCTAATTTCGACAGCAATGAATGTTCATATTATATTTTTATTTATTCTTACTGTTTATTTTCGTCACTTAAAACATCTATAAAGGCTTACCTTTGTTTCTCTTCTAAAGTACCAAAGCAAAGATTTTTACTAAATAAATGAAAACCTTATCATTCATTAACTTTGAGATATTTTTTTTACATATCTCGAATAGGGAATATGCATGTCTTTTTTATATCTTTAATCAATAGTTTACATAACTAAAGCAATTTTCAAATTTCTTTGATAAAAATATTAATATTTAATCATAAAAATAAATATTAAAAACTGCAATCAGATACGGGAGATTTAAACGCCGCCATATTGGCCGCGTGTACTGTGACGTCAGTTTCCGTGAAAATAGTCACTGTTTTATGGTTTTTAAAATTTATTGATTGTTTTATCAAATCAATTATCTATATTTTTAAGTTTACTAACTAATTCGAAAATGGGAGAAAACTGAAATCAATTTTATACCTAGTAATTACAAACCTAAATATTTACGGTGACATCATGAGAGCGTCACAACGTTGAATCGCATATTCCCTATTAAGAAGTGGTTCTATTTAAGATCGATAGATGGCGGTAGGAGTTAGTGTAGGTATAGAAGAGAGTAGAGTTGATTTTTCATTTCTTCACTTAAAAATCCGAATAGGTACCTACTTCTATCCTTATTCTGCTTGACTAAGCTAAATCAACATTTTTTTCTGAATAAAAACGAAATAAAATTAAATCATTTTGTTCAGGATTGATAGATGGCGTTAAGAGTTCGAGTATAGAAAAGAGAATGATAACACCTCGTCGTGTTATATTATGTATTAATTAGATTACAATAGCAAAGCAAAAAAATATTTCCTTTATGCGAACATACATACATCGTTAAATACGTCACTGTTATTATTTACTGTTGCGTTCGTCACGACTCTATTTTATGAGCGTGTAGTTCGCTAGGGTCAAAGATAATAAATGCAGCTAGCATAAATCCGGGTTCTTGTCAGAAAATGTCTGACATTTATTAGGATTGCATTGTATTTGCACTCATTTCTTTACATTTAAAAACGCAGAATTTTAAATGTTGACTACGATTTTTAAATTTAATCTACATACGAAAGAAAAGAAATCCAAAAACAAATCACTCATATCACAAAATTTGCAACAATTAAGTCCTAACGAGGGCAACAGATAATCTATCAGACTAGCTTTCCTCGCACTAAAATAACTAGGTCTCTATCAAAGGTATAGTTCAAATTTTTTGTTGTTACGTTTTAAAACCTTTTTAATATCAGCATATTTTGAAACTACCTTCAACGCATTCAAAACTTAGCGTAACTTCGAGATATTTTTGACGCAACACATTATCTATTGCGTCATGGTGGATAAATGATGAATGATAAGTCGGGTCAATCTTTACTGTCACTTATAATATACAATTGAAAAATTGAAATTGTAATTGAAAAATTGTGCTGTGCAGTCGTACGATATAGGCAGTCTTGTTTTTCTGCAGAATTACAAGCTAAGTAATGCTTTCCTGTATTGGTATTCAGTCGTAAATGAAATCAAATCGGCTTACCATTTTGTCTCTACGCTAGTATCACTTTGAATCGAATTCAAATCAAAATTCTCTATCATACATAATCAATCTGAAAAGTTATTCCTGTAAAAAACAATTACATACCTACACTAACGCAAAACAACTACAATACGATTATAATATTTAGGCCCCAATAACTAAATGGATAATACGAAATGAGTTTTAATTTAAGAAACAGTAAGTAGTCTTATCAACAAATCAGAACTGCAACATACCTACTTAGTTCTTTTTTCCTCAACCTCAATAGAATACCTTTGTTAAACGACAAACAATTACAATTCTTTTTTCAAAACATCGCATCGGTATACCTACTTAAAGCTGTATTAACAATTGATATATTAGTTCCAGAAATAACTGACGTATTCGTTTATCTTATCGCGATGATCGACTGGAAAAAAATCCGTTCTGTTTGTTATAAATATATGTAAGTAGTACTATGAGATGGTTTCAGGATACAATCATGTATGCGCGGGCCTGTTAATGTATAACTAAAAAATCTCTTTGGTGATTAACTTTGCAATCAATGGTGATCACTTCGGACTTTGAGATTAACTAAGAGAAGAAGATAGGAAACATAACGCAATCACATAGAATCCCGAAAAGTACCTATAAGGTCCGGGGTCACTTGTTGTTCCGATTTTTAGCAATGAATAGAATATGATGGCATAATTATATTAGATACAGATGCAAATCACGGTCTATACCGGAATACTGTATGCCTCCTTCAAGCACTTAACCTAAAATCGAGCCTGCATATTGTGTTATAATAATACACTGCAAACTTGCATTACAAGTCAATTTAAGCAAGCCGTTTCATGCAATTTTCTGATATTGTATTAATTGCATATCCGACCGATCCGACAATAATAATAATAATTGATCCATTGTTACATTATCATAAGATTCGATTTACATTTATAATTGTAACTAGTGAAAATTTACATTGAATAAGGCAATGGTCCCCAAACTAGGCAGCGCCTGTCTCTTGAGGACCTTTATATATTTTTAACATTGTACTTAATGTTAATCATTGCTAAAAGGAAAGTAAATAATTATGTAACATGCCCGGATCAACTAACTAATGTTATGTACCAGCAGAACTTGTATTAGTATTCCTTTATAGAACCTTGTCGTGACTGCACAAAATAACTGGTGATTTCATAAGTAAGGCGCTCGTTGCAGTAGATGATCCTTACAGTCCCTGTGTACCTACGTACAAAACGCATGACGAGATGGCGGTTTGGAGTTTCACAAGTGTAGTTATTATTCTGGTGCGGCAGGGATCAATTCTGGTCACGTGATCTAAATCTTGATCCTCGACAGTAACTCCAATTTCGTGTGCCAAAACTCGGATGATATGCAGTGGATTTTCATATTTGGACTCGTTTACTCCAGATATCTCTAATTCATTCATGAGCAATTTCAGCGTGACTGTTCATTTGTTGAAGCAGTGATACTCGTAGCCTAGTGGTATGACCGTTGGGCTGCCAAGTCAAAGGTCTCGAGTGCGAACCCAAGGCACGCACCTCTGATATTTCGAAGTCATGTGTGTATTAATAGTTAATTATCACGCGCTTAAACGGTGAAGGAAAACATTGTGAGGAAACCTGCATGCCTGAGAGATTTTCTCGATGGCGTGTGAAGTCTGCCAACCCGCACTAGGCCAGCGTGGTGGACTAAAGCCTAATCCCTCTCATATATGATCCAGGGCCGAATTGCGACAGTTAAGAGACCGTACTATTAGTTTGTAAACTAACGGAACCAAACATCTGGCTCACTTGCGAATAGGGGTTTTATTTAAAACAAACAGTTTTTACAACAATGCTGTTTTTTTTTCATCTGCTTCCCATTGAATCAACAGTACCCGACTAAATTTATGCTTAGTAAGCATTGCTTAGTCAATATTTGATTCCGAATTTGGGAGAACTCTGGCCATGGGCTTAGTCCTACTTTGTAGCTTTTATTTAGCCGACTAGAAAAATCCATAATTAGCGTTTAGGATATTTATTAATAAGGCACTCCTAATGGTGAATGTGTTTAACTTTAAAAAAACCATTCAGTATAAGTCCGCTCCTGTGCGGAGGTGTGAGCTGCGTCGTAGAATACCTTGAGATGACGATTATCTTATGACGACGTTATTCAACGTTATTCTTAGGGCTGTCTAGTTATCAATTTCTATACCTATTAAGTTATTTAATAGTAAAGGAAAAAATTCAATCGCGGGCAGGATTCGAACCTGCGTCTTCTGGTTTGATATACCAGACGCTCTGACCTCTAAGCTTGCTTAGAGGTCAGAGCGCAGACAGAATCTAATAATAAATAATCTAATCTTAGCATGGAAAATGCAAAAAAAAAACACAAAAAGATAGTTAAAAGGTAAGGTGGCATCGTACGACACTGAACTAACTGTAAAGTAAGTCGTGTCGGTTGAGAGGTAAGGTAACTTGCCTCTCATAGATGTCACCAAACGTCACCTTATGACGTAAATTCAGAATGTGAAGGCAAAATTTCAATCATGCGGGTAGGGTTCGCGGTGGCTTAGAGGTCAGAGCGTCTGGTATATCAAACCAGAAGACGCAGGTTCAAATCCTGCCCGCGATTGAATTTTTTCCTTTACTATTAAATAATTAAATAACTTAATAATCTTAGCATGGAAAATGCAAAAAAAAAACACAAAAAGATAGTTCTATACCTATTGTTCGATAGATTTTAATACTCCCAAGACTTACATTTCATTAGAACCGCCTCTTTGAATGTTAATAAATATTGAAATCTACTAGCTTTACGGTTTAACTTTATCGACTGGATGTTAATTTCACATTATTTTTTGTTTACGAGGGGAAACCTTCAACAGACGACCGGGAAGTGTGGGATTTTTACCCACTAAAAGCCCTTGTAATACTTCTTGTATTCATACTACAATAACACGATACAGTTAAAACTAATCGATTTCGTTTTTTTTTTAATAATAATTCTAACACCATTACAAAAATTACTATGTACTACGTTCTAACAATATGGACTTGGACTTCAAACAAAAAGGAGCAAAAGGTAAGTAATAAGTAATTAAAGTCTTGTGCTATGGTGGCCCCGATTTCACTTTTGATGAATTGTATAAAAACATGCTATATCGCGTTTTAGAAGATCGAAAAGGTTTTCTGATCCCGAATCCCATTTAATGTAATGTACGCATTAGTAAATTTTATTTATATTATATCTAACCCCACGGACAGCCCTATATATAAAATTGCCAACCATAATTCTACAATTGGATCATCCATCAAAAATGGAAGGCGTGGTCGTGGAGGTCAAACTACGTAGCCACGTCACTCACTACTCGAATATAAATTACAGTCACAGAAGGTACTGCTCTATTATTTAGTGCTGCGTTTAGACAATTAGTCTGGGAAAGCTAACCTAAGAGAGCACACTTGCGCTACGCCGAAAACAAGCTAAAACGTAGCCAGTTACTTAAATATGAGCACTATTCTCTTCAGTTAAAATTGTTATAAACCTGTCAATAGACTCAACATCTGTATCTATTATTGTCTTTAGATAACGATTCGGTTCCTAGTGACAATATATGTATTTCCATTGTCAAACGCATCTTGATAGTCTTTTTATTTTATTTGAATCTCTAGGGTTGCCAGTAGTGGGCTTTCTGCCCTTTTTATTGTAATATCCGAGACCGTAAGACCTCGATGTTCCTGAGCGTGATATTATAAGTCAATTGAATAGAGCACTACAGACTACCATTATGTTACGTGCTATCGTAGTTTTCCACTATCATGTAATTGTTTTCGTTGTAGGTAAGTATATACCTATGAAAATAATTGTGAATGGAAAAGGTAGTGCTATGTCGAATCCAAGCCTAAAATAAACAATACAAGTAACATTAAAAGTTGAGAGTTAGCATAATTTTTTATTAAATAATTTTTACAATATTATTTAATTTACATTATTTATATGAAAATATATTCTTTCAAAATATTATGACTTCTAATTGTGTAATATAAATTGGTAAATTGTGTGTATTTTACATCTATGTTTTTTTTGTATGTATGATATTTATTCAATAAATAGCCATCTCGCGATGATAAAAACTTAAGATACCGGCGGACCGATTTTTCCTTACAAATGTAATATCGAAATAAATCGTAAATCAAACACAATTTAATCAAATTCTGTTAATATTCGGATTCGGATAGCGTTAATCTAGGTTCCTACTCTACCATTTCGTCCAAAATACTTCACTGGAAATAAATGTAAGCGAATGCAATTTTTGATAACTTTACTAAGTTTGGAACGATTTTCCGGTCTTTTATTTCCAGTGAACTAGTAGTAGACGAAATAGCTCCGTAGTAACCTAGATTAATAGTATCCAAATCCGAATAATAACAGAATTTGATAGAATATTGTCTGGATTACGATTTATTTAGGTATTACGTTTTTGTGGCCAATTCAAGCTCCGCCGGACCCTTAAGAGACGGATCGCTTGGCGCCAGTCATAATCTAACAGTTTTCGAAGTGTAATTTGACAAACATTATATATTTTTTAATTATGAAGTGTAGCACACTTTCCTTCCAAAACCTATCATCGGGGCCAAAGAATTCGTAAATCTCAGCAAAAACACATAAAATACAACAAATTACTAGTCTAATGACTGTCCACGTTTTCTACGCCCTTGACATTTGTCGAAGCTGTATTTGTTGAAACATTAGTGCTCAGGTTTGTAGAATCTATATACTACATAAAAGAAGAAGAATCTGACTGACTGACCTACTGACTCACTGACGTACAACGTACGGCTGAAACTACAGGAGCTAGATCCCTGAATCTTTTGCACGCTGGTTCCTTTTGCACTGTAGACGAGCACTAAGAAAGGATTTTTGGAAATTCAATCCCTAAGGTGGTGAAAACGGGGGTGAAAGTTTGTATGAAAGTCCGCACACAATACCATGCGTGTGACACACATCGTCAAGATATGTACAGCTGTCATTCGCTGTTGACATTTTGACAATTGTTGTCTTCCCTATTAGACTTAACACATTTTATGATATGAAACCTCCATGGTGTAGCTACAGTGGGCTCAGTTTATTAGAAACAAAAATTATCTTGGGAAGATACTTAAATATTGTAAGAGCGTGTACGTGTGAGGGTTCGCCAAATAATGCTTGGGAAAGTTATTTATTTAGTTAGTAATTTCGTTATTGTTGCCAAACTGAACTGTCTAAACTCCCCCTCGTGCAAGATAGTGAATTAATACTCGGCAGCAAATACCTATGTTATTTGCGTCCGATATACAAGTTTCTTCAGTTTTGCATTAAGATCCACCTACCTACTCATTTTCTTTATTATGTTTCCTTTCTAAATACCACCACAGCACTATAGTTCCATCATACATCATCTGGCCTCGACTAGGTTCGATCGATTTTTCTGCCAGATCAGATATACGGATATACATAGATAAGTGTTCAAATATAGCCCATATTTGAACACTTATCTATGTATATCCGTATGACGCGACGAGGGTTTCCGTCGTAATGGAATAATAAATTGAGAACGGGCTGATGTTCAGGCTCAATGATGATCATAGTTTTTTAAAACAATATCTACAACTGTCATGTAAGTATGTGACCTTCAACAAAATAAAGTATGCTTCAGACAAGGAAGTCAGTCAGCGTGATCGCGAATTAATTAATTTTTATTAATATATGATTTAAAGCCAGTATTTATAAAGAAATATGACTTACTTGGAAATAATCTCTAAAGGATATTACATATTACTAATTTAAATAAGTATTATTTATTATTCATGCAGAATTTCGTGATTTCCTTAGAGAACTGTATGAATCCAACCGTAAGTTAAACATATGATTCCGGCACTGATCATAAACCAGTCAATAATAACTAATGAAAACAGTTAATAATTAAAACCTACGAAACAATTTGGTAGTTCTTCGTTCAAATGCGTACTTGACATTTATATGTTAGAAGTCGTTAAGATTAAAATCAGTTCAAGAGAGTTCAAGTTACACTTAAATAAATATACTCTATTATATAATAATATTATCGTTATCATTGTATAAAGTACTGGATTGTGCCAGCGACGCCGTTTGCGTCTTGATCACTAGGTATAATAAAATAAAACGAAAGTTAAAAAAGTAAAACCCGACAAAGAAAAATATCAACTGAAAAGTATTCAATGAAACAAGACAATTTTCCTATGTCCAGGAAATCAGTGGTGCCTAGTTTATAGCCGTGGTCGCATGCCGCTATGACCTGTAGGTGTTCGCGCTTTATTTTTTAAATTTTATAGCGTTAACCATCTTACTGTAAAGTCAAGTCAATGGACACGTCATTTATCTAAATCTAATCAATAGTTTTCACTAGGATCGAATAACTATATACATACATACATAGACAGTTAAACTCATTAACCCCAGTAAAAAAGCATAGCGACTGCTTCATTAATCTAGTACCTACTCTAGTCAGTCTTGGGAAAATGTTAGTTAAGTACTATTTTTCTATGAAAATCTCAGTAGCAGCTCGGAGTTTTGATTTGTGCCCCGGTAATAAGTCGAAGTCAAAATGTTTGAAAAGTCAAAACTAGTTCCACGGTTCCAAAAAGTGGGTCTTATGCAGAAGAACTGGCAAGAAACTCCATAGATACTCTTTAAAAAAAACATGATTACATTATTAATCCTTACAACTTTGTTTTAAAAGTTGCTGAGAATTATGCAGTTTAATGTCAGTAGGCTCGCCTCTATTACACTTAAGCTTAAATGTGGGAGCATATTAGTAAATCTCTGAATGATCCTTCAGGTAATACAGGTCTGTCTCATGGTATATGCTGGTAACTTATACGTACTATAACTATTTATTTATAGGTAGCATCCCAACCGCGGTTGCACGCGCGTTGCCCCGTTCTTAAGAGTCGTAGCGTGATATCTATTTATATAAAAGAAGAAGCTGACTGATTGACCTACTGAATGACGTATCAACGCACAGCCGAAACTACAGGAGCTAGAGCCCTGAAAGTTTGCATGATGGTTTCTTTTGCACTATAGTTGAGAACTAAGAAAGGATTTTTGGAGAAATTCAACCTCTAAGGTGGTGAAAAGTGGGGTGAAAGTTTGTATGAAATTCCTCACACAATAGCATGCGTTTGACACACACATTGTCAAGATATGTACAGCTGTCATTCTCTGTTGACATTTTAACAATTATCTTCATCCATAAAAATTGACATTTTTTGATATAAAACTTCCATGGCGTAGGTACAGTGGGCTCAGTTTATTTAGAAACGAAAATTATCTAAGTACGCAGGCGCAGGCTGCCCGTGCGCAGCTGCACGTGCAGTCTAGTTGAAAATTATATTTACCAAAATAAAAAGTAGTATCTATGAGAAAATGTGAATGTGGAAGAAGCAAAAGAAGTAAGTATGCAAGAATCGTAGCAAGTGGCGGTCTAATAGTTTCTGCCACCCCAGTAATTACCGTAGATTACCCTGAACATCCAAACTCAGAAACTACCTCTTTATAATATTAGTATAGACCAGCGGCTACGCCCGCTTTATCAACGACCCATGTCACTTCCCAGAGCAAAATAATTTTCCCGTTTTTGCAACATTTTTTAATTGTGCTCCGCTCCTATTGATCGTACCGTGATAAAAAGTATACTATAACCTGCCCAGGAGTATGAAAAACAATTGTACCAAGTTTCGTTGAAATCCGTTGAGTGGTTTTTGTTTCTTTATCGAACATACAGACAGACAGACAAAAATTTTACTGATTGCATTTTTGGCGTCAGTATCGATCACTAATCACCCGCTGATAGTTATTTTGGAAATATATTTCATGTACAGAATTGACCTCTCTACAGATTTATTATAAGTATAGATAAAATTCTGAATACTTACTTCTTAATACTCCTTATCTCGACTTTAGTTAAAACATACAAAAACTATACACAATCTACTTTTTTAGTGGTTCTGAACATTTCATGTGATGTTTTCAATCTCATAAATATTTTTTTTATTGGTTGCATAAGCATGCACTAGCAAATTGAAAGAACATGCTCCGTGTGACGTGATTTTGTCACTCATGAAGTCATGAGTGTTGACCGGTCTCTATGAACTAATAAACGTGAGAATGAAGTTGACATTGAAGACACCATTAAAATATGCGTCGTTCACACTATTTTCCTCATTTAATCAAAAACTAATAAATGGTTATTAGTTTTTGATTAAATGAGGATTACTGCGATTCTATTTTCCGATCGCACGGATTTAACCTTAATTCACTCACTCAACTCATAAAACTATTAATAATGAAGAACTTTTAGAAGAGCTTTAATTATAAAGTTAAAATCCCCTTATGACCTTCATTATTAATATTTTTATGAGTTATTTAAGACTAGCGTTGTCCTCGGTTTTGCTCGCATTCTTAAGGAATTTTTGGCAGTCAAAAGTGAGGGACTCCAGGGTCCAATTTATGTCTATATAAAAAATCATCAAAATTGGTTCAGCGGCTTAGGTGTGAAAACGTAACAAAAATAAAAAGCCAAGAAATGAAAAGTCAATGAACTCACACTAATGAAATCATTGTCACTAAGTAACTGATAAGTTTTTAAGCAAGAACTATTATTATGTAAGAAAGAATCTAGATTCTTATCTGTATCTGTATCTGTTACAATAGCAGTAGTTTTGACTCTACGGGAATGATGGATTTAGACTTAAAAAATACTTGAGAGGTGTCAAGGGACACCCGGATGGAACGAAGTTTAAATTTATCAATAGTTGAAGGCTCGATTAGCGCAGTGCCATAGGATGCAAGTTCAAAATCAGCACGGAGCGAGTATTTATACATATAATCATAATCATAATATAAACGTATGCTAGCATATGGCAAATTAACCGAAAGGAACTACTATCTTATTATCTTATTATACAACTAGCTTTTGCCAGCGACTTCGTCCGCGTGGAATAGTTACTTTGTTCCCTAGTTCTTCGCCCGTGGTTTCACCTGCGTTGCCCCGTTCCTAAGGGTTGTAGCGTGATGATATATACATTGATAGTTTGAAACCTTTCCCATGAATCACTCATTTTCCCAACATTTCCCTTCACTGCTCTGCTCCTATTGATCGTAGCGTGATGAAAAGTACACTATAACCTGTGGTTTGGGCTGTGCGTTGATAGATCACTATGTCAGTCAGTCAGTCACCTAACGTAAGAATAGACAAATATAATCAGAAAGCTCCAAACTGCTAAGCTATCGGGAGTTACACGTGTTATTGTGAGTCAACCATAAAAGATAGACATTTGCTGTTGTGGAATATTTTTTATATAATTTTAAGGAGAACATTTCCGTCATACATGATTTCTGTGTAGCTTTAACCATTAAGGCTGCACACGCGACGGAAGCTTAAAAAATGGAGTAAGTTCTCTGGTTTTCCCAACATTTCCCTTCACTGCTCTGCTCCTATTGATCGTAGCGTGATGAAAAGTATACTATAACCTGCCCAGGAGTATGAAGAACAATTGTACCAAGTTTCGTTGAAATCCGTCGAGTGGTTTTTGTTTCTATAAAGAACATACAGACAGACAGACAGACAGACAGACAAAAATTTTACTGATTGCATTTTTGGCATCAGTATCGATCACTAATCACCCGCTGATAGTTATTTTGGAAATATATTTCATGTACAGAATTTACCTCTCTACAGATTTATTACAAGTATAGATAGCAAAAAGTGTCACGACACTTTCGTGTCGCTTTTTCGTGTCGTGACAACTTTTCGTAAGATTTTTTTCCGTCTAGCCCCCTTTCACAATGCGCGATAAGGAACTTCGTTCCAAAAAAAAAACATATATCTTGTCTTTTATACTCGTACTCATCTATATGTATAATAATGAGTTTTTATTGAATAATACGAATCATCCTAAACACTCGTACGAAAGAGCGCTGGGTCATTTCCCCTGATATATTCCTCAGCGCCAAGCACTTTGCCCTCGCGGTCACGGGAGGGAGAGGCCGACGATATATTCTGCAATAGTTGTTTCATTCCGACACTAAGAGATTGGTTGACCTATTCTCACAGTGCAAATATATTAGACACGCCTCTTAACACATGTGTATTTATTATTGATAAACGGCTCACGTGTATCGCCTGTTGAGTGACAAGTGACATACTGATTGGTGCCCTGAACTTTAGGAAATAATAGGTCAGACTGAATATACGATTGTTTTGTTTGACATGACATCAATCCATAGTGTAGTTAGGGAACACATTTGTGCCCATTAAGAGCCAGTAGTAGTGTTGTAAAAACGAGCGCTGAGGCCGAGCCAAGTAAGGGACTACCCACACTTATTCAGCTCCATTCGCGTTTCGCTGAACGATTTTACTCAATACAGTTCTGCTACTATCAGCCGCGTACAGCGTCGTAACAATGAGAAAAGCCGTCATAGCGTGTTATCTCAGCTGAAACACATCTATCTACTGCGTGCGGCGCTGAATATGCTGTGAAGGCGGTAAGCTACTCATTATTGTGCCCTCAACATGGACAGTTCTATGTGCGATATTTTTATCGACGTTTCTTGCAGAAGAAATAGAAAAAATAAACGTAAAAAATTTAAACGCAAACGACTGTGGGTCGGCCCATTTTGGAGAAATAGAAATCTCTCTGAATCCTTGCGTGCATAATGAAACTTGTCGACAATCAGTCGAGAACCACTTGTGTACAGCGCTGTTCCGCCGCGTTCCACGGGGAATGCGGCGAAACAGCGCTGAACGCGGCAGAACAGCGCCGAACTCTATCTATAGCACTCGCATGGTAAAAACACATTTGTCCTCATTTTATACCTGTTCGCCGCGAAGGCAGAATGGATGCGGAAAGCTGAACGGACGCGTACGCGTCTCCATACAAAATCGTTGTTTTCTATGAACATAAGCTGAATAGAGCTGAGTAAGTGTGAGTAGTCCCTATACCGCTGAGTCGAAGCTCATGAACTTTGAAGACTCGAGCGAGCGTTCAACGCTCAAGCGCTCAAGTCTCAAGAGCTTGGACTATAACGGTCGAGTTGCATGCTCAAGCATTATAGTTCAAACTTTTAACGCTCGTGAGACTTGTGCGCTTTAGCGTTGAACCAACAGTTCTTTTCGCATTATTGTGTTAAATAATGTAAACATTTTGTACACAATCGGTGTTGTTTCGAAGTAGAAAGAATAGCGAAATTGTCATAGAAAAGATTTAGACGGATTCACGTGCAACAGTCTCCTGTTATCTCGTCTATTTAAATGTAAAGCGCAATAGTAATACACAATGTTCACTTATAATGGATGCTCTTCCTTTTTATGTACAAAGTATGGTAGGTATTAGAAGTTTCGTATCTATTTACCATCAATACAAACAAAAACGTTAGTATTTCAATGATTAATTGGGTTCCAACATAAAATAAACATTGGCACTTTCATATAAGTATTACGATTAAAAGAATCATTTGAAATGACACGACAAAGATTTTTAGAATTTAATTTAATTTGACGAAATTTGTAATAGACGAAAGTAACACAGGTTCTCGAATGAAATTACCATTCTATAAATCAATAATGTAATACGCGAGTCCCTGCTCAAGTATTTGGTTAACTTTCAGTTACGTCCGTCGCAGTCCTCTAAACTGCACTTGTTGAATTACAGATTAAAAGTATAAACATTATTCTTCGATATCGTATCGTTTTATAATGGTCCCATCCTTACTAAGTACTAGTAGTTCAGCGTTTGATTCAATTTTCTTATTGGGAATACTGGCAACAAGTAACAATTCCTCTGGAATATCTACTATAACTCTTTGTCCGGTGCAGAAAGAGCGTGAGGGCTGTCCATGTTTAAAATAAACATAAATTTTATGCCTATCAAAGTCTCCAGATATGCGTAACCTTCAGAATAAGATTTATTGACTAAAAGTATTACATCTCCATACATTTCAATGATATGTTTATTGCAACATTAAGAGCATAGGTGTTGCATTGCGAAAATATGTTCACTGTGACCCCCACTCTAGGTCAAGTCTTGTCTCGTAGATTTATCATTATCATTATCGATACACTTAGATAACTACACTATTCTTCAATCTCTCCCAGATTAGTAGTAACTGTATTCTGTGCTATATTGACATCTGTAAAAAGGAGTATGTCCCCGCGTACTTTTTGAGTAGTTAAATGATTTGATTTGATAGTTGCGATGACGATTGGTAAGATATAGAAAATTAGCAAAAATAGTTTTAACGTTATATTTAGACTCTCCAAGAATAATGGTAAAAATGGTTATTTAAACTAAAAATGATTTAATTTGATTACCCGCTGTAAGCGTACGAACTTCTAAGTCGCTTGATTGAGGCATTTATAAAGGTAAACTGCTGAGCTATTCGGTTATTGCTCCGAACATACTCCCGAGCATGAGATGAAAGAAAAGCTTGGAATCATTATCAAATCTCCAAGAAAACAAGTATAAAAAAGTAATGTACATATTATGAGAATGGTAAAATAAATATTTAAATAAGTAAAATGGTAAAACATATTAACAACTGCAATAGCATAAAATATAAGTATTTCAACAAAAAATATTAGTTAACTTAAACTAATGGGTCCTCTGCTGTGAAAACACATCCCTTTCGAGGAGCAGGCAACGTAGCCCTGTCCTTTTTCTCGGTGTTACATAAGCTACTAGGCCACCGTTTGGCCAAAAATGTACTTAAACCTATCTGGTCACTTTCACTAAGCTGACGGTCTGCTGCGCTCTGGTCTCGCGGTTGCACTTTACTGAACACGTCTCTGGTTGATGTTGACGCAGGTATTGCTGACACCTGTCTGTGGCAGGTCTCCCCGCGGCCACATGTGGGCCGTGGACAGCATCTCCTCCATATCCAGGCTACTGCTGCGCATATAGCAATTGCCAACAGTACGTAACTAATGGTGCAGTGATGTATATCCTGTGACGGTATATCATCTACTTCTGCTTTGCTTGATTTGAGTGTCTTGATGTGATCTCCGAGAATAGACACAAACCTACTCAAACTTTTGTCTTCTGGTAATGTTTCTGCAGTCGGAACCTGAATATTCACGAGATGGTTTGGTCGAATTCTGGTACAAAAATATTTGGTGATAAATCTACTTGGTTCGATTGTTGTTGCAAAGAATACAGTGCGAAATCTTTGCCCTTGACACTGCATTGCTGACTCATGCTAAGGACATCGGCTCGAGTCAGCTGTCGGATGGTAATTTGATTGTCACATATGATTTTAATCGAATAAATGCCACAACAAAAATATAGGTATTGTGACGTCGAATGTAATGCAATCCAGCTGTTTTTACAAATTGACTTTCGTGTTTTACATTTATTTGTGATGGAGTTTATGTCACAAAAAAAAATTGACATTTTCCAGGATAAAAATTGGTTTGAACAATTCACATACGAATGATTGCCCATTATATACTGTTTTTGATTTGTTGCAGAACTGATAATATGATTTTGTGCTCCTTTTCTGTCATATTATCTGTTCTCTGCAGTATATTGTGTTCTGTTTCAACTATAGAAGTCTGGTTCTTCTATAACTGAGTAAGGTGTTCCTGATTACGATGCACAAGTTCAATGTCCTGCTTATATTTTTCTGCGAGACTCTAGTCCAATACGGCGAACAATGAGTTTGCATTCGAACCAACAGCATTGATTAGACCGCTACGAGTTCGCAAGCGAGTATTATAATGCTGACTAAGTAACAGCTGGTTGAAGTATTCGAGTTCATTGTAATCGTGACGTATTTGTAGTAGGATCATATGACAGTGACTCGGTTCCTTGATGGCTTCACAAGTTTTTTCGAGATATTTAGTAAAATCTTGAACAGCCTTGTCTCCTTTTCAATACGGCGACATGTTGTAATATGTGACGAGTTTCCATTTGTCACGAATCAACTGCATTTTCCCCAGTGGATCAATGTACAAGTTTCGTTTGCCGTTTAACTTTATAGAACTAAATGAAACTGTCGTTGTTGAGAGCATGCTAATTAAAAATAACAATTCAAGTGCTATGTTCATAAGCCTCGGGTGAGTAGTTGGGCAATGTCGGTCTTTATAAACTTCCGTGGTTTAGTTTAGCGTTCCTTGTTTAGTTTAGCGTTCCATGTTCCGTGGTATAGTTTAGCGTTCCTTAATCTTCCACCTATTCGTAAAATACCCTCTTGCTCTAGGATCGGATTTAGATTTAATAGCTTATAGCTTACTTTTAGAATGCACATGTTTTGGAATATGTAACATAGGAATGTGTAACATAAATTATGTCACAACTAAATTCCAATTGTTGCACATTCTTAATTAAGTATATATAAGCAATTTTGCGCGACGTAATTTTTGTAATGTGAGGTAGGTCGGACGGACTTCTTTTGCAAAAATGCGAATAAGCCCCACAAACGAACTGTATTTGTTTAATATTTATTAAACAAATACAGTTCGTTTGTGGGGTTTGGGGGCATCACGATATCGGTTATAATGGTCGATTGTTGATCTGCAACTACTGCATTTGATAGTTTATAGCATATTGCATTTGTCCATATACCTCGACCTCCAAATTGGTTTTATAAATAGGTTGTTGATTGTCCTGATTTCGGAATGTTTTGATCCATGAGAGCCATTGCCGTCACAGTTCATGCTCCCTCAATTGTTTGGTTGTTAATCCACGAGTAGCACAGTCAGCTGGGTTTTCAGTAGTGTTGACGTATTTCCAATGGTTAGATGGTATTATTTTGGTGATTTCTTGAATACGACAAAAGGCTTCCACCGTGCTGGATCTTCGTGAATCCACCCTAAAAGTGTTATAGAGTTGGTCCAAAAATATGTTTGAATATTATAATTTATTAAACAGCCGAGCTGTTCGGTTGCGTTGCTCCGAACAACTTGAGATAGCAATTGCCATGTTCATAAAAAAATCAAAGGAATCTCAGTAGGTATACTCGTATAGCAAAGCGTAAATACCAATTCGTATAAATAGTCACAATCCACGTTTAGGTTGTCAACAAGTCTTTGTGTGTAGTTGCTCCTCCCAAGTTTCAATCAGTAAGAATACTTCAAAATGTTGATTAAACATTGGATGAAACGATTAAATAAACACTCTACAGTATACAAGGCTGTTAAAGTTGTCGTGGACGCAGTTTACATAGAAATGATGATCTATAATGTTAATCACCAAATCTGATTACAGTTTTGAACATTCTCAATTATAGGTATGTACTTATCTTTAACCGACTTCAAAAAAAGGAGGAGGCTCTAGGTTCGACTGTATGATTTATTGATAACACGTTTAGCGGAGCGGCTGAGCGACCGGCTTCGGCGCCACGTGTTGTGGATTCGATCGATTAGTTGATTCGGGTCTGGGTGTTTGTGTATGTGAGAATTTGTGTTTGTAAACGCACCCACGATACAGAAGAAAATACATTGCCAAGGAAGGCACTTATGAACGAAAGCAAATTTATAACATGTCATGCCCGAATCGATGAATTCTGATATTTGTAGAGACAAATCAAACTGAATAATTGTTCAACATATAATTTACATTTCCTTTAAAATTGCCAATAAAAAAATTAAATATGACAAATCGTGGCGATAAATCATCCACGTTTCGATTAGCCTTTGTACAGACATACAGATAAAAACAGTTTGGTATTCACTGGCGAGTTGATGACGTCGCGGACGGACTTTATTGATACCAGTAATTGTTTATTGTGGAAATTTCTGCAACGGGATTGATTCAATATTGCGGATACTCTTTTTGCCTATGCAATCTTTTACATTTAATTTTGATCGCCATCGAGTTCGGAGCGAGTAAACTTAAAAGTGTGTTATATTAATCACAAACAGGTTAAAATACTACATATCTACATACTTTTATGTCCAGCCACAATTAACAGAGTTTGTACGTCTTTTAGAAATTACAAAGAATTTAAATTGATTGATTTTAATCGTCAATGTCTCAACAAAAGTTTACTACTTCATACAATTTATATTGTGGTGCGCCACCTATACCCCATGTGGGGACGGGTTGGAATACAATTCCTCACTGCCATTCAGATAGCTATCTCGTAAGAGGCGAGAAAATATCTGACTTACTCGGTGATAGGATCTCTTGGGGTCTGACTGGCTGGCGACCACCCTTACGTCGGACACTTTCGTAAAGCACCTTGGTGTGCGTTTCAACTTTTGAGCGTGAGAGCCAGTTCCCCCTTGGTTGCTGCGGCTTTGGCAGTCTGCAGTCCGTAGGAGCTCCGCACCAGCAACTCCTCTGGTGTTGCTTGTGTCCATGGGCGGCGATGACTACTTACCATCAGGTGGGTCGTCTGCTCGTTTGCCGAGATAATAATAATAAAAAAAAAAAATATGAATGAGGCAGATGTTTACTCGTAATTTAGTTAATTTAAACTACACCGCTGCCGTCAAGCAGTAAGACAAGAATAAAAGCAATCTGAACTATGAAAGAGAGAACTAGTATGATGAGAAGAATGATTTGTTAAATAGGTAATGTTCGAATATTCACCCATGAGAGACGTAGGAAAGAATACGTTAAAATATTATCTTGCGCACAAAGCTTCCTTCTGGAATATGCTCTTTTCTGGGTCTAGTTATTTCAGTGAGAAATTAATTAACGATTTCACAAAAAAGAAAGTTAAAAATGTCAAAGGTGTTAAAGGGATCAAAGATTGCAAAGGTTAGACGTTTCGTGCTCATTGGCAGGCGCATACATCAATCCCTTATCGAATTCTGATACAGATTTGTGCTTGTAATCATAACAGTAGGTAAGTACCTTTCTTTGCTTTTAACAATACCTCGGATCATTACAAACAATAAGTTATCATTCACAGTATTAGAAGGAATCCCCGCAATAATAGTAGACATTCAAATAAATTAACATGGGCACGTGTAGAACTAAAACCAAACGAACGATTATGCATTGACCCCTGCTGACTACTCAGTCAATAAAGTAAAATAGAAAAGGCGACACGCGTCATGTCTACGTAACATGACATTTATACAGCTGTTTTTATGACATATTCAGACGTATCACACGGTGTGTTACTAACTCAGAGATTATACTTTTACTTTGCGAGTATGTACATAATTATTATAGTAACTTATGCTAGTGAGTGTGATTTGTTCTGATCACCCTAAGTAATTTGTTGTTTTGTATAACGAACTTTTGGTATATAGTCGGTAGCATAGGTTTGCTTAGTCCTAGAATTCAAGGATATATATATTTTTTCTATAACTAGATATATTGGAACGAATACTCCTTTTGACGTCAAAATCTGAAGGTAGTAAAAAGTATTTCCTGCATTGGTGCCTTGTAAAATGATAATAATGTAATGAATGACGTAAGTTCAAGTAGACTCGTAACTTATGGATATTAAACCAAAAATATAGTCGTTTCCTTTCTTCTCTAATGTCTCAAATAAGAAATAATGAAGTATGTATTGTATTTGCTTCTGTTATTCGCGATATTTGTAGTAAGTACTTTGTCTACCGTTTCAATATGTATAACCCACGATTTTTTTAAATTTTTGATATATCCGAAATTTCGATTCAGAAGATTAACAAATATTGTACCCTTTCTTTCTCTAAATAAGGTTTAAAACTATTCTAGTTATTTGATTAAGGAATAATAACTTTAATATAAAAATCTAAACATACATTGTTTTTTCACAAAAGCAATAATAGATATTGTGGATACGACCTCATACTAGATTTGGAGACCCATAGCATAATTAATTTCTTACCAACATATTTACCCACTTACCAAGCCAACCATGTAAGTATAGTGGGCGGCAATTAATTTGTTGAAACATAGAGACGTCTAGTGCTGCGTTGTTACAGTTACACTTCAATTTGCATTTGCATTTGCATTTCTTTCTTCTCTGCTCAAGATATTTGTCCGGCTTTGTGCCATAGTAACACTAAAGTTATTACTGCCTAATTAGTTTCTCTTCTAATCACGTGCGCTACATTGAAACAGGTTTGTTCGAAAACCATTTTAGACCGAATCGTATAATTAATTAATTCGCAACCGTCGACTTCGCCGACCTGGTTGGTACCGGTTCGCTGTCATGGCAACTTGCCTAATGACGTCACATTATGGCTGGCTAAATACAATACTATTTGGTGTGTCTGTTCACAAAGATTCGTCAAGAGACGTGAATCGAGAAATTTTTTTTCGAGAAACCGTCTTTTTGTGAATTTCACTTAATTATGGCGTTTGAATAGCTTAAATGAATTTGGTTAGGCTGTGGAAAACATTAGCTTGAGTACCTATATCTATACTTATAATAAATCTGTAGAGAGGTCAATTCTGTACATGAAATATATTTCCAAAATAACTATCAGCGGGTGATTAGTGATCGATACTGACGCCAAAAATGCAATCAGTAAAATTTTTGTCTGTCTGTCTGTATGTTCGTTATAGAAACAAAAACCACTCGACGGATTTCAACAAAACTTGGTACAATTGTTCTTTATACTCCTGGGCAGGTTATAGTATACTTTTCATCACGCTACGATCAATAGGAGCAGAGCAGTGAAGGGAAATGTTGGGAAAACGGGAGAACTTACTCCATTTTTTAAGCTTCCGTCGCGTGTGCAGCCTTAATGGTTAAAGCTACACAGAAATCATGTATGACGGAAATGTTCTCCTTAAAATGATATAAAAAATATTCCACGACAGCAAATGTCTATCTTTTATGGTTGACTCACAATAACACGTGTAACTCCCGATAGCTTAGCAGTTCGGAGCTTTCTGATTTTATTTGTCTACTCTTACGTTAGGTGACTGACTGACTGACATAGTGATCTATCAACGCACAGCCCAAACCACAGGTTATAGTATACTTTTCATCACGCTACGATCAATAGGAGCAGAGCAGTGAAGGGAAATGTTGGGAAAATGAGTGATTCATGAGAAAGGTTTCAAGCTATAAAACATCACGCTACAACCCTTAGGAACGGGGCAACGCAGGTGAAACTGCGGGCGAAGAACTAGGGGACAAAGTAAATATTCCACGCGGACGAAGTCGCTGGCAAAAGCTAGTTCATTAATAAATTCATAAATTAGTCAACTCGATTAAAATAATTATTATGGAAATTATAACTTGTATTGTTTTTAGCCCATCCACAGCCTGACTTCATCGACAATATCTATTTAGAAATATCATTTAATTTTCTTTTCGTAGATACTAATTGAAGGATCAATAAAGATAATATTTAGAGTAATAATATTGTATCAATACGTTGATGATCTTTATCTACTTTATGTTGAAATTATTAGTTCTTATACAATACCTACTTCTAGCAATTATTATTATAATAAACTATCATCAATTTATTATAATTTATGCCTATACATACATATATTGTTTTATAAGACCGCTACTTGTTCTTCTAAACATGTTTGTTTAATAGTAAGTAAGAATGAAAAATAATACTGTATCAATACGTGGACGATCTTTAACTACTTTATGTTGAAACTAGCTTTTTGCCCGCGACTTCGTCCGCGTGGAATAGTTACTTTGTTCCATATGAACTTTCATCCCCTATTTTATCCCCCTGGGGGTAGAAGTTATCAAAATCCTTTCTTAACGGATGCCTACGTCATAACATCTACCTGCATGCCAAATTTCAGCCCGATTCCTCTAGTGGTTTGGGCTGTGCGGTGATAGATCAGTATGTCAGTCAGTCAGTCACCTTTGAGTTTTATATATATTTAGATTATTAGTTCTTATATATACTTCTAGTAATTATTATTATAATATACTATCATCAATATACATAAATTTTAATGTATAGGTACTTATATATTGTTTTTTAAAGTAAATTTTTGAAGTATATACTAGGATCATCGCATTCTAACTATCCAAATAAATATCTATTATAAACGTGTTACGTCACGCCTAAATCATATTTAATCAGTTTTGCTATAGAGATCCCTAGATTAGTTTTGAAGAGGGATATGCTACTATTTGTCTCAAAACAACCTTTGAGATGCGGTGAGATGTTTTTCAATCCAGTAAGTACCTACCACATTGTAGCAAACAACTGTCGTCTATGGACAATTAAGATTGAATCATGAATGCAAAACATAATAGCCTATTATGTCTGCTGGTCAGATTTGAACTGGATTACATCGGCAGTCACACGGCCTTAACGGGTTTCGGTCAATACAATTGTGTGTGGGTTTTCTTAATGACATTGATGCACTTAAGTCCGAATCAAATGAACATTTAATGTCTTCAGAAGTGTCCAATATTGGGACATCTAATGTTGGGTCTCCTTGTTCCATATTAGCTCCTCCAATTACCAATCTTCGCTTCCATTTGAAGAATTTCCAAACCTGAAACTTATTGACGGAAAAAGACGTATCTACTGAAATATGAACGAAAATCAATGATATAGGTAGGTCTTTTACGTTGCCGGACACAAAATTAAATGGGCAGGTGAATTCTTGAAACTTCAAACGGATGAATAATACAAAATGGACAAAGATACCTAGTTACCTTGGAAAAAGAAAAGGAGGTGTACCACGGGGGAAATTGGAAAGCCATTGGATTGGACTGGACTGGAACCATTACTGGAACAGATTGCTGGAATCGGCTGAGTAACGATGGTATTTAATCTGATGGTCTACATCGCAAATACTAAGCAGGATGATAATCATTCCACCATAAACCATTCTAACATAAACACACATTGTAACAAAGTTGTTATCACGTTGTTCCAAGTTTATTGAAGCAATAGCGTACCTATGAGTTTGACAGAAGTTATGGCTTATCGCGAGTGTCGACAACACGTGTTTAATTAACTTTTGCAATTACTACACAAATATTAAAAATGTTTCAGTACACGATTCGTGATCTATCACGCCTACCCATTTGCTATTACCCCGGCTCTACTTATTTTTAATGTTTGCGCAATTATATTTAAAACTTCAAACATGAGTATCAAAATTCCTTAGCCATAGTTTGTGAACAAGTTTAGGTTGCAGAGTTAAGGGCTTGTTTCTACACGAGATCACGTAACTTTTTACGGTGAATGCATTGCATTGCAACTTTGGATATTTTACGTTTTTCACGGTATATACCTAAAACTTAATAGCTTTTATAAAATAAACTGAAATAATGTCGACTCCATAGCTAGAGTGAGTCCGATAGATTCCGGCAGAGCCGCATTCGATGCTAATCTATGCCGTTCAAACTACGAATTATTTTAAAAGTATTCTCTTAATGAAGACCTGATAATTGCACGTCCAATGCATCCTTACGACGAGACTTATTCATTAGAACCAGTCAAGCTATTGAATGGAAGAAATATGCATGGAGGTATAACCTTTCTCAATTGTGCAATCCATTAGGTCTTATGTTACTCTCCTCTTTCCTGTCGTTTAGCAAACAAAGCCTTTGTCTAGCTTTACGTCAAGTCGTCAACCATTACGTCAGTCAGTCCAATTTACGAGTACAATTTCACGTCGATACCAAAGAAGGCCAGAATTGTTTGTAACCTCTAAATACATTCGCGACGTTGAATCAAGCCCAATGTTTATACGCATATAAGTGGAAGAGATTAAGCCTACCATTAGAAAACAATGCTCGCCCTGTTTCGACGAACCACACGTCAACACTTGCGTTTTCAATGAAACAATTTCGTGTGTCGCAATTGGTAACTGAATATGAACTGATTGTAAGATTGCATTGTAACATACTGCTCTTTGTGGATCTAAATAATAATTCTGTTAATTTTATATATAAGTACATATAACGTCAAGTACTTTTATAAAATAACAGATAATTTCATTAAGTACCTACTTATATTATAACACTGATTACCCATACAAACTTAAATATATCTAGTGATATTATATTATCCCGTGATAATGTTACGCCTCATATAACTACTAGTTCCAAAGTATTTGATGTGGAACCAGACTACTTCTTTTTTCATAATCAATACGCAGGAAACTAACTAAATAAAAACAGAAATTAGACTTTTCAAACATAAATGGAAGATTATCATACTGTTCTTAAAATGGTTCTAAAGGCCAAATATATCTTGAATATCACTGCTCCAGGCATTTCTTGTGTCTCAGTAACATTATTAGTTGAACTCGTTCACAAGTCCTTGTCAAATGGTACTATACCCCGGTTCCGTCATTCCGTTTCTACTTGAATCTAAACATTACGCACTAGTTCCTAGTTCCCAGTGCTCTTTTATTGAAAAACAAACATTACGACAGAATAACTAAACTCCTGAGCAGTCTTGCCGGTAGTAAATTGTAACTCTGCCAAATATTCTTTTCCTGTTTCGTATGCCATCCGTTACCTTAGTCATTACTGGCCAATTTTGCTCCGTATTATTATTGATATTATATTCTTTTGTCTAACCAACTGCTGCCCCTCTTTGGTATTAATACTCGCTGTTGTCTGCGGTTTCACTCGCATCTCAAAGGGACTTTTTGAGACAAAGGTAGACTATGTACTTCTAAGGGCCAATCAGCAGTAAGGCGAGAAAACGTAGCAAATAGAGAGACAGATTAGAGTTACTTTCGCATTTAGAATATAACATACCATCATACCATCCATCAAAACCCGTATGCACAATAGATTTAACTTGTAGTGACACATCCAAGAACTCAGTCAGGGTAGTTAAATGCAGTAGGAATAAGTTCAAAAAATATGTAAAAATAAATAAATACATCAGAAAGACACAAAAATTAGTAAAAAGACAAAAGTTTTTCATTAAAAATGTTAAATTAAATAGAGAAAGATTACAGTTATTAAATAAATTAGACATATTATCATCAAAATTACAAAATAATGTAATAAAATATAAAAAAAATACAAAAAATCTAGAATTGGAGATTGAAAGCCTTCATGAAAAATTAGAATCAATGACTAATAAATATAAAAGCTCAGAAATGCAAATGAAGGAGTATATGCTGGCAATGAATGAGCTAGTGGGTTCGGCTCGCACCTCCACTGTTGAGTGCTCACAACCTGAGACTAAAACCTGCTCTTTAAATCATCAGCCATCACTGGCTTCTTCATCAGTTGACGACTCCTCCATCGTGCATAATGTACATAACAACTTGACTAGTGTTAATAGTCCCAAAAAAAACCCAGTACAATCCCATGTAGAAACCATTTGTAAGCCAAATATTGTAATATTTAGTGATGAAATTGGTAAACATATGGGCCAGTTACTATCAAACTCCTGCAAGGAATATTCTATTCTTAACTATTGTATGCCAGGTCGAACTTACATTGAAATTTTAAAAAAAGTTATTAATTTTAACTTCCCTCTGGGTACAACATTAATAATTTTAGCTGCAAATAGAGGAGACATGCACAAAAATGACCTTCTCCCATATTATGATTCACTAAGTAAACTTAATGTAAGTAAAATTATAATGTTTACACTGCCATATAGCTACAGTTTGCCACAGGTAGAAAATGAATCTAGATATAAGACTAATTTAACACTGCATACATTGACATATAATAATGATCTTTTTCACGTGATAGACACAATTTTGTTAGCAGATATTTTTACACGACAAAAGATAGGTACTATCTTTCATTATATTGTAAGAAACAGATAGCACTGTCGCTGTCATATTATTTTATGATTTCAGCCAAGAATTTGGCTAATACAGATGTTGTTTCTATTGAGCAATCATCTGATATTTATATTGACCCAGCCAATGATTTGGCTAGCCACAGTTTTGACATTTCAAATAATTTAAATTAGATATGAAGACAATAGAGACAACCTCTTGCATTGACTTACTGCAGAAAAATGAAAATTTAGGAAATACTTTTACACCACATTATTCTTCAATAGTGCATAAAAAAGGTGATATAATCAAGCTGGTTCACCAGAATATACAAGGAATGATGAATAAAGATTTAGAAATTGAATTATTTATGAACTATAATAACATTGACATTCTTTGTATTACCGAACACTGGTTAAAGTCTCACCAAATCATGTTTAACTACAGTAATCACCAGGTTGGTAGTTCGTTTAGCAGGGAGAATGCCATTCATGGTGGCTCCTTAATCCTAGTTAGTAATCAACTTAAATTTAAGGAACGCAAGGATATAGTGAGCCTCTCTGTTGAGCGAACAATTGAGATAGCCAGTGTGGAATTAGAGCGGTTTATTGTATTAAGTGTGTACAGACCTCCTTCAGGATTGTATGATTCCTTTGAAATGATAATGGATGAAGCACTTCACAAAGCTAGTAAATGTAATAAATGTATCTTAATATGTGGTGACTTTAATGTCAATTTATTGGAAAATTCAGGATTAACTAATAAGATTAAAAACCTTTTCCTGTCATACAATCTTACTAACTTATTTCTGGAGCCAACTAGAATAACAGCTTCTACTGCCACATGCTTAGATAATATATACACAGATGTTATACCTAACTACAAGAAAATTATTAATATGTTAGATTCTGACCACACCGGACAGATGATTAGTATCCAGAATCGGAATATGGAAGTGGTTAAAATGGATATCATTGTTAACCCAAAAACTGCAGGTCGTTTGGAAATGTTTAAAACTAAACTTATTAATACATTGCCGTTATTGCCTTATGAGCATGAACCCAATAAATGTTACGAGACCTTTTTTAAAGCATACTGTACACATTTTGATTCCACTTTTGTACCTAAGACGATCACGGTAAATGGAAATGTTTCTTTCAGTGAATGGGCAACCACAGGTATTCATATAAGCAGAAAGCGTCTTTATGAGCTATACAATGAACGAATCTATGCTAACACTCCTGATTTTAATATCTATGTTAGAAATTACTCAAAATTATTCAAAAGAGTGTGTTGTATAGCCAAGTCCCGTTATATAAGTTCTAAAATAAGAAACAGTAATAATGTAATTAGAATGACATGGAATATTATTAATAGTGAAACGGGAAGAATTAGTAGACGAAATAGTGACTACAGTCTTAAAATAGATGATAACATTGTAACAGCCGACACACAGGTTGCTTCAACATTTGAAAATTTTTTTGCAAATATACCTATTTCGACCACTAAATCGCTGAACTCGTCCCCCACTGTTGCTGAATCTTTACTTAAAGAAAATGTTAATGTATGTAATATTGAATTTCAATTTTGTCATGTCAATTGCAGAGATATAATAAAAACGTTTAATACTTTAAACATAAAGAAGACTGCAGATTTATGGGGTCATTCTGTTGACGTTGCCAAATCCATTATAGAGGTCGTAGCACCTACCCTAGCCATTATTTTTAATAAGTGTATTGACTGTGGTAAATTTCCTGATCTTATGAAAAATAGCAAGATAATTCCTTTGTTTAAATCAGGTAGCACATCTGACCCAACTAATTTTAGACCTATCTCAGTGTTACCTACATTTAGCAAAATCTTTGAAAAACTAATGTTGGATCAAATGCAAAGGTTTTTTTATAAAAATAAATTATTACATAGTAAGCAGTTCGGATTTACAAAGGGCCGTTCGACAACCGATGCCGGTGTTGAACTTTTAGGCCACATATATAGTGCTTGGGAGAATTCATACGATGCTTTGGGTATTTTCTGTGATCTGTCCAAAGCATTCGACTGCGTCCTTCATGAAACTCTAATCAGGAAATTGCACCACTATGGTGTTAGGAACGCTTCTCTGAATCTTCTTACATCGTACCTGTGTAACAGGATTCAGAAAGTGGACGTCAATGGAAAGAGATCACCGGGGTCAGTCGTCGCTATGGGAGTTCCGCAGGGCTCAATTATTGGCCCATTTTTGTTTTTGATTTATATTAATGACTTGCCTTATTTCATAAGGGACAATCATGAGGTAGTGCTGTTTGCAGATGATACTTCTTTGTTATTTAAACTAAAACGCCAACAAATGGCAACTGACGATGTAAACAGCGCTCTCCTAAAAGTAATGCACTGGTTTAATACTAACAACTTGCTATTAAATGAGAAAAAAACTAAATGTATTAAGTTCACGACGTCTAACGTCAGACAGGTGAAAACAAGTGTATTAATAAATAGCAAAGAGTTGGACCTTGTAGACTCTACTTTGTTTCTAGGCATTACTTTGGATGCTAAGCTTCAGTGGGGCCCACATATAGATAAGTTGTCGAAGAAGCTCAGCTCTGCAGCGTACGCCGTGAAAAAAATACGTAATTTAACTGACGTCGATACGGCTCGACTAGTATATTTTAGTTATTTCCATAGTGTGATGTCGTATGGTATTCTGCTGTGGGGGAATGCCGCCGATATACAGACTATCTTTGTATTGCAGAAAAGAGCCATTCGGTCAATTTATAACCTAAGCCCCAGGTGTTCACTCAAAGAAAAGTTTAAAGAGATTAATATAATGACCGTTATTTCTCAGTATATTTATGAAAATTTATTGTATGCGCACAAAAATATTGATCTCTTCTCTAAATACAGTGATATCCATAATATTAACACTAGAAATAAAGACAGGTTCATTGTTCCTCCAACTAGGCTCCAGAAAATCAGTAAGTCATTTAAGTGTCAATGTATACGCTTTTACAATAAAATCCCAGGTCATTTCCAACATTTAAGTCATAATAAATTTAAGTCATACATTAAGCAAAAGCTTTGTAAAAAGGGTTACTATACAGTTAAGGACTATATGGAAGACAAAAATGCTTGGGATTGAGCTACTCTCGTTAACAGGGTTATTTTTATTAAAGTATTGTGTATTGTGCAGCCACTGATGTTGCATTTAGCATCTACTTATAACAACCCTAAAATTAATCTTGCTATCTTATTGCCTGGCGGTCAAAGCTTGTCAAGCTCACTCAAATGTCCTGCTGATGGTGTCGTTGTGTGACGGGCCGTTTTATTCCCTACAACATGGTTGAGTCGAACGGCGCTGATACACACGTCATGCCCGTGAACGGGTGCTGTCTGTCGGGGCTGGTCGGTTTTTACTTGCTATGGCAATGTTTTGTTATTTATTGGGTCACATCAAACTGCATAATGCAAACTACACAGAACAGAATTGTTAATGTTATTGAAGAATAATGATGTAAATATGTTTTTTTTTAGGAGTCTGGAATTTCTTGATGGTTCCTCTTCACATGACCCACTTTTGGGACTTGACATTGTGTATCCGAAATGTAATGTGACAATGTTATTTTGAGTGTTGACATCTTATTTGGTATGACATTTTGATTGTTATGACATTTTCATTGTTATGACATTTTCATTGTTGACATTTTAATTGTTGACATTTTAATTGTTGACATTTTAATTACTCCTAGATTAGTGAATTGAATTTTGACATCTATGAATTTGTTACTATTTTGCCGCGACATTATTAAACCGTGACACTTATATTATTATATAATTTGTAAATGTGAGTACCATGTAGGCTTTTGATACATGATAATTAAACAAGCTTAATATAGTCTGGAAGCTTTGGGAACTTCATTAGACCTACACGAATGTCCTGCTGATCTGGTATGGTCGTGCGACGGGTCGTTGAGCTCCCTAAATTATGGTTGAGCTACACGATGACTGATGCATGCGTGCCGTCAGTTTGGACTGGTCTACTCAAAGCTGCAATGGTTCTTTCCTCAAAAGGCCATTTCAGACATTACCCTACATCGTACCACTCACATATAAGTGTTCTTCCATGTCTGGACTTTAAAAGAGACCATGATTCTCTGAGTTTGTTTCGGTGTTTCTTCTCAGAGGTCGTCAGTTAGGAAATGCCGAAGCCATCTAGCTAAAAAAAAAACCCCATACCATTGACATGTAAAAGTATCTCTAAAGATCTACTTGCAGAATAAATCATTTCATTTCATTTCATTTCATTTCATTTCATTTCATTTCATTTCATTTCATCACGCTTGTATTCCCCGAAGGGTTAGGCAGAGACGTACTAATGTACACCCACAGTTCGCCAGTATGTATAGGTCCCATGTAATAGGGGGTGAGCCTATTGCCATTAACCGGATACAAATCCAGACTCCGAGCTGCTACTGATAATTAGAAAAACCCAATAACACTTTGCTCGACCTGGGGATCGAACCCAGGACCTCTAGAATAGCAGTCGCGCTTTGGACCACTAGACTAATGAGGTGTGGAGGGGCGAGGTATGTTGCCCCTCACACCAAAGGGAGGATCCTCTGACCAGGCGGGTATTTTGCCTGGCGGGCCACGGCCCAACGGTTGATGTCGGGCGGTTGTATACATGCAGGTTGCGTTGCAAACTTCACTTGCGCGATTCAGGACTTGTCCGTATAGTTTGTATGTAGCACGGTAGATGTCGCTACAGAGGCAATCTATTTAGAATATTAGTATAGATAATGGATATGGATTATCAGGATAAACAGTTCTCCACTTTGATCAATCTTGCAATTATCGGGTTCATCTACGTTTTCACAACGTTGTCTTAGCGCTGCCTTTAGAGGTAGGAAGAAGAGATATTATTAAGAGATTAAAATCGACGCAGAGAAATCCTGAATTCTTGATAATTGGTGTAGCTACTATTTGATAGTAAATATGGCAGAGCGCAAAGCCAGAACACATAGTTGTTATGATCACCTCAAACTCAACAGTGCTGTATCGACAAAACAGTTTTGAATTATTGTATTTTTTTCTACACATTCAAAGTATTTTTAATGAAGAAATTAAATATGTAAGCTTTTGACATAATTAAAGCCCGATAAGTTTATTTGTATTCATAACTACGACTGCATTTGCAGCTTAACATCTACCGCAAATGACATCTGTTAGTTAGTGTATTGTGTCGATTACAATACTTTAAAATATCCTTACTAATATTATAAACGTGAAAGTTTGTGAATATGGATGTATGGATGTTTGTTGCTCTGTCACGCCAGAACGGCTGAACGGATCTAGATGAAATTTGGCACAGAGATAGATTATAGTCTGGAATAACACATAGGCTACTTTTTATCCAACTCGGACCCATTTCGGACGTCCGCACAGACAAAGTCGCGGGCAGAATTTAGTAAATTATAAGTAATCTTGTAACAAATACTGGCGTGGTAATATCCGCTTCGTAATATGAAATTCAAATAAACACGCTACGATATTATTTTTGCTGTCAAACAATACATAATAATTAGTTGACGTAATAATACGTCACACACCTCATTTAATTCAATAAACAACTCAGACTGTGAGAGCAGTTCTCCTAATCTTAAGGAACAGTCCATATGATTAGCAAAACTGAACTATCAAAGAACATTATTTCTAAACCAGCTTCTGCCCGTGACTTTGCGTGGACTTCAGGGGGCTTACTCTTGAACTCAATACTGATACATCGACATTTGGAATTGTGCCGTTTCGTCAAGTTTCGTACTCATGAATCCGAGACTAATTTTTTCAATATTGCGCGGTGATTTAGTGAACTAAATAGGATTGGGGAACGACCCAACCATTGGCCAATCAGGGATGCCGATACAAGGTTAACGGATTTGTGCTTAAGAGTACGAAATCGCCCGACAGCCAAATTGACATTGGAATCGGATCACGTTTGGATTGGTATTGTATTGTTTTCAAGAGTAAGCCTGCAGGATTGGGTTCGACCTGGATAAAAAGTAGCCTATGTGTATTCCAGGCTATAATTAATCTGTGTGCCAAATTTTATCCAGATCCGTTCAGCCGTTCTGCCGTGAAAGAGTAACAAACATCCATACTCACCAACTTTCACGTTTTTAATATTAGTAAGGATAAGGATTAGGCAGGTAGGTACCTATGTAGAGACTAAGTCTGATTAAAATCACAGGCTACCTATTATACTGCCCGTGGGTGGCATCGTCAGAAATCGGAAACAACAAGAATAAAGTAGGTAGTTAGGTAGGTATCTTTTATCTTTTTTTTTTCTTTTATCTTTTTTAAAAAAACGTTGCCCCACACTAGGATTTTCTCCTGTATCGTGGGTGCGTTTACAAACACAAATTCTCACATACACAAACGCCCAGACCCGGAACAACTACCTGTAGATCATACAAATATTTGCTCCGTGTGGGGATCGAACCCACAACACGTGACGCAGAAGCCGATCGCTCAGCCGCTACGCCAAACGTGTCGTCGAAATGTCGGTATATCATGGCGTCACAAAATCTGTAAAAAAAAATTAATTTCCATCTTAAAACTTTAAATAGGTACCTATAAAGCAACTGAGGCGATCCGATGGATAATTTAACCCCGCCACAGTCGAATACTCTTCCGAAAATACAAACAAGATATGGTTATCTTTTGTTTTTCATCGAAGTAGGTACCTACTTATATGTTTTTCAGTTTTTTTATGATTATTTGGCAATTTATCATGATTATTTGTGCCCATAGTACTGTTTGAGACTTTACGACTCTTAAATTTTGGGTATAGGTAAAGCAGCTATTTTGTATTTGTAATATTTAATTTTGAAATCTGTTTGTAACTCGCGATCTTGTGTTATGTTATACTTAATCGAATTCTAGTAAGTTAACCTATACATTTTACTATGTTGAAACTTTTTTGATATTGAGAATTGAAATTCTATTGGAGCTAGCTATATTTGAATCTCAAATCGGAACCGTGACTTATCTATATTTTCATCTAGGATAATCAGCAACTAATATGTAGTAACTTTATTGTAACTAAGAATATCAAGCATATACCTATACTTTTCAATTCATTATTTACATGTATGTCGCAAGAAGTTGAATTAACATCGGTATACCAACTAGCACGTAACTAAATAACACAGAACATAATTATGATTTCACGTCAGACGTATACGTCATTTTATTATCAACACGTGCCGGTTGCAAACATTTAATGACCACAGGTAGAACGGTAATTTTTTTGTAACTTATATGAAATTGGAAGAATTTGAATGTGAGCAAAGGTCTTCCCGTATCTTCTACTACTGGTCTACGCTAATCGGAGGCCACGACCATCTAAGAACACTTACTAGGATACGATTTTGACATTAATTCGAGGATCGAGTGGGTCAAAAACAATAGATTTTGTGTTGTGTCTGTCTTGTTGATTTGAGTGATTATGAAATGTTATTTCATTATCACTCAAATATAGATACAACTGTTAGTAGAGGACACAACTACCCGCAAAAACGATTCACTCGATCCAAGGGCAAGCGCGCCCTTGTTCACCAGGTGTTCGCCTGATGTTAAGCGTAACATTAGGCGAACTGGCGGTCAAGCGTAAACCTATCACAAATAAAAAAAGGAACGAATACAACGGATTGAAAATGGCTCAGAAATACGCTCAATCCTTGTGTGATAGAACTTAAGTATGACTTCTATAAATACAAAAGTAATTTTAGGTAGACTATGCGATTGTGCATGATTAATGGTGATAATGATAACGCTTTAGTAAATTCTCGAAATCGATTTCCTCTTACAAGTAAATTCAATGAGGACATTGTTTACTATGTCTAATGCGGGAACTTGACACATTCAAGCACTTAAGGAAAACCTCAGACCGAGAGGGAAAGTAAGTCTGAAGTTCATATAACTATTGAGGCTATATCCCCGTATATTAATAATATAATATAATTTTCACACACCAATAAATTCGTATGTTCTACAATTTACGCAAGCTTCATTCTATTGCATGCTACCTACATTGTGATCCCACTGCTGAGTAAAGGTCTCACCAGTCTCCTTTCTGAGGCCAGTCTGTCCGAAAAGTGTCCAAATCTTCCCGCCAGCGTTTGTTTTTCGTTTTAGGTAATTTTTGATTAGGATATCTGCCCATCTCTCTGTACATACGGTGCACCTTCCAATCCGTCTCAAATAACATAATATAATAATATTATCTTTAAGATTACTGCTATATCTTAACTTAGATTAGCTTTATCTATTACATTATGCACTTGTAAGTTTTCAATAGATTTATGTGAATTTTTTGGTTGTATGGCATAATCTCTGGTCTTAAATTAAGAAATACCCACTAGTAAATGAATATTAAAAGAGTAATCCTGATTGAATTTACTGCAAGTCCTATGAGTCCCTTTTGGTATACATGATAACATATCTTTTGGAGATTTCGCCTCTAAGCATGCTGAAGACGAGACGATACTCCTAATATGAACTTATATTCGAAGTTTTCTATAGGAGTTCCTATAGACTGGTATCTCGTCTGAACTGTATCTCGTTTGACCTGTATCTCGTCTAAACATTACTTAAGAAATCTGTTAAGGTAAGGGTAAAGGTATGGTACAAAATCTGTTAAGTACCCCGAGCATAGTAACCATTATTCTGTTCTAGATTTTAAATAAATTGTCTTAAAACGCGGCAACTTTCACCTTCACTCACATTCTTTGGACGAATTCACGCGAAGCGTACGGTTGCTAAGTCCCCGTCCTATCGCAAGTCACAATACGTGTGGGGCGAGCCCCCAGTGAACTTGTATATCGACCTGAACGTGCCTTCATTATCAGCTGTTTTTCTGCCCGTACCACTGTATTCTAATTATCTGCCGATTTCGCTGCGTACTAGGGGCCGCCAGCGACACCGAAAGCGTGCGAGACAAAACTTGGTATCGGGGACTGTATTCGTCGACCACACATAACCGGTGGTACGCGGTTCTCTACCCGATCGCAATGACGAAACCATGTCGTTAGTCGTGCGATTCACGCCTAGCAGGCGAGAACTGAAGTCACTCCGTCAGTCAGTGTGGGGCTCTCCGTTGGCCGAGTTAGACGCGTGATCGTTATTGCGCCAACCGTACGCACACTCGAATTTTTAAATAACGATCTGAAATAGTTCCAAAGAAGAAAATCGTCTGTGATCATAATTTTATATAGTTTTAATATATATATCTATATGCTTATTTACAACCTTGTTAACTAAGTAAAATGTCTCTGGAAATGGAAGAGTTGACTGTAACTACCGGTGATGTCTTCGAAGATTTCCTGATCGTCTTCCGTCGATGTTTGGCAAAGGTAAATGCATTCTAAATTCGGGTTAGCTAGGACAGCTGGTCGTGTCGATGCCAGTTACTAAATACGTTGCGACCGGGACGGGTCCATAGTTATAGTCTTCCAACTAGACAAAATAATATGGACATGGAATCTTACGACGATATTTGGGAATGGCTAATAAAGGTACGAACCAGCCTGTCAGTTTTTTAAATTTTACATAACTACTAGTATGTTGGAACGTTTTCAGAATTAAATTTAGTACATACTGCGTGAAAAAAAAATTCATATGCTTTGCTATTTCCAAAGCAAGCTATCTCTGTCACTCCCAGCGCTTGCGGCCGGGAATATCCAATAGCGGCGTACAGCGGGAAACACGTGTATTTGCGCGGTTTAGTTTGGTTATAATATTGCGGAGGGGTTTTTGAGTATCCCAACCTGCTGATAAAATGAGTCAAACGGTACTTGTGACGAGTGCGTACCTATGCTTATGCTTACTATAGAATATTAGCTCTATAAATGAATTTGTAATTCATTAACCTTGGTTGCGTGGCTTCCACGTTGCCTAGGCAACAACGGGCATGCGTGGCGGCACAGCTGTTTAGGCAGTCTTTCTAGAATGTCTTTGCAGTATCAAGTTTTTATTTATTTTAATCATAATTATATAAATGTTAAAATGCTAAATGTTAGCTGGTTAGGTATTCATTTAATGTTTCTGGTATTATCTTGGCAGTATCACCATGATCAAAAATTTCAATTAAGTACTGATATAATTATGATTTTTAACATTCTTTTAATATATTACGTAGGTATGTTAAAATGTCACTATAATTATAAAATTTCCATTAACCTACATTTCATGCTGTGCGTGGGTATCGCTTTGCGAATTTTGACGAGCTTTCTTTTCTGACTATCCAACTTTCACTTTTGACTATGTATATGATTATTCTTATATTTTATTTATTATGTTATATATTTGCCAAATCATCATCATCATCGTTTTCTTATTTCCCTACTTTTATCGTATGTACCAAAATTGGCTGTGAACACTTTCTCATCATCCTTATGAATCAACTACCTATTTCATTTTCTAATCATACTTTTTCAATCAACTGTTTAGTTAAGTACGTACCTATCTACGATTTACTTACGTGTTAGAATAAACCTGCAATGAAGAAGCTCTGTTTGCTTACTTCACTTACCCTGTTATCATAACAGGATTTCGTATTGACACATCTCATATTCATATCATTCGTCATTCATCAGCTATGCTAAAACATGCTGTGCGAATTTCTTGGACTGCAATGCAAATTCACTAAAAATGTAGAGAAAAGTAGAATAGGATTTTGAATTGTTTTTGGTTTGCTCTTGGTTTTTATCAAGTGTGTAACTTACTCGGTATATTAAAGTTCTTGAAATCAACCTATCAATCTGGGTAACATGACTCCAGAACAACAGAATTATTTTGTTTCAATAATACCAATGCTATCGCTTCTTAATAATCTTAAATAACATGTGTTACTATGTACCTATATAGGGTTTTTTTTCTGGCGGTTTGGTCATACATACATATTAACATCATTCCAATGAGTAGTAGGACCTATATTATGTGGAATACCTATGACTCATGATCATTGATAAGTTCGTAGATACAACAGAGTGACAAAAATGCAAGTTTTGGTAATCATTAGTTTAATACAGCGGTCTGTTAGCTGTTACATAGTATCAGTGCCGTAACGCATGCATGCCCGACATACCAACCTATCGCACATTGATAATAGATTAAGGTTAAATAAATATACGCTACGTTAACCAACAGACTTGCATTTTGGTTTGGGTTAGAATCTAACCCACCCATCTTTAAAACTATATTCCAAAATGAATACTATTACGAGTATGTACCGTAAACAGACAAAGTTTACGCTTTAGAAAATTATAGTTATCTATTCAAGAAATGCCATTTGAAATTATCACTATTATCGACTGTAACGTCACTATTGTGGTGAGTCGCTAATTTAATATAAATTTAGGCCAATGAAATAAGATTATTGCTAGTAAAATCGTCACCTCTCAGTTTGGTTAATTTATGTAAAATATAAGTGGATATTTCAGTTATTGTTTAACAACAAGTATATGTAGTTGCAATAAAGAGATAAATAAATAATGCAGCGTAGGATACTTATTAATTGTTTGAGAATTGGTTTGGGCGGATGTTAAAAATAAATATTTACATGTTCGGATTCTTAAAACCGTTATTCTCTTACAATCGATCAGCAGGCGTAGCATAAACAACCTAGATGAGATTGTCTTTTTTCTTGAAAGAAAATGACATTGTTGTCATCTTCTCGTCAACATAGCCTTTGTCTGCGTGATCATCATACGCGTGCAGCTGTAAAAATAAAAACTCGAATGTATACTATCACGTCATCATGATGTCTGTGGGCGGAAATATTCCATTTTAAAAATCGCTAGTGCTGTGACTGTGACACACTTAGAATTTTTTGCTTACCGATTTATCTATCGGATCTAATTTTGGATGGGTGGTTTATTTAATTTCTTGAGGCATATCCTCGACCCAAAACTCTTGAGCTTAAACGTAAGAGACGCACGCGCATGCCTGGCGACGACAATAGCGCGTCATCAGCACACATTGCGTCATGCAGCCCACAGAGGCGCCAAACGACATTCATTAAATTTGTCGGGGAAATCCTAATGATATGGTAGGACATGTATCCTTATCGCTATGATTCACCTTTTCCTGTATGCCATTTTGACAATACAATTTTATTAATGTATCTATGTGAAGGATTTTAATACAATTTGAAAGATTTTATGTGAAACTAGTTTCAGTTGTTATTTTAAAATGATTTACCTGATATTACGAGACCTGCATACAATGCCGAACGTTTACAATTTGATATTATTATACTCTACTCGACTAAAGTAATTATATATGTATAATTTACTGCAGTAGGTAAACGATCATGTGCGTAAATAATGATTCTGTTATAAACATAAAACTGATACCTCATAATTGGTCTAGGTGACCTACGTTTTCAATATTGTGGCTAGCCAAACAAATGGTCACTAGGTAGGTACTTGCTGATTTTTATGAAGAAAACAAGAATTTGAGAAATCTTATAGAAGAAATTATTTAAGTAACAATCTTAATAAAAACACTATCCCGTGCTTTATACATCCCAGTTCCTTATCAATGTGCCCTCTCAGATCATCATGTCTGAGAATTTATTTGCTACTGTCTTCCTCTGCAGATTAATCATGTAAAATAAAATATTGTAATCTTTTCCTTTTACATATGTAAGTACATAATATACAATTTGACCCAATGTAATCTTATCGGTCCACAGCAGATCACGTGAAATTGATTAAAAATGCTTGTCATTTATCATCGATATTATAAGCGAATTCATCAAATAAAATATGATGTCTGAACTTTTTATCGTAGTCTTCTTCATCTTACATCGCATGATATACAATTTGCATATTACTTAGTATTACTATCATTTAAAAATAACAATTATTTTGATTAGGTTCATATTGGAAGCCATTCAAATAAGCTTTACCTGACAAGGAACTATTAGCAGACACAATGAAACAACTAGTGTTAACCGTCTGAAAGGTCACTGTTCTTTAATAAATTAAAGTAATAAAGTCTCCTTAGTCAAATTTGGAAGAAATTATATTCAAATGGTGAAAGAGTTTCAACAATACAGGTCTTAGATCCACGCTTCAAGGTAGACTGAAGTTTCCCGCAGAGTCAATAACCAGAGTTTAACACATGCTATTGACCTCACTGGAAACTGAAAATTTATTTGAATCATGCCCTGAACCGCGTCGTGACGCTATACATTAACACGTCAACGTAACAGTAGCATGTTACGTAGGTTACGTAACTACATGGTAATAGTTTCTATACAGACTAACTAGGTATACGAGCTAAAATTGTATCGTTCCTGAAAGATTAGGTAAAAATGCCATCAGATATGTAAATCGATTTAAATCTGCTTTCAAATGTCATGAAGCTAATAACTTATTTCTGGAATTAAATGTCACTTGATAAATTTCTTAATCCGAATAGAATTTATAATAATTATTAAAATCAATATAACGTGACGAAATCCGTTAAAATTGTCGGTTTTCGTTTTTTCTGCTGACTCGTAGAACCTGTTACATGCCAAGTCAATGATCTCAATTCCAAGGATGCTTGGTCACTTTGAGCCTGAAATTACAGTGGCAATATGACCATACAAGTTTTTGTAGTGATTATTTGAAAACCTGTTTCGAACACCTGTCACTACAAAGGCACAGATGTACCCATTATTTCTTTTCGTTTTCTTTCTTAAATTGTTTTAAAAAGACAGCACTAGGTAGGGAGCCCTGTTTCGCGAAGGACAAACAATTAATTAAATACTTCTCACAATTTTCAATCAAAGTCAGTAAAATTTGAAATATTCAGCTTGACCAGTTCATAGTGCTCATATTTGTTGGACATAAAGTCCTCTCTATCAGCTAAACCAGTGCAGCAGAAATTGTAAAATAAATACATACATGGTAGGTACCCCTAATAGAAAGTCCCTTGAAAAGTTGTGACACATATTTTATTATTCTAGGTTTTTTCTACGCCTATAGCAATTTGATAAAATTCATGTTTTATAATAACATAATCATGTTCCCAAAAAATTACTATTAATAATTTTTTTTTTCTAAATTATTAAATTGTTGATCGTCTCTATTGCAATCGAATTATCCAATGCCATAGTATACTTAACCTTGCAGCGTTAGGCAATATGTCTCAAAAGAATACCCACAGACGATCACCCTTGACACTATTTACCGGACCCATAGTTTCAATTGTTTTGTATCAAATATAATAGTTTAACTATTGTATTTTTTACCAAGTATTTATTTATTATCATTCCGGATTAAGTATCTTCTGATAAGTTTTAAAATAAAATTACTTACCTTATCCTAATTGTTAACTACACCAAACTAGTCGGTTGTTTTAGTATAATATTTTGTAGGTCAGTAGGTGTGTTAACTCGTACCTAACTACGTAGCATGTAGTTTGATCTTGAAATGTTATCATTACAAAAGGTTTTAATTGTCAGACAAGTATTAAGGTCAGCTACCACGATATGCGTAATCTGCTATAAATTTTAATGACATCTATTGAAATAGTATCTATAAATACGTACATAACTTAAATACCATCATGTTTGTATCCCCCAAAGGGTTAGAATAATCTATAGCCACAGTTAGCCGGTATGTGTAACCGAGGTACTACACATACAGGCGAGCGTGGCCAGTTTATAGCCATTAACCGGGCACAAATCCTAAACTCTGAGCTACTACTGTGAAGTTCATAGAAAAACCCAATAACACTTACCTCGGCCTGGGAATCGAACAGGACTAGCGTAGCAGTTCAGTTCAGCACGCTCAGGGCCACTAGGCTAATAAGGCCGTTTATCTATATACGTACTTTATATAATATTATAAAGCTGAAGAGTTTGTTTGTTCGGTTAAAAGCGCTAAACTCAGGACCTAGTGGTTCGAATTGAAAAAATATTTTTGTGTTGAATAGTCCATTAATCGGGGAAGGTTATAAGGCTATATAACATCACGGTACGCCTCTTAGGAACGGAGCGGTGCTGGTGAAACCGCAAGCGGTTCGCTAGTTATAAAATACACAATACTATCTATATCCTCATTTTTAAAGAAATTCCTTAGAATGTAAAGCAATAGAAAGCGAATTTTTTGCATAGCAAAAGTATAAATCGGCATAAATTATTATAATATTCTTTAGTATCAAAAACCTCTTATCTGTAAAACCGGATCTGAATACGATTTCGTAGCGGGCGGGGACACACTGATCTCAAGGCCCGCCAACGTGAATGTAAAATAAATAGTGCCAAGAGCATGGCCTCTGTAGTTCTTGGAAAGCTGATTTAGAATTACTTGGTATAAACCGTCTTATGTCAAACGCTCAATAATACGGATTTAAAACTTGTTAAAATATTGTCCTTTAGAAACCTTCGAATTATGATTGTCATTGTTAATTATTTAAGTTTACTTGAGGTTTACTATCACTTTTCAGCATTACATTATTTTAAAATGCACGCCGCACATGAAAATAAATACATGTCAACGGTGACATTTATTGACACAGTCGATCTGTCGGACGCTCGTTTTCGACCATAAAACAATCCAAATATTTACAATGCTTGATTTCTGGCTCTGAAAGTATAAATTGTCGACAATGTATAGGTCGACTCTGAATATGATTAAATTTTTGGTTTATGCAGGCTCACCCAAGAATAATACGATGCTTTGGAAACTTTATATCGCCTTCGTAACACTGTCATTGGACTGGAATCCTAGAACGCTGTGCCACTTCAGAAATGCGGCGGTAATTACTGTTCATTTAAAGCTTAATCTGCCAGCCTGCTGGGTTGGCCCACACCTGGCAGGCTTAGTAGGGTGGTGGGCTGTATTACTTTGTGGTTGACTTATGTTATCGATTTAATTCTTTGAAGTTACCTCGTGTTTATTGGCTGTCTTGACTTTTATGATATTATCAGTTGTTGTAGAACTACTTGTAAATGGATATATCTTGATGAAGAGATGAATTAATCGTTATGTGCAGTGTTTAACTTGAAATCGTATAAATATATATCAAACATATGAGAATATAGGTATCAAACATAAGACTGTATTCATTATAGTGTTTTATGAAATTTAAAAGGATATTTAGACTAGTTGTTGCCCGCAGTTTCACTCTCGTTCTCTCTAAAAAATCTCTCAAAAAGATGATCATACTATAAGTCTGATTATGGCATATTAGCGTATCAAGATGAAACAAGCACCAAATTTTAAGTTAGACCTCTAGCAATACAACGGGGAAAACTGCATTCAATTTCATGCAGTAGTTTTTGCGTGATGCGCGTACAAAAATACAGACAGTCAGACAAAAAAAAATGGTTGTTTTGGCTTCTGTTGCTCTAATAAAGACCCCCCAAATTAGTTTTTCTTTAATATCTATAATGTACAGACATTGGCCTGTTACAATTTTATTATAGGTATAGATAATATGCCTGTCCTTTTCTTTATGCCAACCGATGATTAAACAATTTTGAGAAATTAGAGTTTCACTGGCTGCGATCTTAATTTAGGACAATAAAATTACAGTTCACACTTATGCTATTGACTTATAATTTGACGCCTTCCTTAGCGCCTGTAGTGTCTGCCGTCAGTACAACTTAGTTATTATTATATTGTAATTATTTTTACCGTCAATTCAATTTATGCTATCATTGTTACGGCAGGATGAAGAACTTCAGTTTAAAAACAGGTTATGGTACATCAGAAAAAGAGATGAGGTAGAGGAAGTCGACGCCATACCAGTGTAATATCGTAATTTATCTAATAACACTGTACATTTTTATCTACCTTACAATTTATAGATATTTAAAGCTTAAGCCGCATTTCATCAACTGCACTAAGTTCCACTAAAATTACTATGCAGTTCATTTCGTACAAATTCCTTTCTATTGTTGAGTTTATTCGGGGAGTAGTGGTTACTCTGGCATGGTGAAACGCGGCTTTAATGACAGTTAAGTAATAAAACATTTTAAGTATTTAATTTAGTATGGATTTGATTTCTTGTCATTATCGTACTCCTGTAGCGTATGTAGGATTTCATATTTTAATTGCATTAACGTTAGTTTATTGAACATTTCATTATGATTATCTATAGCCCTGATACAGATTATCCCCCATATTCAAAAAAATATAAAATGACTTATTTATTGTCTTCCTATATATGTGTATAGCTGCTGTTCTATGCGATAAAGAGCTGAACAAGTATCCATTATAAGATAATAAAATAATAGCCGCTGTAGAAATCGGTTTCTAGACGACCGGTCTGACTCAGTTAAAATTAATTTGCTAATGACACATATACACACAATTTGTGATTATGCTGACGTAATTTTTATTTTTTCCAGTACCTGGACATCGGGGAGGATATGAATGTACCCGATGACTTCACTCAAAGCGAGTTACAAACGGGAAAATGGTGGCGCCATCTGTTAGCCGGAGGCATTGCGGGGGCAGTGAGCCGGACCTGTACGGCACCTCTAGATAGACTAAAAGTATTTTTACAGGTATGTTGATATTTTTTTAGGATTCCGTACCTCATAAGGAAAAGACGGAGCTCTTATAGGATCACTTTGTTGTCCGTCCATCCGTCCATCTGTCTGTCAATACCCTTTATCTCTGGAACGCGTGGAAGTATCGAGTTGAAAAAAAGATACGGCCATTTATTCCGAAAAATACTTATATTTCGACACTCTCAAGGAAATCAAAATTTATAGGGTATTTCCCGTTGACCTAGAACTATGAAATTTGGCAAGTAATACCGTCTTATACTACAAGGAAAATCTAAAAACTGAACAGTTGTATTTAATTATACTAAGTGCCTACAAATTTGTACGGAACCCTCGGTTCGTACAAATTTGTCCCACCGAGAGTTCCGGTCCTACATCCACCCATCCATACTCACAAACTCACGTTTATAATATTAGTAAGGATAAACGTGAAAGATTGTGAGTACGGGTGGAAGTATGGATGTTTGTTACTCTTTCACGTCAGAACGGCTGAATGGATCTGGATGAAATTTGGCACACAGATTATAGCCTGGAATAACAGCTTTTTATCCAGGTCGGACCCAATCCTGAAGTCCACGCAGTCGACAAGGTCGCGGGCAGAAGCTAGTACAATATAGTATATATAATAATAAATATACATAAATAGCTAAGTACACAAACATACCTACATACCTACTCACAACATGGTCATACATAATAGTCATTAATACAATAAATCATTGGTTTCTTTAAATACGAAACAGTTCTACCTGAATATCAGGAGGAAACGAATTCCACAACCTATTCGCATACGCAGACAGGTAGTAGGAAAAGAACTCAGTTTTGTGGACCTCGCATTTGAGAACGGTTTAATTTGTAACAAAAGCTATTGCGACCTTGAAACTCAGTTTTTGTTTATTATTATTTAAGCTACAAATGTTTAATATAACCCGTTATTAATTTCCAGGTTAACCCTAAGAAGGAAAATATGTTTGGTTGTCTGACAAGAATGATCTCCGAGGGTGGCGTTAGTGGTTTATGGAGAGGGAACGGTATAAATGTTATCAAAATAGCACCAGAATCTGCTATAAAGTTTGCTGCCTATGAACAAGTTAAAAGGCTTATTAAAGGTGATATGAGAAGCAATCACCCTTTAGAAATCCACGAGCGGTTTGTGGCCGGAGCAACAGCTGGAGCGATAAGCCAAACTATGATCTACCCTTTAGAAGTTTTGAAGACAAGATTAGCTTTAAGAAAGACTGGGCAGTACAGTGGGATAGTGGATGCCGCTAAAAAAATTTATTTAAGAGAGGGACTAAGGTGTTTCTACAAAGGATACATTCCAAATATATTGGGGATAGTGCCGTACGCGGGAATAGATCTGGCCGTTTACGAAACTTTGAAAAAGAAGTACATTAGCAAGTATCAAGCGCATAACGAACAGCCGGGTATGCTGCTGTTGTTGGCGTGTGGCAGTGCCTCCTGCACTCTAGGCCAGGTGTGCTCTTACCCTCTCGCGTTGGTGCGGACACGATTGCAAGCTCAAGGTGATTATTTTTTTTCTTAATAAGGCTTTAAGCTACCAATATCATAAAATGCATAAGACAGAAAGTACTACCTGGGAACAGACGTTAAATTTAAAGCGTAAATCTACTCTTCTATATGTCAAATTTGATTACGACATGCCTATTTAGGCAAGCATAAGTTTCTGAGTTGTTTATACGGAGCTTTGCCCCGCGATGTTACCTGCAACGAACAATTTTTTCCAATTCCATGGAATTTCCATAAATTAAAGAATACTAACAACCAACTGTGCCAAGTTTCGAGTTTGTAGTAGTAAATAATAAGAATTCCAACTCAATAGATATAATCCGCATTCATATTTGACATGTGTAATAAGTAAATACCGATCACGTTAAAAGTTCTTAACCAAACCAATTGAATTTGACCAGCTGACATTCGATACAATGTGTTAGTGTGAGAAACAAATAATGATTAAATGATACTTGACGCGTGTGGTCTCCGCTGCGTACAGGATATTTTTATTGTATACATACATATTTTCACGCCTGTTTCCCATTGGGGTAGGCAGAGACAATAGATTTCCACTTGCTACGATCCTGGTACACCACTTAACTGGTGTTAACCTCCTCATGCATGATCTACGGTTTAGGGTGCCGCCGACCTAACTTTTCTTGAGAACGTCCGCAATTTGGTTGTGGTACGTTCGCCGAGGTCGGCCTCTTCCAACTCTTCCACCCGTAGGTACTCGTCATGTATACTTGTTTCGTCAATCTCCATTCATCCATCCTCACTTCACCTCATCTTCTTTCACACCACACCACCACCAGTTTATTGTATACCCATACTAAAATTAAAAATGCAATGGTACGATGTCTATCTCTTTGTTACGTTTTCATGCTAAATCGTCGAACCAATTTTTAAGTATTTTGGTATATAGATTAGACCATACAGGTCGTCTTAAAAAGTACTTTAGGGAGCTAGTGAAGCCCCGGGCAACAGCTAGTGTTTTAGAAAATCACCACTAACTTATGCGTTGCAATGATTATGATGTAGTTATTTTTATGGACAGGCATTAAGCCTGTAATTGTTACGGACCTTTATCTAATCAGGCTCACCTTATATCTCGAAGCATTAGAAGATACTGGCAGAAATTCTGTTTCTAGAAAATGTTCTCTTAGGACCGGCATTAATGAGTTCTAAACTAAACCTATTTTTAAATACGTTAGTTTTTCGCATATTCGTCATCATCATCATACCAACACTATTGTTTTCCCTGAAGAGTATAGAAGGGGTAGGCAGAGGTTTAATAAAGTATAGGTACCTACATGACAGTTCACTGGTAGGTATGTTTAGGTGAGCTTTTTCGCGAATTATAGGTTTATTGTGCTACCCAAATGCATCCTTAAAAGTGTAAGTTGCGTAATCAAGTATAAAAAAATGCTGTAATAATACCTTATTACGCCCTGTCCGATAACGTTATCGAATTCATGTCTGTCTTCGCAGAGATAACAGCGTTAGTTTGCGTTTCCTTGTCCGCAGATTATGTCTGTATTCAGACGCCTCAACGTATTAAAATGTCAACAATTTTTCTATAAATATTGTTTCGGTTTTTCCAGAGAAAGCAGCACATAGCGCGGAGAGCACTATGCGCGGTGCGTTCCGCGAGATAGTTCAACGCGAGGGCTTGCTAGGCCTCTACAGGGGCATCACGCCGAACTTCATCAAGGTGATCCCGGCCGTCTCCATCTCGTACGTGGTGTACGAGTACGCGAGCCGCTCGCTCGGCGTTAACATGACGTGATCGTGCCGCGAGACTACGGCTGCTGACGTCACGCGGTCGGCACGCGAACGTTCCGTCGCGACCGTACTGCCCCTACGCTCGAGCTCAAACTCGTATCACATTCTAATTTAAGCATATTAGCAAATTGCATTTTGTTGTACATAGCTCTTGTGCATGTTAAGCCTTATTTATTCTATGTACGTGATATATTCCAATTATTTTAATTGTTTCGGACGGATATTGTAATTCTTAAGCTTGTAATTGTGAATTGGTTTTAATTTTGTCTTAAAATTGAAGAGGTAGAGTGAGTTAAATGACACACCGACGCAACGTCGGTTATACAACTGTGATTACAATAAATTATGTATTTTTTTTATTTTTTAGTTCTTTTATTTTCATTCAGCGCTCTTCCGAATTAGACCGTCCATGTTGACTACCATCCTGCCAGCTTGTGGGTAACAATATCTAGGTATCTAATTTGAAAGAGTGCAATTGTTTTGAAAGAAAACTTGCTATTATTCTATATTTCATATAGAATACATAGATAATTTTAATTTTTTTTTTATTATGTATATATCTTGCAGTCAGTCTCTGGACTATGAGCAGATGTGTATTTAGTTCTTTTTTATGTGAGCAGCTATACTATACACCAGGTAAGGAACGAGCTGTGATTAGTATAAGCAATTTGGGAATACATTTTATAAAATCGCGACTCAAAATAAGTTATTGCACTAACAACGCACACATTCTCGTTTTCTACAATATTTTAATTGCAAATAAAACGTGCGTATAACACTGATAAATGTCTTACTATGATCTCTTTAATAGGTGCCTTCGTTGTCATCAGAATAGCCTGCTAAAGTATCTTCACCGGATCTAATATGTAGTGTGAAGCTCGCTGCGATATGATTTTAACGTATTGAGCACCGGCCCAGCCTTTCAACAGGGTAGAGCACTCTCTTTCGGCGCTCTTTGGTCGACGCTATCTCATAACATAAATTGTATTTCAGTTCATGTTAAATATAAAGAATAATATTATTTTTTTTCTGCCTTTGGCCTGATACGTTAAAATCAGATTGCTTTAGTATGTTGAAAAGAACAGTTATTATCTTTGGTTAGAAAATTACGTCACATCGTGGATGCATAATGTTCCATTTGCGACTGTGCGTAGAAGAAAGTGACCTACATTTTACATACAGATTAGTCGGTTACTAAGTACCTACGTACAACACAATGCAAGTTAAAAAAGATCTTTGATATTTATGCTTCAATTCAAATAATCAGCAAAAGCAATGCATTTATAATAGGATGATCTGTGTTATTTTAAAAGTAAGGTTTGTGAATTCGGATACGTTATTTGCCTTGCATTTAGGAATTTAATTAGTTCTAGACGAACTCCTTATTTATTATGCAGAACAATACTTTTAATCATAAATTAATTTTTCTTCAATCTTCGATCGTAAAATCTTGTTATACAATTATAATGAAATGATTTAAATAAGTAGGCTTTTAAATTGTCTTTTGCCTTTTTGGAATGTTTATCCCTTTAGATATTAGAATAATATTAGTAAATTTTTCCTCTCTTCATAATGTTGGGTGTTAGGTAGAATTTTTCAATTATTATATAGCTGAATATACATAATAGGATTATTATAGCCATCGTTTGCCTATACACTGTGTTATTAATTGAATGTGTCGTTTGGGTAACTTTAACACAGCTACCATTCACTATAATGTTCATGTTCTCTATGTTAGCATGGTTTTTATGTTTCATTACGCTACGTGCGACATTTGGAATAGCTCAAGCCAAGCCCATAAGTACCTAGAATTATGTACGGTATTACGGCGGTGGCTTTCACATACGAAGGCCGTAGACTGGAAAGGTGTGTTTCGAGCCTTTTCATGAAATCTGTATAGTCTAATTCCTCGGTTTAGACCAGTACAATAGAAATAGTCGCGTATTCCTGAAAAAGGATTGTAAGTACAACCCAAATAAAAAACAATGAACTTTATACACTGATCTCCATATTAACCTATAGAAGATAGTATTATGGAGGTCAGTGACTCTACGGTAATAAAATTATGATATGATCGTGAGTCATTGTAATGCGCACTTGCGCAGGAGTTGAAGAGCATGAGAAGGGTTCTGAGCATGACCGTGGATGGATATAAGGGTAGGCGGAGACCAAAGAAAAGGTGGATGGACTGTATGAGAGACGATATGGCTACAGAGGAAACGAATAGTGAGATAACGGCTGATAGAGATATTATATGGATGAAAAGGACATACAGTACCATTGTAAGAGCGATATTATCCCACCAGCGTATCGCGAACGTTTTCTAGCGTTTGTGAACTTGCTCATCAAAGGTGCGCAGTGATCTCGCTGTGACATCGAAACTCGGATGCCGCGATCTTTAAACACCCTTGCATTCAGGCTGCGTACCCAATGAGTTTGCGATACAAACGCAGAGTACGCGCATTGACCGATCGTCTCACTGGAAACAGCAGTCGCTAGACTTTTGACAGGACTACTAAGGTCTGAAATAAGTAGGTTCATCTATCCGCATCCATTCGTTTTTAACTGGATGATTTTGATCATATTAATATCGTGAGTCAAAAACTGCAAAATATGAATATCGCAAGCTTTCAGTTGGTAAAGTAAGCTCTTTTGATATGACATACTTAAACTCGTTATAATACACTAATGTTTTATGAAAACGTTAGCAACTTTCGAGTATCGATATCACTACGACATAACACTACGAGAACGAAAACTGGATAAATGGTGTTGCTTATGGTTGCCATCCGTCCGGGTTTCCCCGGATTTGTTCTAGTTTACAGGGCGTCCGGGTCGAATTTCATGTGTGACTAAAAATTACACAGCTTTCAAGTTACCTTTCGCTACCAGATGGCTCTAAAATCCGGGGTATTCACCAGTCCTAGTTACCAGATTTTAGAGGTGGCACCCCAACTTATGTTAATCCATAGTTTTCGACGCGCTATTGGCATAGGCCGGTAGAAAAATGTCGGCTCGACACCGATGCCGTCGCGCGGCTGCGATTGCGTTGGCTTTTCCAAGTAGCGTGACTCGCACTCAAATGAAACCGCCGCGTCGATAAACATGCGTGAAGAAACCCTTTAGGTAACATATTTATGCTATGCCATGCAATGCCTTCTGAAACTGATGCAGATTGCATGAGAAAGATATTTTTACACATTTAACATCGTAACTTATACAAGGGAATAATAATACCGGACATAATTGCATAGTTATACAAATAAAGTACCTACCAACTGTTATTTTTATAATTTGTTAAGAGTGAAATATTATAATTATGTTGTGTGTTGAATCTTAATGCAATTTTAGTGTAATTTAGTTCTAGGTATTTAAAAGGTCGTGTAGTTAGGGTAGGTAGAAAACAAATTTCGTATTGTGCTTATAAGTAGTTTTGCTAGTTTGTTATAATTGATATAGAATTGTATTTAATACCCTATCTATATGTGGGCTTGCTAACTTCAGTTATTAATCACTTAGATATTGCTCTCTGTCTCTAACATATTTAAATATTTTAAATCAATGGTGGGCTGGAATTCCTAGAGATTAAACTGTTTGCCCGGGCGGCCAACATATAGAGGGTGGGGGAGAGCTGAAATGTTAGATTTTCCACCTCATTAGAGAATTAATCAAATATGTACCTTATAAAGAATATTTTAATAATGCATTTAATCTTAACTTGAGTCCATAATATGTACACATCTGTTAATAAATACTCAATATAGCTACGCAATATGTAACAGTTGTGCTTCAATCTTATAATTATGAATAAAGAGAACAACGTATTGAGTAGTAGGTAAGGGTTCTAACTTGACGGGAACATCCTAAGTTCCACCTAACATGTAGGTAAAACAAGATGGTCTTAGTCAAGTTGAATAGGTAAATAATACTAACACCAGTGTCCTTTGTACCTATTATTAATAATTGCCTGTTAATAATTAATAAAGTATGAACGCAATATAGTTATAAGTGCAGTAAGCCTTATTCTAAAATTTTTAAAACATTCTATATTTCTCTGTACAAGATTATGTATTTTGTTGAAATATTTCAATAAATATTTATTGGCTGTTAATTGATATTTACCTGAATAAAGTCATAAATAAAGTAACTAGTATTTATTTTGGATTTGAATTTTCTATTTTAAAAAGTGCGACTGAATCGTACTATCTCTATTATTATCCGTAGGTACAACTTGTGACTGCTACGCTAGAAAGTCTTCGTTCGGTTCGATTCCCGACGAGCAACGTGTTTTAATTATCTTTCTATGATAATAAGTGCAAGAAGTGTAATTCTCAGCTAACAAGTGGCTCTGGGTTTGGATTTGTACCCGGCTAAAAGCAATAAGGTCCGCTCTACAACCTTCATTAGACATACCGGCTACCTATGGGTCTACCTAGCACTTAGCAGACGTAGCAGTTAAACGTTCTGTAGTCCTATTTAAAAGTAAAATAACTTTCAACAATAAAATAGTACTTTTTAAATTTTATTTGATTTAAGTAGTGCAATACTTTCCAATCTCATAGGATGTTCATAAACTACTGAAAATAACATATTTTCTAAACTCAATGATTTTCGCGTAAATACTTACAATTTACATATTAAATATTGTTTAGAAACGAGCCAACCAACAAATTTGAATCCAACGCTTAACAGCCAAAAGACGTTCACTGTTGAACAAAGGTCTACAAGAGCGTCGATACGTTGAGAGCATATATCATTTAATTCTAAGGTCGGAGAGTTCGAAAATTAATCTTTAGGCCTTCTCATGCTGATAGCCTTACCGCCTCGGTCCGGGACTGCTTATTAGGTTTCCCGTACTCGCAGCATTCCTACGTACTATAGGGAGTGTCCCTGTTGGCCCCCGGTGGCCCGGCAGGTAGCTGAGGCTCGCCCCTACTACTACTATCCATAAATTTTATTCCTCGATTTTATATTTCTGTTTACACTTCCCGCCAAAATATCCCAGTGTTGCAAGGATATAAAAAGTTCTTCAAAAATCTTACATTATTGTCTCTGGTTGACATTTGTTCGTCTTCGTCTGTGACTCAGATGAATGAGGTCTGTGAATTTTCAAATGTCTTTCTTTTAGTTCAGCACGTGTAGACGCTGACGACTTGCTAAGCATCCCATAAAAGTAATATAGGTAATACTAATTATTCCAATATAAACACGTGAATAGGGAAAAGTGATTGGTTCAAAGTTTATTTCTTTTATTTTGTGAAATTCTCGTGCCCATTATAAGTAGTTGTACGTAAGCAAACGTAATCGTCTATTTTTTTGCATTCGTGTAAGTAATAAAAAATTGGCGTTGACCAGGTAGCCAGTATGCCGTCTGACGCAAAGAAAAGGGCTCAACAGAAAAAGAAGGAGCAGGCGAGCAACAGGAATAAGAAGACTGTAGCCAGAGTAACTAATGAGGAGAATGGATCCGCTACTAACGGCAACGCTAAGGAAGAACGTGAGCTTACCGCAGAAGGTAAATACGACCGTGAAATTTGATCTTCACAGAATTAATTTTGGGTATTCATGCAATTTTTTGCAGTACTAGAAAGGTGTGGGTGGAACTGTGAAACCATCACCTGGGTTTTGTTGTTATACTTAACATATAAAAAATATCCCATCTATCTATTCAAAGCACATGGTTGACCAATTTTCATAATGCAGCTATTGTTTTGAACAAGTACAGCAATATAAAAAAAAATGGCACTTAATATTTCATGTTATAAGAACCCAATATCCACATGCATTGGGAGGAAAAATTGTAGCAAATAAAGACTTGCACAAAAATTATAACCATAGTGACTACCTTATTATTATAAAATTATGAGTAATAAGATTTATAGAACAAAGGAAAATCACATAACACATACCTAGTGCTATGGATGATTACTGAGTTTATTGTTTCAGATTGTAGAATAACAACTGCGTAAAAAGATTAGCTCCACTGTTGTATGATTTAAATGATTGTCTAGGGCACCTCATTAGTCAGTTTATTTTCATCCTGCTGACCTGCTAATCTGTGTAGTACAGCATTGTTTGGGTTCAGCAGGCCCCTTTCTCTAAATTACCTTTTCACAGAATGTCCATTACCCAGATAGTCCCTTTCCAAGAATGTCCCTGTTCCAGAACTACAATCCTACACGATAAGCCTTAAGTTTAACAAAATATATATTTTTGTATTAACAAATTTAGAAGTGAAATTATAAGTCATAAGTCAATTGTGCTATCAACAAAAAGATTTTAAAGGGTTTTATAGGACAAAGAACATTTTCATACAAAAATTTTGATCCCAATTTGGTTTATCCGGAACAAATAAACCATAGTAATTTGTTTTCAACTTAAAAAAAAACCTATTTATGATTTTGTTTGTAATATCCCATATCACTTGTAATATTTGAATGTCTTTGGAATCAAAGATTTTCACTTTTATTTTCACATCACTTTTATCACACTTCTATCAAATTTTAATTTGTAATAGGGTAAACCATAGAGAGGGATGGTTATTTCCAGCTGTAAACTTGATAAGTATTTTCACTGATATTTTTTTCAATTGTAATTTGAAATGATATTTATTTTTGTAAATCAATAAGGTCTAAGATCAATTTCAAATATTCTTTTCTTTACTATGGTCAAGATCTAATCACAAAATCTAAACAACATTAAGAAACCCTTGGAATAAACTATTTATGACATTATCAATATAATACAAATTTTAGAATTAAAATAAACTTTTAACAAAAATAAAACTGACTTAAAAACCTTAAAACACCTAAACAAAACATGTTACTAATGTGCAAAACATCATCATAGCTTTATGATGTATAGTGGTGAAAACAAAAGATCTGACCAAATCAAGAGTTCCTACTACCAAAACTGTTTTGCACAGAGTTATATTTCAAAATATTATTATTATTATCATAAATGGAGCACTGTAGCTGACCCCAACAGACATCGTAAACTCATACTTGCACAATATAGAAGTAACTAAATCAACTGTGATCATAAGTAGGCCTTAAAGTGGACTATATTGAATATGACCCAACAGAAAACCGTGTGTTTGGGTATTTTTCTTTATTATAAAATGCTGTTGCTTTTTAAAGCTTTTACTAAAAATTTCCTGTCTCATTCAGGTCACTGACAGTGCAGTGGTTTCTGAAATAGTATTTGCTTGCTTTTTTGGTTTGCTCACTATGTTACTCAGGAAATTACTAACCAATAAATCAATATATAATGTGGCAACACTCATTATCTGGCACAATCCAGTCATGGGCCACTGACTTACAGTTATCTACAGTAGACTGTTAAATTAAAAAAGAAGAAAAATGGCTCACAGCATTAGTTATGCTTTCACCAAAGTTCTGTTGCAACATTTTATAACAAATGTTCTATTTTGGTACTGCCACATACTATTTATTACAGGGTACAGTTTTATTAAATTGTGGGTTATTGCACAGAATGTGTATAGTGTGTACATTCCATTAATTTTTCGTACTTCATACAACTACTGGCTATCACACATCTGATGGGAGGGCAAAGACAGGGCAGAGATGGCAATGGGTTACAGGAAGCGTCTGTGGCAGTGTCAGACAACTGTAATTCCAACAAACTAATAAGAATCACTGTTGCCCTTTATCTATCAGTTTTATGGTTATTCAATTTTCAAAGCCTTTATTTCCAACTTCCACTATTATTACTATTACATTATCTTAATAAAGCCTTTATATTTATGCTTAATTTTATCTATTATTTTTATTTAAAGGAGTAGTAATGGTACATTGGATGCCGTTTCTTGCTTAGTTGGTGTGTCTTGTGGCACATAGTTTCATGGTTATATTAAGTAGTAATTATTTAACTTTTTTACAGAGGCACTATGCCTTAAGCTCGAAGAAGAGGCCAAGATGAACTCGGAAGCCAGGTCATGTACTGGCTCTTTAGCTGTCCACCCGAGGTCAAGGGACATCAAAATTGCCAACTTCTCCATCACTTTCTATGGAAGTGAATTGCTTCAGGATACCCTCCTCGAGTTGAACTGCGGCCGAAGATACGGCTTGGTGGGATTGAATGGATGTGGTATGTATTACCTTGTTTTACTTGAGCATTTCTCATATGAATAATGCTTCACAGGTCTTACATGGTCATAAATTTAACTATATTTTTACAGTATAAGCTGGCCTTGTTTCTTACTACACAGAAAGCCTATACAATGGCTTTCTGTGTAGTGAGAGATGAGCTTATACCGGTAATAAAGCATTTGATGTGTACCAGTACCAAAGCTTTTGCTGGCGAAGTGTCAGTAAACTTGTATTATTATCAAATATACCTAAAGCTTTCCAGCCACGCGAAAGTTCATAAGTTTTGGTAAATAGTATCTTACTATTGTTCTTCTATGATAGCTGTCGCATCTCATATGGAAAACTGACTTCGATTACGATTTGTGTGGCGGGTGAACTAGCTATGGTGTACTCATTTGGGCTTGATGCTACTGTGACAACACATACAACAAACGAATTCTCAATTACCTGTATCCTAAAGTGTACTGTGATTTTTCTGATATAGAAAAATTACGTAAGTTAAATATTATGACGTAACTAGGTTCTTCGTCATTGAGTGTTTTTATACACAATTGACGAGTTATTCTGATATTGTTGATTCCGAGTTATGATTGAGATTCCTTTGTAGGTAGTTTTATTTTTAGCAATACGGGGAAAGCTGCAATAGCTTTTGTTTAACTAAAAATAAGTCGGGAATTCCTACAACCGCTACGATAACTAAAAAGAAACCAGGTTGCAATCACAAAGCGTCGAAGTTTTGCAACCGAACCCCAAGTTTGCAAAATATTTACGTAAACCGTAATAAATTTCGTCAGCTGCTAAATCTATGGTTTCAATTGGTAGGTAGGTTTAACATTACGGGCACTTTTCTGTATATTAGTGAAAGCAGAGTTTAAGCTTGTAAAGTTTGGTCAAGTTAATATCAATATGCTTTGTTGACACATATTTCATGTGTTCCGACCTTTCAGAGTCGGTAGTCAACGCCCCTTAACATCCGTATAACGGACGATGTGGAAATAATGATCTAATACAGGAAGCACGTCAGACAGCATGAAAGAAAGTTCTTTATAATTTTGATGTTCTGTAAGGACACCTTTCATTATTGTTATTTTTAAAATTCATCAACATCGAAGAAGAACATACCGTAACTCCTAAACGGAACAACCGAATGCAATGCGTTTTTATTTGAAAACTGATTTAAACGGAATGCATATACAGCAGTGGAAATCAAATCAACCTTGGCCATACCATGTTTGCTACAAGTATTCGTAATGCAGCGTTATAAATTGTTATTTCAACTATATTTTTAAGATCACTTTAGCCCATGCCTTCTTTAGAATTTTGAGAATGTTGGTTTTAATTTTCTTAAGTCAGTGTCAATTATTAGGTATTTAGGATATATGACTCATTGGATCGGATCGACTAATACTACTGTTACGTCCCGGCGAAGACTTAACTATTACTAGAAGCCAAAATTTAAGCATTCGCCTTTACTTGCTTTCGTCCCGAGACAAATGACGATTATTTATGGAGAGATTTAATTACGTATATAGTAATAATTCATCTAACTACCTCATTATTCTAGTGGCCCTAAGTACGACTGCTGCACTAGAGGTCCTGGGTTAGATAAAAAAATGGTATTAATGCGATCAAATTGTTTTACTCTAACAATTGTAATGTTCGTCGTTCGTGCTAATATTTTTATTTCCCGGTCTGAAGTGTTATGTATGTGAATTTCCGGGTCAAATGAGACTTAACAATTGATAACATTTCATAAATAGTAAGCCACCAAAACAAAAATACCGATTCTTTGTTTTTCTATCCTGAGTACCAAAATATTTTTATTTATTTTTTATATTTCGTCATTTCGGGAAAAAAAATGAAAAAACGTGTTACTCATACGACCGGAACTGAGAAAATGTTTTTTTTTTCGAAATAATAGCAAATAAACAACGAAATAGGTAATGTAGGGTTATGAATGAATAGGATAGATGCCAAACAGACATGACAAATTTGTAAGAGTCAGAAAAATTACGTCAAGTCACTGTTTAGACCGTTTAACCGTACAAATGACGTAATTTTGGCATCTGTTTAAAATAGAAAGAACTTCAAAGTCGAAAATAAATATAAAATGATTGAATATATTAATAAAAATATGAGTATCCTATTTTTCGATCTAGTTTCAAATAAAATAAAATAATATATCGATGTTTTAAAAATGAAATGTCGTCAATCGAGGTCTTAAGAACAACTTATATACACAACACAATAGTGATACTACTGGTGCTCATCATTGGCTCGTATGTTTGATTGTCATCTTATTACGATACAAAAACGATTTAATTAACAGAACAACAGATGGAAGTCATTCGACGGGTGGATCCGAGATAAGTGTTTATGCATACAATGAAGTACAGATTCATGGCCAAGATTTATTATGCCATGAATCGAGCACCGTTCGTACGTTGGGTATTAAGGATTTATTAAGTGAAACGAGTTACTTGATTGCTGATTGGTTTACAAAAAAAGAGTGAGGTTTGGATTGCGAAAGGCGTCTCCACGAAAACCGAAAACCACTTCTTTTTGAACGTTATTTATTGATCTATTCACTATAAATGTGATATGTTCTGGAGTAGACGCTAAATGTTTTTTGAATATGGAGCGATAATATTCTATACTATAGGATATTATTGCTTCTGTGTAATATACTATAGAACCTATAGATTACACATGCGATCACATGAAGCAGTAAATAGGCATATTTAAATGACATGAACTCGGTCAATAATAAATCTACATCAATTGTGAGGCGAACTCGGTTCAAGCCAGTTACTCAGGTCAGGGTCTGCAATACTTATACCGAGATAGATCGTTAGATGAGAGTTTATATTATGGCATTTCATCAAATAATATTACGCTTTTCAATGAACGTAGAGGTTTATTACTAGGCTACTTATTTTTATAAAAATAAAAATCAAATGCCGCCTGTATGTAAGAACTCACTTTGATTTGAGAATGCCTAGGCAGATTTTTTTGTTGTTTTCGTCATAGTCAGGACAAAGTTTTTTTTTTAAATTCCACTGTAAGTTCGATACATATTATAATAAAATTGTAACAGGGTGATTTATGTAATGCCATGTTATAATAAACCTTTTTTGGAATGAAATATTTCGTAAGCCACGCACGTGTCCACCAATAAATTCCAAGTAAATCAGCGCAGTTTTTACGCTGGAAGGCTTCAACGTGTTTCTGGAAATAGATTTCTAGAAGTAGAATATTGTATCGTATCTAAGAGACCCGATCAATGCAGGAAAACGTAGGTGTTAGCTCTCGTACTTAATCGAATCTTAAAATCATTTCTTATAAGAACTACTGCTTAAGGGTACTTCTATTATAATTGTCATGAAAGGTAGCGAAATATGGTTCTTTAAATGCTGTTTTTGGATGATGGTATTTGACATATATTTGCCGTCTTCCTTTTGCTATCTTAAGACTTGATCCTGCAAAATAATACATTTTTATATTGAAATGTTTAGTTTATCTACCAACAATCGACTACCCCAACTATTTATACACATATTTACGAGTGTTCAAATGTCCATCCATATCAATTGCTTGTCGTTACATCACTTTTTTTTTTAAATCACGGCACCATGTTATAAAGACTGTTGTTCTACAGCGCTTAGCGCGTAAAGATATATTAAAGGCGTGAAAAGGTAACTGACTTAGAGTTACTTTCATTCATCATCATCACGTATTTATTTTAGGTGCCTACTCAGTAGTATTGGTAACCCAGAACTTTATTATTTGTCCCCTAATAGCGGGGTAATTGAAACACTATAATTATTATTTTAACTCAACCTTTGACATAATTACAAAAATATGATTTGAAAACAACAATGTTTTCCAGTATTGTATGCCAATACTGGCCAATACCAAGAAGCGTGAAACTCGAACATATAAATGCATACAGAAATAAAAATATAATTATTTGGCATCACAATACTTTATTATGCGTTATAACTTTTGATACAGTGAACAGATTTTAATAAAATTAAGTTCAAAAGTTGACTTATGATACTGCCAATACTGTTAAAGTATTTCTTTCCAATTTCTCTGAATGATTAAGGATGTTCTAAAAGAGTATGGAAAAAACACTATCCCTGTTTTTGCGCAGTTGTAGTTGGATAAAAAGTCGGTCCCTAAATATTAACCAGGATCATAATCTATCTATACACAAGATTTCATCATTTTCATCATCTTGAGTTATAAACGGACATACAGAAATACATACATACAGACAGACATCAATTCCAAAACCATTAATTCGGCTTCAGTATCGCTTAATTAGTCATCTCCCCCTATTTTTATTAATTATCTTGCAATTTTTTACAGACATGACTTTTCTAGACTTATTATACGTATAGATTGACACTTAACCTATTTTTTGTCATTTTGATGTGAATAAAGTCACATGGCACTACAATTGTCTCTTCTCAATTGAGTTTATATTGGCGTGTTTTAGTATTTTAAAACTTATTCTAAGCCACCTATTAGGCGGTAATAAATAAATAATTGTCGTACTTACTCCATTTCCACCATATAATTTTGTCCCAGGCGTGACTGACACCTAGGCGGGTCTATTATTTGAACGCTCTCTTATTTAATAACAGCTGTTTTCTTCATTTACGATTCCATTGTTTTCTGATTAAATATTCAAACACGCATAAGTGATGCTTTGAGGGTAGAAAAGGTATTTCGAATGCCAATAATTTAAGGTTGATGTTACAAATTCTAACTTTGATTTACTGAGTAGTAGTAATTAGTACGGTTTACCGTACGACCTATGGTGAAGTATACTTTAACGTGACGCCAGGTATATATTAGGTACTAAAAATGGCTAGTAGAGACTTACAATTATTATTATTTATGTATTTTAAAACTTACACTTGCAAACTCTATTTATTTACAAACTAGAGTTCCCGTGCGTAGCTTCTTTTATATAGCGGGTATATCACTCGCTTAAATGGTGAAAGAAAATATCTTGAGAGAACATGCTTGAATGCGGCGCGTGAACTACACCTACAGTTTTTAGGTCAGCGTGGTGGACTAATAGCTTGAACCTGTTCACTTTAAGAGGGAGAGACCTGTGCCCAGCAGAGCTTAAATGGGCTGATGATAATAAAAGACTTTCTATTAAGCATAAGCGAATGATTAATATTAATGTATTGAAATGACTCATTCTTGTGTGCGAATGTTTTGTAAATATAAAGATAGTTTCATAAACTCTATACTCACCGTACGTTAATAATTATGCACTTCATGTTTAAGAAGCTTATATTTGTTACCTACTGGGCTCGATGATAGTCTATAAATTCTATAAGATTATTTTATTACTGTGGAGGCTGAACCAAAGCATTGGTGAGAACTGTTTGATGCTTATTCCAGTTCGCGATGTGTTATTGTTATTTCTTACTAATACGAATTTATGTTTAGATCATAAGCATACAAACAAAACGAAATTAGCATGCAGTTAAACATATTTAAGAGGGTGTATTTAACCTTTTGAAACCCACAGTCATGTATAGACAACAAACCAAAATGTGTCCAGCACGCCACCGTCACGACTGGACAGTTTTCAGTGACAGTTTTCTATAGGAAATTCGGACTTTCGCGCCGAGTGCACACTTTTACTGTTTTGACGTGACGGTCAAAGTAATAAGAAGCCACGCGTGACCATAGCTTGATATTTGTACGGCGTACTCAACAAACTATCAATTGTTGGCTATTTTTTTATAACGGTATAGTTATGAAACACACAAACTATTTAGTTATGAAACTCAAGCCAAAAGATGATTGAACAATCTTTTGGAAACAACATTCAATTTCATGATTGTTTAATCTGCCAAAGATAAGGCTGACTGGCGTTATACAACTGAATTTGATGACCTGTATTCAGAAACTAGACACTTTACAGAATAGTCATTCCTTATTAGGACTGCAATACTAATTGCGATAAGAAAATCCCTTAATCATGTATGGTGACGGCATTAGCAAAAGTTAAAATATAAATAGGTACATAATAAGCCATAGCAGTTCTAAGCAAATGCGAATATTTTATATTTTTGCTTGTTTTATCGTTCCAATCATTGCGTATCACAAACATAGTGCATATAGTTTTACTTAATGTTGTTATTTGGCGTAAAATAATGACTTTATGGGATTAAGTAGCGTTAGTTTGTACTGCGTTAGTTAAGTCGTTTACGAAATTGAATTATACTGTCGTATGAATAAACAAATGTATGTGGTCATGTTTGCAGGCAAGTCGTCATTGCTCGCGGTGCTCGGACGTCGCGAGGTGACAATTCCCGCACATATTGACATTTTTCACTTGACGCGCGAGATGCCCGCCTCCGATAAGACTGCGCTGGAGTGTGTCATGGAGGTCGATGAAGAAAGGATTCAGCTGGAGAAGCTCGCTGAGGAACTGGCTCAGTGCGAAGATGATGGTAATTGAAAAATGAAGATATAAAATAAGCTCTGTATTAATGATCTTACTAATAAACGTTGTAAAAGCAACGTCTAATTATACATTGTTTTGGTTGTTCATCTAAATGAAATTAAATGAGATATATATATATACAATATATATACATATGTTTATAATAAGAGAGTTAGTAAAAAAATGGTAGTGTATAAATAAGTAAAAGTGTGAAGTGCGTAGAAGTCATCACACAGAAAACAAATTTAAGGTGTAGAAACTCAAGGCGATGAAGAAGGTTACTAGCTCCCATGAGTGGGGAGGTATTGCATAGATATAGATCATTTTTGCATTTCTGTACTTGCGCAAACTCACGTAGCAAACTTGTATAAAACTTTACACTGACCGTGATTCATTCAATTCATTGGTATGATGTTGTCGTGACTAAGTATGTGTACTCTGTGTAGATGCACAAGAGCAGCTGATGGACGTCTATGACCGTTTGGAGGACCTGAGTGCTGACACGGCGGAAGCACGCGCCGCTAACATCTTACACGGTCTCGGCTTCACCCGGGAGATGCAACAGAAAGCAACCAAGGACTTCTCCGGAGGTCAGTTATGACGTCTTTTCTTTTGTTTTTTGTGGGATAGGGGGGCAAACGAGCAGACGGATCGTCTGATGGTAAGCGATTACCGCCGCCCATGGACACCCGCAATACCAGAGGAGTTACAAGTGCGTTGCCAGCCTTTTAAAAGAGGATTAGGCCTCCAGTAACCTCACTCACTCGGCGATACACAACGTAAGCGTTGTTTGACGCCGGTTTTCTGTGAGGCCACTCCGGTCGAGCCGGCCCATTCGCATGGCTCTCCCACGTATAAAATTCACCATTCACCATTCATTATTGAAGATAAAGTTTGTTAACATATTTGTCATAGCAGTAAATTGTTGTGAAAATATGAATGATGCTGGTATTTACCTCTCTGAGCCTTAATTACTTACCTAGTTTGTGTGATATCAACTACCGTAATTTTAATTACGATTGTTACGGTGTTTGATCGATAATCCTAACTCGCCCTGTAATCTAAAGTTTGTTTATAATATCGTTGTTACCTACAATTTTAAAACTCGAATCCATATAAATACAAGTGAATGTTTGTTCAAAATTGTTTATTCCTAAATCATTATCCAATTGCGATAAAACTACTTTGTGTGTGTTCTGGGGAATGGTTATGACAAAAAAAAACAAGAAAGGTTAAAAAATATATTAATAATTAATTTTTTGATCTGAATTAAAGATCGATCGATCTGAATGAGATAAAGATATCCATCGACATTAGCCTTCTCCGCGTGCCATCTTTCTACAAATTAAAGTATTTTTCCAGGTTGGCGTATGCGTATTGCGTTAGCCCGTGCGCTTTACGTGAAGCCTCATTTGCTGCTGCTAGATGAGCCTACCAACCATCTGGATCTGGACGCCTGTGTGTGGCTGGAAGAGGAACTCAAACAGTATGTATTGGACTGCCAAGTCCAACCTCTGACTTTTCGAAGTCAATAATAATAACTGCCTCGTCAGCGCGACTGCTACGCTAGAGGTCCTGGGTTCGATTCCCAGGTCTAGCAAAATGTTGTTGGGTTTTTCAATGAAATTCTCAGTAGAACCTTGGAGTTTATAATTTGTGCCCCGTTAATGGCAATAGGCTCGCCCCTTATTACATGGGTCCTATTTTGAGGCTATAGCTCTTTTAACGTCATCTTTATTGTTTTCCAGTTACAAACGCATCCTGGTATTGATATCCCACTCACAGGACTTCTTGAACGGTGTGTGTACCAACATCATCCACATGAGCAAGCGCCGGCTGAAGTACTATACGGGTAACTACGAAGCGTTCGTCAGGACACGCATGGAGCTATTGGAGAACCAGATGAAACAGTACAACTGGGAGCAGGACCAGATCGCTCATATGAAGGTGATCTATTCAATGACAATTATATGGGACCGATATGGCTGTTATTTTTTGTTCGCAATAATCAGAACAAGGGTTCTAGTTGGAAAATTAAAATACCCATCTCTAGTTATCGTATATTCAACAAATGATATGTTCACAACAGTGAAGCTTCGCAACGTCTTTTCGATAATACCGGAGTGCCTTAAGACAAAAGTCTTTAACCAGCGTGTGTTACTAGTGATGACTTATGGCACAGAGACGTGGTCGCTCACTTTGGGTCTCATATGAAAGCTCAAGGTCACTCGGCGGAGCTATGCTTGGCATTTGTTTGCGCGATCAAATCAGAAATGAGGAGATCCGTAGAAAAACTAAAGTTGCCGACATAACTCTAAGGATTAGCAAGCTGAAGTGGCAGTAGGCGGAGCATATAGCTCGTAGAACTGACGGCGGCTGGGGCAGAACGGTTCTCGAGTGGAGACCACGCATTCGGAAAGCACAGCGTGGGACGGACCTCCAGCGAGGTGGACGGACGACCTGGTAAAGGTCGCTGGGAGTCGTTGGATGCAGGCGGCATATAACCGGTCCTTGTGGAAGTCTTTGAGAGGCCTTTATTCAGTAGTGGACTTCTATTGGATGATATGATGATGATATGTTCACAGAATTACATAGCGCGGTTTGGTCACGGTTCGGCCAAGCTGGCACGACAGGCGCAGTCCAAGGAGAAGACCCTCGCCAAGATGGTGGCGCAGGGCCTCACGGAGAAGGTCATCGATGACAAGATCCTCAACTTCTATTTCCCGTCATGTGGAAAAGTGCCGCCTCCTGTGATTATGGTTCAGGTCAGTGCAATATACCTATATGAACATTTTATTGTAATAATAATATTTACGTAGCCAAGGGTTGTCGAAGTCAGATTTCTGCAGAAACTGGCTCCGACCTAGTTGAGAAATTGCTAGTGTGACAATGATTTGCGTTATCTAGTCAGACTAGCCCTCATATTCTGTAAGAAAAGTCTGACAGTTGATATTCTAAAAAAGCATGTTATTTCGTTTTCTCTTATGAAAAAATATAAGCCGAAATAGGGAAGAATGTTTGTTAGTCATTTTAACTGTCAGATATTTGATACAAAATAACTGCTCAAGTCTGTAGTTCCAGAATATGTGTGACGCTATTTGTTATGTTTCAGAACGTGTCGTTCAGATACACTGATACGAGTCCTTGGATCTATAAGAACCTGGAGTTCGGTATTGACCTGGACACGCGGCTGGCGTTGGTCGGGCCCAATGGAGCCGGCAAGTCGACGCTCCTCAAACTACTGTATGGAGATGTAAGTGATCTTTGGGCTGTGTCATTCATTTTAAAGATGTCGGAATTTGATATTATTTAATTATATCGATTGTACTTCTAACAAAAACAGTGCACAACAGTTTCTTTGGTTTGAACTTTTGTTTTCGCCACCGACTTCCGAAACTGTTGTGCACTTAACATTATTTTTATGTTTTTGAAGATGGTTTTACTTTTTGTTAAAAAGTTATTTTATTTCAATATTTTTAGTAGCGAGTAAAATTTTACGCATACTTAGACAACGTTATCATTTTATCATTTACGTTATTGTCATTTTGTGATTAGATTTTCACTAAATTTTTATGGGATTAATAATCATGACAATCGGTTAGTGTGATATTGAGTTATTCGTCGATTTGTCATGCACATATTTAATGCAAATTTAAGATAATTATATGGTTTTCTCATGGATTCCATTATTAGAATTAGATCAAATTGAAAAGAGACCATATGGGAAGCACTAGCTTTTAAATAAAAAAAGAATTATCAAAATCGGTTCACTTAGTTAAAAGTTCTGAGGTAACAAAGAAAAATACAGTTTGATTGAGAACTTTTTCGTTTTTGAAGTTGGTTGAAAAGAATGCAATCCTTACTAATATTATAAACTGATTTGGATTATAATCTGGAATAACACATAGGCTACTTTCTATCCAGTTTGGACTCCATTCTCAAGTCCACGCAAACAAAGTCGCGAGCAAAAGTTAGTAAGAATATAAAGTAAAAAGCGTAAAATGTGTGCCGCGAGTTTGATTACGTGAGAGAGTTATGTCCACGGCTTCATAGAAAACTGGCGTCAAACAACGCTTACGTTGTGTTTCGCCGAGTGAGTGAGGTGACCGGAGGCTCAATCCTCTTTTAAAAGGTTGGCAACGCATTCGTGACTCCTCTGGTGTTGCGGGTGTCTATGGGCGGCGGTAATCGCTTACCATCAGGCGATTCGTCTGCTAGTTTGTTCTCCTATCCCATAAAAAAAATTGTAGAGAGGAGAAATAGTAGATGTGGGCCATTGGTGTTATGTGGTTTGTGGAGTGTGATTGTTTGAACGGGTCGCGTGTAGAGTGGGTGCGGCCCGTTCAGGTGTCAAGTCCGGTGGGTGGCCCGCACTGTGGTCTACGGGCAGGAGGTCGCGACATACCCGCGCATGTGGAGCCAGGCGGAGGCGTCGGCACGCGCGAACATCTTCAACATCCACTTTATATTATACTAGCTTCTGCCCGCGACTTTGTCTGCGTGGTCTTAAGAGTCCGGTGGAGCGAATTTCTCTTAGGTAGGAACCTAGATTAACGGTATCCAAATCCGAATAATAATATAATTTGATAGAATATTGTCTGGGTTTCGATTAATTTCGGAATTACTTTTTTGTGGGCAATTCAAGCTCCGCCGGACCATTAAGGATTGGGTCCTACCTGGATAAAAAATAGCCTATGTGTTATTCCAAACGAAGCACTGAATACTCTCAACCCAAAGGTATCTGTGACAAAATTCCTCACATTCTATACAATAAAAAATGAGCCAAACTAGAACAATATATGTAAACTGTAAACAAATATTACGTTACCCTATTTGTCTAAAACAATGGTTCCCAAACAGTAGTCCTCCGCGGACCACTACTGGTCGACAAAACCTGAAAAATCTAAAAATCTATTATTTATATTAAAAGTTAAAAATAAATATCGTCACTTAAACGTCCCTGCTACTAACAATTAAATCAAAATAAACCATAATAAAAAAATTGTTGGAAACCAATCGTCTAAAACCTTATAAACGTCTTCAGACACAATTACTGCAACTCTACTATGACCAAAACACTCCATTAATAAAAAAAACTATTAATAATAATATCAATAAAATAACTGTACCATGACATTTCATCCACGATAAACATCTCTGCTTCGCCCCCGCAATTCATAATGTTATGTTAACTACCCTATAACCTTTCTAAAAAATTAAACAATCAAATATATTTTTTCTAAATCTAATAATATAAATCTAATACTTCTAGGGATTAATGAGTCCAAACAAAACTGTATATCATCAGTGTAGAAATATCAATATATGACTCCACATTCCAAAACCCAATTTCTAAACATACCAATATCCTAAGGGTAATTTTATTCTAATTGTCAAATTAACAATTTTCATAAAAAAACGTATGATAATTAAAACCAACGACTTTAAATACCACACCAAACACAAAAACCTCACACTCAATATACTAAATATGCTCACCACGCTTCCACTAATTACCCCAACGAAACGAAACGCACCTTAACCTTACAAATCAATTAATCAGTGTAATTATTACTTATCCACATTCCACAAACCCCTCGTACTGAAATAAAGCAATTATAACTACGATGTGTTCCTATCATTATCAAGTTCTCACTTGTACTTTAACTAATTTGGATAACACCTAAATTCGAATTGCACTGTAAAATCCATATGATGTGGTTTATCGAAATCGGGTTCGTTGTCGTATATACATATAGACAAGAAATATACAACTCTTCCTAATTCTGCAAGGAATATAGGTGTGGTGTTATGTTATGTTTTATCCTTTACTTTTGTCGCCAGCTCGTCCCATCAATGGGTATGATCCGCAAGAATTCCCATTTGCGCATAGGTCGTTACCACCAGCATCTGCACGAACTGCTTGACCTGGACTTGTCGCCGCTAGACTACATGATGAAGGAGTTCCCCGAAGTGCGGGAACGCGAGGAAATGCGTAAGATCATTGGACGGTATGGACTCACCGGACGACAACAGGTCAGTTACCAATTTATTTATGGATTAAGTCGACAAACGAGCTGACGAGACACCCGGTGGTAAGTAGTCGTCGTGCAACACTAAAGAAGTTGCCGATGCGTTGCCGAGCCGAGAGGGAACTGGCTCTTGTGCGAAAGTCGATACTCACCAAGATGCTTTACAACAGACTTCGACGTAAGGGTCATTAAAGTCGTTAAGTCAGACTCCAAGAGGTCCTACCACCGTGCAATTCAGATATTTTCTCGCATCTTACAGAGATGACTATCTGAAAGGCAGTGAGGAACAGTATTCTAACCTGTCCCAGCATGAGGAAAAAGAAGAGTTTTTATAATATTGTTGCTTATGCCACCGATTTTATGACCTCTTCTCCCTTCCTTGCTTGTTGTTCTTGCTGTTCTTCGAATGTGCAGTGAAATAAACTCGCCGTTTTTGTGGCCCAGGGCATGACAAGAGGGACTCGCCTATGCGAACTTACCCAGTCACGCTGTGATTTAGCTAATTATGATTTAGATAGAATAAGAGGGTAAATAAATAAGAACTTGGCATAAGTCAATATATGGAGACAACAGTTTTCCAGCAGCAATACAACAAGTTTGTACCTCAATACAGTTTTTAAACTCGGTGCGCGAGTCCGACTCGCAATTGACCGGTTTTTAATAAATCCTACTATTATTTTAAACGTGACAGTTTGTGAGGATGTATAGGCTAGTTTGTTATAATTGTTCTCCATTGACAGGTGTGCCCGATGAGGCAGCTGTCTGACGGGCAGCGCTGCCGCGTGGTGTTCGCGTGGCTGGCGTGGCAGACGCCGCACCTGCTGCTACTGGACGAGCCCACCAATCACTTGGACATGGAGACCATCGACGCACTGGGCGACGCTATCAACGAATTTGACGGTGGAATGGTTTTGGTTAGCCACGACTTCAGGCTCATCAATCAGGTAAAGTCATCGGAACACTAATTTTTAACTAGTTTTTAGGATTTTTTATGTTTACTTACGGCCAAAATTAATAACCTATCTCCGAATTGTTTTGCCCTTCTATAGATCGAAATTTGACATCACTTCTATGGATGTTATGTCAAATTTCAATCTCCAGTAAATATAGGTTATTAATATCGGCCATTTAAGGAACTTGGACCAAGTCTTTCGATCGATTCGATTAAAGGAATCCGAATCCATCTTCTAAACATCTTGAACCGTTACAAGTTCCAAATTACTAGCATTGGCTAGATAAAACGGTTGAATTGAAGCGGTTTTTTAATAGATAGAGTGATTCAAGAGGAAGGTTTTAAGCTATTTAACATTACGCTACGTCTCTTAGAAATGGGGCAACGCGGGTGAAACCGCGGGCGGGTCGCTAGTATTAAATATTGTGTTATTTCAACAATTATATTTATATAAAATAAACCAATTGAACATCAGTGCATGACTTTCAGAAGATAAATGCACTATTCACTTGTATAGAAAATGTATTTAAATGTAATCAATATGAAAAGATATAACATTGATCAATTTATAAATCGTAATAATGTTCCATGCCTATGTCAGATAAGTTTCTGTTTACGTTTTTAACGTTAACTATCTGAAGTTACTGAGGAAACAGCTTCGTTAAATACCAATATAAAAACAAGTAACAGTTCTCCTTTATTAATTAGATACATTAATATTGATCTTCTTAAACGAATATTTTCTTGGTACTGTGGGGATCGCGCGGGGCCATTTATTAAACATATTTATTATTGAACTTTCTAACTTCATTCCGAGGGCGAAGCCACCTTAAACATTATCAAAAATATTTCAAATTTTTTAACATTAAAATTAAAATCATGGTCTATTATGTACATAATTATATGTGTAAAAAAAGAATACCAAAATTTGTTAAATGACTCAATGCCTAGGAGGTTGCATTAAAATTTCCACTTAGACCATGGTTTCGTTTACCTGATCCATGTAAGAGGAGGGTATCCACGGCACGATCCCAACAAGCTTGGTATAGATGATATATATGTCCGCAATATCAAGCCGTAGTAATTCAAAGTAGAAGATTTATGTCCATGTTAGTGCCGAGGTAGTTCGTGTAAGCAAGATTCGTCAAATTCCATGAAGCAGCTGAAGTCGCTGAAAAAATCACCAAAAAGGCGAATATTACAGCAGAACATACTCACTTGCGCTTGTGTCAATGTGATTATTTCTTTTCTTTAGATTGACATTTGTTAAAGACTGACTTACTGCTTTTTTATCCATTTCATGGCGGAACATTTAAAAGACGTTTTAATTTTTCAATATTATTTAGCTGGGTACCGTAAATTAACATACCTATTTTTTTATTGATTTTAATTAATCATAATGAAGGATTTGTTCACATTATTTTTTGCCTGTAACCCATCGGTCACGGAGTTGGCGGTTTCCTTTACATAGTAATCTCCTTTTAGACCCTGTTTGGTAAAGGCACGCGCAAGCCCATCATTACATGCTAGTGGTGCTGGGTTTTGTCGACTTTTCAACAAAACCCATCATGAGTGAACAGAAATTATAATTAAAACTTTAAATTGATGTATAGGATAGCTATGCAGGATACCATCACGCAGATTTACAGATCATTCTGTGACTACTTCGCTTCGACTATCCGCTGGAAGGCTGTCGTGTTTTACATTGTTTAATTATTTTACCTCGATAAGTAATCTTAATCGAACAATTTGTCCTAACAGGTCGCCGAAGAAATCTGGATATGCGAGAACGGTACCGTTACAAAATGGCAGGGCGGCATTCTCAAGTACAAGGACCACCTGAAGTCCAAGATCCTCAAGGAGAACGCGGAAAATGCGACCAATGTTCGGAAATAGTCCAATGCCTAGCAATTATAGTTTATATTCGTCTTACGCGCGACGCATCCGCTCCACCTGCGACTGACAAACTGGCTGCTAGATACAGGTGACAAACACGAGTAACATATATAACAACAGTAAAATAACACTTACAACATTTGATATGATTAAACATCAAACATTTGTTGTTTATAATCATTAAAGTTCGGTCCAGAATCATATGAAACAATGAAGTAACATTGCTTGAAGTTGGTTAAGAGTCAGGTGGACCGAATTTCCCACACAAACGTAATACCAAAATAAATTGTTGTTCAAACACAATTTAATCTAATTGTGTTATTACTCGGATTGCGATACAGTTAATCTAGGTTCCGACTCCAACACCATTTTGTCCAAAATACATCAATGAAAATAAATGTAAGCGAAAGCAATTTTTGATAATTTTATCTAGTTTGGAACTTAAGACTACAGGGGAAAAATGAGGAATGTCAATCAAACTTTCAAATCAATATTTAAATTTTAAAAGTTAGTAATATTTTTCTTATAATTTAGTTAATTCTTTTTAAAAGTATGTCTATTTACTAATATATTTTAAAACTGCACTGATATTTTATCGTAATTAATTACATGTTAATGAGAACACAATACACAAGTGATACAGGACCTTGGATATCCAAAGGAAATATTATATTTTTTTAATTCACTTCTGTATGCTTCATAACATAGCGTATGATGAGGACATTTCTCTAGAAAACAGTTCATATAACTACTTTCTTTATATCAAACTCCTCAGGCAGACAGATTTTTGAAGACAAGAAAGAAATGGTACGGTAGAAACCGAATAATAACACAATTTGATAAAATATTGTTTGCCATATTACGTTTTTGTGAGCAATTCAGGCACCGCCAGGCCCTTAACACTTTAATTTATAATAGTATAACAAAACAACATATATAGTTATAAATACTATTTGGAATCATATCTATTGCTCGTTATTACAGAACAGTGTTGTTGGTAATCAAATAGTATATTATTAAAACGGAAATGTATCTAATACGGCATTATGTGCAAAACCTACGAAATGTTGCAGTTTTAATACACATATTTCTTAGGAATTGTATATAATTTCCAAAGTAGCCAATGGAAATTAGTAATTTAATTTTGAATATCAGGTATACATCTCTACCATGATAGTGGGGTGAGGGATGCCACCAGTAAGTTAAAAAATGACAGTATGCATAGATTTAGACAAACTAGCGAAATATGCCTTTTCACTAAATATAAATATCGTAGAAAATTTATAAAGAACGCCTTAATCGAAATACTGCCGTGGTCGTTTAGCCGTAGTCTAAAATGTATAAATTACCCGTCTATGTCTGATGACCAAGGAATTGGATGAAATCATTTAAATTAATGCGATTAAATTTATGTTTGTTCAACATTCCGCGACATGGACGCAGCCGAGATTATAATACGCTGAGATATGTCGCGGACCGTGTAGTCACAGGTGTAACAGAGAGTGCCGCTTAGACCAGTTTGTGATTGACAATTATTATAGGATTGTGATTTCTCAAGCTGCCTATTGAAGCTTAGTCATAGTGGTGTTATGAAATAATTTTGTGATACGTTTTCCGGGCGAATGTATCTCAATAATGGCCGGGTTTAAGTTGCAATATTTCTTGCAAATAATCTGGACTTAACTGAAGGTACGGCGGACCGAATTTCTCTTAGAAACGTAATACCGAAATAAATCGTAATTCAAACACAATTTAATAAAATTCTGTTAATATTCGGATTCCGATACCGATAATCTAGGTTCCTAGTGTACCATTTCGTCCAAAATACTTCACTGGAAGTAAATGTAATTTTTGATAACTTTACCAAGTTTTGAACGGTTTTCCGGTCTTTTATTTCCAGTGAAGTAGTAGTAGACGAAATAGTACGGTAGGAACCTATATTAACGGTATCCAAATCCGAATAATAACATAATTTGATAGAATATTGTCTGTATTACGATTTATTTTGGTATTACGTTTTTGTGGGTAATTCATGCTCCGCCGGACCCAGGATTATACTTTACACCCAACATCGTCGCCCGGTAAATGTTCACAATGTTAGGTCAGTTACATTTTGGTCGTTAATTGCATTAAAACTTGCACACTTGTCGACGTACATATTATGTTAAAATTGCATACTGACAAAATATTGGTGACTTATAGTTTCTTCTTTATAATTTTTAAAATCGGTCCAGTTTTTGTTCTTATTATTATTATATTAGTATAGATATAGAAATTATACATATTCTCTAAATATTTTTTTTTACCTAAGTTACCGGTGGTGCGGGATCCAGACCGAGGAATCTCCTCGTAATACATTTGACTGTTATATTGTTACTTTTTTTGACTGTTTTATATAATAACCAAGATTAGTACTTGTTTAATTTTCCAAGAATCTTTTATGTATGAGCAATTAATGAAAATCTTGACATTGTTTTATACAATTTTTTTGACATTTTATTTTGACAAAATGAAATTCATATAAATATAGGTACCTAAATAAAGAAATGCAAGTGTGATTTGGGGCAAGCGACCAAATGTATTTGTTAAGTGATAATGGTAAAATGCGTCACATAACTAGATGTAATAGTAAGTGTTTCGGCTAACATAAGTGGCGACATAGATGCCTTCTGAAAACTTTTTGATTACATTATTTATATTCCTCTAATTATTTAATACATTGTCTCGTCTTTTCTCAAGAGAAGACTCCCTTGAAGACTCAGGGGATCGATAGTAATAACAGGGTTGTGGTGATCCGTTTACAACATCCCTTAGGGCCTAAGCACACACCGTACATTTAGCATCGACAATTGAATTTCTTATCTAGTTTCGACAGATGATCGCGGCGATCGTATCCATTAATCTACTCTCTCGTTACCGACAGCTGATATCTACAGCATCGAAACTATTCTTGATCGTAACTAATCGTGTGTGCCTGGACCCTTACCCCATCCGTTAACTTTTATATATGTATACATAAAGCAATTGTGGTGTTTATCAAATGTTCACTATTTATGACAGTGTCTGTGTGATTTCGTTTATAGAGATTGTTTTAGCCAAAGGCTAATCAGCTGTGACGAATAGTGTAATCTTATTAGAGAGAATTCTTCAGCAGGCGTATTTTCACTTGCACTTCTACGCGAAGTATCTCTGTATGTAATACAATATAATTTGGCTGTATTCTGAACTGAACATATTTTTATAGTAAGTATGTCAGTTCGTAACTAATTTGCGTTATAGTATTATTTTGTAATCATTTGCGATTTAATTGTAAAATTTCCATTTGTAAAATCTGAGTCGAATTGACATAAATCAATTATAATAAAATTAAATACAAGGAAAAATGTTTTTCTTTTAATACGTTCAATATTATTGGGTCGTCAACGCATCAGCAACTGGTGTTGCAGGTGTCCATGGGCGACGATGACTACTTATCACCAGGTGGCTCGTCAGCTCGTTTGCCGATTTAATCCATAAAAAAAATGTAAGCAAGCAAGTACAATGTCTTTTTGTCCATGATCTTGTTAATTTGGGCAAGTTTACAACTACTGTACTTAGTTACTTTTCTAATATATCAGTTTCTCATTTAGGTAGTCTGCTTGTTGAAAGATGCAGCGCTTGACTACTTAATGGGCGAAATGCAACCCTGCATTCTCATTTTCTTGACCTTCTTATCCTTTGTCGTTTAGTTATGAAATAAAAGGTTTATAAGAAAAACAACTTTAAAATCCACCCGATACTGCGTTCAAGTACGAAGCATTTGGCGATGTCTATGTTTTCTGATGGGTATATGGTACTAAAAAAATAGAAGATTCCGTTTTAAACTGATAAAATCCCAGAATCCCCACTCCAAAGAAATTTCAAATATTGCAACATTTTCATCAAGAAACGCGAAAAGCCCATGTATTTTGAACGTCTTCCACGCATGTAGATTTGCTCCGTTCAAAGAGGTCGTATACAAAACCTCGATAGCAGACAAAACATTTTGCTGCGGTGACGCACACGAACTATCCTCGGTCTTACAATTTACTCTCGTAGCCGTTATAAAATATTCAGTCAGCTAAGCATTGCTGGACCAAGGTTCGAAGACAATACTGGAAATTTGTAGTAAGTACTTACCTATTTAATATTCCCATTGTTTTCACGGAGATCCTAATGCGTATATTGGGTCATATCGCGGCTCTAGGTTGTCTTGGAGGTTGGAGGTTTTTAGATTGGTAAGTTAACCATACCTAATAGGTACCTATACCTATATTGGGCAATATAGATTGGGAAGAACTTACCATAATTATAGAAGAACCTACCGTATCATGTCTGTGATTTCTTCTTATATCTATCCTGGCATTGGTCTGCAGGATATATGTGGATTTCGTGCTCCATCGTTCCCTGTTAGTGCTCATCAGGCTAGACTAGCCAGGTCGACAATAAAATCGCAAAAGCCGCAACCAACTTAGCAGACAATCCATAACCACGACCAGTCCGCCAGAAGTTCAAGTTCAAATGTTTTTATTTCAAATAGGTACCTAAGCTTTTACAAGTGTTTATGAAACGTTATGATTCTAGTTGCACAGTTCCAAAAGGTTGATCCTATGGAGAAGAATCGGGCAAGAAATTCCAAGAACACGTTAAAATATAAGGTGTCTTAAAATATATGTTGGTATAATCTTCACTGGCACAATAATGCGATATCAGGATGTGTGAATTGTGAACATTGAATGTCAAAGTTGGACCCAAGTCTGTAATCACAATATGGTTCTCAGTATTTGAGATGTTACTTTAAGAAAATAAATGAACTACCTATGTGGTAAAATACATATTATATCATCAAAGCAGGATACAAATTACGTGTCCATTCAGACATGTCACAATGTAGGTATCTGCCCACATTTACAGGTTCAGTTGAGGTAAATAATACTAACCATAAGAAGACATCTCGAAATGTACATAAAAAATTATGGCCTTAAATTCTCTATAAATACGAAATTAGACCATCATCAAAAAATTTAAATAGTATGATAGTCCCTAGTAATCAATCAATAGCCTAAGGTTGCCAGGGAGGCAACAAGTGCATCCGTATTTTAAACACCACACATTTTTAACGTTAACGTAGTCCTTGATTTTTTATGAGGCTTTCATAACAACAACAGTTTTGACGTAGGTACTTTTAAAATTTCTTGCCAGTGATAACACATTTTGTTTATTGTGGAAATGCACACAATTTCCTAGAAATGATTTATATGTTTTAGTTAGTTAGTCTAAATTTAGGTACCTACCACAATTTTATGTTTATTCCTAGTATTAAGGTTGTGAAGTCACCATTGATACTGGAGTTGCTGTTGTCTGCAGGTTTTTGCGGATGTACATAATGTTTTCAAAAATATAGAGTGACGAAAATGTAAGTATATTGATATTCTTAAAAACTTCTTTTAGGGAATCGCAAGGGCCCATATCGTATGCTCCGCGGATGGCCCTTTTATGTTTGCAGCTGATCCCCACACCAAATACCGTAAAATGCTGTGAAAGTAAGCGAAGTACACTAGCCTGGCTATAGCTACATGCAGCGGGACTTCATCTGCTAGACAGGGTTGAAATGTGCACACGCCACTGCAACTTACAATCAACTGTAATATCTAAGAAAAGAGTGAAAGAACGACTAAGAAGAACGCTAAGTGCAATCGCACTATGCAATAGATTGCATTTGTGTGTGTAAGTGTGTATCTTATGTTAACTATCATTGTGTGAGTGGAGATATTGGATAAACTTCCTATCTTTCCTAGTTTCCTGGTAACATTCGATGGTACGATGCATTTTCAGTGCATTGCATTGCTTGTTTGCCACAACCGCGGTATTGGACGCGTATTGTACAAAATGTAATTCTGATAAATAGGTATGATTTGCTGTTTCAAGAACTTATTTACATTTGAAGCCTAAACTGAAATGAATTTTATTTTAAGTACCTACCTTCCTAATCAAATATAATTAATAATAGTATCTAATTGTACCTTTTTTTTATTCCGTGTGGGAATCCTCATAGATAATATTCTGCTGCAGTCAAATTTCTACTTGCTAAGCAATAATTTCCTAACATTATTATTTTGGTTTGAAGGGTAGGTATTATAACTAACGACGGGTTGGGGACATCCGCGGTTTCACCCGGGCTGCTCCATTCCTATTGGTCGTAGCGTGATGTTATATAACCTTCCTCGCTAAATGGACTGTCCAACACAAAAAAAAATTTCAATTCCAACCAGTAGTTCCTGAGATTAGCGCGTTCAAACAAACTCTTCAGCTTTATAATATTAGTATAGAATATAACTAATGTATTTAGTCAGTGAATTAGAATCGCGCCAGTGAGACTAACGCTGGTGTCGCTGTGGTCTACGTCTTTATAGGGTGACCTTGAAAACATGTGACAAATTTAAATGGCAGTGAAATGAGTACTTACTAATTTTAAAATGTAATTTCAATCTAAATTGTAATTTTTTTATTTTATTTTAGACATTGCAAACTAAGCTGCTAACTATTAGTCTTCAGGTAGGCATGAATTATCGGTATTTATCTAAATAACACAAATAAACAATTTCAAGCAATTAACAAAATATATGCGCGACGCGGCCGTCCAATTTATTATGCAGATAGTTACTACGTGAACTGTAACGCTTTGAACTTACTATCATTTATCTATTTTTTTCTATTCACAAGAAAGTATCAGTCGAGGCGCACGAGACGTGGCCAAATTCTCTTTGCAATACTAAAAAAGTATAATTATTTTCCTTAATCACGTGCTCTAAATTTTCTTTGTTACACCTAAAATCATAATAATATATATATATATATTTTAAAATGTCACGTCAATTAAATTTCACCCTGTTTAATTAAAATATATGTTGCGGTTGCCGCTTACCGTCAGATGGTCGGTGCATACTGCATAATGCATGTATGTTACCCATACTTACAAAAGCAGTGATTTATGTATAGAAAGTGAAAGTTCCCATTTCTCAGTATCTTATTGCTTCATGATAGCCTAGTACTTCAGATATTCTCCACAGTTGTCGATCAATACTTGGGACTGCCGACCACGTGACAGTGCCGGTGGCTTATTAAAGTAGGTAAATACGGCGGGTAAAAAAGTGATTTAAAAAAAGTTCCGATATATTTACCAAATGCCGTGATATTATAAAATTTTAATGCTCAGATGAATTTGTGTTACCGCGTCGGTAGCATCAAAATAGTAGTATACGCAGGACTAATATAAAAAGTAGGACTGTCATTACTTATTAAAATAACAAGATTAAATCAGTTAACACTAGCAATTATTGTTTATTATTATATATTAGGATCAGTTCAGGTTTCAAAGATATACCACTAATCCTCCTTTTAAAAGAAAGGAGGATTAGTGGTATGTTTATATATTATAGCAACAGATAACTTTAAAAACGATGTACCTACTACTTACTGAAATGTCTTTTTTTTAAATAAGCTCGTAGCAATGTGGGTCGCACATTACTAGTATTCTTGTTAACCCCTCGTGCTAAGCTAAATGCTTGTGTTACGAGTGGGTTCACGTCAGTAGTGCAATGGGTGGGTTTCGAACCGGCAACCACATGATCGCAAGTCCGACGCCATAGCCATTAGGTTACCGCCGCTTGTCTGCAATTTGTTATAATGCTTTCTAATAATATTTCAAAAGTAGGTTTCACACTTATAGGTTGTTAGAAAGATAATTATTTCAATCAAATACTTTGACAGAATCGTAAACAACTTTCTTTTAAATTTATTTAATATGGAAGACAATTACAAAATATTATTTCAAAATCTGCTTTTGGAATCCGTTTTGGTTTATAAAAAGAAGCATCTTACGTTACAATTTTATTTGTTCCCTTAACTTAGTATTTAAAAGACAGTAAAAAGCATTAGGTACCTACTCATCCGACCATAGTAATATAGTGATATATAAGAAATTGAAATAAAATCGAACATTATTTATTAGTTTTTATTTTGTAATGAGCATGAGAAATCAACGGCGTATAACAGAGTGGAACTGATTTTATATATTTTTTAAATAGCTTGTATTGTCCCTTTCCAATTTTCTCGTTGTTGCGTTTTTCTCTCCAGTTCCCAAGGAAGGCATCAGGGTCGTCCCGCGATCTCCTCCGTTGCCCGCCGCATCTCCGGCTAACTGCCTCATGGCTCCAGTTTTGTGCAATAAACGCCCATAAGTTCATCCAGCATGCTTCTGACGTGGTCCTGCCCAGTCCCATATTGGTTTTGCAGCTGTAAAGAGTAATTGTTGAAATAAGTACACTTTAATTACTTCTTTACCACGAAAGCTACAGTAAACATGGTACAAGTTATAATTATTCGGTTTCACTCGCGATCCAAAAGGATTTACTTAGTTATAACTTGGTCTATAGCGGCGTATCAAGCATGTTTCATTACAATTGAAAACCTGACCACCAAAAACCAGACATACAAATAAACAAACAAAGTTTGGCTTTTATTGCTCTTATAAAAACTCCTTTATTTTTTTATACCTACTATTTGCAGGCAGCAGCAGCAGCAGGCTTACTCTTGAAAACAATACAATACCAATCCAAACGTGGTCCGATTCCAATGTCAATTTGGCTGTCGGGCGATTTCGTACTCGTGAGCACAAATCCATTAACCTTGTATCGGCATCCTGATTGGTCAATGGTTGGGTCGTTCCCCAATCCTACTTAGTTCACTCAATCACCGCGCAATATTGAAACAATTTGGCCCTAGTCTCGGATTCAAGACTACGAAACTTGACGAAACGGCATAATTCTAATGTCGATGTATCGGAATTGAGTTCAAGAGTAAGCCCCCTGTTACGATTTTAATAAATTAATATCGTGATATTCGGTGACGTCTCCACAAATCATAAAACGAAGAATGAAGTTATCGTAGCGTTTTTGCTGAGAAATCCAATTAATTAGTACTATTATGTGGCATGTGCACCAAGTTTTATAGAGACTATTATTCAGTTATTATTTTCGGACTGCCTCATTAGTCTAGTGGTCCCAAGCGCAACTGCTACGCTAGAGGTCCTGGGTTGGATCCGTAGGTCGAGCAGTGTTATTGGGTTTTTCTATGAAATTTTCAGTAGCAGCTCGGAGTCTGGGTTTGTGCCCGGTTAATGGCTATAGGCTCGTCTCCTATAACATGGGACCTAAACATACCAGGGAACTGTGGGGTGTATATTACGTACGCCTCTGCCTAACCCTTCGGGGAATACAAGCGTGATGGTATGAATGAAATATTTTCTGAATATTTTTGAACTATTTTATTTTTGCATCGTAAAAAGGATTATGTACCGATTGTTATGGAGAGTACAGATTACAAACTTTTGTGGTCTACCGTCTAATTGCTACGCAAGCTCGGGCCTCAAATGTACACGTTAGTTTCCTTTTCTTACTTTCGCTTGGTGAACAATGTTATTTTGACTAATATGATTTTCGAAACGCTGTATTTATGTATCTATCAAAAGTTTACACGTTTAAAAACAACGAGGCTACACAACAAGGTCGCTACGGCGTAGCGTTATAACTTTACGGTCGCTACGAATTTCTTGTAGCAATTATTTTCGCCTACGGATTTGTTTGTTTAGCTATTAAAAAGACAAAATATGCGTCGTGTTTACAATTGGATACGTTATAGAAAACCAAAAACCATAAGAATAATAAATGAATTTAACTAATTGTAATATTTAAATAACATGTTTACGGTGACTTCAAATAAAACAAATTAAAACAAAATTTTTATGATAATGTTACTGTTACACGTCGTGGTGACATGAAGGAAAATAGATTTCTAAGCAAATAAATGTAACACATGGCATTTAACTCGTTGCAATAAGGCATGTATTTGCATATTGAACTGTAACTTTACAACGTACCAGACAGCTGATAGACTTTCTAAAAGCTCCTTATGTCCTAGTACAGGTACGAATGGAAAGCGTGTCTTCGGTAGTTTCAAACCCGCAATGTAGTGAAACGGCGAGCGAAAAAAGGAAATTTATTATTTTTCTTTTGTAGTTTGCTATGAAAAATATTTTTACATTCACTTCACACATTTTCACAACTTTTTTTATATTCATGTCAATATTTTTTGTATTCATATCATTGTTTACTGTAGGATATTTTAGTTTACTTTTAGATGTATAAAAATCTATAGGTACCTATAAATTTGTAATAGGCCAATATCTGTACAATATAGATACCTACCTATTAAAGAAAAAACTGTCAGGAGAAAAAAGCTCAGGATTTGTGCCCTGAAACAGCGACACGGGGCCGCGGCAGACCACGAAGGAGATGGCGGGACAAACTGGATGTCTTCCTTGAGAATTGGAAAGAAGTAGCGCACAATCTCGACCGCTGGAAGGAATGTAGAGTGGCCTTTGCCCAGCAGTGGGACAGCACGGTTTAGTAATAAAAAATAAATAAATAAAAGAAATACCAAGTACCAGAAGCTAAAATATCAATTTTTATAATTTTTGTCTAGCTGTCGGTACACGCATCACGCAAAAACTACTGCATAGAATTGAATGCAGTTTTTACCGATGTATTGCTAGAGAACTTAAAGTCTGGTGCATGTTTCATCTTGATACGCCGCCTAGAATCGGATTTATGGTACGTTAATCTTTTTGGGACGTAAGTGAAACTGCGGACAACAGCTTTATTTAATTAAATTTTATTATAAAATGTTTAGCCTACAAACTATTCAATTATAAATGTTTTTTACAAACTATATTTATTTAATTATAAACCGGTCTGATAATAAATAAATGATAATCATTATAAATAGTTTCGTAACGTGATTTTTGATATACCGAAACGTAAAAGGGTCCTCCGACCAGGCTCGACCTGGGGATCGAACCCAGGACCTCAGGACCTAATGTGGCAGTCAAAATATAATTTCGATATGAAAAATAAGAAAATGCGAAAATAATAAATAAACTATTTTTTACGGATTTTATCGCGTTGTATTGATATTACTCGAATAACATGTTTTTAGGATGTCCACGGTGAATCAATTTCGCTTTTTCTGCTTCTGAATCGATTTGGTAAATTTAAAGTCTGAATATGGTTTCTAGGCAAAGGTAAATTGGAATACTTGCTCGGATAATTGAGATATTCGTGAACAACTGAACGCAGCTTTTTCTATGGGATTTTTGTATGATTTATTAAAAATTGAGTATCTTATCTTATCTTATATAGGGCCGCGGCAGCAATGCCACAGTGCACTTCGACCCAATGGGATCTTTTGTGCTTCCCCTAGATGCCTATGACACATCCCCGCCCAGTTCTTCAAACAGCTCTTCCATGAGCTTTATAATGAGGCCTGGGGGTAAGAGTCTTTAGTCCTCTGGTCTTGGATAACCCTGCCCTAAGAGGCGCATGCGCTTTCTGCCATTGCATCGCATGTACACAAAAGGTGTTCCATGCTTTCAATTTCCCTTTTGGAGGCCCTGCAGGCTGATATCTCTGTCAGGCTCATCTTTTGCAGGAGAGCGTTAGTTCCGAAATGTCCGGTCAGAGCTCTCAACAAGTGACGGGCCTGCCGCCTGCTTGAGTTCCAAATGGCATTTTGCCATTTCGATGAATTTCTTGGAGTGAGCAAGTCCTGTGAGGCTCAACTACTCATCCGTGTGCGTCGCCATTGCGTACTCCCGAAATGTCGTCTTGACTGCGCTTGAGGCCAGTCCTACAAATGGTTCCGGTCCAATTAGTGATGTTTCAGAACCTTCCCTTGCCAGCTCATCAGCGTGCTCATTGCCCATAATCCCTCTGTGCCCAGGGACCCATACAAGCCTGACCTTGTTTCGCTTTCCTAGCTCGTTTAGAGTCCGGGCAGCGTCCATGACTTGAGTCGATCCTGTAGGAGGTCAGGGCCTTGAGTGCCGCTTGGCTGTCACTAAGAATGTAGATGGACCTGCATGTGGTACCACTACTTTCTATCTGTTGTGCACAGGCAAGAACAGCATATGTTTCCGCTTGTAAAACTGTGGCTAATTTGCCCATGCTTTAACTAATCTTGTAGTCCATTGCGTATAAACCCGCCCCTGTACCCGATTCGGTTTTCGAACCGTCAGTATACCATATCAGACTGCCCTCCTCTGGTGGGTCTAGTCCCTTTATCCATTCTTCCCTTGACGGTAGATGAGCCTTGTAAGACCTCTTGAACATAAACACGGGCTGCATTTTGTCGCAGTGCATGTTCGTTATTCCGTCGAGGCCCTCCTGTATATCAAAACTTTGTGTGTTTAGTTCTAGGCTTAGAACTATCCCAGTCTATTTATTGCCAGTCTGTGTAGTGCTAGACGGGCCTCAGTCTCTATGACAATATGCAGCGGTGCAAGGTTGAGTACCCTTTCCATCGCCGCTGTTGGTGTGGCTTTGAACGCCCCTGTGATAGCTAAGCATGCCGTTCGCTGTAGTTTAGCAAGGGCTTCCTTGCATATCCTTAGTTGCATTCTAGGCCACTAAACGATGCTGCCATACGTGATGATTTGCCTAACCATCATGGTGTACAGCCATTGCGCAACCTTTGGTCTAAGTCCCCAGGCTTTGCCATACGCTGAGCGACACATCCCCAAGACTCTTAGAGCCTTGGTTATAGTGTTGTCCAGATGTATTCGCCACGTCAGTTCTTATCCAGGGTGTCTCCTAGATATTTTACCTCTATGGCCCAGTTTAATTATTTACCATAAAGCCGAAGCTGGCCAAGGCCTGATAGCAGTCTTTTCTTAGTAAACGGAATGACAACTGCCTTGTTTGGATTGATAGAGAGGTGATTTTCTTCGCACCATTTCTCTACTTTACCAAGGGCCCTTTGGATCAGATCAGAAACCGTGTTCGGGAATTTTCCGTTGACAAGTATGACTATGTCATCGGCGTATCCCACGGTTAGTAAAGGGCCCTTATTTAAATTGCTTAGTAGTGAGTCTACCACTAAGCACCACAGTAACGGTGACAAAACTCCCCCTTGTGGACAGCCTTTGGTTGTCCTAGCGTGAAGTGTGTCGCCCCTAAGAGGGGACTAAATAATCCTACTCCGTAGCATGCAGGTCACCCATCTAATGATGGTTTGGTTGATGCTATGGTTTTCTGCAGCTCGCTGTATCGATTCAAAGGTCGTGCGATCGAAGGCTCCCTCGATGTCAAGAAAGGCTCCGACGCACACCTCCTGTGATTTCAGTGCCGCCTCTGCGCGGATTACGACGTGATGTAATGCCGCCTCTGTTGATTTCCCTGCCTGATAGGCGAACTGAAGTCCGTGGAGAGGGTATCTTTTTAGCGGCCCCTCTCTAATATACCTATCAAGCATTTTCTCAAGTGTCTTGAGTAAGAACGACGATAGGCCGATAGGCCTGAAAGCCCTGGCATCTTCATAATCTCCCTTGCCAGGCTTGGGTATGTAGGTTACTTTGACTTTCCTCCACCGTGCAGGTATGTACCCAAACGCTAGGCACGCCTTGTACAGTCTGCATGGATGCGGTATCAGAATCTCAGCCCCCTCCTGTAGTAAAATAGGGTAGATCCCATCCGGCCCAGGGGCTTGAAAGGCTGGAGGCCCATCACTGCCCATCTGAGCCTATGTTCATCTACCGCCTTCTTAGCAGTGACCCAGTCAGCCCTTGTGGTGCGAATGGATGGCTCCTCCAGGGTCAATGGGTCCTTCTTGTCATCATCAAGTTTTACTGATCATGGGAAATGAGTTTTGAACATTAAATTGAAGACCTCCTCTCCTCCTCCTGTGAGTCTCAGCCAATTTACCATTTCCATCTTTTATAGATGCCAGTAGAATGGCATGTAGAAATTGCCTTACTAAGCCTCATGCCTTCAGAAACACTCTCGATTGCTCGACAGTGTCCCCTCCAGCTCGTGCGCTTGGCTCTTCGTACAGCCAAGTTGAACTTTGTTAGGCTAGTACTGTAGCCCGAATAGTCATTATTTGCTTTGGCGGAATTAAAAGCCTGTCGCGTTTCTCGACGTAATTGACTATTTCCGGAGTCCACCACGGCTCTTTCTTACCAAGTGCCTTCTTTTCTGGACTGTTATCTGTCCACGCTGTATGCAGGCCCTTAGTAACCCTGTCAGCTTCAAATTCAATATCTAGTACAGAATTGAGCTTACCTATAGGTTTCCCTAAGTTTACTTTCAGGTCTCTGCGAAACGCATCCCAGTCGGTATGCCTAGGGTTCATCTTTCGTACAGTCACATAGTCATTCTGGGTCCTATACCTAAAGTATATGTACCTATGATCGGATCCGGAGATCTCATTCGGTACATGCCAATTTACAATGTGTGCGCCTGCCCTACTAGTGGCTAGCGTGACATCAATAACTTCAGCCCTTCTCCTGTTAACAAAAGTAGGTCTGGTGCCTCTCTCTCTCTCTCTCTGAAGGTTTGCGCTTACCACGTAATCCAATAGATCCTCCCCTCGCCTGTTCACATCTGTGCTGCCCCAGACGATGTGATGCGCGTTTGCATCACAGCCAATGACCAGTTCTGTGTTCCCTTGGCTGCCATATTCTACCAATTTCTTGATGAGTGGTGATACTGGCTCCTTGTTCTCATAGAGAAGGTATGCCGAGGAGAGCAAGATCTTGTGTGCCCTCTTCCCCGTCCCTAGGTGGATCCATGTTGTTGTTAGATCCCTAGAACATAAATCACGTACGATGGAAGCATCTATGCCATTCCTGACATAGATGCAGGCACGCACGTCGTTAGCGGAATGTTGATAAATTACCCCCCCTGTCCCGCCCAAACCCTTTATCTCACCCATAGAAACGTAAGGTTCTTGAATGAGGGCAATATCAAATTTGTTCATTTGAAGAAGAGAATGAGAATGTTGCAGGTTAATTTGTACGCACCTTAGTCCCTCCATCTTGTCACTTGCAGATGGGTATTGCGAGGTTCCTATATTAGGCCCGTCCAGCCCCCGCCGGTGAGCCAAGATCGAGTAGATCCAGTCGGTCGTCGGGTTCGATTCCCAGCAGTCGAGCAGTATTATTGGGTTTTTCTATGAAAATCTCAGTAGCAGCTCGGAGTCTGAATTTGTACCCGGTTAATGGCAATAGGTTCGCCCCCTTTTACATGGGACTGAAACTGAACTGTACCTCCTACTTACTATACCTTAAATAACATTGATACGTTATAAAGTTATTTTAGTAAAGCAAAAATTCAATCGCGGGCGGCATTCGAATCCGCGTCTTCTGGTTAGATACACCAGACGCTCCGACCGCTAAGCCACAGCGAACCCCACCCGCCTGATTAAAATTTGCCTTCCCATTCTGAGTTTACGTCATAAGGTGACGTTGGCGACATCTATTGAGAAGCAAGTTACCTTGTTTCTCAACCGACATGACTTACTTTACAGTTAGTTCGATATCGTACGATGCCGCCGTTCGCGGAGGCTTAGCGGTCAGAGCGTCTGGTGTATCTAACCAGAAGACGCGGATTCGAATCCCGCCCGCGATTGAATTTTTCCTTTCTAAAATAACTTTATAATCTTAGCATGGAAAATGCAAAAAAATCACAAAAAGATTGATACGTTATGTTTATGTTTTTATGAAATCAGGAAAACCTGACGTGATAGTTCACGCCAGTATTTCCTGAAGGGTTAGGCTGAATAATTGTACTAATGGGGTGTACAGTTCGGCGGTTACTTAAGGTACCATGCTAGTCCCGACTAATCTTATAAATACTAACTACCCCACTAATCCTATAAGTAACTATGTTTGTTACCTTTTCATTGCCATTCATTTTTTAATTCAAGATAGCAGAAATCAACTCATACTCTGAGCTCTGTTACTAAGAATTTCTCAGAAAAATCCAATAAACTTTGCTCGATCTGGGAATCGAACCCAGGATCTCTAGTGTAGCAGTCGCGCTTAGGACTACTAGACTACATTACATACCATCACGCCTATATTCCCCGAAGGGTTAGGCGGAGGCGTACTAATATACACCCACAGTTCGCTGGTATGTTTCAGTCCCATGTAATTAGGGGTAATGTAATTAACCATTAACCGGCCACAAATCCAGACTCGGAACTACTACTGACATTTTCATAGAAAAACCCAATAACACTGTTCAACCTGGGAATCGAAACCAGGAACTGTAGCGTAGCCTTCGCGCTCAGGGCCACTAGGCTAATGAGGCAGTTATAATCTATTTTTAACTAGTAAGTATAATAAAATATTTTCTCAAATACAAAAAAAGTGTTTTCTACTCACCTGTAGCGAATGTATGGATGAAAATGTTTTCGGAAATATCTTTTGAAACACAGGCCGACCAATTCTGTAATTTAGCGACTAATTTCGACTAATTCTGAGTGCAAACAGATTTCCGCTAGGTGCTTTGGTTGTCGAGATACAGCGGTGGCCCAGCCAGAAAGAGTCCTTTCTGGCTGGGCCCCCGGACTATCCTTATAACTTTTGAACAATCGGTGACCGTGGCCCAGCCAGGAAAAGCCACACCAGTATTGATGTGTGTGTGTTCATATACATGTTGCTACCCCAACGTGTGTGTGTGTGAATGCGAGTAGGTTTAAGCGACTACCTAGCGTTCATATTTTCCTGGTAGCTTCAGTAGTATGAGTATATCCAATGAATTTTCAGTGCAACGATTGCTTGAACGTTCACGTTGTTTGCAAGCAATGAATGCATTCATACCAGCCGATTGTGTAATGCGCTCTTGTTCTATTAATATTGGTAATATTGGTACGTACTTGAATACGAGTACACATTGTTTATAATTTAAACTTTTGGGAATCATTAATATCATTATAATCAACAGTATGACTTCACTCGTTACTGGGTAATAAACAAATAGGTCTTTCTTAGTTCCTGCGATCCACCACAGACTGGTGATATTAACATAAAAGTCGCGCATAAAAGTTCGCACCTCTAACTTTAATGAGTCCCAAAAAAATTTCGTTTGCACAAATAAATAACTTTCCATTGCAAGCTTGCTTGCATTGCCATTTAACCAGAAGAACCTAAATAATCACACTAGATTTTCTAATAAAAATGTTCTTAGATTTATTTATTTCAAATATATATCATAACATTACAGCCGAAGCCAATACGTTATTTTGTTAAAATATATTAAAAAAATACAGTTAAAGTAAAAATAAAATAGAAATAGATACAGAAGACAACAAAAACAATGCATGCTAGGTATACTTACCTAATTACCAACAAATTTTTAACTGACCTCTATCATAACTGACTGACACACACACATCATACCTCATAACTGACACTATCATAACTGACCACTGTCAGATATTATTAAACTTTAATATTAAAAAGTAGTCGAAAGATATGTAGTGAGTGCATTTTATGCAATTACTTATTACTCCCAGCATAATCTGTCTATCTAATCTGTCTGTCTAAAGTATATCTAGTTAATAAGATTTACTCATTTTTGGATCGATAACTTGTATGTGTCGAGTAACACTATAAACACTGAAAAGTTTTTTGATGAATAAATCAATTTATTTAGGTAACTATCCATTTGGAACAGCGCAGTGAGCTTGGCGCTGCGGCTGAGTTCGCTACGTCTTCTAAGATCTTCACCCTGGTTCTATTAGAATTTATATATTTTCTATTATATGCACAAGGATGGTGGAGTAAGCCTACTTATCTTACAGTGACCCTAAAATTTGGTCTTCATAATTTTTTGGCGATCTTTAGAGCATCAATTTGTAAGCGTTTGCACGCAAGACATTTGTGATTTATACATATATTCAGAAGTGTATTAAGATTAAAAGTATCATAGAGAGGATATAGTGGATATAGTGTCATAGTTGTCTGGTCGGTATATATGACACTAGAGCGATTTGTTTCCTTTAGAAAACATGTAGTAAGTAGATTATGAATTCAAAACGTCAACATATCAACAGATAGGTTTCTAAAACGCTCCCACTTCATCGTCATATTAGAAGCACTTGATGATAGTGTAACTTATCTGATCTCTAACTTATTGTTACTAGGATAAAAGATAAATAAAATGTTCTAGACATGGCTTTTGAACACGAGGTCCGAAATTGATTTTGAGGTAAAGCAATATCTCGGTTAAAAAATCTGTACAGCATCCTAGAGTTTATATTTGTGCATGCTTAATGGCAAGTATAGGTTCGTTCCTAATATACCAGCAAATTCTTGTTGTCCTATGAGTGTCACTGCCTAACTTTTCGGAAATTCCCCGTGTAGCCGGTGTGATGTTAAATATCTGTGTGATGGTATGTAGTAGTTGTGTATGGGTTTAATTCCTTAATATCTGCTTTATTTAATAAATAACTGGCAATATTAAATGGCCAATAGAAACATTTTATAATTAGAAAACAAAATTTTAATCTTGACAATTTTATATGCTCCATTTCAATCGTTAGATATCTGAGGAATAAAATTGACAGATTTTCTATGGAAAAAGTGTTAAAAATTCAAATTTATTCCTCCGATAAAGCTAACTAGCGGTGGAAAAATCAGCCCTTTTCATATACCAAATGTAACTCAGATGTCCCAAGCGCAAAATAACAGAAAAAAAATCGAAAATTGTTGTACATATTCATTATAGGTATGTCTATTTTAGCTGCAAGAGGTCTATATCTATCCCACCCATAATATTGTATGGATGTTGCAGACATGACTTTTTATTTCATTTATCAATATAAAAAAAAACTCATTTGTTTTCTTGTATAGAACATGCATCTATCCATTCTCTTGAATCTGAAATAAAAATATGACAATATACAGAGCGACAATCACGACAACAGGACATTACAACATAAAATCTAATACGCCTGCGTCTGACGTCTATATCTAGACGAATTGTGAAATGTTATTGACCCGGGCCTCAGCCATAGGTACCATGAGTACCTTAATTTTAAACTCTGAGTCGACAAAAACGATAAAAATATGAGTACGTAGCTGTACACGATTAACGGAGATGAGTAGACTACTGAAAATAAATTAAGTAATTATTTAATTGTATATTAATCAGATTTTTTTTAATAAATCTATTTTCACAATGAATAAATTTACTTAATAAAAAAAATACTATAAAGTGAAGCGCACAATTTTTACAGTAGTATCACAATATAACAGTATTCAGCTTTAGTGCTTTGTTCATAGTTCTTATTCCATACTACTGAGTCAATTAGGTCCGCTCTCGGCCAAATTGACCCGCAGTATGTGCCCGTACACTGCTTGCAATGATATTTATAAAGCTTTTCTAACTAACGCCATCTATTGAGACACCGGGTACGTACTTATAAGGGGCGTAACTAGAGGCTGTGTAGGAAAAGCTTGGAAATACTTGATATTCGTTTTGCAATGGAAACCTAAGGATTATTGGCATAGAGTTTACTTTTCTGCGAACTTCATTCTCTTCAGGTTAATTACTAATATTAGTAGGTAAGTTAATATCCGCAATGAACAATAATATATTTTTTGGTCATTATCATCTATTCGCCATCTCGGTAATTGGAAAATTATAACAATGTATTAAATTTAAATAAAGGTCATTTCAAGAAATGAATAAACTGTTTTTAATTTGTCAATACAGATAGATAAAGCACGATACTTCGCGGATAGAAGTTGTTTTACGCTTAGACACTAGGAGAAAAGGACTCGCAGAAGCTCTATTAAGAAGGAAATCTTCAGTTAATTTCCCGCGAATGTATGTAACCTCTATTGAACCTATTAAAATTATAGAAACTTTATACACAGTTCGGTCGAAATCACTGTGCATGTCAGCGTAATTAATGTCTTTATTAAAGATGATTTTGTAAGAAATATTATTGAAATGATTTAACCTACGCGGCTATTCAGAACACTAACTTCAGACACGCACAGTTATTTTGACTGAACTGTACGTATGCCTTCAGATTGCATTGGGCGGGGCGTTATCCGTAACAATTCACCACGTTCTTGTTAACCTATCACTATCCTTGTCTGCACTGAGTCTATTTACCTTAGTAAAAAAGCAACCACTATATATTGATATGAAATCTTCTAATTTAAGGACCGCCATGACTGACTAAGCTTTCGTAACCATGGAGCCGCGGCGTCGTTACCATGGATATAACCACAGCAGGACCAGGATAACAGGACTCCCGAAGAAGTTTTCGGAAGTTGTTTTTGAGTTTGTAAGAATCTTGATGTGAAACTAAGATTGTCTATTTTATGATTAAGTATTTACAAAAAATTAAAATCATCTTTCAATAATTAGATCCGTATTTGTCATAAATATTCCGAATTTGAGGTGTTCCAATAATAGTATGATAATTATTATTATGATGATAGGCCATTTCAGCTTCAAACAGAATAGGTAATATCTAATAGCTAATAGCTAATAGCTAATACTGATTCGAAATACGAACATGTCAGTGTTGTGTAAATGTGTACCATCTGAAAAACCTCTTACGAATTCATGAAAACCTAGTGTGTAAAATTGTGAATTCGTTTTAAATCAATACTGAGGACTTGAAGGGCCACGTGACATGAGGGGTGGGTTAACAATATTGCCGGTAGCGTGTCGAGTTCTAGATAAACACCAGTGCAGTTCACGCAAACTGCAAATGAACATGATATCCTATATCAAAATATTTATCCTCGAAAAAACCTATTGAACCTTTTTGAATATTATAAACCACAATGGGATCATCATTCCAACAAATTTCAAAAATAAAATCTAATTCGGAGGGTATTTATTTATATTTTTGGTTTTACAGAAAAGTAGTTTGGTTTCATAAAATGGGTTTTAGTAGAAAAATTAAACGTTGAAATATTTATAAGGAGGACTTATTGTGTTAAAGTCTATAATTTTGTAATGTTATTAGAGCGACACGTCAAAAATGCTCAATATTAATAAACTGCCACGAAACTATCATACTCGTAAATATAGATGCGCGCAACTAAAAACTTTTGGAAAATAGCAAATTTCTCATGTGATGTAAAAGGAAAACGTTAATGATAATGATTACTTATTTTTTTAAAAGGGTAGTTGTTACATGATTAACAATAACCCAAAACTTAAATAACTTACTAAAATAAAACCAGATAAATATAATTAAGAAAGGGCTCCAAGGAACTCCTTCGCATCGCTATCAGACGGAAGGGTACCTACCCAGAAGGCTGGCTGCATTGCCACCCAACGTGGCAATGCAGATTCTCAATGAAAGTGCACTCGGATCCCATGGTATCGCAAGTCCAGTATCGCTGCCAGTCTTCTGGGTACGTTGCCAGACGACAAAGATGCTCAGGAATACATTGACGCCTAGTTTTTTTTTCATGTGTATATAATTTATGTAAATAGTGTACATAAATAGGTTTTTAACATATCTTATAGTCATTCAAATTGCCGGTAACAAGCCTCCACAGATAGAGATATTAATTCATTACTCTTTCCTTTTCACAGTAAAATATCATTATCTAAAATTCTTGATGCTAACAGTCTGTTAGCTTCTCCCCTTTTTTTCTATATTCTTCTACATAAATCGTGGACAATGATGTGGGTTAAATGTGTTTACAATATTAAAATAAGGAACCTATTGTAACACTGTGCATGTAAGTGCTTTTTGTAAATAATAAATAAAATAAAAAATTAAATAACTCAAGTTCTACTTGACCGATTGCTATAAAATCTGATGTATAGGTAGGTTATGAGACTGGCCAACATTTAGTTAGGGTACTTTTTATCCAACTACAACGGTGCAAAAAAGCGGTAGGTACTATTTTTCCATACTTTTTTTAGATTATCCTGAATCAGAGAAATTGAAAAGCCCACGTTTGAGCTTAATGCTATTAAAATTCGTTCACTTTATTAGAATATTATGCAAAACTTATCTACCTATTGAAATCAAACCAAAAAAATCCATTGAAGTAAGTTTCATATTTAAGTATGTACTAGACTTGCAGAGGTTAAAAATATTACAAAATAAAGCATATATTTTAAGATAAAAATACACTTACAGATAAAGTAAATTACTAACGTACTCATTTAACCAATTTTAGAGTAAAGTAAAGAAGTAAACAAAGAATGTACATTTTTACTCAACAACTAATACGGTGTCATTATTACCTCAATGAATATTTGACATGACATTAGATAGATTATAATTTGATAATACAGCTGGTATTACAGCTTGGAGATTTGAGATTGGAGATGACTTGACAATTATTTTCTTCCTTACAAGGAACGTAGACAAACTCATTTTATAAAGTGAAACCTCCACGGTGTAGAAAAGTATATTTAGAAACGAAATATTTTTTATTAACTCTATCCTAACAATAATACTTATACTATCGAAAGAAATACTTAGAAAGTATATAGTACTCCTGGACACGTTCTACATGATGACAGCTGTACATATCTTGACGATGTCATCGTTTAATATAATAAGTTTATGTATGTATATGTGTGTATGTCAAATGCATGGTATAGTATGTGCGGATTTTCATACAAGCTTTTACTTTCATCTTAGCGGTTGAATTTCCAAAAATCCTTTCTTAGTGCTCGTCTACAGAGCAAAAGGAACCAGGACTGAAACTTTTAGGGATCTAGTTCCTGTAGTGTCGGCTGTGCGTTGATTCGTCAGACAGTCTGTCGGATTCGGCTTTTATATATGTAGAGATTAGGAAGGAAAACTTTAATTAGATACTGGTTTCTGACACTTACGCGAATATTAAATAAAAATAAACCTAGTTTTTCGGATTTAATCGCGTTATATTGATAACTATTCAAGAAAAATAGGAATAAAAGGATCCGAAATGTCGGGAAGTAAATAATAGCAACACACCGCGATAAAATCCGTGAAAAGTAGAAGTTAAATACGGCAAATGGCAACACATAAGTTGCCAATATTGGTGTACAATCACTGACCTCTATATATTACTCTATAGGTACTAGCATATAGTGAAATATAGAGATCACTGCGTACAACACTGGAAAAACATTGTTGTTTTCCAATCATAGTTATGTAATTATTTCAAAAGTCGAGTCAACTTAATATAGTCTTTCAATTATCTCGCTATTTGGGGACAAATAATAAAGTTCTGGGCCCCCATACGACTAAGTAGGCACATAAATACGCGATGATGATGAACGAAAGTAATCATTAGTCTGTTACCTTTTCATGCCTAAACCGCTGAACCAATTTTGATGGATCTTAATAGAGAGACAAAGTGGACCGTGGAGAACGACATAAGCTACCTTTTGTCTTAAAAAATCCCTTAAATAGATAGATTGAATATTCTTTATTGTACATCAAAAATATTACGAAAAACCAATTAGATACATATACAAACATTTTTAATAGCAGGGTATTTGATTAATTAAAAATTGATTGGCTGAGTGAAAAATGAAATTAAATACAAATCGTATTCTAAAAAAATATTTAAATTGGTAATGTTCAAAGACATAAGCATTTAAATTTTTGATGGGGATTGAGAGGGTATGCATTCCCTTTCCCCCAAACGAGTGTTAGTATAGGATTTGTATGGCGCATTGGTTTGTGACGTCACAAACCAGTTTAGTACGTTATCTGTCTAGCATAAAATTAAAATTCTAGTAACTTCCTTATTTTTAAATCGATTTTAATTTTGTTTCTGTTGATGGATTCTATTTATAGTAAATATTTGCTTAAGGCTATAGAAACAATCAGTTAAATAGGCTATTGGCGGTCTTATTGCTAAAAGCAATTACTTACAGACCTTTACCCTTAACGTGCAAATGCTGTTGCTCGCAATTTTATTTGAGTTAGTTTCGCATTTAAACTCTTTTTATTTGTTTTCTGCCACCTTTTAATGTCTAAACCACTGAACGGATTTCGATGAAATAAAGCTCTGTTTTACTTACTTTTAGGTTGGAATCATCAGTCGGTGTCAATCTAGCTTCGAAGTGACCATTTTCTCCCTGCCTTAAGTTATCAATATCTGACAGTGGAACTGTGACAACTGGAGCTTTACCACGCTCTTCCTCTTCTTTAACATCCTTTCTGCGAATCATCGAGTCCTCCAGAGATTGTAATTTTTCTAGTCCACCTTCCGTGCCCTAGAATTAAAACAATTTCAATAAAATTGTTCATAAAACAGTAATATTTTAAGTAACACCAGACAAGATTTTTAGGTTATGGTACATAAATAGTAGGACAACTATGATTTTACAAGATATCACAATACTATAATGCACCTACTCACCCGCGGTAGTTGCGACTCCAGGATTAAATTCTCCTTCGAAGTACATTTTAACGTTGCCTTCGTAGTATCACGGCTAAACTTATTAGTTACCGCATTCGTAATCACCTGAATTTTCTTCATAGCAGTATAGAATATCCAATGTAACTATTCCTAAGTCGTGGAAAGTTCTTGCCATTGTAGAACCATTCGATTTTAAGGTCGGGATCGTCAACAGGTACTAAACTGGCACTCAAAGTGTGCACTTTGGCCCTCAGCAAATTTTGTGACATCTTGAATTTGACTAATGAACTTTGGTGGCACAGCTGACGCCGGAGCCGGTGCTTGTTGTTGATCTCCTTCTAAGCTTTCTAATTCTCTAATTTTAGCCAGCGAATCGGGTTTCAAACTGTCAAGGTAAACTCCACCTCTTCCGAAGCAAGTGATATTAGCTTTAGTAAAATATTCTCCATATTTGTTATACACACTGCACACGTATTCCCCAGTATCGTAATTCTGTGTATCGTTTATATCAAGAACAACAAAACCGAATTCAGAGACAGTTTTAATTCTAGTAGAATGACGTAGCGGCTGACCATTATGGTACCATTCAATCTTCAAATCGGGATCATCAAAGGGGATTATAGTGCATTCAAAGTGAGCAGATTGATCGTCCTTCAAACCTTCAATATTATGTATATGTGTGGTAAATCGTGGTTTTTGTCCATTGCTCTCATCAACGCATTCGAATTTGACACTTATCTCAGCTTGTTCCCATCTATTAGTTGCTCGACAAGAATATACTCCTGAGTCAGTGGTCTTAGTACCAAGTATTTCGAGGTCAACCATGCCTAATGCGTAACCTGTGCGAATGCGATGACTTGCTTCGATAGTTTTTCCATTGTATAAGGGATGCTTCATAATGAGTTATTTGACCTTCACTAATATCGACAATGTCTTGGAAGACTGTTGTAAATTCTGGAGGTCTACCAGTGTCATCATCAGGCTTCTGGCCCGGCTCTCTTCGCAAGGATTCCTCAAGGTTTTTAATTTTTTCCAGTACCTCGATTCCTTTAGGATGTTGTGTTTTTTCAATCAAATTTTCTTTACTAGAACAGAAGACAGTTGATGATGTAAAGGTGTTACCTTTCTTATTATAAGCCTTACAAGTGTAAATTCCACTATCTCTTTCGTACACGTCAGTCAAATCTAGTGTCATAAAGCCACTGTCTAGCCTAGCCACCAATCTAGTGTCACAAAATCACTTGTAAGTTTAAACCTTGAATCTTGCTCTAAAACTTTTCCATTAAAGTACCATTCAATCTTGAGATTCGGATCGTTTCTAGGTTCAACCTGTCCTTCGAGATGAAGCGCTTGGCCTTCAATCAATTGGTGTTCTGCTGCTACGGGCACTACCCATTCCGGCTTAGAATATTCAACATCAGGCACAAATGTTTTCTTAGACTTTGAAAGTCTAACTTCTTCTGCCTGCTCAACGGCTTCCAGTCCAGCTTTTCCTTGCGGGTGCTGTCTGTCAAGGAATTCGGAATGTAATGTTTCTCCAAGTAGCCAGTGACGGGTTTCAATTTTTATGGAAGTAGTAGAAACAGCTTCACCCATAAAGTTGGTCGCTTTGGACGTATAGATGCCAGAATCATCAATTCTGATAGTGTTCATAGATATTGTCACTAAACAAAAAACAAACGAACTCTTTAATCTTGATCCAGTAGTAAGCGACACGCCATTTTTGAACCATTCAATTCTCAAGTTAGGATCTGTTACCAGCTCTAGCTGAGCTTCCAAGAAAACATGTTGTCCTTCGACGAGTTTGTCATAGCTCTTCAGGTGGCTGGTAAAAATAGGCGCCTGTTGAACTTCCGAGTCTACAAACATTTCAGGAACTTTGTTCATGGCGGCTTCCTTCAATTGGATTTGTTCCCAAGCTTCAGGTCTCATCGTCTACAATAGTAGACTTCGTTTTGACTTTAAGAGTCGCTGATGATTCTGTACTTCCAGCTCTGTTTATCGCTTTACACATGTAGAGACCGGCGTCATCCGCCACTACTGAATCGATGTCTAAAGTTACGAAGCCAAAATCATGTGTTGTTCGGAATCTTGAACCTGTAAAAGGAAAATATAATCATCGCAAAACTTATTTTTAATTGAATATTATGTATTTATTTATTATATATTTCATAGTAGACGTACTTAAATACTGATAACTTACCTATTTTTAACTCTTCTCCGTTAATATACCATTCAAATCTTAAACTTGGGTCACCAACAGGCACCAGACGTGCTTCATAATGAGCATGTTCTCCCTCCCATAACTCTGAGGGTCCTGTAAGCACAAAATTTACATTCAGGTTCCTCAAGTCTCCTCTGCTAAAGATGTACAAGTAGCTGGATTTTTTTCATGCCTTCTGGATGTTTTGTATGTAGTTGGATGGCTGCCTTAACTATGAAATAATAAAAATAATTAAAAGATTCCATTCTATGTTTCATGAAACGAAGATTGCTACAATAGTATAGGTATGTATATTTTAACTACACACTGTAGAAATTAATTTAATTACGAACAAATAAAAACGAAAGTTTAAAAACTAAAACCCGACTAAGAAAAAATTCAACTAAAAGGTATAAAACAAGAAAAGTTTCTATCTCCACGAACAGTGGTATCCAGTCTAGAGCCGTGGTCTATTATGATCTGTGGGTGCAAACTTAAGTATAATTACGGCGGCAAGCGACTGCGGCTATAAACTGGATACCACTGTTCGTGGATATAGAAAAATTTTCTTGTTTTATACCTTTTAGTTGAATTTTTTCTTATTCGGGTTTTAGTTTTTAAACTTTAGTTTTTATTTGACACTTTTTGGTGGCTCATGCTAACTTTATTCACTACTAGCTGCAGCCGGCAGTTTCACTCGTCTACCATGTGCTTCTTCAGGATGCAACCTATCTCCTTGCCTAATTTTATCAAAATCCGTTCAGCGGTTTAGGCATTATAATGAGTTAATTGCGCATTTACAATATTGCGTTAGCTGTTGCTACCGGTTTCACTTGCATGCTAAAGGGCTTTTTAAGGCAAAAGGTAGCCTATGTCGTTCTCCAAGGACCAATTTATCTCTCTATCAAGATTCATCAATCAGGTTTAGGCTTTAGGCGTGAAAAGGTAACAGACTGAGAGTTACTTTCGTTCATCATCACCTAACATAAATACGTATGTTAGGTGCCTACTTAGTCGTATGGGGACCCAGAAATAAAATCTTTATTATTTGTCCCCAATAGCGGGATAATTAAAACACTATATTAAGTTTACCTCGAACTTTGATTTAATACACAAATACATTATAGTTGGAAAACAACAATGTTTTTCCAATACTATATGCCAATACTGGCTAATACCAATAATCATGAAGTTCAAACATACTCGTACAATTGAATATATAGAGATAAAAATATATCTATTTCAGCATCCGAATACTTTATTATGCGTTGCAATAATTATTTTTCAATATTTAATTAAGGTTAACATAAAACTCCTACTTTTTACAGATTTTATCGCGTTGTATTGATATTCTTATTTAATTCCCGACGTTTCGGATCCTTTTCTTCTTCCTTTTTTGAATTAAATAATATCAATACAACGCGATGAAACCCGAAATAGTAGTTTTATTTCAATGTTTTATATTCGCGTAAGTGAAAACATTTAAAATATAGCAAATAGCCCACCGGTACCGGGAGCAAGGTTTAAGCTACCGGCGGTCAAGGCTCCAGAGATAGAATCTACCTAACGATTCGGGCTGTGTCCAGTAATACCACTTTCTGAGTATTTCTTCCGATACTTTAAGTATATATATTTAATATAATATTAGAATGATAGAATTAATAGAAATGATTTCGTATCTAAAATAGTAGATATACTGTCTCTACACCGTGGAGGTTTCATGTAATAAAATAAGTTTGTCTACGTTCCGTTCAAGGAAGAAAACAATATGTCACGTCAACTCCAGACTAGTAAATGACAGCTGTAATGTCAAATATTCATACTCAATCATGCCATCGTATTAGTTGTTATAGAAAAAATTTACACCCATTGTTTACTTCTTTAATTTACTCTAAAATTAGTTAAATCAGGACGTTAGCCATTTAGTTTAACTTAATAGGTATATTATGTTAGTGTATTTTTTTGAATATGCTTTATTTCGTTATATTTTAACCTTTGCAAGTCTAGTACATACTTAATATGAAATTTACTACAATGGTTATTTTTCATGTTCGTTTTCAATCGTTAAATATTATATGTAATAACTTTTGATAAAGTAGACCGATTTCAATTAAATTAAGCTTAAATGCTGTCTCATGATACTGCCAATGCATATACCGCATGATACTCTAGAGATCAAGACAAATCTTACGACACCTCATTTGTTAAAATCAAATAAAACTTTTTTCTGCCCCCTTTTTTGTGTTTTGCGAGCTATATAGGACAATATATAGCGCTAAGGAATGGTTAATGGCAATAGTCATTTTATAGTAAAAACTCAATAACATTTTGCCCGACCTGGGAATCGAACCCAGGATCACTAGTCTAATGAGGCAGTTAGAATACAGATATAAGAAAAAAATCTTGAAACCATTAAAATACTAAATCATAGATGAAGATAGTCATAACACACTGATTGCAAATGAATACCTTATCTTGTTTCTAAACTATTAAAGATTTTCCGAGCTAAATTTGAGGACTCTGTTGAATAGTCTCTTCACAATGGCATAAAGTCAACTAAAAAACGTATTTTTATATATAAATGGTGATAATTTCTATACTCAGATGATAGCCCAATGATATATATACCTATTATTGAATATGTAGATAATATGACCCCCCATCCCAGATTTTCTTTTGAACTCTCCTCGATCTGGGACCACCCTATATAATTAAAGTATTCCTCATCTCTGTAGATTCCTCAAAGGTTTTAACGCGCGAATGTTTCTGAACACCGTATCCATTAGTTTGCGAATTTGAACAACTGATTCTTTTTTCCGCTCAATCGATGAATTGAAACAAAGCCTTTACGTGGTTGCTAGCATAAACTCGTTGTTATACCTAACAATGAGTTTATGCTAGTTCAAAACCACTCCATAAAAAAATAACTCCATAATAACTCCATACGGATTGAACTATTGTTTTCGCCACCGACTTTCGAAACTGTTGTAGACGATATTATCATTTCTTCCGTCGGTACGTGTTATTGTCATTTTATTCTAAATGTTGTCATCAGATATTCGCCAAATTTGTACGGGACCACCTTGGAAGTACCTATACTCTTTTATATAAAAAAGAATTTTTGAAATCGATCCCTAACTGACAAAAATATCGGTGAACATACATAACACAATTCATAGGTACAGACGAACAAGGAACCTCCTTCTTTTTTGAAGTCGGTTAAAAATAACTGCAAGCCCAGGACTTTGATTTAGTATAAAAGTGTTATAGGTACTTAATGTAATGATATGACTAAAATCTTTTAAAATTATGTATCTTTTGAAATTATGTACTTGACCTTTTTTGGGCAGATTTAATAGGTATAAATAAGTTGATATAAGTATCGTGCCATAATGTTAGGTCGCTGTGTAGAAATTCAACGATTTTTGAATGTGTTTTGGGTCGGATTATGTACAATTTTTTGTACACAATCCGACCCAAAACTTGGGTTATTGGGCCATACGAGGTTAAATTACTATTGTTATAGGTATCATGGCGAGAAAGGTATAACGAAACTCAAGCCATTGATCCTAAGAACCAGCGAAGCTTGGTAATTAAATTTGAGGGTAATTTCGTACTGTTCGGCGTGCGACTTTGACCTTCAAATTTTTGAGAACAAGTTGATTTACATTTACCTACAATAGCATAATACTGATCTTCAAACGATTCATTCTCTCGTAACTCATCATCTGACCTTCGGACACAATCAAATCTAACTCATCTTGAATCTAAAAAAAATGATCAATGGTCCGATCTAAGCTTAAAATAGTCTTACGGTTTATCGCACGACGGTGCGAATCGGCAAAGTACAAAATAACATTCGGACCATGGAAACATCCAAAATATGGATATTTTAATCCTACATGCGATAAATGGCGACATCAGCAATTTTCAAAAAGTGCAAAACTGCAGTAGGTTTTTAAATGGTTTTAAAAACATTATGATTTGATTGATAAGTATTTAGGTACAAACATAAACTCTTCAGTAGATGTGATCCTCACCAATGGAATTCGTTTTCTCCTTGCTTTATATTGAGTTCCGAAATAATTGGAATCCATAGACAAGTATAGGTAGATTTTTGTATTTCTTGAAAAATACTAGGACAAATAAAATAGTGCACTTCCAGTGCCTTGTCTCCCTCCAACATCTGCTTCTGCATATCAACACTTGTTTCGTGTGTTCTACTAATTGCAAATGTGTCTGGGCAATGAACTGCCTCAGAGGTAGTGCGGAAATGTGTGCATATATGTTATACCTAATTGAAAATACGACTTTCCTACTGTCTGAAATCGCGATAACTCGAGAACGGTATTTCATAGGAAAAAAGTATATATACCTTTTTTGTAGAAAATTTTAAGATCTACAAATTATCTCTTATCCCTTTTTCCGGTAGCTCTCACCGTTTCAGAGATATACGCAAAAAACTAAAATTTTGTCTGGAATATAATCTTCAAAGACGATTTTATTACTTCGGCTTGTGGAAATCGGCAGATTTTTTTTTCGTGATTCATGCATTATTCCCTTAATAATAAAAAATAAATTAACCGCGCTTGAGAATGTTAAGACATCGTTTTTTTTACAACTTTGTGACCCTCTCAATCCCTTACGTTACGCTCAAATCGTCAGATTTTCAAAATGTATACTTTTTAGCTAGTAATTAACCCACCATACCTTAATCTGACGCGCTCGAGTATTTCCGAGGATCGATTTTTTTTTTACAAATCTGATGGTTGCCTTAGACGTTCGGCCCTATATATAGGGCTCATATTTGGTGGCGATACTCAATAGGGTGCAAGGTATCTCCCCTATGAAAATCTGACGCGCTCGAGTAAATCCAAAATAACATCATGTGCTCCCCAACTATAATATATATGTACCATTTTGCTCAACGACTTTTTGCCATCTTGTGGGTAGTGACATGATCCCATTGTTGTAGAAATTTTGGGACTTCTGATAAAAAAAACGTGACTAGTAGTTTTGGCAGTCCACTTGATGTTAACCTGACCCTGCCTAATGAATTCTGAAGAGATCGAAACAGGTGGAAATCTGAAGGTGCAAGGTCAGGTCTACATGGCGGATGCATTAACACCTCCCAGCCAAACACTTAATTTTTGCTGAGTGGCCAAAGATGTGTGTGGTCTAGCGTTATCGTGATGAAAGATCACACCCTTTCTATTGATCAATTCCGGCCGCTTTCTCCCAATTTCTTGCTTTAATCTCATCAGTTGTTGGTAGTAAAGATCCGAATCGATGGTTCTGCCTGGCGGTAGAAGCTCATAATGAACAATGCCCTTCCAATCCCACCATACACACAGCATCACCTTATTGCGAGTTAACCCGGGTTTTGCCACAGTCTGTGAAGCCTGACCGACCTTTGACCACGACCTTTTTCGCACGTTCTTGTCGTACGTGATCCACTTTTCATCACCAGTTATCGATCTCTTTAAAAACGGTTCAGTTTCATTACGCCTCAATAAAGAATCGCAAATGAGTACACGGTTCGTTAGGTTTCTTTCAATGAGCTCGTGTGGCACCCAAATATCGAGCATCGCGGCTTGCGTTGCTTTTTTCCACTTTTTGTAATAAAATTTTAAAATGTAATGTATAATATATAATGTATGTTTCTTCATTAGATTCACTGAGTTTGACAGAAAGAAAAACAAATGAAAAATAGCGGGAAACAAATTTTTACTAATTTGTTTCTTTTTATAGAATGTAACTTTTTTAATGTTAGCAAAATCAGCCAGATAAAAATAGCCAAACATTTTTTATTAAAAGTATTTACATACTAAATGCGAAAAGACTTATTCCCCAAGCTAATATTTTCGCATACATTTCTCTAGCACTTTCACCTGAGATTAATATGATGTGCGTTAGTAAAACATTCAAGTACGTTCATGAAGTTCTCGATAAACTCCTTAACGGTCATGTGGCCTTAGTACCTTACTAAAATTCCATAGCATGGCGCAGTTGTGTTTCCATGGCAACATACGCTCTGAGGTGGTGTGTTTACCTTTTATGGAGTGAGGGAATAAACAGTTTAATTTAACATTGCACCTTTCTAATTGAAGTTCTGGTTTTAAAAAGGCTACAATATTATGTAGTACCTAATAGTTTAGAAAAGGGTAGGAATCGTGCAACAAGCGTAATTTGTTATTACTGCCCTGAACGTTCTCTCACAGTATCTCATATTATGTTAAACAAAGTTGATACTAAAATGGAAGCCGTACTAACTAGTAACCACACAATTAGCAGGTTTGATAACCTTTTTAACTTTTGTCTTCAGTCTCATCAATAATAATATGGATTTTCTTATGCAACAAACCATTAAATGTTATTTAAATGAATGTGAAAGGTACACTCAAATCCACGTTTGTGTTTGCCTCCAAGATCTCCAAGTGTGACATGCAGGCCCGTTCGTAGTTGTAGTAATTAATTGTTTTTTGAATGTAGGAGGTATTGAGGATTCTATTTCTTCATTTACCCTAGTTAAATTATTGCAAGAGTATAGAATAAGAATTGTTTTTTAACATTGGCTCGGATGCAAATATTAGATCTCATATTTCATGAAGTTACCTAATAAGTGTACCTAATAATATTAATGGAATAAAATAAAGTAGTGTTTATTTAGAACAAAAAAAAAACTTACTAACTAACGTCAATGTTAATACCAAAAACCTTTAACCTTCTTCCAAGTATGCCAGTTTGTCGGCATTATTTCGGCTATGTTGCAGTTTGTCGCCTACAGTGCACAACTACCCCTAACTTCGATGTGTGCATCGCGACACGTTCAGACGTGCCTATGTGGGTGTTATATAGACTTCCTAGGTTAAATAGTTTCCTAGTACATTGTATGCAGGCCGAAGCATTTTGGTTCCAATGCAGTTTTCGGTCGTGAGCTTGCACTGGATGCATTGATGAGTGTTCACGGCACGATTGATTCCAATTTTTAATTATTTTTAATTGTCTAGAAAATTATAAGCTTTATACTGAGGTGGTATTTTATGTATTTTTTGGAAAATCCACGTAGATTATTAACATTAATAATGTCTCAAAATATTTTATGTAGTTTTAAATAACTAAAAAACTATTTTACGAAGTTAAAACGGCTAGACCATTGTGTATCTAATAGTACCTAGTTTGAGGGGCAATCTGATGCACATGAATTTCATTATCATATTATAAGAAAGCATAAAAGTTGTTCCATGTAGATATGTTACTCGCTGGTGAGGTGCCTTACTTTTAGTAAACTCAATTATGAGGGTTGTCTTGAATCCTGATGTCTTCCAAATATCTCAGCCCCACGATTACATGCCAAGAGTCACTAAGTAACGTGTAGCTGAAATATACAAACACATATTAGAGATTTTCTGTTTCCGCATGTGATTATTGTTAATTGTTATTTTTATGTCTTGAATATTTCAGAATCAACGAGTATAAGAAATGTAATCGAACAATGTTATGTTGCGAGAAGGTTGCTTACCTGTGACTCCAAGCCATTTTTTTCTGTTTCTTAAGTACTCGTTCTGATGTGTAGGTCAAAGTTGCATCTCTCTTATCTACATAATCTTCCATAAACTCTTCATCCCTTGCGGAGTTGGTTCCAGGACGGCCGTTCATTCTGCACTGAAACGAGAACGTGTTTTATTTAAATGACCTTTTGAAGCAAAGTATTATACAATTAATTACGTTTTCTGTTTATATTACACTGATCTTTGAAAACCAATACGGTTTTCAGTTTTTCTCAGGTCGCTAAAACCAGATCTTATGACTATAAATATGCACAATATACCGCCAGTGCTACATAGCAGATGCAGTCTAGCCGATGTCATTTTTTTCCTTTAGTCTATGTAATAAAATTATGTACTGGGCCCGATCTATTTAGCCGCTCCGGGTAAAATAAGATTCGCCCGGCTCTTACGCGGTGCAGTCTGTGCAGCTTGGTTTTCCCGATCGTTATTTATAGAACGAATCACTAGGAGAGTATGAAACCAAAACATTGGGAGTACTAGTGGACCATTGAATTACTTTCACTTTCTATGCACTTGTGTAAAGACAGAGACAGCACCATTCATTCATAGTTTGGATGCAACAACTCAACAAGGAACCTGTCGAATTTCAAGGTCCTAGACAATATATATACACCGTGAAATTTAGGTGGTTGTTTTCCCTCAGCAAAACGATCGTAGTAATAATATATGAACAACAGTTTATATATATATATATGAGCGTATCAAGATGAAACATGCACCAGATTTTAAGTTAGACCTCCAGCAATACATCGGTGAAAACTGCATTCAATTTTATGCAGTAGTTTTTGCGTGATACGCGTACAAACATACATACATACAGACAGATAAAAATTCTAAAACTTGATATTTGACTTCCGTTGCTCTAATAAAGATCCCCCCCCCCCCGTATTAGTTTTTCATTAATATCTTTAATGTACAGACATCGGCCTGTTACAATTTTAATATAGCTATAGATACTAAATACTAATATTATACTACAGTCGTTAGTATTTGGATTACAACAAATAGTTTCACTTCATGGGCAATGGTGGGCTGCATAGCTACTACTACGTAGCGCACACAGTTACTAAACTGCGTGCTCTATGAAGCTTACGTACGCGCGTAGCTTTCGTAGTGTACAACATGGTGGCAAGTGTAGTCACTTGCTACGTTGGTGTCTACGAACGTTTGCTACGCGAGTGTTTGTCTCACCGCGCTGCTAAGAAATTTAAATAATACGAGTACTAGAATGGTCATTATTTATGTTTAAAAAAAATTGAAAAGCAGTATAAATTACCAGGCGTCCATAAAAGTAGAGTAACCAGTTTATAAATTTATACGTCTCGCCTATATTTTTCAATTTGTTCTTCTTTGACTTAAAAATACGGACAGAAGTAAAACAGGGGCCGGGTGGACAGAAGATGATTTACGCTTCGATACTAGGATAATAGGAAACGCAGAAGCTCTTCCTACAATTTTACCCCTCTGTAACCAAGGGTCGGTTGTTGCTTACGTAAGTAGCGTCGTTGCCATGGGTAGAGTCACGCAGGACTAGGAAAACAGAACTCAAGAAGAGGATTGTAAAACTTATTTTTGAGTTGGCAGAACAATTTTAAATATTAATAAATTGCTACGTTTATATTACGTATAGATATGGGTTTATGCCAAGGCATTTATTTTTTTCGCCCAAAATGCCTGGGCAGAAACCCATCTATAACCGTGACACAACGTAACGTAACGTCTATAACGTTTTGCAACAGACAAAACGTAAATAATATGCACTGCACCTTTATTTTTAATTCATCTCTTTTAGTCAAATTTCAGTTTTAAATTATTGTAGGCTATTTTTACACACTTTCGTTATAAAAGATCAGGTCCACTAAACAGAAAATTGACCTTATAAAATGGGTTTTAGGACTTAAAAAAGAGATTTCACAGGTAAATTAAAGTTCATATTAAAATGTTTTATGAAATAATATATCAATCAATCAATCAATTAAATCAGCCTATTGCCGTCCACTGCTGAACGTAGGCCTCCCCCAAATAATAATATATGAATATCAATAAATAAAAATAAATACTGAAATATATCGAAATAACTTTTATATTTGTAATTGTAGTAGTAAGCAGCGCGCAGCGTGTCAAATATTGCTCAACAGAAATGTTGCGAAACTTTTGTAAACAAATTTTTTTTTGTGGTGTTTTAAAAGTTAATATGTCATTTTAGTGTCGTTGTTTATTAAATTGTCTTTTTTTTATAAAAAGTAGGATCTGCAACGTCTTGCTAGCGGGATCAAAGACCGCTTTGATGCGGGATGCCACGTGTTTTCAAGTCTCCAGTATTGATTAAAACGAACTGGTACAATGTTATATACTGGGTTTTCATGAATCTGTAAGTGTAATCTGTTTCAGGAATCGTATATAATGGTACTAGCGACCCGCCCGCGGTTTCACCCACGTTGCCCCATTCCTAAGAGCCGTAGCGTAATGTTAAATAGCTTAAAAACCTTCCTCTTGAATCACTCTATCTATTAAAAACCGCTAAACCGCTTCAAAATCCGTTGCGTAGATTTAAAGATTTAAGCGTACATGAGGACGGACAGACAGCAACTGCGACTTTGTTTTATATTATGTAGTAATGATGATGCGTTCCCTTCACACGGTGGCCCACGACACATACATATTTTCAAATTAGGTATTTCTTTTTTTTTTGCGTTTGTTGTCGATTCGATAAGAAGAAGAAGTGTCACTTATATAAGCTGTAGAGCGCCGTAATCAAGTCGGTTTCTTTTGTTTTTAGGGTTCCGTACCTCAAAAGGAAAAAAGCGGAACCTTTATTAGGATCACTTTGTTGTCCGTCCGTCTGTCTGTCAAGACCTCAGTGGGCGAGTCCGGCTCGCACCGGTTTTTGTGAACTTACAATACTTTCAAAACAATAGTTGAAGTCAATTCACAGATACTTTTATTAATACAATACAACTTTGATAGCGCTTATCCTGGAAAAGTGACGCTATCCAAAAAATATGTAAGTACTTATAAGACATATTTTGTTATGTCAATGTTTAAAAAAAAACTAAAATGACAGAGGACGCACTACACAAGGTCGAAATCTTCAAACCCCTTTGATTTCAGTATCAGTTTAGTGTATTGGTACGATGTGGCAGAGAGACGAAATATACTTTTGTCGCGTTCACCTTCCAAAAAGCGTTCGGCCTTCGATAAAGTATTTCCCAGCAATAAATTATCTAACCTACTGATCGGCAACATCCGAATAAATTGAAAACGTTCTACCAGGATTCCATAAAGTTACTAGAGGCTCTGTTACTTGATACCACGGGCGGGGTTGTTTGTACACACTGCACCTCCACGTGGTGTAATCTTCAACGCGCCTGCGTGACTGTCTGGGACCTTGTCGAATTCATATCGTGATACTAGGAACCTTTAAATAGAACGAGTTCAATCCCACAGCTTTTCAACAGCGAAAACGTGACAAGAACCACTGTTACAATATTGTAAACTGATCTCTCTTTTTCAAATTAAAATTCAATTCAATATTATTTATATTATTTTTTCTCACTTAAGCATTAAATTATAATACTACTTCGCTTTCTATGTTAAACCTTAAGGTTAAGAGCGAAGGTTGTTATCATAAAATTGATTTTATGATTATATTTGCAGATTTCTTAAGAATATAATTAATAATAGCAAAATTATAATATGTTGAATGTTCATACTTGTGACTGGTGGGCCGACGTTATACATTTCTTCCCCCTTAAATGATTTCATAATTTTAACCAAAACGTAGCAAAAAAGGGATATAAAGTACTTAACATATATACAACATACCTATTTATTTGAGAAGGGAAAGACCTAGAGTTCACCCTGGGCAGGGCGATGTGAAACTCTTGCTAGCTAATAAGCTGTTCTAAACAGATTTTTCTGTTAAAATAAATAAATTTTAATCAGATGCGAAACTAAATTGTTTGTAATAATCGTCTTGTAGTAGGTTCCCTTATCCAGTTAATCTAAAAAAAACGTCCCAAAAATTTACTGTTGACTAGTTTATGTACTTGTCTAGTCTAAGGTACTCGCTAACCTTTACTCGTTGACTAGTCATGTTATCCTAGTATTCATGCGGATACCTGCGGATATGAAACAAGCTGAGATTTTTTTATCCATTGCAGTCAAACATTAGTCAACGTAATCCCTAAAATAAATTATCTTGAAAAAAATAATAAGAATTACCTCTTTATCTTACTAATGTAATACAATCGATATGAGAAATATTTATTAATCAATCAATATTTATTAATTAAATATTTATTAATATTTATTTATAATGTTGAATATAAAGAACAGAAAATAGATTAATATTTGTAACACACCATTGCTCACGGCTAAAGGCTATTTAGGCCCAATCCTTCCAGAAAAAGTCAATCTCATCCCATCATCTTCGTCTAGGTCTGCCGCATTGTCGTCTGCCATTTTGTGGAACCCATTCATTATGTAGTTTGTTTAGTTAGTCCACAACTCGTTTCTCATGCGGCAGACGTGACCAGCTCAGTTTCATTTAAGCTAGCAGCTTTTTAGCCTACTAATAATTAAATAAAACGCGATTCTGATTACTACTAATAATACGAGATACATATTGAGGACTTTCCTTTCTTCATTCATAATAGGTAGTAGGGTACTCCTTATACCTATGGAATATTAGCCAGATTATTATTGTCCGTGTATCCAGTTTTGATGTGAATTGTTTTTGATAATTGAATCCAAGCCGGATTCAAATATGATTTGTGTGTTTTTCGAATCATACCTATATTGCCGTCCCGCTCCTACGTTGCACCAGCCGCGTTGCACTAAGCGAAACTTCAAAGGTAAAAGTGTGCATCGTGACACGTTCTATCGTGCCTGTGTGAGTGTTATATAGACTTCCTAGCGTTAATAGTCTCCCAGTACATTGTATGCAAGCCAAAGCATTTTGGTTCCAATGCAGTTTTCGATGCATATTCATTGCACTGAAGTTACGGTTCCCACGAAAAAACAAATTTGAAATGTTAAAATGCAATGTATTTGAATTTATTCAGACATAAGTTTCATATAATAGGTCCAAAATGCTTCTAAATCGCCTTCGACAAGGTCTTATCTCATCAAAATAAATTATACACGATTTACAAACGTGTAAAAAATACGTTCCAAACGCGCGCGTAGCTCTTGTAGCTACATAGTAACATGTAGCAACTGCGTGTACTACAAAATTATAATCTAACCCCTTATTCATAAAAATATAAAACGTCTTATATCTTCTTAGCTATAATTTATGTTTTATCTTGTTTTGACACGTGGTAAGAAGAAGATTTATGGGGAGGTGATGACGGTGTAGGTTGATGGTTACACGTGTGTCAAAAATTTCATTTTATTAATTTGTGTGATATTGTGCTTTTGTGAGTTTTTCTTACCCCTACTTTGCCTTTTAGCTTGCCAGGTACGCTTGCTTATTATCTATTGCTAATTTTTGCTAATCAGGATGGATAATAATAAACCTCCCGATCCTCCTGACATTTCTTATCCTTCTACTCCCCCATTTGGCTCTTTCTGTAATTTATCCCAATTAAATGATGATGTTTGTAGTATAACAGAACCACAGAATGTATTACTGATTGGATCGCGAAAACGTCCTGTTGATGAAATTTCCCCATCTCGCCCATCCAAACAACCAAGAAGTCAAATAGGGCGTGTCAGGTATTCTGCGATTGACAAAGCCCCTTTCATAATTCATATCTCTCGAGTTGAACCTCATCCGAATGCTGGCACCACTCTCCACCCTGTTACTTTCGGTTTATTCTTACAGAAAAACAATATCGCCAACATTGTCCGTGACGGCGTGAATCGTATCGGCAGAAACCGAGTTTCTGTTGAGTTTAGTTCCCCTCAAGATGCTAACTCCTTCCTAGAAAGCTCTACACTTAGTAAAAATGGCTATTTCGCTTTTATTCCCTCATTTAACATTACAAAGTTGGGTGTCGTTTCTGGTGTTCCCTCAGATATTTCAGAAGAAGAGGCTAAAATTCTTTTATCTGTTCCTTCAGGCTGCGGGCCTATTCTCAAAGTGCGTCGCATTAACAGGAAGTCTGTAAAAGATGGGGTTGCAGAATGGAAACCTACTGAAACATGTGTTATAACTTTTGACGGACAAGTTCTTCCCAAAAGAATTTATTGTTGCTACACCGCTTTACCTGTCACTCAATACATTTATCCAACGATCCAGTGTCGCAAATGCTGTCGGTTTGGTCATGTTGAATCAATTTGTAGGTCTCAATCCCGCTGTCCTAAATGTGGTCACGATCACCCCGGTGATGGCTGTAATATTCCTGAGCGTGAGGCCTTTTGTTTGCTTTGCTCTGGAAACCACTTTGCGAATAGCAGGTCGTGTCCAGAGTATGGCAGACAGAGAGCCATCAAAACTGTCATGGCTGAAAAAGCCATCTCATATGCGGAAGCCAGTAAATCTATTCCACCTGTTTCTCGTAATTATGCTAATGTCACAGCTTCTCAGTCTCATCGCAAAACTATATCTCTTAAGCCTAAGGCTCATGTCCCTCTCTCCCCGTCTTACGATAAATTTGCTCATCAGCAGATTATTAATACCCCTCAACTTTCACAATCAAATGGCTGTGCCTTTTACAATTCCCCGTCCAAATCTTCTGATAATTTGTCTTCTCTTATTGAACTTTTAATAAATTTTTTAACATCTATTATTTCTTCTCGAAACTTCCAATCACCGTCCAACGTTGCAGATAAACTTATAAACTTATTATTAAACCTTAAAAATGGCGAACCGCATAATCTTCCTACAATGGAACGTGAGGAGTGTCTGGCATAAAAAGCACGACCTCATATTCCTTTTGAATAAATATAAACCTTTAGCTTGCTCAATTGCTGAAACTTGGTTGATTCCAACTCTCAGCTTTCGTATTCCACATTTTAACATCCTCCGTTGTGATAGATCTGACGGTTATGGTGGTTCAGCTCTGCTCATCAATAACCGCGTTCCAACTTTGCCCTTGTCCCTTCCTCCTCTCGTGGGGGATCTAAACATTGCTGCAGGAAGGCTCGAGGGTATTACAGTAGTATCTGTTTATATTGCTCATCCTCATCGCGACCACATGACTACTATAAAGAACATGTTAGAAAACATAAATGGCCCAGTTCTAGTTATGGGCGACTTTAACTGTCATCATTTTAGATGGGGATCTGACCATTGCGATTCCTTCGGGGAGGATCTTGTAGCTGTCTTGGACGACCTTAACTTATGCATCCTAAACAATGGTTGTCCTACTCGGAGGTCGCTGCCTGGTCAGCGGAAAAGTTGTGTGGACCTAACATTTTGCTCATCTGAGATTGCGACATCTATACTTTGGGAGTGCACAGCTCTTACTCACGGCAGTGACCATTACCCTATTATAATTTCTCTGGTTAATAAGACTTACTTAGAAAAAGTTTCCACCCCTCTTTTGAAATACAACTTGTCCAATCCCGACTGGACAATGTTTTCATCAACTTTAGAAGGGAAAGTTTATAATCTCCCAAATTTAAATACAACTTTTTCAGATCAAACGGATTTTCTCCATGCAAAGAGCTGCTATGATAATTTCGTTTCGGCTATTACATCAACTGCAGATTCTTGCTTTCCCCTAAAAAATAGTGCTCGTAACAAAATCCCTTCTCCACCATGGTGGGATCGTGATTGTTCTTTAGCGATCATTGAGAGAAATGATGCTGAAAAGCGTTACAATGCAGACATGAGTACTCAAAATTTAATTTTTTACAAGCACGCATATGCTAAATCTAAACGTCTTCTCCGAAAGAAGAAACGAGCGGGCTGGGTTCAGTTCTGTTCCTCCTTATCCCCCTCTACTCCCCCGTCAGTGGTTTGGAAGAGCATTAATAGATTCAGATTGGGCTGTTCCCCATCAATTTCCTCTCCCATTACTAGATCAACTGCTGAACTTTTTTTTGATAAAATTGCTCCTCCCTTTGTCCCTCCCGCGGTTGAGCAGCTCCAGTTCCCTATAACCCCATCGGAGAATTTCTTTGACATGCCGTTTACAATGGATGAACTGAATATGGTTCTCAAACTCGTCCGGGATTCAGCTCCTGGTATAGATGGTATTCCCTATTCATTTATAGTGAATTCTGGTCTTTCAGCTAAAATTTATTTCCTAGAATTTATTAATTTTTGTTTCTGTCATGGTTGGGTTCCAGATCAGTGGAAAACCCAAATAATTGTTCCCATCTTGAAACCAGGTAAGCAATCTGTTGATCCTAATGGTTGGAGACCAATTGCTTTGTCTTCTGCCCTAGCTAAATTACTGGAACATCTTATAAAAAACCGTTTAGAATGGATTGTTGAATCGAGAGGTTTACTGCCAAGTTCACAATTTGGATTTAGAAAAGGCCTTAGTACTATGGATAGTGTAAGTGTTTTGGTCACTGATATCCGTTTGTCTTTCTCCAAAAAGGAATCAGTTGTCGCTGCTTTTCTAGATATTTCGTCCGCTTATGACAATGTCCATCTTCCCATCCTCAGACAAAAACTGCTTCAGTTGAATATTCCTCTTAAGATTGTGCAATGTATTTGTGAACTTCTTATGTCTCGCTTTATGACTTTGAGAGTTCAAGGCGAGGAATTCGATATGAGACAGACCTGGAAGGGTCTACCACAAGGTTCGGTTCTTAGTCCTATATTATATAACCTATATACAGCAGATATTTGTTCTTGTCTAAACAATAATTGTCACATTTTACAATATGCTGACGATCTAGCTTTATATGTTTCTAATGTCTCCATTGTGGATGCTGCCATATCTCTCTGCGTGTCACTGGACTCCTTGAATCAATGGCTATTTAATCATGGTCTTAGTCTATCTGCTCCAAAAAGCTCGGCTGTAGTTTTCTCTCGTAAAAATGTGTTACCCCAAATCTCAGTTGGGATTCAAGGTCAACATATCCCAATTGTCAATAATGTTAAATTTTTAGGCGTTTTTATTGACTCTAAATTGACTGGCTTTCATCATGTTAACTGGCTTATTCAAAAATGTGAAAGAAGGATTCCCATTTTAAAAGCCCTTGCGGGAGTTTGGTGGGGTGCTCACCCCTTTACTATGAAATTAGTTTATAATGCTTTAATCCGGAGTGTCCTGGACTATGGTACATTTCTTCTTCTTCCGTGCAATAAAGGTGCTTTGTCTAGGTTGGACAAAGTTCAGGCTAATTGCCTTCGGATAATGTCAGGTTGTATGAAGTCATCTCCGATTAACGCGTTGCAGGTTGAATGCGCTGATCCTCCTTTGTCCTTAAGGCGTCAATTCTTAGCCTCTCGTTTCCTATCAAGAATGATTTCTAAAACAAGTCATCCTCTCTTAGAAAAACTAAATGATTTAGACATTTCATGTAGAAGTTCTCCATACTGGAAACACAAGGAGGTACCTCTATTTCTAAAGACGTTTCGCTCCCTCCTAAATTTAGAAGCGCCGATCGTTCAGAATTCCACTCTCCCCCTTTTTAATGTTCCTTATGCTACCTTATGTTTCCAACCTAAAATATTTTTTGATATCGGTATATCGAAAAATAGTCCTTCAGCGAATTCTATTTTTAACAAAGTTGTAGGAGAACGATGGAGTGCCTTCCAGAAATTTTTTACAGATGCGTCCAAATTATCCGATGGTAGCTGCACTGGTGCTGCAGTTTATTTCCATGAGTCTAAAATTAATTTCCAATTCAAATGTCCTAAACTATCCTCTGTGTTTACGGGTGAGTGTGTAGCTATTCTGGAAGCCTGTCTATTTATAGAATCCCATAATATCAATCAGGCTGTTATTTTCTCTGACTCCCTCAGCTGTCTTCAGGCCTTAGCTCAAAACCCTTTTATGAACAAATTACACAGCACATTTCTTTTAAAAATTAGACATTCCCTTTTCACATGTGCTTCTAAACAAAAGATTGTTCAGTTAGTCTGGATACCTAGCCATTGTGGCATCAAAGGGAATGAACTCGTTGATTCACTGGCCAAAGACGCTATTTCGTCTGAAATTGCAGATTTAAAACACTTTTGCTATCTAGGGTATGACCTATTAAAAATTCCTAAATTAAACCTTCGATCCTCTTGGCAGAATCAGTGGGATATTTCCAGTAGAAAGAAAGGCAGACTCTATCATGCGGTGCAACCGAAAATAGCTATCAAACCTTGGTTCGTCCATTTTAAAAAAGTTTCTAAAATAGTTATATCCGTTTTGTGTCGAATACGTTTAGGACATTGCTGCTCCCCTGTCTTTTTACAAAAAATCCGTGTTAGGGACTCCTCTATATGTGAATGCGGAATAGACGAAGGCACTTTGGATCATATTTTTTTTGACTGTCCAAACAATGATCCATTTCTTGACCTTTACAGTCTCCTCCCTAAATTAAAGATTCCTCTTCCAATCAACTTTTCATGTCTTCTCACATACCCCTCCCCCAAAATACTTGAAGCCTTGATGATTTTTATTCGTGGCAACAATATTAAACTTTAAAATCTTTTCATACTAAGCACTATTATCCTACTTTTAATTCTTGTCGAAATTTATGTTTAGTTCTTCACACGTTTCTCCATCCTACTTGTTATTGGCTGAATTGTCGTCATCGGCAAACATGCCATTAATAAAAAAAAAAAAAAAAAAAAAAAAAAAGAAGATTTATGACGTTTCAATTTTTATATATTAAAATTAAGTTGACGTTTATAATGTATTTTAAACCTAAGAATCAGAATATTATTTCCACCAAAAAAATCTCGAATAAGTTCCAACATGACTCGAAACAGACTTTAATAAAAAAATTTCGTGTAGGTACATAAAAGTATTTCACTTCGAATGTTAAAAGGTTCAAAAGATATGCATATAAAAAATTGTGGGATTAGGAAAAAGTATATGAAAGCATGTTCCGTCGGTAGTCATAGCCGTTCCTATTGAAAAACGACGATTTTTCATTGAATCTTCCTTTTTAGCTAAAGTTTACCAGTATTAGCTGCTTCTGGTCTAGACAAGGATAAGGAGAGTGCAACAAGCATATTTTGCTATTGTTGCCACCCTATATGACCACTACTACTAAATAACACCGTACCAATACACTGATACTGAAATTAGTTTGGAATGCATTGTGAGAGGCACCACGTACCACGTTCAGCTCGCATTCCTCTACTAGGGTTTCATAAATAAGAAGAATATTTTTTTCAACTTGACTGCAGGGTGACTGACGGTAGCGGTTAAGGTGATCGCCTCGCCACTACCGTTGGACCTCGTGTCGTGGGTTTGATTTCCATCTAAGGTCCCACCCATCTAATATTTGTGTTCCACAGCTATTAGTTTATATCTTTTATTGTTTGTAAAATAGCATGCATATATTGTATAAGATCCAATTCCAATTGCTTTTTAAAATAGCAAAACGTTCGTTGAAGCTTGATTGATAACAGTAACTATTTCATATCTGTCTTCAAATAAAATATAGAAAAGCAATTTTGCCAAATACATGGTATACGCGTAGCCGCTAACCGCGCTCGCGCAGTTGCTACGAATGAATGTTATTGACGTCACGCTACGGCGCGCATACGCAGCCGTAGCATTCAATAAAAAAATTATGAAACAACCGGTCGATATATTGAACACATAGTATTGAAAATAATGGTGTAACATAGTACGAATAGGTTTTAATAGGAAAATATTGAATGCAGTTACCTTTCCTTTGGTTAAAAAAAGTAACCCGCCAGAAGACTTCAGAACCATATAAAATAATCAACATGTTAAAATAATCGTTTTTGTCACAGTGAAAAACGATTATTAAGAAAATGATTTATTCCAGAGCAGTATAGACGACGACTTAGTTGATTCATGGTTGAGCCATGTTGTAAAAATGTAGCCCCCTATTTTTTTACCATTAACATTAAGTTTACATGGGTAATTTACCCATCAAGTCGCGTAGACACAATGCAAAATCTATTGTTTTGGTCTCCGAGGGTCATTAGAGCATTACTGAATTAAGACGTTTACATGTTCTCAGTATCAGCAATCTACATAAAAGTAGCAAAATAATAGGAGTGAAAAGGTTTTTACAGGGTCGGCAACGCGCAAGAGACATCTCTGATTTTGCAGACGTCTATAGGCTACGGTTATTGCTTACCATCAGGCGCGTCATAAGCTTGTTTGTCACCTCAGTTGTATAAAAAAATAAGTATATTTTGTATACAGGTCACCTTTATTAATCCGCGTGACTCTTATTCAGACTTGGTCAGTTTTTTAACAGTGTACTCCAAATTATAATAGGGTAGCTAGTTATTAAAGGGGTGGGTACTGCAATAGTTTTTTTACCTGACGGTAGACATTGATATCAAGTGATGACGTGAGTCTAGTTCAATATTTAAAAATAGTCTACTACTGGGTTAACATAAACAGCTAAGATGTGCCTTAGTTTCGGATGACTGGTGGAGCAACGACCATCGACCAATGCAGCAATGTGGGAAAGTGTAATTATTGAACTAAGTAGAAGATATTTTAAATATTATAACTAGTACGGTGTGTTGTGTGACAAAAGGTTAGATTAAAATATTTTATGGTATTGGATACGTAAAAAAGATATGTAAAAAGTAAGAATATATGCGATTTTTTAATATTAATGATTAAAAAATCGATTTTATTTTATTGATGTATACACTTGTATTAACGTAAAAATAAAGGATGACAAACCGATTGATCATTCAATCAATATTCTATTGTTTATTTGATACTAGGCTTTACTTGAACATGAAGTGCAAGAGAACATCATGCTAGTGCCTATGTATTGTCTTAAATAAACTCAAGCATTTCTAGCCTCAATTCACTCATAAGACGTAGATAATTTACGACTTGAAAATTTCAGTCACAAGTTATATTTATCCAAGACTTACCTCATAAACTAAATTAAGATTGACTTCTAACTTTTTAACTTTCCTCGAAAATGTTTTTAGAAATGACGTATTGCTTGGTCATTGTTGAATAAAGTAAATTCTAATAGGTCCAAAATGTTGTGGTTTGTCTCGGTATCGGAATTTCGAACAATCGAATATTAATTAATCAGGAAATAGCGTAAGAACAATCAATCGGGTCCATAAGGCAAAAATAACTTTTCATTGTGTATGTAAAGTGTTACTTGGGGGCTAAATTTAATATAAGTATTCAGATTAATTAAGCAAATATCAACAATATTGTCAATATTTAACTACACTTATCACGAACAGTAGTAACGACATTTATTTGAGATTATTTTATCACATTAAAATATAGCTTACTTATTAATTAGGTATTTGACATCATCATCAGCGAATAATGTAAAAATATCATAGCGTAACATACCATCACTCCGGTATTCCCCGAAGGGTTATGTAGAGGCATACTAATGTACATCCACAGTTCGCCGGTATGTTTAGGTCCCATGTAATAAGGGGCGACCCTATTGCCATTAGCCGGGCACAAATCCAGACTCCGAGCTGCTACTGAGAATTTCATAGAAAAAGCCCAATAACACTTTGCTCGACCTGGGGATCGAACCCAGGACCTCTGGCGTAGCAGTCGCGCTTGGGTCCACTAAACTAATGCGGCAGTCTAAAAATATCGGATCTACATAAATTATTATAAAGTATCCTGCAGCTCTTCTGACCTGTTTGATTGACCGTGTAAGTGACCGGCATTTTTGTTTGAGATAAGACGATAATCAAAAATGAGTCAGCTTAAAATAATTGTAATATTTGGAAAGCTCAGATAGCACTTAGAAAATGATAGACCAAAATGGGACTAATCCAATAAAGTTTTGAAAGGTGAAAAAAAATAAGGGTTTTTTTTTAAAACACGGCAACCAGATCAATATCTTTCACTGTAAGTACTAGTGCAACATAAAATCGAGGGTGCACTCGCTGACATAGCATAATGTCGCAGTATCTATCCTATCTATCTATTTATCTATATTTGGGAGTATCTCGGTGCTCCCGATCGTTATTTTTAGAGCTACACACTAGGAGAGTATGAAATCCAAGTTCCTGGGAATAGTAGTGGAACATACTCGTACTACTTTTACTTTCTATGCACTTGTGTAAAGAGAGGGACAGCATCGTGCATTAATTGATTCTCTGGAAACAATTGTAATATTTTAATTTACCGATGTCGTGTGGGTGATTTTATTTTGTAGAAACTAAGGTTAATATGTTAGGACTATAGCGAAAGGACATGCCATGACAATGATCGAGAGAACCAAGCTCTTAAATTCATAAATCGACCGACATAGCACTAACCTGCTTAAAGACCATAGAGTAGCGAACATCCTCTATTTTCTGTTGCACTAGTGCTTTATAGTCGAAGATATTGATCAAGGCATCTTAAAAGCTAAAAAACACTCTCTACGAATGATGTCACTATTCACAGATAAGTTAACATGGTTATGGCTAACTGAATCCTGGATTTTGAAGCTAGGAGATAAAATAAAAGACTTTCTCTTCGATTTTTTGCATTTGGACTTTAAAGTGAAATTATAAATCTATCAGTAAATTGGATGAAAGTTTAATAAAAGCAGATTTATTATAATTGGGTTTACTTATATAATTTACTAGCTGTCCCTTGGCATGCGTTGCCATACCTCTTTTTTCGTCATAAACCTTCCCAGGCAGCCCACAACAACTCACCAAAGTTTCATCGCAATGGTTTTAGCAATGCATAGAGGACAAACAAATATACATTCATTTTTATTTAAGTATATAGATAAACTTGTAAAATAACTCAAATAACCCAATTAACCCTTCAGGTTAACAAACTTACAATCATAAACTAACTTCTCTTTCAGGCGTTTTGATAGACGTCAAAAGCAAGCAATGCACTTGCGTCGCGCAGCCGCATACGATGCTGGATACTAGGAAACCATGACTTTAGTACAAGTTACAAAGACAAAAATTAGAATGTTAAAACGTAACAAGTACTTTTACAGTTTGTAAAATCTATTTTAGCACTAATTTCTATAGCACTTTGATTCTTTTCTTTATACCACTAAGGTGGCAAACGAGCCTGCGGCTCACCTAATGGTAAGCCGTTAGGTACCGTAGCCTGGTCGTTTGCAACACCAGGGTTGGTAACGGCTTACCATTCTATCACTCGCGCGTTGCTGTCCCTGGAAAAATCTTTTCACTCCCGTTTTGGAGAAGCCCGTGCTGTAGTCCTATGGGAAAACCTCGGCGGGGAGCTGATTCCACAGCCTTAGTGTGCGTGGGAGGAAATTCCTCTGGAATTGCACAGTATGAGACCAGAGTGGGTTCTAGGTATGTGGATAAACTCCACGCCAATGGCGAGAGGTGCAGTGACAGAAAGTAGCTGTTAGCATCATTTCAAAATTCCTCAGATTACTGCCCATTGTACAATTAAACGGTAGAACTAGGGCTGCCAACATTTTTTCGGCCGGATATAGTATTTTCCAGAATAACCTAATAAAAATATAGTACATTACAATAAAATATAGTATTTTATGGAATATATGCGGGCTTTGTTTGTTATTAGTTTCGATGTTACAAAAAAATACCTTCTAACTGGAAAATAGTATCTTTGCGTACTATATATTTCTTCAACAGTACACATACCCGAAATATAGTACCATACTATATATTATAGTACGGTTGGCAACCCTAGGTAGAACACACATACCCACAGAGAGGCAATGTCTCTCCTCAGACTTATGGTTCTAGGCCGTTTGTGAGATTGGGATCATTGACAATCCCTATTCAGATTAATTACGTTCCTATCAATGATTGTCACCTTAGTTATCACCTGTTATTATGACCAATATACAACGCAGTGAATTTTAATGATATTAAAATTTTTTATATGGCAAACGCACATTAGGATTCCACTAGAAACTTCTTTAAAGCTAGGGTTTTTTTTGGATTTGAGCGATGTAATAATGCCCTTAATATATGTTATACTTAAGGTCATCACAAACAAATTGTATTGTTTAAAATTTTTATAAATTTGCCCCAATTTTGGATAATAATTGAGCCTTAGCCTTTTTTAGCCTAATTTGTATTGTTCCTCTTTAACGCCTTAATAGTTAGTCGTGAATTTTATACCAAAAAAAAATGTAATGACATCATTAACAATTTGTATAAGTCAAAAGGTCCTCTTCTCAACAAAGTGCAAAAAAGAATAAAATAATTATGTTTTATGATGGTCTCTCAGTCTTATGTCATTTTCGTAAAGTGAAACCCGCTTGACGTCAAAACCAAATCAATATCTTTGACTATAAGCACCAGAGTAACAGAAAATTGAGGATGCATACCGCACTCGCTATGTAATTATAAATATGTGTCTATAGGATATAAAGTACTTGGTAGTTTCTGATTTCTAGATCGTTATTTATAGACCCCGTCACTAGGAAAGTATAAAACCGAAGTGGAACCGTAGTGGAAACTCTTATTACTTTCACTATTTGTGAACTTGAATAAAGAGAGAGCATTCATTCAAGGATGCAGTACTTATTATTTATTATATGTACCTAATCATAGAGCTCTTTACTTTAGAAAGTATTTTATTATTCGATTGAAAGTAATGTAATGACAGCATAGTTTGTGAAGAACCCCGTTTGTATTCTGAGCCCGTATGATAAATATTATCATCATCCATTAGTTGTCCCCACTGCGGGGCGCGGGCCTCCTTTCAAACAGGCCGGTTAAAGCTACAGTCTACCATGCTGGCATGATGCGGGTTGGTGGACTTCAAACAGCGCTGAGATAATCTCTAAGGCATGCAGGTTTTCACAGGATATTTTTTTAATTAACACTTGCGTATACGGTGAAGGATAATTTTACCAACCCGCATTACGCGCATTAGCATACGAGTATAGCTATAACTCCTCTATCTGAAAGGAGACCATTGCCCAACAGAGGGATAATAATTATAATGGTTTGATGATGATTATTTAAATTAATAAATTGGTGGCCGTGACTTTTTGTCCAAAAAATAAGAAATCAATTGCATATCAAACCTGAAACCTTGTTCGTTTGCATTTGAATTCATAAACAATACTAAGTAAGTAACTATTACTTTTAAAAAAGAAGACTATTTTTTTTACAGTCTTTATTTTCACTTACGCTTTCACTTGATTTCGTCTTGAGAACGAGTAGCCTTAGCACGAACAACTTGCGAAAAAGTATTCGTATCGTCATGGAGACCAATTTGTATGAGATTTGGACCAGCGCCTCTATCGTACGTAAAAGGAACAAATTTTGGTAGCACGAAGCATTTTGAAAACTGTCGTATCGGAATCGTATCGTCATAAACGTAATTCAAAATATAATGTACTAAATTGGAAGCACGAACGTTGTTTTGACGTGTGGTACCGTAAAACTCGAAGGCTGGCTATAGAGCATTCATCATCATCATCATAAATCATCTTATTGCCATCCACTGCTGAACGTAGGCCGAAGAAGAGCCAAAGAGCACCAATCGAGCATTGTCAAAATTTTATTCACTTAAAATTTATCGGTGACAAAAGTGTTTTTTTAATCCGTGAATGGCTTACCCTTGACCGCCAGTCGCCTGAAGTTAAGCGATACTGCGATCTACGATGGAGCGCGATCTAAGTTTCATAATAAATATATTAAATTATAGTTTTAACACTAGTTAGACGGACAGTTAGAGTTTTCATTATCTTCACCTGAGAGTCTAATTGATTTTCGGGCAAAGTTTGTAAAGATTTGATTTGATTTGATGTTCGCTAAGACACGAAAGTACTCGTTGTTATGAAGCTCCAAAGTTAGTATTTAATGTATAAATTAAGAGTCCGGCGGAGCGAATTTTTCTTACAAACGTAATTCCGAAATTAATCGTAATTCAAACGCAATTTAATCAAATTCTGTTATTATTCGGATTCGGATACCGTTAATCTAGGTTCCCACGTTACCATTTTGTCTAAAATAGTTCACTGAAAATAAATGTAAGCGAATGCAATTTTTGATAACTTTACCAAGTTTGGAACTATTTTTCGGTCTTTTATATCCAGTGAACTAGTAGTAGACGAAATCGTACCGTAGGAACCTAGATTAACGGTATCCAAATCCGAATAATAACACAATTTAATAGAATATTGTCTGGATTACGATTTATTTCGGAATTACGTTTTTGTGGGCAATTCAAGCTCCGCCGGACCCTTAAGATACATATATCACGCTTGTATTCTCTGAAGGGTTAGGCAGATGCGTACTAATGTCATAGCCCAAGCACAAACAACTATCAAATTAATAACGTAAAGGTATCGAGCCCCCGATACCTTAACGGAGAGTGACGATAGTTGGTAGCATGAAGCACACTCTGGCGACTATCGAAAGCTCGATACAATTCCGTAGTGACGTCATCCTAATGTAAGTAGAGATGTGTCCATGTGAACCAAACGAATGCCTTATTGAATGAATGAGACGTTCGAAACCTAAATCAAAATAGTTGATATATTTTTACTTTTAACTAAACGCTTTATTTTTTGGAAATTAAAAATGCAATATATACTTAGCATGAAGAAAAATACAAAATAAGGTATGGGAGACCGTAAAGTCACATTATTTTAAAGATTATCATAAATGATAAAGTAGTTTAAAAATAAAATGTTTCATGCAATTCGAACGACTCTATTTGACATCGACGATGACGTTATACCAAATTTAAGTATGTATATGTTTCTTAGCAACCACTTACATGGATGGTATACCGTATATTCCCGTTTTATTTCTAGTGGATTTTATATTTTTTTTAGAAACTAGCTAAACCCGGCCACACTGCGCTGTGGGAGTCTTGCGCTGCGGCTTTGTCTTTGAGGATAGCAACGGAATAAATATCATATCTAACAGACAATAACAACGGTTACCATTGCAACCTAATTATAAGCATAATATAACATACCATCACGCCTGTATTCCCCGAAAGGTTAGGCAGAGGTGTACTAATGTACACCCACAGTTCGCCGGTATATTTAGGTCCCATGTAATAGGGGGCGAGCCTATTATCTACTATTAACTAGTTCACAAATCCCAAACTCCGAGCTTATTAAGAACTTCATAGAAAATCTCAATAACACTTTACTCGAACTGGGAATCGAACCCAGGACCTCTAGAGTAGCAGTTGCGCTCAGGACCACTAGGCTAACGAGGCAGTTATACAACGTATAGGTACAAGCATAATATTTGAAAACAAATGAGTAAAAATACTAATCTTTGATGATAAAAAAACTGCCTTTTTAGTGTAATGGTTCCGAGCCCGACTGCTAAGCTCTCTTATTTAGCAGTCTTGCTTGGGACCACTAACTACTTACGTAGATATACCTACTACTTTGCTCGAACTGGGAATCGAACCTAAAGCCTCTGTCGTAGGTTTGATTCCCAGATCGACCAGTCTTATTGAGTTTTTCTATGAAATTCGGAATCGAACCTACGACCTAGCGTAGCAGTCGCGGTAACGACCACTAATGAGGCATTTACTATACGCAGTGGTGCTAAAGTTTAAATACGGTAAGTACAATAATTAAAACGAAGTAGCTAATTCATCTTTTCCAAATTATTAGTCGACAAATAAATAAAACACCAATTTATAAACACAATACCTATTTTACTCACAGCAATCCTCTACCCTAATTTTCAAGTAAACTTGCAGCAACAATATAATATAAAGGTCTACGTTAGTATAGTGATAGTCTTCGTATTCTTCTTTTTGGGTTGTATAATTGCTCCGATAAGTGAAGTACATTATAAAAACGCTTTGAAAACACCAACTAATCTTAAAAACTCTGCAAATACGTTTAAAACTATAATTTAAAATGTTTCGAAACTTTCCTCACCGACAAATTCTAAGTGAATAAAGTTCCGACAATGCTCGATAGCCAGCCTTTGGGATTTACGATACCATACGTCGAAACAACGTTCGTGCTTCCAATTATGTTTCAACGTGACGATACGATAGCAATACAAAATGTGACAACTAAAATTAGTTCCTTTTACGCACAATAGAGGCGCCAGGATATTTAGCGTGGCAGTCGTGCATAGAACCACTAGGCTGTTGTAGCAGTAATAATTATTATGATCTACCTTCTATTTAATTTGGATATTGTTTATCTCAATAAAAATACCTAGTGTGTGTTTTAAAGAGTTCAAGAGTACCTATTCCTTTTTTTTAATATTCTTGTTAACCCCTCGTGCTAAATGCTTGTGTTACGAGTGGGTTTACGTCGGTAGTATAATGGGTGGGTTCCCAACTGGCAACTACATTTGCCGGTTGGGAACCCAGTCAGTTAGGATCGCTAGTCCGACGCCCTAACCTTTAGGCTATCGCCGCTATAAAACCACTACAAAGTATGTAATTATCGGAACAATTACTTCAAATACCTAAAATGCAAAGACCGCCAATATACGACCGTAGTCCGCTAAATTATTTTAATACTGCAAATTAATTTCAAAATGAGAGAAGTGAAGCAAGAGAAACTAGGTGAGTAAATCACGTTTTATTTATTTTCTAATATTAATTTGGAAAAGATTAAATTTTTATAATTGAATATTTTAAAATATAATGGGTATACAATGTGTAGAGTATAGAAATAAATAAATTTTACTAGGTTTTTTTTTTATTTTAATTTTATAGTTCATTACAAGCCAAAGACTTTCTCCATAAACCTAACAAAAACTTCCATGGTCTCTTTCATGAACTCCTGCTATTGAGCCTGCAACATAGCTCTACATCCATCTCCCTTACTCTTTCTTGCGCCTCAAAATGTCTCACTCTCAATTCCCCAGCCTTTATCCGGAATCACTCTTTTTCTACTTCATAATAATATTCCCACAATCAATAAACATTTTTGTTAAATCCTTTTTTTGTGGTCTCCACTCTTCGTCCACAGGAGCAACAGGAGGAGATGGAGGATGGTCTTCAATAAGGTAGTGGAGGAGGTACCACATTCGATTGAGTACTTGTACCCGGAGTATTCCAATCTATGTATAATAAAATAAACAATATTTATAAAATTTATGGTTGATTAAGTCCTCGAATTATTTCTCATTACCCATTGGTCGCACTTAATTTGTTTAGACCTTCTATGCATAGGGTCTAGGACTGCGCCAGAAGAAGGGTTATGTTTTTCGAGTACACCCGGAAAACATAACCCTCCTTTTTGCGCAGTCGGGTTAAAAGATGGAAACAATATGACCAATGTCATGCAGTCGGAGGCAATTGCTCTTTACAGTTAAATTTAAGACGATGCCTCCGACTGCATGAGATTGATCATCTTGTTCACATCTTTTTTGGTAGGTATTCGGTTGTTTCCCCAACTGCGACAGAAGGAGAGTTATCACTAAAGTACTTTACGAGAAGTACCAACACATGAATTAATTTTAAATACCTAGATGGGTTTGGGGGACCTCATTCTGTGTTTCCGCCCCGGGCCCCCGGCGCGCTTAGTCCAACACTGTTTTAAGGGGTTTTAATACTCACGATTCTATAATTTCCATCATCATTGCGTATTGTAAGTGATTCGTTATCATAATAATTAAAAATAATAAAAACCTCTACAAAGTAAATCAAAAGTATGTTAGAGAAACGTAAACATATATATAATAATTAACTTTTAATAAGTAAACCGTTTAATTATAAGTAAAATCATATGAAACTATTTGTTATATGGTTTCGAACGTTTCATTCATTCAACAAGGCATTCGGTTGGTTCACATGGACACAACTCTACTTACATTAGGATGACGTCACTAAAGGAATCCTGACGAGATCTCGATGGTCGCCAGTGTGCTTCGTGCGACCAACTTTTGTCATCTCCGTTAACGTGTCGCGGACACGATACCTTTACATCACGAATTTGATAGATGTTCGTGCTAGGGCTACAGTTCAATAATCAGTGAAAATGTATGGGATCTATTCGCTATATAAAATCTATCTTTATGTATGTAGAGAGAGAGGGTTATTTGAGAGCTGGTTTCCAGTCGATATTTATAGAAACGGATACTAGGAGAGCATGAAAAGTGAGGAATGGGGCGTGGAGTAGTAGTGGCTACATACTTTCACTTTCTATACATTTGTGTAAAGAGAGAGAGACAGCAGCATTCATTCATGAAATTTCGGGTGACAATGAACCTCATGCTGCTGTGATTGACAGACATCAAACTGTTCGGTTTTTTTTTATTTTGCTACGGTACATTAAAATCCATTTGGCCATAAGCTAACTGGATCCACGATTGGATTAAGCAATTCTATAGTTCACATCGCTCACTAAATAACGTAAAGTTGTTTGATAGATAACCTTTGTGGTTGTCACTGCCAAATTTCAAGTTTATTTCTATGTATAGATAGATAAAATATGTCAGATACCTCCTTCATTGAAAATAATAGCTTTACGTACATCGCAATAAAGTCAGTGTCCTTCGTTTTTATACCCATCAAATTAACTGATCTTGGAAAACTTTGAAAACAATATTTGGAGTCGATTCTCATACTTATTTCATCAATCTATGTAGTACGTTATTATAATATAGGTAACCAGAATTCAGAAAACTTGACTAAATGTAAAATAGCAACATTGGTAGTAGCCACGTAACAAGATTTTTTTTAATTCCATGTCGCTGATACGTACGAGTCATAATAGTCAAATAGATGATTCTCTAGAAGACATCTTAAGGGAAACTACCACACATTTATACTGTGTGAACAAATTTACTTGCATATGTGGAATAGGTAGTATTACAAGTAAAATCCTGTATATTCCATAAATGTTTTCTAAATATGTCTCTAATTTCGAAGATAGTCAGCAGCGGCCAATTTTCGCACTGTTTTGGGCACAAATATCACCTTTTCGGTCCAAACCCAGAACCTAATAAAATACAAATACAATCGCTGTAGTAAAGGAAAAATTATAGGGAATATAAATTGCAGTGGCAGAATGTGAACGCTTTAGTCATAGTTATGTAAGAAAAAATTATAACATATACTTCGCAATGCGTGTCACACGCACCTGATCCATTGTACGACAGCTTCATCTAGAATAAAATCGGAAAACATCGTCTAGTACTGTAACACATCAGAAACAGAAAACAATAATTGACTGTTGAATTGAATGTTCTTATTGTTTACTTTGCGTTTTATAACAGAACTACTAATACGGTAACATTTCGGTGTTTGTTCGCAAAATACAAGTTAATTCGTCGATATGAACATATACTATCTTAAATAAGAGCTATCCCCCTATTATTTTCTCAAATGGTCTGAAAATTATACTGTCAATTGCTCGTCAGAAGGTAAACAGTAGTAAAAAGGGCCTAACCCACAATAACCACTCCCAACAAAGAATAAAATTGCTTAGAGTACGGGCTTCAGTCCAGAATCCGGAATTAAAAGATAAATACACGCGTTTCTAAAATAGCCTTCATGTAATTAAATTGAATAAGCGAAAAACACCGAATGTATTCCGCAATGTCAACAACTAGTTTTGGTACACAACACAATATTCACTTCTATTATGTATAGACAAAGTCAATTATCGAATAAGATCTGTTTCATGATATGCAGTAGCAGCTTTGGATCATGCACGTCGTCGGTGCGAGACCGAAAGCTACCTACTGAATTAGTTTTATTTCAATGGGTCACATCCCCTTGGCTATGCGCGCGCAGCCCGGTCGGTAAAACAGGTATCCATGGATGCGTATAATTTGTCATATAAGTATATTGTATGAAAGCGCCCTCTGTAGCCAGTATTGCTAATGAAGAAGGTGAGGAATTCACTAAATTTATAATGAAATCATAACCAACAATTTAATTAATAAAATGTAATAATATTTGAACTTTGAATCAAATGGACTATATAAATAAGTAGTAAGTAATCATATTTACTAAGTTTCCTCTTATAATTATAAATTTTACTATAAATAATCCTTAAAATATGAAACGACACTAGTAAACATTATCAACCACGTTACTCCATAGTTTTAATAAAGTTAAACCAAATGTGTGATTTAGATCTACATTGGCACCTAGAAGATAGTATTTTCAAAGGTGATGTAAAAAATTAAATAAATTTGATATTTTCTCACTTATACGGTCATAAGGTTTTGTTAGTATCGTAAAACTTTATACTAAACACGTAGATATTATACATATGATCATAACATAACATACCATCACGCCTGTATTCCCCGAAGGGTTATGCAGAGGCATACTAATGTACACCTGTAATAGGGGGCGACCCTATTGCCATTAACCGTGTACAAATCCAGACTCCAAGCAGCTACTGAGAATTTCATAGAAAAACATAATAACACTTTGCTCAACCGCTTTGATCGAACCAAGGACCTCTAGTACAGCAGTTGCGCTTGGGACCACTAGACTAATGAGGCAGTCCTACGTATGATCCTAGGTATAAATTATTATTATTAATATTAAAAGCATAGAAATATATTGTGAATATACAATTACTATTGCTAGAGGGTGTTCTACGCTACTACGAGCGTAGCTGAGTTCTGCTTCTACTACAAGGCGGTTGTTTCACACGACCTTCGGATTTGCTACGATTACAAATAATGTTTATCGAATTGAAAAATATGTAATGAAATAGTGGCCTTGACGATACAAAGTTTAACATCAATATATAGATAAGAATTATCTGTATATCCTCATTAGTCTAGTGGTCCTAAGCGCGACTGCTACGCTAGAGGTCCTGGGTTCGATCCCCAGGTTGAGCAAAGTGTTATTGGGTTTTTCTATGAAATTCTCAGTAGCAGCTCGGAGTCTGGATTTGTGCCCGGTTAATGGCAATAGGCTCGCCCCCTATTACATGGGACCTAAACATACCGGCATATATTCAAGACCAAAATTAGCCTAATCGGTCCAGCCGTTCTCGAGTTTTAGCGAGACTAACGAACAGCAATTAATTTTGATTTAAATAGATGTGGCGGATCTGGCAGTCAAGCGTAAGCCTATCACGAATAAAAAAAAATATGTTGCCTGCAGTTTTACTGGCGTGCTAAAAAGTTTTACTCAGTATATCAGGCAGCGTATCAAGATGAAACATGAGAAGCATGAATTTTAAATTAGATCTCCAACAATACAATTATGAACCGCTTCCAATGTCGTGGAGTAGTTTTTAGTTTTAGTTTTTGCATGACGCGCGTACAAACAAAGTCAGTAAAACGAAAATTATATAGATTTATTAGATTATTAATAGTAATAATAGACTTGGTTTCTATTGTCTCAGAAAGCATTTTATCTCAGGAGATATTTCTTTTTTTAAATAGGTCTTAAGGCGGATCGTTCACCTGAGCCCGCCAAATTCAAATTTCGAGTGGATTTTCGCAGTTTGTAGGTCTATAATAAGTTCTACATTCATGGTAATGGTAATTGCGACATTAACTATACAAAATTCACAATGTATAACTAAAACCATTGCTTAAAAATCATTATTGTAGCTAAAAGTAGTGTAAAATGTCAATTTTGACCAATTACACAGATTGCGCCAAGTTTCTGGCTTGATAAGGATTTATGAGTAAAGGCTTTAGTTCTCAGTTGTGAATGTTGTATAGTTAATGTCGCAATTACAACTGCCATGAATCTAGACCTTGTTATAGACCTACAAACTGCGAAAAATCACTTGAAATTTGAATTTCGCGGGCTCAGGTGAACGATCCGCCTTAAGTACAGACTACGACCCTTTACAATTTTATTACATTGGTATGATTACAACGTTTTCAACCGACATCAAAAATAAGGAGGATTCCATTCGACTGTATCCTTATTTTTGTATGTTTGTTACGTGATTATTCCGTCAATTGTGAACAGATTTTGATTATTCTTTTTTGATCGGTATTTCATCGATATTTCAGAGGTGGTCTAATAGGGGGATAAATTTGGTCAAAATCTGATCACAAAATTTAGAACAAAACGGCCGAGTAAATGATAAAATGAAAACGTTGTCTAGGTATAGATAATGTTACTCGCTAACTCGCGTAACTTTTAAGAAAAGTTATGAAACTAATATAAAAAATTATGTAGTTACACATTATATATATTCCCTTAACCAACGAAAATCATTAAAAAATATTTTTTTCTCTTACAGACTATTAACGCCATCTATTAGCCATATGTATGAGATAGTGTTTTTGTACGACCAACAATCTCATCTCTGTATACTTTATGTTATCCTAGTACAGCTGGGTTAAAAATGCCGTAAGGTTCAAAATATAAGTTGATTGTTTAATTCTTTCTTTTCGGTCCCCAGTAAGGTTAGCGAAAAACATTCCATCCATTTCCACTTTCATATAGTTTCTTTTGGCACTAATTTGCATTTTTTTATGTAGCCTCTTTCTTTTTTGTCCCACTGTTTGGCAAATTCCTCTTATTAGATCAAGATTTTCTATCTTATATACTGGTTTCTGACACACGCGAATATAGACATTGAAATAAAACTACTTTTTACGGATTTTATCGCGTTGTATTGATATTTTTATTTGATTCCCGACGTTTCGGATCCTTTATAGCATTTTCAATCTTATGTTTCGTCATACCACATTGTCAAAAAGAGATTGAAATCATTTCGCCAACATTGAAAATTGAGGCGGTTTTACTTTTTGTAAAAAGTTTTTTTTTTTTTACTATACAAGTAAAACGAATGTTTTTGACTTTTGAGTAAAAGATGAAAATCGTCCAGTCATATCCTAAAAATCCTGCAACAGGTTCAAACAATATTCTATGCTATGCGGCACACATTAAGCGCTAATCAGGTAGACATGTGCGCACTGAAGTATGTACTTACTGTCACCAATTCATATTAATAGTTATCATTTTAATGATTGTTTACCAACTGTAGGTTACGATAAACACTATATAGGGTGGATATAGGGAAAGATCCATCTCCATCCATCTTTGGTATGAATAAAAAAAAAATCCTCTAACAATTAATAACATATTTTTTATATAATTATCTATCTATAATAAATCTGTAGAGAGGTCAATTCTGTACATGAAATATATTTCCAAAATAACTATCAGCGAGTGATTAGTGATCGATACTGACGCCTAAAATGCAATCAGTAAAATTTTTGTCTGTCTGTCTGTCTGTCTGTCTGTATGTTCGATAAAGAAACAAAAACCACTCGACGGATTTCAACGAAATTTCATACTCCTGGGCAGGTTATAGTATACTTTTCATCACGCTACGATCAATAGGAGCAGAGCAGTGAAACGAAATGTTGGGAAAATGAGTGATTCATGAGAAAGGTTTCAAGCTATAAAACATCACGCTACAACCCTTAGGAACGGGGCAACGCAGGTGAAACCGCGGGCGAAGAACTAGGGAACAAAGTAACTATTCCACGCGGACGAAGTCGCTGGCAAAAGCTAGTTTTTAATATTTTAACAGAGGGATACGCTTACAGCTTATTATTATCCATTTCAGTTTCTGCTTACCGTCAAACTTCTGAGTTGAATCTGTACAAAGGAACACTATTTTGGGAATAAGATTTTACTTGACCCGTGGAGAAATACTTTAGCTCTTAGTAAGGTACTGGGGTAATCTCTCTGGACACGTTGCCATATTATTAGCCGCGAAACTGACAATTTGGGAACACTATTCTTTACTTCCTCATTTATGCATAATACTGCCAGAGTCGTTTCAAACACATTTGTCGAAGATTTACATCAACGTACTCGTATGGCCTGCTCAGTCGCGAAATTGAGCTTTAAGAAGGAGGTCTCTTGCATATGAATACCATACATTCACTATAATAGTTCCTGCAACGGTAAATTTCAATAGCGACCAACATGAGCGGCCGTTTTTCAATGTGATTTAACTTATTTGAGCATGCCGAATCCGTGGTCGGAGGTCTCCTATGTAACGCTACTTAAAGAATGTAGGTATATCTCCATTGCCTGCTGTCTTTATCGGGGCCTTTCCCGGACCCTTATAATGTTCTATATATAAGTATATAATACGTGGCGGGTATAAACTGAGTCCTTATAATTTACCTCATTAGTTTTAAATAACGCTTTTCTTTTCACGGTTCTACTGAGACACTAATGCCCGCCGTACATTGGTCATCACGAATCATTGATACATAGCGTATTAGTGATTCGTGATGACCGATGTATAACACGCTATTGTATTAAACATGGGGGAACAAAATACGTTCTTAACTCCGCCCTAGATAATCTTAAGTATTTCTTTAATTATTCTTCTGAAACATTATTAGTAAATATTACTTTTTCAATATCGTTCTGACTTTTTATTTAGACTAAGTATGTTGAGTGTCGAGAATGGATAAAATAAGAAACAAATAATATACACGTGATTCAAAAAAACTTCTGAAATGGTGAGATGGTGGTGAGACTGTATGACTAGTGTTAAAAAAAATAAATAAAAAAAAATGAGAAATACAGCAGAAGAGACTCACAAACCTATTTTTTCATACTAGAATGAACATTCTAGGGTGAAATTCTAAATTCAACATTCTAGGGACAGAACTGTCCCTTTGTTGTTTTATATCTTCAGTGTTTAGAGAGTAAATCTCGATCTCGAGCGTTGCTGGCCTGAGCTCAAGATTTACTAAAGCTGCCTTAATGCTCTCCGGCTTATATACTGACCACGTCTATTGTTATCAGTCCGGCTGGGAGAGGGATTTAATGCTTACTTGACATGCGCGTGTTTATTTGTGGCGCAACATTAGTAGGAAGGCTAACCCATTATATACATAATTATTGACATAATTATTTTCTTCCTATCTTATCTCGAATAAACTCAAAGTGTTTGTGCTAATGTAGTTTAATATTATGTTATGTTTGAGAAGGCCCTCTTTATTTTATGAATGAAAAACGGAAAAATATTTTCCGTCAAAATTAATTTGACATTGATTTAAAAGTTTGTGCCTATTCAGTTTTGAAATATTCTTTTTCCGAAAAAGAGAAACTACTAAAATTACGGTAAACGATTCTACTAAACACATAAATAAATAAAAATCTCCCTGAAGATGACCCCTCTTCCAAGAAACCGAATAAGTCAATATTGTAACAACTTAGATGAATCGTAATAGAACTGATTTTGGTTTAATTTTTATTCGATTGATTCACAATGTGAAATTCGCGTTCACATGGCTTAACATCATGCTATAATTTTCTGATATAAGGTGATCTCGCATTGTATAGACTTTTAGTACAAGGAGTGGCCAGCTTATACTGTATTATTAATAGTGAACGAAGCGGCAATTTTATTTATGAATTACGTAGGCAAACGAGCTGCCGAGCCTCCTGCTGGAAGTAGTCGTCGTTGCCCACGGACACCTGCAACACCAGAGGAGTTGCTGATGGGTTGCTGACCTTGAAGAGCCCCTACGGACTGCAGACTACTAGAGCCGCAGCAACCGAGGGGGAACTGGCTCTTACGTGCAAAAGTCGAAACAGACTCCGACATAAGAGTATTTTCATTAAGAGATATTTTCACGCCTCACGGGTTGCCTATCTGAAAGGCAGTGAGGGACAGTATTCTAACCCGTTCCCACACGGGGTAAACGGGGGTTATGATTTTCAATATGAATTATATTCCGTTTGTATTCATCACACTATTTTAAATATTCAATTTTGATATTTATATACTTTCTTAGGACATGCTACCCAGAAAATCTTCGTTTATCTACATATAAGCGTTTTAAAAATGATTCAACGGTAGTTGAATAGTTAATAGTAGTCGCAAAATCATAATAACTACAATAGGTATAATATTAAGAATTTATGATAAAATGTTCTATCCTAATTGTAAGAAGTCTCTCAGTGTTTATGAAGCATAATAATATGTCGATCTCAAGCGTAGCTTGCTCGATCTTCTATCTTACTAGATCAAGATTTACTAAGGCAGATTTACTAAAGCATTAAGGCAGGCTAGACGTAGCCAGTATATAAATACTGGCTACATCTATTGTTACTTGTATTGGAGCCTGGGAGAAGGGGGTTAGTGCTCATTTGTCATGCGCGTCTATCCGTCGATAAAACAGCCAGACATTAGTACTGTATTATATTGATAGAGACTTTCTCTCACATCGTGACAGTACGTTTGACATTTCAGGGTGTTGTAAGTTGACCACAGTAATTGTGAAATGTAATTGACGACCCTTAAAGCTTGCCAAACTACCTTGTATTTTAAATGTGTAATGTGGGTGTCATTCTTATTAGTTGTACAGTCGGCCCCGCGCTCTTGTTTCTACGACTCTTGTGCTACAGTACACTGTGATACGCAGACGGTGGATTACATTACAGAACTTTAAGAGTCCGGTGGACCGAATTTCAATTATAAACGTAATACTGAAGTAATTCAAACACAATTTAATCAAATTTTATTATTATTCGGATTCCAATACCGTTAATCTTTCGTCCAAAATACTTCACTTTATTTCGGTATTACGTTTTTGTGAGCAATTCAAGCTCCGCCGGACCCTTAAAATAATTAAACAAATATTTACATAGTAACCACAAACAAAAGCCCATCTCTCTCAGTGATTAATTAGGAAATCAGAAAATATAAAGTCTTTGGCAAATAGGTTCCACAAGAGACTTAAAGGCTTCCGATTGGAAATTATTTTGGGAAATTCTCATGGGATGGCAAATATATAGTCGTCGCAAATAACCCTGCAGGACACTGCTAGTTTAATAGAGGTTATTTTATATGATACAGGTTTGAGGTGTTCGATAGCAGCGCGCCAACCATCAACTTACAATAATCTCATTGTGGCACGAGGAGACTGTAATAGGCCCGCGATACATGAAGACAGTAATTGGTGCCGAACAAGAAGCACAAGCTTAAAATCCAAGTGATGTATGTATGCTTATGTTGTATTTTTCTATCTATCTAAGACAAATTGTATTTTTCATCCTCATTCACCCATTTACTGTCCTGCTGCTGGATACAGGTCTCCTCTCAAAATGAGGTTTGGCTATAGTCTAGCTATTGATTTCGTATGGGTTAGTATACTTCACAAGTGGTTTGGAAAATCTTTAAAAGGTTTCCCCATGAGGTTTTCTTTACAGTATAGGCGAGAGATAATTTAAAGTAAATTGTGGTTTATCATTCTTTAACTAACAAATTGCATTTCTTGTGATAGGAATTCATTCTATGCTTGTATTATTAACATGACTTAGCAGGTCTTAACCCTGTATTTTCAATTGCAGTAAAGTTATTCATCAATTTGCTTGATATTTAATGTTAAGGAGTGCAGAAAAATGAAATGATAATATGAATAGTGTGACAATACGTTTTATAAAAATAAACAGTCAGGTTAATAAGGTAGTTATCGAAACCGCTAATACATACTGTTGTATTTATTTGCATTACAGTTCGAGTATAACGTAGCAACCGGGAGCCATTTCTGTGTGAGCTATATAGCTTTTGTGTGAGCCAACCCATCAGCTCAAACTCGAAGGTATGGATTATCTTATTTTTTAAAGTTTTCATGATCTAAATGCTGCTGTGGGCGTTGAAGTCTCACTGGTCACGGTCAAGGTCAAGGCGTGAGCGCATAGGAAAACGCCGCCACCAACTGCGAACTTGTTATGTTGGCAAAAGAGGTGGTGGACTCTTCCTCTCAATCCATAGTAGACGGACCGGGTGCTGGAGAGCGTTAAACACACCCCTGGCTCCCATGAACAGTAGACTGCGGGCCTTTGACTTAAGGAATCCGCCACCAAACCACACCATGGTCCCAGTAGGCGGTCCGTGTTTTTAATTTCAAAGCGGTAGTAATATATAAAGTAATTCCCATAATATTCCATACAATTTCATCAATAATAGCTTGCATTACAATTTTCGGTTTATAGTTTGATAATAATATTTCAGGTTAATTTATCAAAGAGCACGCCATAAGCTTACATAAGGACGGACAGACAGCGACAGCGACTTTGTTTTATACTATGTAGTGATACACTATGATATACTATGTAGTGATCATTAAGATATTGGATAGATTTATGCTATTTATATTATTTCTGTTAGTTTTCATTGACTCCACCACATTTTGAGAGCATGCATTGAGGCCTGTGTAAGGTTTTGAAAAAATATAATGGTTATTGCATGGCAAGGCATGGATTTCTAAATTTTTAAGCTAACCTAGGACAAAAAGTATTTCATTGCGCTATTTCTTTTTCCTAGATATAAAGCAACAGAAGCTCGTGCTCGTATTTTATTTAAGTCCTGATCAAGTTGCAGTAGGTAGATAGACCTCTTATCTTATTGACAGTAGTTATGCAGTAAATTCAAGTTGAATTTTCTGCTGTAAAGGTAAGTTTACCATTTAATAGGAAATTCTTATAACAATAATAAATAGTTACATACCTCTTCTAACTTAATTAATATTTATTTCACGTATAAATACACTGATAATGTGAAGGCGCACCTGGTGTGATGCACTAGCGTCCATAATGTGGCTCTAACCAATTTATAATATGGGACCGTCTCAAAATTTATGTAGTATTCAATAATAACTTATTTACTGTAATAGCTGTGGGTACGAAGGCATGAAACTAGATCGTAAAAAGGATTTATTATAACGGACAAGTGTCTTTCTAGTATAAGACTCGTATCATAATTTATCAGGAAGCCTAACAGCTTTGCTAGAATGGAAACTCTTATTAAACCACAAGATCTTTAAATTTGGACTTATTTCTGGCAAGTTACAAGGAAGCCATCACGAGAAAACAAACTGAACTACAACATTAATACTTTATTAAAACAGTAGGTAGGTACACCAAATACACATACAAAATATATTAGAGTTAAAAATAAAATATAATTACCCATTATTTTTAACCTACGTAATACGTATTATGTTGATTATAAATGTAAAAAATAGGTCAAAACCGTACCATCTAAGGAAAAAATCTTGTAAAAGATTATTAGATATTTGCACCAAAAAACACAATAAGTGTATAAGAATGAAGAAGAAAATTTTAAATATATTTTGGACGATAAATGTTAAATATTCAATACATTTTAACATCAAGTCTAAGAAATATTTTGAAATGTGTACCTAAGTCCTGTAAATATTCATACAATCAATAAAAAATAAAATGTTTTTGAGCACTTTTAAATTTAATAAAAATATATTTTATTACATCCACATAGGAATAGTAAAACACGGTACCTATTGCTCACTTTTGTACATTACGTTGACATTTTTTGGCTTTGTAATTGAGAAGAATGTTTATGATGTTCCCCGTCTTGGAGAGCCGCTTCAAAACCGAACTCTTTGAATAATCAGAAGTTAATGGTTGCAATAAGCTGTCCTTAATGTTACAAGTAAGTGCCAGCTCGTAAAGTCTGGAACAATTCATTTTTTTAAGCATCAAAGAAGGTTCTTCCGCGGGGAAAACAATTGTTTTCCTTGATGTATATTGACAGCACCTTTTCACTGCTATCTGGATAGAACTCGAAATCTGATTTGGACTAGTTAACAATATTTTTATCGCACATTATTATAGCGTTGACAGTGGCAGTCATCATTTTCCACGGGATGGTTCGTTTTCACAGACGCGGTGGTTGCAAATCCCTTTTTTTTTACAAAATATGAATTTAACTAAATAGATAATTTATAGATACGCAGCAGAATATTGGCTTATAATAAACAAGCGCTACGGTCGATATTCAGTGGCAATGGGCGCACAGTGGGTCTGTATTGATTTATGAAGTCAAAATATAGACATGCTTTTTTATAGGCTAGCTGATAATTTATATAATTTGTCTTTGGAAAGCATAGCTACGTAGTAACTATGCTTGTTGTACGATCTGCAAGGTTAAGTTGCGCTTGTCGTTGCCTATGAATATGAAAAAATCATTGGTCGTAGTAAAAAGCCCAAAATCCCTATAACCAGTTAACCCTGATAATACTATTACCCAGAAAATGGGTTACGGAGGTCTGATTATGGCAACAACTTTGTGTAAAATGCCGATATTAAGCTGCTTCTCGTTTAACTGCAAGTCGACCCGTTGTAAAATAGCTTATATGAGGAGGATGTTCTCTAGAAATAGTTTTTGTAGAATTTATCGTTCCCTTTTTTATATGTTGGCCATATAAGAGTCTTCAATTTAGAACATAGCAATATTTTCATGTCTTTTCTTAGAGCAGCGAATCTTTTCGTACCTAAATTCCTTGATAAGTATCTACTTACAAATGTTGAATAATTATTATAAATACATATGAAGAAATTGACAGCAAGTACAATGCGAGATAATGTGTTTGTTCTGGGTGCAGGTGACAATTAACTTACTAAATTAACAAATGAAATCCTTATAGATATTATAAACGTGAAAGTATGTGAGTATGGATGTATCGATATATGGATATTTATTACTGTTTCACACCAAAGCGGCTGGAATAACACATAGGCTACTTTTTATCCAGGTCGGACCCAATCCTGAAGTCCACGCAGACAAAATCGCGGCCAGAAGCTAGTAACCCATATTCATAAATGTTTTATGTACACATTCTGTAGTACTACATTCTGTAGTAGGTATTCTTTGATTCGTAGATATACATAGTTAGACTATTTGTCAGCCTTCATATAAAAGCTTTTTTTTTCATAAGATAGATTTTATATGAAAAAATATTTTTGTCCCTATGTCCACGTATTTTCAATTCGGTTCTACTGTGTGGCGGCGCGTAATGATGTGTCAAAAGTGGCTAGTTAAGAAATCTACAGAGTAATGTTTAAAATATAAAAAAAATTCAACATTGTCACCTGATCTTTACCCAATACATAATTGCTGTATTGTAAAAAGATGACAGCTCTTTTGTATGAAAGATTTTCATTATTCAGTGTCGATATTCAACTTGAGTGATTTAATGTTAACTGAGAAACTCAACGCAGCATTTAAAATATACAAATATGAACGTGCCCTTAAACTGCACATGCGCAGTGTGGCCAAATCGATAAATTCATTTGGTGAACGCCAGGTAGGCAATCCGCTCTAAGAGTCGGTCCCAGATTAAACACAAATTTAAGTGGTAACGAGATCTTCATCGAGATAAATTTGAGGTATGTACCTAACCAATAAAACGAAATCTGTGCAACAATCGTTTTAATAAAGGCGTTACCATAAGTCACGTGTATATTGTAGAGAATTAAGGCCTCGCCATTTCAATGCCTAGTCATGATTTAGATTACATAGTTTTTTAAAGGTGATATTGCAAATACTATCTTGGTTATGTTCCTTTTTAAATTATTTATGTATACAGCGTAATTATTCCTCATAATAAATTCGGGATTTTCGTTAGTATTTATAATTATTTAATGTCTATGTATAAGTACATAAGTATTTTCCCAAAAATGCATCGCGAAGCTTCACCTCACCTCATTTATAATCAGGGTTGCTGAAGAATAAGATCAGACATGAAAACAATGCTCTGAACATAATAGAACATAGACATAATCTGGGTGTCTTTAAATCACGAGTGAATCGGTTTCTTCTAGGCAAGCGCGCTCCATCGTAGATCGCAGTATCGCTTAACATCAGGCGAACTGGCCGACAAGCTTACGCTTTTTTTTCGTGATATCTCACGAAAAAAAACACCACAATGCCGACTTTTAAATAATAATAGTGAGTTACGTAAAGGCCTGCCTAATGGGTGTTGCCCTAACTTATAATTCTTTATATTACAAATTATTAAGGGGTCCGCTTGTCAGAACCTATCGATTCGCTATTGTTATCTATGGAAAATAGGTACGTGGATGCGTGTGTGCTTTACAAGGTTATAAGTATTATCTTTGTCTATTTCCAGAAATGAATCTACATGCATTAAAGAAAAGAGAAAAGAGAAAGAGGATGCGTAGGAAGCGAAAGCAACGTAAGGCGCGATACATGAGTACTTCAGACTGGGCGGCGTCAAAACAAACATTTTACGACCCAACAAAATCAACAGAGGCCAGAGAAAAATCTCGGAACACGGAAATCTTCTACAAAAACTGTAAAATGTGTGCTTTATTGGCAAAAATGTAAATTAAATCTCTAATCCGACGACAAATGCTACAGGTAGTATACAGGTATATATTTAATGTTTACTCAAATATATAAAGGATCATATCACATAATATTTAAAAGTAAATGTATTCGTATGCTGGGAGATCTGATACCAAACGTAGTTTGTTTTTAACTGTAAGATAGGTGTTAAATTGATGTATAATATTTTACCCCCTAATTAGGACGTATGGTCAAAAAACCCTCTATATTTGTGACAAGATAACAAAAGTAATTAATATGTTTCGAAAAATTTGGAGATTTTTCTAATCTTTACATAATTGTCTTAAAAAGATTTTTATTATACGAGTAGTATGTTTTTTAAACAATTTTAAACATCACAAATTAGAACTTAGTATTACTAAAATAAGCTATTGTCAAAAAAAAATAACAATCTCTTCGCTATTATTTTCATCTGCACATGCAATATTATGGTACAAAATGAAATAAGCTGAAGATAAATGGCAATTGTTTTGTTTCAAATCATTATTTTTATTTATGTAAGATTTTCAATCGATATGAAATGTAATTGTGTTTAATAAATATGATCTTGATGTCAATGTAATATGAATGTTGTCATTAAATTAATAACCCGATTTAGAAAAAAATGAATTCTGGCACTGTAATGTATTCTGGATACGAATTTAACGTCAATTAATTTTTAATGCTACTCTTTTACGGCACTCGTATCTAAATTTATTAAGTAAATTATATTCTATAGACAAGTTTTGTTTTGATAGTAACTGTTGTAAATGTGAAGTCGTGAATATTGAAATACTTTGAACAATCACGTACGAAATGTAACTATAAAACAAACACACTTACAGATTTAAAAACTGCTCTAGTAGATGGCTTAAGGGTTTATTTATGGCTCGCCAAATACCTGAATGAAATATTATGTATTTATATTTTTAAGATTCTTATATTTAATTGAAACTAAGAGTAACATTATTATGTAGGTACTTATGTTTTATAATTTTATTCTTTATGTTGCTATGCCCGACAGGGTTCATGTTTGATACCCACTATGTGTCCACTATATGTACATAGATGCAAATAAGTGAATAAATGACTTATTCCTTGTCTTATTTATTGTTATTCTTAACCACTACCCGAACTATAACGACTCTCTAAAACGAGTGTGTTAGATATGTCATATCTAACAAGTGCATCATAAAAAAACTTTAGAGTTCGGAACGTATTTTAAACGTGGACATCAAACATTCACGTTTAAACGATTATGATTAGTTTTAGCTGGCTATTTCATGAAATACAACCATTTTCATGAAATGGTCGGTCACATCACATGAATAACTTCATGTTAATATGGCCGCGAATAGCCAGCTAAAACTAATCATAATCGTTTAAATGGGAATGTTTGTCACGTTTAAACGATTATGATTAGTTTTAGCTGGCTATTTCATGAAATACAACCATTTTCATGAAATGGTCGGTCACATCACATGAATAACTTCATGTTAATATGGCCGCGACATATACACGGGTAGTTAAAGTTATTCTAAATAGGTACCTTCAATATTCTCTCTCTCTTTCTCTCTATTACACACAAACACTCATAAAGACGACACCCTTACATATCTTTCATTTGTTTTTCTAACAATATCTGCGGTGACTGTAGTTCGGTTGGTTCCGGTGCATCTTGGAATGGGTGCTTTTCGGGCGTGGGGGCCTCTCAATCACTCAACCATGGGCTGACTTCAGCAAGCATAGCTCAACCAGTCACCCTGGTACCCTACCTCAAGTTGTTAATTGGTTACTTAACTAGAATCGTTGCATTTATTTGATTTAATTCCTCTCATAACCTACCCAAAATGTTGTACGAACATGTTGAACACCTGCCATCTTTTAGGATTTAGATGTATTGCACTAGACAGCACTCTACATTATAGAAGGAAAGATGGCGTAATTCGGTAGTAAGTTAAGATAATATACTACATAGAATATCTGCAGGGTTACGATTAACTAGATGTCAAACAGTTTTTGCATTGACACAATTTTAAATTGAAACGGGATTTTTATAAAAATGAAAATATTTTTTTAACACACTGATTGATGTATTTTATCATGGGTTATCATCACGTACCACGTTCTCAACGCTCCTGCGTGATGTATGCAAGCCATATTGAATACCAGCTATGATACTAGGAGCCCATAAATGTCATGAAATTGATTCCATTTATTTTCCTTTTTATATAAAATGACAATAGGTACAAACAGAAATTGTGTGCGTGTTATGTGCGTAAATTCAAAAAATGTACTTTATCCATTTAAAAATCCTACTGCTATGAATAAAACACTTAGAAATAGTAGCCAGTGTTTGAGTATGACCCCGTAATTCCCCATTCAGCGTCTGAATAATTCCTCGGGATTGTCAAAGAGCGATTTTGTTAGTGGTTTCACAAGACTTTGTTTTTGAAACATCGTTATTGGCAATAAATAGGCTCGCCCCCAATTGCATGGGACCTAAACATACCCAAATTTTGGGTCTACATTAGTACGCATCTGCCTGTTATGTTATTATAAAAATAAAAATTAATTCATGCTTAGTATCCAGTATCCAGCGCCATAGCTGTCCATAAATACGGCACGTATTTACATACATTCTAAATACATAATATAAATCCAATGCGTGAAATACTAGGATATAATGATAGCGAGGATATCAATTTATTCACACATGTAAAAAAATATTACGTCTGTGTGTAATTATGCGATAGCCATATGTAAATGTTATGAGAACGAATGCGATGACGCTATTACTACATAGAATATCATTATAGGTATATTAATTGTGCAATTGGCCAATCAACTAGTAGACAGTTTGGTCAACTAGGAGCCATATTGTTTGAGTCTTTATCATACCAGGGCATCAAAAAAACTTAGGATGTCGCTTTGTTCATCACGTGTTGTTGTACTTTGTAACTCCGCGATGAATCAAAAAGATCCTTATTTCAGTATAATTAGACACCACAGGTTTCAAGCATAAAATTGCAAGTATTGGTTCATAATGACAACTACCTACCAGTGTTATTTCGTTCGTAATTTTGGGGAACCCAATCAGAATCTTCCTTCAACAACAAAAAAACTACACTTTCCATAAAATAAAACAAAACTAATCCACTTTATTAGCTAGCTAGCTATAACAAGTAAACTAATTCCAATAGAACTACTTATTAAGATGACACGGGAAACAATACCGTGGAAATAGGAATTATATTTTTTTAAAGTTTCACTAAAACAAGTTATTTGCAAATGTCTAAAAGCAAACGAGTAATACTACTGTAGTAATAGTCAAAAATATTCAGCTCTACGTGGTCAGGTGTCTACCCATTTTACAAAAATAGTAAGTTATATAATATTGCAGTTAATAATATATGTCTGAAAGTATAAATACATGATAATTACATAGGATATTATATACGTCGGTGAGACATGATTTCGGATAAGTCACTTTAATAATTGTAGCAGACAAAAATTTGTTTGGGAGTTTCTTGTGACTTCTTCCAATGACAGCACTAGTGAAGTCACGAAGGGCTAACACTCTCTTCGTTTTGGGGGTCGTCTATGTTGTAATATTGACTAAAACAGTACTAGGTAGACAGTACTAGAACTCTGAATAAATGAGACATAACATAATGACTTTTAAATGTGCGATTTAATGTTTGAAGTAGGATGACCCACGGTAGTCCACAATGTTATAAGTCACTATGACTTCTAATGACAAGACAAGTAGGGTCATTCTATTACATATTAAAGTAAATACAGCTCCAATCGTATACACTTTTTTCGTAGCACGCGTAGCAGATACTACGACCGCGTAGGCACCGTAGCTGTGACGTCACAAGTCGTAGCAGTTACTGCGACTGCGGCATTGACTTCAAATCAACCTATTGCCGTCCACTGCTGAACGTAGGCCTCCCCCAAGGAGCGCCAACCATCCCGGTCTTGAGCAGCTCGCATCCATCCGCTGCCAGCCACCTTCTTCAAATCGTCGGTCCATCGCGTCGCAGGGCGTCCCACACTACGCTTGCCCAAACGCGGTCTCCACTCTAACACTTGTCGGCTCCATCGGTCGTCTGTCCGTCTGCAGACATGGCCGGCCCACTTCCACTTCAGCGTGCTTATTCTTCGAGCAATGTCGGTGACTTTAGTTCTTTGGCGAATGACTTCGTTGCGAATTCTATCCACCAAAGAAACTCCAAGCATTGCTCTTTCCATTGCACGCTGACTATGACGGCATTGACTATGTACTAAAAATTGTGTTGTATTCATTCACCAGACAAGTTTGAATGAGAACCATATAACTATATATACAAATTGTAAATAAAAGGGTACATATACCTATATATTTTTGTAAGTAGTATTCAATATTTTGGGTCAGAAGAAATACTGATTTCATCAAACATCCACGACATTTTTCACACAATGTTCTTAAGTTTCCTCTTTATAAAAATAATACCTAAATACATTAATTGTAACAAACTAGCCCTGGTAACGATAATAAAATCTGTCACTAAATACATATTAAGCATTTAAATTGTATAATAACGTTAGGAAATTGCATAATATCGAAATGAAAAATACGCAACCCAGACGGCGCCTTTAAAAGGTCATGCGACAGACCCGTAACCGCCGTATACTCTTAAATAGTAGGTACATTTTGTAGTGAAAATGTAAATGAAACGTATATATTTTTTTAAATAATATTTTATTTATTCAATTATAACTACTTATGTACAACAACCTAGGCAAAATTAGTTCACCCTGATTCTAAATTAGATTTAACAGAATATTGCAAGGCAAGTCTCTACTATGAGTATACTAGTTAAGTAAGATAGCTTATTTCATGGTGATTCCACGAATATACAGTTCCAAAAAAAAATTTGATATAAGTACCACCCGGAAGTAGCACGACAGATGCGAAAATTCTCGGAAAATGGCCGCGACAACTGAAAGGTAGCTTTATCTTAATATGTGTTAATCATATTAATTTTTCGATAAATGAGAACTCAAGTTGGATAGGGAGGGGTTACTAGTAAGCAAGATATCTTGGATGTCTTGAAGATTTATGGCTTTCTCAATAAGTTTTGATGTACTAGGCTATCATAAAACTATAGGAAATATACTGTTCACTTTAGATCAGGGGGGAGCTACTACGAAAATCGAACTATGAAGGTCTAACTACGAAGTTTCAGTTGACAGAGCCCACGTTTTTCTTTCACGTGTTTCGAACCCGGCAATAGTGTCGATATTCGCGATTGGACTTCTTTGGTGTGAAGTCTAGTAGACATAATAACATGCACAATTGCACATCCAGGAAGGAAGTATGCGTAGGTACCTCTATACTTCGGGGGACATACAATCTTATCACTAACTTTTCCATGTCTGTCCAAGAAATGCCATCTGAGTTTATTTAATTTTACATCAACCAAATAAGTAAATAAGGCAGTAAAATTTATAAAAATAGGAAGGATGACCTCTATTTTTTTGTGGTCATCGAGTAACATTTTGAGTCAGTTGTATAACCTACCAAGTTTGTATTATTGTTTTATAGGTAGGTATATACCGATACAGAATACTGGGAATTCACATACATTTTCTTAGAATTATTATAGCGACAACTGCACTACATGCATGCTACCCTAGTGGTGGAATCCCCTCGAATTTCGCCTTGCTCGTTGCTGAATGATTGCCAGTTAGTTCAACTTGAAATCGTGTTCTCAACAACGGCTCTAGTTTTTAATTAATTTGGTGAACTTGATTTAATTTTTATTTTACTAAATAAAGCCTCCATTTGGCAGACAAATATTTATTTCATTAAGGAGTACAAAGCAAGCCTGGCTTTCTTTCAAGTTTGAATCTTTGTAGGTATTGCTCGTTCGAGCACGTCAATAAAATTATATTCATACGTTTAAAGTTCATAAAACAGCTACAGTAAGTTGTAATAATCATGCGCGGTATAGGAATTTATACAAGGTTTCAATAAGTGCTAAAGAGTTATTCCAGTTCCGTCAAACCATCGTGACAGTGTAAAAGGCGTCCAGTGTATGTATTATAATTATTTATATTTTTAATATGCAAAATAAATGCGAAATTATTATTTAAAATACGAAATTTTACAAGTATTGAATAGGTTACATTGTTTAATTTCATTTTATATTAAGTATATTGACAACATCTTCAATATAATAATGACTAACTAAGGATGAAACTGTTACTATGAGACACTAAAGTTTTATCCCTCTTTCTAAGGCACTCTGTCGTCATTGGTTTAATCTGAGTGAAATCGCAGTCAGCCGTACATACGATTTGCAATATCAGGAGTCCATGACGCAGTAGAATTTTTATGCGAAAAATCACAATAGCTAAAACATAATAACTACCGATACACTATAATATAATCTTAGTTGCATGTCAGCAATTCTTAAGTCTACATTTGCACAAATTCTGTTAGAATTTTAATCTCTATCTAATCTATTTAGCTGAATCAAGGCTAGCTCAGAATTTACTCCGGTTTGATATGATTTTTGGTAAAATTCACAAGGATAATAACACAAATGGCCTTGATATGTAGGTATATGAAAATGAAACAGTATTACTCAATCAATATCCAAAATAAATAATAATAAAAGCAGTTCAACAATCAACTATAACAAACAATCTCTTAACATAATTGCATACCTTCGTTTCGTCGTGGGTAAAAATGATATTTTGTAGGTATTTGTCTTACGCTTGACCGCCAGTTCGCCCGATGTTAAGCGATACTGCTGCTCTACGATGTAGCGCGCTTGCCTAGAAGAAACCGATACACTCGTGATTTAAAGACACCCAAATTATATCTATCAGGGAAGACCCACTCGGGAAGTGCATTCCATATTTCAGCGGTACGTATGATAAAAGTGGACTTAAAGTGTTTCTTTCGGGTTTTTGGAATGTCAAATGTAACTATATTAGCTACCTTTTAAAAATATTTAGTACTTTATTTGATTTACAACTTCTATGTATATTTTTTTTTATAAAATACTATTTTTTAATGCACTATAATCTATCTGAATTGCTTTCGCAACTTTCTAAAATGTTTTTTCTTAAAATCACTTTTAGATAAGAAGATAATTTTTATGTTGCAAATATGGATGATACATCTATAAAAGAATAGGTAAGTACAGCAATACTTTACCACAGTAGACTTGTAAAAAAAAATACAATACAATAGTCATAGTAAACATATAACATTAATAGCCATAAAAATACAATAATTTACAATAATATTATCACAGAGATTACCTACATTACCAGTCATTAAAACATTTTTTTTTTAAAAAAAACGTTGCCCCACACTAGGAATTTCTCCTGTATCGTGGGTGCGTTTACAAACACAAATTCACACAAACACAAACACCCAGACCCGGAGCAACTACCTGCAGATCATACAAATATTTGCTCTGTGTGGGGATCGAACCCACAACACATTGCGAAGAAGCCGATCGCTCAGCCGCTACGCCAAACGTGTCGTCGATTGAATTACATAAGTTACTTTTTTTAAATCCCGTCATGGGTTATGGCGCCACACTTTTTGTGTTTGCCAGTGTCAAGTATACAGAATAATCCCCAGTAAAACAGTGGAAACTTCACTAAGACTTCGATGAAGTTTAGGAGTGAACACAAAAGTCACGATTTTCAATTTTATATCATTTGCCTACACTCGCACACGTTCACGAACACTTAATGGTTAACTATCCACTATAATTACACATTAAACATCGGAGAAACACAAGTTTTTAAAAATAATATAAAACCGACAAAGTGCACTTTACAGTGTCCGGCCTAAATTCCAACAGGCGAAGTTATGGAACAAAAAAAACATAACTTACTTTAAAACTTACTTTTAAAAACATAATATCATAAAAAGTGGCACACAGGGGATTCGAACCCCCGACCTTCGCGTTTCAACCCCGAACGCGATGCTCTATCCCGACCTGAGCTAATGTGCCAGGTACTAACAAATGCAAAATAAGCGATCTGTATCGTCATTGTAAGTGCATTCAGAACTAGTCCGCATGAATGCAGTTTTGGGGGGAAAGCCAAACTAGCGATTTTTATTAAAACATTATATGAAACATTATTTTGATGTTTTATTTATTTTTTCTTATTAAGCCTTTATAATGGAATTGGCATTGGTGGGTGGGACATATCAGTAGATGTTTGATCGATATTTCTAGTAATCGAAAACAAGATTCCTTGATTCTAATAAAAATATAGCTAACTTAACTAATTTTGCTACTATTAATTTATTTAGTACTGTTATTTCACTACACAACGTTCAGTCAGGTTGGCCGAGTGGTCTAAGGCGCCAGATTTAAGCTCTGGTTCCCGAGAGGGAGCGTGGGTTCGAACCCCACACCTGACATCAATTGTTTTTGGAATTTTCCATTTTTGTATTTTAGTAATAAGAAGCCATTTTTGGAGTATTCTCATGGGTTATCTGTCATCTGTCTCACAGGTATCTCGAACTCCTACCATTTAAGAACTTGCAATTCGTGGCAGCACAACCTATCCTTGTAAAGTCAAAAATGACGCTTAGCCCCAATAAGCTATACTTATGGGGGCTAAGCGTTGCCTACTTTGTATTCCGTTTGCACTTTTCTACAAAGTCTGTGTTACAAACTGTCTCCGTAAAACCAGTATTAATTATGTAGACTTTAAATACCTACCAAAAATGATTAATAAGGACCTGAAGATAAAAAATAATACAATTATCGTTTTTTGCTTTATTTATATGGCGTATTTTTCGATTTTTTTTATACCACAGAGGTGGCAAACAATCTTACGGCCCGCCTGATGCTAAGCAGTTACCGAAGCCTATGGATGTCTGCAACACCAGAGGTGTCACTCGTACATTGCCGACCCTGTAAAAAACTTTCCGCTTCTTTTTATTGCTTCATAATATGGTTAATTCAATTTTCTTGGATCATATTAGTCCAGTCCTTTAGCCATGATATTTTACAGTGATTTTGGAAAAATATTTCTGAAAATTACCCAGGTGGTAAAGAGCGGTAGGTGAGTTGTTGTATTACAGAATTGTTAAATAAATTATTACTTAAACATTTGAAATAAGAGTGAGTGCTTTCTTTTCATTAATATTACTACTTCTTCGATAGCAGACAAGGCCACCTTATCCCAAAACGATCATTAGACAAGGGACAGCTTAAGTGGGATTTTGTCAACTTATTTTACTCATTCTATTAAAATGACAGCCTATCCGAAAAAAATATATTTTGTCTGAATAGCGCCATCTACTCAGTGATATTGCACTATCTAGCGTACAAAATTAGAACTTGTTCGCGCTCGGATTTGATGAGTTTCATTGCGAATAGCGCCAAAACAAATAAGGGAAATTAAATAAATTATGATTGTATGTATGTATTGTAATCTCTGTCTTAGGAAAAAATTAGCATTCTATGACAAAAGTGAGCCATAACTTTAACCAATTACTAACAATCCTCGGTAGTATAGTGGTTAGTATCCCCGCCTGTCACGTGGGAGACCGGGGTTCAAATCCCCGCCGGGGAGGACTACTTTTTTGGTTCCTGTTAAATAATTATTTGGTAGTAACTTTTACGTAAATTTTGGGCGGTATGATAGAATACATTTAGGAACCTCATTAAAGGCTACACGACATTTTCGATTTTTAAGTTCATTAAAATTCTTTGCGTAGTTTAAAAGATCTAAGCGTACAGACAGACGGATTGAATTTGTTTTATCCGACAATAATTATTAGTCAAACAGGCTCCCCTCCCGATGTTATATGCGACGCCTGATTACTACTAAGATAGCAGAGCCCAAGAAGAGGTGACGCATTAAAGCGTAAAGAAGAAGTGATCAGGCCTCTACAAGGCCCCTGTTATCCTAGTACTGCTTTGGGCATATCCATGGAAACAGCATCCCGATCCCATAGCAACGACGCAATTACTTTACAGTCGGTACTTGGACACTATTGGTATAGGGGATTTCGGCGCGATTCTGCTGTTTGACGCCTTTCGTACCTCGTAATAAGGACTAGATGTGAGAGTCACTATGGCAGAGGACGTCGTGATTCATGTGTCACTGGTATTTCAAACAATTTTGCAGCATCATGGTATGTGGTCCTAGAGTGAAACGTACGTAACTCAAAGCAGCCCCGATAGGAAACGTTACCATGGAAACGCAGCACGTGCATATTACTAGAGCAACATGAATCAAAAAGAGTTATTCTTGCACCTAATTTATTCGTATTTCTTACAATATTTATGTATGTATGTAATAAATGTATGCTATGAAGTACATACCTCCTTCACTATGGACCACAACTGCAGCATGCGCAGTAGTAGGGAACAATCATGCGTGGTTCAGGAAATTGTACAAGGTTCCCATAAACATTGGGGAGTTATTCCAGATCCATCTAACCATATAGTTACTAGAGTGCCTATAGACAATAATATGCATAACAGTCATGCGCGGTAGAGGGGAATGTACAAGGTTTCCATAAAAGCTAGACAGTTATTCCTGGTTCACGTAAGCAAGCGTACTTACTAGAGTGCTTATACATCAATAAGCCTCAATACAATACAAATGTACAAGCTTTTCAAAAACGCTAAAAAGCTATTCCAGATGCATCTCATCATCTTTAATGCGCCTGCCTGAAATTGCGAAGTCAGCTTCATCTACGATTCTCGATACAATCAGTCTATGACGTAGTAGAATCTTCAAAAAAGAAAATAGCAAGTTAAAACGCAATAAGTAGGTCTAAAAACCTACCGATAGAGCTTTAATCTAAACTAAGTCAGTATATTAGTAGGTAGTTCTTACGTCTACATATACATACACTCACACCTTTCTCCCACTGGGGTGGTAGGCAGAAATTATAGACCGCCACTTAGTACGATTCTTGCATAAGTATTCCGTTTTCTTCTTTTCTTTCTTAAATCAAAAACGTTTACACTTGCATTTATAATATTAGAAGGTCGGTCTATACAGTTTAGCTGAATAATAACTTCCTTACAGATTACACTGGTTTAACATGGTTTTTAGCAATTTTTTTCAACCGCCAAGTGCCACCGTTTGCTCACGATTTCCCAAATAATGTTCTAAACCAATTCAACATTGTGTCACTAATTGTATATTGGTTTCGAAGCTTATCGAGAAGTATTTTGAGATCAAAAAGGACAAAGGCACTAGCAAAGTCTGTGTATACCGAATCAATCTGCTAATATTTGTCTAATCCTTCTATTATAGGTGTTATGTATGTATAATGTATCTATTTTAGAAGTTACGAAACATAAAAATTCTACAACAAGATCCGCGACATCGGGCTCAAAGCGCGCGAATCAACACTCATTCTAATTTTGAATTATTCAATTCCCTACTGCCTCAATTACTGTGTCATCATGAAAATTTTGGAACCCTCTGTCAACCAAAATTCAATATTCTATCTGTAGAGGTTTAGGCGGGAAAATGTAAAGTACACTATGTCGGTTTTATATTATTTTCCAAAACTTGTGTTTCCCCGAAATTTAATTTAAAATTATAGTGGATAGTTAACCATTAAGTGTTCGTGAACGTGTGCGAGTGTAGGCAAATGATATAAAATTGAAAATCGTGACTTTTGTGTTCACTCCTAAATTCCATCGAAGCCCTAGTGAAGTTTCCACTGTTTTACTGGGGATAAAGTAAAGTAAAGTGTTTTAAACTTTATAAAAGACATGACTAAGATAAAGGACATAAAAGGTCTAAGTTACCAGGTCATAAAATTCCTTAAAAAAAAATTATTCTATCTGTATTAAAAAAAAAACAAAACCAGTCAATAAATGATTTTCATACAATTTTTCAGCCCAGGTTGTGATTTTCTACCGCGGTATTAGAGAACCTATATCTATACTGAAGTATATAATAAAACAAAATTGTGTTAGTTACACCATTAATTTATAAATCCAGAAACGCTGGAGCGATTTTAATGATCTTTGATGATTCGTCGCCGCTCTCAATAGCACAATAACTAAAAAAAACCGGACAAGTGCGAGTCGAACTCGTCCACTAAGGGTTCTGTACAAATTTGTAGGTATATTATAATTAATTACAAATGTAAAGTTTTGAGTGTTTTCCCCTTACTTGTAGTCTAAAACGGTGATATTACTTACCAAATTTCATAGTTCCTGGTCAACGGAAAATACCCTATAAATTCTGATTCCCTTTAGAGTGCCGAAATACACTTTTTTATCTTTTTTTATTTTAACTTAGAAGTTTGATTTTTTCACAGCTCCAAGGGACTGTAAACCTGAGTTAATAGGTTTTAATTTCAACTCGATACCTCCGCGCGTTTCCGAGATAAAGGGTCTTGATAGACAGACCGACGGACATCAAAGTAATCCTATAAGGGGTCCGTTTTTCTTATTGAGATACGGAACCCTTAAAAGAAAAACATCACAAGAAAAATATGAAGAAAATTAGTTTTCTCATACACTTTGTAACGAAAAGCTAGTTAGTAATGTAATAAGTAGAACTTGCACTGTTTTGCAACAGACTTATCGTAGACACTGAAAACAATTAACTTCTTTAATAAAGTAAGGTAATATTTAAATTGCTTTATTTAAAAAATAAAAAGTACATAATAAATATGACGTCAATTTTGGATATAGCCATCTTATCTGATTGATGAGTTCATACGACGAGTATAAATAAAATTTATCAACGCGTCAAAAGAAGATCGATATATTGTGACCTTAAATACCAGAACAGCAGAAATGTGAAGTTGCATTCGTTAGACCTATCTACGAGTATCTATCTATCTATGTATAATAAAGGCAGCTTTACATGGAATCCGGATCGTTATTTATAGAGTAAGTTACTAGGGTGCCATAAACAAAAAGCGGTGAAATAGTTCAAAATAGTAATATTCGTAGTACTTTAATTATTTCAAGAGAGCGTGACAAGGTATCTTCGGCCTTAAAATATTGCATCACTTCTCCATTTAACAGACTGTAATCAGTCCTTTGATTTTGTCGTCGGAATGTCCGTGCGCATGTTAGGCGTGCTGTATTAATTTCTTTTTGTCTTTTCAAAAAAGATTTAAGAATAAGAATAAGATTACTAGCAATGTGGGTCGCACATTACTAGTATTCCTGTTAACCCCTCGTGCTGAGCTAAATGCTTGTGTTACGAGTGGGTTCACGTCGGTAGTGCAATGGGAACCGGCAACCACATGATCGCAAGTCTGACGCCATGACGCAGACATGATAGCGTCATGACGCTACCGCCGCTTAAATATGATCAGCCGTCCCAGTTCCCGGACGTAAAAGCTTTGTATGTTGATATTTATTACCAAAAATATTAAAAGTCTAATCATATTTATCATTTTATTTATATATTCATAGTCGTTAACAATAAGAATACTAATTCAGAACATAAGATATCTCTTTCATCGAAGTACGAGTAGAGTATATATACATACATTACCACAGGGGAAAGTTTTTATCGAGACTAAGTAATAATAACTTGAGGTCTGAATGCTGTCCTGGAACTTTTTATTTTAATTCTGGTGGAACGGTGACCAGCAAAGACTTTTTAAGGTAACCAACTCTGTAGGCTAAGAGTGTTATTGTTTTCAACATGAATAGGTAGGTAACCTCGACATTATCAAACAACGGCTGAAAAGTCTTTTATACTTCACCTACTCGGAAAGTGACCCAGAGACTCTAATACCGGAGTAGAAAGTATCACTTTTCCGCCTTAGGGCTGGAAAGTTGTATGAAAATCCATAAAATGAAAAAAAAAATAAAACGGGTCTCGTTTTTTTAATACAAATAAGTAAATTATTGAATTGTGATTGACAACGGGCTGCAAAATTTGATTTTCGAAGAAATATTACTTAAAAAATGCATTTTTGTTTAAATTATGATAACAGGGAATTGAAAAATTCAAATTAGTATCAGTGTGGCTTTGCGCACTTTGAGCGCAAATTCGGGGATTTTGATATTGACTTTTACCATCATACCATCACGCCTGTATTCCCCGAAGGGTTAGGCAGAGGCGTACTTATGTACACCCACAGTTCGCCGGTATTTTTTAGGTCCCATGTAATAGGGGGCGAGCCTATTGCCATTAACCGGGCACAAATCCAGACTCCGAGCTGCTACTGAGAATTTCATAGAAAAACCCAATAACACTTTGCTCAACCTGGGGATCGAACCCAGGACATCTAGCGTAGCAGTCGCGCTTGGGACCACTAGACTAATGAGGCAGTTTTATTTTTGTAACCTACAAAATAGAATTCAGTTATTAGTGATGAAGGATATCGCTTAACAATAAAAAAGCCGCTGGTAAAAGCTAGTCTTATATAAATTATACATGTACATTTGCATGTTTTCCCGTGGTTAGGAAGGAAATAGAACTACATACCCCCTATTTTTTTTAATAGACTAATTTGTTTCCCATTGTTGGACAAGGGCCTCCGCTTTCTCCTTCCAAACTTCTCTACTTTGTGTGATATCCAGCCAAGCTTGCCCCGCAAACATATCGAGATCGTCGCGCCATCTGCGTCGCGGCCGACCTCGACGACGCTGTCCACTATTAAGCTTCCAGTTGGTGACAGTTTTTGCCCATTAGTCTGGTTGCATTCTAGCAACATGGTCCGCCCAGTCCCACTTTAGCTTGGCTGTTTTTTCCCCAACATCTGCTATTTGGGTTATGAAACGCAGCGTTGTATTTTGAATGTGATCGCTACGTTTAACGCCTAGTATGCTGCGTTTCATTGCTCGTTGGCAAATCTTGAGTTTGGACTTCTGTTGTACAGTAAGGGACCGACTTGCCGTACTAAGATCTTGGAGCATTTCCTCAATCTCCGAGGGTGATGAAGAGAATATCACAATGTCATCTGCAAAGCGAAGGTTTGTCAACTTCCTGCTGCCAACATCTATGCCTCGTGACAGCCAGGAATCCAGTAATTTGTTGAAAACCTCTTGCATTAGGTGAGAGTGAATTGCCTTGTTTAACACCCCGTTGTATTTTGAAATTTGGACCGGATGTATGCAGTTTTAAGTTTGCGGTGCTATTCTGATACATAATTTGGATACGGTCAGTTTATGTGTGTGTGATAATGTTGAATATTGAATTATGATTTACGCTGTCAAAGGCTTTTGCAAAATGGACAAATGCTAATGATTCCGACTGATGTGCCATTTGAGTTTAAACGACTACAGTTTCCAGTGCGGCTTGCTTTTGCTATGATCATAAACAAGTCCCAGGGGCAATCATTAAGTGTTTGTGGTATTAATCTGGAAAACCCATGTTTCTCACATGGTTAATTGTATGTTGCCTGTTCCCGTGTTGGTAAACCATCAGATTTGTTTGTCTATGCGCCAGGTAATCAAACAAAAAACATCGTATATCACAAAGCACTACAATTAAAATAAAAATGATTTTTGTTAATAATTATGATTGACATGATTAAAAATAAAGCGATTACTTACTTTTACATGCTCATATATGTTTTATTTAATAATTTTTTATTCACACCCTATCAGCAAAGTGACGTTTCTGTTCAGGAGAATTTTTTGCCCCGACTATAAAATAGGTAGGAGCAAAAATCTGCCACATTACAAATTTTTTTGACAGGACGAAGTCTGTCGGGTCCGCTAGTTCTATATAAAACTGCTTCTAAAGTACTAAAACCCGTTTTATAAAAGTATACTTTGATCATACCTTGAGTTTTAATTAGGTAAGCCCCTGAATGTAGCCTATAACTGAATGCTTTGACATTAAGATAGGTGAAATAAGAATAACGCTACAGAGGTGCTTGTCACCTTTTGATTGTTCTAAAATTGCTGGTTCACACTTCTGCTATTCGTGGGCTCCTAGTATTCTTGGTACGTAATCAACATGGCTCCAGGTAGTCACGCAGGCGCATTAAGGACTAGACAATTACGTTACCAAACGCGGTAACAGTCTCTACTAACTTTATGAAATCCTGTTAGAAAGTATTCATTATATTCCGGTGTTGCCGTTCAGAACGGTACCTATGTAGGTTGTTTTTTTTTTATTACTATTGCAAAATTCCCGGTTCTTCAAACATAATAAATAATGTTTGGTAACGACTCCACTGAATTAATGAAATCCTAGTAGAAAGTATTCCTTTTAGTCGAGTGTATTCAGAACTTTAAGAAACACACACAGTAGCCTTAGCACGAACAACTTGCGAAAAAGTATTCGTATCGTCACGATAGAGGCGCTGGTCCATATCTCATACAAATTGGTCTCCATGACGATACGAATACTTTTTCGCAAGTTGTTCGTGCTAAGGCTACTGAACAGTAGCCTTAGCATCGTCATGGAGACCAATTTGTATGAGATTTGGACCAGCGCTTTTATCGTGACGATACGAATACTTTTTCGCAAGTTGTTCGTGCTAAGGCTACAGTATTGTATTTTTGACATTTATTACTTACTATTTGAAAATTCTCGGGTCATAAATATTTTTGTACTACCATGAGTAATAAATATTAGTAGCCTACAATGTAAACATTCAAGAATCAAGATAGGTACGTACACGAAGGTAATCAACTTTCACCCAAGCGCATTGATGACTAGACCAATCACGTGGGATTTGTGGTAAAAAGGTCTACTGATCTTCGAAAAAATCTTTAGTCCCCTGGGCTGCAAAGCTTTCTTCTATTACTATAGAATGTATAGGTATATGTTGTATAGTTATTACGAGAACTTAATTATTGTACACGACATATCATAGAGTTTGTATTATACAGCTCAGTTCGGGGAACTTTCACCAAACTTCCTAGAATGTTTTAGCTACAACTCTTCTTCATGTATGATATCCTAGTCCCGGAATCCCCTCGAATACCGCTCTGGCATTCATTGATTTTATAATATGTACGTAGTAAGCATTATGTTACCAGATCAACATACATAGTTGTGGAGATAGATAGACTGGAGAGTCTTTTAAGATTTTACTTGGTCTTGTATGTGCAAATGTATCAAATGTATGAGAGAGGAGAGTCTGTTCAGTTGTCAGCAATAAATACGCATAATTATTTATTACTATTTAATTTGATAGAAGTTTGAAACGTGCTTTATTTTAATTGAAGAGAATGAATGGACTACGATTACGAGTATACGAATTACGCATGAGCGTGAAAGGAGCGTGAGGAGGAGTGTTTTGAGCTGCATGCCACCCAACCTCACCGATGCTTAGAAACACATGTGAAATGGTCCCGTGAAATGATTGCAAAATTTGACGCAAGATGGCCTCAGCTTGTTTATGTGGTATTTGTCATAAAATTTTGATAATTTCATTAATTAACTTATGCTGAATGAACTACCATAAAAACGTGTCAATTCAAAAAAAGAAAATGTGCCATCTGTCACACTTGACGTTAATTGTTAATGTTGACATCGACTCAACTTCCACAAGGATAAGAAGATATAATATTAATTGTAACTATCTGGCAATTATTAACATAAAATATAACAAATATCTATAGATAACATAAAATATAACCCAAAGATTGACAGTAGGATAAGAAATGAAACGTCAAATAAAGTTATGGAATCGATAAACGGCCCAGACTCGTCAGTTAAGTTATCCTAAGTTTAAACGGAGTTTATCGTACACTGCGTTCTACAGAAACATAATTTCGCAGGTTATCAAACCAATAGCGCTATTTAGATAAACTACCGATAAAAGTTCGTCAGAAACCGGGCATTAGCCTGCCAAATTAAAATTTTATTTGTAAGACACATTCAGTTTTCAAAATGTAAAATTCTTTTTGACAGCATGGTGAATTTTGGTACATGCACATTATTTGCAGTTGTATAGCTATGATAATACTTTTAAAGTAAAAGTGTTAGTTTACTGTTGCGGATATTGTATAGATATTGTCGCGATTACTATTGCCTTACTATAGACCTAGGATTTGGGAAAAACTTAATTGGCCCAAACTTTGTTTTCTTTCACCTTCATGTAAATTTGAAAGATGCACTTCTAGGTGAGGACTGCTAATCTGCCACTGAAAGCGAGGACTTAATATAAACCCGTAAAATTTCTTAGCATATGAATCATAATTACTATAAGTCATTAAAATAGTCATTTTAGCCCCGCAGTATAAAATACGATTATTATCACGGAAGGTGTGACTGACAAACGAGCACTCTCTAGTCTATTATCGCTACGGTAGTCATGATTTCCTAGTGATTTGGATTAAAAATACCTGCTTGAAAAATGAACTCTTTACATTTATGTGATGCTGGTAACTCATAGAGCAAATTGCTTATTTGGGTTTGGCTAGCTCTTCTTTTTTAGGGGCGTGGCACAAATTGTCACCACCCTGGGCGTGTCTGAGGAAAAGTATAACTGAAGATCATGCACAACACAACTATATTCAGGGAGGTTTAGGCGGGAAAAATGTAAAGTGCGCCTTATCGGTTGAATATTATTTTCCAAAACTTGTGTTTCTCCGAAGTTTAATGTGTAATTAAATATTAGGTACTTGTTTAAAAAAATATATATTCAGAAATGAGAAATTTTCACATAATTAAAAATCTATCTCTGGTATTATATCAATCAGATGATAGTTAGGAGTAACCAACATCATCAATTCTGGGTCCAAAGAAAAATATGCGGAGTCCTATAATTACTTATATTTGAAACATAATAATATAAAATATTATCAGTTTCCTTATTTTGTTATTAAAGAACTGTCGATTTCAAAATAGCAGTGTGCTGTCGTGCCAGGAGGTGCCCTATACTAAAAAAAACTCCAGACTGAAATATCAACCTAAAATATCGACAAAATTCGGGTTTCATACTAAAATGAACCAAAACTGTATGAAATTAAATATTATCAAAAACAACAGATTTTTTTCTAATATAAATTCTTTGTAATACTATATGTACCAGGTGGTCATAAGATACGCCATGAAAGTTTACAACACGGATAAATCAAAACCAGGCCAATACAGCAGCTACGTTGCTACGCTGTAGCGTTGTAGCGGTTGCTACGAACGTAGCAATCGTCTTTACAGAATTGTCTATTCGGTTAACAACGCGATCCTACTGATATTCGAAATAAAATGCAGGTCACAGAACAACAAAAATACTTCGATAAAATATAAAACTTGAGTAATTAAATTAATTTATTGCAATGTTTGTTTGAACTGTCTCAAACAAAATTTCTTTAAAAACTAGAGCAGCAGAAGTTCGAGGGAGCTATCCCAGGCATGACGTATTTAGGGTCGTTTCAGTCACTGCCAATGAAGTTCAATACCAGGAAAACATCGAATGAAGTACATACTATGATAGCATTTAGTAGTAGTTTCACTTTCTAGTAACACGTAAACAAAACGTAACTATAAAAAAGTAACAGCATGTTTATTATATAATTATATTTATTTAATTAATGACTTACGACGTAAAAATAAAACAATATTAATCATCGAATAGTGGCATTTATTTATTTCATTCAATCACTAAGTGTATACCGCAATGTTACTTACTAGGGATAATCTCATTATTTTTAATTCCGTGGGGATTCCCAATTTCCCATAATCTCGTTTCGTATGTACCTACGTTCTTTAAGGAATTCCAGTCAGTGTTAATGTGGTTGTGTAGATACCTGTTAAAATGAAATGATTAGGTTTAGAAATAATGAAGAGACATAAACTGGTTTTGTGCTTCACACCCATAACCTACAAAGACAAGTTAGATATTTGGTTCCCCGAGTGAAGCATAGTACTTTATACTTCACCTGCGAGAAAAATAAGTATAAGTATCTGAAAATAATTAGAGCTGCCTTCGTAAGACTTTCATTGACCGGAGTACCTAGTCATACTTACTCTAATTTTTTACCACTAAGGTGACAAGCATACGGTCCGCCTGATGGTAAGCGGTTACCGTAGCCTATGGACGCGTTTTTGTCTTTAAATATACGGCATACTTACCTATGTATTTCGATTTAGCAGTAATGAGGGTATTATTTGAAGATGTTGTGTGATATCCTTCATCACCAATAACTTAATTCTATTTTGCAAGTTACAAAAATAAAAATCAATATGTAACAAAGCCCGCTGTGTCGAACGAATCAACACTCATTCAAATTTAGAATTTGAATGAGTGTTGATTCCCTACTACCTCAGCGGTGTTACCATGAAGGTTTGTTATAACAATTTAAATGAAAATGCATTTATCGAGTAAAATTTATATTCGAAATTCAAATTTGGCAGCTCTCTACCATTCAAAATTCAATACCTACCTATTTTATCTGTATTAAAAACAAAGACGCTAACTTAACGACTCAGCATAGGAAATGCTAGTAGAAACTAAAGTTTTATGCCAGGGTCATAGGAACTGAAAATCTATACCCTTAAAACTGGTGCAATACCATTTTTTAATTATTCAATGACTGACTATGTCACCACAAAAATATCTTAATTTAATTATTAATATTCAGCTATCTTTTTGGGATCTTTTCAGTATCAAATTATAGAATACTAGGTATATATATTTATGTTATCAGATTTCTTTTAATGGAAAAATAATTAACAAACCTTTAATTCCAATTTCTTGTGTTGTTTAAAATATGTAACTCTTCATTCTCAATTTTTCCTAATCTGAATATAACTTAAGTGATCAGTAGATATATCATTAACATTTAATACAATACGCCTGCGTCTGACATCTATAAATAAACGAATTCCGAAATACATACTATTGATCCAGCGTCTCAGTACAGATTAATTGTTGCGTCAAAAACGACAAAAACATGAAAAATGTTGGCTGTAGGTAATTTAATGAAGTAGATATTTAATTATATCATTAATACGTTTTTTATCAGAAAACCGAGACATAATATTACTTAAGAACTTATATTATATTTACTAGAAATTATAAAATGTGACAAAAGAGGACCAAAAATCATACAGTAATTTCACAGCGTGCACGATATACAATTTCACATTATAATTATCACTATAATTATAATTATCACTAGTATTAGTGCTTTGTTCACAGTTCTTATCCCATACTACTGAGTCAATTCGGTCCGCTCTCGGCCAAATTGACCCGTAGTATGTGCCCGAACACTGTCTGCAACCAGGCTCATTCAACGTTCCTGCACAACGCCATCTATCAAAGTGTCATACATAATTCGTCACACAAGGCAATTTCCACCTAGAAATGGAATACGTAGAGTTTATTTTTCGACGTATATTAAATTTATCTAGCCGACAACTTCATTACCTTTCAAGAAACGATATGTCAAAAGAGCACCTAGAAATTATAGGCATAGAGTTCAGTTTTCCACCTATATTAAAATATTTTAGTAGACAACTTCATTACTTTCCAAGGAACGTCAAAATAGGAAAGCGAGATGAAGGAATTATTTCTACTAAATACTTCGTTTCAACGTATCGACTTGTACAATAAGGATAAATGTAAGCTAAGGTTCTTATCCAAACGAATACGTCTAGACTAGTCTTTGCATTCAAGTTTTGTTTTATTCAAACATAATTTAAAATTTTATTAATCATCATATCAGCCCATTGCTGTCAATTATCAATTATATCTAGATCTGGAATTATGTGTATTTTGTTGTAGGCAACACTTGCTGTTTGCTATCCCGTACTAAAAGTGTCTTATAAAAAGTGTATTAATTCATTTGAAACGGCGGTAGCCTAATAGCTAGTGCTGCGTATTTGCTATCAGCGGCAGCTTATTTTATTCGTGTCTTCAAAAATTCATCAAAGTTTTGGTAATTACAAAAACACTGGCATTAATAGTAACGGGAGAACCGACGGTGTTTTCCTAACCTTATAATTATTATATTGCTCGTTTTTCTTGATTGAATTGAATTTAAAATAGCTCTAAAATCTAGTAAGATAACAACATAAGTACTCTCTTAATCTTTACTTTCCGACAGAGTCCAAGGAAGCCATGAATTTCAAATGTGTAAATAAATTTATTGTACTAGGACTTCATAAATATTAGGATCTAGAGTCTGGCCTTCTACCAAATTTTAGGTCTATCGGCCCCTAAAGTTATAATGACCTAAATTATATCACTCAACATCGTTCGACATTAATAAACCCAAGTTGTGAAAATTCATAAAAGGCATAATCAATGTTTTTAGTTAGGTACAATTTTTTGGTATTTAATTACCGTTTTACCTATTGCTCTTACTGCTCTAATAGACTCTTTTGCAATATTTTATAAAAATATCACTGCTAGGTACCTACACTGAATTTTTTTAGACATTATATTTTATTAAACAATGGATAAAAATACACGACCACGTCGTATCACTCGTAGTATCACTTGGTACGACGTGCTTGAGCTTCAAGAGCAAATTTTTTTGTACATAGTGTGCCGACGGTGAGACTTTATGATTTTTTCTTTTTTTTTTCCTACACATTGTTTGTACGTTAAATAAATATTTTGTTCTACATAGTAGTGTACCGACGAGACATTATATTATCATATTTTTTTCTACAAATTGTTTGTTGTACATTATATCAATAAATTCTTGTATAAAACTAGTTTAGAATGTATTCGATGCATTTTACTAATTACAGATAAGGTTGATAAAGAAAAAGTTTGATAAACTTATTACATAGTTATTTGATTCAGCTGAGCTGTATTTAGTATTGACCCATTGTTTTTTATAATCTTGACGCACTCTCTAGAATATATTCATTAATTAAATCATTATTATTCAGCAGTATTTCTTATCGTTTAAAAAAACAATTCCTAAGTACATCCACTATTTACGTAAAGAATATGAAAAACACGTCGGTTGGGCGGATAGAAATTGTTTTACGTTTTGATACTAGGATAATAGGACTCGAAGAAGCTCTATTTAGAAGGAAATCTTCACTTGATTTCCTACATTAAGTCCGGATACCCTGCGGCAGTTATAAAACGGCATAATGTTTGTGAAAAGTATCATGGGGATGGTTTATTTTGGCGAAAGTTCTCTTTCTATATTCTTGTTAGATACATACTATATATTTTATCACCTTTGTAAGAAGCAACAGCTAGATTTTCAGGTGGAACTCTTTTCACTACAAAAACACTGACTGAGCATGGTAACCATGGAACCGATGACGTGGCGTCGTTACTCGGGAAACGAAACGCCGTTGTCATGGCCACAGCGAGACTAGGATAACATAACTCCAAAAGAAGTTGGTTATAGTTGGTTTTGACTTTCAGATAGCAAGTTAACGAAATAAATAACATGCTTTATGATTACGAGATAAACAATAAAAATAAATTAATAGCGTATACCTAAGTGTAGTTTACCTATAGGTATATAAGTATGATATGAAGAAATCGTTTATTTTAGAAACAAATTAAAAATACACAATTACAATAACTTGTTGAAACGGTTTTTTCTTTCGTTCTATATAATAGAAGCGACCAGTAGAAATATAAAATAAGTAAATAGAGGTACTATCACGCGTGCATGCGTGCGTGCGTTCGTCGCTTACATGTGGGGTTGCATTCCCACGTGGTTTAGTCCTCAACGCGCCTGCGTGATTTTCTGTAGCCATGTCAAACTGGTACGTACGGATTTGACATGATACTAGGAACCCATAGACGTCACAGAGTTCAAATTAGCAATTTTGCAACATTAATAATGTGACAAGCAGCGTTATATTGATAATCAAAACTGTTGTCTCTCTAAATTTTTTTAAAGTCTCGTTTACCATTTGCAGGCACTTTAGTTTTAAAAGCTCAAGTTTAAATAAAAGCTTGCTGTTACTTACTAAAGTTATGCCAATAATTATTACATTTAAATATTGCGTTACAACATTGAAACTATTAACGTCGCGCGTCGAAAATACTCATCACTCCGAGGAATACCGAATATTGTGTCTTTATAATGTATAAAATACCTAAAAGACATGTTTAAACATACATCTATGTACATATTTTATGGAAGGTTAATCTAACATTGAATAGGATCCAATATAATCTTGTATTGATGTACTTATGTACGTGTATCTATCGATTCATATTTATTGTCATACTAAACGTGGCACTGGCACGGGAAGCTGTTGAATCTAATATTTTAGTTGTGGGATTATATAATTCAAATAGCAGAACTATATTGCTTGAATATACCTGGACTGATGTGTTAATGTTGTCACCATTGATGAGTTGAGAGTGCCATCGAGTGCCATCGAGATCGACTATAACACAGGTGGCGGGACTGTCGATATAATGTATGCGGCGTAAGCATGGCTAAAAGTCTTACTCAAACCTGGAGAAAAGCTATTAAAAACTTTATCGAAAACATATTTTGGTTTTACCTGCACCATCATGGTGAGTAGTGAAATAGAATTCAGTAGATCCTCATTTGCTGGATTAGATCAAGGGAAAAAATATGATCTTTGAACTCTTTCTTTGTCATGTAGCCTTAGCACTAAAGCTACGCAGCATGGGCCGTGTTTACGTAACCATGGTAACGCACCAACGTACCAACGTTTCGTTCCAGTAGAGAGTGAGGGAATAAACGGCATGTAATATTGCTACTTTTGAATTGAGGTCGTGTTTTAACATTACTACCTTGTAATAAATAGTCTAGACAAAGAGAGAAAATCCAAATAAGCATAATTTTGTTATTGCTACCCTTAACTTTCTTTCGCAACACCTCTTAATTTAAAATTGACATTTCTCTTATTTGGCTTGGTTTTAATTTATTAGATCAGCGACGTTCGTATTTTTATAAATTTTCCTTTTTTTCTCTCTCATTTGATGTTCACATTGTACCAACTACCCATACTCAGGTAAGTACTCTGAATGCAACGTGTGCATTATATTTGTAAGTACTATTTTCTTCGAACATGCCTGTGTAGAGGTCATCTAGACTACCTAGTGTAAATGGTTTCCTAGTACATTGTATGCAGCCCAAGCATTTTAGTTCCAATGCAGTTTTGGACATTAACTGACACCGGATGCAGTTATGATATAATTATGATGCGTATTCAAACACAGAGACGAACAGACAGATAGTAAAAAAAAAAAACAAAATGTAGTGTTGGATTGTGTTACTTATTTTCAGTCCCCCAAATTCGTTTTTGTTTCAATTATAAGCATTGTACAGACACGCGAAACTTACATTCATATTATAATATGTTTATAGACTACTTGTCTTTCGCTCTTTTACTCACGCCCCTACTGTAGATAATATTAGGTATTAGGTACTCTACGTAAGTTTATGGTCCTAGAACGAATTCCTTTATTGCTTATCCCCTAAATGTACCTTCTCAGTAGCGTGGTAATTTATACCTATGGTATATTTTATATGGCGGGCCATTGCCCGCCAGATGTATTTACAATATTTGAACCAAATTTGTCCAATGGTTTTAGCTCAAACTCATACTTCGGCCTCTAATTACTCGAAAATTAGTTGACCATTGACTTAATAATATGAAGAAGATAAACTAAAATGCAGAAAAACAGCATTAGTGTTGGATATAGTCAAGATTTTTCAAATATCTTATGTACGGTTTTTGTTTCTTTATCATTTTATTGAGTAAAGGTTTTGAATAAAGGGATATGAAGCCATATCTGGATGTCGCCCTCCTTCTGAGTTTTATTTTAGTTCTACCTATATTAGTTTTATATTAGTTCAGCTAAATATAGGTAGGTATTTTTTTTATATACCACTGAGGTACCAATAAGCATACGGCCCGCCTGATGGTAAGCGGTTACTGTAGCCTATAGACCCTTGCAACACCAGGGGTATCACTCGCGCGTTGCCGACCCTGTAAATTAAGGAGGAATAGTTGGACCAGCAGCATAGGAGACATGCTGCCATACATGACAGCGCCAGTAACAAAACACCACCAGTCCCCCACACTGCCAACACAACGCTGCCTCGCGGAGCTCTGGCGACCTTGCTCACCGTTAGGAACGCATCATAATAGCACGGAGCTATGTTATTTGGCTACGATTTTCTGCAAGGTTCGAGCAGCTCCAATTGAGTGGAATTATTCGATACCTCTTTTATCTATTATGACTTTTTAGGTTTTCCCACAATGAGGCATATATTGTATTTATGTATACCTATTATCAAAAATTGTGGAAAACGTTTTTCTAATTAATAAATTTTGCGCAAACTGCAGTTTCCAATCCGCAGCTAGCTCGAACCGCACGAATACTAGGGAGACATGAATAGTAAACAGTTAGTCAATAGCGAAAAAGCTATCTAAGTCAGACTCGCTGAATAAATAAGGGAAAGAGAATAAAAGTCATCCAAAGAGTAACACTTTATTTCAATTGTGAACACAAATTACAAAGATTGACAGCATAAATTATAGGTAATTTATACTTTATAGTTATAGTTCTACTTTTATCCTTTCGGCATATTAATGCAGCTTAATTTATGCTACATATACTCGTATTATACTTTCATAGTCGTACACGTTAGCAGGGTGATAGTGCCCAAGTGCTCAAAAATATGAAAATCTAATTATTTATTTATTTATCTCTCTTACAACTATCATTACAGGTAATTAACCTTATGCGATAGTTAGACTAGATACTTGCACTAATAATTATACAGAAATAGAAAAATAGTGGGGCAGTCTTTGGGGACTGCCGATAGAAGTGAAAACTAAGTAACTTGTGAATTATTGTATCGTCATTAAGTGGGAAGCATGCGGTGACGATGACGCGAGTTTCACGCTTTTTGTTCAGCTAAAAAGTACATATAGATATATACACAGTATACATATAGCTCATGAAAAGCGTTCAGTGGCGATGACGCGCCTAAAGATGTTTTCACTTCAATAAAAAGAAAAATTACATATAATATTGAAACATCACACACATCTTACTAACTATTCATAACATAACTTGTACATTAGTATATTTAATAGTAAAGGAAAAAATTCAATCGCGGGCAGGATTCGAACCTGCGTCTTCTGGTTTGATATACCAGACGCTCTGACCTCTAAGCCACTGCGAACCTTACCCGCATTATTGAAATTTTTGCCTTCACATTCTGAATTTACGTCATAAGGTACTCTGGTATATCAAACCAGAAGACGCAGGTTCGAATCCTGCCCGCGATTGAATTTTTTCCTTTACTATTAAATAAGTTAATAATCTTAGCATGGAAAATGCAAAAAAATCACAAAAAGATTGTATATTAGTAACTTTATGAACTCACACCATCGACACGTAAAGACATCTAAACTTATTATTATTATGAATACTTCTATTGGGTGATGATCGCTTAACCGACCCAACCAAATCGTGGGAACGAAACCTTAGATTATAGTGATTTAGCCCAACCGATGTACACCATCGATGCGAGCTGAGTAACTTATAACATGACTACTCGTATAAATAATTATATCAAATTATTATAATACTAGCATCTGCCCGCGACTTTGTCTGCGTGGACTTCAGGATTGGGTCCAACCTGGACAAAAAGTAGCCTATGTGTTATTCCAGGCTATAATCTATCAAAATGTGTGCCAAATTTCATCTAGATCCGTTGAGCCATTTTGGCGATTTGGCGATCCATACATCCATACTTTCACGTTTATAATATTAATTAGGAAGTAAGGATATGAATATATTTTCTAAAAATTAATTTATCAGCATCGATTTGCACCCCCGACGCAAAAAGAGCGATCTATAAGTTTAACGTGTGTATCTGTGTCTGCCTGTTCGTAGTGCCCAAACGAATGGACCGATTTTGATTCAATTTTTTTGTCTGAAAGATTGAGAGTGTTCTTCACTATGATTTATGAAAATCTGGCCAGACCTTTGAAGATTATCAGTTCTTTTCTGATTCATGAAGGGATGTGAGCAACTTCCACAAGTCAGATCGATTAAAAATTTGGTATCCTGTTACTTCAATGATATTGTAAGAGCATGGTAACCATGTGCTGATCATCCGGGGTTTTTTAATTTTAAATTTAATGTTATTGCGCAAAGACACCTAACAACCATCAAACTTCTGTCCACTGCTGGACATAGCTACCTACTTATATTTATGCGGGAAATACCTCGACTGACCTCTCCTGGCGAATGCCCCACATCGATCGACCCGTTCCTCGACTCTCTTTATCGAATCACTGCTAGCTGCATTACGCAAGTCGTTCCTCCACCTGGTCAGCAGTCTGCTAGGGTACTTACCAGTGTACCTACTAAGAGTGGTCACTTAGCTGATGGCGGTATCCACTGGACATCTCGCATGAATCTAAAAGCTCAAATTTTGAGATTTTTTTGTTTAGAAAAGATAGCCCCGCGTCACAAAGTTTGTTCGGGAGACATAATAAAATATATAATTTTCTTCTATTTCATAAAATAGAATTCAGGTTCTATTTCACAAAATAGAAAATACCCGCTGCCCATATCATGATATGGTCTAGCCAAATCAATGTGTAATCAGCGTTTAACGATATGAACAGCTAAACGCACAGAGACTTCATGATATGGTCAGACATTAGTGACAATATCGTAAAATAGTTACACTACCCACCATTAGAGGCGCTGATATCGTTTTGATTTTGTGTTTACCAAACGCTTACCAATTAAGGAACATTTAACTAACCAATTTCAAAAATGTTTGTGGTGGTGGCAAGAGTGACTTATTCTGCCAGGAGAACCGCGCCCAGCAGTATTAAATGAGGCTTTCAGCAGAGCATGCAGGTGAACATTTGTACCACGATGATATGACTTGTAGAAACTCAAAATAATGGGGCCAAAAATGCTCCATCTAGCAAAATAATAAAAAAATCTGTTCTTGTGCAATATTCCCTAAGGCACATACACAAACCCTTGGAGAGATGGCGCTACATGGCTGTTCCAAAACAACAAGTACTCTCTGATAAAACTATTTAAAGTAACGAAAGACGTTATTGGTGCAAGATTCGATTTACTACTAAATTATTTATATTAAACTATCGAAAACACTTGTCAAAAACTTAAGTGCTTTCTATTAGTATCTATATAATTCTAGTTAACGAGAGTTTAATTCAAAGGTACAATAGTTAAAGGGAATCTCGGGAGTCTTTGCCCTCTTTCTAAGTCATGTAGCCTTAGTACATTACTAAAGCTACACAGCATGGCGCGTGTGTATGTAACCATGGCAACGTTCGAATGAGCGTGATTTTGTTCCACTAAAAGAGAGTGACTTGTTTTAACTGTACTATCTTGTAATAAGACTAGCCAAAGAGAAAAAAATCAAATAAGCATAATTTTATTATTGTTGCCTTTAACGTTCTCTCGTAATGTTACATTAATTTTACATTTGGCGCTTTTTCTCCATGAGATCCAGTTTTAGAACCGCTAAAAGTATATATTTAATAGTCTAAATTTATGACAACATTTTATCTGACCTTATCTCCCCATAACTTTTTCGACAGATAGGTAGGTACTCGTGTTAAGGGAAAAATCTATAGTTTTATTCCATCTCAATAATTACCATATCAAGCAGCAAAAGATACGTCTTTTGCTGCTTGATATGGTAATAGAAGAGATCTTCTGATTACTACATCTGGCTCGAAAGACCGATTAAATCGGTCCTTAGAGCCAGATGTACTAATCAGTGACTATTCGGTGAATATGAGAGACTATCATTGACTATCAGTGACTATCAACGATTATCAGTGAAGTCTATTTACAGGAAAAATATAGTACATCGACTTTACTCGAAGAGTTATTATTATTTTAGAGCTCATCATCAAAGCTTATCAAGGTAGTAGTTATCCAATTATCATTGAATGCGTGGTGTTAGTGTTAAGACATCTATTTACTTTACTACGAAAGTATTATTATTTGGACTAATCTCAGAAATTACTGTAGATCATATGCATTTTCATGCCGTGATTGCCTCATTAGTCTAGTTGTCCAAAGGGCGACTGCTACACTGGAGGTCCTGGGTTCGATCCCTAGGTCAAAGTGTTATTGGGGTGTTCTATGAAATTCTCGCAGTAGCAGCTCGATACTCATCGAACACATCATCATCAGCAGTTTTGGCTCAAATAGGTTACGCGGCCGCACCAGCGGACCGCGCGATCTACGCGAGGCAGTGCGTAATCAACCGGCATACTTGTAGCACCCATTATCATCTTTAGCGTAAAATTTCGGAATAAACTCTCTTAAAATCTCAGCTCGGACTTATCATTTAACATCCGAAATAACTAGCAGCTCATATAGTAACGTACAAGCTCGGAGTCTGGATTTTTTCTGGTTTACCCGGTGAATGGCTATAGGCTCGCCCCCTATAACATGGGACCTAAACATACCGGCGAACAGTGGGTGTACATGGTATGTTATGTTATGAATTTTCATACGGTTTTCACCATATACTCTGCCTAACCCTTCTGGGAGTAACAGGCGTGATGGTATTTGATGTTATGCATTTTCATACGGTTTTCACCATATACGAAATGGAATTGAACAGACACGACAAATTAAAATATAAGATTCTATGTGTGACAAAGAATATTTAGAGCATGTGAAGGAAAATAATTATACCTTTTTAGTATTTTGAAAAGAGTTTGACAACGCTTCGTACACCTCCACTAGTACTTTTCTCGTGAATAGAAAAAATAGGCAAATGATCGTAAGTGTAAAGTGTTGCTATACTTCCCGTAGTAACTATCTGCGTAATGGATTGATCGAGCGAAGACAATAGCTTAGTTTGCAGCATATAGGTAAGATGACAAATAAAATGATTTTTTGTACAATTTGGATTATTGAAATTTGGTTTTAAAGTGAATAAGTAACGGTTACTGAACCTCCCATTTCGATTTGTCGCATGTTTTCAAATCATCCTAATAATAGAAAGAGAGATCATCAAGGAAGGCTATCATTTATGCGCATACAATACATACAAACGCGGCTATAAAGTCGTGGAGGGGCGCTAGGTTAGTAGAACTAAGAAGGCACATTATGTCCATTCTTTTCTTATAAGTCCTATGTGTTTATATTTTGTAACAGACCCCGCACACAGTCAGAATTCACTTCATGTGATATTTAATTGTTCAATTAAATTAACCAATGTTGATAACGTCATCAGAACAATCTAAAAGCCTGCGTTTGGTGTCAATATCGCGGCGGACTGTGTAATATTTATTGATCGGCACCGCAGAGCCAAATAACACCTTTTTCATACTAAATGAAATATTTAAGTACTATGAATATTTTTATAATATGATTCGGCAAAGAGAGATAGGGACCATCTCTCTGGTTATTTCTTATTGGAATTAAATTATTAATTAACTTACTGAAAAATTATTATTATTTATCTATATAAAATCACAAATTTACAGCGATATCAAATAGGTAGATTTCAGAGGGACGTAAAATCAATCGTAGTGTGGAGTCACAATATTCACTACCATAGCACTATTCAGCATAAATGCTTGGTTCATAATTGTTGGTACTTAGGTGTCAATTAGGTCCGCTCTCGGCCAAATTGACACGTTAAGTGCCAGTCAGGTGGCTGCGTGTGACAGTTATATATGATAACAGTATCCCTTACTGCACAACGCCATTTACCCCGTCGTCTGACAGGCACAATTCAGGTGAAATTAGGTATAGCGTATCAAAAGGGTGAAAGAAAATACTTGTAGTAGTTTTGCAATGGGAACCATGAAATGATTGGCACAGTTTATTTTTCTGTTGCTATATACAGAAAAATATAGAATGGTTTTAAGTAATAACTGTCGATCTCGTGCCATCCTTCTCTCACTGTGGCTACTGTTAAGTAGCTACTGTATATTGAAAGTCACGATGCCATAAGATCGGCAGTTATGCATAAAATCATTTTTAGTTGTACGGGTAATACAAGAAAATCAAACCAATAGAATTCAAAGCAGGAGCACGGAAGATACTCAATGCGTATGTTGTAGATCATGTTGTCCTAGTACAGGTGCGAACTTATACAACCCTTATCTGAGGTCAGTTACTTTGTGTGGTTTACCTTTGAACTTGACCGGGAGACTCATTGACCTACATTGTAAATTATCATTATCATAAGTCGATCATGTCAAGTCAAGAATAATGTTACAATCATGTTACAATGCTTTAATTTTCGGTCATAAAGTTAAACTTGTCCATTGATTTTTAAAATTATTATTATATTGGGATCAAAAAATTATTTATTGTGGTGAAAATATAATAATATATTTACACCAGAATAAATAAATTTCCTATGGAGAATCCATGAATTAATGATGCTGTCTTTCTCTATAAATGCACGACCATAATAGAAAGAAAAAGTAAATTCTGAATTCGACTAACACTATCTTGAGTTTCATACCTTCCTAGTATCTGCTTATACAAAATAACGATCGAGAGAACCAAGCTCTCTTGAGGAGCTCATCAGATAAATATGTAAATAAATTGTATTAAATATGACGTATTTGTATATTATATTATGTATCAATAATAATAAACAAAAATATTCCGTTGTGCTAGTGGTGAAAAATATTGTTCGAACTAGGTAGTTTCTTTTTCTTAGAAAACGAGGTGTTGAGAATTCTGAATATCACAGTGCACCCTTTAGACTTTAGGCATCACCCTATTGGATGCTCTGGGACATATTCACTAAATACTGAATTTTTAGAAATTTCGGTAACGAAATAATAATCATAAAGTATTTAACGTCACAGATTTTTTTTACACTCTCAGGCGATACAAATTAGGAGACTTATGTATTAAAAATGAATAATTGTACGGAAGGTAGTGATACTGATTCCCAAACAAAGCCTGAGCTTGTATTTTGGGAGAGAGTGTTCAGTCGTGGAATATTACACGAATTTTTATAGTTAAGTACTTTTAAAACGTTAACTAATTAGTTCAGTTGACATGTTTTATAAAAGATGATAAGATAGTATTTCGTTAATGTATAATGCAATAAAAATACCTTCCCTATCTTTTGAAAGAAGTCCGGCAACATTACTGTTAGACATAGATGTCCTACAGACTATAAATAGTGCCAGTTACTGAACTACTTCTTAGCGCTGATGCATTCCTGGTATGTTATTAACCAGATAGTATGGCACACCGCACATGACATCCGCGTTAGTGAACAAGCCTTATTTATTCAGTCCTATGAAAAAGCGCCTTTAGCGAACGCCATTAAAACTACTCCTTGGTGATTATGATTTCCTGGTATGATACTATATAAGAAGTATGGAAATTCATAGCGCCCTGTGAACCGGTAAGTGAGTGACAACTTACAATAACAATAACAACCAGTGGGTTTTCAAACACAGATTATGGTTAACTTCAAATATGCAAAACCAAAAAGGCCAAATATTTTCTTTCTTCCATTTAACAAGGAGTTCCTCCACTCGTATTTGTGCGGTCTATTATTTGAAACTACTTTAAAGTAAGGTAGGTAGGGTACGTGAAATTGATGCAATGTGTGTTGAAAGTTGACATTTTGGAGATCCTCACTCTACACTAGCGCCTCTAGCGGCAAATTCAGACGCGACAGCCCTCATTGTATTGCTCTTAAAATAGTCTAGTGCATACCTCATCGTGATATCTGCCGCCTTGAAGCTGAGTAAATGGTTAAAACTAATCAGTCAAGGTCACCAGATCTCAGATATCTGGTTCAAAAGATGAGGGGACTAAAAACAATTTCTATTTTTATTTTCATATTTCTATTTTCAATTTCCTTGCAGTGTAAATAAACACTATGTGTGATTTCGTTTCTCACAAAAAAGCATTTCGCAACAAACTAAGACACATAAATAATTACCTACCTGTCTGTGTATGTACAGCGGTACAGCGCGTGGACAGAAGTCGATTGGGAATCGCAAAGAACTTCCGGAGCATGGCTGGACTGGGCTGTATCAGCTCGATCCATCTAAGGACAAAATTACGGTTGGGAATGAGCATCCAGTTCAATTTCTATTTTATTAAGTTCTGCGGCGTTAATCTCATTTATCATAACCTACTCAATATTGGAACACTATATATACATTTTTAAAACTTTGCCCCACACTAGGATTTTCACTGTGTTGTGGGTGCGTTTACAAACACAAATTCTCATATATACAAACGCCCAAACCCGGAACAACTACCCGTAGATCATACAAATATTTGCTCCATGTGGGGATCGAACCCACAACACGTGGCGCAGAATCCGATCGCTCAATCGCTGCGCTAATCGTGTCGTCGAATATATAATATTATTTATAAACACTTTTTGAGGAACCTAGGTATACTTTTGCATAGCAATTTTTAAAGAAGAAGAGCCATATAATCCTTAGAAAAACGACGAATTTTTTAAAATTAATTCGCCGATGCGACTCATTAGGGCCCCAGGGCACAGTAGCAATAGATTTTGTATTTTTAATTTGTTACATGACGAGTTAAAGTCAGTTAACAATACGAAAAAATGCTCGGTAAATATTTCTTCTTTCTTTCAAAGGTAACCATATTTGTATTAAATAAATCGCATGAGATACTAGGATACAATGAATTTTAGGATATTAATTTCTCAAACAATATTGTCAAAGAAATACATTTCTTCTGTACTTATGAAAATAAGGGATAGCGATATGCAAATATTAAAAGAACGAATGAGATGAAACCAAGTTATCGTCTCTTACCAACATCGTGGCCAATTGAACAATTTCATCCACTAGGAGCCACGTTTTAGGAGTCTTCACTGTACCAGGCAAGCAAATGGACGAGGATGTCAATTTGCTTGCGTGACATAATAATAAAAGCTGTTATACACTGTACCTCAATATTCAGATTCACGTGGTAGCTCAACAGGATGCTTGAATCTTATCAAATGTTACCCTTCATACCTATTATATAAAACTTTATTAAAAACATAAATATTTATAAGCCAGGTATTCATACGATGAAATTAATTATCTACTCGAATGCACCTTTATTTGAATCGTATTTTAGTTCATCCTTAACGAAGCTAGCGTAGCGTTTACTATGACGGCGTAGGCACCGTAGCCATGACGTCACTAAAGTTGTAGCAATACAACATTTTGCTCTTTAGGAATTTTAGGATATCGATAGGATAGGATTGTTAATGATTAAAAATAAATAATAACTTGCCTTGACATATCAATATTAAGCGTAGTTAATTAATGAGATTTCATTGTTTCATTAAGGATTCGTATATATTGGCAGTAAACGTGTGTATGGCATTCGTGGTTTTATCTATTAATTTATTTATTTATTTATTTATATTTTAAGGACCTCCAACAAGAGACATACATAAATGTTATATTGTCCATCACCACAGGTACAGAGAAATGTACTCCCTCAATTATAGGAGGCCACAGCATCCAAATTAAATAGGTGACATTACATACATAAATTAAAAATTAAATTAAATACACAATAAAATATTATTTACGGACAAGGCATTTAAAATATTTTGCTACAAAAAATTATTAATTATTAGCGGAGTCGTACATAGTATCAATAGTTTAGGACTTTAGAATGTATTATAATATTAAGAATAGTCTATGGTAACAATATTTGCCTCAACTTTTTCTTAAATTTTGGTAGTGAGTCACTGATATCGATGTCATTCGTTTTAGAAAGATGATTGTATTGCCTGCAGAGTCTAGGTATGGCAGCGTTATGTCCGAGGTTCGATTTTGCACAAGGAATGGAGAACAAATTATAAGCACTTTTCCTAGGTAAACGAGGTGGTATGTTAATTGATAGACTATTCAGGAGTTGATCGCAGTCTATAATCCCATTAAATATTTTATGGAGGAATATAGTTTCCAAGAATTTTCTGCGGTCAACTAATGTGCACATGTGATAGTTTTTCAGCCTTTGTGTGTAGCTTGGGAGCTTTTTTGCCAAAAAATCGCCGTAAGAAAGATGGTATAGGAATCGTCTCTGTACGCTCTCTAGGCGCTTGTTGTAGACGTCATAGTGCGGGTTCCAGACAACTGAGTTATATTCTAGAATTGGTCTAACCAAGGTATTGAATAATTTAATTTTTGTTGATGCCTTTTTGAAACTTTTACAGTTACGTAGTACAAAGCCCAATACCTTAAAACTTTTTGCAACTATCTTTAAAATATGAGTGTCAAATCTAAGATTACTATCAAGTATTATACCTAGGTCGCGGATATTATCTGTGTTACTTATTTGGGTACCGTTTATAAAATATTTATTAATTTTTCTGTTATTGTTGCGAGAAAATTGTATGTAAAAACATTTATCTATATTCAAACACATTTTGTTCTCATTGCACCATTGAAATAACCCATTTACGTCGTCTTGTAGGAGTTTTACATCAATGTCGCTCTGTATTGGTTTCATAATTTTTAAATCGTCTGCGTACAGATAAAAGTTTGAGTTTCTGAGATATTTTGTGACATCATTTATGAAGGCATTAAATAGTATTGGCCCAAGGTGAGAACCTTGTGGCACGCCAGAAGTTATCGAATAGCTGTAGGATGAATACCCATTCATAACCACTTTAGATGTTCGATCACTTAGATAAGATGTGATCCATCCCTTTAGAGATCCACCTATACCTAGCTGACATAACTTGTGTAAGAGGATTGAATGGTCCACTTTATCAAATGCTTTACTAAAGTCAGTGTAGATTGCATCCACGGGGATACGTTTATCTACGTTATCACATAGGACTGAAGTAAAACATGTGACATTAGTAGTGGTCGATCTGGATTTAATGAAACCGTGTTGGAATGGTGTAATATGATGTTTCAGGTACCATGTCAGGTGTTTCGTGACCAGTTTCTCAAATATCTTTCCAAAGGTTACTAAAATAGAGATAGGTCTATAATTAGATACAAGGTTTTTGTCACCGGATTTGAAAATAGGTACAACCAAAGCAGCTTTCCACAGTTTTGGAAAGATGCCGTCTTCCAATGATCGATTAAATATTAGCTTTAAAGGATAGACTAAGGGTCTCGCACAATTTCTAATAAAAACGGAGGGTATGCCATCACTCCCTGCTCCTTTGGACTCGTCTAGTGTTTTAAGGGTAACATATATTTCTTTTTCATTTAATGATAGATAACAGAGACCAGATGTTGTTGTATTTAAGGGAGCAAAGTCTGTGTTGGTTGAGGTATGTTTATTAAAGACTGTGGAAAAATTTTCGGCAAAAAGGCTACATATATCTTCACCTGTACACGCTATTTTATCATTTAAATACATTTCTGCCGGGTAATTACTGCTACTTTTCTTTTTATCTTTGATAAATGACCAAAATAATTTGGGATTGTCGGTAACAGCTTTCTCTATTTTTTGGATGTAACATTTATAGCAGTTATTCATAAGAACATTACATCTTTTCCGTAGTTCCTCAAATGTTATGAAATCTAAGGGGTTTTTGTATTTCTTGAACCTTACACGGCATTTGTATTTGTCCCTAATTAAAACTATCAGTTCTCGCGAGAACCAGGAAGGATATTTAGAGCGAATGTTTCTTTTCATTGGAATGAACTTTGCGATTGCGTCCCTGAGTAATGTGTAGAATTTATTCAACATGTCATCCACTGACAAGGAACCTTCGAACACTTCTGGCCATTTAATTGATTGAAGATAAGCTGTGATATTACTATAATCTGTTTTAAAAAAATTTGGTTTCAGAATTGGCTTATTTTGTAAATAACTCTCGGTTTTCAGTGGTAAAGAAAATTCAATAGGTGGGTGTAGAGGGTCTTCAATGGACAGTTGGGAAATACTGCGAGTGATATTGTTGATAGGGATAGTACTCAGAACTAGGTCTAAGATTTTTAACTTACTATTTAATAAACTGTTGTACTGCCCTAAATCGTTTAAAGTGACAAATTCCTGGAAGTAATTATTTAATTCTGTATTAGTGCATTCAGGTTGAAGTGGGGTTGTGTTAGGTTTCAGAATCCAGCTAATATTATTAAGGTTAAAGTCTCCTATAAGTATTGTGTTGTCACTTTTGTCTAAAATTTTTTGGGTGCATATGGTATATGTCTCAAAAGTGTCATATCGTAGAGGTGGTGGAAGGTAGACGGCATTTATATATAGGTTTTTTTCAATATTTTTAGAGGGACTGATGTCTATGCTTATCCAAACATCCTCAAACTTACTCTCAAATTGAGGCATTCTCTTTGACTTTAAATTCTTTATTACGGCTATCAATACACCACCTCCATCTTTACGATTGCTGTAACTAGTGTTTTCTCTGTCGCGCCTATATACTATGTACCTATCATCAAACAGCTCAGAATCATAAACACTACCATTTAACCATGTCTCCGTCAGAATTACTATATCGAAATTGTTTATAGACATATTTTGGTAAAAATTTGATGTTTTTGTTTTTAAACCTCTTACATTTTGGTAATAAATTGAAAGTGAATTATTGAATGTAAACATTAAAACAGTGATTTACATGCGCACAATAACAACATAACATCAATGTTGAGTCTATTTTAAAGTCTTTAAGATTTCTAAGTTATTGATTACCAGTGTCTCGGTGGTTTCACTTTTCTTCATTAGTATTTTTCCGTTCCGAACCCAGACGAACTTGAATCCCAGTTCCTTTGCTCTAGCGCGGGCTGCTGCGTGGATAGTTTTATTGTCAGACGAAAGGTGTTCAACTGCAAAAACTGGTTGAGGTTTATCTCCACCTATGCCAAGGTGACTGGTGTTCAACTTTTCCTTAACATTATTCTTGTTGAATTTCATAATGGCAGCGAGAAAAGTGTCGCGTTTGCGGGGACTGCTGAATTTTACTAGGATGGAGCGCGGGCGCTTACTGTCTTTATCTTTTTTAGCAATACGTGTGCAGTATTGAATGTCGGCGTCCTTGACATCACACTTTATTACCTTACTGAGCTGTAAAATGGTAGTAACCAGGTTTTCTGACCTGTTTTCCGGCACACACTGCAGTTCGATGTTGGTAGATCTGGCGTTTTGTTCTAGTAGGTTCATGCGTGCTGTGACCTGATTTAAGTTATCCTGAAGTGTACTGGTATGTTTTTCAAGTTGCAGTATCTTTTGGGATTTGTTATCCAAAACCGCCTTCATATCCTCGTACTTTTCATTAAAGAATGACAGAGATTGCTGGAAGCTAGTTATTAGTTCGTTAATTTTCTGGAACTGTGTTGCCATCAGGTCTTTTATAGCATTACCTACTTCCTCTTTTATGATTTCACGTAGTGCATCTCTTGTAATCTCCATTACAGTGTTATCACGCTCTTGGTTCGGTAGATGGCTATGTGGTCGCTTATTGCGGGTGGTTATATTAGTAGGAGATGGCGAACGCTGTGATTTTATAGGGCTATCAAGTTTGTTAGACCGGATAGGAGTGTTAGTGTTATCACCCTTTGGCACTTTATTGTGGCATCCCGGGCATTCCCAGTTACTCCTATTTTCGACATTCATAAGTTTAAAACGATTTTCGGGTACATTAGCACATAATAAGTCATACCAAGACTGACAGGCGCAACATTGCAAGCATTCTCTACTCTTAAAAACATTCATACAGCCAGCGCAGGTTTTTGATGACATTGTTAGCTGACCGTTAAAAGCGATGCAATTTGTTGCAACTCGTCTAGAGGAGTAATATATTGTAAAGCGATGTTTAGCGATGTTTATGAACAGGTGAAATGATCCGTCAGTAATCACACCAGCGAGTAACTTATGTAAAGGTCTTAAGCGCCATGAAATCGGCGTCAGTTACGCGTTTTGTTGAACACTGGTTTTGAGTCACGTACTGAACTATATGTTTTGTGAGGAATGTTTAAAATTTGTTATTTTTACTCATTAACGTTATTGTTTTGCACAATTAATACAATCACTTATTGGAAGTAGTATGTTGTTGTTAATTCACATCAGTTTTAAACGAAAAATTCACTGTAAACACTAAAACTTGAATTTAAATTGCGGAGCAAACTAAAACGCACCTCGTTGTTTGTAATAACATAACATCACGACTGTAATCCCCGAAAGGTTAGGCAGGGGTGTACCTATGTATACCCACAGTCCTCCGGTATGTTTAGGTCATTGCGTATTTTTAGGTACTGTTATTTATTAAGCGATCAAAATCCCGAGCTGCTATTGAGAGCTTCATAAGAAAACTCAAAAGACTAATCAACCTGGTAAACAAACTCAGGAGGACAGTTTTACCCAGTTTTTTATGGTCTAGCATAATTCTATGCTTCTAGGACCACCAGTTTGCATTGCATAAATTTAAGCTGTCTGTAGCTGAATGTTGTCTGTTACTGAATGTTGTCTGTTACGTATTTTTTACGAGTTAAATTTAAGTAGTAGGTTTATTTAAAATTGCACGTGCAGAAAAAGTTCTCTTGATAGAAATAAAACCAGGCGATTAATTAAAATCCCAATTTCACTAGGTCTGAACGGGCTACATGCAACTAACAATAATACACACTATCAGGATTCCATAAAGTCAGAAGAGATTTATTATTATTGGTGCAGATCTCACGTGGTCTAGACCTCAGCGCGCATGCGTGACTGTCAGAGGCCATGTTGAATACGTACCATGATACTAGGAGCCCATGAACAGCACGAGTTCAAACGTTCCCATTATTTTGCAATAGCATTTGAAAGGTCCCAAGCACCCTTGTAACGTACAATATTTAAAACTAACGTCTTTTTGTAATATTTTTAAATCTTAAATTGTATTCTATTTGCGGGCTTCCTTTATTGAAACTAAAGGGTTCTTACCCTCGAGTTTCTCAAGAGTGATGAGTTTCACAAAATAGGTTTTAGTTTTTAAACTTTAATAGCAGATTTCTTAAGAATATTCACAGAAAATAGTACATGAATCAGGTACGTTTGTATATTGCAACGCAGTTTTATGATATACCTAACTAGTTGCTGTTGCCCGCAGTTTCACTCACGCCCCAAAAAGATTAACATATTATAAGTCCGATTATAGGCGGCGTATCAAGATGAAACATGCACCAGATTTTAAGCTAGACCTCTAGTAACATATTGGTGAAAACTTAATTCAATTCCATGGAGTAGTTTTGGCGTGATGCGCGTACAAACATACAGACACACAAACAGACAAAAATTGTTATTTTGACTTCTGCTGCTATAATAAAGACGGGGGCCATGTTAATTTTTCTTCAATATCCATAATGGACAGACCCTACCTGTTACAATTTTATTATAGCTTTGATGAGCTAAGATCATTAAACGAAAGTTCTAGACCTGTTTTGGGAAAATATTATTATATTAATTTATCATTATAATATAAAAAAGCGGCCTTTTTAGGTATTGATTAACTGGAATATGGAGAGATTGTGTGTGGTAATTTAATAAATCGGAAGACCGGAAGCACGAAAAAACGACATCGATTTCTGGTCGACATTCCAAAAACTAGAACGAAATGCTTAAAGTCCATTTTTATCATACGTACCGCTGAAATTTGCAATGCGCTTCCCGAGTGGGGTCTTCGTCGATAGATTCTATAATAATATAATCTTGTGTCTTTAAATCACAAGTGAATCGGTTTGTTCTAGGCAAGCGCGCTCCATATTAGATCGCAGTGTCGCTTAATATCATGCAAATTGGCGGTCAGGTGAAAGCCTGTCAAGAACAAAAAATACATTTTTTAATATTTAGTCGTTGGCATACCAGCAGACGAGCCACCTGATGGTAACTGGTCGTCGCCACCCATGGACACCTGCAACACAGGAGGAGTAGCATTTGAAGAAGAAAGATGTTTAAAGAAAGTGAAAGTTCACATTTCTTAGTATCTTAATGCTTCATGATAGCCTAGTACTTCAGATGTTATCCATAGTTTTGATCAATACATTGAGGCTGCCGACCGTGTGGCACGCCCCTATTATGTCAATTGTCAACTTAGAGTTCTTCAAAAGTGACAGTAGCCCATTTCCATTTGAACAACTTTAATGTCAGAGTTTAGGCGGGAACATGTAAAGTGCACTATGTTGGTTTCATATTTTTTTCCAAAACTTGTATCTTCAAAAGTGTTCGTGAACGTGTGTGAGTGTAGGCAAATGATATAAAATTGAAAATCGCGACTTTTGTGTTCACTCCTAAACTCCATCGAAGTCTTAGTGAAGTTTCCACTGTTTTACTGGGGATCATTTTGTATACTTGACGCTGGCAAACACAAAAAGTGTGGCGTCATTTAATATAAACCCATTTCGGGAACTAATAAATATTACTTGTTTACTCCTTAAACTTGACACTGGCAAATACACGAAAATAAAAAGTAGAAATAATAAGATTTGAAACAATCACATTCATGTAAGATGTACCTGCGAAGAATTTAAAATTGTTATTTTACTGGGTGACCCATAATTTAAAAGGAGCTTTAACTATATTTTTAGTTAGTAGCTGCGTTGTGGGCTGCGTTATTATTAAAATCTCTATTGTAAAACTACTGTTAAAATGGATAATGTGGCTGTTGCTGTTTCTATGAAATAAAAAGAATATATAAGCTATTGATGAAATATGTAGGCTCTACTTACTCATTAATGATTTAAAGAAAGGTAACATAAATAAATAATAAATTATAGTTTATTCTAACTTATATCGTTGCAAAATATTTTAAAATATATTTTTATTTAGTATAATCCTAACTAATATTATAAATGTGAAAGTGAGTTTGTTTGATTGCTACGCTTTCTCGCCTAAACCACTAAATCTATTATAAAAATTCTTTCACCGATAGAAAACCACTTTGTCAGCGAGTAACAAAGGCTGTATTTTTATTTTACTTAATTAGAGATCCCTACGAAAATTACAATAATGTAACCCAAGGTATCAAAAATTTGCCTCTAACTCATTATTTGACGTGCGCTGCCATTTTGTCATTTCATAGCAAATTTACTATGGAGATGGTTACCATGTAGATAGTTACAGGAAGTTTTTACAGTTACCCATCCTTTTTCGATCATCATCTATATCTATGCAGCCCTAGTAACGAAACTTCCCCGAAAGACATTTGACAGAAAAATTTTAACTGACTGACGGACGTTTCTGAATTATCCCGAAATGGAAAAAGTCCCACTAATATGAAAAGGAAACAAACAAATTTTAAAATAAATTATAATTAAGAAATTGATGAAATCTTAAAGAAAAACAAGGAGCCCCAGTATACGAAGATTTTAACAGCAGTTAAATAAATAATAAAAAATATTTTTAAAAATTTTATGATATGAATCCATATAAAGTAATTTTATTTCAATAAGAAATTAAGTAATATTTGTGTATATTTTAGAAACCAGCATTCTAATTTTGTGCAATGCATTTCTCTGCATCATTATTTATTGCATTTAAACTTCATGCCAGTTTAGTGTGTTTCTTTCCAGGTGGAAAGAAACACACTAAACTGGCACACTAATTCATGCTCTGCATGTGCAGAGCTTGGATTTTAACTATTCATTATTCATGTGTCAGTTCCGAGTGTCCTCTCTCCTCTGTATGGCGGGCGGTGACGACAACTTAAATAACACGCATGTGCAGTTTTTCCGCCCTACCCGCATATACCAGGAATGCATAATTACTGAAGAGTATGTAGTTTAGTATGTTGTAGGTGTCATAGCCGCACTACACGCTGCCGACCACGTGGTCAATGCCACGTGCTCTGCTCAGCAATGCGCCTGCGTTACTAGATAGATACTAGGAGCCCATGAGGTAGTTCAAGGATTAAGGCTGATTGTTCACCTAAGCGAGCCCGCCAAATTCAAAAGGATTTTCGCAACTTACGTGGCAGTAGTAATTGCGAAATTAACTACATAGACAACATTCACAATTGAAAACTTGGCAAAAACTGACATTACTTTTAGCTACATTATCTAAAGAGAAAAATATGTATGTATACAATCGATGGATTGTGAATTAGATTTAATTAATTAACCTTTGCTTATCAAATTCTACGTTTATTTAGGCCAGTTCTATTGATTGTAGAGTACGAGTAGCGATTTTACAAACTACTACATACTCGAAATAAATAAATGTATGTTACAATTTTACATAGGTAATTATAGAATAGAAAAGAGTCCTTAAACTAAACTTACTTGTAAATACAAGCCTGTTAGTGTAGTTTAGTAATTTTTTCCGATGTGTATTTCAAACAGGATGCAGCAGCATTTCAGCATTATCCTTGTAGTAGACTGCATTGCTCCTTGCAATGTCGGCTTTCCAACAAATGTTCAACCAACACTGAAAGTACAATGATTTTTATATTTAATTAGGACTAGCTGTTTCCTGTGGTTTTGCATCCTAAAAGAGACAAAAACCTTACGTCGTTTACCAAGTTTGTCAAGTGTTTTACCAAAATTGATCAAAATTATTTGTACATTGGTTTAAGGCGTGAAAACGTAACAAACAGACTGACAGATGCAGACGATCTCTCTTTGCAATCATGAACTTTAAAAGCTGTTTGGGAATACCTACAGTCCCTTTTATCTAGTAATTTATTTTTGATAAACTAATACTAATTGGTCTTACAAAACATACTTGTTCCATACAAGAATCGAACCCGCTTTCACTAGATATCGCAGTCTTTGTTTCACCACAAAAACGGTCACACAAATCGAGCCGTTAAATTGTGATTATACTTTGAACCTTCCTTTAAAACAAAATTTGTCTTCATATTGGGTAATAGAAAATTTCAAGGTCTATCTATGTATACGAGTATCTATGTATGTATTTGAGTGCTGGTTCTACCGATCGTTATTCATGGAGTCAGTTACTAGGAGAATATGAAAATGAGGTTCATGTTCATCATAAAATCGACATACTTTCACTTTCCACGATCTTGTGTGAAGAGAGAGACAGCATCATTAATTCCGTGTTTATATTAAAGTGTTTCTGTGACTTTGTTCAAACGCAAATATTTTAATGTTATGAGATATGAAAAAGCTGTAGGCTTACTGAATATTGCTGATTTATCGGAGAGTCTATTGCCATTCACCGACGGGAACAAATCACAAACTCCGGGCTGCTACTGAGAAAATCATAGAAAAACCCAATAACACTTTTCTCGACCTGAGAATCGAACTTAAGACCTCTGGAGTAGCAGTCGTGCTCAAGACCACTAGACTAATGAGGCAGTTCCGAAACATACATTTAATCAATTTGTGGAAATTGAAAATACGTGAAACCATGCAACAAATGATTCTCTCCATCATCCTACTTGTTAGGATGGTTGGATGTCTATATCTTAGGCCCCGACTATGAATAGTGAATTCAGATGAAGACGTAATTTATAATCAATTGTCTTTACATCTATCATCGTTACCTAGAGAGGTGAATGACTTCTGAAGAATATGCAGATAGACATGGACACTGATGCGAAATGTTCACCGAACTTGTTGAACTTGCATGAGCTCGAGAAATGTACGAGTGATGATTGTGGCTTTTGATGACTTATTTCCTTAAAGTACAGACAATGACTCTAATTCTTCTAAAACATACGAATAGTAATGTCAAAAGCTAGATCGAATAATTAAAATAAAATGTACGCTAAAGAATACAAGGATCTTATTTATTCTCACAAATATAATGTCCCGCCGATTTTGTATCATTATGTGAGGGCTTGTTGAGCTCTTATAATTATGGTCGTGCTACATAATGAGTATGTAGCACTCTACTTAGCCTTTGTAACTCTTTTTTCAAAAGGCTATTTTAAACATTGCCCTGCATTGTATCATTCAATTATTTCAAATATCTGGACTTTAAAAGAGACTCTTTTTCTCAGAGGTCGGGAAATACGAATTTTTAGAAATAAATAATTCTATATATAGATATTATAAAGACACTTTTACAAGTCAAAAAAGTAAGGAAATACTGGCGCCATCTAGTACTTAATGTTTTAATTACTTGATTCTAGATAAGCGCTAGCACTCCCTCACATTTTTGACTTGTAAAGGTGTCTTGAAAATATCTATTTATATAAATAAATAAATATTTATTATTTTATCATAACTATTCCTAGAAGCTCCGAAGTGGTATTGGTATATAAGTAGTTTGAAAATGAAATATTTATATGGCCTATGTTGCGTAACACTTACATACTTATTATTATAAAGTTACTAAATAGGTAAATAGGTGCAGAGTTCAGCTTTATACGCCGAATATAATATTCCTGACTCGGATTTTTATTGTTCTGATAAACATATAAATGAAATTAGAAATAGGGGCTGTAAGTATATCTCCTGCAATAGCTTTTCACAGGTCTCGTAATGCAGTAACCCCGAAATAACAACGTGCATCTGAAGTTAACCGTTGTGAACATCCGCGCAGGTCAAATAACTTACCTATATAAGTGTTCTTATGCAAAAATATCAAAATCAGTAAGGACAATATTCGCGAATACGGAACAATTACGATCCCAGCTGTTTGCACACCGAGTGAGAGAAATTTTTTTTATATTAAAATTTCCAACGGCAAGATCACTTGCGGATAAGTTCAGAAGTACGTTGTTATTTCGGAAGTACTGTACGTAGTGGTGTTTAAAAAGTGTACCTCTTCACAATAACTACAGTCCTAGTAGTTATGGTAGCATAAAATACCTATAGACGTTGCGATTGGCACACTAGTTGAAATATTCTTTTGGGTCACAGACTAACTGGTCCTCCATGGTAATAATTATTTGTACTCATACCAAAAAGTAGTCCCGGGTCTGGGTGTTTGTGAGTGACAATTTGGTAAAATCAACCACGATATAAAAACATGACTAAGGTTTTTTAAGGATTGGGCGGGCATTGGCCCACCTCTAAAACAATCTCTAAACCTTCTTTAAATAAAACCAAAGTTTTAGAGTAAGAGTAAGTAAGAGTAAGATGAATATGACCTATGAGTATGAGTATGACCTTTCTCGACCGTCGACGGTTTCGATGCATGCTTAGTCGTTTTCCATTCTTTCTCTGAACTTAAGGCGGACCCTTAAGTTCGGAGCTGAAGCTTGAATTGCCCACAAAAACGTAATACCAAAATAAATCGTAATCCAAACACAATTTTATCAAATTGTGTCATTATTCGGATTTGAATATCGTTAATCTAGGTTCCTACTGTACCAATTCGTTTACTACTACTTCACTGGAAATTCGTTCCAAACTTGGTAAAGTTATCAAGAATTAAATTCGCTTACATTTATTTCCAGTGGAATATTTTGGACGAAATGGTAAAGTAGGAACCTAGACTAAAGGTACCTATCTGATTCCGAATAATAACACAGTTTGATTAAATTGTATTTGAATGACGATTAGTTTTGATATTACGTTTGTAGGGAAAATTCGGTCCGCCGGACTCATAGTAAAACAATCTCAGTTTAATATATTTAATTCGTGCCACTTTATCGTCTTTCAATATATGTTTGTTCTGTCAATTATTTTGATTCACCGAACAAATTGATTAGATACCTAATGTCAATCTGTCAGCTCGACACACAATCGCTATATTAAAAACAAGTTGAAACAAGTTATAGTTGTAGATTATAAACGCTTTAGTCTTAAAGATACAGATTACAGAACTACCTTACAATAATACAATTTTATTATAGGGCCATATTTCGCAGTGCGTAGTGTCAATGACTGCTCACCTAATTGATAGAGAACCTCATTATCTGGAATAGAATCAAACAGCATCGATTTGTCGAAAATTGTACAGCAGAAACAGAAGTTAACAATAGTTGATAGTATTTTTATCAATCACTTTGTGTTTTGTACCAAAACTATTGACATATAAATGTGGAATCATATTTATCCGTGTTTATTTGTTGAATTAAGCTTTTCACACTTCAAAGAAAAGGACTCTACTTAGTACCTACACTGTAATGCCGTTACCGTAACAGGAGGGTTTCTTACATGCAAGCAATGCTCTATAATAAAACACTGCAGATACGGTTACGGCTATAGGTACGGTCTATCAAGACACACGATTTTAAATACGAAGCCCGTTCTGAAACGTACTATTTAAAGATAAACACCGAATAGATTCCACATGACAATTTACTAGTTTTGGTACACAACACAAAAGTCACTGTTACGTTTATAATAGAATCAAGTATTGTTAAAAATCTGTTTCAACTCAAGTAGCAGCTTTGGATCATGCACGTTGTCGGTGCGAGACCGAAAGCTACTGAAGTATACTTGTTTTATCCAAACAGGTCCGTTCCCCTTTGTTATGCGCGCGCACCCCGATCGATAAAACAGGCCAGCAGTACTACGAGCGCGAGTATTTTGTCATAAGCGGTTGCTAGCATTTTAATAGTGTGTATGGAAACTTAAAAAGTTTCCCCGTCATCAATTAATATCTCAATCACAACTACTGCGAAATATTACTTTTAATAATACTGTCCACTACTTATTTTATACTCCTTTGCTAACTATTAGGTATACGAGCCCCGATGCAAAATAGGTCATCTAGTGTGATATTTTCTCTGTGAGATTTTTTCAACTTCATTATTTTTGTATATCTTTATAAAATACTAGTGGACCCAGCAGACGTTGTCCTGCCCTGAAAATAACCCAAAACTCGATTGCAGCGCCACCTACCGGGTCCAATTGTGAATCTAAACCATTTCCAGATCCCCTTGAACACACACAAAAAATTTCATCAAAATCGGTCCAGTCGTTTGAGAGAAGTTCAGTCACATACACACTCACAGAAGAATTATATATATAAAGATTAAGCTGTTCTACTGTCACATGTCGCGTTACTTATGCCATTTTTTAATTAAAAACTAAACAATAAACTATTTTAGCTTTTTAAATTTATACATATCCTGTTTTAAATTCGAAGAAGTTATAAGCAAAATAGTTCGTCTAATTGCTAATCGATGCAAAAGAGTTCGTCTATCGGTGAGTTAAAGAAGATTATTCCTTCTTTGTACAATTATGTTGCATAATTTAAATTTGTAAAAGTAATTCTGTGTCATTTGTCAAGTGAGACAGTATAGATTCTGAAAATTTCAGTTTTTTTTCATTAGTTTTCAAATAACAATGGGTTGTGGCAAACCCGTGTATGAAGAGCTTCGAAAGCGAATAGTTTGTGGGGTCGATGCTGGCAAATCAAGTTACCAAATATCTAAAGACTTGATACTTCCCAGGTCTACAGTCCAATCTATCATTCAGCACTTTAAAATAATAGAACGACTTATTGTTTGAAGAAAACTGGTCGACCACGCATCATAAGTGCAGTAGAAAACAGAATCCTGAAGAAAATTATTAAAAATAATCGTCGTGCTCGAGCTGGAGAACTTACGGTGCAATGGAAGGACATGATTCACAAAGACGTCTCAGTTGTTACTTGCAAAAGATTCCTAAAAAGAATGGGTTACGGATTTTACACCGCTAAGCAGAAACCTCTGTTGACTGCTGTAGAAAAGAAAATGAGGTTGAAGTTTGCTCGTGATCATTTAAATTGGACTTCCGATCAGTTGGCAATCAGTTGTATCATTTGGATTGGAGTGACGAGTCCAAATTTGAAGTGACAGTCGGCGATGAAAGGAAAAAAGTGATTCGGAACAAAAATGAGGCATTTCATACTGATTGTCTCAAACGCAAAGTGAAGTTTCCGGCGTCTCTTATGATATGGGGCTGCATGTCTGCACAAGGTGTTGGTGGTATGCAGTTTGTGGATAGTTCTATCAATGCTGCAAGGTATTTTTGATACCTTGCAGCTACCTTTTGGAAGAGAATTTACTGCCCTCTATTCCGTCACTTAAGCATCAAGATTCCTTCATTTTTCAACAGAATGGTGCTTCCTGCCATACTGCAAGGACAACAAAGACGTGGCTACTGGCGAAAAGCATCCCTACAATCGAATGGCCATCTAACAGCCCGGACTTGTCGCCGATTGAAACCCTATGGTGGAAAATGAAAAAAGTTCTCCGTAAAAATCCATCAAGATCGAAGAGCGACTTAAAGGCTAAACTCTTGGCTGTATAACAGAATATTTTTTTAATTTTTTTATGTTATGTAAAGTCATGAAAGAATTAGTTATGTTAAAATAAACTTTAAAATGTTCCTCAAATTGTGGTTTACTTTTTATTAAACGTTCTTCTTCTTATTATTTTACCAATATTTACTTTCTATATTTTACGCTTTGCACTACTTTCCATACTAGACGAACTATTTTGCATCGGGGCTCGTACTACTATGATAAGGAACTCTAATGATGGCTCTCTATACAGGGCCATACTCGAAGAGAAAATTCGAACAAATATAGCTACTCTCATTACTTATAAAATGCTAAACATTAAGGCGCGGCGCATACTATCGGTCGGCATCAGTGCGGCTTGTGGCTTGTGGCTTCAGGCAGCTTCGGGCGCCTGAGAGTTGCTTCAGGCGGCTTCGGGCTGCCTCGGCAGTCGTAAACATACCTAGGGACGCCGAGGATGTCTTGGGGTAGCTTGGGTGGCATTTACGTGGCAAACACGTTGCAGAATAGTCACTTAACGTTCACCGCGCGGACCTTCATTAACTTGGCAACACCCAGAGGAAAATAAAAGACAACAGCCTCATTATTTACACGTATAGGTTCGTTTTATTTGACGATGACAGAAGAATAGTTGATCATTATACAAGTTATGAAATTCACCGAAAGTACCTACATTTTTTGATCACCACCCAAAATCTTTTTTGCCTTAAGAAAAGCGCTTGCGTGAAAGTCTGAAGTCAACACTCAATTTTCACTAATTTTATCTAATTTTTACCTAAGAAGCAATAGTTTTTGTTTTAAATTGTAAATGTTTCTATTACATACATACACTATAGGGTACTATAGAGGTAGGCAGAGACTATAGATTTCCACTTGCTCCTGGCACACCACTTTCGCTTTATCTACGTTCATTAATCTCCTCATGCATGAACGTCGGTTTAGGGTGCTTTTAACCTGACCTTTTTTAAGAACGTCCGCAATTTGATTGTGGTACGTTCGCCGAGGTCGGCCCCTTCCAAATCTTCCATCTGATCTGGCCATGTATACTCGTGTCGTCTATCTTCGTTCATCCATCCTCTCTACATGTCCAAACCACCTTAACCACCTCAATCTTTGTTACTACATCTTCTTTCACACCACACCGCTCCCTTATCACGCTGTTCCTCACTCTATCTTTCAAGGTTAGCCCACATATACTTCTCAAACCTCTCATCTCTACGGCATTTATTCTAACTCAACTGAAAGTTTAAGACTGTTTCTACTTACGTTAAAATGTAATTTAATGTTCATTGGTAAGGTGGCGAGTGGTGTGAATTACGAAATCGTTTCTGTCAAAATCAAATTTGATTTATCCCACAGATCGATTAGCGACTGTACTTCGCCGACTGTAATGGAGGTACTAAAGTCGAATCACGAAACCCAGAAACTGAACAAACGCCCCAAAATTACGTGAGCGACGCAACTCCCACGTGATGGCAACCGAAGAGGAATATGAATTGTCAAACAGAAATCAACAAATTCTAGTTTCTGTGGAGATTGAATATTCTTCGCGTTATTTGGCCTTAAAAACCATAAAAAATAATTCGAGATTATTCCAAAACCATATTATTATATATGACTGCCTCATTAGTCTAGTGGTCCCAAGCGCGACTGCTATACTAGAGGTCCTGGGTTCGATCCCGAGGTCGAGCAAAGTGTTATTGGGTTTTTCTATGAAATTCTCAGTAGCAGCTCGGAGTCTGGATTTGGTTAATGGCTATAGGCTCGCCTCCTATAACATGGGACCTAAACATACCGGCGCACTGTAGGTGTACATTAAATACGCCTTTGCCTAACCCTTCGGGGAATACAAGCGTGATGGTATGTATGTATTATTATATAAAAATGTTGTGCTCGAAGACAAAAACTTGATTTGGTGTTAATGTTTTGTAAGTTTTGACATGATATTAATATATTTTTTAGTAAAGGAGAAAATTCAATCGCGGGCAGGATTTGCCTTCACATTCTGAATTTACGTCATAAGGTGACGTAAATTCAAAATGTGAAGGCAAAATTTCAATCATGCGGTTAGGGTTCGCGGTGGCTTAGAGGTCAGAGCGTCTGGTATATCAAACCAGAAGACGCAGGTTCGAATCCTGCCCGCGATTGAATTTTTTTTTTGTACTAAAAAAAAATAACTTAATAATCTTAGCATGGAAAATGCAAAAAAATCACAAAAAAACGATGATATTAATCTGCATAGATACTAGCGCCGCCGGTGGCAACTGATGGCACTTACAGATCTAAGTTCTTCATAAAATAAGTATCGAAATCGAAGCTTTATGTGTACCCCTAACCTAATATTTGAAACTTCAGTGGTTACTGCCGTCGGTTGCTAGTGGCGCTAGTTTGTATGAATATTTCATTAACAGCGACGGTTTAGGAACTGAACCGAGACCGAGCGGACTTCGGGTAATACCAAATTTGCGACTCGATCGCGCGACGATTTAGTAACTGGTTACTGGTCACTTATTTCACGTAGTTCCCGTCGGGGCTGGATACTAGGAGCCCATAAGTCTTCTACAAGTTTGAATAACATAAGAAACGTAACAAGCACAGCTAAAGCTCAGTGCTAAATTCGTCTCTTTTCATATTGTACTTAAGTATATTATTGAATAGATTTAAAAGGCACATGGTGTACCTACCTATATTGTTTTTAGGTAGGTGGTTTTCTCGCTAACTTAGTAGTATTTTTCATAAATTATAACAGAAATGTGAAAAAAAAGTACAAAAATGGGCAGAATAAAAAATATAGAACAACTATACCTAATAATGCGACAAGTACCTATCCATTTTGTTACATAGTAAATTTCCACGGGGCATCCAACTCCCTGTTTAATTCATGTGTTTTTCAATGCCCTTTAATTGCATTGGTGTGAACGTACTTGACACAAATTGAATTATAAGGGAAATTACTAATAATGAACATACGTAGGCACAATAAGTATGAATTTAAAATTTTGCGACAGTCAACAATACGTTACAAGTATTCTAACTAGTCTCATTAATTAACAGCATAACGCTTATCAAATGGATTTTACCTACATTATGCTATTAATTTTATTGTTCAGACATCACGACTGTATTTTTGATGATTAAATTAAATACAGGTATTAACTTAATATCATTATAAAGATATTACAGGAAAACGTACCATGACACTAGGAGCTCACGAAGATGGAAAAGTTCCTGCCGCCATTTTTCAGCAGCTGAAACGTGACCACAGCTCTGCTGCAGTAGCGTTAATTTAAATTGATCTCTCTTGTTATTAACTTTAAATCTTAAATTTTATACTATTTGCAGGCAATTTTCTTGTAGAAACTCAAGTTTCATGCAGTAGTTTTTGTGTGATACGGCTACAAAGATACAGACAGATAGACAATAATTAAAAAAAAGTTTGTTTCTGTTGCTCTAATAAAGTTATATTAGTTTTTCTTTAATACCTACATCAGCCTGATACAATTTTATAATATTATATTTTATGTAGGTACTAGAAGATTATATATATATCAGGGAATATGTGGCGGTTAGTCCCACAATGTTCTAGTCCCTCAATGCTCGACTCGAATAATACCTACTAAAAAGTTTCGCTATGTACGCAATTCTTCGATTCTAAACAAATTCGATTCGATTGTAAACAATGAAAGGTACAGTTGGAATAAAAAAAAGTGATTGAATTCAAGATAACAAAGTAAAAAAAATATGAAAATGATTGAATATCGGGAAAATAAAAAATACGGTAATCCTATTTTTCGATCTAGTTTCAAATAAATTATAATATAAAATATGGGTGTTAAAAAAAAATATATATTGTAAATTGGCATAATGCCATAACTCCTTTGCCTCTTCACGTCTTTAAATCTGTTTTTCATTCATTCAATATCGTACAGATCAGCACGTCACTAAAGCTTTAGAAGTTTTGAGTGATGGTTTGTTTACAAAGTTTCAGTTTTGATTGGAATAGACTTTAGGTATAAGTTGTAGGGACCCGCGTAGCGGAATATATGTAATTAAGTATCATACTTTGTTTGGTTTTCGTGGCAATTCGTAAAGCGGTAACCTATTTTAATTATACCGTTTATTATCATTAATTAGAGACCTAATAATATTTCAATTTTACATTATAACGTTTTATTTACACACAACAGCTATGGTTGTAGTTTGTTTTGAATGAATTGAAATAAACCCTTAATTTATCCACTTATGTTATTGCAAACGCTAGCCTCAATATTATTTAAGGTGAAACACCATAATATTATTAGATTTTAACAATGTTTTTATATTGCATTCGGTGCAAGCTAACGACTGAAAACTGCATTGGAACTAAAATTCTTGGACCTGCATACAATGTACTAGGACACTATTGACGCCAGGAAGTCTATATAACACCAACACAGGAGGTCGAATGTATTGGGATGCACACATTTGCAGCTGGAGTTGGGGGTAGTTGGTGCAAGGTTGGAAAGAGATAGCAACAATTATGAAACTTTATGAGTCACGTGAGTCAGTCACGTGACTCACAAGTTCACCCATGCCAAATATTTAAAACAACATAACATACATACTACGCCTGTATTCCCCGAAGGATTAGGCAGAGGCTTACTAATGTACACCCCCTGTTCGCCGGTATGTTGAGGTCCATGTAATAGGGGGGGCGAACCTATTGCCATTAACCGGGCTCAAATCCAAACTCCAAGCTGCCAGTGAGAATTTCATATAAAAACCCAATAACAGTGTTCGACCTAGGACTCCAATTCCTTTGGATAATCGTGATTAATTCATTAATTTCATGTTTATAACCTTGTTTAATTTGCTAGTTATTAATCAACGGGAAGTTGATAAAAATTGCTAAACAACATAACGGTTAGTCACCCTATGCTCTAGTCCCGCTATGCTCGACTCGTAAAATATAAAAAGTTTCGCTTTGCACGAAATCGCATTCGCGGGCAGTGATAAAGGAAACTGTTACAGTGTAATATTTTATTTAATCCTTTCAAAAATAAATAAAGGAAACCTAGTAAGTATGTAAATACGTTATGCTATTATTAATCATCACTAAATATAATAAAACAGGTCAAGTTTTGCCCTTGTTATGAGAAGCAAGTGTTATCAATATCTGGTCTTTACGCTCCTTTATATTTTACTAGTTTTCTGCCCATGACTTCATCTAAATGTTAAATCAGGATTTCAACTATTTGTGTAACAAATTTCATCCCGATCCGTCTATCCGATGAAGCATGAGTGCATAACAAACTGTCAAACGTCGCTTCGCATTTATATGTACTTAACTAGCTTTTGCCCGCGACTTCGTCCGCGTGGAATATTTACTTTGTTCCATATGAACTTTCATCCCCTATTTCACCCCTACATAGGTCGAAATTTATTAATTATTTTGCCCGCGGCTTCGCTCGCGTTAAGAAGTATTATTATTAATATTTTGTTCGTCTTAATTTATTCGTTCCATTAGGTACTGATAGTTCAAACTAATACATTTACATCCTCCATCATCCCTTATTTTATACCCATGGGGGTTGAATTTATCAAAATCTTATTTAAGCGGACGTCTTCATCATAGTAGCTCCAATCTTTAATTTCAGTTCAATCAGTCCAAAATCTAAGAAGATTTATACAAACTTTCATCCCCTATTTTATCCCCTCAAATGTGGAATTTATCAAAATCCTTTCTTAGCGGATGCCTACGTCATAACATCTACCTGCATGCCAAATTTTAGCCCGATCCCTCCAGTGGTTTGGGCTGTGCGTTGATAGATCACTATGTCAGTCAGTCACCTTTGAGTTTTATATATATAGAGATATTAGTAAGATAGGATTTTATGACGAAGTCTACAGTGGCTACTGAGGCAGAGTAGACAGTAGACATCTTGGCAACTTACGTTTGTGTATGCATAACCTATGCTAAGAAGCTAGTGTCGCTACAATATTTGTATTACAATTTAATCAGGGTGAATTTAAGAAATGCCAAACAAAACACTTTTATGCGCTACCGAAAATTCATAATACTCCAAATAAAAAATAAAAAAAAATTAATTTTCATGGTCATGACGATTCTGTACTAATGTTATTCTAGAAGCTAAAAGACTGAAAAGTGCATCGAACCTTAAACAGTGCTTCGTATAGTTTCACCTGAATTCAGTCTCTGATGGTTTCAATCTCTTCGAAACCACTCTCAAATAAGTGGTCTCAGTAGCGTATTTGACTAAAGCGGTCGATGCACTTAACCGGAGGGATGCAGGTTCGTAGCCTGCCCGAGACCGAATTTTTCTTCCACTATTTATATATTTAAGGTCTATGAAGTTCAGTATACCATCCTTGTGATTTTAATTATAATCCTTGGAGAGAAAGAGACTTCATATATCGACAGGGTTACTCGGAGATAATCCTGTACAAAGATAACCTAGATGCAACAAAAAAGGAGTTGACTTTTAGACATTATTGTAATGTTTTTGTAAATAAAATTGAAAGCAGTATTAAAATTAACAAAAAAATCATCGTATGCGAATGAATGAAGGGTTGCAGTTCTGCCAAAATAAACTAGAATAAATATTGACCCTCCGGTTGAAATGAAATGAAATAAAATTATTTATTGAAATGAAATTATTTATTCTGCAAGTAGATCTTTAGAGATACTTTTACATGTCAATGGTTTGGGTTTTTTTTTTAGCTAGATGGCTTCGGCATTTCCTAACTGACGACCTCTGAGAAGAAACACCGAAACAAACTCAGAGAATCATGGTCTCTTTTAAAGTCCAGACATGGAAGAACACTTATATGTGAGTGGTACGATGTAGGGTAATGTCTGAAATGGCCTTTTGAGGAAAGAACCATAGCAGCTTTGAGTAGACCAGTCCCAACTGACGGCACGCATGCATCAGTCATCGTGTAGCTCAACCATAATTTAGGGAGCTCAACGACCTGTCGCACGACCATACCAGATCAGCAGGACATTCGTGTAGGTCTAATGAAGTTCCCAAAGCCTCCAGACTATAATAAGCTAGTTTAATTATCATGTATCAAAAGCCTACATGGTACTCACATTTACAAAATATTTATATATTTTTTTATGACTTGAATATAAGTGTCACGGTTCAATAATGTCGCGGCAAAATAGTAATTAGTTTTTCATAGATGTCAAAATTCAATTCAATAACATAAGAGTAATTAAAATGTCAACAATTAAAATGTCATAACAATGAAAATGTCATAACAATCAAAATGTCATAACAATTAAGATGTCAACACTCAAAATAACATTGTCACATTACATTTCGGATACTCAATGTCAAGTCCCAAAAGTGGGTCATATAAAGAGGAAAACTTATATGACCCTATATAAAGAGGTTAACTTTTAATACCTCAGGTTTTTGTTCTAGAAACTGCCACGAAAACCATGGATATTAAATAAACTAGCAATAACAATCTTTATAACCAACCTTTACGTTTTGGGCACAACTTGATGTCTACTTACAATAATACAAACACATTTCCTCTATGACACCATAACATTTAAAAACGCCAATTATATCATTATTTAAAAGTAAGTACCTTAAAGTTATGGATTTTGTTTAAAATTAACAAAAATTAGTTAAACAATCTTGACCAAGTCAGGCACCATAGTCGTTATGTTTTCACTGTAACTAGATGGCGTTGGCGTCGAATTAGAAGTCGCTATGGTTTCGTTCCCGAGACACGTATAAAGGCGAAGGCGAAAATCACTCTTTACTGTTCACCTAAACCATCTTGATAGATTTGGTTAAGGGGTTCATCCAATTTTCAATATTTTTGAAAAGCTAACGTCCTTAATTGTGACGGTAGCTTCTTTATTACGAAGTCATCATTACATCTCTCGAAATTCCTCAACACAGGTGGTAACTGTACGTAGAGGGCTATGAACAAAATACTTATTACTGCCTCTCAAACTATTACGTTATTATTCAACGTTTTAGTCCAAAACTACACCTTCAATTTTGTTAATTGATGTGTCTTAATTTGTTATTATTATTGTTCAGAGTAAGAAATATTGTTGGGGAAAAATGTTATATATAAAACTAAGGCGTGTTAGCTACACCATTTATAACAAAAGAACGGCAGGAGCGATTTTTATGATCTTTAATTTGTCCCACCTCGAATAGCAAATTAACTATGTAATTAATACATCGAAAAAATTCACGAAAAGGACTATGGGACGCAAGTGAAACTGCGGGCAATAGCTAGTAGTTATTAAAATAAATTCTTTCGGTATTACGAAATCGCTCAATGGCTTGTCAGGTAAGTTAATTACAAAATAAAGGGTTGCACTGTCTTGTGAGAAATAATATAGTTACGAGTACGTCTCTCTCTCTACCTTTTGGTATGACACATATCCTTCATTATTCTGCACAAAATGCCTGCACAAATACATTTACTTAGGTGTATTTTGGAGATTTGCTACTTAACTTCGTCGATATCGTTTTTAAGTACTAGTACAACAGAAAACTGAGGATTGAGGTATGTAATTTAAAACTTAATTTAATGAAGAGCAATGAATGAGCTTGATTCTCTCGATCGTTATTTATAGAGCTGGACACCAGGAGAGCATGAATACGTAGTACATGGGAGCTGAATAGCAAATAGAACTATTGTCACTTTCTATGAACATGAGTTATGATGACAGACACCATCAGTCTTTCTCAGGTTCTCTGCGCGTAATTTGTTCACACACACAAAATACCATCACGCCTGTATTCCCTAGCCCTTTGGGGGTTGGCAGAGGCATACTAATGTACACCCACAGTTCACTTTTATATTTAGGTCCCACGTAATATGGTAATATGGGTTGACCCTATCGTCACCAGGCACAAATCCCAAACTCTGACTGAGCTGACTCTAACTAAACCAAAGCTGTGACTGAGAATTTAATAGAAAAACTTGAGCTGATAATCAAACTTAACACCTCTAGTGTACCAGTCGCACTTGCGACCACTCTACTACTGAGGTAGTTCATTTTAATCTCAATTATAATTAGATGATTATGCCTACCGATTCTGATTAGGTTTACCAATATTATTTTACCGGAAAATCGTTCCAAACTTGGTAAAGTTATCAAAAATTGCATTCGCTTACATTTATTTCCAGTTAAGTGTTTGGGAGGAAATGGTAGAGTGGGAAACCTAGATTAAACGGTGCCGGAATCCAAATAATATCAGAATTTGATTAAATTGGGTTTGAATTACGATTTGTTTCGGTATTATGTTCGTAACAGAAATTCGGTCCACCGGACTCTCAACGCAGGATTTCAAAGCTCTTGTATTTAATAAACCCACAAATAAATACTTAACCAAATTATTCTAAAATTACGGTTCCCAAAAGTTTCATAGGAATAACTATTATCCTTGTCTAATCGTGAAAATTAAGATCATAAAATTCAGAGCATTCAAATCGTTTTGAAGGCGCCAAATATTGGATCAATATCTTTTACTATGAGCACCAGTGCAACATGAAATTGAGGCTGCATTCGTTATGGAGCTTGGTTCTCCCGATCGTTATTTATAGAGCTAGTCACTAGGAGAGTATGAAAATGAAGCTCATCTGAGTAGAATGCAAATAACTTTTCCTTTTTATGGACGTGCGTAGAGAGTGACAGCATCATGTATTCAAATTCTCAGAGAATTTCGTTCTGCAATGTCGCGGTGTTCATTCTTGTACCAGATTTTTAGAAATACCATGTACCGTGTGTAAAAAGATTATGCTCTAGTTGAAAAAATAGTCTAAATTTTAGTTACATCTACAATAATAGAACTTCATCACAAAACACATCCTGACACACATTTTTTTTGGGAAGCAAAAATAATATTTGTACAAAACGTGCAATTCTTTTGATGTGTGTTTATTTATTTGGGACCATAATATAGTTTATTTTAGAATAGTCATTTCAATTTTTTGGAGTTATTTGGTACTTAGAGTTAGGGTGTAAAAAATATTTCTGGTGAGCGTTTAAATTATACCCTTTTACTAGTACATACGCAGAAAAATAAGCTCTCTTAATCAAGAGCTTCTATTAACAAATACTTTCATCCCTTAGATAAACAACCCCCGATCGCGTCTGAATTGTTCTTGACAGGTGCCTCGATAGATGGCGTTATGCAGTGAGTTGAATGGCGGTGTTAAGATTCTCCGGTGATTAATGACCTCCGGTGCACGCAGCTACCGGGCACACTTAACGTGTCAATCTGGACGAGAGCGGACCTAATTGACTGTTAAGAAGTTATATAGAACTGTGAACTAAGCATTAATTGCTAAATAGTGACTTGCTGTGAATATTGTGATTTTTTCGTACGATTTTTTTTTATGTGCCTGAGCAATTCACGTATTTTTTTAATTCTCGAACAAAATATTGTTATATTGTGTGAATTTATTTTTAATTAATATAATTTATCCTGAACTATTACGATTTACCTAATTAATTTTATTATAAAAGTGCAGTAAGATGCATCTCTACTTGCCGAGGCACATCATTGAAGTCGTACTCATAATAACTATTTAATTATTTATATGATTTTATTGAAATTTCTTATGTAAGCGCCGATCAACAATATTTCACATGTGTCTATATATACTCGTAGACACTAGACGCAGGCGTACTAGATTAATCAGATTGTTGTGTCAATCATTGTTGTCAATCATCATTGCTTTGTAGTATGTTTTTTATTCTAGGTACAGTAAGAAGGCAAATACTACGAAAAGATACCCTTATTATTGTTACAAAATTAAAACAAATTTAACATTTCATTCTATTTTTATTTATAAATAAAAAAAAAATAAGACGGGAAAATGAAATCAAATATTTATTTACATGATTAATATTCACTTGATTTTAAATCTGTAATACATAGTAAGCTATTTTTGTTTTGGGTGGACTCGTTAGGTAAGTAAGTATACAAACCATGATCAAACCATGAGCCTACATGCAAATTTAAATGAGGAAAGGGATAAAAAGGCATTCTGAATTAATTTTCTACAATATAAAGAATATTGATTGTATTCGATACGATATGAAAGGTTGATTCCTAGACAGATCATTGTATATAGTACCTATGTATGATGCAACGGCAGTGACGTCATTCGATCGATATATCATGACTCCCAAATACTAGCGCAACAGGAATGAAAGGATATGTATGCATTTACCATTTAACGTTTGATTCTTGTTTAACAGGTAAAGGAACTTTATATACTAAAAAATAAGTTTAATATGTTTATGTTCAACCTTCACTTTCATTTTAAAGATTAAACTTTCTTTAACTATCTATTTTATAAATGTTGAATTTCAATAAATCCCAACATTCGTTTTCTAATCAAAGACTAAATTAGTACCTACCAATATTATGATTTACATAACTAGAACAACTGTTTTTTTTACAAAGTAGGGATCACACCTATTTTGCTTAGAGTTTTACCGCCAAAAAATGGAAACTTTTTGTTATACTCGTCGTCGATCTGTTCCTCTCTCTTTCGTTGGTGCACACAAATGCATATCGTAAATTCAAGTGTGTGTGCTCGACGACTTGCCATAACAGGAAGTTATACATCCCGGCATTTATTATACCCTAGTGCAACGAATCTATTTATAGACTTCAGTTAGAAGGAAAACCGAATGCAAGATAGAAGTAGAAATAGCGAACCGTAATGTATGTAAATATCCAAGATGTTTATTTCCATGATTTTTTTTCTAGCGGATGCCTAAGCTATAACAATCCAGCAATATCACGTTTCCCTGACAAGTATTTACAATATCTGGAACAACAATAACGTAGGAAGTTATCAGTAAAGCCGAGGGTGAATTTTTTTGCTGGCTTAAGTGCTTCTATTCTATTAATTTAGTATAAACTACTTTAATGAAATATATGGAATTTTTACAGACATTTATAATAATTTATCATACCAATATATAAATACGAATTTCACGTTCATTCATAACACATATTCAATCGTAGCATTTACTACGACCGGCCGCGTAGCATGCGTAGCCATGACGTCACTCAATTCGTAGTAACACGTCGTAGCTTTACTTTGCTAGTAGTGATTTTCCAATAATTCTCAGACAGAAAGAAGGATTTTTTTGCAATAAAACACATAACATAAACATAACATAAGCAACCTTTTATACTGTTCCCACTGTTGGGCACAGGTCTCCTCTCAGAATGAGAGGGATTAGGCTATAGTCCACCACGCTGGCCTAGTGCGGGTTGGCAGACTTCACACGCCATCGAGAAAATCTCACAGGCATGCAGGTTTCCTCACGAAGTCCTTCACCGTTTAAGCGCGTGATAATTAACTATTTAATATGCACATGACTTCGAAAAGTCAAAGATAAGTGCCTTGGGTTCGAACTCGAGACCTTTGACTTGGCAGTCCAACGGTCATACCACTAGTGCTTGTAATAAGATATTATTATATTAACTAATATTGGTACCGTTTGTTTTATTGTTTAAACTGAGGATATATATAACATGTGCAGAGTTTTGAATTACATTTATCCTTACGGTGTGACTTAAAAGTAGTCCTTATTACAACATATTTAGTATCAAGTTCAAGTAAGTCGGTAGACTCGAGCTGCAGTTGAAATTGTCATTAGCCTGTACCAATTTAATAATTCACCTCGTTGCTATGAAACCCTGGTAGTGCAATAAAGCAATAATAATTTCGCCATAACAATTCGGTTGGATATTATTATTATTTAATTATTCACATAGACACATTACATTCTTTTTATCGTTCTGTAAAGTTATAATAGTTCCTTCTTATTTTAATTATTAATTTAAGATAAGTTGAATAAAAAAAAAATTCAGATCTCCGAAAGACCAGACAGCCGGTTTGCCCTTAGAATAAAAGCAATTGGATTACTTAAATCTGGGGAGACCATGCTTCATCACTATATTAATGATGAGAGACATTGATTTGAGAGTTCGGAGAAATGGTATATAGTATAGGTAATGTACGTTTAACACTACATAATTAAGTTGTTTACTAAAAGCGATTCAAAAGTGAAATATTTGAACCTTCAGATTTGAATAAAGCTTCTTAGTTATAATATTTCCATGACCACATATATAAATAGATAATAATAAATTGAATAAATGTTAACAAAAGAATACTCCTCGGCGGGGGATCGAACCCCGGTCGTCCGCGTGACAGGCGGATATACTGACCACTATACTACCGAGGATTGTGATAGGAAGCCTCAAATCAGGGTAAACTTACTTCTATCTGTGTTTCAAAACTACGAATTCGTCGACAGCAGCGAAGTTTAACTAAAAAAACACAAAGATATTAGACATGACAATTTGTCAAGAATCATAATGAATAAATACCATAATTTATGTAACTAGATTTCAAAGTATTGAGATTTGTTTCATTGCATGCAGGCCCTCTATGGAAACAAGAGGATAACACGTACACCCGCGAGCTGCGTTGTGACCGAGTTCCCGTTCTGCACGCTAGATAGTGCAAATGCACTATCTAGCGTGCAGAACGGGAACTAATCCATGGTGATGGTGCCATCTAACCAGGTAAATACAAGTAACACATGGCTGCCTGGTTAGATAGCACCATCGAATATGAACGAATGTAATTATTGTGGTTTTAAGACATAATCTCGGTAACTCATCAATCTATATGGGTCTTGCTGCATAGGTTTAATGCACTAAGGCCACATGACTTGGAAAGAGTTCAGACTATGTTTTTACCCTTAATGTAATCCATAAAATGATGATCTGACCAGTACAGTAAAACCAAAATATGTTTTCGATAAAGTTTTTAATAGCTTTTCTCCAGAATTGAGTAAGACTTTTAGCCACGCTAACCCCGCATACATAGGTAATATCGACAGTCCCGCCACCTGTGTTGCGGTCGATCTCGATGGCACTATCAACTCATCAATGGTGACGACTTTTATCCATCAGTCCACGGACATTAAAGCAATCTAGATCTGCTATTTGAATTATATAATCCCTGTACTAAAATATTAGATTCAATTCAACAGCTTCGCGTGCCAGTGCTACGTTTAGTATGCAAATAAATATGAATCGATAGATACACGTACATAAGTACATCAATACAAGATTATATTGAATCCTATTCAATGTTAAATTAACCTTCCATAAAATATGTACAGATGTCTTTTATTTTATACATCTTAAAGATACAATACTCCTCGTAGTGATGAGTATTTTCGACGCACGACGTTAATAGTTCAATGTTGTACCTGTTGTAACACAATATTTCAATTTAATAATTATTGACATAACTTTAGTGTTTCATTTTCGTAATTTTATAAAAAATGATCCATTTTTATGTGTAGGTAATCTGCTGTTAATGTCAATCGTTTTTTTTAGTTTTTTTTTATCCCATCATGGGATATGGCGCCGGCAAATACACATTTTGTGTATTTGCCAGTGTCAAATGGAGTAAACAAGTAATATTTATTAGATCCCGTCATGGGATTATATTTTAAGGCACCACACTTTTTGTGTTTGCTTGTGTCAAGTATACAGAACAATCTCCAGTAAGACAATGGAAACTTCACTAAGGCTTCGATGGAATTTAGGCGTGAACACAAAAGTCACGATTTTCAATCATTTGCCTACACTCGCACATGTTCTCGGAGACTTAATGGTCAACTATCCACTATAATTACATATTAAACTTCGGAGAAACACAAGTTTTGGAAAATAATATAAACCGACAAAGTGCACATTACATTTTTCCCGCTTTAACTCCGTCAACCGATTTCTTGACAGCAAGCTTTGATTGAAACTTGAACTTTTAAAACTAAAATACCTGCTAATATTAAACAATTAAAGACTTTAAAAAATATACAGAGATACCAGTTCCGAATAACACTACAACGCTGCTTGCGACATTATTAATGTTACAAAATTGATAACTTGAACTCTGAGACGTTTATGGGTTCCTAGTATCATGTCAAATCCGTACGTACCAGTTTGACATGGCTACAGAAAATCACGCAGGCGCGTTGAGGACTAAACCACGTGGTAATGCAACAAGTACGCGACGAACGCACGCACCCATGCATGGTGACAGTTGGTCTATTTTTATTTTTATTTATTCACATGATGGGGTCCTGCCATCTTGACGTTCATGCTCAATGAAAATATTCTAATAATTAAACTGCTTTAAATATTATTATTTTGACTATGTGTTAATTAATATTTTTTCTTTTTTAAAAACGTTGCCCCACACTAGGATTTTCTCCTGTATCGTGGGTGCGTTTACAAACACAAATTCTCACATACACAAACGCCCAGACCCGGAACAACTACCTGTAGATCAAACAAATATTTGCTCCGTGTGGGGATCGAACCCACAACACGTGACGCAGAAGCCGATCGCTCAACCGCTACGCCAAACGTGTCGTCATATAATTTTATGTGTATATTTCTACTGGTCGCTTCTAATAAATAGGAAGAAAGAAAGAAAAACCGTTTATTTGGCCAACAAGTTACATAGCGTACATGATTGTGTAATTTGTTTCTAAAATAAACAATTCTTTATATTATACCTATAGGTAAACTACACATAAATATACGCTTTTAATTTATTTTCATTGTTTATCTCGTAATCGTAACCAACTTCTTTTGGAGTTATGTTATCCTAGTCTCGCTGTGGCTATAGCCATGACAACGGCATTTCGCTTCCCGAGCAACGACGTCACCACGTCGGTTCTATGGTTACCATCCTGTCATGTTTTTTGTAATGAAAAGAGTTCCACTTGAAAATCTAGTTGTTGCTTTTTACCAAGGTGTTAAAGATTCAGTGCAGACAGGGATAGTATGTATCTAATAAGAATATAGAAAGAGAACTTTCGCCAAAATAAACCACCCCCATAATACTTTTCACAAACATTATGCCGTTTTATAACTGCCGCAGGGTACCCGGACTTAATATAGGAAATCAAGTGAAGATTTCCTTCTAAATAGAGCTTCTGCGAGTCCTATTATCCTAGTATCAAAGCGTAAAACAACTTCTATCCGCCCAACAGACGTGCTTTTTATATTTTGTACGTAAAAAGTGGATGTACTTAGGAATTGTTTATAATAAGCGATAAGAAATACTGCTGAATAATAAGGATTCAATTAATGAATATAATCTAGAGAGTGCGTCAAGATTAAAAAAAACTATGGGTCAATACTAAATACCGCTCAGCTGAATCAAATAAACTATTTAAGTTTATCAAACTTTTTTTTATCAACATTGTTTGATATTAGTAAAATGCATCGAATACATTTCTAAGCTAGTTTTATACAAGAATTTATTAATCCAATTTACATACAACAAACAATGTGTAGAAAAATTTATGATAATATAATGTCTCATCGGCACACTACTATGTAGAATAAAATATTTATTTAACACAAACTACAAACAATGTGTAGAAAAAATAAGAAAAAAAAAATAGTCTCATCGTCGGCATACTATGTACAAAAAATTAGCTCTCGAAGCTCAAGCACGTCGTACCAAGTGTGTACTACGAGTGATACGACGTGGTCGTGTATTTTTATCCATTGTTTAATAAATATAATGTCTAAAAGAATTCAGTGTAGGTACCTAGCAGTGATATTTTTATAAAATGTTGCATAAGAGTTTATTAAAGCAGTAAGAGCAATAGGTGAAACGGTAATTAAATAGCAAAAAATTGTACCTAACTAAAAACATTGATTATGCCTTATTATGAATTTTCACGACTTGGGTTTATTAATGTCGATCGATGTTGAGTGATATAATTTATGTTATTATAACTCTAGGGGCCGATAGACCCATTGACGTTCCTTGGAAAGTAATGAAGTTGTCTACTAAAATATTTTAATATAGGTGGAAAAATGAACTCTATACCTATCATTTCTAGGTGCTATTTTGACTTATCGTTCATTAAAAGGTAATGAAGTTGTCAGCTAGATAATTTTAATATACACCGAAAAATAAACTCTACGAACTTTATTTCTAGGTGGAAATTGCCTTGTGTGACGAATTATGTGTGACACCTTGATAGATGGCGTTGTGCAGGAACGTTGAATGAGCCTGGTTGCAGACAGTGTTCGGGCACATACTACGGGTCAATTTGGCCGAGAGCGGACCGAATTGACTCAGTAGTATGGGATAAGAACTAAGAACAAAGCACTAACACTAAATAGTGATAATTATAATGTGAAATTGTATATCGTGCACGCTGTGAAATTACTGTATGATTTTTGGTCCTCTTTTTTTCACATTTTATAATTTCTAGTAGATATAATATAAGTTCTTAAGTAATATTATGTCTCGGTTTTCTGATAAAAAAGGTATTAATCATTTATTTAAATTCTTCATTAAATTACGTAGACCACTCTGTAAAACTGAGTACCTTTTTTTTTACGGAAAATCCTCATGGATCGTCTGGGAGGCGGCAGGGTGGCAGACGAGTACAAAACTGAGTACCTAGAGCCAACATTTTTCATGTTGTGTCGTCTTTGACGCAAGTAATAATCTGAAACGCTGGATCAATAGTATTTCGCCATTCGTTTATATAAAGACGTCAGACGCAGGCGTATTGTATTAAATGTTAATGATGTATCTGCTGATCGCATATGTTATGTTCAGATTAGGAAAAAATAGATCATGAAGAGGTGCATGTTTTAACAACACAAGAAACTGAAATTAAAGGATTGTTAATTATTTTTCCATTAAATGAAAACGGATATATATAACGTAGGTAAACCCGAAACGGAATTATGGGAAATTGGGAATCTCCATGGAATTAAAAATAATGAGATTATCGCTAGTAAGTAACACTGCGGTATAAAATTAGTGATTTAATGAAATAAATAAATGTCACTATTCGATGATTAATATTGTTATAATTTTACGTCGTAAGTCGTTAATTAAATAAATCTAATTATATATTAAACATGCTGTTACTTTTTTATAGTTACGTTTTGTTTACGTGTTACTAGAAAGTGAAACTACTACTAAATGCTATCATAGTATGTACTTCATTCGATGTTTTCCTGGTAACTTCATTGGCGATGACTGAAACGGCTCAAGATACGTCATGTCTGGGATAGCTCCCTCGAACTTCTGTTGCTCTAGTTTTAAAGAAGAGCATCAACCTTACTTGACTGAACTCAGGAAGCCATTAATTTACAGCAAGAATTAAACGATCCTTTTCTAATAAATAGGCGTTCTCAATATTTATTTTATAATACCTACATTTTCATTCATGTACGTGCCGTCGGTTGCTAGTGGCGCTAGTTTGTATGAAGATTTCATTAACAGCGACGGTTTAGGAACTGAACCGAGACCGAGCGGACTTCGCTTAGGTAATACCAAATTTGCGACTCGATCGCGCGACGATTTCGTAACCGGTTACTGGGCACTTATTTCACATAGTTCCCCTCGGGGCTGGATTCTAGGAGCCCATAAGTCTTCTACAAGTTTGAATAACATAAGAAACGTAACAAGCACAGCTAAAGCTCAGTGCTAAATTCATCTCTTTTCATATTGTACTTAAGTATATTATTGAATAGATTTGAAAGGCACATGGTGTACCTACCTATATTGTTTTTAGGTAGGTTAGGTAGGTCGGGGCGTCCAATTCCCTGTTTAATTCATGTGTTTTTCATTGCCCTTTAATTGCATTGGTGTGAACGTATTTGAGACAAACTGAATTTTAAGGGAAATTACTAATAATGAGCAATATGTATGAATTTAAAATTTTGCGACGGTAAACAATAATATGTTACAAGTAGGTATTCTAAACATACATAAATGTATTATGTATTTTAAACATAGTTTACATTTTATAATTTCCAAGAATAGTCTCATAAATTAACAGCATAACGCTTATCAAATTGATTATACATATATATACCTACGTTATGCTATTAATTGTTCAGACATCACGACTGTATTTTTTATGTTTAAATTAAATACAGGTATTAACATAATATCACTATAAAGATATTACAGGAAAACGTACCATGACACTAGGAGCTCACGAAGATGGAAAAGTTCCTGCTGCAGTAGCGTTAATTTAAACTGATCTCTCTTGTTATTAACTTTAAATCTTAAATTTTATACTATTTGCAGGCAATTTTCTTGTAGAAACTCAAGTTTCATGCAGTAGTTTTTGTGTGATACGGCTACAAAGATACAGACAGATAGACAATAATTTAAAAAAAAATTGGCTTCTGTTGCTCTAATAAAGTTATATTAGTTTTTCTTCAATATCTAAACAGGCTGATGTATGTACACATCAGCTTGTTACAATTTTATAATATTATATTTTATGTAGGTACTAGAAGATTATACATATGTCAGGGAATATGTGGCGGTTAGTCCCACAATGTTCTAGTCCCTCAATGCTCGACTCGAATAATACCTACTAAAAAGTTTCGCTATGTACGCAATTCTTCGATTCTAAACAAATTCGATTCAATTGTAAACAATGAAAGGTACAGTTGGAATAAAAAAAAGTGATTGAATTCAAGATAACAAAGTAAAAAAAAATATGAAAATGATTGAATATCGGGAAAATAAAAAATACGGTAATCCTATTTTTCGATCTAGTTTCAAATAAATTATAATATAAAATATGGGTGTTAAAAAAATTTAATAATGTAAATTGGCATAATGCCATAACTCCTTTGCCTCTTCACGTCTTTAAATCTGTTTTTCATTCATTCAATATCGTACAGATAAGCACGTCACTAAAGCTTTAGAAAAAAAATCTGTCAAACTAATACAAATTTTCTAAATTTGATCATTTTTACATATTTCCATCGAAATTGCAATAAAAAACGAAATATGAAACGGAATATTAAATATGAAAGTGATTGATTCCAACATCAGAATGTAATTAAGTGATAACGAAATCAGTATGAAATCGATTTTGTGTTGAGTGATGGTTTGTTTATAAAGTTTTCAGTATTGTTTGGATTAGACTTTAGGTATACGAGTAAGTCGTAGCGGAATATATGTAAATAAGTATCATACTTTGTTTGGTTTTCGTGGCCATTCGTAAAGCGGAAACCTATTTTAATTATACCGTTTATTATCATTAACTAGAGACCTAATAATATTTCAATTTTACATTATAGCGTTTTATTTACACACAACAGCTATGATTGTAGTTTGTTTTGAATGAATTGAAATAAACCCTTAATTTATCCACTTATGTTATTGCAAACGCTAGGTACCACAATATTATTTAAGGTGAAACATCATAATATTAATAGATTTTAACAATGTTTTTATATTGCATTCGGTGCAAGCTAACGACTGAAAACTGCATTGGAACTAAAATTCTTGGACCTGCATACAATGTACTAGGACACTATTGACGCCAGGAAGTCTATATAACACCAACACAGGAGGTCGAATGTATTGGGATGCACACATTTGCAGCTGGAGTTGGGGGTAGTTGGTGCAAAGAAAGTTGAAAGTTGGTTGGAAAGAGATAGCAACATATTATGAAACTTTATCGGCCTTATTCCAAAACACAGACTAACTTTAGTAACGGCTTTCGTACTAGGATTGGTCCATGGACTAAATAAAACGTTATTATAAAACATAGTTTATCACCAAAGCAAGGATTATCTCCGGTACCAAAGTTAAACCACTGAGACCCTTAGTTTAACTATGGACTAACCTTAAAACTACTTTATTGGAGCCAGAATCTAGTCGTTGTCAAATGTCCGCAAAGGCGCAAATTGAGATACCGAGAGAACCGCGGCCAGATAATGGCTTAAATTACTATATATTGGCAAAAATCTAAAAATTTGCTTGAAAGACATGATCGTATTTGGAAGATTTGTTTATGTAAGCGACGTCTCGACAATCTGTTAGACGTCGTAATCGTGTGAACCCTGTTTGGTGACAAAGATTTTAATAAGATAAAATTAATTTAATAAAATGTCTCACTATTTTTTTTTCCGAAATCCAATTTTCACCGCTTTTTTTCTTTTGTTGTTCCATTTCATTTTTATTTATCACTATTTAACCACACACAATCTCCCTAACCACATAAAAGTGAATTATACACCTATCTACTGAATTACTGAGAAGTATGAACAAACAATGAAATCATTTAGTTAATATATGTACGAACACAACCAAAACATTTTTATCGCGTCAAATATCGCGCGCGCGTATGCTAGTTTTGGTTCCGTTTCACTCAGAGTTGTTGAAAAATATAACCACTTGATTATAAAAAGCTTGTCAAAAATATAAGCTGTGCTTACTCAATAAATTGCAATATAAACAACGAACTATTTATGATATTTAATTGTATTCATAAATAATTATTAAAGCATTTCAAATGTTAAGATACTATCAATATATAGAGAAACGGAACGTTGCTTGGAATGAAGCCGAATGAACGAATGAAAGATTGTAATTTTTCGTATATTATCTGTGGATTTTATTTAGTCCATAGACGAACTGCGGTTTAACTGATCCTCGAATAGTCTTGGTTTTGTAATAAGCATTCATATTGTTCCTGGTATTATCATTAGTACCGTAACCAACCAAGATCAGTAAGTCCGGGTTTAAGCCAAGACATACGCATTTTTTTGTAATAAGACGGTATGAGTCACGTGACTGACCCAAAGTTCACCCAGGCCAAAGATTAAAAACAACATAACATACATACTACGCCTGTATTCCTCGAAGGATTAGGCAGAGGCATACTAATGTACACGCACTGTTCGCCGGTATGTTTAGGTCCATGTAATAGGGGGGGCGAACCTATTGCCATTAACCGGGCTCAAATCCAAACTCCAAGCTGCCAGTGAGAAATTCATATAAAAATCCAATAACAGTGTTCGATCAACCCAGGACCTCTGGCATACCAGTCACGCTTAGGACCACTGGACTAAACATTTAAATTAGATGTTCAATAATTTAATCATGAAATAGTCAGTAAACGGTCTTATAAGCCTAGTGGTCCGAAATTCTCAGCGGTAGGTCGGAATTTGGGATTTGTGCCCGGTTAATGGCTCGCCCCCTAATACATGTAACCTCAATATAAAAATTATGTGGAATCATACCGGCGAATTGTGGTTGTACATCAATAGGCCTCTGCCTAACCCTCCAGGGAATACAGGCGTGTTGGCATGTATGTAAATAGTCGGTGGACTTATTGAATGAACAGAAGGACGACTGTTTGAAGAACCTGTCGACTACTACGCACCCGACCTTTTCGTAGGGACTCGCCAATAAAATCGGCGGATGTCCTTCTAGGGCGACTTCCTCCGATGCCATTCCGATGGTGACATTCGGCTCATAAATTCCTTTGGTTAATCGTGATTAACTCATTCATTTCATGTTTATATCCTTGTTTAATATTCTCGTTATTAATCAACGGGAAGATGATAAAAAATGCTAAACAACATAGCGGTTAGTCCCCCTATGCTGTAGTCTCGCTATGCTCGACTCGTTAAATATAAAAAGTTTCGGTTTGCACGAAATCACATTCGCGGGCAGTGATAAATATTTTATTATATTATATAATATTTTATTTATCCATTTCAAAAATAAATTAAGATAACCTAGTAAGTATGTAAATACTTTATGCGATTATTAATCATCACTAAATATAATAAAACAGGTCAAGTTTTGCCCTTGTTATGAGAAGCAAGTGTTATCAATATCTGGTCTTTACGCTCCTTTATATTTTACTAGTTTTCTGCCCATGACTTCATCTAAATGTTAAATCAGGATTTGAACTATTTGTGTAACAAATTTCATCCCGATCCGTCTATCCGATGAAGCATGAGTGCATAACAAACTGTCGCTTCGCATTTATATGTACTTAATATGTATTACTAAGATAGGATTTTATGACGAAGTCTACAGTAGCTACTGAGGCAGAGTAGACAGTAGACATCTTGGCAACTTACGTTTGCGTATGCATAACCTATGCTAAGAAGCTACTGTCGCTACAATATTTGTATTACAATTTAATCAGGCTGAATTTAAGAAATGCCAAACAAAACCCTTTTATTCGCTACCGAAAATTCATAATACAACAAATAAAAAAAAGTTATTTTACTTTATTTTAATTTTCATGGTCAGGACGATTGAGTAAAAGTCAAATTGGTGTACTAAGCCTCTGTACTAATGTTATTCTAGAAGCTAAAAGACTGAAAAGTGCATCGAACCTTAAACAGTGCTTTGTATAGTTTCACCTGCCTTTGGTAATGAGTACACGATCTATAGATATTTTTTTATTTTATTTTTCATTAACGCATGCTAAACATTCCCATAAATTTAAATGGAAGAAAAATTCGGTCTCTGGTGGTTTCAAACTCATCGAATCCACTCTCAAATAAGTGGTCTCAGTAGCGTGTTTGACTAAAGCGGTCGATGCACTTAACCGGAGGGATGCAGGTTCGTAGCCTGACCGAGACCGAATTTTTCTTCCCTATTTATATATTTAAGGTCTATGAAGTTCAGTATACCATCCTTGTGATTTTAATTATAATCCTTGGAGAGAAAGAGACTTCATATACCGACAGGGTTACTCGGTGATAATCCTGTACATAGATAACCTAAATGCAACAAAAAAGGAGTTGACTTTTAGACATTATTGTAATGTTTTTGTAAATAAAATTGAAAGCAGTATTAAAGTTATCAAAAAATTCATCGTATGCGAATGAATGAAGGGTTGCAGTTCTGCCAAAATAAACTAGAATAATTATTGACCCCCCGGTTAACTTTTAATACTTCAGGTTTTTGCTCTAGAAACTGCCACGAAAACCATGGATATTATCCATGGTTTTCGTGGCAGTTTATATATTAAATAAACTAGCAATAACAACCTTTATAACCAACCTTTACGTTTTGAACAAAACTCGATGTCTACTTACAATAATACAAACAAATTTCCTCTATGACACAATAACATTTAATAACGCCAATTATATCATTATTTAAAAGTAAGTACCTTAAAGTTACCACAAAATTATGGATTTTGTTTAAGATTAACAAAAATTAGCTAAACAATCTTGACCAAGTCAGGCACCATAGTCGTTATGTTTTCACTGTAACTAGATGGCGTTGGCGTCGAATAAGAAGTCGCTATGGTTTCGTTCCCGAGACACGTATAAAGGCGAAGGCGAAAATCACTCTTTACTGTCTACCTAAACCATCTTGATAGATTTGGTTAAGGGGTTCATCCAGTTTGCACTATTTTTGAAAAGCTAACGTCCTTAATTGTGACGGTAGCTTCTTTATTACGAAGTAACATTCTAGGAATTCCTCAACGCAGGTGGTAGCTGTAGGAGGCTATGAACAAAATACTTATTACTGCCTCTCAAACTATTACGTTATTATTCAACGTTTTAGTCCTAAACTACACCTTCAATTTTGTTAATTGATGTGTCTTAATTTGTTATTATTATTGTTCAGAGTAAGAAGTATTGTTGGGGAAAAATGTTATATATAAAACTAAGGCGTGTTAGCTACACCATTTATAACAAAAGAACGGCAGGAGCGATTTTTATGATCTTTAATTTGTCCCACCTCGAATAGCAAATTAACTATTTAATTAATACATCGACAAAAATCACGAAAAGGACTATGGGACGCAAGTGAAACTGCGGGCAATAGCTAGTAGTTATTAAAATAAATTCTTTTGGTATTACGAAATCGCTTAATGGCTTGTCAGGTAAGTTAATTACAAAATAAAGGGGTGCACTGTCTTGTGAGAAATAATATAGTTACGAGTACGTTTCTCTCTCTACCTTTCGGTATGACACATATCCTTCATTATTCTTGCCAAAAATGCTTAACGGATATTGACATGTGTGGACTCACTCACCCAAACGTAACAAAATGTACTTCCTGGCATTTGTGATGCCCCAGTGTCACAAATCTATTTATAGATATGGTCAAACTACATAATCATATAGTAGAAAAATGATCGCAATAAAGAAATACTATAGATACGACAAATAAATACAAGTCAACCTCAGGAATTTTAACTATTTCATTCAATGACAACATATAGTTAAAAAGAGGTAGACACGTTATCATCCTTCAAACGTGAATATTGTTTTGTGGTCAATTTGTAATTTGTAGTGTGACTTAAGCGGTTGCCCGACCTAAGGTGTAGAAGTGTGTTTGACAGCGCTATTGACAGCAATACATTTTAATTTATTTACAAGTGCCGTCTTGTGCTGCGATACTACACAAATTATTATACTCGTACTAATGCAAATGTAAGAAAAGAGCATGGAGTATCTTATTACAAGTAAGTTAAATTAATTCATAGCTTCCGTGCAATTGATTTTACTTTCTTCGTTGCAAATAAAATTTAAAATGTAAGAAAGAGTCAGCGCATGCTTTATTAGTATGACAGAATGAGACCCAATATGTTTTAACCGACTTCAAATTCAAAAAAAGGAGGAGGTTCTATGTTCGGCTGTATGTATTTTTTTATGTATGTTCACCCATATCTTCGTCAATTGCGGACCAATTTGAAATTTTCTGTTTTAGTTTGAAAGAGTACACTTCGAAGGTGGTCCCATATTCACCCTGTCAGGATATGATGATGGGATCCTATGGAAATCGAGGGAAATCCTCAAAAATTATAGGCACTTATGGTGTTTATTACTATTTTATAACTTATACAGGTGTCTGCGTCCAGTTGTCATCTTATCATGCTGATGAGCTGATGATTAAAGGCACAGGACTCCTCAAAAATTAGAAATTACAAGATAAAACTGCGATTTGTCGATAGAATCTCATGCTGAATTATTTAGAGAAACTTTAAAAACATGGGCAATATCATAAGACAAATTTAAGCTTAATTTTATTAAAATTAGTACACTCTATCAAAAGTTATTACAATATTTAACCTTGAAAACGTTGAACTTGAAAAATAATCATAGAAGAAAGTTACCCATTTAAGTATGTACTAGACTTGCAGAGGTTAAAAGTATAACAAAATGAAGCATATTTAAAAAAAATACATTTACAGATACCTAGTAAGATAAAGTAAATGGCTAACGTACTGATTTAACCAATTTTAGAGTAAAGTAAAGAAGTAAACAAAGGTTGAATATTTTTTCTCTACGCATTAATACGATGTGATTAATATCTCACTAAATATTTGATACGTCATTGCAGCTGTCGTCACTTACAGATGACATGACAATTCTTTTCTTCCTTAGAAGGAACGTAGACAAACTCATTTTATAACGTGAAAACCTCCACGGTGTAAAATCAATAAATAGAAACGAAATTATTTATATTAATTCTATGCAGTACTCTTTGACACGGCCTGTATATATTATTTCAAAGGTCGGGGTAACATAATACCTAAATATATATAGTGTTGTAATCATCCCGCTATTAGGGGACAAATAATAAAGGATTTAGGTAGTTCTGGGTCCTGCATACGAGTAGGTACGATGATGAACGAAAGTAATTGCGTGTCTGTTACCTTTTCACGCCTAAACTGAATCAATCTTGATGAATCTTAAAGAGGTAAATTGGACCTTGGAGATTTCCATTTTTAGTGTATATTCCAGTATTCCTTAAATTATAGAAATCGATGGGACGCGGTTATCTATATATATAAAAGAAAGTTGTGTTAGTTACACTATTTATAACTCAAGAACGGCTGAACTGATTTGGCTGAAAATTGGTAGGGAGGTAGCTTAAAACCGGGAGAAGGACATAGGATATTTTTTATCACGTTCCCGTGGGATAATTTAATTTTACATTTTTACCCATGTAGCGGCATTACAAGTACAGCGCCATCTACTCGATTAAGGAAGAACTAAGTCGCGAGTCCTACATCGCGCAAACAGATTTCTCCGCGACTTAAGACCAAATAGTAAAATCCGACAAGAACTGTCGGGCAGTAGCCCACCGGACAAAACACCCGTCCGGTCGGAGGATCCTCCCTTTTCTACGGTGCATGGAGCGCTTTACTCTCTGTGCTTCATACTCCTAAACCCCCTAAACCCATATAAACTGTTATTTTGATAGTTGTCATAGTTGCCACATAGTATGATGGTTGTCATTGTTTGAAATCGTGCATATAAAAAAGAGTATTTAATGTGTTTAAACTATTTTGCTGGAATGCAGAAAACAAATTATTGATGTCAATCGTCTATTTGGTGCGACCTAGAAGAATGGATTCAGACTGGAGTCAGTAGTCAAGAACATGATAGTAATTTCATAGAAAAAACTGTTTTGAGTATTTTTCAAACGACTCAAGATAGCCTTTCAAAGACATTTGATGACATTTTGTGTTGCTAGACTTTTCGATCTGAATTTTACAACCGGTACAAACCGAAAAATATAGGCACCTTATTTGTTGACATTCAAGTCTGTAATAGAATAACTGCATGAACCAAAACATGGAAAATAGACTTGCAGTCAGAACGATACAGAGTAGAAAATCAAAATTTTCAGCCATTTTTTTCAAATCGTTACGACAGGTGATACGAAGTACACCGGGTCATCCTATATATATAAAACAAAGTCGGGTTTGTTACGACACGTATAACTCGAGAACGGGTGAAGCGATTTTTATGATATTTGGTTTGTTGAATTTGTCTCCTCCCCGAATAGCAGAATAACTATTAAAACATCGAAAAAAAAACATTAATATGAAAATTTATTTTCTCATACCTACATTGTTTCGGGAACGGATTGACAGATTTGACAGAAATAAAACACGGACATGATTAAACATGATGTCGATTTCTGTTTCGGCAAGGCCAGTAAGTAGATGGCGTTCTGTGCATTGTCCGAACTTCTCATAAGCTGCTGGTGTGATTTTGATATTTTTTTTGTGTATGTTTAATTGGGTTCCTGGATGGTTTCGGTTCATAATTTCAGCCGGTAGGTGGCACCGCAATCGGATTCTACGATGTTTTTTAATATACAGGACAAGACATGGGAATGTGATGAATGGAAGAAAAGGACATGCTGCGCCGACGACAAATAAAGGGCAGGAAGATGATGATACAGGGCAAGACAACGTTTGCCGGGCCCGCTAGTAATATATAGATATTCGATAGTGTTTACATGAAGTATCAAAAAGGGACTTCTTAAGACGGAGCGATAAAAGTACACATAACTAAACAAAAATAAACTACTTACCTGTCTATTTATACAAAAGTAAATTATAATCTACTATAATATGACACATTGATTATAATTATAGCAGATTTCTAATAACATAGGTACCTGCTACGTACCTACGTATACTTACACTAAAAATGAAAAAAGAAAAAGTTTCTTTTTTAAAATAAAAGTTAAACCGACTTCAATAAAACAACAAATAGGCACTAACAATCGAAAAATAACTGAATTACAGATTTAAATTAAAAGACTGTTTGAAGTCGGCGCCAAGCCGAATAATGAAATACCGATCTCGATAATAGTCGGAGAGCAATCCATAAATGTTTTAGCAACAGTCAAATTATACCGTTGGGATTGTGTTGCTCAGCACGAGCCCATCACTCACGGTCACGCATACCTTGCGATGTGGCTTGTCGAAAGAGTGGACCTAGCCTAGAAACTACTACCTAATTAGCTTGCTGTGGCGCTTGCGTGAAAGTACAGAGGCAGTGCAACTTTACTAGGAATTCATGAAGCCGTGGCAAGCTGAATTTGATGTGATATTCTTTTGTTTAAAAGTTGCTACCCTGTTGTTAACAACTTTTTGACACAAAAGAACCCGCAGAAAATAAAATATACCATTTTAGTTTTATCAAATTTAAGTAATAGTATTTCGAGTAAAAACGTGCAATAAGTATCAAAGTATGTACATACAACCAACTACTCGTATAAGGGCTGTGTGCCAGTTTCTTACCCACCGCAACAAACTGGCAACAGCCCATAAAGTTGGAAACTATCAAAGGTGTTAGAACACGTGATTTGTCCATGTCGTATCACTTGTGCTGTACATTTGGCCTTTTTTTTTTCGGGTGGGGAAATGCTCCTTATGCACGCCGCCCGCTTCGGGGATGCGGGACGGTTGTGTCGGGCTCTCCGACCAGGTGGCCAGCATACCGACTAAAACCACCACCACTGCCACCCTCCGGCGCACCGTAATACCGGCACTTCTCTCCCGCCACGGCCTCTCAACCTTCAGCCGCAGTGTCGCCCACACAACACCGCGGCCCGCCTCAGTTGCGGTGCCTCCCATACCACACCGCAACCTACAGTGGCCGCTCCAATGCAGGCTTCCCGGCAAAGCCCGCAGGAGCAGCCCCTCCCTGGGGTTCTACTTAGCTTCGCCGTGGGCCACCTTCCACGGTTACTAAGCCCCCCCGCCGCGACAAGGCGAGAACCCCTTTGGGGGTTGGGGGGGGGGTGTACATTTGGCCTAACCTAACTAAACCTTCATAAGCAAAATTAAATCAACGCTGTTGGTGGTTCTCATTATTTTGCATTTTATTTTTCAGATGTTATGACTTAATATTTCATTTCAGTCATAAAAAAATATGTATACTGCCGGTATCACGACCCAGTAATTTTCACAATGAATCTTTGTCGATATCGTGGATTATAAATACTAGTAGAACAGAAAACTAAGGCTGCATGCTCTATATAATTTAAAACATATTATAAGTCTATCTAGTAGTTGCGAGATTTGATTCTCTCGATCGTTATTTATAGAGCTGGACACCAGGAGAGTATGAACACGTAGTACATGGGAGCTGAATAGCAAATAGAACTACTTTCACTTTCTATGGACTGTAAGGATGAGAGAAACAGCATCATTCATTGTTCTAAAAGTTACTACATTTTATATTGCCAATAACCACCAAGTCTGTTTATTCACTTAAAGCAAGAATTGGACTGTATGAATTATTTATATCGTAGACTACAGAACAGCAAAAAATCAACGTGTTCGATCGATTTTGCATGCTTAAAACCAGTTTATCAAAATCACTTTGAAGAATGGCCGCCACGTTCTTTCTAACAAGTCAAAAAGATATACAAGAAGATATAGAAAGTCTTACTTAAATTAAAGATTTAGCTTTAAGAATTTCTTGGGTACGTGGTTAAAATATATTTAATTTGTAAATATTAGGACACCAATGAATTTTTTCTCTCATTAAAAGTTGACGAAATGTAGCCTCAAAAATATTACATTGATAACGAAGTATTTAGCCATTTAGAAAAAGAAACCGTTGGAACAATTTTCTTTTTGCAGACTTCTGTATTGATTACACTTGACTGTGACTAACGCCAGTCAAAAAATATAAAAAGTCAAATATAAAGATTAAAAAATATACTCATAGGTACCAAATAAGTAAAAAAACTGATAAATAAAAAAAAACATTATTGTGTTAATGAATATACATATAATAACTATATTTGTATTCGTGCAGTTATTCTAACACAAACATGACGCCACGAAACGTGATTGGTGGACCTCGCCTGAGTAAAAATTTAGATTGGGGTAAAGCTTTTTCTCTAGAGACTAATACGACGTTTTTACTGTCATAATGATTACTACATCCGTCATTCATTCATTCAATGACTAGTTGCCAATTCTTCACTCCACTATAGAAGAAGAAAACAATTGTCAAAAACATAGTAGGTGCTAAACTCATTTTATGATGTAAACCCTTCATACTGTAGGTACAGTGCGCACAGTTTATTTTAGAAACTAAATGATATAAAAAAATCTGTTAAATACATACAGAGTCATTACAATGTCAACGTTGTTAGTCAGAAGTGACTTACATAAGAGTGGAGTTTTCAAAGTAGTTCTCTAAAAAGTCTAAAATAAAACTCAAAATTAAAAATGAATTCATTCGTAAGTCATTTAGTCGGGGGTTTCGAAAAATGATATGTTTTTTAATGTAATATTTAATCCTTTTACCCTAATGTCTTGGGTTTTTTAAATTTTTAATTTTATATCAAAATGAATAAAGTTAGTTAGTAGATAGTAGTGAAGTTATCAATATCTATCTGACTTACTTGTTCACTTCACTAGTTTTAGACTTAAGATTTGGTGGGTGGACTCGTTAGGTAAGTAAGTATATAAACCATGATCAAACCATGAGCCTACATGAAAATTTTAATGAGGAAAGGGATAAAAAGGCATTCTGAATAAATTTTCTACAATATAAAGAATATTGATTGTATTCGATACGATGTGAAAGGTTGATTCCTAGACAGATCATTGTATATAGTACCTATGTATGATGCAACGGCAGTGACGTCATTCGATCGATATATCATGACTCCCAAATACTAGCGCAACAGGAATGAAAGGATATGTATGCATTTACCATTTAACGTTTGATTCTTGTTTAACAAGTAAAGGAACTTTATATACTAAAAAATAAGTTTAATATGTTTATAATCAACCTTCACTTTCATTTTAAAGATTAAACTTTCTTTAACTGTCTATTTTATAAATGTTGAATTTCAATAAATCCCAACATTCGTTTTCTAATCAAAGACTAAATTAGTACCTACCAATATTATGATTTACATAACTAGAACAATTGATTTTTTTACAAAGTAGGGATCACACCTATTTTGCTTAGAGTTTTACCGCCAAAAAATGGAAACTTTTTGTTATACTCGTCGTCGATCTGTTCCTCTCTCTTTCGTTGGTGCACACAAATGCATATCGTAAATCCAAGTGTGTGTGCTCGACGACTTGACATAACAGAAAGTTATACATCCTGGCCTTTATTATACCCTAGTGCAACGAATCTATTTATAGACTTCAGCCAGAAGGAAAATCGAATGCAAGATAGAAGTAGAAATAGAAAGCGAACCGTATTGTATATACGAGCCCCGATGCAAAATAGTTCGTCTAGTATGGAAAGTAGTGCAAAGCGTAAAATATAGAAAGTAATTATTGGTAAAATAATTAAGAACATTTAATAAAAAGTAACCCCCAATTTGAGGAACATTTTATAGTTTAATTTAACATAACTGAAATTCTTTCATGACTTTACATAACATAAAAAAATTAAAAAAAATATTCTAAAAAACATAACACAAAAGTATTCGTCTACCCTTGTCACTCACGCAAAATAGTTCGTCTACCACTTAGTTGTGTCGCCTTTTGTTTTGCTTATAACTTCTTCGAACTTAAAATTGGTTTATAATTAAAAAATGGCATAAGTAACGCGACGTGTGACAGTAGAACAGCATAATATTTTATATAGATATACAAAAATAATGAAGTTGAAAAAATCTCACAGAGAAAATTTCACACTAGACGAACTATTTTGCATCGGGGCTCGTAAATGTCCAAGATGTTTATTTTCATGATATTTTTCTAGCGCATGCCTAAGCTATAACAATCCAGCAATATCACGTTTCCCTGACAAGTATTTACAATATCTGGAATAACAATAACCTAGGAAGTTATCAGTAAAGCCGAGGGTGAATTTTTTTGCTGGCTTAAGTGCCTCTATTCTATTAATTAGGATAAACTACTTTAATGAAATATATGGAATTTTTACAGACATTTATAATAATTTATCATACCAATATATAAATACGAAGTTCACGTTCATTCATAACACATATTCAATCGTAGCATTTACTACGACCGGCCGCGTAGCAAGCGTAGCCGTGACGTCACTCAATTCGTAGTAACACGTCGTAGCTTTACTTTGCTAGTAGTGATTTTCCAATAATTCTCAGACAGAAAGAAGGATTTTTTTGCAATAAAATACATAACATAAGCAACCTATTATACTGTCCCACTGCTGGGCACGGGTCTCCTCTCAGAATGAGAGGGATTAGGCTATAGTCCACCACGCTGGTCTAGTGCGGGTTGGCAGACTTCACACGCCATCGAGAAAATCTCTCAGGCATGCAGGTTTCCTCACGAAGTCCTTCACCGTTTAAGCGCGTGATAATTAACTATTTAATATGCACATGACTTCGAAAAGTCAAAGATAAGTGCCTTGGGTTCGAACTCGAGACCTTTGACTTGGCAGTCCAACGGTCATACTACTAGTGCTTGTAATAAGATATTATTATAATAACTAATATTGGTACCGTTTTTTTTATTGTTTATACTGAGGATATAACATGTGCAGAGTTTTGAATTACATTTATCCTTACGGTGCGACTTAAAAGTAGTCCTTATTACAACATATTTAGTATCAAAGTTCAAGTAAGTCGGTAGACTCGAGCTGCAGTTGGAATTGTCATTAGCCTGTACCAATTTAATAATTCACCTCGTTGCTATGAAACCCTGGTAGTGCAATAAAGCAATAATAATTTCGCCATAACAATTCGGTTGGATATTATTATTATTTAATTATTCACATAGACACATTACATTCTTTTTATCTTTCTGTATAGTTATAATAGTTGCTTCTTAATTTAATTATTAATTTAAGATAAGTTGAATAAAAAAAATAAACTCAGATCTCCGAAAAACCAGACAGCCGGTTTGCCCTTAGAATAAAAGCAATTGGATTACGTAAATCTGGGGAGACCACGCTTCATCACTGTATTAATGATGAGAGACATTGATTTGAGAGTTCGGAGAAATGGTTTATAGTATAGGTAATGTATGTTTAACACTACATAATTAAGTTGTTTACTAAAAGCGATTCAAAAGTGACATATTTGAACCTTCAGATTTGAATAAAGCTTCTTAGTTATAATATTTCCATGACCACATACATAAATAGATAATAATAAATTGAATAAATGTTAACAAAAGAATACTCCTCGGCGGGGGATCGAACCCCGGTCGTCCGCGTGACAGGCGGATATACTGACCACTATACTACCGAGGATTGTGATAGGAAGCCTCAAATCAGGGTAAACTTACTTCTATCTGTGTTTCAAAACTACGAATTTGTCGACAGCAGCGAAGTTTAACTAAAAAAACACAAATCATAATGAATAAATACCATAATTGTAACTAGATTTCAAAGGATTGAGATTTGTTTCATTGCATGCAGGCCCTCTATGGAAACAAGAGGATAACACGTACACCCACGAGCTGCGTTGTGACCGAGTTCCCGTTCTGCACGCTAGATAGTGCATTTACAAGTAACACCTGGCTGCCTGGTTAGATGGCACCATCGAATATGAACGAATGTAATTATTGTGGTTTTAAGACATAATCTCGGTAACTCATCAATCTATATGGGTCTTGCTGCATAGGTTTAGTAATACACTAAGGCCACATGACTTGGAAAGAGTTCAGACTATGTTTTTACCCTTGATGTCATCCATAAAATGATGATCTGCTGAATTCTATTTACCAGTACAGTAAAACCAAAATATGTTTTCGATAAAGTTTTTAATAGCTTTTCTCCAGAATTGAGTAAGACTTTTAGCCACGCTAACCCCGCATACATAGTTAATATCGACAGTCCCACCACCTGTGTTGCGGCCGATCTCGATGGCACTATCAACTCATCAATGGTGACGACTTTTACCTATCAGTCCAGGTACATTCAAGCAATATAGATCTGCTATTTGAATTATATAATCCCTCTACTAAAATATTAGATTCAATTCAACAGCCAGCTTCGCGTGCCAGTGCGACGTTTAGTATGCAAATAAATATGAATCGATAGATACACGTACATAAGTACATCAATACAAGATTATATTGGATCCTATTCAATGTTAAATTAACCTTCCATTAAATACATATGTACATACATAATTATGTCCTTTATTTTATACATCTTAAAGACACAATATTCCTCGTAGTGATGAGTATTTTCGACGCGCGACGTTAATAGTTCAATGTTGTACCTGTTGTAACACAGTATTTCAATTTAATAATTATTGACATAACTTTAGTGTTTCATTTTCGTAATTTATAAAAAATGATCCATTTTTATGTGTAGGTAATCTGTTGTTAATGTCAATCGTTTTTTTAGTGTCTTTTTATGCCGTCATGGGATGTGGCGCCGGCAAATACACATTTTGTGTATTTGCCAGTGTCAAATGGAGTAAACAAGTAATATTTATTAGATCCCGTCATGGGATTATATTTTAAGGCAACACACTTTTTGTGTTTGCTTGTGTCAAGTATACAGAATAATCTCCAGTAAGACAATGGAAACTTCACTAAGGCTTCCATGGAATTTAGGCGTGAACACAAAAGTCACGATTTTCAATTTTAAATCATTTGCCTACACTCGCACATGTTCTCGGAGACTTAATGGTTAACTATCCACTATAATTACACATTAAACTTCGGAGAAACACAAATTTTGGAAAATAATATAAAACCGACAAAGTGCACTTTACATTTTCCCGCTTTAACTCCGTCAACCGATTTCTTGACAGCAAGCTTTGATTGAAACTTGAACTTTTAAAACTACAATACCTGCTAATATTAAACAAATAAAGACTTTAAAAAATATACAGAGATACCAGTTCCGAATAACACTACAACGCTGCTTGTGACATTATTAATGTTACAAAATTGCTAATTTGAACTCTGAGACGTTTATGAGTTCCTAGTATCATGTCAAATCCGTACGTACCAGTTTGACATGGCTACAGAAAATCACGCAGGCGCGTTGAGGACAAAACCACGTGGAATTAAAACGCACGCATGGTGACAGTTGCTCTATTTTTATTTTTATTTAATCACATGACGGGGTCCTGCCATCTTGACTTTCATGCTCAATGAAAATATTCTACTATTTAAACCGCTTTAAATATTAATATTTTTACTATCTGTTAATATAATTTTATGTTAATTTATATTTCTACTGATCGCTTCTAATAAATAGGAAGAAAGAAAGAAAAACCGTTTATTTGGCCAACAAGTTACATAGCGTACATGATTGTGTATTTGTAATTTGTTTCTAAAATAAACAATCTCTTTACATTATACCTATATACCTATATGTAAACTACACATAAATATACGCTTTTAATTTATTTTCATTGTTTATCTCGTAATCGTAACCAACTTCTTTTGGAGTTATGTTATCCTAGTCTCGCTGTGGCTATAGCCATGACAACGGCATTTCGCTTCCCGAGCAACGACGTCACCACGTCGGTTCTATGGTTACCATGCTGTCATGATTTTTGTAATGAAAAGAGTTCCACTTGAAGATCTAGTTGTTGCTTTTTACCAAGGTGTTAAAGATTCAGTGCAGACAGGGATAGTATGTATCTAATAAGAATATAGAAAGAGAACTTTCGCCAAAATAAACCACCCCCATGATACTTTTCACAAACATTATGCCGTTTTATAACTACCGCAGGGTACCCGGACTTAATATAGGAAATCAAGTGAAGATTTCCTTCTAAATGGAGCTTCTGCGAGTCCTATTATCCTAGTATCAAAGCGTAAAACAACTTCTATCCGCCCAACCGACGTGCTTTTTATATTTTGTACGTAAAAAGTGGATGTACTTAGGAATTGTTTATAATAAGCGATAAGAAATACTGCTGAATAATAAGGATTCAATTAATGAATATAATCTAAAGAGTGCGTCAAGATTATAAAAAACTATGGGTCAATACTAAATACCGCTCAGCTGAATCAAATAACTATGTAAATTTATCAAACTTTTCTTTATCAACATTGTTTGATATTAGTAAAATGCATCGAATACATTCGAAGCTAGTTTTATACAAGAATTTATTGATCCAAATGTACATACAACAAACAATGTGTAGAAAAATTTATGACAATAAATTTCTCATCGGCACACTACTATATAGAATAAAATATTTATTTAACACAAACTACAAACAATGTGTAGAAAAAATAAGAAAAAACATAGTCTCATCGTCGGCACACTATATACAAAAAAATTAGGTCTCGAGGCTCAAGCACGTCGTACCAAGTGTGTACTACGAGTGATACGACGTGGTCGTGTATTTTTATCCATTGTTTAATAAATATAATGTCTAAAATAATTCAGTGTAGGTACCTAGCAGTGATATTTTTATAAAATGTTGCAAAAGCGTATAGTAGAGCAGTAAGAGCAATAGGTAAAACGGTAATTAAATAGCAAATTATTGTACCTAACTAAAAACATTGATTATGCCTTTTATGAATTTTCACGACTTGGGTTTATTAATGTCGATCGATGTTGAGTGATATAATTTAGGTCATTATAACTCTAGGGGCCGATAGACCCATTGGCGTTCCTTGGAAAGTAATGAAGTTGTCTACTAAAATATTTTAATATAGGTGGAAAAATGAACTTTATACCTATCATTTCTACGTGCTATTTTGACGTATCGTTCATTAAAAGGTAATGAAGTTGTCAGCTATATAATTTTAATATACGCCGAAAAATAAACTCTACGAACTTTATTTCTAGGTGGAAATTGCCTTGTGTGACGAATTATGTGTGACACCTTGATAGATGGCGTTGTGCAGGAACGTTGAATGAGCCTGGTTGCAGACAGTGTTCGGGCACATACTACGGGTCAATTTGGCCGAGAGCGGACCGAATTGACTCAGTAGTATGGGATAAGTACTGTGAACAAAGCACTAATACTAAATAGTGATAATTATAATGTGAAATTGTATATCGTGCACGCTGTGAAATTACTGTATGATTTTTGGTCCTCTTTTTTTCACATTTTATAATTTCTAGTAGATATAATATAAGTTCTTAAGTAATATTATGTCTCGGTTTTCTGATAAAAAAGGTATTAATCATATAATTAAATTCTTCATTAAATTACGTAGACCACTCTGTAAAACTGAGTACCTACAGCCAAAATGTTTCATGGTTTGTCGTTTTTGACGCAAGTAATAATCTGAGACGCTGGATCAATAGTATTTCGCCATTCGTTTATATATAGACGTCAGACGCAGGCGTATTGTATTAAATGTTAATGATGTATCTGCTGATCGCATATGTTATGTTCAGATTAGGAAAAAATAGATAATGAAGAGGTGAATTATTTTCAGATACTTATACTTATTTTTATTTTCCTCGCAGGTGAAGTATAAAGTACTATGCTTCACTCGGGGAACTAAATTCTAACTTGTCTTTGTAGGTTATGGGTGTGAAGCGCAAAACCAGTTTATTTATCATTACATATCATTATTTCTAAACCTAATCGCTTAATTTCAACAGGTTTCATCTACACAATCAAATTAACACTGACTGGAATTCCTTATATAACGTAGGTAAACCCGAAACGGAATTATGGGAAATTGGGAATCTCCATGGAATTAAAAATAATGAGATTATCGCTAGTAAGTAACACTGTGGTATAAACTTAATGAATTAATGAAATAAATAAACGTCACTATTCGATGATTAATATTCCTATAATTTTACGTCGTAAGTCGTTAAATAAATAAATATAATTATATAATAAACATGCTGTTACTTTTTTGTAGTTACGTTTTGTTTACGTGTTACTAGAAAGTGAAACTACTACTAAATGCTATCATAGTATGTACTTTATTCGATGTTTTCCTGGTAACTTCATTGGCGATAGCTGAAACGGCTCAAGATACGTCACGTCTGGGATAGCTCTCTCGAACTTCTGTTGCTCTAGTTTTAAAGAAGAGCATCAACCTTACTTGACTGAACTCAGGAAGCCATTAATTTACAGCAAGAATTAAACGATCCTTTTCTAATAAATAGGCGTTCTCAATATTTATTTTATAATACCTACATTTTCATTCATGTACGTGCCGTCGGTTGCTAGTGGCGCTAGTTTGTATGAAGATTTCATTAACAGCGACGGTTTAGGAACTGAACCGAGACCGAGCGGACTTCGCTTAGGTAATACCAAATTTGCGACTCGATCGCGCGACGATTTCGTAACCGTTTACTGGTCACTTATTTCACGTAGTTCCCCTCGGGGCTGGATACTAGGAGCCCATAAGTCTTCTACAAGTTTGAATAACATAAGAAACGTAACAAGCACAGCTAAAGCTCAGTGCTAAATTCGTCTCTTTTCATATTGTACTTAAGTATATTATTGAATAGATTTCAAAAGGCACATGGTGTACCTACCTATATTGTTTTTAGGTAGGCGGTTTTCTCACGGTTAACAATGTTACAAGTAGGTATTCTAAACATACATAAATGTATTATGTATTCTAAACATAGTTTATATTTTATAATTTCCAAGAATAGTCTCATAAATTAACAGCATAACGCTTATCAAATTGATTTTATACATATATATACCTACGTTATGCTATTAATTGTTCAGACATCACGACTGTATTTTTTATGTTTAAATTAAATACAGGTATTAACATAATATCACTATAAAGATATTACAGGAAAACGTACCATGACACTAGGAGCTCACGAAGATGGAAAAGTTCCTGCTGCAGTAGCGTTAATTTAAACTGATCTCTCTTGTTATTAACTTTAAATCTTAAATTTTATACTATTTGCAGGCAATTTTCTTGTAGAAACTCAAGTTTCATGCAGTAGTTTTTGTGTGATACGGCTACAAAGATACAGACAGATAGACAATAATTTAAAAAAAAATTGGCTTCTGTTGCTCTAATAAAGTTATATTAGTTTTTGTTGTGTTGTTGCCTGTTACATTTTTATAATATTATATTTTATGTAGGTACTAGAAGATTATACATATGTCAGGTAATATGTGGCGGTTAGTCCCACAATGTTCTAGTCCCTCAATGCTCGACTCGAATAATACCTACTAAAAAGTTTCGCTATGTACGCAATTCTTCGATTCTAAACAAATTCGATTCAATTGTAAACAATGAAAGGTACAGTTGGAATAAAAAAAGTGATTGAATTCAAGATAACAAAGTAAAAAAAAATATGAAAATGATTGAATATCGGGAAAATAAAAAATACGGGTATCCTATTTTTCGATCTAGTTTCAAATAAATTATAATATAAAATATGGGTGTTAAAAAAATTAAATATTGTAAATTGGCATAATGCCATAACTCCTTTGCCTCTTCACGTCTTTAAATCTGTTTTTCATTCATTCAATATCGTACAGATCAGCACGTCACTAAAGCTTTAGAAAAAAAATCTGTCAAACTACTACAAATTTTCTAAATTTGATGATTTTTACATATTTCCGTCGAAATTGCAATAAAAAACGAAATATGAAACGGAATATTAAATATGAAAGTGATTGATTCCAACATCAGAATGTAATGAAGTGATAACGAAATCAGTATGAAATCGATTTTGTGTTGAGTGATGGTTTGTTTATAAAGTTTTCAGTTTTGATTGGAATAGACTTTAGGTATAAGTTGTAGGGACCCGCGTAGCGGAATATATGTAATTAAGTATCATACTTTGTTTGGTTTTCGGGCAATACGTAAAGCGGAAACCTATTTTAATTATACCGTTTATTATCATTAACTGGAGACCTAATAATATTTCAATTTTACATTATAACGTTTTATTTACACACAACAGCTATGGTTGTAGTTTGTTTTGAATGAATTGAAATAAACCCTTAATTTATCCACTTATGTTATTGGTACCTCAATATTATTAAAGGTGAAACACCATAATATTAATAGATTTTAACAATGTTTTTATATTGCATTCGGTGCAAGCTAACGACTGAAAACTGCATTGGAACTAAAATTCTTGGACCTGCATACAATGTACTAGGACACTATTGACGCCAGGAAGTCTATATAACACCAACACAGGAGGTCGAATGTATTGGGATGCACACATTTGCAGCTGGAGTTGGGGTTAGTTGGTGCAAAGAAAGTTGAAAGTTGGTTGGAAAGAGATAGCAACAATTATGAAACTTTATGAGTCACGTGACTGACCCAAAGTTCACCCAGGCCAAAGATTAAAAACAATATAACATACATACTACGCCTGTATTCCTCGAAGGATTAGGCAGAGGCATACTAATGTACACGCACTGTTCGCCGGTATGTTTAGGTCCATGTAATAGGGGGGGCGAACCTATTGCCATTAACCGGGCTCAAATCCAAACTCCAAGCTGCCAATGAGAAATTCATATAAAAATCCAATAACAGTGTTCGATCAACCCAGGACCTCTGGCATACCAGTCACGCTTAGGACCACTGGACTAAACATTTAAATTAGATGTTCAATAATTTAATCATGAAATAGTCAGTAAACGGCCTTATAAGCCTAGTGGTCCGAAATTCTCAGCGGTAGGTCGGAATTTGGGATTTGTGCCCGGTTAATGGCTCGCCCCCTAATACATGTAACCTCAATATAAAAATTATGTGGAATCATACCGGCGAATTGTGGTTGTACATCAATAGGCCTCAATCAATAGGCGTGTACATCAATAGGCGTGTTGGCATGTATGTAAATAGTCGGTGGACTTATTGAATGAACAGGAGGACGTCTGTTTGAAGAACCTGTCGACTACTACGCACCCGACCTTTTCGTAGGACCTCGCCAATAAGATCGGCGGATGTCCTTCTAGGGCGACTTCCTCCGATGCCATTCCGATGGTGACATTCGGCTCATAAATTCCTTTGGTTAATCGTGATTAATTCATTCATTTCATGTTTATAACCTTGTATAATATTCTCGTTATTAATCAACGGGAAGATGATAAAAAATGCTAAACAACATAGCGGTTAGTCCCCCTATGCTGTAGTCCCGCTATGCTCGACTCGTTAATTATAAAAAGTTTCGGTTTGCACGAAATCACATTCGCGGGCAGTGATAAATAAAACTGTTACAGTGTAATATATTTTATTTATCCATTTCAAAAATAAATTAAGATAACCTAGTAAGTATGTACTTTATGCGATAATTAATCATCACTAAATATAATAAAACAGGTCAAGTTTTGCCCTTGTTATGAGAAGCAAGTGTTATCAATATCTGGTCTTTACGCTCCTTTATATTTTACTAGTTTTCTGCCCATGACTTCATCTAAATGTTAAATCAGGATTTGAACTATTCAAACGTCGCTTCGCATTTATATGTAGATACTTAATATGTGAAATGAAATGAAATGAAATGAAATGAAATTATTTATTCTGCAAGTAGATCTATAAAGATACTTTTACATGTCAATGGTTTGGGGGTTTTTTTTTAGCTAGATGGCTTCGGCATTTCCTAACTGACGACCTCTGAGAAGAAACACCGAAACAAACTCAGAGAATCATGGTCTCTTTTAAAGTCCAGACATGGAAGAACACTTATATCTGAGTGGTACGATGTAGAGTAATGTCTGAAATGGCCTTTTGAGGAAAGAACCATTGCAGCTTTGAGTAGACCAGTCCCAACTGACGGCACGCATGCATCAGTCATCGTGTAGCTCAACCATAATTTAGGGAGCTCAACGACCTGTCGCACGACCATACCAGATCAGCAGGACATTCGTGTAGGTCTAATGAAGTTCCCAAAGCCTCCAGACTATAATAAGCTTGTTTAATTATCATGTATCAAAAGCCTACATGGTACTCACATTTACAAATTATATATTTTTTTTTTATGAAATCTCTTGAATATCGCGGCAAAATAGTAACAAATTCATGGATGTCAAAATTCAATTCAATAATAAAAGAGTAATTAAAATGTCAACAATTAAAATGTCATAACAATGAAAATGTGATAACAATCAAAATGTCATAACAATTAAGATGTCAACACTCAAAATAACATTGTCACATTACATTTCGGATACACAAAATGGTACCGATACCATGTATTAGTAAGATAGGATTTTATGACGAATTCTACAGTAGCTACTGAGGCAGAGTAGACAGTAGACATCTTGGCAACTTACGTTTGCGTATGCATAACCTATGCTAAGAAGCTAGTGTCGCTACAATATTTGTATTACAATTTAATCAGGCTGAATTTAAGAAATGCCAAACAAAACACTTTTATTCGCTACCGAAAATTCATAATACAACAAATAAAAAAAAGTTATTTTACTTTATTTTAATTTTCATGGTCAGGACGATTGAGTAAAAGTCAAATTGGTGTACTAAGCCTCTGTACTAATGTTATTCTAGAAGCTAAAAGACTGAAAAGTGCATCGAACCTTAAACAGTGCTTCGTATAGTTTCACCTGCCTTTGGTATTTAGTACACGATCTATATATATTTTTTATTTTATTTTTCATGAACGCATGCTAAACATTCCCATAAATTTAAATGGAAGAAAAATTCGGTCTCTGATGGTTTCAAACTCCTAGAATCCACTCTCAAATAAGTGGTCTCAGTAGCGTGTTTGACTAAAGCGGTCGATGCACTTAACCGGAGGGATGCAGGTTCGTAGCCTGCCCGAGACCGAATTTTTCTTCCACTATTTATATATTTAAGGTCTATGAAGTTCAGTATACCATCCTTGTGATTTTAATTATAATCCTTGGAGAGAAAGAGACTTCATATACCGACAGGGTTACTCGGAGATAATCCTGTACATAGGTAAACTAAATGCAACAAAAAAAGGAGTTGACTTTTAGACATTATTGTAATGTTTTTGTAAATAAAATTGAAAGCAGCATTAAAATTAACAAAAAATTCATCGTATGCGAATGAATGAAGGGCTGCAGTTCTGCCAAAATAAACTAGAATAATTATTGACCCCCCGGTTAACTTTTAATACTTCAGGTTTTTGCTCTAAAAACTGCCACGAAAACCATGGATAATATCCATGCTTTTCGTGGCAGTTTATATATTAAATAAACTAGCAATAACAACCTTTATAATCAACCATTACGTTTTGAGCAAAACTCGATGTCTACTTACAATAATACAAACAAATTTCCTCTATGACACAATAACATTTAATAACGCCAATTATATCATTATTTAAAAGTAAGTACCTTAAAGTTACCACAAAATTATGGATTTTGTTTAAGATTATCAAAAATTAGTTAAACAATCTTGACCAAGTCAGGCACCATAGTCGTTATGTTTTCACTGTAACTAGATGGCGTTGGCGTCGAATTAGAAGTCGCTATGGTTTCGTTCCCGAGACACGTATAAAGGCGAAGGCGAAAATCACTCTTTACTGACCACCTAAACCATCTTGATAGATTTGGTTAAGGGGTTCATCCAATTTTCACAATTTTTGAAAAGCTAACGTCCTTAATTGTGACGGTAGCTTCTTTATTACGAAGTCATCATTACATCTTTCGAAATTCCTCAACACAGGTGGTAACTGTACGTAGAGGGCTATGAACAAAATACTTATTACTGCCTCTCAAACTATTACGTTATTATTCAACGTTTTAGTCCTAAACTACACGTTCAATTTTGTTAATTGATGTGTCTTAATTTGTTATTATTATTGTTCAGAGTAAGAAGTATTTTTGGGGAAAAATGTTATATATAAAACTAAGGCGTGTTAGCTACACCATTTATAACAAAAGAACGGCAGGAGCGATCTTTATGATCTTTAATTTGTCCCACCTCGAATAGCAAATTAACTATTTAATTAATACATCGAAAAAATTCACGAAAAGGACTATGGGACGCAAGTGAAACTGCGGGCAATAGCTAGTAGTTATTAAAATAAATTCTTTTGGTATTACGAAATTAATCGCTTAATGGCTTGTCAGGTAAGTTAATTACAAAATAAAGGGTTGCACTGTCTTGTGAGAAATAATATAATTACTCACACAAAAATGCTTAACGGATATTGACATGTGTGTACTCACTCACCCAAACATAACAAAATGTACTTCCTGGCATTTGTGATGCCCCAGTGTCACAAATCTATTTATAGATATGGTCAAACTACATAATCATATAGGAGAAAAATGATCGCAATAAAGAAATACTATAGACACGACAAATAAATACAAGTCAACCTCAGGAATTTTAACTATTTCATTCAATGACATTATATAGTTAAAAAGAGGTAGACACGTTATCATCCTTCAAACGTGAATGTTGTGACAAACCTATGCGGTTGCCCGACCTAAGGTGTAGAAGTGTGTTTGACAGCTTACGATTACGAATATTATACTCGTACTAATGTAAGAAAAGAGCATGGAGTATCTTATTACAAGTAAGTTAATAAATTCTTAGCTCCCGTGCAATTTATTATACTTTCTTCTTTAATATGACAGAATGGGAATGGATACTTTTTGACCGACTTCAAATTAAAAAAAAGGAGGAGGTTCTATGTTCGGCTGTATGTATTTTTTTTTATCTATGTTCACCCAGATCTTCGTCAATTGCGGACCAATTTGAAATTTTCTTTTTTATTTTGAAAGAATACACTTCGAAGGTGGTCCCATATTCACCACGTTCGAATATGATTATGGGATCCCAGGGAAATCGAGGGAAATCCTCAAAAATTATAGGCACTTATGGTGTTTATTACTTTTTTATAACTTATACAGGTGTCTGCGTCCAGGTGTCATCTTGTCATGCTGATGAGCTGATGATTAAAGGCACAGGACTCCACAAAAATTAGAATTTAGGAGATAATACTGCGATTTGTCGATAGAATCTCATGCTGAATTATTTAGAGAAATTGGAAAGGAATGCATGGGCAATATCATAAGATAACTTTTAAACTTAATTTTATTAAAATTAGTTTACTCTATCAAAAGTTATTACAATATTTAACCATTGAAAACGTTGAACTTGAAAAATAATCATAGAAGAAAGTTACCCATTTAAGTATGTACTAGACTTGCAGAGGTTAAAAGTATAACAAAATGAAGCATATTTAAAAAAAATACACTTACAGATACCTAGTAAGATAAAGTAAATGGCTAACGTACTGATTTAACCAATTTTAGAGTAAAGTAAAGAAGTAAACAAAGGTTGAATATTTTTTCTCTACGCATTAATACGATGTGATTATTATCTCACTAAATATTTGATACGTCATTGCAGGTGTCGTCACTTACAGATGACATGACAATTCTTTTCTTCCTTAGAAGGAACGTAGACAAACTTATTTTATAACGTGAAAACCTCCACGGTGTAAAATCAATAAATAGAAACGAAATTATTTATATTAATTCTATGCAGTACTCTTTGACACGGCCTGTATGTATTATTTCAAAAGACGGGGTAACATAATACCTAAATATATATAGTGTTGTAATCATCCCGCTATTAGGGGACAAATAATAAAGGATTTAGGTAGTTCTGGGTCCTGCATACGAGTAGGTACGATGATGAACGAAAGTAATTGCGTGTCTGTTACCTTTTCACGCCTAAACTGAATCAATCTTGATGAATCTTAAAGAGGTAAATTGGACCTTGGAGATTTCCATTTTTAGTGTATATTCCAGTATTCCTTAAATTATAGAAATCGATGGGACGCGGTTATAATATATAGATATTCGATAGTGTTTACATGAAGTATCAAAAAGGGACTTCTTAAGACGGAGCGATAAAAGTACACATAACTAAACAAAAATAAACCACTTACCCGTCTATTCATACAAAAGTAAATTATAATCTACTATAATATGACACATTGATTATAATTATAGCAGATTTCTAATAACATAGGTACCTGCTACGTACCTACGTATACTTACACTAAAAATGAAAAAAGAAAAAGTTTCTTTTTTAAAATAAAAGTTAAACCGACTTCAATAAAACAACAAATAGGCACTAACAATCGAAAAATAACTGAATTACAGATTTAAAATAAAAGACAAAAAATCTACTGATCTGTTTGAAGTCGGCGCCAAGCCGAATAATGAAATACCTAAAGATCTCGATAATAGTCGGAGAGCAATCCATAAATGTTTTAGCAACAGTCAAATTATACCGTTGGGATTGTGTTGCTCAGCACGAGCCCATCACTCACGGTCACGCATACCTTGCGATGTGGCTTGTCGAAAGAGTGGACCTAGCCTAGAAACTACTACCTAATTAGCTTGCTGTGGCGCTTGCGTGAAAGTACAGAGGCAGTGCAACTTTACTAGGAATTGTGTACATTTGGCCTAACCTAACTAAACCTTCATAAGCAAAATTAAATCAACGCTGTTGGTGGTTCTCATTATTTTGCACTCGTTTCTAATAGGTCATTTCCAAAAACTTGTCATGGTGCTTAAAGTGTAATAATTATTTGCATTTTATTTTCAGATGTTATGATGACTTAATATTTCATTTCAGTCATAAAAAATATGTATACTGCCGCTATCACGACCCAGTAATTTTCACAATGAATCTTTGTCGATATCTTGGATTATAAATACTAGTAGAACAGAAAACTAAGGCTGCATGCTCTATATAATTTAAAACATATTATAAGTCTATCTAGTATTTGTGACCTTTGATTCTCTCGATCGTTATTTATAGAGCTGGACACCAGGAGAGTATGGACACGTAGTACATAGGAGCTGAACAGCAAATAGAACTACTTTCACTTTCTATGGACTGTAAGGATGAGAGAAACAGCATCATTCATTGTTCTAAAAGTTACTACATTTTATATTGCCAATAACCACCAAGTCTGTTTATTCACTTAAAGCAAGCATTGGACTGTATGAATTATTTATATCGTATTATTCTTTCTAACAAGTCAAAAAGATATACAAGAAGATATAGAAAGTCATACTACTCAGCAGAGTTCTTCTTTGGAGCATATCCCATGCGTACTTAATTATTCAAATAGTGAAATCACTAATAAGAATCAATGATGACCAAAAAGGTAAATTGTGGCGATACTCTAAAACGTATATGATACCTAGACACTGTTGATGTGTGTATTTTCTAACAACAACTACTCATTTTCAAACAAAAAACAGCTTATTTTCCATTTATCTATCTCTCTCTCTCTATCTTTCGCTATCACACTCATCCTTCATTCGTCGGTGCACACAAATGCGTAATTGAATGTGTGCACTCGCTTGTCGAGATGGAACAGGTAGGTAGCTATTATACATCCTGGCACTTATGATGCCCTAGTGGGACAAATCTATATTAGATTTTTGCCAAAGATCCCATTAATTACAATAAAGTACAAGTCAAATAATTAAATAACTGCCTCATTAGTCTAGTGGTCCCAAGCGCGACTGCTACACTAGGGGTCCTGGGTTCGATCCCTAGGTCGAGCAAAGTGTTATTGGGTTTTTCTATGAAATTCTCAGTAGCAGCTCGGAGTCTGGATTTGTGCCCGGTGAATGGCTATAGGCTCGCCCCCTATAACATAGGACCTAAACATACCGGCGAACTGTAGGTGTACATTAAGTACGCCTCTGCCTAACCCTTTGTGGAATACGGGCGTAATGGTATGTTATAATTAAATAATTCCAAAAAAACAATAATATTTTTAAAAAAATGTTACTATCTAAATATCAATATATATAAAAATCAATGCCACTTTTCGTTGTAATTTTATAACTCAAGAACGGGCTCACCTATCCAAACCAAATGTTTAGGCTTTGTTCGGACTATTTAGTAGATGGTTTATGTGAAGTTTGCACAAAATTACGGATCCCAAAAGTTTAATAGGAATAACTATTATCCTTGTCTAACCGTGAAAATTAAGATCATAAAATTCAGAGCATTCAAATCGCTTTGAAGGCGCCAATATTGGATCAATATCTTTTACTATGAGCACCAGTGCAACATGAAATTGAGGCTGCATTCGTTATGGAGCTTGGTTCTCCCGACCGTTATTTATAGAGCTAGTCACTAGGAGAGTATGAAAATGAAGCTCATCTGAGTAGAATGCAAATAACTTTTCCTTTTTATGGACGTGCGTAGAGAGTGACAGCATCATGTATTCAAATTCTCAGAGAATTTCGTTCTGCAATGTGGCGGTGTTCATTTTTGTACCAGATTTTTAGAAATACCCTGTACCGTGTGTAAAAAGATTATGCTCTAGTTGGAAAAATAGTCTAAATTTTAGTTACATCTACAATAATTGAACTTCATCACAAAACACATCCTGACACGCATTTTTAAACACCTGCCAAAAATATACCTATTTTACTACCAATAAAATTCGACGTATAAAATAAAATTCGAATAAAACCCAACATTTTGCACAATATTTGGTGACCATCCCATTTTGGGAAGCAAAAATAATATTTGTAGAAAATGTGCAATTCTTTTGATGTGTGTTTATTTATTTGGGACCATAATATAGTTTATTTTAGAATAGTCATTTCATTTTTTTTGGAGTTATTTGGTACTTAGAGTTAGGGTGTAAAAAATATTAATATACCCTTATTATTGTTACATAATTAAAACAAATTTAACATTTTATGCTATTTATTTATAAAAAAAACAAGACGGGAAGATGAAATCAAATATTTATTTACATGATTAATATTCACTTGATTTTAAATCTGTAATACATAGAAAGCTATTTTTGTTTTCAAGATATTTTTAAGTTAAAGAAACTAGCAGTTACCGTTAAGGACAAAGGTTCGGTAATCAGAAATGGATACATGAGAAATAGTATGTGCCACGTATGTATATAAATTTAATATAGGTGCATAAAATAACAAACGACTTTAAATAACGAGGAGGTTTTTAAGAATTTATCGATAATGAAACATCTTTACGTGTTAATTCTGAACTGATTTTGAGAAATTTGGTTGTTTCTCACTTAATAAATTACTAATTTTTCAAAAATAAAATATTGTGCAGTGGATATTGACTAATATCTAAGATCAAATTCCTTTAATAAATTTATTATTTACTTATCTAGATAATTTATGTTATAATAGATTCAGGTGAATTACCAAGGAATCATGAATAGATAGACAGTAGTAACAAGGGGGAATATTGGTGGGAGATATCCGAGGATAAATTTTTCTCTTTCTCGCTCATTGAATACATAATATACTTAGTATCACTGCATATACACTCTCTCTCAGTAAATATAGCAATCTTAAATTTCAACTTGAATAACTAATTTATTATTCCATAGAGATTTAGCTTTAAGAATTTCGTGGATACCTGGTTAAAATATATTTAATTTGTAAATATTAGGACACCAATGAATTTTTTCTCTCATTAAAAGTTGACGAAATGTAGCCTCAAAAATATTACATTGGTAACGAAGTATTTAGCCATTTAGAAAAAGAAACCGTTGGAACAATTTTCTTTTTTCAGACTTCTGTATTGACTGCACTTGACTGTGACTAACGCCAGTCAAAAAATATAAAAAGTCAAATATAAATATTAAAAAATATACTCATAGGTACCAAATAAGTAAAAAAAACTGATAAATAAAAAAAAACATTATTGTGTTAAATAATATACATATAATAACTATATTTGTATTCGTGCAGTTATTCTAACACAAACATGACTAAACATGCTAAACTCATTTTATGATGTAAACCCTTCATACTGTAGGTACAGTGCGCACAGTTTATTTTAGAAACTAAATGATTTTAAAAAACGTCTGTTAAATACAGAGTCATTACAATGTCAACGTTGTTAGTCAGAAGTAACTTACATAAGAGTGGAGTTTTCAAAGTAGTTCTCTAAAAAGTCTAAAATAAAACGCAAAATTAAAAATGAATTCATTCGTAAGTCATTTAGTCGGGGGTTTCGAAAAATGATATATTTTTTAATGTAATATATAATCCTTTTACCCTAATGTCTTGGGTTTTTTAAATTTTTAATTTTATATCAAAATGAATAAAGTTAGTTAATAGATAGTAGTGAAGTTATCAATATCTATCTGACTTACTTGTTCACTTCACTAGTTTTAGACTTAAGATTTGGTGGGTGGACTCGTTAGGTAAGTAAGTATACAAACCATGATCAAACCATGAGCCTACATGAAAATTTAAATGAGGAAAGGGATAAAAAGGCATTCTGAATAAATTTTCTACAATATAAAGAATATTGATTGTATTCGATACGATGTGAAAGGTTGATTCCTAGACAGATCATTGTATATAGTACCTATGTATGATGCAACGGCAGTGACGTCATTCGATCGATATATCATGACTCCCAAATACTAGCGCAACAGGAATGAAAGGATATGTATGCATTTACCATTTAACGTTTGATTCTTGTTTAACAGGTAAAGGAACTATATAAAATAAAAAAAAATAAGTTTCATATGTTTATGTTCAACCTTCACTTTCATTTTAAAGATTAAACTTTCTTTAACTATCTATTTTATAAATGTTGAATTTCAATAAATCCCAACATTCGTTTTCTAATCAAAGACTAAATTAGTACCTACCAATATTATGATTTACATAACTAGAACAATTGAATTTTTTACAAAGTAGGGATCACACCTATTTTTTTTGCTTAGACTTTTACCGCCAAAACATAGAAACTTTTTGTTATACTCGTCGTCGATCTGTTCCTCTCTCTTTCGTTGGTGCACACAAATGCATATCGTAAATCCAAGTGTGTGTGCTCGACGACTTGACATAACAGGAAGTTATACATCCTGGCCTTTATTATACCCTAGTGCAACGAATCTATTTATAGACTTCAGTTAGAAGGAAAACCGAATGCAAGATAGAAGTAGAAATAGCGAATCGTAATGTATATAAATATCCAAGATGTTTATTTCCATGATTTTTTTTCTAGCGGATGCCTAAGCTATAACAATCCAGCAAAATCACGTTTCCCTGACAAGTATTTACAATATCTGGAACAACAATAACGTAGGAAGTTATCAGTAAAGCCGAGGGTGAATCTTTTTGCTGGCTTAAGTGCTTCTATTCTATTAATTTAGTATAAACTACTTTAATGAAATATATGGAATTTTTACAGACATTTATAATAATTTATCATACCAATATATAAATACGAATTTCACGTTCATTCATAACACATATTCAATCGTAGCATTTACTACGACCGGCCGCGTAGCATGCGTAGCCATGACGTCACTGAATTCGTAGTAACACGTCGTAGCTTTACTTTGCTAGTAGTGATTTTCCAATAATTCTCAGACAGAAAGAAGGATTTTTTTGCAATAAAATACATAACATAAACATAACATAAGCAACCTTTTATACTGTTCCCACTGTTGGGCACGGGTCTCCTCTCAGAATGAGAGGGATTAGGCTATAGTCCACCACGCTGGCCTAGTGCGGGTTGGCAGACTTCACACGCCATCGAGAAAATCTCTCAGGCATGCAGGTTTCCTCACGAAGTCCTTCACCGTTTAAGCGCGTGATAATTAACTATTTAATATGCACATGACTTCGAAAAGTCAAAGATAAGTGCCTTGGATTCGAACTCGAGACCTTTGACTTGGCAGTCCAACGGTCATACCGCTAGTGCTTGTAATAAGATATTATTATATTAACTAATATTGATACCGTTTGTTTTATTGTTTAAACTGAGGATATAACATGTGCAGAGTTTTGAATTACATTTATCCTTACGGTGCGACTTAAAAGTAGTCCTTATTACAACATATTTAGTATCAAGTTCAAGTAAGTCGGTAGACTCGAGCTGCAGTTGAAATTGTCATTAGCCTGTACCAATTTAATAATTCACCTCGTGGCTATGAAACCCTGGTAGTGCAATAAAGCAATAATAATTTCGCCATAACAATTCGGTTGGATATTATTATTATTTAATTATTCACATAGACACATTACATTCTTTTTATCTTTCTGTAAAGTTATAATAGTTGCTTCTTATTTTAATTATTAATTTAAGATAAGTTGAATAAAAAAAAAACTCAGATCTCCGAAAAACCAGACAGCCGGTTTGCCCTTAGAATAAAAGCAATTGGATTACGTAAATCTGGGGAGACCACGTTTCATCACTGTATTAATGATGAGAGACATTGATTTGAGAGTTCGGAGAAATGGTATATAGTATAGGTAATGTATGTTTAACACTACCTACATATTAAGTTGTTTACTAAAAACGATTCAAAAGTGACATATTTGAACCTTCAGATTTGAATAAAGCTTCTTAGTTATAATATTTCCATGACCACATACATAAATAGATAATAATAAATTGAATAAATGTTAACAAAAGAATACTCCTCGGCGGGGGATCGAACCCCGGTCGTCCGCGTGACAGGCGGATATACTGACCACTATACTACCGAGGATTGTGATAGGAAGCCTCAAATCAGGGTAAACTTACTTCTATCTGTGTTTTAAAACTACGAATTTATCGACAGCAGCGAAGTTTAACTAAAAAAAACACAAAGATATTAGACATGACAATTTGTCAAGAATCATAATGAATAAATACCATAATTTATGTAACTAGATTTCAAAGGATTGAGATTTGTTTCATTGCATGCAGGCCCTCTATGGAAACAAGAGGATAACACGTACACCCGCGAGCTGCGTTGTGACCGAGTTCCCGTTCTGCACGCTAGAACAAGTAACAAGTAACACCTGGCTGCCTCGTTAGATGGCACCATGGAATATGAACGAATGTAATTATTGTGGTTTTAAGACATAATCTCGGTAACTCATCAATCTATATGGGTCTTGCTGCATAGGTTTAATAATGCACTAAGGCCACATGACTTGGAAAGAGTTCAGACTATATTTTTACCCTTGATGTAATCCATAAAATGATGATCTGCTGAATTCTATTTACCAGTACTGTAAAACCAAAATATGTTTTCGATAAAGTTTCTAATAGCTTTTCTCCAGAATTGAGTAAGACTTTTAGCCATACATACATAATATCGACAGTCCCACCACCTGTGTTGCGCTCGATCTAGATGGCACTATCAACTCGTCAATGGTGACAACTTTTGTTGAAAATTACAGTTGTCTTTTATTTTATACATCTTAAAGACAAAATATTCCTCGTAGTGATGAGTATTTTCAACGCGCGACATTAATAGTTCAATGTTGTAACTGTTGTAACGCAATATTTCCATTTAATAATTATTGGCATAACTTTAGTATTTAATTTTCGTAATTTATAAAAAATGAACCATTTTTATGTGTAGGTAATCTGCTGTTAATCTCGATCGTATTTGCCAGTGTCAAATGGAGTAAACAAGTAATATTTATTAGATCCCGTCATGGGATTATATTTTAAGGCACCACACTTTTTGTGTTTGCTTGTGTCAAGTATACAGAATAATCTCCAGTAAGACAATGGAAACTTCACTAAAGCTTCGATGGAATTTAGGCGTGACCACAAAAGTTACGATTTTCAATTTTAAATCATTTGCCTACACTCGCACACATTTACGGAGACTTAATGGTTAACTATCCACTATAATTACACATTAAACTTCGGAGAAACACAAGTTTTGGAAAATAATATAAAACCGACAAAGTGCACTTAACATTTTCTTTTTTAATATAATGTTGCCCCACACTAGGATTTTCTCCTGTATCGTGGTTGCGTTTACTAACACAAATTGCAAAATAGAATTAAGTTATTCGTGATGAAGGATATCACACGTCTTCACAAATAATACCTTCATTACTGCTAAATCCAAATACACGGAATACATAAGGTGAGTATGCCGTATATTTGAAGACAAAGGCGCGTCCATAAGCTACGGTAACCGCTTACCATCAGGCGGGCCGTATGCTTATTTGGCACCTTAGTGGTATATAAAAAAATTAGAGTAAGTATGACTAGGTACTCCTATGCAATGAAAGTCTTACGAAGGCAACTCTAATTATTTTCAGATATTTATACTTATTTTTAGTTTCCACGCAGGTGAAGTATAAAGTACTATGCTTCACTCGGGGAACTAAATATCTAACTTGTCTTTGAAGGATATGGGTGTGAAGCGCAAAACCAGTTTATTTATCATTACATATCATTATTTCTAAACCTAATCGCTTCATTTCAACAGGTATCTACACAATCAAATTAACACTGACTGGAATTTCTTATATAGCGTAGGTAAACCCGAAACGGAATTATGGGAAATTGGGAATCTCTATGGAATTAAAAAGTAATGAGATTATCGCTAGTAAGTAACACTGCGGTGTAAACTTGGTGATTTAATGAAATAAATAAATGTCACTACTCGATGATTAATATTGTTATAATTTTACGTCGTAAGTCGTTAAATAAATAAATATAATTATATAATAAACATGCTGTTACTTTTTTATAGTTACGTTTTGTTTACGTGTTACTAGAAAGTGAAACTACTACTAAATGCTATCATAGTATGTACTTTATTCGATGTTTTCCTGGTAACTTCATTGGCGATAGCTGAAACGGCTCAAGATACGTCACGTCTGGGATAGCTCTCTCGAACTTCTGTTGCTCTAGTTTTAAAGAAGAGCATCAATCTTACTTGACTGAACTCAGGAAGCCATTAATTTACAGCAAGAATTAAACGATCCTTTTCTAATAAATAGGCGTTCTCAATATTTATTTTATAATACCTACATTTTCATTCATGTACGTACCAGGACAATATCAGTATGAAGAGACATTATGTTTTGATTGATAAACGAGTAGGTTAGATTAATTTATTGCTATGTTTGAGCTACATCTCAAACATTGCAATAAATTAATTTAATTACTTAAGGTCAAGTTTTATATTTCATCGAAGTATTTGTTGTTGTTGTCGTTGTGCTGTGTCTGCATTTTATTTCAAATATCAGTAGAATCACGTTGATAGCCGAATAGACAATTCCGTACAGACGATTGCTACTCTCGTAGCAACCGCTACAAAACGCTACAATGTAGCATCAATGTAGCTGCTGTATTGGCCTCGTTTTGGTTTATCCGTTGTAAGCTTTTTAGGTTGGTATTTCAGTCTGGAGTTTTAGTATAGGGCACTTCCTAGCACCACTAAGCATAGTCCCCATCAAGACTAGCAGCACTGCTATTTTGAAATTGCCAGTTCGTGAATAACAAAAAAGGAAACTTTCAATAATAAATTATTATGTTTCATAAATAAGTAATTATAGGACTCTGCATATTTTTCTTTGAGACCAGAATTTATGATGTTTGTTACTTCTGACTATCATTTGATTGATATAGGTAATACCAGAGACAGATTTTTAATTATGTGAAAAATTCGCATTTCTGAATATAATTGTGTGCATGATCTTCATTCATCCTTTTCCTCAGACACGCCCAGGGTGGTTACAATTTGTGCCACGCCCCTAAAAAAAGAGCTAGCCAAACCCAAATATGCAAGTTGCTCTATGAGTTACCAGCATCACATAAATGTAAAGAGTTCATTTTATTAAGTGCGCATGCGTGACCACGCCCAAGCAGGTAATTTTGATCCAAATCACTAGGAAATCATGACTACCGCAGCGGTAATAGACTAGAGAGTGCTCGTTTGTCACTCCCACCTTCTGTGATAATATTATATACTGCGGGGCTAAAATGACTATTTGATGATGATGATGACTTATAGTAATTATGATTCATATGCTAAGAAATACTACGGGTTTATATTAAGTCTTAGCTTTCAGTGGCAGACTGGCAGTCCTCACCTGGAAGTGCACAATATGCAACAAGTTCAAATGAGAAGTTTATCTTTCAAATTTAAATTAAGGTGATGCAAAGTCTAAAAGTTTGAGCTAATTTGACGCTTAGTCACGCCTCTGTTTTTTAGATGTATATATAGCTTTTTTTTACGTTCGTTGTAATTAGATTTAGTATTTACCTTATAAAGTTTAATGTTATAAAAAATAGGCATCTTTAAGAAGTTATTGAGCTAACTAAGTTTTTCCCAATTCCTAGGTCTATAGTAAGGCAATAATAATCGCGACAATCTATACAATATCCGCAACAGTAAACTTAAACGTTTACTTTAAAAGTATTATCATAGCTACACAACTGCAAATAATGTGCAACTGCCAAAATTCACCATTTTGTAAAAAATAATTTTACATTTCGAAAATTGTATGTCTCACGATTATTACTTTCATTTTACAAAGTCCCAATAAAATTTAAATTTGGTACGCTAAGTGAGCGTATCAGTCTCAGCTTAAGTAGTGTACTAATTCTCGTAATACAAGAGATCCGAAAGAATACTCTTTATTACAGTAGAGAAGAACATATCTGTTCCAGAAAAGCTGTTATTACATGAGCGGACTTAACTAGAGATTAAAGAGTTTTGTAATATCTTATTTTATGAAAGACAATAGTGTATGGATATCTATTGGAAAAACTATTTTATTATGTTAATGATGTTTAAACAATACTATTAATAGATAGTTAACAATCGATAATATATTTAACTTACTCATATTCTTTACTGACATACCATAATGAACAATGAGACATATCAGAGTGTTGTTATTCATACAATACAATATTTAATAATATTTTTTTAAGTAATGGTTGAGGTACAAGGGTTAATGCCTACTGAAAGTTTTTAGAAAATAAAAAATGGTACGATGTATGGAACCTGTTGGTGCCAGGGTGAAGGGAACCCCAAAGGAAACTCAGATGCGAGCCGAAAGCAGCGAGGGAGCGCGAGCCGTGACCGACCGTTCGCTCTGAAGCCTTGTGAAGCACTGAACAACTGAAGAATTCTCCTTAAGCAGTTGTTTTATTTTAAACTTTGTTCTCTAGGTTCTAGAATGTTCTGACGCACGCACTGACACCGTGCGCGCGCCGGATTCTAGAATAAATTATCTGACAATTGCCTGCCAGTGTGGCTGCAGCCCGAGCCTCCCCCCGCGACCGCAGCCCCTACTACTCTTTGTCATCAGGCTCTCACTCCCCTACTACGATTTATTATGAAAAAACATCGAAAAACCTCTTTTATTTGTTAACAAAAATACCTAAATATAAATACTATTCGTTACATTAATTTCATAAAAATGTGTGCTACGCGTCGTTAACATTCTCCACCCCAGTGCTGACGCAGCACTCATCACATAAGGGACGTACGACGCGTGCCGTGATCCTCTTCTGAGTGGCCTGGGTTTCAGCTTCAAGTACTCTGAAACGAGCATCCTGATTCTTGGTCTCCAGGTGTCGTGCAGTATTATTTTTATTCTCAGGTCACGAATACCACCAGTTACAGCGACTTTATGTACTCTAAATCTCAGCATGGTTCCATATAGTGAGATGAGTAAATCTGGACCTTTCAAGAGGTAATCATTTAGGCACACACCTCCGGACTTTGCAGCGGCATCAAAGACTAATCGTAACTTTTGTTTATTGGGGTTATCGGCCCCGAAATGCGGCATATACAAAGTTCTCTTTGAGCTTTCTGTTACTTCAATACGGGATGCATAATCATTGGTAGTAAGATGATCTATTCGTTCTTGGTATCGAGAACTGTAGCCTGCGCTTAATTTCATCTTCTTCTTCTCCACACCTCGAAATCCATGGAATGCATTCGCATACGAATGAGGCATGCAGGAATTCATATCTTTCCATGGCAAATGTACATACCATCTTCCTTCTATCAATTTTGAGGTATTCTCTAGGTGATCCCAAGTATCACCCCAGTGGCGACTAGCGGAAAGGATAAAAGTCCACGTAGTTATACCTCCATAGGTAAGCACTTCTTGTGCCAGCTGCTTTTCCTCGAACTCCGATATACATTTATTCGATTCTGAATCAGCACTTCTTGAATGTGCAACATCGTCAGAGTACGAGCGTTGTAGCCAGTCTCGCCTTGTCATCCACCGGAGAACCGTGGCGATCTGTTGAGGGACGTAGCTGCTGCCACCAAGTATAGCGGTTGTAGCATTGTTGCGGCCGCCCACACGCATAATAGCGCCGGCATCGCTAAAGGGCGATAATACAAGTGACTTACTTTTTCTGATTATATTCTTTTCCTGTTTTAAACTTTCCATATCTTCAGAAAACGTTTTCGCTTTAGAAAAACGTTTTAACAGCGCTCCGTCAATGTCACCGGTAAGTTTTTTATCTTCGGTTATGACGGATAATTCAAAACAGTTTGTTGTTCGAAGGAGTCGGAGCCATGAAAAGAACCTTTTTGAATCTGATACATTATTTAAACACATGACGTGACGCGTATTTATGCGTTCCTGGTACTTGTCACCAATATCCGTTTCTGATGCCATCGGCGAAGACCTTTCCTTGTCTTCTAAAACCATTGGGCCATGTATCGACTCACTCCACAATTTATGTTTTGGTTTGATCTTCGACCTGGAGTGGTCTTCCAAAATGGCCAAATCCAATGCCAACGCTTTATTGATTATATCAATTTCCAAATCTGCCTTTTTTCGTGCGGCTTCTTGTGCGGCTTCTAATTGGAGCATTTCCAAATTTGCCTTTTTTCGTGCGGCTTCTTGTGCGGCTTCTAATTGGAGCATTTCCAAATCCGCTATCTTTAAAGCAGCTTCTAGTTGAAGCCGCGCCCTCCTCGCCTTCAACGTCGACGCAGCAGGACGAGCAGACCTTAAGTTCCTGCTGCGCCCCGAACATTCAGTAGGCGGGGGGTGTGGTACTTCTATGGCTTCCTGTAGTTCACTGGTGCTTGCTAGTTGAGTTTCTTGTTCACATTCGCGTCTTAAGGCGCTACGAGTGCCCACCACCATATTTTTTTTCCAAAGGGCAGCGGCGGCGTGCGAAAAAGGTGACGCGAAGCGAGATAATGTTCCCAGATCCGGCTCGAAGGACCAGAATGTTGGTGCCAGGGTGAAGGGAACCCCGAAGGAAACTCAGATGCGAGCCGAAAGCAGCGAGGGAGCGCGAGCCGTGACCGACCGTTCGCTCTGAAGCCTTGTGAAGCACTGAACAACTGAAGAATTCTCCTTAAGCAGTTGTTTTATTTTAAACTTTGTTCTCTAGGTTCTAGAATGTTCTGACGCACGCACTGACACCGTGCGCGCGCCGGATTCTAGAATAAATTATCTGACAGTTGCCTGCCAGTGTGGCTGCAGCCCGAGCCTCCCCCCGCGACCGCAGCCCCTACTAATCTTTGTCATCAGGCTCTCACTCCCCTACTACGATTTATTATGAAAAAACATCGAAAAACCTCTTTTATTTGTTAACAAAAATACCTAAATATAAATACTATTCGTTACATTAATTTCATAAAAATGTGTGCTACGCGTCGTTAACAGAACCTGTTAATTATACTTAGGTATTGATATTTAAAGTAGTCACCGTTCCTTTCTAAGCACCATTGCATGCGATTGAAGTTTCATTGACTGAAGCAGTGAGTCCACTCTTTTTTAGGAGACTTTTCCAAATTTTTTTCGAGCGCAGCCACGGTATCTTCAGGGTTCATAAAGCGAATTCTTCTGAGATTATCTTGTATTTTGAGAAATAAATAATATCCGCAAGGTCGTGACTGAAAAGGCGGATGACTCACCAATTCCACATCTTCCATAGACAAATAAACTGTTGTCTGTCTGGCGGAGTGAGCTAGAGCGTTGTCGTGATGGAGGAGGAACCTGCTTCTTGGACGCTGCTATCGAACATTTTCCAAGACAACTGGTAGGTAAACTGTGAATATCGTACCAATCAGCAGTAATATTCGTTTTGCCTTCTAGCATAATTATTGCGAAATGACCGCTCTGTCCAAAGAATGAAGTCATCGTCTTTTTCTCTTGACTTTTGTCCTTTTTTTACTTTTGTCGACAAATCTTCGAATGGAAACATTCATTGTCTCTTGATTTTGGGCTCATAACTACCTAAATAACCAGCTTTCATCGCCTGTGACGATGTTAACACAGAATTCAAGTCACTTCCGTTATATTTTTATTTATTCTTTATGTACAGAAGTGTACAAAGGCGGTCTTAATGCCTTAGGCATTTTCTACCAGACTACCTTTGGGTGGTGCAGAGACGATCATGGTAGATGCACTAAAGGAGTAGGAGTAAGAGATATGAGGCAAAGACTAGCTCAAACTATACACATATGAACTTACTTATTGTATACAATTACATACTAGTCATCAACTTGCGTCAAAGTCGAATACGTACCTATCTTGATTCTTGAATGTTTTTAATTGTAGGCTACTAATTTGTTGTAGTTGTAGTTTACTCTTGGTAGTACGAAAATATTTATGATAGGAGAATTTCCAAATAGTAATAATAAATGTAAAAATACTATAAATACTCTATTACTCTAAAGTTCTGAATACAGTCGACTAAAACGAATACTTTCTACCAGGATTTCATAAAATCAGTAGAGTCGTTACCAAACATAATGTTTGAAGAACCGGGAATTTTGCAATAGTAATAAAAAAAAACAACTAAAGTACATAGACCGTACCGTTTCGAACGGCAACACCGGAATATAATGAATACTTTCTAACAGGATTTCATAAAGTTAGTAGAGACTGTTAGGTAAGGGCATACCACGTAATGTGTCTAGTCCTTAATGCGCCTGCGTGACTACCTGGAACCATGTCGAATACGTACCAGCAATTTTACAACAACCAATAGGTGACAAGCCCCTCTGTAGCGTTATTTTAATTTTGCAAAATATACTTACTTTTATAAAACGGGTTTCAGTACTTTGAAAGCAGTTTTATATAGAATGTTGACAGAAGAATAATACGTTTTAAACTAATGTTCATAAAATATTACCTTTTCTTTGGATTAAGGTAGTAAAAAAACCTATTTGATGTACATCTGGCGTGGTCAACCCTGCACTGCACGGAAGAAGTTTTTTTTTTATTTACAAAGAATTGTTCTTTGTATGATTCTTTGTATGGGTGTTTATTTTTATAAAAGAAGGAGGCAAGCGAGCAAGCACCGCCACTCATTGATACCCACAACACCGGAAGGAAACCGGTATTTCTGATGTTTGTGAAAATTTATGTTTACCCACGGTATAGGAGAAACTCTTAGTGTAGGGCAAGGATTTTCATAAAAAGGTGATTTTTTGTATTATTTAATTTACTACAATTTTTTCGGAGGAATAAATTCGAATTGTTGACAGTTTTTCTATACAAAATCAGTCAAATGTCATGTTTATTTTTCAGTTAAAATTTATCTGGCGATGGAAAAATAGGCCCTCGTTAAATATATTTAGCCAGCGCATAATTTCGCTGAGCCTCCAAATTATCTAGTAGGACGTGTCGTCCGACTGCCTTACTGTTTGAGCTTGTTCTGCTTACTTAAAAGACCTGCTGGTGGTATCATTGTGTGTCAGGTAATTTTATTTCACTCATACGTCACATGATACACACGTCATGCTTGTAAACGTTTGCTATCTTTTGGGGCTGATGAGTTCCTTCACATCTTTTATAAATTGTAACAGAACTGAGTAAAAACAAAGTTTACCATGATTCAGTGATATGGTCCTAGATCAGAGTGCAAAAATGTAAGGCGAATATATGTAGCCGAATTTTCAAGATAATATTTAGCATACCATCACGCCTGTATTCCCCGAAGGGTTAGGCAGAGATATACTTAATGTACACCCACAGTTCGCCGGTATGTTTAGGTCCCATGTTATAAGGGGCGAGCCTATAGCCATTAACCGGGCACAAATCCAGACTCCGAGCTGCTAATGAGAATTTCATAGAAAAACCCAATAACACTTTGCTCGACCTGGGGATCGAACCCAGGACCTCTAGTGTAGCAGTGTCACTTGGGACCACTAGACTAATGAGACAGTCATAATATTTAATCGAAGCTAATTAAATTTAAGCAATGCACACTAGTAGTACACAATAAATTCTTTATTACTTTGAAATAATTATGTTCTGTTTGCCTTTTACTTAAAATGTAATGGAACACATAATTATAATCTATTGTACTTATAAAATCATTAGTTCTGACTGACTGATCTATCAACTCACGGCCAAAACTACAGTCTAGAAAGGTGAAATTTGGAACATAACTAAGTTTATAACGTAAGTATCCGCTAAGAAAGTATTTATGGAAATTTTAATTTTAAGGGTGTTAAACGGGGCGGAGATTGTTAGTATGAAAGTCTTTTTTCTTTTAGAAAGCCGAAAATTTGAATTACAGTTACTTATAAAATAACTTTTAACCAAAAGTAAAACCGCCTTCAAAAACATACCAATAATGTTAGGAGCACAACGATTTCGGATGTCGGTGCATTCAATTTGGTTTGTACTTTGGTTTTCGCCACCGACTAATTTATTACTTATTGAGTTTTGTTAATTAGAGACATTAATTACTTGTCTATAAAACTCAATAAGATATTACAGTCTATATTTTTGAAGTTCTATTTTCTTCCTAACCTCGCGAAAAAATGCAAATGTATCTATATGTATAATTTATATCTATATGATAATGATAGTATATATTTTATTATGTCCAGGTTATGGACACTTCAAAAATTGAGTTTTTCAACCATAAACTACTTCTTACGCTAACTTAATCTAAGACTTGAAAGCAAACAGAAGTTCCTCGAGTGTAACGATTGAAACTGTCGTGCACCCTAATGGTATCGTGTGAACGAAACCATAGCTCGCTTTTAAATCGATCAGGGCCATCTATCGAGCGGAATGTTGAACAATATTCTGTCTAGAAAATTGCGCTACAGTGTAATCGGCCTAATTAAAGATTACCTTTTTTAAATTATAAAGAAACGCATAACTGTTACGTAACTAAATAATATGAATGTAATTTGATTAAGATTTCTTTATTAGCCTCCTACAATATTTATATCAAATGTGGGTGGCTCACGAACTTAGTAATGTTACTATTACTTAATAGAATTTTAGCTTTACGAAATTTAGCAGACATCACTTTCTACTTTCTTTCTTCTACCAACGTTCAGCCATGGTCGAAATAATTATGATTATTACATATTGAATATGGTTATGTAATATTTTTACCCGTAAGGGCAACAGGTCATGGAAGTGTATGTCAATAGTAAATGTATGTCAGTCTGTGTATGTACAGTAGCGGTCATAAGTGAAGCTACTTCACAGTCTCGCAAAACTATTGCAAACAAAACTAGTTGCAGTTATAACCTTCTTCCATAATGACATTTCACACACATACACGCGTACCGCACTCCATCATTTATGGCCAATCCCTATATCAAATCAGTCGATAGATTTGCTTACTAGAGGTAGGATTTTGACATTACTTGCTTATGTCAAAATCCTATCCCTAGTAAGCAAATATATCAACGGATTTAATATAGGGACTGGCCATTTAGTTGGTCGTCCTTTCATGACTCATGCCGATGTGACAATGTTAACGATATGTTTCTTTAATTTAATGTTTGATCTTACGAATAGTTACGAATAGTTACAAAAAACAAAAAATGAAGGTAGATTTGAAACAAACTTAATCTACTGGCTTGATAAAACAGTATAACGTTGTTGATCAGTGCACTGGTTTACGAACGTTTGTGTTATTGCTATTATGCAAATTATTCGTCTTTTAGCAAATTATGCGTCACCTTGCATAGAAATGGACTAATTACCATAATAATCAGAATATTTATAATCTCGACATGTAATATTTATAATATGTAAGTTGTTCTTTAAATATTCTGCGAAATAATAACTGTATCTCTGTAGTTACCCCGTGTGTAATGTAGTGTTATTATTTGTTTTAGAGAAATAATGTGAGTCACCCAACGGTGAAGAGATACGATGAAGAAGATAGTCTGAAGACTCTAAGGAGTTGTGTTAAAAGTGGAAGGCCGTCGTCACTAATTAAACACACCTCGACATGATACACAAGTATAAACATGGGCATATATTATGGACTCCATGCGTCAACGTCTTCTTAACTGCATTGTTAAGTAATACCTAATCAATGGCAATGGTGAATGTAATGAAATAGCAATCTCTTTGATAATAATGGTAGTAATTGAATTTCTGGCTGGCTGTAATACTTAGTAATAAGTTAGTTTATGATTGTAAGGTTGAGGTTAAGTTTCAATCCTCTTTTCCTTGAGAAAACGAATATTTAAGCTATGACCTCATAATAAAAGAAAATAAAAAAAATATATGCACATATATAATAATAAATAATTTGTTATAAATTATCTACTTTATTTTCCCTATGTTTCATTAGGTTTTATTTTATTATTTATTTATTATTAATAAACATATTATATAAACAAATTCCTTAAAAACATTATTTTTACTTAATTTATTATATTGTTATCATTCTGTTCTTTAATAGTTTAAGTTGAACTAATTTTACCTAAAAAGAAGAAGGTTAGAGAACCCACACCACGTAATCGAAGTCGTGCACTTTAAAAAACTGCCAACGGTTATTTTAACAAGAAAAACAAAAAACAAACCCCATACCATTGACATGTAAAGTATCTCTAAAGATCTACTTGCAGAATAAATAATTTCATTTCATTTCATTTCATTTCATTTCATTTCATTTCAATTTCATTTCATTTCATTTCATTTCATTTCATTTCATTACATAAACGAGTATGATTGTATGTATGGATGTTTCATTGTAGTTTATAAACTTCAGATAAGATTTTGATAATTACGGTGTCGATTGATTCGTCTTAACGATAAAGACGTAATAGGTTTAAAAAAAAAATGTGGCTGACAAAATGTAAAATAAAGTACCTATATACCAAAAAAATTAAGTAGGTATGTGATTTTAACAAATGTGGTGTTCTTGAATTCGTCTTGATCCCAATAGTATCATAGGGTACTTATAGATATTAATGCTGATACAAGAAATCAAATACAGCAAACAGTGGACGATTGGGAACTGTATGGTCTGTGAATATCGTTATTTCGCTTCTTGTTATGTTTTGTTCCACGTATTATTGAAAAAGACGAATTCTAAAATAAAACGTTATTGTCACATTGAGGTAATGGTTCTAAGCGCAACGGCTACGCTACAGGTTATTGGGTTTCTATAAACTTCTCAGCAGCAGCTTGAAGCTTAGATTTGGTCCAGTTAATGGCAATAGGCTCGCCCCCTATTACATGGGACATAAACATACCGACAAACTACGAGTGTACATGTTAGTACACATCTGCCTAACCCTACAGAGAATTTAGGCGTGATGGTGTGTCATGTTAATTTACGAATATAGTAATTCAATGCCTTAGAAACTTCAAGCAGTTCGACGTTTTTCGATCTTGTTCACTTAGGGTCTTAATGTTGACCCTCTTGAGGGTCGAAAAAAATTGATCTTCTATTGTATCTGCCAACTGTTCCATGACAGGTTAAAAATGTTTTGACAGCAGCGTAAATCCTAATGAAAATCATGATGGGTATGGCACATTTTGCATTGCCTGATACTTCTTATATCTGAGCAAATCTTGATCTGAAGCGAAGCTGGCTTGTGATCAAGATTTACTGAAGCTGCCTTAAAGCTCTCCGGCTTATATACTGGCCACGTCTATTTTTATCACTGGTGGGAGAGGGGATTAGTGCTTATTTGTCATGCGCGTGTTTCCGTCGATAAAACACCATACATTCGCACCGTGTAATTACAGATTTTCTTTCCTTAATATGTCGCCAGTATCCCATTTATGTGAGTTATAAGTTGTTGTGCATGCCTTTATTAAAACGACGATTAATCTTCAAGAAATATGAGATAATGTGCGAACCACATTACTAGTAAGTTTAAAAAATACATGTATATATACGTATATTTGTTTTATATAAACCGTTAATTAAGACAGTTATATTTATCCGCATTCCAGGACGAGTATGACGTAGCAATACAAACAGCACACGTCACACGACTCGGGAGTGGTATCTGTTCAACAATGAATACCTACTGGTGATTATCAAACCCAAGTAAAGCAAGCTCGAGCCTCGAAGCAAAGCTGTTCGAGTGAGCGACTATATCACCTCTGCCCAGCTTAGTCGGAAAGGTATAAAACCGTTTTTATAATAATTTTAATCAGAGGCATAAAATTAACCCTTAACGTTTTATCGCTCTTAGTTATGGCTGATGAACCGAGGCACTTGAGCTCAACACAGTTAATAATACTGTTTTGTTTACTGCAACTACTCTCCTATCTTGTCCTCTCCTCCCATGCTGGCCTAGCTCTGTTATAAGGCGGAAAATTCTCATGTTATCATAGATCATCTTTTCAAAGTCTAAACATCATCCCTGCGTGTCCAATATGGGTACTAACGCATTCAGGATGTTGTCATTTAAGAGCAATATGTATGAGGAATGTGCCATATACTGTGCATACACTACCGTTAAATTTTTCTTTTTCAGATTTAACTGGGTCTTCTGAAGAACTAACGAAGAACTTCAGAAGAACTAAAACCACTCATCATAAATAACATAACAAACCACTGCTTTTTCATAACATAGCAAACTTTTTCAACGAAGGACCGCATCGTTGGGATAGTCCACATGCGTTACATAGGCTTGTTAGTGTATAACCTCAAAAGAAACAACAAAGAATTCTGATGGCTTTCAACTTCAATTTAAAACGTTTTCTGGTTCAAGTTAACGGATAATCAAAGTATTATACAGCTGAATAAATTAATAAGTAAACTGTTTTCCATTATTTAATTATGTTCACTTCGTATTATTATTTCCTATAATATTGCTTAATTATTTAATTAAGTTAATTTACTCAGAAATAATGTATGTCTCTTTCTCAAAATATAGATACAATTTAGTTGAAGAAAGAGCGTTTACATCTTAGAGTTTACATTTTACTTTCATCGGCTGTCATTCTGGGGCGTACCTTCGCGGTGCCTTCACTAACATTCGCTTTATAATTAATTCCCTTTATGTGATCCATTCTCTCAACATGCCCGAACCACATTTATTGTCGAAAGGTTGCTTTACCTAGTTGACTGTGAGATATCTGAAGGAAAACAAAGAGATTTCACACACAACAATTATAAACAGTACACACACATAATTATTATAGATATTATTATTACTCACGAATAAATAGTAACTAGTCATTTGATTATTTAAGATGAGCTCAAATGAAATTGCTGCTCAACTAGGTACATATATTAAGTGTGTATAGTATTCGTAAGTTCGCAGCTGGCGCGTATGTATAGCGATACCTATGTATGTCTGAATGTTGAAGAAAAGGTGTGATTGTATGTATGTCCAGTGACTCATTAATTAAACTCATAGAAACTAATATAACTTAAGGAAAGACTCAAGGGATTGGACTGATCATCCTTAAAAATAAAGATGTTACAAATCAAGAACCAAAACAAAGGGTACCTAAACCTGTATTAAATTTATTTATACTAAACTTCTTATTGTCCTCAGTAAACTGGTGCGGTGCAACCACACATTGCTATTACTGCATTTTCAAAATTCAAAAAGCAAAATTTTTATGTTTAATCCTCATTCATTTACATTAAGTTCAAGTAAAACAAATAGCTACACAGCAACACCTCATAATTCATGTGATATTTAATTGTTCAATTAAATTAACCAATATCAATGAAGTTATCAGAACAATCTAATAAGCCTGCGTTTGGTGTCTATATCGCGGCGGACTGTGAAATATTTATTGTTCGGCACGTCAGAGCCAAATAACATCTTTTTTATACTAAATGAAATATTTAAGTAGGTACTAAGAATATTTTTATAATATCCTTCGGCGAAATGAGATAGGGACCATCTCTCTGGTTATTTCTTATTGGATTTCAATTATTAATTAACGTACTGAAATATAATTATTAACTATCGATATAAAATCACAAATTTACAGCGATATCAAATAGGTAGATTTCGGAGGGATGCAAAATCAACCGCAGTGTGGAGTCACAATATTCACCACCAAAGCACTATTCAGCATAAATGCTTAGTTCATAATTGTAGCTACTTAGGTGTCAATTAGGTCCGCTCTCGGCCAAATTGACACACTAAGTGCCAGTCAGGTGGCTGCGTGTGACAGTTATATATGCTAACAGTGTCCCTTACTGCACAACGCCATCTACCCCGTCGTCTGACAGGCACAATTCAGGTGAAATCAGGTATAGCGTATCAAAAGGGTGAAAGAAAATATTTGTAGTCGTTTTGCAATGGGAACCATGAAATGATTGGCACAGAGTTTATTTTTCTGTTGCTATATACAGAAAAATATAGAATGGTTCTAAGTAATAACTGTCGATCTCGTGCCATCCTTCTCTCACTGTGGCTACTGTTAAGTAGCTACTGTATATTGAAAGTCAAGATGGCATAAGATCGGCAGTTGTGCATAAAATCATTTTTAGTTGTACGGGTAATACAAGAAAATCAAACCAATAGAATTCAAAGCAGGAGCACGGAAGATACTCAATGAATACGTTGTAGATCATGTTGTCCTAGTACAGGTGCGAACTTATACAACCCTTATCTGAGGTCAGTTACTTTGTGTGTTTACCTTTGAACTTGACCGAGAGACTCATTGACCTACATTGTAAATTATGGAAGATCATTATAAGTCGATCATGTCAAGACAAGGATAATGTTAAAACAATGCTTTAATTTTCGGTCATAAAGTTAAACTTATCCATTCATTTTAAAAAATATTAATTATATTGGGGTCAGAAAATTATTTATTGTGGTGAAAATATAAAAATATATTTACACCAGAATAAATAAATTTCCTATGTAACTGGAGAATCCATGAATCAATGATGCTGTCTTTCTCTATATGCACGTCCATAACAGAAAGAAAAAGTAAATTCTGAATTGGACTAACTACCATCTTGAGTTTCATACCTTCCTAGTATCTGCTTTTACAAAATAACGATCGAGAGAACCAAGCTCTCTTTGGGAGCTCAGATTCGTTATAAATAGACAAATTGTAATAAATATATATTGTATATTATAATGTATTATTATTATTAAAAAACCTCAATACTCCGTTGCGCTAGTGGTGATGATGCATAATAGTAAAAAATATTGTCCGAACTAGTTTCTTTGTCCTAAAAGCGAAAACGAGGAGTTGAGAACTCTAAATACCACAGTCCACCCTTTAGAAATCACCCTATTAGATGCTCTGGGACATATTCACTAAATAATATAATAATAATTTTTAGAAATTGCGGTAACGAAATAATAATCATAAAGTATTTATTGTCACAGAAATTGTTTACATTCTCAGGCGATACAAATGAGGAGACTTATGTATTAATTAAATGAATAATTGTACGAAAGATACTGATATTGATTCCCAAACTAAGCTAGAGCTTGTATTTTGGGCGATAGTGTTCAGTCGTGGAATATTTACACGAATATGTATAATTAAGTACTTTTAAAACCTTAACTAACTAGTTCAGTTGACATGTTTTATAAAAGTTAATAAGATAGTCTTTCGTTAATGTATAATACAGTAAAAAATACCTTCCCTCCCTTTCTTTTGAAAAGAGTCCGGCAACATTATTAACTACATAACTACAGTGCCAGTTACTGAACTACTTCTTAGCACTAATGCATTCCTGGTACGTTATTATCCAGGTAGTATGGCACACCGCACATGACAGCCGCGTTATTGAACAAGCCTTAGTATTCAGTCCTATGAAAAAGCGCTTTTAGCGAGCGCAATTAAAACTACTCCTTAGTGATTATGAATTCCTGGTATGATACTATGTAAGAAGTATGGAAATTCATACCTGCGCCGCACTGAAGTGAACCGAACCGGTAAGTAGTAAGTAAGTAACAACTTACAATAATATTATCAACCAGTGGGTTTTCAAATATAGATTATGGTTAACTTCAAATATGCAAAACCAAAAAATCTAAACATTTTCTTTTCTTCCTCCTATAAATCCGAAATTTGGTAAAACGAGATCATTGTGCGTTACATAGCAGGTACACACCGAGTAATGATAAAATTGCGGAGGCCAGAACTCCACAATGAATTATAACAATTTTAAATTGTGCAGAAAAACTTTCACCCTCCGTCAGGTGAGGCCGGAAGATTTTATTATTTCCCGCTTTTAACCTGCTCCTAAACTACTCAGCATAAAATTTTGTAAAAAAAAATACAGAATACAGTTTTTTACATATTTAAAGTAGATTACTGGATTTTTTTAACAGTCTATGAACTTAAAAATAACTTGGTAAAACTCTATAGACGACAAATTCAATTTTATCCTATGACACCTTCTCCACTGAAGATACACTCGTATTAGTGCGGTTTATTATTTGAAACTACTGTATAGTAGGTAGGTACGTGAAATTGGTGCAATGTGTGTTGATTTTTGAAAGTCTAATAATAATAAGTAAAGCCAGAATGATAAATTTATTGTGACACTGGAAAATTTCGTTTTGCTTATCCAACAGGTACCCAAGACTAAAAGACTTAAAGGTAAAGTACAACTTATTAAGAAGCACAATTTTGTGCTCTCTATTTTGATTCTAATTGGTTGCTAATTTATTGCTGTTTAATTTGGCACAAAACACAATTCGATTATGTGCTCACCTTGGAGAAGAGTAGATTATTAGAATTTGTTATTTCGAGCATAATACACACATAATTAAATCGTTATAAGTATCTTCTAGTGGTAATTGCTTACTTACTCGCGAAGTGTTTGCGTGTTTAAAAAAACCTTTGACAAGGTTCAGTTTACATTGAAATTGAGATGTCATACCTGAAACAATGGAAATAAAATTAACATAGTATTAACATTGAAATTCAAGTTTTTCGATTGAAAGTCTTCAATTGTGGCATCTATTAGAATAATTATGATGTAAGCCTTTTACGATCAATTCGTCATCCTAGCTCGATGGGGCTGCTATAATTTATATCTTAATAAAACACCTAGTATGTATGATGTATACATATATTTCATAAATTGGCTGCCTACATTAGTATACCTCTAAATCTACAAATCTTATAACTAGAAAATCCTTTCCTTCCGAATAAATTTAAAATACCAGTAAAAAGGATCTAGCAGCTTTTCACATAATAACCCCCCCTTCTAGACATTTCTGTCCGATAGTGCCAGTTACGGAACTCTTCTTAGTACTTATGCATTCCTGGCATATTACTATCTAGGTAGTATGAAAACCGCACATACCACCCGCCATACTAACATGTAACAAGCCATAGCAGTCCTATGAAAAAGTGCCTTTATTTATTTACTAAACTACTCCTTAAGATTTATAAATTCCTGGTATTATACTATCCAAGAAGTACGAAATTTCGAACAAATTTCGCCTTTCGTTCGTGAAGGCGGCGTTGACGTGACTGGTAGTGTCAATCAATATCGAGGTAATAAGGGTAATAAAATAAATATTATGAAACGTGTACATGATCTATATAATTAATACTGATAGACAAAACACAGCTTCAACCAATGGGGGGTTTTCAAGTACTGGTTATTAAGGTTAGCTGGAAGCTGCAAGCACCAAAGGAGCTTTAGGAGTAAAGTGAAAACTAAGACTGGGAATTGAAATATTCTTAGGAATTTGGAAATACAAGATCATTGAGTGGATCTATACAGCAGACAGTAATACGTTCCGAAGTATAGCTTTTAAAGTTTGTTATTACGCGCGTGAAAACATAATATGATTTACACGTAAATCATATTTAATACCGTTAAGGTGGATCGTTCAGCTGTGCCCGCGAAATTCAAATTTCAAATGATTTTTCACAGTTTGTAGGTCTATAGTTCTGCATTCATGGTAATGGTAATTGCGACATTAACTATACAAAATTCACATTTTTTATCTAAAACCATTGCTCAAAAATCATGATTGTAGCTAAAAGTAGTGTAAAATGTAAATGTTGACCAATTACACAGATTGCGCCAAGTTTTTGGCTTGATAAGGATTCATAAGTAAAGTTTTTAGTTCTCAGTTGTATAGTTAATGTCGAAATTACAACTGCCATGAATCTAGAACTGCCCACAAAAATGTAATACCGAAATAAATCGTAATCCAGACAATAATAATCTGTAAAATTATGTTATAATTCGGATTTGGATACCGTTAATCTAGGTTTTTAATATACTATTTCGTCTACTAACACTTCACTGGAAATAAAAGACCGAAAAATCGTTCCAAATTTGGTAAAGTTATCAAAAATTGCATTCGCTTACATTTATTTCCAGTGAAGTAGTTTGGACGAAATGGTAACGTAGGAACCTAGATTAACGGTATCGGAATCCGAATAATAACAGAATTTGATTAAATTATGTTTGAATTACGATTTATCTCGGTATTACGTTTGTAAGAGAAATTCTGTCCACCGGTCTCTTAAATCACCCGTAAAAAAATCTAGTATGCCGCAGAGATACGTAGTCCCATTTTGTTCGGAAAAAAGGATGACTGCACATATGTTTCAAAAAGATAAAGCTGTCACAAAACAATAACATTAATTAACCCGTAACTCATATTTACCATAATTAATCTGAGGTATTGTAAAATATTCAAAACATTATGCTAATTATTAATAAACCCGCGTAGTCCACCCACAAAAATAATAGTGTAATTTGACATTTTGGAGATCCTCACTCTACACTAGCGCCTCTAGCGGCGAATTCACACGCGACAACTCTTATTGCCGAAGCCGAAGATCGGGCTCTGTGGCGTTCATTAGGAGAGGCCTACGTCCAGCAGTGGACGAACGTAGGTTGATGATGATGATGATGAACTCTTATTGTGTTGCTCTTAAAATAGACTAGTGCATACTTCATCGTGATACGCCGCCTTGAAGCTAAGTAAATAGTTAAAAGTAATCAGTCAAGGTCACCAGATCTCAGATATCTGGTTCAAAAGACGAGGGGACTAAAAACAAATATTTTTCAATTTCCTTGTAGTGTAAATAAATACTTTGTGTGATTTCGTTTCTCACAAAAAAGAACCTGTTATTAACTAATAATCAATTTCGTAACAAACTGAGACACTTAAATAATTACCTACCTGTCTGTGTATGTACAGCGGTACAGCGCGTGGACAGAACTCGGTTGGGAATAGCAAAGAACTTCTGAGCACGGCTGGAGTGGGCTGTATCAGCTCGATCCATCTAAGGACAAAATTACGGTAAGTTCTGCGGCGTTAAGGCGGATCGTTCACCTGAGCCCGCCAAATTCAAATTTCGAGTGGTTTTTCGCAGTTTGTAGGTCTATAATAAGTTCTACATTCATGGCAATAGTAATTGTGACATTAACTATACAAAATTTACAATTTTTATCTAAAACCATTGCATAAAAATCATTATTGTAGCTAAAAGTAGTGTAAAATGTCAATTTTGACCAATTACACAGATTGCGCCAAGTTTTTGGCTTGATAAGGATTTATAAGTAAAGGTTTTAGTTCTCAGTTGTGAATGTTGTATAGTTAATGTCGCAATTACAACTGCCATGAATCTAGAACTTGTTATAGACCTAAAAACTGCGAAAAATCACTTGAAATTTGAATTAGGCGGGCTCAGCTGAACCATCCGCCTTAATCTCATTTATTATAACCTACCTATTCAATATTGGAACTCTATATTATTTATTAGGGACACTTTTTGAGGATTCTAGGTATCCTTATGCATAGCAATTTTTATAAAACGCTGAAGAGGCTTATAAACCTTACAAATACGACGATTTTTTTAAAATAATTCACTGATGCGACTGGCACAGTAGCAATAGATTTTGTATTTTTAATTTGTTACATGACGAGTTAAAGACAGTTAGTTATCAATACGTACTTATTATATTTTTTATTATGAATCGCATAATAGGTGGCAGCAAAGAGCAAGTAGTTTACATGCGAAAATAAAAAATATAAGTTCCGTTATAAATAAATATTTCTTCGCTCTTTCAAAGGTATTGAATAAATAATTCGCGTGAGATACGAGGAAACAATTAATTTTAGGATATTAATTTCACAAACAATATTGTTAAAGAAATACATTTCTTCTGTACTTATGAAAATAAGGAATAGCGATATGCAAATATTTAAGGAACGAATGAGATGAAACCAAGTTATCGTCTCTTACTAACATCGTGGCCAATTGAACAATTTCATCCACTAGGAGCCACGGTTTAGGAGTATTCACTGTACCAGGCAAGCAAATGGACGAGGATGTCAATTTGCTTTCGTCACTTAATATTATAAGCTGATATACACTCCTCAATATTCAGATTCACAAGCCCCACATGGTAGCTCAACAGGGTGCTTAAATCTTATCAAATTTTACCTTTCATTATTATATGAAAGTTTATTATAAACACATTTATAAGTCAGGTATTCATACGATGAAATTAATTATCTACTCGAATGCACCTTTATTTGAATCGCACTTTAGTTCTGTTCATCCATATCGAAGCTAGCGTAGCATTTACTACGAAGACGTAGGCACCGTAGCCGTGACGTCACTAAAGTAGCAATACAATATTTTGCTATTTACGAATTTTAGGATATAGATTTTCATTCTGAAACTCGGTGAAAATATTTCTCTGGGTAAGTAATTTTTTTTAATGTCTTTGATAAGTAACAAATTGCTTTGAGATATCAATATAAAGCGTAGTTAATTACTGTGATTTCATTGTTTCATTATGGATTATGGATATTGGCAGTACCCGTTCGTGGTTTTAACAATTAACATACCATCACGATTGTTATCCCGGAAGGGTTAGGCAGGGGTGTATCTGTGTATACCCACAGTCCGCCGGTATGTTCAGCTAATTGCGTATGTTTAGGTACTGTTATTTATTAAACGATCTAAATTCAGAGCTGCTACTGAGAGCTTCATAGGAAAACTCAAAAGACTTAAATCAACCTGGTAATCGAACTCAGGAGGACAGTTTTAACCAGTTTTTTATTGTCTATCATAATTCTATGCTTCTAGGACCATCGGTTTGCATTGCACCAATTTAAGCTGTCTGTGGCTGAATGTTGTCTGTTACTGAATATTGTCTGTTACGTATTTTTTTACGAGTTAAATTTAAGTAGTGGGTTTATTTAAAATTGCAAGTGCAGAAAAGTTCTCTTGATAGAAATAAAACCAGGCGAATAATTAAAATCCCAATTTCACTAGGTCTGAACGGCAACATGCAACTAACAATAATAGATACTATCAGGATTCCATAAAGTCAGAAGAGATATTATTATTGGTGCAGATCTCACGTGGTCTAGACCTCAGCGCGCATGCGTGACTGTCAGAGGCCATGTTGAATAAGTACGATGATACTAGGAGCCCATGAACAGCACGAGTTCAAACGTTCCCATTATTTTGTAACGTACAATATTCAAAACGAATGTCTTTTTGTAATATTTTAAAATCTTAAATTGTATTCTGTTTTGCGGGCACTGGGGTTTCTCAAGAGTGATCAGTTTCACAAAATAGGTTTTAGTTTAAGACTTTAATAGCAGATTTCTTAAGAATATTCACAGAAAATATTACATGATCCATGGAGACGGGGCCATGTTAATTTTTCTTTAATATCTTTAATGGACAGACGTAGGCCTGTTACAATTTTATTATAGGTTTTGATGAGCTAAGATCATTAAAAGAAAGTTCTACAACTATTTTGGGAAAATATTATTATTATTATATTAATTTATCATTATAATATAAAAAAGCGGCCTTTTCAGGTATTGATTAACTGGAATATGGAGAGATTGTGTGTGGTAATTTAATAAATAGGAAGACCGGAAGCACGAAGCGACATCGATTCCTGGTCGACATTCCAAAAACTAGGACGAAATGCTTTAAGTCCACTTTTATCATACGTACCGCTAAAATTTGCAATACGCTTCCCGAGCGGGTTCTTCCTCGAAATATAATAATATAATCTGGGTGTCTCTTCTAGGCAAGCGCGCTCCATCGTAGATCGCAGTATCGCTTAACATCAGGCGAATTGGCGGTCAGGTGAAAGCCTGTCAAGAACAAAAAATACATTTTTTAATATTTAGTCGTTGGCATACCAGCAGACGAGCCACCTGATGGTAACTGGTTGTTGCCACCCATGGACACCTGTAACACAGGAGGAGTAAAGTTGCTAATACGTCGCTGTATACGCGGAATTTGAAGAAGAAAGATGTTTAAAGAAAGTGAAAGTTCACATTTCTTAGTATCTTATTGCTTCATGATAGCCTAGTACTTCAGATGTTATCCACAGTTTTGATTAATACATTGAGACCATGACCATGACCGTGTGGCACGCCAATAATGGCACTCCATTATGACAACTGTCAACTGTCAACAAGAGTTCTTCAAAAGTGACAGTAGCTCATTTTCATTTGACCAACTTTATTGTCAGAGTTTAGGCGGGAAAATGTAAAGTGCACTATGTTGGTTTCGTATTTTTTTCCAAAATTTGTTTTTCTCCGAAGTTTAGTGTGTAATTATAGTGGATAGTTAACCATTAAGTGTTCGTGAACGTGTGTGAGTGTAGGCAAATGATATAAAATTGAAAATCGCGACTTTTGTGTTCACTCCTAAACTCCATCGAAGCCTTGGTGATGTTTCCACTGTTTTACTGGGGATCATTTTGTATACTTGACGCTGGCAAACACAAAAAGTGTGGCGTCATTTAAGTTAATCCCATTTCGGGAACTAATAAATATTACTTGTTTAATCCTTAATCTTGACACTGGCAAATACACGAAAATTGTAGCGCCAAATCCCATGACGTGATTAAAAAAAAGTAGAAATAAAAGAAAAAAATAGATTTGAAACATTAATGTTCATGTATGATATGGTTCATGTATACCTGCGAAGAATTGAAATTCGTTATTTTACTGGGTGACCCACAATTTAAAAGGAGCTATAACTATATTTTAAGTTAGTTGCTGCTTTGTGGGCTGCGTTATTACGAGTATTAAAATCTCTATTGTAAAACTACTGTTAAGATGGATAATGTGGCTGTTGCCGTTTCTATGAAATAAAAAGAATATATAAGCTATTGATGAAATATGTAGGCTCTACTTACTCATTAATGATTTAAAGAAAGGTAACATAAATAAATAATAAATTATAGTTTATTCTAACTTATATCGTTGCAAAACATTTTAAAATATATTTTTATTTAGTATAATCCTAACTAATATTATAAATGCGAAAGTGAGTTTGTTTGATTGCTACGCTTTCTCGCCTAAACCACTAAATCTATTATAAAAATTCTTTCACCAATAGAAAACCACTTTGTCAGCGAGTAACAAAGGCTCTATTTTTATTTTACTTAATTAGAGATCCCTACGAAAATTACAATAATGTAACCCAAGGTATCAAAAATTTGCCTCTAAGTCATTATTTGACGTGCGCTATTTTGTTATTTCTTAGCAAATTTAATATGGAGATGGTTACCATGGAGATAGTTACAGGAAGTTTTTACTGGTACTCATCCTTCTTTATCTATGCAGCCCTAGTAACGAAACTTCCCCGAATGACATTTGACAGAAAAATTTGAACTGTGACTGACGGACGTTTCTTGATCAGATACTGAATGATCCCGAAATGGAAAAAGTCCCACTAATATGAATAGGAAACAAACAAATTTTAAAATAAATTATAATTTAAGAAATTGATGAAATTTTAAAGAAAAACAAGATACCCCAGTATACGAAGATTTTAACAGCAGCTAAATAAATAATAAAAGTATTTTTTCAAATTTTATGATGATATGAGTCCATATAAAGTAGTTTTATCTCAATATGAAATTAAGTAATATTCGTGTATGTTTTAGAAACCCCCGCCTTCTAACTTTGTGCAATATATTTCTCTGCATCATTATTTATGTGGGAATGTATGATTTACGAAGTGGCAACACAGTGAGAGTGAGACAGAATGATAGGTAAGAGGGAGAAAGGGGAGCAATGACGGAACGGAAGAGGAAGGGAGGAAATGGAGACAGGACGACAGATTGAACGATTGCAAAAAGACGTGTTTAAAGAGAAATAAAAAGTGCCAAAGTGAATTAACCGATATTTTATTCACTACGATCCCACAAATTTGGGGGCTCGTCCGGGATACGCAAAAGGTAGTGAATAAAAGGTGTAACACAAGCGATTCAAGGAAAAAGTCCCGACCGCGTGCACGTGCCAACAAAGCCGGTAATTTTTTTCCGTTACGACGAATTTACGATGAAAGACGACGACGGTGTAACGACGCTTATGGAAAAAGTTACCATGAAGATGGACTCGTCAAATATGAATTCGATACTGCACATGAGCGCCGAGTTAGTGCCTAAGTTCAGCGGGCAAGATAAAAGTTATCCAGCTTCGAGATGGGTACAGGATTTAGAAGACCATGCATTGATCTTTGAATGGACCCCCATACAACAGCTATTAGTGGCGAGGCGTGCTCTTATTGGAACCGCGGCACTATGGCTCAAGTCAGAAAAGCCATTCAAAACGTGGGCTTGCTTGAAGGACGATCTTCTGAAGGAATTCGCAGATTCTACTGACGTGAAAGCAATACATGAAATGATGAGTGCCCGAAAGAAGCATAAGAACGAAAGCTGCCTAGACTATCTCTTAACGATGAAAGAAATGGGCAAAAGAGGTAAAATGCCTGATTTTGTTGCCATTAAATATATAGTTGACGGTATTGTTGACTCTGAAATTAACAAAATGATGTTGTATGGCGTCAAGACGTACCCAGACCTAAAAGAAAAACTAAAAATATACGAAGCCATAAAAGATAAGACGAAAAGAGAGGCGAAACACCAAGGAAAGTATTTGATTCCCAATACTAAATCATCAATTTCAAGATGTTTTAACTGCGGAGAACTAAATCATCTATCATCAGATTGCCCACATAAAACTCAAGGGAAAAAGTGCTTTCGTTGTAACGAGTTTGGTCATATGGCTACAGAGTGCAAGAAAGAGATCGAAAGATCTAATTCTCAGAAAACAAACATTCCGGTAAAGTTCAAACCGAAACAACAAAGAAACGAACGAATCAACGAAATTCCATCGACCTCAAAAGAATTGTACTTCAATTCGCAAATAGGCGGCAGCACTATATTTGAAGAACGAGATTCGCATCTGAACGAGATTGGCTGTTTGACGGAGGCGGATGTAACCTACGGCGATTCTCCGAGGGCGCTGATTGGTTCGTCGTGTAAGATTCACGGTAATGGTGGCGGACCGGATATCGACAGCACTGAGAGCACCCACATTGACAGATGTCATCGTGATGTTTGCAATGTAAACAAAGAATGGTTAACGGTGTTATCGGCGAATAAGAAACCGATGAAAGAAGTAAAACTACATGATGGAACACTTGTTACTGCGTTAATCGACAGTGGCAGTGACGTAAACTTAATATCTAGCGAGTGTTACATTCAGTTAGGGTCGCCTCAATGTGATACGAACAATAATATTATGATGACGGGTTTAGGATCTTCCAAAGTGACTTCAATGGGATATTTAAAGACTGTAATTGAGATTGATGGTTACAAATATGTAAACATAGGTTGTTACATTGTTCCACAGACGTGTATGCCATTTAAATTAATAATTGGTCAAGAATTTTTAAAGAATGTTATATGTGTTTTGAATGGAAGTTCAGTTTGGATGAGACCTGTAGATGAAGAGTGGATGGGTAAATTAAACTGTTTTCCATGTGCTTCTGATGTTATAGGTTATGTTGGGTGTAAACAACTTAAGAGTCAAGTTATTTCTTGCATTGAAAATTATAAGCCGAATCAGATAAAGGAGGTGCCTATTCAGCTCAAGATTGTGCTGAAGGATAATACCCCAGTTGCTCAACGTCCAAGACGTATCTCGTTGAGAGAACAGGATGAAGTGAGTAAACAGATAGCAGAGTAGTTAGACAAAGGAATTATCAGGGTAAGTTATTCTGATTATGCTAGTCCCCTTGTCCTGGTGCGTAAGAAAGATGGCTCCACCCGTATCTGTGTTGAGCTGTCTGTATCGTCATGTTAGTCGTGTACAGCGAGCTATTAACAGCACCTATCAGAGGAGCACAGGAACCACTCCATTTGAACTTTTAATTGGAGTAAAAATGAAGAATAAGGAAGATGTCAACATCTATGAATTACTGTGTCAGGAAGAAAGGGACAGTTTTATTCTAGAAAGAGAAAACCTTAGACAGAAGGCTAAAGAACAAATATTACAGATACAAGAAGAAAATATGAAGAATTTTAATAAGAAAAGGAAGGCTAGTATTAAATATAAGGAAGGAGATCTTGTAGCAATAAAAAGAACACAATTTGGAACAGGATTAAAAATTAAACAAAAGTATTTCGGTCCTTACAAAATCACAAAAGTAAAAGGAAACGATCGTTTTGATGTTAAGAAATGTGATTCCAGTACTGAAGGCCCTAATAAAACTTCAACTGCAGCTGAAAATATGAAAGTGTGGCCAACTGGTAATCAAGAGTAATGAGGTGAGTGTTATTGATGTATGGTGTAAATGTGAATGGTGATGAATGAAAGAAACAGTATTATTAAGTTTAAATTGAAAATAAACATTTTCTTTCACTGGCATAAAAGAAAACACGTTTGTAAGTCTTAAGTTGGCATTATTAGTGTTAAAACTACACTCTGTTTTATTTATGTAATTAAGTAAATAAAGACATGAGGCTAATGTAACCATCCATACCTACTATATCATTATAGCTGTAACTGTTTCTAAGAGTTGTTAAAAGGGTTCATAACAATAAGTGTACTTTGTAATCCTAGTCATTATGCTAGTAGTATAATTATATTAGTTAAGTTGTTTGATATAAGATGTTTGTATTAAGATGATGTAGTGTGTGATGTGTGTGCTTGAGTGCATGCCTGAGGACAGTCATGTAAGTCAGAATGGCCGAATGTGGGAATGTATGATTTACGAAGTGGCAACACAGTGAGAGTGAGACAGAATGATAGGTAAGAGGGAGAAAGGGGAGCAATGACGGAACGGAAGAGGAAGGGAGGAAATGGAGACAGGACGACAGATTGAACGATTGCAAAAAGACGTGTTTAAAGAGAAATAAAAAGTGCCAAAGTGAATTAACCGATATTTTATTCACTACGATCCCACATTTATTGCATTTAAACTTCATGCCAGTTTAGTGTGTTTCTTTCCACCTGCAGCTTGGATGTTACCTATTCATTATTCATATGTCAATTCCGAGTGTCCTCTCCTCTGTTTATAAAACATTTTTTCCTGCTGGGCGGGCGGTGGCGACAACTTAAATAACACGCATGTGCAGTTTTTCCGCCCTACCCGCATATACCAGGAATGCATAATTACTGAAGAGTATGTAGTTTAGTATGTTGTAGGTGTCATAGCCGCACTACACGCTGCCGACCACGTGGTAAATGCCACGTGCTCTGCTCAGCAATGCGCCTGCGTTACTAGATAGATACTAGGAGCCCATGAGGTAGTTCAAGGATTAAGGCTGATTGTTCACCTGAGCGAGCCCGCCAAATTCAAAAGGATTTTCGCAACTTACGTGGCAGTAGTAATTGCGAAATTAACTACATAGACAACATTCACAATTGAAAACTTGGCAAAAACTGTGTGTTTACATTACTTTTAGCTACATTATCTAAAGAGAAAAATATGTATGTTACAATCGATTGATTGTGAATTAGATTTAATTAATTAACCTTTGTTTATCAAATTCTATGTTTATTTAGGCCAGTTCTTTTTTTTATGGGATAGGAGGGCAAACATGCAGACGAATCGCCTGATGGTAAGCGATTAACGCCGCCCATGGACACCCGCCACACCATAGGAGTCACAAGTTCGTTGCCGACCTTTTAAAAGGTGATTGGGCCTCCGGTAACCTCACTCACTCAGCGAAACACAACGTAAGCATTGTTTGACGCCGGATTTCTGTGAGGCCGTGGTACTCCGGTCGAGCCGGCCCATTCGTGCCGAAGCATGGCTCTCCCACGTAAAAAGTTCTATTGATTGTAGAGTACGAGTAGCGATTTTACAAACTACTACATACTCGAAATAAATAATTGTATGTTACAATTTTACATAGGTAAATATAGAATAGAAAAGAGTCCTTAAACTAAACTTACTTTTAAACACAAGCCTGTTAGTGTAGTTCAGTATTTTATTCCGATGTGTACTTCACACAGGATGTGTTTTTCAGCATTATCCGTGTATTAGACTGCATTGCTCCTTTGCAATGTTGGCTTTCCAACAAATGTTCAACCAACACTGAAAGTACAATGATTTTAATATTTAATTGACTAGCCGTTTTCCGTGGTTTCACTCGCATCCTAAAGGAGACAAAGACCTTACGTCGTTTACCAAGTTTCAATCTATCTCTATACCAAAATTGATCAAAATTATTTGTACATTGGTTTAAGGCGTGAAAACGTAACAAACATACTGACAGATGCAGACGATCTCTCTTTGCAATCATGAACTTTAAAAGCTGTTTGGGAATACCTACAGTCCCTTTTATCTAGTAATTTATTTTTTGTAAACTAATACTAATTGGTCTTACAAAATACATTTGTTCAATACGAGTATCGAACCCGCTTTCACGAGGTATTTATTATAAGTCCATGGTTCCACCACAAGAACGGCCACACAAATCGAGCCGTTGAATTGTGATTATACTTTGAACCTTCCTTTAAACTAAAATTTGTCTTCATATTGGGAATAGAGAGTATCTATCTATGTATGTATTTGAGTGCTGGTTCTACCGATCGTTATTCATGGAGTCAGTTACTAGGAGAATATGAAAATGAGGATCATGTTCATCATAAAATCGACATACTTTCACTTTCCACGATCTTGTGTGAAGAGAGAGACAGCATCATTAATTTCGTGTTTTATTAAAGTTTTTCCGTGACTTTGTTCAAGCGGAAATATTTTAATTTTATGAGATATGAAAAAGCTGTAGGCTTACTGAATATTGCTGATTTATCGGCGAGTCTATTGCCATGTACCGACGGGCACAAATCATAAACTCCGGGCTGCTACTGAGAAAATCATAGAAAAACCCAATAACACTTTTCGCGATCTGGGAATCGAACCTAAGACCTCTGGCGTAGCAGTCGTGCTCAAGACCCCTAGACTAATGAGGCAGTTCCGAAACATACATTTAATCAATTTGTGGAAATTAAAAATACGTAAAACAGTATGCAACAAATGATTCTCCCGATCATCCTACTTGTCCACCACCAACCAACCATCAACCATCCTAGGTTGGATGTCTCTTAGGCCCCGACTATGAATAGTTAATTCAGATGAACACGTAATTTATAATAAATTGTCTTTACATCTATCAACGTTGCCTAGAGAGGTGAATGACTTCTGAAGAATATGTAGATAGACATGGACACTGATGCGAAATGTTCACCGAACTTGTTGAACTTGCATGAGCTCGAGAAATGTACGAGTGATGATTGTGGCTTTTGATGACTTCTTTCCTTATATTACAGACAATGACTCTAATTTTTCTAAAACATACGAATAGTAATTTCAAAAGCTAGTTCGAATAATTAAAATAAAATTTAGGCTAAAGAATACAATGATCTTATTTATTCTCAGAAATGTAATGTTCCGCCAATTTCGTATCATTATGTGAGGGCTTGTTGAGCTCTCATAATTATGGTCGTGCTACATAATGAGTGATGTAGCACTCTACTTAGCCTTTGTAACTCTTTTTTCAAAAGTCTATTTCAAACATTGCCCTGCATTCTGTCGTTAAAATATTTTAATATTATTGTGTCTGGACTTTAAATGAGACTTTTTTCTCATAGATCGGGAAATACGGATTTTTTAAAATAAATAAAGAAACTTTTACAAGTCAAAAAAGTAAGGAAATACTGGCGCCATCTAGTACTTAATGTTTTAATTACTTGATTCTGGATAAGCGCCAGCACTCCCTCTCATTTTTGACTTGTAAAGGTGTCTTGAAAATATCTATTTATATAAATATATATTTATCATTTTATCATAACTATTCCTAGAAGCTCCGAAGTTGTATTGGTATATAAGTAATTTGAAAAAAGAAATATTTACCTGACTCGGATTTTTATCGTTCTGATAAACATATAAATAAAAGTAGAAATAAGGGCTTTAAGTGTATCTCCTGCAATAGCTTTTCACAGGTCTCGTACTACAGTAACCCCGAAATAACAACGTGCATCTGAAGTTAACCGTTGCGAACATCTGCACAGGTCAAATAACTTACCTATTTATGTATTATTATGCAAAAATATCGAACTCAGTAAGTACAATATTCACGAATACGGAATAATTACGATCCCAGCTGTTTGCACACCGAGTTTTTATATTAAAATTGCCCACGGCAAGGTCACTTGCGGATAAGTTCAGACGCACGTTGTTATTTCGGGGGTACTGTACGTAGCGGTGCCGGTGTATAAAAAGTGTCTTCATAATAACTACAGTCCTAGTAGTTATGGTAGCATAAAATACTGTCCTACTGACCGTCGACGCTTCCGATGCATGCTTAATCGAATTTCATTCATTCTCTGAACTTACGGGTCCGGTGGAGCTTGAAACGTAATACCAAAATAAATCGTAATCCAAACACAATTTTATTAAATTATTTCATTATTCGGATTTGAATATCGTTAATCTAGGTTCCTACCGTACCAATTCATCTACTACTACTTCACTGGAAGTAAACGGCCATAAAATTCGTTCCAAACTTAAAGTTATCAAGAATCAAATTCGGTGACATTTATTTCCAGTAAAGTATTTTGGACAAAATGGTAAAGTAGGAACCTAGACTAAAGATCTGATTCCAAATAATAACACAGTTTGATTAAGGGTATTACATTGCCCAATGACCTTGAGGATTTAGCCTTTGTGCTAGTATTTGTTATAATAAAAAAAAATCGAATTTATAAAAAAATGTATAACATATATTTTTTATATGGCAAACGAAATTATGTTCGTTTACCATATAAAAAATTTGTTGTGGAATCCTTATGGATTCCACTCCAAACTTCTTTAAAACTAGGGTGTTTTTTTGGATTTGAGCGATGTAATGCCCTTAAATTGTATTTGAATTACGATTGATTTTGATATTACGTTTGTACGGAAAATTCGGTCCGCCGGACTCTTGATAAAACAATCTCAGTTTACTATTTTCAATTCGTGCCACTTTAACGTCTTTCAAAATATGTTTGTTCTGTCAATTATCTTGATTGACATAATATTGACATACCAAATGTCAATCTGTCAGCTTCACACACAGTCGCTATAGTAAAAACAAGTTTATAGCATTTGCAGTTGCAGATTATAATCGCTTAAAGCCTTAAAGATACAGATTACAGAACTACTTTACAATATTACATTTTATTATAGGGGCATATTTCGCAGTGCGTAGTGTCTCAATGACTGCTCACCTAATTGATAGAGAACCTCATTATCTGGAATAGAATCAAACAGCATCGACTAGTCGTAGATTGTGCAGCAGAAACAGAAGTTAGCAATAAGTTGATAGTATTTTTATCTATCACTTTGTGTTTTGTACCAAAATTATTGACATATAAATGTGGAATCATATTTATCAGTATTTATTTATCGAATCAAGGTTTATAGTATATAGCAAGCTTTTTACACTTCAAAAAAAAGAACTGTACTCAGTAGCTACACTGTAATGCCGTTACCGTAACAGGAGCGTTTCTTACATGCAAACGATGCTTTAAAATAAAACACTGCAGATACGGTTACGGCTATAGCTACGGTCTATCGAGTCCTTTAAGGTGCCCGGAACACACGATTTTAAATACGAAGCCCAATCTGAAGCTTTCTATTAAAAGATAAACACCGAATAGATTCCACATGACAATTTACTAGTTTTGGTACACAACACTAAAGTCACTGTTACGTATAATAGAATCAAGTATTGTTAAAAATCTGTTTCAACTCAAGCAGCAGCTTTGGATCATGCACGTTGTCGGTGCGAGACCGAAAGCTACTGAAGTATACTGTTTTAGCCAAACAGGTCCGTTCCCCTTTGTTATGCGCGCGCACCCCGATCGATAAAACAGGCCAGCAGTACTACGAGTGCGAGTATTTTGTCGTAAACGGTTGCTAGCATTTTAATAGAGTGTATGGAAACTTAAAAGCTTCCCCGTCATCAATTAATATCTCAATCACTACTAGTGCGAAATATTCCTTTTAATAATATTGTTCAGTACAAAGTTAATACTCTTTTGCTAACTATTAGGTAGGTATACTACTATGATAACGAAGCTCGAAGAGCAAATTCGAACAAATATAGCTACTCTCGTTACTTATTAAATGCTAAACATAGTCTATACATTCGACATGTCGAAATCGGATTTCGCTATTTAAATGATTCGAGTTGTACACTATGCTGCTACTACCTACCTAGTTTACTATTATTGGTTCAAAAGTGGAATTAACATCAAAACCTGCCTTCCGACCACGCGAACTGCACCGAAAAGCGCTTGCGTGAAAGTGTGAAGTCAACTCTCAATGTTTTTGTTGTGACGACACGTTTGGCGTAGCGGCTGAGCGATCGGCTTCTGTATGATCTATAGTCTTCTTGTATGATCTACAGTTAGTTGTTCCGGGTCTGGGCGTTTGTGTATGTGAGAATTTCTGTTTGTAAACGCACCCACGATACAGGAGAAAATCCTAGTGTGGGGCAACGTTTCTTTAAGAAACAAAAAACATGTTTTTGTTCTAAATTATAAATGTTTCTACTATTAAAAAGTTAATATTATGTCAATTGAAAGTTTAAGACTGTTTCTACTTACTTTAAAATGTAATTTAATGTTCATTGATCTATCTAAGGCAGCGACCGGTGAAAATTACGAAATCTTTTCGTCCCACAGATCGAGTAACCGACTGCGCTTCCCCGACTGAGTAATGGAGACTGACTAAAGACGAATCACAAAACCCAGAAACTGAATAAAAGCTCCAAAATTCGTTACTAACGCTCCAAAATTTTCATTATGTGAGCGAAGCAATCCCACGTGACGGTATCCCAAGAAGAAACCTGTCAAATAGAAATCAGACAAATTCTAGTTTCTGTGTAGATTGAATATTACGTTATTTGGCATTAAAATAAGTAAAAAATTCGACAACATTATTCTGAAACCAATAAATATTATATAAAAATGTAGTGCAAAACGATGATTTGGTATTATTTTTTTGAAAAAGTTTGATATAAATTATATCAAACTTTTTCAAAAAAATAACAGATTAGTATTAAATACTAATCTGCATCGATACTAGCGCCACCGGTGGCAACCGATGGCACAACAGGTCTAAATTCTTTTTATATAGTATCGAAATCGAAGCTTTTTGTGTACCACTAACTTAATATTGGAAACTTCAATGCTTACTGCCGTCGCGTCGGTTGCCAGTGGCGCTAGTTTGTATGAAGATTTCAACAGCGACGGTTTAGAAACTGAACCGAAACCGAGCGGACTTCGCTTAGGTAATACCAAATTTGCGGCTCGATCGCGCGACGATTTTGGAACCGATTACTGGTTACTTATTTCATGTAGTTCCCCTCGGGGCAGGATACTAGGAGCCCATAAGTCTTCTACAAGTTTGAATGATATAAAAAACGTAACAAGCTCAGTGCTAAATTCGTCTCTTTTCATATGGTACGTAAGTATATTATTGAATCGATTTGAAAGGCACATGGTGTACCTATATTTTTTTTAGGTAATTGCGGTTTTCTCGCTAATTTAGTAGTATTTTTCATAAATGATGACAGAAATGTGATAAAAAAAGTACATAAATGGGCAGAATGAAACATAGAACTACAATACCTAATAATGCGCCAAGTACCTATCCATTTTGTTACATAGTAAATTTCACGGGGCGTCCAATCCCCTGTTTAATTCACGTGTTTTTCTATGCCCTTTAATTGCAGGAGCGTGAAAGTATTTGAGACAAATTGAATTATAGGGGAAATTACTAATAATGAATATAGGCACAATAAGTAAGTATGAATTTAAAATTTTGCGACAGTCATCAATACGTTACAAGTTTTCTAAACTTTTACATTTTATAATTTCCAAGAATAGTCTCATCAATTAATAACATAACGCTTATCAAATGGATTATACCTACGTTAAGCTATTAATTGTTCAGACATCACGACTGTTTTACTATAAAGAATACGATATAAACGAATGACATCCATAACGATTAATTTGGAAGGTCACCGAATATAAAAAAACTGTTTTGTGGTCACCCTCACGTACTGAATGAATCCCAGTAAACATTATGTTTGAACATCGTATCATTATGGAATGAATTATTGGATGTTTTGCTGAAAGCGAGCTTGTGAGTTAATTTTTCGATACAAGAAAAAAAAAGTTGGGTAATATTTATAGCGGGGGCATATTAATTTACATTTCCATGGATTTACTCAGAAAGTACCGTAGTGTGCGGCTGAAAGATGAAAGGAGAATGCCAGCATTCTCTTAATTTATTCCATTTAGCAGCTATCACCACGACTCCGCCAATAACAACAACCGATTGTACCTTTTTTGTAAACTGACATGCAAAATAGAGTACCTATTTTCCAAAAAAAATTATAGGTACTCAAGCAAAGGTGGCAAATTGGGATTGATCAGTTGCAAGTGTTGCAACATAACTACTAGAAAAGCATCATCCGACCTTACTGCTATTAGTAAGTTACTCAAATGAATACACTCTACCAGGATTCCATAAAGTATATAGAGACTTTGTTATGAGTTGTATGTTGTGATCAACCCACGTGGTCCAGTCTTCAACGCGCCTGCGTGACTATCTGCAGCCGGGACGAAAACGTAATATGACGCTAGGAGCTCACGAAGATGAAAAAGTTCGTGCCGCCATTTTTCAGCAGCGAAACCTGACCACAGCAGCAGTAGCGTTAATTTAAACTGATCTCTCTTAAAATAACTTTAAATCTTGAATTTTGATACTATTTGCAGGTACTTTGCTTGAAAAACTCAAGTTTCATGCAGTAGTTTTTGTGTGATACGCGTACAATGATACAGACAGACAATAATTTACATCAGCCTGTTACAATTTTATAATATTATAATTTATGTAGGTACTAGAAGATTATAGATTATATAGATACATATATCGGGGAGTATGTTGCGGTTAGTCCTATTATGCTTTAGTCCCTCAATGCTCGAATCGAATAATACCTACTAAAAAGTTTCGCTATGCACGCAATTCTTCGATTCTAAACAAATTCGATTCAATTGTAAACAATGAAAAGGTACAGTTAAAAAAAGTGTTTGAATTCAAGTTAAAAAAATTATAGCGCTATTCTTTAAACTATACGTAAGCGTCTGTAAGTAAAATTTGTGTAACATGCAAAAAAAATCATCAATGTCAATTTCAGAGCAATTCTAAGTTATAGAATGTTTACGAGTATCTAGAGCTCTAAGTCAATACTGGACCCACAAGATTTAATGAAGTCTGTAGACGTCGTTATAAAATCCTATCTTACTAATATTTAGTACATATAAATGTGAAAGTTACGACGTTTGACTGTTTGTTATGTACTCATGCTTCATCGGATAGACGGATCGGGGTGAAATTTGCTACACAAATAGTTCAAATCATTAACATTTAGATGAAGTCGCGGGCAGAAAACTAGTAAAATATAAAGGAGCTTAAAGACCAGATATTGATAACACATGCTTCTTATGAAAAACGCAAAATTTGATCTGTTTTATTATATTTACTGATGATTAATAATAGAATAACATACTTACTAGGTTTTCTTAATGTGCTTTTTAAATGGATAAATAAAATATTACACTAACAGTTTTCTTCATCACTGCCCGCGAATGTGATTTCGTGCAAAGCGAAACTTTTTAGTAGGTATTTTACGAGTCGAGCATAGCCGGACTAGAGCTTAGCGGGACTAGAGCATAGGGAGACTAACCGGTATGTTGTTTATCAATTTTTATCTTCTTCCCGTTGATTAATAACGAGAATATTAAAAAAGGTTATAAGCATGAAATTAATGAATTAATCACAATTAACCAAAGGCAGCATCGGAAGAAGTCGCCCTAGAAGGAAATCTTATTGGCGAGGTCCTACGAAAAGGTCGGGTGCGTGGTATTCGACAGGTTCTTTAAACAGTCGTCCTTCTGTTCATTCATTCATAAATTCCAATGAGTCCACCGACTATTTTACATACATACGAATACGCCTGTATCCCTAAAGGGTTAGGCAGAGGCGTATTTATGTATACCCATAATTCGCCAGTATGTTTTTAAAAACTTTGGCCTGGATGAACTTTGGGTCAGTCACGTGACTCATAAAGTTTCATGATATGTTGCTGTCTCTTACCAACCTTGCACAAACTACCCCCAACTCCAACTGCAAATGTGTGCATCGCAATACGTTCGACCTCCTGCATAGACTTCCTAGCGTTAATAGTTTCCTAGTACATTGTATATTGCCCAAGCATTTTAGTTCCAATGCTGTTTTGAGTCGTTAGCTTGTACCGAATGCAATACAAAAAAAAACATTGTTAAAATCTATTAAGTGTTTCACATTAAATAATATGTAGGCACCTACCTCCTACCTCAACTTCAAAATGTTTATCTTCATCCAGGATTTTTATAAAATACTAGCTGTACCTATACCTGTACCACAGCACGCGTTGCCATGCCTCTTTTATCTTTTAATTTTGTTTAACTATTAACCTTCCCAGGCACGCACACAACAACTCACCAAAGTTTCATCGCAATAGGATAAATGGTTTAGCAATGAATATAATAGGGGGCAAACATTCAGTTTTATTTAAATAGATAGAATACAATAACTCATATTTTTAACAATATACCTTTTAGATGAATGAAATAAAGTTTTTTTTATTTTATCTATCATCATCATCATATCAGCCTATTGCCGTCCACTGCTGAACGTAGGCCTCCCCCAAGGAGCACCAACCATCCCGGTCTCGGGCAGCTCGCATCCATCCGCTGCCAGCCACTTTCTTTAAATTGTCGGTCCATCGCGTCGCAGGGCGTCCCACACTACGCATTATTATTATTATATATGTATAAAATACGAGTATTTTATATGCAGATTTCGGGATTTGTGCCCGCGTAATGGCAATAGGCTTGCCCCATTTATATAGAATCTAAATATACCGGCAATGAGGGATGTACATAAGTACACGTCTGCCTAACCTAGCCTATGTGCTAATTCTCGTAACCAAAACGCATGGTGGCAATTTGTGTGGTAATTTACTTAGGTAATTTACATTTCTAAAAAATACTCTGCCCACTGTCCCTACACTATGGAGGTTTCATATCATAAAATGTGATAAGTCTAAATGTTAATAGTCCAGCGGACCGAATTTGCCTTATAAACGTAATACCGAAATAAATCGTACTTCAAACACAATTTAATCAAATTCTGTTATTATTAGGATTCCGATACCGTTAATCTAGGTTCCTACTCTTCCATTTCATGCAAAATACTACACTGGAAATAAATGTAAGCGAATCCAATTTTCGATAACTTTATCAAGTTTGGAACGATTTTCCGGTCTTTTATTTCCATTGAAGTAGTAGTAGACAAAACAGTACCGTAGGAACCTAGATTAATGGTATCCAAATCCAAATAACAACATAATTTGTCAGAATATTGTCTAGATTACGATTTATTTTGGTATTACGTTTTTGTGAGCAATTCAAGCTCCACCGGACCCTTAACAGAGAAATCAAATGTCAAAATGTCAACAGCGAATGACAGCTGTACTATGGAATGACCTGACGATGTCATCGTTTAATAAATATGTATTATGTTCGTGTGTGTATGTCAAACGCATAGTAGTGTGTGCGGATTTTCATACAAACTTTCACCCCCCTTTTCACCACCTTAGGGGTTGAATTTCCATAAATTCTTTCTTAGTGCTCGTAGTACAGTGCAAAAAGAACCAGCATGCAAACTTTCAGGGATCTAGCACCTTTAGTTTCGGATTTGCGTTGATACCTAAGGCAGGTAGCCAGCCAGTCAGGTTCTTCTTTTATATATATATATATAGATATACACGCTCTTTAATATTGTTATTCCAGAAACCAAAAGACAGACAAATAAGCAGAGTATCTAGGAGCCGGATACACCATCTCATACTATGACCGTGATATGAACGTATCAGGCAGGGAAACGAGCCCCCCAAGGGGTTCTCGCCTTGTCTTGGGCTTAGTAACCGTGGAGTGACAGACCACGGTAAAGCTAAGTGGAATCCTAGGGAGGGGCTACTCCTGCGGTCTTTGTCCAGGAAGCCTGCATTCGAGCGGCCACTGTAGGTGCCGCAGTATTGTATGAGCGACACTGCGGCTGATGATTTAAGGGGCCGCGGCGGGAGGGGAGTGCCGGTATCACGGTGCGCCGCTTTCCGCTTTCTTCGGGGTACAGCTGCAAGACTGCGGACGCGGTGGGGCGGCAGGGGGAGAGGGGTTCAGTGTTACGTACCGCCGCTCTCCCTACTCTCTGCAGCCGAGGTGTGGACGGTGGCGGGCCACATATCAGTCCCGCCGCAAAGAGGGACTTGGGCGGCGGACTCGGGGTCGTCAGTCGCCCAAGTTGATGCTGACTGCGATGATCCCACCAATATGCGGAAAGTGGCAGTGGTGGTGGTTTTAGTCGGTATGCTGGCTACTTGGCCGGAGAGCCCAACATAATTGTTCTGCATCCTCGAAGCGGGCGGCGTGCATAAGGCGCATTTCCACACCTAAGAAGAAAACATTGTAATTGCAATGTTTTCACTTCACCCTAGTTAACTTGTGCCGGACGCAGAACGGTCAGCATACGGATTGGCAACGTTGCTGGCCATGCACGGAGGTTATCGGCACTGGCAAAATATCGGTGACTGAACGGTCTAAGGTAAAGTCTCATAATTTTCAATAAAAAGAATATTTTGTTGTCTTATACGTTCCTAGTACAGTCATGGTATTGGACGATGTAGAGGGCAGACAGACTCCTTAAAGTTTTCACCTATTATTAGGTCTCTAGTTAATGATGATAAACGTTATAATTAAAATAGGTTTCCGCTTTACGAATTGCCATGAAAACCAAAGAAACTACGATACTTAATTACATATATTCCGCCACGCGGGTGCCTAGAACTTATACCTAGTATGAAATGTACTGATACTAGAAATATTAAGACATGAAAGAACAGACAATAAGATAATTATATCAAACGTTCTGAGCAATATCGTTTACAGATAAACTCAAAAAGTTCAATGCAAAAAAAGAACAGCTACGATACAATAAAATTGAATAAGCCACAATGAAATTATGATTAAAATATTACCTAAAATTTACCAAACACGTTATGGATTTTGTTTAACTTGAAGAATAATTAACAATCTCGACATTAAAGTTATATTTTGCACCATATTATGTTTTCGTAGGAACTAGATGGCGTTGGCGTCGAATTAGAAGTCGCTATGGTTTCGTTCCCAAGATACGTATAAAGACTAAACGCAAAAACCACTCTCTACTAACCACCTAAATACACTGCGGCCATACCTAAATATTGGTATTACAGCGCAGATTGAATTTTTGAAAAGCTATTGTCCTTAATTGTGACAGTAGTTAATTTATTATGAAATAACATCTCTCGGCAATCCTCAACACAGATGTGGTAGCTGTAGGGTAGGCTATGAACAAAATATCGAGCGTTTTCAGGAAAAACACTGTAACCGACAATTTTCTAATTTTACCGATGGGTTTTTCTTCCTTAATTAACTTACTCGTAAAATCTATATAAGATATGATACTGATATTTGGATACCTTATTATTCATATAACTATTGATGTATTTGAATAGTGCTTATTACCATTTTGCTTTTTATTGCATTTAATGTAACTACATAATATGTCGGTTACGTTGAAATCGATGTTTATATTGATGACGAGTTTTACAAATGTTTTTCTTACAAAATATTTCAATAGTTTTATTTTTTTACGACCAAAGCAAATGTCTGAATTTGTATTTGAGAATTATGGCATAGTGCAAAGGTAACAGAAACCATTAATTCTTGTTTTTGGAATCCCTACCTCAAAAGAAAAAACGGAACCCTTATAGGAACACTTTGTTGTCCGTCTGTCCGTCTCTTTTTTCGTTCATACACAATGAACAAAAAAAGAGTGCTAGTGGTAACGGGGTACACGAAAATGTTACACTGACCTCAAATAGTGATAAGTAATATGTAGTCTTGTGATATGACCGGCAGTCTAACTGCCAAGTCAAAGATCTCGGGTTCGAATGCAAGGTACGTACGCCATCTGACTTTTTAGTCAGGTGCATTCAGAATTGAAATTATGTATCACGCGCTTGTACAGAAGGAAAACATTGTGAGAGCTATCTCTCACAATGTTTTCCTTCTGTACAAGCGCGACGTGTCAAGTCTGTCGTTCCGCACTAGGTCAGGGTGGTAGACCATATATAGCCTAATTCCTCTGATTCCGAGAGGAGGCTCATGCCCTAGCATCATGATAAGCCTTAATAAATCAGCTATTTATTAAATGGGTATGTAGGTAGCATGTCATAGGCAAATGTTAAGCATCGTTATTTTATATCTAGCCGTATACCTGTGGCCTAAAGTTCTCAAAATTCCGTCATGTTTATTTATTTATTTACATAAGGCATATCAACAATATGAACCCATACATTGGTATTAGCAAAATGCAGAGGCAGACTAGCGTTTATATCAATTATAGATATTCACAACATATAGTATTAAATTAGTATAAAAGCACCTATATATTATATAATATTAATATGTAATAAGCTGTTGTTAATGTCAAATAATAATAATAATAGTGCTCGATTACTTTAATCATTGTTTATTACCCGGTTAATCGAATCCCATTAATTTGAAGTTATAGTCAATTAATTACTACACTGATTTTAATGAAGCAAAGACTAAACAATAACGTTATTGAAGATAGGTTTTATGAATCTTTTTACAAAGACCAAAAATCTATTTTGTAGTTTTGGTTTGATAAAGTATTATATTTCATTAACTACAACATAGCAATAAGACCATTCACTTGCAGTCAATCCTAAGTCTGTTTAAAGTATGAAGAAAAGTTTATAAAGTCCTAATTTTACTCGTAGTGAAACTTTACAATAACTAAAGCCAACTCGATGATCAGTATCACTAATATATAGTTATTAAATTAAAATTGCCTCATTAGTCTAGTGGTCCCAAGTGAGACTGCTACACTAGAGGTCCTGGGTTCGATCCCCAGGTCCAGGTTTTTCTATGAAATTCTCATTAGCAGCTCGGAGTCTGGATTTGTGCCCGGTTAATGGCTATAGGCTCGCCCCCTATAACATGGGACCTAAACATACCGGCGAACTATGGGTGTACATTAAGTACACCTCTGCCTAACCCTTCGGGGAATACAGACGTGATGGTATGTTATGTTATGTTAAATTAAAATATTTTGGTATTAGTAAATCGCATGACTCATGTCTATTGTTAGTTTGTCATAGGTATGTTAATTATAAAAATAAAGGGTTGCGCTTGTGAGAAATAATATAGCTACGTCTCTTCTCTCTCTCTCTGTCGATGACATAGATATTCTTTGTTATTGTGCACACAAATGCATTAACGGTTATCGAGATGTGTGTACTCACTCGTCCAGACATGACAAGATGTACTTCCTGGCATTTATGATGCCCCAGTGCGACAAATCTATTTATAGATATGGCCAAACTAGAAGAAAAATGATTGTAATAAAAAAAGTACGAGAAATAAACCAGTCAACTTCAGGAATTTAATTAGACATTTTATTATCAATCATAATAACATATTGCGTGAGGTGTGTTCTGATAATAATAAGATATCTGTAATATTATTATTAAATAAATAATAAAATTGTAACAGGCCGATATCGGTACATTAAAAATATTGATAAAAATAACCAACATCAGTCAACAGAAGCCAAAACAACAATTGTTAGATTTTTTGTCTGTTTATCTGTATATTTGTAAGCATATCTGGAGGTCTAACTTAAAATCTAGTGCATATTCCATCCTGATACGCCATCGAAGTCGCCACGAGTGAAATCGAAGGCAGCAATTAGTAATAATAATTATATTATTATATTTTGTACATATTTGTACTTAATATCTATGGTAAAAATACTTTGAAATCAGTTAAGGGAAGTTAATTTGGAGATGGATCTGAAAATTTTTCATATGGTTTATAGTGATTATTTTACTCATTATCAACCTCAGATGGAACTGATTTATTATATTCATCAAATTTAAAACGCAAGTGTTACGTTCAGAATCTATTAATTCCAAGTAGATTTTATTATCAGAGGACATGGCGGTCAGACATACTCAATACTCACAACTCCTCGTGGTAGCCATCGGCCACACGTGGACAGTGCAGTGAGGCGCTTGCGTCAAAGTACAGAGGCAGTGCAACTTTACTAGGAATTCATGAAGCCATGACAAGTTTGAATTTGTATTTGATATGATATTCATTTAAGTTATTCTTAAAAAGTTGCTACCAACTATTGATAACAACTTTTTGACAACAAAACCGACAAAAAATATCAGAAAAAAATATATTAGTCTTAATAACTCGAAATATATCTAATTAAGGTACCTAACTAATTTTGAGTAAAAAAGTGCATTATGTATCAAAGTAGGTACAACCAACCCTAGGGCCTGGGTGCCATTTTTTTGTAGCTTATTATAATTGGAAAGTATAAAATAAAGAACAGACACACAAACACAAATTCTCACATACACAAACGCCCAGACTCGGAGAAATTACCTGTAGGTCATTGAAATGTTTGCCCGTGTGGGAATCGAACCCACAATACGTGGTGAAAAAGCTTATCGCTCAGCTGCTACGTGAAGAAGCTTATCGCTCAGCTGCTACCCCAAACGTGTCGTCAATTTTATTTCTTAATATTTAACGGATCGACAAGCTATCCGTTTTGAAGTGTTTTAATTTTTCAGTGTATGTAGGAAGTTCCACAAGTAACCAAGAATATAATAATTAATAATTGCATAATTGATATATTATGTTGTAGTAAGGTGAATGCTTTGCACATACCGAGTACGCATTATAAATATAAATGTTTGTAGAGCTAGGTTTCCGAAAATGTTTACTGTTGTGGGTGATGAAGCCAAAAATTTTTAATGATTTTTTAATTGAGTCTGAAATATGTATATGGCTATTGCGTGCTATTTTAGCTCACAACGTTTGATTCCACAATACACACTATTAAGTAAAACCTATTATGTCCTGTTAGACCAAAGATATCTTGGCAACTTACGTTTGCGTAGGTATGCATAACCTATGCTACGAACCTAATGTTGCTACAATATTTGTATTACAATTTAATCAGGCTGAATTTAAGAAATGCCAAATAAAACACTTTTATTGGCTACCGAAAATTCATAATAGTATAAATAAAAAAAAATACTTTACTTTAATTTTCATGGTCAGGACGATTGAGTAAAAGTCAAATTGGTGTACTAAGCCTCTGTACTAATGTTATTCTAGAAGCTAAAAGACTGAAAAGTGCATCGAACCTTAAACAGTGCTTCGTATAGTTTCACCTGCCTTTGGTAATTAGTACACGATCTATAGATATTTTTTATTTTATTTTTCATGAACGCATGCTAAACATTCCCATAAATTTAAATGGAAGAAAAATTCGGTCTCTGATGGTTTCAAACTCTTAGAATTCACTCTCAAATAAGTGGTCTCAGTAGCGTGTTTGACTAAAGCGGTCGATGCACTTAACCGGAGGGATGCAGGTTCGTAGCCCGAGACCGAATTTTTCTTCCACTATTTATATATTTAAGGTCTATGAAGTTCAGTATACCATCCTTGTGATTTTAATTATAATCCTTGGAGAGAAAGAGACTTCATATACCGACAGGGTTACTCGGAGATAATCCTGTACATAGGTAAACTAAATGCAACAAAAAAAGGAGTTGACTTTTAGACATTATTGTAATGTTTTTGTAAATAAAATTGAAAGCAGCATTAAAATTAACAAAAAATTCATCGTATGCGAATGAATGAAGGGCTGCAGTTCTGCCAAAATAAACTAGAATAAATATTGACCCCCCGGTTAACTTTTAATACTTCAGGTTTTTGCTCTAGAAACAGTTTATATATTAAATAAACTAGCAATAACAATCTTTATAACCAACCTTTACGTTTTGAGCAAAACTCGATGTCTACTTACAATAATACAAACAAATTTCCTCTATGACACAATAACATTTAAAAACGCCAATTATATCATTATTTAAAAGTAAGCACCTTAAAGTTATGGATTTTGTTTAAGATTAACAAAAATTAGTTAAACAATCTTGACCATGTCAGGCACCATAGTCGTTATGTTTTCACTGTAACTAGATGGCGTTGGCGTCGAATTAGAAGTCGCTATGGTTTCGTTCCCGAGACACGTATAAAGGCGAAGGCGAAAATCACTCTTTACTGACCACCTAAACCATCTTGATAGATTTGGTTAAGGGGTTCATCCAATTTTCACAATTTTTGAAAAGCTAACGTCCTTAATTGTGACGGTAGCTTCTTTATTACGAAGTAACATTCTAGGAATTCCTCAATACAGGTGGTAGCTGTAGGAGGCTATGAACAAAATACTTATTACTGCCTCTCAAACTATTACGTTATTATTCAACGTTTTAGTCCTAAACTACACGTTCAATTTTGTTAATTGATGTGTCTTAATTTATTATTATTATTGTTCAGAGTAAGAAGTATTGTTGGGGAAAAATGTTATATATAAAACTAAGGCGTGTTAGCTACACCATTTATAACAAAAGAACGGCAGGAGCGATTTTTATGATCTTTAATTTGTCCCACCTCGAATAGCAAATTAACTATTTAATTAATACATCGAAAAAAATCATGAAAAGGACTATGGGACGCAAGTGAAACTGCGGGCAATAGCGAGTAGTTATTAAAATAAATTCTTTTGGTATTACGAAATCGCTTAATGGCTTTTCAGGTAAGTTAATTACAAAATAAAGGGTTGCACTGTCTTGTGAGAAATAATATAGTTACGAGTACGTCTCCCTCTCTACCTTTCGGTATGACACATATCCTTCATTATTCTGCACAAAAATGCTTAACGGATATTGACATGTGTGTCCTCACTCACCCAAACATAACAAAATGTACTTCCTGGCATTTGTGATGCCCCAGTGTCACAAATCTATTTATAGATATGATCAAACTATATAATCATATAGAAGAAAAATGATCGCAATAAAGAAATACTATAGACACGACAAATAAATACAAGTCAACCTCAGGAATTTTAACTATTTCATTCAATGACATTATATAGTTAAAAAGAGGTAGACACGTTATCATCCTTCAAACGTGAATATTGTTTTGTGGGCAATTTGTAATTTGTAGTGTGACCTATGCGGTCTGTGACCTATGCCCGACCTAAGGTGTGAAGAAGTGTGTTTGACAGCGCTATTGACAGGAATACATTTTAATTTATTTATATGTGCCGTCTTGTGCTGCGATACTACACAAATTATTATACTCGTACTCATGCAAATGTAAGAAAAGAGCATGGAGTATCTTATTACAAACAAGTTAAATTAATTCAAGCTTCCGTGCAATTTATTTTACTTTCTTCGTTGCAAATAAAATTTAAAATGTAAGAAAGAGTCAGCGCATGCTTTATTAGTATGACAGAATGGGACCCAATACTTTTTGACCGACTTCAAATTCAAATAAAGGAGGAGGTTCTATGTTCGGCTGTATGTTTTTTTTTATGTATGTTTACCCATATCTTCGTCAATTGCGGACCAATTTGAAATTTTCTTTTTTAGTTTGAAAGAGTACACTTCGAAGGTGGTCCCATATTCACTCTGTCAGGATATGATGATGGGATCCTAGCTAAATCGAGGGAAATCCTCAAAAATTATAGGCACTTATGGTGTTTATTACTTTTTTATAACTTATACAGGTGTCTGCGTCCAGGTGTCATCTTGTCATGCTGATGAGCTGATGATTAAAGGCACATGACTCCTGAAAAATTAGAATTTAGGAGATAATACTGCGATTTGTCGATAGAATCTCATGCTGAATTATTTAGAGAAACTTTAAAAACATGGGCAATATCATAAGACAAATTTAAGCTTAATTTTATTAAAATTAGTACACTCTATTAAAAGTTATTACAATATTTAACCTTGAAAACGTTGAACTTGAAAAATAATCATAGAAGAAAGTTACCCATTTAAGTATGTACTAGACTTGCAGAGGTTAAAAGTATAACAAAATGAAGCATATTTAAAAAAATACACTTACAGATACCTAGTAAGATAAAGTAAATGGCTAACGTATTCATTTAACCAATTTTAGAGTAAAGTAAAGAAGTAAACAAAGGTTGAATATTTTTTCTCTACGCATTAATACGATGTGATTAATATCTCACTAAATATTTGATACAGTACGCGCGACATAACTTGGCCGGACTGAAGTTAGCTGTTTGTCAGTTTTTGGTTGCGCAGTACACAATTTTTGCGCATTAAAACGGCGAACTTCACTCCGGCCAACTTATGCGGCGCGTACTATATGTCATTGCAGCTGTCGTCACTTACAGATGACATGACAATTCGTTTCTTCCTTAGAAGAAACTCATTTTATAACCTGAAAACCTCCACGGTGTAAAATCAATAAATTTAGAAACGAAATAATTTCTATTAATTCTATGCAGTACTCTTTGACACGGCCTGTATGTATTATTTCAAAGGTCGGGGTAACATAATACCTAAATATACATAGTGTTTTAATTATCCCGCTATTAGGGGACAAATAATAAAGGATTTAGGTAGTTCTGGGTCCTGCATACGAGTAGGTACGATGATGAATGAAACGCCTAAACTGAATCAATCTTGATGAATCCTAAAGAGGTAAATTGGACCTTGGAAATTTCCATTTTTAGTGTAAGTTACCAGTATTCCTTAAATTATAGAAATCGATGGGACGCGGTTATAATATATAGATGGTGTTTACAGTACAGTAGATTTCTAATAACATAGGTACCTGCTACGTACCTACGTATACTATCAAAGTATGAACTCGTAATTTGCCCATGTCGTATCACTTGTGCTGTACATTTGGCCTAACCTAACTAAACCTTCATAAGCAAAATTAAATCAATGCTATGTTGGTGGTTCTCATTTTGCACTCGTTTCTAATAGGTCATTTCCAACTTGTTTCATGGTGCGTAAAGTGTAATAATTTGTTGCATTTTATTTTTCAGATGTTATGTCTTAATATTTTATTTCAGTCATAAAAATTATGTATACTGCCGCTATAACGACCCAGTAATTTTTACAATGAATCTTTGTCCGATATCGTGGATTATAAATACTAGTAGAACAGAAAACTAAGGCTGCATGCTCTATATAATTTAAAACATATTATAAGTCTATCTAGTATTTGTGAGCTTTGATTCTCTCGATCGTTATTTATAGAGCTGGACACCAGGAGAGTATGGACACGTAGTACATAGGAGCTGAACAGCAAATAGAACTACTTTCACTTTCTATGGACTGTAAGGATGAGAGAAACAGCATCATTCATTGTTCTAAAAGTTACTACATTTTATATTGCCAATAACCACCAAGTCTGTTTATTCACTTAAAGCAAGCATTTGACTGTATGAATTATTTATATCGTAGACTACACAACAGCAAAAAATCAACGTGTTAGATCGATTTTGCATGCTTAAAATCACTTTGAGGAATGGCCGCCACGTTCTTTCTAACAAGTCAAAAAGATATACTTACAAGAAGATATAGAAAGTCATACTCAGCAGAGCTCTTCTTTGGAGCATATCCCATGCGTACTTAATTATTCAAATAGTGAAATCACTAATAAGAATCAATAATGACCAAAAAGGTAAAATAATAATCCTCAATTGTGGCGATACTCTAAAACGTATATGATACCTAGACACTGTTGATGTGTGTATTTTCTAACAAAAACAGCTCATTTTCTATTTATCTTTCTCTCCCTCTATCTTTCGCTATACTTCTATTCTTTCTATTTCATCCTTCATTCGTCGGTGCAAAAATGCGTAATAGAATGTGTGCACTCGCTTGTCGAGATGGAACAGGTAGGTAGATATTATACATCTTGGCACTTATGATGCCCTAGTGGGACAAATCTATTTTAGATTTGACCAAACTAGATTGCAATAAAGTGCCCATTAATTACAATAACACAATACAAGTCAAATAATTAAACAACTGCCTCATTAGTCTAGTAGTCCCAAGCGCGACTGCTACACTAGAGGTCCTGGGATCGATCCCCAGGTCGAGCAAAGTGTTATTGGGATTTTCTATGAAATTCTCAGTAGCAGCTCGGAGTCTGGATTTGTGCCCGGTGAATGGCTATAGGCTCGCCCCCTATAACATAGGACCTAAACAAACCGGCGAACTGTGGGTGTACATTAAGTACGCTTCTGCCTAACCCTTCGGGGAATACAGGCGTGATGGTATGTTATAATTAAATAATTCCAAAATTCCTATTATCTAAAAAAATTTGTTACTATCTCAATCTAAACATACCTATATAAAATATCTCTATATATATAAAACTCAAAGATGACTGACTGACATAATGATCTATCAACGCACAGCCCAAACCTCTGGAGGGATCGGGCTGAAATTTGGCATGCAGGTTATGACGTAGGCATCCTCTAAGACAGGATTTTGATAAATTCTACCCCCAAGGGGATAAAATAGGGGATGAAAGTTTGTATGAAACTTTGTCAATTTAAAACCGATTGGGCTGAGAGTTTGCATGCATATAGCTACTATGACGTAGGCATCCCCTAAGGAAGGATTTTGATAAATTCCACCCCTAAGGGGATAAAATAGGGGATGAAAGTTTGTCTAGATCTTCTTAGATTTTCGGCTGATTGAAATGAAATTAAAGATTGGAGCTACTATGATGAAGACGTCCGCTTAAATAGGATTTTGATAAATTCAACCCCCATGGGGATAAAATAAGGGATGATGGAGGATGTAAATGTATTAGTTTGAACTATCAGTACCTAATGGAACCAATAAATTAAGACGAACAAAATATTAATAATAATACTTCTTAACGCGAGCGAAGCAGCGGGCAAAATAATTAATAAATTTCGACCTATGTAGGGGTGAAATAGGGGATGAAAGTTCATATGGAACAAAGTAACTATTCCACGCGGACGAAGTCGCGGGCAATAAGCTAGTATATTATAAATTACTACTACTACGGCATTAGTTTGAAATCGGTGGAGATAAATTAATTTGAAGGTGACTCTGTTCTTTTTTCTTTTTTACTTTTACTGTATTCTTATTTTAAATTAAGTTACGTCCAGAGCCAACTATTACTGTTATTATTACTTCCAATTAAACTATCAGCGGACATGGTCTTATTTTTTGCACATTCACAAATTTATTTACTTTGCGGACAGCTCAGTAAGGCGCTTGCGCGAAAATACAGAGAGGCAGTGCAACTTTACTAGGAATTCATGACACCATGGCATGTTTGAGTTTGGAAAATGACTTAGACCCCCCTTTTACATGTTACTTTATCTAACCTTTGGGAAAATCCAAGCGTGATAATTATATTATTATGAACGGCCACGTACTAAGTACGTTCACACCGTTAATTTAAACGCACCTCTGTACTTAGCCCCTTAAAGTCCAAGGAACTTCTAATTACTTATGGCGCGTTAGTAAAATTCGCCTCTTTGTTATTGTGTATCATCATAAGGTCAATAATTTGAGATGGCACCAAAGAAAACTACTTTAGCTGCCTATTAACTGGGGAGGGTTTTGGAATAAAAGGATGAAAGCGTATAAGTTCACGTATACAATTGGCCAATCTACCTTCATAATTTTGTTTTTATGACGTTTTGTTATTTTATCATTAGAATATATACTGTTAAAATCTATAAATACAATGAAATTAAATAAATACACATTTTTTTTATGAGTAGTCGTCTTCGACTGTAACCGCGTAGGTACCGTAGCCGTAGTCGTAGCCGTAGCGGTAATCTTAGCCGTAGCAGTAGTCGTAGCCGTAGCGGTAGTAGTAGCCATAGCGGCAGACGTAGCTGTAGCGGCAGTTGTAGCCGTAGCGGCAATCGTAGCCGTAGTGGTAGTCGTAGCCGTGGTGATAGTCGTAAACGTAGTGGTAGTCGTAGCCGTAGCCGTAGCCGTAGCTGTTTAGCCGATGATGCTGTTTAATGTTATATGACAAGTGAGAAATATATGTCAATTCTGTTTACTAGTAAAATACCAATATCCTAATAAGGTAGACCGTTCCAATAATCCTATGTTAGGATTTATCATCCTTGGCTTTATTCGGCCTTACATTTTCAAAACTGACAAAAAAGTAGAACCTTTTTTGTCAGTTAACTCGCTTATTATTGCATCAGCACATCTTTTGTTCGTGACAAGTTCCAAAACTTAAATTACAAGTTATTAACTCGATTATTATCACTATCACTAGCAAGTAGCAGTAACCCCGTTTGTTAAAAATGAAGTTCTTGTTGCTTTTAACGGTGAAACCAGATCGCAATCTTGAACTATTTAACACTCATCTAAATACATTTACGTAGTTGTATTTTGGAGATTTGCTACATAACTTCGTCGATATCGTTTTTAAGTACTAGTACAACAGAAAACTGAGGATTGAGGTATGTAATTTAAAACTTAATTTAATGAAGAGCAATGAATGAGCTTGATTCTCTCGATCGTTATTTATAGAGCTGGACACCAGGAGAGTATGAATACGTAGTACATGGGAGCTGAATAGCAAATAGAACTACTTTCACTTTCTATGAACTTGAGTTATGATGACAGAGACACCATCAGTCTTTCTCAGGTTCTCTCTCTGCGCGTAATTTGTTCACACACACAAGATACCATTACGCCTGTATTCCCTAGCCTATTACCCGTTGGCAGAGGCATACTAATGTACACCCACAGTTCACTTTTATATTTAGGTCCCACGTAATATGGTAATATGGGTTGACCCTATTGTCACCAGGCACAAATCCCAAACTCTGACTGAGCTGACTCTGACTAAACCAAAGCTGTGACTGAGAATTTAATAGAAAAACTCGAGCTGATAATCAAACTTAACACCTCTAGTGTACCAGTCGCACTTGCGACCACTCTACTATTGAGGTAGTTCATTTTAATCTCAATTATAATTAGATGATTATGCCTACCGGTTCTGATTAGGTTTACCAATATTATTTTACCGGAAAATCGTTCCAAACTTGGTAAAGTTATCAAAAATTGCATTCGCTTACATTTATTTCCAGTGAAATATTTGGGAGGAAATGGTAGAGTGGGAACCTAGATTAAACGGTGCCGGAATCCAAATAATATCAGAATTTGATTAAATTGGGTTTGAATTACGATTTATTTCGGTATTACGTTCGTAAGAGAAATTCGGTCCACCGGACTCTCAACGCAGGATTTCAAAGCTCTTGTATTTAATAAACCCACAAATAAATACTTAACCAAATTATTCTAAAATTACGGTTCCCAAAAGTTTCATAGGAATAACTATTATCCTTGTCTAACCGTGAAAATTAAGATCATAAAATTCAGAGCATTCAAATCGCTTTGAAGGCGCCAATATTGGATCAATATCTTTTACTATGAGCACCAGTGCAACATGAAATTGAGGCTGCATTCGTTATGGAGCTTGGTTCTCCCGACCGTTATTTATAGAGCTAGTCACTAGGAGAGTATGAAAATGAAGCTCATCTGAGTAGAATGCATAAAACTTTTCCTTTTTATGGACGTGCGTAGAGAGCGACAGCATCATGTATTCAAATTCTAGAATAGAATTTCGTTCTGCAATGTGGCGGTGTTCATTTTTGTACCAGATTTTTAGAAATACCCTGTACCGTGTGTAAAAAGATAATGCTCTAGTTAAAAACATAGTCTAAATTTTAGTTACATCTACAATAATAGAACTTCATCACAAAACACATCCTGACACACATTTTTAAACGCCTGCCAAAAATATACCTATTTTACTACCAATAAAATTCGACGTATAAAATAAAATTCGAATAAAACCCAACATTTTGCACAATATTTGGTGACCATCCATTTTGGGAAGCAAAAATAATATTTGTACAAAACGTGCAATTCTTTTGATGTGTGTTTATTTGATTGGGACAATAATATAGTTTATTTTAGAATAGTCATTTCAATTTTTTTGGAGTTATTTGGTACTTAGAGTTAGGGTGTAAAAAATATTTCTGGTGAGCGTTTAAATTATACCCTTTTACTAGTACGTACGCAGAAAAATAAGCTCTCTTAATCAAGAGCTGTTGTGATTTTATTGTACGATTTTTTTATGTGCCTGAGCAATTCAGGAATTTTATTAATATTCAAACAGAATATTGTTATACGGTGTGAATTTTCATTTTCAGTTAATAGAACTTATCTTGAACTATTACGATTTAATTAATTTAATTATAAAAGTGCAGTAAGATGCATCTCTACTTGCCGAGGCACATCATTGAAGTCGTACTCATAATAACTATTTAATTATTTACATGATTTTATTGAAATTTCTTATGTAAGCGCCGATCAATAATATTGCACATGTGTCTATATATACTCGTAGACACTAGTCGCAGACGTACTAGATTTATCAGATTGTTGTGTCAATCATCACTGCTTTGTAGTATGTTTTTTATTCTAGGTACAGTAAGAAGGCAAATACTACGAAAAGATACCCTTATTATTGTTACAAAATTAAAACAAATTTAACATTTCATTCTATTTATTTATAAATAAAAAAAAATAAGACGGGAAAATGAAATCAAATATTTACTTACATGATTAATATTCACTTGATTTTAAATCTGTAATACATAGTAAGCTATTTTTGTTTTGGGTGGACTCGTTAGGTAAGTAAGTATACAAACCATGATCAAACCATGAGCCTACATGAAAATTATTGCCTACATGGAACAACCTACATGGAAATGAATAAAAAGGCATTCTGAATTATTTTTATGATATGAAAGGTTGATTCCTAGACAGATCATTGTATATAGTACCTATGTATGATGCAACGGCAGTGACGTCATTCGATCGATATATCATGACTCCCAAATACTAGCGCAACAGGAATGAAAGGATATGTATGCATTTACCATTTAACGTTTGATTCTTGTTTAACAGGTAAAGGAACTTAATATACTAAAAAATAAGTTTAATATATTTATGTTCAACCTTCACTTTCATTTTAAAGATTAAAATTTCTTTAACTATCTATTTTATAAATGTTGAATTTCAATAAATCCCAACATTCGTTTTCTAATCAAAGACTAAATTAGTACCTACCAATATTATGATTTACATAACTAGAACAATTGATTTTTTTACAAAGTAGGGATCAAACCTATTTTGCTTAGAGTTTAACCGCCAAAAAATGAAAACTTTTTGTTATACTCGTCGTCGATCTGTTCCTTTCTCTTTCGTTGGTGCACACAAATGCATATCGTAAATCCAAGTGTGTGTGCTCGACGACTTGACATAACAGAAAGTTAAACATCCTGGCCTTTATTATACCCTAGTGCAACGAAACTATTTATAGACTTCAGCCAGAAGGAAAATCGAATGCAAGATAGAAGTAGAAATAGAAAGCGAACCGTAATGTATGTACGAGCCCCGATGCAAAATAGTTCGTCTAGTATGGAAAGTAGTGCAAAGCGTAAAATATAGAAAGTAATTATTGGTAAAATAATTAAGAACATTTAATAAAAAGTAACCCCCAATTTGAGGAACATTTTATAGTTTATTTTAACATAACTGAAATTCTTTCATGACTTTACATAACATAAAAAAATTAAATAAATATTCTAAAAAACATAACACAAAAGTATTCGTCTACCCTTGTCACTCACGCAAAATAGTTCGTCTACCACTTAGTTGTGTCGCCTTTTGTTTTGCTTATAACTTCTTCGAATTTAAAACAGTATATGTATTTAAAAAGCTAAAATAGTTTATTGGTTTATAATTAAAAAATGGCATAAGTAACGCGACGTGTGACAGTAGAACAGCTTAATATTTTATATAGATATACAAAAATAATGAAGTTGAAAAAATCTCACAGAGAAAATTTCACACTAGACGAACTATTTTGCATCGGGGCTCGTAAATGTCCAAGATGTTTATTTTCATGATATTTTTCTAGCGCATGCCTAAGCTATAATAATCCAGCAATATCACGTTTCCCTGACAAGTATTTACAATATCTGGAACAACAATAACGTAGGAAGTTATCAGTAAAGCCGAGGGTGAATTTTTTTGCTGGCTTAAGTGCTTCTATTCTATTAATTTAGTATAAACTACTTTAATGAAATATATGGAATTTTTACAGACATTTATAATAATTTATCATACCAATATATAAATACGAAGTTCACGTTCATTCATAACACATATTCAATCGTAGCATTTACTACGACCGGCCGCGTAGCATGCGTAGCCATGACGTCACTCAATTCGTAGTAACACGTCGTAGCTTACTTTGCTAGTAGTGATTTTCCAATAATTCTCAGACAGAAAGATTTTTTTGCAATAAAATACATAACATAAGCAACCTATTATACTGTCCCACTGCTGGGCACGGGTCTCCTCTCAGAATGAGAGGGATTAGGCTATAGTCCACCACGCTGGTCTAGTGCGGGTTGGCAGACTTCACACGCCATCGAGAAAATCTCTCAGGCATGCACGTTTCCTCACGAAGTCCTTCACCGTTTAAGCGCGTGATAATTAACTATTTAATATGCACATGTGACTTCGAAAAGTCAAAGATAAGTGCCTTGGGTTCGAACTCGAGACCTTTGACTTGGCAGTCCAACGGTCATACCACTAGTGCTTGTAATAAGATATTATTATATTAACTAATATTGGTACCGTTTTTTTTATTGTTTAAACTGAGGATATAACATACATTTATCCTTACGGTGCGACTTAAAAGTAGTCCTTATTACAACATATTTAGTATCAAGTTCAAGTAAGTCGGTAGACTCGAGCTGCAGTTGAAATTGTCATTAGCCTGTACCAATTTAATAATTCACCTCGTTGCTATGAAACCCTGGTAGTGCAATAAAGCAATAATAATTTCGCCATAACAATTCGGTTGGATATTATTATTATTTAATTATTCACATAGACACATTACATTCTTTTTATCTTTCTGTAAAGTTGTAATAGTTGCTTCTTATTTTAATTATTAATTTAAGATAAGTTGAATAAAAAAAATAAACTCAGATCTCCGAAAAACCAGACAGCCGGTTTGCCCTTAGAATAAAAGCAATTGGATTACGTAAATCTGGGGAGACCATGCTTCATCACTGTATTAATGATGAGAGACATTGATTTGAGAGTTCGGAGAAAAATAGTATATAGTATAGGTAATGTATGTTTAACACTACATAATTAAGTTGTTTACTAAAAACGATTCAAAAGTGACATATTTGAACCTTCAGATTTGAATAAAGCTTCTTAGTTATAATATTTCCATGACCACATACATAAATAGATAATAATAAATTGAATAAATGTTACCAAAAGAATACTCCTCGGCGGGGGATCGAACCCCGGTCGTCCGCGTGACAGGCGGATATACTGACCACTATACTACCGAGGATTGTGATAGGAAGCCTCAAATCAAGGTAAACTTACTTCTATCTGTGTTTTAAAACTACGAATTTGTCGACAGCAGCGAAGTTTAACTAAAAAAAACACAAAGATATTAGACATGACAATTTGTCAAGAATCATAATGAATAAATACCATAATTTATGTAACTAGATTTCAAAGGATTGAGATTTGTTTCATTGCATGCAGGCCCTCTATGGAAACAAGAGGATAACACGTACACCCGCGAGCTGCGTTGTGACCGAGTTCCCGTTCTGCACGCTAGATAGTGCATTTACAAGTAACACCTGGCTGCCTGGTTAGATTGCACCATCGAATATGAACGAATGTAATTATTGTGGTTTTAAGACATAATCTCGGTAACTCATCCATCTATATGGGTCTTGCTATATAGGTTTAATAATGCACTAAGGCTACATGACTTGGAAAGAGTTTAAACTATGTATTTACCCAGCAGATCATCATTTTATGCATGACATCAATGTCATGCATAAAATGATGATCTGCTGAATTCTATTTACCAGTACAGTAAAACCAAAATATGTTTTCGATAAAGTTTTTAATAGCCAGAATTGAGTAAGACTTTTAGCCACGCTAACCCCACAAACATAGGTAATATCGACAGTCCCACCACCTGTGTTGCGGCCGATCTCGATGGTACTATCATTTCATCAATGGTGACGACTTTTACCTATCAGTCCAGGTACATTCAAGCAATATAGATCTGCTATTTGAATTATATAATCCCTCTACTAAAATATTAGATTCAATTCAACAGCTTTGCGTGCCAGTGCTACGTTTAGTATGCAAATAAATATGAATCGATAGATACACATACATAAGTACATCAATACAAGATTATATTGGATCCTATTCAATGTTAAATTAACCTTCCATAAAATACATATGTACATACATATGTCGTTTATTTTATACATCTTAAAGACACAATATTCCTCGTAGTGATGAGTATTTTCGACGCACGACGTTAATAGTTCAATGTTGTACCTGTTGTAACACAATATTTCAATTTAATAATTATTGACATAACTTTAGTGTTTCATTTTCGTAATTTTATAAAAAATGATCCATTTTTTATGTGTAGGTAATCTGCTGTTAATGTCAATCGTTTTTTTTTAGTTTTTTTTATCCCATCATGGGATATGGCGCCGGCAAATAAACATTTTGTGTATTTGCCAGTGTCAAATGGAGTAAACAAGTAATATTTATTAGATACCGTCATGGGATTATATTTTAAGGCACCACACTTTTTGTGTTTGCTTGTGTCAAGTATACAGAATAATCTCCAGTAAGACAATGGAAACTTCACTAAGGCTTCGATGGAATTTAGGCGTGAACACAAAAGTCACGATTTTCAATTTTAAATCATTTGCCTACACTCGCACACGTTCACGGAGACTTAATGGTTAACTATCCACTATAATTACACATTAAACTTCGGAGAAACACAAGTTTTGGAAAATAATATAAAACCGACAAAGTGCACATTACATTTTCCCGCTTTAACTCCGTCAACCGATTTCTTGACAGCAAGCTTTGATTGAAACTTGAACTTTTAAAACTAAAATACCTGCAAATGTTAAACAATTAAAGACTTTAAAAAATATACAGAGATACCAGTTCCGCATAACACTACAACGCTGCTTGTGACATTATTAATGTTACAAAATTGCTAATTTGAACTCTGAGACGTTTATGAGTTCCTAGTATCATGTCAAATCCGTACGTACCAGTTTGACATGGCTACAGAAAATCACGCAGGCGCGTTGAGGACAAAACCACGTGGAATTTCAACGTACGCATGGTGACACGTTTGGCGTAGCGGCTGAGCGATCGGCTTCTGCGTCACGTGTCGTGGGTTCGATCCCCACACGGAGTAAATATTTGTATGATCTACAGGTAGTTGTTCCGGGTCTGGGCGTTTGTGTATGTGAGAATTTGTGTTTGTAAACGCACCCACGATACAGGAGAAAATCCTAGTGTGGGGCAACGTTTTTTTAAAGAAAAAAAAAAAAAAACAGTTGCTCTATTTTTATTTTTATTTAATCACATGACGGGGTCCTGCCATCTTGACTTTCATGCTCAATGAAAATATTCTACTATTTAAACCGCTTTAAATATTAATAATATTTTTACTGCGATCAGTCAAATTATATTAACAGATAATTTTATGTTAATTTATATTTCTACTGATCGCTTCTAATAAATAGGAAGAAAGAAAGAAAAACCGTTTATTTGGCCAACAAGTTACATAGCGTACATGATTGTGTATTTGTAATTTGTTCCTAAAATAAACAATCTCTTTACATTATACCTATATGTAAACTACACATAAATATACGCTTTTAATTTATTTTCATTGTTTATCTCGTAATCGTAGCCAACTTCTTTTGGAGTTATGTTATCCTAGTCTCGCTGTGGCTATAGCCATGACAACGGCGTTTCGCTTCCCGAGCAACGATACCACGTCGGTTCCATAGTTACCATGCTGTCATGTTTTTTGTAATGAAAAGAGTTCCACTTGAAAATCTAGTTGTTGCTTTTTACCAAGGTGTTAAAGATTCAGTGCAGACAGGGATAGTATGTATCTAATAAGAATATTTAAATAAAGAGAACTAATAAACCACCCCCACGATACTTTACACAAACATTATGCCGTTTTATAACTGCCGCAGGGTACCCGGACTTAATATAGGAAATCAAGTGAAGATTTCCTTCTAAATGGAGCTTCTGCGAGTCCTATTATCCTAGTATCAAAGCGTAAAACAACTTCTATCCGCCCAACCGACGTGCTTTTTATATTTTGTACGTAAAAAGTGGATGTACTTAGGAATTGTTTATAATAAGCGATAAGAAATACTGCTGAATAATAAGGATTCAATTAATGAATATAATCTAAAGAGTACGTCAAGATTATAAAAAACGATGGGTCAATACTAAATACCGCTCAGCTGAATCAAATAACTATGTAAATTTATAAAACTTTTTTTATCAACATTGTTTGATATTAGTAAAATGCATCGAATAAATTCTAAGCTAGTTTTATACAAGAATTTATTGATCCAATGTACATACAACAAACAATGTGTAGAAAAAATATAATGTTTCATCGGCACACTACTATGTAGAACAAAATATTTATTTAAAACAAACTACAAACAATGTGTAGAAAAAAAAATAAAGCCTCACCGTCGGCACAATATGTACAAAAAAATTATCTCTCGAAGCTCAAGCACGTCGTAGCAAGTGTGTACTACGTGTGATACGACGTGGTCGTGTATTTTTATCCATTGTTTAATAAATACATACTTACATACATACATACACTCACGCCTTTCTCCCACAGGGGTAGGCAGAAGAGCAATAGGTAAAACGGTAATTAAATAGCTAAAAATTGTACCTAACTAAAAACATTGATTATGCCTTTTCACGACTTGGGTTTATTAATGTCGATCGATGTTGAGTGATATAATTTATGTTAATATAACTCTAGGGGCCGATAGACCCATTGACGTTCCTTGGAAAGTAATGAAGTTGTCTACTAAAATATTTTAATATAGGTGGAAAACTGAACTCTATACCTATCATTTCTACGTGCTATTTTGACGTATCGTTCCTTAAAAGGTAATGAAGTTGTCAGCTATATAATTTTAATATACGCCGAAAAATAAACTCTACGAACTTACTTACGTACCATGACACTAGGAGCTCACGAAGATGGAAAAGTTGCTGCTGCAGTAGCGTTAATTTAAACTGATCTCTCTTGTTATTAACTTTAAATCTTAAATTTTATACTATTTGCAGGCAATTTTCTTGTAGAAAATCAAGTTTCATGCAGTAGTTTTTGTGTGATACGGCTACAAAGATACAGACAGATAGACAATAATTTAAAAAAAAGTTGGCTTCTGTTGCTCTAATAAAGTTATATTAGTTTTTCTTCAATATCTAAACTGGCTGATGTTTGTACACATCAGCCTGTTACAATTTTATAATATTATATTTTATGTAGGTACTAGAAGATTATACATATGTCAAGGAATATGTGGCGGTTAGTCCCATAATGTTCTAGTCCCTCAATGCTCGACTCGAATAATACCTACTAAAAAGTTTCGCTATGTACGCAATTCTTCGATTCTAAAAAAAATCGATTCAATTGTAAACAATGAAAGGTACAGTTGGAATAAAAAAAGTGATTGAATTCAAGATAACAAAGTAAAAAAAAATACGAAAATGATTGAATATCGGGAAAATAAAAAATAAGGTAATCCTATTTTTCGATCTAGTTTCAAATTAATTATAATATAAAATATGATTGTTAAAAAAAATTAATATTGTAAATTGGCATAATGCCATAACTCCTTTGCCTCTTCACGTCTTTAAATCTGTTTTTCATTCATTCAATATCGTACAGATCAGCACGTCACTAAAGCTTTAGAAAAAAAATCTGTCAAATTAATACAAATTTTCTAAATTTGATAATTTTTACATATTTCCGTCGAAATTGCAATAAAAAACGAAATATCAAACGGAATATTAAATATGAAAGTGATTGATTCCAACATCAGAATGTAATGAAGTGATAGCGAAATCAGTATGAAATCGATTTTGATGGTTTGTTTGTAAAGTTTTCAGTTTTGATTGGATTAAACTTTAGGTATACGAGTAAGTCGTAGCGGAATATATGTAATTAAGTATCATACTTTGGTTTTCGTGGCAATTCGTAAAGCGGAAACCTATTTTAATTATACCGTTTAGTATTATTAACTGGAGACCTAATAATATTTAAATTTTACATTATAGCGTTTTATTTACACACAACAGCTATGGTTGTAGTTTGTTTTGAATGAATTGAAATAAACCCTTAATTTATCCACTTATGTTATTGCAAACGCTAGGTACCTCAATATTATTTAAGGTGAAACACCATAATATTAATAGATTTTAACAATGTTTTTATATTGCATTCGGTGCAAGCTAACGACTGAAAACTGCATTGGAACTAAAATTCTTGGACCTGCATACAATGTACTAGGACACTATTGACGCCAGGAAGTCTATATAACACCAACACAGGAGGTCGAATGTATTGGGATGCACACATTTGCAGCTGGAGTTGGGGGTAGTTGGTGCAAAGAAAGTTGAAAGTTCGTTGAAAAGAGATAGCAACATATTATGAAACTTTATCGGCCTTATTCCAAAACACAGACTAACTTTAGTACCGGCTTTAGTACTAGGATTGATCCATGGACTAAATAAAACGTTATTATAAAACATAGTTTATCACCAAAGCAAGGATACTGGTTTCTGACACTTACGCGAATATTAGACATTGAAATAAAACTACTTTTTACGGATTTTGAGACTAGACTAGACAGTCTACCCGTGACCATGGATGCTGTAAAGGATCCGAAACGTCGGGAATCAAATAATATCAATACAACGCGATAAAATCCGTAAAAAGTAGTTTTATTTCAATGACCAAAGCAAGGATTATCTCTGGTACCAAAGTTAAACCACTGAGACCCTTAGTTTAACTATGGACTAACCTTAAAACTACTTTATTGGAGCCAGAATCTAGTCGTTGTCAAATGTCCGCAAAGACGCAAATTGAGATACCGAGAGAACCGCGGCCAGATAATGGCCTAAATTACTATATATTGGCAAAAATCTAAAAATTTGCTTGAAAGACATGATCGTATTTGGAAGATTTGTTTATGTAAGCGACGTCTCGACAATCTGTTAGACGTCGTAATCGTGTGAACCCTGTTTGGTGACAAAGATTTTAATAAGATAAAATTAATTTAATAAAATGTCTCACTAAAATTTTTTCAGAAATCCAATTTTCATCGCATTTTTTCTTTTGTTGTTTGTTCCATTTCATTTTTATTTATCACTATTTAACCACACACAATCTCCCTAACTACATAAAAATTAATTATACACCTATCTACTGAATTACTGAGAAGTATGAACAAATAATGAAATCATTTAGTTAATATATGTACGAACACAACCAGAACATTTTTATCGGGTCAAATATCGCGCGCGCGTATGCTAGCTTTGGTTCCGTTTCACTCAGAGTTGTTGAAAAATATAGCAACTTGATTATAAAAAGCGTGTCAAAAATATAAGCTGTGCTTACTCAATAAATTGATCAGTAAGTCCGGGTTTAAGCCAAGACTTACGCATTTTTTTTTAATAAGACGGTTATGAGTCACGTGACTGACCCAAAGTTCACCCATGCCAAAGATTAAAAACAACATAACATACATACTACGCCTGTATTCCTCGAAGGATTAGGCAGAGGCGTACACATACCGGCGAACAGTGCGTGTACATTAGTACACGCACTGTTCGCCGGTATGTTTAGGTCCATGTAATAGGGGGGGCGAACCTATTGCCATTAACCGGGCTCAAATCCAAACTCCAAGCTGTCAATGAGAAATTCATATAAAAATCCAATAACAGTGTTCGATCAACCCAGGACCTCTGGCATACCAGTCACGCTTAGGACCACTGGACTAAACATTTAAATTAGATGTTCAATAATTTAATCATGAAATAGTCAGTAAACGGCCTTATAAGCCTAGTGGTCCGAAATTCTCAGCGGTAGGTCGGAATTTGGGATTTGTGCCCGGTTAATGGCTCGCCCCCTAATACATGTAACCTCAATATAAAAATTATGCGGAATCATACCGGCGAATTGTGGTTGTACATCAATAGGCCTCTGCCTAACCCTCCAGGGAATACAGGCGTGTTGGCATGTATGTAAATAGTCGGTGGACTTATTGAATGAACAGAAGGACGACTGTTTGAAGAACCTGTCGACTACTACGCACCCGACCTTTTCGTAGGACCTCGCCAATAAGATCAGCGGATGTCCTTCTAGGGCGACTTCCTCCGATGCCATTACGATGGTGACATTCGGCTCATAAATTCCTTTGGTTAATCGTGATTAATTCATTCATTTCATGTTTATAACCTTGTATAATATTCTCGTTATTAATCAACGGGAAGATGATAAAAAATGCTAAACAACATAGCGGTTAGTCCCCCTATGCTGTAGTCCCGCTATGCTCGACTCGTTAATTATAAAAAGTTTTGGTTTGCACGAAATCACATTCGCGGGCAGTGATAAATAAAACTGTTACAGTGTAATATATTTTATTTATCCATTTCAAAAATAAATTAAGATAACCTAGTAAGTATTTACTTTATGCGATAATTAATCATCACTAAATATAATACAACAGGTCAAGTTTTGCCCTTGTTATGAGAAGCAAGTGTTATCAATATCTGGTCTTTACGCTCCTTTATATTTTACTAGTTTTCTGCCCATGACTTCATCTAAATGTTAAATCAGGATTTGAACTATTCAAACGTCGCTTCGCATTTATATGTAGATACTTAATATGTGAAATGAAATAAAATAAAATGTCAATGGTTTGGGGTTTTTTTTTTAGCTAGATGGCTTCGGCATTTCCTAACTGACGACCTCTGAGAAGAAACACCGAAACAAACTCAGAGAATCATGGTCTCTTTTAAAGTCCAGACATGGAAGAACACTTATATGTGAGTGTTACGATGTAGGGTAATGTCTGAAATGGCCTTTTGAGGAAAGAACCATAGCAGCTTTGAGTAGACCAGTCCCAACTGACGGCACGCATGCATCAGTCATCGTGTAGCTCAACCATAATTTAGGGAGCTCAACGACCTGTCGCACGACCATACCAGATCAGCAGGACATTCGTGTAGGTCTAATGAAGTTCCCAAAGCCTCCAGACTATAATAAGCTTGTTTAATTATCATGTATCAAAAGCCTACATGGTACTCACATTTACAAATTATATTTTTTTTTTATGAAATCTCTTGAATATCGCGGCAAAATAGTAACAAATTCATGGATGTCAAAATTCAATTCAATAATAAAAGAGTAATTAAAATGTCAACAATTAAAATGTCATAACAATGAAAATGTGATAACAATCAAAATGTCATAACAATTAAGATGTCAACACTCAAAATAACATTGTCACATTACATTTCGGATACACAAAATGGTACCGATACCATGTATTAGTAAGATAGGATTTTATGACGAAGTCTACAGTAGCTACTGAGGCAGAGTAGACAGTAGACATCTTGGCAACTTACTTTTGCGTATGCATAACCTATGCTAAGAAGCTAGTGTCGCTACAATATTTGTATTACAATTTAATCAGGCTGAATTTAAGAAATGCCAAACAAAACACTTTTATTCGCTACCGAAAATTCATAATACTGTTACGAGCTAGGGTTCGGGATAAATTTAATTAACACCAATTTCACCGAAACAACAAATATTTTAATTAACTTGACAATCACACAACAGAAATTACTGAGAGAGTCACTACAGTATCACTTATCGCACTATAAAGTCGCACTTGTAATCACTTAACATCGCTTCGATATTCACTTCACCGTGTTCAGAACTAAACTGCCCTGGCCGACCCTCACGACCTGTATTTATATGAGTCACGAAGATTCTAGAATCGAACATTCTCGATAGGTCCACAAAATACGAGTAGGTAAGTACCTAAGTACCTACCTATAAACAATAGACGATAAAGTGATCGTCTATTGTTTACGGTCATCCAACTTGAACCCGGCTTTTCTTCGAATGTTCTACGTGCTTCTACGACTTATCTAGAATCTTCGTGACCCATCCCCGTACTAATAGTTACTCGGCGTAACACTACCCCCTCCTAAGACATGCTCGTCCCGAGCATGATTAGATCCGTAATAACGCGTCAAACGATCCACATGAACGATCTTCGGAGCACCTCTTGGCCCTTTTTGAATCCGGTAGGTGACATCGTTCATCTTAGTCACGACTCGGTAGGGGCCGTCCCATTTTGCCTGTAACTTGGGAGACTTTCCTTTGCTGCGAACCGGGTTATGTAGCCATACTAGTGAGCCCTCATCAAATCTGCCTTTGTTGTTCATCTTGCGGTCAAAACGGGACTTCATTCTCTCGGACTTTTGGCAGCCTGGTTGTCTGACATGCTCTGAGCATTCTTCTCGTGCATCACTTAAATTTGCTCTCAATATCCTCACGGGCACCGGTACTGTAGCCTCTTGTCGGACGCCAAAATAATCGCCATCTTTATTCTTCCTCCAGTTTTCGGAGCACCGTCTGCTCGAAAAACTTCCATTGGTACTTCTTCGCTTAAGGCAACTCATCCGGAGGTGACCTTTTTCTCCACAGGTGTAACATCTTGGAGCTGCCATCCTGTTCCTTTCTTCATGTACTCGGTCCTTTTTCAATATTTGACCTCTCCAACAACTAGCTTGAAGGTGTCCCCGTTTACCACAGGTGTAGCATCTAGGCGATATTACACCTTCCCTTCGAACTTCGCTGCGCCTGGCACAACCCACCTGGAAGTGGCCCTTTTCTCCGCAGATGTAGCATCTAGGCCATGCTACATTATCCCTTCGACCCTCTCTGCGCTTAGGGCATCCCCACTGGAAATGGCCTTTTTCTCCACAAATGTAGCATCTAGGTGATGCTGCACCAACCCTTCGACCGTCACTGCGCCTCGGGCATCCCGCCTGCGTATGCCCCTTCTCCCCACAGCAATGACATGTCGGTAACACGACTTCCCAGATACGATCAGTCCGATGGTCCTGTCTAACTGCCTCTACTTCTAAGGCATGGGCTAAGGCGTCTTTCAATGTCTTGTCGTGTCCAAGCCTCACCGCAGCTCTGACTTCAAGGTCACGAACTCCATCGACAAACGCTTGGACAAGATTACCGTCGATGAGCGCAGGTGTAGACTGGTATGCTTTTCGAACCAGCTTTTCAACTTCCACGGCCCACTGCTGTAGGGTCTCGGCACTACGCTGTACCCGATCCTTTAGCTGAGCACGAAACACCTACTCCAGATGGGCGTCACCGTATCTTGAGTCCAACGCCTCAATCAGCTGGTCGTAGGTCATGTCCTTGCCGAGGGCCTCCAGTACTGTCAAAGCCCGGTCGCGGAGGCATAAGGTGAGTGCTGTCTTTGCCTGACCTTTGTCCCATCCGTTCGACTACATAAAGGCTTCAAATTGCATTTTGTATGCCGACCATGAAGAGGTTCCGTCAAATGGCGGCACTTTAAATCCACGTAGGGAGGTCGTTATGGGTGCAGCATTCACGGAAGTCGCAAGTACGTTTCGTGCCTTTAGATCACCTAACGCCTTTGTCACGTCAGCAATCTGTTCCTCAGTTTTAGAAATCCGGGTCTCGTGCTGTTCCACCTGCTCCTTCATAACACCGAGCTGTTTGCCAAGAGTCCCATGAAGGTCTTTTATGAGGACCATCTGTTCCTCTTGACGTCTGGTATGCTCCTCTTCCCGACGTGCCTGCTCCTCTTTGTCGCGTTGCAGCTGTTCCCGCAATAGACGTGCCTGCTCTTCTTTGTCGCGTTGCAGCTGTTCCCGCAATAGACGTGCCTGCTCTTCTTTGTCGCGTTGCAGCTGTTCCCGCAGTTGGTGTGCCTGCTCTTCCTGACGGCGAGCCTGCTCTTCCTGACGGCGAGCCTGCTCTTCCTGACGGCGAGCCTGCTCTTCCTGACGGCGAGCCTGCTCTTCCTGACGGCCGGCCTGCTCCTGCATCATTGCCATCAAGGCCGCCAGGTCAACCGTTGGTGCTGGAGAAGTTCCAGATGGACCAGCAACTGGGTCTCTAGTTGGTTGCTGATGACCCATCTCTTGCTGCCGCTGACTTCTGGTACGGATACCTTCCGTATCTTCCTTCGGTAAAACCGGCATAATTTATCCCACAACTTCTGACACCAATTGTTACGCGCTAGGGTTCGGGATAAATTTAATTAACACCAATTTCACCGAAACAACAAATATTTTAATTAACTTGGCAATCACACAACAGAAATTACTGAGAGAGTCACTACAGTATCACTTATCGCACTATAAAGTCGATCTTGTAATCACTTAACTTCGCTTCGATATTCACTTCACCGTGTTCAGAACTAAACTGCCCTGGCCGACACTCACGACCTGTATTTATATGAGTCACGAAGATTCTAGAATCGAACATTCTCGATAGGTCCACAAAATACGAGTAGGTAAGTACCTAAGTACCTACCTATAAACAATAGACGATAAAGTGATCGTCTATTGTTTACGGTCATCCAACTTGAACCCGGCTTTTCTTCGAATGTTCTACGTGCTTCTACGACTTATCTAGAATCTTCGTGACCCATCCCCGTACTAATAGTTACTCGGCGTAACAATACAACAAATAAAAAAAAGTTATTTTACTTTAATTTTATTTTAATTTTCATGGTCAGGACGATTGAGTAAAAGTCAAATTGGTGTACTAAGCCTCTGTACTAATGTTATTCTAAAAGCTAAAAGACTGAAAAGTGCATCGAACCTTAAACAGTGCTTCGTATAGTTTCACCTGCCTTTGGTAATTAGTACACGATCTATATATATTTTTTATTTTATTTTTCATGAACGCATGCTAAACATTCCCATAAATTTAAATAGAAGAAAAATTCGGTCTCTGATGGTTTCAAACTCTTCGAAACCACTCTCAAATAAGTGGTCTCAGTAGTGTGTTTGACTAAAGCTGTCGATGCACTTAACCGGAGGGATTCAGGTTCGTAGCCTGCACGAGACCGAATTTTTCTTCCACTATTTATATATTTAAGGTCTATGAAGTTCACTATACCATCCTTGTGATTTTAATTATAATCCTTGGAGAGAAAGAGACTTCATATATCGACAGGGTTACTCGGAGATAATCCTGTACAAAGATAACCTAAATGCAACAAAAAAGGAGTTGACTTTTAGACATTATTGTAATGTTTTTGTAAATAAAATTGAATGCAGTATTAAAATTAACAAAATATTCATCGTATGCGAATGAATGAAGGGTTGCAGTTCTGCCAAAATAAACTAGAATAAATATTGACCCCCCGGTTAACTTTTAATACTTCAGGTTTTTGCTCTAAAATCTGCCACAAAAACCATGGATAATATCCATGGTTTTCGTGGCAGTTTATATATTAAATAAACTAGCAATAACAACCTTTATAACCAACCTTTACGTTTTGAGCAAAACTCGATGTCTACTTACAATAATACAAACAAAATTCCTCTATGACACAATAACATTTAAAATCGCCAATTAAATCATTATTTAAAAGTAAGCACCTTAAAGTTATGGATTTTGTTTAAGATTAACAAAAATTAGTTAAACAATCTTGACCATGTCAGGCACCATAGTCGTTATGTTTTCACTGTAACTAGATGGCGTTGGCGTCGAATTAGAAGTCGCTATGGTTTCGTTCCCGAGACACGTATAAAGGCGAAGGCGAAAATCACTCTTTACTGACCACCTAAACCATCTTGATAGATTTGGTTAAGGGGTTCATCCAATTTTCACAATTTTTGAAAAGCTAACGTCCTTAATTGTGACGGTAGCTTCTTTATTACGAAGTAACATTCTAGGAATTCCCCAATACAGGTGGTAGCTGTAGGAGGCTATGAACAAAATACTTATTACTGCCTCTCAAACTATTACGTTATTATTCAACGTTTTGGTCCTAAACTACACGTTCAATTTTGTTAATTGATGTGTCTTAATTTGTTATTATTATTGTTCAGAGTAAGAAATATTGTTGGGGAAAAATGTTATATATAAAACTAAGGCGTGTTAGCTACACCATTTATAACAAAAGAACGGCAGGAGCGATTTTTATGATCTTTAATTTGTCTCACCTCGAATAGCAAATTAACTATTTAATTAATACATCGAAAAAATTCACGAAAATGACTATGGGACGCAAGTGAAACTGCGGGCAATAGCTAGTAGTTATTAAAATAAATTCTTTTGGTATTACGAAATCGCTTAATGGCTTGTCAGGTAAGTTAATTACAAAATAAAGGGTTGCACTGTCTCGTGAGAAATAATATAGTTACTCACACAAAAATGCTTAACGGATATTAACATGTGTGTACTCACTCACCCAAACATAACAAAATGTACTTCCTGGCATTTGTGATGCCCCAGTGTCACAAATCTATTTATAGATATGGTCAAACTACATAATCATATAGAAGAAAAATGATCGCAATAAAGAAATACTATAGATACGACAAATAAATACAAGTCAACCTCAGGAATTTTAACTATTTCATTCAAAGACAACATATAGTTAAAAAGAGGTAGACACGTTATCATCCTTCAAACGTGAATGTTGTGACAAACCTATGCGGTTGCCCGACCTAAGGTGTAGAAGTGTGTTTGACAGCGCTATTGACAGCAATACATTTTAATTTATTTATAAGTGCCGTCTTGTGCTGCGATACTGCACAGATTACGAATATTATACTCGTACTAATGTAAGAAAAGAGCATGGAGTATTTTATTACAAGTAAGTTAATAAATTCTTAGCTCCCGTGCAATTTATTATACTTTCTTCTTTAATATGACAGAATGGGAATGGATACTTTTTGACCGACTTCAAATTAAAAAAAAGGAGGAGGTTCTATGTTCGGCTGTATGTATTTTTTTTATGTATGTTCACCCATATCTTCGTCAATTGCGGACCAATTTGAAATTTTCTTTTTTATTTTGAAAGAGTACACTTCGAAGGTGGTCCCATATTCACCACGTTCGAATATGATGATGGGATCCCAGGGAAATCGAGGGAAATCCTCAAAAATTATAGGCACTTATGGTGTTTATTACTTTTTTATAACTTATACAGGTGTCTGCGTCCAGGTGTCATCTTGTCATGCTGATGAGCTGATGATTAAAGGCACAGGACTCCACAAAAATTAGAATTTAGGAGATAATACTGCGATTTGTCGATAGAATCTCATGCTGAATTATTTAGAGAAATTGGAAAGGAATGCATGGGCAATATCATAAGATAACTTTTAAGCTTAATTTTATTAAAATTAGTTTACTCTATCAAAAGTTATTACAATATTTAACCATTGAAAACGTTGAACTTGAAAAATAATCATAGAAGAAAGTTACCCATTTAAGTATGTACTAGACTTGCAGAGGTTAAAAGTATAACAAAATGAAGCATATTTAAAAAAAATACACTTACAGATACCTAGTAAGATAAAGTAAATGGCTAACGTACTGATTTAACCAATTTTAGAGTAAAGTAAAGAAGTAAACAAAGGTTGAATATTTTTTCTCTACGCATTAATACGATGTGATTATTATCTCACTAAATATTTGATACGTCATTGCAGGTGTCGTCACTTACAGATGACATGACAATTCTTTTCTTCCTTAGAAGGAACGTAGACAAACTTATTTTATAACGTGAAAACCTCCACGGTGTAAAATCAATAAATAGAAACGAAATTATTTATATTAATTCTATGCAGTACTCTTTGACACGGCCTGTATATATTATTTCAAAGGTCGGGGTAACATAATACCTAAATATATATACTGTTGTAATCATCCCGCTATTAGGGGACAAATAATAAAGGATTTAGGTAGTTCTGGGTCCTGCATACGAGTAGGTACGATGATGAACGAAAGTAATTGTGTGTCTGTTACCTTTTCACGCCTAAACTGAATCAATCATGATGAATCTTAAAGAGGTAAATTGGACCTTGGAGATTTCCATTTTTAGTGTATATTCCAGTATTCCTTAAATTATAGAAATCGATGGGACGCGGTTATAATATATAGATATTCGATAGTGTTTACATGAAGTATCAAAAAGGGACTTCTTAAGACGGAGCGATAAAAGTACACATAACTAAACAAAAATAAACCACTTACCCGTCTATTCATACAAAAGTAAATTATAATCTACTATAATATGACACATTGATTATAATTATAGCAGATTTCTAATAACATAGGTACCTGCTACGTACCTACGTATACTTACACTAAAAATGAAAAAAGAAAAAGTTTCTTTTTTAAAATAAAAGTTAAACCGACTTCAATAAAACAACAAATAGGCACTAACAATCGAAAAATAACTGAATTACAGATTTAAAATAAAAGACAAAAAATCTACTGATCTGTTTGAAGTCGGCGCCAAGCCGAATAATGAAATACCTAAAGATCTCGATAATAGTCGGAGAGCAATCCATAAATGTTTTAGCAACAGTCAAATTATACCGTTGGGATTGTGTTGCTCAGCACGAGCCCATCACTCACGGTCACGCATACCTTGCGATGTGGCTTGTCGAAAGAGTGGACCTAGCCTAGAAACTACTACCTAATTAGCTTGCTGTGGCGCTTGCGTGAAAGTACAGAGGCAGTGCAACTTTACTAGGAATTGTGTACATTTGGCCTAACCTAACTAAACCTTCATAAGCAAAATTAAATCAACGCTGTTGGTGGTTCTCATTATTTTGCACTCGTTTCTAATAGGTAATTTCCAAAAACTTGTCATGGTGCTTAAAGTGTAATAATTATTTGCATTTTATTTTCAGATGTTATGACTTAATATTTCATTTCAGTCATAAAAAATATGTATACTGCCGCTATCACGACCCAGTAATTTTCACAATGAATTTTTGTCGATATCTTGGATTATAAATACTAGTAGAACAGAAAACTAAGGCTGCATGCTCTATATAATTTAAAACATATTATAAGTCTATCTAGTATTTGTGAGCTTTGATTCTCTCGATCGTTATTTATAGAGCTGGACACCAGGAGAGTATGGACACGTAGTACATAGGAGCTGAACAGCAAATAGAACTACTTTCACTTTCTATGGACTGTAAGGATGAGAGAAACAGCATCATTCATTGTTCTAAAAGTTACTACATTTTATATTGCCAATAACCACCACGTCTGTTTATTCACTTAAAGCAAGCATTGGACTGTATGAATTATTTATATCGTATTATTCTTTCTAACAAGTCAAAAAGATATACAAGAAGATATAGAAAGTCATACTACTCAGCAGAGTTCTTCTTTGGAGCATATCCCATGCGTACTTAATTATTCAAATAGTGAAATCACTAATAAGAATCAATGATGACCAAAAAGGTAAATTGTGGCGATACTCTAAAACGTATATGATACCTAGACACTGTTGATGTGTGTATTTTCTAACAACAACTACTCATTTTCTAACAAAAAACAGCTTATTTTCTATTTATCTATCTCTCTCTCTCTATCTTTCGCTATCACACTCATCCTTCATTCGTCGGTGCACACAAATGCGTAATTGAATGTGTGCACTCGCTTGTCGAGATGGAACAGGTAGGTAGATATTATACATCCTGGCACTTATGATGCCCTAGTGGGACAAATCTATATTAGATTTTTGCCAAAGATCCCATTAATTACAATAAAGTACAAGTCAAATAATTAAATAACTGCCTCATTAGTCTAGTGGTCCCAAGCGCGACTGCTACACTAGGGGTCCTGGGTTCGATCCCTAGGTCGAGCAAAGTGTTATTGGGTTTTTCTATGAAATTCTCAGTAGCAGCTCGGAGTCTGGATTTGTGCCCGGTGAATGGCTATAGGCTCGCCCCCTATAACATAGGACCTAAACATACCGGCGAACTGTAGGTGTACATTAAGTACGCCTCTGCCTAACCCTTTGTGGAATACAGGCGTAATGGTATGTTATAATTAAATAATTCCAAAAAAAACAATAATATTTTTAAAAAAATGTTACTATCTAAATATCAATATATATAAAAATCAATGCCACTTTTCGTTGTAATTTTATAACTCAAGAACGGGCTCACCTATCCAAACCAAATGTTTAGGCTTTGTTCGGACTATTTAGTAGATGGTTTATGTGAAGTTTGCACAAAATTACGGATCCCAAAAGTTTAATAGGAATAACTATTATCCTTGTCTAACCGTGAAAATTAAGATCATAAAATTCAGAGCATTCAAATCGCTTTGAAGGCGCCAATATTGGATCAATATCTTTTACTATGAGCACCAGTGCAACATGAAATTGAGGCTGCATTCGTTATGGAGCTTGGTTCTCCCGACCGTTATTTATAGAGCTAGTCACTAGGAGAGTATGAAAATGAAGCTCATCTGAGTAGAATGCAAATAACTTTTCCTTTTTATGGACGTGCGTAGAGAGTGACAGCATCATGTATTCAAATTCTCAGAGAATTTCGTTCTGCAATGTGGCGGTGTTCATTTTTGTACCAGATTTTTAGAAATACCCTGTACCGTGTGTAAAAAGATTATGCTCTAGTTGGAAAAATAGTCTAAATTTTAGTTACATCTACAATAATTGAACTTCATCACAAAACACATCCTGACACGCATTTTTAAACACCTGCCAAAAATATACCTATTTTACTACTAATAAAATTCGACGTATAAAATAAAATTCGAATAAAACCCAACATTTTGCACAATATTTGGTGACCATCCCATTTTGGGAAGCAAAAATAATATTTGTACAAAACGTGCAATTCTTTTGATGTGTGTTTATTTATTTGGGACCATAATATAGTTTATTTTAGAATAGTCATTTCAATTTTTTTGGAGTTATTTGGTACTTAGAGTTAGAGTGTAAAAAATATTAATATACCCTTATTATTGTTACATAATTAAAACAAATTTAACATTTTATGCTATTTATTTATAAAAAAACAAGACGGGAAAATGAAATCAAATATTTATTTACATGATTAATATTCACTTGATTTTAAATCTGTGATACATAGAAAGCTATTTTTGTTTTCAAGGTATTTTTAAGTTAAAGAAACTAGCAGTTACCGTTAAGGACAAAGGTTCGGTAATCAGAAATGGATACATGACAAATAGTATGTGCCATGTATGTGTATAAATTTAATATAGGTGCATAAAATAACACACGACTTTAAATAACGAGGAGGTTTTTAAGAATTTATCGATAATGAAACATCTTTACGTGTTCATTCTGAACTGATTTTGAGAAATTTGGTTGTTTCTCACTTAATAAATTACTAATTTTCCAAAAATAAAATATTGTGCAGTGGACATGTGAATATTGTTGACATCTAAGATCAAATTCCTTTAATAAATTTATTATTTACTTATCTAGATAATTTATGTTATAATAGATTCAGGTGAATTACCAAGGAATCATGAATAGATAGACAGTAGTAACAAGGGGGAATATTGGTGGGAGATATCCGAGGATAAATTTTTCTCTTTCTCGCTCATTGAATACATAATATACCTAAGTATATTATGTATTCAATGAGAGTGTATATGCAGTGATACTAATATCACTGCATATACACTCTCTCTCAGTAAATATATCAATCTTAAATTTCAACTTGAATAACTAATATAATATTCCATAGAGATTTAGCTTTAAGAATTTCGTGGATACGTGGTTAAAATATATTTAATTTGTAAATATTAGGACACCAATGAATTTTTTCTCTCATTAAAAGTTGACGAAATGTAGCCTCAAAAATATTATATTGGTAACGAAGTATTTAGCCATCTAGAAAAAGAAACCGTTGGAACAATTTTCTTTTTTCAGACTTCTGTATTGACTGCACTTGACTGTGACTAACGCCAGTCAAAAAATATAAAAAGTCAAATATAAATATTAAAAAATATACTCATAGGTACCAAATAAGTAAAAAAAACTGATAAATAAAAAAAAACATTATTGTGTTAAATAATATACATATAATAACTATATTTGTATTCGTGCAGTTATTCTAACACAAACATGACTAAACATGCTAAACTCATTTTATGATGTAAACCCTTCATACTGTAGGTACAGTGCGCACAGTTTATTTTAGAAACTAAATGATTTTAAAAAACGTCTGTTAAATACATAGTCATTACAATGTCAACGTTGTTAGTCAGAAGTAACTTACATAAGAGTGGAGTTTTCAAAGTAGTTCTCTAAAAAGTCTAAAATAAAACGCAAAATTAAAAATGAATTCATTCGTAAGTCATTTAGTCGGGGGTTTCGAAAAATGATATATTTTTTAATGTAATATTTAATCCTTTTACCCTAATGTCTTGGGTTTTTTAAATTTTCAATTTTATATCAAAATGAATAAAGTTAGTTAATAGATAGTAGTGAAGTTATCAATATCTATCTGACTTACTTGTTCACTTCACTAGTTTTAGACTTAAGATTTGGTGGGTGGACTCGTTAGGTAAGTAAGTATACAAACCATGAAACCATGAGCCTACATGAAAATTTAAAGGAGGAAAGGGATAAAAAGGCATTCTGAATAAATTTTCTACAATATAAAGAATATTGATTGTATTCGATACGATGTGAAAGGTTGATTCCTAGACAGATCATTGTATATAGTACCTATGTATGATGCAACGGCAGTGACGTCATTCGATCGATATATCATGACTCCCAAATACTAGCGCAACAGGAATGAAAGGATATGTATGCATTTACCATTTAACGTTTGATTCTTGTTTAACAGGTAAAGGAACTTTATATACTAAAAAATAAGTTTAATATGTTTATGTTCAACCTTCACTTTCATTTTAAAGATTAAACTTTCTTTAACTATCTATTTTATAAATGTTGAATTTCAATAAATCCCAACATTCGTTTTCTAATCAAAGACTAAATTAGTACCTACCAATATTATGATTTACATAACTAGAACAATTGAATTTTTTACAAAGTAGGGATCACACCTATTTTTTTTGCTTAGACTTTTACCGCCAAAACATAGAAACTTTTTGTTATACTCGTCGTCGATCTGTTCCTCTCTCTTTCGTTGGTGCACACAAATGCATATCGTAAATCCAAGTGTGTGTGCTCGACGACTTGACATAACAGGAAGTTATACATCCTGGCCTTTATTATACCCTAGTGCAACGAATCTATTTATAGACTTCAGTTAGAAGGAAAACCGAATGCAAGATAGAAGTAGAAATAGCGAACCGTAATGTATGTAAATATCCAAGATGTTTATTTCCATGATTTTTTTTCTAGCGGATGCCTAAGCTATAACAATCCAGCAAAATCACGTTTCCCTGACAAGTATTTACAATATCTGGAATAACAATAACGTAGGAAGTTATCAGTAAAGCCGAGGGTGATTTTTTTTTGCTGGCTTAAGCGCTTCTATTCTATTAATTTAGTATAAACTACTTAAATGAAATATATGGAATTTTTACAGACATTTATAATAATTTATCATACCAATATATAAATACGAAGTTCACGTTCATTCATAACACATATTCGATCGTAGCATTTACTACGACCGGCCGCGTAGCAAGCGTAGCCATGACGTCACTCAATTCGTAGTAACACGTCGTAGCTTTACTTTGCTAGTAGTGATTTTCCAATAATTCTCAGACAGAAAGATTTTTTTGCAATAAAATACATAACATAAGCAACCTATTATACTGTCCCACTGCTGGGCACGGGTCTCCTCTCAGAATGAGAGGGATTAGGCTATAGTCCACCACGCTGGTCTAGTGCGGGTTGGCAGACTTCACACGCCATCGAGAAAATCTCTCAGGCATGCACGTTTCCTCACGAAGTCCTTCACCGTTTAAGCGCGTGATAATTAACTATTTAATATGCACATGTGACTTCGAAAAGTCAAAGATAAGTGCCTTGGGTTCGAACTCGAGACCTTTGACTTGGCAGTCCAACGGTCATACCACTAGTGCTTGTAATAAGATATTATTATAATAACTAATATTGGTACCGTTTTTTTTATTGTTTATACTGAGGATATAACATGTGCAGAGTTTTGAATTACATTTATCCTTACGGTGCGACTTAAAAGTAGTCCTTATTACAACATATTTAGTATCAAGTTCAAGTAAGTCGGTAGACTCGAGCTGCAGTTGAAATTGTCATTAGCCTGTACCAATTTAATAATTCACCTCGTTGCTATGAAACCCTGGTAGTGCAATAAAGCAATAATAATTTCGCCATAACAATTCGGTTGGATATTATTATTATTTAATTATTCACATAGACACATTATTCTTTTTATCTTTCTGTAAAGTTATAATAGTTGCTTCTTATTTTAATTATTAATTTAAGATAAGTTGAATAAAAAAAAAAATCAGATTTCCGAAAGACCAGACAGCCGGTTTGCCCTTAGAATAAAAGCAATTGGATTACTTAAATCTGGGGAGACCATGCTTCATCACTGTATTAATGATGAGAGACATTGATTTGAGAGTTCGGAGAAAAATGGTATATAGTATAGGTAATGTATGTTTAACACTACATAATTAAGTTGTTTACTAAAAGCGATTCAAAAGTGACATATTTGAACCTTCAGATTTGAATAAAGCTTCTTAGTTATAATATTTCCATGACCACATACATAAATAGATAATAATAAATTGAATAAATGTTAACAAAAGAATACTCCTCGGCGGGGGATCGAACCCCGGTCGTCCGCGTGACAGGCGGATATACTGACCACTATACTACCGAGGATTGTGATAGGAAGCCTCAAATCAAGGTAAACTTACTTCTATCTGTGTTTTAAAACTACGAATTTGTCGACAGCAGCGAAGTTTAACTAAAAAAAACACAAAGATATTAGACATGACAATTTGTCAAGAATCATAATGAATAAATACCATAATTTATGTAACTAGATTTCAAAGGATTCAGATTTGTTTCATTGCATGCAGGCCCTCTATGGAAACAAGAGGATAACACGTACACCCGCGAGCTGGGTTGTGACCGAGTTCCCGTTCTGCACGCTAGAACAAGTAACAAGTAACACCTGGCTGCCTGGTTAGATGGCACCATCGAATATGAACGAATGTAATTATTGTGGTTTTAAGACATAATCTCGGTAACTCATCAATCTATATGGGTCTTGCTGTATAGGTTTAATAATGCACTAAGGCCACATGACTTGGAAAGAGTTCAGACTATGTTTTTACCCTTGATGTCATCCATAAAATGATGATCTGCTGAATTCTATTTACCAGTACTGTAAAACCAAAATATGTTTTCGATAAAGTTTTTAATAGCTTTTCTCCAGAATTGAGTAAGACTTTTAGCCATTCATACATAATATCGACAGTCCCACCACCTGTGTTGCGCTCGATCTAGATGGCACTATCAACTCGTCAATGGTGACAACTTTTGTTGAAAATTACAGTTGTCTTTTATTTTATACATCTTAAAGACAAAATATTCCTCGTAGTGATGAGTATTTTCAACGCGCGACATTAATAGTTCAATGTTGTAACTGTTGTAACGCAATATTTCCATTTAATAATTATTGGCATAACTTTATTATTTCATTTTCGTAATTTATAAAAAATGAGCCATTTTTATGTGTAGGTAATCTGCTGTTAATCTCGATCGTATTTGCCAGTGTCAAATGGAGTAAACAAGTAATATTTATTAGATCCCGTCATGGGATTATATTTTAAGGCACCACACTTTTTGTGTTTGCTTGTGTCAAGTATACAGAATAATCTCCAGTAAGACAATGGAAACTTCACTAAAGCTTCGATGGAATTTAGGCGTGACCACAAAAGTTACGATTTTCAATTTTAAATCATTTGCCTACACTCGCACACATTTACGGAGACTTAATGGTTAACTATCCACTATAATTACACATTAAACTTCGGAGAAACACAAGTTTTGGAAAATAATATAAAACCGACAAAGTGCACTTAACATTTTCTTTTTTAATATAATGTTGCCCCACACTAGGATTTTCTCCTGTATCGTGGTTGCGTTTACTAACACAAATTGCAAAATAGAATTAAGTTATTCGTGATGAAGGATATCACACGTCTTCACAAATAATACCTTCATTACTGCTAAATCCAAATACACGGAATACATAAGGTGAGTATGCCGTATATTTGAAGACAAAGGCGCGTCCATAAGCTACGGTAACCGCTTACCATCAGGCGGGCCGTATGCTTATTTGGCACCTTAGTGGTATATAAAAAAATTAGAGTAAGTATGACTAGGTACTCCTATGCAATGAAAGTCTTACGAAGGCAACTCTAATTATTTTCAGATATTTATACTTATTTTTAGTTTCCACGCAGGTGAAGTATAAAGTACTATGCTTCACTCGGGGAACTAAATATCTAACTTGTCTTTGAAGGATATGGGTGTGAAGCGCAAAACCAGTTTATTTATCATTACATATCATTATTTCTAAACCTAATCGCTTCATTTCAACAGGTATCTACACAATCAAATTAACACTGACTGGAATTTCTTATATAGCGTAGGTAAACCCGAAACGGAATTATGGGAAATTGGGAATCTCTATGGAATTAAAAAGTAATGAGATTATCGCTAGTAAGTAACACTGCGGTGTAAACTTGGTGATTTAATGAAATAAATAAATGTCACTACTCGATGATTAATATTGTTATAATTTTACGTCGTAAGTCGTTAAATAAATAAATATAATTATATAATAAACATGCTGTTACTTTTTTATAGTTACGTTTTGTTTACGTGTTACTAGAAAGTGAAACTACTACTAAATGCTATCATAGTATGTACTTTATTCGATGTTTTCCTGGTAACTTCATTGGCGATAGCTGAAACGGCTCAAGATACGTCACGTCTGGGATAGCTCTCTCGAACTTCTGTTGCTCTAGTTTTAAAGAAGAGCATCAATCTTACTTGACTGAACTCAGGAAGCCATTAATTTACAGCAAGAATTAAACGATCCTTTTCTAATAAATAGGCGTTCTCAATATTTATTTTATAATACCTACATTTTCATTCATGTACGTACCAGGACAATATCAGTATGAAGAGACATTATGTTTTGATTGATAAACGAGTAGGTTAGATTAATTTATTGCTATGTTTGAGCTACATCTCAAACATTGCAATAAATTAATTTAATTACTTAAGGTCAAGTTTTATATTTCATCGAAGTATTTGTTGTTGTTGTCGTTGTGCTGTGTCTGCATTTTATTTCAAATATCAGTAGAATCACGTTGATAGCCGAATAGACAATTCCGTACAGACGATTGCTACTCTCGTAGCAACCGCTACAAAACGCTACAATGTAGCATCAATGTAGCTGCTGTATTGGCCTCGTTTTGGTTTATCCGTTGTAAGCTTTTTAGGTTGGTATTTCAGTCTGGAGTTTTAGTATAGGGCACTTCCTAGCACCACTAAGCATAGTCCCCATCAAGACTAGCAGCACTGCTATTTTGAAATTGCCAGTTCGTGAATAACAAAAAAGGAAACTTTCAATAATAAATTATTATGTTTCATAAATAAGTAATTATAGGACTCTGCATATTTTTCTTTGAAACCAGAATTTATGATGTTTGTTACTTCTGACTATCATTTGATTGATATAGGTAATACCAGAGACAGATTTTTAATTATGTGAAAAATTCGCATTTCTGAATATAATTGTGTGCATGATCTTCATTCATCCTTTTCCTCAGACACGCCCAGGGTGGTTACAATTTGTGCCACGCCCCTAAAAAAAGAGCTAGCCAAACCCAAATATGCAAGTTGCTCTATGAGTTACCAGCATCACATAAATGTAAAGAGTTCATTTTATTAAGTGCGCATGCGTGACCACGCCCAAGCAGGTAATTTTAATCCAAATCACTAGGAAATCATGACTACCGCAGCGGTAACAGACTAGAGAGTGCTCGTTTGTCACTCCCACCTTCTGTGATAATATTATATACTGCGGGGCTAAAATGACTATTTGATAATGATGATGACTTATAGTAATTATGATTCATATGCTAAGAAATACTACGGGTTTATATTAAGTCTTAGCTTTCAGTGGCAGACTGGCAGTCCTCACCTGGAAGTGCACAATATGCAACAAGTTCAAATGAGAAGTTTATCTTTCAAATTTAAATTAAGGTGATGCAAAGTCTAAAAGTTTGAGCTAATTCGACGCTTAGTCACGCCTCTGTCTTTTAGATGTATATATAGCTTTTTTTACGTTCGTTGTAATTAGATTTAGTATTTATCTTATAAAGTTTAATGTTATAAAAAATAGGCATCTTTAAGAAGTTATTGAGCTAACTAAGTTTTTCCCAATTCCTAGGTCTATAGTAAGGCAACAATAATCGCGACAATATCTATACAATATCCGCAACAGTAAACTTAAACGTTTACTTTAAAAGTATTATCATAGCTACACAACTGCAAATAATGTGCAACTGCCAAAATTCACCATTTTGTAAAAAATAATTTTACATTTCGAAAATTGTATGTCTCACGATTATTACTTTCATCTTACAAAGTCCCAATAAAATTTAAATTTGGTACGCTAAGTGAGCGTATCAGTCTCAGCTTAAGTAGTGTACTAATTCTCGTAATACAAGAGATCCGAAAGAATACTCTTTATTACAGTAGAGAAGAACATATCTGTTCCAGAAAAGCTGTTATTACATGAGCGGACTTAACTAGAGATTAAAGAGTTTTGTAATATCTTATTTTATGAAAGACAATAGTGTATGGATATCTATTGGAAAAACTATTTTATTATGTTAATGATGTTTAAACAATACTATTAATAGATAGTTAACAATCGCTAATATATTTAACTTACTCATATTCTTTACTGACATACCATAATGAACAATGAGACATATCAGAGTGTTGATATACATACAAGATACATATTTAATAATATTTTTTTAAATAATGGTTGAGGTACAAGGGTTAGTTGCCTACTGAAAGTTTTTAGAAAATAAAAAATGGTACGACGTATGGAACCTGTTAATTATACTTAGGTATTGATATTTAAAGTAGTCACCGTTCCTTTCTAAGCACCATTGCATGCGATGGAAGTTTCATTGACTGAAGCAGTGAGTCCACTCTTTTTTAGGAGACTTTTCCAAATTTTTTTCGAGCGCAGCCACGGTATCTTCAGGGTTCATAAAGCGAATTCTTCTGAGATTATCTTGTATTTTGAGAAATAAATAATATCCGCAAGGTCGTGACTGAAAAGGCGGATGACTCACCAATTCCACATCTTCCATAGACAAATAAACTATTGTCTGTCTGGCGGAGTGAGCTAGAGCGTTGTCGTGATGGAGGAGGAACCTGCTTCTTGGGCGCTGCTATCGAACATTTTCCAAGACAACTGGTAGGTAAACTGTGAATATCGTACCAATCAGCAGTAATATTCGTTTTGCCTTCTAGCATAATTATTGCGAAATGACCGCTCTGTCCAAAGAATGAAGTCATCGTCTTTTTCTCTTGACTTTTGTCCTTTTTTTACTTTTGTCGACAAATCTTCGAATGGAAACATTCATTGTCTCTTGATTTTGGGCTCATAACTACCTAAATAACCAGCTTTCATCGCCTGTGACGATGTTAACACAGAATTCAAGTCACTTCCGTTATATTTTTATTTATTCTTTATGTACAGAAGTGTACAAAGGCGGCCTTAATGCCTTGGGCATTTTCTACCAGACTACCTTTGGGTGGTGCAGAGACGATCATGGTAGATGCACTAAAGGAGTAGGAGTAAGAGATATGAGGCAAAGACTAGCTCAAACTATACACATATGAACTTACTTATTGTATACAATTACATACTAGTCATCAACTTGCGTCAAAGTCGAATACGTCCCTATCTTGATTCTTGAATGTTTTTAATTGTAGGCTACTAATTTGTTGTAGTTGTAGTTTACTCATGGTAGTACGAAAATATTTATGAAAGGAGAATTTCCAAATAGTAATAATAAATGTAAAAATACTATAAATACTCTATTACTCTAAAGTTCTGAATACAGTCGACTAAAACGAATACTTTCTACCAGGATTTCATAAAATCAGTAGAGTCGTTACCAAACATAATGTTTGAAGAACCGGGAATTTTGCAATAGTAATAAAAAAACAAATAAAGTACATAGACCGTACCGTTCCGAACGGCAACACCGGAATATAATGAATACTTTCTAACAGGATTTCATAAAGTTAGTAGAGACTGTTAGGTAAGGGCATACCACGTAATGTGTCTAGTCCTTAATGCGCCTGCGTGACTACCTGGAACCATGTCGAATACGTACCAGCAATTTTACAACAACCAATAGGTGACAAGCCCCTCTGTAGCGTTATTTTAATTTTGCAAAATATACTTACTTTTATAAAACGGGTTTCAGTACTTTGAAAGCAGTTTTATATAGAATGTTGACAGAAGAATAATACGTTTTAAACTAATGTTCATAAAATATTACCTTTTCTTTGGATTAAGGTAGTAAAAAAACCTATTTGATGTACATCTGGCGTGGTCAACCCTGCACTGCACGGAAGAAGTTTTTTTTTTATTTACAAAGAATTGTTCTTTGTATGATTCTTTGTATGGGTGTTTATTTTTATAAAAGAAGGAGGCAAGCGAGCAAGCACCGCCACTCATTGATACCCACAACACCGGAAGGAAACCGGTATTTCTGATGTTTGTGAAAATTTATGTTTACCCACGGTATAGGAGAAACTCTTAGTGTAGGGCAAGGATTTTCATAAAAAGGTGATTTTTTGTATTATTTAATTTACTACAATTTTTTCGGAGGAATAAATTCGAATTGTTGACAGTTTTTCTATACAAAATCTGTCAAATGTCAAGTTTATTTTTCAGTTAAAATTTATCTGGCGATGGAAAAATAGGCCCTCGTTAAATATATTTAGCCAGCGCATAATTTCGCCGAGCCTCCAAATTATCTAGTAGGACGTGTCGTCCGACTGCCTTACTGTTTGAGCTTGTTCTGCTTACTTAAAAGACCTGCTGGTGGTATCATTGTGTGTCGGGTAATTTTATTTCACTCATACGTCACATGATACACACGTCATGCTTGTAAACGTTTGCTATCTTTTGGGGCTGGTGAGTTCCTTCACATCTTTTATAAATTGTAACAGAACTGAGTAAAAACAAAGTTTAACATGATTCAGTGATATGGTCCTAGATCAGAGTGCAAAAATGTAAGGCGAATATATGTAGCCGAATTTTCAAGATAATATTTAGCATACCATCACGCCTGTATTCCCCGAAGGGTTAGGCAGAGATGTACTTAATGTACACCCACAGTTCGCCGGTATGTTTAGGTCCCATGTTATAGGGGGCGAGCCTATAGCCATTAACCGGGCACAAATCCAGACTCCGAGCTGCTAATGAGAATTTCATAGAAAAACCCAATAACACTTTGCTCGACCTGGGGATCGAACCCAGGACCTCTAGTGTAGCAGTCTCACTTGGGACCACTAGACTAATGAGGCAGTCATAATATTTAATCGATAATATTTAATCGAAGCTAATTAAATTTAAGCAATGCACACTAGTAGTACACAATAAATTCTTTATTACTTTGAAATAATTATGTTCTGTTTGCCTTTTACTTAAAATGTAATGGAACACATAATTATAATCTATTGTACTTATAAAATCATTAGTTCTGACTGACTGATCTATCAACTCACAGCCAAAACTACAGTCTAGAAAGGTGAAATTTGGAACTTAACTAAGTTTATAACGTAAGTATCCGCTAAGAAAGTATTTATGGAAATTTTAATTTTAAGGGTGTTAAACGGGGAGGAGATTGTTAGTATGAAAGTCTTTTTTCTTTTAGAAAGACGAAAATTTGAATTACAGTTACTTATAAAATAACTTTTAACAAAAAGTAAAACCGCCTTCAAAAACATACCAATAATGTTAGGAGCACAACCGTTTCGGATGTCGGTACATTCAATTTGGTTTGTACCTTGGTTTTCGCCACCGACTAATTTATTTGAGTTTTGTTAATTAGAGACATTAATTACTTGTCTATAAAACTCAATAAGATATTACAGTCTATATTTTTTAAAGTTCTATTTTCTTCCTAACCTCGCGAAGAAATGCAAATGTATCTATATGTATAATTTATATCTATATGATAATGATAGTATATATTTTATTATGTCCAGGTTATGGACACTTCAAAAATTGATTTTTTTCAACCATAAACTACTTCTTACGCTAACTTAATCTAAGACTTGAAAGCAAACAGAAGTTCCTCGAGTGTAACGATTGAAACTGTCGTGCACCCTAATGGTATCGTGTGAACGAAACCATAGCTCGCTTTTAAATCGATCAGGGCCATCTATCGAGCGGAATGTTGAACAATATTCTGTCTAGAAAATTGCGCTACAGTGTAATCGGCCTAATTAAAGATTACCTTTTTTAAATTATAAAGAAACGCATAACTGCTACGTAACTAAATAATATGAATGTAATTTGATTAAGATTTCTTTATTAGCCTCCTACAATATTTATATCAAATGTGGGTGGCTCACGAACTTAGTAATGTTACTATTACTTAATAGAATTTTAGCTTTACGAAATTTAGCAGACATCACTTTCTACTTTCTTTCTTCTACCAACGTTCAGCCATGGTCGAAATAATTATGATTATTACATATTGAATATGGTTATGTAATATTTTTACCCGTAAGGGCAACAGGTCATGGAAGTGTAATAGTAAATGTATGTCAGTCTGTGTATGTACAGTAGCGGTCATAAGTGAAGCTACTTCACAGTCTCGCAAAACTATTGCAAACAAAACTAGTCGCAGTTATAACCTTCTTCCATAATGACATTTCACCCACATACACGCGTACCGCACTCCATCATTTATGGCCAGTCCCTATATCAAATCAGTCGATGGATTTGCTTACTAGAGGTTTTTGACATTACTTGCTTATGTCAAAATCCTATCTCTAGTAAGCAAATATATCAACGGATTTAATATAGGGACTGGCCATTTAGTTGGTCGTCCTTTCATGACTCATGCCGATGTGACAATGTTAACGATATGTTTCTTTAATTTAATGTTTGATCTTACGAATAGTTACAAAAAACAAAAAATGAAGGTAGACTTGAAACGAAATTAATCTACTGGCTTGATAAAACAGTATAACGTTGTTGGTCAGTGCACTGGTTTACGAACGTTTGTGTTATTGCTATTATGCAAATTATTCGTCTTTTAGCAAATTATGTGTCACCTTGCATAGAAATGGACTAATCACCATAATAATCAGAATATTTATAATCTCGACATGTAATATTTATAATATGTAAGTTGTTTTTTAAATATTCTGCGAAATAATAACTGTATCTCTGTAGTTACCCCGTGTGTAATGTAGTGTTATTATTTGTTTTAGAGAAATAATGTGATTTACCCAACGGTGAAGAAATACGATGAAGAAGATAGTCTGAAGACTCTAAGGAGTTGTGTTAAAAGTGGAAGGCCGTCGTCGCTTATTAAACACACCTCGACATAATACACAGATATAAACATGGGCAAATATTATGGACTCCATTCGTCAACGTCTTCTTAACTGCATTGTTAAGTAATACCTAATCAATGGCAATGGTGAATGTAATGAAATAGCAATCTCTTTGATAATAATGGTAGTAATTGAATTTCTGGCTGGTTGTAATACTTAATAATAAGTTAGTTTATGATTGTAAGGTTGAGTTTAAGTTTCAATCCTCTTTTCCTTGAGAAAACGAATATTTAAGTTAAGACCTCATAATAAAAGAAAATAAAAAAAATATATGCACATATATAATAATAAATAATTTGTTATAAATTATCTACTTTATTTTCCCTATGTTTCATTAGGTTTTATTTTATTATTTATTTATTATTAATAAACATAAATAAACAAATTCCTTAAAAACCTTATTTTTACTTAATTTATTATATTGTTATCATTCTGTTCTTTAATAGTTTAAGTTGAGCTAATTTTACCTAAAAAGAAGAAGGTTAGAGAACACCCGTCAGAAGCCCGCGTAATCGAAGTCGTGCACTTTAAAAATCTGCCATCGCTTATTTTAACAAGGGGACCGAATTTTAGCAGATCTTTTGAATAGGGTCGGTGAAAAAAAAAGGAGTATATTATACTGTTATCTTCATCTAATGTTGACCCCATGTACCCGTACATACCCGTGCGTTTGCGTTGAAATAGACAGAACCTTGCTACTGGAAATTTGTCTCTTGACTGTACATAAACGAGTATGATTGTATGTATGGATGTTTCATTGTAGTTTATAAACTTCAGATAAGACTTTGATAATTACGGTGTCGATTGATTCGTCTTAACGATAAAGACGTAAAAGGTTTAAAAAAAAAAAATGTGGCTGACAAAATGTAAAATAAAGTATACCAAAAAAATTAAGTAGGTATGTGATTTTAACAAATGTGGTGTTCTTGAATTCGTCTTGATCCCAATAGTATCATAGGGTACTTATAGATATTAATGCTGATACAAGAAATCAAATACAGCAAACAGTGGACGATTGGGAACTGTATGGTCTGTGAATATCGTTATTTCGCTTCTTGTTATGTTTTGTTCCACGTATTATTGAAAAAGACGAATTCTAAAATAAAACGTTACTGTCACATTGAGGTAATGGTTCTAATCGCAACGGCTACGCTACAGGTTATTGGGTTTCTATAAACTTCTCAGCAGCAGCTTGAAGCTTAGATTTGGTCCAGTTAATGGCAATAGGCTCGCCCCCTATTACATGGGACATAAACATACCGACAAACTACGAGTGTACATGTTAGTACACATCTGCCTAACCCTACAGAGAATTTAGGCGTGATGGTATGTCATGTTAATTTACGAATATAGTAATTCAATGCCTTAGAAACTTCAAGCAGTTCGACGTTTTTCGATCTTGTTCACTTAGGGTCTTAATGTTGACCCTCTTGAGGGTCGAAAAAAATTGTTCTTCTATTGTATCTGCCAATTGTTCCATGACAGGTTAAAAATGTTTTGACAGCAGCGAAAATCCTAATGAAAATCATGATGGGTATGGCACATTTTGCATTGCCTGATACTTCTTATATCTGAGCAAATCTTGATCTGAAGCGAAGCTGGCTTGTGATCAAGATTTACTGAAGCTGCCTTAAAGCTCTCCGGCTTATATACTGGCCACGTCTATTTTTATCACTGGTAGGAGAGGGGGGGGGATTAGTGCTTATTTGTCATGCGCGTGTTTCCGTCGATAAAACACCATACATTCGCACCGTGTAATTACAGATTTTCTTTCCTTAATATGTCGCAAGTATCCTATTTATGTGAGTTATAAGTTGTTGTGCGTGCCTTTATTAAAACGACGATTAATCTTCAAGAAATATGAGATAATGTGCGAACCACATTACTAGTAAGTTTAAAAAAAATACATGTATATATACGTATATTTGTTTTATATAAACCGTTAATTAAGAAGTTATATTTATCCGCATTCCAGGACGAGTATGACGTAGCAATACAAACAGCACGCGTCACACGACTCGAGAGTGGTATCTGTTCAACAATGGATACTGGTGATTATCAAACCCAAGCAAAGCAAGCTCGAGCCTCGAAGCGAAGCTGTTCGAGTGAGTGACTATATCACGCCTACCCAGCTTACTCGTCAGCTGAGTCGGAATGGTATGAAACCTTTAGGTATAAAACCGTTTTTATAATAATTTTCATCAGAGGCATTAAATGAACCCTTAACGTTTCATCGCTCGCTAGTTATGGCTGATGAACCGAGGCACTTGAGCTCAACACAGTTAATAATACTGTTTTGTTTACTGCAACTACTCTCCTATCTTGTCCTCTCCTCCCATGCTGGCCTAGCTCTGTTATAAGGCGGAAAATTCTCATGTTATCATAGATCATCTTTTCAAAGTCTAAACATCATCCCTGCGTGTCCAATATGGGTACTAACGCATTCAGGATGTTGTCATTTAAGAGCAATATGTATGAGGAATGTGCCATATACTGTGCATACACTATCGTTAAATTTTTCTTTTTCAGATTTAACTGGGTCTTCTGAAGAACTAACGAAGAACTTCAGAAGAACTAAAACCACTCATCATAAATAACATAACAAACCACTGCAACTGTTTCAACGAAGGACCGCATCGTTGGGATAGTCCACATGCGTTACATAGGCTTGTTAGTGTATAACCTCAAAAGAAACAACAAAGAATTCTGATGGCTTCCAACTTCAATTTAAAACGTTTTCTGGTTCAAGTTAACGGATAATCAAAGTATTATATAGCTGAATAAATTAATAAGTAAACTGTTTTCCATTATTTAATTATGTTCACTTCGTATTATTATTTCCTATAATATTGCTTAATTATTTAAATAAGTTAATTTACTCAGAAATAATGTATGTCTCGTTCTCAAAATATAGATACAATTTAGTTGAAGCAAGAGCGTTTACATCTTAGAGTTTACATTTTACTTTCATCGGCTGTCATTCTGGGGCGTACCTTCGCGGTGCCTTCACTATCATTCGCTTTATAATTAATTCCCTTTATGTGATCCATTCTCTCAACATGCCCGAACCACATTTATTGTCGAAAGGTTGCTTTACCTAGTTGACTGTGATATATCTGAAGGAAAACAAAGAGATTTCACACACAACAATTATAAACAGTACACACACATAATTATTATAGATATTATTATTACTCACGAATAAATAGTAACTAGTCATTTGATTATTTAAGATGAGCTCAAATGAAATTGCTGCTCAACTAGGTACATATATTAAGTGTGTATAGTATTCGTAAGTTCGCAGCTGGCGCGTATGTATAGCGATACCTATGTATGTCTGAATGTTGAAGAAAAGGTGTGATTGTATGTATGTCCAGTGACTCATTAATTAAACTCATAGAAACTAATATAACTTAAGGAAAGACTCAAGGGATTGGACTGATCATCCTTAAAAATAAAGATGTTACAAATCAAGAACCAAAACAAAGGGTACCTAAACCTGCATTAAATTTATTTATACTAAACTTCTTATTGTCCTCAGTAAACTGGTGCGGTGCAACCACACATTGCTATTACTGCATTTTCAAAATTCAAAAAGCAAAATTTTTATGTTTAATTCTCATTCATTTACATTAAGTTCAAGTAAAACAAATAGCTACACAGCAACACCTCATAATTCATGTGATATTTAATTGTTCAATTAAATTAACCAATATCAATGAAGTTATCAGAACAATCTAATAAGCCTGCGTTTGGTGTCTATATCGCGGCGGACTGTGAAATATTTATTGTTCGGCACGTCAGAGCCAAATAACATCTTTTTTATACTAAATGAAATATTTAAGTAGGTACTATGAATATTTTTATAATATCCTTCGGCGAAATGAGATAGGGACCATCTCTCTGGTTATTTCTTATTGGATTTCAATTATTAATTAACGTACTGAAATATAATTATTAACTATCGATATAAAATCACAAATTTACAGCGATATCAAATAGGTAGATTTCGGAGGGATGCAAAATCAACCGCAGTGTGGAGTCACAATATTCACCACCAAAGCACTATTCAGCATAAATGCTTAGTTCATAATTGTAGCTACTTAGGTGTCAATTAGGTCCGCTCTCGGCCAAATTGACACACTAAGTGCCAGTCAGGTGGCTGCGTGTGACAGTTATATATGCTAACAGTTTCCCTTACTGCACAACGCCATCTACCCCGTCGTCTGACAGGCACAATTCAGGTGAAATCAGGTATAGCGTATCAAAAGGGTGAAAGAAAATATTTGTAGTCGTTTTGCAATGGGAACCATGAAATGATTGGCACAGAGTTTATTTTTCTGTTGCTATATACAGAAAAATATAGAATGGTTCTAAGTAATAACTGTCGATCTCGTGCCATCCTTCTCTCACTGTGGCTACTGTTAAGTAGCTACTGTATATTGAAAGTCAAGATGGCATAAGATCGGCAGTTGTGCACAAAATCATTTTTAGTTGTACGGGTAATACAAGAAAATCAAACCAATAGAATTCAAAGCAGGAGCACGGAAGATACTCAATGAATACGTTGTAGATCATGTTGTCCTAGTACAGGTGCGAACTTATACAACCCTTATCTGAGGTCAGTTACTTTGTGTGTTTACCTTTGAACTTGACCGAGAGACTCATTGACCTACATTGTAAATTATGGAAGATCATTATAAGTCGATCATGTCAAGACAAGGATAATGTTAAAACAATGCTTTAATTTTCGGTCATAAAGTTAAACTTATCCATTCATTTAAAAAAATATTAATATATTGGGGTCAGAAAATTATTTATTGTGGTGAAAATATAAAAATATATTTACACCAGAATAAATAAATTTCCTATGTAACTGGAGAATCCATGAATCAATGATGCTGTCTTTCTCTATATGCACGTCCATAACAGAAAGAAAAAGTAAATTCTGAATTGGACTAACTACCATCTTGAGTTTCATACCTTCCTAGTATCTGCTTTTACAAAATAACGATCGAGAGAACCAAGCTCTCTTTGGGAGCTCAGATTCGTTATAAATAGACAAATTGTAATAAATATATATTGTATATTATAATGTATTATTATTATTAAAAAACCTCAATACTCCGTTGCGCTAGTGGTGATGATGCATAATAGTAAAAAATATTGTCCGAACTAGTTTCTTTGTCCTAAAAGCGAAAACGAGGAGTTGAGAACTCTAAATACCACAGTCCACCCTTTAGAAATCACCCTATTAGATGCTCTGGGACATATTCACTAAATAATATAATAATAATTTTTAGAAATTGCGGTAACGAAATAATAATCATAAAGTATTTATTGTCACAGAAATTGTTTACATTCTCAGGCGATACAAATGAGGAGACTTATGTATTAATTAAATGAATAATTGTACGAAAGATACTGATATTGATTCCCAAACTAAGCTAGAGCTTGTATTTTGGGCGATAGTGTTCAGTCGTGGAATATTTACACGAATTTGTATAATTAAGTACTTTTAAAACCTTAACTAACTAGTTCAGTTGACATGTTTTATAAAAGTTAATAAGATAGTCTTTCGTTAATGTATAATACAGTAAAAAATACCTTCCCTCCCTTTCTTTTGAAAAGAGTCCGGCAACATTATTAACTACATAACTACAGTGCCAGTTACTGAACTACTTCTTAGCACTAATGCATTCCTGGTACGTTATTATCCAGGTAGTATGGCACACCGCACATGACAGCCGCGTTATTGAACAAGCCTTAGTATTCAGTCCTATGAAAAAGCGCTTTTAGCGAGCGCAATTAAAACTACTCCTTAGTGATTATGAATTCCTGGTATGATACTATGTAAGAAGTATGGAAATTCATACCTGCGCCGCACTGAAGTGAACCGAACCGGTAAGTAGTAAGTAAGTAACAACTTACAATAATATTATCAACCAGTGGGTTTTCAAATATAGATTATGGTTAACTTCAAATATGCAAAACCAAAAAATCTAAACATTTTCTTTTCTTCCTCCTATAAATCCGAAATTTGGTAAAACGAGATCATTGTGCGTTACATAGCAGGTACACACCGAGTAATGATAAAATTGCGGAGGCCAGAACTCCACAATGAATTATAACAATTTTAAATTGTGCAGAAAAACTTTCACCCTCCGTCAGGTGAGGCCGGAAGATTTTATTATTTCCCGCTTTTAACCTGCTCCTAAACTACTCCGCATAAAATTTTGTAAAAAAAAATACAGAAAACAGTTTTTTACATATTTAAAGTAGATTACTGGATTTTTTTAACAGTCTATGAACTTAAAAATAACTTGGTAAAACTCTATAGACGACAAATTCAATTTTATCCTATGACACCTTCTCCACTGAAGATACACTCGTATTAGTGCGGTTTATTATTTGAAACTACTGTATAGTAGGTAGGTACGTGAAATTGTTGCAATGTGTGTTGATTTTTGAAAGTCTAATAATAATAAGTAAAGCCAGAATGATAAATTTATTGTGACACTGGAAAATTTCGTTTTGCTTATCCAACAGGTACCCAAGACTAAAAGACTTAAAGGTAAAGTACAACTTATTAAGAAGGAGCTTTAGGAGTAAAGTGAAAACTAAGACTGGGAATTGAAATATTCTTAGGAATTTGGAAAATACAAAATCATTGAGTGGATCTATACAGCAGACAGTAATACGTTCCGAAGTATAGCTTTTAAAGTTTGTTATTACGCGCGTGAAAACAGAATATGATTTACTAAACTTTCACCCTCCGTCAGGTGAGGCCGGAAGATTTTATTATTTCCCGCTTTTAACCTGCTCCTAAACTACTCAGCATAAAATTTTGTAAAAAAAAATACAGAATACAGTTTTTTACATATTTAAAGTAGATTACTGGATTTTTTTAACAGTCTATGAACTTAAAAATAACTTGGTAAAACTCTATAGACGACAAATTCAATTTTATCCTATGACACCTTCTCCACTGAAGATACACTCGTATTAGTGCGGTTTATTATTTGAAACTACTGTATAGTAGGTAGGTACGTGAAATTGGTGCAATGTGTGTTGATTTTTGAAAGTCTAATAATAATAAGTAAAGCCAGAATGATAAATTTATTGTGACACTGGAAAATTTCGTTTTGCTTATCCAACAGGTACCCAAGACTAAAAGACTTAAAGGTAAAGTACAACTTATTAAGAAGCACAATTTTGTGCTCTCTATTTTGATTCTAATTGGTTGCTAATTTATTGCTGTTTAATTTGGCACAAAACACAATTCGATTATGTGCTCACCTTGGAGAAGAGTAGATTATTAGAATTTGTTATTTCGAGCATAATACACACATAATTAAATCGTTATAAGTATCTTCTAGTGGTAATTGCTTACTTACTCGCGAAGTGTTTGCGTGTTTAAAAAAACCTTTGACAAGGTTCAGTTTACATTGAAATTGAGATGTCATACCTGAAACAATGGAAATAAAATTAACATAGTATTAACATTGAAATTCAAGTTTTTCGATTGAAAGTCTTCAATTGTGGCATCTATTAGAATAATTATGATGTAAGCCTTTTACGATCAATTCGTCATCCTAGCTCGATGGGGCTGCTATAATTTATATCTTAATAAAACACCTAGTATGTATGATGTATACATATATTTCATAAATTGGCTGCCTACATTAGTATACCTCTAAATCTACAAATCTTATAACTAGAAAATCCTTTCCTTCCGAATAAATTTAAAATACCAGTAAAAAGGATCTAGCAGCTTTTCACATAATAACCCCCCCTTCTAGACATTTCTGTCCGATAGTGCCAGTTACTGAACTCTTCTTAGTACTTATGCATTCCTGGCATATTACTATCTAGGTAGTATGAAAACCGCACATACCACCCGCCATACTAACATGTAACAAGCCATAGCAGTCCTATGAAAAAGTGCCTTTATTTATTTACTAAAGATTTATACTCCTTAAGATTTATACTCCTTAAGATTTATACTCCTTAAGATTTATAAATTCCTGGTATTATACTATCCAAGAAGTACGAAATTTCGTACAAATTTCGCCTTTCGTTCGTGAAGGCGGCGTTGACGTGACTGGTAGTGTCAATCAATATCGAGGTAATAAGGGTAATAAAATAAATATTATGAAACGTGTACATGATCTATATAATTAATACTGATAGACAAAACACAGCTTCAACCAATGGGGGGTTTTCAAGTACTGGTTATTAAGGTTAGCTGGAAGCTGCAAGCACCAAAGGAGCTTTAGGAGTAAAGTGAAAACTAAGACTGGGAATTGAAATATTCTTAGGAATTTGGAAATACAAGATCATTGAGTGGATCTATACAGCAGACAGTAATACGTTCCGAAGTATAGCTTTTAAAGTTTGTTATTACGCGCGTGAAAACAGAATATGATTTACACGTAAATCATATTTAATACCGTTAAGGTAGATCGTTCAGCTGTGCCCGCGAAATTAAAATTTCAAATGATTTTTCACAGTTTGTAGGTCTACAATAAGTTCTGCATTCATGGTAATGGTAATTGTGACATTAACTATACAAAATTCACATTTTTTATCTAAAACCATTGCCCAAAAATCATGATTGTAGCTAAAAGTAGTGTAAAATGTAAATTTTGACCAATTACACAGATTGCGCCAAGTTTTTGGCTTGATAAGGATTCATAAGTAAAGTTTTTAGTTCTCAGTTGTATAGTTAATGTCGAAATTACAACTCCATGAATCTAGAACTGCCCACAAAAATGTAATACCGAAATAAATCGTAATCCAGACAATAATAATCTGTAAAACTATGTTATAATTCGGATTTGGATACCGTTAATCTAGGTTTTTAATATACTATTTCGTCTACTAACACTTCACTGGAAATAAAAGACCGAAAAATCGTTCCAAACTTGGTAAAGTTATCAAAAATTGCATTCGCTTACATTTATTTCCAGTGAAGTAGTTTGGACGAAATGGTAACGTAGGAACCTAGATTAACGGTATCGGAATCCGAATAATAACAAAATTTGATTAAATTATGTTTGAATTACGATTTATTTCGGTATTACGTTTGTAAGAGAAATTCTGTCCGCCGGTCTCTTAAATTACCCGTAAAAAAATCTAGTATGCCGCAGAGATACGTAGTCCCATTTTGTTCGGAAAAAAGGATGACTGCACATATGTTTCAAAAAGATAAAGCTGTCACAAAACATCAATCTGAGGTATTGTAAAATATTCAAAACATTATTCTAATTATTAATAAACCCGCGTAGTCCACCCACAAAAATAATAGTGTAATTTGACATTTTGGAGATCCTCACTCTACACTAGCGCCTCTAGCGGCGAATTCACACGCGACAACTCTTATTGCCGAAGCCGAAGATCGGGCTCTGTGGCGTTCATTAGGAGAGGCCTACGTCCAGCAGTGGACGAACGTAGGTTGATGATGATGATGATGAACTCTTATTGTGTTGCTCTTAAAATAGACTAGTGCATACTTCATCGTGATACGCCGCCTTGAAGCTAAGTAAATAGTTAAAAGTAATCAGTCAAGGTCACCAGATCTCAGATATCTGGTTCAAAAGATGAGGGGACTAAAAACAAATATTTTTCAATTTCCTTGTAGTGTAAATAAATACTTTGTGTGATTTCGTTTCTCACAAAAAAGAACCTGTTATTAACTAATAATCAATTTCGTAACAAACTGAGACACTTAAATAATTACCTACCTGTCTGTGTATGTACAGCGGTACAGCGCGTGGACAGAACTCGGTTGGGAATAGCAAAGAACTTCTGAGCACGGCTGGAGTGGGCTGTATCAGCTCGATCCATCTAAGGACAAAATTACGGTAAGTTCTGCGGCGTTAAGGCGGATCGTTCACCTGAGCCCGCCAAATTCAAATTTCGAGTGGTTTTTCGCAGTTTGTAGGTCTATAATAAGTTCTACATTCATGGCAATAGTAATTGTGACATTAACTGTACAAAATTCACAATTTTTATCTAAAACCATTGCATAAAAATCATTATTGTAGCTAAAAGTAGTGTAAAATGTCAATTTTGACCAATTACACAGATTGCGCCAAGTTTTTGGCTTGATAAGGATTTATAAGTAAAGGTTTTAGTTCTCAGTTGTGAATGTTGTATAGTTAATGTCGCAATTACAACTGCCATGAATCTAGAACTTGTTATAGACCTAAAAACTGCGAAAAATCCCTTGAAATTTGAATTAGGCGGGCTCAGCTGAACCATCCGCCTTAATCTCATTTATTATAACCTACCTATTCAATATTGGAACTCTATATTATTTATAAGGGACACTTTTTGAGGATTCTAGGTATCCTTATGCATAGCAATTTTTATAAAACGCTGAAGAGGCTTATAAACCTTACAAATACGACGATTTTTTTAAAATAATTCACTGATGCGACTGGCACAGTAGCAATAGATTTTGTATTTTTAATTTGTTACATGACGAGTTAAAGACAGTTAGTTATCAATACGTACTTATTATATTTTTTATTATGAATCGCATAATAGGTGGCAGCAAAGAGCAAGTAGTTTACATGCGAAAATAAAAAATATAAGTTCCGTTATAAATAAATATTTCTTCGCTCTTTCAAAGGTATTGAATAAATAATTCGCGTGAGATACGAGGAAACAATTAATTTTAGGATATTAATTTCACAAACAATATTGTTAAAGAAATACATTTCTTCTGTACTTATGAAAATAAGGAATAGCGATATGCAAATATTTAAGGAACGAATGAGATGAAACCAAGTTATCGTCTCTTACTAACATCGTGGCCAATTGAACAATTTCATCCACTAGGAGCCACGGTTTAGGAGTATTCACTGTACCAGGCAAGCAAATGGACGAGGATGTCAATTTGCTTTCGTCACTTAATATTATAAGCTGATATACACTCCTCAATATTCAGATTCACAAGCCCCACATGGTAGCTCAACAGGGTGCTTAAATCTTATCAAATTTTACCTTTCATTATTATATGAAAGTTTATTATAAACACATTTATAAGTCAGGTATTCATACGATGAAATTAATTATCTACTCGAATGCACCTTTATTTGAATCGCACTTTAGTTCATCCATATCGAAGCTAGCGTAGCATTTACTACGAAGACGTAGGCACCGTAGCCGTGACGTCACTAAAGTAGCAATACAATATTTTGCTATTTACGAATTTTAGGATATAGATTTTCATTCTGAAACTCGGTGAAAATATTTCTCTGGGTAAGTAATTTTTTTTAATGTCTTTGATAAGTAACAAATTGCTTTGAGATATCAATATAAAGCGTAGTTAATTACTGTGATTTCATTGTTTCATTATGGATTATGGATATTGGCAGTACCCGTTCGTGGTTTTAACAATTAACATACCATCACGATTGTTATTCCGGAAGGGTTAGGCAGGGGTGTATCTGTGTATACCCACAGTCCGCCGGTATGTTCAGCTAATTGCGTATGTTTAGGTACTGTTATTTATTAAACGATCTAAATTCAGAGCTGCTACTGAGAGCTTCATAGGAAAACTCAAAAGACTTAAATCAACCTGGTAATCGAACTCAGGAGGACAGTTTTACCCAGTTTTTTATTGTCTATCATAATTCTATGCTTCTAGGACCATCGGTTTGCATTGCACCAATTTAAGCTGTCTGTGGCTGAATGTTGTCTGTTACTGAATATTGTCTGTTACGTATTTTTTTACGAGTTAAATTTAAGTAGTAGGTTTATTTAAAATTGCAAGTGCAGATAAAAGTTCTCTTGATAGAAATAAAACCAGGCGAATAATTAAAATCCCAATTTCACTAGGTCTGAACGGCAACATGCAACTAACAATAATAGATACTATCAGGATTCCATAAAGTCAGAAGAGATATTATTATTGGTGCAGATCTCACGTGGTCTAGACCTCAGCGCGCATGCGTGACTGTCAGAGGCCATGTTGAATAAGTACGATGATACTAGGAGCCCATGAATAGCACGAGTTCAAACGTTCCCATTATTTTGTAACGTACAATATTCAAAACGAATGTCTTTTTGTAATATTTTTAAATCTTAAATTGTATTCTGTTTGCGGGCACTGGGGTTTCTCAAGAGTGATCAGTTTCACAAAATAGGTTTTAGTTTAAGACTTTAATAGCAGATTTCTTAAGAATATTCACAGAAAATATTACATGATCCATGGAGACGGGGCCATGATAATTTTTCTTTAATATCTATAATGGACAGACGTAGGCCTGTTACAATTTTATTATAGGTTTTGATGAGCTAAGATCATTAAAAGAAAGTTCTACAACTATTTTGGGAAAATATTTTTATTATTATATTAATTTATCATTATAATATAAAAAAACGGCCTTTTCAGGTATTGATTAACTGGAATATGGAGAGATTGTGTGTGGTAATTTAATAAATAGGAAGACCGGAAGCACGAAGCGACATCGATTCCTGGTCGACATTCCAAAAACTAGGACGAAATGCTTTAAGTCCACTTTTATCATACGTACCGCTGAAATTTGCAATACGCTTCCCGAGCGGGTTCTTCCTCGAAATATAATAATATAATCTGGGTGTCTCTTCTAGGCAAGCGCGCTCCATCGTAGATCGCAGTATCGCTTAACATCAGGCGAATTGGCGGTCAGGTGAAAGCCTGTCAAGAACAAAAAATACATTTTTTAATATTTAGTCGTTGGCATACCAGCAGACGAGCCACCTGATGGTAACTGGTTGTCGCCACCCATGGACACCTGTAACACAGGAGTAAAGTTGCTAATACGTCGCTGTATACGCGGAATTTGAAGAAGAAAGATGTATAAAGAAAGTGAAAGTTCACATTTCTTAGTATCTTATTGCTTCATGATAGCCTAGTACTTCAGATGTTATCCACAGTTTTGATTAATACATTGAGACCATGACCATGACCGTGTGGCACGCCATTAATGGCACTCCATTATGACAACTGTCAACTGTCAACAAGAGTTCTTCAAAAGTGACAGTAGCTCATTTTCATTTGACCAACTTTAATGTCAGAGTTTAGGCGGGAAAATGTAAAGTGCACTATGTTGGTTTCGTATTTTTTTCCAAAATTTGTTTTTCTCCGTAGTTTAGTGTGTAATTATAGTGGATAGTTAACCATTAAGTGTTCGTGAACGTGTGTGAGTGTAGGCAAATGATATAAAATTGAAAATCGCGACTTTTGTGTTCACTCCTAAACTCCATCGAAGCCTTGGTGATGTTTCCACTGTTTTACTGGGGATCATTTTGTATACTTGACGCTGGCAAACACAAAAAGTGTGGCGTCATTTAAGTTAATCCCATTTCGGGAACTAATAAATATTACTTGTTTACTCCTTAATCTTGACACTGGCAAATACACGAAAATTGTAGCGCCATATCCCATGACGTGATTAAAAAAAAGTAGAAATAAAAGAAAAAAATAGATTTGAAACAATAATGTTCATGTATGATATGGGCATACCTGCGAAGAATTGAAATTCGTTATTTTAGTGGGTGACCCACAATTTAAAAGGAGCTATAACTATATTTTAAGTTAGTTGCTGCTTTGTGGGCTGCGTTATTGCGAGTATTAAAATCTCTATTGTAAAACTACTGTTAAGATGGATAATCTGGCTGTTGCCGTTTCTATGAAATAAAAAGAATATATAAGCTATTGATGAAATATGCAAGCTCTACTTACTCATTAATGATTTAAAGAAAGGTAACATAAATAAATAATAAATTATAGTTTATTCTAACTTATATCGTTGCAAAACATTTTAAAATATATTTTTATTTAGTATAATCCTAACTAATATTATAAATGCGAAAGTGAGTTTGTTTGATTGCTACGCTTTCTCGCCTAAACCACTATATCTATTATAAAAATTCTTTCACCAATAGAAAACCACTTTGTCAGCGAGTAACAAAGGCTCTATTTTTATTTTACTTAATTAGAGATCCCTACGAAAATTACAATAATGTAACCCAAGGTATCAAAAATTTGCCTCTAAGTCATTATTTGACGTGCGCTATTTTGTTATTTCTTAGCAAATTTACTATGGAGATGGTTACCATGGAGATAGTTACAGGAAGTTTTTACTGGTACTCATCCTTCTTTATCTATGCAGCCCTAGTAACGAAACTTCCCCGAATGACATTTGACAGAAAAATTTGAACTGTGACTGACGGACGTTTCTTGATCAGATACTGACTGAATGATCCCGAAATGGAAAAAGTCCCACTAATATGAATAGGAAACAAACAAATTTTAAAATAAATTATAATTTAAGTAATTGATGAAATTTTAAAGAAAAACAAGGGGCGCCAGTATACGAAGATTTTAACAGCAGCTAAATAAATAATAAAAGTATTTTTTCAAATTTTATGATGATATGAGTCCATATAAAGTAGTTTTATCTTAATATGAAATTATATTCGTGTATGTTTTAGAAACCCGCCTTCTAACTTTGTGCAATATATTTCTCTGCATCATTATTTATTGCATTTAAACTTCATGCCAGTTTAGTGTGTTTCTTTCCACCTGCAGAGCTTGGATGTTACCTATTCATTATTCATGTGTCAATTCCGAGTGTCCTCTCCTCTGTATAAAAAACATTTTTTCCTGCTGGGCGGTGGCGACAACATAAATAACACGCATGTGCAGTTTTTCCGCCCTACCCGCATATACCAGGAATGCATAATTACTGAAGAGTATGTAGTTTAGTATGTTGTAAGTGTCATAGCCGCACTACACGCTGCCGACCACGTGGTAAATGCCACGTGCTCTGCTCAGCAATGCGCCTGCGTTACAAGATAGATACTAGGAGCCCATGAGGTAGTTCAAGGATTAAGGCTGATTGTTCACCTGAGCGAGCCCGCCAAATTCAAAAGGATTTTCGCAACTTACGTGGCAGTAGTAATTGCGAAATTAACTACATAGACAACATTCACAATTGAAAACTTGACAAAAACTGTGTGTTTACATTACTTTTAGGTACATTATCTAAAGAGAAAAATATGTATGTTACAATCGATTGATTGTGAATTAGATTTAATTAATTAACCTTTGTTTATCAAATTCTATGTTTATTTAGGCCAGTTCTTTTTTTTATGGGATAGGAGGGCAAACATGCAGACGAATCGCCTGATGGTAAGCGATTAACGCCGCCCATGGACACCCGCCACACCATAGGAGTCACAAGTGCGTTGCCGACCTTTTAAAAGGTGATTGGGCCTCCGGTAACCTCACTCACTCAGCGAAACACAGCGTAAGCGTTGTTTGACGCCGGTTTTCTGTGAGGCCGTGGTATCACTCCGGTCGAGCCGGCCCATTCGTGCCGAAGCATGGCTCTCCCACGTAAAAAGTTCTATTGATTGTAGAGTACAAGAAGCGATTTTACAAACTACTACATACTCGAAATAAATAATTGTATGTTACAATTTTACATAGGTAAATATAGAATAGAAAAGAGTCCTTAAACTAAACTTACTTTTAAACACAAGCCTGTTAGTGTAGTTCAGTATTTTATTCCGATGTGTACTTCACACAGGATGTGTTTTTCAGCATTATCCGTGTATTAGACTGCATTGTTCCTTTGCAATGTTGGCTTTCCAACAAATGTTCAACCAACACTGAAAGTACAATGATTTTAATATTTAATTGACTAGCCGTTTTCCGTGGTTTCACTCGCATCCTAAAGGAGACAAAGACCTTACGTCGTTTACCAAGTTTCAATCTTATCTCTATACCAAAATTGATCAAAATTATTTGTACATTGGTTTAAGGCGTGAAAACGTAACAAACAGACTGACAGATGCAGACGATCTCTCTTTGCAATCATGAACTTTAAAAGCTGTTTGGGAATACCTACAGTCCCTTTTATCTAGTAATTTATTTTTTGTAAACTCTAATTGGTCTTACAAAATACATTTGTTCAATACAAGAATCGAACCCGCTTTCACGAGTTATTATAGTCCATGGTTCCACCACAAGAACGACCACACAAATCGAGCCGTTGAATTGTTATTATACTTTGAACCTTCCTTTAAAATAAAATGTGTCTTCATATTGGATAATAGAAAATTTAAGGTCTATCTACTCGTATGTATTTATTTATCTATGTATGTATTTGAGTGCTGTTTCTACCGATCGTTATTCATGGAGTCAGTTACTAGGAGAATATGAAAATGAGGTTCATGGCATAGTAAAATCGACATACTTTCACTTTCCACGATCTTGTGTGAAGAGAGAGACAGCATCATTAATTTCGAAGTTTATTCAAGTTTTTCCGTGACTTTGTTCAAGCGGAAATATTTTAATTTTATGAGATATGAAAAAGCTGTAGGCTTACTGAATATTGCTGATTTATCGGCGAGTCTATTGCCATGTACCGACGGGCACAAATCACAAACTCCGGGCTGCTACTGAGAAAATCATAGATAAACCCAATAACACTTTTCGCGATCTGGGAATCGAACCTAAGACCTCTGGCGTAGCAGTCGTGCTCAAGACCACTAGACTAATGAGGCAGTTCCGAAACATACATTTAATCAATTTGTGGAAATTAAAAATACGTAAAACAGTATGCAACAAATGATTCTCCCGATCATCCTACTTGTCCACCACCAACCAACCATCAACCATCCTAGGTTGGATGTCTCTTAGACCCCGACTATGAATAGTTAATTCAGATGAACACGTAATTTATAATAAATTGTCTTTACATCTATCAACGTTTCCTAGAGAGGTGAATGACTTCTGAAGAATATGCAGATAGACATGGACACTGATGCGAAATGTTCACCGAACTTGTTGAACTTGCATGAGGTCGAGAAATGTACGAGTGATGATTGTGGCTTTTGATGACTTCTTTCCTTATATTACAGACAATGACTCTAATTTTTCTAAAACATACGAATAGTAATGTCAAAAGGTAGTTCGAATAATTAAAATAAAATGTACGCTAAAGAATACAAGGATCTTATTTATTCTCAGAAATGTAATGTTCCGCCAATTTCGTATCATTATGTGAGGGCTTGTTCAGCTCTCATAATTATGGTCGTGCTACATAATGAGTGATGTAGCACTCTACTTAGCCTTTGTAACTCTTTTTTCAAAAGTCTATTTCAAACATTGCCCTGCATTGTGTCGTTAAAATATTTTAATATTATTGTGTCTGGACTTTAAATGAGACTTTTTTTCATAGGTTTTTTCATAGGTTTCATAGGTCGGGCATAAATACGGATTTTTTAAAATAAATAAATCTATAAATAGATATTATAAAGAAACTTTTACAAGTCAAAAAAGTAAGGAAATACTGGCGCCATCTAGTACTTAATGTTTTAATTACTTGATTCTAGATAAGCGCCAGCACTCCCTCTCATTTTTGACTTGTAAAGGTCTCTTGAAAATATCTATTTATATAAATATATATTTATCATTTTATCATAACTATTCCTAGAAGCTCCGAAGTTGTATTGGTATATAAGTAATTTGAAAAAAGAAATATTTACCTGACTCGGATTTTTATCGTTCTGATAAACATATAAATAAAAGTAGAAATAAGGGCTTTAAGTGTATCTCCTGCAATAGCTTTTCACAGGTCTCGTACTACAGTAACCCCGAAATAACAACGTGCATCTGAAGTTAACCGTTGCGAACATCTGCACAGGTCAAATAACTTACCTATTTATGTATTATTATGCAAAAATATCGAACTCAGTAAGTACAATATTCACGAATACGGAATAATTACGATCCCAGCTGTTTGCACACCGCGTTTTTATATTAAAATTGCCCACGGCAAGGTCACTTGCGGATAAGTTCAGACGCACGTTATTATTTCGGGGGTACTGTACGTAGCGGTGCCGGTGTATAAAAAGTGTCTTCATAATAACTACAGTCCTAGTAGTTATGGTAGCATAAAATACTGTCCTACTGACCGTCGACGCTTCCGATGCATGCTTAATCGAATTTCATTCATTATCTGAACTTAAGGGTCCGGTGGAGCTTGAAACGTAATACCAAAATAAATCGTAATCCAAACACAATTTTATTATTTTATTTCATTATTCGGATTTGAATATCGTTAATCTAGGTGCCTACCGTACCAATTCATCTACTACTACTTCACTGGAAGTAAACGGCCGTAAAATTCGTTCCAAACTTAAAGTTATCAAGAATCAAATTCGCTGACATTTATTTCCAGTGAAGTATTTTGGACAAAATGGTAAAGTAGAAACCTAGACTAAAGATGTGATTCCAAATAATAACACAGTTTGTTTAAGGGTATTACATTGCCCAATGACCTTGAGGATTTAGCCTTTGTGCTAGTATTTGTTATAATAAAAAAAAAACAAATTTATAAAAAAATGTATAACATATATTTTTTATATGGCAAACGAACATAAGGATTCCACTAGAAACTTCTTTAAAACTAGGGTTTTTTTTGGATTTGAGCGATGTAATGCCCTTAAATTGTATTTGAATTACGATTGATTTTGATATTACGTTTGTACGGAAAATTCGGTCCGCCGGACTTTTGATAAAAAAATCTCAGTTTACTATTTTCAATTCGTGCCACTTTAACGTCTTTCAAAATATGTTTGTTCTGTCAATTATCTTGATTGACATAATATTGACATACCAAATGTCAATCTGTCAGCTTCACACACAGTCGCTATAGTATTATCAAGTTTATAGCATTTGCAGTTGCAGATTATAATCGCTTAAAGCCTTAAAGATACAGATTACAGAACTACTTTACAATATTAAATTTTATTATAGGGTCATATTTCGCAGTGCGTAGTGTCTCAATGACTGCTCACCTAATTGATAGAGAACCTCATTATCTGTAGCCTTAGCACGAACAACTTGCGAAAAAGTATTCGTATCGTCACGATAGAGGCGCTGGTCCATATCTCATACAAATTGGTCTCCATGACGATACGAATACTTTTTCGCAAGTTGTTCGTGCTAAGGCTACTGAACAGTAGCCTTAGCATCGTCATGGAGACCAATTTGTATGAGATTTGGACCAGCGCTTTTATCGTGACGATACGAATACTTTTTCGCAAGTTGTTCGTGCTAAGGCTACTGGAATAGAATCAAACAGCATCGACTAGTCGTAGATTGTGCAGCAGAAACAGAAGTTAGCAATAGTTGATAGTATTTTTATCAATCACTTTGTGTTTTGTACCAAAATTATTGACATATAAATGTGGAATCATATTTATCAGTATTTATTTATCGAATCAAGGTTATAGTATATACAAAGCTTTTCACACTTCAAAGAAAAGGACTGTACTCAGTAGCTACATTGTAATGCCGTTACCGTAACAGGAGCGTTTCTTACATGCAAGCAATGCTCTAAAATAAAACACTGCAGATACGATTACGGCTATAGCTACGGTCTATCGAGTCCTTTATGGTGCTCGGAACACACGATTTTAAATACGAAGCCCATTCTGAAGCTTTCTATTAAAAGATAAACACCGAATAGATTCCACATGACAATTTAATAGTTTTGGTACACAACACTAAAGTCACTGTTACGTATAATAGAATCAAGTACTGTTAAAAATCTGTTTCAACTCAAGCAGCAGCTTTGGATCATGCACGTTGTCGGTGCGAGACCGAAAGCTACTGAAGTATACTGTTTTAGCCAAACAGGTCCGTTCCCCTTTGTTATGCGCGCGCACCCCGATCGATAAAACAGGCCAGCAGTACTACGAGTGCGAGTATTTTGTCGTAAACGGTTGCTAGCATTTTAATAGTGTGTATGGAAATTTAAAAGCTTCCCCGTCATCAAGTAATATCTCAATCACTACTAGTGCGAAATATTCCGTTTAATAATATTGTTCAGTACAAAGTTAATACTCTTTTGCTAACTATTAGGTATACTACTATGATGACGAATTTTAATGATGGCTCTTTATACAGGGCCATGCTCGAGGAGCAAATTCGAACAAATATAGCTACTCTCGTTACTTACTAAATGCTAAACATAGTCTATACATTCGACATGTCGAAATCGGATTTCGCTATTTAAATGATTCGAGTTGTACACTATGCTGCTACTACGTACCTAGTTTACTATTATTGGTTGAAAAGTGGAATTAACATCAAAACCTGCCTTCCGGCCACGCGAACTGCACCGAAAAGCGCTTGCGTGAAAGTGTGAAGTCAACTCTCAATGTTTTTGTTGTGACGACACGTTTGGCGTAGCGGCTGAGCGATCGGCTTCTGTATGATCTATAGTCTTCTTGTATGATCTACAGTTAGTTGTTCCGGGTCTGGGCGTTTGTGTATGTGAGAATTTCTGTTTGTAAACGCACCCACGATACAGGAGAAAATCCTAGTGTGGGGCAACGTTTCTTTAAGAAACAAAAAACATGTTTTTGTTCTAAATTATAAATGTTTCTACTATTAAAAAGTTAATATTATGTCAATTGAAAGTTTAAGACTGTTTCTACTTACTTTAAAATGTAATTTAATGTTCATTGATCTATCTAAGGCAGCGACCGGTGAAAATTACGAAATCTTTTCGTCCCACAGATCGAGTAACCGAATGCGCTTCCCCGACTGAGTAATGGAGGTACTAAAGACGAATCACGAAAACCAGAAACTGAATAAAAGCTCCAAAATTCGTTACTAACGCTCCAAAATTTCCGTTATTATATATTGCTTCGCTAACAGCAATCCCACGTGACGGTATCCGAAGAAGAAACCTGTCAAATAGAAATCAGACAAATTCTAGTTTCTGTGTAGAATATTACGTTATTTGGCATTAAAACAAGTAAAAACATTATTCTGAAACCAATAAATATTATATAAAAATTTAGTGCAAAACGATGATCTGGTGTATTTTTTTGAAAAAGTTTGATATAATACTCTGCATCGATACTAGCGCCACCGATGGCAACCGATGGCACTAACAGGGTCTAAATTCTTTTTAAGTATCGAAATCGAAGCTTTTTGTGTACCACTAACTTAATATTGGAAACTTCAATGCTTACTGCCGTCGCGTCGGTTGCCAGTGGCGCTAGTTTGTATGAAGATTTCAACAGCGACGGTTTAGAAACTGAACCGAAACCGAGCGGACTTCGCTTAGGTAATACCAAATTTGCGGCTCGATCGCGCGACGATTTTGGAACCGATTACTGGTTACTTATTTCATGTAGTTCCCCTCGGGGCAGGATACTAGGAGCCCATAAGTCTTCTACAAGTTTGAATGATATAAAAAACGTAACAAGCTCAGTGCTAAATTCGTCTCTTTTCATATGGTACGTAAGTATATTATTGAATAGATTAGAAAGGCACATGGTGTACCTATATTTTTTTTTAGGTAATTGCGGTTTTCTCGTTAATTTAGTAGTATTTTTCATAAATGATGACAGAAATGTGATAAAAAAAGTACATAAATGGGCAGAATGAAACATAGCACTACTATACCTAATAATGTGTCAAGTACCTATCCATTTTGTTACATAGTAACTTTCACGGGGCGTCCAATCCCCTGTTTAATTCACGTGTTTTTCTATGCCCTTTAATTGCAGGAGCGTGAAAGTATTTGAGACAAATTGAATTATAGGGGAAATTACTAATAATGAACATAGGCACAATAAGTAAGTATGAATTTAAAATTTTGCGACAGTCATCAATACGTTACAAGTTTTCTAAACTTTTACATTTTATAATTTCCAAGAACAGTCTCATCAATTAATAACATAACGCTTATCAAATGGATTATACCTACGTTAAGCTATTAATTGTTCAGACATCACGACTGTTTACTATAAAGAAGTTTTACTATAAAGAATACGATATAAACGAATGACATCTCATCTTATCTTATCTTATTTTATATCTTATCTTCTATACTTATAATAAATCTGTAGAGAGGTCAATTCTGTACATGAAATATATTTCCAAAATAACTATCAGCGGGTGATTAGTGATCGATACTGACGCCAAAAATGCAATCAGTAAAATTTTTGTCTGTCTGTCTGTCTGTCTGTCTGTCTGTCTGTCTGTCTGTCTGTCTGTCTGTCTGTATGTTCGTTATAGAAACAAAAACCACTCGACGGATTTCAACGAAACTTGGTACAATTGTTCTTCATACTCCTGGGCAGGTTATAGTATACTTTTCATCACGCTACGATCAATAGGAGCAGTGAAGGGAAATTTTGGGAAAATGAGTGATTCATGAGAAAGGTTTCAAGCTATAAAACATCACGCTACAACCCTTAGGAACGGGGCAACGCAGGTGAAACCGCGGGCGAAGAACTAGGGAACAAAGTAACTATTCCACGCGGACGAAGTCGCTGGCAAAAGCTAGTAACGATTAATTTGGAAGGTCACCGAATATAAAAAACTGTTCTGTGGTCACCCTCACGTACTAAATGAATCCCAGTAAACATTATGTTTGAACATCGTATCATTATGGAATGAATTATTGGATGTTTTGCTGAAAGCGAGCTTGTGAGTTAATTTTTCGATACAAAAAAAAAAAGTTGGGTAATATTTATAGCGGGGGCATATTAATTTACATTTCCATGGATTTACTCAGAAAGTACCGTAGTGTGCGGCTGAAAGATGAAAGGAGAATGCCAGCATTCTCTTAATTTATTCTATTTAGCAGCTATCACCACGACTCCGCCAATAACAACAACCGATTGTACCTTTTTTGTAAACTGACATGCAAAATAGAGTACCTATTTTCCAAAAAAAATTATAGGTACTCAAGCAAAGGTGGCAAATTGGGATTGATCAGTTGCAAGTGTTGCAACATAACTACTAGAAAAGCATCATCCGACCTTACTGCTATTAGTAAGTTACTCAAATGAATACACTCTACCAGGATTCCATAAAGTATATAGAGACTTTGTTATGAGTTGTATATTGTGATCAACCCACGTGGTCCAGTCTTCAACGCGCCTGCGTGACTATCTGCAACCGGGACGAAAACGTAATATGACGCTAGGAGCTCACGAAGATGAAAAAGTTCGTGCCGCCATTTTTCAGCAGCGAAACCTGACCACAGCAGCAGTAGCGTTAATTTAAACTGATCTCTCTTAAAATAACTTTAAATCTTGAATTTTGATACTATTTGTACTTTGCTTGAAAAACTCAAGTTTCATGCAGTAGTTTTTGTGTGATACGCGTACAATGATACAGACAGACAATAATTTACATCAGTCTGTTACAATTTTATAATATTATAATTTATGTAGGTACTAGAAGATTATATAGATACATATATCGGGGAGTATGTTGCGGTTAGTCCTATTATGCTTTAGTCCCTCAATACTCGAATCGAATAATACCTACTAAAAAGTTTCGCTACCGCACGCAATTCTTCGATTCTAAACAAATTCGATTCAATTGTAAACAGTGAAAAGGTACAGTTAAAAAAAGTGTTTGAATTCAAGTTAAAAAAATTATAGCGCTATTCTTTAAAGTATACGTAAGCGACTTGTAAGTAAAATTTGTGTAACATGCAAAAAAATTCATCAATGTCAATTTCAGAGCAATTCTAAGTTATAGAATGTTTACGAGTATCTAGAGCTCTAAGTCAATACTGGACCCACAAGATTATTAAGTCTGTAGACGTCGTTATAAAATCGCTATCTTACTAATATTTAGTACATATAAATGTGAAAGTTACGACGTTTGACTGTTTATTATGTACTCATGCTTCATCGGATAGACGGATCGGGGTGAAATTTGCTACACAAATAGTTCAAATCATTAACATTTAGATGAAGTCGCGGGCAGAAAACTAGTAAAATATAAAGGAGCTTAAAGACCAGATATTGATAACACATGCTTCTTATGAAAAACGCAAAATTTGATCTGTTTTATTATATTTACTGATGATTAATAATAGAATAACATATTTACATACTTACTAGGTTTTCTTAATTTGCTTTTTAAATGGATAAATAAAATATTACACTAACAGTTTTCTTCATCACTGCCCGCGAATGTGATTTCGTGCAAAGCGAAACTTTTTAGTAGGTATTTTACGAGTCGAGCATAGCCAGACTAGAGCTTAGCGGGACTAGAGAATAGGGGGACTAACCGGTATGTTGTTTATCAATTTTTATCTTTTTCCCGTTGAATTAATAACGAGAATATTAAAAAAGGTTATAAGCATGAAATTAATGAATTAATCACAATTAACCAAAGGCAGCATCGGAAGAAGTCGCCCTAGAAGGACATCTTATTGGCGAGGTCCTACGAAAAGGTCGGGTACGTGGTATTCGACAGGTTCTTTAAACAGTCGTCTCTGTTCATTCATTCATAAATTCCAATGAGTCCACCGAGTATTTTACATACATACCAATACGCCTGTATCCCTAAAGGGTTAGGCAGAGGCGTATTTATGTATACCCATAATTCGCCAGTATGTTTTTAAAAACTTTGGCCTGGATGAACTTTGGGTCAGTCACGTGACTCATAAAGTTTCATGATATGTTGCTGTCTCTTACCAACCTTGCACAAACTACCCCCAACTCCAACTGCAAATGTGTGCATCGCAATACGTTCGACCTCCTGCATAGACTTCCTAGCGTTAATAGTTTCCTAGTACATTGTATATTGCCCAAGCATTTTAGTTCCAATGCTGTTTTGAGTCGTTAGCTTGTACCGAATGCAATACAAAAAAAAAACATTGTTAAAATCTATTAAGTGTTTCACATTAAATAATATGTAGGCACCTACCTCCTACCTCAACTTCAAAATGTTTATCTTCATCCAGGATTTTTATAAAATACTAGCTGTACCTATACCTGTACCACAGCACGCGTTGCCATGCCTCTTTTATCTTTTAATTTTGTCTAACTATTAACCTTCCCAGGCACGCACACAACAACTCACCAAAGTTTCATCGCAATAGGATAAATGGTTTAGCAATGAATATAATAGGGGGCAAACATTCAGTTTTATTTAAATAGATAGAATACAATAACTCATATTTTTAACAATATACCTTTTAGATGACTGAAATAAAGTTTTTTTTATTTTATCTATCATCATCATCATATCAGCCACTGCTGAACGTAGGCCTCCCCCAAGGAGCGCCAACCATCCCGGTCTCGGGCAGCTCGCATCCATCCGCTGCCAGCCACTTTCTTTAAATTGTCGGTCCATCGCGTCGCAGGGTGTCCCACACTACGCATTATTATTATTATATATGTATAAAATACGAGTATTTTATATGCAGATTTCGGGATTTGTGCCCGCGTAATGGCAATAGGCTTGCCCCATTTATATAGAATCTAAATATACCGGCAATGAGGGATGTACATAAGTACGCGTCTGCCTAACCTAGCCTATGTGCTAATTCTCGTAGCCAAAACGCATGGTGGCAATTTGTGTGGTAATTTACTTAGGTAATTTACATTTCTAAAAAATACTCTGCCCACTGTCCCTACACTATGGAGGTTTCATATCATAAAATGTGATAAGTCTAAATGTTAATAGTCCGGCGGACCGAATTTGCCTTATAAACGTAATACCGAAATAAATCGTACTTCAAACACAATTTAATCAAATTCTGTTATTATTAGGATTCCGATACCGTTAATCTAGGTTCCTACTCTTCCATTTCATGCAAAATACTACACTGGAAATAAATGTAAGCGAATCCAATTTTCGATAACTTTATCAAGTTTGGAACGATTTTCCGGTCTTTTATTTCCATTGAAGTAGTAGTAGACAAAACAGTACCGTAGGAACCTAGATTAATGGTATCCAAATCCAAATAACAACATAATTTGTCAGAATATTGTCTAGATTACGATTTATTTTGGTATTACGTTTTTGTGAGCAATTCAAGCTCCACCGGACCCTTAACAGAGAAATCAAATGTCAAAATGTCAACAGCGAATGACAGCTGTACTATGGAATGACCTGACGATGTCATCGTTTAATAAATATGTATTATGTTCGTGTGTGTATGTCAAACGCATAGTAGTGTGTGCGGATTTTCATACAACTTTCACCCCCCTTTTCACCACCTTAGGGGTTGAATTTCCATAAATCCTTTCTTAGTGCTCGTAGTACAGTGCAAAAAGAACCAGCATGCAAACTTTCAGGGATCTAGCACCTGTAGTTTCGGATGTGCGTTGATACCTAAGCCAGGTAGCCAGCCAGTCAGGTTCTTCTTTTATATATATATAGATATACACGCTCTTTAATATTGTTTAGGGGAGTGCCGGTATCACGGTGCGCCACTTTCCGCTTTCTTCGGGGTACAGCTACAAGACGGCGGACGCGGTGGGGCGGCAGGGGGAGTGGGGTTCAGTGTTATGTACCGCAGCTCTCCCTACTCTCTGCAGCCGAGGTGTGGACGGTGGCGGGCCACATATCAGTCCCGCCGCAAAGAGGGACTTGGGCGGCGGACTCGGGGTCGTCAGTCGCCCAAGTTGATGCTGACTGCGATGATCCCACCACTATGCGGAAAGTGGCAGTGGTGGTGGTTTTAGTCGGTATGCTGGCTACTTGGCCGGAGAGCCCAACATAATTGTCCTGCATCCTCGAAGCGGGTGGCGTGCATAAGGCGCATTTCCACACCTAAGAAGAAAACATTGTAATTGCAATGTTTTCACTTCACCCTAGTTAACTTGTGCCGGACGCAGAACGGTCAGCATACGGATCGGCAACGTTGCAGGCCATGCACGGAGGTTATCGGCACTGGCAAAATATCGGTGACTGAACGGTCTAGGGTAAAGTCTCATAATTTTCAATAAAAAGAATTTTTTGTTGTCTTATACGTTCCTAGTACAGTCATGGTATTGGACGATGTAGAGGGCAGACTCCTTAAATTTTTCACCTATTTATTAGGTCTCTAGTTAATGATAATAAACGTTATAATTAAAATAGGTTTCCGCTTTACGAATTGCCATGAAAACCAAAGAAACTACGATACTTAATTACATATATTCCGCTACGCGGGTGCCTAGAACTTATACCTAGTATGAAATGTACTGATACTAGAAATATTAAGACATGAAAGAACAGACAATAAGATAATTATATCAAACGTTCTGAGCAATATCGTTTACAGATAAACTAAGTTCAATGCAAAAAAAGAACAGCTACGATACAATAAAATTGAATAAGCCACAATGAAATTATGATTAAAATATTACCTAAAATTTACCAAACACGTTATGGATTTTGTTTAACTTGAAGAATAATTAACAATCTCGACATTAAAGTTATATTTTGCACCATATTATGTTTTCGTAGGAACTAGATGGCGTTGGCGTCGAATTAGAAGTCGCTATGGTTTCGTTCCCAAGATACGTATAAAGACTAAACGCAAAAACCACTCTCTACTAACCACCTAAATACACTGCGGCCATACCTAAATATTGGTATTACAGCGCAGATTGAATTTTTGAAAAGCTATTGTCCTTAATTGTGACAGTAGTTAATTTATTATGAAATAACATCTCTCGGCAATCCTCAACACAGATGTGGTAGCTGTAGGGTAGGCTATGAACAAAATATCGAGCGTTTTCAGGAAAAACACTGTAACCGACAATTTTCTAATTTTACCGATGGGTTTTTCTTCCTTAATTAACTTACTCGTAAAATCTATATAAGATATGATACTGATATTTGGATACCTTATTATTCATATAACTATTGATGTATTTGAATAGTGCTTATTACCATTTTGCTTTTTATTGCATTTAATGTAACTACATAATATGTCGGTTACGTTGAAATCGATGTTTATATTGATGACGAGTTTTACAAATGTTTTTCTTACAAAATATTTCAATAGTTTTATTTTTTTACGACCAAAGCAAATGTCTGAATTTGTATTTGAGAATTATGGCATAGTGCAAAGGTAACAGAAACCATTAATTCTTGTTTTTGGAATCCCTACCTCAAAAGAAAAAACGGAACCCTTATAGGAACACTTTGTTGTCCGTCTGTCCGTCTCTTTTTTCGTTCATACACAATGAACAAAAAAAGAGTGCTAGTGGTAACGGGGTACACGAAAATGTTACACTGACCTCAAATAGTGATAAGTAATATGTAGTCTTGTGATATGACCGGCAGTCTAACTGCCAAGTCAAAGATCTCGGGTTCGAATGCAAGGTACGTACGCCATCTGACTTTTTAGTCAGGTGCATTCAGAATTGAAATTATGTATCACGCGCTTGTACAGAAGGAAAACATTGTGAGAGCTATCTCTCACAATGTTTTCCTTCTGTACATTGTGAGAGATAGCTCTCACAATGTTTTCCTTCTGTACAAGCGCGACGTGTCAAATCTGTCGTTCCGCACTAGGTCAGGGTGGTAGACCATATATAGCCTAATTCCTCTCATTCCGAGAGGAGGCTCATGCCCTAGCATCATGATAAGCCTTAATAAATCAGCTATTTATTAAATGGGTATGTAGGTAGCATGTCATAGGCAAATGTTAAGCGTCGTTATTTTATATCTAGCCGTATACCTGTGGCCTAAAGTTCTCAAAATTCCGTCATGTTTATTTATTTATTTACATAAGGCATATCAACAATATGAACCCATACATTGGTATTAGCAAAATGCAGAGGCAGACTAGCGTTTATATCAATTATAGATATTCACAACATATAGTATTAAATTAGTATAAAAGCACCTATATATTATATAATATTAATATGTAATAAGCTGTTGTTAATGTCAAATAATAATAATAATAGTGCTCGATTACTTTAATCATTGTTTATTACCCGGTTAATCGAATCCCATTAATTTGAAGTTATCGTCAATTAATTACTACACTGATTTTAATGAAGCAAAGACTAAACAATAACGTTATTGAAGATAGGTTTTATGAATCTTTTTACAAAGACCAAAAGTCTATTTTGTAGTTTTGGTTTGATAAAGTATTATATTTCATTAACTACAACATAGCAATAAGACCATTCACTTGCAGTCAATCCTAAGTCTGTTTAAAGTATGAAGAAAAGTTTATAAAGTCCTAATTTTACTCGTAGTGAAACTTTACAATAACTAAAGCCAACTCGATGATCAGTATCACTAATATATAGTTATTAAATTAAAATATTTTGGTATTTGTAAATCGCATAACGACTCATGTCTATTGTTAGTTTGTCATAGGTAAGTTAATTATAAAAATAAAGGGTTGCGCTTGTGAGAAATAATATAGCTACGTCTCTTCTCTCTCTCTCTGTCGGTGACATAGATATTCTTTGTTATTGTGCACACAAATGCATTAACGGTTATCGAGATGTGTGTACTCACTCGTCCAGACATGACAAGATGTACTTCCTGGCATTTATGATGCCCCAGTGCGACAAATCTATTTATAGATATGGCCAAACTAGAAGAAAAATGATTGTAATAAAAAAAGTACGAGAAATAAACCAGTCAACTTCAGGAATTTAATTAGACATTTTATTATCAATCATAAGAACATATTGCGTGAGGTGTGTTCTGATAATAATAAGATATCTGTAATATTATTATTAAATAAATAATAAAATTGTAACAGGCCGATATCGGTACATTAAAAATATTGACAAAAATAACCAACATCAGTCAACAGAAGCCAAAACAACAATTGTTAGATTTTTTGTCTGTTTATCTGTATATTTGTAAGCATATCTGGAGGTCTAACTTAAAATCTAGTGCATATTCCATCCTGATACGCCATCGAAGTCGCCACGAGTGAAATCGAAGGCAGCAATTAGTAATAATAATTATATTATTATATTTTGTACATATTTGTACTTAATATCTATGGTAAAAATACTTTGAAATCAGTTAAGGGAAGTTAATTTGGAGATGGATCTGAAATTTTTTCATATGGTTTATAGTGATTATTTTACTCATTATCAACCTCAGATGGAACTGATTTATTATATTCATCAAATTTAAAACGCAAGTGTTACGTTCAGAATCTATTAATTCCAAGTAGATTTTATTATCAGAGGACATGGCGGTCAGACATACTCAATACTCACAACTCCTCGTGGTAGCCATCGGCCACACGTGGACAGTGCAGTGAGGCGCTTGCGTCAAAGTACAGAGGCAGTGCAACTTTACTAGGAATTCATGAAGCCATGACAAGTTTGAATTTGAATTTGATATGATATTCATTAAGTTACTCTTAAAAAGATGCTACCAACTATTGATAACAACTTTTTGACAACAAAACCGACAAAAAATATCAGAAAAATATATTAGTCTTAATAACTCGAAATATATCTAATTAAGGTACCTAACTAATTTTGAGTAAAAAAGTGCATTATGTATCAAAGTAGGTACAACCAACCCTAGGGCCTGGGTGCCATTTTTTTGTAGCTTATTATAATTGGAAAGTATAAAATAAAGAACAGACACACAAACACAAATTCTCACATACACAAACGCCCAGACTCGGAGAAATTACCTGTAGGTCATTGAAATGTTTGCCCGTGTGGGAATCGAACCCACAATACGTGGTGAAAAAGCTTATCGCTCAGCTGCTACGTGAAGAAGCTTATCGCTCAGCTGCTACCCCAAACGTGTCGTCAATTTTATTTCTTAATATTTAACGGATCGACAAGCTATCCGTTTTGAAGTGTTTTAATTTTTCAGTGTATGTAGGAAGTTCCACAAGTAACCAAGAATATAATAATTAATAATTGCATAATTGATATATTATGTTGTAGTTAGGTGAATGCTTTGCACATACCGAGTACGCATTATAAATATAAATGTTTGTAGAGCTAGGTTTCCAAAAATGTTTACTGTTGTGGGTGATGAAGCCAAAAATTTTTAATGATTTTTTAATTGAGTCTGAAATATGTATATGGCTATTGCGTGCTATTTTAGCTCACAACGTTTGATTCCACAATACGCACTATTAAGTAAAACCTATTATGTCCTGTTAGACCAAAGATATCTTGGCAACTTACGTTTGCGTAGGTATGCATAACCTATGCTACGAAGCTAATGTTGCTACAATATTTGTATTACAATTTAATCAGGCTGAATTTAAGAAATGCCAAATAAAACACTTTTATTGGCTACCGAAAATTCATAATAGTATAAATAAAAAAAAAATACTTTACTTTAATTTTCATGGTCAGGACGATTGAGTAAAAGTCAAATTGGTGTACTAAGCCTCTGTACTAATGTTATTCTAGAAGCTAAAAGACTGAAAAGTGCATCGAACCTTAAACAGTGTTCCATATAGTTTCACCTGCCTTTGGTAATTAGTACACGATCTATAGATATTCTTTATTTTATTTTATTTTGCATTAACGCATGCTAAACATTCCCAAATACCTATGTAAATTTAAATGGAAGAAAATTCGGTCTCAAGTGGTTTCGAACTCTTCGAAACCACTCTCGAATAAGTGATTAGTAGGTTATTTGACCGAAGCGGCCGGTGCACTTAAGGGTCCGGCGGAGCTTGAATTGTCCACAAAAACGTAATACCGAAATAAATCGTTATCCAGACAATATTCTATCAGATTATGTTATTATTCGGATTTGTATACCGTTATTCTATGTTGCTACGATACTATTTTGTGTAATACTCGTACTACTTCACTGGTAATAAAAGACCGGAAAAACGTTCCAAACTTGGTAAAGTTATCAAAAATTACATTCACTTGCATTTATTTCCAGTGAAGTATTTTGGGTGAAATGGTAACGTAGGAACCTAGATTAACGGATAATCAGAATAACCACAGAATTTGATTAAATTATGTTTGAATTACGATTTATTTCGTTATTACGTTTGTGAGAGAAATTCGGTCCACCGTACTCTTAACCGGAGGGATGCAGGTTCGTAGCCTGCCAGAGACCGAATTTTTCTTCCACTATTTATATATTTAAGGTCTATGAAGTTCAGTATACCATCCTTGTGATTTTAATTATAATCCTACAGGATTACTGGGAGATAATCCTATACATAGATAACCCAAATTCAACAAAAAAGGAGTTGACTTTTAGACATTTTTGTAATGTTGTTTGTAAATAAAATTGAAAGCAATATTAAAATTAACGAATCATTCATCGTATGCGGATGAGTGAAGGGTTGCAGTTCTGCCAAAATAAACTAGAATAAATACTGACTCCCCGGTTAACTTTTAATACCTCAAGTTTTTGCTCTAGAAACTGCCACGAAAACCAAGGATATTAAATGAAGTAGCAATAACAACCTTGACAATCGAACTTTACGTTTTGAGCAAAACTTGATGTCTACTTACAATGATACAAACAAATTTCCGCTATGACACAATAACATTTAATAACGCCAATTATATCATTATTTAAAAGTAAGTACCTTAAAGTTACCACAAAAGTTATGGATTTTGTTTAAGAAAAATTAACAATCTCAACCAAGTTAGGCACCAAAGTCGTGGTGTAAAGTGTTTTCATTGTAACTAGATGGCGTTGGCGTCGAATTAGAAGTCGCTATGGTTTCGTTCCCGAGACACATATAAAGGCTAAACCCGAAAATCACTCTCTACTGCCCACCGAAACCGTCTTAATAATTAGGTTAAGGGGTTCATTCTGTTTACACTATTTTTGAAAAGCTAACGTCCTCAATTGTGACGGTAGCTTCTTTATCACGAAGTAACATCTCTCGGCAATCCTCAACGCAGGTGGTACCTGTAGGAGGCTATGAACAAAATACTTATTACTGCCTCTCAAACTATTACGTTATTATTCAACGTTTTAGTCCTAAACTACAATTACCTTCAATTTTGTTAATTGATGTGTCTTAATTTGTTATTATTATTGTTCAGAGTAAGAAATATTCTAGGGGAAAATAAAAGTATCTATGTTAGATTATATGTAAAACTAAGGCGTGTTAGTTATACCATTTATTACCAAAGAACGGAAGGAGCATTTCTATGATCTTTGATTTCTCCCACCCCGAATAGCAAATTAAACTAAAAGAACTATGGCACTCGAGTGAAACTGCGGGCAACAGCTAGTAGTTATTAAAGTAAATTATTTTGGAATTACGAATGTACGAATTACTTTTGTACTGTTGGATTATCAAGTAAGTTTATTACCAAAATAAAGGGTTGCACTGTCTTGTGAGAAATAATAAAGAATTTAAGAGTACGCCTTTTTTCTCTCTCTCTCTCTGTCTTTCGATATGACACATATCCTTCATTATTCTGCACATAAATGCATAACGGATATTGACATGTGTGTACTCACTCACCCAAACATAACAAAATGTACTTCCTGACATTTATGATGCCCCAGTGTGACAAATCTATTCATAGATTTGATCAAACTAAATAATAAGTAGTAGAAAAATGATTGCAATCAAGAAGTACTATAGACACGACAAATGAATATAAGTCAACCTTATTAATTTTAACTATTTCATTCAATGACAACATATAGTTAAAAAGAGGTAGACACATTATCAGCCTTCAAACGCGAATATTGTTTTGTGGTCAATTTGTAATTTGTAGTGTGACATATGCGGTTGTCCGACCTAAGGTGTAGAAGTGTAATTGATAGCGCTATTAACCGCAATACTTTTTAATTGCCGTCTTGTACTGCGGTACTGCACAAATTATTATACCAATGTAAGAAAAGAGCATGGAGTATCTTATCACGAGTAAGTTAATAAATTCTTAGCTTCCATACAATTTATTTTATTTTCTTCGTTGCAAATAAAATTTAAAATGAAAGAAAGAGTCAGCGCATGCCTTATTAGTATAAGAGAATGGGACCCAATAGTTTCATATCACACGTCACTACATACCGGCAAACTAGGATATATCAAATGTGTCATATATAAGACAACTGCTTAGTGCTATTTCTTTTCATCTTATACTGGCTGTACCTATTGCTATCTATGCGCGCGCTAATTAGGAAAGCCTAAAATTTTTAGTTTTATAGGTATCGCGATCAATTTAGAATTTCCCTGGACTGATTTTAAAGTGTTTGAAGATGAATCTGAACATTTTTTCACGTGGTTTAAAGTCATTACTTTACTTACTCATCATCGTTAGGTAACTTCAGATGTAATTTTTAAACATCAAATTGTGTTACGTTCAGAACGTATTAGTTCCAAGTAAATTTTATTAGCAGTGGACGGCAATAGGCTGATTTGATTGATTGATTGATTGAAATTGTATTATCGATGGACATGACATTTATTGTTTCTTAAATTATTTACTTTGCGGATAGACCATACTCAATACTCACAACTCCTCGTGGTAGCCATCGGCCACACATGGACAGTGCAGCAAGGCGCTTGCGTGAAAGTACAGAGGCAGGGCAACTTTACTAGGAATTCATGAATCCGTGGCAAGCTGAATTTGATGTGATATTCTTTTGTTTAAAATTTGCTACCCTGTTGTTAACACCACTTTTTTGACAAAAATACACTGACAAAAAAGAACCCGCAAATAATAAAATTTATCATTTTAGTCTTATCAAATTTAAGTTATAGTATTTTGAATAAAAACGTGCATTATGTATCAAAGTATGTACAACCAACTCTAGGAAAATATCAAAGGTGTTGGAACACGTGATTTGTCCATCTCATATCACTTGTGCTGTACATTTGGCCTAACCTAACTAAACCTTCATAAGCGAAATTAAATCAATGCTATGTTGGTTCTCATTATTTTTCACTCGCTTCTAATAGTTCATTTTCGAAAAACTAGTTTCATGATGCTCAAAGTCTAATAAATTTTTGCATTTTATTTTTCAGATGTTATGACAATATTTCGTTTTAGTCATAATTTTTTTTTTTTTTTTTAAAAACGTTGCCCCACACTAGGATTATCTCCTGTATCGTGGGTGCGTTTACAAACACAAATTCTCAATACAATAACCAATCTAGGTATTAGTATTGAAACCGTATTTAGAGGTTCAAAGTGCAATTTGATTTTTACAATGAAACTTTGTCGATAACTTGGATTATAAGTACTAGTAGAACAGAAAACTGAGGGTGCATTCTCTATATTAAAACATATTTTAAGTCTATCTATGTATTTATGAGCTTGATTCACTCGATCGTTATTTATAGAGCTGGTCACCAGGAGAGTATGAACACGTAGGGCATGGGAGCTGAATAGCCAATAGACCTACTTTCACTTTCTATGGACTGTAAGGATGAGAGAAACAGCATCATTCATTCTCTCCGTGAAGAATTTGTTCCAAAAGTTACTACATTTTATATTGTCAATAACCGCAAAGTCTATTTACTTATAACACAAATTGGACTGTATGAATTATTTATATCCTAAACCACACAACAACAAAAGATTAACATGTTCGATCGATTTGACATGCTCACAAATAGTTAATCAAAATCACTTTGAGGAATGACCGCCACAATCTTGCTAACTAGTGAAAAAGATAAACAAGAAGATATAGAAAGTCATTCTCGGCAGAGCTCTTATTTGGAGCATATCCCAATCATACTCAATTATTTAAATAATGAAATTCACTAATAAGAATGATCTAAAAAGTTAAATAATAATCCTCAATTGCGGCGATACTCTAAAACGAATTTGATCCCTAGACACTTGTGATGTGTGTATTTGAACTAGCTGTTCAATATTTCTGGAATAAAATATTTTTTAACAAAATGTCAAACTTCCTTCAAAAACTTAAAAAATAATGTTATGTGCAAAACATATTCGAAAGTCGGTGCTTTCGATTTGGTCGGATTTTTCCATTCCTTTTCTTTCTTTCATTTTTTTTTATCTTTCGAAACGACCACCATGACCATTGGACCATGGAAATATTTCGAAATAATCGTCTGTCAAACAAAAAAAAAATCGTGCTAATCCGTTTATGCCTGTGAGAGTTATGCCCGAACATACATAAAAAAATATACATCCGAATTGTGAACCTCCTCCTTTTTTGAAGTCAGTTAAAAATAATTAACGTGCACAAATCCACAAGTCAGAATATAGAGTTGGGCAGAAACAGATTATGTATTCCTCACTGACAAAAAAAAAATACAATTTTAGTTGAGTGACACACACAGAGAGTAAATAAAACTTTTTATTCTGTTTGGACACTATGTAAGATTTTTCAAATCAAATCAATTACATTTAGAATTTTTTCAAAAAAATGGTCATGATTTTGATACTACTTGGAAAGGAATGCCAAATTATACACATAATATACATTGTAAATGTACATTGTACACATTATATCCTCCTATTTTACATTTCCATTTGTATCATTTGGTTTGGGACAATCTATTTATACAAATAGATGAAATGAATGAAAATGAAATATTATTATTGTAATTATGATACTAATTCGATAAATAACAAAACAACAATTATTTCTCAATAGTGCAATGGTGATATTTTTTAACCTTTTATAACTAACTGTTAGTAACACGTTTCCGTGTCTAATTACATATTATTTAAAGTCACATAAAATATATATTAAATATTAGACACGGAAACATATTACTAACGGTTCGTTACAGAAGACTACAAAAATATTACAATAATCACATAAAATATATTTGTAATAAAAAAGAAAAAAGGGGACTCCTCAGCGGGGGATTGAACCCCGGTCTTCCGTGTGACTGGCGGATGTACTAACCATTATACTACCGAGGATTGTGATAGGAAACTCCAAATTAAGGAATACTTACTTCTACCTGTAACACAAAACTACGAATATCTCAACAACTGCGCAGTATGTCTGGCTAAACTTGACTGAAAAGACTTAACACGATTTATTAATATCTGATATTTAAATTGATTTATTAATTTACTCAGTATTATTCGATATTTGGCTTTACTTCATTATTCATTCGGTATATCCAGGCCCCCTACAGGAACAAACTTGATACATGGGAGTAAGCTGGTTCACTTAACAAGCACGTAACACGTAGCTTGTCGGTTAGATGGCACTGAAGCAGATAATAAAAAATAAATATGTTATTACTTAGTAACAGAGACATACTATTAGTAACCAACCAAAAATTACAATTATATAATAATTATATACAATGTGTATCTGTTTATGTGTAAATATCTTAAATTACATCTTTTAGATTTTTTCCTAGAATAGTTCTTACATGCAAGCGTTTATGGTATACCAAAAATCTGGTGCTATTGAAAATAATCCTGCAAGGAATTCCATAGACATTCTTTAAAAAAAGAGGTATTTTATCCTCCACTGGAACATTACGCCAAAGAATAATATAAAATATTTGAAAATTTATTTAAATATGTAAATAATAATAAATAAAGATAATATAAATTTATAATTCGATTTGCACACGTTAATCTGTTTAAAAACAATAATTAAAAATAGAGTATCGATATCAATATTTAAGTGGTGTAAGAGATGGCATGGTGACCACCTATGAGGCGAATTAAATATTTGTCAAATATTGAATGAAACAGGCTGATACTATACTAATTAAGTCAACGAGGAAACAATTACAACGAACAAAGAGTTTCGAATTTGAATTTATTTTTCCATAATTATGTTATCTTTAGTTTTAACGATGAAAACTTACACACATTTTCCATTTTCTTTGCTTGCTCGTTTTTACTTATAAATAAAACATTCGTATGTTTATTAAACACATAATATTATTAGAATAGAGTACATATTATTTTGTAAGTTCCGTTTTCCTCCGCAACTGATTCCATTAGATGATTGGCGCTGCTGCCACTGAATTCACTGTTAAAAGCATGATACAGATCACATATTTCGTTGACATTAATACTCGGCACATTAGCTCAGGCCGGATAGAGCATCACGTACGGGGTTGAAACGTGAAGGTCGGGGGTTCGAGTCCCTTGTGTGCCGGCCACACTTTTTCAGTTTTGAATAATTTGTATGTCAACTACTATTGATTAATTAATGTTAAAAGTAAAAAGCATCATTAGTGAAACGCTTTGTTAGAGTTAGTACATATTTGAGCTAATTCTTACCACCTTGTTTTACAAATAAACCAATTTCAATTTTCAGTTTTAAGGCCGATTTATCAATCGCCAGAGAATTTTATCGGTGGAATAAACTGGATTTTTTACAGTTTTTCTATACAAAATCTGTCAAACGTAAATTTTATTACTAAGTTAAAACATATTTAACGATTGAAAAATCAGCCCTAGATACGTAAAAATCGTAAAAGTATAACAAATAATTGGTATTAAATAATTTTCAAACCAAGTGATCCATATAAAATAGTTAATTTTGATTAACAATTATTATCTAATATTGCAATTAACAAAAAAAGTATAACAACGTAAGGAATGTAGAACGGTCGGTAACCTAAATGTCTATCCTGGCATCTATGGACTCCTAGTACACTACGGGGTCAGAAAAAAAAGTGCAGGCACGAGATGCCAGCTACGAATTAGAGAGAGAAAACCAGACATCGCGCCGCCATCATGGATGTGCATAAGATATTGTGGCTTCGCTGTTTAGTACTTAAAACTCTCCTCTATACGAGTATTACGTATCAGTAAGATTTAGGCAGCGATATAATGAATATATCCCCAGTAATATAATAATAATGTTATAGATGAAGGATGTAAAAGTCAAACTTTCTAACTTTTATGCATTATTAGTTGTTATTCATTTAATCAACAGATAAGAAATACGTTGTGACTAAAACGACTCAAAAAATATTTTTTTTTATGGGAATATTGAGAAACGAGCAAACGTATCGCCTGATGGTAAGCGATTACCAACGCCCAGCAACACCAGAAGACACCTGCAACACCAGAAGAGAAACAATAGCGTTGCTCGCCTTTTAAAATGGGATTGGACCTCTGGTAACGTCACTCACTCGACGAACACAACGATAACGTTGTTTGACGCCGGTTTTCTGAGGCCGTGGTATCACTCCGGTCGAGCCGGCCCATTCGTGCCGAAGATTGGTTCTCGCAGGAAACGGATACGAGTAAAAATACTCGTATCCGTATCTACATTCCAATTTAAAAAAATATTGATGGACATATATGTCTCTCCAATGCAGTTGGCTCTCAGACCATCATTATTATTATAATTATTTAGCCTGAATTGTTCCAAAACCGAGCAGAGGCTTCCCTCCGCATTTTGTTCTCAGACTATAAAAAAATAAATTTATTTCTTGTCAAAGTCAAAGTCAAATGTTTTACGAATATTTCAATCAGACCAATATTACCATGTACTTTTGAATTGTCAAAACCAGGTGCACGGTTCCAAATAGAGAGTCTTATGCAGAAGAACTGGCAGGTTATTTATTTACCTATTATTTTTTTATCTAACCTGTGATTTGATGTGCCTAACAAAGGGGTCCCCTTCTATTCTTCCACTTATCTCTATCAAGAGTAATCTAAGGGCTATCTGTTTATAATATTATAATATCGAAATTACTAAATATTTTAGATATGAGATCTCTTTTTTGCCAAGTATTATACGCAGTTTGTCAATGTGGCTGTCAATAAGCATGAAAACTTCACGTGCTTGCTAAGAAATTTGACCGCCTCGGGGCTCCATTCGATTTTCCTTCTTTATAAAAATAAATATAATAAAATTCTTTTAATTCAGGAATAATATCCCTTAAATACACACAGTTTTAAAATACATTCAAAATTAAAAAAGGCATGACATTTGAATCTATATAAGTTCATTAAAATAATAGTAATAAAATTAAATAAATTCATAATAATAATAAAATCCATTGATAAAATTAAATTCCCAAAAACATACTTTATGACCCTATTAATTAATAATTATTCCCTCAAGTACTGCAGCAGTTGAGATACGCAGCTTTTTTAAATTGTTGCTAAGGATGAATAAACAAGATTAGTTGCCATGTTCCACATTCAATGGAAAACTATGGACTTACAAACCATTTTTCATACAGAATCGGATGCGTTCCGTAGCAATGACATTAAGTTTAAAGTTTGTAGTTAGTAAGTACTGTACTTGGTTACAGATACTCGTACTGTAATAGTTTTAGCAATAAGTATTATTTAACTATTTATTTAATAGACATTGAAAACAGTTTAAATTTAGTTTGGAAAATTTCGGCTACGTACCATGAAACTAAATGCGTTTTCCTGATCAATATGCCAGCGACAGTAGTACTAGTGCCACAGAACTTGCAAGAGGTTATTCGCCGGTGAGAGGGTGTCAAATAAAAATTAACTCTTATAAAGTAATAGGTACTACGATACAAAATTTTCAGAGATACTCTATTAGTCTCTATTAGTGTTTATTGTACCTATTTGATTACGTTGAGTAATTTCTCTTCAAGTAGAGCCTATGTTACAGCCCTCTTCATAGTACAGTGATGTGCGATTTTTACCTTTGGAATAGCCAGACCTAATTTTCCACTATTCAGCTCCGAAATACATGGCGCGTAAAAAGAACTCGTTAGATAACAATAATTTGCTGATATCTATCTTTTCACACAAATAATACAGCTCATTTTCTATTTATCTTTCTCTCTCTCTCTATCTTTCGCTATCACACTCATCCTTCATTCGTCGGTGCACACAAATGCGTAATTGAATGTGTGCATTCGCTTGTCGAGATGGAATAGGTAGCTATTACATCCTGGCACTTATGATGCCCTAGTGGGACAAATCTATTTATAGATTTGACCAAACTAGATTGCAATAAAAGAAAAGAGCATTAATTTACAATAAATAACACAATACAAGTAAAATAATTAAATAATTCCAAAAAAAACATTATCTAAAAAATTTTGTTACTATCTCAATATATTATAAATTACTACTACGGCATTAGTTTGAAATCAGTGGAGATAAATTAATTTGAAGGTTAATGAATCTATTTTTCTTTCCTTTTTACTTTCATACCTTATTTTAAATTAAGTTACGTCCAGAGCCAACTATTATTAATATTATTACTTCCAATTTAATTATCAGCGGACATGGTCTTATTTTTTGCACATTCATAAATTTATTTACTTTGCGATGTCATACTCAATACACACAACTTCTCGTGGTAGCCATCGGCCACACGTGGACAGCGCAGCAAGGCGCTTGCGTGAAAATACAAGGCAGTGCAACTTTACTAGGAATTCATGAAGCCTTGGCATGTTTGAGTTGGGAAAATGACTTAGCCCCTTTTTACGTGTTACTTTATCTAACTTTTGGGATAATCCAAGCGTGATAATTATAATGAGTACGGCCACGTAACAAGTACGTTCACACCGTTAATTTAAACGAACCTCTGTACTTAGCCCCTTATTCCAAAAATCCAAGTAACTTTTAATACTTATGGCGCGTTACTAAATTCGCCTCTTTGTTATTGTGTATCATCATAAGGTCAATAATTTGAGATGGCACCAACGAAAACTACTTTAGCTGCCTATTAACTGGGGAGGGTTTTGGAATATGAAGTACCGTAGCCGTAGTCGTAGCCGTAGCGGTAATTTTAGCCGTAGCGGTAGTTGTAGCCGTAGCGGTAAACGTAGCCGTAGCGGTAGTCGTAGCCGTAGCGGTAGTAGTAGCCATAGCGGTAGTCGCTACTCGTAGCCGTAGTAGTCGTAGCCGTAATGGTGTTCGTAGCCATAGCGGCAGACGAAGCTATAGCGGTAGTCGTAGCCGTAGCAGCAATCGTAGCCGTAATGGTAGTCGTAGCCGTGGTGATAGTCGTAGACGTCACGGTAATCGTAGCCATAGCTGTAGTCGTAGCCTTCCAACCATCATAGCTCTATTTAGCCAATGATGTTTAATGTTATATGACAAGAGAGAAATATATGTCAATTCTGTTCGTGGTAAAATACCAATATCCTAATAAGGTAGACCGTTCCAATAATCCTATGTTAGCATTTATCATCCTTAGCTTTATTCGGCCTTACATTTTCAAACTGATGTCAGTTAACTCGCTTATTATTTGCATCAACACCTCTTTTGTTCGTGACAAATCTGAAAACTTAAATTACAACATATTATCTCGATTATTATCGCTATCACTACCAAGTAGCAGTAACCCCATTTGTTAAAAGAGAAGTTCTTTTTGCTTTTGACGGTGAAACCAGATCGCAATCTTGAACTATTTAACATACATCTAAATACATATACGTAGGTGTATTTTGGAGATTTGCTACTTAACTTCGTCGATATCGTTTTTAAGTACTAGTACAACAGAAAACTGAGGATTGATTCGGCATGTAATTAAAAACTTAATTTATTGAAGAGCAATGAATGAGCTTCATTCTCTCGATCGTTATTTATAGAGCTGGACACCAGGAGAGTATGAATACGTAGTACATGGGAGCTGAATAGCAAATCGAACTACTTTCACTTTCTATGAACTTGAGTTATGATGACAGAGACAGCATCAGTCATTCTCAGCTTCTCTGTGAGTTTGTCCACACACAAGATACCATCACGCCTGTATTCCCTAGCCTATTACCCTTTCGGGGTTGGCAGAGGCATACTGTACACCCACAGTTTACTTTTATATTTAGGTCCCACGTAATATGGTAATATGGGTTGACCCTATTGTCACCAGGCACAAATCCCAAACTCCGAGCTGTGACTGAGAATTTAATAGAAAAACCCAATGACCGCTACCTACTCGAGCTGATAATCAAACTTAACACCTCTAGTGTACCAGTCGCACTTGCGACCACTCTACTACTGAAGTAGTTCATTTTAATCTCAATTATAATTAGACGATGATGCCTACCGATTCTGTTTAGGTTTACCAATATTTTTTACCACGGAAGTAAACAAAATGTGTCATCTTTTTGTGATTTTTTTTTGCATTTTCTATGTTAAGAATAGAAAGTTATTTTAGTAAAGGAAAAATTCAATCGCGGGCAGGATTCGAACCTGCGTCTCCTGGTTGGATACACCTGGAATTGAATTTTTCTTTTACTAAAATGTGTCTCAGTTTGGATCATTTATAAATGCAACAGCGTCCTGTGTCCCTCTAATTATATAAACCGGACACTTTAGCCAGCTAATCGACCAAGCCTACCTGTGAAGTAGTATTCATTATTAATTGACTACAAAAAAGGAGGAGGTCCTATGTTTTTCTCTATGTATTTTTTTGTTTTTTAGATACTATGTTTTAAAGAGACGTCAGCAACGTCTATTGATATATACGCCGCATACGTCCTTCTACTAGCAGGTTCATCCCGAAGTAAATTTTCCTTTCAGTGATATTTATATCGTTGAAGTTGTTAATGAAGAAATGTATGATTATATTGTAGTAAAAATTGTAAACAGTCCGTATACCACGTACCATGAAACTAAATACATCGTGATTACCAGCGATAGTAATACTAGTGCCACAGAACTCTAAGGAGGTTTAATCGCGGTTAAAGAGGACTACAGACTTTATTACAAAAAATAATTTCACTGAATGTGTATAATTGAACACTGTAGATTTCTATTAATTTTGAAATGCTTAATAATAGGTTATTTCAGTTAACAAAACTGTTAACGTTTTTCTAAAATTAAACTTTTAAGTACGAAGGGGTGTTACATAGCACATAAAAATAACATTTATATGGAGAATAAGTGCAGAACGACTATCCAGTTACATACATATTTACAAGTATACATATTTACGGACTGCACACTACCAGAACCCCAGTAACCTTGGGGTACTTACTGGCTCTCAAAGTTCTTTACAACCGACTCCGACGGGTAAGGTTGGTCGCCTGCCAAACAAACCCCAGGATAATAATGTTAAATAAAAAATTCAAAGTAAACCCCGACACAAAAATCTTTAAAAAGGCAAAAAATATCGATGTATTATTCTTTTAAGATTAATATACTAACTGCCTCATTGGCTTAGTCCTGGGTTCAATTCCCGGGTCGAGCAAAATGTTATTGGGTCTATGAAATTCTCAGTAGCAGCTCAGAGTTTGGGATGATGTGCCCGGTTAATGGCAATAGCCTCGCCCCCTATCACATGGGACCTATACATACCGGTGAGCTCTGGGTGCAAATTAGTCCGCCTCTGCCTAACCTTTCGGGGAACACAGGCGTGATGGTATGTTATGTTATGATTAATATAAGTAGAATATTTTAATCCAAGTGTCGTTGTGTCGGGGGACCGCTCAAGTGCTCGTCAAATCGCATCGTTTGAGCCCAAACTTAGCGTAGATGTCGTACACCGTTCTGACGAGTTGGGTATGCTGCAGAATTTTGTACTTATTATAATTGAAAAGTAACAGGATTTCAAATTTCGAATCGATTAAACCTGTGGAAATTGTTTATACTTTGACGACACGATTGGCGTAGCGGCTGAGCGATCGGCTTCTGCGCCACGTGTTGTGGTTCGATCCCCCCACACGGAGCAAATATTTGTTTTTTCCGGGTCTGGGCGTTTGTGTATGTCGGATTTTGAGTTTGTAAACGGAAAAGTAAGTGAATTTTACAGGAGAAAATTCTAGTGTAGGGCAACGTTTTACAAAAACAATACTTATCTCTTTATCAAGAAAAGAGGTTGAAATAAAACTACTTTTTACGGAATTTATCGCGTTGTATTGATATTATTTGACTCCCGACGTTTCGGATCCTTTACAGCATCCATGGTCACGGGTAGACTAAGTTGTTGGACGTCTTAATGTTACAATTACTAACAGCTACCTTACATTTTTGTTAATTATAAAAATACATGCGATAGAATCAGTAAAAAGTAGTTTTATTTCAATGTCTAATATTCGCGTAAGTGTCAGAAACCAGTAAGAAAAGAGGTGTTGATCTTCAAATGGCTAAAATTTTGTATGGACTGTCATTCATTACTCAATGCAAGTTGCACATTTGATGCAGCATTGGAACTAAATGCATATAATGTACTAGGAATCAATGAACACTAGGAAGTCTACCTTTCACTCACACAACCTTACGTATAATATATGCACACAATTGCATTTGGGGAGGGAGTAATGGATTATTGCACTGTAACTGGGTGTGAGATAGTAATATTAATTTATGAATGAAATATTTAAGAGTGCCAGAGTATAGAGTGATGTGAACATTTTTTTACTGTCTTTGTCAGTTTGGCATCTATCATAATTATTCATTACCTATTTCGTTGATGACTTACAATTTTATTATTTTTACTAAATTTTAATTTTCTCAGTTTCCGCCGTATATAGTCAGTGACGTCATCACACGTTTTTTTATTTTGTTCTCCGAAAGGAAGAAGTATAAAAAAATAATAAAAATATTTTGAAACTCAGGATAGGAAAATAAAGAAACAGTAATTTTGATCTGGTGGCTTAATAGTTTTGAAATGTTGTCAATTGGAAATAATTACTTACATTAGTTCTTTAAAAGCGCATAGTTTATCTTCAGCGATAGAAATAGGGAGTTAGAATCCAGAGTTCGATCACTAAGTTTCTGCTCAACACAAAAATGCTAATTTAAAATTTGAATATCTTGTATTAGACAAATATTAGATTGGAATAAGTAGGTATGAGGTACGGTATATTTAAAAAAATTGTATGGCTAGGTTGGCCTTTGTAATGAAAGTCTTACAAAGGCAGTTCTAGTTATTTTCAGATATGTATATAATATTTCGATCGAGGTTGGTTTATTTTAGTTACATCGATATTAATACTTTGCTCACGATATCCCATTTTATAGTAATAATATATAAATAATAAATGTAAATATAATTCGATGAATTACAAACAGTCGAAACAATATTTTAAAAAAGCTAGTTTTTCCAGCTACTTCGTGATAGTAATGGTTATTTATATTTTATCTGAACAAATTGTGTCATAACAAAACATAGCATAGCAAACCAGCTTCAGCTCAGCTTTTCAGCTTTTCCAGCAATTCCTGATTTTCCGGGATTATATAGTGTCCTTTAAGTACACAAATTTTATTCAAATCCATTAAGTAATTTTCAAAGATTAAGAGAAGAACCCGTTTTTGTTGAGATAAAAAGTATATTTATTTATTGTTCACGTACTTTGTGAATCATTCCATAAGAATTGTTTGGCAGTCTTCTGTTTGATTAGTCTGGAATTACAGTTCCCAAAAGTTTAATAGGAATAACTTAACCTTGTCTAACCGTGAAAATTAAGATCAGAAATTCAGAGCAATCAAATTGCTTTTAAGTCGCCAAAATTGGATCAATATATTTTACTATGAGCACCATTGCAACATGAAATCGAGAGTGCATTCGTTAAGGAGCTTGATTCTCCCGATCGTTATTTATAGAGCTAGTCACTAGGAGAGTATGAAAACGAAGCTCATGTGAGTAGAATGCAAATAACTTTTCCTTTCTATGGATGTGCGTAAAGAGAGTGACAGCATCATGTATTAAAATTCTCAGAGAATTTCGTTCAACAATGTACAAAAAAATACCCTATACCCTGTTGTGAAGTAGTTTCTAAAAATGCAAACAGTACCCAAAATCTACAAAGTCAAGATAAAAAGATAATACTCTAGTTGAAAAAATAGTCTGAATTTTAGTTACATTTACAATAATAGTACTTCATCACAAAACACATCCTGACATACATTTTTAGGCTTGTGTTTAAACATACCTATTTTACTACGAATAAAATTCGAAATGCTTACCAAAACGGAAGTATTATGAAATACATCGAATTTTTCTTTTTAAAGTTCATTTCCCACCAAATCTATACATAAGTCTGTAGAAAAATTGTGTCTGTAATTGCAAGATAATTGGGAAAAAAAAAGTGGAGAAGACTAATTAAGCGATACTGAAGCCGAATTAATAGTTTTTTGGAAAATATGTCTGTCTGTATGTATGTATTTCTGTATGTTCGTTTATAACTCAAGATCTACTTGACGGATTTCTATTAAATCGGGTGTATACGTAGATTATTAGTCTGGTCAACAGTTAGGGTACTTTTTATCCGACTACTGCACAAACGAGAGGAATACTGTTTTTTCCATACTTTTCTTAAAACATCCTTAAATCATTCAGATAAATTGGAAAGAAATACATTAGCAGTATTGGCAGCATTATAAGGCAACTTTTGAGCTTAATTTTATTTAAATCTGTTCACTTTATCTAATGTTATTGCAATATTCTACCTATTGAAAACGAACATTAAAAATAACCATTAAAGTTAATTTCACATATAAATATGTACTAGACTTGCAGAGGTTAAAAATATAACTAAATAAAGTATATTGAAAATAAAAATATATTTAAGGTTACTGAATAATCACTACATAGTATAAAACAAAATCGCTATCGCTGTCTGTCCGTCCCTATGTATGATTAAATCTTTAAAACTACGCAACGAATTTTGAAGCGGTTTTTTTAATTGATAGAGTGATTCAAGAGGAAGGTTTATATGTATAATACATGCATAATATTGTAGAGGAACACTGATAAATTTGGAGGTTTCTCATGAGGTTTCCATTATATTTAGAAACGAAATAATTTCTATTAATTCCATCCTAATAATAATACTTACGCGATGTATTGATATTCAAGAAAAAAAGGATCTTGCAAATGAAACCGATAGCAACAGCTATAGGTACCTAATATTGTAAATGCGAGCTCTCTTTTTATTTGTTTTCTGTCATCTTTTAATGCCCTAACCTCAGAAAAGATTTCAATAAAATCAGGCAAGGAGAAAGGTTGCAATCTGTCGGTCTAGACCTTTTGTCTCAAGAAGTCATTTTGGGATGCGAGCGAAACCGCGGGCTGCAGCTAATCTATATACAAAAAAGAAGAACCCGCTAACTGACTAACGTATCAACACACATTTGAAACTACAGGAGCTAGATCCCTGAAAGTTTGCATGCTGGTTCCCACACCTGGTGCACTGTAGTCGAGCACTATGAAAGGATTCTTGGAAATTCAACCCCTAAGGTAGTGAAAAGGGGGGTGAAAGTTTGTATGAAAGTCCGCACATACTACTATGCGTTTTTTAATTATTTTTTTTATTCATGATAGGCTTACGCTTGACCGCCAGTTCGCCCGATGATCAGTGAACTTGCGATCTACGATTGAGCGTGCTTGCCTAAAAGAAACCGTTTCACTCGTGATTAAAAGACACCATTGTTTGCCAGTGTCAAGTACAGAATAATCCCCAGTAAAACAGTGGAAACGTCACTAACTTGGATGGAGTTTAGGAGTGAACACAAAAGTCTCGATTTTATATTTTATATAATTTGCCTACACTTGCACAAATGTTTAACTAACCACTATAATTACACATTAAATTTCGGAGAAACATAAGTTTTGGAAAATAATATAAAACCGACAAAGTCAAGTCAAGACATGCTGATTATGATTCCATAGTTAGCACAGCTGTCATTCGCTGTCAAATGATGACAATTTTTTTTCTTTCTAAAATAGATTTAACACATTTTATGATATGAAACCTCCATGGTGTAGGTACAGTGGGCAAAGTATATTTTAGAAAAGAAAATTACCTAAGTACGCAGGCGAAGCTGCGCACGAGAACTATTGTATTTTATATGGTTACTAAATAGATGTTACCAATATTTTATGTCACGAGTTGCAAAGGCTGTAAAATTCAGTCAGTGGGATACAGTTTTTTTTATTCTGTTTTTATTTAGTGGCTTTTATTAAAACTATGTCAGCCCCATCGTACCCTTTTACATTGATTTTCTACATGATACATGTTTAAATTCTATTACGTAAAGTAATGAGAATAGAAGTCATCCCTGAAGAACTATAGGTAATTAAATAGCATAACTTTTTTGTAATCTTATGGTGCACATAAAATGGATTGGATTATGCCTATATCAAGCCTATTTATTTTAAGTTCGTTCATGACAAACTCCTATCAGCAAATCCATTACCCATTTTGGGAAGCAACAAAAATATTTGTACAAAATGTACAACTATTCTGATGTGTGTTTATTTATTTTGGACCTTTATATAGTTTATTTTAGAAAAGTCAATTGAATTTTTTTGGAGTTATTTGGTACGTAAAGTAGACGTACGCTTAAAGTCTAAAAAGTATTTCTGGTAAGCGTTTAAATTATACTCTTTTACTGGTTCATACGCAGAAAAATAAGCTCTATGATAATGATTAGAAATCAAGAACCTCTATTAACAAATACTTTCACCCCATAGATAAGCAACCCCCAATCACGTCTGAATTGTGCTTGACAGGTGCCTCGATAGATGGCGTTATGCAGTGAGCTGAATCGCGGTGTTAAGATTCTCCGGTGATTAATGACCTCCGGTGCACGCAGCAACTGGGCACACTTAACGTGTCAATCTGGCCGAGAGCGGACCAAATTGACACGACTAAGTAGTTATAAAGAACTGTGAACTAAGCATTAATTGCTGAATAGTGATATCCTGTGAATATTATGATTTTACTGTATGATTATGTGCCTGAGCAATTCACGTATTTTTTTAATTCTCGAACAAAATATTGTTGTATAGTGTGAATTTATTTTCAATTAATATAATTTATCTTGAACTATTACGATTTAATTAATTTTATTATAAAAGTGCAGTAAGATGCATCTCTACTTGCCGAGGCACATCATTGAAGTCGTACTCATAATAACTATTTAATTATTAACATGATTTTATTGAAATTTCATAAGGAAGCGCCGATCAATAATATTTCACAATGCGTCTATATATAGACAGTAGACGCAGGCGTACTAGATTTATTTCAGATTGTCGTGTTTATCATCATCGCTTTGTTGTATGTTTTTTATTCTAGGTGCAGTAAGTAAATAGGTACTATGAAAAGATTTTATTCTATTTATTTATAAATAATTTAAAAAGAATAAGACGGGAAAATGAATTATTTTTTTATTTACACTAGATATTCACTTGATTTTAAAGCAGGTACATAGAAAGCCATTTTTTCAGGGTATTTATAAGTTATAGAAACTAGCAGTTACCGTTAAGGACAAAGGATCAGTTATTAGTAATGGATACATGAGAAATAGAATGTATCTATAAATTTAATATATGTGCATAAAATAACAAATGACTTTAAATAACGAGGAGGTTTTTAAGAATTTGTCGATAATGAAACATCTTTACGTGTTAATTCTGAACTGATTTTTAGTTGGTCTGAATTTGGTTGGTGTCTCACTTAATAGAGATTACTAATAATAATTTTCCAAAAATAAAATATTGTGCAGTGGATATTGGACCAATATCTAAGATCAAATTCCTTTACTTATCTATTAAAATCTACATACCTAGATAATTTATGTTAATAGATTCAGGTGAATTACCAAGGAATCATGAATAGATAGAAAGTAGTAATAAGGGGAATATTGGTGGGAGGTATCCGAGGATACATATATCTCTTTCTCGCTTATTGAATACATATACTTATTATAATTACACACACTCTCTCTGTCTCTATCTATATAAACATTATCAATCTTAAATTACAAATTTATTTACTAATCTATTATTCCATAGTGATTTTGAGATCTTTTTGGATACGTGGATAAAAAGATATTTAATTTGTATATTCTTAGTATACCAATGAATTTGACTGCCTCATTAGTCTAGTGGTCCCAAGCGTGACTGCTACACTGCATCCCCAGGTCGAGTAAAGTGTTATTGGGTTTTTCTATGAAATTCTCAGTAGCAGCTCGGAGTCTGGAGTTGTGCCCAGTGAATGGCTATAGGCTCGCCCCCTATAACATGGGACCTAAACATACCGGCGAACTGTGGGTGTACTTTAAGTACGCCTCTGTCTAACCCTTCGGGGGATACAGGCGTGGTGGTATGTGTTACCAATGAATTTTTTCTCTCATTAAAAGTTGACGAAATATAGCCCCAGTTATGTGTACTACTATTTGCTTGTTAAAACGAAGCAGTTTAAATTCTCTAGTATATCTCAAGTAGAAAATGGTAAAAGCACCAGTCCTGGTTTCTATTAGTATATAGTATATAAACTTTATTGCACACCAAAAACACGACATTGACATAGGTAATTATAAAAAGAACATTAAATAACAGTTAATGCACAATGGGCAGTCTTATCGGACAAGGCGATCTCTTCCAGACTTCTATTATTACCTAATTTTTTAAAAATACTAACGGCTTATCCATTTAGTGCATGCAGTATTCGTTTGGATGATTTTGAAATAATAAAATTATCATTTACGCCTGCTACGCCGCTAATGAAGTTACATTTACAATTATCTTGGCTCGCAGCAGATATTGCTTACCATGATTATTATAATTATGTGACGCCTACGAGTTCGTCACTGTACTTAACCCTCGGCTTTGCTATGAATGTATTTCTGTCTCACTGAAACGCAAAATAATTAAAAAAAGGCCGTAGTATGATAAAAAATTTACCCGTCATTGGATAAAGTACCTATTAATATTTTTATAATAATTTAAAGACGACTATTAGTTTGGTAGGTATATATGTGTATTTAAAAAATATTTTTGCAATAGTTATACTAGTAATAATTGAAACCACATAAAAGTTGATTTCATACTGTTAACGCCATCTATTTACTACGCGTAAAAATGCGATGTATCCTTGAATGTTGTACAAACTCATCTCTTTATAATTTATGATATCCTAGTACAGGTGTGAGATTAGTGTTCAAGGATATGGTACACCACCCATTTCATCACCAGTTCAAACAAAAACTGTATTGCTGGATTTTACGAGTACATAATTATAGTATCTGTTAACCCACTAAGTTTCTGCCATACATTTTATTGGTTAACAATGAAGTGCTAATTAATTATCATAAATTCGTCTGAAGTTCCACTGTTAGGCAGTCTATAAATAAAATAACAAATAACAGAAAGTAAAACGCCTGCTTTTTAAATTTAAAGTGAATTAAAAAATAAAGTTCCAAAAATTAAATTTTCCCTCGCAGATTTTTCTGATAAAATATTTACTGAGACACGTCTTAATTGTTTTATTTTACTACTAACTGTTGCCCGCAGTTTCACTAACGTCCCAAAAAGATTCAACATACTTGTCCGATTCTAGGCAGCCTATCAAGATGAAACATGCACCAGATTTTAAGTTAGACCTGTAGCAATACATCGGTAAAAATTGCATTCAATTCCATGCAGTAAGTTTTTGCGTGATGCGCGTACAAATGTACAGACAGAAAAAAATCCTAAAAATGGTTATTTTGGCTTCTGTTACTCTAATGAAAATCCACATATTAGTTTTTGAGTTAATATCTATAATGTACAGACATCGCCCGGTTATAATTTCATTATAGGTTTAGATAAAATAAAATGCTGCTTAATATACATAACACCCTTTTGATTACCATCATGCCACCTGCGAAGTTTCAGTGACTTTCGTCTTTAGACACTCACATGTTATTGAAATAAAAAATAACAAAAAAATTATATAGATTTACTAGGAAATATAATATTGTTGGGTCTGGTCAATGAAACGGATTGGTAAGACACTTCTTTACCATTAGGGTTTAAAATCGCACTATTGCCTCGATAACATGGAGTTTAAGACAATCTTTAATTTGTCAATTTAAGAATTGCTGGTATAGAAATCCATATTCCAACTTATTATAAAAAAACACATCATGTTGTTACGTAAAATATTGACTATCGTCAAATTGAATAGATTTATGTACGATTACCTAATCCAATAGTTATAATAAAACATTAAATAAAATTTATGCGAACAAAATATATAATAAATTAATATTATAATTTAAAAAGTGAAAACAAAATGGCACATGAGGGATTCGAACCCCCGACCCTCGCGTTATTAGCACGATGCTCTAACCACTGCGCTAATGTGCCTTGTGGTTTATAAGACCAAACTTGGGATATATTCTTAAAAAGTATTGAAAGAGAGGGAGGGACATACCGATATCAGTTTCTTGAAGTGAGAGAGGGATCAAAAGTGGTAACAAGATGTATTGTCAATCATTGATTTCCCCCCTACCTACCCTAACTACCACATTCCGTAGACAAGAAAGGGTGATATCAGTGTATGCTATCTCTTACCTTTGAAAGACAAGAAAGCACTTCGCCTTTTGCAAGGACTTATTCGAGCTATTTTATTTATCAATAATTTTCGCCATAAACTATCAATTATGATTCTCAAATGTTTTTTATTTTGTTGACAGTGAAATCTATATTTTTTTTACCGATTTTTAAGCTGAATTTTTGTATTTCAGTTGTTCTTCATGGATTTATGAATCCTGGGGAACTGTAATGGCGATTAGAAAAAATATAATATTTGCGAAATTAGAATTTTATTTAAATGTCGTACTGAAAATTCACTGATGAAAATACTTAAATACTTTTGCGTTGCTAGGTCAGAATTTTCTTGTGCTTCAGCTTTGACTGTTTCATTACTATTGATAGTTACCTATCTGAACCATTTTTATCTGCTTCCAATGTAGGTATTCGGCATTGATACATATCAATTAAGTCCCGATAAGCTTCAATGTATGGTATACAAAACACATGAGGTTTCCTAAACTATAATGTAATAATAAAACTAAAATGAACGTAGACTTCAGAAATGGTTCCAATATGGATAAACAGTCTCCTATGTATTAGTACAGGTTATAAACTTTCTTTGTGCCAAATTTCATCCAAATCCGTTCATTCGTTTTATCATTGAGTAACAAACATCCAAACTTTTACATACAATAAGAACGTAAGTGACCCTCAACTGTACATTGCATATATTTGCAAAAAAATTTGGGGGCTTAAAATAAATAAAATAATCCATTTCTATGATTTTTATCTGTTTGTCAGTGTGTTAAAACACGCATCAAATTATAACTATTTAATTGATTTGGAGGAAGTAGGTAAGAAATTATATATAATTCAAATCTATTTAAAAATAATATATTTAATTCAAATCAGTTCGCTCTATCAAAAGTTATAAAAATTTTAAGTATTGAAAACTTTGAATTTACAAAATAACTTATTCGGCGGTCCTTGGCCAGTGTAAAATAGAAAATTTTAGAGTAGGTTAAAGTTAAATAAAACTAGCCAATTTTTGGGCAATACCCACGATACACAGGTTTTCAAGGTTCAGATTGATTACATTAAAATCTCATAAGCAATTGATGAATTTCTAGTAAAAAATACTGCTTGTAATAAAAATATTTTATATAATGTAGGTATTATGTTCAATATTTAAGGAGATAGATCTCAATCTCAAGCGTTCCCACCTTAAGATTAAGAGCTACCTGAGGCTCTCGTATACTCGTATATAACGAGCATTATCGACACCTATACTTATAGTGTAGAAGTAGAGGCCGAGGGGTAGACTTCATTTGTCATGCGCGTGTTTCCTTCAATACCCTTGACGTTGTTTGACATCTGTTTGACAGGCGTTTGATATCTATGACAGTTCTAAAACTAGGTTATTATTGTATATCCCAATAAACATGCAACATTTTTATTCTTTCAGCTCACAAAGTCTAAAAATCAGAAAGGATCAATATCCTCGTCTAAAATGGCTTAGAAGAACATAATACGAGTGATGATTATACGAGTCAGAAGGAGTCATGACGTTTATGTTACGAAAATCTGTAATCGTACACTACACCTTGGGCATTTATGAACAATAAAATGAGTCTGTATAAAAGCTTTTTACAAGAATATGTGTACTTCTCTAACGATACATAAGCAGAAGAATATTAAGTGGCGATCATTCACCATGCTGAGAGAGACTATACAACAATATTAATGAAGTAAGTAATACATATTCATTAATATTAATGTTACTCTGTGCAAACTCATAATAATATATGTGGGAAAATAACCCCAGACAATCAAAACTAGTTTGAGCTAGTTCTAGGTCTTATGCAATGAGATTAAAATATTATATATATGCAAGTAAAACTATGCATATATATAATTATAATATATTACCAGCAGCCGTCCCTGGTCCTTTTATTTACCATATATAAACAGTAAACCATAAAAATGGATTGGACATATGGTATTTTAATATATTATTTGTTAAATAAATATTGCTAGGCATAGGTCTTCTCTCAGAATGGGATTAGGTTATAGTTAATTGCAAAAAACTAATTTCGGGGACGAAGAATAAATATCACAATCCATTTATATATTTTTTGGTTTTGGGTCTGTCATTTTGTCGGTTTGTCTATGTGTTTAAACCCGCATCAAATGATAATTACTGAATTAATTTAAAAGAACTGGAAAGGAACAGAACTGGGTTCAGTCTATCAAAAGTAATTACAATAAACATAAAAAATATCAATTGAAGGGAATTTAATTAACACTTATCATTATGTACGAGGCTGTGGAGATGTTATACAACACAGGTCTTCTATATTCAGTATTCTTTAGTTTTCAACAGCTTATGAAAAAAATTAAAAACCGTTATAAAAGACTATTGTATTTACATGCATTCCAGTACGAGTATGATGTAGCAATACGAACAGCACGCGGCATACGATCCGGCAGCAGTTTCTGTTCAACAGTGAAGCACTGGTCATTAACACTACGCAGTTTTTGGGGAGCTAGCGATACCACCTCTTAGCTAATTCGAAAAGGTATGAAATTTTACAAATGTAAAACATACAAACCATCATGCCTGTATTCCATGAAGGGTTAGCCAGGGTCGTACTAATGCACACAGTACGCTGGCATGTTTTAGGTCTCATGTAATAGGGGTCGCGCCTATTGCCATCAACTGTGCACAAATACAGACTCTGAGCTACTAAGATTTTGATAGAAAAACCCAATAACACTTTGGTGGACCTGGGAATCTAACCCAGAACCTAGAATGTAGTAATCGCGCTCAGGACTACTAAACTAATGAGGCAGTCCTATTGAAAATGCAGTACGTAATATTTAAATAAAACCACTACGTATGTTAAACTAGTGGGCCCGCCAAATGCTGTCTTGCCCTGTATCATCATCTTCCTGGCTTTTCCCAATTTATTTGTGGTTGGTGCAGCATGTCATTTTCTTCCATTCATCCCTATCAGCCATCACCTTAATCGTTCACTTCTTTTCGCATGTCTTGCCTTGTATATAAAAAAAAATCGTAGAACCCTATTGCGGTGCCAACCACCCGCTTAAATTGTGAATCTAATGCATCCAGGGACCCATTTAAACATACCTATACAAAAAAATAATCAAAATTACACCAGCAGTGTATAAGGAGTTGGGACAATGCACACTGGCCTTACCGAAATAGAAAACAACGTCATATTCATTTGTGGCCGTGTTTTATTTCTGTTAAATCTGTCAATGCGTTCCTGATACAAATGTAAATGTATAAGAAAATAAATTTTCTTCATGTTCTTTTTGTGAATTTTTCGAATGTTTTAATAGTTATTCTGCTATTCGGGAAGGAGACGAATCTAGCAAACCAAATATCATAAAAATCGGTCCACCCGTTCTCAAGTTATAAGTGTTGGAACAAACCCAACTTTTATGCAGCAGATAGATTAATTATGATTAAATTAAATCAGCAAGTGGAATGATAAGTAAAAATAAGTAGAGCTAAGAATAATTTAGAAGTCTTTAGTTAATAACCTTTTAATTTTTTTCTGCAAATTTTGCTTGCAAAGAACGTGAAAGAATGGGATAGAAACCCGTACACTAACACTAACAAACCTTCGGTAACAGGGTTCTTCTATAATTTAATAGCTGCTCGGAATTTGGATTATTTTAGGATCGCGTCCTTTAAAATCGAGTATAAAAACACACCGACGATCCGTGTTAATACATCTCTACCTTACCCTTCGCTGATAAGTGTGATTGTGGCCCTAGGAGTTTTCAGAAGTTTACTGCATTTTATTTAGAATCCGCTATTGATCATTTGCGTATATAACTTATACGTCTTTAGATTCATGTTCATTAGCAATTTAAATAATTTTGAAAATTTATTTTATAAAGTTATATTGATTAAATTGTAATTGATATTTGAGGTATTCATTTAAATAAAAAATACAACAGCATTGATTAAAGTAATTATAACATTTACATATACACATAACATACTACACATAATGTATACGTTAGTAAACATTACGCTTGAGGTGTACTAACGTACTCCCACAGTTTGCCGGTATATTTAGGTACCATGTAATAGGGGGTGAAAGAAAATAAAAAATAAAGATAAACACATTTATCGAGATATGCACCGTACAACACACAGATAAAATGAAACAAGGTCACCAGGATGTGCTGTTGTCATGCTTGTCCCAAATTGTTATATAATCTGCCATTGACATATTATATTGTACTATATAGTTAAGTACATGAAACGGCACCACGAGCTTGGCCGCACGGCCCAGCTCGCGGAGCCGTCTGGCATCTATCATCTCTATACCTATCACTCACACAAAGCACACGAGAAGTGGGGGAAATGCACTAGATAGGTATAATGGTACTGTACGAGGCAATTTATTGTTTTATGACAAAATTGGATAAGGCGCGGGAAATGTCTATATGGTACCGTAAAATAATGGATTCATAATTTAGAATACAATAACTTTGTGGTGGTTGTGTCTGCTTGTCTTTACAGGATTATGTGGAGTTAATAATTATAGAATACTTTTAATAGCTACGCTAGAAGTCTATAGTCTGGTTTTGACTAACCAGTTCGAGTAAAATGTTATTAGGTTAGATTGATCTATTATATGAAATTCTTAACAGTACTTATACCTCGGAGTTTGGATTTGTGTCCGGTTAATCTAATATCCACCTGTTTTTGTAATCAAAACTAACGCACTAAAAAGCTGGCGCCTGTCAGATTCGAGTTGCTAGTAAAGAAATTATTTTGTTTCAAGGTAGATACTCCATTGCTTAAAATATCGTTTAAAAATTTACATTCAATATAAGTAATAAACACATGAAGTAAACAATATTTTCTACGATGTTTAAAAATATTTAAGATGGAAGCATAAAAATTTAATTTATAAACGCACCGCTACATTTCAATCAAACTAATCTGAACGTGCCCTTAAACTGCACATGCGCAGTTTGGCCTCCGAATCGATAGTACGCCAGGTGCTCTACATAACGTAATAATTCCAAATTGTACCTATAAAAATTACGTAGTTCTGAACGTAGATCGCCGAATAAAATTCAGGTACGTGCCAATTATGAAAAATGTTGCCCTTCTAATAACTCATATTCATAGTGCAGAAACAATTATGGCATCAGGATTTTAAAATTTCACAATGAACGAATGTATCTAGCTCGAAATGATAAAATGACGATATTGTGATTTGAAAACACACTTATTAGTTTCTCTATAATTTTGTGTCTTTTATTTATAAACAGAGCGACAACTTTATTGCATTCCAATGAAAAAAAAGTTCCACCACTAGGAATTTCTTTTATATGTTATTTCAACTAAAAGCTCACACACGAGTATACAGGTACTTAGACCTGGAATAAATCTAGGTCATAAAAATATTTTTTCTGTGCGGTAAGAGCAAACAGAATTATTTTTTCTTTTTTTTTATTCGTGATAAGCTTACGCTTGACCACCAGTTCGCCTGATGTTAAGTGATACAGCGATCTACGATGGAGCGCGCTTGCCTAGATGAAACCGATTCACTCGTGATTTAAAGACACCCATATTATATTAATCGGGGAAGACCCACTCGGGAAGCGCATTCCACATTGCGCCAACCGAGCCAAATTATGAAGAGGCATGGAATTTACTTCGCCGTACTGTTCAGATTAAAACGCCATCTTCTGTTGGTCCTTGTAATAATACAGCTGTCCTTTTTATCATTGGTTTCGTTGCCATCCTAATACTAAGTTCTGGGTTCAATTCCCAGGCTAAGCAGACATATTTTTGATAGAATTCGTATCTGGTCAATGGCAATACATTAAAAATTTGTTGTAATCAGGACCACCAAGTCTGTTATTTTATTTCATCATTCTGTATTATTGTTTCTTGACATTTTTTTCTTCAGAATCTGTCTATCATTGGACGACCATTCTGATACAACTGAAATAACGTATTCAGGCGTCAATTGTATAAATTATCATTTTATCTAATTTCTTGCTAACATACCGGGACCTATGCTGCCTAACTTTTTTCAGGAATTCAGGAGTGATATTATGATAAGTATGTACTGAGTGTCGTCTTTGTTTAATTGCAGACATGAATCTCCCTGCTGCTAAGAAAAGAGCAAAGAAGAAAAAGATGCGTAGGAAGAGAATGCTGAGAAAGAAACGCTACGCGTGTCCTTCGAGCGACAGTGACCTTGCTGCTGCGGTCATGGCGCTCTGTCTTGGTGATAATGCGCAGGCATCAAAACAAATTAAATCGAAAAAGAAAAAGGCCAAATCAAGGAAAATAAAGTGTACCTGTTTGGCAAAGGACCCGGGCATTCCAGAGTATCGAGCTGTGTAGAAGAAACACTAATTATTATTCCAATAATGACGTCGAAGTAACAAATTACAGATACAATAAAAAAATCTATAGTTCTTGTGTAACACAATTGAATGAATTAAGGTGAAGCTTTATGAGTTCGTTATAAGTTATCTTATGTAGTACTTAATTCGTATTGTGTTTAGTATCAGTTTTATACATTCAAATTCAAATTATATATTCTATATAATGATGACATCATAATATGTAATATGAAGATGTGTGGGTGCGTATAAAGTTATATTGAAATGAAAAGCAAATCTTATAGAATTCATGTCAAAAATGTAAAAAATGCAAACTTACGGAATTATACTCTAAATAACTCTTAGTACTTTAATAGTTTTTGGTTTATAATAATGTATAGTCTTATTTTAAATCAATTCAGTGTCATAAAAATGTATTCTTATATGACTTAGGTATTTAGTGATTATACATTAGGTATATATACAGTATAAAAAATTCTCTTACACAATTCTAGGTTAATTTATGATGTATACATTTTTCTTTGTGCATACTGTCTTTTTATGATGTCACTAAATTTTGTAAAAAATTCTAAGTGATAACGCTTTTAAAGGTAACATGTTATTAATTTATGACTTTCGTAAACAAATTAATCGACTATAATGAAGAATATGCTAAAAAACAGAATTAATGTCAATTTTTATCATAAAATTAAGACTATCTTTTTGTGATTTTTTTGCATTTTCCATGCTAAGATTATTAAGTTATTTTTTAGTAAAGGAAACGTCACCTTAAGACGTAAATTCAGAATGTGAAGGCAAAATTTCAATCATGCGGGTAGGGTTCGCGGTGGCTTAGAGGTCAGAGCGTCTGGTATATCAAACCAGAAGACGCAGGTTCGAATCCTGCCCGCGATTGAATTTTTTCCTTTACTAAAAAATAACTTAATAAAATTAAGAGTTAATGAATACAGCACTATTTATAAATCTAAAATTTCAAAATAATATTGTCCAAAAGGGAGCTTATTGTCGCACTCAGAGATGTTAATCAAGTAATATTAATGAGTGATTAGCTAATAATTATCAGTATGGAATCTAGGTACATATAACCTCGATAAATAGTTGTTCACTAATGTTAATTGGAGTTTTTGGGTGGAGTAGATACTTAACATAACGTAAGTACAAGCTTTTATCGGAATAATGAGCAATTTATTTTTGTAAAACGATAAATACAATTTAACGTCCGAGTTTGTTAGAAATGAATAAGTTAGCATCTCCTCGCATACAAACCACAACTGACTTACACACACGTACATACCAGGTACATTTGTTTCAAATTTTATATTTTATTTGATATTATATTGTTATAGTTATCATATGCACTGTTTATGGCGAGAGTGAGGAATTAGGAGAGCTGGTAATTATAGTCTGGGTAATAGATTTGCCTAATGCAGTTACCCAATTTATTTACAAGTTAAACAAAAATGATTATTATTAATTTACTATGTCTATTATGTAATTAATAAAATAAAGTATTTAAAAAATATATCAATATATTTATTTTTAAATTCTGTTCGCTATTTCCCGCATAAAGTTATTGTTATCATATTGTATAAAAATAAAAATGTTTTTTTCTTTGTGTGTATGTACTCTATGCGTTCCTATACTATTCATCCGATTACAATGAAAGGAAGTACATGCCTGGGAAGGTTTATGAAAAAAAAAAACAGAATGAAAAGGAGGTATTTCAGCGCATGGCGGGGTACAGCTTCTGAACTCCCATTCATTCATTGAGTTAATGAATTTATTGGTCTATAGCAGATACGTGACAACTGATTGTACTCGACTTTCAATAATTTTATTGAAGTATCGCAATTTCAGATCAGATGATGATAGTCTCACCAAATGCGCTCAATTTATGGTAAGCGGTATTTAGCTTTTTTTTTTAAATCCCCTAATGGGATATGGCGCCACACTTTTTGTGTATTTGCCAGTGTCAAGTTTAAGGAGTAAACAGGTAATATTTATTAATTCCCGTCATGGGATTTTATATTTATGGCGCCACACTTTCTGTGTTTGCCAGTGTCAAGTATACAGAATAATCCCCAGTAAAACAGTGGAAACTTCACTAAGGCTTCGATGGAGTTTAGGAGTGAACACAAAAATCACGATTTTCAATTTTATATATTTTGCCTACACTCGCACACGTTCACAAACACTTAATGGTTAATTATCCACTATAATTACACATTAAACTTCGGAGAAACACAAGTTTTGGAAAATAATATAAAACCGACAAAGTGCACTTTACATTTTCCCGCCTAAACTCCGATGTCGAATTAGTATTTAGTTTTACTAATTATAGACGGATCTAAATTGACATATAAAATATAAACACTATGTTCCGGTTTGAAAATATAATCATACGTAGCTTGAGTATTAAAGAAGTATCAATTTAACATACCTACCCACTATAGCTAGATCTATTATCTCCTAGTTCAGGACAATCAGAAAAACGAAGGTAAAAGCAAAGAGATTTGGCTTACATTGTAGTACTAGGACCAAAGGACTCAAAAGAGACCTGGAAGAAAATTCACTCGATTCTCTTCTAAAATATAATTTATTTAGAACGTATTCAAAACAGGATAAAACAGGATTCTCAATTAATTTTCTACAATATAAAGAATAATTTGATTCCTAGACAAATCATTGTATAGTACCTATGTATGATGCAACGGCGGTGACGTCAGTCGATCGATATACCATAACCCCCAAATACTAGCGCAACAGGAATGAAAGGATATGCATTTGCCATTTAACGTCGAAACGTTAGATTATTGTTTAACTTTACCAGTTTACCAGGAACTTATATACTAAAAAATATGTTTATGTTCAAGTTTCACTTTCATTTTAAAGATAAAAATTTCTATATTATCTTTATAAATGTTGAATTTCAATAAATCCCAACATTCGTTTTCTAATCAAAGACTAAATTAGTACCTACCAATATTATGATTTACATAACTAGAACAATTGAATTTTTTTACAAAGTAGGAACACACCTATTTTGCTTAGAGTTTTACCGCCAAAACATGGAAACTTTTTGTTATACTCGTCGTCGATCTGTTCCTTTCTCTTTCGTTGGTGCACACAAATGCATACCGTAAATCCAAGTGTGTGTGCTCGACGACTTGACATAACAGGAAGTTATACATCCTGGCCTTTATTATATCCTAGTGCAACGAATCTATTTTTGACTTCAGTCAGAAGGGAAACCGAATGCAAGATAGAAGTAGATATAGAAAGCGAACCGATTATATCCATTATCCAAGATGTTTCGTTTCTCAGTACCCGGAGTACTTCCATGTTTTTTTTTTTCTAGCGGATGCCTAAGCTATAACAATCCAGCTAAATTTAAATTTTTAGGCTTTACAGTTTCTGAAATTTCACCTTTCCTTGACAAGTATTTACAATATTTGCTACACAGTGCTAAAATACTTTAGATGCAATAATAAAATATATACATTATATACATACATACATTCCAATGTTCAAATATTTTAATTTTTTAAATATTTTTTTGTAAAAATTTATATAAAAAAAGAACAAATAAATGTAAGTTTACACTAGACAGTAGCTAATTTGAAATAATAATTGAACTTTAACTTGAATTGGACGTATATTAATAATAATTAAGTATTGTGATTGTTTATCGATAATAAAATTTGATGATTAGTTTTGTCAACATCAGATATTATTAGTGATCAGGTTTACAAATTGAATGGTCGTCCGCCATGTGGAATGTTCAGCAAGGCGCTTGCGTGAAAATGTAAAGGCAGCGTTATTTACTGGGAACTCATGAACCCATCGCAGGCCTGCTTGACCTATACAACGATAACAACGTAAGAAGTTATCAATAAAGCCGAGGGTAATTTTTTTTGCTGACTTATATGCTTCAATTCTATGAATGTTGTATAAAGTTCTTTTTAGAAATATATGCAATTTTTACAGACATTTATAATAATTTATCACTGTGTAAATTGTGTATTACTGTGTAGTACTATGTAAATTACCACAATGATTATAACAAGTTGCTTACAAAAATCTATCATGTCATGAAATAAATACGAAGTATTCGTCGTACCGTTCATTCATAACACATATTCGGTCGTAGCATTTACTACGACCGGTGGCGTAGCAAGCGTAGCCGTGACGTCACTGAATTCGTAGTAACACGTTGTAGCTCTACTGTGCTAGCAGTGATTTTCCAATAATTCTCAGACAGAAAAAAGAAATTTGTTTGTAATAAGATATTATTGTATTAATTAATATTGGTACCGTATTTTTTAGTGTATCATTAAAGCAAATTACAATAGCAAACGGGAGTGTTCTGCTGGTGTTACCGCAGTTATTGAATGCTCGCGCATTATATAATGGATTCAAAAATAACCAGGCAACTTCGACAAATGTTTTTGTTTTTTCTGTTCTGAATGCCTTTTTGTAAATACCTAGGTAGTTCCTACGAGAACCCAGGGCAAAACTACCCAAAGCGGATAGTGACGCGATTTTCCTATTGTTTACACTGAGGATATAACACGTGCAGAGTTTTTTATTACATTTATCAGTACGGTGCGACCTAAAAGTAGTCCTTATTACAATATATTTAGTATCAAGTTCAAGTAAGTCGGTAGACTCGAGCTGCAGTTGAATTTGTCATTAGCCTGTACCATTTTAATAATTCACCTCGTTGCTATGAAATCCTGGTAGTGTAATAAAGCAATAATAATTTCGCCATAACAATTCGGATGGTTATTATTATTTAATTATTCACATGGACACATTACATTATTTCAATTATTTATAAAAATAATATTATGTAAATAAACTCGAGAACTTCGAAAAACCAGACAGCCAGGTAGCCCTTAGCATAGAAGCAATTGAGTGCGTAAATCTGGGGAGATGATCCATCATCACTGTATGAATGATGAAAGATATTGATTTAATAATCCCGTGATAATGTAGCGAGAGTTGGGAGAAACGGTATGTGGTATAGGTAATAATATATGTTTAACACAACATAATTATTATGTTTACTGATAAGCGATTCAAAAGTGACATTTTTGAACTTGAATATTTAACATATAAGCCTATCACTATTTCACTCTGGTCCATACGTCATGGCTATCAAAGAATATAATAAAATACCCGAAAACTTAAAAAAAATCCTTAAATGATAACGTATTTAAAAATAAATTAAATAACTACCTACTACAAAAATGATATTACAATTTAAAATAATTTTTTGATGATAAAATAAAAATATAATAAACACCTATCCTTCGTAGATATAAAAACTCTGTGCAATAAAATAAATATCTATAATAATTTGTCAAATGGCCGCCTATAATGATTTATCTTAATATTAGTCTAACGTTTATAAATTTACTACCATGATATAATTCTATTAGTATGTACTTAAGTTAGTTTTATTATGTAACTTCATATTATAATTATGTATTCTGTGCTGTGCCCTAACAGGGTTTCATGTCGAATCAAAACTACTTTATAACACCGTAATGTACACATGGAAGCAATAAATACTTTGACTTTGACTATATAAAACAAAGTCGAGTTTGTATAACTCGAGAATGGGTGGACCGATTTTTATATTTGGTTTGTTGAATTTGTCTCCTTCCCGAATAGCAGAATAACTATTGAAACATTCGAAAAATTCACGAAAAAGAACATGAAGCAAGTTTATTTTCTCATACATTTTGTATCGAGAACGAATTGACAGATTTGACAGAAATAAAACACGGCTACAAATGAATTTAGCGTTGTTTTCTGTTTCGGTGAGGCCAGTGTGCATTGTGCCAACTCCTTATACGCTGCCGGTGTGATTTTGACTTTTTATATGTTTGTTCAAAAGGATTCCCGGATGGTTTAGATTCATAATTTGAGCCGGTAGGTAACACCGCAATCGGGTTCTACGAGTGAATGAGCTGACGGCTGACAGGGATGAATGGACGAAAAGGACATGCTGCGCCGGCCACAAATAAATTGGGACAAGGACAGGAAGATGATGATACAGGGCAAGACAATGTTTCCCGGGCCCGCTAGTATTTCAATAAAGCATCTTTGATAAAATATTTCCATGACCACATACATAAATAAATAAGTAATAAATATTAACAAAAGAATACTCCTCGGCGGGGGATCGAACCCCGGTCGTCCGCGTGACAGGCGGATATACTGACCACTGTACTACCGAGGATTGTGATAGGATACCCGAAATCAAGGTAAACTTACTTCTATCTGTGTTTTAAAACTACGAATATCTCGACAGCAGCGTAGTTTAACTAAAAAAAAACACAAAGATATTAAACATGACAATTTGTCAAGAATCTTAATGAAGAAATACCATAATTTATGTAAGTTTATTTCAAAAGGATTGAGATTTGTCTCATTGCATGCAGGCCCTCTATGGAAACAAGAGGCAACATGTACATCTGCGAGCTGCGTTGTGACCGAGTTCCGGACCTGCACGCTAGATAGTGCATTTACAAGTAACACCTGGCTGCCTGGTTAGATGGCACCATCGAATATGAACGAATGTTATTATTTTAGGTTTTAAGACATAATCTCAGGAACTTATCAACGATAACTTAAACCTAATCCTAAAATTACTATTTTATTTGCGAGATATGTACTAAGCTTTAACGTATAATAGGGGTGATGTATTTTTTAGGAAAACTCCCCCCCGCAACGATATTCATCAAAATTGTCGGACGCGCTGCTATCGCTGATTATAGTATCACAAGGTCGGTAAGGGCCTTTTTTCATTTATTTAGAATCATGAATTTTCCCAAGGAGCAAGGTTTAACAAGATCGAAAATTCGTTTTTACTTACATCACCTTTTTTGTGATCACAAACTTACATTGTGGTTGGAGAAATGACCGTGACTTATGTCATGTAAGGGAAGACATTATTCCAACTACAAAGTTAATTTTGTCTTTCAATCCGACTTATCTTTTCGTTGCAGCAATGTTTCAGTCCTTTCATAATTTATGTATGAACTTCAGTAATGTTAATGATAATAGAGCAATATTTGAATAGAAGTTACACATTTAAAAAGTTATCTTATCTTAATAGAAAAAACAAAGTTTATGTTTTGATTGGAAAAAGGTTGGCTTAGTTTAATAGTTTTGACACACAGTGTATAACTTTTTCGATAGGCTGCTGATGTAGATACTAGGCTCTCAGAAATGCATAGGAACTGTAAGCTCTCGGCTAGTTGAAGAGCTAGCGTTCGCCAGCTTCTTAGTATTTTTTCATTGTCTCGCATCTTAGTGTCTTAGTGATTACAAATCATAATAATAATAAGTATATTAGATGGTACTGTACCGGTTAAAATAATGCAATTAACATTTCCGTACAAACTATCTTTTTGTATTTTTTTTGCACTTCTGATGTTTATAAAGATTATGGAATTGTTTGGGTGAAGGAAAAATTAGGAGGATAGCCAGAGGATGCAGGTTCGAGTCCTGCTCGGGGTCGAGTTTTTTCTCCTCGCAAATAACTTTATATCCGTACAAATTTCATCATAGTTATAATACTTTATACATTTAAATGTTCTACTAACCGCATCGCGCTTAGGATTAAAATTGCGTTTTGAACGAATAAAACATTGTGATGTATTGTCTGCACTGGCTCTCGGTTCTTAGGGATGAGCAACGCAACCCCATTATTCAACATTGCAAATGTGCATTCAAACAGTTTAATGTCTCTTTCTCACTACCAGTTTCTACATTCAAGATGATTGAGTACACAGGATGTTTTACGTTCAGTCGCTAAAATTTATTGAACACACATGTAAAACTGCATGTGTGAGTAATATGGTATAAATCATATTCACACGAGAAGCAACAGCAGAATCAATTCTCTGTATTTTATGATATACTGGTAGTGTGGCGGCAAAATTGGACCGGCGCCAAAAGTATCTTTAAAGGTCCTTTATATTGGCTCTGTAGATTTAGAATGGAGTGAGAAACACTCCTTTCAAGAACTATTGAAAATTCACTGAAAATTCAAAAGTAAAATGTCTTAATCGATCCGAAGTGTGCAAAAAAATTGCATGGGTTTTTTGGATTTTTTAGCGAAATGTTTAGTTGTATGATACAAATAGCTCTGACAAAAATTGTAGGCCATACAATTATCAACAAAGATAGTCCTTAATTTTTTTTCCTTAAGATTCACCGTTTCTGAGAAAATCCGATATTAAAATTTATTAAAGTTCTTCATAATAAGCACACGTTTTCACGTCATCTGAGGTAGTTACTTGGCGTATTTTTTAACGTGGTTTCACTGGTAGACCTATTTTATGGAATATAACTGTTAACATTCTCAAAGATGCGACTTAGTGGAGGATAATGAAAATTATCAATGACTACTGATCTTGCCAAAAGATTGCTGCCGCAGCTTCAAAGATTTTAAAAATCGCTCCTCTTTGTCATTAGTATTATGTTCACTCGAAGTTTGATTTAAAATATCATGATGAAATAATCAACCTATTATACTGTCGGGCTGAAGAATGAGAGGGTTTAGGCTTGCTAGCCTACTGCAGGTTGGTAGACATCACACGCGGTCGAAAAAATCTCTCAGGTATGTAGATTTCCTTACGTTGTCTTCCTTCACCGTTTAAGCGCGTGATAATTAACAGTTAATACGCACATGACTTCCAAAAAGTCAGATGTACGTGTCGTAGGTTCGAACTCACTCACTAGGCAATCATTGCTCTCAATATATGTTAAAAATTATCAATAAAACATATTTGACTAACGTATCAACGCAGAGCCGAAACTGCAGGAGCTAGAGCCCTGAAAGTTTGCATGCTGATTCCTTTTGTACTGTAGATGAGCACTAAGAAAGGATTTTTCGAAATTCAACCCCTAAGGTAGTTAAAGTTTGTATGAAAGTTCGCACATACTACCATGCATTTGATATACACATACACACATCCTAACTAATAATATAAATGCGAAAATGAGTTTATTTGTTTGTTACACTTTCACAAATAAACCACTAAATCGATTATAATAATTCTTTCACCAATAGAAAGCTACATTATCAGCGAGCAAAATAGGCTGTATTTTTATTTTTTCTTAATTATAGATTCCTACGAAAATTACAACAAGGTATCAAAATTTGCATAAAATACTCATTATTTGACGTGCGCTGCACTGTTTTGTTATTTCTTAGTAAATTTACTATTGATATAGTTACCATGGAGATGGTTACTGTGGAAATGCTTACCAAAGAGTATAGTAATAAATAGGATAGCTTACTATGGAGATCCCTTTGACATTATATAATTTTTAATGTACAAACTTATTGCTAAATGAAGTTCAAATATCGGCAGTCAGCTCACTATTCAATTAAGTAGTTACAGTAGTAGTTAGCATCAGCTATTTCGGATGCACTTTTAAGAACAATAAATGAGAGCTTTATAAACAAAAACCAATTCAAATAATAAAAAAATATAAGTTTTATGGTTAGTTGTATTAATCCTATTTTTTCTTTATTTATTTTACATTTTTCTATCACATTTAAACAACAGTTAATGTTTACATTTTTGAGATTAGGTGTCAACATATTTTTTCTTTTTCTTACTTTTTATTTAGCGTCAATTTAACCTGTCTAAAAATTTATCACTGGCCCGGGTGAAAAAATAAATAAATCAGAAGAATTCTTCATCAGAAGAAATCTTCATGTAGAATTTAGAAAACATGAACAAGCAAGGTGACCATCTGCTCCGAGAGCTAGGGAATCATACGTAGGGGGTCGCAGTGCTAACCTAACCTAACCAAACATTTTGCACAATATTTGGTGAGCATTCTTTTTATAGTTCATTTAATTAATTTTAAAGTCGGAAACATACATACATACACTCACACCTTTCTCCCACAGGGGTAGGCAGAAACTATAGACAAAACAATAATAAAGAAATTAGTTTTATTGCGAAATGCGATACACACACTATAGGTAATCAATCATGGAGAATAGAGAATGGAAACGGAAGGGCAGAGAGACACCATCTTAAAAATCACTAAATAGGGTTGCGTTCTAATATTACTAGCACGGCCATATGTTACGTTTCTTGTATACTTCTTTTGCTTCTTCCAAATTCATACATCTTCTCATACATACGCGCCGGTTGCGAGTGTTACTTACCTGACCTTAGTGTGAAACCATTATTCTTAAAGTGCGTTTGTACAATTCCCTTTATTTTAATTACTTTCTAATGATAATGATTATAACTTTGACAGTTATCTAAAGACATCAACGCGAGCGAAGCCGCGGGTAAAAGCTAGTATATAATAAACGATGACATAGTCAAGATTATGTACAGCTGTAATTCGCTGTTATTTTGACAAATGTTTTCTTCCCTATAAATTAGACTTGACACATTTTATGATCATTATGAAACCTCGCATGGTGTGGGTACAGTGGGCTCAGTTTATTTAGAAACGAAAATAATTTAAGTACGTAGGCGAAGCTACGCACAGAAAGTCTAGATAAATATATACAATAATTCAACATTAATAGTAGTTTAATAGTTCTATTATCTGCAGTTAAATTTTTACAATGAAACTTTCAATTTCTTTCATGTCGAGTTTCAATGCTTCATCTCCATCCTTCTAGATTTACTAATACTGGTCGTTTTTAAAAAGGAAACAACAATAATTATGCCTATTAGCTGGCCTCAGCAGCAAATAAATCATGCTCAAACCAGATGCTACCCGAGCTACCACAGCTTTTAATGTTATCAGAACGAGACTGAGCTACTTTCAGAAGTGATTATTTGAATGAAACTAGTAAGATTACAAATTCTCCCAAATTGTGTCGAATGATGTACATCTAGATAACGTAGTCACGCATATTATGGAGAATACAACTTAGAATTATATTTTCTTAGAAATGGTGAATCTTAGGGAAAAACGACATTATTTGTAGATAATTGCACGATATGCAATTTTTGTGTGAACTATGTATATAATAAAATTAACCATTTCACAAAATAATCCGAAAAACCCTTTTTTGCAAACTTTGACTAAATACATTATTTGCACCCTTGTGTACCCTATTTTTCGAACTAAGTTGACCGGACTTTATCCTTAAATTAAGTTTTACTTGTCTGTTTTTGTAATTAGCGATTGTATGGTATACAAGACTTACATATGTATTTATGAATAGAATTTAATACTCTTCAAACTTTTGATTATCTTCGTTACGTTTAAAGCAGTATTAAAATCAGCAGAATAAAAGAAAGTATTTCATATCCTACTAACATTTTCTTACTTATGAAGCTATGTAAATTTTTATTTATTTGAAAATTACTAAACAAATCAAATATTTGCTCACTGATGTATGAATAACAAAATCATTTTATTTAAAAAATCTTTGGCAGTCGATCTGAAAAACAACTGTTGTACAATATTTTAAGCAAAGTTATACGTACACTACCTACAGAGATTGTATTGTAGCAAATAGAGGATTCAAGGAACTTTCACTCAAATTCCTAGAATTTTTATAGCTGCAACTCTTTTGCATATATGCTGCCTTAGTAGTGGAATCCCTTCTCATAACGATTGACGTGCGATTCACACTACTAACAAACGCAAACACTCTAACGACTTGTTAAGACGGTTGTTAACATTTGCTTTGTGGTAAATGCGATGAAAACATGGAAACCTAGTTAAACCGATTTTTGCTTTAAGTGTTTCTGCTTTTTGTCCAGTCTTATAGTAGTAAACTTCAACTTCAACTTTTAGCTCCACCCAGACTTCTTGGATGACTTAAATATGAAACGATTTTGGGTAAATTTTTCTATTGGCAAAAAGCTACTCTTTCGACTATTTCTTAAGTTATTTTCAGGTAGAAATAGCATGATTTCTACGAGATAAAAGCTGCGGTCAGAAGTTTGCTTATGCTGTGACTAGGAGTCTAGGACTCTGAAGAGCTGAATTGAGAAGAACGTATCCATTTGATTATGCAGTAGAGAGCTTATATTTTTTATTATTAAATTATTCTATTGTTATTAAAAACTGAATTCGCACGCAAGCTGTTGTACAGATTGAACGATAAATTAAATATTGTATTATGTTTAAAATTTCAATTTTGATGTTTTTTCGGCATATTGGAATAAAATCTATAACAAATTCACAAATATTTTATTTTTTACAATAGAAAAAAAATAGATTTCCTACTATGTATGCAAATGCCGCTTTCAAAGAGATGTGAAATACCATACCTACATGAGTGTTTACGGAAATATGTTTATAAAATTCAACTTCAAAATAGATAACTAATAGATGATGATTTTTAAATAAAATTAAAAATAAATATTAGCAAAAAGGCATATCTTGTGAAGCATAAATGTCAGGTGTGGGGTTCGAACCCACGCTCCCTTTCGGGAACCAGAGCTTAAATCTGGCGCCTTAGACCACTCGGCCAACCTGACTTGTGTCTGACATGTTAAAATATCACTCTGTTATAACCAATTTCAACAAGCATACTTTTAATAATAAACCTTTACTATTACCCACAGTTAAGAACTTGAATAAATTTTTCATCTACATATTAACTGAACTGGATGCAGTAATTTAAGAAACACTCATTAAAAACTTATTGTTTAGAAGCGCCATCTGTTAGTTCGTTCTTTAAATCTTTACACAATTCGTAGCACATACAAGACGGTAATTTTGCTTATACTTAAAAAAATGATCGAAATATAATTCAAATCTAATATTAATATCGTAAATGAGAACAGTTTTCTTTGATTATACCACAATTATATTTCGATCATTTTTAAAGTATCAGAATAAGTAACCCAGATGTCACATTAGTCACATACTTTGAAATTATTGTAAAATTAATAAAAATATACTAAATACACGAATATGCAGGTACTTTAGAAATTAAATAAATGTTATCGTAATATAAATTTAAAACTCAATTCGTATATTTACTATTACGAAAAATATGTTTCTTTAATTTTGTTGCTTTTTTCTAATATCGAAGACCCTACAAATTAGATTACTTTTTCGGACTTTATCGGAAGTACGTATGTATTTTTTTGCTGATTAAATTGTAAGAGGATTTACCGTTTAAAAATTAAAACAAAATCCAAATAAATTTCGAAAACAGAAGTTATTTCCGGTTTGTTTTAATCATATAAATAAATTAAAAAAAAACACTAAAAGGAGGACAAATCTGCTACTACTGTGGGGTCGAGATCACAATATCGTGTCTCAATTATTACTTAACGACCCTTTTCTGGCCCAACTGCTATTAGCTATAAGCCCTCCTGAAGAAGCGTATTAGAAAGTTTGAATTCCTTATACGCTCCACCACAGCTTACAGTGAGAACATTTGTTAAACCGGCTTCTCGATGGCCACCGGTTTCCAGAGTAGCAATCGGTACCTCCCGATAGAGCCTCAAAATTACTAGTTCACTTCAAATTTGCGAGAACACTTCACTTGCGCGATTCAGGACTTCAATTTCAATATTTTTTTATGCGTCTTCCATACTGCTGAACTCAAATATAATTATTGAAAATAAAAGGAAATAGACCATTATTTTGAGTAGTATTTTTTATTTTTGCGTTGCTATGATATTTTTAATTTTATTACATAATTTGATTTTGGGACATTTCTTTATGACAATTGGCGTGAGAGTGAAAAAGATAGCTTATATTTGACAGTTTCATTGGTGAACTTTGCCGCCCAATTATTGATTTTGGGCGGATCTTACGGCGTTTAAGGCTGCCTGTTCACTGAAATGGAGATTGAATAATTAAAATCAAGAACCAAGGAGAGAGCGGGAGAGCCAATTTTATTATACGAGACAATAAAAAACACAGGTTTTACAATATTCACCAAAGTATAACTAATAATAAAAACTCAAATAGGAAATTAACTTTTCAAATTGAACGTTTTCAATGATTAGAATTTGAATAACTTTTGATAGAGTGAGCCGATTTCGATGAAATAAAGCCTACACGGGGTTTAAGAATTCCTCTCTAGTTCCTCGAAATAATTTAGTGGTTAAGGTTTGAACACATTAACATACTGACAGGGACAAAAATTTTAGAAATTGATTGTTATACTTATTTTCAATCTCCCATTTTTTTTCCAAATATAAACAATGTATAGATACGCGAAACTTATACTCTTATTAGGTATATGTACTGATGTAATAAGTCATACGGCGTAACTTATGTTTACGATAGTTTAAATTAAACTAAACTTTCGTATCACCTAGAAAATATAATTCCTATAAACTTAACTATCTAACTCTTGGGATTTATGGTGTCCTAGTAGCGAACTATCGATTTCCTAAAGTTGCATCGAAACATTATCTCGAGGCGAGATGCAGATGACTTCTTGGTACCGAGGTACTGATCGCGATGTTTAAGGAAGCAATCGCCAATAATTCGTTTGTTGCATCAGCTATCCTTGTCTGACTATAACTGTTTGCTTAGGAGAGTAGAGACTTTCAACTAAAATTACTCGTGTAGTTTTAATTTCTCGCTCTTTCGTGAGAGGGGTCGTACCACGGCAACGAGTCTGTTGTCATGGTAACACCACGGGTCTGTTGTACCAAAAAGTCATGACTCAGCAAGAGTTATCTTTGGGAGTTCTATACCTATAATATTTCACTTTTTATAGTCCCCTTTGTTGAAATAAACCGTGAATTGAAAATAATGAACGAAAGGGAATGGCGAAATCAAGTTTGATAGAAATTTGAGCATCTTTAAGTTAATATGAATTCCAATAAATAATTATTTAGATTTTTTCTATGACATAAAGTAAGTTAAGTTAATTGATTATAATAAAACGTCGTGGGTAATAATAGTTGCCGAAAATAATTATTTTCTAATTAAATGGAGGCTATGAATATAACAACTGGTTTTATTGTAATTCTAAGTGTAATAAATACCCTTCCTTGGGCAAGGATACCATAGCAGAGTGGAAATAAATGAATCAAATAATATGGCAACTCTAAACTTTGCTGTCGAAACTAATAAGATTGTAACTGTAATTGTAACTGCCACAGACTAATTACATTCTACTTGTCTACTCAAGCGTTAACAGGGACTGTAGTCACCACAAAAACTCTTGCATCTTGCGTCTATGGTAACTACAATCACCAAACAACATCCCTTTTAAACGTCTACAGCGCTAAAGTTAGCTGTTATTAGTAGGTACTGTAGAAAATTTCTAAATGACGCTATTTGAAATATGTCATCCGTGAGAGTGAATTTTATCTGTGGAATGGCAACATAATATTTAAAAAATATTTAAATAAGTTTTGCTAAGAATATTCTTTTCCGGTATAACTGATACTATTCCCCAAAACTGTCGTTATTGCGTTGTCATTCGCCTAATCTATGCTGCTACTAACGACATGATGCCAATGTATAGAATCGCCTTTTGAAGAATTTCTTCCCGAAAGTATTCAACCCACTGCTGTTTTGAATTTTGAGTCTGGTGGACCTTGAATTATACCTTCTCTAAGAACTTGACTATAAATCTCAGCACCAAGCAAGATATCAATCATATTTGGTGTGTGGAACTCTGGATCAGCCAGAGTTATAGCTCTTAACTGAGACGAGTAAAATATACTCAATTTTTCAGAAGGCAAAACGACGTTTTGCTGTCTTGAACAAACGCTTTTACTTGGATACTAAAATTGGGATCAAAGCGTGAGTGAATAGTCACTGTGACTGTAAACTTCAGAGGCTAAATCACTCTTCTCACCTCTTATTCCTGATATGACAGGTTTCTTCTTGAGTTCAAGTAGCTGCACTGCTGATTCTACTATGAATGAAGTCTGGGATCCTTGGTCCAATAGTACCCTCAGCAGTTGTGAAGAGCCATCTCTTGCCTGTGCTACGACAATAGCCGTGGCCAGCAAAACTTGACTAGGTATTGAGCCCTTTGAAAACTGTGAAACGATGTTAGACATTGATGGTTCGTTTGCTGATAACGATGACTGAACGTTAGACACCGTTGCTTTATCTTCAGCTGTTGTGTTACAATTCTCGCTCGGAGCAGCTGAGTTTGAGACCGATTTTGGATACAATAAGGACTGATGTCTCCGTTTGAATATATGACACGAGGTGTTTTGACGACAAAATCTGATGGAATGGTTTGAATTTAAACAATTATAACATTAACGCTTGGGTTTATGCAAAGCCATGACAAGATTCATAACTCTCCTTTGCAAATTGTTTACAATTTGCGATTTTGTGGTTTTATCCACAAAATGGACACGACTATATAACAGTGTTGTTACTGTCGGCGCTGATAGCATGATAAACCTTTGGTTTATTACTCCAGGTATCATTTGAGTTTCCCACTGGTCACGTTATTCGAAATCCAATTTATAGCTAGTGATATAAATATTTAATTATAATATCCCATGAAGTTACATTAATCCCAAGATTTTTTGGACCAATAAGACATTCTATCGTAGTATCCAATAAACCTTTAATACTACTAGAACTTTTTGTTACATTACATTGACTCATTAAACGATTAAGTAAACAATTCGACAGAAACCGCTTATTATTAAATCTACTGTTTAATAAAGACCAACATTCTGAGTAGTTATCTGAAGTAACAGGAATATGTCTTACAAGTTGTTCTGCTTCGACAATAAACCCTTTAAGTATTGCATTTTTTGCAAATAAAAATCCTATATTCGCTACTGTAAAACAGTAAAAACAGCATTATTATTTTAAATTCATTATTTATTTATAGTTTCATGTTAATATTTTATATTTTCCTTAATACTTTATTTAATTCGCATTGTTTCCAAAAAACAAATCATTCAATATTTTTCAATGTTCTTCTCGAACACATATTAGTAAATAATGAATGGACAAGATTAGGAATAAAAATTATGGGCTAATACTTAAACCTTCTCCTTTAAAATTGCAATTTTACATTTCTAATTTTCTTATTCTTTAAGAGTACGGCGGACCAAATTTGTCTTACAAACGCAATACCGAAATAAATCGTACTTCTTACACAATTTAATCACATTGTGCTATTATTCGGATCCCGATACGTTAATCTAGGTTTCTACGTTACCATTTTGTCCAAAAAATTTTTTTTATAACTTTATCAATTTTGGAACTATTTTCCCATCTTTTATTTCCAGTGAAGTAGATGAAATAGTACGGTAGGAACCTAGATTGATGGTATCCGAATCCGAATAATAACAAAATTTGATAGAATACTGTCTGGATTACGATTTATTTTGGTATTACGTTTTTGTGGGCAATTCAAGCTCCGCCGGACCCTGAAATCACATCGGGGAATCGAAATCGAAAGTTGTATCTAGCAACTAAGATTAATGAAACCGTTCAATTCGATCGAGATTTATGGATTCCATGATGCCCGTTACCATAATAATTTATTAACAGGCTCAATACAAAGAGTAGCTGAGACAGTAGTTATGTTGGGCTTAAACAAATAAGCTATAGACCAGATATTGTAGAAAACCGTGATTAAAAGAACAAAGATCCACTATTGGGAACTTTGCAACTACACTGGTCATCAGAAAAATCAGTCTAAAATTTTTTTCCCGGAGATCCTATTATTTTCTGAAGCGAAACAAAACAAATTCATTGAGAATTAACGTGTTCAATTAAAATTGTTTATTACCACCAGATTAAGGATAGTTAAAACATTAAATTTATAAAAACATTAACATTTTGGTTAAAAAATCATAATCCTAAAATTGACTCGATATTTTTATCAATTTTAAACTCATTTTATTTTTGAAATTCTAAATGTTTTTTTTTATTCGTGATAGGCTTACGCTTGACCGCCAGTTTGGTCCGCCTTCTGGTCGTACGATAGTGAAAAGGGCTAGGGGGGATAAGATCGTGGAGATCTGATGCACACTCTCCGAAATGTATCCGATAGAAAACCGATAAGCTAGCAACTTTGCGGCGATGTTCAAGTCTTTGGAGTTTAGCCCGGACAAGGGAATCGTTGCCAATGAGCTTCTTGGCACGTTTCTCGACGAACTCCAACGCCTCGAGCTGGTACTTAGCCGATCCATCCCAAAAGTGCGAACAGTACTCCATGCACGACCGAACTTGTGCTTTATACTATGCGAGCAATTGTTCCGGCGTGAAGTAACGCCGCACCTTCGAGAGGATACCCAGATATTTGAGCTTTGGACTCTATATAGGAGCCGAAGTTGAGGGTTGACGTCAGAGTAACGCCCAAGAGCTCAAGGTGGTCAGTCATCGGCACAGACACATTCCGGAATGTAGGAGCCAGTTGGAATGGGCTCTTTTTGGCGGAAAACAGACACGCCTGGGTCTTGGCAGCGTTGAATTTCACCAGATTGGCATCGCCCCATTCAGAGACAGCCTGAAGGGACAAACTTAGACGCTCGAGCATGGCCTCTCTTAGAGACTGGATTTCAGGTCCACCGGTCCGTGCGCTGGCTTTGTAGCTCTCTACAACGGTGCTATCGTCTGCATACCCAAAGATACCGGGCTTCAGCAGACCATCGATGTGCAGCAAGAAGAGTGTCGCAGAGAGTACCGACCCCTGGGAAACACCGGCATTGATGTCCATTCGATCGGACGAGCACCCGTCTATGACGACTCGTATCGATCGATTCCTCAGGAAGTCCGATATCCAAGCAACGAAACCAGTGCAAGCCATACGATGAAAGCTTGCTAATAAGGCTATCATGCCATACCCTGTCGAAAGCCTTCGAGATGACAAGAGAGACGGCAAGCGCCTCTTCGTGTTCCTGGATGGCCTTACTCCAGATGTGAGTGACGTACGCTAGAAGGTCCCCAGTAGACCGGTTTCGGCGAAATCCGTATTGTCGGTCACAAAAGAGATCATTTGCTTCTAGGTATGCCAGGAGCCTGTTGTTAAGGACACGCTCCATAGTCTTACTTTCTTAAAGTATGGACGTGACCGAAATAGGCCTGTAGTTAGCAGGGTCGGCACGACTATCTTTTTTGGGCACAGGTTGCACGTTAGCTAGCTTCCACGATTTTGGCACTTGACCAGTCTCAAGAGAGAGACGGAAGAGGCGTGTCAGCACTGGAGCAAAATGTTTTAATTTTTTTTTTAAATTTCGTACAAGATTTTGTCCTCTTGCTAAAATGATGACTCGTATTCGCTGTTTCAGTGACGTTCTAAGGTTTATATGGTCTTTAGAGAAGTTCGACCCCATTCTTCCCAAATTCCGGCTCCTACAACCGTAGGAGACTATCACCATCATGCATTATCATGCATTAATTCTCAAGTTTTCGTCATTGTAGTCGGCTTATGACCTTACATGGTCTTTCTAGGTCTGTTATGTATCTTGCAGTAGTTAGCGTAAATGATCTTTCGAAAACCAGAGCAGCTTCGTGTGTCCAGTCAAAGAAATCCCAGCCCGAATTGATACGGAGGGTCAATAAAACAGTCAGTTTTTCTTAATCAGCACTGGGCATAACATTCACTTGTCCATCGTATGATATTGTGGCATCCATCAGAACCATATACCGGTGACCATATGATTACGCCGAAATTTAAGTCCGGCTTGTCAATGAGCTGTGAGCCAGTGTGACCTTAAATTTTACTCACGAAGTCTCCTTCTTACAGTTCTGTTACTTATAACTACACACTGATCTTCACGTAAGCGTCGCTACAGTTTAAATCCAGAAAGGTATTGAATTCGTACAATTAATACATCTAGTCCCTCCCTTTGAGTTTTGACCCTCATTTTTCCAGATCAAGGTCTTTATCTAGTCTAGTCTACTATCCAGTCTCTAAAAATAATTGTTAAATTCATCAAACCGCAGAATAATTGAGATTTACTCCTTTCACCACGAAACGTTGACTTAAGTCTTTCTGCAGCAAATTCATAACTTGGGCTAACCCAGCTTCAGTAGTGTCAATTATTTTTAAATTAAATTGGTCTCAACTACAGCTTCCGCAGACAAATTTAACGTAATTGACATAAGGTCCCTGGAAAAGTCCGGTTTGAACTGAAAACATGAGTCGAATTATCGCGACATAAATCATCAAACCAGTCCTTAGCAGTATTTTTGCAAAAAATAAATATGGTTATATACCATCAAGTGCATTAAGATTTACGTCAAACAGGATGTCCAACATCTTATCTAACTCTTAAAGTAAAAAACCGCTGTGCATAATTGTAAAATAATTGATAAATATTTATCAAAATCTAGGTGGGCCGGTTTTTTTATGAACATTGTAGTTTTTAACATTTCAAAAGTAACTGTAATAATTGTCTAATTGAAATAAAACTTTGAATGCAGTAATGAGAACAAAGGCAATATTAATTTAACGTTATTCCCATAGTTGTAAATTCGTGTAAATACTCGTAGGTACGCGATATTTTACCGATTCTCTGAGTCGATTGTCCGAGACTCTTCCCTAGTGTATTACATAAATACGAGTAATAACTCAATGTTTGTCATGCGTCCCCTCTTAGGTCGATAAAACAGACGAGAACTCTATTTTGTATCTGCAGAGGGATTCACCCCTCTGTTGCGAACGTACATTGGACATGTTTGTGTCTGATTGACATAGATTTATTTGACATGATTAATAATACAGTAGTTACAAAAACTAGTACCTATAGGCGCGACTGCAATTAAGTATCGGTGTGTGTCTCTGCTCTGTTAATAAGAGGTCCATTAAGGAATTTAATAAAAACTACACTCCTACACATGAAAATTTCCTTTGGCTCTAGAACCGAAGCATGAAAATCAATTGATATAAATATAATTCAGTGCATCGCTATCCAAAAGTGGCCTTTTTAATTTCAAACCAATTCTTCATATAAATCCTATCAGGTGAGTCCGATTAATTATATTTCCTTTGTAGATTCATATGAACACCTATCAGAAAGATAAAAAAATGATTTTCAATTCATCGACATAATAAAATTATCTTAATTTAGATTTTACTTGATATTTGTATTGAATTATAAAATGATAAAGATAAAGGCTCTTAGAAAAAAGATTGAACATAAATCAATCAAACGTTTATTTGTATGAGAATACATTATCTACGTACGTATACGTTAAATTGTGGGACCAATTTTTTAAATCATTCGCTCTTCTCTACCCTAAACTAATTGTACTTTTCTGTTAGGGAAATTAACTTATACTTTCATTCAAGTCAAATTCAAATGTTTTATTTCAATTTGACCTTCTACAGGTAATTTTATATGTCAAAAGCTATTTGTACGGTTCCAAATAGTAGGTTTTATGGAAAAGAGCCGGTAAGAAACTCCATTCTGTTTTGAATAGGTAATTGATGTTTACAATGTTTTTCTTCTTTCAATGTGAGTTGTTATGGTTATACATTGTGTATAAAACACAATAAAGAGAAAAAAATATTTAAAATATACATTTGTTGGGTCATTTTATTTAAAAATTAAAGGCACATGTTTAGATAGATAATAATATAATTGGGATATTCTTTTCTTATTTTATAACCGCCTATTATCTTGTGGTCCGTAAAGGCGGCAGCTGCTCTGTGTTCAGACAAATTGGTAAGAATATACCTATGGAATTAAGAAAATTACATGGAAATGAGTTAGTGGTCTCCTAATCCCTGTAGGTGAATATTAAAAAAAAAACCCAGCGGATATAAACTTTAATTTCAAAAACGAAAACGAAAACGAAATTGTTAGCAAAACTAGTTAATAAGTAAAAATAAATAAAATGTTTTTTTTTTCATTATAAGAGGAGACCCGTGCCCAGTAGTGGGACAGTGTAATAGATTAATTATGTATGTATGTAAAAAGATTAATTCTTTAAACCGCGTTAGAGTCCCGGGACAGAATAATTTTAAATTGTGTCTGCAATTTGTTACTTGACGAGTAGAAGTTTTTTAATATTTTAAATGATTCATTTCAGAAGTGAAACAGAGATGATTAATTACTTCGGTAACACCACCCTCAACTTTCACAGCGCGTGGCATTCCAACTTCGGAACTAACGTGTTTGCGATGGATATTAACAGAAATGGTACCTATTAACAGTATAAGGTACCTGCATCAAAGAACACCGTAAGTATTTTTTTAAAATTAAAGATTAAAAATGGTCTACATTTAAAGAGTGAAATAGGGTTGGAAGAAAGTCCCACGGTTAAAACTATTAGGTTAGATAAAAAATAGTTACTAACAATTCCAGTCTCCAGTAAATAAATATTTACTCGTATTTCTATAATTTAAGAGGATCAGCCTTTAAGGGGCTGAAATAGGGTATATTTAGTATGAGCATAGTTTTTTTTCTGTTGCTTGCTAAGAACGAATAAAACAACGTGACGGATTCAATAATACCACGTCGAAATCGCTTTCATTTTCTGACACGGGAATTTATGTAATAACCAAGAGCTTGGAAAATGGACTATTTATAATGCTAAATTTAATACGTTACAGGTGGAGATAAATTAAAACTTGCTGGTTCTTTTTACACTGTAGACGAGCACTAAAAAAGGATATTTGGAAATTCAACCCCTTAGGTGGTGAAAAGGGGGGTGAAAGTTTGCATGAAAGTCCGTAATTTTTTGCGAGTGAAACCGCGGGGTACAGCTAGTTAAATATAAAGAGAATTATTCAAAGAATAATTGGAAAAGTAGCCCGAAAACTTGAAAGGGAAGTCACAACAAGTCTGCTGCTTTAATTGTATTAGAGCCCAAGAGATTTAAAAAAACAGGAACTAGAGACGGGACATCATGAACTAAATCGTATTTTATGAACCGCTAGCTGGACAAAGAAAGAAATCAAATAAAATCGTAATTAAAGCCCTCTAACTCTTAAATCTCTTTGTTCAGAATAGTCGTCCAATAACATAAATACTGGCAGATTTGCTTGACAAAATCCTTGAAGCCCTGCTATTATTTCATTGTGAAAAAGTGTTCAATAATTGTAATCGTCTCAATTACAGGTTGCTGGATACTGCGTGAATGCCGCCACCGTATGGCAGAGCGACAGTTTCAACTGATGTACCAGTTTAAGTACCTGATGCATAAAATTGTCAAGGAGTAGGGGAAACACATCGACACATATCTACTGAATTGATTTAGATAAACTGGAAAGGAATTCGTAGCCCGTATCTTGGGACCACGTTTACGTTATATTCTATACAAATCGGTTCACTCTATCAAAAGTTATTACAATTTTAACTATAGAAGACATTTGATTCCCGACATTTCGGATCCTTTACAGCATCCATGGTCACAGGTAGACTGAGATATTGGACGTCTTAATGTTAAAATTACTAACAGCTAGCTTACATTTTTGTTAACTTTTGGCGATCCGATTCACGCAAAACGAGCTCACCGTGTCCATTGGTCTTGCAGTTTTGGGCTTGGATTTAGATTTCATAGAATCTATAATGAGGTTCCAAGCAGATGTTAAGACCCATCCATCTTCTCTATTGAAATTTGGTTGTTTTTCAATTTGTATGGGCTGCTTATGATACACAAACCCAACGCTCCGCTAAGTCCAATTGTTAGCGAAATCGACTCACCAATCTACAGATTGGCTTAACACCTAGCTAAAGTACTCTAACCGCTAAGAGGAAACATGGCAGCATATGTAAAGGACTTCATTTCATTTTCATAGTGAAATAAAACATCTGCATCTCACCGATAATTAAACTATGGTCAGTTTTGATGTTCAGTCGTTATTTACATGCTTACCCGTTGAAGACTGCATCAGAATTATACGAGTATCAAAGAATCTGTTAGAAAATAACATGCCCATAGGAGTATACAAGCTAGATTGTGATTGCGGTCTCTCTTACATAGGCCAAACTAAATGAAATTTAATTTAATTTTACGTGGGTCCCACGTAAAAGAACACATCTCCGATGTCAAACACCGCACGTGAACACACTCTTGATAAGGCCCAGCATTACATCAGATTTGATAAACCACAAGTCCTCGCAAAAGAAAAACCGATTCCTGCGCAAATCATTATGATGATTTGTGAGGCTATTGAAATAAAAAACACCCAAATTTAAATAGAGGAGATGGCAGGGCCTTACTTTCTGCTTGGAACCCTATTATAGATTTTATAAAATCTAAACCCAAGCCCAAAACTGACCAAAGAACACGGTGAGCTCGTTCTGCGTGAGTCGGATCGCCAATAATTAACAAAAGATGTAAGGTAGCTGTTAGTAATTCTAACATTAAGATGTTCAACACCTCTGTCTACCCGTGATCATGCATGATGTAAAGGATCCGAAACGTCGGGAATCAAATAATATCAATACAACGCGATAAAATCCATAAAACGTAGTTTTATTTCAATGACAAATATTCGCGTAAGTGTGAGAAGCCAGTATATAGAAGAGAATGTATTTCAAAAGTAACCATTGAAGTAAATTTACTATTTAAATACTTCTATACTAGCACACATCAAACGAAATCACAAGTTTAACAAAAAAGATTCAACTTTCTTCATCAATTCTTCATCAACTACATAGAAAAGAGTTTTTAATCTTCAAACGGTGCCGCGCTGGCCAGACGGCGGACTGGCGCTACGATGCAGCAGAAGGACACACGATACATACTTTAAACTTATAACACTCCTCTTTTTGCATCGGAGGTTAAAAATAATATTATGGAAATGAGTTAGTGGTTTCATTATTCATCATCATCATCATCACTTCAGCCTACTGATGTCCACTGCTGGACATAAGACTCCTTCGTTTCATTATTGCTGTAGGTAAATGTAATAAATACAGCTGATATAACTTTAATCTTATCAATAGACGCCTTAACAAAATTGTTAGCAAAATCCACAACGATGGAGTGGTGCCCTCATTAATAAAGACAGTGTCTATTACGAAACAGCACAAATAGAAGTCAAATGAGAAACTTACTCGCACCCCGAGTAAAAGCTAAAACCATGAATACGGTTAGAATACTGTTCCTAACTGCCTTTCAGATAGGCATCCCGTAAAAGACGTGAAAATATCTCACTCGCTCGGTGGTAGGACCTTTTGGGGTCTGACTGGTTGGCGACCACCCTTACGTTGAAATCTGACGTAAAGTACCTTGGTGTGTGTTTCGACTTTCGCACGTAGGAGCCAGTATCTCTCGGTTACTGCGGCTCTGGCAGTCTGCAGTTCGTAGGGGCTCTTAAGGGCCGGCAACGCATCAACAACTCCTCTGGTTTTGCGGGTGTCCAATGTGGACGATGACTACTTACCACCAGGTAGCTCGTCAGCTCGTTTGCTGACTTAATGCATAAATAAAAAAATACTAGTGTTGTAAAAACGAGTGCTGAGTCCAAGCTCGTAAGACTTGTGCGCTTAAGCGTTGAAGGCTTGAAGGTTCAACGCTCAATATTCAGCCTCAGCACTCGTTTTAGAATGCTTATAAAACAAATAAAGATTTTTCCATTGCTTTCATACTTTTCTTGCTTTGCAAGTTTTGTGACCTTTTTGGCAAGTTTCAACGGTTACATAATTTATAATTTTCCGTTGAAGCTTTACTCGTAACGTAAACGCATATATTTTACCATGAAAACTTGTTAAATGTTAGAAATATCATATAATAGAAAATCATACTGTTCTTTATAGAGGAGATATACAACAAATTAACTCACACTAAGCGGGGGGTTCAATAACAGCAGTTATCGAGATAACAGGGTTCTGCGTTTGTTTTCTTAACCTACTTACTACTTAACGATTGATTAATGATTGATAAATTTATACAACAAACTCCTTCGTGCCCGTGTCGCCCCAGTCATGTTTATATGATAGAGAACTTTTTTTTTTGTAATTTTCAATTATACAGCTACTATTTAAAAAAAAAATATGATAGAGATAAACATTAAAGCACAGTAACATATTATCACACCTGTATTGCCGGAATGGTTAGGCAAAGGCCTACTACTATACACCCACATCTCGCCGGTATGTTTAGCTCCCATGTAATAGGGGGCGAGCCTATTACCATTAACCGGATACAAATCCCAAACTCCGAGCTGCTACTTTGAATTTCATAGATAACACTGTTCGTGTCGCAGTCGCGTTTCAGGAACAAAATTTACAATATTTTTTTTTTCACAAACTCCCATTAGTGTCGAACGCCCCTGTCTCAAAAATACGACACCAGGGACGACGACACATTTAAAAAATGTATGTAATTCAGTAGTAATAATCATTTAATAGTATTTAAATAAACTTTGCATTATTCTAGTATAAAACAATAATGGTAATCTAAATAAAGTATATCAAATTACATTGCGTTGTTATTTATTTTTTTAAACAAATTCCTAATTTTTCATTTTTTCGGGTAGCAACTTATAATCATACTTCACAAGCTTTTTCGAGCTTTTTGGGCTTCTAATTCACTAACGATAATAGGTGACTTTGGGTCCTTATATAATAAGAAAGCTATTTTGCCAAGACACCATAATTTGGCTTTTATTGGCTCTTTTATAACTTTAAAAAACTCTCTAAAAATATATTAAAATCAACCGCCAAGTTTTTGGTCCTTTTGTACGCGGCACTGACAAAGTTTACAAAAGCTTTTGTTTTTAATTTTCGATATAGAAAACCCGTAATAATCTTGAAAAACTTCATCCACACTTTCTTTAACGTCAACCACCAAATTATTTAAATGAACCTATTCTTTTCATTATGCTATTTTTGGTCTGTACGAGTCTCAACCTTTGTGGCAGACGATCTATGAGGAGTTTCTGTACATTTAAAAAAGGTAAGTATAAGGTAATGCAGTACCCATGGTCGAATACATGGTTCTCGCTTAATATTAAGGGCTATGATATAGGCCAATGATAATTTTGACACACTAAAAGAGAAGGCTTAAGCAAAAAATACTTATTAATATATAAATAAATAAGGGGTCGAAAGTTATTGTTCTTTGCTTAACAATAATTAACATGTGTACTAGCAAAGCTTCAGAGAATTGCTAGTGCATGTATTTCGACTAGAGGTTGTGAGTCGGCGCAAAAATCCGTCTGATTAGCACTCGACGTGATTTTGCAATTATTGCACTTAGACCTCACGACTCCCGTACAAATTATCTAGGAAGTATTATTCAATGTATCAACACTATCATTAAGATGTTTATGGTATGTAGACGTCAAATATTTCCTACAAATCACTGCCATCTATTCAGATATTCATAAAACTGATTACATTGCTACGTTGAATTACAGTGATAACAACCTGGTGTGCACTTGGCTAACCACTACAGCTAGCATTGAGATTATTGCACAGCTAGAAATAAATAAATATATGTTAGAAATAGTAAATCAAAAAACTCAAATTCACTTGTAAAACATAAAATCAGAAGATTATTATTTCTTATCATCATAGCCTAATGCTACGGATAGCAATATTCAGCAATTGTTTTGTCGTTGGAAACTGATGCCCTTAGGGAAGAGATGGTTAAAAATAAAGATTGTTTAAGTTTGCCACGGAACTTCTATTACCTCGATGTATAATTGGTACAATAATTACGAAGAATGCAGGGTTTGTGACTTTAGTGAGTCAAATTACTTCTTGCTACGCGGTCGTAGCAAATCGCTACACGGTCGTAGCAGTTTGCTACGGTCGTAGCAGTTTGCTACGGTCGTAGCAGATTACTACAAGCGCGTAGCAGACTGCCGCGTCGAACTCAAACTTATTTTTTTTATTTTAACTAGGCCATAATTATACAGGTACTTTTGAAATATCAAAATCTACTGCAGGGTTCTAAGTACCTACTACTTAGAACTTCTCTTATAGAGAAGAGTCGGCAATAAACTCCATAGATACTCTTATAAACAGGTAATTGAAAATTCTTCTGTTCAAAATTTCATTCTATCAATGTGAGAATTGCGAAGTTTCATGTAAATGATAAAAATAAACGCGTGTGTTTGATCTATCTGATAACTTTTTTATGAGCAATGAAGTTTTTTGGTATTAAAATCCTTGTAACATATTACGTCTTCGGTGAGAGAGCCAAAATCTTGAACGAGAAAAATAAAATATTTATTTTTAGAATAATTTAAGAATTGAAGTGTAAAAATGTTAAATTCCTGCTCATATCACACTAATTTACTTTATTAGGAAATGATAAGCACTAGATCTTAAGTTTTATGTTGTAAGACTAAAAATAAGAATAATAACTGCTACATTTTCCACAGATTATCAAAATATCATTTAAAATATGTAAAATACTCGTGCATTACTGTGCTATGATTATATAATTGTGACCTGTTACAAACATTATATAATAGACAAAAATACGTAGAAAATATAGAGAAAATTATAAAAAGTCATCACAGTTTACTTGAAACGTTTTACGTTATTTTTATTTTTTTTTATTATTATAAAACAAAAAGGAGGTCAAATTAGCTACATCCGTGGGGTTGAGAACGTATCTCATTTTTTTTGGTTTTTGTATATTTTTTCCACGTTTGTTAAACCGTAATGGGACTAAACATCACCAGAACGGTTCGACATAACTACGCAGAGGTTCCTCTCCTCATGCGGGTTACGGCGTAGCTACGGACCCCCCGACGAATACACATCAAAATAGCTCCGCTAGAAACATAACGTGTAAACTTCAATTGCGCGATTTAGGATTTGAATTTTGAAATTAATTTGCGCGAAGCCAGCTTTATTTGCTTAGAAGATTATCATTCAAAGTAGAAGAAAACAATCAAAAGTTTCTCATAGTTATTTTAAATTTTGATTAGGGTACTTATAATACATTTTATTAAAGATTTTCATTTTCGTGACCTGCTTTATGCAAATCCCGTCAGAGTGAAAAAGACGACCACTATCTGTTATTTGCGTACGTTACTACGGACGCCCTGTTATCGATTTGAAGGCGGGAACAACAAGGTTGCGTATATACAAAACCTATGTCTGATTGAAAGCTCCGAGGCGCTGAAAGAAAACGTAGATGCTTTCTCGACACCCTGTTATACAAATATGTATCAAATTAACACATTACCTTATGTACGTCTGATATAGGATATTATGTCCTATTTACCAATTTAGGTTTCATTTAGTTCATCTTATGAAACCTTTATGGACTTATTTTCTTTGATTACTTATGCAGAAATTGACTGGCATCCGCCACCTGATGACAAGTAGTCATTTATTTTATATTATTTAAATACTTGATGTACGACGCCAAGTCATCGTCGCCAATGGACACCTGCATCACCAGAGGAGTTGCTGTTTCGTTACCAAGATTTAGAGAACCCCTACGGGCTGCAGACGGCCAGCACCGCAGCAACCGAGGGGGAACTGGCTCTCACACGATACATACCAACGTGCTTTAGGACAGTCTCCGACGTAAAGGTGGTCGCGAGCCAGTTAGACCCGAAGAGGTCCTAACACCGAGCAAATCAGATCTGAATGGCAGTATGGAACTGTATTCTTAATCGTTTGTATGTCTGTATTATTTATACATTACATATAATACATTGTGTATACCAACGGCGTACATTCACTGTGTATTAAGGAAAGAAAGCAAGAAAATAATATTAAAATAAACATTTAAAAAATCCGTCGGGGCTACCATTCCCGTTTCTGATGTGAATTTCAATTAAAATGCTATGATGTGTCTTGTAGAACTAAATGCAGCCCAGATTTTCTTTTAGGTGAATTTGTGTAGGTAGTCATTTAGTCGGGAGTTTCGAAGATGTTATTTTAACCTTTTACCATAACAATTTGCCGTGGGGTTTTTCATAATTTGAAATTTCGAGTTTTATTTTATTCTTTTTAGAGAATTCCTTTGAAAACTCAACTTTTAAGTGAGTGACTTCTTAATAACAAAGTTGAAATTGTAAGAACTTTGTATGTTTTTAACTGATTTAAAATGTACGTACTGTATCCACATCATGAAGGTTTTACATCATAAAATGAGTTCAGTATACTTTTTCATAAAGAAGAAGAAAACAGTTGAAATAAAACTGTTTTTTACGGATTTTATCGCGTTGTATTGATATTATTTGATTCCTGACGTTTCGGATCCTTTACAACATCCATGGAAACGGGTAGACTAAGTTGTTGGACGTCTGAATGTTACAATTACTAACAGCTACCTTACATTTTTGTTAATTATTGGCGATCCGATTCACGCAGAACGAGCTCACCGTATCCTTCGGTCTTGCAATTTTGGGCTTGGATTTTGATTTTATGGAATCTATAATGGGGTTCAAATCAAATCAAATCAAATCTTTTATTTGCTTACTAAGTGTACAAACAGGTCTTATTACGTGGTATTGGTACGTTCCAAGCAGATGGTAAGACCCAGCCATCTGCTCTATTGAAATTTGGATGTTTTTTAATTTTAATAGCCTCGCGGATCATCCTGGCAAGGAATCGGTTTTCTTTTGCGAGGCCTTGTGGTTTATCAAATCTGATGTAGTGCTGAGCCCTATGTAGAGTATGTTCACAAACTGCTGACTTCTTGAAACTGCGGTGTTTGACATCAGCGATGTGTTCTTTTACGCGGGTCCCTATGCTTCTTTTAGTTTATTTATTTATTTATTCCATTTGGGAAAACAAACAGTAGTATATGAAATGTACATGAAGTTGTAACTAAAAACTAAACTTAACAAATATACTACCCACTACATTTTCCACGGATTACTTGTGGGTCTCAAATCTATAAGCAGACAAAACTGCTAAGTACATGAAAATCTTAATTATTTAGTTTGGCCTATGTAAGAGAGACCGCAATCACAATCTAGCTTGTATACACCTGCATCTTGCAGAGGTATGTGGCACTTGACAGATGGTAGGAACTGACTAATCTTCTTCAGCGGCTTGAAGTATGTTTTGATTGAAGCACGCTTCAAGATATAGCCAATCTTGTCTGTGACTCCTCTAACATATGGTAATATAGCAGGTAGGCGTTCGACTGTGGCACGTTTCACGCGGTTTCTGTGACGAGGGCACGGTATTCCGAGCTTGTTGTCATGCAGTACTTGCTTGACATGTTGAAGCTCTGCAGCCAGATATTTCTCATCACAGATCCCACGCGCTCTCTGAAACAATGATTTACCGACGGTAGATAACTGTGTTGGGTGGTGGCGTGATTCACCATTTAAGTATTTGTCTGTATGGGTTTTCTTTCCATACACTGTGTGACTCAAGGTGTTATTGGGATTACGAATTACCAAAATATCCAAGAAAGCTAAAGAGTTATTGGCCTCTGCCTCCATAGTAAATTGAATTTTGGAGTTTAAGGAGTTAAGGTGGTCTAAAAATGCTGTTACTTTATGAGATGGTAGTATGGTAAAAGTATCATCTACGTACCGCTTGTAGTACGTTGGTGTTACAAGTGCAGATCTCAGGGCAGTCTCCTCGAAATCCTCCATGAAGATATCAGCAACAATGGGAGATACTGGAGAGCCCATTGCTACACTATCCACTTGCGTGTAGAATTGATTATTCCATAACATATAGCCAGATGTGAGGCAATGTTTTAATAGTTCAGCATATTCAATGGGCATGTTATTCTCTAACAGTTTCTTAGATACAATTCTGATGCAGTCTTCAACTGGTAAGCATGTAAATAACGACTGAACATCAAAACTGACCATAGTTTCACTGTCGGTGAGATGTAGATGTTTTATTTCACTGACAAAATGGTATGAGTCCTTTACATATGCTGCCGTGTTTCCTCTTAGTGGTGAGAGTACTTTAGCTAGGTGTTGAGCCAATCTGTAGGTGGGTTTGTCGATTTGGCTAACAATTGGTCTTAGCGGAGTATTGGGTTTGTGTATCTTAGGCAGCCCAGGACGTAAAATACGTCCAGTGTAGTAATAAGTAATAAGTCCAGTGACGTCATGTTTGTTAGAATAATAATTGTACTAATACGAATATAGTTATTATATCTATATTCTTTGTCACAATAATGTTTTTTTTTATTCAGTTTTTTACTTATTTTATCTGATTTAGTACCTTTGAATAATATTAATACTTGACATTTTATATTTTTTGACTGGTGCTAGTCTAGTACAGAAGTATTTAAATAGAAAACTTACTCCAATGGTTACTTTTTCAAAATGGCTAAATTCTTCGTTAAAAATTTAATATTTTTGCTGTAATCGCAAATAATCAATCAATCGCTGATAATTTACGAAGTTTTTACAGAAAACTGCGACTCAATCATTCAAACCGTTCTGAAGATAAATGGTCACATTCATTTGCACACACAAATAAACAAACAAACACCCTCTCACCCTATGCATATACCGTCTCCGTTCCGTCGTGAATAATAAGATTTTTTTATTTAATGTTTTATTTGTGAGAGAACAAATTACCTTCAGTTGATACATAGTTCAATTTAATATGATTGATGAACGTTAATAATAGCAGGGTCAGATACTATTGCGGCTCTACATTTAAAATGCTCGTTCGTACGCAGACTTTGGAATTACGCAACTCGGACATTTCATGAGTCGTGCCCGATTCATGCTAAAGCTTTTGGCTTCACACTAAAGTTTTTGGAGTCTCCACCATTTAAAGTTAACACTTTTAAAGATCCTCAATATTATTTTAGAGTTATTATATTTCTTCTACTAAATTTTGAATTAATATAATAAACGTGCTATTATGATTTTGGCTGATATGATGATGATGATTGTTAAATGTAAAATTAGATAAGTATTTAATAAAATAAGATTGTTAATATGAATAATATTTTTGTTGTAAATGTTTTAATTTACTGACCAAATACTAATCTACCAAACTATCAAATATGTTTTAAACGAATAATTAAAGAAATCAAGAGGTCTGCCCAAATTTAAACTATAGTTTTTCAATTATACATTGAAACAAGAATTGCAAAATCAAACAAAGTCGTAGGTATTCAATTTCAAGTCCTATTGTATTTTTTCTATTATTTCAAGTCAAACATAATCGTAATTTTATTTACATTTATGATATTTATAACTTTGTTTTATTCCCGTGGCGTATAATATGACTATTCTATAAAGGCATGCTGCATGAGACAGTCATACGATATTCTAAATATCCTTGTCGAACTCACGCTGATAGCATTATCGTAGACAGGGATGCAGTTATATTGCTGTCCCTGTGTAGGAAATGCTTGCTCTTCGCACAAGCACAGACTACTTAGAGAAACTAGTATCAGACCGCCAACTCTCGAACAAAACTAGACATAGAGTGTGGGACTATAAAGGACAAATGATGTTTTTTTTTTTAATATGACGAAGTGAAAATTATACTTGGTACAAAGGAAATTGGCTACAGCCATGCCGTATTTTATATTGGCCCATTTTATTCATTAATTTTTAAGGAAAATTGGGCAATATTATTATAACACATTTTTGAAAGCTAGTGGTTGATTCATCAACATAAACAGGAATAAACTTATCAATTATTATGGATAGTGTTAGTACAGTATAAAGAAATAGTAATGAAATTACAATATTTTTCGAAACAATGACATCAGATTACAAAAATACATTATAGTGAACTTACAGTTACAGAAATAAAGTGATAAAGACAATATCCTTTACAATAAAATTCCCATACTGTATAGAGTTTTCCATTTGTTTTTAATTCACATATTTAATTTTCTCTGTTATTAATTGTCTCCGTCCAATTATGTTATCCATTAGGTGATTTTTCTACGAACACTGTCCTGAGTATTTTGCTACTGACTGCTCTTCCGTCTGCATGAGCTGAAAAAGGAATTAAAATATATACATATTTGAATAATCTAAGATATTTCATATTATGTATAATTTAAAAAGTAGGTATATTATGAATTCAAAGGCAATTATACTATTATTTTTGTTCTTAGAACATTATCAGAAACAAATTAATTGTGGATGTTTTTTATGTACATGTGTACATAGGCAAAACAAACCTATCTTTCTGATTGTAATTAAATGGAAAATGGACAGCAGAATACAAATGGCTGATTATATAAAACAAATTAGAAACATACCTTCATCATAATATTTTCTGGAATTATATTTTGGCCGATCAAATTGTAAAGGAGTCTGACTTTAGTGTGATGGCAATCTGATGTATAAACAACCATGGTATTTAACAATTGCTTGATAATACAAACTATTGAAGACTCATATGAACCCTTATTTAATAGTCCTCCCCTGCCAGTGTATCACTATTAAGGGTCCGGTGGAGCTTGAATTGCTCACAAAAACGTAAAACCGAAATAAATCGTAATCCAGACAATATTCTATCAAACTATGTTATTATTCGGATTTGGATATCGTTAATCTAGGTTCTTACGGTATCTACTATTTCGTCTACTACTACTTCACTGGAACTAAAAGGCCGGAAAATCGTTCCAAACTTGTTAAAGTTATCAAAAATTGCATTCGCTTACATTTATTTCAAGTGAAGTATTTTTGACGAAATGGCAGCGTAGGAACCTAGATTAACGGTATCTAAATCCGAATAATAACACAATTTGATTAAATTGTGTTTGAATTACGATTTATTTCGGTATTATGTTTGTAAAAGAAATTCGGTCCGCCGGACTCTTAAGACCCTCGTTAAGACTGACAAGGTTCTACAATGGCATTCTAATGTTGCCGATTGTGGGTAGCTAGTGTGTCTGTTTGAAATAATGATAACGAGTCTAGTCAATAGTTGCACTTATTAACATGCCCCCTTTTTATATAACTACCCATATTATCATTCACATGTCGTGGCCCTGAACTAGATGTTAGAATAAAAGTACGTTCAAGAAACGTAATATCCTGTAGTTATTTCGTATGAACTATGTTTTATCGATTTTAAACTTATCACAGTCAAAAAATTCATTAAAAACCTGGCTAAACTATTGACTAAACATTGACTTAAACATTGATAGTGGACTAGACTGAGGTAAATTTGAAAATCAGTAACAGCTAGCAGAATCCTAATCATACTTACCGGCTTACTTATAGTGCTGAGATGCTAATCCAGTCAAAAAACTATTCCACTCTCGTCTTCAAATAGTCAGGGTTTAGAAACTTACTAATTTGGTACTCGGAAAATTATTGTTGTATCGCTTTATCCTACATTGAACACAATGACACAACAAACATTTTGCAAGTATCAAAGTAATTGCAAGAAACTAGGTTTTATTTGACGATAATCAGTAATTGTAAATAATGTGAAAACTGAAAATTCACATTAAGCAAAATGGCGGATAATGGGTAGTAGAGAAATATCATAGAAATTGAGTATATGTTTAAATCTTATTACTTTTTTATATTGTTTGACTGGTGTAAGTCTAGTACTTAAATAGGAGGTTTACTCCGATGGTTACTTTTTCAAAATGGCTAAATTCTTCGTTATCGACCATCTAAATATATATAAAACTCAAAGGTGACTGACTGACATAATGATCTATCAACGCACAGCCCAAACCACTGGAGGGATCGGGCTGAAATTTGGCATGCAGGTAGATGTTATGACGTAGGCATCCGCTAAAAAAGGATTTTGATAAATTTTACCCCCAAGGGGATAAAATAGGGGATGAAAGTTTGTATAAAACTTTGTCAATTTTAAAGCGATCGGGCTGAGACTTTGCATGCATATAGCTACTATGACGTAAGCATCCCCTAAGACACGATTTTGATAAATTCCACCCCTAAGGGGATAAAATAGGGGATGAAAGTTTGTATAAATCTTCTTAGACTTTCGACTGATTAAACTGAAATTAAAGATTGGAGCTACTATGATGAAGACGTCCGCTTAAATAGGATTTTCATAAATTCAACCCCCATGGGGATAAAATAAGGGATGATGGAGGATGTAAATGTATTAGTTTGAACTATCAGTACCTAATGGAACGAATAAATTAAGACGAACAAAATATTAATAATAATACTTCCTAACGCGAGCGAAGCCGCGGGCAAAATAATTAATAAATTTCGACCTATGTAGGGATGAAATAGGGGATGAAAGTTCATATGGAACAAAGTAAATATTCCACGCGGACGAAGTCGCGGGCAAAAAGCTAGTAACATTATATAATCTAAAAGAGGTAGACACGCCTCCAACCGCGTCGCACTGATCTTTAGTTAATTACTTATGCCAGGTGATATTTGCGATTGATCGACCTCTATGTACGGAAGTGTGATCTGTCAGATTTTAAATACATTAATCGTAAAAATATGGTGTTCTGTGTTGTGGGATACTGCACAAATTATTACGAGAAAGTAAAAAAAGCACTGAATACCGTACCATATGTAAATAAATAACAGCATTTCTGGCTTACATTTATTTTATTTTATTTTTCCTTTGAAAAATGAATGAAAGAGTCGGCAAATACTACATTACACACGAGTGACAAGGACCCTACTTGTCATGCCACCCGACACCACGTACACGTCCATGCTAGGTATGGAATGCATTGACAGGAGTCAAGATTAAAAATTCAGAAGCGACGATAGGTATTAATGAATCATGAATAAATAGCGGTTTGATAGATATGTATGTTTCTCAAATCGTGAGACACATTAAAACACATTTTGAAGTTCTTATGTATCGTACGTAATGTCAATTGCTATTAACAAATAGGTATGCCAAATCAAGTTTCGCAAATAGATAATTTATATTCACGTCTAAGTTGGATTTGTCTGCTTCGTTAGCCTAGTGGTACGCTAGAGGTCCTAGGTTCAATTCCCAGATTGAGTAATATGTTATTGGGTTTTTCAATTTCATTGAAAAACCCAATAATCCTCAGTAGCAGCTCGGAGTTTAGGAATTTTTGCCCGGATAATAGCGTTCGCGCCCTATTATATGGGACCTAAACATACCGGCGAACTGTTTGTGTATATTAGTACGTGCCTAACACTTCTGGGAATACAGGCGTGATGGTATGGGTATGTCTGTGTTGGAATATACTTATTAAAATCACTTAATATAGCACTGCACACCACTTTGAACAAAATAACAATCAGCTTACACACATCTATTAGAGTTTACAAAATTTGAAGTCCATATACAGGTTATAACGAAAAATGTAACCAACATTGTAAAATATGTAAAGGGATTTTTATCTAGCCTATTCAGCAAATTATCTATTTCTATTTTTCCTTTTTAAAAATATCAAATTAAAATCTGTGTTACTTATAGGTATAAGTAATTACTAGTCTGAAAAAACTTAATCATTGTTTCAGGTGACAACTATCAAATGTGTCATCTAAGACAACTGCTTATTGCTATTTCTTTTCATCTTAAGCTCCCTGTATCTATTCCCGCACTGATTAATAAAGCTTAATTGGTGCAGTTAAGGGTGTGTCTATGTAGCGAGCTTCAAACTTAAATGCCTTTTACATACAACATGGCGTATATATTAAATAGTTGTGACGTTAAAATTGGAATATGATATTTTTGCTGTAAATATGTACTCTACCTATCAAAGTCAAAGTCAAAGTCAATCAAGTTCAATCAAAGATTTATTGCATACTAAGTGTACATAAATTGGTGTTACATTATCTTTTAGTGTGTAATGACAATTTTTATTTAATTGTTATTTATCTACGAACAATCGCAGATAAATTACGAACCCTTTACAGAAAACCGCGTCTCAATCGGTCAAACCGTTCTAGAGATAAGTGGCAACATTCATTGGAACACACAAACGAACACCCTCTCACCCTAAACGCGTATACCGTCTCCATTCCGTTGTGGGTAATAAAAAAAAACACTTAACAAAGTAAAACCGCTTTCGAAAACATAAAACAATGTGCATAACACTTTCGGAAGTTTATAAAAGAAAGTTATTTTATTTCAACATTTTGAGTGGTGAGTACAATTTTACGTAACTAGACGATGTAATCATTTCTTCCGTCGGTACGTACGTATTATTGTCATTTTGTTCTAAATTTTGCGATCAGATCTCCACCGAATTTGAATCAGACCACCTTGGAAGTACGTTCTTTCATATAAAAAAATAATTATTGTAATCGGTCCACAACTGACAAAAAAAAAGGGTGAACATACTAAAAACTACATACAGACGAACATAGAACCTCCTCTTTTTTAAAGTCGGTTAAAAACAATAACTTACGTTAATCTATTAATTCTTCTTGGCCTCAATTGTAATCGTAGAAGTATCCGCTATATTTATTGTGAAACATCAATTACCCCAGAAGAAGGGAGAACTAGGCTATTAATTCCCATATTTATTGAAATAAAACCAGGATACGGATTCTATCGCGTTACATTTACGTTAACCAAATCCGTGATCCGGTTTTATTCTCGTGTCAGAAATCAGTAAATTCCTGTACTTATTTATTGTGAAATAACAAATCTGTTACTAAATTAGTTACATAGCTCATATATGGGGTAAATTTACTGTGTATTTAGGTATGTGGGTTATACGCACTATCAATGATAAAGATTGCAATATAAACTCTCCTTTACCCTGCACATGCGCAGTACTGTAACCGAATCGATTATTTGTTTTGATAAAAAGGTGGGCTGCTAGACGCTCTAAATATTATTATAACATTTAATATTTGGCTCAAAATGACCAACCCAGACCAAGGTATGTAACATCTATCTTTATTGTCGTAGTCTATAAATGTATGTCATTTCTATCCCATTAATCACGCGATGGACGCCGTTTGTTTGTTCTGACTTAAATATTGACTCTACGGCGCTCGACAACGTAATTTTCGTAACCCAACTACACATGGTTACAAGTTTTATCATGCTTAGTATAATTTGAACATAATCATGAAAAGATTTCCGATTTCTGTGTTTATTAAAAGGCTTGAAATAAAACCCGTTTTCTACCATTTCTGTATGATTAGGTTGACCTAATTAAAATTTATATTTACATTAAATAGATGTCATGTCTTTCGAAGACTATTTTATCTTGAAATTTTAAATGTGTTGTATGATGTATAAAATTAAAGGCTCTGCAAATACAAATAAGTTTTTGGGAAGTATTCGTTAATTAAATGCTCAAACTAGACTAGATGTTATGTAATTAATTATCGTTGTTCAGTCGTGCAAACAAAGTGTTACCGATTTCCAAGACAGTTTGTGTTCTCTTCAGTTATTCTGTCATACTAAAATGGTTTAAAATAATTTTATTTTTATCGTCCCTTGCAGAAATGGATCTCGATGAAACAAAGGAAAAAGGAAAGAAGATGAGTCTTGGTAAAGGGAAACGTAGGAAGATTTGCAGAAAGCGTGTCAACCAAGAAGCTTTATCTGCAGCTATGAAAGCGCTCTGCCTAGAGACGGTAAGAGAGCAGGGTCATGCTAGCTCTGCTGCCGGTGCTGCCACTTACACTATGGGCCCTTCCACCAGCACCCACGGCGCCACCACTAGCACTATGGGCGCTTCCACCAGCACCCACGGCGCCACCACTTACACTATGGGCCCTTCCACCAGCACCCACGGCGTCACCACTTACACTATGGGCGCTTCCACCAGCACCCACGGCGCCACCACTAGCACTATGGGCACTTCCACCAGCACCCACGGCGCCACCACTTACACTATGGGCCCTTCCACCAGCACCCACGGCGTCACCACTTACACTATGGGCGCTTCCACCAGCACCCACGGCGCCACCACTAGCACTATGGGCACTTCCACCAGCACCCACGGCGCCACCACTAGCACTACATATGCTGCTGCAGCCAGTACTGATACAGTCATGGTCGCCAGCACTACTATAGCAACTGCACTTGATGACTTTGGAATATAAACTAGCCAATTTATCCAGGAGTCAGGGAAATAAAACTATGTCTTAAATGTCGTGATACTTGTGAATGTTTAGTGTACGATATGGTGTCGATTAGGTAACTATCTCTAAGATGTTTCAAAAATGCAAGGAAAAAGCCACTTCCAAGTATAGTAATACTAAAATGCTGGTTCAAAAGAAGCTTTTGTGCTACAAAATTACAAAACAACAAAAACCACAAAGGTAAGATGCCATTTTTATGATGACAACGAGAAATTTAATAAGACTATATGGAAAGCCTATAGAAATAATCTAACACGGTTTACGCATCAGTAATCAGAAAAATGAAAATAATTGTTTTAACTGCAATTATTGTCATTTTTCCCTAATTTTTCGGATCTTATGGTCTCTTGCTTTTGGTAAGTTAATCGACAAATTTACTTGTAGCCTATCCATAAGATTTAGACGATAAGTTAGTTTATTTAAAAATAAAGTTCATCTTGTTAATTTGAATGTGTCCATATACTATTGAAGGTTGTTAATATTTCTTGTTGTGTAATGTTTACTTCATATTGAGTCCGCGCCATATCAATGAAAATATTTTAAAATAGAATCTTATACACACCGTGAACATATTTCGGGGTCAGTCCCATAGTAAAAGTTGTTCGTCTTCATTAATACGTTCGTTTTGCTGCGGGAAAACAACCATTTCAATTTCACGGTATATATATCTTGAAATGTATGTGTGATATAAATAAGTGATAAATGATACGAATATTGTATTAAGTCACCGGCTTTAATAACACCGTAATGTAGAATGAAAAAAGTAATTAGAAATAAAGAATGAAGGAATGGGAGGCAGAATGGGTGACTAAAAATTATGGAGGACAGGATCAATGAGCAAATAAAGTAATTATTTGATTAATAAATAATAGGTATTTGTAAGGTAGGATTTACTGAAAACGTCACCCAGAGGAGAACGTCCTAGTATTTGTTTAGATATTATTTTATAACCTAATCTTATTAATCGCAACCCGTATGTGTTTATGAAAGCTGTGATTGAGAGAGACTATGTATTATAGGTACCTACTAATAATTGTAGCGTTCTATGATGTCTGCTACTGCCTACGAAAAAAATCATAATGATTGGCTCGCGAGAGATGGTAAGACTGTAAATTTAAAGTAAAAACTATACATAATATTAATATTGTTATTGCCTAGTATTTTATTGGTTATATTCTGATACTCATAAGAACACAACTCTATATAAAACTAAATTGTAAACTATTATACTGTTTGTACACTTTTATGATTTTATCGAAATATTTTTGTAATAGAAATGACTGCGTACTAAATGTTGTTTGAATGTTGTTGTTTAAATGTTAAATAAATGTCTTTTCTTATAGTGCGTTTTACTTACAAAATATTAACATTATGAAATCGTAACTTCCCTTATTTGTTAGACCTAGGTGACAAATTAATCTTGATATATTTTGTTACACAAAAATTAATTTTTTTATAATAAAAAGGTTTAGCGTGGTAGGTAAAAGCAAAGTATCCTAAGAAGGAAGCGACTGTTTGCTTTTTACTCTAACATGATTAATTTATTTACAGGCCCACCATAGGATCATATTTTCTTACTCAAACTTAATGAGTTTACTCACTCTTTTTTTATTCTACACTGATACTCTATAAAAAAAATATGCCATGCATTTAAAATACCAATTTATTTAGCACCATAGATACTCATCGATATAAAACTAGTTAAATTAATGTTTGTACATAAATACCGTGTAAGTTTATTAATGAAAGAAAGTTAGTGAGGTCAGTTTTCTATCAGTATGAAGTACATTAGTAATTTCAAGAAATTGTAGAAACTAACAAGGTAGCAATCGAAGCAAACGAGTACACGAGCGAGGGTGATCTAGGAGGGTGATCATGGGGGCCTTCATAGAGTTTTTAAAAGGCTCGAGTCTCCCGAATCTTAAGCTCATTAAAAGCTCGAGTATCAATGAAGGCTTAAGCCCAAGTCGTCACGCATAGCTTGGTAGAAGCTCAAGTACCGGCTTCATGACTCATGATGAGCCTCGGAGTTGAAACTCGAACTTAGTGTTGCAAAAATGAGCGCTTAGCGCCGAGCGTTGTACGTTGAGTTGATGTTCATAGGCCGCTCAACCGGTCGCGAATGGGTGTCAATTTCGAGGTTTGTCAGGGTGCTAATTATGGAATTGAGATTAATTTTGAAATCCAAGTATGATAACATTTTTTTTAGAAAAAAAATGTCCGCTATCTTGGATTCCAAAAATAATGTCATTTATGAAAAAAGTTTTTACAGCCTAGTGATATGAGGCAAAGATATCGAGTTAGAATCTATTAATAAAATAATGCTCGACACTCAAGCTCGAGTCGAGCATCGAGTTCCAAGCTCCCAGTTCCTTAAGCGTTTTTGTTATTTTTGTTATGGCTATGTCTACATTACACTAAGTTGATAGTTTAGAAAGTTATAATAAGTAGGTACAGCACAAGTAAACAGTAAACATTAGGCACAATATGGAGCGTTGGTGGTGTTAGTTATGGAGTTATCAATAGCACAGGTCAATTCGCTAACTTAGAGAGATATAGAAAACACAAGAGATATATTACGTTGTAGCGATAGGTACAAGCAAGCGAGCACGCCGCGCGCGACCGACCGGGCGCCGCACCCATTGCGCGGATGGTGCTAGTAAGAAAATGGAGCTCGAGCTTCGACTCGAGTCTCCTCTTTAGGACTCTGGAACCTTTAAGACTGAAACTCTTAAAACTCGAGCCTTTAAGACTCGCGAGCCCTCAGAGCTCGAGCCTTAAAGGTTCAATAACATCGACTCTCGGGGCTCGATTTACTGACATTTTTCTCGACACTAGTCTTGACTAGGGGCCTTTGTGACCCCAGCCCGCCTCCGACTCAATCTGGACAGATCCATGCACACAAGCTAGCTAGAAAGCAAGCATACACGTTAACAGGAAACAAACGTACAAGCTAGCAATGAAGAAAGTATATAAGCTAGCAAACAGGCGACAAGCTAATCAAATGACGGCATTTGACCGGATGAATTGTGATATTCTCTGGGCTAAATTGACTAATGCAGACATATCAAATCATGTAGTAAGTCTGTTGAGATACTGGTATGGAAATCAAGCTAGTAGCGTAAGATGGGGCAACGCGACATGAACGCGACGACTGCAGAATTTTGCAGGGTTTTATGAACATTTTTAGGTTTTATTTTTATTTTACACTTTTTAGAGAATTCCTTTGACAACTCCACTCCTATGAAAGTTACTTCTGACTAACAAAGCTGAAATTGTAATTACTTTGTATGTATATAACAGATTTTTTTAGAAATTATTTTATAATGTAAAAGCGTCATGGTGTAGATACAGTGCGACAAGTTTATTTTAGAAACTAATGTAAAATAAACTTGTGGCACTATATCTACACCACGACGATGGAGTGTAGATACAATGCGACAAGTTTATTTTAGAAACTAATCTATGATAAACTTGTCGCACTGTATCTACACCATGATAAACTTGTCGCACTGTATCTACACCATGAAGATTTTACATCATAAAATGAAACTATGAACGAACCATACTTACTATCACGCCTGTATTCTCCGAAAGGTTAGGCAGAGGCGTACTAATGTACACCCACAGTTAGGTCCCATGTAATAGGGGACGACCCTATTGCCACTAACCGGGCACAAATCCAGACTCCGAGCTGCTACTGAGAATTTCATAGAAAAACCCAAATAACACTGCTCGACCTGGGGATCGGCCGTAGCAGTTGCGCTTGGGACCACTAGACTAATGAGGCAGTCAATTACGAACCCTTTACAGAAAACCGCGTCTCAATCTGTGAAACCGTTCTGGAGATAAGTGGCAACACTCGTTGGCACACACAAACAAACATACTCTCACCCTAAACGTATACCGTCTCCGTTCCGTCGTGGGTAAAAATATAATATTACCAAAAAAAAAAATGTATGTATGTGTCTAGTCTTATAGGTTGTCTGTAAGAGATTGCTTTTAGCGATAAGACCGCCCATTATACCATATTTTATCACTAATATTTGAAAAGTGTTTCAATTCGATTTTATAGTGCTAATAAACCATTAAAAAAAAACATAACATCTATATTCTGTCGATAAGTGCCAAACAATGCATTTTTTAAATTTACATTTTCAAATTTCTCGCTTAATTTGACGAAAACGCTGGACGCCATATTGCTCTGTTGTTAAGACGTTAGTTGTCTGTGTAAACAAATTTATTTTTGGTAAATTTGTGTTGTCTCCCTTTGCGAAACCGTCTTCCATGGTATTATTTCAATAAAAATTACGTTGGTTATGAAAAGAATAAAAGTACAAAGCCTTTAAACGGTGATCAGTTGACACATTTTCGTTTAGTTTACATAGCCGTATGACGTAATAACATGGCATACTATTTCATAGTGTTCGAAAACAGATTAAAAAAACTGAAAAGCTAAGCTATCTTAATAATATATTTATAGATTTTTTCTTAAATAGAGTAAAATACCATAATCAAAACTTGAACTTGTCATCCTCGTTTTTGGTGAGCAATAAAGAATATTCTATCTATCCATCTTATTTATTATAAGTAGTCTATATTTCAAGGAAGGTTAAATAAAATTTTTGGTAATATAGATGTCTATAATAAATATCCTCGATACATTTTTTCGACGTTAAAATTGATTGAGTTGGGTGACATCACTAGTCAGAATAAAATCAGAGACAACCTACGAAATTTTGAAACGACTTTTGTATACGTGTCCTTTTTTATCATAGTAAGTGGGTCCATAAGTCAAAGTGAAATAAATAAATTGAGTTCAGTTGCTATTAGCCTGGATGTTATATGTGTCATTTTTCTGAGCTTGTAACCCTTCGGGGAATACAGACATAATGGGTATGTTACAATGGCAAGCATTATGCAATAATAATAATCTAACTTTATCGAAATCCGTTCAGTGGTTTAGGCAATAAAAGATGTCAGTAAACAAATAAACAGAGAGTTAGTTTCGCATTTACAATAAAAGGTAAAGCTGTTGTTCGCGATTTAACTTGCATGCTTAACACTTTTAAATCTTTTTAAGACAAAAAGTAGCCTATGTCGTTCTGCTTGGTCCAATTTATCTCTCTATCAAGATTCATCAAAACTGGTCCAGCGGTTTAGATGAAATTAATTCTAAAAACCATTAATTCGGCTTCAGTATCGCTTAATTAGTCTTATCCACCTATTTTTCCCCAATGATCTCGCAATTACAGACATGACTTTTCTAGACGTATTATAAATTATTATTATTTTATATTTTTTACTCAATTTTTGTCAGCAAAAATGTTGCAGTGTTACCATGATTTTTAATCCTATTTTTGGGAAATAAGGGCAGATTGTCCCTAATACAGGCTAATTTGTAACCTAGCTACGGCATCAGATCGGAATATCTCTTGTTACTCTTTTAAATAATATTTTTCCTAACTTGTTATCCTAATTTGTAACAGACTGTACTATAGTAATACTCTTTTGTAAAATATAAATAACTAAATAATAGAATATATAGGTAGCATGGAGTCAAATTTTTTTTTTTTTAGCTCGACGCGACATCAACGCACGGTAAGTCTGAATATTTTACAACCTGGAATTGGGTTTACTTGGCTTTATAATTTGGGTACTTTATTAATATTTATTTTTTATTTACAGCAAAAAATCCTATGCATAACCTATATACTATGCACATTTACATAGCCATACTTATTTTAACAAACTTATTTAGTAGTCTTTATTCGTGATAGGCTTACGCTTAACCCCCAGTTCGCTCCAAGTTTAGCGAAACTGCGATCTATCATGGAGCGCGCTTACCTAGTCTATCTTATAATATTCAGCGTGATGTAAAAGGATCATTATTTATACACTTGCGCAATGTATCGATATGCGTGGATCAATATTACGCCTTCGCTTGTCTACGACGGAAGCAGCAGTGCGCATCAACTGTCATAAAATTACAGAAACATTAATAATTAATAAGATATTGTGTGAGAATCTACAATAATCTGCAAACCAGTAAGTAGCTACATGCAATATTATAAAATTGAATATAATTGGGATATAATGGTTTCCTAATGGCTAAAATTATGGTGAGGGGCCTTTAGTGGGCTTAACCTTTTCGAAGATATCATTTTAGAATCCTGATACTAAAGTAATGGCACCTGAACCATGTCAAAGTTATCTAATCAAATATTTGTCCTAATCACGTTGCTTACATATGTATGTATGTTATTTAAGTGGGGGCCTGCTGAAAATAGAGCCCTGTGTGAATCAATTTTCTGTTACCTACACTCACTCGCATGACTGGGTTTATCAGCATATTATGCTTATGCATACTTACAGTAACGTTTTGCACAGAGGCATACCTACAATATAATATTAACGATATATATTTGAAGACAGTTGGAATTAATATTTTGGGAGATAGTGTCGCCCATTTTGTCGTTAGGATATCGCTATTGTCCAGAAATTGGGTTGTGGAGGTGTGATGGCGGTCGCTTCTACACTAGACTGGAAGTTGACCCTAACAGAGGTCACGAAAGTCCAGGATTAGTTCCATTAAAAAATATTAACGTTATTTTATGGATTTTATCCCTTTTGAAATACAGTGCTTTTATTCCTAAGTAAGATATTGGCCAGTACCTAACATCATTCATAAATTATTATTAATATTCGTTCTGAAAATCTACACTAATATTATAAAGAAGAAAGATTTGTATTTTTGTGTGTTTGTAACGAATAACATCTGAAAATACTGGACCGATTTGAAAATTCTTTCACCATAAGAATGCTACATTATCCCTGAGTAACATAGGCTATATTTATTACTAGAAAAAATGTGGGATACCTACTAAAACCTCAATAATGTCGACCCGTGTGAAGCTGGTAGCAGGCAGCACTAGTCGTGGTTTAATTAACAGAACGACGCAAAATTAAAAAAGAACCGAAAAATTACATAACTTTGTGGAGGGCTAACTTAAAATCTCATGAATATTTTATCTTTGTACGCCGTTTAGAAGACAGGTTATATAACTCCTTTTGGGAAGCCACTGAAACCGCAGGCGGCAACTAGTCATAAATATTTTTTCGATAATGGGACATTAAAACCACTAGATTCAAAAATTTTTTTTCGTAATTGTCTCTGGTCCAGGTCCAGAGCTCAAACTCCCCCAAATGAATTCCTAGGTACGGCCTTGGTACCTCAGCCTAACCCGTATTATTAATATTATACTTAACGTTACAGAAATGAATACAGCAGAAAAACGCAAAATAAAACGAGAAAGGACCGAAAAGGAATTGCTCCAAGCTATGTTGGTAATAACAACAAAGTCAGTGTTGCGCTTACTAAAACAAGCAGAGGATACTCTGGATGCTGAAGAGAGAGACCAGCTCGTGGGAGACATATCTTCATTCTGTGGAGTGGATTTAAAGGATATGTATGCTCAGGCTAAGCGGGCCGGCCCTATCGATTAAATGATTAATTTGTTCTTCCGCATAACGTCTGTTTCTTCCATTATTTATATTTGCTTAAAAAATACTGTCTGTATCTATGAATTATTGATTATTTAAACGATATAAGTACTATAGATTTTCACAAAAAAATATTATTATCTTCTGCATATCATACTTGTACATATCTAATCATTACTCAAATCATAATCATTATTATACAGGTTGAAGTTAATGTAGTTCTGATTGTTTGTTTTTATTGACCAAAAGTGTAGCTTACTTCAGAAATAGTCTTAATATAACCAGACCAGATTTCGACAGTACGTATTTATTATGTCACCGGAAAATATCCTTCTTTTATACTTAGGCCAGAGAAATTGTAAATCGATAAATTACATCAAAACGTATTCGATTTTAGATAGTTTTGATGTAACATCAAATTTTTAATAACCTAAAAAAGGAGCATTCTTATTTTTTACAAACACCAAAACGTTGGGATATCTGTACCATCTTTATATAATTATCTAAGTATCTACTCGTATGTATAGTAATATGTACTTACAGCTAAACGTACTAACTAGTACTTATATATGATAAGCATATTATCTTTTTTGTTTCTCTAATTCGTTATTTCGTTTATTTTGTAACTTTGCTCAACCCCTCTTGCTCAACTATGTATCGATAATTGTGAAATTAAATGTGAAACTAAATGCGTTTTCGTTTACTGAGAATCATCACATGAACTGTAAATGGTCTGCTGCTTGACCATTTCGGGAAAACGTGGAGCTAAGATAATCCTTCCAAAAGTAATTTAACGTTTTTTACTAACCGCGAGAGTCCACATCTTCCTAACACAAATGAAAGCTAATATTTAAGAATTAAATAAATAATAAGTTATATTTGACAACTTAGTAGCTTTTGGAAATACCGAAAAAAACCATCTTCCAAGTTTTTTTACTATTTTAGAAGAGACGATGTTTATTCTCATGATCACTTTCTATATTTGCTTGTTTGGCACAAGTACGGACAGAAAATGGTGTGTCTGATACTAGGGCTGTAGAAATTCAAAGAAAGAAAACGTCCTCTTGTTAGTGTTTCCCTAAAATATTATTTCAATCAACAATCAATCAATCAACTTATTTTGGGTGTAGTTCCTAACAATGTATGACTTGTTTATAGCTTACAATAACAAGTAGGTAATTACATTATACTGATTGAAACGTAACTTCCTTGAATTTTTTAAAAGCTCTCATTCTATTTGTATCATTAATAGAGCAAATATTTTGGGTTAAGTTAACATAGTAGATAGTAATGATGCACATAGTTTACTATACATAGCTGATCACTTGTATGATTAAAGTATATTTTTTTATACCACTAAGGTGGCAAACAAGCCTACGGCCCGCCTGATAGTAAGCGGTTACCGTAGCCTATGGACGCTTGCTACACCAAGGACTCTGTGGACTCTGTAAATTAAGGAGGAATAGTTGGGCTGGCGGCATAGGAGATATTCTGCCATGCATAACAACGGCGGTAACAAAACACCACTGGTCCCCCACACTGCCAACACAACGCTTCCTCGCAGAGATGTGGTGACCTTGCTCATCGTTAGGAACACAATATAGCACGGAGCTATGTTATTTGGCTACGATTTTCTGCAAGGTAGAGTAATCCCCAGTCGAGCAGCTCCAATTGTGAGTGGAATTATTCAATTCCACTATGCCCTACCTTTTACAAACTATATTAACTAATACATTGATTAGGATTCCGATGTCTTACCTGAAACAAGGACAAAGAAACATTAAAAACGGTAACATGTTCGCGTCTATTTTGTAAAAATGTTGACGTCTTCAGGAGTTTGTTTGTTTACATATTTAGTAATCATGAGTTATATACACAAAAAATACGTTTGCCTGTTGAGGTAGAAATTATCTTTAACAAAAATTCATGCGCTACTGCCTAATATAATAAAAAAATACTATAACATAACATACCATCACGCCTGTATTCCCCGAAAGGTTAGGCAGAGGCGTACTAATGTACACCCACAGTTCGCCGGTATGTTTAGGTCCCATGTAATAGGGGGCGAGCCTATTGCCATTAAAAAAAAAACCTCAAAGTAAGTGTAAGAGTGTAAAAGTGTAAGAGATCGCTTTTAGCGATAAGACCGCCCATTGTACCATTAAGATTCATAAAATTGTACTTGATATTTTAGTTTTTGGTGTGCAATAAAGAATATTCTATCTGTCTATCTATCTATCAAAGTTACTATATTAGATAAAAAAACTGGCAACGCTGATGTAGGATAACAGACTGCTGGACTGAAGTGATATTCTGCGGGCCATGTGTCCCGCAAGCACCCGGAGCGGTGGGCCAGCTTAATAAACCAATGGCTGCCCGAAGAGGGACCCGTCGACGCCGACGACTTGAATACTTTCCGGAATGGCCTCAGAGAGTAGTTGACAGAGATCAGTGGAAGGAAATGGGAGACCTTTGCTCAGCAGAGGGATCATATAGGTTAAATAAAAAACTTGGGTAGGTAGCTAGTTTCTGGTTTTTAAACTCAAGGACGTCGAAGAGCACATATGTTGTATGCTAGCGTTTATGGAGCGTCTGCCAACTAAGAAGCAGGATAAGTTCGACTCGTACCTACTAAAAATCACCCTTGCCTTTCTTTACCCTATCTACACGATTATAAGTATCTACGAAAACAATTTCGGCTTCTTTAAAACCTATATGAATTAATATTGTATTGCGTAACATTGACTTTAATTCTTCGACTTCTGGAGGGTTCTACGTGCTATTTTATTGCCAAGTTACATAAAAAAATTAATGGTGGCAATAATGGTTATTATAATTTTAGTAACTTACATTTTACAATTATAATTTGAGTAAATTATTTCTATAAACATCTTTACTATTCTATATTTTTAATACTAGATGGCGCCAGCATATTCCATCTGACAACATCTAAGACAAAACGCTGACACAAATTCAGAGAAACATTGTCTCTTTTATTGTACAAAAAGTATTATTTTAATCGCATAATATTAGAATATAGGGCAATATCTAAATATTTATATGTAAACACGACACGATATGCAGCATATTCCGCCTATGGCTGCAGTAACAATATCATCATCATCATCATTCCCACGTTTTTATCGATACACTGCAGAGCATAAGCCATTCATCCGTTTTGCGCCATTCATAACCAGGTTTTTCCAAGAATTAACAATGAGACAATATAATTAGGTACTATAATAAAAATTTACAACATTTCAAAATTAATAAGCTATCAAAACAAAAAAATACTGTTCTTTGTTTTCCTATCCTGAATTCCCAAAAAACTTGTGATGACGTCACTTATATGGCGGAAACTGAGAAACTTGAAATTTTGACGGCATAATAGTTTATCAACAACGAAATGTAAAGGAATAATTATGATAGATTGGCATCTATTATAACAGACATTAGACAACTTTTTGAAGTGTCAGAAAAATAACGATAAACATCAAAGTCGAAAATAAAATTATATGAAAATGAGAAGTGAAAGGAGAATGGGGAGGCCTTTGCCCTGCAGTGGGACACTACGGGCTTTTAATAATAATAATAATATGAAAATGATTGATTATCGGGAAAATAATAAATACTGGTAGACAATTTATCGATCTAGTTTCAAATAAAATTATAATATATGGATATTAAAAAATGAAATGTTATCAATTATACTGGCATTATAGAAATATAACTGAAAATTATGAATCAAATTGCAATAAGATATAAAACAGCTCTGCTCAAGTGGTGTGCGTTTTCATAAATAAACATATTTTATATGAAATGTTTTTTCGAAAAAAAAATCTAGCTTTTTTCGAAAAGACAGTTTGAGTTGACCTGTAATATACATAAATAACTGGAATTTATTGCAAGAATGTTTTTTCTGTAGCGCCTTTGGTTCATATTATTTTTTTATTTATTAATCAAACCACTCTGTACATTAACGCCATCTATGGTACCCCTAGTCATAACTCATGTAACGTTGACTACATACCCAGCATGAAGTTAAAACCAAATATGTAAGGTGGCAGCTGTTGTTCAAAATGTATCTCATATTGTTTAGTTTCCATTGTGTTATTTATTATTTTAGTAATTTTAAACCTCTAGACATGAATTTATATCCTCAGTAATGATCTTAAAATGTCTGCTAACTGTCTTTTATGAAACATAACTAAAATACTATTCCGATTAGATAAAGATTAGCTTTCAATGCGATTAAAATTCTCCATCGAATTAAAATTCCTTAGATCATTTAAAATGTTCTAAGATATTTTTTAATTCGATGATAGCTAATGAGGCTGCTTGGTTATGCCACACAATCAAACTAATATAATAAATTTGTAACTGTTCGGTGCCTGTACATAGAATATATTTAAAAAAAGTAATAATTTAATATTACCTAAAATGAGTAATAGAAGCCAAAACAATTAGGGTTTTTGTTTATCTATCTATCTGTATACTTTTTTGCACATCACGCAAAAACTATGAAATGGCTGTGTGTTTTACAGTTCTATTACTGGAGGACTATCTTAAAATCTGGTGATTATTAACTTTTCACCTTGATACGCCGCCTATATGTCAATTTATATCTATAAATTATGTTGGCAGGCATTAAAATAGGAAGCTATAAATTTTGTGATAACTTTGACGGTTGTTAGTGATCCGAAACGTCGGGAATTAAAAATAATATCATATATCGCGTATAAAATCCGGTAAAAGAATTTTTATGAAATAAAATGCAAATAAATAATATGAATATTTCATTATCTAAATATTCTTCTTTGATAAATATTGCAGCCTCAACCTACCGCTACAATAAAAGTAAACGATAAACTTAACTAATTACTAGCAGAATGCTGCTGGACAATCTTCAGCAAATTATGTTATTTAATTTATACAGTTTATAAGAAATAAAGATATTTTACTCAATGAAGAAGAAAAAAGAAGAGAACATCCGTAGCGGAATTCATGACAGCTGCGGATGCAAGCCCTTTCACGCTTGAGTACTAGGACTTCATGACTAATAGGAGATAGAACTTGTTAGAATAGTTATACCCGGCAAGACAAGGAAAGATAGAATAAATCAGCTCTTTCCTGAAAGCCACCACTTTGCGTCAAGACCTTACGCCCCATCTAGGGGATGAAGTGTAAAGTATTGGGTAAGCCCCGTAAGCGTGTATTTTGCAATGCTGTAGAGAGATGGCGCCAGCAAGTTTTTGATACGTAAATATGTACTGCTAATATCGACGTCAATGGTTATTATTTTATACTTTTTTTTGAGTCAATTTTAAATGTTCTAGTCTAGTGTAATCCCTTTGCTAACATAAATTTACTATTTAAATCAATTTTGTTTACATAATAGATGTACAAGATACTTCTAATTACTTAATTAAACTATTAAGCTAATACGTATTATACTATGAGAACTGTACACTGTACAACCTAATTATCAAACTAAAACAATAAATAAACAAAACAAGACTACTACGTACTTTTCTTACATATTAGTCCAAGTAGGACTAATATGTAAGAAAAGTACTAGAAATTTTTAAAAAGGGAATAAAAAAATCCTCCGTATCGCTATCAACAGCAAGAGTACAATGCCGGCTGTTCTGCCTCGTATGATGAATTGATGACACTACCAATTCTCTAACGAAAGTATAGGCTAGACTGGGTCACGATTTAAAGCCACCCAGATTATATCTATCGGGGAAGAACCACTCAGGAAGCGCAATCCACAGTTCAGCGGTACGCATGAAACAAGTGGACTTAAAGCGTTTCGTTCGGGTTTTCGGAATGACCACCATGAATTGTTGTCGCTTTTTCGTATTTCGCCACGCCCTACCAACAACGTAGGATCTGCAAAAACACAACTTTTAAGGAGAGTAGTTTAAAGTTAACATGTACGATAAAAATAATTTTACAAGGGATAGGATTACAAAATTTTAAACACGCATTACTTGCCTTATTAGTAATGAAACTTATAAAACAGATTAACTTAATTTATTGAAAAAGTGGTAGAAATTACACATGACGCTATTTTGTATGGATATATTTTAGTACTTTTGTCGGATGTGGTATATCCAACATTTTTGATTGGATGAAATTCTGTTCCCTATGACGGATGTGACTGATGCGACCTTTTTAATCGGAAAAATCGAATAAATAATGTTGGATCTGGTACTTACGTTATTGTTGAAGGCATATTTTTTGAAAAATATAGTCATGTTATGTGCAATTATGCATGTAATTACAATATATGTGTATATGCAACTATGGTGTATTTCACAAAACACGAAAATGGTAAGCAGAATATGAAATAATTAATGTATTTATATGAAAAATCAGCTTTATTTACTCATAACAAATTTTTACTTTTCTAAACAGTCTTTGAAATTGGTTCATGCAAAATATTAAAAATATAGGTATATATATTATAAGCACGTAATAAATCACAAAATATTAATCAGTCATCATCAAATTACAAGCAATTAACATAAAATTATGTTCTATAGAACTTAAAGATTTAAACATAACTAATTGAAATATTGATATTAGTTACTTCCAATGACAATGACATCGTATTAGTTTGTAGAGAAAAAATGGCACCCTCTTTTGTGGAATTAAGTCGACAAACGAGCTGACGAGCCACTTGGTGGTAAGTAGTCATTGTTGCCCATGGACACCTGCAACACCAGAGGAGTTGCGGACCTTTAAGAGCCCCTACGGACTGCAGATTGCCAAAGCCGCTGCAACTGAGGGGAACTGGCTCTTACGCGTTGAAGTCTAAACACACACCAAAGTGCTTTACGACAGACTCCGACGTAAGGGTGATCGCCAGCCAGTCAGACCCTAAGAGGTCCTACCGACGAGCAAGTCAGATATTTTCACGCCTCCTACGGGATGCCTATTAGAAAGGCAGTGAGGAATAGTATTCTAACGCGTCCCCACACGGGAAAAAAAAAATCTTTAGTAGCCAGTTACTTCGTAGTTTTCGGTATGCGGATACCGAAAAAGATAAAGTAACTAACTAAAATAGTAGTTTAATCAAAAGCGTACAATTTTTTTAAATATTCTTTAATTTGTTATATTTTTAACTTCTGCAAGTCTAGTGTTTACTTAATAAATCGAAAATTTACTTTAATGGTTACTTTAAGCACCCCCAAGCATTCAAGCAGATCTTTTATACGCAGTCGTAGTCGGATAAAAGGTACCTACCCTAAATGTTGACTAGGACATAATCCGTCAAGTAAATCTTGAGTTATAAGCAGACATACAGAAATACTCATACATACAGACAGAATGATATAAATTGTAAAAACCAATCATTCGGTTTCAGTATCGCTTAATCTTCTCCACCTATTTTTCCCAATTATCTTGCAATTACAGACACGACTTTTCTACAGACTTATGTATATAATTAGATTCTGAATTTTGGCCGGCTATTGGAAAATATTCCTGTATAGAGGTGATGGGATCTAAAGGGGATGAGATCACTACTTCACATAATTATTATCCGATCTTTGTAATTACTACGTCCTGAGCGCGACTGCGCGACCGTTCGAAGTCCTAGGTTCGATTCCCAGGTCGGGCAAAGTGTTATTGGGTTATTCTATGACATTCTTAGTAGCAACTCGGAGTTTAGGATGTGTCTTACCCTTCGGGGAATACAGAATATACGTATTGGTATGGGGGGCTGGATGTTTCTATATTGTATGGGAGTATAGTAAAGGGTTTAGTAAAGATAAGAGTTACAGTTTCTGTTACAGGTTCAACAGATAAATTAATGACTATTAATATATTGATTATTGATAGCCTAGTGGTATAACTGTTGGACTGCCAAGTCAAAGGTCTCGAGTTCGAACTCAAGGCAAGCACCTCTGACTTTTCGAAGTCATGTGCGTATTAAATAGTTAATTATCAAGCGCTTAAATGGTGAAGGAAAACATCGTGACGAAACCTGCATGCCTGAGAGACTTTCTCGATAGCGTGTGAAGTCTGCCAACCCGCACTAGGCCAGCATGGTGGACTATAGCCTAATCCCTCTCACACTGAGAGGAAACCCGTGCCCAGCAGTGGGATAGTATAATTGGTTGATTATATATGTTGGGATTAAAATTGTCGCTAGCTAATTCTTCCATTTCCATGGATTCACACTCTTCATCAAAAATGCTCCTTCAGGTACTGGTGAGTATCGAAACACCCCTTAAACCAAAAATAGTTTTATAATTAGCGTTTACTAAAACAATTATTGTCGGATCTTCTACTAAAAAGTAAATTATCTGGTAGATACGAACCACATACTGTTTAAAATATCCGGTAAATAAAGTGGGATGTGGTAGATCGAACAATACAATCTAGACGATCTACGACCATTAATGTCAGATATGACAGATCCTACAATATACACTCCATGATGTGCAATCATTAATGTAGGATATGGCAGATCCGACACTATCAACATCATCACGTACACTCAATAACGTCGAATGTGGCAGATCCGTAGTTTCTAATTGGACCTACAAATTTAAGATTGAATAATGATGAAAACCGCTGTTGCTTTCGACTAAAACTGGGACTCCTCACAAAATGTAATAAGCAATGATTTAAGGGGGTAAGTTAATACAAATTAAAGTAAACCTCACCTGTATCCGAGTTCGAAGGGCTTGCTGTTGCACTTTCATTGATATTATTTTCATTATTATTTAGTAATTTTGGGCTATTACGAGGAACTAATCGCATAACCTTAGGAGATCGATAATGTTTATTATGCATGGACATCACTTTTTACGTAAAATGTAATTATCATGCAACGAACATAAAACGTTTGCTCCTCCAGGTAATAACTCGGCAACTGGCAGATCGGCACGCTCGCTCGCTCAATTCGCGCGGTCAACATCGTCGTTAAGTAACTACCGACATTTTTGAACGGGTGCAAGCATCATTTCCAACGTTTTTAACCTAATTATTTCCGTAAATAATTAATATTAATGCGTTTTTTTAATGTGGGACTATTTAATACAATTTTTAAAGTACCTAGGCAACATAAAAAAAAAATCAGCAAAATTCAGATCCTACGTTGTTGGTAGGGCGTGGCGATTTCTGGTCGTCCGATAGTAGAAAGGGCTAGGGGGAATAAGATCGTGGAGATCTGATGCAAATTGATTTTACCGTTGTTATAAAACCGTTAGCCCGCTGTACTAATGAATTTAAAACGTGCATGCAATTATGCGTGTTGTTAGTAATTATGAAAAACAGCTAAACATCATTCAAGTTTTAACAATACAATTGATCTGTCACATTATAGCTGAGGATTTTGGATTTACTCGTCGTCAGATTTCCATAGGGGGATATGAGAGTACTGTTGAGTACTGTTGTGGTTTCCCCAGTAGGAATACTCCACGATATATTTAGGCTCCAAACTATTATTCATCAATATTAACTTATTAATCAAAGAATACTTATCAAACAAATCATTACGTTTGTAAAACAATTTAAAAATGTGCTGCAGTTTTGCACTTTTTGAAAATTCCTAATGTCGCCAGTTATCGCATGTAGGATTAAAATATGAGCTCCATATTTTGGATGTTTCCATGGTCCGAATGTTTTTTGTACTTTGCCGATTCGCACCGTGGTGCGAAAAACCGAAGAACTGTCTTAAGCTTAGTTCGGACCAGTATGTACACGCTGAAATTGTATCGATTCGATTGTAAAAGGGAAAATATTAGAATAAAGAAATTATAATATATTTAATATAATTATTTATTGCTATTGAATAGTTTCGTCCTTTTTATGTTTACGTTAGCGTAGTAAAAGTTACAACTACGAACATAAATAAGTAAACCCAAAAAGTAGTTTTATTTTGTCAAAATTTAACTTAAATGCGGAGTTCTGAGATATCAAAGAAGGAACTTAAACATTCAAATTTCTCAAATACTATTGATTTTAGACCATCCTAGATGTGGGGGCTAACATTTTGCTATTTTGGCCCACTATCACGTCCTGCCTGGAATACGTAGAGTTTCCAGTAAGCTGTACATGTACCTATGCACGTTTTACGGTCAATTTTTAAAGTCCCTGAGTCCCAAACTTAGATGGGTTAGGCTATAGCTCCACACGCTGTCGATAAATATTGAAGATTATTTAATACGCTTTCATTGCGAAAAGTCAGAGCTGCATGCCTTGCATCCGAAATCAAGACCTTACCTACCTACTTACCTACATGGGCTTCGCACCCGGGTGCGAATCGAAGAAGTACAAAAAAACTGATATACACCATGGTCCCAAAAGGGCCTTGTGCGCATCACACTGTCATTTTATGGATACTGAAAATTTAAATAATAAAATATTTTCTCTAATCGTCAGATTTACAAATTCCCTCAAAATAAACGTTAGGTTTTTGGCTACCATGACTAAAACATCATGAAGAACCTTCCGTATAAAAATCTGATACGCTTGAGTATTTGAATTTGACGATTTTTTTACATTTTCGAAAATTCGCTAGGAGCTTGCGTCACTTCCGAATCGTCAGTCTTTTAAAAGGGAGCATTTTTAGGGTTCACTTGACATGCCCTCTGAACATCTGACGCGCCCAAAAAAATACTGTTTCGTTCTACTTTCTACCCTTCCGTATGGCCACCCCCACCACGCAAAACTGCAGATAAACATACATTTGATATTAAGGACACGTTGGGGCTTCTAAAATATCAATATCTGACACGCTAAAGTATATGTAACTGTTTTTTTTTACATTTTTGTAAATCTGTAACCGCTTTCCCCACCCCTAAATGGAAAACATTAAATAACTTTTTATGCGTCCTATCATCTAATCTACAAAATCTAATAGGTCCCCACGATGCTCGAGTAAATCCCCATTTAGCATCATGGGCTCCCCAGCTATTTATACGTAATGCTGTCTGTCAAATTTGGTCTGAACTGTGACATGTTTCTTTACTTTAGATTACTAGGATACCATAAGTAGTAGGAAGAAAACTGTAAGCAACTTTAAATTATCAATTATCGGCGAAACGAATGAAATATGGACATCTCTTTCATTCTTCTTTGTGAGTCTTTAAATCCTATATTTTGTAGCAAGTTGTTATCCCGACAACAGCGTCAGAACTGCTAACACCGTAACAAAAAAGCATTAGTCAAGTCATGTCACGAGCAGGTACCAGGAGATGATAAAAAACATTTACAGTGAAAGGTGGTGTTAGGAAGCGAAAGCATGTTTCAAAGTGTAGGATTAGACACAAAAAATAACAACAAGTGTTTTAAACTTTTATATTGTAATATGCAGTAGATTACTTATCTAATTATGTAACAGTAGCGCACTTCGTAGAAACATTATCAAATAATACGACTAGATAAATGTCGGATAATATTTTTACAAAAATAATAATTGAACCAATCATGATGTTTCAATTCGCTATGCTGAGGCTCATAATAAAATACAATAGACTAATACAACAAATGGTTAGTACTTAAGTATAACGTGTGTTAGTGTTATAATAACATTCGCTAAAGTGCACAAATATTAGTAAATTACATTTGCATGTGTTAGGTAGCATAGTTTATTTAAATCTTTATGCAGTTTACCTTTACGTCAAGTCAGAAGACTAAACTTAAGAACCTAGTTACATTAGACTGGGAATGCATATGTGGCCGGGTTGCTGTATATTAACGCCTCACATTCCTACATTACACAATACGTCACAATAAATAACTTGGAGCCGATTAACAAAACAACTTGGGAAGTTATAAAATAATAATAACGTGTGACCACTCCAACAACTGTGGGTTGACTGTGACTGAACTTGGCTAAAGTATTGTAGAGACGGAACCAAATACTTCTGTATGCTGTCTCGCTCGCACTCTACGCAGGCGGTTATTGCTCATCTTGTCTCGGCGGATAACGGTTGTACTAGGGTATGCACAGTGTGGTGCCGCAGCGAGACACATTTTGCTACAATTGCTTGCTCTATAGGTATTCTGCGTGTGCCGTGTCTCTTGTTGTAGTTTTCGAGAAAAATCGTACGTACTCTTTGTCTAGGTTGTACGACTTAACCACAAAGCAATATGGCGTCCACTGCATCTAGTTTCGTCAAATTCAGTCCGAAATCAGTGCGTTATAATTAGATATAGACTACATTTTCAGGCTATTAAAATTATAATGAGTTTAAAATATTATCTAAACATAATGTAACATGTTCGACTGCGGCGAATCTATTGATCTGGCGCGACAGCCAATTTTGCCATAACTTTTCATAACTAAATCCATCTACTGCGCAAAGTAGAATAGATAATTATTATCTATTTATAACCGATTCTGATAATGTTAACAAACTGGTTTTCCTTCAATATCTCCAATTTTCGCGTAAGTATCAGAAATCAGTAAGTAGGTATATTTTTAATCGATTCAGTTAACCACCATGAAGTTGGACAATCCGTTTCATTTTTCATTATCAAATTAACGAACACCTTTTTTACTGCAAAGGTAACGCGGTAGCGTCGTTTAACTGGTGTGGTGTGGTAAGTTGGTAACCTAATCTTCATTGGAAGAGGTTACCACTTCAGTACGCCTAAGTACTTTGAAATAATTTTGTCGTCGCTTATCGCGTGTCGAAACTATGGCTGAAGAGGACATAATGTGATGACAAAATTATGTGGCAGCATGCATGTCAGCCCCACAGATTATGTTCATGGGTTTGCAATTCAATGACAAGGTTAAGGCGGGTCGTTCAGCTGAGCCCGCGAAATTCAAATTTCAAGTGATTTTTCGCAGTTACAAGTGGTAATGGTAATTGCGACATTAACTATACAAAATTCACAATTATTATCTAAAACCATTGCTTAAAAATCATTATTGTAGCTAAAAGTAGTGTAAAATGTCAATTTTGACCAATTACAAAGATTGCGCTAAGTTTTTGGCTTAATAAGGATTTATAAGTAAAGGTTTTAGTTCTCAGTTGTGAATGTTGTATAGTTAATGTCGCAATTACAACTACAATGATTCTAGAACTTGTTATACACCTACAAACTGCGAAAAATCACTTGAAATTTGAATTTCGCGGGCTCAGCTGAACGATCCGCCCTAAAGAGTAGGTAAGCAAAAAACTAAAGGTTGATACAGTATTAGGTAAGCAATAAGTATCACTAATATTTATTTTATTTGGTAAGCAGCGTGTTTGTCATTTACCTTGATTACTATTTTACTTATCTATAGACGATTAACATAATTATTTTTCAAACAATTAACAAAAAATATAATTATATTCTTGCTGCCTCATATAGCCTAGTGGCCGTAACTGCTAAGCTACAGGTTCTGCGTTCAATTCCTAGGTCGAGCAAAGTGTTATTGATTTTTCTATCTAATTCTCAACTCGGAGTTTAGATTTGTGCCAGGTTAACAGCAATGAAGGCCCACTTGCACCAACTTCTTAAATATGTTTTTATAATTTTAATTGAAAATATGTGTTTAAATACAATTTAAACAATATTAAGAAGTTGGTGCAAGTGGCCGGTATATGAGAACATAATGAAGAAAACATTTGAACCAATTTTGCTGAAAGTTTGCAGCCGGGCTTATAATTTGAAAGGGAATTTATATTGATATCGTCCGTGCCTAGTGTAGCTATTTCATAATCAAGGTTATATAATCCAGCACTTACATAATTATGATTCCCTGGTACACGTCAACTTGTTGTTACTTTATAAACATTTAAAAGTACTTGTCGTTGCTACAAGTTTTATTTGGAATCGTTGGTATTCATTGTATATAAATTTTTTCGTTGTGATTTAGGCAATGCAAGGTAAGGATAATTAACATTTTTATTATATGCATTATATTTTGTTGAATAAACCTAACTAAACCATATAAAAAAAACACACATTCAGTGCCCAAAAAAATAATTCATAGATAGCATTTAGACAGACTTACTATAAAGACAAATCTGAACAGTAGTTTTTGAGCTACGATCTAACATCCAACAAAGTCACATCCACATACCCTAGATATTGTTATACATAGACTGTTAGACTCAGTATTACCTTCCATTTTAGTAGTCAAGTAAATAGAAACGATTGACAAGTATGATAAAAAAATATAACAAGCAGCAGTCAATGTCGTATCCTCCTTAACTTAAAATGGTTTTATTTTTGAAAAAGTATAGCAGGTAAGCAAATATTCTCGAAATGCCAAACACCATAAGCAAGCGCTCTTCCTACTAGGACTTAATAAGTGAAGAAGAAACATTTCATTGAGCATCTTCAATTCCTGTCAAAGTGGCGATGGCGTTGCCACACCGCAGTATAATAAATTACCTGCAGGCTGTACAGCAAAATTATATTGTTGCTCTTTTGACTTTTCATCGATCTGATGGAATATATTTTGGTACTGGAGGATCCCATAAGTCCAAGAATTTATCAAGAGATGGTGTTGATATGAAAGACTTAAGACAACTACGAGTATTATGGCTTTTTGACTTAATTACCTACAGGACTACAAATAATGTTTTCTGAGCATAAGACTCGAAACGGTACATATGTATTCCATTATTAAATACCAGTCTCGATTACATAGGTATATAACCAGGTAACTTAATTGCGATTAAAAAATTGAGAACCTGAATGAAAGTATACTCTTTCAGTACCTGTAACAACTTAAGCGTCCGCAGGCAAATTTGCCCACAAAAGCGTAATACCAAAATAAATCAAATTGTGTTTGTTATTGTTTAGATTCGGATATTGTTAATATTCTCTACCATGTCGTCTACTACTTCTTCACTGGAAATAAACGACCGGTAAACCGTTCGGAACTTGGTAAAGTTAACAAGAATTACATTCGCTTACATTTATTTCCAGTGAAGCATTTTGGACGAAATGGTAGAGCATTTCTGTATATACATTTTTCATATACCTACCGTACTGAAACTGGCTTCGTTTAGAATTTACAAGACCCTATACAGAAACTATATATCTACCTATATTAATATGGAAAGATAATTATTATTATCTATTCAGTTTTTCATGTCTTAAACGCAATTAAGTTTTGTTACAGTTGATTCACATAACTAATATATAATTTGTAAAAAAATATACCTACTTAAATATGTTTTCACAGTAACTAGATCGAAGCAGCATTGTTCTTGTAACGTTTAAACTAATCTTTCATGCTAGCAGTATTTTATGGGCTCCTAATAATCAGTACCTAACCAGCAACGGAGCCGCACTGCCTTTGCATTCACGCAAGCGCATTGCGGAGCAAACCACGTGGAAACATTTAAGTTGACGTGTATACCTACCAATGTATAATAAAGTTAACGCTGGCTGATGCGGCTAGCGTTCAAGGGTGGAATATTATTATACTGAAGGTCAGACACTATGCCTGCGTCCGCCGGCGCGGTTTGTATGCAATTGACAACATTTCAAAATTATTAAGCCAAAACACTAGTTCTTTGTTTTCCTATCCTGAGTTCCAAAACATTTTTATTTAGGTGGAAATATTTTTTCATTTCGGTGAGAATAAAAAAACCTTTTCAAAAACGTGGGATGACGGATAGCGCGGAAACTTTTTGAAACTAATTTAAATTTTGCCGAAAAAATAAAAATAAAATGAGTTACAAACATACTAAGTTACATAGATGATAGAACTGACGTCTGGACGTCAGATTTAATATATATGTGTACCTAAGAACATAATTAATGAGTCTTTGACTAATTTCTCAAAATATTACAAAAGAGGGGGGATTTACACAAACTTAAAGCGTGCACAGACAGAGAGTAGAAAAGAAGTCACTTTTGTGGGGCTGGAATGGATTTATCGTGCATTAATTTTAATTTGGTGGTAAATAATTATCAGTTACTCCTTTTTAAAACCGCAGTAGTGACTTAAAACGTCATATTAATATCTTAGGCACCCTAAAATGTCATCAATTTGTTATGCAATTATTTTTTCAAAAATGTATAACCCATTAAAATCTGATGAATAGTTTTTGAGCTAAGATCGAACATACTACTCGTAAGGTACATACATACATATACTTAGTCTATTAAAATCATTACCCTTCCTTTTTCGTAGTCGGGTAAAAAAGGGTATTGAATGCGTGAACGATTTATATAAGATTATGAAGATTCCTGCAAAAAATGACGAATTCTTGCAATGTCTGGTGATTTTCGTGACAAGATTTGTGTTATTATGGGTATATATAAAGTCCTGTCATGGTCATAGCGAATGTTATAAATGCCATGGCCGTGACTGTAGAACAAAGGAAGTTACATTGTATATATATATATATGTTCGGTTTTAGAAGTTGAGAGTGTGACATAGCCTGCCGCTTCCCCAGGTAGGTAGCAGCTCGGAGTCTGGATTTCTGCCCGTTAAGTGGCAATAGGCTCGTCTCCTATTACCTGGGACCTGAAACATACCGGAAAACTATGGGTGTACATTAGTACCCCTCTGCCTAACACTTCGTAGAATAAATGTGTGATGGTATGATAATATCAAGAATTGTAAGTAGATTTGTAGCTTTGAAATTTTATAGTGGATTTTTTTAAGTACCTACATACCTGCCTGAGCTATTAAAGGTGCATTTCCTCCACAGCTGATATTTCTGCATCAGTAGTTGACGTAAGCAGGGTCAACTTGGCAGCAACGCACTGTAAAAAAAATAAAGTTTATATCCTTATGATAACAAATGTTAAATCATCTTTTTGTGATTTATTTGCATTTTCCATGCTAAGATTATTAAGTTATTTTTTAGTAAAGGAAAAATTTCAATCGCGCTTCTGGGCTGATATACCAGAGGCTCTGACCTCTAAGAACAACCAGAAGACGCAGGTTCGAATCCTGCCCGCGATTGAATTTTTTCCTTTACTAAAAAATAACTTAAATGTTAAATCAAATAAAAAATTGTTTACATTCATACTAAACTAAAATGTAAATAATTAATGTTTACATAAAATGTTGTGCAAATAAGATAACTTCTTATAATAAATGGCTTCACCAAATTTTTCCTAATCAATAACGTTCAAACATAATAAAATATGAATTAATGAGATATAATGTATTGAATAAACTATGTACCTAGCAATATATACGTCTGCAATATCCTACATTTAAATAAAAATGTTGAAATTATTTTTCTTATCTTTTAATGTAACTTACAAAGTTTCATCGTAATCGGATCGGTATAGGAACGCATAGCTTAAACTCAAACTCAAATTTTTTATTTCAATTAGACCATATACAGGTACTTTTGAAATGGCAAAACTACATGCACGGTTCCAAATAGTAGGTATTATGGAGAAGAGCCGGCAAGAAACTCCATAGATACTCTTTTAAATAAATAATTGATGTTTACATATTTTTTATTCTATCAATGTGAGTATTGTGGAGTTTGATGTGAGTGATAAAAGTAGGTTACCCTCCAAAAGATAACATAACTGAATCCGGATTGACATGGCATGTAAGAGTTGACCAGTCCCGACAGACAGCACCCGTTCATGAGCATGACGTGTGTATCAGCGTTGTTCGACTCAACCAAGTTGTAGGGAATAAAACAACCCGACACACAACGCCACCATCAGCAGGACATTTAAGTGAGCATGACAGCCTCTAACTGCCAGAAAATCTAAAGACTTATCATAGGTTTTGTGATCGTAACATCAGTCTACACAATACTCACACTTCACAAATTATTTTTACCATATATAAGGACAAAAAAAAATGTCCAGAAATAGTAAATAATAAATAAAACATGTCACTTGGAAAAATAAAACAAAGGGCATTACATCGCTCAAATCCAAAAAACACTCTAGCTTTAAAGAAGTTTCTAGTGGAATCCTTATGTGCGTTTGCCATATAAAAAATATATGTTATACTTAAGGTCATTACAAACAAATTGCATTGTTTAAAATTTTTATGAATTTGCCCCAATTTTGGATAATAATTGAAGAAAATAGGCCTTGTTTGGCCTAATTTGTATTTTTTCTTTTTAACGGCTTAATAGTTAGTCATGAATTTTATACCAAAAAAATTGTAATGACGTAATTTACAATTTGTATTGTTTTTATTTTCTTATTTCTTTGAATATTTTGAAATAATAAAGAAATAACCGAAACCTCACTAGCACCCCGCGTGAAGCACCCCTGTGATGGCGCTGAACTAATAAATACTAGCACAAAGACTAAATCCTCAATGTAATACCCTTAAGTCATAATCATAACATACCGCTCGCTTTAATATCTGTGTTTTGATTTAAGAATACGTACATAATATTGCTATACTGTATATTGTACAATTATAATATGATAAAGGACAGTAATGGTCTTTTGGTTGTAATAGAGGAAAAATCAAAATTGCTTGGATAAGGAAAATTTGTTTAATAGGTACCTACTAAAAAGGATTATTTTATTCATCAATTTGTTTCTTGACAATCCTACGACTTTTGTTCTAGAACTCTAGTAATACGATGTTACAAAGCACACCTAACCATTTGGCGGCTAAAGTAAAAATCCAACTTTCAATGTCATTGTTCCAAGTTCATGTTACTTCATGAAGTCCTAGTAGTTATCCGGTAACACTGCCGTGCTGACTTCCAACATTCACGCAAGCGCAATATGACGTGACCACGTGGATACCGTTCAAACCTCAAAGAATATCTGGCGGAGCAGAGAGCGTATCGTTACCATTACCCCGAGTTGTGTCTGCATCCATGATTACAGCTCCAGGGCATACTGTCAATCCAATTTAGGTACTACAGAAATACCCAGTTAAAAGTTATTTCAAATCACCATGTCATGTCCATGGTACCCTGTAGCCATACCCATTTGGCAGTATAATGGTATCAATCCGAATGAAGTCAACGGCAGAGTTCTGCCACTTCAAATGGTTTAAAGAATGAACACACACTAGAGGTGTGAGTGTTAGTGAGTGAGTGTTATAATATAAAATTGGAGTTCAATAACTTTTTAACCGACGAAAAAAAACGGAGGAGTTTCTCAAGTCGACGCGTATTATTTTTTTATGTATGACCAGTGGTAATTGACCACACATAACTTTTTACAGAGTAGTCCGATTTTGATAATTCTTTTTTTATTGGATAGGTTTGTCCCATATAAATTTAGAAAAACAAATAAATAGGAGTGATTTATTATTCACTCACAGATTTTAATGCTGAGTTGTGTATTATAGTTAAAGTAGGATTATAATAACAGTTAATAGCTAAAGTAAGGTAGGTAGCTATTTTAAAAGTAATCAAAAATAATCATGTAGTATTTAGTAGAGTATAGTCACAAAAAAATAAAAAATAATATCTTTTTAACACAACATTTAAATAGCAGAAGAAACTGAAAAGCAAAAAATAGTAAACTTTTTTATTTAACCTTAAAAACTAAGTTCTTAAGCTAATGTAAGTATACCTAAGTATATTTATTTGCAATAATTTTGAGTTTTTAAGTAATTTTAATAACTAATAACTTAAACTAATGTAAGTATACCTACCTAAGTAATTTTGAGTCGGCGCCAAACAATCAATAAACAAAGCTAAATACTTATCCTTAAATTTAAATAAATAACCAAATCAAATTACGAGTAACAATGTAACGTGAAATCTCCAGCGATAAACATTAACATTCCAAAAATTCGCTCTCGACACGACCACTCGCAACGACGTGTGCCCTCACGTGTGTGCCCGTTCGGGTTGCTGTCTCGCTGACATTAACTCTCGGCATTTTCCGGCAAAGGGCGTGTCGCGCCACGTCGCCGCCGCCGTGCATCACGCTTTACGTAATTAATTTATTTGCTTGTTTGCGTCGACTCAAAATTACTTAGGTATACTTAAATTAGTTTAAGAAGTAACTTATAAGGTTAAATAAAAAACGTTTTATTTAATAATAATATTTTTTTCGGCGGTAATTTTTTTTTATTTGCTAAATAGATTCCATAATAAATAGATTCCTTAATAATGAAGGAATTAATTATTCATATTCACAAATTGGTAAAACAGGCACTTTTCACCAAAACCATATTAATTACATTCTAGATAACTCTGTCGCAGGGAAATCTCATTTCATTATTGGAAAATTGGCGCATTTTAAAGGTATTTTTAAAAGCATTTTCTATTAACCTGTTTTGGAAATTGCATACCCTTTTCCAAAAACTTATATACAAGGATAAAGTAAATGGATAAAGCAAAGATTAAGGGTAAAGGTGGTAGAGATTTATGCTTGGATTTATAACTACAATTAATACGCCGACTTTATAGGACATTTTATTGAATAGAATGTAATTTAAAAATGTACATATCTACTTACCTTAACACTTACTTCGTAATATCATTCTCAATTCAATGCATTTTAGCTGTCTTAATTATGATACTATGGCATTTAAAAAAATAAAACAGCAATTTGTACTTAAAGTTCCATTGACTCAAATTTGCAATTTGCCCTTCCGCATTATAACTAGGACAACATGGATTTAATAGGAGATTCACGCTAGCTTTTCAGGGTCTTCTTACTAAACCAATGTGTTTACCTATTGTAACAGCGACGAGGCGCGGCGTAGAGAATCGATTTTTACCAAGTTACAAAGGGAAGCTATGTTTTTTTATTATCTTTATGTAATGTACAAGAGGCAATCGGCCTGTTACAATTGTTACATATAAAACAATTTTAACAAGCCGATATGCCTCTTGTACATTACAGATATTCAAGAAAAACAAATTGGGGCCGACGTTAGAGCAACAGAAGCGAATTTTTTTTTTTAAATTTTTGTCTGTTCGTTTATACGCATATCACGTAAAAACTACATCAAATTGAATGCGGTTTTTACAGTCATATTGCCGTGCCATGACAAAACACTGTAGATATCTAAAAATATGTCACTTCAAAAATCGCGTTATTCTATTCTTTTAAATTTTGGATACGTTTATCATCAGATTAGCTTCTTATCGGCCATGTAATAAAAAATATAAGGTTATTTTTATGTTTAGATTTACAAACGTTTTCTGTTGAAACCGTAATATTGATTACGATTTTAGGTGACGTTAAAAACTCCATTCTTTGCTCATTTGAGATATTTTTAACAAGGAAATGTAATTAATTGGTTGTAAAATAATTAAATAGACAATTGTTTTCAATGCAATCAATTAGTAAAACCAAGACATTTAATTTCAAGGGAATGCTCCGAGGTTGTTATGACAAAACACTGTATCTATAATATATGATGTTGCAGTGTTTTATGAAAACTGATCTTTATAAATTTATAAATACAGTGTTTATTTCCTTTGGCTTTTTCAGTATTTTTAAGACTTAATATTAATATATCTTTAAGTGCCACCTATTATTGAAACTTGTGCGAAAAAGCAAGCAAGCGAAAAAGCATTTAATAAAATTAGCACAAAACAGTGTATCTGAAGATACTGTGCTATGTCATGGCACGGCGGCGTATTGCTGGAGGCCTCACTTAAAATCAAGTGCATATTTCATCTTGATACGAAGTCTAGAAGCCGGGTTATAGTAAATCCTTTTGGGAAGTGAGTGAAACCGCAGCCAGCAGCTAGTTTGCATTAAAAACTAAAGATTTGAAAAAATATACTTAATAGTGGAGAGGCTGATATGGTTAGTTTTATATGAAATGATTCATAATAAGAATTTCTCTCTACCTCTATTAAATTGCTGGGAAATTGCATTTTATAGGTAATATTATTACCTATATAATTGTTGAATTTTACGAGTTCTAAAAATGAATTGGTTGAAGAGATAGAGTACTTACTAAGGTGGCCTGCGACCTAGAATTAGTAATTTCTCTAAGTCAATTTAGCCGGTGGCCTTCCAGTATTATAATTATTGCATTTATTTATTAATATACAGATATATATAACGGTCTCTATCAGTTCATAATATTACACGATAGTCTTACAAAGGTGGCGCGAGTCTCAAGTAAATTACTATCAACAGTTATAAATATATTTTACGATGGCTATACACATTAACAAGACTAGGAATACATATTGTGTTGTTTGAAATATATATTTTCTCGCCATTGAGGTGGGCATAGTATTATAAAAATGTTCATGTCTAATTGCGATCCTTACACAACATTTTTGATTCGTCAACTTGCTTTTATTAACATCATCCATCACGCATGATCGTCGCTTCAAATAGCACCCGCTCTTAATGTTTTTGTTTTTTTCCGAGATGGTCGGTTTCTCTCAATACTCTCATAGGTTCTCGCTTCGTACCTACACCTGTCCAAACCATCTAAACTTAAGTCAGTAATCTTTCACTGCTCTTCGCTGTGTACGAAATTATCTTCTATGTTTATATTAATTTTATATTTCTTCTGCCACAGTATTATGTACTAATATTTATACATCAAATATTTTGTTGATGTTAACATCGCGGAGATGTATATTATAAATAAGAAAAACACTTTAATTAAATAATGCTTGGTGCACACTGCTCATTGAATTCATTCAACCGCAATGTCTAAACCCGCATCTTTACTAGGACAGCATGGGCGATATAGGAGTATACATTATATTTCCAAGAACTTGGAACATTTTAAACCTTATATATAAAGACATAAGAGCTTTAATCTTGTATAGACAAAAAATCAATAATTTTCTTGACTCTCCCTACAATATCGATTCTTTTTTTCGTTAATATTTTGATAATTTTTTTTTTTAAATTGAATAACCATAATAATATATAGGTAGTTATACGTAAAAATATTAATATATAAATGAGAACTTATTAAATCACAAAATTTAAATATTTTGATATTACAATTAATATCTACTTACTATTGTCACAATACTCCACTTCCTTTTAACCTTTTTATTCATGTTATAATGAAAATTGTTACTCATAAAACGCTAAAACATACCTACCTTCGGTAAAATACTTACAACTTGCTAGTCTGACAAATATTATTTACAAAGCTTAACAGACCATGATATAAGTAGATATTACATATTTTAAAATATTAAATAAAGGTATTTTATAAAATAAATAAACACATACTAAGTGATTTGTTTCAAAAATGCAAATAAGGGCGCTAATGTTAAATAAAAAAAAGTTGTGACAAAAATTAAATCACTTTTACCACACTGATAAGTAAATCGTTAACTAAAGGTTAATAGTGCTCTGCACGTTCCTGAAACACAGGGAGGAATATCACACATTAACAAAACACCCGCACTGAAACTTGTCCATTATGTATCTGATCTGTCACATCCTATTCAAACTGAAAACGCGTGTAGTCACAACGCGGTCTCTAACTTTTCTGAAACCGACCATAGGAATCCAACACCTCGCTGAGCATGGTACATGGTACGTAAACTTGTCGGACTGTGAGTCATCATTTTGCCGCAGAAAAATACTATACTGTTTAAACTATACAGTACTAGCGGCCCGGTACGTGCTTCGCTACGTATAAAGTGAAATAATAAAATAAAAAAATTGGAACATCAAATTCATCATTTGTTACAAAAAATGTGATAAATGAAGAACCGCTCGACCGATTTTGTGCAAACTTCACATAAACCATCTACTAAATAGCCCGAACAAAGCCTAAACAGTTGGTTTGGATAGATGAGTCCGTTCTTGAGTTATAAAATTACAACGAAAACTGGCATTGATTTTTATATATATTGATGATGATGATGATAGTACTTTGAACTGCGGCTACAATTTAGATAAATCATCAATTTCTCATTTTTTTAATTACAGACCTTAACCCACAAAATTAGCATAAATGTAGTTCGCTAATACATATATTTTTTGTATAACCATGCAATATGTACGCGGCGAACTAAATTTCACGATTTTTACCGCTGAAATCGGATCCGTAATAATAACCGAGCGGTGCGGAGGGTTAATAATGTGCCTGCGAGCATATTTTTTACACCAATGCATGCTATACAAGCCAAAGAGCTCTGAATTTATTCCTTACTAAAAAATGACGTGCTAGCGACTGTAAAATAGTTTCATAGTACCCTGGTGCATATACAGAACTTCTTTTAAATAAAAAAATTAAGATACATATTCGAAATGTAATTAAAGCACGTCTTATGTAAGTGTATTCATTCATGTGTACCAAAGGAGTCTTAGGTATTGTTTATTTATCAATGACACCTCCACAAAACGGCAGCGCGTAAGAAAATATAGTATAAAAAGAATTCCAAGAATAGCAATCGTAAACTAAAAGAGAAGGAACGAGTATTTAGGCATAATCTTTCTCTTTCTTTCTCTTCATTATAATACCGGGAGAGCAAAGTATGGTTTTCAGTATGGAACCAAATGAAGGGTGAAATAGGTAATGTTCCTACAATCAAGGGAATTTAAAATAAAATAAGCTATAAAGAAGCTACGGGTACCTACCTCCCTCGGCATGATTTAGAAATTACTTCACTCATAGGTCCTTCGTAAACTGATTCGAGATATTTTATGTTTCACTATCTACTAAAGAAGGTAGATGTCGCTACGTCTTTTAGTATGACGTCATGTAGTGACGTAGGTACCGCTACGTAATAATTGTTGCATAGCGTGGGAATATCTTCGCGTGGTATGTGGCCCTGGTAACAGTTGGAACTCTTAGCGTTTGAGACTCGATCAAACAAATGGGACGCTGAACAGTCGGTACGAACGCATGCGGCAACAGGCGCCTGCCGGTAGACAGCGTCCTACTTTTACATGTTTGAAATTCTTGGTACAACAATCATACCGCAACCACGATCGCGAACGAAGACCGCATCTGCTTGGGTATCATGTTAATGGATAGAAACATCTCTATCATGCAAGTGAATCCCTATATCCCTTGGTCACACCATAATTTGAGAACAACTTTAGGTACCGATTTCATTCATCTTTTGCTTGGTGGTAGGACCTTTTTGGGTCTGACTGGCTGGCGACCACCTTTACGTCGGCGTTCGGAGTTCTTATGAAAAGAAAAATAATCAAGAAAATTGCGCAGAAAAGTGGAATATTTCAGAAAACTTGACACGCCGCTTAACTTCGCGTGCCGGAAATGACGAAGACATGATTGTTTCAGGGATTTTTGATTTTCAGATTTTAAGGGTTACAACGGATACTGGATATTTGGAAAGGAGTATGAGTGTTTTTAAAGATAGGATCTGAAAATTGGTATTGTCGTGACTCAACATAAGGAAAGAGAGGGGCGATGAGGGCGAAATATTTACCATCACTAGATCGCGAGTGGAACAGCTAGTATTTGTATAAACTTACTTGTACACAAAGAGGCAATGCTCCTAAGGCAATACACCGACCAAATATTTTCATCACTAAACTACACAATAATCGTGATATAATTAACTCTGAGGAAATAACCAGTCTTTCATTTTGCAATACTTTTGACGTTTGACATTAGACTGATTTTTTCTAAATGTCTTGATTTTGTGATAGGAACTTAGTGAACACTGATCTTATTTTAAGAATACCTACTTTATGAGTTATATCATAACGCCACTTATAAAGTTCTTGCACGCCACCAACACGCCACTCTAATATCTAATAAGCACATCTAATGCCAAAGAGATATTAGTTTCAATTAAAATATTACTTAATGATTTGATTTCATTACATTTTTTTTATTCGTGATAGGTTTACGCTTGACCGCTAGTTTGCCTGATGTTAAGCAATACTGCGATCGACGATGGAGCGTGCTTGCTTAAAAGAATACGATTCACTCATGATTTAAAGACACCCAGATAATATCTATCAGGGAAGACCCGCTTAGGAAGTGCATTCCAGATAATTTTGTCTTTTGTCGTTACATAAATCTAGTAGTAAGTAGGTATTGTGAACCTATTTGATAATACTAAGATTATTATTTCTAACGAAGATTCGAAGTCCTTATGTGGCTGATGAATATGCTGTATTTGGCTCTCTTATAGTGAAACAAACTTATCTAACCTCGTGAAAGCATCGCTGTGGCTAGTGTTGCCATTGAGAAAGAATTAAATTATTCTACGTCCTATTAACATTTTATTTTTTTCGCACTATCGCTTAACATCAGGCAAACTAGCGGTCAAGCGTAAGCCTACCACGAATAAAAAAAAATATATTTCATAAAAACAAACAAACAAAAAAAAATTACCCTTAAGGTTTGGCATGTTTGAGTAATAAATATTAACATCATCATCATCATCGTCACCCTATTGCATTTTAATACTGGACGTCGGCTTCCGTCAATGTGCGTCATTTCAATATTTACATATAAAGGGACAAATAATGGAAACACTCAACCAAACTAACGAAATTAACCTACGACTGACATTGACTCTAGAACCTACAATAATTAAAAATTAAATAATCAAAGTTCAAACCTACTTTAGTTTTTAGAGCGTGTTAAAAGATCTAACCACTAGAATTGGTAAGCTTGTCGCACTATAATGAAGATAAAAAGGTTAGACGCAAAGAGTTTAATATACACAACACGTAGGTATTCAAACTTTTGTCTCTGGTTTATTCTTATGATTTTCTAAATTCAAACAAGGCTGCTAAACAAAATCGCCTGTCTTTTGTAATGCTTGGATTGAGTGATTATTTCTCTAGAATCTGCCAAAAGTCAAAGTGTTGCGATAAATATATCTAGGATCGTTTTAAAATATTACATGTGTACATGCGTGTCCATCATAATATGATCATATGAAATTCCGTATTTTCTAACATTTAATCTACTATGGGGGTTAATTTAGCTAGAGAAAATATATTTAAGAACCATAGTTAAAGATTGTTGTGTTGTACAAATTTAGTGTTTTTTATCTTTAGTATCTTTATTCTCGCTAGAGGGATTCGAAATCTTTTAGTATCTTGTGTAGAACTTAAAGTGTATAGGAGAAGTAAAAGCGAAAGCGAAAATTACTTTAAATGGCGGATACTAAAGGACCAAAGCCACAAAACCCACCAAAGCCTACACGCGAAGCGGGAGCTTTTCTGAAAGATTTTCTTGCGGGTGGGATATCTGCTGCCGTGTCCAAAACTGCAGTGGCTCCTATTGAACGAGTGAAGATTCTTTTACAGGTTCAGCATGTTAACAAACAGATAAAAGGAAACCAGAGATATAAAGGTTCGTCACAATGTATTCTCTAATTGCTATTTCATAGGTATATTTTAAGGGGGAATATTGACGGGAACTAATTATTACTTGTTTGCTCCTTAAACTTAACAATGGCAAATACACAATAAGTGTGGCGCCATATCCCATGACGGGATTTAAAAAAAAGGGGTGGAATATACTTTTACTTTTTCTTTAAACGCGAACCTGTCAAGTTGTTGTCACTGTCATCGTTATCGTAAGGCATCCGATTACTGCAACCAATAAACAGGCATAGATATATTACATTCACGCCTTTCTCCCACAGGGTTAAGCAATAAGTATGGACCGCCACTTGTTACGATTCTTGCATACTTCTTTAGCTTGTCCCACATTCATACATCTTCTCTTAAATACGCAAAATGTAACAGGCCGATGTCTGTAAATTATAGATATTGAAGAAAAACTAATACGGGGGCCTTTATTAGAGCAACAGAAATCAAAACAAAGTTTTTAGAATTTTTGTCTGTCTGTATCTTTGTACGCGCATCACGCTCAAACTACTACTTGAAATTGGATGCAGTTTCCAGAGCTTTATAACATAAAATCTGGTGCATGTTTTATCTTGATAAGCCAACTAGAAGCCGAGTTATCTCGGTTCATACTACCAAAAGTTATTATCATTTCAGCCATTGAAAACGTTAAATTTGAAAAATAACCATTGAAGTAAATTTCCAATCTAAATATTTATGTACCTATTAGACTAACACAGGTCCAAAAGTATAACAAAATCAAGTATTAGCAGTACTTAAAGGTACCTCACGAGACATACATACGATACTGTACCTGCACCATGGAGGTTTCATTTATCATAAAATGTGTAATAAAGTAAATGAATGAAAGCTGTACATAATTGTTGAATTTCCAAAAATCCTTTCTTAGTGCTTGTTTACAGTACAAAAGGAACCAGCAACTTTCAGGGATCTAGGTCCTATATTTTCAGCTGTGCGTTGATATGTCAGTAATTTAGTCAGTCAAGTTCTTCTTATATACATGTATATAGATTCTAACCATATAATAAAATTGTGTCCTAGCAGAATCCTACTTATACGTTAATCTTTTTGGGACGTGAGTGAAACTGCGGGCAACAGTTAGTTATAAATAAGAAGTAAGTCGCTTTACCGGTGCACACGATTGGGTTTTTTTATCAACTTCTAAGTGTTCAAATCTTGATATATTATTATTCCAAATACCGTAGTCGTCATATGTAATAATAGCTAACCAATTTATAAAATAGTTATGTCCCAAAATTTCCATAATATCAGAAAAAAGTTATTCGTATAAATTAATCAATTAGTTAATACCATATCTACCCATTTTTTAATAAAAAAATACACTATTTGCCGTTGAGAGTAAAATTTCCGAATTATTTTTATAGTGGATATTAGTCTAAGATCCGACCGCGTGATTTATACGTTCATATGTTTGATTAATAAAATATATTTTTTATCGATATTTATAACTAAACCAATGCAGATCCGCAAAGGTGGCCATCCAAATTTGGCCGCAATTAATTTTAATTAAAATGTAATTAATTATTTATTTTTGAACAATTACGTTCACTTGTAATTGTTAAAAAATATATTTCATTAGAAAGAAATATACCTGAGATACCGAGAAAGTTCAAGGTGCCATCCCTCACTTGGCCGCAACCTAATGTCAGCCAGGTGTAAACAGGTATAATTTCGTTAAATATATACGTTCATAATGTATTATCATGTTATACATACCAAATTGAAGATTAATTCTTTCCCTACATGATGAGATATAGGTGCCTATGCAAAAATGCCCGCAAATAGTGACTGCCAACGATTAAAGATAAATAAAAGCGAGAGAAACTTAAGATAAACACCCCATGTCGAATAAAGATAGAGCATCCCAGCTGCTTGTCGTTTTTATGCTACTGCGCATGCGTCCATAGGCAAGGTGCTCAACTAAATACCGTACTGAATATTGCAATCATATGTTTTTGACAGTCTTATGCGCCACGTTGTTTTTTTTCAAGTCCAAAATTATAAAACTTTGTTAATATTAATATTGATATATTTCATTCTTAACGTTATTAAAACGTAAGAATAAAATGAAGAAGTGTTTTTTGTTGTGTAATGAAAAGCAAGAAGTGCTTAACTTTAGTGATGTATCATTTAAAAAGTGTTTTTTAATGATATTATTTCGACGTCACAAAAATTTTATGTATCATAACCTAAAACTTAATGTGGAATCAACAAATGAATTTGGTTATCACATGAATTGTTTAAAAAAAGTTATTACTGTAAAAAGTAAATACAAGGAAGAATTTGAAGACATTTTTATGACATTTTTTATGAAGACCGAAAATAAACGAAACTTAATATTGTTAAAAATTGTAATAAAACAAAATTTATTTAAAAGATAAATTTTATATTTAAAATGACATTTCACAGTTAAAAAATATTGTTTTAGTTGAATATAATTAAAAAAATATTGAAAACACTAGTTTGGTAGATTAATTATTATGACATATTATTTTTACTGCTCAATTTTTGGAGTATTTTAAACTCCAAGCAAATACGCGAGCTACTAGTTGAGCACCTTATCTATGGACGCATGCGCAGTAGCATAAAAACGACAAGCAGCTGGGATGCTCTATCTTTATTCGACATGGGGTGTTTATCTTAAGTTTCTCTCGCTTTTACTTATCTTTAATCGTTGGCAGTCACTATTTGCGGGCATTTTTGCATAGGCACCTATATCTCATCATGTAGGGAAAGAATTAATCTTCAATTTGGTATGTATAACATGATAATACATTATGAACGTATATATTTAACGAAATTATACCTGTTTACACCTGGCTGACATTAGGTTGCGGCCAAGTGAGGGATGGCACCTTGAACTTTCTCGGTATCTCAGGTATATTTCTTTCTAATGAAATATATTTTTTAACAATTACAAGTGAACGTAATTGTTCAAAAATAAATAATTAATTACATTTTAATTAAAATTAATTGCGGCCAAATTTGGATGGCCACCTTTGCGGATCTGCATTGGTTTAGTTATAAATATCGATAAAAATTATATTTTATTAATCAAACATATGAACGTATAAATCACGCGGTCGGATCTCGTACTATATGTTTTATGCAGAGCCTTAATCATATTTTTTTTTGTTTACCAGGAATCCTGGACATATTATACCGTGTACCAAAGGAACAAGGTTTTTTCTCACTATGGCGTGGTAATTTTGCGAATGTCATCCGATATTTCCCAACGCAAGCCCTGAACTTCGCTTTTAAGGATAAGTATAAGAGCCTTTTCCTTGGAGGCATTAATAAACATACTGATTTCTGGAAGTACTTTGCTGGCAATCTTGTGGCAGGCGGCGCTGCCGGCGCTACGTCTATGTGTTTCGTGTACCCACTAGATTTTGGTCGAACCAGGTAAATCAATACTTAATAATTTATTATAACAACCTGTAATATTAACTTAAACATTTATTTATGATGGTTAGCTACAATTCCTGTTTTTAAGTAATGGTGGAAATCCTTTAATACCATATCACATACAAACTATCACCCCGTTTCCCCCATCCCATAAAATGTCAAAATACATAACCATTTTGTATCTGTCTATTTTTTTAAGCGTCTGTTCTTGTGAACCGTTTTGGATAACCTAAATTAAAACCATGTTATAATGTTTTATTAACCAACTCCTCTCCTCCTACCCCACTCCTGAGACTCGTAATTATTTATTTATACCAGCTATAATTCAAATTTTGGTGTTCCTACCTTTAAACCCGATGCCCTTACAAACATTTACTCCCGTTTTCTCCCCTTACAATTTGAAATACCAAAAACCATCAAAATAGTTGTTATTTATTTATGAAGAGTAGCTTCAGTAGTAGTTTCATACAATTATTTCTCAAGTGAATTCTGACGCCTTATAATAAACCTATTTTCCAAATTTCAGTTTTCTAGCGGTTGTAGTTTTCGCTCTGCGTTAAAAACAAAATTGAAATTGCCGCTTAAAATTTCAAGTTCTATATAGTCTACTTAGCACTTGGCTTGTCTTCAGGCTATTAACACTTTTATATGTATAACAGATTAGCAGCAGATGTTGGCAAAGGTAAAACTAAGCAGTTTCAAGGGCTCACTGACTGTCTTTTAAAAACATTAAAGTCAGATGGACTCATCGGCTGGTACCGAGGCTTTGTGGTGTCCGTGCAGGGGATTATAATTTATCGCGCTACCTACTTCGGCTTCTTCGACACGGCAAAAGCATTTTTCCCTAACCAAGAGAAAACATCGCTGTTTTTCACTTGGGTCATTGCTCAGGTTATTAGATTTTCTGTTCTATTCTTAAGTACTTAGAGCTTCTTGTCATGAAGTATTTAGAGTTCAGGTTTATTATTTTCTCACTGAAAGTAGTTAGTTCTGTAGATATCCCAGAAATGCTAAATTTTCATAACATAATTAAACCCAAATACACAGCATACATGATATTTTACAGTTGATTTAGATAGAGCGACACCTCTGGTGTTGCAAACGTCCATAGAGTACGGTAACTGCTTACCATCAGGCGGGCCGTAAGCTGGTTTGCTACCTCAATGGTATAAAAAAAAGATTATAGATGATAGAAATAAATGACCACATTCAACATTGGTGCCTAAATACCACAAAAAAGATATTCGATAGTATTTCTGCGGAATACGTAACATAAAATATAAGCAGTTAGACATTGATTGCAAAATCTGACTCCGCAGAACCGTACGTACATAAGTGATAACTGTATCGTAATGTTAATTTGTTTGCCACAGAGTGTAACTACATTTGCGGGGATCTGCTCATACCCGCTGGACACTGTGCGACGACGAATGATGATGCAGTCCGGTGTGCCTGTAGACCAGCGCCAATATAAGAGCACAGCACATTGCTGGGCAAAAATCGCAAAGGATGAAGGACCGCGTGCTTTCTTCAAAGGCGCTTTCTCTAACGTTCTCAGAGGCACTGGGGGAGCCTTTGTACTCGTGTTGTACGACGAAGTCAAGAGATTCCTATGATCTTAATTGACTGTTATGTTGATAGACAGTTCTGTATCAGTGTAATGCTCTCCAAAGCTCACACTTTTTAGGTTTTCACGCTCAGAATAATTATGAGCGAATCAAGGTTGGAGGGCAAGGGGTTTGTGCTTTCGATTATTTTATTTGGGGTTTTTCTTTAATACAGTTTTATTGCTAGCCCATTGTTTCATTTAGTAATAAGTACTACATTAATAATGACAAGGGCGCGTAAAGGTTAGTGTCTAAACTAAATATAATAATCAACATAATCAACTCATTATACTGTCCCACTGCTGGGCTAGAGTCCACCACGCTGGCCTAGTGCGGGTTGGCAGACTTACACGCCATCGAGAAAATCTCTCAGGCATGCAGGTTTCCTCACGGTGTTTTCCTTCACCGTTTAAGCGCGTGATAATTAACTATTTAACCTTTTGAACGCCATTGTCACATATATGTGACACGAAATCTTACCCTGAACGCCAACGTCACAAATATATGACAAAATATACGTCGCACCATATTATGAAATAAACAATTTAATCATTACTTTAGTGTGTTTTCATTTATATCATTTAAAAGTTTAAGCTTCCGTCTATATTGTATTTCATGAAACTAATTTATATAAACCACCAATATCGAGAAATTTGTTGTTTTAAAAGTAGATGTTAAACGCGTATAAAAGGAGTGCCTCACGCCGTAGTCTGCTATATGTGACAGCTAGTGTTGTGACGTATGATTGTAAAATCAATAAAAACAAGAGGATGAATATGAAATTTTAGTCCAGAGTATATTATTTGTGTATAAGTTGGTATCAGGAAAAGTAAAACGTATTATTAAAACAACTCTTTATACAACCATGCCTCTAACTTCACAATAAAAAATAAAATAGGTTTGCAAATATCTAATATCGACACTTGTTAAACTCATCTCTTGCGCATCCCTAGCGCAAAACAATAATAAAAATAGTTTTCAATTTTTTTATTACTACATTAAAATCCTTGCGTATTTTAGATATGGATAGGTATTATATTAGATAAGAATACTTATTAGAATCGATAACCAACATGTACACTGCTACATCCCTAATTTAGATGCGAGAATGTCATAAAATTGACTGGCAACCAACGCCATTGTCACAATACCAAGACAAGTCATGTTGAATAGTGTTGTAACCATATTGTAATAATTTATTCTTTTTAGTTTTCTAATTTCTGCTTTTTCATTGATAGTCTCTGTTAAATACTGTGTAAAGATTACTATATTGGAATATAGTGGCAGGTTAAATACAATTTCAGTGTCGTTTTATTAAATTTATTAGAAAATTAAAGACGAAAATAAAAACTTATTTGTATATCGATATAAGTTTTGGAATCCCTATTTTTTATGAAGGTCATTTGACAGAAAAAGTGGCCTAGCGTCAGGGGTATGGCGATACGTTTATACTCTGGCGTTCAAAAGGTTAATACGCACATGACTTCGAAAAGTTGTGTGTGTTCGAAAAGGTGCGTGCCTTGGGTTCGAACTCGAGACCTTTGACTTGGCAGTCCAGCAGTCGTACCACTAGGCTATCACTGCTTCTAAACTAAATATATAAACTGAAAAAATTTTTTTCAAATCTAACTTACCAGACAAAATCCTGTACAAATTTCAATAGAAAAAAGCACTCAAATTTAACTTTTCTCCAAACCTCAGACTAGGATGAATATTAAAAAAAACCGGTGCTTCTGTACAATCTTGCACCAATATCATTAACATTACTGAAGTTCATAAGCTATGAATGCACATAACATTGCATCTTTCTTACTATGAACATTGCTTGCAATTCATCTTTTCCCTAATTTATATATATTTATATATGTATACATCTAAATTTTCTTCATAACGTTCTTTTTTCGTGAATTTTTTCGATGTTTTAAAAGTTATTCTGTTATTCGGGGTGGCGACAAATCCAACAAACCAAAGATCATAAAAATCGGTCCACCCGTTCTCGAGTTGGAACAAACTCCACTTTGTTTTATATAAGATTATATAATTATCATACATGTGTTATTTTACAGAAATAAAATACGGACACATGACGTTGTTTTCTGTTTCGGTAAGGCTAGTAGATGGTGTTCTGTGCATTGTCCGAACGCCTCATAAGCTGCTGGTGTTATGTTGTTTTTTTGTGTATGTTTTTTATATGGGTCCCTGGATGGTTTAAATTTAAAATTTGAGCTGGCAGTGGCGCCGCAATCGAAAGACATGGGATGAATGGAATAAAAGAACATGCTGCGCCGACCACATAAAAATTGATACAGGGCAAGGGCCAAAGCGATACGTCCTCTCGCTGGGAATAATATAGATCAATTTCAGCTTTAATTTACTAAATCGAGATAGTTTTTTTGAAAAAATAATTTTAAATCCTATTGAAGGGATATCTGAAGATTAATAAGTACGTAATTTTTAAAATTTTCTAAATACCTTTCTAAAAATTAGAAAAAAAGACATAATTGTCGGCAAGTTTCCAAAATAAATATATTATTTCAATATTTTTTTGCTGCTATATTTTGTTTGAAACTTGAAAAAACTGTTACCTACCCCACTGCCAAGTAGAGCATATGCTGAGTTTTATATTATTTTTAATGTTCAGTAACACTAATATTTTCTTGTATAACGACGATCAAAAACCACTCGGAACGCGTTTTTTGGGAAAAGAAGTTGTCAATTTATGTAATTTACCATTAATAGGAAATAATTTGAAAAATCCATTAACGCCAGTGACAGGATTAAGAATAGTACTGTTTGAATAGTAGAATACTTTTCAAATAATCAACAAATTTATTTAAAATATTTTTCGTTTTCTCAGAACCGGCAAACCATACTCACTAAAATGCGTCGATTTTTAGGTTCGCGTGTCGAAATTTGAGTCATAGTTGGCCGTTAATTTCTTTACAGCCTGTTTACCTTCACGAGTTCCCTGAATACTTCCCTTTACGAGTACGAATCCCTTAAAATTAACCCCACCGGCCCATAGAGAAATAGTCATATAACATGACAGGACTTTATAATTTACATTCACTTACTTCAGCGTTGATAATTATAATCATAAAACAACAGAAGTTTGAAACATTTATTTAAATAATAATGTCGTAAACTATTTTAAAATCGATTCACTTGATATCACATAAAAGGGCTACTCCTCTTAGGGTCCAGTGCCTTGGATTGCTGTCAGTTTCGAAATCTATAGAACCCACGTATTTAGCGTCGGTTCTCTGGGGTTTACGATAGATTGGGCATTCGTACAACCTGGGGTCTTTGCCAGCTGTCGTGTTGATTGCAAATATATAGATAACAGGCATTTGCTCGTAAAGAACTTTTGGCTTTGATTCGATTAGTTTTCCTGTTTTCCTATCCAATGAGGCTCCTGTAAATGATAATATTAAAATTTAAGTTTACCTATGTGACGCATTCTGAGTAATTCGCACTTATCACTAAAAAAAACATGGCATATAGTTTTTATAAGTATGCTATTTCAATCTTAATTCAATTTGTAGCAGTTATTATAGTTTGCTTGAACTACAAGCAAATCTACGATAAACTCTAACGTCTAATTGCTTGAATTCTTACGTTAAAAAAATTCATTCATATTGTCGGTTTAGATGTTTAATTTCATTTTGTAACTTACAAAAATATATCAATTATGAACAATAGATAAATTATTTGATAAACATAGCCGGCACAAACAAAACGATGCGAGTATTTGTTACCTTCTAGAAACAGTCCATATACGTAGACCCCTTCCGCAGGTCCTTCGTGTACATCTTCCCTGTTTAGCTTTGTAATATGATTCTGCAGTACTACAGAGTCTAGAGCCCAACCCTTGTGGCTGCGAGTCACCTCCTGCAGATACATCAAAATGTAATTAAACAATTCTGTCATAAATGTTTGCACAAAACTTATTAATATTGACGAAAGACGCTGTCTGCAGGGAAATCGGGATAAAGGCACGAAAGTGATTTCAACGTGTCAAAATTATTATACCGAACAAAATAATTGTTTTTTTTTCTATCCTTAGCATATTTTTTCCAAATGATGATATCGATTGATATAAATGTGTTAAGTCAACAAAAACCACGGGGCTGGGCCAGCCTGGTGTACATAGTACACTTAAGTTGTACAAAATTGTAGACCAACCGAAATGACAAAATTATTATGTGATTGAACCTGTCTCATAGCTGTCAAGAATCCTTGAGGGTTAAAGAAACCAGTCATCCAAAATGCTGAAGGTCTTCCATTCCGAAGCCAAATTCTGTACTGTTGTTCTCGTTCCAACAACTCTGTGTACCAGAAACCAAGCGTAGCTGACTCCCAAGAGACCTTAAATGTAACAAAATATTTTGTTGTTACCTATGCTATACAATATATTTGTAAGTTACTAAACATTAAACTCACTTTGAGCCACTTTTGTGGTATACGAGCATCGTACATTGCATCCAAGGACTCTCTTAGACCCTGACTCATAACAATGGTACCATCTATCGCTAGCTTCAGATCACATAATGTTGAGCTGACTGTCTTCACTACTTTCTGTATCCTATCGATTTCTTGTCTGCAAAACAATGAAGCTCAATTATATTGTATTCTCTCGTAGCTAGCTCTCTTTCTATTACATACTAGTTTTCGAGATAATTTTTTTAGTCTTATAATTTTCAGCCATGACAGACCCACTGAGGGCAAAGGCCTCGTTCCAGTATAAACCTTTCATTTTAGTCTTACCTCAAGAAAATGTTCATTGGAAGAAAAGCGCCCATCTTTTGAAGAGCTTCCCTGACCTCGAAGCTGACGTATTGTTTCGGTAACTTCTCCAACATATCTTCAGCCAATCGGTACACAATACTTTCTCTCGTTTCTCCGCCTTGACTTCCACCTTCTTTTGGTTGCACATTCAAAATGGTATCCAAAATATCCTTAGCACTATTAATTTGATACGTAATATCTGCATTGCCGTGCAAACCAAAGACCTCAGGCGTGTCAGTAAGTGGCAGCTGATTGATGTAATCTACATATCCTTGAATATTCCTAGTAGTTGGAACTTTGTAACCTTTGTAAAACTCAAAGCCAGGACGTAACAAAACATCGCAAAACCACACATTGGTGAAAGTAGTAAGGAGGCGTTTATCAAAGTCATCTGTCACTCGACCACCGTACATCACTTCTCCAAGCATATAGCATATTGTTGGCCATGATATACCTTTCTTGGGGTCAATTTCATCTAAATGATTCTGCACGAATTGAACACTGGACGCATAATCAGATTGATTAAACTCATAAGGTATGTTCCAACCTAGAGGACCAAACTTTCTTCTTTCTTGTACGATCGTGTGTAAAAAGGCAACAGCATATAGAAGTGGTGGCCATTGTGATAAAGAAGAATAATCAAGCGTATCCTGTGTGATGTTTTGGTATGTTCTCTTCATGCTCGCTCTGATGCCTTGAGGAGGTTCGTTGGTGAATTTTATTGCCATTTGTAGCAAACCAATAGGAAATTCAGTGTGGACTTCAGTTGTGAGCCAAAGTCTAAATGACTCTTGAATGTGCTCGGTTTCAATAAGAGCATCCATGGCTTCAACGCAGAATGGGAGTGATAGATGTATGTTTTGAAGTAAAACCCATCCACCTTCGTTCATTGAATCGGATATCATTTTTCTTGCGACTATTTCTTGACCTTGACCCATGGATACTGACTTTAAAACTATAAAAAAGGATTTAGCCTGAATGAATGCTTTAATTAATACATTTATATCCTATCCTAACTGCTGAGTGAAACCTCTTCTCTATTCTAAAATATTACTGTTACTAATCTGAAATTATGCAAGTTACACCGACTGATTTCCCATTGCTCGGACAATATCGTACACTATCACGCTGGTGGTTTGCCCTGCGATCGATTGATATCCCTCGACTACCTTATATTGTATATAATATATACAATATAAGGTATTATGTGCTCTTGTATGTAGATGTTTCGTATCCGTAAGTGAGAATACGCAGTACATATTAATTAAGCAACTTGACATTTTAATTTATGTCCAAATAAATTATGAAAGTATCTCACCAATTTCCTTAGCCTTTGCAAGTGATGCTATTTGCGCTGAAGGGTCAGAGCCGATGGATAAAATACAAATAAGAGGAGTACGCGGCTCCGATTCTTCCCAAGTTGTTTCCAAGTTGAGTATGCGACCTTCACCATACTCTGGTCCAAGAGAATCTAAAAAGATAATAAATATCTACGAATCATAGATAAGTATCTAAGTGTGGCTTTTTCTTGGTGAGTCACCATCACCGATTTGAATTCCGATTGAACGAAGAATTATTCTTTTTTTATGGGATTGGAGACGGATCGCCTGATGGTAAGCGATTACCGCCGCCCATAGACACCTGCAACTCCAGAGAAGTCACAAGTGCGTTGCCGGCCTTTTAAAGGGGGATTGAGCCTCCGGTATCCGCTAATTACTCGAAATTTGTCGTGAAATATGGGAATTGGTCGGTCCGTGGTTCAAAAGTTATAAGGGTAATGCGGGCCTAGCCAGAAAGGACTCTCTCTGACTGGGCCACCACGGTATCTCGACAACCAAAGCATCTAGCGGAAATCTGTTTGCACTCAGAATTACCTAGTCGTAAATTAGTCGAAAATAGTCACTAAATTACAGAATTGTTCAACAACTGGAAATAAAGACATTAGTTCTACTATTTTGTAACACCTAATATCGTAAGACTATTGAGAAAAAAAAGTCCCATTAGTTCTACTATAGAACTGTTTAGTAGAACGTGTGGGAACAAACCGCCCGGACTACCCTTATAACTTACAACTTTTTTGCCATCACTTCGAAAACCAAACCTAGCGCAAAACTGTTTGCGCCCAGAATTAGTCGTTAATTATTCTATATTATTCGCCAAATTACAGAATTAGTCGGTCTGTGGTACAAAAGATATTTGCGAAAACATTTTTATTCATACATTCGGTACAGGTTAGTAGAGAATACTATTTTTGTATTTTTTTTTATAATACACTTACTAATTGTTACGACAATAAAACGATTGATATTTTTATTTTAAATTATTTAAATAAAATACGGACACAAGTGAACATGGCGTTGTTTTCTGTGAGGTTTTCTGTTTCGGCAAGGCCAGTAGATGGCGTTCCGTGAATTGTCCCAACTCTTAAGCTGCTGGTATGGTTTTGTTTTTTTTGTGTATATTTTATACTAGCTTTTGCCAGCGACTTCGTCCGCGTGGAATAGTTACTTTGTCCCATATGAACTTTCATCCTCTATTTCACCCCTACATTGTAGGTCGAAATTTATCAAAATCCTTTCTTAGGGGATGCCTACATCATAGTAGCTATATGCATGCCAAATTTCAGCCCGATCCCTCCAGTGGTTTGGGCTGTGCGTTGATAGATCACTATGTCAGTCAGTCAGTCACCTAACGTAAGAGTAGACAAATATAATCAGAAAGCTCCGAACTGCTAAGCTATCGGGAGTTACACGTGTTATTGTGAGTCAACCATAAAAGATAGACATTTGCTGTCGTGGAATATTTTTTATATAATTTTAAGGAGAACATTTCCGTCATACATGATTTCTGTGTAGCTTTAACCATTAAGGCTGCACACGCGACGGAAGTTTAAAAAATGGAGTAAGTTCTCCTGTTTTCCCAACATTTCCCTTCACTGCTCTGCTCCTATTGATCGTAGCGTGATGAAAAGTATACTATAACCTGCCCAGGAGTATGAAGTACAATTGTACCAAGTTTCGTTGAAATCCGTCGAGTGGTTTTTGTTTCTATAACGAACATACAGACAGACAGACAGACAGACAGACAAAAATTTTACTGATTGCATTTTTGGCGTCAGTATCGATCACTAATCACCCGCTGATAGTTATTTTGGAAATATATTTCATGTACAGAATTGACCTCTCTACAGATTTATTATAAGTATAGATGGGTCTCTGGATGGTTTACATTTACAATTTGAGCCGGTAGGTGGCACCACAATCGGGTTCTACGATTTTTTTTAATATACAGGGTAAGACATGGTAAAAGGAGTGAATCATTGAGGTGACGGCTGATGGGATGATTGGAAAAAAAGGCTGCTGCGCGCACTTCAAATAATTTGGGACAAGGGCAGGAAGATGATGATACAGGGCAAGACAATGTTTGTCGGGCCTGCTAGTTAATACATAAGTTTGGCAGCGCACGCACACGACTACAAATCCGCATAAATTTATGAATTTAGATTTTTTTCAGGGATTTTTAAATGAATGCTTTTACAATATTATGTTGTGTTAATTTGACAATAATGTTTAAAATGCACTTTGGCCTTGACTTTGAAATTTAACTCTATTTCAATGATAATTTAGGATAATTAAATGCTCACCAACAATATATTTTCTTGCCTGTGACAGTGTTCTGTCGGGGCTCCACGACCTTATGAGCAATAGTTTCCTAAATACATCAAGGCTCTCCTGATAACCGCTTGGAAAATGCTCTTCCTCTGGTTTTGCCTTTTCATACCAGACTCGCCACTCTTTTTCATTGGTTGTTATCTGAAAAAACAATTAAATTCGTTTAACTTATCTGTAATGGCAATTTTCACAATTTTATTTATAAATTTTACCCTATAATTAGAAAAAACTTAGTCAACAATAATAATACGAGATATAACGGAAAATCGATTTTATAACGTTTTGTTATTTATAACATTGATCTACACCAGAGATGTTTCTGTAATTTGAGTACGTTTTTAATTAGTGAGCGCACATGGACAAAAATCCATACCACCAGCTATATGTATTATCTATATACAAATATTTAATCCGTGATAGGAACGAACCTGCAAACTTTATGACAGTCGGCTGATAATCTATACTTAATCCAGCTTTTGCAAGTAAAACTTTAATAACGTACGAACGGCCAGACAAGCGGACATCTCTAAAATGGAAAAAAGGAACAACATTGCAATGGAATATTACTTACCCTAGTGAGAACATCACTAAAAGTTTTTAATTTACTAATTTCTACCAGATTCAACCAAGTGATATCAAGTATCCATCTAAAAGGTTTAGGTGTGACAGCATTTAAGTCCAACGATGCACCACCTTTGATAAATGCCATGAATTCGTCATGTGATATCAAACCACGTTGACAGTCTATTTTCATTCCTAACATAAGAGTAAACAGTGCCTTATGCCTCTCATATAAACTGCGAAGAGTAAAAGCCCACACTTCGTGCGTCAAATATTTTAGTATAATATTTATTCGTTCTTCAGTTACATTACTTTTTGTAGACTTAGTTATTGAATTATCAAATAAATTCAAGAATTGTTTCAATGAATTCTGGTACATCAGATTCACATTGCTCATTTCTACAATTAAAAAGTATAGTATCGAGCCTCTAGCAGCTACCGCTCTAAATTCTTCTCGAGCTTTCACAATCTTCTTTTCTGTTACTTCTGCTACTTTAAGTTTCTCGTTCACTTCTTCGGCTGTTGTCTTAGTAATTTGTAATACTTGAATTAACGCCTCATCATCTACTAACGAACCTTCAGAAGATGTTAGACGACAAAGTAAATTACTTTCTAATTCTTTCATGCTCCTTTGATTTTTCATAACAGATTCAAATAATGCAACTCTTTCTTCTTCTAGGTCGGATTTTTCCATTAATATTACTCTACCAAGCAACTGGTCTTCGAGACCTTGCATAGTTACTGTGAAGTCTATGATGGATGTTTTTGCGCTTATCTCAGGTGAATAAGCAGGATTTGGAAGTTTAGTTGTGATGTAAAGCATGAATCCAGGCATTACATCACATTCTTTGTCCCCTACGATTACCTTTTCTATAGAACCAGATTTAATGAAATTCTTTTCAAGAACGTTGTCTATAACTGGATCTAATTCTACAGCTACATCTTCTATAAGTAAAGGCCTACCAAGAGACAGGCTGTCTTCCAAATGAGTTCTGAAATATTTGTGATTTAGAGACGTAATCTGTAGCTCATTAGAACTTTCTTTATTTTTGATCCAATTCTTCCCTTGACTTTGAGGATCGACTAAAAGTGGGTAAGAACTAGATTTCGTCACTATTAATGCGTTCTGAACAGACAAGTCGTCATTGGGCAGACCTTGTAAAGTCCATTCGGATATTGTGGCGCTTTCCACTAACATGTTTGTTATATTTAAATCTTGTGTTACAGGTATCTGTTTACTCGTAAGAATTCCCATCCATGTTTTAAGTAAGCTGTTTCTAAACTCTTGATTGTATGGACCACAGTATGATAAAAATCCTGTAGCTAAAACCACGTCTCCCACTAATCGACCAAGTTGTTCTTTGAAATCTTTACTTTGCTGTGTCCATCTTATTTTTTCACCACCTAATCCATTAATAAGGGCTGTAGCAGCTGTCATCTTTCTTAAACACACATTAGCTGCATCAGTTAATTGCTGCTTCTCAGAAACCGCCGATTCATATTGCTCCTTGACTTTTCTGAGTGACATTTCCCGTTCTTCTAGTTGTCTCTCCGCTGATGCCAAGTCATCCATGGCCACCTACATATATGAGAAAAATAATTATTTTTCATAATAATTTCATTAAATAGGTTTATTGTGTTTAATAAAATTATCATTTATTATATTCTTACCTTTAACCTGGCTTCTTGCAACAACAGATTAGCTTTTAGCGGCAATACTTCCTTATTAACGCTATGGAAGAAAGCCATAGCTTTGGTCCAAGATAGTAAACCAGCAACGTCACCACAGACTCGTTTTGCTGTATCCATGTTGTAATCTTCCATTTCAAAATATGGAGTCAAATGTTCCACCATCTCGTTGTTAATTATATCTTTTGGATAATTTTGTAATTGTAACAAAAATGTAGTACTGGCCATCATCTAAAACATTGAATGGAAATATTAGCAACATTTGAAAGAAAAAATATACATTAGTAACTAAGTAAATCTCTTGCGGGCTCTATCGTCGACCACATTGTTGCTTGAGTGACAGTAATCAAACGCCTATTCAGTATAAAAAATAAATTATATGCACAGTAATCCATTTTTTCACCAATAACTTTCTTGTTTTGTTAATTAAGCTTATTCCACAAGTTATTAGGCACGTTTTAATTTAAATGTACGGCATCCAAATTATACTTACCTTTAAAGATTCAGCCCATGATGGTTTAGGGCAAGGCGCAGCTGTATCTGATATAACAGGATGTAATCTTCTTTGAAATAGAATTAACACACAGTCCATAATTCTCATGATAAGATGCGGGGGCCTACCCAGTTTCCTAACAGTGGCTATATGTGCCGGCTTAATAGTATTTAGTGCAGCCTCGGCTTCTTCTAACGCTGGTTTTGCTGCTTCTAGTTTAATTTCAGCTTTTTCCTTTTCTTCAGCAATGTAAGCCACCAATGCCTCAGCTTTCTCTTTCACTATTTGCACTTGATTCTTAACAATTTCCGCTTGCATTGCTCTTTCTGTTACTTCAGTTAACACTCGGTCAGCTTTTTCTGAAGCTAATGCCAAGTCTTGCTCCATTACAGCTAAGTCCTTCTTCAAAACTTCTACAGATATAGATGCTTCTCTTAGTTTCTCTAGGCCCGTATCCATCCTTAAAGCTCCGTCACCTAACTCCTTCTGTTTCATCTGATAAATTGTTTTATAGCCACCGATAAAGTTTAGATATGACTTTGGCGTTACGTGAGATGAACGTCGAAACCTTTGATAATATTCAACTGAAACTTTAGATACAACATCCTGAATTGTTCCTAAAACCGTAACGAGTTCTTTTTTGACTTCTTTACTGCATTCAATCTCAAATTCTGCTAGGAAATGGTCGGCAACTGAAACTAGGGCATCTTTAGGCCAAGGTTGGAACCAATCTATTGTACATCCAGATATGAGAGCAGGAAAACGCATCGCACGGTATCTGAACGCTTCACTTACCTAAAACAGAATTTAAAATTAAAAGATGGTATAATCACCCATAAAAAACATCGATTCATAACGACTACGAAAATTAGTGTCTGTGTGTGAGACATATGCGGAGGCACATGGTTTAAAATATAACTCTAAAAAAAGTGAATTACTCATATTCAAAGCAGGCAAATATCAGCCTACCCTGGTGCCTCCAGTATGTCTTACGGTGTGGCATTACGGCAGGTTGAGGCGTTTAAGTACTTAGGTCACATAGTGACAAGTGATCTCAGGGACGACAAGGATATTGAGAGGGAGCGCAGGGCTCTGGCAGTGAGGGCGAATATGCTCGCCCGCAGGTTCGCTCGATGTACCAAAGATGTTAAGGTTACGCTTTTTAAAGTATATTGCCAGTCCTTCTACTCGAGCGGTCTGTGGTTAGGATACACGCAACGAGCATACAGATCCTTGCGCACTCAGTATAACAATACGTTTAGGATATTGTCGCGCTTGCCATGGCGCTGCAGCGCATCTGGCATGTTTGCGGAGGCACGTACCGATGGCTTTCACGCTATCATGCGCAAGAAAGCGTATTCTTTGCTACATCGGCTCAGAAGTAGCAGCAACAGCATCCTGAATGCCTTTGCTATAAGATTAGACTGTCCTTTCCAGAACCACTGGATAAGGACAGCGATAGGTATAAGATAAAATAAATTACTAACAGTACTAACATAAAGTATTATTATTATTATTATAATTGTACTATAATTACTAACACACATCTGAATATTATAATTATAATTATGATTATTTTTAATTGTATGGATTTTAATCTGAAAATAAATGTATATTATTATTATTATTATTATTATAACATTAGTAAGACAGAGGAGTACTCATATACATCCACAGTTCCCCAGTATATTTAAGTCCTGTGTAAAAATTGAACCTGATGCCGTTAAGGGGGCACAATCCTAAGCAGGAACTGAAAAATTCCTAATAACTTTCTTAAGTTGAATTTAATTTCTTATTAGAAAGAAACCAATACCATTTTGATCAATGAGCATTGAATACATGACCTCTAGCGTAGCTGTTGTGCGAATGAATTACGCATACTTTTATTCAAGTGAATAAAAAATACTTACCGGTGAAAAACACAACACTACATGAAGATTCTGACATGTTCTATTTAAGAAATATTCCATTACCAATTCATTTGTTAATGTTCGTTTCTGGTTTTCACGTTTCATGATAGGAGTTAATTCAGAAATGATTTCCTGTTGCTCGTCTTTAGTAAAAAGATTTGATATGACACCAGACGACAAGATATTATTTAGATATTCCAAAAAGCCTTCCTCTTTAATGTCAAGATCTGTGAATATAAAAGTAGTTCCTTTCCCTTGGACACCACACGATCTATAAAGTAACTTAAGATCTTCGAGAAAATTGGCAACATTGTAAGATCTAGTTAAAGCTATTTGGAATGACCGGTAGCCTGCTATAAATGTCGATAGCTTAGTCAACGATTGCTTGCCGGAACCACCTACGCCAACAAGCATGACATTTCCTCTAGGATGTCTTATGACCCTCGAAATTTTGACTAAATGCAGCATGGCGTCGGGGAAGAAGACTAGATCCATGCCGGAACCTCGCACCATTTCATTGAACTGTGCGAGGAACATGTCCAAACGCTCACGGAGTTCGGCGTAATCGAATACTGGTTCATATACTTTTGGCAGCTCCATGTCTGTGTCTTCGCCCTCTTCACCCGTTGGTTCTGGTGCATCTCTAGAATTATAAATAAAAAAGTTAAAAGCCACGTTACCTAAAATTACTTTCGATACTTAACACATTTTAAATTCGTTTGTTTCCGAAATTATACTATTTTATGTAGATAGCTTCTTTTATGTTCCATTATTTCATTTTATTTATTTTTTTATTTTTATGTAATAGGTACAGTAACAGACAACAAATTAAGCATAACACAGTTTTAAAACAAACATTAAATAGGAAAATTAAACATTAATAATATTAACATAAATATTAATGGGCAAAAGCCTCAACTAAGCCCATCCGATGATTTAGATTATCAATTACAAAAACTTTATTTATAAATTAACGTTATTAGTTATTTTTTAATTGCATTTTCAGGTATGATGCCCATATTCTTATAGCTTTCTTTTTCAGAGAAACTTTAGGCTGTTCAATAGTTAATACACATTATAAAAAAGCATAGTGTTATCCTAATGTGCCAAATCTCATTTAAAAACTCATGATCATAATATAAGTAGGTATTATATCATAATAAAATCATAAAAAATATGTGAAGGGGCTCACCGCTACGTAATAACTACGCTACTCATCCGGATCTGCAAGGTTAAGCGGCCCTTGCCGCGGCTAGTCTAGGGACGGGTGACCATTGTTAATGAGACCCCTCGGAAGTCACGTAAAACTTTCGGCACCAGTTATCTTACTAACGAAAAATATCAAAAACGGCAGATAAAACCGCGGGGCACAGCTATATAAATAAATAAATAATATATATGGAAATAAAGCCAAACGTATAGTCAGTGATATTAAGCAAGTGTAGAACAAAATGCAGCGGTGGCGCCGCGTGGTTGTGCAATCGGGAGTTATCCCTCGTAACTTGTCCGCCGAACATATTATTATTTATTTATTTATTTACACAAGGCACATCAACAATATAAACACAAACATTGGTTAGTAGCAAAATACAGAGACAAAGACTAGTGTTTATATCAATTATAGATATGCACAACATTTAGGATAACATTTCACAGTAGTTATATATTTTATTATCATAATTTGGCATTAGCTGATCTACCTAATCAAGTGATACCACTATATTTCCATTACCGGAAATCCATGATTAGAAAATGTCCAGTTAGCCATTTATAACCTCGATGCTAATCATTTATGGTTCATGTATGGTTCATGGTTTCGGGTGTTTCTATATAATCAAAAAACTTCTCAACTTTCAATTGTATCGACTTTTCAAACAAGAAAACCAATGCATTCAGTATCTTCGTCGCTTCGAATTTATCATATAGCTATATTTCACCATGTCAGACACAAGTCAGGTTGGCCGAGTGGTCTAAGGCGCCAGATTTAAGCTCTGGTTCCCGAGAGGGAGCGTGGGTTCGAACCCCACACCTGACAATCATTTGTTTTCTTGACAGAAATCATTTTTACTTTTTATTTTTAAATGAGTCATTCACACACAGTAGCAATGTTATAGCTAGACTATACTCATTTCGCCAGTAAACATTATACAGAGAACACTACTAGCAGATAAATAATTAATTAATGTATATTCAACATTGTCATACGCCAACCCTGAATGCTACAAAGCGGGGCCGGATTGACGTCCCCCTAGATTGAGTGCAAATCTCAAGTCCCCCTCCCGTTTTCTACTTCCCTACTTATTTTGCTTTTGCTGTGTCGCGGGGCTAGCTGACGCGGGGTCAAAAGGTCGGGTTCCATAGTTAGGTATGTATTCAAGAGCGCGTCCCGATAAGAGTGTTCCAGTGAGCCCGTACGAGTACATACCTACCATTTTATTTCTAATTGAATGAAGGCATAATAAAGATCTCTAATTTCGGAAAGACAATATTTGTGTTTTCTTTATATAGATTTTTTTTTATGGGATAGGAGGGCAAACGAGCAGACGGATCACCTGATGGTAAGCGATTACCGCCGCCCATGGACACCCGCAAGGCCGCAACACCAAAAGAGGAGTCACAAGTGCGTTGCCAACCTTTAAAAGAGGATTGGGCCTCCGGTAACCTCACTCACTCGGCGAAACACAACGTAAGCGTTGTTTAACGCCGGTCTTCTGTGAGGCCGTGGTATCACTCCTGTCGAGCAGACCCATTCGTGCCGAAGCATGGCTCCCCCACGTGTAAAATTTATTTCTTTGTATATTGACAATTGTCGTCAAACCTACTTATAAACTATGTCACTTCAAATACCATAAATGATCCAATACATAAATTGTCATTAATATTTTTTATTTATTTATTCGATTGCAAAATAGTATTATGTTCACCATACATAATTTGGTATATTTTTTAGGTCATATAATGATTTTAAAATGCAAAACGTTATATTTACGAAGAATAAATTAAAGTTACAGAGGAGGTACTTATGGTTGTCTGAAGACACATATAAATATATTATAACATAATCAACCCATTATACTGTCCCACTGGTGGGCACGGGTCTCTTCTCCGAATGAGAGGGAATAGGCTATAGTCCGCCACACTGGCCTAGTGCGGATTGGCAGACTTCACACGCCGTCGAGAAAATCTCTCAGGCATGCAGGTTTCCTCACGATGTTGTCCTTCACCGTTTAAGCACGTAATAGTTAACTATTAATACGCACATGACTTCGAAAAGTCAGAGGTCAGAGGCGTTCGAACTCAAGACCTTTGACTTGGCAGTCCAACGGTCATACCACTAGGCTATCACGTCCGGCCATCACGGCTAAATATATTACAGTTAGGTCAAAATTGTGATCTATCAAAAATACCTATACGTTTGGCAGCGGTGGGAATCGACCCATGTCTCTGAAGAGACTGGTGCCTTAAACCTAGATCGCTCGGCCACGCTACAGGATGACGATAATTTCGAAATTGAACATTTAAACTGAACATATCAATTAAGTTTCCGCTAATATCTAGTTGTTGTTCAAGAAATAAATTTCAAAACCATTTTGAAAAAATCTAAAATATTGTAATTAATATTTTTAAATATACATAACTAAATTCTTTAATACTTGACCTAATATCTTAGTAGTTTAAGGGTTTTAACTCAGAATGACAGATCGAGAAATAGTGGGACAAGAAAGAGGTTGCGGTGATAATCACTCAATATAACAACGCGACGTAATACGCAACGTAGTGACACGAATTGCAGAAAAGACTTGTTCACTTTTTTAAAAAGTAACTTTAACGTCAATTCAATAGCGTTGATTGATTAACTTTGGAATACGTTCCATAAAGGAAACAGGTAACATCAAGCGAACTGGCGGTCAAGCGTAAGCCTATCAAGAATAAAAAAGTTATTTATTTTAACTGTTAGTAACTTGAAAATTCTTAATTGACGTGTCAGATTTAATAAAGATTAAGAAAATGCGAGATTTTGCCGCACTTTTACTGGAAATTCTAATATTTTCGCTGAATGGCGCCATCTACCCAGCTAGCAGGTAATTATTGAACTGTATTTGCCCTATCTAGCGTAGAGTATCGGAACTTGTTTGCGACCCGAATCTCTACCTGTTTCGTTGGCTTATAGCGCCAGGATAAATTAAACTAGTGAAATTAACCTTAAAAATATTATCCTTTGCTGTCTTCTTAGTTAGCAGAATATTAAGCAGATATCTAGCATTTTATGTAAAATAAGGGAAAGGAGTGAACCTTGATTTTAGCTATAAGTTAGCTATCACAATCCTCGGTAGTATAGTGGTTAGTATCCCCGCCTGTCACGCGGGAGACCGGGGTTCGATCCCCCGCCGGGGAGACTTTTTGCTATATTCTGCTAAAATTAATTATTAGTTTGACGTTATAGTAAATTCAAGATTTTAACGCCGAGGACAAAAACATGAAGCGATAGATATTTTTAGCGCGGTACGTATGATAGGTAGGGATGATTATTTTTCTAGAATGTCAATTCTGGAAGGTAACAAAAAAAAGCAATTTCTTTTTAATATTAATCGGGGAGACTTTTTAACTTAGTAAGCTAACTAAAGCTAGAGAAACGGCTAGATTAGTGATGATAGACTTATCAGTCTTACTTTTACTTAAAAGCCATTTACTGTCCCCTGTTGGGCACAACCTGCGAGTTTTCTCTCGTATTGAGAGAATACCCGCATATACTACCTTCACCAAGCTGGCCTAGACCAGGTTGGCAGACATCACTCCGTTAGAAAAGTTCAAAAGCATACTAATAGTACTAATACTACTTTCCCCACAATGTTTTGCTTTACCGCTTAAGCTAATGATTGTTACTTACATGATTTCGAAAAACAGAGATGCTTTTCATAAATACGAACTCGACACCTAAGACGTGGCAATCTTGGTCGAATCAAGTGAAGAAAAATAACTTTATTAAATTAACATTAGATGACTCCACATATTTGGCTCAAACATGCACAAGCGCTCGTTAGATACGCGAATCTTGAGTACTACTAGGATATCATGGCCCAAGAAGAGATCACGAATAAACTACATGCAGTTTATTCATGATCTCTTCACTAGGATAACAGAGACGTGCCTCTGTTGTTTATGTTGTTATAGCACGTCGACACGTGAGAGTGACCGGTGCAATCCAGCTCTTATTTTATGTGACACTGGTATTTCGGAGGTAGGAGTATATAACAATATTTTAAAGTTGTGTTTCCAAACCTTTTTTTATCCCTATAAAATACGGGAAATCTTCTAATCCCGGGATTCTTATGAAAAAGGGCTTATCGGATTTAAAGGAAATTTTTTACCAAATATAATACCTACCTAAATAAAGTGTGACCAGTATTGAAATTGTGGATACCTACTGCTTACCCAGGAAAATGCGGTACCTATGTCCTGAAACTCTTATGAATCCATTCAAACAAAAACTGTGAAACCCCTATACGTGCACGAAGTCATGGGAAAATCCTTGAACTTAGTTACCATAGCTAAGCCGGGAATGCACCACGTGCATATAACTAGAAACAACATGAATCTTACAGAGTTTGTTTAAAGTTCCGGTATGACGGTATGACGGCTCTTGATCGCTGTAGACACAGGACACATGTCAATATTATTGACTATTCAGCTAAATAGTACCCACTAATATTGCAATATTTTTATACTTACTATTTTGGATTTAATTCTGTAAACTTATAGCTAAATATTTTAAATTAACGGCACGATATTACGACGCACCAGTACTAGAACATCATAAAGGTTAGGACAAAAATAAAAGTGTAAGGGTATAAAGTATCAGTTTACTAAGGCTTCGAAATCATCATTATCAGCCTAGAGCAGTCCACTGCTGGATATAGGCCTCACCCAATATGCGCCATTTCATTCCGTCCTCGACATACCGAAATATATTTCAAAGTTTTAAAATTCTTATTTATTAAAATCATTCTCAACAACAAAATTAATAAGTTAGCTACTAAATTTATAGTTTCAATTTTCGTTGGAAACACCCTAAACCGAAAATCATGCATGAGGAGGTTAATAAATGTAGATGAAACGAAAGTGTTGGGCCAGGGTAAGTGGAAATCTATAGTCTCTGCCTACCCAATGGCAGACAGGCGTGAAAATAGGTATATATGTAATCTTCGTATATGTAGTTCGTAGAAATATCAATATTAGATTAATTTATTATGCAACGAGTCGCCATGCCGCATGGTTTCTACCTATCATACACAATGTTGACAGAATTAAAAGGCAGTTTTCAATGATGATTGCTTGCAATACAATTATGAGACGTAACGCTCTAGTATAAGGACTATATCCACTATTTCCATCAGAATATATTTATAAATCATAACTCCTATGCGTTCTGGTCTTCTAGTACTTTGGAAGAAAAGATATCGAACCAAACGAAAATGACGCCTTGGTACGAGAAATAAATACGATAAACTACTATGCACGGGATCTCGCCTAATTTTGAGCCTAAATCTGTATTAAAATTAAATTAAAGGTTGAAAATAAAAGTTCAGTAAAATATTGAGATTTTACTTTTTTTATAATTCCAGCCAATAATGACACGATTCAATCAGTGATTTCCTTTCCATCAACCTCTTGAAAAGCATCTACGATATACGGCTACTACATAAGCTAAAACATAGGGCGCACCCTAAAAAAACTGTATGAAGGCCTCAAGAACCCTTTTACGAGATAGATCAACATATCTCGTGTCTTCAGACGCAACAGGTTGCCAGTTACCAGGGAAGCATAAAATTCTAAAATGTATTGTTTACAAAGCTTTCCCTACTAGACTCGCGTCTAGACTTTCATAAATAGACAATGTAAATAAACATGGTTTGAGGGAATCCCTCCGACATTGCAGTTCTTAGTGATATTTTCAATGAAAATAAGTAAACTTTAACAACAAACTCTTCAACCATAACTAGTCCACGTGTGTACAGTGATCATGCTACACATGCAGGCTGTAGCCATATTTACTCTATACTACTACGACTGCGTACCAACCGTAGACATGACGTTAGTGATAATGGAGTAAAATGCGCGCCATTAAAGCATGGTTTTATGAAATAGCTGCCAATTTCGTGCCACATCCTTCGTAACGTAAACTGTACTGTGCAAGAGAGGGATAACACTAGCGGGTTGGTTGTTCATTACAGAGCCCTACCCTCTCTACGAAAGGAATAACTTGTAGTACTTATATATTTTTATACCCTGGAACCACGTGCACTGCATCTCAATGCGCTTGCGCGAAGAGTGCAGAGAGCGGGTAAACGCTATCAAGTACCAGGATATTATAAAATCAAAAACAACAAGTTGAATAGGGAAAACATAAGATTATCATAGAAGCGATAATAGTGCTAATAAAGTCACGATGCGTGTTTAGGTTAATTTAACGAAGCAAAAGTAGTTGCAATTGATTGTTAATATTTATTATCTTGAAATATGTATTTTTTCCTTACAAGAACATTCATGCTACTGCCTGAATGTTATACTATGTCGCATTGTTTCAGCAAGGCAACGCTCGCTTAGTTTTTAATACTTATCTAGTGTGCAACAATATATTTATATAAGCTGCCGTTGTATTATAATATGACTATACCTAATTTAACATTATTAAAAGGGTACCAACTAAATTACACATATTTTATCAGATAGAGAAGAGATCTAATGAAGACATTTATATATATTTTTATGTCTTTGTTATACACAATTACGTTTTTCCCGTTTACTATATACGTCCACTGAAAAGATTCTAGACTTACCTCATAAAATCGACGAAGACAGGATCCTTGTCGAGCATCATCTTTTTATATTCAACGCCCAACACCTCTTCAGCGATGTCATACATAGCCTTGTTGAACCATTCCTTGTCCTTTTCATGTGTAAATCGATCGGAGAAGACTCTTGAAAATTCATGTTTCCACAGAACCATAAGGCACTTCTCAGACTCAATAACAGTTGGCAGGGTACCCACCATTCCCTGCCAAACTCTAGAAAGATCTCTCAACGAGAAAACATAGTGGAATTTTGCTGGTGTAGGCAGTAAGTTGGCTCTGGTTCTCGCCCAAAGTTCTCTCGTTAAAGGTATTACTTTCTTTATAAGAGATCTCACTTCAGAAGTAAACCCTCGTTTTGCGTTATAATGCCCCTCTCCGATCACTTTGAAAATTTTGTCGATGGAATCGTTGTTTGGTAGAGGACAGTTAAATATAGAGAACTGGCGTTTTAATCTTGCTGGAATATCGTTTCTTCCGCCTCCTGCAAAGTTAAAATTTAAATATTTTAAATTATATACATTTATTTTATTTGAAATTTCTTAAATTCTTAAATGAGGTTAATTCTGGGGTTCTAGGCAAGCATGACACATTATTGATCGCATCGTCACATAACATTAGGTGAGATAGTAGCCAAATGCCTATTGAATATAACAATTTACTTATCAAAAAGTAACGTAAAAACTAATAGGTATAAGTATGAGAGATACAGCCGAAGAGACTTACAGAATTGACTTATGTGTACTTACCTGGTTGCCCCATGGCGGCAAGAAACAGTATATCAATGACAGTGGTGAAGTCACCAGGTTTCTCAAGGCTGTAAAAGCCACTCATACCCATGGTCTGTCTTACTATTTCATTTGTTATCTGATCACCCCACTCATTTATCTGTGGCAGGTTAATATCATCGATAAATACCAGCATTTTCTTTCCACCGGGGGGCCCAAAAGTCATTCCACTGCGTTTCTCTACGTAACTCTCAATAGTTTTTTGGAACTGGTATGGACTAGTCGCTGAAGAGAAATTAAAAGAACGCCCAATAAACTGTTCTGGATTACAATTTTTCATGTAAGCCTTCATCATAACAGTTTTCGCTGAACCTTGTTCGCCTAAAAGCAGAACAGCTTTCCCTTGTTTGGCGATACAATGAATTAAATAATTAATTCTAACATTGTCGACGATGGGCACCAAGATACTGGCATAATCAGGTGACGCTGTATCGGGATATTGATAGTGCATCATCAGATCGTCCCAGAGTTCCCACTTACCAGGATGTTTCACGAAAAAATCAAAAACTAAACATGGTTTATTGTTTGGGTGTTTCGGGAAATCCAGCATATCAGAAAACCTTTTCCTCAGAAATTCATCGAAACGTTTTCTATCGTCAGTCTCTAATAAAGACCCAAATCCCCATACTAAACTGAAAACGTACACCTTGTGTAAGTGTTCTGGCGTAAACAATATGATTTCTTCGCCCTTTTCTTTCTCTTCTTCATCGTCATCGCCGTTAAGAGACTTATTACCCGATAGATCCTCAGTTTCCACTACTTGAGGAGGCACTAATCCTTCCAAAAGGTTTAACATTTGAGCTATAATGTTACTTTGTAGCACACGCATGCTAAAAATAAGATTTTGTGTGCACCAGGTATAAATAATAGGAAAAGTTTCTTCAAAGAGTGGCGTAAACACTTCATTTTCTAGCGTTGAACGAGTTTTGAGCCATGCACGGAGCACTGAAAAAAGCTCATAAGCTAAGTTGACAAAAAAACCATATCCGAATAATTCAGAAATTTATTTTAGTAGAGAAATAATGTTACCCGGGTCCCACGTCAATCCTGAGGAGCTCATATAGACCATGCCATTTCTAGAAACTGTAGCAGGTGAAGCGTTGTCAATATTTTCTGGCTCAAATATGATCTTAGAAGTAGGAGACATTGTCAGGCGATCACCATTGGCCAAAGTCAAGGTTTTATTATCATCGAGCACTGAATTTAAGTTTTCAATCCATATACTGTCAACAGGTCCATCTAGCACCAACCAAATATGTTCACCAGTACGGATCTTGAGGGTCTTACGCCAAAGAGCCGAGAATATTCCATCAGTCCAGTCATTGGTGGCTACATCCAATCGTCCGAACATCTGAGCGGCTGTTATAGCTTTTGGGTTCATCCGCATTTCTCTGTGAATAGAAGGAATAATAGAACCTTCAACAAAGTCTTACAGAAACTGTCTTTTGGATACCAGGCCTCTATTTGAAGCTACTGCGTAGAAAGAAGATGATACACTAGTTTGAGTGATTTGGGAACACGATATGCTTATCGTGTTCCCAAATCTAAAATATGAGACAGAATAAAATATGAGACCATTGACAAACGGCTCTTATTTTGCTAAATAAGAGCCGTTTGTCAAAATGGTCTCATTTAAAACAGAACTTCGAGGTCAGCACCACAAGAAACTAGGGCACTAGGCTAATACCCGAATACCTTTATGAAAATAATGTAAATGCATCTGTTGTATTTAGACATGTTTTTAGTAGAATTCATAGAAATTATATCCTAGTATTTATAATATCCTAGTACCGTCGCGTCGGTTGGTGTTTCGAACGCATTTTCAGAGCAATGCTCGTTCGAACTTTAAAGTAGAAATGCATGTCTACTTTACGAGTACTACTTGGTTTAAAATTAAAAACAGATTACCATGCGATTTATGTACTATTTATACATTATTCAATCCGAAAAAATAATTAAGAGTCATCGTCAAACAACAAAGTTGGAAATTAAGTAAAAATTTCCAAGTATAAGTGCCAAGCATAGACACATTTCATCATAACGGCGCAGCCCGTCCACTACTGAACGTATAGGCTTCCCCCAAGGAGACACATTTACGTTGTACATATCTTTGTTCATACAACAGCATGCGCAGTTGGCAGTAGTAGCAGGCATGCGCGGTGGAGGATATTGCACAAGGTTCCCAGAAGTGCTGAAGAGTTATTATAAATGCATCTGGTCATAGTATAAGAGTGCGGGGTGATAATATACATAATATACACCTTTTTAAACAATTAAATTACTGTATAATGAGTTAACATAATGTGTTGCTTGTGTTTTATTGTAATATTCTGATTTTACTAGGTACATACTTTTTCCGTTTCTATTGAACAGAAAATTATTATTGTTGCCACATCACTATTACCTTTATAAAGTAGGTATAATCCTTATTTTTGTAAAAGATAAATTAATATAGCGCGAAGTACCAGTTACGGCGGTTAGCTGAACAACCATTATTATTATTACCAAAGAGATTTAAAAGGTTCATAGAGCGGGCATTAGGAACATTTCCAAACCTTGACCCCGATTTGATAAAATTCTTTATCAGGCTGACGTATGACATAATTATTAATTAGTCAGACTGACTTGATATCATGGGTGACAAGTAGATTACGATTTTGTTCGGGTCACGTTTAAACGTTTTTACCTTCGCCATTAATACAGACTAAAAAAAAAGTAGCAAGTTACAGCTGCAATGTAATGGAGCATCATCACATTTTAATTTTGACTGGTGTTGTGTAGTTGCAAGAAATTGCATAAATTTTTGATCGAAATCTTGTAAGACACGACTCTTCTATCTTATTCAGTAGGTACCTGAAATTTATATTACCGGCTAAATAAAATAAATTGTTGTAAAAGAAAAATCTAACATATACTGACTGCATTCTGACTGCATTCTGTTCGGTTCACTATCGGATAATCGGAGTGCACCACGTGAGGCCATGAGCTTCTATTATAATGGTACCTGCCGACGTCAGCCGTATATTCGATTCTCGACACTAGGAGCGCATGACACAGTAGAATCTTCGAACGGGAAAATCGCAATAACCAAAACGTAATAAGTACCGCTAAAACTTTTATCTAAACTTACCCATAATGTTAACAAGTCTAACGTTTATATTTGCAATCATTCCGTTAGAACATTGATCGTATATAATTTCGCTGAATTATGATTTGCCCAGATTTTACTCCAACTTTACATGCTTTTTTGCAAAATTCTCTAAGAAAATAACATAAACGAGCAGAAAATGTAGTTGGTAATGAAACTTTATTAAATACTTAACCCATATCCATAGGTTAAATCTAAGTTACCAACTCTATTTCGTCAAAAAATATCATTTTATCGGAGAGAAGAGCTACAGAAATTATTTTGTGGCAATCCTAAGGCGTTTTTCTAGGCCTTTAGGGTTTCGCGCATAACGATGTAGGTTATTTAAAGCTATTTTTACCTAACTACGAAAAAGGAAGGGTAATGAGTTTAACCGTCTATGTATGTATGTGTCTATGTATGTTCTACGACAACTTCTTATTGGTCTTCAGTACTAAATTAAGTAATTTAAGTTAGTTGGTATTTTTCGAAATGAAGATAACCTCGGGCCATCAAAAATCGATTAAAATCATTAGAAAATATTGCTATTAATCTTGTGGTACCTGTGGGGATTTTCTATTTCCGTGAGTGCGCTCATAAGTGTTTGTATGCAGGTAGTTTTCCCGGCCCCGGGTGGTCCCAAAGTCATAATACCGTGGCGGACACGTTGAGTCTCGTACAACTGAAAGACACGTAACTTTTAGCTTTAGCTTTAGCTTTCCAGGCTTAGTTATAATTAAGCCTGACTTTTAAGATGAAAATGAAAAAAAATAATTAAAAAAGGCCTGTACTAACTTGTATTATTTTCAACAACCAAGGCGGATGGCTGATGAGCCCAAGTAGATCAACCTGTTTCTTTATGGCCTCCTCGAGATCGTTGTAAGTTGTCTTCTCTAAAGCCTGATTTGGGAACAAGTCTGCTACCAGAGATATGAAGAGTGGTTCATCTTCGTCTATTAATTTGGACAAATTCATGTCTCGAAGGACTCGCATGACTATGGTGCTCTCGTTATCCTTCGAGTTGACTCGTTTTACTGCCCCAAGGGTACGAAGCACGGACAGGATGTTACGCAGACCGAAATCGTAGTGAACCTAAAATAAAATATTAACAAACCTAGAATATTTCACTTATTTCCATATCAAATAGCACAAATAACTTCAGTGTCGGCACTTCCCTCAATCAACGTTTATTTTAAATCAGATTCTTTGAATAGAAAATAGTCATCGAAAATAAAATGTGATCATTTTACCAACCTGCTTCGTCAACTGCTCCTCACACAATTTGTACAAGGTGTAAAACTTCCTGGCCAGGGTGATGTTCTCGAGGAAGCCACAAGACGCTAGCTTCACCCTGATGATGATCTGTCTATCAGGTACCATCATGGCTACGGTACGAAACTGGATCTTTAAGTTTTCCGGCAATTCTTTGCGACCGGCGTACCCTGGGTTCTTAAAAAATAATTATACTTTTGTCAGGGATTCTACTTATCTACTTACCTAATAATAATTGGATCAATCTAACTGGATTCGGACAAGGCATCCCAATTTTATTACAATTTAATTTCTAGAGGTTCTCTATGATTTCTATGTGTCAATAGGTTTATGGTATGGTCACCTGTCCACAGGCTGACCGTAGATGGATAGATCAACGTAGTTATTATTTAGCCACGAGCCTCTCCAGAGCGAGTGTCGTCGTCGAGTGTCTCTCGAGTCGAGTGTCTCTCCTGTAGTTTTTACTTATTATTTAAATAAATATGTATTTAAAATGGCAATAAATTGTGTAATGTAAATTCCAGTTTATCCATAGGATATTGGTGTTACCCAGAAAATGGGTTGCGGAAATCTAATTGCATAATAAACGTATTTATATATTCTGAATGCCTACAGATTCCATATCAACGTAGGTACCATTGTAATGAAAATTCCAAACTCAGGGCACATCTCGGACGTGTCTCCGTCGGTGAAAATAAAAGTCTTTTTCTTCTCCTTCTTCGCAGCTAGCACCACTGCGACCTGCTGAGCAGCTACTGACAATACCGGCAGTTCTATGCGGTTGAACTCATCGAAGCATCCCCAAGAACCCGATTGTGCGAGGCCTTTGTAAATGCGCCCCAGGCCTCTGTGAATAACATCGTTAGATAACATTAGACTCGGCAAACGTAGTGTAGGACGTCGTACGGCAATACGGAGGACTGGGTGAAATAGTATACATTAGGAGCGGCCTATGTCGAGCAGTGCACAAAAATAAGATGATGGAGGTGATAAATTCTGCTTAAATTTTCGACGTGCAGGTCGTATCGTACCCGATGAATAATATTGGAGTTACTTAGAGTTTTATTTAATTACAATAATAATACCAGGATGCTATAAAACCCTAGGAGGTAAATATAAATATATATTATGTCATAACATAATGTTCATAAACCACTAGACTTTAATTTTTTTATACTATCATACGGTTTGTAGCTATGGTTATTTAATTTTTTGTGTACTAACATCAGGGGTCGTAATATATGTAATTGTGATGACTAAATTAAAATTTGGTTCAAGTGAACTGCGGTATGAGGAATTATCCGGTATTTTGTCATAATAATTTATGAATTGGGTATCATGATCGCGTATGGTTCAAACAAATTTATCGTAAATACATAGAACTTGGCTGTCTCCTATTGTCAAACCAACTCGTAAGCAATAAATTATGCGATAGTATGTGAAAAAACATAGGGTTAAATAATGATATAAAATGTAAAATTGTCCACCTATATAAACTACATTGAGATTTAATGATGATTGAATATTGAATACCTACCTGTAGTCCATTTGATCAGAGCAGTTGAAGACCACGACGTATTTGGCTAAAGTCTTGCCCATGTCCTTAACTGTTTCAGTTTTGCCTGTGCCAGCAGGGCCGCAAGGAGCACCACCCATGCTCATAGCCAGTGCTTGAGCGAGAGTAATGTAACACCTAGAAAATATAATATAACTGAAATGCCTGTATTTTGAACTAACCCTTAAAGTTCCTCTAAAGATAACAATTTTAGCGAAAGAAAAAATCGGACCTACTTCCATTCAGTTCGCTTTAACCTGTGATATCGAATTTCCTTTCCACATTCTATGTGTTAAGGTGACGTCAGATCTATTTAATCGGAAAGCCGCTGACGATCGAAGCTTTTTTGCTATCAGCCAAAAATATAATAAAAAATAAGGGGAAGTCTACTTCGTTACTGTTAGTCAAACACCTATTGCGAGTATTAACTAAACTATAAATCAATTCTCATTTTTAGCAGCTTATCTTACAATCATTTAGAGTTATTTAAGGATTTAGTTTCCCAACAAATAATGTACTTTTATTTAGGTAGATTGTGAAACCTCGCAATCCTTTTATTTCCTTCATATTTAATTTTCTCCGATGTCAAATGCAGGGCGAAATAAATGTTTTTAAATATCTGATGAGATGATTTTGCACCATGGTATTATTTCGTTAAATAAATTTATCTAAGGCATTTAGATACTTGTCCTTGTGCACTTACCTGTCTGTCAAAGGAGTAATCACAAGCCTATCAGTGCATCCCAAGTACTCGTTTTGATATGTAAATGTCACATCAGTGACGGAGATCCAAGTCTTATCGGCGTCTTCCTTGAAGTAGAACCTACATTGCTTGAGCCATTCAAAGTCATTTGCCGAACGGACGTTTAGCCGGCACTGAAAATCATATGCTGGTTAATTTAAATTTATGAAATTTTGCAATGATGATTTATAAAAGTAACATTCTGCAAGATCATTACCATAATAATTTAAATGTCGAGAGTTACACAAAATGTTTCCAAAGGTCCAAAACCAGATCAATATTTTAGACTTTAAACACCAGAACAGCAGAGGTGCGAGGATGCATTCATTATAACCTATAGAATCCTAATATTTTGATGTCTATGTAGGGTGTGCAACAGCTGAATCCGGATCGTTATTTATAGAGTCAGATACTAGGATGCCATGAACAAGAAGCTGTGGAATAGTTCGAAATAGTAATATTCGTAGTACTTTCACTTTTTATCATCTCCCCGTAGTAATAGAAAGGGAAACTGCTATTGATCAATAACAACAAAAACGAACTCATTGAGTTTAGGGCTTATACATAAAACTTCGATACGACGTCGCATCGTAAAAATGTATCTCGTAATTTAATAATTAATACGAGTATCGTAGACTTTTTGTGATAATATGTATATTCGGTCTGAAATTAACTTTAAGCATTTATATTTATGGCATAGAATAAAAACGAAAATAGCTTCAATCTGACATTTTGGTGCGTCCGCGTGCGTTTGTGAGTCGATTTTCGCCAGTTAAAGTGCAAACCATTATTTTTATAGCTGTTTTAATTGTGTTCTTTATGAAATAAAAATATTACTTTATAGTGTAAATTTATTTTGTAAATTAGTTTCATGATTATTACAGTGACAATATTATATTGGAGATGTATTTTTTTTATTTAAACAACAATTATAATATTTCAATGTTTTGATATACAATTTTATAACTTTTTCATCAAATTTATAGTGCTATTAATATTAAATAGGTACGACCTATACATAATAAATTACAAAAATAAAATTGTCTTTATAACGTACCAGCATGTCAAAAATATCTCGTTGATGTACATGTATAGTAATAAGTGTTTCAAATTTTATCCTTTCTATCTTTGATAGATTTCTTGTGGTCTGGTCAATCAGCGTGTTCAATAACTCCAAGAATTTGTTGTTTGTCTCCATCATAATCTTTTTGTCTTGTCGAGCTTGCATCAAAGCTAGTTCACCATCTCTTGTCCATATGATCTGAATTCCTAGGAGACCAATCTGTTGAAAAGAAAGTAATGACAGTTCTGGGAATTTCGTAACTCTTGTCAAATATTTTTAAATTGTTAAACTATCGCGAAATAATGCGAAATCATTAAATCAGTGACTGATAAATATAAGATTTAAGATTGAAGTATCCTTATTTCTCATAAGAATTACTTATGTATTAATAATTACAATCACAATTAGTAATTACATTCACTTACAAGAGAAATGTAGAAATATTAATTATTAATGCGCACCGGATGTTAAAAAATAATGAGTGCCTTGATGTGATTGATGATCATGTCATAATGATGCTATCACTGCTTAAATATGAAGTACCTGTTAAATTTTGAAACATTAGCTCTTAACTTCACACAATAAGGAATATATTCGCATTACATTCTATAACATCGTTCTCTTGCAATTTTCTTGCGCCCTAGTAGTTAGTAGTAGTTGTGATGAATAGAGTGCCGGACATTACGTCTTGTACCACGGATAATTATGCCTGCAGGTTGTATTCGCCTGTGAGCCTGTTTTCTAATGGATAATTTCAGAAGCGCATTAAGTTGATATGACCCTAAAAAACTGAATTCGTAATTGGCCCAGTTATCATACTCAGGTAGTCTATGTAACGTTTTTTTAAGTTATACTATTTACTGGTGGACTTACCTTCTAGAACGTTCATCCAGATTGAATGTCCTATATTGGGTATTTCTTATTTTATTAAAACAAAATATTTATATACCTGAGCTGGCATTTTATCCAAGAACAGCAGTAGATTGAACGCAGGGTCATTCAGGACTGCTACCGCGTTCCTGATGATTGAGTGCAAACTACCCTGGGCTGACTGTAACAGCGACGTCAACCACGTCTCCACCGACCCTTCAGCACGCACCGGTCGCTCCAGCTTGATCTCTTCGCTTTCAGAAGACAATATAGCTATCATCTTATTGTATTCTGAAATATTTAATAGCCACAGACCATCTTATTTCCGCTTTTATGTCCTTTTACCTCAATGGGTCTAATCTAACTAAAAAAATATTAACTTACCAATATCATGAAACTTAACATATCTGATATTATCAAATATGGACAGCAAGTGATTCTGTATAGTATGAGAGTCTGATGCCTGACCCAAAATTTCTAATAAAGCAGGATCTGATACAAAAAAGAATCTCGGAAACATTGTTCTCTTTCTTTCTAGGTAGCCACTGAGACTCTTCTGGCACAGTTCAAGCTGTTCTTGAAGATGTGGGAGAAGCTGCCTGAGCAAATCATCTCCAACACAGCAAGATACTACGCCTGGTGTTTCGTGAGCCCTTTGCATAATCTTCTGCCAAGATTTATCGATTTTGGAGAATCTTTTAGCTTCTTTTGGCAGTTGTTTTGCGATATCGCCACCAACAAACACAGCTTCTAGGTACACCCACATGTTTTGTACGAGAAGCCATCGTTCAAGGATCTCATTCGTGCTTTGAAGATCGTATAACCATTGCTGGATTTGTTTTCGAAATGGAGCATTGTAGCTGTAAACATAAATATTTTATTGTGCTGCAGTAGGTACATTTTTAGATTCATAACTTTATAAGTCATTCAAGATTGCAGAAAAGAAATTAAGACGTTTGATCCAACAATTATTTTCAGGGTAGGAACTGTAGATGTTTGTTTTAGTGGCCATGAAATTAATAAAGTAATGTTGCCTAGAAATAATTTCATGCTAATTATTTACCGGTTCGAAAGCAAAGACCCCAATATCATAAGACTATCTTCCAGTTGTCCGATGGTCTCAGCAGTAGTATCGCCTCTCAGAAGCAGTTCACCTCGATTGTTGAAAGTTTGGAAAGTTAACTCGTGTACCGACCACTCGTTTGTTACTCCACGCAACTTGCCTTCTATATCTTTTTCTTTCATCGCAGATATACAGATGTCCTGGGGAAATACGGGAAAATCATTGAAATCATGTCTTTTTTATTCATAAGTCTAACTTGCCTATCCTGCAAATCAAACCGAGAGCTGTTGCTCTCGGTTTGATTTGCAGGATATTGCAGGATATTTACATTTTATACCCAATATGATAAATACGAAACAAACTCTCTTTTTGTTTTCTGTCACCTTTTTATACCCTTACCGCTGAACAGATTTCGATAAAATTAGGCAAGGAGAAAGGCGAATGAAACTGCGGGCTGCAGCTAGTTATTTATATTTGAAATCTTAAACGTAATTGACAACAAACAAACAAATCGAACTCCTCTTAGTAACTGTTATCCTAGTAGCAAAGGTAGCTGAAAATACCTATTTCTCCTTAAAGAGAAACCAGTGGGTTTCTCTATAAGGATATAGTGTAGTTAGCTAGACATAATGTTTCTTAAAAATGTAACACATACAATTTATGCATTCTGACCTAGAACAAAAACCGAGATTACTGTGCCCTGGACTAAAATGAATCATTTGGCGTTTCAAACTTTAATAATTGTAGCTTATTTATTAATCGACGGTTACCTACAACATACAATAAAGTATATTTTTATTGGCAATAACAATATTTGTATGTATGGTTTTCTGCCGGTAATGTGCATCTATGAGGATTTTCTACATTTAGAAGAATAAGTAGTTTAAATGCCTGTACCTAAAGAGTATCAATAAGCTCAAGGGGTTAAGATATTACTTATAATATATCTTAGATTAAATCATAATACCCGATTCGATTCAATAAAGTTTCTTTGAAAATACTACCGTTTACGCAAATCAGAGAATTTGTATGATCTTGTTTTTATTGATATCTTTTTTTTTCTAATTCGTGATAGGCTAGACTTGACCGCCAGTTCGCCTGATATTAAACGATATCTACTGTGATCTACGCAGAGCATGAGCATGCTTGTCTAGAAGAAACCGATTCACACGTGATTTAAAGAAACCCAGATTATAACTATCGGGGAATACCCACTCGGAAAGCGCATTCCACATTTCAGCGGTACGCATGATAAAAGTGACTTGAAGCGTTTCGTTCGGTTAATTATAGTTATAATTCGATACGGGTTCAAATGCAGACAAGCTATCCCTAAAATATGAACTTTCGTATTACGTATTATTATTATTTTTTTCTTTTTATACCACTAAGGTGGCAAACAACCATACGGCTCGCCTGATGGTAAGCGGTTACCGTAGCCTATAGACGCTTGAAACACCAAAGGTATCACTCGCGCGTTGCCGGCCCTGTAAATTAAGAAGGAATAAGTAGTTGGGCTGGCAGCATATGTGACATGCATGACAGCGGCGGTAAAAATACACCACCTGTCTCCCCCATTGCCAACACAACGCTTCCTCGCGGAGCTCTGGCGATCTTGCTCACCGTTAGGAATACAACATAGCATGGAGCTATGTTATTTAGCTAAGATTTTCTGCAAGGTGGAGGTAGGTACTTCCCCAGTCGAGCAGCTCCAATTGTGAGTGGAATTATTCGATTCCACTATGCCCTACCTCTCTTAGACTACTTACTCTGTCTTATTATCATTAGCCCTTGCTGTCCCACTGCTGGGCAAACAACGACAACAGCGACACTGGCTGATACAGCGAGACGGGGTCGCAGCAGACCACGAAAGAGATGGCAGGACGAATTGGATGTCTTCCTTGAGAATTAGAAAGAAGTGGCGCACTATCGCGATCGATGGAAGGAATGTTAATTTACCAAATATTAGCTATTTTATTGTTTATCCTATTTAATTTATTATTAATGAAAAAACGTCATAACACATATAGCATAATTATATGTTTATCGGTATCAGGATCTTATCAGGTCTAAGGTTGTATTTTCTGCTGTTAATTTTTAGGCATGTAAATTAAAACAAAATATCCATTTTCAACGGACGACGATCCGCCGGTCCATTGCGGAATCCGCATGAGTACCAGGGTGACATAACTGAAAAACAATACTTCTGAGAAGAAACACGACTTCTGTCCTATACCTACCCAAACGCAAAAGCCACCAAATCCATTTAAATGTTATTAAAACCGATGTAACATCGAAAGATATTTGATATTTGATCGAACATAAGATATTGCTAATAGCCTTATTTCAATTACGAAATATTTTATTTTACATTCCTATCAAAAAAATAACCATTTAAAAATTATATTATTTCAATTTATTGCTTACAAGCTGTTTCCCGCGGTTTCACTCACGAGTACTCGCGACGTAAAGTGACGTTAATTTTAACGCGATTACTTAACTATACCTATATTACTCAGTGATAATGTAGCATTGTATCAGTGTAAGATTATTATCGTTCCAGTAGTTTTTGAGTTTTTTAATTACAAACAAAAATACAACATTTTTCTGTTTATAATATTAAGTATAAAGTTTATTAAATTAATATACAAGCTCTGCATTTTCAACAGTGTATAGTTAGGTAGATAACTAGTTTACAAACATTTTCCGTTCTTTTCTTGCACCCCTTTCCCTGGCTCGCAAAAGTCCCGCCCTTTATATATCCCTTTCATCAAAATAGTATCTCCGTTTCAGTTTTCCACGGTAGGTATGGTTGGCGGTAATTTTACCGTTCACATCCTACAAGTTCTGCTATTCTGGTGAGCTATTTGCAATATCTGCCTGTTGCTAACTTGGTAACAAAAGCGGCGTCGAGGAGAATAATTTGTTATTCAATTTTACTCATACAAAATATTAAATAGCTAGGTGGGCAATTGAAGTTTAGTGTAAATAGATTCGTCCATTTAAAAACCATTGTCTGAGGCTCAAAAAAGAGCTCTGCATTTCCCAATATGACAATACATTTTATCACAACATTAATTAATTTTATTGATAATTAATATATAAAAGTTGAGTAAAAAATAAACATTAGGATTTTTAAATATAATTTATTCTAGCTCTAATCTATGTAAGGATTACATTTGAAAAATATATATTTATATTTAGTTAGATTGAATTAAAATAACTGATGGATAAAAATGTTGCCCCGGATAGTAGATAATCTCTGCATTAACGCCATACAAAATTGCCAACACTAAACATTTTTGTAGTTGGCACAATTTATTAATATGTATTGGTGGCCATCGATAACGAAATTTTAAGTATTGAATAGTTAGATCAAAGAGATGAACATCATACTGTTTTCTGTTAGATCTATTCCTCTCAAAGTAGACATTCCTTAGTTATAAATAAAATATAAGATAATGAATGAGACAAAACTTTGCAATGCTACTGTCAAATCGAAAGTATGAAGTAAAACCTCATTTTCCACTTAACTCCTTAAACGTTATACAGTCCTAGTAACAGGAGCGTCATAGTTAGTTTGTTTACGCCCCATGTAGAAAGGACGTCGGCAGATTAAATTTGAGAGCGAGAGTGTCTGTCTTTAGTCGTGGTTGCATGCCGCTATAAACTGTTGGTGCCAAATTAATGATTAATTAATCAAGTGAATTAATGGTGGCCACGACTAAAAATTTGATACCATTGTTCTTGGCCATAGGAAAATTGACTTTTTTCATACTTTTCAGTTGAATTTTTTCCTTTTCGGGTTTTAGTTTTTGAGTTTGTTGTTTTATTTGACACTTTTTGGTTACTCGTGCTTAGGTACTTTATGTATCAGGAAGCAAGATTTGCAGCTTATTTTAATGGGTTGTGGAACAAAATAACAAAACATACTACTTCGTCATGGCGCTAGTAGTTAGTAAGAAATTCTCAGACTACACTCCAATGATTCAATGTTTACCATACAGGATTTCTTGTAATATCATAATTTATATCGTATGGTTGTCATCGAACTACCTAATAAATAACAACCATGTCATAAGATTTTTCTTGGTATGGATAGCCTGCTCGTGCTTCACTTGCATCTTATCACGTTAACCAAAACATTACTCAGATGTAGCCAATATAATTATAATGCAGTAATTGACGCGCGTTATCTATCTTAATGAATTTCCATTGGTTGACTTAGTCTTTAGATCATATTCTAGTCGGATTATTTATTATTGTAAACGGCGGCGGGAAATAATACAATCTGTAAATACCTCATATTTGCAGGCCTCCAAAAATTTATATAATTATACGACAGTAGGTTCATTTTGAAAATGAACTGATTTTCATATTAATTTTATCAATTCTACTCTATTCGCTTATGCATTCCTAGTAACGAAGTAATGTCCAGCGAACAGAGGGTGGAGTTTATAGAGGGGCTGGACTTATTTGGGCGTATTCGTGCCTGTGATTGGTTAATTTTACGGATTCAGTTCTGTAGAAAACTAACCGTGATATATGACCGTTTACCGTGAAAATAAACTGAAGCTAACGTAACGTATGTTTTAAAAGATTAGGTATAAAATAAGGTCTCCTTCAATCTTACTTCAATATCCTCCTTATTAGGCAGCAAAGGTGCCTCAAGAATGTTCTTCAAGCAAAAGTCTTCATTGTCCAACTCGAAGTTGTACTTGGTGACTTCCATGATCCGTTGCCAGTGGCGGGGCTTCATTGCCTTGTTAGCCATAAGCTCCAACAGTGGGCACATGTCGTTAAAGTCGTCTATGGTCTTCTTAAGCGCGAAGAATGCAGGCCATTCTTTAAGACTGCAAGTAGCGATTATTTAATATCTCACAATTGACCTTGAAATTATGGTTGGAACTGGAGTCTACCTACTTAACATAGATAGATACCCAATATTGTGCCTGTACATACAAGGTTGAGGTTTAATAAGAACACAACATGTTAGAACAACTTTGGGTATCATCTATTTGTCAAAAAGATTGCAAAAGTAAATTGTTAGGCATTTGATCTTATCTCAACTTACCCTTTAGGTAATTTTCGGCATCTATTCTGAAACTCCATGAGCTCATTGTTAATCTCCTCGATATTCACCTCTCCCCAGGGTATATCGTAATAGCTGCTGACTCTGTCGATGACGTCATTGTACAATTTGTACAGTTTCTGTAGAAGGTTCAATTCTTTTCTGATCTGAGCCAGTTCAGGATACTCTGTGTGGGGGAGGCCGAACAGTTCCTCACCATTTTGATACGTTTGTAGCTTCCGCCACATACCATCGAAGCGGTTCTAAAAAAAAAAGAAAGCTACAACTACCTGGTAATTAATAGATGAATAGTGCTCATTAGTCGAGGGTTCATAGGTTTTTATCTTTCATAACCATTATCGGAGATCAACTGCCGGATATAGGCCTCTCTTTCATTGGCCCACTTCTAAGTTCTCGTGTCGATTTCAACCCGCATGTTGCATATTCGACCCGCAATGATAATGATGCCGTCCACTCATATCGCAACTGGATAACCGAAATTCCATCTTCTAGTCCTGGGACCAATCGATTACTACCTGCCACCACAATGCTCTTCAATATCAAAGACCTTTGTACGTATACCGATCTTCTAAATATTTATTGTATATACTAACCTGGAACAATATGAGCCTATCAGAAGCTTCTCTGGGACTCAATCCCGGCTGCATTGGGCCCGCATACCGATACTCATGAACGTACTCCGAATTGTCCTCTCTAAACCTATCCAAATTACTGTTCAGATCTTCTTCAAGTTGCGGCTGCATTTTAAGCAGCGTGAAGTGTGAATTTAGAGCTCTGGCTTGCAGTTGCTGCCATGTGTAGCGAAGATTGTCAACCTGTTCTATATCCTCTTTGCTGACTGGTAACTCATATCTGGTTATGATATTGAAAGCTTCCTGTAATTATATTCTAAGGATAAACAGTGAAATTTATATGCATACATTTTGAATAGTCATATCCATCACTTACCTCTACAGGATCAATTCTAAGTTCCATGTCTACTTCTTGCTCCCTGATCTTCTTAAGTGTCTCCATAACAGTTCTGACGTCATCTAGGTCTCTTATAGGCCTTTCTAACTTGCGCTCCAAGTCATTCATAATTGCGTAAACGTAGTCCATTTCACGTTTGTATTTTTTGCGCATGGCTTGGCTTATTCTGTGAGTACCATCTAATAACAGGTTTTAATTTAATTCTTGTTTGATATTTACAATAACTACGACAGTATTTAGCTATTTAGTCGGAAGCTGGAAAGTGTAACAACAAGTTCCTCTACATACCATACCTATCTAATGATGATATTATCATGTAATTGCGTTATAATCAGAAATCGGAATAGGTATAGTATATTTACCTAAAGTTCGAGGAAGTAAGTAACATACAGTTGCTAATACTTCCCCTAAATCACAGTTGATAATCATAAACATGACGATGAAATCTCGGGAATTAAGAAATTGTTCCCGTTATTATGTGTTATATTTTTTTTATGTTGAGTCTAAAACGAGGCAATGGCGTGCGTTCTATCGACCGATGTTACCGTTTCAAACACAATACTTCATAAATCAAGGTAAGAAGATTTCTTACAAATAAAAAAAAAATCGTGCCTCCATGGCTAGCTGTCATAGGCAAAATATTTATGGGGAGAGATTATTCACCTTCAACTCTAGCGATAAGTAGAAAATGCGTAGGTGCCTAATTACGCGCGTCGCACGATAGCTGACTTTTGTGAATGAATGTTGAGTTTTGAATCGGCTAGTACAAAGCATGAAACTAAAAACTCCCCGGCCATATTTATGAAAATAAATAATTAAATATTGCCAGATAAAAATTTTAATAAAAACTTTTTAGAATGACTGAGGTTTTGAGTTATTTCAATCACATTATTTGTTTATCAGTGTACCTACTTAGGTTCCTAGCATTCAACCGACTGCGATGAAACTTTGTTGAGTTATTTATTGTGTACCCGCCTGGGAAGGTTTATGATAAAAAAGAGGTATGCATGTCGGGGGCAGAGCTATTAGTTTCATAAATAATCATGTTTAATAATCACTTTTAAGTTCTGTGTTCAATCCCAGCTTTAGTTTTTCCGTTGAGACAGCTAGACAGTTTCCAATGAACAGTACGTCAGGTTCAAGCTCAAGTTTAGCTTCAAGTTCGCTGTGCTTCTTCAGGGACAATTCAAAGTCATTCAGATTCCACGCGAGCAACTGCCGGAGAGTCTTCTCGCACTTCCACAAGTAGTGGTAGGGCCGCCAGCGTTTAACTAAAGTGTTTACTTCCTAGAAAAATGCATTTAATTATTAAAGCTTTATTTATTACAGATTACAAAAATTTTCCCCTCTTCCCTAGTCTGTAATAAGTAGGTACCTCTAGAATAAAAAAATAAATATGTAATTATTGTTATGTAAAATATAAATAGTGCATCTTGTCTTGATTATGTTTTTTTAAAACAGAATCTATATATACCTACATAATAAAAATGAAGGTAACTCGCTGTCTGTACACGAGAGACATATTATGGTAAAAACTATTAGTTGGTGCCTGTATGCCTATTGCCAACGCAATAGAACCCAAATCGATGATTGTTATTATTCTTGTCTGTTTTTCTGTGCGTTTGTACACGCTAACCTCAGAAACGACTTTACAGATTTGGGTACAGTTTTCACCTATGTATTGTGGCAAGCTTCACTTAAAATGTAGAGTTGAGTTGTTTTATCATAAATAAATATATTCATAAATAAAATACTTAAGTATATCAATTTAAAGAATTAAAAATGCTTTCGCTGGGAAGAGCTGGTACCCTTACCGTTTTCACATTTGCAGTGCACATCGAAAGCAATGTCAAAGTCTTCACTATTTCCTTATTTTCCATGACGTAGTTGTAGAAATTCTTCTGTTGGAACGGGAATTGTGGCTTTTCCTCTGACTCCAGTCTGTAATGTTTCTTTCTCTTCATCTTGGCCATATCAACCATCTTCATCGACTTCTGGGCGGCGTTCGATGGCGCCGTTACTGATTGGACCTGTTCGTCAAGCTTGGTAACTACGTCTAGTAGCGGGTTCGACGGAGGACGTGCTATTTTCTTCCAGCTTACCTAGATACATTTAAGCCAGGACGCGAAGCATATTCACAGCATAAATGAAATATAAAAGCCACACCGAGTGTCAGCAAATTAATATAAAAATGCAGTAGCACATTGGTTGCAGACAAAAACACAGTCAAGTTCACAATGTGCCAACGTGACAAACACACAAAACAATAAACATCACAAGTAGGGGGAAGAGCAGAGAATTCCATTAATCTTTATAATTTTGCCAATTGAAGTTTTATATAATACAAAATATTTGAATATAAATGAATTCAAAACTACACTCTAGTTATGACTATAGTTTTAGATTCAACTATTTAAACTTACTTAACTTACTTAACTATTCAAATATCAAACTTAAATTATTATGATATGTTTTAGAACATTTTTTTTTAATTCAATTAAAAACACTTAAATAACATTGTCCTAAAATAACTTTCGAAAGAATTTTGAAGCGTTTTAGGTAGGTAGGATAATGATTAATTTAGAATCATACCCTTGACGATTTTCCCCCAGTCCACTGCGCGACGCCCTTGGATAGTCCAGATATTTGTTTGCCAGCGAGCACTAATACTTCTTGGATGTCATCTAGAGTAGGAGTCACAGACACGTTGGGGATCATAAGGGCAGCGTGCAGCAGGAAGATAGGTTTTTTTTGCGAATCTAAAATGAAGTGTCGATATATGAGAAATAGAGATATATGGTACTTGAAATTATGTGTCATTTACCTACCTAAATATTAACCATATTAATTTCTTTGCATAAAGTTAGTCAGCATTGTTATAGAGCTGGTCAAATTGAGGCCTGATTCAATGATTCAACAATCCACTGATCAATCAGTGACGCCACGTGCCAAGTATAGTAGAATCCTGTCTTGCTTACCACCATTTCTTCGCCCGCATTCAGACTCAATCAAGTTACAAAGTGCACTCATCATGTCTTCATGATTTACACTATGTGTATCATATTAACACAGCACCACAGCTGACATGGGTACATTAAAAACATGCAACAATTGCTTCGAGTCATACTTTACATGATGAGGTAGCGTTATACGGCGAAGTGCTAACCGAGTTTGTTACTTTACATGATTTAAGAATTTATAACTTTACAATATCCCGCCAATTTTGTAGCACTTGTCAATTAAGTTGTCAAATCATTTATTTTTCATAATTGTAAGATATCGGCGGCCAGAACTTAGTACGATATTTTTTAACCCCCGACGAAAAAGAGAGGTGTTATAGGTTTGTAGTGTGTATCTGTGTGTCTGTCTATTGCATCGCAGCGCCTGATTGGGTAAACCGATTTTGATCAATTTTTTTGTTTGAAAGATTTGTCAGTCCAGAGTGTTCTTAGCTATGTTTCAAAAAAATGTGCTCAGCCGTTTGAAGATCATCACCTCATTTCTTGATGAAGAGATATAAACAACTTACACAAGTCTGATCGATTCGAAATTTGAAATCATGTCACTTGTCAATGGTATTGACAGAATTCTGCAGCATATCCAACCCACAAAAGAACTCATCAATGGTGTACGATTGATTCGCAAGTAAGTCATAGAAAATAGTTTTCTTTTTATGGGATAGGACGGCAAACGAGCAGAAGGATCTCCTGATGGTAAGCGATTACCGCCGCCCATGAACACGCGCAAGAGTCACAAGTGCGTTGCCGACCTTTTAAAAGGGGATTGGGCCTCCAGTAACCTCACTCACTCGGCGAAACACAACGTAAGCGTTGTTTAACGCCGGTTTTCTGTGAGGCCGTGGTATCACTCCGGTCGAGCCGGCCCATTCGTTCCGAAGCATGGCTCTCCCACGTATAAATTATAGATATTAAAAACTGACGCTTGCGGGAAAACTATAAACGGATTCGGAGGTTTCCAGTGTCACGTAGGGAGTTCCTTTTTGCGCTTGCGTGGTGCACGAATCGAAGTCAGTTCCAATATGAGGCTGAATGACACTAGGAACTCATAGACAAGCAGCTGGAGATAAAAGAAAATTCAACAGCCAAAATGTCACAAGTACCTGTGTATCTTTGTACTAAACTCACCTTACTCGCATTTATTTTAAAGTCTTTTAATGTATCACAGTCCCGCAATAACACAAAGTTTGCTTCAATGGATTCTGTTTCGGGACTTTGTAAGATTAATAAATATGACTGGAATTGTGAGATAACATCACATAAGTAGAAAGAAGGTGGTATTAAATACTGAAGATGTATCAGTAAATATTATCCTAGTTAGGTGTGTTAGAACGGTTAGATATATTTGTGATAGAAACTGAAAACTATTAAATTAGTTTTACGAAGGTTTCACGTTTGCGTACCACGTGGTAAGGAGGTCCTTATCGCGCTTGCGTGCATGAATCGAAGTCAGTTCTAATACGAGGCATGATACTAGGACCTCATAAACATTAAGCTGGAGATGAGAATTTTGCCCACAGACAAAATGTTACAAGTACCTCTAAGGCGTTGTACTAAACTCGCCTCACTGGAAATTATCCTAAAGTCCTAAAGTATGGTAACCATTCTAAGGCACTTTGTGTGTTCACACTCCCGCATAAATCATATTCTGCCTCAACTAGTTCTGTTTCGGGACTTTGTAAGCAGATTTCTCATTCATTATGAGAAAAAAGTTATAAAACATCACATAAAATGAAAGCGGTATTAAATACTGAACAAGAATCAGTAAATATTATCTTGGATAACCACATCATTGCAACTATATTTTATGATAAAACCTGGATAAAACTAGTTTTGATGTGCCCATTTGGCTTCGTCTATGTCACGTGGTTAAGTCCATATTGCGCTTGCGTAAACGAATTGTAGTCAGTAATTCTTTATTAGTGATGTTCTAGTAGAGATCTAGAGGAGACATCTAATACTCCGTGTTGCACCGTGAGAGTTGCCTGGCTCGTGGGAGCGCAAGTAAGCGCAAGCTAGCTGGACTGGAGGAACTTGGGGTCTTTGCAGCAGTGCGACAGTAACGGCTAATAAAAAATGCCAGTGCGTTTTATTATTTTGATATAAGTTGTAAACCACGGTTTCACTCGCAACCCAAAACGATGTTATGGTAAAAATTGAATTAGTAATTATTAATTCAATTAGTTCAAAATGCTAATAATTACCTACAGGTCATTTATTTTAAACTAGTTGCTGTGGCCCGCAGTTTCATTCACGAGTCCGATTCTAGGCGGCGTATCAAGATGAAACATGCACCAGTTTTCAAGTTAGACCTCTAGCAATACATCGATGAAAACTGCATTCAATTCCATGCAGTGGTTTTTACGTGATGCGCGTACAAACATACAGACAGACGGATAAAAATTCTAAAAATGGTTATTTTGGCTAATAAAGCCCCCCCATATTAATTTTTCTTTAATATCTATAATGTACAGACAACGGACTGTTACAATTTTATTATAAATAAAAGAACCAACGTACTCCATCAATTTGCTTATACCGGCGACATTCCTAAAATGCGGAAATATAAAAATCGTTATCAAACCTTCCATCGCATTGATATCAGTTGTAAATTGCTTGATGATAACGTCGAGAGTCTTTCTGGTAACCTTTATGAGGACATCCACCACCTTCCTGCTGTAATACCGCCGCATCTCACTCACAGCATTCTTCACCATTTCCTGAGAAAGAAAAATTACAAAACTATTAAAATTACAGAATATAATCAACCCATTATACTGTCCCCCTGCTGGGCACGGGTCTCCTCTCAGAATGAGAGGGATTAGGCTATAGTTCACCACGCTGGCCTAGTGCGGGTTGGCAGACTTCACACGCCGTCGAGAAAATCTCTCAGGCATACAGGTTTCCTCACGATGTTTTCCTTCACCGAATAAGCGCGTGATAATTAACTATTTAATACGTACGTGACTTCGAACAGTCAGAGAAGCGTGCCTTAAATTAGAACTCCGAGACCTTTGACTTGGCAGTCCAACGGTAATACCACTAGGCTATCACTGCTATCACATAGCAAAATTACATAACGAATGGTTCTAACTGCCTCATTGAGTTCGATTCCTAGCAGACCAGTCAGTCGACTCTTACCCGCTTGATGATTCTAATGGCTGTTAAACTAGTTCAACCTTTGGGCTTTCATTGAAAGTAAAAGGGCCACGTGGTCCAGCCAACCAGTATTGATCTAAAAGCCGGGTAGAAACGCTGGTACAACATTTGCAGTACCAGGCTTTCATGAAAGAATAAGATGCTAGCAAGAATGCCAACTTTCAAGGTCAGAACACTTTCTATATAGAAATATTACATCAGAGATGGAATGTAGTAGTTTTTTTTTACGTATTGCATCGTGAGTTTTTTCATTCATTTATTTTCATCTTACTGTCCTGTTTTATGAGAAAGATTTTATACTTAGGCTAAATACTTTCAACTACAAGAATGGTATCAGTATAATTATACAATCAAGCCAATATCCATAGATAACAATATCCATAGGTATTCCTGTAACCTTTGAGTACCTATGTAAATGTCTACAACATAAGCTAAGTAACCAAGCTACAATAATCTAATCTTCTAATCCCTCGACTTTGTTGGATAATTATGCTTTAGTCTTTACGATAATTAATTATACCTGCATACTCTTGGACAGGCCACCAGCGGGCATGGACAGCAGCCGGTGTGGACTCTCGAAGCACTCCCATACCGCAGACCAGTCCTGTTGACCACTAGCCGATGAGTCGTTGATGGTTGAGGTGGCCCCACTCCCAGCTTGGCTGTCATCTAAACAAAACAAGATTAGCAAGTTTCAACAGGACACACGATATGGGAAGTTAAAAAAATGAACCTTACAAATCCGTCTTGATAAAAATAAAATTTGGTAAGGTTTCTTGGAGCCATGATTTTGGGTATATATTCTACAAAAGGGAATGAATATGAATATGAATAAAAGACCACTTAACACTTTGCTTGACCTGGGAATCGAATTGAGGTACTAAAATCAGGTCTTCAGCGATTAAATTTTAAGGTTACGATTAGATTTCAAGTTTATGAATGAAAATCTTTTTTATAAAATACAGCGAGGCTGTAATTTGGTTCGATATTCATTGCTTGAATATACTAGGCGCCCACAAATTTTGAAGAGGTCTTGGTGTATTCAAATTCAACTATGGACTTACACGTACCTTCTTGGAAAGATCGTTATTACACAGAAAACCGCACAACGATTCATGTGTGTATCCGTGAGACCTTCAGTCTAGCTAGGCAGATTCTGTTTACTGAATGTACGCAAAATATTGGCAAAAACCGCCAACTTTTTGCAATCATAAGCATCCCTTTCACTTTTTTTAGTGTCCTTAGCTAAAACGAGCATCGGTTCTATGTCCTAAAGATAAGATATCGACAGTGGGAAACAAAATCACCTATTGCGGCTTCAGGTGGGATCAATTTAAATACATCATAGAAGACGAACATAATTAAAAGTCATACGCATAGGCAATCGCATAAGCAAAAATAAGTAAGTAATAAATAATTGGTATGTACCTTCCTAAGTAGAACTAAATCTAACAAATTGTTTAGGAAATCGCATCGCATTAGATTTGCTGACAAAAGAATGTCCATCTTTACCTTCCACATGGTAATACGTTCATAGCCAAAAAAATATCGAATAATAAGTAATCTATTATGGATTCTTCTGCTAAAAATAAGTCAAGTTACTAATAAATAAATATAACGAATTTACGCGGAACTAAAAAAAAATAACGTCTATTTTCAACTAAGACTCTGATATGACTGAAGCCAGTAGTCACTGAGCGAGTGAACACTGCATCCTATCTACATCTCGCTCTCTCTACAGCCCTAAATAAATGAGTTATTTAGTTAAGTAGTACCCCCTCGTTTACACCAAGGTATAACATGTGCATTCTACAGTTATATTATTTAATTTATTGGTACAAACAATGGTTTTTTCTACAAAATATTACTTGAGAGCGCGCCGGAAAAGTTTACCTACTACTTTGCTTTGGACACTTAATTAATCAGATTCCTGTACTTTTAAAATTAAGATATTTTTGTAGGGCAACATGCAACATTTTTGTCCCGTTTTTATTTTAAAGTCACTTGTAGTAATTTGTAGGTAAGTATAGAATAATATGCACCTACCGACAACAACCTCCAAAGTTAAAGCCGTTTTTTTTTTCTATAGGTAACACACAAACCTTCAGCGATAAGGAATTCGAAGTCAGGGTTAATTTCAGTAGGCTTGATTTGTTGAGCTGCTTTTTTCACTAAGTCGAGGACTTCTTCCACTGCCTCTTCTACCATAAGACTCTTACGGTTAATTTCTACGCATGCATTCCTGCGAAATAATAGATATTAATTAAGTACATACCTATAATAAAATATAATTTAGTGTCTCAGTAGATTAAAACTTTCCCATACAATATGGGAAGATAATTATTTACATAAATGAAAAGTCCATAAACAATAATATTAAACAAATCAAATACAAACAATAGCTACATAAATTACTTAGATAAACAAAATACCCAAAGAAAAGTTTCTGGGGCTGAAAGCTTGGTCTTTATTTTTCTCGTTGCACCAGGAACACATAAACGATAGGCACGTCGTTTAAAAAATTCAGTGTGCTTATTGTATAACAAGCATGGAGACAACTGAAGGAGGTCTATAACCAGAATGGGGCCTTAGCTTATAATTATATAAATTAAAATTTTTAAATTGTAAAGTTATGGAAATAAAGGCTTATTATTATAATGTTGTATACTAGCTGTTGCCCGCAGATTCACTCACGTCCCAAAAAGATTAACATACTATTACCTATTCCGATACACACATACACCAGATTTTAAGTTAGACCTCTAGCAATAAATCGGTGAAAACTGCATTCAATTCCATGTAGTAGTTTTTTCGTGATACGCGTACAAACAAACAGATTACAGACAAATTCTAAAAACGTTGCTCTTATAAAGACCCTTAGTAAGAAATATTAGTTTTTCTTTAATATCTTTAATGCACAAACATCGGCCTGTTACAATTTTATTATAGGTATAGATCAACATTTGTAACTAATGCTACTATAGTATAAAAGAATTTATGGAAGATAAGTGGAAATAAATAAATATTTAATATTCTTATTTAAAATATTATATAAGTATATCCAATGGCATTATAAAGTTTAAATATCATTGAGTTTATAAATTAAAACATAACCTGTACCTAGATGTAAGTTAGAATTTAAAATGTTATCTTGTTCTTTTGCGATACCCTAACAGGGTCATGTCCTCATTAGTATAGTCTTAGTCCTATAAGTGTGTGTGTACATTTTGCAATAAATAAATAAGTTCCAAATGTTGCCGAGTTAACCCCGTAACCGAGAATATCATTTTGATAATAATTGTTGAATAAATAAATTTATAATGTAGTTCATAGGTCTCTTTGTAAACGTTTTGTTCCGAACTGCCTTTATAGATGTGTAAGTTAAGTTTCGTTGTTTCTGTCACTGGTGGCGTTTCTGTTCTCTTACAAATTATAGACTAATGTCACTTGTGAGTAAATTTATTACATCGTGTTTATAAGAAATCTAACGAGAGTTTCATTGAAATACTGCCTAATTCCAATAATAATAATAAAATATATTATATATTAATAAAAATAAAATCATTCGCAAACAAAATCGGATGTTGGTTTCTTATTTTTTCTTAAAGTTTAAAGTAGATAGATAAGTAGTTAAATTAGAAAGTAATCTACTTACCGACATCCAGTTTCAACGTTCTCAATAAATTCTTCAACGGACCATGGCGTCTCTTCTGCGAAGTTAAAACTTTTTAATCGTTTTCGATAAACAAACTTTCGGTAAATAAAGCCATCACCTAGTCTTTCTAGTTCATTCTCAATGATGTAGGAAGTCAACCCCTAGAACTTCGGGATACCACTACTGTACACATAGAGAACCTGTAGACCATGTAATTTTCCCCAGAAATCATCTGAGGAAAATGACAACCAGGACCGGCTGATGACTGGTCGTCGATCCCTAGACCCTTAGATCACTAATAAACGTAGTTATTACTTAGTCATGACTTCCCTAAGTTTTTATTAAAGTGAAAATAATTATATTATAACAATCAGTATTCTAGTATTATTTGCTGCTTGCTTGTTTTCTATAGATCTGTTTGCCAATCGACGAAGGCCTCCTCCGATCTTTTCCATTCTGATCTTTCCTGAGCCACTCCGTTCCACATCATAAATTGTACCTATACTATATACTCATGCTCTAAATGTATGAAATGTATTAATTATTGTTCAAGGACAACTAATTGTGTACATAATTTACCAGGTAAAGTTATCAACGTGACGTCCTGCATTCCACTTAACATGTATATTATGCGATTAGTATATATGTCATGTACTCTTGTTACTAGGACATCAAAGCTTTTAATAGCTGCATTTGCACGGTCAATGAACTCTCGCCAGTCATCACTAGTCCAGCACACGGAGCGGAGGCCGGGGAGCAAAAGCGATGATAACCGCACAACTTGGGGTAGGAAGAGTGGACGAACTTCTAGTTTCACGCGTCTTACTGTACGAAGGTAGTCTTCTAGTAGGAACTGTAAGAAAAGTAATGTCTAACTTATTAAAATGTAGGTAATTTAAGTTATATAATTATTACCTACATTAGTATTGTTACTTTCTAATTTGTGTGTAATAAAGTATCCAGTTAAAGTTATATTTTATACAAATTTGACTGTAGCCATTTAAACCATACTTGTAACCGAATTTATGAGATGTAGTTCATACTACAGAGGCATCCTTTTACTTACTTGTAAAGAATCATTGACAAGCGTAAAGTAATTTTTCTTAGCGTACAGGGAGTGACAGACGATTGGTAAGTCTACACCCATCTTAACAAGGCAGTCTGATTCTCTGATGAGCAACCGAACTGTGTGATCTAGGTTCACCACGACGCATCCATTGTCATCGATTCGTAGAAGAGTATTATTAAGACTGTCGTCCACATCCCACAGCTGTAAACATTTAAAATCATAGAAGTAAACCTATCCGTAAGACGACGAAACGGTCCTATATACCTAAACTAGCCCGCCTGTGGTTTCACACGCGCTGCTCCGTTCCTATTGATCCTAGCATGATGTTATATCATCATGATGTTATATCATAACCTTTCTCGATAAATGGACTATCTAACACAAAAATAATTTTTCAATTCTAACCAGTAGTTCCTGAGATTAGCGCGTTCAAACAAACAAACAAACTCTTCAGCTTTATAATATTAGTATAGATATCTCGCGTTGACAGAAGCATCTCCGATAAACATTATCCTTCTACGTCGCTACGCAGCTTTAAAATAAAGTTATTAACTTAAAGACTTGCTATCGAAAAACATTACCTATGTACCTACTGTAAGGTAGTTGCCTATACTTTTATAATTTGTTAATGTGGGTAAATGTGATTTTTCCGGAACGCAAGATAACCCGAATGGCGTACGGCGATAAATAAAGGTACCAATATGCGTCGTTATTGCTGTGCACTCTTGTGAGTCATCAGTTAACATTGTCTGTTGGTATGCATGGGTTAAATCAATTTTGGTAAATTCTTGTCCCCCACTTAGAGAAGCAAACAACTCTTCGATGCGAGGGAGCGGGTAAAATTCACGTTTAAGTTTACGATTGATTGTAACCTTATAATCGCCACAGATTCGTATGTCACCGTTCGCCTTGATAACCGGGACGATCGGCGTCCCATAGTCAGAGTGTTCGACTCGGTATATAGTACCTTCGGCCTCCAGCCGCTCTAGTTCACGCTCGACACGCGCGCGGAGTGCCAACGGTACGGGGCGGGCCCTTACATACACTGGTTCATTATCTGTCAGTTGTAATTTGAGTAATTTTTTACATTTACCTAACTTATCTGTAAAAACCTCAGGAAATCGAGCAGCTAACTCACCAATACATGGGTCGGAAATTATGTCATTAAAATTTAATTGTTTAACCTTGAGAGCCTTTAACCAGTCCCTGCCAAGCAAAGGACAGCCCCCATTTTTAATAACATAACATAACAAATTGTTCGCCGTAACATTACCAAGTCTGACATTAACAATGATATATCCTAATGAATCAATCCGTGTACCGGAATAACATCGTAACATAAGGTTATCCGGTGTAATTCTTTTATGCGAGAACATCTGTTGATAAAAATCTTCACTAATCGCCGAGATGCGACTTCCCGTATCTACTTCGCACTTAATTACATAATTGTCAATATCTACTTTAATAAAGAAAGGCTTGTTACCTTTAGACGCCAAATCGATGCTAAACAAATTCTCGTCCTCAGAGTCCTCACTTACGTAATTTTGCCTACCGAAACGACCACTCCCGCGCACCTCTCTGCACATCACTTTCAAATGTCCTCGTTGATTACACTCGTCACAATTGTAATTAATGTAACGACACCTGTCTGGCCGATGTGCCTTCCCACACCGCCAGCACTGTTGAGATGGCGCGCCCGGCGTCGCTGCAGTGTTGATTCCTCTTGACGCCGCACCATCGGCCCTAGGCCCTGTATTGCGCACCGCCCGGCGCGCGCCTCCGCTACTTGTAGGTGTTCGTCCCGCGCCGGTCCTATGCAGGCCTTCGCCCGCGTCCCCGCCTGCACCTGAGGTCGTCGCTGCGGCAGTAGCCGCGCTCACCTCCGCGTGCCTCTCTGCGGCTTCAAGCGCCAGAGCCAGCTCCACCGCCTCCTTGTACTTGATATTTTTTTCGGCAAATATACGCGACCGCATCGCGCTGTTAGAAAGTCCGGATACAAATTGGTCACGGAGGTTCTCCTCCAACATCGTATCAAAGTTACATGTGGTTGCCAAATGTTTCAGATCTTGGAGGTATTCCGTCGTGGATTCCCCAACACGCTGTCTACGTAAGCGAAACATGTGGCGCTCGGCTATCTCCGATCTTTGTGGTTCCAAATGAGCCGTCACCAAACGCACCAGATCGTCGAAAGTCTTTGTCTCAGGATCCGCGGGAGCACATAAATCGCACATTAAAGAATATGTGGTTTCACCCACAACCGTAATTAGTAGCGGAACACACAAGTCATCCTTTATCTCATTTAGTAAAATATACTGTTTTACTCGACGAATATATGCCGGCCACTGCTTCGAACTAATATCAAATGGTTCTAAACGACCGATCGGCATGATTACTCCAAAATTACACGCAATTTAGATTCGAAATTAGTTAAAGAAAACTCCTCGTCGCCAATGTAAGGTCAATCAAACACAGAGGTGGACAGCTGACTGACTTTATTTAAAAATCACACTTACCCACATTAACAAATTATAAAAGTATAGGCAACTACCTTACACCTACTAACCCATTTTCTTTGTCAAAAGTAGACATAGACTCTATTAGTACAACTCTGTCTAACCCTTCGGGGAATACAGGCGTCATGGTGTATATGTAGGTTTCATGTTATCTGCATATTAAAACTTTAAAAGTTAATGTTTTTCACCGCATTACCTATTTATAAGTGCGAAATTCACGATCAAACTATATAAATTATGCAAGAACTATACAAATCCTTACTAATATTATAAATGTGAATATTTGTGAGTAAGTTTGTATGGATGTTTGTTACTCTTTTACGACAGAACGGCTAAACGGATCTGGATGAAATTTGGCACAGAGATAGATCAGTCTGAAATAACACATAGGCTACTTTTTATCCAGGTCGGATCCAATTCTGAAGTCCACGCAAAGTCGAGGGCAGAAGATAGTTATAAATAAATATTGCTGTTCATTTATGATATCCTAGTATTTAGGGCGGAGAAATGTTTAAAACTCCGCCCTTGAAAACAAATGAGAGGCGGTTCTCCTACTGGGCGGGAGCACAAAAAATATACCGTCGTCTGTCAAAACACTGTGACGATCGAACCCATAGTATGTGTAGTACCTAGTAATCTAATGTAATATGTATACCTAATGGTATATATATTACTTTACTATATTGTCCAAAACGATAATTATAATAGGTATGAAAAATTAAACCTTTACAAATCCTTTTAAAAGCTTTCTAAGTCAGGGTAATACTTAATTACTTTTAATGGTTCTGTTCGGGGAACTTCTGGATTTATTTATTAGCTTCGCTTTATGTATTGAAAATCAAAAGAAACAGTAGGTATCTATTCGTATTAGCAACAAAGTTTCAGTCGTGATAGGTACTGTGGTACTCGTAGACAAATTAAGAATTGTAGCTACCTAAATGAATTATAAAAATGTATATCATCTTTATGTTCTACCTAAGTGGTATACCGCACTCAGTCGCTGACTAATTACAAAATCTATTATGCCTTTATGCTTGAAATCAGGCGTTTAGGTTCGCTTTTTGAATTTCGTTGTCAGAAATCTTCGCAAGCAAGCACACAATTTTTCATAGTAATCGAATGCATGATAAAAACGCATAGATGACGAAATAATAAACAAATATTCATTTCGATTTTATTAAAAAGCTGTTCCTATGGCTTCACTCGCGACATAAATAATAGATACCATATTTGATGTTCCTATTTTATAAAACTGAAAGGTACTCTCCTTCGATAAGCTGCTATAATTATTACAGTATAAATACTAAAGGCACAGAATTCTGTTCCAAGTTGTTCACAATTATTTTCCGGTGACATTGGCAATGAACCAGCTGATATCTCAGCTGATATCGATTGCGGCGGTAGTCTACATGTAAACAATAAGCCCTTCGCATTTATGATTCCCTGGTAGACGGCAACGTGTTATGCGGCTTGATGTTGGGAAACCACGTTACGCTACGCCAGTAGCTACAATGAATGCGTTTTGATTGCCTAATTTTACTTTTTGTATGAGAATTATTTTTATGAAATTTAATTTTAATTGACGACATTTATAATTTAGGTATATAATTTGTTTTTTCACACTTATCGCTGTTATTCCCCATAAAGGTAAATGATTAAATAAATACACAAATGTTTACCATGATACCTACAATCCTCACGCAAAAAACGCGCTTTGTACGTGGAGTTGCGGAAAACAGCCCGCTAACATACCATACTTATTACAATGTTTCAATGATTGTAAAAAACAGAGTACCTATGTACCTAAATTGTTTCTTTAATTTTGTTAGTGCTGTGATCCTGAAAGCAAATCCTAAATTTTATCTTTATAGACAACTTAGAGTGGTCCGGTATCAAAAAATACTAGATTTTTTTGTATTTTCGGATTGAATTGTAATTTAATCAAACAGTATTTTCTAGTAAGTATGTATACAATGTAACCTAAATAACTAACTAGATTATAATAAATTAATTATTAAACTAACTAAAATAAAACTAATTTTTTTTTTGTAATATTATATTTATTTCTCATATCTGCTGAATGAGCGTAATGGAGAAGATAGTGATGCTTTCACAATTGGGTTCGATGTACTAGAGTAACAGAAGTACTAGCGTAACTATAAATAAATAATATAGGGGTGGGTTTTAGGTTTTACCACCCCTGCCATCAAAACAAGTAGGGAGGTATTGTTCCTGTTCAAAAGCTTATCGTCTCTCTCTTATCCTTACCATCAACCTGAGCCATCGACTCGAACAAAAGGACAAATAATGACAAATATATGCAAAAATAAATATCTCCAATTATGTAAATTATTCATATTAATGAAATCAGTAATATGCAATATTAAATAGTTACCTATCTAGGCGTATCATGAGAATCCTATATTTTTTTACGGTACGTTAATATAACCTAAATCGATATGACTATAATATTTTTTTTATTTATTTGTCTCAATTCATTCGTTAATTTACATGTCTCCTGACTCTATTCAAACCGATTAAAAGGGGATTAGGTAAATGACTACACGCGCCTGTACCTACATAAATTCACGTTCAGTGTACGTCCTGAAATTTATAATCTCCTGGTGATCTTACGTCTATTTAGTTCTAAATTCTGATGATGCCGTTTACTTCTTGATAAAATTAAATACTCGTTCGTACATTATCATCTATCTTACACAAAACCTTGTACCTATCTCTCAATACTCAATTCGTTTGTTGCACTGCACAATGTTAACAGGTGTTAAAAAATAAATATAAAAGTATCAATCGTGGACCCTGTCGGGCACGGCAATATAGGAGAGAGGGGGAAGGGTGTATTTAATGATAAATAAATAAATATCTCACGGGAATGGAAACACCGTTTGACTGAAATGGCTGAGTTTTTTGAGTGGGAAAATTTACGCAGGCGCGACATTGTGCATATATTGCCGATAGTGCCTCTAATAAGAATCATTTTCATAAACTGATTTCTTCTACTGAAGGCGCACGAGAACCGGTTCAGCGCGGTGCCGCTTCCCCCTGCCAAGCTGACTGCACCCGACGAGAACTCAAGTTCGTATCACGTCTCAGTTGTGGAATTATTCTATCAGACTACCTGTATGTTTCGGTGTAGTTTAAAGACATCGTATACTTAAAAATTATGATGGTTTTAATACAAAAACTTTTTGTCTTTCAAGAAGTAATAACTCGTGTCAAAAAACTCACGTTCTGGTTCATCCACACAGCTTTCATTGTCTCCTCGTAGTTGTGTATGAGCGAACGAGTGTTAGAATATTTCCTCATCATGTCGGCAGACGCAGGCAAAGCTCGGAGCACGGGATGAGCACAAACGCTTTCCACTGTCTCCGTCATATTGTGCATCAAACACCGAGACCATTTTATACGACCTGGAACACATTTCTAAAAAGTTTCAAGTAGTAGGCACTCGTACAGTCAAATCAAACCAATCCCAATGTCTTTTTTTTAATCAATAGTATACATTATTAAAGCACCGTAAAAAATATTTCTTTGGCAAAAATATTAACATGTCATTATAAAAATAAATATTCATAACTGCAATCAGATACGGGAGATTTAAACGCCGCCGTATTGACCGTTTGACGTCAGTTTCCGCAAAAACAGTCACTGTTTTATCGTTTTTAAAAATTATTGATCGTTTTATCCAATAAATTATCGAACATGGGAGAGGACTGAAATCAATTTTATACCTAATAATTACAAACCTAAATGTTTACATGAGAGCGTCACAAAGTAGACTGTCGTAAGTTCCGTTTTAATCTGATTTTGCCGCGCACTTTTTCTACTTTTAAATAATTAAAATCTTGCTGGAAAAGCAATTATGTAAAAAAATGGCATGGACATAATTCGTTAGCAATGAAGATTACAAATAAAAATTGAATCATAAATGCATATGGGAATATTATTCAGATACATTTTAGGTCCCAGTTAAGTACAAATAATAGGGTGCGCGGGCCTTGTCTTATTAGAAGGAAGACCCGCCTCTTGTCGTTACACACAGGAGACAAGATGAACCATCCAAAGAGGATCAATTCACAGGGATCATAGTCCCTGTCTGACTGTCATTAACTCATTGATATACCAGTGACATTACATTACATTCTAGCTCTATTTCTCATTCCCGTTCTCATTCACTCATTCTAGCAAAAAGGTTCTAGATACGCTTCTTGTACTACCTATCCAATATATTAAAATTTGTGTATATTGTATTTAAACACAAATTTTCAATTGAAAAATTTGTTAAATACATTATTAACTAACATATGTACAAGGTGCAAGTGGCACTTATTGGCTCAACTTCCGGCCTTGAACTTCTAGTTCAAGACTAATAAGTTCAAGGCCTAAAGTTGAACAGCCGATTGATTTTCACGTCAACAGTGAAGATACTACCTAGAGACGCTGTTGCCCCAGTACTTTCTATAAAAATAGTGACTAAACCAGCCTTTGCAGACATCACAGTGAAATTATTTGGTTCAAGTTTTGTTTTTCTGTGATCTAAATTTATTTGATGTACAGCCTTACGAATATGATATCCTGGTAGTTGATCATAATTGAATATAAAAAATTGTTACCTGCAACAGGGGAATAGTTGCGTGGCAATGGTGGGTCTTCTCTCTGCCTCTTGAACATTTTAGTTATCTTGTCTACTTCTTTCTCGCAGTATCTTAGTACTCTATCGTACTTTTCGCTTAATTTCGTTATCATGATTTTCTGGCTAACCTGACAAAATATTATTAAACATTTTGAAAACAAATATTATTTATACGCTTAAGCTAAAAACTCAGCTCAGTAAGTTCCGCCAGCTTAGGAGACCTCTTAGAAAGTTAAAAATTATTAGCATTGCCATGCAACGTGGCAATTCTGTCAGTCTTCTGGGTACATTAGGTACCAGATGACAGGAAGGAGTACTTTGACGCCTAGGCGTGACGATTTTTCTTTGCTTTTTATAATTCTTGTTCTAGTTAAATTATGCTGTAAATATTATTTTAATTAAAGGTTTTGGTTAAAAACAAGGTAATGATGGGTTTCGCATAAGTAGTTGTAATCAAAATCTTTTACTAGTTATAAGACTTCTTTGCCCACCTCTGTTCCTCTCTTACAAAATAATATTCACGTGCATAGCTGCAGACGCAAAGCTGAATTATGCATTCATAATATCTAAGTGACTATACGACGCACTTTTTCAAATCTAGTCAAGAATTTTATCCCTTGAGGTGTCTCCCACACAGTTGCAAAATTCTCTTCAATAGTGTTTCCTATAGATTCCCTGAGAGCATTCGTCTTGTCTTCAAAAATGTTGTAATCTTTGTCAAATTCATTGTTTCTGTAATCTAAGTAGTCGTATTGACAAGTAGTAACTGCTTTCTTTGCTTCTTCAAATGTATGCATAGCTTCTTCAAGATCTGAAGCAAAGTAGAAATAAATATAATTTCACTAAATCCAAAAGATATTAAACTGATAATTTTTAAAATAAAAAAAAAGCCGAGAAAGTGAAATAAATAAAAAGTCTTGATGTACACGAAGTTGTCCACATTCAACGATCATTGTGCCGATCATTATATCAGTCAAATGGTTCAATTGCCAAGAGCTTTGACCAACATCTGATGAGGCTCTCGTTGGATGGTTGGATAAAGAGCTTCATACAGAAAGCAGGTACTCCTGGACAAAATGGAGGCGTTTTTTTTACTTTTCCGACTTTTTATATTATATAAAATAATACTAAATAAATAATAGGAGGTAAGTAGTTATTTAAAAATAGATTATATAATGTATATCAGAGGCCGTACTATAACGTGTTCACGCGAACATTTTTATGTTGTGAAAAAGGGCCGGTACTTATTAATGGTAGAGCAGTATCCCCCTTTCTCAATCGCAATAACACGGTGTGGTACGGCCTCTTTTAGCTTCTTTTGTTAATAAACTCTCTTTGAACCATGTCATCCTAGTACACGTGCGAGTTTGCGATAACTGCAGCCTCCCGCGGCCGTGGAGCCCAATCAATGTACCCATTTTTTATTATATTTACTAAGTACATACTTATTTTTTATTATTTATAATGTAACGAGGGAGGTATTTTATTCGCAAGTAAATTGAATGTAATGAGAACAAAGTTTTTAAACCTCAATTACTGCACTAAACTACAACAAACACTACCATATTTTTAGGTAGACATAATATGCATAGTATGGTTATAATGCTTGTCTTTAAATATTATTTATAACGTTGCCCACACTAGGATTTTCTCCTGTATCGTGGATGCGTTTACAAACACAAATACTCACATACACAAACGCCCAGACCCGGAACAACTTCCTGTAGATCATACAAATATTTGCTCCGTGTGGGGATCGAACCCACAACACGTTGCGCAAAAACCGATCGCTCAGCTGCAAACGTGTCATCAAATGTAGACGTATGTACACGTTTGATGTAATTTAGTGCAGAAAGCTGGCAAAATATGCATACCTGCATAGTATGATTATACCTGCATAGTAGATTATACCTGCATAGTATGATTATCAGGACTATCAAAAAATTCAAAAGAAGAGTAAAGCAAATTTTGTGCATACATACGCAATCCTTTCATTACGGTGAAAACGTTAGTTGTTAGTGTGCCTTATTACTACTAGCTGTTCCAATGCGTTGCAATGCCGTTTTTTTGTTTTTTTTTTCGTCATAAACCTTTCCAGGCCTCCATATAACAACTTACCAAAGATTCATCGCAATAAGACGAATAGTTAAGCAATTCATAAAGGACAAACAAACAAATATTCAATTAAGAAGACAACAATCTTGCAATAAAGCAGCGTACCTTCACCCAACAAAAGACCCTCCATTCTCTTCTCAAAGAGATTTTTGTAATCATCCATCAGATCAAACATAGCTATAATTTTATTCAGCCTTTTGCAGAACGTATCAAATTTTCCGAATACATAATTCTCAGAGAAACTGAACTGCTCAGTATTGGGGAGAAACGGCTGATTTTTTACAAACAAATATGTTTCTCTGTATGTCTTGTTTAAGTTGATGCAGTGGATTAACTTGTCCCTTACTAAGGCCCGTTCTTGCGACCATATTGTTTCCTTAAACCGACACGTTATGTACTGCTTGCAGGTTTCTATCATTTGATTCGTTATCTATAACAAATAATCAAATTATTATCTATCATGATATTTTCAATATAATAACATTTCCTACCATAGCAGATGCAACAGCAGTTTTACTTCTTAAAGGCCATACCTTCACCATCAAGGACGATATTCTTTCAGACGTGTTATAGAACTGAGAGACGCTGTGTATCAGCCTGACTGTCTGCAACAAGCTAAGTATAGAGTCCTTGATTTTAACTGGGTCGTCCAGGTACAGAGAATGGCAGCACTTCTCCATCGCTTGAATGAACTTTGCATTGTCTTTGGCTTCGTTATAACAGAAAGTTATTTTGTGGTCGGTATCACGCCAGAGTCTTATCACTTTGGAGTTTGCGATTTGCAAGCAGCTCAGAGTCAGTTGAACTTCGTTGTCCTATGGAGATTTAAATTGACATTTACTTTTCTTGTACTTTTATTATTATTCCTACATTAATTTATTTACATTAAAGTTTTAATTATTTTTACAAAAGTACAAAAAATAAATACAATAGACACAACCGATGTCAACAATAGAGATTGTTACTAGGTAAATAAAGTAAAAAAAACGTGGCAATGTAATTATTTAGGGGAAATACTATGCATTTTCTTTTAAATACATTAACTTCACCATTTTTAGAACACAATAGGTATAAACCTGTAGATACGACACGAGCTGTGAGAATTGAGCACCCCTCTTCTTCCAATACTCCAGTTCATCTTGAGGACCACTAGAGTCCACCTCACGGCGCAATTGTTCACTTTCACTTAGTATCTGAAAATTTGAATTGTATATTCCAAAAGTAACTGTTTCCACTATAAATAATTACTTATTCAACTAAGGAGACTAACAAGATACATAGATTAAAACAATATAATCCAGTGTTTTTGTGTGTACATAATTGCATGATGTTCTGAATTCTTTTTTTTATTCCTGATAGGCTTACGCATGACCGATGTAAAGCAATACTGCGATCTACGATGGAGTGCGCTTGCCTAAAAGAAACCGATTCACTCTTGATTTAAAGAGACCCAGATTATATCTATCGGGGAAGACCCACTCGGCAAAATGTCTATTTTCCCGTACATCAACTAACCTCCATAACTTTTTTGATCCACTCGTTAACGCGTTCCTCTAGCATAGTGATGGTCGTAAGGTTCTTGGCCATATCTTTTAGTTGGGTGTGGTCTTGCAGTTCCGCCATGTGAGCCTGGCCGTCATCGAAGAGGTTTACCTGGTTGCATACGTCTTCACACACTGGCAAAACAAGAAGTTTTCTGTAGCATAATTGGTCATTCACTAGTCATTAGCTTCAAGGTAAAACAGAATAATGGAAGGTTCACTATTCCTCAACTTTTTAAATGACTTTTGTCTACCAACTGTCACAAAACTTCTATATACATATAACATAGCCAAATAATATAGCTTCATGCGTGTTCCTAACGGTGAGCAAGGTTGCCAGAGCTCCGCGAGGAACCGTTGTGTTGGCAGTGTGGGGGACCGGTGGTGTTTTGTTACCGCCGCATGTCTCCTATGCTGCCAGCCCAACTTTTGCTCCTTAATTTACAGGGTTGGCAACGCACGACTGATAGATACTCCTGGTGTTGCAAGCGTCTATAGGCTATGGTAACCGCTTACCATCAGGCGAGCCGTATGCCTGTTTGCCACGTTAGCGGTATTAAAAAATATTTTTTTTTCTATTGTGACAAAACAACTGAAAAGATAATGATAGACTTTTATGTTATTGGGCTACTTAGCTATTTTCGAAGCAAAATATTGAAGATCCAATATCGATATCAGGGATAAGTGTAAAAAAAATTAATGATTCAATGAGTACTTTGCAATAATTTTAACAATGCCTACAGCTAGAAGGAGCTTATTTATTATCTCTTAGAAATTTGAGTTGTTTTTTACCACCATACCTAGTACCTGCCAATTTATCGTTCACTAGCTTTTCGCTTGGAGTTTCATTCACGTTGCCCCGTTCCTAAGGGTCGTAGCGTAGCGTGAGTTGTGCAGGGTTCGTTACTTATTTCAGTTCACAAGTTTCTACAAACCTTTCAAAGCACTGCAAAATGACCTTAACCCGGGTAAAAGTTGATTCTTCACGATGGGGAACCTAGTTTCGTCTTCTTCCCCGTCGCTGCTCGGATGTGCCAGGGCGTTCATATAAACATGTTCCATGACTCGTTCTATAGCAGTCACCAGGCCTACTTGCTGAGCATTCAGTATACCACAAAATCTGCACAAAATAGATAACATTGCTTAACTCAACTTCAAATATTGAAGAAACGCGAAGCGGATTTTTCCAGTCAACTCTTAGTTAGAAGTTTATTATAATAACGACACCTTGGGGAGGCCTTTACCCAGGAGTAGGACTACTAAAGTATAAACTAAAAAAGTGACACTAGGAACTTATGATACAAAATTGGCTTGAAAATGATTACACTATCGTTGTTCTAGCTGAAAGTAATGCTGGTGTCTAATGGATAAATGGATTTACCAATGAATAAAAGTCACTTACAAATCCTTATGAAATCCTTCCTCTGGCAGTTGCTTGCTGACATTAATGCGGAACATATAAATACAGACGCCCGTAAACCTCACATCCCAACCATCAGAAAGGAACAATTTCTTCTTCAGTGTGATTATAGGTGGTGGCGGCTTCCCTTGACCTTTCTTCGTGCCTTCCGGCTGCGGACGTTGCTCGATCTCCTCTACGTCTTGGTAGTACCATAGCAGCTTGTTCCTCATATGTGGCAGGAAGAGCTGGTTGATGTCATCTAGCTGTAGAAACGCTGCGTTTTAGTATGTAATCATAAGACATGTATATGTAGTTTTAAAGGTGATTAGGTTACTCGGTTAACCAGGCTAGTCTGTGCAGCTTACTTAAAAAAATAACTCCGATATACTATACAGTACAAAGTGGCGAAACGAACCGCCGCGTGGTTTTAGTTGGCAGATCATGTAGATGGAATTTTATATGTACCATCACCTTCCCCAGGAAGTGCCAAGACTGGTACTGGACTGACCTAGCAGACTGGACTGGCACCTCCTGGACCGCCTGGACCTGAACCTGGACCTCCACACAAATCGATCATGAATTATTTACTAACACCTTTTTTTCGCGTGAATATCCTCATGGATGTCCTCCATCTATCAGAAAAAAACGGGACGAAAACTAAGGTTATGTCGGACTCCTACCAACTAGAAATATATCACCATCCACAGTACAATGAGAAGGGGCTTTCTTATTTACTTTTCAATTTGCATCAAATACCTAAAAAAACGGCTCAAAATAAAAAAATAGCAGATGCTTTTTGATGTTATACCATATTTCCTTCGAACACATGGTCCATGATAGCGTGTCTTGGGAGGCCTGTGCCATCTATCAGGAGCTGGAAGGTGAACTCCAACCGGGGGTCCATCTCCCCCCTCCTCGCTTTGCGCTCGCATTCTTCTCTTCTTTTCTGAAAATTAATATACAGGTACATCAGCTCCATGGCACTATGTCATATCTAATTGCATAATTTTTGGATGGTTTCAAACCATAAGAATATCCATGACATCCTCCTCCTCTTCCTCACTAGATCCAGGCTTAATACCGTGAACAAACATTTTTGCTCGATAGAACTAAACCAAGTAAGACCCAGCTCAGACGTTTTTTTAAATATTTTGTAGCTAAAAATGAATCCCACTAATATTGTCGGTAAGTCTTAACTATCCTATGACTAAAATTCAGACTGAAAACTTTCATTCGCGTGTTGAGGTCTTCTTATAGACAAAGGTGTTGTTTTTTATTTTTATTAATTTACTATGGCCATGACAGTGTCTGCTTGCGGTCTGTGTTGAACTAGCCTAGAGCACTGGGAGTCAAATTGTAATATGCAAATTAATGAACAGATAGATGGGATTCATTAAGGCAAGGATCGTGGAGGGGGGTGGCACGGCACCCATAATGCTGCTCAAGACACGCAAATAACTCTGATTGTTTCACAAGGAACAGGCATTAACGAAAAGCAGTTATTAGAAATATTATTTTTCTATATAAATGACAGCTCCGTAATGTATTTTCGCTGTGACGGGTCGGATCGCGTGTAATTACGAGTATAATGGATATTGGTACGGCAATACAAATGTAGTTTGAAAATATTAATTCGGTTATCTACTAATTATAACTGCTATCTAACGTTACAACACCAAACGGCTTTGTTTTTGTTTTATTAAATAAAATTGCTTCTGTTAATATCTTTTCAGCACGCAATAACTTTGATTGCAAGGTTTATAGGTACTTCTTTTGGGTCAATGATTCTTTATTAATAAAAAGGAAACTTTGTCAGAAACCATGTTTGGCGAATCAGTTTTTTTTATGTTAAACAGTAGGTACGTTATGCGTATGATTCTTTACTTTATATTTATGTTCAGAAATATTTTCGGAGTGCGATCCTTGTCGGATTGTTTACAAACCAAATAAACTGAATAATAAGCATTTGAAGTAAACCAAGCATTTTTAACTGCTTTCTAGGATCCCGTACCTTAAAAGGAAAAAAAGGAACCTTTATAGGATCACTTTGTTATCCGCCTATCCATCTGTTAATGCTTCAATATAATAATAATTCTTATATCGAGCCAAAAACATGCAGTACCTACTACTACTTACCAGTTCATTAAAATAATTATCGCTAAAGTACTTACAAAGTTGCTTATGACTTTCCCAAGCACTGACATATCCATTTTGATAACTTTCTTATATCTTGTAACACAAATTAATTCAAGCGACTGTTCAGTAACGATTGTTACTAAAATGCAAATGAAATGTATGTTGTATACTGTTACTAGAATACCATAGACTCGTTACGTCATCGTATTTAAACAACAGATACATATATGTATACACTACAAAAAAAATCGGTCAAATGTTTAGAAAAAACCCGTTGAATGCGTATGGAAGAAACTAGAAGACTAAATACAAATCTATGCGATTATATACTACATAATACAAGTATAGGTTGGTATTTTTATGTTCATACGTCGAACGATAAAAGCCGTCGTGTTACTAGACATAGTGTATGGGACACGAAAGTCATAATTCAAAAAGTTTGATGTCTATTCGTATGTACTTTGAGGGCTATGGCGGCACGAGAAAACGTATCATACATTGTGTTAGTTGCATTGCATGTAAATGTTATGTTATTATGCACACCGGTGCAAAATCGTGGTATTAATATGTATGTAGTTATAATTTATTTATTTTAAATATTTTTTTGTTTTTTTTTTTGTTTAGAACCTTCCCAGGCATGCATGAATACAACAACTCACCAAAGTTTCATCGCAATAGGATGAATGGTTCAGCAATGCACAGAGGACAAAGATTTTTTTATATAGATTACATACACATGACTGCCTCATTAGTCTAGTGGTCCCAAGCCTGACTGCTACGCTAGAGGTCCTGGGTTCGATACCCAGGTCGAGCAAAGTGTTATTAGGTTTTTCTATGAAATTCTCAGTAGCAGCTCGGAGTCTGGATTTGTGCCCGGTTAATGGCAATAGGCTCGCCCTCTATTACATGGGACCTAAACATACCGGCGAACTGTGGGTGTACGTTAGTACGCCTCTGCTTAAACCTTCGGGGAATACAGGCGTGATGGTATGTTTATATACATAATTAATGTTATTATTAAATATACTTTACCTAATTATCCTTATTAGGATTAAGACATAATGTGTTTCACTCCAATTTAAACATATATACTTAAAGCTTTTCTTTATTTATTATCTTAGTCCGGTAAAAGTTGTTTGAAAGGATTAAGATAATGTAGGTAATGTATCGTCGAATACGTTGATTTAACACTACACTCCAGCACTCCTGTTGTCCCTGAAAATTTAGAGAGGTGTATTCTTGCATATTTATGTACTAGCTTCTTCCCGCGACTTTGTCTGCGTGGATATCAGGGTTGGGTCCGACCTGGTTTAAAAAGTAGCCTATGTGTTATTCCGGGCTATAACCTATCTGTGTGCCAAATTTTATCCAGATCCGTTCGGCTGTTCTGGCGTGAAAGAGTAACAAACATCCACACACCCATACTCACAAACTTTCACGTTTATAATATTAGTAAGGATATGTCGCGATGCCAGCACCTAATTGTAGCCACTGTACATACTTAAACAGAAGAAATTATGATAGGTACATCATGAAATAATCGGTCATATTACGAAATCGCACATCGTGATCTGCCCAGGCAATTCTCGATCAGCCCATTTACAACGATCGGCCCACTACATTATATAACCTAACCACACCGACCATTAGAGTAATGAGAAATACTAAAGATATTTGTGAGCATTTATATATAATTTAGATAAGTTTTTTTTAAAAAAAGCTTACTAGCAATGTTGGTCGCACATTATTAGTATTCTTGTTAACCCCTCGTACTAAGCTAATTGCTTGTGTTACGAGTACGAGTGGGTTCACGTCGGTAGTGCAATGGGTGGGTTTCGAACCGGCAACCACATGAACGCAAGTCTGACGCCTTAGCGATATGACAGATTATTTCATGATGTACTTATCATAATTTCTTCTCTTTAAGTATGTACAATGACTAGCGCCGCTTCCTATATTAAATAATATAGGTTATTTAACATCGACAACGTAATAATCATAGATAGATGAAGCTTGAAATGGCTAGATTCGAAACGTTAGCGTTACGTTTATTAAGTTTCAAATGGTATTACCTATCTATACGAGTACATTATAGACTGTAGAAAAGTCGTGTCTGTAATTGCAAGATAATTGGGAAAAAATTGGTGGAGTAGACTAATTAAGCGATACTGACGCCGAATTAATGGTTTTTTGCAATGACATTATATAGTTAAAAAGAGGTAGACACGTTATCATCCTTCAAATGTGAATATTGTTTCGTGGGCAATGTTTGATTTGTATTGTTACATGCGGTTGACCGACCTAAGGTGCAGAAGTGTGTTTGACAGCGCTATTGACAACAATAAAATTTTATTTTTATGTGCCGTCTTGTCTTTTTGTCATGTACTGCATAAATTATTATACTAGAATAAGAAAAGAGCATTGAGTATCTTATCATAAGTAAGTTAATAAATTTGTGGCGTATCGATTCGCCCTTAAATAATCCTAAACGCACCCGTCGCGGCATGCAGTGCTATGTTTGTCTGTGGTCGGCGTCTATGGCTCAGAACGGAAGGACTTCCTTCCGATCGCCGGTTCGCCATCTTGTTCCGACCTCTGACGACTGGTACGGATGTATCAACTCTGAAGCCGATTCATGGCGGTCTGTGCTCTATAATAATTATATGATAATTAGTTATCTGTCTTGATTGTGTACGTATACCGACGATTGTGCGAGTAAGCAATAAACGATTCTACACAGACAAGCGACGAGTATTATTCATTCCTCGGCTAGGAGGCCGATTACAAATACTCCAAAAATTCATACCTTCCGTACAAATTATTTTATTTTTTCGTTGCAAATAAAATTTTAAATGAAAGAAAGAATCAGCTCATGCCTTATTAGTACGAGAGAAAGGGACTCAATACTTTTCATGTCACACGTCACTTTAAACGGACATACTGGACATATTATTTATGACAACTGCTTAGTGCTATTTCTTTTCATCTTAGGCTGCCTGCATCTATGCGCGCACTCATTAGGAAAGCCTCATTAGGAAGTTAGAGTCATTATGAAATGTTTAGTTTTATAGATATGTAGCATGACTAGAGATGGGTTTATGCCAGGGCATTTATTTTTTTCGCCCAAAATGCCTGGGCGGAAACCCATCTATATAGATAGGTTTATGCCAGGGCATTTATTTTTTTCGCCCAAAATGTATGGGCAGAAACCCATCAATAAGCGTGATTAAATTTTAGGAACATGGCGTATCTAATAGTATTATATCATTCGTTTTTGGAAAAAATGTCTGTCTGTATGTATTTCTGTATGTTCGTTTATAACTCAAGATCTACTTGACGGATTTCTATAAAATCTGGTGTATATGTAGATTATGAGCCTGGTCAACATTTAGGCTACTATTTATCCGGCTACAACTGCGCAAAAATGAGGGTACTGTTTTTTCTAACCATACATTATCCTTAATCATATAGAAAAATTGGAAAGAAATACATCAGCAGTATTGGCAGTATCATAAGACAACTTTAGAGCTTAATTTTATTTAAATCTGAACACTTTATCTAAAGTTATTGCAATCTAACTACTACAACTACCCATTAAAAACTAACATTAAAGTTAATTTCATAAATATGTACTAGACTTGCCGAGGTTAAAAGTATAACAAAATAAAGCATATCAAAATAAAAATATACTTACGGATACTGAATAAGATAAAGTAAATGGCTAACATACTTACCGATTTAACCAATTTTAGAGTAAAATAAAGAAGTTAACAAAGGGTGTAATTTTTTTATCTAACGTCTATTACGATGTCTTTATTACCTCATTAGAAACGAAATCATTCCTATTAATTCCACCCTAATAACAATAACTTACGCGTTGTATTGATATTCAAGAAAATAAAGGATCCTGCAAATGGAACCGAAAGCACCAGCTATACCCAATATTGCCAATGCGAAACTAACTCTCTTTTTATTTGTTTTTTATCACCTTTTAATGCCCTAACCGCTGAACAGATTTCGATAAAATCAGGCAAGGAGAAAGGTTGCATTCTGGGGAAGGACATAGTTCTAGACCTTTTATCTTAAGAAATCGTTTTGGGATGCGAGTGAAACCGCGGGCTGCAGCTAGTATAATTATAAGTATAGCGACGATAATATATAAGGTGGTGGTGACCTGACCGGTCAGGTCAGCACGACCCCAAGCTGGCTTACATAACCTTGGCTGATTATGATTAGCCTTGTCTGTCCTACTGCTGGGCAATGTCCTTCTTCTCATGTCTCTATCTATCTACATAAACTTATTGTGTTTTAATTAAGTTACAAGTTCTATTATTTTTACACAGCAGAACCAAGCTTTTCTTGGATGACATAAGAATAGTGAGAACAGTACATTTTTTTATAAATAATTATGAAATTATAACATTGTGGCGCCATCTCTTGATGGACTTACATAGCATATGTCTTAAGGGATGGGGGATGCCAAGCCATGCGTGATAAAGTTCTTTTTTGTATGACTAGATGGAGCTTTTCTCGTTTGACCCGATTCAGCTCTTGCAAGTCATAATATCCTGGTACTCAAGCGTAAAAATATTCACATCCGCATGCTCCGCCGAAAGCCGCAACTGATATTTTAGTTCCCGAACTCTTAAACTGTTTATTTTAGAAGGTCAAATGACCTTGACACCTAAGTTTGCGCCAAATTCTTTATAATTATTTTTTAAATTCAATGTATAAACCAAATTTTTGTAAATGGATTTAAGGTTGTAATTAATTATTGATACAACCAAACATGAAGGTACTACCTACCTACCTACCTACTATGTAAAATTTTCTCCTTGATTACCAAAAATCAAACAAAAATAAATAAACAGGGAATGTCAAAAATATAAAAATCCATTTTGTGTTTTTGCTAGACACTCATATTAATTTTATTTCATTATCAAAGGTGAATTATTATTTATTTGTTAAACCAAAACAAATAACATCATCCAGGCACCAAGAAACTGAATACGTTATTCTGATCAATATCTCAGCGATAGTAGTACTAGTGACACAGGACCTTGCAGGAGGTTGATCATGGATCTGAATACATTTTAGAGTAGGTAGGGCAAGCGAATTTAACCTTTAAAACCGAGTATATAGCTTCCTTATAAATGGCAATTCAACAATTTCGAATTAGTACCGTATTCATCCCCGGTACCAAGGTCACGTTTGTAGTAGTTGTCACTTATTTGATGAATTGTAAAAGTACATATTCTTACGTAAAATGCCAAAATTATACATACACTCTAGCTATTATCCTATGACCAAGTAAGGAATGAATAACCGCGACGTGGTACGATCCTTTAATACTACTTTTGCTTGGTCCATGTTAAAAAAATATGTGAATTATGTCATACATAATGAGAGGCGAGTACTGTCTTAACCACGGAGAAAATTTTTACCAATGGGTTCGATGAAGATAATTTTGTCAATATCAGCTGCATAAATTCCTTTTGTTGATTGTAAACATTTTTCCCAATATGTCAAACCATCAACCATCTCACTTATTTTTGAATTATACACACGAGTACTTTAACTACATTATAGCACTCATTAATTAATAAATCTGGATCATGTTCGAGTCTTGGTTCTGGTAGAAACGAGTCTTTATTTTAGTGGATAGCTCACATTTTTATATCCGGCCCTACATCGATTTTTATTATTAATTTCACAGACTGGTTTTGAGATTTAATTCTAGAATCAACTAGATATAACTTATAATCAATATCTATAGAGGAAAAACACTGTTAATTCATATTTATAGAATTAAATAAAAATAATACTTATTCTTGTTTTGTAAATATTGAAATTCCGATTTAAAATATAAAGGCACCGAGTCTAAGTCCTAATTCAAAATAAATCACGTGATTTAAAATTTTATTCGGAAAGTGATGACCAATGTAAAGATATTCAATCTAAATCAAAAGAAATTTAGAAACCTAGAATGTCAGCTGTATAATTAAACTAGCCATATAATGATTTGTTTCCACACACACCACGCATTAATATGTGAAACTTTCGTGCCTGCAAACTTTTCCAGACAGCAATGTTATTTTTACCTATGGGACCACTTATTATATAAATGAAAACAGAGTTGGACATATATAAATTGGATTTTGTTTCAGCAGGGGTTTTGTTTACTTTGCTATTTTATAGTTTGCTGAGGAGGAGTTTACACTGGTACTTTATTCACTTTAATTATAACACGCACTCTTCAATTTGAAACGATAAAAATAACACACTAGTAAAATATAAAAAGTTAATATCCAACATCACCTGCACAGCATCTTCATCCATTGCCACAACACTTGGCGTTGTTGAACAACACCAACTAATTCACACAACAACGCAACTTTCCCATTTCCGTGATCGACTACTTGTACAAAATGTTTTTTGTCTAAAATGTATGTTCATGTCATATGTCTGTAGCATTCCTCATATAAATGTGGGTGATTTGCATCGTAAGGCCGGGGTCGCGTGGCCCATAATCAATTTTTTTTATTGCCTCGATGTTAGTCGTTACGCTATTCGGATTCTTTCGTACATGCTAGTCCAATATGTAAGTTTTATTGGATTTGTAGGTACACTATGTATGTTATTTAACTCCACATACTTGATAAAGTTAAATAACGAACCCGTCTAATAATAGCACAATATTACTTTTTTTTATTAAAAGCCTGAGGCGAGGGTCTGTTTGTACAGGAGCGTTGATGACGTCACTATACACCAATATTGATAGCTTATGAGTGCAAAAATAGATATTATTGGGACTTATAAATGTTATAATCCATATTATTATTTCGACACTGACGACGATTTTTAAGATCAAAACTAATTAATTGTCGGTTTTATTTAAAAACAGTTCCCCAATACAATGTAGAGCACTGTAAGTTCCTTGTGCTTTTACATTCAAATAAGCAGTATGATATCGTAGCATAAAATACCAAGTTTTTTAAGCTGTGCTGATACTAAAATAAAATGTGGTACTAAATAGTTTAGCTGTCGTAATAATTCCTTTATTACGCTCGCAATGCCCTAGAAAAAGCAAATTATGTTCATATTCTATGAAGGTGTATTTTCATTTGCAATAGTTTTCCTTTCCTAATAAGTTTTACTAATATTTACTTAGACGTCATTTTAGCAGACCTTGGTTGCTCACGACTGAAAATGGCTAATAATCCGATGTAACAGCCACCGCCAATTGTCACAGACTTTGTCAACCTTAACAGACCCACTTTTGGTTCCTGAACTAAAAGACGGTATTGGTGCTATCTTCTGCTACGCTTTCTCTTTTTAGAGATGTATGTAGGAAAAAAATTAAAGAATGTAATATTTGTGGTACGGAACGCAAGATGAACGAGTGAAGATGATAGGTGAGAAAGAGAAAGATTGATAGAAAAATATGGCGATTTATGGTGTGCAAGGAGCACGATGTGAAAGAAGTAAAATTTGTTTTAATGTAATTTTATTTCACATCGATCCCCTACATGTATTTAAGTCGTAACTAACAGCTTGGAAAACCTCAACGATATTTTTTTTAATTCTTAATCATTGATTTATAAAATTTCTTGTTGACTGCTACGCTTTGTGGCTACGCAATATTCGTAGCGGCGCGTAGCAGATGTTAAAAGTATAAAACCACTAACATCTATTAGGAGCTACGGTAAAGGACAATATTCGAAAGACAAATATTATTTGGTATGTTTACTTAATGATTAATAATGAATTAAATCCTCTCCTTCTTTGTAGGTAGTACGAAATTATTCTGGCTACGAATAATTTCGTAGCCTCCGTAGCCTCTACGACTACCTGATGACTATGAATTTTTAACATAGACACTGGGTGTAGCGTCCACGGTGCAGTGTTATGCTTTTATTAGAAGTCATTATAGATGGGTGGTGATCTGTTGTATAATAAATATTTATATTTACTCTTTTTACCTATCTATCTTCTATATATCTAAGTAAAAAATTAATGTTTGTTTGTTTGTCCTCTGAATATTGCTATTGCGATTAAATTTTGGTGAGTTGTTGTGTGCGTGCCTAGGAAGGTTTAAATGACGAAAAAAAACAAAAAAGAGGCATTGCAACGCATGCCGGGGACGGCTAGTTATGTATATAATGCAGTTTATGTAGACTTTAAATTAGTTTAAATGTAAAACATTCATAAGTTTATAATAGTTCAGTGTATTTCACGATAAAGAATATCCACTGCGTCTGGTGATGGACCATGTAATAATGTTTAACTACAAGTAAGGCCCAATTATGAATACTATGCTACTAACAATAATATAGGTATACAGTCCTATCTAAATTATTCGTTTTACCTACCTAAATGCAAATTAATATCCACTGCTAAGTTCAATATCAACTTCCATGATCGTATTTTAATAGCTACGTTGTTAAATAAATACCTCGGAGTTTTCCTCATCGTCGTCAAAATGGTCATACTTCACGAAAGCGTACCGCAGTTGGTTCTCAAACAGCTCTCTGGCTTCAGCTTTTTCTATAGCACTAACTGCTACTTTCTTCATAGCTACTCAACACACGCACTTAGAATATAGTCTCTCACGAACTTTCAATCATCTCTCCAGTACGCACAATCGCTTTCCCATCACTTTTAGAAAATATCTATAAATTTCCAGATATATGTATCCGAAATTAACCAGCAATGATGTGTTTTAGCGATTTCTACTGTCCATATGAGAGATACTAAAACGGTAAAGGTGTAAAAGTATCGACAAAACATTCTATCTAGGTGTTTATGGGGGTGGAACGGTAGGTAATTACTTTCCATCAAATGTGAATTGGATATAGACATGCATGCATAGATTTTGTTGAATTTTCATTCATTCAAATTAATGCGTATAATATCTACGAGGATACTTTTTGCACAAATTGTTCTTTTGCATTAATAATTTCTGTAACAAGATTTAGCATGAATTATTTTAAACGTAATGCAAACTTATTGACATAGTTTATTACATAACAGTGAATAAATATGTTCTAATTAATAACTGATCCCATATTTATTCCACTTTACACTTTATTTAAAACGTCTATTTTAGGAAATGTTAATTTTTGCTTGATGAAATGTGTATAATTTATAATGTATTTAATGTATAATTCATAATAATTGTATGTATTATCCCTGTGTAATGTATTCCATTATGGGTACAATTACCTAAATAAAAATGAATTTATTATTATTTATTATAAATGATAAATATTTTTATACATGGTTGATTTGCCTGATGGTGGCCTGCCTCCTGGTTTGCAGGAGTTTGAATTTTTTTCCACTTATTAATAAATGGCTTGTACGTTTATGCCGATAACATACGAGTATTATAAGAATTTAGGCTATAGTAAAACTAACTCTAAATACTATACTATAGTGACTGATAGATAATTGTAAATATCGATGGATAACTGTAGTTACGATTGATTTTTCGACCAAAATTTGGCTGAAAACTTTCAATGACAGTAATGAAATAATGTTGTGAAATGATCTTGGTTTAACATCTCTTGTAAATGTGCCTAATTGTTACATTTTTGCCTCTGTTTCAGATATATTCGCGAAAAACATACATACTGCTGGAGTGATTTTCCAATGATGTCATAGAATAGTGATTTATAGGGAAACAGGTGGATATAATGTAATCAAAATAATAATTTTATTGCTCAATGTAGGTACCTACATGGTCTACAAAATCCAAATTAGTGACCTTTAAGATATAAAAATATTTTTTACTGTTGTGGCGTTTTCGTATACTGATATTGTAAAACTTCCGTCTTCCGATAGGAAATGGAAGATTTTGAATTCCACGAAAAAAAATGTTTTCTTATTAGTCATGTTATAGTTATGTCAGAAAATATGAACTTTTGTTTCCACCTAAGGTCGCATTAGTTTAGCCCTAGTAATGGAAAACCTACTCATAATCATACTGTCACTCTAGTTCTTGAAAAAGAAAAGCAATAAACACTTTTACATAACAAGACATGACATAATCATCATCTCTTTTTTAATAGTTTTGCTTCAAGTTATGTTATTCTTGTTGATCATTTCATCATTGACAATGTGATATAAATATGTACATACATACGTAATAAGTATATAAGCCTTTTCTCGCATGCTTATGCAAACACTAAGGAGTATCATTTACTACGATTCTTGCATACTTCTTTTGCACCTTCCACTTTCAAGCAATATTTTATAATACACACTCTTCTCTGTCACATTTCATCACTTATACACTACTCGAATATGGCTGAGCTGTCGAAATATTCTCCAAACAGTATTCCGATATAACACCAAGCCACATATGAGCATATGCCTACAAGCCGCCTGAACAGTACGTATACCACTTTATTACTTACCGTCGGCAAGTTAGCCTAAAAAGTATATTTTTATCTTATGACCTAAGATCATAAGATAAGTTTAGCTGTCGCAGGCATTCGTAAAACATCCGACTACTAAAAGAAAAAACAGAATCAATATATTGTGCCTACTTGTGTTAGTGTGAGCTCGCGTTCTACTATACATTATACTGCTAGTAGGCTATACTACTACTCATTCAAAAAGCTACTATTTTTATTAGTTATACTTATGCATAGCCTTTATCTTTTATGGTATTATTTTAGTTTTACGGACTTAGTGTAATAATAACTTTATATAATTGCTATTTTGACCAGGGCCCTAATTCACATCACATTTTCTCCGTAAGATTGTAACACCATTTATTTTAAAAGAGTGGAGTTTCTTGCCGCATTCTTCTCCATAGGATCAACCTTTTGGGACCGTGCAACTAGAATCATAACGTTTCATAAACGATTTTAAAAGCTTATTTGAAAAAAAAAATTTGAACTTGAACTCCCAAAAAATATTGGTTTTGAGAATTAAGCCAGCATATCATTAAGCGTGCGTTTTAAAGCAATTAAACGAAACTATTTTCAGGCCAAGGGCCGTATTATAACGTGATAACGCGATCATTTTTAGGTTGTAAGAAAGAGATGAGGCTATTGAATATGTAGAGCGGCATCTCTTTCTCACAACCTAAAAATGATTGCGTTAACACATAATAATAAGGCCCCAAGTCAGGAATTTACATTTTATTCATTAGCAACAAGTCATCGTTGAAGTTGTGATCCATCGTTGAAGTTGTGATCACCCATCAACAGACTGACCACGGCAAGCGCAGCTTTACCTTGCAGATGTATAGACTCAATTTTTTTTAGGCCGTTTTTATGGCTCTACGCTACTCTTAAATCATTACGAACCACGTAATTGATAAATCATTGTAAACTGTGTTTTATTCCCTTTATTACCCACGACTGAACAGAAACGGTATATGCGTTTAGGGTGAGAGGGTATTTGTTTGTTTGTTTGTGTGTGCCAACGAATGTTGCCACTTATCGCCAGAACGGTTTGTAAGATTGAGACGCGGTTTTCTGTAAAGGGTTCGTAATTTATCGGCGATTGTTCATAGATAGGTACAGTAAACGTTTACAGCATAAATATCATATTACAATTATAACCTCAAAAATATTACACTTAATCATCATCATCATATCAGCCAATAGAAGTCCACTGCTGAACAAAGGCCTCGCCCAAAGACTTCCACACAGACCGCTTATAATATGCCGCCTGCATCCAACGACTCCCAGCGACCTTTACCAGGTCGTCCGTCCATCTTGTTGGAGGTCGTCCCACACTACGCTTAATAAATAATAATAAAAATAATAATAAAAACTTCTGTATTAAACTAGCACCGGTAAAAAATATAAAAAGTCAAATATTAAGGTTTAAAAATATACTTACATGTACTAAATAAGACAAAATAAGTAAAAAAACGTAAGTATTTTTTTAGTTTCTATAGAGGCTTAATGTAGTTGAAGTGGTTGCCCTTATTGAAAGTTTAATGAGTTTAGGCTAATGTAGATTTATTTTAATAAACCTTCGTCAAAATGTTATTATCCACAGAGCTCTGATAATACCAACTTCAAAGGTACATTTATATTTTTTAATTTTATTTTTTACTCAGAATAACAAACAGTTTTAAAATTAAATTATTTGTTCGCAACTTCATTTGCATAAAAAACATACATTTTTATGGCTAAAGTGACGTCAGATGATTTTACAGTATACCACTGTCTTACCAAAACGAATGTGAACACGAATCAAATTAAATTCTTTATGACCGCTTTCAAAAGTTTCCTACTTTCTAAAGTATGTGTGTAAACGTCGGTCGTAAAGTCATAAATATCGGCTCGAATGCGGCACGAACGCGAGCGTGCGTTCCACATACAGTGTGAGTAGGTGATACGTACCCGGTTGATCTCCTCCTCCGCCAATAGCATGGCCTGTGCTCTGTCCTTATCATCCATGTCCATGTGTCAAAATAACTCCTACTAAACAATTAGTTACACAAAAAATTGCAACGTAAAAAAAACGCCCGACGTCAGGGCGACGTACAAAACAACTGGTACACATTACCCAGGAATTTTTCCAAGGGCTTATTAAAAGAAGGAGAAAGTAAAGCAAATTAGAGCAATATGGTATATTAATGTTAAAAGTAATTTGGTTCGGATGCGAAGCGCAGCGGACGGTGGCGTGCGATCACGCGCGCTCGGGACGTCACCGGCTTGCACCAGCCCGCCCCAAGTTTGTTTTAAAATCCATATTATATGGCAAACCTGCGACAAATCACTCGAATCCGTTATACTTTATATTGGCTAGAATTAATAGAAGGGCAAGGACAAGGGTAAACTTGGTACTTATATATTCCTATAAGAGCTTTTATTATCAGAAAGTTCTGCAGAAATAGACCTGGAATTCTACCGGTGAACAAATATTAACATTACGCCTGTCTTTTCCAAAAGGTTAAGCAGAGGTGTACTTAACTAATGTACACCCATAATTCATCGGTATGTTTAGGTCCCATGTAATAGGGAGCGAACCTATTACCATTAACCGGGAACAAATCTAAACTCCGAGCTGCTACTAGGAGTTTCATAAAAAAACAATAACAGTTTGCTCAAGCTGAGAATCGAACCCAGGGCATCTAAAGTAGCAGTCGTGCTTATGAACACTAGACTAATGGGGCAAATAAACAAATAAGCATCTCCTCTGTTGTTGCAGGTGTCTATAGGCGACGATGACCATTTACCATCAGGTGGCTCGTCTGATCGTTTGCCGACGATAAAATATAAACATAAAATGGAAATCTTCAATGACCGGTCTCCATTTTTATGACTGTTTCATAAAAAAATATTTTCTATTATGTTTGCTAATAGGGAATATGCATGTCATATTATATTATTTACTAGCTTTTGCCAGCGACTTCGTCCGCGTGGAATAGTTACTTTGTTCCCTAGTTCTTCGCCCGCGGTTTCACCTGCGTTGCCCCGTTCCTAAGGGTTGTAGGAAGTAGTAGAAGAAAGAAGTAGGAACGGGGTTCCTAAGGGTTGTAGCGTGATGTTTTATAGCTTGAAACCTTTCTCATGAATCACTCATTTTCCCAACATTTCCCTTCACTGCTCTGCTCCTATTGATCGTAGCGTGATGAAAAGTATACTATAACCTGCCCAGGAGTATGAAGAACAATTGTACCAAGTTTCATTGAAATCCGTCGAGTGGTTTTTGTTTCTATAACGAACATACAGACAGACAGACAAAAATTTTACTGATTGCATTTTTGGCGTCAGTATCGATCACTAATCACCCGCTGATAGTTATTTTGGAAATATATTTCATGTACAGAATTGACCTCTTATTATAAGTATGGATATGGATGAATTGTTTCCGTAAAATCAGTCACAGTTTACCTATGCGTTTTTAAATTTTATTGATTCTTTTATCCAATCAAATAACGAACATGGGAGAGGACTGAAATCAATTTTATACCTCGTAATTACAAACCTAAATGTTTATGGTGACATCATAAAAGTGCCAAAAGCAACGTGTAGGTACTTTAACATAAGTTCCGTTTGGATAATCCAGAACTAGGTTTCAAATACCGTAAGTCTGAAGATACTACTAAAACTTATATTATACGTATTAGTTTTGGTAGTAAGACGGAATATATTATAGTACCCATATAAATATGGATAGGAAACCTCCGTGTGCGAGTCTTACTCTTACTTAACCAATTTTTAGGGTTCCATAGTCAACAAAGAACACTAACAGTTGCACCATTTTTTATTTTTGATAGGTTTACGCTTGGCCGCCTGTTCGCCTGATGTTAAGCGACACTGCAATCTACGATGGAGCGCGCTTGCTTAGAAGAACTGATTCATTCATGATTTAAAGACACCCAGATTATATCTATCGGGGAAGATATAAAAGTGGACATATAGCGTTTCGTTCGGGTTTTCGGAATGTCCACCATGAATCGATGACGCGATTTTGTGTGTCTGGTCATCCGGTAGTAGAAAGGGCAAGGGGAAATAAGATGTGACGCACACTCTTCGAAATACATCCATAAAAAAATGCCATGTCCGTAGGTACATCTATCTGTCTGACTCTTAGTACTAGAAATCTGTAATTTGGAATGGGTATAGGGACATATAACTAACCCTATACGTAGCAGAAAATCCATTGTTTTTAAACGTTATTAGCCGTGAAACTGTAAGCTCTTATAACATGAAACAAGAATTCCCTTATAAGTTCGCATATTGTGTCGGGCAACTACGGAAACCTACATTGCGCGGTGCCCGACACGCTCTTGGCCGATCTTTTATAATACCTACCAAGTTGGCTAGTAGTAATAATATTAATTCGTGTTCAAAATTGACTAATTACCCACCGTTTACACTGAAATAAAGCGTTCAGACACTAAAACTACCCATTAAATTAGAGTTGCGCCCTTAGCGCTGTATTACTCTCCCTTCGATAGATGGCGTTGTGCAGTTTCTACACCCTGGCTGAATCGCGCTATGGTTTCGTTACACGAATTTAATAGGGTGCTTAGCGTGCGTTTGAATCGTTCTCCCTGTCCAGCTCTAATCGAGCTTTAGTGTAAATTTTTGAAAGTCTCTGTTCTTACACAGAGATTCATAAAGTTATATGAAAATGTAGGTACTATGTAAACAATGTTCGCATTGGAGTTGTTCCATAGTCAACAAGAAACTCTTATAGTGACGCGTTGCCTGTCTGTGTCAGTCCACGCCTCCATGGCTTAGCCTAGAAAATTATAGTAGGTACTAGAAAACTGTTTTGGCATAGGTATACATATTAATCACACCAACAAATTGATAAAATCGCCTCTTTGCTTCAATAACGTGTTATCTTGGAAATACAAAATTTTACAGTAAGCTGTTTTTAACTTACAAAAAACCATTTTACCTAAAAGAATATTATTTTAACTTATTTTAAGATTATGTATATAGTTAAACAACTAAGCTTTCTGAAATTATAAGCAAGTTTTGATAATATTATTATTATTATAAAAACTTTCTCAAGATAACACGTCATTGAAGCAAAAAGGCGAAATATAATCTTGAAAATAAATTTTAATTTCGTGTGAGTTACCGTCGTCCTGTGGGTGGTTTTTAGATGTTATTAGCCATTAAACCGTATCTACTAAAGGAAATATATGATCATAGTATCAAACAAAAGCCCTTTCTAAGTCCATATAAGTATTGTGTCCGTTAACTACGGAACCCACAATACGTTTGGCCCGACACGCATTACCATCTAATAGCAAGTACCTAATAATTTGAATACCTGTTTAAAATTTACTAATTACCTAAATTAAGTAGCTATAAAGCCGAAATAAAGCATACAGCCACAAAAACCACCCATTATAATAAAGTTGCGCCCTTAGCGTTGTATTAGGTACTCTCCCTTCGATAGATGGCGTTCTGCAGTTTCCACACCCTGGCTGAATCGCGCTATGGTTTCGTTACACGAATTTCGTAGGGTGCTTAGCGTGCGTCCGAACCGTACTTACTCACTTTCCAGCTTAATGGCTAAATCCGAGCTATTGTGAAAATTTTTGAAAGTCTCTGTTTTTACTCAGAGATTTATAAAATTATGTATGTGTAATTCTCAATCCTTCGGGGTTGGCATTATCAACTAACTACAACCATTGACTACAGCCACATGCTACGATTCTTGTATACCGCTTTAGCTTGGTCCACATTACATACATCTTGTCATACACCCGGGCCAGTTACGAGTACTACGCACATAACTTGGCAGTCGCAATACTAATAATAAAATAATGAACAAATTCTAATAAACCTCTATTATCTGACACCACGCATTGACCACGGAATCAGCTTTATTTTAATAATGGTTGTATATATTTTCGTCGGAGCTGTACCAAGCGTGCCTTATCAAGCGTGCCCAATAAATAAATAAATATTGTATTCACCATCAATATGAAATGAAGATTACTTGCCAGTGCTACATAAATTATCTTTTGTTTGAACGACCACGGTATTAACTCAAAAAAGTAATGGATCCGGTGGAAGAGTTCGCAGGGGCCGACCTCGGCGAACGTACCACAACCAAATAGTTGTACGGGAGCATAAATGAAAATAAATAAATCGCGGACGTCTAAAAGGTTAGGTTAAGAACACCCTAAACCGGTGACCGTGCATAAGGAGATTAATGGACGTAGATGAAGCGGAAGTGGTGTGGTAGGATCGTAACAGGTGGAAATCTATAGTCTGCCTACCCCAATGAGAGACAGGCGTTAAAATACGTACTGCAATGGCATAATATAGTTAACATTGTACCTATGTATGAATGTCATCTAGACCAAAGATATGTATTTGATTGTGTATATCGCTTTTTACAAAACTGCAAGTATTAAGTGACAGTCGAACGAAAAAATACAGTATAGCTATGACTATTGCATGACTTTATTCTGCTTGTATTAGATAGTATTAGTACATATTAGGCAGTAGTAGCAAAAAAACAACAATAAATTGGACTCACATTACCTCTAAGGACGAGTTTTCTCACTAAATAATTTTTCGTGTCGTGGCACTGTTCTGATATTATGAATAATATTATTGTATTTTTCATCTTTTCAGAATTCATTTATAAAATAACCAAAAATGCCAACAACTTTGACAATCGTTTTAATGGAAACCTTTTTCGAAATACCCCCACTAAACGTAGGAACTTACATCTTATGTCATGAGACGTAAACAGAAATAATTGGTTGCCTATAGGTGCATAGATAATATATTTTTATTTAATTATTATGTAATAAGAAAGTGTGAAAATTCTTGTGTGAAAATTGTGGACGTCAGAATTGGATCCAACCTGGATAAAAAATTGTGTTATTTAAGACTATAATCTATCTCCGTGTCAAATTGCATCCAGATCCGTTCTGGCGTGAAAGAGTAACAAACATCCATACGTCCATACTCACAAACTTTCACGTTTATAATATTTGTAAGGATTTACCACGACAAAATCACTTGCGGATAACTTCAGACGTAATTTGTTATCTCGGGGGTAGGTACCGTCTAAAGACTGTTACATTATCAACTGTAGGTACACACAATGACTGATGCATACGTTCCGGTAAATGGGACTGGTCTACTCAAAGCTTCTTTCTTCAAAAGGCCATTCCAGACATTATCTTACAATGTAATTCACATATTTGGTGGATACTAAATACTATGTCTGGACTTTAAAAGAGACTATGATTCTCCGAGTTTGTTTCGGTGTTTCTTCTCAGAGGTCGTCAGTTAGAAAATGCCGGGTGCCATCTAGTTAAAAAAGAAATACTTCCAATAACCAAGCTGCTACTGAGAATTGCATACAATAATCCAATAACTCTGCTCGGTCCGTGTCAAAGGGATCTCCATAGTAGCCAATTTTTTTTAACAAATAACAAAATGGCAGCGCTGTTCAAATAATGACTTCTATAGGCAAATTTTTGATACCTTGGGTTACATTACAGTAATTTTCATAGGGATTTCTAATTAAAAAATACCGCCTATGTTACTCGTTGATAATGTTGCTTTATACTGGTGAAAGATTTTTAAAATCGGTTGTGGTTTAGGCTAAAGCTTAACAAACAAACAGACACAAATTCACTTTCACATTTATAATAGTTAAAGTAGATTATGTTATGACTGCAGTACTACATTTTGATCAGTATAGGTAGTCAGTAGAATCAAATAAAATACAATTATATTATCAATCAGCATTTATTTGAGCACAATATCATGCAGTTAACATGCATCCTGACATTACAATGATTTTAATAATTCATGTTATCCATATAGTAACAAAACTGCAGACAATTCATAGAAAACTCAGAAACAAACATACTCAACAATCAACCTTACCCTTATATTCATTATATATTATTATTTATTATTAGTTTTCATATATATCTATCAAAAGTATAGGTAACTATTTTATATTAGGTATTTGATTTTGGTGCAGAGCATATTTCACTTTACAAAAAAGAGAAACTGATTTCATTCTTTTTACTAAATTAACAAATATCGGTACATAATATACCTACATTCCTATGTAAATAAGTATATAAAGAATCATACTATACGTTTACGTATATTCGCACACAATTGGTAAAGGCGCAAGTCAACAAACGTAGGCAAATGAAATTGGCGTTGGGCCAGCCTCACGGATCATATTTTGGAGACGTGCGTGTCTATAAACCTAAAAAAATTAGCTGTAAAAAATATAAACTCTTATTTTTAATTTGATTGAAAAAAAGATGCTTAGTTTTTAGGGAATGTGTATTTTATTCCGCTTCCACAGTCACCTACTGACATAACCTGACTACCAATATCTATTGCCGCCGATAAAACTGGGATAGGATTTTTCTTTGCCGAAAATACAAAAGTAAAGGAAAAAATACAAAGTACCGAAAGTACATACATACCACATTTTATTCCTTAGTTTTTAAGCAAGTTCATATTCTTCTATTAAAACTTAATAGATTTAAAACTCATTATTTTAATGGACTATTCCCAAGCACGTACCGATCACAATGTTTTAAATTACAAGAGTCATTGTAACCGCCGACTGACCTACAAATATTCTATGCATTCCAAAAGTTTCAATATTCGTACAATCAATATGCTGAATTGTTTTACTTTACAAGCAAACCCTGTTGTTAACAATACTGTTATTTTACATAATATAACTATTCTGAAGCATAAAATATATCACAAATAACAACATTATATATAAATCCGAAGTTCTGAACTAAATATTAACACTGCAAATGAAAAACTGCCACACTCTGCTCTTAATCAAAAGTGGTAGGTGTACAATTAATGCACATAGTGCAAATAATATATATTTAATGTCGTAACTAATATAATAGTTTCAATTACCAAACTTTATGACTAATATTAAGAACTAGTTATTTATTGCCCGCGGTTTCACTCGCATCCCATGGGACAATCACGCAAAAGTTTAATAGTCGTTAAGTTTTCTGAGATTTGTCTTTGATCTGCGCAATTTTCTTATTTTTCTTTCTGTAAGAACCTTCTACAAAGCATTACAAAATTTTTAAAAGCAGATTAGTTCTTTTTCTAGTTATGGCGTGACCAAGGGAAATAGGGATTCATTTTTTATATATATGATGTGTTTGCTTGGAGCCCAATTAACACACAATATTCACGTTGATCTCGCAATGACTACTGTTATTGTTAACCTAGAATATGCTTAAGACCTAAATATTACGAGAAACCAATGGAATTCTGATTTTGGCAACCAATGAAGCGAACAAAATGGTTACAGCAAATTGGATCATACTCATATATGTATATCACCACGTAGAAATAAAATACGGGAATATTATGATGATTGACCATGATTTCCTCGATTTAATTGTAACATGATCGCCTTGATTAATACTAAAACAATAATAATTAATGTTTTAGTCGTTTATCCATTTTCAACAAAGAAATTATAGAAAGTTCATGTTCGTTGGTAGGCTGAATGCAAATCGATGGTAATCACGGTTTTTTATCTCACAATAAACGTATAATGATTAAAAGTTAAACTCATTTGGCAAGTAATAATTAAACTTGGTACACCACGGTCCACAAGATAGTCGACATGTGTTAGCCGAGAAGGTTATTTAACAAAGAAATTGTACAATTCCATACATTATAAAAAACAAACGGAACAGTTCATTGTAAATTACATGTCACAGTAAATGTAACATAAATAAGAGAACTTCGTTAAAACGTTTCGTTTATAGCCTTCCCGGACCTGCACGAGGAGCACTGTACAACTTCAAGTGACGTAATCACGCTCTTGAGATTCTAAATAATTTTGCTCGAATGAAAATTAGACTACCTTCGGCATGTTGTAACTTGGTATACATAATTAAAAAGAAACTCTGGACAATCCGCTTATCGACAGCTGGCTATCATTGTAAAATTTTTATGATATATATATTTATTTTCTTTTACATTTACTTACAGTATACCCTAAGATATTTCTATATATTTATTAAGATTTCATATTATTAGTAGAATATAAAATGATACATGATGTTATTACTTAATCTTCGATATAATACAATAATTATGTTACTAAATAAATCACATGTAAATAATTGTACGAAGAAATTTGTTTAGATACTGGCGTATAGACTGAATTCAAATTTGATTTATGTAAACGCAGGTCAGAACTTCATTATAGTGAAATATTTAAATTCGGTAAATAAGGCATGTTTGTATTAATATGTGGTAAGCACAATAGATTATAGTTTACTTTTCTTGGAATTAAAATATTAGTTTTATTTTCTTATATATAACTAATTCATAATTAACATTAATTCTAGGCAAGTTAAACAATTTACATTTTTAGGAACATTGTCATTTTTGCATCTTATTTTTTCAACAACGTACCGTTACGATACTAATTTATTATATCTTTGGAAATCAAATATTTATCTAATACAGCCGATAACACTGCTGACTGAAGGATATGTCCCTATTCCACCAATATGACAGTGTATATTATTTATTTACAATTTTGTACCGAAAATATATTTTTCTTTCCTCTCCTCTCTCTGCTTTATGGTATCCTCCAGGTTATGTGCCACAGCATAGCGTTATTTGTTGATAATTGACACTGTTTGAAGCCTCACTCGTTCTGTTAGACCAAAGACATATTACATGATTTGGTATCACTTTATTGAAGTACTTTAGATTGGTAAATAATGAAACAGGAAGACTGCACTAAAATAATATAGAAATCCACTGACGAATGGTTACGTATACGATTGATCCCAGTTATGCCAAAATGTACCAAATCACAAATAAAATTGTCGAAGTTAATTTCACTAAACTGATCGGAGTGATTAAAATTTATATTGTTATTCAGCAAAAAGAAACCAATATCCACACATTTAGGACACACAATAAAAGCAATGTGGCTTGGTACATATATTTTGGCATAACTGGAGAGCCAAATTTTTCTTGCGACGCTTTTTGGCCCCTTTATGTGGGTTATTATTGTTGTGTCGTAGATTTTTTTGGATTATAAGAATGTGGCATCAAAATCATAAATAGCTCTCGTTCAGACCGAGATATCTATAAAACATTAATAATGCATTTGGATTATACAAAATTAATAAGTAACTTTTCAAATTGTTCATCGTTCTATCTATATCGATACTATAAGCATCTTTCAGGAATTACATTAACTGGTAACACCTTGTAGGTACTAGCAACTGGTGGATGAGACTTGAGATTTTTCAAGCAAGTCTAAGCTGATCCCACAATTGAATATCTGTCTTCCACAAACTAATTGACATGCAACGTCGATATCCTTACAATAAACGAATTATACCGGTTTCTGACACTTACGCGAATATTAGATAATGAAATAAAACTATTTTTTACGGATTTTATCGGATAGCCAATAGTTAATAAAAATGTAAGGTAGCTGTTAGTAATTTTAATATTAAGACGTCCAACACCTCAGTCTACCTGTGACCATGAATGCTGTAAAGGATCCAAAACGTCGGGATCAAATAATATTTATAACGCGATAAAATCCTAAAAAGTAGTTTTATTTTAAAATAAATGAATTATTCGATATTTAGTCATCTTACCCCTAGGATTATTATATTTTCAGTATGTATTTTTATGACAATTGATTTTAAGAATATACAGTCCCATGAAGTTAAATACCTACCACACATTAACAGCTACGTGATGACGAGTCGCGGGGTAGGCAGTATTGAAGAGTGTTCCGCAAACATCAGTGCTGTCATCCACTTGAGATGGTCCTCAGTTACCGCGCCTGCGATAGTGCACCCGAACCATGGTTTGTCCTTACTCCTGGTAAATAAAACATTGAAAGACATAAATGTATGCCCATGAGAGGCAGGGTAATATTACATAACTTCTACGCACGAAATGACTCAGTCTTCTCTTACATATTTTCCATTTTGAAGGTATTCGAGAGTCATCTAGACTCGTTGAGGATGACACCAGCAATTTGTTGGTATAGTGACCGGCTAATATAGCTCGGGAGTTATTTTTACTGGTTTGCAGCCATACAATCGGTCATAGAATTCCTCTACCTCCTCGAGAATTTCGCTTTGAGGAAAGTCATGCATGCGGGTTGGCGACAGCAGAGTAGGCACCTGTCTCTCGCCATTGGAAATTAACTACGCCAATGTTTATACTGTTACGCCGAATAACTATTACAAAGACGGAGATGGGTCACGAAGATTTTAGATAAGTCGGAGAAGCACGTAGAAAATTGGAAAGAATGCGCTCGAACGCGATACTCATATAATAATAATAATTCAAGCCCGGGTTCAAGGTCAATGCCCCTAAACAATAGACGAGCAAGTACCTACTCGCATTTTGTGGACCTATCGAGATTGTTCGATTCTAGAATTTCCTGACTCCTATAAATATCGGTCGTGAAGGTCGGCTAGGTAGTAAATTAGTTCTGGACACGGTGAAGTGAATATCGAAATGAAGTCAAGCGATTACAAGTGTGACATTATAGTGCGACAAGTGATAATGTAGTGACTTTCTCTGTAATTTCAGTTGTGTGTTTGTCAAGTTAATTAAAGTATTTGTTGTTTCGGTGAAATTGGTGTTAATTAAATTTATTCCCAACCCCAGTTCGTAACATTTGGTGTCAGAAGTTGTGGGATAAATTATGCCGGTTTTACCAACGGAAGACACGGAAGGTATCCGTACTAGAAGTCAGCGGCAGTAAGAGATGGATCAGAGATGATTTGGAGATTTTCCGCCACTACCTGTTGGTCATCAGCCACCAACTATAGACCCAGTTGCTGGTCCATCTGAAACTTCTGCAGCACGAACAGTTGACCTGGCGGCCTTGATGGCAATGATGCAGATGTAGGACACCACAAGACATTGAAAGACGCCTTAGGCCACACCTTAGAAGTAGAGGCAGTTAGACAGGACCATCGGACTCATCGTATCCGGGAAGTCGTGCTGCCAACATGCCATCTGTGTGGGGAAACAGGCCATTTCCAGGAATTATGCCCAAAGCGCAGCGGAAGTCGAAGGGATGGTTGAGCATCGCCTAGATGCTACATTTGTGGAGAAAAGGGTCACCTCCGAGCTAATTGCCCAAAGGGAACCACGTGGTGAGAAAAGACACAAGATGATACAGTAAGGGTGGTGAATGCCACCACCGAGGATCAAGAGGGAAACGAGTAAAAGCCAGGATTACGGGGCGAGTGGTGGTTGGTGTGGAAGGAGCCCCAAGGATTTCGATCTCCTAAGCTCATGATGGGAACAGCCTGATCATCAAAGGCGAAGTCAATAAAATACCTTATAAGCTGATTGATACTGGAGCTTCTCGCACTGTCGTGAATTCTCAGCTAGCACGTCGGGTTCTTGGAGACTGCATCAGCAACCGCGAGTGCATACTATTAGTAACAGTTCTGAATAAATCTTTATGGAAGGTGCAATAGCCGGGAAGATGTTCTGCTTGAAGAAAACAGTTCTTCCTCCTAAGTCGGAAACAATCGTCCCAGTAGCTCTGCCACAGAACGCTGAGCGGAAAAATCTATGTGTTTTCCTAGAGAGGTCAGACGATGACTTACCATGGAAGATCTAACAATCAATCCAACCAACAAGTAGTACTTGTGAAGAAATAGCCTGGATGCGACATTGCAACGATCAATGTACTGGTAATACCGTTCAAAATCCAAAGTTTAACGTGGGAGCTCTTTGAAGGCTGTAGAAATCATCTGTCTGATAAAGAAGCGAACAAGGCTAAGAAGATGTTGCTCCAGTACGCTGACATTTTCTCTTCAAATGATGCCGATATAGGAAAGACAGGACTGGTGCAGCACAGAAGTAATACTGGTAACGAGTCACCAATTCGTCAGCGACCTAGAAGACTGCCACTGCCACTGCTGTGGTTATTGGCAAGTGGAAATCGACCCCAAGGACAAAGGGAAGAGTGATTTCTCTACGGGAAAAAAGCTGTGGCAATTTAAAGTCATGCCGTTTGGACTGTGCAATGCGCCTGCTAAGTTTGAGAGACTTATGGAACTAGTTCTCACTGGCCTTATTGGAGACGCCTGACTGGTCTACTTGGATGACATTATCATTGTGGGCCGAACGTTTGATGACCACCTTCAAAATCTCGAACGAATGCTATCAAAAATCCGAGGAGCCAATCTCTCAATAGTCCGAAAAAGTGTTCATTTTTAAACGTCAAGTGAGTTTACTGGGAGTCGTGTCAGAAAAGGGTGTTGAAACGGATCCAGTGAAGTGGGTGGTTCCGAAAGATAAGACCCGAGGCAGAGTATTTCTTGGCTTGTGCTTTTACTATCGACGATTTGCAAATAATTTCTCGGACATTGCGAAACCTCTACACAAACTGACTGAGAAAAAGACACAGTTCTGCTGGGACGCAAACTGTGCGGGCTTTTCAAGAATTAAAGAAACATCTTTGCAATACACCTATTTTGGGCTACCCTGACACTGAAAATGAATTCATCGTGGAGACGCAAGTAATACAAGAATTGGTGGTGTTTTGTCACAGCGAAAAGGTGATCAGGAAGTTGTGATAGCCTACTTCAGTAAATCGCTGTCCAAACCAGAAACTATTGCGTCACAACGAGAGAACTGCTAGCGATAGTTAAAACGTTGCAACATTTCAGCAAGTATTTATTGGGACGAAAATTTCACCTGCGAACAGATCATGCTGCTGCATGCATGCTGCACTGACTGTGGCTATTGCAGTTTAAGAGCCCGGAGGGACAAGTAGCAAGATGGATTGAGCTTTTACAGGAATTCGACTTCGTAATTGAACATCGTAGTGGGAGATCTCACGGTAACGCAGATGCATTGCCAGGCAAGAAGCTAAAGAAGCAGTGCCCGTGAGAATATCTTAGTGATGAATGGAAAGAGAAAGACAAGTGTCATCTACAGATGGTAGTCCCCAAAGCTAAGGTGCCACACCTACAGCTTTACCATGACGGATGTTCAAGAGGTCATCTAGGGTAAAAAGGACTTTATTGAAGATCCAAGAGCGATTCTACTGGATCCACTGTCGGGATGATGTTGAAGACTGGTGTCGTAAATGCACTAGTTGTGCATCTGTAATAGGAGCTCACAGGCACAGTTGCCGGAAGTGTACGCCATTCCTAACCAAGAGGCTTCGACGGTCGCAGATAAATTGATTCATAAAGTTTTCTGTCATTTTGGAGTACCCTTAGAGATTCACAGTGACCAAGGAAGGAATTTTGAGTCTCAAATATTCCAGGAAACGTGTCGAGGGGTATAGGCGCCCATGAAACCCGAACCACCTCTTACTTACCCCTTACCACCCAGTCTGATAGAAAGGTCGAACCGAACGGTTTAATCAGACCTTAGAGAGATATCTGGTAAAAGTTGAAATGAAATGAAATGATATTTATTTATTTCTGTAAATAGATCTCTCAAGGATGCTTTTACATGTCTTTTTTTTAAGTACTAGATGGTGTCGGAATTTCCTAGCTGACGACCTCTGAGAAGAAACAGAGAATCATGGTCTCTTTTGAAGTCCAGACATAATACTGTAAGAATATGTGAGTGATACAATGCAGGGCAGTGTCTGAAATGGCCTTTTGAAGAAAGATCCATAGCGGCTTTGAGTAGACCAGTCCCATCCGACTGCACGCATGCATCAGACATTGTGTAGCTCGACCATATTATAGGGAGCTCTACAATCCGTCACACGACGATACCAGATCGGCGGAACATTTGCGTAGGCCCCATAAAAAAATCTCGAAGCCACCAGACAGTTAAAAGCTAAAAGACGTAGTATACCTAGCCTACATCGTACTCACATTTACATAAAATCCTTTTAACATTAATTTAATTGCATTATTTATTGAATTTAAGTGTAAAATTTGAATCATTTTGTATTATAATTGTAAAATGTCAGAGAATGTCAGATCAGAAATAATAAAATAATAATGTCAGATATCAGTCGGTCAGTCAGAGTTATTATCAGTAAAAATATGTGTAATGGCCTCGTTCATCAGAGCGGCTCAATCCCAGGAATTTTTATCATCTAAATAATCTCTTACTGAATAGAATCCTTTGAGACACAGTCTCCGTTTAACAATGGACTTAAATTTATTAAGACTTAATTTTTGTATGTTAGTTGGGATTTTATTGTACAAGCGTATACATTGACATTTGAATGATTTACTGATTTTCTGGAGCCTGGTAGTAGGAACAACAAATTTATTCTTGTTCCTAGTATTAAGATTATGGATATCACAACGTTTTGTAACGGAGAGTGAACATAACAACTTTTCTCAATTTAAACCTTAAAAGTGATTCATAGTGACTTATTAAGTCACTTTTATTCATGTTTCCTCTATTCGCAACTAAAATTAATAATGTTGTATCCTGATTAAAGTTTGAATTAATTATTTTTCTAATAATCTGAATGTAATTAAGTCCAGGACTACAATAGTTTATTACAGAATAACCCTTGCAAGTATTAGATAGTAACTGACCCATATTTTTACCAATTTCATCACTAAATATTACAAGTTTGGGTTTTATTTTAGATTCTATGTTATGATGAGTGGTTACAGGTAAAGTTGATTGGTCTAGGGAACTATTATCACTTGTTATAATTTCTTCTAAATGCATAATGGAGGAGTCACCAGCCGATGAACAGGCCGGTGTAAGCTGACAATTAAATGAGTGCTGTTTGGTCACCGACTTTGAATGCTCAGAGGTGGATGTGCATGCCGAGCCCACCAGCTCATTCATCGCTAGCATGTACTCCTTCATTTGCATCTCAGAGCTTTTATATTTATTGGTCATAGACCTTAATTTATCATGAAGACAAACAAGTTGTAGGAAGTAGGCAGAGATTGGGATAAACATATCCAGCCGTTCCTTTTGTCATATCGGAGTGCAGTTCACGAAAGTACGACGGTGACACCAACCTTCGCGAACTTCAAAAGAGCATTACGGTTGCCTGCAGATCTCATCACCCCAGAGGCCCCTCGCTATGTGACTGATTATGCGAATGACTTGCGTAGTTGCGTACCAGAATGAATGACATATATGAGCAAGTCAAGCAGTCGGGCCAACGAACTTCAGAGAGAATGAAGACCCGTTATGACCGCAAGATAAACAACAAAAGCTTCGATGAGTATGGGCTACATAACCCGGTTTGTAGCAAAGGAAAGTCACCCAAGTTACAGGCAAATTGGGATGGCCTCTACCGAGTCGTAACTAAGATCAACGATGTCACCTACCGGATACCAAAAGGGCTAAGAGGTGTTCCTAAGATTAAATCGTGAATCGTTTGGCGCGTTATTACGGATCTAATGATGCTCGGGACAAGCATGTCTTAAGAAAGGGGTAGTGTTACGCCGAGTAACTATTAGAAGGATGGAGATGGGTCACGAAGACTCTAAAGTCGGAGAAGCAAGTAGAAAAGCGCTCAAACGCGGCACTCCTGTAATAACAATAGTTCAAGCCCGGGTTCAAGGTCAAAGGTAAACCATAGACAAACAAATACCTACTCGCATTGTGTGTACCCATCGAGATTGTTCGATTCTAGAATCTTCGTGACTCATATAAATATCGGTCGTGAGGGTCGGCTAGGGAGTTTAGTTCTGGACACGGTGAAGTGAATATCGAAACGAAATTAGGCGATTACAAGACGTGTGACATAATAGTGCGACAAGTGATAGTGTAGTGACTTTCTCTGTAATTTCTGTTGTGTGTTTGTCAAGTTAGTTAAAATGTTTGTTGTTTCGGTGAAATTGGTGTTAATTAAATTAATCTCGAACCACAGCTCGTTACAATACCGTTATCAATCAGCCATCAGAGACTGATCTGGTGAGGATGACTTTGAGAATTAGACGTTAGAAGCTGCCTAGCATTCCATAAAAGTATAATATAAATAAATCAATAGTTACCGTTTCTGTTTATTCCGAGGTATGAAAGTGATAGCCCATCGCGACAGCGGGTTCCTCTTGGGCTCGTGACCGATGTACCACAGAATATCCTTTATCTTCCACTCCTCGATCTTGTGTGAACCCTGGAAAATACGGAAGCATACAGTCAACATATTTTTTATTCAAAATCATTATTCAATATCATGGTCGGATATTGTACAAGCAATATGATGTTTTTTTTAAAGGCTGTTATTGCTATTGAGAGAGATATATATATATATCACTAACGCATGATGCAAACGCATGTGACTAAAAGAGTGATGAATATGAATGTGGAGACGGAGGGGTAGAGGGAGACCAAAGTAAAGATGAGAGGATTGTGTTAAGGCCGATATGATGGAAAAGCGAGTGAATGACAAGGTGACTGCTGACAAGGATGAAAGGAAAAAGGACATGCTGCGCCGACTACAAACGAATTGGGAAGATGATGATGCGAGAGGGATGAAATGATTGCATTAGCACTGTGGCTGGTTACAAAAGAAGATATTGACAAGATGACGGCGAAAAGAGATGTGTTGAAGCAAAGACATACTGTTCCGACCCGAAACAGTTTACGATAGTGGCAGGAGGACGCCGATGGTGGTGTTATAGTGCACTTTAGCTGTCTTATTGAATGGTCAGAAAAAAACCATGATCTTCAAAATCTAAGTGCGTACAAGATGCTTCAATTAGAAGTACTATTTATTATACTTCTATGTCTGAAAAAACTGATGACTTCCTTGGACTGTAATTTTGTTTATGATAATATACTTTGGGGTAATTAATGCAAACAGAAAATGGATAAAACTTTATCTTGGACATATTAAAACATTGTCCTAATATGCTAACTAACAAGAAAAATAATATTGAAGCAATGTTCACACTGTGTGTGTGAACGTTGTTTTTTATAAAAAAAAAGGTTTCTGTACTATAAAAAAACGTTTTTTATAAAAAAAATGCAGTTAGGTTTTTCAGTGCGTCTAGTGCGCCTATGGAACACCTGTAACACCGGAGGAGTTTCTAATGCGTTACCGCCACTTAAAAGTTATTTTTTATGGAATATGGGGGGAAAACAATCAGACGGATCACTTTATGGTAAGCGATTACCGCCGCTCATGGACACCCGCAGCACCAGAGGAGTTACAAGTGCGTTGCCAGCCTTTTAAAAGGGGTTTGGGCCTCCGGTAACCTCACTCACTCGGCAAAGCGTTGTTTGACGCCGGTGTTCTGTGAGGCCGTGGTATCGCTCTGGTCGAACCGGCCCATTCGTGCTGAAGCATGACTTTCCCGCGTGTAGCTATGCTTACAATTGAATAAAACTCAATTAAAACTATTAAAATTTTTGAATATACCCACGACGATTGTTACCTATCGTAAAAGTATTAAATAACATTTTCTATTATTTGGCCTCTCACCCTAAGCGCATATACCGTCTCCGTTCAGTCGTGGGTAAAATCCTCAGCAGGAAGACTATTACATATCTCAGGCGGGTGTAAACTGCGCGAATCTCTAACATTCTTGGAAAACCGCGTCTTCCAAATTGATAGAAAGGTGTCGGTGGCACCAGTTCTTTGTTTTCATCAACACAGTGCAAGGACCACGGACTGCAGACTGTCGGAGTCGCACCAATTGGAAGTGGGACCTGGCTTTCGCATACGAGAATTGATACACTAAAAGGTGCCTTGCAACAAACACTGGCGTGAGGGCGCTCGCATGATAGTCAGACAAGAGACCCTACAAAAAAACTGATTAATTAACTCTTACGAGATGCCAATCATACTGCCAGTGAGGACCTCTATCTATCGAGCCTATACCTATGTAGCCTACACTAGCTTAGTTGCTTTAGCATATGAAGTGCCAGAAAAATACAAATACGTTAATCGAAGTATTTTTTTTTTGTGACCACTATGAGACATCATAGTTATGAACGATTTACCTAAGACGTCAATTTATCTGTCTTTATCAAAAGAGATTGAAAATGAACTTAATCTGTTAAGAAGGTGAAGGTATGAAAGGAGGTTGAAGTCAAATCGTCATAAGACATCACAGAAAAGTCAGTAGCACAAAAATCTAAACTCACCTGTTTATCCTTAAAGTAGCTTAGTCTCGAATTCTGCACCTCAAACATGTGCAGTTTGAAAGACTTCATGCCTTCAGTAGCGAGCTTTAGTTCGCCGCAGACGGACGTCGTATGTCTCAACGCTTCCATGTCGTGGAGTATTTTATTCTGTGTAACTAACAAGTAGTTGTGTTTGCGGTCGTCCTCGTCCCAGTAGCTCCATCGCAACACTACGTCCAGCGCAACCTCGTCGATGTGGACTATCCGCCTCATCGACTCGTTGCAAATGACTTCTTCTAGCATTAGAAGATGGGATTCGGTTTTGGCCTTTTCGCATAGCTCTATACATATGTCAGAGCTCGTTTTGTTTGGTGTCAGCTGAAAATAGAAGCCAACTTTAGAGATGGATACAGTTTAGGATTTTGTAAAGACATAAATCCATCTAGCTGGTGGTCGTCCAACACTTAGTGTTCCGGTACCCCTGTCTGGACTAGCAAGTAACGTAGTAACAATATACATGTATGCAATGTTCGTCATGTACAAGTAATAAAAATGTATTTATTATCATTTTTATATGTATTAATACATACAAATTACGATTTAAAGTAGGGGGATCTCAATAATATTTAGCGCAATTTCTGCGATACAAATTTAAATTAGTTGGATGTTTTTGGAAGGGTCTCTGTATTATTTTGGTGAGTTTTAGTATTGATATCTCTGTAATGCTATCATCACGTTAATTGTTTAAGTAATGTTTGAGAGCCGCCCTAATTTACTTTGACCAAGAATAGCAACTAGATAAAGGGTCACGTACAAAATCAAAGCTAAATGCTGTCCGCGTGAATATATACCTATACATATATATATACACCTACATTTGTTTACTAACAAACGTTTTAAAATAATTTTAAGTTCAACCTAATTACAACTACTAATAGAGTCTACACTACAACTAGTAATAGAGTCACAAACCTTCAAAATATCTAATATTTACGATCATTTGTCACATAAAACGAGCAAAGCTGTAAAATAATCCTGTCACTTGCAAATGAAAAGACATAAGTTACACAACATTTAGTGTGAAATCGACCTTAACCGATAACCAAATAAAGTACTTTTTCCCGTTATTGCCTTGAGAGCAACATCGTTTTGAATCAACTGTTCTGTTGTATAAAATTTTGTGGGTGTGTTGGCGAGCCTAGGCCAAATATTTATAGCGGTGGTTTAAAATCGGTAATTTTGATCAAAATTTGATATTATTTGTTAGTTTAAAGCTTAAAATATAACTTATTCTTCATGTACTTACCGAAACTAAGATACTCTGGTCGTTAAATTGCGTTTTCAGAATTATTTTTGCAACTTTTGAATACACACTGCGGCATTGTGTGACGTGTTTAGCTCACGTCTCAAGTGCGCTGTTATTTACCGAGACGTATTTTTTGCGCCGACCCGATATCTAGTTGCTATTGTTGATCGAAGCTACATAATTTCACTTGCCCTTAGATCGCGCACGAGAGCGTCAAGTGTACAGCAGACCGTAGTTATCGACTTGTGTACATATTTCGATCTTAGAAGGGACTATTCAGTCATATGCAGTTTTCAAGCTTATAAAATGGCTTCTCTTATAAAAAGCCCACGCCTCCAGCGAAATAGTGTTGCATCCGTCACACAACTAGTAAATCTAACCCTTTAATTAATCAAAGCATTGACAATATACTATTCAATAGTCGACACGTTTGGCGTAGCGGCTGAGCGATCGGCTTCTGCGCCACGTGTGATACAACTTTGCTCCGTGTGGTTCGATGCCCACACGGAGCAAAAATATTTGTATGATCTACAGGTAGTTGTTCCGGGCGTTTTTGTATGTGAGAATTTGTGTTTCTCAACGGACCCATGATATAGGAGAAAATCCGAGTGTGGGGCAAGGTTTTAAAAAAAATCGCTGAAGTGAGTATGAGATTTGGACCTTTATAGATCACACCTGAGCAATGTAGCGATGAATTATAAAATATACTCACAGTAATTTGAAAGCAGGTAGATTTATCATGAACATAAACCCAGGCTCGGAGGTCGCCGGCAGCTTTAGGTGCACTAGGCGCGGAGTTACTCAGCACCCGCATGATGACGCGCCTTACAGCTATCTCCCGACGTTTCTCAGCCTCCGTCGGCTCCCATATCGCTTCGAAGTTGGCTATTAAGTCTCGTACTACAAAAACCTCTTTGGTCGACCACGCGGTTTGAAGAGTGTTGCTTGTCTGCAACGGAGATATTGTGTAACTTATAAGTATAGGGTATACTGTATATATTTTTATAAAATAAAAATAAGTAGCACAAGTTTGAATATTAACAGAACCTGTTGCTAGGTTGTTAGGTAACATACTTAAAAAAATATTTACGCCTAGCATTTTGCTATAACAACCTTCATGGAAGAATAACAAGATAACAACAGTGTCCAATCTCTAAAATTAGTTCCGCTACTGCTCACTTGTGCTAACAGCGCCAAAATCTAAGGGGGCCAATAAACCGTTGACAGTAGTCTGTCCAGTGTACTTATAAGGTATTATAGAGGTCAGTGCCAGGGCCCCAAATCTAAATTTTTATTGTAGACTAGTTGCTGTTGCCCGCAATTTCACTCACGTCCCAAAACGATTGACATACTATAAGTCCGATCCTAGGCGGTGTATCAAGATGTAACATGCACCAGATTTCAAGTTAGACCTCTAGCAATAGATCGTTGAAAACTGCATTAACATCCATACAGTAGTTTTTGCGTGATGCGCGTACCAACATACAGACAAACATTAAAGCTGTTATTTTGGCTTCTGTGGCTCTAATAGTTAGTAGTTAGTTTAGTTAGTCCCATATTAGTTTTTCTTTAATATCTATAATGTACAAAGATCGGCCTGTTATAATTTAATTATAAGTATAGATTTCTGAGTTTTGTTTACCTAATCTGTCACTCACTTATGTTATGATATTGGACGACCATTCTGATACAATTGAAATATCAGACTTGGGCCCCTGGAGGCTGTTTAGAATGGATAACGAGAGAGGTCGCCCCAGAAGGACATACGCCGATCTCATATGCGAGATCCTTCAAAAAGGTCAGGCATGTAGTAATCGCAACCGGCGGTCTGAGAAAATTTATGAATGTGAAAGAAGTCGCGCCGTCAGTGCTTGTCATGCTCACTTAAATGTCCTGCTGATGGTGGCGTTGTGTATCGGGTCGTTTTATTCCCTACAAGATGTTTGTGTCGAACCACACCGATACACACGTCATGTTCGTGAACGGGTACTGTCTGTCGGGTCTTACTTGCTGTAGGAATCCCTTTCTTTTTAATATAACACCTATATTGAATAAATCTTACACATAGAATTGCATAATTCTCAAACTATTTAAATCAAAGTTGTAAAGATTAATAATGTAATCATGTTTTTTAAAAAAGAGTATCTATGCAGTTTCTTGCCGGCTCTTTTTTTTATGGGTTAGGAGTGCAAACGAGCAGACGGATCGCCTGATGGTAAGCGATCACTGCCGCCCATGGACACCCGCAACACCAGAGGAGTCACGAGTGCGTTGCCGACCTTTTAAAAGGGGATTGGGCCTCCGGTAACCTCACTCACTCGGCGAAACACAACGCAAGCCGAAGCATGGCTGTACTTCAAAAGGGTCTTCTCCATAAGACCCTCTTTTTGGAACCGGACAAATAGTTTTGACTTTTCAAAGTACCTTTTTAATAGTCTAATTGAAATAAAACATTTTGACTTTGAAGCAAAAGAAGTATGTAAAAATTGTAACAAGTGGCAGTCTATAGTTGCTGCCTACCCACGTACCATAGCTGCAGGCATGATAGTGGGTGCCCATACAGACGCGAGGTTCTCTGCGCCCATCTTGTTGGCGTGGGCCATCGTGTGCAAGAAGTACAGGTGCGCGAACAACTTGCGTGCCGTGTTCCTCGCTACAAGAGGCAAAGACGACATCACACGGTGGTACTCCGAGTGCCGGCCGGGCTCGTCTGGTTGCTCTGTAATTGATAAATATCGCTCATTTGGAGCGACAGTGTCACAACTGCAAATTTGTAAATCTTACGCTACGCCATTTTTAAGATTTTTTCGTAACACAAGTGAAGATTGTTCATATTTATTAGAGTTAGTAAATATGACGAAAACTAATAAATATTATAAACTAATAAATATGACGTTTTCACTCCTAACGTAGATTATTAACGGGATCATTGTGATGTAATGAGGTCAATTCCGCATTTTTTTCCAGTTGTGACACTGTCCTTTCCTTTCCTTTTCCATTTTTAAGTAATTTATCAATTCCTTTATACTTGAGTGAATTGAATTTTATGAATTCCCATCAAGACAAATACACCCTACGAGTTTAGTTAATGACGTGTTCTGCGCATATCATTGGTGAGTATTATGATCCTCTAACCATAAAAAATAGGCATTCTAGGATTGCTTCTTTATTTTATTTAGGTAAGGGTACATATATTATGATATACAGACCTAACGCTACGATTAGTTCTTGGTGTTTTTCCTGCGGCACCAGTGGCTCTGGAAGGTCGCGGAAGAACCTGAAAGACATTTATCATAATTACTAGGGCAAAAGACAATTTCCTCAATCATAGTGATTTATAGATATAATAACTTCAATCATAATAATTTATAGTTATAACAGTAGGCAGACGTAGTGTAGAATGCCCTCCGGCAAGATGGAGTGATGATTTGCGAAAGGTTGCTGGAGGAATTTGGATGCGACAGGCAGATCCGAGGACAGAGCGAAATGGCACACATTGGGGGAGGTCTACGTTCACCAGTGGACTAGTATAGGCTGATGATGATAATGATAATAGTCCATGTTTGTGCTCTTTAGTATTTGTTGCCATGTCGGTATTTGCCAGTCTATAGATGGGTTACCATTATCAACACATCACTCACGCCAGACATAACGCTGACCTTCAGCAGAATTATTAAGTTCCTAATATATCCTATAATAAATAATTTATATTCAAAATCTTGTTTATTTCGTGCAAATATAATATAAATTAAATATATTAATACATACACTCACGCCTTAATCCCACAGGGGTAGGCAGAAACTATAGACTGCCACTTGCTATGATTCTTGTATACTTCTTTTGCTTCTTCCACATTCATAAATCTTCTCACACATACACGCCGGTTGCGAGTGCTACGCACCTGACCTTTTTGAAGGATTTCGCCAATAAGATCGGGGTATGTCCTTCTAGGGCGACCTCTACCGACGCTGCCGCTGACATTCGCCGTATAAATTCCTTTCGTTAATCGTCTTTCATTCATTCTTTCAACATGTCCAATTGAGATTTATCCGTGCTTCAGTGAGCACGTTAAACGGTCTGGCACAGTTGTCATACAAATGACAAAGTTGAGGTTAGTGGTAATCAGAAGATTGAAATCATGTCAAGCAATTTATACTGCAAATATCGGTAATAGCAATTTTTTAACCTCCCACGCAAAAAGAGGGGTGTTACAAGTTTAACGTGTGTATCTGTGTGTCTGTCTGTTGCATCGTAGCCCAAATGAATGAACCGATTTTGATTCAGTTTTTTTTGCTTGCTTTTGACTTGATCGAGCGTGTTGTAGCCATGATTTAAGAAAATCTGGCCGTTTAAAGATTATCAGCTCTTTTCTGGTTCGTGAAGGGATGTGACTTCCACTAGTCGGATCGATTAAGGCAAGACTATAGTAACCTTGTCTTGATGCTACTTGGATTTATATTTATTTTAAATTTAATTTTATTATTATACTAGCGGGCCCGGCAAACGTTGTCTTACCCTGTATCATCATTTTCTTGCCCTCGTCCCAATTTATTTGAGGTCGGCGCAGCATTTCCTCATCATTCACTGCCTTATCCATCATATCAGTCTTATCATAATGCCTCTTTTGCTTAGTCTCCCTCTACCCCTGCCCCCTCCACATTCATTGGAAGCCGCCTCAATATAGTTAAAGGAAAAGCTGAATATTAATGTTAGTGGATCCTGAACACAAATACCTTTTGAGTACGCCAGCGACGTCGTGTTCCGAGTGTTGACTGGGACTGAGCTGCACCGACCACGCGTCTCGTCGGAACCTAGCCAGGAGCTCCGACAGTACTGAGCTGCTGCCTGCGCGCCGATAAATACCCTCAGACAGACTGCCTGAAACACGCGAGCGACACAGCTATTATACCTCATTACCAACTGCCTTTTTAGTTTAGTGGTCCTTGGTTTAAAATACTCGGTAGTAGTTTAATTTGTGCCCGACTAATGGCAACAGGATTATCATTTATATTATCAGGATATCCCATTATACCATATTATGGGACCTAAACATACCGGTGAACATTAGTACACCTCTGCCTAACCCTTCGAGGATACAGGTGTATTATTTATTTTAATGACTTTAAACAAGAGGTCCCAAAATTGATTACGTTTAAGGCCCCTTTTGAGCCCCCCTCCCAAAATTTTTCACTTTACTACTTCTTAAACAGCTTCAGCACCCCTTATTTTCTCTGTGGCCTTTTCCCTGTAGGCCCCAGCGCCCACAAGAGGGCGAGGCGAAACCCACTTTAAGAACTTTTGCTCTAAACAGTGCGGCCAAAATCACTTACATATTTAGAAAGAGTTTATAAATACACAAGGAACACATTCATACATTCTTCGCATAATACTTCGAAAACAAATCAAAGTACAGGTTTTAACTAAGTCTAACCTACTTACTATAATTGGTCAAATGGTCCCATAACAGGCCATGGAAATCCACAATACTTTTTACACAAATATAATTGAAAGACAATAGTGCATCATGTACATACCATGGGCATAGATGAAGCTGAGGCATTTATCCACGATAGCTGGTACATCTTCTTTCGTAAGCTGCTGGTGGTGGATATGGGCACCATTGTTGTGTGCTGCCAACTTTATCATGTACCTCCACCCCTAGAATTTTGAAAATACAATTATCATTCATTATAAATATCATCTATAATATAAAAATGAATCGCTGAATGTGTTGCTAATCTCGAGAGCAGCTGAACCGATTTTGCTAATGCTTTTTTTAGAATATTCCTTGAAGTACGAGGATGGTTCTTACGGAGAGAAACATTAAAAAAATTGCCTGAAAAGGTCTAAAAACAACACTTTTCTATACTCCCATACAATCGATTCGTAATAATACTTAAAAGTCAATTTGAACTTTAATACCATACCATAAAGTTTGTGTTCCGGGAAGGCAAAACAATTGAGTGACGTTATTATAGTTATATTGACCCTGGATGGTTTAGATTCATTTGTGTTTGTTTAAAAGAGTCTCTTTTCATTTTTGAAAAGAGACTCTTTTGAGAGAGAAATTCATAATTTGAGCCGATACGCGGTGACGGCTGACAGGGATGAATGGAAGAAAAGGGCACGCTGCGCCGACTACAAATACCTAAATCGGGGCAGGAAGATGATGATACAGGGCAAGACAACGTTTGCCGCGCCCGCTAGTTATTTATATAATTGGGGCTAAACTGCTAACACATCCATCCTAGTATTATAAATGCGGAAACAACTCTGTCTAATAAGTTTGTTTGTTTGTCACGCCTACACCGATTTTTTATCATAGTGCGCACTACGATAAAATATCGTTATAATATAAATAGTATATAGTAAAAAATCTGAAAACAACAGAAATACACTGTAATCCGCTAAAATAACTAGTTACGTTCGTAGGTTTGGCGTTTTGTGATTTTATTTCGCACTCTAAAAATCGCAACGACTAAATTTCGTAGTGCGTGCTTACCCTTATAGTTTTGTTTACATTTAAACCGTTTTTTTTTTGTTTTGGGGTTAGGTTTAATTTGTGTCGGTTACGATTGTGAAATCTCCCGTGCTCGCTCCCTAGAAACTCAAGTAACTACCCAATAAATAAAAAGTAACTTCTATTTAATTATTTATAAATTGTATGGCTTTTCATTGTAATACCCACGAAAGTTTACGGTTAAATTTCAAAGTTAAACAAACAAAACAGAAAGTTGCTACACTTTATTTGCGCAAGAATAACGTCACATTGATTTCTGCTCGTTCTTTGAGCAGAAACGAAACGGACCTACGATGGCACGTTTTTAAGTTCGCAGAATGGGGGGATAAGGAAACAAAATAAAACCTGCAACCCTAACGGCCTGGATACGGGAACGGTCGTCGCGAACGGCGTGCGGCAATCCACGCGGCACAGTTTGTGCGCCACGGGCAGTCGCGTTTGCCGCCGCGACCAGTACAGACCGAGAGCGAGATGTCTTTATCAAAGTCATCTCGACGTTGCTTGGAAAGTAGTCGTTTTTTTTATTAAATATAATGTTTGGAAGAGATCGTGGAGTTCATGATTTAAGAGTCCGGCAGACCGAATTTCTCTTACAAACGTAATACCGAAATTAATCGTAATTTTGACACAATTTAATCAAATGCTCTTATTATTTTTTAGTAAAGGAAAAAATTCAATCTCGGGCAGGATTCGAACCTGCGTCTCCTGGTTGGATACACTAGACGCTCTGACCTCTAAGCCACTGGAAAATGCAAAAAAAACACAAAAAGATAAATGCTGTTATTATTCTGATTCCGGTAGGTACCGTTAATCTAGGTCCTAGTTTACCATTCCGTCCAAAACACTTCACTAGAAATAAATGTAAGCGAATGCAATTTTTGATAACTTAACCAAGTTTGGAAGGATTTTCCGATGATTTATTTCCAGTGAAGTAGTAGTAGACAAAATAGTACAATAGGAACGTAGATTAACGGTGTCCAAATCCGAATAATAACATAATTTGATAGAATATTGTCTGAGTTACGATTTAAGTCGGTATTATATTTTTGTCGGCAACAAAAGCTCCGCCAACACCTTAAATAAAAATTGGGGTAGAGACGGAGAATTCCATAAGAAATACGAGCAATATAGACCATACCCAGTTTTTTTAATATACCCGGACGAGTTTCGAAACCTTCGATTATATTCTTGTTATTGAACCAGAACTGGAGAAAGAATGCAGATAGGATTTACCTACCTTCACAATCTGGAAATTGCATTTTTATTTCTTCCTACAATATCTTCACTGCCTGTTTATATTTATGTTATGGATAATCAGACTTCCAAATAGCTGGTCTAGCTAATATTTCTGCAATAAAAGTTTCAGTGTTCATTATTTCGCGGCGAGTTCAATTAAACGGAATTCGCCGCTCGTGCGATTCGCGCGGCAAGTTCCGCTCGTCCCGCCGATCGCCGCTACGCGTGGCGTGCCCAGTACTATTCCATACATTTGTTTTAGTCGCAATACTCTCCACCGTTCGCACCGCGCGAATTTTCGCTGCAGCGAATATCCGGTGGCCAAGTTGTAATACATTTCTGAATGAATTTATGTATGCCAGCCAACATAAAAATATGTGAATCTTTGTCCGATAAATACTCTGAAACTGCGTCCTTCACTTCATCTCTCGAAATATTGTATTTTTTTTCATTTTTGTGAACTGATAATAATCGCTTGGTGCCAGGTCTGGACTATAGGGTCAATGATTTAAAATATCAAAGCCCACTTTATGCAGAGCAGCCAGTGCAACACGACTTTTGTGAACTGCCGTGTAGGAGCAAGTCACCTTTGGTAAATTTTCCTCTAGGATTAAAGCGATAGGATAGAATTCTCTGGTTATGGAAAAACCTTTATCTTTATAGACGATCTAAAGAATTCCTTCAGAATCCCGCGCGAAGATTTTCACATTGATTTTTACGGCCGACTACACAGTCGGCCGTAAGAAGTTTAAGGTGACACCACCTTAAACTTTTTGAGTGCTTTATTTTATGCCACTGCATGGAGTCTTGCTTGGATTCAGGTTCATAATGATGAACACAAGTTTCACCTCCAATAAAAATCCGACCTAAAATATCATCCTTATCTTCATTGCATAGGTCCAAAAACGCGCAAAACATTCCACGTGCCGTTGTTTTTGCGGAGGTGTCGGCATTCTAGGCACCCATCTAGCTCTAACCTCAGTTTAGCCAAAATGATAATGAAGGATTTTAAATATTGTTGTATCAGATACTATAATTATTTTTGCAAGTTGATTTTTAGCTGAGCATCTGCTAACTTAACTTTTCGAGCTTTTGAAGTTCTGGCTTAAAGTTCTCGAGTGGTCACTTAATTAGACCGTCCGTCCGCAGGTGGTCTTCAAGTGATTCTGCCTTGATTAAATAGACTGACCCACTTGTAAAACATGATTTTTCTTGGGCAGAATTCCCGTAAACCGATCATATCTCTTCCAGTACGGTTTGAACAGACTTTCATTGCTAAATAAGGAACTTTATAATGGCACAATATTAAATTTTCTCCAAATTTCACACTATTCCCGATGAGATTGCTTTATTGACTATAGTTAAATAATTATGATAAAACTTGGTGTTACTTACTATTAACGAACACGTTATGTACCATTTATAAAAACCCCTGACTGACATCCATCCCCTCCCTTCCGCGAACTTAAAAATGCTTTCTCCTATACCTACTATGACATGTGTCAGTGTCAGAAATCACATGCGAAACCAAGAATGTAAATTACACTGCTGCTACTATTGCTACAAACAATACAACAATATATTAATACAACCGCCAGCTGTTTTAGACCTGATTGGTCCTTTTAAAAGTAGCCTAGGGAACCAAAACACACAACAAAGTTGTGAAACACATAATAAATTCAGCAGCCAGTGACGCAAAATTACGGTTTAGATCGATATCCATCTATCTATAAATAGTATCATTTTGTATTTCGAAAGTTGCCTCTGCGTCGGCTCAGGAAGCCATAATAGCAGGATTGACGCGTTCGTGGTATAAAAAGCTTGACTTCAACATTTTTTAAAGTATTTTTTATTTAAGTAGTCATTTAGAGTCCGGCGGACCGAATTTCTCTTACAAGCGTAATACCGAAATAAATCGTAATTCAAACACAATTTAATAAAATTGTGTTATTATCCGGATTTCTATACCGTTAATCAAGGTACCATTCACGCTACCATTTTGTCCAAAATACTTCTGATAAATTTACCAAGTTTTGATCAATTTTCCAATCTTTTATGTCTAGTGAATTAGTAGTAGATGAACTATTTAATTACGGTAGGAACCTAGATCGACGGTATCCAGATCCGAATAATAACATAACTTGATAGAATATTGTCTGGCTTACGATTTATTTTGGTATTACATTTTTGTGGGCAATTCAAGCTCCGCCGGACCCTTAATAGGACCGCTAATTGACTTTGTAGGTACTGAGCTACCAGATTGATTTAACGTTAACTAGAGAGGACGCCTCTACTACGCCTCACTTTGTAAACCAATTATAATTATGTCGTTACTGCATGTCGGGAAAAGTTAATGGTATATACATGACTAACTTCTGCCCACAACTTTGTCTGCGTGGACTTCAGAATTGGGTCCGACCTGGATAAAAAGCTTATGTGTTATTCCAGACTATAATCTATCTCTGTGCCAATTTTATTATTTTTATTTACCTTTTTGGATAGCTTATAAAGTCTATTTGTTTTCTGCATAACCCGCAGACTGTGTGTTCATAGTGATTTTTAAGAGAACTTGCATTTTTTGTCAAAGGAAATTACAAAAAATATTAATTTTTTAGTGTGTTTGACCCCTAGTTAAAACCGTCCGCTGATTATTTTGATTTAATAGTTGATAATGCTTTGTTAATATATCTTAAACTAGCGGCCCGTCCGTCGCACGGGTGGACATAATTGAAGTTTTAGTAGGGATCCCTAATTCCCTAAATCCCTAGTAATAAATGTAACCTATCTTATTCAGGGATAATCTAGCATTCTAATGGTGAAAGAATTTTTGAAATTGGTTCAGTAGTTTTCGTGTTTATTAATTACTCGTAACAAACAAAAGTATCTTTCCTTAGTTTAGTTTAGATCATATTTAAGTGAGAATTACTATAGGTATCTCTTACTGTTAAATATACAATAATACCTTGTACTTGTAAACATTATGGTGTAATAAATATTTTGAATTTGAATTGCCCGGAGGCCAGATTCCCCACGTACCTACATTGCGACGCGACGTCATATTGTGATATCTTCTAAGATATTTTTTTAAACTATACAGAGTTAAGGGCACAAATATTCTATATTAAATTTTCGTTCTAACAAATATATTTATTTAGATATATATTAGAATTATCATTGGCGTGTCTTTAAATAAATAAAAAAAACGTGTGTCCTACAACCCTTTCAGGGGATCGTAACGAATTACCAGTAACCCTGTATAGTACCTATAATATTTTGATTAACTTGATAAGATCTGGCAGGTTGGTTTTAAAACTAAAGCTACACTAACTTGCAAGAATGTTAGAGATAATATAACATTTGTGCCCAAAAATAATAGATTTTGCAAAAGATAGATAGATTTCAAATAAATTGCATCAGTAGATTGTCTGTAATTTAATTTACAATAGGCGATATACTTTAATTCTAATAAATTTCTCAATATGTCATGATGGATGCTCAATATAAAATGTCATGTCTAGCCAACTCAAAAGAAATAGCATTCCTATCCAATTTCAAATAAATTTTAAAAACCTCCTTTTTTGAAGTCCAGTTCCAAACTGATTGCATAAATGTACATATTTAGGAACTCTATAGGTTACTGGATAGCATCCGTATATTTCAATTATACCACTAAGGTGGCAAACAAGCATACGGTCCGCCTGATGGTAAGCGGTTACCGTAGTCTATGGACGCTTGCAACACCAGGCGTATATCTCGCGCTGCCGGCCCTGTAAATAAGGAGGAATAGTTGGGCTGGGAGCATAGGAGACATTCTGCCATGCATGACAGCGGCGATAACAAAACACTACCGGTCACACTGCCAACACAACGCTTCCTCGCGGAGCTCTAACGACCTTGCTCACCGTTAGAAACACAACATAGCACGGAGCTATGTTATTTGGCTACGACTTTCGGCAAGGTGGAGGTACTTCCCCAGTCGGGCAGCTCCAATTGTGAGTGGAATTATTTGATTCCACTATACCCTACCTCTCTTATTATGCAATACAATGCCCCATATCTTCGAACGACTTCAACGAATGACGAATGCCTAATAGTTCTTAGGTGTCAGAATCACTACAATCCAAGTAACTCTACTAAATGCTTTGTAAATCTGGATATATTCAGGCTTTTCGGTCGTCAGCGGTTGAACTGAGGCGACTTTAAGGTTAATTATTTTTGGTATTATATTAACGATTTTTAGAAACTATTTCGTTTCTAAATATTCTTTACCAACTGACTCTACACCATAGAGGTTTCACGTTGTAAAATGAGTTTATCTACGTTCTTCCTAAGGAAGAAAACAATTGTCAACTCATCTCCAGATTATTTTTTGGCTTCGCAATACTTGTTGAGATACTTGTGCATGTGGCCAACGACAAGTTTTAATATTTAAAGGTAGGGAACCGGGAGTTTTTATGTACAGGATTTCGGACTGGTATTTGGAACCGGTAGGGGGCACCGCAATCGGGTTCAACCATTGAATGATTGAGGTGACGGCTGACAGGGATGAATGGAAGAAAAGGACATGCTGCGCCGACCATAAATACCTAAATCGGGGCAGGAAGATGATGATACAGGGACAGACAACGTTTGCCGGGCCCGCTAGTATACAAATAAAAATTTGGACGATGGAGATATAGTAATAGAGTAAGAATTTTTTTTAAATCTGTCTGTTTGTTTCCGCTAATCTCCGGAAATAGAGGACGGATCCGAATGAAACGTTTTTTGTTTTAAAGCTATTAAGCCTGGGCAACATATAGGATACCTATAATTAATTTTGGAAACTGGAACACCTGATGTATGACCATAATGGTCCAGCTAAACTATAAGAAATATAGAAATGACGCCTTAACGAAAGTTGTTTAGCCTCATGAGCGTTTTCTATTGAGGTATAAAAATCGAAGATCTGGAACACCTCATTTAGAACCATAATGGTCCAGCTAAACTATAAAAAATATAAAAATGACGCCTTAGCAAAAGTTGTTCAGCCTGATGAGAATATGAGCTGGGGCTCCGTTGCCATGAAAATTTCAGGATAAAAAGTAAATGCGTTTCAATACGGATTGTCGACACTACACGCATGGATAAGATTTATGGAAATGATCCTCCATATTTCTTACAATTTCGGTTTTGAGAAGTGGTCTGCAACAACTCCAGAAAACAAGCAACTTAAAGAAGACAAGAAAAAATATGTCCAAAAGCGTTTCAGAGAAGTGCTTGGTTTGCACATTGATAAACCACGTCAAAGTTCTGGTAATAGCAATGACGGAAATACGGCAAGATTTTTCCAAAATTACCAATGTTCTGCAGAGATAACCGGAATTAATGAAGAATTAATCAAGAGATTATATGTAATTCTTCAAACTATGTCATTGGGATTCCCTATAAACGCAGAAAAATTCGGCCAGTGTACATTGATAACCGCGCAATTATATGTAAGCAAATATAACTGGTACTACATGCCATCTTCGGTCCATAAAGTACTTATACATGGTGCTACAATAATAGAGCATTATGCAGTGTTCCAGATCAGCAACAAACGAAGACGTTCTGCATATTTTGTTATATACATCTGATCCTTACATATCTAGCTTAAATAAACCAAGTTTCTAATATTCAAAGAATTGTTTAACGAAGCTAAAGAATTGTTGAAAGTAGAAAGTGATGAATAGGATAAGCGCTAAAGAAAATTATTTTTAATCATGTAAATGTCTGTTTAATAATAATAATTTAGTTTTAAACTTATTTGTAGCAAAAGTGTAACTGTTACTGCTATTTTAATATAACTGTATAATTTTTTGTATGAAATTTCGTATATCTTCATCTTTGTCATTTTTTTACGAAAAATATATAATTTTTAAAATGATGATGTTTAATTTCTTGTATTGCCTAGATATTCACAAATACGTGAAAAAATTTTCAAGAAGAAAAATCACGAAACAACCGAGTTATCGATTTTTGAGATGGAATATACCGGTTGGTCCCATAGTGCGACGTATCAACGCACAGCCGAAACGACAGGAGTTAGATACCTGAAAGTTTGCATGCTGGTTCCTTTTGCACTAAGAAAGGATTTCTGGAAATTCAACCCCTAAGGTGCTGAAACGGGGGGTGAACGTTTGTATGAAAGTACTACTACCATGCATGCGTTTGGCACAGACACGCATATACATGTGGGATTGATTGAGTGTGTATCCGAATGTTGTTAGTAAGTCAGCATATGATGGATGAATGTATTCGAACAGGTTGAGTAAAAGAGAAGTATATGTGGGAAAGGGACAAAAGATGAACGAGAGGGGACAGGAAGGAAGTAGGGAGACAGAGCTAACGACATGAGTAAAAAAGGATAATGGTGGTTAAGATTATAAAAAATTAAGAAGAAATGTCGTAAGTTACAATTTGAAGAAATAAAACAATAAAATTACAAGGCATTTTATATTTAATACCTACATACATATTTAATAAACGATGACATCGTCAAGATAATAATACGAGAATGATTCCATAGTACAGATGTCAATCGCTGTAGACATTTTGACATTTTCTTGCTGATAAATTAGACATAAATACATTTTATGATATGAAACCTCCATGGTTTAGGTACAGTGGGCACAGTATATTTTAGAAACGAAAATTACCTAAGCACGGAGGTGAAGCTGTGCACGGGATATGTATCTTTTGATTGGTTTTAAAGGCACACTTGGGTGCTGAAACAGTCCTAGTCTTATTATACATTTGGATTAAAATAAAACAAAATTATACATAAAAGAGACATTTATTTCAAGTTCATGTTTTACACGTAAGACATGTGAGTATACAATCATTTTTTCAATAAATTTCCACTTATAAATATTTTTTTTCGACTTACAATAATTTACCCACTAGTGGCAACCCTGCCTCTGTGGACCCTCCTTACATACTCCACAATATCTGGAGGACTGTAGATTAAACAAGATAATTATTATTACAGGCGAACTACGCACCCACTCCAATGTAGTTTTTATTAAGTTATTTTGCCAGATGCTAAGCTCTGATACGACTGCTTAATCGAGATCGTTAAATATTTTTTTTGGTAGTGGTAAAGTTCTGAAATTACTTAATTTTACTTCAGTTAACTTGGCAACTTTTATTTGATAATATTACTACCTAATCATACTACCTAAAATTAAGTTAATTATCTAGAGTGAAAAAGTACTCATCTCAAAAAAATTATACAATAAATTATTATCATTATGAGTTACAATACTAATGTGGTCACTTATAGTTACCATCAACACATCACGCTTTCTTTCCATATACATCATTAAATGCAACAAAAAAGTAATAATATGCTTAAACAATTAATAGCACATAAAAAGCTTCTAAGAACCTGTATAGAACAATCACCCTTTGTTTGCATTAAGCTGGATAATTGAGCATATTATGCGACTGGCTTTCAATTTATGTAAATAAATCATTGCATGGATTTACCTGATATTTTAAATTAATATTAAAATATTGTCAGAAATACTCATTTCCCAAATATAACTATTCATAAATTTTTATTTTTAAAACAACGATTGTGGAGACATTTTTTTCACCAAGTTATAATTCATCATATCATAAGTACTAATTTGGAAATTTTTGCAAGTAAATAAATTTGCCTTTTAAATAAAGATAACTCTATAATTTGAATTTCCAAATATTAATTTTACTTGGTTCTTGACACTTCAATTTTAAATTGACTACAATCTAGTTATGTCATATAATCCCTGTATAGTAAATTTATTTGACGTCGTTGGAATTTTTTTTATAGTGCTGTAGGTCTTAATCAATCTATATATCATGGCCATATCTTATAACTGATTACTTCATGATGTGGCCGATTATTGATTGATAATGATTATTCATTGATTGATGAATAATCAGCGTTTAACGATATGAACAGCTAAACGCACGGCTACTTCATGATATGGTCAAACATTAGTGAAAATATCGTAAAATAGTTACACTTAGTTACCGTTAATAGTTACCGTTAGTGGCGCTGATATCGTTTTGATTTTGTGATTCATCATGGCGGCGGACAATTATTCTGATAAAAAATGCTAATAATAACTTGCCAATGTAAGACAAAGGTGAAATGAAATGTCGTTACGACACAAAACCACTAGAATTTTACGAGTCACTCAAAAAATGAGCGCAACGTAAAAAAAACTTTGGGGTTCAGAACGTATTTCACAGGTTATTTTAGAACTGTTGTGGGCCAATCGCGATACGCCGGATAAAAGAAATATAAACATCGGTTGGCTTAGGTTAGAATCGTGACCAAACAATGCACGAGCCGAGCGAGCGAAACAAGAAGAGCCGCGCCAACAGCCGGCGAGTACCAGAATCGAAATGTAGCCATTGTACAAATTTACACAGAAGAAATTAGGTAAGACACATCATGAAATAGTCGGTCACATCACGGAATCACATCGTGATCTGCCCAGGCAAATCTCGAAGGCCCCTCAACAGCACCATATATTAATGATATGGCTAAACATGGATCGAAATGTCATCAAACATTTATGTTTAAACGATATGGTTAGTTTTAGCTGGTCATATCATGAAATATTCAACATACAAATACAACCATTTCATGAAATGGTAAGCATACAAATGTAATGTACCTACTTAATAAGAACAGTTCACAACTCTGCATGAATTGATATAATAATGCGTGATCAGGCCTCCTTTTAACCGTCAAATATAAGGTTCGCCCATTCTTAGTTACCTAGAATCCACTTCTTGAAAGTGTGCAACACTTTTACTTTTTTGTTCACTCAGCATGAAAAGTTAATAATGACGGAAAGGGTATATAATACAATAGTAATAGGTAATAGAAAAATCTTTTGTAAAATATTTTCGAAATTCCATAGCGATAGTTTAATTTCTGATGATCCTGCTCATACGACTAACGTTAGAAATACACAGTACAAAACCTTACACTATACACAATTTATCAAGGTCCATCACCGTCAAGTAAAAACGAGTTTATTTATATAATAAAGCTCGAGTCCTTACCTATACAGTACCCTGAATATGACGAACATTACTTCACTTTTTCATGTACAGTCAGTATCAGCACCAGATATGATGATCTGCTGATCACCGTATGATCAGTGAATAAATGACACAAATACTATTTAAAACTATCAGCCACAGCTATCGTGGACAGATGGGTTCCTGTTGCGTTTAGATTTATTTTTTAGAAAAAATCACGTATTTGCAGGGTATTATATTTCTTTCTCATGATCGGGCTAGATTTTCCTAGCGGGTCCATTTAGAGTTTACTCGTCATTGGCTGGCTGGTGGAATGTAAAATCCTCCTTCACTGTTATCATTTGTCCAGGGCCATATATGTCCCCTTCGTTAGTGGGCTCGGGCTGAGCGCAGTTATCATCTTCGGTCACACCGTGCCCACCAGCATGATCTTGTTCTTCACCTACCTGCTGCTCCTCACCTGGCGGCTGCAATTCACTTATAGGCGGCAGTGCACCTAACGGCTGCATTACACCTACCGGCTGCAGTTCACTTAACGGTTGCTCTTCAGTTAATGGCTGCTCTTCACTTGATGACTGTTCTTGAGGATAATTTTGCTCTATGTTATGTGGCTGTTGTCCATGACCATCATCAGATCCTGCGGTATTATGCTGCTCATCAGCATAATCGTGTTCGATAATAGGCTGGGAGTAGATATAACCCAGCCTTTGGCCCACGAGCTGCCTATAAGGGAAATATGGAACTACCTCTAGGGGATGCCGGTAATACATACATGCCTGTCTAGACATAGACGAAAGATAAGCGTTTTCGTCCTCTTCCTCATCGTCAGATATCACTATCACTGATCTTGCGCTACTACCAACATCTAACGGCAACAAATCTGGCATGCAGCCAGCCCTACGTTTGGATGACGTAGGAGCCAGTTCAACTTCGGCACTAGGCCGCTTCAGTCCTGATGTTGTTGGAGCTGATTGACTCGTGGAGGGTTGTTGCTCATCCAAAATTATTGGTTCATTCAAAGGCTTTGGTTCTTCCGGAGGCAGTTCCACCTTAAGCGGCTGTGACTCTGAATCCGAAGACGATTCCTCCTCTGATAGCTCAAGCTCTATTGACAACTGATGTGTTTTTATAGTTTGTTGTTCCATGGATGGCTCGTTTTCATCGGGAATCTCCTGACTGGATTCACCATTCTTGTTTTTATCGTTCTCCGCCATATTAAAGTCGGTTTTTAATTAATTTTATATCACTGATAAGACAAGCAGGTCTTTTCTTAAGCAAAATTATTATTTTACACGCACAATACACGATGTTATCACTGTAGGCGCGATTCTGGTTACTCTCCGACACACAATGCCAGAAACGTCATACCCGCACTGTTTATCCCTTTCTACCCCAAACATTATCGATCCGGCGGACCGGCGCAACCGAACAATTTAGCGAAGGGGCTTGATACCTTTAAATCAGTTATATTCGAAGTGACGCCTTAAAATATTCGGGTAACCCATGGGTTGCTAACTTGCAAAAGATATTTGAATTATCTATCTATCTCTTCTTAATCTATGGTATAGACTGCAAAATGAAAGAGATAGATGAAATGTAATAGGAATGTTGCCATTTCGTGAATTAAATGTGGCTGTCTCTGTTTCGTGGGCAATGTGGGTGGCTAGGGCTAGTGAAATTTTTCTCGAACTTATATTTGTATTCGCGTAAAAATAATTTCCACCTGCCCATGGTAAAAGTACCTATGATAACTTTTTGGGCGATAGAACTTGTCAATCTAACAATCAAGCATAAACGGATTTTGGTGGAACTATCATGCTAATACAATACAATTGTAAAATTATATATGTACGTACTCGTCTTTATACGAGTACGTACATCGGGGTCGGACTTATAGGTATATATATGATCCCCTTCATATACATATACACTTACCATTAATTAAGCCATAATAATTATCTTTATAATTTTTGTTAGTGTGTTCTGTGTTTGTACGCGAATAAGGAAAAAGCTATTGTACCTAAATTTAATGCGCTTTTCAGTTTGGAAGAAGCAGAGTTATGTAAGTATATCCTTTTGGGATGCGAGTGAAACCACGAGCAACAACTAGTGATCTTATACCTCATGTTGTTCAGAAGTTAGCGTGAGCGTTTTAATGCATTTAAAATCCTCCAGTAAAGTAATTATTGGATGTTTTGATTGTAGATATTAATAGCTCAGTTTCATTAAGCGTTGTTATTGATTCTTTATTCCCTTTTGTGGCGCGGGTAGTTGGTGGAGGAGCAATTATTATTTATTTTATTGATTGTCTGTAATTTGTACTGCACGACTTAATTAAACAAATTTCTTACCGATATATTAACAGACCCTTTTTAGTTACTGCTTAAAAAAATTGACGACACGTTTGGCGTAGCGGCTGAGCGATCGGCTTATGCACCACGTGTTGTGGGTTCGATCCCCACACGGAACAAAAATATTTGTATGATCTACAGGTAGTTGTTCCGGGTCTGGGCGTTTGTGTATGTGAGAATTTGTGTTTGTAAACGCACCCACGATACAAGAGAAAACCCTAGTGTCGGGCAACGTTTTCTTAAAAAAACTGCCACGTTAAGTGAGGGTTACTTTAAGACCACTTATTTAACTTATCAAAATGAATATTCAGTAATAAAATTGATTGTTTTCTTCCCGTCGAATAATGCGCAACATTTGTTAAAATTGTTCATTAATCTATATATCCTAACTAATATTATAAATGCGAAAGTGAAATTGTTTGTTTGTATGTTATGCTTTCACGCCTAAACCACTAAATCAAGTGTAAAAAATCTTTCACCAATAGAAAGCTACATTATCAGCGAGTATACGCTGTACATAGGCTGTATTTTTATTTTTCTTAATTAGAGATCCCTACGTAAATTACAATAATGTAACCCAAGGTATAAAAAATTGCCTTTTTAAGTAATTATTTGACGTGAGCTACTATGGAGATACTTACTATGGAGACATTTACTATGGAGGTCCCACACGTTTAAGTATACAAACTTAAGGCAAAACGAAGTTCCAATAAGTAAATATCGGTCAGCTCACTATTAAGTATAGCATCAGCCATTTTGGATGCACTTGTAAAATAATAAATGAGAACTTCAAACAAAAAACAATTCAATTAACAGAAAAAGAACTATGGCGGAAAAATTTTGGATCGAATTTATATCTAATCTAAATATATATAAAACTCAAAGGTGACTGACTGACTGACTGACATAGTGATCTATCAACGCACAGCCCAAACCACTGGAGGGATCGGGCTGAAATTTGGCATGCAGATAGATGTTATGACGTAGGCATCCGCTAGGAAAGGATTTTGATAAATTCTACCCCCAAGGGGATAAAATAGGGGATGAAAGTTTGTATGGAACAAAATAACTATTCCACGCGGACGAAGTCGCGGGCAAAAAGCTAGTGCGTCTATAAATATCATCTTTATGTAATAAAATATCTTGTATATAAAATCAATTCTCAAGATTTTTCAAGTAATTCATAAAGCTTGTCTAATTCTGGAAACAATATCATCATAACTATGTATAAATAGAATTGACTTGATCTCTTTGTCAAATCTCACTTGAACTTTTAGTGTTGCCATATGTATGAATCAGAGTTATATAAAGTGTTTGGCCTACATTGCAATAGCATGCTTCGAATTATCAGAATAAATACTGATTTTATCTTTGTGCTAAGAATTCACAGTTATAATTTGAAAAAAAATTGAATCGCAATAATGCTAACTATGTCTCGAGTATGGCAACAAAGGTGACAATAGAGAAATAATAATATTATGACATCTGTCAGTCGGTCGTGTACGTCTCGTTGTTTTGTGTTTTTAAGTGTTTCTCTTGATTTTCTCTGTTACTATTAGCTTATAATAGCTCTACTCACTTAGGTTGCTGTTTATTTTTATGTAACGCATAGATAAATACTTGTTTTAATGTTTGACATAACATAACCTCTGATACTTTAAACGAGAATATCTTTAATGCCTAAGCTCAATGACATTATATAGTTAAATAGAGGTAGACACGTTATCATCCTTCAAACGCGAATATTGTTTTGTGGGTAATGTGTCTTAGGTAGTGTGACATACGTGGTTGACCGACCTATGGTGCAGAAGCGTGTTTGACAGCGCTATTGACAGCAGTAAATTGTAATTTTATTTAAATATGCCGTCCTGTGTTGTGCGATACTACTACTAATACTAATTATCATAGGAAAGTAAGGAAAGATCATTGAGTATCGTATCACAAGTAAGTAAATAAATTCTTAGCTTCTGTACAATTTAATTTATTTTCTTCGTTGCAAATAATACGTAAAATGAAGAAAGAGTCAGCACATGCCTTATTATAATATGAGAGAAAGGGACTCAATACTTTTCATGTCACACGTCGCTACATACAGGCATACTAAGTATGGAATGCATTGACAGGACTCATAGATCAGAAACGACGATTTTATGGATACTTAAATGTACCTATTATCTGGAAAGTTGCGGGACTTTATTTTTCATTGTGATGCGTTTTATTGACAATATTACTGAGCTTCTTATAACATAACATACCATCACGCCTGTAATCCTCCAAGGATTAGGCAGTGGTATACCGATGTACACCCACAGTTCGCCGGTGTGTTTCGGAGCCGCCCATGTCATGTCATAGAATAGGGTGCGAGTCTATTTCCATTCACCAGGCACAAATTCAAACTCCAAGCTGCACTGCGAATTGCATAGAAAAACCAATATCATTTTTTCGACCTGGCCCCACTCAAGACCTGTAGCATAGCAGTCGTATTTTATTTATTTTGTTTAATTTCAATAAAAAGATTATTAGGGAACAAGTTGAGGCCTTTACTCAGGAGTGGGACAACACAGGCTATATTTTAGACAAAAGTTAGCCTTTGTCCTTTCTGAATATGCAATCTACCTTCTTGCCTAATTTATTTAAACGGACGGACTTAGTTCGGAATAATAGATAGTATGGACGGTATCTAAGTACCAAATTAGTCATATAATCGGTTGCAGTTTGTGTTTCATTTTCTTTTTGTTACTTCTAATATATTTTTTTATTAAACTATCTAGTATATAAAATTATATTCTACTTCTTTTATTTGTAGGTTATGTACCTAATTTTTATTCTGTTCAACAATAAAAAAAAATCTTAATCTTTGTTTTACACGACACCTTTCAAATGTGTCATAAAAGACAACTGTTTAGTGCTATTTCTTTTCATCTTTTGCTACGTGTAATTATGCTCGCGCTCATTATTAAAGCCTAAAATATTCAGTTATAGGTAAGGACATGTAGCGCGACTCAATTTTTAAGGACATTTACTGTGAACATAGCGTATCTAATATTATTATATCATTGCCTAAGCTCCAATAATATTGAAACTGAAACAAAAATTGTTCCGAAATTTAATCTCTATATTTTTACATGTATTTCATGTGCAGACGCAACAAAAACTGTCACCAAAAAATGTATGGGAGTTCGCCATTGTTCTTTACCTTTTTCCGGTGATTACATAATGAAATGCTATTGTGTCGTAATTGAAGGATTACCTACTATGGCGTAACATTACAATATTTATGTATGTATAACACAATGAGTATACCTCTTGTGCCACATATAGGTAAAGTAAATAAATAAAAATATTGGTTTAACCCATCTGCAGCCTGTTTAAGTAATATCTGTGATCTCGTCTGTCTTATTGTAGTATAAGAAAGGCTAAAGAATACCGACTGAAATCATATTATAGGGGATGTAATAATGTGAAACAAAACCGCATTCATAACTCAACTGTGTAATGGTAAAGACGTTAATATTCTTTAATCTAAAATGTTTTATATACTTGACTGACTTACCAGTAAAAATGACCATTGATTGCTTGAAACAATAATACAAAACTTGAAACCAGTTATATTTGATGTAGTTTTGCAGAACAAGAGATTAGGTTAGTTGACTGATTTATTTTTAATGGCCTCATGAAAATATTTACCATTAATAAAGCCAAAACAAAATTAAAATAGATTAAAAAATAGGGAAGATAATTTTAATTGTATTAAACAGAAATCATATTTACTATGCCATACAACTTGTAATCTAAAACTTCTTCTCTTGCGGGAAAGGCACCGAGTATAATCTGTATTCTCACCAAAAAAATTTCGCTTATTACCTTAGGACGAGGTCTTTATTAGGCGATATAAATTATGCTTTAGAATACGAATTATATTTTCCGCTGAAGCACGTTATTTTTAATAAATCAACCAGTCAACTTCAATAGTGCCTCGCAGTATGACCTAATTTATGTAAAATCAAATAATATTATAGTAAATTAGGTAGATATGGTTGGTCATTTAGAACTTAAAAAAAAGAAAAGTACTGTACACATTTATTGAAAGTATCGTTATCTATTCTATCATTAGTTTCTCTTATTTTCAATTTTAAAGGGACTAAGTATTTGTAATTTCTTTCTCATATCCCGCAGAAATACTATACTAAAGTAGTTAATTCGTCTAATCTTACCTTGAGTTCTCTTTCGTGAGGGAAGCGCAGATACAGGGTAGCATGTGGACAATCCAGCAGCAAATTGTCGCTTCCATCGGTAGGACAAGTGGCCTTCGTCTCCTCGTCGGCTTCCTGGGTCACTGGGGAGACAAACGTTTATCAAGATAACATCTTTTAAGGGTCCGGCAGATTCCGAATCGCGAAAAAAGTACCTACTACTAAACTGAATGGAAATTTAAACATAATTTCACTAAATTGTGTTATTATTAGAATTCTGATACCGTTAAGCTAGTAAGAAATGTTAAGTATATATAATTGTCGACATTTTTACATTCAGTTTTAGTTTATTTTATATTAAAAACTGGAATATTGGAATGTTGCCCTTTTCAATATTACTCAGGTTATACTAGGTATTATTTTCAGAATAAAACCAAATAATGCCAAAACAATTATCATTAAATTTATACATAAAATAACCTGATTACATATAGAGTAATTTAAATGCTGTCGCTTTAAGTGAGTACGTTCTAACCCTAAACCTAGATATATACACTGTGTTAAAAGAAACCCTGTCCGATCCGAAAGGGGCTTAAAAGTATCCCAATCATATCACGAAATAAAATAAGATACTATAAATATTCATGAATGTAAAGATATTATTTAATGAAGTTTAAAATTCACGATAATCGTGCCCAAGTTGCCGCAATTACGACAAAATGTTTTCTATTTTTTGAAATATTATAAAACCATCCAATTACGATTTATGCCCGAAACCTATTTTCGTGCATAAATCGTAATTGTTCCTAAAACGTACCTTCATCAAATTCTCATATCCTGAAAGTGAAGTGGCGACGGAAGTGCTAGAAAATGGAACTAGTTCGCCGTATTACGTCATCCGAACGACAACTCCATGATGCCGTTCCCTTAAAAAATATTTTTCGAGCAATTTTTTTGGTTGATTCATAAGGTTTTGAATTTTGTTTATGGTGAATTATGTAAATTAGAAGTTTCTTGCTTAATTCTATACTTATTTACGTTTAAATTACTAGACGTACAAATGCCAGCCTGACAGTCATTTTGTTACGCGGCAAATTTGAAAACGTTAGTTATCTTGTGCCTAGTTCGTACTCATCACTTTGTTTTATTTCGTACCGGTACGAATAAGGAATATTTGCTTATTTGTTTAAGGTCGACATGACCAGGCAACATTATGCAATACTTGATCAAGTGACGATATGATAAGCCCTCAGTGGGTATAAAAACTGGGGTGGGTAGTGGTATAAAGTTTAAAATTTATTGAAGCTTGTTGTGTATTCCAAAATCCACATTTCGACGCTATTTAAAATGATTGAATATGCACAAAAAAATTGGACGTCAGAAATATTTGACAAAAGTAATGAAGGAAGAGCTAGTTAACCATGTTTTCGAACTATCCTTAATCCAGATTTTTTGGCAATCTCGTAAAATAAATGATAGCGTGAAAGCCATCGGTAGATGATAGGATCTCAAGTTTGACGTAGGTATATAGGGTACGATATAGGAATATACGGGTAAGTTTTAGGAGCAAATCAACCTAAATTTCCACTTTTTTTTTACTTATTTTTGTCAGAAGTTATTGAAGTTTATTTCTAGATAATTAACATTTTCCCTAAGGAGGTACGAATAAGGCAAGTGTCCCTATGTGTTAGCAGGGACGGTGTCGATGCCACCGTAAGTAGGTATTGCTATTTCAGTTTTGTCGTATTATACTTTTTTTTCTTATGAACTGAAAATGATTATACCTTCACGGATCGGAGTGAATTTTCTTAACATATATATATATATATAATTATAGACATAAAAAAGATATCTTAATAATTGACTAGTGCAAAATCCAACCATTATTTAATGACGTAATTTTAATATTTGCAAGTAAACAAAGTCATTGCTGTTCCGGTGCTTTGGTGTTGAAATAGACGCGGACTTCCGGTACTTAACGTATATTTATTAGTTATATAAACAATATTCAAAATTTGAACGTGTAACCGACGTCCGACCGACTTCAGAAATGTGAGCCACGGGTTGAGGTGTCACGTGGCAGAGGTTGAATATGACGCGTTTGGGTACGTTCACGTTTTCTACTGTGACATTTCAGTCCTTTCTCGACTTTGAGTTATATTATACTTTATTTGAGTTATAATATCATAACGCATAGCATCTCATTAGTCTAGTAGTCCCAAAAGCGACTGCTACGCTAGAGATCCTGGGCTGTATTCCCAGGTTGAGCAAACTGTTATTAGGTTTTTCTATGATATTCTCAGCTAGGAGTTTGGCATTTGTGCCCGCTTAATGGCAATAGGCTCGCCCCCTATTACACGGGACCTAAAAATACTAGCGACTTGTGGGTGTACATTAGCATGCCTTTGACTATCCCTCCGGAGAAGACAAGCGTGATAATATGTTATACTTACCTATGTTATGTGATGCATAGCATAGTGGTCATCATTACAAAGGTTATGTCTACAAAAATAGTGTGAAACTAGACATTTTCCAAATAAAACGGTTTTGTATGGACAGAAAATGTCTATAGATTTTACTATATAAATCTATAGTAAAATAATACTATGTAGATAATGTCCTATACATTATTTACATTTTCATGCCTTGTTTGCAGGTTCTAAAAAATTACATTATGTACGTATACATATAATATGTAGGTATACCTACTCTATCGCTACAAACATCATCAAGCTATTTGTTAAAGTATCGGAAAAATAGAACTAATACCTATAAGTACAAATGCCATCAAATACAAGAGGTGTGCGGGTTCAGATGAGCCCATTTCTTATGTTGGTTCCACAGGAAAAAATAACTGTTATTTATTTATTTATGCTTCATGAACAGAAGTGTACAAAGGCGGTCTTAATGCCTTAGGTATTTTCTACCAGACTACTTTAGGGTGGTGCAGAGACGATCATGGTAGATGCACTAAAAGAATAGAAGTGAAATGTGTGATTTGAAGACTCACCAAATCTATAATAACTATATGTATATATAACTGTAAACTTACATAATATATACATTACATAAATATTTATATATATAATATATCTAAATATATATAAAACTCAAAGGTGACTGACTGACTGACATAGTGATCTATCAACGCACAGCCCAAACCACTGGAGGGATCGGGCTGAAATTTGGCATGCAGGTAGATGTTATGACGTAGGCATCCGCTAAGAAAGGATTTTGATAAATTCTACCCCCAAGGGGATAAAATAGGGGATGAAAGTTTGTATGAAACTTTGTCAATTTTAAACCGATCGGGCTGAGACTTTGCATGCATATAGCTACTATGACGTAGGCATCCCCTAAGAAAGGATTTCGATAAATTCCACCCCTAAGGGAATAAAATAGGGGATGAAAATTTGTATGAAACTTTGTCAATTTTAAACCGATCGGGCTGAGACTTTGCATGCATATAGCTACTATGACGTAGGCATCCCCTAAGAAAGGATTTTGATAAATTGGATGAAAGTTTGTATAAATCTTCTTAGATTTTCGACTGATTGAACTGAAAGTAAAGATTGGAGCTACTATGATGAAGACGTCCGCTTAAATAGGAATTTGATAAATTCAACCCCCATGGGGATAAAATAAGGGATGATGGAGGATGTAAATGTATTAGTTTGAACTATCAGTACCTAATGGAACGAATAAATTAAGACGAACAAAATATATAATAATACTTCTTAACGCGAGCGAAGCCGCAGGCAAAATAATTAATAAATTTCGACCTATGTAGGGGTGAACTAAGGGATGAAAGTTCATACCGCGGGCAAAAAGCTAGTATAATATATAATAACATAAAATACAATACATATATACTATATCTATATAATATACATAATATATACAATAAATATAAAAAGAAAAGTCAGTGTCGAGATGAATCAGCGTTTTATACAGCAAGTATTTGCGCACACAGGTTTTAAACGATTGCCGGATGTTTATCATTCTGATTTCAAGGGGGAGAGCATTCCATAACAGTATTGATTGAACGAAAAAGGCAGAATGTATAAAGTCGGAGTAGTGAGAGAGACATCGCAGAAGACGATTGTTAGTTGAACGAAGATGTTTAATGTGGAAGGAAGTATTATACTGAAAATGAGATGATAAGTACGATGGAGAATTAGGAGAACAAAGTATGGAATAAAGAGTAGTCAGCGCCCTCAAATTTCTTCGTTGGCAAATGGGCAGCCATTACAATTTTATTCGATATTCTGAGACATGGTCATGATTAAAAACGAATCGAATGCAATTGTTGAGAAGGCGGTCCAATTCATTGAGGCAACGGCCAAGTCACACAACATTAACTATAAATAATAAAGAAATCTGGAAATCTGGATTAATGTTACTGTTACAAATACTGCTAAACCGACACAAAGTATTTGTATACATTTTAAAACGCCTGAAGATTTTCAAGCTATTAAATTAGAACAGATTGAATAACACCTACATAGAGCATAATATTTTTGCTTTATCTCTAATCTTGTAACGGAGATGAGATGATTATCTTTAACCATTAAAAAAAATATTTGATGGTGATGAGCTCTGTTGTAAAAAACATTTAGTTTATTAAATTTACAAGCTAACTGCAATTTAAATAAACTAAAAAAGACGTGTAAACCTACACTATTTTATTTATATAAAATAGTGTAGGTTTACACGTCTTTTTAACAGTCGAGTTTGTTACAACACTTATAACTCGAGAACGGATGGACCAATTTTTATGATCTTTGGTTTGTTGAACTTCTCCTTCCCGAATAGCAGATTAACTATTATTATATCGAAAAAAATCACCAAAGAGGAACATTATGAAGAAAATTTATTTTCTCTTACATTTTGTATCGGGAGCGGATTGAGATTTGACAGAAATAAAACACGGACACAAACAAAAAATGAACATGGCGTTGTTTTTTGTGAGGTTTTCCGTTTCGGTAAGGCCAGTAGATGGCATGCTGTGCAATTTTCTAATCCTCATAAGCTGCTGGTGTGATGTTAATTATTTTTTTGTGTAAATGTATAATATAATATAAATGGGTCCCTGAATGGTTTAGAAGGTTAAAAATTTAAGCCGGTAAGGGGCACCGCAATCGGATTCAAGGTTTTTTTATATACGGGGCAAGACATGGAAAATGGGGTGAATGAATGAGGTGAATGCTGATATGGATGAATGGAAGAAAAGAACATGCTGCGTCGACCACAAATAAATTGGTACAAGGGCAGGAAGATGATGATACAGAGCAAGACAACGTTTGCCAGGCCCGCTGGTCTATACTAATATTATAAAGAGGAAAGATTTTTATGTATGTTTGTAACGAATTGGCTCAAAAACTGGACTGGACCGATTTCAATATTTTTTTTGCCGTTAGAAAGCTACATTATCACTAAGTAACATAGGCTATATAACATCACGCTACGCCTCTTAGGAACGAAGCAGCGCGGGTGAAACCGCGAGCGGGTCGCTAGTTGTTTATACAACATTCGCGACAAGGCCATTGTACTATGTAGAGAGCTTTTTAATATTCTTAATAGGCTTACGCTGAACTGCCAGTTCGCCTGATGTTAAACGACACTGCGATCTACGATGGATGGAGCGCGCTTGAAAGAGTAATTATACTCTCACGATTACCCTATATACTATGCTTTGTTATCTTTGTGCTATAATTGCTTTAGTGCCAGCTTGGTGTTGAGGCTCGCTATCGGGGTGAACTACTGTGACATAAAATTTCTTAAAAATACTATCCCTGAAATTCTTAGTAGCAGCTTGGAATTTTGATTTGTATTCAGCTCGCCCCTTACTACACGTTTTCTTCTGGCATTATAGTATTCAATGTTTTATATTTTGTATTCGATTCCTGTTTGTTAACCAAAATTAGTCCAAGTTCTGTATTTCATTATTTTCTGTAAACTACTAAGTACAAAAATGACGATGACATAAAAAATATATTAATTAACGTTGCTGGAAAACTTATTTATAATTCTTATCGTTTCCGTTACTGGGCAAATTCAAACATAGGTACCTAATAGCCTAGTTAATTGGTTATTTTTAAAGGTTTTGTAAAAATATTGACCATAAATAGATCCGAATGACAAAAACTAAATTAAAATCGGTCCAATAAGAAGGAAGTTATTAGCATTTTAATTTTATGCTACGAAGAGAGCGCACTATAGAAAGTTGATACTCATTTTTAGAGAGGTAGGGCAACTTGGAATTGAATAATTCCACTCACAATTAGAGCTGCCAGACTGGGAAAATACCTGTACCTTGCACAAAATCGTACCCAAATAACATCGCTCCGTGCTATGTTGTGTTCCTAATGGTGCGCAAGGTCGCCAGAGCTCCACGAGGAAGCGTTTTTTTAGCAGATAGGATAATCATAAGCATCACGCTATTGACTCCTATAATGCCAGCCCAACTATTCCTCCTAAATTTACAGGGTCGCCAATGCGCTAGTGATACCTCTGGTGTTGCAAGCGTCCATAGGCTACGGTAACCGCTAACCATCAGGCAGGCCGTAAGCATGTTTGCCACCTTATTGGCATAAAAAAATGCCATTCCGACATTCATTTTGCGGGTACTTAAGGGCACAGGCTATCCCCTTTTGCATCCCCACGAAAAACTTTAAAAGCTTATATCTTAGAACTTTATTAGCCGATTTCAATTATTTTTTCTGTATGTACGTATATTTTATAACATTTCTCAATAAGACTTATTTTTAATAAATTAAACGCAACAACTTTCCTATTCTTAAATCTGCAGTGATCATTGTATAGAATTGCTCTACTAAACTTTAATCCATCTTGTAAATAAACTGACTAATTCAATCTAAATCACAATAAATGTCTTTGTAACGATGTTTTACGAGATAATACAGATATTCATAGAAACAAATCATCCTGATCTGGTTTTATGAATGTGTTCATTATACGAGCACTAACAGTCGTAATAATAATTGATTTACCATGTAGATACGTATTTAGTTATGTATGTTACATCATCATTATGATCCCTTTTATAGGTACTGTCTCACTGCTAAGCACATGTGAGAGGTGTCTAAAGTCTACCACGCAAGCCTACTGCGGGTTGGCAGACTACTCACGCCATTAAGAAAATCTCTCAGGCATGCATGTTCCCACACAATGTTGTCCTTCACCGTTTAAGTGACAATTATTTGAATTTGAACTCGAGACCTTTGACTTGGCAGTCCAACGATCATATCAATAAGCGACTCAAGGTATGTTTATTTTGGTTGAATTCTCAAAACGGTCGGTTTTGGATTCGATTCGATTTTTATTTGTTTTTTTAAGACATTTTCAGCATCATTGGACAGCAGCAACAGTTGAGTTTGGATTTTTACCCGGTTAATGCCTATGGGCTCACACTGTTGAATGGAACCCAAAACATTCCAGCGAACTGTGATTATACACCTCTGCCTAATGCTTCGGGAAACGGCGTGATGGTGTGATGTTGACAGTCGCAATGTTGAATTATTTTATCTCAGGGACACGCATAAGCGTTACCTACCTACACACTCGAACAAAAATGAGTGTATGATTGTGTCAACAATTGATACACTCGTGTTTGTAATAATGCGTGTAACAAAACGTAATTATGAAACATCCTGGCAAATTGTACCTCCGTATAGATAGAATAAAGTATTTAATGGCCCAACCAAACTATCAATCCAATTTTATTAAAGACTAGCTTCTGCCCGCGACTTCGTCTCCGTGGACTTCAGAATTGGATCTGACCTGGATAAAAAGATCTATGTGCTTTTTTAGACTGTAATATATCTCTGTACTAAATTTCATCAAGATCCGCAAACATCCATACATCCTCACGAACTTTCACGTTTATAATATTAAAATTTCAAAGCGATCAGCATTCTACAACTTTTTTAACGTTTGATAGTTTGTTACGCTCTCAAGCTTAAACCACTAAATCAAATTATTTCACCAACAGAAAGCTACATTATCAGCAAGTAACATATGCTGTATTTTTATCCCTACGAAAATTACAATAATTTGCCTATTTATGTCATTATTTTGACGTGCGCTGCCATTTTGTTATTTCCTTGAAAATGTTGGTTAGGTACTATGGAGACCCTTTTGACACTAATATTATAAACGTGAAAGTTTGTGAGGATGAACGGAATGAAATTTGGTAGGTACAGAGGTAGATTATAGTCTGGAATGGCACTGGATTAATACAATCATTTGGTTTGTTTTGCACATAAGTAAAAAAAGGATCCCTACTATCATAAGATTACCTACTTTGTTGTCCGTCTGTCGGTTTGTCAAAACTCATTTCTTTTAATAACAAATGCCTATTGAGGAATTGAAAAACTTCTTTAAATTTCCTCTTTACTTTCTTCGTTATCAATGTAATATTTCTGAGGTTAAAATTGGAATATGATATTTTTGCTGTAAATGCTTACTATACCTGTCTACAAACAATCGCCGATAAATTACGAACCCTTAACAGAAAACCGCGTTTCAATCAGTCAAACCGTTCTGCAGATAAGTGGCAACTTTCGTTGGCACACACAAACAAACAAACACCCCCTCTCACCCTAAACACATAAACCATCTCCGTTCCGTCGTGGGTAATAAAAGCGTGGGCGTGCCTTAGTAGGTGGAGCCAAGAGAGGTTCACCTCCTTGATCCTCCAAACAGAACCGCGCCGAAATTTTACGACTGTGTCCTCCTTATCCGAAATCCATCCTGACATTAACCACCCTTAATACAATTCACCCCTCGGCCTTAGTTCCCTCCCTAAGACTATAAATCTTAAGTTTATGCAGCGCCGGGTTGGCTCCTTGCGTTGACAGGATAAACCCGAAACAACGACGTTAAATACATAAGAGACTGGTCAAGTGTGATGGAATAGTACGTGCTTTCTATTCTTTTTGAAAATTCAACGTACCTACCTATGAGTCCTTTTTTTGTCGTTATATGTATGAAATAATACCAGTGCATTCAGCAGTAGGCATAACCTCTGTTTCTTAGTGTAAGTGTAAATTAAATATTTAAAAACGAAAAAAATCCAACCAAATCTACATCCACCACATTAATAAATCAATCTACTAATTAAGAATTTAATAAATAATTTAGTTGGACGCAAGAGAGGTAGGGCATAGTGGAATCGAATAATTCCACTCACAATTGGAGCTGCTCGACTGGGGAAGTACCTCTACCTTGCAGAAAATCTTAGCCAAACAACATAGCTCCATGCTATGTTGTGTTCCTAACGGTGAGCAAGGTCGCCAGAGCTCCGCGAGGAAACGTTGTATTGGCAGTGGGGGGGCCGGTCGTGTTTTGTTACTACCGCTGTCACGCATGGCTGCATGTCTCCTACGCTGCCAGCCCAACTATTCCTCCTTAATTTACAGGGTCAGCAACACGCTAGTGTTACCCTTGATGTTGCAAGCGACTATAGGCTACAGTAATCGCTTACCATCAAGCGGGCCGTATGCTTGTTTGCCCCCTTATTGATATAATATATGTATATATAGTTGTAATATTCTGCATGCCTAGCATTTGTGAAATATATCGGCTTAATTTTATTTTTGCAAACAAATTAATAAATAAATGAAAAAAATTATATAGAAAGCGGCTACTTAAATTGTCTATGGATATTCGCGACATTCCTCACCTCACGACTATGACAGGCCTTTGCAAGACCCCTCCAAAGGGCAAGAGCTGCCCGCAGAAGAAATGCTAAACAATGAAGTAGACTCACCAACACATCTTGTCTTCCTGAGATCCACAGTGCACACCGAGGGATCCTTAGTACTGTGATAGACCATGTTTCGACGGATCAGCATCACCCAGGCGCCGCGCCACTCGCCGGTCACTCCCTCCTAATACATAGATCAAAAATATCAATCAGGCTGCTTCCAGGTAGAGTATTGCATGTTTTTCACCTGTAGCTATCGTAGGTGCGTTTACAAACATACATTTTCACATACAACATCTACCCGCGGAACGATACGCGTAGGTCATTCAAATTACGTAAGACCGTAACGCAAAAGCCGATCGCTCAGCCACTGAACGCTAGCCACTTGATATGCATCTATGTATGTGTAAATCAACCAAAATGAATTTCTTATATTATATTATTATATTTCATTTATGACGAACAATAATCTAAACACATCTAAAATGCAACATTTTTTTTAGAACAAGGCAACAAACGACATAAGTATTAATAACAGCAATAGCGATTAATAATAATATAATTGAGTGCAAATAGTTTATAGCCTTCTTGGCTTTGTAACTCGCAACTGCCACACGATGCTCGCATCGCATCACAAGATACAATATTCCAAAGAAAAAATCTAATAATAAAAAAATCAAATACGCTTAGGTACTGGTAGGTACAGTCAGAATCAGATGTACCTACCTATCTCGACGTACTTGAAATCTGTCATACATAACATAACATAATCAACCCATTATACTATCCCACTGCTGGGCACGGGTCTCTTCTCAGAATGAGAGGGATTAGGCTATAGTCCACCACGCTGTCCTAGTGCGGGTCTAAATCTGTCATAGGTACCTATAATTGCTGACACAACAAAGAAAATTTAAGATTCAGAGTGAACACGACAACTGCCAGTCTCACTTGAATTTTATCGGGATGAAGTTACTTAATTTTTTATTTTAAATTATTATGAAGAATTACTGTTTGTTCGATATTTAATGCTGACTGTATAACGCACAGAAAAGAACGTAACAAGGAATAATAGAAAGAAATATAAGATGTTAATTTCCAAATATGAGAAATCCATTTACGCGGGAGAGCCGTGCTTCGGCACGAATGGGCCGGTTCAAACGGAGTGATACCACGGCCTCACAGAAAACCGGCGTTAAACAACGCTTACGTTGTGTTTCGCCGAGTAAGTGAGGTTACCGGAAACCCAATCCCCTTTTAAAAGGCCGGAAACGCACTTGTGACTCCTCTGGTGTTGCGGGTGTCCATGGGCGGCGGTAATCACTTACCATCAGGCGAACCGTCTGCTCGTTTGCCCCCCTATACCTTAAAAAAATAAAATACAATGTTTCATTGAATCTTCAATATAGGAGAAAAAATCTTTTTTCTATTTCATTTCCGGGACAAAAACTTACACTATACTTAGCATTACAAGCATTTATGTTTTTAAAAGTATCGTTCGCAAATATACATCCATAGCAGTTAATAGATCTTATCGCTCATTGCTAATAAATTCGCTATAAAGAAAAAAAAATATTTGCTCAAAACATATGTCTTTAACAAGATGTTAAATTAATTCAATTTTTGAAGTCGTTCGGAACTTATCTGCAACTAGCGGGCCCGGCAAACGTTGTCTTACCCTGCATCATCATCTTCCTGCCCTTGTCCCAATTAATTTGTGGTCGTCGCAGCATGTCTTTTTCTTCCATTCATCCCTATCAGCCGTCACCTCAATCATTCACTCGCTTTCCCATGTCTTGCTCTGTATATAAAAAAATTGTAGCACCCGATTGCGGTGCCACCTACCGGCAAATTGTGTATCTAAACTAACCAGGAACCCATTTAAACATACACAAAAAAAAACAAAATCACACCAGCCGCTTATGAGGAGTTTGGGCAATGCACGGTTCGGGCTTACCGAAACAGAAAACCTCACAGAAAACAACGCCATGTTCATTTGTGTCCGTGTTTTATTTCTGTCAAATCTGTAAATCCGACAATAAAAAATGTATGAGAAAATATCGGGAACGATACAAAATGTATGAGAAAATAAATTTTCTTACAATGTTCTTTTTCGTGAATTTTTCGAATGTTTTAATAGTTATTCTGCTATTCGGGGAGGAGACAAATCCAACAAACCAAATATCATAAAAATCGATCCACTCGTTCTCGAGTTATAAGCGTTGGAACAAACCCGACTTTGTTTTATTTAAATAAATAAAGATAAAGATAATCAATTTGTTGCGCTTATGTCCATAAAATGATTATCGCTTAACTAATTTAGTAGAGGCGAGTTTTGGCGTGAATATTGAACGAAAATTCATACTTGGAAAGGCTCTACCTCCTGCAGTGAAATCACTTTATGTTATTATATCAGGTTGCTCACGGTGCACCGTACAGACAAAGTCATTTTAGGGAAACAATGATTATTCCACACTACGTAGATCAAAATCGATCGTATCGCACGCGTAACAACCGTGTTGTACCTGACCCGGGTTGTTCTCCTCTTTAATAATATTAAAACCTATTATTCATAACATAACATACCATCACGCCTGTATTCCCGGAAGGGTTAAGCAGAGGTTTACTAATATACAATTTTACACCCACATTTCGCCAGTATGTTTTTAGGTGTTATGTAATAGGGGGCGAGCCTATTGCCATTAACAGGGCACGAATCACGAATCCGAGCTGCTTCTGAAAATTTCATAGAAAAACACAATAATATTGCTCGACCTGGGGATCGAACCCAGAACCTCTATCTAGCGTAGCAGTCGCGCTGTAACCACTAATGAGGCAGTCAATTCAGTGATTATATTTACACTTAGTGCACGCTTTATTTGTTTTAAGTGCATTGGACTCGTGGCCATATAACAATTACGCCGATCAGTCGATCTGTAAGGCAGCTGCGCTTACCATGGTCAGTCAATGGATGGATGTTCATTCTAAGCACATCGAGCCCTCTTACTTTTACTTAGGAAAGCACTTTAAGCCGTTGGGCCTGATTGTAATACGAACATGTATGATAAATCGTTAGTGATAGTCAGAAGCCTGAATAACGTAACATACTATCAAAATCAAACCTGTATGCCTGAGAAGATAGGCGAAGGTGCATTGATTGTATACCCACAATTTGCCGGTACGTCTACGTCTTATTTACCTAACAGGGCTCGAGCCTAAAGTCATTAACCGGACACAAATCCAGAGTCCGAGCTGCTACGGGGAATTTAATAGAAAATCCCAATAACAATTTGCTGGACCTGAAAATCGATCTCAGAACCAATAGCGTTGGAGTCAACGCTTACGGACACGTAACTAATGAGACATTTTATTTTATACAAATATTACCCGTCAGAATTTATTTGTGGGTCAAAATGGATTCGGAGGAAATCATATTTTTGTTGATAATACGAGTTTCTAGGTCCTGTTTTATCTGGAACGGTCTAAAAAATGCGCTGTGAAATTATAATGACATATTTGCTGCGGTTATACATCATACTGTCTTTGTACTAGTGACGTAATTAAGTACCTAATTGAGTATTTTTTTAAATTGGTAATTTAAATATCTATATTATTAATGTATACCCTAGTTTCGCCTGGTGGAAAGCACAAAGAGGGTATAAAATGGGGCACCCATTTAAACAAATAAATGAATACCCTTTCGGGTTCTGGCTCTCACAATTCGCAGCTCAGCACTTCAGACATCGGATTTGTGCCCGGTTAATGGAAATAGACTAGCTCCCTATTTCATAGAACCTAAACACAGCGAGCAGCGTCCGGCGATCTGTTTTTGTGCATTAATACCTTTACCAAACGAATCCTCCCGGTATATGTACAAGCGCAATGGTATGTTACTAATTCTGCTAGTGTTTTAATAAAAACTAGCTGTGGGCCGCGAATTCACTCGCTTGCCAAAAGACTTGTTGAAACAAAAGTTAGTAGTCAAACATGGATGTTTCTCTGAATATAGTCGTTGGAAAAATCATAATTATAAACAATTATTTTGTGTAATTCAAAATCTATCTAAGTATATATATATAAAACAAAGTCGGGTTTGTAGCAACACTTATAACTCGAGAACGAGAGGACCGATTTTTATATTTGGTTTGTTGGATTTGTCTCCTTCCCGAATAGCAGAATAACTATTAAAACATTCGAAAAATTCACGAAAAAGAACATGAAGAAAATTTATTTTCTCTCATACATTTTGTATCGGGAACGGATTGACAGATTTGACAGAAATAAAACACTGCCACAAATGAATGTGGCGTTGTTTTCTGTTTCGGTGAGGCCAGTGTGCATTGTCCCAACTCCTTATACGCTGCTGGTGTGATTTTGATTATTTTTATTGTTTGTTTAAAAGGGTTCCTCTCAAATTGTGAATCTAAACCATCCGTTGAGATTCACAATTATAGTATAGTATAATAACTGTTAAAACATCGAAAAATTTCACGAGAAAGAAAATTGTTTTCTCATACATTTTGTATCAGGAACGGATTGACAGATTTTATTTACAGGGCAAGACAACGTTTGACGGGCCCGCTAGTATAATATTAAAGAAGAACCTGACTGACTGACTGAAGTATCAACGCACAGCCGAAAGTACAGGAGCTAGATTAGATAGGCTTGCTTTTGCTATAGTGCAAAAGCTCTCTAATCTAGTTCCTATATATCTAGTTGGAAATGCAACTCCTAAAATAATAAGGGGGATAAGAGTTTGTATGATGAAAGTTCGACATTTTTAGTGGGTGAAACCGCGGGGTACGTCTAGTCCACCAATATGACAGGTTTGTCTGTCTATGCATACTTTTTTTAACGTTTACTTATTATATTAAACGTAAACGACGACTATATTTACATTTCTTTTTCCTTTTTAGAAAATTTTGTGACGGGTTTTTTTTTTCTTCAAAATTTTAATTAAACTTTTATTGTATGTATAAATTGAATTCAAAGCAAATTGTAGGAATTAATTGTGAATTTGTGACTAAAAGGAGCCAGTCATAGCATGACTCAGAAACGGACAAACGCCTATTTCATTAGCAGTTAGGTATGTAAAGTGGCCATATTACAACATGACACATTTCATTTGATATAAGTATATGGATCACTTTGTTCATACTAAGATTAATGTACTGTGTGCCTAGCATCTCATCTCATAATACTGCGATGTGCTAATAAATCTGTTTTTACCCGACTGCACCAGAATAAGGGTTATTGATCTTAAAACATCATTATTAGCCTGATGATGATTAAACCATGACACATTAAACAAATGCTATGGATACAAGAACCACATACTCAGTCTCATTAAAACAGGTTAAATTGAACATGAAGGGATAAGACTCCAACCGAAAAGACAGGCTAGTAGAGGACGAGCCTTATGCCATTAACCAGGCACAAATCCAAAGTTATAGCTGCTACTGAGAATTTCATAGAAAACCCCAATAAGACGGCTCGCCTTGTGAATAGAACCCAGGATATCTAGCGTAGCAGTCGTTCTTGGGACCACTAGACTGATGAGGCAGTCTACGTTAATGAAATCGTACAATAATAAAAACAACACTTCCATTGTGGTTGGAGATCCAATTCTCGTAGTTATAAGAAATTAATTCCTACGTGTAATGCTTTTAAATGTTTCAACTGTTTGTCGACAACTAGTTAATTGGTTCAATTTGATGCTTCAATTACCTACCTACATATCCCTAGTAATCAATAGTTATCTAGATAGTATTAATGCAGCAAGCCGAATGTAATTCGAGACCTTGAAAGCATGTTAAATGAAGCTGCCACCCCACCCCGTGTGGGAACGAGTTAGAATACTGTTCCACACTGCCTTTCAGTCAGGCATCCCGTAAGAGGCATGAAAATATCTCAGTTGCTCGGTGGTAGTAACTCTTGAGATCTGACCGGCTGGCGGCCACCCATACATCGGAGTCTGCCGTAAAGCACCTTGGTATGTGTTTCGACTTTTGCACGCCAGTTTCTCTCGGATGCTGCGGCTCTGGCAGTCTGCAGTCCGTAGGGGCGGCAACGCATCAGCAACTCCTCTGATGCTGCAGGTGTACATGGGCGACGATGACTACTTACCAGCAGGTAGCTCGTCAGTTGGTTAGTTTACTTCATCCATAAAAAAAGCTACATGTAAACCGTCATTTATGGGTGAAATTCAGTACAAAATGCAAGGTCAAAGGAAGGGCAAGGACAATAAAAGGTCCAAGTTTATTTTTACTTTTTAATTAATTGTCATCTTCCATCTACCAAAGATGATGGACGCTGTCAACATTTATTATATCGGTAAATTGGAATAAATTAAGAACTGTTAAGCCCATTAACATGGGCAAGATATACGGCGAAATGTAATTTTAGTTAGTCTTTATTCACATAAAAAGATTCTGTTTATCTTTTTTAAGTATTTGTGTTGAGGTAAATAATTTGAAGAGGCAGTTCTAGACTTGTTAATCAATAAGGTTCCTATATAATAAATAAATTAAAAGAAAGCCTTTTATTCTATGCTAGTTAAATATAAGTAAGTATCTAGGTACATATTTTTTTAGTTAATTAAAATTTACATTTCAATATCTATCATAAATTACATTTATACATTTAAAAATTGATATTAATATTTCCTTTATTCATATATTTAAATATATTTTCAAATATTTAAAAAAATAACAATAAAAACATTTAAAAATATATATATTATTATTATTTCCTTTATTATTATTATTACATTCCAAGCTTCCTATACCGAATAAAAAATATATACCTAAGACAGAAATTTTAGTATAACACTCATACTCATTTTTGATGTTGATGAAAATTAATATTACTAGACTAGCTGAGCCAACTGAGTCGAAGTTCCAATTAAGTACCAACCTTGAAAAATCTCATAGAAAAAAGAACTTCGTTGTTCCATAAGTACATTAAATATTCCTAGCGCTATTGTCCTCTTAATACCTACCTTATTTCTGACTGACCAAAGTATATTTTTTAATTCTAATACTCGATTTTGTTATATTTTATGACCTGTGCTAGTCTCGTACATCAATACTTAGATGGGAAAATTCAATAACTTAATAAAATTCAACGTTTTCCATGGTTAAAATTGACATAACTTTTGATATAGTGAACCGATGTGAATTAAATACATATAACCTAAACGTGACCTCAAGAAACATGCTATGAATTCCTTTCCACGTTATATGTACACCTAGATTATAAACATAACACACAGAGATTGAGAATAATCCACTGAATTCTAAATAGAATGTTGTACAAATTGAGAGCGTGTATTTCTACTGAATTGTAAATAACATTCTGTGCATTCCTGCTGTAAAATGCCCTAGTACAGTATTTCCCAAACACTGGGAGCTCGTTAGCTCTTAGCGAATATTAGATGGTCTCACCTAAATAACTCTACTGTTATTTAATTAAGTACATAAATAGAATAGAATGATGAGTGATGGGTGCAATCCAGTTCATTGGATCACAGGGAACACACTGCACTAGTGTAAACTTCTTAGTATTAAATATTAAAGTAGGTAAGTATTGATAGGTACAGTTTCTTCATTTCTTCAATCAATTTTCAATTTAATCTCAAAGCAATACATGTTATTATCAATTGGGGAAATTTTACAGTATGTGGTAAATTAATGTGCTGGTGTACTTACATGAAGTGCAAATTCACTGCTTAATACAATGTATGTATGTACATACATTAAAATGGCTTAGTGTTTAGTGTAAGTAAGTACCTACAACACTAGGCGCTTTTGTAAAATTGTGTGAAGTATCGCACTTGCGGACGTATTTCTGATCATGTTTTCAATAATGTTGCAAGCCAGAACTCAGGATAAATTATTTTACCGACAGCTCATTATAATCTCCTCATTAGTCTAGTGCGCCTAAGCGCGACTGTTATGAAATTCTCAGTAACAACTCGGAGTTTCAATTTGTGCCCGGTTAATGGCAATAGGCTCACCCCCTATTACATGGGATCTAAACATACCGGTTAACTGTGGGTGTACATAACTATACCTCTGCCTAAGGCTTCGAGGACTGTATTCCTCGAAGTATCGTATGCTATGTTAACGGACAGACTTTAATTGAGAACACAAATACACAAAACCAAACATCAGTAATTGCCTCTTCCAAGTTTATTTCGATCTTCATTTCGCAGTATTCAAGCTGAACTGTCCTGTCTGTCCGTTACTTTAAAATTTATTGATTGTACCTACCGAACCCATAATAATAAAGCAAGATTAAGTGATAAGTCATTGGCAATCAATAAAAAACGACACGTTTGGCATAGCGGCTGAGCTATCGGCTTCTGCGCCACGTGTTGTGGTTTCGATTCCCACACGGAGCAAATATTTGTATGATCTAAAGGTAGTTGTTCCGGGTCTGGGCGTTTGTGTAAGTGAGAATTTGTGTTTGTAAACGCACCTACGATACAGGAGAAAATCCTAGTGTGACGCAACGATTTTTAAATAAAAAGAAAAAATAATTATAATACGTACACATAACGAGAGTATACGAGTAATGGTTGCCGTTCAGAAAAAGAAAGAGAAGGTCAGAAGCCAATTGATATTAGGCCATTACGTTTTATCCAGAAATTGCGTTGCGGAGTACAGATGGCGATCGCTTCGTGTAAAATACTGATTTTCAGCTGCATCTAGTTACACTGGAAGCCGACCCCAGCATATGAAGTAAGGAGAAGCCTAGGATGATCCTTTATTTTGTATTTCACAACCGACACTTTGATTTCATTAAACCTTATAACCGTCGTACGGTTTAGGTGAATCAATATTAACCTTAATGATCAAAATTCATCCAGACGTTGGGGTCCTTCCAGATCATAAAGAAGAAGTCCCACACACATACATAATACACCCAGATAAGTGTGAAAAACTTTTAACCCTTTAGTAGGTAAGTATAGCGCATTCGGGTAAAACTAAGTAGGTACAAACTGTTATCCATATGTGTGTTATCGATATGTGGCTGTGGCACAGTGACTTCATACAATAATAGATATCCCGATATTACATGTACCTACGTATAACTCATTGTGTCCTGATCATGCAGAACATTAGGTGCGTTAGGGCGTACCGCCCTACATTAGTAGTCTAATCGTGCAGACATTATCTGCTCGTAAGATCATATAGGTACTAGATAAGTTTTTCCATTGATAAACACGTACATTGATAATGCCTGGTTTCTAGTACCTATACTAGTAGTTTTATTGGTACATCCTTAGTATGCAGATGACTCCTTCAGGTTTTACACAAACTTAGTAATAGACATAAAACCAGGAGACCAACTCTGCTAAAGAAAAATCATCCATTGGCATCAAATAACATACGGGCTGACCGATTCCGTAGACAAAACTGACAAAAATCAACAAATTGCCACAGTAAAATATAACACAATAGGACATGACACAATAAAATATCAGATTTGGGACTAGTGTTGGGCATTTGTGACAATTAAGTCACTAATCAATAAAAAATTAAAATTAAATTAAATTTATTTTCAATCGCAATTGAATTAATTTTAACTGCAATTAAATCTTAATCAATTTATTAATTTATTGAAATTTGGGCCAATAATAACTGCAAGCACACCATTTCACAGAATGGGTAAGCATTAATTTTATTGGATCAAGCAACTAAGGCCTCAATTGCAATATACAAAAAAATCTACGCTACGCCCGATGCGAGCACTGAAACGGAAAGTCTTTATCCTGATAAATATAAATCAACAGTGCCCGAAGAAAGCAATACAACCTATTTTTTTAATCTTTAATTTTACTGAGCACTATTTATTCTCTTGATTGTTATGCTAGGTATATCAAGCAATGATATGATGATAAACAAATATACGTTTAGGTCAATTTATTAAGGTCGCTGTGGGAATCTTCGGAGTAAGACTGTGTTCAGCACAGTCCAGCGGCTGATATGATGATCAAGTTCAAGATGAATCGGGTAGATAGTGTAGAAGATACACGATTGAACTAACATAAAAGTTTAGGCAGAGGTGCACTAATTTACACTCACAATTCGCCAATATGTTTTGGTCTAATATAATATTACAAATCCAAACTGCGCTGCCACTGAGAATTTCGTATAAAAACTCAATAACACTGATTCGACTCGAGCTGAGAATCAAACCCAGGATTTCTAGCGTAGCGGCGCTTAGGAGCTGTAGACTGATGAGGCAGTTGACAATTCTGAGACCTTCGCAAGTAAAGTCGATATAAAAATTACAACTCACTAAATTCCTAACCCGTTCCTCACGGGTAGTCACACCAACCAATAGTTTAATATTTTAACTTCTAAGAGACCGACACCGCCATACCGATTATCTGTCAGCTCAGTACCAATTTATCAGATATAAGTGATATAACATATAGATAAGAGGATTAGATTGTTTTGTAAATGCTGAAAATCGGAAAAAAATATGGCCGTATCCTTATTCGATTCATCACAAGCTTTAACTTTCGAGTAAAACCCCGTTTTGTAACTTCTGAGTTTAAGAACGCATACACTAGAACTTCAGCTACGATTGCTCTATCTACTATCACTATTATAAAAGTGATATTATGCACCTTTTCTGAAATACGTTTCATTGTTTTACATGAAGCGACTGTCATCAGATCACCACAACACAATTTCTGGGCAGTACTTATACCGATATCCCAAGACTAGACCGACCAATAACGATTGTCATTGGTGTCCGCATGACAACTGATACTGACGACTACAAATGCTCTCGAAGACAAAGAGGATTATCGATATGTTATGATTGGTCACCCATCCACGAACTGACTGCGACAAGTTTAGCTTGCCATTGCAAATCGATTTATCAGTGTAGGTAGATATTATAATACAGAAAAATATTATTGATATATACGATTCGCTAATGTCACGCGCAAAGCCAGGCAGCTTAAATAGGACTGGGTGGGACGCATCGAACCCGCTTTTGTCACAGACAAACTGTGGGCAAAAGCCACCACAAATTGGATCGCGGATCCCACACGGACTACTTGTGATCCGCGACAACGTGGTCGGGCCAGACGGAGGTGAACTTGAACGCGATGAAATCGACTCTTACGATTACGACTGAGTCGCTAAAACAACAGACAGAGAGACTTGGTAAGAGAGAAGTGGGGCCTGATAAAAAATATGATTAATCGTAGTAGAAGTAGACATTTTTACGAATATTATAACTATTCATGCATGAGTTCGTTAATTTATAAATCGTCTTTCATTTTACTAGATATCCCGCAGGAGAATATCTTGTTGCGGAGCCAAGGTATAATAGCAGAAATAGTTTAATAGCGACGACGAGGTTTAATAGCGTTTAAAAACAGAAGAAAACCGTTTGTGTTCTATGGGATTCATTAATCCAGTAGCAACCATATTGAATTACAAGCTGCGAGCATCTCGCTCTTCCATCCGACGTTTGTTTTTCAATTTAATCTCGTCCCCTTTTTCTACGAATTGTTAGAATTATCTTCAAGTCAATATACTAGTAGTATCGTATTCTATTAAATTATAGAGGGTGTTGCAAAGGAAATTACGACTATTCACGATGCAATATTTTCGGAAACATTGCTAGAAAAGCATGACGCATGGCATCGGTTGATAAAATTGAACTCAATGTCACGCGCCCACTGACGATGGGAAATTTTCCGCGAAGATTTTCGCGGCGTCAGTGGGCGCGCAGTCACACTCATAGCCTGCGTTTACTCGCTGCAAGGCGACACAAAGTTTGCGGAGTTTTTAACGAAATATATGAATAGAAGGCCGCAACCAGTCGTTGCGACAAGACGCTGATCTGTCGCAGTCACATCTTCCATAGTATGCGCCGTTTGAGGTAGTCGTCCAATTAACTACGTAGTCACTACAGAGGTCTTACCATGACGTGATATCGCGAACGTTTTGCGCCTGTCAGAGAGGAATGCCGCGCTAACATTATATAGCACCATCCGATCCCTTTCTCGCAACCTACAAAAAACCCATTAATACGTGGTACGAGCGCAGAACCGTGTATGTACATATGTACAAAAGTAAAGTTGTCATAATAGCATAATTGCTGTCTTGTCCATTAGTGAAGAACGATATAATCATATCAATAATAATTTTGAAGTACGTTTTGTCACTATTTGCATAAACAACTACAGAACGAGATTCATTCACAAATCAAAGAGGGCAACAAAACACGAGGGGCGCGCCCCAACGTCGAGCGTTGACATGACGCGTAACGCGTCGACGCTGACGATACAATAAAGTATCTGCGTAAGACACACACAACGGACTTCCCAGTAGGTCCACTCACTTCAACAGTGGGAATAACATGCGAGGTGATACAGACCCATTTTCCTATATAATTTATGTGAAATTTGCTGTGGCCTGTTATTTCACTGGCAGCCTAAAGGACGTTTTGAGACAAAAGGTAACCTACTAAGTACCTTAAACATAACCAAAACCTGTTACATACCATTTGCAATAACGAAACGGACTGCACCGTCACACAGTTTTTCAATTACTGCCCATTCATGCCCTTATCAATCAATACATTGCAGTGGTCCAGCACTAACTAGGAGTGACAACGTTAAGTACTTAGGAATCCTTATAGATGACGGTCTTACATGGAAAAAACAAGTTGCCGCTATCACGACTCGAACTTTGCGCCTCATACATATATTTAAATCCCTCCGTAACTCAACTAATGCTGAAATATTGAAAATGGTGTATTATGCACTATGCCAATCAGTCATAGGATACTGCATCTCTGTGTGGGGTGCAGCAACCAAGGGTCACATCCTGAAGGCAGAGAGAGCACAAAGAGCAGTGCTGAAAGTGATGACAAGAAATCCCCCTAGATACCCTACAACACAACTGTACGCAGACTGTAAGGTTCTCACTGTTCGTCAGCTCTTTGTGCTTCAATCTGTCCTAAGGAAACACAGCAGCCTTCCCCTGTCTAACTCAAACAAACGCACTAACCTTCCCTCAGGTATCCAACACAGGACCACGCACGCACAGCGGCAGTATTATGTAGTTAGTACGTACATTTACAAAAAGATTCATAAAAAATTGAAAATCTTAGACCTCAACAAACACAACTTAAAAGAAAAAGTGACAGAATGGCTACTTACGCTGGACTATGCCGAAACTGAGAATTTACTTGCCTACATCGCCTAATACTTCTATCCTCGCATCCATACAAACTTGAACATTCAATTTAATTCAACTCCCTCCCTCTCATTTACACACTTACACCACATCACCTACTCGTCGATACTCACACACATATACACACATACCCTAACACTACATTCACATTCACACTCTTTCACCACTCACTCTCGCACTCTCACATAATTTAAAGCTAATGTTAATTACTTATTTTCTTCTCTCCGCTGGAGGTAATCGACACAGTCCACTAATACTTTAAATTGAAATGTATTGTGAAACACTGTCTCTTAAGATACAGGATATCCTAGTTTAAGAGACAGAGTTCAATCAATTGTGTACAGAATTCTGCAGGACCCTAATGTAAATGTACTTTTATGTCTTTTACCATGTTTTCAAATTGTTTAATCTAAGCACACTTATTTGTATTTTTGGGAAATAAAGATATTATTATTATTATTATTATTACCTAAAATCTATCAAAAAATTGTAACAAACAAGCAAAAAGACAGTTACTTCCGCATTTACATATGGCTTAGCATGGATATGAAATTTGGAAATATTCGATTTTTTTAGTTTTCGATTATATGTATGACGTAAACTAATACAATTAATTATAACAAAAACGAATCCGTCTCAATGAAAGCGTGTTATGTGATTACTGTAATTGCCGTTCTTTAATGGTGGGTCTTCTGTTTGTGTTCCTATCGTGTGGCAGTCAGAAGAGGGACATTAGGAGTATTAGGACAGCTTTAAAGGAGGGTTCTAGGTCAATGTCGATTTGGCCGATATTTATTATGTTTCGTTTTACATGAGCTTACGCTATAGAAACTTCTTCCCGTTAGGAGAAGATTATGAATGTAGGGAGTTTTTTTTTATAAAATCGGTCGTTACTGAGGCGTATTTACTTTTTTTATTCGTGATATGATCTGCGATGGAGCGCGCTTGCATAAGTACTAGTACTAATACCAAATTAAGTAACCGAAAACCGGACTTTATTCTTAACTGAGACATTGTACAAAACAAAAATATACTAATATAAGTAAGTCAACCCTTCTTCATGATTTTCATTTTAATTCGTGCTTTGAAATTTACCCTAACTTTACTACTTACTAGTGCTTCCCTATTTTGACTACCATTTACACAAAATAAGTTTCCGATAAAAGTAAATTTTAGTTGGTTTCTATACTCTTTACAATGCACGTAAGCGCTTGCTCATGAATATACTCGTAACAACTCAATTGATTCAAAGCTGAAGAGAGTGGGGTGAAGTTCCCCCATCGCTTCGGCTGCTTTTATTAAGCGCATATCCTGACTGACCGCCAAACATTTATTGGTTCCGAGGGATACACAAAACTGAGCTTCACATGATTTAAATTGCATCTATTGCAACAAAACAATGTTGGCCATAAACAATTACTCCAATCAATGAATCAATTGCGATTAAAATCTAGGGTAAGAATATACATCATTTTAATGGTCTAACTAAACACTACAGCATAAAATTGAATGCAGTTTTAAACAATACATTGCTAGAGGTTTAACTTAAAATTTGGTGCATGTTTCATCTTGATACGCCGCCTAGAATCGGACTTATAGTATGTTCATCGTTTTAAAACATGAGTGAAACTGTGGGCATCAGCTAGTAATTAATAAACACGATGGTTCAATACAAGGTTCAAGTGCGAACATAATGTTTTATTCACTCAATTCGTTTCCATGCATGGACATTACATACACGTTCAATTTAATCAATTATAGAATCAACACGCCTCTTTGTGTAAGATAACCGGTGAACATTCCGAGACAAGAATTCTATCGATAGGTTTTTCAATAGCCATATTAATTTATAAAGACGTATTGTTCAATTAACCAGTGCAATTAATCATGCAATAAGCAGTGTCTGCAAACTATGGAACGGTGAAGAGGGAAGTGCACTAACTAACATAATCGGGCTCATAATTACTTTTATTCATAGTTATTATAATCATTTTATTTGAGTGCTTTAGTTCTCACTAGTTACCCTATCTCAATAATTTAAGGGGATGTGCTTTATCATTATTAAATAGTTTGTAATCGTGTTCATCTTTTTTAAATTTAAGCAATCAATCAAACATTCAATTCTTCGAAACAATATCAGCGATAAAATTATAATACCTACAACCACTATCGACAATATTTATTACTTTTATATATTAACAGTACGTCAACACTACGTCGTCATGTAGATACATAGTTCTCACGGTCTGATCATCACTGCCTTATTTAAATTTTAGTGCGAGCATATACTTAATTATATTATTTTATATATTTTGTTTATTGTTTATTGTCAATCAGTTTACAATTTACACAGATGTTGAACTCTGACACCCTGGTATATATTTATATATAGTTAGTCAATTGGTCAGACTTAAAGGTCCTTTACCAGTTCAGGGTCCAATCTAGGATTGGCTCTGATACGCAATTACTTGCCAAAGGTGACTATCTATCGGTGAACATGTTATGCGACAATGCACTTAAGGTGAATGACACCGAATGGCCGGAATCTGTACACTCCAGTCCCACCACATCGAAAATTGAAAATTGAGGATATGGATCATAATTTGAAAATTGCATTGAGTGACATGTTTTGTCACCAACACCCTACATAACTAATAAACGTTCCGTTTGGCTGATATAGAAACAGATAACAAGTACGAATATATTTAGGTCAATTCACCTTACTGATAACACTCAACGAGTTGTTCTAAACATTTAAATTTGATCATGTAATATGCGTAAGCACAGTATAATAACTATACATTTATAAAGTTATATTTTTTGCCTAAACTTGGTACTTTTGCAGCCCTGCAGAAAAGGGGCTTCATTAAATACATAGTAGGTAAGTAATAAGCGCTCCTGCTGAAGACAGATATTAATATTGATGTCAGCTACACTGCACTTTCTTTGAGTGTGTGTTCAGCAGTAAAAGTGGCCATAGCATTTTAATAAAGTCAAAGTCTTTTGATACAATCGTAATTAATAATTAATTACCCGGAAAACCACACCGCTTCAAATTATGAAAAAAGCTGAAGCAAAAAGTACTAAGAAGCACTCGGGCTCTCGTGAAAGCCACTTTGATAGCTTTTTCATTTGGAAAGGGCTTATGTTTAACTAATCACCAGATTTATTAAAATGTTATGGCAAAAAATCACTTTATATTGCCAAAAATAGTAAATGATCACCAAAATAAGTTCTAACCTAACCTAAACCAAATTTGGTGACCATTTATCTATTTTGGTAAGCATTTTGGTGATCAATTTACTAAATTTTGTTGTTCATTACATTTATATCCTTTGGAAAGTACTTCAATATATGAATTGAATAAAAACAGATAGAATTTATTTTACTTAACCTTACTTAGAACGGGCGCAGGCCACTTACTCTAACTAGGAGGTAATTATAGACACAACTAGCACACAGACTTCTCGGATTACTCCAGACATACAGATAAAATTGTCTTCCATCCGTCCACAAACAAATCGCAGTCTGGATTTACTTCCACGAGAGCGTTGAGTGTCATAAGTACACGTGGAATGGGTAAGTTAGCACGAGCCACAGCGCGACTAGCAGCTAGCATTTGGGCAAATAACCTGTGCTTCCTGCTGCGCCGGTAGTTATCGGGCACGAATAGTCGACATATTTTTCCGTAGAGTTCTGACGCCTAAGTTTTACTAAAAAGAATTTTACACATTGTTCTGATCTGATCGTGGTTTCGCCTCACCTCGATGTACCTATGTATGAGGAATTTTGTAGGATACAGGAAAGGATAGTATCCGTTTGTCCTATAAGAACTGCCTCATTAGTCTAGTGGTCCCAATCGCGACTACTACGCCAGGTCGAGCAAAGGGTTATTGAGTTTTTCTATGAAATTCTCAGTAACAGCTCGGAGTCTGGGTTTGTGCCCGGTTAATGGCAATAAGCTCGCCCCCTATTACATGGGACTTTAACATACCGGCGAACTGTGTGATTTATTACGCAGTATTACTGTCGTACTGTTTCAATTAAATCAGCATAACATACCATCACGCCTGTATTCCACGAAGGGTTAGGCAGAGTTAGTACTAATGTTGAGTACATTTCTTAGAATTAAATAGAAAGGCCTAATAACATAACAATTTGCTTGACCTGGGAATCAAACCCTCTAGAGCAGCAGTCACGCTCAGGACCATTAGGCTAATAATGCGCTTAATAAATTTAAATAAACTCAGCATCGTTTAAGGATGGAAGAATCGGAAGCGGCAAACCTCGCCGGACGTGCCAGAACAAAATTGCAGATGTTCTCAAACAGGTGAGGTTAAGAGTACCTACCCTATACCGACGATCATGAGTGAGTAAATCAATGAGCGTAGTTGAAGCGAAAATGATGTGCCAGAATCGTAGCAAGTGAAAATCCACGACACGTTTTGCGTAACGGCTGCGCGATCAACTTCTGCGCCACGTGTTGTGGGTTCGATCCTCACACGGAGCAAATATTCGTACGATCCACAGATAGTTGTTCCGGGTCTGGGCGTTTGTGTATGTGAGTATTTGTGTTTGTAAACGCACTCACGCTACAGGAGAAAATCTTAGTGGGGCAACGTTTTATTTAAAAAAAACTATAGTCTCTGCTTACCCCAATGGAAGACAGGCGTGTAAATATGTATGTATGTTAGTAGTGCAGTGATAGCCTAGTGGTATGACCGTTGGACTGCCAAGTCAAAGGTCGCGAGTTCGAATCTAAGGCACATATTAAAAGTTAATTATGACGCGCTTAGACGGTGAAGGAAAACACTGTGAGAAACCCTAGATAAATCGATTATCTGGACGGCCTCTGAAGTCTGTCAAGCTACACTAGGGACTAGCAGTTAGACAGTAGGTATAATGGGTTGATTATGTTAGTTATTATATATGTTATGTTAAAGCCCAACCACACGATACTTTTTGCATCTAACTTCAAAAAAAGTCAAAAGTCAAAATGTTTTATTTCAATTAGACCACTAAATAGGTACTTTTGAAAAGTCAAAACTATTTGCACGACAACTAATAAAGCACTTATAGCATAATACCTACAATTAGTAACTCTGCGCTTATGGGATTGGGTATCAACGCGTATATTCATGCTATTAACATTAATTAGCGTTTGGGTTTACACAACCGCACAGCACTATTAATACTTATCCGTCGTTAATGAAATATACCGCGAAATTTAAACACACACTTTAAATACAACATGTAATTATTTTCAATCTGATGAATCTATCAAACCATAATTATTATTTTACGATATTTCATTTACATTCCACTACGGAAATACTTCCGAATAAACACGTTATAAAGTGAAAAACACGGATAAAGGATCATTATAATTATGTACCTAGGATATTGCTATGGCACCACAATTTAATAACGCAGTCAATTTTAGGTTGTGGAAATATAGGGGCATTCTTCTCTTTAAATTGCAACATGATTGCGTAATTGCATTTTGGTACGGCCTTTTGATAGGTATGGTACTATCTATACTAATATTATAAAGCTGAAGAGATTGTTTGTTTGTTTGAACGCGCTAATCTCAGGAACTTCTGGTTGGAATTGACAATTCTTTTTTGTATTTGATAGTCCATTTATCGAGGATGGTTATAGGCTATATAACATCACGCTACGACCAAACAGCAGGGCAGGATTCGAACCTACGTCTTCTGGTCAGACACACCAGAAGACACAGGTTCGAATCCTACCCGCGATCAAATTTTTCCTTCACTAAAATAACTTTATTATGTAACCATTACTTGATGCTGCCATGTTCTTGCAATATCATTGCAGTAACAGTGTCAGATAAGACGCAGGTTCGAATCCTACCCGCGATCGAATTTTGCAAAGAAATCACAAAAAGATAATGGTTACATTACTTCATGCTGCAGAGGTTGTTTAACATTTTAAATTTAGGGTTATTAATGTTGACGAAACAATCCTTACGATAAACGGGGTCACGTTTATCGTAAGGATTGTTTGGCTGACCGTTGCAACCATGCAGCCCATTCGCATACCGTCGAAGCCAGGAGGAGAGTAAATGCCAGATTTGTACTGACTGTGCGCCGGTATGTTTAAGTCCTATTTAATAGTGGCGAGCCTATTGCCATTTAACCGGGCACAAGTCCAAACACCGAGCTGCTAATAAGAATTTTATTGAAAAACCCAATACTACTTTGCTTAAATAGAACCAATTAGGGAATAGAACCAAGACCTCTAACTTTGCAGTGGCGCTTAGGACTACTATACTAATGAGGCAGTTGTAAATTATATAAATTTCATCATAAACTCTTCAAAGTTAACGAGGATATCTAATAATTTTATTTAGAACTCTAATACTATCGGACGACAAGAAGCACGAAAAAGCGACATCGATTTATGGTGGACAATGGACATTCCAAAAATCCGAATGAAACGAAAATCCACTATTATCATGGGTCACGCTAAAATCTGGAATGCGCTTCGTTAGTGGTTCTTCCCCGATAGATATACGAGTAATCTGGGTGTCTGTAAATCCCGAGTGAATCGGTTTCTTCAAGGCAATATAGATCACAGTATCGCTTAACATCAGGTGAATTGGCCTATCAAGAATTAAAAAAAATATATTTACTAAGAACAAAAGATTCAGGGCGCTCGAAAATAAACCTTATAGTAAGCAATACAATTTTCCCTTTAGTCGAAGCACATGAGAAAACTAATTTTGGAACTCATTTCGCTTTGCATAGTGACATTCTGCACCCAGAGATAGTTTACTGAGAATTTTAATTACAATGTTACAATTTCGACAGCTTTTATCAGAATCGTTGCAAATACTGTTGAGTACAATTTCAGCAATAATTATTATTTAAATTGAAATTTTATACACGAGTCCACAATCAAACAGATGCACAGATACGTATAATAAACACGTTCTCGGAAGCGTTTATAAATTGAACGACGTTTGCGAGAAATTTATACTTTTCAAAGTTAAGCAAAGCGTAAACTTGTTTAAATTTTCAGGAAATTAGTCAATGAGCATCTCTTTTATATTTGCTATTTTCACAATATTACAAGGTAAGCGGTAAACGTCTGTAATGCACATGAGTTAAAGAACAAATTGGCATGGTATGGAGTAGTAGCAGTGTATTTACTAACGATGTAGGTACCTACCACAGTTAGACTTGATGTAATGTAGAGAAAATAGAGAAATCCTACACCGCGACCACTGTGCAAATATTACAGGGAAGTAGCAATGGTTTTATGTGGTCACACTAGGATTTATTCCTGTATCGTGAATTTCTTTTCAAAGACATATTTTCACATACTCAGACCCGGAACAGCTCACAAAACAAATATTCGTTCTGTGCGGAGACTGATACCGTGAAATGACACGTAGAAGTTAATCGCTCAGCCACTGCGCTGAACATGGCATCATAATTTAGCAGAAAGAATATGGACTCAGCTACGGTTTGTTTATTGATTTGTGACAACTACGAGTTGTGAGTGAGGATCGACGACTCAACATTACATAATTATGTTATTACCCGACTACGAAGAAAGGAAGGGTAATGAGTTTAATTTTAATTACACTTTTTACTACGTAGTTTTGAATGTAATTGTCTTTCAATATGTAACTTGATTTAAGACTGCCTCATTAGTCTAGTGGTCCCAAGCGCGACTGCTACGCTAGAGGTCCTGGGTTCGATCCCCAGGTTGAGCAGTGTTGTTGAATTTTTTTATGAAATTCTCAGTGGCAGCTCGGAGTCTGGATTTGTGCTGGGTTAATGGCTATAGGCTCGCCCCCTATAACATGGAACCTAAACATACCGGCGAACTGTGGATATACATTAATTATGCTTCTGCCTAACCCTTCCGGGATTACAGGCGTGATGGCATGTTATGTTTATAAAATGTTATCTTGTTCCTTTGCGATACCTTAATAGGGTCATGTACTCATTAGTGTAGCGAGTAGGTCACTACTATACGTGTGTACATTTTTCAATAAATCAATACACGAAGCGACTGCCATTTAACCGGCGCATCCCTGGGAAATATGAATAAACTAGCTTTTTGCCCGCGACTTTGTCCGCGTGGAATAGTTACTTTGTTTCATATGAACTTTTATCTCCTACTTTATCCCCCTGGGGGTAGAATTTATCAAAATCCTTTCTTAGCGGATGCCTACGCCATAACATCTACCTGCATGCCAAATTTCAGCCCGATCCCTCCAGTGGTTTGGGCTGTGCGTGTATAGATCACTATGTCAGTCAGTCAGTCACCTTTGAGTTTTATGTATATTTAGATTAATCGCAAAAACACACACAAACTTTCATCCAATTTATCAAAATCCTTTCTTAGGGGATGCCTACGTCATAGTAGCTATATGCATGCAAAGTCTCAGCCCGATCGGTTTAAAATTGACAAAGTTTCATACAAACTTTCATCCCCTATTTTATCCCCTTGGGGATAGAATTTATCAAAATCCTTTCTTAGCGGATGCCTACGTCATAACATCTACCTGCATGCCAAATTTCAGCCCGATCCCTCCAGTGGTTTGGGCTGTGCGTTGATAGATCACTATGTCAGTCAGACAGTCACCTTTGAGTTTTATATATATAGAGATATTTAAGGATAAACATGTTGTCACACATTCGGACTTGGGCTTTAATCAGTCATAGAGGTAAATGCACCGCAAATCGGGTTTAAGAAGTGCAAAAAATCGCTACTGATCACAAAATGTACTGATTCCCTTTTGGAATGCCAGGAGTATAATGAAACCAATTCAGACTGAATTAAAGTTCAGTGGAGCACGTGAACGTGATGTAAGAACTTTCACTTGTACTACTTGACCTCAAGCAAGATGCCAAGATGATACAGATCTATATCTACATAAGAACTTAATAAAATCACCATCATAGGACATTAGGTGACTCTGTAACCTAGCTTTCTCGTAATAATACAACACGTCTAAAAAAATCCTTTAGCTAGATAACGTTAACGTTAACGTTGGTTCCTTTTGCACTGTAGACGAGCATTAAGAAAGGATTTTTGGAAATTCTACCCCCAAGGGGATAAAATAGGGGATGAAAGTTCATATGAAACAAAGTAACTATTGGTGGTGAATTATCACAAACAACTCTACCATGCGTTTTACATACACACACATATACATATTCAATAAACGATGACATCGTCAAGATCTTATTTATGATTTGCTTAACATCAGGCGAACTGGCGGTCAAGCGTAAGCCATCACATATAAAAAAAAGATTCCATAGTACAGCTGTCATTCACTGTTGACATTTATTTTCTTCCTTATAAATGAGACTAACACATTTTATGATATGAAACCTCCATGATGTACCTAGGTACAGTGGGCACAGTATATTTTAGAAAAGAAAATTACTTAAGTAGGTACGCAGGCGAAGCCGTGCACGGGATCTCTATTCAACCTATAACAGTCCACTGCTGGACGTAGGGTAAATAGGTATTTTACCTATTTAGAAATCTTATATTATTATGAATACGACTGTTATTCTGTAACCTATTTCTGTTTGATATCGATTCTAAGGATAAATAGGTTGTCAGGTTTTCGGACTTCCGACTAACACCAGCGAATGTCAGAGATTCATAAAAAACATCCTAGGCCGACGCTACCCGAACTCTACTTGATACTTATCCATTTTACCATTAGCGAAAGTTAACAGCGCTTTCTTAACTAATTTGACAAAACAATACTTATTTTTTGTGTCATTATCATCGTCATTCATCCACTGCTGGACATAGGCCTCTCCTAGTGAAGGCCACAGACCCTTAGCCTTTTTTGTGTGCCTTACCAAAATAGATCTAATGAGTTATCCATATCCACGACTGCATAACAGCTATAACGAATAAGGTAACTTTTCACTAGAATAGTTTTCGGAAGTTAAATGGATGCTTTAATGCTACACTCGCCTTACTTATAAAAAAAGTATTTTCTCAAAATTATGGATACAAATATGATATGGAGCTTCTCAAAAATATGTAGTTAGGCACTTTATGCAATTGTAATTCAACTAAGTGTAGGTAAGTACCTAAAAATATGAACAACGGATTGCGCAAGTATAACATTACACGTGGCCACTTTATTTACCGTATAAACTTTTAGATATTATGTTACATAAAAACATTATTTTTAAACTGTCGCAGTGCAGTGGATATGTAAATTGCTAAACTAAAATAAAACAAAAGACCTACATACCTACATAATTTTAATACCTGTCCATTTTCATCAGAGTTATTTAATAGATACGAATGATAATGTTAAATCGCAACAGATCAAATTTTCTAACGTTATGCTTGAAAGAAATGATGCCATGACGTTATTACGCAGTTTCAATAATTCAGACTTTCTAACAAAAATAAATCAATTGTAATTTTATTTCGATGAAAGGAATGTTATGATGCTATAAAACGCTCAGTAGAGGTTTTCTTTTGCTTCATATTAATTAAAAACGAAAGTAAAAGTTTCTAGTTAATTTCACTACTAGTAGCTATAGCAGCTGTATCGGTATAGCTGCAGTCTGCTTGGGCCAAACATCTGCTATTTTATTGTGTCATAAGTCATAACATTAAATTTTAAAAACCCAGCTGCATCAAAACATGGTTACCATTTTCATGCAGTAACAGGATACCAAATTTCAAATCGATCAGACCTGTGGAAATTGCTCGCATCCCTTCATGACCCAGAAAAGAATTGATAATCTTCAAACTAAGAACACTCTCGATCAAGTCACCTTTCAAGCAAAAAAAAACTGAATCTAAATCGGTTCATTCGTTTGGGCGCTACGATGCTACAGACAGACATACAGATGCACACATTAAACTTATAAACACCTCTCGTTTTGCGTCGGGGTTAAATTGACATAATTGTTAATTTTTGACAGTTTTGTCTACGAAATCTGCCTAGATTGACAGATGTCGTAGACAAAACTGTGTTATTTAATTGCCATTGGACGACCTTATTTATTTAATTGAAATAGCCGTCTTGGGCCCCAAATATTTGTAAAAGATACTACAATTCATTTACACACTCGACGATGCATACATAATTTTCTATTTGAATGTGTTCAAACAAGCAATACAACCACAATGATGATTAGTCATCCAGTTATTATCAGCAATAGATGTATTCAAGTGGCTAATATTATTGTTAAACCCCTCCAAGCGAACCAAACATTCCTTGGAGTGGGCTCAGCACAATAGTTCAAGTAGGTCATTGCTTTGTCGGCCTATTGTCGTATATTTCGCACCGGCGCGATCTTCTGCAAAACGCATTTGAAGTAATTTTCACGTGGGAGAGCCATGCTTCGGCACGAATGGGCTGGCTCGCCCGGAGTGATACCACGGCCTCACAGAAAACCGGCGTTAATCAACGCTTACGTTGTGTTTCGCCGAGTGAGTGAGGTTACCGGAGGCCTAATCCTCTTTTAAAGGTCGGCAACGCACTTGTGACTCCTCTTTTGGTGTTGCGGGTGTCCATGGACGGCGGTAATCGCTTACCATCAGGTGATCCGTCTGCTCGTTTGCCCTACTATCCCATAAAAAAAAAAATACCTGACAACTTTACTTTTTTTGCTAAACTGGATCGAAACATTGCCATACGTTTTTTTGGATCGCAACAGCGTAGGTTATCTTATGTTTTTATCTCTACACTAAGGCCGCATTTCTGCATATCAGAGTAACTATTGCTCTCCGAATAAATAAAAAAAATGGGACGGACTTTGTGTTCGAGTAGGTGAAATGCGATCTTACAAGACAAGTCATTCTTGTTTACAATACTAGCAGCGACAAATGTCGACATTACCATAATAACGGAAACAGCTCCTTCTACGAACATACCGTTCTTATGCAGAAACATGACTGTAATAGATTGAAACATTATATTGTATTACTAGTGATATCATAATGTTACTATAAATACGTGTATCCTGACTCAACAGCTTCTTGGACCTTGGTAACAGATAAATAACTACTTAACTGAGGAGTCAACTTTGAAAAATGCATGGCGTCTAGGGAAACGTAAATAAAACTATGTACTTATAGGTTAAACATTAGCTGTCATATAAGAGGCATTCGCACAGCTGCACACCTATTATTAAAAAGTTAGTTGAGGGATCAGTCTGCATGCGCAGAGCGCCCACTGACGACGCGAAAATCTTCGCGCATATTAGGCGAAAACGGTTAAATTCTTTTATACAGATAAAAAATATTTAATACTTCATCACATACCTTCAGATAGCACCAGCCGCATCTAGTGAACTCCGTCGTATATTTTGCCGCAAAACCCGGCGTCAGATTTTCAGCGATTTTCTGTGCCCAGTTGCGACGTTCTGATGCGCTGGCGCAGCTAAAGAGAATTTTTCGGGGAGAGCTTCGCGTACCACCTGAGCAAACCGTCAGCTCAAAGCAGTAGGAGTTACTTGTTGTGCTAGAAAAAGTAATGATGGTCCTTTTAGAACACACTTTTTGCCTCATTAGAAAGGTCCCGGGCTCGATTACCAGCCCGGAGTTTTGATTTATGCTCGAATAATAGGCTCGCCCCTTATTATATGGGACCTAAACGTAATGGCACACTGTAGGTGTACATTAGTACACCTCTTCCTAAGCCGTACCCTTCAGGGGATAGAGTCAAGATGGAATGATAAATTAAGTTTCTTTTAGAAATCAAGTTAAGATATAAGAATTGAGAAATAAGGGCCTTGGTAATTAATTAATCATTCATTTTAATATATAAATTTATGAAATTGATGAACAGATGAATAGAAAATATTACTTAATTAAGTATGTGTTTGTTATGTTTTCCCATTATCATTTCTATGCAAATTTTTATTCTATAGGTATGCTATGGACAGTAAAAATATTCTAAAGAACATTAATATTCATATTCTGAATTCAAATAACACTGGTACAGTGGTACATTATGATTATATAAATATATACAGCCATAAAGAACCATTGAAATGGACAGGAAACTTTATCACTAATACCTAAAATTAATTCTTGTTTGTCCTTGACAACTAAAATTCTACTACTGTCCTACCACACACAAATGTAACACAATACATATTATCATAATCCATGGCCTAGTGTGAGTTAACAAACTAGGTATTTTAATATTATACTAAGAAAGTGACTACATATTAGCTATAATACATCTCTAGTATAAGCTGACCTTTTATTGTATGGAAAGACAATGTGAAAAGTTATATTTCAAGCTATATTAATGTAACACACAAGCTATAATTGACAACATTTTAGACAACAAAACTAAAATAAGTACTGTTTCTTTGTTTTCTTGCCCTAAGTACCAAAACTTATTTGTTTTAATTATATTTCTTCATTTCGGAGAAAAAAATTTAAAATGAAATAACATGTAATGACTTCACTTATACGGCGGATACTGAGAAAATTGAATTTTTGTCGAAATAGTAAATCAACAACGAAATAAGTAATGTAAGGTTATGAATAATAATGATAGACGCTAAACCAACATAAGAAAAAAATTGAGCATCTAGAAAAATTACGTCTGATCATCGTTTAGCCCTTTAAACTGTACAAATGACGTCACTTGGTGCTTACGTCTGTTTAGAATAAAAAGAACTTAAAGTCGAAAATAAATATGAAAATGATTGAATATCGGTGAAAATGAAAAATATGGGTACCCTATTTTTTGATCTAGTTTCAAATAAAATTAATATAAATGTTGTGAATTATAAGGATTGTACACATGCATTGTGTCTACAGAATAATTGTAATCGAGGTAGTAACATTATTGAGCAGATTTTAATTACATGACAATAATTGCTAACAAAATCTGCAGATAGTCATAAAAAATAAATAATTAATTTTATTTAATTAAGTAGTTAATTAAACATAATTATAATATTAACCTTTTAAAACATTTTAGGAACATACCTTGAAGATAGAGGCAGAACAATTTGTATTGAAAATATATTATCCAATGTATAGGCTTCTTTAAGTATGGAATTGGTCGGATCTGCATAGCACATTAACTTCTGATCGGAAAGCACACAATAGCGGGTTTGGGAGTTCTTAAATAAGTCTTCAACAACTCCTGACACTATCCTGGTTAGCATGCCACTGTAGTATGGTACTGGAGATGAATTCACAGGGGGGCGTTCTATACATTCAACCTTCTGTGGTATGGGCTTTGTTGACTTATTAAGTTTCTCAAATTTAAGCATATGAGAGAATTTTTGCATGACTGAGTGTGTTGATTTAGCATCTTCTTCAGCCACTGATTTTGAATCACTATCTGTTGTGACAAACCAGTAAGAACTTCGGTCTTTATCAACTACATTCAATTTTGTTGACTTCGTCTCATTGATGAGACTGTCGGACCGCTCAGGTGGGGTTGGGGGATTAAAATATTCACTTTCATAAAACTCAAAGCCATCATCAGTGTTGTCTGAAGCCACTATTGTGCCATAAGTATCACCAATCAAGAATGATTCAAGCAACAACAGCTCATTGCTCATACCATCATACTTTCGTGATGATGTACTTGATTGCAGTGGATCAAACTCATATATTGTACTTTTACTGACTCTTGGTGGTTCTATGTGAAGAGGTTCTACTTCTTTAGTCGAACTTGCTGAAGAATTAAATGGAAGTGTCCAATTTTCATACATTGAATTTTGTCTCATAACCTCCATAGATATCCTACTTTCCCTGTTTCTTCGCCTCTCTGGTATCTCAGGACAAGAACCAACTGATGCAGAACTCATTGAACTAACTATACTGTTTGTCCTAGATGGTTTTGGTATGTCATAGGTCATCTGCTCACCTTCTAAAGTTAAACTAGATGCATTTTGTTCAAATTCCCTACTCATGTCACAGGAGAAACTGCTAACAGAATCAGTATTATCAGAATTACTTGAAAATATAGATAAATCATCAAAGTTTGAGGTATTCAGGTGCAAATAAGGGTGTTCTTGATTTTTCTGGGCAGCTAATACTTCATTATGAACCCTTTTTTGTTCTAGTAGTGGTGAATTGAACTGTATATTGTCAAACAAGCTAACATCAACAGCTGGCATTGAAACACATCTTTGGGAGTCTTCATCGAGACTCTCTAGTTTTTTTGCCCTTCTCAATCTCAGACCCGCTGTCCTGGTCCCTTCTATGACAGACTTTGTTACAGAGTGTCGCACGGCTCGAGATGTTGTCAAAGTTTTTTCTAGAGTATCTTTAGCAAACTTTGAACCATCCTGGATAGACTTTTCCAACTTTTCATTAGCTGTTTTAGCAGAACTACTCACTTTTAATGCTACGTCCTCTGATATTTGCTTTGAAACTGTACTTATTGATTTGAATATGTCCGAAGCTGTCACACGGTCATTCTGCTGCGGCAGTTTAGTGCGTGGAAGAGGTACTGGACGTGTCAGTGGCTCGGTTTGAGGTAAAAATGCACTCCTGGGCTTCGGCACCGGCGGAGTATCCATCACTTTGATTGAAAGAGAGGCCACTATCACTGAACAATTATTTAAAAGCCAGAGATAACATTGTTATAGTACTTTAAACGCAACACAAACAAAAACTTGAATGACTCACTGAGAAAAGAATTACACACATCACTGTGACCCGAATAAATAATTTGAGTGACTAACATGTACACAACATTTACAAACACGGTAACGCCGCGACGAACTGTTTTAATCAATGTAAAACGAATTTAGACAATAATAAAATATTTTTCAAATAGTACTTGCGCTTCCTCAGCGCGAGCGACTGCGAGGAAGTGTTGCCAGTCTGTAACAATGGTGACAATGACAACTGACATACCTAATACTGAGCCTAATACCATTGTTTGGGACGCTTTGCATTTACCTACCACAGACTAACGAATATCGGAATATCATGTAGGTACTACGGAAAGGAAAATATTCTTTGTGCCACTATTGCCCAGTTTTGCGGCGATTTCAAGAGAGCATCGATCGGCCGATTGAGGCACTTATTGAAATTTAAATTTAAATGAGGATTTTATACACATCATTTAAGTATTCTTGAACGAAGGCATTCTCATATTTGTGCGACGGTAAGTACATAAACATTCAGGGGTATTTAATTGTGATTTAGCATTGCTAAAACTTATAGGTAGGTACTGTTTGTTTTATAAATACACACTCAAAATACCATCACGCCTGGACCTCGGTATTACCCGAAGAGTTAAGCAGAGGTATACTAAAGAGGACCTGTCGAGCAGTCGCGGTTAGGATCACTGGACTAATAAGGCAGTCACCTCAAGCACGTACTTACTTAATCAAATCAAATTCAAGGTAGGTACCCAAGTAGTTTTCAATGTAAAAGCAGACTATAATCTAACTACCTACACGAGAAAGCTACTTTTAAGGTTTTTCGATTGGTTCGCAAGAAATGGCGCTCGAAGATATTTTAAATGATTGAAAAGCATTAAAAATACAGCAGTGATAGCTTAAAGGTCATATCATTGAGTAAGCTACCTATTTATATGACCTTTGAGCTGCCAAGTCAAAGGTCTCGAGTTCAAATCAAAGATACGCACCTCTGACATTTCGTAATCATGTGTGTAACTATTAACGCTTAAAACGGTTAAGGACACACCCTGGGACGATTTTCGTGGCGTGAAGTCTGCCAACCCGCAGTAGGCTCACGTGGTGGACTATAAGCCTAATCCCTGATAAAAAATACCTACAAAAGCTAATTTGCCGAATATGAATAGGTAGGTATTTAAAATCTACATATGAGTACATTTTAAACCCACCTACGACTAAGTAGGTTTTCAAACTGACAACCCAACTGATTCATTGGTAGTCGTATAGGTACAGTCAAGAGACAAAAGTCCAGTAGCACCTCAATGTTCATATTATTATTATTATTCGCCTGCACGCAAAGTTCTGTCTGTAGCTCTGTGTGTGTTTATTTCAACGCAAAAATTAAACAACATTATACAAAGATAACAATATAATATACTCCTTTTCTTTTTTTTCACCGACCCGATTGAAAATTAGTATTAAAATTCATGAAACAACGACCAACTAATGATGAAGGAGTGCGGTACGCGTGTATATGTGTCATTAAAGAAGGTTTTATTTTTATGTGCGACTACTTTTGTTAGCTATAGTTTTGCGAGACTGCTACTGCACTTATGACCGCTACTGTACCTAGTGGTAACAAGTGCGGCTGCTGAGAGTAAATGATTAAATTATATTTAACATACCATCACGCCTGTATTCCCCGAAAGGTTAGGCAGAGGCGTACTAATGTAAGCAGTGATAGCCTAGTGATATGACCATAGGACTGCCAAATGAAAGGTCTCGAGTTCGAATCCAAGGCACGCATCTCTGACTTTTCGAAGTCATGTACGTATTAATAGTTAATTATCACGCGCTTAAACGGTGAAGGAAAACATCGTGAGGAAACTTGCACGCCTGAGAGATTTTCTCGACGGCGTGTAAAGTCTGCCAATCCGCATTAGGTTAGCGTGGTGGACTATAGCCTAATACCTCTCATTCTGCAAAAAGACCCGTGCCCAACAGTCGGATGGAATGTAATGGGTTGATTATATATGAATATGTACATCCACAGTTCGCCGGTATGTTTAAGGGTCATGTTATATGAAATGAAATGAAATGATATTTATTTGTGTAAGTAGATCTCTCAAGGATACTTTAACATGTCTTTTTTTAAGTACTAGATGGTGTCGGCATTTCCTAGCGGACGACCTCTGAGAAGAAACACCGAAACAAACTCAGAGAATCATGGTCTCTTTTGAAGTCCAGACATAATAAGAATATGTGAGTGATACAATGCAGGGCAGTGTCTGAAATGGCCTTTTGTAGAAAGATCCATAGCGGCTTTGAGTAGACCAGTCCTATCCGACGGCACGCATGCATCAGACATTGTATAGCTCGACCATATTATATGAAGCTCAACAATCTGTCACACGACGATACCAGATCGGCGGAACATTTGGCGGCCACCGAACTGCTACTGAGAATTTCATAGAAAAACCCAATAACACTGTTTGACGTTAACGTTTTTCTAAACAGATGTAAATAGATCTTAGAACACTTTTACAAGTCAATGTTGTTTTTTTTAACTAGATGTCACCGGCATTTCGTAACTGACGACCTCTAAGAAGAAACACCAAAACCAACTCAGAGAATCATGGTTTTTTTAATTATAGGTCGGCAAACGAGCAGACGAGCTACCTGATGGTAAGTAATCATCGCCGCCTATGGACACCTGCAACACCAGAGGAGTTGCTGATGCATTGAAAGAGGTGAGACTGAGGGTGTGGGACGTCTTAATGTTAAATAGATTGTTGTACATTGTTATGTATTTCGATAGCTATATAGCCGTAAATAGAACATAAATATAGGAGAATATAATAATGTCTGTAGAAAGGGCGGTCTAAAAATCAGCGTTGACAGTGAGCAGCTGTGCTCCACATTATCAACATTTGCTGAGACCGTTCCTTTTGTCACACTCATCATAGCACTACTTAGTTAGTAACCTTATATAAAATTAACAAATATAAGTATATATAACATTGTAAAAATATAACTTAACATGTTTTTTGTGGTAAAAAACTTATTCTATTCTATTCTAAAATTAGTAACATCATTTTTTGTAATTATTGGCGATCCTTCGGCCTTGCAGTTTACGGCTTGGATTTATTTTGTGGTATACCAAATCTGGTGTCATGCTGGGCCTTGTCAAGAGTGTGTTCACAAACTGCTGACTTTCTGGAACGGCGGTGTTTGACACCGGCGATGTGTTCAGTCTACCCGTGACCATGGATGCTGTAAAGGATCCGGAAGCAAATAATATCACTGTAGTGAGAACAGTAAAAAGTAGTTTTATTTCAAACCGATTTTTTGTTAGGGATATAAACGTTCACTAGGAGAGGCCTACGTCCAGCAGGGGATGAATAGAGGCTGATGATGGTGATGATGATGATGATGATATAAACGAGTTACTTATTTTCTGGAGCCTGGTTGCAAGAACAAAAAAAGATGTTATTCCTAATATTTACATTATGCGTATCACTACGTTTTTTTAAAAGATTATTATTCTTGTGTGCAATTTATTTATTGCACACAAGAATAATAATCATCAAAGAATAAATATAATTTGTACGAGCACAATAAATTCTTATAAAATATAGGTATGTACAGGTACTGTGATGGAACAGTCATAACATTATTTATTACCCAGTGAATATCTGGGACTTAAATTATAAATTGACCAAATTTCTCTTTTCTGCGGCACAAAAATAGTTTATATGTCGGCCGTATTACCAGTAAGATCCAAGTTCGATTCCCGGGTCAAGTACCTAGCGTTTCTTTGGAGTACTTAGTAAGAGCTCGCAGTATTCATGTTTTAGGATGAATCCTGAATTCAAATCTAACAGAAACCTAAAAACATACTGTGGGTGATGTGCACTCTTGCGTTGTGCTAATCCTAATGGCACAGGCGTATGAAGTTCACGCTTGGCCAGCGTGATAGACGAAAGCCTAACGCCTCTGATTCGGAGAAAGGACCTGAGTGCGAGTCGAACAGTATATTGATTCATGACGATACAACAGACATTCAATAGCTATATAGTTTTTTCTTGTTTAAAAACAGTACTTGCTTCCAAATATTTCCCTTGGAAGTCAGAAGGAATATAATAATAAACCCTAACGAAACGCGTTTTATCATGCGTACCGCTGAAATGTGGGATGCGCTTCCGGAGTAGGTCTTATGTATAGTCTAGTGGGGATATAATCTGGGTGTCTATAAATCACGAGTGAATCGGTTTCTTCTAGGCAAGAGCGCTCCATCGTAGATCGCAGTGCGCTTAACCTTAGCAGGCGAACTGGCGGTCAAGCTAAATCTATCAAGCAAGAATTAAAAAATAACAACGAAGAAAACGCATAAGGCGATAATTTTTATGGCGCGTTATGCACCAAATTCAGAAAAAATACTACGTAATACTTACTATTTATTACCTAAACGAAATTTACAGAAGCCAGACAATTTCGGCGACGGAATTCCGTTTATCGCTAATTGATTCGCGTTTTTGAATACCTATTTTTTAGATCAAAGGCAAAAAAGTAGCTATTAACAAGTTAACAAGAAATGTGGGCGATAATGATACATCGTCTCATTTTAGAATCTAATACCTTGAGATGAGACGTGGTTTAAAAAAAAATACGGACATACCTCCAAAATAATGTAAAGCAAAATAAATCTTATGTCAAGGGTGTTCTGATTCCTTTTTACATAAATCGGTACTTACGCCTGCTTTGCATTACTGTCAATACTGTTGAGAGCACAAGAAGGGATGGGATTGCCATGTTGAATTGCAATGATTAAATTATTCAATGAATGCTATCCCTTTAAGAGCTCTTAGTGCGGCCCCGCGCTGGCTGCAGGCCAGACTCGGACTTGCAGGTTGCAGGCCAAGGTAATTTTTGAAACCATCACAATGTTTTCCAAAAAGAGGTTTATTATTGTGTCGGTGTCCTAGGCAGCCATCAGACATCTGCTACCCATTTACTTAGGCAATTACCTACTTCGTTATTAGACGAGTTAGACTAACGACCTAGACATATATTTTCTTAACAATCGGGACCGACGTATGGAGGATTTTCTATAAGCTATGGTTAATCCACATCCGTAGACTGACCGTAGTAAGCACTTGAAACCCATTGATTAATTGATCATATTAATTATTAGGTACTTAGACACGGGTCCATCGGCCGCTTAAGTATTTGTTGTAATATTTTTTTTAACCATCATATACCATCACGTCTGTATACCCCGAAGGGTTAGGCAGAGGCGTAGTAATTTACACCCACAGTTCGCCGGTATGTTTAGGTCCCATGTAACAGGGTGCGAGCCTATCGCCATTAACCGGGCACGAATCCAAACTCCGAGCTACAACTGAGAATTTCATAGAAAAACCCAATAATACTTTGCTCGACCTGGGGATCGAACCCAGGACCTCTAGGGCAGCAGTCGCGCTTGGGACCACTAGTAGCAGTATTTTTCGCATACTTTGAACGCGTTCCAACTAGACTGGTCTACAGTTGCAGGCAACCAACTGACATGGATAAAGTGGGGGGAAGCCTTTTCTCAATTTTGTGACAATCCAGGCTAAATAATAATAATAATAAAATGAACTCATGATAAAGGAATTAACCGATCTCCACAGATAAACTGCGCTTCTGCGCAGTGGCTGTGGACATCCTGGAACTTGAATAAATGAAACACCAGTCGACTATAGTCCAGGTGAGTCATACATAACCCAACCATCTTCTTGAATCGAGACACAGCAGCTGATTTTTTCCCGTATCTAGTAACTTTAATTTAAAAAAAAACTTACTGGTAATATGGTTCGCACATTACTAATATTCTTGTAAGTGGGTTCATGTCGGTAGTGTAATTGGTGGGTTTCGAACCGGCAACCACATGATCGCCAATCCGCCGTCCTAGCCATTAGGCTACCGCGCCTTAAATTAATTATTTATTAAATAAGTAATTAAGAGTTAATACAATTAATTAATTAATTAATTTCGATTCTGATATATGTATGTAACTAGCTTTTTGCCCGCGACTTCGTCCGCGTGGAATAGTTACTTTGTTTCATATGAACTTTCATCGCCTATTTTATCCCTTGGGGGTAGAATTTATCAAAATCCTTTCTTAGCGGACGCCTACGTCATAAGATCTACCTGCATGCCAAATTTCAGCCCGATCCCTCCAATGGTTTGGGCTGTGCGTTGATAGATCACTATGTCAGTCAATGACCTTTGAGTTTTATATATGTTCCAGCGGTGATTTTTCCACCTAATTATTATAACTGTATGTTTTACCAAATAAACCTTTAAAATACCATAGAGAAGGTTTTTTGTCATTTCTTGGAGCCAGTATTTGTTCAAATCACTCGATTTGAAAAGGGAAATGATAAAATCGTGTAGTTATTTTAACATCCTCCGTGACTCGATCAAATAACTTAGGGAATTGACCAAATCTTCATTTTTATCGTATTCCTGCGACATATTTACTCAAAGCACGGCTGAGCGGCCGTCGGTGTATGTGAACGGTCTTTTTTGACGAATTTTTTCTCAAAGGTTTAAAACGCTTTGCTACTTTACACACGTGAATATCGGCCAACTGTTACCAACATGCTCAACCCAGAATATTTCATGTATACCTACTGCACAGTGCAGTGTGCAAAGTAAATGTAAGTGGTTAAATCACCATATTCAATAAAATTTGCCAAATTTTTGTGCGATTAATTTATCTATTAAAAACTTGTAACTTTTCAGATTCTGTTCGCCTTTCGTACTCGTTTAGTTAGATACCTATAAATTAATACTTCTTGAAAATATTAGGGGATAAACATGTAGAATAGAATAGAATAGAAAACATTTATGCAGACGAACAGAACAGACAGACACACATACACATCAAAAAGAAATTAATCATATCAATTAACATGTAATGCATGCATGCATATGCATACATGTTGTAAAATAAATATACATTTAAAATTTTAAAAACCTACGCAGCATCAAGTCCTTGTTACAATTTATTTGCAATATCATTGAAGTAACAGGACACCAAATTTCAAATCGATCAGACCTGTGAAACTTGCTCACGTCCCTTCATGAACTAGAAAAGAGCTGATAATCTTCAAACGGCTGGCTAGATTTTCTTAACTCATAGCTATAACAACACTCTCAACTAAATTACCTTTCAAACTTAGAAAACGGAATCAAAATCGGTCCATTCGTTTGGGAGCTACGATGCAACAGACAGACACACAGATACACACGTTAAACTTATAGCACCCCTCTTTTTGCATCAGGGGTTAAAAAGCACTTTGTCATTATATCAGAGAAATTTGTCATCACGTCAGACATCTCACAAACTTCGGTGAAATATAGACCTTTATTTCACCGAAGTTCGTGCGATGTTTTCTGAAAAAATTAAATCGCCGTAGGTACGGAGCGATACAAATCCAATAGATACTTATTTTTTTCCAAGTAAACGTGCACGTCTGAGAAAATTTCTCGATGGCCTATGAAGACAACCTTCATTCAACCTTGGCGGTGACCTCGTCTTAGGAGGGTCAAAATTATAACTAACTTTAAAGATGACAAGTGTCGTCGTGTCGACAGTGGGGGGGGGGGGGGGTTGTCATGCGTATCATGAACTCCTGACCCCTCAAAAAATAATTAATCGTACACGTTTCATTGATAAACTTCCTATTACTCAGTCACGAGTACCTACTCTCTGACTATGACCCCCCTGGGACGGCACCGTCATCTAATCACTATTGCTACGTATGTACTTACGGTCGTGACCGTTCCAGCTTCAGTTTCCACCTTTTTAGTGATGACCTTGGTTATGGTAGTAAGGCCAAAGCAAACTCTTTCCTCCTGAGCACCTCTTTCCCAATGCAGTAGACGCACGCGCGCGCTGGAGGGTGCAGATAAGCCCTCAGGCCATTCTAAGGTATGACCTGCGGGTGGCCCCAGGGAGTCCATTGCACATCCAGACAATCATGACACCATGTGTTCATTGTGTACCTGTAATATTATTAATAATTATTAAGTTAACCCCGTGGGGACGGGTTAGAATATTGCTCTTCACTGCCTTTTAGATGGGCATCCAGTAAGAGGCCTCAAAATATCTGATTTGTTCGTTGGTAGGACCTCTTGGGGTGTGACTGGCTGGCGACCATCCCTACGTCAGAGTCTGTCGTAAAGCGCCTTGGTGTGTGCTTCGACTTTTGCACAAAAGAGCCAATTCCCCTCGGTTGCTGCTCTGGCAGTCTGCAGGGGCTCTCAAAGGTCGGCAACGCATCAGCAACTCCTCTGGTGTTGCAGGTGTCCGTGAACGACGATCACTAATTACCACCAGATGGCTCGATAGCTTGTTTGCCGTATTAATCCATAAAAAATAGAGTTGTTCCGACCTAAAATGATGTTGTGATAAATACCTGTTTAATTTAGAAATAATACAACGTTTGAAGTACCTACTTATTTAAAAAAAGCGATACTAACTTTCGCGTACATTAAGTAGGTATAATCTGAATGGCCTGAAATACTTAATTACTTATTACTAAGATAAGTAACTAACTACAATAAAGTAATTTTCATAAATCCTTTCTAGGCGGATGCTTACATTATAAAATAAACCTATGTTTCTGACACTTACAAAAATATTATTCATTGAAATAAAACTACTTTTTTCGGATTTTATCAAAAATGTAAGGTAGCTGTTAGTCAACCACTTAGTCTACCGGTGAGGCCGTGATGATGTAAAGGATCCGAAACGTCGGGAATCAAATAATATCAATACAACGCGATAAAATCCGGAAAAAGTAGTTTTTTTTTTCAATAAACGTATGTTCCAAATTTCAGCTTTCTAGAATGTAGTTTTGGTTGTACGTTGATAAATCAGTCAATCAGGACAAAGGATTATATAAGCTTACTTAGTTAAATAAATTTTGCAATTAATACAATCGGTACACGGTAACAGGAAGTTATCGTCTTACTAAAATGTAAATAGAAATGACGTGCATAAAAACGTTGTGTAATTAAAGACGTAATTTTTGTGTAGGCACTTGTTACTGTGATGATCCTGGACCGGTGAGTAAGCCGTAATCTCTCTCCCCCTCTGAACATTTTATTTAAATTTATAAAATTTTCATTTTATTTTTTGGTTACTGTACTTATTCACATATTATAAAATCCTAGATTGAATAACTTATAGACGACTATAAATTTAAACCAAAGATACTGAAAATCTCTATAGAAATCTCTTCCCGCCTTAGAGTATTTAAGCTATAAGCTTCCGGCAGCTCTATGTGCGAAAGAAACATTAAAACAAGAAATGTAGACCAAGTTAAAACTGTTAAAAATACAAAACACTACACATGTACTTTATGCATCTATATTTTCCGTAGAATGATTTAAAAAATAAATCAAATGAAAATAAACAACGATATACTAAAATAAGCTGTTGTTACGCTGTTGGATAGCAATATGTCATGATGAACAAAGATGCCCTGTATTCCACAATAGGATTCAATTTGGGTAATATCGGATATCGAATATTATGCAAGTGTATGTTTGCATCGCCAACACATGCATCTCGTTTACCCACACAATTGGACAGCAGGTGGTTGTATGCCCCTGGCGGGAGCTTTTTCGCGCATGCGTCAGGTATTTTCCCCGTGTAAATGCCTAGATTTTCAGTTTCATCGCAGCTTTCTGCACAGTTCCGCGTACTTTGAGCTCAAACATACTTAGTCCCGTGTAGTTTGTAACGCAGTTCTCTCGAACATAAGTGTTGTCTTTATAGACTCAGTGTTCAAGTTCTTGAAGAAAGCTGGACTGATTGTGAAAGATGACGGCGCCAAGTAAGTTTAACTAGAACTTTTATATTATTTCAGGTTTTCCACATTAGTTTGAAAGTTACTTATATAGAATATAAGAACAAAGTTTTTCTTATAATTTTACATTCCATACCGATTGTATTTTTGAAAATTACAACTCATTATTATAGATGAAGAAAAAAAAATTAAGTTATATTTTGACGTATAATATTTTATTAAAGATATAGTAAGTAATTTTAACCAAATATATATGATACGTTGACAGAGTATGATTGAATATATTTTATATTAAAGCAGGTTAATTTATATTACATATAAAATTTCTTATAGAGCTTTTTGTCATATTTGAAACATTATCTTACAAATTTCGAATTCAGATGAGTAAAAGGTGTGTAAACGACATATTTATAAGTAGGTACCCCATTTATTCATAATTATAAGGAATTCTTGTACCCCGCTGTTGTTACGAAAGTTTACTATAAGATTTACAAAAATATTTATAAGAGACTGGCGACCGCCGCGCGGCGCGTCTGTTTCGCAACACTTGTTGCTACAAAGGTACCTACTTCTAAACTTACTGAATTTCCTGCCATTCATTTCAAAGGTTTCCATCACGATATTTGTTTACAAAGTAAGGTTAACACATTTTTCAGTCTTGAGAAAGAACATAAATATTAAAAACCAGATGAAACTCAACTGCCAATAAGACCATTTCTGGTACTTAATTTGACACATTAGTAAATTAGGTTAATTGTGATGATAGGAAATCTAAATTAAATCGAACAAGGGTTCCCCAGTGTGGGGACGCGTTAGAATACAGTTCCTCCCTTCCTAATAAGATATGCATCTCGTCTGACTTGCTCGGTGGTCTCTCTGACTTGACCTCTTGGAGTTTGACTGACTGGCGACCACCCTTACGTCGGAGTCTGTCGTAAAGCGCCAGAGTGGGAGTTTTTTTTTATGGGATAGGAGGGCAAACGAGCAGACGGATCGCCTGATGGTAAGCAATTACCGCCGCCCATGGACACCCACAGCACCAGAGGACTCACGAGTGCGTTGCCGACCTTTTAAAAGGGGATTGGGCCTCCGGTAACCGCACTCACTCGGCGAAACACAAGGTAAGCGTTGTTTAACGCTGGTTTTCTGTGAGGCCGTGGGTGTCACTACGGTCGAGCCGGCCCATTGGTGCCGAAGCATGGCTCTCCCACGTATAGGGGAGTTTCAAGTTTTCAATTTTTGCGCGTGAGATCCAGTTCCCCCTCGGTTCCTGCGGTCTGGAGCCCATAGAGGATTTTTAGGCTCCAACGCATTAGCAATTCCTTCGGTGTTGCGGCTGGTCCATGGGCAGCAATGACTACTTACCACCGGGTGTCCCGTCTGTTTGTTTACTGACTTAACAAAAAAAAAAGAACGTATCGTTTCGTTATCTAGATTAATTAATTATTAAAGCTGAGCGTTGCCAGAAGTGCTAGCTTCTTGTGTCATATGCATAGATTTGATTATTGCAATGCGAAATTATAATTAGTTACTTAAATATGACCTTAACAGCCTTTGCAAATTGTATTGCAAATGAGCTGTTTGACGAACGAGACGGTGGGTGTTCCGCCGCAATCTGGGTGCTGTACCCATAGCATTAAGCTTGTAGCCTTCTATTATTGGAAGTTATGCTTCCTTTAAATTAACAACATTTATACTAATTGATTGTTGGTAGGTCAGGGAACCACAAACTGCACGCCATTACAGAAATGTAGTAGTCTAGTGGTGGTTAATGTAACTGCTACGCTAGATGTTCCGGGTTCGATTCCCGGGTCGAACAGTGTCTTTTGATTTTTCTATTAAAATTTCAGTAGCAGCTCGGAGTTTGGATTTTTTCCCGGTTAATTATTACCCTGCAGATAATAGCTATGGATATCTCAGCTAATTACGAAAGAGAAGCACATTAGTAGAAGGGACTATTACACAGCTGTTTATTGGATCGAATTCCCAGATAATGCGTAGCGTTACTGGGATTTTTAGAAAAAGGACGGTGCAAGGTTCTGTGATTGACGGCTATGTCTTGAAGACTATTATGTTTAGAAAATAACATCAGTGTCTGCATAGACTTACCTACTGATGCGACATACTATTAGTTGCTCAGCGTTGAGTGACAGCGAAATAAGATTTCTTTACTTTCCTTTTAGCTCTATTCATCTATTTTATGATTTTATTCTCAAATGGCGAACAATGCATCGATTATGGAATCTAATTTAATTTGAGTACCTAAATAAATAATACTTCCGACTTAATCTCAATTTTTAAGATGCGACAAATGTGAGTAACCACTTTTGAGTAAATTTTCAATCTAACACTAATTATCTTTTTCTACTACTTAATAGGGAGCGAGCCTGTTGCCATTAACCGGGTACAAATGCCACACTCCAAGCTGTTACTTAAAATTTAATAGAGAAACCGAGGAACAGTTTTCTTGACCTGGGCATTGAACCTAGGACCCCTAGCGTAGCAGTCGCGCTCAGGTCCGCTCTGGTAATGAGGCGGTTTGATTTACTTAATTAAATAATCATGACGACATTAATCCAGGAAATGGAAATAAAATGATAAACTTATTGATAAACAAAAAACTAAGTGAATTGAAAATAGGAAATGAAGTTAAGAGACGTAGGGCATAGTGGAATCGAAACATTCCACTCACAATTGGAGCTACTCGACTGGGCAAGTACCTCCACCTTGCAGAAAGTCGTAGCCAAATAACATAGCTCCGTGCTATGTTGTGTTCCTAACGGTGAGCAAAGTCACCAGAGCTCCGCGAGGAAGCATTGTGTTGGCAGATAGGATAAGCATTACGCTATTGTCCTTTATGCTGCCAGCCCAACTATTCCTCCTTTATTTACAGGGTCGGCAACGCGCAAGTGATACCCCTGATGTTGCAAGCGTCCATAGGCTGCGGTAACCGCTAACCATCAGGCGGGGCGTATGCTTGTTTGCCACTTTAGTGGTATAAAAAAATGTTAATTTGCTAGTTACAAATTATATTCATATTCCAGTGGTTAGTTATCTTAGATTTTCGGAGACATGCACTCTTTGGGACTATTGCATTTTCGGACATTCGCGGAACTCTGGACAGCAGTCGTCAGGGATCGGTTGAAAGGAGATGCATTCGGTGATATTCGTGAATTGATTATTTATTTTACATTTGTAATTATATCAGGGGAATAGCCAGTGCTCTAAGTATAGCATATCGACGCCGAAAGAATCGGAACCTACCTTGCTACAGTGGCGACCAAAAGTCCATAGGCAATCTCACAACGCAATAGCTTGACGTTTAGTGTGACTTACGACCTTCTATTAACTGTCGGTAACAAGTGACACGCACTGGCTGCTGTTCATAGCAATGTAATCCTTAGCGTGCTTATGGACTTTCGTTTACTGTACCTAAGTAGATGCCTATTGAATATCTAGCAGGTATGTGTTGTCGAAAGACAGTCACTAATCATTGTTGATGACATCAGGCCGGTTATGAGAACTTCATCTCCTTACTTTTTAAATCTGTAGACAGAAATGTCATTGAAAGCTACTTATATTCGTTGGCTTTGAATTTTGATCCTTATTAGCGACAATATAATAATGTAATAACATGACATGATAAGAGGTTGGACATAGGATTCTTAAAACAAAAAATGTTGAATTTAAAGAAATTGACTACGCCATCGTATTCCTTCATTGAAGCGCATCAAATATTGTAGGAACCGTTTTTTGATCGGTCTTATGGTTTACGAGTAAATCGAATTAAACGGTTTCCGAAAACAAAACATCACAAAAATGTCTATAATCTCGTGATTCCCGTCTTGTTTCAGATTGCGGTTATATTCATTTGTTTTCACTTATTAAGAGCCACATTTAAAGTTAAGTTAACATTTAAGTGCACTTTTTGAGAATGACGAATATGAATAAAAAAAATCTGCTTATATGGGTTTTGGACCTAACCTGACCTGATACTATTACAAGTAGGTACTATACGGAGATAGGAAGCGAGGATAAAGTACTAAGGTAGCTGTTCGTATAAAACACGCGCCTTAATAAACGCTGATAATAATAATTTTGTCAGTGAAAGTCAAGGTACCGCATTTGACGAAAACATCAATAATAAGCAAGAAAATGGATTAATAGGTATACTCTGCATAATTAACAAACAATAGCATCATGTTCAAAATATGTAATAATAATAGCAAATTAAAAGCGGTCATTAGTACTACGGGGAATAAGGGTAATCAGCAAATAAGAGGATAATTGACTGATAATGATACCGGCTTGTGATTGGCTGTTGTGTGATCACTGATGCATTTATGCAGTCACTAATTACCGGCCTGTGATTGGTCGCTGTGATCGGTGAACAAGCGAATGTGTCCAATTATGGAACTCGTCTTCGTTAACTGCTTTAGTTCTAATTTCATCAAGATTATTCATCTCGGTTGGTCCAGCTTTACGCAGATCACATACAGTAGCTAAAGTTTCTGATATGTAAGAGTACACTTTCCCGTCAATCATCGTCAACATCAGGCTATGTGTGACTATTGTATTGCTGTAATTAGTAGGTTTCAGATTAGTCGCAGCCATCTCATCTTTCACGTTTGCTTCTGTCTCTTTCATAAATTTAAAAGAAAGTTAAAGTTTAAAAGTGCACCTAACAAGTATTAGAGGCCTGCACTCTGCATCTCCAGTCTGTCCATTACCACCTCGAGACAGAAAAACCCGCCCTCTTGTTTGTGACGGAGACTCAGATCGGAGTTCCGACTGACGTGGCGTACCTATCATACCGAGGGTGTACCCTGGAGCACAGATTTAAGCCCCGCGCCGAAGTTTGCCTGTAAGCCCGTGACGACGTCACGTTTGTCTTTGTTATCGTCGTCTCCGTCACCTCGAGGACCCCGGATTCTCTGTGCTTTGGGTACTGGTAGACACAGGAATAGAGACAATTCTTTACGCCTATGTCTACCGGTCACACAGCGGCGATTTGGAGACAACCAGGCTCACTGATTACTTAGGTGAGGCGGCGGATACGGCTCAACTTAAGTACCCCTCAGCACAATTAGTGTTACTGGGGGACTTTAACGGCCACCACAAAGAGAGGCTGTACCCATATATGCATATGCTGGGTTAGAGACGTGAAAGCTCGCTTTAGCGCTAGATCATACCCATCTGGTCCAACGTGCAACGCGGGACCTGACGTTGAGTCGCACACACCCTATTGCCTGGATCTTCTGCTGACAACCGATCCAGACCGCTACTCAGTGTCGATTTCTTCACCGCTTGGTGAATCCGACCACTGTCTGGTGAAATCTGTATCAGTCTACTCGCCGCCCGATCCCAGCCCTAGAGGCAGCCGGCTGGTATGGCGATACAAGTCAGCAGATTGAGATGAGATGCGAGCTTTTTTCGCCTTGGCAGTCCGTGTGATCTTCTTCTGACGACCCCTCCACCTGCGCGAATGCCGTGACTAATGTGCTACGTTCGGCTATGGAGTACTTCATCCCATATTTCAACCATTTGCCATTGACCGGCAAAGCTCGCTCTTAGTTTAGTCCTCAATGCAAAAGTGCTGGAGCGCTTAAGCATGAGGCTTACCTGGCTTGGGTTGATGAACGACACCGCAAGGCGAGGGACATGAGTCGAAGAGTAAGGTGTTTAACGAGGCTGCTGAGTCTTGTAAAAAGGTTCTTCGGAAGGCTCGCTTTGACGACATTAGTCGAATAGGGGACAAACTTGCTTCATACCCAGCGGGTAGTAAAGCGTTTTGGTCCCTAGCTAAATCATTCAAAGCGAACTTCTGTCGCCCCTCACTTCCTCCATTGCTGAATCCTAATGGATCGCTGGCACATGCCGCTGAAGAAAAGGCCAACTTGATTGCCTCTCTTTTTGAGGAGTCTTCACATCTAGACGCTGGTAGCGCTTTAATATAATAAGTCGAATAATAATTATAATTGATTCAATAATTATAAATTCTTACGTATTATAAAACGCCGCGTCGCTACGACCCTCAGGAACGGGGTAACGCATGTGAAAAGCTAGTATGTACCTACTTATAATAATAAATCATTGACGGCACGTCTGATTCTAGCGGCCATTTTGCCACTACTGTTGCGCAGAGTGTCCGTGGGTTCGATTCCCATTCGTAACAAATATTTGTGTGGTCCACTAATATTTGTTTCGTACGTCTGGTTGTTATTTGTGTCCGTTAATTGTATGTTTGTTTATTAACTACAAATTAGATTTTTAGGTGATTCGTTATCTATTAATAGGTCATTGAGTTGGCAAATAAATTACTTCACAGGTAGCAATTGCCATACAAAATCTAAGAGGCAGTCGTTTTTAACAGATCATAAAAAATATGTCAATTGATTGGTGGTGTCCTCCTTTATTAGTATGAGGTGACATATTATAGATACCTATACAATAAAATAATGTGTTCTATTTGTCGAAGTCCATCAAGGTTTTAAGGTACTGTGAGATTTTTGTGAGAAATTATAATTATTTCGGAGAACGCCGTCTTGAACATTATCATGAGCACTTTGATATCAATTACGGCGATTTATACTCTTTTTTGATAAAAATGCCTATAAGATTACTTGTAGATAAAAATAACTGAGTAACCGTTTATGATTGCTTTCTAATACGACGCCGCCCTCATTCTTAAGTAGAAGAACTCTTCAGAATAAAAATGTAGGGGATCGCATTACAGATCGAATATTTTTTTTGTAATCTCTTGTGAAGGTCACAAAATGAAATATTTTTCTTGCTTTCATTAGTAGCAAACGGATAAGATAGAAAAAAATTGACTAACATAATTCCTCGGCAAAAGAGAGGCTTAGAGATAGCCTCTTTACAGAAACCTAATATGTTTTTGTATCTATAACTAGCGACCCGCACGCGGTTTTACCCGCGTTGCCCCGTTTTTTAGTTTTTCTGAGTAATTTTTCCAATTTTTCTCTCCATAAAAACCTTCCTCAGAGTTCAAGGCATACTTACATAAAAGAAATATCCGAATTGGTCCAACCGTCTTCGGGTTTTGCGCTTAGCAACAAATTTTGCGATTCATTTTTATTTATAAAGATAAATATAATAATATACCCAGCTGATACAGGTGAACGCTATGAAATATATCGGTTGCATGAAATTATGTAGGTAGTACCGGCGCGGCCTCTAGTTCAATTTAGGGATTCACATTCTACCGATAATTGAAATTCGTGGAATTGAAACCCGTATTTTAAAAAACCCATATTCACTATTATCCAGACAAATGCGTGCAATTCTATATTAAACTGTAAAATATATTATACTAGCGACCCGCCCGCGGTTTCATCCGCGTTGCCCCATTCCTAAGAGTCGTTGCGTAATGTTAAATAGCTTAGAACCTTCCTCTTGAATTACTCTATCTATTAAAAAAAACGGCTTCAAAATTCGTTGCGTGGTTTTAAAGATTTAAGCATACATAGGGACGGACAGACAGCGACAGCGACTTTTTTTTATACTATGTAGTGAAGATGATAATTATAGTCGTCTCATGGGCCGAAATGATCACAGGACGAATTATGGAACTTTTCATAATCCTTTATAAAAACAGGAATCTGCAATTGTTTGGAATAGAAAGAATGATTTTTTTAAAGGATTATTACTTTAAAGCAACTTCAGATTATTTTTTGAACGAGGGAGGAGGGAAGGTCATAAGTGCTCAGAGCATATTTTTCCTAGATTTCTTTTCATATAAAGGTAAGTAGATTTATTTCTGTAAGCTCTAAGCATTTATAGAGAAACCAACTTTAAACATTTTCCAACGACATATCTTCAGACTCAACAGGTGAATTCTTCCACCGCAGTAGTCATAGAGTGTCCAGTAATTGAATTGGTTTCATTCAACAACTTTCAGCAACTTCTATTCAATTTACTTATCTAAAATTTGTTACAGATCCTGAGCCATTATTTGATGTGATCATAACACATAGGTTAGGTCTTTGTTACTTATAACACTTTGCTTGACCTGGGAATCGAACCCAAGACCTGTAGCAGTCGCGGTCACGTGTACCAGTCTAATGCAGCTTTCAATTAAATTCAATTCAATTCTTTATTGATGTAAACCAGTTTTTTATTAACAAAAATCCTCATGCATGGTGACGGTAGGTATATCGACCTTAGTGGTAAAACCATGGGGCTCGTGCAGGTACCACTCATTCACCATTGGTTTCGACAGGCTGTGGAAAGAACCTTTTTGTTTATTATGATTTTGAGTCACTAATTATTTACGTTGAGAAACAAACATTTACGTAATCGACACAAATATAATACGATTACCTGACCGCAACAGAAGCAGTGGCGTAGCTAGGAAACAAGGGCCCCGGTGGAAAAAAATTGCCATTATTACCCCTAAAATTATAAATAGAGGGACAAGAAAATAATACAGTGACTTGCACTTATCCTTATTAAGATAAATCCATATAATGTACTGGTTTCTGACACTTATGCGATTATTATTCATTACAATAAAACTATTTTTTACGGATTTTATCGCGTTGTATTGATATTATTATTATGCTTTAATTTTTGCAAATTCGTTTTGCAAATCCACGTTTGATGCCGCCTTGTTTTTGTCGGAGGCGTTCTTGCTCCATACCGTTTCGATAATTTTATAATCTTTGGTTTACTGAAAGATCTTTCTGCTACCGCAGAAGTAACAGAAATTGTGTGAGGTAGTTTGAACATTGTTGTAACCTATGTTCAAGCTAGTCACTTCAAGGTCACATTCAAACAGGCCAAATTTTGTTATAATTTTTTTACAAAATTGGCGAATGGACCAGGAAGGACCAGATGATAATATTGGATTATTTCATATGAAACTGATCACATTTTTTGAGTACCTAAAGTTATTTCATCCATGCTGAGCAAGTTTCTTGGAATGAAAAAGTCGACCGTTTTAAAAACTGCACTCCATCTAACTGATTGATGATTATGTCGAGTACATTACAGTAATTCTAAAAACTCCTTTCTGGTTATGGAATCGGTGATCAGAAAACAATTCATCAAAACGTTTTATAATTTTTCTTCGTCGCTTTTCTGGAAAGGTGGTATCGATATGGCATTTTTTTGGTGTTGAAAGTCTTACCTTAGGAGTTCTGATATTATCATTTAAAAAAATCTTGTGAGCAGGCGAGGTGTTCTAGCTTTTGGAGGACGCTGCTGCTCTCTTGCAATAGACTACAAACTAAGGTATGAGTTCCTTCTCACTTCCTCCAAATCAATTCAGTAGTTATTATTTGATGTGTGTTCAAACACACAGACCAACCGACAGACAAAATTTTCAAAAATGGACTGTATTATTTATTCTCTGTCCCCCAAATTAGGTTTTTTTTTGGAAATATAAGCAATGTACAAACACGGGACACTTACATTATTATCATAGATTGTATGTAAGACATTACACAAACACCTCTTACTACCTGGGTGTTCGAACTCTACTCAAGGTTGGAGGCAAGTCAAGTTTATTTTTGTTTTCGACTGCGATCAACAATGGAGTGAAGATCGACAATCTAGAAGAAACCGATTCACTCGTGATTTAAAGAATCCGAGATTATATCTATCGGGGAAGCTCCACTCAGGGTATCTTTATCTTATCTTATGTGGGACCGAAGGGCAGCAAAGCCTCAGTGCACGTCGACCTAATGGGATTTTTTATGCTTCCCCTAGCTACCTATTCCTCAACCTCCCCCAGTTCTACAAACAGCTCTTCCATAAGCTTTATATTGAGGCCTGGGGAGTCTGTAGTCTTCAAGTTTTTTATTTCTGGAAGTCTAGCCATTACATCGTACACAGAAGGTGTTCCATACTCTTAATTTCCCCTATGCAGGCCCTGCAGGCTGATGTCTCCGTCAGACCCATCTTTTGTAGGAGAGCGTTAAGTCCCGAAATGTCCGGTTAGCAACCCCATCAAGTAACAACGGTCTTGCCGCCTGCTTCAGGAACCTATGAATTTCTTGAAGTGAGCAAGTCCCGTGAGGCTCAACTATTCATCGATGTACCTCGCTCTTGCGTACTCCCGAAATGCCGTTTTGATTGCGCTAGAGGCCAGTCCTACGAATGGTTCCCGAGCAAATTAGTGAGGCTCCACAACCTTCCCTAGCCAGCTTATTAGCGTCCCCATTGCCCATAATCCCCCTGTGACCAGGGACCCATACAAGCCTGACCTTTTAGAGTCATTTAATTTTAGGGCCCTGAGTGCCGCTTGGCTGTCACTAAGAATGTAGATGGACCTACCTTCGGTACCCCTACTTTCTATCTGTTGTGACAGGCAAGAATAGCATATGTTTCCACTTGGAAAACTGTAGCTAATATACCCACACATTCTTTGACTGACCTTATGGTCCCTTGCATATATTGCCCCTGTACCCAAGTCTATTTTCGAGACGTCAGTGTACCATTTCAGATAGCCCTCCTCTAGTGGGTCTTGTTCCTTCATCTATTCTTTTAAAAAAGGGCTGCATATTATCGCAGTGTATGTTCGTTATTCCGTCGAAGGCTTCCTGTATTTTAAACTTTGTGTATTTAGTTCTAGGCTTAGAACTATCCCACAGTCTATTTATTGGCAGTCTGCGTAGTGCTATTCGCTCTATAATATGCAGCTGTGCCAGGTTGAGTCCTTTTCCATCGCCGCTGTTTGTGTGTTGAACGCCCCTGTGACAGCTAGGCATGCCGTTCGCTGTAATTTAGCAAGCGTTTCCCTGCATATCCCTCGTTGCATTGGCCCACCCAAAGCTTTGTATGTAAAAGTATTTTTCCAGATATGATACGTAGGTACCTCGAGTCTTCGCCCCCGTAAACCATGATACGTAAAGGCCAATTTACGGAATTGCTCGTATAATATATAGTATAGGATTAAGTCATAGTTTTAAGGGTATAGCTTTAATATTAATGAAACAACCACTCAGCACATAATAGTAAATCATGTTTGTATTTATGTAAACTTTGTATTATGTATGTTTTGTAAGTTGTCCTAAATAAATAAATTAATATTGAACATATTTTTTCCAGTAAACCACCACAAAGTGTATAAAAATTAATAATAATCAATAGAATTAATATCATTGTAATGTTTCGACTTCCTAAATGCTACAAACAAGCACCAGCCTATTACTGTAGCTTTGTCTGTAGGTAATGCCCAAATACTATAATTTAATATATGGAATCGCAAGTGTAGCAACTAGCAATTTGCAATGTGTAGAATATTGAGTGTAGATTATTCGAATGATCTTGAGTGAGATTTCTATTATGCGGTATTAGTTGAATAATATGCATTCCAAATAGTTAATTCTTATTATCTTCGCAAGTATTAATGAAATTTAACTAGTTCGGCGTAATTTTGTTGATTGTGTACATATACATACAAGTCGGCAAATGACGTCACGAGCCGCCTGGTGGTAAGTAGTCACCAGAGGAGTTGCTAATGCGTTGCCGATCCATATGAGCCCCTACGGACTGCGGACTGTCAGAGCCTCAGCAACCAACCAAAGGGGAAACTGGCTCTTACAGAGCTAAAGTCGAAACACACACCGAGGTGATTTATGACAGAATCTCACGTTAGGGTGGTCGCCACTCAGTCAAACCCCAAGTCAAATATTTTCTCGCCTCTTACGAGATGTCTATCTGAATGGCAGTGAAGAAATCTAGGTATTCTAATCCGTCCCCACTCTGTGTAGCGGCAAATATTTGAATACACACACGGGGAAAAACTTAACTTAATTTATTTATCTTTTTTAGATGGTGGCCATTCGAGAAATCGGTCAAAATACAAACCAATATTAAAAACACGCACTAAATATGCGTTAGATACTGAAGATCAGGAATCACCACACGTTGGGTCAACTGGCCCACCCGGGCAAAACCGGGCCAAAAAAGTATGGTTCGCTCGGCCAGATATTGTTCATGAGATCCCTGCTGTTAATAAGATGCCTTCGTACGCCCGCGTTTTACGAGAAGGAGGGGCTGCGCGAAGCCAGCAGGACCCACCGGAGCCATCCAGCGCACGCGGTACGAAGCCGTTTCAAAATGCAAAAAATCACCCAATTTCGGACAGCAAATCACGTAAGTGGCTATGCTTTGTTTATAGTTACCTACTTAAGGAGTCTACTTCTCAGTACAAAGAATATTATTTTCCCTTCCCCTACCTACAATCACACATCATCTTACAATTATTTTCGGTATAGAAATCGCGTGTTCTACGAAAAAATAAATATACGTGATGCTGCACTAACCTTCTGATAAATATATCGAAATTTTTTTTCGTACCTCCTCGCGCGGACGAACCCTTACGACATAGAGTTTACTAGATTCCTTGTTAAAATTGGCCACTACAATACCACTCGTGGACAATTTCAAATACACACAGTTATTTGGACCAAATTATAATATATGTTTTGCAAAGTCTGATGTCCCCAACAAAGTATTACCAAAATTATTATCTTGCAGGTAACTATAATCGAAACGCTAATCGCCAGCCACTGTACTCCAGAAATGTAAGTATTTCATGATTATATTAATGTAATTATCAGAATAAAAGAAAAATAAATAGGGAACCACAATCAAATTTTGCCTGACCCGTAAAGGTGTCGTTTATTAGGTATCAAGATCCAGCAAAGTCAAGCTAGACAGGAATTCATTTCTGGGAGGGCAACTCTGGACCAGAAACCAAGTAATAAGTTTATTGCTGTATTTCCAAATTGAATGAAAAAATTTAACATCTGGGTATACTCTTGACATCTTTAAAGATTATCTTTCTGACCGTAGACAGTCTGTCAAGATAGATAATATAATTAGTGCAGAGAAACAAATAACTTTTAGAGTTCCGTAGGGAAACATTATGGGTCCAAATGTCTTCCAAATTTATATAAACTACCTTTGTAATCTGTCTCTCTTCAACTGTGATATTTTCCCTTATGCAGACGACACTGCACTAGTGAAATATATCACTAGTGCAGTGTCGTAAGAGTTGGTTTGACTCTAAATTACACTCGGAAGACGCATTACGGAAAGTAATACATTGGTTAACAAGAAACCTTTTTGAAGAAAGTTAACCTTTATTGTTATAAAGATCAAATTCCACATCAAAACCTACTAAAGAAACCGGAGCATTTTAATAACTGAAACTTTCAGTAAGTCTATATTTACTGAAAGTTTCAGTTACCTTTAGTAAATCCATTAAGATTAAATTTTGGGGGGCAAAGAGTTTCAGATCATCCATGTAAAGCAAGTGGGATATCCTAACCTGACCTCCTCTTTCAACTGAAAGCCTAGCCTTTTTTTCTCGAGTAACGTGCTACGAGTAAGAGGGCTTAGGCAAATAGGGTTAGGCAAAACCATAGCGGACTTAGGCTATCGCCCTGGAATATACCCCGCTGGATCCTAATCGGTTCAGAGTTCCCTTGAGTCTGCCGATGTTCTGGATAGAGAAGTACAATTCTCCATTGCCCCATACATTACATAAGGAAGGTGCATAGTGTTGCATCTATTTTGTATAAGTCCAGCACCCTCAGGAGCCATGTATGTGGAACAGAGTCGTAGGCCTTGTAGTTGTGTCTATCCAGCATGTCGACAGATTCTTCCGGGAGCGACAAACTTGTTGGCATATGGGCATGTCGATGAGGAGTAGAGAGATCCTTAGTACCTACCACGAGACCCATTCCTACATCCATTCTGAGAGTTAGACATAATTGAGTTACTATCAATATGATAATTAATCTGACCACCTTGAGCTCTTGGGCGTTACTCTGACGTCAACCCTCAACTTCGGCTCCTATATAGATTCCAAAGCTCAAATAGCTGCCAGAAAGCTGGGTATCCTCTCGAAGGTGCGGCGTTACTTCACGCCGGAACAATTGCTCGCATTGTCTAAAGCACAAGTTCGGTCATGCATGGAGTACTGTTCGCACCTTTGGGATGGATCGGCTAAGTACCAGCTCGAGGCGTTGGAGTACGTCGAGAAACGTGCCAATAAGCTCATTTCCAACGACTCCCTTGTCCGGGCTAAACTCCAAAGTCTTGAACATCACCGCAAAGTTGCTAGCTTATCGGTTTTTTATCGGATACATTTCGGAGAGTGTGCATCAGATCTCTACGATCTTATTCCCCCTAACCCTTTCCACTATCGGACGACCAGAAGCACAAAAAAGCGTCATCGATTCACGGTGGACATTCCAAAAACCCGAACGAAACGCTATAGGTCCACGTTTATATAGCGTACCGCTGAAATATGGAATGCACTTCCCGAGTGGGTCTTCCCTGATAGATATAATCTGGGTGTCTTTAAATCACGAGTGAATCGGTTTCTTCTAGGCAAGCGCGCTCCATTGTAGATCGCAGCATCGGTTAACATCAGGCAAACTGGCGGTCAAGCGTAAGCTCATCACAAATTTAAAAAAAAATTATAATCTTAGCTTTCAAAATGGATGTAAGAAGTTTGTACAAGGTAGGTTAGCAAGTGATAGGTCTATAGTTCTTAGGTTCCGTGGTACTGCCTGATTTATGGAGCAGGCGGGCAACTCCTGTTGTCAGGAACCGTGAGAATGATCCAGACTCTAAAGATTGTTGGAATAGGGATGCCAAGCGAGCATGTGAGCTGCGTAACCATTTCAACCAGAAATTGTGTAGACCATCCAGGCCTACCAAAGCCAGGAGCCTTCCAATTATGTAACGCATAGATTGCACTGGTTACGTCTTGATGACTGATAGAACTTCCTCCATTTCTGGTATATCTTCACACGTTCGTTCAATTTCCCGCATCCAATATCCCTCGGTGTGGTTGATGGGCACTGACCAGACATTCTGCCAGAACGCAGTCATGGCTTCATTGTCTGGAAAATGCACATAACCCACACCTTGGTCAGATCATTCCCAATTCCTATACACCCACCTTTGGTCGCTCTGGAACATAGGGTTCTGGGTGTACCTCTCTACTCTCCGTCTATACCTTCAAATGCGGTGTGCCCCTGCATAAACTTTCTGCTTTAGGAAGTCAATGTAGCTCCGTGACACGAGATGTATAATTTTGAAGGCTGATATCAGTCCCGCACGCCGCAGCAGCCGCGCAATACAGCATGAAATGCGTATCGCGAAGGTCTTCACTACTATCAAAATAATTTGACAGCAGTGAATCCAAGGCACAAACCAGTGCCAAGTTTTTATTATGCAAGGCAAGCGAGATAAAGGTGGTCTAAGTTCGTGTGAAGTAGATCGATAGTCCTGAATCGCCTGCTCCAAAGCGTTCCTCAGTTGTTCACTGTACTGGGTACTCACATTTGTAACCATACCACCTCCCTCTATATCAGCGTGGTTAGGTTGAGGAAGAGATGTTCGAGGATCCGATACAAGCACAGTTTGTGGAGGTTGTAGTGAGGGAGTCGTGACACGGTTACACAGTATTTCTGAACGCAGCCGATCAAGTACAGTATCATCCAACATAATTATGGTTACGCTGACCGCACCTGATCCGATAGCCGTTGAGCCGAAACGTTGACATCTGTTTCAAGCGCCTGAAACAGAGAGCGCATCCTACAACGGTACCCAGTCAGATTAGTACCCCCCTCTGTAGCATACTCGTACCCATAGTATACTCGCATGACATTTTGATTTATGAGTTGTGTCCATCTCATGCGCTGCACACTTATTAAACTTATTATTGGCAATGGCAATACAGTGGCGATCATCACTGATTGCCAAACATACTTATGTCGATGACAGTGATTTCACATTTAAAAACTAAGCACTAAGTAGGTATTTGCTAAAGTAGTCTTTAAATAACTTTAGGAGGCAATCCCTTAACTCCGATCTCTTCTAGCCTATGTAGTAAGAGTGTGGTAGGCACTTGTAAGTTCATTCCGCCCTTTAAATTTTTCTTCAATTCGGAGGCGTTAAAATTCTGTTGAGCCAACAGTACATTTAAAATTAAACGTTTTTTTCTACAGGGCACACAGCAACCGAACTCTCTGCAAGTCAATGTAAACAAGAGTTTAAATCGCTCACCAGCGCCCTGTCAACCCTTTCACCTATCATCTATGATGGCCGCATTTTCTTCTATACCCGAGCCTCCAGCGCCAATAAGCGTGCCTCCTAATCAAGCAAGGAATTACTCCATGCCTCGCTTATCGCCCAACGCTGACATTAGGTCACAGCTGTCCCTATTCACGTACCCAGATCGTATTCACGAATTTATTCATCCATCCAGATTTATGACGGATTTCGAGCGAAATAGTTACTACTTGGATTATCTGGTGCACCACACACGCATGCCTACAGGACCACCTCGAAGCTCAATGCCACTGTATGAACTTTTTCCAAAATATCGGAAAGGCCAGCCTAACGAGTCTGTTAGTAAAACTCCCAACACCGAAACGACCGGGGTGGACGGTAGGCCATTTACTACATCTGCAGCTACTTCGATGACATCAAAAACAAGCACCGCATCATCCGGTCCTTCATGCATAAGCAAGGAAACTTACATTCCAGAGGTGTCCGCTTTAGGTGGCGTGCCAACTTGATATTATCGCTCGCGATTTGATTCGCGAGTTGTGCTAGAATTACGCACTAATAGATTCGGTGCAGTTGGAGACGGTAGACCCCCAAGATGTCATTGCAATTTGAGCTTCGAGCAATTCTACATGCAGAATACACATCCAACTCAACATATTTTTAGATATTAAAGTGATATTCAAATTGGCGTACTGATAAAATATCTGTGCGTCTGAAAGTCTGAAGTTAGTCGCAGCCGTTTTGCAGTGGTAATTTTAATTATAAATCAGTGCTTAGTGCGTGTCGTTACATTCACATTCATGAATATTGTTCTTACTGATTACGATAATTTGTACATAAACGCTTGAAGTGATTTTACTTCCGTGACCGTTTGGAACGACTAACTTCAGATGGACTCAGTTATTTCGAGTGTATTGTACATTACAACGTTAACATTAAGGCGGATCGTTCAGCTGAGCCCGTAATGTCGCAATTACCATTACCATGAATGCACAACTTATTATAGACCTACAAACTGCGAAAAATCACATGAAATTTGAATTTCGCGGGCTCAGCTGAACGATCCGCCTTAACGCGGTGGCGCTCCGATTAGATTCCAGATTTTTTATTTTCAGGGCCCGCTTGTGTTATAACGAGTATATACTTATAGGTATTTATATGTTACCTATAACATAATGTATCCTACTAATCCTTACTAATATTAAAAACGTGAAAATTTGATACGAGTAGGTACAGGATGTTGTTACTCTATCACGCCAGAACGACTGAACGGATCTTAACACATAGGCACCCGATTGTGAAGGCAACGCAGACGAATAACACATAGGTGCTAAGGGGCCGTCCATTAATTACTTGAGGTGTTCAGGTGGAGAGGGGGTTTTAAACAATTGATGTTTTTTTTGTTAACTAAGGTGGCAAACTATTTGTTACTGTGCCATAGGTACCTACCTAACGTCAGTAAACAAATGACCAATTGTAATGTAATATGTAGGTATATACTACTTAATTAAATATGTAAACCTATTCTTTAATATATTAGTAACTTGATAATTTATGTATTTGATTATATAAACTAAATATTTTCTTAAATTGAAACCCTGAGGGATCAGTTTTATTTTATAATATTTTCTATTCCGGCCTAATCCACCATGCAGGGTATCGAAAATAAATTTAACTATTTTATTCCGGTCGGATACCATAGATATCTATTAAAAGATTTTTGTAACAGTCAGCAACAAAATCTACGTACAGGGTTTATTGAAATACTTAATTATGTTCGTAATACTTACTGTAATGGAAACTTGTATGTTAACACGTTAACTTTTTAACGTGGGAGATCCATACTTCGGCACGAATGGGCCGGCTCGACCGGAGTGATACCACGGCGTCACAGAAAACCGGCGCCAAACAACGCCTACGTTGTGTATCGTGACTCCTCTGGTGTTGCGGGTGTCCATGGGCGGCGGTAATCGGTTACCATCAGGCGATCCGTCTGCTCGTTCGTCCCCATATCCCATAAAAAAATTACATTGAGGAACAACGACTCTACATTTTCGTCTTGGCCAAACCATCGCACCCGGTTTGAGCCCTTTTTAATATTTTTTACCCGTAATATTCTGGGTATGCATTGTACTATATTTTTATCTTATTCGTCAATTGTCTAACGATTCCGAAGTATGTAGTCAATTAATCAAGACTAAATGCTTGACTGTCTATGTTTGTAACATGTAAAACAAAATATTGCTTAAATGTACGTAATCTGTTTAAATGTTTTACTGTAGATACTAATCTATTGAATAATTTCTAGAATATAATTAAATTAAGATAATTATGTGTTAGAAATAAACAGTAGGTACTTCTGTGCTGTTTGACTGCTTCTGGTTAGTAGGGAGAGTGGGTTGTAGTGAATCACGGGGTACAGTGGATTGTTCACTATAACTCAGTTTGTGTAACGCATACTCGTACGAACACAAGCAAACGTTTGGTCTCCGTTCGCTTATTAGCCCTCTCCCCCGTACTAGTCGTCAAGGCGATATTAAAGCGGGAAAATGCGCTGTCACACTCCGATCAGAAGATAATTCACGATTTTTTTATTGACACGGTTTCAAAATTTATTTTATCTCTAAATGAATAAGAAATATAAATGTATGTAGGTATTTTGCCGCTTACACCTTAAATGCGTTGTAAACTTTGTTGTTTTGTTTTTGAGATAAGTAGATTTTTGTATAATGTATTCACAGTGTAGGTGAACTATTTCGTTTTGGGTCACAGTGGCTCATCCAGTATGTCATTAGAAGCTTAAATGCATTTTGTAAACATTTTTGTAATTTTATTTCTGATCTCCAATTTCCCAAGAAAAAAGTAGGTACTCAAAGAATAAGTACCTATATTTTTGTTCAACTAACTTTAAATGATAATATTTATTAAAAAAGTAAATATTTTTGTTCTTAATTATTAATGTTTCTATTAAAACGTTACGTTATTTATGTCAACCGAAAGTTCAAGACTGTTTCTACTTACGTTAAAATTAAATTTAATATTCATTGGTTAGGTTAGTACCTAGTTTGTATTGATCCAAAGTGACCTATTCGGGGGTCAGCGTGCATCATTTCCCATTTTGTTTTAAAGTGGCTTTAACTTGTAAGTGTAGGCAATACTTGTCAATAAAAGCCATTTTCTTTGAAGATATAATCATTACCCACTCTTCCCTACACGATGTTTTAAATAGCCTGATAGGTACTATTTTAAAATAATAAGACATTAAATTTAGCCAATCAGTTCATCAAACTACTAAGTAATCAGTTCAGTCGATTTTCCGATTAGGTATCATTTGCCAATTCAATTCTGTCATTAATTTGATTGAATGTTATCATCTACCTACTATGTAGGTATAAGGTTTTGCTACTATTTATTATAAAACTCTATGTGTGAAATGGATAATAAATGTTGTATATTTCGTGTTAATTATTATCTATCAACAACCCCTTGCCTTCCCTTCTTGCAATCGTCTAGCCTTAGGGGTCTAAGGCTAGACGATAGCAAGATTTGTGATGATGATCACTCCGGCGATGTGACAGCGGCGTGTGCGCCCCGAGGCAGTCCGACTAAACCCTTCGAGATTCCAGGGTTATTATGGTAAACATGAATTACGAAGGTATTAACAACTATAACTACATATAACAGCGGTGTCAGGGCTATATAATTTTAGTTACTTAATAAAAGATTTAATTTTAGTTTCAAACATTTCATAACTGGCCGACTTATCGTGGAGCGAGCAAGTGTATTAAGGAAGATGACTACCTGTAGGCCATACAAATATTGATTCAGAACGGGGATAGAACACAACCCGTGGTGCAGAAGTCGAACGCCCAACCACTGTGCTTGTTGAGTTAGGTAGGTAGGTTAGGTAGGTGCTAATTTGAGTAAAATTTTAAAAACTAAAAAGTTATAAAGATCTTATAACATCATAAACGTCATGTATTTGACAAAAGGTTTTTTAATAGCACTGGAAACTTTTCGGGGCTATCATTTCGCTTTCATTCTCTACTCTTTCAACTTTAGGTATTTTCCTGGCGCTCAAGAGGCTGCAAGTGGTAACAAAAATATCGAAATTAGTAAAACAATATTCACGAGTGACCCCAATTGTTTTATCACCGAGTTTTTAATTTAAAATTTACCAATGCACATTGCGGACAAGTTCTAACACGCACAGTAAAACTAATAGTACAAGCGTGTAAAAACTGTAGGGTTTAAAAAAGTTTTTATCTTACAATGTTTGAAAAGTAAGTTTTTATAAGAAGGAAGTGACTAGTAACTTCGTATAAATCTTAATAACTTACTTTTCATTTATTTCTGGATGGTGAAGGTTGTCATGGTCATGGAGAATTCCTTGACCGTGACTATAGAGCGGTTTGTTTTTCAGCACGAGTAGATACGACGTACCCTGCCGCCTTCAGAAGTGGCAACCAATCCATCTCATGGCATGAGGATTTTCCACAATCCAAAAAAATGTAAAATCTTGTTATAGGTACATAATTTAAATAAAACAAGGAGTTGAGACTGACCGAACAGCTTCTTTTGGGTTACAATAAATCCTCATGGATGATATGGATCGTCTGCCACTTGGAAGTACACACGGTATATCGAACTTTACCGACTAAAAACTCCTTGTGCTCTATGGTACCTATAGAGCATAAGGAAAAGGCGCAGACTAACGTCACGACCATGGGACGCCTGGAAGGGGAAACCGTACTTCGCATCTTGATCAGCAACGATGACCTAGACGACGAATGACACGTGAGTAGCGAGTACACCCACCGCCCACATTATCTGGTCGGGTGATGGACTCCCCAAACCAGCTACCCGCAGGTTCATAGAAACCGGCAGGTCTGCCTGCGCCTTCCTCAGTGGGGGACAATTCTCTCTCCCTTTCCGCCACTTTTTTTCAAGCATAACTTGCTCACATTAGCCGGCGGCGGCGTCTCACGCGTCGTCGCTCCCGACCATGGATCAAAATACAACCGTAAGCGAAATGTATCCACTGTCGTGACAAGATCATGGCGCTGGGCAACTTGGGCTTTACTCCAACGTGCGCTATGTCCTCAGGGCAGCCTTCGAGAGTGTCGATTCTCGCCGCATCTTACATAAAACTTACGACATTAATGATACTTAAGACTGGATTGGAATATTTATTTTGTTTGGTTTTTAAGTGGTTTATAAGTAAGGTGACCATACGTCCCGTTTTTAACGGGACTGTCCTTTTTCTCGGTCACCTGTCCCGACAACTTTGTCCCCAGATAAAACTCCGGGAAGCAAAATAGTGCCGTATTCCGAAACCGCGCGAAAATTTCAAATTATGGAGCGGTACCTACAAATGATCCAGTGGAAAGGGATTTTTCTCTAATGAATAAATTGTGGACGTCTGAAAAAAAACACATAGAGGTCCAATTCTGAAAGCGATGTTGATATCTAAGGTCAATATAAAAAAACTTGCCAAGAATTTAATTCTTATATAAAATCATCTCCAACTTTATTTAATAAAGTTATTTATTATTTATTTATTAAAGCAAATTTGTTCCTCTGAGAAATATAATTATAATTAAAAAAATATATGTTGCATATAATTTAATAATTCCTGTTAGAGGAATATTAAATAGCTGGTGAACCAGTGATTAATTTGATATTTTACAATTTGTTATAATATATATAATTCTAAGTAGTAGTAGGTACCTACTTATCAGAATTTTCCTTCAAGTCCTTTGTCCACTGCATTTATCTAAATATCTAAGCTAATCAACTGATCTGCAAGGCTAAGCTACGGTCACTGCGGTCAGTCTGTGGATGGGTGACCATTCCTAATACCCCTCCGTACCTCAGAGAGCATGTAAAGCCGTCGGTCCCGATAGTCATATTTTTTTGAAGGGTCAGAAAAATTACGTCTTGTCACCGTTTAACCCGGTTAATCGTATCTACAAATTACGTCATTTGTCACTTACGTCTATTTAGAATAGAAAGAACTGTAAAGTCGAAAATAAATATGAAAATGATTGAATATGAGGAAAATAAAAAATAGGGGTAGTTAAGTATCCTATTTTTCGATCTAGTTTCAAATAAAATTATAAAATATGTGTGTTAATAAAATGTTGTGAATTGTTAGTGGTAAGTAGTAAGAAGACCAAAATGCCTGACAACCAGTGTACCCTCCGGATATCGGTATGGCCCAGAAATATGGGTCTCGGAGGTCTGGTGGCAGTCGCTTCGTGTAAATAACTGATATTCAGCCGCATCTGGTTAGACTGGAAGCCAACCCTAACGTAATTGGGAAAAAGGCTCAGAGGATGATGATTACTAAAAAGTAAGTACCTAGTTACCTATTTAGAAAAAAGTTTCTATTGATTAAATAATGTTTCTGTTCAAGTCGAAAATGTTTCTATTTAAAGTTTTATGACGTAAAAATGAGTTTTCACGAATTAATGCACGCGTAAGTAACTACCTGTGAATTTAAGACACAAATTAGGCAAGTAATTTAAAAAACTGTATTTTTATATTCTTCTATCTAATAGGTATTAGAGATGCAGAAAAACACATGTCAGAATTTATTATTATACTCATATTTTGCAACAAAAAGCTTCAAAAGCGACTTGCTTTTGAAGCGGCGGTAGCCTAATGGCTAGGGCGTCGCACTTGCGATCATGTGGTTACCGGTTCGAACCCATCCATTGCACTTCCGACGTGAACCCACTCGTAACACAAGCATTTATCTTTCCTCGTGCTACGAGGACTTAACAAGAATATCTACTAGTAATGTGCGACCCACATTGCTAGTAAGCTTTACAAAAAATCGACTTAACTATTCCCGTTAACATTTAGGTAATTCCATTTTAATAACGTTACACGTGCCTCATTGTGCGTCACAGGTGAGGTGACACACATTACAATTAATTTTGATGTTTATTCATCTTATTATTTCAGGGTACCGTAGTCAAACTAGTAAGAACCATTATAGTAGCACTATATCCGTCCGTGAGTGGAGACCACGCAACGGAAAGCGCAGTGTGGGACGACCTCCAACAAGATGGACGGACGACCTGGTGAAGGTTGCTGGTTGTCGTTAGATGCAGGCGGCATATAACCTGTAACTGTGGCAGTCTTTGGGGGAGGCCTTTGTTCAGCAGTGGACTTTCTATTGGCTGATATGACGATGATGATAATGATATCCGTCTATATCTCACAAGGTTGTAGGTACCAACATCCGCAGCCTTTTTTTTTAACAGAGCCGACGGCAATTAAGATCGCAGGTTTGACAGCAAACGCTTCGTGTAAAATACTATCAGTATTCTACTATCAGTAGAATTTCAGCCGAATGGGGGACTCAAAAGCACACATTGAGGAATCGCCTCGTTAATCTAGTGGTCCCAAGCGCGACTACTACGCTAGAGGTTCTGGGTTCGATTCCCAGGTCGGGTTGGGTTTTTGAAATTCTCAGCTCGTAGTTTGATATTTGTGCCCGGTTAATGGCAATAGGGTCGCCCCCTATTACATGGGACCTAAACATGCCGGTGAACTGTGAATGTACATTAGTACGTGTCTGCTTAACTCCTCGGAGAATACAGGCATGCATGGTATGTTTTAAAGAAATGAATGAAGAGAAGAGATGAGTCATAATAATTATAATTCATATTATGGTCGCGAGTCTGATTATGAGGTAACCATAGCAACAGGCAAAGTTTGGTAATATTAAATTATGTTCAAATTAATTGTTATATTAAGTAATATAATATCCCTTTGTATCGGTAGGTAACTATATAATGATCATAGGAAAAAGAACACAAATAGATATTTTATCAATAAAAAAAATATCTACACGTGTATCTTGCGACACAATAACTTAGATAAATACGTGAGAAATGAACACGTACCGTTTCCAAGTGGGTGTTGGTAAACCACAAAGACATTATTATTATCAATCCCTTTGAAATTTTTCAAAGCTGTTTGCTATGTGCACTTTCCAAGGAAAATATCTCTCTCTTCAAGTAATTTTAACCTCTGACGAAAAAGTGTCTGTAGTGTGTGTCTCTCTATATCTGTCTGTTGCATCGTAGCGCCTGATCGGGTAAACCGATTTTGTTTGAAGATCATCACCTCTTTTATTGATGAAGAGATTACAAATAACTTTCACAGGTCTGATCGATTCAAAATTCAAAATCCTGTCACTTGTCAATGATATTAAAAATCCTGCAGCATACTCAACCCGTCAGGACTCCTCAACGGTGTACGGCTTCTACGTTATGTTTGAGCTCAAACCATGCGTTTTGACGAGCAGATGAGCGGTCTCCCGACACAGCGACACTTGGATTTAAATTCTATTATTCTACTTTATACTTTTTAGTTTCTTTAATTTTTTTGATATAACATAACATACCATAACCCCTGTATTCCCGGAAAGATTAGGCAGATGTGTATCAATGTAGGTACACTTCTATGCTTTCAGAGCGTATGTTCTCGTCATCGGATACATAATGTCGACACGCAAAAGCAGGTTACAGAACACTGCAGTGGATCAACTCTGATTTGTTAACCAAAATTATGATTGAATCCGTTGATTTACTTAAGTATTGATTATTAAACATTATTTTTATAATCATTGTTATCCTTTAAAAAAATCAATTGCTAAAAAACCGGTTTATTCTATAAACTAATCGGTTTAAACCGGCGCTGAAAATTTGTAATCGGTTGACATCTTTATTACCATGTAATATGGGCCGAGTCTATTGCCATTATCGGGAACCGGGAAGACTCTCCGAGCTGCTAATGAGAATTTCATAAACACATAAACACCCCAATAATACTGCTCGAACTGGGAATCGAAGCCGCAACCTCTAGTGTAGCAGTCGCGCTTAGTACCATTAGACTAATGACGCAGTAGTATTTTATATAATACTAGATGCTACCCGCGATTTCACTCGCTTCCATAAAGGATTTACCATAGCCCGGCTTAGAAAGCGCGGCCGGCGTATCAAGATGATATATGCACATGCAAATCAAACATGCAATAGTTTTTGCATAATACGCCTACAAACTTACAGACAGACAGACGGACGGACAATAGGGTATTATCTATAGCTATAATAAAATTATAACAGGCCGTTTTCTGTACATTATAGATATTAAAAAAAACTGATATGGGGGTCTTTATTAGAGCAACAAAAGCCAAAATATCAATTTTTAGAATTTTTATCTGTCTGCCTGTTTGTATGCGCATCATGCAAAAACTACTGCATGAAATGGAAGCAGTTTTCGCCGATGTATTGCTAGAGGTCTAACTTAAAATCTGGTGCATGTTTCATCATGATACACCGCCTAGAATTGGGACTTATAGTATGTTTATTTATTTCAATATCAACGTAACAGGTTTGCAAATTGCACCCAATGCGATAATGTTGTCATACTCGTACTTATCTATACCTACTGAAATGAATCAATTGTATGGTATGTTAATCTTTTTGGGACGTGAGTGAAACTGCGGGCAACAACTAGTTCATTATAAAATGTAATTTCAATGAAATAATTTAATTTTAATTTAAATTTTACTTATTACAAATATTTTATCAAGTATTGCTTGTTGTACAAAAATTATCTTAATAGGCAAGCGCACCCGCGGTTTCACTCACGTCCCAAAAGATTAACATACTATAAGTCCGATTCTGGGCGACATATCGCACTGCTAACACAAGACTGTATCAAGTCAAAATGAACCTTTTTTCAGAAATGATGGAAAACTGGTTACTCGTTTCCTGTAAACGATTGTAAAAATGTGAACACTGTTTTAAAATTAGTGATAAAAATAATTTCTGAGATTGCGGGATTATCAAGTTAGTTATTAAGGATGAGTTATCTCGAATTTGTATTTTTTCGAGTTGATACAGTCTTGTGTTAGCAGTGCGATATTAAGATGAAACCTGCACCAGATTTTAAGTTAGACCTTTAGCAATACATCGCTGAAAACTGCATTCAATTCTATGCAGTAGTTTTTGCGTGACGCGCACACAAACATACAGACAGACGGACAAATTTTTGGTTTGGCCTCTGTTGCTCTAATAAAGACCCCATATTCGTTTTTCTTTAATATCTATAATGATAATACAGACAGACATCGACCTGTTACAATTTTATTATATGTAATGGTTACTGAACCTCCCATTTCCATTTGTCGCTTGTTCTTAAAGTCAGACTGTATATAAGATCTCTCTGTTCTATGTATCAGGATTAAATTACTAGTGTTTCAACAATAACCAACTAAGTGAAAGTTAAAAATAAATTCTACTAGTGGTATATTCTTTTTTGCCTAAGTAGAACGTAGCTAAGCAATTGACAACATTTAATTTTTTTTATAACCATATCTTATAATTTTATTTGAAACTAGATCGAAAAATAGGATACGTATTTTTTTATTTTCCCGATAGGCAATCATTTTAATATTAATTTTCGACTAAGTTCTTTGGTGCCAAATGACGTAATTTGTATGGAGAAACGGGTTAAACGGTGACATGACATTATTTTTCTAACCCTTCACAAAATTTTCTTATGTTGGTTTGGGGTCTATCACAATTATTCATTACCTTATATTACCTACTAGCTTTTGCCAGCGACTTCGTCCGCGTGGAATAGTTACTTTGTTCCATATGAACTTTCATCCTCTATTTCACCCCTACATTGTAGGTCGAAATTTATCAAAATCCTTTCTTAGGGGATGCCTACATCATAGTAGCTATACGGATGCCAAATTTCAGCCCGATCCCTCCAGTGGTTTGGGCTGTGCGTTGATAGATCACTATGTCAGTCAGTCAGTCACCTAACGTAAGAGTAGACAAATATAATCAGAAAGCTCCGAACTGCTAAGCTATCGGGAGTTACACGTGTTATTGTGATTCAACCATAAAAGATAGACATTTGCTGTCGTGGAATATTTTTTATATAATTTTAAGGAGAACATTTCCGTCATACATGATTTCTGTGTAGCTTTAACCATAAAGGCTGCACACGCGACGGAAGCTTAAAAAATGGAGTAAGTTCTCCTGTTTTCCCAAGATTCTCCCTTCCCTGCTCTGCTCCTATTGATCGTAGCGTGATGAAAAGTATATACTATAACCTGCCCAGGAGTATGAAGAACAATTGTACCAAGTTTCGTTGAAATCCGTCGAGTGGTTTTTGTTTCTATAACGAACATACAGACAGTCAGACAGACAGACAGACAAAAATTTTACTGATTGCATTTTTGGCGTCAGTATCGATCACTAATCACCCGCTGATAGTTATTTTGGAAATATATTTCATGTACAGAATTGACCTCTCTACAGATTTATTATAAGTATAGATTTTGTTGTAGATTTACTATTATTTCGACAAAATTTCGTTTTCGCAGTTTCTACCGTATAAGTGACGTCATCACACCTTTTCTTTTTCTTTTTTTCTCAGAAATGATGAAATGTAAAAAATAATCAAAAATTTTATAGAACTCAGGATAGGAAAACAAAGAATCGGTAACGGTATTTTTGTTTTGGTGGCTTAATCATTTTGAAATGTTGTGAATTACTAAGCTTTCAAGGTAGGTAATCTTCAATAAATAATTTCAACCAGAATGCACATTTATTTATTCATTTCAATGAAAAAAAAAACAATCACAAATTGTAAAAGCTGTTACAAAGTTCCAAATAATGTCTTTGGCGACAGTGGTACAATGATTCAAGGAGACAGTAGAAAACGGGGTTAAAAAACTGGAATTATATTTTTGTGCGCAATAAAAGGTTTCAAAAATGTATTTTTTATGAAACAAATGCATGTGCGGTTATTGTGGCGCCAATAGGCGGTGAATGCTAACGAGTTACGCTACGTGGCCGAGCGCCACTGACCGGACACCGGTTCACTCCCAAATATGCTAATACAATCAAGGATTACAAATAACAAACGTTTGTTCGTAAATCTGAGTTTAATCTACTTGTAAGTATACTTATTTATTTAATGACTACATTTTTTTAATCGTAAAATTATACCTTCATAAACATAACTAAAGGAATATTCTGATCTATTATATATACTACATAAAGTCATTGATCGATATATTTTCTGATTTCTAATTAATAATTATTATGAATGAAATATTCCACACATCATAAAACAACATTTAAAAGCTAAATAAGGAAATCATTTAACGTAAAATTAAATAACAAAAATATATGTACAATTTAGCAATAAATAATTACAAAATAAAAATAAAGTAAATAATGGAATCTAATAAAGACGAACATACTTTTTAATAATTATTATTTTATGTAATAATCGTTCTGAATGCATACTGGAATGGAAAATAATAAACAATATTTTATAGAAATCAGTTGAAAGTTTGAGTATAGATAATTGAGAAGTATAAATAATTATAATTATGATGTATTATTATAATTTATTTCTATTTCTTATCCTTTGAGATCTAACACTGAATAGTCACAAAACATTTTTGTGTTCCGTAAGCATTATTATTTTTGCTTCACCCTGGGAATATATACGAATAATTAACAATGAAATGACTGTCCTATATGACAAGCTTGCTAGACATCCATATCGATTGAAATTTCAGAAAAATACCAATAGACAACAAGATTTTTAAGACTTCCGCACCGACTTAGGTGTAACGGATTCTGATACTAGCAAAAACACGGCTATTACTATAATTAATCGTATAATTGAGTATAGGAAACCATATTAGCGCAAACTTAAATGCTCTCGAAGTCTAGGAGCTCATGACAGTTATAAAATAAAATATTATAATTATTATTTTCAACGTTTTAGAAATGTAAAAAACCACTTCAACAAATTAAAATCGCCAGCGAGAACATTTATCGCCAAAATATATAGTCAACGAGTAAAAGAACTGAGTCCAAACACTTTAAATGCAATACATTTTACTTGCAATAATCGCTAATACTAAGTATATTATCGTTATACATAATTTAACATACACACTAGAATTAGAAATCATTTAATCCACAATAATCACAACAATATAATTGTGTTACGAAATAATTACGAATGTATAGTCTGTCCAATAACTCTTACTAACAAAATCTACATACGAACTTGTGTCGCGTTTTGATTCTGCACAACTAACCCTTACTGCGAGTAACTATTGCAGTTTCTCGTAATAGAAATGGATCAATACAGAATACGCCAAGTGACATATAAGCCTGGCGCAACACTAAAATGGCCTCTTGCAATGAACTAGAATATTACTAAGTATTATACAGAAATCCTAAAAAAATAAACCAATATTTAAACAGCCAATATTAATTTAATTAACATGGTCAAATTATCATACATACATATTTGAATATTCATGTCCATTAAATATAGAAGTTTAGTCAAGAGTCATCACGCGGTGGATATGGAAACTCAGATGCAAGAAATGTTGCAGTTTACATTGAGCGTGCAGATGGCGCTGTTATTATTCATAGTAATGCCCGAAAACACCGAAAGATTGTGTTATAAAAAATGTTTAGGTACTACTTGCACATTTCTATTTTATGGGGTCGCTCGCTAAAAACTAAAGAAGTTTCAAGTAAATAATACCAGAAAGTTATAAACAGCCTCTTTACTATGATTGATACATCAGTTTTAAAAACAATGTTCATATGATATAACATCGGCTCAGCGTTTCAAGGAATTGAATTTATAATCCCATATTATGCATTTTAAGATAGCGACTGTAAGTACCAAACCTAATAAAATTTGTTAAAACTGTCACGAGTTAGTAAAATTTTAACTTTAAAATGCTCTTGAAAACAGTACGACGCTTTTCATACGTAAGTTGAGCAGAATCAAAAAATCTCGCACAAGCCCGCGACCAACGCGGGACGCTATCGTCGATCCGCCGTGCGGTCTATACGATCACGATTAACTTCAGCATTCATAATATTATGTCAAAGTAGAGTCAGTTACATGTTGAGGATAAGGGACAAAGATAAAACAATCTAAGTTCAGACTTATATCAGTCTAGTTGCGACTAAGGATTGTTATATCGAATCGCAACAACTTACAAATAATTCGCATTTGCAGTCTTTAGATCTTCCATTCCGTTATTACATAAACACGAAGGGAGATAAACAAAAGTCGAAGTTTGGTTCACTGACTCGAATGTCTTGTGGTTTAGTGGAACCTGGAACCGCTTGCGGTCACTTTGGGTCGTGCTCCAGTTGACTTTCGACAACACGAAGTGTTCGGCTGAGCATGAGATGTCGGCCGCCGCGGTCTCGAGGCCTACATGTTGTATGCTATGTAAATGGCGTCAATCTGGTCGGACAAAAATCCGTCACGCAGGTGCATTCGTTGTTTCTCGCCGCGCGAGTTGATGGGCACTACACCGGGGTCTACAACCACCACCACACCCACGATCAGGTGGTGCTCCTCCAGCACCGTGTTGGTAACCAGCGGCACCAGGTTCAGAGCCTCGCTGTCGTTGCCGTCCAGCTCCACAACTACCACCAGAAGGTTTGTCCAGGTGAAGACGGCACTAGAAAGTATGAAATAGAGAATGTTAATAAACTGTTTAATATAATGAAACAGAAAGAGCATTAAAATCGTAAATGTAGTTAATAATCACTATTTTTCTCCTTCCATCACAATTAATTGGAAAAATAACCGAAAAAGACTACTAGCTTATCAACTACTGGTCGTACAAATAAAGGGCGTTTATTTTTAGTATCCAGATTAGGAATTGTAGAAGAAAAAGATTGGTGTAAATATAAATTAAGTTATAAATAGCCATTTTACCATTCGGCGATCTTCTTGTGGCATCTCATTACAGAGTTCTCGATGTCTATGGGGTGGTATCTCATACCACGCAGCATGATCGTCTCGTCGAGAGCTCCCACTACAAACACGGCGTCATGTGTGTCGTGCGTGTCTGCACTAATGTTGAGGCTGCCGCACGCCGACGCGAGCGACTCCGTGTCGCTGTCACGCGTTATCATCGACGTGTCGTCGGGTACATGGCTCGTCGTGGTAATCTCCGTCCTCCGCAAGAAACCCAAATATCCAGTTCGGGCGTACACTTCTCCAGTGTTACCAGTCACCAGCTGAGCGCTAAAATGATCGGCGTAGTCGCTTTCATCACCATATATTGTGAAGTATCCACTGGCGTTATGAGGTGACTGTACCCATATCTCGCCTAAATGTGAGTCACCACACTGTCCCTTAGTTTCGGGGTTTGCTGTAATTACTTTTACTCCGGGTAGCAATTTGCCGGACTCCATCAGGCAGAGGGAGTGGGGGCTGCCTCGTTCCACGAGAGATACGCGATCGTTCCTAAGAGCGCGAAGATCAACGTATACGGTGGAAGGTTCTGGACTTGATGCGCCCTGAAGACAAATTGCTATATTCACGCGGCAACCGAATGACGTGGAAACAGCGCGCGGACTGAGACCGAGTGCCGAGAATAATTTTGAGAACGAATTAGTCAAGTTTATACGTGGACGCTCTTCAGCAACCACCACGCAGGTCCTGACGCATGCAAGACTGATGCCTTTGGCCTTGAGCTGGTTTACCGAGCTGCCCAGTCCTTTAGTGCATAGCTCCATAACGCCATACGAGCAGAAGGTGTCGCGTACTTTGTATTGTGAGACAGCGCTCAGCCACAATGCAGGGTTTATTTCGACTTCCGAGGGTGGAATAAGAATGGAGTGATGTCCCGAATAGATGCTGCTGAGGCACCAGAGAGCGAATCCAAGACCGCAGTATGGGTCGAGACATAGCGCGATATGACGCGACGGGTACAATTCGCAAGCGATCTTCATAGAGCGGCACAGTGAAGTGACAGCTGCGTGAGACATCTTTATACCAGCGAGCATGCCGGTAGTGGACACGCTAAAGTCCAAGTACGCGAGCATTTCGGCAGTGGGAGCCCGGTACAGTATGGGAAGCTTCTTCTTGGGCATGTCATCAGTATCGAGAGTCAGTGGCCACGCCTTACTGTCGAGTACGTTGCTGGCTTCCTTAGAACGCAGTAGCTTTATCACAGATTGGTTCGAGAGGACAAGTGTGGCCTTGCTGACGTCGACGATCATCCTCACAGTCGGTAGAGTGGTGTGTAGGTTCTGTGGATGCGGCGGCCGGATGGTAACGGGTACTGTGCCGACGTACAGACATCCGTAGAAGGCGCAAATGAGATCTAGTCCCGGTGGGAAAATCAGAGCAACGTGATCGCCTGTATTAACGCGTCCCTTTTCCAGTAGTAGGTTACCGATCCTCTCGGCCTTCTTGTGCAGCTCAGCACAAGTTAGTATCTTGGAAACGGCGCCCTTTGAGTTGAGTAACGTAAATATCACATGGTCCGAGGTGCTCTGTGCGCGCCAGCGTAATATTTGAGATATGAACTGGTACTGGAATGAGGGGAAAAGTGTAATTTAGTATTTAATCAATATTTCTACAAAATTTAATATGTGTAGAAAAAATTGTATGCTCACCTTCCTGGCAGCATCTGAATCGTCTGTATATCCCATATCGCGACCCTGAGCGGACGCGAGACGGTTGCCCTGAACTAAGTTGCCCACTATCACCGAAGCAGGGCCCACATCTAAACATATTACAACAACAAATATTAACACTAACGTCTCTTGATAGTCGCTAAATGAAAATGAAAAAAAATTTGCGCATGCGAAATACAAATGTCTAAACACATTAAAGCGAATATAAACTTTATGATTCTTACTTAAAATACTGACAAATGATAAGAAATCGCTAGCGGCAGTTCAAAATATTAAATAATACACATTTTTAAATATAAAAAACACGTACGTTTAAAATAATTGGAAACATTGTTTTAAATATATTTCTTGGACGTCGCTTTGGCAGTTAATAGTTTTGTGTATGAAATATCGCCAAGGAGTTTCATGAAAAATAAGGCATTTATTATGGAGATCAAAACAAGAAAAAGTAAAAACAACATTTACAGATTTGAAAACAGACAACATAACATACCATCACAACTTTATTCTCCGAAGGATTAAGTAGAAGTCTATACTACTATACTGTAAATCCACAGTTCGTGGGTATATTTAGGTCCCATGTAACGGGGCCGGGCCTATTGCTCAGCGGCCACAAAAATTTAGAAAAACTGCTAGACATGGGAATCGAACCTAGAACCACTAGACTAATTATAATAGATAGATATATAATCAATCAGGCTATATATAGCAGAGAACGGACATTCTGGACCTGAGAAGTAATTGGCTGTTAAATGAAACAGCACACTAACAATTAGCTAAACTATTTTTTTCTAAGATAACATCTTTTGTTACTGTGTAGCCTTAAACCTGAATATAAACAGACGAGAGTTAAGTTTTTGCTTTTATTCCACTTACAATTAATATCAATAGCTCTACTATGGAATAATATAGATGAATACGCAATCGCAAAGCACAAAACACGACGCTACTAAAATTCAATCGCTCATTGTAAATATCAACAAAAATATATTAAAATTGAAAAGTAATTACTAACTTGACGTACCAGAATGTATCTCCCTTGGTTTGGGCAGGTTGGTGACGCAAGTGTGGGGGCACATTAGCACGTTGGCTGGGTGCAGCGTGCCCTCTAGGAAACGACGCTTGCATTCGCTCAGGTGGATGCCACCCAGCGGAGTTTTTGGCAAGTAGTTCGGTTGAACCAGCGCCAAGCAGTAAATGCCGACCTGATGGATTGAGTCCACCGCTTGCAAGACTCGAGACATCCATTGAAATGACTACAAAAGTGAAATTGTGACTGTAATATCTAGAAAATTTTGGTATCGCGTTGTATTAAATCTGCAATTTGTAATATTATGTGAATCTAATATCTTTATAAAAACGAATCAATAACTCGGAAAATATAAAGCGCACAAACTTGAAATTTGACATGTAGCTTATAAGCGGAAATTGGAAAATGCCAACACCGTGAGATAGTTTGAATATTTCCACGAGATGTTAACGCTTTAACATAGTTACATTAAAGATCGAATCATATCCTAACATAAAGTTTCAGTAGTTATCAAGTTTTTTTTTTGACGCATTACGGCAATATTCGTGTAAGTTCGGGCCGGAAGTTATTATTGCTTTCTCTCTCCTTTATTTTACTATAAAAGAGACAAGTTATTCCGGTTATTCTGCGCCTGTGTCAGTTGCGTTCTGGCTTTGGAGCAGACTGCACGTCACTCATGCACTAAAGTTTACAACCTCGCGTATATGACTTCGATTCAATACCTATATTTTTTTACTAATGATTTTTAATTCTGTTTTAGTCACTTTATACAGGTTTTTTTAAATCTATTTCGAACACCGTAAAGCCTAATCCAAAATAATTTGTCAATCATATTTAATTCACCTACAGATTTGCCACCGCGTGTATTAAAGCTAAATGGAGAAGTCTAGTCCAACTACTAATTCGATTAGGTACGTTATAATATCTGGCTGACAGGCCTGATAACACGAAACATATCTAAAATAGTATTTGATGCCTACGGAGAGACTGTATGGTATAACGATACACGTCAAACGGGTTGCAGGGAATCGAAAAGCATTGCACTCTGATGTCGGAGTCTGAAGAAGATAGCAGCTGACCAAAGGAGTTATGACTTCCGTTCAAATGGATACAGTTTGACGACTGAAGACGATCTTCTCGATTGTTAGATTCGCGATTTTAGCTTTTAGCGATCACCTATTTATACAAGCTTACTGCCCATAAGTGACAATCCCGTAAAATTGTATACTACTTAAAATATATAGGTAGGTATGTACCGCTTAAGTTTTCTGTGAAAGTAAACCGTTTCGGAAACAAGGGTGTTTTTTTTTAAAAAAAAACGTTGCCCCACACTAGGATTTTCTCCTGTATCGTGGGTGCGTTTACAAACACAAATTCTCACATACACAAACGCCCAGACCCGGAACAACTACCTGTAGATCATACAAATATTTGCTCCGTGTGGGGATCGAACCCACGACACGTGACGCAGTTAATTATTTGAAAATATTCAAGTCTTAAATGGAATTATAATACAAATATTTTGGGTTAATACCGTATAGGGAAAAATGCATCCTTTAACAAGATCGTAACCATTACGACCAACTTACTCTTAATAAAGAGACACGTTTCATTTGACAGGTGAAACGTAATCAGTCTTAAGTGCTTGTTTCACTGTTGCTGTATAGAATACTTATCATCAACCACTTGTCACGACGTTTATAAGCACCAAGATAGTGTGTTATATTGATTTAATTGGGTATATTATGTAATGCTACATTACGGAATGACACTGTCTATTAAAAATACAAAATACCTACAATGGCTTCAAGAATCATTTGATTGGGAAAGTTTAATCTACATTTTCGAATACGGTAGGTATTTTCCAAATCCAGCGTATTATTACGTCAAACCAACAAACTTCTCAGATTTTTATAATAGTATAGGTATTATAGATGGATAGACTTCACGTTACTCGATATTCACACGAAGCCAATTATCGGTATTGCCCGAGGCTACGGGGTTTGAGTAGTGAGCCTGTATATGCGTCATGATACGTTGAAATTTGCACAGTTATTACTCTGGCAACAAAACATAGCCAGTATCAATCCAATGTATGTTTGTGATACACTCAGGTATGACAATGTGACCAGTTTTACACAGTTTACGGATACATCCCTCATAAACAAACATGTATGAAATACTGAAGAAATAAGTGTGATACCTTAAAATGAAAAAGTGCATTGAAATATTTCTTCAAAAAAAAAAGGTCTTTAAACCTGGGTCTCTCTCTCTTCTTCGTTACGTAAAATTTCTACACATTAATCATAAAATTCTCATTAATTACTTGATAAAAGTAATACGAACAAACTACGAATTGTATGTAAACCAACCCTCACTAAACTAGTGTGGTGGATTATACCTGATGTCTTTCATTCTTACAGAGGGGTGGGGGGGGTTCCAGTAGTAGTGGGTTGAAATGGACGCAAAATGTCCACATGTTTTACCACAAAAATTTAATGATAGTGGAGAATTGGAAGGGCATTTTCCGAAAGAAACATTTTGTGTGGTGGATAATTTGGGACTAATGGGACCCTAATGCTGTTGCTTAACATGTTTGAATAAAAACCATTTATTATATCTTAAAATATTTGAGAAAATTAAATGATTATCAGCATTAGCTGTGAAACACTGAAATCTATTAACAAAGGAGCAAGCACGTACCTCTTCTTCGCCACAATCAGGGCGCTGTTCCGCCACAATGCAGATCCTTTCATCCCGGAGCACCCTCACGGAGAACACCGCTATGCGTCCTCTGTAGATGAACTTCATTGGTTCCACTGCCAGCACGGTGGCGATGATGTCATCCATGTTATGCTTGCGACCCGTAACCGTCATCAAACCGTCGCGGGAACCACATACGAACACCAGACCTGGTGAATGGAAATCAGGTTACCTATACATTGTAGATGCTTATTTTTTTTAACCGCCCACGCAAAAAGAGTACTGTTATAAGTTTTAACGTGTGTATCTGTTTGATGCAAACGAATGCACCGATTTTGATTCAGTTTTTTTTTGTCTGAAAGGTGACATGATCTACAGTGTTCTTGCTTTAAGAAAATCTGGCTAGCCGTTTGAAGATTATCAGCTCTTGTCTGGTTCATGAAGGGATGTGATGACTTCCACAATTCTGATCGATTTGAAATTTGATATCCTGTTACATCAATAATATTGCAAGAACATGGTAACCATGTCTTGATGCTGGGGAGTCTATTAAATTTTAAATTTCATGTTATTTAACAAGTGTAAAATGTTTGAGTACTTAGTCTGTCAGCAAGTAGTGGTGTACACATTACGGTATAATTGTAAGCAACGGTTGTTTGTAAATAATCGAATGAGATTATGAACTGACGAAATTTTGTTCAATATTACAATATGACGGGTACGTTTACGTTAGATTATAATCTAACGGCGGCTGGCAGTAGGATTGTGAATTATATAAATCTGTGGGGGAATCAACACAATTTGTCTTTGATTGAAATACCGCAAAGCTAGAAAGAAATTCAAGATACCAGGAACACTAAATATCTTATTAGATAACAACGACTTATCCAATTCCTGTTAGTATTTACGCGAGTAGCGGCATAGCTAAAAAGAAACCAAATAATTATACGCATATATGTATTACTCACCGCCAGGTCCCAGGAAGCCAAGCAGTCCGCTTCTGACATAGTGTTCTTCTCCGATCGGTTCCCCGTCAGCGTCGAGCGGTCGCACGCGGAATACGGTGTTGGTGAGGCCGGGCAGACCCCAGTAACCGGAGCCTGTCGCCCCGGACAGCACGCAAATCTCGCCCACTTCATCAGTCTTACAAAGGTAAGCAGGACCCTCCATTTTGACGACAACTATCACGCCTATATGAAAAATGACAATAAAGTATGGTAGGTATGGTTCAGATCTCTAACCATACAATTGATTGCGCAAATAAAACTATAGGTACCTACTGATATGAATAGAAACATAAATAAAAATAAAATGCTGTTCTTTTGTAAGCGTGTCACTTGATAGCTGACTGATTTAACAAAAATTGTTTTTAAGTTCATCAAAGTCCGAATAATGGATGCAGTGACCTATATATATTATAGGTTGAATAGGGAATAAGCATATGATTCAAATTTGAGTAAGTAAAATATTTTTATATAATATAATCTTTTTAGCTATAGAATGATGTCCATGCCATTTTTAAATAAGCCAGCAAGATTTTAATTATTTAAAAGTAGATCTAAAAAAACTTGATGGTAAATTATTTAAGCGAGTTTTAAAACAGTGGTTAATTAAAAATGTATTTTACAACTTAAATGAATATTTTGCCAAAAAATAATTATTGTTATTGTTTATAAGATTGTTAGCACAGACATACCTACCTTAATAAATTTTAACATTTTAATATTGCTACACCCGATTGGGTAGACTGTTGAAACCTACTAAAAATTGTTAAACACCATTATGTACACAGTTTTAAGCAATAAATATCTTTGACTTTGACTTTGAGAAAATTGCGCTGTATATTTAACAGATCAAAACGGAACTTACGACAAAGTCCACATTGTGATGCTCTGGTGACGTCACCGTAAACATTTAGGTTTGTAATTGCTATATATAAAATAGAATTCAGTCCTCTCCCATGTTCGAATTAGTTAGTAAACTTAAAATATGGATAACTGATTGGATAAAACGATCAATAAATTTTAAAAACGATAAACAGTCACAGTTTGCGCGGCCAAGATGGCGGCGTTTAAATATTCCGTATCTTATTGCAGTTTTTAATATTTATTTATTTTTTCAAAGAGGTATTTTTACGTTGCTTTAATAATGTAAACTATTGATTAAAATATAAAAAAAAAACATGCATATTCCCTATTCACATTATATTCAAATATAAGAGCACACTGACAGCGATTATAAAGAGTATATAATACTAGCTAAACCCGGCCTCACTTCGCTGTGCCCATTATCTCCCTAATCCCGTGGTAACTTCCAGATAAAAACACTCTTAAACATAATTATAGCGATGCAACTTTGTGTAATTTAAAAGTCAAAAACTTCTTGAGTTTTAGGAACACAAACTTAAGGAAGCTGATATTTTATATATTTATAAAAATGAGATTGTTTATGATAAATAAAAACCATTGATGCTGATGTGATTAACTTAAAAACTTACATGATGGCATGACTTGTCCACAGTCTTGCAGAGTGAGGGAGGTGAGGGAGTTCTCGGCATCGACGCGGACGACGCCGTACGAGAGGCCGGACATGGAGAGAACTCCTCGTCCGGCGGACGCGCCGCCACGGCCAGCGCGACGTACGCACACCGTCAGCGACTCGCTACTACATGCGCAAGGACAGATCGCGTCGCCGCGGACACCTAACGAATAATAGTACTTTGAATTATGATTAATTTTGTAATCTATATGGATATTGTTCTATTATTATTGAAGTCTTCTAATTGTGGTGTTCTGTCTGTTCTAATTTTATTATAAATGTGAATATCTGATGTAAACACACGTCTTTTGCTACCAACCAATGCTTGTTTATATTGATATTTGATGTTCCTGAAGCGTGTATTCCCTGTAACATTCCGCAGAAGTGTAGTTACTAATATATAATTCACCAGTATGTTTAAGTCCCATGTGATAGGAGGCGAGTGTATTGGCATTAATCGGTCACTAATCCAAGCTACTACTGAGAATTTTACAAAAAAAAAAACAATGTTCGATCTCTAGTGTAGCAGTCGCTCTTACAACTACGTCAGAAGTTTGCTTTACAGTTGAAACTTGTTCTTACCTTTACTCTGGAACACGGATAAGAACTGGTCGCATGAAGACAGCGACCATGGGTTAGCTCCATCGGCAACCAGCAGCATCCGCAGGGAACTGAGCGAAATCTCCTTGTGATCGCGAGTGGCCAGAAGACCCCAGTGCAAGTCACGTGACTTCACTATAGCGACTGATGCCCTGTGGGGAAAAATGTTATAGATTTCTACGCTTGGCTATTGCTTGAGATAAGTAAAGGTTAATTAAATGAAGGACTCTACGATGACATAAAGTACATTAGTTTCTCAATTAATAATAATAATTTGATTTTTAAATAAGACAACTGAATTGCTGTGAAGACAATCGAACTTGTGAATAAAAAATAACTAAGAAACACAGCATCAGTTACATATTAAAATCCCACAAAACCTGTAACACGTTCAACACTGACCTGTACTTAGTTATCATGTGCATCCAGGACGCGGGGCTGACTTTCATGAGCGCATACGGTATAAAGATGACGTGCATCCCGTTGAGCACGCTGGCGAGCACGGCGTGCCATAGTCCTGTCTCCCGCTTAAAGTCGAGCACGCATACCATGTGCTCACCCTCGGTGTAGTTACATGCCACGGAGAGCATTCGACTGTGGGCTAACATCGATGCCCTGCAAAAACATCCTCCATACACGCACATCCTTATTTACCTACTTTAAGCGACGTATAGAGGTTCATTTTATGGCAACCAGATAAAAAAAAATACAAATCTTGGGACACGGTACCATTATATCTTTATGTATTACATGATTAGGATCAATGATGCTTCCAACCTGATAAGTATAATTGGCATAATAACTTTTCTGAAGGTTATTGTTATATATTCAAGTAAATTATAATATTGATCAAGAAAACGGATACTAGATCACACATTAGTGGCCCTCATTAAGTTGCTAATCGAAAGGGACGAGAAGCATTATTAAGAAAATTTGTTTTAACAATGAAAACACGGTAGACTTAAGATATTTCAAGAGGAATTTTCATTAAGTTTTAGTTAGTAAGTTAGCATTAAGTGTTAGTAAGTGAATATGTGTAGGTAGTCATTTAGTCGGGGGTTTCGAAAATGTTATTTAATCCTTTTACAACAACAATCGTTGTGGGTTTTTTTTTAAATGAGTTTTATTTTAGGCTTTTTAGAGAATTCCTTTACAAACTCTTATTATAAGTTACTCATAACTAACAAAGTTGAAATTATAATGACTCTGTATGTATTAAACAGTTTTTTTTAGAAAACATTAAGTTTCTAAAATAAACTGTACGCACTGTATCTACACCACGAAGGTTTTACATCATAAAATGAGCTTAGTGCTATATTTCATAAAGAAGAAGAAAATTGTCAAAATTTGCAACTAATCAGTGAATGACATGAATGACAGCTGTAGTAATCATTGAAGTAATAAAAACGACGTATTAGTCTCTAGAGAAAAAGCTGTACCCCAATCTAAAATTTCGTTTTTATTCAGTCGAAGCCCGCCAAATACTCCCGTGACATCATGTTTGTGTTATAATAATTCCACTAATACGAATATAGTTATTATATGTACCTATATTCTTTGTCCCAATAATGGTTTCGATTGATCAGTTTTCTTACTTATTTTATATTATTTAGTACTGAGTATTTGACATTTTTATATTTTTTGACTGGTGCTAGTGTACTAGCAAAAAAAAAATTACCATTGGAGTAAATTTCCTATTTACAAAATCGCTAAATTCTTCGTTATCAATGTAATATTTTTGAGGTTAAAATTGTAATATGATATTTTTGCTATAAATGTTTACTATACCGAAATTGCTTCGAAATTGTTCGTAAAATTGCTTTTACGAACAATCGCTGATAAATTACGAACCCTTTACAAAAAACCGCGTCTCAATCGGTCAAACCGTTCTGGAGATAAGTAACAACATTCGTTGGCACACACAATCAAACAAACAAACACCCTCTCACCCTAAACGCATATACCGTCTCCGTTCCATCATGAATAATAAATATAACGTGTGAAAACCCTACAAAACCACTGACAGAGTTTAGCTAGAAATAAAACTAACTTCGCATTGCATCAAACTTTTTATTGGATTTCAAACAAACAACTTTGTGTTTGTATTTTGTTATATTTATATGGCGTTGAATGTGACTTGCAAAACGGTTGGGGAGCTATAGATTTTCCATTAAACGGGGATGATTGATAATATAAGTTTGTAAAACTAGTAGTTTTTAAATACACGCACGTACATGCACGTCCATCGACTGAACCATTTTTATCGATATAAAATGTCATCTTTGATATGCGTCGATATAGTACCTACTTGTCAAAAGTGATTCCGGTACACATGCTGCATCGTAAGATAAACCTCTTATTTTGGTTATTATAACTTAAATAACCATTTTTTATGTTACCGGAACTAAAATCAAAGCAAATCAAAGACTTTTCATTTCATTGCTAAAGGCATTTAATTTAGTAACATAAAAATATTATTACGGAGCGCTCAGAGTCACGCAGACTCAATTTGATACGCTGCATTAGATCAAAGTGCTTCCGGTCTGTCAAGATGGTCTCATTGGCTGTGAGTTGTATCTTATATTTGTTCAATATTCTGAATTCAAGAACATTTTCCGAGTTCCCATACGGATTTTATTCAATAAAATGAACTTAAGCTGACGTACTTTGTAGCATACAATAGAAACAGTACAATGCCAGTGGTTTGTGTTGGCAACCCAGTGACCGGTAGCAGCCACCCCAGCGCCTCCTACCGGACGACCGTGATCACTTACCTAGCTACTGTCAGTACGAGAAGATAAAAAGACTGGACACCAACGGCTCGCTCTCTTTTTACTTCGGATTTCGTGTGAAATAGTTGCTCTGCTAGATTGTATTGAAATTAGATTAAATTATTAAAGTATTTGTAAGTTATTTATAGGTTTATCAATTAATAAGGTATTTTAGCTATTTGTTTCTACCCAACTCTGTGTTGCCTTCAGCCTAGTTAGTTTATATCAGAAGCGGGATTAGCGTTGGTTCAAACATAATATGGCATTGGTGAGCACAGTCTACCAAATTTTGTGATCGATTATTGAAACGGTAAACACCAAAATCTGGTGAGTGTTTTAATTTTGACAATATTCTGGTATCGAATGTTCATTGGTAAAGTTTAATGAAAAACATATCTTTGTGTTGACTCTTCGATTTAAAATATATAAAATCGAGTGACTACACTTGAGTACTAATCGGTAGAAATGTTATATTTTATCGTTGCTAAATTGCATTAAGATTTCTGTTGCTATGGTCATTACGAGAGAATGAGGGTAATCGCACATGTCGCACAATGTTCATCTTCGAAAAAAGTTAACGGATATAATTATGTGTACTAAATATGTCCCGGTTTAAATATTTTATCGTACCCACCAATAGGTAATTTGTTACTGATTTTTATATCGTTATTTCTTAATGATACTTATGAAATCACAATATTGGAATACTGAGGTCTCTGATTGGAAAGAGTTATGCAATAATTTCTTGGTATAAAGTAAAACTACCGCCATTGGCGGGTCCCTACTAATGTGAAATTACAGATTACTGAGCAGTGATTACGTGTGAGTGCAACTACTGGGCTAGCTTCGGAGGTCAATCCGTAGCTTCAGTAGCTGCTGGAGAATCGAGGCAGGAATGCTGCCGTGATGTTGTATCTTGGTGAAATCTGACCAATTTGCTTATGTCTAAATTTGTTTGATGATAATGATTATGATGATGTTGATGCAAGTGATAAAGGTGATCATGGCTAAAATCATTGAGATTTACAATTGAAATTGGGATGGCCGAACGGTATTGGTTTTTATTGCAAAATGTAACCAATGTACCTAACCATCATATTGTTAATGTTAATAACTGCACAAGTTATGTCAAAGTCAATGTTGTTTGATAATGCCTCTGTCCAAACACGTATGTGTTCCGCATTTATTGACACTGGTAGTAGCTGTTCCATCATCAGGGAAAATCTGTGTAGAGAGTTATTGATACCAATAGCTACCCTAGCGCCCCTGTGATCTTGCAAGAGTTTTCAAACGATAGCATACAAACTGTAAATATCTACAAAAGTTCAAGTAAATATTAAATTACGATTCGGTCAACTTAGAAAATATGGAGTTTTATGTTTTGAACGAACTGTCGGATTGTGATATATTATTAGACAGAAATATAACGGAACGACATGACATAATGTACTCGCGAGTGGGTCACAAAATATTTATTTTTGTAATAATGCTTTTATTTTTTCTAATTATTCTGCTCCATTCAGCGTTTAGGTTTACTGCATTCTAATATTTTTGCAAATATTTATCAAGTTTATTATTATTATGACATAAATTGTACTTGTTTCTAGCACATTATAGCTTTTGTGACATTACTAGCACTCGACAGCACTTGATACTCATGTCAATTGAAATCTGTCAAAGGTGTTTCCTAAGCCTAAAGGTGCATCTGGAAAAGATAGATGGACGTAGCCTAAGCCTAAAGGTGCATCTGAAAAAGATAGATGGACGTAGCCTAAGCCTAAAGGTGCGTCCTGACGATGAGGATCTTGGAGCTGGGAGAATCTAAACAGTGAAATTACCTAAGTCTAAAGGAAATTTTCACGTTGGGGCCGAGTAGACTTGCTAATTATGAATCGTGCCTTGTTTGACATGATGACCGACTCGGGTTATTGTTAAACTATGAGCATAATTGTACAAGTGATATATGTATATGTTTACAGAATCGAACCTACTCGACTGCTACAAAAATAATTATCCAGGTGGAGTGAGCGTGCCCGGGGCTGGCACGGTGCAGCATGGCCGTGTTGGCAACCCAGTGACCGGTAGCAGCCACCCCAGCGCCTCCTACCGGACGACCGTGATCACTTACCTAGCTACTGTCAGTACGAGAAGATAAAAAGACTGGACACCAACGGCTCGCTCTCTTTTTACTTCGGATTTCGTGTGAAATAGTTGCTCTGCTAGATTGTATTGAAATTAGATTAAATTATTAAAGTATTTGTAAGTTATTTATAGGTTTATCAATTAATAAGGTATTTTAGCTATTTGTTTCTACCCAACTCTGTGTTGCCTTCAGCCTAGTTAGTTTATATTTGAGTATTGGAAACTTGAAGAGCGTTTGTATTATAAGCACTGAGTATATTTATACTATACTAGCTTCTGTCCGCGATTGTCTACGTGGACTTCAGAATTTTGGTCCGACCTGGATAAAAAGTAGCCTGTATTATTCCAGACTATAATGTAACTCTGTGCTAAATTTCATCCAGATCCGTTCAGCCGTTCCATACTACATACTTTCACGTTTATAATATTAGCAAGGGTATTAGTAAGGATTCGTCAGCGAAAACTAACGGACAAATTAATATAAAGACAGGAATATATATATTTAAAGTGTAATTTACTTAGTTTAGTGTAAATATTAGAAATTTACTTAATGGTTTTTTATTATGGCACCTTAATTCAAATCCAGGTATTTGCAAATTTATGGTTTCAGATTACATTTTTATTGGGCACGACCGCACGATCAAATGTTTCCGACAGCAGAGACTATAATAAAAAGACCAGTTTTCCATTTTTACCAGTTGCTAGTACACGAAGCAAAATACCCAAAAAACATTTTTCAACTTTCAGGTTCGTTATTTGATGCGTAGGTATTTCTGGAAACAGATTTTTTTTAAATATTTCGCTATGGAAATACCAGCACAGTAATATTGCAGGATTTCACTGAAATTGAGATACAGAAATTTCATGAAATCGTTTGAGGATAAAAACTACTTTTAGTGGTGTAAATAAAACGTCATAGTAATAAATTGTTCAAGTGGAAGATGTGCTTACATCACCAGTATTCCATTCTGTATTCGTTAGATAAAATCATAATTATTAATAATTATTAATCATGGCAAACAGATAGCGAGGTGAACCCAGTGTTCTATTTTAAAGTATTAAAATCATTCACCAACCCCATAATGTACTGGAATATATAGCTATTGAGGATTATTATTACTAGTAGGTACAATATTTCGGGCGAATTCATATTTCATTAAGTTTTGGTCGTTTGTATTTAACCGGTGTTGGTCGAGCGTAGCTTAACTCGACCAATAATCAGAATATAGGCTTTGATATTATCAAAGCCCATATTCCTAATTAATTTCGGATGAATCCATATTTAATTGATTTTCGGTTATACGGGTTCATTGTTTCGGTCCAACTGTGATTAAATACACAACAGTTATTTTTTATTACATATAATATGTAATTAGTAATTACACTTATTTATTATACATTTAAGGATTTTTTTATTAGTGTACATTGTTCCATGTTGTACATTGTTCATTGTTAAAGTAAAAGTCGTAATAAGTTATAATTTTAGAAGTGTCCATGGAGTATTTAGTTATCCACTTTTAAATAAGCAAAAAATAACTCCATGAGAAGGGCTTATAAAGATAATTTGTTATAATTGTTTGTTTTCCCAATTATAATAAATAAATAATTTGAAAGGAAACGCCTTAATTTGGAGATACTAGATTTGTAACTAATACGGATACCAACTTAAATAAGCTAGGTATGTATGTCACAATCCCCGAAATCCCCAGGCCAATAGCCTCCAAGTGGCATCACGACGGTGCTCTGCCTTTCGCATCCAGTACACTTAAGACATATTTTTATAACTTTATGCAATGCAGCAGGACTAGGATATTCTCAGTAGTGAAAATCATAAATACTTGGCGACAAATTGGAACGAAACCTCTTTGATAATTTAGGAACACAAGGTTAATTGATACGTAACTAACACAATGCCAATGATGACTAACACGCACTTTCTTAACTAATCCACTCAACAACGTATTTAAATTCTATGCAAATGGAAGGCCTTTGAAGAAAAGTGAGGACATGTGCAATACCACGCCGGCTATTGATGAGGTACATAGTTCACTGTCATTTTTCTGTAAAGTGTCCTACATTTTGGCAGTACCCGTTTCAACTGAATTGCATATTGTTCGACCGTATTGTTGCAAAGAACGCGTTTCACGAAAAATTATACAAAAAAGCTTTCATTACGCGCTACTTTAATTGTTTTACTGCCATGAATTTTCTTCTCTGATTAATATAATGACATTATTCAGTATAAAATTATTTATTCTGTGTAGGGTAGTACTGCTACAGATCGTTAATGAAGTTTTTTGTTTTAGAAAACAAAACGGTAATGATTAGAGAAGAAAATATTTGAGTAGCGTAGGGTGTTGATGTAAGGCCCATGACTTTTGACAATCAATAACATGACAGTTAATGACACAAGTACTGACAGATTTAGCGGACAAAACTGTCAGAAATCAGCAATTCTGAAGTCATCTAATTAGGATTTTTACACAATATATTAACAAGCTTGGGACCCAGGTTTATAAATCCCCTTAATACTCTGCAGAGGACGCCCGTCGAAAATTCAGAGCCAGGCGGAACACACTTGTCAATCGGTTGCGAGGTAACAAGATATATCCCTGCCCGACGATAAATCCGAGCAACCGAAGTAAACATTTTAGTAATTTCACGTTTCAGGTATGGTTGGAATGTATCCAACCATTCCTGTCATGCCAAAATTAAATGTCTGAGAAAAATTTGCATTGACATTTAAATCATACTTATTTATATAGTCATACTATAATATATAAACATGAAATACAGGTGGGAACATTTATCTTCTCATAACCAAGTATATTGTAGGTAATCTGGAACAGGTATTGGTATTCACAGCTACTGCCAGGTTGCAATCGGTACATACCCTTCATAAAAAGTAGGAAGAGTAAAAATCTGGATTCCGAATTTCCGAACCGATTTTTTTTTGTGTAGCCATCTGTAAATTTTCAATATACCCTTACCTGGTGACTATGACACCCATTGCTGAGCCGTCAGCGGCTGAAGTGTGTTCGATGTGAGCGGGACTGTCCTCTGCGGGGCGGGGCGGGGGAATCCAGTCCCGCGGCGGTCGAGGCAGCTTTTCAGTAGAAACCCACTGTAGGGACGGCCAGCCGCGGAACGACACCACATCACCCGAAGAAGTCTTTGGAAGACCTGGTAGGAAGGTTAACAATGATAAAACTGGGCTGTTTACTCTTTAAACCGTTCGTTTAGTATGTTTTAGTGTGCCTCCCTACAAGTACGTTGCGTTGGTGTGGCAAGATTATTAAAAAAAAGACGAAAATTCGTGGAAAATTTAGCCTATGTGATGCGGACCTTATAACAAATCGATTGATACCTCTTGAATCAAAATGGAATGAGTAGTTCAGAGGCCGTGGTGGAACACACGGAAATGCAAATATACATAGTATATGCTAAAACCATTACCTAAACCATTTTGTCTTTGCCGTAGTCGTATAAAAACTAATTATTGACTCAAAGCAAACCCGTTCGTATTCATGTATGTTCAAATACAGGGTTGAATGTTTCATTTCCGAACTGTCAATTGAACGCGCAGCAAAATTGATGCACTCAAGTTATATTATAAACGAAAATGTTTTCAATAACATACTATAGAGTATTTTGTATCTTGTTAAATAGTGGTTAATTTAGGGAAAACGAAAACGGATTTAAACGAATAAAACTTGGAACACATTATTTTTGATAACTAAACGAGATAAAAGAGCATGAATTTGCAGTTTTTCATCAAATCGTATTTGTCCTAGACGCGAAAATCCCTGTTAACTATGCAACAACGTTTAAAATTGTGAAAGTCTTGCAAACGCGCCGTTGGATGACCGCGGTAGGTCCGAGCGCTTACTGAGAATTTTACAGAAAAACCCAATAACACTTTACTCGACCTGCAAATCGAACCCTGGGCCCCTGAATCTGTCTGAAGCGATTTGCGAAGAAAAAATATGTAAGTGCATTAGAAGCAGAGTTTAATGTTCGTGACAGATTTCTTAGCGCATGGATCATCGTCGTACGATTGATTTATGAATACGGAAATTACGATTTATGCTATTCCTTTTACACTAGCGTCTGGCGGCAGGAACGTTCTCGGATATTGGATAAATTGATAGGAAAGAGTGCCTGAAGTGCTGCAAGTGACGGTGATACTTTATCTGTATTCATTTCATGACGTAATAAATTCAGAAGGCTTTGCTTTAGCCACCAAATTGGTGCTAGCGGCTATTTTTATACGAAAATATTGTAATAGCCTGGTCTATTTGGTGTCTTTAATACTTCTAATTAAAAAATATTATTTAAATTATTAGTATCTTTGTGTTGTAATTTTGATATTACATACTATGTACCTATCCATGTAAAGTTAAGTCTTTAAGGGGACACTATATTTCTTTAAATGACGATTTAGTACAATTTATCTACATCAGTTATTAGCAGTGAGCGGAAAAGGTGAGCTAATTTACCTTACCTTCAAAGACCAGACACAAAAAGTGGAGACTTTCTTACAACAATATTTTTTTGGGGAACATTGTCCCGGATTTCGGGACATCATTAAAGTACATTTACCTAATATTAGAGATTGAAGAATTTCTTTAATTTTTCGAAAATAATAAAAACTGTGTCTGCCAGTTCTGTGTCAATTTTGGAAAATAAAGATATTAATAACATTCATATTAAATGTACGTTAGTGATGTCTCGAATCCCGGGACAATTTTTCCGAAATAAATGTTGTCGTAAGGAAGTCTCCACTTTTGTCTCTGTTTTTTAAACAAGTTTAGGTAAAAGCTCACCTTTTTTCGATCGCTGGTTATTAGACATACATGAATAATAATAGATATACAGAAGCAGACATTAATAACGTAGCTAAAAATATATAGACAGACGATTCATTTCAACTGTTCTTACTATATTGAATAATTCTAAAATACACACGACGCGGCGTTTCATTTCATTATTTTCACAACGTAAAAAGTTGTTAACTTTGACAAAAGCCGAATTGTTTGTCCGTTAATCAAATAAAATTGATTGAAAACATCAGGGTTAACGTGTGCACCGCTTCACATGGCAAAACACTGACATTTGTAAACTCGATAATTCTTTCATTTAAAAATAAAAGTTGCCCCACGCTAGGATTTTCCCTTGTATCGTGGGTGCATTTACAAACACAGATTCTCAAATACACAAAAGCCTAGACCGGAAACAACTACATGTAGATCAAGATACAAATATTTGCTACGTGTGGGAATCGATCCCACAACATGTAGCGCAAAAGCCGATCGCTCAGCCGCTACACCAAACATGTCGTCAAATATTACCTGTTTAAGGTTTGATTAACAGTTTGTAAATCAATAAAAGCCAATTAAACTAATAAACTACATACCTAGATGCTATTTAATTTATCATTGAAAACGATAAACGATTTTTTTCTTACTGCCTCGTTAGTCTAGTGGTCCCAAACGTGACTGCTACACTAGAGGTCCTGGGTTCGATTCCTAAGTAGAGCAAAGTGTTATTGGGCTTTTCTATGAAATTGGATTGGAAGAGTTTGCATTTGTGCCCGGTAAATGGCAATAGGCTCGACCCCTACTACATGGGACCTAAACTTACCAGCGAACTGTGGGTGTAAAAGTATACCTCTGCCTAAAAGTTCGGGGAATATAGGCAGAAGGTACGTTATGTTCTTACCTTTCAAGCAATTATCGGAGGTGAGTGCGTATTGAATGCTGCAAGATCCAAGCAAGAACCCAACTTGCTGCAGGCCCGCGTCGCGGCGAGTCAGCGGCACCTCTATCGGGACCGGCACTATGCCCGCCTGCAGGCACCCATAGAAGGCGCACATGAAGTTGATGGGATCGTTGTTTGGGTACACCAGAGCAACACGATCCCCAGGCTTTATAGAGCTATCTCCAGTCAGGGGTCCACCACTACTGGCCTTTGAAGTGAACGTTCTATTGAGCAAAGCGTGAGCGATTTTGAGCGATCGACTGAGTAGTTTTCCTGTGAAGGAAACGTTTGTTTTAGTAATAAAGTCTAGTAATAATTAATAAACAATAGAAAAGCGATCGTTCCGTCACGCAGAATAAAGAAGAAGAAGAAGAATAATGAGGAGCTAAAGTTAGTTAATAGATAAATAAAGTCGACGAAGAAGCGAACTTGGTGGTAAGCCCCCACAAACACAATGCAGACAGAACTAACTATAATTTGAGGGATGGATCAAATACAAGATGTCTTAATACATAATAGTACAACAATGAACAGTTGCCATTGTGTATATACCATACAAATAACATAACAGTACTTACCATAATTGAGCGAGTTGCTGAGTTTTCCATTCGGGTCTAAGACCGTGGCCACGTTAGCTTTGAACGAGGCTGTGCCGTATCTCTGTAGAGCCGCTTCGAGGTTGCGCGGCAGTCCTGATGGGACAACAAGTTGTTCTCCCACAGCGGGAGTCATGGTCCCGCCTTCAGGCTTTGGAGCATTGGGATCCTTAGGGTTGGCAGCGAGCTCCAGTTCTATGTCGTCGTCCTCGTAGAACTCTGGCAGCGGTCGGCGTTTAGGGCGCTTCAGTGTGTTCAACAGTTGTTGTATTTTTGCCGATACCTGAGTGGAATAACACTTGTGAATAGAGAAAATACATCCAGCTATAAGTACAGTGGCGACCAAAAGTCCATAGGCAATCTCACAATGCAATAGCTTTAACGTTTAGTTTGACTTACAACTCATTCATATTCTTGTCGTTAACAAGTGACACGCACTGGCTGTATCGAGCTCGCTCGTACTGTTCATAGCAATGTAATCCGTAGCATGCTTATGGACTTTTGAGCTTTTACTGTACATATCTGTCTGTTTAATCTGACCTGTAATTGTACGGGAAGTCGTGCTATGTGAGGTCGGCGTATAATTGTTATGTATAACTTGACGTGTTACCGTGAGTATAACTATTGATGAATGAGAAATGCAGTACTATTCGACAGTAAATATTGTTTCAATATTGTATTTGCTTTTCTATTCGATTTGCTTGATAAATACACATAATCTACTTAGCGAGTGTCTAGACAGAATGAAGCAACTCGGATAAAACTGAATATAAATTGCACTTATATGTTTCAGCTGCTAAAATATGTATAGTATCTACCTACAATAATGTGAAGACTAACAACACAATCTTGTTACTCGACAACTTTGTTACTCTTTCACGCTAAAACGGCTGAACGGATCTGGATAAAATTTGACACAGAGCTTTTCCAAGTCGGACCCAATTCTGAAAACCACGCAGAAAAAGTCGCGGGGAGAAGCTAGTGTGAAGATAAATGCATAAACTAAACTGTTAATCTATCTATAACTATATAAATAAAAATGCAATGCTGTTCGTATACTCGAGTAACTTGAGAACGTGTTTTCGTTTTAAAATGTTTGTAATAGTCCCACTTGGGTTTTCATAGAAAGAAAAATTCGGGCCAAATGTTTTTTTTATTTAACAGGGCGACCTCTGTCGGATCTATTCTATAATAAATTACAATTTACAGTCATAATTACGTTTGGGCGCTATGATCGTTTTCAAGACAAAGGCCTGTTAACACGTGTTAATGTAGCGGTTTCCGAAAACGTTCTATCCGCAATTCCGGAATAACCGCAAGCGTTCCAGGTCCTACCAATGATGACAAAGTGAAGTACATTGAGTAAATTATTTGCATTGTTAAATGCACAGGCTAGGTTTGATTCGGGTTAAGCCCTATGATAACACTACACGCTGAAGGCATAGTGGTAGCTATCTACAAGTAGCTGTTACAGGTAGATTTCCAAGATATTTTAGGCAGTATATCGGTGTTAAATACAAAGTTAAGTTTCTGGAAAGTAAACGTAGTAACTAGGTCTAATACCGCTGAAAAACTAAGTACGTAGAATGATGAAAGTACGTTGGAAATTATGTTATCGATAGTTGTACAGCTCATTAATTTCGATAAATGACTTTAAGCCGAAAATAAACTACCTATCAAAAAATTTAAATATAGCTTTAAACTTTTGTCCTCAAAAAAGATTAAAAAAATTTATAGTAAAGACAAAAAAATCTATATTTTACTCCAATCCTACCTAAATTATGAAGAGCTTGCGTTCTTTATTTCGACCTCCCTAAAAATTCCCACCGTTACATACCTAAATAGCAACCTTCTATAATTTCCACAACAAGACCATTCCCATTAAATGTTCCTGAATAATAATAAAGAAAAAAAATAAAAAAATACGCTTTCATTACTTACGCTTACCTTCCATCGGCCGGTGCCGGTTCCGGTGTCTTCCGGCTGCGCGTAGCACTGCACTCGATCGGCGACCAGAGCTCCTCCGCGGCGGGCGCCTGACGAAGCATGAGTCACATCAGGCTGGATGTCTGATAACAAACTACGTGTTACTAGCTTGCCTAACGATCGAGCCAAGGACACACTTAGCACGTATGCTCTTAATTTTATTCAAATATATTTATTACAGGAGCACATGGGCGGCAAGTGTGTTCCTAGCTTAAGAGCCCACATAGACAGAAAGCAGCCCAGCAATCCTAACATTCTGCGGAATATTGGTATGCGATTTCGACAAGACAGTGGCTAAATACAAATTGGCTGCTATCTGCTTTGTTTATCGGGCTCTTACACCTATCTAGCTTGCGTTACCCCTGGATGGCTTATATAAACTCAATTTCTTAGTATGTGCAGTTTTATCTCACTAGACATATATGAAACGCTTAAAATCAAAGCAAATAAATTTATTTTCAAATCTTTATAATGTCGAAAAAACAATCAATAGCGACGCCCACTCGGCCAGTTGACAACATATTCATATTTGTTTGATTAGCCATGTTTGTCCGCCGCACCCCGCTGGAGCTGAATCGGATATACAAACTATAGCCCCAAGCCCTTTCAGTAATTACGGTTAATCAAGTTTCAACCACACTCCTTCTGCCTGTCATTGGTCATTGTCATTATTTGGTATTGAGATGGGTTGGTGATATAAGAAGATTCATTGATTTCCACTGGACCAATGAGCCTTGTAGAACATTTATTTTCACTAAGAATTATTTGGACATTTTGCATTATCACTCGAAAATTAAAAGTAGTATATAACCATATTTCCATTTGGGAAAAATCTCCAATTGGTACTCACATGTCTGTTGTAGTTACACACCAAATTAGATTCGATTTAGCTCAAAAACTTTCAATCTATAGAGGTTTACGTGACGCGACTTTACGTGAAGTTATCAAAACTATAGATTTTCGCGGAACATAATATATTATAATTAAGTATTTTGCCCTGAAATTATGCTTTGGAATGTCACTATTATTATCACTACACTGTCACAAATTTTTTTAGTAATTTACCTTGTTCATTGATTCAATATTTCATATCCCTGAACTTGTTAATATTTCACTATATATTAAAATTTTTAAAGGACACTTAACGGTTGCCGTCAATTCTTGTCGGGGAAAGACTCTTGAATGATTGTGTTTGACGTAAATAAATCAGCAAAACAAGTATTTCCATGTATTATTATTTGAACGACATCTTCATAGAATCGATGACGTTAGCAATTGTATGTGATTCATTTCATGCAGAAGTCAATTCGTAGAGGCTAAGTGACTGATGTCATTTCTATAGGAGGATCCTGGCATTCCGAGCCCATTCATTAGTTTGGTGCAACAATTTCGAATACACAGTATTTAGAAAGGCTTACAGGTCCAACTCACACAATCTGAATTTGATAGGTATATAACCCATAGTCTAGACCTGCACTATTAGAGTACAGTTATGTTCTGTCCGGAGAGATTGTGACACTTGCGTTACTAAATCAAACACTATCTTTAAAAATGGGTTTACGTTAACAGACGTTCTTAGGCGAGGCTTCTTTCATCTTTTACACGAGATAAGTCCTAAATGTTTCGCATTTATGATATATTTTATTATAACAAATATTTATTCCGATATTTTTGCACAAAAACACTTATTATGTCATTTTCGACATTCGTAGTACGGCTAGTCCACCAATTTACAGTCGTTCAGCGTGCTATGGAGCGTGCTATGCTCGGAGTCTCTCTGAAAGATAAAATCCGCAACTTAATTATCCGATACAGAACCAAAGAAGAACCGACAACCGCTGGGGAATACGTGTTCTAGTGGAGATCGCGACTCGGCAAACGTAGTGTAGGCCGCCCTCCGGCAAGATGGAGTGTTGATTTGCGAAAGGTTGCTGGCGGAAGCTGGATGCGACAAGCCGAGGAGAGGGCGAAATGGCGCACATTTCGGGTGGCCTATGTCCAGCAGTGGACTAGTATAGGCTCATGATGATGATGTGATTTTATCTGCGCGGCCGTTCGGAACCGCTAACTTCACATAAATCCGCCCAGTTATTTTGAGCGTACTGTACCTAGGTTCAATCTAGTACAACGCTACCTAACTTAAGCCCTTCTAGCAAATGAATGTTTCGGTTCTGAACATTTTTTAGCATCGCCGTGTTGCAAAATAAAGTTTATATCGTAAATTGGCACAGTGAATAGCTTTGTTGTGACAACGGCGATTTTATTGGATTTTATAAAACCACGGCTTGTTGGTTTAACAGGTGTCGGGTCGCGACCATATTGTTAAGTTTTAATTGGAAAAATCAACTGACGTGCAGTTCACCTACTGGCGGAGAACAGTAATTACGGGTATGATGTCGAAACCTATCGGAGATTAAATGCACAGGAGGGCAATATTCTTCGAAGGTCACAGAGTTTTCTTTCTCAAAGTACAGGTCCGAGACCAGGTCTAGAATCGTCATCATTTGATTTTCATTGGTAGGAACCCGACATAATCCTCCGACAATTCGTTCGTTTGAGTGAAGAGATCGTTTAACTCAAAATTTAAGAATACAACAATTAAAAATACAGTTCTATTAAAGTCCATGCGATCTCTGTAATCAACGGGGTTCTTGCAAAACGATATGACGTCAAATTGGCGGGGTCACTGCCGTAGTACTATCATTGTTAGGGGGCCGATGGAGCTTGAATTGCCCACAAAAACGTAATACCGCAATAAATCGTAATCCAGAAAATACTCTATCAAATTAAGTTATTATTTGGATTTGAATACCGTAAATCTAAGTTCCTACAGTACTATTTCATCTACTAGTACTTCACTGAAAATAAAAGGCCGGAAAAACTTTCCAAACTTGGTAATGTTATCAAAAATTGCATTCGCTTACATTTATTTCCAGTAAAGTATTTCGGATGAAATGGTAAAGTAGGAACCTAGATTAACGGTATCGGAATCCGAATAATAACAAAATTTGATTAAATTCTGTTTGAATAATATTTATTTTGGTATTACGTTTGTAAGAGAAATTCGGTCCGCCAGACTCGTAACTATTATTTATAGAAATGGAAATATATCTATTTGAAGTCTCCTGAAAAAGGCTTATTTTGAGTTAATGCCCTGTTCATCTAGACAAACGAATTGTAGCGGGGGTTATCCATGAGGATATCGGCACGCCAGAAACAAAGCAACCAAAACGAAATACCTACATGCAATGCAATGTAATATGTGCGGAATAATCGGTAAATCTTGCGTTAACACGATCGCTTCTCTAACGGTCTGGTGCAAATGGGCATTTGATAGGATCTCAAAGGATTATACTAAAGGTAAATACACTGTATCTAACGGAGATGTAGAACTGTCCGAAATTAACCATCTGTGTAGGTATCGAGACGAAGGAATAGAGACAAGCTTAGACGAGACACGCGTCAACGACTTTTTAAGCGGACAAACACGAGAATCGTGTTTACGTGTCACAATAAAAGTCTACCAATTAGTCAATACAATGTACTTAACTGTATATAAAAGTATAATTTTAACAGATGATTAAAAAAACTAATATAGGCTCCCCTTGCATTCCTTTGGCAAATGAGGATACACCTATTAGGATTACTCATAATGTATTCTGTCGTTGATATAGTATCTGCATAATTTAAAGTGAACTTATCATGGTAGTTTAAGGTAGATTCTTCGAAGAACGCCTAATGAAAAATGCTTAACTCCTATTATCTGTGACAAATAGATCAAAACCACATTACAATAATATATATATAACCTATAAGTACAATAGTTAAAATCACATACAAACCATCACGCCTGTATTCTCCTGTATACTAATGTACACTCACAGTACGCCCACAACCGGGCACAAATTCCAAACTCAGAGCGGCTACTGAGAATTGAATAGAATAATCCAATAACAATTTACTCGATCTGGGAATCGAACCCAGTATCTCCAGCATAGCAGTAGCGCTCAGGACTACTAGGCTAATGAGTGACAGTGCTTACTACGCTACACGGCTGTCCTTTTCATTAATTGTTCAAGTAATTTGCCGCTCCCTATACAAGCCACCAGGGGTAAAAATAATACTGGACTTCTTCTTCAGAACTGCGCAATTATACCAAAAGTTACTTACAAGCAGGCAGGTGGGTAATCTCGGACAAATCGATTTCTGTGCGTTCTCGCATCTCGGGTCGATCACGTACTTCAGTACGGTCGCGCATATCAGTTCTGTCCCTGGGCACATGTTTTTTGTCCCTGAGATGGTGGGCTTGTGGCAGTGGGTGGGGATGTGCACGCGGGTGTGGAGCGGCGGGGCGGCGGGCCGGGGGAGAGCCCAGCTCTGGTGGTGGAGGAAGCTCTGCGTCGCCGGCGCATGAATCTTCGTCGGATGATGAGGCTGTGACGGAATAAGACATTGTAAAAACTATATTATACGTTAAGTACACGCATGTTAAAAAGGCCCTAACTAAGGTCACAAGGGACACAAATATTGCCAATAATAACATTAAATTTAAAAAAATTAAATGTCTTAACTTCAAGTCTTGCTTACCATATTCATGCAATATCATTAAAGTAACGAGATACAAAGTTTCCAATCGATCAGACTTGTTGAAGTTGCTCACATCTATTCATGAACTAGAAAGGAGCTGATAATCTTGAAACGGCTGGCCAGTTTTTCTTAAATCATAGCCAAGAACAGTCTCGATCAAGTCGCCTTTCAAACTAAAAAACCGGAATCAAAATAGGTCCATTGATATGGGAGCTACGATGCAACAGATAGACACACAGATACACACTTTAAACCTCTCTTTTTTCATCGAGAATTAAAAAGCGCGCATACTTGGTCTCTCTATAAGTATGATACTTATAAAAAAGATAGTGATACTTATAATATTACAAGCTACCCCCCTGGGTATTATTATGTAGGTATGTATAGTATCACAGGCGACATAATATGATAGTCCGGTAACTCAAAGGTTAATAAAATTAATGTGCTTTGATTTGTCTTTGATGTTAAAGCTATCCTATTACATGTAGCTATAACTACATACGTCGACTTAGGTGTTATCATTAATCAAAGGATCAGTGTGTAATCGTCAAGTCGTATACTGAATTACTAATTAAGGTACATTTGCAGTGCGAAGATAACATAATAATTATGGTTTTAGTTCGACTTTTAGTATATTACACCTCTGCAATCCAATCTTTTTAGTAATTCCGATATTGACAGTTTCGGTAGACAGGTTTTCAGGGACTTCTACCGACTGTAATAAGTGTTCGTAGAACAACCGGGACCGATGGCTTTACGTGCTCCCCGAGGCACGGAGGAGTCACGATGTAATAAGAATGGTCCAATCCACAATCACGTATTGATCGCGGAAAGTGTGAAAGCGTAGCTTTTCAGATCCGTTGACCCGTCTAGTTATTATACCGAGAGCCGGTAAATTATATTGTGATTCACCTGTAGTGATCATTTTAAGGCCCCAGATAACGTATTTATAGAATACTAGCTTCTGCCCGCGAGTCAGGATTGGGTCCGACCTAGATAAAAAGCCCAGTGATAAGTAGCCTACGTGTTATTCCAGGCTATAATCTATCTGTGTGCCAAATTTTATCCAGATCCGTTCAGCCGTTGTGGCATAAAAGAGTAACAAACATCCATACAAACTACTGAACTAAACAACTAACTACTTAGTAAGGATTCTTCCCATAAAAAAATGTTCTGTCTGATTATCCGTCGTGAAGATACACCATAAAAGACTTGAAGTTGGTTTTCTTTTTATAAAAAGGTGTATTTTACTTTTTTATTTGCGATTGGTGCGCTCAATGAGTTCGCGCCGCTCGCAGCGCCCAAGGCTCGCCGATGGTTCAGATCAGGTAAGAGGAAAATGAATTTTATTACGACACGACTCAAAAGGCTGCGCGTTCCTTTATCAATTAAACGTAATGTCTGCAATAAGTGAAACTTCTTTTCTGCCATCTACTTCATTGAATCATTTTTGCTTGAGCGTTAAACACTGAGCTCTGTTTTAAAAAAATAACATAATCACGCTGTACTCCCCGAAGGGTTAGGCAAAGGGGTTTTAATGTACACCCACAGTTCGCAAGTATGTTTAGGTCCCATGTAATAGGGGGCGAGCCTGTTAATAGCAACCGGGCACAAATCTCAAACTCCGAGCTACTACTGAGATTTTTATAGAAAAAGTCACGAACACTGCTTCACCTGGGAATCGAACCCAGGACCTCAAGCGTAGCAGTCGCGCTTGAGACCACCAGACTAATGAAGCAGTTAGCTCGGTGAGCTCAGTTGTAGAACTCACTTAGTCTCCGAGTTTTAATTATGTTGTTTTAAGCCTTTGATAAGCAATGTATGGACTCCCCAGTTATAAGACTCAAATTGAAATGTATGAGATCATATCAATCGATCCACTTATTTTCCAAAATCATGTGCGTATCAATAAATCAATTATCACTCGTTAAGGCGAAGAAATCATCGTTGTGTGAAAACTTGTAAGCCTGAGAGATTTCTGTGCGACAGGGTGTGCATTCTGGTAGCGCGCACTAGGCCAGTGCGGTAAAATATAGGCTTTATGGATGGCTAGGATACTGAATATTCACGGGGTAAGAATTATAATATTCCGTATAAGTACCTAAACCATATATTTTTACTATTCGCGGTTGATTGACTTCGTGTGCAACAATTGTCCCGACGTAGCGTCTAAACTAATTGAACACAATAAACGATTATATTAAATTTATAATGTAACTTCTAACTAATTTTTTTGTAATTAAATGCAAAAATATATAAATGTTACGATGCACACTTATGGCCAGTCCCTATATCAAATCCGTCGATAGATTTGCTAACCAGAGATAAGATTTTGACATTACTTGTATGGACCTTATGTCAAAATCCTATCTCTAGTAAGAAAATCTATCAACTGATTTGATATAGGGACTGGCCATCAGTGCAGTTTGAAAATAAAGTTCAGTTATTAATTTGATACCTAAAACAACACCGCAATACCATCAACCAATAATAAAATATAAAGCATTGTATTTCCGTCCACATTTTCCAACCGTGTAGTGTGTGTTGAAAAGCCAGTGTTGAAAATAGATTAATTTAATTAACTTGGTTGCACTTGCAACATGTGGATACTAACAGCTTTAACTTTAGCGTGAAAACAATGTTATAATTATGTTACAGATATCATGATGGTATTAGTATTAATTATTAGGTCGTTATTTATCCTTACTTAATATTATAAACGTGAAAGTTTGTGAATATGGATGTATGGATGTTTGTTACTCTTTCACGCCAGAACGGCTGAACGGATCTGGATGAAATTTGGCACAGAGATAGATTATAGTCTGGAATAACACATAGGCTACTTTTATCCAGGCCAGACCCAATTCTGAAGTCTACTCAGACAAAGTCGCGGGCAGAAGCTAGTATAATATATATTTTTTATTGTTCCCTTTTTTGTTCATTTGATCAGTACTCTTAGCAATGACTTAAGAAAATGTTTGAAGAGAATTATTTGATTAAGGGATGTGAGCAATTTCCACCGGTCTGATCGATGCGAAATTTAGTATCCTTTTACTTCAATGATATTGCAAGAAGATGACATCCTAAATAATGCTGAGGTTTTCAAAATTTTACTTGACAGATAAAACACCCATTCAATAATTAATGGCATGGAGTCGAAAGCATAATATACATACGTACAAGTGGAAACGAATTCTCAGTTACACGATAATAATTCACATTGCACTCATTAATCCACCCCTTAATCTAAATAAACAATAATTAGTACTCACATAGGTCATGTCTCTCCCTATCAGGGCTCTTGGCCATCATAGATGTCCTCTTCGAGGGCATCGGCAGCGAGGGCTTGGGTCTGTTCTGCATCTCTGCCAGCGCCTGTTGGACTGCCTCCTGTCTTACTTCTGCAAGACAAGCTTAAGTTAAGTCACTCTTTCAATAGGTTTTACTATATCGGAAAGAAATTACGCGTGCAAGTTTATAGCAATACAGTCTATACCACAGTTATTTCATTCGTAATCCGTATTAAAGTTTTCCTGAAAAGCAAAAAGCTTCGACATAATCACTTCAAAATAAATAATACAAATTCAATCATTTATTAATATAAGCATGAGCCCGCATTCCATATTCACACATCCGTAATACCCAATTGTTACAACTTGCATTATGTACTGATAAAATAATGTCAATGTTGTATCTTGTTTACTTAATAATCAGGTACACACGATAGCCAACACTTGGCAATATGGCACGTGCTATAAGCTGATGGCTTTTTGATAACTGTGGTATAAAACACCAAAAGACAGAAGAAAAGTGTAAAGCAAGAAAAAATCGAGTAAACTCAATTATAAAGGGTGACTTTAAAAACATTCGACAAATCGAAACGGAAAGTTCAGTAACCGTCACTATGTAATTTCAATCATCTAAATTATACAAAAAGTCATTTTATTTGTCATCTTAGGTGATGCAAACTAAGTTATTGTCTTCGCCCGATCAACCCATTACACATTACTATTTTACTACGTGAAGTATGGCAACGCTTTTTATTTACAATAATTTGCCTATTAATCTCTATTCACGGGAAAAGTAACGGTAAAGGCGCACGACATGTCAAACTCTTTTCAAAATACTAAAAAAGTATAAATTATTTTCCTAAATCACATGCTATAAATTTTAATTGTTACACAAAGAATTATATATTTTAATTTGTCGCATCTATTAAATTTCACCCTGTAATTATAAGTTTAGGTACACTTAGTTCAGAATTAGCAGCTTACAAACCAACGGTCGGACAGTCAGACTGACGCTTATTTGTACAAAGATTTTTTCCTGACCGGGGAAGCGAGGGCGTGTAAAACAATACTTAAATCAACCAATAGTATTTCAGAATTCATGCTTATGCTATTGGCGGTTTAATATTACCCCGCCTCCGTTGAAGGCTATTGACGCCTGAGAAGCACACATGACATAAGCTGCTGAAGCAACGTTAATATCTAAGTTTACATGTAAAATCGATACGAATAAATAAATCTGTTAGGTAGGGAGGTACTGATAAGTATCTCAAAATAATATATTAAGAGATTTAACATGTATTTAAACTTATATATTAACGAATGTAACATGCAACAGATGAACACTCATGCAGATGAAGGATTAGTGCAACGTATTAGATCACAAAAGGATGCAGAGACAAGCCCGATCACATTAGGTACAATAATTGCTGCATACATAGAATTATCATTGATTTTACAGCAAACAATTGGAAGTATATCCCGTTATTGTAATATAATGTGATCTAGTTTGTGATTTTTATGGTATTTACCACTACATTACATAAAGAGTCCATAATTTATATATATAAAAATCAACTAGGAAGTAATAAATCTAAAATAGATAACAATAGAAGAAAGAAAATAGTGTAATTAAAATACCCTAATTTAGTTTCTTGCACATACACATACGAAGTAACGAGAATTGGAATACAATATCAATTGTAACCTAATAGTAAAATCCTAATTTATAATCTCTTAAACAGATTTGAAAACTACAAATCTAGGCACATCACAACTTCAACCCCGTAGATCGAGCGTGAAGACAGAATGGTATACAAGCATGTTTTTTATACGAGCGTAATTTTTCGTAATTTGCGTCACCTCGATGTGCACAGTTTAGATAGAAACAGTGTCAAATTAATAATACCGGCGCGAGTTTACAAGTCGTGCCAACAACACTTGCCGCTTCAAATGAAAAACGGCAGCGGTTCTTGTAATAATAAATACTGCATACGTGAATGAGGCCGAAAGTCGCTAATAGACTTACTCAAACTAAAGAAGATGCTGGACAGACATCCTGGTAGCATGCGCATCATTAAATAGTTTTGTGTTGCATGTTGCGTCCAGATAATGTTCCGACAAAGTTATGTTCTATGCTATGGTTATTGTCATGTTTATCCGAGAGACCCAAGGTATCGAAAGTGCACGATAAAATTTATAATGTAAGACATAATAACACGCGCTTGTGGCACTACTTTTGTTGATGGCGTCTTTGGGCTGGTTGCCGCTTACCATTAGGCGGCCCACATAAAAATATACTAATCCAACGAGGTAAACTAAGCTTTTTTAAAAATAATACCGTGACGTTAGTGATAGTGACACTGATGAGTACTCAATGAGGATTGATGTGTATAATGAGATTGCGTGTAACGTGGTGCACAGCTAATTTAGTCATCAACAACACCGAAGCAATATTTATATTATCCGTTGCATAAAGATAACCAGACAAAACCGAGCACAGTACAGGAACCAGAGACAAAACGAGTATTTGCACTACTACACAGGTAAAGTAGTGCAAATTTTAAAGCGGCGGTAGCCTAATGGCAATGGCTTCGGATTTGCTATCATGAGGTTGCAAATTTTAGATTGTCTACACTTGATTAGACCATATAAAACAGAAAAAAGAACATGCCTTTAGACAAATTAATAAAAAATCACCTATTTAATTTCCCTTAGGAAAATGTAACAGCTGGGAGCAGTAAAATGTAACAGTATTAGGAGCACTCTACATAATCAACCCATTATACTGTCCCACTGCTGGGCACGGGTCTCCTCTCAGAGTGAGAGGGATTAGGCTATAGTCCACCACGCTGGCCTAGTGAGGGTTGGCAGACTTCACACGCCACCGAGAAAATCTCTCAGGCATGCAGGTTTCCTCACGATGTTTTCCTTCACCGATTAAGCGCGTGATAATTAACTATTTAATACGTACATGACTTCGAAAAGTCAAACGTGCGTGCCTTGGGTTCGAACTCGAGGCCTTTGACTTGGCAGTCCACCGGTCATACCACTAGGCTATCACTGCTGTATTAGGAGCACCCTACGCTATTTATTATTGTAAACGCCTCATTTGAATGCAATAATACTGCTATCGCTTACAAGCTATGACTTGAGACTGCTATTAACGCAACTCAAGGTCGTCCGCGACTCGGCACGCTAGTTTTTGTTTGATTCGCATCCTCTCCATTATTCGCTTTCAGATAACTATGTTAGTAACAATGAGATACAATAATAAATGAATATTCATGTGCGAATGGATAGCCTTTTTACTGTTTACACTTCGTAGTTACGTCACTATGAAGGTTTTTGGTGAGTTAAGTCAATAGAATTGGGTGGCGGTACGGTGTATAGATAAAAAATACTATTTTATTTACAAACATTCTTCGTCACCTTTACCCAACGTGAACTTAACCTAAACTTGATTGTACTCTTGAAGAAGAAAAACATCTAAGTAGTTTTTGTTTGGAAATGAAGTAGGTATGTTGTTTTGAAATTACAGACACGCTCAATATCTGGTCCTTAGCAGTATCACTCTAGGACGAGATTAACAACATAGTTTCTCTGAAGATATTTTGATTTTATTTTAATTTCATGATTATCTTTTAATTTTGATACAATTTTATAGATGCAAATTTATGTTACTTAAGGTTTCCTTTGCACTAGTCTTATGGTATCAAGTTGCTGAAATCAACTGTAAAAATTGTGACAAAAACCATCGTTACGGGTCGTTTAAGCGGTTAATCAATTAAACATGTATCTTCAATGTAAAAATAAATATTTTCGGTCTACAAAATATGGCTCCAGTTAAAATATCTTCAGTAGCTAAGGATTGCCTACTGCAGCATCTTTTTGTGGATCACATTATTGAGTAAGAAACACTGTAAATAAGAGACACACAAATCCTAAGCTTGTGTTCGTCTTCACCGTGATCAAGTGTGACGAGACGAGTCAGTCTCCTAGGCCCGTCTGAAGGGCGGGCTGTGGGGTGGCAATGTGCCTTTATTGCTTGCATGTTGTAGGCATAGCAAGTTATTAGATATTATTTTAAATGTCCTTTTTGTTTTACTTTCTGCTTTTTTGTTTAGTTTTTAGTCAAGTTATTGCCTATTTTATACATTTTGAATGAAATCAATTATTACAATTGTGTATGTATAATTATCTTTTAAATAAAACCGTTGTAATTTTTGTCATTTTGAGGGTTAGTAATGTTGTAATTTTTGTTGTTTTTGAGAGGAAGAGTGAATTAAATAATCTAAGTATTTTTTTATGTAACAGCGGCCTTTACTAAATTGTAGATTCGACAAAATTGAAATCGTTTTTATTCACTGCCAGGAAATGTGTTTATACTAATAAGTCCGTTTCCGTAGAATGGCTGTGCGACATACTGTGACTGGTAAAAGTAGTTTGAATAACTAGTTTAGAAATACATAGGAAGACAGTGATAGCACAGACAGTAACCCTCTGACTTTTGGGAATCGTGGAAGTACCTATTTATGTATAATTATTTATCACTCCTTTAAATTGCGAATATATTGTGACGAATCCTGGAAACCGGCATGCTTAAGAGATTTGAATAAAGTCTGCTAACCCGCAATAAACCCGCTCAATAAAGGATATGACGATGATAATAATGACAAAATACGTGTGGATAAAATCATAAAATTTCGGTTTTGTTTAGTACACATTACCTTAAGTTATTAATCGAAAATCTGTCCCCATAGTAGCAGGCTGATCGTATACACAAACTCACGTAAGAATTTTATAAAATTAATATTTTCACACTTACTTAAATAACTTTCGTACTCCTAATGCAACTCTGAAAAGACAACTGAATGAAATCGTTTTTAAGTCGTCGATAACAATCACTATCAACTTATCTTGGTATTGTGAACTAGTGATTATTAAAAGTACCACTTGATAAATAGAAAATCTTTGCCCAAGAATAGTCAACGACATTTTTAGAGAATAATATCTAATAATGGCATTATAATAAATCTATCATTTTAATTTGCGATTAAAGGAAAACTAGGTATTGTTTATGAAATTTGGTAACTAGATAATGCTAACAAAAATAAGCCGAGACAAAATAGGCTTCACTACTAAAAACTAGAACTTTCATCAATAGTCGTAATTCTATCAATTGCATGCGTCATACATTCATTGCCGTAATGGAGGGCACGTGGTATCAGCACGTTGTTTAAGCTGCGGTAACACCTGCTAGGCTTGACAACGAGCCGCGTTGTGGTCACTACTTAAATTTGAATACCGCCGCTTTTGTTTTGTACCGCGACTTTGCATAAGCCTTTTGGCGCAAAGTTAATAATATTATAGAGTACGGTGAATTAAATCGCAGTTAAATATTTGCCCTTTTAAGCAGAACTGCGATTACTGGGATATTTTTGAACCGTGAATGGTTGATTGTTGGGTCAAACAAAGATACATTATTTTGAAATGACGTAATCTACATTTAGGGGCTATTTCACAATGTCTGAGTAACCGATAAATACAAAAATACAACGTTAAATAATTTATCGGGATCTTATTCGGTGATGCTGAAATAGTTATGTTTCATTGTATGAAATATATTATTGGAGTTACCGCTCCAGTTCCCGATGAAAACAATGTTCTATGTATTACCAAAAAAAAAAATACATTTTGAAGAGAACAGAAGGAGAAGAATGAACTAATGTAGATTTGAAGATATTATAAAAAGAATTGTCTTGATGCACCGAGCTTAGCTCACAGCTTTAAACTCGAAGTAATTTGGGAAATTCCGACACAATTAAGATTACAATTGGTCCAGGGTTTATATGACGTAGGTGGTAACAAGACATGGTTGATAGCGCGCCATTCATTAATGTAATACGTTTGCACATGGACGTACTCGTCTTGACGTGTGCTTTGGGACTATTACAATAACTAGTGTATGTCAGTCAATTAATTTAAACAATACACATAAAGTACAATATTAAGTTCGACCCCTTTATTTCCTCATTGGTAGTAGTGACCGTAAGTGCCCTGATGAGCTTGGGATCCTAGGTTTTTACTGTTACAGGTTTTACATGATATTTAAAAACTTACCAAAGAACTTTGGGTGTACATCAGCACACTTCTGCCTAATCCTTTGGGGATTCAGTAGTGGTAGTACAGTAGCATTTTATGTTTGCCATATGAAACCTAGGAGCTCCAACTAATTACTATATGAAACGAATCTTAATTATCCTTCATTACCTTAAACTACTTTTGCTCATTAAAATCTATTGTGCTGCTTTAAATTTTACTTTTTCATTAGACTTTAGCACGAACCAAACAAATATACTGGTTGGTTTGAAGGAAGGTAACCGTCAAATGCTTGGTCCCCACCAATTTGTCCATATGCCTGATGTCTTGTCTATTCAAAACCCAACATGCAGGAAGGGCAGATGTTCACTGTGCATGTATTAAGTAACATAGCTATTAAAATTACTTTAATTTATTGTACACCCGGCATAAAAATACATATTTAACGCAAATAGGTACCTCTTGACCTTTATTTGATAAAAGCTTTAAATAGACAGGTTGATTTTACCAAGGGAATGTTAATTGGTTTTTCTATCTGTTGTACTCATAACACTCCGTACCTAACTAACGCCAGGCGACTCTAAATAAATGACTCCTTTTCTTACTAACTTTTCACCGAAGTCATATAAAACTTCAGTAAGGACACCTAAACAGCTGAAGTATTTATTAAGCCACAATATAGGTACCTTGACTTTCAAACTTTTGGTTTGTTAACAAAGTAACACTTTTTATAAGTCTGCTACAAATACAAACAAAGGACACAGTTTCAGATTGCCAACCTAAGATGACATACAATTTAGCAATACTCACGTATCTATTAATTTATACGTTAGCTTTCGAATAGCTTTTCAAGTACGGGTTAACTTGTTTTACGACAAAGTCCTACTTAAGGTGAGCAGAATTTCTACACATCTACCTATTTCTCACAAATGATGCCTGTCTATAATATCTATGTGATGATTATTGACAGTAATATACTAAGCTTAAGCTCACTTAATTTTTGTTTTAATGATGATACATGTATCCATCCGAATGAAGATAGGTAAGTCCTGTTTATAGTATCTAGAGCCGCTAATAAAATCCAAACTAATATTATAAAAGAACTTAAAGTAAGAAAGCGAAAGAAAGTAACTCTGTCTGTCCTATTTGTTATGCATTCACGCTGAACCTATTTTAATAAGTTTTGTTATGCGGATAAATTGGACCTTCGAGTGGGATATATGGATATATTACCTTTTGCCTCAAAAAGTCCTTTGAGATGCAAGTAAAACCGCGGGCAACAGTTAGTTTAATTATATTTCGAGCGCCAATTGTATTAATCCACTTGGAATGGTCAAGTCCTATTTAATAGCGAAATAACCTTCGAGTTTCTACTCGTCAAATAGATTTGCGTAATCCAAACTGTGGCCGATCCAAAATGATTTAGGATTTTTAGCCAGACTGTAATTATTCGTGTTCGGTTTGAGGCACATTCTACAACCTATTTAAGTTATTACGCAACTATATGCTGAATTTACTATAGCATAACACACATAACGGAGAAACAACGATAGGTCTAGTATGATATTATTGAAATTACTGATTTTTTTATCGACGGAAAAGGGAGGTCCTCAGTTCCACTGTCGGTATTTACCTATATTTGACTTAGGTATGTATTTTCCATTGTTCGAGTATAGCTTAAAGAGTTAAAATATAGGATAGGTTAACCTACCCCTCGCCTAGGTACTGAATTTTCACAGCGGCTGAGCGATCGGCCTCTACGCCAATTGTTGTGGGTTCGATCCCCACACGGAGCAAATATTTGTATGATCTACAGGTTCAGGCTACAGTTTCGGGTCTGGGCGTTTGTGTATGTGAGAATTTGTGTTTGTAAACTCACCCACGATACAGGAGAAAATCTTAGTGTGCGACAACGTGTTTTAAAAATAAAGAGAAAAAGCATTACACATATTATTATAAGTATTTCTATGGCACTAAAACAAAATGGAGACCTAGGTTTGATCTATGATGATTTAAGTGGAAGGGAACACTTCAAGAGTTTACAGCAACTATATCGTGTTTGAACTTAGCACTAACTATAGTTAAAGTAGATTTTAGCCACAACAACAACTTTTTAACAAATAAAATGTAACCGACCAAAACAGAAAAATTAAATTAATCTTTTTAGTCTTAATAACTAAACTAATCTAATCTTATGTAAGTAATAAACTACTTCAAAAACATTGTTCGTTAATTGCTTGGTAAAAAAATCAATAAAAATAACTTTAAAGTAACTTCCACTAAATCATAAAAATCCGGTTGCGAATGTTAGGATTTACGTCCGGTTGAATAATCAGAGTTTTTTACTAGGAGAGGCATACGTCCAGCAGTAGACAAATATAATGTGATGATGATAATGATGATGAATAATAAGAACTCGCACGTAATTTATCTGAACCTGTTTTAAAGGGATGTTATGAAGGTCCGTAACGTTGCACATATCCGAAATAAAAAAATGTCCGAAACCGTAACCGAATCTGAATGAACTTTTCACTTATTTTTGGATAGGGACGGAGGATTGTAAGTATTTTATTTCTCTTTTAAAATCTAACAATTTCACATCCATGATATGTTTTGTCACTTGAAGCTTTTAAAGTGAGTTTAAAAGTTATCTTACCACAAACGCTACTTTATCACAGTATAATACCAATATAACATTTCGTTTCGTGTCGTTCATTACTGGTGAAGAACCATATTGGCAAAATTGCAGACTTTCTAAAAAAGGTCAGGTTAAAAGCACCCTAAACCGACGATCATGCATGAGGATATTAATGAACGTAGATGAAGCGAAAGTGGTGTGCCAGGATCGTAGCAAGTGGAAATCTATAGTCTCTGTCTATCCCAATGGGAGACAGGCGTGAAAATATGTATGTATGTAGTAGACACTAATAAAAAACAGTAATCTCCTTAAGTCTTGATTTTCCTATGGAATCTTATCTTTGACAATGTTGCGACACCTGTGCCTGTCTTTGGCGACGTGAAGTGCCTCGTAAAGTTTGGTTAGTTCAGAGAAGTGCGGATCAGAAGCTGCTCTTTCATTTGCATCTGAATGGTCGTCCAATGACACAAAATTGTGACGATTTTGTCACATGCCATTTGTGAAATAGCCAGACCCCTGTTCAGACAATCTTATTATTAGACACTAATAGAGACTTCAAAAGAGAAGCTACTGGCAGTTGTAACGCTTTTCACATAATACCAAATCCTGGCGTCATAAAATTCACGGGCTGTTATAGTCCCCCGTCTTCCTTAGAGCAGAATAAATGAGAAAGCTACACAACAACAGAATGAATGCAGGAGTACCAATTATCTGGTAGAAAGGAAAAAATATGCAAGCACTGCATGTGTGCAACCGTATTTCGGTAGCCGAGTGTTGCGGACTTTTGAATAATGGATGAAAGTTATGAGCTCCCACAACAGAGTAAGATATAAATACGTGTATGCCGTGTTCGAATTCTGCTTTAATATAGAACTAAGCCCTCTGAAAATTGTCAACGTCAATTAGCTACGTTCCTGAGCCAATTTTGAATCGAACTAGGTTCGGATTTACTGGTTTCGGACACTTACGCGAATATTAGACATTGAAATGAAACTACTTTTTACGGATTTTATCGCGTTGTATTGATATTATTTGATTCCCGTAAAAAGTAGTTTTATTTCAATAGGTTCGGATTTCTAAGGAATCACTAATGGCTTTCAACGGTTCTGCAATCAGGATTTGTCGAATATGTCATGTGAAATTGTAAACTATTAAAATGTATGATGTAGCACTCACTAAATCACAGCTGAATAGATTTGAACGAATAGATTTTTCTACTATATATGTCTGGAAATTGATACTTGACGGGATTAATAAGACTCCGTATTTCAGTATTTTATGGTCAGCATGAATTTTATTTATAACAAGTTCTCTTGACTGCCTCATTGGTCTAGTGGAAGCGCGGTTTCTGAACTTGAGGTACTGCGATTGATTCCCAGGTAGGTACTCCCATTATTGAGTATATAGATTATTCCATTATGGTAATAGATTCGCCCATTACTATACATATGGGACCAAATAATAATATTGGCAAGCTGTATAGATCAGTACACTTCTGACATGCCTTTATACATAGTGATACAGGAGTTGTGGAAATCTTTCTTATACCTTGACGAAGCCAGTAAATGAATCATGATAGGCGTGGTGGTTACGTCAATAACGTTCCACCTACGGCCGTGCAGAACTCCAATGTTCAAAATGTTCAATACTGCCAACATAACTAGAATGGAATATCAAATTTTGCCTATTTTTACCCCGCTGCGGACGTTTAGTCTATTTAATAATGCATGTGCCTGGCAGATACATTGTATGAGTGTTAGACAAAAAAATTATTGTAAAGTTATTATGTAGACATTTGTGTGAACCCGCAGCATTTAAGACATTAAAATTCCGAATTTCCGAACAACCTATTAAAATTCAATTTTTCGGATCAAGGCAACGTTCCATCTTTAAAACAGTGGTACTTATTTAAAATTGAACTTATTTAACCTCACAATGTATATTCCGAACAAAAATTAATATTCACCGACTGATTTTTACCTAAAAAGCTATAGGTAGAGAATAGATTTCAAAGTTATCGGGGACAAACCCCAAATTATTGAAAGATTGTCTCAGAAAATACCAGGTTCTAAAAATAGCCTTGTTTTTTTGTTTTGAAAAGTACCATAGGACATTAGAAAGATATTTGCATATTTTTTAATCTATATTTAGCTTAAACCATCTTTAGTAATGAAGGGGAAATGTTTAATTATATTGAGACTAGTCGATTAGCGCAACGGCTGATTAATTGAGAAGTCAACTAATAGAGGGCGCGGGCATAAGCGTGAAACAATTATTTGCAGTCTCAATACTCAATACTTTATTGCATTCCATAATATTTTATAAAGGTGAACTATCGATAACTTAGATGATTATGGACCCTGTCGGGCACAGCAAAATTAGATCTCTTAGGTCTCTAGGTGTTTGTGTATTATATCCACGTACTTATTAAAGTATCTGGATTATGTAATTTGAGTATGTAAGTGCACCAAAATACAAGAAGGAATCCTAAATTGAAGCAATATAAACATTTGATTTCAATGCATGCTGCTTACTTTTGGTTAAATAGTACTACTGGCAATAGACTTGCCCACTACTACATGGGACCTAAAGATACCTGCAGGTGTACATTATTACATCTCGGTCTAAGCCTTCGGTGAGTACTGGCGTGATGGTATGATATGTACTCCAAGTACTTAAAGAGCAAAATTTCAATTCTAATAAGTTTGTCTTTCAATTCAAGAAAAAGTTTAAACGACGTTGATTATTTTTTATATCATTTTCCTACATACCTATTTACATACAGTGCAGATTTTAATAAAATTACTTTCAAAATCAAAGTCAAATCTTTTATTTCAAATAAACCAATAATACAGGTACTTTTGAATTGTGAAAATTAGGTGCACTTTAGGTACATGACACACTTGACAGATAATGTAACACTAAGAGATCTTTAATAAAGCCTTAATACCTTAGCTTAAAACGTCTTCCGTAGTATTTTTACATCCAAATCAATATACGTATGTAAATAGAAAGCCAGTGAGTGGACCAGTCGCACCGGTTATGAGACCACGTATTGGCAACGCGATTTTATTAGTCGGCGCCAATTCCGGTACTAGAGACCTTAAAGTATGGACAAAATAACTAGGTGTTGTATAAGATACTGGCTGTTGGCCGCAGTTTCACTCGCATCGGAAAGAACTCTGCGACACAAAGGTTATTTTATGTCCTTCTCCATGGTAAAATCTATCTCTATACCAAAATTTATCAAAATTGGTTCACCTGTTTAGGTGTGAAAACCAAACAGACGGACAGAATTACTTTCGAGTTTAAAATAGATAAATAGACAGAATATTCTTTATGTACACCAAAAAACGAATGTCAAGTACAAATTAATAATTATAAAATATTTTTTATAGTATGGATAGCCAGAATGTTATGGCACTTAAGAACGACATTACCACGGCAGTGGCTAATTTACCACTTTTAATTTAGTTGATCTATTTATTTATAAATCTCGTGCATTTAGTCTAAATCAAATTGAACAGTTAATAAAATCTAAGACTAAAATGAAGAAGTAAAAAGAATAGAAATATATAAACATAGATATTATTCAAAGAAGAAAATAAGATAATAGAACAAAGCACTATGATAATAAATAATTATCTAAATTAATATCAAATACTACTTCTAACAAAGCTAAATACAGTCGTTGATTTGATCCCTAAACCAACCCAATTATAAAGTACATCAAGTAGGACATCACACCAATAGGGTTGCCAACCGTGATGTGAATGATACGTGCAACATAAATAATATACATGATGGAAATAATGTAGAATGATATATTTTTCCCCAATGAACGAACGTGACCATACCTGAAATGTTGAGACGAGGAAATAAATGTCTAAATACGTACAGAGAGAATATTTAAATTATTGAAAAATACTTTACAAACTTGATGACTAGGTATCGATATCAAATAATAAAAAATAAGAATTTTTAATGTTTTTAAACGACTAGCTAACGCAAGAGATTACTCTGCATCTCTATTTAAAGAATTGTAATTAAAGAGGTGTCATTTATATATGTAGATACGATATCTAAAATTTTCAATAAAATTCAAAGCTTTCATTATCTCAATAAAATTCATAGATGAAATTATGGTAAATTTCCTATTGAAGTTTTCTTTCAGCTTACGACTTCCTGAGTCATATATAAAATCTGTAAAGGTGGGCAACCCTACGCAACACCAATGACCGAACAGACCGTAAGGTTCTTCATAATGTAGTGACTCACCCGAATGGTAGCGGCTCTCGTTCCGCGTTAGCCGCCTGTTGGTCCTTCCAGGAGGCGAACGGAGCGCCGCGGCCGACCTCACTGCGACCCGATAAAGAACCACACGTACACGTAACAACACACACACATACGTCGAAGCGCCACACGCTTACTTACACAGACGCCACGGATATTACTTTTTATTTTGAATTCGGAACCGATATCGCGTCAAACATAATATTAGTGATGCGCTGTTAAAAACAGATTTAAAAATGTTCGTTACGATTCGATTCCGAATTCATAATAAACAAGTTTAATCACCATCTTTATTAGTGTAAACTATTAGCGAATCGCCTAAATATGGTGCTTAAAGAAGTTGTTACGTTAATATGTCTCGTTATTTAATGCCCGGTAATACCCACACATAGATGTTTTTTATTTATATTACACACTCGCCCTATAACACTTGTGTACATTCTTGTTTACTGTACATCTCACGCATCACCAACCGCATTTTACTTCTTGGTACTATTAACCGCATTAATATTCGTGCAAATAACAAAAATGAGTATTTATTTTACATACTTTTAGGTAAATAATATATTTTTATTCTATGATAAAGTTGTTTCCCGCTATTTCACTCAATAGCGGGAAACAACTGATTCTATAGGACAATATCGTGTTATGATTTATGTGATATATGATTAAATAATACCATTTTGGAAGGTCCTATTTAAAAATCCGCTATTCGTACAAACTTTCTACCCTTAAAATCTGAAAATCCAAAAACCCTGAGACATGTCATGGTCTGCTGTAGCTCTAAACTTTATAATTTTGGCGGTGCGTTGTCAGATCAGTTATTAAAAAGTCAAGTTTGTGATGACGATTTCATATGATTATATTTCTTTTTATCACTAACACTGAATACGCAAAATGTTATTCCTAAAGAACTGTTTTAATAATGCATCCTGAAATTTATTTATAATCAAGGCAAGATTATTTTTTACACCATGTTAATATTTATTTACTTAAAGCATTGCATGGAAAGAGTGTATAATTTAAGCTTTGATTTGTAATTAACCATTAGCAGATATTAACCGCAAAAACTGACGCATGGCTCTTTCCATGCGTAGCACGCACAAAATTTGCGGTTACTTAAATAATGCTCATTGTTAACTACGGTTAACATACGTGGTAAACCTTAAGCTCTCAATGAGTTTGCTGTGAAACCTGAACACGGCAAAAATTACAGTGCGTGAAAGCCCTAATCAAAATAGTTTAAAAGAAAAAACCATTATGTGACTTTATTAAATAAAAGATTCTAAAAAGAGTTTAAGTGACCAAAGAGAACATTCCACAAAGGTCCGCTGGTCGAGACAAAGATTTAACGCCGTCAACATAAAAAAATAAATACTTTTTTTTGATCGTTTTCTTTTTTTAGCACGACATGTCACTTAACTGAAAAAAAAAATCAGTTGCAAATTGACGTACATTTATAAAATTTTAGTTTTAAATGATGAATAATAATTTTGCAAAACCTGAGGTAGAAATTGATGTCCAGCGTTTAGAGTCGGACATCATCGACGAGCACCTTCGTAATTCAACTGTCGTGTTACAAGATATCTTAAAAGATAAGGAAGATGTCAATGAGTGCAATAGTAAAGCGTCGTCTGAAGAAGAGTGCAGTGACGACGGCCACATGTGTCAACACTGCGGAAAGATCTACAAAACAGCTAGTACGTTACACGCTCACTATCTGCTCATGCACCCTGAGAACGAGACAGAGGGGACATGTGTGGCGTGTGATAAGAAGTATCCTTCACTGTTGAGCTTGCAAAAGCATATCCGATACATGCACCGATACGAGCATCGTTGTAAAGCTTGTTACAGAACGTTTGCGACACCTGACCTGTTGCTTTTACACAGCGAGATGTGCAGCAAAACTGAGACGCCTTGTTCACACTGTGGTAAAGTATTTGATTCCCAACTGGCTTTACGAAACCACATAAAGTACAAGCATCCGGAGAGGAAGAATCATTGGTGTGAGCTGTGTCGTCGTACATTCACAACTCAGCGTCGGTTGAAGAACCATATCGCAACGATACATCCGCCGGGAGCTACAGATTGTACGTTCTGCGGAAAGTCCTTTAACTCCGTGACAGCGCTTAAAAGTCACATACTTTACAAGCACACAAATGATGGATCAAGGTGTAGACACTGCCACAAAGCGTTTTCAAAGAAAATATGTCTACGTAAACACTGCAAACAGTTAATTATGAATAATGACTATATTATACCGGACAATACACAATAAGACACCGATACTTAGACTACTAATGAGACATCTACTATTATTATTATTCATGTTTGTAAATAGTTAGTAAAATAACGTTTTCTTATAAATTGTCTGTTTTATTTGATTTTAAGTAAGTAATTTTTTTTCTTAACAGGAAATTACTGGCGCGGGTCCTTCGCACGATAGAGTATGAGAATGCTATTCGATTTTCGCTTTGACGAAAGAGTTGTGTACAATCTATAACATTTCATGGTCGAAATGTATTAAAACCGTAGAAACAAGCTATAAGTAACATAATTATCGTCATCACGTCAAAGAAATATTTTCTTTAGTCATAAATTACACAGTATTACGTAATTATAGATCACGAAGGATTAAAAGATTGACTCAAAATGTATTTAAAATACGCAAACACTTTTTAACTGCTAAAATATTGTTTTAAAATCGGTTGTTGCTGAACAACCGATCTGCAAGGTTAAGCTGCGCTTGCCGCGGTCAGACTGTGACTGTGTGACCATCGATAACAAATCGAGACAACTCCTTGTCTCGAAAAATACTAAGTTGACGGTCCCGGTTGTCATACACCTACGACAATCGTTAGCGGTACTCGGAAGCCAAAAAAACCTAACAATCAATGTATACTTCAAATATCGCTTTACCCAGAAATTGGGTTGAGGAGGTCTGATGGCAGTAGCTTCGTGTATAAATAATACTGATAGTCGGCCGCATCTGGTTAGACTGGAAGAAAAGGCTATGGAGCTATAACGATTGTTTTTATAAAACAAAGGCAACGTGGTGAAAGAACAGAAATTTATTATAATTATGTAATAATTATATGTTATGTATGTATTGTAGGTTATGTTATTTAATGTGTGGATTACCTAGTTTTTACGCAACACATCAAACTAGTATTTAATTAATACTTCTACTATTTTCTTCAGTACTAAGCTCTTTGCGTTGGAAGTAGGGTTTTGAGCAAAACATTTTGAAGAAATACAGGGAAATAAATAGAAGCTTGTTGAAAATAAGACCAGAAGGCAACAAGGTTTTGAGAGTTCACAACTCATTAAACAGACTTTTCTTTTCTTTTTTTCACGTAAAATGTAAGTACAGTTCATTTATTTTACTAGAAAAATATTGGATTTTTCTACATGGAAAAGAATTTCGTGATACAATAATACTTTTTACCGCGAGGAGCATTTACCCTTCAAGTATTTAATTACAGATATCTATTATCTTGATACTGGATACAATCAATTATAAATTCCATCTCGCCGTCAAGACAATTATAATATTCCGTTACTTTCGCATTTATATAGTATGGATTGTTTTCTATCTCGATAAATAGCAGATAAGACTGCATCTTACCAAGACCTCGAAATAGTATGAGCTGTAAAATGGGTTACTGTAAGACTATCATAGCGGATGAGGCTGCCTACTAATGCAGTAACGAGCTAATAATGTACGGTAACCATATTTAATAGCCGAGTACGCACTACTGCAATTAAATACTACACGCAAATGCTTTCATACGTGACTTTGGGCAGTTAACATCGTGTCAAGAAATTAACTTTTATTGAGCTAGCTAGAATTTTCTTGCGATTTTTGACGTAACGGCTGAGCGATCGGTTTCGGCGCCGCGTGTTCTGGGATCGATCCCTACATGGAGCAAATATTTGTAGATATAATCTACAGGTAGGTAGTTATTCCGGATTTGGGCGTTTGTGTATCAACGAAACAAAAAAAATCCTGTGGCAACGTTTTTATTAAAACAAAAAGAAATACAGGGTAATTTACACGGTTTGATTCACAGAACAAAATTATGGATACATTCGATTTTGTAAGTCGTTTTCAGTTGACTCATTACGGTGATCCTTGACCAAGTTTTAGTGAGAGTAAGTATTTGCCGGAGGTTAAGATTAAATTTACACTTATCAACAATATTTTTTTATTTGTTGTTCTTATCAATGATGATTTACGCATCGCGTATAAAATTACTATTCTGTTGGCATGCTTACGTGACCAATAATGACAAATCAAAATAAACTTACTTATTTTAAAAACAAAGTTGAATTTTCATGACTATACAGACAGTGGAAACGGAACCACCAAAATTATTTTCCAGTATTACCTACATAAATTGCGAATCAGAGAGATTCGCATTTTTATTATCTCACTATTTTTAGTTAAGTATGGTAAACTACCAACATCACGTATTACAGAAAATTAATGGACACATTATAGAGCTATTACCTTATAATAGGTGTCAATAATCAACTATATAATATGTTGTAAGCGGCTCATAAGCGATCGATAGATGATGGGACATCCGTCACAGCGCCAATTTCACACCAATTAGCAATGGTTATCTACAGACAGCTATATAAATGGTGAGAACTGAAAGGTAAGGTGTCGCGATATATTTAAAGTGCAGTGATTGGGCCACGTTAACAGGAGTATCCGCGAAATAGCTATTGATTATATTGACTATTAACAATCTGTTTTAGATAAAAACAGAGTATAGGATCTTTTTTTTTATGAAATAGGGGGACACGAACGAGCAGACGGATCGCCTGATGGTAAGCGATTACCGCCGCCCATGGACACAACGCACTTGTGACTCCTATGGTGTCGCGCCATAGGAGTCACAAGTGCGTTGCCCGCCTTTTAAAAGGGGATTAGGCCTGCGGTAACCTCACTCGCTCGACGAAACACAACGTAAGCGTTGTTTGACGCCGGTTTTCTGTGTGGCCGTGGTATCACTCCGGTCGAGCCGGCCCATTCGTGCCGAAGCATTTCTCTCCCACGTAAACATTATCTACTACCTATTCTTACTTCCTTTTTAAATGCCGAATTTAAAATCATATAAGATTGTAACAAACTGTATTTAAATTTACACATAGCCTCTACCTACAAAAACTGGAAGAAAAACAATGCATATAAATGACAAAATTACAAGTCTAATGTACGTATGCACGTCGCATTGTCATTGAAAAAATGCAACTATCAGTTACAATTCAACGGACTGTGTATACAACATTACAAGTAGCCATTGAATTATAAATAGAATGCGTCAACAAATAAATATCTTAGGAGTATACTCACTCTGTGACTCATAAACAAATGAATTGTTCTCGAATAAGTTTTGTAATCTCATTTTAATAACTTTACCATTCCCGGAATCTAGCTTCCTTACCCAAATCTATACTTATAATAAATCTAGTGATTAGTGATCGATACTGACGCCAAAAATGCAATCAGTAGCCTTAGCACGAACAACTTGCGAAAAAGTATTCGTATCGTCATGGAGACCAATTTGTATGAGATTTGGACCAGCGCCTCTATCGTACGTAAAAGGAACAAATTTTGGTAGCACGAAGCATTTTGAAAACTGTCGTATCGGAATCGTATCGTCATAAACGTAATTCAAAATATAATGTACTAAATTGGAAGCACGAACGTTGTTTTGACGTATGGTACCGTAAAACTCGAAGGCTGGCTATAGAGCATTCATCATCATCATCATAAATCATCTTATTGCCATCCACTGCTGAACGTAGGCCGAAGAAGAGCCAAAGAGCACCAATCGAGCATTGTCAAAATTTTATTCACTTAAAATTTATCGGTGACAAAAGTGTTTGTTTAATCCGTGAATGGCTTACCCTTGACCGCCAGTCGCCTGAAGTTAAGCGATTCTGCGATCTACGATGAAGCGCGATCTAAGTTTCATAATAAATATATTAAATTATAGTTTTAACACTAGTTAGAGTTTTCATTATCTTCACCTGAGAGTCTAATTGATTTTCGGGCAAAGTTTGTAAAGATTTGATTTGATTTGATGTTCGCTAAGACACGAAAGTACTCGTTGTTATGAAGCTCCAAAGTTAGTATTTAATGTATAAATTAAGGGTCCGGCGGAGCGAATTTTTCTTACAAACGTAATTCTGAAATTAATCGTAATTCAAACGCAATTTAATCAAATTCTGTTATTATTCGGATTCGGATACCGTTAATCTAGGTTCCCACGTAACCATTTTGTCTAAAATACTTCACTGAAAATAAATGTAAGCGAATGCAATTTTTGATAACTTTACCAAGTTTGGAACGATTTTTCGGTTTTTTATATGCAGTGAACTAGTAGTACACGAAATCGTACCGTAGGAACCTAGATTAATGGTATCCAAATCCGAATAATAACACAATTTGATAGAAAATTGTCTGGATTACGATTTATGTCGGAATTACGTTTTTGTGGGCTATTCAAGCTCCGCCGGACCCTTAAGATACATATATCACGCTTGTATTCTCTGAAGGGTTAGGCAGATGCGTACTTATGTCATAGACCAAGCACAAACAACTATCAAATTAATAACGTAAAGGTATCGAGCCCCCGATACCTTAACGGAGAGTGACGATAGTTGGTAGCATGAAGCACACTCTGGCGACTATCGAAAGCTCGATACAATTACGTAGTGACGTCATCCTAATGTAAGTAGAGATGTGTCCATGTGAACCAAACGAATGCCTTATTGAATGAATGAGACGTTCGAAACCTAAATCAAAATAGTTGATATATTTTTACTTTTAACTAAACGCTTTATTTTTTAGAAATTAAAAATGCAATATATACTTAGCATGAAGAAAAATACAAAATAAGGTATGGGAGACCATAAAGTCACATTATTTTAAAGATTATCATAAATGATAAAGTAGTTTAAAAATAAAATGTTTCATGCAATTCGAACGACTCTATTTGACATCGACGATGACGTTATACCAAATTTAAGTATGTATATGTTTCTTAGCAACCACTTACATGGATGGTATACCGTATATTCCCGTTTTATTTCTAGTGGATTTTATATTTTTTTTAGAAACTAGCTAAACCCGGTCACACTGCGCTGTGGGGGTCTTGCGCTGCGGCTTTGTCTTTGAGGATAGCAACGGAATAAATATCATATCTAACAGACAATAACAACGGTTACCATTGCAACCTAATTATAAGCATAATATAACATACCATCACGCCTGTATTCCCCGAAAGGTTAGGCAGAGGTGTACTAATGTACACCCACAGTTCGCCGGTATATTTAGGTCCCATGTAATAGGGGGCGAGCCTATTATCTACTATTAACTAGGCACAAATCCCAAACTCCGAGCTTATTAACAACTTCATAGAAAATCTCAATAACACTTTACTCGAACTGGGAATCGAACCCAGGACCTCTAGAGTAGCAGTTGCGCTCAGGACCACTAGGCTAACGAGGCAGTTATACAACGTATAGGTACAAGCATAATATTTGAAAACAAATGAGTAAAAATACTAATCTTTGATGATAAAAAAACTGCCTTTTTAGTGTAATGGTTCCGAGCCCGACTGCTAAGCTCTCTTATTTAGCAGTCTTGCTTGGGACCACTAACTACTTACGTAGATATACCTACTACTTTGCTCGAACTGGGAATCGAACCTAAAGCCTCTGTCGTAGGTTTGATTCCCAGATCGACCAGTCTTATTGAGTTTTTCTATGAAATTCGGAATCGAACCTACGACCTAGCGTAGCAGTCGCGGTAACGACCACTAATGAGGCATTTACTATACGCAGTGGTGCTAAAGTTTAAATACGGTAAGTACAATAATTAAAACGAAGTAGCTAATTCATCTTTTCCAAATTATTAGTCGACAAATAAATAAAACACCAATTTATAAACACAATACCTATTTTACTCACAGCAATCCTCTTCCCTAATTTTCAAGTAAACTTGCAGCAACAATATAATATAAAGGTCTACGTTAGTATAGTGATAGTCTTCGTATTCTTCTTTTTGGGTTGTATAATTGCTCCGATAAGTGAAGTACATTATAAAAACGATTTGAAAACACCAACTAATCTTAAAAACTCTGCAAATACGTTTAAAACTATAATTTAAAATGTTTCGAAACTTTCCTCACCGACAAATTCTAAGTGAATAAAGTTCCGACAATGCTCGATAGCCAGCCTTTGGGATTTACGATACCATACGTCAAAACAACGTTCGTGCTTCCAATTATGTTTCAACGTGACGATACGATAGCAATACAAAATGTGACAACTAAAATTAGTTCCTTTTACGCACAATAGAGGCGCCAGGATATTTAGCGTAGCAGTCGTGCATAGAACCACTAGGCTGTTGTAGCAGTAATAATTATTATGATCTACCTTCTATTTAATTTGGATATTGTTTATCTCAATAAAAATACCTAGTGTGTGTTTTAAAGAGTTTAAGAGTACCTATTCCTTTTTTTTAATATTCTTGTTAACCCCTCGTGCTAAATGCTTGTGTTACGAGTGGGTTTACGTCGGTAGTATAATGGGTGGGTTCCCAACTGGCAACTACATTTGCCGGTTGGGAACCCAGTCAGTTAGGATCGCCAGTCCGACGCCCTAACCTTTAGGCTATCGCCGCTATAAAACCACTAAAAAGTATGTAATTATCGGAACAATTACTTCAAATACCTAAAATGCAAAGACCGCCAATATACGACCGTAGTCCGCTAAATTATTTTAATGCTGCAAATTAATTTCAAAATGAGAGAAGTGAAGTAAGAGAAACTAGGTGAGTAAATCACGTTTTATTTATTTTCTAATATTAATTTGGAAAAGATTAAATTTTTATAATTGAATATTTTAAAATATAATGGGTATACAATGTGTAGAGTATAGAAATAAATAAATTTTACTAGGTTATTTTTTTAATTTAATTTTATAGTTCATTACAAGCCAAAGACTTTCTCCATAAACCTAACAAAAACTTCCATGGTCTCTTTCATGAACTCCTGCTATTGAGCCTGCAACATAGCTCTACATCCATCTCCCTTACTCTTTCTTGCGCCTCAAAATGTCTCACTCTCAATTCCCCAGCCTTTATCCGGAATCACTCTTTTTCTACTTCATAATAATATTCCCACAATCAATAAACATTTTTGTTCAATCCTTTTTTTGTGGTCTCCACTCTTCGTCCACAGGAGCAACAGGAGGAGATGGAGGATGGTCTTCAATAAGGTAGTGGAGGAGGTACCACATTCGATTGAGTACTTGTACCCGGAGTATTCCAATCTATGTATAATAAAATAAACAATATTTATAAAATTTATGGTTGATTAAGTCCTCGATTTATTTCTCATTACCCATTGGTCGCACTTAATTTGTTTAGACCTTCTATGCATAGGGTCTAGGACTGCACCAGAAGAAGGTTTATGTTTTTCGAGTACACCCGGAAAACATAACCCTCCTTTTTGCGCAGTCGGGTTAAAAGATGGAAACAATATGACCAATGTCATGCAGTCGGAGGCAATTGCTCTTTACAGTTAAATTTAAGACGATGCCTCCGACTGCATGAGATTGATCATCTTGTTCACATCTTTTTTGTAGGTATTCGGTTGTTTCCCCAACTGCGACAGAAGGAGAGTTATCACTAAAGTACTTTACGAGAAGTACCAACACATGAATTAATTTTAAATACCTAGATGGGTTTGGGGGACCTCATTCTGTGTTTCCGCCCCGGGCCCCCGGCGCGCTTAGTCCAACACTGTTTTAAGGGGTTTTAATACTCACGATTCTATAATTTCCATCATCATTGCGTATTGTAAGTGATTCGTTATCATAATTATTAAAAATAATAAAAACCACTACAAAGTAAATCAAAAGTATGTTAGAGAAACGTAAACAAACTGCGTTGCCATGACGTCGCTGTTAATGTCAAGTAGACTCATTCGGATACCATGGAACATTTTTATTTGTTATCTACAAACACATTTAATTTCTTTAAAAATAATGTGAGTTTATAATTTCTTATAACGTATTTATAGCTTTTCTTTACGAAAACATATATATAATAATTAACTTTTAATAAGTAAACCGTTTAATTATAAGTAAAATCATATGAAACTATTTGTTATATGGTTTCGAACGTTTCATTCATTCAACAAGGCATTCGGTTGGTTCACATGGACACAACTCTACTTACATTAGGATGACGTCACTTAAGGAATCCTGACGAGATCTCGATGGTCGCCAGTGTGCTTCGTGCTACCAACTTTTGTCATCTCCGTTAACGTGTCGCGGACACGATACCTTTACATCACGAATTTGATAGATGTTCGTGCTAGGGCTACAGTAAAATTTTTGTCTGTCTGTCTGTATGTTCCTTATAGAAACAAAAACCACTCGACGGATTTCAACGAAACTTGGTACAATTGTTCTTCATACTCCTGGGCAGGTTATAGTATACTTTTCATCACGCTACGATCAATAGGAGCAGAGCAGTGAAGGGAAATGTTGGGAAAATGAGTGATTCATGAGAAGGTTTCAAGCTATAAAACATCACGCTACAACCCTTAGGAACGGGGCAACGCAGGTGAAACCGCGGGCGAAGAACTAGGGCACAAAGTAACTATTCCACGCGGACTAAGTCGCTGGCAAAAGCTAGTACTATTTATTATAAATTCCAAAAACTATCGGAATCTCGTTGAGATATCTATGTTGAGGGATATCTCCATTGAATCAATGTATCGTATATTAGTGTCTCTATCTCTCCTCCCTGCGCGGCTGTCCTGTATGATAGTGTCAACTATTGCCAATTGGCAAATCAAGATAAGCACTTTTTGTTCCAGCTTCCCTGTTACTAATACTAGCTCTACACCACTGACCCCTTGCTTGTTCTTGGGACAGTTTGCTGACCTTAGAATAATATAACTCAAACAGTACCTAGTCCTTATACGATACTTCACTCTCGAACCGCGTTATAATTACAGCTTCACCGGCTCTTAACTTCCGACGAAAAAGAGGGTGATATAGACTACACATTCTTTCTTTTTTCAAGAAATAAAGCTCACATTTTAGCATTTCGTTCTGTATTTATTTCATACCAACTTTATGCATGCAATTCGCACAGAGACAGCGCAATAGAAACCAAGAGGCTGATAATTGTAAATATAATGAATTATTAAGAATACTAGTAAGCTTTAAAAAAAATATACGATATTAGTAATTTGTTACTTCGATTAATCCAATACCATTAATATGTTTAAACATGAATGGGAATGGACTGTATTTAATCCTTTAAGACGAACACGAAGCATATAAGAAAAAAAAAATCGTACGTAATACGAGCATAAAATGATAACATCATCACGTCGTCCGTTAAAAAGAAAAAAAAATGAACATGGGGATAATTACTGTATCCAGTCTATCACGTACGTCTATCTTTATCTGAAAACTGGTTTGGATAAACTCAATATTATTAGTGTTGCTGAAATTGCACAAAATATTATTACAAAAGAAAACACAAACAAAGCTCAAAACATTTATTTACTTTTCCTATAGAAAAATAACCCTTGAAACCTTATAAAGAATTTAACTGCCAAGTCTTTAGTTCTCTGGCGAAATGTTTTGAGCAATTTATTGTATATTTTTTAATAAATGTCCAGAAATGTGGCTTTGAAGTCACTCCCTAGTGTACAGGGGTTGTTGGTGAGCACGTAGCATGTTATATTATTATTATATCTATAGGAGCAACCGTAGAGAGGAAAAATGTTCTATAGAAAAATAACCCCTGACACCTTACAAAGTATTAATAATTTGTTTTATGAACTAACTAGAGTTCTTAGTGTACTTAGGTAATTTTCATTTCTCAAATATACTGTGTCCACTGTACCTACACTTCATAAGATGTTATTTCATATTATATACTGTGAAGTCTAATTTTTAAGGAAGAAAACAATTGTCAAAATTTCAACAGCGAATGACAGCCGTAGTTACTATGGAATAGTATTTAGACGATTCAGTCATCGTTTATTAAATATGTACCTATATACGAGTATATGTGTGTGTATGTCAAATGCATGGTAGTGTGTGCGGACTTTCATACAAACATTAAACCCCCTTTTCACCACCTCAGGGCTTGAATTTCCAAAAATCCTTTCTTAGTGCTCGTCTACAGTGCAAAAGCACCAGCATGCAAACTTTAAGTAATCTAGCTTCTGTAGTTTCGGCTGTGCGTTGATCGTCAATCAGGTTCTTCTTTTATATATGTAGAATAGATGTCCAAACATGTGACTTTGATGTAACTTTCCCAATTTACAGGATTCGAGTTGGCAAGTACGTCGCAGGTTACGTCACGTCTACTTGTATAGTAGAGAGTTAGCAACTGTTTGGCAACAGTTAAAATTTATAAGAAAAAAAATTCTATAGAAAAAGAACCCCTGAAACCATATAAAGAATTTAACTGGCAAATTTATTGTTCACCGGGGAAATATTTTAAATACGTAATTCATTGTTTTTTTTATGAACAAGTAACCAGAAATGTGACCGTGGTCATTCCCTCAGTTTAAAGGAGTTCCAAGTGGTACGCACGTGGCATGTTACATATTACATCTACAGCGACTATTTAGCAATGAAATTGTAGGGAGAAATTTTCTATAGAAAACATAACCCCTGAAGCCTTATAAAGAATTCAACTCAAATTATTTGTTCATTGGGGAAATTGTTTTAACAATTATTTGTTTTTATAAAATATTTTATGAAGTTTTATGTCATATTTCACGGCATTTGGCACGGACATGTGATTTTAACGTAATTCCCTCAGTTTACAGGATTCGTGTTGGTAAGCACGTGACGTGTTACAATGTCACAATACATCAATAGGACTAGTAGCAGCGACTATTTAGCAATTAATAAAATTACTAAAAGATCGATATAGTAAATTGTTTTTTACGCGAAACTAATGAGGTAGTGTATCACACAAAATTAATGAGAATTATAATTATCCAAATCGAACGAAAGCTTTACCTTTTAGCTGTACTTACGTTGCCGTCCAACAAACTGCAAGGTTGAAAACCCCACGTTGTTCTATTTGTGTGCGAATTGATCTGTTTGCCGAGTTAATTGGTCAAACCGTTCATCAATTCGATCAGCAAAATCACACGCAACGTTTGTTTGAAGAAACCGATCACCGTAGGGGAGCTTTAATATTTATTTACAACCACTATTTCCAGCTATGCTGTTTTAAAGTAGCAGCACTAGCAGCGTTGAAAACAAATATCTTACTAGGTAATATTATAAACGTGAAAGTTTGTGAGGATGTATGGACATATGAATGTTTGTTACTTAATCACGTTAGAACGGCTGAACGGATCTGGATAAAATTTGGTAGAGATAGATTATAGTTGGAATAGCACATGGGCTACTTTTTATCCAGGTCTACGCAGACTAAGTCGCGAGGAGAAGCTAGTGTTTGAGATTTACTAAAAAAATTAGTATTTTTGAAATCTCCTTTTTTACGAAGGTTCTTCAAAATAGAAAGTATGGAAAATTTAATATACTCTAACCGGTAGCAATTAGCCCTTCTAGTTAGGTCTTCTTCACAAGAAAATGGGCATAAGGAACTTAAAACTCAATTCCCCTTGACAGATTTTCAGAGATGTGCATTTGTGTTTTCGTATTTATTTAAAAACTAATTTTAGGATCTAAGAAGGTACCATTCATTCACGTCTAGTAAATGAATACGCGCAGTGTGAATATTAAACATCGCTGTCTTATAAACTTGTGTGAGTGATTCCATCGCTTACCTGCGCGCGTTATCAGGTTACATCCACCCTCCTGGGCAGAGCAAACTTTGTAGAAAGGGATCCAAGAGTAACATCCTTTTTCCGTGTCACTAACACACTTAATTAATGGGACAATATTATTTGATCTTCCAAAATCATGATGAACTTTTTATGATTTTTTTAAATTATTGCGACTATACGAGTATAAGTTGATCTACGGATAAATTATAAATGAACTGCATTCACGGTAACAAAAAAATATAAACATAGGTTAGGTTGGAACTGCGACGATACAATGAACCAGAACCGTATTGTAGCCATTGTACATACAAAAAAATATTTTCTTAGTTTTGGGGTCCAACAAGTAACTATAGAGATCATTTAGGTACTATCTACATCTCAAACATTATTTGCGTATTCTTAAACAGATTAAAATATCGATTGATTTAATTTATTTTATGTCTTTTTTTAGTTAATATTTTTATTGGGAGATGATTAGTTTTTCTAACGTGCCTCTATCGAAATGTTTTTTATTTCTGAATACTTAGTACCATTTTTAACAAAGAGCAGCTTTGGTTGCTATAAATGTAGAAAGTGCCAGCAGCAAAGCAAAAACAGCCGTTTGCAGGTATGGGCAAATTACTAATGGACGGTCTAATTGGGATTTCCACTTACTACTCGTAAGTAGTATCGTAGCTCACTTAACTACTAGTTAGCCTATTGAATCTATGTGACATCGGAATCGGAAGCACATGATATATTTTACAGCAGGCCCTAAGTAATTAAAAAAAACAGTGACATTTCGATACTATCCATGAATAGTTTTAGGATAGGAAACTATTATGTTATCTAAAGATAGTTTCCTATTGTATCCTTATAATTAACTATTGGCCCGTGCTCAGCTTCGCCTGGCAAAATTTTCCCATCCAAATTACCAACTTAAATATCTTTTATGCAAACCTTGTCCGGACAATTACGAACACAAAAAAAATATGGGCCAAATCGATCCAGCCATTCTCAAATCATGATCTTTCATACATGAGACAATTATTTTTTATCTATAGGTATACCTAGATAGATTTGAGAATACCATTAAAATTTCTACCAGACAATAAGACAAAAGGTAACTTTGTGACAATCAAGGATAGAAGAACGCAACAAACGAAGCTAAAAAATGGTGCGATGCCAGCTTTTTATCAGACCGATATCTTGTTTTTGTTTTATTCTTAGAGCGGGGCGTGAATAAACGGAAAAGAAAAAGAATCGAGCCACTTGCATAATTTGATTGTTTGTAGCGATCAATCACAAGGCTACGAAAATATACGTGGCGATAGTATCGCACTGTATTCATAGAATTAATCACCAATTCCTCAATTAAATAAACGTATGTTGTGATGAATGCGCACACAGCAACCCAAAGCTATTCTTGTAATCCTCAATGCATTAACCTAGAGTAATTTCGCTCTCAGTGGCAATAATATATTTATTTTTGTTGAAAATTAACGTCTAGCGATACACGAGTTCCTAGATCCATTTGCAGTGTTTATTTCGGAAATCTCAAACAATCTGTTTTAATTTTCTGATTAAATTAATCAAAATTAAACAAATGTAGAGCTCAAAATAAATTTAAATAAAATCTCTAACTGTGTTGTTCGAACGTTTAGATCTTTGTCGGCTATTTGTGAAATTCATTGACAACTCAATTTTTATAATTATGTAAGTATATTGGTTTTAGTTTTAATTCGTCCAATGTTGAATATATTATTCCAAATGAGTTCAAAAATCTACATAGGCTCATAGTTTATTAAGTCTTTAAGATAAGACTTCCTAAACCTGTACAAATGAAATACTGATAACAATTCGAACTACACGTGATGTATAACGTTAAAACAAGTTTCGTAGGCCAGCATATGCATATAAACAAACGTGCGACGTCACTAATCTACATATATTCTCAACCAATTAATAGCTTAAATCTCGGATTAGAATGTTTGAACAAGGTTTAAAGTTTCTCTACAGTGAGTAATTGAGATTAGTGCATAGATCAACGTTTAGAGGATGTAGGAAATTAGAGCTATTTTAGTCTAAGTCTAAAATCAAGTTATGTCAACTTGGGTTCCATTTTGACGCTGGCCCCAGAGCAAGCTAGCAAATTATTTACGACTGAAGTAGTCCAGATTAGATTATATGGCTAGGTGCAATCGAGCCTTCATCGAATAGTAGAACGGGGAATCTTATAACTGAGAGATAGATAGTTTGTTACTGGTCAGTAACTGCCAGGTTAGTAACAGTTAACAGTTCAAGGCGAAATTACCGAAATGAAATTTGAAATTTAATACACACGATAAATTAAAATATATGTCATTCTATGTGTAACAATGAAAATATAGAACAGAAATTATACTTTTTAGTATTGTAAAGAGAGTTTGGCAACGTCTCGTAGGTCGTCGTCTCGCTAATTTTCTCATAAAAAGAATAAATAAAAATATAGTGTGTGTAAAGCGTTAATACATCACGTAGTGTAACTATCTGCGTAATGAATTGACCGGGTGCGCTACACGAATACATATTTTGATACTTGCTTGAAATTATTTGTTTGTGTTTTTTTAGTTAAATACCGACAATTCAGGCCGACCTCAAGATAGCTTAGTTTGCACCATCTAAGATAAAATATAAGACGATTTATTTGAGTTTTGAGTGAATCGGTTTCTTTTAGGCCAGCGCGCTCCGTCGTAGATAGCAGTATACATTTACAACATCACGCGAACCGGCGGTCAAACTTATTAAGAATAAAAAAAAACATAGATCATTGAAGTTAGATTTTACAATAAATAAGTAATGATTACTGAACCTCCCATTTCGATTTGTATCATGTTTTCAATGTCACTCTGTATTTATGTAAGTACCTACCTATGAACAAAAGTATTTTATTATTTGTGTGTATATTATTGTTCAGTATTCTTTTGTACGGCAGAATGTCTAAGTATCATGTTTTATCTTTTAGTTCATCCAAAGATGGTCTGTAAGAGATCGCTGATAGCGATAAGAGCGTCCATTGTACTACCTTTATAATTTTAAAACCTCAGTCTTAGGATTGCTTACAGACACACACACTTACAATGTGTAAGCAATCCTAAGACTGAGGCAACGTTTATAGAAACTACTACTACTACTACTACTACTTATAATATATAAAAAGGTTTCATTTTTATATACGTTGCCTCTTTGGATTGCTTACACACAATACCTATGTATTTTCTAACGTTTTAGACAGAAACCAAAAAATAATGCAAAGTTTAATATTTTCGAATAAGAAAAAATCGACGTATCTGCAGTTTTAAATAAATATCGCGTTAAAAACTTCACGTGTTGTCAATTTAGAGGGGTTATACCACCACATAATAAAAAATATACTTCATTTCCTGCTTTGTTGAGTTCTAGTTACAGACCGGTAACATATCGAGTTTTACATAAAAGTCATTGTATTAACCTCAGGGGAGGATGTTGCATCCCTCGACCACACCACAGTAGGTACGACCTGATGCGCGCTCGCATCAGTTAAGGATCCGGCGGAGCTTGAATTGATACCGAAATAAATCGTAATCCATACATTATTCTATCAAATTGTTATTATTTGGATTTGGATAACGTTAATCTAGGTTCCTGCGGTACTATTCCGTCTAATACTACCTAACTGGAAATAAAAGACCGGAAAATCGTTTCAAACTTGGTAAAGTTGTCAAAAACTGCATTCGCTTACATTTATTTCCAGTGAAGTACTTTTTTGAAAGCATACTAGCAATTATGGGTCGCACATTACTAGTATTCTTGTTAACCCCTCGTGCTAAGCTAAATGCTTGTGTTACGAGTGGGTTCACGTCGGTAGTGCAATGGGTGAGGTTCAAACCGGCAACCACATGATCGCTAGTGCGACGCCTTAGCCATTAGGCTACGCTGCTTACGAAATACCAATTTTGGACGAAATGGTAGAGTAGGAAGGTATTTTTTAAATTTATTTTCCCGTTTATTCGCTAACTAAAATGTAAGAATAATATATAATATTACTTATATCCAACTTTTTACATAACAATAGCAGTATCTACGTTTTTAATCTGTAACTTATGATATTAACATTTTTTTTAACTGCTTCGTTAATCTAGTAGTCGTAAGCGCGATTAAAGCAATGTGTCATTGGGTTTTTCTATGTAATTCTCAGTAAAAGCTCGTAGTTTAGATTTATTATTGGTAAATGGCAATAGGCACGTCATGGCTTCGTCATTATATGGGACCTAAACATACCGGAACCGTGCAACTAGTTTTGACTTTTCAAAAGTACCTATTTAGTGGTCTAATTGAAATAAAACATTTGACTTTGACTTTGACTTACCGGCGAACTGTGGGCGTACAGCAGAACACCTCTGCGCGACCCTTCGTTGAATACAGACGTGATGGAATGTATGATTGTTTTGATTATTTTTTAGACAGAAGCTTTTTTTTAATGCTTACTAGCAATGTGGGTCGCATATTATTAGTGTTCTTGTTAACCCCTCATGCTAAGCTAAATACTTGTGTTATGAGTGGGTTCACGTCGGTAGTGCAATGGGTGGGTTTCGAACCGGCAACCACATGATCGCAAGTCCGACGCCCTAGCCATTAGGCTACCGCCGCTTCTTCGTCGATTAAAAACTTACAAAGTTATTTCATCGCTTTCGGTATAGTTTATTTACTTATTTGCAATATACCATACTTATTGATTTACAAGAAAAACAGTAAACTAAAGTATCAACGAAGTAGAAGCATAGCAGTTTGAAGCTTGCAAAAACAATCCAGTTCGTTTTCAAAAGTAAAATGTGCACGCGTGAATGTAGCATGATTTTTATTTTTGTTGTTTCAGCCAATTATTTTAATTCAGTTCACTTCACAATAAACTGTGAGGCGTATTCTGTCACTATAATTAAACGTGAAACTAATTGTAAAATTGCATAATTGTACAGTATTTGGCTTTTAATAATAATGATTTTTAGTTACTTGACTAATGACTCCCTCATTAGTCTAGTGGTCCCAAGCGCGACTGCTTCAATAGAGGTCCTGGGTCCGATCCCCAGGCCGAGCAAAGTGTTATTAGGTTTTTCTATGAAATTCTCAGTAGCAGCTCGGAGCCTGGATTTGTGCCCGGTGAATGTCTATAGGCTCGCCCCCTATAACATGGGACCTAAACATTCCGGCGAACTGTGGGTGTTAGTACGCCTCTGCCTAACCCTTCGGGGAATACAGGCGTGATGGTATATTATGTTATATTATTATTATTTATTTGATTTTAATACAATGAACATAATTAATAATCGCAATTATTTAAAAATCGAAAAAATTTAATGATAAAAAATTAATATAATAAATGTACAGCAAAATCCTCGACAGGCACGTGAACACAAACCGCTCAAGAAGCTTTCGGTGAACAAAGCTTAAGATTACTTGAGTGCTAATAAATGCAACAAAGACGGCATAGAATACAGAAGGTTGAACAAAGTGGATAAAATTGCGATTTACCGCAGATACGAGCAACGTAAGGATTAAACTACAACAACGCTATAGAAAATTGAAAGTAGGTATTGGACTTAAGAAAGGAAACCAGACGAGAAGTACTGTGGACTATATTCGGCGCACCAATAGTAACTATATTAGTTGATAATAATCTCATTGAGCCGCCACAATAAATTTCAGATACTAGAAACTAAATACTTGTCGCATGAGTAATCTGTAAGTTGCAAACGACAATACGAGTATTACTCGTATATACGGTCGGGGAATAAAATGGCTCCGCAATTTTCAAAGTAACGTTTAGAGAACCCTGTTTCTGTTAAAACTATTTTCAAAGTACCCTCAGAACAATAACTGTACGTTTACCCTGACATACCTCTGTAAAACTTTGTAACTACATTTATTTTAAGAAACTAGAGTACCATTTATTAAACTAATCGTATTTTTTCATGCACTGGTGCAACGCCAAGTAAACTTTAAGGTGACGAAATTTTTCATTTCGCGACTGTACCTCAGTGTGAGAGTTTAACGACATGTCGTTGACTACATAACTTGAATTATTCTTAATGGTTCTACATATTAAATGTTTTACGTCACTACGTGCCTATGTAGTACCGTAAGAAAATACTTAATTTTCTAATATAAATATGTGTAAAAGTAGCATCAATGAATGTGTAAAGACACTTGTACTAAGTGTTAGGAATATGTATACACCTTTCCGGGCAATAAACATCTTCAACCTCCGATGAAATGAGTGCATGGTAGGTACAAGGTTGTGAAATCACTTCGGAAAGTGGAAATGTTTAGTAAGTATACTGGTAAACAACGGGTACGTATTACGTGAAAATCCACTAATCGTGCCCCAAAACCGCCACGCTAGCGATTACATTCATGAATGAGCAATATCACAATCGAAAAATCTATGCTGTTCAAGCTGCTAATAACAATTTTATTAAATGTTCCAGTGGGCTTCCGGGTACTAGGTAAGTAGAAGGGCGCCCTAGCAGTAACAAAGCCTCTAAGAGCCAAAAGAAACGACGAACGTCGCGAGTTGTTGGCATTGTGCACTTGCAATTTCAATTGAGGCGCGATGAGCTGATTTGACAGAACAGATATCTGAGAGGAAATACTTACTATAAAACAAACAATAGCTTTTCCAAAAATATTCCCTTGTTTTCGCAGAATGTTGAAAATTAATAGTACTTAAATTACATACGATGGTTTGATGCACGTCGCGTTTGCCGAAATTTTACTGCTATTGTAAAATATGAATCGTGATTTCGTGAAGTTAAATATTATTTTGATGTTTTAATTTTAGGCTTAATAAAGGGGCATTGTAACATAAATCATCTTGACTGGTATGTTGATAATATTTAGCCTAGTTCGAAACATAAGAAATATCGCCATTTCCTACAAAAGTTTATTCTAATTCGGAAATTCATTAGTAGGTTTGGCGCGTAAGGGCTCTCACGTGCAGACCCATTATATCATAATAAACATTGTTACAACATGGCGGATGTGGGTTTCCGTAGTGCAGTACTTACATGGCTACCTAAATACCTGTACGTAATTAGGCCCGGGCACCGCACGACGCGACCGATGGAATGGAAAGCGTGGTTCCACTTATTAAAAGTGCACTAAGTTGACATTGGTTGTTATTAATATTTATCATGTATCTCTTTTTGCAGCTTTGAAGACTATGAAGTATTTATTAATATTTTCTAAAGCTTGATTAGGGGATGTACCTACATCTTTTTGACGGCGAATGTACGTGATCGTCACAAATATATCTTATCAGCAAAGGCAAAAAATATCGTTAGATTGTGTGGGTATTTCTTTTTAGCTCAGGAAGTACCCTAATGAAGCCGGACAGTTGCCTAAGTTCCCACAGGCCTGGGGGATCTGTCGTACTTATTTATTTTTTACTTGGGCAACTTCAACATTTCCGTTGAAATTTTTCTTTGAAAAACTTTAATTAAAAAGTGAATCATGAGGTTTTCATCCTTAAAGGTTTGTTTGTATTGAATATGGCAGGTGATTTTGAATCCATAATCATTCAAAGTTATGTATTTAGTTTTATTTTAAGATGGTGTGGCTATCAATGTAACGCGAAAAATGAGAAAACTAGAAACTGTTGATAAACTGCGAAGATCTAAATTGAAAGATGACAAGCAGTTTTTGGCGTACCTATAATGTTAACCTAGAAATTGAACAGGTAATGACGTACGGTATTTAACGACGTAAATACTAATAGGATACATGAAATAAATGAAATTGGGAAGGATGTCGTACCGTTTCTTGAAGTGATTCAGCTACATAAGCAAGGGCAAATAATAACATAATATCAGCCTGTAATTAAGGGTTAGGCAGAGTTGTACTAATGTACACCCACAATTGGACTCCGAATGCGAATTTCATATATCACTTTTGTTCGACCTGGGAATGAAACGGTAAGAAGAAGGTATCTCTAGGCTAATGATATAGTTACAGCAAATAATCTACAGATTGAATACAAGAGTTTATCAATTTGGAGCAATAAACTGAGTTCATCAATTTGTGTTGAGTTCAGCCCATTTAAAGCAAGCTATATTTTAATACCACACAAAAAAAAAATACTACATAATGAATTATCTTAGCACTGTAGACAAGAATGTGCAACACGAAATAAACCAGCTTATTAACTGTTTGGCTAGTTGTTATACAAGTTTTCAATCAAGGCCGCACTATTGTTCGTTCAGTAACCAGCTGGGCGCTTAGTTATGTTTAGCTATACGTGTTACTTGTTGAGTAGGTACATTCATAGATAATGTTATGCCTTTTTTCTCGTTGGGGTAGGCAGAAACTACAACACGTCACTTGCTAATACTCAATGAATCCTCTAAAAAGATCAGGTGCACTACTTCCATTAATTTTGTAAGACAATATTAATGGAACCTATAAACACAATCAATGTTTAAACACCTAAAAAGTAAGGGTAAGTAGAATATATCACAATAATTTACATCAAGCTGCAAGTATAAGTTCATGGTTTTTAGGTTAACGCTATTTTCGGCAGTAGAAGCCGGAGCTATGCAATGCTTCTTGAAACTGTCATATAAACGGAACAAATTGCCACTTGTTTACATAACATTGCCTACTAACCTGCGATATAAAAGCTTCTTGAGAAACTACCATACATTCTATACGAACGGGATCCATTTAGGTTGTTAACCGGTTAAATATGTTATCGGTATTGGCTTAGTCACCGATAGGATGCAAGTGCTGATCGTCTGTATACGACGGTGTTGTTGCTGCCTTTAAATAGGTATTTTAAGTTTACCACATACTTAATAGACGAGAACACACGATGAAATTGTGATTAATATACGTGCTAACACTTAAGTTGGTAAATATTGTTAAGTTTCGGTCACCCAAAAGGATAAAGCGCTCGTTTTATCGGAAAAAATCATTTTTTTGTTCATTGTAGGCCTTTCACAGTTGCAAATTTAGCAATATATTTATTCTGCTAATAATTAATCTTATACGTATCCTTATTAAATAAGTAATATATTTGCATCATCATCAATGAAATGTTTATAATGTATGTAGATTATAATATATGTAGATTTACATTTAAGCAAAAAATGGAATAGGCAAATTTATTATGTGACAATATCAGCATATCTGTCTCAATTAAAAAATAAAAGAACCGTCAATATTGATGCAGTTATGCGCAAACATACTTAATAAAACTTTAATATCTAGAGAAACTGATGAACTTCTCGTTTTTTTTTAAATGGAGCTTCATAAAGCGAACGTGTGCTGTCAAATTTTTTTTTAAATATTTATTTATGTCATTTATCCGTCAAGATGAAGACATTACTGATTAGGTGTAAATCAACGAAAGTGTTCCAATTCTGGCTACCTCTTATACTTACCGCAGAACTCGAAATATAACAGTATTATTTATAACTACAATATTACTAAGATACTTAAAATGTGCAATGTGCAATAAATGCGAATAGTGCGCATCTCTAACTACTTCAAGAAGCATTAGCTGTATACCCAGTTTAAACAGGTCCCCTGACAAAACCAAAAATAAACACAAAGCACTTCGTTGTATTCCTGTCATGCCACAGTGACTAAATGTATCACGAATACAACAAAAAAACCTATTGTGCCTAGTTAAAAAAAAGCTAAAGAAATATCGAGCCCAGTGTATTACGTGGCTCATTTGTACAAGGTCAAAAGGGACCCGTATTGGTAACTGCCACGTGTGTATGAGTGTATAGATATGATTAAAAATACTATTTAGTTTTTTTTTGCTTACCAAAGAGTACGAGTGTTGTGTAAAATATAAATGTTTCGGTACAAAAAAGTAATCGATTTTTTAACGTTTAACGACTGTGTGATTGGGCGGGAGTTGTGACACTTTGTGTATTGTTAATGTTTGGTGTTGAATATTTTTATATGTTTACTATTTGCAGGATGCCGGATTTTGGTGTACCCACAATATCATGCCGGTGGTTAAACAAAACAATGTAAGGGGTAATAGGAGAAATACAATAGCGAGATGTCCAGCCTTTCTCCTTTATACGTACACGTCAACTTTCCTCTGTGGAGTTTTACCTGTACCTACTTGTATGCTTATAGTACGTAACTAAGAAACCACCTGTTGTTTCGTATTAATAGAATAACCGCGTTTCGCGGTTTGTTTTCCTTCAGGCAAAACAATTAGGTATCTCTAGAAACATAATAATTCGGATTTATATATAAATACTCGGATGTATTATAATGACTTGATGACCAATAAAGACTGGTTTTTAGATAATTAGTTGCAGTAAGTAACATGGAGATCTTCGCGCTGCTTAATCATGAAAACTTGACCCACGAAGCTCAATGTAAAATAAAAAAATAAATTATATTTTAGCAAAATCAACGTAAACCGTTTTCAATTTTCCTGATTTCACTCACAGGTAGCCCTATGAGATTCTCAAATCGAATTTGGTTGTCACACGGCCGGCCCCAAACGACACGTTACGTAGGTATCAACGAAGGACAGCTTCATAAATGTTATTTTTGTAGAATTTTCAGAGCAAAACAAAGGCAATGGCCAATGGTCATTTGCTAAAATGGATAACCCCTAATCTGATTGAATCTTAATATATTCTCGTTACAAAATAAATAGTATCGTTGTTTTTATTATAATACTATTAAAGAATTAATACGGTGATTGTTAGAGCCTCGTAATAACATTCAGATTCTCAGTTTTCTTATAACTTCGTTATAGTTAAAATTGAATTTGTGCCTAGCAGACTGCAATGAAGTTACACGTAACGAAGTTACCTTCCCTTTAACCTAGCTTTCATAACTTAAAACAATTTCTTAACTGAACATAGGCGACCTGTCCGTTTCCCGGCCTACCGTTTCATCGTTCAATATCATAATTTTAAGTACTTTTCATTCTACCACAATAATGAATAGTGCTGTTCGCGTGATATAACGAGTTTTACCTTGAGTGTACAGTTTTTGCGTCGCGGTAATTATGGACCATAAAGTGTTTAGAAAACAAATGAAGTTTAATAATGTACAGAAGTATTACGTAGGCACAATACCGAAAACTCTTTGTTCAAGTAAATGTTAGATGGCTAGACAAGTAGTAAGTAGCTATCTAACGTTTGAAATTCGAATCAACGACGAATAAAAACAAATACATGGAAATGGCATAGATGAACGACAAATTTGTCGAAAGCTTTGTCATTTCTATACATTTGTTTTTCTTCGACGAAAGAAAAGATTCGAATTTCGAATGTCAGATTGCAACTTTTTTTATGGCAAGCTTGCCGATGCCGACTACTATTCAGCCAATAACAAGTGGAATGAAGAAACGTGTGAAGGTCTAAACATCAACTTAGAAAAGAATTAAAAGCAGTAGTACAAGTCTGCCTAACCTTTCGGGGAATAGAGGCGTGATGGCGTGTAAGTTGCTTTGTGTTAAGCTAAAACTTTTTATATAAATAAATTATTATTCTATTGTTTATGGTTTATATCGACAGCTGATGAGCTACCCATTCATCGCCGCCCATGGACACCTGCAGCACCAGAGGAGTTGCTGATGCGTTGCCGACTCTTATCAGCCCCTATACGGATTGCAAACTGCACGAGCCGAGAGCCTCTCACCCGTTATAGTCAGAACACACAAAGTTCTCTACGAAAGATGTAAGATGGTTGATAGCCATTCAGAGGGCCAAGTGTGAGTTTCATTTCACCGATTCGATTTTACGCATCGACCGCGTTAGGCGTTCTGATTGGCGATTTCCGTAACCTTCACCACTCACCAATCAGAGAGTGGAACGCAATCGATGCGTAAAATCGAGTCGGTGACATTAAACTCACATGGTCTGAATACTGATTAATTTGTGTTTTGATGAACTTGTTAAATTACACAAAAGCAGATCGCCAAATATTTTGCAACAGACTGTAAACGCTCTTTGATGGTAAAAAAAATATACTCAGTCGATAAATGGGATACACAAAAAAGTAAGATTGCCGTTTCCGTTGGTGCGAAATAAAATTAAATTTCCGACAACAATCACCGTTTTGCGGATATTGCGGAAAGCGTATCGATTGGTTAAGCTTATTGCACTTCGTATGAAGTAAATATTTATTTATATTTATCGTTGTTTGTCTTGAATAACAGCTGTCTCTATTAAGCTTCTTATGACAACTTCGTAAATTTAGCATCACAAACTTCTAATTACAGAAATACTCTATTACACAAAAGAACATTAATTTGTATTGCGTTTGATGTGTTGTTTAGTAAAATAACAAGTTTTGGTCAACAAACGAGTTTATTACATTTTATTACTTTTTATTTTATTAGTTTATTATATTTATAACAACTAATTGATCTTACATAGTTAATGTTCAAATCTTAATAATCATTTTATAACCTTGTTCAGATTTCGATGAAACCGATAATAAATCACATTCTTAATAAAGACCGAAGTTATAATGACATAGCTGTTTTACTAAGGAGTGTTTAGTGTTATGTAGTCGCATGATACTCATGTAGAGTCGACATCAAAATGATTATCTAATAGCAACTAAAAGTCAACGTTGAGATTGAGGCTTTGAATGTACCGTTAAAGTTATACATGTACTACTAGCCGTTGCCCACGGTTTCTCTCGCATCCCAAAAGCCTTTTTGATAGAAAAGTCCTTCCTCGAGATGCATTCTATCTCTATATCTTTCTATCGGTTTAGGTCTGAAAATTTAACAGATAAAAAGACTTCCATGTTACTTTCGCATTTATAATACCAGTATGGATTCAATTGTCCTCTATTATATAATCTGGAGAGTCGCCCTTTTGTCGTTGTTAACAAATACAACGGAAAATACTAAATAAATAGGTACCTACTGTGTAAATAAAGAGTTGCTACTTGCTATTGTGCGGATAAAAGTGCTGTCTTTACACAGAAATACTTGAATAACATCAAACTAGAATAATATCAATTGCCTGGAATTTTATTATTAGTAACCAAATAGTTCATTGACTGCAAAATGTACGTGATACACTAGTGACGTCACGACCGCCAGCAGGTGCGCTCCACTGACACACAAAACACTACAAAACGAAGTCGGACCGACGTGAGAATAGAAGCCGCGTCACTTTTATTTGTCTTACCCAATCCATTAGTAACGACCAATTAACCGTTTGTACGGACACACTCCATATTCTTTATTTTCAGAGCGGTGTTTTCCAAACGGGCCGATTTTATGCACCATCTTAATAGACCTGGCAATTTACCAAAAATTCGTCATCGAGTTTGTGCCGAAATTATCCGATTTAGGACACATTATTAATTGATTATTGATATTATATTAGGAAACTTTTACATTATATGTAGGACTAGCATTTTGCCCGCGACTTCGTCCGCGTGGAATAGTTACTTCGTTCCATATGAACTTTCATCCCCTATTTTATCCCCTTGGGGGTAGAATTTATCAAAATCCTTTCTTAGCGGATGCCTAGTCATAACATCTACCTGCATGCCAAATTTCAGCCCGATCCCTCCAGTGGTTTGGGCTGTGCGTTGATAGATCACTATGTCAGTCAGTCACCTTTGAGTTTTATATAATTATTTAGATACATATAACGGATGAATTGTCCGTACTTGAATGCTTGATCTGAGAGCTTGGTGTACCAATGTTAAAATCTATTTGTTAGAAACGCCATCACCAATTTTAAAAGATCACGAAGAAATTTGTTATTTACAATTTTTTGTCTCTCTATGGTTAGGAATTAATTACTTAAGGGCATTACATCGCTCAAATCCAAAAAACACCCTAGCTTTATAGAAGTTTCTAGTGGAATCCTTATGTGCATTTGCCATATAAAAAATATATGTTATAATAATTAAGGTCATCAAAAACAAATTGTATTGTTTAATTTTTTTATAAATTTGCCCCAATTTTGGATAATAATTGAAGTAAATTGGCCTTTTTACCTAATTTGTATTTTTAACGGCTTAATAGTTAGTCAGGATGTTATACCAAAAAAATTATAATGACGTAATTAACAATCTGTATTGTTTTTATTTTCTTATTTCTTTGAATATTTTGAAATAATAAAAAAATACCCGAAACCTCACTAGCGCCTCGCGTGAAGCACCCCCACAATACCTGCACAAACTACTAGCACAAAGACTAAATCCTCAAGGTCATTGGGCAATGTAATACCCTTAATCAGCTCACAAAATCATCTCTCAGCAGCATTTTGATACAATACTTGTAGTACTTTTCTTACACTTGTTATTAAATAAAAGCTAATTGAATAAACCGTTCATACCCTGGATCTCGAATTGAGTGAGACAAAACATGTGGTGCTATTTTTACAGATTATCCCCTGATCATTATCAGGTGATTGATCTGATTAGCTATAAATGCAGAGTTATACTACAAATTGCGATAAATTGAATAGTAAACTTTAGCGGCAATCTGCACTCCTGGTAGATATAGCGTTAAACTGTTTCCGTTCATCTAGTTTCATGCATAACTGATTTCAGGTATCGACGATGAACTATTCAACTGTTAGTTTGATCGCAATTTCATCCTAACTGGGCCAACGGAGACGTGTTAACTTGATCATTTTGTTTGCGGGACAAGGATACTGCACCTCAGGTTGAATAGCACTATACCTTAGCAAACAGAACTAACGAACGTTTAACTATTAGGTTATCTGCGTTAACTACGAATATTGTAACATTTAGTTAGGTGTAGGGTTTAAAGTAATTTTTTCATGATTTATATTTTATCCTTTTAGAAATTAGAGTTTGTAGAAGCAGCAGAGTTGGCAGAAGTGTACTAATACAACCCAATTCGCCGGTCAGTTTAGATCCCGTATAAGCGGGGGCGAGCCTATTACCATTAACCGGGTATAAGTCTAAACTCCGAGCTACTTCTGAGAATTTCGTAAAGAAAACAATAACACTTTGTCCGACCTGAGAAATCTCTAGGACTCTATCGTAACATTCGCCATTACCTCATGAGATTTTCATCAAATTATTTAAATAATACTGTAACAGCGTATGTCTTCATGATATTGGCGAGCAATAAACTGGAATCACTTAATTACGCGTTACTCAAAACATTTTTTTACAATTTCTATGCAATGAACTATGGATTGTGTATATGGACATTTTTAAAGTGTGTACGTATCGTAAAATGGCTGCAAATGCAACGGATGCGTCCGTCTCGGTTCTAGTGCAAAACTGTCAGCAAGTTCTCTTGGGGACGTCGAAGACATGCATATATTATATTTTCCGTGTCGGCTTCGACTTAAATGTAGAATAGAACCATTATTACCTACATGTAAAAACTGCCATTAGTCTAGTGGTCTTAAGCGCGATTGCTACGCTAGAGGTCCTGGTTTCAATTCTCAGGTCGAGCAGTGTTATTAGTTTTTTTCTATAAAATTGTCAGTAGCAGTTCGGAGTTTGGATGTGTGCTGGGTTAAATGCAATGGAGTCTCCTCTGATTACATCCTACTAATATTATAAACGTGAGTTTGTGAGGATGTATGAATGTATGGATGTTTCTTACTCAATCACGTCAAACGGCTGAACGGATTTAAATGAAATTTGGTACAGATAAATATTATAGTTTGAAATAGCACATACGCTTTTTATCCAGGTCGGATCCAATTCTGAAGTCCACGCAAATGAAGTCGCAGGCAGAAAAAAAGCTCTTGTATTTTTACAAGAGCTTTTTTTTTCTGCCTAAACCTAGCCATAAACATTGAGATCAATCCATGGCAAAATAAACGGGTATCCACTACAAAATGGAGATTCCAGGAGTATCGTTCAGCGTTGAGAGCGAAACAAAAAGGACTGACACAATGAATCGCGGTTGTGCGGTTCTTTAGCGAGTATCTATCGTATTGAAAGGCTACCGAGAAACTGCATCTAGTAAATAGTACAATGAACCAATATATTTCAATTATAAAGAGTTTTCTGGATCGTTTGGTAACATGGGTTCTTCTCATATCGTGACTGTACTTAAGGAACTCCGAGAGAAACTGAATCAAGACAACCAATTATATTAATATATTGCGCTTTGACTCGCATCCCAAAGGACTTATTAAGACAAAAGATAACTTTTGACTCTTCTCTAATATCTAATCTATCTCTATTAAAATTTGTTCAGCGGTTTAGACGCGATAACGTAACAACCAAACTATTAATTTCGATTCTTGACGATTGTTCATTATCCTGTTATTAATTGTTACGTGACGCTAAGCATGCAGTAAAAAATATTCTAGTTTTATTCCAAGCACACGTTAATTTTATAAAAAACAATACCTCTATACCACCTAATATCTAGGTATAAGATGAATAAATAATAATTAAGCCACACGAGAATACTCGTAGCTTCATTCACGTAATTCTTATACCTTTTATATCTAAAAGCTTACTTTGCAGAAGTCTTTCAATAAAGAACAAATAACAATGTGCTACGATAAAGTGCATCTCATTTTAAACTACATTGGCTTTTGCCGTGAAGTCTGACCTTTTAAAATAATAGCAGAAATTGCAAAGCTATTAGTTTTACCAATTTGAAATGTATAATTATAATATAAACTAGTTATTGTTGATAACAGGCGGTGTAGCCTTATCAACCAATTCCTATTTATAAATAATAACTTCGCAATAAAAAATAAAATGAGTAATGTTTGGAGTCTGATATTGGGAAATTCAAATAAATGTGCACCAATAAATATTTGAGCTCTAAGCCCACTCTTAAATTGATGTTTTCTTCGCCCCAAATCGGCGCAGACATGTTCAAAGAGCGCGCAGATAAGTGAGCGTCCTCATTACCCCAATCGCGACATCAGCTATGCAACAATTTCATCAGTACAGCTTTCCTGTTACGAAACAACACGGCACGAGTACAGTAATACTTTTTTTAAGCCGGTGGCCTATATTTGACGAATGCGTAACGTATCGTTTCGCCGTTATTTGTTTTTCTCAGTTCCGTAAGATAACTGGCCGTAATTAAAAACACTTGTGAAGATTTAGTGTGTTTGTGTACGGCGAACCGATCAATTACCAATGTTGTTTAATAAGAAAACTAGGCGTGTAAACTTATTTTCTGTATCGTTTACCGGTTTACAATGTGTAACAGTTTTCATGAATCCGGTAACTTTAGCAGTGAATGGTTTGTGCTATTCCAATACACGAGTTTCCCTTTTGAAATTTACTTATACCTACCTACTGAATATTTTATTTTCATTATGTAAAAATCTGGAATCTGACTTTAATTTATTTTTTAAACGCGTTAACTAAATTTTTAAGCTATTGCATAGCTTCTATCGCTGGCCTTGAGCGAGGTGATAGGACTAAAATGAAAAAAAAAAAGGAACAGATATCTATGATATTGGACACTTTTAGAGATAATTTTAAGATTTTTCGAAAATAGTCTACATTCAGACAAATTATGTTTTTTTCAGGCGCTATAAATAATTAAGTTTTATAATTATCTATTCGGTTTTGTATACTTAGCTGAATAAAAACAAGGCTTCTAGATAAAATTCCCTCTATAAACCCTTAGCGGAATTTCTTCGAATTTCCAACAAGCCTGTATGTTGCTGATCAACGCAGGATTGAGTTTTATTTGCCGAGTTCAAGAGATAATAACATCCCATCTTACATATTGTCACTTTATGATATTATCCCTCGAAATCATTTCAAGCTTTGTGGCTTTGAAACATTATTTGAAGCATGTGTTGCATAAACATATTTTACAGTAGGTAGCTTATATTATATTACATAAGGCATTTGTTTTGAGTGGACCTTTCTATTTGAGAACATCATTAAAAGGTATCCTGTCTACATCCTGTTAATGTTGGGGATTACGCCCAAGTGTATGTTAGCATGTGTATGAGTGTTTGTGTGTGTGCGTGGGTGTGGCAGCCACCAATCGGAGGGCTCTGTATCAGATACCTGAGTGGTATCTCTTCTCATTGTGCGTAACGCGACGATGTGTGCGCCGGTTCCTTGTGTGCTGTCGGCTGCTGGCGCCGTCGCCGCGCGGGCCCCGGGGCGGCTGGCTACCGGCTGCGTCCAGAGCAAACCATGGCCAATATTGCCAACATGTTTGTAGGTACTTCGCCGCCTAAACGGCTAAATAAACATTCGTCTTCTCAAGCGGTAGATCGACGGTGCAAAAGATTTATTCGTCAAGCTATCGCTGAATTATAAATATATCCATCTTTGAAAAACGAATCTTTATTTAACAATGGAACATTTTACATCAACAGGTAATGATGACGATGATTAACACAACATCGCTTTTACACTAAAAAGCGCTTTCAGCACACCTTCAGCTTACAATTACGATGTCAAGTTTTATTTTCATAAGGAAATAGGTTTGTATATCAATATCGGGTCAAATGCCAGTGTCAATCGAGAGGCATTTTCAAATAAATAAGTGAAAATCCTTGTTCCGAAGCGTTTTCGAATTCTGTGGAAATATGCGGAAAAGACAATAATTTTTCGTTAATCTGCGTGTTTATTTTACGGATACAGGATTTTTGTTCGTATCATGTTAATTCAATGCAGTCCACGTACCAAATTTCAATATCGTAATACCTATATGTTTGAAAATGCCTCAATCGAAAAAAAAATAACTCATACCAAACTAAATAAATAGTGCTTTAACATAAAGGTGCAGCTTAAAAAAGGGACATAATTTGCATTACTACGCAGAATATTGATAGCCAAAAATATGTTGATACTTTTTGTGTCAAAGTTTCATCTCGAACAACAAAACAACATTACAAGAGATTGATTAGCATACAAATAATCGTAAAAGACGTAGAAATTACTTAGCTCTTTACACTGCGAATGTTCTATCTTACATAAGGTACTTATTGTATTTAAAAATGACATCATCTGTCACAGTAATATTTGGTTGTTATACCTAGTCGAAAAACCTATGATTGAGTATCCAAGAGTTTCTAAGTGAATATATAACTGATGTATTCATTCATATATTCGATTTTGATCGATATGGAAATAATATTAAATAAACAATGATTAATTAAATCCTACTTTATCGGAGTCTTTGGTTATATTGTAAAAAAAATATTATTATGTCTATATTATTTTCATTCTTTCCTCATACTACACAGGAATTAAAAAGGCCCATTTCAAACAGCTAACAATGGTCGCGAGCAACATCGGTTAGCGGGTGTGGTTTGACAAGGTTCTAATGCGTATGGCACGGGTTATCACGGGGGGTCAACGACCGGACCGACTGATAAGCAATGTTTACGTTATCAGGTACCGCAATGCAGACCCAAAAACTATGCCTAAGGTAAACCAATCGATATGTACGGGCCTACACTTCCATATAATGGTGTTTTGCTGGCCATTGTTTGTGATATTGTGATTGTTCTGAAATAAGTTAATGAGGTAGTTAAATATAATAGCGGAAGTCGAGAGTGGGACGAGGGTGTGGTACCACGAATATAATGAGAAGATAATTTGGAATGTTATCAACTTACTTATCACTTATCAGATATGTTTTTGTTGGCCTGTGCTAACTACTACGCTGGTTAATATAAGCCTTTTAATTTTCACATGGGTAAATCGAGGCATCGTTAAATAGTCTGATTCATTTGGACTAAATAATCCAATTGATTTACTAATTACTAGCGACCCGCCCGCGTCTTTTTTTTATTAGTGATAGGCTTACTCTTGATCGCCAGTTTGCCTGATCTTCACCCGCGTAGACTGCATAATTAACACACTATCTTGATATATTATAGCCTATGTGTTCTGAAATATTTTTTTAAAGAATAACAAACATCCATACATCTACACATCCATAAATTTTCACAAACTTTGAAGTTTATATTATTAGTAGGATAATACCACGCAAGAAATAAAAATCTTAATCACCTAATTAACGTAATTATTCAAAACAACAATATTTATTTGGAGATAATGGAAACGTCATGTGATGCTTTTTAGTTTTCACAGAAACCAAAAACAGTCGTAGTTGCATCTCGAATTCTCAATAATACCTAGTACAAACTATAGAGTAACAACGATAGAGGAAAGAGCGAGATGGAGTTGGGTACGTAGTGACAAGGGGTTCGTGCAATTGAGCACACTTGATTCCATCGTACTTTGATCTCAGTAGTAAATCGCAGTGAAATACAATTCAAAATTTAAACGTCCATTCAACGCCTAGAAACTTGTCGAATAAACAGGTATACAATAAAAGTTGTCTACTTTCATGGGTATTATAAACCCTTTCGGATTAACAGTGTAGAAATAATGAAATATGTATACATTGTTCCACAGAACGGGAAAGAACAAATGGTCATACCTACAATGTATTTGTGTGACGTATCGAATAAATGCTAAATACTGGGGGAATTTAAATTCATTTCAAAAGTAAAATTATTGGTACTACATAAATTATAAGGGCGTCGGACTTGCGATCATGTGGTTGCAGGTTCGAAACCTACCCATTGCACTACCGACGTGAACCCACTCGTAACACAAGCATTTAGTTTAGCACGAGGGGTTAACAAGAATACTAGTAATGTGCGACCCACATTGCTAAAAAGCTTTTTAAAAAATTTTGAATTAAGAAGAAATACGAGGATTTATATAACTTTTCTTAATAAACGTAATACAAAAATACAATGAATCAATTCAAAATCTTCCTAACACCTAAGCGATTTCCTTAGGGTGGTCGATTCCCTGCCAGAAACAAGTATTAACCTTACTTGATCGCAGTATCGCTTAACATCAGGCGAACTGGCGGTCAAGCGTAAGCCTATCACAAATAAAAAAAAACTTCATTTCAATCATTGGGAGACCACAGAACTGAAACCAAGTAAGGATTTTATAGACGATACATATAACGAGAATAACATGCCCCAAGCATGAGGATTTCCTACATTCTGACAAAAATGGATTTATATTTATTTTTATTGGAACAGTTACCGTTCCTATTAGAATAAACATACATAGGTAGCAACAAAAATATCCAGTGTTATATGCATATCTTGCAATAGGAACACTTCAGATATGTTAGAAAAACAATAATTATATTATACTATATACTACAGAAAAGATCTGAAAGTTAATTGAGCATGAAGAAGTTAATTGCAACTAGTATCTGTATTTACTTTATTATTTTTATCTAAACATCTTCTCTTTAATGATTTTACGTACATACCTACTATTTTTATTTAAGAAACTCGACATTTAATCTATACTTATAATAAATCTGTAGAGAGGTCAATTCTGTACATGAAATATATTTCCAAAATAACTATCAGCGGGTGATTAGTAATCGATACTGACGCCAAAAATGCAATCAGTAAAATTTTTGTCTGTCTGTCTGTCTGTATGTTCGTTATAGAAACAAAAACCACTCGACGGATTTTAACGAAACTTGGTACAATTGTTCTTCATACTCCTGGGCAGGTTATAGTATACTTTTCATCACGCTACGATCAATAGGAGCAGAGCAGTGAAGGGAAATGTTGGGAAAATGAGTGATTCATGAGAAAGGTTTCAAGCTATAAAACATCACGCTACAACCCTTAGGAACGGGGCAACGCAGGTGAAACCGCGGGCGAAGAACTAGGGAACAAAGTAACTATTACACGCGGACGAAGTCGCTGGCAAAAGCTAGTACTTAAATAAAACTTGCAGCTATCACAGACATCGCATTTATTTCTATAATCCTATCCACTCATCAACCTACCCTTACTATAGAAATGTAGACCACTGAAAAGACCGCTTTAAAGAAATACCTATGTACCAAAATGATTATTTTTTTGTTGCAGTTAAGAGCCATGGCATTTAGGATTTGTTTTATCCTATCCTGTCATGATACAGCTCATCAAACTATTGATTACGAAAGAGACCGCTATAAAAAATATATAGACGAAAACGTTAAATTTCTCTATTTACATTCTGTATCAACTGTTAGACAACGCCTATAATGGAAAAAATATCTGATAGATCTCAACTCGACAGCTGCTACATTTCACTCGTACAAAAAATAGGAATGTATTCACACGAAACAAGCTACGTAGGTAGGGGTATGTGCAATATGTACAGTATACTAGTTGAAAAAAGTTTTACGCATGCACCGACCTAATGATTTTTATTATATGAGCAAAAAATGCGCACTGTTTCAAAATTCCCTAAAGTTCGCGTCGATTTAGAACTTTAGAATGTTTAGACAATGATTACTGAATGATAATAACGTAATAAACATAAATTCGTCAAACCCTATCGCGTTTCTAATAGACAATTATTGGAGTTAATAGCAGTACAAGGTTATTTAGGAAGGCTATCCCAATCCGAAAGAGTACATACCTACTTACTCATGATAGTGAACAACTTTTGTACAACAATCGAAATATTTTATTTTACTATATACACTCCAACTGTATTTTTTTTTGTTTCGTACATTTATATACGGGTAACACTAGCTGTCCCCCAGCATGCGCTGCAATGCCACTTTTTTATATTTTTTCGTCAGAAACCTTCCCAGCCATGCACACGACTCACCAAAGTTTCATCGCAATAGGATGAATGGTTTAGTAATGTATAGAGGACAAACAAACAATATTTATTTTTTATATAAGAATATAGATAGAAAATAGGCGAGATGTTTATAATCATAGGCAATAGGTAAAACCCCTTCGGATTATTAAACCAACCCCGAATAACTCTGTATACGAACACTACTAACTATATACTATAACTACTAGAACATAAGCTTACATAATAAATGATTAGCTGTATTTCTCGAAAATAACTGATCCTAACCTAAACTAATATGACAAACACCTTTTTACGCTAGAAATAGATGATATAGATATATTATTATAGCATTTTTCTGTCTAGACTAAAGAAATATATTGTGTTATTTTATTCAAGTATATTTTAATCAATTGCGAGATTACCAATGAAATCCTTTTACTATTACTTCGAAAATGTATTACATTTAGCACTTCGTAAAATATCGAAGCCAAAAGATTTCTTATCAGTAGGCCTCGCTATGCTTATCACAATATATCTACCCGTTTTTAACAATGCAGTGCGGATTGATGCCCTCAAGTCTCAGGTCGGCATCAACACATATCCGCATCTCGGAACTTTACGACTTCACCTCTTATTAATAACCATTTAGCTTGTTTATACCGTATTCGGACCCGTCGCCAATTACTACATCCATTAGGAACCCGATATGTGAATTTCTATTACGTCACGCGTACACGTCGACGGACAAGTGACGCCTATAGTTTACGTAGGGTTATTAGTACATTAAACATATTGTTCTACAACAATATGTAACAATGCGACTGCTAGCAATACAATGAAACGCGGAATCGCACCATTAGAACGCACCAGATATCTAATTATACAATCCTGCCTATATGCAATTATATAAATATTATGTTTCACCGACTGAATTCAAAATTCATACGACACGTTCATTCAATTTATGGCAGCCGAACTTGTATCGAATCACACACATGGGTGAACATTGTAATCTAATGGAATAGTTGCTGAGAACGACGCCGGTAAACTCTAGTGAACGAGCTCTAATCTTGTTTGTTAGCTCGCTCACCGCTGCAACGGACGTGGCACGTTGAAATCGACAGATCGTATATATGTTACAACAAACTTGAGATTAATATGTTGCATTCTAGCAAAGTAAATTTCTAATTCTAACCGGCCAGTTAGTTATAAAACTGGACCCCTCACGTTCTACCTCGGGTCAAGGTTTAGTGGGCATTTTTTGTAGGCGAAACTGCACCGCAAGCGATAAAGCTGGTACAATTCGACAGTGTCACTAGCGTTATATTAAGTGCCATATACGGAATAGTACCATGGTGATAAAGTGTGGTGGTGTGCGTGTGGATTACCGACTAACTAAACCAAAACTAAAAAGGAAATAGAGAAAAAAAAACTTAATAAAAAAGTCGATATCGATGGCAGTTGGACAGTGCTCGTTAGTTTCTTTTTCATGTCAGCAATGACTGAAGGTCGACCTCATTATTATAATAATTCCCACCACTGAACCGATGCAGAATTATCTGATGACGGCCGGTAAAATACACTGTCAGGCAAAAAAATATTCAACCTTGACAACAAGTGTTTTAATAAACCTTTTGGCGATTAAGCTAGAAAATCGTCAACGCAACATTTTTTTAATAATGATTCATTTCTGTTAGAATAGCGACATTATGTTTTCCGCCTATTCATACTTGTACACAAAGAGGTTTACTATCACTGCTGTGAAGCCATTCAAAGTATTATTTTAAAGCCGGAGAGTGTATCAGAGGTTCATCGTACTCTCGTTCTAAATATGAGCAGTCAGGGGTCCAGATTCAAGATGGCCTCATCGTTTGACCCTCGTTGCGGAATCGGGTCGGGCCGTCTCGATAATTTCGCGATTGTCCAACAGCCATCGACGGCGATTAATTGACATTTGACCCCAGCGACGCTTCTGTCGCGGCCTTGACGCCTCAGTACTGTAATTATGGAACATGTGACGTCACTGACAAAACGTTCCAGTACTGATGGGTCATGTAAGGTACCTTATTAGTTCAGGCATCGGTGTTAGCAGCGATATTGCGTTTTATATTAATGCGAATAAGTTGAACTTACCTTGTGGCTGCTGCTGTGGAATGTACGGTGTGAGGAGGCGCGTTCGTTTCTTCTCATATCCCTTTTGTGTGATGTCACCTGAAAAGATAAACACCATGTAAGTAACCATAGATATATAATACAAAATATTAGAACGTAGCTGGAAGCTGCGTTTAATCTTCCTATTTGCTGTGGAACAGTTAAATACCTGGTATACGAGATTGAAATCATGTTCCTCTGCACGATCATTTTAACAATATGTTGGGCTCAAGTAAAAAACACAGCAACGCCAAGCCGCCTGAGGCTGCGATGCTCTATAAATAAAAATGCTGTCCATAAATCTCTAATAATAATGTAATACCGTAATCAGTTTCTTTCGACATAAACATTACTATATACAATATATATATGTAAAGTAAAACAAGCCCAGCTTGATGGATATTGTATTTGTGCAGACCCGTGAAGGTTCATGAAACTTGACCCACGGTTCAGTGTACTAAACGAAGCAAGGCACAAAGTACCCTCATAAAAACTACTAGCTTCGTACGAGTTATAAAACGCTCGTAGCATAATCCGGACTTAAAGGAAAACATTGAATGTGTAACTGCATACTGCACCGTCGTCGTAAAGTCGACGGGCAAACGGTTACAGTTGTACTAGGAGATAAGCGATGGGTAGGAAGTACATTATGTCACTACTGGTATATTATTACATACCATCACGGCTATATTCGCCGAAGGATTAGGCAGAGGCGTACTAATGTACACCCTCAGTTCGCCGTTATATTTAGGTCCTATGTAATAGGGAGCGAGCCTATTGCCATTAACCGGACACAAATTCAACACCCCGAGCTGCTACTGAGAATTTCACCATAATTAAGAATTTTACAATAATGTAACCCAAGATATCAAAACTTTGCCCATAACAGTCATTATATATTTGACGTTACTGCCATTTTGTTATTTGTTAGAAAATGTAGGAGATGGAGATCCCTTTGTACACTTTATTTGACACAGATCTCGATGAAATTTGGTACACAGATAGAGATTGCTAAACGTAACGAGAGCCATGCTTCGGCACGAATGGGCCGGCTCGACCGGAGTGATACCACGGCCTCACAGAAAACCGGCGTCAAACAACGCTTATGTTGAGTTTCGCTGAGTGAGTGAGGTTACCGGAGGCCCAATTCCCTTTTAAAAGGCGGGCAACGCACTTTTGACTCACTCCTCTGGTGTTGCGGGTGTCCATGGGCGGTGGTAATCGCTTACCATCAGGCGATCCGTCTGCTTGTTTGTCCCCCTATCCCATAAAAAAAAGATTATAGTCTGGAATACCACATAAAGCTGCTTTTATCCAGGTCGGGTTCAATTCTGACGTTCACGCAGACGAAGACGCGGGCAAGAAGAAGCTAGTAAGTACATAAATTATATATTTTGTTACTAAAAAGTCACAAAATATATATACTGAACACCATAGCTCATATCAATATAATTATGACATTTACTTGCTATATACAACGTGTAACTGAATAAGCACAAGACATCATCAACTAGAATCATCGACATCAATTAGAAGATCCAGTCATAATTAACATAATCAACCCATTATATTGTCCCACTGCTGGGCACGGGTTTCCTCTCAGAATGAGAGGGATGACTATAACCCACTACGCTGGCCGTCTTCACACGCCGTCGAGAAAATCTCTCAGGCATGCAGGTTTCCTCACGATGTTTTCCTTCATCGTTTAAGCGCGTAATAATTAACTATTAATACGCACATGACTTCGAAAAGTCAGAGGTGCGTTGGATTCGAACTATAGTCATATCACTAGGCTATGACTGCTTATCCTGTCATAATTATGATAACAAAACCCTAAAGCTATTTTGAACCACGAAGTATATTTTTGCAATAAATTAGTTATATCAGCCAAACTCAAAACTTGTGGCGGCACTCACTACAACTACGATATCGGTGCGCGCACGCACACAATAACAATTTATGCAAATTGGTTTCAGTTTTCCATACCTCAACCCACTGATGGATCAGGTCATAATTTCAGGTATTGTAATTTTCTTTTCGGAAAAATTAGCACTTATTAAATACCACTGTGATCGATTCAGTATGTAATCGAATCTGTACAAACTACTTCCAGGTTTCGTTTATCCCGTTACAGATTGTTTAAACCTAGTACTAAGTACTGATAAAGAATATAATTATTTTAATACAGTTATTTCTCATTTTCCTTGATCCCATTTATGTGTTAGTATTTTATGATTTCTCCTGTCATTGACCCCACACACGAGTTATGTTGTTTTTGTATTACTAGTTTCACAAGAGATTAAGGCTTTAGTTTTTTATTCTAAAATATACGATGATTGTATGAGATGTAGTCCAGCGACACAAACAAATATTTTTAGTTACATTAAACAAATTATAGGTCTTTTTGTGTTCTTTTATTTGTCTAAGATTATTATTATGTAAATGAGTATTTGTTTCTTTCCTAAATAAATAACAAAAAAATAATAAAGAAGCTGACTGACTGATCTGATCGACGTATCAAAGCACAGCCGAAACTACAGGAGCTAGAGCTCTAAAAGTTTGCATACTGGTTCCTTTGGCACTGTAGTTGAGCACTAAGAAAGGATTTCTGGAAAAAAAACCCCTAAGGTGGAGAAAAGGGGGGTGAAAGTTTGTATTAAAGTCTGCACACATTGCATGCCATGCATTTGACATATACACACAACACAAACATATTTAATAAACAATGACATCGACAAGATATGTACAGCTGTCATTCCCTGTTGACATTTTGACATGTTTTCTTCCATATAAATTAGACTTAACACATTTTATTATATGAAACCTCTATGTTGTAGGTACAGTGGGCACAGTATATTTTAGAAACGAAAATTACCTAAGTACGCAGGCCAAGTTGCGCACGGGAACTCTAGTAAACTATAAAAACCTACAACCTTGAAATTTGGCATGAAATTTGCTTATAAAATGTCCTTAGATGTTCGCTAATCGAATTGTTAAGATTCCCACGGGATTAGCAAGATCGAGATCAATGTTAGTATATGTATAACGGCCTGTTTCAATATCTGTCAGTAGATAGATTTTGACATGAGGTCCATACAACTAATCAAAATCAAAGTCAAAATGTTTTATTTCAATTAGACCACTAAAATAGGTACTTTTGAAAAGACAAAAATAATTGCACGATTCCAAAAAGTAGGTCTTATGGAGAAGAGCCGACAAGAAACTCCATATAGATATACTCTTTTTTATAAAGAGACATGATTACTATATTAATGTTTACAACTTTGTTTTAAATAGTTGTTCAGAAATATGCAGTTTGATGGGTAAGATTTATCTATCCTGCTAATATTATAATCGCGAAAGTTTGTATGTATGGATGTTGGTTACTCTTTGACGCCAGAACGGCTGAATGGATCTGGATAAAATTAGGCACAGAGATAGAACACATAGGCCACTTTTTATCCAGGTCGGATCCGATTCTGAAGTCCACGCAGACAAAGTCGCGGGCAGAAGCTAGTTATATATATAAATGAAAAGGATTGCCACAGCAGGTAAGAGCTGACCAGCTCCGACAGACAGGACCCGTTCACGAACATGACGTGTGTATCGGCATGGTTCGACTCTACCATATTGTAGGGAATAAAACGACTCCACACAACGCCACCATCAGCAGGACATTTAAGTGAGCGTGACAAGCTCAGACCGTGGGCACAATATTTTTACAGATAAATAATAAATAATGTCAAAATCCTATCTTCAGTAAGCAAATCTACCGAGATTTGATATAGAAACTGTCTATAAGAATACAAAATCATAATAAAAGATCATTGTGTCCCTTAAGATGCTATTATTGCAGAAGCAATCAAATTACTTGTAAGTAAATAATTATGTTTAAAATTAATGTTGTCATTAATTAATATTCTCGTAATTTTTTTAACATATAAATATTGTACGTAACTACATCATTGGTCATACGTTAGCTTTTTTTCTAAAATCCTACGGATACCTGCATCTTTATCAGTAGCGCAATAGGGCAGGGTCCAATCCCCATAGTCCTAACATGGGAAGTCGCCACCCCAACCGAATTTTTTAAATATTCGAATGTAAACAGTTCGTCTGCACTTTTAACCCCCGACGAAAAAGAAGGTTCTTAGATTGTTATGTGTATCCGTGTGTCTGTGTATCTATGGGCAGATATGTCTGTCTATTGCATTTTAGCGCCTGATCGGGTGAACCGATTTTGTTTCAATTTTTTTTTAATGTGTGTTAATCGACTGGTCTTAGCTACATTTCAAGAAAATCTGCTCAGCCGTTTGAAGATTATCACCTCTTTTCTTGATGAAGAGATATAAACAACTTCCACAAGTCTGATCGATTCAAAATTTGAAATCCTTCCACTTGTCAATGATATTACAAAATCCTGCAACATACCCAATCCGCCAGAAGAACTCCTCAACGGCATCTACCTTGTGTTGGGGCTCATACAATACGTTCTGACGAGCACGAGATTAGGGTTATAATCTACCGGTTAGTAAAAATCTCAAGTATCTTATTTTAGAGAATTTTGTGTGGGCGGTTCATTAATTTTTTATTAAAATATTATAATACGTTTCCTTGTACCTCGTATGCTCTTGACATCAACAGGTTCATTCAATGTAAACAAGCTCTCAATGTGTTATGCTAGCGTTATCTAGTGCCCGTCTTATGTTCAATGACAGCACATCGTGGACGTATAACTGGGTTAAACTTCCTAGGCCTCTATCACGTGTTATTACGATCGTTTTGCGATTAAGAGGAAGAGAGAGAGAGAGAGAAAGAGTGAGAGAGAGAGTGAGAGAGAGTGAGAGAGAGAGTGAGTGAGTGAGTGAGTGAGTGAGTGAGTGAGTGAGAGAGAGATAGAGATATGCCGATCTACACATTGAATATAGAATATCCCATCATTCAACCTTGATGCTAACGCTAAGCTTGACGCGTATTGCTGATGGATTCGAATTGTACATTGTTTTGTCCGTGAGTCAAAGGTTTACACATTCCAAATTTTACGTACACCGGTTGTGTTTATGTTTACATTTTTATGATGACAAACAGCTGATAGCTCTTTATTACTGTAATATACTATACTATTGTTGCAGACGTGAACATTAATTAGTTGGTGTAATTTAATAAAGTTTCACCTTTGGTCGTTCATTTAAAATTATACCTACTTCAATGAGAATGATTTCATCACTACAAAAAGTTTGATTACGTCACCACACATCAAAATTGCAAATACAATGCAAAACGTGGAGTTTACATGTTCATGAGATTTCTGCAACATAAAGACTGTTGGTATTGCATATAAAAATAAACCGTGGTAGCCGTTATGCCTCAAGTCACACGACTCAATTGACACTACAGTCCAGTTATTGCTGTTTTAGATAAGTTATCGCTCGGATACTTACACTTTTTCGGAACTATTGTTGTATTGCTAATAGTGGGTATTGATAGAATAAATGATCTTATTGTTTGTCTTTATTAATAGATATTTAATTGAAGCCAGAAATCAAGGCGTTAAGATATCATAATGCCATTGGACCGTTACATGTCAAAGCGAAAATTCCTGAAAATTTTTATGTCCAAATAATAGTATCGGAGCAAATAGTTTTATGTACAACCGACCGCTATCAGAACTACCTAAACTACGAAACTGACTGGCAATTTCGTAAACAGACGCTCTTTGTCCATCTGTACAGTTATTGAACCACATTAATTGGCCATTTACGGACATCCAAAAGAAACGTGACGTCATCGGAACATTCTACTAGAATCGAAACCAGCCCGAAAAAAGCCACATTTAAAAAATATATTTTTTGTCACTATCTGCAACGCATTGTGTAGAGATAGTGCAGGCACTGGCACTCTGATAAGATACAATCGTAAATATTATTCACGGTTTTGTTAAAACATTTATATCATTATGCATTATTTTATCATATTATTCGTGGGAATCTATCAATGTAACCAGGGAACACCCACTACTGAAAAAAGGCCTCTACTCTATTCAGTAAATCGTGTGAACACATTGTGATAAATGTTTTTAATATTAAGTGGTTTGAAAAGCCTCATAAATGTAGCCAGTATGTTTAGATCCCATGTAAAAGGAAGCTAACCTATTGCCATTGATCGAATAACACTGGGACACTGCTCGACCTGGGAATCGAACCTAGAGCCTCTAACTCAGCAATCACGCTTACGACCCCTAGACTAAACATGAACAATACTTATAGACGAGACACCTTCTTCTCTGTCTTCATGGGCTTGCCCTTGTAACCTGCAAGATTTATTGCCTTAAAGACATTTTACATGTAGAGCTCCAAGAGCCAATTGCTTTAAGATGGGTGCGAAAACCTCTAATAACCAAATAATAGACGCATAAGCTTGACTTCTGGAAAGTTTGGCCCAAAAATGGCCTTAAATCGAGGAATAGGACGACACCTCTGCTCTGCAACGGTACGACACCAAGCGAATAATACAGATAATAACATAATAAACAGTAGCATATAAATTCTATTACTTTTACTTATAAAGATTTTCAATGTCTTTTGAAGAAACTAAAGAAAGTGCTTAAAAGGATGTGTCAACATGTCCAATAGACCTTCATACAACACCTTCGGAACACGAACAATAGTCTCCTTTGTTTGAAAACTTGATAATATATTATTTTTGCGTGACCTGGGAAAGAAAAACATTGTGACTCATCTAATTACCGTCTCAAACTGATGGCTCCTAATGGCCCTTAGACAAGCTACTTGACACTGTGAATACAGTTTACAATCTTTGCACACAATGCGTTGTGCACTGTTAGACTGTGCCTTAAAAGAGTCGCGCAAGCCATTATCGTATGAATGTTTGCATTTTGTTTATTAATAAACAATGGTAAATGGTAATAATATGGCATTCATACAAAGGCTGTACTTAAGTACAGTCTTATCATTCATCTATGTATTTTGAAGGCTACTGCCATGGTTGACTATGCTGTAAAACTCTGCTTCCATGCTCTCCTTATAAAGTATACTTTTCTAAAGAAAGCTAACGAAACTGATACACCCAAAAATCATCTATTCATCGTTTTACTAAATGTCGTACAGGACAAACAGGTCAAAATTTAAGGTGACAGCAAACTGACTTTACAGCAAAAAGTCATCCCATAAATATTGACAATACCAGACGACAGCCGTACGAGTGAGCTAAAGCTGATAAATAATATGTAACTGATAACGATTATCTTTTCGATTCAATATAATTTGTAATCGATACCGTAACATTTGCATTCGTAATGTAGTATACGATTATCGTCGGCTATTAATAAATGCGGCAGTTGTGTGAATGGAGCGCAGATGCTGTGCGTGCGGAACAGATGAAATACTCTTGGGTCTGGTACAGATGTATTGGCAATATCAGACACTTAGCATATCTTTATATACCCATCTATACTTGTATGAGAATACACAGTAAAAAGTGAGTTCAAATTTAAAGTAATTTTATTTTATTAATATTAACGCCTACTGTAAAAGGGAAGAAAACCTTGAACACTCCAGGAATCAATATTAAACAAAGCTATATAAGACCAGCAAAGTTCTAATACACAACTAGAGTTCCCTTGCGCAACTTCGCCTGCGTACTTAGGTAATTTTCGCTTTTAAAATATACTGTGCCCATTGTACCTACACCATGGAGGCTTCATATCATAAAATGTGTTAAGTCTAATTTTTATAGAAGAACACAATTATTTTCTTCAGTATTCTTCAAACAATAGCGAATGACAGCTGTACTTACTTAATACGTACGATGTCATCGTTTATTATATTGTTTCAATATTTTTTTTATATTACTTTTTTATTAACTTCACCGTTAGGGGTTGAATTTCCAAAAATATTTTCTTAGTGCTCGTCTACAGTGCAAAAGGAACCAGCATGCAAACTTTCAGGGATCTAGCTCCTGTAGTTTCGGCTGTGCGTTGATAGTCAGTCAGTCATGTTCATTATTATAGTTATATATGTTTTACAGAGTTCACCCATGTTCTAAATAGGAACCCTCGTTCAAAATTTGATGCTGCATATTTTGAAGCATGAAATATTTAAACTGCGTTGTCTATTATTCAGTCAGCACTAAAGTTTTAGTCAGTAGCTCTGTGATATATGCATCAAAACGTTGCACTTCATTGTTTGTTAGGTTGGAACGTGGGACAGTTGTCAAGTGATGTCCAAAATAACGCATGAATTATTAATTTTTCAATATTTTTTTTACAATTTCAGCAAATCGCTTCCAAATTGCAGTCAGGAAGCGAGTGTAAAACAGAAGCGAGTTTTGATTGATGATAAAGAACACCACAAACTTTACGTTAGTCCGAAACTACTCTAGTGGACTGAGCCTTGCATACGAGAATCTCGACACACAAAGAGGTTGAACGGTCCACATCAAAGAGATGGCACTGTACAATATGCAAAATTGTAACACAAGTTACATTGCGAAAGTTCGTTCACCATAGTTGGATTTATTAGAACTTTGCTTCGTTTGTGTGATACGGATACTATTGTTTCAAATGTTGGCTGATAAAAATGAAGCTGAACATAACATGGTTGAAACATTTGCTATAATATGCATTTTTTCAGAATCAAGTAATTGAATCAAAGGAATTCTGTCGCTTTTGCTTTGTATTTTATGCTAATTATATGTTATGTTATTGATGATATTAAGTTTTAATTTAGGAAAAACAATGCTCGGGTGAAATGGCGCACATTGGGGGAGGCCTATGTCCAGCAGGGGACTGCTATAGGCTGATGATGATGATGGTGATGATGATGATGAATGCTCGGGCACATTCTAAAAAAAGTAGGTTTATTTTTTGTTTATTGTAAAAAGCTGACATGATCATTATCATACTAACACCAGTAGTGTGATTGATGTGTGCCTTCAATAAAATATTAGATCTGCCCAAAAATTATATTTATTACCAAAAATAAGCTACAAATAACTAAAACCGGCACTCCGTTCATTACAAGTATATCGTCCAGCGAATCATATAAGATTAAATGAAAAATATTGCAATTTGTATAACAAAAAATATATTGTAAAAGGACTTTGCTTGTCGCAGACGATATATTATTCTATAAGAATCCTTTGAGAGCGAAGTTAGTCAGATTGGAAATCGCATAAGATTTATGTGGTTACTATAAATAACAAAATAATTTAAAAGAGTAATAAACTTTTTAAAGTGGATTAAATGGGGGAGGCCTTTACTCAGGAGAGCGAGTACAGGTTAATAAAAAATGTTTTAATGGACCCAAACTAAAATTATAATTTTGCGAGAAAACATCTTAAATAAATGTTTTATCCAGATAATGGATTAAAATCTATTTAAGTATATAGATAGCATATTCATTATTGCACCCCAAAAACAAGTAGATAAGGAGGACTGGTACCAAGAATCTTTTATCCATTCAGGCCTGTTCTATACGACTGTATGCTTCGTCAATAATCTAAGTTTCAGTATCGTAATTCTTGGTACCCTCACCTTAATTGTGTAATCAATCTACTCTCGGACAAGAAGTACCTATGAAGCTACTAAATAACTTGTTAGGTAGATGTATGAAGTGAGACATGTCTACAGAGTAATCAGACAAGGAAGTCGGATCAACAGACGTTGAGAAATAATTAACACTACATCATAAGTGGTTAACACCACGCGCTATCAATTAAACTGGTCTGAAGGAAATATTACATTATTTTATGCTGTTGTTGATCCAATAGAAGGGTTACTGCAGGCAGGATATTGCGATAGTTTTGCATTATGCTGTAAATGTTTGGTATTATTGAGATATTTCTGATGTTACGTGGTTGGTCTAATTAAATTCCATCTGTATTGTTATATTGGGTGAAAGCGCACGCTATTTCTCTGCGATGTCGACAGCGACAATAGACCCGACTATGTTTAACGGAGGTATTTTTCATTTACGTCAGTATAACGCTTGGAATAAGTCGCACCCGGAAAAGTTTAAATAATGATGTATGTAATATTCACATGCACCATTTTTATTTTCAAAGACCGTCATATAGCTATAGCGGCATATGTTAAAGCACGGTTTAGAAAGATGTGATAATTAACAAGTTTAAGACTTTACATAAAGATTTCTGCAAAGCAAGTTCGCACAACAACAATATACTGAAAAATATTTTCATTTCCCTATATTCCTCGGATATCTGTTACTTTTTCTATTGTTTTTAAATTTATCGTTATTCTATGTTTGTTTTGTCAAAGTAATAATCCTGACTTAGCAATAATATATCATTTCCAGTGTGAATCAATTGATAAAAAAACTCTGCATTTCAATCTAAATAGCAAAGTCTGTACAGAATCATATTCTGAGTAATACATCGTCAACTATAACCAAATTTATATCTCCAGCGCACAACGCCGACGTATCGACCGCTTGGTCGTGTACGTAACTGATTACCGCATATTTAGACTTCGGGACAGGGGCTAAATACTAAAACAGTGACAGTTTAGTGCAATGAGTAGGCAATATACAGGTCAATACAGTGTCCGTCATCAATGGACCACCTGTCACTATTAACGTTGTGACGGTGCGACTCGACACTGTTCTTGGTTGTATCGTTGCACTCCCCGAGCATGCTTTGCTCAATGTGAATTGTGTGAAACACCATCAAAGTCCACAGTATCCTTCACTTTCTTTGAGTATTTGTACGACTTACAATGAATTATCCTCATTAGGACACAAATAATGTCATAGATTGTAGTAAATCTTCGAATAAAAGGGATATACTCGGAACTTACAACATATTTCTTAATATTTTAATGAAGTACCTGGCGAAACGACCTTTGTTCGGAATAGATGTTACAGTACGCGCGACATAAATTGGCCGGACTGAAGTTAGCTGTTTGTCAGTTTTTGGTTGCGCAGTACACAATTTTTAACGTAAACAATCCACTGCGCATTAAAACGGCGAACTTCACTCCGGCCAACTTATGCCGTGCGTACTGTAAACGTCAAGCTAGATCTATGTTGTGAGCGAGAACAATCTGTTGTTTTGTGCGGAGAAAACGGAATACTATAATTGTGCCTCGTAAATCTCTCATATTTACTTTTTTCGAAACAGAGCCATTTTCAAAGAGACGAGACCGTTCCAAACGAATATAAAGGTATATTATACGAATATAAAGCTTCCAATATATTTCTTCACAGATCAGTTTTCGTAATTAGCATGATTTTCAGACACAATCACACCTACATTCAAAACTCTCGTGTTTACTTTCAAATCGGTATGTAAATCGGAGCTCAATAGCCGGATACTTATGTAGGACACCTAGATACTTGGTACACGACTAGGGAGGGTGACTGCTATCGTTCAATCGTGGATGAAAACCGACGCGAAATTGCTTCGCTTAACAACAATATATCCTGCGACAAATAAATTGATTTATTACACAATGAATCAGCCCGTTATACTAGCACTTAGTTAAAGACGAACTACCTATATCCATATATTCATACAGTAATAGTTAAGTAATTGCTGTATTGTGGGAAGGACGTAATTGCAGTAATTGCTGTCTTATATCACAGTGGTTATCAAACGTTTTGGCCAATTTCATAATTTCCAATATTCCCTGGTCTCCGTTCATCTTCATCTCGGATCAAACAAACGATGTAAAAGTATAGTTGCAGCATAAGAAGGATTACTTGTTTATTGCTTATTAGTAATAATATTCGTAATTCCTACTGATGACAATAGAGATCCATAGGGAAATAGAAAAAAAGGATAGGCTGAGAAGTAATCTTTTGCATCGTGCATGGCCCATCCTTAAAATAGACTGACAAAATCTGCAGTAAAAAAAAATATGTATATAGAAAAAATATGGCATAAAGCTGGACACTCACTGTCAGTTTTGCTTCTAAACGACTTCTTTCGTATAGATGGACGGCAAAACCCAAAATTCTAATGGCATTCACTTATTATCTAAGATGAGATAAAGATAGCCGTTCTTAACTCTAAAGAATAAACGCAAGTTTATGTGGGCTCAAACATTCCTGAGAATTAATGATGCGACTCTACGACATATTATTAACTGCAATTTGATGTAATGGATAATACATAGACCGTTTGGAAATCGAGTGGAAATAGGATTTGATACTCAGTTAAACATTGAACACTGATAAAGTGACCATGACTGCCCTGCTTAAGGTTCAGCACGCTTGGTCGAAACGCAACGTGGAGCAAATGAAAACATTTTACCAAGTGGAATTCGTGTTACTATTAATAATTCATATGCTACTCAGAAAACGTATCATAGAGCAATCATGCATCATACATTATAATGAATAATTTTGTGGAGTTGAAAAAATAATAGCATGATGGAAGAGTACCTAAGTAAAGTGGGAATTACTGTGTTGAAGTGACTGACACGTATAAACGTAAATATTCGATAAAAGGTTAGAAGTGGTACCAAATTTATAAAGCATTGTTGTACATCGTAAAGCTAAACTCGCAGTCTTACTTAAAATAAGAACACATTTTAAAAATCTATACATTAAATAATAATAACAGTCATTGAATAACAAGTTTTATGAATATGGGGGTCAGCAATCTACAGATTTTTTAACAGAGGGTGCTGACAATACAAAATGGAAATATTCCACTGTGAAAGACTCTATTTAACTTATACAGGTTTGTATATTCCTTGTATAATTATTATACAGAACATATTGTTCCCCCCCATCAATGCAGACAACAGTGACGCTGACGGTCGTCATACATCTTGTTTGATCAGGAACCCGAACATCAAAACTGGATAGGGTGCTAACTGATAAATAACAAAACTAGTTTGCATGCTGTGGAATCTCAATATCATCTATTAATATGAATTTCATGATGAACTGAATCTGACGATGATTTGCCATTTTTGTCTTATTTTGAAAATGCCTTTGCGCGTATGGCATAGTTGGGTACACGATGTGGTTATATGGAGCTGGCACCATAGTGGGTGCTGCGCCCGTTTTCAGAGAAAGGTAAACTTAAGATAGAAATTTGACATTACAAGCTTCTGTCAATCTTGTCTCCGTTTACAGTTAGGATCGGGGTGACAGCTCATTAATTTTACACAGCACATATATCAACAAGTAATTAATAAGTTAATTATCTAATTTTTCTGCAAGTATTTGAAGTGAAATTGAAATAAGGAAAATTACGTTTATGCTTACAATTTCTGATTATAAACCAAAGTATAAGATGTGCAGTCAAATAGATTTTCACAAGTTTACGCAACACACTTGACACTAACGTGCGAAACTGTTGAGAAACAGCACGTGTACGAATAACAACTGTTTATTGGTGAGAGTTTACTACATCAAGGCTTGACTAAATGTAAGGGCACACATATAATAATGATAATAATACACAAACAAGCAAAGATAAACTATCGAATAGAAACAGTTATAAATAACTAAGCTAGTTAACTAAAAATGTAAGTACTCGTATAGTATAGAGGGACAAACAAGCAAACGGTTTACCTGATAACTGATCATCAGCAATACCACAACTTGAAGTTATAAACAGATAAATCCTCTCATGTTTATTGTTTAATTCGCAACTTGAAATTATAGGCTTAATTCAATTGGGTAAAGTCGATTGTTGAAGTGAATAAACGGTTCATTGCTACGGGCTAGACAGGCGCCATTTATGTATAATCTGTGAATTTAATCATTGGTAGTATCGACACTTCTGAATGCTCCGGACCTGTCTGGCCCGAGAGTACGCGTCTGTATTGTTGTCAAAATTATTGGCGCAATAGCATCAGGCTGAACGTAAATTGCATTTTGTGTTTGCAAAATAACTCAACGGAAACACATTTTTATAGCGTTTCATCGATGATAACATTTCGTACAGCTACACAATACAGTTTATTTCTAGGAATACGATATTAATTTATAAGTATTGGATGTCGTATTTAGGAATTAGTGCACTGGTGACTGGTGACTGTTGACACTCATTCAGGGATATTTTATAATAAACACGATTATATTGCAAAATATCCATATATCGTGGAAACCTGGAAGGCATGTAACATAGTTTTCTATTTTAAATGTTAATTTATTCTTACCTCATTCATTTAATTAACTTTCACCACTTATAATGGCTTCCGTCACATTTTTATTTTAATACAGTTAAGTACTTTCATTAATTTATACCTATTTTGTCATTGTACTCCCTATATATACTTAATAATTTTCTTAAGAGTCCGGCCGACCGAATTTCTCTTACAAACGTAATACCGAAATAAATCGTGAATAAAACACAATTTAATCAAATCTGTTATTATTCGGATTCCGATACCGTTAATCTAGGTCCCTACTTTACCATTTCGTCCAAAATACTTCACTGGAAATAAATATAAGCGAATGTAGTTTTTGATAACTTTACCAAGTTTGGAATGATTTTTCGGTCTTTTATTTCCAGGGAAGAAATAGTAGACGAAATAGTACCGTAGAAACCTAGATTAACGGTATCCAAATCCGAATAATAACATAATTTGATAGAAAATTGTCTGGGTTAAGATTTATTTCGGTATTACATTTTTGTGGGCAATTCAAGCTCCGCCGGACCCTTAATCGTAGCACTTATCGAACCAACGAAGAACCCGTTTTAATTAACCGAACTTAACCATTGCACATATAATAACTATTGACACTTTAGTACGATTCACAGAGCATATTATCCAGCATTTTGTGACAACTACCACTCGAATGAAGCGATGGTACACACAACGTTAAATAACTGACGGCTCCAGTACATAAAATAGGATGCGTGTGTTTATTGTTATGAACCATACATTTCCACATTTTTTTATGTAAAAAAACATTCCGTTTAAAAAGATGATACCGTAATTTAAAAAGGTGGTCTTAAGATAAACCTAGAATTTAAAACTGGTCTTCATTTTGTAATGGTACTAGATGGCGATGAATACATTTTGGTCTGCGGTTAGTTAAGACTTAGGTTAAACCAACTTTTGTAATTATGTGTTTAAAGTTTAACATGACTCTAAAAGTTTATGACTCTAAAACATATCCAAAAGCTTATTTCCGTGTATAGTCAAAATAGTTCCTAAATGTTACAACGAATATTAGTGATCGCACCCAAAACTGATACAAGTTAAAATTGCATGCCTTATTCATACACGTTTATTAATAGAGAAATTTAGATTTACTAATTGTTTTCAAAATTTAGTGTACAATTTCAAATCAGCTAGTTAAAGATAAATAGAGAATTTCACATTTAAATCGGCGCAAGTATAGATCACCAATATTTATGCTGTTAATCCCAAGATAGCACGTTTCATGCCCACAATTAAATTTGTTTATAAACTCTCCATACATTTTGTAACAAAACTACTGTACGCTCAACGATCATAAAATTTACGTCTCGCAACGACTTGCGCTTGCGCATAACCCATCAACTATTTTTATGGCTATCTCTGTATGTACTATATTAAGTCTGTGTGTGTGTTTGGATGCGTAATCATATTGAATGTTAAGTGTTTGCTTAGACTGTTATGATATGTGTACATGTATTGTGTCGGCTTTGAGCGCACGCCGGGACTTTCTGTCCGTTGATTGAAACACTTAACGCGACAATAGCTCGACTCTAATGAGAAAATAGCTCAGTGATACCTTAGAGTATTACATGTATCGTATCCTTAACTGTATATAATAATACTATTTTTTATGGATAAAGTCGGCAAACTTGCTAACGAGCCACCTGGTGGTAAGTAGTCATCGTCGCCCATGAATCCCTGCAACACCATAGGAGTTGCTAATACATTGCTGACCCTTAAGAGCCCCCTACGGACTCCAGACTTCCAGAACCGCAACAACCGAGGGATACCGGCTCTTATGTGCAAAAGTCGAAACACACACCAAGGTGTTTTAAGACAGACTCCGACGTAAGGGTGGTCGTCAGCCAGTCAGACCCCAAGAGGTCCTACCACCGAGCAAGTCAGATATTTTCATACCTCTTACGGGATTCCTATGAAATGCAATGAGGAATAGTATTCTAACCCGTCCCAAAAAAAACTGATCACATGCTTAAATAATATTAAATATAAATTTAAAAAGCCCCCCGCAGCATCAAGACATGGTTACCATATTCTTGCAATATCATTGAAGTAATATCCAACCAAACCAATAACCAAATTTCAAATCGATCAAACCTGTGGAAGGTGCTCACAGCCCTCCAAGCTGAGAATCTTCCAACGTCTGGCCAGATTTTTTAAATCATAGCTAAGAACACTCTCGATCAAGTCACCTTTCAATAAAAAAACTAAATCAAAATAGTTCCATTCGTTTGATACGCAGACACGTTAAACTTATAACACCCATTTTTTGTGTCGGGGGTTAAAAAGCAAAGCAATTTGCGAATGAACTGGCGAATTATACTTCAAAGATTTACACCTACACACCTCGCACCATGTATTGACCTGACATGAAAAGCGTCCAGAGAACAATGCAAAAATAAAATGGAAGTCCAACAAACGTGAGTACCAGGTCTGTTCGGAAAAGAGCGGATGGGTTTAAACGTTCCAATTCCATTTGAATGCAACGGAATGTTAGGAACTTTAGAATGGCGACGATCACAAATTGATCGAATCCGATTTGAAATAAATTGTCAAATATTCTGCTATCTACGACTGTTACATAATTGACACAAGTACATGCCACACGTGCATGATGATGGTGAAATTTTTCTGTTACTATGAGGTTATTACTAAGATACCTAATTTTAGCTCGGAACGGTCTATAACAGGGGCAACAATGTTAAAATTCGCACTAACTGTATCTCAATGCCATTGTTTACACTAAATCTTGGTTCTAGATTATTCTATTACGGCGCTTCGACAAAATGAGAATACCTAGCTTATTAATTTTTGTCGATTGTGATGATCTGGATGCATTATGTTAGAAACATTAGCGTACAATCCTCACTAAAACTACCCAACTACTGAAAAATATGCAATGGGCTCTACCAATATTTTATTAAAACCCGAACCTTTTATAAAGCAATGTAACTATTATTATATTATATACAATATTATTTATTTTTAAGTTTTACACTAAAAATATGTGTTTAATTTTATATCTCAACACCCACGAACGTGTTAAGTTCAATTAAATTTATTTTCTAGTCTCTGAATCGTACACCCTGACAGGCTAGTAAAATTTAGTCTTGCATGTTGCTAATTGAAAAAGTTCTCGTTACACCAATCTGCAATCGGGTAATTCTGGTATCAACCTAAATAATTTTCAATTAATATAATTTCAGACCAGTTTCAATGTTATAAATATCACTATTTTATATTATTTCAATTCAATCTAACCTATTCGCATTTGACGTTTTTTAGTAGAAAACCATTTCACATTTACATGACAAAGATTAAATCAGAATTATATTTTGAATATTTTTAATCACCAGAATTACCCTTCCGATTAGCCGGCGGCGAGACTTTTCCATTATCGCCTGGTCAGAATCAGGTGTGAACACTACAGCAAGCGCAGTTTGACAACCATAGACAAGGGCTTAACATTTCTGCATGCATAAAATATGGTTTTGTCGATTGGAGAGTCGACAATATACTTGTCTACGTTTGTCATGCTGCGACTGCAGTACTGCAAAATTAATAATGCGGCTTGGCAGTCCTCGACTGGATACGGTTGGTTAGTTTACAAAAGTAGGCTGAATATAACAATAAATAAATACAATTCCTGGACAATCTCAGAAACAATTCAAATTGTTCAGGAATTGTATTCCTTCGACAACACGAGATTTAACGAGATAGGATAAATAGGTAATGTTTAGGAATTTGGTAGGTTTAGGTTAATTCAAACCTAACCTGGCAGTACTACAGATATTAATCATATTAGCCTTTTATATACAAACGAGGATATATACAAAGCATTATATTGGTTGGAGTTAGGACGTTTTGTGTGCTCGTCCCGGAAGCGTATGGTTGAGCTATTGTGTGTGGGACTTGTCATTTGAATCAAACGACAGGTCGCCGGTGCGACGCCCTACACTACCGACATTGTGATTCCCAGTTCTGCTGTCTTTCGACTTTAAGGTTTCAGCGGTCAGTTTATACGGTAAGAATAGGGTATATACTATGTCACACATGCAAAGATTTTTCTGGATAAATTTAAACACCCTATAATAAAAAATAGATCTTAGTAATAATCTCTATGTATTTAAATAACTACTTTAAATAATAATTTAAATGCGAATATTCCTAATATAATAAAGGAAAATAAATAATAATATTTTTTTATGTTTAAAATTGCTAAAATCGTCACACAGTAAAATCAGTTAAGAGTCCGGCGGACCGAATTTTTCTTACAAACATAATAAATCGTAATCCAAACACAATTTAATCAAATTATGTTATTATTCGGATTTGGATACCTTTAATCTAGGTTTCTACGGTACTATTACGTCTACTACTACTTCACTCAAGATTACGATTTATTTCGGTATTACATTTTTGTGAGCATTTCACGCTCCGCCGGACCCTTAAGTACCTACCTACCTTCGTAGGTTCAGCGTCACTTTTCGGAATGACTGGGGTTAGATTAGTCCACGACGCTGGCTAAGTGTCGTTGAAAAAATCTCTCACGAGTGCAGGTCTCCTCGCGATGTTTTCCTTTACTGTTTTAGCAAGTGATTATTAATACAAGATTTGGCAAGTCAGAGGTGCGTGCCTTGGATTCGAAATCTAGATCTATGACGTCATAATATCACTAGCAATTAAGACTTTTATTTTTTTAATTCATAAATGCAAAATATCTTTTCTTTTTTCTTGTAACTTTATTTTATCCTGCCTACATGCGTGTTTTAGACAGGCGCCATAAATGAGGATGATTGACTCACACCATGCATGACACAACTGAGCCGTCTGCATTCACATAGTTAAAGTACGTAGAAAGTTACAGCATACAATTAGGAGTGTTCGATAGACAGTGCGGACGCAGGGCTTGTTCGCTGTCTTATATTTTTTCTATAGTATGGTCTTTGGTTATAAACCTAACGTAGTAAGAGTTTCATTGAAGATTTTTGTTTCATTCAATTAAAGAATAGACGATCGCTGAAAATCATTGCTATGACCGTTTTTCATACCCTTGAGGGAAAGGCATATTATGTACCTATCAACATATATCGATATAGGTACATACATACTCGTATTTTCGTCGATGTTGACACTAATCATTAGTCAGTTTTTTAAAATAAAAACGTTACTTTACCCGTCTAGAATAATAAGCAAATATGTTATATTTAAGAAACGAACATAAAATATGACCACAACTCGGCTTAGTCAGAGCGAGTCATGACGACAAAACAGGTTAGGTGATGCGTCATATCAGTAAAAGGAAAGAGGTCGTATGTGCCTGCGCACGAGTCGACTAATCAACAATAGCGTAGAATATTAAGGATACATTTGCTGAAATGTACTACTTTACTAGTTTGTTTAACTTACTAATGTATTGTCATGTTCACCGGTAAACAAAACAAAGAGATAATTCAATCTAATGTTATAAATATGAAGGTAACTATGTCTCTTTATTTGTTACGTTCTGGAAAGAGCATGTTATGCAAGCATGTTTGCATAAATATGTAAAGCCCTTGTTTATCAGAGGAGAATTATGAAGCGTAAATAAGCTCTCTATAATAAGCTTCATTCATCGTGTTTATATTTCAGGTCATACCATATTATTATCCTTTTTAGGATTTACCATTAAGGTAAGCATACAGCCCGCCTGATGGTAAGCGGTTACCTTAGCCTATGGACACTTGCAAGGCCAGGGGTATCACTCGTGCGTTGCCGAACCTGTTAATTAAGGAGGAATAGTTGGGCCGGCAGCATAGGAGACATTCTGCCGTGCATGACAGCGGCGGTAAAAAAAGACCACCGGTCCACCAACTGCCAACACAACGCTTCCTCGCGGAGCTCTGGTAATCAGTTTTCTGGTTATCAGTTTATTTAAGTAAGCAACTGATAAAGCATTTGCTACATATTTTGTTTATTTATAATCACAGCGTGTTTGGGATGTAGAGATTTTCAGAAGAGAATTCCCTCCTAATAACATACTCTCTTTCAGTGTCCTCCCTTATAATCCTGTTTCTAGCTAGACATTCCTATTGGGTATTCAATATTTTAGTTATAAGTACATTTATAAAATGAATTGAAATAAATTAAGGCCATGAAGTGTTTGCACAAGTGTTATGCGAAAAATCCAACTAAATCTAAATCATTTTACAGATTTCTTGATTTGGAGACTATCCATACTTATAAAACTTATAAATAATATGCGAAAGTAATCCTGTCCGTCGGCCTGTTTATTACCTTTTCACGCCTAAACCGATGCATGAATTCTGATGAATTTTGGTGTAGGTAGTAGGTAAGATTGGATGTTGGAGAAGGACATACGCTACTATTTATATCGAAAAGTCCTTTGGGATGCAAGTGAAACGGTAACAGGTAGTGGTAATTTATGGAAAAATGCAGTCTTGTTGTTTGAGATCCCACTAATGGCTGCGCACTCACGCTAGCGGTCTAAATGATTTAAGTAGTTTATCCGTAACCACACTTACGATAATATAATGTTACCGTTTATCACTCAATAGTACCTACTTTAGGTAAGAATTTGTTAGGCAACGGTGTAAGTAGTCGTGTAATCCGATGCATTGGGGTTTTACTACTATCTAATTTTTTTTTTAGTAAAGCCGTAGAGTAGCAAGTACTACGTGCCAAACCAGCCACCCTCCACCCTTCATTAAAATTATTACATACCGCAACGCTCCCCGCAGTTTGTTGTAGAGTTGGTTGTCTTTAAATAAAGAGCCGGGAATGGACACGAACAAGATTGTACCTACATCGTACCGTTCTTTCTTTCTACACGTAATCAACACAAACACATGGATACCTAATTCGTATGGTGTCCGAGACGTGGTCCAACTTGAACGTAAGAACTGAATTTTCATAGGAATTTTCTCGATAAATATTAAATGAACTTTGTTTTATTTACTAGACTAGGCTCTAATGTAATATACAACGCTATCAATACAGTACTCCACTTCTGGTTAATAAAATCATAAATTCAATACTGTATTCACTTTAATAGATAAGTACGAAAAGGATCATTAGGATAGAAAAACAACTAGGATACAGGAATTGTAAGACTCATAAATTTACATAGGTACCTATGTTAGGTAAGATTAGTAAAAATAAAACCAAAATTTATATTGGGAAAAGAAATAAGTAATAATAATTTTATAGAACTCAATACATTTTTTTAAATATGTTTATTATATTATATTCACTCCAGAAATATATTAATTTATCGAGTGTGAATTTAGTTAATAGTAAAATAAAACAATAATCATTCGTGTAGCAAACTTATTCGCAACTGCATATACTTACACAATATAGGTTCACCAAACATAATGTAATTAATAAGGCAAGCAAAATAAATAAACAAAATATGAAACATTCGCATCGCGCCACTGTGCTCGCTTGTCAAATTATAATTACTTACACAGGTATTTATTATTAGGTTATTGTAGTTAAAAAAATAAAATAAAAATAAGATAAATATCATTTGGTTCATAAAGAACTTGTTCATACTGAGACCGATCAAGCGGTCTGCGGTTGTGCTAAAAAGAATTACATTCTTATCATCAGTAGAACGAATGTAGGTAGAACGTTTTAAAATGATTTATTTTTATGGGATAGGAGGATAAACGAGTTTAAATTAAATTTAAATAAATTTAAATTACTCAGAACGCTATCAGTATGAGCATGCTTTAAATGGTTAGTAAAAAGAAAAACAAAATAATCGCTTTAATTTGTGTACATAAATAGGGAAATAGAAAGGAGTGTGAAATGAAAATGGGTGTGTAAGGGTTTTTTTATCGTAATTTTAGCTTTGATTCGCGAAAATCTTCATCCTCAATAGATTTGAGTGTACAAGTTTAAGTAAGAGATATAGAAGAATATACAGAGAGAATAGAGAAACTTTAACGATGGTTTAAGACCGACGAGGCGAGAATTTATTTTTGTATGGTAAAATTTCTCTCCGTCTCGCCCATCTTTGGTGTAAAATGTGTAAATGCGCGAGGATGTGCGAGGAGAGATTTGAAATATTTGTTAATACAATATTTAACTTTACTGCTGCAATAATAGAGTACCTACTTATTACTTTGTACAACAGATAGAGCTAGCTGTAACTGCTTAGCTGTCAAACGTAGCGAACCGGCGCGAGACATGTAAAAGGGTCAGCGAGATTTTAATTCACGCCCATCTCATAAAGCACCATATCATATACATCCTTGGAATATCAGTGAGAGTTTTTCGATCCGAATTTGTAAAGCGTGTTAATAAATACGCACATAACAATGTAGGTACCATTTACACACAACAAACGTCCAATCACGAGCGTGTGCAAATCACCGGAATTACTGTTGAGGAATCCCGGATGTAGGTGCTATTAATGCGGTATTTTTCTCTTATAAAATAATAGATAGTATCTATTATTATCATCCGTATATTTATGTATCTGTTGTACACGAGTCTACTCTCGCATGCCGAAGCGGTTGACTCTTATACGGCTATAGAAGCGTAGCAGGACAGAGCGGAAAGGGCATTCCTGTAGGCGGCTGACTCGGGAAGTTCACAAGATAGTAATCTTCGTATACTTAAATAGCCAAATCGGCAGCGTGCACCAGGTTCTACGTGCATCTTTCTGAAAGGCTCTAAGAACCCCCAATATTCGAAAAGGGCGCAGCGGTTGTTGCGGACCGAAACCTATTCCAGCAGCGGAAGAAATGTGCTGGTTTATTCCGATTGCAGTCAGTATAGCCGATGTAACACCTTGTGCCCGGTTCAAATCCGACATAAACGACATGGTTTTTGTCATGGTTTATAATTCACCACCCATATCGGTATCACTGATTCAAATCCATAAGTATCTGTATCCTATCGGCCAAAACTCGTATTGATGCTTCCCTACCTAAGATTCTTACTTCTTTCTGTTCTGTTCTCCATATCGCTATTAAGTAATATTTACGTTGATTCAGCGTTAAGCTGCGGTTTCCGCGGTTGGTATCTGGATTGAGGACTGCTCTTAAAGCATCACGTAAACCGACGGTCCCAGTTATCATTATAAGTAATATACAATACAAATATTATATAAAGATATCTTACAGCTATAGGTGTACCATCATAGGTAAAAAAACTTGACAACCAGTCTATCCTTAGTTAGGATATCGGTATTGCCTATAAACCGGTACGTGAAATTCTGTTGGTGTACCTAATTATATACCTATTAATAAATAAATAAAGCAGTCGTCTCTGCAAAGTCTGTTGTGACTGAAAGAAGAGCCTGACATAGTTGGGAAAAGGTTGGAAGGACGATGATAGGAGTCGAAAGGCTCCATTGAAAAATAGTAGATAAGTATTTTGTAGTTAGAGGCCATTCACACCTACGTGGTGTGAAACTCCAAGACCTGCCGCGCTTATAGGTACTGCAATATTACAGCAAGAATCGCACTAAGTTCCGCAATATTCTGATTACGGCCACACAATTGCAGTAAGACATTTCCATCAATTTTTTTAACGGAGTTGCGCAGCGGTCCAGGTATCGGCCACTGCGCAAGAATTCGCGGGTTCGTTTCGCGTACTCTACAAATATGGGCCAAGCACAAACAGGGACCCGGAACGATTATTTGTAGGCCATCTACAAATAATCGTTCCGGGTCCCTGTTTGTGCATGTGAGATTTATTGACTTAACCCAGGAAACTCCGAGCCAAGTATCGTAAAAAAATTACGAATTCAAAAATTTAAGCACTTGACGTTTTTCAGACTGTTCTAGGCAGCTTCGTGCCCACTGCTGGGCCAAGGCGTCTTTTCGATCCTTCCAGATTACAAGAATAAGTCTCATCAATCTCTAAGTTTTAAGTTCCTTTATACATACTTAAGCCAAATTCTTACTTCATTAAATTCTCATTTTAATGAATTTAGATTTTATAATTTTATCAAATATTAATTCTTTGGTGGTGTACCTTAGAAACTCTTGACTATACTGCACTTGAGCCATTGTGAACAGTTCACAAACAAAATATAAAAACTTATAACAAAAATATTATGGTAGGTATATTTTTCAAAGATAATATTCTTACTACTTACCTATTTTATTTTGAGATTGTATTAAGTAATATACTTATTTAATTTAATTGTATAATAAATATCCCCTTTATGTTATTGTATGGTGTAATACTTGTTCTTAATTTATTTCAAATAAGGGTCCAACATTATAGTCCGGACTGGGTTTATTTCAATTCATAAATAACATATAACAATGGTGAGAACATCATTTTATTATTGTGTAAGGGGACAACATAAGATGTATAAAAAACCATCCAATAAGAATTCATCAAATTTATAGGGTAAGAAATATGTGACTAATTTATTAAAGAATGGTTACCCTTTAAAAGGTTTGTAAAATTGGGTTTTCAATTGTATCTGCTTGTTGTTGCTGGACAGAATAATAGCATTATAATAGTTGGTTAAAAGAATTTTGATATCTTACAGCTTTAATGTTATTATCAATTCAAGGAAGATACAAGGAAGTCTAAATTCAGTACAATCTTGATGCTCCCTCACTTCCTGCAGTTGTAAACGATAATACTAAATTAAGTGTATAAACTTGCAGAGGATATGAGTAATTTATTCTTACTAACTTGACCACAGTTGGGATGATTTGTTCACAAAGAAAATGAAATAGAGTAAGTTGTAATGGAGCATATACTAAATATATTTAAATACTGACATATGATAAGGAAAATAGACATTATTAAAAAAAACTAAGATTTACTACTTTGATTTAAACCTCAAAAGTTGAAAGAGATACTTTTAAACCAGTTTTAAGTTTATTATAGTGGTGGATAACACTTTACAAGAAGGGTAGAAGTGGTAGAACGCACGGCGAGTGCCCGATAGACTTGTTCTCGCCATATCAAAAGTAAGAACGATACAAAGTTGCGACGACGTAGAGCATATTCTGAGAAGCGTTGTTGACTCGTGCAGTGTTTTGCATTCCTTGGTACACCATGTGTGACAAGGTAACTAGTCGAGCGTGAGCACCAACACACATAACTTTATCACAACATAAAAATCAACCACTGCAAACTCCTATAGCATATTTTATTTACCGAAAACATCAGCTGGACAATTACGACTAATGATAAACTTATTTCGAACACGTAACATGAAATAAAGATTTTGAAATAAAGTTCTAAAAGTTCCAAAAAACAGAAAATAAGAGCTATTTTAACTTAAAAATAATCTCAATTAACAAATTATCGATCTACGACTAACGCAGACTTACTGCATTCTTACCTTCAGATAACTCCAAGTCTAATTCGGCTAATTTGTCTCTTATCTCGTCCGGCAACTTTGATATATCAACACTTAAGTCAGCCATCATGGCAAAGCACTTTTTCCACACAAAACAAATAAAGTTTAACTATTACAATTCAAGAAACCATCGTGACACATGGCCATCTTGAATTTTGAATAATTTCTGAGTTCCCGACTCCGACTCGCCAAACTACTGATACTAGTTCGTGGATGTAGACACCAGAGACCGCTAGCAACGAATCAAAGACAAAACGACTCAATGACAATATAGTATTTAAAGAAGATGGCTTGTTCTCAGTTGCACAAAACTGTTGTTACAACTTACAATAATATTCCCAAAATGTTAAAATAGCCAATGTTTATGCGTTTATACGATCTCTTTATAAACACAAGGACAATAACGGCTTAAAAAATAAATGTTAAATTGAATGTAATTTATACTATCATGTTCATTGTTCGACTCAGCCCGCCAAATTCAACTTGGTTCATTGGATTCGAACTCAAGACCTTTTGATTTGTCATTTTGGCAAACCAACAGACATACCACTAGACTATCACTTCTTTAGGGCAATGCTTATAGAACATGTTATAGACCAACAAATTGTGAAATTAAATTAAAACTTGAATTTGGCGGGCCAAGAGAATGCCTTCACCTCAAAATCTCGCCTCAATACACTTTTATTCTCATATTGCTAATACTTGGTGAGTTACCATTAAAAAAAATTGAATGAAGCTTTAGTGTGGCCAAATAGGCTTAAACCGATATTCTATATAGTTATACCGATAAGTATAAAACAGTGTTGCTAACTCTAAAAATATCTTAAAGCATTTAACATATTTTTACCCGACTACGAAAAAGGAAGAGTTGTATTGAGTTTATTTTTATATTTATTTCTGTAAATCCTTCATGGCTAACTTTACAATGATGTTTAACACTTTTTTTAACTAGATGGCGCCGGCATTTCCTTACTGACTACATCTGAGAAGAAATAGTTTAACAGTCTATGTATGTAGATACTACTAGTATTTATTAGTCACCAAAAAAAGTTTATCAATTCAAAGAAGCCCCGCCTCCGGGGAAATTTAACAGTTCCACACAGATACGTAGTTCCTATCGATTCAAACGCACAATATCAAAAAATTACCCCACAATGACAAAACGCAGACACATCCACAAATTAGCGGATGACTTTGTAAACATGTATTAGAAGCATTGTCTTCATTGTTTTAGAAGCGACGGTAGCCTAATGGCTAGGGCGTCGGACTTACCGGTTCAAAACCCGCCCGTTGCACCACCGACGTGAACCCACTCGTAACACAAGCATTTATTTATTAGTACGAGGGGTTAACAAGAATACTAGTAATGTAGGCGTGACCAACATTGCTAGTAAGCTTTAAAAAAAAGTCACAAAACGATATGGCAGGTTTTTTCATACTACTAAGGTGGCAAACAAGCATACGGCCCTCCTGATGGTAAGCGGTTACAGTAGCCTATGGACGCTTGCAACACCAGGGGTACCACTCGCGCGTTACCGATCTTTTAAAAAACATTTCACACCCTTTTTGAAGAACCCTATTGTGTAGTACTTTGGGAAAACCTCAATGGGGAGCTGATTCCACAACCTGAGTTTGCGGAAATTCCTCTGGAATCCCACAGTATGAGCCCAGAGTGGTTCTAAGGTATGTGGATGAGGTGTGGTGATAGAAAGTAGCTGTTGGCATCACTCATCACATCAAACAATTCCTCAGAACACTGCCCATTTTGCAAACGGTAGAACACGCACAGAGAGGCAAAGTCTCTCCTCAGACTTAAGGGTTCTAAGCCGTTTATGAGATTCAGATAGTTGACAATCCTAAATACACTTTTCTGGACCGAGTTAAAAGGGTCAAGCTGGTATGCTTGTGCTCCCGCCCATAGGCAGTACTCCATATGGGGCCGGACATGTGACTTCACGTTTGCGGTGAAGTACCGTGTTGCCTTACCTTACCTTGTTTCACCCCGAGTTTTTTGGATGCCATCTTGACCTTGCCCTTCAGATGACTGCAGAATCGAATGCTACTAGGAATGTCAACGCCAAGGATCCCAACACTGTCACAGATGTTAAGGAAGGTGTTCTGGAATTGAAGAGCGACAGCAAATGCGGTGAACGCAAAAAAAAACACTAATAACTAATCAAGCAAGTATCCAAAGTTATCTCGGTGGTTCCTACCACCGAGATAACTTTGGATACTTGACAATCTTCTTCTCGGGATCTGACTGGCTGGCGACCACCCTTACGTCGGAGTCTGTCGTAAAGTACCTTAATGGTGTGTGTTTCAACTTTTGCGAGTAACAGCCAGTTCCTCCTCGGTTGCTGCGGCTCTGGCAGTATGCAGTCTTAGTCTTAAAGCTCGGTTACGCATCAACCACTCCTCTGGTGTTACAGGTGTCCATGGGTGGTGATGAATATTTACCATCCGGTGGCTAGTCTGCTCGTCTCCCGAAATAATCAATAAAAATAAACAAATATTCGCGCGGCGCGTCCGGTCAATCTGTAACGCATATAGTTACGGTTTGACTGCCTCTACTGCTACTTTTTAAAATTTACCAATTTTAAAAAGTAGCAGAAGAGCACACAAAACGTTCTTTACAACAAAAAAATAATAATTGGAAAATGCAAACAAATTACAAAAAGATTAAGTTAAAACGACGTCACCTTATAGACGTAAATTCAGAATGTGAAGACAAATTTCGACTCGGTGAATGGGACTTGCGGTGGCTTAGTTGGTCATAGCGTCTGCGTCTGGTGTATTAAACTAGAAAACGCAGGTTCGAATCCTCACCAGTCGAATTTTTCCTTCACTAAAATATGTATAACTTTCGTTTATCACGTATTTTAAATTTTCTTTGTAACGAAGGATATATGTTTGTCCGGTCTTTTAGATGAACACTCTGTTTATACAATTGTCATGTGTCATTGAGTGGTCATGCGTCATGAACCTCTTTTATAGACAGTTTACAACACTTTTATGTTTTACATTGTAATTAATGTCGCTGACGTTACGTTAAGATGTAAATTGTGGAAGAAAATTCGACATCACCAGTTTCGACAATTTTGAATCATACAGATTCGAAGCAGCATCTATGTTTCTTTACAGTAACTTCTAAAGGTTACCTACCAATACACTGTGTTAAAAAACCCTGTCCGATTCGAAAGGGGCATTTATTTATCAATCACATCACCAAATTAAATAAAAAACATTCAATATTCATGACAGTAAACATATTATAAACTTTAAAATTCAAGGTAGTCGTGCCAAAATTGCGTCAATTACACACGTGGATTATTTTCGAACGCGTTCAGATATGGCGGGAGGTAATGCATTATTGGCCTGAGCTAGTTCATTATTCCTTTTTATTAACTTATAGGTATTACTTTAAGTAATACTTCAGCCTATGTTCTGTTACATAATAATAATTAATAAACAAAAATAAGAATATTTAACAAGTCATCATAATCTTCCTGCCTCTGTCCCAATTTATTTGAGGTCGGAGCAGCATTTTCCTTTTCTTATATACATCCATGTCAGCCGTCGTATCTTGAATCACTCCCTTTTCCCCAATTTCTCCATTCTAGTTACTCCACACATCCACCTTGACATGAGTATGTCAAGGTGGATGTGTGGAGTAACTAGAATGTTGAGTAACTATGCTCCATGCAGTCTTCTTTCATCAATCATCTTAACGGCCTCGCACTCTGATCCATGCAACACGATAGGACTTATAATGGATTTATAGATTTGTTTATTTGATTTGGCCTAGGTTGTGAAGATATTGATGTTTATTCGTTCGCATTAGCGAACCTGTTGCGGTTTCACTCCAAAGAATGAGATAAAAGAAAGATTCTCCAAGGTTCAATCTATCCATATGTAAAGCAATTCATCAGAATTGGTTCAGTTGGTTGGGCCTGAAAACTTTACAAACAAATACATATACGGGTTTATTTTCGCTTTTATAATAAAAAGAATGTAGTTGGCATTATTATAACTATTTTTATTTAATTATAAAATAAATTAAACTATTTTATTTTTCTAAGTCCGCGAGAATGTAAGGTAAGAATGTTTTCAATTACAAAATCTTAATAATTTTCTTATATGGCAATATGGTATGATTGTTGTGCTAGGTGGCGCTAGGCGTTTTCTTCTTCCGTCATTCTCATTCGCTGCCTAGTTTTTCTTTTTGCATTCGGTATGTAGGTACATTAGTGGGCTCATGCTGTTTAAATTTATTCTCGTAATGGCTGCCACGCTAAATGTCTAGTTTATTGGTTATGTCATGTACATAGAATCGGTGTCCGAATGTGCAATTCGTACAATTCAACAAGTGTACGGAATAATGGTCGCGTGAATGCTTCTTAGTATCTATCTCCCTGGAACGTTTCCTCTTTCATGTTTCCTTTTTTGGCAATTAAGTTATGGACTCGGCGTTTGTGTACTGTATGCAGTAAAAACATAATCTATGCTCCGTGAAAAGTGTTTGCATGGACCATATTGAGTGCTAAGTGGTTTGTCAAGAGTTAAAATGACGGATAATAGGTCTTCGTCAGCGTTGTTCAAGAGAGCGGAGCAGTTGAAGAGATGGGAAGAGTCGGACACGAACAAGCAGTCACCGACACCGCGTCGGGCTTCAAGGATTCAGTTTTCGTCCGGGATAGTGTTTTTGGCGGCATGTACGGCTGGCGACAAAGATGAAGTGCAGAGACTGTTGAAAAGAGGCGCCGATATCAACACCGCTAATGTAGATGGCCTCACTGCTCTTCATCAGGTAAGGAAACACAGAATCCTGTCTTTAAAATTTTATCCTGTCTTTCGACACAGTTCTGTTCACTAACTCATCTGCATTCTTACGACGCATTTCATTAAAATTGTTGTTTTGGAATGCAATTAAAATGTCATCTTATTTACTTGACCTTTTAACCACACCTGAAGCATTTTCTATCTAGTTCACTCATGTACAAACTTTCTTACATAGCATTTCATTTTAGTAAATAAGACATGTCAAACTGTATTCTAAGTAATTATATTTTATCTTTTTATTACTTATGTATTTCTTTTTCAACATTCTAAGAACAATAAAATATGTAGTAAGTAATTGTTTTGTCACAAATATTCTCAATTTGATTACTACCAAATCATGCTGCAATACAAATAATACATACAAAATATTGTTGTGTGTCAGCTTCCAGCAATGTTGACAAGACTCAATATATGTAACTTCAAGGAAATTGAGATAAGCACAGGATGATGATGATTCTTACTAATGATAAATATAAAAAAAGCATCTTGTTAAAAACATTTCATTAAATAAATTTTTTTATAACTATGGTACTCATTATATTATCTAATATATTGACATATTTAATGAATTTTATCTGGTTTTACTTTGCTTAATTGTTTTGGGGCTTATTTTAAATAATGTCAATTGGTAATACATACATTAGGTACATATGTTAGGAGGTTATGTGCGAGTTGGTTTATTCCGTAGTTGAAGGTAATGATTTGTGTGATTAAATTTCAATAATAAATCTTGTGATTAGTTTACTAGAATTTTATGGCCGATATGCTTATTTTGCACCTAGGACAATTAACAAAAAAAACAATTCAATGAGTTATGATGTCATATTATTATTGTTAAAAGTACAATCCTTGATTACTGAGTGGTTATTGTGGTGACAGTACTTGTGTTCAAGTATTTATCATCGCTTTTGACTTCAATACTAATGTTTGCATAATTATAATTGTTAGGTTAGTATACAAAATCAATTATAACTGGGTAACTTGCAACCTGCAGTTTTGTTGCTTCTTCAGTTTGTGTAAATAAAAATATTTTTTATATCTCCTGTAAGTAAATTTTGGGGATAGAATAGAAGCCAAAACAATAGTTTTATTTTGAACTGCTGCCGTATCTTAAAAACAGGTTACGTCCCATTACAATTCAATAAATAGATTTTGAGATAAAGCTTTACGGGCCGATTTTTTCATCGCCAGATAACTTTTAACTGAAGAATAAAATTAACGTTTGACTGATTTATATAGAAAATCAATACTTTTATATCGAATTTATCCTCCTATTAAGTTATCTGATGATGGAAAAATTGGCCCTAAACATGCAGCCATAAACATTTACAAAGAAGAGGTCTTAAAACTGGACATCTTTAAATAATGTTGTCAGAGACTTTTTCACTGCTCCCTGTTGGGTATGGATCTCCACTAATAATGGCCTGGGCCCACTTCACACATGATGTAGAAAATTTCTCAGGCATACTATTTTTGTCTATATTTTTCCTCTACTATTTTTACTTTTTTAAGTAATTATTAATTTCTATAAGTTAAAAGTTCATACCTTGAATTGGAATTATCATATTACCTAAGACCTGGTTGGCCCATGATATAACCATATGCCAATGGGTCAACCAAGTCATCACTGGCATATCATTGATTATAATCTGATTATATTATATTTTAAAATTGGTCCAGTAGGTTTGGAGCCTATTCAATACAAACAAACAATCAAATGTTTCCTCTTTATAAGTGTAGATGTACTGTAAATATTTACAATGAAATTCTAATAGATCTCTCTAAAAATGCTAGTCTATATTATAAAAGAAGAATCTGACTGATTGACGAAACTACAGGAGCTAGATCCCTGAACCTTTGCATGCTGGTTTCTTTTGCACTGTAGATGAGCACTAAAAAGCGATGTTTGGAAATTCAACCCTTACGGTGGAAAAAACGGGGTAAATTTTGTGTGGAAGTCTGCACACACTACCATGTGTTTGACATACACACATATCTAATAAACAATGTCAGCTGTACATAATATCTCGACATCGTCAAGATATGTACAGCTGTCATTTGCTGTTAACATTTTGAGAATTGTTTTCTTCCTTATAAATTTTATTTTATTCAGTCAATCCTAATAAAAAAATTATTATCTAAGAAATCTACTATCTATCCAATCTTCCCAAATTGCCTTTTTCGATCTGTTTTGCTGCCATAAGTTTACACTAATAAAATGTTAACACATGCAAAGATTCAAGATTGATGGAAAAATAATGACCAAATTCCATCAGAGTAGGTTTTTTAGGAATAAATATTTTAAATAAATGCTACCCAAGTATATACAAAATATGCTATGAGAACAATTTTTATTTTTGATGGTTATTTTACTTATGTGCCTACATAGTAAATTATGATTGACTGTCGTTATAAATATCATATTTTAATATTGATTGGATTCTGAAACTTACTTCCGACAAACGTTTCTCTGCCGAATGAGCTTCCGACAGAACGTTTCGTTTATGAGTTGTTCAACGATAAAACCTTTCAACTACGAACGATTCGCCGACAAAACGATTGACAACATTTCATTTTTTAACACCCTTATACTTATTATAATTTTATTTGAAACTAGATAAAAAAATAGGATACCCGTATTTATCATTTTCCTGAGATTTAAGTCAACAACGAAATAGGTAATGTAAGATTATGAATAATTATGATAGATGCCAAACTGACATAAAACAAGTCTTTTTAAGGGTCAGAAAAATGGCGTCATGTCATCGCTTCACTCGTTTAACCAACCGTACAAATGACTTCATTTGGCACTTACGTCTATTTAGAATAGGAAGAACTTCAAAATCGAAAATCTATATGAAAATTATTGAATCTCAGGAAAATGATAAATACGGGTAATCTATGTATGTTCAAAAAAATTAAATGTTGTCAATTAATCGTTCTGTCGGCGAAACGTTCGTAGTGGAAAGGTTCTTTCATCGATTCGCTCATGATTAAATCGTTTTGTCGCCGAATCGTTCCTAGTTGAAGGTTCTGTCGGGAGCTCATTCGGCACAGAAACGTTTGTCGGAAGTAAGTTTCAGAATCACTTGATTGTGACAAAATAACCTTTATTTTATCACTTTTTAAAATTTTAGACTAGTTTGTTACTTTTGTTAGTTTGTTATCGTAGACCGCAGTGTCGCTTAACATCAGGCGAACTGGCGGTCAACCATGAGCCTATCAGGAATAAAAAAAAGTTTGTTACTGAGAAATACCTAGATTACTTTTCAAAATGGCTTTGAGTTCGCCCCTTCTTATGTTTGTGGTCATTTATTATTACGATAAAAAAGAGTTCGTCACTAAGAAACAACAGAGTATAAGAAAGGATTGTCGTTTAATAGATTCATTGAAACCTGGAATGCATAATATATTGAAGGACAATTTGATTGATTCACCCAAAGTTCTTCTACCTCCGCTTTATATAAAACTTAGGACTCATGAAACAATTTGTGAAAGGACTATCAAAGCAAGAAGTGTGTTTCAAATATCTATACTTATAATAAATCTGTAGAGAGGTCAATTCTGTACGTGAAATATATTTCCAAAATAACTATCAGCGGGTGATTAGTGATCGATACTGATGCCAAAAATGCAATCAGTTTAATTTTTGTCTGTCTGTCTGTATTTCGTTATAGAAACAAAAACCACTCGACGTATTTCAACGAAACTTGGTACAATTGTTCTTCATAGTCCTGGGCAGGTTATAGTATACTTTTCATCACGCTACGATCAATAGGAGCAGAGCAGTGAAGGGAAATGTTGGGAAAATGAGTGATTCATGAGAAAGGTTTCAAGCTATAAAACATCACGCTACAACCCTTAGGAACGGGGCAACGCAGGTGAAACCGCGGGCGAAGAACTAGTCTATAATAAATTTCCATCACTTTCAAGCGTCAAGGTTAAAGAAGGTAGGGTAAGGTAAGGTTAGTTTTAAAGTTTTTGTCAACAAAAACCCCTATTTGTTGACAAAGACTTTGAAACTAAAATGAACTTTGAAGAAAAGGAAGAATAAGTTTCTTTCAAAAAGTTGTTAAAATGTCTGGACAGTAACAAAAGTTACTACGACATCCAATGAGTGAAAAACATGTTTTCACTGGGGACTGGGAATTGGGATGCAACACGACCTTATATTAAAAGTCCTTTTTCTAAAATCTCCATCTTTGACATACTTAATTTAGACATACTTTTTTTTATTATAAAAAAGTTAAAGACAGTAATAATTACTTATGTTAGCAAAGCAATATGAGATGCATTTTAATAATAAGTATAATTATGTGATTTTGCCATGTAGAATTAAACTAACCAACATCGGGGACCGAGGCACTAAAGGGCAGTGCAAGCTAACGGCCGGTCATAACAAATCAGTCAGTGCATTTGCATACTAGAATTGTGACATAAGGTCCATACAAGTAACGTCAAAATCTTTCCTATCTTTAGTAAGTAAATCTATCGCCAGAATTGTTATTGGGACCGGCCGTAAGCGAACTAACTAGCTGAGCTTAGCTTGTAGTGGGAACTACAGTATACAAAATGTCACGTCTTTGTGACCTAAGTTAAACAAAGTTAGGATTTAGTTAGTTCGCTTAGCTCGTAGTGTGGCCTGTCCTATAGGCAGAAACGGAGATGGGCTGGAAATTCATGTAGACCGTTAGACCGAAACAACTATCTCATGATGTGGGCCATTAGGATCTAGAAGATCATGTTATAATTTTTATTTAAAGGAGTATCTATGGAGTTACTTGCCGGTTCTTCTCCATAAGACTCACTATTTGGAACCGTGCCCCTAGTTTTAACAACAGAAGTATCTGTAATATTGGTCTCATTGATATAAAACATTTGATTTTGACTTTGCAGGCTTAATGCATTTCGTGTTGCGACAAGCGCAATGACATTGATAATTCAGGATAGCAGCATTTTTCGCAAATAGATTTGGAAAAATGTTTTATTGTTAAAATTTTGCATTTGTTCAGATGATTGGCGTAACTTGTTCCTGTATTTCTGCTAATTTGACTAGAGATTTGATTGTTGTAACACTAATTTCAGTTTTATCGATTTATTTCTAATCGACTTCCGCAAATCGATGTTTTGAGTCGAACCCCGCATACCGAATCACGTGTGTCGGTTTAGCACTCGGAATAACTTTCTATTGTTTCGGCTGAACACAACGTCATCGGTACAGAATTAGAATCTGACTGTCTACAACACTATCTCATACGTCACCGCGTACATTGCTGGCTAAAATCGAAGTGACTCGTGCGCTGACATTTAGCACAGCGTCGATGTATAGGGACCGAGTTGAGTTTTACGATATTGCTATGTATTCACTTTTGATGTAATTAAGAAGACTATTAATGTAATTAAAGGTCGTAGAGCTAAAGCATCGACCGTATTGTAGGAGCATCCGTTGAGCGCTTGATGCAATAAATTACATACCCATTGAAATAAAAACGAAATAAATTACTTTAAAAAAAGCAGTTGGTCCTGTTCTTCCCGAAACTGATGACCCATATTATTGAAGTGCTTTTAATACTAAGGTCGTTTCTGTATTATCAGTGGTGGATCCAGGATTTTAGGTTGGGAGGGGCTTATTAGAATGTAGCAAGATTACTTTTTTAAGTAATTTAAAATTTGTCAGGTATGCACTTGAACGATTGGGGGGAGGACTCCAAAGTGTGCGGTTTTCGAATTCTTCTTGCATACTTCTTTTGCTTCTTCCACATTCATAAACCTTCGCTACGCACCTGACCTTTCTGAAGGATTTCTCCAATAAGATCGGCGTATGTCCTTCTAGGGCGACCTTTACCGATGCTGCCGCTGACATTCGCCTTATAAATTCCTTTTGTCCAAACCATCTCAGCTTATTCTTTCAATACGTGTCATTACATCATATTTCAGCCCGCAAAGTTGCCTTATCACACTGTTCTTCAATCTATAATTCTGAGTTACTAGGAATGTTGAGTGGAGGAATGCATCATTCGTTCATTCTTCCACTCAACATGCCTAGTAAGCCAATTGTGGAGGGGTCCCACTATCAGAACTGTCCTTCTTCAGAAGCAGTTTTGTTTACTACCGAAGAATTTAGGTTGACGATGGTATCAAAATGAGATTTAACAATAAAAAGTATCAACAGTGTTTAAAACCAGTCGTAAACCACCCAAAACGCTGCTACAAACTTTTTACAGCATTTTAAAAAGTTTCATATTGTATACGTGCGCTCTGCCGTGTTGAATTCATAGCCATTGTTCCATTTCAAGAAAGAGATGCATTGATACTTCCACTTACTTCATATTTCACTTGCAACGAAAACATTGCTTTACGAAGTTTATATTTCATTGCTTCTGAAGAATCAGAATGCGTTATTCTTCTTGTCAGTAAGTTGTTGTGAAGAATTTCCAAAACATTACATACCAAAAGTTTTATTCTATGATCACGTTTTCGCGTCACAAAATTTGGGTTATTTCTAACAATAAGGTCCAAATTTTTCGTGTTGGATTCCTTTCTATGTATTTATTTTCATGTTATTTTCAGAAACATTATTTTAAATCTAGTCTTCACGTCATTTTACGGTATGTTTGTGTATATACAGAAACATAAACACATTTAAAATATGTAGACTTTGATTCCGTTCGACATTTCCCCAAAACACCCACGCTTTCCTATTGTTAGAATAAAATATATATGTAGCTTAACTACATTCTGGCCCATATTCGTAAGTAAACCACTGTATTCTTTTCTGGAAGTATCATTAGAATATCTGTGAAAACTATGATCATCACGATCATTTGAAGCGATTGAAAGTTCAGTTTTTTGACATTGTCGTTTTTTGGACCAATTGCTTCATTTAGTGCTGGCCTGACTCCAGGAAGTAAGTGTTTACCTACTTCCTTTACCTATTGTATGCCACATTGTTGGTTTTAAAGGTAACGACCACGGAGGTTTACTAGATTTTTGTACTTCAAAACCTTGAATAGTCGCTATCGATTGCTAATGATGTTGAAATTTTTTCATCCGTCATCCCATTGCCGAAACGATAGTTTGGTATTCTATTCGTTTTCGTGATACTCTAGTGATAATTTCCATAGCCAACTGAAAATTATGTTACTTAGGTACATCAGCGAAATATGGAAACGGTCGGAATATACTATTCTTAACCCGAATTTCTGGTACATGTGTTGCATCAGAGCTTGCCGTTGACGCATGGGAATACGATACTAACTGAACACGGTGCCGCATGCGCATATTTAAACGTGTATGTATAGTAAAGTAAGCAGCGTATAGGTGCCTGTAAACAAATACAAGGACACTTCAGGTCACGTTCATTTTCCCTGAAGAGTTAAGTGGTGGTTAACCACTATTTGACATTTTCTTGGCGTAAACTAATGATGATATATCTATAGATATATTATGATATAGAATGTTGATATGATGGAAATTGAAGACTCAAAATAACACCACTTGAAGTGCCTCCAGAATTGAAAATGGTAATAGAATTGACATTGCTATTGGGCAGACAAAACAACATTTTTCAATTTTTTTATGGGTGTTAATTGATACGGAAATTGTATGTTGTGATAATAGATTTAGTTCAGTGATTTTAGCTTCGGATTTATATTTATTTCCGTTGAAAGTTCCAATTCAATTGTAATTTTGATTTTGTCAACGTATCTGCATACGTTGCCCCAATGTGCTGTATGATGATAGCAACTAAGATACTTTATTGTTCCTTGCTACTTATTTTTCTCGCTTCAATAATTGGGACAGCGCTACTGCCATCTGCGATACCTTGAGGACACTTGACGGTTGAATAGTATGTACCAGGATTTTTAGCCTTTAGGTAGGTTAATTGGATTATATAGTATTTATTCTATGTAAAGATTTCAACTCTAATCTTTCATCTACCATTTTATTTACTTACCAGGTGGTTTTTCATCTAAAGCTAATATCTGGTAGACTAGGGCTGAAATTAAAAGAAAATACAAATCTAATAACACTTATACAGATAAACTCTACTGTTCCAAGGCCATTTTTATTTTCAGATCACTGAAGCCGTAATATTTTCAGTGTTTACTTCAAAACAATTTTACGGACGTTTTCCTTCGTAACTCAAAAATTACCAGTTGCTAGCGAACTAGAAATTAGGTCACGAATAGACAGTTTGTTATCTAAATCTATTTTCTTCGTTTTCATCATGCCAATCATATTATACTATGAATGTTGTTCAGGGCTTGCAGACGCCCGGGTTTTAACAGGACTGGTTAATCTAAATCTACACTATACGCGTACTGCAGATGTAATCTATGTATGTGCATAAAATAGATTTTTCACACATCCTTTTCTCCAAAGTTCTTCCTACAACTGAAGCGTCTCTGCTTTGTAATTTTGATGACCACTTGGACAATTAATTAGGGTCAGTTAGAACTGGTCGCCAAATGGGGTCAACATATTTTTGACGGATTTAACCCTGTAAAGGCAGATCTTGGCGTGTGATCTGGATGATTTTGCGTGACCGATCTTGCTACGAAAATTCCATTTGTCAAAGTCCCTAACCTCCTGGACAACTGTCTTTCTTACGCACCCTTAGAGCATTGGTTTCCTTGACGTCGAGATTATGAACTAGGTCCAATTCAGGAGACATTTGAAGGAAAAAATTGAGCTGCTCAGTTGAACTAGGCGGCACTTCACTTTGTGCCATAGGCTTTTGCATTAGGTACAAAGCTCAAACCCGACCCTTTATGGAGAAGTGCTCTCCGAACTCCTCTCTCTTCTTCATATTGCCTCTCCAGGTAATCGCATTTCTACTGCAGCCTCACAATGTTCTTACCCGTCTTAAGACGTGGAATAGTCGTTCTGTTGAAGTTTTCCCAGTGCGGCTCTTAAGGATCACACTTATTATGCTCTTCTACCCGTTTGCCGACGTTAAGTAATTATAAAAAAAATGACTAAAGTTGGTAACCCTACTTACGAATCATAATTGTACCTGAAGCTCATACTAACTGTTTTTACTGCTGCTAATATTGTGAACGTTTTTAACGCCTTCAGTACATTGCGTAGCGCATGTGTTAATAGATGCTTCCGTTTTTTGTAACTCTGTGTTCAAGATGAAAATAAGCTTCTTAGGATGTGATATAACGGCGCCAGCAGAATACATAATCATTTTTAACGTTCACATTTTATTGCAATTTTCCAAACTTGTAGAAAATCTACAATAAGTTCGGCATGAAGTAATGAAACTAATGAACTAACTGCTAATCTTGACAGTATTTTGCTATAGTATTGAGTTTTTACATATTAAAACGTATAATATGTGCTAGTCATGACAGTTATATTAAGTAGTCGGTTATCAGCCAAACGGTTGAGTTAATTTCAGTATCACTCTAACTAAGTAGGTTCTTAATTTCAGTGTGCTGACTATTGCAAATACTGTATTTAATAAAGTGTATCACATTTAAATTTTGTTAATACATGAAACAAGTTTAGTAATATAAATTATTATGTTAATAGATAAAACAATGTTATTTCATTTATTTTTAACAAGTAATTTGTTGTTCAATGAAGTAATCGTACCCCAACTTTTTAATGACTTATTTTCCCTTTAATAACTATATTCAAAGATGTGCGAGGGAATATTCCAATATGATAATGATCGGAGCGGTGGAGTTTATTCGTCAATGTGATAATTCTGCTCATTTGCAGCGATCAACCTTTTGTTGGTTTGGCATTTAACTCGGTCACAGTGTAGCAATGAACTACGGATTGGTGATTCAATTGCAACATCAACAAGCACGGTCTTGTATTTAGTTCTAGACACTTGCAAAAAGCCTTAATATTGCTGTCCCGTTCTTATTGGATTGTTGCTGCTCTCGATAATAAATAAGGTAGTTCTGATATCTTAAATTCTCAGACGATCATTAAAAATTGAAACGACAAGAGTCTCGACTGAGAATGAGGTTACTGCACGTTGAGCAAAATCCGCAACTGTGTTAGGTGACAGTCAAGATTTATTATTTAGTATCGGTTGCCGGGTTGGCAGTCGCCTCGCCCGTCAGTCGGGCAGCCTATCTGCGTACCGGTGGCTAAATATGACGGCTCAACTATTGCCGAGCTGTAATATGTACAATTCTGAATGTATCGAGCATTACCAAAATAAATCTTGAATGATTCCCATATTTATAGGTGTTATGCTCTGCAATGGTTTATGGATAAGGCCTATTCCTTTAACTGAAACATAAAACACCACGCTTACTCATTACATGGTAATCTGTAACCAATAAGATTGGACTGCGTGTTCTACCAAGAGAGACCTACACGGCGTAGTATAGAACATAGGATCATAATGTTGAAATACATGGTATTTTTGACGCATGTTACCCTATCAAAATCAAAACGTGCCCACTGTACCTACACCATGGAGGTTTCATATCATATAATGTGTTAAGTAATTTATAAGGAAGAAAACAACTGTCAAAATTTCAACAGCGAATGACAGCTGTACATATCTTGACGATGTCGTCGTTTAATAAATATGTATATGTGTGTGTGTATGTGTATGTCAAAACCATGGTAGTGTGTGCGGATTTTCACACCATGAATGATGTGAAAACCAATTTTTGGAAATTCAACCACCTTTGGGGTTGAATTTCCAAAAATCATTTTTTAGTGCTCGTCTACAGTGCAAAAGGAACCAGCATGAAAACTTTCAGGGATCTAGCTCTTGTAGTTTCGGCTGTGCCTTGATACATCAGTCAGTCAGTCAGGTTCTTTTTTATATATGTATATAGATTTAAATAGAATAACATCATAACAAAATGCTTGGGAAAGTGAACATTCCTTTATCCCTTACTAGCGGCCCGCCCGCGGTTCCACCCGCGTGGCCCATTTATAAGAGCCGTAGCGTAATGTTAAATAGCTTAAAATCTTCCTCTTGAATCATCCTCTATCTATTAAAAAAAACCGCTTCAAAATCCGTTGCGTAGTTTTAAAGATTTAAGCATACATAGGGACGGACAGACAGCGACAGCGACTTTGTTTTATACAATGTAGTGTAATTGTTATTGTTTCCATAATGTACGTAAACTAATTCTTGCGTGATCCTGTATATGACATTTTATTGTTACCTATTGGAGTACTGTTGGAGTGGGTGGGCGTGTCATCTGCAATACAATACATAGTATACATTAATCAGATTTTCGCCGTGACCAATGATTATGTCATTAGCATAGACTCGGTTAAAATAAAGAAAAAAATAATTTTGCCCTAATTTTGTGGGGGAGTCGTAGTCGTTTTTGTCGTGGGTAAAAGTTGCTAAGGGAATGTTCTGTCTTGACCTTAATTAGAGGTTAAAATAATATTTTAATATATGTTAGTATTTTATATCGGCATGTGACCGACCGCTGTGGAGGTCTTTGGGGGAGGCCTTTGTTCAGCAGTGGACTTCCGTTGACTGATATGATGATGATATGTTAGTCTTCGAAGTCTAAGGCCAGCACAGAGCCGCCCCCTAAGCATATGACGGTTGTCATTTATTATTAAGGTAAGGCAGTTGGCAGAATTTGGAAGAAGATAGGCATGTTTATGATGAATTAGTCAAATCTTTACTGGTCTAAGCCCAATTTTAGCATAAAAATATTAAAAGTACAATATGTAACAATTTGCGTAACACGCATAGGAATTCTTATTATTCGAGTTGTTTTTTGGCTCTTATGAACAATTTTAATAAATTAAGGGCAGGTGCAAAATTTATCAGGTATAATGTTGACAATTTGGCAATCGAAGTTGAGCATAGTTTTCGTTTGTGGTTAAAAAATCTTTATTCCTCAAAAGGAAAAATCTATATATATATATATATATATATAATTACAATAAAAACATTAGTGAACAAAGCTAGTAGCTTGGTACCCAAGATACAGGCTTGCCTAGTTTGGGGCCAATGGAAAAACGAAGTGTGCAATGTAAATTTTTTTTTGTTGGTCAATATTTTTTTTTTTTTTTCTTTTTCCATCAATTTACGCGGGTGAAGCCGGGTCGGGTTTAATATTATTAATTACATACGATTTTAATTTTGTTTTAAAGAATTGAAAATTATTGGTTTTCATTTCTCGTGGTATTTTTTTTAATAACCCGTGCTCCTTCATGTCATGTTTGCTATCGTAGTCCGTACGCGTCTTCGCAAGAGTCTTGGGCATGTATTGCTGCCAACTGTCGACATCGGAGTTGTTAGAGCGCCAAACATTACAATTACATTATGAATTACATCTTATTATGCTACAACAGAATGATGTGAGAGTCATCAATGTTCACATAATACTAGCAAATTTTATTTTGTCACTAGAAGCCTTTAGGGGTTATACCGTCGCAGGTCTTAGTCGAAATGGGCGTGCCCCCTCATCTCATAGCTTTTGTGAAAAACCTTTATGATTTGGGACACGGTGACGTCAAGATAGGCATAGCATGAGTAATGGATGAATCAATTAATCAGTTTCAATAAAAATATCATCATTTTCAATTGTAAACACGAAACACAAATTTCTCAGTTGTAAACACATAACATACAAAGCAACCCTTTGATATTATTTTAAAGATGAAATTAAATTAATTATATCCTCTGATTTGAACAGTATCCACTTGTATTTAGATCGAGAATGATTTATAAGAATATAAAATTGACAGGGTAACGTTCACAATCTTCACCGTGTCAAGATCAGCCGATTTGAATATATATATGCAACCTTGTTACAAAAATAAGAGTCACGCTAAACGTTTGCGGGGGACGAGTGGAAGCGTCGCAGAAATATTGTAACACAAACATATTAACAGTAAACCAAAGCGTAACAATATTTTTATTTATTTCAGTAATTGCTATTTAGCTGATATGTAGCAATGCTAGAAGGACAGGACATACTTTACAAGAGATGCAAGAGATTGCATGATTGATGATCATGTTTATCTTTAACCAATAATTCGTCAATTTGACAACACATGCATAGAAAGATGGTGGGAGCATTCGCACAACAGTGAAACAACAACGGTTTAAAATCTCTTATTGTTCTTGAGCATTCAATTTTAGTTATATGATCTGTTCTCATCTCCTGTGTTTATCCTAATTTACCTACTTCAGTCAGCTGATCTTTCTATACGATTTTGAGTCATTATCTCATCAGTAATGCTTTATTTTGAATATACTACGTCTACAAAGTAGGCATGCTGCGTATTTCACTGTACAATTTCTACAAACATCAATATACACATATATTTTGTGGCAGACGTACATATATTAGAGCCGCGTCCCGGCTCTGGTTCTCGCTTAAGATTTGTTTAGTCTCACCATTCCAATCCATGTCTCCTAAATGTCAGGTGTTTAACCTTCACCGCATGATATAAGATAATAGGTTAATTAAAATATTTAAGTAAGTAGTTGTATGGTATTGGTATTTTATTAAAGCTTTCAAAAAAATTGTCTAAATGTCACATCCGTAATCTTATAAATGTTTACAGGCTGTGTGTTCACCTCAAGACCGCTTATTTCTACCGGTAGTACTTTTTACATGAGCTGCGGTAATGACCTTCGTTGGTACAAAAAACCCTTATGAGGAAACTGATTTTACGAATGATTGATTGTATTTCGAGGAGCACTATGGTGTCGCCTCAGATTGTATAGAAACTGTTTCGAATAGAGTTTTTTTGGTGAATTTTGTCAGAAAAACGAACGTGTGCGGGCACGTTTCACGAGTGTTGTGCTTCAGTGGACCTGATTTTATGATTTTCTTAAAAAAATACATGTATTTAATCCTAAAATAAGTTCGGAGTTTAAACACCATGTTTCCGAGCGAAGCAAGAAGTGCCTGAACTGAACATCTTCATTAAAAATAATAGATTTTTTCCTATAAGTAACTCCAGCGCTCAATTTGTGATATTCATAAGTTTAACTTTATTTCTATGACCCAACTAAAGGCATCAGCTGTTTACTGTCACGCGAGTTGTACGATACAACCAAAAGAATAGTGCTATTAGTAGATCTGTTATTTAAACACTATTGTCTTTATCCCTGTTTACGCATTAATGGTGTAGTATGCTTCGAAGATTCCTATAATTCGAAGATTCATAATGCTTATTAGAATTGCTATAGTCTTGATTGATCTGAAAGCACAGAGATTAGTTAAACTGGAAATAACTACACCAAAGTTACTCGGTGACTACCGCAAATTCTCTATCTTGTGATACTAGATATAGGTACGGTTGCTATCCTTTCTAAGCCCTGCTCGCTGTTTACATCATCGGTCCGAGCCGGACTGATCATTTTATCGATTGCTATATATTTTTATATTTATGTTCCATGTGCGTACCGCATCTGGACGGCTGTGTGTGCCTGCCCTATTTATAAAGTGCGGTTAGTTACCTCAGATCAGATATAAACTACAGACGTGCCAATGACGAAAATTGTAACTGCGATGTAGCCATACCTGCGTAGGTTCGATAAATTACGCGTGTGCCAATGATCTTGTTATTACCGATAGATGTGAACACAAGAGTATTATGAATGAACAACTCCTTGTCACATATTTTATAACCTATATACAAACAGCTTGCAGATTCCTTTTCAATGGAGACGAATAAATAATCTTTTCTTTATTTGTTTATGTTCATAATAAAGCGAATGTGAGTTCCGAATAAATACAAAACTATTGTGTAGTAGTGACTTTATGAGCCTGGTTTTATGATTACATTTATGTAGCTCTGCACCGGCATTGGACCGACCTGACAACTTGCAAAAACGTATCTGTATAATTATGAATATCCATCAATCTATCACACCGTACGTCATGTACGTAGTAGTAGCCGGTGTAGTGTGTCGATTACCTATTGCGTCACTTATAATTATTGTCTGCGATACCGTTTGCTGTTCATAGCGTTTTAACATGATTTTATCAAGGTGGAAATGGGCGAGTCTGCTGTTAGTCTAGGTCGAAACACAGATTTGGCACGTTTACTTGCCTACGGTAATATATATTTTTTTCATATTATTTATTTCACATAAGTCCAGCGATCATTCTACGCTCTTTTGTATTGTTATGGTGAAGACGTTCGCTTGGCCCGGAATATTCAAATTTCAATGGATTTTTTGCAATTTTTGCATCTGTAATAGCGACATTAAATATATAATATTTACTACTGATTACTAAAAATATTGCCTGAATTGTCAATTTTTGCAGTAGGTACAGTTTTTGTCAATTATGTAATTTTTAAGCAAGGTTAAATAGTTCTCAGCTGTAAATATTGTATAGGTAATGCCACGACACCTAGTGTTATGACACGACAACTAATGTATTATAATAAATCCAAAACTGGCGAAACAGTAAAAAGAAATTGGTGGCTTAGGTCAATCGATCAGCTTCACCGGTCTTATGCAACATTTAATTTACTATTTGAGCTGGAATGTATATGTTTTGATTTTCCTTAATACCTACTTCTCTTTTGAGGTTGACCCATTTCTCATAACAATAACATCGTAATCTATATTGTGTGGAGATTTAATGTAAAAGAAATCAAGTGGATCATTTTAAATTATGTTTGAAACGCAATTCTGACACTATTTTATCGATTCGGAGCTAGCTTTTGCCCGCGACTTTGTTTGCGTCATGTAGGCAAAAGCGAGTTGAAGATATTACCCTTCGGGAATTCCCTCAATCCACCTCGGATCACACACTGATCGCACTCAGCTTCAATTAATGTTAATGAATCGTTAGCTAATAGTGTTTGTTTTATATCTTGGCCTCTTTTTCCGTATTTTTGTTGGTTCTTAGTGTAATACGATATACTGGTCACTATTAGCTAATGATTCATTACGTTAATTGATGTTTCTGTAAGTGCCTTAAAAATTAATTATTATGTTACTAAAGACAGTAAAGTAGCAACAAACATAAACTCTGAAAACGGTTGAATGTGGTTTTATTCATTATTTCCCATCTTCTTGGGTTTCGCTATAAGTTTTGGAATTTCTTGCCGAATTCTTCTTTGTATAATTTCAACCTGGGACCTTCAAATTACCATAGTCTGGGCTTCTTCGTTCTTCTAACCTAACCCAGCGTAACTACATTCTACATTCGACCGCTTCGATTAGGCGACAGAGTAGTCAAACGAAAACCTATTCAAGATTTTCCGTTATGTACGATTATATCTTATTTTTAATTTTACCAGTAAATAGTTATTGATAATTGTAAACACTTTGCTATCTGTTAATACCATCACCAAGCCGTGAGTGAGTTATTGCTTTGGCAGCGTCTGATCGCGGATGCGTTTTGTCTTCGCTATACGTCTAACATAACACTCGGTATTTATAGTGTGCGATAGTCATCTCGTTAGATAGTCCAGGAAATTGGGTCGATGACTCGCTGCCACCGATTTTGCAAGCAACATCCAGCTTCTGTCTATTTGCTGTACTTTTTGCGTTAAAATGAGAATTATATCAGTGTTTTTTCTCCATCGCTGTTCGCGTTTTGTGTAGTCGTAAACGCGCATTCTGCAAAAAAATCTGCCGCTCCAATTATTGTCCTAGTTCCTTGATAGGTAGCACCATAGTCTAGATATTCCGCGCTGTCATTGACCGACCCAAATTTTTAGAGGGTATGACGTTTGTAACGGAATGACATAGCGCCGAGTTATTTTAGATTAGGGCGAGAAAATTTTAATTTCGAGGTCACTTCAGAGACTCGTTCGTTGATATTGGAGTTTATTACGTCATAGGTTGCGCGCGCGACTAATTTTTTTTCGTTGACTTACTCTGCCAGTATTGGAATCCGAGAGTTTTTGGCAAAGAATTGAACTGCTGTCTGCGATCGAAATCATTACCGCCTGTGTACTTTCAGCTACCCGATACCTAATGATGTTGGTTTATTGCTCTTATCTCGAAATAGGAATTTAATCTCGAGTATATTTTTATGTAAAATCAAACTTTATGAACTTTAACAAACGGGCGACTGTTAGTGAATTTTTAACGTCAGATTATTTCTATTTTAATGTACATTTAATGGCTCCTGTCATGTGATGAATCATGTCTTTATATTTATGTATTTCATAAACATACTTAGATAGACGACTGACAGAGGACACATTGTGATGACTCAGTATTATATTAAATATGACTCTATGCATTATTTTGACTTACATAAGCTATTGATTTATGCCGCGGAGGTTAGTGCATTGAATATCATAAAATAGCAATTGAGATGTTTTATGTTATGCCGGATTTTGTTTACCTACGTTGGTGCAGTGTTCTAGTTACCAGAACTGTAAAGTTTAAACACCAACAATTTGGTTGAGGATTGAAGTTTCGACAGTTCTGATTCTAAACTTTGTAGCCGGAACTGTAATTTGTAATAATGTCTAAAGTTCCGTCTAAAGTTAGCTGCCAAGAAGATTGCCCTTAATTGGTAATAAGCGCATAATCCTAATTGATTCGTATGAAATGCTTTAAAGGCATTATACTGTCTACGCGCTCGCGACGCTTGTATATTCTGATATTCATTAGACATTATTAATTGTTGTTTTACTGGTTTAAGTTGTAAACAACAAAATTTGCATTTTAAGCATATTGGTACCGTTTCACTGGAGTCCATTTCACTAAAAAAATCATCGTTTTAATTTTGACAATATTGTATAAAATTTAAAGGGGAAACCTGCTTTTTCGTCTTAGAAGTCTATGACCTCAAATAGCTATCTAATAGCCATTTTATTTTAGCAACTACACTCATAGCGTACCTACGTGATGATAAAGTTTTACATTCCTTAGTTTGTTCTAATTTAAATGTTATTTCATTGAACACTTAATTTTCCTTTTAAAAATGTTACTAAAGAAAAACAAATGCGATATGCATGGTATGTGATACTGTTATAGGTATATATATAGCTTCTTGTTAGGCATAAAACGTCAAGGACAGAGACACCGTTAGTTTTGTAATACCTTTTTTGGGCTGCGGAGAATCCTCATGGATCGTTTGCATCGTCGGTGGCGGCAGGGTATAGGCCGGACTCGTACGAGTAAAAACCACACGAGTTCCCTTGCCCTATAGGCCCCAGGCCATGGAAATCATTTTTATTATTGATAACTTTCGCTAAAGTTTCCTGCAGTAGGTACTGCAAGGATACTCTCGAGTAATCTCGACATGAAAATTCAAACACCATGAGTAGGTACGTTATTTAAGGCACGTAGAATTTAATTAGCCTGTCAAGTGTCAAATTAGAAAAACAATAGAAAAACCATTGTTCTCGAGCGCCTAGCTCCCTAGTGATTTACTGAAGCAAAATAATATGCTTATATTTAGTGTTGTATTCAGACCTGTTTCTATTATTTTCAAAGCCTAGTGTTCTCTATGAATATTTCTTCATTGTTCATATCAGTTTAATGTCAGACTATTCATTGTGGAACGATACAAAAGTGTAAATTATAAACAATAACATAATGATAAGTTAATTGCACTGTACGGTACGCATCCACAACTCGAATATCGGTCATATCCGGAGAGTTCACGATAACAAGATGCCCACATTGATATCCTTTGTACCACGAGAACACTAACAATCCTTTATCAACGACTCAATCGTATTAGCTACTACCAGGGACCAAGGTGGTATTTCAATTGTATCAGAATGGTCGTCCAATGACACTTAAATGACATAAGAACTGACAGATTTCGTAGAAAAAACTGTTAAGTAAATCATAATTTTTTAAGTAATTGAATGACGATTTTGACACAATCAAATAAAAGACTTGGGTCCAGACGCCTCTCAGATAGATATATATATTTGGGTACACATTACACTTGACACTTATGACCAGTGTCCTAAGGTCAGTGCAAAGAAATAAACATAATGTAGAGGCATATGTCTGAATTCAAAATATTTTTCCAGCTAACATTTTTCTGCACGGCAAAATGCTTTTAATCAGTGCGTGCCTAACAGTGAGCATGCTACGCGCCAGCGAAAGTAATCGCTCATAATTTATTGAATAAAAATTTAATAAAAGTTTTAAAAAGGCATTTTAAAGATGTTTGGTCATTGTGGTTATATCAACTATAAGTGTTGCCATTAGGCTAGTAAAACTTAATGCGATGCAGATTGCTAATAAGCTTCTTATTGATTGGAAAGATTTATTAAGGACTATTGAATTGACTGTGCGACTTTTTATTGTTTGAATACCCCGATCTCTGTTTATCACAAATGTCCATTACCATTGACATGTTACATTTAACGTAAATATATGATCTGGCAATAATTCTACAAAATCCCTTGCGCTAATAACTCTGAATGGTTTGCCAAACGTTGTCACGTTTTATGATCTATAAATGTCAAAAAGTAAACTTTGTTCTTTGTATAAAGAATTTGGCTGTGCGATTTAATAATTATTTCGACTAATATTTTGTGAAATCAATATTTATCATAGAAATGTTGTGAAATCTATGTACATTCAGCGTTATCTTAAGTGAGTGGGTATTGTATAAGCTACGGATACCTCAATACTTTATCTGACTCTGTGTTCACTTCTGACGGAAGGAATAGACTGTAATACCAGCGGGCTTACTGTATATGTTTTTTATACTGTTGGAACACTGGTGATTAACAATTGAACATTGCCCATGTTGTAAATAATACGCATTAGAAATAAATCAATAGTCCACCATGTTGGTCTATTGTGTATTAGCTGTCTCTACACATCTACAACAAATCATGGAGACGTAATCACGATGCTTTTCTTCGCCTTTACATCAAATAATAATGATCATTTTTTTTATTGACAATATTAAAAACGTGTGCGCCAGTACTTTTTGATATATACTCGTATTATGAAAATTACTGCGACACAGTGACCATCATAATCCTTTGCAAAATTCGTTATGATATAAATATTTTATAAACTAGGATACATGGTCCTTAGTGGCGCCAACTGAATTACTATAATTCCTTTGCCACAAAAGCCAGCATCCACGTTGGCAGCACGCTCGCTGGTCCGGCTCTGCACGCGCCAGCAAGCACGGCACTGACCCTGCACTGGTTCCGAACTGATGCACATACAGCTTCAATTACTGCTAACATAACGTGCTGTTTATAGCTTTCCACTGAAAATAAATCATAATTTTGTTTTATCTTATTACCGTGTAACCGTTATTCTTGTAATAGTTGTATGCATTCACCAACATTGAACATGACATAGTTTTAAATCTAAGTAATTTATTTATTTTATTATTATTTTATTTATTTAGTAATTTTACACAGAACATATTGCTCGAGTATATAACTAGTGCATTTTTTACTACGCCCAAATGTCATTGGTAGCCTCAAAATGAGTTTGCTTAGTATCCTTCTGTCCATGTTGATTCCTCCAATTTCCTATTGTATCGTTAATTGAAGTTTTCATTGGGAAATCTATTTTCAGCAGTGAACGTTACAAGCTTAAGGCATTCTTGTGCCTCTTGTTTTAAGTGGTCCTTAGGTACGTAACTTAGTAGACTGCGATCTGATGTATGCCATAGCTTTATTTATAAGTGCACCGCGCTATAGTATTTTTTATGTTGAGCAGCAGCGAAAAAAATTACCTATTGCAAATTATACTGTCTTTAATGCGAATGTCCATGTGTTTGCGTAAGCTACTGTTTTCAGGAACTATAAATAAACTTTCAACAGAAATACCACGTGTAAGCTACACTTTAGTATTCGTCTAGATAAACGCAGTTCGATGGTATTTCAATGTATTTTTTAAGTTAACCTTAACTGCCTTATTAGCCTAGTGGTCCTGGGCGCAACTGCTACGCTAGAGGTCTTGAGTTCGAGCAAAGTGTTATTTGGTTTTTCTAAGAAATCCTCTGTAGTAGATCGGCAAACTCTGTGTGTACTTTGTACAGGCGTGATGGTTATTACGGTGGGATTGTCGGTTCACAATACTGCATAAAATGTATTTTAGTTTTTTACAATTTTCGTGAAATTTGAACTAGTTCCTCATCGGATATGACTTCAATGACCACAAATGTATGCACTCATGCAACTGTTACCTGTTTAAAATTCATGTAAATGCATTGAAATGGCTCCAAGCATATTGTGCTCAACGTATCATTGTTTATTCATCAAGTGAATTACTTCCCGTCCAATGATAATGATTTGATTGAACCTTAAGACCTAAGAGGCTTGTATTCAATGCGAAGTATCAATCAATTCTCTTAAAAAAGAAAATTCCCTTTCTATTGAAGTCATTTTATTAATATTATTGGATAATATTTTTTTACAGGATTAATAATACAGTGATCATAAAATAAGAAAATAAAAGTTCCGCTGTGCGATATCTTGCTTTTGAATAATAATTTATTTTTACGCCCATATCTGTTCACTGCGATGATACTGATAAACAAATGCACTAGGAACTAACTTTCTTTCTAATCTCCATTTAGTGTCTTATAATTAAGTGGGTCTTCAAAAAAGAGTTTAGTTAAAACTGCATTTAAAAACTATTTTTTGTCCATCATTATGGACGCTGTTGTAAATGTTGTAATTACTAAACAATGCATTGTTTTGCCTTTCCGCTATTAACGGAAAATAATTAAAACAACTCGAGCACGATTGTTTCAAGCTGATAAGTGTGTTATCAGTCTTATTCTGAATTTCGAATGGAATCGATATTCTGATGAATAATATAATTAATGGATTTAGCGCGCCATCTTTCCAATTTAGTGAAACTCAGTAAATAAAAAGCGTTATTAATATTATGAATGTTTTAGATTTCTTTGGTTTATTTCAAATTGTGACATCTTAGTAAGTAATTTTCCTATGGTCGTTTTGTTTATTTTTTCTTAGTATCAAATCTGAATCTTCTAATCATTAAAACATATATTATAAATAAATTATTACATTGTGTGGCAATCGAGCTTTGTATACATAGTCAGTCATGTTAAAAGTCCGGCGGACCGAATTTCTCATACAAACGTAATACCAAAGTAAATCGTAATTAAAACAGAATTTTTTATACAAATTGTGTTATTATTCGGATTCCGATACCGTTAATCTAGGCTCCGACTCTACCATTTCGTCCAAACTACTTCGCTAGAAATAAATGTAAGCGAATGCAATTCTTGATAACTTTTCCAAGTTTGGAACGATTTTCCGGTCGTTTATTTCTAGTGAAGTAGTAATACACGAAATGGTACAGTAAGAACCTAGATCAACGGTATCCAAATCCGAATGATAACACAATTTGATTAAAATATTGTTTGGATTACGCAATTCACGCCCCGCCGGACCCTTAAAGTATTATCGACAAGATGTTTTTTTTTACATTTCCCTTCTGTGCTATTAAAAACGAAATGTACAATGATGGGTTGTAGAAGACATTGTCATTGCATTGTCAGATTATTGTAAATTGTCATTAAATATTAGTCCTATAGTAGGTATATATAGAGATCTTATGAATTCTTTTATACAAAATCCCAATATGTCTTTTTCAGGCATGCATAGACGACAACCTTGATATGGTGGAGTTCCTGGTGACGCACGGCGCCGACGTCAATCGCGGAGACAATGAAGGCTGGACCCCGCTGCACGCTACGGCATCATGTGGCTTTCTCAGCATAGCTAGGTAAACAAAATCGTACATTCTTTACACGTCCCTCTTACTACACGGTACAGGATAGCTGTGGATATGTATTTTATACACCAAAGACTTTGGACTAATCTGCACCTAGTCCTTTACCGTACCCTCATCTCATACTGTAATCGCTTTGCCGCTCTGTCAGCATTTTGCGCGATCATACATCATTTGCCGATTGAACGAGATCAAAAGATACAGTTAGGTACTGAATACGAAATAGCTTGCGCGCGTTTACTATATACATTTAATAGTTAGTTTAAAATGTTTTTCAATAAATTTAACAGATATTTAACACGGAAAAAGATTCAACTAAACTAACGTTTACAACATCTATCTACATAAATTAAAGATATTTAATGTTATTCTCTCTAATTTAATTTTCCTAATTTGTAACCCACTTATGTGTTATTATTTGTGCTGTAATATGATGAATACTTTGACGTAGTGTGCGACAAGCGGGGAACTAGTATAACAACAAATGTGACGACGGTTGACTCACACTGACCCAATAGGCATAGGTTTTTCTCTGAACAACACTATTCATTGTATTTAGCTAAGAATGATAACAAATTGAAATTCATTGTGTTGTAGTTATTCATTTATTATTGCTTATACGAGTAGTATAGTGTTTCCTGTGATACAAAATATGAATGGTAATTTGAATGATATTACTTTGTTGTTTTGCCCAATACTGCTAAGATTTTAGGTAAGATTTGAAAAGCCTGCCACTTGCCATATCGTGGGGTATCGATTAAAACATCTCGCTTTGAGGATTAGAAATAATATGTACGTATTTCTGGGAAAATTAATTAAAATAATAAGAGGTAGGCTATATATTCACGTAGCATAATCTCCTGGAGGTATACCTGATATCTTTAGGTCTCAAAAGGGGTGAGACTTCCCATATTCTTTTTTATTTCGGCTTACGCTTGATCGCCAGTTCATCTGTTGGTAAGCGACACTGCGATCTATGAAGGAGCGCCCTTGCCTAGAAGAAACCGATTCACTAGAAATCCAAACTTCGAACTGCTAGAATTTCCTTGAAAAAAAAAACACATCATCGTATCGAACCCAGGACGTGACACTCAGCAGCTGCGTTCGCAAGAGACTAATCAAACTACAATCTAAAATAATTTGCTAAAAATCTATAATTATACATATACATACATACAATCACGCCTGTATTCCCCGAAGGGTTAGTCAGAGGCGTACTAATGTACACCCACAGTTCGCCGGTATGTTTAGGTCCCATGTAATAGGGGGCGAGCCTATTGCCATTAACCGGGCACAAATCCAGACCCCGAGTTGCTACTGAGAATTTCATAGAAAAACCCAATAACACTTTGCTCGACCTGGGGATCGAACCCAAGACCTCTAGCGTAGCTGTCGCGCTTGGAACCATTAGACTAATGAGGCAGTCTATAGTTATAGTTATTTTAAATATTGTACGGACGGATCTCTGTGCACTAAACTAATGTAATACACAATGAGCGCTATTAGTTATTTGATCATATAGGATACCAAGTATGTAAGTATACCTATACGGGAAATCACTGATTAGTACGGAACAGACTATAAGATATTATTATACTAGAGACCCGCCCGCGGTTTTACCCGCGTTGTCCCATTCCTAGGAGCCGTAGCGTAATGTTAAATAGCTTAAAACATTCCTCTTGAATCACTCTATCTATTAAAAAAACCGCTTCAAAATCCGTTACGTAGTTTTAAAGATTTAAGCATACATAGGGACGGACAGACAGCGACAGCGACTTTGTTTTATACTATGTAGTGATTAGTATTATTACTATAAGAATAGTACACATAAGAAACTTAATAGCGTAAGTTTTCCTGTTAATATTTCCTAATAAGCAGAACGTTTGTGTTATTGGTTTTTAAGCTCTTTTGACCAGCTGTAGTGACCAGCCTGTGGGAAATCAGTGGGAAAGTTAATGGGTTCAAGATAATAATGATATTCAACCATATTCACATAGCATAGAAGTATTAATAACACAAGACTAACATAACACACATAGCTTCACGCCTGTATTCTCCGAAGGGTTAGGCAGAGGCTACTATCAACGATTACCTCAACGATACACAAATTAAACAAGTAGGTATATAAAATAACTTAATAAATATTAAGTAAATATGAAAAATAAAAACATAAGTATATAAAAATAATTAGCAAGGAAATATAAATCAACGTTAAAACCTAATCCTACGTACCAAATAAAATAAAGGAACCAAAATAAATCGAAATATTCTAAACTAAAAGCAATCATAATACTGACTTTTATTAGTAGGTAATAATAATTCGTATAAAAGTAATACCGACATGTTAATCATAAATAAATACAAAATTACATTTTAATAATAATTACCCATTTTTAACATTCAACCTTACTTTAACATATATTCTATTACTTAGTACACCGAATTTTGACATTAATTATATTTACATTTTACTGCTAATAACGATTTAAAAAATACATAATCATACCTATCTAGTGCCCTGTATCTAGGAAAATAAGTCCTCCTCTCTTCTAATATTGCTGTGCCCTACAGGGTCCATAATGGTTCTTATTTATATACACCATCTCATTGTGCATTATGGTATGTCAATAAAGAATATGAATGTATACAACCCATAGTTGGCACAGTTCGCCAGTTCGTTATTAGGGGGCGAGCCTATTGCCAGCCTACTGGGCATAAATACCAAACTACGAGCTGCTACTGAGAATTTCATTGGAAAAATTCAAAAACATTGCTTGACCTGGGAATCGAACTCAGGACCTATACCGTAGCAGTCGCGCTCTAGACCACTAGTATAATGAGACCGGTACAAGACAAACGTACAACCAAATTGTGATCATGATGAACACATGATCTATGAAAAATATTAAGTTTTTTGGATTTGTGCGCGGTTGATGGCAACAGTTTTGTCCCCTATTATAATTATGGTCCCTAAAATATACTAGGAAGTTGTGGTTTTATATCAGACTAGCTATTGCCCGCGGCTTCACTCGTATCTCAAAGGACTTTAAGATAAAAGGTAGCCCATGTCCTTCTCTAACTCCAAAACAAAATTGATCAAAATTAGTTTAGCGGTTTAGGCATGAAAACGTAAAAACCAGACAGTTACTTTCGCATTCATAATATTATACATAGTATGGACTACATTTGGACGAAAGTAAAATGGACATACCTTTTCAAATTTCATTATACTAGCTACTGCCAGCAGTTTCACTCGCTTTCCAGATTTCCACTTCGCTTCTAGACGTCGTATCAAGATAAAATATGTGCCAGATTTTAAGTTAGACCATTTTTAAGACCGATTTTAAGTTGAAAACCGCATCCAATTTCACGCAGTAGTTTTTGCGTGATACGCGTACAAAGAAACAAACTTCTAAAAAAAAGTTGTTTGTTTTGACTTCTGTTGCTCTAATTAAGACCCCCATAGTAGTTTTTCTTCAATATCTGTAATGTACAGAAATCGTCTTGTTACAATGTTAATATATGTGTAGATTCTGGAACGTCAGTAAGGCTTATTATTAGTTATTATACTCAGAAATACCTAATAAGATTTTTTTCAATTCTGATTGTCCGCTCCCGGTGTTGTTTCCGTTCATGACAAATACGTTTCGGGTTTTCACCCAAAAGTCAGGAAAACTGTTTCAATAATGTGACGTCATAAACACGTATGAAGCAGTAATAATTTAGCAACAATGTCGTGACGTCTTTTACGTATTTGCTGTTAATAATAGGAAAATCAGTGTTCCATGGTTTGGTAATGTAGGCAGGGACTTCGATGTTGTACAATGTTCGAAAAAAAACTAGAACGGAGTTGAGGATTAATGTAGGTATGTGGAATGTCTTGGTAATGTAATATATGACAAGGAAGAAAAATGTTACTACATCTATACTTATAATAAATCTGTAGAGAGGTAAATTCTGTACATGAAATATATTTCCAAAATAACTATCAGCGGGTGATTAGTGATCGATACTGACGCCAAAAATGCAATCAGTAAAATTTTTGTCTGTCTGTCTGTATGTTCGTTATAGAAACAAAAACCACTGGACGGATTTCAACGAAACTTGGTACAATTGTTCTTCATACTCCTGGGCAGGTTATAGTATACTTTTCATCACGCTACGATCAATAGGAGCAGAGCAGTGAAGGGAAATGTTGGGAAAATGAGTGATTCATGAGAAAGGTTTCAAGCTATAAAACATCACGCTACAACCCTTAGGAACGGGGCAACGCAGGTGAAACCGCGGGCGAAGAACTAGGGAACAAAGTAACTATTCCACGCGGACGAAGTCGCTGGCAAAAGCTAGTATTTAAATATAGGTAGTAGCCGCCTACAAACTGTATGCGTGTATATATATATATATATATATATATATATATATATATATATATATTATTTACCTAGTACTTTCTACTTTACTTAAATCTCTAATGGTTACGTGTGTTTTGGTTGTATGATTAGGTTTTAATTTAGCTTCATTAGTGTACTGGTCTTACGCCAAAAGTCTTAGGTTCGATGATAGTCTATCAAAATACTATTGGTTTTTCTATTAAAACGACAGTAGTGAATTTGACTTTGGATCCTGTTAATGACAATTGGCTCACTCTCGGGACGTAAATATTGCGGCGAACTGTATATTAGTACATCTCTGCCTAACCCTTCGGAGTATTTATACAGGTGTGATGGTATGTTAATAACGTGTTATAATAGTCCTATACCATAATTTACTGAAACGGAGGATTTCTGTCATTTTACCATTTTTAGGCTTTGAACACATTTTTTCACACACAGCTTTTTTAAATTGACAACCAAAACGAGTCTAAATTAAAATAACCTTTATGTACCACTTTTAATGACGTAATTTATTGCTTTTTCAGGTACCTCTTAGAAAACGGCGGTGACGTAGCTGCCGTGAACTACGATGGCGATCTGCCCGTGGATATCGCCGAAAGCGATTCCATGGCCGACTTGTTGCAAAAGATCATTGATGAGAAGGGTCAGTACACTTAATTACGTCTGTTTATTACGAATCGGCGATGGCGGTCAAGCGTAAGCCTATCAGGAATAAAAATAAACTTCAAATGACATTTTATAACATACTATCACGACTATATTCTCCGCAGACTGTACTGCTGCTGTACAGCCACGGTGTCCTGGTATGATTACGTCCCATGTAATAAGGGGCGATCCTATTTCCATTAACTGGGCGCAAATCCAAAGTCAAAGTTGCTACTGAGAATTTTATAAAAAATCCAATAACACATTGCTCGACCTGGGAATCGAACTTACCGACTGATTCCGAGGCTCAACATTGTTATTCTCAAGTGTAGCAGTCGCCATTACACCATCCAGGTAGTCTGACAATGATATTTTATCTTTGTTGACTGACGCAATCCCTTGTGTACGATGTCATGTAACATAGGAATAATATGATCTTGTCTTATTTCGCAGGCGTAGACTGTGAGAAGTCTCGTAACGCTGAGGTGGACACGCTGTTGAGTGACGCCCGCAACTGGGCGGCTAACGGCTACGAGGAAGTGAGAGACATGAACGGAGGCACCCCTCTTCATGTCGCGGCAGCTAAGGGATACATCGATGTTAGTATTACGTCTACATATTATTATAGCATCCCCGACATGACAACGCGAGTCAGTCAGCCGCACAGGTCAAATAAATTAAGTGTTCTTATGCAGAAATATCGAAATTAGTAAGGACTATTCGTTAATGCCAAACAATTACGATCGCAACTGCCTTTTTTTTAATAAAGCTTAGTAGTAATGTGGGTCGCACATTACTAGTAGTCTTGTTAAGGGGCCGGCGGAGCTTGAATTTCCCACAAAAACGTAATACCGAAATAAATCGTAATCCAGACAATATTCTATCAAATCATATTATTATTCGGATTTGGTTACCGTTAATCTAGGTTCCTACGATACTATTTCGTCTACTACTACTTCATTGGACGTAAAAGATTGGAAAATCGTTCAAAACTTGGCAATTTTATTAAAAATTGCATTCGCTTACTTACATTTATTTCCAGTGAAGTATTTTAGAAAAAATGGTAGCGTAGGAACTTAGATTAACGGTATCGGAATCCGAATAATAACACAATTTCACTAAATTATGTTTGAATTACGATTTATTTCGGTATTACGTTTGTAAGAGAAATCGGTCCGCCGGCCTATTAATCCCTCGTGCTAAGCTAAACGCTTCCGTCTTACCGAGCTCACACGTCTTGACGGCTACCTTCAGTTCCGATTAATTGTTAAACCGCGTATTCTAAATTTATATAATACAGTCCACTATAATTTGTTACCGGTGTTTCCATCTTTGCATCACCTGTAGGATATAACCCTTCTAACTATGGTCTTTTTTACATTTATGGTCATTTTTTACCACGGCAAAACCACTTGAGGGTAACATCAGACGCGCGTTGTTATATTGGGGGTATTGTAGATCCTGTCTTTTTACGTGTATCACGAACCCCATTAATTGCCTCTGTTCAAGTTCAAGTTCAAATGTTTTTATTTCAAATAATCTTTTACAAGTGTTTATGAAACGTTATGGTTCCAAAAGGTTGATCCTATGGAGAAGAATCCGGCAAGAAATTCCATGGACACTCTTTTAAAATAAATGGTGTTACAATCTTTACTGGTACAATATTGCGATATGAGGATGTGTGAACATTGAATGTCAAAGTTGGACCAAAGTCGATAATTATTACTAAAAGGTTCTCAGTGTTTGAGAACTCAATGTCATTATAAGAAAATAAATGAACTATGTGGTATAATTATGGTATGCTGAGAACGTTCTCTCTGCTGGTCTACCACTCTCTCCCCTCTTTCCTTATATTGAACGTCGAAATCTAAATATATATAAAACTCAAAGGTGACTGACTGACTGACTGACATAGTGATCTATCAACGCACAGCCCAAACCACTCGAGGGATCGGGCTGAAATCTAAATATACATATATAAAACTCAAAGGTGACTGACTGATTGACTGACATAGTGATCTATCAACGCACAGCCCAAACCACTGGAAGGATCGGGCTGAAATTTGGCATGCAGGTAGATGTTATGACGTAGGCATCCGCTAAGAAAGGATTTTGATAAATTCTACCCCCAAGGGTATAAAATAGGGGATGAAAGTTTGTATGAAACTTTGACAATTTTATTCCGATCTGGCTGAGACATTGCATGCATATAGCTACTATGACGTAGGTATCCCCTAAGAAAGGATTTTGATAAATTCCACCCCTAAGGGACCTATGTAGGGGTGAAATAGGGGATGAAAGTTCATATGGAACAAAGTAATTATTCCACGCGGCCAAAGTCGCGGGCAAAAGCTAGTTATTACATATATGTTAAGAAAACCCTGTCCGTCCCGTCAAGATATTGTTATGTATCGAGATCCGGTTTTATTTATATAATCATTTTCACGTAGAAAGAAAAAATATTCCCCGAAAAAAAAATACAACAAAGGAAATGAAATGGCAATACTTCCAGTGGCAGTGACACCTGCCCTCATTTCCAAACATACTAACGCCTATGATGGTATTATAACATTTTAAAAAAATGCCAGATTTTGGGGTGATTGCGGAATAAAATTAAATAATTTGGGCACGAAAATCGTAAATTTCAAACATTATTAATATGTTTAGATTCATGCATATGTTGTTTCTTATTTTATATTTTGGTGACATGATTGGGATACTTATATACACCTTTCGGATCGGACGGTTTTTTTAACATAGTGTATATTTCCAGAACAGTGTCACGGTTACCATTCCGCCACATCATCAGTCATTATCAAGTTTACATTTCTTTTCTCTACATTTTAATGTTAAATTTAGGTCGCTAAAACACTGCTCGAGGAGTGTGGCGCGGATCCCGATTGCGTCGACTATGAAGGTTGGACGCCACTTCACGCAGCTGCTCTCTGGGGACAGAAAGAAGCCGCCGCGTTGCTTCTGAAGTACGGAGCTGATCCACTCATCAAAAACTATTCAGTAAGTGTTGAGTTTTGGTTTTAACTGAGAGTGAGGTCCGCCAAACCAATAATCTCTTCTAAATATAAAATTAAACTTAAAATTTTTAAAAAATCTCCGCAGCTTCATGTCATATTTACTATGTTCTCGCTATATCATTGAAGTACCCAACAGGGGATTCGAAACTTGGTATAAGTTTCGAATCGATCAGACATGTGGAACTTGCTCAAATCCTTTCATGAACTAGAAAAGACCTGATAACCGGCAAACGGCTGGCCAGATTTCTTAAATCATAGCTAAGAACACTTGATCAAGTCATCTTTCAAACTAAAAAAAGAATCTTAATGGGTCCATTCCTTTGAGAGCTTTTAAACTTATAACACCCCCCTTTTGCGTTGGGGGTTAAAAATGACAATGAGTAGGAACAAAATAAAATACTATTCTGGAATATCAATCATGTTGGTTTACGGCAAAATTGAATTGCTTGAGTTGCTGCCCTATTATTCAGCCTATGCCCTAATATTGCAAAAACATGGTAACCATGACAATGCTGCGGGGGTTATTTAAATTTTAAATTAAGTGTTATTATATAAATTTGAGTAATTTAAATAACCTGTAATGTTTTCTTCCAGGGCCAAACATGCATGGACTTAGTCGACCCAGGAATGACGTCATGGCTTGCTGAGGCGATGAACGTACAGCGTCGTTTGAACAACAACAACAATAAACGCAAGCGCAGTCCTCCGCAACACGAAGCCAAGCGCGTTGACATCGAGATCACGCCGCAGCCCGACAAAGTCGTCAACGGTAATATAAGTTCCATAACATTGTATACACATTTGATCAAATCGTACCACCGTTTCTACTGTGCAGTGTTGCGTCCAAAACGGTAAGGTTCAATGTTGGCTTTTAATGTCCCCACTTTGCATACATATATGTAAATATGATTTAATGTAAATATCCATGTTTCGGCTTCATAATTCGCACTGATAAATTAAAGAGTGCAATAAAATAATGCGCCTTAGCTATTAATGTTATGTAACACTATTTATCAACCTGCAGAATGTGAAATCGTAGAGAAGTAGTTGTGCTATAATAATCATGAGCATTGAGTAAACTATGTTGTTATTGTAGCATTGTACCACTATTATTTATTATAATAATATTGATTCATTTATCTATAGACCTAATACAATAGGATTAAAATTGCATATTGCACACCTAATACATTAAAAGCTTTGGTGCGCAAAAATATCTTTATGTCTATGTTACAACTTGTAGTGATAGATGGTTGCGTCAATAACGGTAAGCAAGCATGAAGGGTAATTACACATAGCAGGATTATTGCACGAAGTATTTTATCTAGTTTAAAGTCGAAATTAATATGCTAAGTTCATATGGCAGCAATTTGTACCCCTTGAAAGGCAAGCCCAAGATGGCATTTGGAATTGACATAAATCATGTGTCAAAATATTTCAGTAAATAACCCTGTTACTCTGTTACGGTAAATTAATAAGTAACTGTAGTTAAAGGAATGCCTATTTGTTGTGCTAACTGTCACTCGGCCCGATGAACTGGCCGAGGTCGCATTTAACTTCATGCCTTCTGGTTTGGACAACATGTATTTTATATACAATCACCAGTTTAGAGATACAGACTATACTGTCAATTATAAAGAGTTTTTTCGATGTTGGATCGCATTAAAGTGTTGTTCAAACCTATCACTCATTCATCACCATTACCACGACAGACAAGCCACCGGCGTCACCGGAGATCATAAAGACAGAAGGAAAACCGCCGCGGGGCCGCCCGCCCTCACCGGAGACCACCGAGACCGAAACCTTGCCAGAAGACGCGCCTTCTTGGCGCAGATCTGCCTCATTCCGTAATAGACAGCCAGACCCGCCTAGTAAGTACACGTACAGACAGGGTTCTAATGGAAAAGTACTTTCACCTTTCAGCATCATTAAATTCCCTCCAAACTCTCGCTGCGTATATAATTTAAAGACAATCTTTCAGGGTACACCATTAATTTTACTATGCATCGCTGAATATCTACTAAAAACTGCATATTACCGTAATTTTACTACCTACTCTTGAGGGTCAGATTGATCCAAGTTAAGCGTTGACAGTCACAGTTTATTATTCTTTGTTTCGAACCACACATGCTAGTCGGTGGAGAGTCGGTGGTCACCAGAAGAAAAATGGCAGTAAACTCCCGCAACTCCCCTGCTTCGTAATTTCGATAGCTTCTCCCAAATCTGCTATGATTATTGCAATCCTGTAGGTAATTTGTGTTGTTCCTACATTTTTTCCATGGAAGAAGTATCAAACAATATTATATGGTTTGACTTTTGACCACCTTGAATGGGTGTCTTAGTTTTAAAACTTAAACATGGTCTAACTTGCAGCACGCAATTTCAATTCCGAGGTCTGGATCTCATAATACATACGACGATACAGTAAAACTGTATAATTTCGGTCTTACATGTGAGGCTAGCGAGGTGGTTCACTTAATTCTAGCGCTTACCGTGCTGGGATTTGTTCCCAGTTTACGGTGCTGATCTTTTGTATTCTTGACTAACTTTCCTCGGGAAAATCCTTCATATATAACCTTTACACTTTCCTGTGACTAATTTTGTTCAGATTAAGGGAGACAGATAACAAATATAATATATACTTCAGTAAATAACAGTACTCTTAATATATTTCCAGGGGACAACAACAAGACGGCTAACAACGCAGTTGACAACGACACCATATTGAGGAGAACACACAGCTTTGAAAACGATAAGAGGTACCGATTCACTTCACGCAGTAAATTTTCCAAATACTTTAGTAGTGCACAAGCATTTACAAACATGTTCAATAGAAGCAAAACTGAAGTAAGTGAAAGTAGACTGAAGACTGTTTGTTTGGAAGCAATAGCAAATATCTTTTCAAAAATATTTATATTTTGAACATTGAAAACACTAGTCGAAAATTGTAATAGATCTAGAAAACACAATTTTTGACTTGAAAACCATATTCATAAATTAAATTTGATTGTTAAATAATTTGAATTGTTATTATTATAAATAGGTAGTATTTATGTACAGGATACCACAAATATCCGAGAAATGAACTATTGTGCAATATTAAAGTATCGCTGTATATACAAAATTAATTAAATGTCGTTAAAATTTGGCGTGGACTAAAAAATCAATAAAAATATAAACATTATTAGAGAATTGTGAGTTGTAAGTAGTCATTATAGTATATCTTATAATACTTTTAACTAGATGGACAGATGGCCTGGTGAGGGTCGCGGGGAGACTTTGGATGCAAGCAGCTCGAAGCTATTTGCTATGGAAATCAATGAGGGGAATCTTATTTCATTATTGATGTCACACAGCTAATGTTATTAATTATAAATCATTGTATGAAGTTTTAATTATCAAAAAACATGTCGTCCTTTCGTATTGTAGCGAAAAACATTTCACGACATACTGTTTTTTTAAAGAGACCAGTTATTAAATTGAGCAATTCTTACAAGGAATTCATTTCGTACATATTGCAATTAATTATTGTACAACGTAGTCAGTAAACTAGTCCCTTGTTGTTACTGTACAAATTTCACAATTCACAATCACAATTCTTTATTAATGTTAAAGCTTTAAGTTATGAACAATGGTTTGTGTATAGTGCTGGCTCACATATTGGCGTTTGTAATTGTTACGTGATATATGTCGTATTTCTGCTGACGTCACTGTTGCGATGAATATTTGAATTGTATAAGTGTGGCTGACACCTTTCTCAATTTATGGGGAAAAGTACGTTTCTCGGTATCTAGCCTTCTATGTTTATAATTAGCAGATTTGTGTGTTGTTCAGCAACTGTTACTGTTCATTAATTTGTATTATCGAAAGAAAAAACATATTTTTGTGTCTGTAACGGGATGTAGCATACGCCACTGTGTTTTGCTAGCACTAACCAATGATAAAAACTGGAACAAGAAGTTTAACAATGTGCTAACGTTAAACAGCAGAAAGAATATTCTTCATTCTGAATAATGAAACAATAAGTAAGCTTTCCTGTAAAAGTGTAAAGTATAGGTGTTCTACGAAAGTGTACACTGAAATACCTAAAACAGTAATCGTTGTCGTCTACAATTCATATAATAATTCCACCTTTTATGAAGTGGAGACAGTATCCATTGAGATATTAAAACATTAAGACCAATTTTACTTCAATGACTATTCTCCGTTACACTATCAAAACCATTCATAAATTCTCTGACAATACTTGGCAGCATCAAGCCAAGTCCTATAACATTTAACATCGCATATGCTACGTACATGTCGCATGCTTGTGTGCATTGTAGCTTCTACCAGCGGTATCGAGACGTGACCGCACGTATAAAGGCGTCGTCCTGTCCTTCAATACCGCCGGCGCAGCCACCAGCGGAGAGGAAAAAATCTCAGGAGCACACTAACAATGCGACAGAGAGTACTAACGACGATGTACAAACAAGGTGCTCGTTCAATCTAAGCTGGCGATCGTTGCAGTTTGTTTTTTTAATATCAATTCAATCTATAAAACTTATATTTCAATGGAATTTAACTGGATAGAAACTGTCATATTTATCATGTTGGTGCTACTAGCCTACAATACATTAATTTAATTTATATGACAATGGATTGTGTCATTGATGAATCATTCTGTTTAAATTTAATATAATTATCTTAAATACATTTCTTTTAATAAAAATGTGGAATATATTTTTTATTTATAATCTTAACATGGAAAATGCAAAAAAAATATACAACAAACTGCAATGATTGTTACCATTTAATATTCATCTATAAATAACATTTATTTATGTCTCGCTATGTACGCTTATTATATGCATTATTATATATTTTGCCTCTTATATATTGTTCGTTTTATATGTCTATTTGTATATATCTTACATTACATATACCAACTAAATTCTTATATTCTTTAAGATCAGTAAATAAATTCCCAAATTAAAGATATGTCGTTGAATCATGTCTATGTAATTATCAATCTATCTCTCTTCCGTACAAGACTAGAATCGTGTTTAGATGAGGTATTTAGCGAATTAATGTCAAATAGAAAGTATCCTCACTAAATAAAATAATGAGACACACTATACATATAGATATATATGTAGCATACGAGGTACTGTGTTGTCGATGTCAACGTGTTTATGTTTGCGTACTTAGAATAAACCCAACGGACAGACGAGAGAGGGACGTGAACACGTGGAGCGGGCCTACTACCACTACTCCGAACGCCAGCCCCACTAATACCACTACTACGACGACAGTCAGAAGGTAATATTGTATTTTATGTGTATCTACTTGTAATATCATTGTATGAGCAGAAACATTTTGGAAAGGTTATTCGTCCGCAACTTTACGTCTCTCAGGCGTACGAGACCCTTAGGCAAGATTTAGATAAAATGTCTGGAAATCACGGCTCTTTTTTTCTTTCATACAATAATTCTGGTATAAATGCGTGTCATTACTTTTTTATATAAAAAAGTCCATTAATTCAGTGAAGCTATTTTTTTCCAAATTTAGGTTGCTTGTCAGTTTTGATTGTCTAAGCAGACATGCGATTGTATACTTAGCATTAGGACCCCGGGGGACAAGAACAATAGATTTTGTATCGCAATTTGTTACTTAATGGGTTAATATTCATTCTTTGAGGCGGCCAAAATTTTTTTTTAACTTTTATCAAGGACTTTCTGATTTCGACAATAAATATTTTTTTAACAAGTATTTAGCATGCTGAATGGCCTTTATGATTATAGTTTATATCCATACAAGTACTATGTGACTGTAGTATTTTTAGTATCTGTCTTATCAATGACCGAGGAGTTTAAAAAGCCTAGAGTGAATAAATACTGTACAGCAATTTAGTTGTCTTGCTACAAAAGACGTTACACAGTATAAAAGTATTGTATTGTGTGAACAGTTCCGCGGAGAGCGTAGAGTCGAACAGTAGCAATTCGTCACCCAGCTCTGCCACGCCTACCAAATTGTCGCCCGGCAACATTTTCAAGAACTTCTTCAAGTAACCGTGATGTTATATAGAATGCTTGGACAAGGGAATTGTATCGATGTCGATCGTTAAGATTATCTTACAAAGCGTACTTAATTATTTTAATGTGGCTTTGTTCCGTTAATCTTCTAATGAAATAGTGCTATCCTATAAATAATCTTGAGAAAAATGTATTAATAACATTAACGTTTCTATAAAAATATTTTTTAGTGGTTTCCTATTTTCTAGATATAAAAACGTATTATTTTACAGTTCTCCTGTTCAAGCAAATTAGATTTTTCTGTGTGTTAATTTTCATTTCAGCTTCGTCCGTTTTTTGCTTGGGCGATTTATTTGCGTTTTATTGTTACTATGATTTCAGTAATATCAAGCATGTCAAGTTTGGTATTAATTTAGACGTGATGCATGTCTAACGGAATCTTTGACTTGAGAATTTGCAAATATATTTTACTATAACGCTTGTTTTGTCAATATTCAAACTCAAACTCAAACTCAAACTCAAATTTTTTATTTCAATTAGACCATATACAGGTACTTTTGAAATGTCAAAACAACATGCACGGTTCCAAATAGTAGGTCTTATGGAGAAGAGCCGGCAAGAAACTCCATAGATACTCTTTTAAATAAATAATTGATGTTTACATATTTTTTATTCTATCAATGTGAGTATTGTGGAGTTTGATGTGAGTGATAAAGGTAGGTTACCCTCCAAAAGATAACATAACTGAATCCGGATTGACATGGCATGTAAGAGTTGACCAGTCCCGACAGACAGCACCCGTTCACGAGCATGACGTGTGTATCAGCGTTGTTCGACTCAACCAAGTTGTAGGGAATAAAACAACCCGACACACAACGCCACCATCAGCAGGACATTTAAGTGAGCATGACAGCCTCTAACTGCCAGAAAATCGAAAGACTTATCATAGGTCTTGTGATCGTAACATCAGTCTACACAATACTCACACTTCACAAATTTTTGTTACCATATACATAAGGACAAAAAAAAATAATACATGTCCAGAAATAGTAAATAATAAATAATAAATAAAACATGTCACTTGGAAAAATAAAACATGTCCAAAGGAAATTAATATGTCAAAAATTGAGGTGTCATCCATGAATGAAAGAGCCCGGTTCATTTGAGCGGCTTAATCCCAAGCATTTTTGGCGTCTATATAATCTCTGACTGTATAGAATGCTTTTTTACACAGTTTTTGCTTGACCACAGTCTTGAATTTATTTAAACTTAGATTTTGAATATGACTTGGGATTTTGTTGTAGAAACGTACACCTTGGCACCTAAAGGAGTTACTAATTTTTTGGAGCCTAGTCATTGGTAATATCAGTTTATTTTTGTTTCTGGTATTGACGCTGTGAATATCGGTTTTCTTACAAAAATTATTAATGTTTTTTTTGACATAAATAATATTTTCAAATATATACTGCGATGCTAGCGTCATTATATTAATTTCTTTAAATTTTTCTCTCAGTGAATGTCTGCTACTGAGGTTATAAATTGCTCGAATAGCTCTTTTCTGCAACACAAATACAGTTTGAATGTCAGCAGCATTTCCCCACAACAAAATACCGTAAGACATAACACTATGAAAATAACTAAAGTATACAAGTCTTGCTGTGTCAACATCAGTCAACTGGCGTATTTTGAAAACTGCGTAAGCTGCAGAGCTGAGTCTTTTCGATAATTTATTTATATGTGGGCCCCACTGTAGCTTTGAGTCTAATGTAATACCCAGAAATGATGTGGTGTCCACTAGATCCAACTCTTCCCCGTTTATCAGTACACTGGTTTGCACCTGCCTAACGTTAGGTGTTAAAAATCTGATGCATTTAGTTTTTTTCTCATTAAGAAGTAAGTTATTAACACTAAACCAGTGCACTACTTTAGAAAGAGCGTTATTTACATCGTCTGTAATTGGCTGTTGCCGTTTGAGCTTAAATAAAAGTGATGTATCATCTGCAAATAACACTATTTCATGACCATCTTTTACAAGGTAAGGTAAATCATTAATATATACTAAAAAAAGGAACGGGCCAAGAATTGAGCCCTGCGGAACTCCCATAGCTACCACAGACCCCGGAGATCTCTTTCCGTTAACGTCCACCTTTTGGATCCTGTTATCCAAGTAAGAAATAAGAAGATCCAAAGCAATGTCCCTAACTCCATAGTGGTGCAATTTCCTGATCAACGTCTCATGAAAAACGCAATCAAATGCCTTTGACAAGTCACAGAAGACGCCTAAGGCATCACGTGAATCCTCCCAGGCATCGAATATATGTTCAAGAAGCTCAACACCTGCATCGGTTGTCGAGCGGCCCTTAGTGAATCCGAACTGTTTCCTACTCAACAAATGATTCCTGTTGAAATGACTTAGCAATTGGTCTAATATTAATTTCTCAAATATTTTACTAAAGGTGGGTAGCACGGAAATTGGTCTAAAGTTCGTGGGATCTGAAGTGCTACCTGATTTAAATAATGGAATTATTTTACTACTTTTCATAAGATCAGGAAATACACCACAGTCAATACATTGATTAAATATTACAGCTAATTCGGAGGCTACTATATTAATAACTGATTTTGTAACCTCTACTGAATTTCCCCATAGGTCAGCGGTTTTTTTTACATTAAGTGTATTAAAGGTTTTAACAATGTCTCTGGCATTTACATAATGAAAAGTGAAATCATTCTCACAAGAGATTACATTTTGTTTTAATAATGACTCTGCGACAGTGGGTGAAGAATTTAAAGACTTAGTGGTAGAGACTGGAATGTCTGTAAAGAATTTTTCAAAAACTGAGGCAACTTCTTCATCTTTTTTAATTATAGTATTTTCAAAGTTAAGGCTATAGTCGCTATCTCGATTTGCAACTCTTCCAGTCTCATTGTTAATAATATTCCAGGTCATTTGAATTTTATTATAACTAGTCTTAATCTTAGAACTCAAATAATTAATCTTGGCTACTTTACAGATTTTCTTAAATAATTTTGAATAATTTTTGACATATAGATTAAATTCTTCACTTTTGTTATAATTTTTTTCTGCATATAACTCATATAGTCTTTTCCTACTTCTATGTATACCAATAGTAGCCCATTCACTGAAAGTTGCCGTACCTTTAACCGAGATCTTCTTGGGGATAAACGTTGAACTGAATTCCGTACAATATAAAGAAAAAAAAGAATTATACATTTGATTTGGATCTTCACTGAAATTTAAATAATACATTTTACTAATAAGTTTATTTTTAAAAACCTCCAAGCGACCTGCAGTTTTAGGTAACACAATAATATCTTTCTTTGTCAAATGTTTAGTCTGCTTGACAAATGTCATTAATTGTCCGCAGTGATCAGAGTCAAGTAAATTAATAATTTCTTTTTTATCTGGGACAATGTTGGTAAATATATTATCAATACATGTGGCCGTTGTCGCAGTGATTCTAGTAGGCTCCAAAAAAAGATTATCAAGATTATAGGATTGAAATAAATTTTTAACTTTTAGACACACTGCGGTATCCTCCAAAAGGTTAATATTAAAGTCACCACATACAATTATGTTTTTACTTAACTTGCATAATTTTTGCAACACATCATCCATGACTCTCTCAAAACAATCATATAATGATGATGGTGGCCTGTACACGCTCAATACAACAAGTCGCTCCAATTCCACACAGGCTATTTCAATTGTCCGTTCAACAGAGAGGCCCACTATGTCTTTACGTTCTTTAAATTTAAATTGTTTATTAATTAAAATTAGTGAGCCGCCATGTATTGCGTGTTCTCTGCTATATGCACTACCAACCTGGTGATTACTGAAGTTAAACATGAACTGGTGGCTTTTGAGCCAATGTTCAGTAATGCATAGAAAGTCAATATTGTTGCAGTTCATAAATAACTCAATTTCTAGGTCTTTGTTTGACATGCCTTGAATATTTTGATGAACCAGATTGATTGTGTTTTGGACCTTACAAACATTACTACAAATAGGTTTAATTTTCATAGTATTTAAGCAAGAGGTTGCCTCTATTGTCTCATCATTTAATTTAAATTACTACTAATGTCAATAGAAATGTCAGAAAGCTGCTCAATAGAAGCAACATCTAAAAAACTATCAGCCAAATTTTTGGCTGAAATATCAATAAAATATGATAGCGATGCAGCTACTTGTCTTTTATTATGAGATGTAAGATAGTAAATATCTTTTGTGAAAAATAAATTTTTGCTAACATAATTGTTAATGTCAATAACACTAAATTGATTATTATAAAAAGTAAAAGTATGTAATATCAAGTTTAGTTTATATCTAGTGTTATTTTCTTCCTCGGGCAAACTGTCGCTATAAGGTAATGTGAAAATAATAATGTTTTTTATATTCATGTTACATAATCTATCATAGTAGTAAAGTAGGCTTTTTCGGTTTGCAGTACCTCTATTTGAAATCATTATAATTAAAGTTGTGTCCGGGCTAAAATTTAAACTGACAATTTTTTTCATGACATCAAGGTAATTAAGACCAGGCATGCAATAATTTGTGACAGACTTTCCTGTGCAAGTAGTTGATAACAATCTACCCATATCTTTCCCAATTTCATCACTAAATATCACTACTTTATTTTTTCCAGTTCCATCATCTTTTATTTTATTCTGGTTTAATACACTTCTAATATGTTGAATAGGGGAACTATTAGTATTAGTCTCATTGTTACTGGTATGTAATATCTCAATATCAGACACTGACTTTGAATGAGCCGGTGATAGCTGGCAGTTGATCGAGTTATTGTTTGTCATTGATTGTGAGCGCTCATGACTACATGAACATGAGGTCACCAGCTCATTCATAGCTAACACATACTCTTTCATTTGCATTTCAGAGCTTTTATACCTATTTGTCATAGAATTTAGTTTGTCATTAAGATGTTTTAATTCTAAATTCAAATTTTGTACATTAGTTTTGTATTTTAAAGTGTTATCTTTACATTTTTGAGAGTATATATCTAATTTTTCCAACAATGAAAGCCGCTCTCTATTTAATTTTACATTTTTTATAAAAAACTTTTGCCTATGAACTAATTTCTGGGTTTTCCTTATAAATTTATATAAATAATATATAATATATATAATATAAATTTATTGTACTATAAATTCAATGAAATGGAGAATAATTGTATCAATGGTAATCCAGGTCGTTTGTACCCCCGGTTCGAGATGAGGAGAGCGAAACTCAAAGGAAAGCTCACGCGAAGCGAGTCCGTGAAACACGGCGCTCTACTCAAGGCGTCACACTCGACGAGATCAAGTCCGCCGAACAATTGGTTAAAAAGAAAGCTGGTAATGGCACCACAGAAAGCCCCTCTCCTGGCAACGCAAAGAAAGAGGATCCTGCATCTCCGATTGCGGCCACACCGACGCCACAAGACAACGGCTCGGTACGTATACAATACACCATAGAATCGACTTGATTACGACTATACAGTGGATTTTTTAAGTGGGCATGTAAGGCTATTTTCTCCGTTTCCTAGAGCTTTGGATTAGGCCATCCATACCCACTTGAAAACATCGATAGTAGAGGGTTAAGAGGTTGTAGGAAAATGCTAAAATTATTTCAAATTGAAATTTTACTTACCAAAGTGACTAATCGGTAACAGGGACTAGAGCTATTTAACTATTGGAAATTGGTTTAACAAGATTAGAATAGTAATTATACATAATCTGTTTTTATGAAGTTTTAATGTTTTAGAAGGTTTAGTTCGTATAGATCTTAGTGGAGTAGTAATATTTGGAACGGGCTTTAGAATTTCTCTGGTATTGGCTATTAAATCTTTTAAATTGGAAATAAATAATCGCATTCCAACTTATCAGCAAAAATTTTTCAGACTATTAATATTAGTGACAGATTCTTTAAAAATGTTGATATATTCATGTGCATTCCAGTATTGTAAATATGTTGAGTTTGTATTTTTGAGTTCACAACACCGACACTCATCGGCCCAACGTTTGCATTAATTCTATTCGTGTTAATATAGCCACCCGTTACATGTTCACAGACCATATAACATTTTCAATCAATATCGTAAGAAGCAGAAATATAAATACTTTGGTCCTATATTCTGTTCTGGTGAATAAAACGGACTTCTCAATACGCATTTAGACGCGATAAGAAGTAATATTGCTTGCGATGTGGTATCGGGAAAGGTTGAATTAAAACTTATGAATATCATATGAGTAAATTGGATTGCTATATTTATATGACTAACAACACAAAAAAAATCCTACTTCCTATTGAGATTCAAAATAAATGGTACAAAATTGTTATGACCCTTATCGTGCTGTCATAGTCAGAGACTGAGTTTGAGTAATAGAGACAACACGAGACTAAGGGCAGATTTTTCAATCGCTAGTTATTTATTAACTGATGAGTAAAATTGACGTTTGACAGATTTTGTTTAGAAAAACTGTCAAAAATTCGCATTTATTCCTCCGATAAAGATAATTGGCGATGGAAAAATCGGCCCTTAATGGCGTCTTAAAATCTCAATTTTAAGACGCCGTTAAAGGCCTTCCAAACATTAAAACACTTCTCAAAGTGTTTTAATGTTTGACTATTAGTTGGCCAAGATATTAAGTCGCCAAATGTGTGCTAATGTTTTCCGGTTTAAAGGGTAAATGAGGCTACATGACGTCTCAGGATAACTAGACAGGCGACACGCAGTTATTTTTCGTAACAGTGCCGATTTTAGGCTAAGCGTATTTTGCATATGAATACGAAAAACTGTGTTACCTGCGCGGCCCTTTCCTGTAGCCTTAGCACGAACAACTTGCGAAAAAGTATTCGTATCGTCACGATAGAGGCGCTGGTCCATATCTCATACAAATTGGTCTCCATGACGATACGAATACTTTTTCGCAAGTTGTTCGTGCTAAGGCTACTGAACAGTAGCCTTAGCATCGTCATGGAGACCAATTTGTATGAGATTTGGACCAGCGCCTCTATCGTGACGATACGAATACTTTTTCGCAAGTTGTTCGTGCTAAGGCTACTGTATACGTTTAGTCTTAATATGGTCTAGCGTCACCAGTCCCGTGAACCAGTAACAATCTAGATAAAAAATAACAAGGGTATGTTTGTATGTTCACTTGTGGGGTATGTATAGGCGCGTGCCTCTGCTCCGGGCGGCGAAGTGGCGGTGTCGTTAGCGCTGGCGTGCGCGTCTGCGACGGCGACTGCTACCATTGCCGCAAACAGCGAGCGCCGCCCCTCTTGGCGGCTCAGGCTCGACCCCACTAATAAGGTGGCTATAGCACCGCGATGAGCCAAACAGATTGTCGAACGTGAAATTCTAATGAAGTCATTCTGATGAAGTCCAAAAATTTGTGTTTCATCATCATCATCATCATCAAAATCTATGTTTATAAATGATTTCTTTTTTAATTTTTAATGAATATAAATATATTTTTGTCTAACTTTATTATTTACATAGTTTAGAAACGAAAAAGTATTAATAACTAGTTTGTCTTTGCGTTCATTCCCCTGAAATTGAAGAATTTGCATTAAATTGCATATTATAATTCAAGAATTAATATAAGAAGATAAGTAAAAGCATAAAATATCCTTGATTTGATTACATTTATAGAATAAGATTATTAGAAACACTAGAATCTAATAACATTTCTAAAACGTAGTTAAAAATAGTTAATAAAATTCTCAACGCATTCACGATTCATCGATCGACAATCTCGTTTGACTCAGTCGCTGTACGGGACGCGCATGGTGTGGAATAAATTCTTTATCGCGAATTGGTGTCAAAATTCTGATTTAGGGAGTTAAAGGTCACTGTACTATAAGATTATTTTTATATATTTCCCTAGTCTATACAGGCAGGTGAAGACAATACGCCAACAAATAAAACCACAGACTAAACTAGTCTAAAAACACTATAAAATAAATGTGAAGGCTTAGAGGTCATATCGTCTGGTGTATCTAACTAGATGATGCAGATTCGATTCCTGCCCGCGGTTGAATTTTTCCTTTCTAAAATAACCATAAATGGGTTATATATACCGTTTCTTATTTTGTGGTGTGCTCGACCTTAGTATAGGCTGTTGTTTCATTTGATGTCGTCTGCAGCCTGTATATATGGAATTCGGTCAGCTGTTGCCGATTCGGTAAACCTTATAGGTAATTTTGACGGCGAACAAACCTGAGTATAGGTAACAGTTTAAAAAAGATTCCGTTTACCCTCCAACCGCCACGCACGTACCATACACTGCCACCGTGAAATCATTCTAGAAATAAATAAAATATACAAGATTTCCTTATGCTATTTTAAGAAAATGTATATGAATTTAGTTTAATTTATGTCAACCCTGTTTATATATATCCTAGAATTATGTAGGTAATATGCGTATGTTTCAGGCATATTCAATAAAAAGGTTATTAAGACGAAATTGATGGTAATAAAACTATATTATACTATATTAAACAAATTTTTTGAAGGATGCGCTCAGATGTTCGTGGCGGTAAAAAGGTTAAATTGATTCATTTTCATAATTCTCATCAAAATAACAAATGTATATTGTGTATTTGACTCCCAAAATCAGAATTACTCGCGCATTGTCAACATTCCTTTCAGTTCTATGCACCGCATTGTCGGCATGCCATGTGTGAATCTTCCTGCACATCTGACCCATACGACCATGGTATAATAGTATCTCTACGTCATCGACAATCGTGTCATCGACAATTTTTTCATTGACATGCTTCTATAATTAAGCAAATTTTAACTTACTTAATAGATGAAGAACACAAAAATAATCTTGGGACGTGGTATGTTATATACGTATTTTATACATACACATTACATACATTCACGCCTTTCTCCGATATGGTTAGGCAGAAAATATAGACCGCTACTTGCTACGATTTTTGCTTTTTAGAAAGACTCTTAAAATATTTTAAATAGTATTGAAGATGTCAAATGTTAGGTCAACGACAACACTGATTGTGACATTCGGGACGTTGACGTGGGTCATGGTGGAAAGAAAATGGCTTAGACATATTATTATACCATGCACTCGACTTTCTTTGTCGCCCTGCATGTCCTACATAAACTATTATATATTCCTATAGAAAAGTAACCCTCTCTTTACGAGTCCATTTTGGGGTTCGATTTTAAACTAGTATTGTAAAAATGAGCGCTAGAGCGTTGAACGGTCGAGCTTTCAAGACTCATGAGCGTCGACTAAACGCTCGGAGCTTAGCGCTCATTTTAACAACACCATTTAAAACTCATGTTTGTGTATGTGTGCATTTGCAGGGCGACATAATACGTACGTAGTTAAGGTCCTGTGAGCTAGTTTTGATCCTGTTTCTTCATATGTGTTGTCTCTACATCTTCTTGTCTGTATGTTTGCATGTACGACGTTGGATGAATATTGTAAGAAAGTACTAGTAATCAGTATTCATAGTATATTTTTACTTTCGTCATCGCTTTGGTTGGGAGATATTTCTTGCAGCTATCATTTATATGTTTCTTTCTTGTTATGCATTGCAATATAGTCTAGTGTCAAATAAAAATCTTAATTAGACAGTTTAATCCGTACTAATACTATCTACTCGTTTAAATGCGAAAGTAACTCTGTCTGTTTATCTGTTACCTTTTCACGCCTAAGCCGCTGAACAGATTTCAATAAAATTTGGCAAGGAGTTAGACTGCAGCCTGAGGAAGGCCGTTTGCTTACGTCTGAAAAATTCCATTGGGGGTGTTAAAAATAAGTTTCTTCGCGCTCCATCGTAGATCGTAGTATCGCTTAACATCAGGCGAACTGGCGGTCAAGCGTAAGCCTATCACGCATAAAAAAATATTTTTAATCCCACTACAACTTAAATTCGCTTTAGTTAAATTATGTGCCTACTGCATGCTTTATTAATGTATTACTAAATATATAGAGACTGTAGATTAAGATGTATGTACTTGCTTTTAGAATACATATATTTTTAACAGTTTGTGGGACACTATTGTTGTAGATAGCTAACATAAATTTAAATACATATACCAAAAAACTTTTTGTCTACCCCTTAAGTGAACCGTGTGATATTGTTAAATGCAAAATTATTTTTCAAATGGCTTATAAAACAAGTATACATACACAGATTTTGCGAAATTATTCTCTTTAAATGATAAATGATATTTATTTCTGTAAATAGATCTTTTAAGTACACTTTTACAAGTCAATGTTTTTTTTAACTAGATGACACCGACATTTCCTAACTGACCTCTGATAAGAAACACCGAAACAAACTCAGAGAATCATGGTCTCTTTTAAAGTCTAGACATAATACTTAGTAGCATATATGTGAGTTCTAATGGAAGACAATGTCTGAAATGGCCCATAGAAGAAAGAACCATTGCTGCTTTAAGTAGACCAGTCCCATCTGACGGCACGCATGCATCAGTCATTGGATAGCTCAACCATAATATTTAGGGACTCAGTTCAGCATCAACATTAGCACCAATGGTTTTGGGATTGCTTTTTGCACCGTGTTATATAATGAGATGAGATGCATGAAGCATATAACTTACAAAACATCATCTGAAATTGTTTGTTCACAACAGGAAGCCTGGTATTTGAAATTAAGGTCCCACAAGGCCTGGCACCAATTATTTAGACGTAGCATATCCTAAACGAAAGCAAATCTAAATAAAAATCAATTGCCGCATGTAGGTAATAGAGATCAACTGTTGACAACGGCTCGATCGATTTGGCTGATTTATTTTTGTTGGGACAAGGTATGTATGAGGGCAATTTTTGAAAATTTACCGCAAAAGTCTGAATGTTAGATAGGAAAATGGACGCTGCGAAGCTGCGTACGCGTCGCTAGTTTTGAATAAAAATACAAAATTCTTATGTTATTAACGCAACATATACATTTGTAACTCACAAAAATATTTAAGAATCTCCTTTATTTTTTAATGAACGTATATTTTAAAACGTTAAAATAATTCATGCTCGGCCCTCTCTGCTTTGACACATAGTAAAATATCTTTTTAAACTATATCGAAACAACTTCAATTTTCTGATAACTTTGTTTGTTCCTTAACAGATTATAATAAATTGTTTTCGTGAATGTCTCAAAAAACTCACTTTTCTGCTTTAAAATTTTTATGTTATGCTAGAAAAGCTAAAATTTCATCCTGTTGTGAACAACAAGCTCCTGGATTTTTTTTATACTCGATTTATCTTCGCTTTATAATTATTTGTATCGTTCTTGACAGTTTGAGCTAGAGGACGCTGGTTGGTCATCGCCGAGGGCGGCTGCTACGGCAGCGGAGGCGACAGTGACGCTCCCATTACGCCGCCCGCCCACCGGCTCTAGTTCGGCCGCTGCCTTCACCACTAAAGAAGAGAATAGGACAGGTGAGATAATGAAACCTGCACCATTTAATCCTCTTTACATATGAACTGTAGGTTACATAAGTGTCCACGAGTATAACTGAAATCTCGTAAATAATTTATCTTCGCGACATTGACACTACTATGCTGGTATATTGGCGCCATAAATAATCATTTATGCCTGAATAAGCTCAGTGTAAGTTGACTTAGTTATCTCCGAGAATCTTTATAACTAGGGCCTTACCAATGTACTTTGGTTGGCAAGTTGACTGGCTAACCTTCTGGTAGTTTATATTTATAAAAGAAAAATACGTTTATTAAAAACGACACACACGATTTGCCATCTCAGAACCCGCTGGCGAGGAGGAAAAAGAACGAGAGAGCAGTACGGAAAGCAAATCATCAAACAATGCATCACCAGCGAGCACGCAGGCTGCACTCAACGTGATCCAGCGCCGGCGCAGGCCTAAGCGACGCTCTACTGGAGTGGGCCATGTCGATATGGATGTAAGAATATTTACTAGCATTGCCGTCCCTCTATCAGACTCCTATTCGTATATGTCCATAGCTATTTTGTATAATGTCCATAGCTAGTTTATATATATCCATAGCTAGTGTGTATAATGTCCATAATTAGTTTGTATAATGTCCATAGCTAGTTTAATATGTCCATAGCTAGTTTGTATATGTCCATAGCTAGTTTGTAGACTAGCTGAGACTCGATCGAATCGTAACGATCCCCGGATGCCAAGACAATTGATTTTGTATTGTGCCTATACGGGACTTGATGGGTTAAAGCGTGGTTTATTACGATGTTTTTGTTCTCCTTTGTTAATTATATATAATTATATAACAAATTATTATGTATACGTACTATAACATAATCAACCCATTATACTATCCCATTGCTGGACATGGGTCTCCTCTCAAAATGAGAGGGATTAGGCTATAATACACCACGCTAGCGTAATGCGAATTGGGAGACTTCACACGCCATCGGGAAAATATCTCTCAGGCATGCAGTTTTCCTCACTATGTTTTCCTCCACCGTTTTAAGCTCGTGATAATCGGGACATTTGTCTTGGCGGTCCAATGGTCATATCAGTAGGCTTGTGTGTAACGGTCCTTATTTGTTATTAGGATATCGTAAACGACCGCGGCGGGGGCGGCGAGGGCGGCGACGTGGACAACGAAGCGCCAACGGTGAGTTTATTACAGATGACTTTTTCTTGGATTTAAGACGAGGTTTGAATTTTAAAGTTTACCATTAAATCCACTATATAATATTTTATAAAATTTTCCACACGTACGCAATAAGCAGTACTAGTACATCAGTATTCATAAAATCAGTAGAGTTTGCTCCCTGGCAGAGCTACAATACAGAGAAACAAACATTTCCTTATTTGTATAGGTAAATCGATATGTGGCATGAGTACATTATGTACGTGTTTATTACATTATTTTATGATAGAATTGGTTGCTATTATTTAAATACTAGTTCTTCGACCGCGGTTTCACCTGCGTTGCCCCGTTCCTAAGAATTGTAGCGTGATGTTTTATAGCTTAAAACCTTTCTCATGAATCACTCATTTTCCCAATATTTCCCTTCACTGCTCTGCTCCTATTGATCGTAGCGTGATGAAAATACTATACTATAACCTGCCCAGGAGTATGAAGAACAATTGTACCAAGTTTCGTTGAAATCCGTCCAGTGGTTTTTGTTTCTATAACGAACATACAGACAGACAGACAGACAGACAAAAATTTCACTGATTGCATTTTTGGCGTCAGTATCGATCACTAATTACCCGCTGATAGTTATTTTGGAAATATATTTCATGTACAGAATTGACCTCTCTACAGATTTATTATAAGTATAGATGATAGTTCTGCGGCAGAGTATGACACGGTGAATCATATGGTGATTCAATCAAAAGCGGCTACTTTAGTCCTCCAGTTCTTCGGCTATTCTCTATTATCTCTATTAGGCGTTAATTATATATAGATTTTATTTTTGATAAGCAAAGATTAAATTTTAATTTAAAGCCACAGCAAACAAGGACACATGTTTAGTTGATAATTCTGGCTCGTATCAAGATGTTCGGAGAAATAATCGGTATACATTAAGCCCACATGATGAACTAAAATAGTCATATGAATACGTAAACACTCATAATTGTGAGTCGCAAGAAACTTCATTTGGACACGTATGGCAATTTAATGAGTAATATAGTTTGTCCCTAGTTATTAATTTGATTATCATGAGAACGTGTTTAGAATATGAAATATGGGATTTCACAGTTTTTATTTTGTCATATTTATGGAAACTTCCAAAAAGAATTACTCATCACCAATTCTTGGGCAAGAATATATTTCTCTCCATGGAGTGTACCGTCTATTTCCGTTCTCCTTAATTTAGCAAAGCGCATAAGGGCACAAGACAAGTGCAATACATTTTGCATTGCGTCTTTAAATTGTTACCAGATGAGTTAAAGATCTAGCTAGGTAGGCTAGCTGCTAGGCTTAGTGTCTATCGCAGTCCCTGAAACATACAAATTGATGAATGAGAATATTAATGTTTTTACGACGTCTCGAAGAGTTCCTTGAGAGAGTTTGTGTCATATTTTGTTAAATTTATCTCAAACACAAAATTTCATGTCGTTGACCGGTTACTCCCTGTCAATGTGACAAACGTATACACATTAAATTTTTACCACCTCGTCTTTTCAAAACATTTTTATTGTTATTTATGCCAACTATGCCCGACTACTTGATGCTGTGCACGTTGGATTGGCACACTAGTGATATCCATTGCTTTCTTCACGGATTACTTCTATGAAGCGTGGGTATGTATGCAGCAATGTAATACGGCTTCAATCACGTGTTTGCTGCCAGCGCATGAACGGGGCGAGGGAAGTTATGAGTTTGTCGTCTGCCATATATCATACTCTTGTACGCATGTTTTTGATATTTCGTATAGGTAATAGGGATATAAGAATTTAAATAATACGGGGTGATATTTATTTCAATTTGTTTTTATTATATTTAACAAGCTTTTCAACTTTCCACAATAACCACGGGCAGTATTGTCAATTAACAATTAAAATTTAAGTAAATTAATTAATTGATTAAAACGAAGTTCAATTAAATTAAATTAATTGCAATTCAATATAAATTAATTCACAGTTTAATTGATTTATGCCCAACATCGACCATGGTAACAATATATCTTTATAATATTTCGTTAAAATTATAATTTCTGTTAACTCTATCGAGGTTAACTTTCGAACTCGCTAGCAGTATTAATAGTCTTGCCTATATAGCAGTACCGAAACTGGCCAAGCGCTACCGTCAACATTCGTAAATAGTCATGTATACCTACTATCACTCCAAATGTCAAAACAATATTCTATTATCAAGGTTTACACGAATCTTTCTTGGCTCCCAATGCTCTGTTTCGTAACCTCTAATCCTGACTAATTGCTTTACAGTGCCCATTATCGTGTTTTGTTATTTATTGGGTCATTTGACCGCCTGACAATTCCACTGTCGCCTTTTAATGACGTGTTTAGGAGGGAAGGGCTAAAATGACGCCGGCAATTTATTGAACAATACAGTATACAAATGGAGAAAACAATGCACACAACAATCTCCTTTCTAAAAAAAATTCAAAATCCTTGTTTTAAATATTAAAATAACATCTATCTGACTAATAATATAAAGTTTGGAAAGGATCTGTATAAAATTTATGTGAAATGATGAAATCTATTCTTTTATTAAGAGGTATATGCGTGAAAATGAAGAAATGGCTTTTAATTCAATAGAAATAGAATACAAAATACGAATACAGTCCATATGATTAGAAACGTATTAATTTAATGTTAACCCGTAATCATTTATGTCTTAAAATACGGATATATATATAATGATTTGTTACGTGGGAGAGCCATGCTTCGGCTCGATCAAAGTGATACCACGGCCTCACAGAAAACCGGCGTTAAACAACGCTTATGTTGTGTTCTGCCGAGTGAGTGAGGTTACCGGAGGCCCAATCCTCTTTTAAAAGGTCGGCAACGCACTTGTGACTCCTATGGTGTTGCGGGTGTCCATCGTTTTCCATCAGGCGATCCGATTAAGACAGAAAACATAGCTAATTATTATCGGTATAATAGGCTAGAGCTAGATGACTAAAAAAATTTGTTTGATTATAAAAAAATAATGTACATGTATTTTAAATATTATTATGGATTATTATTTTGTTTGTATTTAAGTTTCGCGTGACGTCACGGTTTCGTACTATTTTCACGAAATAGTGACGTCACAACCTCTCACTCCAGAACTTTGATACGTGTCCGATATTTTTGGATAATCTAACTGATGGACTGAATATAATGATATTTTTACCATCCCTATACTAGAAATACTTTGTGTCAAAAACTCTAAAACTGCTCGACCTGGCAATGGAACCTAGGACTTTAGCGTAGCAGTGTTAAGACTACTAGACTAATGAGGCAGCTTAGCGAATAGCCGTTGTTATTTATTGGGTCATTACAACATGCCAAAGTTATATCGTAATAGTTGACACGTGTGCAATTCGTTAAGTGATTTAAATGACAATATGACGAATGATTAGTCGGTCAATATAAACTAGCTCTTTAACCTGAGCTGTGTCTACGAATGCTGATCTAACTGTAGTACTTAAATGCTTAGTTCTATTGAAACTCTGATGCTTATTAATTAATTTCATGCCTGCAATTATCACATCATTATATCATTAGGTCGCATGTCTGCGACATCCATTAAATTTCACTGACACCTGTTAGGTTTGCATTTTGTGGTAGAGGTACTAAAATGCTGCGTTTTGATTTAGAATCTGTTGAGAACTGTCGGAATTCTTGACGAGACGTAAAAGTTGTTTTGTCCTTTCTGTCAGCCAGGGTCTTCAACCTATCTGAAGACCTGGTTACTAATAATGGGTAATAAGCCTTGGGACTATGGTAGGACAGAGGACTAGTTTATTAACAACGGGCAAAACGGGTTGGAACCTGGGGGCTCATTGGTCGCGGGGCTGTGGGCTCTTGCCCAGAGTAGCCAATGGAAAATAGAGCCTGCAGTAAACAAGTTCCTAAAAATACGAGTCAAACGAAGGCTTTAATGAACGAATAGGTTCCTAACTAGAAGCCTCACTCAGAGTAACTAATACTGAACTAATAACATAAGATAAATAATAAAAGAACTTAAAGCAAAATATTAATGAGCGTATAATATGACGATATTATTGACTGCACATTTTGAGAAAAACTGCATAGAATACTCGTCTTCCGTATTTATGTAGTGTGTTGTTAGAAGCTTCATTTTAGCGGCGTTCGCCAAGCTCGTTGACGTCATCGAACAATAGGTACAGGGTATTTCTGGCTGTTATATCGTAACTCGTGTTCGTCAAATGCTATGAACTCAGCTGGACCAGATGATTTATATCGATCGCTTAAATTCGGGCAACAATATTTTTAGGAATCGTATTCTTTCTAGACAGATTCACGCAATATTTTAGGTGAGAAAAATATTTTCAAACTTTATTGTATTTTCCATAAGAATATTTCCTGTCACTGACATTAATGTAGGTATAGCATTAAAAATAATGTACTTAGATCTACTCAAGGAACATTTCTTTAATTACCTATATCATGAAAAATAATAAAACACCAATTGTTTGATGGTATTCATTACTTATTGAAATTGAATATTAACATAACATAACATACCATCACGCCTGTATTCCCCGAAGGGTTAGGCAGAGGTGTACTTAATGTACACCCACAGTTCGCCGGTATGTTTAGGTCCCATGTTATAGGGGGCGAGCCTATAGCCTATAGCCATATATAGAAATTGAATATTAGAGTACGTAATATGCAAACTAACATACAATTTATAGTTTCGAAGAAAAATAATGTTTGTTCCATAGCACAAAAGATACAAAAATAATTCGCTCTCTCGAAATCTAATCTGCAGAAGAACCTATAAAATGTCTTTCTCTAGACTTCAGTGCTTTGATCGAGGAATAATGAAAAATTGTGTAGACGTAGCTACTCAAAAATATAAAATAACTGGTTTCTTCTAACAAGAATTTGTCACGCGTAATTATTTACGATACCAACTACCAACATAATCATGTCAAAATGAATATTTCCGCATAAGGCTTAAAGGCATTACCTACATCGCTCAAATACAAAAAAACACCCTAGCTTTAAAGAAGTTTCTAGTAGGATCCTTATGTGCGTTTGCCATATAAAAAATATATGTTATACCTAGTCAACAAACAAATTGTATTGTTTAAATTTTTTATGAATTTTCCCCAATTTTGTATAATAATTGAAGTAAATAGGCGTTTTTTAACCTAATTTGTATTTTTTCTCTTTAACGACTTAATAATTAGTCATGAATTTTATACCAAAAAATTGTAATGACGTAATTAACAATTTGTATTGTTTTTATTTTCTTATTTCTTTGAATATTTTGAAATAATAAAGAAATACCCGGAACCTCACTAGCACCTCGCGTGAAGCACCCCCGCAATGCCTGTGACTAACAAATACTAGCACAAAGACTAAATCCTCAACGTCATTGGGCAATGTAATACCCTTAAATTGGCAATCGTAGTCTGGTCTGCAATCCTGCGTACTAAATCCGTACTGTACCGCCATATTTCCGTCATGCCAAATGAAAGTTGATAAATATGATAACAATTATGATTAAAGACTCAGACACGTGAATATAATTTTACATTGAATGAATACTGCACTAAGTTTATGTTTATCATCTAATGTCGTGTTTGTTACAATGTTGCCAATAAATTACATAGCTGTCACCCGATTTCCGTATTTTGACAGCACGAAACAAAATAATTTTATTTTACTTTCGAGTTTTTTCGTAGAATTTATCGAGAAAAATTTTCTCATGTAAATGTCACTGCAACTGCTAAGAATTTTTTGGCAAAATTTATTTTAGAATAAATTAAAAGAAAAGTCATTTTGTCTTTGAGTACTGTAATGAGGCAGGCGTGTTACCTTTACTGAATGTCACTTGTTTAGGAGGGCTATGTAGCTAGTACTGTTTTGTGAGGTGAGGAGAATTTGCTCAAACCTCAACGTTAATCGAAAGAAAGTTCATCCGTTTTGTAGTTAGAATTTCATATCGTAAATCTCTTGCATTTGTTTTGATACGTAAGGTTATTAGGTCTATAGAGCGAGCGTGATACAATTTCAATTATTGATATAGAGACCTGCAAACATCTTGAGCAAAGAACAATGATGTCAGTACGTACTACTCTGTACTAGCCGTCCCTTTCATTCAAGTTATTTGCCGCTCACTATATTCATACTTCAAGAATAATTGAATATTAAAATAGAGAATAATACTCTATTATGTTTCTCATAATAGTCAGTTCTACTTCCATTCTTAAAGATAAATGACAATTCTGGCATTGTATGCATAAAGGTATAAAAACTATTATGCCACAATAACATTCATATATAATGGTATGTACAGAAATATGTATACGACAGGTAATCACAATTTTGAAGAGGTGCTGTTGTATTCTATTATAATCTTCAGCTGTCCATAATCATCAGTCATACAGAAGTGGAAAATAAGAAAATGTTGAAGTTCAAAGCATTTTTGTAAATATAATACAGTAACAATAATACAGTAACTGCATGCGACAATCCATTGTATTTTCCTTCGATCTATGGACTGCAACTCTAGTACCATACCATTAATAATTTGTTATACAAAACGTGAGCAGTATATAAATACACAATTTTATCGCAGACCTAAATATTCAACTGTAAACAAAGATTTCCACACTGATCTCATTTTCCATTTCATCGTCCTCCTTTCCCAATTTTTCATTTGAATTCGATCAAAATTTCAAAAAGAGCTTTTTTACAACATATCAATCAACGTAAACCATTGTGCTGATCTTGTCGCAGTCAGTAGAAACCACTTTAATTATTTAAAAACGACCCAAATTTTGGCACCTTTCGAAAATTTAATTTAGGTGAATATAAAGCATTTAAATGTAGCGTGAAAAGCTTTAAACATTACGGTATCGTAAAATGGTTTTGCAATTTTGTATGATGTGTAGAGATGTTGTGGTATTAGTAAGGTATAATTTTAGAAACCGACGGGAGTGAGTCAGGTCTAGGTAGGGTGGGTGGCTTGTCAGGAACAGCGGACACTCGACAACACCATTTAAAATTTACAAGAACTATATTACCTACTCGTATAATAGGTAACATTCATGTCTTTTTAGGGTTCCGTACCTCAAACGGAAAAAACGGCACCCTTATAGGATCACTTTGTTGGCCGTCCGTCCGTCTGCCTGTCAAGACCCTTTATCTCGGGAACGCGTGGACGTATCGAGTTGAAATTAAAACAATATACTCAGGTCTACAGTCACTTGAAGCTGTGAAAAAAGCAAATTTCTAAGTTAACGTAAAAAAGATACTGCTATTTATGCCGCAAAAAACGTATCTTTCGACACTCTCAAAGAAATCAAAATTTAAAGGGTATTTTCCGTTAACCTAGAACTATGAAATTTGTCAAGTAATACCGTCTTATACTACAAAACAAGTATAGGGAAAATCTGAAAACTATATATACATTTGTAATTAATTATAATATGTACATACCTACAAATTTGTACGGAACCCTCGGTGGGCGATTCGGTCTCGCACTTCCCCAGTTTTTTATATTTTAAATCAATTGTTTATATTATTAAAGCACCGTGAAAATATTTCTTTGACAAGAAATAAATATTCAAAACTGCAATCAGATTCCGGAGATCCGAGATCTTGGGTGCGTGTTATGTGAAGTCAGTTTCCGGAAAAACAGTCGGTTTTATAGTTTTTAAAATTTTTTGTTCGTTTTATCCATTCAATTATCAATATTTTTAAGTTTTCTATCTAATTGGAACATGGGAGAGAACTGAAATCAATTTTATAACTCGTGATTACAAACCTAAATGATTAAGGTGACGTCATAACGTGTACTTTGATGTATGTTTTGTTTGATCTGTTAAATTTGCCGCGCACTTTTTCTACTTTTAAATAAATAAAATCTTGCTGCAAAAGCGATTATGTAAAAAAAAATATGGCATAGACATCATTCTACAGCAATAAAGATTACAAAAATATTTGCCTTATATTTTAATCTCTATTATGTTTAATGCGGGACACATTAAAATTTGTAGAATGCATCGGAGCCAAGGGTTAGAAAGTTTAGCTTACACAACTCACATAGTAGATATCTCAGGATAGTTGTCACACACCGAGGCAAGGCAGAAATAATGCTGCTGTGACACAAAGATGCTTCATCTAAGCGTAAACTTACGCTTCCATAATTATGTCTCTCAATACAATTTTGACTTAGGTGTTAAGTTTTTCGTGGTTTAAGTGTGTTAGATTTTTCGTCAGATATCTGGATCTTCTCTTCTCTTTTTTCTTCTTTGGATTTCCTCTGATGGTAGGTTCGTGATAATGTAGTATTATATGCCCATGCAGATAAGGTTACAACTAATTAGCCAATTCCCACAAAAGTGTGTGATAACGGTGAGATTAATGTCAGGTCTAGTCTAGGCACAAATACTATCAAAAAAGACTATAAGGTCTGATTGCATTCTTCGATGTACAGTACACTGCTGATCTCGCTAATCAATAAGGTCGTCTTGAGTGTGTGCTGACGTCAGTGCATATTCGGACAGCAACTGGGTGTATTCGCCTTCCAGTTACATTAATTATGATTTTTAGCGTAGCTTTCAGCACAGAAATAACCTATTATTAACAAGTGAATCCAATACTTTTTATAGAATTCTAGGCCATCATTACCACTTAGGTGAGGTCGCGACATCGACGTGTATACTTTTTATCAGGCACTCACTGAAATATGGGCTGGTAAAATAATACTGTGCCTTTGTCCGCTCGCCGCGCTGCCACTGAGCGCTGTCCCAACATGATTCACATGCTAAATACTATGAGTGACACCGCTTTATTTACGAGCTCATGTGCAAGGTCGGTGAAATACGACCATTTTAAAGGGAACTCGATTTTGGCAACTTGTGTGCCACCGTGCCACGTCACCGACTCTAAACATGTGTTCTCTGCAAAATTTATTTGCTCCGGTAAAAGGATCGTGCGTCAAGGGAAGTTAATGGTTTGTTTCTCCTTGGAAAATAAAAGGGATTTTCCATGTCAATAGACAACGCATATACATTAGCTATTATTTATTAGACTGTCGACAGGACACGCCAAAAATGCTTCTATAATAAAAACAGAGCGTATGATAAGGAGCCTCTAACGCGATATGAACTGGTTTGCGTAGCTGGGAGTCATTGGATGCAGGCGATATAGTTGTTGACTTCATCTATGGGATTTGCACTTTGACTTGGGTTGGAGCTGGACACTTAAGCCTGCGGGACCTCAAAATATAAAATATATATTTGTCTAGTAGTTTAACTCCAATTCTATAGAATTTAGAAGATATAGAATGTATTCCCATACGAGGTAAATAAATGGTCTTACATCTCGGATCTAATTTAAGAGTTGCGATAAAAACGTCTTCGACTAAGATAACTTGACGGCTTGTCACTACATCTTAGTCATATCGTCTCCAAATGATAGATTGTTCTGCCGATTTTTTACTGTGCTCTTTCTTATTGATATCTTAGTCTAATATTTATCGTAAGATTGCTTGCTTTACCGACTTTGTTATTTCAATGTCATCGGATATTATGCTACGAAAAAAGTACTGCAATGCGTTAATCATGTATAAAAAAAATCATTCTTGCTTTTTTCCTAAACCTGGAAAAAGTGCAAGACACGTAATGTACAACATATGTATGTGTTCATTAGGGAAATCTAGTTTACTGCTCCCCAAGCTGGTTGCCCTAATTAAACAATCAATGAACATCTGAAAGATTGACTTTCGTTATCTTTGAACTAAACAATGAACAAAACTTACTAAAAATATACATTGCTCTACCAACCGTGTCCATTAACATTTTCGTCATTCGGAAAGTCTATTTGTTTAAAAAGTATGCCATTGTCCGTCTGGAGCACGACAATAAATATCCAGGTTGGTGGTCAATGTGACAAATATTGGCTCTACACCAACACTACGACACATACATAATTACGATCGAGTGGTCACCAATTTTTAAACATTATTATTTATTTCTTCAATGTTAATTGTCAATTTAATCTGCAAAATGAATTAATTGTCATGCAAAAGTCTTCTCTTGGACTTGTGCCTCAACCAAGTTACGCTATAATACTCGTGGCTCAGACCTACGGACTTCTCTTTGCTTTATGTAAGTATTCCTATTCACCTAGATGATGATGACTCTTCTATTAGAACTAAGAAGATAGAAAACTAAGAAACACAACCGAATCTTAGCTCCAAAATCTCGAGTCTTGTTTTATTGAAAAGTACGGTTAACGTATCTTAACTTGTTTTATTCAATCAACTGCAAAATTATGCTGATACTATATATTACCTTCTTGAAACCAAATACGAGTTGCACATTTGCCGTCAGGGCGGTGCTTACAAAATGTAGCTCGTAAGGAAGTAAACAGTAAACCAAAATTAAATTCCTAGAAACACTAAAAGGAACGAAATGTTCCAAGAACATTCATTAAAAGCCGTTGCGTTAAAATGTAATTGTGCAGTCTCTTCAGTTAAACTGAGAATTTGAATCCAATTGCCTGGGTCCTAGGCGATTGGATAGGCCCCAGGATAACTTGAAAGGAAAGATAACTAGGCATCGGGATTACACCTCAAAGAAATCAGGAAGGCGAAGCGACGTTGGTCTATTGTTTACTTTTATTTGGGGACTTCCTTAAACCATCCAGATAGCATAGTTAATCAACATTTTGTAAGCTATAAATCTACTATAGTCATATTTATCACCGTGGTTACTATAGAAGGCGGATCTGAGGAGGCTTATTATTTTTAGCGTATCCGGCCATGACGCCGGCACCACCGCACACATGGCCGGTGACGTCGCTAATCCATCCACAATGGAACCGCCTCTAACATTATTACGATATGTAATATCAACTACATTATGTAGGCGGGAAAAACTATCACATCACAGTGAAGCGACGCTATATATTATCATGTTTATTCTACAGGAAATATTAATCATTTCGTCAGATCATAGGAAAATTAATTCTCTACCCATTTTCACTGAAAAATATTTTTGATGTTGTTTGACGTACTAGGAAATGGAAAAAAATACAGGCACAAAAATAAACCAGATTACAACACATTAAATACACCCTTGACCTGCTACTACCAACCGGGGACGAATAGTATTAAGGGGTTATGCCTGTAACATTTTCATTAGCCAAGTGGTAAAGTGCTAATTTCATGGTTCACGAACAATTTATAACTACTTTGTCAAAGTCCATGATGTAGGACAAACATCGTGTCTATCGCGTAGCGTCCATCGCCCACGTGAAACGCGGTGCTAACGGCCGAGTTTCACGAGACAATTTCTAAATAAAATTTGGAGTAAATTTCGAAATTTTGAAAAACGCTTTCGTCGCTTCGTCGTGATGACACCGTGGGAAATAGAATTGGGTCACCGATTCAAAGAATTTACTACGGATTATCATGATGTCTAGGAATATCTCTATACCGTATAATCCTGGGCTATCTCAGCGTTGATAAAATAGCCACCTACTAACATAAATTGCATACAGTAATGCGTTGCGGTTCCTCTATTATTGAATCTGAAACCGAGTGGTTCAGAATTTCAGTCAACTGTTTAGACAGTTCAACAAGATAGTATTTGGGTCATCGCTTTCGGAATCCGAGACGCGTAAACTTGAAAATAGAATTTAAATATAGCTTAATACGAAGACAAGAAACTGAGTCGTGTTCCATAAAGTAAAGCTTTGACTGTGCAATGATGTAGCTTTCAGAAATGCCCGTGTACACTCGTACAGGTATGCGATGCATCAGTTCTTTTCAAACGCTGATCTTATTTGTGTTGAGTATAACATACTTACAATGTTTATTGATGCTGGATTATTTTTAGCATGTGCGGTTTGTACCTGTGCGATCGGGGAGGAGGCGCGGGTCTGCTGCGTTTCGCCGCGGCTGGCCATCGATTAGCGCACTAGTTATGAAGTAAACCGTCCACTAATTGATGAGCCGTCGCCGATAATAATAGAGGGCTAATCTCTATTTGCGTAGTGTCCTTGCGTGGCGGCGGGTTCGGGCCACGCGCCACCGGCCGTGGCCGGTGCTCCCTGTGCTACGCCGTTATATTTACAGGTGATGTCCGCCTCACGTGTCCGGTAGATATCGCCCTCTCCCATGAATACGTCAGTGCGTCACCGGCGTCACACACGCGCGATCCTGCCACCGCCAGCGGCGTGGGCGCACACAATATTTTCACTCCGCATAGAATAAAACTCGTCAGTGTGTTTACGTAGCGCGCGGCGTTCGCCCGCCGACTGTTAAACTATTCGGTCAAAGTGAAATGTGCACAAAATGAGTCGTAAACAGGATAGATACACTTCTAGGCCGCGAAGCCTGACTTCGCACTATAGTTCGTCCCCTAGCATGCTGGGCACGATGCTCGGTAGCCAGTACAGCCCTTACTCAAACAATTACTCTAACTATAGTTCCAACGCGTACAGAAACTATAATCCTTACAGTGCGGGCCTAGGGCGACCGTCGTCTAATCTTGGCATATACGGTGGTACGAGTTCAGGGTATGGGGGCGTATATTTGAGTGGTGCTAGTTTGGGCTCATTGAATTTGATGACACCAGTGTTAAAAAAGTTGGACAAAAGGTTGCTGGCGAGTAAAAAGGACTTTAAGCCTAAGCCTGTACCGCCAGCGAAGGTTCAGGAGCCAACGGAGGCTCCCGTGGAGGCCCCGACGGCACTAGAGGTCGCGGATGTCCCCCCCGTGCGGCCTGAGCGCAAATCTCGCGCAAACAAAGCTAGCAACTTGGACAAGGAGCGGTCTCGCTCGCTCAGCTCCTTAGAAACTTCGGGCGCGCTTGGCTCTCGCTCCCTCAGCTTAAATTCGCTCGCTTCAGATGGATATTGTGTATGTAATACTACTGTCTAATGTCTTGATGATGAAGAACGTCTGTTAGCGCTAACGTATTTAAAACATTTCAAGACTGCTCTGTTTGTTTACGTATTTTTTTATTCATTTATGTGTTCATTGCTTTTTCTTTGAATATCGACCACGGCGTGTGCACACCAATTGAAATGATTATGTACCTAGCGCTATCATATGACCATATAATTAATATTGTTTTTAGTCTATTTGGAGATCGCCTCTCTCTTCTAGTTTCTCGCAGACCTTCAGCATGATTGATATGTCTTTCAAGTTGTTACGCCGTACAACCATTTTTGCCGAAATTATGACTTTATTGTTTATATTTTTAATAATCCAAAACTGCTAGGCGTGGGCCTTTCCTCCAATTAGGACGTATTAAGGCCATAGTTCATAAAGGTGATTTCATAGTCTAGTCTCCAAAACACTTATATAGTTTGGTTTATTCAGCAAGTATGGGTGTAAAAAGTCACAACAAATGTAAAAGGGACTAACTCTTAGTTGTTACGAAGAGTTAGTCTCTTTTATTAGATTACTAGCGGCCCGTCCGCGGTATCACCCGCGTGTCCCATTCCTAAGAGCCGTAGCGTAATGTTAAATAACTTAAAACCTTCCTCTTGAATCACTCTATCTATTAAAAAAACCGCTTCAAAATCCGTTGCGTAGTTTTAAAGATTTAAGCGGGACTGACAGACAGCGACAGCTACTTTGTTTTATACTATGTAGTGATTATTGAAAATTAAATGCACAGAATACAAGTTGTTGATTTGTATCCGTATTTTAAGAAGGTAGCTATAATGCTGAGACAAACACTTGTACGAGTATATTGTTTTTGTACTTTCAACTGCACAATGAGCAATGTAGTGATTGCTACGCTGGAGGTACTGAATTTGCTTGCCAAATTAATGGCAATAGGCTCGCCCTTTATTACAAAAGACATACCACGATCTGTGGTGGTGTACATTTTTACAGCTTCGGGGAATACAGGCTTGTTGGTATATAGATTAGTACCTATGTTTACAAACATAGGTACTAATCTAGACAACAAGCATGTAAAACAACTATAAATAAAATCTCATCACGCATTTTAAGAATGTCGACGACTTATTTTCAAATTAGTTTCAGGTCTTTACTGAAACACTCGTTAATGTTTCTTTTTCCTAACAGTAGAATTTTTAATCAAATAAAAAAAAAACTGCTGAACTTGATGGTTACCACGTTTTTTTGGCATTAGCCCTAAAAATGACTTGGTTACAAAACAACACCTTGTATATTGTTTATTTTTTTTGCCATTCAGCTTTTTGTGATGTATTTCAAAGAAATCGTACAAACTCAAACTCAGTTTCGCTCAGTGTTTTCAGTTAGTCACACAAGGACATTTTTGTGTAGTGTACGATATGAAGAAGATTTTGTGACTTACCATTTATTCCCGCAAAACAGGACGTTTGTTTTTTGAGAATAGGGGATTGATTTTTTTATGAATTATGTAGTGGAATTTACTTATCGGAATTTATTTGAATCCATTACAATCTCGTTCTTTTATTTACAACTTGGTTAATTTTAGTTATCAATAAAACAGGGCTTATATATTTTATTTTATAAATTACTAGTGATCTGTGAACTTCGACTGCGTAAATTAAAATTTTCGACGTTTTCGGTGGATATTTTTAATTCATAGAATCCTTGTCAGAGTGATGATCTTTCATACTTGCGTCAATTAAATTTTATTATACAGGTAATATAGAGTAACTTTGATTTGAAAAATATACTTTTGATCATCTAGTTTGCCTAAAACTGAACAATATAACTATACGAATAACAATGCTCAATTGAGCAAACAATAATTCTAGTAATTTCTAAAAGTTGAAACAATAGTATCACGAGGCAATTTATTTGAAATGATTCAGTTATAAGTAGTATATCTTGCTAATTTGTTTTATTGTTTCATTCCAGTCTGGCAGCGAACGCACAGAGGAAAGCGAGGAGAAGGATTATAAGGCGTTATACGAGGCGTCTCAGAGCGAGGTGCGTCGCTTGCGCGCCTTGCTCACCACCTCCGAGCAACAGTTGCGCGAGGCTCGCGCCACTATCACCAGGCTCACTCAAGTGGTACGAAACTGTTTACTTAGTAGAGAACAGCAACTTATAACATAAGAGGTGTACACCGGTGTTGCCTGCGATGATCTCCAATGCCGTGAGAATTTCCCGGGATTTGCTCATCCACGTTAACTAATTTTACAATTTCATGATTTTAACCCGTCAGTCATATTTATTAAATAGATTAAAATATATTATTACTGTATTACGCCAAAAATATATTTCTTAATTGATCTAAAAGCCAAAGCTGCCACTGGCTTGTACTTTAAGTATAATATTTTTTTTATGAAACAAGAAAATATTTACTATGGTAACTTTTCCTTTTTGATACGGCAAGGAAATTTTAAGATGTTCTTTTTATTAATTAAATATGACCCTCTATCCAATAAAAGTAAATAACTTTCAGCCGCATTTGATACTCCGCCTTAGTCCATGTTTCACGCACGCACTGCCGTGGCAGGGATATAGGAAGTTCTGGCCAATTTCATTCTCACTATCACAGCCGTCAGCGTAAATGAGGTATCACAATTAGAAAAAAATGAATATAGTTACTAAATTTTAAAGATAATAGCGTATAGACTACAGTCACAGATATAGCGTTGCAATTCTAATAAAATGGGGATATGTATAAACAGCATATTAGTGAGCGGCAATAAAAATATCTTTATTTAATTGAGGAATAGTAACATCACGAGACACAATAGAAAAACAATTGTTACGACTCATATCAATTGTTTTTGTATTGTATCTGCTAATTGTTCCTTGACAAATTAAAATATAAGTTTACAGTATATCAATATAAATTATAAATTAAAGACAAAATGCATCGAATGAAAATTCATTTACATATATAAGCGAACGGCCATATTCTAACGTGTATAACTCACGTGCGATGTTTAAACTTAAATGTACTTACACTTGCGAATGTTGCTTATACTATAGCCAGCGTTTGTGTACTATGCTTTGCAAACGTTTACCAGATTTATTTTGTGTGTGTACAATTTTATGTATCTGTATTGCTTTTAGAGACTAAGGACTATAATTATCATTTTGTTACCTGTCGTTATTTAATCATTTTTATAAACGACGAAATCACATAATTACAAGTTTTTTTATGGTACTGCTGCGCTGACTTGTTTAAAATTCAATAGGAGAGGATTGAAATTCGTTTGTTTTATGATATTTTTTGTGGGCGTCTGTAACTATTTTTTGTTTGATAATACTCCCGAGATGGTCCCGTGTACTGCCTGAAGTGACCAAGTAAATTTGGTTTGAATCTGGATGGACTAAACTTTCGGATTTAAAATAGTCTGAATAGCAAAAAACTAAAAATTAGCATTAGCAACACTTGCACGTCCTCTTAAACTGTAACAATAAGTCTTAAGCTTATATTTTATTATAGGATGACGGAGCACAGTCAGATTTAAGTATTAAAAATATTAATAATTGAAATAAATAAGTTCTGTTAGTTTTTACGTATGATCAACGTCATTAGCGTTTGATCATATTTTAACCTTAAATTCTATAAGGTTGAAAGTCACCTAAGGATGTCCATGAAACTTAGTATGATTATTTTTGTTAAAAATTGTACTATTGAATTCAAGCTTGCGTATGGAGTAGTCTTTGAATGACGTATTTTCTATAGAAATTATTATTTATCTTGAAGTACTGTACACGATGTTTTAAAATACAGCTTCTAGCTTTAGAGTAATATTATATTCTAGTATATTACAGACCTTAAGGGTCCGGCGGAGCCTAAATTGCTCACAAAAACGTAATACCGAAATAAACCGTTCAGTGAAGTAGTAGTAGACAAAATAGTACGGTACGAATGTAGATTAACGGTATCAGAATCCGAATAATAACACAATTCGATTAAATTGTGTTTGAATTACGATATTTTTTTTTGTATTACGTTTGTATGAGAAATTCGGTCCGCCGGACTCTTAACGCGTAAAACTGCCTCGTTTCCATTTCTTTCTAAAAATATCGAACATGGAAATTGACACATTGAACTAATAATATTCGCGCGTATTTCAAACGTGAGTCTGACCTTCATCGTGACTACGTGTTTTCTAAAGTAATTAGGACTATTTTCGATAGTTTGACTAATTCCCACCTACGGCACAACACTAATTATTTTCAGACAGCTGACATATTGGCGCGAATGTCCAACCTTACCATTTCTGTTCATGGACGCATAATATCGTTTATTTATGCTGCATTTGGCGTCACATGCGAGTTTTCATAAATTTATGTACTATTGTCTAATAAGTTGTCAGTTTTATTAACATTTGATATAGTAATTTTATGCTAAATGCAATAAAATAACTGCGGAATGACAGCTGCCCTGTTGATTTACGATGGACTTGAAAAATATGTATTTCTCTTTCCTTTCAGAACCAAAATTCGTTGTCGGAGATCGAAAAACGAGAAAAGAGAGCCATGGAGAGAAAATTATCAGAAATGGAGGAAGAATTAAAGGTAATTTTATTTAATGTTATTTTTACTAATATTCTATAATAATAGCGGACACACACACACTATATTTATCTGCAAACATTAGTTGATTGGTGTAAAAATAGTATAACCGTTAGCTTGTCAAGTTTGAATTAAACCAAAATGGCGGACGTCAAGATAGCTGTTGCCGCCGAAAAAAGAGAGAGATATTAATAAAACTGATATGTTGGTGTTCGTTTTATAGCAATTGCAAAAACTTAAAGCCGAGAACGAAAGGCTGAGGGCTGAGAATCGTGCCCTTACGCGGGTCGTGAGCAAATTGACCAACTCTGCCGCCAAATAGGTAATTGTGTATATTAATTGAGCGTTCAGCTCAGTGGTGACACCGTGCGGCTTGTGCCGGAACTAAACCGATCGTCGCTCGCTTACACGTTGGTATATTCACATTTTTCTCACACACAAACATTGATGATATTTTCGCTAGGCAGTCTCACACGTATTCCTTTTGCCACAATAAAAGGACTTTATAGTAGCATCGCATGTAAAAAACAAAACAATGTTTTTTTAATGAATGCTTTGGCACGCTTTTAATTTGGACACCGCGGTAAAATGAGAACGTGTGTGATATAACTTTCATAATTATAAGTAACAGTTTTAAATATCTAATTCATTTCCATAAAATAAAACACGTTTTAATATTGACACACGTTTTGGCTTTTCTACTAAACTAAGTACCTACAGTGTGCTCATGTTATTTACATCTCAAGTTTTTTTTATTATACATACATACTACTCAACACGCACCTACTTATTTCAGTCTCCAGAAATTTAGAATAAATATATTTTTTTTTACGTGAATTTATCACTGCTAGACGATCTATTCATTCTGAAGCTCAAAATGTTTCTATTTAATAAATCCCTCCAGTTCTACAATGATTTGATAAATGATGGAGGGAACATTTTAAATATTAATTAATTCATACTTCTCGCTTTCGGCGTTAGTTGAAGAACAGGGCACAAGTATAGTATTTTATTGAATTCAAAATGAATTGACTTCAGTTATTTTACTTCAGATTGTGAATTTTTGACAGTTTCGTCTACGAAATCTGCCTTTTAGTGCCATTGGACGATCATTTTGATACAATTGAAAAAGGTACGAGTATTTCAATTGCAGACCTAGGTCCAAAATCAATTTGCATTCAGAAACTATTCAAACATATCTTTATTACATATCCTCTGTCCCACATAAGACAATGGCGTGTGAGCGAGACGATACGATAATCAGAGCAAAGTCGCGCTGCGTCGCGGTATTTGTCGCGAGATTCCCCGCCCGAATGATTAACAGTGTGTTATGGCGAGCATGCTTTGGTACATGTCTAACTTGCGTGCGAAAGCAGTGGCGTGTGTACCGCGTACGCGGACAGCGTAGCGTATGCGCGGCGTTAGCGTCGCGTGTGCGTGGCGTTAGAGTTGTTTGTGCGTTGTGTGTGCGTGGCATCAGGGTAGCGTGTCGTCGACGTTACCTGGTGTGGCGTCAGTGTCACGTACCCGTGACGCTAACTGTACGTATTCGTTTAGTCATTGATCGGCGGTGCCAAAAGGCATATTATGGTGCGTTTATGTGGTATTGATGTTTCATCTGCGCTGCGCAGCGTTAACGTTAATTTATCGTAATGAATGCATTGCATGCATGCGTCCTCATCCATTGTGGTTTATTAGAATGTTTTTTACCTCAGTGAGTGTAGGTATTAGGTATTGCGATTCACAAAAACATTACTAGGATATTCCTCATAAAGGCATAACTACTAGTTTAGACTAAATGTTAAAATAGCTTAGAATGAATTTTTCTTTTTTTTACAGAACATTAATTATAAAAAAAAACATTTATATAATTGAACTTTAAATTTGTTTTTGGTGTGCAATAAAGAATATTCTATTCTATTTATTATCCATGATTAAAAATAAGGACATCTAACAGGTTTATATATTTTAGTTACCCCTTTGATAATTTGTTTTATTTAAAGTACAAAAACGATGTTTTAAAAACCCAGCGAGCGTGTGTTGCATGACCTAGAAGGAAAAACAAAATATATAGTTATCGTAAATCATACTGAACCACTAGAATATCCAATTCGGTATTTATGAAAATATTGCTTCGATTTTGCAGTTGTTTAATACGAAACGTACATTATAGTGAAATTTAATAACACGAAAATCTAATAATCGAATACATTTAATAAATTATAAGAGAATGATTGATGCATTTATGGAATTGCGCAAAGGTATAATGCTGAGATATGTGTAAATGATATGTCAAACGACATTTTTAGGTTATTTTAGGGATACACATGTAATAAGTCGAATAAATAAAGTTATTTATTCTCTAGAAAAAATTCCTTACAATTTGTCTTTTAAGTATTTTTTCTAACCTGTTTTCCAATTAAATTTTCTTATCAGACGATTTATTAAACACTGACATTTCTTCTTAAAGCAGTTTTAAAAGTATCAACTTCGGTTCCTATTTTTTATCAGGAAGCTTCCGACCAATTTCGAAGCCTACATCCTATTATGGTGGTTTTAAACCAGTGAGGGTGGGATGGGCTGGTACGATCGTGAATTTAAATCTGGCTGATCGTTTTCGATGTCTCCCGCCGGCTCACTACGTTTGACAGCTAATGGGCGAGATTTGTATAACCGTTGTACAAAGTAATAAATACTCTATTCTTGCAGCTGTAAAGTTCAGTATTGTATTAAGAAATATTTCAATTTTCGGCTCGCTCATCCTTGCGCATATGTACATATTTTCCACCAAAGATGGACGGGACGTGGAGAAAAAAATTACTATATAAAAATCAATTCTCACCCATCAAATCCACGTTTCGCCTAGCCAGTCTAAAAACACCTTTAAAAGGCTTGAGGAAATGTATTTGTAGCCAATACGAATGTAAATTAAAAAAAATACACACAGCCGAACATAGAACCTCCTCCTTTTTTTAATTTGAAGTCGGTTAATGACAGTGACATTCGCTTCTCTCAAATCGGGCGTTCATAAAATGTCACTTGCGGATATTTTCTTTCGATTCTTTCGTTCGTACATACCAACGGTAGATTGCAACATTTCTAGGTTAAGCTCAAATAACTTGATCAATGTCAATCTGCAATACATGAAAAATATTTTGATACTTATTAAAAGCCCTTAAAATACATTTTGAACTTGCCTGTCTAACATTCGCAGCCTTATGCACTTGTAAATATGTTAATAAGCTTTTTGTATTATTATAAATATTATAATTAAGTTACTGTTCAAAATGTTGACCGAATCGATTGTATACGCGATGCGTTATACTACAAAAACCTTTACAAACTCTTAGTTGTGTGTTACATTACATTTACAATATCTGTAGGTAAAATCATTTGTATTGCATCTCACAAGCGCATCGTGTATACCTCCCTATTACATTTACTCTGTTGTGTACCATCCCTATAGATATGTTGACTGTTTATCATGATTATTGTTTTACCAAAATTGTGACTAAGTAAATATGCAGCAGAATGCGCCAATTTCCCGATGTTTTACCCCATCCGTCACTGTATCATATGATTTGATGTGAGCTCCAATGTGGTTCCTCCATATTGTACCTGGAACATCCGGGTTTGCATACGATGTCTGCGTTTATATATGAACAATTGAACATGTTTATCAAATGAAACCAATTTTAAATGCATTGTTTGCCAAAAAAAGGAAATCAATCGAACCATAGCCAAGAAATGATTTTGATAGCTGTTTAATGCCCTATCGTCAATCCTTGTAATAAAATTATATAAATTACGTGAATATAAAAGTATGAGAACGCAAACATCGATGTAACACATTACAGCATAAAAACACACTTAATTACGAAATATTTTATAATATTTCCAGTTTCAACAAACGCTTCAAGCTGAAAACCAGCGGCTGAAGGACGAGAACGGAGCCCTAATCCGGGTGATCAGCAAACTGTCCAAGTGAATGGACTGCAACTTCGCGTCTCCTAACATAACATAAGTATAGCACGCCAACTATTGGTCGGCAACAATGACGTGCTCTTTAGTCTGTTATTTGAAAGGTTTATCATATTATATATATTTCGTGTTATTTATTCATTGTTGATAGGCATTTAAACTAAACAAAATACATGTTTAGTTGTATTTTTCGTGTGAGAGCATTATAATATGTCCTCAATTATTCTAAAATAATTGTGAATAGTCTATCCGAACTATTTTGCTGCTATCAGAACATAATTTATATCTACTACTTATATAAGTTAATTTAACACTGAAATGAACTATCTTTCGCCATTTTCATTATTATATTTTTACTTATTTGAATGAAATTATAGGCGTACCCCTAGTATTACCTAATAACGGATTATCGAGCGATCAATGACTGCAGTACAAAATCTGTATATTATGCTTTGAAGTTTTTTTCTAGCAGTCCTTTATGTTTATTTCCATTTTTATTTAAGAAAACGAGCATCGTTTTTGTCTCACGGCGTCCGCCAAAAGTTGTAAAACTTTGGTTTTATGAAATATATTGTTCCTGACTTTACAATTTATATTTAATTTAATGATTTGGGTGTATATTGGTTTCACAACACAGCATAATAATTATTGCATTTGATACGTAAACTGTCTGCAATCGAAAGTAAAAAACGTTTTACGGATCGTTCAGAACATTAAAATATCCTTTGACCATTTGAAAGACTGAAACATATTTTCAAACTGAAAGAATAATTTAACTAATATATTTATAAATATTAGAATATTACAATCAATGTTAAATAAATATACTGGTTAATCTTTCAATCACTCCTTACTTTTTGTTTAGAAAGACAGTTTACGTTTTCGGTGCAACTACGCTCATTTCTATCACAAACTTAATTTACTCTAAATATATAGAGTTATTTTATTTGTATATGTAACGGAATTGTGCAACGGAGGATTCTTTTTTTATATATTTTTTTAAATTATTATAGTCTTAATCTGGGAACCTACATACACCATACGATATTGGGAAACGACTAAAAGTAAGTGATTTTATATTTCTTGACAATATAAATACGGTAACGTTATTTCTAAATAGACTAAGTTTCAAAAAATATTTTTGATGTAGGTATTAGTATTTTGACATATTTGATGCATGATTGACAAAATAATATTATGACAAACCATGGGCAGCCAAGTCTAATTTCGCGTAAAATAATATGATCTCATTTGGCTTATTAAATCACATCCATGAGTGCACTGTATTAATTTCTTCAAGGATTGATAAGCTTAAACTAGCCCTCAGATCTAGGCATCGGATGAAACGGTTTATATTGTAAGTATCATGAGCATAATATTAAACGTAATGACTGTAAAAACTAAGTCTCAAAATTAGTTTAAAGCTATATTTGAATCTTTGATAAAGTCACTTACTTTTCGTAAGTTAATCCTACGGTGGTAATGAAATATAATTGATTTTGTTTGTTTTATTTAGTTATTATTGAACAATGACGGGTTGACAACTAAAAGTGAAATATTGAATTAACTATATGCTTACTTATTGACTTTTTTAAGTGTTTAATTTAAACGGGGTTATTTGGAACGCATTTGGCTTGGCGAGAATGTTTTCGCCTCACCACCTGTGTTACGCTCGTCTTTTATTATCATCACAACATTAACAAATATTTTGAATCACACTCCACATTATTAGTGGTCAACCTGTATTTCACATTCAGTTTGCTTAGTTAAATTGCCTTAGCATGTGTGTAGTAACAGTGTGTTTATTTTATAACGCACCTTTAGACTTTTTTTGTTAGGTATTATGTACTTATTGAACGTCATTCGTACTTAGTGACGCCGCGGAGTCATCAGTATCATCTTGGACGCTTATGTGTATACGTATAATGTTTAGTTTTAATAGTGATTCTTTTATAGAATTTCTTCCTACCTTATTCGTCCCAGCATTTAGATCAGAAAAAATAGCATAAACAGCCTCATTTTTAGCAAAATATTATTACTAACATCATTTTGAACACCGCGAATCACTATTAAAATGGGACATTGTATAAAATATCACATTTCTCAAGGTGTATTTCTATACTTTTGATATATTCCTAAATAAGTGTAAAGTAGATTAGTTTATCATGGTTTTCTTGTAGAGGGCTTAATTCACCCGACATATATGTTATATAAAGCTATGTATGTCGTATAGATATTGTGCTTGATACATCTCTTAAATTTTCTAAATTATATTCAATATCTTCGCGACATACGTATCTCGAATTACTAATATATTAATGTATAGTTTTTTAGGCGGTAGTCTATAGCCGATTGGATTGTGATATATCGATTTTGTACGACAATCACAAAAACTTTTTTGTATTAGCGAAATAGACTGTTAATTACATAGAAAAGATGAATTTATCGGGGCCATAAAATGTATATTTATATTTTTGCCTCAACTGAATTAAGGCCTAGCTTTATATACTACAATCTAATGACTATATTGGGCATCTTGTCATTATTGCAAGGTCTTAATAAACGACTTGCGAATCCAGGCTACGAACTCGAACACTAAAGAATAGTGACCGATAAAATGCGTGCTTTACGTCTTTTTAACTAATTGCGTCACTAAAATATTTTTCGAGTCATTGGCTCACAGTAGGGCACCAAAATGCTAGTCTAAATTAGCAGTGAAATGATCTTCCGAGTTTGAGTGGTCTGAGGGTCAAGTGAGTTTCTTTTCATCGACTCGATTTTACGCATCGACCGCGTTTGGCATGCTGATTGGCGATTTCCGTGACTTTCACCACTCTCCACCAATCAGAGAAGCGAGCAGTCGATGCGTAAAATCGAGTCGGTGAAATGAAACTCGCACTAGGCCCTCAGAAAGGCCTTGTCACTGCGAGTTAAAAACGATGTCCTCATAAATCTTTGCCATGTTCCCAGCAGTTGTTTGTAATGTAGTGCTGTTAACAGTTATTGATAACATTATTTGAGGCTTTCACATCTATCCCGTCAAGGATAGTGGTTGCCGTGCCGCTTTGTCCTTAAAGAATTGGCGTCACCACTATTGTGACAGTAACGTATACGTAACTAGGTTTGAAAGACCTCATATGTTTTTCTAGCGGTTTATTATCTCAGTTTTTTGCCGAGTTGTAATAAACTTAACGTTAATTATTATTAAAAAGATCATTTATGTAAGCTTGTTAAAAATAAAGTCGTGAAAATTGATAAAATATTAATTAGACTTTTTTAAGTTTGTTAAAATGGTAAAATGATATTCGTAAAAACTATATTCTGTATAAAATTTGTATACCGACATTTTCATACCTTAGTGATCCGGAACATTTTTGTTCTTTAAAGTTTATTTATTTGAAGAGGAAGTTAAAATAAACAGTTCTTGATTATATTTTTGTTTTGTTTTCATTTTTATCCTTAATTTTATTGACTACGTTTATGTTTGATTAAAATAATTTTGTCGCCATTATCATAAAACAATAACTAGGTATCTCGAACACTGCTCTAAAGGGTATTTTTTTTCGTCTTTTTAACCCAGATCCCGAAACGTTATATTACAAAAACGAATTCGCTTTCTTCTTAAATGAATATTTACATTTTAAACAGGGACTCAAATCTGTATCAGAATGGAACTAGATAAATTATATGAATTTACGATAAAATGACTATCGCGTGCCTTTTCTACTGGGTTAATTTATTTGTGTTCAGTAAGGCTTTTAAATAAATATACTTTTAATTTGCTATCACTGATGTAATAAAAATAATATTATTTTTCTGGACTCTGAACTCTAAGAATAATAAAAATAGAATCAATTTATTCTTATTTACCTAATATTATAATCCAGTTCTAGACTCTAAGTCATAGCCTGTAAATAAATGGCTTGGTGGGTGTTAAGTAATAAATACTACCATTAATTACTCAGACTACGGTTGATCGTTATTCGTGTAGGTACATACATATAAAACATATTTTATAATGATATGAGTGGTACAGATATCTTTTCTAAGAGTTACAAAGTGGGATAATTTTATTATATCTAATATTCGTCATCATAATCGTAGTCATTGTACGCGTCTTTGGTGCATTATGTTGGTTAAAATTAAGGATCAGCCTTATGAACACAGGTGACTTAAGAATCTATATTTTCTATTTACTTAATAATGGTGATCCAATGACAATATTCGACGTTGCCGTCCTGACGGCTTGATATTGAAAATGCGATGTTTTGGATAAAATACGTTGAACCTTGCCGGAATCAGATGATAATATCTAGTCGTCACATGACTCTCGTAACTAGTAAGCATTTTGATATCATATAAGTTCTTAAATTATAATAAGTACTCGTTTATCTACTTCCAGTGCCAATGCAAAATTTAAATAAAATAGGTACAGCCCAATCCATACGATATTAAGTATATACCTACTTTATATAGTAATAGTTATAATTAATTCAAATGTAACTGTCCGTCAGGTACATTTCACGTCTAAACAGCTGAACCGATTCCAATTTTGGTATAATGTGGGCATAGGCTCCCTTTGTTTTAAAAATTGATTCGGAATGCGAGTGAAGCCGCGTGCTAACGCTAATAATAAAATATATATTCTGTACCTACGCACCTACTGTATCAGCAAGCATCTACTGACATATCGAGAAGAATGAAATATGGGGTGATACTTAAATGGTAGCCTAACATATATTTAGATTAATATTTATACGTAGGTCGTTGTGTAAAAAACTTTACTGTAAATATAGCCCATATTTACAGTAAAGTTTACCCGCCCATCTAGACAAGTAATAGGCTAGATAACTGATATTTGTTAATAGTTTCTCTGTTTATCGTAAAAGTTGACCATAAACAGAGCCGAACAACAGAAACAAAAAAAAAATCGGTTCAAAAATGAGAAAGATTTAAGCATTTTAATTTTATGCTAGACAGAGAGCGTATCGCGCACGTTGTGACGTCAAACTGGGCAAGCGCCACACAAATTCTCTCATATCATTCGTTTTGCGGAAAAGGGATAGAGCATCCCAACCAAAACTTTAAAAGTCTTCGAACTTTATGATTCGATTTACATTATTTTTAATATATTTTTTTAATATGACCATTATTTTTAATACTTAAATCGAAAGTCAGTCAACTCCCCTATTACAAATATCTATTATTCAATAATGAGGCATTTCCTTGTAGCATAGATCGGTCAGTACCTACTTAAATGGCGCTCAGATGAGCCGTCTGCAGCAGTTGATGCTCGCGGCCAGCGTGAGTGTAATCTGTGAATTATAGCATAATTATGAAAGACGTCTCTTCTTAAAGGCTTCTGACTCAGAATATCATGATAGTTATGTATCTAAATGTACCTACCTTTCTCCGGATATTAGGTACAGTCAGCGTCAAATAGTTCGTGACAATCAAAGTGGCCAAAAAGTTTGCAACACGACCTTATTCCAACTATAACAAAGACGTGTTGCGAACTATTTGGCCACTGGTTGACACGAACTATTTGACGCTGACTGTACTACAATTTAATTAGTCAAATCTTTTTTTATTTGTGATGAATGTTATGTGAAAGTGTTCACAGTGACAAAATAAGAAACAATGATAGGTATCATCATAATCAACCCATTATACTGTCCCACTGCTGGGCACGGGTCTCCTCTCTGAATGAGAGGGATTAGGCTTATAGTCCACCACGCTGGCCTAGTGCGGGTTGACAGACTTCAAACGCCATCGAGAAAATCTCTCAAGCATGCAGATTTCCTCACGATGTTTTCCTTCGCCGTTTAAGCGCGTGATAATTAACTATTTAATACGCACATGACTTCGAAATGTCAGAGGTGCGTGCCTTGGGTTCGAACTTTGACTGGGCAGTCCAACGGTCATACCACTAGGCTTGCTTGATGACTGATGACTAGATACAGCAACCATTTATGTTAGTTTATGAACAAAAATCTTCTTTTGTGCTGCGATTTTTGCTAGAGATTAATTTCATTTAAAAATATTTGCCTCCAAGTTTAAGGTAAAATGCTTACAGATAAAAAAGGAAATCTATTTTTGTTCAATTGGTAATTAATAATTATTTATTTGACCTCCTTAACTAACTTGTTCCTTACCTTTGTACTAAGTAGGTATTCTATGCAAAAGCAATTCTATACAAATGATTATTGCTATCAACAATATAATTAATCTAGGTAGGATAAAATTGTTTCTTTTTTCTATTCTAGTCAAAATGTTTTATTTCAATTAGACCACTAAGAAAGGTACTTTTGAAAAATCAAAACTAGTTGCACGTTTCCGAAAAGTGGATCTTACGGAGAAGAGCCGGCAAGAAACTCCATAGATAGGTACTCTTTTAAAAAAAACATGATTACAATTTAAGCTTACCAAATTTGTTCCAAATAGTTTCTGAGAATTATGCAGTTTGATGTGTAAGATACTCTACAACTCTATTCTACTTTTACCATTAAGCATTGGATAGACGGGATAAACCTAACCAATAAGTTAACCTATCTTGAATATTAGGTAGGACCTGTAACAGCTAATAAATATGTAATGATATTTATAAACATTATAACTAAGTATTATGTTATAAAGCTATCGTTGTCTTTTCGATGTCTTGTCAATTTTATACAAATAAAGTGAGTTAGTAAAATATTTAATGTTTTGTGTACTGATTGATACCTGCTTATGTACCTACTATACAAAGATATAAGTAGGTAGGAATAAAACTTGAACATCCTTACTAATATTATAAACGTGAAAGTTTGTGAGTATGTATGGATGTTTGTTACTCTATCATGCCAGAACGGCTGAACGGACCTGGAAAAATTTTGGCACACAGATAGATTATAGCCTGGAATAACATATAGGCTAATCTTGGGTGTTACACAAAATGTGTGTTTGTCGTTGTGGAAGATTCTTCGTGTACCTAAAATTTACACGAAGATCTTCCACAATTGCAAATTGCAATTAACAAAGAATCTTGCGGCTGAATCTCACTTTACACTGTAAAGTGAGATTCAGCCGCTTCTTGTCAGACTGGAAGCGAGAAAAGGTCGGGATGATGATGACGTAATACCTAAGTATTTTTTGCTCAATACTTGACACTCTTACTGATAAATAAAAACACTAGATCACATTCAGAACATTTATTTAACGGATCCGTCTAAATTGAAATTATTGTACATATAAAATATAACAAAATATTACTGTATAATTTGATGAACACTTAAAATTAATCACATAGTTTTTTATTTATATCGTTGCTTGTGTAGGTACTTCAACTACAAACAATCGGCAATCTTGACGGTCGGGCAATTTTCGACTTAATGCTGTTAATAATAATAATTAAAAATAGGCAACAACCAAGATTGCCGAACATAACTTTTGTATATTGAGCCATGGCCTCGGCAAATGAAAGAAAGCTTAGCATTCCTAGGTACTAGGAGATAATCGCACGCTATAGTGCAAGCGCCCATCGATGACTGTAACCTCAAATGAACATTCGTTCCTGACGTGACCGTTCGAGGCCTGTTTTCCTATCTGTCAAAACGAGCCAAAGGAAGCAGGGCCGTAGGTACCTCATAGGTGAGGAACCCTCATAGCTTCGGTTTGGTTTTCTGAGCGCCGACGATGACTTTTAACTTTAAAGAGTGTAAGGTCCTGGTAGGGCTCAAAAATATCCCAATAAAGAGTCCCAAAATCGTAGTTGTATGTAGCGATGTAAAGTAAAGTATCGAGATCAGATATCATTTGTCATGAAATTTCAATTTCAGACCATGGACTTGGATTTTTTATTGTGTAGCTAGATTGAGCGTTATACTTTCCATAGTAACTTTATTAGGTCTCATGATAATGATAAAATTAATTAAGTAATGGGAATATTAAAGTTTCGTAGCTCGTTTGTAATGCATAAACTACCATTTCTGGAATTTATAGACACTTACCTACTTGGAAAATTCAAATCATGAAATTCTCACATTTAACACAATAAAATTATTTACATTTCGTGGACATAAAACAATATGTAATAGGTAATATAGATTTTTACAGGCATTGGATATCTACGTAGATATTATTTTTTAATTATAACTAACTTAAATAATATTTACAAAACGCTAAGCGAAAATATAAAGCGATAAGAAATAGGCGTGTTATGTCAATAGGTAGGTACTTACACTACGTCACATTAAAACACCACGATTATCCCTTCTTATTGAATTGAAAATTTAAGAAGAACTTAGGTAGCCCGATTAAGATACTAAAAAGGAACAATTTGAATATTATAATATAATTCCTTAATTTATCGCGTTTACAAAAGCATATTAGCAGAATTAAGTATTTTGGCATCAAAATTTAATCGCTCGATATACAACAATAAATACATTTCACAAACTAAATACATAATAGTAATTTATTACTCTTTGTTCTCATTGTAAGTTTTTATGTAAAATATATGAACAAAAAGTACATAATATAAGACTACAATTCTTTAGGCGGATGTACAAGAAATCACTTGGTAATGTCTAATCAATGATATGTACCAAGTGATGTTTAGGTACTTGAATTAGGTACCTATCATTCATTGACTCATCCAATTATCACGGATCATTTTGTGATGCATCACTATTTACAAACTTTATGTACCTAGGTACTTAGGTACCAATCTTTCAGTGATGTATTTATTGAGTGAACTAGTGTAGATACACAATTATCTACATCGTCAATGTAACTAATCAAGCTTCACTTAGGGATTTCGAGTACAGCCTTCGTCTTTATGCTTTAAAATTCTCAAAGATTAAGTCGACAATATTTTGTAAAAACAGACTAGATAAATACTTTTATATTTCTGCAGATATGGTAAAGAAAATGGAGACCTACGCAAAGTGTCAGCTGAAAATTAAAGAAGCATAAATAAATCATAAAAAGGCAGTAAAAAGAATTGCAGTCTTATACATACCACACGAATCCAACACATTTACATCTTTGGTACAATACCTAGTAAGGGTTGGTGATCAACTAGCAAATTGGATTCATAACTAACCCTAAAACTATCGTATCGTTTGAACACTCGAGTCAATGGTAACCACTTTGAGGGGAAAATTTACAGGTAACATTTACACTGAGGAACACCAATTAAGCGTCGGATTTGGTTACCTAAAAAGTTTTTCGAGGCACTACGTCACATGCGCTGGTCAGCGTACGGCGACCCCGTTGATTGTGACGACGGCACTCGGCCCCGTGGGTTCCGGTTCGTATGCGGAGTCGGTGTCGCTTCGTCTGCCATACGCGACGTTGTCGGCGATCCTCTCGCTGTACGGCGAGTCGTACACGTTGTCGGACACGTGGTCGTAGATGTGCCGTCCGTTTGTATCGTGGAGCGTCGCGTAGCTCATCACCGCTGCATTTTGGTCCTCCTTCCTCTCAGCGCCTTCGATGTTTTCCGTGTTCTTCACGGGCGTCGCTTTTCGGCTGTGGAGTGAGATAGATGTTATTATAAAGCATGTCGAGCAAATTGTTATTGGGTTTCTCTATGAAATTCTCAAATAAGATTTATACCCGCTTAATGACAATATGCTCGCCCCCTTATATACGAGACCTAAAAATACCGGCGAAATGCGGGTTTTGAAATTACTACACCTCTGCACAAACCTTCGGGGAATGCAGTCGTGATAGTATGTTCATATGTAATATCATACCTCGGTCTAACTTCAGACATAGCAGCTTCGATATTTTAATTCACATCATTCTTATGTGATAGTGTAGTGATAACTAATATTAACTTTATTGCCATACTCACAGCCTCAAATAAATGACTCCGAGTAGCATCAGTAGGAATAGGACAACTCCACATCCTACGCCAACACTTAGTGGCAACGTTCCATTCTCAGCAGCTTCGTTCGTAACTATCTCACAGCTGGGCTCTTCGCCGGACCACTTGCCATCGTCCATGCACTTGCGAAGGAATGGGCCAACGCGCTGGAACTGTGGCAAGCAGTGATACTCGATGGAGCTGCCAAACAATGTGGAACTATTCGAAATGATGACGCGGCCGTTCTCGATCGTACCCGGAGACTTGCAGTCGATAGCTGGAGAAAAATAGATAATTTAGACTTCTCGACAGAAACAAGTAGGCTTAATATAGAATGAATTTCGAACCCCCTCCGTTCTTGTAGTGGGTCAACGATCTGAATAAGTAGAAATACTTACGAATACAGACAGGTGGTGCTCCACTCCACTGTCCCGTCGGCATGCAGGTCCTGCTCTTGTTTCCTTGCAGGCCATACCCTCGCTCGCAACGGTAGTGGGCCTCTCCTCCGATGCTCAGCGTCGAAGTGGCCACTAATATGCCAATGCTACCCTTGATCTGTATTGACGGGTCTGTGCACGTTATTTCTGTTGAGAATAAGAGGGCACAATAAAATTAGGATCTTTTACTAGGTCGGTACACAATATTCTGCCCGACTAGGCTTTTAGGCAATGACCAAAGAAGGAGGTGCAGGTCTTTACTACAAGCCTGCCTTCCAAGCAGGATGCGATGAGAGGCTTTCATGTAATGGTTCAGAAATCGCTGCACAGCCTGCTCTGGGTTTTGGATAATGCATTAGTGAGTCCTATGGACCCAATCATAAGGCAAGAGAAGGAATGTGTGGTTTAGTCGGTACTAGTCCGACATACCCTGCCACCTCTGGCCGTGGATGATTCCGTAAGGATTTTCCACACCATAAGAAAAGACAAGTTATGGAGTACTTACTGTTTTCTTGATAAGTCATAACATACATAATAAAAATAATCAACCCATTATACTGTCCCACTGCTGGGTACGGGTCTCCTCTCAGAATCTTGATAAGTCAAGGTTCTTAAAATATTTAATTTGATCTCTAAAATAGGTTTTAGAAAGCAGAAAGATAAGTAGGTACCGGACACCACTTTTACTATGTGGTGTACGGCACCTGGACTTATATTACTTAGCGGTTGTTTTAATATTGAGGGATACCTCCTCCTCCTCCTTCAGTCGTTTGCTCACTACTAAACTTTTTGACGATCGTTGGTCTATCATAGCGCGTCTGATATCTTGGTGTTGCTTCAGTTTGTCAGACTATCTAGATCGGTTTCATTCCATCATTCCGGTGACCATAAGTTTCTTTAGGCTATTTTATCTCTACTAGCTAGATCATAATATACATATATGTCAACGAGCCTACCTTTGCATACTGGTGCTTCAGAACTCCAAGTGCCGTTATCCTGGCACAGCCTCCTCGATACACCGTCCAGCACCCAGTGGTCATTGCACTCGTACAGTGCAGCGGCGCCGTAGTACGTCGCATTCGTCGCCAGCGTCACCTTGCCGCTCTGAATTGGACCTGGGTGACCACAGTCCACGACTGCAAACGAATAGAAATTAGACGAATTTTAAAGATGTAAACGGTGACAACCAACTTTAGGTCTACCTACAATAAAAAGTCAGATGTAAGGCTAGGAATATTGTGATAGAAAAATTACTGCTTCAGGCATGATACAGAGACAGGAGCTGGTTACTGTCCTAGTTACTGAGATTACTGCCTGTGATATCTTCCAGATTGTCCATCTCAAGGTGAATTCATTGGGCAAATGAGACTAGAGAAATCAAGATGAATATCGCTCCAGTTTTATCACTGGTGTTGCTGGCGTCTGCAGGTTGCGGTTGTAGCTTACCAGCAGGCGGTTCGTATGTTTATTTCTCTAACGTCTACTTACATTGACACCTCGGCGTAACTCCGCTCCACTGACCATTGTCTTCGCAGGTGGACAGACTCTCCCCCACAATCTTGTACCCTCGTTTGCAGCGGTACTTTACGAGGGCGCCGATGCGATAGCTGTTGCCCACGTTGGTTGCGACAGACGTCCGGATCAGCGTGCTCCCGTGGTTGCGGTCGTTACCTGTCACTGACACAATACTGTTCTCTGGTACTAGTGGGTCGGAGCAACGGATTTCTGGAAAGAGGGGTTGAAGACTTGGTTAGTTAATTATACCTAGTATATTTTATGTGGGAGACTCCGACGTTTAGCAGTTGTCGAATTTAGGTTGACAATGATACTTTTCATATTATAGGATTTTAATAATAATACCTGCTAGGTATAAGTTACAGAATTAAAGATCCATGTTTTTTTTTGTTCGTTAGTCTCTTCACCTGCCACTTAACCGAAAGTTTATGAATGAAAACCAACGGTCCGTTTTAACATTTTTGGAGTACTATATTTTTCATTTTACCTTCGCATCTTGGTGCAGAGTCACTCCACTGGAAGTCTTCAGTGCAAGTCCTTCGGACAGGACCGACAAGCCTGAAGTTTGAGGTGCAAGAATACTGGATCACACTGCCCAGGTGAGTAGTTCCGTTTAAAAGTTCAGCTGCGCCATATGGCATAGGTGTAAGCTTGCCGCAATCCACGTCTGAAATAAGTTTAGTTATATAATATAAGTAGGCATACCGAATAATGCTGTAGGGCAGATTATTCTGTAGATGACGATAAAGACAACCTTGGATTGACCAACAACAAAAGTCTGGATTAAAAAGATATTTTAGTGAAGGATAAATTTTACTGCAGCTAGGATTCGAAACTGCGTCTTCTGGTTCAATACACCAGACGCCAACAAAGCCACAGCGAGTCCCGCCCTTACTTACGTCTTTAAGGTGACGAATTTAAGGCTTACAGACGAATTTTTCTTTCACTAAAATTACTTTATAATCTTAGCATGGAAAGGCCAAAAAATGCAATAAGATAAAAGTCTGGATGTTCGCAATTTTTATAGCAGGTGAATAAAATCTATGACTAAATTCTACGTTCATGCTTTGACATGAATAGTCGGCTCGACCGGAGTGATACCACGGCCTCACAGAAAACCGGCGTCAAACAACGCTTACGTTGTGTTTCACCGAGTGAGGGAAGTTACCGGAGGCCCAATCCCCTTTTAAAAGGTCGGCAACGCAAATGTGACTCCTCTGGTGTTGCGGGTGTCCATGGGCGGTGGTAATCGCTTACCATCAGGCGATCCGTCTGCTCGTTTGCCCTCATATCCCGTAAAAAAAAACTTTTGATAAATCACAATACAATTCATGGACACACGACTACACAACATTTCCAGCTGTCTCTTGATTGTACGAGAAGCTTATACAGTATAAAGGCAGCTTGTATTGGAAATGTATGGCACGTCGTATAGCTGTGTGTCTGGAATCATATTGTGATCCAACAAAAGTGATCATTCTAGTCTCCTACAATAAAAATTACGAACATCAGTATTTGTAGTGATAACGATTTTAGAATCTAATGGGTTGGTATTTAATAGAGCTGTCCTTTTGTAATGGTTTGACGTATAGCCAGGCGTACAATACGACTGAAGGTGGCTTGACATCCAATTCGGCCACAAAAAACTTTCCGACTCTTGATATCGCTGGTGGACTCACATTCGCATTTCGGCGACTCCCCGGACCACTCTCCGTCCTGCTGGCAGACGAGGCTTGCTTCCCCGACCAGCTTGTGTCCCTTTTCGCAGTGGAAGTCGATTGTCGAGTGCACGTTATAGTCGTAGGCTTCCATGTAACCGCCGGCTGGAACTTCTGGGTCCGCGCAAGTTATCACTAGAAAATGTAAGCATGCTTGTTATATTTCGGATGGTTATAGATCAAGCTATAGTCCAGTGTAAGCGGATCTCGCATAATATAGCCTTTTAGTATATTAGCATATTGACAGGTCAGCTTAAAATGGATGTATAGCTTGATATGTCGGGGTGCGTACAATGGGTTTCAATCTTCTAACTACCACTAATTATGGTCCTAGGTATTGTTAGGACAATTGGGACCAACAGCTTAACTTGGCCTCCGAGGCACATGGTAATCTGTAATTGTTTAGGAATGGTTACGTATCCATATTCCATATTATTTTATTACTATTTATATAAGTGTTGATTATAACATACTCGTAACATACTACATACAATGTACAAACATAGTTCGCCAGTATGTTTAGGTCCTATTCCTATGTAATAGAGGGCGAGCCTATAACCAATAACCGGGCACAAATCCCAATCTCCGAGCAGCTACTGATAATTTCAAAGAAAAACTCATTATCACTGCTTGACCTGGGAATCGAAATCAGGGCCTCTAGCGTAGCAGTTGTGCTCAGAATCACTAGGCTAATGAGGCAGTTTGATACCGCAACAATGTGTGAAAATAGATAAGAGGTTTAAGTACTAATTCTTTTTTTAGAATCCACCCTGGATTCTAAAAGCCAGTCTCAGCAGTAGCACTAGGTTTAAGAGAACTAATGAAGCACAGGCCTTTGCATTGATTGTGCAAAATTAACTCCAATCAATTCCTATTATTCGAAACCTAAAATAAAATTATTTAATTTTTCCAACGGTCAATAAATCTGCATTTCAATTGTGCACTTTTAAACTTTATTTCCGACACTGCCAATCCGAGCGAATAAAATTGGGCTCAGCTAATTAGAACTGACTTAACTCCGAGACAATTTTGTTGCTTGAGCTATTTATTTCCTAGACTCTGCCAGTGAGTCTGCATAATACATGGTTTCAAATGTTTGACTCGCGATACCGTTTCAAAATAGTCTTGTGTTATTGAAATGTCTAAAATTATTTAGCATCGTTGTCAAACTTTCATGAATATACTTTTATACCTTTTACAGTTCTATAATAGTTCCGTTTTAGACTTGTTATTATAACTAAATATTTTTAGCTATATTTAACTTTACTTCCTTACTAATATTATAAACGTGAAAGTTTGCGAGTATGGATGGATGTATGGATGTTTGATACTCTTTCACGCCAGAACGGCTGAACGGATCTGGATGAAATTTGGCACACAGATAGATCATAGCTTGGAATAACACAAAGGCTTCTTTTTATCCCGGTCGGACCTAATACTGCAGTTCACGCAGACAAATTTGCGGGCGGAAGCTAGTATTTCTATAAAATTGCATTCCATAAAATATTCAATTCAATTCAAATATTCATTGTTCGGCATCCATTTATCTATCGCCCCAGAACCAACAGTGAAACAAAATTTGGTATGTACTTTGCGTGTTCTAATAAAATAAAATGTATCGGTGGACACCGTGAATAATGTATTTATTTAATAAAATTTCATCTTCTATATCTATATTGGTAATATAAATGCTACGTACACTCATAATCACACTTTAAAATCACTTAAAAGTACCTACTAACAAGTCAATGTTTTAAATTTTTCAACTAGATGGCGCTAGCCGTCCCAAATTTAATGCTATCTGGAGCTAAATTGTCAAAGATCGCATATATGTATCGTTACTTTAAGGACTAGGTAGTTTTAGTAGGTACATTTACAAGCTTATTAAGTAAGTTTGTAAGTCACAGGATGACTTCTATTAATTACTACATTTAAATATAATAACGATTATTGGGTAGTACCTACGTCTATTGTTTGATGGCGAATTTAGACGAAGTCCTTTGCCCGTAGGATGACGGCAGAGATAAAAAAAACCCTTTTTTAGCATGCTGAGAAGAAACACGTGTTGACCAAGAAGATACACCCAGCACGCTTGGTGGTAGATTGTAATAATCAGCCTGACTAAGTTCCTCTCTCTCATGTAAGTCAATCGTCGACCCAATTTATAGAAAAACACAATACTCACATAGGTAAACAAACGCAAAAAAACAGATCTTCTAGCTCAGCAGTCGACCACTAACTAATTATGCTGCTAATTAAAAAAAAAAATAACTTACATTCACACGAAGGTATATCGTGAGACCATTTTCCGTCTCTGTTGCAGGTCAGGATTTCAGCACCAGCCAGCCAGTAGTCCTGCTCACAGTTAAACTGAGCGAGTGAGCCGAATGTCGTAGTTCCATTCAGGAGAATAAAGGACCCCTTATGGACTTGCGCAGGAGTACCGCAGTCTATGTACTTGCACGATGGAGGAGTGCCCGACCACGATCCTCCCAGGGCACAAGTTACACTCTGAAGGAAAAGGAAATTCAATTCAAGGATCATTCGATTTTAAAGTCGATTAGCCGTGGTTGTCCTACTGGTCCCCTCGAATATGCCATCGCGGTATGCATTTATGGAGTTTCTATCCGGTTATTCTCCGTAAGACCCACTATTGGGAACCGTGCACCTAGTTTTGATGATTCAAAAGTACCTGTAATATTGGTCCAATTGAAATAAAACATTTGCCATTGAGATTCCATCCAAATCATCCCGGCATCGTTTTATTCTACGGGTTTATTTATACGGCGCTTTCCATCTTCAGACACCTATTGAGTGGGGGCTCTTGCACAACGATCACTGGTGCACGCGGTTGACATGACACTCCTAATCCCATTTAAGCCGGGCAATTTTTTTGCCGACGTCTATATGGTATGCCAGTTTTGGAGCACAGCGTAGTTCTTCGTATTTTGTCGGTTATTTGACGTATTTCGTTTTGAGATATCAATATAGTTTTTCTAGTAGATAGTAGAACATTAATTTTAATTAAGATTACTTCAGCTTTTAAAAGTATGTTTTCCTGACGTGTACTTTAATTAATTCAAAGATTAAGGATTTCCAGGGGTCTGTAAGTGCCTTGTAAGGAGACGGAGAAGTTATTCATGAATAGATTAGGAGATGTCATAAATCATCACATTAAATATTTAGGTACCTACCTGCCTTAATGTTATTTTGTTGTACTTCCCTTAAAATATTAGCTTCGATTTCAAAATTTATCGGATCATCGTCATTATTATCCAATATAAATTATTCTATACGATGAAACTCCTACGCTCTTCGATCGGATACCGGTATTTGGTATTTATCTATGAATGCTCAATTGCTTCCGAGAAACCGCAATTTAAAAAAGTCAATCCTCGTCTCACTGAATATTATTTTCTTATCAAACGATTCAAAGAATATTGCCACAAATCTCCCCAAATATATTAGGTAAATGATAATTTCATGCCTTAGACTGATTCAAAAGGTCATGATTTTTACTGGACCTATAGTTTCTAGAATTAATGTCAATATATTAGTTCATTCTGAGAGTGATATTTGTGTATCTAAATATATTATATTCTGAATAAATATACCTACATAATTCTAATATATTTTTAGTATATTATGTTGATTTTTTTTAAAAAATAAACGTTTCCCCACACTAGGATTTTCTCCTGTATCGTGGGTGCGTTTACAAACACAAATTCTCACATACACAAACGTCCAGACCCGGAACAACTACCTGTAGATCATACAAATATTTGCTCCGAGTGGGGATCGATTTTGAGAATGTTTACGCGTATCTACAGTTATTTTATAGAGTTTGAAACCGATTGAATGTTTGTTATCGTCAGCGTTGAGCTCCAACATAACATAATTAAGATTATTATGATTATATCGAGTCGTATTTGACTCAAGTTATCTCAATGCTTCAGCCACTCTTCTGGTGTTGCAGATATTCATTCATGGCGGTGATCACTTATCTACCATCAGATAAACTTTTTGTTCGTTTACTCCTTGTAATAGAGAAGTAGCAAAGCTATTCCGTTGTCAATAAAGTAGTATTATAACTCACCGGTGGGCCAAATAGTATGAATCCTTTCTGGCAGCTATAAGTTGCTAGAGAGCCGGCTTTATGGCCAGTAACAGTAACTAGGGCTCCATCTACCGGAGGAGGTTCAGGACACCAGTCGAACAAACATTTCGGAGCGTCCCCGGTCCAGATGCCTTCGTCTCCGCACGTCCGTTCTGCTTCTCCCACCAGAGTGTAGTTTTCGCGGCAGGAATATACTGCTTTGGCGCCATAAGTGGTCCTTTCATCAACTAGAGATACTTCGCCATCCTGGATTGGTGTCACTCCGCCACAGTTGACATCTGTTTAATAATTACAGTATAAGGTTCTGTATATAAATGAGATTTGGAACCAAGTTGAGCGGTGATTTTACTGCAAAAATACATTGGTATAATAATATGGTGCAAGTTGAAAGATCTTAGGGATTTTTATACTTATAACTGTAGACTATAGATGGACTCGGCTGATTTAAGTCTCGAATCCAAGTCCCACACTTCTCAGTTTTCGAAATCAAGTGCGTAATAAGTAATAATATCATTACCATTCATAAGTATGACGAGTGGAATCACCCTTTTAATTCGGCACTCAGTATAAAGAATGTACGACGCGTGTACCTACATTTACAGCTGGGAGCTGCGCCAGACCAGAACCCGTCGTGCTTACACTCCCTCGTCTTGTCGCCCAGGAGCATGTGGCCTTCTGGACACCGGTACGCGATCGAGGCTCCCACCTGGTAGTTGTTCCCCTCGATGGTCGTGTTCAGCAGCTTGTCTGGACTTCCGCAAGAGGGCGGCACTGAAGAAGACATACGATAGATTATAATTTCCTTTTCATAAGCTCTAAGGTTTTTTAGTAACAGATTATGATCGCATAAATATATAATATTGAGGGAATCTCAGCGATCCTTCGCACGAGAATTATATACCTACCGAGCTTTACCTACTAAAACATTAACTTACACAAAAGTCAAGAAGACACAAACAAATGACAATTTAAAAACACATATTCTAAAAATTACAAATTACAAACACGTAAACAATCATTAGAAATTTAATACACTAGCCGTAGCCTGCGGTTACACTCGCAAAGGTAGCTTGATCCTTCCTCGGGATACAATCTATCTCCTTGCAAAATTTTATTGAAATGTGCTCAGCACATTTTATAGAGAAATGTCTGCAGTACAATAATCTAACAATCGCGAGCTATTAAAATACAAATAGTCCTGAAATAATCTATTTTAAGCAATTGCGGCATATCATTTTAAGCATAATCCGAGTACAGACTGTAAAACAGAAGAACCTTTAAATAACAATTAAATTAGTGATAAATAAATATCTTGGGTGTCTGCATTGTGCACACACTTACCAATCTGCTGACTGAGCACTAATTTTAACGCGGTATAACTATTGATAATATTGTAGCCCATATCGACGTGATGGAATCAGAATGGAATAAATATGACCATCATCCTCCTATCCTCTCCTTATCCCAATTTATTTGAGGTTGTATGTTCTTTTCCTCCATGTATTCCTGTCAGCTGTCACCTCATCATTCACTCCATTTTCCATCATAACCCATCTTTTCTTTATTACTCTCCATATTCAAAATAATGCTCGTTTATTCACATGCGTTTCATCTCTCCTCATCACGTGCCCATACCAAGACAAACGATTCCCTTCCAGCTATATACATACACAGAATATACATATACAGAATACCTACTAATATTACTTCAATCCTACGTCAATAGTTTACGTGCAGGATTGACAATTATTTCCGTGTTACATATACGAGTATACACTAACAATTATAAGTAGGCAATTTGAATCAGTATTGCAACACTTTATAACACATTGCGTATGCAAATTACATTGCTTGCAAATTACATTTTGAGGCATTGGCTTATATGAATATTAAATAATGATTTGCAGTAATTATTTCCTGTTACTATTGCTGAGATAGACTCAATAGAGCATATTCTGGAATAATATAGCAGTCTACCTACATGTGACTTCAGATTTCACAATAATTTGTTTTAGAAAAATATAAATATACTTGAGTGCCTCATTAGACTAGTGGTCTCGAGCGCGACTGCTGCGCTAGAGGTCCTGGGTTCGATCCCCAGGTCGAGCAAAGTGTTATTGGGTTTTTTATGAAATTCTTAGTAATAGCTCGGAGTCTGGATTTGTGCCAAATCTTTCTCTACGGTGCTGAAACTAAAGATCGCCGCAAAATTGATGCACTGGAGATGTGGTGTTAGAGACGCCTCCTAAAGATTCCTTGGACGTTTCGTACAAATAACTCTATCTTAAAGGAACTTCGCATTAAGGATAGACTCGTCGATTATTCAACTGCGAATACTTAAATTCTTTGGCCATGTCTCCAGAAACGAGGGCTCCATGGAAAGGCTGGTCATCCAGGGTCAAGTTGAAGGAAGACGAGCTCGTGGCCGATCTCCAACTTGCTGGACTGATCTTATTGTGAAAGCTACCCAGACCACAATGGTACAGTGCTCTCGTAATGCTACTAATCGTCAAAACTGCGAAGCATTTCGAAAGCCGTGACGCTCAGAAGAGAGAATGATGCCGACGAGAACCCAGCGACCACACCATTGTTATTACCACGACCACTCTGACAAGAGTGTCCGACTAAGAAGAGAATAGCAATAGGCTCGCCCCCTATTACATGGGACCTAAACATACCGGCTAACTGTGGGTGTACATTAGTACGCCTCTGCCTAACCCTTCGGGGAATACAGACCACATAATTTGTAAGAAAAAGTAAAACTGCCTTCAAAAACATACAAACAAATACCCTCTCACCCTAAAGGCATAGGTATACAGTCTCCGTTCCGTCATGAGTAAAAATAATGTTATGTGCGAAACAGATTCGGAAGTCGATGGCTTTGATCTTTTGATTTCGCTTCTCAAAAGTAGGGAGTAGGATTGTATGTACCTAGAAGACGTTATCATTTACTCGGTCGTTACGTGTTATTGTCATTTTGTTCTAAATTTTGTGATCAGATCTTGACTGAATTTTTATGGGACCACCTCTGAAGTATGACCTCTGGAATAATCGCGTAACAAACATACAAAAATACATACAGTCGAATTGAGAACCTCCTCCTTTTTAAAGTCGGTTAAAAATAGATTTCATAAAAATATAATATAAAATACCTGTATACCACATGAATGGTTGGAACCAATTTTGTTCTTTATACTCGTATTATATAGTATTTGTTGAAAAATATTAACATTTGACGCAACGTTAAAATCATAATATTTTACGCCAAGAATTGAGGTAGCGAGTGCATCACACGTGCGAAGCGTGATTGCTTTTCAGATTTTAAATCGAAAATCTCGGCGTTCAAATTCTGAGCCCGAATAACCGGGTCGTTCGAGAAGCGGATAAAGCAAGCACAACGTCATTGTTACTAGTCTATTCTGGCCTTCTGGAATATAATAAGAACTTCCTTGTGACTATAAGATATTTATTCATTCTCTGCTGTATTAAAAGCCTCGGTAATAAAGCGATCGTTTATAACGGGTCGGCAACGCGAAGTGACACCCCTGGTGTGCAAGCGTCCATAGGCTACGATAACCGCTTACCATCAGGCGGTCCGTATGCTTGTTTGCCACCTTAGTGGTATAAAATAAAACAGTATGATTTTAGTTTATTGTACCTACATAATTATGTTAATTTCTCTTTCCTTATACATGCTTATTTTGCGTTTAATAATAATTAACCAAATTAAATGATGTAATTAGACTGGCAAATTGTATTATGTTAATTTAATTGTCTAATAATACGTAACTTCGGCAACAATATGTACGCTGTGGATTATGAAGCGTGGCTGGCACTAATCCTTGAGTGACAAGCAGAACCGCTTCGCCAAGAGTGTATCCATAAAGAAGAAGAATTTGTGTGGAAAATGTCATTATAGGTACTAACTCTGCACTTTACTCCTCTACTCGTGTCTAGTCTTTCATGGAATACAAGCGCCACAGTATGTTATGTTCAAAATTAAAACATTCCACCACGTAGATTGTTGACTCCACATTTATATAAAGAGAGAGTTCTTGTGCTCTCATAGCGAATTAACGACGTAACAGTCGCAATGCAGCTTATAAAAAAGCATACCTAAGCATAAACATGAGAAGGAAATAACACACACGAATAAAGCAGATCAATTTATGAAAAATGCCCCTTCGGTTAATCATTATTACTTACATATTACAGCCAAGGTACTCTGGTCAGTTTTCTAATAGTACTAAGTTGACAAAAAAGTATATCTACAGGCCGCCTGATGCTAAGCGGTAACTGTAGCCAATACACGATAGCAATGGCAGTATGGTATCATTCACACATTGTCATCTTGATATCTGTTTTTTTTTGGCCAAATTACAGTACTTGGTTAAGCCGCTACCATCATCATCAACTCATCTAAGTACTCATATACATGTCTACTGCTGAGCACATCTTTTCTCAGAGTGAGAGGAGAGGGGAGTCCTTACCATACCATAATGGAAATCGCAACATACCTTCGCGGAGCACATTCGCTTGTAACCATTAGAAAACGATATGTACCTATGTATGACACTCACGGTACTGGCAGATCCAGTGCAGATAGTCCAGGTTGCAGCCCACGTCATTCCAAAGCCACGCCCGTCCACCATCTAGCACCACGCAGTTCTGTTCGCCATTGTAGTTATTCGGCTGGTCTTTACCCCACGTCGGCTTTGATACGAGTTCACCTAGAAGTGATAAAAGATATTAGGTTTGTACCTACTTACTTTGATTAACTAGCTGTGTGGAATTTTTCTTCATAAGAAACTTTCACACATAAATCATCTCACTCACAAAGGTTCATCTTAATCGAAACAAACAATCATCATTATTATCATCTTCCTACCCTTGTCCCATTTTATTTAGGGTCAGCGCAGCATGTCCTTTTTTCCAGTCATCCCTGTCGGCCGTCACTTCATTTACTCCCTTTTCCATCATACCGGTCTTAACACAATCCATCCATCTTTTGTTTCTCTCCCTAACTCTCCGTGCCTCCTCCACATTCATATTCACCACAAGCAAACAAAAAATCATCATAAACAGTTATATTTCGACTTAGCTTCAGTAAACGGACTGAATAATAAGTTTAAGTATGTACTAATTATTGCTTAGATGTCTTACCATCAACCCATTTCCAAGTCCTAGACGTTAGACCCGGTTCTTTTTGGGCTCCAATCCAGACCAACTGCGTCTTCAGCTGAGGTTTCCTTCGCTCCAACTCTTGGATCAAGAAGCTCGATGTAGCACCCTAAAGGGGCAGAAAAAATAATATATCAAAATTGCTGTAGGTACACTAAACTAGTACTACTGTGCAATGAAGAATATTCAAAAGATGGGACCAGCAACTAATAAATTGAGATTTAGAAATTATTGAGTTAACGAAGACATTATTCCGTCACAGTCTACAGTTGTAGATTATATATCTGTACCCTGTATATCCCTGTACCTATATTTTGTCATAAATCTTCCTAGGCGCGGCATTAACACGGCATTAGGCACGAATAGACGGCATATTTTTCCGTGGAGTTCTGGCGCCTGAGTTTTATTAAAAAGAATTTTACACATTGTTCTGACCTGATCGTAGTTTCGCCTCACCTCTAGTGAGTTGTACCCCAAGCTACCTTGGAGGAATTTTGTGGGATACAGGAAAGGATAGTATCCGTTTGTCCTTTTATATAAGAACCTCAGGAAAGTTTTCTGGACCTTCTCTAGTAAGAGGACGTAGGTGGTTTCGTAGGGATTCCACACACAAGCACTGGATTCCAGTTTGCTGCGAACTAAGGAGTTATAAAGAGATCTTATATCTTCATTACCATTGAAGCCTTTAGCATTCCTGAGTACAAAACCGAGGCGTCTAAATGAGTCCTTAGCGGTTAGGATCATATGATCATGAAACGTGAGTATATGGACTTATTTGCCACCGTAAGCTTGTTTGCTGAAAATTTCAGTTTATGTTACGCTTAATGTAAATTAAATAAACTTCTGTTTGGAGCAGATTGAAACAGGTTAAATTCGAAAAACCTTTTCAAGAATTTCTTAACACCACCGCAAACCTACTTTCAACTAAAATAAACAGTTATACAAGAGCCCTTACGTTGGTGATGTCAATGAAGAGAAAAACGGTTAATAACTAAATAACTGTGACTAACGACTTATGACACACGCATCAAGTAAGGTACCGTCCTAAATCTATCCGTGAGATGAAAAACGACAATAGCATTCATAATTTCCTTTTTGGCTTTTGTAGGCGTTACGAAAGTATCGTAAATTGAATATGCATGCCGCGACATAATTTTGCCGTCACGTTACTTGAGACTCTCGTCTCAAGCCGTAGCTTCGGTACGAGATAAACGACGATAACATTGTCAACACGCCTAATACGCATGTTAGGCGTGCAGAAGTCAAGTTGCATTTTTTTGCCGATATTTGTTAGTAACAGCTAAGGAGTTGAGTGACTATCTACTACTACATAGTTTTATATGCTTACGCAAATAACAACACAAGGGTAATTCCAGTACTAAAAGTTCAAATTATAATTCCAATCTAATTTCACAGTCGTAAATGATTGGTGATTTTTCGGAGGTCCAATATTGTTTTTATTATTAAAATCATAACTTACTAATATTATAAACGTGAAAGTTTGTGAGTATGGATGTATGGATGTCTGGATGCATGGATGTTTGTTACTCCTTCACGCCAGAACGGCTGAACGGATCTGGATGATTTGGCACAGATGTAGATTATAGTCTGGAATAACACATAGGCACTTTTTATTGCGGTCGAACCCAATTCTGAAGTCCACGCAGACAAATTCGCGGGCAGAAGGTAGTATAATGTTCACGTTAGACGTTGATTGGTAATTTAGAATAAAACATTCAACATTTATCGATACTCTAGCTGTTGCATCCCAAAGGAGTTTTCGAGATGAAGTGTAATTTATATGTATGTATATCAAAATTCATAAAAATTGGTTCAGCGGTTTAGGCGGGAAAAGTACCAAACAGGCAGACAGAGTTAGGTACTTTTACATTTATAATATTAGTATGGATTAAGACTGGCGTGGAATTATATTTTGAACGGTTTTTAAATATCAGAATTACCCGTCTATTCACCCAAAGGTATATAGGCGTGAAGACACTTTTTGTGTGGCACAGTCATCAAGTTCTATCGCTACCATTGTTGTTACAGCCATTGTCATTCAAATCACTTTCTGATTAGAGATTAGTAAAGGAAAACGCATCTATAGTGATGGCAGTTCTACACAGACTTCAACTGTATGTATATTTAACAGTGTTGTATTGCTTCAACATGTCATTGATTTCTCTTGGAGGAAGCTTAGAAGTCTTTTATTCTTGCTTCATTTAACCTAAGCTTGTATGATGACGTAAATGCATTTGGCTATTTTATAATTAGTCATAATAAAATCGGTCAGGAACTAATTATGGTAATGGTAATTTATGGTGTTGAAATCGGAGGTAGCAGTACATATAATAATGGAAAATTAAGGTAGAAGTAAGCACTGCGTCATAAAAGATTATTCATTCACGAAGTAATGAATATGGTGAGCATCGAAGTAACTGTCGACGAAGTATGTTGTGCTCAACCACAGAAGAACTAGTAAGTAATGGATATAGAATGGTCGGTCTACACCCCTCCTTAAGATCGACACCTCACTGCCCCCCGCCGTTCGTCGAAGCGTTTGTTGTTTACTAAACCAGTTTAGCGCACATCACGCACACATTTGCACATGTACGAACGCCCTCGTGCGTATGTAGTTGTAACAGCCATAGGAATCGGCGCATTCGAATGGAGTGTCCGCGGACTCATCACTCAACTCAAGCTCAAAATATTTTCAGGGCGAGTAAAAAAATGATCTTACTTTGTTAAGAAGACTTAGGTGCGAAGAACCCTTATGGATCGTCTATCGTCTCATAGGTGAATGATGAACCATGGATGTCATACTGATACTCACTAAAAATCACACTTCTCTTGCCTTGCCTTCTCTCGCCATCACTTGCTTTAGCATGTTTGCCACGACCATGTCAGGCTGTGGTCCAGCTTTCACAGAACTCCTTCAAAGACGAGGCCCTAGCCTTACACCCTGCAAGATGATCTTACCTGGAAGCCGTGTATCAGATCTCCTCCGTGCGCCTGACACTGCTTCCTTGCGTCATCGAAGGACATTCCCTTAGCCACATTGAATTCGTAGCAGTTCCTAGAGAATGCAGCCAGTTCGATGTCCGCAGGCGCTCCGGACGGTGCACATCGGTCGTTGGAGAATTCTGGCAAGTTTCACAAACATTTTAACACGAAATGGTATAGTTACTGAATTTAATTTTAATTTAATAGTCTTCCAAATAATTTTATTTGAAATTCTTAAAATTACTTAGGCGTGCTTTTACTGATCAAATGCAATAAAGCTACACTTGAATATTAGCATTTCTTAGTATCAATAAAAATTAAAAAGTGTTTATTTATTTGATACTCGTCTCTGCCTACGGTTTCACTTGTACCTTATAGTACTTTTTAAAACAAAAGCTAGCAAAAAAGTAGTAAGTTCTTCTCCAAGGTCCAATCTATCTCTATACCAAAATTTAACAACATTGGTGCAGTGGTTTAGGCGTGAAAAGAGAAGAAACAGACTAAGTTACTTTTAAAAAACTTGTAATTTTACATTTACAGTAGCGGAGCTGCCCTTTAGCGGAGGCCCAACCTCCTACAGGGAGATTTCCAGATAAGATTCTTTGGCGACACTTATATTTATTCATTATTAATGTTGTAGAATATACCTTCAGTAGTGAAAACTTCTACTTCACATAGAGACAAGGAGCCTTCTACTCCGACCAGCTGCAGGAACACGTGTTGGCCGACCAGCGGCCGCGCACACGTGAACGTCTTTGTTATACCCTCATCTGTAAAAAAAAGGAACATAGTTAATACGATGAAAGAATTAGAAGTGGGACGCATCTAGTCTTTAGGTTGGGCATTATTTTCTTGAGTTTTACGGAAATTCCCGACTATTTCATATGACATTGTGCCAGGTTTCCCCTTTAAACAAACAAAGGTCATAGTTTGTTTCTAACAATTCATTACTGTTTGTACAAATTCTCAACAGCTTATAAAACAGAGCTACGATCTAGAAATATAACTTGTTATGTTGTTCATGAAGTGAGAGCGTTCAACAAACTCTGAAAAGAACTTAATTAAAGCTGTCTATTTTATGTAACTTGTTATTTATAGAGCCATCTCTTCCTACAACACAATTGTCAGTGATTATTGCGCACGAGTCGGTCGCATGCTTGCGCTGGTATTTTTCAGAAGTAAATGCATGCTGCGACTGACTGTCACACAGTTACGTAACACGAAATGCACCACAAGACTGAAAGATGAACATATACCCTGGTATACCCTGCGCTGTTAACCGTGCTACAAACCTGCGGATAACGTGAACTATTACGTCATCCATTAACCCATTATATTGCCCCCCTGGGATGGATGGGATGAGGCTTATAGTCAACCCCTTAGGCCTTAAAATTATGATGAACTATATTATATGAACAATTAGCTTATAGCAACCCGTTGCTTGGAAAAGAAAGGACAAAAAGACGTAACAAAATATTTTTTGAGCAGTTTAGAGCGAGGAATACCAAAAATCCTTGAGGCAACGATAGAGTAGACCCAAGCATTTTTTATATGGCATTAATTTAACATACCATCACGCCTGTATTCCCCGGAAGGATTAGGCAGAGGCTTAGCATAAGTGATAGTTTGTGTATTCTAATCTTTGAGCAAGTACTATCTACAGTAAATAAGTGCTACTGGTGTAAAATAGTACATGGTTTATTATTTTATTAGGCTTAATTATCAACAATTTTTTATTACACTACGAACTTTTGCACACGATCGAGGAACGAGAAGTACCATGGCAGAATAAGATTTGCTTGTCCTTTTATTATGAGAAGCACCAAGTTGATACGTTTCTCGATAATTGTGGAAAAAATTACATCCTGATTTTAAAACATTCATAAAGGACCTTTTAGACGTTATAATGACGTAAAGAAGCTCCTTATTTATTCTAATAGACGTATACTATTTTATATCTAAGCAAACTGCCTGCGTGCAACTTGAATAATAGTTTGTATGCTTACTTAAGTATTACAATTATGTAGCTTTCCGTTTCTTTTTGACCTAGTTCTTATATTTGCTCCTGCAAAGTATAAACTGCATCGCTTGTTAGTTGTTGTTTGCCTTGTTCACGTTCGATTATATAGATTTTATAATTTTTAACTGGTTATGTAACAAGTTACAGACACAATGTATAATATATTTCCAGATCCCTTACAATAATGGCTGAATATAGATATTTATTAGCATTCTATACAAACTATGAATAGTTAGTAAAGGTTAAATGTAAAGATTATTGTTTTTTTTTTAAATTTTTTTATGTGATACGAGGGCAAACGAGCAGACGGATCGTTTGATGGTAAGCGATTACCGCCGCCCATGGACACTCGCAGCACCATAGTAGTCACAAGTGCATTGCCGATATTTGCGCCTCCGGTAACCTCACTCACTCGGCGAAACACAACGTAAGCGATGTTTAAAGCCGGTTTTCTGTGAGGCCGTGGTGTCGCTCCGGTCGAGCCGGCCCATTCGTGCCGAAGCATGGCTCTCCCAGGTAAGTATTCTATTCCGAATGTGAAAACTTGTGGGATATCGTTTTTGCCAGTCAATGCAATTTTATTAGACATCTGCAGTAATTGCGTAAGAAAACTAACAAACAGGTTCCAAACAGAAGATACGGAATAGCAATTAGTCATAAGCAACTGTCAGATTTTTTCAACATAATACTGGGCTAAGGGTCATTTTGTCTCCTGTGTCATAATTTCTTTCTTGAGAATATTGACGTTCGACACTATGACCTAGAAAATCTAATCAATTACACTTAATTATATTAAACTTCGCTAGAGGACCTGGGTTCAATCTTCAGGTCAAGCAAAGTGTTATTGAGTTTGTCTATGAAATTCTCAGTAGCAGCTCGGAGTCTGGATTTGTGCCCGGTTAATGGCAATAGGCTCGCCTCCTATTACATGGGACCTAAACATATCAGGCGAACTGTGGGTGTACATTAGTACGCCTCTGCCTAACCCTTCGGGAAGTACAGGCGTGATGGTATGTTATGTTACACCGTATTTTTTTTTTGTTTTCAGACGTTACACAATCATTGGGATCCTACAAAAAGGTCATGTGCGTAGTACTCGCAACCGGCGCGTATGTATGATAAGAAGTATGAATGTGGATGAAGCAAAAGAAGTGTGCAAGAATCGTAGCAAGTGGCATTCTGTTATTTCTGCCAGCCCCTATGGAAAAAAGGCGTGATTGTATGTATGTCAAGTTTTCGCTCGTTCCCCAGGCGTTTGTGGTTATTACTCCACACTTACACTACGGTGTGACAAGCACTCAACCAGCTCTTCACAAACATTTATTGACTGTGAGAATCTTCATTGTTGTTATTAGAAAATGTACTATGATTTAGAAAGCGTAAGTCACTTTCGCGTTGTTATCCATTGATCTTTTATACATTGCTCCTCTGTTATAGCTTTGTGACTTAAGAGTTCGGAGCAATGAGGTAATGGATGGAGTGTGAAGCTCAGTAGGTATCTTGTAATTAAAAACGGTGGCTGTTTTATAGATATTGCAGATGATCCCGCCACCTAAGTATGTAATGATTTATCAACTTTTTACTTTCACCCTTATTTTCTCTTGACAATTTAAGATAAAAAAATTGCTTAAGACACCTTTTTCGATTTATAAGTATAAAATCATATCAATTTCTTTTAAGTCTTTGTTATTTAATATTCGAAAATATAATCTGAAAAGGCTACACAAACAAAGATAATTAGAGTTAAGCCACTTTTGCTGGCCTCATGTATTCTAATTACTCGAGTTCATCAAAACAATAGGATTATGAAAGTTTCATAGCAATTAAGCGAGCCGTTCTAGCGTTAAGTCATAGAAACAAACAAACAGACAGAACTTTCTCTATATTATGCAATTTTTACTCACGGCGTTTAAATTACATTCGGTGAACCAGTTCCCATTAATAATAGCCCTATGTTTTTGTTTAGTTTTTATTATATAAGTAGGTGCAAGTACATTATAATGGTGCGGTCAGAATTGACGTTGAAAAACAATACGCATTCAAGTGAAAACTATAGGTTATGTAATGAATAAACAATGTTGATAATTTTACATAATTATTTTAATGTGGGAGGTAGTGGTATGCAGAAAGCGGGCGCGGAAACGGACGCACTTAGCGACATGGGAACTAAGTTTATGTATACACTGGGGCCTAATATGCCTGGGGAAGATTATTTAATAGCCCATAAAACCAGCAAAATGTTAATGTTAAAGCCAGAACAACAATTGGGTCATGCAATTTATTTTTAACCAAATTGACAAAATGAAGATCCACATTTCGTCCCTTAGCTAACAACACCGCTCAAGTCGAATATTGGCGGTTTTTACATTTTAATGCCATTGGATGAAGCTGCGCATTGCGCGTCGAACCATTGGTCTCATGAAATTGATTTCAGCCAATCAGAAGCCGTAATTAAAAAAATAGTGACAGCGCTCAAGTCGGTTGGCGTCGCAACACCGCAGAAGTCGTTAGTCTGTCATAATGTTCGCGCGAAAATATTTCGCGCTCCGTATTTAATCAATTTTTATGTGAATTTTATCGCTGAAACGTCTATGCAAGAAGTTTTAATAGAAGATTATGAGGTAAACTATAGAATAAAGTAATGTTTATTGATTTACGCGTATTAATTTTATATTCCGATGGTTGTTGTGCTCAAAATCGCAATGTTACCTTAAGCAATGCTTTATTACGTTTTGCGATTGAAAAAATATTGTGATTACTCCAAAGTACCTGGAAAAAGGCCATACTCACATGGAATGTGATTCGGTACATAGTGCCATAGAGTGTAAATTAAAAGGTAAAGAAATTTACCTTCCACAACAATACATGGCTATAAGTAAAACTGCTAGGAGTGATCTTATGCCTTACGAAGCTCGTTATTTAGACTATACTTTTTTTACAGACTTTTCGAAAGAATTAATTTATAAATCTATAAGGCCTGGTAAAAACGCAGGTGACCTTGTCATCACAGATTTACGTATGCTAGAATACAGACCAAATGGCACAATTTGGTATAAAGTTAGTTTTGATGACGAGCTTCACCCGTTACCACATCGTCCCACGTCAATTAACAGTATTAAACAAATAAATAGCTTGCAAAAATTGTACGCAGCTAGAATACCAATTACAAAGCGGAAGTATCAAGATTTGCAAGACCTAAAAAGTGTATTGCCATCTAATTGCCATTCTTTTTATGATGACCTTCCGCACAGCAATCACTAAAGACTGCAACTAAACTAAAGACTAGAGATTTTCAGTATTCTTTATTATTTCTATTATTTTATTAATACTATTATATCTTATTTCTTTGGAGTTTATTAAAGACTAAGTAAACTAAGATTAATATTTGAAATATTTACCTATTAAAATAAAAAAATATTATTTCATTTACGTTCTAACTAGAGGTTCGTGTATTACCAAATAACTTGAAGCAATTGATCTCAACAATGTGATTCTTAAGATTTAAGTTAAGATATCTATGTTATAAAGAATGTTAATTTTCTTGAAATATTTCTTAATAAAAGCTTATATTTGCAAATCATCTTTTGATACCTTAATTCCTAACATTTTCACAAACAACACCGCCTAAATCTAATAAAATATCAGTCAACACCGCTCAAGTCATAAAATAAAAGTTAAAATAAAGTAAATCGTCAAAATAAGTATAATTAATTATATTTATTTCTGAGACTTACGCGAATATTCGACATATTGAAAACAAAACAGCTTACGGATTCTATCGCGTCGAATTCACATTAATAATCCCGACGTTTCGGACCCTTTACAGCGTCCATGGTCACGGGCAGACTGAGGTGTTGTGCGTCTTGATGTCGTATTTATTGACAGCTCCCCTCCACTTACCCTCCCACTTTAGTCATTACTCATCCGATTCACACAAAATGAGCTCACCGTATCATTCGGTCTTGCAGTTTTTGGCTTGGACTTAGATTTAATCGCATCTATTATAGGATTCCAAGCAGGTGGTATGACCCAGCCATCCTCTCTGTTGAAATTTGGGTGTTTCTTAATTTCAATCGCCTCACGAATCATCCTGGGCAGGAATCGGTCTTCCTTTGCAAGGACTTGTGGTTTGTCAAATCTGATATAATGCTGGGCCTTGTCTAGTGTGTGTTCACAAACTGCAGACTTTTTGAAACGGCGGTGTTTAACATCAGCAATGTGCTCTCTCACACGGGTCCCTATACTTCTTTTTGTTTGGCCTATATACGAGAGACCGCAATCACAGTCAAGCTTGTATACACCTGCATCTTGTAAAGGTAAGTGACACTTGACAGGCGGCAAGAACTGACTTATTTCAAGCCGCTTAAAAAGATCAGTCAGTTCTTGCCGCCTGTCAAGTGTCACTTACCTTTACAAGATGCAGGTGTATACAAGCTTGACTGTGATTGCGGTCTCTCGTATATAGGCCAAACAAAAAGAAGTATAGGGACCCGTGTGAGAGAGCACATTGCTGATGTTAAACACCGCCGTTTCAAAAAGTCTGCAGTTTGTGAACACACACTAGACAAGGCCCAGCATTATATCAGATTTGACAAACCACAAGTCCTTGCAAAGGAAGACCGATTCCTGCCCAGGATGATTCGTGAGGCGATTGAAATTAAGAAACACCCAAATTTCAACAGAGAGGATGGCTGGGTCATACCACCTGCTTGGAATCCTATAATAGATGCGATTAAATCTAAGTCCAAGCCAAAAACTGCAAGACCGAATGATACGGTGAGCTCATTTTGTGTGAATCGGATGAGTAATGACTAAAGTGGGAGGGTAAGTGGAGGGGAGCTGTCAATAAATACGACATCAAGACGCACAACACCTCAGTCTGCCCGTGACCATGGACGCTGTAAAGGGTCCGAAACGTCGGGATTATTAATGTGAATTCGACGCGATAGAATCCGTAAGCTGTTTTGTTTTCAATAATTAATTATTTCTTAACCGCTAACTAGAGTATGTATTAAGAAGCAATAGAAAAAAAACACAGATTTTTTTAAATATACAGTTTTTTTCGTCTCCTGTAAAGTTGGTAAAAATGACTTAAGCGGTGTTGTAAGCTAAGGGACGATTTTCGTCAATTGTGTACCAATCATATTTTTTTATATGAAGGGATATACTTCCTAGGTGGTCCCATTCAAATTTGATCAAGATCTGATCACACAATTTAGAACAACATGACATCGTCCATATAAGTAATAAACATTAATACTCGTTACTCAAATTTTGAAATAAAAAATCCAATACCACCTTCACAAACCTAAAAAGGTAAAAAAATATGTTACTGATGTGCATAACATTTTCGGAAGTCTGTGACGAAAACAAAAGATCCGAGCAACGGACTTCCGAAACTGTTTTGCAAGGGTTTACTTTTTGCTAAAAGTTTTTTTTTTAATTAAACCATTTCTACGCACGACACCGTCATTAATATTGATAACCTTCCTCTGCACGAGGGCTTTCTTTTAATTGTCTAATTACATAAGAATTACACGCGAAATCGATTCTAAGTATCATAAAACGGTCACGTATTTGAATGATTATAATATCTACCTATCTCAAAAATACCTGTGCGTACAGAGTATTATATTAAACGACTTTATATCGGTTAAGGAGGTTATATATACACCAGCTTAAAAGCGGTGTTATAATGAGTGCCAATAAATAAAATTTTAATTTAAAAACTGCTAATCTTATCTCATTTCTTTCCCGCATAGTACGGCACTAATTACGGTATATAATGTATGTATATGTATAACTATAAGTATCATAATGCTTTTCTATATTTGCACGCGTTTTAAGTTTTGATTCGCGTCCGCTATCGCTGACAATGAAGCCTCTACCGAGCGTCACACATGTTGGCTAATTAGTCCAAGAACTATTGCGAACGGCCATTATATCGCTCAACAAATCAACTGTCCATTGAAGAATGTAGCCACGAAAATATTATGAAACGAAACGTAGGTACCTCTGATTTCCGAAAAGCATCAAATAAATTAATCCGTTGACCCTCGATTTTATTATAACAAATACTGCAATGAATATTTGGCTCATTCATTTGAATCATTGCGGATAATTCTTTCATCCGCATTTTTCAAATTAAAGTTTCAAAAAATGAGGACGGTTCTAGAAGGTGGTTCGAGCTATTTCCTGCCGCCCTTGGATTTGTGTGTGTTTCAAATAAATTCTGCTTTTCAATGTTCCGCCACCACAAGTGGTGACTGAGTAAAATTAACAGCTTATTTTTATGTTTTATCATATCGGTCATTTTCTGATATTGTGCGTAGAAAATAAATTGCACCTGCATCTAAGAATTCTCTGTCGGTCGGCATTTCATAGCTAAGCAAATAAATCCGATTTTAGGGATGGGGGTCAGTCGCCTCGAGGGAAACCAGTACTTGCCAAGCTGGTCTAAATTGGCAATCATTGAGATGTATCACCTGTAAGGGCGATAATTTAATGGTAGTAATTGCAATGCATTTAAACCGAGGAGTAAGTAAAAGTGGAAACACTGCTAATTGATAATTGGTGACCGTGGTTTTAATATACAGGATCTAAATTCTCATAAGGAAGTGACAGTAAATATGTTTCAGTTCTTGAAAAAAGGAGATACAGATGTAGACATGTGTGGGTAAATTTGCAAGTTCCGAAAAAAAACAAAGGCAATATTGCTAAGTTAAACAAGAATAAATTAAATCCTCTTTGAAATTTGCATACTGCCTATAAAGTATACATCACAAGCATAATAACATTGCATAGACTAAATTTATAGTTAGAAATGGTGAACAATCAGGGTAAGCCTAGCTCAAGAACCTTATATACCTACTACTGGATTTTGCACGTAGAACATTTTTCTGAAGAGTAATAACATTTAAAAATGGCCTCTAGTCGTTGTTGCATCTCTTTCTTCTGAGTGGCAATAATTACTGGAAGAAAGAGATGCAACAACTACTAGAGGTAATTTTTACTCTTCAGAAAAATGTTCTACATGTAAAATCCAGTAGTAGGTATATAAGGTTCTTGGCTTAGCTGAAAGACAATTTTGTAGAAGCTTTCAGTGCAACAGTAATTGTATTTTGTGTTCAATTAGTGAGAGAGCATAGTTTTCTGAAACAATGCAATACAATTATCCAAGAATTTAGAAAGTAAGCTCGGCACTTAAATGCCATTAAAATTATTTATAGAAGTGCCACGTGCCATGTTTTTTTTTTAGTTTTTTGTATCGTAAAATTAAGAACAGTGAACCTGCTATTATTCTAAAACATTATCGTTTTTCTCTTTTCCATAATCGATAATTCCACAAAAATATTCGATGATTTCAGAATTGTTAATTTTTGACATCTTTTTCCGAGAATTAAATACAGTTCCTCACTGCCATTCATAGAGATCTCGTAAGAACCGAGAAAATATCTGACTAGCTCGGTGGTCGGACCTCTTGGGGTCTGCCGAGCTGGCGACCACCCTTACGTCGGAGACTGTCATAAAGCACCTTGGTGTGTGTTTCGATTATTGCGCATGACAGCCAGTTCCCCCTCGATTGCTGTGGCTCTGGCAGTCTCCATTCCATAGGGGCTCTTAAAGGTTAGCAACGCATCAGCTCCTCTGGTATTGCAGGTGTCCATGGGGCGGGGATGATTACTTATCATCAGATGGATCGTCTGCTCGTTTGCCAACATAATCAATAAAAAAAAACAGTTTCTCACTGCCATTCAGATAGCCATCATGTACGAGGCTTAGGTATGTAGCATGCTAAATAAATAAATCTTTTATTCTCCATAATAAAATTACATAATGTTTAAAACAACAATTTGCCAATTTGTCAATTAGAGCTAGTACAGAGAATGAGTAAAAAAGAGAGATAAGGTTTAAGAAGGATGTATTTATATTGTTTGTGTAGGACGTGTGTGTGTGTGTGTGTGTGTGTGTGTGTGTGTGTGTGTGTGTGTGTGTGTGTGTGTGTGTGTGTGTGTGTGTGTGTGTGTGTGTGTGTGTGTGTGTGTGTGTGTGTGTGTGTGTGTGTGTGTGTGTGTGTGTGTGTGTGTGTGTGTGCGCGCGCGCGTGAGTGTGTGTGTGTATGCGTGAGTGTGTGTGTGTATGCGTGCGTGTGTGTGTGCGTATGCGTGTGTTTGTGTGTGTTTTTTTGAGATAGTGTGATTGTTTGAGCCATGCATGTTAAGCAAATATGCATGTATAACATGCATCTATTATATTCCTTACATTATATTAATATTTCTATAATTTCCCATGCTCGGCGGTAAGAGCTCTTGGGGTCTGACTGGCTGGCTGTCAGCCTTACGTCTTAGTCCGTCGTAAAGCCACAAGCATCCATAATGTGACGAGTGGTACTTATATGTGGTACCACCACAATGTTTGTGTGACGTGATGACTTATCGATTGCCTTGTTTCTATTAATAAACCCTTTGTTCTTTTATCAACCTCAACATTTTTTTGGTTCTTCTATTTCTCTTTTCTCAGTTGTCATACGTAAACTCTCAAATACTGCTAATCCAATGCAAGTGCTGACAATCGCTGAGCGGCTGCAGTGACATCATTACACTGACCCGCTTCCACACCGGTTCCCATCACTAGTAGAGAGTATGTGAATTGAGTGACACCATTACCACTTTCTTATGATCGATGCCTCGCTGAGCGTGTGTTTAGTTATTTCAATAATTATTCTCTGCATTAATTAAAGCTATTTTTATGACATAAATCTAAAATTAAGAAAATATATTTTGTCACTGTGTTAAAAATAAACGTCATAAAATATGTTAGGATTTTTTTATATTATTTCCGCAAGAAGTGTTCTTAGACAAATCTCTGTTAGAACAACTAGTTTCTAATTCTTTATAATTACTACTTAATTTATCATATATTTCCGATAATTTTCCACTAATTGACACTTTCAGAGATTCTACTATTTTAGAGATTCTTGTCATTAAGGAAAGGAGGAACTGTCAATTTCTATGTAGACCCAGTATCGACGTGGAAAATTGATAGTAATATTTAAAGGGATATTCAAACAATGCGGTGAAGATTTAGAGAGATTATTCTCGTCATTATTTTAGTGAATTGATATTTATTATTATTAATTTATTAAGTACGACAGCCTGACCCTTCTTACTCGGACTCGTGCCGAGTAGTGGGATCCTTATTAAACTGACGATGAAGAATTTATTCCGAATAAATTAGGTGTAGGTATTAGAATTATGCAGGCACTCTTTTATCGTTCCCGATGGCAATGCACATTAGGCACTTTCATTTGACAGCTAGAGCTTGTGATGTGACATGAGATGTTTAAGACTTCAGATAATATATAAGTAAGCGTTCCGTTCCTTATTTGGTGTTTCGACAGGTTTATTTAATGTAATTTTAGTTGCACTTTCTAGTTTGTTGTTTTTGCTAAGTATCTACTGTTTGATTGTTATTGTTAACATAGAAAGAAATTGATTTAATTAATAATTTAGTACATAATCATATTCGATAGGGTTAGTCAGTGAGTGGGGACAGTCTAAACTAATTCAGTCTTACTATGGGCAGTCATGGGTTCGGTTCCCGGTCCTAGTTTTATTAGGATTTTTATTAAATTCTCAATAGCAGTTCAGAGTTTTGAGTTGTAGGTAGGTACCCGGAATGATAAAGGAATGAATGGTACGTTATGTTATACCTAGTAGAAATATCATGAACATTTATGATACGATAGAAAACATATCGATAAGTATCAATAACTTCTATACTAAGCCGAAATCACAGTAACATTTTATAGGTCTCTCTGATCGTAAACCTCTCACCATGACCGATTTCTAAGAGCATCACTACGAATGAACTATGGGTGATGTAAACATTACACTGCATACTCTTAGTAGATACTCTATTTTTGTTGAAACGAAATAAGGCCGATGAGGCAAGACAAGACCGTGGACCCTTTTAGCAACCCATTTTTAAAATATATAGTACAATGGTGTTGCAAGTAAATAAATCTTTTGTTTTATTTAGTCAATGGTAACTTGGCACAGCCGTGGAACACAATATTTATTTATTTTTATCTCAATTTCTTGCGAAATGCCTAAATTAAAACAAAATTATTTTAGGTATAAGATAGTTATATATATATTTTTTTTACTTTATTGTGTGCAGTGTCCGTGACTGTGTCAATAAAAACTTTTTTCTTTCTTTCTTTCAACTTTATTGGTGGGGATTTTTACTGAGATCTCATGATACGACGCGCGTTTGGCGTTTCTGGCGTCTATGCCTGTCCGCCCTTATAGGTGTTTGCAATATTAATGTAATCTATGCAAACGAATTTTCAATGTGTTAAGAAAATCTTGTCCAAGCCGTGAAGGTATTCTTAGGTATCGAGATCCAATTCTATTTTTTTAATAGTTTTTACTTAACAAGAAAAAAAACGTGTTTTTTTATGAAACCAGGAAACTGAAATGGCAATACTTACAGTGGTAGTGACACCGTTCCTGGGTGTCAAAACTAAGGCCTATGATGATTTTATAACATATAAATTTTTGTACGTTTTGGGGCAATTGCGGTAATTTGGGGCAGGACACTCAGACAGACTCAGACACTTCCAATTTTAAACTTAATATGTTTACTTTCATGAACATTAAATGTTTCTTATTTTATTTGGTGATGTGATTAAGATACCTTCGGTTCCTTTCGAATCGGACAGTGAACGTAAACACGGCTGCTAGATGTGAGATTGGATTATTATCCAGCAGATAGTTTTTATTAATTCCATATTTTAAGAATAGGTAGACACTGGCACAATAATAAAATAATGGGATCAATAAGAACTCATGTTCTAAACAAAACAAAATATGACCCAGTTTTTCCTAAAACCGTAAACAACGCCCACGTCGAAGACTATAAACCAATTCTTTTTTATTATTATAATAACTATCTTATACTAACATTATACTCTTTTCCGCAATGGGGTTATTGTGTCCAGGGAAATGTTCCAAGGTCTTCTTTGAACGCTAAAGTAGGTACTACATTTATATTCCATATGCCAAATGGTTTCCACACGAATTTCCTATGAACTTCTAAAATGATATGAACGTGGTACGAAAAAAAACAAAGAATTAAAATAGAACGAGCCACTCACAGTTTCTAAAATTCAGAATCACTACATAGTATAAAACAAAGTCGCTGTCGCTGTCCGTCCGTCCCTATGTATGCTTAAATCTTTAAAACTACGCAACGAATTTTGAAGCGGTTTTTTATAATAGATAGAGTGATTCAAGAGGACGGTTTTAAGCTATTTAACATTACGCTACGGCTCTTAGGAATGGGGCAAGGCGGGTGAAACCACGGGTGGGTCGCTAGTCTAATATAATTTCCACTTACTCAAATACGATAGTTTTTATGTTGATTTTTGACCATTATGTAAAGAAATGGACCAAAATAAAATTTTGTATAGCTTTAAGTTTGTAATTCCAAAAATTGTATTTGTGTTCGTACTGTAAAATGAATTTAAATAAATAAACCTTTAGGAGTTTTAATACATATAAGATCTACGGTATTAGTAGTCAGTACTCACCGATAGTACCAGGGAACCAGGCGCACAAAGGGTTTCGTTGTAAGTCAGTGCTGCTGTTGCCCACTCTGATCTCTAGGTCCTGAAGAGGTTGGTGACCTGGCAAAAATGGAAAAGATTAATGATATCATCTAAGTTGAAGTCATCACTTAAGCCTTTTTATGTTCCAGGGTATCCTTATGCCACCTGAGTAGTTGAATCACTGAATGAATGATATGTTTGACCAGTATTGACTAAAAGCCACACTTTCCCTCCCCTGCCGTATGCTCTATTAGACTTGATCACAATCCCCTTCTACTTCTTAATTTTTTATATGGATCGTCAGTTGCTAGGGAAGGTGGCGAAGCTCTACTGACTGTTTTCCTTATAGCCAGACGCATGGTATCTGTTAGAAGGAAGATGCAGGCAGGCTTCTCAGAGGCGGTTACTTAGGAAATTTATTTCATTTAAAAAAAGTGTTGCTGGCAAATGTAAAATATTGACTTGTATTTTACAGAAATAGATATCGTTTATCATTGAATAAAATAATGATTGGCAACGGTCATTGCCCAGTCTTGGGTATGTACATGTTTGTAACGGCGCCGTTTTGCAAAACTTACTCAACATTGCAGTTATTGGTAATTAATACTTAATTTGCGTGAAAGTTGCCGTTATGACATACAAAACGAATCGATGTAAATATTACTTTACGATGTAAATTCATTTTTATGTCCTTGCCTCATTGATATGTGTTGGCTGTGAAGTCCTAGGTCCAATTTCCAGGTCGGGAAAGGCTGGGATTTTCTAAAAAATTCAGAAGCTCAGAATTGAAGCTCATAGGTCTGGATTTGTGTTCAGTTAATAGTGATAGGCTCGTAGCCTACTACAGTCCTTAAACTGTGGGTATACACGGGTATATATACGTCTGCCTTACTTATTAACTTTCGGAGAATAGACGCATGATGCTTAGATTTTTAGCTAAATTGAGTTCATAAGGTTGGCCTTGGCGCGGAATCTTTATGCAATTTAAAATTGCCGGACCCTTTTACGCTTGTATGTCTTAGAGTTAGAGTAACGTACCACAGCATCCTCTGGTGGTAACCCTGACGACTTTCACAGCGTAGTGTCGGAGCAAGTCGACTTGCCACCACGGGGAGGCTTCTCTTTGTGTCTCCGTGCACCTCTTCCCGTCATGTTCTGTGGTCTTCTCGCCATCATTGCCGTTGGCAGCCGTGCCTCCGCGGACGGTGGTCGACTGGTTTGCTGGCTTCCTGAATGCCACGTTTGTGCCTGTGGGGGAAATATTATTTTTAACAACGGAGAATATACATTTTTGTATATGTATATGATTAGTTTGATTAATTTGTTCGATGTCAGTCAACTCAAAACTCAAACTCAACTGGTCAATAAGCAATCAAAATTAGTTTTGACAAAGGACATATGGTTCAAAATCAATTTTGACTAAAAATATTAGAAGTGTTAATGACCAGGTGTTAGTAAAAATTTCTTATGACCAAGTGTTCGATAAGTTGATTTGTTTCCAATGAACATTGTCTACATTTGGGTTTTTAGCGCTGCACAAAACGCCAATTGACACAAGGCTAGGTAGGTCATTCTCACAGTGATCCAACATGTCGAATCAGACATTGTTAGTATGACTACAATTTTTATTATATTTGGCATTAACACATAATAAACGTTTACGGTTCCGGTGTACTTAAAAGAATGTAGATTCGAGTCCTGCCTGAGATCGAATTTTTCTTTCTCTAAAATTTATATCAGTTTTACAATTTTATTATATAAAAGCTGTACCCCACGGTTAAACCCGCTAAAAAATGACGAACTTTTATACAATCTTTCACACACCTGTTCACCATTTTAAGGGTAGAATTTCGATAAATCCTTTCTTATCGGATGCCTACGTCATACAAAGAACACACCCGCCAAGTGTTAGGTCTCTACGATCAGCGGTTTAGGCTGTGCCGTGATCCGTCAGTCAGTCATTCAGGACAAAGCATTTTATATAATGTATATTGCATTATATTTTATTTTATTTATTTTATTTTATTAGTTTTCTTCATAATACCTAGTAGATCTCACCAATTATACGAGTAAAATAACCTAAGCATGACGGTGTATTTATACTTTATTTGTGTGCCGATGAAGTCATAATTTCCGTAAATACATATAAACTTTTCGTATTTACCTATCTACTTCGTTCGTCACATTTCCTCTCGTACCGTCAGTGCGTTTACAAACAAAAATCTTAGATGCGCGATTACTCAGACCCGGTACAACTATCATAGGTCATTCAAACATTTGTTCCGCGCGGAGATCGAATCCGGGAACGTATCGCAGCAGCCAATTGGTCGTTTACTGCGCCTATCAAGTTGTCTATAAGCTATTTAATAATTGTATAGCTTGTATAATTGTGAATTCTATAGTTCTAGTTGTTGACTTGACTTGCCTTACGAATTTTATCGCGTTGTATTCATGGTCACTAACCCGTGCCCATAGATGCTGTAAAGGACCCGAAATATCGGGAATTAAATAATATCAATACAACGCGATAAGCAGTGATAGCTTAGTGGTATGACCGTTGGACTGCCAAGTCAAAGGTCTCGAGTTCGAACCCAAAGCACTCCACCTGTGACTTTTCGATGTCATGTGCGTATTAAATAGTTAATTATCACGCGCTTAAACGGTGAAGGAAAACATCGTGAGGAAATCTGCATGCCTGAGAGATTTTCTCGATGGAGTGTGAAGTCTGCCAACCCGCACTAGATCAGAGTGGTGGACTATAGCCTAATCCCTCTCATTCTGAGAGGAGTCCCGTGCCCAGCAGTGGGACAGTATAATGGGTTGATATATAAATCAATAGATAGAATAGATACTTATATAAATCAATTACCGCATGTATGAAAGATCACCTGAGAACGGCTCAACCGATTTACCTTTTTGGTGTTTTGTTTTTTGTTTGTGTTTTTAAGATTTTTTTTTAGAAAAACTCCTAGAACAGTCTATTTGGATGGGACAGTTTATACAGACAGCTGCGTACAGATCGGTAATTTGGAATAAAAAAATAATCAAGGCGTTATCGAGTGTTTTAATAAAATCAGCCATTGTTCGAAGAAGTAATAATAATAATAATAATAAAATGCTACTTCCAAAGTAGTATATTAGACACTAACTGTTGGTGAGATTAGAATGTCGTCATCCACATCGTCTTACCCTAAGTCCCAATTTATTTGGGGTCGGCGCAGCATGTATAAATAGAGGTATTGAATTTAATTTTTACGTGGGAGAGCCATGCTTCGGCACGAATTGGCCAGCTCGACCGGAGTGATACCACGGCCTCACAGAAAACCGGCGTTAAACAACGCTTACGTTGTGTTTCGCCGAGTGAGTGAGGTTACCGGAGGCCCAATCCCCTTTTCGGTCGGCAACGCACTTGTGACTCCTATGGTGTTGCGGGTGTCCATAGGCGGCGGTAATCGCTTACCATCAGGCGATCCGTCGGCTCGTCTGCCCTCCTATCCCATAAAAAAATGAATAATATTACGTATATAATAGGTAGTACGTTACCACAGAACGGTGCGTCAGCAGTCCAGTCTCCTCTCAGAGTGCATTCCCTCTGATGAGCCCCAAACAGCTCATACCCTTCATCGCACTCATACGACGCGACCGTGCCTGGCACAATGTCCCCTGGCGGTAGGGAGACCCTGGCGTTTGGGGGCACAGCGGGATGTCCACAGCGGCGATCACCTGGAAACAAAATATATTATTAATAATCATATAACTTTATGACTGCCTCATTAGTCTAGTGGTCCCAAGTGCTACTGCTACACTAGAGGTCCTGGGTTCGATCCCCAGGTCTAGCAAGGTGTTATTGGGTGTTTTTATGAAATTCTCATTAGCAGCTCGGAGTCTGGATTTATGCCCTGTTAATGGCCATAGGCTCCCCCCTTATAACATGGGACCTAAATATACCGGCGAACTGTTTGTGTACATTAAGTACACCTCTGCCTAACCCTTCGGGGAATACAGGCGTGATGGTACGTTATGTTATGTTATGTTATATATCTTTATTTCAGACACATTAAACCATATTTTTTTTGCATTTTCCATGCTAAGATTAGAAAGTTATTTTAGTGAAGGAAAAATTTAATCGCGGGGAGGATTTAATTTCCGGTTTTAGACGTCGGAACGTCTGGTGCATCTAACCAGAAGACGCAGGTTCAAATACTGTCCGCGATTGAATTTTTCCTTCACTAAAATAACATTAAACCATAGTAATGGAGTTTCTGATAGATCTTCAAGGAGTTCCTGACAACGTGTAAATAATAAATATATTATTATTAATAAGCCGTTACACAATTGTGTAATTCACTTGGATTTTCTCTTGTACATAAATTATTACATACACTCAAATCCAAAACAACTATCTGTAGGCCATAAAAATATTTGTCCCGTGCGGGGATCGAACCCACAACACCTGGCGTAGAAGCTGATCTCTCAGCCAGTACGCCAATTGTGCCGTCAAAAATTATATTCGTGTTATTTAATTATTATATTATTAATATCTTTTGGTTTCATTAAGAGTCCGGCGCGGACCGATTTATTTTCCCATATAAACGTAATAAACGTGAAAAAAGTCAAAATTATTTATTTCAATTAGACCATTAAAAAGGTACTTTTGAAAAATCAAACTAATTGCACGGTTCCAAAAAGTGGGTCTTATGGAGAAGAGCCGGCAAGAAACTCCATAGATATTCTTTTTAAAACAAACATGATTACAATATTAATCTTTACAACTTTGTTTTAAATAGTTTGACAATTATGCAGTTTGATGTGTAATATTTATTCAGTTTATGTAGGTGTTATATATAGAGAGATAGCGATTGCCACAGCAAGTAAGAACCGACCAGTCCCGACAGACAGCACCCGTTCACGAGCATGACGTGTGTATCGGCGCGGTTCGACTCAACCATATTGTAGGGAATAAAACGACCCGACACACAACGCCACCATCAGCAGGACATTTAAGTGAGCATGACAAGCTCAGACTGCGGGCACAATATTCCTATAGATAAATATACTTACACAATTGTTACATCGATATCTGCACAATCCCCACACTTTACAGTAGGTATAATAATTAGGAAATTATACCATACTATGTATGTACTCAATCAATTTGTACATCAAATTGTTATCATAATGTGTATATACTCGTATATTGTATGGTATGTTCAATTAAATAATTATGCTGACAAATCGTAATAGAAAATAAATATTATTTTAATGTCATCAAATAATATATTTCAAATTGGGTATGTCAAATTGTATAGTCTACATTAAAATTATCCAAGACATCATCCTGTGGAGCTGGACCAGCAATTTGCCAAACAATTTTATCCAGAAGAATTGAAAGATTACAATTTATAGTAAGCTTGCCTGCACAGAGTAAACTTAATAATTTTTTTGAATTTGTTTTCTGGGAATTTTAAAATGAATTCGGGAATTTTATTATAAAATTTTACACAGTATCCCATAAAAGAAGTATATATAATATCAAAATAAATCGTAATTCAAACACAATTTAATCAAATTGTGTTATTATTCGGATTCAGATAACGTTAATCTGGGTTCCTACTCCACCATTTCGTCCAAAATACTTCATTGGAAATAAATGTAAACGAATGTAATTTTTGATAACTTTGCCAAGTTTGGAACTATTTTCGGGTCGTTTATTTCCTGTGAAGTCGTAGTAGACGAAATGGTACGGTAGGAACTTAGATTAAGGGTATCTATCCAAATCCGAATAATAACACAATTTGATAAAATATTGTTTGGAATACAATTTATTTTGGTATTACGTTTTTGGAGGCAATTCAGTATCTTTGAGTGACAGTATTGTGGCAGTACTTAAATGGACAAGTAAACATTTTTATAATCAGACAAACTGTTTATGTAGTCACATATGAAAATATATCTAACTCAACAATTAGAGTCGGTAATCATTTTAACGCAGCAATTTATACCTAAGGCTAATCCATCAACTTGATTCTTTAAGGTTACTTGGCATACTATGGTTGTTTTATGAACTGAAGGAAGGCCTTACTATCGCTGTTACGTTATGAATAAGAGGCCAGATAAATGTTACCTATAACTACATACAATAAAATATGTAATTATATTTATAAACACTGACTGACTGACTGCATCATTAGTCTAGTGGTCTCAGGCGCGACTGCTATACTAGAGGTCCTGGGTTCGATCCCCAAGTCGAGCAAAATGTTATTGGGTTTTTCTATGAAATTCTGAGTAGCAGCTCGGAGTCTGGATTTGTGTCCGGTAATGGGTTTGCCCCGCTATTACATGGGACCTAAACATACCGGCGAACTATGGGTGTACATTACTGCCCCCGATAGTAAAAAGGACGAAACTAACATTTTTCCAAAATTGTGTTATATATATTGCCGGAATGAGGAACAAAAGACGAATCCGCTGATATTTTTTAAATTTTATTAGTTAATTTAATTTCGGATTTACCACAGTGAATAAGGAATCGTCTCTATTATCATTTTATAGTTTAACTAAGATGAAAAGTATTTTTTCTCCGTATTTAGCTTTTGTTAGATACGTCTTTCTTATCATTAGTACACTTCTGCCTAACCCTACGGGGAATACAGGCGTGATGGTATGTGATGTGATATTTGTAAACACTAGCTGTTGCCTTTGGGATGTCCAGAAGGACTACCAGTATTAAGAATAAATGCACGGAAGATACATCATATGTGTCTAAATCTTTTATTGCTTAAAAGCCCTATACACAGATATAAGTATCTGGCAATATTTTGACGACACGATTGGCGTAGCGGTTGAGCGGTCGACTTCTGCGCCACGTGTTGTGGGTTCGATCCCCACACGGAGCAAATATTTGTATGATCTACAGGTTCCGGGTTCCGTTTGTGTATGTGAGAATTTGTGTTTGTAAACGCACCCACGATACAGGAGAAAATCCTAGTGTGGGGCAACGTTTTATAAAAAAATAAGAAATAATAAGAATAAGAATATTTCGAGTGAATAGCTGTTCGGAGTGGGGTGTTTGACGCCCCCATACTTGCGGCAGTGGTTGAGACTTATAATTATATTTTCCACAGGTTTTAAGTAGCGGATTTACACTTCTGATGATAACTACTTATGTTATTTTATCATAATCTAGCTAGATTCTTGCATGCAATAGTTACGGAACTAAATATCGTACAAAACGCGCGATTATGTGTTAATGTCATGCAAAAAGAAATGCGGAAGCTACAGTCACGTATTCCATAGATTTCTACAATAATTCGGACTAGTTGAATTATATCGCAAGTTGCGTGTTACATTGTTGGTAATGTGGGGTTAATTGGGATTGATGGCTCAGTTGTGGCACGATGTAACGCGATCATGCCGTATTGTCTGCGACTATTAGGTTATAGTGGTAAATGTGAATGCAATACTGATAAGGAAACTTAAGAAAAAAGTGGTAGCGATGTAATCAATTGATTCGCTTTCGGACTTTCAAAGTAAGTAAGATAATTTCTTTAACTAGGTTAAAAATATTATTAACTAGCTGTCCTCGGCCTGTGTTACAATGCCTCTTTTTTCGTTATAAATCTACCCAGGCACGCACACAATAACTTATAAAGTTACATCGCAATAAGATGAATGGTTTAGCAATGCATCCAAACAAACATACAAACATTCATTTTTATTCATATCATACATGTCTGTTTTACTAGCAGGTATTAACTGCCATATTAGTCTAGTGGTCGTAACCGCGACCGCTACGCTAGCGGACCTGGGTTCGATCGCCAGGTCGAGCAAAGTGTTATTGGGTTTTTCAATGAAATTCTCAGTAGCAGCTCGGAGTTTGGATTTATGCCCAGTTAAAGGCAATAGGCTCACCCCCTATTACATAGGACCTAAACATACCGGCGAACTGTGAGTGTACATTATGTAATTATATGAGTACTTTATGTCATATGGTTATACATTAAATACAGGCTGTATACATACAGCTATTCTGTATTTTTGGCTCCAGTCAGGTGGAATTAATTATGTGGTATCTTGATTGAAACCGTCCTAGGAAATTTCTTTATCTCCTCGACTTAATTGTCATGATGAAGCATCTGTTCAAGAATATGATTGTTTAACCATGGAGTTTCTTGTCAGATTCTTCTCCATTGGATCAACCTTTTGGAACCGTGCAACTAGAATCATAACGTTTCATAAACGCTTGTAAAAGCATTTGAAATAACAACATTTGAACATGAACTTTATATTTTCAACTGAAACTTCTCATGATCTTTTCGCGCGATAAGCTCATGTCATGAATAAGGGTGCTGTCCGTCTCCAAAACCATTTTGAAACATGCACAAACGTAAACATTGGTAGATCTTGTCATTCAGGACATTCATGGAGACCACTATCCTCGAATCACTTGATGTGTCTTATTTTAAGAAATTATTCCTATATTGTGTTGCGATAGGTTTTTCGCCATGTAAGTGAGGAACAAAAAGTGAAGAGTACACTGCAGTAATAGCCTAGTAGTATGACTCTGAGGTCTCGAGTTCGAAGCCAAGGCACACACCTCTGACTTCGAAGTCATGCATATAAATAGGTAATTATTACGGTAATTAAATGATAAATGAAAACATCGTGACGAAACTTGCATGGCTGAAAGATTTTCTCGTAGGCAAATGTAGTCTGCCAACCCGCACTAGGCCAGAGTGGTGGATTATTAGCCTAACCTCTCTCATTCTGAGAAGAAACCTTTGCCAAGTAGTGAGTCAATATAATGGGTTGATGATAGAGATGATAGAAGTGAAGAAGTATTTCTTAACGAAACGAATTTTGCTAGTTACTTAACTTATGCTTCACGCCTGTATTCCCTGAATACTTAGAACACCTCTGCCTATCCCGGTATAGGTATAATATATGTGTCCCAACAGGGAGCAAACCTATTGTAATTAACAGAAAACAGAAAAACCCAATACCACATTGCTCGACCTGGGAATCGAAACCAGGACTGCTAGCAGTCGCACTTGGGGATCACTAAAGTAATGAGGCAGTTCCTAGTTACTTATTTGCCTTTTATCCCTTCAACTTGCTCGTTAGCTGCCCTCCCTTACAGATTGATGCGTGAAATTAATTTGATCCAGGGATCAATTAAGTTCATCAATAGATTCCATTTAATAATAACTGGCTCAAGCCAGTCTCAATTATTATTATCAATTACACGGTCCTGCACTAATCACATACCAACATACTATCATGCCTTTAATCATCGAAGGGTAAGGCAGAGGCCTGGGCCTGTTCAGCAGTGGCTATATTTTGGCTCATATTAATGGCCATAGGTTCGCCCCTATTGCATGGGACTTAAACATACCGGCTAACTGTTGATGTACATTAGTATATCTCTGCCTAGCCTTTAGAATACAAACGTGATGGTACATAACATACATACATAATCAACCCATTATACTGTCCCACTGCTGGGCAAGGTTCTCCTCTCAGAATGAGAGGGATTAGGCTATAGTCCACCACGCTGGCCTAGTGCGGGTTGGCAGACTTCACACGCCATCGAGAAAATCTCTCAGGCATGCAGGTTTCCTCACGATGTTTTCCTTCACCGTTGAGCGCGTGATAATTAACTATTTAATACGCACATGACTTCGAAAAGTCAGAGGTGTATGCCTTGGGTTTGAACTCGAGACCTTTGACTTGGCAGTCCAACGGTCGTACCTTTAGGCTATCACTGCTTACGTGATGGTTTTATAGCCTTAATGCTTACCAGGCAAATCGATTATTGATCGTCAAGGCTAACCGTGCTTGAAGTGTTCATGTTTCGAATTAGTAACGCGTACTTTGCGCATTCAGCATCTTTGACCACGTTTATTAACTATCATTCATGTGTTCGTGTTTACGGTGAATTTTGTTTTTGTTACTGTTTGATGACGACACGTTTGGCGATGCGGCTGAGCTATCGGTGTCTGTGCCACGTGTTGTGTGTTCGATCTTCACACGGGGCAAATATTTATATGACTTACAGGTAGTGGTTCCAAGTCTGGGCATTTGTGTTTGTAAAAGCACCCACGAGTCCCACGATACAGGAGAAAATCCTAGTGAGTGAGTTTAAAAATTAATAAATTCAAATAAAGATTGTTGACGCATATTTCATTTCATTGTCTGTGTAAGCCTCGGATCTACGACTTTTTTCGTTAGTGGCGACTGGATCAATTTTCCAACATTTGAGATAATTGTTAAAATAACTTTATTTTTTCGCCCTCTGAGACTGCCGCCCGGGGCAGGTGCCCCGGTTTGCTCCCCGGCTCCCTAGATCCAGGCCTGCTGTGCGTCCATAAACAGTCTTCCATCCATATACAGGGTCCATGATTGATACTTTTATATTTATTTTTTAACACCTGTTAACATTGTGGAGTGCATTAAACGAATTGAGTATTGAGTAGTTATAGATAAAAGGCTACGTCGGCGAAAAAGTGATCAAACTTGACATAAATTTCGATTACTAATGAATTTGTTATATCTAATTTAAATTTTATGATCGCTGTAATCTTATCAGTCATCAAGTTAAACTCTTTTGACTAAAGTCTATATAGGGTGACTTAATTAGAGTAAAATACTTTAACATATGATTGTAAATGTATACATGATAACAAACAACATTCCTAAAGAAAGATTTTTTATAAAAAAAATCCTAAAGCCTAATTATCTAGATGGCGTGTGAAGTCTGCCAACCCTCACTAGGCCAGCGTGGTGGACTATAGCCTAATACCTCTCATTCTAAGAGGAGACCCGTGCCCAGCAGTGAGACAGTATAATGGGTTGATTATGTTATTATGTATGTAATTTTAAAGCGGAGCGTTATCGGTAAATACTTACTGCAATTTAAATAAAAACAAATAAGTATCGTGTCTTTGGAAAAGTTGTTAGTTATAAAGAGTACCATCATGTTTATAATTATTGTACACATTTAAAAAAAATGTTAGTAGCAATGTGGGTCGCACATTACTAGTATCCTTGTTAACCCCTCGTGCTAAGCTAAATTCTTGTGTTACGAGTGGGTTCACGTCGATAGTGGGTGGGTTTCGAACCGGCAACCACTTGATCGCAAGTCCGACGGCGGCCCTAGGCCGCTTTACACTAATTACTAATCACCCTATATAATGCGTGCATTTATGCGTATCACGTAGATATACCTATAGTAGGTATAAAACAAAACAATACATTCTCTATACACAGTTCTATTACGTAGCGAAAGTATTTGTTCTATGAATAATGTATTATACAACATACATTACTCTTTACAGCGATGTCACCACTTTGTAAATAAAAATACCTTTGTTGTTTTGTTTATGGCTAGACATGAAACACGTCTGGATAGCCAAGATGACACGTGAAATGACGTGACAGGCGTTGGGAAGGTTAACGTTTTTCGAAAGTATTATAAAAGCAATATTTATGGGGTTATATTGTGGTACCATTGTTTAGACACTACTAGCTTCCGACCGCGACTTCGTTTACGTGGTAATAAAAGTGCATATTCCATTTTGAAGTAAGTAAAAATATAGACTCATGTTCAGGTTTCCATATATATGTATAAAAAGGATCTCTTTGTTGAAATAAAACTACTTTTTACGGATTTTATCGCGTTGTATTGTTATTACTTGATTCCCGACATTTCAGATCATTTACAGCATCCATGGTCACGGGTAGACTATGTTGGAAGATTACTAACAGCAACCTTACATTTTTGTTAATTATTGTTACAAACAATTTAATTTATAACATAATTTAATAATAATGTCTAAAATTTTTATAAATATAATATAATTAGGCTGTAAATGATTCTAAAAGTCTAAATAAATCTATCAATACAATGCGATAAAATTCGTAAAAAGTAGTTTTTTTTAATTATTTATTTATTTATTTATTTATTTATTTATGGTACTTCAACGACTTACTCACTAGGACATACAAAAACAAAAAATTACAAATAGTTTTAGGCATAGTGAGTTGGTCACTTACAGAAGTACACAACACTCTCAGAGAGATAAAGGGACAAGTAAGATAGCATTCTTGAATTACACTTAAACTTACACAAATTAAATTAAAAATTACATGATAGATTAAACAGAAAATTTGCTAAATTAAAACTTATAAAGTAAATCAATCAAAAAAATTAATGAATTTAAATATAACAAATTAAATCGGATTAAAAAAGTATAATTAATTTTTTTTTAAACAATCTAAAAATATATAAATTAAGTTAAAAAATCGAATTAGAAGTTGGCAGTGTACATCAGTGTGTTAATCAATTAAAAGTAGAAACAGCGAAGAGAAAATGGGAGTGGATGCAGTTGATTACCCGGTGATTGATGTCGCACAGACGTCATGAGACTCCGAGGTGGTAAAAAGTCTCCTACGGTACTGACGGAAGGGGTTAGAGTAGATGTCGATGCTATTCGTCCGTGCGGCGATTTTGTTATAGTTCTTCATAAGACGGTTCATGGGTGCTGTGGCACCAAGGTTAGTACGACTAGCAGTCGTGGCAAAAGTTATGGTTTCGCGACCAGATCTAATAACTTTTTGACGAGGTATAGCTATTCTTAGTTCCGCCAAAAGACCAGGAGCATTCACCAGACCGTTTACTATCTTATAAAGTAGGATTTGGTCAGTTACGTGTCTGCGGTGTTCGAGTGAGTACATTTTGAAATGGCTGAGTCTTTGGTCATAAGAGGAATCTTGTGGACAACTAGAACTTTTGAAACGGAGATATCTGGTGAAGCTTTTCTGGATGCGTTCAATCCTGTTAACGTGGACACGATAAGTGGGGTTCCAAACTGGGGATGCATACTCCAATAGGCTCCTCACAAGAGTATTGAAGAGCACTTTTAGGGTTGCGATGGCCTGGAAATCTCGGCACATTCTCTTTATAAAACCAGACATTTTTGCAGCTTTGACTGTGATGTTGTCGATGTGGTCGGTGAATGAGAGTTTAGAGTCGAGTTGAACTCCCAAGTCACGTATCGTGTCCGTTTTTTGCAGTGCTACCCCATTTATTGAGTAGGACGATGGTAATGGTCTCCGTTTCTTAGTAAAAGTTATGTGGTAGCACTTTTTCACATTTCACATTTTTTATGGGATAGGAGGGCAAACGAGCAGATGGATCGCCTGATGGTAAACGATTACCGCCGCCCATGGACACCCGCAACACCAGAGGAGTCACAAGTGCGTTGCCGGCCTTTTAAAAGGGGATTGGGCCTCCGGTAACCTCACTCACTCGGCGAAACACAACGTAAGCGTTGTTTCACGCCGGTTTTCTGTGAGGCCGTGGTATCACTCCGGTCGAGCTGGCCCATTCGTGCCGATGACTCTCCCACGTAAAAAAAAACAAAGTTTTATTACAATGTCTAATTTTCGCGTATCTAAGTGTCAAAAATCAGTAGGATCTCTTTGTAATAGAAATTTTATATTTGGAAGCAGAAATTTACACTAAGTTTCGTCTCTAAATGTAAGGCTTAGACATAATATTCCTGTGATTGCAAACCTTATTTTTCTGTTTGATAGGTGGTAAGATAGTAAGTGGTTCCAGTCACCTCCCAAAGGATTCACCTACTATAAATCGGCTTCTAGGTGGCGTATCATGAGAAAACACTTAGCAATACAACTGTTAGGCTAGTAGTTATATTTTAAAGATAATTGTTTTGGATTGTACTATTCTTATAAGACCACATACAAAAGATAAAGATGGATAAAGAAAAAAAATACAAACACAAAGATGAATAAAGATAAATATATATTTTACCAAAGGATATTTTGCGTGGGACGTTTTGTTATTTCCTGAAACGTGTCCAATTGTTCATGGAATCAGTACCTACCTACTGACTAATAATAGAATATAACTTACGAATTTGGGTAACAGAAATAAGGTCTATTAATAATGGAAGAAAACATAAAAAATGTGTATGAATGAATACATAACATTTAGTCTCAGTTATTACAAAACTTCTTAGAAGGAGGAATCAGTTCCACCATAGTTAAAGCATGCAAATATTAACATACTTTATAAATATACTGCTAATTTCACAGTATATCAATTTAGACTATATCTCAAAATGATTCAATCTAGGAAATAAAATACAGTTAGTAATTAAAATTAATATCATTTATTTACTATTGCCTCTAGCTGTCATCTCGACAAAATGAAGTGTCAGGCCGATTAAGATACAAATAGCGGCATTGTCTTACTGATTAATTACTTTTTTATACACCTCACAACTTACCACAACTACCGTAATTATGCAATCAGTACATGAACACATAACATAACATAAAAACATACCGCCTGTATTCCCCGAATGGTTAGGCAGAGGCGTACTTAATGTACACCTACAGTTCGCTGGAATGTTTAGGTCCCATGTTATAGGGGGCGAGCCTATAGCCATTAACCGGGCCCAAATCCAGACTCCGAGCTGCTACTGAGAATTTCAAAGAAAAACCCAGTAACACTTTGCTCGACCTGGGGATCGAACCCAGGACCTCTAGTGTAGCTGTCGAGCTCGGCACCACTAGACTAATGAGGCAGTCATTAGACTGCGTCATTAGTAGTATTAGTAGTGATGAGAGATCAACGATATGAGATCAATGATGAACACAAATCTCTAAATAGTATACTTAAAGCAAAGTTGCTGCTTTCGTTTGTCTGTTTCTCGGCAAACATTTTTTTTCGGAAAGTTAAAAAAAATGTATAATAAATTTGACTGTACCATAATAGAGAAAAGCCGAGAATTTCAATGGCGCGAAGCCGGGGCGAGTCGCTAGTGTTAGATAAAACAGCACTAACAAACAGCAGGTCCGTCCAAGATGGCGGAGCTTGCGTGCGCGCAGCGGTAATCGTTTAGAAATGCGAGTAACGACGGCTATACACGACTGTTCTCAGAAACACACTAAAACATGTTCTAACGGCCATCAGGCAATTTAAAACATAAATTCTAATGGCCTTTATGTAATTGTAGAAGCTGTACTACACGAAATAAGTCGTATAAGATTAGTAGCTAGTCACTTAGGTACTATCTTTTTGTGATTTTTTTTGCATTTTCCATGCTAAGATTATTAAGTTATTTAATAGTAAAGGAAAAAATTCAATCGCGGGCAGGATTCGAACCTGCGTCTTCTGGTTTGATATACCAGAGGCTCTGACCTCTAAGCCACCGCGAACCCTACCCGCATGATTGAAATTTTGCCTTCACATTCTGAATTTACGTCATAAGGTGACGTTTGGTGACATCTATGAGAGGCAAGTTACCTTACCTCTCAACCGACACGACTTACTTTACAGTCAGTTCAGTGTCGTACGATGCCACCCTACCTTTTAACTATCTTTTTGTGATTTTTTTTGCATTTTCCATGCATGGTATATCAAACCAGAACACTTAGATACTGTTTTGAATAAAGTTGTGAAAGTCTATCTGCTGTGAACAGTGTTGGGCAATAAACAATTTTATTGAATTTTCAATCAATGGCATTTTTAATCAATTGACATTTCATTAACACTCATATATTATAACTGTATTTGAAACTAGATCGAAAATTAGGATAACCGTATTTTTTATTTTCCCCGTTATTCATCATTTTAAACAGACGTAAGTGCCAAATGACGTCATTTGTACGGTTAACCGGCTAAACGGTGACATGGCATTATTTTTCTGAATCTCGAAAAATTTCCTCATGCCAGTTTAGCCTCTATCATAAATCATAATTATTCATAGCCTTACATTATCTATTTTGTTGTTAATTTACTATTATTTCGCCAAAATTTCAATTATATCAGTTTCCGCTGTATATAATAATACGTCATGTCATCACACGTTCTTTTATTTTTTTCTCCGAAATGAAGAAATAAAAAATAAATAAAAATGTTTTGGAACTCGGGATATGAAAACAAAGAATCAGTGTTTGTTTAGGTGGGTAATAATAATTTGAAATGTTATTATTAAATTAATTGCTATTAATTTTTTAATCGTAATTGATTAATTGAATTTTAATCGTTAGTGCCCTATACTGGCTGTGAATGAAAATAAACCCTATGATGCAGACTTAAAGTTCATAACATTCTTAAAAATAATTAAAATTTGGAGAAGGTATGTTTCATGTTTCCTTTTGGGTGACAAGTAAAACCATGGGCAAGATAATTATTATGATCTATTTTGATCACTAATTTTAATATAAAGAAATTTTAACTTCAAAAAATATTTGATACATTTCGACCAATTAGGTAATTTAAAAAAATTTAATGTTAATATTACACCCAATTAAGACAACTAAAAAATTTGAACGGATTCGTGTTTTAGCGTCCTCAGTACGAAGGCCTATAGGTATTTTTATTCTAAGTTTATAATTAAGATACCTTTCTTCTTGTAATAGTTCCACAATTAACTATTCATGGAATTAAATATTTTGAAATCGGTTTACAAATGGAGAACACGTAGCATAAATAAAGCCAGGGCTACACTAGGGGACAAATGTGCCGCGACACGTGTTTAGCGAAATGTGTAGCGAAGTCGAGCGACTTCACTTGATATATCTGGTGACATAATGCGACTTATGTAGGTAGTGACGTCAGGCGAAGTTAGGCGACTTCGCGAGACTTCGCCTGACATTTCTGGCGACATCACGACATTGTGTTTCACACTCGTCTACACTCAGTGAGGTAGTTCCACAACTAAATGCTAAAAAAACAAAAGGTCCGGCAACGTCACGCTACTTCACCCGACGTCGCTGGCGACACATGTTGCAGGACACCCTAGTGTATCCCTGGCTTTATACACTTGAATTGAGAAACCGCTCATTACTGAGTAAACCAAAACGACTGCCATACCCGGAATTTGTGTATATAATATGCTTATTATTCAAATAAATTAATACAATAAATTTGAAGCCCCTATAAAATAATAAGAGAAGTTTCTTAAATAGTAATAGATACTGCCTCAATATTATAACATAACATATAATTATGCCTATATTCCCCGAAAGGTTAGGCAGAGGTAAACTAATGTACGAACACCCACATTTGCCGGGATGATTAGTTCAGTAATTCAGATTTATTGTCCGACCTGCTATTGAGAATAATATGGAATCACCTAATAACACGTTGGTCGACCTGTGCATGAAACTATCACTAGACTTCTAAGGCAGATATAGATTGTATAAAAGTTGGGAGTTTCTCAATTTCGGCAGGAGAATGTCGGGTTTCCTGGAAGGAAATCGTAAGCGAATCCAATGAATTACAATGGCCGTGACCAGAGACCATGCGGTGCTGCGCGAAATATATCTGTTTCAACTAGGAGGGGTCCGTAAAAAGCCCCCTGAGTGGTTATCTATGAGAATTTGGCCGACTTAATCTTTCATAGTTTCTGAAACGTCTTGCAGGCTGTTACGATTGTCGTTCGTCATTCGTTCATCACTCTGCAGTTAGATAACCAAGTCTTGCCGTCTATTGTGCAATTGTACACGAGGAAAATAATAAATGCGACCAAATTTGGATGCGCATGCAAACGTGGTTTATGTAACATTAGTTACATATTATTACTGTTTCCTTGTTTTTATCGATAGCCTTTAGTTACAAATCACTACGTGGGGTAGTATGTCCAACGTAGACAAGTTTATGTCGACTCCTTCAAAAAATACCATTTGCCTAGCAAAATGTGTGGTTTATGTTTTTTTTATTTGTGATATGCTTACGCTTGACCGCCAATTGGCCTGATGTTAAGCGACACTGCGATCTACGATGGAGCGGCGAATGCCTAGAAGAAACCGATTCACTTGTGAATTCAAGACACCCAGATTATATCTATCCGGAAAGATCCACTCAGGAAGGAAAGTGGACTTAATGCGTTTCTTAAAGTATTTTGCGTTTCGTTTTCGTTATGATGTTTGTTTTTTGACATTGTACCTTATAGTCGTAGCTATAAGAATCACATGTGTGTTGGCTCGCTAACACGACATCTATTCGTAATGAGTAATATTCAAATAGCAAGTCTGTATATCTGTCTGTTTGTCCAAGCCTAAACCGCTGAACCAATTTTGGTACAGATAGATTGGACTTTGTAAAACGTTGTAAGCTACTTTTTGTCACAAAAAGGCGATTGAAATTGTGGGTAACAGTTATTAATCATTGACAAAAAAACACGGATGCGAAACTTTTACGACCGCTACTGTCTATGTGTAATTAGTTTTGATTCTAATTGTTGGTTGCAATTTGTCAGACCTCTGGTTAGGCTACTGTAGTGATAAGGTGCTTTCTTCTTACACCAATGGTCGCGTTGCCGACGTCTTCTTAAGTTGTAACCTCCGTAACCGTGTTGCCTCAGTCACGTACTCACCGTGCCGGATTGGACGCCACAAAAGCGGGTCGGCACGCGTCGCGGTGTCGTTATTCTTGGTATCGTATTTTTTATTTGTTTACGAGTACAAGACGATCTGTTTTTTTAAGCACTGACTTTGGCCTTCGGTTTCACTCTCATCCTGAAAAAACTTTGAAATTATAGGTAGCCTATATCCTTCTTCAGGGATTAATCTATCTCCCAGCCAACTTTTGTCGTAATCTGCTCAGAGGTTAAGGAGTAACAAAGTAACAGATAAATAGTTAGAGTTATATGTATAGGTACCTTTCCATTTTTATTATAAGTATGGATTGCAAATATTTGGTCGGATGAAAAAAATAATATACTTACTTACGTAGGTACATCCACAGTCAAACAGAATAATAATTAATTTAAATTAAATTACGATTTAGGTTACGTCACTAATTGAATACTTATAACTTTCAATGTATTTCAGAAGATATGCCTCGCGATCTTTTGCACTAAAACTCATTCATACATTGCATACTAAACTTTATCTCCATTACGTAAATCACAAATTATACTGACAATAGGTACTGACAAAGAAAATCGGTGGCACCGAATTAAGATTTAGGAATCTGGAATTACCAAAGAATAAGTGCGTTAATAGTCACATCCAGCTATAGTATTCGTCAATATTGGTAATGCAATCTCAGCGGGGCCCAATCGTACTCACAGTAATGACCCAGTATAAACATTATACAGTATTGTAACTTGGCCCTGACCTTGAAATAATTACCTACAGCCGTGCGGTACGTAAACACGCGGTAGGGCTGCCCGTCTACAGTATTTTAAATTCATCTACCTAACTATCTCCTCCCAGGGTTTGGTTTAGAGAAGACCGCCATCATTGTCTCTAAAACAAAATGACTCAATTGATTTGACTGACTGACTGACATTATTGAAGAAATACGAAGTAAAACGGAAGACAAGATAATAAGGTTTCAAGACTATCGCCTGACCCCACCACGGGGTGAACATAAAACCATCTCATCGCGCTACCTACTGTACAGCAATAAAAACTTCTATTTACTACAAAATCTTACTTAGTAACTAATTTAAATACCTACCTATAATGTAAATCTTACTACCTACCATTTATTACTCTCATAATAATTTTATACTTAATGATATTTCGTCTGATTCAATAATACCTATGTAAGTAGCTAAGTACATAGGTAGGTAAATAGATAGCGTAGCCTAGGAAACTATCTACTAGTTTTTTTTAATGTGATCGTAGGTAGGTCTGTCGTGTGTCACTGTTTTTTACACTATCCACTTATTTATTTATTAATCCAGGTATTTTTCTCAGTGGAAAAAGCGAAATACCTATCTATAAAAAAAAACAAATTACGTATTAGTAGGTATATAAAAAATATTTTATAGCCGTTCGGAGTACCTATCCAGATAATTTAAAAAATGCTATCTCTGGGTGCGTGATTAAAGAATTCAAGCAACCAAAAACAGCACAATAGGTGTAGTCTATAGTTTCTCTTTGCCATATTAAGTAAGTAGGTACCTATATGTGCTTAATTTATATTATATTATATTTCAATCAAATATTCACAAATCGCACGCTTATTGCTTACAAAAATATCACAACGTCCGTTCGTTACTGCGGTGCATTCATAGATAAGAATAAGTACTTTCTCAATTATGTACATTCGCGACTGTCGGGCTACCAAGTGGAGACCGAACTCGAGGCGCGTAGGTATGAGTCGCGTTCCGACCGTTTTTTGGAAGACAGAATACTGTATATATATTTATACTGTGGTAATGGCATTTGTAATCGATAAAGCCTTCATCAGGTTGAAACAAGGTCACTTTTGACAATTCTTAAATCTTTGATGTAAGTCATACTCAAGGTCAAGCAGGTGCACTTAGTGGATTGTACACATGACGTCATAGAGTTGTCCTACAAAAATCACCGCTATTGCTACGGAATACGGGCGGTCAATCATTTGTTGTAGGTTACGTATCTATATGTACATGTCCTCCCATTTGGGCGAACCGTGAGATACATACACTAACACAACATTAAATTGGTTAGTTACTTTTTATCATCAGTATCGTCAGCTCATATGCGCCTACTGCTGGACGCAAGCCTCTTCTAGTGAACGCAACAGAGGCTCTTTCAGAGGATCTTTTGGTTTCCTCATCTACTCACTGCTAGCTGCCTTTCGCAAGTCGTCGCTCCACTCGGCCAGCGGGTGTCCTGCACTACGTAGTACGGTACAACACTGCTTACTTTTATTTTTTTCATTGGTGTTGGCCGGATAAACATTTCTTCTTGAAATAAAACTATTTTTTACGGATTTTATCGCGTTGTATTAATATTATTTAATTCCCGACGTTTCGGATCCTTTATAGCATCCATGGTCACGGGCAGACTAATATTTCTTCTTGTTCATATCTAGGGTTACTAGGTATTGAGAATTTCGAAAGTAAACCCAATAATATTTTTTCCCCGGCCAAGGTATGTAGGAAAATCGACTTCAAGCTCTGGGGGGTAAAAATTGGCATTTTTGGTGAATCACAATATATCTCACGGATACGTGGCTCCAGTACCTGTAAGCTGACCTCTCATCCATACGAAAAGCCTATACAATATGAGGTCATCTCATACTGGCCATGTATTACATGCTATGTAGGTATAAATTTCCCAAAAGTAGTCATTTTAGCCCGCTGTCCCTCAATTTGGATCAATAGTAAAGCAATAAGGCAGTCGATAAAATATGAATAATACTTAGAAGTGATCTTCACCGTCGACTGAACATGGAATTCACGTAGGTAATGCACGAGTGAATTCTGTGGCCCCACGATATGTAGCTAGACGAACGACGTGCAACATTTCTAGATAAAAATCCGATAGCTATGCGCCCCCGTGAAGTTATTTTGTCGTCGTACATCCGAAACAATGGCTCGAAACGTGATATCGTGGCGACAAAATTATGTCGCAGCATGCATGTGAGCTAGGCAGCGAATTTCCACATGCCAATAAGGTTGCTGATGAATGAAGACGTTGAATTTTCTTGAACAAAAGTTCCAAAAACAAATAAAAAAAGTGGCTGTCATTATTTAGGTATGCTAGGCTGTTATCCGACACGACTCTTGTCTATCTGTTTGTGGCATTATAGCTTGCCAATGGATAAACCGATTTGGATTCTTGTTTGATGGGTGACTTGAAACGTAAAAATAATGTTAGGTGCACAACAGTTTCGGAAGTCGGTGGCGAAAACAAAAGTTCAAACCAAATCGAAGGAACCTACATCCGAAACTGTTGTGCATCTAATAGATATTATTTTTATGTCATATTTTATTTCAACATTTTTAGTAGCGAGTAACATTTTCGCATACCTAGACGACGTTATCATTTTATAATTTACGTGTTATTGCCATTTTGTTCTAAAATAAGTGATCAGATCTTGACCAGATTTTTATGGGACTCTGAAGTATGAGCTATCGATCAAAAAAAGAATCATCAAAGTCGGTTGGCGTGATATTGAGTTATTCGTCTATTTGTCATGAACATACTTAATGCATATTTATGAGTTATATGGTTTTTTATGGATGCCATTGTCAGAACTGGACTAAATTGACCACATGGGAAGCACTACCTTCAAATAAAAAAAGGATCATAAAATTCGCTTCACCTAGTCGAAAGTTGTGATGTAACAAATATTTAAAAAAAAACAGTCGAATTGAGAAACTCCTCCTTTTTGAAGTCGGTTTAAAAGACCCTCAGCTCTTTTCTAGTTGATGAAGGTAAGTATATCAACTTTCATAAGTCTGTTCGATTCAAAATTTGGTATCCTGTTACTTCGATGATATTGTAAGAACATAGATCTTAACATGATGCTGTGGGGATATATATATGTATATATATATTTAATTGTAGTTGTGTATTTTAGAAAAGACACTGATTAATTTTCAATATTACTTAGATAGGTACAGTCAACAACAAAGTAGGAAGCTTGGAATGCTCAGAGAGACTGTCAGTTTTTGAGTGCATTTTGTTGTTATGTTAACGTACAAATTGATGGATCCATTCCATTCCATTTCCAGTCGTATTGGAACTGGCACACATTCATATCTGAAATCGCTAATGGTCAGTACCTATAGGTTCTAAATATAATTAAAGATAACTAAATAGAATTGATTAGCTTTTTTGTCTACGAGTTCGTACGCCTGGACCGTGGATTAGTAGTTACTAATCCACGGTCCAGGCGTACGAACTCGTAGACAGAATGTCATTCAAATCTGCCGGATTTGAATGACATTCTATCTTAATCAATACTGGGCACAAACTTATTATGAAAACTATACCTACTTACTAAATTTCAAAATATTAAATATTTCTTTTTTAAGAAGAATACAGGTGTCCTATTTTTTTAGTCTAAAAAACAATTTACACCAAGTAAAGTGATTTAAAGACTTCTGGTCACAAACGATAGGTACCACCAAATTTCATAATAATCTGTTAAGCCATATTACCGTAATTGAAATCGAGGTTTAATAGAAAAAAAAAACCTTCAAAAGTAAATTGTACCTATACTTTATCCAAGCATGAAGCAACTCCAACGAATAGCCAATGAAGTTATTACATTACATACTAGTTAACATTTTCAAGTTCTGTTCCATGCAAAATATTAATTTGAAAATTGGACATTACTGTACTTTAACGTTGGCATTTAAAATTAGATAAATGTCAAAGGTCTTTGGTTTCGTAACGAATATAAGTGTCAGGTTGCCCGATACTTAGTTAATTTGCAGTGGTTTTGAAATTCAATGAAACCTGGCTTTTCTCAAATAAGAAATGCGAAGCCATCTTGCGATGCGGATACCAGGCAATCATAAATGGGCCATACGTTTATCAAAATCGCATTCGAAAATCAAAATCCAATTTCAATTTGCATTGTCTGTCTTGCCATTGAGCTACAAATTACGTTTTACATTGAATGCATTGTCGTTTATTTCTAAGTGGAAAACTAGAACGTTCACTGGCTCACATTGGTAGTAGTACCACGTACGACGTTATCGCATTGGTGTCGCAGATTGCAGCAACAACACGACCACGGGGACGATGCGACAGCGGCACGGCTGTCATCGGGATAGCATTATTAAGTAGGAAGGTAATAGACAGCGCCTTTATTTACCTCGCGTCATGTTAAACGTTGCATAAAATGCATTTCATTTCGTGGCGTGGGCGTTAGTATTTTAAAATTCGTGTAGAGTAGGGCAATTTTTTTTAAAATACAAGTCTTCATCGTCGTCCTAGTGTTTTTCGAACTCACTACTAGTTTAATCAGATTCAGTTGAAAAGAAGGGCAACTAAGATGGTTTGTTCAATATGTAACATTCCATAAGAACCACTCCTATAAGATCTTTGTTTTACTTCACTAGAACAACAGAGAAAGCGTTTAAGTCATAAAGAAACTTATGAGATACTAACCAAATGTTAATGTGTCTATGTCTAGTAGTCCCGCTAAGCTAGTGGTCCTGTATTCTCCGGGAGTCCAGCGTTGCTTAATTCTCGTGGTCGCACAAAGCATTATTGGATTTTTCTAGGGAATATTCAGTAGCAGTTTGGATTTTTTGGATAAAAACAAGCATTTACGCCGACAAATAAGCTTCTTTTTGGATGGATTTCCCCATGTAGTTGTTTTATACGTGATAGGCCCACGCTTGACCGCCAGTTCGCCTGATGTAAAGCGATACTGCGATCTACAATGGAGCACACTTGCCTAGAAGAAACCGATTCACTCGTGATTTGAAGACACCCAGATTATATCTATCGGGAAGACCCACTCGGGAAGCGGGCGATTAAAGCGTTTCTTCCGGGTTTTCGGAATCTCCACCATGGATCGATGTCGCTTTTTCGTGCTTCTGGTCGTCCGATAGTAAAAAGGGCTACTGGGAATAAGATCGTGGAGTTCTGATGCACACTCTCCGAAATGTATCCGGTAAAAAATCGATAAGCCAGCAATTTTTGGGCTGGTACTTAGCCAAAAGGTTGGTCCATTCCAAAGGTGCGAATAGTGCTCCATCCACGACCGAACTTATGCTTTATCAATGTAAGCAATTGTTCCGGCGTGAAGTAACGACGCACCTTCGAGAGGATACCCAGCTTTCTGGCAGCTACTTGAGCCTTGGACTCTATATAGGAGCCAAAGTTGAGAGTTGACGTCAGAGTAACGCCCAAGAGTTCTAGATGGTCAGTTATCGGCACAGATATATCTCAGAAAGTAGGAGCCAGTTGGAATGGGCTCTTTTTGGCGGAAAACAGACACGCCTCGGTCTTGGCAGGGTTCAATTTGACCAGGTTTGCATCTACCCATTTGGAGACTGCCTAAAGGGACAAATTCAGCCGCTCGACCATAGGCTCTCTTATGATCTATAGGAAAATCCATGCAAAAAGAAGTGTATGAAGCACTTTTTGTCTAACCAGATTGTAGCAGCATAGAACAGGTTTCCCGAAAATGTTGTTGTGTTCTCCCACATTCAAAAGCTTCAAAAAGACTTGATTTCCACGCGCATCAGCTGATTACCTGCAGTGTGTCTTACCAAAATTACAATAATATTATAAGATAGGTACCATAAAGGCATGTTCACACCAAACGACAAATTTTTATTCACGATGCGCAAGGGCCGACGACCGACATACCGCCGGATAACGGTGTGATTGTTCTAACTACAAATACCTATATGCGGAGACGTGTGTGACCTACTTAAAATTGTGGTGTAGTGTTTTAAGTGATAGCGGTTGTTTTTAAAATTGTGGACGCTACTTTCAAAGTCAAAGTCAAATGTTTTATTTAAATTAAGTAAAGTAAAGTATATTTCATAAATAATAAAACAATTGGTACATTATGGGCTCTGGATCCCGTACTAAGATACCCTGTGTTGCAGGATGCAGTGTCTTTCGACAGCTATAGTTACATAACTATGAATTTAAGTAAGTCTATTAGTCCACGTAGGTACTTTTGAATTGTTAAAATTGCAAAGTTCCAAATAGCGGGTCTTACGGAAAAAAAGCCCCTAAAAACTCCTTAAATATCCTTTCCGTCCTTTAAATAAAACGTTTCGATATAGGTAATGTTATTCTTCTGTTTAGAATTTCGTTCTTCAATGTGCGAATTATTTACTTATATGTAGTTTGATAAGAAAGATAAGAATAGATCAGGTTCAATTATTGGCTTCCAAAAGTAAACCATCAGAAACCGGATTCTCATGGCATGTAGGAGCTGACCAGTCTCGACAGACGGCACGCGTTCACGGGCATGACATTTTGACATACAAACTTGTTGTAGGGAATAAAACAACCTGGCACCAGCAGGATATTTTTAAGCTATTGCATAGCTTCTATCGCGGGCCTTGAGCGTGGGGACCGAATCCAGAAATTCCGTAACGAAAAAAACCTAACACGCTTGTCTCTTTAGTTCAGCAACCCGCCTTTAGGTGGCATTGGTTGTATTACATAAGTTGATAAAAAACGCTATGCAATAGCTTTACCGCGGCAGTCCCCGAGTGCCACACGTATTTTTTTATATCAAACTAGTAACACAGGATATTAGAATTAGGATATTTTTTATAGTTTAGGAGCTCACGTCATCTTATTATGTTCAGAATAAATAAGCAGACCATGTTATTAGACACGTTAATCGTAATGAATAATTAAAGTAATTTCTCAAATTGTCACCGAAGCAACACCCATAACTCACACCGAGAAAAACTGCCATAGAGAAAAACAAAATTGTCGTGTGAGGCAATCATGCCATCAATATCAATAATATAGGCTTCAAAATCAGAAATCCAAATAGAATTTTACCAATAGGTATGTGGACTTGTAAATACGACACGTAAACTTGACTCTAACCGTAAAGTTGACATAACGGTGTAAAATAAAAGTGCACAAAAATATTCTTAAGCAGTATTAGGTGCAAATATCGAGAAGTAAGGTACATGGATGAATATTTTAAAAATATTAGAACGTCATTAACTTCATCCCAAAGTTAAGACTGTAGATGTTTCAAACTACAATTAATTTATGATCATGGAAATTTAAACTACTCCACTGCCGTCAAGCAAGAATAAAAACAATCTGAGAAAAAGAAACAAAAATAATAAGACAAGAATAAAAGTAATCTAAACTATTAAAGAGAGAACTACTATGATGAGAAGAATGATTTATATAATGATCACTCACATATTTCTCGTTGTTAATTGAATTATTTCAATTTAATTCTCTATGATAGTCACCCAGTAAATGTAAACACACGTTCATGTTTCTCTGTCGCTACTAACTTGTACCATCGTCGAAAGTGGTCAAGTATGTGTCCAGTAACTAGCGCAGGCGCTGGGCTAGTAAGCCACGGCACTAACACACTTTACTGGCCCACCCGACGTCCAGGAACTGACGCGAACTAGGAACTATTGGGTACTAAGAACTTGTGCTACTAATAACGCAGTTTTGAAACTACTTACACGTTTTGTAAGCTATCAGCAACACGAAATTACAAGGTGTCATAACGATACATACATACATACATACACTCACGCCTTTCTCCCACAGGGGTAGGCAGAAACTATAGACTGCCACTTGCTACGATTCTTGCATACTTCTTTTGCTTCTTTTGTGTCATAACGATATTGCTTTATTATTATTATTATTACTAGCTGTTGCCCGGGGTTTCACTCGCATCCCAAAAGACTTTAAGATAAAAAGCAGCCTAAGTCCTTATATAACGTCCAGCATATCTAGATCCAAAAAATATGAATATTGGTTAAGCAGTTTAAGCGTGAAAACGTAACGGCAGAAATACTAGAGTTACTTTCGCATTTATATTATTACTATGGATATACTTTATTTATACCAAATGATGCACAAAACATGTCACAATGAAACAAAAAAATAATTAATACAATTCAATTTGCTGCAATTTCTTCCAGGCAAATTATTTGCCTTATATTAAGAAAACCAACTTCAAGCATTTTATGGTTTTCTGGAGAATCGAATTTGAGGACCAACTAATAAGGAATCTTCTATCCGATTAGCATCGAAATTGGTTCACGATTGGAATATTTGACAATGAACATTATAAAAGAACATAATTGAGAACATATCCTTTATTGAAGTCGGTTAAAAATTTGCATGTATTGTCGAGTAGGTACCTAAAGCGTGGCGTATTTGATCTCACATAGATGATGAATGAATTTCCCTCTTAGGAAAGATGTCTTGGTGGTAGGGTTTCTTGGGGTTTTACTGGCTGGCGACCACCCGTACGTCAGAGTCTGTCTTAAACAAGTCTGTTGTTCCTTGTTTGTACTTTTGCGCGTGAAAGCATGCAGTCCGTAGGGACTCTAAAAGGAAACGCATCAGCAACTCCTCTGACATTCCAAGTGTCCATCGGTGGCGATGACTACCTACATAACATCAGGTGGCTCGTCCATCTATTGACATGAACGATTTTTTTTTTCCAAACTTTATAGGTAGTTATTATAACGGGCTAAAGTCGATATTTCCATTCATTCCACTCAAAAAATTGAATTTATTCCTATATTAAAGTTATGTGGCGATGGAAAAATCGGCCCTCAATGAACAAAAAAATATTTGATACTCATTCGATAAACTTATACTATACTAGCTTTTGCCAGCGACTTCGTCCGCGTGGAATAGTTACTTTGTTCCCTAGTTCTTCGCCCGCGGTTTCACCTGCGTTGTCCCCGTTCCTAAGGGTTGTAGCGTGATGTTTTATAGCTTGAAACCTTTCTCATGAATCACTCATTTTCCCAACATTTCCCTTCACTGCTCTGCTCCTATTGATCGTAGCGTGATGAAAAGTATACTATAACCTGCCCAGGAGTATGAAGAACAATTGTACCAAGTTTCGTTGAAATCCGTCGAGTGGTTTTTGTTTCTATAACGAACATACAGACAGACAGACAGACAGACAGATAGACAAAAATTTTACTGATTGCATTTTTGGCGTCAGTATCGATCACTAATCACCCGCTGATAGTTATTTTGGAAATATATTTCATGTACAGAATTGACCTCTCTACAGATTTATTATAAGTATAGATAGGTAATTTTGAGTTTATTGAACACCCTAAACGTATTTTATCATTTAGACGTACCACGGGGCAATGCTACGATCGAAAACTATTGTGTATCTATTTCCAATGTTAAAACTTTACAAGGCAAGAAATTTGCGCGAGCGCTATAACAAGACCGCAAACTACAATAACTTTAGATGTTACGATTCCAATCTTTGGTGACTAAATTCCATATCTCTGCAATTTGAAGACATAATACTTTGTCAATAAAACCACACTACGTCTAAGTTAAATTTATATAAAGCATGTCTTAGGCCCGTAGCGTATAATAGAGACATTATATACCTATATCAAACGCAAATCACTTGAGCAGCCTTTGTGATCTAAAAACTGAGAATAGTGTAATAACATTTGCGATGAAACTTTTAACCATTTAGTCACAATACAGTGAGTCTCTTCTCGTTAGAGAGACCCAACTCACCGAAGTCTGCAATTAAATTGCGTTCAAATTGTTGATTTTGACCCGGTTTGTCGACTTTTCCATCGCCAGATAACTTTTTCGGAAAAATAAATACGACTTTTACAGTGTTTCCTTGTACAATCCGTTAGAAGTCAATTTTATTCCTCAGTTAAAAGTTATCTGGCTATGGAAAAATCGGCCCTAAACGGCCGTCACAAGAACTGACATAGTTCTTGTGACAGTATTCGGTATCACTGGGCACAATTCTGAAAATTTAAATAGCAAACCTGAAGCGATGATATTAAATTTTCCAAAATAGAAGGCTTATTCTCGTGTAAATAAGTGCAAAAATTGTTACTCATTAGTATCTCCACATTCTCAAATGCTCTCGCGGGATACAATGGTTCTGTAGACAGCAATGATGACACGCATTTTCTTCCATTCTTCCATTTTGAATCATCATTAGGTCGTCCACCTTTAAAGCTAACAGTTACAATTAACAATGGCATAATAAGACTATCTAATTAACTTGCAAAATATCCCACCTTCGCCTTTTGAGCAAAAACTTGTCTGTGGTATGGGAACAATGTGAACATGTTCACACTTCAGCTACGGTTTAAGACACAAGGAGATAATTATGGAATTTTTTCGTCATTCTCAGACCTTCCTCCAGCAGCCTTTCGTCTGTAGGTACAATAAATACATCCTTGTTAGTGTGTGTTACAGTTGTTAGTATGTATGCCAAAAAGTTAAGTAAAATATGGTGCGACCCCCTCATTATATTAACTTGAATTATATTAAAGATATTTGACATTAAATTAAACAAGATTTCATTTTATGGTTACCTCGTATACAGGTCACGTAGTACACCGAGCGGGATACCCCTAGGAGTTACGATAAGGTTATGCCATTTGGTTATGTTCGAACGAGCAGACTAGCCACCTGATGCTAAGTAGTCGTCGCCGCCCGTATACACCTACAACACCAAAGGATTTGTTGATGCGACGAAGAGCCTCAAGAATCCTCCAGACTGAAGCCTACCAGAACCGCAGCAACAGAAGGGGAACTAGCTCTCACACGCAATAGTCGAAACACACAGTGGTGCTTTACGTCGACTTCGACGTAAGCACGAAGTCTCATTCGAAAGCTTGGACTATAGGTAACGCTTGAGCATGCGTCTCGAGCGTTATGGTCGAAGCTCGTGAGACTTGAGCGCTTGAGCGTTGAAGGTTCGAGTCTTGAAGGCTCGAGCCTTGTCTGCGAAGTCTGAGCGCGCGAGCCTCGGCATCAGGGCTCGTTTTTACAACACTAATTTTGAATGGCAGTGAAGATTGTTACTGTTTTGTAACCCATCCCCACGACGGAGGATAACACATCACAACACTGTTAATTCCTATAAATGTAACGTATGATTAAATTCCTATTACAACGTAAGATTGAAGTTCTTATTAAAGTCGAGGACGAAAACAAAATGGTGGCCCATTGTAATATTTTCCCACTGCTACAATCCGTACAATGTTTAAATAACGATAAAATTTTATTGTTAAGTGAAAAATAATTGTTATTTAAACAGCTCATTTTACAGGTTATAAATAATTTGTTAGTTAATGCTACTTAATTGTAGTTTTTCCCTACGGCTGTTGCAATAATTTTATAATTTATAATGAATAAAATTTATATAGGTGGTTTTTCTGAACGGAAAATCCTCATGGATCGTCTGTAGATTGTTGGACTTAACTAAAAATCGCATTTGCCTTATAAATTACATTTTCTAACTAGCTAGTAAAATACAAAAACGTCTCCAAAAATAAATAACACAGGCACATACTCTATTAGAGATAAAAAGGCAGAAATTGGTAGTGCCACCCGTGTCTGGCTTGTTTTAAAACATATCTAACACCAAACATACCCAACGAAGATAAGGATACAATAGATAAGGTTAAAAAACAGAAGCTGTGTTTTTTACATAACATACCATCACGCCTTTATTCCCCGAATGGTGAGGCAGAGGCTTATTAATGTACGCTCGAAGTTCGCTGGCATGTACTCGTAAAGGTCCCATGTAATAGGAGAATCAAATTCTGAGATGCTATTGAGAATTTTATACAAAAATCCGATAACACTTTGCTCAACCTGGGAATTGAACCCAGAACCACTATGCTAATAACGCAGTTATGGCTAATAAGGTTGTGATTTATAAGAAAATTATAATACACTAGTCGTTTCCCGCAGTATCAAACGTGAGTCGCGTCCCAAAAGGATTTATTTATATAGTTTAGTCTAGCATATCTTTCATATATCTTTCGTCCATTTTTACAATTATTACACGTGGATTTTACAAGTTTACATGTGGGAGAGTCATGCTTCGGCACGAATGGGCCGGCGCGACCGGAGTGATACCACGGCCTCACAAAAAACCGGCCTTAAACAACGCTTACGTTGTGTTTCGCCGAGTGAGTGAGGTTACCGGAGGCCCAATCCTCTTTTAAAAGGTCGGCAACGCACTTGTGACTCTTCTTCTGGTAATCGCTTACCATCAGGTGATCCGCCTACACGTTTGCCCTACTATCCCATAAAAAAAAATTATACCACTTAGGTGGCAAATAACCATACGGCCCGCCTGATAGTAAGCGGTTACTGTAACCAATTAACGTTTGCAACGCCAAGGGTGTCACTCGCGTGTTGCCGACCCTTAAAAATCTTTCACACCCCTTTTGAAGAATACAATGCCTGAGCTAGCGGGAGACTTTAAAAAAAATCCTAATAACCTTGACCTTTCACCTTGCGAGTATTAGATCAACGAGGAAATTACTGTTTATTATTGGAATCAGGTAGATTGCTGGCCTTTTTCAATTGGTTCAAGTATTATCTGAACCGAAGAATGTAGAACATAAAAATTGCTGGCAATTTGTGTTCATTGTTTTTAATACAATGCCGGTATTGTGAAGAACTCGGTCATCTGGTCATAAATGAATCCGTCAACTGATCTATTTCAACTTAAACTACATAATTTGTCACTGACACGGATGACGTCACCCTAGAGCGGTAAAACAAAGCACTATCTTCCGAATCCTGCGCAAGTAGGGCGACCATGCTTCGTGAATTTTAGGATATGTTTTCCAGTTATTTTTTAGTAAAGGAAAAAAATCAATCGCGGGCAGGATTCGAACCTGCGTCTTCTGGTTTGATATACCAGACGCGGTGGCTTAGAGGTCAGAGCGTCTGGTATATCAAACCAGAAGACGCAGGTTCGAATCCTGCCCGCGATTGAATTTTTTCCTTTACTAAAAAATAACTTAATAATCTTAGCATAGAAAATGCCAAAAAATCACAAAAAGATATGTTTTCCATTTATAATTTTGTACACTATATTCTATTTATGGTAAAATCTGCTCCATAAAATATCAGTGTATTGTGGTTGACTAATCTGCCTCATTAGTCTAGTGGTCTCAAGCGCGACTGCTACGCTAGAGATCCTGGGTTCGATCCCCAGGTCGAGCAAAGTGTTATTGGGTTTTTCTATGAAATTCTCAGTAGCAGCTCGGAGTCTGGATTTGTGCCCGGTTAATGGCAATAGGCTCGCCCCCTATTACATGGGACCTAAAAACATACCGGCGAACTGTGGGTGTACATTAGTACGCCTCTGCCTAACCCTTCGGGGAATACAGGCGTGATGGTATGTATGTATGAAATTATCAGTAGTAGCTCAGAGTTTGGGGCGCCTGGTTAATGGAAATACGCTCGCCCCCTATTACAGGGGATCTAAACATACCGGCGAAATGTGCGAAGTTTGTATGTATGGATGTTTGGAACGTTTCGGATCCTTACAGCGTCCATGGTCACGTGGAGACTAGTTATTGGATGTTATGTTCTTACCTATAGTTTGATATTGAACGATTCTTAGTGGATATCTAACTTAATTTTATATAGGTATTATTTATAACTAGCTTCTGCTACTTCTGGACTTCAGAACTGGGTCCAACCTGGATAAAAAGTTGCCTATGTATTATTCCAGATTCTATAATCTATCTCTGTGCCAAATTTCATCCGGGTCCGTTCAGCCATTCTGGCGTGAAAGAGTAACAAACATTCATACATCCATACATCCATACTCACAAACTTTCACGTTTATAATATTAGTAAGGATAGGATGTAGCTAACCGTATTTATGAATTGTTTATGTGAATGGTAAATAATAAATACATTTATTTCAAATAACATATTAATTGTGGATTTTGGGAAATGAAACATGGGATTTTTGTAATGATCAATAGGCTACCCTCAGTTTAACTCCAGGATCGCATTTTGAAACAAAAGATAGCCTATATCCTTCTCCAAGGTCCAATCTGTCCCTATAGCAAACTTCATCTATATTTGTTGAGCGGTTTAGGCAGAGAGCTGTTAGCTGTCTGTCAGGACTGGTCAGCTATTACGTGTTGTGGCAATCCCTTTTTTCTAAATCTATCACCTACTTATACTGAATAAATCTTACACATCAAACTGCATAATTGTCAAACTATTTAAAACAAAGTTGTAAAGATTAATAATGTAATCATGTTTTTTTTTAAAGAATATCTATGCAGTTTCTTGCCGGCTCTTCTCCTTAAGACCCACTTTTTGGAACCGTGGAACTAGTTTGACTTTTCAAAAGTACCTTTTTAATGGTCTAATTGAAATAAAACATTTTGACATTGACTTTGACTTTGAGAGAGTTTTTTTTTTTTTTTTTTTTAATCTTTATTTGGAAAAAGGCTTTAATCGCAAACCGATTATGCCAGCCTCGTAGTTTTATAAAATACAATTAAGATCTTAATTTAATTAGTTTAACAATTAAGTAATATAACTTAATGGCTAATTTGGAAGTAGGTTTAGCTAATATCAAATTGCAAATACCAACGTCCCTTAACCTAACTCCAGCTTCTGACTCTAAAGCTTTGCGTTCTACCCCAACCCGAGCACACTCCACCAAAGCGTGGTAAGTATCCTCCCTCATGTTACAAATTAGACAGTTTGGGGTATCTACAACCTTCATAAGATGTCCGAACGCATTCAATGGAATGTGCCCGGATCGCAGACGCATGCTTGTAACTAATAGTTGTCTATTTATTGGTACTTCGGTAAACCAAGGCACCTTTGGTGGTTCCGACTGAATAGTCTTGTACCATATGCCCTTTTCTTCGGATCTTTTGTCAAAGTATTCTTTCCACATCTTAGCGCAAACTATTTTAACATCTATTAATATATCCGTAAAGAATGGCATATGGCTGACCAGTATACCTTCCGAAATTCCTCTCTTTGCCAACTTATCTACCTGTTCGTTTCCTATCAGACTTACATGTGATGGAATCCATTGGAATTTAACAATACTGCCGGTTTCCCTCATTTTTAAATATAGTTCTAAAATGGAATAAGCTACGGGCAAACCTCGAATGCCCGAGGTGCACCGAGCTAGATGCTGCAAAGCGCTTTTAGAATCACAGAGTATTACTGATTTATCATATCTGCACGACATTAAGTACGACAGACATTCCAAAATAGCATATAATTCTGCCGCCATTATTGATAGTTTACCGTTCAATGTAAAGCTAGCTCCCATGTTACATTGAGGATCGAAATATGCTGCTCCTGTTCCATTATCGTCCTTAGATCCATCACTGTAAATCTGATAGAATCCATCATAATTTTGAGCAATAGTTTCTATAGATTTCCTTAAAAGTGTTACAGAGGAATGAGTTCTTTTAGGTCCTGTCATATTATTAATATTTAACTTAATGTGCGACTTAATATCTATATTAGTCATCCATGTCGATAATGAGAACATCTCTAAAATTTTAGAACGATAAAAGGTATGATTGGATATCTCACCGTATACAATGGTTAACAGCGGTTTTGTTTTATTGCGCCAATACAATTCCTGCTCGCATGTCGATTTTAATTTTGATATAATTGAAATGGTTTCACCGTCAACAATAGACATAGCTTTTAAACAAAATTTTGTAGCTAAATATTTCCTACGAATAAATAATGGAGGTAGACATAACTCTGATTCCATCGCATGAATTGGACAACTTTTTAGAAAACCACCAACTATTCTCATGGCTTGGTTTTGAGTTTTGTCTAGTTTCGAAATGTTGCTATTAGCGCTATTACCGAATAAAAAACTTGCGTAATCTAACCTACTACGAATTATTGCAATGTATAGCCTTCTCAAATGCAATGGATGAACTCCCCAAGACGAACCTGCTAGCACATTAAAAACATTTAAAAGTTTCATACTTCTTTCACAGGTTTCATTAATGTGTTTGCGCCACCTCAACGACGAATCTAGCCAAAGCCCTAAATATTTAACTACATAAACTTTTTCTAAATATTCATTGTTAATATTAATGTTCACTTGCTGTATTGTCCTTCCTCTAGAAAATAGACATATTTTACTTTTAATGGGGGATAGTTCAAGACTTAATACTCCCAACAAATTTGACAAGGTATCCACAGCTTCCTGAAGTATTGTTGTCATAAATCTAATATCTTGTCCAGAAATATAGAGGACGAAATCGTCGGCGTATTGGGATACATAAACATTCATAATTTTTTTACAAATGTCACTAGTGACTATATTAAATAAAATTGGGGACATAGGGTCACCTTGGGCCAAGCCCTTACATGTCCATCTTGTCACCAAAACATTATTTCCCTCCTGTGACAGCGTTAAATGTCTCTCACTTAAGTATTCATATATATATCTGCATATAAAAGCCCCCACTCCCATCTCGTCTAGCTTAGATACCACTTTAAAGATGTTGACATTATTATATGCGTTATCTATGTCAACGAAACATCCTAATGTCTTTTGATTAGTGGTGAACCCTATTTGAATTTGGGAGACCAATCGTACAAGATTATCCAAGCATGATTGGGATCTTCGAAATCCTACCGTATTTTTGGAAAAGAGGCCTTTGTTTTCAAAATACCATTCTATACGCTTGGTTATAATGTTATGTAGAATTTTGCAAACACAAGATATGAGTGAGATAGGCCTCAAAGATGATATGTTACGTTGGTCACGCCCAGGTTTCGGTATAGGTACCACTTTAACATTTCTCCACTGTCTTGGGACGACACCTTCGGACAAGCATTTGTTAAATAAATCAACGATTAATTGTTTGTTGGGAAAATGATAAATCATTGAATATGAAATATCATCCTCTCCTGGAGCGGTATCCTTCATCTTCAATGTGTTACACAGCTCCCGTTCCGAAATCCGGGCCTCCAACTGTAAGTTACTCGAACAAAACCTAGGAGACGGTGCCGCAACGTAATCTGGTGTCAGTTGTCTTAAGAACTCACTAGCCCTCTCTGTATCCAGACAAATTCTACCACTTCGATATCCCTTGAACCATCGCATTTTGTTCCACAACTCGCCACCAGATACCATCTCATTCACACTGTCACAGAACTGACGAAAAGATTTCACACTAGCTTTACGTATAAGTTTTTGCGCAATAGCAACCTTCTGTTTAAAAATAATAAAATTTGTGGGGATGGGGTTCTTCCTCACCTGTGACAATGCCAATCTACGTTCCGCAACGGCCCTAGATAACTCGGGGGACCAATATGATCTTGGTGTAAACCTACTAGAGGGGTTTTCACAAATCTTAATATTTGGTATTGATGTTTCAGCACCGAAATTAATTAATTCAATAATAGCGTCATACATTTGTTGGGTGTCATCTGGTAAAGTGATAGTATTCATTTTACTTATAATAACTTCCTTATACTTATACCAATCTCCCTTTTTAAAATTACGTTTTGTTTTTAATAAATTATTACATGTTATTTCTGTAGTAACAAGAACGATTAAATGATCACTACCTAGATTTTCATTCAAAACACTCCACTTAAACCGAAGAGCAATGTCTGATGACGCAAACGTGATATCAGGCGAACTTTTACGTAATTGATTTAATACTAACTGTAATCTGGTAGGATCTCCATTATTAAGGGACACATAATGCGAATCATCGGCTGCATCGTGTATTTGAAAACCCCTGTGATCACTTTTATATGACCAATTTGTATGATGGCCGTTAAAATCTCCTCCTATAATAGTTTTATTTGACCATCCAGAAAATAACGTTTTCCAATCATCATATGTAGTGTTAATATTAGAAGGGCAGTAAACTGCTACGATATTTTCTAAAAAGCTACAATTAAATAATTTAATATGGAGTATTTGAATGTTCCGATTACGTAAACTAAAATTGCTAATCTGCGTTTTAATAGATTTATGTACCACAAGTGCAATCCCACCATATGAATCATCCCGATCCTGTCTAAAAATATCATAGCAGCCAATTTTCAAATGACTGTCTGGTTCAAGCCAGGTCTCAGAAATAATGCATATGTGGATTTTACTAATTAATAGAAAATTCTCAACGGCTTTAATTTTGGGTCTTAAACTTTGTGCGTTCCACTGCAATAACTTTAACTCAACTATTTTATTTTTAAGGTCCATTATTTACTATTTCCGAATAAAAACTCTAGACATTTGTTCAAAATAGGCCACTCCGACATATTATCTACTACAACTAATACTAGCCATTCAATACAACTTTTAATAGCATCTTTTAACTTTTCCCCAATACTCAAATTTTGCATGTAAATAATATCTTTTAATCTTCTAATTAACTCGTCAAAATGTACCTGACGCTTATTGTTTACGCCATCGCCGACGTCGTTATCATTAACAGATGTTTGTATTGGAATGCGGTCCGGTAACTCTTGACATCCCCACCGCTCCGTTTTGCGTATGTTTTGTGATTGCTTGTTTTTATTACTTGCTTGTGGTGATTTCGGTCTAGTCTGTGTAAACAACGGTGGGAATTCCGTAAGACTCGGTGTATATTTAATATCGTTTCCTGATTCTTCTACTCGTAAGCCATTAAAGCTGTTGTTGGTGCCGATATTCGACTTTTCGGTTTCCCTCACTGTTTGTAAACCATTTAATGACTGGGGTTTAACATACATATTGCAGGCTACATGATACGAACAGTTATATTCGGCCATAAGCTCCCTTATGCGCTTCTCCCTAGCATACATTGGACAACTTCTATCCAACGCCATGTGATTATCCCGACAGTTCACACATTTAAACTTTGTAACTTCACAATTACTATGTTGTTCTGTGCACTTGGGGCATATATTTTTTTTTGAAGTACATCTTGCTTTGACGTGACCAAACTTCCAGCAGTTTGAACACTGAGTTACTGGGAACACAAAAGGTTCAACCTTGACACGTAAACAGTCCACGTATATAAAAGCTGGTAAGTTTGAGCCCCCAAAGCTCACCTTGGCAACTTCACTAGGGACCCAGCCACCTTCTTCATCTCGTCGTTTTAGCCTTTTTAACGATATAATCTGAATATTATTAGGGCACTTGATCGCCTTTAAAGCCTCCTCGTCAGATAGTTCAAGGTCAACATTCCGTATAACACCATAAGACACGTTTACGTCCATAGCACTATAAACCTTCCACTCTTTGGTTTGGAACGCCTGACAGTCCAATAGCTGACCCGCACATTTTTCAGATGCGACTTCGATTTTTAATTTATATGGGTTAATATACTTAATATTTTTAATATCAGTGATACCCATACTATTAAATAATTTTGCGATAGCAAACTGCTTGGGTAATCTTTCTTTGCTCCAAATAAATACCTCTAATTTAATTTGCTTCTGTTTTTTGCATTTATTATTTTCAACTTTAGTCCAACTGTGGTTATCCTCTTCTCTTTCCCGTTTTGTCGGTTTAATTACTGCATCTTCATCCATTATTTGTACTTCACAGCAATTCGGTTCACTTATGTTGTTCAACAAATCACTACTGTTCTCTTCACCCTCCATCATATGTGCCATCCATTCACATATCGGACTCCCTTCTGTTGTGTCATTCTGCTCCAAATTTATTTCTTCTTGCCCACGATCATCTGTGGCCATATTTAAGTAATATCCCGCATCACCGATGAACGCGCCAAGATAATTAATTTGCAAATTCTTTAAACACCGTAGTCGATTGCGACGTGTGTGCGATCTCCACGAGTGCCGTGACAGAACTGTGTGAGAGTTACTTTCGCAATTATATATTAGCATGGTTTGAAAAACATTATTAATATTGTTTTATTGGAAAAAGTTCGCATCAAGTTGGCTTATTATTCCATTTATTTTAACCCCAGAGATGCATGTAACCCATGGAAATCGCATATTTGATTAAAAATTAAGCGTATTAATATAATAGTGTCTACATAATATCGTGCGTTTCCACAAACTGTACTATAAATTGTAATTAAATTTCCATTACTTTTTTAAATCTCGACAAATGGTAGCCTAGAATTAAAGAAGAAATTTGAATTGTGAAAAATTGTGGATTTAGAGTCGATAATAATAGACAGAGTTGTTATATTTAATATTATAATACATATTATACATAAATATTTGCTTAAATGTTACATAAAAGTAAAAATTCCAGACTGTCCTTTAAAATCTTAACACATGCGCGCCTATGCGCTGGCGCAGGCTGCCTGTTCAACAGATGTCGTCGAAGATGTCTTGCTAACTGATTTATGGACTCTCGGGTTGCGGCCGGCGCTTTTTATACCCATTGACTATTGGTTTACGACAGAATGACCCTAACTGAACAAATAGGGGGCTTGTGTGTGGTCTGCATTGCTTAAGGGTTAGTTCTGGTTTTGATAAGTTTGAACCAACGACGAATGTAGCGGATTTGAGAAGAAAAGGAACGAAATTTAATTACTTATCTATTTATTATACCTAATTATGTTTACTAACTGACTGGTCTAGTTATCTAGTGGACCTAAGCGCGACTAATATGCTAGAGGTTCTGCATTTCATTCCTAGGTCAAGCATTGGGTTAATAATGGGTTTGTTATTTGGATTTTTCAACGAAATTCTTAGTAGCAGTAGATAATGAAAATAGATTCGCTCTAGGTATTAGGTACATGTGACCTAAACAAACCGGATTTCTGTGGGTATCTATGATAATCCTTAGCTTATCCCTTGTATGCTAATGTTACTATTTAAAAAATGTTTAGTTTGTTATTTATTGGTCATTTTTCGATTTTATTAATTACCGAGATAATTATGTTCGAAGTTGACAGCCGCCAAAATTGACGATTCTAAATTATTACGTATTTACACAAGAAACATTATCTAAAAATTACATGACCTTATTTTATAAAACTTTCTACAAAATCCGCTGACAAATGGAACTAAAAGTCTATTTAGAAATACATAACAGCATTATAAAAGATTCAAGTTGCGGGAACACTGCCAACTGTAAATTATTCATAACTATCAAGAATATTTCGATCAATAGCAGAAATGCTATGAAATACAATAATAACTAGCTTATTATAAGATAGGTACAGATATACTGTGCAAGTATCAAGTATGCAAGGTCAAGTATGTAATTAAAGTACTTAAATAATAATCCCTCATACAAACAATCATACGTGTATTCTCTGAAGGGTAAGGCAGAGGTGTACTGATGTACACCCACAGTTCGCTGGGACGTTTAGGTTTCATGTAATAACGGGCGAGCTTATTGCCATGAATCGGGAATAAATTCAAACTTTCCAATAACACTTTGCTCGACCTCGGAATAGAACCCAGGATCTCTAGCATAGCAGTCGCTTAGGACCACTACTCGTAGATTAATGATCAGTCAATTGAGTTAGAAGTGTGTACGAGTGTAGGCATTACAACAAATATTCCCTATTTAAATATAATGCTCATGTAACAAACTCAGCTTATTGTACAGTTTTAACGTCGTAACGTTATTTGTTGAAAGTACCTTCACCAATGATAATAGGCTTTATAGCAGAAATCTCAAATACCTAAATAACTCATCGACAGTTAATTGCTAATGTTATTTGCTATTATGGCTGTATGCGTCATACTCAAACGACCAAAAGCGACGAATTATCAACTTTTACGGAATCTCGTAACTTTAGTTATTTTGCTAAATAGTAAAATATTCCCAAAAAAAAGAACACCCAGTGATATTTTGGTGCTGGTGTTCTTTTTACATACCAACACGCCTGTATTTCGCGATCGATTTAATAGTAATTAGATTCACTTAAGAAGTATGTAGATACTGTAAGTGAAGTGTAGACTTCACTTCATACTATCTTCACTTCAAGGTGGACATTTCAAAAACCCGAACGAGACGTCCACTTTTATCATGCGTACCGATGAAATGTGGAATGCGCTTCCAGAGTGGGTCTTCCTCGATAGATATTATTATAATCTAAGTGTCCATAAATTACGAGTGAATCGGTTTCTTCTAGGCAATTGAAGATCGCTTTATTGTAGATCGCAGTGTCATTTAACATTAGGCGTAAGTCTAAAGATATAAAAAAAAATCATACATATTTCGGTAGGTATATATATTTAGATCCTATGTTCATAGCCGGGCACAAATTCAAACTCCGAGCTTCAATTGAGAATTTCATAGGAAAATCCAATAACACTGGTCGAGCTGGCAATCCAATCAGGACCTCTAGCGTATCAGTTGCGCTTACGGTCACTAGACTAAACAAGATGATCTTTGTAGGTGTTATATTTCTAATTACCCAGACATTACGCGGAAAATGAAGGGTTCATCTAAAAAACAAACAAACATCTCCGATATTCTCCCATTCCAGATAAAATTAAGTTGAATATGTAGGTACACCGAATTAAAACTGAAGTGTGCAAATGCCTTTATAAATGCATAGGTATAATCAGTGCCTTCTATAAATAAGGGAGACACCTCACGTTGCAATATGAATTGTGTTAAAAAAATTATGATGTGAAATTGTACAGGTGGTATATTTTATCTTACTTATGTACATAAAGATAATATTTGTAATAAGAATTTCAAGTTACTTTATACGGTTTTATGAGTAAAATACACCCTTATAAATGTGTTCTTTCTCATGTTTTTTTTTTATGGAATAGGAGGGCAAATGAGCAGACGGATCGCCTGATGGTAAACGATTACCGCCGCTAGAGGAGTCACAAGTGCGTTGCCGACCTTTTAAAAGGGGATTGGGCCTTCGGTAACCTCACTCACTTGGCGAAACACAACGTAAGCGTTGTTTAACGCCGATTTTCTGTGAGGACGTTGTATCATTCTGGTTGAGCCGGCCCATTCGTGCCGAAGTAAGGCTTTCCCATGTAAAAAATGTCATGTGCCTTCATGTGTCTTTTCTGCTTCTCAAATTATGATCTTTCATACATGCGGTAATAATATTATGTATAATTTATAGCTATAGAAACACAGAAATAAATAATTAACCTAAGTAAATATAAATGCTAACTAAACTATTTACATTAACTAAAACTTAAATAACTTATACTATCTACCAGTACCTAACCTAATTAAGTAACTAAAATAAAAGTAGATAAATATTACTAAAAAGGGCAATTGATTTTTAATTATTTATACTTAAAAAGAATGTGTAAGATAGATCTCTTTAAAATTTCTGTCACTGCGGTTGAGTACGTAGTTCTGCAAGCAGATCCACTAGGTAATATGATTACAGCTACAATTTATAATTATTTTGGGATTCAGTACCTATAATAATTAAATTTATTTGTCATTGATTAAAATGTAGACTCTAGTTCCATGTGTTTATGATTGATTTTTGAGGTACCGTGAGTAAACTTCCTAAATAACTTTGTGAACATAAACTTCGTGTACCTACTTATATAAGTTCATAAAATAAAAAAGAGCTTATGTATTTACTTGGAAATGAAAGTTAATTTCTCTTATTTAAAAGTATTGCTGTGTTTCCAAAAGAAGTTATTCAGAATTCTTCAAGTTGGCAATTCAAAAGAAGCCGGCCTTGAGGTTATAATTTTTCCTAAAACAAGTGTTACCCAACTGGACAGCTGTTTACAATTGTTAGTACAAAGCTTTATTGCTTATTTGTTACGTAGATTGAGTCGACTCGTGTCGAAATATATTTTCGAGAGACTGAAACGTAATAGCCATGCCTTGCCGACAATGGTTGTATGCGATTTGTATTGAATGTTAAACAGAGACAGTACATTCTTGTATAGATATAGTGTGTGTGTGTGTGTGTGTGTGTATCTGTAACAAGCGTCAACATCAACGTTACCTACCTACTGTTCATTTGAATTAGGTATTTAATTATAAACTGCCCCGTTAGTCTAGTGGTCCCAAACGCGACTGCTACGCTACTGGGTTTCGATTCCCAAGTCGAGCAAAGTGAAATTGTCGGTAGCAGCTCGGAGTTTCATATTTGTCCCCGGTTAATGGCAATAGGCTCGACCCCTATTATATGGGACCTGTACATACCGGCGGTCTGTGGGAACTGGGAGTACCTACATTTAGAACACCTCTTGATTCATCGTCAAAATTGGCTTTTAACAACATAAAATGTATTATTTTTAAAGTCCGTTAAAATACAGTAAATTTTACATTCCATCCAGCCATTATAGCTACTCCAGTCACGTAAAATAATTATATAGGTTAGGTCATTTCCCAATTCCAATAAATCGATCGACCTGAATTGGCTAGCTACCGATATTCCACAGGCAAAGTTACCTTCAGCAACTCCATCTTGATGGAATTTCACGTGAGCAAATATGCAGCCATGCATGAAAAGCCATCAGAGTTGGTGGAAATCCAATACCTGCAAGGCCTAACCCAATCATCTTAACTATACTGACCATATTTGTTGGCAAACTAACAACAAGGGACATCGTTGAATATTGATCCAGGACCAACAAACTTGGACGAACCAATACTGATTTAAAACATAATATGCCATCACGACAATCAAAGGTTTAGGCAGAGGCGTACTAATGGACACCCACAGTCCAGTATGTTTAGATCCCATGTAATAGGGTGCGATCCTATTGCTATTAACCGTGTACAAATCCAAACTATGATCTGCTACCAAGTATTTCATAGAAAAACACCAATAATGATTTGCTCAAACTGGGAATTGAACCCAGGACTCCGCGTAGCAGTTGCGTTTGGGATCACTAGACTAACGAGGCAGTATGCAATAATTATTAAAAAGGTAATTGCAGTTATCTACACATGTATCACACACCCTGTATCCTACAATTATTTTTTAAAAGTAGGTACTGCGTCAAACGTTATGGTTCGGTGATCAGCTTCTGTGCCACGGGTTATGGGTTCAATCTCCGGACGGAGCAAACTTTTGTATATGACTTACATGTAGTTCTGGGTCTGGGTGGTTGTAAGAATTACGCACCCACGATACGGTACAATATACTGTTTATAAATTTCAACTCCGAACTGCTACTGAGAATATGATAAAATTGAAAAATGTAATATAACACTGCTCGACCTCGAAATCTAACCTGAGATCTAATACTCAGCAAACGCAATTGCGATCATTAGGCCACTAAGGCTTTTAAAAATGTAATACTCAAGTACTTACTATTTTATTTTTAAAGAAATTAAAATAATATTTTCCATTAGCTTTCATTTACACAACATTATTGTTTATGTATTTACTTAGATTGTACATAGTAATTACGGTCAATGACCTAATTAGCCAAGAGTTTGGGTCAGCTGAAGAGGCTTTTGTAAAGATAGCTGAATCAAGGACTTGATGCAAAAAGACACAGTTTTCTTTTAAAAACAAAAGAGGTTCTTATGTTTGACGACCTTTTTTACTAGTGCGAAAAATCTGGTGTCGCACGGACTAAACATTTCATTTTATTTTCCGTGGCAACAACCTTGGCCAGTCTTCCACATTTGACACGATCTCAACAGTTCTTTGGAGACAACTTTCTTTGGAGCGACTTTGTAGACATTCTTTGGGAAAAATAATATAAAAATACTATGGGTAGTTATTGTGATTTCATTATTTATGATTTTTTTATTTGTGTAGGTGTTTAGGATAACATCAGGCGAACTGGCAGTCAAGCGTAAGCCTATCTTCTATATCTATACTTATAATAAATCTGTAGAGAGGTCAATTCTGTACATGAAATATATTTCCAAAATAACTATCAGCGGGTGATTAGTGATCGATACTGATGCCAAAAATGCAATCAGTAAATTTTTTGTCTGTCTGTCTGTCTGTCTGTCTGTCTGTCTGTCTGTCTGTCTGTCTGTATGTTCTTTATAGAAACAAAAACCACTCGACGGATTTCAACGAAACTTGGTACAATTGTTCTTCATACTCCTGGGCAGGTTATAGTATACTTTTCATGACGCTACGATCAATAGGAGCAGAGCAGTGAAGGGAAATGTTGGGAAAACCAGAGAACTTACTCCATTTTTTAAGCTTCCGTCGCGTTTGCAGCCTTAATGGTTAAAGCTACACAGAAATCATGTATGACGGAAATGTTCTCCTTAAAATTATATAAAAAATATTCCACGACAGCAAATGTCTATCTTTTATGGTTGACTCACAATAACACGTGTAACTCCCGATAGCTTAGCAGTTTGGAGCTTTCTGATTATATTTGTCTATTCTTACGTTAGGTGACTGACTGACTGACATAGTGATCTATCAACGCACAGCCCAAACCACAGGTTAGAGTGTACTTTTCATCACGCTACGATCAATAGGAGCAGAGCAGTGAAGGGAAATGTTGGGAAAATGAGTGATTCATGGGAAAGGTTTCAAACTATCAATGTATATATCATCACGCTACAACCCTTAGGAACGGGGCAACGCAGGTGAAACCACGGGCGAAGAACTAGGGAACAAAGAAACTATTCCACGCGGACGAAGTCGCTGGCAAAAGCTAGTCATAAATAAAAAAAAATAAAAAAGATAAGATAATTGTAGTAACTTCGGAAATTAAAGATAAGTAATTATTTTTAATTTAAAGATTAATAGATAACTTCCTACTTTTTAGAAATCGTTTAAAAAGTGACCGGCTTATTTTTCAGATAGTTGTCAGTAATTGCGTAAACTCGTCTCGTTGTAATACTTTCATAAAGTTAAAATAAGAGCAAGGTTAATTACTTAGCTTGAAAACTTTGTGGCTGGTGTACAGTCCAGTGTTTTATGTCTGAATTTACTTATGCAGTTTATAAATACAGTAGGTAATATTTTGCTGCTAGTGTCAATAGTATGGTTGCAATCCGTACTATACTAAATAGGTACCTACTGTAAAAATAATATATCGTTAAAGTTGGATAGTTTTTCTGTAAAATCAAAGATAATACCAAGCAAACCAAAATATATATTATTATGTATTGATATGTCTTATTTATTGTTTGTTATATATTTAATAACGCTATTCATATATTGCTAGGTTTTTAAGTAGATGCACCGTCAACCATTTTGTTCAATTTCTGTTAAGTCCATCCTAAGGTTGCCTGGAAGAGATCGCTGGTCGGGATAAGGCCGCACATTGTATGTTTTTAAAATACAATTTACGTCCTGTCTGTATTTAATTCTTTTGGTGTACAATAAAGAATATATAAACCGCTCACTCATTCCTTAAAATACTATATTTTTTCTGTAATGCACTACAATGTTTAAAGGTTATTCTTCTAAGGTTGTCGCAACCCTAGTCAGTACCTATGTAAGTACATTAGTTTTTTTCTTTGGTCTGGAAGTCAGTTCTGGCATAGTTTTATCACGGAATATGTAACGCATTCCACATTTTAGCGGTACGCATGATGAAAGTGGACTTAAAAACCGTGGAATGTCTACCATGAATCGATGCGGCTTTTTCTTAAGTAAATAAATATATGCCAATGATTGTTTGAAATTGTCGGCTAGAGGTTAACCTAATTTACTTGCTCCAATAGAAGAAATTGAGAACAGCCAATACCTGCAAAGAAAAAAAAACATTTAGTAAAAAAAATGCAGTCAACTTTTATAAGAATAAGTTCAAAGTTACGGACAGAATTCCTATTGATAAACTCATTTTGTAACTGCCTTAACTGCCTAGTGGTCCCAAACGCGAGTGTTTCGCTAGTCCTGTATTTTATTCCTAGGTCGAGCAAATTAGGACTTACTAGGTTTTTCTAGACTGCCTCATTAGTCTAGTGGTCCCAAGCGCGACTGCTACACTAGAGGTCCTGGGTTCGATCCCCAGGTCGGGCAAAGTGTTATTGGGTTAAAATAATAATAATGTACCTACATAAAATTGCTCAATAACCCTATTCTTCGAGCGAATAAGCCTTGAAACATCTAAGTAAGCGCATTTTATTTTCAGTCTTAGAATATGAGAGAAAGAATAAAAATAGAACAGTCTTTTGTAGAAAGTATCCTCTTCGAACCAAGTATCTAGAATGTTATAAATTGAATTCATCAGTGAACAATCCTCTTCAATAAAGCACTGGGTTATGTCAGATTCCTACCCACGCACGAGAAAAGTCAATTTTATACGAGTATATTTCCAGAATTCGCGGATCCTTGACAATTCCAATAGTTTGAACCACATTGTTAATGGAAAGCGTCCTTGCTAACGATCCGTTGGATCGATGTTTGATCCAACTGAAAAGGATCATTTCCGAAAATGACCGAAAACTCAACTTGAACTTAGTTGTCATAAAATAAACTAAAGTAGACCCAAGACCTTTCCTATGACATAGGTTTTATCACTGTTGCATTTTTTTAAATGATCCCAGATTTCACACAATCATGCCCGTGGTCCTTTCTACATTTTAAGCCAAGCTGTCGGCGACTGCGACTGTACTTTAAAACAATATCTCAATGTCGCCCATATGTTAGACTGGCCGACACAAAAACGCATTGGTCACATCCTTTGGTCACGTCTAAGCACATATGCTATGCTCATCTAGTATTGACCATCTGCTTATGAGCGTGATCTTTCGGAGAATCAGAAAAAAATAAACACTTTTTTTGCATTCGAATTTCGAATGCGGAATTGGCAGTGTTTTGTTTTTGTGATTGTTCTAGAATTCTATTTGAGTATTTTGGAGTGTAATTATTGCACCCAGTCTGATGGTAAGTTGCAGAAGCTGTAGCTTATGTACGCTAGCAATACCTTTGGCCACACTTTACAATAGTTTTGCGATCGAGGGATGCCCCTCTATACATTAAATAGCGTTGTCCCTTTCTCATATCCTAAGAAAGTGTTTCTAATGATATAAGGCCTAATCTACCTACTTTATATATTCAAACCGGAACACAATTACTAGCAAACTACTGCTTACGGCAAATATATGTCTCACTCAAAGAAACTTAGCTTAGGTCTTTTTAAAGATGATTGGGTATTTGATTCACTGGCTGAACAGAATCATGCATAAAGCGCTGAACGGATTTGGATGAAAGTGGTACATAGATGGTTCACGTCTTAGATTTTTACTCAGAGATATCATCAAAAAGAATAGAATAGTATTTTAATTAACTATTAAAAATATATTTCGAATGGTTTACTAAATTAATAAGGGGATAAATATAATGACCACAAAATTTAGTAAATTGTTCACCAAAATGGATAACTGTTCGCCAAAAATTAGGTTTAGGTTAGGTTAGAACTTATTTTGGTGATCATTTACTATTTTTGGCAATATAAAGTGATTGTTTGCCGTAACATTTTACTAGATGTGGTGGTTAGTTAAACATAAGCCAATTAATAAATAATTCAAATTCTCATTACTCAGAAATCGTACACGTGATTATCAATATCTACGAAAGTGAAGCCGCATTCAAAACTATAATGTAAAAACAATTTACAAAAGTAACAGCTGTTCGCGGTGCAACTCTTGTTCGTTTTAATTTATTGAATGAAATGGAATACCTTGGTGTTGCATTTCATCAATTTTGTATTCAATTTTATGAAGACTTGAGAAATAAGAGCTTGGTTGGAGTGCTTCTTTAACTGCGTTACAATTAGTAGGTACTGTAAAGGTTGCCGCAAAGAGGTGACACCTCATCGTGTCGACTGGTTTGAAATTTAATAAAAGGAATTCAAATTTGGTAGAAGTGTGTTGAAAAAGGAACTGCAAAAAAATTGTATTGACTCGTTAATTGACTTTCAGTAAAAATATAACGTTCTTTTAAAATTACTGAATTTCCTTCAAAGCTAAGAAAATCTGACCTATCGCCTCCTATAGTATCTACCTAACTATAGTTCGAATAGAACTAAGTACCTAGTAGTTCCCCGGAGGGTTAGGCAGAGATATTACACACAGTATACCGGTACGAGATGCTCTTGAGAATCTCACAGAAAAACCTAATATCACTTTGCTCGACCTAAAATCGAACTGCGGGCGCGGTCTCCTACAAAAATCCCACCAACCAACGATTTCTCGTAATTAGATGAATGATGATATCCATGGAGGATTCCATTTTTTATAGTAATTACCATAAAAATTTAATTAGATTTTCTAAAATTTTGGTCTAATCAGAGAGGTATTCGCTTTTATTATTACTTCGAATAAATAATTAAAATGGCAATAGTGCTGGAAAAATGAATCCATTTCACTGAAATACTACACTACAATGCTTTGCTACGCTGTAGCTTAGCGTAGCAAAGCATTGTATGTGTATCTTTGAGATGAACATTTTCTCCTTAAATTTTGGAATGTAATTTTTTATACATAAGTACATAATTGTTCTTTTTCTATAATAAAAAACCGGACAAGTGCGAGCCCGACTCGCCCACTAAGGGTTCCGTACAAATTTGTAGGTACTTATTATAAATAATTACCTACAAATGTATATTAAAAATATGTACAAATGTATATATTTTTCTTCCCTATACTTGTATATAGTATATGATGGTATTACTTGCCAAATTTCATAGTTCTAGGTCAACGGAAAATACCCTATAAATTTTGACACTCAAGGGAATCAGGCAAAACGGCCGTATCTTTTTTTACGTTAACTTAGAAGTTTCATTGTTTCACAGCTTCAAGGGACTGTAGACTTCAGTTTGAGTATATGGTTTTAATTTCAACTCGATACCTCCACGCGTTCCCCAGATTAAGGGTCCTGACGGACGGACGGACGGACGGACGGACGGACAACAAAGTGATCCTATAAGAGCTCCGTTTTTTCCTTTTGAGGTACGGAACCCTAAAAATTAGCAAAATGTCAACATCTATCATAATAAAGTAGGCGCAACTATTTTGACTTGAAAGGTCAGAATAATAAATAAACAATTTTAACTTATTGCGAAGTTCATATTTTTTCAGCTTCACATTCGATTCACGAGATTTAACCTCGATAAAGAATTTGGAACGCGTTTCTAAATAAATTATAAGCATTCGCTGAAAATCTTAGGGTAAGCACAGAGTAATCACTTTCGGTTTAAAAACCGGTTACATTTCCATTTTAGCTATAACTAGATACAAAAATATGATCGTAATATTTCAATTCAATCCCTACCATTTATATAAATAATAAGGATTTCCAACAAAGGATATACACAAACATTTACAAATTATGAAATAGATTAAATCTATCACGTGTACTCCCTCAATTAGTGGAAACCACAGCATGCACAATAACATTAAGAAATACAACTAAGCTAAATATGGTATTTCATAAAGGTAATAGTTTGATTCCATTCTTACTTAGATGTGCTACTGATGGAGATGCAATAAAGCGATGTTTAAGTGCGAGTAGGTAGGTACCGACCTTTACATAAGAGGACGATATAAACAGTGTTGCTCTCAAACGAAACCTGTTAAGCGATATTATAAAGAAATATTAAAGTGATTCTGGGTCTTATGTATATAATATGAATATTTATGTATGCTACTTAGAAACAGGTGAAAGTTCGTATTTCTTTCAATATACGACACATATCTAAATATATATAAAACTCAAAGGTGACTGACTGACTGACTGACTGACATAGTGATCTATCAACGCACAGCCCAAACCACTGGAGGGATCGGGCTGAAATTTGGCATGCAGGTAGATGTTATGACGTAGGCATCCGCTAAGAAAGGATTTTGATAAAATCTACCCCCAAGGGGATAAAATAGGGAATGAAAGTTCATATGGAACAAAGTAACTATTCCAAGCGGACGGAGTCGCGGGCAAAAAGCTAGTCTTATTATACCTTTTGACACGTGTCGTGCACTTAGTTTCCTTCTTCATTGAAGGAAAATTAATTATTAATCAGTGAGGTGCGTCTAGCTTGTATGTAACTTAATGAAGAGAGGAGCATAGTGTAATTTCCCGTGACCTAGTCTCATGAAACGAAATTAAGGTATAATTAAACACGTGTAGTTTGTTATTGGAAAATACATTGTCAAAGGGAATTGTACCTAATAGTGCACGTGCAGTGAAAATGACTTTCTTGGAAATGAAAACCGCCGATTCGAAGTGTATCTTTGATGTTCAGACATCAACCTAACGAACGAGCGTTTTTATGTAACCAAATTTGTATAGAACGAGCTCGGGAGCATATTTATTAAGAAAAAAAATCCGTAGAAACGTTTTATGTATACACTTCGCATGACCAGAGGGCTGGCTTGTTTCTTGGGGAGTATGTATAAGCATTGCTATTCAACGTGGCACTGGTGCCTGGTTTTGGTCTGGGCACGTTGCCAGACGACAGCGATGCCGAGAAATACATTGACGCCTAACCTCCTAGTCTTAAGTTCTTTTTTATGTACCTGTAATTTATGTAAAATATAAATATAATCTGTATAAATTATACATACATAATAATGTACTACATATTAATTGATGACGTCTTCTTTGTCTTTTTACATAAACATAACAGCATACATAAAATACAGCAGCATAAATGCAATTGAAAACAACTAAAGTCATTCAGTTAATAATTTTACAACAAAAGAATATTTTTACTCACTCCATTCATCAATCTTCAATCTAAGAAGAGCAGTTAGTTACCTACCAAAACACAGTCGCCTTACGAATAAATATTAACAATCTATAGTATTACATTATAAATAATGTTTCCTACATTCTTAATTCTTAGAACTCAATATAAAATTAAGTTGCTAATTAGATACATTATGACTGAATTCCTAAAGCTACGTCCATTGAACAATTACATCGTGTGTTTGTTTAGATACGCCTACGGGAACGGTAATGTATTTATGTAGATGACTAATTGACAGTATTTTGAGTGAAAAGTCAAGGATTTTCGCGAGTTGAGTGCAACGTACTCGTTCGCCTACGTTTGTAAGTTGAGTTCCCCATACTTTTGCAGACAGCTAAAATGTTGCTGATAACTATAAAATAAGCGGTATTCGGTACATTAGTCAAGCTAGTCTGCTTTATTAATCTAGTGTAGGTACCATAGCGCGACTTCTAAGAGGGACCTGGGTCCGATTTCTAGGTGAAACTTTTTGTCTATGAAATTATTAGTATCAGCTCGGACTAAACATAACAGGAGTATGCACGTACATATATATATACAGGAGTACCTTCCCATTTATGGAACATAGGCGTAATGGTATGTTACGTATGTGTTCTCTGTTTAGGCATTAATTTTGAAGATTTAAAATATTTAATTTAAAAATCATGATTAATGCAAACGTTCTAGATTTTCAAAAGAAGGCAAAATTATTATTAGTTCTATATAAATGTAACCTACTATCAAAATATTTATCATTTACAGAATAATAAAGTTAAACGAGCTATCTCCGTAATGGCATTATATAAGGACATAATGGATAAAAAAAACTTAAGTAACAACATGTTTTACCAGCAGCATTTTAGAGCTCACAGTGACATGCGCGTAGGCACACTAATTCGTGTTTGTTGGCACACACGCACGTATAAGCGCGACTAGTAGCGATATTACATGACGTGTGAGATGACATACTAGCATTGATATGCGGTTTCACTTTGATGTCATTAAACTTAGCTATGAATAAACAGTTGATTTGTTAGAATTTTAATAAAATAGCTCTAGTAGAAGGATAGTATTAAATACTTAACCTTTTTACGGTAAGTAGGTACTTCTACTCTCTCAATCTCATAAGTTTTGCTTGTGTTTACTCGTTTTGAAACTTGTATTCCGGTTTGCAGGACATTGTAGCCAGTGAAATTACTCCAAATGAGACTTAACAACGAGATTAAATATCTATTTATCTTTATTAGACAGCAGCATCCTCCTGGAATTTATTAATGCATGTCGATTACGATAATTCATTCTACATACTGAAGTCCGCAATTATGTAGATGGATAACTTTCCGGTGCAAACATTCTTTGCATACTAAGATGTAAGATGTAGGCGTAACTGTGTCCTTTGTAGTATAAATTCCGCGTTATAATAAGAGACGTCACAACCAGGGTCTAAGAAGAAAGGGTCCTAAATCAGCTGAAGAAGACCTTTCCTTACCTCCTTACAATGCCTGTCATTTTTTCAGACGCGCACACAACAACTTATCAAAGATTCATGGCAATCGGATGAATGGTTTAGGAACGAATAGAGGATAAACATACAAAGAAACATTGATTTTTCTCCTTTCTGTGTGTTTACAAGACAAATCTCACACGCACAAATATATAGATAATGTGGGTAATTGCTGCGTACTTACATGATATTTTTGTCCAATCTACAGTATGCGGTATCATTACTATAGACCGACAATAAGTTTTTACTGCCTCATTTGTGCGGGACCGCGAGGTCTTGGGTCCGATTGGTGGTTCAAGCAAAATGTTAGTGGGACCATTAACGTATTTTTAATCTAAAACACAAAAATTGCAAGCTAGTAACAGAGTCTTCTTCAAGTTCGGTAGTAGCACAATATTACTGCACTATCCCAATAGTCGTAAAGAGAACCGTCTACCTAATATACAAACGGACATTAACATCCGCGCTATGAGAAAATGGAAATGGAACAACTTTCTATAGCGTAACGCATATTAAGGAAATGCAACTCGACAGTTGACAGCCGCTCATTCCGCGTAAATATCCGCCATGTCTGCGGTACCATAAATGACCTGTATGTCAAAGGCACTAAAATTTCGTGCTTAGTTTTGACTGGTAGCCCTGAATGGGGAGTATCATAACTTCGTCACAAGAATGAGATTACTCCTAAATTAAGGGGGCTTGCTTGTTTACTGGCAATACTTTTGACAAAGGGGCTGATGATGTTGAGAAGTCAATGGACTATGAGAGTTCCTGATATGATGACGTCACACGACGGATAAAGTCGTGTACCATTGTACTAGTTACGACTTACCAATCCGTGATAATACTCGATTCCGCAATGATTTTTTTAATGTTACCGCGTTGCAAATTCTATTACCGGCGAGTACAGCTTCAATTTAATTGGTACTTAAATGTTGGTGGGAACGTGGATTAAGTTCTTTAAATATATTGACACAACATTTGAATTTAAATTGAATTATTTCCACTTCCACAAATTATTTATTAGCTACAAAATAAAATAATTTGTGAGAGGCTGATGCCTAAACTAAGCCGAAGCCTGTATCTTAGGACATCAGGCCCTGTATGAATACGCACGTGTGTGTCTGTGTGTATGTACTACTCTCCTACTTTACTTAATTTTACTATGCTGTGCCCGACAGGGTCCATAATTGATCCCTAAATATAAGTTTACCACCTGTATATACATTATGGAACGCAATACATTTGATTTGATTTGATTTGATTTAAGTGTGATATTAATTTATATATATATAATATAATAGCTGGTCAGTCTTTGTAGTAATCAATTGAAAGTAACCATGCCATAACTTTTTCTTGCGTTCACTTTTATTGTTACTAAAAATATGTATGTAATTCTTTATTTGCTTTATTATATAGTAATGGTCCACGAAAAATATAAAATGTTAGTGTGGAACTGGTTTTGACAATAGTTTTTTTACAAATAGCGTAGGACCTTCTCGCCGTGCATTGTTCTAAGTCGAAAGAGGCCATATCGTGTGTTGCCTAATTATGGTAAGTAATATGTACAACTGCCTAATGCTCCTGTTAATACTCCTGTGACCTTGTAGAGCTCATCTGTGGGAAACCGCCTGGATTTAAGGAAAGCTACCTATAAAATTAGCCTCTGTACTCTTTCTTTTTAAGTCCTCTGGTGTTGCTGGTGTCCTTAGGACCTACTAACCATCAGGTGGCATCATTTGTTAGTTATATTGCGTCAAATTAACCGGTAAATATATAGACCAAAGTAAAAATTGAACCTAGTTTAAGTGCTGTAGAGTCATGGGATAGTCATAAAACAAATGGTTGTGCTAACACTAGTTTAATTGTAGCAATTGGTTGATACTTCTATTTCGAGGTTGTCCTTGGTACTTCGCGAACCAAGCATGAGAATTTACGAATGAGGTCGCTAGTCCTGGGTGGTACAAGTGTTGAGTGAGGAGCGATTTTCAAAGAGATCCATGATTTTGAAATTCTTACACAGTATTACGTATTCTAAATTTGAAATTTTTGTCCTTTTTCTTTATAGATACGACGATACCAGACAAAATAATGAATTTTTAATTTAAATCAGTTTTATAATGTTATTATATTATATGTAGGTATTTAAAAACTAGTTACTAACTAAATTCTGAATAGTTTAAAAATAAAGATAAAACCATGATAACTCAAAAAAATTATAAGTAATTCTGAAAATAAATATTTCGCCGATATTAATATTTCGGCTTGAAATTACGAATTATTTATTTAATTTTTAATTCATTGAATCAGTTTTTTATTTATTTATTGTTTCGTGATAGGCTTACACTTGACCGCCAGTTCGCCGGTTAATTTTTTCTGTAAAATTTTTATTTTTTTATATTCGTACTCTTCTCTCATGACTTATACCACGGTAACAATATTGTTTGCAGCAACGAACCCAAAAATGGTCGAGCCATACCATTCAGTAAAATGTAAGAAGTTTAAAGATCAACTGTTCTGGTCGATTTCTATCTGCAGAATTAATCAGCATGTCTGGTGGTACATGCGTTATATCTATTATTGAGTCATAGTGTGGGACCACACTTTAATTTACTTTGTTTTCAAATGAACAGCAATTTAAAATGATACCTACTTTTTACCATTCGACGTCGTACACACGTCTACAATTATCAAGCTATGTATTTCCAGAATAGCTGACCTCACCTTTCGTAAAATAAGAGGTTAATTTATACTGTATAGTCCGTATCCATATATTCAGTTATTTTTAAAGGTATATAAGTTTCCTCCGTTATATTGGGTCCGGCGGAGCATTGAATTGCCCACAAAAACGTAAACCGAAATAAATCGTAATGCAGACAATATTCTATCAAATTATGTTATTATTCGGACTTGGATACCGTTAGTCTAGGTTCCTACAGTACTATTTCATCTACTACTACTTCACTGCAAATAAAAGACCGGAAAATCGATCCGAACTTGGTAAAGTTATCAAAAATTGCATTCGCCTACATTTATTTCCAGTGAACTATTTTGGACGAAATGATAGAGTAGGAACCCAGATTAACGTTATCGGAATCCGAATAATAACAGGATTTGATTAAATTGTGTTTGAATTACGATTTATTACGTTTGTAAATAGAAATTCGTAACGTTTAGATGACAAATATTTTTTTTATTCTTTACAATGAGCACTGAAACTATACGTATTAAAACATAATACCCAGTATCACGTTACTAGAACTTTCTTCCTCCTTCAAATACTTCCAGAAATGCTTCAGAAAATAAGTGTATCATTAGCAAAGGAGAATATTTTCGAGGAAATTAAAGAAAATTTGCTTGTAATTTTGTTGATAATAAAAATCAGACGATCTTTTTGAGAACGTCCGCAATAATGATAGTAATATAATCGTTATGGTTTTTCCAACTCTTCCAGAAATACTCGCCTTGTATAGGGTACTAAGTAATCGTTTCCTCAATGTCCTTTTATCCGTTCTCTCTACATATTCAACCAACTGAAAGCAGAGGGGCTTTCAGTGAGCTTTCAGGTGAATTGGTTGAATCCCGGTGTTCCAAACTTTAATTCTCAAAGTGAAACTGCGCTTAATTACTTCACAAAGCTTTACTGCAATAGTTCCACTGTCCTTAGACTTAGTTTACATGTATTGTATTTTTGGGAGTGTGGGATTGAAACCCATTTATTTAGTTAACCCTTGTATTTGCTGCATTTTTACTTTAAAATTTTCTGAGTGTACCACGAGCCACCTGTATATATAATACCACTGATCGTTTTATATAGTAACTGCGGTACATAGTACTAAAATCTCGTTGATAAATTTAACCTTGACAATTCTCCCACGACCTAAAACTGTTGAATAGACATTCAGTTTTGACGGCAGTTTATTAAAAACAGAAGGACGTTTAGTACGATGGTGTTGCGTACAAGCATAATTTTTAACCGATTTCTTTGTTGGAGTATAATCCTGCGTCTAAGGATTGTAGGCACCGGTTTTTTTTATCCCTTAACGAAGCCAAGGGGAGAATATAGGGGTCAAGGAGAGTCAGTCAATACCCCTTTAAAATTTCTCACTTCATTTTTAGGGTTCCGTACCTCAAAAGGAAAAAATGAAATCCTTACAGAAACACTTCATTGTTGTTATTGGAAAGCATGGAGATATCAAGTAAAATTAATTTATGCTATTTTTGACAATACGTCACTTTCAGTTTACCTGTTTAGTTTAATAATTTAAGTAATGTAGAAGAAATTAATGTAATTTAGTTTGCCTGGAAGATATTGCAGTTAGCGATAAGGCCGCCCATTGTATGTCATTTTGTCCCACTATGTCCTGTCCAATGTTGTATTTGGTGTACAATAAAGTATATATAAATAAATAAATAATGTTAATATTGCTTGGTGTAGGAAGCAATTGGAGATTTAACTAAACGCCATCACCTACATACCCATGACATGGCTGCACATTATTTATAACTTTACGTAACAATTATTTTCAAGTTCAAGTTGAAGAACAATTTCTGCCAAACGATTTCAAACGTTATCGTCTTTGTGTTAGAATTCACGGTGTGTCAAGTCACAATGCGGAATTTTTGAGTTGGCGGCAGATGCGTTTGGTGTAATTAATCTTTTAATTGTTATGCTGTTAAGGAAAACATGTGTTGGTTACTCTTGTCATATCCGGAATTTGCGGAACGAGCTGGGAAAGGAATGACCTGAATCCTACTATTTATTTAATATGTTGGCTTTTACGTGCCATTCTGCAAAAGTAAAAACTAAACTGCCACATTAGTCTAGTGGTCCCAAGCGCGACTCAGTGGCAGCTCGGAGTCTGGATTCAGTGAATGGCTATAGGCTCACCCCCTGTAACATGGGACCTAAACATGCCGGCGAACTGTGGGTGTACATTAAGTACGCCTATGCCTAACCCTTCGGGGAATACAGGCGTGATGGTATGTTATGTATGTTAAAAACTAAACTGTTATTATTTCGGTATCTATGTGTCTAGTGTCAGCGTTAATCTCTTTACTCAAAAACTATTTAGAGTGGTTAACTGGTTTCCAATTAACAAAATAAAGAACGTGTATATTAGAGAGTAGAGTAAGTCTGAAAGTAGCGCCAGTGACCGAAAAGTTGAAAGAAATTGTCAGTAGCAGCTTGGAATTTGGATTTATGCCCGATTAACGGCAATAGGCTCGCTCCCTATTTCGTGAGACCTATGTAAACATACCGACGAACTGTGGGCGTACATTAGTACTCCTCTGCCTAACCTTTCGGGGAATAAGAGGCGTCTTTGATGGCTGCTCGTCCGATCGAATGGGTAGTTATGGGTGTTCCTACTGTACATCGATGGTCTGCTGAAGCCCGGTATCTTTGGGTATGCAGACGATAGCACCGTTGTTGAGAGTTACATATAACTCTTTACAACGGCGCTCTTGTGCCAGCGCTCGGACCGGTGGACCAGAAATCCAGTTACTAAGAAGTCATGGTCTATTCTATGGTTACTTTCCGAGATGTATCTGTGCCGATAACTGACCATCTTGAAGTCTTGGGCGTTATTCTGACGTCAACCCTCAACTTTGACTGCTACATAGAGTCCAATGCTCAAGTAGCTGCCAGAAAGCTGGATACCCTCTCGAAGGTGCGTCGTTACTTCACGCCAGAACAATTGCTCACATTATATAAAGCACAAGTTCGGTCCTGCATGGAGTGTTGTTCACACCTTTGGGATGGATCGGCTGAGTACCAGGTCGAGGCGTTAGAATCCGTCGAGAAACGTACCAAGAAGCTTATTGGCAATGACTCCCTAGTCCGGGCTAAATTCCAAAGCCTGGAACATCATCAACAGCCGCAAGGTTGCTAGTTTATCGGTTTTTTATCGGATATATTTCGGAGAGTGTGCATCAGATCTCCACGATCTTATTCATAGCCCTTTCTACTATCGTACGACCAGATGCACGAAAAAGTGGTATGGATTCATGGTGGACATTCCGACAACCCGAATGAAATGCTTTGAGTCCACTTTTATCATGCGTACCGCTGAAATGTGGAATGCGCTTCCCGAGTGGGTCTTCCTCGATAGATATAATCTGGGTGTCTTTAAATCACGAGTGAATCGGTTTCTTCTAGGCAAGCGTAGCATCGTAGATCGCAGTATCGCTTAACATCAGGCGAACTGGCGGTCAAGCGTAAGCCTAACACGAATAAAAAGGAAATACAGGCGTGATGGTACCTATATGTTATTACTCGTATATAATAATTATTATAATAAGTATTTACAAAATTTTTGCAACACCAACGATTAAAAGCTTTCCAAAGTACTTTTAACCATTAGGGTCCTAAACAAATTATTTAAAACAATTTTTACAACGATGCACGTCGGTCGTGAACTCGTGACAAGCCGCCATTTATGTTGCGCCGGCGCCGATGAATCTTTCGCAATGCGACTGCGATGTCGCAATCGCTTCGGACTTAATAAAATTAATCGCGTTTTTTGTCGCACTTTTTTATTGAGTGAAACTCATATAAATGTTAAGGTTGTCGTTAATAAGAAACTGGTTTACTTCGTTTTTTTTATTATCAAGCTGGATTGTTTGTTATTTAAAGATGTGATTAATTAGCTAGTAGACGATCTTATTGCTTTGTAAAAGTTATAATATTCTTGTGCATTAAAAAAAATCAGGTAGTTTGTTCACTACTTCAAAACGTACGTAAGTACATATAAAAAGCAAATGCAAACTAGTTCTTTTGTGTTTAATGATTATTATAATAAAATGCACCGACCAAAAATACTTCCTTAACGTGGGCTGGAAGCGAACAACTCATTTATTGAGTCCACAACCCACGCCTTAGTTCAGATCACCTGATCTGTACTAATATCCGTTCTGTTATCAAGGTAGTAAGGAAAAGCGAGTCAATGACATCAGTCCAGAATCTCCATGAAAATTTACAAAGAAAATGCGCGTATGTATGAGAAGATATATGAATGTGGAAGAAGTAAGTATGCAAGAATCGTAGCAAGTATCGGTCTATAGTTTCTGCCTACCGCTGTGGGAGAAAGGCGTGATGTATGTATGTATTCTCAAAGGAACACTTTACTTGGTAAGTCTATAATAGTCTAATGACTCTATAGGAGGGACCCATGAGAATTTTCATAATGAAACATATGTCACTTCAATCGGAACGTTTAAGGTGTATATTATTTACAAAGAGTTCCCTACAATCGCCGTTCCACTTAACCACTTCAAACGAATCGTTACTATCCAAACGCTACTAAAAACCAATCAAAACATTTGTAAGTGTTTAAAAAACGTATAAAAAACCCGCCGAATTCGCATCGGCGACTGTAATTTTATTGATGCTACATAGCGGTCCATTCTCAATATTAACACCTGTAGCTTGGAAAAAAAGTGATTAGAAAACGTTCTACGAAATTGCTATGGTGGCCTCGTGGTTTTCAAATTGAGGTTACTATGTAACTGATAGTTATAGCACATTGGCCCACTGCACTGTGGTGAATAACTCGCAATATACGACCGCAGCGCCAAAATGTTAATCCGTTTATCCTGAATGAAATTCGTTTAACACTAGTTTTATTAATTGAAGCTTATTCACGTTAATTTATCATAATTATTTATTGCATTTTCTAACATAATATTCACAACACTATTTAACTAAAATTAAGAACTATAAAATATAACATATAAAGATAAATAAAAAATTTCCCGCCTAGTCATCAAAGTTCTCCTCCACATCACTGTCATCTGGCCACATATCCAGAAGACTGGCAGTATTGCCACGTTGAATGGCAATGATAATAAATTCTATTAATTGAAGCTAATTTGATTAATAACTGCCAGTAGCTTATTTGTTATTCAATATTCGCAGATTTTTATTGGAATAGACAGTTTTGTGTTTAATGTTTTGTCGACGTGAGACTCATTATTATAACCCTTGTCTGGTGAAGTGGGATGATTTTCTTCTAGTTCCTCTTCTAATTCTACATTATAAAAGTGTCAAACGTGAATCAAATTCTATACCTATTTGAAATTTTCAACCAAATTCTAGTTATTAATTAGGTTTTAGTTAATTCTTAGGTTATTATTTGTTTTATGTATTAGTATAATAGTTTTAATTTAGTAATTATGTTTAACTTCTACATCATTATGTAAACAAAATTAATTGACAACATTTCAAAATCATTAAACCAACATAACAAAATACTGTCTTTTGTTTTCCTATCCTGAGTTTCTCCATTCAGAAAAAAAATCTGAAAATCCAAATTGTATCTGAGTACGAGTAAATGTTGTGTTAAAGAATCAAGCTACAGGACGTTCCATATTCTTTGTTTGCTAGAAGATATTAGAAGATATTCTCTACAAAGAGTTTGTACATATCTGACCAGTCATTGTAGAAAACTGTATAAGAAGGCGGCCGTACGGTTAAAAATATTATATTTTGAATTTAGAACAATTCATTAATAAGGTGCATTGAGTGATGTTGTGTCAGAGAATTCTCGAAAGTGATTATACGTCCATAATAATTATCAAATTGTGAATTTTTATTTAAAAGAGTTTCATCATTACTTTAACTCACAAGGAATCTTAGTAAAGGAAGTATTATTGCGAAATTATCTTAGTCTTATTTCCTCAAAACGACTTATATCATAAAATACATTACGTTCACACTATGTCTGGTTCATTTTCGCAAGTGGGCGCGGGCTGTTACCCTATAATGATTTGTTTGGAAACAGACCTTTAACTATGAACAATGGACAACTACTGACTTTTGCTCTTTAAATGGACTTTAAAACCTTGGACGAAATAGCTTAATCTAAAGCAGAATTTAAATTATTCTTGTGTAGGCGATGAACGAGTTGTTACTTGTCACTAGATACCAGTGTTGGCCATTAATAAATTAAAATTTCAATCAATTAATTTATAAATCAATTGAAATTGAATTGATTTTAATTGAAATTGAATTAATTTTAAGGTCGGCTCTTACTTGCTTTGGCAATCCCTTTCTTTTTAAATATAACACCTACGTATACATGCAATAGGGGGCGAGCCTATTGCCATTAACTGGGCACAAATCCAGACTCCGAGCTGCTACTGAGAATTTCATAGAAAACCCCAATAACACTCCTCGACCTGGGGATCGAACCCAGAACCTCTAGCGTAGCAGTCGCGCTTGGGACGACTAGACTAATGAGGCAGTTATGTTTTTGTAAGTAATTTAATGTAATCATGTTTTTTAAAAAGAGTATCTATGGAGTTTCTTGCCGGCTTTTCTCCATAAGACCCACTTTTTAGAGCTGTGCTACTAGTTTGACTTTTCAAAAGTACCTTTTTAATAGTCTAATTGAAATAAAACATTTTGACTTTGACTTTGACAAATCCCGAACTCCACGCTGCTACTGAGAATTTCGTTCTTTGTTGGAGTTGAGCTTTTGTTGAGTCTTTGTTGAGCCTTTGTTGGAGTGGGCTTTCTATCCCATCTCATCACATATGGCTAGATATCATTATTTTAGGGAAGTAAATATCATCACGAGCAACACAATTTCTGAGCAATATTACAAAAATGAAACTGGCCGATGTCTGTACACAAGTGATATTTAGGAAGAAATAATATGAGAATTGTTAAGAGCAAGAGAAGCCATAACAATTATCTTTAGAAATTTTGTTTGTCTGTCTCTGTTTCTACGCGCATCATGCAAAATTTTCTGCACTCAAATGAAACTTAAAATCTTTGCCGCCTAGAAGTGGAGTTATATTAGGTAAAATCCTTTTGGAACGCGAGTGAAACCGCGGGCAGCAGTTAGTAATTATTAACAGTTGTATGGATGAATAGGGGGTGGTGTGGATGAGTGGTGGCTTATTTAACCAATAATCCCCTCGTCACCACACTGTTACAGGCGCAGTGTGACAACCGTAGATAAGGGTTATTTTTAACCGACTTAAAAAAGGAGGAGGTACTTAATACGACTGTATTTTTTTGGTGTGTTTGTTACGCGATTATTCCGCCAATTATGAATCGATTTTGATGATTGTTCTTTTGTTTTGTAGGTCATATTTCAGAAGCGGTCCCATAAGAATTTGTCAAGATGTGATCACAAAATTTAGAACAAAATGTCAATAACAGGTCGCGATCGAATAAATGACATCGTCGTCCAGGTAAGTAAAATTCTGTTCGCCACTCAAAATGATGAAATAAAATAACTTTTAACAATAACTAAAACTGCTTTCAAAGACATAAAAATTAATGTAACGTGCAAAACAGTTTCGTAGTGGCAAAAACAAAAAATATTTTCTTAAAAAAAGTTTCTTTTTCTTTGCTCCCCGATGCAATGGGGGTTTACATGAGACCTAAACATACCAGCGGACTGTGAGTTATTAGTTGGACATTAGTACCTACTGTGCTCAACTGAAGTATAAGAAAATCGCGGTGTATGTATCTAATGTATACGTAATGAATGATATTATATTCTATATAATAAAAGCCAAACCCCAAAACCAGCTTTTTTTTTTTTAAACGTTTCCCCACACTAGGTTTTTCTCCTGTATCGTGGGTGCGTTTACAAACACGAATTCTCATACACACAAACGCCCAGACCCGGAACAACTACCTGTAGATCATACAAATATTTGCTCCGTGTGGGGATCGAACCCACAACACGTGGCGCAGAAGCCGATCGCTCAACCGCTACGCCAATCGTGTGTCTTAAAAGCAATCTAGCCTTTGCTATACAAAATACGTATATTTTTTAATAACAAGTAATAAGGTTATAGATACAGAACGAGCTGTTTCAAGTAAGGGTCATACTAGCGTCCGCTGTAAACATGGTAAACCAGTTGACCTCGGCGCACGGTCGCGGCAACTTCTGTCATATTAAATAACTATTAATATCATACGTTGGTTTGTAGCCGTTACAAAGTACATATTATATACGTATATCTAGATAGAAATAGAAAAAAATATTAATTTGATATACAAAGACATAATTTAACGTAATATGACGCCTGTACAGCCACTGTTCGTCGATTTACGTATCCCTAATAGGAGCCGGTATGTTTTTTTGCGCAATAGTCCCCGCGAGTTCCTATAGTGATAATTAATCAGGCCAAACAACATAATTTTCTTTAAAACATAAGTTCAGGGTCGGGCTTGGCATTCGCCGCTAACGATGAATTTTCTAGAAAAAAAATTACTTGACGAATTCTTTATTCGATTTTTCTAGAAAAAACATTGTTAAAAACGTACAAATTGATAGAAAAGTTTCAGTAATATTTGCGAGTTTATTCCCTTTCGGTAAATGTCACACTTGATTTAATGGGTTCATCTACTCAAAATATTTCATTAACTTACGCAAAACAGACAGTCAGATTTCGCTCGTTTTATCAAATTAAATTCAAACCGGTTGGACACGATGACGGCAGCGTGTGGGTTGAAATCGGTCAGGTTGTGTTCCAACAATACCACAGTGTCGATCTGTCACATACATTTTCTGTCATCAACAGGCACAGTGTTAATTCAAAATAGTGTAACGTCTCCATAAGAGGTACTATCGTATTAATATTGATTATATATATTACCTAGTTAGGTTGTTTGTTCGTAAGGTTGCCTGTCCTGCGAAGTTTTATATCAGAAATGTTGGTTTTGTAAGTAGGACAAGTATTTTTTAACATTTTTAGATGAAGTCCGTGAGATTCGGAATATGACGTGGGATTTTTGTTGTTTTATATTTGAAACTTAGTTAAATTGTTATCGAAGGAGATGTGGATTTGTCACAGTCACTTTTAGCTGATCAGTTGGGTCAGCGTCTGTTCTGCAAAAATTGATGACAGGCCGATTCTGTTGGGCGTTTATCACTGGCCCAGTCGGTCTTTTAACGAAGGTATTCCGACTTTTTTTGGCGTGAAATCTTCCGAATCGCACAATTATTTTAATCTCAATGAAATTATTAAGATATCTACTATAGGACCCAAAAATGATTATCTCAACAAAACTTGATACAAAATAAATCGCAACTTCCTTACTTCTGACCATTTTCTATTAGCTATCTACAAGTATTTGTAGCGGATCTAAGCGTTTGTGTGTGTGGTATACATACAGAGATATTTCCAAGTATGATGGTAGTGTAATGTTTAAGGAGTACTTAACAATAAATTTTATTATTATGATGATAAAAAAATATTTACTTGTTTAAATAGTAAGTCTGTGCTACCTGAATGAGGTGTGACGACCGGGTAATGAACTCCTGCGCAGTCAAGACGTGTAGGGCTTTTTCCTTTAACGTTTTGTTTTCGACCAAAATGTATTTACAGAGTCTACTACTTGCAAACAGAATAAGAATGCTCATATCATAGTTGTATGCAAGGAAAAAGGTAATTAAGTTTAATGTTATACGTACCAATGTACATCCTTACTACCTATTATAAACGTGAAGGTTTGTGAGTAAGGATGTCTTTTACCTCAGAGCGGCTGAAATCTGTTTATCCAGGCCGAATCTGTTTATCCAGGTCGGACGTAATCCTGTAGTCCACGCAAACAAAGTCGCGGGCAGAAGCTGACGCAGAAATGGAATAGGAATCATATAGGTACGTTACCTAACTATATTATCATTAAGTTAGGTACCTAACTATATTTATAAAACCAGCTGATTCTGGGGTTAACGCCCTTCGTCATCTGGTTGATCACTGAAAATTAAATGTAAAAGTTTTATTGCCTATTATTTCATTTCAGTATTAATGATAATTGCTTATTTGGTACTAATATCTCAGTGACTAGTGTCTGTGTACTTTAATTCAGGTTCGAATCCTGCCTGAGGTCGAATCTTTCTTTACCTATATGTAGGTATATCATTATGTTTAGATAGGTATACATACATGTGTGTGAAATTTCAAATCAACTTGTATAACAGTCAACATAGGTACTAGGCACTACAAGTATAGTTATTTAATCATCCAGTACCTACCTATTATTATGCACTTCTTCAATTAGGTAAAACAAAACAGTTAATAGGTAGGCAGGTATCTACTTAAACGAAATACTACATGTATTTTGGTTAATGTAATGTAATTATATCTCATTAAGGTAATTAACACTAATCCTTAATACAATTCATAAAGCAAATTCAATTCAGAAGCACAGAAACTCTTTAAAAAATAGCAAAGCTTTAACAAAATAAAACCGCCATCAAATACATTAATAAAATAAAATAAAAATAATTATATGTGTAAAACAGTTTCGGAAGTCGGTGCCTGCCTTCGATTTGGTCAGATCTTTTGTTTACGCTATCGACTTCCGAAACTGTTTTGCACATAGGCTCATATTTTGTTCTGTTTTTGAAGGCGGTCTTCAATTTTGTTAAAAGAATAAAATGCTATTCAAAATTTTGAGTGGCGAGTAGAGTTCAACTTACCTTGATGATATCGTGGTTCATTCGATAGGTACGTGTTATTTTGTCATTTTGTTCTTTTTGTGATCAAATCTTCACTAAATTTGTATCGGTTTATAAATGATGGAGTTCTGAGGTGTTTTTTTTAAATAATTGTCTGGTCTATTGTGATCGCCACAAACAAACATAAAGACAATCATACAACCGAATTGAGAACCATTTCGAAGTCGATTATTATTTTTTATATAGATGAGTTTTGAGTAGATTGCCATTTTATTAATTCGAAATATAACTTATTAGGTATATTAATTGACATCTAATTTCACTGGGCATTCTCCGTGTGGTTTTGCTCCACGAGTTAGCGGGATACCGGTTGGCAGCCTGTATCTCGTTATGTGGTGTACTGTGTACCGGTAATCGCGAACTTTCTCCCGCTCAGCTGATTGGGACCTGCGGCCGTACTACTGCGATCATTTTTAGGTTGTTAGAAAGAGACGGCACTATTTAATCTGTGTGCAGCATCCTCCTCTCTCAGTCACAAAACGATCGCAATAACACGTCATACGGCTTCTGTAAAGCTGTCAAGAACACGGGAAAGCGGTCGCAGCGTCGTCCGTCCCTATATGTTGTCTGTAATTTATAAATGCCTTAGAATGGAATATTCATAGGAAAATTATTATAGGATTAATTTTTAATTGCAATTTTGTTTCCGGCGTTAAGTAGCCCAGTTTATATTAATGGTCAATTGGTCACCTAATATCAATCACTCAATGATACTAAGACTTACAGATTTTTAGACACAACCCCTCTTTTTAAACAATTAAATCAAGCAATAATCTTATTATAGTTTATCTCATTATTATCTATACTTATAATAAATCTGTAGAGAGGTCAATTCTGTACATGAAATATATTTCCAAAATAACTATCAGCGGGTGATTAGTGATCGATACTGACGCCAAAAATGCAATCAGTAAAATTTTTGTCTGTCTGTCTGTCTGTCTGTCTGTCTGTCTGTCTGTCTGTCTGTATGTTCGTTATAGAAACAAAAACCACTCGACGGATTTTAACGAAACTTGGTACAATTGTTCTTCATACTCCTGGGCAGGTTATAGTATACTTTTCATCACGCTACGATCAATAGGAGCAGAGCAGTGAAGGGAAATGTTGGGAAAACAGGAGAACTTACTCCATTTTTTAAGCTTCCGTCGCGTGTGCAGCCTTAATGGTTAAAGCTACACAGAAATCATGTATGACGGAAATGTTCTCCTTAAAATTATATAAAAAATATTCCACGACAGCAAATGTCTATCTTTTATGGTTGACTCACAATAACACGTGTAACTCCCGATAGCTTAGCAGTTCGGAGCTTTCTGATTATATTTGTCTACTCTTACGTTAGGTGACTGACTGACTGACATAGTGATCTATCAACGCACAGCCCAAACCACAGGTTATAGTATACTTTTCATCACGCTACGATCAATAGGAGCAGAGCAGTGAATTGTGGTGGAACAGTGGTTTCAAGCTATAAAACATCACGCTACAACCCTTAGGAACGGGGCAACGCAGGTGAAGAACTAGGGAACAAAGTAACTATTCCACGCGGACGAAGTCGCTGGCAAAAGCTAGTTTTATATAAATCTATATGTTTTAATTAATGTGATGTGCTTTCCTTTATTTGAAGAAGAATACCTTTATACCTATTCATTCTTGTAACATTGTGATTTTTTAATTGTATGTCCTTAATTTGGGGGCAGAAAATAAAATACATTAGTGCGAGTGATAAAGATTTTGAATAAATTAAAATATTCAGAGCAAATATTTGCATCACGTATAAAACAAAAGTCTAGCAATTTCAATATAACCTGTAAACGGCTCTAGGTGACATTGATTGCGTCACCTCCGTTAAATCCCATCACCCAAGACTACGTTCAGTTCAGGAAATTAAACGAGACGACTGCGCAGTGCCACGAGATTTGTGCAGAGTTGAACCAAGGTTTTACAAAATTGCGAGGAAATGCAGTTCCCGTTTTCATTGAGAAAATCATGAAAAAGGCTAACTCGAAATAACTTGCTATTAGTGCACAAATCTGTTTTGGATAAACTACTAGGGAAACCACTGTTTTGCTTCCTTTAACACTGACTGCACCTAGAAGACAACATAATTCACCCGTTTCGTTCGATGCACGACCCATTTCATCATTATTCATACTCCTTTATATAATTATTAACAAACTCGGCGATTACGATCACTTCAAATGTCAATAAAGTGCACTAATGATATTTTGTAACGGACAAGACAGAATAATAATAGTTTTGACATATTACTTTTATGTAACTATAAATTGGCAACTTGTTATTGCAAATACAATATCAAGGTTTTTTTTTGGTGTGATTGATAAAGAAATTAGAGATTTATTCGGATAAGACTGGGGTCTAATTTAAAATGTGGTGCATGTTTCACCTTGATATGCAGCTTGGCTGTGTAAGTAAGTATGCCTTACGTACGTTTGGGTCGCGAGTGATAACACGGGCAAGGGCTAGTCCTTATCTACTAATATTATAAACGTGAAAGTTTGTGAGTATGGAGCATGGATGTGTGGATGTATGGATGGATGTATGTTTGTTGTCCTAAGTCTATGCAGACAAAGCTAGTCTTTAATAAACTAATTTCCAATTTGAAGTTCTATGTTCCAAATATGTGAATGAATGATGATAATAATAATATGAAATACGTGAATTAACCGGTAATTGGCTTTATGACACATACAGTAATTTCTTATTCTAAGACGACACGATTAGCGTAGCGGTTGAGCGATCGGCTTCTGTGCCACGTGTTGTGGGTTCGATCCCCACACGGAGAAAATATTTGTATGATCAACAGGTAGTTGTTCCGGGTCTGGGCATTTGTGTATGTGAGAATGTGTGTTTATAGACGCACCCACGATACAGGACAAAATCCTAGAGTGGGGCAACGTTTTTTAAAAAAAATATATTTCTGTTTTATAACTATTGGTTTTCCTAAATAAAGTAAATAATCCTATCATACCTATATAGTTATCTTGTCATTGCATGCAGGAGGCATATATCCTAGCCTTGTGAAAGTATATGGGTGAGACCTTTGTTCAGCACTGGACGTCTTTTGGCTGATATGATGATGATAATGAATGTTAAAATACATAAATGTTGGTGAGTCCGGTTGAAAGCGGAATGCTAATGGCTCAACGATATGGCGCACACGAGAAGATTTATGTCAGGCCAACCGTGGATTTCTAAATAATTATTGGTTGAATTATGAGATAGACGGGAGATAGAGGGATAGCAACTTCACTTATAATTTACATCTATACTTCTTTTAATGTCACAGTTAACGTGATCGTTGCGTGTCATTGCTTCTTGACCTCTGGTCAGACATAATAGTTGGAGAAAGCCGGTCAAAGCGGTTCTGTATAATTTTGACATTAAAAATACCGCAGATATTCCAATAGTGTTCACGTTGAAGGTCGAATATGACAGCTTGCTAGCCTGTTAGAATAAACCTATCTGAATGGGGTGGGTGAAGTCAAAAAAATAGGTGACTCGAACTGAGAGCCTAGAGTCTAGTCAATTCGAACAAATAAAACAAAAAATTAAATAAAACCCCTTCACAATAATCTCTAAAAGGGAAAAAAATATCTGAATATTGTCCCTTTACGTTCACGTTATATTTAAAAATGTTTACGTTTTGTGTAACCTGTAGATTATGACCCTAACCACTCACAAGCTTGTTCTATTTCATGTGCTTGTCAAAACGCATCATATGCGCGTAAACACAAGGTAGATGCCGTACCGTTGAGGAGTTCTTCTGGCGGGTTGGGTATGCTGCAGGATTTTATAATATCATTGACAAGTGACAGGATTTCAAATTTTGAATCTATAAGACCTGTGGAAGTTGTTTAGGTATATCTCTTTATCAAGAAAAGTGGTGATGATCTTCAAACGGCTCTGCAGATTTTCTTGAAATATAGCTAAGAACACTCACGATTAATACTCCTTTCAAACAAAAAATAAGCTCAAAATCGGTTCATCCGATCAAGCGCTACGATGCAACAGACAGACACACAGATCCGCTGTACAAACTTATCACCCCATCTTTTTCGTCGGGGGTTAAAAATGTATGGAAATGACATTTATATCTCCAACTGTCGAAAGTTTGTGTCATTTTCGTGCTTAATGTCCATTGTCTATTGGAACTTTAGACTGTAACTTGTTTACCTTCCGTCTTGGACAACGGAAATTAAACTTAATTGGGTTCTCATTTGATCAAGATCAGATTATCTTCTACATTTCGGAATCTGTATTCAGCAACGGAATGATACTAGTCTAGAAATAAGGAAGAAGAGGGTATAGCATATTTCCAATAAAATTTCTGAAATGTAAAGGTTCATTATTTTACTTTTCTGATACTGTTTGATTTCTAAAGAACTCGTCTCTCAGGAATTAAACAGTACTTGTAGACTAAGTAGTTGAAAACGTATTGATTTAGTGAGATTATGATCAATATAGTGACTGATGTAGGGATGTAGGTATGTAAAGTCGAGTTCAATAAAATGTTGGCACTGTCAAGGATTCAAAATATTGTAAGCGTTGGAAAGCTCGATAAATTCTATAGAACCGATAGATCAAAAATATGTTCTCATGTGAACGGTTCAACACTATATACTGTGCATAAGGCAATAATATGTGATCACCGTTTTCAAAAACATATCACTGTATTGGCTTCAATATTATCTGAGCAGGTTAATCTTCTTAATTATGTCTTCATGAATGGGAAAGTTAATTATATGCTCGAACAAATAAGATCTAGTTCATATTGTTACAGAAATGACAGAGAACGTCATTTGAAGTTAATCTAGCCAGTAATAAATAATATTACAAACTCCTTGACCATGCAATCTTAAGATTGCTAGTAAAATCATCTTTATTACGTAGTAATAAGGTTGAATTGGAATTACATTACGTTGTTCAGATATTATTATATTTATGTGTGCATACATAATTATGAATCCTACAGTTGTTCATATAGTAATGTGCCTTTGGCTGTTATTGAAAAATAGCAGTCACATATAATGAATATAAAATCTTGACTACAATTTAATGATACTTATAGTTATCACAATATTATTCACTTTTTTGACGTCCATATATTTTTGATGCCAGGAAGGGCCAATATATTAATGAACTCGACTGTACGTGCTATTTTACGTAATATATCTCTATATATATAAAACTCAAAGGTGACTGACTGACTGACATAGTGATCTATCAACGCACAGCCCAAACCACTGGAGGGATCGGGCTGAAATTTGGCATGCAGGTAGATGTTATGACATAGGCATCCGCTAAGAAAGGATTTTGAAAAATTCTACCCCCAAGGGGATAAAATAGGGGATGAAAGTTCATATGGAACAAAGTAACTATTCCACGCGGACGAAGTTGCGGGCAAAAAACTAGGCATATATGGGAAAACAGGTTGTATCCAGAATGGCTTTGAGATATTTTCAATCAAGCAACAGCATGGGCGGCTAGATTAATAAGTTAATAAAGAACATATCGCACATCTAGATTAAAACAGAAAATAGAAAATTACCTCTATTTTTCAATTATTATTGTCTTAATTTTTTTATCTAGGTGTGCGATTTATAATGTAGCTCCCGGCTATCTTCCGGTCTGGTCGGCGGACTGAATTGTCTGTAAAAATGTGTCAGGTACCAAAATAAATATTAATTCAAACGCAATTTAATCAAATATTGTTATTATTCGGATTCGGATACCAATAATCTAGGTTCCTATCCTACCATTTCGTGCAAAATGATTCACTGGAAATAATTGTATGTGGATGTCATTTTTGATAAATAACTTTACGAAGTTTCGACCGGTTTTCCTGTCGTTTATTTCCAATGAAGTAGTAGTAGACGAAATGGTAGGGTAGGACCCTAGATTAAAAGTATCCGAATCTGAATAATAACACAATTCGGTAAAATTTTGTTTGAATTACGGTATTACGTAATAATTCTGGTATTACGTTTGTATGACCAATTCAGCGACCGCTAGATCCTTAAGTACCTAACATACTATCACGCCTATATTCCCTGAAGGGTTAGGCAGAGGTACACCCACGGTTCGGTTACACACATCAACCATTAAATTTCAAGTTTAAGGTGACCTTTCATAGTATAGAAAAGGCCTATATAATCCGAGGTCGGTTTATACTAGGAAATTATAACGACATGCAACCATGTGTACAGTAGTAGGCTCACTGATTACCAGGCACGTGTATATAATTATGTAGCATCCTGAAGGATAAAATCAATAACGCACGTGTCCCTCTACGGCGACCCACAGCGTGATTAACTTACCAAGTTTCATACTAATATACTAGATAATTTTGTAACTGGACGATGTCAGAAAAACAAAATATGACAGGTCTATAAGATCAATAGAAGCCGAGACGATTATCTTTAGAATGTTTGCTTGTTTGTGTCTGTTTGTACTTTGTATGCGTATCATATTTTTTTTTATATGTGATACTACAATCGATGATGGAGCGCACTTGCCTAAAAGAAACCGATTCACTCGTGATTTAAAGACATCCATATTATAACTATCGGGGAAGACCCACTCGGGAAGCGCATTCCACATTTCTGCGATCCGCATGAGAAATGTGGAGTTAAAGTTTCGATCCGGTTTTCGGAATGTTTCAAAAACAATCCATACCTGATATACTTCCCAGTGGCTGAAGTACACGTCTAATTGACAAACCTCCTATTAGGTACTTAGTCACGAGTACTTTTTTTTTGCGTGTAGTAATCCTCATGGACTTCCGGGGAAGTCACGAGTACCTACCTACTATCTGACTATAACCCCTCCAAAGACTTTGGCTGGGACCGCACCAGATACTTCCCCGAGATATTTTAGGTTTGGGTACATTTGGTTGGCAAGACCTAGGTACCTCTACATCGTAAATTTTCAGAATAAGGTATCTTATTTTAAACATTTGGACATACCTACATAAAGCCTTGGACAACTTGATTCCACTTCTTATTACGTACGTAGTACCTACGTAGTTTCAGTATTAACTCAAGTAAGATTTAAAAAAAAGATGGTTTAAGAGCCTGATTCATTCAAAATGGCATTGTTTACTGCGTTTTTTTTTCTGTAAGAAATACATAGAGCACCTATATTTAATAAGAGTTCAGAAATTGAAACAAAAGATTGACTAAGTATTCTAAATAATTAAAAATTAAACGAAAATGCCTCATTAGCTTAGTGGTCCTGAGCGCGACTGCTACGCCTGAGGTCGTGGGTTCGATTCCCGGGTCGAGCAGTGTTATTGGGTTTTTCTATGAAATTCTCAGTAGCAGCTCGGAGTGCCCGGTTAATGGCAATAGGCTCGCCCCCTATTACATGGGACCTAAACATACCGGCGAACTGTGGGTGTACATTATTACGCCTCTGCCTAACCCTTCGGGAAATACAGGCGTGATGGTATGAAATGAAAACGTGAACCTGACAACGTAATCAAAAACTTTATAAAGGGTTGACGTTCCTGCTTTACAACAAACGTGCCAGTTTCTAGATTTTCATTCTCAAACAAAGAACTAATTATTTGAATTTAAATGAATTTCTTGCATTAAACTAGGTAGTTACCCACACTTAATCACCCATTGTAAAGTTTTTTGTGTCCTGAGCGTACAGCACCTAATCGTGATTAAAGGAATATTTTATTAGAATTTTATTCATATATATAAGAATGAATTGGTATGATCTGATAATGAAATGGTATAAAAAAAAATATTTTACTAAAGAATTTGTAAGTAGACTTTTATGAAAAAATATACGAGGAAAGGTAAAACATTAATATACAACGATTTTAAAATTTATTTAGTACTCGCTGACCCAACATCCGTTGTCCTATCCAAAGAATTATCTGGAGTCCATACAAAAATGCAAGGAAGGAAAATCTGGTAATACAAGCCAATTCTCAAATAATGCGCTGATCAATGAACAGCATGTCATTCTACGTAACAAATGGGGGCACATAATCAATAGAATGAAACAGAGTCACGATCCTCAGCAGTGAGGGAACGACTGAGAAGAGAAGAAGAGATATTCAAAGAGGAGGTTCTCAATTCTACTGTATATTTTTTTTGTATGTTTGTTACGCGATTACTCCGTTAATTACGAACCGATATTGATGAGTTTTTTTATCGTTAGGTCATACTTCACAGGTGGTCCCACAAAAATTTAGTCAAGATCTGATCACAAATTTTAAAACAAAATGACAATAACACGTAAATGATAAAATGATAACGTCATCTAGGTAGACGTCTAGTTTACTCGCTAATGTTGAAATAAATTAACTTTTAACAAAAGTAAAACCGCCTTCAAAAACATACAAATAATAATTATTAGGTGCACAACAGTCTCGGAAGTCGGTGCCTTCGTTTTGGTTTTAACTTTTGTTTGCGCCACCGACTTCCGAAACAGTCGGTAAGTGTCACGCTAACCTACATGGATTGTTGATTAAATCTATTCTAATGGTATAAAAATCACAAAAGCAATCGATGTCCATACTTATCAGTTTACCAGGAAGGTAAAAGCGTAAAAATAATCCTTCAATCACGACCGCGTCGTGTGTTCCCGGTTTTAACGAGTCCATAGATCGAAAGCTCGAGTTATTCGGTCAAATCGGTCACGAGTCTGCACCGTGATTGTGTCCTGGCCTTAAGACCGGTATATCGCTCAACGAACGCAGTATGCGCTCACACAGGCACGCCAACATGTACGTAGACTGTATACATGTACACACACACATAGAAACTGAGGATAAGTGAAAGCAATCTCAGTCGCACGCGATTCTAACTGCCCCTGAGAATCGATCGAACTTTTTGTATTTCTATTGTGTTTAGTTTGAAAACGAAATTAATTTGATTACGTATTGCTAATTTTACTTTTGGGTTATTTGAAGAAATAATTTTACTCAGGTTTTTAAATAAAATCAGGTTTATAGGGTTCAATAAATTTTCTCAAGTTAAATGGATTCAGGGAAACTATTCTTTGATGAAAACTGGTTGAATGCTCAATGTCGAGTTTGCAATAAGTTCATTAACGCGACCTTCTGCTGTTATGGACAGATAAATGCAATCCGATTTCGAATAATTACGAGCAATCCTTTTCCCAGAGGGGTTATACGAGTTATCTTATTTGTCTATTGTACTTAATTCTCGAAGGCACTGAGATGGTTTATGGCTTTGGCTTCGTATGGGCATGTTTTGTCTTAATGTATCTGAGTGCTCGTATTAGCCATCATTAACATACCTAACGACATTAACCCTGAGAATCGCTATCCTTCTCTCCAGACAAATTATGATTCTGATAATAACACTTATAATAATAAATCATTTAATTCAGATTCATCATACGATTACATCCATATTAACCAACCACGATCAGTCTATAATACATCCCCATTGGGCATACAACATACTAGATTTACATTACAATCATTCTGAGTTATCAAGGCTATTGAAGAGTAAAAGTGAGCAATGACCGGTTGGTATTTAACAATCAATAGGTACACTTGTAGCCTATTTTCTTACTGGATTTAAAAATGTAAGAGTACTAAATATTCTTTAGCAAGTGTGTCGTGTATTACATAGTTGTACTGTCAGTAACAGAAACGGCGGAACATACTAAAAAACTACAATGTCATTATAGAACGACAAAAGATGCAGAACTCGAGAAATATGCCAACAACTATAATGTAAACGTACAGGTGGTACTGTGGTGAATATAATAGAAAGAAAGAATTATGGACCCTGTCGGGCACAGCAAAATAATTAATAAGTAGGTAGGAGAGACAAGAAGCACTTAATACTTTTAGTCTTATTCTTTACGTTCAAATTAATTATTATACAGTAGTTAGTAATATTTATATAATTTAATAATATGTGTAAGTAGTAAATTAAAATAAATTATATAAATTTTTCCTATCTATTTGTTTTACTGTATATTTATTAATTAGTTAAAAATTTTAATATTGCAATCAGTATCTATTATTTATTTTAATTTTAATAATAAAAATAACATTTAAATTATATTTAATATAAATAAGGTTTATTTAAAATAACTTAATTTATATTTACTTAGATTATTATTTGTTTGCTTAAATATTTTGTATTGCAATTTTTATATTTATTCTAATTTTATTGTATTATGCATGACATATTTAAATTATTACTTACTATATTCATAAATTTTAACTGGTTTATTTTTATGATTGAATTTATCCATTAAATATCCGTCTATTGTGTAATAGCTTTAATTAATTAAGAAATGTCTTACTTAGTTTATATATAACTAAATTGTTTTTGTTTTCTCGGTTTATATATTCCGTTAATTTATTATATTTTTTTATATACATTACATACATTATGGACTACAAGAGTGAAGTTTTAGACAAAAGTCCATTTTTGTGGCGTTACGACTATTTTGATTGTTGTATTTTCGTTTGTTTCAAAAGTTTGGTGATTACGGATATATTTACATATTTCTAAAATACTTATAATAAATATTTGTTAAGGTGACAATTTAGTGTTTTTGGAAGTGTTGGATATTAATTCTGATTAACTTTTTTAGTAGTGTAAATGGGGAAGGGCCGTCTGTGTTGTTTCCCCACAAAATTATGCTATAGTTCCATCATAATTTGGTGTATTACATAGGAATTTCATACATAAGTATAAGAACATTCAATATTAATTTATCTGTAATAACATTGCAGCACAATGGCATTACAATATTCTGTAACTTAATATGGCAAAGTTTAGTTCAACATTTTTTGTAGTTTTCGAATTTTCACATTCACTTTTTTTAACTCTAAATGATCTCTGTTGACAGTTCAGAAAAACGGTTCTAAACGGTTTTTATTTACCTAGTTGTTTTGTAAATTGGAATCTAAAATCTTTTAACAAGCCCGGTAGCGCTGCAAACGCAATTAATATCCGTCCTGTGCAACGTTCCATTTACGTTTTAGAAGTGTCTGTCCACAATACTAAACTTTCCCAATGGCAGGACGTCCGTACGTTATGCGAAGTTAGGCTCGTTATGTCCGTATGATTCTATAATATGATTGTAGTATAATACAGTCCAGATTGCAGCATAAATGTAATATGAACCATGCTTATAATAATTTGTGTTACTTGAAAGGTTAGTTGAAAATGTACTGACACAATGACACTTTACAATACCTTGGATTACACATACGAGTATATATCATAGACACTGTCTCGCGATGTTACCCGTAATGATTTAATATTTTCCAATTTCTCTAATTCCCGTCTTTATGTTATGCTTACGTCACAAACCTATATCAGTTTCCAACGGTTTCGGCGTCGATAAATGGGCGTGTTGTTTTATAATTCTTAATGGTCTAGATATGACGTCAACGTATCGTCACAGATGATCCAAATATCGTCTTAAACATTATTGTATATTTATTGTCAATGTCGTGGATCTTCTTTGTGTTTGCATATAGAGAGTAATCTAGTTTTAAGAGTGTCCCCGATAGTGGAAAGCGTACAGCACTTCAGCTCTACTGTTGTTATTACTTCCTGTACGTACACTTGTTTTCCCTCCGTTTTTCATTACTTAGATGAAGATTTTTTTTTATGTCAGTCTTTATTGAGGAACTGGAAATGTAATAATAAAATATAATAAATAGTTACACAGTCGTGCATCATGATGACTCTATTACGGGTGCCACGTGGTTTCTTGAGGAGTTCACCCACCTTCCTACTAGTAAAAGTCTTCATCACAAAGCTCCAACTATTTTAGTAGAGACACCTTACGTCATCAAAATGGACGCGGCAGAGAAATTTGACATTAGAGACATCTCGGTAGCTTAGTTAGCTATAGCATCCGGTTCGAATCCTGCCAAAGTTTGATTTTTCTTTCGTAAATTTTATGATTTTAGGAAACCTCCTAAAAAGTAACCACCAAGTGAAGAAGAGGTTTTATTAATGTCGTGCCAAAGGACGCTAACAGACTTTCTGGGGTGAACGTTTTGGGGATTCCGGTGTCCGACCACACAATGGCTAGTAGGAAGTGAGGTGATTCCAGTGAAAGTTGAACCACAACCAGACATGATCGTCAACGTCACGAAAAAGTCCTAAAAGAGGATTTATTAACCATAAGGCCGAAATCCTCTTTTTCAATGTTGATACAATGTTATATTTGAGTTACAGATAAAGTTATATGTAATAACAAGCTTCCTGGTAATTTAACTGTAAAACAAATAGAACTCTGTATTCACATTCTCAGTTTCCAAAAAGGCTTGTGCAGATATTTCTCATTTTAATTTTTACACATTTCCTTTTGCAGCTAAAATTGGAAAACTGTGAATGTATAATTATGTTTTTGATGGATTGCCGTGAATTGCAAAGTGCAAATTCGTGGAAGTTTTATTAAAATTCTGTATCCGTTTTTAGTATAATTTTAATGAAAAGAGCGACTCATGTATACGGGCGTAATAACCACGCTAATTATTCGTACTGTAAGATATGCTGCAGTTGCATCGGTCAGTGTATGAATGGATGACCATAACACGTAGAAATTCTTTCAAGACGAGAATTTTACTATCGGTCTCGGTAGTAAAATTAACACAGAAGATGATAATAATTAGTAGTTATAAGTCCAAAAAGCCTGATACTCACTATGTCCTTAGGATAATATTTATATACTTTAAAAACACTGCCTCATTAGTTTAGTGGTCCCAAGCGCGACTGCTACTCTAGAGGTCCTGGGTTCGATCCCCAGGTCGAGCAAAGTGTTATTGGGTTTTTCTATGAAATTCTCAGTAGCAGCTCGGAGTCTGGATTTGTGCCCGGTTAGGGACCTAAACATACCGGCGAACTGTGGGTGTACATTAGTACGCCTCTGCCTAACCCTTCGGGGAATACAGGCGTGATGGTATGTTATGTTATGTTATGTTATGTTATGTTATGTTATGTTATGTTATGTTATGTTATGTTATGTTATGTTATGTTATGTTATGTTATGTTATGTTATGTTATGTTATGTTATGTTATGTTATGTTATGTTATGTTATGTTATGTTATGTTACTTTAAAAACATACAAAAAACGAACACGAAGTAAACACTGACTTGAACTAAATATCTGTTGATCATACAAATATTGGACTCTGGGGAGAATCGAGCCCACGATTCAATCAACAGTAGTGGCAAGATGACTACCTACGCCAAACGTGTAGTCAGTTGGGAAAAGCTTTCTTATATAGGTAGGTACATATATATATTTTTGGTTAAAAAACGTTGCCCCTTACTAGGATTGTCTCCTGTATCGTGGGTGCTTTTACAAACACAAATTCTCACATGTACAAAGGCTCAAACCCGGAACACCTACCTGTAGGTCATACAAATATTAACTACGTGTGGGGATCGAACCCACAACACGTGGACAGAAGACACACGTGTCGTCATAATATGATTATGGTATTAATATGGCCGTGTTTATACAAATAGGTATATTCGGTTCCTCCTGTGAGCAGTCAATGATCAAAGCTATTACCGTATCAAAGGACCAATGTGATATTGCTAATATCGCTGACAAGATATTGTAATGCAAGCGTATATTGCGATCCATTTTCCATTATGTATATCCTAGCTTTGCAGTTTCCAACGTGTAGGCGACACTGAGGAAAGTTTTATATACATCGTGTAGTTTGTATTCACTTTGCCCCCTTACAGCAACGACAGTGTTGTTCCCCCCTTACAGTATTCATATAACTATCCGATTTCAAAGGAATATTGAATGTACATTCTAGGTAACTTTTTTTTGAAGAATGGTTATTGGTATTCTAGGGCATATAATGAAAAGTAACAACTATTGCTCTAAGAATTAAGATTCGAAAAAGGTTTTTTTATACAAATACAAATATTTGTATTTGTATAAAAAATTGTATTGTACTATTACCTTTTTATAATATTAAAAAAAAATAGTAGAGGAATACCTACTGGGCCAGTCTAGTTTAATGTTTCCATTTTCTTTTATTTTGCTCTTCACTTTCTGGTTCCTGTCGATAGGATAAGGAAACGGAAAAAGGAAAAGGTAGAATTTGTGAGATTGTAGGTACGTAATCTCATCATCAGCCTATATTCGTCCACTGCTGAACGTAGGCGTCTCCTAATGAATGCCACAGAGGCCGATCTTCGGCTTTTCTCATCCAGTCACTGCCAGCTGCCTTTCGCAAGGCGTCACTCGACCTGTAAGTAATCTACGGACCTCAATAGCCGGTTCCGAATGTACTGATGATAGGTCAGATACCCTGTGTTTTTGTTTTATTGTGATGTATGTTTATGAGAAATGTAGGCAATCAGTATACGTATAGTATAGTAGTATATAGAGAGGTATAAAAATACTGTCAGAAACTTCGATGGGATACTAAACCCCGATAACGTGACGGCAAAATTTCCTAATCATTGTGCTGAAACTCGCTATTTGTTTTTAGATATTTTTGAAAGAACATTATAAGTTAAATAATGAACTGTTACTAATACTATCTACTAATATTTTTTTGAATTGCAGCGATCTTCCAGGATTTTTGAAGGATACATCGATTTATTGTTCAAATCGTTAACAATACACTCACATCCACGCGAATGAAGCTGCGGACGAAAGCTAGTTAATACATAACAAGAAACATTTTCAACTGATGAGTAATTAGTCTGTAAGTATAGTGTTTTTTAACGATGCTAAATTCCTTTGTAAATATAAATATTTTAATTAAGTTGACAAAGTTTAGCTCGCTTCATGGCAAGCGTTCGACCTGCCTGGTGCGGCAAAGCCATCCCATGACTCGAGGCAATTTTAGATAGTTTGCCATGCACAGTCGATATCTACCGAGCTTAACGTGAGAGTGCAGTAAACATTGAGAAAGTAAATAATACCTTTCAATCCGTTATCCTGTATGCAGCCAGCGTTCGGTGGGAAATTAAATCTAGAAACGGTGAGTATTTAAACACTTTTTGCTAGTTTTAAGTATAAACTAGCTTTTGTAATATGTGTTAAGTACTTATGTTTTATACTCGTATATGTATTATGTAATGTTCCAGTGTTGGATTATTCTCTTATTTTCTGCTTAATTAATAACAAAACTGTGCCTAAATGCAAGTTTTTTTATTTCTAATAGGCTTATACTTGACCACTAGTTCGCCTGATGTTAAGCGATACTGCGATCTACGATGGAGGGCGCTTGCCTAGTAGACACCGATTCACACGTGATTTAAAGACACCCAGATTATATCTGTCGGGGAAGACGTGTAATTCTAACACTTGTATTTTACAAAAGGTTTATGACACGGTGTTTGCTTAATTTCCCATCTAATGATCGTTAAACTTCCATTTACCATACCGGTGTCATTATGCATATCCGAATTAAATTAGTTTCATATTTCTTGTTTTAAATGTCGTATGCGACTAATGACTAAATTGATTTCGGGACGATTATGAGTGGAACTTTGGAACTTTTCTAATTTCAAAATTGTTCCTTATGCTGAGTCAGCGGCGTACTTAATGTACACCCACAGTTCGCCGGTGTCTTTGGATCCCATGTTATATGGGGCAAGCCTACGGCGACTCCGAGCTCTTACTGAGAATTTCATAGAAATACCCAATAACACTTACCTCGACCTGGGAAACGAACCTGGGGACTCAGGCGTAGCAGTCGTGCTTGGGACCATTAGACTAATGAGGCAGTCATTAGTGAGCCTGTAAGTACTCCATATACCTATAATCACAAAAACTTAATATACCTACCATACTACCATTCAAATGTAGATAATCGCGTGTGCCAAGTGAAAATATTATAATTCATATATCGCTAGGCTTTTAGGACGATTCTTCTGAATATTTTATTACTTGATTATATTTTCTCTTTTCCGAAGCAGCTCAATGCAAAGAATACTTATAAAATGCCGTCGACAGACTCCTTTTAAAATTCAAGCAAGTACGTAAAATCGATGTTTGTAAAATTTTTAATGGCTTGTTTTTTGCTGTGATGGATTTCTTCCTTATTGATGTGAGAATAAAAAAGGATAGCGGTTTTATTATGTACTTAATAATTAAAATACCTAAATCAATATTTCTCTTTCGTATACTAAGTAAATTTTACTTAGACATCAACGATAGTAGTGTTTAGCACTATATTGTAAATTGATCAAACATATTTCGGGGTCGTGGCTTAGGCCCACAGTGGTCGACGCACCTGTGGCCGATGCCCCCGATTTCTTTAAATTGATTCAAAGCGATTTTTAATCAAATGTAATGGCAGGCAGAAAAATGTTTTACTAAACGAGTAAATATTATTAATGAGAGTATAAATGTGTAATATCATATTATACCATAATGATACCTATTCACTATGGTGATGGGGACTATAAAATAAATCGCAGCGAGCGATGTGGCAGTTATCTATACTAATATTATAAAGAGGAACGATTTGTATGTAAGTATGTTTGTAACGAATTGGCTCAAAAAGTACTGGACCGATTTCAAAAATTATTTTGCCAAAAAATCTTTATCACTTGGTGGCGTTGTTATAGCGTACACAGGTACATTCTATCCAGATAACACAGGCTGTATTGTATTGTCAAATAAATTGAGTAGGTACATACATTTTTTAGTAACTGCGTCATACATGCATGTTATTTATAATAATTTGGTTATGAAACTTATTCTTTGACTGTACTTAATGCAAAAGCTGAAAAAATATTGATGTTTAATTTATTGGAATCGGGGGCGTCGGCCACAGTTGCATCGACCATTGTGGGCCTAAGCCATGAACCCTATATTTCTTGTTGGATCCACGAATTGTACTTAACTCTGCCAAAAAAAAAATTAAATTAAATTAAATAAATGACGCATACAAGATCCAGTCATGTTTGATATGACATAATTATCATACATGACTGGATCTTTTATATTAGTAATTATTACAATTATTACTGAACATTTTGAAAGATGAAACGTTTAAAAACAACCTCATAGATCTAATCTGATAAAAAATGGAGCGATAGCATCCATCAGCCTTACAATACCCAAATGATTGGCACTGAATGGATTCTGTAAAGACATCAATAGATCCATAAACACAGTAAATTATGTTATAGCCGTTACAACCGATGAATAATCTATGCTTTTCCTGACGCACTTAGGAAGTATGATTCTTATTAAGTATGAATTGGCAGACATTCCACAAATTATGGGATCCTTTTAAATATTGCAAGTTTCCCCTCTTTTTTTTCCTTCTCCATTAAATCATTTTCTCTAGCTCATAAATCCGTACACGTAGTTGCAAAAGAGCTCTTTCTCATTTAATATAAACAACATCTTCATGTCATTTGACATGAGAAGCAAAGCTTTTAAAAGAAATAATAATAATAATGCTAGTACAAAAAAGTAGGTATTTATGTATATGCACATATTTATTTTTCTAAAAATTACACTGAATCAATTTACACAGGTCCCCATTGCCTGGCCACTTCATTCGCTAAAACTGCTTCAATATACGTCAGTTGCTGACCTTGAGCACTCAACCGTAATGAAAGTTTGGAAAGGGGATTTCGAGGACACCAGGTGGTCGAATGTAGTACACGCGAATAAGTAGTTGTTTACGTAAACTATCCTTTAAAATGCTATGCTAAGAGATTTTTGGTTGACGATTTTAGAGGAAAAAAGAAATTTTGATTTCAGAAACTCTATGTAATCAAGGTAATCTACCAAAATACGTATAAAGTCTTAAAATTCTTCTAAGAGAGGTAGGTATATACAGATAATATATTAATCCCCCATGCGGTGGCATGCCTAGCGATCTTTAGCGATGGACAGATACGGACAAAGAAGTGACTGGGGCAAAACTCCAGGCAGCCATCCATTGCGGTCAACACGTAGTCTTCAGATGAAAAAGAAGAAGCTGGCATTTGGTAAGCTTTAGATTAAAAACTGAACGTCAAGGGCCCAAGTTTGAATTGTATCAGAATGGTCGTCCAATGACACTAAATGACATAAGAAGATGAAAATGTTAAAACTCAATAAGCAGTCTGAGAATAATAAATAGAACCATCTTACACGTTTTATAGAATTTTACTGGACCAATATCAGCGCATTTGTTTACGTGAACGAGTGACGTCAAGACCACGGAGTAACATGGCGACCAGCGTTTTCCTCAAACTACGCGCGGAAATTGTAAAATTTAAATGCAAGGCACATATATATTGAATACCAATTTTGTGGGTTCATTAGCAACTTAGGATCGATATGAGACACTTTTCAAAAATACATGTAATAACCTATTCATCAAAAGTGGTCATTTCAGCCCTCCCCAGTTCTCGTAATAAAAAATATTCAGAAAGTAGTTCCAGTCTAGTGTCAATGTCAATAATGGCAACTTTCGATTTATATTCAACCTCATCACAATGTTACTTGTTTGAGCGGAATAACGTATTTTGACATAATTATAATTGATGGAAACTATGTGTAGGTACATAAATAAACAAGGTGTTAATGTTTGTGATTTTCAATTCCGTGGAAATTTCCAAAATACTGTCTTCGCAGATCTTAATCTATCATGTCTGGAAAGTTTTTGAAGTTTCTAAACCTTATAGTTTTTGATAGGTATTTCGTCTAATTTTTCTCTGTGTGTGTGTTAAGCACATTTTAAGTTTCAATATCTTCGCTTTAAAAGACACACACAAAAAAAAAACAACCTAGTGAGTCAGGCATTTCTGGTATTCCAGTAGTACTCGTATTAAACGTTCTTAAAAAATACTAATAATTACAATTATGACTGCGCGACTGCTACGCTAGAGGTCCTGGAATCGATCCCCAGGTCGAGCAGTGTTATTGAGTTTTTCTATGAAATTCTCAGTAGCAGCTCGGAGTCTGGATTTATGCCCGGTTAATGGCAATAGGCTCACCCCCTATTACATGGGACCTAAACATACCTGGCGAACTGTGGGTGTATATTAGTAGGCCTCTGCCTAACCCTTCGGGGAATACAGGCGTGATAGTATGTTATGTAATTACGATTATTGAACGACAATATTCTTTGCTATACGTTTCAATTTGATTGCATCGTGTGCTTTTACCTGAATATGAAATATCTTAATTTATTTAAATTATACATAACATAACATACCATCACGCCTGTATTCCCCGAAGGGTTAGGCAGAGGTGTACTTAATGTACACCCACAGTTCGCCGGTATGTTTTGGTCCCATGTTATAGCCTATAGCCATTAACCGGGCACAAATCCAGACTCCGAGCTGCTAATGAGAATTTCATAGAAAAACCCAATAACACTTTGCTCGACCTGGGGATCGAACCCAGGACCTCTAGTGTAGCAGTCTCACTTGGGACCACTAGACTAATGAGGCAGTAAATTATACCTTTAAATTATATTGATAACAACTTAAAAATATAATAGAATAAAAACGTCAGGCATTACATCTCCGAATTTTGTGTTATGTTAATATTTTTGTATGTACAGTATTGTAGGATACCTTTTTATTACCATTTGGAATATAACAGTAATAAATTCAGACTATTTTAACGTGTTTTCCGTCCTGCAAAGTTTCACCTTGAACTTTGACTTTTACGAGATTTCCACCCTGAAGTAGCTCAACACGATGAGTACTTATTAAGTACCTAACAAAGTATCGCTATCTTAACTCTAAATTCATCGGTTATTTTAAGAATCTCTGAACAAATCCAGAGACACTCCAAAAATATATAGAAGCTCAGGTTGTGCTAGAAAGGGAGAATAATTCAGAGACGCACGCTATGTACCCTACTAAACTCGTGTAACGAAACCATAGCGCGATTCAGCCAGGGGGTGGAAACTGCGCAACACCATCTATCGAAGGGAAAGTAATACAACGCTAAGGGCGTAACTTTATTTTAATGGGTGGTTGTAGTGGATGAATGCTTTATTTCAGTATAGCTGTTTAAGATGGGTAATTGGTAATTAATAAAAGACGATACTAAAAAGATATTGTGTAAAAATATCCAAGAAATCACTTCGTTGTTTTTGTAGGTCTTAGCAATATTCAGAAATATATAACTATTAAAGCAAATTTACGTCGTTTTACCTAATCTAATTACTAAGATGATACCAATTCAGAAAGCTCAAACTGGCATAAAGCCAAAAAAATATTGTTAATAAATAGGTTATAGATAAAATCTAGAACACCACAAAACTAGATAAAAACAAAATTAAATATCGAGCCATTAAAGTTAATCGTATGAACAGTTAACATTTATTGCAAAAATCCCGTTAACGACTTCTATTTTATTTTAGACCCAAAATTTGATTCAAATATCACGTCGTGCTGGGAAAGTAATTCAACGACTATGTAGACCACTCCTAATTATTAAGCCTATGGTCTATAGAAGTCTCAAACCTAAACGGTAAAATATAAGTTCTTTGAACCGAATAACTGCCTCACTAGTCTAGTGGTCCCAAGCGAGACTGCTACGCTAGATGTCCTGGGTTCAATCCCCAGGTCGAGCAATGTGTTATTGGGTTTTTCTATGAAATTCTCAGTAGCAGCTCGGAGTCTAGATTTGTACCCGATTAATGGCAATAGGCCCGCCCCTATTATATATGGGACCTAAACATACCGGCGAACTGTGGGTGTACAGTAGTACGCCTCTGCCTAACCCTTCGGGGAATACAGGCGTGATGGTATTTTATGTTATGTTATGTGAACCGATAAATAATAAGTAATCTGGATTTGTAATTTTACCTATGGTGTAGGTGTGTGTGAGTGACGAGACCTTAGAGTAAAGAGTGACGAGACCAGACGAGACTGACAGACCAAGTCTGTTATTTTATTGTGTCAAAATTATCTGTCATTCAATGATTTCAGAATTGTTGATTTTTGACAGTACTGTTTAGGAAATCTGTCAGTTCTTATGTAATTCAGTGCCATGGGTCGACCATTCTAATACAACAGACTCGGTCCCTTGCTGCTCGTGCTGTTTTATAAATAGTACCTAATTATAAATCTTTACATAGTATAAAACAAAGTCTATGTCGCTGTCTGTCCGTCCCTATGTATGTTTAAATCTTTTAAACTACGCAACGGATTTTGAAGTGGTTTTTTTATAGATAGAGTGATTAAAGAGGAAGATTTTAAGCTATTTAACATTACGCTACGAGTCTTAGGAATGGGGCAACGCGGGTGAAACCGCGGGCGGGTCGCTAGTTTTATCTCGAATCGAAGGCTATCTAGTAGAATCTAAGTATGACCTCTAATTTTGAAATCGTTCTGACTTTTCCGAGACGGAGGGACAGAAAATTCTAAAAACTTCGATTGCACGCACTTCAGAATTGGGTCCATCTTGGATAAAAAGGCCCATGACTAGTCTATGTTATGAAACTATCTCACTCACGCCTCGCGGAATACAGACGTCATGGTATGGTTTTTAAAAATATAATTTCCAATTAAAATTTGGTCGCAAATGCTGTCAGTGGGAGCCGGCAGCCTGCGACCGAGCAATGCACTTTGAAATTCGTTTTGCAATCAGCTTTTTGCGTAAAATATCAACACAGCATGACTGACGCGGGCCACCAGTTTTTGTTGCTCCAAAATTGAGGACAACTAATGCTTTGTAACAAGTTTACTATAAAAATAGATTTTCTTCTTATCGGCCAGTGTAGTGTGAACTTTAGGACTTCATAGAGAACAAGGTGTTTAAATAACTTTTATAAATAACTTTTATTGCTTATCTTAACATACGTATAAGTCTGTAGTAGTGTCTGTATGTATTTTATTTATTTTTTGTTTATTACAACATTGCCTCACACTAGGGTTTTCTCCTGTATTTAAATCTCACAGTACACAAACGCCCAGATCCGGAACAACTACCTGTCGATCATACAAATATTTGCTCCGTGTAGCGTGCTATGTTTATAATATGAATGTTTTAATATTTATTGGTAAGTGTATGTAGTTATATTATACTATATATCCGCGCATTTGTGTCTATCTAAAAGTTGCCTGGAAATCACAGTTAGCAATAAGGCCGCCTATCACGAATAACAAAAAAAGTTTCCAAATACAAAATGCTTTTTATACAAAAATAATAACTGGTGTACAATAAAATATATGTATGAGTACCTATATAAAATAATAGATACAGTTTTCACTATCATTTAGAGATTTTTCTAATACATATTAATTAATTGCTATACTTTTTAAATTTATATGGATATTTTAGAGAGATGCCGACAATTTCAATAATACGTCACACACACTGTACAACCGTATAAAGCCGGGCGGGTCGCTAGTTCAGCATGAATTTTGAGCTAATATTTATGTCACTATTAAATTTTTTTATTGTTTTGTTTAGAATAAACATATAACTACATAGCGTATCTACATAAATTTGTAATGCAAATAAGTTATTTTAAGATATAAGGTAAAATGTCTCAAAAAACCTTGAAATGGGGTTCCGAGATATATAACTCTTATATAGTATATTTCTTAAAAATATTAATTTAAGGTAGAGGAAAGAGTCGATTTTGCAAAAGGGGAAATACAAAAATAATCCAACATCCAATTATTCAAAAAGTACCTACACAAGATTTATTATCCTGGAAATTTTTGTAACATATAGGTGCGATTGACTCAATTAATTAGGTATATTGATTAGAAGACTAGGTATTTTTTAATTGTTGTAAAAATTGGGTCTTAATTATAAATTGGTAACTAAGCTAAGTAGTTATTTTTTATGCTTTAAAATATATATTTTACTGCCTATTATTTTTTTATAATTCAGTTTATTTGGTTATGTAACTTGATAACTGTGTTGAAGTTTTTGAAATAATATCAAAACGGTTCACATTTTATTTATCTAAGTTGGTATATACTTACTGTCTTTAATTACAAATAATAATAATAATATAATAGTTGCGAAATGTTCCAGTTTAGAAATATTATAATAAACCCATTATTACATAAAATTATACATTAAAATTTGAATCCAAGTCCAAGCTTAAATCACTTTCAAGTATCATAAAGAGGCTATTTTAAAATCAAGTTTGTAAAACGGTAGTACCGATTATTAAATTGGTTCTTCGTTATAAATGGAGATAAATTAAATATACAGGCTACATATCTATACTTATAATAAATCTGTAGAGAGGTCAATTCTGTACATGAATTTTTTTTTTCAAATATAACTATCAGCGGGTGATTAGTGATCGATACTGACGCCAAAAATGCAATCAGTAAAATTTCTGTCTGTCTGTATGTTCGTTATAGAAACAAAAACCACTCGACGGATTTCAACGAAACTTGGTACAATTGTTCTTCATACTCTTGGGCAGGTTATAGTATACTTTTCATCACGCTACGATCAATAGGAGCAGAGCAGTGAAGGGAAATATTGGGAAAACAGGAGAACTTACTCCGTTTTTTAAGCTTCCGTCGCGTGTGCAGCCTTAATAGTAAAAGCTACACAGAAATCATGTATGACGGAAATGTTCTCCTTAAAATTGTATAAAAAATATTCCACGACAGCAAATGTCTATCTTTTATGGTTGACTCACAATAACACGTGTAACTCCCGATAGCTTAGCAGTTCGGAGCTTTCTGATTATATTTGTCTACTATTACGTTAGGTGACTGACTGACTGACAGTGATCTATCAACGCACAGCCCAAACCACAGGTTATAGTATACTTTTCATCACGCTACGATCAATAGGAGAGCAGTGAAGGGAAATGTTGGGAAAATGAGTGATTCATGAGAAAGGTTTCAAGCTATAAAACATCACGCTACAACCCTTAGGAACGGGGCAACGCAGGTGAAACCGCGGGCGAAGAACTAGGGAACAAAGTAACTATTCCACGCGGACGAAGTCGCTGGCAAAAGCTAGTAAGAAATAAAATACAAGAATATTAGCTCTAATTATGGATTTTAATTCATAAAATGGGCATTTAAATACGACATGGCTTCGAGAAGTATGCTACTTCTGGATCTGGATACATTGAGGGGGTTATCGGTAATATTTGTAAATAATATATATCGAGCAACAATGTATCACCGTATAAAAAGTAAAAGCGGATGTGTATGACGTAAAAAGGCTTTGCCATGCAGAACCACCAACGGTCCACGGTTGACGGGGCACCACGTAATTTGCGATAGCATTATCATAATCATTAATCGACAATGGCCGCAGCAGTTAATTAAATATCTACTTGTATCTATGACGGTGACGTCACATGTTCTGTTTTGAAATCACTCCTTTATTGTGGGTAAATTATATTTAATTGTTTCTCAGGTAATTGTTTGACTTTTTGTCGGTTTTTTTAACATACGTAAGTATGTTAAGTATATAATATATAATTAAATAAATTTATTATATAAGGTTTCAGTAATTGTTTTTTATTTTATTTTAGCGTTGTTACGATATATATTTTAATGAATATAATGGCTCAATGGTCTTTGTTTCGCGGAAATAAAGACCTTTGTATAATTATAGAGCTAGTCGTTTGGCTTCTAACGAGATCTGGACCAGTTTCTCCAAACAAAGCCGGAACTCGCTAAAAACTCTACGAAAGAAAGACTTAATTTTTTTAATGACAACTTCAAAATAAAATGTTAGTTAAAGCTTAATATTTAATTTAAGATTGCAGAAGGTTTTCGCGCATGCGCCGAATAAAAATGGTTTGTCCAAACTGAGTCATAGCTTGACGAAATATTTGACCACTGAGCAAGCCCTATAAGTGTATAAGCAGCGATTATGTAGGTACCTATAGGTGTAAATATTCTGATCCAAGTTTCGCATAAGGTAGGTACAACTAAGTTTCGCAGAGAGCTCTATTACATATCATAGTAATATAAATGGAGGCTAAACCTATCTTATATCAGTATCTCACTACAACTGCGGTTTTTCACTTTAATAAAGGAACGGATTGTGCATTGTTCCACTCACCTTGGGACAGAGCCGGCGAAAGAACGCTCCAAATAACTAGACAAAACCACAGAAACATTTTGTAATCGTCTCTAGTATTGACGAACATCACTTGTTCATGACGTCACACACACATGCACTGACAAATTTTGTAAATTCTGAATTCAAATATTGGCGCGAAAGTTGAGCACTTGTTTCGCGATGGTCGGGCGGCCGTAGATAATACGACACAGTCGGGTATTCGCGTCGGACTGAATCGGCGCCTGCGCTGCCGTCTGCCCCCACCATAAGACGCCTTTCACCGTTACAATTCGTAACTCGAAAGACTGCGTTAAGCAAGGCTATATGACGATTGACATTCAACAAAAACGGCCCATTTACTACACGGAAACTGTGTGTTTACTCCTGGTGTAACAGCTCTATATTTGGGCCGATTGTTAAATGCTCACTTGGATCGTTATGGAAATCATTCCAGTATCTTCGAAAAAAAAAAGTTTCGCAATTAAAAAAAAACTTATTCATTTCATTTATTTGAATTAGGTGTTCGCGCTCTACTGTACCCATGTCGACTGAGTTATTAGCAAAATTCGAACCAATATAATTATTTTTTGTAACCCTATCTACTTCGAGTTAACAAGGGGAGCAAGGCCCACTTATAATGTTACTGCAACCGTTGGAAAAGGGTTCCAGTCTAACTATTTTGCTTACAAACCTTTGGGTAACCTTAATAATCCTCATGGTTACACACAGGATAATAAATAAAGGAATTCTGCTGATTTGTAGGGTTCCGTATCTCAAAAGGAAAAAACTGAATCCTTATAGGATCACTTTGTTGTCCTTCCTTCCGTCCGTCCGTCTGTCTGACAAGTCCCTTTATCTCGGGAACACGTCTCGTCACGGTTTACAGTCCCCTGAAGCTGTGAAAAAATTAAACTTCTAAGTTTACGCAAAAAAAAAGATACGGCCGTTTATGCCGCAAAAAACGCATATTTCGACACCCAAGGGAATCAATATTCATAGGGTATTTTCCGTTGACCTAGAACTATGATAATTTGGCAAGTAATACCGTCTTATAACATAACATACCATCACGTCTGTATTCCCCGAAGGATAAGGCAGAGGCGTACCAATACACACCCACCGTTCGCCGGTATGTTTCAGTCCCATGTAATAGGGGCGAGCCTATTGCCATTAACCGGGCACAAATCCAGACTCCGAGCTGCTACTGAGAATTTAATAGAAAAACCCAATAACACTTTGCTCGACCTGGGGATCGAACCCAGGACCTCTAGCGTAGCAGTCGAAAGAAATAATATGTACCTACAAATTTGTACGGAACCCTCGGTGGGCGATACTGACTCGCGATTGTCCGGTTTTTTTAAAGGGGCTCGCTGATCAATCAAGCAAGGTTAAGCTAGGCTTGCCGCGATGTGTCTATTGATGGGTGAGCTTGAGCATTCTTGATAGACCGATATATCAACAAACACCTAAGACAATGATTAGAATATAGGTACCTACCTACTGCCCAGGATTTCGTAGCGAAGGTATGATGGCAATCGCTTCGTATAAAATATAGATTTAACCCCCGACACAAAAAGGAGGGGTGTTATAAGTTTAACGTGTGTATCCGTGTTTCTGTTGCATCGTAGCTCCTAAACGAATGGACCAATGTTAATACTGTTTTCTTATTATGAAAGGTGACTTGATAGAGTGTTCTTAGCTATGATTTAAAAAAAACTCGGGGCAGCCGTTTGAAGATTATCAGCTATTTTCTAGTTCATGAAGGGACGGGAGCAACTTCCACAGGTGTGATCGATTTGAAATTTGGTATCCTGTTACTTCAATGATATTACAAGCAAATTGTAACAATGACATGGCGGGGGTTATCTAAATAAAAAAAATATGTTATTATCTGCACCTAGTTAGACTGCAAACCAACTCTTTCTTTCTTTCTTTATATAGTAGAGAAAATGCTAGGAAAGTCTAGGAAAGTCTAGAAAAGTCTTTGGTATATTCTCACTTTCAGTCAGAAGTCAGTCACTAAAATATTTTAGTTAGAGTCAAATAAGTAGGTACGGTAAACGTAAGACTCCGGCGGAGCAAATTTCTCTTACAAACGTAATTCCGAAATAAATCGTAATTCAAACGCAATTTAATCAAATTCTGTTATTATTCGGATTCGGATACCGTTAATCTAGGTTCCTAAGTTACCATTTTGTCCAAAATACTTCATTGAAAATAAATGTAAGCGAATGCAATTTTTGATAACTTTACTAAGTTTGGTAGCTTTCGGTCTTTTATATCCAGTGAACTAGTAGTAGACGAAATCGTACCGTAGGAACCTAGATTAATGGTATCCAAATCCGAATAATAACATAATTTGATTGAATATTGTCTGGATTACGATTTATTTCGGAATTACATTTTTGTGGGCAATTCAAGCTGAGCCGGACCCTTAAAAACAGTGTTTGTTGTGACCTATAACCCCTTTTATAGCTCATCCATTATACGACAAACATAGCTGAGGGTATAAATAATATCATCATTCTTTCAGCCTCCAGGGGCAGAAGTAATAGTAAGCAGAAAGAAAGTAATTTTTACTCGGAAACGATAACAGGCTCACTTTCTAGATGCTGTAGATACACTACACCCACACTTCGGTGGTATGTTTTAGTCCCATGTAATGGGGGTGAACTTATTAAAATAGAATAGAAAATCTTTCATTCGAGCACGAGGACTCGTATAGGGTTATTAATTTTTTTTAACAATTTATCTACTCCTAAGTGTTAATAAACTATTTTACATGTAGGTGCAATGTAACTGACAGCAGTGAACTATAAATGGACAATCCACTCTGTCGGCTATCATATTCAAAACCCTGTTGGAGCTGGCCATAACGCGTGCGAAAAGTGATGCTGCACGTTTGCGCATGGTAGTATAGAAGCAGTCTACACGCGCCGCTGCAAACATCCCTGACGCACTACCATTACCCGAGTACAAATCCAAACTTAATATGTATTTATGCTGCCACTGAGGAGTTAATAGAAAAACTCGAGGGATTATGCAAATGAGTAGCCAGCTTTTTGTCCAACAGAAGTATAAAGCCATCGTTGACGGCAGCTGCTCCGACTGTGTTCCCAGGAATCGTTTAGTATAGTGCCACATTTGGCCACATTTTATCATTGCACTCTTGCTTGCTCATCGGCAGCAAATTCGTCCCCACAATTTAGAACCAGTATCATCGCGTACTGTACGGTTCTACAGGTGCTTAAAAAGGAGTTAGAAAGTTTTTATAGGGTCGACAACGCGCGAGCTCTGGTGTTGCAAACGTCCATAGGCTACGGTAACTGCTTGCCATCAGGCGGGCTGTAAGATTTACCACCTCAGTGGTATAAAAAGATAATGACAGATACTTTTCTTGACCTGGGAATCGAACCTATGAGAGCGTATCAGTCGCGCTTACGATCACTTAGACTAATTAGGCAGTTTGATATTGAATATTACAGTAAGGAATAGAACGTTCGAGTCGTTTATGAAGTTCATGTATTATTTATGCCGTTATTTACTATACCTAACTGCATTTGCATGTGTCTCCACTTCACTGCTAACGTATTTAAAAGCAATTTAGTTCGCTAGAACAATTAAAAGTGGATATTGATTAACTAATAATAGCTCGGTACAGAAGTAAGAACGATAAACCTACATGGTTTTTGGTTTATTTAAGGTATATTATTATGAAATTTGTTTTAAGAATACCTATATTTTGATGTTTTTTAGTTATTAGCTATAGTTGAACCTGGTAGATGGTGCTGCTGATGATATCCTTTGAGATGCGAGTGATACCGCAGGCAATAGCTAATAATGACAAAATATTTTATTTACAGTTATATTTTAAATATAATTAAATAAGTGTAATACAATACTGTATTTAGAATTCATTATTAATATAAATACTAGAGGATTTACTTTCAATCTGATCATTAAATCTGACCCTTTTTAAAATGGTAAGATAAAAGTACATATATTCACAAAGCCTTTTGATTTTGTATTATTCGTATTACAAATTTAGTTAAACACTAGCTTCCGCCAGCGGCTACGCCCGCTTTATCAACGACCCATGTCACTTCCCAGAACAAAATAATCAAATAATTTTCCCGTTTTGCAACATTTTTTAATTGTGCTCCGCTCCTATTGATCGTAGCGTGATGAAAAGTATACTACCTGCCCAGGAGTATGAAGAACAATTGTACCAAGTTTCGTTGAAATCCGTCGAGTGGTTTTTGTTTCTATAACGAACATACAGACAGACAGACAGACAGACAAAAATTTTACTGATTGCATTGTTGGCGTCAGTATCGATCACTAATCACCCGCTGATAGTTATTTTGGAAATATATTTCATGTACAGAATTGACCTCTCTACAGATTTATTATAAGTATAGATAGAAGAAGATTTTGTTTGTCCATTTTTACCATGATTTTTTGATAGGTCAAAGGTAAGGTTTGCGTAGACTGCGCAGTAGGTACAACGCCTACTCGAAACATTCATTATATAGTATCGATGTTACTACATTTAAAGGTCAAAGAGTGTATACGGAAAGCTGCACTAATTGGGTAGAATCTACATGCATAAAAATTACTTCAACTGTCCGTATGATAGTAGCTATCAACAACTAATGAGAGGAGGATGCCGGAGTGTAGATTCTAGCGTTGATTCTAGTGTAGTAAAAGTGATGTTATTTAGGACGTTTTCGCAAACCTTCTATACGTGCAGTCTACGGGTCAAATATATGCAGAAGGCAATCAACGCTCTTCGGGTTCAGTATATTAATGCCTTTATCATGTTGATGCGACTGCCGCGGCACTGAATCGGGCATGTTTGCCGATGCTCATATCGACGGCTTTCATGCTATCCGTAAAAAAGAGAGCTGCACCATTGTGTCCTCGGGCCATCTGGTAGAATGGACTGTCCAATAATTTGGCATTGTGTACAGTTACAGTCTGTGTTATTATGTAAAATGTGATTACTAACATAATCCTAAGTACTAAAATACTAACCCAAATACTAACATACTGCTGAGGATTGGTCTTCTTTAGAATGCGAGGGATTAGGCCATAGTCCACTACGCTGGTCTAATGCGGTGTTGCAGACTTCACACGCCACGTTTCTTTACGATGTTACGTCCAGCAGTGGACTATATTCGTCCACTGATGATGGCTGATGATGATGACACATGATTTCGAAAAGTCTGAGGTGTAAAGGCGTGCCTTGGAGTCAAACCTTTAACTTGGCTGTCTAATGGTCATATCGCTAGACTATCACTGGTCTCTTAAACATAATATTGTGGAACTCATTATAACTAACAACTTTTCCATTCCAGACATTTATTTTTAATTTTAATTGAAATACTAAATCGCTACAGTATTAACGCAGCTCGATCGAACCCTGTGGTCATATCGCTCCTCCTTGGATATTTTTATGACAAATATTTTTTTGGGAAAGTTGTTTGCATGAGTACAATACTATAATTTTTAAGAATTTTACACGAATTACCAGAAACCTTAAATGGGTGTACAATAAAGAACAAAATCGCCAGGAAAAACGCTATCAAATTTATTCGCTGAGCCTAAGAATACTGCAATTATTATCCAATCGATGGAAGTGATTAAAAACAATGGTTGTTTCCCACACAGAACTACAATTGACGCTAAAAATTACATAGCTTTTATTACCGTTGACATAATAAAGTAATAAAACCTTCCATGTAAAATCGATAATATGTCTGCTGAAGTATTATGTCGTCTATTATATCTATATAGGTAATAAAGGTTTCGATTCATGATACAGCCTTCGGTTTTTTATAGATACTGAAAAAAGGTCACTGTATGTACCTACTCATTAGTTTGGATAAATTTTTATATGTAACTAAAACAAATCCTAATAATCCTAAAAAACTTTTTCGAGTTATTATCAACATAATATATGTGGTATTCTATTCATACACAAATTTCCCTAATCTGAAATTTTCAAGTCTGTTGTAAATATAAACTAATCTGTATAGTTTCTGAGGATCCAGCTACGAGCTACGAGTACAACATACCTACCTCCTGTCCAGGTGATATTCCGCGCCACGTAACAGAAGGAGCCAAAGTTCTTGAAGATAGTTTTTGAGTGATCACACTGGTCACTGATTTGATTTGATTTGATCACACTAGACATGCAAATGATTTTTACTTTTTATTCATTTTCATTTGATAAAATTATATATTTTTTAAGGCGATTTCATATGCGAAATTTTGCAGCCTGCTACTTTTCGTCCGCAATGGATTTTCTTTCAAAATAAATTATCGCCACACTTGTTATTTTGTTACTTACTTGATGCGATTATGAGCAAGCTGTGTGATAAAAAGTCGCAGTAATGAAAAATGATGTGATGTGATTTTTAACATGTTATCTGCGGAATGTTCCATGTCTAGATCAAACTGACAATTACAATGTACGAATGTATTGTTGCGAATGTTAAAATCGCAAAATCACTTAAAAATATCCATATTAGTTTGGACAATATTCACAGATGCGAAACATACGACATTATTAGGGTATTTTACTCTATATAAGAAAAAAAACTAAAAATAGATCATTGAGATAGCTTAGGCAAAAAGCAGGCGGATAACTTCAGAGATATGCAGTTACTTCGACCGAACTGTATTCTTATACCTACTCTAGGAGAATCATGTTTCTCTTTTAATATGCAGGCAATAGTATCAAGCAGGTACCTAAGTATGATTGTGTGTACTTAACTGGGAGAGGCTCGAGGCTAAGTGATAACTACGCTGTTCAATCGATTGGCAAAGCATTGACCTTTCTTAACATATCGAAACCCCTATGTGCTTCCGAGAGAACGTACAGCCATCGGTCACGGTGTCATATGAACAACGTATGACAATTGTCAGTGGTGGTCAGAAACTCAAAAAACTTCCCGTGTGGGTTAGAATACTGTTCCTCACTGCCTTTCAGATAAGCATCCCGTAAGAGGCGTGCAAATATCTGACTTGCTCGGTGGTAGGACCTCTTGGGGTCTGACTGGCTGGCGACCACCCATTCGTCGAAGTCTGTAAAGCACCTTGGTGTGTGTTTTGACTTTTGTACGTAAGAGCCTGTTCCCCTCGGTAGCTGCGGCTCTGGCAGTCTGTAGGGGCTCTTAAGGTTCGGCAACGCATCAGGAACTCATCTGGTGTTGCATCAGGTATCTCGTCGGCACGTTTGCCGACTTAATCCATAAAAAAACTGGACAATACAATAATTTTATCCTTAAAATTTCGGTATTGTTCCTGGTGGTAGTCGCTTCGTGTAAAATATTCAGCCGCCTCTGGTAAGACTGGAAGCCAACATAACATACCATCACGCCTGTATTCCCCGAAGGGTTAGGTAGAGGCATACTAATGTACACCCACAGCTCGCCGGTATTTTTAGGTCCCATGTAATAGGGGACCAGCCTTTTGCCATTAACCGGACACAAATTCGAAACTCCGAGCTACTGCTACTGCGAATTTCATAGAAAAAGCCAATACCTAACGCTTTGTTTGTCCTGGGAATGGAAACCAGGACCTCTAGCGTATCAGTCGCGCTCAAGACCAATATGCTAATGAGGCAGTTATTGGAAGCCAAGTCCAACATAATTGGGGAAAATGTACTATTGGAGGTTGATGGTTCTGTGGTATTAAAATACCTATAGCGGGCTGGTTAATAGAAATCCACAACACAACGTATTTGCGTCGTGGAAGAGATGATGATGGGGATTGGGATAGAGATGGTAAGTAATATCAATTATGTATTTCACCTGTAGAGCAATGTCTGAAATGTTCTTTTTAATTAAGTTGCCATCCTTCCGGGTTTCCCCGGATTTGTCCTAGATTAGCGGGTGTCCGGGGAGGGGCCGGGTGGGGTTTCGTATGTAGTCCTGGTGTAAAGGTTTTTTTAAATCACTTATTTCAAGTAACGCGTGACTCACGCCCTTCTTTGCCACGCGCCCCGTCCATGTCCGGATTATAAGCTCCAAAATCCGGGGATTTCATGCTTCTTATCCTAGTTACCAGATTTTAGAGTTGGCAACCCTACATTTGATGATAGAGCCATTGTTGAGCCGTTTATACAGGCACATACTATCACACCTGTATTCCCCAAAGGATTAGGCAGAGGTGTACTAATGTACCTACCACCCACAGTTCGTCGGTATATTTAGGTCCCATGTAATAGGGGGCGAGCCTATTGCCATTAAATGGGCACAAATCCAGACTCCGAGCTGCTACTGACTGAACCAAAGACCTCTATGCTTGGAACCACTAGACTAATGAGGCAGGCAGATTTTAGAGGAACCTGAAGGAAATAAATCAAAACAAATTTGATTGTAGACACATAGTAAATATATTTTATTATGAGTTACACTTAAGTAGGTATCAGACATTTAACGATAGTTTATTGATACATTCACGGTGAACAATAGGGAATATGCATGTCTTTTTTTATATTTTTAATCAATAGATTACATTATTAAAGCACTGTAAAAATATTTCTTTACCAAAAATATTATTATTTAATCATAAAAAAAAAATTCAAAACTGCAATCAGATACGGGAGATTTAAACACCGCCATATTGGCCGCGTGTACTGTGACGTCAGTTTCCGCAAAAGCAGTCACTGTTTTATCGATTTTAAAATTTATTGATCGTTGTGTCCAATAATTTATCTATATTTTTAAGTTTACTAACTAATTCAAACACGGGAGAGTACTGAAATCAATGTTATACCTAGTAATTACAAACCTAAATGTTTACGGTGACGTCATGAGAGCGCCACAACGTAGACTTGTCGTATGTTCACTTTTGATCTGTTAAATTTGCCGCGCACTTTTTCTAATTTTATATAATTAAAATCTTTCTAGAAAAGCGATTATGTAAAAAAAATATGGCATGGACATCATTCTTTAGCAGTAAAGATTACAAATAAAAATATTTTACTCAAATTTGAATCTTATGCATATTCCCTATTACACGATACAGAACATTTCAAACTGGCAATAATTTGTGCACCATTAAGAATTAATAGGATAGCTAACAGGTGTTTGATTTACTCAAAATAACAGGCATAAGATAGTAAAAAATAATTATAATTTGTATACCTACCTACTGAAAATATATTGAATCGACCAATAAAGATAGAATTTAGTTAAATATTTATTTATTTTAATTTTGATGTACGGATCTACATATATATTTTATGGCCAACTTTCTATATAAAAAGTTCAGTCAACTATCCTATTATGTAAGTTAAGAATACATAATTATAACGATACTGATTAAAAAGAATAGAATAGGTACTTAAGTACAAAGATACATAAAACTGTCAAAATTGGTTAAATGATTATTAATAATAACAAAAGTAGGTACGTACTAAAAGTATCAGTTCCAACGATAATATCGTGTTAAAGAAAATTAATACTTGTTACTAGAAAAATAAGAAAGATATTAATTTGTAGAAAGAGACAACAATTACTAAAAATTACAACTAATTTTGACAGTCAATATTCCTTAAGACGAACAACTGATCAGCATTTAAAATGATTTTTTTTTTATAGAACCGTCACTATCAAAGAGTGTAATTATGATATTGTATATACAATATATTATCTTAAATGCCACATATTTCACTACAGTCAAGAAGGAGTTTGCGATGGTAATACGTATGTAAGAATGGGTTTACACAATAAAATATTATTGACAATATCAGATTGACAAAAATATTAATATCTTTTGTGTAGTGTCGATGCTATTGGCAGTATCAATCACTATTGATACCAAATCATACTCAAGAAGTCAGGAACATGTTAAGATCTCACAAACATATGTTTGAAAAACATGGATTACAAGAAATAAAATATAACTTGGCAATAGCAATAGCCCTTGGAATGAATATTAATAAAAAAGTAAAACTGAGTAGCACTATGAATATTCATAAATGACGCTACTCTCATTGAATGGCGTGAATTAAAAAGAACATAATGATCGTCGATATTGCATCAAAACTGCCAATATCATGTATAACGAGTATATTATCAATATTATAGTAAATATTGTCAATAATATTGAATGTGTAAACCTGCTTTTACCCGTACCTATCTAATAAGCAGTATTATCCCAACGGCATTCATCATAGTTATGTTTTATATGGTTTCAAGTAATTAGCAGTAATATTCATTAAGACTAGGAAATCGATTGTATTTCGTTATATGGACGTCACCCATCACACCGTATTAGACGCGTATCACATTAAAATTAGTCTAATACGAGCACCAAAACGTCAAACCATTGTTATGTTATGAAGCGATCTTCTTTTGTTTTGTAGTTAAACATAAAGAATCATAAAATCTATCTTACTTGAAACCACCATCTATCCATAATACATTTAGATTTCTTGTCGCCTTTTTACACATTCTTCGGCCAATTTTAATAACAATCATTACTCCAGTTTTTCAAGTAGTCAATAAAATCAATCAGTGTTATAGTAATTAATGTATTGGCCGAATAAAGTGTAAAATGGGTTGAAATTTTATGAACCAGCCCCTTTCTTTTTGTTGAAATGTCAGATAATTAATAACAGAGTAGGCAAGTATTTAAATAGGTATTTCAAGAGAGTTTATGAGTGGGTTAGCATCTTCAAAATTATTGACAATACCAGATTGACAGCAATATTGATTTGTTAAATGTATTTTCACTTTGTCAGTTCCGTTTGATATCAATCATGCTAATAGAGTGTCTATAATAGCAAAAATGGACGTGTGAAAAATAATAGATGGTGGACAAGAAAAAAATGGGCTTGGCTTAGTAGTAGCGCTAGTAGCCATTGGAATTTAGAGTAATAGAAAACGAAGAAGTCTAAGAGTATGAGAATATTAACTATGTTACGCCCATTTACTGTCGTGGTCGATTCAATATTAATGCTGTTAATATCATCAATATCGTAACGATCTAATATTATTGTCAATGTAGTAAAAATTGCCAATAATATTGAATGTGTAAACTCACTCTATCGTTTTAATTGAATAACATCGAGTAATGTGTAGAATAACCGTAATGATATCGACTAAAGAACTGCATTATTCGATTTATTCGTTTTATAGGACAAGCTCATTACACCGTAGCATACCTACACTACCCTAAAGCGAAATCTTACGAGAGAATTTCTCCGAATCATAACTAAATAAAATAACCAAAGATTCGCATGGTTACGTTAATGACTGTTACGGAATACTGAGCGAAGACCTTTATAAGATCAAAAGGTCAGTATTCATTTCAAGATCTGCTATAAATAATTTGCTATATGGGTGAAGAGTGACAGTGTATCGTAAGATATGATGCTTAACATAATTATTTCCTTTTGTTCTTGATGTGTCGAGGGATTGTTTTCTCATGAAACTTTCGAAAAGATACGGATATTGTAGATATTAAAAAAATGTTATTTGGTAAAACCATAGCGCAATGGATATAATCTAAAATGGAATGTTGTTTATTTTTTTCTTTTTAAAGTGACATATATATACAATACGTTATAGGTAGATATTACAAAATGGTCAAGATATTTTTATGAAGATACTAATTGTATAAAATACCTATATTCTTCTTTCCAAAAGACAGTCTTCGATTAGATATAACATTAGATATACAACATTAGAGTAAGTATAAATATATATATACAGTTTTTATAAAAACATTAAATTCGAATATGTTAAACTCACTGATTTACCTTTACCTAGACGTTATATAAAGTAAACATTCATCAATAAAAATATCATCGATCGATCAAACATTTTGTATGAATCGATCGTATCTATTGTTTTTTTTTTATTATATATAATAACATAATGCTTTTATAAATTAAGATTCTCTGTATTTTTAATGTAGGTAACGCTTATGTATACCTACTATATCTGTAATAATATAATTTAATTGATGGAGAAAGGTGTTCTATAGATAAAATGGTAGAATGTTTATACATTTTCAATTTTATCTATCTCCTTAGACTAGATATTTTCATAAGCGCACTTTACAACTAGTATAATCTCACTTTTGTATAATTATTTATACCTATAATAATATAAATAAATAAAATGAATACTTAATTTCGCTCTTTAACTATATATTTCTGTTAAAGGACGGAAAATATATAAATAGGAAACTTTGATACTGACTTAGGAAAATATCCATAGGTATGCAAGAAATATGATTATTTTTTGGGGAGACTCATGCCTTTTTATCTTGAGAACTCGGATGTTATATTTGCCTTATAAGTTCACTAGCTGCATTACATAAATAGTTGGTATAGTTTAATGAATAAAAAATAAATTACTTACCTAATAATAATATATTCTTACAATAAATAATAAACTCTTATCCGTATACAAATAACACCTTATTTTGTGCCGGCAAAATAACGCTAAAAAAGTATTCAGTACCTATAAATTAAATATAGACAAAGCCTTGTGCATAGTCATAATAAATAAATACAACAATAACATACATACAACCGTTTAAATATTACTAGCAATAGACGAAATTATGAAATCGTCGTTTCATCCCAATGTATTTTTTGGACGTGGTTGATTCGGATCGACCCAGTCCACAAAATACATTGGGCCAGAAAACAGTACAGTAACAGACCCATTCGAGTCAGTCATGGTGTGAAACGACTAGAAGACCCCAAATCGCTTTGTCTAAGGCCCCGTCATGTTAGTCTGACACAATAGAGAAATCAAATCGTTATATAAACGTGTACGATTTTGGGGGGGTTATGAACCTCATTACCCCCCCCCCCTAAATCTCCCCCCCCCCCCCTCGGACCGCCACTGGCGACAGAAAGGTTATAGACACATAGTAATCACAGAATACAGAAAGCAGACAAAATGTTTTGACTAATAACATAATAATTACGAGAAATTGTGTCCCCAACTATAACACCACTGAAAACTATAGGATTCAACAATAACACCACATGAAATTGGGGTTTTAAGGCCTTTCCTTTAAGTTTTAGCATTAATCCTACCAAACAAAAACACCCCCTTCTATGAAGCCCCAATAACAAAATTAACACTCGACGTTTTTTCTTTCTGTCATGTACGCCAAAATGACTTTTCGTTTTTCACGATTAAAATTGTATTTAGGTACCTACAATTTCAAAATACAATTTCATTCATGTACCTAATAAAAACACTCAGTTTCTATCATACGCAAATTTCAAAAATACACCTAATATACAATATATAAATTCGAAAAGTTAATATTTGGGATTTGTTAGACAGAGTAAAAAGTCTTAGGTACAAAAAATATAGGTTATAGTCATTGCTGAAATTAATTTGGGTTTTAATTAAGTAATTTGGGAAATTTAACTATAGGTATCCTATAAACATTTCCAAAAACTTGAGGAGAAATTTTGGGTATAAAACTTCATTACATTAAAAAAATATATTTTATCTATACTCAATAATGGGACGATTTTGACGTTTGAAGTTTGAAGTTTGAAAAACAATGAATTAGCAATAGCGCTAGAACTAGCTAAAATAAAATACTGTTATTTTATAATACTCACGATTAACACGAACACATAAATATAATTTATGTGGGTAAATATGGTAGATAGGATTTGGATATATAACCAAATGACATTGCAAGAATGACTAATCAGACAAATAGGGTTGAAAAATAAGTAAAATAATGACACGTAAATTTAATTGCTAAAAATAATGTTGCTCTTTCTATGATTTTCTCCAATATCGTTGAATATAAACACCCAGATATAAAGCAACATTATAATTGTGATAATTTACGGGAATTGAACCCACGACCCGTGTCGCAGAACCTAATCGCTCATCCACTGCACAAAATGTGCTGTGTGATATAAAGTAAATACCTAAGACTCGAGTAAATTATACATCACTTAATTATGCTAACTCAGAGAGATGAATTATTTTTTTATGAATAACGGATCTTAAATTGATTCCCAAAACTTGTTCAAAGCCTAAATCGTGAAGTCAATTACACCAAAAGCGAAAATAAAATATGTATATTTTAATAGGGCTCGGATGTTTGTAATTCGCTTTGGAGAATGTCGGTTAATCCTTAATTGGCTGATGTGTATATACGTTCAAGATGGTAATAATAATAATATAAATTATGCACAAACTGTGCGTAAACCTAAATTTAATTAAATAAAACGAATTATAAAACATATATACGAATTAATAAGTGATTTGACATTTAAATGAGTAAATAATACAAGGAATAAACGGGACATCACGAAAAAAATCGTCTCCTCGACCCAACTGCCGCAAAGAAAATAGAAGAAGAAGAATAAAATGTAATCTAGAACTAGTTTCCTATAAAACAAATCGCTTCGTCTAAATATCAGCATGAAAAAAAAATCAAATTAGATTGGCATTAGTTTTTATATGAAAATTTTGCCAATGTCTGCCGCTCGATAACCTTTTTAAATCTCTAATCTCTCCCTTTTAAATTTCAACAAACAAAAATAAAAATAAACCAACGAAAAAGAAAATAAATTTTATTTTACCATGACTTGAACTAGGTACTTCTTGTGTAGCCGATACGACAGAAGAATCTGAAGAAGTTTACGCATTCACGACACGGCTCAGAAAACATTTAAAATAGTAATAAATTCAGAAAAAATATTATTAATTTTTTCAAATGCAGGTTTTAATAAAAGTGTCTAAAGACCGACAAATTAAAATAAAATAAAATATAATTAAAATACATTTGAAATTCGAATTTGGAGGGAAGGTGAACGATCTGCCTTAAGGCATTCATTAAGTATACTGAATTAACATAATTATAAATTATGCTGTAGGTACAGTTTACTCGAGTCTCTCATTCTCTCTCGGTCTCCTAAATAAAGTTAAAGAGCTTTCTTTTATGGATTAAGTCGGCAAACGAGCTGACGAGCCACCTGATGGTAAGTAGTCATCGTCGCCCATGGACACCTACAACACCAGAGGATGTTATGTTGCTGATGCGTTGCCGATCTTTAAGAACTGGCTCTTACGTGGAATAGTCGAACCACACAACAAAACCCCCAAGAGGTCCTACCACCCAGCAACTTTCTATCTTTTTATTTTAATATAAATATATATATGTTTATATAAAGTACGTTCTTTTTTCTAACAAAGTCTTTCTTTAAAATTCTTCAATTCCTTCAACCTTAACAAGGTATAATACCTAGGTTACCTATCAAATGGATATAACTAACGAGTTTATTTAGATAGTCATTCATTCCTTTTAAAATATTTGTCAACAATAATAAGTATATTTTTTTACGCTTACGGTTTAGTAGGTGCCAACGAGTGTGCGTATTTTTGGGGAACAAATTGCAGCCAATTTTATAAAACTTTTAATTTTTATAAAATACCTTCCTACCTTGAAAACCATGTCCCATTTCTCTCGTTTTTTTTTTGTAAAAGATCCAAAAAGTTTGTCTATACGACAAGTATGTTATTTTATATCGCGGTTGCATACCAACTCCCTACAAGAACTTTAAACTTCTCTAAAGTGTAAACGCTTTCCGTCCTGTTCTGTCATTAAACCGATCACAACTCTTGAGTCTCCCGAAATGAGGAGGCGGCTCGCTGTGACGCATTTATATTCACGGCTTGATGCATGATGTGAACGCGGATGTCCCCAGTCTTATACTTGTATTCAAGAACCCTTCTATGGCGGCTGTTGTAAGAGCCAGTAACGGTGCTCTTACAGCAACAGTAGTAGAAAAGATGAGCAAAAGCTCGCCTAAAACTCCTGTTGAGTGTGCTATATAAGAAGACAGTGACCAAGGACCGACAAACGCCGATCCATGCGCAGTGGTAATACTTGTTGTCACTAGTATCTGGGTACTTGTGGATGACGATAAGATATGGTATCCAACCTAAGATGAATATGATATACGCGGTGATGTTTAAGTTCGTCGTGGAGTAATCTCGCTCGTATTGCTGTGATCGTCTGTACTGAACTTTTACACGGGCGCGGTGACGTATGTGAACAGCAGAGGCTGACAGAAAATAAGTGGTCAAAATGAAGGGCATAACGTGGAATATAACAGTTGTAGCGCATCTGAAGTAGAAGTCGCCGAAATGCAGACGCTGGCAGTAGTCGTAGTCGAGGTTAAGGTAGGTCCCGACACCGGCCACGGTAAAACCGATGATGAACAACATGATGGCAACTAATCCGATCTTCATGGATATAAATGCCTCGTAATCTGCTTGCTTGCAACAAATACGGTAGTAAGTTTCAGCAGCAACCAACTGTGGAAAAACTTTGTTGTTAGCAACGTTTCCTTAGTTGTCAGCGCTTTTAGCAGCGCAGTTAGGGATATTATTGGTTAGGTCATCGAAGCTAGACCAATCGTTAAAATATTCGCACAGAGCACAGCACGTAAATATACGATGCAACGACATATTAGATATTTTGCGTGATACTTATAATTTTTACTTAGGAGGCCAGAATATTAATAAATGTTATATTAACAATTTCGCATACAGTAAAACATACAGCGATTATTTCTTCTGTGCTTTGCAACACCAATTTATTCCGAATCAAAACGACTTAGCAAAGCACCGGCTAAATAGGAATCGTAACAATGTTTTAGAATTTTCTGCTACAAAAACATTGAAATAGAACTTCTTTTTACGGATTTGATGGCAATTATATATAATCTACTACCATCTACTATTTAGTTGTGACATTTTGTAGTTTTCTTTTAATGTGTAATTTTTGAGTAAGGTAACATTTCACCAACTCGGAGTAATCGCTACTCCCCGAATAAATTCAAGATTAATCGGAATTAGTATGAAATTGCCAGGTAATTTAATGGGAACTGATTCGGAGTTGAAAAGCGACCTTAATGACATAAATAAATACATCGATACACAGAAAAATTATGGGTACTCACGGTGAAGAATAGGCTGTAACAGTATGTAGCAGCTTCGGTGAAGAATTGAAGTACCCCGCAGACGGGAATGGTATCCCATTGTCCAGATAACAGGACAACGGCGGAGATGGGCATAACTCCGGCCGTTAAAATTAAATCAGACATCCCTATACAGGCGTGGAACACATTGCCTGTTGGAGAAATAATAATATAATAATAAATAATAATACGCAATTCGCTATCGATCGAAGTAATAGTTTTCTTAAAAATAAGAAATTTTTTTCGTTGCATTGTCGTACTTATAATAATTTTTCATTATGATTTTTAAGTATGGCTTTTAATGTGCTAATAATACAGTAATACTGACAAAAAAGTTACAATTGCTATGGAAAAAAAAGATTAGGACAGGGTCTGCACTGTGGTGAATAAAGTTATTTTAAATATGTATTCTGTCCATTCCACGTATAAAAAATAGTAAACAAAACCCTCATTTTTTTCTAGACTGTACCTATATACTCTATATAATTCAAAATAAAAATTATTATAAAGTAAAACTTACCGATCCTCTTCAGCGTGTGTTCAACGAAGAAAGAGGCTACAAAGAACCCATTCATCGTTGAACCGATGCACGCGCAGGTGGCAATGAAGATCAGACGTCCGAAAGCTGGCCATTCTCGACTGAGAGTTACCGGGGAATAGAGCCGTGTCGTGTTGGCCGAGCCCGGGAAGGGGGGCCCGGCCGGATAATTATTCATGATTGCGGGACCTGGCGGACAAAAGCAAATATATATAATACTAACTGTCCACCGGCATTAGTTGCTATGCATTTTTTTTCGTCATAAACGTCTCATGCACGCACACAACAACTCACCAGAGTTTCATCACAATAGGATGAAAGGTTTATCAATGCGTAGAAGAGAAACATACAAACATTCATTTTTATTTATATAGACTCACTGCTTCATTAGTCTGGTGATACGTAGTAGATACCGATACCGTTTTTGATACCGTTTATTTATTTGAAAGGTCTTGATTGAAAGCGTTCTTAGCTATTACTTAAGAATAGCTGGCCAACCAGCTAGCCAGCTCTTTTCTAATTCATAAAGGGATGCGAGCAACTTCAACAGATCTTATCAATTTGTAATTTCGTATCCTGTTAGGTACTTCAATAATATTGCAAGAAAATGGTAACTAAGTCTTGATGCTGCAGCAGGGGTTTTTTAAATTCTAAATTGAAACGGTCTTATACGTAGTTTTTTTTTTTTATAATGAAGAGTTCTCTAATGCTGAGAACCTTATTTTAATAATATCGACTTCGGCCCCACTTGGACATCCAAACAGGATGTGTGGACATTCAATGTCCACACATCCTGTTTGCAATATTGTATCTGAAGAACGTACTACCTCGATACCTACCTATTATTTTAAAAGAGTGTCCATGGAGTTTCTTAAGGATTCCACTAGAAACTTCATTAAAGCTAGGGTGTTTTTTGGATTTGAGCGATGTACTTTAAGCTTTCCAATCAGGGGAGCGTGGCACAAGTTTTATGTAATAATGATTGGACGTGGGGTTCTACACTTTTTTATAGCACCTATGGAAAATCCTCATGGGTCCTCTGTCAGACTGGTGACAAAACCGTATTTGTCTTCCCTTGCCCCTATATAGCCATACTTATTACATTTGCATACTGCCTCATTAGTCTAGTGGTCCCAAGTGTGACTGCTACGCTAGTGGTCCTGGATTCGATCCCAGGTTCAGGATCCCAAATTTTTTCTATGAAATTCTCAGTAGCCACTCGGTTAATGGCAACAGGCTCGCCACCTATTAAATGGGACATAAAAACATACTGGCGAACTACTGTACTGGGTGTATATTAGTACACCTCTGGCTAACCATTTGGGGAAAACAGGCGTGATGGTATGTAATTTTGTAATTTTGAACGCAGAAAAGCATTGGCATACCTATGCACATTTTTATGTAACTATGCTTGCAAATAAATAAAATGTTACTGCATTATTAAATTAACAATGGATAATCTGCACGAAGTTTAACACTGTACTTCACTCCTTTGAATAATTAACAACCTAAACTATTCTGCGTCGCTGGTACAAGAACATTTCGAGCTTGCGCAGCCAAAATCACCTCTATTGCAATTAAATACGGGTGATATTAGGGTAATCTGTGTAGCTTGCTGGGAAGCCGTGTGTACTTCAAGCAAACAAATACGACGTAGTAACTTGTTCCCACTAAAGTTTTACTCACTGTTTCCCTGCAACCCGAGTACAAACAAACCAACGTACCTTTTATCCTACTAATATTATAAATGTGCATGTTTGTATGTTTGCTTACTCAATCACGCAAAAACGTCTGAACGGATTTGGATGAAATTTGGCACACGGATAAATAGCTTATAACCAAAACTCACATTAGGATACTAATGGCTAGGCCTAATGGCTAGGCCGTCAGACATGTGATCTTGTGGTTGCCGGTTGGAAACCCACCCATTGCACTACCGATACACGTGAAATCGTAACAAAAACATTAAGCTTAGCACACGGGGTTGACAAGAATACTAGTAATGTGCGACCCATATTGCTGGTAAGCTTTTTTTTTTAAAAAAAAAATCATTTTAGTTTAATGACATAAATTGAAGTGTTTTTCCTCACAAATTTCAAATACTAGCGTTTATTCCCGGCTCTTCTGACTATCCTTCAATCGACCAGGGACTCAAGTCTGCTATTGCAATTTAATCAAAATGTGAATGACAATGACACAGATTGTTAAACTGTCAAAAATCAACAATTCTGAAGTAATTGAATGACGAATTACGACGTCAAAATAAAATAGAGAGCAATGATAGCCTAGTGATAAGACCATTGGACTGCCAAATCAAAGGTCTCGATTTTGAATCCAAAATGTCTGACTTTTCGAAGACATAATATGCGTATTAACGCGCTTAAACGCTGAAGGAAAACATCGTGAGGAAACCTGCATGCTTTAGAGATTTTCTCGACGGCGGTGTATGAAGTCTGCCAATCCGCATTAGGCCAGCGTGGTGGAATACAGCCTAATGCCTCTCATTCTGAGTGGAGACCCGTGCCCAGCAACTGACAATGTAATGGGTTGATGTTATGTTATGTAATAAAATAGCAGATTTGGCTCCCAATGTGTCTGTGTCGGATTAAAATTGTTACTGCAATGCACCGAAATGGAATACATATACGTAATCGCGTAAGTGTCTGCGCGTGTGTGTATGACACAACATCACTCACACAGCACCAGGCCCCTTCGTTTCTGTGGAAATCCTGAAAATTGAATTTCCAATATCACCTGACCTGAAATCTAACAATGCCTTTGTTAGATTTTCCGAACAGATGAGAGGTCAGCTTAAATTGAAAGTACAGAACTACAGACTAAAGCTAGATTATGTAACCGTGCGTACCTTGTTGGGAAAATACAATTCCTAAATTTGAATTCTAGAAATTTACACTGAAAAGCATACAATAATGGTCGGTAGGTAGATAAGTACGTCATTATACCGCATGTTTCATTTCAGTGGAAATTCAAAATTAGCCAAATAAAGACAATACTAGGAAACTAGAATGCAAAATTTAGTTCATAACAATATCAGACAATAATTCGAGGTATTCTATTGCAGAGTACCAGTCTATATACAGATAAATTCGTAGCGAAATTGCGAAATGGATATATGTTTTTTTTTAAAGATTATGTCGGTAAACGAGCAGACAAGTCACCTAATGGGTTGTAGTCATCGCCGGCTTTGGACACCTGCAAAACCAGAACAGTTGCTGATGCGTTGCCAAAACTTAAGAGCCCCTACGGACGGCAGAATGCTAGACCCGCAGTAACCGAAGGGGAACTAATTCTCGTTCCCAAAAGTCAACACACACCAAGGAACTTTACGACTATCTCCAACGTAAGGGTGGTCGCCAGCCAGTCAGACCCCAAGAAGTTCTCCGAGCAAGTCAGATATTTTCTCGCTTATCACGAGATCTGAATGGCAGTGAGGAACTGTATTCTAACCTGTCCCCAAACCGGGGTAATATCGCTTGTTCAATGTTCATTCCAAATAATATATATTTCTTATCTAAATATATATAAAACTCAAAGGTGCCTGACTGACTGACATAGTGATCTATCAACGCACAGCCCAAACCACTGGAGGGATCGGGCTGAAATTTGGCATGCAGGTTGATGTTATGACGTAGGCATCCGCTAAGAAAGGATTTTGATAAATTCTACCCCGATGAAAGTTCATATGGAACAAAGTAACTATTCCACGTGGACGAAGTCGCGGGCAAAAAGCTAGTCATTTATATAATTTTAATACTTGGAATATATTTTCATTCACATTTTATACTTGAAATAAAAGTGCATACCAACATCAGGGTACGTATTACCTACCTAATTTATAATATTTATTTTAATATTCGTTTTAGTTTATTTTAACATAACCTATTGGAGTAAATTATTATTAGCATATTATAATTAAAGTAGCTTTTATCCACAATTTGCGTAGAATTTGTAATGTTTTGACCTCACGGTATGTATTTTTATTTTTTTGTAACACGTTCAATGGTTGTTATGCTCGCACATATAAAAATCCTCACCACCAAATTTACCAAATGTAATCCGGAGTGCATTACACAAACATTTTCGGATATCGTGTAACGTGCCTTCGTTTCCAGTCCTCGCTTCATCATCATCTTCGCTTTCCGGGAATACAGGCGTGATTGTATATACAATCAGGGTTTAGCAGCAGAAGTGTAGACCCACAGTTCCCTGGTATGTTTAAGTCCCATGTAATTGATGTAATAGGGGGCGAGAATTAACCAGACACAAATCTAAACTCCGAGCTGTTGAAATAAAACTAGGTACTTTTTAAGGATTTTATCGCGTTGTATTAATATTATTGAATTCCCGACGTTTCGGATCCTTTACAGCATCCGAGCTGTTGCTGAGAATTTCATAAAAAGAGGACTGAACTAACGAGGCAATTTTCTCAATTTTCAGTTCAGTCTAATAAACTATTTATTATACATATAAATATGACACAAAGTATATTTATATGCAATATATGTCTTGTTTCAATAATAAAATACCAAACACTGACTTAAAACTGATCTCAAAATTTCTAATGCCTGTAAAAATTGTCAAAAAGTCAAAGTCAAAATGTTTTATTTCAATTAGACTATTAAAAAAGGTTATCAAAAATTCAAAACCAGTTGCTAATATCGTGGTTCCTAATGTCGTGTAGGAAAGATAGGCTTGAAGGAAAAGCCCACTTAGTAAAAACGAGATCATTATGGATATAGCTAGAAATAATGATGTTAGGTGCTTACTTTATTTATTCGCTGTGATAGCAGTAGACATGACGCAGCAGGGCGCGGTGGCGCCAGCGTCTGCCGCCATTATCGCTCCGTTTCCCGGCTGATACAACTGTACAACAAAATGACAAAATGTAACAACAATACTAAAAGAGCTTGAGATGCTGAGTAAACCTATACCTGGAACGCAACAAATATGTACAGTCAACAGCACATCAAGTTACGCACAACGTGCCATATTTCCCCAATGGATAATAAACTCTATAATTTGGAGGTTAAATTAAAAATCGATTGAAGAAATTTGACAGTTTTGGATACCGTGATGTGATGTTGACTGTACATACATTCGAAATATGAATGTGTTCTAAAAAACGAGAATAACTAGCGCGGTATGGTCCCAGACTAGACACATCCCGACTAAATTAACGCGTTCGGCGAAAAAAAGTACAGAGTATAACAAACTTAATATGCTACTGTATTGTCATGAAGACAAGGTTGAGATTCCTTTCTTTTTTTCCTGGCAATGGCTTATTTATGCTCGTTCGCCATTTATTGTTCAGTTTTATGGGAGTTGACGTTAGTAAAACGGCCAGATGTACGGCGTTTGTCGGAAACTATTGGCCCAAATAATTAAGTAAATAAATTTCATGATCAACGTAATTAAATTTGTTTTGTGATGTTAAAGATAATTAATTACTCCTTTGATTTGACGAGTAGGTAACGCTCCGAAATCGGATTGTGAAATGTTTTTGATTCGTTTTAATGTGCTTGGAATATGTCAAGATGTTGTTTATTAAATTTATAGTCTGTTTCGTTCTTAGTATGCCATATTAATAGATGAAGTGTCATTCGGCTGACTGCATTGAAATAATTTTTCAATTTCTTCTTAATTCTTTCAATTTCCAGGTCGAGTCAAGTATAAGGTTTTATTGAGGAAATCCTCCATAGCATGCCTATCCCTAGACTACCTCATTAGTCTAGGAGTCACCACTTGTATGTTATTTTTATGTTACGATTCCGGAAAAATGGAATAAATAGTTATCTACTACCTACTCACTCACTGTCGTTTTGCAAATGACAGCCGCGCTAAAGTGTGGCCAGTAGTGTAGTACTGCATACCAGGCATTACGTGGTTTGTTAGAATGAGATAGAAATAAATCGCATTGTACAGTCTCAATCAATTTTTTACCATAGTTTCGACAAGGAAGGTTCATACCATGGTGCGTGGTTTGAAAACGGCAACCGAAACGGCCATGATCGACTTATCAACATTGAAATGTATCGTTGTTGATAAACTATTATTTCGACAAAATGTCAATTTTCTCAGTTTCCGCCGTATAAGTGACGTCATCACACGTTTATTGTTTTTTATTTTTTTTCTCCGAAATGGCGAAATAAAAAAGTAAATTAAAATGTTTTGGATCTCTTGGAAATACAAAGAAACATTAACAATATCTAAACATTTTAATTGACATTACATTATATTTACATTATTTTTGATTTGATGGATTAATAATTTTGAAATGTCAATTGAAAGCGAACTTTCATTTGACCAATACTTTTTCTCAAGCTTATAGTGTGACGGTATGTCAAGGTAGATATCTAACGAAAGCTTTAGTGTTGGTATGGGCTCCGTGCTCAAGACCAGACTAGTTGGTGCCCAGAATTCTATGAAAGCAGTATAAAATTGAGATGAAACTACTTTTACGGATTTTATCGCGTTGTATTTATTTTAATTCCCGACGTTTCGGATCCTTTACAGCATCCATGGTCACGGGTAGACTAAGTTGTTGGACGTCTTAATGTTGCAATTACTAATAGCTACCTTAGATTTTTGTTATTTATTGGCGCTCCGATTCACGCAGAACGAGCTCACCGTATCCTTCGGTCTTGCAGTTTTGGGCTTGAATTTTGACTTTATGGAATCTGTAATGGGGTTCCAAGCAGGTGGTAAGCCCCAGCCATTATCTCTATTGAAATTTGGATGTTTTTTAATTTCAATAGCCTCGCGAATCATCCTGGGAATCGGTCGGAAGGAAGTCGGGAATTAATTAATATCAATACAACGCGATAAAATCCGTAAAAGCAGTTTTATTTCAACGTCTAATATTCGCGTAAGTGTTAGAAACCAGTACAGCAGTATAAAAACCTGTCTGTGAGTATCATCATCATCATCATCATCAGCCTATGTTCGTCCACTGCTGGACGTAGGCCTCTCCTAATGAACGCCACAGAGCCCGATCTTCGGCTGTGAGTATGTCATGGAGGAATTAGGGTTAAATCCCAACACCCTCCCGAAAACGTTCTTAGGTACGCCAAAATCACCATACCGTTAACGACTATTTCTCTTGCAGTAAATAAAAACACAAAGAACTTTAAATGCAGTGAGTAAAAACGACTGTTGACCCACTAAGCGACACTTGAACCTATTCAGCAAAACCCTGCTTGCATTCCATCTGCAACAACTAGACATATATCTTGCATACACGCTCTTATTACTTCCAGTAACGACGTTTATTTTTAACAATAAAATAACATAATCTAATATTACGCTTATATTCCCCGACGAGTTAGGCAGAGGGGTACTAATATACACTCAAAGTACGCCGGTATATTTAGTTCCCATGTTACAGGGGGCGAAACGATACAAATCCAAACTATGAGCTGCTACTGAGAATTCATTGATAAACCAAATAAAAGTTTGCTCGACTTGATAATAGAACACAGGACCTCTAACATACCAGTCGTGCTTTGAACCACTAATAATGAGGCTAATGAGGATTTTTGAGAATGCTTTAAAATTAATGTTTGTTAGGTATATCAGTAAATTCTTTGGACATTTTGGCACCAGGCTATCTACTTATATGACTGTGCTGTATTTCATAAAACGGATTTATCATTTGGCAAAAGCGATCGCAATGAAGGTAGTCCCATGGCATCGTTAGCATAAGGAAAATTAACGTAACGAAATGCAGTTGTTCTGTTCTTGAAAATACCAACTTTTCCTCTGATGGCTAATGGCCGGTTTCAATAATAAATCCACCAGTAGATTTGTAGATTTGTTTGGTAGGCTTTTGACGTCACTTTTAAGGACGTTAATTCAAAATCCCATCTCTAGTAACTAAGCAATTCTACTAACGGATTTGCTATTGATACCAGTGAGGTCACAACTCCCGTATTCTTTTGTTTTGATAACTAGTTTAAGTAGGTACATAAGTCTCGGTTATTTAGGGTTGTCACTAACACGTAGAATACTTATAATCGAAGCGTCGCGTCGGTGACGCGTCGAGGCGTCGCGTCGTCGCGGCGTCGGGCGTTAGGGGCGATGGCGAATATCGAGAAAGCTCACTCAAGTCAAGGCGTCGGCGAGCATGCTTCGTTTATTGCTGTCGCATAGGCTCATAGTTTATGTCATAGGATCAAAATGGCTAATATCTTCTGCGCGATTTAAGTCTTTTCTATTAACTTCCTTTAGGGTACTTAAATGATTATATATTGCGGCGCAGTTAGATATCTGTTATTTATAACCTTCATTCTTCTAATCTTTTTCTATTAAGTATTATTATCTCCTTCCCTTATTTTTTATCTTCTTCCATTCTTCCCATCTTCTTCCATTCTTCTTATCTTCTTCCATTCTTCCTATCTTCTTTCATTATTATTATCTTCTTCCATTGTTCCCATCTTCTTCCATTCTTCTTATCTTCTTCCATTCTTCCTATCTTCTTTCATTATTATTATCATCTTCCATTCTTCTTATCTTCTTCCACTCTTCTTATCTTCTTTCATTATTAGTTCTTCCATTCTTATCTTCTTTTATTAATATTAACTTCTTCGATACTTCCTATTTTCTTCCATTCTTCTTGTTATCTTTCATCGTATTATCTTCTGCTATTGATCAGTAACTTAATGGTATAAACAACGTCTGACACGAAAAAGTTCAATATATCTAAGTAAACGAATTTCTTTGTTCCCATATCTTCAAAGTGCTCATCTTATTTTAACTATGTATCATCCTCCGCGACTTATCCCAACTATATTGGGGTTGGCTTCCAGTCTTACCAGATGCGGCAGAATCAATATCAATATTTTACATGAAACGACTGCCTCAGAAACATCAGACCTCCGAAACCCAATTTCTGGGCAATATCGATATCCGGAGGGTCGACTGGTTGGCCGGCTTTTTTGGGCTTCTGAGTACCACTAACAATTGTCATCGATGTTCGTATGACAACCGGGACCGACGGCTTTGCGTGCTCTTCGAGGCACGGAGGGGTTTCGATGTGTTGACAATGGTCACCCATGCACAGACTGACCGCAGCGAGCGCGGCTTATTTTAATTATGTACGATAAATTAATTAATTTCCAATAAAAAAAAATAACTCATCAAATAGGTACCTATATAATGTTAAGTTCTTTTTTCTGTGAATATTTATCCGAAAGAAATAATGTAAGTACTACCAACATAGATTCTATTATATTATAATCCATACAATTCATTACTAATATTACGCCCGAGAATAATACCCAGATTTTTTCTAATAAACAACCACATTAGTGTAGTTGTCCTAAGCTCAACTGCTAGGTCCTGGGTTCGATTCTTAGACCTAGAAAAGTTATTGGGGTTTTCTATGAAAATCTCTGTAGCAGCTCGGAGTTGAGATTTGGGCCCGGTTCGCCCCCTAACCCTTATTACATGGGGCCTAAATATACCGACGAATCGTGGGTATACATTAGTATCCTTCTGCATAACCCTTTGTGGATACAGGCGTGATGGTTTATTGGTATTTTTCTAATGAGTCTGTAATTTGTTAGTAGATGGACATTGCACAACATTATATTAAGTAATATTTAAAGATTTATGCTTGCAACTACATGCAGAAACTTTCAGACCAGGATTTTTCAAAATATATTTAGGTACTACAGGTACCCTACTTTATTAAGTACCGCTGCACTGCTTCATGGCCTAAGTGTGGCTTCAGAGCATAAAGTACTAGATTCAATGCCCACGAAACTATTCTTGTGTTTTTCGATTAAGTTCGAAGTTTCGAGTCGGGTCCGTTTAACGCGAATAGTCTCGCCTTCAATTAATTACATTGGACCTAAAACAATACCGCCGGGGTGGGTGTATCAATATCTACACCATTGCTTAACCCTTCGGAGAATATAAAGTTTATGGCATGGCACGTGTTAATTAGGCTAATAATGACTACGAAACGGTCAAATAGTGCCAAAGTACATTACCTAAGTAGATACCTACCTACTACATTTACGCATACACAAGTAACTACTTACATTAAATGTTAGGTATCTTTGCCCACAGTTTTCAGGTAAGTTTCTAATTTTGCCTGCAAATACCTAGCTAATATTACCTACAAAATCCACTTAAGTACCTACCGACGTGTTTGATAAGTAACATAAACGCAGGTAGGTAGTTCAAGTTTGGTTACACGATGACAATTAAATTTAAATGTAGGTATAAAGCTATATTTGAATTTTTACCTACTGGAAATAGTATCTAAGCTTTTCTTGGGTTAATGAATAAGTAATTATTTAAGTATTATTGTTTTTTAATTGTTGAAAATAATACGCAAGGAAAATTACCTAAATCTCAAACCGCAATTTAAAATCAAATTGTGCAATGAAAACGAAGCAGTTGATAATGGAAACAGTGAAATATGATTCGTTCAAGTTTTATTTTTATACTTTTATACTTAATTTCAACATTGATTGAGTGTAGCCGTTGTTTGTTGTAGGCACCGGCCGGCTACCGGCTCAAAACAATATCATAAAGCTACGATATTGCCACAGCTTTAAACAAATAAAAAATATAATAGCTGAAATACATATAGGTACCTACTTAAACGTATAAAAACACTGAAAATCACGATCGCAAATAATAGGTTACAAAATAATCATTAAAAACTAGTCGCTTACCTTTGTAAACACCCAACTTGTTGACAGGGATGCGTCGAAAAACTCGCAAATTTAAATTCTATTTCGCAAACTACTGTAAATTTACAACTTTGTACTTAAACTTCAGCGTACGAAGTGCAGTTAAGTCAAAAACTTAATTTAAAACAGTGAGAAAGTCCAATAAGACATTACTAAATTTTGTTTTAAAAGAAACATTTTGGATTCGGATTTTACTTGCAAGCGTGCGGTATTCGCGAAGTCCGTTTATCCTATGCCGCTGCTGTTATCTTAATGAAGAACATCGGGGAATATAAGCAGTTTTGTTGCTAGGTGTGGTGGGGTTGTACTGGGTAGGGGCTCTGCTGCGCCTAAGGGTAGTTTCATCCCCTTGCGCAGGGTGTCGCACGAACTTCGTGCTGGCAAGGGCGACATCGAGGCGGATGACGACAGATGAGACGAACATAAAACAGACAGTTAATATTATGACGAAATCCTTTGTTAAGTAGGTAGGTAGATTGGTAGTAAAAAGGTTGTAGGTACTCCGATTAAAAGGGGATATTCCTATAATTTTATTGAAATAGTACTGTATTGCTTACAATATTGTTCGGACTTCGGGCGTAACATTTTGAGATTCGCGGTCTTTTGAGTTGAGCTGAAAACTTCATGACACTGAAAACTTGCTTTCTACATAAAATTTCCAACACGATAATAACAACAACACAAATTCTAATTAATAGTTACTTATATATAATAATATAATATTTAATAAAATAAAACAAAAAAATTATGGCTGTTTATAAATAAAATAACTATATAAAAGGTTTTATTAACGAAACCCTAAACTATCCGCACGATGGAACAATAATTGCTTTTACAGTGTGTCTAATAATTTTTAGATAGGTAGGTACCTACCTACTTACTAACGAAGGATAGTTTACTTACCTATTTTAGTTCAAAGTTTATGTAATATTTTCCTTCGCAGTCGATTTATAATATTACTATCATCGATGATAGATGAGTTAGTTAAACAGGGTGAAATTGAAAAGACGCGATAAATTAAAATACCTATTATAATTTTATGTATGTTTACCTACACCTAACAAAAAAAAATATAGAACACGTGATTCTGGAAAATAATTATACTTTTATAGTGTTGTAAAGGGAATTTGGCCATGACGCTAGTGCCTAAACTGCTATTTTTCGCGTGAATGAAAAATATTGGTACCTACTTAGGGGCCGTCCATTAATCACGTGATGTTATTTTTGGCATTTTTAACCCCCCCCTCCCCGTTGGTGACACATGATGAGGTTTAAGACTACCCTCCCCTTATATCACGTGTATTTTTTAGTACCTACAAAGAACCTTAATTTTTTTTTAATATTAAAAAATACAGGTTTATGTATCATCTAGTTCAGACATTGTTTTAATGTAAAACGTATGAGGTTAAACAATTTGCGCATACGTGCCAAAACAACATAATAACTGACACTGACAAGCTGAGTCCGGCGGGCGGTTGTCGCGCGCGGCTCGCGGGAACTTCACTTCGTTCGTTGCCTGGTAACGGCGAATCAAGGTCACACTACAAGCCGCTTCCGATTTTGTACCTACGCGTTTGACGAAACAATAAATACATGTAACGCCGGTTTTCGGTTGAGTATCGCGCAAAAAAATAAATACACGTGATATATATTACTACACCCCCCCTCCCCCTTGTGATATTTCGTGAGTTTTTATGGACCCCTCCCCCCCCTTTCGAGCCTCACGTGATTAATGGACAGCCCCTTACTTAAATGATAGGAAGTGCAAAGCGTTCATAAACATTACGTAAGTAGGTTGGCACCTACTTAGTACATAATTAACTGCATAGGTAATGATTAACCGGGCGCGTCGCGCGAATATTTTTATTAAGTAAATAATTGCTTGAAATTATTTATTTGTGTTTTTTTAGTTAAGAAGCCGGCGGACCGAATTTCTCGTACAAACGTAATTCCGAAATAAATTGTAATTCAAACACAATTTAATCAAATTCTATTATTATTCGGAGTCTGATACCGTTAATCTAGGTTCCTACGTTACCATTTCGTCCAAAATACTTCACTGGAAATAAATGTAAGTCAATGCAATTTTTGATAGCTTTACCAAGTTTGGAACGATTTTTCGGTATTTTATTTCCAGTGAAGTAGTCGTAGACGAAATAGTATCGTAGAAACCTAGATTAACGGTGTACAAATCCGAATAATAACATAATTTGATAGAATATTGTCTGGATTACGATTTATTTCGGTATTACGTTTTTGTGAGCAATTCAAGCTCCGCCGGACCCTTAAATGCCGATATTAATGCCTAACTGAAGATACTATTATCTTTTTTCGTTTGCACCATCTAAGATAAAAAAGTTAAAAAAGTTTTTTTTTTATTTACTTACATCATTGAAATTATATTAGAAAATCAGTGTAGGTGTAGTAGAATGTGGGTCGGGAGGCCTTTACCTTGCAGTGGGACGATTACGGCTAAATAAATATGGTTTAAGAACTTTATAGGTACCTAGATATCTCAAAAAGAATGAAATTCTCATAACATGAGAAAAATCATTTTGACAGACAATGTAACAGTTAAATACACAGTTAAGTATTTAAAATGTGGAGAAATTAACAACAACATTGAAAAACGTTTTAAAAAGGTATTAAACCCTATAAAACATGTTTTTTCAGTGCTTACTTGAAAGTAGGTACCTATACACCTTTAAAGACGTCTGATTTTTTATATTTCTAAGCAGTTTGTTGTAAAGCTGTGCTTCTTCATATAACACAATTTTCTTTCCATAGTTTGTTCTAGCCACAAGAAATCTAGACTACATAAGTAGGTATCAAGATTAGGTAATTAGCAGCACATCTATTCATGGGTCATCTTCAAAGGTGCATGGAAACTTGCATCAAATTTAGCTCGATAATTTACATAGTATAAGTAGGACCTAATCTAGAACGTAGATGAAGCGAAAGTGGTGTGACAGGATCGTCGCATAGTCTCCGCCACAAAATAAATATTACTCTGTCTACCCCAATAGGAGATAGGAGCGAAAATATTTAGATAGGTAGGTAGGTATATGTAATAAAATTAATATATATTCTAAGATTTTCGCAATAAAGTGGGATACGACGAAGCGGGTGACCTTTCGATTAAAACCACAGACAATTTAAAACCACGCGGGTGTTTCGCCTCGTTACGTTTTGTCGGGTTACGGGAGCGAGGCTTTATTTTTCACGACCCCAGCACCACCACCAATCTAAACTAACCCCGCTCAATCTGAGAGCAAACCCGTGCCCAGCAGGATAAGTAGGTACTAGGACTATAAATGGTTTTATATGGATGACGGATGACCTTACAAGTGTTCAAATGTGATATTATTATTACTTAGGTATGTTCCTCTGATCTAGTATCGTAGTGAAACGGGGTATTGAGCTCCCTATAGATTATGGTCAAGCTACACAAACACTAACATAAATCTATGAAACCCATAGGTATTTTAAAATATGTAAATGTCAGAAATTATGAATGTTGGACTAATTTCGAATGCTAGGTAGGTACTACCTCAAATATTACAGATATTACAATAAATATATACCTATTCATTAATGAAATGAGAATTCCTTCCATGTGCCTTCTAAGAATTAAACATAAAATAGGTAGGTATAGGAAGATGACCTTCCTTTCAGGAATTCAGGATTTTGTAGAATCGAAATTAAAGTCAGAGTTTTTTTCTAATAGAAGAACAACTAGCGACATCTTGTAAAATAATAAGTAATCATTCTGATTTCTGACAGTTAACTATTTGGGTTGCCAGTAAAAGACATTAATGTCAGCTTGGCATTATTTATGACAATAAATACCTACGAACCTTTCTTATTCTTCTTTTGCTTTCTTATAAAATCGCCATATTATATTTACTATCATTGATAAAGAGTAAGTACTATCAGTATTTTTATGGTAAAGAATGTTTATTTGTCACAGTTTTAAGTTAGTTATATTTTTTGGGTTTGGGATTGGGTCCAAATAGTAAAAGATCGAGATAGATGGAGACATGAGGGGGAGCCCTTTGTCCAGTGGGACACACTAGGTTAATCATAGTCTTACGTAATCAAAATAATATAGTTTCTGATGTGTACACACGTCACGATGACAAATGATGATTGCTTATCGCCACTATTGTGACAAAATAGTGGTACGAGAGCTCCAAAGGGCAAACTGTATAATTTGATGTTGTAGGTATGTGACAAAATAATATCGGCATATCATAATTTTATTGGATAAAAAATAGAAATAGAGTAATTAACGTAGGCATAGGTTTCAGGGCGAATATCACTTCGACCTTTGTCACAGAGGAAAATAGCTGAAGATTGGGCTGTGTGGCGTTTAATTAAACAAGCCCATGAACAGCCTGCAGTTGCCGTTTATGCGCTGATGATGAAGAAGTTGGATGAACTCTGCTAGATCCAACATGTAGGCACGCTATAGCTTGACTTGTAGCGATGTGTATTCGATCAAAATAATTCTTTATATAATTAGAAGTTTCGCGAACGACCGCGTAGGTAAAAGCGCTCAGATAAGTAAGTTCTTTTATGCAAAATAGTATAAAAATTAGTGAGGACATTAATCACTTCAATTATTATCTTTACACCAAGTTTTTATGTTAGGATTTTTTAATACATACTGCAAAACCACTAGACAACTCTAGACGTCGTTCCATAGTTTTAACGTACATTTATAATTATATATTTCTTGTAAAATGGAGCTGGCAACATTAAACAAATACGTCAGTCAACACCGTCAACACGACGTAAAAAAAATGAAGTTTGGCGATAAAGATTAAATTTATTTCAATTTTATTTCAAGTTGTCGGCTATTTATAAATAACAATGTCACCAAAAATAGTTGATATTACCGCAGAGTACACCCGGGTGCATTTCTTGCATAGATTCTATTAGTAATTGTGAGTTATTCTATCATCGGCATCGGTAAGTAGTGGATGTGGATGATATAAAACGTTCTGACCTTGGCAGTATATCAAGTGTAAAACAGCGGTTGATTTGATTGAGTGCCGGAGGAATACCTCTGGCAACAGTAGAGGGCAATATATAGCAACAAATCACACGTTCTCATTCAGTATTGAAACTAGAGTTGACACAAATTTTTATATTCACGATAACAGATCCAGTACTTATTTTATTTTATTAATTAATTTATTTATTCTATTAGCGTTCCAAAGCGTAAAATAATTGTGTTTTTTTGTATGGTATGTTGTGAATCCTGTTAATTTTTTTATAACATTATTTTATAATACCAGTTTACTGGGTTAGTATTTAAAATTATTGCTTTTTTAGTTACATTTTTGTTTTATTTATATCATTTTTGTTTTGTTTTTTTTAGTCTATGTCTAAAACACCTGTGAAAACAAGTTTTCTTTTGTAGGTACTTACTTCTAGATGTTCTATGAGAACTATTCAATGACCTATCATACTTCATAAATTATAATTATTTGAATATGTAATTTTTAAATTATCTTCTTAAATATTATTCTTAATTAATTTTCATATTCTTACATATTCAGAGACTAGGTCGGGTTTTTATTTATTTTCTAAAAAGCAACTAAAGATTAATGCTTGCCATTTACAATACAAGATAACTGCAATATTGTGCATTCATAATTACACAAATCATCTATAAAATCCATATTGTTATATATGTAGATTGTAACTGTGTTGTGAAAATTATTTTAGATGTTTCTAAATTGTTTGCAATGATAACATAATCAAATTTTGCTGAAAGCAGCCTTTATCAGGGCATTTGAAAACTAATGAAATAATTCCAATGACTCTTTTCTTTCCAGGAATTAAAACAAAACTTGTTCAATATGGAAGGTAACATCAAACAGAATATAGCTAATATACTCAGCACACTGACAATACTGTCATGTTTATTCCTCAAAGTGCCACAGATTATGTACATCAGAGAGAAATGTTCCGCAGAAGGCATATACATGCAAGCTATGATCATGGAAGTCATAGGGTAAGATATACCATTCAATTCAATCTTATGTTAAAATATTGAATATTCCTATACTATTCATCCAATTTTGGTAAAACTTTGCTGATTATGTTTACCTGCCAAGGATTCTGTTAAAAAAATATAGGTAGAAATAGACATTGAAATGCATACTGGGCACAAATGGCAAAATGCCATTTGGAACTCAAGCAGGCGGCAGGCCCGTCACTTGCTGGGAGCTCTGACCGGACATTTCGGAACTAACGCTCTACTGCAAAAGATGGGCCTGACAGAGACATCAGACTGCAGGGCCTGCAAAAGGGAAATTGAGAGCATGGAACACCTTCTGTGTACATGCGACGCAATGGCTAGAAAGCGTATGCGCCTCTTGGGGCAGGGTTATCCAAGACCAGAGGACTACAGACTCTTACCCCCAGGCCTCATCATAAAGCTCATGGAAGAGCTGTTTGAAGAACTGGGCGGGGATGAGTCATAGGCATCTAAGGGAAGCACAAAAGATCCCATTGGGTCGAAGTGCACTGTGGCATTGCTGCCGCGGCCCTATACAAGATAAGATACTGGGCACAGCTAGTGTAAATTATTGACAACATTTCGAAATAAAATACTGTTTCTTTGTTTTCCTATCCTGAGTTCCAAAACATTTTTATATTTCTTCATTTTGGGAAAAACGAAAGTGTGATGATGTCACTTATATGGCGGAAGCTAAGAAAATTTAAATTTTGTCAGAATAATAGTCAATTAAGGCACTCAACAGCAAAATAGGTAATGTAAAGTTATGAATAATTACGATAAATGCCAAACAGACCAATAATATATTTTTAAGATTAAAAAAAATTACGTCATTTCAATGTTCAACCAGTTCATCCGTACAAATGCTGTCATTTGGCACTCACATGTGTTCAAAGTCGAAAATAAATATGAAAATTATTGAATACTTAACGGGAAAATAAAAAATATGGCCATCCTATTTTTCAATCTAGTTTCTACTAAAATTATAATATATGGGTGTCAAAAAATGAAATGTTGTCAATTATGTGCGCAGATGTGTATATTATACAAGTAAGGACAACAATAATCACTTATTTTGAAATATCTTTGTGCCGAGTGAATGAACTGAACTGCAGACATGCAATGTTATTTCATTGGAACTGTACAGTAAATTATAATAGATATAATCTGGGTGTCTTTAAATCACGAGTGAATCGGTTTCCTCTCGGCAAGCACACTGTCATAGATCACCGTGTCACTTAACATCAGGCAAACTGGTGGTAAAGTGTAAGCCTATAACGATTAAAAAAAAAATTAGTACCCTCTTAGTAATACACACATGTTTATGCTACATATAGTTACACTTTTTTCTTTCATTTTGTATTTGCATTAGACAAGATAACTACAGCAATGAATAAGACAAAACTAAGCATACAGAGATTATTTATAATTATTGTTTGTTTTACCTTATTGTTCACTAGTAAGGAGGTAAGTGTATGTGTCTCCTTCACCGGTGTTAGTATTACTTACCAAGTTTGATTAGTAATGAGTCATAGTAAAATATTAGAGCTAAGTATTTGTTTGGGTCGTATATAGCAGTTACTGAATACTGACTGGGGGATGTTAGATGATCTCTGGACAATCACCGATAGATGATGATTAGACAATATTGTGAGGGCAGTGGGGATCAGTAAGTGCGACTTGTCATCATCATCAGTCTATATCCGATCTTTCCTCATCCAGTCACTGCCATCTGCCTTCCGCAAGTCGTTACTTTACGTCACCGGGCGTCCTATACTATATATTACCTAGATGCGTTCTCCGCTCGAGAACTCGCTTGCCCCAGCGTTTGTCGGTTCTCTGACAGATGTGACCGGCCCTTTGCCTTGTTCAGCTAGCTAATCCTTCGAGTTATGTTGGTAACTTTAGTCCTCTGACGGATAAATTTCGTTTCGAATTTTATTCTTTAGAAAGACTCCGAGCATAGCTCTCTCCATAGCTCGTTGTGCGACTTTAAACTAGTGTACCAGTCTCACGACTCCGTCGGTCATTACTTGTATCGGTTACCAGTGCGACTTGTAGCACGATAAAATGGCAATTTTGATTAACCATATTGGCAGAGGTGGCAATTTTCGGTCCCCCCAGGTCACACAGCTGGCCATAGTGTTCAATAATAGTTACTATAAAATTCTCACATCATTTTTACTAATCTGTTATCTAAGCATAATGATGATATATTTATCTTCTTAAGATCATTATAAACTGGGGCAATTGAAAGCAATGTATGCTGTTATCTTGAACAATAGATTTGATACAATATTTGGACTAGGGATGATTAATATTTCGTGTTAATAGCTACATCGTAAATTGTATCACTCTATTATAAAACTATCGCTCAAATGCATTCCTCTGGTGACTTTTAATTCCCGGCACAACTAAAACTGGGTGTAAACAGTTTCATTGTGTTCTGGAAAGCCAGAACCTGATCGCTATCTCGGCCGAAGGTAGGGGAGAGTTTTGGTGTTTGCCCGAAACGGTTAGTCGAAAATAAGATTGTTACTTACTTTCTATGGCCCAGAGCTAGAACCCCGAAATAATTTCCTGTCTGGTCAAGAGTTCTAATTTAGAAAGAAATTTTGGCTACAGTCTTGAACTAATGAGTAGTCCGGCTGTATTCTTTAGAGCCGACTTAGACCCAGCTCTTACTCAACATAATCTCGATCGATCGAACATGGTTAATACTCGATCGGCTAAGTTTTTGCTGAGAGCAATTCGAAAATTGAAATACAAAATAGTAATGAGGTTTTATTCCTTTCAGATTCACGTTAATGACATTATACAACTTTACCAATAGCTACAGCATTATGACATACATGGAGTACCCAATAATATTGTTGCAAGTCTACATAATGTTCTACTATTGCCTGAAGTATAAGGACATGTTGTGTATGCCAGAAGTACCCATAGCTGCTATTGTCTACGCGATCACAGTCATTGGATTTGCAACCAGCATTTTACCGAAAACTATACTTTCGTACGTGGTGGTAAGTGTTTTTCAAACTTATTTTGGTTCGATATAGGTAAAGTGTGTTGTAGATTTCGCAACATAATCTGGTTCAAAATCTACCAATTCATTTGACCTCTTAATTAAAGAAGGAGTGGCGCCGGGTTAACGTTGTCGCTCGCTTGATTCTTATAATTAACAGAACCAAATAATGAATACTGTTCCTTCACTCGTTTAAGCATCTCGTAAGAAATATCAGACTTGCTCGGTGGTATGATCTCTTGGGGTCTGACTGGCAGGCAACCTGCCGACCACAGAATGACAACAAAATCCGACATAAGGGTTACCTCGGATTCTGTCGTAAAGCTCCTGGATGTGTGTTTCGACTTTTGCGTGTAAGAGCCAGTTCCCCCTCGGTTACTGCGGCTCTGACAGCCTGCAGTCCATCGGGGCTCTTATGGTAACTCCTTTGATGTTGCAGGTGTTCATGGGCGACGATGACTACTTACCACCAGGTGGCTCGTCAGCTCATTTGTCACATTATCCAATAAAAAAAAAACAATTTTTTTGACGGATCAGTTAAGGACAAACTTAACTGATCCGTCTGAAGGCTGACGGCTGCCAATAGCTTTGTTAATAATTAAAAAGGCTCATTTTAATAACCTTTTTAATTAATAGTAATAGCCTTTTTAATTATTACACACGAGAAGCAAGTGCGAAGTTTTAATGAAACTACGTAATTGTTTAAAGCTTACGTGTTTTACTTCAGCGAAGTATGGCAATAAGTGGAGCGTGATATCATTTCATTTGAATTAGGTCTGTCGTCTTAGGCGGCCATTTTAAAGATTTGGGTGAGGGTGAGAAATAAATTACAGCTAGATTCGTACTAGATCTAATTTCAAAGCAATTTTATGAAGCGATATGCTAAGCACTTAGTTCCCCTTTGACCAATTGTAATAGGATCACGGCCATATTCTTCTCCTTGTGTAAATCGTCTTTAACAATTTTTACGGGTAACACGGTGCAGTACACGCGCCCAAAGGTCTTTCGAGACAAAAGGTCGCCTTTGTTGTTCTCCAAGGTCCAATCTAGCTATATACCAAAACTCATCTAAATCGGTTCAGCGTATTAAGCGTGATAAGGTAACAGACAAACAGACAGAGTTACTTTCGCATGTGTAATATTACTAGCTTCTGTCCGCGACTTCATCTGCGTGGACTTCAGAATTGGATCCGTTCTGGATAAAAAGCAGGTGCTATTCTAGAATATAATCTATCTCTGTACCAAATTTCATCGTGATTCGTGTCAAATAAAGTGTCTAAGGGATCTCCTTAATAACCTAAATTTTCTAACAAATAACAAATAACAAATAATGACTTATAGGTAAATATTGGATATCTTAGGTTACATTATTGTAATTTTCGTAGGGATCTCTAATTAAAACAAAAAGTGCAGCCTATGTTATTCACTGATAATGTAGCTTTCTATTGATGAAAGAATGGAGTGCAATAAACGAATTGAGTATTGAATTTAAAAAAGCGATTTAGTGGTTTAGGCGTGAAAGCGTAACAAACAAACTCACTTTCGCATTTATAATAGTTTGCGTATATGGATGGATTGACTAAGGTCAGGTTATCTATTGATAACTTGAAGGGGAAGAGTCCACTGGTCATAGTAGACGTGTTCACGAGTCCCATGGCCCAACAATAGGGCAAGGGAAGGACAATGGGGTTAATTGGAACGAGTCCATTAGACCCTACCACCTCCCCTGGCAGCGGACGACTCACGAAGTTTTTTTTTATGGGATAGGGGGACAAACGAGTAGACGGATCGCCTGATGGTAAACGATTATCACCGCCCATGGACACCCGCAACACCAGAGGAGTCACAAGTGCGTTGCCCGCCTTTCAAAAGGGGATTGGGCCTCCGGTAACCTCACTTACTCGGCGAAACACAACGTATCTAAGCGTTGTTTGACGCCGGTTTTCTGTGAGACCGTGGTATTACTCCGGTCGAGCCGGCCCATTCGTGCCGAATCATGGCTCTCCCACGTTAAAATCCTCGAGGGTTTTCACGGATTTCTTGTAGAGCGAATATTTTTGGGCAAAATTTACATAGCGTTCATTGCTCATTGTCAAGTTATCATCAATACGCTGAACATTGATAAATCGTCCACTGTGAGAAACCTTAACGAGCACACTCCATTGTCGGATGTCGCAGACGTTTCTAGGTCGCTTGGGTCCAACCAAACTGTACCTGCTTTGTCTATTGTGTGTCGTGCAGTCGGTACAGGCTTTTCACGCCTGCCGCGGTCCGATGGGTGGTGTCGCTACAACAATCTTTGTGCCCTAATTTCATAACTATAAGACAAGGGACTACCTACCGTCACTTTGGCTTGTCATGTCGATAAATGATTTCAGCGAGAATTTGTATAGAAATTCGTATCTTTCTCCATCTGTCGTTGATTGAAAATATACTTGATTTGTATAAGTCCATATGGATTAATGAGAAGCCCCGATATATATTTAATCGTCTTCTCAGTCTTCTCCCTATGATGTGATGTTAAGGTTGGTTTTCAGTATAACCAGATGCTACTCATTATCATTGTTTTTATCTGAATCCGTAAAATGAAAAAGTTTTCAATTCGTTCAATATTTATGATATATTTCTACATATTGGAAGTGTACTGTACTATGAGATAAAGGAGAAAAAGGTGAAATCAGTTTGTAATCGGCGATAATATCGCGTCACATACAAAAATACATTGTACGTTACTTTATCTCATAGAACAATATACTTCCAAGATGTAACGTAGTCCTGAACTAATATGGATTTGTTTGTTGTCTGTCTTTCTATCTCAAGATAATGCTTCAAGTCGGTTTTCTTTTCCTTAAGGGTCCGGCGGAGCGTGAATTTCCCACAAAAACGTAATACCGAAATTAATCGTAATCCAGACAATATTCTATTAAATTATGTTATTATTCGGATTCAGATACTGTTAATCAACCTAGATTACGTACGTATTATGTACGTTCCTACGGTCCTATTTCGTCTGCTACTACTTCACTGAAAATAAAAGACCGAAAAATCGTTCCAAACTTGGTAAAGTTATCAAAAATTGCATTCGCTTACTATTATTTCCAGTGACGTATTTTGGACGAAATGGTAACGTAGGAACCTAGATTAACGGTGTCGAAATCAGAATAATAACAGATTTTGATCAAATTTTGTTTGAATTACGATTTATTTCGGTATTACGTTTGTGAGAGAAATTCGGTCCGCCGGACTCTTAACGGACTGACAAAACGGATAGATATCCTATCATACTTGTGTTTTATTTTTGGCGTCCACTTATTTTGTATAATAACTGCATGGGATCTACGGCGTGCTCGAAGAGGGTCGAGATGATTTATAACCTTGCAGGTCGACCGCTACCTGCGATTATCATGCAGAACGAGCACCGACGTACTAAAAAGATTGGTCTTATGTCAATCTATTTTTTAAGCCCAGATGAAATAAAGGAGCTAACACCTAAGCACATCCTGAAGTTTGTAACAGCCGCGGGATTTAACACTGAAATCGTAACTCATTGAGTGGCGAATTGGCGATCAAATAAACCAATGACGGCCGCCCTGATACTATAACCACAAAACAAACACTAAAAGTATGTCAGTCTTCAAGTTGTCTGCCCATTACACTATATCATACCACAGCCGTGCTAAGAATGTCTCGAGGTCTTGAGGTCGAATCCTAGGCTTTTACCTCTGACTTTTCGAAGTCATCTGCGCACGTACTTAAAAGGTGAAAACATCATGAGGAAACATGCATGCCTGAAAGATTTTCTCGCTGCTGTGTGAAGTTTGCCAACCCGCATTAGGCCAGCGTGGTGGACTATAGCGTAATCCCTCTCATTCTAAGAGGAGATCCGTGCCCAGCTGTGGGACGATATAATGGGTTGATGATGAATTTTTTTATACTCGAACAGATGGATTAGGTATGAATGTAACTAAGAACGCACAACGTTTTTTACATATGATTAATACGTTATTACACTATTGGCAAATAAAGCGTACCTTCATTTTCATTAAGGTCAAATAAATAATTAGTCAACGATTACAAGTAATTGTGAACTTATAATTGGCCGTGGTCCAAGTGTCATTTAGGGCCGATTTTTTCATCGCCAGTTATCTTTGACGTAGGAAAAAATTCGAATTTTTGGCAGTTTTTCTATACAAAATCTGTCAATTTTATTCCTCAGTTAAAATTTATCTGGCGATGGTAAAATCGGCCCTGGTGTAAGCGACTATTCTATTACAATTAGAGTAATTAGACTAAAATAGCAGACTTGGGCACATGGTTTCATGGTCTCTCATTACGTCAAGAAATGTGATAATGATGAAAAAGCTAAGGAAATATCAAGTAGTATCAGAGGCAATGAATTGAATCGCAAACAGTTTATTGACACACGTTTATTTCCCTGTTCCAATTACATAGGATTGCATATTATTATACTAGGCGACACTATCTTTGCATGGCAGCATGTCATCTATGCATGCCAGCCCAACTATTCCTCCATACAGGGTCGGCAACGCGCGAGTGATACCCTTGGTCTTGCAATCGTCCATAGGCTAAGCAGGCGGGACGTACGCTTGATTGCCACCTTAATGTTATAAAAAAAACATACATAGTAGGAAACATATATAGTAGGAAATATTTCACATACAAATATTTGACTGCCTCATTAGTCTAGTGGTCCCAAGCGCGACTGCTACGCTAGAAGTCCTGGGTTCGATCCCCAGGTCGAGCAAAGTGTTATTGAGTTTTCTATGAAATTCTCTGTAGCAGCTCGGAGTCTGGATTAGTGCCCGGTTAATGGCTATAGGCTCGCCCCCTATAACATGGGACCTAAACATACCAGGCGAACTGTGGGTGTACATTAAGTACGCCTCTGCCTAACCCTTCGGGGAATACAGGCGTGATGGTATGTTATGTTATTTCACATAGGCAGGTACGTAAGATTAGATTTTTGAGTTACGTTCAACTTATGTTTAAAATCAGTTTTGATGACGTCCGAGGCCGTACTATAGATTGTTAACGCGTTCATTTGATGTTGTGAAAAAGGGATATGTCACTATTATATAGAGCGGCATCCGTTTATCGCCCGTAATATTTAATTTAAGCATACAATATAAACATGAATATAATGTATACTATAGGAGAAAATGAACAAATCTAAATCTCATTTATGTCAGATACAATTTTGAGTCTGTTAACAAAATAACATACCATACCATCACACCTGTATTCCCCGACGGGTTAGGCAGAGGTGTACTAATGTACGGGGTTCGGCGGTAGGTTTAGGTCTCATATAATAGGAGGCGAGCCTAATGCCATTAACCGGGCACAAATCCAAACTCCGAGCTGCTACCGAGAATTTCTTAGAAAAACCTTTGCTAACAAATCTAAAATAATCTAGTATCTTTAAGTTAGTCAGTCTTAGTAACAGAAACTTTAATACCGAGTGATATTAGATCCTCGGTCCCCCTTCTTGCCTATGGTTAAATGAGCGGACGCGGTGCTAGTCGACTGCCGAGTGGATCTCAATTGGCGAATTAGGACAGATTATCATCACAAAATTTCTTTTTTTCGCTATTGTGTGTCGCTACTTGTGTTCGCTATTGAGAAGCGATAACTTATTCAGGTATAAAACAACATAACATACCATCACGCCTGTATTTCCCGAAGAGTTAGGCAGTGGTGTACTAATGTACACCCACAGTTCGTCGATATATTTAGGTCCCATGTAATTAGAGGCGAGCCTATTGCCATTAACGGGGACAAACACCAAACTCCGAACTGCTACTGATTTTTTAATAGAATTATCAAATAACACTACTTGATTTAGAAATCGAACCCAGGACCTCTAGGGTAGCAGTCTTGAGCGCTAATGAGGCAGTTAGGGTGTTTGGGGTTTAAAGCAATCGGCTTTATTATATTATTGTAGCTAATAATTTCGGGGCTCAAATCCAAAAATTGTACCTACCTACTACCTAATTATTTTGGTATTGTAAGTTTGCATACAAAAATGTACGTTATCCTATAATAAAAATTTCATTGCAAATTAATGCTATTGCGGTCATTGACATCGTCTCTGATTAGAACGTTCGTACGAAGTGTGAATTGTGTATACAATTTAAACCGTGTGGAAATAATGGGCAACAATTTTAAAGAATATCTAAAATAGATACTCAAGAGTCCGGCGGACCGAATTTTCCATACAAACGTAATACCGTAATAAATCGTAATTCTAAAACAATGTAATCAAATTGTGTTATTATTCGGATTCAGATAATGTTAATCTCTAGGGTCCTACGCTACCATTTTGTCCAAAATACTTCACTGGAAATAAATGTAAGCGAATGTAATTTTTGATAACTGCCAAGTTGGGACTATTTTCGGGTCGTTTATTTCCAATGTAGTAGTAGTAGACGAAATGGTAGGGTAGGAACCTAGACTAATGGTATCCGAATCCGAATAATAACACAATTTGATAAAATATTGTTTGGTTTACAAATTATTTTGGTATTACGTTTTGTGCACAATTCGAGCTCCAACAAAAAAAAAACTACTTAATTACAACGGGCCCTAAAGAATAAGCAGTGAAATATTAGTAATATATGACTATGTAACTTCCAAGGCCTCTGATATCAATTATTACCTATAAATACAATTATCTATTACTCTTTTAGAGGTCAATGTACAGTCAACAGTATACAAACTATAACTATGTACAAACTGTCTGTCCCCAATGGATCTCTCTAAACTGGGGATTGATATAGACAACTTTGGGAATCACTGATCTGGACCAACGATATTACAACAATACTTCTTGACATTTTTAGCCGTTCTGCACTCCTCTCAGTGGCTTCGCGAAGATCACCTACATCTACGGGATCATAAGGGAAGAAAACGCTGACGCAGTGTCGCTTACCACGTGGGTCATATCCGTGTTGACTAACTTAGGTAAGTTTTTTGATTTCTAATTACATTAGTACATTTCTACCTAACCCTTCGGGGAATACAGGCTTGATGGTATGTTAACTGGCCTCGTGAGCCTAGCGGTCTTGAGCGCGACAGCTACGCTAGAGCTCCTTAGGTTTGATTTCCAGGTCAAGCAAACTGTTATTGGATTTTGCTATGAAATTCTCAGTAGATCGGAGTTTGGGGTTTGTGCTCGATTAATGGCAATCTGCCGGATGGAACGGATGGATACGAGCTGCCCAAGACCGGGATGATTGGCGTTCTTTAGGGGATACCTACGTTCAGCAGTGGACGGCAATAGGCTGATATGATGATGAGGATAATGGCAATAAGCTCGCCCCGTATTACATGGGACCTAAACATACCGGCGAACTGTGTTTGTACATTAGTACTGCTCTGCTTAACCCTTTGGGGAATTCAGGCGTGATTATGTTAGGTATGTTAAATATGTTTTTGTTTTCTAAAATGTTGGTATGGAGAAACGTTGGTGGGGGGAGGGCTACTAAAATGGGTGTGATAATATGCATGTAATAATAATATGTTTACTGTTTCAAAAGCAGTTATTTGTTTCAAAATGTGCAGTTAGTTTTAGCTGTTTGCTAATATTCAGTATTATTACCATTCCAGCACGTATATATACTGTCTATGTGGACTCCGCAGACTTCAAACTCATGACAAACTTCTTTATATCGGCGATGCTGAGTTCAGCGGTGCTGGGCACAGCGATTTACTACAAGAGGAAATATTGCTCGCCACGCCGACCCCGAAGAAAGTGTAGCTCCCGAAGAGGCAGCCATTCCGATTAGGATTCTTTTTTATTTATAGAATTGTTTGCTAGGTATGTGAGAATTGAATATTGATACGTGTAGATAAATGTGTAGTTAAGTTGTCTTCCACGGCGACGCAAGTAGGCTACTATCTGGGTTTAGAGACAAGTTTATGCGGCATATAAGGGCGATGCGATTCCATACAATATCCGAGATGAGTGATTCATAATTATATTATTCTTCCCCCTTGCCCTTTCTACAACGGAAGCACAAAAACGCGAAATCCTTTCACGGTGGACATTCCTAAAACCCGAACGAAACGCTTTACTTTTATCATGCGTAGGTACCGCTGAAATGTGGAATGCGCTTCCCAAAACTAAATGTGGAGTTTTCCACGATAGATATAATCTAGGTGTCTTTAATTTTGTTTTATTCGTGATAGGCTTTCGATTGACCGCCAGTTAGCCTGATGTTAAGCGATACTGCAATCTACGATGGAGCGCGTTTGCTTTAAATCACGACTTAGTCGGTTTCTTCTAGGCAAGCGCGCTCCATCGTAAACCGCTGTGTCGCTTAACATCAAGTGAATTGGAGGGCAACCCAATGAAGATTAATGACTTTGTATAGTCCAATGAAAATGTTGGCAAAAAAACAAAATAAAGATTAATAAAAAAATAAGGAAGTTATGAGCGTTTTAATATTATGGTATATAGAGAGGGTGACGTCAAGTCTTAAGCCATTTTATGATGATTTTATGTTAATACTCATTTTGCAGGAAAGAGACCGCATCCCCAATCCTCACCAGAAACTATAACTTTTATCTTATTAGTCAATTTAAGTTATTTTTTCAGTATACGAATACTAATCAGACACCAGTCACCTATTTGTACATATAAAATGCTTTGTCCTGAATGACTGACTGACGGATCAACGCACAGCCTAAACCGCTGATCGTAGAGACCTGAAACATGAAGGGTGTGTTCTTTATGTGACGTAGGCATCCGATAGGAAAGGATTTTTGGAAATTCATCCCCTAAGGTGGTTAAAAGGGGTGTGAAAGTCTGTCATTTTTTAGCGTATAGCTAGTCTACTATATTGAGTGCAATGCTCAAAATCGCTCTGACGCTTGTTACTACGACTTACGTCACCGTGGGAGAAGTCACTTACACATTTTCTTTCTTTCTTTTAAACGTCAACGAGACTCGGGAGTAGGCAGATACTACGAAATGCTACTTCGTATAAAATTTTTATTGAAATTTATTCTATTAGGTATATGCAATATTTATAGATAAATATTTTTAATGAAATATAATTATTATTGTTATATTTAGATGTATGTAGCTCGAAACGATAGATCTTTGTCTATTTTAGAAATTTGCCTGCTAATAGAAGCTATGCAAGGCAAGAACATTTAAAATTTGACCAATGGAATGCATGAATTACATTCAAATACAGTGTGACTAATTTAGTTGACCAATTGATGGCGCATCTATTGCGATCCCGACTGAGAGTCCAAATGGCGACTTTCACTAAAATTACAGTCTCTGGATCAGTTAGTTTGATCGCTTTGTGCGAAAGCAGCGAAATCAATGTAACATGAAGCTAGTTAAATATTTTTAGTTAAAATATAGAAACAACTAGAAAAAACCGATTAAGTACTGTTCCATCGGTATAGTATATGGTACGGTATATGGTATGTTATGTTATTTTTATTGATAACGTTTTTAAAACAAAATGACGTTACAAATTACCAAATGCTTTTTTTTTTGTTTTTTTTTTACAAATATCGGAATGAACTTATACAGCTGCATTTTTTGTGCAATACTTTAGTGTATCGTGAGTTAAGTTTTATTTTGGAATATTGTTCTGACAGAGATCATGTTTTCTGCTTGTTCTTGCCTTGCTATCCTATGTTATTTTAAACATATTTCTCGATTTGATACTGTAGTAAATTACTTCAGTTACTATACATTTACATAAAATTAAGAATATCTAAATTATTCTAGTCACTTATGCAATTCGCTTTGGCTTTGAGATAATACTTAGTTAAAATATTTCCAAAAAAGTGTAAAACGTTTATTTACTATAAGTCGCTAGAATTTTCATGCTTTTATAATTGAAATATATCAAAAAGACACCATTACCTAATTTATGTAATATCGCACGAGTCGTGAGGTATAAAGATTACTAGCATAGAAATTTATTTACTTATATACTCAATCCAAATTGGAAAACTTCGGAACAAGTTAATAACACACACAAATATTTTTACAAACTTTAACTGTATGAAAACCCTATTTCATATTTAAGTGGCAATTAAAATAAAACTATAAAATAAATAAGGTTGGTTATTCCAAAGCTTGCCTTTTCCAAATCCAATTTGGATACAGGTGTTTTTGGCGGAAGTTGAAAATGCGCCAATCCCACCACAGACGCTCTGTACTCACGCACGTCTCGTGTCAGTATTATTGTATTATAAACTTTAAGGTTATGTTCAAATGGTCGCGTTTTAATCGCGCGGCGACACGAGTTATACTTGTATATAACAGAACAGTAACGCGAGGTACTTGGTTGTATTATAAAACTCTGGTTGTATTATAAAAAACAATACAATTATCAAATCTAATTAATTCTTCTTGAGTCTTATAACTTTATTTTTATACATTTCTAAAATTATATGCCAACGTACTGGTCTTTTTTCCTACTTCGTCGATTTTCAATTTTTTCGCAGACTGACAAAGTATCTTAGATTATCTGTAACCAGCGAAAATGACGCAAAACCGTGCGATGACACTGTCGTACACTGTATTTCCACACTTGCGTCAAGAGTTTTTTTTTCTGATTGCACCGGTAGGTACTGTACGCTGACGCGCGTTTGTGAACTATTTATTTGCCTATGTTTCTGTATCTGTATGAATGTCTAGACGCGCGTCTTATTTTATCATCTGAACATAGCCTTATGAAACTTATTTAAACTATTAGTTTTTACCACTCGACGTAGATATGACACACAAAACTTATGTTGTTAGTAGCGTCTTGGTGAATTCTTATAAATATCAGAAATACACCTCAAGAAAATTTGCTGCCCAAAAAATCCTGACAATAGTTATGGCAACTATTTATTCCAATTATCTGTAACTTAGGCTAATATTTATTGGAGGCATTAACTACACGCATTTTATATAAGTATTTCCATTATTACTGTTAATGAAAAATAATTAATAACTAATAATTGCTATATGTGGCCATTGCAGTATAAAATTTAACGCTTGTTGGATATTAAGCGAATTATTTGCAATTATTATTTTTGAATGTTTGTAGTAACTTCGCATCCGCACGTAGCTGCTAGTAGAAGCTAGGTCGGGTCCAGACACCAGGCCCATATCACGTATTTATGTGATTGAGGCAGAGGGATGCCACTGTACATATTAAATAGCGTCAAAAATGATCGGAATAACACGCCATGGTAATTTGTAAAGTAATAGTTACTGTAACGCTTCAGGGATTTGAGTTACATTATACGAAACAGGACAGACTTAAAGTTCGCGTTTCAAATATTACAATATACATTACACGTGTGTGGACCCGAATTTACATAGTACAAGAATACATCACTATTTTAATTTACTTGAAAAGCTGTCATTTTTGTGCAATAACTGTAGTTGATGCGTGAATTTTGCGTAAAAGACAAACTTATCTTTAATTCTCGTTTTCCAGTGTTTTAACTATTATTTTGTAATAATTTTAAATTTTTATTCCTATTGTATTATATCAAGAAACTATTAGGTAATTTCCTAATACTATTTACCTATATAAATTATTTTTGAATTATATAAATATTATATTATGGTGCCATTTATTTTTATAAACTGAATTTTGTCAAGTAAGTGCCAAATATGGTCTTAGCCGATTTTATTTATTTAAATTATGTTTCTGAATTATTCAATTAAATTATATAGAACAAACCATTTTGTTTTATTCACTTTATTTCGTTACAACAAAATAAAATTAATTAATTACACCTCTAAACTTGCTTGTAAACTAAGCCTTAATCTTTAATGTCTAAAATAATAATCTATACTATAACATACCTAATATTCCACAGATACGAATATACCTACTATTTTACAACCATAATATGTAAAATTATCTCTTCACACGAAAATAAGTAAAAAAGTCTTGTTTATAGTTTTTTTGTTCAGTCTTCTGTCGGACGTAGTGCCTCGGAGTCTTTAGTGTTGATAGAATCTGGTCAAACAGTCTTATTGGGCTCGGATTCTGGGTCTTATTCCACTCACCTTGGCAATAACAAGAAGTTTTATCCACAAAAAATATCTATCAGCACATCAGTTTTAAACTTATAATCTTATATAATATTGTTCCTTCGAAGTATTGAAGGAAGAATAATAATTCGATCATTATGGCCAATCGTGATTCATTTAGAAATCATCCCCTTTCAGTTGTTGAAACTTTTGCAGAATCTTCTGGCCAGGAGAGTGACCAATACAAGTTGAAGACTTGGCTGCCATTGGGCGTGCTCTAGTCCTTCGAAGTGACGTCGTAGACGTGGCACAAACTACTCTCTTTTTGGACTTCAGACTCTCCAATGAAGTGGTGCGTTTTGTTAGCAGCAGTCGGGAACAAAGTACTCTTGGAGATACCAGGTCGAAAGATGTCGATGACCTGCCTTTCGGAGATGATATGGAGCCGTGACGCGGCGAGCTTACATAGCACGGCTCAAATCTGTACACATCATGAGAAGGTTCCTCAGGTGAGCTTTTCACTTCAGGCAACGCTGGCAAACCCTCCGGCTCGCTTAACGTTTTCTCACTTTCTTCAGGCTGTAGACTCTCCTGCATGAGACCTTGGGGTTCCTGAGCAGCAAAGCTAGATCGGCTCGCTAATTGTCTACCTCGCTTTCTTGCTTTCGCTTTAGCCAACTTAGCAGCGCTTCTTGACCCTATCAAATTGATGTTATGATCAATATATCTGCACACCGCCTCGGCTTCTTCCTTGGGAGACAAATGTGCATCTCTAAAAAAGCCATAACCGTTACGAATATCATGAATACCTTCAATAATAAGCCAAGTTAGAGTGCCTAGCACGAGAACTAGAGTTGTGACAACAGCGATAGCTGTGGTCGTGTCAGGACCGGTAAGTTTATATTGAATCTTACCAAGAACACCGTACGTCACGATGTTTTGAGTGCGTCTGTTGCTATGCGCACGACATGTATAGAATCCTCGCAAATCGTTTTTAGCTGTGGCCACAAGCCTAAGGACTCTGCCGTCGTCGATTGATCTCACTGATTTATCTTTCAAAAGTCCGCTAACGGCTGTATCCAAGAAAAGCCAACTGGCTTCATGTGGTGATCTAGCAGTTCTTGCATGAAGGCATGTTAGGTTCAGCCGGTTGGACTTACCCCAAGCTGTTTCGTGGTAAGATCCAGAGACACTTGCAGTTCTTGAAGAAACTTGAACTTTGTCGTCTTTATAGCGTTCCATACTATACTCATGAAGATCTAAAACTATTCCGTTTTCTCTAACTGATGCTATTACTCCAGAGAAGGACGCGAATTCTTCATTGACATTTTTTTTTACCATGTTTGGCACACCACCGATGTAAAACTCGTCAGTGCATAAAGCGAATATTATAGGTTTTTCGGTAGTTACGTTATGTGTAACCAAATTTATTGACTTCTTGCTAGTGGCTTTTGTGGTAAATACCACAAAGCTTTCTGTTTTGTACGATTCGCGTCTTTTCCGAGCTACTTCTTCTTCAAACAATACATGCAAGCGTTCGCCGGAGTTAATAGATGCTTCAATGGCATTTGTTTCTTGTTTCTTTGAAAGAGTTAGATCAAGCCATTGGTCGGGTGAACACTCTGTAGTGCTGCTACTTTCAGATCGAAAATTTTCAAGAGCTATTTTCATTTTAACCCTCATATTCTGTAAGTATAAATGTAACCAATTAGTGCTTCGGTCATTTTTCAGAAATAAAATTGTTCCCGCTTCTCTGTTAGTTTTCAGGGTAAGTTCCAGCCGCCACTTATCTTGATCCTGAAAGCATGGTAAACGTAAGTACTGAGCATCTTTAACAGGAAGGTATGCCTCATCCGTACTTGCTTTCTCATATGCAATGTTAGAGGCTGCGACTGGGTAAAAGTCTGTCTTTCTAGACCTTTGATTTCGGTTTATAATCATGTTCAAGGGTATAAAATTCAAAATTAGCTCTTGAACTTGTCCGTGTAACCTCTCTCCCACGTAAATCTTCATTTTATCATCAGGTAAATCTGGATCACAAGGCCAAGTATTTCTTAAGCTTACAATAGCATCATCCAATCTTAATACAGCTGCTTCACTTGTAACAGTGACGAGTGCAGTGTGCCATGCTGCCGGGTCTAAGGTCGTATGGGAACAAGTCCTGGGCAAACAACAGGATCGGGTAGAGCCACACGCGTCTAAGCAAATATGCCATTTTTGTAGACTAAGGCGCACGAATGAACTCTGCCCAGCTTCTCTTCGAACCAACGTACCATGAGGCGACAGGGGCATAAACCTAATGTAGAAATGATAAAGCGTTGCACGTTTATTTTCAAAGTTATATTGTAAGGATGATTCACCATGGAAAATAGCAACCATATGCGTAAGAGTTTCACAGGGATATAAATGACAGGCTCCGACTTCGGTTCTCGGGCCCACACAAGGTAACCCTCCTCCTTGAGGTAATGGTCGGGTGCATGTCCTCGTCCTAGACCGTCTTCCTGCTCCGCACGGTTGAGAACACGGTCCCCAACTTCCCCACCCAGACCATCCGCCATCCAGACAACACTGACTATTTTCACAAACTTCTAACTGATCATGTTGTCCTCGACAATGTGTTCCCCATGTACCAGAAGCGGGTGGTGTGTCCGTTTCGTGACAGACTCTTCGTCGACGTCTCACTCCTGATCCACATTTTTCCGAGCACGTCGACCACGAGCTCCATTCTCCCCAACTTCCTCCTGCGTCTTTGCTGGTGATAGCACATTGATCGCCTATACAAATATCGGCCTGGAGGGGAGGGCCAGAACAAGCAAGATGGGCGTCTGAAGGTGCTGGTGTATCGCATCTTCGCAATCTCCATCTCAAGCCTCGCCCACACCGAGCGCCGCAGGCTGACCATGCACCCCATGCTCCCCACTCACCGGTTACAGGACAACCCAGATTACGCTTAACACATTGTAATGAATTCCACAACGATTCAGAATTAAGCTGCCACGTATTATCGAAGGCTAAAGCACCCTCAATTGCCTCGAATGGGCATTCCATTTCCAGGCAGCGTTCCATTAGAGCTGGCACAGCTTCTAATTGATGTAAGGCTTCCAACCTAGCAGAATCTCCTTTGACAAGATCGCGGAAATCGGTAACAGTGCAATTTGTGAGGTAACATACTTCTGATTGTTCATCAGGGCCACCGCAAGGGGCGCCTTCTTGAGAGGGTGGTGGGTTGGTGCATTCCCTGGTTCTATGGCGATGTCCCACGTCATCGCATGGGCCCTGGCAAGGAGACCAAAGGCTCCACGGTGACCATCCTCCGTCTATAGGACAATCAGTGTCAGTGATTATGCCTAGTTCACATTCCAGACGCCAGACAGCTTGCTGCCGCTTGCTACTGGGTTTTCTGGTTTGTATCATAAGGAGCAGACAAATCAACCAGAAAGTTAAATATTTGTGAATATTATAAGGCATGAATAATATTATTATTAAATAGTTAGATGAGAAGCTTTTATTTATAAAGATAAACTTTCGTTATTAAAACGCTCGTCATATTTTAACAATGACATGCAAATGACATGTTATAACATACTGCACAATAAATATTTTTAATGTTTTCACCATGGTAGGTAGGTATATCATACGAAGAAGGTCGGTAGCTAGTCAATCAAGAAGATTATCCTGGAGAAGGTAAATAGAAAAAAATGCGTAGCTTCCTTTTAAAAAAATACATAAATAAAGCTTTGTTTACACTCGCAGTGGCGTGCGCAGAAGCTGCAGTTACTCGTATAAAAATACATAGTAGAATAATAATCTGTCGCAAGAGGTTCTCCACAGCAAGTGACTTTTGGTCTATAGTAACTATGCTAGCTAATTAGCATAAACGTTAAATTGCTCATTTACTCAGTAGTAATTATAGACTGCAATAATTGAACAATTACTTACTATGGAATACATTCTTTTTTTTCTAGCACGGAAAATCCTCATGGATCGTCCGCCGCCTGGGAGGTGGCAAGGTATGTCGGACTCGTACCGACTAAAAACCGTAATTTCCTTCTCTTGAGTTACGGCCATGGGATTCGTGACATTCGCCACAACCCTGACAGGCTATGGTCCCTCCACAAGGCGGGGCCGCGCCTCGTATCCTTGTCAAGAGCACGCGTGCGCTGTACATGCGCGCCATGGAATACATCCTACGCGTCATATCAGGATTATTCATCATTAAATTAACATAATTATGGTTATTATAAAATGACAATTGCCCCAAATATTATTTCGCTATCAAACATAAATTAGTAAATAGTTAAATTTGTTGTTTGTTGTAACATACTGTTTAATACGTAGGTACAGTCAACAGCACATAAGTTACCACAACTTGAGTTTAGAGAGTAAATTGAAAATCAATTGAAGAAATTTGACAATTTTAGATACCATGATGTGCTGACAGATAATATTTTAAAGTAAGATTTAAGAATTATTATGAAGATTATTATGTAATAAGAATTAATTACATGGGACCTAAACATACCGGTGAATTGTGGGTATACATTAGTAGGTACACTTCTGACTAACCCTTCGGAGAATATAGGTGTGAATAAAAAAGAATAAAAAATGAAAATTAACCACAATTTTTATAATCACAGTAGATATATTTATTGAAAAATAAAGCACACTTTTTAATAAGCAGTGGTCACGAATTTCATTTTATTTTGTTGCTCTTACAGACATTATTAATACTGTTAGTGCAAAACAATCCATTATAATAAACAATTAAAAAATATTCTTGTACCATGTACTTTCTTTAGGAACTTGGTAAAATTTTCATATAACAATTGTATTAAAAATTAAATAAATTATTGCTTTAAGGGGAAGGCCTGGGCCCCCAAAATCAATGGGTTAGGGGGCATCCATTAATTACTTGGAGCGTTTTTAGCGATTTTCTGACTCACATGCCACCCTACCCCCTGGTGAGACGTCGCGATATTTGGCTTGACCGAGATGAGATTTCTCAAAATTAGTAATTCAATAGGTATAACAACTTTCGGATGACAACGATAAATATTATCGCGTCAGATTTTGACTAATTTACCTATTTTTTTTGCAATTCTACTGCTTCTTGCAGGGAAAAAATTCAGTGATATTTGTCGACTGTTTCCCCGGACAGATTGGATGAGATTTGGCGCGACCCGTCTCCCCTCAGAACACCTCACTTAATTAATGGACGCCCCTTTTTTGTATATACAATTTGTAGGTCTATTTCGTGGCAGTAGCAATTGCGATATTATCTACTCAGTATTCACAACTAACTAAAACCTTTGCTTAAAATCGATATTATAGCTAGATATTGCCTAAATTGAATATAGAACTGACTAGCTTCTGCCCGCGACTTTTTCTGCGTGGGCTTTAGAATTGGTTCCGACCTGAATAAAAAGTGCCTGTGTGTTATTCCAGACTATAGGTAATCTATCTCTCTGCCAAATTTTATCAAGATTCGTTAAGCCGTTTTAGCGGGAAAGACAAACAAACATCCATACTCACAAACTTTTACGTTTATAATATTAGTAAGGATAATCAATAATTATATTAAATACCTACTATTAATGTACTAACTACAAACACTCTTTATATGTAAAGAGTAAGTGGTTAGTAGATGAAATAATTATGTATATTGTGTAAATTATTACACCAAGTACATTCATTTTGATAGATATGTAGATGGATGAATATAGTATAATTAAGGAGTCTGCCCACTAAACCGTCTCATACCATGACCGTACTAGGAACGTATCAGACAAAAAATGTTATTTGTATTGAGAATTATGTTATGAGACTAGACCGTTCCATCACCGATATTTTGCCGGTGCCGACGCGTTCTAAACCCACCACAGGTGAACTAGGTATTCCCAAATTTCAAAAATCGCCAATCATTATAAGAAAGAATAGTTTTCATTGGTCAAATCGAGACGGTATGCTGTTCCGACGGCATTATGTTTTTTTTTCAATACGGGTATGAATGATGCGCTGTTGATACGTTCTAGTCAGCTGTGTTCGTCGTACTCAATATCGTGACTGATACGTTCATAACACGGCTATAGTATGAGACGGTGTAGTGGGCAGACTCCTTTAGAATTTCAAATTTATAACAGTACCTACTTAATTGCATTGTGGAATGCAAATAAAATAATATTAATAAATTTACAATAACTATGGTAATTATTTGACAATTATGTAGCTATTAAAACTATTTTTAAGCAGAGATTTTAGTTCTCAGTTGTGAATATTGAACATGACATGTATTGTCGCGATTACTAGGTACTACTAGAATGTGTTACCCTATAGAATAATTTGCAAAAATCAATAATTGAATTTGGCAGTCGAGGTAGAACAAGCTTTAATTAGTGATTAAATCTGCACTCGTTTATTCTTATTACATAGAAATACGCCCATAGCGCGTTCATTTTATTTGAAGGCATTGGTTAAAAAATTTGACCTGTAGGTATTATTTAGTAGTAGGCAATGTACATAGTTATATTTTTTTTTAGATATAATTAAACGTAGTTGTTGCGATCTCATCAATAATGCACGTAGGGATTGTGTCAGTCATGTAGTGTTGAGCACTGAACAATTATTTAATTAATTTCATTTTTTATTAATTGAAATGCATATTAGTTAATATTAATAATTTTATTACAGGCATGCACTCACGCCTCAGAAACAGGCAAAGGCAGAAACTATAGTCCGCCACTTGCTACGATCCTTGCATAGTTCTTTTGCTTCTCTCACATTCATACATCTTCTCATACATTCGAGTCGGTTGCAATATAATAATAATTCAATTACAATTGATAAAATTGATTGAAAATTGTAATTGTTTAATTCCCAATACTGCTATCATGCCTTATTATCAGTAATACGAGTAAATCGGGCACGATTATTAATTGGAGAACCATTTTTATTAAACTTCTTGCTGTATTTGTTATTGTAAGAAGGTTCATATATAAGTTGCGCGAAATATTAGAAAAATTATGTAAACTTAACGACTACATATATTAACTTTTCTATCCTTTTTTAACCTTTTCTCCTTTTATAACCCTATAGAGTTTGACATAAGTGCCAGTAGTGTGACAGTTGGCGCAATTGACAGAATGCGCGCTGCAATTATGTCGTTTAAAATATATTAATATATGGAATTATTAATGATAAAATAATAAATTTATCATTTCTTAGTGAACATGTCACAGTCGATTCAACGTGTGTTTGTTCATCAAGGTTAGTTCAGCGCAGTTACTTTTTTATTAAAATTCAATTCAATATGGAGATTTGGTAAGTTTTGATAGACTAACACAATATACATGGTTATAAAGATGAATACAATAGAATATTGTTTTATTTTAAGTTTAATTTTTGTTTTTAAATATGGACGTACAAATTTAAGTCGCAGAACTCGCAATGCTGCCATTCGAATTTCATAGTTATAGTTGAGACAGGACAACGTCTATTGGTCCAGCTAGTTATACAATAAAATATTGATAAAATCCTCGGCTTACAGCTCCAGCACTATATATATAAACCTCTCTTATTAAAATACTAACAATGTAAAAGCAAACGTGTTAAACACTTCAAAGCTTTATCTATTAAACATATAGGAAGGCTTCACCGCATCCCTGTTGGAAGCTTAAATAAAAAAAATATTGTTCAAACTAATAAATAACGGTTATTGATACTTAATCGTTATGATCAAAACGTGGTTGAAATTTGCGCACGCTCAATCCTCTGATTCTCGAACTAATGTTGCCAATTTTGCGAATATATTTTTTCTAGTCTCTCAAATTATTTTCTGTTGCTGATCATAAAACAGCTATTCAGATATTATTTTTAAGGTGCATAAATATTTTTGCTGACACTTCTTAGCCTCCAGCCCAAGTTGAGCATGACTGCTCTATTCGATCACGTGGTATCAACACGATACATTTTAATTTTTTCATGATGTTCAGCCCGATAGAACTTTACTTATATAGAGGGGTAGGTATTTCATTTTTCGTGACGTCACACGATATCTTCTGGTGACGTGTTTTGCGACACTAACCTTGCATGCAGTTGAATATGCTGAGTAATACAGTAAATAATATTATAACAGGTATTGCGAAATAGATCTACAGATCCGATTAAAAATTGTATTAATCTTACTTTAACGGCAGCTGTCGAAAGAGTGTTATACTTTACGGTGTCAAAACATAGGATTTATTAGAATTCATTTTCAATTTTAAAACTTGAAAAATAGCAGCCGATTATTTATTTAAGGTAGGCTAACTCCTGATCATGAAGTCATAAAGTGATTAAAATAAACTAAATAAATTTCAATAAATCACATTATAAGTGCAAAATGAGCGACCTACAGCCAAATACTCAAATGCTACTCAGTTTTGGCGTTACCTAAGTCTCGTGCTTTCTCTATCACTTTCAACCCAGCAAACATTTTTAATCAAACATTTATATGACCTTGAGTCTTATTAGTTATTTTACAGTAATTTTTTAACTCTTCGTCATGTACTGGTGCATTATGTGTCCGAATAGTCATACAATTTTTTTGTCATATAATAATGTCATTTAGACGTTATTTCGACATTGTTTTACAATCGTCATATAATAGCGTCTACGACGACATCTATAAAACTTGCACAACTTTTCGTCAAGTTTTCGTATAGACGTCATAATATTGTTAATTTTATCATTTATTTACTTTTTAAACATCAGCTAAATAGATAATAATTGTTTAGACGTAGTATTTGTAACCATTATAGTCAAACCAACTGAAACTTCTGTCATCTTAAAATTTAGTAGCTTTTGAGTACCTATTTGATATAATGTAATGCATATTAAATTCCTAATATATCAACACCCAATTCTGAGGATGATTGTATGCTAAGAGTATCGGAGTGTGTAATAATAGCGAGTATGAAGTTTTATCGACATTTTCTGAAATTTTGAGCCATTTTGAAAGCCAGGATTTCATTTCTTGGTTTGTTAGGTGGCTGCCATTCACGCCTCTTATTAGACATGCGTTTCTAAGAGTCTCTGTGCTAAGAGCATCAACACCGCCTTCTCTAATGATTGCCTTATCCATCTCCAAAAGTAGGAATGCTCGGTATTTTAATTTGTTCTTCCTAAATATTGTTCTTCTTAAACCATGCATTTTTAGTAGATAACCCTGGAAAATGAGTTATATAATTATTAAATTTGTGTTGAAAAAAGTACCATAAAAGTATAATGTTTTTGCCCCACGCTAAGTTTTTTTCTGTATCGTGGATGCGTTTAAAAACACAAATTCTCACATACACAAACACCCGGACCCTGAACAACTACCTGTAGATCATACAAATATTTGCTCCGTGTGAGGATCCGACCCATAACAAGTAGCATAGAAGCCATTAACTAAGCCGCTACGCCAAACATGTCGTCAATGACATTTTTTTGCGCACAGCATAAGAATTGAATATTTTTTTCTCGTACTATCGGATGAATACATTTATATAATAATAAATATTTCGCCAATATCAAATTTTGCTTAAAATCTACCTACTTCTAATGGTAGATGTAACATGTATAAATAATTAATGCATTCCATGAATTGACGAGCTTAGCATTAAAATGTCATCGAAGATTCCAACAGATTACACAAAAACACAAAAATCCCTAATAACATGTAGGTACTGATTTACATATTGAGGCAGTTATTGTCTAGATTATTTTATTGGTTTATCGCAGCATTTACATTGTAGTTCAATGTTTCAAAATCTATAAATTAACTTATAGACATGGGATAAGTAGATCCTGAGAATACTTAGTATTTCTTGTATCAATAGTATAAAAAATACATCCACAATTCAGTACTGAAACATTGAAAATATTGCAGGTGCTAAATATTGATAATTGAAAACAACTGTCAAGGTAACAATAATTAGATCATAGACACTATCGAAACTGTTTACAGGGCATGGCACATGAGTAGCATGGTCAAGAAACTTGGCCACAAGTCAAATTCAAGCAATACTAATAAACAAGTAGTATATTATTATTTATTTATTTTTAGTATTGGTTCCAACAATTTCAATTAAATTTATATGGTTTATGGGGCGTAAATCTGATCGAGTTCAAGACTTTACTTGACCACAAAACAGATTTTTAAATCAGTCTGTCTTAGAGCATCTGTCTCCATTGCACAGATACTTTTAAAGAAATAAAGAAAAGACAATTTCTATAACATTATATAATACAATAAAAACTCACCGTATGTTTATAGGTCAAGCTGCTTAACTGGTAAGGTTCACTTGCAAATAAATCTTTGCAAGATAATATTTCTTCTGGGTTCGGGTGTAGCCCAGACCCAAGTAAGGCTATAATTCTTCTCCACTTATTCCTAAGTTCACCTTGCGGTATTGTATCTAGCTTTGCTTGTAAAGAACGAAACACCGGTTTGTTGTTTCTTAGCCGTTCCACCAAATCTTGAGTTGAAAATTCCAGTTTTTGTTGTATCGACCAGAAATGTGAACAGAGGAGCTTGCGTGGTTTCAAGAATCTGCAAAAACAACAATTACCATAAAACAAATTGCTAGACTTTGTATTGCTCTTCAAGACCAAATTAGAAATTTTTGCACAGAGCTACTGGGGAAAAGATATCAAGTAGACACCAGACCACATAATTAATAAAAATAATAAATTATAAAAAAAATATAATATGATAGTTTGTCTATATTTTTACTGTATTTATCCAGTTTCTAAATTCATTACGTTCACTTCAGAATAGGTAACATTTACTATAAATCGCCATTTTGCCTGCTAAAAAGCTAAGGAGAAAACTACCCTCTAAAAATCATGTCTGCCTGTCATAAAAACCTCATTTATTTAAGAACATGCATACTTACGCCAAAGGAAAAATAATATAGTTCCCAAATGGTATCGCAGACAATATTAAAACTGGTGCTATCCTCCACATATCTGATGGCATTTTTTGGAACAGTTCAATTTCTTTTCTGCTCATATTTCCAAAACCTTGATCGCTCGTGATTTTTATTCGTAGAGATATATATGTCTTAAGATCCATGAGAAAATCCTTGATTCCTACACTGAAAACCCTATACATTTTCACCGCAGTAGGAAATCTGTTTTCTAAGACTTTTGTGTAATTTTTCACATAATCAATGTATCTCTGAATTACATATGTTCGAAGCTTTTCCTTTTCACTCTTTAATACTTTAGTGTGTTTTAATCTATTTACTGTCAGACATCTGTGAATAAAACACTAATTTATAATATTTTTTTATTCAAATATCATAATTATTTTTATACATAGCCTCACTAGTCTAGTTGGACTAGTGAGGCCCAATTCGACTGTCACAATTGGAAGCGTGACAGCTATGTTAGAGGTCCTTGATTTGATTCCTAGGTCGAGTGAAGTGTAATTGGGATTTTCTATGAAATTAGGATCATGGATAATGGCAATAGGCTCATTCCCTAACATAAGTATAATGGTAATATAAGTATGCCTCTGCCTTACTCTTTGGGGAATACAGGGATGATGTGATTGTTATGAATAGTCAGCAGATTTAAACTGTTTGAGCAATAAAGCTGATGGCACAGTTCAAGCATTAAAGTACTATCATCCACTCTTGTCTAAATATTGTGGGTAGCTTGAAATTTTATACTTTAGCAACCCAAAATTATATTACTTATGTAAGTATAAATTATACCTATAAATTATAACTAATACTAAAACCATCAGCCAGGCACTATTGCATTTGTGCTTAGCTAAGCTTAGGTAACTAATTATTGGATAGTCTAATGAGGCTAAAATAAAAACAGAGGGAGTAGTAAACTACATATTTTTATATTACCAGAGGTGGCGTAAGGAGTGATGGTAATAGCAATACTATATATAGTGGTTATATATGTCACTGTAAAATTGCAAATATTGTTAGATTATAGTCTATCTCCCAAGATTGACAATTGTCTAAAGATTGTGAACCATATCATACTAACATTATACATCTTACATTATTATTACACATATTAAAGCCACCAAAACAAAAATACTGTTTCAGAAGCTTGTTATAAAAATGAATAAAATGTTGTCAATTGAATGCATTACTTCAGTTTGGCACTCGCCAGCTGCTACTACGGCCCCACTCACTCGGTTTGTGCATGATGTGGTCACAATTGTAACCTAACCTAACTAATATTTAACTTTAATAGATTATAATCCACCAAAAAATAATGTCTTAAATTGTAAGCACTACATTACGGTTCACAATCTTTTGACAGTTTATTTTACAGTGACATTACAATGTTTGATTATCTTTTTGTATAGCAATGCAAATGCTTAAAGTTGTGAAAAAACAGATGGCTACCTGTGTTAAGGCTGAATCATTGCATCAAAGGAAACTTGGGCAGAAGGGGTATGACACTTGACTTCAATACCGAGCCGCAGCATTGCTATGGTAATCTGGGATGATTAACTATTAACTACTAATAATTTGTTATTACTTATATAAGATATTTTGAAAGAATTACATAAAAACTTAACATTTCTAACAGACCCCATGTATTCCCCAAGGTTGAGGCAGTCTCAATGCAAAATGATGTTCAACAATTATAATCCATTGAATAATTTGAAATGGTTTTAAATAAGACAGGAGGCCAGGATACAAACTGTATGGTTATTCTTTTATTATTGAATATGACGAACAAGCGTTATTATAGGTTGTTTGATGGTAAGCAGTAACTGGTTGCAGCCTAGTCTCCAGCTCAACTAAATTATAACACATTCTAACATACCTACAAGTCGTTTTCCTAAGAACATCAAGTTAAAAATAAAGCACTTTTGGCTTCATAACAGGTTGTTTACGGTTAGAAATTGCGTATTCAATAAAAATACTACTCACTTGTACCTGTTGAATTGTTGATGCTTCGTATTCATTAATAAACTGGGGCGATATGTTTGAAGCATTATGTTCGACAAAGCCACAATCCGTTGTAAAGGCATTATTATTTTATTATAAAGACAATTACACATAAAGCCCAATTTTCAAACAATTCTGTTCTTTTCAGTTCTTGGTTCTTAATCTCGCTTCTCGTACTTTTCTAGTGAGCTTGATGTTGTCATTTTTGACACATTGTAATTTCTAAGGTGTCACGATTAAATATCGTTCGTTCTCGGAGAGGGTTGCCAGTAGTAGTATTTACGATACTTACCTAATAAATGACGCTAGAGATGATCAGGGTGTAGCGCAGGCGCTCTAAAAAAATGATCTTCAGCATTCATGGGCTGTGACTTGCGTACGGGATCATAAACGATCCCGTCATGGTAGTGACTAGAGTACTAGAAATTATAAAGTTGTTGTTAGGTCTAGGTACATACGTTGTTTTTAGGTCACACGTGCTATGTATGTATGTAAGTACTTATATACCTACAAATAAAAGCTTGACAAAATACGAAATACCTACCTAATTGTGTAACGAATAATTGCTAATTTACCTTACTTACTCACTTAGAGGAACTGAAACGAAAAGTCATGACATTTTTTTTGGGCCAAAAATAGTCCCATTTTTCCGGCCATCATCGGAGTACCTACAATAATGCATGTCTTTTTTATATTTATAATCAATAGCTTACATTAGTAAAGCACCTTATATAATATTTATTTGACAAAAATATTAATATATAATCATAAAGATAAATTTTAAACGCCGCCATCTTGGCCGTGTGTGTACTGTGACGACAGTTTACGCAAAAAAAGTCACTGTTTCATCGTTTTTAAAATCTATTGATCGTTTTATCCTTATCTACGACGTCATGAGAGCGTCACAACATGTGCTTTGTCGTAAGTTCCGTTTTGATATTTGCCGCGCACTTTTATACTTTTAAATTAAAATCTTGCGGGAAAAGGTATTATGTAAAAAAATATGGCATGGACATCATTCTGTAGCAATAAAGATGCAAATAAAAATATTTTACCCAAATTTGATTCATATGCATATTCCTTCAATTCGAGTTTTTGTTTCCCAGAATTGATAAATAATCAGTAGATACGTTTTTAGTCTTTTATTTTTGAAAAATTTAAAAAATACATAATATTTTACCTAATATTTTTTTGTCAATAACTAGAATTGAATTCAAATATTGAGACTTGGGGCACCCCGACTCGGACAGGTTAAAATCAAAAATCAAAATCAGAATGTTTTATTTTCAATTAGACCAGTAAAATTGGTACTTTTAAAAAGTCAAAACTACATGCACGGTTCCAAAAAGTGGGTCATATGGAGGAGAGCCGGCAAGAAACTCCATAGATACGCTTTAAAAAAAACATGATTACAATATTATACATTACAACTTTGTTCCAAATAGTTTCTGAGAATTCTGCAGTTCGATGTATAAGATTTATTCATCATACAAAAAAAAAATAGGGATTGCCACAGCAAGTAAGAGCTGACCAGCCCCGATAGACAGCACCCGTTCACGAGCATGACGTACGGATCGGCGTGGTCTGACTCAATCATATTGTAGGGAATAAAACAGCCCGACACACATCGCCACCATCAGCAGGACATTTAAGTGAGCATGACAAGCTCAGACCGCGGACAATTTTACAGATAAATATATGTAGATATGTTCTTATTAAGATTGCTACATCAATATCTGCACTATACTCACACTTTTTCTAATTACGAAATTATACAATATTAAAAGTTACGTTAGAAGGGGAGCAATCCTCCTTCGTTGTTATTTCTTTTAGGTAGGTACTGTACCTACTTACTTATGAAATAAAAAACCAATCGGAGCAATTTTCATCCCAGAAAAATGTTGTCGTAAGAAGTCATCAAACATAATGTATACAAGGTACACTGAAGACCTGAAATATAATGTATACAGTGCCTAATAATACCTTAATCAGAATATAAATATTAACACATAAGTACATAATAACATAATATCATGATAAGTAACGCTCATTTCAGATCCCTTGTAATATGTAAATACAGAACAATTTTCAGGGATATAATGTTTAAACATAATGGTGTATTAAAATGATAGGTAATAAATTCAAACGACGGGACAGGACAGGAAAGGCATAAACGGACATAATCGAAGTGGATGAAGTACATGAATTTATAATCATAGGCATTATGTACTGAAATGTTCTTAGGCAGTCTCCTAAGACTGCCTCATTAGTATTGTGGTGCCTCATTAGTGGTGTGCTACTCTAGAGGTCCTGGGTTTTTATTTCTTAAAGCTTAGGTAAATTCGCACTCCCTCGATACCTCCTAAGTATAAACAGTTTTTTTAACACTGATTAATTCTTGGTTTTTTATATTACGTTTAAACAACGTGTAACTAAATAAGCGCAAGACTTCAAACACGTGGATTAGAATATCGAGTCATAAATACAATAACGAAACCCTAAAGTCATTTTGAAATTAGCTAAAGGTAATGCTTGTGGCCCCACTACAGTCGTACTCACAACGACTGCAATATCGATGCGAGCATGCACATATAAGAATTTGTGCATCTCGACTCGAAAACGAAAATTAAATTTATTAAAAACCACTGTAATCGATTCAGTCGATTCTAAGCAAACTACTTCCAGGTCTTGCACTTATTCTGATAAAGGTTGTTTATTGAAAAAAAAAAACTAAATACGTACCTAAATTTGTTATTGACTCAATATACATAAACAGTATCCCGTATCGACCTATTCTGACCACTGGTGAGCAGGTGACATAGTAGTGGAAACCATCCTATCCAAGTAGGTACTTATACTAATATTTATGTGTATAAAAAATTTCCTCACGTCTCGTTATCGCCAGTGTATTTAAGACTGTAAAAAGATGCCCATGAAATTTAGTTTCTTGCCGGATTCCTCTACGAGATATTTTTTTGGAACGTTTAGAAGCATCCAGAGTTTGGTTGAACTTGAACGTTGGTTCTGAAAAACGTCCACTTTTATATCAAGGCAACATTGCAACGTCAGTTCCTACCAAGTTACTACGCAGTTCGTTCGTTCATTAATTAGAGCGTGAACGATTTTAAATGGCGGGAATATTTCGAAACATTTCTGCGTTTTGATGAAAGAGCTCAGAGCTATTGAAATAAAACAGAAATGAGATTACAAACCAGAAAAGCTTATTATTATTAGATAATTATGTAGGTGAAATATAATATTTTCGAATAAAAAGAGTAATTTACATTAGAAGGTGCAATAATAATTTAAAATTATGGTCAGGACCTCCTAGATTTTTCATCGACACTGGGCTTATTACGCCTTAGAGTAGGTGTGACCTACGCGATTTTTTATCATGGCTTTTAATTAAATTTTCCACATTTTAGAGTTCTATAATAAATTACCATTTAAGAAATTATGGTAATTTTATATCTCTACGACAAACAACATCTGAGGTTTGTCTTATGCTGTCATTTTGAAGATTAATGAAGTACAATGGGAACATTATGGAAGACAAAGCTCGGTAAGATTTAGATAATTAAAAAAAGATTCATCACGTAATATATATTTGAAAATGTAATCAGTAGTGTCAATGGCAAACTGGGTCCTTTATATATTATACATAATCTTAGTTTGTAAACGACTCACGACGACGACGACGAACATACACCGTACTTATTTTAAAATTATTTCTTTAGATGTTGCCCAAATTGTAAAGCTCCTTGCGCGGGAGACTTCAAGAAAGTTGTGGATCTCCAATATTCTGGACTCGTCATTTATCTTCACACAAAAAAAGATGAACAGGTATATGGAGATATTTATTATTCTTCCAACATAATTATCATACTTAATAGTATCATAGGTAGGTATTGTAATTTACCCGTAATAGGCGCATATTAGTAGTAGGTATATTTTCCTATATTCCCTACTTAAGTACCAATAAAAAAACATTAGATACTCTATATTTAATTGCATACAAGTCACAAGTATATAAGTAATTATATACCTATGTACCCTGTTGTATCAACAAGTGTTCCCGGGATGCATATTGTTCAAATAACGTTAAAAAACGTTATAGTTTTCACCAGCAATCTTATCTGTCATGCGCCTAATTGTTTTGATAGAGCAGTACTCACCTATACCTATTACTCTCTACTCTCAACCAATAGGTATCATGATCGATGTGTCGCGCTATCCCAGCAAATATTTTTTTCCCGACACATCCCAGTCTCTGATGCAGTCGTTTGTGAACCGTCAGCTTGAGCGGACGCTGTGCGACAGTAATTAAAACACAACTTTTAGCTGTGAATACTTTGTGAATTAAGAACATTAAAAAAGTGTAACAAGTCGGAAAATAGAAAGAACTGAATCTTAATAATCACTTTTTGTGAAAATTAAGTTACATTTTGGACATTATCTTCGAGTTAAATAAAAAGTTTTTGGCGCAGTTGGTTAAGAAGTTTTTTAAACTTGGCTATTGAGTAAAAGGACTAGAAACTTGATTTGAGCATAAGCGTAGTACGTGGTGAGTGTAGTAGATATATACACGCTAAATATGCCGGCTCAAAATCCAACCCAGAGCCCAAACCCAAAAGATGGCGGTGCTGAGAGTAATGAGGGTGGACAACCAGGTCGACAACCTAGAACAAGGAGGACCGGTAGACCAAGCGTGGTCGTACGGATCCCCTTGTACAATTGGGACCACGACGGCTACAGGGTTGTTATGCCAATGATGAACGAGGATCTCCTACCTAGACAGGGGGCCCGTATGCAAGAAAACGTCGCCGTTCAAGTGCCCATCGAAGAGGATGAGGAATTTCTGGAGCCTAGAGCACTGGTGCCGGAGCCACTTCCCGACGACAATGAACCATCTAATGAGAACCCTGGTCGCGAAAACATCGATGCGCCTGCGTCTGCGGATGGCGCTGCTATGGAAGCAGAAGAAAGCCCTGAGGAGTGGGTAGATTTTGAACATGATGCCTGTCCCGAATGCGGAGGGCCATCTGAAGCCAAGAGACGCCGCCGACAGGACCCTGAAGAATAAAGTGGTCACCATCAACTCAATTATGGTCCAACTGCTGGTTACGAATCTCTTGGGTCGTCGGCCAGTGAGGTTTAATTTTGTTTAACGATTTTTATACAGCTGAATTAGTGAAAATGGTTATGTTGTAAATTCGGAAGAAAGTTTGCACTTCTTAATTTCTAGAAGCTTACCAATTCTGGTATTATTAACTGGTATTCGGTTATCACTAATACTTTTATTTGTTTTTTTTATTTAATAACATGCTAGGCGAAGGCCCATTGGTAGGTGTGCTCAATATGTTGCGCTCTGTTATTCTGGGTAAATCTTGAGTTGGACTTATATTTGAGTATTAGCGGCTATCCGCTAATATTCAAATCATCCTGCAGACTCTATAGTCTGCAGGATGATTTTGCTACAATTTTCATGCCATCTATGACTATGTGGCATAGTATGTACTTATTACAATATTTACTCGCTTTTGGTGTTTACTCATATAAATCACGTAAGATTTTTACTAAGGAGATATATGAGTTCTGAGTATAAATTAATTGCAGAGAAATGTTTAAACTTTTTATCCCCCTGTATCACGGGTCATACCTACCGAACTCATGCGTGAAGTATGATAGGTACTTATTTAACGCTTTTTCACTTCTGTCTTTTATTAAAGCCCAACCTTAAGTCTTGCCATGCAAAAGTAAGTAGGTATTACAGCATAGCAAAGCGAAAGTTTTCAAGCCCTTAAATTGCCGCGAACGAATCTTGATTGTATTATATACGGCTCCATTAATTTATTGAAAGCCTATATACTGCACTTGCGAACAGTTGAGGGTCTTTTATCACAAATATCTAATTAATGTGTTAAACTTTTATCCAGAGCACTGTTTTGATACTCAATATAGAGCCATTTACTGTTCCAAACGAGTCTACTTCGTCAATATCTCCTCTTAGGATGAGATTGTATTTACTTACCTAGAATTAATTTATTACAATAAATATTTCGGAAAAAATTGTATGGTCCTATTTAATGATTTGGTTTGAGTCATTGTGATATATGTGGTTCTAAAGTCAATTAAAGATAATAATATTTATAAGAATGTAGGTAACTATCTATCTAATCGTTTAGAAAATCATATTTACAGACCTTTTCTCCCTTATTGAGTAAAACTTGATAGATTGGTCTCCTCGTCAATAAAAAACTTAACCCCCTAATTAAAACCTGTGACAATTGCTCATAATTCTTTAGAAAAGGATTTACAAAAGCGAAAAGAAAATTTTAAAGGTTTTTTTATGATATCCCTTATCGTTCCTCGTCCATCATCCCTAAAGGAAAATTTTTTTAGAAATAATTATGTATCCTAGTAAAATCACCTGAGCTTTTTGAAATATTCCCTCCTATAAAAAACGATACATTATCAATTCAAATATAGGTAGGTAGGTACTATAATCACCTTAAAAGAATGAACCACTAATTAGAAACAAATTCTTTAATTTCTTATTGTTTAAAAATTACTCTAGCAGTTAAGTATTTTTAGAAGATAAGATGCTGATAATATGAACTTTTTCTTCTTTGATGGACCGACATTTACCCATAGGTACTTAACTTTTTACTTATATGCTAACTATATAAACGTAGGCAACTTTGTAAACCAAAATTTTTTTTTTATTATATACACTTATGGACAATAAAATCACACCCAGGAATTATTTTTTCATAAATTATTAGTAACAAAAACAATGAAGAACTTCTAAATACAACTTAAATAATCTTTTATTTTCTTTCCAATGATATTCTAAATAGTAGATGGGGTGATGTACCTAATGTACTCTTAGGGCTGGAATTTTAAGAGAAGAGAATCAGAGAATCTTCTTTGAAGAAAGCTATCAGCGCGCTCTAATGTTGTGTAATAAATATCATGATGACTCGTCTCTCATTTTGAATAACAGTTTCATTCTTGCATTTTTAAACTGTAATAATCCTGGATTGCGATTTTATTAGTGTAAGTGTTTATCATCATCAACATTTTCGCAGTCCGAGCCATGTAGATTTATTTGTATTTTTTCTATTCTATATTTAGCCATGTGATTTAATTATAATTATATTTAGTTCGTTAAATCAAGGTTAATACTATCAAACATACCTATATATTTTTATTTCTTCTTGTATTTATGATTTAGGCACGGACTAGTATCCCTACGCACATTTTAATTTCCCACATTTTGCATAGATATAAGTTTTGAAGTAACTTTTTTAGGTATAAGTAAATATGTTCTACTTACTTAATATTAATTAGTTATTATAGTATACGTACCATGGACAATACATCATTAAGCGATAAGTTTGGGTCAATGTGTTTTCGAATGACCCCAATAGGCACCAAAACTTTTTTAGTCGTTACAAGCCCGACATCCTGCCGTGGTACTTTATATTGAATAAGGCCAAAAAAAGAATATAATAAATAAGAAATACAAAAAAAAATAAAATATAAAAATATACAAAAAAAGCCAAGGAAAATATTTAATGAAATCCTAGGTAATTGTAGGTACTTATTGATAATCATACATAGGTTAAACCTTTCACAAATAATAAGTATTTATAAAAATAATAATTGATGATCAGGCAGAATTACCGAATTTTTTTTTATCGACTCCTTTAATGAAGAAAACTGATAATAAAACATTCAATTTATAAAAAAATGGTTTCTTTGAAGAAATAATGAAACATTTTTTGCACCTACAGTTTATAAAAATATACATGATTTGATGATCAGGATTTTTTTATTTTTTTATTGATCAGGCTTTCACAAATAATAAGTATTTATAAAAATAATAATTTATTGAATAGATGATCAGGCAGAATTACCGAATTTATTATCGGCTCCTTTAATAAAGAAAACTGATAATAAAACATTAAATTTATAAAAAAAATGGTTTCTTTGAAAAAATAATGTAACATTTTTTGCACCTGCAATTTATAAAAATATAAATGATTTGATGATCAGGATTTTTTAAATTTTTTTTTATTGATCAGGTCAGGGGATCTGGCTCTTACGCGCAAAAGTCGAAACACGCCAAGGTGCTTTATGACAGACTCTGACGTTCAGGTCCAAGGGTAGATGACTGAATTTATTATCATCCCCTATTAGATAAAGAATAAATTATAAGAAGAAATAATTATTAATGAAACATTTTATGTACAATTTATAAAAATATACCTACCATGGTTTTTGATGATCAGGATGACTGAATTTATTATCGATTTATTTATGAGATAAAATAATTGTTAAAAACCTGTGTAAGTACATTTTGTACTTACAAATAAAAAACAACCAATGGAATTGATAATCAGGGTGACTGAATTTACTATCGACTCCTATAATAATTATATATTAGAAGAAACAAAATTGTCAATGAAACATTTTGTATAAGTACTTACATAATATCTGTAAACGTAATTCAGTAATGTATTTGTTGTTTGTAATGATTAAATGGTCAATAAATGTTGTGAACACTCGTTAGTCATTTTATAACCTCCTTTTTGAATATATCAGCCTCAAACATAATAATCAACCCATTATACTCTCCCACTGCGGGGCACGGGTGTCCTCTCAGAATGAGAGGGATTAGACTATAGCCCTAAATATAATAATTATTATTTACTATGATATATATTTCTAGTTACTTGCCTCGAGTTCAAGAATTCTATATTGTATTCATATATTACAATATTTTTTTTTATTGATTAGGTCAGCAGACGAGCCACCTGATGGTAAGTTGTCATCGCCACCGGCGGCGATGACTATGCAATCAGCAACGCATCAGTAACTCCTCTGGTGTTCTAGGTGTAAGACCAGATGAGTTGCTGATGCGATGGAGCCCCTACGGACTGTATACTGCCAGAGCCGCAGCAACCGAGGGGGAACTGACTCTTACGCGCAATAGTCGAAAGACACACCAAGGTGCTTTACGACAGACTCCGACGTAAGGTGACGTAGGGTGGTCACCAGCCAGTCAGACACCGAGACTACCGAGCAAGTCAGATATTTTCTCGGCTCTTACGAGATGCCTATGGCAGTGAGGAACTGTATTTTAAACCGTCCCCACACGGGGAAAAGCTACATACTACAAAGACTACAATTATTGTACCTAATTCTATCTAATATTTTCTTTTCACACAAAACAATGTAATGATTTCATATTTTGTTTATATTTATTTCTGTAAATACCTATGTTTTTTAAAACACTTTTACAAGTCAATATTTCAGGATTTTGATCTAGATGGCGTTGGCGTTTCCTAACGGATACCCAAATGTGATGAAACACCGCGCCGTAACAAACTAGGAGAATCATGGGCTTTTTTAAACAGACACAAAGGTTCAAAATAGTATAACGTGAGGAGGGCTGTGTGTGGATCCTGCCTACATTGTACTCACATTTGCATCATCTCTATCTATTCTATCTTTCTAGGTATATAAAAATGAATCCCTATTTCCCTTGGTCACGGCATCATGCGTGAATGACTGTTGGCGTTTCACAGTAACAGTTTCGGTAGTCCTGCGTCACAGCAGTATGAGACTCTGTGATATGATAAATACACGAACAATCATGGCAACAGACGGCTTAACCAGATCTGGGATCTAAATTCCTAAATAGGGTTGTGAAAAACCATTTCAGAGGTGCGCATAGGTGTAAGACATCCTTTACATTTCCCTTGTTGCTGAGGTCTCATCGTACGTATGTAAGATATGCTTTCTGAATTTTGGTAAGTGACATAGACCTAAAATAGTAGGCATGTGTATTTTAACGGAGGTTTCGGCTACTGTAATCTACTACCAAGATCTTTTAAATTTATTAACGTTGCAACATACACGCAGATCTATTTCTGATAAAAACAACAATAACAAAAATACAAAAAAAAATATTTTTGTTGTTCTTGCATTTTTTTTTTCTGAAAGTATTATCTTATAATCACTTCATCACAAGTCATTGTTGTAAGATTATAACACTAGATGGCGCCGGCATTTCCTTAGATACAAACTCTGTGAAGAAACGGCGAAACTAACTAAAGGTCACAATGAACTGAATAGTTTCATAGAAAAATAGTTTGCAATTATGTAATTTGAATTTATGTAACCATTTTATCACCCAAATCGTTAATTAATAGGTATCGTAAGTTTCGATATTCAAGTTTGGCCGCTATGATATCCTTGCCTGAAAAGCAATAAACATATTATCTTGGAATACATAAACATTTCTTGGTTAAATCACAAGGTATATTTTTTACATAATTATTATAAATTTATGGACATCATTTTCACTTAAATTTTAATAAGTTTTGTGGTTCTTGCCGGATTTTGTTTTTTTATTGACCTGGCGAATCTTCAATTTAGTAGTAAAAATAATATTTCATAAAAAGTTCATTGTAGTGGATTATGAGGATATATGTATATGAGGACTCCACAGTCCACGCAAACAATAAAACTTGACTCAAGTTTGCTCACGGTTATTTTTTGAATAGCAGTCCTTTGTTAGCTATGGAAACTGAACATTTATTGAAACTGAACATAAGAACTTAACGAGCAGGGGAAATAACTAAATTATGTATTATTTTTTTTCTTGGTTTGTAGATTTTGAATAAATATCAATCTCCGTGCAATTTTTTTTATGCTCGTCAGTGTATTGGAACTGGTGAAATAGTAAATGCTTAAGAGTATTTATAAAAGAAGCAAGAAAGAAAATCATCATCATGAACATAATGTTCGTGTTTCCTGAACAACGCTTTGGACCACAATAAACTAAATATAATGTACCTAGTTGTCGGTTATTCTCTTAAAAATGTCACATGCTAGGGAACGTTACCCTACTTTATTGTTTACGAAACTATAATTGGTTATTATTATATATTTATATGGTTGGTAGGATAATAATAGCAATAAGCGATTAATATAATTCACCTTTTATGGCTTCAGAAAAAGGTGGATGCTTCGAAAGTTGATGATACTTATATATTACATAACACTGGCAGTAAGCAAATTAACAGACCCGAGTACATCAGTGAACTGCGTAAGTTAAATGAGAGATTTTTATGGTTGTTAGATTACATGGTATCTACAATGCCATTTGAGCCAAAATAAAAAATCTGTTTAGGCTTTGGTGAAAATTAGGATAACAAAATAATAATGTCTAGGTAGTTACGATAACTACGAAATGCTTCGAGGAAATATGCTATGCTTCCCTCAGCTCACTTAGCGGAGGCACGTGATTTTAGATTAAATATATCATTACCTAGCATTTGTGCTGACGCAACTCCGTGTATATTTGTAGTTATGTAGGCATACATTTGGATACTTTGGCCCTTATGTTGAATACAGTATTTTTGAGTAATTTGTTGAGAATATATATCAATTTTGAGTTCATAGAATGATACTACTAATACGTAGCTTTCATACAAAACAGTAGGTACATTAATTTGATTGTTTATTCAACAGGTCGTTTTAAGCCAACATGTGGGCAATGTAAAACAATCGTGCAAAGAGTTCGTAGCTTGTTAGATGAAATAAGAGCCATAAAGGAAAATGAGATTTTAGGAATATGCGACCATTGCAAACAAGCAAACATAAATAAAACATGTAAGCGGTGTGACTTTATAGTCAGTAAGTTTGTTTCCCTACATCAGAAGAAATGCCAAGAAAAGCAAGAGCGCTTCAAGGTATGGCTTTGTAAAGTAAAGCATTTGCTACAAGCGATACTTGAAGGAGGGAACGTGTGCCAGCACAGAGTATATAAGGATGCTGAATTAGAGAGATTCCTTCAACAACTTAAAGAACCTTTGTCTATGCGAGAGCCGGACATAGATTTCTTTCCATCTCTAGATACAGAACAATTGTCTACGTTAAAAAGTTTGTCAGAGAGCAAAGAAATGCTTGAAGAATTGTTGTCTAAAATTAAATTTGAAGGCCAGCTTTCTTCTGATAACAGTCTTTACCCGTCACCGTCTAAAGAGTCATGCTTGTGCAAGTTGCTAAAAGAAAAACAATTGAGAGAGAGCTCAGGGTTCGGAACCGAAAAATCTAGACTTTCGAAGGATTCCAAAGTATCTAGTGCACAACTTACAGATTTTAGTAAATTACTTAGTGAGGATGTGTATAGGGAACTAATAAAAAGATTATTAAATCTAAGTAAAGCTTTACCAAAAGGATTGCATCTTAATAAAAAATTAATACTGCAGATAATTCAGACACTAAATATAGCAATTAATCAAGGATTGTCTACTGATATAATAGTTAAACTAATAAACGAATTGAGTGAGTTACAAGAAACATTGCCTCATTTCTCCGAAGATCTAAATAGAGAAGTTATACAAGGATTAATACATGATTTGAACGAACTGCTTACACTCGGATCATCTAAAGGTTTATATCAAGGTCTAATACAATTATTAGTCGATTTGAGTAAATTGCTTACCAATGAATTATCTAAAGGTATGACTAAATCACAGTCTTTAATGTTTTCTAAAAGTGTTCATGAAGATATAGCTCGGGTACTTTCAAAAAGTGCGCGTAAGGATATATCAGAAAAAGACCAAAGTAGAGATGTAAAACGGGGGTCATTTAAAGAACAAAGTAAAGATGTAAGGCAGGGTTTACCTATAGATCAAAGTAAGGGTGTAAGGCAAGGGTCACCTAAAGGCGCAAGTAAAAATGTAAAACCGAGGTCACCTATAGATCAAAGTAAGGATGTAAGACAGGGTTCACCAAAGGACCAAAGTAGGGATGTAACGCAGGGCTCACCCAAAGTGCCAACTAGGGATGTAAAACCGAGGCCACTTAAAGATCAAAGTAAAGATGCAAGGCAGGGGTCACCTGGAACTCGAAGTAGAGAAGTAAGGAAGAGCTCACCTAAAAGTCCAAGTAAGGATGGTGCCCAAGTTTTACCTAGAGATATCTCCAAAGATAAGAAACAAGCTTCACCTAAAAGTTTAACTAAAGAAGAAATACGAGATTCACTTAAAAAGGAGAGTAAGGATGCTTCAAAAGGTTCACCTAAAGGTCTCCGTAAAGAAATAACACCTGATTTACCTAAAGATAAAGAAGGAAAACATCTTTCACAAGGAAGTAAAGTAACAACGCCAAGTTTAACTAAAAAGGACACATATAAGGGAAAGTCTCAACCATTATCTAAAGATAATATACACAAAACATATAAAGATACTAAACCAGGATCATCTACTATTAAAAGTAAAGATGTTATACAAACACCATCTAAAGATGTAAATAACGAACTGGCCCAAAAATTAGGGAATCTTAACAAAGCATTAGCTGGAAAAACTTTGGATAAAGATAAAGTACAAGAATTGGTTAGCGGTATAAATAAATCGTTAGTCCAGAAATCGCCAGATGTAACTAAAAAATTAATACAGGAATTAACAAATTTGTGTAAACCAGCAGTACAAGGATTACCACAAACTGCTAATATGGAAATGATACAAAATTTACTTAAAGATGCTAATTCAGCATTGGCCAAAGGGATATCAAATGATCAAAATAAAAAAACAGTCCAAGGAGTTCTTAATGACCTAAATAAAGCAATCAATCAAAGTAAAAAAGAAGGACAACAGCCGTCTAAAGGTTTGAAAAAAGAAATTCGTAAAGAACTTAGTTCTGCACTATCAAGCAAAGCTCAGGCTCCAGAATCACGAGACTTAAGTAAAAGACGTCGAGAGGATCAAGGACCTTCGTATGATGTTGATACAAAAAAACGTAAAAAAAGAATAACATCCAAGTATAGTGATTCCATAGATAAGTCGTTGTCCGAGGAAGATATTGACAAAATAGAAACTAAATCGGGAAAAAAAGATTCCAAAAAACTGAAAAAAATCCAGAGGAAAACTAAGACGAAATCAAAAGAGAAAGAAAATATACTACCTGCTGATGAACAGAAAATGAAAGAAGAGAAGAGTAAAACGATGCTGAAATCGACATCAATTGAAGCATTAAAACCGAGGCAACTATCTGAATCTGTACTTCTTCAACTGTTAAAAGAAATTAAAGAAAAGGGGGAGCTATATAAATTGTTCCGACAGAGACAACAAGCAAAACAAAGAGAGATGGAAAGAAGAAGACTGAGGGAATTGGCACTTAAAGGATTAAAACCGCCAAAAACGAAGGAAACACCTCCTCCTACTCCAGAAATAATGTCAGGAAGTATACTCGAGTGTAATATTGAACAAGCTGCGGCACCGAAGCTTATGGTAGCAGGAAATAAAATTGCACCTTATGAACCCTATTTGAAAGAGGAAATTAAGCCTGTGGAACCACTAATCTTCAAGACGGAGTTAGAATTTGCAGAAGATCCGTTGGCCGAATGTAAAGTGAAGCAAAGGCAAAGTATAGACTATGAGGTATGTACAAATCACACTGAAATCATATTCTCACCAATAAATAGCAATAGGAAAGTAAAGGAATGAAATTTGATGCATAGAATTTTGCTTAGCAAAAAAACCATGAAATAACATTTTTAATACCTAAATGATAAAGAAGCATTAGGGCTACCTGATGGTAAGTGACAACCATACCCTATAGACCGCAGTGACCAAGTGTTAGCAAATTGCTGGCATCTTAAAATTTTACTTGTCAAGTCCATTTGCCCAGTTATTTCACTGGCTTCAAAACCGATGACGAATGAACATGATGTTAGACGTTGCAGCTTAAATGTTGGTATTATACCTAGCATTGACAGAATATTTGGTAATGTGGACCATGTTATGTATATCTATGTTCACATGACTCGATAAGATTTATACCTAAGTTTATATATACATATCTATATTTATTATTCTTTTCTGTCTAAATTTATTGCATGTATGTCAAGTGATGTAAGTAGGTAGGTAAGTAAATGTAAGTAGGTAGCTAATGCTTAATATTATGAACATAAGTCTGTTTAGTTTTTATATTCTTTGTATTATATAGACTCGATTTGCACGTCCTATGGGGCAGAATGTGATGTACCCTGAAAAAACAAGACCAACACCTGTATTTTACACCTTATATTCGAGCAAATAAATACATTTGATTTGATTTGATGAATGATTGAAAATCTGTGTAGATTCTGGTATTCTGGTCAGAGATGTCAAGAACATTTGATGATGATGATATTCAAAACCACTTCGAAGGCCATTTACGATTTTATCGCAAACTCAATTGTGACAAATTAAAAAGCGTATATACATTCAGCTAATTAAGTACCTATATTTAACAACGTAATATTTTTAGGACATGTTTCGAGATGGTATTGTTAGGTACCGACTATCTGATAAAGAATTCATAAACAAAGGATGGACAATGCTGCCAACAAAAAAAATAATGCGTAGAGTAAGTACATATGTATGCACTTTGAATTAACTTTAATGGAAAAAATAATTATTAATTCCAAATCATAAAATAGTTCATAAACATGATATTTGTTTCTTTAACATACTTTTCCAAGCACAAAGCAACTGGCGCCATTTGCCTTTCAACATCTTTTACTTAATTACATGTTTTGTCTAGATGAATATCTATAGAATGGAGCCATCAAAGCCACATAATGACTGGTTTGAGCGGCATAAGAAGGAAAGAGAGCTATTCTATGATAGTGGAATGAAGTTGGCTGACATCGATGATGATGGCCGCGGACACTGGTATTACCAGAACGGTGCTGTGGCTTTGGACTATTATAATGCCCAAGGTCTGTACAATTTTAGTTTATTTTTATTAAAACTAGGCATATTTGATCTAAACAAGGAAGGCTAGTGGAAAAGCGTCTAAAAATTAAGTTAAGAAATAAGAGTGCTTTTTTCTATGGCAAACATAGCTTCATAAGTTATCACTGTATGTACCTATTTCTCGAACGGACATAGTTCACCAGTATGATTGTAAATCTCATGTTAGAGGGAACGACCCGATAGTGTGTTGAACAAATTATGTCGTAATACTTGTACCTTTTTATGGAATCAGATATTTGTAGGTATATATCTAAATAAAAATTAATGCATTTATGAGAGATCATCACTTGAAAACTATCGAGACTTTTATTAATCCACTTTTTAACATACTTTTTTTAATCCAAAAGTCGGAATAGATTGGAAATTTTACGCAGACAATACTGCTCTCGGTCACATAGAACATGAGGCATGTTAATTTTCTTCAATTATAATTTTCAGAGTCAAATATAGGACAAAGGTACGTAGTGTATAGCTCTGGTGAAGAAATTGATAATGGAAAATTAAAGCCACGCACAGTATTAGCTTTATTCGATATCCTCGGCAATGGGATTGTCTACGACCACTATGGAAAAGTTAGGTAATCTATTACTTGTTATTTTAAAGTTTTTGTTTCGTTTGTGTAGTAGAAAGGTCATCTCAGAAACTGATGAAAATTATTTCATTGATAGATAGCTACTGAGAAGTTACGATCGAAAGCTAGTGCTTATATACCTACTATAATAATTTCTTTATTGGCATGCATACATTTACAACCTTGAAATATGAGGTATTTTTATAATAATAATTAAAAATCCAGTAAATACACTCACGGGCAGTCGCAGTCTCTAAAAATTAATGAAATGTTGGACTGAAAAAGCTGCTTGTGATGTATCATAATAATAATATGACTCACCGTACATTGTTGACTGCAAATCGGATGCATCACCCGCGTTCATCAGTTATGAGACTGTACATCCCGCGGAAATGTGGAGGGCGAGGCTATTTAAACGCTAAAACCCTTCACAATCGCGAGGTGTAGAGGCTTAGACAGTACTTCCTTAAGACTGACGTGGTGATGCACCGAGATGTAGTTGCAGTGGATAAAGGATTCACCCCGCTATCCTTGGCTAAAGAGAACTGGCGCAAACCTATAACACTTGATACTGCTGGCCGCAAGGAGATATGGCAGAGCAAGGAACTTCACGGACGCTTTTATCGGGCCCTTCATGGACCCGATGTAGATTATTGTAGGTACTGATAGTTGTGACCGCCAATGGTTTACGCCAAGAGCCTCGACTCACACCTATGAAAGCTCTCGTTAGACAGCTGGATTAGGTGCCTGATAAAGAAAGCGGTATTCCTGGATACGGCGCGTATTCTTAGGAGGTTCCTTTCTGTGGGGCCCTGACCGCCGGTAGCTTGGACCCTGCTCCCGATACCGGTGGACTACTATTTTTTTATATTTTTAAATGATTTTATTTTTAAATTTAAATATTTCAAAATGTATTTAGATATATACATAAATAATGAATAAAGGAAATAATATGACTCGTAGTAGAAAATTTCTACGGATTTTCTATGGATTCGAAATATGAAATGATTCCAGAGAAATTTCTGTGTGGCTATTTTAGCTCCCCTGGTCTCATCTTAAATTTGACGTAGGTAATGTATAATGTCATATTTTTATTTCGTGTAAAATAAGTACATAATAATCTTCAGTATATGTACTAATCATGGTTCCATTAAACTGTGGTTAAAAGTTGGAACTGGGTATAACGGGTGTCTCTTTCTAACTTCAAATGGACAATACACAATGATTTTATTTATTTCTATTCAGGGATGGTACAAATTACGCGATTTTCGGGAAGCTTCGAAAAAGAGAGGCGTGGCTTTTGCGTGATTGGTTGGCATGGTAACCTAGGGTAGCCTGAAATTGAAAGTGTTACTAGTACGTGAATATGGCTAGTACATAGCTTTGAAAAATCAATATTGCGTATTGAATTATCGAAGTTATTATAAAATACAAATACCTATAATGAAAATCCTCCATTCTACTTTTTCGAGTTTAAGTTAAGAAATATAATTAAAAAAAAAACGTATTTTAAATAGGTACCATGTTTACCATGTTACCATGATTCTAGAGTTTTGCAGATTACTATTGTTTCCTTCATTTCATTACCCTGAGCAAGTAATGGATGAAATAAAGCGTCGTCAACAAATATCAAACGGCACGAGAAGGACCTAATATTTTCTGTATTCTTTTATTATTTTTTATTAATCTCTTTCTCCCTCTGTCTTTCTTAATTAAAAGACAACACCCACATCAGGGAACAAGAACAACAACACAGTACGGATAACACTTATAAATTTATACCTAGATTCGAAACAAATAGTTCTGTGAATTTCACAAAAATTTGCCTCTGGTGGGAATCGAACCCTCTTGCCACGACGGCGACATCAAACGTGTAGTCAATCTATTTAGAGTTATTATTTAAGTAACTATTCATTTTCTTTACCTTTCAAAATAAAAGCTTTCATTTCCTTAAGTAAAATTACAAAAATTAGATTACTGAATAAATATTTTATAGTAAGCTTATGCTGCTTCTATTACGAGTATATGAATAAGCACCATTTCAAAGGATTTTCAAAATCAGGGTCACGTCTACTTACTTAAGAGCCCGGCGGAGCTTGAATTGCCTACAAAACGTAATACCGAAATAAATCGTAATCCTGACAATATTCCATTAAATTAAGTAGGTAATTATTCGGATTTAGATCGGTATCCAAATCCCAATAATTATTAATTAATGTACGTTCCTACGGTACTATTTCGTCTATTACTACTTCACTGGAAATAAAAGATTGGAAAATCGTTCCAAACTTTAATTTTATCAAAAATTGCATTCGCTTACATTTATTTCCAGTGAAGTATTTTGGACGAAATGGTAGAGTAGGAACTTAAATTAACGGTATGGGAATCCGAATAATAACAGAATTTGATTAAATTGTGTTTGAATTACGATTTATTTCGGTATTACGTTTGTAAAAGAAATTCGGTCCGCCGGACCCTTAAAACAAATGTTATTTCTTAACAGGCTTAAGTACAATCAATCAGAAGGGCTACTAGTGGACCCAAAGCTGGGTCCGCCTGGAAAATGGAAATGGCATACTTTAAACGACCCGCCAGTATTACAACAAGTGTTCGTTAACACTCGCCTAAAAGAAAAAGACCGAGCACTTGAGAGAATAAAGAAACCTGATAAAACTCAAGACGCTGACGGCGGTGTTAGGAAATCTCACCCAGAAATGCTTGCAATAGAATTTGAGAACTTCGTCAAGGAGAAAACAACGAAATTATTGCAGAAATTCAAGCCGTTTCAAATAAGAATGAAGGCTGTAAAATTAAATGAGCAGTTTTCTCTCAAAATATTGGATCAGGCCAACATTTATTTACTTTTCCGAGAGGGCGGCACCACTTTGAAGTTGAACTTGGGCCTGTTGCTGATTAGCAACGAGATTATTGACACGGATACCTCGGACGTAGCAGATGTAGCGACACCTTACGACAAACATCCCCCGAAGAGTCTCAGCGTGGAAAATATTCAAAATATTCTGAAAACCGTGAGGAGTGGCAAGCTGCGTCCTTCATCAGAAATGAAAGTGAATGTTTCGAGTTAATTTTTTAGTTATATTAAGCATTTTTTAATTTTAGTTTTCTTTAAGTTTGTATTGATGTGTAGTTATTTAATTATTATTATCTATACTTATAATGATTATAACGTAATTATATTATGGAAATATTTATGCATAGAAGAGCTCTTGGTTTTATTGGTTCTACTGAGTGTATTTTTAACAGACTTCTGTTGTTCTTAGCTTAATCATTATTTTCAGAATGATTCCGAATAAAATACAGATTATCGTAATATTTCTAAATCGTTTTACAGGCATAATACCTTCTCGTAAATATTAGTAAACAATAGCAGTGTTAATCTTTACCACTTACAAAAATATGTAGACGTGTGTTGTGTTAAAACTGACAGAGATTGAACTAAATAAATTCGAGTGGGAGAATGTTCTGTGTTTATGTTATACGAAGAAAAATCGAGCAAAAACACATGTTAGCCTGCGAACAATAAGCCGGCTTAAAACTCGCAGTTAGCTCAACAGTGAGCGCTAATCACTAGGGTTGGAAACAGCCTTCACACTTCATATTAATGATGTATCAGTACGGTATTCTGCTAGCCGTCGATAAGCGGAGTACGGGTCGCCTGACATTGAGCCGCTGTATACAGGGTGAATTTTTCAAAGGGACATGAATGGCCATAAAATATCTAAAATTTAAAAATTAAGATAATAAAACCCGGTGACTTTGAAGAAAATAACAAAAAAAACTATATTGTTAACTGAATGAACAACGATTTAAGCGAAACCTTTTCATTAGCATTAATACGAGGACGATATTTATTCATATAAATACGACGTCAAGATGTACAACACTTCAGTCTGCCGTTGCCATGGACGCTGTAAAGGGTTTGAAACATCGAGATTTTGTTAGTGTATATAACGCGTTATAATCCATAAACTGGTTTTATTTCAAATATGTCCAATATTCGCTTAAGTCTCAGAAATTCAGTAAACACACTGTATTATTATATAATCCGATACTGTTGCCGTGTATCAATATTTCCCAGACTTTGATCCTTAATAGCAACACTATCGGATGGTGTGTGTGTTTGCAGTACAGTACAGTACATACAGTATGTGGTTTTACAGTTGCATTCATGCAATTTTAGTTTTCATCAAAATCAGGTACTCTGGCCTGGAGTATTCTTCGATATTCCTTATAGTTTCGGATATGGCCATTCACGTCTACTTTTTTTTTATGGAATAGGAGGACAAACGAGCAGACGGATCGCCTGATGGTAAGCGATTACCGCCGCCCATGGACACCCGCAACACCATAGGAGTCACATGTGCGTTGCCGACCTTTTAAAAGGGGATTGGGCCTCCGGTAACCTCACTCACTCGGAGAAACACAACGTAAGCGTTGTTTAACGCCGGTTTTCTGTGAGGCCGTGGTATCACTCCGGTCGAGCCGGCCCATTCGTGCCAAAGCATGGCTCTACCACGTAATTCTTCTTCTACTTCTAAAATTTTGCCCTGTATGTAATTGATTTATATTACCCATTAAAAGTAAAATGTATATAGTATCAGCTGTTAAAATTGGTTTAAATTACCCTTTAAAAGTTATTAATAAAAACAATTATGCATACACGAAGAAAAAAGAATAAAGACACAGTTAGTTAAAAATAATAAATATTTCCATCATAACAACCCCACGATGTTCGAGTGCTTTCTATTGCCATCGATCACGTGCCTACAGTGAGATAATCCGAAATTAATGAGTGGATATTATGCTTCAAAGAAATAAAAACTGATACAGAAATATCTCGCAACACAAAATCTCCACTGCATTTGTGAGCATGAATACGGGGATTAATAGGGGGTTTAGGAGGCCATGGGGTGTGCAGGTTGCTAGGTTACATTTACTCACTTGTGTCTGTCACGTTCCTAGTATTTGCAGGGGTATCTACAGATTTTAAGCTCGCGCATAAGCTCTAAGTAGCTTTTTGAATTGTATGTATTTATATAAATATATTATGTAGGTATGTTGTAAATGGGCATACCTCTAAGTTGCTGTTTGTCTTTTTGTATGAACAATATTAAATTAAATAGTTTATAAAAATATTTACGATAACTAATTTTATACCATCCCTCCCCCTCACGTCTCCATCTATCTCGATTTTGGGCTATTTGGACCCAACGTATCAAAAATCAAAGGTATAAAATCGTCACGCCATTTCTACACGACTACCTAATTATTATAATAAAAGAAAAAATAATTTATTCTTTCTATTTTGGGGGACGCCTTTGTACAGCTGTGGACGTCCTTTGGCTGATGACTATGAAACGATGAATGTAAGTAAGTAAGCAGTTTGCTGATATTCATGCTCTAGATGGCATTGCACAATAACCGCCAAATTTTACATAGGCATTTGTCACTCCAGAGAACTGAATGTTTCTTATGGAAAAAGTTGTTTATTCAAAGAAAAAATGAAGATCACTTGGATAAAGAATAGGCAGTATGATGCATGAGAGTGAGTCCTAACCTTCGTCCTCAACTCTTTGTTGTTTCACAAACGATAATAATTATGTAGAAGGTACATATTATGCGGCTGGGCATTGAAGCTTTGGTGAAGAGTCAATGGATGACACCCATGAAACAGTTTAGATGTAAACTGAAATATTTTTAACATTTTTTGTACCAATTATCTTCTTTTGTAGGTGATTATAGTATCATTACATAGTCGACAACACAAGTGCGCTCTCGGTGCCGTAGCAATATTTAAAAGTCGATCGTAAAATATCGATTCGGTCTATTAATTACGTCAAAATCAACGATAATTTGAGTAAACCATTAACAATCACTTTTAAATTAAATCACACGCCTGATTAAAGTGACGTGCCATATCAAGTGTTGTCCATAATGGATCGGAAAGTCATCCAACACAACGTAGGAGTGGATTTTACTGTGGTAACATTTATGGTAATGATATTGGTATGTATGGTAATGATGAATGTTTAGGATATTAATGTTTCGAAGGCTTGAAGGACATTACAGAAATTAGCATTCCACTTGCAACCCCTCTAGTGTTGTGGGTGTCAATGGGCGGCGGTGATCACTTACTATCAGTTGACCCACTTGCTCGTTTGCCTCCCTAATCTATATAAAAAACACTCTTTACTTAATAAATAGGTATGTTTTTGTAGTGTTCTAGAAATTTCAGGCATGCAGGTTTCCTCACAATGTTTTCCATCGTTATATCGATAATAAATAGGGTATTACATCGATTTTTGAAAAGTGCCTCCATTACATTCTACAGTGGTAACTAACCACCAAAAAATCATTTTTTTCCATCGATAAGTGCCATAAAAATAATATTAAAATTAACATTTTCAAATTTCGCGCTTAATTTGACGAACACCCTGGACGCAGTGGACGCCATATTACTCTGTGGTTATGACGTCAGTGGGCGTGTAAACATAATTGTTTATAATTTAAAAATGATCGAAGAAGTCGAAGAAATCGTTGGTGTGTTCCTGAATGCATAATATAATGAAAATAATAAAAGTACAAAGCCTATGCTGGTCAGTAAAGTTGACAGTTCAAACTTTTTAGTTTAGTTTACACAGCATACGGCTGTGTACGTAACAACATGGCGGCTAATATTTAACGGTGTTATAAAACAGATTAAAAAACTGAAAACTTCGAATAGAATTTTTAAATTTATTTTGTTATTTTGCGAACTAAAACTAACATTTTCCAACTGCTTTTTGCCTTAGCTATCTCAATAATATATTTTTAGTTTTTTTCTTATTTTTTTTTTATTCGTATTCATTACGCTTGACCGCCGCTTTTCTTGTAGGTATAAAGTAAAATACCCTATTCCATTAGAGAGCTGTATGTTCTGGCTAAGATTGACTTCTAGTCAAGACTTCCCTTCATTGGGTATCATGTAATATATTGTAGGACTTTGTAACACCTACTTGTCGTGATTGTACATTAGCACCATTTATCAATCAACATAGTCCCACGGTGGGTGCTATTAGTCGTCCAATCGATAACCCAGGTGTCCGGTTGTCCACTGTTTATTTCATTTGATGGCTATCTGTATTTTAGCCCATTTTATTATAACATACCATCACTCCTGTATTCCCCGAAAGTTTAGGCAGAGGCGTACTAATGTATAATTCAATCGTAAATATTATTTTGTGGTCAATTTGTAATTTGTAGTGTGACATATGCGGTTGACCGACATAAGGTGCAGAAGTGTGTTTGACAGCGCTATTGATTTTAATTATTTTTTATGTGCTGTGTTGTGCTGCGATACTGCACAAATTATTATACTAAAGTAAGAAAAGAGCATGGAGTATCTTATCACAAGTAAGATATTAAATTCTAAGATTCCGTACAATTTATTTTTATTTTACAATTTATTGTACAATTTATTTATTTTTATTTTCTTGGTTGCAAATAAAATTTAAAATGAAAGAAAGAGTCAGCGCATGCCTTATTAGTATGAGAGAAAGAAACCCAATACATTCCATGTCACACGTCACTATGTACGGACAAACTAAGACATATCAAATGTGTTTTTTAAGACAACTGCTTAGTGCTATTTATTTTGATCTTATGCTGCCTGTATCTATGCTCGCGCTCATTAGGAAAGCTTAAAATGTTTAGTTTTAAAGGTATGGACATGTAGGGCAACTCAATTTACAATGACATTTATTATGAACATGGCGTATCTACATAATAGTATTTTATCATTGGTTATAGGTATTATATCGTATTGCGTTGGTGTAACTAAACAATAAGCCGTAATCCTCGGCCTTGGGCAGGTTGAGCGTCTCACAAACCTGTAAGAAATCCTCAAGTATAAAGGAGAAGAGGTTTACCTACACCTTTTATTGGCACATGTATTGTTCCCGCACTAGGGAACGATATATGTGCCACAGTACTTCACAAACTCGGACTCAGAGTACGGTCAAAACTGTCAAATTTCTTTAATCGATTTTCAATTTCATCTCCAAATAATACAGTTTATTATCCATTGAGAATTGGAGTTTGTAATAACTACCTAGTTGTGCTGTTCACTGTACATCTAGTTTCGAAAAAAATATCCGTCGACTAAACAAATATTTTCGTCACGCAGCACAACAGTAGTGGCAACAGTTACAACAAATGTGAAGTCTTAAGCAAAAAATTAAAATTCAAAAACAGAAGTAGTAAGAAAAATTATATTATGCTTTTTTGTAGTCTCTAACTTGTGGGGGATTATATTATTATCTAATAATTGCAATTTAACGGATACGACAATAGATTACCTAAACCAAAGAGAAAAGATTATATAGAGCGGGCATTGGGCCTTCACACGAAAACTGTGATCTCAAGCGCCAGTAACGAATCGCACTATACAGATAAGTACTCGGCACTAGATCACGATTTTGTTTTCGTAATCTATTTAAATAAAAGAAGAACCTAACAAACTGACTGATCTACAGACTAATTAACGTATCAACGCACAGCGGAAACTACAGGAGCCAGATCCCTGAAAGTTTGCATGCTGGTTCATTTTGCACTGTGGACGAGCACTAAGAAAGGATTTTTGGAAATTTAACCCTAAAGGTGGTGAAAAGGGGATGAATGTTTGTATGAAATTCCACATATACTGCCATATGTTTGACATCTACACAAACACGACTTATTAATAATCGATGACATCGTCAAGTTATCTACAACTGTCATTCGCATTTGACATTTTGCCAATTGTTTTCTTCATTATAAATTAGACAACACATTTTATGATATGAAACCTCCATGGTGTAGGTACAGTGGGCACAATATATTTTACCTAAAAACTAAAATTAAATAAGGACGCAGGCGAAGCTGAGCCCGGGAACGCTAGTGTTTAAATATATATACACACGCCTTACTCCGATTTGGGTAGGCAGAAACTATAGACTGCCACTTGCTACGATTCTTGCATACTTTTCCACATTTATACATTTTCTCATATATACGCGCCAGTTACGAGTACTTCGTACTTGACCTTTTGGATCCCGCTAATAAGATCAGCCTATATCCTTCTAGGGCGAACTCTACCGACGCTGCCGCTGACATGCGCCAAATTCCTTTCGTTAGTCGTTTTTCATTCACTCTCCCAACATGTCTAAACCATCTCAGCGTATTATTTTGAATACGGGTTTTCACTACATCATTTTTCAGTCCGCAACGTTGTCTTATCACACTGTTTCTCAATCTATAATTCCGAGTTATATCGCACATACTTCGCAAGGATCGCATTTCCAGCGCATTTTTCCTACTTTCATGCCTCTATATAACATAACATAACATAACATACCATCACGCCTGTACTCCCCAAAGGGTTAGTCAGAGGCGTACTAATGTACACCCACAGTTCGCCGGTATGTTTAGGTCCCATGTAATAGGGGGCGAGCCTATTGCCATTAACCGGGCACAAATCCAGACTCCGAGCTGCTACTGAGAATTTCATAGGAAAACTCAATAACACTTTGCTCGACCTGGGGATCGAACCCAGGACCTCTAGCGTAGCAGTCGCGCTTGGGACCACTAGATTAATGAGGCAGTCTATATTTAAATATTTATGGCCTAAATACATTTGAAGTGATGTTGCTCATTCATTGAGTAATAACAATCATGTCATCCATGGTATCGATCGCTTACCATACCTGACACACGCCAATGTTTAGTTCGCCCAATTACCTTTTACCATGGTTGTAGGTAAACTTCGATAAGTACGAACATAGAAAAAAAACGGGTTTAAAATTTTAAATTTGATTGCATCATGGATTTGGTCCCAAGCGCGACTGCTACGCTAGAAGTCCTGGGTTCGATTCCCAGGTTAAGCATTGGGGGTTTTTTGAAAGTCTCTTTCGCCAAAAGGGTCGCTCCCTCTTACATGGGACCTAGAAAACATACCAGCGAACTATGGGTGTACATTAGTACACCTCTGCCTAACCCTACGGGGAATATAGGAGTGATGATATGTTATTATGTAATGTACCTATATGTTTTCGTAGTTTAAGAATCATTGAAATCATGAAAGTTGATTTCTTTGTTGAAAATATTTTCCTTAAGTAAGTCACCTTATAGAAAGACTGTTTCTGTATGAAGTCTTTTGAAGTATGAAGGACAAAAGACAAAGAGAGGGAACGACTAATATTCTATTTTTATCAGTTTAAAAGCTAGCGGACAGACCTAAAGATAAACAGATGCCAAACAAATCCAAAAATAATTTTTTTTATTAAGATCTTAATATCCTCGTCATATTTGCTAATCCGTTTATTTTTACTTTAGTTAATCCCAGCTGTCTTTTTCGACTATGACTATGGGCCGATAAATAAAATAAGATAATAAATTCTAATTTTTGACAGTTTTTCTATACAAAATCTGCCAAACATCAATTATATTTATATGTCTCCTTTTAAGCTTATGTATTAAACTTTTTTTAATTTTTTCAACATAAAAGAACACATCGCCGATGTCAAACACCGCCGTTCCGAGAAGTCAGCAGTTTGTGAACATACTCTTGACAAGGCCGAGCACTACATCAGATTTGACAAACCACAAGTCCTCGCAAAAGAAAACCGATTCCTCCCCAGGATGATTCGCGAGGCTATTGAAATTAAAAAACACCCAAATTTCAATGGAGAGGATGGCTGGGGCTTTCCACCTGCTTGGAACCCCATTAAAGATTCCATTAAATCTAAATCCAAGCCCAAAACTGTAAGACCGAAGGATACGGTGAGCTCGTTCTGCGTGAATCGGATCGCCAATAAATAACAAAAAACTAAGGTAGCTGTTAGTAATTGCAACATTAAGACGTCCAAAAACTTAGTCTGCCCGTGACCATGGATGCTGTAGAGGATCCGAAACGTCGGGAATTAAATAATATTAATACAACGCGATAAAATCCGTAAAAAATAGTTTTATTTCAATGTCTAATATTCGCGTAAGTGTCACAAACCAGTAGATACATAACAAAGACTTAATAAGCTTCAATACAAATCCTTTTCAACCCAAAGTGGATTAAAAGATTTGTTTTTCTTTTTTTATTTCTATCTTATCCTGTGACGTATTTTTTTTTTAGTTTTACATAAGCTTCGGTTCTTACCATTATTATTTTTTAGTGTTTCGTACCTCAAAAGGAAAAAACGGAACCCTTACAGGATCACTTTGTTGTTCGTCCGTCCATCTGTCCGACCTTCCGTCCGTCCATGTCCGTCCATCTGACTGTCTGTCAAGACCCTTTATCTCGGGAACGCGTGGAGGTATCGAGTTGAAATTAAAACCATATACTCAAGTCTATAGTCCCTTGAAGCTGTGATTAAATCAAACATCTAACTTTACGTAAAAAAGGTACGGCCATTTATGCATCAATAAATGTATATTTCAAGACTCTCAAAGGAATCAAAATGTATAGGGTATTTTCCGTTGACTTAGAACTATGAAATTTGGCAAGTAATACCGTCTTAAACCTATAGTTTTGGATTGAAAACTATATATTTGTAATTAATTATATGTACCTACAAATTTGTACGGGATCCTCGGTGGGCGAGGCCGACTCACGCTTGTCAGGGTTTTTTATTTATAGCGTCGGTTATCCGGTTTTGTTTTTTCTTTGATTATACGCATAGTTACGAGTAATGGGCAAGGTACCCTTTTTATAGTACGAGAAATACTTATGAATCATCTCTGGGGAGGCGACATTGGTCTCGAACCGACTAGGAACCGCACTGGCCTTCCCTTGTTAAATATCTTTCGTCTGGTGGGTTCGAGAATTCTTGTGGCCAATGCAAAAGTTCCGCCAATCTGGTAACGTCGTGCGACGGGTTTTCTGGCTTCCTACATTATGGTCGACACACATCGATGCACAGTACACAATGACTGATGCATGCGTGACGTCACCTGGGACTGATCTACTCAAAGCCGCTATGGCTCTTTGCATTGGCACACTCACACATTGCAATTACTATGTCTGGAGTTTAAGAGAGGTCATGATTCTTTTAGTTTGTTTTGGTGTTTCTTCTCAAAGGTCATCAGTTAGGAAATGTCGGCGCCATCTATGTTGTTAAATGTTTTTTTTTAAATAGCTTACTAGCAATATGGATCGCACATTACTAGTATTCTTGTTAACCTCCCGTGCTAAGCTAGTTGCTTGTGTTACGAGTGTGTTCATGTCGGTAGTGCAATGGGTGGGTTTCGAACCGGCAAACACATGATCGCAAGTTCAAATCCCAAGCCATAAGGCTACCGCCGCTTTTTGAAATAATAACATTGACTTTGACTGAAAGTTTCTTTAAAATATCCATTTTCCGAAATAAATATTATTTATTTTTTTCATTTATAGTTACGGTTATGGGAATCATGATGTCATTTGCCACGTCGTGGTTGTGGCGAGTTAAGTTCAGCGTTGGTTTAACCACTTGATTTCTTCAAACGAAAAGGCTTTCCCTCGCATCCTACTCGAAGGCGCGTATGTAGCAAATAAAAGCAGTTGAACGTATCGATAAAAGTAGTAGTAGGTACCAGCACAATTTTGAATCCAGAACTGTAAAATTTATTCAATCGATTTTTAATTTAATCTCCAAATAATAGAGTTCAATATCCATTGGCGAAATTGGACAGTTTGGGGTATCTTGATGTGCTGTACGTTTAGTTTTAGTATCTACGTACATTGGAGCACGTTTCGGCAACAAACGACGGATGCAATTGAAAAGTTCGTTTTGTAAATAGGGAATTTACTGATAACAGCCGCAGGGCATCGCTTTGAGCTTCGATTCAGACAAGTTTGACCAGACTAATAACATTTTATTGCCTGCATCGCTTCGGGACATAATAATTTTAACATAAATCTGAAAGCAATTAATATGGATGTAGACTGCACTTTTTCTTTTAGCTGTAAAATGATAATACGGATTAGGGTATATAATATATTTGTACTCAAGTGTTTTATGCAATATTTAAGCAATCAAACTTTCCTTTGTTCCGTTGTGTAGGTTTTTTGTAAGAAATATGTATAAATTATTATATAGGGTTTTTAACAACAATAAAAAATTATTTAAAGACTACACGGTTTACTCACGCGCATTCTCGGGATCGCCCGACTAGTTTCTGACTCAATAGGAGTCCTTAATCATGAGCTGACGCGGCGGCGGTGGTGTGGCGAGTCGAACTGATGTCGGCGGCTCCACGCCGTGCTGCGTAGCGGCGCGCTCGCGCAGAGAGCGCCGGGGGCGCCATCGTCGCAGACGGTGCGGGGGGTGTTAGTGTCGCTGTCGTCGCTATCGTCGTTTACAATAAAAAAAAAAATTGTGGACGAAGCAAAAGAAGTATGCAAGAACCGTAGCAAGTGGTAGTCTATAGTTTCTGCCTACCCCTGTGGGAGAAAGGCGTGAGTGTATGTATGTATGTATGTAAATATTTTCGTGAGCGCAAGCTATTGCTCATACCTAAACTATGTTTAAATAAAATTATTTCATCTCTTACACAAAATGTCTGTGTTGGCCAATCTTTTTATTTCTACTTATACCGGTCGAGCCGGCCCATTCGCGCCGAAGCATGGCTCTCCCACGGTAAAGAGTATCTGGGAGTAATTCACGTCCCTCTAAGAAGAACATTTGAAAAAAAACGCAAACAAAATCGAGCTCGGTGATACATGATGAAAAACTAAATTAGTTTCACTGTATTCAGTCGTGTGTAAGTAAGTTTACGCTTTCCATCAGGCAAGACGAGTTTCAAACACATATAAATCGACATTAATTAAAAACCAAAGCTACGTGACTGCTACGCCTGCTACGCTAGCTACGCCGTACGTAGCAACTGCGTAGTAAATATTCGTCATGTTTCAACTAAATTATGAAATATGTTTTTATTTGTAAATTAAAAATTACAAATACGAAAAATTATAGGTATGAATTAAATAATGAATGAATGAAAGACGAAGGACATACGCCAATCTTTTTGGCGAAGTCCTTCAAAATGGTCTGGTGTGTAGTATTCGCAACCGGCGTGTATGTATGAGACGATGTATGAATGTGGAAGAAGCAAAGAAGTATCGTAACATATGGCGGTCTATAGTTTCTGCCTACCCTGTGGAAGAAAGGCGTGAGTGCACCTAGTTTTGACTTTCAAAAGTACCTGTATTATTGGTTTATTTGAAAGATTTGACTTTGACTTTGACTTGAGTGTATGTATGTATGTATGAATGTATGAATTAAATAACGGCTTAATGGCGTTAAAATTTGCTTTAAGGAAGAAATTATACATTAGCATCCCTAAAATGTTGAAAATACTTTTACAACCTCATTATGATCCAAATTTAAAAAAATGCAGTCGTACACACGGCAGCAAATTTCTAGTAAATGCTTACCTCTAATTGTATGAAAAGCCTTCAGTATGCGAGGTTAGTTATACTGGCAGTTATAGATTTAGGAAAGTGTAGCCGATATTGTGAAAATACATTATCTAACTGTCAGGATTGTTTTTCTGGCTAATCACCACCGACTGTTAAAAGTGTCCTTATAAGGACTGCGATTGACGGACATCATCGTGCTCTTCAAGGCACGGAGTGGCCCCAATGTGCTAGGAAAAAAGAATCAGAATCAGCCCCTTTACACGTCAAAAATCTCCCTCAATCTTTCATTCCGTTATAAAAGATTCCGAATTAGATGCCATGAAAAATTTTCCTTAGTACCAAGTGAAATATCGATTTGAGAGTATTATTAGCATCATATCGCTACCATTTTGCTTGTTCCGTGCTACCTACGGAGGGTGTGTTTTTCACCAATCAGCTTATTGCGATATCTGATTTGGCCAATTATCGCATTTCTATCACCAGGGGTGATAACAAAGCGTGACCGGAATTATACAACAATAAGTTATTTATCGTTAACGAGATTGTTAGGGGTGTTATTAAACTGATAATTCGTAGAACCGGATGTAGCTGTAATAATTAAGGAAAAATACGAGATAGTTTATTAGATATGTTACTAAATAATATCTTCACATCCGTTGTTTGTGTAAAGGTGAATAAATACACTAATGAATAAATGTGTTGAGAGCCTTCGAAATATTGTGCAATAATCCGCGCCACTACTGTTTTGTCGTGGGTCTGGTACCTACGATTTTTTTCGATTTTTTCAAATTTTTAACTTCTCCAACTTGTGTCAAAACCTTATTTGGATTATAACGAATATTCAAGCCAAATATTTTCTCAAGTAATACGCTTACCAACGAGCAGCGTTTGATTTTGATTTAATTATTTATATAAATAGATGCTTACATAAATTAATGTCTCCTTTATCTGCTTATCACGTCATACACGTGTTCTCTCGCATAGAATCGCCCACGTCTGGAGTTTACCAGACACGTGGAAATTTATAGCTGGAATTTTCCAGGACATAGGTATAACCTTTGTCTCGTCACCACAGACGCAGACGCAACGCACACGTAGGATTTATTTTTCTTTGTAAAATTTCCACCTCGTCTAATTATCGTGGAGCTTTGAATTTTTTTTTCCATGATAATGATAATAATATTTATTAAAGTACTTCACTGTACTGACTGCCTCGTTGGTCTAGAGATTTGTGCTCCTGGTTTCGATTTCCAGGTCGTGCAAAATGTTATTGGGCTTTTGCATAAAAATCACAGTAGCAGCTCGGTGCTTGGATTTGTTGACAGTTAGTAGTAATAGGCTCGCCCTCTATTACATGAGATGTAAAGGTAAGGTGAACAGTGGGTGTATAGCAGTCGAATCCTGCCTAATCCTTAGAGAAAACATGCGTGATGTTATGTCAAAAAAAAACAAATCTAATGAAGACCAAAGTTTGTGTATGATTTTTTTCCCAATGTCGATAAATAACACATTTCAATCATTATTATGACGTTCCATACTTCATTACATAATATCCTGTTCATTAAAAATGTTTAATGAAATTCTAGTTGCAGTGGTGATTGTTCCATCTAGTATTAATTGAAATGCAATGAAGTAAACTAAAATACGTGAATTCGACGCCGAACTAAAATATTTAACTTGTACAGTATTTTAATTAACTGGCTGTTTTGAATGTCGCAGGCAGGAGGTGGATTCTACTCGTATATTAAATAGTACCCATGTGAGTATTGTATTGATGAATAGTTAAAATATAATTTTTCGTGGTCTGATATATTATATTGTATAATATGGCATTATTTTTTGTCCGGTCCGAAAATAGGTATCTGAATCACATCACAAAATGAATTAAGGAACAATATATTCATGTATATAGTTTTTTGGTCTATAGTTTTGCCTACCCCTGTTGGAGAAAGGCGTAAGTTTATGTATGCATGTAAATATTCATGAAAGTAAACATATTAATGAAATTTAAAAATTCACGATTTTCCTGGCTAAATTATCACAATTTCCCAAAAAATTTGCAAGTTTTTTAAATGTGATAAAACCTGGATCAAGAAACCTGGATCTCGATACCTTCACGGGGGGCACACGGTTTTCCTAACAAATTTTATAGTTGCATATGACTTTTTAAAATTTAGATTGTTTATGATTTTGCTGTGTAATAAGGAAAATTCCTTATTCTTATCTTTTTACCGTGATATCATCTATTATTACTGAGCTACACTCAACACTAGCGAAAAAGAAGAACTTGTGTGTCCTTGCAAGAATGTGTCCGTATAAATGCCTATTGGAAATTAATTTTCATTGAAAAAAACACATCTCTTTTGTTTTTGGAATAAATTAAATTACCTATATCTGCAGCCTTTATTTGGAATGCAGACAAGCAGTCAGTCAGGTTATAGATATTTTCATACGAGTTTATGTTGCGTGCCTATGATGGCACTTCAAGAAAACAATATCCGATCAAATGAGATTGTCAACACTATGTTACGGCGGATATTATTCTCGTTCACTTCGTTTGAACATAAAGGATCCATTTTATGCACTTCATAATGTTATGCTATTTACAACTATCTTTTTGTGTTTTTTTTTTGCATTTTCCATGATAAGATTATAAAGTTATTTTAGTAAAGGAAAAATTCAATCGCGGGCAGGATTCGAACGTCTCCTGGTTGGATACACCAGACGCTCTGACCTCTAAGCCACCGCGAACCCTACCCGCCTCATTGAAATTTTTCCTTCACATTCAGAATGTAAAGAAATTCAGGGTAGGGGGATTTTTCCTTTACTAAAATAACTTTACGGGTGTAAGTTGTGCTACAGCTCTTTATTGCACCTAGCTCTAAGAAACCTTAATTATTTTTTAGTAAAGAAAAAAATTCAATCGCAGGCAGGATTCGAACCTGCGTCTTCTGGTTTGATATACCAGACGCTCTGACCTCTAAGCCACCGCGAACCCTACCCGCATGATTGAAATTTTGCCTTCACATTCTGAATTTACGTCATAAGGTGACGTTGGTAACATCTATGAGAGGCAAGTTACCTTACTTCTCTCTTCCCGCGATTGAATTTTTTCCTTTACTAAAAAATAACTTAATAATCTTAGCATGGAAAATGCAAAAAAATCACAAAAAGATAACCTTAATTATGTTTAATTATTACACTAATTTTATGGAGGTTTACCACTAATATTGTCGAGGTGATAAATAGAACTCAGTTGCTAAGTTCGTTGAGTGGTACCATTGTTAAATATTCGAGTACTAAGCAAATTGAGCCAACATTAAGTAATGTTGCCATTGAAATTATTGGTTATAACTGAAGTCTCAAGATGTGAACGCGTAAGTGATACCTACCACTGGTGTTGCTGGCATCGATTACTACCAAGCGGTGGTAATCGATATACTTGTTTGTCATGTTGTTGCTATAAGAAATCTAGTTTTTTTGTTGTGACGCAGTGCAAAATAAAACCCACACATTTTGAAGTAGTCACAATATCTGCCCACAGAGTTAGACATTGTTTATAATACCGATTAAACGGCTGTTAATTATCTTGTTACAATAAGAAAAATACCCAGCTTTTTATATATTTGTGACGCACTGGAAGACAAAGCCCACGTAATTTATAGCAGTCATAATAACTGCCCACGGTTATGGATATTGTGACTCCCATAAATGCCATGAGAATAGCCGATTAGGCGCTGCTATACGTTTTTTAATTATTATCTATAAATTATACAGTGTTACTTGACTGAAAAAAAGTAAAATTAGAGCATTTCCTTGATAATTTTATATATGAATGTGTAAGATTATGTTTTTATTAGGTATATGGCGTAATTGATTTGCGAAGTTGCTTTATATATAAGTGTATGATGAGATTAAATAAACTGCCTGATTACTGATTACTCTAGTGACCGTAAGCGCGTCTGATACGATAGGTTTAAATCTCAGATTTCCGAGAAACCTCAAAAAAAAGTTATTCTATGAAATTTGCAGTCATAACTCGTAATTTGGGTTGAATGCCCAAAAGTCTCGCTTTCTACAACATGGGACCTTAATATACCGGCGACCTGTGGGTGTAACTTAGACCTCTGCCGAACCCTTCGGGGAATACAGGTGTGATACTATATTGTACGTGTACGTGTCTATGAAGATTAATACTGCGGTTTTTTGATTTGTGAACAGGACTTTTTAAGTCAAAGTAATTACTCGTACTTCATTTTAGGTATGCAAGCAAGATGTTTTACTATGTATAGGAACATAACGCAACATAATATGGTCTTTAAGACCCTTAACCATTCTTTTTTCTTTAAAAAAAAAACATTGCCCCACACTAGAATTTCCTCCTGTATCGTGGGTGTATTACAAACACAAATTCTCACATACATAAACGCCCAGACCTGGAACAACTACCTGTAGATCATACAAATATTTGCTCCGTATGGGGATCGAACCCACAACACGTGACGCAGAAGCCAAGCGTTCAGTCGCTACGCCAGACGTGTCGTCAAACTATTAGGCGATAATTTCAATGAAAAGTCGCAAAGAAAAACTGCCTTAACAGTCCTGATCGTGACGATACCCATTACCGCCGACTAATTTTAGCCCATATCATTTCAGTACCTAGTAAGGCGCTTTACTTGCTTATTATCGTATACAATTTTTACGAATCGATGTTTCATAAACTCAGTTATAGGGGAAGGGTTGTTAAGTGTAAAATTAACATTATAAATACTTAACTTTGTTAGTAGCCTTGTTACTCAGCAACACGTGTTTGGTTTTAAGAATAAGAGACAGATTATCAGGTAGGTATATTCATCTCTTTTAGCTTTTCACCGCAATGGGGACTCTGATTTGTCATCATTATTATTAGTCTATATTTACTCCATTGCTCGATGAAGGCCTCTCCTCATACAGTGCGCTATTTCATCCTGTCCTCGGCTTGTCGCATCTAGCTTCCGCAGGCAATCTTTTGCAAATAAGCTCTTTATCTTGCCACTTAGATACATCGAGATTTAATAATTTACCTATCCTTACTAATATTATAAACGTGAAACGTTTGTGAGTATGAATGGATGTATGTTTGTTACTCTTTCACGCCAGAACGGCTGAACGGATCTGGATAAAATTCGGCACACAGATAGATTATAGCCTCAAACAACACATAGGCTACTTTTTAACCAGTTCGGACCCAATCCTGAAGTCCACGCAGACAATGTCGCGGGCAGAAGCTATTGCGTACATAATTCACAAAGTATTTTGAGGATTTTGAGTAATTTATAGAAATAAAATCCGTCATTCGTCGCGGGTACAAGCTAGTTAGAAATATATACCGGTTGAAGTTGTGAGTACTTTTATGTGTGACAATCGATGATTAGAGAAATAAAAATTATACATTGTACACCTCCTCTTTGTTTGATTTAACAATCAAATTGATACTAATGCAGGTTAAAACTGATCTTTTTATCAAGCTATTGCCACTGGAGAACAAATTTCTGGCATTGAAATTCAATTATCGTTTTATTTAATTATTAATACTTACGTATGTAATGACATTATATAGTTTGTATGTACTGGTGTTTATAAATCTGTTTGTTTCCCAAATAAAGTAAAATAAAGAAAAGTTTTAAAAAATAGATTATTTATTTTAAAAACAGATCGTCAAATACCTATTGGCAATGATTGAAACTATTTAATGTCGCTGAATACTGAGAAATACTGTCAAAATCTAAATATATATAAAACTGAAAGGTGACTGACTAACTGACTGACATAGTGATCTATCAACGCACAGCCCAAACCACTGGAGGGATCGGGCTGAAATTTGGCATGCAGGCAGATGTTATGACGTAGGCATCCGCTAAGAAAGGATTTTGATAAATTCTACCCCAAGGGGATAAAATAGGGGATGAAAGTTTGTATGAAACTTTGTCAATTTTAAACCGATCGGGCTGAGACTTTGCATGTATATAGCTACTATGACGTAGGCATCCCCTAAGAAGGGATTTTGATAAATTTCAACCTATGTAGTGGTGAAATAGGGGATGAAAGTTCATATGGAACAAAGTAACTATTCCACGCGGACGAAGTCGCGGGCAAATAGCTAGTCTTCTATACCTATAATAAATCTGTACAGAGGTCAATTCTGTACATGAAATATATTTCTAAAATAACTATCAGCGGGTGATTAGTGATCGATACTGCCAAAAATGCAATCAGTAAAATTTTTGTCTGTCTGTCTGTCTGTCTGTGTGTCTGTCTTTCTGTATGTTCGTTATAGAAACAAAAACCACTCGACGGATTTCGACGAAACTTGGTACAATTGTTCTTCATACTCCTGGGCAGGTTATAGTATACTTTTCATCACGCTACGATCAATAGGAGCAGAGCAGTGAAGGGAAATGTTGAGAAAATGAGTGATTCATGAGAAAGGTTTCAAGCTATAAAACATCACGCTACAACCCTTAGGAACGGGGCAACGCAGGTGAAACCGCGGGCGAAGAACTAGGGAACAAAGTAACTATTCCACGCGGACGAACTCGCTGGCAAAAACTAGTATATAATAAAATTAGTTTTATATCTTTGAACCAATTAATCATTTGAATCGTAAATTTATCTTTCCTAGTGGGATTCAAACAAATTTAGGTACATACGCTATGGCGTGCGTCAAAGAAGTGAAGATTTATCATATTTGAGTTTTGTGAGAAATAATATGTTTGCGATCCCAATTTGTATAGGTAACAATCGAAACCGCCTTTCAGTATAATTAAACTTACTTCCAAACACTAAAGGTCAATTTAAGTCTCGAAATAATCAAAATCAAAATGTTTTATTTCAATTAGTACTTTTGAAAGTCAAAACTAGTTAGTTGCACGGTTCCAAAAAGTGGGTCATATGGAGAAGAGCCGGCAAGAAACTCCATAGATAGGTACTCTTTTAAAAAAACATTATTACAATAATAAGCTTTACAACTTTGTTCTAAATAGTTGTTGATAATACTGCAGTTTGATGTATAAAATTTATTCATCATACAAAAACAACAGGGATTGTCACATAATAAACACTGTCAGTGTAATTATCACCATGGTCCGTACGGGTGAAAACCACCCTTACACGTCGCTTGGCCACCCCATTAACGCTATCACGCGATATAGTTCCATACATTTGATAATAGGTATGTCCAACGTACATAGATATATTTATGTCGTACATTTATTACGTCATAGCAGTGAATGAAACATTCTGTAAAGAAAGTAGTTACAATATAATATAACACACCATCACAATTATATTTCCCGAGAGGTTAGGCAGAGGCGTAATAATGTATAGACACAGTTATAATAATAATAAAAAATAAAAATGTTTATTCCAAAAAAGTGTGGTACAAAGTTACAGTTCGCCGGTATGTTTAGGTCCCATGTAATAGGAGCCTATTGCCATTAACCCGGCACAAACTCCGAGTTGCTACTGAGAATTTCATAGAAAAACCCAATAACACTTTGCGGGAATTGAAGCTAGAACCACTAGGCTAACGAGGCAGTAATAATTAATTATTATTTCGTACTCAGGGGGAGTTCTGTTCTTTAAGAGGGCACAGTGCCCCCCTTCATGTGCTGATCGTGACCAGCGGGGTTAGTGGGTATAATTCCCACACTTCCCGGACGCCTTTTGGAAGGTTTCCCCCGGTAAACAAAAAAAAGGTACTGTAGACACCAATGAAACACATTTTTTGGCCTAGGGGTATATATTTTTATTAAGTATCATTATACTACTACTAAATATTATTAATGAAACTTCTAACAACAACATCATAATTATAATTATTATAGATTCAAATTAATTATATCATTCCAGTAATATAATGTAAAAATACATGCCTTGTAAAATGTGCAATGTAACTTACAGTTTGGGCTCATAAATTGTAATTTAATTGCACAAAATATTAATTGATACCTACTTACTTCTCTAAAGGTTTACGCAAGGCCGTAGGCAGCAATTCATTTTAGGGGAGTTTGAGGACTATGCCAGATACGAGAAACATTTCGAGGGTTAACTCTGGACCTGAGACAATAGGGTGGTTGACTGGTGTTGAATTTAAAAGAACAGTGAAAAGCTTAGTGAAATGTGTAAATACAATTTTAGGTATTCAGAAAAAAAATATTAAATCGGCTAAGATAAAGTTTTTGGTGGCGATTGACAGGGGATACTCTGTCCGTTTCCCGCAAAATGAGTATAAGTAAAGAATTTGTAAGGCGTATCGATATCGATAACTTCCTAATTTTTTAACCGATTGGCGTCGCGGTTGAGTAATCGGCTTCTGCGCCACGTGTTGTGGGTTCGATCCCCACACGGAGCAAATATTTGTATGATCTACAGGTAGTTGTTTTGGGTCTGGGCGTTTGTGTATGTGAGAATTTGTGTTTGTAAATGCACCCACGATACAGGAGAAAATCCTAGCGAGGGGCAACGTTTAAAAAAAAAAAAAATTTACCGGTTTTAATTAACTTTTTGTTGATCGGCTTTATTTATGATAAACTTTTTTATAAAACCATCAAATTATTTAGTCAACTAGCCTATTAATCAGTGGGGGGGGGGGAGAATTCAACCCCCTGCCTACGGCCATGGTTGTACGTACTTACGAAACCATCTTGACTATACCAAAACCTTCCAATTTTTTTATGACAATGGGAAAGTAATCGGTAAGTTAGTACGTTTCTTTTGGCACAACATTGAAAACTCTTTGTCAAATTGTTGTTCAGTCAAGTAAACGTAACATTATTGTACCTAATCTTATGTTTACTTAATACGTCATCTCTTCGCCATCTGCGTCATATCCGATCAAATTCATGTATTTTAACATTCTATTAAGATAATAAAGTTACGGTACCTATATTTACTGTCTAATATAACATTTAATTATAATCTCTATAGTATAACTCTACGCTACGTAATTTGGATTTATAAAGATTTTTATAAATTTACGATAAATAAACGATATTTTTTGTAATTTTATAGTATTAAATATATGTACGTATATTTCTTTTGTTTATCGAATCGATTTTTAGAATTAATATTCGGTAAGTATATTTTATTATTTAACACAGCCATAGATGAAATACGGTTTCCGCTGCGCCGTTTAGAATAATGTAGATATTTAATTATTTTCGAAAATAAGTAATTGTTTTTATTTTAAATCAACTATTAATAATTTATTAATACTATTGAGAGTAAATATTCCACTTAGGGCTACCACATAGAAGCAAAACAGAACTATTATTATGATGCTTTAACAACGATCTTATATAACCATATATATTTTTTTTTTTACTGCTACTCTGATTGAATAAAGTTTCCTACGTAAACACTACTTAATCTTTTTTTTAATTTACTTTTGAAGATTATTATATTTGTTCTTGAATAATAATATTTTTACTTACTTAAGCTACATTAACTACTTATTTAAGCTACATTAACAGTTGAATATGTGATTAATAAATTGATTAAATTATTTACCAAATAAATTAATTATTATTACCTAAAAATGTATGTAGTACTGTACGTATTGAACTTTAACGTTAACTATTATAATAGGTATATGTAATATTGAATATAGTGTTTTGCTAAATAGACATCATGGTGTAACATAATAACGGTTTACATATTATTATTATGGGACTCCTCTCTAGCCCGCATAAAATAGGTTATCATGTCAATCGGTAGAGGGAAAACAATGGTTGAGTTCTTCTCTGCTGATATGGTGTTCAGGGTCTGTAAAAACAATCAAATATTAATAGATTATAACGAAAGTTTATCAGGGGTGGGCAATATGTCCCCCAATATTGTCAACCCCTGGAAAACTGTCAGGCTTTCTGAAAAACTGTTTCCACTGCGCGCGGTTGCCGCGAACAATTATTAATTCTGACCGTAGCAGATCCAATGCTGCTATTTCATTTGTATCAGAATGGTCGTCCAGTGGCATTAAATTATGTTTATAAGAATTTACAGTTAACCTAAACTAAAAAAAAAGTGTTAACTCAAACTAAAGAGCAAACTTAAGATCTGTATCTAGCCGAGTGGGTCTTCCCGATAGAAATAATATGGATGTCTTTAAATCACGAGTGAATCGGTTTCTTCTAGGCAAGCGCGCTCCATTGTAGACTGCAGTATTGCTTAACTAATTCAGGCGAACTGGCGGTCAAGCGTAAGCCTATCAAGAAAAAAAGTTTATTCTATAGTTTGATTATATGAATAAACTGTTAAATATAACTGTGAACTATAAGTGTTGAAATGATGATTATTCTGTAATTTGATAATTAATAACTTAATATTATTTGAGCTTCCTCTTTCATTTAATTTCTCGGAAAAAATGCATGTGGTTTATATTTTTTACTACTTATACATTAATACTGAGCTTAAATATATTTCATGTTGTTTAAAAAATGTCATCAGCCTTTTTCCAGTCAAAACAAGATAACAATAACTAATAGAGTAGGTACTTAAGACAGAAGAGAAGAAATCAAAAGTATAGAAAAGCCATTCTTTTCCTCATAAAACTAGAACTTTAGCATGATGCGGTACAGACATAATATGAAAGTTTTACATCTAGTAAAGGGTTAGCTCGGCTTGTGGATGATGACGAGATACCTGTAGATAACGCAGTTGTAGTGCCGCCGGGCTATCACCAATCACTTCAGAGGCCTCCCGTAACGCACGCGAGGCCTTTTGTTCTCCTTCAGCAGCGATTACTTTCGCACGTGCCTCCCTGGCGGCCTCGGCCTCTGCCGCCATAGCCCTCTGAAGCTGGACCGGTAGACGCACATCTTTGCTGTTAAAGAAAATACTGATTTATAAGACTTGTGCTTATTGAAATAAACAGCGAAGTTAATAAGGTATTTTCTCTCTAAGGTATCCGCAAAATATCTGGGCAATGTTATGTACACCGTAAGTGTCATACATATCAAATATAATACCTAGTCTGTAATATAAAATTTAATACATTTTTATGTGTATAATGTGGTTGTACTATTTAATAAATAAATAAATTTAATTCTGTAGGAACTTGAAACTAAGTCATTCTCTATCTACTCGTCTTCTGTATATCAACACATCGATGCGATTTAAACCAGTAACACGTAGTTAGGAAAATGCATTCAGAGGCTAAATTAATACTGTTGATACGGATCAACAGTATCAATTCAGCGACTAAATTAATACTGTTGATCCGTATCAACAGTATTAATTTAGCCGCTGAACCCTTAGACCCCGTGGTCTAGTAGGTATATAACATGTATCGCCTGTGCATTTCGGTGACCGTCAGAGAGCTTTGAAAATGTGAGAATATATCTGCAATTTCACAAATTAACGCAGCTGTCATTTGCAAAACAGATAGTGAGTATATTTTTACAGTCCATTTTTTCGGATTCGTAAAAAACATAAAAGGAGATACTATTTATTAACTGTATTATTTAATTTTGTTACAATATTTTTCTCGATATATAATTATTACTTTAAGAAGATTAGTTACTTACATTTCAACGCGTTCCACCTTGATACCCCATGCTTCTGTGGCCTCATCGAGCGCGAGTTGCATGCTACCAGATATCGTTTCGCGCTCGCTTAGGATTTCATGCAAGGGCCGGGTTCCCATAGTATTGCGTAAGGTGGTTTGGGCGAGCAGGCGAGTGGAGTGATGTGCATTCTCGACGTTGGCAATGGAAATAGTGGCGTTATGAACCCGGTAGTACACGACAGCGTCAACCGAAACCGTGACCGAGTCCTTGGTAAGGACCTACAAGAGAATTTTTAGTAGCGAAGCAAAAAAGTAAAGTATTTACTTTATAGAAATTGAAAAAGAATATATACAAAAAATTGTCTTCCCCCATAGATATAATCTACGTGTCTTTAAATTACTCCAATGCTGCTATTTCAATTGTATTAGAATGGTCCTCCAATGGCACTAAATTATGTACATAAGAATTGACAGATATCCTGAACTAAATAAAGAGTGTTAACTCAAACTAAAGAGCAAATTCAAGATCTGTATTTATCCAAATGAGTCTTCCCGATAGATATAATCTACCCAGATTATGTATATCTATCGACCCAGACAGTCTTTAAATCAAGAGTAAATCGGTTTCTTCTACGCAAGCGCGCTCTATCGTACATCGCAATATTGCTTAACATCAGGCGAATTGACGGTTTTTACCGGTGACGGTAAAACATTAAAATTATAATAATAATAAGTTAGGCATACTTTTATTACAAAAGTATAAACAAAACAAAGATATTTTAACTTCGCTTCGCATCTCATACGGCGTAAAATAATACAAAATAGTTTTTTTCATAAATAAAACTGAATAAAAAATATCCTCAAGATTAATGATTACATTATAATAATCAAAAAGAACAGTAAATTGTACCTCTTGTGGCGGGATATCGTAGGTGCGTGTGCGCAGATCTACGCGAGCATATGTGTCAATGCAAGGTAATATGAAGAAAATCCCTAAAAATAAAATGAAATTATGTTTTTACTAATGTATATAAACGATTCGATTTGGATCAGTTTTCATTTCAAAATTTCTGGATTAAAAGTACTTGTAGTTAAGTATATAAACATACATATAAATATACATTAATACTTTCAACAACTCAGTCTACCCGTGACCATGGATGCTGTAAAGGATCCGAAACGTCGGGAATCAAATAATATCAATACAACGCGATAAAATTCGTAAAAAAATATTTTATTACAAGTATATAAATTTTATATAAAAGTATTTTTTATACCGTTGCATTTCTACTTATTTTATAATATAATATCATTGCTGTATAGAAATGCTACGTTATGCAAAAAAAAAAACAAGTTAATCCACTAAATACTTTTCGTGTTAGAAATCCATGGAAGCTGAATTTTGTGTAGTAAAAGATTATTTAGTTTAGTAACATACGCATTATCGGTTCAAAATATGTTTCAAACCAGTCTTAGTGACGAAAATATCAAAAAATTTCACGTATCAAGTAACGTTAAACTTGAGATCAAAAATTAATCAGAAGTAGGTAGAATCTTATGTTGTTGAGGCTAGATGAGAATCGAGTTCCACTCAATTGGAACATTTCTTATTTAACGGAATTCCCCTTTTGATCTTAGCAGAACCTAAGTATTTGCTACCTGACGGTATGTTGCGTAAATTATGAGAATTACGAAGAATCCCATATGAGGCACTTACCCGATCTGTGTTACTTACCCGGTCCCTTTGCTCCTCCTGACAGAAGCCGGCCCAAACGGAATATAACAGCACGTTCATATTCCTGCACTACCTATAAATAAAAGAAATAATTTATTAATGATATTACGCATAGGTACTAAGCATTTCCTTACTTGGCTTTAACAGTTAATTCAATTTACCTGAAAAAGTACAATTTTCTATCATTCATATTATTCCTGTTTTATTTTATTCCTAGTGAGGTTAATGGCAATAGGCTCGCTCCCTATTTCACGTAAACGTACCGGCGAACTGAAGGGTTAGGCAGAGGCGTACTAATGTATACCACTTTAGTACGCCTCTGCCTAACCCTTCGGGGAATACAGGCGTGATGGTATGTTAAGTTATCATTCCTTGTGATAAGACCATTGGACTGCCCTGTCAAAGGTCTCAAGTTCGATTCCAAGGCACACACCTCTGACTTTCGAAAATCATATGCGTTTTAATAGTTAATTAATCATGCGCTTCGTTGAAGGAAAACAGGTGAAGAAATTTGCATGCCTGAGAGATTTTCTCGACGGCATGTGAAGTCAGTCAACCCGCACTAGGCCAGCGTGGTGGACTATAGCCTAATCCCTCTCATTCTGAGAGCACAACCCTGCCCAGCAACAAATGAAACAAATGATGATGATAAAACTTTGTTCAGAATACAAATATTTAATAGCGTTTGAAGGCCGAAGTGTGTTAATAGTCACCTGGCATTCATTATAGTAAACAAAGGTACAATCAAGGACAAATGTGTATAGTGCATTATTATATTAACTACTTGGTAAACAAAAGCTCTGTTTATGCACTAACGTGTCTTATTATTGTCCCACGCCTCGTAGTAGTTTAAATTGTGTTTGATGAGTACGTAATTACCATATTTTTTGACATTAGTGTCATACTGATGATTCATATTTATAACATAACATAACATAATCAACCCATTATATTGTCCCACTGCTGGGCACGGGTCTCCTCTCAGAATGAGAGGGATTAGGCTATAGTCCACCACGCTGGCCTAGTGCGGGTTGGCAGATTTCACACGCCATCGAGAAAATCTCTCAGGCATGCAGGTTTCCTCACGATGTTTTCCTTCACCGTTTAAGCGCGTGATAATTAAGTAATAATAGGCATATGACTTCGAAAAGTCAGAGGTGCGTGCCTTGGATTCGAATTCAAGACCTTGGTCGAATTCAAGACCATGGTCATGTCACTAGGCTATAACTGCTCCAGACATTTTGACGATTAAAACAACATGAGTATATATTTAGATAACCGTCGATATGTTTTGTCTCAATACTTTTATGAAGAATCTCTTACTTACAAAACTCTCAGGTAAATTGCTACCTTAGTTGGAGGTCGCACAACTTGCTAAAGAAAATAGTTGGTTGCGTAGGTAGCAGTAACAGCAGCAGCCCTCTCTGGAGGGGAGCTCTAGATAGGCCGTGAGCGATAACAAGCAAGAATAAAAATAATTCCTAGAAACTGCGTAGTTGTGGATTTTATGGCTAGTGGCTATTGCGTGACGTGCCATACATGCTTGAAAGGCACACCGCCCGCTATCGTAAGGGCAGTGCCGCTCAGACCGGCAAGATACAGTAGTACCGCTGTTTCTTGCATGGGCAGTGCCACTTTCTCTGACATGAGCAGTGCCGGTGTCTCTTGCATTGGCAATGCCGCCGTTTCTTGCATGGGCAGTGGCTGAAGTAAATTACAGTACAAACAAAACAATGCGTCTGAAGTTGTCTGCAAGTAGTTTAGCAATGCTAAATTTTAATATAAAAATACGGCGTAAATACAATAGTTAAAATATTGACCTTATTAATTTCGAGTATTTGTACATAAACCTAACTATTAGTGCAGTAAGGACCTTTCGCTAATTTTACTCGTATATAAGCAGTTACCGTAAACCTCCCAATACCGACAAAATATTGAAAACTTCACAAGATGGCGGCCGGCGCTAATTCCGATTTTGAGCACTTGTCAAAATGCCGTTAAAGATTAGACCTTACTGTAGAACTATTAAAAGAATCATATATTCTGTAGTTTCTAGATAAGACTGCCTCATTAGTCTAGTGGTCCCAAGCGCGACTGCTACGCTAGAGGTCCTGGGTTCGATCCCCAGGTCGAGCAAAGTGTTATTGGGTTTTTCTATGAAATTCTCAGTAGCAGCTCGGAGTCTGGATTTGTGCCCGGTTAATGGCAATAGGCCCGCCCTCTATTACATGGGACCTAAACATACCGGCGAACTGTGGGTGTACATTAGTACGCCTCTGCCTAACCTTTCGGGGAATACAGGCGTGATGGTATGTTATGTTTCTAGATAATTCCGTGGGAGCATTTGTGTGTGCGCGCAATTTACCTTCATCGTGTACAAATGCCATAGAGCGTATTGCATTTTCTAGCGGTAGTGAATGGCCTTCAATTCAATAGCTACATATACACAGAAGGATCTACCTATATGGTATGCACCACGGCCTACCCCCATATTCGGTAAGAAAAAGTCTGATGGATGATATTCCAAAACATCATGTTCCGAAAATAGGGCAGCATTTTTGTTATTCATTGTAACTGTCAGATTGTTGATACAAAATAACCCAAATGAGGCTCTAATTCTCATTTGGCCTAATGGGGTTATTTTTCAGATGGAGAAGAAAAAAGAGACGAAAAGACTGAACTGAATAAATAGTAATAATACCTACACATTAGCATTACAATACAACAGAATTCTCAACATAAATAACTAGCGGTTGAAAGTGTAGTTGCTATGCTACAGTTAGACTCTACGCTCTTGGGTTATATTCCCAGTTCGAGCAACGTAGTTTCTATGTAATTCTCAGTAGTAGCACAGTTTAACTCTGTACTACGACAATAGGCTCGATCTCTATAATATGATACTAAAACATACCAACGATCTGAGGGCTTACCCTTCCGAAAATACAGTTAGAGCCGATTTTTCAATCGACAGATAACTTTATCTTGAATATTGACTTGACCTATTTTGAATTGTAAATACCAAATTGACAGGTTTTCTATACAAAATCCATGAAAAGTCAATTTTATTCCTTAGTTAAAAGTTATCTGGCGATAAAAAATCAGCCCGCACACGAGCAAAAATGAACATTAAAAATTATGGAAAAATATATTGTAAGCTTCTTCATGTCCCACCGGTGGAAAATAATTGTCGTCTATAATTTGAAGACTTTGTAACTTATTAAATCGATTTCATACAAGGCGAACATCGATTTTCATTTGTAGCATGAGTTAATTAAGTATTTATGGAAAATTCTGTACCAGTAGATTGAATATAATGGGTCAAATTACCTAGGTATATGAATTTAATTGTGAAATAAATTTACTATTAAATGGGTCCTAAACTTTACGTTATGGATTTTAGTCGAGTAGAGTGGATTAACAAGTTGAAGTGGCAATAGGTCGATCACATCCGTCGGAGAAAACGATTTCTCAAGTGTAGACCGCGTCTAGGTAAACGTGGACTGACAATTTGCGGAAGAAGGCTGGCAGTGACTGGATGAGGAAAGTCGAAGATCGAGCTCTGTAGCGATCATTAAGAGAGGCCTGCGTCCAGCAGTGGACGAATATAGGCTGATGAGAGTTGTATTGGGTTTGAAGTTAGGAAATTTTCAGTAGGAGCCTAGACTATTGACCTCTTTTGGGGGTGTGGAATATCCTCATGGAGCGTCTGCCACCTGCGGTAGCAAAGTATACCGGGCTAGGACCAATTTGTTTTGGCTATTTTGCAAGAGTACACTACCGCCCCTGGCCGACCATTGATGTGACAGGCACAGGAGTGTATAAATTGGTACAACAAACGCGAGGCCTATACTCATTATTGGATAATATTATAATAAATAATATAATGTTGCTGCCTTAACATTCTGTACCTACACACAGTATCTAGCGCTATAAAATAATTTAAAAACTACAATTAACTTTATTGCAATGAAGAAAGAATTTAGAATAACTTGAAGAGACAGAGAAGATATGCCTGATATTTTGACGTTAAATCACTCGAAAATATACATAAATTCCGACTCTCAACTTTGTGTATGTGTAGGTATACATCAGATATGGTCCTCCAAAGTCCCTCGTTGGTCGAGACAGTGGCTTCCCATTTATTAATTGAGCGACTCTCAAATTGTGTTAGTGTAGCGTGCGAGTATAGTAGGCGCTTAAAGTTTTACGTAAATATCCACATTTTTAAATCGCAGTACTGCATACATAATCAATATCGATTGCCATTCGATGCTTAGTCTATTCATATTGGCATCGAGTTCACTCAACTTATGTGAGAACTAGAACATCCGATATATTCTACTAAATTATTCATAAAACGTAGGGCACTTTAATAGTGACAAATCGTACAAGGTTTATAAGAATTGTTATTTTTCTTGAAGAAGTTTTAGAAAATTCAACGTCGGTTTCCTGTTTCTATATTCGTCTTTGTTTTTAAAGAAATGGTTTAATATGAGCAAAGTGCGTTATTATATTTGGAAAATATTTTTTATTTATCTTATTAATTTGCAGGATGAACATTGAAAAAATACATCATTGTCACTAGAGAAGCAGTTACACGGGTTTCCGAACTTCGTAATTTTAAATAGGTAGGTATTTTATGTCAAGAGTCTGCTAAGTACTGTAATAATTGGAAAATTTTGGATTTAACAAGAGACTTCCTACGCGCAAAATCAGTCAAGGGTTGAAGGAGCCCTCGATCGCCCGATGGAGTGTAGGATTAGGTACTAGAATTTTCCAGTGGGATTGACTGAACAAGGTATGGAGACAGCATTTTGCTTATTAATTTTATTTAATTTTTATGAGGTACATATTAGGTCTTACGAAGTAATACAAAGCCCCACAAAACTGTACAAACAGTTTGACTGTGGGATTAATAATGTGACAGTGCCCATAAAACTGTTATTTTATTATGTCAAAATTGTCGATCAACTGCTTCTGAATTGTTGATTTTTGACAGTTTTCTCTACAAAATCTCTTGTCATGTAGTTTCAATGGAAATTCTAATACAATTGAATAGCAGACTAGGACCCCAGATTAAAAGATGATGTGAATTTTCCGTGTGGCAATGTCCCGAAAATCATTATGTACTCGTATGTAGCTGGTCGAATAGTGCAGTGTATGTCGAATTTCTGCTAACTTAGTCTGCGGTCCCAAGCGTGACTATTGATAAATGATAAATGATATTTTATTTCAGTAAATAGATCCTTTATGAATACTTTTACAAGTCAATTTTTTAAATTTTTATAACTAGATGGCGCCGGCATTTCCTAACTCTCCACGACGACTCTCGACTGACGACCTCTGAGAAGAAATGGGGAAACAAACTCAGAGAATCATGGTCTCTTTTTTATTACGCTAGAGATCCTGGGTTGGATTAGCAGATCGAGCAAAGTGTAATTGTTTTTTTTTCTAAATATTATGAGAAGTTAATGATTGAATGAAACATCATCTATTTTGAACCTTAACAACACATTACCTATTTTTTATTTTTGTCGTAAGTAAAAATAACGTTAGTACTCCTAGTGGCACATTTCGGAAGTGCAGAGCTCAAAGTTGGTTAAAATCTGGGTTCGTATCCACGACCACGAAGCAATTACGTGTAGCGGGAATTATTAACAGTTAATTTCGTTTTTAGGATCACTAAACGTAGAGTTTAATCTTCTTTAGACGTTCAGAAATATATTATGAATAACAAAAGTTTATCTATTTCAAACACTTCGCATTGAAATAACCACACGATTCAGCAACACACTTTGTAAGAGAATATTCGCATAACCATCACAAATAGTGTAGCGCCAGCAACTTATAAAATACACAAAGAAAAAATTTAAACTTAACAAAACAAATAATATAATATGTAAAAATTAAATATTCTCCACTTACCTTGAAGCAAATGAAGAGGGAAAACGGCATGGTCAAGACTACTAGTATCCATGACAATACTACAAGAATCTTGCCACATGTCTTGCTTTCAGAATCCCGCTCTTCATTAACTGAAACACGTAACATCATTGAATATAAACCTTAATAATAAATTATAAAAGGATATTTCAACAACTCAGAGCTGAAAGACGAGCGAACTTTAAGTAAATTAAATTCTCTGTTTTTAATATTTTCAACGAGAAAACCTTACTATTATTAGTTATAGTTGGGTATAAATGCTGGCGACTCGACATTTCTATCATATTCTTTTAATCATAGAGGAAACTAAACAACATGTGGCTCGTTCAACCGCCACGTATTTACTGGTCAGCTTCGCTTACTAGGCTTATTAAAAATTCACGTGGAAACAAAAACGTGGAAGCTATTACTTTCAATATAAACGTTAGTGATATAAAATTGTATTTACCTGATTCGGTCACCACCACAGTGGTAGATTCTGAGTAGCGCGCCAGTTTTACTGAATTTACATACTCGTGGCGTGTCGACTGGACGGGGGTCACTCAAAGACTGATATGGGGTGAGTGTGGGAATAAAATTGAAAGAAGCTCTATTAAGCTGTAAACCGCTTTAACTCCACTAGCTGGTTTTTACCCCTTTTATATATGATGTAGGCCTCCAAGGGCGCTATCACTGCACTTGCGCGAGTCCTATATTATATATGAGCATCCCATCTCTGGGTTTTTATTGGCCCACAGAAATGAATTCAGCAAGAGCTCCTCCCTCTCGGAAAATGAAAGTTTTAAATTTATTTAAAAATCAATTTCCGCATTCAAATGCTTGGTGGGGCAAACATTGTTACAGTTTCCTTATGTAAAAATAGCACAGATATTGATTGAAGAATGGTTCAAATGGAAAGTTAAGCTAATTACATAACTCGTCATCTCTATTGGGCATTGTTACCTCCTAAGAATGATAGGTTTTAGGCTATATAGTCCATTAACCAGGTAACCCGCAGTATGGTGGAATGTAGCCTGAACTACACTTAGATTTCAAAAAAATTATATCATTAAGTTATTTAATAGTAAAGGAAAACATCAATCGCGGGCAGGATTCGAACCTGCGTCTTCTGGTTTGATACACCAGACGCTCTGACCTCTAAGCCATCGCGAACCCTACCCGCATGATTGAAATTTTGCCTTCACATTCTGAATTTACGTCAAAAGGTGACGTTTGGTGACATCTATGAGAGGCAAGTTACCTTACCTCTCAACCGACACGACTTACTTTACAGTCAGTTCAGTGTCGTACGATGTCACCCTACCTTTTAACTATCTTTTTGTGATTTTTTTGCATTTTCCATGCTAAGATTATTAAGTCGTGTCGGTTGAGAGGTAAGGTAACTTGCCTCTCATAGATGTCACCAAACGTCACCTTATGACGTAAATTCAGAATGTGAAGGCAAAATTTCAATCATGCGGGTAGGGTTCGCGGTGGCTTAGAGGTCAGAGCGTCTGGTGTATCAAACCAGAAGACGCAGGTTCGAATCCTGCCCGCGATTGAATTTTTTCCTTTACTATTAAATAACTTAATAATCTTAGCATGGAAAATGCAAAAAAATCACAAAAAGATAAATTATATCATTATTAAAAAACAAACACAAAATACTGCGAATTAATTGGTTTAACAAACATTTTAATTAACGTTATATAAAAAAAACTATTATAATCTCTTGTGAAAATACATAAATATGTTTAAGATGAAATCACTGTCGTTTCACACATTCATTTATTCGAATGTTGACCTACTTTATTTTTGTATATTCCAGGTGCATAATATTACATAAATCTATTTATCTAATATTAGTACATAAATCTCAATCACATGCACATCAGATTTGCGCTTTTCCTAGTCACAAATTGTCTAGAAGTGCTCCCAGTAGCTCAGCTTTTTGCCTGTTTAGGATTTTTACTGCACTCTAACATTTTCTTTTTTTTTTGACTGCCTCATTAGTCTTGTGGTCCCAAGCGTGACTGCTACGCTAGAGGTCCTGGGTTCGATCCCCAGGTCGAGCAAAGTGTTATTGGGTTTTTCTATGAAATTCTCAGTAGCAGCTCGGAGTCTGGATTTGTGCCCGGTTAATGGCAATAGGCTCGCCCCCTATTACATGGGACCTAAACATACCAGCGAACTGTGGGTATACATTAGTACACCTCTGGCTAACCTTTCGGGGAATAGAGGCGTGATAGTATGTTAACATTTTCACTACTAACTCAATTATTCTTCCCTCTGAGGCAGGTCTCAGGGAAAGCAAATATGTCTCAAACTCTTCGTGCCATCGCGGTGCCATGCATTGACACCGAGACCAGTAACAAAACCCTAAAGAGCCTGCAAGTGTTATGGGGAAGGTTCAGTCAAAACAAAAATTTCACTACACCATGGATCTATTATTTACTTGTGACTTTAGAGCAATATAATTGAGACATGTGACTTAATTATTATTTGACAAAGTGTTTTTCAGTAGCGAACTTTGGATACATGTTATCATGTGAACTTTTTCTTCAGACAATAAATGCAAAATGATAAATGGTTGAAAAATAATACATAAAATAAAACAAGATTACCAATTTTTTTTTATTAATTTGTACACTATAATTAATCTTTATGAACACATCACAATTATCCCATAATCCAGCGATTGGACCATGGTTTGTCGGTGGCGTCATGACGAATATTATGACCAATCTTATGTTTCCAAGGATTTGGCAATAGAAAGAAATTACTGTCCATAATCATTACGAGTTACTTCCGGTATGCAGTTTGTTCACCACACGGATATTTAAAAGGGTTATCCAACTGACCCGCGACTGCTAGAGGTCCTGGGTTTGATTTGTAGGTCAAGCAAAGTATTTTTTATCAAATTCTTAGTAGCAACTCGGGAGTTAGATCTGAGCCCGGTTAATGGCAATCCCAATATTACGTAGGACCAAAAACTTGCCGGCGAACTGTGTGTGTACATCAGTAAATCTCTGCTTAATCCTTCGGCGAATGTAGGCGTGATGGTATGTTATGTTATAGAGCGAATATTGTCTTTGTTCCCGATTTGATTTGTTTTCTGCCTTTGTCAAACTTACACATGACAGAGACAGTGCAACCTAGAGCAATTTATTTCCATTTAGAATAAAGTAACACATAAATTACATTTTTTCTCGTGATGTCCCGTCCATTGCTAGTAGTATTGAAATGGTTTGGTTCAATAAATTAACAAAGTGAATCTTACGGTCAAACGCGTTTTCTTAGGATAACAAATTACTTACTTATTACTTCTTTTTTATGGGATAGGAGGGTAAACGAGCTGACAGATCACCTGATGGTAAGCGATTACCGCCGCCCATGGACACCCGCAACACCAAAAGAGGAGTCACAAGTGCGTTGCCGACCTTTTAAAGAGGGTTGGGCCTCCGGTAACCTCACTCACTCGGCGAAACACAACGTAAGCATTGTTTAACGCCGGTTTTCTGTGACGCCGTGGTATCACTCCGTTTGAACCGGCCCATTCGTGCCGAAGCATGGCTCTCCCACGTGTAATTCTTAACTTCGACTCTTAGAAGATAACATTATTCTGATATAAAACAATTTTTTGCAGAGTTTATAATGATATACCTAATCAAATTCCGAAGTTACGGCAGAAGGTCTTGGGTTTTTAAGGCAGATTAGATAGTCTTAAAATGCATGTCAAATGCATTCCAATTATGTGAAAGGAAAACTATCAACATTGGAAAACGAGAACTACGCTACATTATTGGTGCATGGTTGCTGTATGTAGTTGAGACAAAACCCTCTATTGTCTATGTCAACGGGAGCTTCGATGTTGTCTGTGTGAAACCATAGACGAAATGGTTTCACCGTACCTGCAACATAAAAATTAATTCAGTAACCCATAAACGTAATAAAATTAATAAAAATGTATTCTAACCCGTCCCGGTAACCCAGTAACCCAGTGACAAGTAAGGATATTAACCCAGTACTATTATGTTTGGCATTTATAAAGCCATTCATTTTGGCGAAAGATTTGATCTCGGGTAAAATATACTGGACGTATTGGCCAACTATGCTAGCCAGACCACTGCTTGCGATGTCGAAAATGTCGTCCAAATTCTCAAGGTGAGCTGGATAGTAATTACTTACTCAATACAGTAGCGGCTTGCATCGAAAGTTCTGCCGAGAAGGTTCCCCCACATATTCTGTCCGTACATAAGGCTTGAGCAGGCTGGATTCGACCAACATTGGTGGCACACGGCAGCAGTAGCCAATCATTGGCACAGTTGTTTGGGCCAGCTCCAGAACCAATCATTGCGTTGACTGGACCATTGCTGTTGCCGCTTAATGTGAAGGCCCGGGAGCGGTTGTTGACTGACACAAAAGAGAAAATAGTGCTCATTTGAAATTGTAATTGAATAATGTAAAATGATAGAATAAATTCCTATGTCGCAATTTATAAAACCTTGCAATAAAGTTTGCTGCGATTTTTTTATTGAAAAGCCGGTTCATTTCCGGTATCTTTTGATGGTGGAATTTTGCCAATAAACGTGGGCTGGTGGCTCTACATACAAACATCATCATCCTCCTGCCCTTAATCCCAATTTACTTGGGGACGGCGCAGCACTTTTTTTACCATACATTCTATCATTCTATGTATAATGTAATTCATCATTATCATGATCATGACAGCCTATATCAGCCCACTGTTGGACGTAGGCGTGCCCATAATGTGCGCCATTTCACCCTGTTCTCAGGTGGTCGCATCCAGCTACCGTCGGCAACCTTTCGCAAATCATCATTCCATCTTGTTCCTACTCGGGAACATGACTGTCGATAATAACAGTAATTGCCAGCCAATTGAACTGCCTTACCCGTGTCCGGACAAGCGGTGTACTGTATCCCGCAGAAGTTCCGCTCCATCCTGACGCAGATGCCGTAGTCTTGGTTGCTGAGCTGTAGACCCGAAGCAGGATCATAGTTGAAGGAACGTAACTGCCCAGACACACCAGTGTAGTATTGCAAACAACCTTCGTCTGCTGTTATATGAAACAATTTTTTTATAAACTAAGTATAAGTATATATAAATAAATAAATAAGTAGTTACTACGAAACATTTAAAATGTGAAATTAAAATATATTATTCATGTTATACGTTGATTGATAAAAGAGTATCTTTTGACATATATTTTAAGGTACAGTCAACAGAATATCATGGTATCCAAAACTGTCAAATTTAATTTAATCGATTTTTAATTTAATCTCCAAATAATAGAGTTTATTATCCATTAGGGAAAGTTTGTGGTAACATACTGTGTTGTTAAGTGTACATCAAGAATCCTTGGAGTAATACTTTGATTAGCTTTATGATACAAATATATATAGAAAAATTACCTTTATAAATAGAGCTGCAAGGTATCTGGGTTACTTTCACTTTCCATAATCTCTCAAACGAGGTTCCGCTGGTGACGAAAGTCAACTTTACAGGATTCGTCATTCCTATGCCCGCGTCTATATACACTATTGAAAAGAATATAATATCATTAGCTGTGTTTTACATTTTCCCAAACCCGTGGAATTTTCCCATAACCCCGTTTTAATGCTCACCTAGGTTAAATAAGGAAATCCTTTGCAAAATTTCATGCTACCACAATCAAACAATTTTTTTTTATGGGAAAGGAGGGCAAACCTGCTGACGCATCGCCTGATGGTAACCGATTACCGCCACCTATGGACAACACACCATAGACACATCATAGGAGTCATAAGTGCGTTGCCGACCTTTTAAAATGGGATTGGGCCTCCGGTAACCTCATTCACTCGGTGAAACACAACGTAAGCGTTGTTTAACGCCGGTTTTCTATGAGGCCGTGGTATCACTCCGGTCGAGCCGGCCCATTACATTCGTGCCGAAGCATGGCTCTCCCACGTAAAAAGCATGGCTCTCCCACGTAAAGCATATTGTATTTAAATATATGTTAAGGTGGATGTCTGGAGTGACTATAATAGGCAAAATAAGGAACGAGTATATTATAGGAAGTCTGAAAGTGGTGCCAGTGACAGAAAAGTTGTAAGTGATTCGTCTGTCTTGGTATGTAATGAAGAGGGATGAAACGCATGTAATTAAAAGAATTATGAATATGAATGTGGGGAGCTGGAGGGTTACAAGGATTTATTATATTATTATGAGCCGTGATCGACCCACTGCAGGGCAAAGTTTCCTTCTTCCACTCTTCCTGATTGAGAGCTTTCAGCATACAACCCACGCAGTACGAGTCAGAGGGAGAACAAAGAAAATATGGATGGATTGTGTTAAGGTCGATACGATGGGAAAGGGAGTGAAAGAAGAGGTGACAGCCCATCGGGATGAATGGAAGAAAAGGACATGTTGTGCCGACTCCAAATAAATTGGCACATCGGCAGGAAGATGATAATTTAAATATGCGACCATACTAAATCTGCCGTACCTATCTCTATACTCCCTGTTAAAAAGTACTTGACAATAAACGCAAAAAGGGCACCTTGAAATTGTTGATACCTAATACGTATCATAATAAATCTTTCATCTAGATAAACTATGAAGGGCAAGTTAAAAATAACATAGACTGGGCGGTCTGGAGGCGTTATCTGTCTGGTAATGTACTTATACAAGATGATTTTTTTAAGTGGGCGTGTTAATTCCGAAATTCTACTACATTATCGGAATTGGCGGTCGCCTTGACTAGGAAATCGGACCTGCGATCTTGTGGTTGCCGGTTGGAAACCCACCAATTGCACAACCGACGTGAACCCACTCGTAACACAAGCATTTAGCTTGGTACGAGGTGTTAACTAGAATACTAGTAATGTGAGACCTTGCTAGTAGGTTTTATATATATAGATAATATACGGGGGGGGGGACATAATATATATATATATACCACAACAATTAACCAAAGTTTCATCGCAATAGGATGAATGGTTAAACAATGCATATAGGACAAACATACAAACACACATTTTTATTTATTTTAATAGCAAAAATTCTCAATAGGGTCTGAGGAGAACACTAATACTTGCATGTTAGGATTTTTTAATATCCATAAACCGAGCCAGGAACCTAGCCTCGATTTTTAAGAAATGACTCATAGTATTATTACCCCAATCAATAGTATCGTTAATATGGGCCAAATGGAAACATACGGCACAACAGAAAGCGGTCGCTGTGATTCTTGAAATAAACTTAACATACAATCACGCCTGCATTCCCCGAAGTGTTGGGCAGAGGTGTATTAGTGTACATCTATTGTAGATATCTATCTATTTTGCCGGTATGTTAAAATCCAATGAAATAAGGGCGAGCCTATTGTCATTAACCGGACACAAATCTAAACTGTGAGCTGCAATTGAAAACTTCATAGAAAAACCCAATCACACATGACTTCACCTGGGAATCGGACCCAGGACTTAGGACTACTACACTAATGAGGTAGTTCTTGAAATAAAAGTTATTATTATTATTAATAGCCTCCGGGTCAGATAAATGTGTCTAACTATACGAAGAGATGGTTGCTGTGCTAAATAGCCAATAAAATATAGTAGATGTTGTACAAAGTAGACTTACTATGACTGCCTTGGTTAACGCCACAGATGGCCGGCACAGGATTGCCTCCTGAGACTATAAACTGATCCTGGTTGCATACATGGTTCATCTGTTCAGGTCCCGCGATCGAGAAGCGGCTGAAATCCAACCTATATAAACAGCCATCATTAGAAAGTTATTTTTCAGTATTTGTATTTTTTTATTGGCTAATGCTGGTATTTTGAACCGTGACAAAATAATCATCATCCACATAAATACTGTTTCGCTGCTTCCACTACGATGGTCTAATGCGTGTTGGCAGACTTTACACGCCGTTGATATAATCTGTCAGGCAAGTTTCCTCACGATGTTTTCCTATATAGCGAGTGATAATTAAATATTAATACGCCCATGATACTGAAAAGTCAGAGGTGGATTGGTTTTGAACTCGAGACCTTTGACTTGGCAGTTCAAGGTCATATCACTGTCTAGTGATAGTTTTATCACTGCTGTAATAGTGATCTTTAATGAGATATTTTACCTTATTAATATTCTGCAATTAAGAGTACGGCGGACCGAATTTCCCGTACAACCGTAATACCAAAATAAACCGTAACTTCAACACAATTCAATCAAATTGTGTTATTATTTGGATTCCGATACCGTTACTCTAGGTTCCCACTCTACCATTTCGTGCAAAATATTTCACTGAAAATAAGTGTAAGCGAATGCAATTTTATTCTTGATAAGTTTACCAAGTTTGGAATGATTTTCCGGTCGTTTATATCCACTAAAATAGTAGTACACGAAATGGTATGGTTGGAAACTAGATTAACGGTATCCAAATCCGAATATTATCACAAATTGATAAAATATTGTTTAGGATTACGATTTAGTTTGATATTTTATTTTTGTGGGCAATTCACGCATTGCCGGACCCTTAAATCAAGAGAACTGTGTCAAACTGGCGGTCAAGCGTAAGCCTATCACGAATAAAAAAAAAGATTTTGTAATACGTAGCGTAGATGTTTCCTGACCACCTCTGACAAGTAACTTAGATAATCATAGTCCTTTTAACCCACACGAAAAAGAGGACTGTTATAAGTTTAACCTGTAACCTATAACCGTAACCTGTACCCTATAAGTTTGATCTGTGGATCTGTGTATCTGTGTCTATGGCCTTAAGCTTGCCACACTAATAGACCGAGAGAGTGTTCTTACATACGATTTTAAAAAATCTGGCTATCCGTTTGAAGATTATCAACTCTTTTCTAGTTCATGAAGAGATGTGAGCAACTTCCACAGGTCTGATCGTTTTTTTAGTATTCTGTCTTCATGCTGCGAGGGTTTTTTTTGTGAGCCTAATAATTCTTAGTATTTGTTTTTGTCCATATCAAATCATGAGTGTCACGTATTTGTCACAATAATATAAGGAATTTCATATTACCTTCGCCATAACGGTTTTTAATATGCACGCGGAGCACGTCTCGTTTGTTAGTAGCAGTTCAATAGTTCAGGTTCTAAGATGCAGAACATTTATAGAATATTCCAGAAACGGGCGGATGTAATATTAAAGCAGGTACATACAAATGCATTTTGTCACGTATCAATGATGTGAATGTGTAGGTATGTATAAAGTCAAAGTCAAAAATGTATTTGCAGACTCGAAATATATTTCGAGGATAATAAGGAGTACCTAGTAGTCGTAGTATATAGTAGTAGTATATAAATATACTATATATAGTACAAGTATATAAACTTCTTAGCTTTTTTCCGGTTCTTCGCCACAGGAAATGACTAATTTATACTTAGAATTGACATTAAGTGCCAGTTGAAGGTTTAAATAAATATGAAAAACTATTTTGTTTGGGAATAGGTATATTTCTCTGTTCAATCAGTATTTCAACAGATTACAATACACACAAGTATGTATTGTATGTAATAGCAAGCGCTGAAGCAAGGAGAGGTAGTCCTAGGAAAACATACAGCAAAGGTGGGTGTCTGTAAGGTCTTCTCTTTCTATCCAAAAGCTCTAGTACTCGCAATCAGCAAGATGTCAAGATGTATACGCTGATGAAGTAAAAGTATGCAAAATGACGTGTCGTTCTACAGTTTCTGGCAACCCCTGTGATAACAGGCGTGAATGTTGAAATTTCATTTATTTTGCGACATTTAGTTTGCGTAGCACAAATGAAGCGTGATTTGCTACGGATATTTTGTAGCGAGCGGCTACGATCAATTTGTAGCAACCGCGTAGATGCTACGCGACACGCGAGATTTACACACGGTATAAGGGGTCTTTTTCCTATTCTTAATTGAATTATAAATTTTCATAGAAAAATGTTGATCTTGAAAAATAATAGATTGTTTACTTATTTTTTAAGCAGCGTAGCAATGTTCACTGTCAATCTCTAATATTTTAATGTTTTTTCTGTTAATTAATGATGAATCCTCAATAGATCTAGTCTCCGTTTCAAAGAAATTATAAATAAAAATATCGATAATATAATTTATGAATAAGGACTCGGAAACGAATCGGACTCTCCTTTTCTCGACTCGATCTCTCGACTTTTTTAGATAGTTAAATTCTATTTAGGAGTGATATCAAACTACGTAATCCTATTAATTATATGAAAAACATCCGGTTAGGCGGATCCAGGCGGATATTTCACTCCCGGCGTATAATGCGACACAGGTACTTCCCTAAATAGCCATACTCCGAGAGCATCTGTGCAGCCGGAAATTGAGAGCGCACTGGCGTCTTTCCAGCCGCTCCTCCATGACGGGACTTACCGCCACTATCATGGCGTGCCATACAATGCTATCCTAGGTTTTACTGACTTTTAGAAACACGTGCTCCTTTTCAGTGAAGATTCACATGAAGCTTGGTGTTTTTAGTCAGTCTAGTAATTTATTTATTTTAGATACTGACTAATTAAAAACCTTCGATAAATAATGATTTTACTAATTATAAGCTTTTACAAATAAACTGGTTCCAAAGAAGTGTCTAAACAATCTTTTTGTATTTTCTTTTGCATTTTCCATGCTAATATTATAAAGTTATTTTAGTAAAGGAAAAATTCACAAATTCATCAAATTCAACGTCACCTAATGACGTAAATTCAGAATGTGACGGCAAAATTTCAATCAGGCGGGTGGGGTTCGCGGTGGCTTAGAGTTCAGAGCGCCTGGTGTATCCAACCCGGAGACGCAGGTTCGAATCCTGCCCGCGACTGAATTTTTTCTTTACTAAAATAAGTATTTAAACATTGAACATTAAAAAATCTGTATAAATAAAAAAGAAAAAACAAGCACATAAAAATGTACATATGAAATCGTAGTATCGCTTAACATCAGGCGAACTGGCGGTTAAGCGTAAGCCTATCACGAATTAAAAAAAAATTAAGGAGGAAGAGATTAAAATGAATGGATACAGAGTGCAGCTTGAGCACCGTCAATGTATTGTTAATATATCTCTGCAACTCACCTAATTTGGCAGACATCAGGATGTGATTTGAGAACGGTGAGTTCACAGGAGCCAGTACCATCATATACCGATGGGTACCCCGAGTTCACGAAGTACGTACCGTTTTCTGATGTAGTACTCCCGCATGACGTCATGACTGAAAAGAAAGATAGTTTTAGATAACTATAATCTGTTATAATACTGGAGGAAGATGTTTCGCATTCCGTGGACGGCACATCGGACTAATGCCTCAATTCTCAAAGAACTAAAAATTACTACCAGGCTCTATACAAAATTTCTTTCAATAATGCTTGATTGCTTTGCTCACATGGCCAGAAAGCGTGGTCATAACCTTGAAAAGCTGCTCATATCAGGCAAGATCGAAGGCAATAGACCAAGAGGAAGGAGCCCAATGCGTTGGTCTGACCAAATTCGCTCTACATGTGACTCCAGTGTGAGCGACGCCATCCATGCTGCAGAGTCTATACAAAACTTCTGCATAGACGTCACGACCCTTAGACTCAAGGAGATATAATAAAAAACTATTTTTAAATCTCGCCATCAGTGCAAAATTAGCCTAAGCTTCAGTAAATCAATATTTTATCTATCTTTCATTTTTAAATCCACTTTTTGCTTTTAACTGTTTCGTTGGCCTACTGCTCGTAATTACGTTTGCTGAGCAAGAAATCTTGGATTTTATTTCCAGGTCTGAAATGGGACTATGGGTGTAAAGCAATACATCTATACTTAATCCTTCGAGGAATATCATTATGTTAAATTAGTTTTATCAAAAGAGCTTCGCATTTTTTTTGCGCAAGAAAGGTTATATTAATATCAGAAGAAGTTGATTTCACAGATTTCTAGGTAATTAGAATTTTCTGTTTAAAAAAAACATCTATGTATGTTTTTTAAACCACTGAGGTGGCAAACAAGCTTGCGGCCCGTATCATGGTAAGCAGTTACCATAGCTTATGGGCGTCTGCAACACCAGAGGTGTTGCTCGCGCATTTCCGATCCTGTAAACTTTTGGATTTTGTTTATAAATAATACTTACAGATACAACATAGTCCGAAGCCGTTAGCGCAGTACCCATTGGCCGAGCCGCCTCGCGCGGTACACTCACGCGTAGTCATGCATGTTCCGTTATCACCAGATGCACCAGCACACCCACCATTGGGAAACGTCACAACCGTGAAGAGTGACAGAACTGCACAGAAGATTATTTTAGGTAATGTTTACTCTACTGGTTTCTGACACTTAGGTACGCGAAAATTATGTAGACATTGAAATAAAACTACTTTTACGGATTTCAAATAATATCAATATAACTATACGTACAGTGTTTACTGCTTAATTTATGTCATCAGTCATTAAATCAGATAGAACGATACAGTTAATGAACTTTCGCATTGAACTTACAAGAGTATATAATTATTATAAGTATATGAAAACACAGCAACTAATGTTACACTTGGACTGTTAGTATCTCATTTAGAGTCAGGAAACTGATGTAGCACTAGTAACTATAATATCTATGTTGGTTTCCGAATAAAATTTCCCTGTTTTATTTCCGGGGGCCGAAGAACCAGCGCAAAGATAGAATACTTTTACGCTGTTCCTGATTCAGAACAAAAAATACAAGTGAATGTGTAATAATAAATTAGTGAGAAATATACCTGTAATAAAGATAATTAAAGTCGTATATTTTAATTTTTCTTAATATTTAATTAATTGAAATTAAGCATCAATATATAAAATTAATACTCAGAGTTAAATTTACGCAACGTTGAACGCATTAAAAAATAATAAATGCAAAATGTCAAGAACAAGTTACTACAAAAACAGTGCATGAAAAAAATATTTTAACATGTAAGTAAATATCATTACTGTCGCCATAAGTTAAATAGTAAATTAATCATTATACTTACATCTACTCTCCTTCTGTCCTGGCGGCCAAAATCTCTGGTCCTTTGGTACATCTTGTACTTTTCCATTATTCCGAGTTGCAAAAGAAACGCCGCGAATCCTCCCATTCACCCTGCCTTCACTGGCTTCACACACCCCATATATAAATACAATAAGGACCAAAATTAAATTACCTTTCATATTTACCGAATAAAAGGTACCAGAAGTATGAGAAGGATATGATGTTGCTTTTTCTATATATATATCATGATGTGGGAAAGGGAAACAATAGCAAATTTCACCTATTACACAGATGGTGACAATAGGTTAGTGATAATTTTCTTTTAGTCAACAGCATGGAACGCGCTCACCTCCCTTTGTTATATATAATGATGCCACTTTATAGGTAATCATTTCGCAGTTTGGTCGACAGTACTTTATTGTTTGGTTAAATGATAAACTATTGCTAATAGTACAACTATTAGAATTTATGTTTCCATTATTTGTGGCATGAAACTTTTACCAATTTTTAATTCATACAACTGCCACATTGATCTAGTGGTCGTAAGCGCGACAGCTACCATATCAGTCTTGGGTTCGATACCCAGATTGGGCAGTGTTATTAGGTTTTGCTATGATATTTTCAATAGTAACTCGGAGTTTGGATTTGTGCTCAGTTAATGACAATAGGCTCGCCCCTAGGACATACCGGTGAACTGTGACCATAACGTCTTGCAATAAGTTGTTAGGGCTACCGACTAATGTTCTATCTAAAAGTCGGGTTTATTACAACACATAACTCGAGAACGGCCGGACCGATTTTTATAATATTTGTTGTTGGATTTGTCTCATCCCCTAATAGCAGAATATCTATTAAAATTACGAAAAAGAAAATTATGAAAAAAAAATATATTCTCATACTATTTGTATCAGGAACGGATTGTAATACGCACACTTATGACAATAGACAGAAACCCAAAATACCTGACAGCCAATCTTTCTTAGGATGTCGGTGTTGCCCAGAAATTAGATTGCAGACTGCAGAGGTCTGAGAGCACTCGCTTCGTATAAATATATAGCCCCATCTTACATCGCTAGATTGGGCGTCGCTAATACAGTTAGGAAAAGCTAGACGGCTGATGATTATCTAAACGAAAATCTAATCGTACGGACATACTATATACTGTAAAAATTATTCAAAACTAGTGACCCGTGCTCAGCTTCACTTGCAATTTTAAAGAATTTGACAATGCATATAGCTAAAAAAAATTATTGACAAAAGTTTCCTTCGCTAACTAATCCCGACTTTTCCCGTGGATTTAAAAAAGTAAATATTTTCCACCAACCTTGTCCTGACATTAACGAACACAACAAAAAAGAATTATCCTATTTGGTGCAGTCGTACGGAAGTTATGCGCGCACATACATTTCGGTGATATTTTTTTTTATAGATTTTATTATTTTTCAGTGTAGCAAACTCCCTCAGTTGGCAATTAGGTACATTAGATTTTTTTTTTTATCATTCTCTTTAACTTGTTCGGCAACTGACAACATAGAGTTGCTTGAAAGCCAACTTGAAAGCGAGAATATTACTTCACGGTATTTAATTTTTTCAAGGAGATGGGAATTGATTATAAATCTGCTTTAGCTTGAAGGCTCAATATCATCATAATTAAAAATTTCATTACGAACGAGAGGACTTCCCATTTTTCTATATATTATATTATTTATTAGTTTTTAATTACATAAAATACTATCACGCCTCTATTCCCCTAAGGTTTAAGCAGAGGCGTACTAATGTACACCCTCAGTTCGCCGGTATGTTTAGGTTGTAATAGGGGGCGAGCCTATTTCCATTAACCACGCACAAATCCAGACCGAGTTGCTACTGAGAATTTCATAATTTCATAGGAAAACCCAATAACACTTTGCTCGACATGGAGATCGAACCCAGGACCTCTAGCGTAGTAGTCGCGCTCGGGACCACTAGACTAATAAGGCAGTCATTAGTTTTTAATTAATATTTTAAATATAAATTTTAGTACATACTTACATATTTTCACGCCTGTCTTTCCATTGGAGTAGGCAGAGACGATAGGCAGGCACGATCCTGGCACACAACTTTCGCTTCATCTACGTTCATGAATCTCCTCATGCATAATCGTCGGTTTAAGGTGCTCTTAACCTGACCTAACCTTAGTATGTGCACGTTGTCTTTTCATTGTCATAATAAGTTTTTTTAATCACCAGTGAATAAAAATCTAATTTATTACTTGTCTACTTTTCCCAAATGTTAACAATGTCCGCTTTATATCATCTTTGGTTTTGATTTTATATTTGTTTCTTTTGTTTCTTGGTTTAATAAAAAATCGTTGGCAGACGTTGTCCTGTTCAAATTACAATACAAGAAAATGTTTACTCAAATTTTCCGGGAAATTTTCAAAACAACATTAAAAAAATTCAATTTGGCAATTCGGTTCAGCCGTTCTCAAGTGATGCGCTTATCACCGAACATCATTTCATTTACATTTACTGCGTGAAAGGAGCAGTTTATCAGTGTATCTAACTGAAAGGACGCAGGTTTGAACCCTGACTGATTATTTCTTTCATTAAAATCTACATCTTTATATTACAAAGACATCGAAATATGGAGAATGCTGTGCGTACTTGTAATGGGCATACATATCAGCACCTGCAATATTACTGATTTTTATAATAAATTAATATGTATTGCTGTTGGATACAATAAATAAATAAAAAAAGATAATATTTTTTGTTATAAGTAATAAATAAATCTTTATTGACATACAGTTGTTTACAATTCCTTGAAATCCCTGGGCCCTACGCTAGTTTGTACTGTATTGCAGGAGCCAGTAGTAACAGTACAGTATTAATAATATTTGAAGAGGCAGAAATTCTCGTAACTAGCGGAATCTACGATGCAACAACATAAATCTATATAATAATATCTATGTAATGCACATATCTTGTTTGCAGTGAGATTAATTAACCGAACGAGGGGAGCGATCCTTTCATGTCGTCTCTCATTTCAATACCGGAGCAGTAGCCCTCAAACATTTTGTCTTTTTAGCATGTTATAAAACCTAATTCTGTCTGTAGGAGATCGAGAATGTCCCATATGGGGTTTTAGGGACTAATTATTTAATTATATCTACTTATATACATTATATCTACTTATAAATATTATATATATTTACTTATAAAGTAGAATGTAGTCACTGTACTTTACGACGAACTCCGACGTAAGGGTGATCGCAAGCCAGTCAGTTGTTGTAAAAATAAAAATGTTATAATTTTTATTTAGGAGTATCTATGGAGTTTTTAGCCGGTTCTTCTCCATAAGTACCACTATTTGGAAACGAGCACCTAGTTTTGACAATCCTAAAGTAGCCGTAATATTGGTCTAATTGAAATAAAACATGCCTGATTGCCTCATTAGCCTAGTGGTCCTGAGCGCGATTACTACGCTAGAGGTTCTGAGTTTGTTCCCCAGGTCGAAAAAATGTTATTGGGATTTTCTATGAAATTCTCAGTAACCGCTCGGAGTCTGGATTTGTGCCCGGTTAATGGCAATAGGCTCGCCCAAAGTGGCAACCAAAACTCCATAGGCAATCTCACAACGCAATAGCTTGACGTTTAGTTTGACTTACGACCTTCTATTCATTGTCGTTAACAAGTGACATGCACTTTCTGTATCGATTTCGCTCGTACTGTTCATAGCAATGTAATCCTTAGCGTGCTTATGGACTTTTGAGAGTTTACTGTACATTAGTACGCCTCTGCCTAACCCTTCGGGGAATACAGGTGTGGTGGTATGTTATCTTTGATGACTTTAACTTTGATTTATCAATCACTCAAATATTGTCAAGTAACTAGGTTATGTTTTTTCATGGGATAGGACGGCAAACGAGCAGACGGATCGCCTGATGGTAAGCGATTACCGCCGCCCATGGACACCCACAACACCATAGTAACGCGGCAATACCAAGTTCTTAATATGTTATTAGATTAAAATACCCAAATATATTTGAAATGGTCCCAATAGTTTGAGAGCAACACGTTTGTACCTGTATCGATTGGGAAACCTAAATTAGTCACCCAGACATAGAGATGGGCAGAGGGTTTAAACCCATTTGGTGGAAACGGGTTTAAACCGCTTTTTTTTCTAAATTCCTAGGATTAAATTAAATAAATAATTCTATTCCAAACTTCGATTTTATTTTTAGGAATAATTCTCCTAAAAACGAATAAGCAAATACGTATTTCGTAATTTTCCAAAAATCAATCCCATAAGGGGTGAAATGTGTATAAAATAACTGATTCATCAATGCACAGCCCAAACTGTTCGACCTAGAAAGCTGATATTTTGCATAGAGGTTCCCTTTATGATATTAAGAACGAATAAGGGAGGATATTACGAAGTTAATAAGGATAACATAAGTTAATAAAAAGCTGTTTTAATGCACTACAATCGTTTATATGGCGGCTTGTTTCAAATCGCTTGTTCAAATTTGTGTTATGTTTATAGGGCTGCAGATCAGCTTTCATACCTTTTTGCCGAATGTCCTCTTCTATGGAAAAGTAATATTAAATTGACATTTTGATTGAGAACTTAGAGTAAAAATGTACTCCTAAAAGCATAACGTCGCCGTGCAGTACAGTTGTGGTAAAACACAAATTAGAACGAACATAATATTTTTAATTCTAATGGTACCTGACGAAGGTGTTCTTTCCAAAAAAATAAAATTTATTTGTGCTTTACGGTGTTTTCACTGCACGGCGACGATAAGCAATCACGTATTTTGTGTTTTTCCGAAAATTTCCGAACCTAAAGTCGAAACGGGTATCAATAATGAGGATTTTTGGGACGTCAATTGCGACAATGGCATTTATTTTGAAGTCGATGCATGTAACCTAAAAAACGAAACAGAGTTCCGGAGTTTGTAGTTTGTATTAGGTAACTACTTGAAGGATGATTATTTCGCCAAGATTACCATTCCACTGGATCTTGCCTCAGTTGTGTCGACCGTTGCTAATAGTCTGAATATGGATAATTTTGGGCTATTATTATGGATATATATTTCCACAGCATACATGGCAAATCTATGGAGTGACTGTAACTAGCCTTAGTTACAGTCACTAACGACTCTTTCACCTTTTTTGTGCGAGGAGAAAACCTTTAGTATTCAGTATTCATTCATTTATTGCGTTCCACAAAGTTTTTTTGGATGGTAAGTATACATTATTAATATAAGAACATTGTGGACCCTGTCGGGCACAGCAATATAGGCTTCAAAAGGCTGCCGGCCTCCTAGGGGGCAGGCCGGGGTGTGTGGGATTTTACCACACAAAACTCCCTCCCCCCTGGTGGCCATCTTCAGCACAATACTCGTATTGGCAGGATCCGGGAACTAATTTATTCGTCCGTCCGTCTCAGGGACTCTTTATCCCATCTCTGTGCATTGCGCATGGCGGTACGTGTCACCATCATGCCTGAGGTCACTTGATAGACGCCCAGACTCTGCATGTTTACGACCCCATTTCAGTAACAACAGGCGGGGGTTTCCGCATATAGCCCTAGATAGGCTAGACACCGGCGCGGTTTCTACCCCGGCAACGTTTTTTACGAGCAGGATCAGCTCTTGAGGCAGCCTCCTTCTGGGCCAAGGAAGCTACAGCTCTTCAATTTGTCCTCTTTGCCAACATGACTGATACCACTGCGGCAAAAAGAAATCCGGCCTGATTTCACTGACCAGGATCTCCCGTTTGGAAATGACGGTCACCTAAAAATGATCAGGTTTCCGTTATTAGTGAAAAAAAGGCAGAAGAAGTACAGAATACCGATACAAATCTTTGGACACTGTTGTGTATACAGATGATTTTATACAGTAACCTGTGGAGTTGCTAAATATTCTCAACCTACCGCCTCTACCATCTGTCATACTTATCCTCAAAGTGGCTCCCACTTTATCCCCCAGTAATGCTAATAAGAAATCTCGATCTACCCAAGTTCTGCAATGGAAGTGTGGGAAGACCTTGGGAAGAGTGTGTGTGATAAAAACGTGGTAGAAGCCTTTGTATTTAGTCGCTATGCTCGAAGTGAATCGGTTATATACCGCGGATACCACATACCGTCGAAGTATTCATTCAAGTTTAAAAGGCTGCAAATCTCTCTAATGCTGTTTCGCAATGACGCTTAATAAATCTCCGGGTCAGTCATCGAAGACAACTAGAACTGATTTTAGGGGTATTGCTTCTCGCACGGCCTACTCAAAAGTGAGCTCACCTAGCAGTATTATGTCTGTATTCTCCGAAGGGTTAGGCAGAGGTGTACTGATGTACTTCTACAGTTTACCGGTATCTTTAAGTCCCACATAATAGGTCCACGAGCCTATTGCCATTAAATGGGAAATAATCCAAACATAAGCAGTGATAGCCTAGTGGTATGACCATTGGACTGCCAAGTCAAAAGTCTCGAGTTCGAACCCAAGGCACGCACCTCTGACTTTTCGAAGTCCTGTGCGTATTAAATAGTTAATTATCACGCGCTTAAACATTGAAGAAAAACATCGTGAGGAAACCTGCATGCCTGAGAGATTTTCTCGATAGCGTGTGGAGTCTGCCAACCCGCACTAGGCCAGCGTGGAGGACTATAGCCTAATCCCTCTGATTCTGAGAGGAGACCCGTGCCCAGCAGTGGGACAGTATAATGGGTTGATTATGTTATGTAATCCAAACATTAAGCTGCTACGGAGAATTTTATAGAAAAACCTAATAGCACATTGCACGGCCTGGGAATCGGACTCTTTTAGCGTAGCAATCAGCAATCGCTTATGATCTCGACTAATGGAAAGTATTCAATATAAAGAAGTACCTACTTATTTTCAAGTATACAGTGAAAAAGTAAATAGTTTTTCGGTACTTTCATAGGTATTCTATGTGAGAGAAGTCGCAGGCAATAACTAGTCATTCATACAATTAAACAAATAGATATTCATTAACAAAATTAAACAGATTACCATTTAAAAAATTAATGCAACAGGTAATCATTTATAGCAAAACAATTAAGATGAACAATTAAATAAAAAACAATGACAAAGATAAAGCAAAAAAGATAATTATAGAAAAATACTAATAGTAAATTCACAAATATTTAGGTGCGACACCATTACATTGACAAACTTCACAAAATTAGTAAAAACCCGAAAAAAACCCGTCGGGAGGGAATAAATGAGTTTGTGTGTGACAGTGACAGGTTTAAACCGGGTTGATTGCCCATCTCTACCCAGACAGTGTTGATACTGTGATGGAAAGGGATTGTATACAACATTATATGTAAGTGCAGCCGTTTAGGAGGAGTTATTATTATTAACTCCATGTAAATGGCGATTTTAATGTTTTTGTGTTAGATCGGTAGGTGGTGCTGTGATCGTATGCCAGATTATTTTTTAATTTAAAACAGTAAAACGTGTGCCGGGCCCACTACTAATGTACTTATATTTAATCATTATTGAAGCGCCATATGTTGTTATTGGTGTGTGGTAGTGTAGTTGATCTATTATCGTCGCAATAAAACACTTTTAAGAGAAGTAGAGGATAGTGGAATCGAATAATTCCACTTATAATTGAAGCTGCGTGACTGGAACCTTGCAGAAATCGTAGCCAAATAACATAGATCCGTGCTTTGTTGTGATCCTGACGGTGAGCAAGGTCGCCAGAGCTCCGCGTGAAAGCGTTGTGTTGGCAGATAGGATAAGCATCACGCTATTGTCTCTTATGCTGCATCCCAACTATTCCTTCTTATTTTACAAGGTCGGCAACGCGCGAGTGATACTCCATAGCCTACGGTTACTGCTTACATACAGGCGGGCCGGATGATTGTACGCCACCATAGTGGTATAAAAAAAAACTTTGTGTAAACTGGTAATAACTGAAAAGTTTAGGTCAATGATTAACTATATAATGTCTTTGGCTATGTTTAATTTACCGATTACTACGAGGCTCTCTGAATATCAACTGTAAGCTGGAAAGATCCCGATTGAGGAAGTCTACACTCCGACCTAATCTGCTCCAAAATGCCGTGGGATCGGAACAGTTCCAGCTCCAACTGGAAAATCAGTTCGCTGCTTTAGAAACCACGACAGACGTTGACGAGACCCTACAAAAAATTGTGGGAATCCTACGGAGGGAAGGGTCGAAGTTTTTTCCGCTGCAGCGTACAGGCACGAAGTCCAAACTTTCGGCAGAGACTCTCCGACTTATGGACGAGCGACGAAATGATGTCCAGGCTACTTCGTCAGAGAAGCGGGCCCTCAATCGCAACATCCGCAAGCTGGTGCGTCGAGACCTCCGATACGCAAATACACTCCAAATTATGGAGTCTATCGAGCAGAATCGGGGGTCGAAAGTCTTTGCCCAGCAATTGAGAAGGCCCAATCTGACAAAGCTTATAACATCAACTGGCAATACCGTCACCTCAAAGCCGGAGATTCTCGCCGTGATAGAGGACTTCTATGGCCGATTGTACGACTCGCATGCTCCACGACCACAAACCCGTCGAGAGGATTCCCGAGCCACATTAAGCCGCCATTATACCGAAGACTTGCCAGAAGTCAGCCTCGACGAGATCGAGAGGGCCCTTAAGCAGCTTCAAAATGGAAAAGCCCCAGGGGAGGACGGAGTCACTTCGGAGCTTCTGAAAGCGGCAGGTACACCTGTACTTCGAGAGCTCCAGAAGTTATTTAACTCTGTCCTCACCAACGGGAGAACTCCAAAGGAGTGGAACAGAGGCGAGGTGATTCTGTTCTTTAAAAAAGGAGACAAAGCTCTCCTAAAGAATTACAGGCCCATCTCGCTTCTGAGCCACGTCTACAAGCTGTTCTCGAGGGTCATCTCGAATCGTCTAGCAAGGAGACTCGACGAATTTCAGCCTCCAGAACAGGCCGGTTTTCGGAGGGGTTACGGGACCATAGACCACATCCACACGGTGCGGCAGGTTATACAGAAGACCGAGGAGTATAACCAGCCCCTGTGTCTTGCCTTTGTGGACTATGAGAAGGCCTTTGATTCGGTCGAGACCTGGGCTGTTTTGGAGGCCCTGCAGCGATGCCAAGTGGACTGGCGATACATCGAGGTGATGAGATGCTTATATGACGCTGCGACTATGTCCGTTCAAATACAGAACCAGCAGACGAAACATATCCAGCTGCGCCGGGGAGTGAGACAAGGGGATGTTATATCCCCTAAACTATTCACGAACGCCCTGGAAGATATGTTTAAGACGCTGGACTGGAGAGGGATGGGCATAAACGCGAACGGCGAGTACATCTCACACCTGCGATTTGCCGACGATATAGTCGTTATGGCAGAGTCGCTGCAGGATCTCGAACGGATGCTGACCGACTTAGCTGATGCCTCGCGAAGTATCGGTCTCGGGATGAACATAAATAAAACTAAGGTTATGTACAACAAACTTATTACCCCGAAGCCGGTTATCGTAGATGGTCTATCTCTCGAAGTTGTTCAGGAATATGTCTATCTGGGGCAAATTTTGCAATTAGGTAGAAACAACTTCGAGAGGGAAGCCGATAGGAGGATTCAGTTGGGATGGGCAGCATTCGGCAAACTTCGTCGAGTCTTTTCGTCACCCATACCACAGTGCCTTAAGACGAAAGTCTTCAATGCATGCGTCCTACCAGTCATGACCTACGGAGCCGAAACGTGGACACTCACGGTGAGACTGGTCCACAAATTTAAAGTCGCACAGCGAGCTATGGAGAGAGCTATGCTCGGAGTCTCTCTGAGGGATAAAATCCGAAACGAAGTTATCCGTCAGAGAACTAAGGTTACCGACATAGCTCAAAGGATCAGCAAGCTGAAGTGGCAATGGGCCGGTCACATCTGTCGGAGAACCGACAAACGCTGGACTAAACGAGTTCTCGAGTGGAGACCGCGTCTAGGCAAACGTAGTGTAGGGCGCCCGCCGGCCAGGTGGAGTGACGACTTGCGGAAGGCAGCTGGCAGTGACTGGATGAGAAAAGCCGAAGATCGGGCTCTGTGGCGTTCATTAGGAGAGGCCTACGTCCAGCAGTGGACGAACATAGGCTGATGATGATGATGATGATGTTTAATTATCTGAATTAAATTAAATTATTTTACTATATACACTATTTACATAAAATACATGAACGTAAAAAAAAGCTATATATATAAATCTAAAAGACAGGCGTGACTAAGCGTCAAAGTATTCCTTGGTATCGCTGTCGTCCGGGAAGGTGCCCAGAAGACTGGCAGCATTGCCACGCTGAATGGCAATGCTTATGCGCTGTCCTAGGAACAAGCCAGCCCTCTGGTCACGTGAAGTGTCGACCAGTCTCCTTGAAATTTCCTTGAAAAGGAGACGAGCACTCGGACCCCACGACCCGAGCGTTTCGACCCCAAACGGCTCAAAAATATAGTTACCCGACAGGTTACTATACTTGCGTCGTTTGAGAGTCTCTTCAGCAGCAGAAAAGGTGTAAAAGTATACCTTAAGTATTCTTTTTGAATTTATTAACAAGGTAGCGATTTATCATTATCAAGTATGGCCTCCCTCATAGACTTACAAGTAGCGGTCATAAGGTATACAGATTGCATCCAACGACTCCCAGAGACCTTTACCTGGTTGTCCATCCATCTCTTTGGAGGCTATTATAAAATATGCTGCAATAGAACGAACCTTCATCGATAAAAATTAAAAAATATCTACGCCAAGCAAAGCATGTCCCATTCTCCTCGAAAAAAAAAATTAAGATACCTATCAGAAATAAATATGTAAAGTAGCCTCTGTTTTTGTAGTTACGAGTACTACAATTTTTCTCCTAAAGTAGGTATCAGTATTAAGATATTTTTATATATAGGCACGAGTTATATATATGTGTGTTTAGGTTCTATGTAATACGGGGCGAGCCTATTGCCATTATCCGGGCAGAAATTCCAAACTCAATAAAACTTTGCTCGACCTGGGAATCGAACTCACGAGCTCTAGCGTAGCAGTCGCGCTTCGGACCACTAGACTAACGAGGCAGCCTAGTCACATACTCAACTCCTGTTATCTCAATATTGTACCAGTGAAGAATGTAAAACTATTTATTTTTAAAAGAGTGTCCATGGAGTTTCTTTTCGGATTCTTCTCCTTATGTTCAATGTTTTGGAATCGTGCATCTAGAATCATATCGTTTCATAAATGTTTGTAAAAGCTTATTTGACATTAAAACATTAAAATTTGAACTTAAACTCCAGTAATACGGAAGACTACGTAGTTTATAATCAATTGATTAATCGTAAATTTTTTTAATAGCTAATAGTAGCTTATTCTATTTTTTATGGGACCTGAGTCCAAGAATCAAAGGAAATATTGTGAATGCACTTCATTATAACATAACATACCATGACGCCTATATTTCCCGAAGGGTTACGCAGAGGTGTAGGTACTAATGTATACCCACAGTTCGTATGTTTAGGTACCATGTAATAGGGTGCGAACCTGAACCATGAACCGGGCAAAAATTCCAAACTACGTACTGATATTAAGAATTTTTTAGAAAGATAACACAATAACATAACTCTTTGCTTGACCTAGGAATCGAATCCAGGGCCTCTAGCGTAGCAGTCGCGCTCAGAGCCACTAGGCTAAAGAGGCAGCTACTGGAGGCGAGGTCCTGTATTCGAGCCCCAAATCGGACAAAAGTCCATAAGTCAGTTGTAGGTAATATTTTTTTTTCACTTCACTCATCACTTCTTTATTTTTACATACAGTATAAAACAAAGTCGCTTCCCGCTGTCTGTCCGTCCCTATGTCTGCTTAAATCTTTAAAACTACGCAACGGGTTTTGAAGCGGTTTTTTTTAATAGATAGAGTGATTCAAGAGGACGGTTTTAAGAGATTTAGCATTACGGTACGACTCTTAGAAGTGGGGCAAAGCGGGTGAAGCCGCGGGTGGGTTGCTAGTATAACATATTCAGGCCTGTAGCCTTTAAAAGTTTACTGTAGCAAGCCTATAAGATTCAACACGTTTCAAGTCCCACGCTGCCAGTGAGAATTTCGTTCAAAAACATAATAACATTGCACGGCCAGGGAATTAAGCTCAAGACCTCACGTAGTGTGATCATATCGTAATTCTAATTTTAAGTTTGACATCTATAGGCCCATCATACGAAGAGAGTTACTGAAAATTTTGTACATAACGGAAATTTCGCCTAAATCGTAAACCGAATTTCGTTAGAAGAACGTAGGATAAGTATGTTTAGTACATACTTATCCTACATTGAAAACAGGAATTTAATATTTTCTTATATGCGATATAATAATGTTATAGAAATAGTTCTACTCTGACAAATCCTATTAAAGATATCATGGTGTTTTCCTAGAAATATTTTCTATGGTAAGCTTTCCACTGCGACTGCGCAATACGAAATCAATATGAGCTCTCAAAACGGACGGTATCGTACATACAGTGCCATCTCTTGTCAAATAGTTACATTAATCTTTGCTTGCCATAGATACAAGTTGATGCAAACTTTTTTTTGTATAATATTTTAGGGTGAAGGCGCTGAGGTAGCGCGCCACATTCAAATTTTACTTTTGTTACAAATTCTCACACGCTGATCTCCATTATTAATCTATGCTGTGTACTATAGAGGATAGTATTATGGAGGTCAGTGTTCTCTCAATAGAGGATTAAGTATGACAATAGAGGGCGCGCTAATCGCTGGACCCCTTCAAAAACCATAGGTACACCTACTGTATTTATTACTTCATGCTAAGACCTTTGAATATGTCATCATAGCCATTTGGAGCGAAATTATCTGCTTTTTTATTAAACAGTTTTTTAGTAAAAAGTTGTGATTGTTTTAAAAGTACTATCACAATATTATTTTATGCAGTGTGCATAATTTAGCTCCAAATCCCGAAATTGATTATCGGTGCGGGAAGCACCGATAAACCATTTCGGGTTCCAAAAAATGTATTATTAATGTATTATCGTGAATCCACAATGTATTCACCTATAATTTACTAGGGTTCAATAGGAAAGTAAGTATATACATAGGTATAGTAATTGGCATTTTTTACTTTGTATTTAGGGATTAATGAAATTTAATATGTATTGCATTGGTTAAAAAAAAGATTATCTATTTTATAAGATTTTATTTTCATAAAAATAACATCGAATACGTTGTTACATAATTGAGACTGTGGCCTGAATGGTAACGATAACATACATATAAGAGCCTCAGATTATCGTGATATACAAAAAAACCTGCATTAATTATCTAATTAATAGCAGTTCCATTATATTATTAATATGCGAATGCTAGGATAGTTAAAAAAAGGACATCAACATACACGCTGCGACGTCGAGACCCCAAAATAACTGCAAGATTTCCGTGCATTCTTGTAATGTGACGTCACACTTGTTAATTTTTTTTTACTTTTTTTACATACCTTTGTGATGTCGTCTAATAGAATCTTGCTAGTTCAAGCGATTCGCACAATGTTGATGTAAAAGCAACGTTTGTAACACAAAAAGGGCAACTTTATTTATTTATATATATATTCTATATTATATGGTTATTGCGACCATTTTTAAGTTCTTTTTTAAAAAAAAACGTTGCCCCACACTAGGATTTTCTCCTGTATCGTGGGTGCGTTTACAAACACAATTTCTCACATACACAAACGCCCAGACCCGGAACAACTATATTTAACTAACAATATTTGCTCCGTGTGGGATTGAACCCACAACACGTGACGCAGAAGCCGATCGCTCAGCCGCTACGCCAAACGTGTCATCAAAGTCGTCAAGTTGTGAGAAAGTGATGATGCTTTTTAATGTGTAGAGCAAGGTTCGAAAAAATTCTTTTAAAAAAGAAAGGAGAGACGTTTACGGCCTCTATAAAAGAATTAATTTAAAAAATATGCTCTCATGTTTCTGGAACGTCGAGACCAGTCTCGCAGGACTATCATGATTATAACTTTCACATCATGATATCCAAAACTGTCAAATAATAGACGTCCATTGGTGAAATTTGTCAGTTTGTGCTAACTTGATGTGCTGTTGACTGTACGTTTACGCGATCCGAGCTCTTAGCAACAATTTGAGACTGTCTGTGTCAATATTATACAAAACACAACATGTTTTAAAACATGTCCATCCAAAAATACATATCTTTATAGGTACTACCAGCCTAGTTTCTTTTGTCAATCTAAAAAAAATAATTATGATGGTTATATAGACATCATCTAGCATTTAGCGCTTAGTGCAACTTGTGATTATTTGAAAATAATAATAATTAATATTATTATTTGAGAAAATAAAGTATACCAATTTTCTCTGTTTTAGGTGAAATGGTGAAATACAGCCATATTTAATTTTTGATAATTCACTCTTAGATGTTATACCTAAAAGAAAGTTATCAATGTCTTAATAAGCAATATCAATGTCTTGATATTACACTAGGATGGTACTACCACTAAACCTTCATATAAAAATTACGTACAAACACTACAAATAATGTTTATCATGAAATTATACAGGGTGAGCTTGTATTCGTGAGCATTTTTCATGTCCTGGATGACTATTATGATGGTATTGAATTTGGACATAACACGGTTAGGTATACCTACCGTAATGAATACAGTTAGCCAGTCCATGTAATAGGGGGCGAGCCTATCGCTATTAACCTGGCACAAATCCAAACTCAGAGCTGCCACTGGGAATTTCATAGAAATACTGGGAATTTCAATAACACTGCTTAACCTGGGAACCAGAACCAGGACCTCTAGCGTAGCAATCGGGACCACTATGACAACTACCAATTAAAATTTATTTGTTGATAAGACATTATTGGGCATTATTGTCGAAGAATCGATGGAAGATGGCACACTTGATGATTGCGTTTACGTGAGGGTTAAGTAAGTGAATTTTTGGAGAACCGCATTAAGATTCTGAAGTCCATAACCTTTGCTCAAGAATTCAAAGTCTTCCTGTATAATAATAAAGTTTATGATAAATACATTCATACAATATATGGTCGTCAGAAGTCGAAAACTTCCCATTTTGTTAAATGTAATGTTAAAAGTATATAGGAGCTTTGCTCTCAGGTAAATCTTGGCCTTATATATATATATGAAGTATAACTTACTTAAGACCTCTTTATATTTTGTTTAGAGCGAGTGATAAAAAAAATCTTCTCGAAGGCATAAATTTAAAATCCTGCGTTATAAATATGTCTATCTTTATATCATCTCTTAGTATAAAATATAATTACTAAAATCAAAAGGAATTGTTATTATACTACGAGTATAAATATAATCCACATAATTATATTTAGTACAGTTATATCTGTAGGTAATCACTCACACTAATGGGGGTCCTAATACTTAATTTATACTTTCAATGATAGGTCAATCTTAATCGAACGCCTGGTTTAGTCTTAATAAAGATCTAAAAAATAATTAATAAGTCAGAGGCCAACTCGTAAATACTTATAATAAATACAATTTTGGGATAATATCTTATAAAATTTGGTTTTGTTTTTATTTGTAATGGTAATAAAATAATCATATTTTGTATAGTTTTTGGTACAGGAAGACTAGACTGCTTAACTATAAATTAAACACTGCAATGTAGAATAATAGTAAGATTAAATGAAATTGACTAGTAGGTATGTATTAAATTATAAGAAAGCTTGCATATCTAGCCATACTTCTTAAAAAAATATCGTAAGCATTGTGAGACATCAATTTCATGGTGAGATTTTGATTTTGTTATGTCGCTATTACTTAATATAGCGTAAATTACCCAAATGAGAAATACAGATTCATTATAAAATATACCTAACCTAACATATATGATATCATGCAAAATTATACCAAATAGGCTAGGTGCCAATACTTAAATACTATAATATATTTTACCTTGATCATCATTCCTGGTTAGCTATCTTCACGCTAACCGCCCAAAAATAGGTCTATCTCAAATCTTATAATAATAAACTATAAATACGTGATAACAATTATAATAGTGTAGAATTAGAATAAGATAGACAGCCATAAAAAATCTGCAAGAAAACATGGTACGTAGCTGTGTTTAAAATTGTTGAAAACATTAGCATTTGTCAATAGTATGTTTACTTACGAATGAAAATAAATACCTATATCACTACATAGTATAAAACAAAGTCGCTTCCCGCTGTCTGTCCGTCCCTATGTATGCTTAGATCTTTAAAACTACGCAACGGATTTTGATGCGGTTTTCTTTAATAGATAGAATGATTCAAGAGGAAGATTTTAAACTATTTAACATTACGCTACGACTCTTAGGAATGGGGTAACGCAGGTGAAACCGCGGGCGGGTCGCTAGTTTCTATATATAAGTAAAAAGATGTTACATAAGATTAAACTGGATCAGTCAAATAAAAACATAGTTATAATATGGAAATTAATTTGATAATATTTGTATAACTACGACATTTATGCTTACATCTAATGTTTAACTACAACAATAAATTCGAAATGCTAATTCATGTTTTGATACCTATACCTTACAATAAAATTGTTTTAAGTATGATTATAATAATGATTTCATAAGCATTGTTGATTTTTTTTTTGTTGTAATGTTACAAAAATAATCACATCTATTTCTTAGGCTGGAACTATTTCCAGCCTAAGAAATATATACGCCGATCTAAGCCATGGAACCATCGGTTGGCGTAGTAGCATGCTCCCTATAAAATGGATGTCTGTAGGGTAGCGCTGATGATCAACGACAAGAAGTTCGTTGAATGGATGTCTACCTACTGTAGCGCTGAGGATCAGCATCAACAACTTGGTAGAATGGATGGATGTCTGTAGGGTATATGCGCTGACGATTAGCGACAATAAGTTAGTAGAATGGATGTCTAGGATAGCGCTGACGATTAGCGACAATAAGTTAGTAGAATGGATGTCTAGGATAGCGCTGACGATCAGCAACAACAAGTTGGTTGAAAGACTGCAGGGTAGCGCTGACGATTAGCGACAATAAGTTGGTTGAATGGCTGCAGGGTAGCGCTGACGATTAGCGACAATAAGTTAGTAGAATGGATGTCTAGGATAGCGCTGATGATCAGCAACAACAAGTTGGTTGAATGGCTGCAGGGTAGCGCTGACGATTAGCGACAATAAGTTGGTAGACTGGACTACAGGGTAGTGCTGTCAATCAGTGACAAGTTGGTAAAACATAGTTCGGCACTATTTCCATACATATATTAAATCCTGTACATAAAATAAAAAAATCAGGTATAGTTATTATAATAGGCAAGGTGTCTGATTTGTTACGTTGTTTAGCCACCTTTGTTGAATGATGAAGCAGCCAGCATCTTCTTGCGGATCCTTGGAGAGCTCCAGCGTGGAACTACACGACTCTCCGCTGGGGAAACACCTTCATCTACATCATCAGCTTCGGTCTTGATTTCCATTTTCTGGAAGATTCATATGACAGATAAGTGAAATACCACATAACATACCATCGAGCTTGTATTCCCTAGAACAGGGCAATAGCCTGCCTCCCCTTTTTTACTTATTTTCTTTCTTTCTTGGAAGAGGCTAAGAGAACAAAAAATTTTTTTGGGATAACTTACTTGCACGATTAGTCGGACGAGAGTGTGCTGTTGCTCCAGTATAATTGAAATGTCTCGCAACTTGCGTTTCTGTTTTTCAAGTTCAGCCGTAATGAAATCTTCACTGCTCTCCAGTACCAGGTCGAGTCCAGCTGGAAACATTACATAAACTCTAAAGATTACACCAAGCGTACAGTATCTATCTGAAGTATACATCTGAAGTTGTCCGTACCTACCTAAGTGATTTCCCAGTGTAAAAACTCGATGTAAAGAGAATCGGGGTCAAGAATGTTGCGCTGTCGCAATTATTGTCCTTTATAATACCGTAACAGTAAGATAAGATATAAATAACACAGGTGTAATCAATTTAACGGTTTATTTTTCGACCAACAAGCAATGATTGAAACTAACACATTTATTTTTATGTATGGCGTGAACTGTTGATTCAGGGAATCATTTCTTTTTTACAAAAGCTTACTAGCCACTTTTTTTGACTATATTACTGGCAATGTGGGTCGCACATTACTAATATTCTTGTTAACCCCTCGTGCTAAGCTAAATGTTTGTATTACGAGTGGGTTTACATCGGTAGTGCAATGGGTGGGTTTCGAACCGGCAACACATGATCGCAAGTCCGACGTCCTAGCCACGCATTACAGCGTTACCGGATTTGGTGGCGAGGCATCGCTTATCGCTTCGAAACCGATACATTCTTTTAATGTAGGGTGTAAGCTGTTGATTCAGGAATCTTTACAGCGAAACCGATCTTGGTGGCGAGACACCGAATGCCTCTAGTAAGGAGCAACTTATAAACTAAGCAACAACAGCTAAGGGCGTCCTATACGGGACTCGAACCTCGGCTTAGGGCGTTGCTGGAGGGACAGCTAGGGACGGCTGGAGCTGGGTTAAATTATTTAGGAGCGAAGACACAAACCCAAGATAACATTTTATACTGATGGCTAGCTAGGCGGCAAATGTCACACACCCCCCATTCATTAGCTGAGCGGTGGTGGGATGTGACTTCACAGCTGTTAGCTGGCTGGTAAACAATACAGTAGCGATATCTTTTAGCAACATGTTACACCTTACTGATTAATAAACTATTAGAATAAATAACTAAATTTTAACTATATTATACATTTTAAGGGGTAGTTGTAAACTATGAAGTGATAATTCAACGTACCATCATCAGTGAATGGGTTGCAGAACCATTTGCGAAGGATCAGGTCCAGAAAACCAAGCTTGCTCTTTTGGTTGTTAGGATATTCAATCAGTTCATCTTTGTCAACCTTCTCTAAAAGAAAGGCCGGTAGTTTGCGCTCGAGCTCTGTATGGAGGACCACCTGTTTAGAAATATTGAGAATATTATAGGTATTAATTTTATGTGACCAAATTTCTGCAATCATCACCATGTTAGTTTTCTCCCAGAACAGGATTTATATAAGAATATACAGACTAAATATATAATATGAATTAGAATTTCTATTGAAAACTAAGTCTCTGAGGTCATTCTGTAACTAAAAAAATTTAGTTTTAAATGTTAATCTGTTAATCCTAGAACAATATTGCTAATGCTGGATAAGTATACATATTATATAATACGAATGTTGAGAAAAGTCAAAAGTCAAAATGTTTTATTTCAATTAGACCATTAAAAAGGTACTTTTGTAAAGTCAAACTAGTGTCCAAATAGTGGGTCTTATGAAGAAGAGCCGGCAAGAAACTCCATAGATACTCTTTTTTTAAAAAAAACATGATTCAAATAGTTTGAGGATTATGCAGTTTTATGTGTAAGATTTATTCAGTATAGGTGTTATGAGATACAATGTACACATAGTAATGACCGTATAGCACGCCAGAAGATTATCAAAAATAAAAAAATAACGTTATTGTTACCTGCATAGCTAGCCGTTTTAATTGGGCATTCCGTCGCACACTCTCAATGTCTCCAACAGCCAAACCGATGAGGAGGTTCATTAGCAATATCGGCATCAGTACCATGAACAGGCCGAGAATAAAAAACGTGGGCATCGGGAACGGCAGAAGTATGTCCGTCTCAGATTTGTAGTAGGGCTGAACGTAAGTGCCAACGAAGTCCAGTTCACCAAGCATCATAGCAAACGTCCTCATGAGAGACATCGGGATACTACTAAAAGACAGGTGATGACCCTAGAAAAGTAATTAGTACGCAATTTGTTCCACGTGATCTATACGAGGATATAGCATAGCAAATATCGCTTTGGCTTATAAGAAGATGGCATTTGATCGCTGGGATGAAAGTAAAAGAGATTTTTTTATGACATGAAAGCACTTTCGCTGTGAAATTTGCATTGGAAGTAATATAGCCAATAAAATAAATTTTTATCTGGTATTTTCATGACGTCATGAACGCAAGCTGACTTAGTTCAAACTCATATAATGCAGACGATTCACACCCGCAGCCCCACAGTGAGAAACTCCATGTTTAAGTGCCACATAAATCACAAAAACAAACATCGGAACATAAAAATGTGCTGTACAAATGTTGGTCCGACAGTTAAAAACCACGACTGTGCTCTGAAGTTTAATGATGCTGCACTATTTGAGTTTCATAAAAGTGCAAGTTACCACATATTTTACTTTAATAATTGTTACTTACCTTTCCTAGGTTACCGACCTTGAATTATGAAGGTAATTGTTACTTACCTTCATAATTATTTTGTGTTAGTTATTAACACATTGTCCATAGTGTTGGGTATAAACAATTAAATTTTTAATTAATTAAATTATTAATCAATTGAATTAATTTTAATTGCAATTAAATTAATTTGGGTGCAATTAAATTGATTGTAATATTTGCTTTGTGCCCAACACTGATTGTACAGGAACGTGGGCAGTGGTAACTTTAAAATAATAGTAAATCTTACCAAAAATCTACAAAAATAGCAATATACATAAATACCGTCTCATCAGGACCCACTTTAGACAGGAGGATATAGAATGACAGCCCAAATGCGATGATCAGAATCGAAAACACCAACAAAACTTTAATCAGGGTCTGTAGTATTTCCAGGAACATGACTACGTAGATTCCAACTTGATCGAAGCGTTGCAGTAAGAGAAGCAGCTCAAACCATGACAGAAATGTAGTCAAAGCAGCCGCCGAGAACTAAAAAAAAAGATTTTATTATTATTATAGTTTGAGGTAACTCAGTAAAAGCCAATAGAAAGCACAGCACAAAAAAGTGTATCCGAGCAATATGCGGAGCGAGTTTCCTGGACAGCTGCCAGCTACTATTCATTAAATATAAAATCCTAACAGTTCCAAGTCTGTATATTTTAGAAATATGCATTCTCGTAAAAAAAAACATCCCCTGCTTTATGAAAAATTTGATGACAATTCTAGAGATAAAAAAACCCTAAACTTAACTTAATCAAACTTGAAATATTTAGAAGAAATGCTTCATAATTAATCCATTATACTGTCCCACTACTGGGCACGGGTCTCCTCTCGGAATGAGAGGGTTTAGGCTATAGTCCACCACGTAGGCCTAGTTCGGGTTGGCAGACTTTACACGCCGTTGCGCGTCGCAAAATCTCTCAGGCATGCAGGTTTCCTCACGATGTTTTCCTTCATCGTTTATGCGCGTGATAAATAACTATTAATACGCACATGACTTCGAAAAGTCAGAGGTGCGTGCCTTGGGTTCGAACTCGAGACCTTTGACTAGGCAGTCCAACGGTCATACCACTAGGCTATCACTGCTACTCGAAGAAATGCTTATTGTATGTTAATTAAAATCTACAACCATCTTCCCAAGACCATCAAAGTATTGTCCATATCCCGATTTAAAAACCAACTATTTAATTTATTATTATAGTGTAAGTAGTATCTAGAAGACAGTTTTTAATCTTCTTTTGATTTTGATTAATCATCAACCGATGATATTATCCCAATCCCAATCCAAAACTACATTTTCTCGATAGCGTGTGAAGTCTACCAACCCGCATTAAGCTAGCGTGGTGAAGTCTCCTCACGATATTTTCCTTCACCGTTTGAGTCTTGACTTCGAAAAGCCGTAAATTGGAACTCAAGACCTTTGACTCGGCAATCCAATGTTCATATTACGCTGTCACTGCGCTTAATATACCTAAGTAATAAAAATAATTTGTACTTAAAATATCCTCAAAGTACCTGAATTTCGTTGTAATATCCAAACATCGTCGGGAAAACCGTCAGTGTTGAGCTTATGTACAGAACCCACGATAATAAGTTGGATGGATCGACCAAGTAATGCCATTTCTGCTCTTTCACGTTGTATGCTTCGCGGATCAAACATAGTGAATTGTACACCAGAATCGCTACTGTACTAGTATACATAGCGACTTTTGACTCGAAATCTGAAATGTAAGCTTATAAGTAGTTGATGTGATAAATGATAGTTCAATGATAATACATATATATTTCTGAAAATAGCATACCATCACGCCTGTATTCCCCGAAGGGGAAGGCAGAGGCGTACTAATGTACACCCACAGTTCGCCGGTATATTTAGGTCCCATGTAATAGGGGGCGAGCCTATTGCCATTAATCGGGCACAAATCCAGACTCCGAGCTGCTACTGAGAATTTCATAGAAAAAACCAATAATACTTTGCTCGACCTGGGGATCGAACCCAGGACCTCTAGCGTAGCAGTCGCGCTTGGGACCACTAGACTAATGAGGCAGTTTTTTGTAAATAGATCTTTTATAAGTCCATTACATTGTATTAACAAGATGGCGTCTCTCTGGCGATCTCCTGACTGATGATCTCTTAGAAGAAACACCGAATATGTGAACAGGACTTGATGAAAGAGCTAGATTCGTGATTTGGCTACAAATGTATGTGTACTTACCTGGATTGAAAACAATATTCCTATCAGTTATGATTTCTTGGGTAATGTTTGTAGTATCAGACTCGTTAGAGCATTTAGCAGGTTTCTTTCCAGATGACACAGCTCTCGAGTTAATTATCAGTAAGTAAGCATAGACCGTTACAAAAATTAAGAATATGCTGTAGAAGAGAAGATTGGCCAGGTGAAAGTACTTCCCGTAGCTGTGCCATTTCATTTGTAGATACTTTTGGCTAAGAGGATGAGCCAGCAGTTCAACTCTTCCATGAGCTACCATGGCCTGAAAGATTTATTAAAAAATATTATGAGTTTGTTACTTTAGCCAAATTTGTAGAAGATTTGATGGATCTTCGATGATTTAAGATAGAACCATCCAATAAAATGTTAAGAAATTTAAATTATGTGTGACATTTGCCGGTAGATATGTATAGTCGTATAATATAATAGATTTTGTTTTAAATATAACTGTAGGGAAATAAGTATGGTATGTTTGTGTGTAATCGTCGAATATACATCATAGTCATAATTATATTATACTAATCAAAACATGCTAGAACAATTGCAGTGTATTTTAGATTAGTTTTACAGAAAAAAAGATAAATAATAACTAGCAAACTCATTAAAGAAACCTTCACCAATACATACAATATATACTTTGTGTGGGTTAGTGGAAGCGTCGTGTGTTGCTGTGTTTTGGACTTCGACGATATGTCTTATCATACTCTGGTGTTATTACACTATTTGAAATTAAATGTAAAAAAAGAACTTATTTTTAATTAATATCATACATTTTGTTGAATAGTCTCAAATGTTATTTTATTGTAGATGTATTGTAAAAGCTTAACAACACCAGAGCAATGAAATCCAGTTTATATACAAGTGTTAGTAAGCCAAGCACCACTCTGCAAACAGTATAGACTCACGTTGATAACACACAACGGTTCTGGCCGATATTTAGGGTCATTTAGGGCCAGTCTAAACGCGTCGACTTCGAGCTTCGACCGTTGATAGTATTTGAAAGAATACTTAATCTGCGAGATAGCAAATGAAAGAAAATAATAATGTATTGAAATGAATGATAGATTAGAACTTACATTTAGAGCAGGTAAGGGTACGTTCTGAGATTTGGGCACGTTATCCGATTTCCGACGAACACTATTGCCATCTTCCACCTTTAGTTGTGGACACAGGGCACTGAAGCTATACTTTATCTAATAAGGTTTTTAAAAAAACGATTAGATCATTATAGAATACCAGAGAAACAATTAAAATGTTGTTCATTGACAGATTGTGAATGGTCTACATTTTTATTAAATAATAATAAAGCTTGTAACAAGGACTGCTCATGACTGCACTATTGCTGAAGATTCCCAGCAATAGTACAGTCACGAGCATATATAATAATCATGTATACACATAGAAAAACTCAAAAGTTTGGCAGTCTGGCATTTAGCTGAACTGGAACTATTTGGCACAGCCGTGGGACACACAATATTTATTTATTTTCGTTTCACTTTCTTTCTCTCGTTATTTTATAAGATAATCAGTTTGTTTATGTAATGTGTGCAGTGCCCTTGACTGTGTCAATAAACTCTTTTTCTTTCTTTCTTTCTAAAAGTGATTTTCTCTTGCAGTGTTAATTAAATTTTTGCTGTTACGAACAATAGTATTTTTAAACCAAAGAAGTCTCGCTAACTACATTGAACGTTGTCTTCATATACATTTTAACTATGATATTCATCATGATAATTTCTTTGCTTGCCCAACTTAAAAACATTGAAGAAGGACCTCATTAGCTGTTCCGTATCTTATGAGAGAGGAGAAATCAATGAAGGAGGGAGGGGAACTTGGAATTAACTTACGTAAAAGCTTTTGGAATCCTTCGTGCAATTGGCCTTGGTGATGCACGAATCCTGGACAGCTTCGAAGACCCGAGGCATGTTAGCAATAAGAGCTAGGGTGACGCAGGGATGACGGTTGGAACGGAGCGCCATTACTTCTTTAGCCCTGGAACATTATTGATGGTACTGATGTAGCTCTAACCTATATATATATTTTTTTTCTAACAAATTAATAAATGTAATGCTTTATACTAATATTTATTTTGCGGATTCCGTTTTGTCAGTAGTGGTGGTGTACCACAATGACGTCTTTTTTCCCAATCCCCTGGTAATATCTGATTAAATTTTTAAACCAAAGTTACTTATCCAAATTTCGATTAAATTTTTAAACCGAAGTTACTTTACTTATATATATATATATATATATATATATATATATATATATATATTAATCTTCCTGGTTAAAAATTCATGCTTTTAGACTGTAAACGACGACCTTAACTTAATAATACTTTAGAATCAATATTATCATCGCGTACTATACGGTTCCAGAGGAACTTCATCCCACGTAAAATCAGGTTGTGGAATGAACTACCTGCCGAGGTCTTCCCAAAAAACTACAGCATAGGTTTCTTCAAAAAAGGAGTGAAACTGCTTTTAATGCGTCGGCAACATGCAAGCAATATCTCTGGGGTGTTGCAGAGGTCTATAGGTTACGGTAACTGCTTACCATCAGGCGGGTCGTAAGGTTGTTTGTTACCTCAGTGCTAGAAAAAAATATTTGAATTACGTACCGCTCTTCATGGGTGACCATAGCTAGAGCAGCATCAGGGAATTTGTAATAAATGGCGTAGTCAATAGCGCTCATATCCAAGTTGTTGTAGATGAGACGACAGCCCATGGACAAAAGGAGAGCGATTGAATTGGGCTTGTTTTCCATGGTAGCTAGGTGGAGTGGCGTGTTCTGTAATACCAGAGAAATGGGACTTTAAAATATAGATCTTAAATATCTACTGATAGATATGAACTTAAAAAGTTTTCAAAATATAATTTTAATATAGTCTTACTTTCATACATACATACACTCACGCCTTTCTCCCACAGGGGTAGGCAGAAACTATAGACTGCCACTTGCTACGATTCTTGCATACTTCTTTTGCTTCTTCCACATTCATACATCTTCTCATATATACACGCCGGTTGCGAGTGTTACGCACCTGACCTTTTTGAAGGATTTCGCCAATAAGATCGGCGTATGTCCTTCTAGGGCGACCTCTACCTCTTAGTTTCTTATGTATCAAATAGAATGTAAACACAGCGTAAAGCCCAAACAAATTACATTAAATTGAGAACGAAAACTGACCCAAAGGTGTATTTGTGACGTTTGTTACATTGAAACTGGACCGAATTTATAATAAAAAAAATAATAGTTACTTTACCCCTTACCAGGCACATAAATTTCAAATGACAATGATGAAATGCATAGGAAAAGTACTTACCCCATCCTTATCAATCTGATCTAGTAGATGGGAATGTACGGAATGCAATAGTTCGATCGTTTGCGTGTACCCAGACATAGCTGCCAGATGCAATGGATTGCGGCCATTGTGGTCTCTGTGCAGTAATGCCCCACGATTCAGCAGTAGGTGGACGACCCTAGTATGGCCTTCGCGAGATGCGATGTGAAGAGGAGTCAATCCCTCTCCATCATTCTCGTTTATAATGAATGTGCCTTTGTCAGAGTCAAGGAGCTGGCAAGCGGTATGGTAGCGACCGTATCTGAAATTTACAACAACTTTGTTATAGTTTAAGATATCTCTATTATTACTTTGAACTAATAAAGTAAAGTATACTGTTTGTTAAATAATATATTGAAAAATAATTGTAGTTAAGAATGGAATTTATATTAATGTTATGAATTTTATCTAAGTACTTAATTATGACTGGATGAGGAAAGCCAAAAATCTGGCTCTGTGGCTTTGGCTGTGGCATTCACTAGGAGAGGCCTACGTGTGGACGAATACAGGTTGATGATAAATTAATTAATGGATGAGTGCAACAAACGGGACCATAATCTCTGGAAAGATGAGGTAATTCTCTTATTTAAAAACTATACGTACCTAGCAGCAAAATGCAGTGGGCTCTCATTGTTGTTGTTCTTCAAATTGACGCAAGCACCAAGATTGATGAGGTTCTCCAAGGACCTGATATGACCTTCACGACTAGCGTAGTGGAGAGGCGAGCAGCCAGTGTTGTCCTTTTCATTCAGAAGCTGAGCGAGGCTCTGGTCACAGCGATTCTGTAATGTAGAATATATGATGTCAACGGAGATGAAATTGCTGTCCTTGCAGGGACGGCTAAGAATACACCTAAATGTGTGTTTTTGATAAACAAAACGCTTGGTGGTAGGATTTAGTGATTACCGACTAGATATCTTTATCAATCCTCAAGTGTCTTTCTGGCATCTAACTGAGATGAACGAAAACTAAAGATGTTGCTCGTTACTAGCTTTGATCGATTTTTGCAGTCAAAATTGGACCGATTTAAGCAAAATGATCCAATCAACAACCTCGAAAATGTCAAATTTTTGAGACCTACATTATCTACATATTCCGGCTGCGGTAGGTACCTATATTTTAACATAATTATTTCGGAAGGCAGGGATGGTTGGCGCTCTTTGGGGGAGGCCTACGTTCAGCGGTGGACGGCAATAGGCTGATATGATGATGATTATTTCGGAATGAGGTTTGTGTAGATTAGATTTTTGCTTAAATCGATCCAATTAGTATATTGACTGATTATGAGATTTTTTAGTTATTCCCATCAATCCTCATGTAGGAATAGCTCCAAATAGTTTTAATGTATTGTGTATGTAAGAATTCTGATCCCCATATATGCAATTCAAATAAAGGCCTTTTCGGGGTTGAGGTGGCTAAAATAGCCATTTTTGATAAATCACAATTCTTCATTGCTTCAAGGACTACACAACGTGCTAAAAGTGCCAGTATAAGCTGACCTCGCATTGTATAGGCACTTCGTATGTTGAGATACCAACTTACACTGGAAATGGACATCGTGTAGACGTCCATTGAAGTGGTTATTTTAGCCCTGTGATTTTAACTAAATTATGCATTCAGGACAGCCGTATTTTTCATTACTAACCTTGCAAGTAGCTGCAAACTCTTCAAGTCTGCCACCATTCATCACCACGAGATGGAGAACATTCCTAGAGTTTATGTCTTTCAATTCGATGTTGGCGCCAAGGCGTATCTGTAAGTAGTACAAATCGATGCCCCCAAGCAATAAGTCGGTAACCGTAAAATCCAAATTTTACAGGAGAAATGTTTTACTGATTTTCTTAAATATCTTTCCAACTAGTCGGAGTATTGCGGTCATTGATATATCAAATGAAAGCTATTTTTTTGTGATATGTAATTGTCATATCAACATGGAATTATGTAGGCTCTAAACCTAGCAATCTAAGAAAATATATATTACAAGAAATGTGATAATTAAATTATTTTACTAATGGTACTTACGGGATTATTGCAGTAAATTTGACAAAATTGTTAAAAAGTAATAATATATTACGGACTTCTCTAACGTTATTTTTTGTAGTAGAGATGATGCGTAACGTATTAATACGATGTTATTGTGGTAATTTTTAATAGATATACTAACAGTATTGTTATATAACATTGTTTTTCCAGGATAACTCATAATAAGATTTTTATGCAACCATCTGATACCATTAAAATTTTCGGATTGTTTAAAATGCAATAGGTCAGGGTTTATTAGAATAAAATACAGATGATCAGTATATTAATAATGTTTAATAATGAAAAATTAAATTATAAGGCTTCAAAAATATTTGAGTATCAAAAATATTAATTATATCAAGATAACAATTGAAACAATTATAGGTAACTTGAATTAGAAAACATGTCATTTATTAGAAAACAAGTCAGCTTCATAAAATATTAATTATACGGCAAGTATAATAATTAAACAGAATAAAAAATGACATTACAAAATCACGTGAGGTTTTAGCAACATTTAGATAATAACAATCACAGTGAAACCCATTAATTGAACACCGAAGTCTCAGTCTTCATCCGTATCACTGATGTTTTCATTCGTGGCTTCAGTATACGTCAACGACTCAAAAAAGGGATGGTAACATCTCGGAATTGCTCCACTTTTACATAAACTAAGTAGGTCTGTATGTAAAGCTTTACTAATCGGAAGGGGTTGGTGGTATGCATGTTTCAACTCTACATTATCTAGACCTCCAGATACATCTAGAGTACGTTTTCGTCCCCTTCTTCTACCACTCAAGGTAGAAGAATGTGGATTATTTATATCCAGCTCCGAATATGTATCTTCAAAATTGTATTTAAAAAAAGTTTATTTTCTTCCAAATTTGATACATTAACCTCCATTACATTAGCCCAGTGGATTACATTTCCGCCTATATCATGCCACCAACACTGTATATTTGATCAGGAGTATATAAAACTTTATTTTTTAGATTTTTCTCTATACATGCATGCATGGAGTCTCCCTCATTTCGGCTATGTCCAGTTTCAAAAAACCTGTGCGTGATGGAAATGCCGACTAATTTGGGAGCATAAACGTAAAGGGCAAAAATGTATCGATTTTTATTTTGGCCATAACAGCCGTCTGAGAATAATAAAAAATTGTATTGTAACTAATAATGACTTTTTCATGTTCAGTTTTTAAAAAAAGTAACAAAGCGCTTCCTATTTCAGTGCTGCCTCTTTTTGCTATTTGGTAGTGCCAAACATAACAGTACAGTAGAGCATCAAAGACAGTGAAATTGTAGACAGGATATTTTCGTTTGTAATGAAACGTACCCACATCAGACTGGGGTATATTTAAAACTTTTTGCAGATCAAAAATGGCTATTGTTGTATTGTCTTGGTCAGCTGTATCTATTCCTTCTTTTTTTAATAATCTAATCATTTCTTTTTTCTGTAAATGGCATCTATGTTTTTCTTCTAGAGTAGCTTTTACTGTAGAATCAGCCTGCTCATAAACAGAGCATGAAGGACATTGGTCTGTTTTTGGTTTAAAAAATGAGTAGTTATATTGTGAATTAAAAACGGTTTCATATTGGCGCTTTGTTGCCATTACAACATCGGTGTAATCTTGTTGTGCAAATCACATAATATAAAAGCGATATAGAATATACATTTTTGATATATTCAAATATTCTGAGAGATATTCTCTTTTAGAACTCTTCCTCGTATAGTGGGATTCCACTTTAGGAAATAGTTCAATGTGTGCTTTAATAGTAGCCTCTGTGACAGTATTCATTTTATTTGGTCGGTTGTCATGCATCCCCCTTTTATATTTTAAGCCTTCATCTGATTTTGTATATTTTTCAATTGCTGTGTATACCATTTGTTCACCGATTTGGTGGGTGGCATATGTCTATTACTGAGAAATGCATCTTGCAAACTATCGGGCGGCAAAATAAAAACAGATAACGGAACTAAATGTGTTACAATTTTGAATAAATGATACGTATTGAAATGTTACGCATAATTATTAGCCAATTATTTACTTTAAAAACATTGTTAGTGTTTATTACGGAGTAAGAATATTTTAAATAATTCGACAAGAAATCTGTGTAAGGGTTTACCAAAAACTCTATGAAGTTTATTTACGCCAATAATCCGGTAACCGCGACTTACCAAAATAAAATATGAAAGAAACTTTTGTATTGATGTGTAACAATACTTTTACCGTCATAATTTTGTTTGCATATTTCCCTACAATAAAAGTGTATGTCATTATAACTTCGTTAATATCACTTGGAAAAATCTGAAAAAAAAATTGGAGATGTCTCCCAACCCATAGATGCCGAATTTGACATAACAGCATTAAGTCCATAATAGCACATTACCGACTTATTGCTTGGGGGCGTCGAAATATGTTTTATCAAAAGAACTTTGAAGAAAGTATATATTGCAATACATAAATAGATATGATGACGCCGAAAAATCGAGCAATGTAAAATTAAGCTGCAGCTGATGTTTTTGGATGGGTGACCATTCTTAGCACAAACCAAATTTGACAGAATTTTTACAATATCTGAGATTGAGATTCCTGAGTATTGTTGTTACCTTGAATATACTGCCACACCCAGTACAATCGCTCTGTCTTAAATTTTAAGTAGGTACCTAGTTAATTTACGACACCCAGACCCAAGATAAATTGTACCTACAATAATGTGATAATGTGTTTATACATTTAGAATGTATTATAAAAAATATATTAGTAAATATATAATAAATATTAAATAATAAATATAGTAGTATAAAAAAATAAGAAACTGCCTCAGTAGCCTAGTGGTCCTGAGCGTGACTGCTACGCTAGAGGTCCTGGGTTCGATTCCCTGTCGAGCAGTGTTATTGGGTTTTCCTGTGAAATTCTCAGTAGCAGCTCGGAGTTTGGAATTTGTGCCCGGTGGTGACTTGCCCCCTATTACATGGGCCCTAAACATATCGGCGAACTGTAGACTTACATTAGTACACCTCTGCCCAACCCCGAAGAAAAATAGGCGTGATGGTACGTTATGTTATAAAAGAAAAAAAAATGTGGTAACTTTTTTTTAAAAATAAAAATGAGGTCTATTATGAGTCTACAATGAGGCATATTATTGTATATAGATAGTTTCATTCCTAAGTTTCTTAGCCTTGAAATATCAAAATGATTACGTCTATCGTAATTTTGTGAAGATATTGTGGCTCCATTTATTGGAAAACTTTGTTTAATTGACATTCAAAGCGAACAATTATACGGTAACTGGACTGAATCGTGTTGGAACTAACAGCGTGTAACTTGTTTATCGTGTTACAGAGTTGTTTACTACGAACGAGATTGGATCATGAAATAAATATGACGTTTTTGTCTCAAATCTCAGGGAATTTGAAAATCAAAGACGCTTAAATATTGGACAAAGTGGACCCTTCCACTGTTGTATGAAAATCAAAGACGCTTAAATATAGGAAAAAGTGAGTCCACTATTTTAAAAAAATATAATAATCTATACTTACTTATATAAGCGAATAAACACGAAAACTACTGGACCGATTTCAAAAATGTTTTCACCATTATAATGCTACATTATCCCTGAGTAACATAGGCTATATTTATTACTAGAAAAATTAGGGATATCTACTAAAACTTCAATAATGTCCACCTGGGCGGAGCTGGGACGGCCCGTAGTGTAATATAAAAAATAGCATGTTATTTACAATAAGTAGGTACTGACTTTTCAACAGATCCTGCCTGTAGGTATAAAAATAATATACATATATTATATTATGTAACGGTTTAAACTCATAACTGGTAAAAAGTAATTGTTTGATTGTAAAAATCAGTCCAAACTAGTTTTTATTGTGGACGTCGTCGCGTCACATCTGTTTTTATTTCTACCACTAAGGTTGCAAACAAGCTTACGGCCCGCCTGATGGTAAGCGGTTAAAGTAGCCTATAGACGCTTGCAACACCAACTACCGAGGTATAAATCGCGCGGTGCCAATCCTGTAAATTAAGGAGGAATAGTTGGACTGACAGCATACGAGACAGTAAGGTGATGCTTATCCTATCTGCCAACACAATGCTTCCTCGCGGAGCTCTGGCCACCTTGCTCACCGTTAGGAACACAACATAGCACGGAGCTATGTTATTTGGTTACGATTTTCTGCACGGTGGAGTTACATTCCCAGTCGGGCAGTCGAATTGTGAGTGGACTTATATGTTAGTTTATGACATCTAGATGAAATGAATGAAAACTAAGGATGTTGGTCTTTACTAGCTTTGACTGATATTTGCAGACAAATTTAATTTTGATCGGTTATTAGTTTTAAGTGTAACATACTCGTAATATACAAAATCAAATCTCCAGAATTTCAAATTTTTATACGAATTGAATTTTCCAACAAAATTTGCTTCAGGGCTTACCAGAGTTTGCACAGTCCTCCAACCAGCCCTAGAAGCGGCCAAAAGCAACGGCGACCTCCGTTCCTTATCCAGGGGATTGATATCCGAACCCTCGCTTATAAGATAGTTCACAATGTCCGGATGGTCGAACATAGCAGCGCAATGAACGGGAGTCATCTTCTGAACATCACATGACGTCAGGCAAGCGAGTTTCTCCGCTGGCTGCATCGTGAACATCAGCTTCACGATATCAAGGGCACCCTGGACATATGGTAATGATTAGAAATATGGAGAAGTCAAAAAGAGATGAAAATGATGTTATGAAATATGAACATAATGATACCTGAGCGCAAGCTAGGTGCACTGGCGTTGATAAGTCATACTGTTGTGTTGATATCTTCGCTCCTGACTTGAGGCAAAGCTCGACAGCTTTAATATCCCCTCCATGGACAGCTGAGTGCAGCGGAACATTCCCTTCGTTGTCATACAAGGATATCATGGATTCCCTAGTGCAACCCTTGGACTCTCCCCATTGGAGAAACACTTCCATTGTCCTTGATGAAGCGTTCTTAGCTGCCTCGTGAATTGGGTAGTAGCCGTTGTTACAAGCTCTTTTGCACTCAGCGCCCAAGTCTGTGATCTGCATTAATTAAACATTCATAAAATATTGATTGTGGTAACATTTCAAAACTTAGATAAAAAAAATGTGACAACAGCATTATCAAACTGTCGAAACAAAGTGAAATTGACTTTCCATCTTTTGCTTATAGCGAGCACAGCCACGGTAACGTAACACGTAACTCGCTTACTAATTCCAGAAATTTCCTCCTTGAATTTTCTTTATTACATAACACCTTCAAAGTATTGAAAAATACTTTGGCCACTATTACTCAAACATTCTGTGTAGATACCAGGCTAGATTGTTATCTTATTTCTTGAATTAACTTTTTGTCAATTTATGTCAAGTTATGTGTGTACGTTACCAATATTTTGGCGCAGACGTCATGGTCGTGAATCGCAGCAAAGTGAAGCGCCGTGCGGCCGTGTTCGCCACCGAGCTCAACGTTGAACTGATCCTTATACTTGGCAAATATTTGGAGTACTGCAATCTGGACAGAAATAAGAAGACTGAGTTAAATGTAGTATAATGCTGCTGTTAAAGTAGCTGGGAGTCAAAAGTACCGAAGGTAATCTTTGTAGTATTTTCCATGAGCTCATCGGTGGCCTAACCAGAAGTTCAGTGATCAATATTTTGTATTTTTTTATTGTAATAAACAACCGCAGCCCAATAGACGTCAGCAACACCAACAAAAAATGTCATTAGCGTGTTGTCATCTTAAGACCTCAATTGTTGGGTTTCATATGCCTAGTAATGTTTCTGGCTACATTGCACTTCAAACACAATAATGTTTTTATTACCTACTGATTATTGCTTACTGGCAGAATATTTTTGCAATGCTGTAATATACTACCCCAGACGAACTCCAGTAGTATTAAATTTTCGTTCCTCGGGGGACACTCAACATTCCTGGTTACGCCACAAAACTTACTCCGATAATTGTAAGCTAACAAATAGATCTTCGGACTTCTGACTCGCCGTAATGCGGGACAGCTTACCGCAAGCAATTAAGTATTATATTTATTATTTATGGAGGCAAGTGCCTAATGATTAGGTATGATGATGATCATGTCTATCTATCTAGCCTGTATTGTCCCTCCTCTCCAGGGTAAAGGCATCCATCGCCTTTTTCTACATATCTCTGTTATTTATAATCATAAGCGAATTTATTATTATAATTTAATATTACTAATAAAAACCTCATTATATGCATTATAAAGTATTTACCATCACCTTCATGCGCAAGTAGTAAGATATAAAGAAACGAAATACTGCAGAATTCTTGCCACTCATTTATCAAACTTTGGCACAAACTTGTCGAAAACAGGGAAAAATTTATAAGAATTCCAATTCTTCGTATCTCAATTTTAAATAATGATTTGGAATTGTGCCATAGGTACCGGAATATTTGTAAGATTCTATAATAACATCGTATACCTAGTATGAAGTACTAAAATCATCTGTAGCGTTGCTGTGATGTATATTTTCTATAAAATCGTCTTATTATTGGAAAATACAATAAGATGATGAAATGAAGGACATTAGCTGTTGTTTTTTTCTCCATGTAGTACTTGTCAGCGCGTATCTAAAAAAAAAACTTGTTGAAGGGAACCCCCTTTAACAAGTTTGTTTAAGTAATAGTCTCCTTAAAGTAATTTTCTAGGAGGAAACGATACCCCATATGACTTCAAGGTGGTTTTAGTAAGGTAAGTGTCCTATATACCCCTCTCTTATCTCCAAATTCTTTTGATAGAGAGAGAAAACATGTGAGTAAGTGTATGGGTACCTACCTATTTAATATTAAAAATGGATTATATAAACTTACCCCATTCAAAACAGTGGCGAGATGAAGTGCTCCTTGGCTTTTCTCATTCAAGATGCTGGTGTCGACGCGGCTAAAACAATAAATCAAAGATCAAAGCTAAGATCAAAGCCAACTTAATAAAACAAACAGTCTCCACTAAACGTAACAGGGAACTTGACAGATGCAATTATCTTTTCTTTATTTAAGTATTTAAAACAGAGTCGGGTTTTTTACAATAACCTGATCGATTTGATCTTTGGTTTGTTGGATTTGTCTCCTCCCCGAGACAATATAAGATAGAATAACTATTAAAACATCGAAAAAATCACGAAAAAGAACATTATGAAGGAAAATTCATTTCTCATACATTTTGTATCGGAAACGGATTGATAGATTTGACAGTAATAAAATATGGACACAAATGAATATGGCGTTGTTTCCTGTGAGGTTTTCTGTTTCTTTAAGGCCAGTAGATGGCGCACTGTGCTTTATCCGAACTCCTTGTAATCTGCTGGTGTTATTTTGATATTTTTGTGTGTATGTTTAAATGGGTCCCTGGATGGTTTAGATTCACAATTTGAGCTATGGCGGTAGGTGGCACCGCAACTGAGTTCAACAGCATTTTTTTTATATACAAGACCTGGGAAAGGGAGTTGCTGTTTGAGGTAACGGCTGATAGGGATGAATGGAAGAAAAGGACATGCAGCGCCGACCACAAATAATTGGGACAAGGGCAGGAAGATGATGGTACCTACAGGGCAAGACAACGTTTGCCGGGCCCGCTAGTAATTATTTAAAACAAAGTCGGGTTAGTTACACCATTTTTAACTCAAGAATGCTGGGGCCGATTTTTGTAATCTTTGATTAGTTGGATTTTTCTCCACCCCGAATAGCAGAATAACTATTAAAACATCGGAAAAAATCACGAATAAATATTTTTGGACGCAAGTGAAACTGCAGGAAACATCTGGTTGATTTAATAAATATATTGTTAAACGTAACTTTTAATTCCCGTAACCTAACTGCCTGAATTACCTCGTTAGTTTCATGGTCTTAAAGTGCGATTGCTATGCTAGGGTCCTGGGTTCGATTTGGGTTTTTCTATAAAATCCTCAATCTGTGCCCGGTTAATGGCAATAAACTTGCTCTCTATTACATGGGACTTAAACATCCTAAATAATTGGCAAAGGTGTACTTGTGTGGTGTGGTTCGCCAGAACTGCAGTACAACTCTGCCAATCCCTTCGAAGAAAACAGGCCTCATGGTATGTTATGTAATTAGCCTAAACAACTAGGTACCTAATTCACTACCTAATCTTATACATTACTAACATGCGATTTAAATAACATGAATCATGGCAGAATAAGATTTGTTTACGTCAAGGTACTCTCTTCTCGAATATCGCTCGCAGTGAAGTCACAGATCAGTGTTGCTGTTGATTGACAATTTCGATACCACTAAGGAAATTTTTTATTCATCATGAATTTAGAATAAATTGCTTTCTAGCCCAGCTATTTTTATCTCGTGTTATTCGCCTATTTACTTAAAAAACTAAAATGTATAAAATTAATAATTGAAAATTCCGCTAATAAAGAAGCAAGAATGTGAAAAAATGCACCTTGTTCGGCTAATTTATTTACACATAGTTGTATCTCTTCAAACTATGACTTCATTGGGAGCCAGCCACGTAACCTAGCTGTCATGGGAATATAATACCTGGTATCCTTTTACTAAGATATGTTTTCTTTTGTATTAAACCCATACATGACGACTGTAAGACGACATATTCAGATGAAGAAATGATGATACAAGAATGATAGGTATCGTGAACAAAATCATAATCCACTATTTGTTACGCTCTGTCTAATAGCCGTGCCATCAAGTGTCGTGCTGTCTTTATCACTTTAAGTGACTGTGAGAGCACAAGACTAACGGCATCTTAAAATTAAGTAGCGTTTGCTTGCTTGGGTATAACCTATAAGTGTCATTATGCCAGCCTGACAAAGAAAGAAGTCAAAGTCAAAGTCAAAGTTTTATTTAAATTAGACCTATAAAAAAGGTACTTTTGAAAAGTTAAAACTAGTTGCACGGTTCCAAAAAGTGGGTCTTATGGAGAAGAGCCGGCAAGAAACTTCATAGAAACACTTTTTTTTTAAACTTTATTTCATTACTAGCTTTTGCCAGCGACTTCGTCCGCGTGGAATAGTTACTTTGTTCCATATGAACTTTCATCCTCTATGTCACCCCTACATTGTAGGTCGAAATTTATCAAAATCCTTTCTTAGGGGATGCCTACATCATAGTAGCTATATGCATGCCAAATTTCAGCCCGATCCCTCCAGTGGTTTGAGCTGTGCGTTGATAGATCACTATGTCAGTCAGTCAGTCACCTAACGTAAGAGTAGACAAATATAATCAGAAAGCTCCGAACTGCTAAGCTATCGGGAGTTACACGTGTTATTGTGATTCAACCATAAAAGATAGACATTTGCTGTCGTGGAATATTTTTTATATAATTTTAAGGAGAACATTTCCGTCATAAATGATTTCTGTGTAGCTTTAACCATTAAGGCTGCACACCCGACGGAAGCTTAAAAAATGGAGTAAGTCCTCCTGTTTTCCCAAGATTTCCCTTCACTGCTCTGGTCCTATTGATCGTAGCGTGATGAAAAGTATACTATAACCTGCCCAGGAGTATGAAGAACAATTGTATCAAGTTTCGTTGAAATCCGTCGAGTGGTTTTTGTTTCTATAACGAACATACAGACAGACAGACAGACAGACAGACAGACAAAAATTTTACTGATTGCATTTTTGGCGTCAGTATCGATCACTAATCACCCGCTGATAGTTATTTTGGAAATATATTTCATGTACAGAATTGACCTCTCTACAGATTTATTATAAGTATAGATTAATCTTAACAACTTTGTTTTAAATTGTTTTAGAATTATGCAGTTTGATGTGTAAGATTTATTCAGTATAGGTGTTATATAAGAAAGAAAGGGATTGCCACAGCAAGTAAGAGCTGACCAGTCCCGACAGACAGCACCCGTTCACGAGCATGACGTATGTAGAAATCAAATCACATCGAGATCAAAGGATTTTAGAGCATACATACACTGTAAGAATTTTAAATATCTTTGATTTAACATCCTTATTAGCCTAGTGGCCCTAAGTGTGATTGGCACGCTAGATGTCCTGGATTTGTCTCTCAGGTAGAGCACCCACTCAGTGTTTGGATTTGTGCCCGGTTTATCAACAGACCGGCGAAATGTATGTAGGTACGTTCCTCTGCCTAAACCATCGGGGAATACTGACGGCATGTTTTATTTATTATATACTTTATTGTACACTAAATAAAACATTAGACAGGACATAGTGAGACAAAAAGACATACAATGGGTGGCCTTATCGCTAACTGCAATTTCCAATTTCTACTTACTGCTGTAGTAAAAATTCAATGGCATCCAACGACTCGTTCTCGACGGCCACGTGTAACGGGGTGTTGCCGAAGTTGTCTTTAGCATTTAAATCTGGAACAATTTTATTCATCGTCATCAATCTATTTAGTTACTTTCCCACTACTGAGCACGGATCTCCTCTCAAAATGAGAGGGTTAGGCTGTAGTTCAGACTTCAAACGCCATAGAGAAAATCTCTCAGGCATGCAGATTTTCCCACGCCGTTTCATTCACCGTGTAAGCGAGTGATAATAACATGTTATTAATTATTAGAACTCTTACTCTTATACTAAAGAAATAAAGATCGCGCACATCATACAAAAGAATTAAAATTATTTGTTTTACCGTAACAAGAGTCACTTAAGAAGGTATTGTAACATCACTACATTGTTCTCCCTAGCGTAAAAATGAGCACCCGCTGCACATTTAATACCGAGCTCGGGAAGTCGCGTAGATAACTCAACTATTGAATAGAATACCATTTCATAATCACATACCTCCAAATTAGGTAGAACTGAGTAACAAGTATTCACAAGCGCACAAGATTTCCAAATGGTGTTATCCTGTTTTGTAATTAAGAGCTGGGATAAAGATGTCTTGCAAAATCAAGAATTTTCACGACAGTTTCGCAATGGTGAAGCCAGACAGACATGAATAGTAAGTAACAAGAAAATTCCCCAAAAAAGTTTTAACGAAATACCTATTTAATTGGGAAAGTACCAAAGCTTGCTCAATAACGGAAACGCTGTCACGCGCCTGGCGACTGCCAGGGATAATTAAGTCACATGTTTACTTGAAAAAAAAAATCGTAGACACGCGTTGATTCCGAGAAATGTTCAAAGCGATTGTGGGAGGTTTTAGGCTGAGGATGAGTTATAGAAACGAATTTATGTGTAAACTTCAATTTCAATATTTGTATACATATTTGTATACATTTTATATTTGTTTTTATATATAGGTATTTTTTTACCCTTTGGCAAAGGCCTCCTCCAACACTTTCCAATCTTGTCTCTCCCACGCCAGTCTAGTCCAGGTTTTTGCAGCTGTTTTAACCACATCATCTTCCCATCTTCTGAATGGTTTCCCCTTTTTTCTCTTTCCCTCTCTTGGGTACCACAATGTTACTACTTTGTTCCATTTCTCTTCTCCTCTGATTACATGACCAGCTCATTTCTACTTTAGTGTTCTTAATTTCAACACCACATCTTGGGTCTTTGTAGCTTTCCTAATTTTGCTGTGGTTGATTTTATCTATTTTTCTTTTCCCCATCATGCTTCATTCCATGCTTCGCTGGCAAGTTTGAAGTTTGGCTTGTTGTGATTTTGTAAGTGCCCAAGTTTGGCATCCATATGTTAGGATAGGGAGTATGCAAGTGTGAAATAGCTTTCCTTTAACCGAGATATGTATTGTTTTGTCTTTCATTATTTCTCTGTGTGCCCAGTATTTCTTCCATGCATGTATAGGACATGCATGATAGCATGTCTCAATTTCTTTGCTTGACATATTGTTTATCTTGATTATCTGACCCAAATATGTATACTCATCCACATAATCAATCAAAAAGTCTAATCCTAAATAAAATCCTTCAGCCCATAATCGTCTTTAAATAAAAGCTATACATGCTGCCGGAGAGATTGGGTTCAGTGAGCTATGGAGAGAGATCAATGGAGAGATATCGGAGACCATTAAAAAGGGATGATATACCATATCATATTAGTTTACAGTGGGAATGTCGTTCATTATTAGTGATAGTCTCATTATTATAAACATTGGTCTGCCATAGGTCCTTCATCATTAACCCATTTGCTGTTCCAATGCTAGGCACGGGTCTCCTCTCAGAATGAAATCGATTAGGCTTTCGTCTACGCTGGTCTAGTGCGGGTTAGCAGAATTCATTTGCTGTCGAGAAAATATCTCAGGCATACAGGTTTTTCACGATGTTTTTCTTCACCGTTTAAGTGAGTTATGATTAAGAATAATATTCACATGATTTCAAAATTCAGAGGTGCTTTGGATTAGAACTCGAGACCTACAAGTTGGCTGTCCAAGTAGCCACTGACTGAGCGATTGACTTTTGCACCACGTGTTATGGATTCAATCCCCAAACGGAGCAAATATTTGTATTACCTACAGTTAGTTGTTCTAGGTCTGGGCTTTTGTGTATGTGACATTTTGTGTTTGTAAACGCACCTACGATACAGGAGAAAATCTTAGTTTGGGGGGAAGCTTGTAAGTTGATTTTTTTACATGTTTTTTCTTTTTTTTTTCTTTTTTTTTATATGTTTCTATCACTAACCTATCACAGGCTATCTAAAAAAATAACTGAATATAAGAGAAAGTTATCTTTTTGTGTTCTCTTTTGCATTTTCCATGCTAAGATTGTAAAGTTATTTTAATGAAGGAAAAATTCAATCGCAGAGACGATTCGAACGTCTGGAGTATCCAAACAGAAGACGCAGGATTGAATCCTGCCCGCGATTGAATTTTTCCTTCACTAAAATTACTTTCTATGAGAAAGTTTTTTTTTAAATGTTTCTATCACTAAGCTATCACAGGCTATCTAAAAAAATAACTGAATATAAGAGAAAGTTATCTTTTTGTGTGTTTTTTTGCATTTTCCATGCTAAGATTATAAAGTTATTTTAATGAGGGAAAAATTCAATTGCAGAGAGGATTCGAACGTCTGGAGTATCCAACCAGAAGACGCAGGTTCGAATCCTGCCCGCGATTGAATTTTTCCATCACTAAATTAACTTTTTATGAGAAAGTGGATAGAAAGTGAACAATCACGAGTTTAAGTATTTAAGCACTCTACGTAAAAGTATAATAACCTCCACCGTAGTTATTGATGAAGTGGAGTATGTTAGTGTTGTTCTTAGCTGCTGCCTGGTGTGCGGCGGTGCGGCCGCGACCGTCTCTCACCGTGAGCCTCGATGGCTCGCTGAGGTACAATCGCATGAAGTCCTCAACATTGCCACTTTCAGCTGCCTGCAACAATAATTAATGTGAAAGTCAAATATTGATTTGCAGATATTCTTATTTAACAACTAACAACCCGCCCGCGGTTTCACGCGTTGCCCCATTTTTGAGAGTCATAGCTTAATGCTAAATAGCTTAAAACCTTCCTCTTGAATCATTCTATCTATTAAAAAATCTGCATCAAAATCCGTTGCGTAGTTTTAAAGATCTAAGCATACATAGGGACGGACAGACAGCGGGATGCGACTTTGTTTTATACTATGTAGATATATGATTATTTTATATCTACATAGTATAAAACAAAGTTACTATGATTATTTAACAATCTTGAGCAATGATAGCCTAGTGGTATAACTGTTGGACTACCAAGTCAAAGGTCTCGAGTTCGAACCCAAGGCACGCACCTCTGACTTTTCAAAGTCATGTGCGTATTAAATAGTTAATTATCACGTGCTTAAATGGTGAAGGAAATCATCGTGAGGAAACCTGCCTGCATGCCTGTGGGATTTTCTCGATGGCGTGTGAAGTCTGCCAACCCGCACTAGGCCAGCATGGGTGGACTAATCCCTCTCATTCTGAGAGGAGACCCGTGCCCAGCAGTGGGATAGTATAATGGGTTGATTATGTTTATAACCACTATAATATCAGCCTGTATTCCTCGAAAGGTTAGAGGCGTACTAATGTACAGTCAGCGTCAAATAATTTGTGACAACCAAAGTAATCAAATAGTTCACAACGCGTCATTGTTACAGTTGGAATAGGGTCGTGTTGCAAACTTTTTGGGCACTTTGGGTGTCACGAACTATTTCACGCTGACTGTACACCTTCAGTTCACCGGTATGATTGACAACAACCGGGTACATATTACAAACTCAGAGCTGCTACTGAGAATTTCATAGAAAAATCAAATAACACTTTGCTAGACCTAGGAATCGAACCCAGGACCTCAGCGTAGCGGTCGCGTTGACGACCACTAGGCTACCGAGGCAGTCACGTTCTTAAAGATCTTATCACGGTCATAATTATAATTGACTGCATCATTAGTCTAGTGGTCCCAAGCGCGACTGCTACGCTAGAGGCCCTGGGTTCGATCCCCAGGTCAAGCAAAGTGTTATTGAGTTTTTCTATGAAATTCTCAGTAGCAGCTCGGAGTCTGGATTTGTACCCGGTTAATGGCAATAGGCTCGCCCCCTATTACCTGGGACCTAAATATACCAGGCGCACTGTGGGTGTAGGTACATTAGTACGCCTCTGCCTAACCCTTTAGGAAGTAAAGGCGTAATTATAATAAAATAAAATGTCGTATACAACTCTCATTACATCCATAATATGCATTATAACTATGTACTATTATCTACTCATGTTTGTGCAAATAAATGTATCTTATCTTATCTTAACAAAACTCCTACAACAAAAGTTTTGTCTTGTTTTGACATGTGATATTTTGTGACAGGGAAAAGAATACAAAACGTATAGCTATAGGAGGGTTCTGAGACTTTTTATCTATAAGTTTAAATAAAAGTCGGGATTGTTACAACACTTATAACTCGAGAACGGCCGGACCGATTTTTATGATCTTTGGTTTGTGGGATTTTTCTCCTACCCGAATAGCAGAATAACTATTAAAACACCGAAAAAAAATCACGAAAAAGAACAATAAGAAGAATTTTCTCATACATATTGTATCGGGAACGGATTGACAGATTTGACAGAAATAAAACACGGACACAAATGAACATGGCGTTGAGAGCGCCATCTACTGATGGCGCTCTGTGCATTGTCCGAACTCCTCGTCAGCTGCAGGTGTGATTATGTTTTTTTTATTGGGATGGTTTAGATTCACAATTGGGAGTATTTGGGAGTGAATGATTGAGGTGACGGCTGATAGGGATGACTGGAAGAAAAGGACATGGTGTGCCGACCACAAATAAATTGGGACGAGGGTAGGAAGATGATAATACAGGGCAAGACAACGTTTGGCCGGGCCCGCTAGTAATATAATATATATGAATAAGATCGTTTATAAAAAGAACTAAGTATCGTAGCAAGTGGTGGTCTGTAGTTTATGCCTACCCTTGAGGGAAAAGACGTGAAAAAATGTATATAATTATGTAAGTGTACAATGGTCTTACAATATTATATGTATTTTAGTTGGTATGTGATTTATTGCCTCTTCAGGCGTAGCAAAGATTATGATCTAGGCATAATTTTGGAGCAAAGTTGTTATGTTTTAAATAAAGTAGTTATAATGTTATTTTCGAAAAGTTTAACCTGGAACTAAATTTGCGAATTCGCAACTTGAAAATTTAAGGTATCTTACTGCCGTAATTATATTATATTTTCATACCTCGTCTGCAGAAAAGGAAAAGTAATGAGTTTAACAATCTATGTATGAATACGTCTGTGTATGTTTCATCGTGACACAAAAATTTCACAAGCGTTTATCATTGCATATGTATAGAGACTACCCTAGGTCGCTTGAGGAACTAAAAGTTCCGTAGAAAAATTTGCCGGAGACGTTAGCGTCTATTAGGTCTCTAACTCGTAAAACAACTCAACTAAAGTCGCAGTGGCATGAACTTAAAACTTAGCGGGGCACTACTATTCACCCACATAGCCAACTATAAGTAAGTACTAATCCATTTCCCTGATACCTTGGCCGTGAAACGTTAAGTATAATGTTAGGTTATCAACATAAAAGATACAAGCGAAACGTCTGTGTGTCTTGTTTTACAACCACATAAACCGAGTTTACATAACATACCATCACGCCTGTATTCCCCGAGGGGTTAGGCAGAGGCGTACTTAATGTATCTACAACCACAGTTCGCCGGTATGTTTAGGTCTCATGTTATAGGGGCGAGCCTATAGCCATTAACCGGGCACAAATCAAGACTTCGAGCTGCTACTGAGAATCTAATAGAAAAACCCAAAAACACTTTGCTCGACCTGGGGATCGAACCCAGGACCTCTAGTGTAGCAGTCGCGCTTGGGACCACTAGACTAATGAGGCAGTCAAGTTTATCAAATATATATTTTTAGCAGTTTACTTCAAAGGTATGGAGTGGATAGTGAATGTCTTATTTTTAAACTATGGTCTTAGGTCTGGGTAATGCCACGTTTTAAGAAGGTAGATGAACTAATTTCTAACATACATAAAAATCCTATTAAATTCTGCACAAGTTCAAGAGCTTCACATGTAACGACCGATGAAGGTAGCTATGATGAACTGCATTTACAAGGCGAAGGACAGTTTTATAATACAACCCAAAAGAGGTCAGTTCGTTAAAAAATGGGTCCGGTTTCAGAGTCTTAAGGATCCGGCGGAGCTTGAATTACCCACAAAAGGACAATACAATATTCTATCAAATTAAGTTATTATTTGGATTTGGATACCGTTAATCTAGGTTCCTACGATATTATTTCATCTATTACCATTTCACTAGTAATAAAAGACCGGAAAATCGTTCCAAACTTGGTAAAGTTATCAGAAATTGCATTCGCTTACATTTATTTCCAGTGAAGTATTTTGGACGAAATGGTAATGTAGGAACCTAGATTAACGGTATCGGAATCAGAATAATAACAGAATTTGATTAAATTGTGTTTGAATTACGATTTATTTCGGTATTACGTTTGTAAGAGAAATTCGGTCCGCCGGACTCTTAAATATTCTTTGGTCAATTTTCGATCTCAATTCAGTCTAAATTTTACGCGTATTACGTTGTTTCCAGATTAGCGGAATACTATTTAACATTTATTTATGAAACTGACTCAAGATCAGAATAATATTTTGAAGTAGGTACTAGAATTAACTATCTGGACACAAAAAATTGCTCAGAAAAATATCTGTGACTGACAGATGAGAAAAATGACTGGCATAAGGGAGGCATAAATATTAATAATATTTTGCTTCAAAATATATATTCTTCAGAAAACCAAACTTTTTATAGAAATTGGTTAAATGTGAATGATTGGTTTTTCAAACGTTACTGTAAGCAAAACCTTTAATTATTCTGATTATTGCGTATGCTTGTAATTTGAACTGACTTCAAAAAGGAGGAATATTGGCAAAAATTACACTTAAATTCTATAAATAATGCAATTAAATTAATGTTAAAAGGACTTTATGTAAATGTGAGTACGATGTAGGCTAGATATACTACGTCTTTTAACTTTTAACTGTCTGGTGGCTTCGAGATTTTTTTATGTGGCCTACGCAAATGTTCCGCCGATCTGGTATCGTCGTGTTGAATTTACTCCCTATAATATGGTCGAGCTACACAATGTCTGGATAGGACTGGTCTACTCAAAGCCGCTATGGATCTTTCTTCAAAAGGCCATTTCAGACACTGCCCTGCATTGTATCACTCACATATTCTTATACTATTATGTCTGGACTTCAAAAGAGACCATGATCCTCTGAGTTTGTTACGGTGTTTCTTCTCAGAGGTGGTCAGCTAGGAAATGCCGACACCGTCTAGTACTTAAAAAAAAGACATGTAAAAGTATCTTTGAGAGATCTATTTTTACCTGGTGACCTGAAATACAGGCCTCGAGCCTAGTTTAGGCACCAGTCTCCCACAATATAATGTACCTCCTATATGTTACCGTAGAAAACGCTAGCAATTAAGACTATATTGTGGAGAAAATAAACATCCTTTTTTTTTACAGAAATAAATATCATTTCATCATTTCATTTCATTTCAGGAGGTTCTCAGTTCGACTGTATGTTTTTTTTTTTATATTTGCTAAGCGGTTATGCCGTCAATTAGATTCTTTTTTGATCGGCTGGTCATACTTCAGAGGTTTTTCCATTAAAATTTGGTCAAAACAAAATTTAGAACATGATAATAACACGTAACGACCGAGTAAATGATAACGTCGTCTAGGTTATACGAAAAATTCTACTCGCTACTCAAAAGTAAAAAGAAAAACCGCATTTAAAAAAATGAAAAAATATGTTATGTTATTATTTGGATTAGGATACCGTTAATCTAGGTTCCTACGATATTATTTCATCTATTACCAGTTCACTAGTAATAAAAGACCGGAAAATCGTTCCAAACTTGGTAAAGTTATCAGAAATTGCATTCGCTTACATTTATTTCCAGTGAAGTATTTTGGACGAAATGGTAATGTAGGAACCTAGATTAACGGTATCGGAATCAGAATAATAACAAAATTTGATTAAATTGTGTTTGAATTACGATTTATTTCGGTATTACGTTTGTAAGAGAAATTCGGTCCGCCGGACTCTTAAATATTCTTTGGTCAATTTTCGTTCTCTAAAATCTCAATTCAGTCTAAATTTTACGCGTATTACGTTGTTTCCAGATTAGTAGAATACTATTTAACATTTATTTATGAAACTGACTCAAGATCAGAATAATATTTTGAAGTAGGTACTAGAATTAACTATCTGAGCACAAAAAATTGTTACGAAACAATTATTATGTTGTTATACGAAAGGAACCATTATTTTTTGTATTTGTAGGCGGTTTTACTTTCAGTGGTACTGTTTTATTTTCGTTACTGTTTTGACCGCTACCCTGCCACACTTTAACTTACCCCTAGTAAGTAACGCTGGGGTTGACGATGTTGCATGCTTACCGAGCAAAAAAATATTCACTATAGTCTTGGCGGCTTCCAGATTATGTATGTAATTATCTGGCAATGTTCCACTCCTTGTCAAGAAGTAAAGTTAACAAAAACGTTTTCAATATTTTAACGGGTACAGTATGACCACTTAAAGAGTTAAATATAGCTTTCGACGTAGTAACAGTAAATTAACTGCAGAAAGTTATATGAACTTTTCACCTAAAAGTGCAATACTGACCTTCATGGCCGGTACAAATCGCTTTGAACTTAGAACTTTTAAAGGTTAAGAAGTTTTATTTATTCCGACATGGACAGGCTACAGGCACACATCTACAGATTACACGTAGTGTGATAAAATAGAATTAGAGTTTCTGGAGCTTCCCACGATATGATAGAGATCTCTTAACTGCTCTTCTCTCTTAGCTGCGGTTTGGAGTTTCTTGCCGGCTCTTAGCTGCATTTTAGAGTTTCTTGCCGGCTCTTCTCCATAAGACCTACTATTTGGAACCGTGCATGTAGTTTTGACATTTCAAAAGTACTTGTATATGGTCTAATTGAAATAAAAAATTTGAGTTTGAGTTTGAGTTTGCTCCTCCCCAATAGGTACTACCGTTAATCTTTTCTTACATAATTTGTAATCATCCAATGGTTGTAAGAAATTACTTTTAGCAATGAGGCCGCCAATTGTACTATAATAATACCATCTATTTATTTGTATACCTAATCCATGTTTATAGCTGTTATCTTTCTGGTGTATATTAAAGAGTTTTCTATCTATCTATATAACTACTGAATGTGCTAGGCAATATCGAGTGTGTTAAGAAATATTTATTAGTTAGTAGCAGTCAACTCTACTTTTTTCCCAGGCTAACAGACGGTCCAATGTTCACTTATTAGTTAAATTCTCATTTCTTTTCTTATTCTTCTCACATGGTACCTAGTCAATAATATCCTGATTTAACATATAAAATAATCCACATGATTGCTTGCATAAGTCTTGAAGTCCCTCATAAGGGCGACTTTGTAGGTACTATGTTAGATGCCCTGGTTTCGATTCGAGTAAGTTGTTATTGGATTTTTCTATGCAATTCTCGATTTGTACTCGGTTAATGGCAATAGGCAGCCCCCTATTACATCGAATCTAAACATACCGTCAATTGTAGATTATTATTTATAATTATGTAAATTAGAACCCTTCTGCCTACTATTTTGGGCAAAACAAACGTTTATAAGTCATGTATATTTCCTGTAATTTCGAGACAAGGGTGTTACTCTTGATCAGATAAATCGTCTTTAAACAAGTAGGTACTTAGCTCTGAGATCTGATATTATATGTATAGTTAAAAAGAGGTCTGTGAACCTCAAATCATTCATGAATACGACTAAAAACAAACTAATACTAAAAGCAAATACAAAAACAATTATGCTAAGTAACACCATCGAAATAAATATCAAGTCCATGACCTGGGCCATTTTAAAAGAAATACACTTCAGCTTTTCAAGTAAAACATAATTAAGCTGTGACACTTACGTGACAGTATCTAGACATACATCGGACATCGCGTAATTGGCTGACATGAAGTAGACACAATATTGGACGCGAATTGAAATAAAACAATCAAGCAAATAGTATGTGAATGTACTCTTACGTATTGCTTTCGATTATTGCTGTTGTCGACTGCATAGAAGCTACTAGTAAAAAGGATAACGTACCCGAAGATTATCTACTAGAACTTTCTAGAAGAGGTTACTATCCACATGTTTGGTTTTTCGAGTAAATACACAAGAATTCTTACATTAGCGTCGAAATTAAACGAAGTCCGCTGTTTGTTGCAGTCGTCTGATCTTCGACGAACGACACTGATACGTCGGAATATGACGGAGAACTGTTTCCTTTTCCAGTTCTCTGAATGGGAGGATGTTATAATAGCAGGAAAAAGGAGGAAATTTGTATCTGGTACACCAGCTGTAAAATAGGTTAACATTTTAGAATTTTTGACAGGGTAGGCCTCTGCCTACCTGTCCAAAATGATACTGTAGGTACTACGATAACCTGTACGGTCCTACTCACAGTTGGCCGGTATGATTTTAGGCATAGAGGAGCTTATTGCCGTTCCAATTCAAAAATATTTTGTGTGTTTGTTTTTTAATTTTTTTTAGTTCTTTAAAACCACACTATCACAATGAGGTATTAATGGGGTAGGTATAAGACCAAAGAGAAACACTAGTGGAGCTGCTCGACTGGGGAAGTACCTCCACCTTGCAGAAAATCGTAGCCAAATAACATAGCTCCATGTTATATTGTGTATCCTCCACGAGGAAGTGTTGTGTTGGCAGTGTGGGGGACCGGTGGTGTTTTGTTACCGCCAGTTACCGGCAGAATGTTTCCTATGCTGCCAGCCCAACTATTTCTCCTTAATTTACAGGGTCGGCAACGCTCCAGTGATACCCCTGGTGTTGCAAGCGTCCAAAGGCTACGGTAATCTCTTACCAACAGGCGGACCGTATGCTTGTTTGCCACTTTAGTGGTATAAAAAAATTTAAAATGGCGAGGACATAAGTATCATCTGCCACCACCTAAAACCTGTTCTTGCCTTCCTAATCCGATTTGTGATCTTTACCATGACTATGACAGAGTTTCTTGAACTCGTTCAAAGTCGAGGCCTCAGATCCTACTCGAAGGACGTCTTTTGAGGGAGTGAGTAGAGGTAGAGAATTTTCTCTTCAAGACGAAGATACCTGTTGTGTTCAGCTGCCTCATATATTGTTAAGTATTCCGACTCGATTACACTGTTCATTGTCAAAAAGTAGACTGCCACGACATTTGTTTGCTGTAATACTTACAGGAAATCTGATAGTGAATATTCCCTAACTGCAGTCAAGACTGGTTCTATAACGCTTTAGATTAATGCTATGTATTGTCTGTCCTCCGACCTCGGACTATAATCGTTTTTCTGCGACGTGGAGAGAATTGATTGAGATCTATTCCTACCAAAGACTGCCATCCACCCACAACGTCTTTTGCTTGTATGTTAACACAATAAAATGTCGAATTCATAGTCTCTAACACTGTTTTTTGTTTTGTTTTTCAAACCGATAATTACAAAATTCCTCCCACAAACAAAATTACAAAGCTTTTAAATTATATCATCATCATCATATCAACCAAAAGAAGCCCAAAGACTTTCACAAGGACCGGTTATTGCCGCCTGCAGAACTAATGGCCAGCGGCCAGAAATTCTCGAGGAGACCACGCGCTGGAAAACGCAGTGTGGGACGACCTGATGAACGTCGCTGGGAGTCGTTGGATGCTGGCAGCATACAATATATACATATTTAATATAGTAGATAAAGTTTGCGGTACGGATATAATCATGTTTATCATGTAAATATGAAAATTCTGCATGACTTGCGCTGTGTTTTAAATGCAATGCATAATTCCGTTCAAGACAGTGCGCAAAAGTTATTTACATTGTGACTTTACAAATCGCAAATATGCTAAAATAGTGGTATTGGGACAAAGCTCTCGCAAATCCTAGGTTGCAAGGTAAACCTAGTTAATTTTCTGGGACATTCGGTGCCAGAAAATTAACTAGGTTTACCTAACCAAGTAAATATTGGTAGCTTCTGCCCGCGACTTTGTCTGTGCGATTTTGCGAATTCTGTCCGTGACTTCAGAGTTGGGTCCGAACTGAATAAAAAGAATGAATGTGTTATTTCAGGCTATAATCTATCTGTGTGCCAAATTTTATCCAGATCCGTTCAGCCGTTCTGGCTTGAGAGAGTAACAAACATCCATAGTTACATACTCACAAACTTTCACGTTTATAATATTAGTAGGATCTACAGATTTTTACGCATACCAGCACACCTGTATTCCCCAAAGGGTTAGGCAGAGGTATAAGTACAAATGTACGCCCACAGTTCGCCGGTATGTTTGTTCCATGTAATAGGGGGCGAACTTATTAACCTGGCAAAAGTCCAGACTCCGAGCTGCTATTGAGAATTTTATAGAAAAACCACTTAACACTTACACACAATAACACTTTGCTAATCTGGGAATCGAATTGGGAACCTCTAGCGTAGCAGTTGCTCTTGGGACCACTGAGACTAACGAGGCAGTATTTTTAACCACATAATTTGATACTATATACCTCAAAGAGATTTTGAAGTTTCGTATATTAATTATATGCCCACACCATTACATACAAAAGTCGGGCTTACAGCTAAATCATCTTCGTAAATCAGTGGTTTGTGAGGTTAAGTTTGCTGCTACATTCAAGATAAGAATGGGTTACCATTCTTAGCACAATGAGACCCCTCATACCTCGAAGAGCACGTGAAGCCATTGTCTCGGTTGTTATATAAGACAAACCTTTGGAAAGCCTGAGCTTATCCTGTGGCATCCTAATCTCACACAGATACTTTTTAATCTGTAATACGTTGTTAACGTAACAGTCAAACAGAAAACAAAAGATTTCAAATTTCGAGTCGACTGAAAAATATATACGATTTCTCGTCCTAATTTAATTTATTATTTCTATACTGGTTCCCGCTAAAATCCATAGGATATCGGTGGGGACGAGAAATAGAGTTGGGGAGGTCTGATGGTAGATATTCAAATGCATTTGAGACTGAGAACTAGCTTCAACATAATTGAAGTCACGTTTTCTGCCAGGCAAGGTACACTCCTACTCCGAACTTTTTTTCGTTTTCACCTTATTTACCGTACGAAGAACTCTTACAAGTGTACGCTCGCACAAAGTCAACGTTCCACAAAAGGATATAGAATATAAGGTTTAATGGAAGGCAGAAGGTAGAGAAAACACAATAACCTCCACATCAGAGAAACTAAGAATATTAGGAATCTAGGGCCTCGTGCCCTTATTACATGGTATCTAAATATATTAGTAAAAGACTGCCTTATTAGTCTAGTGGTCCCAAGCGCGACTGCTACGCTAGAGGTCTTGGGTTCGATCCCCAGGTCGGGAATACAGGCGTGATGGTATGTTATGTTATGATTAGGCAGATATTTGTACATTTCCTTACATAACATACCGTCACATAATTACGCCTGTATTCCCCGAAGGGTTAGGCAGAGGCGTACTAATGTACACCCACAGTTCGCCGGTATGTTTCGGTTCCATGTAATAGGGGACGAACCTATTGCCATTAGCCGGGGACAAATCTAGACTCCGAGCTGCTACTGAGAATTTCATAGAAAATCCCAATAAAACTGTTCGATTTGGGGGTCGAACCCAAGACCTCTAGCGTAGCAGTTGCGCTTGGGACCACTAGACTAGTGAGGCAATCCGCTTAATCCGCCGGAGGATATAGGCGTAATGCAATTATCTATTTTGAGTCATTTCAGCTAAAGTACCTTAATATGTTATGGTTAGTTCCTGTTATATACTGTCTTAACTCACGCTGCATACAAATATATATAGATTGTTATGTTATTACATATAGTTATGCATTAAAAACAATGAAGAGCCATCGCAGTGCGCATGACAGAAGTGCATATTCAGACTCGGCTTAAATTCATCGCTAGTTGAATGACAATACGCCCAGTGTTGACCGCATAATAATAGTCGTCGCCCTAATAACCCTAACACCTAATCAAATAATCCAATCTGGATAAAATATAATACTTTTCCGAATTTTGAAGTACATAAGAAAAAAATATTGTCTAGAAACATAGTCTTTGTATTCAGTGCTTGTGTCAGTTTGGGGTTAATAATTTTATTGGGCGATTAAATGTGATTAATTTAGATGCATTTAAAATTAAAATGTGTTAAAATTCCGTATTTATCAAAGCTGTAAATTTTGTGAAATTGGAAAAAAAAACCTAGAGCGTTTTTATCCTTTTTTTAAAGAGCCTTTATAGTTATTGATTCAGAGTACTTCAACATTCGAAATAGAGTTTTCAAAAATATAAATGTTTCTCAATTTCATCAAATGAATAAGGGGTTGCGTGTAGGGGGGGGGGGTCGTTCTGCGCATGTCCGGGATGCAGGTCGGCGTCTCGCTTGGTTTGACCGCCAGTCAACTGATAACATGCGCTCCGGTCGGCAGCGCATGCTATCAGTTGGCGTAAAAACAAATGAAATGCTAGGGTTGTACCTGGTACTAAATTCTGGACATTAAAAGAGACCATGATTCTCTGAGTTTGTTTCGGGGTCTTCTAAGAGGATGTCAGAAAAAAAATGCCGATGCCAAAAAATTCTTGTTAAAAAAATTTAGAACATTAACTTAGTCTTTCAAGATTCTAATCCTCTGGGAATACAGGCGTAATGGCATGTTATAAAGGGAGACAGAATTTATTATTTGGATAAAAATGTAATTTATTTATTTTTAGGCGTAGAGCCTTGCAGCCGGTATCATTGAATGGAGGTCTGGGTCACGTTTAGCCGTTTGATTGCTAGTTGAAACGCTTTCTATACCGTATTTATTTTCAGTCAAATTTGCTAATTTTAATATTTCCCCAGCTCCACTTGTCACTTGAAAACTACGTCATAGTTCAAGAGCCAACCATTTCTTTTATTACCTACCTACCTTAACCTAGGTCAATCCTATATGAAATTGCTACTAAACTCTGCTTTGTCTCCTTTCTGGAACTCTTGACTGACAACGCACGCTATTTCTAATATTGAATGAATGAAAAATTATACTGTTTCATATTTTCCGAGTGATTCTAAAAGGGCGTTAACACGTAGTAACTACATAATGAAAGTTCCTATTGCATGCGACAATTATAAAAATAGTAAAATACTACTGAAACACTATTTACGTTATAAAAGTTTATTGGTTTAATGTACGACATTCAACGAGCAATTAAAAATGGCTCCGTATAAATGGATCTTTATTAATTTTGTTGACGAATTCTAGCCCATTGCCCCTCTTTGCCACTTAAGCCTGGGAGACTTAACCCCTTAAAGCAGGAATTAAGTTTTAAGAGCAAAATATTTCTTGTCGTAATAACCATTAGGTACATAGGTATGATTATGATACTCGTATTTTGGTCGATGATGAATATGATTTCAATAAGTAATAATTATTTTATTTTAATAAATTGGTGGTTTTTGTCTCCTTACAAAAATATTAATTGCACTTTAAGGGTCTATTTTACCATTTAAAATGTATTTCTTGAGTAGCTGCTACTCAAGGAATAAAATAATTAAAAAATGGAACGGAATTTGAAAGAAATTCAATTTCTTAAATTTAGATGACTAGAGTTCCCGTGCGCAGCGTCACCTGCGTACTTATGTAATTTTCGTTTCTAAAATACTCTGTGCCTAGTGTACCTACACCATGGAGGAGGGTTAAATTCGAAAATATTTTTCGAATTTAAGAGAACAATTTTCAAAATGTCAACGTCGAATGACAGCTACTATAGAATCCTATGATCTAAGATGTTATCGTTTAATAAATATGTTTATTATGTGTGTGTGTGTGTGTGTGTATGTCAAATGCATGGTAGTGTGTCGGACTTTCTAAACTTTCACCGCCCTTTTCACCACCTTAGGGGATGAATTTCCAAAAATCCTTTCTTAGTGCTCGTCTACAGTGCAAAAGGAACCAGCATGCCAACTTTCAGGGATTCAGCTCCTGTAGGTTTGGCTGTGCGTTGATACATCAGTCAGTTAGGTTCTTCTTTTATATATAATAATAATATAATATAATATAACATATCTTTATTTATATATAGATTTGTTTTTTTTTTAGGTGTTTAAGTAAAAAACATTGTTCGTCTGAATTTCATTAACTTTATGGCATAATCTACTGGTCGGCAGCTGATCTATTCAGATCGTTTGTAATTGAATCAGACACCCTTTGAATCCGCGTTGTGTCCGGTTTAGCCATTGTTATTCAGTCTTAGTAGATAATATCGTTATTACTGTAAATATGAATTGAGTAATCCATACTGCTAGTTATTGCAGAACTCGAATAGATTTTGGGTGAAAGGTCACTGACATTGACCGTTTCTGTCACTTTAAATTAGAAAAAAATTCACTTTGTTAACAAATCAAGAGAGTTTCTTTTGTCTCTCGCTTTTCTTTTATTTTTCTGATGCGTCTGAGGGCGCTGACCCAATCCGCTAAGATTATTATTTAACTACACTACTTAAGATTACGAGTACATATAGACTAACACTACACTCACACTAACAACATACACAATTATACATCTACACACACTAACTCACCCACAAATACACACATTTCCTATAATTTTACGTAAATTTTATATCCCTATATAATTAATACTAAAAACAAAACTCTATATCAAATAGCAGGGTTCTTAGCGTATTAAAGCAATAAACCCACGCTTTACCCCCGAGAAACAAAAAAAAAATGATACCGGCATTTCCTAACCGAGGAGAAGAAACACCAAAACAAACTCAGAGAATCATGGTCTCTTTTAAAGTCCAGACATAGTTCTTAGTAGCAAATATGTTTTTATGTTTTCTAATGTAAGAAAATGTCTGAAATAGTCTTTTGAAGAAACAGCCATAGCGGCTTTAGGTAGACCAGTCCTATCTGACGGCACGCATGCATCAGTCATTGGATAGCTCGACCATAATTGAGGGAGCTAAACAACCCGTCGCATGACGATACCAGATCAGTGGAACATTTGCGTAGGCCAGACAAAAGTCTCAAAGCCGCCAGACCGCTTAAATCTGTGTGTTATGGTATGATCATAGTGGGATTATTAGCAGATGGTTGGAAGTTCACATTTTCACTGCCCTCCGCTCCTCTCTAGCCCGCGACGCTTCGTACGCGAATTTGACTACGAACTATTAATAAATAAAATAATTTCTCACTTTGGAATATTATTACACTAACAAGAGGCGAGCCAATTAAATTTATATATAACACTTTTCAGAATTAATTATGCACGGGCAAGCTCTCATTATTTATAAATAATAATCCTTTTTGAAAACCGATCATGTAGGCATCTACTGTAGAGGCCGGGATTATTATAGTAATATAAAATGTCTTATAAATTTTCCATAAGTATGTGTTTTGTCTTGTTTTGACACGTGGACACGTGATATTCTGTGACAGGAAAAAGAAGAAAAAACATAAATTATAGCTGTAAGAAGTTTATAACACGTTTATACTTTTACAAATAACGGGGTTATACATTAACTTTAGTCTTTTTGTTTAAATCGGGGGTTAAGCACTTATACTATCGTCGGTGAAACTGCGGGGTACAGCCAGTATCACTCACTCACTCACTCACTCCGAGCAGAAATCGGATTCGGATCGGACGGATTTCTGCATTTCTGTGACAGTTTATGGGTTGGTGATGATGATAATGATAAATATAACCTCATTGCACCGGTGTATACAGTGCACGGTGTATTCACCTATTACTAAACTTTTTTTTTGCATCTCAGACAGATAAGGCAGAGATCGTTATAATTTGCAAAATACCAATTTTTTTTTGCATTTTCCATGCTGAGATTATAAACTTATTTTAGTGAAGGTAAAATTCAATTGCGGGCAGGATTCGAACCTGCGTCTTCTGGTTACATACACCAGACGCTGTCAGAGCGAATTTTCCCTTCACTAAAATAACTTTACACCGTAAAGATGCCAATTTAATTCGGGTAAGAGAAATCACAAAATGGTGGGTAGTTACTACATTCGTAACACTACCGCGTAGGTATATTTGGCGCTCACTGAGCTGAATATACGGTGAAATACGTAAGTTTAAAAACAGCTTCTTTTAGATCTTATGCACATTACTATAAGGTTGCAAAGTGGACAAATGACGATTTTCGAAGGTATGTACTGTATTCAATGGTCCTTCCCGATCAAGTGGTAGTTCCTAGCAACGCTAAAAGCCGAGTCCCGAACCCCACTAGAAAATCAACGAAGCAACACATGCGCTGGGCAGGCGCAATAATAAGGAGTCTACTTATGTAACTATTTAGAAACTTGTAAATCGTTTATGGAACATGTAACATAAGATACCATCACGCCTGTATTCCCAGAAGGGTTAGGCAGAGGCGTACTAATGTACACCCACAGTTCCAGATGTTTAGGATCCATATAATAGGGGACGAGCCTATGGCCATTAACTGGGTACAAATCAAAACTCCGAGCGAGTGAGAAATTCATAGAAAAACCCAATAATACTTTGCTCGACCTGGGGATCGAACCCAGGACCTCTAGAGTAGCAGTCGCGCTTTGACTCAGCCCATTAGACTAATGAGGCAGTCAAAACGAAAGGAACATATAATAAATTACGTACGTTACGTAATATTTCATATTTTAACAAGTCACTATTTAAATATAATGGTCTCGACACACCAGCTGTGTGCTAAACCTTTGAAAAAATCACGCTTGGTGTTATAATAAACAATAAATGATAAATTATATTTATTTACAAGTCAATGTTGCTTTTTTTAACAAGATGACACTAACACTTCCTAACTGACGACCTCTGAGAAGAAACACCGAAACAAACTCAGAGAATCATGGTCTCTGTTAAAGTCCAAACATAGTACTTAGTAGCAAATATGTCAGTGAATAGTCAATGCAAGAAAATGTCTGAACTAGTCTTTTGAAGAATGAGCCATAGCGTCTTTGAGTAGGCCAGTCCCATCTGATTGCACATATGCATCAATCATTGGATAGCTCGACCATAATCCTTGGGACACCCTTGCTTCGGCACGAATGGGCCGGCTCGACCGGAGTGATACCACGGCCTCACAGAAATCCGGCGTTAAACAACGCTTACGTTGTGTTTCGCCGAGTGAGTGAGGTTACCGGAGGCCCAATCCCTTTTTAAAAGGTCGGCAACGCACTCGTGACTCCTCTGGTGTGGCGGGTGTCCATGGGCGGCGGTTATCGCTTACCATCAGGCGATCCGTCTGCTCGTTTGCCCTCCTATCCCATAAAAAAAAGCTAAATAACTCATCGCACGTCGAGACCAGATCAGTGGAACACTTGTGTAGGGCAGATATAATAGTAGGTATTCCCCAAAGGCTTAGGCAGAAGTGTACTGCTGTGTAACCTCAATTCGAATTTCGGAAGTGATTAATATCGCAATTAACTGGGCACAAATCCAAACTCCGAGTTGCTACTGAGAATTTAATTAACAAACAAACAAACAGCCTCTTACCCTTAACGCATACTCCTTCTCCGTTCCGTCGTGGGTAAAAATGCAATGACACTTTGGCACTCGAGAATCGAATCCAGAATCTCTTACTCAGCAGTCGCGCTCACGACTGATGACGCAACTAATACAAAATAATACCTACTTACCTATATAATTATATTTTAATTCTAGCGACCCGCCCGCAGTTTCACCCGCGTTGCCCCATTCCTAAGAGTCGTAGCGTAATGTTAAATAGCTTAAAACCTTCCTCTTGAATCACTCTATCTATTAAAAAAACCGCTTCAAAATCTGTTGCGTAGTTTTAAAGATTTAAGCATACATAGGGACGGACAGACAGCGACAGCGACTTGTTTTATACTATGTAGTGATAGTGATACTTATGGTATACTAAAATATAATTATTATACTCGTATTACATATATTATATTACATATAATATAAGTCTGTGTGAAGAAAATATTTAGTTGCCATGTTTGGTTGACGTTTCCAAACTAAAATAAATGGCTATGGCGGTGCTAGGTACAACCACTATTAGCCAGAAATTAAAAGATCAGATGCCAAAAAGTTGAATTGTCAGTCAAAGACTGGGGCCTTTTTTCTAATATCCCAATTTACTTTTCCGACCTACCTAGGGATTTGTCCCAGAACCCCAATAAAGTGAGTCATATCACTGTATGTAACTAAAGAACCAGTGTCACGACTCACTGGCATACAAGGTTACCTACCTAATTTGGCTTGTAGATACTTGGCTTCTTTGGCCTTTCAAAGAGGTAAGGCTCAGACGAAAGATGTTGACCTATGACAAAGATATCATAAACTAAATTACCTAATTGTTACCTACAGTAAACAATCTTTTCTTTTAAAATGACGTATTAAAAAGAAATAGTTTATCTTCTATCTATACTTATAATAAATCTGTAGAGAGGTCAATTCTGTACATGAAATATATTTCCAAAATAACTATCAGCGGGTGATTAGTGATCGATACTGACGCCAAAAATGCAATCAGTAAAATTTTTGTCTGTCTGTCTGTCTGACTGTCCGTCTGTATGTTCGTTATAGAAACAAAAACCACTCGACGGATTTCAACGAAACTTGGTACAATTGTTCTTCATACTCCTGGGCAGGTTATAGTATACTTTTCATCACGCTACGATCAATAGGAGCAGAGCAGTTAAGGGAAATGTTGGGAAAATGAGTGATTCATGAGAAAGGTTTCAAGCTATAAAACATCACGCTACAACCCTTAGGAACGGGGCAACGCAGGTGAAACCGCGGGCGAAGAACTAGGGAACAAAGTAACTAATCGGGATAAAACCAATGATTATAAAAAAAATACTAATAAAATACTTTCATGAGTATGCACGTGCAACTAGTTTTGACTTTTCAAAAGTACCAACTTTAGTGGTCTAATTGTAATAAAACATTTTGATTTTGAGAAATATGAATAAAAATACTATTAATTTTGACACAATTCTACATTATCACACGTACAGTTTACGCCTTAACGAGTTCATACAGATACATATTGTCTCGAAATCAGGTTACATGAGAAATTCGACAAAAGATGATTAATTATAAGCATTTCTCCGAATTAATTACCTTACTTGTTAGGTTGATACCAGCTGGTATCAACCTAACAAAAACCTAATTTCCATAAATTTATATATATTTAGTTATTAATGTTTGTCTGACGAATCTTAGAAAATCGAAATAATTTTATACCTTCATAAATATTTAAATAGATAGATCCACGGTGATTTAAAAAAAGATGACATAACAACTATTACAGAGCGTCATCGTTCTGAATATTTCGTCATTTTCGGTGAAAGAGGCAATGTCGTCAAAGTTTGTTGTGTAACTTTTTCTTTTGCTTTCCATTTTCAATAAACAATAGTATTGCTACACTCTTAAGGATAGAATTTACATCAGCATTTCTAACTAAAAACTTTTACCTTTCACCATGGAAATCTCACGTAATACTGATCTACAGTCTAAAAGATTACTGCCCGTTTTTCACAGAGTATATTTTTTATTTTGCCCCATAATCAGTCACATAAACATAACTACAACATTGAAATGTAAAGGTACTTTCACCACAATGTTAATTAAATAAATTATCATCGTTGTTATAACGAATAATTGAAAAAAAAATATCACGTACTTCGATATAGGACATGTTCAATTTTCAGAAATAAGTAACTCTGTATTTATACTTCCAATTTTCGTATTAACTTGTGCTTGTAAACCTTACTTATTCCCAAATTTCATGATTCTAGGTCAACAGGAAACATTTTGTTAGGTATTAATTTATTTGTGAATACGAAATCCGCGTGGAATAGTTACTTTGTTCCCTAGTTCTTCGCCCGCGGTTTCACCTTAGTTGCCCCGTTCCTAAGGGTTGTAGGAAGTAGTAGAAGAAAGAAGTAGGAACGGGGTTCCTAAGGGTTGTAGCGTGACGTTTTATAGCTTGAAACCTTTCTCATGAATCACTCATTTTCCCAACATTTCCCATTTTCCATCGTAGCGTGATGAAAAGTATACTATAACCTGCCTAGGAGTATGAAGAATAATTGTACCAAGTTTCGTTGAAATCCGTCGAGTAGTTTTTGTTTCTATAACGAACATACAGACAGACAGACAGACAGTCAGACAAATAGACAGACAGACAGACAAAAATTTTACTGATTGCATTTTTGGCGTCAGTATCGATCACTAATCACCCGCTGATAGTTATTTTGGAAATATATTTCATGTACAGAATTGACCTCTCTACAGATTTATTATAAGTATAGATTTAAAACGTCGTATAAACTGTAACTATATTTTGTCTTGTTTTGACACGTACTCTGTGACAGGGAAAACATAACTTCATTTTTTACTTGTGATAGGCTTACGCTTGGCCACCAGTTCGCCTGATGATGAGCAATACTGCGATCTACAATGGAGCGCGCTTGCCTAGAAGAAACCCATTCACTCGTGATTTAAAGACAACCAGATCATAGCTATACCCGATACGCGGATCGCTCATTCCACATTACAGCGATACGAATGATAAAAATAGACTTAAAGCATTTCGTTAGGGTTTTTGGAATGTCCACCATGAATCGATGTCGCTTTTTCATGCTTCTGGTCATCTGATAGTAGAAAAGGCTAGGGGAAATAAGATCGTGGAGATCTGATGCACACTCTCCGAAATGTTTCCGATAAAAAACCGATAAGCTAGCAACTTTGCGGCGATGTTCCAGACTTTGGGGTTTAGCAAGGACAAGGGATTCATTGCCAATGAACTTCTTGGCGCGTTTCTCGACGGATTCTAACGCCTCGAACTGGTACTTAGCCGATCCATCCCAAAGGTGCGAACAGTACTCCATGCACGCCCGAACTTGTGCTTTATACAATGTGAGCAATTGTTCCGGCGTGAATTTCGAAAGGATACTCAGCTTTTTGGCAGCTACTTGAGTCTTGGATTTGTAGGAGCCAAAGTTGAGGGTTGTCGTCAGAATAACGCCCAAGAGTCTAAGGTGGTCAGTTATCGGCACAGATACATCTCGGAAAGTAGGAGCCAGTTGGAATGGGCTCTTTGGCGGAAAACAGACACGCCTGGGTCTTGGCAGCGTTTAATTTGACCAGGCTGGCATCGCCCCATTCGGAGACTGCCTGGAGGGACAAACTCACTTGCTCGACCATGGCCTCTCTTTTTAACTGGATTTCTGGTCTATCGGTCCTTGCGCTGGCTGTGTAACTCTCTACAATGGTGCTGTCTTCTGCATACCCAAAGATACCGGGGTTCAGCAGAACATCGATGTGCAGCAGGATGAGTGTCGCAGAGAGTACCGACCTCTGGGGAACACCGGCATTAATACCCATTCGATCGGACGAGCAGCCATCAATGACGACTCGTATTGATCAATTCCTCAGGATCTTATATTTATCTTAGTTACAGGATTATCAGGATATTATAGCTTTAAGAAGTTTATAAGACGTTATATATGAATTAGGGGATAGAGTTTATTATTAATTTCAAGTTGCTACCTCCTTCCTCCTGAGCGGATCTTAATAGACAGATGGACAGACTGACGGACAACGAAATGATCCTATGACGGTTCTTCTTTTCCTTATAAGATACAAAATTAAAAAAAAGTGAAATAACGATTTGTCCATGAATTTCTAAGCCAAAGATTTCAAATTTGAAACCAAGGCACGTACGTTTACCTTTTTAAAATCAAGTGCTTCTTAATAAATTATCACACGCTTAATCGGTGAAGGAAAATATTGTGAGGAAATGAAATACTAATGACGCATGGAGTCTGTCAACCCGCACTATGCTTGCGTGGTGTCTTATAGCTATTAATGTCATAAGAGTCCGGCGGAGCGAATTTCTCGTACAAACGTAATACCGAAATAAATCGTAATTCAAACATAATTTAATCAAATTATGTTGTTATTCGGATTCCGTTACCGTTAATCTAGGTTCCTACCCTGCCATTTCATCTAAAATACTTCACTGGAAATAAATGTAAGCGAATGCCATTTTTGATAAATTTACCAAGTTTGGAACGATTTTCCGGTCTTTTATTTCCAGTGAAGTAGTAGTAGACGAAATAGTACCGTAGGAACTTAGATTAACGGTATCCAAATCCGAATAATAACATAATTGGATAGAATATTGTCTGGATTACGATTTATTTCGGTATTACATTTTTGTGAACAATACAAGCTCCGCCGGACTCTTAAATTGTTAAAAACTAGGTGCACAGTACCAAGTAGTGGGTTTTAAGGAGAGCGAACCAACAAAAAATTCATATATAATTTCAATAAAAAATATTATTATTTTAAATTTTGTTCTTATTACCTGTTTATTATACCTACTTATTATCTCTTTTACAGTCCATCCAACTTTTAAACTAGTTTGGACTCTCTTTTGTCTTAAAATCATCCATATGCTTAGCCATTATCATTGATTTTTCCACTCTCATTAAGTCATTAAATTGTCCTGACTGGTTCCTCATTAAAAACCTCATCGAAACGAAGTAATTTCGAGAAAATAATAATGTATTTTATTAAGAGCTGAAAATTTCAACGACTCGATATCTTTGTCACTAACTGGGTTCTTAGATTTTCAAGGATCATGTCGGAAGCACTTAGCATTAGAATTAAGTGCTGAACTAAATACAAATTTAGTAAAATGAGCTCAGCCTCAGGCAAACTTTCTGGAAAATTTATGAATTTAATAAAACCGTTCAAATTCGAGTTTAATATACACATCGAATATATATTATAAATAGGGTAAAAAAAAACAAAGAGGTTCGAAAAGAAAGAGAGGTACCATTATATTGTAGTTATTAAACCTTGTCAAAGGAAACAAGGAATCTTTGATTTTGAAAGCAAAAACAAATACTTACATAAAAAAATTGAATTAACACTAATGCGAATAAGCAATAACATCGGGTAAGTTCGTCAAAAAGGACAGATGCGTAGTACTCGACCATCACCGGCGCGTAATGAGAAGATGTATGAATGTGGAACAAGCAAAAAAAAATATGCAAGTGGCGGTCTATAGTTTCTGCCTACCCCTGTGGGAGCAAGGTGTAAGTGTAGGTATGTATGTAGGTACATTGGGTATATTTTTGTTACCAGGTCAGTCAGTTCAATAGGGTTAAACCGTCAAGAATAGGGTCAAGACTATTGTTATGACAATTTTCAAGATACATATTTAGGGATAAGATATTGTTTATCACAATTTTTTTTTAACTTGGTTTCTATTAAAATCTGGAATTAAATTTTAATTTCCCTGAACGAGCCATAAGTATAGGGAAAATAAAATTACGTAGTACACAATATTTTTTTTTTCTAGTGGCAATGTCGAGACCCCTATTTTCGAAGTTGTTGTGATATGATAATGATGACGAAGAAGAAAGAAAGAGAGAAAGAAACATTTATTCAACTATACAAGTCAGACATGTATATAAGTATAAAAAGTATATAAATATATAAAGTATATATTAAAAACAAAAAAAATGTATTATCTATCTCTGCCTCACCATTTTTGAAGAAAATGAGACAGTGCTACTTTTTTTTGCTAAGTTTTGAGTGCAAGTCAAAAACTATAATGTACTTGATAAAATTAAAAACCTAGCTTTAAGACCGTTGGCATAAAGCAGTTATTTTTTTTTTTTTCACTTACCTAAGTGCAATTAAATGTACTTAGGCAGAGTCTCTAAGGAAATTGATATTGTATGTCAAATATTACTATCAAACACAAAGCTAACAACAGCCATTGTTAAAATCAAAGTAAAGAAATAATTTCCTTATATTGCCTTCATTTTCTAATTTGATATTGTTTTCATTACATAAAACTGGTTTATTGAAATTAACAACAAAACGTTTTTGAATGAAGTTGGCGCCCAACGTGGGACTCCGTTTACGATAAACAACCAATTTTTGCGGTATGATGGTTATAACTAAATTGAAATTGAAGAAGAAATTATCAAAGAATTAAAACTAATGTATCTACGCAAATTCCAAGTGTAAGAAGGTGCATTTATTTAACTGGTAGCTATGTTTTTTCAAGAAAGATTGTATACAAAAATTAATAAATTTAGATGAAGGTGCTTGAACTAAACGTAAATAAAGATAACATATTACACTAAACATGAAATTTAATATTACTTTAAAACCGATGATGTTTTTTATTGAGTTCCGATAGTGTGAGTTCAGAAATTATAATATCCAATTTACTGAAATGGTGACTAATAATTGAAATGTATATTTCAATAACTATGAAATATCAAATCTAGTCTGTGATCTAACAAAATTTGTTCGAAGTCTATCTATCAAAATGTTCTTCTACAAATATCTAACATAATTTTTAATTATTATTGAAATTTTATTGAAATATCATTTTGCATCTCTTCTTTATGCCGTAAACTATTTTTTTACAGAATGTACTTACTTGTAAAATCTCTTCAGTTAATGTTTTGCTCACATTTATAAGTCCAAGCATTCTCGACCAAGGCCGTGGTAGTCTGATAGTACCACTTCTGAAATTCTGCAAGTTTTTTAACCGTTTCGATTGGCTGAACGAATTCATCTTAGTCAAAACTATTTTTTTTAATCTAAGTTTAAAAGCTTAGAATTGCACCAAATTTAATTCAATTAATTAAATTTAATATTGGAGCTGAATTCAAAATTTCAACTAATTCCGGAAAAAAGCAAGTGTCGGAGTGTCATGGCCGCGTAATAGTAAAGCGGGCGGCGGTGCCGGCTATGTGACTCGTACTAAAAGCTCCTCTCAGAGCTACTCGTCTTTTATATCAAAATATAACTCCCACCAGGAAACTTGTTTACAAACACATATGTACATTTTTCCAAGCCTTTCTATTATCTCAAGAAATATAAAAGATTGCAGAAAATATATTTGTAATATCAATTTTATATTCTCACTAGTTGCGTCTCGCGGTTTTGTTTTATATGTCCAAATTATGCAATGACAATGTTTTGGAGAAATTAAGCATTTCCCTAAAATATCGTCATTGTTTACGTCACAATTTCATAAAATGAACAATATCACAGTTGAAGAACCAATTATAATGACAGAAACCTAAATCTGAAAAATCTGAAATGTTAACTGTCACCCCTTCAGGAACGTTTTTTAATTGTATAAACAAAACTTTCTCTATTTTAACGTTTTCACAGAATTACGAGTAGAAATCCAAAAAATTTAATGTGTATGTACAAAATGGATCTCTATGATGCATTGCTTTTTGTACATTTTCACGTCATATACATACCTGCCATCACGCCTGCATACCCCGAAGGTTTAGTCAGAGGCATACTAATGTACATCCACAGTTGCCGGTATGTTTAGGTCCCATGAAAAGGGGGCGAGCCTATTGCCATTAACTGGGCATACATCTCAAAATGAGCATTTTATAAAAAAAAACACATTGCTCGACCTGGGAATGGAACCCAGGACCTTTAGCGTAGCAGTCGCGGTTGGGACCACTGCACTAATGAGGCAATTAAATGAAAACTAGTTTAGAATCTTGAAATGTATGTAAACAAAGACCCAATAGGTATACGTTGAACTTTTGTTTAGAAGTAGACCGCGGACTTCATAGTTAAATGTGTATGGTTAAAAATTGAACTGTCAAGTCGTGGGGCTCGAGGTTGAATAACAATTAATTATTATCATAATCAACCCAGTACTTTGTCCCACTGCTGGGCATGGGTCTCCTCTCAGAATGAGAGGGATTAGGCTATAGTCCACTACGCTTGCCTACTGCCGCTTGGCAGACTTCACAAGCCGTCGAGAAAATCTCTGGAATTCAGGTTTCCTCACGATGTTTTCCTTCACCGTTTAAGCGGGAGATAATTAACTATTAATACGCACATGACTTCGAAAAGTCAGAGGGGCGTGCCTTGGATTCTAACTCAAGAACTTTGACTTGTTAATCCAATAGTTATGACTATTGGATTAACAAGTCAAAGGTCTCGAGTTAGAAGGGTATCACTGCTTCTACTAATAATAATTAAATATTATACGGTGCAGGAAAACATCGAGATGGAACCTGCTTCGATGAGTGATTTATGGATGAAATATGAAAAGATATCAAATCATTTGTTGCGCTTCTTCTTCCCAGCGAAAACACTAGGAGGCGGTGGTCGGCATGCTTTTTATGGCGGGCTGTTTATAATGTAAAATGACGTTCAAAAAATACTCTATCTAGTAGGTAGTCTATCTAGAATAAACTTTTGACGTTGACTTTGAATTCAAATAATGCAACTCACCGTCGCGTAAGGAATATTTTTCTTTAGACTATTCAACTTATGTTTATATTTTTAATCAAAGAAACTGAACCAAGTAACTTCAAGGATCAGTCCAAAAAGTTACAAACAAATTGCCACTCTATTAAACCTAATTGGAGCACGAGTTTCGAAAATTCATTTCTTACATACATATAGATTAAATAAGTTTGTTTCTGAATGTTTGTCCTATATACGATTATGAGAGTTTAGTGTTGTGTGTATGCCTGGGAGGCATATGACAAAAAAAGATTTAAAAGAGGCATCTCAATTCTTCTTCTTCTTCTTCTACAGCTAGTTAGTAAATAATAGCAAAATGTATTTTTCTTTTAACAAATTAATTATAACAATTAGGTACATGCCACCTTTAATTCTTAAATTTTCCGTTCCACCAATGTGGCGCTGGCAGTCACGGACGCTAGATATGGAAAGTTGTGCATTTCCTAACTAGATGGCGTAGGTATCGAATTAGATCGCGCTATCGAAATATTACACGCGTTTCATGACCTCCACTACAAAATATTCAGCCTTCAGAGGTCTATTTTTATACCTAGTGTGTAAGATAATATGTAAAACAGTGTTCCCATGTTGATACAAAATTTTTGTGACTGTTCCACGGTTTGCGTGTGGACGGATGAAATATCCAGTACTACCAACCCACCTACGGTTTCACACGCGTTGCTCCGTTCCTAAGAGGCATAGCGTAATGTTATACAGCTTATAACCTTCCTCGATAAATGGACTATCCAACACAAAAAGAATTTACAAACAAACAAACTCTTCAGCTTTATAATATTAGTATAGATAAATGCATTACTGCACTTCCATGCAATGCACTGTTCTTTCGGATGGAAACCTGAGAATTTTAAGAGCTTACAATTTTCTGCAGACCTTAGCGTAGACTGCTACGCTAAGGTCTAGCAGTCTAGCAGTCGGTAAGTGTGACTGCACACTTACCGACTGCTAGACTAACATAGTATTTTCATGCAATTCTTCCATTGGGATAGGAAGATACTATAGATTTTCACTTGCTCCGATTCTGAAACACCATACATATACACATTCACGTCTTCCTCTCACAGGGGTAGACAGAAACTATAGACTGAAACAACACTTTTGCTCTATCGATGTTCATTAACCTCCTCAAGCATGATCGTCGTTTTAGGATGCTCTTAATAGGTTAGGACCTTTTTTGAGAACGTCCGCAAATTGGTTGTGGTACGCTTGCCAACGTTGGCCTCTTCCAACTTTTACATTCGTACTCGCCACGTATAGTTAGTCATTTCGTCAATCTCCGTTGAATACAGTCGTGATGGTGGAATATCAGACAGTTTACAGCGACAGTAACAACGTGAGTGAAACGTTATGTTCGTCTCTGGCAATCGGACATTTCTTACTTGTACAGCCCTTGTGCTCCTCCCAGACATTCCTGGTCCCCCTGGGACCCTTGCTCGTAGCATTTTCACGGAAAACATCAGGTAAAGCAATGATCAATCATCGACAATGTTGCAAATTTAAATCATAATCTCGACTAATTGTACACCATTCAAAAGCTTTTTTGTAACTCTGTTGAGTTTATGTGATATGGTCCCACCCCGCATCGCCAAATATTGTTTGAGATAGCTGCCGCATTCGTCTGGCTTGGTACCATCCCGCATTAGTAAATATTCTGCCTCTATAGAAAAATCATATTTTTTATTGATTAATCAGCAAACGAGCTGACGAGCCACCTGGTGGTAAATAGTCAACATCGTCCATGGACACCTACAACACCAGAGGAGTTGCTGATGGGTTGCCGATCTTTAAGAGCCCCTACAGACTGCAGACTGTCAGAGCCGTAGCAATCGAGGGGAACTGGCTTTTACGTGTAAAAGTCGAAACACACACCAAGGTGCTTTACGACAGACTCCGACGTAACGGTGGTCGCCAGCCAGTCAGACCTCAAGAGGTCCTACCGAGCAAGTCAGATATTTTCACGCTTCTTACGGGATGCATATCTCAAAAGCCAATGAGCCACGAACAGTATTCTAACCCATCCCCATACGGATCTAAGATTATGAGGCATTTTTCTAATGCCCTATAAGGTGACAGGTTAGATTATTACTAAGTACTATCCAGGCGACGTTGCTTAAAATGTGGCTTTAAGCCAATGCTATCACTGTATACTTACTACCCGTTAGTGAAACTGAGCGCTCGAAATACTACCAAGGGTGCTTTTACGTTGAAGTTACCCTTGTAAAAACATATTTTGTTAAGAGATGTTGCTGAATAAGTAATGAACTATAAAATCTTGGGCTTCCACTGCTAACCAATGTAAATAGTAAAAACAAAATGTATGGAAATTAGGTCAGATAAAGTACAACTTGTCTACAGCTACTGGACTAGTTTGATGGTTTGTACAGGTGTATGTCCGGATTCCAGAACGGGTACAATAAATTTTTAAGGTAAAGGCCTACATTGACGATGAAGGGAAGAAGCAAACCACGCGGGAAGGCTGCTTTGGGGACTCCACTTCCCGAACAGCCCATGGAATCAGTAAGCGGTGTACCTATTTTGCTTGCCTTTCATGGCCATGGTGACTACAGGGAAAGGGAAGGCATGTGCAGTTTTTATTCAGTACGAGTCTGGCATAGCCTGCCTCTTTCCCATGTAGCAGACGTTCCATGAGGACTATTCACATTCCAAAAAACAACAACAACTTCTTCATGATTCAATTTTAGTGTTCAGCAAAGGTAACAAGTTTGTTATGCGTGCGAAAATACACTACGGTGCTTGTATTTTAGCATTTAAAACCTACATTATTTGCAAATGTATTTTATTAGAATAGTATATACTCGTACAATACACAGAAGAATATCCATGGCAGAGGCGTCTTTATGCAGAATAACGAGGCCAATATCACGTTTCAAAACACATTCACTTTTATTCTCTACATCTGGGAACACGATACTTCTTTATTTTTTAATCAAGCTCCAAAAACTAGTAGTTTTGAACCTAGGCTAATCCAAAAAGCAGCAATGGGCTAAAAAGGCACTATTGAGTAATTTCTTTCCAATAAATTTATATTTGCACTATTATTACATTATATACTCACTATTGAGCAATGTTCTAAAATGACACATACACGCACTAAGACCAGGAACAACTACCTGTAGATCAAATATTTGTTCCTAGCAGGGATCGAACTCACAACACGTAGCATAGAAGCTGATCGCTTAACTGCTACGCCAAACGTATCGTCAATCACACCTGTGAATAATTAGGACGGATGTGGAAGAATGGCTTATCTAGACATGGAAAAGTAATAGGTACATCCCTTAAGAGTCCGGTGGACCATATTTCTCATACAAACGTAATACCAATATAAATCGTAATTAAAACAGAATTTAATCAAATTGTGTTATTATTCGAATTCGGATACCGTTAATCTAAGTTCCTACTCTACCATTTTGTCCAAAATACTTCACTGGAAATAAATGTAAGCGCATGAAATTCTTGCTAACTTTTCCTTTGGAACGATTTTCCACTCGTTTATTTCTATTGAAGTAGTAATACACGAAATGGTACAGTAGGAACCTAGATTGATGGTATCCGAATCCGAATAATAACACAATTTGATAAAATATTGTTTGGATTACGATTTATTTTGGTATTACGATTTTGTAAGCAATTCACGCTCCACCGGACCCTTAACGCAAAATATAGTAACAATGTATCAAAAATCGAACCCAATGTATGTTTTAACCTTGGGAGAAACACCCTATCTACTAAACCAAGTACGTGGAGGTAGGATCTAATGATCCGCCTGGCCAGGTACCGACCCTCACACGTAAGACAGCATTAAGGAGTTTTACCGTATGCTGTGTGTGAGAACCATCTTGGACTTTGCTCTCCATCAGGGAAAACTAGGCTTAACCGCATTAAGGACATCAATAAAAAAAGTATTCCTTTTTTCCAGAAATTTTATATCATCTTAACCTTTCCAAGTTACCAGCACCACCATTAAATGAAAATTACTCACCGCGTACAGCTTTGTTGGTGTGAGGGGTATATTCGGCACCGTATTAGCCCGTCGAAAAAGCCACATTTTTTAACCCCCCCGATTTATAAAACCACCATCCCTACGGGCATGTCCAGCAACACACAGGCTAAAAATGGCGGTTAAGATTACAGGGAACGATGTTATCCTACATAATCGAGATACAACGATAACCCATTAACAGGTTAACGAGTTAAGCGATTATCTAGTCGCGGACGCTATCAAGGGAGGAAGCGGTTTTGTTAATGTAGCGGGAGCGATACGGCGTGTGGTATAATTGAAGAGCTTTTTATCCACTAGTATAAAAAAGCTCTTTAATAGTCTGAGTTTCTAAGGATTTTGTGTGTAAGTTTTTGTGTTTTTATGTGACTTTAACTGACTTTTGAGCCGTGTAAGAAAAGCACTTATATTCTACTATAATTTGACTGGTGAATTAATTTTCTTTAATAGGTAATATCAGAAAAAAAAACAGCAGTTCTCTTCGCATGATTGGATGGATCGTGATTAATTTGATCATGATGATTATATGATAATATTATAAATGATGATTGTAATATTTATGATTGAATAGATAGGACGTATAGATAGGATTGTACTATTTCACTATGTCTTTCAATAACTTTTGAACGGGTGGATAAATCATATGACAATTATTAAGCCATTTTCACACACAATTATAAGATTAATTTCGTCTTTTTCTACGCATTTAGTTAGTACCGTTTATTCACAACAAATATATGGATTAAATTTATTTCACATTTTCATTTAAAGAATTTGATCACTTTTATGAATTTTGTCAAGTAATATTTGGGTGACCAATGAACAGGCTGATTATTTCTCCGTCATTTTATGAAACTTAATTTCACTTTAGCTATTTACGACTATTTATCAGACTTAATTTAAAGACATTCAAATTCATTTATTGCAAACATAGGTATTACAGGATAACATTGTATTATAGCAACATACCTTAACATACATATTTTCACGGTTATCTTCCATTGCGATAGGCAGAGACTATTGATTTCCATTTGCTACGATCCTGGCCCACCACGTTCGCTTCACCTACCTCCTCATGCATGATCGTCGGTTAAAAGGTGCTCTTAACTGGATCTTTTTTGAGAACGTCCGCAATTTGGTTGTGGTATGTTCGTCGAGGTCAGCCCCTTCCAACTCTTCCATCCGAACTTGCCATGTATACTCGTTTCGTCAATCTCTGTTCATACATCCTCTCTACATCCCCAAACCACTTTAACATACCTTTCTCAATCTTTGTTACTACATCTTGTTTCACATCACACCGCTCCCATAACACGCGGTTCTTCATACCTCAAGGCATGCAAAATTACATTTAAATATTTTACAAATATTTACCTAATACTACTAAGTATAGTATTATATTATCTGTGCCTTAGGTAAGACTATGCTGTATACTAGCTGCAATAACTTGTTCCGTATTGAGTTATCCTCGAGATGCTATCAATCATGAATTTCTCCTATAATCTGAGATTTAATATTTTTCGGGTAGAGGGAGACCAACGAAAAGATGGATTGTGTCAAGGCCGATAAGAGTAACGGAGTGAAGGATGAAATGATGGTTGATAGGAATTAATGGAAGACAAGGACATGCTGCTCCCACTCATGTAAATTGGGACCTGGATTGGATTTGGATGATGAGTGATAAAAATAAAGCTACTTAACCTTCCAAATAATACAACGAACTATTATTAGGTAGGTATTATACTTCCAGCAACCAGAAAGGTATTTTTAGGAACCAAAGAAATATAAAAAGGGTTAAACGGGCATTATAAACATTGTCTTACAAATACTTGGACCTGATTTGATTTCTTCTTGGTAGGCTGACATTAGATTTAGCGATTTTTTACTTATGGTAATATATATGGTTCGTTCGTGTTGTTCTGTTGATCGCTCGTTATAGTAATTGATTGAAACAAATTGTCCCGCTAAGCGAACTTACTCTATCCGCTACCTAATACACAACTTGATTGAGTTACGTACAGCAAAAGCAACACTTTTACTTATTAGTGTACACGACTTAGGACATTATGCGGTAGTATTGACATAAAGTTAAGCTACCAATGTCTAGGTAAATAGGTAACACGGAGGTCACAAGTACACATCTACTTTTTAATGTAGGTTCTAGAATTTTTCCTCCAGACACTTCGTCCTCGGTTTTATTGGTTATTTTATTTATTTTTACTATAATCATATTTTAATAATATCGTATCTACAGCTATGTAAGATATACTGTTTACTTAAATACATAGTGTTTTATATCATGATTGTTCAATCACAAATTGATTAAAACATTTTTAAGTTTTTTCTTAAATTCACCTATATTGAACTAGTTCCTACATTTGACTGCTTCAAAAACGTAATACCAAAATAAATCTTAATTCAGACAATATTCTATCAAATTATGTTATTGTTCGGATTAGGATACCGTCAATCTAGGTTTCTACCGTACTATTTTCTTTACTAGTACATCACTGGAAATAAAAGATTGGAAAATCGTTCCAAACATGCTAATTTTATCAAAAATTGCATTCACTTAGATTTTTTTTCAGTGAAGTTTTTTGGATGAAATGCTAGTTTCCTAGATTAACGGCATCGAAATCCGATTAATAACACAATTTGATTAAATTGTATTTGAATTACGATTTATTTCGGTATTACGTTTGTAAGAGAAATTTGGTTCGCCGGACTCTTAAGTGCGATTACTTCGCTAGATGTCATAAATTTCTCAGTGGTACTCGCCCCCTAATATGTAGAGTACGCCTCTGAATAATAGTCAACAAAATTTGTTTTTATTTTTTACTCTTGTATTATGTTTGTAAGAGAAATTTGGTTCGCCGGACTCTTAAGTGCGATTACTTCGCTAGATGTCATAAATTTCAGTGATACTCGCCCCCTAATACATAGAGTACGCCTCTGAATAATAGTCAACAAAATTTGTTTTTATTTTTTACTCTTGGGTGAGACACATCATTTTTTGTATATTTTTTGACACTAGATCTAAATCCGTCAACAGAATTGCTCAAGATATGAAATTTTAACGAAAAACATGAATACATATATATGAAAATAAAATGCTATATGTTGAGTAAAACACTCGTAGTAAAACCAACTAAAAAGGAATTAAAAGAAGACGAGTAGTACTACAGGAAACTTCAGTTAAAAATGACTGTAAAAAATTGCTGTCCTCAAAAAAATCCTTCAAATATCGCCAAAAACAGTGTTTTAGCACTTTGAGATACATATATCTCCAAATTCTGACATCTTAGAGCAATTCTGTAGCCGGAATTAGATTCAGCGTCAAAAAATATATAAGATATGATACGTGTCATTCAAGAGCAAAATTTTTGTTGACCAGTAAACCCTTCAGGCATGATGGAATGTTCTTGTATTCGTTTTGGTTATTTTTTATTCGTGATAGGCTTACGCTTGACCGCTAGTTCATATTACATGCTTCTTTTTTGGCTCCTTTTCGAAGGTTCGATGAGTAAGAATAATAAACCATGAGGATTTTCCTCACCGATAGAAAAATAAATACTCCACTAGTACACTTCTATTATCTACTGAATAGGCTGAGCTATTTTTAATGCATCAGCTAATTATCCCAAATCTACATGATCTGAAATAATGGTCTAAACTGGACCTTTTTTTCCTAATAATTGAAGATAGTAAGGCCAAAATATACTCTCTGGGACATATCCAACTTAGACAGGTTTTACTTAACATAAACTCAGAAACTATGCTACTCTTGATAATAGTAAATGCTGCTTTCTGAGTGGCTATGTTTTAAGCTAAGCTTATGTGAGCTTTGTAGATATCAGCCTAACTCATAGGCATATACCAACTTATTTACCTATCATGTGCGGCTGGTAACCATGAAATCGAGTGTTTAATTGACAAGTCAAGCAATGTCTTTTTGGGTGTTTTTCTTTATGGATTATTAGGAGCACCTGATAATGTTAAATATTGAGTATTTGATAGTACCTACACCAATTTATTTTTAGATCTTAATGACACAGATGGTATCATAGTTATCCAGTCGTACACTTTCCTCGACCTGGGAATCGATCCTAAGATCTCTTACTCAGCAATTGCACTTACGACTACTGGACCCACGAGGCAGTTTCCAATATCTTCTGTATGTATGATTATTATTATTTTAATCTAGGTATTATTATTATTACATCGGCGGCAGCGATAGTACTAGTACTATTTTTTACTAAATAGAAAAAAATCGATAACCTCAAAACAGTTTCTGGAACAGTTTATGCATAATAATATCTAGATTGTATCGATCATAGTTAATCTCTAATAAGTGTATTTACTAGAATGACAATGACAATGTTATCTCAAGCACTTTACTCCATTAGAGTTGGTAATCCGAATCGCTTAGCTTAATAAACATTGTTCCAATGGTAGAGGTGAAAAATAAATAATAATAAAAACTGCTTACCCTCAAAATCCTGAATGGGCTCTCAGCTAGCAAGCATACTTCCCCAGAGTTCAATTTATCAGGCTGAGCGGGCAGCATGATCTGCAACTCCCCGCCAGGGTCCACCTTCTCCCGGTTATGCCTGTTCTGGCCTGTTAAGGTCCACACCCATTCCTGGAGTAAGACAAAGAAGTCTACGTTCAACCGTCGGTTTAAACGTGGCAGTCACAATTTACCAAGACCCTTGATGGCAGTTATGGTCCTTTCAGTATATTTATTTAATATGTACCTACATCTAAATTAGCTATTGTCCGTGGTTTCACTCATGTCCCAAAAAGTATTTACTTTTTTATTGGATTGATGGATGGAGGCAAACGAGCAGACGGATCGTCTAATGGAAAGCAATTACCACCGCCCATGGACACCCGCAACACCAGAGTAGACACAAATGCGTTGCCAACCTTTTAAAAGGGCATTGGGCCTCCGTTATCCTCAATCCGGCTTCTAATCGGCATATTAAGATTATAAGTTAGACTTCTAGAAATAAAATAGTGAAAACTAAATTAATTTGTTTTTCCCTTGTTACATGTACCTAAGTCATTTTAAATGTTTATTAATATTGGATGTGTATGTGTCGGTCTGTTTGTCTGAATAAAAATGTTTCTTTTCTATTCTGAAACAGCAACTAATTTTGTCCATTCGTGTTTTTTCGTGATGCGCGTATAAACCTAAGACAAACAAAAATTCTAAAGATAATTGTTTTGGCTTCTATTGCTTTGATACAATCCCCTCATTTTATTTTTTCTTAAATATCTCCTATGAACAGACATTAGCCAATTATAACCAACCACAATTTTTAGGACATTTTATTATAATCATTAATTTGACCTTTAAAGGAAGCAGTTTGTAGCGTAGTAGCTAAACCTATTAACGACTAGGCTAAATAATAATAAGAAAATCTATAATAATTATACCTAATTAAGTTGATACTTTGGAACCAAAACTGGGTCAAGCAATTGATGAAATCAATACACCATAGTCTGCTTACGTTTGTCCAGAGTTCACTTTATATATTTACTTTATCCAAGTGAAAATGCAAAATCATATCTGTTGGGAATCGTACCCAACACCGCGCGGGAGTGCAGAAAAGAGCGGAGACGCGCGGGGCGGCGCGGTAAAGCGCCTGAGTCATTGTAGTGAGCGGCGGGTACGCGGACGGTGGCAATGCCGCTCTTGCTCTGCTACGCTCGCGATAACGGAAACCATGACGGACTGTCAACAGATTTGTTTGTTCTCGAAAAGTTTATTTCCATAATTGTGGAGGCAAAATAAACCATTCCTATATATTATCTTAAATACAGTCCACTCATTTCAAGACCCCAGTTTAAACAATATCACCTTTTTCAAAAAGCATTTCTTGTTTCTTTTTAAGTATATGTATTTTTTATTTAACTTGCCTTTTGTGTGTTCTTATAGAACATAATACGTCCCACTAGGTACCGATCTCCGCTCAGAATAAGAGGGTTAGGCTACACTCCACCACGCTGGCGTAGTGCGGGTTGGCAGACTTAACATATCGTCAAGAAAATCATGAAGGTTTTCTCACGATGTTTTCCTTCACCATTTAAGCGAGTGATAATTATTAAATCTTGCCAAAAGTCAGAGGGTGGTTGGCAGTCCAATGATCATATCTCATGAAAGCTTTAAGTGCAGTGTAAAATATTTAATGCTTTTTTTAATAAACCGTTTATTGTTATAACTTTGTTAGAAAGAAGAAGAATGAAACACGATATATTTCTTGCGAAGAAGAGTTAAAAAATATTAAGATTAAAAAAACAAGAAAATAAATTAACGAAAACAAGCAAATTAAACAATAATAATAGTGCGTCTGATCCCCGCAAGGAAAAGGGGTAACGCCTCAGCTTTATGCTGCACTGCGTTACAAAATACTTGCAACACAGTGCCAAGCTAATAAAAAAGTTACTGTTTGATCTTGACGGCCGACGTCCCCCGATGGTAAATGCGTGTCAAAATGAAAAAAAAAAAATGTGTGTAATAAATAGATAATAAATAAATTCAGCTACATAATATCATATTTCAATTATTTAAATTCATTTTATTAGAGTTGTGTGCCCTAAATATGAATTCAGAACACGGTATTGTAACCTAGTCTGTAAGTTATTATAATTCAAACTATAAAGCTTAGTTCGAAGAGTGGAGGGAGACCTTGAACTCGCTCGAAGTTACAACTTTTAATAGCGAAGCTATGTCAAAAGTTGTTCCACGTAATTTTTAACCGTGGCCGTGGCTTGCATTGCACTTGCCTTCACAATGAACTTCGCTTCAATTCATTTATAACTTTTATTATTTCCTAGCATAAAGTTGTGGGGCGCTATGATGCCATAACTAAGGCTTCTGTTATGTAAATATTGGGACTTCTTGAGATTAAAATAAGGTTAAGATTGATTCACTGCCTTCTAGTCGGGTGCCGCCATTTGGTAGTGATATGTTCACCGAGATTGGTGCTTTTAAGTCTTCCATCCGTAGGTCCATTCTCTTTACTTTCTTATTAATAAATTATCTTCGATACAGATATCTTCTTCGCTGTCCCTCACTCTATCTCTCAATGTTACCTACACATTTGTAATTAAGAATTATTCTTTTAATATTCTATTATGGAAAATGTGTTCGCATAGTAACACAGTTGGTGTGGACGCCAATAGGTTACACCCTATAAACAGCACGTTAATTGAGATTAGCTACCGTCCCCCCTTCGAATTGCGGCGAAAACAATTCCTGTCCTGAACATTAGTAGGCGTACGTAGTTGTTCCTGATCTAAGAGTTAAAGCTCCAAGGATGGCAATTTTAAAATCAAGTATAAATTGTCATCTTTAGAGATTCCGAGCTTTCGGCGCACCCTGGCTAGCCTCGTTATCGACATTGTCATCATTTCAGCCTTTTTGTATAGGATAGGAGGACAAACAAGCAGACTGATCGCCTGATGGTAAGCGATTACCGCCGCACATGGACACCCGCAACACCATAGGAGTCACAAGTGCGTTGCCGACCTTTTAAAAGAGGATTGGGCCTCCGGTAACCTCACTCACTCGGCGAAACACAACGCAGGCGTTATTTGTCGCCGGTTTTCTGTGAGGCCGTGGTATCACTCCGGTCGGGCCGGCCCATTCGTGCCGAATCCTATATTTGTCCAGTAGGTATCGTGAAAGTTTGTGTGTATGGATGTATGGATGTATGGATGTATGGATGTTTGTTCGTCTTTCACGCCAGAACGGCTGAACGCAACTGGATGAAAGTTGGCACACAGATAGATTATAGTCTGGAATTGTTATTCCAGACTACGATTATGTCCAGATTATGTGTTCATAGGCTTATACTTTTTATCCAGGTCGGACCCAATTCTGAAGTCTACGCAGACAAAGTCGCGGGCAGAATGTAGTAGTGGAATAGTTTAGTGGTGGACGTAATATTTACAAGGCCGAAGCCTACACATTGGTTAATGTAATTATCCCTAACGTGGACAACTTTATTACTTTTAATACAAACATGTTCATATATTAATGAAGCCATTTATATCAATCAAGAAGGTACGCGATTACAGCACATTTTATAAATCACTTTACTTAAGTAGCGTTTCAGCTATTATCCAATCGATTATTATAATCGTTTCTGAAAGGAGATATTAACAGTTCTAAGGATAACGTTTTATAAGCAATGTTCACATGAAATGGGTTTATTTACTCATAGTAAAATGTTCCAGGAATCAATTTAAGGGTACAAAGGACCATTTTTTTTGCTTAAGCTGGTTTTTTAGAACTTCGTATATTAGAATTCTGTTGGGGCTTCTCGTTGCTCTATTACACCAGAAACTTTCTTAAAACTCTTACTTGTGGGTTTTAAGCTATATATACACTGTAATAGAGCTGTTTCTTCAATCTCCTGCTGTACACAACTTACATATCCTGATAGCTTAAAGTAGAATACTTGAATACAATATCATAATCAACCCATTATATTGTCCCACTGCTGAGCACGGGTCTCCTTTCGAATAAGAGGGATTAGGCTATAGTCCACCACGCTGGCTTAGTGCGGGTTGGCAGACTTCACACGCCATCGAGTAAATCTCTCAGGCATGCAGGTTTCCTCACGATGATTTCCTTCACCGTTTAAGCGCGTGATAATTAACTATTTAATACACACATGACTTCGAAAAGTCAGAGGTAAGATAAAGAACTCGAGACCTTTGAGTCAAACGGTCATACCACTAGGCTATCACTGCTTCTGCAGGCTATTCTGCATACGAATACAATGCATATGATTAAAAGAGGCCAGGATGATGAGGAAATCAGGTGACTAGGAGGTGGTCATGATGAGGAAGAAATAAAACCCGTATACTAAATTACATAAAGTTGTACTAAAGTATACCCATAGTTTGCGCTGAAATTTTTGGTCCATTACAATAAGGCACAAATTTAAACTCCAAGCGTCTACAGAAAACTTCATAAACAAATTCAAAATACAACTCGACTCTTTTTTGAAAACAAATCTATCATCTTAAATAAACCTATATGACTGAATATTAAATATCGGTCTAGTGATCCCAAGCGTGACAGCTACGGTAGAGGTCCTAGGGTTGAGCAGTGTGGGTTTTGCTATGAAATTCTCACTAGCAGCTTTGTGCCCGGTTAATGGCAATAGGCTCACCTCCTATTACATAGGACCTAAACACACCTTAGTACACCTCTGCCTAACCCTCCGGGGAAAACAGGAGTTAAATATTTTAATAAATATGTGTTTAGTATTCTATTAATTAAGTAAACAAGCAAGGTAGTGTTAAACACGATAGGAGGTGCAAAACAATTAATTAGACAAGTAGCAGCAAATGTCCCTAGGTGAGAGCGGAATGCATCGCTTTTACGAACACAATGCAGTCATACTATACAGGATTAGTGAAGAAATAGCTTTCGTCAGTTTTATACGAGGAGACTAAGAAAATCCTACCATATATTGACGACACGTTTGGCGTAGCGATTGGCTTCTGCGTCACGTGTTGTGGGTTCGATCCCCACACGGAGCAAATATTTGTATGATCTACAGGTAGTTGTTCCGGGTCTGGGTGGTTGTGTATGTGAGAATTTGTGTTTGTAAACGCACCCACGATACAGGAGAAAATCCTAGCGTGGGGCAACGTTTTTTTAAAGAAAAAAAAAAATAAAAATATATAACCTAACTATTATAAATGCGAAAGTGAGTTTGTTAGTTTGTTACGCTACCACGCCTAAACCACCTAAACCGATTTAAAAAATTCTTTCATACATAGGAAGCTATATTATCAGCGAGTAACATCAGTTTAATATTTTTTTATTAGATATCCCTACGAAAATTACATAACCCAAGGTATCAAAATTTTGTTTATAAAAGTCATTATTTGACGCGCGCCGCCATTTTGTTGGTTGTTAGAACATTTAGGATAGTATGGAGATCCCTTTAACACTTTATTTGACACGGATCTCGATAAAATTGGGTACAGAGATAGATTATGGTCTAAAATAGCACATATGCTTTTTATCCAGGCCGGTTCCAATACTGAAGTCTAGGCAAGCGAAGTTGTTCCAATAAAATATTGTTAAGCTATTGCATAGCTTCTATCGCGGGCCTTGAGCGTGGGGACCGAATCCAGAAATTCCGTAACGAAAAAAACCTAACACGCTTGTCTCTTTAGTTCAGCAAACCGCCTTTAGGTGGCATTGGTTGTATTACATAAGATGATAAAAACCAATGCCACCTAAAGGCGGGTTGCTGAACTAAAGAGAAACACGCTTGTCTCTTTAGTTCAGCAACCCGCCTTTAGGTGGCATTGGTTGTATTACATAAGTTGATAAAAAACGCTATGCAATAGCTTTACCGCGGCAGTCCCCGAGTGCCACACGTCTTTTATATAAATCGTAGCTAAGTAGTTTATGTGTCTCGCGGTAATAGATCGAGCAACTAGAAATATTTTAGAAACTATATTGAGAAAAATATACACCATATATTTTAAAAGTTAGGTTTTGTGGCTATGTGATGCGTAGACAAGCATTAGTGACCATTCTTAACACATCAAGATCCCTCCGTGCCTCGGAGAGCACATAAAGCCGTCGGTTCCGGTTGTCATACGAACATCTATGAGGATTGTTAGGGGTAGCCAGAAGTCTGTCAAAAATTGTCACGCCTGTCTACCGTAACCGCTTACCATCAGGCGGGCCGTATGCTTGTTTGCCACCTTAGTGGTATAAAAAAAACTGAACAATCTATTTAAACTTAGAATATAATATACCGGTATTACCTAGAAATTGGGTTGCTGGCAGTTGCTTCGTGGCAGTGGCGTAAAATACTGATATTTATCCGTGTTTCATCCTCCTTGTCTAACCGACGAAAAGGATGAGATAAACAAAAGGATTTCCAGTTTCCACAATTTAAACTTACAGCTAGGCCTCTCTTTCTTGGTGTGGTGCCGTATCTATGTGTAATGACTTGCACTGGTGGCATGGCGCCGTCGGGCGAGGATACGATGGCAGGTCCGCGAGCTGCGTGCTGCGCCGGCGGCCTTGCTCCACCACTTAGCAGCCACATACTGGGCATAACATTAGACACTGCAACAAAAGAAAATACACGGTAAAGATTTTGTTTTTGGTTCATAATCATCATCAGACTATATATATCACGAAACAGTGATAGCCCAGTGGTATGACCGTTGGACTGCCAAGTCAAAGGTCTCGAGTTCAAACCCAAGGCACGCACCTCTGACTTTTCGAAGTCATGTACGTATTAATAGTTAATTATCACGCACTTAAACGGCGAAGGAAAACATCGTGAGGAAACCTGCATGCCTGAGAGATTTTCTCGATGGCGTGTTAAGTCTGCCAACCCACACTAGGCCAGCATGGCGGACTATAGCCTAATCCCTCTCATTCTGAGAGGAGACCCGTGCCCAGCAGTGGGACAATATAATGGGTTGATTATGTTATGTATGTTATCAGACTATATTCATCCACCGCTGGAAGTAGGCCTCTCCTAGTGAACGCCACAGGGCCCAATCTTCGGCTTTCCTCATCCACTCACTGCCAGCTGCCTTCCGCAAGTCGTCACTCCATGTGGCCGGCTTTTGGTTACTGAAGAGTTATTAAAGGATTCAGAATGCGCTGTAGAGATTCATAATAATTATCATCATCATATCAGCCAAAAGACGTCCAATCTACTGACTTCCACAAGAAGCGGTTATATACCGCCTGTTATCCCGAGATTCACGATGCTTCGAGTATAATAATGTCGGAGGTAACTAAACTGCACTGGATATTGGTGCAAAATTAGTTTTCAAATTGTGTCTGCAGTTCCTCGTAGCTACAATTATAGCGGAATAGATAGTTACAATATGTAATGTCTTAGTTTCAAACTGCTGCATATAACTAATTATGTGGGTATTTACGAACTAAACCAACTATCCAGGATTCAAGACAGGTGGTTCAGCGAATTTGGCCCTTAGAGACCCAAATTTTATCAAATTCCCTGAACAACGTAAAAATCGAAACTGACCAGACATCTGTTATAATATCACACATTATACTTTCCATATATTTTAAAGTACGTTTATTTACGACGAACCCGTCCGTGTCCACGCCAATTTAAGGAATCCCGAGGACCAAAAACACGCGACAGTTTTTTTGCTACAAAAACCGACCGAGTTAATCAATTAATAGTGTAATTTTACGTGGCTTATCAGGCATCACTCATCGGGCTAATGGTGCCACGCCTCTAAGTCTGAGAAGGCTATCGTAATTATTGGAGGGTTGTCGATTACTAGGAAAAATTGCATCAGTTGCCCCGTGCAACCACTCCCTAAGATCGAAGTGTCTTGGTCGTCACACGTCACCGTTTCCTGCTAGGTGAAAGCAGGGTTAATAAGTACAGTGTCTTCATAAAATATTTATCCTGTAGATATTACAAATATAAAATGTACAAGTATTTTTTTATTAGGTACTAGCGGAGCCGTTATTTTCTATCTGTTGATACTTCAGAGGAGATGTTAAAATGAACTTTAATGGGTGTCTCTTTTAATGTCAAGGTATCATAGTTAACATTATGTGAGCGAAAAAAGAGCATTACATAGCGGCTTAAGAGTAGATCAGTTTCAACCTAATTATATTTTAACCATGAGTCTGTCCCATAACTAACTGATATTGTTTAGGTACATAACATGCCATCACGCCTATATTCCCCGAAGGGCTAACCCTTCGGGGAATATAAATATAGGCGTGATGGCATGTTACAGAGGCATACTAAATGTAGGTACACCCACAGTTCGCTGGTATGTTTAGGTCCCATGTTATAGGAGGCGAGCCTATAGCCATTCACCGGGCACAAATCCAGACTCCGAGCTGCTACTGAGATTTTCACAGAAAAAACCCAATAACACTCTGCTCGACCTGGGGATCGAACGCAGGACCTCTAGTGTAGCAGTCATGCTTGAGACCACTAGACTCATTAGTCTACTGCAGTCAATTGCTTAGGTCGTGCATGTAAAAAATGGAACGTGGAAAATAATTTTTTCAGCACCCTTACATGATAACATCAAAGCTACAAAAAAGAAAAACAAAATAAAGCGATCCGTGAATTAATAGAGGGAAGTACATGTATTTTACTAGATATTAATTTCAATTATAAAAAAGCCAAAACACAAGACAACCATGAAGGACTGCGAGGTGGCCACTTTACCGCGTCTTGTGGGTTCGATTCATACCCGAGGTAAATATTGGTGTGTTGCACAAATATTTCGAATCTGATTGTACATCAAATTACCACGAACTGTCAAATTTCCCCAATGCATAATAAACTCTAATATTTGGAGATTAAATTGAAAATCGATTTAAGAAATATGACAGTTTTGGATACCATTATGTGCTTTATATCCCATAATTGTATGTTCACGAAGTTTTCCGCGACACAGGACTTGATCCCTAGTATTGACGCTTTTTTTTAAAACAAACAATTAATTATATTAAACATATATGTTGTATTAAAAAAGTAGAAAAACTTATGAAGATTTATTCAAAATTTAAATAATTTCTTATTTTGGCCTTCTTCACGTAGTTTCAGCTCGACCTTGAGACACTAAACTTGATAGGTACTGAAACTGGATATTGAAATGAGAACAAAATAATTTATGTAAAAATAATCCACTGTAGTTTACGACAAAGCCAATTTCCATTAAAAATATAATATTTTTGCTGCTTATAATTGAGTGTTAAGAAATACCGGCCTATTGTTTCTGTAAATAAGATTGAATGTTGTGAATCTATATGTTTGTAATTATTCTATGAAAACTAACACATCACACGTTGACGTCCAGCTCACTGATTCAACGCTGCGCTATATATATTTTTAATCTCCGACGAAAAAGAGGGGTGTTAGTAGTTTGTATCTGTGTGTCTGTCTTTCGCATCGTAGCGCGCAAACAAATGGACCGATTTTGATTCAGTTTATTTTGTTTGAAAGGCCAGCCGTTTGAAGATTATCATGGTTTGCATGGATTGCACTCTTTTCTGGTTCATGAAGGGATGTGAGCAACTTCCACCAGTCTGACCAATTTGAAATTTGGTATCCTGTTACTTTAATGATATTGCAAGAACATGGTAGCCTTGTCTTGATGCTGCATGGTGTTTTTATTATTTTAAATTTAATGATAATAAACAACTGTGTTGATTAAATACATTACATGCCATCATGTTAGGCAGAGGCATACTGAACACTAACTGTTCGCCGGTATGATTCATGATTGAAATATAATCATCAAATCCTCCTAACTCCCCGCAGTTACTGGGAACTTGCAATAAAATTATCAGTAAATTTTGCTCAACTTGAGGATGGAATTAAGGACCTTATGCTTAAAAGTCGTAATTGCGGCCACTAGGCCAACGAGGCGGTAAAGTTTTGGAGTTGTTTAATTATAGAAACTAGTGATACCCGAAGCTTGACGAATGCAATGACAAAAGTTAGACCATAAATACATTAATATTTATGTAGCTGTTAACTTAATAAAATAACTGCTATAATATAAACGCTTGGTCTTGGATTCATTTCTTCGGTCGAGTGAACTGTTAAGTTTTCTATAATATTATTAGTAGCACCTTGGAGTTTGGAGTTGTTCATTGTAAAAGTCACGCCCTCTATTAAATTGAACTTAAACATATCTGCGAACTATGGGGGTATATATCTACCTTACCCTTTGGGGAAAATAGGCGTAATGGTATGCTACGTTACGTTAAACTAAAAAGGTTGGTAATAAAATGGAATTTGACATTTATGATACTTACCTACATTGTGACTATATTTTGAACTTTTTTAAGTACTTACCAGAATTACCCTTCTATTTACAAGCTGTAAGATTGAGAGACTAATAATTGAACCTAGTTGTCAACAACGCCTGTCAACCGATGCTTACGTCAGTAAAGGGTTGAATACGCTGCTGGCCTTGGAAGGGAACCTTGGGGAATCGCTCATAGGTTTTTGCGATGTTTTTGACCTCTCTGGAAATAAATGCCCGATTGTTATGGATACTAATTTTAACTAGTAGGTTAGTCACTTTAATTATAAAATAATTCTTATAACGTTTATAATAATTACACTAAAATAGAGTTATCATTTTAATCAACTTCCTATTAATTAGTTATGTATGATTTGTGAAAGGTTTACACGACCGCCATTCTGCGTTATACGATGAAGCGCGCTTGCCTAGAAGAAACCGATTCACTCGTGATTTAAAAGACACCCAGATTATATCTATTGGAGAAGATAAATCATATTATTTAACCAGTATGATTATTCTAATTTTAGAAAAATATATATTTTTCAACAGCATCATTACTGAAGTTATCGTATGTGCGACTTCCTAGGTCGAGAAATGCGTTAATAGAATTTTATATGAAATTCTCTGTAGTACACCTTTGCCTAACCCTTTATGTAATACAAGCGACATTGTATGTTAAGTTACATTACAAAATCATAATAATTCTCCTGTTCCAGTAAAATCTTTCATTTTTAGCGTCCCGTACCTCAAAAGGAAAAAAAAGAACCCTTATATAGTCACTTTGTTGTCCGTCCGTCCGTCCGTCTGCCAAGACTCTTTATCTCGATAACGTGTGGAGGTATTGAATGATCGGTAACATTAAAACCATATACTCAGTTCTACAGTCCCTTGAAGCTGTGAACAAAACAAACTGCTGGTTAATGTAAAAAGAAGGTACGGCCATGAAAACTTATATTTTGACACTCTCAAGGGAATCAAATTTTGTAGGGTATTTTCCGTTGACCTAGAACTATAAAATTTCGCAAGTAATACCGTCTTATACCACAAGTATAAAAGCGGCGGTAGCCTAATGGCTAGGGTTTCGGACTTGCGATCATGTGCTTGCCGGTTCGAAACCCACCCATTGCACTACAGACGAGTACGAGTACCCACTCGTAACACAAGCCTTTAGCTTAGCTGGAGGGATTAATAAGAATACAAGTAGGTAATGTGCGACCCACATTGCTAGTAATCTTTAAAAAAAAGCATAGAAAAAGTTTTAAAGCTATACATTTGTAATTAAATCTAATTACAAATGTATAGTTTTTTAACTAAATCTATACATTTGTAAATAAAAGTCTAAAAATTTGTGCAGAGCCCTCGGTGGGCGAGTTCAACTCGCATTTGTCCGGTATTTTCTGATACCGAATAGAATTTATTGTGGATAGTTCAAACTAACGTCCGGTATAATTGCCATTTTTGTTGTCAACCCATCTAACTCAATTACCGATTACAAACTTTAATGTATACGTTACTAAACTACCCTTACAAGTTTTTTTAGTTTTTGTATCAGAATGTACAGACAACGCTACGACGTTTTGCGTTATAAATAAGAAATTATATTAATGAATATGGTGGATTATAGCCCGTCAATTTTCATCTACGATCCCTGACAGCAATTCCAATAAATTCATTCTGGACTGTCACCTCTATTCAAAGTAGTCAACAAAGTTGAACAGACATAAATTAATATAGATTTTTTTTATTGTTTCAGTCTCTGTATTTTTATTACAAGTATAGATTGAAATACATGTATATCTCATATTAATCGCGGGACACTAATCGTGAAAACGGTTTAATAGATTTTATGTATACTAACATATTAATTAAGGGCCCGCAATTAAATATACCTAAGTATTTCAAGATTAACAAACACAAACTCAAACTCAATTTTTTTATTTCAATTAGACCATATACGGGTACTTTTGAAATGTCAAAACTTCATGCACGGTTCCAAATAGTAGGTCTTATGGATGGCAAGAAACTCCATAGACACTCTTTTAAATAGATAATTGATGTTTACATTTTTTTATTCTATCAATGTGAGTATTGTGGACTTTGATGTGAGTGATAAAAGTAAGTTAACTAAAAAGATAACATAACTGAATCCGGATTGACATGGCGTGTAAGAGTTGACCAGTCCCGACAGACAGCACCCGTTCACGAGCATAACGTGTGTATCAGCGTTGTTCCCACTCAACCAGGTTGTAGGGAATACAACAAACCGACACACAACACCACCATCAGTACGACATTTATGTGAGCATGACCGCCTCTAACTCAGAAAACAGAAGTCAGAAGAAGTCAGAAAACCGAAAGACTTATCTTAGGTTTTGTGAGCGTAACATCAGTCTACACAATACTTACACTTCACAAATTATTATTATTACCTATATCTAATTTTAAATGAAATATTTATGTAAAAAAACATGTCCAGAAATAGTAAATAATAAATAAAACATGTCAAATGGAAATATCATATGCCTCGTGCAAATAATGAATGGAATTGGAAATGGCGACGGCTGTATTCACCGCTCGCTCGCGTGCTATAGTGTGCGAGCGAGAGGTGAATACAGCTGTCGCCATTTCCAATCCCATTCTTTATTTGCACGAGTTATATCATTCTGTTAAACCAACGCAGCCAAAATTGTAAGTCTACGCATACGTTTATTTAATTTTATTTCTTTACCAATACCTAATGATAGTGTATGTAGATCAATGTTGAATGTAAGACCTCAATATATACATACCGAGAAATAATCTATACCTTTAATAAAATTGTAACAGGCCAAAGTCTGTACATTATATTAAAGAAAAACTAGTGGAATCTTTATTAGAGCAACAGAAACCAAAATAACAATTTTAATTTTTTTTGTCTGTCTATCTGTATGTTTGTATGCGCATCACGCAAAAACTACTGCATGGAATTGAAAGAAAGAAAGAAAGAAAGAAATGTTTTTATTTTCGCCCTTATGACACACAACAAATCAAAACGCAACTGTACAATCAAAAACTTATATGTACCTAGCAAAAGGTTGCGCAAAATAGAAAAACAAAAAAGGGGAGCTGGCAACACAACAGGCATGGCCACCTACCAGAGCCACAGATTAAGGAAACTATAGAAGTTTACGGTTCTTGGAGCATAATTTGATCTATTTTTCCTTAATCTATGACCAGTACGAAAGTGGTAAAATTTAATGCAGTTTTTACCGATTTATTGCTAGAAGCCTAACTTAAAATCTGGTGCATGTTTCATCGTGATACGCCGCCTAGAATCGGACTTATTATTATTATATTAATCTTAGCAACAGCTAGTAAAAAATAAAAATATTCTATTCTCTACGAAGTATAAGCTACTATTATATAAGATATTATTATAAAATGAGTCAGATATAATGTAAACTGACGTCACAAATTATATTAATGTGAGAACAATGTCCGTTTTCCGCGACCAGAATAGAAAATTTCTTTCAACGCTTTCATTTTTACCCGGCTGCCTCGAGAAAGACCAAGGGTAATATTTTGTCATCGATTTGAGTTTTAGTTTACCGCTGTTCAATTTTAGTTCATCCTTATTACTAAGCCAGGACTGGGATTGTCTTTTATTTACAGTGCAGAGATTTTCCATAGTCCACCGTTATGGCAGGGTATCACACCGTTAAGGCACTCATACCTACCGACTAAAAACAACCCTTATGGCCACATACTCAAAAGCTATTCTATTTTCATGTAAATGTGATGTTTTCATGTAATTTATTCATGGTAAAAGAACAACAGGTATTCTCTTCCCGTGATGGCTCGCAGCGACGTCACAATTTTACGATCAGTGTTGCCGTTGCATTGCATTATAGCAAATAGTTGACTCAAATTGATTAGATGTAACATAAAAAATCATCACACCTGTATTCCCCGTTGGGTGAGGCAGAGGTCGACTAATACTTATGATAGGGGGCGAGCCTATGGCCAGCTGCTACTGAGAATTTCATAGAAAAACCAAATAACACTGCTCGATCTGGGAATCGGACCCAAGACCACTAGCGTAGCAGTCGCGCTTGGGACCACTGGACTAATGAGACAGTTTTTGTTAGCAATTAGGGTCAATTCATGGTAGCACAAAGTCGAAGTGAATTGAAGCGATATATGTAAAAGTTAATATAGCAAATTCACCCTTTTCCCAACAACGATAAGCTCATATCTCTGCCGAGATTAAAAAACATAGGCGCGCATGGTAAACGCGCGCGTTTGCAGGCGACCAACGCTGCAGATTATCTCGGTAGAAATATGAGCATTATATTGGTGAAATAAGGGTGAATTTTAAAGGGTAAGGTACTAGTACGAACTCACAACTAAATTCATATGTAGCAATAGACAAACCATAAATGAACCGCCACAAGGACCCATAGTACCTACCTAACTACTATTATACCAAAAGAATTGTCTGGAATTCGAGTAACTATAGGCCTAATTTGCGCTAAAAAGACAGCCAACGAGCTGTTTTCGTGATCGAGCCATTGTTTTATAGTCTTGTAGCATGTACACTATTATTCTATTGTTGGTATACTAATAAGACTGCCTCATGTCTAGTGGGTCTAAACGAGACTTCTGCGCTAGGTGTCTTGGGTTCGAGTTGAAATTGTCATACAGCATCTCGGACTTTAAATTTGTGGCAATGGTCTCGCCCCCTATCCTACTGGATTTAAACATACTATGGGTGTATATCACAGTACACCTCTGCCTAACCCTTCGGGGAATACAGGCATAATATTATGTAATTTAATCAAGTCAACCATTTGCCAAGAATTCTTAATGCAATCCCTTATGCATTGCCGACGGTTGGGATATTGCTCTTGGTAAGTATCTATAGCTCTACTTCCACAGGATAAGTACCGTCTTTGTCCCTAGATATGTAACACGTGTTGTTACTAAAACGTTTTACATCAACAGTCAGGAAAGTTCCACTGCGATCCCACTTTTGTAATACCTAGAACCGTAAATATTAATATTCTGGGATCTCTCGCAATCGATTTAAAGTTCAATAAACTTCGTATATTCAAATTAATTCTCAACATAATGTATCCAATTTGGTAATTAATGGTTGTTTTTTGTTGCATTAACGCATGGTAATTATTTTTGATTTTTTTGTAGTTTTGGCAGCTGATTTTATTAAATCGGCTAGTGTAATGAATCGGAAAGACGGAGGTTCGAATTCTGCATGAAGTCGAAATTTTCTTTAGCACAAAATATATCTTTCTTTTTTACAATGGTTATTAGTCACTGATTTCTATATTTCTCTATGTTGTTAAACATATAGAGAATTATAGAGGTCAGTATTATTTGCTGACTGACATTGTTTTACTGAAAATAAAGGTTGATTAGAGGTTGTATTACGTGAAGCTGAAAAATATCGTCGCAAAAACAATCCAGAGGAACCTATAGCGTCCTGCGTGCAGCTTCGACAACGTAAATTTCCCCAAATTTGCCGATGGATTTAAAACAACTTTTATACAAGCCTTGGCTTGACAATAACAAACACAACAAAAAAATTAGGTGCAGTCATTCGGAAGTGATGCACATGCATCCATTTCTGCGATTTATTTTTATTTGTATAGATTGGCTGATCCTTTAGACCTTGTCCTGTGCAAATTGTTATCTGGAAAATTCCATAGAAAAAAAGCACCTTCAGTTTTCCAGAATTTTCCGATTTTGCCAGTCAACTTTTAAAGTTTTTCATTTCCCAAATAGTAGGTACTTTTAAAAACTGCAGCATTTAATGTTTATTTATATACTTACTTAAATATTTAAAAGTCTTTGATATAATAATTTATAAAATAAATCAGAAAAATGAACTCTCCCTAGTACCTATACTCCTAGATTTAGTACCTACTATCACTACCTAGTTCTTTGTAAAGGAGGGTACCTACCTATAGTCTCAAAAAAACGGAATAACTCAATATTTAAAGGTATGGTGCAACTATGAAGGACGGCAAATAAGCAATTAATCACAACTACGTAATCTACACACACACGCAGACAAAATAAACATACTAGGTATACAACTAAATACTTTATTACAAGCGTTTATGGGTGTAATTGCGATAACCAGAGCAAACCTACCTGTCTACTTAATTTAGATAGGTAATAACAGCAAAGTATGAGTCAGAGAATACAGGATGACGACACTCTTTAATCTCAAAGTGCCGCATAGATTATGTTTCCAAGTCCACTATAGAATATTCACATAATTATCATCTTGTTAAGTGAATCATACGGCCCCTAAAGGTTTTAATAACGAATATTAATTGATCAAAGATACGACTCACCTTAGCACTGCTCTAAGGGTCCCGAAGATGACTGGACCGCGACACATCTTATAAAAAATACCTGTTGCTATTATGAAGAAAAAAAACCGGATAAATGCGAGTCGGACTCGCCCATCGACGGTACCGTACAAATAGTCGGAGAGCTCCGCGAGGAAGCGTTGTGTTGGCAGTGGGGGGATGTTTTGTTACCGCCGCTGTCATGCAGGGCAGCATGTCTCCTATACTGCCAACCCAACAATTCCTGCTTAATTTACAGGGTGAGTGATACCCCTGGTGTTGCAAGCGTCCATAGGCTGCGGTAACCACTTACCATCAGGCGGACCGTATGCTTATTTGCTATCTTAGTGGTATAAAAATAAAACTTCGCCCATATAACGATGATTCTACATTGCTACTATTGCGATACAGTATTAATATAGCTGCGATCAGCATAAATCCAGTTTACAGGGTTGGGTTGATCTGCCTGTCTGTGCATTCGCAGGCGCGGCACTCTGCAGACATAGAAAGGCTACTAAATGATTAGAGGTAAGAAAAACGCCCTTACGTCAGACCTGTCTTCAGGAAAATATACAATTCGAGTACTACTATTGATTAGAGATAGTGAGATACACAGAACAGAAATAAAGTAAAGGGCGATTTGTCATGAATTTTTATACGTTTTACACGCAATTAATTATTGTTGTTATATAACTTCTATTATTTTCAATTCAATTCAATTAAGTATAGACATAAAAGAAAATTAATTGTTATCATGCTAACAGTTTGATGTTGCTTGATGAATGTTATATTTTTTTTTCTCTGGAAATAACTTCTATTATACTTTTCGAAACCATGTGCATAATATAATTAAGTTTATTAGGTAATTCTCAAGGTTACTCTCGCATCCCAAAGGATTTTTTGTGACAAAAGGTAAACTGTCCTTTTCTATGTCTAAACTATCTCTATACCAAAATGTATAAAAATTGGTTGGGCTGTTTATGCGAAACGTAAGATACAAACAGACATGCAGAGTAATATTTGCATTTATAATATTAGTATGGTTAATCATTCGCTGAAAAGATCAACGAAAATATTGTGAGGAAATCATCAAATCTGAGAAACTTCCTTGATGGTAATTAGGTAAGTTTTCCAACCGGCACTAAGCTAGGTTAGTGCGCTATAGCGTATAGCCTGACCGAAGCCTACAACTTTTTTTTTGTGTGGAAATCCTCATGGACTTCCGCCGCCCGGGGAAGGCGACGGCGCGCTTCGAACTCCACCCAGAGTGGGTGACTTACCGACACCACACGGGTGTTTCGCCTCAACTCTTTTTGCTGGGGTTACGGGAGCGAGGCTTCATTCCTCCGCGACCGCAGAAGCTTACAACTATAGCCTAACGTCTCTTATTTGAGACATATGCAAAGCTATGTGACCATAAATTGATTGGTGGTGACGAATTAATGTAATAATATCAAGGTCGTTAACTAATTTGCGATTGCCGTGATGTTGCAGTTTCTGCGGTAGCGGCAATATCTATTACTATTATATGATAAACCTGATCGTTTGCCCCATCCGAAATAAAAAAAGGATCAATATAAAACAAAAACAACAAACAAAGAATTGCCATTCCCTGCTAAATATAGTCTTTTTCTAGCTGCCTGACTGTTTCACTGCTACTCGTATGAAAGTCCAATTCTGTTTAAATAACAATACATGTATAATTTCTGACTACGCTGAAATGTGGCTTTGTATTGCATTTTAATGCACTGTGTTGACTAAAATGTAAATTAGTGGATTAAATTTTGTAATTCAGAGCTTGATTTGAATAGATATCTGTCTCACCAACCACTCTCTGTTGTACAACTTTAAAAAAATCGTTCATTGAGCTCTGAAGGAAGCTTTGAGTACCTATTTCTGAGAGCTATTATATATAGCAATTTCAATTAATCAGAAAGCTGAAGTGGAAATGGGCATGTAACATCTCTCTAAGGCACAACATACTATCACACATATATTCCCCAAAGAATTAGGCAGCACACCAACAATTTACCGGTATGTTTAGGGACCTTGTAATAGGGGACCTAGGAATGCAACCCAGGTCCAGTCGCGTTGCATTCGCACTTAGGACCACTATGAGGCAGTTATGGAAGTTATCTCACGGAGAACTGACAATTGTTAGAACAAACGAATTCATTTATTGATATCGCATTTATGTAAACGTGGTGAAACAAAGGAGTGCCGAAGATTAGGTTGTGTAGCGTTCACTGGGTGAGAAATATGTTGAGCTGGGGAATAATAATATACGTTAATGATTAATATAATGAGGAACATCACCCGTAGAACTGATGGCCCCTAGGGCAGAAAGGTTCTCGAGTGGAAACCATGCACCGGGGAACGCAGTGTGGAACCTCCAAACAAGATGGACGCACGACATAGTAAAAGGTCGCTGGATGTGATTCGATGCAGGAGGCATTTGGATATAACCCGTCCTTGTAGAAGTGTATAGAGGAGTCTTTTGTTCAGCAGAGGACGTCTTTAGGCTAATATTATAATGATGACTCAAAGAAGAAATAAATGAACGAAACAATTATTCGCCTTTCGTTATGCCAAATTTAGTTCTAGATGACCGCCTAGAATTTCTCTTATTTAATCATTCATCACTTGAGCTGTGAATATTCTAAAGATTAAATTATATTAGAATATTCTCAGCTCAGGTGATAAAAGATTAATTTTATAGATTTATCTATAAGTTTAACTGTATAAAGTAAAGTAACACTATCGGGTTCAAAAACGAAGTATCATGTTTTTATTGGATACTCTGAGACTTCAATATTTCATTCCGTGCGACATTGAATAATGGGATCTCATACGCTGTTTGCATGAAAAATCTTAAGATAACCTGCTATTATAATACTTGGTGAGATATTTTTATGACGGTAACGAAAGAAGATATGATGAATTTACTGTAATAATCATTATTACATCATCATCATTATTTATTAATCGTTATTTAAACAAACAATATGTCAACGGTTTGATCGATTCAGACTGATATTTTAATACATAATATATTTTGATTTTTTACGCTAGATAGACCTGTCGATTTCCAGGTCGAGCAAAGTGTTATTGGGTATGAAATTCTCAATAGAAGCTCGGAGTTTGAATTTGTGTCCAGTTTAGGCAATAGGCTTGACCCCTATAATGTGTTTTTTAATATTATTTAATTTTAGATCAGCGAAAAACGGATACATATAGAAAGAAAGAAAATATAAGTACTAATCATAAGACTCGTTAGATTTTTAAATCGCTTACCATCGTCGTTAGCGTCGCGTTCCATAATTTTGAGAGGTAACCCATTTTAATGTCCCACTGGGTAGTAAAATGGGTTACCTCTATTGCTCTGCGCTTCTAACTATTAAGAAGAGAAGATTTAGCATAATAGCCTATTGCTATTATCCGGGCAGAAATCTGAATTTGCAGCTACTACTGAGAATAACCCAATAACACTGCTCGACCTAGGAATCGAACACAGGACGGCTATAGTCGTGCTTACAACCACTAGACTAAAGAAGGAGTCTCATAGTTATAGAGAGTAGATACCGATTAACGTTACATAACAGCTTCGGTTGCCTGGAAGAAATAGGCCGCCCATTGTATGTTTTTTGTCCCACTATGTCCTGTCCAATGTTTTATTTAGTGTACAATAAAGTATAAATAAATCCCTTATCAACGTTTGCAATGTTCTTGCTTTTATAAGAATTGTCCAGGGTTCAATTTTAAAGTCCGGCCAAATTTTAAAATTAAGATATTAAGGCCAAACCCAAAGTGAATTTTAAACATTATTGTCAAATTAACACAATATATTGTAAAAACATTCATTTGAAAATGTCTGAAAAAATTAAATCCATAAAAATTGCGGATTTGTGGTCGTGTGCGCCCATTGTCAAACTTATGTTTTAATGTTTGCTATCTAGGTTATTGAACTGAATAGTGTAGTGGTAACTATATCCACGCGTTCTGTAATTTAGAGGCGGACAGAATAAAATCATGTGGAAAAAAAAGTTTAATTTTAACTTTTTTATTTCGTAGTTCCAAAATATTATCGACTCTGAACAGCCTTTGTAAATTTGGCTGGTCATTGAAAAATAACCCTGTATAAAACATCACAAGAAAAATTCGCGGGCGTGATGTTAAATTTACAGTTAGGATTTTACTATCTCAACGGAATTGCGCATAATTTGACTTCATTTGCGTAATCCGACGGTGAAATTTGGTAAAATGTATACTTGATTGTAACAGTTGTTGGCAACCCCCTGGGTGTATAAGGGTTACGCGTAACCTTGGTCGTTTTTTGGGAGCAGTATTATGTCACTACAGCAACTCCTCTATAATCGATCCTTAAGGTCTATGCACACGGCATATTTTTAACGCCGCGACGACGTGCAGATGACACGCGCTAACGCACTTTAAACGTAGGTAGTAAACATTTGCACACGTTCAAAAATTATTTTTTCTTTATAGTCTTACGCTTGACCGCCAGTTTATTTAGTGGCGCCCGTAAACGTTCATTTGTATCGATATCGATTTGTGTGTTTGAAAATTGAACTTTGAATCGATACAAATGCCACTATCTGCTTTTTGGTCTACTACAACGCTGTGAGCGTGCGTCATCAGCGCGTTAAAAATACACCGTATGCATAGGCCCTTATGTAATATCTATAACAACCCATTTTAAAAGAATAATTATATTGAGTGGTCCTAGGCGCGACTGTTACGGTCCTAGTTTCCTACTAGAGATCCTTGTATCGATTTCCAAATAGTGTTTTTAGTAGCCCGGAGTTGGGATTTTCTATTCGTTAATGGCAATGGTCAATTAAAATAGAGGGCGAGCGCCCTCTATTTTAATTGACCGCAAAAATTTTTTTGATTAACAGCGTGTCCAAAATGTTCTCTAACAGCCGGTTTTTATATCAAATCCATCGATAGATTTGCTTACTAAAGATAAGGTTTTGACATCCAAATACGAGTACCTAAGTAATCTCAAGTAAGCAAATATACGTTAGATAACGTATCGGATTTAACAACATTTTTACTGAAAGAAAAGGGTTTCTCTAAAATATAGGGGTTATTTAAAATATCTCCAAAAGCTGTGCAATTTAGTTTGAAATTTGCTTGCAAAGCAGACGATGTCTACAAGTAAGCTGAAGAAACGATGCAGCGCAGCGCTAGAATTAAGTCCAAGTTAAACCCCCAGTTGAGATTAAAAGCATGAACCAAACTGAACCCCTTTCGCTCAATCAAAGATTTTTGTATATTCGTACTATAATATTATAAAAAATAGTTTTCTTTATTTCTTACTACCCTAATTACTGATCCAATTCCAAAATACATTTTTGATGAAAGTCAAACTTCACATGGTATTATTGGAAAATGACGTAGCTTTTCAAGACAAATAAAATATAATATTAGTTTATTTCAGATTAAAATACACAGGTACGTAGTATATAATACTAAATAGATTTAAATTACTGTCAAAACATGATAATAATGGTCCATATCTTGGAAAGCATAGCTTTGAAAACGGTTGGTTAAGTTGGAAAGAATGGTTACGTTGATAAAGACAACGGTAATACCTGCATGTCACCGTATTCTTGAAAATAAACGATATAATATTGAAATATATTCGAAGACTGGAAAAACTGGAAAAAGAGGTCGAACTGAAACTGAACTCTAGCCATTCAATAAAGTTCTCATGTGCATAGTAAAATTTCATTAAATGAGGAGTTGTAATTATTGAAAACAGTTTTTATTATTTCTCCTGTACCTATCAAATAAAATCAAATCGTTTATTTGTGATACATGGGTTCATTATAATATAATTATATACTTAATAATGTTCATACCATGATCAGCCACCAGGGCATGCAAATTATTAATTATTATATGGCGAAGACTGCCTCATTGGTCTAGTGGTCCCAAGCGCGACTGCTTCACTAGAGATTCTGGGTTCGATCCCTAGGTCGAGCAAAGTGTTATTGTTTTTTCTATGAAATTCTCAGTAACAGCTCGGAGTCTGGATTTGTGCCCGGTGAATGGCTATAGGCTCGCCCTCTATAACATGGAACTTAAAACATACCGGCGAACTGTGGGTGTACATTAAGTACGCCTCTGCCTAACCCTTCGGGGAATACAGACATGATGGTATGTTATGTATATTGCGAATATGATTGTAAAATTCTAAATTCCATTAAAGATTAACTAAGAATTCTATTATTACTGTCAGTCACGCAGGACATATACAAGACAATCAATATCAATAAATAATCGTCAAGCAAACATGAGATATTTAAAAGAATCTGGCGATAAAAAATAACAATTTTCTACAAGAAGTTGCAACAATTTATTTTTAAAGGCATGAATTCCTATATTATTTTATGTTATTGGGAATCTTATTGTAAATCTTTGTGGCCATAACAAACACAGTTTTCCCAAAGAGAGTAGTTCTATACTGGCTGGTAAGGTTATTATATATAGATACTTCTCTATCTCCCTTAGTTGCATTTTGCGTTGTTCGCAAATTACCTTCCCTTGCCCAACAGTACGACCATTATTAAATACAGATATAATATAATATGAACAGAAATAAAATAGCCTCATTGGTCCGAAGCGCGACTGCTAAGCTAGAGGTCCTGGGTTCGATCCCCAGGTCGAGCAAAGTGTTATTGACTTTTCTATGAAATTATCAGTAGCAGCTCGGAGTCTGGATTTGTGCCCGGTAAATAGCTATAGGCTCGCCCCCTATAACATGGGACCTAAACATACCAGGCGAACTGTGGGTATACATTAAGTACGCCTCTGCCAAACCCTTCGGGGAATACAGGCGTGATGGTATGTTGTTGTTGAACAGAAATAAGAGCGTTCCTTGTCATCACTCACTCACTATTCACTGACCTGTTAGCATACCCGTCTGATCCAATTTTCTTCGTATATGTTTTGAAATGAATAGTTTTGACCCATATCAACCTTGTAAATTCTAAATATTGCGAGCACCGCTCACTAAGCCGCTGGGACCTTACGGATTTTGTATATTAGGAACGTATATACCTTATTTAGCTCTTTATAACTTGATTAGAATATTAATTTTGCCTCAACACGCACAAATGACGAAATGCTTTTTCTAGCGATCTATTGGATCGCCAATTTTTTTGTAGGCACGAAACTAAGTATTGGTCTATTTTTTTATTACGTTCATTATTGTGTCTAAGGTGTCATATCTTTTGACTGAGCATTACCTCCCAAAATACAGGCTTCAGCCTAATCTGGGAACCAGTATCAGTATCTTTTAGTAATAACATTGTACCATTGATTAAGCTGATCTCATTGTAGTATTCTTTGTGACAAAATAATAAACATTTATTATTATTATTTCCTTTATTCAATATATTATTCCTTTATTATTCCATTCATTTATTCATATATCTTATTTGTATATATTTTTATAAAAATAAGAAAAACATTAAAAAATGTAAAAAAATAGTCATCGGCGTCGGGAGCAGGGTCCAAGCTACCGGTGAGAGGCCCCAGAGAGAGAAATCTTCTAACAATGCGGGTCGTGTCCAGAAGTACTGCTTTCTATATCAAGCCCTTGATCCAGCCAATAATTAATGGGAGCCTCCTTAGGTGTCGGTCGAGGCTCTTGGCTATTAGAACTTAGCTTATTATTATTAATTGCTATTAGAGATTCTAAAATTAAAAATACATTTTAGCCCAAACTATAAAAGTGTGGACATCAGGCTAGACAATAATATTACTTAAAAAGTTTAGGCCAATAAGGATCAGCTAAATAAAGTTAGCCTTCTACAGTTTTCGGCGAGTCAAAATACGTCCGCTTTTCTATTAAATTCTTAGTCGCAGCTCAAAGATTGGATTTGTGGCAATAGGGTTGGCCCTGATTACATCGAACGTACGCTAACATATGCTAGAACTTTGGATGTACATTAAGTAGTACCTACACGTTTTATTATCCCTTATCGTCGAGGTATCGAGGTTTTGATCATTAAAAAACACGTTATGTGCTAAACAGTTTCGGAAGTCGAGTCGGCGCCTTTGGTTTGATCGGATCTTTTGATTTCGCCACCGACTTCCGAAACTGTGTCGGACATAAAAGTATTTTTTATATTTTTGAAAGCGGTTTTACTTTTTCTTAAAAGTTATTTTATCGATGTTGCAATTTGATCAAACCTCGTAATTGATTTGAGGCGGTGCTACTTTTTCTTAAAAGTTATTTTATTTCAACATTTTGAGTAGCGAGTAGAATTTTACGTATACCTAAATGATGATATCAAAATCAATCAATACTTGCATGTCCTCCAGAGGAGACCAATGAACTTAACCCTAAAATAGTTCTATGCTCGTAAACACAGAAACACAAGAAAAATACGCAGTATTCAGCCCACAACGGCGAAGGCATCGCAAGGCTTCGCGAGTTGATTAAGACATTCAATTACAAAATAACAACGCCAGTAATATTTGGATGCGGTATCAACATACACCGAACTGCTTATGTTACAAACACCCACGAGAATCACGACTTTTTATCTAATAACAGTTTCTGTAATTGTTTAAACCTACTTATCTATATTTAAAAAATAAACTGTATTCTAACCCGTTAATATTTTCATGCCTGTTATTGCCGTTTGTTACTTGAAGGGTTAATTATTATTTTTTTAAATAAAAGAGTGCCTATTTATTTAGATTCTTACCGTCTCCTGTTTAGAACCATGCATCATTTGACAAAAGTGCTTGTTATTATGGTCTAATTCAAATAAAATATTTGATTTGCCTTTGAGTTTAGTTTACTACGAATATAAACAGAAAGTTGAGAAATCCTGCACGTCTGTAAGATTTTCTCGACAGCATGTGAAGTCTACCAACCCTTAGGTCAACGTGGTGGGAAACGAAGCGAGCATAAGTGCCATCTAATGATAAGCGGCAACCGCAGCCTGTAGACCCCAGCAACATTAAAGGCATCACTTGCGCATTGTCATCGTGAGACCTTAGTTGCGAAGTCACGTTTTGGATTCTTTTCCCTACCTTATTAACAACCCGTTTACATTTACCTTCAAGCACATTTTTGTCTCGTTTCTCTCCTGAAAGACGTGGTATCATAATAAATCTCAAGGTCACTCAGCGAGCTATGGAACGAGCTATGCTTGGCTATAGAAGAACTAAAGTTGCCAAATTAGCTCAAAGGATTAGCAAGCTTAAGTGGAAGTGGGCGGGGCAAATAGCTCGTAGAACTGATAGCCACTGAGCAAAAAGGTTCTCAAGCAGAGACCACGCACCGGAAAGTGCAGTGTGGGACGACCTCCGAGATGGACGGACGATCTGGTAAAGGTCGCTGGGAGTCTTTGGACGCAGGCGGCATAAAATTCGATCCTTATAGGAGTCTTTGAGGGAGGCCTTGGTTCAGCAGTGGACTTCTATTAGCTGATATGATGATGGTGGCATTAATGTAGCTGCAGAATATTTGGCAGTATCGTGTTACCAACCTAGACAAACTGAGGAGCAAAGTTTTACCACCTAATTATTATTATTATCAGCCCCGTTTGTCCCACTATAGGGCAAAGGCGACCCTACCCTCCTAATAAATAAGTGAAATTCCACTCGCTTCGTACATCAGCAACAGAGCGTGTACCACCACGTGGTCCTTTTGGGACTTCATAAATTAATTAAAAGCATAATAGTAAGTCTATAATTTTGCGCGTTGAGTAATCACCATTGATAATTTGGGTTTACGTTTTAAGAGCATTACATCGCTCAAATCCAAAAAACACCCTAGTTTTAAAGACGTTTCTAGTGGAATCCTTATGTGCGTTTGCCATATAAAAATATATGTTATACTTAAGGCCATCACAAACAAATTGTATTGTTTAAAATTTTTATAAATTAGCTCCAATTTTAGATAATAATTGAAGTAAATAGCCCTTTTTTATCTTATTTGTATTTTTTCTCTTTAACGGCTTAATAGTTAGTCATGAATTTTATACCAAAAAAATTATAATGACGTAATTAACGATTTGTATTGTTTTTATTTTCTTATTTTTTTAATATTTTGAAATAATAAAGAAGTACCCGAAACCTCACTAGTACCCCGCGTGAAGGACCCCCGCAATGCCTGTGACTAACAAATACTAGCACAAAGACTAAATCCTCAAGGCCATTGGGCAATGTAATACCCTTAATGTACCAAGTGACATACCAGAAATTATAATTATTTTCTTATGTACTCTGTCTTCTTGTGACTCTTTCTATCGATATTTGAGGACTTAGTATTGTTAACATAACATACCATCACGCCTGTATTCCTCGAAGGGTTAGGCAGAGGTGTACATGTGTACACAGTTCACCGGAATATTTAGGTCTTTTAATGTGTAGGTCCAACTAATAATTTTATAAAAATCCCAATAACACTTTACTCGACCTAACAGTCGCGTTTAGGACTATGAAATTGATTGATGATATTGTTAATTTAATTTAAATGTGGTAATACCAGCATTAAAGTGGTGCTCTTTGTTATTGAAGTAAATACGAATACAAATAAGTATCCAATAAAATTATACAATAACAATTGAAGACATGAGTTGATGAAAGTGATTCTGATGATGATGCTGATTCATAATTTATCAGGAACGAGTTGCAAAGTTGTCATTATTATTTTGTGGATATTTGTTTATATTAGTTACTTTTAGTTAGTAATACTGGACGAAATACTAAATAATGTTGAGTATTTTTATGTAGTCGGTAAAAAATAATACAAAGTTAGAAATAATAGGATTTATTTAAAAAAATAGGAACATAACACCTTTTTCCACAGGTGAGTTTACGAAAAAAATAACAAATAGAAAATGAATGAGCGTAGTAAGTAACACAAAAACCTTCAAAGTGTCTGTTTATTGGTATGAAATAGGTTTATTTGCATTGGGCAAGTATAGTTTCATAATAATAGCGGTATTCAGGCTTAATACATGGAAGTTCATCCTTTATATTAGCTTTTTTTTCGGATGAAACCGTCCCATATTTTCTTCCGATGCGTTCTCTCTCTCGCTTACACCTTCACGAAAGAAAGAGTTATGTGCGCACTTGACGCTTTCATTCATTGCGCAATTGAAAGAATTTATTTGATAAAAGGTACGGGTCTATGGTTAAGTGCCCTTAACACTTTCATACATTTTTGCGACTGCCGACCTCCTACACATAACACTTTCATACACCGATTATCTTCGTTTTTAGACATATTTCAACAATGTTTGAAAGAACAAAATGCGTGTAAGGACATAGCACCTTCATTTATGCTATAAAGTATAAAAATGATAAAATGTTACATATCACCTTCATCCACTCATGTCTTCAATTATTACTTATTTATTCTCGAATTGTCCTACATTGAGCAAATGCCTCCCCGCTTTTTTCATACAATTACATTGAGAAAACCCTTTTCGTTCCGTGAAGGTACTATTAGGTATTGATATATGATTTTATCGATGTAATACTTTTCGGATAACAAGTAAAAAAAATCCCCGAATATCACAATGAAACTTATTTGACAATACAGTGACAATCGTCACGGGTACCAACATATTACCGACGATGATGACGCTGCCACATTAAAAAAAATGCTAGATTATAATATTATTTGATAGACAAAAATCTAATTCCAAATAGGTATTATGTTCACTTTCATGAATATTTTATGTTTTTGGCTTAAACTTTGGTCAGAGAATCAGTATTGGCATCCAATGTGGCAATGCAGTCAGGCTCCTGAGTACGGTTTCGGTCGATAGCGATGCGGAGGAGTTTTTTCATGCCCTTATTTAGTTATGTTTATCTAGTTTTATTAAGTTCTGCTTTTATTTGATAATATGATTGTTAAACCGAAGTATATGCATGTTAGCTTGTTGTTGAATGATCTGCTAAGTTCACTGATCTATACTAATATTATAAAGAGGAAAGATTTGTATGTATGTTTGTAACGAATTGGCTCAAAAAGTAATGGACCGATTTCAAAAATTCTTTTGCCGTTAGAAAGCTACATTATCACTGAGTAACATAGGCTATATAACATCACGCTACGCCTCTAAGAAGGCCCTAAATGGAGCAGCGCGGTAGAAACCGCGAGCGGGTCGCTAGTATAGTATATGTTTCTTTCAGATCGGTCAGTAGAATTATAATATAGTGTACCACAATGACATTATATAGTTAAACTAGTGGACCCAGCAGACGTTGTCCTGCCCTGAAAATAACCCAAAACTCGATTGCAGCGCCACCTACCGGGTCCAATTGTGAATCTAAACCATTCCCAGATCCCCTTGAACAAACACAAAAAATTTCATCAAAATCGGTCCAGTCGTTTGAGAGAAGTTCAGTCACATACACACTCACAGAAGAATTATATATAATATAAAGATAGAGGTAGACACGTTATCATCCTTCAAATGCGAATATTGTTTCGTGGGCAACGTGTAATTTTTAGTGTCACTTATGCGATTTACCGCCCTAAGGCGCAGAAGTGTGTTTGACAGCGCTATTGACAGCAATAAATTTTAATTTTATATATATGTGCCGTCTTGTGCTGCGATACTACATAAATTATTATACTGAAGTAAGAAAAGAGCATGTAGTATCTTATCACAAGTAAAATAATAAATTCTTAGCTTCCGTACAATGTATTTCATTTTTTTCGTTGCAAATAATATTTAAAATGAAAGAAAGAGTCAGGCCATGCCTTATTAGTATGAGAGAAAGGGTCCCAATACTTTTCATGTCACACGTCACTATATACGGACATACTGGACATATCAAGTCTGTCATTTAAGACAACTGCTTAGTGCTATTTCTTTTCATCTTCGGCTGCCTGTATCTATGCGCGCTATGGGCGCTCATTAGGAAAGCCTAAAATGTTTAGGATTATAGCGCGACTCAATTTTAAATGACATTTACTATGAACATGGCGTATTATATCATTGGTGTACCAACATCAGTTGTGTATGTGCAAACAGCACACAAATAATCTGTAGTTCATCTCAAACCTGAGGTTATTTGCAGACCTTGAAGTGTTAGTATTTACATGAATAACCTAAATAACTATTATTAGTAACTCATACAATAAATAGAACACAATATAATAGAAGTAAAAATATACTATATAATAGAAATAAAAATATAACAAGCGCCCGTAAACCTACTAAGAGCCGACCTGTGTGTGCAGTCTCACCCATCCGCCAAGCATTGGGCAGTTCCACCGATCACTCAATGCCCTCAACATGCTGTGGAAGCTTATATTTATTCTGTGTACGTATTGATGTAGGTACGTATTGATATTTCTCACGTACGCGCGATAGCTGCTAGATTATAAGTTGTATTGCTTCGGACAAATCATTAAAGTTCACTAAGCGAAAAGGTCACAGCAGTCGATAGTTCAAGCTTTAGAATATCGGTTTAGTTTATGTTTAGTATCGATACCTACTATCGATACTATGTGATATGTGATATGATACTATGATACGAGGTAGGCAGGTAAACACACCTGTTATCACCAATAAGATCGGTGTATATATCTATTTTATTTTACTTATATTTTATGAAAACATCATTAAAGATTGCCAAGAATAACAATAATTACCTTAAAAAGTTATTTCGTTATAATGAACCCAAACATTCTAAAATAAATGTCGTACGCAACATTGACACAATAAAGATGGATAGTGGATACAATATACTTGGATATCAATCCACAAATTGGTGAATGAACACCTGTTTGGCATCACGCCCATTGTATATATCATGTATCATATGGGGGTCACGCAATGAAGGTTAATCAGGGTTATAAATGAAATATTCACATGACTTTGAGACCAATATCCGCGTTCCTTGCGAAGTATGTGCGGTGTAACTCGGAATAATAGAATAAGGAACAGCGTGATAAGACAACGCTGCAGGTTGAAAGATGATTTAGTGACACGTATTGAAAAGAATATGCTGAGATGCTTTGGACATGTTGGAAGAATGAATGAGAGACGATTAACGAAAGGAAGTTATAAGGCAAACGTCATTGGCATTGTGGGAAAAGGTCGCCCTAGAAGGACATACGCCGATCTTATACAGGTCAGGTGCGTAGTACTCGCAACCGGCGCGTATTCGTTCTTTATGCAAGAATCGTAGTAAGTGGCGGTCTATAGTTTCTGCCTACCCCTGTAGAAAAAAGGCGTAGGACCAATATACACTTCAGTAGATATCTATTTAAAATAGGTATCAAATGTTGCTTGTGAGAATTAAAACATGTTTTATGACGTCAAATATATCCCTTAAACCAATAAAACACACTGATGAAATTTGGCAAAAATATGAATTTTTGTCTGGGTCCAGATGAAAATGGGGTGTCAACCACCATTGTCCGACGCGGCGGAGAACGTGTTAATTTCCAGCTAAGAATCGAAATCCTCTTTGGTTTAAAATAAATGCAAACATACACCAGTACACCTCCGCCTAAACCTTCGGAAAATAACAGTCGTGATGGTATGATATATTGTTATGAAGTAAATGGTTTTTTTTATTAGGATCTCCAACAAAGAATACTCCTTACGTGCTATAGTAGTGTTTACAATAAAAGTTATTCCTAGTGTTTCCTCAATTACAGGAGACCACATCATGAAGTAATATAAAACAGACAGACAGAAAGTTGAATTAAATGCACTTAGGATGTAAAATTAGAATTAAATTGAATATAAAAGCTTAATAAAAAATACATATATACAGCCAGAAATTTATGACGCATTGCAAATTAGATTTACAAATATAGTGCAATAAGTTGTAAATAGGAGTTTAAAAGGTTTTCATATTTCAGGGTTGGTCCCATAGTAAAAGTTGTTGGTATTCATTACTATGTCCGTTTTACTGCGGGAAAACAACAATTTAAATTTCATTTAAATTATATATAGGTCCTATGTATAGGTATTTATATATAGGTCTTTGGAGTGAATTTTTTTATTGTCATTTAATAAAGAATTGTAATCCTCCAGAGTAACAATAAAATAATTTGTCTATTGTTCCTTGTCAGGTTCATGTTTTTATACGTTTTAACAAGCGACAGAAGAGATCCTTCTTCATCTTCTTTTCAAATAAGTTGTGGGAGTCAATCCTACATATTTATTCCCGTAACTTCTTTTAAAAAATCACTAAAAAGGCAAATTGCCACAATACCTAATTGTACATTACTGAATAGACTTTCCTTAGACGACGCTCTCCATATTCCGAAACAGAATAATGGGAAAACATAACAATGTTCTCGTAATAATGTCATGGAACGTGGAATGCATAAAAAGCGCTCTCGAGACGCTGTGTGGCTATAATATATGTAAGTAAAATAGTATTACTCCTTATGTCTTCCGAATGGCTTGATGGTTTTTGAATGAACAATTGCTTCAACTGTTCATTTTTAGGAGCATTATTGAAGAGAAAAAGCATTTGTTTAGCTGACGATGCTTTCCAGACTGTTCACTACTGAGGGCCACAAAGGCTTCCATAGATTTTCAGAAAGACCACATAGGGCCATCTGTGATTGTGTTTTCCTGTGCATAGTCTACGATTCTTCGATTTTAGTCAAAGCTGGGTATTAGACCTCTTTTTTTGTTTAATCTCGACAGTCCTGGGCCAGTCTCATCCATGGTCTATTTTATTTTTTACAGAGTTTAATTTTAATAATTCCTAACTTCCTATAAGGATCCTTGTATATTAATTACATGCTACAAAACGATTTTATACTTTACTAGAATTCATTGTTTTCAAGTAACGAGTTTCATCTAATATTTCATTGAAACGTCAGCGGCCTAAGATAGCAAAGTAAATGTTTTAATTAAGAATATTTGTTTGGCACCTGATTTCTAGAACAATTTCGTTATTACGTCGACACAGACGGCTAAGTGTTGGAGTAAATAAAGTGTTTGTACGAGACGAGATACATCTTGTACGTGAGAACAGACGACAGGCTGGCTACACATTGAAATTGCTTTTTTGTACAACAAATAAAATAAACTCTGAAACTGAAACATTAAACTAACTATAACTGAAAATTTTACTATAAAAATATAAATCTTCTAAAGACCGATTTTTCCATCGCCCGATTAATATCGGCACTAAATAATAATTTTCAAAATCTACTAGGTTTTTATACAGATTAGGTTTATTATTATATTAGGGTTATCATAGTTATTAATTACATCAGAGTTTATATTAAGAATTGCCAGCGAAACCATATGCAAAAGCTGACCACTTTACGGTAACCATTATTAATGGTTATAGGGATGGCCCTCCTTTAGATTGAAGGAAATTAGGTCATAGGCGGATAGCATAAACATTCAGCTTAGAGGAACAAGGCCAGTGTGGTGAACGTAACATATCCAACTCCTGTAGAGACTGTTTTTACTACAAAAAGCCATTTACACTAATTACATAGTTTAAATTTTTTCTGGGATAAGTGGCAAACGTGCAGACGGATCGCCTCATGGTAAGCGACTACCACCGCCCATGGACACCCGCAATACCAGAGGAGTCACAAGCTCGCTCTTTAAAAGGTGATTGAGCCTCTGGTATCCTGGTATCCGAAACACAACGTTAGCGTTGTTTCACACCGGTTTTCTGTGAGGCCGTGGTATCAATCCGGTCACACCGGCCCATTCGTGCTGAAGCATGGATCTCCCACGAGTAAATTTAAACAAAACACAATCTAAAATAGAAGCCTTTCACTCAATCTTCTCGCAACACAAATTTCAATATTATCACCTTCTTGTCATCACCAAATAGATCCAACTCGTAGATCGGTACTGCCTCAATTTTTTTGTTTTTATTGAATATTTTTGTCTACGGTATTTCATTTGCTAGGTTTCTTTAAATTATTAATTTTTGTGCTTAACATTTAGTCGTTGATTTTAAGGGATAGGAGGGCAAACGAGCAGACGGATCGCCTGATGGTAAGCGATTACCGCCGCCCATGGACACCCGCAACACCATAGGAGTCACAAGTGCGTTACCGACCTTTTAAAAAGGGATTGGATCTCCGGTAACCTCACTCACTCGGCGAAACACAACGTAAGCGTTGTTTAACGCCGGTTTTCTATGAGTTTTTAGTTTAGTGTTTTCTTAGTTTTATGTTATCTATGGTATTTGCCAGTTTATTTCTAATTTTGTGCTTAACATTTATTCGTTATATTGTTTTAACTTTTCTTATAAGCAACTATGATAAAAATGAAAAACTAAAGATTTTCATGACACGAAAACGAACTATACAATTGAAATAATATATTGTGCCATAATAACCACTTAATTCCGGGAATTGGCTGAGATCTTACCGATATCATGATACATTTTCTTATTACGTAAGTATTCCTTTCAAGCGTGTTTTATTTGTCTTCAGTCCTGTATTACGCTCACAAGAATAGATGAACCGCAGACACGACCTTACTGATAAACACAACTACACTGTCATAAACTTTATTAACTCTTGACCGTGGCTTTACTCAATGTATTTATATTAATTATATATCATTTTTGCAATTATAATAATGAATATAAACACATTATATTGTTCCACAATTGGGCACGGGTCTCCTCTCAGAATGCGAAGGATTAGGCTTTGGTCCACCACGTAGCACGCTGACTTGTGCTTGAGATATTTCTCCTCGGGTGGTAGACTTTTATTAGACCTACTTCATAGGTAATATATTTACATTGATACAAACCTCCTTGTTCTCACAATCCCGAATATCATCAACAAAAACAGTCAAATCTCATGTTTTCATATAATGATCTTTCATACATGCAGTAATTGATTTTTATTTATATTTATTTCTTTTCATTTAAATAAGTTAATTTTCTTTCAAAAATACGATGAATAGTTAAAAAAAAGAAATAGATAGTGCCAAAACTATATAATGTCATTGGGTAGTGCAATGATATAATACTATTAGATACGCCATGTTCATAGTAGATGTCATTTAAAATTGAGTCGCGCTACATGTGCATACCTATAATCCTAAACATTTTAGGCTTTCCTAATGAGCGCGCGCATAGATACAGGCAGCCGAAGATGAAAAGAAATAGCACTAAGCAGTAGTTGTCTTAAATGACAGACTTGATATGTCCAGTATGTACATATATAGTGACGTGTGACATGAAAAGTATTGGGTCCCTTTCTCTCATACTAATAAGGCATGGCCTGACTCTTTCTTTCATTTTAAATTTTATTTGCAACGAAAAAAATGAAATAATTTGTACGGAAGCTAAGAATTTATTATTTTACTTGTGATAAGATACTACATGCTCTTTTCTTACTTTAGTATAATAATTTATGTAGTATCGCAGCACAAGACGGCACATATAAATAAAATTTAAATTTATTGCTGTCAATAGCGCTGTCAAATACACTTCTGCGCCTTAGGTCGGTCAACCGCATATGTGACACTACAAATTACACGTTGCCCACGAAACTATATTCGCATTTGAAGGATGATAACGTGTCTACCTCTATTTAACTATATAATGTCATTGGGGTAGTGCCTTCCTACAGCTCATCTTCTTGAGAGAGTTATTCATAATCATCTGAACATGTGATAATTTGTACGTTCAGATATATCTGAGGCTAACTGTACCATGTGACTACAGTAAACATATGTTTCACACGTATAATATGAAGGTGATGCTGCTTCCTACACAAGCTCTTTGTCATTCATCAGCGTTACGTGAAATCTAAATGGGAAGCAACTGTGGTGTTTAATAGTGCTCTGCTGCTAAGTGCAGTTGCGTACGCGAATATGACTAAACAACTGTAGGTAATTCTGGTATTAAATAATGTTCTGTATAAATATTAATAAATAAATAAACAAACAAACAAATAAATAAATGAAAATATAATTTCGATCTAGTTTCACTTCGTAAATGTCAAATGTTATTACTAAAGATACTGTCAACACACAATTAAAACTCCATACTACTGCTTGTTCAATTGAACAACTCATTTGATAGAAATTGTCCGTGACACCTAACCAAATTTTGTGAACGAAACCATATTGCGATTCAGGAATCACTCAAAAATGCACAACGCCGTCTAGAATTATTTAATATCACTACCTATTGATAATAAAATACTAGAAACACAAATATTGATATACAAAATATAGCTGAAATACGATTAAACAGATACTAATTATTAATTAGTATCTTTATATATACTTATTATTAATTAGTATCTTTGTTAAGAATTATATATAGAAATGGAAATATATTGATTTGAAATGGAATTTATAGGGCAGACTGATGTCAGTGGCAGCATCAGAAGAGGTCGCCCTAGAAGGACACACGCCGATATTATTGGCGAGGTCCTTCAAAAAGATAAGCTTCAACGCGCGCGTATGTATGAGAAGATGTATGAACGTGAAAGTGCAAGAATCGTAGCAAGTGGCGGTCTATAGTTTCTGTCTACCCCTGTGGGAGAAAGGCGTACATACACTCTATAGCGTATACATACACTCCCCTAACTCAAAAAAACCTTTTTTTTTTAGTTAATGTACTGTTCATCTAGAGTTCTAGACCGAAGATTAATGCCCAAATACATTGAGTATTTGATCCATAATATCATTAAGTTTCGTGCTGCCACAATCAGATAAACTTAGTGATCGAAACAGCACGACACTTAACGATGTCTTAAGTAGCGGTTGAGTATTTAATTGGCTATTAATTATTATCTACGAGACACAGACGAGGAACCACAAACAAAATCGTAATCTACTAATACCAACTAATACGCTCTGTCGAAATAACACACGTATTATGTCAGCCTAATGAAAAGAGATCAAATTAAATCGAGATCAAAAGTTTTGTATGAAAAATGTTCGATCATTTTTACATTGTGGGGTTTAATGTGTATAGCAACTTCCTTTTTTCGCGACAAGTAGTAGGGCCCCTGTTTCCAACAAGACAGGTCAAACGGGTTCAAATCAACAATTAAAAGAACGTAAAACACGTAATGCCTACATTAGAGAATTACGACAATAAAATATTGTACTCTACCCATAAAACGAATCAGGAAAACAAATAATATAATTGAGTACATGTTAATAGTGGGAAATCGTTATATACCATTTAGTATAAGCTGAGCTCTCATTGTAAGAAAACTCTATATAAAACTCTCACTAACGCAATACAGTTAATTTAGTACAAAGCCTTAGGATTATTTACGAGCTGTAAAGATAAATAAAAATGCTGATTACGAGTATAATGCTGTAAAATTCTTTTCTTTCTTCGGTACATTTTCCTGGCGGATTTCCTTGGGCAAACAATTTTATAATTTTATTGTCTTTTAAAGCACCATCAACCAAATCTGCTAGCTAACAGGGTTAGTTGTTATTTGGTCGAAATTACTCGCCAAATCACAACGTTAGTCGGATCTTGGTCAAAAATATACAGATATTCGACTGCTGTGCTGACACGCGTATGACTTAAATAATATTAAATATAAATGTAAAAAAATACTATCACGCTTGTATCTCCGAATGGGTTATTAGAATTACACCAAGCTATTGGTCACAGGTCACAACATATTTAGGTTTCTTATAACGGAGCGAGCCTATAACCGGGCACTGTTCTGAACTAAGCTACCTACGAATAAGCAGCTAAGAATTTTAGAGCCAAACCCTATCTATAACACTGCTTGACCTGAGAATTGAACCCAGCAACTAACGCTCAGTAGCCGCATTGCAGCCACTAGATCATGGGGACATATCTTTTAGAAATTAATCAATAAAATATTAGCACTTATAAGGTTTTTTTAAGTCATTTGTTAAATATATCTACAATATTTAATTAGCGTTGCATTATTGCAATTTTAATATTCCAAAGAATATTACCATACAATTTCAATAAACTTAAAAACCTATCTATCTTAAAAACCAAAAAATAGCTCAATATCTACGTCGCATATTCTTTTAGCTTTGAATAAACTTTTATAAGAAAAGTCGAGCAAGTTTCTTGCCCTCTTCATAAAAAATATTATAGCTTTTGTAAGAAAATTGATAAAATAACGCCAATTTTATATTCTACGCAACGAACCTGAATGAGACTGTCACGAACCGAGAAAATTTGTAACAGGCTTATAAATGATGATATTGATGACGAAAAAGCAATGACAATAAAGTTTTTTCCTGAAGGATTCCATTGGACTGTATTCAATCAAATCTAATCTCTCATTACATGATATTAAAGTTGCATCTAAATTAGTCTATTATTCATGCTCTGTTTCAAACGCTGTCTAGAGACATCGTTAATTTAAAACCATTGTACAATGTACGTATCTATGTAAACTAAGGTACATTTTATACACACTTAATAAATAACATTTCGAATTCAGATTTACAAACTATCACTATATACATCAAGCGTCTAAGAAGTACACCAGAATAACGCAGTAAAAAATATTAAATATTATAGCTTTGTGAAAATATTAATAGACAAATACAACAATAATCATTCAATTTAATTCAAAACTATTATTCACAGAGCCCTGTATATCCACACCATTAGCTTTCTTTGTACAAGGTAGCTCAAAGAACCCTTGATTTCTAATCAGATCTTCTGCATCGTCAAATGTTTGAGGCATATCTCGTTTAACGGTTTCAGGTATCATAAAACCAAACAAAGCAGCTAGTAAGCCAATGCTTCCAACGACAACCATAGGTAACCAAGCCGTGTATATCTCAAGATATGCCACAAATGGCGATATAATATTACCAACATAGCCGCTAATGTGAACAATTGATGAACCAGAACCTCTAACTGAAGTGGGTAATATTTCAGCTGTCCATTGCATAGCTGTGTTGTAAGCCATATTCACTGCAAATCTTGCTACAGCAGCACACAATACTGACAGTAAACCACCGCCGACAAACGGTACTAAAAAACTGAAGATACCACACACGGTCATGGATACAATTGTCATAGATTTTCTTCCGGTATAATCTAATATGAAAGACAGAATTACCAGTGATGGGAATTCAGTCAAAGATATCACTGAAAACGAAGCAAAGTAATTAAACTTAAACTGTCCTATAGTCCTTATCAGAGCGTCAAAAATAACTACACAACACATATATTCCAAACACATCCAGTAAAATATTTTCCTCAGGAGTGGTCTTTTTAACATATCCAAAATATTTCCGGGCACTTCTTGACTACTTACCGTGTTAGATTTAAAGTTATCTACCAAATTTTGTGGTACGACTTTTTTATTAATACGAGCTATATTCAATACTTTATTTACAGCTTCGTCAATTTTTCCTTTGGAAATGAGCCACCTTGGACTTTCCGGTATAATAAACGGAGTAAGAACAGATAAGGCCATAGGCAAACTTGTTGCAAGAGCAATTGTTTTCCAATGCCCACAAGCTAAAGAAATCCATGGCAATGCAACTGCTCCCAAAGTAAAAAAGATAGCGAACGATAAATTCGTTATCCTTGATCTATATTTAGGAGCAACATATTCTAGAACCAGAAGATAGATCATTATCATGCAATTATCATATGAAATGCCCATGAAGAAACGACAAATGCTGAATTCCAATAAATTGTTGACAAATATGCTGGCTGTGCCTGCGATGGCTCCCACTAAGTTGCAGAAAACAGCGGCCGGAATTCTTCCATAGCGATCAGAAATCCACCCTACCAGAAAGCCTCCAACCGTAGATCCTACGAAGAAGATTGATTGGGCTATAGCTTGGTAGCTATCCTTCTCACACACCCATCCCATTTCACTTCCTATTGTTGGATACGGAATTTCTGTTTTATCGAATTCCCACCCATGCTGGCAGGGTACTGTATTCCAAGTTTGATTAGGCGATACATTCGATAGCAACAATTTGTTCCATTTAGCTTCATACATCTGGCAACGGGAATATCCGTACGGAGAATTTTTTTCTAGTGGTATTGCTAGGTTTCTTCTTTCTGTAGTAGTCAAATTCTGAAGTTCCGGGATCATGCACCAGTGGTTTTGAGATGTTTCGGTCAGGAACACTTGTGTGAAGTAAGAGAATGCGCCAAATATGTAAAATGGAAATGTTGAAAAGAACAGGAATATTTGGTAACGTCCAAATTCGCCAGCCGACGAAAGCAGTTGATCGTAGTCAACACGTTGTAACTCCACATTTTCATCTGTGTGGTCATTGGAGAACTTCTTCCCCTTTTCTTTCATTTTTGATTTTATTTCAAGAACCAATGCAAAATTAACACGTAACGCATGCTAGTCTATTGGATACATTTGTCATACTGACTGTTAATTATTTAAACGTTACTTTATGTAAGTTTACTTTAAAGTATTTTGTGACATAAATGATAACGCATAATTAGGTTTGATATCACACTTTTCAACCTACTTCAAAAAGGCGGAGTGTTCTCAATTTGACTGTATGTTTGTTACTCCGTCAATTATGAACCGATTTTGATTATTCTTTTTTTTTGATCGATAGGTCATACTTCAGAGGTGGTTCCAAAATTTGGTCAAGATCTGATCACAAAATGACAATAATAACACGTGTAATGTTATAATTGATAACCTCGTTTAGGTATAAGTAGAATTTAACTCGCTACTAAAAATTATTAGTTACAATTTTTTTTTAATGAAACGTTGCCCCACACTAGGATTTTCTCATGTATCGTGGGTGCGTTTACAAACACAAACGTTCAGACCCGGAACAACTACCTGTAGATCATACAAATATTTGCTCCGTGTGGGGATCGAACCCACAACACGTGACGCAGAAGCCGATCGCTCAGCCGCTACGCCAAACGTGTCGTCAATTAATTAGTACCTATGCTGTTACGTATTGTAAGACTTGGAATTTTCACATGACTGAATGTAAGTAATAAATAAATAATTTATTTATTCCTCATTTTAAATATATAATACTGTATCATCACGCCTATATATCTCGAAGGGTTACTGCCCCAGTCGAGCATCTCTAATTGTGAGTGGAATTATTCAATTCCACTATGCCCTACTTCTCTTTTCTTATGTGTCAGATAAAGACAATTTGGGTAATTATGCACATAATTAACATTTAAAGTGAATTGATACGAATTAGTTTTCACATGAACTACTGCCACACCAAGGTCCCATTATAAAACTACAAGGTCGAGAAGAAATACCACGTGTTCATAAATCTTGTTTGTGATAAACAAACAGCGTGATAATAATTTACTTTGGTGAATATCGATGTAAGGAAGAAGTTTACTTTTTGTTCCACAACTTTTTTATTTGCACTATCTGCTGCCTGCGGTTTCTCTCGCTCCCCAAAAGGATTTACTATAAATCGGTTTCTAGACGGTTTCAAGATGAAATATATCAGACTCTCATTAGTCTAGTGGTCCCAAGCGCGACTGCTACGCTAGAGGTCCTGGGTTCGATCCCCAGGTCGAGCAAAGTGTTATTGGGTTTTTCTATAAAATTCTCAGTAGCAGCTCGGAGTCTGGATTTGTGCCCGGTTAATGGCAATAGGCTCGCCCCCTATTACATGGGACCTAAACATACCGGCGAAATGTACACCCACATTTCGCCGGTATGTTACATTAATACTCCTCTGCCTAACCTTTCGGGGAATACAGGCGTGATGGTATGTTGAGTTTAAGTCAGACCTCAAATAATATGACTGAAAACCTCATCCAATGTCATGCAGTACCTAGTTTTGTCTGATAAGCGTACAAACGTATAGACAGACAGAAATTCTAAACCTTGTTGTCTTGGCTTCCGTTGCTCTAATAAAGACAAATCAGTCAAACTAACATCATCATTATCGTAATCCACAGCCCCACTTAGCCCCACAGCGAATAGGTTTCTTCTTGCTTAATCCCCATTTTTCGGTTCTGTGCTAATCTCAACCACGTGGGATCTATGATAGTTCTTATTTCATCGACCCATCTTATATTATACACACACACAATCATAATCAACTCATTATACTGTCCCTCTGCTGGGCACGGGTCTTCTCTCAGAATCAGAGGGATTAGGCTATAGTCCACCACGCTAGCCTAGTGCCGGTTGGCAGACTTCACACGCCATCGAGAAAATCTCTCAGGCATGTAGGTTTCCTCACGATGTTTTCCTTCTCCGTTTCAGCGCGTGATAATTAACTAGGTATTTAATACGCACATGACATCGAAAAGTCAGAGGTGCGTGCCTTAGGTTTGAACTCGAGACCTTTGACTTGGCAGTCCAACGGTCATACCACTAGGCTATCATTACTTCCTTTCGACCCATCTCGCTACCGGACAAATCGTCAGTTGTGGATTTTATTATTTTATAAATTTATTTTCATTTATTTCACCAAAAAATTAATCGACATTGGGGAATAGTATTGTTAGTAGACAAGCGGTACTTCGTAACATAGGAAAATTTGCATCCGAACTAGATGTAAATAATGTAGTGATTAGTATAATAATAATAATCACTACATAGTATAAAAAAAGTAGCTGTCGCTGTCTGTCCGTCCCTATGTATGTTTAAATCTTTAAAACTACGCAACGGATTCTGAAGCGGTTTTTTTTTAATAGATAGAGTGATTCAAGAGGAGGGTTTTAAGCTATTTAACAATACGCTACGACTGTTAGGAATGGGGCAACGCGGGTGAAACCGCGGTCGGGTCGCTAGTTATGTATAAGCGAATGTCGTAATGGCGAAGCATTTTCTAAAGTTGTTAAATGTTGTAAAAGTAAAAACAGGAGTTCATAATTGTTAGAATGTGAAACATTATGTAGGTATACTTTTGGTTGCCAGATTTAACTCAATCTATACCATCTAATATTATTAAAGGGGTGATGGCGACTACCACCGCCCATAAAACAAAATCCATATAATATTATGCCGTATCCCGTCGCTACATTACAAGGACGAAGGGACGATGTCTTAACATCATTTTAGTTACCCAAAAACTACTTAGGCCGCATTTCACGATGTCGAAGTAGCTGCTACTCACCGAATAAATTCGAAAATGAACGGAATTTGTATAATATTAATAATTGCCTAGTGCTAATTTTAGCTAGCCTAGCCAATTTTAATGTGATCTTACTTGGAGTTAGTGAAAAGATTGCCTTTTAATTTTCATGATTCGCACACTATGTGACAAGTCCCCTTATTTCAAACGCTCAGAGCACTGAGAGACAGCTGTATAAAGGATATATCTCTAGTGATGTTCACAATAACGACACCCTAATCAACACGCATGTATCCCCAAAAGCTTAGGCAGAGGTCTACTAAAATACACTCACAGTTCGCCGGTATGTATTAGATTTGTCATTATCTGACCATAAATTCTTCGTACCATTAAACTCCGATCAATTTATTCGACCTGGAAAAATGAACCCAGTTGTGCATGGAACCGCTAATAATGCAGTTCGACATCAAATATATATCACCTATACTGGACTTTGGACTATGGCCAAAGTCGCAGTCAATCAAAACAAAGCTATTTTGAGTGATTGACCGCAATTGACAAAAATATCCGACTATAAACCGGTATTTAATGCATGACGCCCAATGGTGTGATAACGTATCTACCTAGGCACTCGTCATACATATCTAATTTATCATTGTTTCGAGAAGATAAGGATAATTTGTTATTATATTAGAAACATGTTTTCTGCTCATAGATGATTCTCACACTGTATTAAACTAAGTAATTACGGGGACAATTATAACCTCATTAAAAGTATGCACTGAGGCCGTATCAGGACATGTTATTACGACTGAGAGAGAGAAAGAGAGAAGGATGCAGCTATATATATTAAATAGCGCCATCTCTTTCTCACAACCTAAAAATGATCGCAATACATCATTGCCTCAGGTATGGCACTAATGGAAATACATTAAAGTAATTTCTATTTCCGGAAAACATTGAGTGTTTTACAGGTTCTACAGTGTTCTATATTCTTAGGATATAGGAAGGAAGTAAGTTTGTGTTGCCCAAGTATTACCCAGAAAGGCTGCAGAGGAGACGTTTCTTGTAGAATTAAAATTCAGCCTCATCTTGTTACACTGGAAGTCGACTCAACTTAAGAAAAGCCTTGGTAGAAAAAATGGAGCTAAATTTCTCGATAACTGCAAAAGTAAACTTGCGATTTGAAATACTGCCTACTATAACACTCATCACCTCGATTTAGGAAATCCAATCAAACAGATCTGAACTTGACAGGAATGTTGAAATAGCCACTTCTTCTTCTTCTTATCAAATTGACGCAAACGGAAAGAGAAGAGCAAAAAAAAAAAATTTGAATAGTATAATCTAGATTACCCCAGTATTCCGCTACGTGTACGGTATTTTCTGGTAGCGATCTTGATGTCTGAAGGTGTAGGGGTACGCTGAGCATGACAGCATATAGGCCATATCTTCTACTGCGTCACACTGACAAAATAGGTTAGTGCCACTATATAATTTCAGAAATAGCCTTCAAGTAACTGAGTAAAGAAATATGTCTTTAGTATGCCTAACTTGGCGGTGTCGTCTGCGGTGGAAGTATACAGATGAGATATTAAATAACGTGTCATGTAGCTCTTGATAAACGCGTGACATGACGACCCAAGATGAGATTAATGTTGCGATCGCTACTGTGGACTTACTGAGAATCTGTTTAGTTAATTATAAAGAAAGTGTACAGTTATTGATTAAGCTATACTTATTATTTCTTTAGCAGTATAGTCATCATTATTACTTTATCATATATGGCAGATCATCACTTGAGAATGGCTCGACGGAATTCGCTGATTATTTTTTAAATGTTCAAAATTTAGATGGCAAAATATACGCATGGTTCACTATTTATAAATATTACACTTACCTATAATTTAAAGACATTAATTGATACTTATTATAATTATAATTATGATGAATATTGTCGTAAAGGGTTTAGACCATGTAACTCCTATCACTATGTAGGTACGTCACAAATAAAAGTAATGTATTTTCAGATGTTACGTTATAATGTTATAGATTAGCTAGCGAGGATTAGTTGTCATACCTAAACCGCTGAACCAATTTTGATATAGAGATAGATTGGACTTATAGAAAAAAAATCCTATAAAATATTACGAGATGTGAGAGAAATCGCGAGCAACAACTTTTAAACCTATATTGTATATACCTGTGTGTGTGATTGCATCATTAGTCTAGTAATCCCAAGCGTGACTGCTACGCTAGAGGTCCTTGGTTCGATCCCCAGGTTGTGCAAAGGTTATGGGCTCGCCACCTATTACATGAAACCTAAAAATATATTTAGGCGGCTTACCGGCGAACTATGGGTGTACATTAGTACACCTCTGCCTAACCCTTTGGGAATACAGGCGTGACGGTATGTTTTGTGTATATATACGTTATGTTATGTATATATGCGAAAGTAACTCTATTTGTTTGTTCCTTTTCACGCTTAATCAACTGAACAGATTTCAATAAAATGATGTCCAAGGATTGGTTTTATACCGGTCATCTAAGGCGTAGGTATAAATAAAAATTAATAAGGGCGAGGCGTTTGCATAAAAGCTCATTAATTTGGTCTCACGTAGAGAATCGCGAGTATACTGACCAACGGTCGCGTCGTAAGGTTTCCAAGATCGTTCGACTCTGAGACTATCATTTAATTAAAACGAAATGCTATACATGAATGAGCATAGAATATAAAAGCTCGGTATGTTTTCTTCTTAGGTTTCCTCATCGAAATCAATGGGGTTAATAGAAGGCAAACTATAAAACACTACTGCAGAAATTTTAAGAATAAAAAAATACTCTAATAGTATATATAGTAATATATAGTTATATGCTCTCGCCATGTGCAAAAACTAAAAACTACCACCATCATCATCACTTTTAAAAAAAAACACATAGCCTCACACTAGGATTTTCTCCTGTATGCGTGCGTTTACAAATACAAATTCTCACATGCACAAACACTCAGACCCGGAACAACTACCTGTAGATCATACAAATATTTACTTCGTGTGGGGATCGAACCCACAACACGTGGCGCAGAAGCCAATCGCTCAGCCGCTACCCCGAACGTGTCGTCAAACAAACGTGTCGACTTGACTGTTACCAGTCCCAATCTACCCTCTGTTATTCTATAAGACGCATTGAATTTCTTAATTAATACCTATGTCCCTTTTTGTAGTCGTGTACCGTCACCATTCTCATCTCATCTCATCTTAATGATTGTCCACAACGTAGATCTACCCACTGTTCTTAACAGAATTGTTTATTACGCCTCCATTTGCTTACGCCCGTTTTTGCGAACATGTACCGACGTCATTCTAATCTTATTATAATCATTGCCTACAGTCCAGACCCTGCCACTGTTCGTTACTATTCTGTTTAGTAGACTTCCCTTCGCTGCTTCATCTTGCGGTACTGTACCATAAGTACCAGAGCTCCGCAAGGAAGTGTTGTGTTGGTAGTGGGGGGGACCGTTGGTGTTTTGTTACCTCCGCTGTCATGCAGGGCAGCATGTCTCCTATGCTGCCAGCCCAACTTTTCCTCCTTTAATTTAAAGGGTCAGCAACGCGCGAGTGATGCTCCCTGATGTTGTAAGCGTCCATAGGCTACGGTAACCAATTACAATCAGGCGGGTTGGTTGCCTGATTGCCACCTTAGTGGTATATAAAAAAAATCTTATCACATTTACGCAGGTCCACTGCATTTCTTAATGTCATCGAGCCATCTTGGAATTAGCTGCTTCTGTATATCATTAGTCTGCAGTTTATTCCAAATTGGATTCAGACTGTATAACTGAATCCAATTCTCAGATCCCTATTTTCAGATGTATAGATTCAGTTTTGACTGTGTCAGATAAGTGAGATAAATAGCTTTCTTTAAAAAAGTTGATTAAGTGCGAGAAAGAAAGGTTATCGGTCGAAAGTTTTAAGAAAACTTAGACAAGTCTCGATAAAAGATAAGTGGTAGTCTTAACTTTTGATTTTCTTCAAAGTAATATTCCTTTGTAAAGATTCCAAACACTTGTTGAATACACGAAAGGGACACGAAACACCTATTCCAAGATTGTTTGCTCAACTAAGACGTTGTTAGTACCAGAAGCTTCCTCACATTTAAGGGTCTGATAGCATCCAGAGGACTAACAGTTTTAAAAACTGTTAGTCCTCTGAATGGTTTATTCTCAAAGTTAATTGATGAGACATTTGCTTGCTGTTGTAGACAATGTGACTAAGTAATCCATGAAGTTTATAAAGAATATTTCATTTTTGTAGAGACCCCGATGAATTGATATATTGATATTTTATCTGTACCTACTATGCACTGGCCTAGTGACTCACTAGCTGACTAACTGGAGCAGTAGATTTTCAAAATGACCATATTTAGGTATTAGAAGTTCTGGAAACATGGTTTATTAGCAAAGCAGATATGTTAATGTAGATTTTAAAAACGTATTAATTCCTTTTTAGTGTTGGTCTAGTTTTATTTATGTGTGTTTTAATTAATTATTACCCTTCTAAAAGCAAATAATTCTACCTAGTATCTATACAGGTCTGTACGGTAAAATCTCAGATAAATTACTTCACAATACTCACCGTCAACCTCTTAAGCTGTATAGACATCAAATGCTAACTACATCTAAAGTGTGTAGGACTCAATCACTTCATTTTATGGATAAGTACGAACAAGCGTAACTTAAAATCTTAAAATCGCCTTACAGAAAACGGAATATAAAAATAAATACCCAAACTAAAACAACAATTAAAATTAAACTGTTTAAATTGAGAAACAATGTTACCAGGTTAATAAATTCAGAATAAATTTCTCACGCCCATGCTAAGAATACTGTAAGTATAATGACTTAATGACTAGTTATCTATTAGGCCATTGCTAAACAAAATTCTAGGTATTTATGTATTGTAGACTACATAAAATTGGCTGCGGCCGCAGTGATATTTTAGCTGCAAATCTATTTGCTCCGTAATTCAAAATCATAGAATTTCTTTCCTACGTAATTTTAACCTAAAAAAAAACAGCATAAGTGCCTATGTATGATAAGGATAAATAATGTATAATATAGTTTATATTAATTTCCTGGAACACCCGTAAAACTTCATAGCGTACCTAATCTTTTCTAAATACCATAATTCAAAAACTTAATTTATTTTTAACGAGTTATTTGGTTCAATTGGCTAGAAATATTTATTTTATGCAGTCTGAAACAAAAGACATTTCTGCTAGACAACTTCCAAGGTAATGTATAGATAAAGAAACAGGTTCATATGCACTATTAATATTATCCGTAGCTAATTATGCCATCATTTTAATTTATGTGATTATGAGGCTTAATTCATATATTTACGTGATATTTTATTAATATTATGTTATTTTTATGGCACAAAAATCCGTGAAGTAAGTAGAGCAAAAATCTCATTTTTATCGCATCGCAATGAATTAGGATAAGTTTACAATAAAATACTTACAGTATACACATTTATGAAACAATTACGCTCGTCGTATCTTCTTAAAGAATCCCATCCAAAAACTTTGTTTACAACTAAATTTAAGTAGAAATTCAAATAAATGAACACCACAAGCAATGAAAAATCATAACTTACCGCGAATTCACAAATCATTCACTGGTGAGTGGAGATTAAATAGCTTTTCTTTTTTAAATTAAAGTTTTTTAAAAACGATGCGTGCGTTCGAATAAGCGACGACGCGCGCCCGTGGTTATTATGGTCATCGCGGTGAATGTGTAGCGAATGGGCGGACACCTCTCTGGAGTAGGCATGCGTGATGCGCCCTTGCGATGGGCAAACTTTTCCCTTTATACTAATAATTCACTGTCCTACGAGTCACTGACATAAACAATTACATATAAAAGTTGATCTCTGAGAGTACTTGGTTTTTACGATAGATATTATTCATGGTCTCGTGTCATTGTTTATCAAAATTCCTTAGGTTCGGTTTTTCCAATACGATTTGGCAAAATCTAGTTTTAAAAAATATGGAAGTTATCTTTACTTTGTTCTATTTCTGCTTAATAATTGATATAGAATCTTACAATTATGAAATTAACGAATGCAAAAGAACATTAATTGAATGTAATCTTGAATAAAACAAATATTTTTTATATGTGTTATTTGTTGAAAGGAAACATAAATAAACACGTAAAAGAGTATAAATGTCATTATTCTATTGAAGAAAAATATAACAGCGCCATCTATGGGAAGTTCGTGAACTTTTTGCAAGTTACTCATAAAAACGATGAAGTTAATGTGGCTCGCACTGTGTGAAAAGTCAGTTTTCTGCTAGTATTGTAGATGACGCCAAACAAGAATTAAGTATGTAGTCCAATCACCTATTTTTTTGTCGAAACCAAGATAATATTAATCAATATGTAACGTACCTACGTAACGTGTGCTCATGTATCAAAAAAATGATGTATTCGTTCCAAAATTCTGTATACTATTCTGACGTGTGGTTGGGCAATATTCTCGCATTTCTCTACAATTGACTACTGCCTCATTTATCTAGTGGTCATAAGCGCGACTGCTGACAAGGGTTCTGGGTTCGATTCCCGGGACAAGCAAAGTGTTGAAAATGTTATTGCTGACGATGAAGTCCCCAGTAACATCCTGTAGTATGTATTTGTAGCCGGTTAATGGCAATGGGCTAGTCCCTATTACATGGGACCTAAATATACTGGCGAACTGTTGGGTGTGCAGCAGCAGGTAGGTACCATTTTTATGGGGAGGTCCCCCTCCCCATAAAAATGACCATCAAAAATCTACCGGTCATCGGGGATTAGACCAAGGAGTGATTGGTTTTAGTGATATTTTTGCCCACTAAAACCATCCCAGAGGCCACAATCAGCACATGGCACTGTGCCCTCTTAAAAGACCACCCCAGAACCTCCCCTGAGCAGTAGTTAGCCACAGCTCTGTCTAACCCTTCAGGGAATACAGGTGTAATAGTATGTTATACTTTCTACAATTTTTCATGAAGAGCTTATGCGGGGTTTTGAGTCCTCGATTAAATAAATCAACAGATTGGCAACTGCGTATTTATTGCATTAAAAATAAGTTACAAAAAACTATTTTCAACATTTACTTCAGTGTACAAATTCATATAAGAGATATTATGTAAGTTATTGTAAAATTGTACCTAATAATATCTTAAAACTTATGTATACTGCTTATAAAAGACTGCCAATCTAAATACAACAAATAAGGAGATATAAAACTTTTAAATAACGTTTAAAAACTTCATACGACGAGAGTTGATGACCCACACTGAAAAAAAAAAGAAAAGTGTTAACCTTTTTTTTAAGGATTAAGTCGGCAAATGAGCTAACGGTGGTAAGTAGTTATCATTGCCCATGGACACCTGCAATACCAGAGGAGTTGCTGTTCCGTTACCGACCCTTAAGAGCCTCTACGGACTGTAGACTGCCAGAGCGGCAGCAAAAATCTAAACACACACCAAGGTGCTTTACGACGGACTCCGACGTAACGGTCGCCAGCCAGTCAGATCCCAAGAGGTCCTTCCACCGAGCAAGTCAGATATTTTCACGCCTCTTACAGGATGGTTTATTATTATGTTTTCTATGATTTCTTTTTAAAAGGCCGGCAACGCACTTCTGACTCCTCTGGTGTTGCGGGTGTCCATGGGCGGCGATTTTAGGATTGTAAAATCATTCTTGAAACCTCCTTTTAAAATCCTGTATTAATTCTGCAAGTGGTGTTTGCTTGTAAAAGAATGTAACTCTCGAATCTTTTCATTTAATAATTATAATGTGTATCGACTATTGTTACATTTGTTAGCAAACCTTATGTAATAAAATAAAAAAAGGATGCCTGTTCGAAAGGCGTCACCACACCGGGAATTTATTATTATTTCCGATTATAAGATCATAATACTATGAGTTGCGGTTAGACCTAAGTAAGATAAGATGGGGTAGACTAATAGTATAACCCCTCGCATTCTGAGAGGAGACCCGTACACCATTTACTAACAAAAATGGTTCCTTAATTTAAGAAGAAAGTTATTATTTTTGGTACTTACTTTCAAATGTCAAGAAGTATTTGAGGTATTTCTAGGTACATTGCGAGTAAGATGAGGCCTATCATAACCAGTACAGTCAGAATCAATATATGTTCTCTTTTCCAACTAAATTTAAGACTGCTGACGAAGTTACAAGGGGCCGAAGATTCTGCGCGCCTAGAAATGATAAATAAGTGATACATATATATTTCTAAACGTGATATTTCATAAAATGCAAGGGATAGCTAATCCCCGGCGTTTTATTAAATATCACTTTTTCGTCGGAAACTTTTGTGGGGACAACAACATTGATTGTCAACAACCATGGGTCAGGCCGCAAAGAGATTAGACGCTTTCTGCTCAAGCTGAGCATAGCTACGCCGTATCATTAGGGCAGCCCTCACAGAGATAACAATCGGACTTTGCCTCCAATATACGACACAAGTACCGCTATGTCCCGAGATTACCTACGTCAGCGGAAATAGAGGGCAGTGCAATCAGTGCCCTGTCGTGCCCTGCCCTGTCTTGGAGTAGTCTCCACGACAGGTCGAAGTGCCAGTATGGAGGTGTGCTCCACAGTGTCATAGACGTTAGAGATGCGAAATATCGCAGGCTAAGCAAGAGCCTTAAGACGCCTCAGGCAGCGAGGGGACTGAGCGGGAGGCATGCCACTTACGGCACGTGTCGCCCGGGGGTTGAGACGAAAAAAACTTCCATGGTTACAGTTATCGAACCGAGAAAATAAACAACACAAATTTTGCTACTAAGTGGCCTGCGTAGCAACTGTGAATATTTTGGTGGTGGCTCCTCCCGCTCGCCGCCGCCGCTCGTGGCCCCCGCCTTGCCACGTGGAAAAAATCTATTTATAATTATTCTAATTTCTCAGTATTGTTGTTGTATAGTGTAATAAGATGTATCTTTATCATACATAGGATCTGGCAAAGCTGAAGGCGGCTCTCTCCCAAGGCCAACTGGCATCAGTAAGGCCTTCTCTTTCGGCAACAAAGTCATCTCCAAATCTATTACACCCTGAAAATAAGACTTAAATAAGTAAATCTAAGCACATAGCAACAGCACTTCTGCTATTATAGGTACCAAAAAAAATTTCTTTAGTAAACTAACGGCCGCCCCGTTTCGTCTGGTTTGAATAATAAGTCCATAATTACCTATGATGTACCATTCAAATAGTGAAAGAAATATTAAAATAGGTGTCGTGGTTCCGGAGATTATCTTCCATACCTATGTAAACACTGTGAGAAAATCCACTCTTTCTAATATTATTATAGATCAGACAATCTTTGTGCCGTTAATACAATGCGATAGTTGCCGAGACGCCCCACAAGCCAAAACCTTTATATTCTTGAGTTTTTTGTTAATTCGTATCAAAAAGATCAACACAAAGCCATGTACACTGATTAAATACAGTTTCCATATTTTGAACTAAACATAATTAAACATAGAAGCCTTTCACTCAGTCTTCTCGCAATACCTCAAACTTCCAATAATATCACCTTCTTGTCATCAGCAAACAGATCTAGTTCATTAATGGATTCCAGGAGCGCATTGAGCGCCTTTAACGTACGCGGTATAGCTGATATTGAGAGCGAAACCGTGCGACTACGCGGTACTGCAAACGTACTAGAAATTGACACAGCTGCTCATGTAAGCTAGGTAGCTCATCATGTATTTTTTTATTCTTGATAGGCTTACACTTGATCGCCGGTTCGCCTGATGTTAAGCGACACTGCGATCTACGTTTGAAAAAATCGATTCACTCGTGATTTAAAGACACCCAGATTAAATCTATCGGGTAACACCCACTCGGGAAGCGCATTCCACATTTCGGTGGTACGCATGATAAAAGTCGTAATGATAATTTCTCGTATTTAGACGTTTACAGGCACCATATTTATATACAGGAAAGTCGGACTACCAATTCAAATTTATCTCAAAATTAAGTACACAATTATAGGGATTAGACTATAATCCACCAGGCTGGCTTACGGACTCTAAATAAAAGTGCGTTATTTGTTATCGATATCTTCCGGTAGTTAATACACATCTCTATTGACACCTTGACCACCGGGTGCGCTTCGAGGAATGAAATTATAGTTAATATTCTTAAGTTGATTTTCAAGCACACCCAATAGGTGCGTTTCGAGGAATATTTTAGGTGCACTTGATTAGGTGCGCTTCGAAATGGGTACGCTTCGAGGAATACCCCGCAAGATTTTGTTCGGCATTGTACTTACAATATAACGCACATAATTTTGTCTTACTGTAAAACTGCCTCGTTAGCCCAGTGGACCTAAGCGCGACTGGTATCGTAGAGGTCCTAGGTTCGATTGTGATATTATTTTTTGGGTTGGTATATATTATATTGGGTTTTGCAATGAAATTTTCAGCAGCAGCTCTGAATTACTTGAATTCGAGCCCGGTTAAATAAATAGCAATAAGCTTCTCATGGAACCAAAATGTACCGGAAAAACTGTGGGAGTACATTAGTACACCTCTGCCTAACCATTAAGAGAATACAGACGTGATGGTATGGTATGTAATTACTTACAGCAGGGGAGTTCATTCCCGTATTACGGTTTGTGTATATCAGCGGCCACCAAGCTCTTATGGACATATGTGTAAATAGATTGATCTTGTGTTTCTCCATTTCTTCGGCGGTGCATTTACTTGGCTGCTTCGCTCCTCTCGGCATTGAGTTCAAATTAAATGATACTGATGCTAAAATTCAACATTTTAAATATAAAACTTCAGTTTTCATAATTATGTTTGTGTCAACGAATCTCGAAAAGTATTTCATGGATTGACTGAATTTTTTTACACAACATTGCATTTCCATGGAGGTATGTTTTTATATACTTTTTATCCCGAAGTTTTTAAGGGAACGGGAAATCTAATAAACTCGCTAAGCGCCACGGGGGACACAATGACAGCATCGCGGTAACTCCCAAAAATCACAATTGACTAAATGTAGTTAATATAGTCAAAAAAATGAAATGTCATTTTTTAACACCGATATTATTATTATAATTTTATTTGAAACTAGATTGAAAAATAGTATACCCGTATTTTTTATTTTCCCGATATTTAATCATTTCCATATTTATTTTCTATTTAAAGTTCTTTCCAAATGACGTTATTCATACGATTATACGGGTTAAACGGTGATATGACGTCACCTTAAAAATTGTATTATGTCAGTTTGGCATCTATCATAATAATAAGATTCATAAATTTAAATATTTTTTTCATTGTTGTTTTACTATTATTTTGATCAAATTTAAATTTTCTCTTTTCCGCCGTACATGTGACGTCAACCTATTTTTTTTATTTATATTTTTTTTCTCCGAAATGAAGAAATAAATAAAAATGTTTTGGAACTCAGAATATGCAAACAAAGAAACGGTATTTTTGTTTGGTGGTAATAATATTGAAATATTGTCAATTTCATAAAATGTTGATAATGATAAATAATTATATAATTTGTATGATGCTTTATGGTTTTAATTTTATAAAATGTGGTAGTCTGCAATAGTCAACGTTATCAGAAGCTACGCGTAATAGCATACCGGTGGCCCCGGCAACCCAGTAAGAAAGAAAACAACGCGGCCTTCGTAACTTTAAAAAAGTTACGAAGGCCGCGTTGTCACGTGGTTACACACCCCCGCACAGCGGACGTGGCCGCAATGTCACGCTTGCTTACATAATCACTTGCAGTTACCTCACTTACTGTGAATTATTCTATCAACTCAGTAATTTTTTAGACCGATTTAAAAAAAAAGAGGAGGTACTATGTTTTTCTGTATGTATTTTGTTATCTACTTCAAAAAAAGGAGGAGGTACTTTGTTCTTCTGTATGTATTTTTTTACCGACTTCAAAAAAAGAGGAGGTAGTATATTCTTCTGTATGTATTTTTTTTATGTATGTTCACTGATATTTTTGTCAGTTGTGGACCGAATTTAATTATTCTTTTTTATATGAAATTTAGAATAAAATGACAATAATACGCACTGACGGAATAAATGATGACATCGTCTAGGTACGCAAAATTATGCTCGCCGCGCAAAATGTTGAAATAAAATAACATTTAACAAAAAGTAAAACCGTCTTCAAAAACAAAAAAAATATGCATAAGAGTTTCAGATGTGCCTTCGATGTGGTTTGATCTTGATCTTCGCCCCCGACTTCTGAATCTCTTGTGCATTATTTTTTATGGTTTTGAAGGCGGTTCACTTTTTGTTAAAAGTATTAAAAAAAAATTATTAAATTATTGAATTTGTTTTTGAATCGATAACTTAAAGTAAATATTATGGTAGTTTCAAGTTTGTTCTCGAGACTGACGAGCTCATAATCCATTATAATTAAATCCTTACTAATATAATAAACGTGAAAGTTTGTGAGTATGGATGTATGGATGGATTTAGGGATGTTTGTTACTCTTTCACGCCAAAACGGCAGAACGGATCTGGATAAAATTTGGCATACAGATAGATTGAAGCCTGGAATAACACATAGGTTAGTTTTTATCCAGGTAGGACCTAATCCTGAATTACACGCAGACAAAGTCTCGAGCAGAAGCTGTGTGCCATATATGTCCAGTATAATTTGTGCTCACAATGTATAAGCTTTCTTTAAACTTAGCTTATACTGGACTAATAGGTAACATTGTGCAGCCGTGTCTCGGTGAATCATAGTGTAATTCATCAAAGTGGCCATATTAGCTCCCCATTAGCCCAACTAGGAGCTTAGCACAGTGAGTAATAGACGTGATGCTTGTGTTCCTGATAAATTTCTGTATACATGCCAATTTTAGTTTCTTAGGTGACCGCTCTGAGATTTGAAATGGAAAACAACACAATAGCTCTCCAACTACTTTATTACTAAGATTACTTTAAATTACCGGAGGTACGTACCCAAAAAATCATCTTGGGATGTTGCGTCACTGTCCAGAACTTGAACAACGAATATTGGAGTCATGTGTTCTTCCACTTCCGTAAAGGGACCTTTTTCTTTTTTTACTAACTGTCAATATAAATAACAATTATATATTTTTAATGATGAAAATAAGCATATTAACTGATGGTAAGCAGCAATCACATCCTATACCCAACAATACCAATACCCGTACCAGTACAATGCGCTTGTGGTATCACAAGCGCGTTGTCAAATTGATACCTCAGTTGTTAAATCTCATCAGTAATATCACACATTGCGCTATACAATTACTGAAACACAATTAGCATATTATCGGTAAGCGGCAGAATATTTTTGACAATACAGTATTATCATCTCAGAAGAACTCCAGCAATAAAATCGTACGTAACACCTTCAAAATTATTAGATTCTTTAGATAGCTGATTTATTAGTGACAGTAACTAACCTTTTTCTCAGCATGGTGATATTGGAAGTGAAATATCATACGCCAATTAAAAGTCCCTTCACCAGCAGAACTGCTATAATGAACGTCTGTGTACTGCGCCTGATCAACAGTATCTATCCACCTGCCAAATAAATATCGTCTTTTAAAAAACTCTAACATTGACTGATTGACAGAGAAAGCATAAGGTAAACTTTTTTAATTGGATTGGATAGGCACCACCATCTTCATGTTTTATGAATGGTCACCCATCGACAAACTGAAAAGGTCGAGTGCCCTGAAGATCAGGCTGGTCAACGTAGTGAATACTTACCCACGAGTACCTTAAAATCCTAATGTAGTGTTCAAAATATACAGTCGGATTTTACTGAACTTTACTTAAAAACATAATGAAAAATTGTTGGAATAGTATTGTAGTAGGTATACTTAGCGGAAAAGAAAGCTGAGAAGGAAGTATATATGAAGAAGGAAACAAAGAGTTGAGAACAAAGGATGTAGAAGGAAACTTGGTAAACGAAGTAAGTATATGTAAGTATGGAGACGGTTGACATAAAAGTAATAGGTTTATCTCCAGAAACGGGAAAATGTATTGATACAGATGGTACTAACGCCCGGACGTAGATATCGGAAAGTTTCTTTCCATGATCACCAAGCCTCACTCCCTGGACGTCCCACACGACTACGCGAAGCTCATAATCCTCCAACTTCCGAGGAGTAATGTCAACTGCAGGTGGTATGTACACGTCAGCATCTAGAGGAAAGATGTCCACCCACATTTGAAGTTTACCCTGAAAATCACAATGAAGTACGAAAATGACTCAAACTCCCACGTGGATATGGCTGTTAAATGAAAATAATTTTTAGACGACACGTTTGGCGTAGCGGCTGAGCGATCGGCTTCTGCGTCATGTGTTGTGGGTTCGATATCCACACGGAGCAAATATTTGTATTTTTTGATGCATTAGGAGGACAAACGAGAAGACGGATCGCCTGATGGTAAGCGATTATCGCCGCCCATGGCCACCCGCAACGCCAGAGGAGTCACAAGTGCGTTGCCGACCTTTTAAAAGGGGATTGGGCCTCCGGTAACCTCAATCACTCGGCGAAACACAACGTAAGCGTTATTTTACGCCGGTTTTCTGTGAGGCCGTGGTATCACTCCGGCTCCGTGTGTATCATGTATGATCTACAGGTAGTTGTTCCGGGCCTGGGTGTTTGTGTATGTGAGAATTTGTGTTTGTAAACGCACCCACGATACAGGAGAAAATCCTAGTGTGGAGCAACGTTTTTTTTAAGATAAATATTAAGAAAAAACTTTTTTAAACGACTTTTCTACTAAGAAGTTTGACTAGGTGTCCATGTAAACACGCAGTTCTTACCTGCTCTAGTCCATTCTTCTGACTATTCATCAAAGATCTACTCTCTACGTGCTCTGGCACCAGGTGGTATCCGCATATAGGTAGCGTATGCCAACTCCGAAGTAAACTGAGGCAAATATTCTCTTTACGATCTGAAGGTGACCTGAAACTCCTCCCTGGCGAAAAAAATACAACAAATCAAATGCTACATGTCAAATTGTGGGAGTTATATCGCAATAATGATGTGGGACGCCGATTTCATTAACTAGTTCAATAGAAGACTATCGCAATGTAGGTAGGAAAAAGGCTACACAAATTAATAATCAAGATATTAAAGAAGTCTTACGACTTAATTAAATTTATTCTAATTACTTATGTATTTTATTATATTGAGTAAGGTTCCGTTAGATTATTAGATGGATCTCATAATATTACTTATGCGAAAATTCAGTAGAAAATGGCTACCTATCTATTTCAACATTACACATTTATTACACTTACCATTATTATCACTATCTCTATATTCAACTCCATTGACAACAACCGTAGCTTTATCAGGGAACATTGGTGGAGCCAAATGGTTTTTAGCACAAATATCTTCTAGTATAACGGAAGGTTTATTACAGTCACGCCATTTATTTGGCCCAATTCTAAAAACGGGGAAAACTTTCATGTAAAATAAAACGTGAGGATTGTCGAGCGAGGTGGATACTTAATTTAATGTAATATTAATCATTACTCACACATTATATTCAGATGCTAGTCCAACTCTAGCTCTGTGTTTAGTATATATTCTATCTTCTAAGTCGATGGTTGTGGAACCTATTAGCTCATCGGGGGGTATAGCATCATAGTCATATAGAGAGACCGTCAAGAGATAGTCTTCGGGTAACGTGCATCGAAATTCATACATCCTGAAATCGATTGTTCGTTATTTTTCGTAAAATCGGGCAAACAACTAACTATTAATAAAAAACATCAACTTTCAGAACAAATTAAGGCACCCTAAACTATTCATTACGTAGGTACTTGTACTTAGCGAAGTTCCTGTCGGGTACAAATATTTATAATACCTAATCTAAAAGAAAGACAAAAAGCGTAGTGGACTGGACTTCAATTCTAGGATCCCTTCTACATAATTGCTATTAACCGCGTGACATTCAGCAAACAATTTATATGTACTCTTAATTCGAAACTTACTTTCCAAAGATAGGATTAACGGTATTTTTCACATGACTCTTCCTATCTCCAAGGTGTTTGTTGCCACAACTGATGGCTACATAAGGGTCTAGCTTGCCAGTGAATGCTTTAGCTACCAAGTTCATTCCTTTGACTACGTAAACTCGAACTAGAAACTTTGATGGCTCGTTACTCGGATAATCGGTGAAGAAACTAGAACAATTGTTAAAATCAATGGATAGAAAGTTCTGAGAAGTGTGGTAGGAACCTTTCCAAGAGGTTTCCTTATCGTTATATTTTTATAAAGGATAAACTTTTTACCATTAGCACATAGAATAAAGTCAAAGCTTTAATATTTTTGGATTAAACTCTTGCTGTGGTAAATCTTTCTCAACAAAAGTATAAAAATTCTAGCTTGGTATTATTTTCCTTTTAATTGAATTATTTATGTAAGTAGCTTACCCATCACTAAGTTCTACACCATTGCAAGAGACAGCAACTGTATCCTCAGGTGGCGGCCACCTGTATATAGCAATGCCAGCCTTTAGAAATCCGCAGTACAGCTGTTCATCTTTTTCAGGGATACCTGTTTTCTTGCCATTGTAAAGCTTTAATGTCGAACACCAATCTTTGAACTTGGCGAATTCTGACTGATATTCAAGTTCTCCATTGTATATCTGCAACGAAGTTGTAAGGTAAAGAAGTATATGAATAGAAGAATGAAGAACCCAAAGTTATTCAAACATCGCGTGCCATGGAGGCAGAGCGATGCCATGCCAGAGAATTGAAGGGTTAAATGAAGGAAGGAATTAGTTACAAATACTCAAGTATCAAGGATCCTCTGGAGTCATCACCGTCACGCATAGATAACAGGACGCAATATCTTAATCGGTTTTACTATTTTATCAACAACTGAATATGCCCCGTTCTTGCTTAGATACGGCCGAAAATAATAACCTATCTCTGGAGTACACTCCTTAGTCGAAATTTTACAGACTTGTATGGATATAATTTCAATCTATATTAGTGAAAACAATTCAGAGATAGGTTATTAATTTCGGCAGTATGTACGCTTTTTACTGAAGTAGCTGGGTTTTTAATTTTGATTTTTATTCAACCTGCGTTATAAAAGGTTTCTCCATGCTTTTCAGATCTATTAGTGTTGTGCTAATGTGAATTAGCTATCTTTAACACCATTTTATATACCGAACCACCATATTTTTTGCTCTGCTGCAATGTTGTATCAAAGCTCATCAGGCATTGGCAGACATAGCCAGCCTAGTTTTATTCAAATTTTTGCTCACCACTTTGACCTAAAATCCGCAAATATTGTTTTGAGTCTGGTATTGTGTTTTCGGCAAGGTATATTAATTTCATGGTTCGAATACTTAGCTTCCTCGCATATCCATTGTGTATTTAAAATATTATACAGTACTTACAACAATTTTGTCAGTATTTTCTGGATTATCATCGGAATCCTCCTAGAATAAGAAAATTAAGTTTAATAAAAGAAATCTCATAAAATTTTCAAAGAGGTACAACAAAGGTCTCATGGAATAATCGACTCAATACGTTATAATAATTTTTGAATAATCGGAAATTACATACCATTTGAGCAGAAAAATATTTGGTCCACCAATCTTTATATTCTTGGTGCTCTGAACAATGCTTACTCATTTTAATTTGGTTCTTATCTTTAGAGAACATTGGAAGAAGCACGTATTCTTCTTCGTCAGCTTCTTTGTTGCAGAACATACGTTTCCATCTCGGCCTCTTAATTTTTTGAATGCTATCTAGTGATGTTCTACTGGCAAAATTTTCAGCCGACACTGTAGAGCTCTTCTTTATAAAAAGGATCTGACTGACTAAAATTGTATTTAACGTTATAATAACATTAATATCAATTACACTATCATTTTTGAAATTTATTTTATGGAATGTACCAATAATCCATAGCATTTTTTTCAAAAAGGGTACAAGTAAAATGTTTACATAATACTAAAGCGATTTTGGATTTTGAAACTAACCTTGTAAAAAATTTGAAGCTGTAATAGACATAGTCCTTATAGAGGCTTCCCTCTCACATTTCGGCAGCCAACTCACAATATACTTATTGGGATTCTTCACTATATTTGTACCCAAGAACAGGGTTCTTCCAAAAGTGCTGCTATCATACAATCTGATACTCAAAGGCGGGCAGTAAATTTCATTCAATGGAGCTTGGAAGGTCTGCGATGATCTACCATTGGGAAAGTTGCAGTTGGATTTCTTGTCACATACGACGTCAGATTTTATCGTCAGTTCATCTATTTCTAGCACTACACACGGTTTTCTTGTGGTTGTGACGTCACGTAATCCCCACCAGTAGACATCAACCCTGCGAGAAACCCACATTTCATCAAGAGGATTTTGAGGTCATTAGTCTCATTAGTTAACTGCCTCATTAGTCTAGTGGTCCCAATCGCGACTGCTACGCTAGAGGTCCTGGGTTCGATCCCCAGGTCGAGTAAAGTGTTATTGGGTTTTTCTATGAAATTTTCAGTAGCAGCTCGGAGTCTGGATTTGTGCCCGATTAATGGCAATAGGCTCGCCCCCTCTTACATGGGACCTAAACATACCGGCGATCTGTGGGTGCACATTAGTACGCCTCTGCCTAACCTTTCGGGGAGTACAGCCGCGAATGGAATTATTTTGAGGTCATTTTAAATGCGCTAAGTGTATGATGTGCGTACGACCACCTGACAAAAACGTCGATCACTTTTAAGCTTCGTCAAATTAAACCAGGTACATGTCAATAATAGTATCATAATCGCTTTTGAGTCGTTGATGTATCAAAATAATTAATTTAGAATGTTCCTTTATGAATTGATTGCGTTATAATTGATTGATTAGCTTCGTATTCCAGAAACGAGCAGTCTGAAATGGAGTTTCTAGCAGGCTTTTCTCCATTATACGTCCACCTAAATGATGGTCTAATTGAAATAAAAAAAAACCCTTAACTTACACATAACATACCATCACGCCTGTATTCCCCGAAGGGTTAGGCAGAGGCGTACTTAATATACACCCACAGTTCGCCTGGTATGTTTAGGTCCCATGTTATAGGGGGCGAGCCTATAGCCATTAACCGGGCACAAATCCAGACTCCGAGCTGCTACTGAGAATTTCATAGAAAACTCAATAACACTTTGCTCGACCTGGGGATCGAACCCAGGACCTCTAGCGTAGCAATCGCGCTTGGGACCACTAGACTAATGAGGCAGGCAGCCTTAACTTAGTTACTAAATAATGGTGTTAAAGTATTAGTTTGATAATTACTTGTATGTTGTTGATTTTGGTATCAGATTGTAAGGCAGCGGTTCTATTTCTTCAGATTCTGGGTCTGTGACCTTGACCCCTGATGCAATGTAAGTTTCCTCGACCGGAGTATATACTGTACTTTTCATCAAAGTTTCTGGTATCTTAAAAAAATAAAGATTCATGTCTGAGAATGTTATGTAATATTTATAATAATAAACGAATATTGAAGCGTAGGTAGTATGATGGGATTACCATATGGGATCGGTGAGGTAATTACTATTTTGTAAATAAATTATTGCCGTAATATTTTTTTTATGAATTTTTTAAGTGTTCATCAACGAACGCTTTCCGTGAGCTATATGTTTACTGTGTACTTTTTGGGTGAACAAAAAGCGTGAAACTCGCGTCATCGTCACCGCACGGTTCCCACTTATCGACGATACAATTCACAAGTTACTTAGTTTTCACTTCTATCGGCAGTACCCAAAGACTGCGCCGCATGTTTTTTTTTTCAGATATAAAATTCCTTACGTGACATAGTTGTACAGACATTAATATCTGGCCGGTATACTCCACTCCTTTATGCAAATCATACCACTGCAGCTTAGGAGCGTAGGTGTAGTCTTGCCTGTCATCCACTACAGGCTGGACTTGCAATCGGCCTATTAGGTCGCTTTTACCCTGTGATTTGAAATTTACAATTTAGGAGTGATTTAAAATGTATGAAATGAAATGAAGATACAAGAAAAAATATAAGGTACCTACATTTATTCGTTCGTTAGTCGTTGGTATATAAATATAACGTAAGATATCTAATAATTAATAACACTTAATATATAGAAATACCCTATAAAAAACTTATTTTTCACCCCAACCAAGGGTTGGCGTTTTAGTAGTTGTCTTCATTGTACTATTACTACTGTACTATCTAATACATAACATACATAATCAACCCATTATACTGTCCCACTGCTGGGCACGGGTCTCCTCTCACAATGAGAGGGATTAGGCTATAGTCCACCACGCTGGCCTAGTTCGGATTGGTAGACTTCACACGCCATCGAGAAAATCTCTCAGGCAGGCAGGTTTCCTCACGATGTTTTCCTTCACCGTATAAGCGCGTGATAATTGACTATTAATACGTTCATGACTTGGAAAAGTCAGAGGTGCGTGCCTGGGTTCGATCTCGAGAGCTTTGACTTGGCAGTCCAACGGTCATACCACAAGGCTATCACTGCTATGCTATGCTATGCTATGAACTCTGAATTTGAATTAAAACATTTAGCTTGCGCACACCCGAAGTCAATAATAGTGGTGTTTATATATTTTATTTATATTTATTGTAATGACCCACCTAATCTAACTACTCATTCTGCCTTAGGTAAAATATGTTTCAATCAATGCGTTACCGTTAGATCACTATCAAGCACTTCAATCATGACTAAGGGAGGGCTATTTGCTATTCTGTCATGGGTTGCAGAAATTAGTTTAGGTATCTTCAGGACTTGATTCCAAATTGGTGTCAATGTTCTTTGTTGTACCTGTAATTAATTAAAAATTAAAAATCTTTGCAATAAACTATTTTTTCACAAATCTTATCGACTACTGCCTTCACTCAAAACCGCATAATTCCTAATAGTTGTAAACTAAGTCATGTAGGTTGATAGACAGACAGGTTATAATATTTCATCATCAGATATGTTGACGTCATTTTTACGGACAAAATGGACGAGAAATTTAATATCAAGGACAAAGACTTCGGTAACTTGGTTGGCTAAAATATCCGAAATCGGTACCTAACAGGCGGAAGCAGATTTGAATCGTGCATGCGGTAAAATTTTTATTAGAAATTGACTAGCACAGTATAATGTAGGTACCTTTGTTTCCTTAACTGCGTTCAAGGCACTAATCCTTACAAAAGGATTTGCTTGATTATTTCGATCAACGCTTGTATTAAGTTTTGCTCTGTATATGAAAACACGACTTTCTAGCATCTGAAAACACACAATTTGATCCTCATTATTATCTTTTTGTCTCGTATTAGATTTAACAGCTTTTTATTAAGTTTAGGATTATTGCTTATTTTTGTATTTCTTTTTCTTGTGATAGTCAATAATATTGTTACGCCGAGTAACTATTAGTACGGGGATGGGTCACGAAGATTCTAGATAAGTCGTAGAAGCACGTAGAACATTCGAAGAAAAGCCTGGTTCAAGTTGGATGACCGTAAACAATAGACGATCACTTTATCGTCTATTGTTTATAGGTAGGTACTTAGGTACTTACCTACTCGTATTTTGTGGACCTATCGAGAATGTTCGATTCTAGAATCTTCGTGACTCATATAAATACAGGTCGTGAGGGTCGGCCAGAGCAGTTTAGTTCTAAACACGGTGAAGTGAATATCGAAGCAAAGTTAAGTGATTACAAGTGCGACATTATAGTGCGATAAGTAATACTGTAGTGACTCTCTCAGTAATTTCTGTTGTGTGTTTGTCAAGTTAATTAAAATATTTGTTGTTTCGGTGAAATTGGTGTTACTTAAATTTATCCCGAACCCCAGCTCGTAACATTTGGTGTCAGAAGTTGTGGGATAAATTATGCCGGTTTTACCGAAGGAAGATACGGAAGGTATCCGTACCAGAAGTCAGCGGCAGCAAGAGATGGGTCATCAGCAACCAACTATAGACCCAGTTGCTGGTCCATCTGGAACTTCTCCAGCATCAACGGTTGACCTAGCGACCTTGATGGCAATGATGCAAGAGCAGGCCCGCCGCCAGGAAGAGCAGCGGCAACATGACAAGGAAGAACAAGCTCGCCGGGAAGAGGAGCAAGCTCGCCGTCAGGAAGAGCAGGCACGTCTATTGCGGGAACAGCTGCAACGCGACAAAGAAGAGCAGGCACGTCTATTGCGGGAACAGCTGCAACGCGACAAAGAAGAGCAGGCACGTCTATTGCGGGAACAGCTGCAACGCGACAAAGAGGAGCAGGCACGTCGGGAAGAGGAGCATACCAGACGTCAAGAGGAACAGATGGTCCTCATAAAAGACCTTCATGGGACTCTTGGCAAACAGCTCGGTGTTATGAAGGAGCAGGTGGAACAGCACGAGACCCGGATTTCTAAAACTGAGGAACAGATTGCTGACGTGACAAAGGCGTTAGGTGATCTAAAGGCACGAAACGTACTTGCGACTTCCGTGAATGCTGCACCCATAACGACCTCCCTACGTGGATTTAAAGTGCCGCCATTTGACGGAACCTCCTCATGGTCGGCATACAAAATGCAATTTGAAGCCTTTATGGAGTCGAACGGATGGGACAAAGGTCAGGCAAAGACAGCACTCACCTTATGCCTCCGTGACCGGGCTTTGACAGTACTGGAGGCCCTCGGCAAGGACATGACCTACGACCAGCTGATTGAGGCGTTGGACTCAAGATACGGTGACGCCCATCTGGAGTACGTGTTTCGTGCTCAGCTAAAGGATCGGGTACAGCGTAGTGCCGAGACCCTACAGCAGTGGGCCGTGGAAGTTGAAAAGCTGGTTCGAAAAGCATACCAGTCTACACCTGCACTCATCGACGGTAATCTTGTCCAAGCGTTCGTCGATGGAGTTCGTGACCTTGAAGTCAGAGCTGCTGTGAGGCTTGGACACCATAAGACATTGAAAGACGCCTTAGCTCATGCCTTAGAAGTAGAGGCAGTAAGACAGGACCATCGGACTGATCGTATCTGGGAAGTCGTGTTACCGACATGTCATTACTGTGGGGAGAAGGGGCATATGCAGGCGGGATGCCCGAGGCGCAGTTACGGTCGAAGGGTTGGTGCAGCATCACCTAGATGCTACATTTGTGGGGAAAAAGGCCATTTCCAGTGGGGATGCCCTAAGCGCAGAGAGGGTCGAAGAGATGGTGTAGCATGGCCTAGATGCTACATCTGCGGAGAAAAGGGCCACTTCCAGGTGGGTTGTGCAAGGCGCAGTGAAGTTCGAAGGGAAGGTGTAATATCACCTAGATGCTACAGCTGTGGTAAACGGGGACACCTTCAAGCTAGTTGTTGGAGAGGTCAACTATTGAAAAAGGACCGAGTACATGAACAAAGGAACAGGATGGCAGCTCCAAGATGTTACACCTGTGGAGAAAAAGGTCACCTTCGGATGAGTTGCCCTAAGCGAAGAAGTACTATTGGAAGTTTTTCGAGCAGACCGTGCTCCGAAAACTGGAGGAAGAATAGAGATGGCGATTATTTTGGCGTCCGACAAGAGGCTACAGTACCGGTGCCTGTGAGGATATTGAGAGCAAATTTAAGTGATGCACGAGAAGAATGCTCAGAGCATGTCAGACAACCAGGCTGCCAAAAGTCCGAGAGAATGAAGTTCCGTTTTGACCGCAAGATGAACAACAAAGGCAGATTTGATGAGGGCTCACTAGTATGGCTACATAACCCGGTTCGCAGCAAAGGAAAGTCTCCCAAGTTACAGGCAAAATGGGACGGCCCCTACCGAGTTGTGACTAAGATGAACGATGTCACCTACCGGATTCAAAAAGGGCCAAGAGGTGCTCCGAAGATCGTTCATGTGGATCGTTTGACGCGTTATTACGGGTCTAATCATGCTCGGGACGAGCATGTCTTAGGAGGGGGTAGTGTTACGCCGAGTAACTATTAGTACGGGGATGGGTCACGAAGATTCTAGATAAGTCGTAGAAGCACGTAGAACATTCGAAGAAAAGCCTGGTTCAAGTTGGATGACCGTAAACAATAGACGATCACTTTATCGTCTATTGTTTATAGGTAGGTACTTAGGTACTTACCTACTCGTATTTTGTGGACCTATCGAGAATGTTCGATTCTAGAATCTTCGTGACTCATATAAATACAGGTCGTGAGGGTCGGCCAGAGCAGTTTAGTTCTAAACACGGTGAAGTGAATATCGAAGCAAAGTTAAGTGATTACAAGTGCGACATTATAGTGCGATAAGTAATACTGTAGTGACTCTCTCAGTAATTTCTGTTGTGTGTTTGTCAAGTTAATTAAAATATTTGTTGTTTCGGTGAAATTGGTGTTACTTAAATTTATCCCGAACCCCAGCTCGTAACAATATCATGGAATAGCCTGCATAATAATTATCAATTAAAGAGTTCTCGGGTAAACATCATGTCTGGGCAAATGTAATGAAGATAAATTTTTCTAGTAATGGATAAAATACTTATTATTACGAGTTATTATAAATATTTTTGTAATAACTAAGTAATATTCTGTAAAAGCTTGTTCTTCAGAAAACGGAGGCAACATATCTACTGTAAGAATCTATTTCTAATACATCCAAAGCATGCGTTTGGGCTAACATGGGGTGAGTAAAATTTGATGTTGCCGGAAAAATATCGTGATATTAAACAGCCAATAACTACTTGAAGCTACTTTCATCGACATGAAAGTTTACAGATTATTTTTGTTTATCTATGTAAAATCTTGTAACTGGCTATCTACTGTTGTTTTCAACTACTTCTATAACGGTACTGGCTGTAAGTTTTCATAATATAATAAATAAAATTTACTTACCATCGTGGAAGTCTTAAGGCACATGTCATAATCTTTGATTTTGAGCTTGTAACCTTTAGGCAGGCAGCTCTCAAAGGCATGAATCTGTCGGTACAACCCCATCCACAGGATCAACTCCACCTTCCCAGCGATGCAGCAGCAACCTGTTGCTAGTGTGTTCATGTGCTTAGGACATTTTAATGGCTGGAAGTTAAAAAAAAAATCTCCATTTTTTTCTGGATTAGATGATTCTTATTAATTGAAAAAAGACTAAATATAATCAATAATATTATGGGGAAAAATATCTAAGGCCGAGAGAACATCAGTAATTTTTCTATATGCTTTGGCAATAGTATTTACCCAAAAATATCATTAAAAATTCGGCGTTTGTGTATGTGAGAATTTATGTTTGTAAACGCACCCACGATACAGGAGAAAATCCTAGTGTGGGGCAACGTTTTTTTAAAACTAAAAAAAAAAAAATTTAAAATCGGACCTTTAAGTAAATACTTTGTATACGTCCGCAGTTCCTTCCATTTTGTTCCGGAATCACCGAGTATATTATGTCAGCTATAGACATTTTGTAAAAGGCAACTCTTGAACCTCCATTGAGAAGCCATATCACGACATCGGGCCAGCCTTCAGAAGTCTAAAATATAGGGATCTCGTTTAAATACTTGTTGTATATTTCAACATACCATCACGCCTGTATTCCGCGAAGAGTAAGGCAGAAGTGTACTAATGTAACCCACAGTTCGGTATGTTTAGGTCCCATATAATAGCGGGCGAGCCTATTGCCATTAATCACAAGTCCAAACTCCGAGCTGCTATTGAGAATTTCATAGAAATACCCAATACGTAACACTGTTCAACCTAAGAATCAAACCTAGCCCCTCTTGTAGTAGTCGCGGTTGGAATCATTACATTAGTCTAGTGGTCCTAAGTGGTATTTCTATGAAATTCTCAGTAGCAGCTCGGAGTTTGGATTTGTACCCGGTTGATAGCAATAGGCTCGCCCCATATTACATGAGACCTTAACTTACCGGCAAACTGTGGGTGTACATTAGTACTCCCCTGCCTAACCTTCGGAGAATACAGATTCCGATACCGTTGATCTAGATTCCTACTCTACCAATTCATCCAAAATACTTCACTGGAAATAAATGTAAGCAAATGCAATTTCTTTATCATGTTAGGAACGATTTTGCAATCTTTTATTTCCAGTGAAGTAGTAGTAGATGAAATAGTACCGTAGGAACCTAGATAAATAATGTCGAAATCCGAATAATAACAGAATTTGATAGAACATTGTCTTGATTATGATTTATTTCGGTATTACGTTTTTGTGGGTAATTCAAGCTCCGCCGGACCCTTAAGCTCCCAATAAATTGAGATGTTGCAGTAGACTGTGGTCCATAAAGGCATGTAAAGGTGTAATAAGATTCCCAAACTATATATATCATACACACTCAAGAACTAAAGCGAATATCTAATGTGTGAGTGCAGGTATCATAAACGTCCTTATTCTAAACGATAGAATAATTATTATTGTACACAAAGCAAAGTTACCTTATAAATAAGATTTTTCAGATTCTCAGCTATGATTCTTATGTCAGCTAGCATCAGTTTTACGTCTTTCTTCGTGTTGCAAGTAGAATCCGACTTTGTGATGGCTTGAATAAGACTCATAGTTGAAGAACATTTTTGAGTTTTTTTGGTTATTTGCTGGTAGATTTTTTCCTGAAGAAAGGTAACTGATAAAATCTTTAGTTTTTTAGAAATCAAATTTCTTTTGTTTAATGCCATTATCAATAAATGTATAATACAAATACTCAATTGCCAAATAATTATAATGAACGCAAGCGCAGATGTTTAGCGAGAGATCATGCGTTCGATTGGTTTGTGACATTGCTAGCGCCATCTAGTACCACATTCCACAAATAAATATCATAATATGCCTATCATTTAGTGATAATGGTGTTGAATTTGTCCAGTTTACAGCGGCAGTCGGGCCGTCACAGTGGAAGTAACTTATTACTTATGAGGTAATTTAACTTTATTTGAGGTTACTGGAGGCCTAATCCCCGTTTAAAAGGTCGGCAATGCACTTGTGACTCCTATGGTATTACGGGTGTCCATGGGCGGCGGTAATCGCTTACCATCAGGCGATCCGTCTGCTCGTTTGCCCTCCTCTCCCATAATACTCGTAATAAAAAAAAATTACTTACAATTTCTTCTTTCTGTAACGCCAACTGTTTACTGTCAAGTTCAGTGCTATATTTAACCATGGTGTTCTCAACACTACTACTAGGGCTAGAGTACTGGATGATGTCTAGGAATTTCAGAATGTTCCCAGCCGCATCATCAACAGCCCTGTTGATATCATCTGTCAGATCTCGTAGCGTATTATATTCAGAGTTTTTGAGGCGGCGTTCTACTTCTGTTAAAGATTGCTCCTGTAATTATACAATGCAGAATGAATGAAAGAGAGGAAAAGTTCTGCTTTATGTTACTTCTGTTAGTTGATCCTTAAATGTAATACGAAAGGAAGAAATAGAGAGAGGTTTATCAACAAAATAAACTAAACTAAAAGATACACAGAAACATTAGAGAAAAACAAAAAACAGCAGCAATACTTAAGAGTCCGGCGGACCGAATTTCTCTCACAAACGTAATACTGAAATAAATCGTAATTCAAACACAATTTAATCAAATTCTGTTATTATTCGGATTCCGATACCCTTAATCTAGGTTCCTACGCTGCCGTTTCGTCCAAAATACTTCACTGGAAATAAATGTATGCGAATGCAATTTTTGATACCTTTACCAAGTTTGGAACGATTTTCCGGTCTTCTATTTTCAGTGAAGTAGTAGCAGACGATGGGACCGTAGGAACCTAGATTAAAAGTATCTGAATCCGAAAAATAACATAATTAGATAGAATATTGTCTGAATTACGATATATTTCGGTATTACGTTTTTGTGGGCAATTTACGCTCCGCCGGACCCTTAAGTGACTGTTTCGATAGGTAACAATAGGGAAATTTTTGGGATATTCCTCGAAGCGCACCCATTTTGAAGCGCACCGATTGAGGAATATTTTAGGTGCGCTTCAAAATGGGTGCGCTTCGAGGAATACCCCAAACTTTTAATTCCCTGGGCCCGACAAAGAGAGAAATCAAATCAAATCGGCATCCCAATTTTTTGTATGAACAATTGAACATGTCGAAATATTGGTTCAATAGCTCTTTTAAATGTCTTTATTACATAGGTAATAATTATTATGTATAGATTTAGAATACAGAACAACAACAAATAATTTTTTTACGTAGCCTTTAGTGGACAAACGTTCCCCTAAATCCACGATTGACCGGCTTCTTAAATATATGCCAATATTAGATACGTATTGAAATAGAACTTTTTATACGGATTTTACAGATACGGATTACAAACTTATTTTTTTTTTATTCGTTATAGGCTTACGCTTGACCGCCAGTTTGCCTGATGTTAAGCGATACTGCGATCGAGCGCGCTTGCCTAGAAGAACTTATTATATAACCGTCACGCCTGTATTCCCCGAAGGGTTAGGCAGAGGTGTATTAATGTACACCTACAGTTCGCCGGTATGTTTAGGTCACATGTAATAGGGGGCGAGTCTATTACCAATAACCGGACACAAGTCACAAACTCCGAGGTGCTATTGAGAATTTCATAGAAAATCACTTTCCTCGACCTGGGAATCTAACCCAGGACCTCTGGCGTAACAGACGCGCTTGGGACCACTAGACTAACGAGGCGATGTTATGGTATGTTATTTCTTATATAAAATTAAAAAACACCCAACCCATGTCCATGGGTGCTATAAAGGATTCAAAAAGTCGGGAATTATGTAAATCATGCCAATTTAACGCGATAAAACCTGTAATGAAGTCGGTTAAAAAATAGGTTTAATCAGGTCCAGAATTTTTTATCCAGTGCTTCTTCAGGACACGATTGATGGCAAAAAGCAATCAAAATTATCTCGACAAGGTTATGTACCTTGTCGAGAGTAAGCAGTAATAGCCTAGTAGTATGACCGTTAGACTACCAAGTCAAAGGTCTCGAGTTCAAACCCAAGGCACGCACCTCTGACTTTTCGAAGTTATGTGCGTATTAAATAGTTAATTATCACGCGCTTAAACGGTGAAGGAAAACATCGTGAGGAAACCGGCATGCCTAAGAGATTTTCTCGATGGCGTGTGAAGTCTGCCAACACGCACTAGGCCAGCGTGGTGAACTATAGCCTAATCCCTCTCATTCTAAGAGGAGACCCGTGCCCAGCAGTGGGACAGTATAATGGGTTAATTATGTAAGGTACTTATTTTACGAAACCTCGGTTGTGGGCAACTTTTGTTAGAGCCGTAATCCTTGAAAGAAGAATGTTTAGATTTGCAAGAGTTTTTTATTTAAAATAAGGTTTTGTTTATTTCAGTATATGAACCAACAGAAACCGTTTACATGTAGTACCATTACATAAAAAAGTGAAGCCCCCTATAACATGGGACCTTAACATACCGGAAACTGTAGGTGTACATTAAGTACGCCTCTGCCTAACCCTTCGGGGAATACAGGCGTGATGGTATGTTATGTTAATACGATATGGTACAGCGTCAGATGTCTGTTAACAAGCAACAATACTTAATTTTATGGTGGATGTTCCATACTTTATTTCTTTACATACGAAGCATTTTATGCTTCCTCCTCTCTTATACCTATCGCTAGAGAGGACTTCCTTGCCGGAGTCTGTGTTTCCATTTCTGTACATCCCGAATCTTTAAACACAAATCAATCTACGCCTACCCGCACAAAATCAACATAAAATTAAGACTACCCTCCTTAATGTTACGAGTGAATAGGTATAGGTACTCCTAGACGAGTATGCTCAATCTTCACTTAACACCAGGGCAGCTAAAAAGCTATCAAATATAAAAATGACTCCAAAATGGTCAAACACGATGTTAAGCCATTATTATACTCACCAAATCAGCTACGATTCCGTACACCATATTGTTCCTATACATCCTAAACCTGAAATCTGGCAGCCTGGTAGCTAATTGTAACACTGGAAAGGTGTTGTCGAAGTCAAGGTAGCCATGAACTGGACGTGTCTTCAACACGTCCAAAGAGCCTGTGTAGTATAGCTTGCGTGTTTCTGATAAAAAAAAATATTGACATTATTTTCCTTATTTCCTTTTTAACCCTCGATGCAAAAAGTCCTCAATTTTCGTCGGGGGTTAAAAAAAGTTTATGTTGTTGTTATTAGTTTAACGTGCGTATCTGTCTGTTGTCAAGTAGTTCCCAAACGATTGGACCAATTTTGACACCCGTTTTTTAGTTTGAAAGGTAACTTGATCGAGAGGGTTCTTATGATTTAATAATCTGGCTAGCCATTGGAAGATTATCAACTCTTTTCTAGTTCATGAAGGAATGTACAGGTCTGATCGATTTGAAACTTGGTTTCCTGTTACTTCAATGATGTTGCAAGAACATGGTAATTATGACTTAATGCTGCGGCTTTTTTAATTTAAATTTTTCAAAAGAACAATTTCCATCTCAACAAGCCTTGTCTCCTTGTATCTTTAGGAATTTCACAAATATCAGAGTGCACTCAGACTCGAAATATTTTAAGTCTCGCTCACTGGAGTTTGTCTTTTATCGAAACAGCGAGTAAAAACTGTATGTCTGAGATGATAATGATTTTTCCTTCTTTCTATTTATAAGTGGTGGATGAAGTAAAGTTTAACAACCCCTCTTATTATAAGAGTGACACTTAAATGGATGATGATTACTAAATGATGATAGACTAGCTTCTGTCCGTGACTTTGTTTGCGTGGCCTTCAGAATTGGGTCCGACCTAGATCAAAAGTAGCCTATGTGTTATTCCAGCCTATAATCTATCTGTGTGCCAAATTTCATTCAGATCCGTTAAGCCGTTTTGGTGTGAAAGAGTAACAAACATCCATACATCCATACTCACAAACTTTCAAGTTTATAATATTAGTAAGGATACGTTATAATGATATGTACTTACTGATTTCTGACATCATTGCAACAAACTCTAAAACAAAAAATCTCAAGTTAATTTCTGTGGGTTTCGTGACGTGAAATGTATGAAAATTAACATCTTAAGAGTCCCGCGGACCGATTTCTCTCACAAACGTGATACCGAAATAAATCGTAATTCAAAAACAATTTAATCAAATCCTATTATTATCCGGATTCCGATACCTTTAATCTAGGTTCCTACGTTACCATTTCGTCCAAAATACTTCACTGGAAATAAATGTAAGCGAATGCAATTTTTGATACCTTTACCAAGTTTAGAATGATTTTCCGGTCTTTTATTTTCAGTGAAGTAGTAGCAGACGAAATAGGACCGTAGGAACCTAGATTAACAGTATCTAAACCCGAATAATAACATAATTTCATAAAATATTGTCTGGATTTCGATTTATTTCGGTAGATATTACGTTTTTGTGGACCATTCACGCTCCGCCGGACCCTTAAGCAGCATCTTTCTAATTTATGAGATGTTAATGGTCCCAAAAGGATTATTAAAATCCCCTTCGGAAGCCGTGGAATTCGTCTTCGACTACTGCACTGACAGTAAAGTGATCCTTTAAAGGCTCCATTTTCCTCCTGTCGTATTAATGAGCCCAAAAGAATAACTATTCTTCACACAAGCACTAAGCTTAGTACGAGGGGCTAACAAGAATACTAGTAATGTGCGACACACATTGCTAGTAATCTTTATACAAAAAAATATATCGTCGTAACTTACATCAGATAAGATAGTGGTCAATCGCAAGCCTGTCCAATAATAAAAAGAGAATTCGTCCCGGTGAGTGGTAGAATTTTTCTGTCAGATATTTTCTAATAATGTGGGGCTGGGTTACCAAGAAAAAGTTAAATACGAGTATGATTTCCTTACCCTCGTCACCTTGTTCATCAGTGGGTAATTCACCCACCGTAATAGCAATCCCACAAAACTTGCCAGAAACGCGTCTATCCAACATTGAAACTTCTAGAATGGGGCAGAATATGCAGAAATCCTCCATGACCCATAAATTATCCTGGGAAAGTATATAGGTACAGGGTGTAAATAATAAATAGAATACCTGAAAGACTGTTATATGTAGTATCAACAACTTTTGATCTGTAACTTTGGGAATAAAAATCTTACTATGCTTCGTTTTATATTTTATTTGTCATAAAACATCTCTGGCTCTCAGACAACTCACCAATGTTGCAATGTAATTGTATGAATGGTTTATGAACGAATCGAAAAGAAAATATTTTTTTTATCGAATAAGAAAAACAAATTCTTGTCTAGTGAGAAAGAGAAGATTTTTTGATACTGCATTCCAAATTTTTTAGACAACAATATGACATGAATGAGTTCACTAAAACGCATGGCATGTTGAGTAGGTACCTACTTATTTTTTTTAATTAACCACTTAAATTACGTATAATTATTAAATATACGTGATATAAGTAGATTAGACTAGATTCTGCCCGCGACTTTGTCAGCGTTGACTTCAGAATTGGGTCCGACCTGGATAAAAAGTAGCATTTCAAAGTAGTATTTCATCCAGATCCGTTCAGCCTTTCTGACGTGAAAGAGTAACAAACATCCATACACTCATACATCCATACATGCATACATCCATAAATCCATACATATATACATCCATACTCACTCATATTTGAAATAAATCTCTTTCCATTTGCTATTTTTATAAATAGCACAAGTCAATGACATATATTATGAATATCGATCAGCCTCTCCTCTGCGGGTGAATTATTTAATACGTGTATAGCGTTTAGTTTTGCGTTACTTGCTTCAAAACAAGGCAGCTGGCAGCGACTGGATGAATAAAGCCGAAGTTCGGGCTCTGTGGCGTTCACTAGGAGGCCTACGTTCAGCAGTGGACGAAGTTAGGCTGATGATGATGATGGTGCTTCAAAACAAAGGCTCAGATTCCATGATGAGTCTGCGTGAAAACTTACGCACTGGAGCTACATTTTCTAAAAAAAAATCCCCATATTAAACTATCTCTTAGCTTAGGAAGTGGAAGTAGAAGTGCGTATGGTACGGGGCAGGGCACTTAGGTTCTGAGTGCGACTGCTACGCTAGAGGTCCTGGGTTCAATTTCCAGGTCGAGCAAAATGTTATTGGGTTTTTCTAAATAATTCTCTCATTCTCATTCTGGGATGTGCTCTGTAATGGCAATAGGCACGCCCCTATTACATGGGATCTAAACATACCGGCAAACTGTGGGTGTACATTAGTACGGCTCTGCCTAACCTTTCGGAGAATACAGGCGTGATGATATGTTATGTTATTTTTTATAATATATTAGGTCCTTACATAATTATGAAATTAGCGTTTTGTCGTACTGACCACTTTGATCTGAAATATCTCCTCTTTGGTTAAGAATTCCAAATTCAAATTTATAAATTAATTTAGCTGGTACATTTGAGTTTTGAAAACAGTCATTCATTTGTTTTTTCCTCATTATTTTTTTCTTTGGCGTCGCTTATTACCTCACAATGGAAAACATGAAATATCGGTATATTTACGAGGACGAGTTCTACCGTGGCACCAGTGCTGCAGAAACAGCTCGAAGGATTAATGATGTGTACGGCGCTGGTGTCGCAAAAAAAAGCACGGTACGTTTTTGGTTTCAACGTTTTCGTTCTGGAAATTTTGACAGAACTTTTTCAGAATTTTTCAGAACCAACCCCGTGGACGGCCGGAGACCAAAGTGGAGAATGAATAATTAAAGGCTATTGTGGAAGCGTCCATAAGCGTCCTGCGCGACAAAACCGTATTAATCCACTTGAAGCAAATCGGGAAAGTAAAAAAACTTAAACGATGGGTACCTCATGAATTGAGTGAATCGAACTTGCAAACACGCGTCGACTGCTGTGTTACTTTGCTCAACCGACACAATAATGAAGGGATTTTAAATCAAATCATTACTTGTGATGAAAAGTGGATACTGTACGATAATCGGAAGCGCTCGTCGCAATGGCTGAACCTTGGAGACCCAGCCAAATCCTGCCCTAAACGAATATTGACTAAGAAAAGGTTACTTGTGAGTGTTTGGTGGACTAGCGCTGGTGTCGTTCACTACAGTTTTCTAAAATCTGGCCAAACGATTACGGCAGATATCTATTGTCAGCAACTCCAAACCATGAAGGAAGAACTAGCTGCTAAACAACCGAGATTGGTCAATCGCTCTAGGTCACTGCTGCTTCACGACAACGCAAGACCACAGACTGCACAACAAACAATCACTAAGTTAGATGAGCTACAATTGGAATGTCTGCGATATCCACCGTACTCCCCGGACCTTGCTTCAACAGATTACCATTTTTTCCGGAATTTGGACAACTTCTTACAAGGAAAAAATTCAACTCCGATGCGGCAGTCCAAACCGCCTTCAAAGAGTCCATTGATTCTCGCACCCTTGGTTTTTTAGTAAAGGTATCAATGAACTACCTATGAGATGGCAAAAGTGCATAGATAACAACGGTGCATAATTTGATTAATTAAATATATTTTACAAATATATTACTGCCTCATTAGTCTAGTGGTCTCAAGCGCGACTGCTACGCTAGAGCTCCTGGGTTCGATCCCCAGGTCGAGCAAAGTGTTATTGGGTTTTTCTATGAAAATCTCAGTAGCAGCTCGGAGTCTGGATTTGTGCCCGGTTAATGGCAATAGGCTCGCCCTCTATTACATGGGACCTAAAAACATACCGGTGAACTGTGGGTGTACATTAGTACGCCTCTGCCTAACCCTTCGGGGAATACAGGCGTGATGGTATGTTATTTTACAAAAAAAATGACTTTATATTCCTCCCGTACAAAACGCCAATTTCATATGTAAGGACCTAATATTATTATCCATCATATTATAGTGGCTATTATCTCCAGTGTCATTAATTTAATTGACGTGGTTTGCAGACGTAAGCAATGTGATTTAAAATTTATTAATATCGCTGAAAATCAAATCAAAGGCTTCATCCAGAAGCTTTTGGTTCCCGTAACAAAGCAAGTTCAATGCACTCTCGTATGCAACGCACCTGTCTGCGCGTGTGCCAAAAGCGATCCATAATGTTATGACCTTATTCATGCATCGAAGGACATTTTCAGTCACTCTCATCCCATAAATTGCATCCAATAGCTAGAGAGAGACGAATTGCATTGCGTCCCGCATCCCGCACATCTCTGCGGCCATCACCGAGCCTCGCCCTATGCGCGTCTACCCGATAACATCGATATCCGGAAATGCGTTATGCAAACTGAAGTCATCAATTTGTTATCATCAATAAAAAATAAAATGTTGCAAATAAAGACACTCGATTTTTCAAAATTAAAATTTTACAAAACAATTTCACATAAATATTCCAAATCTTATATGCATAAACAAAGTTTAGGGAAGTTGTTATGATTAAATCCCTCCCTCCCCTTCCTGCCTCATCGAAACATGGTACGGTGGAGAAGTTATTGATTGCGGCTCCTGTGCGTTAGGGTTGGCCCTACCGCACAGGAGCCTTTAATTTCTTTTACGATTATAATTACAACTTAACATACCATTATTTATATTCTCCAAAGATTAGGTACCTAGTGTACTAATGTATATCCACTGTTCGCCGGTATGTAATTATAATAAGAGGCATGCCTATTATCTATACCAATATTAGAAAATTCTTTCATTATTCTAACGCTACATTATCACTGAGTAACATAGGCTATATTTTTAGTTAAACATAACGTCACCAGCCAGCCAGTACATCCATAAGTTGGTATGATGTAAATAATAAAAAAATAAAAAGGAAATAATAAAAACACATTGCTTAATTTCAATTTAAAAGTCGCGGCTGTATAGTATTGTGTCTGCTATTTAATTAGAGATAGCCCAACCCGATGAGTGGCATCTCTCTCCGACAATCTTTAAATTTTTGATGTCATCATCATCATCAGTCTAACAGTACACTGCTGGACCTAGGCCTCCCACAATCTGCGCCATTTCATCTATTCTCGACTTGACGCATCCAGCATCCCCCAGCAACCGTTTGCAAATCATCACATCCATCTTGCCGGAGGGCGTCCTGCGCTAGGTTTGCCGAGTCGCAGTCTCCACTCAAGTACACGTTAACCCCACATTACCAATATCATAAAAAAAATGATACTTTACCGCCTGCAAGGGCGCCACTGGTTCAACGCTAGTGCTTCTAATTCTCTGCTGATAATAAGGAACTATGGTCCTTAATGTCACGAGCATGGCCCCGCGATGGTAAGGGCCGTCTTCCCCTGTCGTGGCCAAAGTACCAGCAGTTGATGTACCGTACATGTGAAGGAGCGACGGCCCGAAAGTGGGAAGGAAGCCTGAGAAAATTGCAAGTATTTTTCTAACTTTAAAAGTAAAATAAACTGTCTCCTCCATAAACCGTTACATAAAACTTCAAGTATCATCACATCGGGCGTTGGGTGACAAATATTGACGCAGGACCAACGCTCAATGAAATTTGAACTTTATTGGTATAGGTATAAAAACCCAAGCATTATCAATTTATCAAATCTTAAATACTTCTTTCTTAAAAAAGAGTGTCCATGGAGTTTCTTGCCGGATTCTTCTCTATACGATCAACCTTTTGAAACCGTGCAACTAGAATCATAACATTTCATAAACGCTTATAAAAGATTATTTGAAACAAAAACATTTGAACTTGAACTTTTTCATACTACCAAACCACGTAGTCACAGCGTGGAACAAACTCTCTGAATATGTTACAATGGCATCTAAAATTGCTTCAAAAATAGACTGGACAAAATCTACAAATCCAAAAACACATACGCATCAGGTTATAAAGCTACTAGTGTAGTTAAATATATTATTATAATAATAATCTATTTAAAAGTATTCTCTTGTCGGTGCAGCACCTTCCACAGCTATTCACTGAGAACTAATTCCTGGACCTCCATAAACGTCACAACCTATAATTTCGCCTTAATCTGTGTGTATAACTTCAGTATCCCTGCCTTTTCTATCATATCTATTTCCTTAATTTTTTTTAGAGCCTACCATTTCTCGTCCTACCATTTTACTCCACTCTATAATCTGTTCTACCAATTTTCATAATATTTGTTAGACAAGGTGTTAAGGTTTTATAAAAAGTATGAAATATTCTGTTCTCGTTTGGAAGACTAAGAATGGTACCGTTTTCTCCATCATGGGAAATCTGTCCAAGTTTCAGATGAGCACTGGCCAGTACTCTGTTAAAGCATCCATCTCCAGAACATACTTCAAGTCTAATGATATCACTTATGCTGGGAAACATTTCCACAATGGATATCTGTTCACAATAACTTGGATGATTGTTGCGGGTCTGTACTGCTGTTTTGGCCTACAATACAATAGAGATGGATAAATTATTCATTATTACACACTCAAAACTAATGCAAACTAGAATTTTATTCATGGAAGAGAATTCAAGTTGAGAGAATTACCCAGCTATTTAAAAAACTCCGTGAAAAGTTTTGTAACCCTATTTATGTCCTAAATCATAACATCAAACTGTAAAATTGAGCGTTTTGCTAACCAGAAAGCATATAAGCTAATATTAACCCCGATTAATAGAAACAAATTAGTAACTTAGTCTATTTACTGTAGGCAGTCAATTATTCATATCTTTGTAGATAACATCTGTTAACACTAGCATCAGAATGGACTTTTTAAGACAAAGTAAGTTAATGTCTTTTTCCAAAATCAAATTTATCTCTATACCAAAATCAAAATTAAGCACTTTAGGTGCATAACTAATAAACAAAATTACTTTCACATGAATTATGCTAGTATAGACGTATGATTACCGATAATCCACAAAAAGATACCCTGACGAAAGAACTCGGTGCTTTTCCAAAACGCCTGTCACCCTGCCCGTGCGCACCACTGGGTAACCCGTAAGCTCCATATATGGTTATTACGTAATTAGCAGGCTGCTGCTCTGATCCAGTGGGCAAGAGAAGATTGCTGCAATGAAAATGATGACAAAATATCTTAACATATATTAAAAAAACTAAAGAACTTTACCGGTTTCTGACACTTACTCGAATATTAGACATTGAAATAAAACTACTTCTTACGGATTTTATCGTGCATTGATATTATTTTCAATTCCCAATGACTAAAGAATATTGTCAAAAAGTCACAAATTACGACTAATTTTAAATTACGTTATTTTACCAAGCATTTAATTCCAATAACCACTGACCAAATTAATTATACAATGCCTATACAAGGAAAGTCATAATATATAAACGCAAAAACATCCAATATAATAATTTTATTTCCAAAATAAAGGTGCGTGATTCTCGGTTTAAAAACGAGTCCATGGCAAACAGGCTAAATCAGGGAGATATAAATGACTATGAATATGATAAGGTGTAAAAAGCACCACCTTCTAGACAAGCGCGCTCCATCGTAGATCGCAGTGTCGCTTAACATCTGGTGAACTGGTGGTCAAATGTCAGCCTATCATGAATAAAAAACAAATACCATGGAATTGCTGACCCAAACAAATTTTAAGCTGAAACTAAGTAACCTGTTATTTGACAGAGGATCGTTATGAGAAACTTGTATGGACGGCTACATAACAATCTTTACATTTCCAGAATGAGCTGACCTATTTATTTATTAAAACTTTAAGCACTGTTCATTTTATGATGTATCTATAGCCGTGTCTATAAGTACAAGGACTCACGAGGTACAAGCTAAAAATAATAATTAAAGGAAGGAATAGTTATTTTAGTAAAGGAAAAATTCAATCGAGGGCAGGATTCGAACCTGCGTCTTCTAGTTTGATACACCTGACGCTCTGACCGCTAAGCCACCGAGAACCCCACCCGCCTGATTGAAATTTGCCTTCACATTCTGAGTTTACGTCATAAGGTAATACCAGAAGAAACCAGAAGACGCAGGTTCGAATCCTGCCCGCGATTGAATTTTTCCTTTACTAAAATAACTTTATAATCTTAGCATGAAACATGCAAAAAAATCACAAAAAGATCACGTAATCATGAGAATCAATGATGATCATGAGAATCACGAAAAGGAAGGAATATTTTGAATGTTAAAATAATTTCATTTACGATATTGTGTAACTTACTCTTCAACTCTGTCGTCGTTAACAACAACAGGCATTACTTGAATATCTCCCCTGAATATAATGGAGATATCGACCTTGAGAAAGCCTACAGCACCAGCGGCAGGGTTCCTTGGTAAACTTAATTGCGCCCATTTATGGAAAACCTGATGATCTGCAAAAATTTAAATAAAGTTCGGTGAAATTATGTTAGGGGATAGATGATAAATATTGTGATAGGTCGATGAAATTTCGAGAAAAAATTCCAGAAAATGTCTCGTTTTGATAACAGTAAACAAAACCAAATCATGAAACCTATAAAAAAGATAAGTAATAGAGTAAAAAAGAGAAAGAATAGGAAGTATTAATACATCTAAGATTGTCGAGATCAAGTTAAATAATGTCTCAAAGGTAAACCTTTATAAGGTTATGCTTTAGATGTTAGTAAGACTAACGTTGGAAAGTCTGAAGCGCGCATTTTAAAAGCTTTATGACCTTTTTCAATTTAAAAAACAAGATCAATGCGAACATCGAGATACACAAACCAACTATAAGAATATAATTTATATCGGCGATAAAATTATTCATAATTTTGCTAGCACGTAAATAAAAAAAAATGATAACGAATTTGACGCGCTTATTTAAATAAGTTATCTATTCGTTACTTAATTAATGCATAAATAAAGGTGAATTCAAAATTTACAGGTACGTATTTTGTTTTTTAACTTTTGGAGATTATGAAAAAAATTGTAAATAGGTGCACATTGCAGCTGATCGATACTATGATTTCGTTGTTTTAAAATTACACTCAAAATTTAAGCATTTGGAAGCTTAGTACTGCAGACCTACCTACAAAATCGATAATTATTATATTACCCGATAGTCTCCTTTTGGTTCAAATTATATTAAAATATTGTAACACAGCATTGGCCAGGCAATTAATCTAACTAAAAAACTTGTACCTATAATTTAAGAATATAGTTAAAATCAATAATTATAATTGAATAGACGTGTAACTATATAGATATTTGATTTGCATAATTATTATTATTATGACAAATAGATTATATTCACGAATATTATCTCATTTCAACTATCGACAACCCTAAGCATTTTTATATGAACTAGTAAATCTAGCAAGACTAGACAGGCGCTTTCGTCCCGGCCAGCCAGTCACCGTTTTGCTATGGTAATGTTAGCACGCGTGCCAAGCTACTAAGTGAATTACTTAAATATCTTAATATTGTTACTTCTCCAGTTCAGTGCAATCAACTAAATATTTTTGATTATTTCTTCAACTGCTGAAATTCTGGTACGTAATTTATAATTAAGATTAAAACATAAAATATTTTGCGAATGTCGTTCAATAAAAAAATATGACAATTATTTTAAATAATATGGAATTTAAAATAAAATTAAATAGTAAATATTACAGTAAGAAATTTTTGTTACATATTTAATAAACAAATAATTTCTTAGAATAATAATGTGATACCATTGCCAAAGAAATAAACAATAGGGACAAGTTCAAGTTATCTGTGGTGTATAATATTTATAACATAAACAGTTTGGACCGGAAAAGGCAGAATCGGGGGCGGTAGGTTCCGGTTATGCGGCGGATGTATCAGTTCTCTTTTCAAATTGTCTCATATGTCTAAGTGGCTAGGGATGTATCTCAAGACGCTCGGCGCAAGCTACTTTATTTAAGTACTTTAAAATTTACCGGCTAAAAGCGCGTGACCCAAATTTGACCCATTATGCATTTAGGCATATGTATAAGCAGCATTTTGCTGCAGCTGGCGTTGCATTTTTAACTATTTTTGTTCACATTTTTCTTCTAAAATTTTAATTCAATGTTTTTTTAGCTGTATTGTTTCTAATTGAATATAACCTCTTCCTATATTGGGGTCTGCGTCCAGTCTAACTAGATACGGCTGAATATCCGAAGGGTAGACAGGTTATCAGGCTTTTTTTGGGCGTCTGACTACCATTAACAATTGCCATCAATGTTCGTGTTAACGACACCGACGGCTTCACATGCTCAATGAGACACGGAGGGGTCTCGATGTATTAAAAATGGTCACCCATCGACAGGCTGACCGCAGCGAGCACAGCTTAACCATGCAGATCAGTTGATCCGCTTAGTTATTAATTAGCAACGAGCCCATCAACATTAGAAACAAATAAGCAACATTAGAAAATAATTATATTCTATAAAAATCACCATTATCTTATATTTTTTTGTTTGGAACGTACCTACGCAGTACACAATGCGATTGATATATAATGTTTTATGCTCGTACATAATTATCCCTAAAGAAATGATTTGGCAATGGCTGTTGTTTTTCAAGAATATTATCTTCAAATATTTCTAAAATCGGTAGGCCATCTTAACAAACCATACGTACCCACTGCTAGGCACGGGTTCCCTCTCTGAATAAGAGAGATGACGCTATAGGCCAGCTATAACTATAGTGTTATCCCTGGCCTATTGAAAAGATAAAAAACAATATACAGTAGTACATGATTGTAGTGTCAATAGATACTTTTTCAATATGTATGACGTCAGAAAAGGCCCCGATCTCAGCACTATGCTGCAGGCGCTGATTTTCTGAAAGGGCCAAAAAACCACAGACAGTTCAGACTAAAATTAAATGAAATTAAAATGTATACCTATAGGATACGCCGTTGAGAAAATCTCTCAGGCATGCAGGTATTCTCACGATGTTTTCGTTCACCATTAGTGCGCTAAATTAACCATTAATAAAACATCGTGACTTCGAAAAATCAGCGTTGCCTTAGATTCGAAGTCAAGACTTTTGACTTGTCGATCCAATGGACGTTTATGCAACGTTTCAATACAAATAACATAATACAAAAGTAATGCAAATTGTATGTAATCACATTCTGCTTACTACCCAGACAAAGAAATTAAAAAATGGCGGTATTTTTCTTAAATACTACCTTCTAATGTTGGTAAAACCTTTCAGGTAGAAACAAGACAGGTAAAAATATAATACGTAAAATAAGTATGAAAAGATATGAAGGTAACGTAGGAACCTATATTAACGTTATCGGAATCCGAATAATAACACACTTTGTTTAATCTGTGTTTGAATTACGATTTATTTCGGTATTACGTTTGTAAGAGAAATTCGGTCTGCCGGACTCATAAAAACCTATCTTGTGATATGTGATATTGTAAGTTCATTGCGAAATTTCTTTAATGGAATATCGTTCCATTTTTATTTTCGGATTTTTTCAATATTTCAAAAATAAATCCGAAATCACACTTTTTAAAGTAATTAGATCAATAAGAAGAATAACAGTATCTAACGCACCACAATGATGACAAAAAACGTACCGCTTATGAAATCACCGAGTGTTCTATCACCATAAATTGTATTATGGTGAATCATTGACTGGCATTAAAAATAAATAAAATATAAAATAAATGTTTATTCCCAAAACAGTGTGGTACAATGTTACAGTTATAATGAAGGCTATTTAATGTTGCTAGGATGTTTGAATGTTGCATCTGTAGTCGAACTAAGCAGAGTCTGTATTTCATCTATCAGCGCCATTCCCCATTTTCATGTTCGTTTTAGCCATCTGTTATTATTATTAAATATACAATTTTTATTGTAGATACAATTTTGGTTTCCATTAAATCTAGGTTAAAAAAGGTTTATTTATTTGATGAACACAATAGTAAAAAAAATATAAAAGAAATAAAATTAAATGTGGTAGTTAGAGTATGTGTCAGATTTGTGTGTGTCTGTGTGCGAACGCACGCGTATGTGTATGTCAGGTGTGTTTATGGCATAAATAAATGTCTGTCAATCTCAGCGGTTTCACTGAGAGCCTATTACTTCTTTGAAATTTGGCATTGCAACTGTAACATTATCTGGAAAAACTTAATTTTTAATTTGCTGATTTCCAATAAAAGCTGTTTCAAACTGACAATTCATTAATTTGTTTTAATTTAATGAAAATATAGCTGTGTAAATCTGGAAATATGATCATTAGTGCGCAAGTAGGTACACAACGTGTACTTGGTCAATTAATTTTCCAATTAAATTATTTTGACTTTCGATTTTAACTTCATCATCACTTCAGCTACTTTGCAAATTATATTTTAGAACTTTAAATAAATCCACCTCCGTTTCTTAACGGTAGTGGTCCACTATTAGTTGCTACAGGTGGTTTGTATTTTTGATACTTAAATATTTTTGATTCCAGGTACTAAAGCAGATAGCTGAGTAGATTCACTAGGTTTGTCAAATCCTGATGCACGAAACAGTTACCATAGAATCAAAGGAAAGCGCCATGCATTTCGACAATGCAGGTGCCTCTGCTTTGACAGAAACTGACGCTCCAAGCAGTACAGACAATTCAGACAATGAAGCCGTAAACAATGCAAATCATGAAGATTCTGATAATGCAGACAACGAAGCTTCAAACGACGACAATGATCCTCCAAATAATGAAAATGAATTAAGAAATGAAGATCTCGATGATCAAGTTGTTCCCGAAGGTCGCGGTGAACGCAATGAACGCGATGATAATGCAGATTCCGATGATTCGATTAATACAGAACACAATGATACAAATAATTCTGAGCGGAATGTATTAAGTGATTCTGATTATTATGATTGGAACTATGCTGATCAAGATTCATTGAGTGATTTAGACGACGATAACTCGAGTCTTGAGGAACAAGTTGAACAGAAAAAAAAAGAAAACGATGAGCCAGATTATGTCAAATTCCATGATTATAGGTTGGCAGTACTTGCTCGTATGGGTACGTTGGAAGGCGTACCTTTTGAAGAACTGGCTCCCAACTGTGAAATAAGTATGAGCTCAGCCTTTAAAAGTGCTGCAATTGCTGGGCAGTTCGAAAATTGTAATACGGATCAAAATATTATGAGCTCAGCAAGCGATGATGGTACTATAAAACCTACTATATCTGTTTCTATTAACGCAGATCAAAATATAGAGCCTAAGATCTCGAAAAACCTGGAGTCCATAAAAGAAAGTAACGAAACGATATCCAGGAATGCAGACCAAGATAGTAAGAGCGTGGAAAGCCGTGGCGCTATTGAAAATAATGATAAAATGGCCTCAACTAAATCAGATAAAAATAAAGCCAGCAACGATATAAAACAGAAAAGCCAGGATAAAACCAATAATACAGATCAAGGCAGTTTTATCTCGACCGATTGCAGTGGCAATGTGCAGACTCGTATTAAATATGACAAAAAAAGTAACCATGCAGATTGTGGTGCTATAACAAACCCTAACCAGTTTGAAATGAGTAATATAAATCAAGATAACAGCCTCCCAGGACACGGTGCTATTGGAAACACAAGCCAGTATGAAAGTACTAGTACCGGTCAAGACAATAGTAGCTCTGCAAGTCACGGTGCTATTAAAAAAACCAGCCAGTTTAAAAAAAAGAATAAAGATTTAAATAATATCAGCTCGCCAGGATACGGTACTATAAAAAAAAATAACCAGTTTGAAAGTTGCAATATAAACACAGATAATAGCAACATTGCAGGATACGGTGCTATTAAAAAAACAAGCAAATTTGAAAACAATAAAGATGACCAAGATAATAATAGCTCCACAAGGCACGGTGCTATTAAAAAGACAAGCCAGTTTGAATGCAGCAGTCCAACCCAAGGTACTTATAACTCCATAGAACAAGGTTTTGCTATCTATTTTAAAAGTGGTAATACAGATCAAGGTAATATCAGCTCTGCGGGTCGTGGTGCTATTAGAAAAACCAGTCATGGCGCTATTAGAAAAACAGACACCAGCAACGATTCCAAAGGTAAAGCCAAACTTAGCTCAACAAGTCATTACGCCCCGAGAGAAATGGAGCATAGCGCCTCGAGTTACGCAGAATTTAGTGATATGCGCTCAACAGCCTATGGTGGGGTGAAATCGTCAGAAGATGACGGTTATAAAGCTACCAGGTCAACTGCCTACGGCACTCAAGTAACTCCTATAGGCCAGAGCACCTCAGGTTCATCACAGCCTAGCATCTGGACTTCGACAGATTACGACGGTGTTAGCTCACAGTTCGCCTATAGCGTCTCCGGTCCATCTGGTGACAGCGCTCCGGCCACTTCTAGCTGCGGTAGTAACTCATTTGGATCCAACAACCCAACGTTATCTGGCTATGGCAGCCAGGGTTTGGTTAGCCTAGCCGCCCCAAAGTCTCCGTGCAACAGTGCTTCGGGTTCGTCAGGCTACGGTACCCCAGGTAGGTCAGGCTATAGCGTGCCAGGCTCACCCGGTTTTGGTGCCCCAATATCGCTAGCTCATGGTCCCCAGGTCTCCCCAGCCAACAATTCTCCGATCGGTTCTCCGGGATTATCAGCGATCTACACTCTGTTATTATCAGCCAATAGCGGCACTGTGTCTCCAGCCAATAGCGTCATGAGGTCACCAATCATTAGCGCTCCCGTATCACCAGCCAATAGCGTCCCGGTGTCACCAGCCAAAAGCGCTCCGATATCACCTGCCAATAGCGCCGTGTCACTAGCCAACCACACCCCGGTATCACGAGCCATCATCTTTCCACTATCGCCAGCCTCCGAGGGCACGTCGTATTCAGTACCCGAGCCATCAGTCTCTGGTGCACCAGACTCTTCAGGCTACAGTGCTCCGCCGTATTAAGGATACGGTGTGACAGTTCCTTCTAGTAATCACCGGTTCCGCTTCGAATTTAAACCAACAGGGCCATTTACCTACAATACTAAAGCTTCTTTAAGCTACGGTCGTTAAAGCCCGTCAATGTTGTTATGACTATTGATTTTCAACTGTATGTAACTTTAGAGTTTAAAATAGAAAGAAACGACGTAGAATTGGCCATTTTACCCTGTTGGATATAGTAAAGTGTTATGTATCCTTGAGGGTGTACTAGCACCCGATAGCCACTGGGCTAACAGGTGCTATTACACCCTCATCTAATATAGTTGCACGTAGAGGCACTGACTCGTTTAGGTCAGTACCTCAACGTGCAGCTATAATTGAACAGTGACCTGAACCTATTTCATCAGGACCCAGATCTGAAACTATACCAGCATATAAACCTACACATATTAAATCAGGACTCAGACCTGAGGTTGTACCAGAATATAGACCTACACCTATTAAAATAGGACCCAGACCTTTAATTGAACCAGAAAATAGACCTGAAGCTTTTATATCCAGATTCAAACTTGAGAGTGTACCAATATATAGACCTGCATCTATCAAATCGGGACCCAGACCAGTAATTGAATCAAAATGTAGGCCTACAACTATTAAATCTGGATTCAGACCTCAAATTGCACCAGACTATAGACTCACAGCTGTAATATCAAGAGTAAGATCTGAAATCGCACCAGTTTATAGACCTACAGGTATTACACCAGGATCCAGACCTGAAATTGTACCAGAATACAGACAATATAGACCTACAGCTTTTACATCAAGACCTAGAGCTGAGATTGTACCAGTATACAGACCCACACCTACTAAATCAGGACTTAGACCTAAATTTATACCAGAATACAGACCTGCTGTTGTTATATCAAGACGCAGACCTGAAACTGTACAAATATATAGACCTACACCTATAAAGTCAGGAGCCAGATCTGAAATTATACCAGAATATAGACCTTCAGCTAATATATCTGGACCCAGACCAGGAATTGTTCAAGAATTTCGACCTACAGCTATTTTAACAAGACCAAGAGCTAACATTTTACCAGAACACAGACCTGCATCTGTAATATTAAGACCCAGACCTGAATCTTTACCGATATATAGACCTACAGGTATACAGTCAGGACCCAGATCTGAAATTGTACCAGAATATAGACCTTCAGCTAATATGTCTGGATCCAGACCAGGAATTGTTCGAGAATTTAGACCTACAGCTATTTTATCAAGACCCAGACCTCAATTTGTCCCAGTTAATCGACCACCTATTATATCTGGACTCAAACCTGAAATCGTACCAAAATATAGACCTGACGCACCTCGCACTAGACCTGATCCCAGACCTGGTCTTTTACATACAGCTAATACTGATTTGGAACACATAACTGAACGTGCCATGGAATGGAACCTAGGAGGAAATCAAAGTGGACGTTACTCTAGAGCTGCAGATGCTGGAGCTGTAGGAGGAATTGATTTAGCAGCAGGGCCTGAGCCAGGTCCTGGATATGGTCGTGGACGTTCACCAGGATATGGACCAGGACAACCAGAACCGGCATTTGAAAATTATTCAATATATTATGAATGTGGCCATAGACACGGCTACGAATAAATCTTCAAGCAACAATAAGATATTATCGTTGTTTTGTGCAAATCATTAATACCTACATAAAATTGTTGGGTGTTACAATAATAAAATTAATCATTATATGTTAAACATAGAATTTGTATTGTAAGATGCCTAATTATAGCGGCGGTAGCCTAATGGCTAGGGCGTCGAACTTGCAATCATGTGGTTGCCGGTTCGAAACCCACCCATTGCACTATCGACGTGAACCCACTCGTAACACAAGCATTTAGCTTAGCACGAGGGGTTAACAAGAATACTAGTAATGTGCGAACCACATTGCTAGTAAGCTTTTTAAAAAACAAGTATATCAGTATTTTTAAAACAAAATTTATCTTACTTTGCTACGGTATAATCATATCCCTCTTTAGTTATTCATTAGCTTCATACGTTGTGATTAGAATTTTAAGGTAAGCGGGCTATCGCAGTCTGTTTTGGTATCAATTACAAAGAGCTTTTATGCTCATTCTATTGATAGGCGAAGTCTTTGACAATTATAAACTAGTATTAAATCGTTCCGCCTCAGTGCGAATTTTGATGTGATAAATGTTTAGTAATAAGTATTGCTAGGAGTATGCGCAAACGCGAATATCAATTAGATATGTATACTCTTACAAAGTCATGAACGCGACTAACCATGCGAAATGCGAATTCAATGTGTAGTTAAAAACAAAATCCTGAAAATTTTAGACACAGTATCTATATTTATTGAACCTCTAAATATTTCCGGAACCAATTTTTTTGTGATACTTTACACTTGTTATGTACCTTGCCTTTAGATACTCTTGATGATAAAAATTATCATGTCCTACTATACCAAACGAAGTTACTAACGTTACTTGTAAAGCGAATGACATTTCATTATACTGTAAATGACATTTCATTTAACATTAAGGATTCAATTCACGGAATATTGTGAAAATATCATGTAATCATCTGAATAAATGTGTAAAATGTAGGTATTGTTGTTTTATTAGTTTACCTAATTATTTTTAGGACTTCTATACCTTAAAAGGAAAAAACGAAACCCATATAGGATCACTTTGTTGTCCGTCCGTCCGTCTGTCTGTCAAGACCCTTTATCTCAGGAACGCGTGGAGGTATCGAGTTGAAATTAAAACCATATTATACTCAGGTCTACAATCCCTTGAAGTTGTGAAAAAAAACAAAATTCTAAGTTAACGTAAAAAAGGATGCGGCCTTCTATGCCGCAAAAAACGTATATTTCGACACTCTCAACGAGAATCAAAATTTATAGGGTATTTTCCATTGACCTAGAACTATGAAATTTGGCAAGTCTTACACTACAAGTATAGGGAAATATCTGAAAACGATATTTTTGTAATGAATTATAATATGTATTTACAAATTTGTTCGGTACCCTCGGTGGGCGAGTCCAACTCGCGCTAGTCCGGTTTTGTATCTTCAGAATGGTCAGTTTATTAAAATATCCTTGCCTGCATAAACTGGAGTGGAGAGCAGTTGAGTGATGCAGAACTAGGAAAATAGAAATGAACTACAACGAAGCGGAGACCTGAATTCTGCTTAATCGTTTCAGCCTATATATTAAAACAAGTGTCTTTCTAGTTTTGTTAGTCAGGTGTATAGGTATAGGTACAGAGAATAATTTTAATACAGCATTTAACATTTTAACAGTGACAAATAAAGCAAAACAATCCACTGTAATGAATGCAAGGGGAATTAAAAAACCATGCGCAACTGCGAACTTACCTTTCTAACGGCCAGTTTCTATATCCAATCTGTCGATAGATTTTTTACGAGAGAGAGAATTTTGACATAAGCTCCATACAGCTACTGTCAAAATCCTATCTCTAGTAAGCAAATCTACTGACAGATAGGATATAGAAATCGGCCGTAAGTAAGTACATAGGAAGGTATTATAAATTCAGAACGTTAAGCAATTTAGAATAATTTAAAGATTTTTTTATTGTTACATAGTTTTGCAATACATTGTGTTTCGCCGAGTGAGTGAGGTTACCGGAGGCCCAATCCCCTTTTAAAAGGTCGGCAACGCACTTGTGACTCCTATGCTGTTGCGGGTGTCCATGGGCGGCGGTAATAGCTTACCATCAGGCGATCCGTCTGCTCGTTTGCCCTCCTATCCCATAAAAATACAAAAAAAAACAGTTCCTCACTGCCATTCAGATAATTTGAATTTCGCTTTATGTTGAAGCGGCGGTAGCTTAATGGCTAGGGTATCGGACTTGCGATCATGTGGTTGCCGGATTGATCCCCACCCATTGCACTACCGACGTAAACCCACTCGTAACACAAGCATCTAGCTTAGCATGAAGAGTTAACAAGAATACTAGTAATGGGTGACCCACATTGCTAGTAAGTTTTTAAAAAAAAAGATAGGCATGTCATAAGAGCCGAGAAAATATCTGATTTGCTCGGTGGTAGGACCTCTCGGGGTTTGCCTGGATCACCCTTACGGCGGAGTCTGTCGTAAAGCACTTTGGTGTGTGTTTCGACTTTTGCCCGTAAGAGGTTCACGTAGATCCCCCTCGGTTGCTGCGGCTCTGGCAGTCTGCAGTCCGTAGGGTCTCTGAAAGCTCGGCAACGCATCAGCTCGGCAACTCATCTGATGTTGCAGGTGTCCATGGGCGCGAAGACTACTTACCATCAGGTGGCTCGCCTGCTCGTTTGCCGACCTAAGCAATAAAAAAAACCTTATCTAAGTAGAAAGGCATAAAAATTAATAAAAACTACTAAAACTATCGATTTAAAATCTTTATCCTGGCTTGATTTTGCATAAACCTGTTTAATTTTGGCAGTTGACACAGTTGGAAATTTTATTATGAAACTCAGTATTCTCATTCACTCAGTAATGAAAGGCAGTTCATGTCCCTAGAATGTAGGTATTAAAGACTGTAATAAAACCTTATTAGCGAAAGACTTAAAAAAAATTGTATCGACCGATCGATTTGTATAATACCTAAATAGGTTCTAAAATAGTCAATATCTATTCACCAGTAGAAAAGCAAAATGCCAATGCAGTCGTTCACGAGACTTGAGGAGAAGCCCAATTAGGTAAGTAATTATTAGGAGGTGTAAGTGCTGATCAACTTAAACGATCTGTAACTACGGCTGATGGGTATTGTACTCAAAGCTGTGATATATGTATACTTATAGATAACAATACGCTGACATCTTGCACCTGTACGAGTCGAATATGCACGTGAACACGAAAAAGATTTCTGATCTACCTGACGTAGTGATGAGAAACAGCGAAGTAGTAAACAAAACACACGATATTGCGTAGGTATATCTAAATATATATAAAACTCAAAGGTGACTGACTGACTGACTGACTGACATAGTGATCTATCAACGCACAGCCCAAACCACTGGAGGGATCGGGGAGGGTAGATGTTATGACGTAGGCATCCGCTAAGAAAGGATTTTGATAAATTCTACCCCCAAGGGGATAAAGTAGGGGATGAAAGTTTGTATGAAACTTTGTAAATTGTAAACCGATCGGGCTGAGACTTTGCATGCATATAGCTACTATGACGTAGGCATCCCTTAAGACGAGGATTTTGATAAATTCCACCCCTAAGGGAATAAAATGGGGATGAAAGTTCATATGGAACAAAGTAACTATTCCACGCGGACGAAGTCGCGGGAAAAAAGCTAGTTTTATATAAGTATGAAATGATTTGAGCTATAAGCACAAAAAATCGGTCACTAAATGGGCATTCTGTATGTTTTTATAACGGACTACAATCAAATAATTAGTGACTAATAAAAAATATATAAACGAATCGCACCTTACATAATACAACCTACTTATGTGTCGATTCTGCCTTGTGTCAGCACCACAGGTAAATTATACTTTTTTGTGATTTAATATAACATACTTATATTCCCCGAAGAACAGTTAGGCTAATTAATGTACCTACGAGTACATACACAGTTCGCCGGTGTGTTAGGTCCCCTTTTATTACATTACAGGGAGGAACCTATTGCCAGTAACCGGGGAGGAATCAGAACTACAAGCTGCTACAGAGAATTTCCTAGGTAAACTCAATACTTCTTTGTTCGATCTGGGAATCTAAACCCCCAACACCTCGAGCGTAACTGTTGCGCTGCCGACCACAAAACGAATGAGGCATACATACATACATACACTCACGCCTTTCTCCCACAGGGGTAGGCAGAAACTATAGACTGCCACTTGCTACGATTCTTTCATACTTCTTTTTCTTTTCTTTTCTTTTTCTTCTCTTTCTTTTCTTTTTAACGAATGAGGCAGAATTTGCTTTAACATCTTTATCGTCTAAAATTTCCTTCAAGAAATTAAAACTAAATGGTACTACTACATGATACATAACGTCGGGATTTGTTAATGTGAATTTGACGCGATAAAATCCGGAAACTGGTTTTATATTAATATAACTTTAAGGTAGTCAAACTATTAACATTATAGTTCTCTTCTTTAGTAATAAAAAAGAAAGTAAAAGAATTTTATTGTCTTTTGTATTAATGTACAAAAGTATCGAAAAACATACCTACGGAAAATAATCACGAATGCGAAACATTTATGTGCCCCATTACCTTTGCCAGGAATTTTCAGCGTAAAATTGACCACTGTGTACAGCAAGTTACAACACAGGTAAGCATTGCTTTAATGTCTGTACCACTACTATTACTTACATTAAGAGCCGATTTTCAACCGACTTCAACAAAAAGGAGGAGGATTTCTCAATACGACTGTATTTTTTTTATGTTTGTTACCTCGTAACTTTCGACTGGGTGAAACGATTTTGAAGATTCTTTTTCATTTGAAAGCTGGTGCATCCCGTGTGGTCCCATTTCAATTTGGTCCAGTTCTGACAATAGAATCCGTGAGAAAACCATATAAGTATTGAATTTGCATTAAGTATGTGCGCGATAAATGGACGAATAACTCAATACCACGCCAACCGATTTTGATGATTCTTTTTTTGATCGATAGCTCATACTTCAGAGGTGGTCCCATAAAAATTTGGTCAAGATCTGATGTACATAGTTTGTCGACGCAATCATCTCCATCGTTTAAAGGGGTGATTTTAACCGTAACACAACTTTTCCAACGCAACCTATACCCTACTCATGAAAAATAAATAGGTACATTGTGGTTTGTTTAAATAAACAAGAATAGGTATTTACCATATGTTGCTTGAACTTGTGAGTGATTCTAAGAAAAAAAAATGTATTTCATAATTATTTTTTTGACATATAGGCAAATGTTCTGAAAATTGTTATTTTGGCTTTTGTTCCTCTGATAAAGACCCCCATATTAGTTTTTCTTTAATACCTATAATGTATAGACATTTGCTGCTTTAACTTTATTATTATAGATCAGTTCAAAACATAAATCTTTTACAGACACATTTACAAGTATTTTTTTTATATTTTTAAGTGCTAGATAGTGTCGGCATTTCCTAGCTGACGATAATTTCGAAACACTGAAAAAACCTCAGAGAATCGTGGTCTCGTTTAAAGTCCAGACTAACATGGGCAATATCTGAAATAGCCTTTTGATGAAAAATTCATAGCGGCTTTGAGTAGACCAGTCCCAACTAACGCACGCATGTATCATTCATTGTTTATCTCAACTGAGCTCAACAACCCGTCACATGACGGTACCTCGTCGGCGAAACATTAGCACAGGCTATAATGACATTAAGAGGGTAGGCCACATAAAAATATCTCGAAGCCACCAGACAGTATCTATCTAACCTACATAATACTCACATTTAGATGTCCTTTTTTAAATTAATTTAATGTCATTAATACAATATTTGCAACTAATGTCATAATTTTTGGTATAGTTTTGATACGAGTATACTATTCAGCAAACACAACATTTTGTTTCGATTAAAAAATACAATACCTACCAAATTAAAATAATGTTAGATAACGTCAGATTTTATAATGTATCAGTAAAAATAAGTGAAATGGCCTCGTTAATCAGAGCGGCTCAATCCCAATCCATTTTTATCATCTAAATAATATCTTACTGTATAGAAACTGATACACAGTCTCTGCTTAATGGACTTAAATTTATTTAGACTTATTTTTTTAATGTTGCTTGGATTTTTTTTGTAGGTACAAGCGTATACATGAACATTTGATTTTTTCTGATTTTAACCTATTTGATGATATATATCCTGATATAGATGTAAACCTGATTTTAGCCTGAGAACAATACATGTATCGTAATATTAAGATTATGGATATACCTAAACCTATAGGGAAAGTAGGTAAGTATGTCGGATAGAATCACCCCTTTAAACTTTTGACTGCCATGTCTCAATAGATAATAAACCAAAATGTGCCCAACACACCCCTGTCACAACTGAGTAACAGTTGTATAGTAAATTTGGAAGCTTGGTGCTAAGGGCACGCATTTTTGTTTTTACGTGGGCGATCAAAGGGTAAGGGGAACAGATGACTATCGGCACATTTTTTTTATTTTCTCCTGTATAGTGGGTGCGTTTACAAACACAAATTCTCACAAACACAAATACCCAGACCCGAAACAACTACCTGCAGATCATACAAATATTTGCTCCGTGTGGGGATCGAACCCACAACACGTGGTGCAGGAGCCGATCGCTCAACCGCTACGCCAATTGTGTCGTCGAATTGTAGATATAATCGTATTCAGCCATTTCCATTCCTACGCCCATTGTATCAATCTGAGATTTTATCGTTCTGTAGGTTGGACTTTGCTTCCTGTCATGGTCTTGGTGAATGTCATGAATACCATATCCTGTCATCATTTTAGCCGGCAAGGGTCCGGCATACCCTGCCGCCTCCCCATGTGGCAGAAGATCCATAAGGATTTTCCGTACTACAAAAAAAAAGGATGGGCCTTGCTTGGTATTTTCAACCGTAAATATTTTCAGACACTATATTTATACTAGGTATTGAATAAGTATATACTTCATAATATTAGGTATCATCAAAGGAATAACAAGCATAAACGGTTTTCTGGAATACATCGTGTATAAAGAGCGTAATAAATACTTAATTATAAAGAAAAAATATCCAGTTTTGCTGTGACCTTATTTTGGCCCTCAGCTATCTTGGAATGTGTCTGTATCAAAAGTATTTATATAAATATCTTATAATAATATACAAAATGAATGATGGAGCGCTGTATTTTTGGAACTAATTGGGAACGCCTTAAGGGTAGTCTAGCCGCCTACACGAATATATAATTTTAAATCAATGTACCAAGGCTTGTTAAATTATATTATTAACATTAACTGCTGCCCGCAGTTCCACCCATACATACATACACTCACACCTTTCTCCCACAGGAATAGGCAGAAACTGTCACTTGCTACGATTCTTGCATACTTCTTTTGCTTCTTCCACATTCATACATCTTCTCATACATACACGCCGGCTGCGAGTGCTACGCACCTGACCTTTTTGAAGGATTTCGCCAATAAGATTGGCGTATGTCCTTCTAGGGCGACCTCTACCGACGCTGCCGCTGACATTCACCTTCTTAATTACTTTCGTTAAACGTCTTTCATTCATTCTTTCTTCTTTGCAGTTCCACTCACGTCTCAAAAATATTACCATACTATAAGTCGGATTCTAGGCGGCGCGGGCGTATCAAGATGAAACATGCCCCAGATTTAAAGTTTAAAAAGTTTAAAGTTAAGTTACACCTCTAGCAATACCTTAATGAAAACTGCATTCAATTCCAAGCAGTAGTTTTTACGTGATGCGCGTACAAACATACATACAGACAAAAAATCTAAAAACAATATTTTGGCTTCTATTGATCTCATAAAGACCCCTCATATTAGTTTTTCTTTATTATCTATACCTAATGTACAGACATACACTACACTACACTAGACATACTGTTACATTTTTATTATAGGTATAGATAGATATAGATAACATAACATACCATCACGCCTTGGGTATCCAATGGGTTGCTTACAATAAACTTCTTTTCATAGTACCTAATTCTATTATTATACCATCTTTATTTGTACTAACTTTTGACGGTCAAGATGAACCCTGTTGATGAAACCTGTCCACCCTGCCTAGCCTGATAGCGAATCGATTCCAACATCCATCCTTACAAAATTGCAGACAGGTACAGGCATACGCATACAGATGCATTTATACAAACATGTATGTAGGCACGGCGCGCAGGGCGGCGGCGGCGAATTTATGCGTAATGCAATATCGATTTGTGTGACAGTGACTCTTGGCGTCTATCTCCGACTCCCTTTCTCCAATAAACATGTTAAGTCCCAATATATACCTGCGTTTACAATCAATATCATAATACATCGGGACGAACAGACTGTTATATACACCGTGAAATTTAAACGGTTGTTATCCCGCAGCAAAACGAACGTAGTTAATGAATACGAACAACTTTTACTATGGGACCGATCCTGAAATAGGAAACAATATCAGTTGTTCCCATTTTGATCGTTTAGGTACTTCAGTATGGTACAGCTGAAATACTGTGTGGAACAGTATTCTAATCCGTCCCCACACGGGGGTTTCTTTCAATCAAACCCTGTCCAGACAATAGGAACACAATAAAGAAAGGCCAAATCAGTAATTTCATACATCAATGATAATTAGTCTCGAGGGCATAAAAATCAGGTCGGAATAATAGGTACTTATTGTGTGCAATCCGAAATATCTTTGTAGTATTGAGATATTTTAATAAGGTTTTTCTTAGTTGTTAAGTTTATTTTAAACATGTTTTTGTGATTTTTCGTATTTTCCATATTAAGATTATAAAGTTGTTTTTTAGTATTAAAAAATCATTGTCACCTTATGATGTAAATTCAAAACGTGAAGGCAAATTACGATCTGGCGATCGATTATACTAATAAAGAAAAGGATTACTTAATTTAAGAGATTATTAAGATTACAAAATTTAAAAAACCCCTGCAGCATCAAGTCGAAATTTCAAATAGATCAGACCTGTGGGTGGAAGTTTTTCACATAACTCCATGAAGTAGAACAGAGCTGATAATATGGCCAGATTTTCTTAAATCATAGCTAAGAACACTCTCGATCAAGTCACAAACTAAAAAAACCGAATCAAAAGCAGTCCATTCATTTGGGAGCTTCGATACAACAGACAGACATGCAAATGCAGACGTTAACCATATATCACCCCTATATAACAGCCCTCTTTTTTGCGTCAGGAGTTTAAAATAAAGATCTTTAACTGTTGGTGGGTAAGTAGTTATCTGTGCTATTAATTTTGAAATAAGGAATTTTTAAAATTTGCTTCAAAATCGTTACTGTAGCTTGATGTTCGAGTAAACTGTCAATTTTGGAAGTTGGCACTGTTTTTGACTAGTTTTTGGCTTGATAATGATTTTTAAGCAAAGTTTTTAGTTCTCAGTAGTGAATTTTGTATAAGTCCTGTGCCTAGAATGTGTCAAAGTCCTAGAATTTGCGAAAAACCAAGAAAAAAATTAAATTTGGCGACTAAGAACAAGTTCCGTATTATAGACACAGCAAAAACGTTTTGTTATGGCGCGTCTTTTAAAAATCCCACGTCCGTCATGAAATTTTTCTTTTGATCAAATAGTACAAGAAATAGATTTTGCTATTCACATAATATTAATATCCCAACTATCATCTACTTAGTTACTTTTAGTTTTGTTAGGAACCAACCAACATTTTTTTTTATTATTGTACCAAGCAAATCTTCAGGTTTAAGATAACTTTATTTCTCAGAAGTATTTACATTCACTTAGGTATGTACCTACTTGACAAGTTGCACTTAAATAAAACTTAAAATACTAATCGTACTATGTATAGGGATGCCAACTTTTTTTACAAGAAATAAAGTAAGTATATTTAGGTCTTTAGAAAAATGAAGAGTGTTCGCCACTATCTCTTCTTGCAAGACGCTGCCCGGAATTCTTACATCCACACATATACAACAATGTTAACAAGTATTGTAACCTAAAAGAACTCACACTCTTTGGAACTAAAAGGTTAGTGAGTAAAATGGCTCTCGTCACTCCAGTACGAGTCTGAGGAAATATTACATTAACAAAATTCATCCACCAACACACTCAAATACGGCGCTTTATCACACATACACTCACACACACGCACTCAGACACCCACTCTCACATATGTACATAAATACAAACGTTCACTGAGCTATCACCCTTATTTTCACCGTCTGGGAGTTTGGGAGTCACCGTCCATTCAAATTAGCTACCTAGATTAGTTACAAAATTATGTTTTTTATTTGTAAACCTAACTTTAAGATAATGTTTGTAACGAAGGGCTGAATAAACTTTATATTATATTATATTGTGACTAGAGATGTAAAATGACTGAATCTGACTAGTCACAATTGTCATAAACCTTAAATGACCGGTAATTTACTGTCAAATTCAGTCAATTTGACTCAAATAGTCATAGTCTATTCTCAACTATCACCCAATTATTTATTTATTTAGGTCCCCAATTTATATGCAAGTTCAAATGAAGCAACGTTTTATTTTGTATTATATCATGAGAGGATAAGACGACATCAAAGCAGACGCGCGCGGCAATGCGACGTTGCCATTTCGTCTTAAATGCACGGGCGCGGGGTGCGGGGCAATCGCGTGGGGAAAGAAACAAGTAAAATGATTAGAAATGTAAAATGATTAACACTATGATTAGATTTTTTGTTAAAATAAACCCACATTGTAAATTTTTTAATCTATACTTATAATAAATCTGTAGAGAGGTCAATTCTGTACATGAAATATATTTCCAAAATAACTATCAGCGGGTGATTAGTGATCGATACTGACGCCAAAAATGCAATCAGTAAAATTTTTGTCTGTCTGTCTGTCTGTATGTTCGTTATAGAAACAAAAACCACTCGACGGATTTCAACGAAACTTGGTACAATTGTTCTTCATACTCCTGGGCAGGTTATAATATACTTTTCATCACGCTACGATCAATAGGAGCAGAGCAGTGAAGGGAAATGTTGGGAAAACAGGAGAACTTACTCCATTTTTTAAGCTTCCGTCGCGTGTGCAGCCTTAATGGTTAAAGCTACACAGAAACCATGTATGACGGAAATGTTCTCCTTAAAATTATATAAAAAATATTCCACGACAGCAAATGTCTATCTTTTATGGTTGACTCACAATAACACGTGTAACTCCCGATAGCTTAGCAGTTCGGAGCTTTCTGATTATATTTGTCTACTATTACGTTAGGTGACTGACTGACTGACATAGTGATCTATCAACGCACAGCCCAAACCACAGGTTATAGTATACTTTTCATCACGCTACGATCAATAGGAGCAGAGCAGTGAAGGGAAATGTTGGGAAAATGAGTGATTCATGAGAAAGGTTTCAGGCTATAAAACATCACGCTACAACCCTTAGGAACGGGGCAACGCAGGTGAAATCGCGGGCGAAGAACTAGGGAACAAAGTAACTATTCCACGCGGATGAAGTCGCTGGCAAAAGCTAGTAATATAATAAATCATTAAAACCAATGATTTAGTATAATAAATCATTAAAACCAATTTAGAAGTTGTACTTAGAGTTTTATCAATCACAAAAACTAAGAAAACACTTAAAAAGGTACTAAAATATTACTGAAATCAAAATGACTGAAAATTACCATTTTTGACAGTTAATGACTATTTTTGACCAATTTGACAGTCAGTCAAATTCAGTCACTTTAGTCATTTTCAACACTAACTGTGACTACACTCCATTCACTTATGGCCAGTCCCTATATCAAATCCGTCGATAGATTTGCTTACTAGAGATAAGATTTTGACATTACTTGTATGAACCAGTCAAAATCCTATCTCTAGTAAGCAAATCTATCGACAGATTTGATATAGGGATTGGCCATTACTGTGTGCTTAGTATTAGGCATTCTGATGCTGAAAACAGTATTTTGTATTTATTTTTTTTCGTGACAGGCTTACGCTTGACCGCAGTTCGTCTGATGCGATACTGCGATCTCGGATGGAGCGCGCTTGCCTAGAAGAAACCGATTCACTCGTGATTTAAAGACACCCAGATTATATCTATCGGGGAAGCGCATTCCACATTTCAGCGGTACGCATGAAAAAAGTAGACTTAAAGCGTTAAAGGTCCGGCGAACCGAATTTGTCTTACAAATGTAATACCGAAATAAATGGTAATTCAAACACAATTTAATCAAATTCTGTTATTATTCGGATTCCGATACCATTAATCTAGGTTCCTACTGTACCATTTTGTCAAAAATACTTCACTGGAAATAAATGTAAGCGAATGCAATTTTTGATAACTTTACTAAGTTTGGAACGATTTTCCGGCCTTGAAGTAGTAATAGACGAAATAGTACCGTAGGAACCTAGATTAACGGTATCCAAATCTGAATAATATCGTAATTACATAAAATATTGTCGGAATTACGATTTATTTCGGTATTACGTTTTCAATTCAGTCAATATCAATAAATTATGTATTCAACAGTAAAGAGTATAATGCAGTGAAAAACATTTACGTAATACTGTTTTTAACAGTATAATTCGGATCCCTAACTATGTAAATGCTCTTTATGTATGCCTCAATTGTCACGATGCATCAGCCCAAATTATCAAGAATGTAAGTACGGATCAGTAAAATGCATTTGATGTGGCAGTACTATTTAAATAAGTAAATAAATAAATATATCAGAACTTACGGGGTTGAGACCAAACAGCTCCAAGGTCGATACTCGCTTCCCCAATAAGTCGTGGTGGGGCGCAACACCGTGGCTCCATCACAGCAAGCCATATGCTCGACCTTTGTATATCTCGTATACTTACAAACAGCTCGAACATGAAGAACTGTAGACAAAAGATGCAAGTTTAAGAGCACGAGAAAGTGTTATCGGGTTTTTCTATGAAATTCTCAGTATTCTTGGAGTTTGGATCTGTGCCCGGCTAATAGCAATAGGCACGCTTCCTATTACTTGGGACCTAAACATACCGGTAAACTGCGGGTGTAGGTACATAGGTACACCTCTGCCTAACCCTGATCGATCAATTTGCGGTTTCAGCGGTCACTTCGTGGATGGGTTTTCTGTGGACACTACCTTGTAGACTCACTAAACCTCATTATTGACGGAGAGAACCAAATATGTATACCTATAATTAGCTTTAGAAAACTTACTAATTTTGGATGAAAATTGCTCAAAAGTTAGAAATTCTTAGGGAATGAGTACCTATAGGAATGAATGGTCAACGGTAGGTTTTAGTTTAATTTAATTCATTCTGAACCATTAATACATTACAGTGTCCAACGTCACCTTATGACGTAAATTCAGAATGTGAAGGCAAAATTTCAATCATGCGGGTAGGGTTCGCGGTGGCTTAGAGGTCAGAGCGTCTGGTATATCAAACCAGAAGACGCAGGTTCGAATCCTGCCCGCGATTGAATTTTTTCCTTTACTAAAAATAACTTAATAATCTTAGCATGGAAAATGCAATAAAATCACAAAAAGATAGTTACAGTGTAAAAGTAATTTTGAAGTCTTTGAAACATACTTGCAATAACAAAATACAAATAAATAGTAGCTAGTTAACAATAATTAAGTTACATTTACGTTGAAGGGTTATAATTAGTTAGAAATTCATAACATTTTTCCCTTTTGCAATACACTTCCGTGTCACAGACTGCAACTAATTCTAATAAAGTTAAGTACCTACCTATTCCTTTTGTAACATCCAACAAGAAATGAGATGATACTCCACATTTTTAAAATATTTCAGTGCCGCATGTGGCGACATCTATCCCGGAATCGAGGTGACATTTTGCTAATTCGCGGACGATATTAGTAAATGTAAAGGCATCCCTTAGATATGAACAATGTAGTACGAAGCATAAATCACAGATGGCGTCTTTTTGTAAGAACGTGGGGCAACTATAGTGCCTTCGTAAAAACGAGACATGGGGGACGCAGTTTTGGGAGTAAAATATATCAATGCCTAGCCGTATAGAAACAACAGTTCTATTCGTACTCATAAGAAGTATAGGTACCTCCCTAATATTATAAATAGGTATCTACCAACATTTTCATAACTCTGTCTGTCCATCTGTCCCGCCTAAGCCGCTAAATCAATTTCGATGAATATTGTTACAGAGATGGACTCGACCATGGAAAAGGATATAAGTTTTTTTATATTACCTCTCAGGGGTAAAACCGCCCCGAGAGTTTATTGCAATTTTGACCTCATCCCTTGCTATTTGATACAAGGGTTTTATTATAATGAATTAAAACATAATAATTTCTACTGTATGCATTAATTGTTTCGGTGTTGGTTTTGAGTTTGTGTGTGTGTGAAGTGTGTCATGAATGTATCAGTAGCGATGTTGAGGTGATCATGGCGTCTAGGTCGTAGGGGCTTCTTAACTGTTTGAGGTGGTAGTATATGTGAGTGTATCGTGGACATTGGGTGATGAGGTGTGTGAATGTTTGGATTGTTGGGATGTTGCAAGGGCATTGTTTGTGGTAGCCGTATTCTGTGAGTAACTGGGTGAGTGCGAAGGTATATCCTGTGGTTGCTATGGGTTTGTGTAGTTGGGGGAGGGTGGGGCACCAGGTTTTAATTATTGTGCCTTTGAGTGTTAGTTGTGTTTGTTGTTGGCTGCCGCTGCCATATCGCGGCTGTTATCTTTGGCAACCTTTTTAATATAACTGAGTGGGAATTGTCTAATGTTAATGTAGTGTTTTCGCTGTGTCTTTAGCAGCGATATCGGCAACTCCGTTATCCGATATCCCCGCATGAGCCTTGACCCACATGATTTTAATGTAGATGTGTGTGATGTATAAGAATTTTTGTATATCTGTGGTGATTTGGTGTGTACTGCTGGTGTTTTGTATGTCTTCCAGTGCTGACCTTGAGTTGGACAGGATGACAGCTGCCGTGACCTGCGTTTGCTCGGCTAGCCATCTGCAGGCCTGGTCAATTACGACCAGTTCGGCATGGAAGACGGAGCATGAGTAGTGTAGTTTGTGGGTTTTAGCGATGGTGGTGTTTTGTGGAGTGTGTATGGCGAAGACATTGCCCACAAATCCATCGTGTTTACTGTCATCAGTGTAGATGTGGTTTGCGTGTAGGTTGGTAAGTGCATCGTCAAGTTCAGTTTGTGTGTTGATGATGTCAAAATTTTATGGGGTTCTGTGTGCAGTTTGTATAAGGTTTGATAGGTGTGTGGGTGTGTCAAGTGGTATGTCGTCAGGAAGGTAGTAGGTAGGTTACCTACCTTTTATTTCAAAAGTCCCTTGGGATACGAGTCAAACCGCGGGCAACAGTTAGTTCAGAACATACCTACTAGGTTTGACATTAAATATCTACACGTATGATGGATGTTCCAGCACAAGTACTCTTTGGTTTCACCTATAGGTACGCACGAAGCGATATGCATCCTCTTTTCATATACCTACGTACCAGCAGGTGGTGGAACTCTTTGCCTGGATATTTGGATTCACATACCCTTAACACTGTCTTGATTCATGACATCTATCCTGATGTTATAGCAACTCGTAGTCAGCGATGACCCATAATAATATATTAACTGCAAACCTTTTACCTCTTGTGTAAGTACAATGTCATTTAGTCCAAAGCTTAAACCATAGATGGCGTAAGCTGTCACAAAACATGGTTACAATAGCACAATTTCAAATTCTCTATTCATATTAATAAACCTATATTATTTAGTGGGAAAAGTATGCATTGTTATAAATTTATTTTGTGAGTATTATTAGTTAATAACATTATTACACGATTTAAAGGTGAAGGAAAACATCGCGAGGAAACCTGCATGCCTGAGAGATATTCTCAATAGCGTGTGAAGTCTGCCAACCCAAATTAGGCCAGCGCGCGTGGTGGACCATATAGCCTAATCCTTCTCATTCTGGAGGACAGCCATGCCCAGCAGTGAGACAGTATAATGGGATTACCTATGTTCCTTCCAAAATAAAATAACATAATCGAAAAATGCCTGTTACAATTTTAATAAAGGTACTTCAAGATTTGAAATGCTGTTATTTACAACTAGAAGGTCAATGACAAGGTCACTTTCAATCGCCAACGGCAAAAGATCGACAGATTGGTTTGGTTTGTTTGAGATTATAACCCCTTTTTGGGGTGGGGAAAATCCTCAAGCATATCTCAGCATCTGCCATCTGGGGAGGTTTCAAGGTTGATCACGGCCATGGCGAATGTCATGAATCCCATGGACAGAGGTAAAAAAGCGACTGCCTTTATTTGTTATTGATTTTTTTTACGATTGTTTATTTAAATAAATAATGTATAGAGACTGCCTCATTAGTCTATTGGTCCCAAGCACGACTGCTACGCTAGGTCCTGGGTTCGATCCCCAGGACGAGCTAAGTGTTATCGAGTTTTTCTATGAAATTCTCAGTAGCAGCTCGGAGTCTGGATTTGTGCCCGGGTAATGGCAATAGGCTCGCCCCCTATTACGTGGGACTTAAACATACTAGGCGAACTGTGGGTGTACATTTGTAAGCTTCTGCGAAACCCTCCGGGGAGTACAGGCGTGATGGTATGTTATGTATGGAAATAGTTACAGCATTGAAACAGCGAGATCATCGCGGGTAATTCCGCGAATATCTATGCAGCTAGTATAAAAAACTATAATATCTAATACCATTTTTTAAATACTTAATAAACAAGTAGGTATTTTGTGGCTTTAATCTCAAAAATTATAAAGGCTACAAACTTGAAATTTAGCATGAAGGTTGCATTAAATAGGTAAACTGTAGACATTCCCAAATAAAAAATAATTGTAAAAATCTTAACGGGATTAGCAAAAACGTGATCAGTGTGTCCCACATTTGGATTCCATATTAGCATGTGTCACAACTTAATCCGAGTACCTATGTACTTATTTATTACTTTTGACATTTTGACACAAGTAATGTATCTTTAGGATGTGTAATTGTATAATGAAAATTACTTGTTCAATTCTACAACGTAATCTTACTAAGTTTACAATGTCATATACAAATCTCTGATAACAGAGATTATTCAAAAATTATAAAATATATGTGATTTATGCTGTCAAGGCTTGTTCAGAGACGCACGCTAAGCACCCTACTAAATCCAGGTAACGAAACCATAGCGCGATTCAGCCAGGGTGTAGAAACTGCACAACGCCATCTATCGAAGGGAAAGTAAGAATACAACGCTAAGGGCGCAGTTACTTATTTAACTGGTGGAGTGTGGACTCTGTGCTTGTATTCAGATTTAGACTAGCTTTTTTAAGGACAAGTGCGAGTCTGAATCGCACACTAAGGCTTCTTCACAAATTTGCTACTTTCACCAATATCCGCTATTCAATCTCAGATTGAAGGAGAAACTGTTCTGTGTAAAAAATCTCCCTTATATCGATATAATTCACGGTCACGGTCAAATGGAGGAATATCTAGTTGAGCTGGCAGCATAGGAGACATTCTGCCATGCATGACAGCGGCTCTAACAAAACACCACCGATCCCCCACACAGCCAACACAACGTTTCCTCGCGGAGCCCTGGCGACCTTACTCGCCGTTATGAATATAGCATAGCACGGAGCTATGTTTTTTGGCTACGATTTTCTGCAAGGTACTTCCCCAGTAGAGCGGCTCCAATTGTGAGTGGGATTATTCAATTCCACTATTTCTCAATTCCCTACCTCTCTTAATTGTAGATAATATTGTAAGGTTGTAATTTTTTGAAGTCCCTAAGTAAATTCAATTCAATCAATTACCAATTATTATTATTGTTTTCATATTTCTTTTATTACTCTTTTTTTTCTAAATATTATTATGTATGTTGGTGGCCAATTATGATACCAACTTCTGATTTTCAATTTCACTAGCAACCAGCCCCGGTTTGTTCGATTAATTCTCGGGTTTTCTACTATATTATGTAGGTATTTAATATACATGTATAAACTTTCGGCAAAAAATACTATAAAAGATAGTGAAAACCATATCAAAATCCGTTGCGTGGTTTCAAAGAAGTCTGAGAAACAGACACCCGATAACAGCGACTTTACATCTGAGAACAGGAATGTCCAATTACTGTGGTCAAGGTTATCCAATTAGACGATTCTCGCTTTCTTTAAGAATAATTAGGGCAGAGCGATTAACCTAACCTCACCTAACTCTTGGCACCCCAGCTTACGGGATGTATCAAATAACATTATTATGTACTATATACCCTGTTCCGAAGGTAGTATATTCAGTTATCCATGATAAGCATCTACCGCAACGACCAACACTCGGCTCATTACCCATTTCCACCCCGCAGAGCAAACAAACTATGTGTAATAACATAATTTTATACACATTTTATTATAACCAGTTATTTTTAAATTAGAGAACAGTAGTGGTCCTGGTGATGGCCCGAATTTATGGGGCTTGGGTCCAGTGACTTTATTTTTATTCTAGACTTTTTACATACTGCACAAAATGGTAAAAAAAACAAAGCTGCAACATACTGAACCAAATCTAGTGTATCCATGGAGATTATTAATGGTATTTTTGATAGTTATACAAATTAAGGAACCACCGATTCGGCTCGGCAGCGTACCTACTACCTTGTAGAACAGATGGCTGCTGCAACAGAAAGGTCTTAGAGAGGAGACCACGCCTCGTAAACGACCTCCTGCGTGGCAGACAGACGTCCTGGTAACGATCGCTGGTTGTCGCTGGATGCAGGCGGCATATAACCCGTCTAGAAGTCTTTGGGGTACACCCTTGTTCAGCAGTGGAAGTCTTTTGGCAGATATGATGATGATGAAGTAAGCGTAAATACATGTTCTAAGTAACTAACATTTTGTTCTTCTCAACTTATTGTTTAGAATATTAATATTGACTAAATCATCAGCGTACCACTATAAGGTGGGGAATCAAGTCCATTTCTATATATTTTTTGTTGCATTTAGTATATAAATAACCTGTGGGTTATTTATATACTGTGATGGAATGTGTTCCATCTTTCATGTGTAAGGTAAGCTAAGGTGTCTTTGGGCCAATTCGTATTCTATCTGGAAATATGATGATTACCTCTCTATAATACGGTTCCTCCATATTCCTCCGGATACTAGTCCTATGTTTCTTCTTTCCGAGAACTACAATGACGTAAGAGTTGGCGGAGTGAGGGTTCATCCACATCAGTTTGCGCGCTTCGAGAACGTTTATTGATATCTGTGGAACAAATGTTTATCAATATGATAATGATAATAAACTCCTTCGTTCAAAAAGCTCGAGCTCTAAAAATTATAGTCTTGCTGTCAGAATGGAGGAGAAAATGTAATAACTCATAACATAACATAACATACCATCACGCCTGTATTCCCCGAAGGGTTAGGCAGAGGCGTACTAATGTAAACATACAGTTCGCCGGTATGTTTAGGTCCCATGTAATAGGGGGCGAGCCTATTGCCATTAACCGGGCACAAATCCAGACTCCGAGCTGCTACTGAGAATTTCATTGAAAAACCCAATAACACTGCTCGACCTGGGGATCGAACCCAGGACCTCTAGCGTAGCAGTCGCGCTTGGGACCACTAGACTAATGAGGCTCTGAACTCCTTCTTTTTTATTTCTTATTTCTGGTAAGAAAAACAGATATAGAGAGGATTTGCACATATAATGGATATCAAACCCGCGACCAACAGCAAAGTAGCCGACCACATAAAAAACTTATAGAAATTGTGGTTTGAAAAGGTTTCATGTTTTTCCAGATACCTACTAGTTAACATGATTTTTTATGCAAGTTAATTTGGATTTTTCTCCTTACTCTAGTCTATGGACAACTGCAATATACATATACCTACTACTCTGTAAATTAATGTGTATTCAAGCAAAGTCACAGAATTAATAAGTGTGAATCCAATGTATATCTCGGTTAATGTAACTTCTGCAGTTAGGTAACACCAATGCCAGAACAACCAAGCGCAAAAAGGTAAAAATATAAAATTAAAAATACCCTTTTAAAACTGACATCTGCGCCTTACTCGGAAAAGTCGGCGCTTCATAAAAAGCCGCAGCGGTAAAGCAGCTGAAGGCACAATTGCCCGTGAGTTCTCCGGCCGACATGTGAAAAGCCTGCATTGTCTTCAACAAAAACGTAACAACTACCAATAAAGGACAACATGTGGTGTGACCAGGTTTTGTTTTATGTAGGACGGGTGCTAATTTTGATTTTAGTGCGCGAGATTGCAATTTTTAATTTTAGAAGGAATTTTAGTGTATTTGGCCGTACAAGCTTGTTCAGATAATAAGAAAGCGATTAGTACCTAACGATCTACGCAAAAGAAAAGGATTTTAGGAGCGAATGAAGAGGAATCTCCCTTACCTTATCTGTGAAGATACTTCACCGCGCAAGGTCAAGGATAAAGTCATTATAGGTACTAGGAACCAAGGAGATGTGCTTTTTTATAGTGCTGAGCAACAATGCTGTAACTAGCCAGCCCCGGCATCAGGTGAGCCGAGTACGAGATTCTATAACTACGCCTTTGAAATATGTTCTGATCTGGTCATTTCTGCGCCCTGTACCTGCAGTGGGCACCTCTGGCACTACCCTAGTTACGGCACTGCGGAGTGATACATGGCTGCTGAGTAGGTATGTCTGACTAGGGCTAAAAGATTCTTAGTTTCCCTTACCTTACCGTTACCATGAGACTTGTAAACACAATTACCACGACCTTGAGAGGAGACATGCCATTCAATCTGCTATAGCTGGCTTAAAATTATGATGATGAATCCAATTTAGATATTGTCTTGAACAGTTTTAAGCATGGTTCGACTTGTAAGTTTGGCTTGAATATATGTATTCTTGAGTATATTTTTACCAAAAATAAAGTTCACTCTGTCAAGTCACTAGTGAGAATAGTCCCAACATTTTCTTCCGAACCATGGTCCTACTAGCCACCTGATGAATAATTTATAACGCGACCAGTACCTGAAAATATTGTGGCGTGGTTTCCGGGTTCCTTTCGGTCTCGACCCTGTAAGTCTGCTGCCTCGCCGGTTTTTGCCGACATCTTTTCTCCGGCGACTTAGTCCGCATTATATGTAATGATTTGTTGTGCGTGTTGTAACGATGCAATTAAAACGACGCGTGCTATGACAGTCGATGTGTTGTAGTCTATTGTACAATACTTTTATTTTTTATAAGAACATTTGAACTTGTTTGTGGTTTTTATGTAAAGAGGTTATCCAGGTATATTGTGTAATGTGTATGTTGCAAAACTAAGTATGTTAAAAATGTCCTGTCTGATCCGAAAGTGGCATATAGGTCACGATACAGGAGAAAATACTAGTGCGGGGCAGTTTAAAAAAAAAAAGAATTGTGTATCAGTCATAAATCACCAAATAAAATAAGAAACATTAAATATTCACGTAAGTAAACATAATCTTACTAATCAAATTAATTAATCTTACTAAGCAAATTATAAAAATTTTATATAACCATTATTGGCCTGAGTATGTTTGGCGCCCAAGGATGGTGTCACTGCCACTCTATGTACTGCCAGTTCAGTGCCATCGTTTTACCAGTGTTTTAAAACCTTTAGAGTAGGTAATAGGTAGGTATATAAATAGAGCGGGTTCTCGACACCTACGAGCAGACGGATCGCCTGATGGTAAGCGATTACCGCCGCCCTTGGACACCCGCAACACCATAGGAGTTACAAGTGCGTTGCCCGCCTTTTAAAAGGGGATTGGGCCTCCGGTAACCTCACTCACTCGACGTAACACAACGTAAGCTTTGTTTAACGCCGGTTTTCTGTGAGGCCGGCCGGCCCATTCGTGCCGAAGCATGGCTCTCCCACGTAAAAAACATTGGATTATTCTTCGTTATCAATAACTTATGTTATGTAGGTATGGTCATACGAGAGTTATTTAATTTTAGTATCAATACTTATTATAATATCTGACTGCTTCATTAGTCCAGTGGTCCCAAGCGCGACTACTACACTAGAGGTCCTGGGTTCGATCCCCAGGTCGAGCAAAGTGTTATTGGGTTTTTTATTAAATTCTCAGTAACAGTTCGGAGTCTGGAACTGTGCCCGGTTAATGGCTATAGGCTCGCCCGCTATAACATGGGACCTAAACATACCGGCGAACTGTGGGTGTACATTAAGTACGCCTCTGCCTAACCCTTCGGGGAATACAGGCGTGATGGTATGTTATATTATCAATACTTATTACTCAATGTTTATGTCATTGCAGAATGTATCTATCACAGTATTACACAATTTACCATCAATGTAAATTTATACAAACATATAATAAAATTGATTCAGGCCGATGTCTGTACCTACATTATAGATATTGAAGAAAAACGAATAATGGGGCTCTTTATTAGAGTAACAGAAGCCAAAACAATTTTTTTAGAAATTTGGTCCGTCTGTCGGTATGTTTGTTTTTTTTATATTTAGACGTAGGCAGACGAGCAGACGAGCCACCCGATGGTAAGTAGTCATCGTCGCCCTTAGACACCTGCAATACCAGAGGAGTGTGTGCTGATGCGTGGCCGAGCCCTGAATACGCGCGTTTTGAAGATCCTCATGTCATATCGTCATGATTGTACGCGTATTACGCAAAAACAACTACATGAAATTGGATGTGGCTTTCACAGGCGTATTGCTGGAGTTTTCGTCGTGATACGCCATCTAGAAACCGGGTTATAATAAATCCTTTTGGGAAGCGAGTGAATTCACGGGCTGAAGCTAGTTTTACAATAAATCTGTTTATAATGGACCCCATCAAGCACAGCAATATATTTGTCACAGAGCCGAACATGAATTTCTAATATTTGACTCGGATGGGAATCGAACCACCACGACTTTAAACACTATCGTGTAGTCATAACTACACTGATCAGCATACTGTGTGCTTTGCTGCAGTTCATACTAAATTTGACTAAACTATTTAGATTCGTGGTCATCATCAAAGTTCTAGGAAATAATTTAGGAAGACATTATCGCATTACTTCACAGACAGAATAGTATAAAATGACAAATGATATAATATATCATCAAGCCTGTATTTCCCGAAGGATTACTCAGAGGTGTACTAATGTCCACCTACAGGTCGCCGATATGTTTAGTGCCCATATAATAGGGGGCGAGCCTATTGCCATTAACCCGCCACAAATTCAAACACCGTGTTGCTGCTGAGAATTTCATAGAAAATTCCAATTCCAACACATTGCTCGACCTGGGGATCTAACCCAGGGCCTGTAACATAGCAGTAGCGCTTAGGACCACAACAATAAGGCAATAAGAATAATATGTACGAGTAAAAGGATGATAATAAAAAAACTCCTGATTGTGATATCAATATATTAAACCATTTTCGTGTATAAATATGTTTCTCTAAGACTAAATCTACATACTAAAGCTAATACATACCTACTTATTTTGAAAATACACTTAAATTACATTATTAATATTATGCAACTTATACAAATCACAAGCTATTATAGCGTAACTCCTTCCATTTTGAAAAAAGACCAAAATGGCATCATAATATAGTTCAGGGAAAAGCACATTATACATCCAGTATAACCTGTTTCATTTTTTTTATTTGGATCTTCAACAATATGCTTTCTAACTTAACTAACTAAGTGCCCCATTACTTACAGAAGAACACTGCATGCACTATGGATGTGTGTAACAAAAAGGAAAAGACGAGAAAAGCTAAGTTAGCCCATCAAACAATGAACAAATGATTACCGTGTTATCAGTCATTGTTTGTGGGACCGCTATAACACATTTTATTTATAGAATAAAATCTCGAGATGATATCCAGGTGTACGAAAAGCTTTGAAATTGCCAGGTCAGCATATACTGGAAACCACCACAGTCATGTATAGACGACAATCCAAAATGTGCCCAGTCACGACTGGGTGACAGATTTCTATAGGAAATTCGGAAGCTTGGGCACGCTTTTTCTGTTTCGACGAGGCCAAGGGTCAGTCTTTAGATAGGTGATTATTATCACATTCCGTGCCTCGGTGAGGAAATGCGAGTGGTCTCTTCCCCATACAAACGGTCTCGCCTGTTTTCTTTCTAGTTTATGACGTTAAAGCAATGATATTTTACAGGAAAAGAAAAATAAACCTACTACTACCCTATGTTTTCCTTTTTGATAAAGAACCCTCACAAAATGCTCAATATTGCCTATTTAGACCGCTGTTAACAGAGGATTTGTGTACAAATTTCACAACTATTAATGAAAAAAGAAAAACGTTGGGACTCATTAAGTTTATACTTATTATTTTAATTCAGTATATACAATATACGAAGGAATAGGCGAGAGCCGAATTTTAAATTTTTACTTAGGCTATTCAGTCGAATCTTAAGGAATTCGGTAAGGCAAACTGTCCTTATCACACGAATTTGAGAGACCAGAATTTGTTCAAATACCTAATTTTCAAAAGTCTCTCCGCCGGCATTTCTTCTTAAAACCGTGTTATTAAGAGTCCGGCGGACCGAATTTCTTTTACAAACGTAATACCGAAATAAATCGTAATTCAAACACAATTTAATCAAATTATGTTATTATTCGGATTCCGATACTGTTAATCTAGGTTCCTACTTTACCATTTCGTCCAAAATAGTTCACTGGAAATAAATGTAAGCGAATGCAATTTTTGATAACTTTACCAAGTTTGGAATGATTTTCCGATCTTTTATTTTCAGTGAAGTAGTACCAGATGAAATAGGGCTGTAGGAACCAAGATTAACAATATTTAAATCCGAATAATAACATAATTAGATGGAATATTGTCTGGATTTCGATTTATTTTGGTATTGCGTTTTTGTGGGTAATTCACGCTCTGGCGGACCCTTAAGTCTCTGTTCAGGTAGTCACTTTCACGAGCTATAGTTATATTCCAATATAAACTGACCTTTGATTGTGTAGCCTTTTCATACAATGCGATACACTGGAAATTATGGCCCCTTTCAGCCGTATCCGTGATTCATATTATGAATCATCAAAAGTAGCTATTTTAGCGTTCCAGTTCCCAGATGTAAGACAGTAAATTAACTGTTGTAGTTCGGAATTTAAGGAAAATCTTGGAATGCTATTATTTTATTAAATTACTTAGGTCGCTGCCCTAGTGCCTTAATGCTTATCTAGACAAACTATATTTTTTTGAAATAATACTAAAAAATGATTCTATCAATAAATTAACTGCCTTCGTTTCAGTATTACTGCGACCGCAGTCGGTCTTCGTTAATCAATTTTACTAGTGCATCGTTAGTATATTCACACGCCATCGAGAAAATCTCTCAGGCATGCAGGTTTCCTCACGATGTTTTGCTTCACTGTTTAAGCGCGTGATAATTAACAATTTAATACGCACATGACCTGAAAGTCAGAGGTGCGCGCCTTGGGTTCGGACTCAAGACCTTTGACTTGACAGTCCAACGGTCTTACCACTAGGGTATCACTGCTATATGCACTAGGGCTGCGAGATAACCCTGGTATACTTAGCTGAGACGAACTGGTTGGAACCTCAAGATATGCATTACGATTTGACAGTGAGTCAAATTCCACAATTTTAAGCCTGGCAGATAAATTTACACCTCTAATATCTTATAAACGTATCTACTATTTACATAGCTCTTAATAATAATTAAATAATTATGTGGAATATAATTTAAGAAGTGGATTAAATTTTCTTAGTAATAGTGGCATGATTATCATAATTTACAACTCATAGTAACGTAATGCGTACTACATAATATACAGATGAAATAATTTTTATTTTGTTATTAACTCCGACTCTAGGGCTTTATAACTGTCTTAATTGATTTATTTACTCTAAATAACGAGTTTTATAGTAATCAAGGGATTATGAAGTTTTGTTTACAGGTTTCTTTTGTTTACGGTTTTAGGACGTAGGAGTATTACCTAAAGTAATTTTAATGATGCAATGAGGGCTACCGTTTTTAAGCTCACCAGATGTCGTTACGGGTGAGTAAGGTCCTGAAGCTTTTACAGTGTATTATTACGCGCGAAATAAACAAATTAATATATTAAATCATATTAAATACCTTTTAATCGTACCGTAAAGATATCTAGCGTGCCGCAAAGATATGTAGCCCCGTTTAGTTCGAAAAAAAGGGTAGTATTTTCCGAAAGATAAAATTGTCACAAAACATTAAAATGATTGTGTTAACCCTTAACTTATATTTGCCATAATTTAATTTCAGATACTTATTGCAAAATGTTTACTAAATTATTCTATGTTGTAATAAACCCGCGTAGCCAACCAACAGAGTAATTTGTCATTTGGGAGACCTCATGCTACACTAGCGCCTCTAGTGATGAATTCACACACATCGGATTTAACGATCCAAGGATTCGTAGAACAACTCTAAACTAGTTACTGTGGTTGTATTTTCAATGTCGTGAACATTGAAAATACAACCACAGTAACTAATTCGCTGTAACAAATAACTATTTCGCTGAATAACCAATAGTAAAAACAGAATATCCATAGATTTTATTGCCTTTGCTGTGAAAATGAAGTTATGATTTCTAGTCTTCTATTTTTTGGATCTTGTCTAAACTTTCGGGCCTTCGTTACTGTACTTACAACTTAGTTATCGTGCTTAATAAGACTGTACACTACTATAAACCTACTTACCCTATACTAACCGCCAAGAAAATCACTAAAAAATGTAATATATATATATATATATATATATATATATTATATATACACCGTCACATTTAAGTCGTTTTAATGCCGAAAGGACGTTACCTATTATACTCATCACTAGGAATAACTTTTACTATGGAACCAACCCTAAATCACGAAAAAAAACAGCTATTCCCATATATTTTGTGTACTCTGAACTCGTCAGAGTGTATGGAACAGCTGTTTTTTTTGTGATTTCAGGGTTGGTTCCATAACATACCATCACGCCTGTATTCCCCGAAGGGTTAGGCAGAGGTGTACTTAATATGCCCGGTTAATGGCTATAGGCTCGCCCCCTATAACATGGGACCTAAACATACCGGCGAATTGTGCCTGTATGTTTAGGTCCCATGTTATAGGGGGCGAGCCTATAGCCATTAACCGGGCACAAATCCAGACTCCGAGCTGCTAATGACAATTTCATAGAAAAACCCAATAACACTTTGCTCGACCTGGGGATCGCACACAGGACCTCTATTGTAGCAGTCTCACTTGGGACCACTAGACTAATGAGGCAGTCCTTTGAGAGGTTGGTTCCATAGTAAAAGTTATTCCTAGTGATGAGTATAATACCGTCCTTTCGACATTAATACGACTTTTAATGTAACGGTGTATAGGGAGATTGTTGATGTAGTACTAGTACCTACTTAAGTGTAGTAGTTTTTCTAGTTTACTGTTTGCGGTTACTATAGTCAAAATAGAACATACGTTGCTAACTACACAGAGTATTGATAGTTTTGACGAAAAATACTATAGTCACTAACGGCCAGTTTCTATATCCTATCAGTCGGTAGATTTGCTTACTAGAGATAGAATTTTGACTTAAGCTCCATACAGCTACTGTCAAAATCCAATCTCTAGCAAATCTACTGACAGATTGGATATAGAAACCGGCCGTAAGACTCCCGTTCCACTACGAAAGAAAGGAACTAACAGTTATACCTATGTCTGGACTATAAAAATATACCATGGGATTCTCAGAAGTTTTCTTTAAAAAACAGCCCCATAAAGCTAAAAACTTTGACTTACAAATATGATAAAACTATTTGGAAATATATTAATTATTTATCGTTACGGTCAAATACCAAAAGAACTGTCTAAAACATTATCTTTAAATTCGATTACATTTTAATTAAAAATGTTAGCTACATTTTTGTGCAATAGACACGGCTCTTCTTAAACACTAACAATAAAATTATGGAAATATTGATTATCCATACAATTGTGATTTCTAAACAATTACATTCACTATACTAGTTACCGTGTTTTGACTAGTATCACTGATTAACCCGACCTTATCTGAGACCCAGTAGGCAAAACTGCTAGATCACTGAATCCTAGACTCCAAGCCAACGCTAGATAATAGACTAGTAGACTGATTACCTTTTGTCTGTTAAAAAAGTTGACCATTAATTAATAGTAGGTACCAAAAAAAATCAAAATCGGTTCAAAATAACCATTTAAATTTTATGCTAGACACAGAGCAAGCTATAGCATGTTGTGACGTCAAGCCATGCGTGCGCTCTATAAATTATATACTGATGCTCATTTTGTGGGAAAGGGATACAGCATCCCTTTTGAATTCTCACCAGAAACTTACGCTCTATAAATTATATACTGAAGCTCATTTTGTGGGAAAGGGCATCCCTTTTGAATTCTCACCAGAAACATAAATGTGTATGTGTGTCAATATTTTTTTTAGTACTTATATGAATAATTATAATTATATAATAATATTTTTCAATACATTGTTATTTTTAAAAACTCAAAAACCAGTCAACTATCCCATCATATTTATGGTTGAGTCCGTTGTAATTAATAGATGCTAAATATTTACAGTAGTCTTAACGGTGGAATAGTTACAATAGTAGATCTAGATATGTAAAGGGTCAGTAAACAAGTTGCAATCTAAAGTACCAATCGACGCCGACGATCGAGTAGATACAAACCTAATTTTCGCTAGTACCTATAGTACAGTCATTTGGTTTAAAAAAAGAGGTTACCTGGAAAGTTTTCCGAGAGTTTTGAAAATAGGTGATCATATATATTTTGAGGTGCTCTTTTCGAATTTCCACGTTGCGACCTCGTATCTTGGAAAAATTGCATTTTTTTTGACGATAACTCCTTTCCTAATCATTTTACGAGGAAAATATCTAATTCAAAATTAAACTAGAAAAAAAAACATAAAATTTTGCCATTATTTTCATAAATTCTATAGTTTCGGCGTAGTACCGCCGGAAAGTATTATTTAACACATAGATATGCTGAATAACTTGTTTACACACTACCTTGAGGTATAATGAGCGTAGCACACTATTATTTACATACGCTAACACTTATTGAAAATGAAGAAACTCAAGAAGAATTTGATGGTGCCATCACAGATGATACGCAAGAAATTTCAGTCCGTGACGTCTCACTCGCTACTGAAGACGATGAACCGGCAACGCCCAAGAAGATCCAATCGAACAATATTACGCTTAATTTCCGATATACATGACAAGTGGATAAGGCCTACTGGGTAAACCACTTTAAAAAAAATGCGCCGCTTACTCTACCTCAAGATGGTGTGGAAACGAGTTATTCCGCGGAAACTCATATTAAGTAAGACTTTGCGGCGCTCGTACGCCGCAAGTGTTGATAGGACCTAAATGGTAGGAAATTTTCTCTAGTTTAATTTTGTATATTGATATTTTCCTTGTAAAATGACTGGGAAGGGAAATATTGTCAAAAAAGTACTTTTTGATGACATTTTTCAATTACGGCGGCGTGAGCGCCAAAGATGAAATTCGTGAAGTGAAATTCGAAGGAGGTGGCAAAGTGGAAATTCGAAAAGAGCACCTCAAAATCTATGTAATCACCCATTTGTAAAACTACCAGATAACTGTTACTATACTAATATGACAGTACTCGTAATACTATACATTTTGTTTCAGACATCGATTCGAATATTAAAAGGCAACTTGTTTTGTTGATCCCGAAGTAAACTATATTAATCCAAGGATTTAATACTTGCACGATAACACGATCGCTGTTTAGTTAGATTATTTCAATAATGAAATAATATAGCTACTATTAAAAAAATATTATTAGGAACCATTTATAAAAGATAAAGTAAACTACGTTTCTGAATAACCGGCATCCTAATAGAGATAACCAGTACATAGAAATTAGTAAAATAAATTTTTTATACAAAATTATAAAAAATTATATATGGCAAAATTTATCAAAATAGCGGCTATGAACATTTTTGAGAGGATATTTGATTTTCTTTCTTTTCCAATGATATGAAAAAAACACAAGCATTTACTCACTCTCTTCCTAACTGTCAGTCCCAAACTGTAGTGGTTATCACCTTCACCGTTCTTTATCACTCTATTCTTGATATTAAATTAATGTCGGAAAACTTGCAAGTTGCCATATAACTAAGCACCAAAATCTAAAACAAATTGTCCGTTCCAACCTAAAATATTCTTCTAAAATTCGTCGCTTACATTTTGTACCTATGAGTTATTTTCTCCCGTGGTCAGGAGAAAATTCTCATACTCTTCAAGCACCTAACTGTGCCAGATTGACGATTGATTCATTGATGTCCTAAAGCTTAGGCCTCCATGTGTCAATATAGCTCACTGAAACTCATTGGGTGTGGGTGAGGGGTGTGGACCCTCATATCATCCATAGGCTGCATTTGCTCGGTTAGCAGCATCGTACTGGGTCCGACGCTAGGCTGTGGGACCGATCCTGGGACTATAGACCCGTTGGAATGTCCAGGGCCATTGCTGGATTCCTGGCGCATCATGTTGCGACGCCACTTTGCCCGAGCGTTTTGGAACCATACCTAAGGAATTAAAAACAATTAATCAAAGTTATGTAAAAGCTTCCAGATGTACACTTTTACATACATACACTCACGCCTTTTTCCCATAGGAGTAGGCAGAAGCAATAGAACGCCACTTGCTAAGATTCTTGCACCTTGCACCTCTTTTCATTCATTCACATTCATACATCTTGTCATACACTCGCACCGGTTACAAGACCAGTATAAGTATATTTTTCTTGTTTTTTTTTACTATAGGCCATTGAGCAGTCATTGTCATCAGACTCCTGAAATGTCTGACAGTCAGTTTATCTTTAGGACTTCGATATCCTTACGTCGAGATTCAGAAAAAAAAAAATGATTAGACTGAAAGCTGACCCCAAAATAGTTGAGAAAAGGCTGGGATAATGATAATGGATCATTTTGATTTTTAAATTACGAGACAAAAATGATCTCTCTGCCTCTGAACTAAAGGTCAATGTTTACATGAAATGCAACTTACTTGTAAAACTCGTTTGGACAAGCCCGTTTTTTGCGCCAGTTGCTTCAAATCTTTTGCATCAGGGTTCTGATTAATTGCGAAGTAGGACTTCATGGTCCTGAGCTGATGATGCTTGAAGCTTGTACGCATGCGCTTTGTGCGTTGCGTGTGGCTTGAAACGCTGCCAGGAGAGGCAACAGACGAATCGTAGGCGAGTGACTCCATAGAAGAAGACAAATCGCCCCGATGGAGTATTTCTGAAACAATAAATTGACGTTAATTTTTGGAGTCAGCTTAATAACGAGCGATCAACGTTTACCAGGACTTTATTTTTATATAGTTGCCCCACACTTGGAGTTTCTCCTGAATGGTGGAAGCTTTTACAAATACAAATTCTAACATACACAAACGCCCAGATTGGGTCTTACAAATATTTCTTCGGTGCGGGGATCGAACCACAACAGAAGAAACTCACGCAGAAGCCGATCGCGCAGCGGCTACGCCAAATGCGTCATATTTTTAAGGCTGTTGAATAGACCATTTCGACTAGTGTGTATTTTCGTATGAGAGCAATTTCTTATATCGGTAGATTTTTTTTTTTTTATAGGCGGTGCTCTATTTTAACTTTTTTAACGGTAGGTACAGATTATTTTTTTAACAAACGCAGAAACAGACTATTTTTTAACAAAGCGGCAAAATTGATGAGAGCCTTTTACGCAACGTTTTCATAAACTTCCCTGCGAACGAGGGTTTACCAATATAGAAAGCCGGATTGATACTTGTATATAGGCCCAGATAATATATCATGGCAGTGTGAAGGTTCTTGGTAGTAACGTGATGTGTTATTGTCATCAATTTCAGCTTTTGAGAAAGGAATGCAGCTATTTTAATGCGTAAAGCGGAGTCCCTCTCTCCCAATTTGCCATAACACGTCATTTTACGGCCTCTGATTGTAGTATGTACTACGAGTATTAGCCGCTCATCATCTCTCAGCCATTGCGTAAAAATAATAACGTAACAAACTCCCAATAACAGCACTACCAATTTCACAGAGCATCATCTCGAACCCACTTCCTTATGTTTTTAGTCCTAATGGGAGGAAGCAGATATTGTTGGCGACTGCGGTTGCAACCGGCAGACCACGACAGTGCCACCTTTTTGCTAATAAAGGAAGCTTGGTTCCGGGGCCTGGGAAATGGAGCATGGACAGAGTTCAATCTTTGGTGACAGAGTGTGAAGTAGCGCAAAAAAATAACGATGCAAAGAGTTAAATGATAGTAATCCTCTAGAGAAACAATTATAATAAGTCGCGTGTAAGAGCGTAACATTCCTTTAAACTTTATATTACGAAAATAAAAAATGGGGGTTTGTTATACTACCTATAAAGCCAACGATAGTCAACAAATTTTCGTAGGATGTATATAATTACTGAAATTAGGAACTTTCTGTATACATTTTCATTTTAACTATAGGACGTTGAATGTATACAAAACCGTTTGTACACCCAAACCGCTTCAGAATTTAACAATTATGCGCTTCAAATTTTTATAATGTAAAGCCGTCACATTTTACCTCATTTTATTTTTTTATCTAAGTTATGGAACCCTCTATTAATTGATAAGCAAAACCATCGTTAATACTCATTAGCGGACAACGGAAAGGCAGCCGACATGGGTGCCCCAGTGACTTCTGCGTCAAAACAAATAACGTAGAATGTATGATGTATGTTCCGATAATTGGACGCTTTTTGATCTAATAGATAGTGCGGAATAAGTAGGGGGTGTATGCGTGCAGTGAAAGTGTGGATCTGTGCCTATTATAAAACATTGAAAACATGACACGTATTCCGATTTTTTTCTTATTTAGATGAAATGTTTTTTTTAAGATTTTTTTTTTGTCTACAACAAATGATATCCTAGTTATATCATTTGTACCCTTCATAGGGTATGGTACGGCAAAAATAATGATAACGGTTTAGAACATAATACCTTTATTTATAAAAAGTTGTAAATTCTCCACTATATTGGGGTCGACTTTAGTCTATCCAGCTGCTGAATATTAGTTTTTTACAAAAATAATTGCCATCAATCATCTAAATATAATAATTATAGAAGTAACATTTTAATTGTCACTTTAAACACATAATACATTTTCGTTGGTGCTGTTAAATAAAACTGTCCCAAATTAAAACCTATGTCCCGAATCACGAACTTCACGCATACTGCCCCTAATAATAATGGGTCTTAGTAATAAAAAGTCAGTGGTTTTTATTAATTCTCGCTACAACACTTGGGTGGTTGGCTGCGTTATATGTAACGAAATCGCCGATGCGCAACTAGCTAATTATTAAATTTATAATTAAATATATTAGACGAGTTTGTGTGATTCGAGGGGATAGACAGTTGCGTTTATTTTTATGATGCCGTTTTCAAGTGTCGGCACGAAAACATTTGGGTTGTAAAAAGTGTATTATCGTCATGACGTCTTGGTGAAGCCGACTTAATTGTTGTGCTTAGCACTTAAAGTGATGTGCATGAAATAAGAAAAAAAATATATAGTTAATACGAGTACTGTATGCTTGTGAAGTAGGGAAGTAACTCTTTAAAATTAAACATTAGAGTCCGAATCACCCATACAAACGTAATGCCAAACTGAATCAGAATTAAAGCACACTTTAATTCAATTATTATCTATTCGGATAACTGCCTCATTAGCCTAGTGGTCCTAAGCGCGTCTGCTACACTAGAGGTACTGGATTCGATTCCCAAGTCGAACAACGTGTTATTGGGTTTAAATTAAATTATAAAAATAATTTCATAATTTTTATAGTTACATAAGTAAGACACTCTTTATTTCGTAATTTTTGGATACCTTTTTAGTTCGATTAGTTGTTATGATTCGTAATTCAATTACTATACCTAAATAGTAGTAATAAACCAACTATGTACTTACATGTCGTCCCAGATCAGTAGAGTCCGTGGCACACTCAGACTTACCCCGAGGACCCTATAAATCCTATCATAAACCCTATCAACCTCTTGCAGGAATCCAACCGACAGATCCTAGCACTTTTAGAGGGGGAGGTTACCATTAGAGGATTCTAATGGTAACCTCCCCCTCTCCACTTTAAGCTTTAAATTCCCCCCTAAATAATTTAACCCAGATCCCGCCATCCCAAGTTGTCCCCCCAGCAACGCCCTTAGCTGCAGTTGGTTAGTTTATAAGTTGCTCCTGGCTGGGGACATTCGGTGCCTCGCCACCAAGTCCGATTATGCTATGAAGATTCCCTGAATCAACAGCCTAAGTCCAAGTAAAAAAAAACTATGTAAGTATAATTTATTATAGCACACCAACATTATGCTAGCCATCCTATAAGTACGTGCACAGCTATTCGTAGCACAAACTGTGTTTAATCGTATTACTCGTGTCCACTGCGTAAGTTAAGAGCCTACGTAACAAATAATCATCGACAGTTTTAATTGGCTTAAATATCAATGAGGTTCATACATAATATTGTTTCAACTGTTTTTTTTTTATATCACTAAGGTAGCAAACTAGCATACGGCCCGCCTGATGATAAGCGGTTCCCGTAGCCTATGAACACCAGGGGTATCACTCGCGCGTTGCCGACCCTGTAAATAAAGGAGGAATAGTTGGGCCGGGAGATAAGGAGACATTCTGCCATACATGACAGCGGCGGTAACAAAACACCACCGGTCCCCAACACTGCCAACACAACCATTCCTCGCGGAGCTCTGGCGATCTTGCTCACCGTTAGGAATATAGCACAGAGCTATGTTATTTGGCTACGATTTTCTAAAAAGTGGAGGTACTTCCCCGGTCTAGCAGCTCCAATTGTGAGTGGAATAATTCGATTCTACTATGCCCTACCTCTCTTAACTGTTACTACTTGGTATTATCATCCTCCGAGTCCAAGGGGTCGGCTTCCAGTCTAACCAGTTCCAGCTGAATAATTATATAAATATCAATATTTTACCCGAAGCGACTGCGATCAGACCTCCGAAAGCCAATTTCTGGGCAATATCGATATCTGGAGGAGTCACAAAAGCCTGACAACCAGTGTAGACTGCTTGTCAGGCTTTTCTGACTACCACTAACAATTGTCATAGATGTCTGTATGACAACCTGGACCAACGGCCTTACGTGCTCTCCGAGTCACGGAGTCACAATGTGTTAAGAATGGTCACTCATCCACGCTAACCGCAGCGAGCGCAGATCAGTTGATCGGCTTATTTAACGAGCCCTAGCTGGCTACTGCTAGCTGGTATAACGTATAACTGAATGTGATAAATTCGACCCAAATGACCATTGATGGCACGCTAACGTAGGTATATTTAGATGTAAGAAATTAAAATCTAAATAAAGATAATTTGCCGCATGTACGACAGAGAATTATGGCTCGACCGCTTTTGCTTTTTTTGTAGTATTCATAACAAGGCTTCGATGAATTTTTTTTTTTAAATCCTGCGTTACTGCCTCATTAGCCTAGTGGTCCTGAGCTTGACTGCTACGCTAGAGGTCCTAGGTTCAATTCCCTGATCGAGCAAAGTGTTGTTAGGTTTTTCTACGAAATTCTCAATAACAGCTTTGATATTGGATTCGTGCTCGGTTAGTGGCCATACGCTCGCCTGATATTACATGGGACAGAAACATACCGGCGAACTGAGGGTGTAAGTACATTAGTACGCCTCTGCTGAATCCTTCAGAGAATATATGCGTGATGGTATGAGTATATTATATAGCGAATTTTCGATAAAATACACGTTTAAACCACAGTAATTGTTTAGAAATGTAAAATTTAATAAATAATGGTGTCAGTCAATTAGTGATGTAATTATGATACGCTCAATTATAAAGTCTTAAATTTTTGCAAATCTACAACTGAATCTTTACGAGTAGATATATTTTTTTTATGTAAGGATCAAATAATACTTTAGCGGAAGATATAAATTATTAAAATTAAATTCTAATAAGTAGGTACTTAACAGTTTTATGACTTTTGAATTATTTATGTGCCACTCAAAAAAGTCATAAAATTTATTTAGTGTAATTTGAAACTCAACATGCAAATATATTATAATTATTAAAATTAAAATGAAAAATTGTTAATTAAATCAGAATAACTTATGCTCTCAGCCAGGCCAGGGCTTCAGGTGAACTTGTATAAATTATTTGTTTATCGTACTCATCATCCCATTTACTGTCCTACGTTTCACAATGAGAGGGTTAAATACACTTCTCATTAAAAAAAATCGAAATAGTACTGCAAGTGAAGAGACCATGATTCTTTGAGTTTGTTTCGGTGTTTCTTCTCAGAGGTCGTCAGCTAGGAAATGCTCACACCGTCTAGTACTTAAAAAAAGACATGTAAAACTATCCTTGAGAGATCTATTTACAGAAATAAATATCATTTCATTTCATATCATTTAATTTCATTTCAAGTAGGATTATTCAGGCGGCTTTTAAATAAAAAAGAGGATTGATATCATTAAAAAAATACGCCACGAAATAGCTGGCAGTTTAGTCTACACACTACACAACGGCGTACCACAATTCCAAATTTGAATTTGTTTCATATAATGGTCTTTTGTTTATTGTAAAAAAAAACATTAAAATCGTTCAAAATCAAACTTCAGAGGTGTTTCGATTTTTTTGGCAAAAGTATAAAAATAATCTTAGGTGCAACTTGGTAACAGTTTCGGATGACGGTGCCTTCGATTTGGTTTGAACTTTTGTTTTCGCTACTGACTTCCGAATCTGTTATGCACCTAACATTATTTTTATGTCTTTGAAGGCGGTATTACTTTTTGTTAAAAGTTATTTTATTTCAACAATTTTAGTAGCGAGTAAAATTTTACGTCGTCGACGTTATCATTTTATCATTTACTAGGTCGTTACGTGTTATTTCTAAATTTTGTGATCAGATCTTGACCATGGATCACCTGTTAAGTATGACCTACCGATCAAAAAAAGAATCATCAAAATCGGCCCTTAATTGACGGAATTGACGGGAGCCCCGTGACAAACATATAAAAAACATACCGTCGAATTGAGAACGTCCTCCTTTTTGAGTTGGTTGAAAATTTGTATAATAGGTATCTATCTAATACAATAATATTATACTACGTTACCTAGGCACTACTACGTAATGTTATAAAATATTTTCAGAATGTCTTATATTCCACGTTGTTATCCAAAATGAGCGTCTATTAATGAGGGATGTAACTCAAAACAAGCCCTTTATATTCCGTTGTAATATCTCCATTTCGTTGAACAATTTATTATGGAATATCTCGATCGAGCAAACATTTGAGATTGCTGTTTTTTGGCTTTTATGAGTATATTCTCTTGATATTACTGCACGCTGTCTGCCTTATTAGTTTCTTGATCCTGGGTTCGAATTCTAGATCGAGCAATGTGTTATTGGGTTTTCTATGAAATTCTTAGTACTAGCTTAGATTTTGGATTCGCGCTCGGTTAATGGCAATGGGCTTATTTCCTATTACATTGGATTACTAAACATACCGAAATGTAGGTGTAGGTACATTTCTGCCTATACCTTCCTCTCTATTATAGATATAACTTACAAATATCTGATAATAATACCACGTCTTGACTTTAAAAGAGTCTATGATTCACGTAAAGTTAGTATTTAGTTGTCATGCTTATTTATAAGACAGCCATAACAAGTAGTGTAGCTGATACAAAAATCAGGCAGGTAGGTATACATATACATTATGGAGCACTTAAATTGCACCTGACCCTCAATCTCAACCCAAAAAAATATTGTTCTCAATTCTCAGTTCGCCGGTCGATGGAAATAAAAGTGATTTCTTCAACAATAAACACACCGTACACACATAATGTTTTATTTTTATAGTCGAAATTAACATGTTACCGAATTTGAGAAAAAGAGAAGTACTACATTTTTTAAAGTCGGTAATAAAGCATTGGAGCTGTAAAAGCCTCGATATTAACGATAGGCTATAAAAAAAATAAAGAAGCTCCGAGTCAGTGTATGGTTTATTACATAGATAGGCGCCGCTCTTCGTGCCATGGTCCTATTAAGAAGCGACAGCGTTTATTGACATGATAAATTGTTGTATAGGGCAACTTATTGCAGCGATACCGATTTTAGCCAACTCAAATTATCTCGACTGGCGCTCAACGAGTTAGTTCGAGGTAAATTCGCGTTAACTCGAGTTCGGGCTGGTGGCATACAATTATTATGGACGAAACAATTAAAACAGCAAAAGCGTTGTTTATTCAGTGTTTAAGCTAAAACCAAAAATATATACCTACTACAAATAACTTTTTTTTTTAATTTCAGTCCTACATGCTACTGCTGCTACGTTTAAACAACAATAATTTGTCCCAACTCAGAGTTAGATAAACACCGTAAAATTTAAATGGTTGTTGCGTAGTAATGAATACGAACAACTTTTACTATGGGACCGATCCTGAAATATAAAAAAAATAGCTATACCATACTTAAGTGTAATAGGTACCTAAACGATCAAAATGTATGGAACAACAGTTACATGTCGCGCTTGGGATCACTAAACTAATGAGACAGTTCTAAATGATTAGGTTTCAATTCTATAAACCGAAGGTAATTCCAACAAATTGAAGTGAACATAAGTAACGTCCGCTGGCTCTCAAGACTTGATACAACTCAACAATAAAATTTCGGACCTTGTAAAATGATACTGATGTGAAACGAAAGCTGCTATGCTGGTAGGTAGTCGTATATTTGTCGTCATCAAGTCAAGCCCGTCCGACACCTACATACATCTATGTAGACATATACATAAACTTGCTTGTTGAAACACTAATATATTATGTAGTATCTAGGTACGAAATCAACATTCTTGGCTGGAGACATGACGTGTTATTCCGATCATTTAAAGAGGATGGTGTTATTTTGTCTCGATTGCAATAACACGATTACACTATATTGCAGGTCATAGTACAACGTGCCGAAATAACAACGTGCTTCTGGTTCGATCCCCAGGTCGAGCAAAGTGTTATTGGGTTTTTCTATGAAATTCTCAGTAGCAGCTCGGAGTCTGGATTTGTGCCCGGTTAATGGCAATAGGCCCCCAATTACATGGGACCTCAACATACCGGCGAACTGAGGGTGTACATTAGTACGCCTCTGCCTAACTTCGGGGAATACAGGCGTGATGGTATGTTATGATTTCCCGTGGTAAATTTTGATATAATTGATATGGTAATTGCTTTGCATTCGTGAATATTGTCCTTACTGATTGCGATATTTCTGTATATGAACATATAATTAAGTTATTTGACCTGTGCGGCCCTTCGCAATGTCTAAGTTCAAACGGGCGTTGTTATTTCGGGGGTACTGTAAAGCCTTACGGCCTTTTCGGAATGATTTTTCGAATTTCGGAATTTCAATCGCTCGTAATATTTATATTTCTTTGCTACTTGCCAGGTAATAATAACTTTTAAGGACATCACAGTACAACTACGTAATAAAGTATATTTTTATTACAATCGTCCTATCGCAGAACATAATACCTATTCGTTACAATTTTTTTTTTTAATATTTTATATAAATCTTTATTATATTATATGACAATATAAAAAATCTAATCTAATTCTCCGCATCACGCTTGACCATTTTTGAAGACAGGTGATGGAATCATGTTAACGAATTTTTTATTCTGTGGTCAGGTTGTTTAAAGCATTGTTTATAGTTAATTGTTTTAATCGGGTGGGGAGTCCATTTATGATATTTTTTGTAGATACCCTCCGTTTTGAATTAGTAGGTAGTATACATTTAGTTCTGATGGAAGGGCGTCTGTTTGAGTTTTAATTAATAAATTATTAGAATAACTATGATATTGTAATAAAAAATAATATAGTTATATTCAATAGAACTCGAATTCAACTCAGTTGATCTTTGATATTCAAGTTGTCATAATTAGTGTTAACCGCTAAACCTTGCAGTTACTGTAAACTGCAAGATTGGCTTAAGTAACCCTCAAACAGAAAAACCAAGACACAGAAATTAATTTCATATTCCAACAAAAAGCAATCTATTTATAGACTTCACACCTCAAACCAACCTATTTAAAAACACATCCTTTATGATATCAATAAAAAAAACAATAGACCGCTGTTTGCTCCTTAACCACAAACGACAACCTCAATTTTACACTCCGAAAGTTATCATATCAAATTTAACTCTGACCGAGCTTAAAATAGAGTTTCTTTTTAAACGTGGAGAGGTTTTGCTAACAGTTATTCAATTCGGTTATCAAGGGCCATAGATAAAAATTAATGTGTCATTTTAAAAGGTGCCCGATCTTTTTTACTGGATTTCGAAAATTAAAAACATTTTATTGGGCCTTTACGTTGGTGGCAAATGTAAAGCATCTGCTTTTTTTTCATAAACGATGTCAATCTGTGGTTACCTATTGGTCATTGTGTATCATTCAATTGTTTCTTAACTCTTTAAATTTTAATACATGGATAAAAATTTTACCCATGTTTTAAAATGTTCATAAAATACATTTATTTGTTTCGACAAACTAGTAAAAAAAATTACTGCGTCTACTGAATACTCAAAGTTACATTTAATCCATGAGCCGTCCAATAACTGTAAAATGAAGCAAGCACTGACAGATTTGGCAACTGAAACTGCTGATTATTTTATGTCATTTCCTCAGTTCGATTGAGGAAATTATACAAGCTTTTCCCGGAATCGTAAAAAGATAAAATGGACAACAAAGTGGTGCGGCACAACCGGGAACAGATCTCCTCTGAACATGTAAAGGGTTAGTCTTTATTACCAACAGTCCACCACGACGCCTTACGGCCAGTCCTTATAATAAATCCGTCGATAGATTTGCTTACTAGAGATAGGATTTTGACATAAAGTCCATACAAGTCATGTCATATCATCGGCGGATTTGTTATAGGGACTGGCTGTTAGTGCGGAAACATTTCTTTGTCAGGCATGCACGTTTGCTCTCTATATTTACCTCTACCGTTCAGGCGAGTGATAAAATTAATTGTTATTAATAGATACACGAATGATTTTGAAAATTTAGAGATAGGCAGTAGGTATGTTGATCAGATTGAGGTCTTTTTTCTTCTCTTAATCACTGTCTGGTTAGTTTTTGTAAATATTACCTTAGGCTAATTTTAACACACTATTTTGCATTACAACCTACGAACTAGGCAATATTTTCGATTGATTCTAAGATTAAAGATAATGCACGTCCCTTGCTCGAGAGTCCTCGTAGTTCCCATTATCAACGTCACGCGCGCCACTTAAATGGCGCTGTTGTGCCAACATGGCTGCCGTTTCGGCGGGAAAACTGAGTGTAGGTGCGTGTGACTTTATCGAGATATAGCGGCAATTACAATTTGTTAGGGCGGCGTGATAGATTATCATTTTGCTAAAATTCAAGTGATCTATCGACAAACGCATTTTAAATTCTGGACAAAATCGGAAAATAACAGCGTGGGCGAGGGTTGAGGGTGTGAAACCCACATGTAAGTAGGTATATAGCCCTTTTTCTTTTTTATATGAGTTGATACACCAATAGATACAGTTAGGAAGTCAAAAGTTAAAAGAAAAAAACTATAGCTTCTCTACTAGTGAACAAGCCCTGTGTCGCAAGAGACTTTACAAACATACAAAGTAGATAGCTACTACATACAGGCTCGAAACAAATATTCGCGGAACACAAATGCTTCGGGTGAGAATGGAACCCGCGACACGCAGTCGTGAATCTCATCAAGCCCCGATTGACATTGTCCTTTTGATTTCATATTAGTTCAAAATTTTACGTGTGGACGTTCTAGACGTCTATCGAAGATATTCGATATAATACCTATCTATCTAAATTAGTCGATTGATTATTTTTCCTTATGAAAACTTACCACATATAATTATAATAGAGCGGATATCAATATCAGTTAGAAAGTAAGGACCTATATGCATTTCAATTTTATGCTAGTAAGTACCTATATTATAGCACGTTGTGACATCAGAAAGTGCGGTCGCCATACAAATTCTATACCTACTAACATTTTGTGAGAAAGGGACGGAGCATCCCCTCTCAATTCTCTTCCAATCTTGTCTCTTTATTCGATTTAATATTTTTTTTTACTTAAAACAAATTATAATAATTATTAATTATCTAATTCGAAGTCGAACATTAAGCACGAAGCCGAACAAGACGGTATGTTTTATGCTTATTGAGAAAGGGTTCACCGATTTCAAAGGGGATGATATTCATGATAATGAGCCACGCTGCTGTAGAGTAGGTACGAGTATGTATGCGAATACGTTTTTTTGGCTTTTTCTCTTTTCCGTACAACTCGGAAACGTTCTGCATCTATCAACCCTGAGGGCATATGCGTGGCGCGATATAATTTTGTCGCCCATTATCTCGTCTTTAGCCGCAGTTTCGTTGTTTCACGACGACAAAATTATTTCGTTGCATTATATTAGCAACTCCAGCTGGTTTAATTCAGTATCATGCAGAATTTTTTAACGGGGACAGGCGGCCAGCAGGCAATAATTAGATAAGTACCGACGATAGTGTCAAGCAAGACTCGAATCAATGTCTGGTAATAAGAATATCCTCAACTTAATACAAAATTTATTATTATTATTAATCATCCATCTATGTCATTCACCATTCTTTTATAATAGAACAGTAGTGGTTGTGATTGTAAAGTAAAAGAAGAACGTCTTCAAGAAAGTGTATCTATTGCGATATTACTTAATACTTACATATAACTTCGTTTGTCCCGCGCCCGAGCCTAACGCCATTATTAATCGGGTCGACAAGTCAACACAACTTGAATTCACCTCAATGAGTGCCTCGCATTTCGACGTTATAAAGAATAATCCAAACCGACCCTGACAGACGACCCAACCCGCGTTAACATACACTTCTCCCTCTAACTTGCGAACAAACAACGAGATAGAAAAGGTCAGAGACAGTTTTGATAGTGCGTATTCTATTCATTAGTCGTGATTACGGCACGGGATGAATTGACATCTGGGACATCGGGGTAGGCGCTCGGATTTCCCTGCTGAGGTTTCTACTAAAACTTTAAGCGTGCGAATTCTATGAAATATGTATAGCTTCTATTGCTGGATCGTCTGCCTGTCAGTCGACAGGACGTGAGCGTAAATAAATATTCTTATAAGAAGCGCTTAGTTCAAAGGAAAACATTGAGTAATTACAATACCTGCTTACCGAAGTAGGTACCTACTAGATTCACATGATCCTATGATCAGTAAGTTTAAAATAAACTGTGTAATAGAAACTTAATTCGCATTTTTGCAAGTCGCCAGGCTGGTAAAAAATATAATGAAGTTGAACTCACCTAGAGCGGTGCTAGCCATTCTCATCGTTTGAACCTGCATATCATCGGAAGAGCCCTGGGCGATTTTCCTCTTTCGTGGTCGTCCTTTCTGGCCTGGTCCACCATTATAATATTGGGACGGCGAATCACCTTCACTATGTAGATCTTGACACCTAGTCACAAGAAGCCATTTAAAAAATAATAATATACAGAATGGAATTTTGATTGATATTTCTTGGATTCACATAATTAGGTATACAAATGGGCACAAAGAATTTGTGAGATAAATTCTTAACAGAGATTTTGAGTTAATTGGCGAAATATTCTAAACCTGGCTTCGAAGGGTTCAGTCAATAAAAATGTTATAAATTAAGGAGTTTTTTTTTGTTTGGTTTCTAGAATCACTTTTTTATTATTATTGGAGACAAAAACAGTAGGATTAATTAAAATACATATCGAATTTGTTAAAGTTATTTATCCCAGTGTCCAGGACGATTAAATGATAATAATTATATTCGTTTGGCATAGAATCTAGGATTCTTAGAATACATAATTACATTACATACCAGTATTTGCCTGTATTTCCTGGAGGGTTAGGCAGCGGCGTACTAATGAATACCCACAGTTTGCCGTTATGTTTTTAGGTACATATTCCAAACTGAGCTGCTACCTATTGTGAATTTCATAGAAAACCCAATAACACTGTTCAGTCTGGGAATCGAACCCGGGATTCTATCGATCTTCGATCTACTGTAGCAGTCGCAACCAGGACCGGACGGCTAATAAGGAAAAAAATATTTGTAAAAATGGATAGCCTCATTTTCGCCATCGCCCTGCGAATCGCAACTCAGTTTCCCTATTAAAAAAATAAATAACTTGAATTGGTTGGAGGATTTTTTGGGACTCGATATTATAACATTTACATTAGTAGGTAGGTACCTACCTACTAAGCTCAAAGATAATTATGGTACTTAAATAATATTAAAAAAAAATACCTATAGACACTTGTCATATCTTCATCGCAGTAATCATCAACGCAGGCGCTATCGTAATGCGGTCGGCAGTAGACGAGGCCGCCTCTCATGCCAAACACATCGCCTTTAGAAAGCTGCGTACCGCACGCCACGCACGTGAAACACGTGAGATGGTAAACGAGGTCCCGTGCCCGCATCACCAATTCGTTCGCGGTGATTCCGTTTCCACAACGTGCGCAACGCTTCACGCAAAATAACCTGAAACAAGGAGAAATTATATTGCTCTATAGCTAAGAGTTAGCAGAGCTTTAAGGTCGATATTTATGATGGAAGGTTTAAATTCTGCAATGTAAAATATTTGAGCTTAAACGCTACCTATAAGAAGCAGGTTATGACCATGATTGGAAGCTTAAAATTTCAAGTAATAAGTAATAGCATTTCATTGGATTCACTGAATCCCGTCTTTGTCGTGTAATGAAGATACATGCTTTAAATTGTAAGTTTCTGGACCCAGGGGTTTGGACTGTGCGTTGATTTTGTTAATATGCAAGTCTTTTTTTGTAAAAGACAAATTACACACATAAGTACCTATTATAATTATAAACACTGCCCAACCCAAGGAATACTTCATGTTTACCAACCCATCACTGACCCACGCAAGCGAGATACCAGGGATCTAGTGTTGTTTAGGGTACGAACCAATAGTACGAACGATCAAGTTTATCATCCATCAATCTACATCCAAGGCTTGTTCAAGTGAATTTGATCGTTTACGTCCATATATTTGCTACATGCACGAGATGGAACGTCTGTTGGATTCGAGTATCTAGTTGATAGCGTTATTCGCACCTACGTATGTATATCACGATATAATTTGATCGTGTGTAGGTACCATCGCAGCGGTTGTCTATGAAAATCGTTAGTAGTAGTCAGAAGCCCAAAAAGCTTGGCAACCAGTCTATCCTTCAAATAACAGTATAACCCAGAAATTGGGCTAAGTAGTTCTGATGGCTGTCGCTTCGTATAATCTTATTTCAATAATATAAAATCAATAATATAAACCTTGATAATCAGTCGCATCTGATTCAGATCTTTTTGATCTGATAATCAGCCGTTGAAAAAATTCTACAAGGATAATGATGATGGTGATGATCATTATGTGAATACTTATACTATCACATGGTCATCACTGAATTTTTTGTTCACATTATCCTTTCAATTTGCGGCTTTCTGTGAGACCGCGAAGCTAACCCCTCATAATTATTATAAACAGAAAGTATATAGGTACCTACTCCGCATCAGAATGCGACTAAACGCCCGAAGATTCGGTGACTAATACGACAGTCGACTCAATTAATTATTTGCTGACGTGCTACAAGATTCGCCGCTGATTAGCGGTAGGGATATGGCCGAAAGTCAAAGTATACAGCCCGTATACCTATTACCTACTGTAACTTTCAGCCAAGAAAGTGCCGGTGATTCTACTCTTCATACTGACCAAGATTCCTACCGGGCTGGTAATGGGCCAATCTCAACGTCAACAAAATTTTGACAATTTAACCATTAGACACCCTCTTCAATAATCAATCAATCGTTATCACGAGTATTGACGGGCCACATGTAAACAATTATAACATATGTTCGCTTATAACAATAGGGGAGGTTAGAATCAGATTATAAAAGGAACTTGACATTATTTTGACAGTTGCGTTCCGTGTCGTCCTCAAAATTATAATTCTTAAAATAATTTGTTACCTTAGCCCACTTGCAAATTAGTAGGTAGTATAATTTATGTCTATACCACACTGGCTAATTATAAAATAGTTATTGGTGCAATGAGACATATTAAGTCGATTATATTTATTTTTAATCGCCTGCCGAGATTTTTAAGAATAGCGCAATGGTGTATTGAAAACAGGAACGTAATAGGGTTTATAATTTTAATCCATTTGTAAATTGTTTTTTAATAATTAGTGATTAGGTTCCTTAGACTTGTTAGCCGGGCCCCTGGTAACTGGTAGGTAAGGCGTGCATGATGTTACTGGTGTATAGGGTACATAGGAGGCATGTATCGCACAAGATTGGCAATAAGCTCGAACTATTGGTGTACCTATATTAGTTATAGGTACGCCTCTGCCTAACTTCGAGGAATACATGCGTGATGTACAAATTATAACTAGGTGGCCTAAATAGTCACTTTTGATGAATCATTTGATGATTCACAGATACACGGCGCGATATATATTCCTAGCCAGTAAAAGCTGACCTCGCTTTGTACGAAAAGTATATACAGCCAAAGGTCAGGTTATATTAGATACATGGCTCGTGATAATAACTGCCTGGACTAGCACCGATGGATTACACAACCAACCCGTTTTACCGCGGGAGAGCTAAGAATGCTTCAGCACGAATGGGCTAGCTCGACCGGAGTGATACCACGACCTTACAGAAAACCGGCGTGAAACAATGCTTACGTTGTGTTTCGCCGAGTGAGTGAGGACACCGTAGGCCCAATCCCCTTTTCACAGGCTGAGAACGCACTTGAGTTGTGACTATCCTGGTGTTGCAGGTATCCATGGGCGACGGTAATCTCTTCCCATCAGGCGAACCGTCGGCTCGTTTGCCCCCTAACCCATAAAAAAACCGAATGCCAAACGAGGCGCGCAGAGTTTTTGCTAATCGTCACCCATCTAAAGACTAACCATGGTAAGGTTAAATAACTTTGCAGATCAATTAATCACCGAAATGATTACCTACAACTACATACCCACGAAGACCTCATTAGTGCGAAATGTAATTCGCGAATTCGAGCTGAAAATGGCAAAATAAAATTAATATTATTTTATTGAATGCAGTTTCAAACGTATCGGTTCTACCTACGAAATATTTGTAGGAATTTATTCCGAAATTTGGGTAATTTTGCGTGGCTCTGCAGCAATTAATTGAATCAAGCTGTGATTGTGGGCAGCAATTATTGCCTGTTTTACTTGTGATAAATATATTGAGGCTTCTTTAACTTCTAGCCAAATTTTTATGGGACCACTTATATAAAATTATTCATCAAAACCGATTCATAATTGACGCAATGATCGCGTAACAAACACAAAAAACATACAGTCGAGAATCTGCTTCTTTTTACCCGACTACGAAAAAAGGAAGGGTAATGAGTTTTTTGAAGTCGATTGAAAATAAGATTGCATATCAGACTCCCGTTCATAATTAATTATTTGGTTAAACATGTTTAATGTCAATAATATTAATGTTCAATGCAATTTTCCGTTTGTCGTACCATTTTATGCCAGTCATTTGATATTAAATTCGAAGGAGCTTTAATAACAAGGCAATAGGTACCAATTTTGACTGCCTCATTGGTCTAGTGGTCCCAAGCGCGACTGCTACACTAGAGGTCCTGGGTTCGATCCCCAGCTCGAGCAAAGTGTTATTGAGTTTTTCTATGAAATACTCAGTAGCAGCTCGGAGTCTGGATTTGTGCCCGGTAAATGGCTATAGGCTCGCCCCCTATAACATGGGACCTAAACATACCGGTTTCTTAGTTTTTCTATGAAATACTCAGTAGCAGCTCGGAGTCTGGAGTTGTGCCCGGTAAATGGCTATAGGCTCGCCCCCTATAACATGGGACCTAAACATACCGGCGAACTGTGGGTGTACATTAAGTACGCCTCTGCCTAACCCTTCGGGGAATACAGGCGTGATGATATGTTAGGTACCAATTTTTAACAATGGCGATAATTATTTTCGTCCATATCACAGTTTTGTCTTTTAAATACAAAGTTCGTTTAGCTACCTTATTAGTCTAGTGGTCCTAAGCACGAGTACTACGCTAGAGGTCGCGGGTTCGATTCCCAGGTCGAGCCTTATTGGATTTTTCCATGAAATTCTTAGTACCAGTCATGTGACTTAAACATACCAGGGAACTGTGAGTGAACGCCTCTGCCTAACCCTTGGAATACAAGCGTGATGGTATGTTTTTACGTCTGTAATTTGAATTAAAATACAAAATTTAAAAATTAAAATGTATTTATTTCAGAAACACAGTGGCGTTTAATAGTATATTATTATGTATAGTGATTTCCAAACTAGGCTGAGAGTGTATTTTTAAACTCTGAGTTGAGTTTTACAAATTTAAGTCTATAGTGGACGAACCAATAAAATAACAATTATTTTAGAAAATTAAATCACGTAGAGATCAAAAATAATTATACTAAGTAATAAATCAAAAACAACAAATTTTTCGTCTGTGCGTGTGCGCACGGCGAAAGGTACAAAATGTTTAACAATGACGATAAATATTTTCGTACATACTATTAACACAGTTTTGTCTTATAAATACATGGTTCGTTTATTTGTTTACTTACGCAACGGATACAAGAACACGGTGCGGACAGGTGTGCGAACGACCGAGTGTGGTGGAGTTTGAGTGACAGCCTGCCTTGCTTCCTAATTGCTATATGTCATGTTGCAGCGATATACTTAAATCCGTTTTATTGTAATAACTCTAGCTGTCTCTACTGTTAATAACATTTTTAGTATATTAAATTACAGCGTCATAATCTTTTTTTTTTTTATTAAAAGCTTACTAGCATTGTGGATCTTACATTACTGGCATTCTTGTTTACCCCTTGTACTAATCTAAATGCTTGTGTAACGAGTGGGTTCACGTCGGTAGTGCAATGGTGGTTTCGAACCGGCAACCACATGATCGCAGTCTAGCCATTAGATTAAATCCGACAACCTAGCCATTAGGCTACCGCCGCTTTTTAGGATTCTGGATTAGATGATAGCCTATTGGTATTTGGCCATTGGACTGCCAAGTGAGAGGTCTCTAATTCGAATCTAAAGCACGCACCTCTGACTTTTCGTAATCATGTGCGTAATAATTAATTAACACTCGCTTAAACGGCGAAGGAAAACATCGTGAGAAAACCTGCCCGCCTAATTTTCTCAAAGGCCTGTGAAATCTGTCAAGCCGCAGTAGGTAGGTAAATAAAATCGTATTCTGAAAAAATCATTTAAATTGCTTAATAAATTACAAAGATATAAGCATTTAAAAAATTTGGTGAGGATTTGTATGACGCATTGGTTTGTGACGTCATAAACTAGTATAGTGCGTTCTGTGTCTAGAATGAAATTAAAATGCATGTAACTTCCTTATTTTAGAGCCGATTTTAATTTTGTCCTCGTTGATGGGTTCTATTTGTGGCAAACATTTGCATAAGACTATAAAAATAATCAGTCAAATAGCTTATTGTATATATATATATAACATTAACTGTAAGAGACAAGATAAGGCGATACATAAGTAGATACATACTTATCTACTTACTTAAAAAGTCAATGTTCTTGGTACTGAACTTACATAATAAAACATACCTACATAAGTAGGTAAATAATATTTAACATCCAGCTAAACACCATCTCATTTCAACAAACTGCAGACAATATCTGAAAGCAATTTCTTAGAAAATCAGAAAATCTTATTCATTTGCTACATAGGTATTTACTCTTCGGAACTCTTTAACTTTGATAAATATTATGAATATTTTCTTGGTTTTATTTGGCTATTTTATAAAAACCGTTCGATCTTAAACGCAAAAGTACCGTGTGTAGTGAAATTTATAGGATTATCATAATTTATTTACGGAGAGAGTCAACTATTTTTAACTGACTTCGAAAAAGGAGGAGGTTCTCAATTCGACTGTATTTTTTTAATGTTTGTTACCTCAGAACTTTCGACTGGGTGAACCGATTTTAATTATCCTTTTTTTATTTGAAAGCTTCCCTTGTGGCAATGGCATCCATGAGAAGACTATATAAGTCGTAAATTTGCATTAAGTATGTGCGCGACAAATGGACGAAATGACGAATAACTCAATATTTAATTTCAATATAAGATTTTACTCGCTACTAAAAATGTTGAAATAAAAAAGAAACAAAATTGAAGGTGATGAAAACAAAAATTCAAACCAAATCGAAGTCACCGACATCCGGAACTGTTCTGCACCTAACATTATTTTTTGTTTTTGAACGCGGTTTTTTATTATAATTATTATAAATGTTATGATTAATAATGAATGTAATAAAATACGTTTGTTTTTGCAGTTTATTTTTATTGTTATTGTTATTAGAATTCGTTTAACCTGATCTATTTTAATATGATTAAAAGCATAAATAGAGTCAAAGATACTGACGATAAGATAAGTAAAGCCTGAAAGGGAATTTCCTTGAATGCGCTGCAAAAGCGTGTATGAAGTAAATTTCATAGATATTGAGTCAGATATTAGAAGTTTAAAAAAATTCTGTTTCTAAAAAAGTCGTATCTTCCTCGTATAAATTGAATATCTCAGTAAATATATAATTATATCTCATGCTCCCTAAAATATGTTTTAAACCCACTTTTTACAAATGTATCACTTTGTTAGTTCATAAAAGGCAAAGCTACTTTAAGACAGGTTTTCTTAGATCATATTACTTTAATGAGACGGGAATAATAGTAAAGTAAACAGTCAAATTATAGTTGCTACAGCTGAAATCGTTGCTAGATCGGTACTTACCGAACAAACCCTAGAAAATAACAAAGAAATAACGATGATAATAGCGCTCTTGACATGCAAAAACATCGCACAGCACTTCGCCATAGCGGAGTATTAAAAAAAGTTCGCTTCGCAAGCTTACTTTACAAAGCCAATTATGATAAATACGTACGCAAAGAATACGATAACGAACTTCAAAATATACGTTTATTAAAAGAAAAAATAAAATCTCTATTAATTAATCAGCGCGTAACTTTTACAGGGAAAAATCATTGCGTACGTTTTAATTTTAATTTGGAAAAATTGACGTTCTAATAACCACCCTAATACTTGCATATTCTAGACATATTTACTATTAGGCTTAGGGCTCCTGCCTCAGTAATAAATACGCTGATCCATCAGTCTGCAATATTAAGCTGTGTTGACGTAGTCAATCTTTGATTGGGTGAAAAATCTTAACAGATCGAGAACCCTCCATGCTGGAACATGATAAGCCATTTGTTCCTGTTGCCATACGAACATCTATGACATTGTCTGAAACACACAAATCCTGACAGCCGGCTAATCCTTACCAAATTGGTATTGCCCAGAATTTGGGTAATGAAGATCTTCTGTCAGTTACTTCGTGTAAAATATTGATATTCGAAAAAAGGCTCAATTTAATCACGGCAGATTTCATCACAGAATGAGAAACATTTGGCATAAACTTTTCACTTTTTAATTTATACGTGGTCATAACTACGAGCAGTGCATCCTCAAAGCCATTCTTCATACGTCCTTCGTTTTCTGTAGGTACTCATCTATTCGTTCAGGCATGCATGCGTATAAAAAAATCAATATCCGTAGACTTATGGAATGACATCCGCGCCGAGCCGAAATTTTCGATGGATTCGATTTATTTTTTCTATCGGGCTATCTGACGATACCTACATCGGAATCATTTGCTGTTCTCGTCTACCAGTTGTCTGTTAACTATGTCTGCAACGTTTCGGGCAAGGTAGAGGTCGTTCCCTCCTGTCACGTCGGGGTGGATGTGACCCATAGCCATGACGATAAGGCACGCGAAGGCAAAATACGGTTTTTAGTTGGTACGAGGCCGACATGATTATCCTGTCGCCTCCACAGGTGGGACACGATCCATGAGGATTATTAAAACAAAAAAAAATGGGTTCGTTCCCTTACGTTTCTAAAAGTAAACAAAACTCTCATGCTTAGTCCATACCTGTAGTAATCCTCCTTGCAGTAGATATTCCCATCTCTTGAAAAGCAGGAGAGCTCTGTGTCAAGTGGCAGACGACATTCGCAGCAACGGAGGCAGGTGCCATGCCATTGCCGGTCGACTGCTAGTAGGTAATATCTGAAGACAGTATTTGTGGTCAATATAGTGGCAATTTTTACGTGTTTTATCTGAAAAATGCTCTTATTTCAGGAGGGCTACAAACTGTGCTATTAATCCAAGTTAATAACACAAATACAAATGTATCTCTTTTATGTTTCGGCGCCTTAAACCATCAAACAACTGAAGCAACTTTGATGATTTTTCGTACAGATATAGATTGAAACTTGGAGGAGAACATAGGCTTTAGTCTCAAAAATGATTTGGAATGGGAAAACCACGAGCAATAACTATACGTTCCGGTTAAAGTTATGTTGGATCTCACCTGTCCTGTATCCTTCCCCCGCAACCCGCACACTCGTCGGGAGCTGCGGGGGAGTTTTCCAAACTTTCTCGTTCCTTCAGCATACCTTCCTGTTCCGTTCTGCACGCAGAACTGATTTCTGTGTCTCAAATAACTAGGTTATTTTCACTTTGTTCCATATTCTCGGCGTTGCCGTTCGGAACAGCCATAACAAAGTCTTTCTCCCCTTTTTTCCTTATCAAATCAACGCGAGATTCTTAAAGATCTGTGGACAAAAAGATTGGTGCGTTTACATTCATTTTGTTTAGGCTTTATTTTCCTTTTTCTTTATTAGGCTTCTGGTTGTAGCTAAGGTAACCTATATTACCTACTATAATTATTGTATGTTATGAGTCGTCACTAGAAATTAATACAAGGAAATTCTAGGTCTTAGAAATAAATACGACGATTTTAATTATTTATTACTCCATACAATATTAACAATAAACTGGATCCAATGATACTGAAGGAGAGGTATAAAATAAAATAAAATAAAATATTTTTTCCTTATTAGGGAATATTCATAAGATTCAAATTTCAGTAAAATATTTTTATTTGTTATCTTTATTGCTAAAGAATGATGTCCATCCCATAATTTTTAATATAATCACTTTTCCAGCAAAATTTAAACTATTGAAAAGTAGAAAAAGTGCGCGGCAAAAACAGAAAAGTCCACGTTGTGTCACTCTCACGACGTCACTATAAACATTTAGGTTTGTAATTAAAATTGATTAATTCCTCTCCCATATGCGAATTAGGTTATAAACTTAAAAATATAGATAATTAATTGGATAACACGATCAATAATTTTTTAAAACGATAAAAACGATATAACAGTAACTATTTTTGCGGAAACTGACGTCACAGTACACGCGGCCAATATGGCGGCGTTTAAATCTCCCGCATCTGATTGCAGTTTTGAATATTTATTTTTATGATGAAATATTAATATTTTTGTTAAAGAAATCTTTTAAACTATTGATTAAAAATATAAAAACGACATGCATAATAATAGATCTCTCATATTTCATTGTACAATTTTCATTGCAATAAATATCATAAATTTCGAGATTCGCCAACGTACAAATTATAAATTACTAAAATCCTTATAATGAGAAAGGGTAAGGCTTTTATTTTTTTAAATACTAAATGCTACAACGGTCCCTACTAGGTCCATAGAAGAAAATGGTCTAATTTTTATACTTTTGATATCCAAAGATGTAGAAGGAAAAACATTCATTATTAAGACGTAATTAATTTAAATGCAACAACTCAGTAATATGCGTATAATATTGAGTTCTTAGATTTACCATTCGCGTCGCCATCATCAATACTAGATACAAAACTATGTATGAAAAACATAGTTGTCTTGCTCTTGCATTGAAATATACACATAAATAAACATCGGACGCTCTTTTCCATATAATTATGCGCATTCACAAATAAGTATATGTACATATACAATTCCGTTCGTATGGGTTCCTATCCCTGAGACAATGGCGTGAAGTCTTTTTATTTTCATTCGTGATACGAGTCCGACTGTCGTCGCATATTTTAGAACATATAGGTACATTTAAGTAGATTGCTGATATTGTTGTATATACTTACATAAAATTATGGACAGAGTGGAGTGAATTCAAAGAAATATAGACATAGGTAACTTGCTCATGTGCCTTACCTACCTGAAGGTAGATAACATACAGTCACGCCTGTATTCCCCGAAGGGTTAGGCAGAGGCGTACTCAGTTCGCCGTTATGTTTAGGTCCCATAATAGGGAGCAAACCTTTTTCCATCAACGGGGACACAAATCACAAACTCCGAGCTGCTACTGTGAATTTTAATAGAAAAATAAAATACACTGCTAAAAACATGCGCATGCTTGGGCTACGCCCACTATCGACGTATGCGCAGGTAAAATTTTATAAAAATAGTTCTGCACGATTTCTCTTTGGATAATCGTTTCTTTATTTTATAACTAGCTGCAGCCCACGGTTTCACTCGCATCCCAAAACGACTTCTTGAGACAAAAGGTCTACACTAGATCTATGTCCTTCCCCAGAATGCAACCTTTCTCCTTGCATGATTTTATCGAAATCTGTTCAGCGGTTAGGGCATTACAAGGTGACAGAAAACAAATAAAAAGAGAGTTAGTTTCGCATTTACAATATTGGGTATAGCTGTTGCTCTCGGTTTCATTTGCAAGATCCTTTTTTTCTTGAATATCAATACAAGGCGTAAGTATTATTATTAGGATGGAATTAATAGAAATTATTTCGTCTCCTAATATATAGGTACTGTTTCTACAGGTTATAAAATGACTTCGTCTACGTTCCTTTAAAGGAAGAAAACAACTGTCATGTCAACTTAAATGACACCTATATTGTCAAATCAAATAATGAATGAGGTAATAATGAAATCGTATTAGTTGTTAGAGAAAAAATTTACTAACTTCGTTAACTTCTTTGCTTTACTCTAAAATTGGTTAAATCAGTGTGTTAGCCATTTACTTTTTATCCTATTCAGTATCCGTAAGTATATTTTTATTTTGATTGTGCTTTGTTTTGTTAAATTTTTAACCTCTGCAAGTCTAGTACATATTTATATGTGAAATTAAATTTAATGGTTATTTTTAATGTACGTTTTCAATGGATAGTTATATATTGCAATAACTTTAGATTAAGTGAACAGATTAAAATAAAATTAAGCTCAAAAGTTGCCTTTATGATACTGCTAATACTGCTAATGGTTTTTTTTACAATTTCTCTGAATGGTTAAGGATGTTCTAAGAAAAGTATGGAAAAAATAGTATCTCTCTTTTTGCGCAGTTGTAGTCGGATAAAAAGTACCTTAAATCTTGACCAGGCTCATAATCTACGTATACACCAGATTTCATAGAAATCCGTCAAGTAGATCTTGAGTTATAAACGAACATACAGAAATACATACATACATACATTTTTTCCAAAAACCATTAATTCGTCTTCAGTATCACTTAATTAGTCTTCTCCACCTATTTTTCCCCAATTATCTTGCAATTACAGACACGACTTTTCTACAGACTTGTTACATTACTTACGGTAGGTAGGTAGGTGCTTGACCCATCAAGTAACAAATTACAAGCAATTCTAAATCTTATAGTGAGAATACCCATATCGTGATATAGACAAGATTCTTATACTGTGAAAAGAAGGCTGCAGGCTGAAGGCTAACCGTTTGGCTGTAAATCCTGTGTGACAGACGAAGGACAGACAGACACTAAGTGATACCTAGCAACAGTAAAAACCTAAAATATATTATATAATGAAACTAAAAATTTAAGTTACCTGAACTGGGTCGAAACGTGGAGATAGGTAAAAGTGTTTTTTTAGGAAAAACGTGTACTTTGTATTACATTGCCCAATGACCTTGAGGATTTAGTCTTTGTGCTAGTATTTGTTAGTCACAGGCATTGCGGGGTGCTTCAGGCGGGGTGCCAGTGAGGTTTCGGGTATTTCTTTATTATTTCAAAATATTCGAAGAAATAAGAAAATAAAAACAATACATATTTTTAATTGCGTCATTACAATTTTTTTGGTATAAAATTCATGATTAACTATTAGGCCGTTAAAGAGAAAAAATACAAATTAGGTAAAAAAGGCCTATATACGTCAATTATTATCCAAAATAGGGGCAAAATTATCAAAATTTTAAACAATACAATTTGTTTGTGATGACATTAAGTATAACATATATTTTTCATATGGCAAACGCACATAAGGATTCCACTAGAAAGTTCTCTGAAGCTAGGGTGTATTTTGGATTTGATAGATGTAATGACCTTGAGTTAACTTTTTGAGTTTAAAAATGTTTGAGTTTAAAAACCACGTAGTTATTAAATAAATAAATTTAATACTACTGCGATAGTAATACAATGTCTTAAGAAAACCTTATAGTTATGGTATTGTTACTACCAATACTTCACGGATCGGATAGATCTTTCTTTCTTAGGGTTTCTCAAGGGATATCGAGATCCGTTATGACAATTTTCAATTTACAAGAAAAAGAACCCCGAAAATAAAAATTATAAAACGAGTAAACCGAAATCGGTGGCACGACACTGAGGGCCACACAATAAATCCTATGATGGTATTATAAAATTAAAAAGAAATACTGGATTTTGGGGTAATTGTGGCAATTTGGGTACGACGACGTTGAATTTTAAACAACATTAATGTTTACTTTTATGAATATTTATTGTTTATTATTTTATTTGGTGATGTGACTGGGATACCCGAACATTTTTTTAACATAAACCACTGCAGTGCCCTCTCACACGGGATGAAATAAATTTTAAATTTAATATTAAATAAACTAACATAGTTTTTAAGTTTACTAACACAGTGAGTCCTTGTTACTTGAATAAATAAAAAAAATATGTATAAGTACCATTATTATTTTAAGTCTATACGTGAGGATTTGTAATTGACTTTTTGGTGACTATGGTTTTCTGTTTGCGTACTTTTATTAGCTGTAAGTCCTCCATTTAGTAAATAAATAAATAATGTACTTGTGTAAATTAAATGAAAATTAAAGAACCCATTTGTATTTAATCTTTTTTTAATAATTATGTTGAAATTTGACCTCAATAATATATGTATTATCAAATAAGGCAGAGGACCGGGAGAAATGGCGCGCCATGAAGGAGGCTTATGTCTAGCAGTGGACATCAGTAGGCTGAAGTGATGATGATGATGTATTATTATTATGGGTTTAAGTTCTACTAAAATTATTGGTTTTTGTTGCTATAGTTATCTTAAGTAAGTAATAAAATTATTTTAATTACTTGCTAGAAGTGAAAATCTTTCCACAACAATCCGTCAAGCTAAAAAAAAGTTTTTGACACAAAATCTGCCACCACAATCAAATGTCGGTAACGTTCTAACGGCAATCTGAACTTCTCCCAATCTTTCAATTAGTCACGTCAGTTACGTGTACGCGGAACGTAATTCTAGCAATTAAGTGGTAACCGTCCATTAGTTCAGCAATAAAATCGAACTACCGGCCTGTTTTTTAATCTTAATTGGTGCAAATAAACTAAGCCTAACATTTACAGATACTTTGCTTCGTTTTCATTGTTATTTAAAACCTGTGAAAATCTTTGTCAACTGTATCCAAAAATATTAAACATATTAAGTGCAGTTTACACACAGATAAAAGTATTCAATTCCAGTGTAAGTTAACCTCGGATAGTATGGGCTTTTCGAATGTTGAAAGGTCAGCTTATACTGTTAATTATAGTCGTAGATAAGCATAGATCTTTACTGGACAAATATCTTATTTTCTTTACTGGAAAAATTGGTATTTGTTTTTTTTTCGAATATTGTACAATTAGATTTATTATCTGTTTTGGCATCCCTTATTCTTGGAATATAGATATGTTTTAATAATATCTAATATTTTATTCGGCAATAGAACATTCAGATAGAAAAAAAAAAGATTTTTTCATGTAAAATGTCTTCTTTTTGTGTATCTAAAAATGTTCGTTCTTTTTTTAGCTGTTGTTTACATAAATGTGATTCTTTTTCCTCTTATCCTGTATTAAATTGTCATAATCATCACACATTACACATTAAAAAACAACTTAAATATTTAAGTAACCCAGGAAATAGTTAAAATAATCAGTAATGTTAACAGTGAGATCGTTAAATTAATCTCTAGGAACTTTATCGTTACGACACAGTAAGGAAAAAGTGACGATAAAATTGTGTCCTTAAGCTAATTAAAATTTTAATGATTAGGCCCTTTGTTCTCTTAAAAAAAGTTTACGACTTCAATTTTTTTTCAAAGGACGGCTTACGCAGTTTCTTTGCCGAATTTAAAAACAAACACTTAACATTCGATCGACTCGAAACATTCAAAATAAGAACATTTCATCGATTATCGTTCTGATTGCTAAATAATAATCTACGATTATTACACGCAAGATATTTTTTATGTTTTTGTGATTTTTTTGCATTTTCCATGCTAAGTTATTTTAATGAAGGAAAGATTCAATCGCGGGCTGGATTTGAACTAGCGTCTTCTGGTGTTTATCTAAACTAATAATAATAATAAAAAGAGTAAAGATTTGTATTTTTGCATGTAACGAATGAACTTAAAAACTACTGAAACGATTTCAAAAATTCTTTTACCGTTAGAAAGCTACATTATCACTGAGTAACATAGGCTTATATTTATTACTAGCAAAAATTAGGAATCCCGACTAAAACTTCAATAATGTCCATCCGTTCGAAGCCGGAACAGGCCGCTAGTACCCACGTAATAAAGTATTATGATGGATAGCATTATCAATATCAATTGACTGACATTTAATAGACCCGCACAATGGACAGACATTTCTAGGTATAAAAAAAATCGTAAAATCAAACATGCGTGAAAGGGTACTTAATGATTAAAAAATGAGATATAAAAACTAATTGCTCTAAGTTTATGAGCAGGCGTTCAAATTATTTCGCCGCAGGTGTTAATTATTGACATATCATTTTAATTTCATATTGATGGTCTGTGTAGAAGAATTTGTTAAAGAAGTTCATTTTAAGAATTTCAAGTCTTTAAATTCTTAAAAAAAAAACTTTGCCTTTTTCCAACTATATGATTACACTATTTATTTATTACTACTTTAAGTACAACGGTCCAAGACCAACAACAGTAATATATTTTTAAAAAGCTTCCTAGTACATTGTGTGTCGCACATTACTAGTATTCTTGTTAACCCTTCGTGCTAAATTTGTGTTACGAGTGGGTTCAATGGGTGGGTTTTGAACCGGCAACCACATGATCGTAAGTCCAACGCCCTAGCCATTAGGCTACCACTGCTTCATTAAAATCTCATCATTTTTTCTCACCTTTTTACAAGGAGCTGTATGTATCGTCTGCCAGCGGGTGTGAGGGGGGGGCAGGGTATGTGGGACTCGTACCGATTAAAAACCGTACTTACTTTACCCTATACACATAGCTATGGGATTTGAATAACCTGGGAGGAAAAGTTACGCAAACCTGCATTGGTCGGTTCCAGATTTTTTCTTATTTGCAGGGGCTAGAATGACCATATTCAATCTATAATTACGAAACAGGACATTATGAAGAAAATTTATTTTCTCATACATTTTGTATCGGGAACGGATTGACAGATTTAACAGAAATAAAACACTGACACAAATGAACATGGCGTTGTTTTCTGTGTTTTCTGTGTTTAGGTAAGTGGATGGCGTTCTGTGCATTGTCCAAACTCCTCATAAGCTGCTGGTGTGATTTTGTTTTTTTGTTGGATGTTTAAATGGATGGTTTAGATTCACAATTTGAGCCAGTAGGTGGCACCGCAGTCGGGTTCTACAATTTTTTTATATACAGGGCAAGGCATGGGAATGAGAGAGAATGATTGAGATGACGATTGATAGGGATAAATAGAAGAGGACATGCTGCGCCGACCACAAATAAATTGGGACAAGGGCAGGAAGATGATGATATAGGGCAAGACAACGTTTGCTACGATTCTAAAACATTTCTTTACGATTAATTATGAAAAGTGGGCATTTTTAAGGAGGTTACCCTTTAGATTCCTACGTAGATAGAATAAGTTCTCCTTACTACAACTACTCTCTTTACCTACTCCGAAATAGCGGCCATTATCTAAATTGTACGTAGTATTGTCGATAACGTTATAATATTTTATAGCCTAGTTTACTTTTCAATTTTATAGCCTTTAGCTATGGTAGTGTATTATCAGACCGTAGTTTTACCCGAGATTATTTATCTAATATTGTGGGAATTTCCCATAATTCCATCTTAATGCTTGCTTATGTAAAATTCCATGTTTCTGACCTTCTTTAAGTTTTAATAGGTCCTTTACCTAAAGTTATTTTTGTTTATGAATTCGTCCAGTTAGGTACCTATTGATTGATTGATTTGATTTGATTACATCCTGTGTAACTTAATGACATACCTTATTGAAAATATAGCTAATGTGTGCTGATTTATTTATCTAACTAGACTTCCTGTACGCAGCTTCGTCGTCGTACTTAGATAATTTTCGTTTCTAAATAAACTGAGCCCACTGTACCTACACCATGGAGGTTTCATATCATAAAATGTGTTAAATCTTATTCACATAAATGGAAGAAAACAATTGTCAAAATGTCAACAGCGAATGACAGTTCTACATATCGATGTGTGTGTGTGTACTTTCGTACAAACTTTCACCCCCTTTTATGGGTTCAATTTCCAAAGTCCTTTCTTAGTGCTCGTCTACAGTGCAAAAGGAACCAGCGAACAAACTTTCAGGACTGTAGCTCCTGTAGTTTCGGCTAAGAGTTGATACGTCAGTCAGTAGGTCAGTCAGTCAGCTTTATCTATATATATAAAACTCCAAGGTGACTGACTGACATAGTGATCTATCAACGCACAGCCCAAACCACTGGAGGGATCGGGCTGAAATTTGGCATGCAGGTAGATGTTATGACGTAGGCATCCGCTAAGAAAGGATTATGATAAATTCTACCCCAAGGGGATAAAATAGGGGATGAAAGTTTGTATGAAACTTTGTCAATTTTAAAACGATCGGGCTGAGACTTTGCATGCATATAGCTACTATGACGTAGGCATCCCCTAAGAAAGGATTTTGATAAATTCCACCCCTAAGGGGATAAAATAGGAGATGAAAGTTTGTATGAAACTTTGTAAATTTTAAAACGATCGGGCTGAGACTTTGCATGCATATAGCAACTATGACGCAGGCATCCCCTAAGAATTTGATAAATTCCACCCCTAAGGGGATAAAATAGGGGATGAAAGTTTGTATAAATCTTCTTAGATTTTCGACTGATTGAACCGAAATTAAAGATTGGAGCTACTATGAAGACGTCCGCTTAAATAGGATTTTCATAAATTCAACCCCCATGGGGATAAAATAAGGGATGATGGAGGATGTAAATGTATTAGTTTGAACTATCAGTAGGTACCTAATTGAACGAATAAATTAAGACGAACAAAATATTAATAATAATACTTCTTAACGCGAGCGAAGCCGCGGGCAGAATAATTAATAAATTTCGACCTATGTAGGGGTGAAATAGGGGATGAAAGTTCATATGGAACAAAGTAACTATTCCACGCGGACGAAGTCGCGGGCAAAAAGCTAGTATAAATATATGTTTAAAGATTATGGCACACCACCGATTAATTCACAAAAACATTTACAGTATCTTAATACACCTACCTACAATATTTTAGGTAGACACGTGCACGGAACTTAGTTTCATACGTTAATTAATTTCTTAGAGAGACAAAAATCATTAAAGTAATTTCAATACAGTATCCTACTACATTAGTTTATATATTTACATGTTTTTCACGGCTGAATGAACATGAATGTTTACCACACAGATAATTGACCTTTTTTGGGTCGAAGAAAATGCCTGTCCAGATCGACATCGACAGAGAACGACATCTTAGGGAAAAAGTCTCGTGGGGCTCGTACCCGTTAAAAAATTGTTTATTACCTGGGACTTGTTTACCAGGTTCAGTATTCACTGAAATATACGTAGATAAAGTTGCGGGTTAACGCTAGTTAAACAATAAAATACAATTAAGTTTTTTTTATGGGATAGGACGGTAAACGAGCAGACGGATCGCCTGATGGTAAGCGATTACCGCCGCCCATGGACACCCGCAACACCATAAGAGTCACAAGTGCGTTGCCGACCTTTTAAAAGGGGATTGGGCCTCCGGTAACCTCTTACACTCGGCGAAACACAACGTAAGCGTTGTTTAACGCCGTTTTCTGTGAGGCCGTGGTATCACTCGGGTCGAGCAGGCCCACTCGTGCCGAAGCATAGCTCTCCCACGTATAGTATAATTATTTTTTTAACAATTTTCAGGATAATGATTTCAGGATAATGCTTTCGTATCAAATCGGTATGTATGTCTTTATGTTTTATATTATTTCTTCAAAAAACTAAAAACAAAGTTACAAATAGCAAGAAATATAAAGAAAGTCAAAATGAATAAAAGATAAACAAATGAATTAATATCCGTATTAAATACCTATCTAAATGTGGTCGGTTTACTGTTTTATAGGAAGATGTATATTTTTTTTAGGAATTGAGCATGGGTTTTGTTGGAAAAGTTGTTGATGTCGGCTGCAGTGGCTAAATCGGCACCCTGTATTATGAATTATAATTTACTTTAAGTACATAGCTTGACACGCTGATAGTCAGAGTGACATTTCTAGAATTGTTCTTTTGTTGGAAAACAACGATACGATAATCGTTGATATGTTAAATAAAGATAAATTATATTGAAATTAAATCGATCATCGTTTAAATCATATTTTAAATAAAATTGGTATTATCTTGACATAAAACATGAAATAAAATGAGAAGAATATTAAAACGTACAATGGTAGATATAATATACGTACGTATATATTATAGTAGGTGTATAGGAATCGTACTGACTAAAACAAATTATTCGATCTATGATATTTTCTTCATTATCGATTTACTACACTCAGATGATAGATGACGCAATGAACATCCCATACTTATTATTCTCATTGGAATCAACGTACTTATTACATTAAATCTAGTAAAATTCTAGGAAAATATATCACGTACCTACAATACCTACCTACGCGATTCCGTGGGAATGACAATTTCATGAATGGTCTCCATTATCAGAACATCGTTACGATATTTTTCTTGCGGTATTCGTAATAAATTACGATATCGCCTGAGGAATGGCGTAGTACGGTATAATAAACACGATTGTAGTATTTCCATGGCAACGAAAAAGAAGCCTAGTACGTATAAAAAATACTCAATGTAAATAAGAGCAAAGGGTCCTTTTACATTGAATTGAGTTAGTATATTATGTCCTTACTTAAATCATTTAAGAAGGTAAGTGTGTTTATTACTTAATGATTAGTAGGTAGGTATTGTGCTTTCTGAGTGTGTATCTGTTAAGGCTTGTATTAAAGACTAGCTCTACGCGCGGAGTTTCCCGCGTTGATTTTTTTAAAATTGGACAGGCTTGCATTCTTATACCATTTTGGTTAAATGTCTAAGCTTAGGTAAGACTACTATATAGACGCGATGATGCAGTAGACGATGGAGTTCGCTTTTATAAATGTAACCTATTCACTTTAGACTCGAAGGAAAGAAAGAAAGCTCTCGGGTACGCACATAGGTGACCAGAAGCAAACAGTAAAGAGTTGAATTTTTCCAATTCCAAGAATTGGCCTACCCCCGAACACCATCAAGGGTAATTAGCGTTATTTTTAATGGCAGTCTTGGCAGTCTGCAGTCCGTAGGGGCTCTTAAAGATCGGCAACGCATCAGTAACTCCTCTGGTGTTGCAGGTGTTCATGGGCGACAATGACTACTTACCACCAGGCTCGTCAGCTCGTTTGCCGACGAGATGTTTTTTTAATCCATAAAAAGACTCATAAAAAGATCTCCCTACTATGTAATGCAAAAAATATTGATCTCGATACATTAAATTAAAAATTTGGAAAACCCCCGCATGAACATGTCACGGTTACCATGTCCTTGCAATATCATTGAAGTACGTAACAGGATAAGTAGGTAAGTACCAAATATCAAATCGATCAGACCCGTGCAAGTTGCTCACATCCCTTCATAAACTAAAAAAAAAATGATAATGGCAAGCCATATTTTCTTAAATCATAGCTAAAAACACTCTCGATCAAGTCTCCTTTCAAACAACAAAAACTAAATCAAAATCGGTCCAGTCGTTTGGGAGCTACGAGGCCAAAGACAGACAGATACACACGTTAAACTTATAACAACCCTCTTTTTGCGTCGGGGGTGTAAAATATCTGAATAATTCCTACCTTAGTAGATACAATATGCACAAACATTTCGTTTGGCAACATCTTACAGTCTTATTCATAATATTATAAAACGTTTAGTAAACCTCCTATAACTATATTAATATGTTTTGTCTTGTTTTGACACTAGATATTTTGTGAGAGGGACTTTAAGAGAGGTAGGGTATAGTGGAATCAAATAATTCCACTCACAATTGGAGCTGCTTGACTGAGGAAGTACCTCCACCTAGCAGAAAATCGTAGCCAAATAACGCAGTTCCGTGCTATATTGTGTTCCTAACGGTGAACAAGGTCGTCAGAGCTCCACGAGGAAGTGTTGTGTTGGAAGTGGGGGGACCGGCGGTGTTTTGTTACCGCCGCTGTCATGTATGGCAGCATGTCTCCTATGCTGCCAGCCCAACTATTCAGGGTCGCAACGCGCGAGTAATACCCCTGGTGTTGCAAGCGTCCATAGGCTACGGTAACCGCTTATCATCAGACGGACCATATGCTTGTTTGCCACCTTAGTGGTATAAAAAAAAGAAGACAAACATTATTAACTACAGGAGGTTTATTAGGACGTTTTGTGATATTATAAGTTACTGTATACACGTTGTGATGTTATATTTACGTCATTATGTGTATAGCCAGATAATATACCTATGTACCCATGTAAATACACTGTTCTGTTTCAAACGTTTGACTATCATACAAAGTTCATGAATAAAGGGGAAAATATATTGAATAATACCGTCTCCCAAATGAACACTATTATTTAATTTTAACTGCTTAATTATCAATTGTGTTAAAGCATATGCACGTAGGTATTAGATCTGGATCTTGTTTTCAACAAATTATAGTAATCTATCTATACATAAAAAACAAAGTCGAGTTTGTTACAACGCTTATAAATCAAGAACGGCTGGACTGATTTTTATAATTTTCGATTTGTAGGATTGGTCTCCACCCTGAATAGCAGAATAACTATTAAAACATCGAAAAAGAATATTATGAAGAAAATTTACTGTCTCATACATTTTGTATCGGGAACGGATTGACAGATTTGACAGAAATAAAACACGGACACAAATGAACATAGCGTTGTTTTCTGTTTCGGTAAAGCCAGTAGATGGCGTTCTGTGCATTATCCGAACTCCTCATAAGCTGCTGGTGTGATTTTGATTAATTTCACAATTTGAGCCGTTAGGTGACACAGCAATCGGCTGTTTTTTTATATACGTACATGGGAAAGGGAGTGAATGATTGAAGTGAGGACTGATAGGAATGCATGGAAGAAAAGAACCTGCTTCTCCACAAATAAATGGGGGCAAGGGCAGGAAGATGATGATACAAGGCAAGACAACGTTTGCTGGACCCGCTAGTTCGTAATAAAAGTAAATTTAAGTATAAGAAAAAATATCAAACATTTTCAATGTTATTAATTAAATATAGGTAGCAGAGTGATTTTCTCGAATATCAGTAGGTACCAATATACACTATTACTGGTTTATTAATACAAAAATGATTTTGATTCGGTAAAATTTCTGTAATAAATTCATTAGGTACTTAAGTAAAATAAATTAGTATTAATAATCAACCCATTATTTTGTCACACTGTTGGGCACGGGTCTCCTCTCAAATGAGAGGGATTAGGCTATAGTCCACCACGCTGGCCTAGTGCGGATTGGCAGACTTCACACGCCGTCGAGAAAATCTCTCAGGCATACAGGTTTCCTCACGATGTTTTCCTTCACCGTTTAAGCGCGTCAATTAACTAGATATTAATACGCACATGACTTCGAAAAGTCAGAGGTGCGTGCTTTGGTTTCGAACTCGAGACCTTTGACTAGGCATTGCAATGGTCATACCACTAGGCTATCACTGCTTAAATTAGTATTAAGTAGATACTAATTTATTTTACTTACTTACCAAAGAAATATTACAAGTTTCTAGCACTAACGCGAATATTAGATACTTACTAAAATAAAACTATAGATTTTATCGCGTTTATTGATACGCTATAAATAGGGATAGTGTCTATGATCACGCGGAGACCAATTACCGTCAGTAATGATGAACGTCGAGAATCAATAATTTCAGTATTAGTTTTACTTCATAAGGGGACAAACGAGCAGACGGATCACCTGATGGTAAGCGATTACCACCGCCCATGGACACACGCAACACTAGAGGAGTCACAAGTGCGTGGCTTCGGTAACCTCAGTCACTCGCGCGAAACACAACGTAAGCGTTGTTTGACGCCGGTTTTCTGTGAGGCCGCGGTATCACTCCGTTCGCGCCGGCCCATTCGTGGCCGGGGCATGGCTCTCCCACGTTAGAAAGAATTTAATGAAAGAATAATTATTTCGTTCACCCTGAGAGTCAAAACAGTTATTTTAAAGCAAGCGACGGTCATATCTACATATAGCGAGGTACAATCATCAATAATTTACTAAATATCACACTGACACAAAGTTAAAAAAATAGAAAAAATAAAGAAATACTTACACGTCAAAAACGCGTAAACAACTACAGTTACATCACTTTTTCAGTACTTATTAGTTTAAACAAATAGTTAAATCCACCAATCAAAACTCAACTAAAGATCACATCATGTTTAAATATAAAAAATCCAATTAAAAACACCGAATAATGTTAGACCGTCGAATAGAACACACGAAACGGCAGACTCGGATTTGAATTAAAATGTACCTCTCTAATCCGAAACGAGCTAGCAAAAGGGTAAACACGTTCAGCAAGTTGAATCGTTTTCGCGCGAATGAGGGGTTTTGAAAAATCCGCCCTCCTCAGTTTGGGCGGCCCTCGCGACACTCCCCGAATACTCGTCGTATTTGTTGCAAATTTCCCTCGGGAGATTTTGTATTCCATTTGCAGACTAGACGTTATACTGTTTGTAGTTTTGTAGTAAATACAGAGACACAGGTCTTTGTATTTATTATATCCACCGAATTATTTATAAATAACATAGTATAGGTACCATCACGCACAGGTATAATAATGTACCTACCTATACTCACACTTCGCCGGTATGTTTAGGTCCCATACAATATGGGGGCCAGCCATTAACCAGCCACAAGCCAAACTCCGAGCTGTTACCTACTGAAAATCATGTAAAATTTAAATAACTCTGCTCGATCTGGGAAACGGAACCTAGGACCAGAAAAAAAAATATTTAAAAAATAAATTGATTTTCTTTATTTAGGATAAGTTCCCTATAAAACCAATACGTACTATAAAAAATAATAGTACTACTATAAATGCACCCTATATTGGTAGCAGTTAATTAAATAACTTGTCTGCCTTGTTAGCGTAGTGGTCGTAACCGCGCCATCGATTGTGAGGTTGCGATTTCCCGGCTGTTGGAGATTTCCTATTTGGAAATTCTATGTAACTGCCCAAAGTTTGGATCGGTATCCGGTAGATGGCAAATGGTTCGCCCTCTATTACATAGAACCTTGAAACATAGCGTTGCTAATGTGTTGCTTAGCTTTAAGAGACTTCACAGATTACAGACGGCCAGAGCCGCTCTCACACGTAAAAATCGATACCTACACACAAAGATATTATTTTACGACAGACTCCGACATAGGGTAAATGCCAGCCAGTCAGACCCCACGATGTCTTACTACCGAGCATGTTAGATATCTCGCCTCTTACGTGATACCGGTCTGAATTGTAATTCGAAATTGCCATCCACGAGGTAAAATGGTTGATAAAATGGTAACGCTAAGATTACATTTTGAGTTGATACGGTCAAATTTATCCTCTTAGGAGAACTTGAATGGAAAACTTGGATTGCACCTCTAGCAGTCATCTGAGGGTCTACATTCATTCTTACAAAATATTTGGCAGATTCGATAGCCACTATCGCTCACTGTAATAAATAATTTGCAGTCGAAATTAAGACAGAAGAAATAAGTACATAACTGATAGGTAGTAGACAGGTAAAGAGTCAACAATATATACAACGTTATTCTTTCACAATAACTGACGTTTACTCATAAAGTCTCGATCAATAGATAGATCAACCGAATTCCCGAGCTCTGTATGAAATTCTCACGTAGCCCGAGGATGTAATCCGACCCAACGAACAACGTACGTCGGTACTTAAACAATGGACCTTCAACGAAAATCAAGCAATACGGTACTTAGTTTTCTATCTATATTTTTTTATTACACATCTAAAACCAAGTCAAGATATTGTATAAAATATTGATCTTAAATATTTTCATCGTGTAACATGGATAGAAAAATAAACGTGTATAGAAAGTTATAAGGACGTTCGATACAATAACATTATTTTGTCGGAGTTCTTACTGATTTTAATTAGTAGGTAGTTCAATATTCTCTATTTAACAAACAATTTATTATGAGCTCGGCCATCCAGTCAGAATGAGAGAGGGTTACTCCATCCACCACGCCAAACCCATATCGATGGTGATGTGCCAATAACTTCGAACTGCCGAAATCAAAATTTTACAATTGAAAAAGGATGAATAATATATGATTTTATTTTTGTATTGTATTTTATTTTTATATTATTTTATTGAATTTGTGATTATGTAATTATTATGAGTCTTTTGTTACTCGAGAATAAAGAATAAATAAAAAAATAATTCTCTAACAAGTTTAAAATTGATGAATCTGTTTGTTTATTATAAATCCGCAATCGCCTGCCGGGCAATATGCTCGACACCAGACACCACCACAGTACCTACTAAGCACTAATTAATACGACCAACGCACCCGATGTTTGGGAGGTAAATAATGCTATAAAATAGAGACGCTGGTTTAGTTAGAATGTATATCTATTATATTCAAGTAGACTTGTAATTAAAAATCTAGTCCAGAAGTTTTGCGCAAACGATGCGAATTTGACTTTTGAATACAAAACCATAAAAGTTATCTTCACGAAAAATTACAGACACGAGTTAATAATCGATATGTTATAGATATGATCATGATTTGGAAAAGTCAGAGGTGCGTGCTATGAACTCTAACTGGACATGTATGGCTTATCAGTCCATATAAGTAAGATGAGCTTCAGCGATACGTAAATGTTTTATAATTGTGAATGCTTCTTCGCCTGCTTGCAAACCGTGTCTAGTTGTAGCAGTGGCAGTGACCCCTGGCTTCCGACCGTAATTCGATCCATGGTCGGGAACGAGAGTGCGTGAGAGAGAGGTAATCATCTCTCTCCCAATTCGATTCAATCAGGACTGTGACATGATCAAAGTAGCATATGAGGCAAGACTTCGACCCAACAAGGGGTGCACTAATGGTATGACCGCAGCCTGTCATGGTAGTGACGAATGAAACGAATCCTGTGACCATGAACATAGGGCAAAGGAAAGCAATTACAGTTTTTGTTGGTACGTCTGACTTGCCTTCCACTGAAGATTTTCCGCATTTCAAAAAAGTTTTAATGTTGATTCTGATAGTAGCTAACAGGATTTTAGTACAAACAAGACAACTGCCAAGACCAAATAAAAAAAAACATCCATTCATACAGTACGCAGAATCCTCAGATAATCAATTCACGTTCTCCGTCCACGTATTTATAAAGACAGTGCACTGATATTAGCGGACTCTTTCAATTAGTTAATTACGCCGCGGAACGCGACAAGCTGTTGTACCACACGTTAAACAAGTCCATTCATACGCATTGATGTATCTACACTAGCTATCAGTATGAGCAAATTAAATTATACCGTAATTTTTATTACGTGTCTTGTGGCGTGAGACTATAATCAAGGCTTTCTTGCGGGATAATGACTTTTTATGGCTATTATTATATAGTTTTTTTTAGTTTCATGTCGAAATACATCGATGTAGTCTGTCTTTCTGCTAGTCTCTTCGGTTTTACCTAACGTCAAATTAGTTCCATTTGTATTTTGTAAACGGTATGCCATACTGGGATTTTCAAATACGTAAACAAAAACTCGATACCGATCAGCACAGAGCAGTTGAACTGAGCAGTGCTGCGAATCGCAGCACAGAGTTCAACTGCTCAGTAACTGCACATTTCGTGCCTTCAATATAATAAAGCCTAAGTATCATGTGCGCTTTTATATTATTTTTATATATAGTTAGTTTATAGAATTACTAGTACAATAGTACTTTTTATTATGTAGGTATATAGATATTATTTTCACATTGCAAGTACAGCAGCTGCGATTGTTTGCTCAATGGGGTAATTATGAAACATAAAAAAAAATTCAAAATATATTTTCGGTCCACTTTCGTGTCATAAATGTTACCTTTGTTTAAATTTTCGATCTCAATGCCATGTTCTTAGTTTAGTATTAGTAGTAGAATACAATTTTACGTTAAGAAACTCGGAATCACTTAATATTTTGGATATTTTTAGTACCCTTCTGTTAACAGTAGATTTTTTATTACTAGATTTTAGTAAAAATTTAACTTAACATAAAGTAGGTACATTGAAAATGTAAAACTAATGTTGAGTTACAAAAGTTACCCAAAATTTATTTTATATTTATTCGACAAAATTTTGTAGTAAGTATGAAATTCTGGATAGGTATTTCTCCTAAACAAGGACATTTTACACGGTAATGTAGTGGTTAAATAGCTAGTTATAACTTTTTTTATAGTACGGAAAATCCTCATGGATCATCTGCCACCTGAGGCCCAAAATCTATTTCAATTGCAATCCAATTGTATCAGAAATCAGAATGGTCGTCCAATTGCACTATGACAGAAGGACTCACAGAAATCGTAGACAAAACTGTCAAGAATCAACAATTCTAAAGTCATTGCATGACGATTAAAACACAGTAAAATAGCAGAATTGAGGCCCTGGGGAAGTGGAAGATCAAGTTACAAATTACAGAAGCAAGACAAGCAAGACAAGCAAGACAATCAAAGGACCAGGAATCCATCAGTGATATAATATTATTCATTTAGGTATTATACCCAGAATCCACTACTAATATAACCAAATTATTGATGTCTATAAACAGAGCCAGGTACAACAGACTTTGAAAAAAACTATAGAAGCTAAAACTTCACCATTTTAGTTAGCCTGTTATCCGTATATTTAATAAGACACACAAAAAGGTTTTCATAGTTGTAAGTACTTATTGCTAAAAATCCGTCGGCTCTTGTGATTATTTTATCTTGATACCTACGCCACCTGAAAGCCGAGTTATAGAAAATAAATCCTTTTGGGATGCGAGTAAAACCACGGACACCAATTAGTGTATTATAAAAAGTTAAAACTGACCTGAGGAAACCTGAGGAAAATTTTGTGAACTAATTGATAGAATCTCAAAATGCACTCTGTAGGTGCCTAATTATTTCACCCCTTCGACAAATTGACCTTAGCTATTATTCTCGCACCCCACATTAGGCCAAACTAATGGACCATCCCTTATATCCCCCAATCTGATTGGACACCGTGGTCATTACCCAGCCACGAGGTAATAATTTGAATAATTGTTACAATATTTCGAGACCATTTCAAGTAGGTAAATGGTCATGTTCAATGACGATGTTAATGATGAAATTATTCCTTTTTTAATATATTCAGTGATATAAGTAAGTACTACAAACCACCAGAAACCAGAATTAAAATCTAAATTGGCAATGAAACACGCTCCCGAAAGGTAAATCAGCGTTTTCATTATTAATTGGTAGAGGATAACTGTCCGTAATTACCTTTTTATTAAGGGGTAGGGCTTTTACATTATTCCAGGTAATGATTGTTTAATGGTAAGACTCTTATTAAGTAGTCCTATCTATACTGGATGGCGCAGCTGATGTAGTGATCGCTGCAAAAAGACCGTGTTACAGTGGGTTGGCTGGTTGGAAATAAATGAAGAATAGATGATCATTTGAACTTTATATAACAAGTAGATTATCTAGTCAGGAGCCTTGACAGACTGGTTGTGTTAGCTTCGCCCCCGTATTAAACTTAATAGTTCAGCTAAAAATCAGTACCTATTTAATTATCAACCGAAAAGTTAATTTTTAAATTACATAAATAATGATATTTGATTGAAGTAATAAATACAAATTTAAAGTTGGCATAATAAGTGCGGTGACATTAAGTGCGGCTCGAGCACAAAAATGTAGATTTGTTCCACCTAACAATTTTTTTTTAATAAAAATAACCAACAAGCGTAAAAGCCGCTCATAGTAAGCAGCAACCGCAGCCTATACCTATACGACTGCAACATCAGCTGTACCACTCGCGCGTTGTCATCGATATTTTGTATTTCCTCCATAATGAAAGATTTTACAAAACGATAAACTTTACTTTTATTTTAATAGCAGCCTGAAGAAACTACAGGAAAAGCAAACCTTTGCCATTTATTTACTGAACAAAAAATACTTTCTTTGAAACAAATCTCATGAAAAGTTCTACAAACATTAAACAAATTCCACTAGTACAAACATTACCACATCATACGTCAAAACCAATTTCAAATTTACCTCCTAATTCGCGGCGAACTGGCAACGTCGCGATACGCTGTCAGCGAACGCGCTTACCATTCAACTGTTCGTAATATAGCGCGCGACTGTCGGGTGGCAGACATGTGAGGGGCGCTGGGTGACGTTGCCCCGCCCCCGCATAGTAGCTAACCAATGACATGCGCGCACGCTCCGAATGTGATTTGAATTCCGAACATTTGTTTTAGCATCTCTTTCCTTTCGGATTAACCACGTAGGTGTAAGAGGGACGTAGCCACGATTGTTCGGTATCTTAGTTCGATATTCCATGCTGCGCTCAGTTAGAAAGTAGCATAACTTTTATGGTTTGATTTAGAATTTTGAGCTTAGTTTTGGCTTTGATACGGGGTATTGTATATCGTTGCTTCTTAAAAGTTTAAGTAACTTGAATAAAGCGTACCACAAGTTACTGTAAATACAGCCACGCTTTGCGGAATGGGATCGATTATTTAAAGAACTGGTGCCTTCGAGACGCAGTGTTTAGATATTATTAGATAAAAATAATTATTTATAACATTTAATATTTTTTTAGTAAAAACCACTAACATGTTATAGGTTATGGAAGTAAATTCACCCACAGTAGTAGTAGTTCAGTATTTTAAAGCAAATTTATTTTTACCTGTAATTTTATCGTGTAATCCAAGCAAAAAGTATCTACCTATCAAATTGTTTATTTTTTAATTGGGTATTTTAATAATAAATAAGGAGTGGACAATTTGTTACTTTTTTGTAGGTAAGTACCTATTTAGATAGGTAATTTAGGTACTTAATTATGTAGTAGTAGGCAGGTAGGTACTTAGGTATTTTATAAAAAAAAACAATGTGAATCTAAGTAGGTTAGTATTGCCTATAGGTATGAAAAAATACCTAATAGTAGACAAGTACATATGTAATGTACTTATTTAGTTATTATAAGTCTCGTTTTTAAAGTCTACATTTCAACAAAAATACCTACTTACCTACTATTAAATCATAAGTTTCTGTAGTCACTCAAAATACCTACCTACAACTAGTTAAACTTTTGCTGCGTTTCTGTCGGATCATCCAGTTGGTATAGCAACGTTGATGTTCCGTTCCATTCCGCTAGAGGGAGAGTGAACCGATCTGTAGGTACCTATGTAGGTAGGTTACTAGGTACCTTCTTATCTACTCATTCATTGTCCTAGCCTTTTCCTAGTAAGTATGTTGGAGTCGGTTTCGGTTACGGCTGAAAATCAGTTTTTTACATGAAGCGATTGCCATCACACTCACGATTTCCCCAACATTTTTACCCAATTTCTGGGTAATAAGTACTACCGATGTCTTAAAAACGGTTGCCAGGCTTTTTGGGTTTCTAAAATAGATACCTACTCACCTACCATTAGTACTATAACGATTTTCATAAGTGAATGACTAAGTAGCTAAATAAATAGGTGGGTACGTACCCACTCCAAGACTAGAAAAAATACCTAAGTTTAAACTCACATCAAATCCCAATATTTATAAACGTAGGTACTTATTAGGTATTTAGTTATCAACTCATTCATTCCCCTAGCCTTTTCCGAATTATGTTGGAGTCGGCGCCCGGTCTATCCAGTAGTGGCTGAAAATCATTTTTTTGCACGAAATGACTGCCATCCGACTTTCGTAACCCAACTTTTGGGTAATAACACTTTGGGTATTAAATACCACTAATGGTTGTCATACGAATGTGTTTCTAAATAAGTAGGTAATCTTCACAAGAAAATAAATGTACCTACTTAGAAATTTTTGTCTGATAATTGATTCTTCTCAGAATAGGTATCAGCGTCAGTTATTTGTAATAGAACTAGGTACTTACTTACCTATTTATCTTGTAGGTATAAATCTTTTAAGAATTTTTAAATAAATTTACTTACTTAAATAAAATACTTGGGTACCATTTACTGGTTCATAATTATGGCGTTCATAGAAAACATCAAACGTTTTTGAGGATTGGGAAATAAAGAGGGCTTGCTACCCTGGGGATGCTTGGCAACGACCTTGCCAAGGATCGCTAAGGCAGTCGGAGGGTTCATGTAGGTATTTCAAGCATAATAGGTAGGTGGGTACCTATATTTGCCTACGAATTGCACATACAATATTTTACTTAGGCGTCCGGCGGACCGAATATCTCTTACAAACGTAATACCGAAATAAATCGTAATTCAAACACAACTTAAACAAACTGTGTTATTATTCGGAATCCGATACCGTTAATCTAGGTTCCTAAGCTACCATTTTGGATAAAATACTTCACTGAAACGCATGTAAGCTAATGCAATTTTCTATAAAATTACCAAGTTTGGAATTTTTTCAATCTTTTATTTCCAGTGAAGTACTAGTAGACGAAATAGTACCTACGGTAGGAACCCAGACTGACGGTATCCAAATCCGAATAATAACATAATTTGATAGAACATTGTTTGGATTACGATTGATTTCGGTATTACGTTTTTGTGGGTAATTCAAGGTCCGCCGGACTCTTAAGTTAGAAGTAGATATAAGGTTAGTGAGTTGTTGCAACGTAGATATGTTTTTGGATAAAAATAACAATAGGTAGGTACTCGCAGTAATATAAAATTATAGGTATTTACCTAGGTATCTATAATAATCGGGACTGAAAACTGGGACCGTTGGCTTAAGTGGCGAGGCTTTTGAGGCTCGGGGTTGTAGGTACCTACATATTTTGCTAGAAATCACCTATTCATAGGTTGACTGCAGCGCAAGCGCAGCTTAGCATCACAGATCGATTGAGGAGTGTAATTTCACTTAATCGCGAAATCCTCTTTATTATAACTATACAATAGGTACCTATATAAATTGTAGTTATTTTTAGTTTTGAAAATATTAGATCAGATCATTAAAATATTCTATAAAGCACTCAAAAAAAATAACCGGCAAGTTGTTTAATATTGTATTGATATAAAAATAAATTAGTAGGTACCTACGCGTTCTATTGTGAGTCAAGGGTGTGTACTCACGGGGGAAGTCGCGTGCTCCGCAGCTCGGGGCGCGCACTAGAGGCCCGCGGACGCGAGTGTGCACTAGTGCTCCAAACAGCAATGACGTCATTACAAGTATGTCATAACTCGTAGGTAACTGTGTGCAAAAATAGGACAAATATTTTTATAACATAACATACCATCACGCCTGTATTCCCCGAAAGGTTAGGCAGAGGCGTACTAATGTACACGCACAGTTCGCCGGTATGTTTGGGTCCCATGTAATAGGCGGCGAGCCTATTGCCATTAACTGGGCACAAATCCAGACTCCGAGCTGCTACTGAGAATTTCATAGAAAAACCCAATAATACTTTGCTCGACCTAGGGATCGAACCCAGGACCTCTTAGAGCGTAACAGTCGCGTTTGGGACCACTAGACTAATGAGGCAGTCCAAATATTTTTATATTATTAGAAATATGTTTGTAAATAGTTTATTTATTGGCATGCTGTCAGAAAGTGTCTACTTTCATATTTATAAGTAGTTAATAAAAATATCTAGATACCACCACGCCTGTATTGTCTTGTCTTGATTGTACTGATTGTCTTGTATAATAAAATTCATATCTACTCTTCAATGGAATAAAAAATTTACAATCATTTTTGCAATATAATAATTAATAATTTGTGTGCCCTAGTAGATCATGGTATGAACATAATTAAATATATAATTATATTATAATGAACACCTTTATGTAACCCATATATCACAAATAAACGATTTGATTTGATTTGATTTGTATTTCCTGAAAAGTTCAAGGAAGAAAGCAGCATAGTATGCCCACAGTTTGCCAAGCTGACCTCATGAATGGATACGCACCTTTATTAAGTATCATTATGTAATACGGCTGTAAGCCAAACTGACTGCCATTAAAAAGAACCAGCATTCGCCAGGGCAAAGGCTGACATCTAATACCTACACAATTAAATTTGCTTACACTTAATTTAAAATATTATATTTTTATCCGAAATCCCCCCGTGTAAGAAGAGGGATGATATTTAAAAACAAACTAGCTGTAAGTAGGTACTTACCCTGCGATGCTACTCGGAGTATTGATCTCGTCGCATTTCCTTTCTTAGCGGATATCCACACTTTATATGCGACCTTTTCTCTCGTTTCGTGGAACTATTGCAACAACAATCATGAAGTTTCAAATAGTGAAATATTTTTTCAAGTAGGTGCAGGGATTCTGGAAATTACCCAACATATGTATGTAGGGTAATTTCCAGAATCACATCACCTGCACTGTAGGTATATATTATGTTAAAAATACACTTATATCGGTATCCAAATCATATTTAAAATAAAAATAAAATACCTATGTATGAAACTTTGCTCTGCAGTGGGATGCTACAGGCTTTTAATAATAATAATAATAATGTATGAAAGTACATAAACCTATAATTAAATAAAGTTTAAAAGTCAAGATTGTCGTGCCCAAATTGCCGTAATTACCCCAAAATCCAGAATTTACCCTACTACTACTAGTAATTAGACTACTGAATCGATTACAGTGGTGTTTAATATGTGTTAAGTTTTCAAAAAAAAAAATTATTCCGGAAATATGGCCCCCTGATCTATCAGTGGGTCGAGGTATGGAAAACTGAAACCTATATGTACAAATTCTTATTGTGTGCGTATGCGCATCGATATCATAGTTGTTGCGAGTACGATTGTGGTACGGCTACAAGTTTTATGATTAGTTGACTATACCTAGTAACTAATTTCCTGAAATAAAAAATACATGTCTCAAAATTACTGTCGGGTTTCGTTATTATAATTATGACTCGATATTCTAATCGACCTGTTCGAGGTCTTACGCTTATTCAGTTACACGTTGTATATAGGTAACCTATGTCCATCGAGAATCATCAAAAAAGTGATATTATCGTAAACTTCAATAACTTTATACCTTTCAATTAATGAAAGAATATAAATTTATTTTACGAAGGAAAAATTGAACCGCGTGCTGGATTCCAACGTGCTTCTTCTGGTTAGAGGATGTGGATCTAGTATAGAGTATAATAATATGGATCGGTATAGAAACACGAATGTTAGGCTGTGTGCAAAAGAGGTTAGCTAATGCAATTCTGTTCGAGATTTGTAAATAAACCAACGATGTAATGTTCGCCTACTTATTCTGACAAATAAGTAATTGTGTCTTCTCTGTATGATTCGATTATTTTTACCGATTTTGTTAACTTAGGATGAAAATACTTACATACGTTAAATAAATTCAGAAGAAAGTGGTCAAAATAATTGAGTAAATAATTATAGTTTTGAGATGATTTACATATGAAGGGTAATAAAAGCCAAAACCATTATCTATAGTTTTTTTATTTGTGTGTCTGTATTTGTAAGTGCATCACGCAAATATTTTCACGAAATTGGATGCAGTTTAAGTATTTGGAGGTTTAACTTCAAATCTGGGGTAAAACACGTTTCATCTTGATATGCTGTCTAGAAGCCGTGTTACAGTGTAGTATGTAAATCCTTGGGACGCATGTGAAACCGCGGGAAACAGCTAGTAATAATAAGCTGACAATTACCTAAGTAACTTGCATGTTTGGACGTCTAAGTTTGCTCGGAGGAGTGACTGTAAACTTTACAGACAAACTGAAAGGTATTAATTTCAAGACACAACCTTGACGTCTGGGATGTTTCATAATAAATGTAAAGTTATGCTTAAAACTTTAAAGTAGGTATTTTAAATAACAATATCATTCAGTTTGAATGTAGACAAATAGGTTGAAAAACTTTATTTGTTACTTATTTGACTTTCGTTGGATTGGTCGCATGTATGGCTGGTGAGACTGGTGGTTACTGGGTTAGATTCTTAATTCAAATAAAATTCTTTTTTCTCAGTAGCACCTCGCAGTTTGGATTTTTGTTTGATAATGGACTCGTCCTCTATTTCGTGGGACCAAGTATCTACCTACACTCCAGGCAATCCATGGGTATACATACCTATTAGAAATAATCACAAAACAAATACTTAGGTAAGTACTGAGATATTCCTCACATTCCATATTCGAAGTGGTTTGATTTTGAAACTGCTTATGGCCAAGTAAGTAAATCTAAGTAGGTAGCTATTATATCAGTTAATTCAGTTAGAAAGCTTCGCCCTTAGGACCATTTAGAACAATAGCACCAGAACTACACTAAGTCACCTTGTCGCAACCAGTCTATAAACTGAAATGCTGGACAACCATAGACACAAATGTGAAAGTCCCAATACAAAACGTAATAGAATTTCATCAGAATAAAACAACTATTAATATATCAACATATACATGCATACACTAAGGTGGCTTAGAAAATTCGGCTCTTAGGACCATTTTTACCAATAGAACCAGCAATACACTAATGGCCAGTCCCTATATCAAATCCGTTGATAGATTTGCTTACCATAGATAGGATTTTGACATTACTTGTATGAACCTTAAGTCAAAATCCTATCTCTAGTAAGCAAATCTATCGACTGTTATAGGACGATTTGTTATAGGAGCTGGCCATAAGTCACCCGTCTAAAAATTACAATAACATTCTGGACAAACGTGGAAATCCATTGGGATTTCCATGGATTCCAAATTGTATTTGTCAATACATACAAAAGACACAAATACAATTTCATTACTACAAAACAATTAATGCTGATTATCTATAAGATAACAAACTACTTACTGTTGCCTGTCCTACAAGCTACCCAATGCAAATTGAATTTAAATGTAACATTTCGAAACCGTCAAGCTTTCGGACTCGACAACAAATGACTAATGAGGGCAATTGTTCGTAAACTGTGAGTATAGCAGCTCTGCCTAACCTTTCGGGAAATATAAGCATGATGGTATGTTTATGTCTCCTTTAGTCGTTCTTCTCACTGCTGAGCGTCGTGACCTCTATGCAAGTTTTGTAAAGACTATGTTACCCCATTTAGCTCTACTTAACCTCTGCGGCATGGATGACGTCGCTCACACTGGATTCACATATCGAGCGAATTTGGTCGGACCGATGCATTGGGCTCCTTCCCCTTGGTCTTTTTCCTTCGATCTTGCCTATCATGGTTATGTTGTTACACCATCCATTTTGTAGGCATCATAGAGTATTATTGAAGACACACACACATACCTTAATTCTGTTTTCAATCCCACTTAAGGGTCCGGCGGAGCTTGAATTACAAAAACGTAATACCGAAATAAATCGTAATCCAGACAATATTCTATCAAATACTAACATTATTCGGCTTTGGATACCGTTAATCTAGGGACAAAATGGTAACGTAGGAACCTAGATTAACAGTATCGGAATCCGAATAATAGCACCATTTGATTCAATTGTGTTTGAATTACGATTTATTTCGGTATGACGTTTGTACGAGAAATTCGGTCCGCCGGACTCTTAACATTGATTTGATCTTAGTTTTTATTTATATGTAAAATCCTTTACTTTTTACATAACTAATCTATTTTTTGTAATTAACATACCATCACGCCTGTATTCCCCGAAGGGTTAGGCAGAGGTGTACTTAATGTACATCCACAGTTCGCCGGTCTGTTTAGGTCCCATGTTATAGGGGGCGAGCCTATAGCCATTAACCGGGCACAAATCCAGACTCCTGCTAATGAGAATTTCATAGAAAAACCCAATAACACTTTGCTCGGCCTGGGGATCGAACCGAAGACCTCTAGTGTAGCTGTATTTTTTGTAATTGTAGAGAGAATTTTCTTAACTTCCATATTACTAGTTCTTTCTTGGTTTGGAAGTCATGAGTCCTTGAGCAATGTATGTATTTTTGTGCGAATAAAAATTTTTGAATTAAGGTTGGGTTCAGAGAAAAGTACTTACTAGGTACAATATACCTAATAGTAGGTACACGATCGTATAAAATCAGTTATGAATAACAAATACAAATAACATACAAATATAAATTGGAATAAGTTAAATAAAATTTAATAATGTGGCCATAGTTTCAGTTACACCTCTTATCACGCTCGATTCGCATTATCGATTTTATCCGATTTCAATTTAATTGGTTGATTGGCAAAATTCGTCATAGCGGGACAATCGTATTTCACTGATTTGTCCTTCGCGCGCACGCATCATTGATTATATTTAACAACTTACCGACGTTACCTACCAATTATTCTGAATTCTGCATTTTTTTAAATCAATTAATTTATTCCCCTGGCACATTTCCCGCCGCACATCACCTCCATGTTTTACTGTTTCGGCATTATCTAGTAGCTAAAGAACTTACAAGCTTTTCTGCACGCTACGTAAAGTGCGAAACACGTTACTGCTACTCGTATTTTGAAACATAGACTATATTAAGATTATACCTAGTTTAAGCTTTAATATGATGATTGTGGTGAATGTCACGAATCCCATGGCCACGCTTTTTAGTCGGTATGAGTTCGACATACCCTGTCAATAATGTTATGTGCGAAACAGGTTCGGAAGTCGGTGGCGAAATCAAAGATCCGTTCAAGTCAAAGACACCGACTTCCGAAACTGTTTCGCACATAATTTTTTTTTTGTTTGTTGAAGACGGTTTTACTTTTTCTTAATATGTAGGTTTTCTTAGATTACCTAAGGCCTATTAATTATTAAATTGTACTAAACATCAGTACCGTATAATATTTTTTTATTTTAATTAAATGAAGATATATAACATGCCCTTTACGTGTCATAAGCTCGGCTTTACTTGCATAGAAGTGGTCAGGTTTCTAATGGATTTGATCAAAAGATACGACTAATGAATGTGACGTTAAGCGCTTTGTTTAAATTAAAACTTTGAAAAAACCGAGGGCAGGTGTCGTCGGTGCAACCACAAGAAACGTCCGTATGTTTTGATAAATGACACAAATTATATTAAATAAACATGGCCTTATGGCTTACGTAGCTAACCCGTGTTTTAACAAGAATTGAAATTTTTTGGTTATAAAAAGAGACCTTTCTCACTCGAGCACAAACTATGCATCGCGGAGGAATTCACAAACATACAATTGACGGATACAAAGTACCTACAGCCAGACTCGAAACAAATATCCCTGGAACGCAAAAATATTTTTCTCGGAAGGGAATCGAACCCAACATAGTGAGATGACCTTAACCGCTACGCTAAACATTCAATCAGTCTGAAGTGCCGTGAAGGATCTGGGGTCTTTGCCTATGAGAGGGACGGTATTGAGGTTTTCTTTTTTTTATGGGATAGGAGGGCAAACAAAAGCAGATGGGTCGCCTGATGGTAAGCGACTACCGCCGCCCATGGACACCCGCAACACTATAGGAGTCACGAGTGCGTTGCTGACCTTTTAAAAGGGGATTAGGCCTCCGGTAACCTCACTTACTCGGCGAGACACAACGTAAGCGTTGTTTAACGCGGTTTTCTGTGAAGCCGTGGTATCACTCGGTTCGAGCCGGCCCATTCGTGCCGAAGCATGGCTTTCCCATGAAATTTTTTTTTCCTTTAAAAATATAACATAACATACGCCATACCATACATATCTGAAAGAATCTCATTTAGATAATTGGTTCGCAAAAGCTAACGCAAAATCTTTCAATGTTCTACAGTTCTGCCTCGAATGGTTTTTTAAATATAACGACTATAATACACTACAGAGACCAAACCAATAAGTGTTCCATTTTTATTACCTACTAGTGCTAACATTTAAAATAGAAATAGATATCTTTTCCCAGTGTTAGGTATATGGAAAACATGTGCACCTATTTTGTAGTAATTCAGTCTGCAAACGTTATCGGGTTATAATATTGAAACATTATATAGTAGGTATTTTACAAATACAAGGTTATTTATTACGGAATAAAATACCTACATACCTACTTTTCATATAGGTAGTAGATATTGTTCTTTAATAATACTAAGTATATGAAAAGTAGCCAGGAATAGTAGAACGTAACCGTAGAAAGGAGCAGTTTCAACCCCCAAAATCCGCTCTCCCCCTGCCATGGTGTTAACCGCAACTTTATTAATACTGGAACTGTAAATGTAAGTACCTACATTGTAATTATGAACGCCAGAATTCAAATACATTTTGATGGTGTGTATTTTGTTAATCAGCTTTGTCGGCTGCTGGGAACTTAATTTTAATGAATTCGACTTCAGTACTTAAGACATTGAACTTCAATGTCCACATATCCAGTAAAGAACAGCAACTTTTTACAAATATACAAATAGTGTCTATGGAGTTTGTTCCCCATTCTTCGCTGCATGAACATCTTTTTGGACCTTTTATATCTTCGCTCGTTTATTAATATACTTATATAAATTGCCACATGTATCAAAGATCATCATTCATTATTTAACTACGGTTCGACCGGTCTGCAATCGCTGTTTTTTTTGTTGTTGTAAGTATTCGTAATTGTCAGGTAAATAATTTTTGGAATGAAAAGTCGGGGGTGGGAAAATTTACGCCAGCGAAGCTCACACAAATCGCCGGTTTCAAATAAAAACATTGAAATATATACATATCTATATTGTGTGTGTGAAGTAGCTAGGCATCTATATAGTATTGATAAATAAAAATAAAATACTGGATTGCAAGCGAAAAGGGAAAAAGACGATATGTACGGAGTTACCGAAAAATAAACTAAATAGCCACTTAAGTGCAAATGGCTCTGAAGCTCTAGGCCTACGCTTGACCGACTCAAAAGTCTCTTTCTCTGTTAATTATTATGTACTTAAATTTTACAAATGATATCAGAAATAAGTTCTTTTGTATTAGATAAAGTAGTTGTGTCAGATATGTTTAAGTACGAGTATGTATGTTTTATGTTATTAAATAATTATTAAGAGTTCTACCTATCGCATGTTTTTTTATAATTAATATTTCAAACAGACCCGTTTCAGCAGCTTTATATCATATATATATATAGATGGACCATAACATACATATAAACAAGTACTTATATTATAATATATAATATATAAATTATAATATGAAGCGCAGTCCTAGAACCGCAGCTGTCAAAGATTGCCGATGCCTGAGAATAAAATGCAAAGCTACTGATGATTGGAAATGTATAAAAACTCTGTAGGTACTAAAACCGATAGGTACTTGCCGCGGCATAAAACTTGTAAACATAGGTACAAAGAGCACCGCGATCGCTAGAAACGATAACTTATCACCCGCTTCCGTCGATAGTTGCACAAAAAATTGTATTCCGATAAACTTTAACACAGTCATAATGAAGGGCAAACGTATTAATTAATATATATTAGGTCTAATGAGAATTATGTACGACACACATAGTGTTAGGACCGCGATTACGACTGATAAACTCTTGGTAAATAGTTTGTATTAATTAAAAGCAATGTCTCTACTTCTCAACGTTTTGGGTAGGTACAATTAATTCCCCTGTCATGGTCGTGGCGATTGTAACGAACCCCACGGCCGTGAGGATAGGGCAAAGAAAGCCAAAGTAGTAACCATTTTTTGTGGATAAGAGTCCGAAATACCCTGCCGATTCCCCAGGTGAATGATCCAGGAGAATTTTCCGTGGGTACTAGAAAAAGTTAAAATAAATTCCAATGAAAAAGTTCTATCTGATTGTAAAATTAAGACTGCCGCATTAGTCTAGTGGTATCAAGCGTGACCGCTACGCTAGAGGTCCTGGGTTCGATTTCCAAGTCGAGCAATTTATTATTGTTTTTTTATGAAATTTTAATCTATCTATACTTATAATAAATCTGTAGAGAGGTCAATTCTGTACATGAAATATATTTCCAAAATAACTATCAGCGGGTGATTAGTGATCGATACTGACGCCAAAAATGCAATCAGTAAAATTTTTGTCTGTCTGTCTGTCTGTCTGTCTCTCTGTCTGTCTGTCTGTATGTTCGTTATAGAAACAAAAACCACTCGACGGATTTCAACGAAACTTGGTACAATTGTTCTTCATACTCCTGGGCAGGTTTTAGTATACTTTTCATCACGCTACGATCAATAGGAGCAGAGCAGTGAAGGGAAATCTTGGGAAAACAGGAGAACTTACTCCATTTTTTAAGCTTCCGTCGCGTGTGCAGCCTTAATGGTTAAAGCTACACAGAAATCATGTATGACGGAAATGTTCTCCTTAAAATTATATAAAAAATATTCCACGACAGCAAATGTCTATCTTTTATGGTTGAATCACAATAACACGTGTAACTCCCGATAGCTTAGCAGTTCGGAGCTTTCTGATTATATTTGTCTACTCTTACGTTAGGTGACTGACTGACTTACATAGTGATCTATCAACGCACAGCCCAAACCACTGGAGGGATCGGGCTGAAATTTGGCATGCATTTAGCTACTATGATGTAGACATCCCCTAAGAAAGGATTTTGATAAATTTCGACCTACAATGTAGGGGTGAAATAGAGGATGAAAGTTCATAAGGAACAAAGTAACTATTCCACGCGGACGAAGTCGCTGGCAAAAGCTAGTTCTTAATAAAACTGCTCGGAGATTGCATTCGTCCCTATTACAAGGTCAGGATCCAAACATATCGGCGAAGTGTTACGCAGAGGTGTACCTATTGATGTACATTATTACATTGTATATTAATACACTTCTACCTAACTCTTCTCAGAAAACAGGCGTGTCTATTGCTATTGATTTGACCACTATTGATCCAATCTTAGGTTCCTCTCAAAAGTTACTTCCAAACCGCCTTTCTCCAAGCTCCACACTATGCGTGCGATATTTTTCCAAAAGCGGTTACTTTTTGAAAAATTTGACCATTTATCCAGTAATATAGTCCCAGTACATGGCAAGCACTGGAAAGCACAGTGTGGGACGATCTCCAACGAGATGGACTGACGACCTGGTAAAGGTCGCTGGGAGTCGTTGGATGCAGGCAACATATAACCGGTCCCTGTGGAAGTCTTTGGGGGAGGCCTTTGTTCAGCAGTGGACTTCTATTGGCTGATATGATGATGATGATGACATAGTAAGCAACTATCCCACATTCTGAAAAGATCGCTTTTACTGACTCTTATTATGACACAAACTCGAAAGTTGCTAAAGGGCTCCTATAGGTTCCTATTAATTAATACGAGAGGAATTGAGTTTATCGAGAAATATGACCGAATTTTTACCCAGTAATAGTTATAGTTCCGGTAGATAGTAAACAGCTATCCCATATTCTGAAAAGGTTACTGAATCATACCATAGTTCAGACTCGAATGTTGGTAAAGATCTATGGGTTCCTAAATATTAATCAATTCCGGAGGAATTGGCTGATTATAGTTGGTTTTTTGATCCACTTTTAATGAATCATAACATAATCATAATATGATTCACGGTTCCATATCGTGATATACATTTCCAATGTGAGCCGTCCTCGTATTGTATTTGGCTTTTCATACAATGAGAGATTGTCTTATACTGGCAATTTGTAGTTCATAATATAATCATAATAATTATATTATTATAATAATTATATTATTATGATTATTATGACACACGACTAATTATAATCATTTTGTCCCCCAGATCCCTTGCATGTAAATCACGTAAATTTGGGTAAGTTAAAAAATATATAAACATATAAAATATTGATAGCCCTATCAATGAACATCAAATTCAACTTCAATTTATTCTTAATACGTGGAATAACTGATAAATTTACTATGGGAGTCACTCGTTCACACGTACTGATTCTTGGAAATGTTGTTGTTCCCAGAACTTTATGAAATCTGTTACCTTTCAGTATTTCTTACGAAACTCAACAGGGCAAAGTAGCTTATAGGAAACACGAACCTCGTTGAGATATTTTTTTGTGGTTAATGATACCTAGTACTTCGGTAATATGTTCTCAATGTTCCGTCTCTGGATTTTTTCATATATTTTTTATATCTTGAATTAATATAAATTTACACCAACTTGTGATTACACTGCTACAACTGCCTCATTAGCCTAGTGGTCCTGAGCGCGACTGCTACGCTAGAGGTCCTTGATTCGATCCCCAGGTCGAGCAAAGTGTTTTTGGATTTATCTGTGAAATTCTCAGTAGCAGCTCGGATTTTGGAATTTGTGCCCGTTTAATGACAGCAGGCTCGCCCCCTATTAAATGGGACCTAAACATACCGGCGAACTGTGTATGTACCTACCTATACAGTAGTACCTACACGTCTGCCTAATCCTTCGGGGAAATACAGATAAAGTCAACCGTCAACAATAATTGTTTCAAAAAGGCACGGAAGTATTGTTTGTAAATTGTGTCTTCTACATAATTTAAGTATTTATTTTCTTTTTTTTATATAATGACGCGATCTCTAATGCTGGGAACCTTCTTTTCATAATATCGACTTTGGCCCAACTTGGACATTAACCTTCAATGTCCACACATCCTGTTCGCACTATTGTACCTGAATAATGTAATAGGTACCTCTTATTTTGAAAGAGTTAGGACACTTGGACCTAAAGTTGATTCTCTGGAGAACCATAGGATCAACTTTTTGGAACCGTGCAACTACACTCAATAACGTTTCATAAACGCTTGTAAAAGCTTATCTATATCTATACTTATAATAAATCTGTAGGGAGGTCAATTCTGTACATGAAATATATTTCCAAAATAACTATCAGCGGGTGATTAGTGATCGATACTGACGCCAAAAATGCAATCAGTAAAATTTTTGTCCGTCTGTCTGTCTGTCTGTATGTTCGTTATAGAAACAAAAACCACTCGAAGGATTTCAACGAAACTTGGTACAATTGTTCTTCATACTCCTGGGCAGGTTATAGTATACTTTTCATCACACTACAATCAATAGGAGCAGAGCAGTGAAGGGAAATCTTGGGAAAACAGGAGAACTTACTCCATTTTTTAAGCTTCCGTCGCGTGTGCAGCCTGAATAGTTAAAGCTACACAGAAATCATGTATGACGGAAATGTTCTCCTTAAAATTATATAAAAAATATTCCACGACAGCAAATGTCTATCTTTTATGGTTGAATCACAATAACACGTGTAACTCCCGATAGCTTAGCAGTTCGGAGCTTTCTGATTATATTTGTCTACTCTTACGTTAGGTGACTGACTGACTGACATAGTGATCTATCAACGCACAGCCCAAACCACTGGAGGGATCGGGCTGAAATTTGGCATGCATATAGCTACTATAATGTAGGCATCCCCTAAGAAAGGATTTTGATAAATTTTGACCTACAATGTAGGGGTGAAATAGAGGATGAAAGTTCATATGGAACAAAGTAACTATTCCACGCGGACGAAGTCGCTGGCAAAAGCTAGTTTGAAATAAAAACATTTGAACTTGAACTTGAGAAAGCATGGAAGATTAGATATATTTAATTACAGACTGCCGGTCGTCGACCAAATAATCGTCGTAGGTTCGATTTCCAGTACGAGCGATGTGTTTTTCGGTAATATTCTTATTAGCAGCTCTGAGTTTTGATTTTTTCCCGGTTAATGGCAATAACCTCGTAAATCCAAACCGTGGATGTACATCAGTATATTTCTGTCTAACCCTCTGAGGAATACAAGCGTAATGGTATGGTAATAATGATTACCATACCATTACGCTTGTATTCCATTGCATGATTTTTGTAATGACAAAAGTCATGCTTTATATATAGGTAAATAAGAGAATTGTTAACCTTTCTTTATTGCAGGGTCGTGGGGTGAAAATACTGTGTTCCGCTGCGTACTGGCATGACACGTGGCGCAAGACTACTTAGCCGTACCTAATGACCGCTTGCACACGAGCGAGATGGGAGCGTCATAGCATAGAGTAGACTAAATTCCAGAGGGGTTAACATACGTACCATGAGAAAATTTTATCGTTGCATGAACTCGTCTTTACGTAGACTTACATCACGAGTTAAGAGATTTTTGTATTTATCCTAGTCGATGACTCGTCTGAGATGAGGCGTGTTGGTAGGTAAAAATAAAAATAAAACGTAGCTAAGCGACATTCTGCAGTTCGCTTTTTGCCCCATGTGAACCACTGACGTGGTGTGTGGGGAGCATCAAAGCCGCCTTCGAGTATATTTATTGCGAAGTATGCAAGAATCGTAGCAAGTGGCGGTCTATAGTTTCTGCCTACCCGTGGGAGAAAGGCGTGAGTGTATGTATGTATGTATGTATGTATGTATGTATGTATGTAAAAATAAAACTTAAAGCTTAAAAAACTAAAACCCGTCTACGAAAAAAATTACTGAAAATTATGAAACAAGAACATTTTCCTTTGTCCAGGAACTGTTGTATCCCGTTATAGCCGTTGTCACAAGCCGGCGTAATTATACTTAAGCTTGCACCTACAGCTACAAGCTACAAGACATAATAATGGCATGCAACCACGGCTATAAGTAAACGGGACACCACTGTTCGGTTAATGGCAATAGGCTCTCTCTCTATTCTACATGGGACCTAAACACCGGCGAACTGTCGGTGCGCATAAGTACGCCTCTGCCGAACCCTTCGAAGACTACCAGTGTGATGGTATGTTCATGTTATGGGCATTTCAGCCCCACTGTAACTAAGATCAAGTTGTAAATATAACGCAGTTCTAAAAGTAAGGAAGTCTCTACCTAAGTATTCACGTAATAAAAACGTTTACGTGCACGTTTCCGTCACCGGGGCTGCACTACTTGAGTGACGTGCGTCTGGCTTCCAATAACGCTGAAGTCAACCTAGCCGCCATGCCAACTTTTTAGTGGTTACTTTCACCTCCCCTGATCCAATTAATATGGAGCTTTATGCGTTGTAACCATTTCAATCTTTAAATAAGCAAACAATTTGGATTTCTATATTATCTACTTATAGGTACAAAGAAGTAGGTACTATTTTTTACGTTAATAGGTACTATACATATTAGAAGATTGGGGCCGTGGGTTAGATTACCAGTTATGAGCAAAGTGGTATTGGTTTTTTCTAAGAATTTCTCAGTAGCAGCTTGGAATTTGGATTTATGCCCGATAAATGCCAATAGGCCTGCCCCTATTACATGGAACCTAAACAAGTAAACATTATCTACCATTTCTAAGAATATATAATTATCTATACTAATCAACACTGTAGAAAAGTCGAGTCTGTAATTGCAAGATATTTGAAAAAAAAAATGGAGACAATGATAATACTATTTAACTATATAATGTCATTGGGTGGAGACGACTAATTAAACGATACTGAAGACGAATTAATGGTTTTTGGAAAAATAATCTGTCTGTATGTATGTATGTACGTATTTCTGTATGTTCGTTTATAACTCAAGATATACGTAGATTATAAGCCTGGTCAATATTTAGGGTACTTTTTATCCGACTACAACTACGCAAAAAAGAGGGATACTGCTTTTTCCAGATTTCTCTTTGAACATCCTTAATCATTCAGAGAAATTGGAAAGAAATACATTAGTATTTGCAGTACCATAAGGCATTTTTTGAGCTTAATTTTATTTAAATCTGTTCACTTTATCTAAAGTTATTACAATACTATCCATTGAAAACGAACATTAAGAAAAATAACCATTAAAGTTAATTTCACATATAAATATGTACTAGACTTGCCGAGGTTAAAAATATAACACAATAAAGCATATTCAATATAAAAATATACTTACGGATACTGGATAAGATAAAGTAAATGGCTAAAATACTGATTTAACCAATTTTACAGTAAAGTAAAGAAGTTAACAAATGGTGTAATCTTTTTCTCTAACAACTAATACGATATCATTATTACCTCATTCAATATTCGAATTTGACGTTACAGGTGTCATTTAACTTGACATGCCAGTTGTTTTCATCATCAGGAACATAGACAAAGTCATATTATAACGTGAAACCTCCACGGTGTAGAAACAGTTCCTATATATTTAGAAACGAAATAATTTATATTACTCCTATCCTAATAATAATACTTTCGCGTTGTATTGATATTCAAGAAAAAAAAAGATCCTGCAAATGAAACCGAGAGCAACAGGTATAGTCAATATTGTAAATGCGAAACTAACTCTTTTTTATTTGTTTTCAGTCACCTTTTAATGCCCTAATCGCTGAACAGATTCCGATAAAATCAGGCAAGGAGAATGGTTTCATTTTGGGAAAGGACCGTCTGGACCTTTTGTTGATGCGAGTGAAACCGCGGGCTGCAGCTAGTTCATAATAATCTTCAAAATACAAAATAAAGCATCAACAAAGAAACGATTCAAACAAAATAACACACAATCCCGTGACAGTTCATAAAAAAATACAACAGTTACTGCCGAACACAAAATTCGGAGATCCCGAACATAATTTTAATCACAATATGGACGCAGAGCATGAAACACTGCATAACAAAAAATAAAAAACAGTCGCGCACAATAATAAAATCGAAGCATTTAATTAACATCCCTAACACTTGTCCGTGTGAAATTACTCGCTGGGTGAAAAAAGACTACACAGTGTCCTCTCGCATTGGCGACGACAGATTTATAATAATTAGACATGATACATACAGATGTTAAATATAGCTCGCATCTTTGGGCTATTTTGTTTACATATTTCTTTTATTAGAAAAGGACCCGTGAGAGCGAGGAGTTGCTGATAATTTCTATCAGTAACACTCTTCCTATTATTGTTTAATTTGTAACCTACAATCAATAAGGTTAAGATTTTATGTATTATTTTTCCGTCTTTGCGTTACATGGCTAAAAAGAATTAAATTAATACAAGCAACATTATCTTTTAAAGCTGGCTGTGAGCACCTCAAGGTTGCCTGAAAGTAGTCAAAATCAAATCAAAACAAATCATTTATTCAAATACTACATGAAAAAATAATTGCTAATCGTACCTACATATTGTGTCTTTCTGCCTCTGCCTTTGTTAAAAATAATTTATTATTTATATTTCTGTATTGCTCTAACACACGGCGGGACATCAAGCTATATACATCTTGCCATTTAAACCGCCCATATTCCGACGCAATAGCGGTGGTTATTGTATATTGTGTAACTACAAAGCTTTACGGGTTGTCGTATTTACAGTATCAATTACTCTTTTTACTCGTGTGAAGATGGCTAAGTATCCAATTTCTCTATCCAAACCGTCGAGAAAGTGTACAAAACCAACTTCCTACTAAGCACGCCTGACTAACAACCAGCGTCATATTTAAGTTTAGCGGAAAAGAATTTCACGGAATTCCTTCGTCTGTTGGTAAAAAAGGTATCTATTAACTTGAATTGTGTCTTCCGTCTTAGACCCTATTTATTTCTTCCATTAGACGAGACTAAAAGTGTATGAGAGTTAAACGCTATAAAGATAATTATGATTTTGAAAAACGCTATAAAACTCTGACCACATTTTTTTATTGATTAAGTCGGCAAACGAGCTGACTAGCCACCAATATTATACTAGAATATAAACTTCCAATATTAAACTCGTTCCAAATTATACAAACAAATATAATGCTCGTTGTTTTGTTAGACTGTGTGTCACACTCATCCTAAAATAGTCGCCATAGCTTTCATCTCATTATGCAGTGACAATTATATTTCTGTTGACGGATGCCGTCAATTCTGTCCTCTAATTCAAAGGCGTAAGGTTTAAAATATGATCTTAACAATATAAACAGATTTATGTACAAAGTTTGTATCGCATCTTATTTTCTAGTGGTGTTAGCAATCAAAAACAGAAATGGACTCACTTTTTACATTGCTCCTATGTTTGTTTAAACATAGATCAAACCATAACCTTTATTTTTTTGGTCGTAGATAATCTAGATAATGGTTGAACGAGAGCTTGCTATGCTTGCGACGAAGGAGAGAGAGAAAAACATCTTTCTCTTTCACTTCTCTCCCGATCCATAGTAGTAAAAGTATCGGACGCCAGAGGGTGCTAACAGACCTCCACACGTAATGAGCTGACGACGAAAGATTGACATGGGGAGTTTGTTGCCTGACCAGTCTCGGGTAGACGCGTTTTCCACACGCGTAAGGTCCAGCGGGTTTGTCATGGTTGTAATGATATTACGAATTCTATGTGTAGGACTATAGGGCCACAGAATGCAATGAAGTTCGGTTTTAGTCGGTATGAGGCTGTTATACCCTGCCGCCTCTCCAGTTGGTAGAAAGTACATGAGGATGTTCCACACCCCATAAAAATACTAATAAATAAATAAATACCTTTCCCGACCTGGCAACCCACCTTAACCAGCTCATGTTCATCACTCCGTGAATGCCATCACTACTCCATAATATAATATCAGCATATAGGTAAGCTAAAAACTAGTGCAGGAACCTAAAAAAACGTTGTGTTAAGTACATTTTGAAAGGAAAAGTAGGTCAAACAGTCGGAAAGGACAGAAAGTGTTCGTAGGTACGAGTATATTTTCCACAATAATAGGTTTTTCTAGGCCAATGCTACGCTTCGCTTAAACTCGGTTGAGAGCTCATTAGTGAGCGCGGCGCACTAACCTAAGAACTCTGAGCGCATGAAGCACTTGGGTATTATTTTAGAGTAGTGGGTAATGCAGCCAGTGTTTTCTTTGACTATACCTATTGGCCAAATGAAGCCGCAGGGATCAAACATAGAAGCTAAAAGTAAAGTAAAAAAGTAGTTTTATTACAAAAGCTAGTATGCTACTTGAATACAGTATAAAAAGAACATTATATGAGATTTAATATTATTTACACTAAAATAATTGCCACTTATTTGTTGTACCAATTAACGGCGACATCACTGAACAACAACCGATTGCGGTCTATAATTTTATGCGGAAAAATTGCTTGGAACTGCTGCTATATCTTCATGGTAGTTTGTTTTATGGCAGTACGTAGGAGACTTACTAGCACTACTGAGAAATTGAAAGGAATTCTTAGCATACCGTCCTTTGAAGTTCGACTTATTGAAAGATTTGCCATGAGAATACTAGATTAACCCGGAGTTGATTGAGCGACATAAATGCTATCAAGATTTCCATAAAAAATATTTTATACATTTTCTCTAAACGTCCTTTACAGGTCACCTGAGACAGTACGATGTCCATAGGTAGGTACAAATTATTTGACAGATTCGATTGCAACTCTCAACTGTTAGGCTAACTCCAAGCTCGTATAGGCTGTCATTTCTTTATTCATAAATAACCGGGGTCGACGTCTTAATTTTATCTCCAAAGAGTGGATTTGATGTGTGCTTAGAATGGTCATACAACGGTAAGCGCAGTTGAATATTGAAATTTGATTGAATACCGCAAATCACCAGCCTCTATAGCCACGACCTCATAATTAATACTAATTACTGACTTAGATAAAGTTGTGGAACTAAGAGCAGTAATCGTGATCCTTCTGCACTTAGTACAATTTACTTGCTTGGAGTCTGCGCAGTACATCTTTTTTCATACATCTGTGTCAGCCGTGATCTCATCACTTAATTTCTTCCGTAGTTAGTTTCTATATGATCTTCCGCACAAACCATCCATCTTTTCTTTGGCTCCCTCTTTTCGTATATTCGTCCACATTTATGCCTAACATGTCCTTCATCTCTACACAGATTTGAGATTGCGCAATACTAGCGATGACCATCGAAAAACCGAATACAAATAGCGCTTCCCTTTAAGACCCCTTAATCAACCGCTTTCATCGCGGAAGTCGCCATTACGTGGAGCCATTATGTACTGCAAAAACAAGGCGACCGTCCCATACAGGGTTGGTTTTTTACTTCAATAGCATCTCATGAAATTAATATCAATTGTGGGCCGAGCCTTTTATAGGAACGCAAAAACCACCGCTCGAGATGAAACCGGAATGGACCAGCTTTGGTGTGGTGTTGCTGGCTTAAATATTTCACCGGAATTCAGTGGAGTTTTCTTTGAAGGGATTGTTATATTTATCAAGTAAATATAATACCATTATATAACTTGAAGTGGCTATCTGTAATTTCAAGATAATTGCTAAAATTGAGGTAAAAACCACTAAGTAAGTATCTATACGATGCCTGACCTTAAATATTCGTTTTTAGAATGTTTGCATATCGATTTGTATGATAGTTTGTATTGGTCTGAAACAGCTTAGCGGATTACAATGAAAATTTTAGGGAATAAAAAAATACATTTTTATTAAATGTTCGCATACTTATGTTATTCATTTCGATATCTTACAGACTTCCGAAGGATTATGAATATAAATAAAAATTAATTACTCGAGCCACACTAACTCGTATCTGGGTAAATAAATAAGGGTTTTCACCAACTCGACACAAGAGACTGGAGACGTGTGTCTAGTTGGTAAAACTCAAAATTTGTATTACTTATTATTTCGTCAACTGGACACGGCAAAATTTTTACGGGTTGCCACATAGTGAAACTTAAATTAAATCACTTTTATATTTTCGCCCACTGGACACACCCAGTTTTTTGCAAAAAAAGGGTACGTTAATAATTTCGGCGATTTGATGAAAAAGCTGGCTCACTTTATTATTGCTTGAAAAACCTTATTAGCTTCTTTATACCTATGTCAAATTTTGATAAAACAATAACAATTAAATAATATTATAATTTATTAATGTGAAGAAAAGTATACTAAATTCACATATGGTCTACTGTCCCCAGCGGGGACGTTTAGTGTCCGATTGTGATTGTGACACAGAACATTAATCTGCGTGACTGTACTTTGTCATGAATCCGGGTAAAATGTGAACGTGTGTCCAGTTGGCGAAAACATAAAAGTTATTTAATTTAAGTTTCACTATCTTCACACACATAAGTTACCTTATACTAATTTCGAGTGTTACCAAAACCACCAACTGGACACACGTGTGTCCGGTCTTTTGTGCCGACTTGGTGAAAAACCCTTAAATAAAGTACTTACCTATATTATTTTTTGTTTAAAAATACAGATAATGGCATTGCCATAAAGCCATAGGTATAGAAAAAAGAACAAAACAATACAGTAGTACTTAATTTGTAAAATTACTTACCTATTTCTCTATTACCGTACCGAACTATAAACGTCATGTTTTAATATAAATGTAGGTAGGTACTATGCCTTTTTTTTGTTGGACGGAAAATTCTCATGGATCGTCTGCCACCCAGGGTGGCGGCAGGGTATGGCAGACTCGTACCGACTAAAAACCGAACATCCCTTGCTTTGCCCTATAGTCATGGCCATGGGATTCATGACAATCGCCACGATCATAACAGGCTGTGATCCAGTGTTCCCTGGACCTCTTCAAAAACCGAGGCTTCGCCTCGCATCCCACTTACTGGGGCTACTATGCCTCTAAGAGTAAACTCCAATTACCCAAGGGAAATTACATTCGAAGTCTAGCAATACTTTTAAAGAAATAATAAGGCAGGTGATATTCATAATTAAACGGACTGATGATTTAGTCATCTACTAGTTTTTAAATCCAGTCACTTATGAGTGCTCAGTACTTAGTTATAATTAAAATATAGAAGCTACATTGCTGTTATTATAAAAAAACTTTTAACCCTTACAAGGCAAGATGGGAAAACAAGATCCGTAGAAACAGTTTGCGATTAAAAAAATAATGTCACCCATTTCCCTCTTACGTGGGAGAGCCATGCTTCGGCATGAATGGGCCGGCTCGACCGGAGTGATACCACGGCCTCACAGAAAACCGGCGTCAAATAACGCTTACGTTGTGTTTCGCCGAGTGACTGAGTTTACCGGGGCCCAATCCCCTTTTAAAAGGTCGGCAACGGACTTGTGACTCCTCTGGTGTTGCGGGTGTCCATGGGTGGCGGTAATCGCTTACCATCAGGCGATCCGTCTGCTTGTTTGCCCTCCTATACCATAAAAAAACCCACAGTTTGCCGGTATGTTTAGGTCCCATGTAATAGGGGATGAGCCTATTGTCATTAACCGGGCACAAATCGAAACTCCAATCTGCTACTGCGAATTTCATAGAGAAATCCTATAAACACAATGCTCGACCTGAGAACCGAACCCAGGATCTTCCCTTTTCAGGTCTTTCCCTAGAAACAAGCCAGCACCGCTGGTCACGCTAAGTGTCCACAATCACTTTGAAATTTATTTGAAAGGGAGACGAGCTCAGAAGAAGGAAATAAAAGTACATAATTCGTTCGTAATACATTTAAAACGATCCAAAGGACTTTCCTTTGATCGAGTGATGAGGAAAATCATTTACTTAACTACCATTTAAGTAGGTACTGTACGTACCTACGCATATTACGGTAGGTATATATACATAAAGTTTTCCTCATAGTAAATATTAATAATATACTAGTAGAACATTTTTTTATTGTTACTGTGAATATATAGGTACCTGTATTTATGTCGCAGTTGGATTGTTAAATTCGCTGTTTTACATATCCGCTAGCCGTTTTACAAAACACCTCGGTTAAGTAAAACAGGTGATAGACGACGTTTAGCAGTTTTTCCTAATTACCGAATTTTAATACGCAGATTTGCATGGATGTGTCATTGCTTAAATCAATACAGCGGGTTAATGATTGGCGGTTTTGTAAAACAGCGTGAAATAAAACATCAGATTGTAAAATATTTGTGCCAAATTTTAGCACTCGTAGCTTTTTAAGACATAAGAACAATGATAGTGCAATGGCAATCCGTTATACAACTGCTTTACTTAACGAACCTGTTTTTTTTTATGGGATAGGAGGGCAAACGAGCAGACGGATCGCCTGATGGTAAGCGATCACCACCGCCCAACGCCAGAGGAGTCACGAGTGCGTTGCCGACCTTTTAAAAGAGGATTGGCCCTCCGGTGACCTCACTCACTCGGCAAAACACAACGCAAGCGATGTTTAACGCCGGTCTTCTGTGAGGCCTTGGTATCACTCCGGTCGGGCCGGCCCATTCGTGCCGAAGCATGGCTCTCCCACGCTGTTTTGTAAAACACCTAACCGTTATGTAAAACAGCGGATTAAGCAATTCAACTGCGACATTATATAAAACACGTTTTCCGTAGTTCATATCTGTACATTTTTCTATAAAGGTAAACGTCATTTATACAATTAAATACCTACTCTTCACGATACCAAATAAATAAGGACAAATAATTATATTTTTGTTTGGTCATTCTATACTTCCCTGTACAAAAGCAGCTACCTTTTCTGATCCCGTATGGAAACCCTCATGTATTCCCGGCCAATGGTTATGTAGGATTCCCACCACACATTGAGCAACCAAGATCTCTCAAAGAAACGCTACCATGAGCCTTTTTGAACAAGAGCTACCTACTAGGCTAATCAGGCGTTAACATTACGTTTAACTTTTTGTATGAAAATCTGTACCACTCCTCTGGCGGTCACCGAGCGAACTGAAATCAATACTAGAGCTAGGCTAACATATATGCCGAGATATAATGTTGTCGTCGCATTATATCGGCTTCTGCCAGTATTTCGGCTCGAAATAAGGGGCGAAAAAATTGTTTCGTGGTGAAAAAAAAAATTATGGGTCATACTAATATACCTATTAATATTGTAAATGTCCGCCCTCTGTAGGTCACCTACATAGAAGATATATAAGAAAAATTAATATGAGGGTATATAGAAAAACAATAAAAACCTAAACAATTTATCTTTACAGGTTTTGTTTTTACACACAGTTTTGGATGTACATTTGTACACCTCTGCCTAAACCTTCGGGTCCACAGGCGTGATGGTATGTAATGTTTTTTTACAATATTATTACCTATGTATATCTAATTGGATTAGCAGTGAAATTTCTATATTAGCAATACCTACTGTTTCCACAAGACTCCTCTGTTTCTATTCGAGTGGTACCAAAGAAAGCTGACACTAAACGTAACACTGCTTCCCTTAACTCCTGTCGTCCTGGTACTTCATGATTGATGACTACACCCTCCTGTTATTTTGGTAATCTCTCTCCCCCCATTCAGTCATCGGTCGTTAATAATCTCAGGTGTGGAGACGTTACACTCTCGTCTAGGGTTACAAAGGGCACGGCTGATCAAAGAACTCGCGCCGGGTTCGATTCCAGACGGCGACCATACTGAGTTATTTTAGGCAATGAGTCATTTGGGGTTTGTGATATAGCGAGATAGGGTTACATGTATACTAAATATTTTCAAATATCTCTCTTCACATTACCGTCTTTAAAGTTGGTTAGTACTGAGTAATAATAATCTATCTATCTTCTATATCAATAAAAATGAGTGTTTGTTTATTTGTCCTCTATGTATTGCTAAACCTAATAATCCTATTGCGATGAAACTTTGGTGAGTGGTTGTGTGCATGCCTGGAAAGGATTATGACAAAAAAAAGAGGCATTGCAACGCATGCCGGTGTACAGCTAGTAATTAATAATATAATCTGATCGTTGGTATTAGCACTATCTTTGTAATAGTAAATCGTTAATTGAGTCCGAAACTATCTCAGAATGTAGAAAATAGCTCATACGGACAGAGTAGAACAGTGAACGAAACCACAAAGCTTACTGCTTTTACCACGCGTAAAGCAGTTTTTGAGAACGCTGATATTATAACTATCAACTAGTACTAGGAACCTATTTTGAACATCTGAATCAATAAAGAAGTTATCAAGAACAGTGATGAACTAACAGTACAGTAATATATTTTTCGCGCTACGGTTGATTTTGATAGGCATAAATTTAACTAACCACCACATCTAGTAAAATATAACGGCAAAAAAACACTTTAAATATTGCCAAAAATAGTAAATGATCACCAAAATAAATCCCCGTTTTAGCGAGAAAGTAGAACCAAAAAATTTAAAACTTGCGATTCTACTTAAAGCAACCAACTCCAAATTATGATTGTCTAATCCAAAAAATCCAAATAATTTCACCAACCAAGGTAGGTAGAATTTGGCTCTGGCAGTTCGTTGTGGTCGCAGTTCTAACCTAACCTTAACCTAATATTTGGTGACCCACTTTGGTAAGCATTTTGGTGATAAATTTAATTTATCCCCATTTTGACATAAATGTTTTTGTGTTTTTGTAATGAATGAGTTTTCCCATTTATTGATAAATGTAAATGGGAAATTTATGGGAATTGGTTGGTTGGTTTGACCAATTTAATACGGCTTTCCATAAAGAGCAATCCACCGGTGATGATACTTAGATTATGTTACCTATTAATATATATATTACATAATAGCTCAGTCCATACTACATTTTTTTTTACACCACTACGGTGGCAAACAAGCATTCGGCCCGCCTGATGGTAAGCGGTTACTGTAGGCTATGGACGCCTGCAATACCAGAGGTATCACTACCTCTCTTAAATTTTAATTTAAATTCTGAACAGAAATGGGAACGACATATTTTCTCGGATTTGTAAGTATATACTTTAGGTACTTTACTTTGTAGGTATTTACCTAGCTGCCATCTTTAAATAGAACTGGGGCTAGGCACGCCTGCCTCATGTGAAACCAGCTTTGGGCTAAACAAAGAACTAATTACGTAGATAACCGTAATCCATATAATGTAGATGACATCGTCATATTTCAGCATACGTTGCTGAAATGTAAGCAATTTTCAGCTTATTTGGTCAAAGGGTTAATATGCAATCGCAACCACAAAAGTCAACATATTTGTATTGAAAATACATTTGCATTTGGATGCATCAATTAGCTATGTATGTAAATATTAAAATATTACCTAATGTTCGTCTATTTTATGAACGTGTAATATTAATAGATTAGCTATCCTTTAAAAGAGAAAATAACGACACGAAAAGGTCACAGAAATATACGTATTTATATTTCAATTCAATTTTGATCATCTCTAGATCATCAGATGGTGGTAGTGACACGTAGGTATTGAAAAGAATATTATTATGCTGAGATGGTTTGGACATGTTAAAAGAATGAATGAAAGACGATTAACGAAAGGAACTTATAAAACGAATGTCAGCGACAGCGGCGGAAGAGGTCGCCCTAGAAGGACATACGCCGATCTTATTGGCGAAATCCTTCAAAAAGGTCAGGTGCGTAGCATTCACAACCAACGCGATGAGAAGATGTATCAATGTGGAAGAAGCAAAAGATAGCAAGTGTCAGTCTATAGTTTCTGTCTACCCTTGTGGGAGAAAGGTGTGAGTGTATGTATGCAATAAATTTTGATGGAAAAACAAAATAGGCAGCTTTGTTCTAGGTACCTGTAAACCAGAATTTTGTCAGATTAAACCACCAAATTTATGACACCGAATAAGCAAAAAAGTGTATATAGTATAAGTAGTTCCCACTCTAACCACAGCGGCTAACTCCTCGACTATTCATGACCGCACACTTGCGTCACAACCTCGACGCCCCTTAATTAACACCGCATTAGCAGGTCCACACTAAACGAATATAAAACAAAATGCAACAATAACCTCTTTTGTATAAAATACAGGTGCTACGAATTCCTTCACACTTGGTACTACATATTTAAATTTTACATGAAAATTGGATGCGCGAGGGCGATGTGTTGATGACTGATACCTGTGAAGTGTTAAAATTATGGCTTTGGAACAATAACTCGATTATGGTTGAACCAATTTGCTTGAACAAAGGTTTCCAGGAAGTGTCGTTGAAATTGGTTTACTAAATAGCAGAATTTGGAATATGATGTTAAAGTAACTATCTATTTTGATTACCATATCTTCCGGTTATCGCAACGTTGTACCAAGATTGTAACACGTCATAGTTGAATGAAAATTTGAGTGTCCATGAAGTTTCTTACTGGAGGATTTTTTCCATGGGATCAAATTTTCAGCACGTTTAACAAATGCATGTAAAGGTTTATTTGAAATAAAAAAAAACACAATATATTTTCTATCTACTTAAATACCATCACGCCTGTATTCCCCGAAGGGTTAGGCAGAGGCGTATTTATTGTACCTACACTCACATTTCGCCGGTATGTTTAGGTCCCAAGTAATAGGGAACAAGCTTATTGCCATTACTGGGCACAAACTACGAGCTGCTATTGTGAATTTCATATGAAATATTTTTTTTATCGACTTGGCCATTTCTACTTCTTGCTAGAAGTAGCGCTTAGGACCACTAGACAAATGAGTCAGTTTGTATCTACTTACCTACATACATAAATATAGGCCATTACTCAGAAGTGAAACAATACTGGATTCACATTAGAAAGTGATTAGTAATTTAGGAGACTGCTATTCGATTTTTATGATATTTGGAACGAAATTATTTGACCATCTTAAATTAGCAGAGTTGGCCTTCAGTAGACTGAAGGCTAATTCTGAAATATCTATCTATCTCAAAAATATCTGCCTCATTTGTATTTAGTGGCCGCAAGCGGGCTTCCGAACGTGAGGTAAGGGATTCGATTCCTAGGTAGGTATTCCTACGTAGGTACCTATCTAAAAAACATATTTTATTCAATGAAAATAATCAAAATAAGGATGTATTGAGACCTAGTAGAGTAGGAGATTTCGTCAATATTTTATGTTCTCAATATTTTGTGGTTAATAGTATGTTATTAATACATAACTTCCTGTTATAAATGGTTCAAAATTGGTGATATTTTACATAGCTTGGTGACGGTAATTTAACTGTTTGGATAAACAGCAAACCCGTACAAATGTACAATTCGATATTAATATTATTACTAATAATTATTATTTTAACTGTTTACGACTGTCTCGTTAGTCTAGTGGTTTCAAACGCGACTATGCTAGAGGGCCTGGGTTCGACTCCCAAGTCGAGCAGTGTTAATGGGTTTTTCTATGAAATTCTTTGTAGCAGCTCGGTGTTTGGGATATGTGCCCGGCTAATGGCAATGGGCTCGCCCCCAATTATATGACCTAAACTCCGCCTAACCCTTCGGGCAGTACAGGCGTGATGGTATGGGATTCTTTTATTTTGCTTCTTTTTAGGAGTCCTATAGAGATTATTCTATTCTATTCTAACGCCATGGAAGGCATCACCGGGTTTAGAAACAGGTGATATTTGGAACTTTTTTTAAATTCTTGATAACCTTATGCTGGACCGCCGGTTCGCCTGATGTTAAGCGACACTCCGATCTACGCTATGCTAGCATTGAAGAAACAGAATTGAAAATCTTTTGCTATCTCTGTCTCTAATTTTGCAATAACTTTGATGTTATTGGTGTTAACAGAATATTGTATGTACTATGAGTATTATCTAAAAATTGCTCCTCTATACCTACGAGTAGGTGTAGGTACTCGAATTGCATTGAATCTAATCCACGCTACTAATTACATTCCCAATTATCTTAGATATCAGATTTCTGAACGGCTGTATCTACAATGCAATGTTGGATCATAGGATTTAATGTGAATTGTTTGAACGACGCTCTTATGTATTACAAGATGGTTGTTCAACAGCGAGTGGCTAAGAGCCCTGCAAAAACTGACGAACGCGAATCAATGCGAGAATTTTATGTTACATCCCACAAAGAATGTACATTACAACCCATATTATATATACCTTAGACCTTTGAGGCATGCACTAACATGCCTGCAGCATTTATTCCAGTGACAAATAAAAACAGTATCTAATTGAATTATCATAAAAATTTCCGATCATTTACGTCGCAGGGCAAAGAGCCAAATAAGCGAAATCAAAAAACGTCCAAACACAAAATTACAAGCACTTTTTACTTGAATAATAAACCACACTATATGTATTTACGACGACGGCGCCTGCCCTGTAATCAACCATTTATTACTGTTAACTCAATCAAACGGTTACATGTCAGTATGCCGTGAGAACAGAGCTCCAACCTTCCGAGAAACTTTGACTATTAATATCTGAAATAAAGACCAAATCCTACTTTTATTGGACTATTGGGGTGTTATATTTTTTCTGCTACTCAGAATAATAGAGGTTCGAGTGTGTAATAAATGTTTTTTTTTTTACCAGTCGAAGCGGTATAGTTTGAATTTTAGATTTTAACGGTAGCGCGTACGGAAAAAATAATCCAATTGAATTGGTTCCGTATATAAATACACATATAAGCACAGTCTGGTATACAGTTTTATTATTTTATTATGGACTGTAACCATTCGCTAAGCTCAGTCCTTGTGGCAGTATCGTAATCGATAAAATTAAACTAACAATTATTTAATTAAACTGCAACCCTTAATTATGATGTTTTAAATCTTTTTTTTTTTAAAAAAAAAAACGTTGCCCCACACTAGGATTTTCTCCTGTATCGTGGGTGCGTTTACAAACACAAATTCTCACATACACAAACGTCCAGACCCGGAACAACTATCTGTAGATCATACAAATATTTGCTCCGTGTGGGGATCGAACCCACAACACGTGGCGCAGAAACCGATCGCTCAACCGCTACGCCAATCGTGTCGTCAAAGGTAAATGATAGGTACTACAATATATATTCAAGTACCTACCCTTTAAGATAATAAAACAAATATTTATAGGTGAAATAAAAACCAAATATTCATTGCACGGATAAACTTATTCGTATAATGTACGTAATCATTTATAATCAATTTCGCGAAGGTATTTTAACTACATTCAGTGATGATTACTTTGTTAATATATATATTTAAAATGTCCTGTTTCAATATACTGGGTGAAAATGATATCTTTTTTATTAAATAAAAAATGGAACTGAATTTATGTGATAATACCTATCTGGCAAATCATTTAAGCAAAATTTATCAGGAGGATGTGAAACAGGCTCTAACCATTGTTGGGCATTAAACAATTAAAATTACAATCAATTAAACTTTTAATCAATTGCAATTGAATTAATTTCATTTAATGTAATTCTGCTTGTTAGTATGCAAATATGTATTGTCTGATTGACTGCACGCCTGTAACTGACTTAATTGCACAGGATAACTTATCTAATATTACCCTTTTGTAAAATTTTATAGATGAGTTGTTGGTGTGCCTTATAATTAATAAATAATTTCAATCAAATTAATTGTGGTGCAATTACATTAATTGTAATATCTTTTTATTGCAATTGATTCATTGATTGAAATCTTAACTGATTTGTGGCCTAACTAATAAACTCAACACACCCAACACTGACTGACTAACACTGAACCCTGTTCCCAAAGTGTTATGTTAGGTCTCCACTCTTATAATAATATGAGGGGTACAGTTTTAAAAATAACAATGACATGCCATTTTTTTACAATTTTGCAACGTGCATAAAATTGCTCGCAGCTTTTTTTGTCTAACATACGGATTGAATTATCTTAGAATAACAAGAAAGGTGTAGATTTATTTAAGATGTTGTATTTTGAATAATACTCGTAAAAAGACAAAGCGACAAAACAATATTACAGTTTGAAAGAATGTAGTGACACGAATTAAAAAGAACGTGCTGTCATAATTTGGGCATTTTGAATTTAGAATGGATGAAAGAAAAGTAGAATATATAGCGAATGACAGCAACAATGTCGGAAGTAGCCGCTCTAGAAAGACATAATTATGCCGATCTTATTAGTCGAGGTCCTTCAAAAAGGTTAGGCGCGTAGTATCTATTCACAACCCGCGCGATGTATGAATGTGAAAGAAGCATGCAGGAATCGTAGCAAGTCTGGGTTCTGTAATTTTTCCCTACCTCTATAGCAATAAGCCATGTTTATGTTACACTCAAAGACCGAAAATGCTCATTGAGTGAAAAAATAGCTCACAACGCGTTGTGGTCACCATAAACCATTTACATCGCGAAATTCATGTTATAGATATATAAAAAATAGCCATGATGATACACGAGCCACGATACAAAAGTTTCTGACATTATAGATTCCATAAAATCAAAATCCAAGCCCAAAACTGCGAGACCGAAGGATACGGTGAGCTCGTTCTGCGTGAATCGGATCGCCAATAATTAACAAAAATGTAAGGTAGCTGTTAGTAATTGCAACATTAAGACGTCCAAAACTTAGTCTACCCGTGACCATGGATGCAGTAAAGGATCCGAAACCTCGGGAATTAAATGATATCAATACAAAGCGATAAAATCCGTAAAAAGTAGTTTTAATTCAATGACTAGTCACTGGACTGAGGAACCATATCGCAAATCCCTGTGCGTCGTATTCTATTTAATTATTGTTCTATACGCGACATAACTTTTCTTCATTAGCACGTGTTGCGTTGTGGCCACATAGCATGATAGCTACGATACAAATTTTGCTAAATATGTGGTCTTTCTGTGATTGCCACAACACTTCGTGGGCGTTTTCATAAGAGCCATAACACGAATTTCACGATGTGGTTGATTTACAGTGAGCATTAAGAGCTGTTTTTTTGCTCAATGAGCGTTTTTGATCTTTGAGCATAACATAAACATGCATACATGCCTTATTGCTATAGATGTAGGCAAATAGGCTATATAGGTAGGTACTTGATAAAGATATAATAATAATACATAGCCTATCTGGAAATTAATGTATTTCTGCTGAAAATTAAAGAATTTGTAGTGCGAGAAATGTAGGTATAATTTTTGGAAATTAAATCGCAATGAAGCAAGAATGAATATTATTTTATAAGTAATATTATACGTAGCATCGTATCTACGAGTACTAACTAGAATTGATAGTGATATCAAAACAGATTTATTTTAATTTATATAGGTATTGGTATGTATTTATGTTTTTAAATCTGTGCTTCAAAAATATAAAATTATCGCTAGCAGTTATCAGCAACAGTGATAACATTGAGTTGAATAATATGATGACGTCCTAGATAAAGCCCTTTAGGTTCTGCTACAGAACGGAATGCTAAACCTACCGGCCACAATTGGCAAAACAGTTCCTACCGTAGTGAGGTTAATTATGCGAACGGAACTCTAATATAATAACATAACATAACATACCATCACGCCTGTATTCCCCGAAGGGTTAGGCAGAGGTGTACTTAATGTACGCCCACAGTTCGCCGGTATGTTTAGGTCCCATGTTATAGGGGGCGAGCCTATAGCCATTAACCGGGCACAAATCCAGACACCGAGCTGCTAATGAGAATTTCATAGAAAAACCCAATAACACTTTGCTCGACCTGGGGATCGAACCCAGGACCTCTAGTGTAGCAGTCTCACTTGGGACCACTAGACTAATGAGGCAGTCTTAGTCTCTAATATAATATTAACAAGAAAGCAATCACAGAAAGAGGCTGCGTTCAAAAGCAGTATTTTCTAACAAACGCAAGGGAGAAATGCTTTTTGCGGTGTGCGTTACAAACATCGTCGTCAATGTATGCTGCTTTGTCATTCTATTGAGTATCTAAATCCCTCTTTTTTAATATTTAGACGTCGGCAAACGAGCAGACGAGCCACCTGATGGGAAGTAGTCATCGTCGCCCATGGACTGTATACGCGCCGTTTGAACATCCCCATATCATAGCGCAGTGGGAACACCTCAGGAGAAAGACAATTCCAAATCTTGGAGGTACGCGGGAGAAAGCCTCGCGACGCTCTAAGATTCTTGGAGACCCAGGTCTACAGAATGTGAGGTTGGGACCTACTCCTGAGGCGGGTGGTGCGGTGATGAAAAGGTGACGGAGGCACCAGTTCGAACAGTTCCTCGGAACACTCTCCAAAAAACACTTTACTTATACGATCGTCGGTATTCCCATTATAGCTATACTTCTTACTCAAATTAATCTCCAGGGATCAAATGTCATGGAGGCTTCTAGATATCAAAGTTTACTATGGATAATAATGATACTAGCCTAGATTATATTTTAGTTGTCGTTGTGTTATCTTTAGGTGTCTTCTTCTGTTAAAAAACCTAAAAGGACTCATAATGCCCTTACACGATTCACATAATTAAATATGGGACTCGCGATTGCAACCACAGGCTACAGTCAGTATATGATAAAATGGATGTAATTACGTGTATGCTATTGTTTCAGTTGCCTGAATAAAGCCCATGAGATTCCATTCACAGATAAAACAATGCCATTGTACTCATTGAAATATCTGAAAAACGGAAACCATACCTACATATTGGCGAAAATGAAAATACCGCAAAATACTTTGACAGATGTGCAATTTATAAATCAACCAACAGTCTAAAAGCGACCCTGTGCACATGAAATAAAGATATAAAACTCTGTGTCCGAAAATTGTTCGATAAAATATCAGTATAATATTACACGCCTCAAAAACGCACAATTGTTACGCAGGGTTGTAATGCAACACGTTTAAAAAATTGCAGTGCGAATTCAAATAAATACCTTTGTGTGGTTAGGTCTGAATACTCGTATTATAAACTTTCTTGATAAAACACTAAGTACGTTAATAAATTAGTTGATACTTACAGTCAATTGGCAGATCGAGCAAAATTGAAAATTAGTTTGAAATTTGAATTTGTGTCCGAATCGCTACCACTTTGGTCTATAACGCACGAGCGGACTGTGGGTTGCCTCTGCATAACTTTTGAGCATTTATAATTATTTATGATATTACTCAAAAATAATAAAAACTCTTTTTTTATTTGGTGTAGATAATATAATAGGGATCAGGTTATCCATTGATCGATGTCAAAACTAGTTTGGACTGCTAAAATCGACGACGGAAATCTTTAATTTCTTCAATCAATCAATCATTCTAGTGTGGATCACAGGTCACATAAGATATATAATAAAAATAGCACTGCTGCGTCCTGCCTTTTTGGCTTACAATATTATAGTTTAATAATAATAATAAACAATTGTTAGTAATTAATAGCAGACACGATAAAGTAAGTCATATTATTGTTGAAAATAAAGTAAGTATAATTACAATTTGTATTTCAGGAAATCGTCTATAGAATAATAACATTTAGTAATTAAGAAAACTTGGAGACACTTTTTTTAAGCATTAATATTATTAGTATTAATATTATTCTCTGTAAGTATATCCACATAATGGCTACAATTCGGTTCAAGTCTCAGTTCTAAACTAAACTTTTTTTTATTCGTGATAGGCTTACGCTTGAGCACTAGCTCGCCTGATGTTAAGCGACACTGCAATCTACTATAATCCTCACCGATATTTATATTTCTTTCATTCTGAATTTAATCAGTCATACCCCTTTTTTTAAAGTCGTTTAAAAATTCCCTTAATCAATAGTCGTTTTGACCGATACCTTTAGTCAAAACTATCTTTGATCGACTTCTTTTGTCAAAACTTGTTTTTACTGATTTCACACTAAAAAATTGTTTTGACCGGTTGTGAGTTTTCATTTTTTCATTGTAAAATAAAGGTACAATATCACATAGATTATATTAAAAAACTTGATTTTATTTATAAACGTAATTTATTCATATCTTGTTTGTGAACGCCAAACACCTCTGGTTCCAACCCTAAACGGGTTCATAATTCGCTTTATGTTTGCATGATTTCATCGGCCAATATGAATACCTATATCCTACATTCATTGTTTCATTTATTATGTAGTTCATCCATTGTAACCTTATCCGTTTTCCGTACCGGTAATTCGAATTTTATAAAAGTGATCAGGATTTTCCCGCGCGTGGGTTGGTTTTCAACGGGCTCAAACATTTTATACAATAATTAAGTACCGAATTCTTTACGAGCGAAATATATTTTGAAAATCCACTTACTTTTAAATTACTTAATCTGATGTGGATTAAGGTTTTTTTATAACACGCCTGCAATCCTTGAAGGGTAGGCAGAAATTTAGACACAACACATATTTACATTGTATGTTTATAGGTCCCATTTAATAGGCGCAAATCTATTGCTATTAATTTTTTTTTAATTGACGCCTGGGTCTTGGCTGCGTTGAATTTGACCAGGTTAGCATTGCCCCATTCGGAGACTGCCTGGAGGGACAAATACAGGCGCTCGACCATGGCCTCTTAGTGACTGGATTTCTGGTCCACCGGTCCGTGCGCTGGCGGTGTAACTCTCTAAAACGGTGCTGTCGTCTGCATACTCAAAGATATCGGACATCAACAGACCATCGATGTGCAGCAGGAGAGTGTCGCAGAGAGTACCAACCCCTGGGAAACACTAAACATTAACACACAATAACCATTCGATCGGACGAACAGCTATTAATGACGACTTGTATTGATCGTTTCCTCAGGAAGACCGATATCCAGACAACGAAACCAGTGGGCAAGTCATACGATGAAAGCTTGCTAATAAGGCTATCGTGCCAGACCCTGTCAAAAGATTTCGAGATGTCAAGAGAGACGGCAGGCGCCTCCCCGTGTTTGTGCTTCACTCCAAATATGTGTGACGAACGCTAGAAGGTCCCCAGTAGACCGGTTTCGGCGAAATCCGTATTATCGGTCACTGAGGAGATCATTTGCTTCTAGATAGGTACGCCAGGATCCTGTTGTAACTGGGTACAAATCCAAATTCTTGGCTGCTACTGAGAACTACCATCGCAACGGAAGGTCATGAACTCAAGTCCCAGATGGATGCCAATCTTGGCTTAATGATTTAGTAGACTTCCAATTATTGTTTTATTCGAAATATAATTTAAAACACCAGATATTTTTAATATTATAAACATTGCAAAAAATAAACACTACAATAATACGGCGAACGCGTTTAACGTCCACAAATCGTACATCAGACTAAACACACACCGTCCAGGCCCGGGTTCGATTCCAATAGTTATGCAAATAGCGACTTGGAATGTAATGAGTGGCCGGCAGTTATTTAGACCTGCGTCGTAAGTCAAACTCTGGTTCGGAATTGAAGTGGGGTCTGAGAAATCTTTAGAGACGAATTATTGTAGTTTTCTTTGTCTCCAAGTATTGTTTTTATGTAGATATATATAAAGCAAAAGGTAAATTGTAATTATATGATTTCTGTATATTTTCATTTCACTATCTACAGTCACTGAACTGTTCCTTATTTTATGGATATATATTATCCCATGAACAATATTGATGTCCATTAACTTTATTACAGACACACAGAAGCCGCACTGCTATAGCTACCCGATGCTCCAAATACTGAGTAATTTTCCCGATGCTCCAAATACTGAGTACTTCCAGGAAATTCCAGTTTTAAATTAATTGAAATTTTAACATTCAAACTGAATATTTTAAATGAATATCAGCGTTGTTGAAGCTTTATCAACGTGTATTAATGATTTTGAACTTATTAATAATTGTAACAGTAAGATTTTCCTCGAAATTGATTCATTCTTCATTATGCTTCAAAAATTGATTAATTGCAAGCTTTTGTTTGTGCTCTTTTTAAGTAAAATGTTTACATTTGTCATTTTCACAGCCTGGGTTTGGGTCCCTTCTAAATTTTGCTGTGATTTGATTCATAATCATCTTATTGTCTGAATTACTTAAAAATACGACACTTACTTAAAAATATTATTATGATACGCACGTTTAGCGTAGCGACTGAGAAATCGGCTTCTGCGCAACGTGTTGTAGGTTCGATCCCCATACGGAGCAAGATATTTGTATACAACTACCTGTAGATCATAGGTAGTTGTTCCGGGTCTGGGCGTTTATTTGAGAATTTGTGTTTAACCCACGATGCAGGAGAAAAACCAAGCGTAGGGCAAAGTTTAAAAAAAAAACTTTCATTCCGGTATAATGTGGCATCATTTTATTTAAAAAAAAAGCTTACTAGCAATGTGTGTCGCACATTACTAGTATTCTTGTTAACCCCTCGTGCTAAGCTAAAATGCTTGTGTTACGAGTGGGTTCACGTCGTTAGTGCAATAGGTGAGTTTTGAACGGGCAACCACATGATTGCAAGTCCGACACCCTAACCATTAGGCTACCGCCGCTTCTTATATCATTAAAATATACCATATATAAATATATAGGTACCTATCATTATTTCCAATAGCTCTTGAAATCACTAGGTTAAGCCTGAATGATTTAATTTTAAAAGTGACATTAATTTACTTGGCTATTGATTGCATACGTAATTTTTAATTTAAACAAAATATACAATTATCAGTGATAACAGGATATTTAATATATAGGTAGGTACTTGTAAAAATATATTATTAAGATGCCTTAAAAAACGTTATTTCAATTAATTCAACAGGCTCCTCATTAATGACTGATTTATTAGAGGATCGTGCTCAATGGCTGGTTTAAAGCTGATAATAAAAAGTGAAGTTATAATAAAGTTTAACTTTTGAAAATAACATAGAATCATTATTGATTAAATGACGCTTTCATAATTGTGATAATCGCTATTATCTGGTTATTTATCATTATTATCTGTTTGAAAATAGAATATTTCATACGAAACATATCACGTAAACAAAATGCGACATAATGTGCTCTCGAAATATTTCACATCTATATAATATCATTGTTCTGCCTCTCACTATTGAATTCAATAAAATATCATTAAGTAACTAATTTGTTTAAAAAAAAACAATGATAGTTCGGTGGTATGACCGTTGGACTGCCAAGTCAATGGTCTCGGACTCGAATCCATGGCACGCACCTCTGAATTTTCGAAACCTACATGCCTGAGAGATTTTCTCGATGGCGCGGCGTGTGAAGTCTGCCAACCCTCACTAGGCCAGCGTGGTGGACTATAGCCAAATCCCTCTCATTCTAAGAGGACACAGGATGACAGTGGATTATAGGTACCTACAGAAATAAATCGTAATTTAAATACAATATAATCAAATTCTTTATCTTATTATTCGGATTCTGTTAATCACCTAGATTAACAGAATCCGAATAATAAGATCTAAGATCTTACTCTAACATTTCGTCCAAAATACTTCACTGGAAATAAATGTAAGCGAATGCAATTTTTGATAACTTTACCAAGTTTTGTAGTAGTAAACGAAATAGTAACGTAGGAACCAAGATTAACGGTATCCAAATCCGAATAATAACATATTTTGATAAAATATTATCTGGATTACGATTGAATTCGGTATTACGTTTTTGTGAACAATTCAAGCTCCGCCGGACACTTAATGAGCTGAATCTTCTCTAAAACCTTTTTGTTGATTCTGTCGGTAAACGAACAGACGAGCCACCTGATGTTAAGTATCCATTGTCGACCATGGACACCTGCCTCACCAGAGGAGTTGCTGATGCGTTGCTGGGTTTTAAGAGCCCCACAGACTGCAGAGTGCCAAAGCTGCAGGAATCGAGGGTAAACTGTCTCTTACTGGCTTAACGACAGTCTCCAACGTGAGTGTAGTCGCCAGCCAGTCAGACCCCCAGAGGTTCTACCACCGAGCTAGTTAGATTATGAGCCGTATTTTACGAGATGCCTATCTGAATGGCAGTGAGGATTGTGTTCTAACCCGTCACACGGGGCAAACCAGTCTCTTCGAAATAAGTATTTTATTAATAAAAGTAAAGATAAAAAAATATATCTTGACGCGACTCCATTCATTGCTCCGTGATCCAAACTCACACCTCTACAACCACGAAATTAATAACACGTTGTTTTTTTATTCCAACCTCACTCTCGCACTTATTATTATTTAAACTGTATTCGAATCTTTATTTATTGTTATTTATATAACATATGTTGATCATTTTTCAATGTTTCTACACAATTAACACTTCATTTTCAATGTTAATCATTTTTTTCGATGTCGGTACTGTTTTGTTTTTAGTATTTATGCCTCGAGAGTTGGTCTTCGGGCGATAAATTATATGTATGCATGTTAACAATGCTCAAATGGGTTTTGTATCGAAGACAAATATATGAGTTGTTGAAGGCTTTCGATGTTTCGGTCGTCTTGTTGATTATAGCGATTTGTTTGGTGTCGCAGCCTACGTCACCGCATTGATGTATGTAATCTTTTTGCTTTGATTAATATTAAGTTACTACTTCGTTAGTCTAGTGGTTCCAAGCGCGACTGGCACGTAGAGGTTCTGGATTCGATTATCGCCCGGGTCGATCAAAGTGTTATTGGGATTTTCTATGAAATTCTCAGTAGCAGCTCGGAGTTTGGATTTGTGCCCGGTTAACGGCAATAGGCTCGCGTCCTATTACCTGGGACCTAAACTTAAGGTACATTAGAATGTTCTGCCTAACCCTTCGGGAAATAGTGGCGTGATGGTTGATGGCCGTTGCTACCTTATACCATTCGCCACAGAGTTTTACCACCACCAGGCCCCAAGTTTTACGACAGAACAATTATAGGTTTTCCTTTTTTACGTTCACTACCTCGTTTTATGATCGGTTAGGAATGGGACGAGTCGAGTCCGTTGTAAACTCCGATTGTTTGCTTTTTAATTGCTTTACTGCCACGCCGGCCGTATTTATTTGATTTTGATTTATTTTTTTATTTTGTAAATAGTGTACATAGTTTGTGGTTGGAATTTGTGACGTGATTACTCTGAATTGATAAGCTTTACGTCAATTATTATGCTTTAAACTTTTAGGTATGTATTAAAGAGAAGAGTCATGCGAAGACCATTACCAATAATAGATATGTATCCTAAGTACCTATGTTATAGATATGTATCCTAAGTTCCTATGTTCGTTATAAATCCTGTATTTCTCAAAACTTTAGACAGAGGAGTAAGTACATACTTGTACCCACAGATCGCCAGATATTTAGGTTCCGTATAAAAGAGTTCCAGCCTATTAGATACTATGCTATAACTCGGACACCAATCCAAATTATCATAGTTAGAATTTCTGTTACCAAAGATATCCTAACAGAAAAACTTAATCACGAGACTTCCAGTGTCAAATTTATCTCAGTCGAATCCAGGACTAAAAAAAAACCGGACAAGTGCGAGTCGAACTCGGCAACCGAGGGTTCCGTACAAATTTGATCACGTACTTTAAGTAAAGACTATATTTTTTAATGATTTAATTACAATTGTATAGTTTTCCGACTTTTCGCTATACTTGTAGTATAAGACGGTACATTACTTACTTACTTACTACTATTTCATAGTTCTAGATATAAATTTTGATTCTCTTGAGAGAGTAGAAATATATGTTTTTGCGGCATAAATGGCCGTTTCTTTTTTACGTTAAGATAGAAGTATGATTTTTTTAAAAGCTCAAGGAATTGTATAATAGAGTTTAAGGTTTTAATTTCAACTCGATACCTCCACGCGTTCCCGAGATAAAGGGTCTTGACAGACGGACAGTCAACAAAGTGATCCTATAAGGGATCCGTTTATTCCTTTTGAGGTACAGAAGAAGGTATAAGTATACACTAAACCATGTTGTAATATTACAATACATTCGAAGGAAGACTATTGCCCAGTAGTACACATCGAGTTAATAGTAAAATCGAACAAAATACCAGCACAAGCCATAAATGCATATTGTTCCTACTTTCACATTACCTTGCAGATTACCAGCTATCCGCAAAATGGCTGTGTTCCCTGCATCGAAATAGTAATTAGGCAATGGCGGGTATTAGCACGATGCGCAGTTTTATAGCCTAACGAAAGCACAGAGAAAATTAGAAATTCTCGTTTTGAAATATCTTATTAAATTGCATTGGCCGTGCATTACACCGTACTGCTATTGGGACCTTAAACTTGTTATTATATTGATAGAAAAATGCGTTTAATTCATTTAGGTACCTACCTCAACATTTGTGTTTATAAGTGGATTCTTTACATGCCTGGGACCATTTTATATAACAGATTAAATAAAGAACAAAATACTTGTAGTTAATTTTAATTATTTTAACTGAAAAATATATTATACATTAGACATTGAAATAAAACTACTTTTTACGGATTTTGTCTCTCGGATGCTGTAAAGGATCCGAAACGTCGGGAATCAAATAGTATCAATACAACGTAAAAAGTAGTTTTATTTCAATTTAAAAAAAAACTTTTATGTTAGTTTTTACAAAAGACCAGAAGGATTCGCTTGGGCTGGCCGGTATTCGGGAAGCTGCGTGATAACTTTAAGTCGTCGATCCCTCAATCCCTAAAGACCGGGGTCTATAACCAGTGCGTCCTACCCGTGATGACTTACTGAGCCGAAACGTGGACACTCACCTTGGGACTGGTCCACAAATTCAAGGTTTCACAGCGTGCAATGGAAAGAGCAATGCTTGGAGTTTCTTTGGTAGATAGAATTCGCAACGAAGTCATTCGCCAAAGAACTAAAGTCACCGACATTGCTCGAAGAATAAGCACGCTGAAGTGGAAGTGGGCCGGCCACGTCTGCAGACGGACAGACGACCGATGGAGCCGACAACTGTTAGAGTGGAGACCGCGTTTGGGCAAGCGTAGTGTGGGACGCCCTGCGACGCGATGGAACGACGATTTGAAGAAGGTGGCTGGCAGCGGAGGGATGCGAGCTGCCCAAGACCAGGATGGTTGGCGCTCCTTGGGGGAGGCCTACGTTCAGCAGTGGACGGCAATAAGCTGATGTGATGATGGTGATGTGATTACAAAGCATTTCTATCGAACAAACTGAAGACTTACACGAAGTTTATACATAAATCAAATTAGTTTAAATTATCCTTAGGTTAATTAGGCTACCTACTCATTAAACTCTATTTTTAATAATTACGCTTATTTTAATTGTTAACTTTGTAACTTGCACTTTCTAGCTTGAAACAGAGGAATATTACAATATGGAACAAGGACATTAACATACATCATTGTATGGTTTTTATTGCAAATGCATTGTTCATATATCTGCATAACCAATTTATTTATTATTATTAGATCCAGGTCTATTCCTGTCGAGAATAATACTGTAAAGAAACAAAGAATATTTCAGTCGCAGAGGGATAATATAGAATTTTATAGAAACAGCTCTAAACACATTATTTTAGTATCCTTCCTGATTTTGCAGTGTTATTTTGTTAATATAATTGTAACAGTGACTTTCAAATATAAACCAGTTTGGTTTAAATAATTCTGTCGTACTCAAAACGGTAAAGTAAACCGTTTGATATTAGCATAATTTACTAGCGCAGTAGTATAAACACTCAATATGAAATTGTAGTTAGATAAAAATGTTATTCTTAAGGCCGCAAATGATATGCACTTGGTCACAAACAATTTTTTGTGACCATATTGCATATCATTAACCGAATAAGAATACTAGCAGTATAAAAAAAAACAATAACGGACCATGAAATTTAATTTAAAAAATGTACAAGCCAACTTAGAATTCATAAAACTAAAGAATCTCTGGTTATTTTTTATTTATTTTTTTATTAAAAATGGGCTTGCTCTTGACCTCAATCTTGCCTCTGGGGCAAAGATGAGGTCTACGGTGGAGCGAGCAAAGCCAGAAGATGCCTGTTCACCCTACTTTTAAATAGATTCGGATTGTACGTACTTGGAAATACAGACGCAGGAAGGGTATTGTATTAAATAATCATTAAATTTAATACAAAAAATCCCCTCCATCTCGTTCTTAGCGCAAAATATAGTGTAGAAGAGCATAACATCTAGTCTGGTCTCCTGTCTTCTAATCAAAGTCAAAGTCAAAATTTAGATATTGTTTTAATTAGATCACTAAAATACATACTTTTGAAAAGTCAAAACTTGTTGCACGGTTGCAAAAAGTGGATCTTGTCAATCAAAATTGTTTATTCATAGAAATCTTTATGTTTGTCAACTTGAGAATAACTTTATCTACCGTCAAACTACAATTCGAGAAGTTTAATTTAAAACAACAACGTATATGGATATAAATTTCACAGAAAATTAATATTGTGTCCAAAAGTAATTATGCCTGCATGCTCACCTCGATGCAACACCGACAAAAATGACGCAAACGGATCGATGCGGTGTAAGCATAACCCACCTTTAATATTAACTGGAGATATAATTTATGATTTACGAGACAACAGCAGTGTTAAACGTTGATTGTTTAATTATATCGGCTGCTAAATAAACTGTGGGCCGATTCCATTTCGAAATGCAAATAAGGAAATATTCGCTTAACATTATGAGAGAGCATTTTATTGCATTTTGTGTTCGCACAGGTCACTTTCTTTGACGACTACCATCAGGCCCAACCCAATTTTTTGATGACGATATCCCAAGAATAAAGTAGTAGTTAAGTCCTCTTTTATCATGCGTACCTACCGCTGAAATGTGGAATGCGCTTCCCGAAGGAGTCTTCCCCGATAGATATAATCTGGGTGACTTTAAATCACGAGTGAATCCGTTTCTTCTAGGCAAGCGCGCTCCATAGTAGATTGGTCAAACGTAAGACTTTCACGAATATAAAAAACTAGTAGTCAGGCTTTACGCCTTTTTTATGGGATAGGGGGAGAAACGAGCAGACGGATCGCCTGATGGCATGGATAACACCAGCAACACCAGAGGAGTCACAAGTGCGTTGCCCGCCTTTTAAATGGGAATTGGGCCTCCGGTAACATCACTCACTCGGCGAAACACAACGTAAGTGTTGTTTGACGCCGGTTTTCTGTAAGGCCGTGTATCACTCCGGTCGAGCCGGCCCATTCGTGCCGAAGCATGGCTCTCCCACAATTAAAACATTCTAACAGTTTTGACAACCGGAACCTTGCTCTTCGAAGCATCGAGGGTTGGCAATGTGCTAAGAATGGTCACCTATCCATAAATGGACCACTGCTTAACCTTTCTCTATTCATCAGTGTCATTATTAGGTACTTAGCCACAAGCCCACCGATAATAATTGGTATATTTACTTTAATAATGGAGCTATCTACTATCTCTATAGTTACAGGCGTGATGGTATGTTATACCTAGGTATTTCCCGAAGAAATAGGCAAAGGTGTACTAATGTACACCCACAGTTCGCTGTTATATTTATCTGGTCCCATGTAATAGGAGGCGAGCCTATTGCCATTAACTGGGCACAAATCCAGACACCAAGCTGTTACTTAGAATTTCATAGAAAAATCCAATGATACTCTACCTATGAATCGAACCAGGACCCGTAGCGTAGCAGCCGCGCGGACCACTAGACCAATGAAGCAGTAGGTATATTGCAGGTACATTGTATTGAAATAGGTTCTATATAGCTATCTATGAATAAATCTCCTCAACGCTTACCGTGGGTGTTGTAAGCGAGTTATTAAATACCCTAGTCAATTTTGTTTGTTACTTACATTTATTATACGAGTAAGTAACTTGTAGATAAAATAAATAATTCTGCTTCATCTCTTAATATATAATCAGAAAGCAATATCAGTACAGGAAAGCTTTTCTTATTTACCGATCAAAGATAAAAGGTTACGGAATTATTTTTTGTGAATAGGAGTCTTTAGGGTTCCATAGTCGAATTGGTAACCCTTATAATTACGCTGTCTGTACGTATATTCGTCTGTATTCTGTAACATACAGACGGCCCGATTATTAATCTAGATTTAGAACAATTATATGTACTAGGTAATTTCATTTGTCTATTTCAATTTGACTGCCTCATTAGTCTAGTGGTCCCAAGCGCGACTGCTACCCTAGAGGTCCTGGGTTCGATCCCCAGGTCGAGCAGTGTTATTGAGTTTTTCTATGAAATTCTCAGTAGCAGCTCGGAGTCTGGATTTGTGCCCGATTAATGGCAATAGGCTCGCCCCCTATTACATGGGACCTAAACATAACCGGCGAACTGTGGGTGTACATTAGTACGCCTCTGTCTAACCCTTCGGGGAATAAAGGCGTGATGGTATGATGGTAATTTCATTTCTAAAATATACTGTGCCCACTGTACCTACACCATGGAGGTTACATATCATAAAATGTGTTAGTCTAATTTATAAGGAAGAAAATATTTACAAAATGTTATTAGCGAATGACAGGTGTACGATGTCATCTTTTATTAAATATGTATTATGTGTGGGTGTCAAACGCATGGTAGTGTGTGTACTTTCATAGAAACTTTCACCCCCTTTTCATCACATTAGGGGTTGAATTTCCGAAAATCCTTTCTTTGTGTTCGTCCAGTGCGTCGTTCGAACCAGTTGATAATAGCAGCAGCTGAAGATATCGAACGCAAAAAATATTTTTCAATCAGTCTCATTCTTGAGGAAGATTATAAGGCTATTTAATATTACGCTAAGTCCCTTAGAAGCCGAGGAAAACGGTCCAAACCGCGGCACACAGTTCAATTGTAGATTACGGAACCCACACTCAATCGTCCGACCGGCACTTGACGTTCGAATTTACGGTAGACGGTGGAGCACACTTGCCAGAGGCAATATTTCTTTTGTGCCAGGAATATTCTATACTTTTAATAAAATTGTAATAGGTCGATGTTTGGACATTACAGATATTAAAGAAAAACTAATATATATATAGCAACAGAAGCCAAAATATCAATTTTTAGAATGTTTGTCTGTCTGTATGTTTGTACGCGCATCACGCAAAAACTACATCATGGAATTGAATGCAGTTTCCACCAATGTATTGCTAGAGGTTTAACTTAAAATCTGGTGCATGTTTCATCTTGATATGCCCGCCGCCTAGGATCCGACTTATATTATTTTAATCTTTTTGAGACGTGAGTGAAACTGCGGGCAACAACTAGTATATCTAATATTCTAATATAATTCTATACATTGTAATATATATATTCTAATATATTTTTATGATCTTTGGTTTGTTGGATTATTCTCCTACCGAAATAGCAGAATAATTATTAAAACATGGAAAAAAATCACGGAAATTAACTATAAAGAAAGAATATTTCTCATACATGGATTGACAGATTTGACAGAAATAGAAAACGGACACAAATAAACATGGCGTGGTTTTCTGTCGATGACGTTCTGTGCATTGTCCGAACTACGCATAAGCAGCTTGTCTGATTTTTTTTGTGTATGTTTAAATGGGTCCCTGGAACCATCCAGGGACCAATTCAAATTGTGGATCTATACCGATAGATCCACAATTTGAGCCAATTGGTGCTGGTAAGTGGCACGGCAGTCAGGTTATTCGATTTTTTTAATATACAATGCAAGACATAGGAAAGGGAGTGAATGTTTGACGTGACGGCTGATAGGGATGAATGGAATAAAAGGACTTGCTGCACCGACCAAAAATAAATTGGGATAAGGGCAGGAAGATGATGATACAGGGCGAGAAAAGTTTGCTGGGCCTGCTACACTCTTTGCGCTATAGCATGGGTGACAGTTTCTGTAACATTTCGTTTCACTCTTGAAGGTTGCCGCGATTTACAAATTATGACTTAGTATTTTAGCTGTACCACATTCGTAATCTACTAAGTAATTAATAACTGTAGTAAATTAAATTAAACCCAACCAGAATGCCATAAGAACGTCATACAGGCAACTGTCACCCGCACCATGCTACAGCGCAAAGAGAGAGAGTTAATAAATAAATACCCTTTGGATATCAATATTTCCAACAGAGGACGGCGAGATCTGATTTCAGTCATTTCGTGTAAAATATTCAGCTACATTTTGTTAGACTGGGAACCCATCATAGTTGGAATAAAGGCTAAGAGATGATGTAAGGATGATGAAGTAGACAAACATTCTAGCTTTGGTTATATTCAGAATCTAACACTAAAATTAAAAAATCATTTTAAAAACCTACCCCTGTGGTTCGACGCTCGAACATATTCAAAAATCATAATTATAACAACTAAACAAAAACAAACCAAACAACAGAAAACGATCCACAGTTTATAGCGCTGAGTGTACCTGTTAATCTGCGTTTTAATCTATAATTTAACTGTTAAAATTTAACGGCCAGTCGTCAATAATGAATGAAAAAAATATTTGAAAACCTCACGGGCGCCGAAAAAAAAGTACCATTTTATTACGTGCGTTGTAATTAAAATTTGCGTTGCATCCTGTGGATCTCGGACTTGAGACATGACATTTAACCCGGAGCTCTATTTTTCAATGATCAACAACCCACAAAATATATTTTTAAACATTTGTGGAATTAGGCACAATCATTTAGGAAATCAATGATTCCTTATTATTATTATGATCATATATATTTAATAGTATTTATTTATATAAGACGCATCAACAATAAACACAATCATTGGTTAGTAGCAAAATACGGACGCAAATACTAGTGTTTATATCAAATAGATATGCACAACATTTAGGATAAAATGAGTATAAAGACACAGAAGGCATATTCGCTTATTCAGGTCTTCTTTATACTTTAAAAACAACATGAATAGGGGCTCGTGGGTAAAATAACTAAACTGATCAATCAATCTGGATTAATCTATGCTTACCGCGGTTATTCTATGGATTATTAACATATCGTGACTCTTCCGTGCCTCACAGCTTATGCCGTCAGTCGCGGTTGACTTACAAATAACTATGACAAACTTTATTGGAAGTCTGAAGCCCAAAACCAATCTATCCCCAGGATATCGTTACGTCCTAGAAATTGGTTCGCGTAAATCAGATGGCAGTCGGTTCGTGCAAAATACAGATGTTCAGTCGCATATTCGGACTCAACATAGTTAGGAAAAGACTGGAGGATTAAAGGATGAGTGTATCTTACAAGTTAACTTATACTCGTATAAGCTAACTGTAACTTATAAGTTCATCTTAAATTATTACTAAATTACCCACCAACAAATAATAATAAATGTTACCAATTTATAAAACTAATTTACTGTGTAGATTAAAAAGTTTATGTGTACCTAATACGGATTCCGTTCCCACCCATTTGACCAGTAGCAATTTTTGTAGGAATAAAATAGGTTTTTTTTTAATTCCATATTTAAACACAAATGATTCTTTAGTGAGGTCCGTGTCATGTATAATACATGAAATTGAAACAACAAAAAATGGCAGGTAATATCTCCCATATGACTACTTGCCCCGAGGTGACGTCAACCTTTAGGTCCCGTGAGTTATGATGACCATTTCTAGTTTATGATCCCCTGGTACTGTTATTGGAATTATTGTTTGCATCCATACAAACATATCTTACTTAATGTACCTACCGTGTCTATCCAAAACACTAATACTCCAGTACTAGCTACGCGCTCGCGGTTTCACCCGCGCTGCACAGTTCCTAAGAGGGGTAGCGTGATGTTATATAGCCTATGTTACTTAGTGATAATGCAACTTTCTATTTCTAATGACAAAATAATTTTTGAAATCGGTTCAGTAGTTTTTAAGTTTAAATCGTTACATGCAAAAATGCAAATCTTTCCTCTTTATAATATTAACATAATCAACCCATTATTCTGTCCCACTGTTGGGCACGAGTCTCCTCTCAGAATGAGAGGGATTGGGCTATAGTCCACTACGCTGGCCTAGTGCGGGTTGGCAGACTTCACACGCCATCGAGAAAATCTCCCAGGCATGCAGGTTTCCTCACGATGTTTTCCTTCACCGTTTAAGCGCGTGATAATTAACTATTTAATACGCACATGACTTCGAAAAGTCAGAGGTACGTGCCTTGGGTTCGAACTCGAGACCTTTGACTTGGCAGTCCAATGGTCATACCACTAGGCTATCACGCGTTATAATATTAGTGTAGATTAAAGAGGTCAGTGATCCAAATAAACGATTTTTTCTTTTTTTTTCTTGAATAAAAGTGACACTAAATAATGTAGGTGGGGCGCCCATGAACATTTTCGCAGAAGTCCATGTAAATACGGGAATGTGGGAATTTCCCAAGAGTATATAATAACTACTCTTGCTCTTTGCAAGAATATTATACGACAGTATGGCCTATACAAAATGGCCTTTTAAGTTGCCATAAATACCATAAAAATTTGCATCGTTATAATAAATATAAAATTGCACACGTGCAAAGCTATTATAGAACAATAAGTTCATGGTTGCTATTTATTGTAATAAAAAAATAACGACTATTGTGGCATAACTTCAAAATCAGAATGTTAAAAAAATGTGCTGTTGTTATATCAATGTAGAGTTCACGTATACAGGGTGGTGACGATAATACCAGATGAAATGATAGACCATACTATTCTAGAGAATAATAATATATTATAATAATAATAGCTTTCAGGAATGTTATTATTTGATTTGCATATTACCAAGATCACTAACCTCCAAAATATTATCTCCTTTAGTCCAATGTACTAAAGTGAATAATATTTTGGAGTAATATGATGATTACGATGAATACCTACATACATAACAATCAACTCATTACATTGTCCCACTGCTGGGCACGGGTCTGACTATAGTCCACCACGTTGGCCTAATGCGGGTTGGCAGACTTCACACGCCGTCGAGAAAATGTCTCAGACATGCAGGTTTCCTCACGATGTTTTTCTTCACCGTTTAAGCGCATGATAATTAACTATTAATACGCACATGACTTCGAAAAGTCAGAGGTGCGTAGTTTGGATTCGAACTTGAGACCTTTGAATTGGCAGTCCATACTTCATACACTCATAACTTCATATTCATAGCTCATGTCTTTTGGCGTAGAGTGACTGCAGAAAAGCATTTGGGGACTCTTAAGGTACATTGCCCAATGACCTTGAGGATTTACTCTATGTGCTAGTATTTGTTAGTCACAGGCATTGCAGGGGTGCTTCACGCGGGGTGCTAGTGAGGTTTCGGGTATTTCTTTATTATATCAAAATATTCAAAGAAATAAGAAAATAAAAACAATACAAATTGCTAATTACGTCATTACAATTTTAGTTATAAAATAATAATAATCCGATAAAGAGAAAAAATCACATTAGGTTAAAAAAGGCCTATTTACTTCAATTATTATCCAAAATTGAAGCAAATTTACTTAATTTTCTAACGACACGTTTGGCGTAACGGCTGAGCGATCGGCTTCTGCGTCACGTGTTGTGGATTCGATCCCCACACGGAGCAAATATTTATATGATCTACAGGTAGTTGTTCCAGGTCTGGGCGTTTGTGTATGTGAGAATATGTGTTTGTAAAGGCACCCACGATACAGGAGAAAATCCTAGTGTGGGGCAATGTTTTTAAAAAAAATATAAAAATTTTAAACAATACAATTTGTTTGTGATGACCTTAAGTATAACTTTTTTTTTATATGGCAAACGCACATAAGGACTCCACTAGAAACTTCTTTAAAGCGGGTGTTTTTTTTTATTTGAGCGATGTAATGCCCTTAAGCCTACACAACATACTGACACTATTGTTATGGATAGAAAATTACAGTTTTATCTTCAGAAAAGTAAACAATTTTGTCCACCTTCATGCACACATAATATGTAGGTATGCAAGACCATTGTAAGTTTTAGTGTTGGTGTTAAGAATATCTATGTATTTATTTACTGTGTCCTCCCTTCCCCCTATCTATGCCGGATTGTTAGTAGCGTAAAAGACGGGAAGGCGGGACGCATCTCGCACAACTTTAAGGATATTTTTGATCCCATTAGTAAAAACCGGACAAGTGTGAGCCTGACTGAGAGTTCCGACAAACTTAAATGTAGGTCACTCATCACTGGAATATTGAAAGTAATTAAAATTACTGAAGTTCGAAGTATAAATGGGGTTGATAAATGATAAATGATGACATACGATATTTTATTTTTGTAAATAGATCCTTAAAGAATACTTTTACAGTCTATTTTTAAATTTGTATAACTAGATGGCGCCGGGATTTCCTAACTTACGACCTCTGAAAAGAAATGCCGAAACAAACTCAGAGAATCATGGTTTCTTTTAAAGTTCAGACTGAATTCAGAATTCCATCCAGATTCAATCCAGATTGAAGGAAAAACTTATCTTTTTATTTGGAAAAATGTTCTCCCATACATCGATATGGCCGTTTCTGTTACTGCAATTGTATCTTAAAATCCATGTAAGTTTGCAATCATAAAACAATATTATTATATTATAGAATTACAGTTGAGTGCTGAGAGCTGCTATGCGACTTTGCTTTTTGATTTTTATGATTCTAGTTCAACGGGAAGAATTTTGTTTCAAATTGCGATGCAAGTGTAAATAATCAAATAATAAAATAATATTTTCTATTGTTATCGACAGCCTATACTAGTCCACTGATGAACATAGGCCTCCCCCAATGTTCGCCATTTTACCCTATCTTCGGCTTGACGCATTCAGCTTCCGCCAGCAATCTTTCGCAAATTACATTGTTGATGATGACTTTCTATTGTGTTAACCTAAAAGTTTATTTTCAGTTCAAGTGGTCATTATTAAGTATTACATAAGTTTTGATACTAATTTCAATATTTGACTTGACAGACAGACGGCTAGGAAGTGATCTTATAAGACATAATCTCATTTCCTTTCAGGTACGGAACCCTAAAAGGTATAAAATCGAATCTGACAAAACAAATAATATATATTTCTCGATAACAAAATTTACTAATCGGATTTATTAATCGGATATTCATAACTCTCGAAACAATAGCCAATTAGAGTCGGTATGCGAAAAGAAAATAAAAAAATATATAAATCTGCTTATCAAATTTTATCTAATATTATGGGAAATACTCAGAAGGCACTACATCAGTATTTAATGTTTATTTGTAAAAAAACTGGCACAGTTAACACCCGCTATTATGTATGGTTAGGTCTCATGTAATAGGGGGTGAATTATATTGCCATTAACACTTTGTTTGACCTGGGAATCGAACCCAGGACCTCTAGTGTAGCAGTCGCACTTAGGACCACTGGACTAATGAGGCAGTCAAGTAAAATTTATCTAACTAACTAAAAAAAACTTTCAACTACATAAAACCCCATTTTTGCCTATGTAGGGAGAGTTAGAATACGAAAATTATATATAAGACGAGATGTAATACAATTTCTCACTGCCGACACTGCTACAGTATCTCGCAAGAGCCGAGAGAATATCTGACTTGCTCGGTGGTAGGACCTCATGGGATCTGACTGGTTGGCGACCACCCTTACGTTGGAGTCTCTCGTACAGCACCTTGGTGTGTTTCGACTTTTACACGTAAGAGCCCGTTCCCCTCAGTGGCTGCTGCTCTGGCAGTCTGCAGACCGTAGGAGCTCTTAAGGGTCGGCAACGCAGCAACTCCTCTGGAGTTGCAGGTGTCCATTAGCGATGATGACTACTTACCACTAGGTGGTTCGTAAACTAGTTTGCCGAGTTCCATAAAAAAAATAAAAACATAAGTAGGTAGAGGTACCCTTAACATAGTTACCCTTAGATTCACTTCAAAATGCGATACCAGTTTGAACAGTGAAATAAATGTTAGAAGAACAAAATATATGCAGATTCGCATAAATTATAATACCTATAATATAATAGAAATAAACATTATTATTATTATTATTACCTATGTATTTATGCCGCGATTCTCTTCGCCCCATCCCTATCAATTCAAATAAGATTTATAATCATTCTCGAGCCTAGAAATTATATATCGTCAGCAGACTGGTAGATGAGATAAAAAAAGACTGGCCAAGATTTTTTTTTTTATTTTTTAGCAGTCCGTAACAAATATATTATGCATAACAGATATAATAGGCATCTTTACAGAAAGCTTAATCTTAGAGTTGCCATGCCAGATTTAAGAGATTTTTTTGGAGATTTATTAGGACTTGGATTTTTTTTCTGTTCCTCTTGTAAAAGAGTGTCCATGTAGTAGGTATTTCTTTCCAGATTCTTCTTCATAGGATCAACTTTTTGGAACCATGCAACTAGAGTCAAAATAATTTATGAAAGCTTTTGCTTGCAAAAGCTTATTTGAATTAATAAAATAACTTTTAACCAAAAAGTAAAATCGCCTTCAATAATATAAAAAATGTTATCTGCAAAAAGGTTTTTTTTTTCTTTTTTTTAAAGCTTAGTATTCTTGTTAACCTCTCGTGCTAAGCTAAATGCTTGTGTTACGAGTGTCACATAAGCAGTCCACTAGAAACTTCTTTAAAGCCAGAGTGTTTTTTGGATTTCAGCGATGTAATGCCCTTGTGTTTTTCTAATAAAAATATGAAAACGATTTTACTATATTATATAAATCCTTATAGAGAACCGGATATCGATACCCAACAATACTTACACGGGTCGGACGGTTTTCTTAACACATTGTATAGAAAAAAAAATATACCTACATGTTGTAGGTATATTTTCCATAGTAACCACAATCCAATCCACAATATTGTTTGTGGTTTCTAATACAAACTTGTTAAAACATTATTTTGCCCCGAATCTGTATTGAGCCTGCTGACTTCCTATTGCAATCAATCAAAATTGTGCCTCAAAAAATACTGAGCAACCCTCACACAAACTAATGAATTATAAGCGTGACGTACCATTTAAATGTAGTTTCTAATTTCACCATCCACTTTAATGTTATGAATATAAGGTTCAAAATTATATGGTCGACGTTTTCAACTTACCTACGTGTTTGGTATCCAATGCTTCTTCGTAAAGTAACTAAATCCTCGGTTCACCGTTTAGGCGCTTAATGGTGTATATTTTTTTTACAGAATGCGAATGTTTCATAAATTATGACATATAACACCCACTTTTTGGAGGAACGGGCGACAACGATATGTCACGCTGTCCCCTACTACATGCGCGAGTCGACGTGGACTCGAAGCGAGTTCATATTTTAGTATAACAATTAGGGGCCTATTAAAATCATTGTCATGGTATGCACCATAAATATTTGAAAGCAGAAACAATAAAGGCGATTCACATTATTGTTAAAAAGGTTTTTATAATGAGTAAGTAAATTAAATATCCTATAACGAAGTACACATATTATTAACAATTTTTACCATTAAATAATAATAATAAATTAATGAAGAATAATTACAAAATAAAACTTAATGTAATTATTAAAAACGCTCCTCTCTTCTACTGTATAAACTTTGCTGTGCCCGACAGTGTCCATAATTGTTTCTTAATTTTAAACCATTGATCTGTAAAACCTACACATTATGGAATGCAATAAAGTATTGAGTATAATAAGTTTATGGCCCTATTTCTATCCGATATTTTCTTCTTCATGGATAAAATAAAAAAATTCCACTTAATCTTACCAAAAGAGTAAGTGTGAGGATAAAATTATTGCCATGTTTCATTAGCTTAAAGTTACTTTTAAAAATCCCTAGTCCTTACTTGATTAGATTGAACCGCGTCTTCTTTTCCTCCATAAATTAGTAACTGCCAGTGGATTTTACACGGATTATAAAAAATAGACTGCCTTATTAGTCTAGTGGTCCCAAGCGCGACTGCTACACTAGAGGTCCTGGGTTCGATCCCCAGGTCGAGCAAAGTGTTATTGTGTTTTTCTATGAAATTCTCAGTAGCAGCTCGGAGTCTGGATTTATGCCCGGTGAATGGCTATAGGCTCGCCCCCTATAACATGGGACCTAAACATACCGGCGAACTGTGGGTGTACATTAAGTACGCCTCTGCCGAACCCTTCGGGGAATACAGGCGTGGTATGTATGTATGTATAAAAAATAGCTTGTTTCTGCAACTGTCTCATTAGCCTAGTAATCATTAGCACGACTGCTACGCTAGTTCTCCTGAGTTCAATTTCCAGGTCAAGCAGTGTTATTGGGTTTCCTATAAAATCATCAAAATTAATCGATAATTCTTGGAAAATTAATCAAAAAGTACTTTACCATGAGATTATTATTACCAACGTTTACTCGAAGCCGTTGTCTCTTTTTTCTCGCTTCGATATTTTATACTTGGTAGCGCGGTCGGGTCGACCTTTGTAATTGGATCCTTCGCACGAGGCGCCGTCCGTGACGCCACTCATGTGCAGCGCACAAAAACAGCACATCCTTTGCAACTCCTTGGATAAAATTGGATGATGAGTACAATACTCCTGCGGGGCGGGCTTGGAACCGATATCGATATAACATCGTTTTAATCGAACGATAAAAAAATTTAGAACTTGGGTCATCTTATCGTCAAGACAATTTTGTCGATTTTTATCGTAACTCGTTGAGATTTTACACCGTTGCTTGGCATGGATGTTAGATTTTACCATGTCGACAAATTTATCGATCGTTAAATTCCGAATTTAAATGCTCCCATTTACGATAAAATTATCGGATTTCGACGTGGTGATCGATATTTTTTTTCGATTTGGTTCCGCACTCGCACCGTTGCTTTGCTTTGAGAACTAATAAGCAATAGGTACCTACTATTAATGCAGGTAGGGAAAAAATAACGACATTTTTTAATTTCATCAAATTTAGTGTTTACAGCACGAAATCATTTTTTGTTATTATTCACATCAGATACGAATTTCTTTATCATACAATTCGACTAATCCTTTCTTATACTACTGCAATCGGAGCGAAGGTTTCAGTTTTCAGCTAAAAGTTGTCTGTCACCCAATCACATTTTTTTTTTACAATTAGTTTTTATTAGTTGCGATATAACATCACGCCTGTATTCCCCGAAGAGTTAGGCAAAGATGTACTAATGTACATCTACCCACAGTTCGCTGGTATATTTAGGTCTCATGTAACAGAGGGTGAGCCTATTGACATTAACCAGGCACAAGTCCAAACTCCGAGCTGCTGTTGAGAATTTCATAGAAAAACCCAATAACACTTTGCTCGGTCTGCGAATCGAACCCAGGACCTCTAGCATAGCAGTAGCACTTGGGAACACTATACTAACGAGGCAGTTAGTAGTTGCGATATAAGCAAAACAAATTTATAAATTATAAATGAATTCCTAGTAACAATTACTGCTACTAAATTATTCTAAGAAAAGGAAATCCTTTTATAATCTCTATAATTCAACTATCTTCTGCCCGCGACTGCGTCTGCGTGGACTTCAGAATTGCATCCGACCTGGATAAAAAGTATAACTATACCTGGATATAACTATAATCTATCTGTGTGCGAAATTTTATCCAGATCCGTTCAGCCGTTCTGGTGTGAAAGAGAAACAAACATCCATACTCACAAACTTGCACGTTTGTAATATTAGTAAGGATTATCATAACTCATCAGTTAGTAAACATTGTTCTAGGATAATTTATATACATATTTGAGTGTTTTATAGTCAGTTTGATAAATTATCACAATAATGATATATCAAACAGACTATTGACACCGTTGCGGGGGTTTCGTCAGAATCAATACAATTAGAAGTGGCGGTAGCCTAATGGCTAGGGCGTCGAACTTGCGATCATGTGGTTGCCGGTTCGAAACCCACCCATTGGACTACCGACGTGAACCCACTCGTAACACAAGCATTTGGCATAGCACGAGGGGTTAACAAGAATACTAAGTAAAGTGGGAGGCACATTACTAGTAAGCTTTAAAAAATGACATACATTTATACCATCACGCCTGTAGGAGGGGTTAGACAGAGGTATACCTAATAACCACTGTTAAATACTTGTCGGTATACTCTGGCATTGATATTATTAAATATTAAAGCATCTCTGGTCGGTCTATCTCATACCACCATCAGAAATATATTATTTTATTTATAATGGCACGTAAATCTCTTATCACTTTCACTTCACTAAAATTAGTATATTTACACAGTAGTTAAGCATTATTTTTTGTTGTTTACCTATTACACATAATACGGACTGGTAGACGCCACTCGTCACCAAGTTTAACGCCGAAAACCAGCGCTGTAGGTGTTGTCTAGTTACGGCACCTCAACAATTATGCTGAGCGTTTGACCTAGTTTTCGTACCGAGATGGCGCACGTCCCTTATTAAGGTTAGATTTCTAAAATTCCTCTGTTTTCTAGTGAACTATCTTGATTTACTTTTTGACTAGTTATTTTTTGGTTACCACTTGTATCAACACGATATTGTAATTTTTGAAGTCTGTTTGTTTACTTTACTGTCATTTATTATGTCAATATAGTATCAATATGTCTTTCATGTAAACATGTGACCATGTGTCAAGTCCTTCTGCAAGTTTGAAGTTTAGGATAAGTAGCACCTCGAGAGTAAGGTACTACTCGTAAATTGTTTATTATGTTGGCACCCATTTATTTCGCTCTGGAAACTGGCTGTATTGCCAGTTGCCATTCTATTGTTCCTTTTTTATGCTATTTTATACAATGCTGTTTAGTTTAGTTGATAAGTTTATGCTGATTTTGTTTTGCGTAAAAATGTAGTGCGTCATTGCGGACGAAATTAAAATCTTTTACTTTCTTTCTTCTTTCTAATAATAATGTATACCCACAGTTCGCTAGTATGTGTAGGTCCCATGTAATAGGGGTTCCACCAACTCCGAGTTCTTACTGAGAATTTCATAGAAAAACCTAATAATACTTTTCTCGACCTATGAATCGAACCCAGGACCTCTGGCGTAGCATTCACGCTGAGGACCACTAGGGTAATAAGACAGTTCATACAATTAATGCATCAATATTGTTTTGTACGACGAGTAGAATCATCCCAATAAAGGGTGAAAGTGACGAAAACGACATCCTGTAGGTTATTAAACTAGAGTTCCCATGCCCAGCTTCGCCTCCCAGCTTAGGTAATTTTCGTGCCCACTCTACCTACACCATGGAGGTTTAATTCTAATTAATCTAAATAATAAGAAAACAATTTTCAAAATGTCAACAGCGAATGACAGATGTGCTATGGAATTATATTATCTTGATGTCATCGTTTATTAAATATGTAGGTATATGTGTGTCAAACGCATGGTAGTGTGTGTCCTTGCATACAAACCTTCACCCCCCCTTCTGACCACTCAAAGGAAAGCATTTCTAAAAATCCTTTCTTCGTGCTCGTCTACTCGTACAGTGCAAAAAGAACCAGCATGCAAACTTTCAGGGATCTGACTCCTGTAGTTTCGGCTGTGCGTTGTCAGTCAGTCAGTAGGTCAGTCAGTCAGGATCTCTTTTTATATATATAGCTATAGGTATATAGATAACTCAATAAAACCAAGTTTTTTTAAAACAGATATTCTGTCTTGGTCTTCTCCATAGGACGCACTTTTTGGAACCGTGCAACTAGTGTTGAGTTTTTAAAGTATCTATTTTAGTGGTATATTTGTGTTAAGAGAGGTAGGGCATAGTGGAATCTAATAATTCCACTCACAATTTATTGGAGCTGCTTGACTGGGGAAGTACCTCCACCTTACAGAAAATCTTAGCCAAATAACAGAGCTCCATGCTATGTTGTGTTCCTAACAATGAGTAAGGTCGCCAAAGCTGCGCAAGGAAGCATTGTGTTGGCAGTGAGGGGGACCGGTAGTGTTTTGTTACCGCCGCTGTCATGCATGTCATGCATGTCTCTTAAACTGCCAGCCCAACTATTCCTCCTTAATTTACAGGGTCGGCAACGCGCGAGTTATACCCTTGGTGTTGCAAGCGTATATAGGCTACGGTAACCGCTTACCATCAGGCGGGCCGTAAGCTTGTTTGCCACATTAGTGGTATAAAAAAAAATAACTTTGAATATAATTTTTACATACATATAAATGTATGTCATTACATCTGCCATGTTTTTTTTTTAATTTTTTTTTTCGGAGCTTTTTTCCTTCATGGAAACATCAGCTCCATCATACTAGAAATCCAAATTACCACAAAGAAAAGCTATCCTACAAATACTAATGGGAGAGTTGCTGCTGTATCGGAGGCAGTAACCTATAAAACATTCTAGCCATCTCTGATATGGGGTCAGCCAATATACGTTGGAGAATTCCCACATCCGTCCGATTTATATTAAACTTTTTCAACAGTGACTCTCTTTCCACCTCGTTCCTGACACACTCCAAAAGCATATGTTGCACATCCTCAATTTTACCACAATTTGCGCAATTCGGAGACTCTGATTTTCTCATAAGATATGCATCCGCCATGTTGTGCGTCGCACTATGAGAACTGCTATAGAATCACCACAAATGTTCGAGAAAAGCTCTGTAATATTATTTTTTTAAATAATGATGATTTTATCTGTTGTATTTACGGTACGTACTCACATCATACGGTACTGAAATTCATGAGTTAACGAACCGTAACGAAATGAGCTCGTCTAAGAATAAATAAAAATATATTAAGACCACATTTTAATTTTCGCTCCTAGCATTATCTACTGTGACTAGAGAATTGCTATGTTTATGCCTGTTAAACAGCTTAACAAGTCGATAAGCTAATTACGAATTAAGAAACTTTTCAAAGCAGAAGAAACTTTAACAGCCTTTTGTTTCTCTCACTAATTATGTTTTAAATGGAGACTTAGAACTGTAGCCTTAGCACGAACAACTTGCGAAAAAGTATTCGTATCGTCACGATAGAGGCGCTGGTCCAAATCTCATACAAATTGGTCTCCATGACGATACGAATACTTTTTCGCAAGTTGTTCGTGCTAAGGCTACTGAGCTCTGCCCTATATCGAATAACTACTGTCTAAAGAGGAGGGAGTAAGGAGGGAGGACGTAGATCCTAAAATACTTGGACACAAATATTTCTTGGAATTATCTGTGTAAATCTTAGTATTAACTCGGAATTTGAATTTGTGCGCTTGTAATAAAAAATGGCAATGGGATATAACATACGCAGACTTTGAGTGTACATTAGCACACCATTCCCTGCCTAGGCCTTCGGGGATGGTATGTCACTACTGCCTATTTGGAAAGCCGAAATATTAGGCATAAATGACCCTAATTAACGTTGCGTCATTTGCAAAACTGAACCTAGGAAAACTATGATAATTAAATCAAATTACAGATTCTGCCTATTTGGTTCCACCACGATAATTTACAAAGAAAAATCGTCTATCAAATTTGATAATTTTGTATCATTAGCGGGCAACACCGGCGCGTACGTCACTTCCCGTGTCATGGCCGCTGAGATTTGGTGATAATCATTATTGATGATTGCGACTGTATAGATACTTTGGTTTTTGTTGCAACAGTATTACCTACATTGTGGTGTAAGTCATGAGCGGAGAATCTTATGTATATACTTTATTAGATAAGTTGATATGTTCAACATTTTTCATTCTTATTAATAGATCAAAATACAAATTATAATACAATTTTAGTTCATTTTTAACGTTATTATTATTTGATATTAACAACAGCTTATTTAATATATAATATAATACCTACTGTGCTTTTATACAAATTTTATCCTATATGTTGTGCATATCTATGATTGATATTAATCCTAGTCTTTGTCTCTGTATTTTGCTACTAACCAATGTTTGTGTTTATATTGTTGATGTGCCTTATGTAAATAAATAAATATAGTAAAGTTTTTCTAACCTATTCAACTAGAGGCCGTAACAAATCTTTCTCCGGGAAAGTGGTTTGTCATCACGAGTAAAAAGACATGTTTAAAGGTATTACATTGCTCAATGACCTTTGTTAGTCACAGGAATTGCGAGGTTGCTTCACGCGGGGTACTAATAAGGTTGCGGGTATTTCTTTATAAGTTTAAAATATTTAAAGAAATAAGAAAATATAAACAATACAAATTGTTATTTGCGTCATTTAATTTTTTTTTTTGTATAATATTCATGTCTAACTCTTAAGCTGTTAGAGAGAAAAACATACAAATTAGGTTAAAAAAGGACTATTTACTTCAATTACTATTCAAAATTGGGGCAAATTTATAAAAAATTTAAACAATACAATTTGTTTGTGATGACCTTAAGTATAACATATATTTTTATATGGCAAACATACATAAGGATTCCACTAGAATTCTTTAAAGCTAGGGTGTTTTTTTGGATTTGAGCGATTTAATGCCCTTAAGTATTTTAGACTAATTATCAGTCACCTTATAGATACGAGTATAGATTTGTAAAAATTGTTCTAAGATAATAATATAATATACTCGGCTTATTTTCCGTTAAAAATAATAACCCTAGAAAACCCAATGAGTGATTGCACGAGTGATTTATTCACTGATTCTAAGTAGTGGATTTTATGGAGAAGAGTTGAAAAGAAACTCCATAGTCACTCCTTTAAAAAACGATTATCTATACCTTTTATTAAAATTATAACTAGTCGACGTCTGTACATTATAGATATTTAAAAAAAAACGAATAAAGGGGTCTTTATTAGAGCAACAGAAGCCAAAATATAAATTTTTAGATTTGTTGTCTATATGTCTGTATATTTGTACGCGCATCACGCAAATACTACTGCATGGAATTGAATGCAGTTTTCACCGATGCTAGAGGTCTAACATAAAATCTGGTGCATGTTTCATCTTGATACGTCGCCTATAATCGGTCTTATAGTATGTTAATCTTTTTGGGACGTGAGTGAAAATGCGAGCAATAGCTAGTACCTAATATTAATCTTTTGTAATATTAACAATTTTGTTTTAAACAATTGCTGAGAATTATGCAGTTTTGATGTGTAAAATTTATGCAACATAATTAAAGGATTGCCAGAACAAAGCTGACCATAACCGATAGACAGCACAAACCAAAAAAACCAAATAGGTAGGTATATCACACCCACAAACACCTGAAGCAACTATTTGAATCTACATATATTTATTCCGTTTGGAGATAGAAATACTCGGCACAAAAGTTGAAAAATAATGCATGATATTTATATCTACAATGTTTCTGTTTTTTTATGTGATAGGAGGGCAAACGAGCCGACGGATCGGCTGATGGTAAGCGATTACCGCCGCCCATGGACACACGCAACACCACAGGAGTCACAAGTACGTTGCCGACCTTTTAAAACGGGATTGGCCATCCGGTAACCTCACTCACTCGGCGAAACACAACGTAAGCGTTGTTTAACGCCGGTTTTCTGTGAGGCCGTGGTATCACTCCGGTCGAGCCGGCCCATTCGTGCCGAAGCATGGCTCTCCCACGTAAAAACTTCTCCTTTAACTTCTTTTAACTTGTAGACACTCACTCTCTTTTAACTTGTGCCAGCGCCGATTATCAAAGATAGTGCCAACTCATCGTGGTTTGACGACCGTACAGACATACATTCCTCTGTATAATAAGAGTCAACGTGTTAGATCTGATTGACCGCTTCACGTTAGCATGACGACTTAGATTTTTAAGACAGGTAGCTCCGGAGTTCTATTGTAACTAGGATTCTGTCTAGACACCTTGTTGTAGTAGTAACGAACGAAAAGTGCATTCTGGTTTTTAGCGAATATGAAACATTTAAATATTTATACTTACATACTCGTATAATACAATTTTAACAGGCCGATGTCTGTACATTAAAGATAATAAAGAAAAACTAATATGGGGGGTCTTTTTTAGAGCAACAGAAGCCAAAACAACAATGTTTCGAATTTTTGTGTTTGTCTGTCTGTCTGTCTGTATGTACGCGCATCACGCAAAAACTACTACATGGAATTGAATGCAGTTTTCACCGATATATTGCTAGAGGTCTAACTTAAAACCTGGCAAAGTTCGCCGGTATATTTAAGGTCCCATGTAATAGGGGCCAGCCTATTGCCATTAATCGGGCATTCCAAACTCCGAGTTGCTACTGAGAATTACTGAAACCGAGTCAAGCAAAGTGTTATTATACTTTGCTTTACCTGGCAATCAAATCCAGGACCTCTAGAGTAGCAGTAGCGCTTGAGACCACTAGACTAACGTTTGAATATTAGATAAGGAAATAAAACTAGGTACTTTTTAAGGATTTTATCGCGTTTTATTACCTTTATATAAAATATGTTAATGTATATGTTTGTATAAAAATTATTAACATAAAATATATGTATGTTAATGAAATAAATATTAAAATACGTGATAAAATCCGTAAAAGACTCCTCAGAAGATTTTGAATAATGGCATAATTTGTACGGCTCTATATCCGTTTAGATTGCCTTTTGTCATCTATAATAAAATTATAACAAGTCGATGTCTGTACATTATAGATATTAAAGAAAAACTAATATGGGGAGTCTTTATTAGAGCAACAAATAAAAAAAATTAGATTTTTTGTCAGTCTGTCTGTATGCTGTCTGCTGTACGCGCATCACACAAAAACCTGCATGGAATTGAATGCAGTTTTCACAAATGTATTTGTAGGACCTATACTAAGTATTTTAATCTTTTTAGGTAATAAATAAAAAAACAGAAAACTTAAAATCAATGCCAATCGAACCCATCACGTCCAACAGGCGCTCTTCCTACTACTGGACAAATCCGGTATCCTGACTGATAATATTAGATATAATTGAATATAGAAATACCTAAATAAAAATAAAATGTAAGATATATTATTTTTTGTTACACACCAAAAATTATTTTAATAATATAATTAAATTAATATTTTTAATAAATTATAAAAATGTAAAAAAAGTGCAGTCGTTTCGTAAGCATTAACCAGAAGGCCAATTCAAATAATTAAGTTCTTAATAAAGCTAGCTTTACCTTGGCCTAAGCGAGACTGCAGAGGTCCTGCCTTGGCTAGATTCCCAGGACGAGCAAAGTGTTATTAGGTTTTTCTATGACATCATCTATTTCTGTGTCTAAACCATACCCGTAAACTGTGAATATATTTTAGTACACCTCTGCCTAAAACCTTCGGGGAATACAGGCGTGATGGTATGTAGGTAGGTACTTAAAATGAACATTATTAGTTGAATATAATTTCGACCTTATCCGTCTCGTAAATGTATTGATTACCTTGAACCAAAAACCAACATACCTCATCGGATTGATATCTTATAGGGCACTGAAAATAAATCAGAATAAATATCCTGAATAGTTTTTAAATACCAGAGTTGGTTTTCGGGTTATAATACTAAGTAGGTACATAGTTATAAATTATTTATAATTCATTATTTTTTTTAAATATAGACCAGACTAATAAAATTAATGCATTTTGTTTATTTTTCGTGCATCCAAAAGTTCAATGTACTTTAGAAACTTAAAATATAATGATTAGTATGTATTCGTTATTAACTACGTTTTTGATGACCTCGGTATCTGTCTGACTGATACAGTAGCTTATTTTACAGCAAGTAGACTTCCTGACGACACACTTCACGGATTATTTTAGCCAATGTGGAGCAACTACCATCAGATATTTCCAAACGCAAACCAAATTCTGGACAAATCTAATCAGGTCACAATGCTATCAAATTTTCGTGCATTTTAATGTTAATAACAATTATCATACTTAATTGTTTTTATGACAACCATGATCGAAACGTTACGATAATACGATTAAAGTGAGAACCTCCACCCATCCATAGACTGTACTAAGGCAAGGTAAACTTAACTTTGCAGGTCGATTCAGCCATTGCTGAGATAATTTCCTAATTTTAAAACCTATAACTCTATGCTCGGCCTAGAAACAGAACCCAAGTCCTCATGCTTAACCATCATAAGTTAGTCAGTATAGTTTTGAACTCTATCGAATACAGACGTGCTCTTTAGCAATATTTAATAATTACATTATATTTTAATATTGACCTCCTTTAGTATATTACCGCTGTAATGCATTTTTGCTTATTGTTAAGTTCAGTAAATAATGCAAACGTGAATAAGTGCTAGATAAAATGGAATACAGCCCCTCACATTCGAGGGGGCTAGTGCAACCGTCCACCACACCGACGAAGACGACAACCCAGCAGAATCCAGTCCATCCTGACAATTTGGTTGAAGTTATATCCACGCCTGAGATCCAAAAATGGATGTCAACAATTGAACTGCATTTGAATGAAGTTTGCTCTATTGCCGGGGATGGCAAACTCAATTCAGAACAGAAAATGAAAATTTCAAACCTGTGCCGTAAAATAGGATCAGGTACCTCACAAATGGCAGTTGTATATCAGTCGCTGAAGCAAAAAACCCTCCAAGCGTACAGCATGATTGAAGTCCTGAAAGAAAAACGCGACCTGACGGAACACCTTTCGGAGCTCAAGCAGACTATACAGGACTCAGGTGCTGCAGGAAATGTTTCTTTTGCCGATATGGTCAAAAAAGGATCCAATAATTTCGTTCGACCTAACAATTTAAGCTCAGTAGCTATTTATCCCAATGATAAATTAAAATCTAGTGATGAAACGAAAGACCTCGTACAAAAAATTATACGTCCAGAACAAATGAAGTTACAAGTACGTGGAGTCCGCAAAACCAAAAATGGAGGAGTTATTGTTAGTACAGAGACAAAAAATGATGCTCAAAAACTTAAGCAAGCAGTCCAGGTCTCTACGTCCGGACTTATGGTCGACGAGCCCAACAAGCGCAAACCCCGAATTGTGGTTGTAGGAGTACCAACATCGATGACGGAAAATGAGGTTTTCAAGTGTATATTTGAACAAAACGTAGCCGACAAGTTTGCAGCATTATCCATAGAATCTTTTTTGACAATGGTTAAATTAAGCCACAAATCTGGGAAGAAAGATGCTTCGGTCTGCAACTACGTAATAGAAGTTTCAGCAAATATACGTAAAGCCCTAATCGTACAATCAAGGCTTTTTATAAATTGGACGTCTTGTCCTGTCAGGGACTTTACCCTAGTTACAAGATGCTATAAATGCCAACAATATGGACATGCAGCAAAAACATGCAGAGACGCAAATTCTACGTGTGGACACTGTGCTGAAGCAGGTCACTCGATGGCAGAGTGCCCGAAGAAAGCTGAAACACCGAAATGTGCAACATGCTCACGCTTTAAAAAGCCCAACAATCACAAAACCGGAAACACAGAGTGCCCTGCGAGGAAAATAGCAGAATATAGATATATAAACTCTATCGATTATGGGGACACCTAAGACGCCGTTTCGATTACGTCATTTAAAAACGAGACACTCGTGTTTATATTTAATACCACTCCACTGCCCTACTAACCGTCAAATTGTCGCTGTGTAAGCAAATTACTCGCCTGCAGTATGAAGTAAAAAATGAGTACTGCGTACAAAGATGAAAGCGATTTATGGAATACTGACATTAACCCAGTTTACTTTTTTTAACCTAGTTTACATACTGCTGATGCTAATACTTCGCGAAATCATGTTTATCTTAAATAATTTAATTAATAAGGATAGAATAAGCAAAATAGGTTTAGTTTACCATTTCTAATCAATGGATTTCTTTTATTTCTCTGTAATTCATGTTAAATATTGTTTGAGAATTGTGTTTACAAATAGCAATTACTGTTAGCTCTTCTTTCGCCTGTGACACAGGTTTATCCTAGTACAGGCACTAAATATTGTTATACCTTTATAATTTCTATGATTTATATTGTATTTTATCAATTGTATGTTTTTGGAATAAATATTATTATTATTATTTTTCTTTTCTTTATGTTTCTTCTCTTTTTGGGAGAGTTCTAATTACCTCACATGCGGGCCGAAGCCAAGCGTGTGAAGTTTATATTGAGAATGTAGATGATAGTGTAGAAGATGTTAGAAACTTTCGAGTTATACGGCAAGTGTTAAGAATAGTAGCTTTCTGGAGAATGTGGAGTGTGTAGGTAGGCATGTTTAAGGTGTTGAGGCTTTGTGTAAGAGATTTAGGTATAATACCTGTAGATGATAGAACTATGGGAACAATGTGTACGGTTTGTGCTTTCCACTGAGTTTTAATTTCTATAGCAAGATCCTGATATTTGTTTAGTTTTTCTGATATTGCGCTTTGAATGTTGTGTGAGTTAGGTATAGCTATATCGATTAAATAGACGATTTTATTGGCTTTATCGTGTACAGTGATATCGGGTCTATTGTAGTGAAAGGTTTTGTCAGTTATAATTGTTCTATCCCAGTACATTTTATGGTGTTGATTTTCTAATATGATCTCAGGTTTATATTTGTAATACGGATTCATATCTGTTATTAGTTTGTATTTATGTGCTAGGTGCTGGTGTATAATTGAGGCCACTTGGTCATGGCGGTGTATTATTATTATTATTATTATTTCATGGATCATAGATGGAATTATGCCTACGTGCATAAAAATCATATAATAAATCAAAATACATGACCCATACCTACATGTATGGTTTCAAAAGAATTTATAAGAAACAATAGTTCTGAGCTTCATAATGAGATTTGGTGGTTATACGGCCGGATTCTGATGCATCACGCGTGATGACAAGGGGCAGTGTAAAGTGGTAAGCGGTAACATTTCAATCGCTACCTTATTGCTGAATCACGGTGGAGCTGTGGCTTAGATTCGTTGAGACAGGATCAGAAGTTCCAAGTGACGTTTTAGGTACGATGTACTCCGACCTCGTTATAAATTATTATTGTATTTTTATGATATTAACTGCCTATTGGTCCTGAGTTCGATTCCCAGGTCGAGCAAAGTGTTATTAGGTTTTTCTATGAAATTCTCATAGTTTGGACTTGTGCTCAGTTAATGGCAATAGGCTCGCCCCCTATTCCATGGGTCCTAAACATACCGGCGAACTGTGGGTATACATTAGTATACCTCTGCCTAACCCTTCGGGGAATATAGACGTGATGGTATGTTACGTTACTCCGACCGACGATGTTTATATCCGCATGCAATGTGAATCGTTTTGACCAATTTTAAGGCATAAGGTTTTAATTATTTAAGGCGAAAAGCCTATAGCAATTTAGTGAATATCACTTATTACAATAGTGGAAAAAATATCCATTACGCAAAATTATACGAAGCACTGCCAGACAGTTTACATAAGGGGCAGTACCTATACAAATTGCAATCTATCGTTCAACTCGGATATCGTATCCAAAAAATTACGTTTTGAATTTGAATTTAAGTTTTCGACAAATCGAGTGATCATAAATAATATTATTGCCATATATTTTTATTTCGATTCGAAGTCGAACGTTAGAATTGCCAGTTTCTTATCCAGTGATTTCGAATCCTCGCACCGTAGCCGTCACATTCTGCCATCATTTGATAAATGAGCAAACGTCTACGCATTGTGGTGCCGACGCGTCTTCATTTGTGATATTCAATCGGATTTGTATCTCACAGCTCCGTATGACACAATTAATGAGTTGAAGCTGACAGTTCAACTCGTATAGTTGATTTTTCTTCCTCAAAAAATCATGGCGTCGGTAATAAAACTTTTTAGGTTTTTACAGTTCTGGCAAAGTAACTGTGCGTGTCTGAAATTAGCTGTTCTCAGCTGCAAGAAAATTCATTTTATTAAGTGATTCTGTGCAATAATTTCGAAATGATGTACTACAAAATATGAATACTTTCTTTTCACTGCATTTTAAACGTAAAATTTACCAGTGCGCAACCATGTGCAATACAATTTCCTAGACGCACAGTTATTTCGTCGTATCTGTAAAAAAGTAAAACGTTATAATATAATTTTTCAACATTTCATCTACAATTATCCTTGTCCCGAGTCACTTTCGGCTAGAGAGGGTTTATCACAGATATATCATATCAGATTCGCTCGAAACTCGACTCAAGTATGAACGAAACCATCCATGCTGCTGAGAATAAACTTTAAGGAGATGTACAGACTATATTACACGCTATATTATAGCGAATTACGGCTAAATTCACTATGCTGGCCTTGTGTAGGCAGGCTAAAAGATCCGCAGGCGTCGCGTCGGCAAAAGAGATGGTACCAGCCATCTGAAGGTAAGTAGTTATCGCCGCCCATGGACATTGCTCTCGTGTTGCAGGTGCTACGTTGCGTTACGATGACACCTTTAAGAACCTCAACGGACTGCAGATTGCCGAATAGTTCTCTAGCTAGTATAGATTACTTTCATCTTTTCAATCGCAAAGCAAACACTAAACGGTATGCCGCAGGAAAAGCGGCGACCTACTGAAAACAAGAAAGAAAGAAAAGAAAAGAATCTGCCCAGTAACATTAAACAGTATATATATTTTAAGGTTTTGCTCTTGACCTCAATCTTGCCTCTAAATTACTACTTATATACACAAAAAAGTATTAGCAATTACGATGAATGTGTATGTACCTTACTATCTTGTACCAAGATAGCTATGGTGATAAGGTCAGTGAAACATATTTGCCAAGCCACTATTTTTTCATCTAGGTAAAAATTCGCCACTCACTTCAAATCAAAATCCATAGGTACCTAATTTATTAATTACTAGCTTCCGCCAGCGGCTACGCCCGCTTTATCAACGACCCATGTCACTTCCCAGAACAAAATAATCAAATAATTTTCCCGTTTTTGCAACATTTTTTAATTGTGCTCCGCTCCTATTGATCGTAGCGTGATGAAAAGTATACTATAACCTGCCCAGGAGTATGAAGAACAATTGTACCAAGTTTCGTTGAAATCCGTCGAGTAGTTTTTGTTTCTATAACGAACATACAGACAGACAGACAGACAAAAATTTTACTGATTGCATTTTTGGCGTCAGTATCGATCACTAATCACCCGCTGATAGTAATTTTGGAAATATATTTCATGTACAGAATTGACCTCTCTACAGATTTATTTTAAGTATAGAAGATGATTTTTGTCTATGCTTACATGTATTTTATTTGATGATGGTGTATTCGATTGATCAATCAATGGTTATATTTTCTCAGCACGAAATATTATTCATGTAGGTACTTATATTTTTACACTTTACGGCCATAACTTGGACCAACCATCAAATAATTGTTCGATCCGAACAAGGAGCAATCACTGGCCATTCTGAATACCTCAAACAAATCTTTGTTCCTGTAACACTAGTAGTCTAACACCGCGGCACCTATTGTGCTGACCCCGCCACGTGAGCGTGATGTGGAACTTTAGCGTCCTTAACTATTGATTGAAGATGGAATTCTATATGTTATTAGGGTAGACTGAAATGTTTTTAGGCTTTAAATATATTTATTTCGGTAAAAAGATCTTAAGAGGTTTTTTCCTTTCTCCATTCAGGTACCATTAAAACAAATAACAGTGAAATATAAAATAACTACAATTATTTTATTATACTGTTGAAATGGCTGCATTTTAAGAGATTTTTATCTGTAACATAACATACCATCACGCCTATATTACCCGAAAGGTTAAGCAGAGCTGTACTAATCCACATCCACAGTTCGCTGGTATGGTTAGGTCCCATGTAAGAGGGGGCGAGCCTATTGCCATTAACTAAAGAAGCGGCAGTAGCTTAATGGCTAGGGCGTCGGACTTGCGATCATGTGGTTGCCGGTTCAAAACCCACCCGTTACACTAACGTGAACCCACTCGTAACCCAAGCATTTAGCTTAGCACGAGGGGTACACAAGAATACTAGTAATGTGCGACCCACATTATTAGTAAGCAGTTTAATTAAAAAAAAAAAAACATTAAATAGCAGAACGTACACATACGCTCACGCCTTTCTCCCATAAGGGTAGGTAGAAAGTATAGACCGCCACTTGCATACTTTGTAGCGACATCTACCGCGCTACATACAAACTATACGAACAAGTCCTGAATCGCGCAAGTGAAGTTTGCAACGCAACTTGGATATATACAACTGCCCGACATCAACCGTCGGGCCGTGGCCCGCCAGGCAAAACACCCGCCTGGTCGGAGGATCCTCCCTTTGGTGTGAGGGGCAACATACCTCGCTCCTCCACAACTTCTTCCACATTCATACATCTTCTCATACCTACGCGCCGGTTGCTAATAGTACTTACACACCTAACCTTTTTGAAGGATCTCGTCAATAAAATCGGCGTACGTCCTTCTAACGGAGTTTATTACCTAGGTACCTACTTATACCAAAATAACGCTACTAATGAATATGTTATAATAATATAAAGATCTGTAAAGGAACCCCATAATAATTTACTCAACAATGGGAATTGAACCGTGGACCTGTAGGTAAGCAGTCGTGTTATGATCATTTGTTGAATGACTCAATTTGGTTGCTAATAGACCTGACAACCGCACAAAGGTCATAGCTATGCAACGTCAACGTACTAATTACACACCGCCAATTTGTGGACGTATGGGCACAGTAAATTGTTATCCTTGCTATATAATGGTCTACGAGCTTATTGACGCTATTGCTTATTTTAAGCTCTGATCCTAAACTAATTAATGTAGAAGGGTAATTATACTATACCTATGTAGGTACTTGGCACGTAATCATTTTTTATAGCTACACGCAACAGCACAAGTTCCTGAAAATAAAAAGTACCTATTTATTTATTTTACCAAAAGAAATTGCTAAGTTGTTATTTAAAGTTATTGTCCCATGAAAGGTCTCGGTAGCTTACTTAGCTAAAGTTTCCGTTGTGTTTATCTGGAGTGACGCAGGTTCAAACCATAGAAAAATAAAACAAAGTTGGGTTTGTTACGACACTTGTAACTTGAGAACGGCTAGCTGGAGATTTTTATGATCTTTGGTTTGTTGGATTTGTCTGAAAAATTTGTTTGAAAAAAATAACGAAAAAGAACATTATGAAGAAAATTTATTTTCTCATACATTTCGTATCGGGAACGGATTTGACAGACATAAAACACGGATTCTGTGCATTGTCCGAACTCCTCATAAGCTGCTGGTGTGATTTTGTTTTTTTTTTTGTGTATGTTTAAATGGGTTCCTGGATGGTTTAGATTCACAATTTAAGCCGGTAGATGGCACTGCAATCGGGTTCTACGATTGTATTTTATATACAAGGCAACACATGAGAAAGAGATTGAATGATTGTTGTGACGGCTGATAGGGATGAATGGAAGAAAAGGCCATGCTGCGCCGACCACAAATAAATTGGGCCAAGGTCAGGAAGATGATAATACAGGGTAGGACAAAGTTTTCTGAGCCCGCTAGTCTTAGATAAAAAAATAAAATTAAATTTAAAAAATATATTTTTTTTATACACATTGAGCGATTTTCCTATTGGTGCTGTAAGTGGAATAGCTTAGATGATGCTCAAATCATAGGTGCTCAAAATATTGCTGTTGAAAGAGGAATACTCCAGAAATATTACCATAGTATATAGTAATCCAGCTGAAGCAACCAAGGAAATCGTTATAAAATGGCGACGCTTATCAGTTTATTAACCAACTAATATTTACAGTGATATACTTCTACGTGTTTTGACTGATTTGATTTTGATCATGACGACTACACATAGGTATAAGTTTAAGGTCAAATAAAGAGAAACCATTATAAACATATAGATGCAATTTAAAGTGTGGATACATAGTTAATTTAGTGAAGGAAATATTTGACTTCGGGCAGTATTCGAACCTGCGTCTTCTGGTTGTATTCACCAGACGCTATGACCACTCAGTCACTGCGAGTGCCACCCGCCAGATCTAAACTTTTCTTCGTCTTCGTGAATTTACGTCTTTAAGGTGACCCTATTCGTTATCCTATATAATCATCTGCTTCCCCTGTTAAAATACGAGCGTAATAATATCTTACCTCTGTTTGTTCCCAACGATGAGTTGTGCATTTCTGGGTACACATTGAACTGATCATTTTGTAATATAATTATATTGTTCAGAAGTTTTTTCCTGACTACAAATTATGGACGAATAGAATTATTTCGAGGACCATATGATTGTAGGCTGGGTAGTGACGATGCAAGTTTGGGCGCTTATTCTAGTTATAACTTACGTTATATACTCAATTTTTTTTCGATATCCAATCATTTACTATTCCACTGCAGGGCACAACTCTTCTTTCAGAAAAAGAGGGATTGTGTTAGGCATTGTCGTTACTGATATGATATACCGAGGATATATTTAAAAAATATATATACGAGGGATTTTTGTAACAGTAGTAATAGAAAAGAATTATCTTTAGAATTTTTGTTTGTTTATCTGTATATCTGTCTACGTTGTTTCATTACGCAAAAACTACTGCATAGTTGGATGCAGCGATAAGGAGGTACTAAGTAAATCATATTCGGACACGAGTGAAACGAGCAACTGCTAGCAATAAATAACACTTAAAAATTTCAGAATAACCGCCTGGCGCGGTTGTCAGTCCGTGACGTCATCGACAGGTGGCAGACAGCACTTGTGCCCTCACTCACATGACGTCGAATTCGGTACTTTCTGACACAATGGTACTTGAGAGTTTTTTTAAAAGGATCCCGCCACCGAATCGCTTGTATTGACCGTTTTATTGAGATGTGTTTATCTTTCTAACGTCCGTAAGTACAATAATAGTTTGAAGTAGGTAGGTACGAAAAAAAGTGCAACGATTTATTCCTGCCATCTACTTACTAGATATAAGTATCTATCGTTTCCGTACAAAAGCTTATTTAAATCCATTAAAATGTGGGTGCTGGAATGATTTCAAAATTTGATTATGTTCAGCAACATTCGTTAAATTCTAATTCATTGAACTTTCGTTAGTGCCTATACCGAGCGTAATTATTAAATTATTGAACAAATAATAATAATGACTGCTTTATGAACCTAGTACCTAGTCGTAAACACGACTGAGATGCTGGTTGGCTTGTGGATCTAGTACAATAATAGTATACCTCTGCCCAATCCCAAAGGAAATTTAAGGAAGTTTCCGATGCCGTTTCCGAGCCGATGTTTAGAAACCTAAGTGTAAAGACCCTGACCAGGCACCTGTACCTGTACCTGTAGGTACTTGGTTATTTTTAAATGACCGGCCAAATTTACAGAGGCTGTTCAGAATCGATAATAATTATTTTCGACATTAAAATAAAACTACTTTTTACGGATTTTATCGCGTTGTATTGATATTATTTGATTCCCGACGTTTCGTATCCTTTACAGCATCCATGGTCACGGATAAACTAAATTGTTGGACGTCTTATTGTAACATTAAGACGTCCATCCGTAAAAAGTTGTTTTATTTCAATGTCTAATATTTGCGTAAGTGTCAGAAACCAGTAAATTATTATTATTTACTAGCTTTTGCCAGCGACTTCGTCCGCGTGGAATAGTTACTTTGTTCCCTAGTTCTTCGCCCGCGGTTTCACCTGCGTTGCCCCGTTCCTAAGGGTTGTAGCGTGATGTTTTATAGCTTGAAACCTTTCTCATGAATCACTCATTTTCCCAACATTTCCCTTCACTGCTCTGCTCCTATTGATCGTAGCGTGATGAAAAGTATACTATAACCTGTGGTTTGGGCTGTGCGTTGATAGATCACTATGTCAGTCAGTCAGTCACCTAACGTAAGAGTAGACAAATATAATCAGAAAGCTCCGAACTGCTAAGCTATCGGGAGTTACACGTGTTATTGTGAGTCAACCATAAAAGATAGACATTTGCTGTCGTGGAATATTTTTTATATAATTTTAAGGAGAACATTTCCGTCATACATGATTTCTGTGTAGCTTTAACCATTAAGGCTGCACACGCGACGGAAGCTTAAAAAATGGAGTAAGTTCTCCGGTTTTCCCAACATTTCCCTTCACTGCTCTGCTCCTATTGATCGTAGCGTGATGAAAAGTATACTATAACCTGCCCAGGAGTATGAAGAACAATTGTACCAAGTTTCGTTGAAATCCGTCGAGTGGTTTTTGTTTCTATAAAGAACATACAGACAGACAGACAGACAGACGGACAGACAGACAGACAGACAAAAATTTTACTGATTGCATTTTTGGCGTCAGTATCGATCACTAATCACCCGCTGATAGTTATTTTGGAAATATATTTCATGTACAGAATTGACCTCTCTACAGATTTATTATAAGTATAGATATAGATTAGAAATAAAAATGTTAAAAAATCACACATCATTTTTTCCTGTCCGCCTCTAAATTATAGAATGCGTGAATATAGTTATCCACTACACCATTCAGTTCAATAACCTAAATAGCAAATATGAGGTTATAACTACTTACATATGTTCGACAGCTCAGGCACACGACCTCAAATCCGTTAATTTTATGAATTTAGGTTTTTTTTTCTGACATTTTCAAATGAATGTTTTTACAATAGGTACATTTAAAGTGGTTATTTGATAATAATATTTAAAATGCACTTTGGGTTTGACTTTTATGCCTTTTGGGTTTGAATTTTAAAATTTGGCTGGTCTTTGAAATTTAACCCTGTTAATGTTCACTTATTTTCCCCCACGAAATGAAAGTTTAATACAGAGGACAGCAATAATCAAAACTGCACTGACTTTGAATGACATTGCATGCGAAGCTATATTTTGGCCGTCATTAGACTCAATTTGGTATTTTAAGATACCTACATAAAATAGACACGACACGTTAACCTTAGTTGTACCGCGCCACGAAACCTCTCAAAATATACGTATGGAATTGGCATTAAATAATAATCAATAATAACTACCTCGTTAGCCTAGTGGTCTTGAACGCGACTGCTACGCTAGAGGTCGATGGCCAGGTAGGTTTGATTCCCAGGTGGAGCAAAAATGGTTGGGTTTTTCTATGAAATTCTTAGTAGCAGCTCGGAGTTTTAGAATTTATGCCCGGTTAATTTGTGTTTTTATTGGTGTACAAGTATTTTTAAATAAATAGAAATGTACAAATTTTATATCAAACTCGTGAACTAATTTTCAGTGTGTACATGGTATTTATAGGTATGGTAGATATTTTTTTTTAAACTTTTTAGTGCTATAAGAAATAGTTTTAATTGACAGACTTTATTAAAGAGGTTCTTGATTTTTTTATACCACTAAGGTGGCAAACAAGCATAGTGCCCGCCTGATGGTAAGCGATTACCGCAGCCTATAGACGCTTGCAAAACCAGGGGTATCACTCGCGCGTTGCCAACCCTGTAAATTAAAGAGGAAAAGTTGGGCTGACATGTAGGTGTTTTGTTACCACCAGTCCCCCCAACTGCCAACACAACGCTTCCTCGCGGAGCTCTGGCGACCTTGCTCATCGTTAGGAACCCAATATAGCACGATTTTCTCCAAGGTGGAGGTAGTTCCCCAGTCGGGCGGCTCCGATTGTGAGTGGAGTTATTCGATTCCGCTATGCCCAGCCTCTCTGGATGGGCAGGTTGCCTAATTTTTTTAATTTTTAGTAGCAGCCGATACGTTACGCTATTGAAAGGTCACGGTAATTGGTGCCTATATATCCGGCTCCAATCTCTTCAACATAACCCGCTAATAAAAAAATAAGATAAACTAGACGTTTTATTGTACAAAACATTCCTTCTTTATTATATGCAAACGATTTTAAGCGCTTTATTTTTATCGCAACTATCAAAAAGGAATGGATCAAAAGGGTAACAGGTGCCGATTTTTTTGTCGTAGGGGTGATGGCCCCGTACGTACACAGCGTAGTCAAGCATCACTTGATTTTGGATTAACATCGTGACAACCCTCCAAAAGCTGACATCCATGAAATGTCCGGATAATTGGATGGATCAACTCATTTTAGTGGAAAATTTAATTGTAATTTAGTTGATATAGAAAATTGAATTTGTATATATAAAAGTTGTATTTATATATATAAAAATAAGTACATATTGAATTTATATATATTATTATGTATATTATAAAAATTTAATTAAGTAGGTACGTACGTAAGTATTCGTTTATGATTTATTAGCTATATTTTACAATTATTGTCAACTTGAAGGAGTAATAGCCTAGTGGTATGAGCCGTAAGGCTGCGAAGGTCTCGAGGTTCGAATCCAAGGCACGCACCTTTCGGAATCATGTGTGTATTAATTATTAATTTTATCACTCGCAACGGCGAAGAAAAACATCGAGAGGAAACTTAACTTATTAATTTATTAATCCTACTAATATTCTAAACGTGAAAGTTTGTGAGTATGGATGTATGGATGTTTGTTACTGTTTCACGCCAGAACGGCTGAACTGATCTGGATAAAATTTGGCACACATATTTATAGATTATAGCCTGGAATAACACGTAGGCTACTTTTTATCCAGGTCGGACCCAATCCTAAAGTCCACGCAGACAAAGTCGCGGGCAGAAGCTAGTACACACATAATTTCAAAAATGCCTCGTTAGCCTAGTCGTCTTGAGCACGACTGCCACGCTAAAGGTCTTGGGTTCGATTCCCAGGTCGAGCAAAGTGTTAATGGGTTTCTCTATAAAATTCTCAGTCCCACCTCGTAGTTTGTGGCCGATTAATGGTAATAGGGGAACACAGGCGTGAGTATATGTATGTATGTTATTTATCCAGATACCTACAATTCTTGAATTAAAATGACAATTCACAAAAAACATGAAAAATATTGCCCATTCAATAACAAGTGTTCATAATGAAGTTGATTGCAATACAAAGAGCTAATAACTTAATTCACGAATGCACATTACGAGGGAATGCGTTTCAATGTACGACAAACAGACAATCAAATCTCGCTCAGTGTTAACGATGGTTCAGGACGGAAACTGGTCGTAAAATTAAATAACGTCAGCAGCGGACCAGCAAACGCAAATTGATGGGGTAAGCTACGACTTGGGGGAAGCGATACGGTTCTGTACTTAAAAACTAGAAAGATTTTATTTGAAACCTAACTGTTTCCCGCGGTTTCACTCGCGACCGAAAGTGATGTTATGTTTAACTCTATTAAGAGTCTGGCGGACCGAATTTTCCATACAATCGTAATACCAAAATAAATCCTAATTCAAGCACAATATAATCAAATTGCGTTATTATTCGGATTGCGATACCGGAAATCTATGTTCCTACGCCATTTCGTCCAAAATACTTCACTGGAAATGAATATAAGCGAATGCAATTCTTAATAACTTTACCATGTTTGGAACGATTTGCCGGTCGTTTATTTCCAGCGAAGTAGTAGTAGACGAAATGGTACAGTAGGAACCTAGATTAACGGTATCCGAATCCGAACAATAATACAATTTGATAAAATATTGTTTGTATTACGATTTATTTTGGTATTACGTTTTTGTGGGCAATTCAGGCTTTTAATGATGCGCGTACTAATATACAGACAGACAGACAAAAATTCTAAATATTTTAATTTTAGATGCTGTTGCTCTAATAAAAGCCCCCATATTAACACATACCATCACGCCTGTATTCCCCGAAGGGGTAGGCAGAGGCGTACTAATGTACACCCACAGTTCGCCGGTATGTTTAGGTCCCATGTAATAGGGGGCGAGCCTATTGCCATTAACCGGGCACAAATCCAGACTCCGAGCTGCTACTGTGAATTTCATAGAAAAACTCAATAACACTTTGCTCGACCTGGGGATCGAACCCAGGACTTCTAGCGTAGCAGTCGCGCTTGGGACCACTAGACTAATGAGGCAGTCAAACCCCCATATTATTTTTTCTTTAATATCTAAAATGTACAGACATCGGCCTGTTACAAATTTATTATAGGTATATAGATATAGATAAACAAACATACAAACCTTTTCTCTTTATAATATTAGTATAGTTATATAAATATTTATTTATAGAACTACAAAATACTCGTAAATATAAGCCTTGCTATAAGAAAGTATCTACGAGTCTGGTTAATTTTCAAGACTCCCTTAATTTATTCAAAGCCGCACGAAATATTGTGTATTTTTCTAGAAATGCGTTTTAATAATATGTAATTTATAATCAAGAAAAAAAAGTCGTTATTTAATTATTCATTAACATCGATTAAAATGGTTAATGGTTTTCAGCATTGATTTATTTTTATGACCGAGTTTAATGCTGATAATCACATTATTATGTAAATTTAGAAAATAACATTTAGATTCTTATCCCGAAACATAATGATCACTTTTTATTTTACTTTAAAAATGTTAAAAACTGCATATTAATGTATCGTCAACCGCATGGTTACGTACTAAGTAATTTACTTTTTGACAAAACAAATATGTCATGTAGTCTATTATCAAGTAACAATTTTAATTACGAGAATGAAATTTGTAATCTCCACACACCAATCGGGCTGTTGGAAGAAACTCTTTTTCTCTAAAAACATTACTAAAAATATTAAGTAAATCTACCTATTAAATCATATAAAAAATATACATATTTATTATATGAATTAGTAGGTAGATTGGGACTGATAAGGGTTATTTCTTAACCCTTATCAGCGTAGAATATTGATATCCCGACAAAAAATATCGTACTGTTCCGTTTGTACCCTAGTTCAAAATTATAACCACGATGATTATCACATCGGCCGACAAAGCCATAAAATTAAGGCAAGGGTTACACCCAACGATTGGAACGATACGCATTTTACTTGTCGCCCGATGACTTCATTAGTGGCAAATTAGGTAGGTACTTCATATGCCGTCGGCTTTATAATGTAAATGTGATCGTCTTATTGTTATTGGTTGAAGTATTATTCCTATACGGTTAAAAACATTTTTATTTAGATTTCTACTGAAATTATTCGTAGCTAATTTTAAAGTGACTCGTATTTAAATTTATTTGTTTTTGATAAAATTAGGTGAAGGGCTCGTAGCAAAGTTGTAACTACGCTGATTAATCGATCCGCAGATTGCTTTGTTTGCCACGGTTAATCTACGGATGGGTCCATTATTATCCCATCAAGACATCAGCAGTTCAGCAAGTATGCTTTCGGTCCGGTCCGGAGGGCCAATTCCCTATACCGGAGGCCCAATTCCCTTTTAAAAGGTCGGCAACGCGCTCGTGACTCCTCTGGTGTTGTCCATGAGCGGCGGTAATCGCTTACCATCAGGCGATCCGTCTGCTCGTTTGCCCTCCTATCACAAAAAAAAACATGAGTACACATTTTGTACCCACTTTTTAAATCTGTGCATGAGTTTTATACAGATGGCTGTCTGAAGTGTTTCATTGGAATTGAATGGAATAAGTCCTGCACATCACGAAGTTAAAATAAGGTGGTCATGTTTTAATTACCTAGGTACCTATCTACTACTCGTACATGCGATATAGATTTTACCTATGTATTACACTGTATGGACAAACCACGTAAAACCTACACCCCTTAACGGCTAACTTATACGAATGGACAGAATCATGGTGATGATTGAAAAAAATACATAAATGCGTTCCATCTGATTTGAGATAATGATAGATCAAACGGTCCATAGGGGTGGGACATATGTCTCTCATCATCCCCTGCCACCCCTTGCCAATTATTTGAGGGTGGAAAGGGGAATGCGTTGATAAAATTATTGTTAATGAGCTTTTGGTTTGGAGCGTCCGTTTTTAGAGGTGATAATTGGGTTAATACTCTCGACGTTCGTATAAATACGATGACATGACAATGTATTCCAAAAATCCGAACGAAATGCTTTAAGTCCACTTTTATAATGCGTACCGCTGGAATATAGAATGCACTTCCCGAGTGGGTATTCCCTGATAGATAGATATAATCTGGGTGTCTTTAAATCACGATTGAATCGGTTTCTTCTAGTCAAGCGCGCTCCATCGTAGATCGCCGTATCGCTTAACATCAGGCAAACTGGCGGTCAAGCGTAAGCCTATCACGAATACAAAAAAAATAAAAATAAAATATATGTACAGAGCCTTTCATCTAATAAAATTTACTTTCCTTACTGAATTTTGTATAAAAAATTAAAGAATTAAAGACGAAAAATAGCTTTTTTATTCATGGAGATATTCTTTTGTTTCATTAATTCAAAATTACTTTTACTGTATTTTTATGAATAAACTAATTGTCTCACAGTATAATGATCTTTTTTTAATGACCGTTATAATGTTTTTGCTAACATGTCTTTTTCAAAGTAGGTGTCTGAAAGTAGATACTTCATAGTAATATAATTCATAATTATACTTAATGGTATAATTAGGCCCCTGGTTTTACTTTTATGATAAGCTACTAGGTACCAATCTGATGTTGAGTAGTCATCCTCTTCTCGTTTCCTATCTTTATTGCCATTGATAATCTTTTTCTTCATTTATGTTGGCATGCACCTCACTAATATTTAATGCTGTAGTTAAAAAAATAGTTATTTTTTATAACTATTTGTAGACTTGTAAGCTTTTGTTCTGGTAGCCTTTATTCTGACCACCAATAGTCAAGGCTCTTTTGGCGGCTGTCCAATTCTCCGATTTGATTCTTATATGAAAATTATTTTGTATAGACTGCACCTACTATGTGCCTACATTGTTTGGGGCCGCAATGAGATCAATTAATAGAGACCTATATACGAACACGACATACGACATACAACATCGACAAACGACATCTATTGCATTCATTTAAAGTACACAATTAAATATACATAGTCATCTTTTTTATTTAAATTTTTGGCAATTTTTGGGCAGCCACACCAAAAAGATTGTGAAACGACTGCCTACAGAAAAATATTCCGGTCTAGGAGACTAATAAAATTAATAATAATACATATTTTGATTGCAAACACGTGCCTCATAGTTCGAAAATCCGAATTGAAAAAATTCAACATCTGATTTTGGGGCTATATAAAATATTTATAAAAATGTCTGTCTTTATTACGAAGTTTTTCATGAACATGTTATGCTTGTAAATATTCTTGATTGTCATAAAAAAGTACCGAACATTTATTGTCCTTTGTACGACCGGTACTAAGTAGTGGGTTTCTGGTACTTTTCAACCCTCAAGTGCTAGCGCTAACAGGTCATCCGTCATAATTACAGCTTATTGTTTTCCAACAAAAAAAACTCAAATAGTTCTCGACTTAACAATAGACAAACAACAAACCCTTTGCTTTAATATTTTAACGTCACTGAAAACACTTGCAAATACCAAACATGTTTATTGAACAGGGTTAAAGTGACACGTGGAGAGCGATTTATATTTTGCACTTTGTTCTGGGTTATGGTTTGGACATGTTAAGAGAATAAGTGAAAGAAATTTATAAGGGGCATATTAACGGCAGCGTTGGAAGAGGTCGCCTTAGAAGAATATCATCAGCCTATAGCAGTCCACTGTTGGACATAGGCCTCCCCAATGTGCGCCATTTTACCCTGTCCTCGACTTGTCGCATTCAGCTTCCGCCCGCAACCTTTCGCAAATCATCACTCCATCTTGCCGGAGAGCGTCCTACGCTACGTTTGCCGAGTCGCGGTCTCCACTCAAGAACACGTCTACCCCAGCGGTTATCGGTTCTTCGACTGATATGACCAGCCCACTGCCACTTCAGCTTGCTAATTCGGTGCGCTATGTCGGTAACTTTGGTTCTCTGTCGGATAACCTCGTTGCCGATTTTATCCTTCAGAGAAACTCCGAGCATAGCACGCTCCATGGCACGCTGAGCGACTTTAAATTGGTGGACTAGTCGTACTGTGAGTGTCCATGTCTCAGCACCGTAGGTCATGACGGGTAGGACGCGCTGGTTGAAAACTTTTGTTTTCAAACATTGCGGAATGGGTGATGAGAAGACTTGACGCAGTTTTCCAAATGCTGCCCAGCCCAGCTGAATCGTCCTCTTGGCCTCCTTCCTAGAAGAATATACTGGATCTTATTGCCTTATTCTTCGGAAAGGAGAAGGTGTATGAATGTGGAAGGAAAAAAAGGTGTATGCAAGAATCGTAGCAAGTGGTGGTTATAGTTTCTACCTGGCCCTGTGGGTAGGGTTCCCAACTACACTGTTAAAAACAGTATTATACTGTTTTTCACTATATTATAGTTTCTACTGTTGAACAAAAAAAAGTATACAAAATACTGTTTTTAACGTAAAAAAGCACCACTTTTTTCTAAAATACTTTATTTTCCTTATCAAAACTAAATATACTTTATTTCTTGTAAAAAAAGTTGCCAACCCTACCTGTACGACAAAGGCATGAGTGTATGTATGTATGCCTCGTTATAATGTTATTATTTTAAAGGTTTGAGTGATTGACTGTAAAGTTTCTACTCGTCCAAGAGGCTAAAGTTGCCATTTTTGATGAATCACAGTAAAATTCACGGACACAGTGACTCCACAATGAAATACATTTCCAGTACATGCTGACCATGCATTGTACAAACTTTTCGCACATTTAAAGGTCAATTTATACTGGAAATTACTCAAACCACTGTACCTATATAAAGATAATAAATTGTCTTAAATTGTGTATATAAAGTTCAACTAAATAAGTTACGATAGTTGAACACAATAAAATATATAATGTTTTTTTATTATTTATGATATCATTTAAAATACACGAAATTTTTTTTAAGATATCAAATACTCTAATAATATGTAATTAATGTCCCTATATTTTTTTGTGTATTCCAAATAATAACATAAAATAGCTACCCGTACTTAAAGTTCAAATTAAATACTGTAATATACAAAACATCACTTTACCCGCTTACCGCTCGTACCTTGAACCACAGCAGGCAGAGCAAATCGTGAGCCTTGTAAAAAAAAGCAAATATGTGGGGTGTTATCAACGAGGGTTGCTGAACAAATACAATAAAATATTATCAATTACACGCTACTACTTGCGTCGGCATTGTTACTAGCTTGTTTGTTTGGATATTCCTATTTATTCTACAAACTGAGGGTTATTGGAATAATAAATGAAAGAACGCGTGATATCTGTTTTAATTCATCACAGATCGTACGTCACAGATTCAACGCACTTCTGACTTTTAAAAATCATAAGTTATCATTTTTATAGCATAACATACCATCACGGCTGTATTTTGCGAAGATTTAAACAGAGGTGTAGAAATGTACTGTCACATGTCGCCGATAAGTTTAGGTCCCATGTAATAGGGGGCGAGCCTATTGCCATTAACCGGGCACAAATCCAGACTCCGAGCTGCTACTGAGAATTTCATAGAAAAACCCAATAACACTGCTCGACCCGGGGATGGAACCCAGGACCTCTAGCAGTCGCAGTACGTTTGGAGATCACATAGGTCGTTGTAATAGGTGGCGAATTTATTGCCACTAACCTGGTACAAATCCAAAATGAACCGCTACCGAGAATTGCATAAGACAATAGAACCCAATCTAGCGTAGCAGTCGCTCAGCAGTTATTAGAGGTTTGCAAAAAATGGTTAGGTAAGTATATATTGTATAACAATAATTATATTTCATTTTTATTTTATTTGTAAGGATTTCCAACGAAAAATACACATTATATACAATAAACATATACAATTCAGATACAATTATTACCTTGTGTTTCTTCATTTACAGGAAATCACAGCATGCATGAAAGAAAAAAAATAAAAATAATATACATTTTAATCAAATCAAGAAATCTAATTATAGATAGATATCATCCTCTTTAGAACTGCCTCATTAGTGACCCTGAGCGCGACCGCTACGCTTGAACTCCTGGATGCGATTCTCAAGTGGAGCAGTGTTATTGGGTTTTTTCTGTGGAATTCTCAATAGTATGTCAATAGACTCGCCCTCTATGGGATCTAAACTAGCAATCTAGCCAATCAAAAATGTCTATAATTTTTTTTCAAAGTAATGTAACCATCATAGGGCATAGTATGTATGGCATCTAAGGAACGGTGTCGCTGCCACCGTACGTATTGTCATTTCAGTTTCCCAGTTACGTAATTTTTTTTGGAGAGTTTTAGTCTTGAAAAGTAAAAAAATATTATATAAATAGAATCGGATCTCGATACCTAACAATACCTTTACAGGTCGGACAGGATTTTCTCAATGCACTGTTTAAAATAAATTCACCAACAGCATATACTTACATCGTGCATTATGAATGAAACTCATCAGAGGTACAAAATCTGATGTGTATGCCAATTAGAAAATACTTTTTTTTAAAAAAAAAGCTTACTAGTAATGTGGGTCGCACATTTATTTATTTTATATTATTCTTGTTAACCCCTCGTGCTAATCTAAATGGTGTTACGAGTGGGTTCAAGTCAGTAGTGCAATGGGTGGGGTTCGAACCGGTGACCACATTATCGCAAGTCCTACGCCCTAGCCATTAGGCTACCGCCGCTTCAATCTCTTAATCTAAATACATATTAACATTTTTTTAAAGAAAAAAAAACCGGATAATCACGATTCAGGCTCGCCCACCGAGGGTTCCTTACAAATTTGTTGATATACGAGTATACTTATTATAATTAATACAACTGTATAGTCTTCAGATTTTTCCCTCTACTTGTGGTTTAGGACGGTATTACTTGCAAAATTTTATAGTTCTAGGTCAACGGATAATTCTCCATAAATTTTGATTCCCTTAGAGTGTCAAAATATGCGATATTTTCTCCATAAACGGCCGTATAATTTTTTACTTAAACTTAGAATTTTCACAGCTTTAAGGGACTGTAGACCTGAGTATGGTTTTAATTTCAACAACAAAACATTGTATGTTATAATTAATAAAAAAAAACTTGATACCTCCACGAGTTCCCGAGATAAACGGTCTTGACAGACCGATGGACGGATGGACGGACGGACAACAAAATAATTCTATAAAGGTTTCGTTTGTCCTTTTGAGGTACGGGACCCTAAAAACAATGAATTATATTTTTATTTTATTTTCATATTTCTGTCCTACGTTTTTTACTCTAAATTGCCAGCAGACCTGCGAGAAGAGATTTCTTTAGAAATAAGCAGTACATTTGTACTTAATAGTTCTTATTGTTCATTTTCATTGAATTGTTTTGTGTATATAAATAAATAAGCTTTAAAGTAATTTTAATCTACTTAAGAAATTAATGACTACCTCATTAGTCTAGTGGTCCTAAGCGCGACTGCTACACTAGAGGTCCTGGGTTCGATCCCTACGTCGAGCAAAGTGTTATTGGGTTTTTCTATAAAATTCTCAGTAGCAGCTCGGAGTCTGGGTTTGTGCCCGGCTCGCCCCCTATAACATGGGACCTAAACATACCGGCGAACTGTGGGTGTACATTAAGTACGCCTCTGCCTAACCCTTCGCGTAATACAGGCGTGATGGTATGTTATGTTGTTTGTTGTCAAGTAATAAACACCAAAGAACTTCCAAATCCGAGTTCAGATCAAATTTGTATGTAAATCCGTGAGTCCTACTCGCCAGATCGATCGCGGTGGCTTAGTGGTCATAGCGTCTGGTGTATATAATCAGAAGACGCAGATTCGAATGCTGCCCGCAGTCGAATTTTTCCTTCACACAAATAACTTTATGATCTTAGGATGGCAAAATACAAAAAGATAGGTAATATAGTATAATGCAGGAGCAATAAGCCTAGTGATATTACTATTGGACTGCCAAGTCAAAGGTCTCGAATTCGAACACAAGGCACGCACTTCTGACTTTTTGAAGTCATGTGCGTTTATCACCTGCTTAAACGGTGAAGGAAAACATCGTGAGGAACATAGCACGCCTGTATTCCCCGAAGGGTTAGGCAGAGGCTTACTAATGTACACCAACAGTTCGCCAGTATGTTTAGGTCCCATGTAATAGGGGGCGAGCCTATTGCCAAATCCAGACTTCGAGCTGCTACTAAAAATTTCATGAAAAACCCCAATAACATAGCTCGACCTGGGAATCGAACCCAAGACCTCTAGCGTAACAGTCGCACTTGGAACCACTAGACTAATGAGGCAGACCCTGTAATATTTAACAAAAAAAAAATGCAATTACATTGTTATGCAGATTCATTGCTGTTCTCACGACCGTAAGTTTATTTAAAAAGATCTCTTTATTCATAGTGAACTAAGTTAAGACTTCCGCGAATCATTGTCCATTTATTACTCTCAACATTGAGAATTAATTATATTTTAAAAACGGTAGCCAGTTCTCTCAGGAACTTACTCTGAATAGAAACAAATAGAAGAGATACAGGCAGACTGGTAAAACACTAAAGATACTCGAGGACGAAGAAAAAAATAACATAACATACCATCACGCCTATATTCCCCGAACGGTTAGGCAAAGATGTACTAATGTATACCTACAGTTCTCCGGTATGTTTAGAGTCCCATGTAATAGGCGGCGAGCCCATTGCCATGAACCGGGCACAAATCCAGACTCCAAGCTGCTACTGAGAATTTAATAGAAATAAATGCAAGCGAATGCAATTTTTGATAACTTTACCAAGTTTGGAACGATTTTCCGGTCTTTTATTTCCAGTGTAGTAGTAGTAGACGAAATAGTACCGTAGGAACCTAGATTAATGGTATCCGAATCTGAATAATAACATAATTCGATAGAATACTGTCTGGATTATTATTTATTTTGGTATTACGTTTTTGTGGGCAATTCAAGCTCCGGCGGACCCCTAAACCAGCTTTATAACAAAATATTTCGGAGGAGAATCGAGCGGAAACACATTATCTCTATACACCATATTTTTATCGTTACGAGTGGCTGAATATTCGAGGTGTTCAACCCTTCTGCCGATGCCCCGACGCCGATAACATAGCACCGACGTACAAAATGTTCAGTTGTATCTAATTCTAAAAAAAGTTTAACAAAAAATGGACATCTTGTTGGGGCCATTGCATTAGGTATTAACAAAAAATATATATGTCCAAAATTTTCTAATTAACTTGTACTGACTGGAAAATATTATACTATTTAAAATTGTTTAATCGCTATCTTTTTGGGTAGATAGGTACTTTATCAAAATATTCGTTATATCGACTATGTAATAATCAATCTTTTTTTATAACCGGCTTCTAATACATCTCGCAAATATTATTAGATACCTACTGTAAACAGAATAATGAACTAAGTTGTTAACCCTCAAAGTTTAATTAATTTCTATGCTCCAAAGGAATAAATAAATAATAAAAATACTACCTCACTTGTTGTATTATCTATTGTAAACACTTAAATTCTACGTATAACGGAGGAGATCACCCACGGCACCTTTCGTACTATCGAATATAATTATATAAAAGTATGAAAGGACGATAATTAAGAATGTGTGAGATCGCCCTTTCTCTGGCCATACAGTCACAAAATCACAAGCTAAATGACAATCGATCATGCACCCTAAACCTTTGGATTAAGAGTTTTGACAGAACACGACTAAAGTGGAGACAGCGCAGGTGACCGAGTTTTGATTAATCGACTAAAAGAATCGGATCAGAATGGACTTTCACGCAAACGGATCTTATTTATCACTTGGTGTTGATAGGGTTAAGTACTTGAATAAAAGATGGGTATTATTTATCGACTAAGAAATTGATATTCAAAATTGTAGCTGCTATTCGTTTCTTAGCGTGTTTTTATTTAATTTATATTTTAGTATAATTTAATTGTACAACATGAGCAGGTACTTACAGGGTTAGGTATATTTTTACCAACGACAGAACGTAAAAGGTAGATATTTATGTGTTTAGGGTGAGAGGCTATTTTGATTGTTTATTTGTGCAAGGCTAACAAACAATAAATTGTCTTGTTTGTTAGCCTTTCAGACCGCCCCATTAGTCTAGGCGTCATAAACGCTACGATAAAGGACTTAACTTCGATTCCCTCGTCGAGCATAGTATAATTGGGTTTTTCTAAATTCTCAGTAGCAGTTATTTTAGTAAAGGAAAAATTCAATCGCGGGCAGGAACCGAACCTGCGTCTCCTGGTTAGATACACCAGACGCTCTGACCGCTAACCCACCGCGAGGCCCACCCGCTTGATCGAAATTTGCCTTTACATTCTGAATTTACGTCATAAGGTGACGTTGGCGACATCTATTGAAAAGCAAGTTACCTTGCTCGTCAACCGATATGACTTACTTTACAGTAAGTTCGATATCGTACGATGCCACCTTACCTTTTAACTATCTTTTTGTGATTTTTTTTGCATTTTCCATGCTAAGATTATAAAGTTATTTTAGTAAAGGAACAATTCAATCGCGGGCAGGATTCGAACCTGCGTCTCCTGGTTACATACACCAGACGCTCTGATCAGTAGCAGTTCAGTGTTTTGATTTGTGTCCGGTTAATGGCAATAGGCTCGCCTATTGAAACCTAAAAAGGCGTAAATTAGGGTACATTATTCGTATAAATTATTCCACCATACCCTGCGCCAACTACAGGTATGTTGTTAGGTACATAATGTTATGTTATAGTACCTATATCTTTTACCTGTGCTTGTATAAAAAGAAAGAAAAATGTTTATTCGTTAATTTAAATTATATTTTTTTGTTATAAATTGTAGTTAACGCTCTTTCGTTGTTGTCTTTAGTTTATATTTTAATTTATTAAAGTTTGAACTCCACATAAATTATTATTTTTATCATAACATTAGAATCCTACTTAAAATTAAGCAAATTTTAAGTATCCGTCTGTTTTTTGAAGAGCGTTCGGAGGAACTGTTCGAACTGTGCCGCCGTCACCTTTTCATCACCGCACCACCCGCCTCAGGAGTAGAGCCCATCCTAAAATTCTGGATGGTTCTAAAATTCCGGCTACGAACTCCGCTGGTGTTGCATCCATGGCCGACGATGACTACTTACCATCAGGTGGTAAATCCGCTCGTTTGCCGATGTCTAAAGATAAAAAAGCAACTACCTACCAACAGACTGCGGTTTTGATGGACCAACATTTTACAACCATCCCACTAAAGATAGGATCAAAGAACTCCAAAATTGTTCACACCGCTTTCCTCCCGTAATTGAGCGCACTATTATTTCTCCTCTCAAAACTATCGGATAACAAAACATTTTTTTATTATTAGTTTTTTTTTTTATTTCTCGAATTTGCACGCACAGCATCGGGCATACAAGGGGCGCGTGCGCTCTCATTACGGCCGCGGCAGGCGCGCACGCGCTCGCCACGCTCCCGCCTTCATTACGACGGCCACCATTCTCCTAACATTATTGTTTCCGCCACGCGTCTATTATAGCGGTTTTAGCTTTTTTCTCTTTTTATTCAAGTAATCGGATCGCTGGGGATTAGTAAATCCCGAGTGATATGTGATTCGATCAACATAAACATACAATTTAGAGGTTTAGAGGTTAACAGCGGTGTTAATGGTCATCGCTTATGATACTGATATTATTTTGCAGAAGTTTATATAGTTATTAAGCTGGTGACGGGTCTATTTGTTTGCGATTTGGATTATTGAATGGTTTGGTATGAAGTTTGTGTGTGAAGTAAACAATCCGTTTTACAAACTCATGGCGCCTATTGATACGGTTTTTAATACTAACTTTTAAATAGAAGAATTATTAGATAATAGTTGTATAAATCTAGTCTAAAACACGTTTTTTACAACAATACAATAATGACAAGCAACCTGATGATTAGCGGTAACCGCAGCCAAACGACACCCGTAGTAAACACCAGTGTCGTTTTAGTTACTAAATCTCATATCAATGATGTAATTTAACTATATAATGTCATTATGCCCAGTAATTTCACTAGATACATTATACTCTTCAATCCAAACCACAATAATGTTGGCACATTATTTGGTTCGCGGCCGAATTTTTGGTAATATCGTACTGTATTACCAGCCCACTCTACTACTGCCATCTCTGTAAAATTAAAAAATCAATGCAATGCATTTCAAATATCCTGAAATCCTTAAATAATTAATACTCTTAGAATTTATATAATATTTTACAAAATAATAGGTACCTATAAATTACTTTTTGTATAACAGTTCTTACTCCAGTATTTATTTTTTATCAACTAATGACCGAGATATTCTGGTTTCAAAGGAATTATTGCAAATTGCAACATTTTCCGTTGCAAAACACTTTTTCGCTTTACTTATTTCAATATACCGTTTTCAGATATTGAATTCATGATTTCAAATTTAACACGGGAAATGGAAAATAAGTAGGTACCAAAGTACTTATTGACCTACATCGGAAAGCGTGAAGTTGCAGTTCTCGAATTCAGAGATGCTTATTAAAAATACCTTGTCAACACACTCCTTTTTATCGGGACTGTATTTTCAGTTTGTAACTTATTTATGGGTATGTAGCAGATTTCTTACCTTGGGTTTTTCTATGAAATTCTCAGTAGAAGATCGAAATTTGTTTGTTCTTTTACCTGAAAAATACCAGTGGCTTATACGTTATATACTACATGTTATGTTATATAACACAGCATCAAGACTCTATTCTGCGAAGGGTTCGGCAAAGGTGTTGGAAGAAAGAAGAAAATATGTTTATTGCCACCAAAGAATACAAAAAAAAATATTACAAAAAAGATCACAGTGTCGCTTGACATCAGGCGAACTGGTGTTGAAGCATAAGCTTATCATGAAAAATGTACAGAATGTCAAAAGGAGTCGGCTCAGCAAAATATTGATCCGTGAGCTGGTTTTCAGCCCACTCCTTAGTTTTACTACTTCAACTTACAATCTATTTCAATACTCAATACTCAATATTTTATTGCATTCCATAATGTTTTACAAAGGTGGACTATAAATAAATTAGATCATTATGGACCCTGTCGGGCACAGCAAAAGATTAGGAGAGGGGAAGAGGGTTTAGCGTCATTTGGCAACTAGATTGCCCATATAGTAATCATTGTTACCTACATGAATTAATTTGTGCGGGTAATATGTACTAATGTACACTCACCGTTCGCTGGTATGTTTAGATCCCCTGCAATAGAAACAAGATTGATTACTGGAAAAAACCCAGGAACTAGAATCATAGTCGCACTTACAACAACTAGAATAATGAGGCACCCCGAAACTTAACTTCCTCAATTTTCAAGTATATTAAGGGCCCCATGGGGTGCAATTTGAGACCAGCACACGGTCATTAGCAAAGCCTGTCGGATTCTCCTCTCTACGAGGACTTAGCAACGCGTGCCGCGCGCGTGCCCTACCCTCAACGTTATTTGCTCATACCTGATTTGTTCGAATCCATTCGAACGTAGTTTTATTCGTAGTTTTTAATGTTTGTACAAGTCCATTTTGTTTGTGGTAGTTGGTGTTTTGAATGCGTAATCTTTAAATCCGTAGTGGTCTTTTATTGGGTAGGCCCCACGCCCGAATATAATATATATTTTTTTTACTTTCCGCTTTATTTTTATCTTACATGTCTGGATATATAAATATAACACATAAAAATATTTTAATCAATTAAATCAGCCTATTGCCGTCCACTGCTGAACGTAGGCCTCCCCCAAGGAGCGCCAAAAATATTTACTGATTAAATTTTTGATTGAAATGAATTAATGCCTGATATAAATGATGTGGTGGATTATTATAATAAAACGTGTTAGATTTTTAAATTAGGTTTTGGATTAAAGAAACCTTATTCTCAATAAAAACATACGGGACTGCGATATACGGGACTGCAAAACTAGTCCTACTAATTATAATGGATTGACTATTCTCAAAAACTGGGTATGAGTTCTACGTAACTCTTATTTCCAATCAGGTACTTAAATTGATCAACAAAATACTCTTTACTACAGATCTCAAACTCAGATAAGGTACATATTGCTGGTGTAATATTTCAATTTCTATGACATAAATCCATTTAATATTTTTAATAGAACCCATGATTCACTTTCCTCACATTTTAATTCAATTAATTTTAACAAAAAATAATCTATAATCCCGGCTCGTCAGTAGCGAGCAAACAAAAGCTATCGATGGGGAAGCTTCTATAGCCACCTGCGAAATACACTGCTTAAACACCCCACAGCAAGTAGATGCCCAGGTGCACGAATTCGATAAGAAAATCAGACTATTAAAAATATTAACAATAAATTTTTCGACTACTTGCATAGACCGATCAAGCTTTTTGCTCCTTTTTATCATTTTATTTTGCTTGATAACAATGCTTAGAATAAAAATAAATTCTTGCTTGTACTTGCTTGTTTAATAAAAAGAAAATATTGTCTAAGTATATAAATAATATGGCATTTTTTTCCTACAATATTTATGATATGATTCATTATTTCTACTCTTAATTATTTTACTCCTCTAATTACTATTTTGTTCTATGTTTGAGCTATCCAGGCTGTATAAATACCAGGTTTATCAAGCAATATAATGTAAGTCTAAATCGGCTCACAAAATATAGTTGCATTGGGATCGTCCTCACTTTTTTGAAGCTGATAGGTAGGTACTATAGAGATCAGTTGTAAAGAGGTAACAATACTGAGGATTAACTGTTTAAATAAAGAATAAACAATAATTTTTAGTAGAACTGTTTAGAAAAGTGAAATGAGTGAAAATCTCTCGATTTTGCTTCAAAATAGTTATAAGTAATTGTGCACTTTGCTTTTAAAATTAAATCAATAACTCGACAGTACGTACAGATCACTGATGACACCAATAACTTCCTCCCCCGACCCCTTCCTCACTTGTGGTATAATCCCATTTGTATCGCCATGGAGTGCAGGTGTGCCACGTTCGTTCATGCCTATTGGTTAATTATTTGTTAATTCTCTAAACTGTATTCATCGTACTGTACTGTACTGTACTTATCGGAACGGTAAGACTGCTCGTTCAAATATGTTTTAAAATATATTATGTTATGGTTCTTTCCTCAATAGGCCATCACAGATATTGATGTGCCACTCGCATATATGTGCTCTACTATTTCCGGACTTTAAAAGAAACCATGATTCTCTGATTTTTTTCGATATCTCTTCTTCGAGGTCGTCGGTTAAGAAATGGCGGGGTATGCTAACTAAAAACAAAAACTAAAAAATATCAAAACCATTGGCTTATTAAATAATAGTATCTTCTTCGTATTCTCAGTTTCGTATATGTGAAATGGTATTTATTTTAATAAACTGAAAATAACATTAAACGCGAACCAAGAGATTGGATTAAGATCGAAAATTGACCCAAACGTGGCCTTGGTGAGATTTGTGACATTGTAATATATTTTAAACATTTTTAGGTACCTACTAGAAACTGCGCTGATCAATCGGTCTACGCATGTGTTTTGTGTATGCCTCTTCAAGAATCAACCTGTCTGCAGAAGTTTTATTTAAAATATCTAATAGCATTCTTGCCTACCTGCTTTCAGGCTTTGTCTCCTATTTTATTGTTATTTCAGAACGGTTTTTTAACTGTTTTGTCTTCTAAATCTGTCAGTTCTTATGTCATTTAAAACCATTAAACCAAGAACCTTCTATTAGGTATATAAGGTTGTTGCATTGGACCAAGAACCTTATAGTAGATAGATAGAGTATTCTTTATTGTACACTAAAAGACAGAGCGAAAATACATAAATGTTACATGAGTAGGTACAATTGGCGATCTTATCGCTAAATGCAATTTCTTGACAACCATTGGATGGACAAGAGTTGAGTAGAAAAGACAATGGGCGATTGCAGGTGTAGGTACATACATAATAAATAAATAAATACCTAGATTTAATAATATAATTATATAAGGTTCTAGACTTCTTGCATTGGACGAAAATTATGACGATTGTAATACTCGTAGTCAATGACATTATATAGTTAAATAGAGGTAGACACGTTATCATCCTTCAAATGCGAATATTGTTTCGTGGCAAACGTGTAATTTGTAGTGTCACTTATGCGGTTGACCGCCCTAAGGCGCAGAAGTGTGTTTGACAGCGCTATTGACAGCAATAAATTTTAATTTTATTTATATGTGCCGTCTTGTGCTGCAATACTACATAAATTATTATACTAAAGTAAGAAAAGAGCATGTAGTATCTTATCACAAGTAAATTAATAAATTCTTAGCTTCCGTACAATTTATTTCATTTTTTTCGTTGCAAATAAAATTTAAAATGAAAGAAAGAGTCAGCGCATGCCTTATTAGTATGAGAGAAAGGGACCCAATACTTTTTATGTCACTCGTCATTATATACGGACTACTGGACATATCAAGTGTGTCATTTCAGACAACTGCTTATTGCTATTTCTTTTCATCTTAGGCTGCCTGTATCTATGCGCGAACTAACTAACCTTTTTCACGAATTACTGTCTTTTGGTCTTATTGGTGAACCGCATAAAAATCCGTTCAGTAGTTTTTGAGTTTATCACCAAAAGACAGACGCGGCGGGAGACTTCATAATATTAGGTAGTGATATAATAATTATTATAATTATTTAAAAAATGAACTACCCGTGCCACGGAAAAAATCCACACCGAATAGGTAGTCAAACAACACCTTTGAAAAACTATTTCCCAAGAACGACCTTTTGTTCAATAAAAAGGCGAAATGTGAGTTTAGGTTTGTTTTTAACCCTAACAATGGGGCGGGAGAGCGCACTAGAGCCGCCACGTGGCTCGGCAAATCCATTGTCTTCAATGCCATGCAAAAAGAGACCTTTGTATATAAAAAAATTGAAATCAATTTTGAGTGTGGTGTGTGAAAAATCTCTGCAGGGTTGACGAAATGAGATATACGGAAAGATTTCGTGCATTTTGTTGGGACCAACTTACAAATTTAATAATAATACTAAAAAAATCTTTATTTTGTATGCTCCTCTGTGCATTTGTGTTATAAGTTCAATATTATTGCTAAAAACTAATTTGATTATCCAATTTGCAATTTCAATTTTATCTACAGTAGCGAAATACGAATTATTTTCTAGTTTAATATTTTTGTTTAAATTGTTGCCCCAGACAGGGATTTACTCCTGTATCGTGGGTGCTATTACAAAAACAAATTCTCACATACACAAACGTTCAGACCCGGAACAACTACATGTAGGTCATACAAATACTTCATGCTTGTGGGGATCGAATCGCTTCACCAAACTTACCGTCTAATTAAACGTTGCAGTTAATATTTTGGTTTTGTAATGGTCATTTTTAATCTAACTTATTGTTAGTGTCGTAAATGTTTCACGTTATAACAATCCTTGCTAATTCTTTTTTATTCTTGATAGTCCTACGCTTGACAATATCAGGCGAATTCGCGGTTCACCTGATATTGCCTAGAAGAAACCGAATCACTCGTGATTTAAATACACCCAGATTATATCTATCGGGGAAGACCCACTCGGGAAGCACATTCCACATTGTCAGCGGTAAGCATGACAAAAGTGGACTTAATTGAGGTTTTTGGAATTTTGATACTTTTGCACAAGCATGATTTTACCAGCGCGGCTGTTAAGAACGGCTTACTTCATAATATTATGAGTCGGACGGAATACAAACGTACCTAATACCGAAATAAATCTCAATTCAAACACAATTTAATCAAATTCTGTTATTATTCGGATTCCGATACTGTTAATCTACGTTCCTACTGTACCACTTCGTCCAAAATACTTCACTTGAAATAAGTGCAAGCAAATGCAATTTTTAAATTTGGACCGATTTTCCGGTCTTTTATTTTCAGTGAAGTAGTAGTAGACGAAATTGTATTGTGGGAACTTAGATTAACGGTATCCAAATCCGAATAATATTATAATTTGATAGAATATTGTTGTCGTAATGTTGGATTACGTTTTTGTGGGCAATTTAAGCTCCGCTAGACCCTTAGTCATTTGTTTATTTTCAAACATGGGTACATAAATAGATCTTAATAATAATATTTTAGATAGACTACTTCAGATACACGGTTATTACTACCCCACAAGATAATAACATTGTAACGCGAGATTTAAGTAATCTTGTTCCCTCAAATACCCTCCCGTATGTTTCCCGCCACAGATATATTAGCCCTAGCAACGTGTTGCAGTATGGGTTTATGGGGTAACCCATCGACGATAGGTTACAATTTCACCCCATGTAAGTACGTGTAACGTGCTTCATTGATTTGGCGTAAATTTCCCATTAATTTGTATCTACAAGTTTCACGCTGATTTCGAGGGTGAAAAAATTTGGGACTGCACATTGTTAGGAGAACGAATTCTGTCAATTATGATTCGAGATTTTTACGTGAAAATGATGTCATGAGTTAGTTTCATAGTATATCTATTAAATTCTATGGCACCCCGTTTTGGTTATTCAACATCCACATGGTAATATCAATTGGAAATAAGAAAAGCAGGCTTTTATCATAAAGTATCATCTCGCCTGTATTCCACAGAAACCTACAAATGTACACCCATAGTTCAACCAGTATGTTTAGCCCCTATGTAATAGGAGTCGAGCCTGTTGCCATTAAATGTGCCATAAGTCTCGAACTCTGAGCTGCCGAGAATTTCAAAGAAAAAGCCGAAAACACCGATTGACCTCTATGGTAGCAGTCATCACTAGACTAATCAGGCATTTTAGTAATCAAATGTAAAAGAAATAAATTACATCATCAAACCTCTTCATCAAAAACCGCCACCTATATATACGTAATAACAAAAATCATCACCACACCATTCATTTATCGAAATGAACAGAGCGACGAAAAGATGACCAAAAAAATAAAAGAAGAAAAAAGGATAAAAGTAACAGGAAAGTGACAAAAAGCCGTGTTCGAGATGACAACGTCATTGGAGCGATCTTGCTGACCGATCAATTATGTATGATTCATTGAGTGCGCGCGCAGGCACAGTGTGTCACCGGCTCTCTCCAAAATATTATGATTCCGAGATTTTATCGATGTTTCCAATAAATAAATCTGTTGCGACATTGTTTCTACGTTGTGGGTATTTGAAAAAATAAACATTAAACTTACAAGATTTACCTCAGATCAGTCAGTGTTAAATTTCTGCAACAGTGATCTCATTGGCGCGACCTGATGTGGATCTTAACGTGTATCTAGTCACAGGTCGCAGTGTAATGTAAAAATCGTGAGATCTGATGGTCCAATATTGCATGACATGTGTACTCAGCCACAATGAAAGTACTACAGCTGAGGTGCATAGAGCTTCGATCTATGGAATGTCAGCTGATGCAACTGCAACAAACATAAATTACCATCACACCCCATGTATTCCCCGAAGAGTTAGGAAGAAGTTCGCTGTTACTTTAAAGTCCCTTGAAACAAGGGTCCTATTGCCATTAAGCAGAATTTCGAGCTGCAGCTGAGCATTTCATAGAAAAACCCAATAACAGTATTTCCGGACCAATACGACCTTCAAACCTTCAAGAAAAGAGCGTACTCCCTTTTAAAAGTCCGGCAACGCACTTGTGACTCCTCTGGTGTGGCGGGTGTCCATGGGCGGTGGTAATCGCTTACCATCAGGCGATTCGTCCGCTCGTTTGCCCCCTATTCCATAAAAAAAAATACCTGGGAACAAACCCAGTCGTGTCTACGATCACTACTAATGAGGCAGTCTGATGATTACAAACATGTAATTTAGTTGCCGTAAAGAAAGTATATCTATATTGTAATGTTTACAAGATCCATTTTATATTTTAGGTAGTTCTCCGGCAGTTCTAAACAAGTCTGGTTATGCTGTGAAGATTCCCTGAATAAACAGCCTACGTCCAAGTAAAAAAAAAGATATAAACGACTTACCGGGTATTCCTAACTTAATCATGACTGGATGAGGTATGCCTACCTTATATTCAGACAATGATGCGGTTGTCGAGATTCTTTGAATACGGTAATAATAGCTCTATCGCAAAAGCTTCAATGCATATTCGAACCTAAACTAACAGTAGGTACTTAGTAGTTAAAAAATTATGTTTTCAACTTACACCTATTAATCATTATTTTGGTAACATTTCCTTCCATACTATAAGGCTCTACAGAACTATTACCTTTGACAGTTCTCAAAAAAAAATGTAATCTTCCTCGGTCGAGACATTTCCTAACACTTTGTAGATAACAATCGTCTCCAGCTCAATGAGCATTCATCTCATTTTTTGTCAACCAGCGCCATCTACCTGACTCGTCAATGAATCGAAAAGCGATCAATAATGACATCTCTTTTACCGTTACATTTAAATTATATAAACCTTATACTTATTACGATATGGTTCAGATTTCACTGCTTTTTCACTTTAGGGAGAATGATTTCGTTGGCAATATTTTAGATATCATATCTATGATAAAACAATGGTACCAATCTAAATTGACCATCGTGAATGATTTTGTGTCATGGTTAAAAATATTTTAGAAAAAATGTTATCCTTTTAAAATAGTAGATTAGGTATTCCATAATAGGTACCTATTGTAACTCTAGTTAGTACCTACCTATATCTAAGCTGTCTTACTAGATAAGTTTAATATGCCTAGTAGTTCGATGCTTAAATCGGGGATTTTTAATATGAACTTCTGAGTAGGTAGCAGCTTAATGGCAGTAGGCACGTCCCCTAATAAAAGGGAATTGTAACTGTGCAGAAGTAAATGTCTGCTTAACCTGTCGAGGATACAAGCGCGGTGGTATATTATGTTATTTGTACAAGCAAAAATGTTTTAAAAATGTCTCTTTTGACGAATGTTACTGAAGGAATACCCGTTAACGTAAAATCACATTTAAGATATTAATTAATATAATTTAAGCATTTAATTACATAGCATAATTTCCCGTACAAAATCTATGAAGTAGCTTATCACTCATTCTGTTCGGTGGTTGTAAGACCTCCAGCTTAGCACACCGCATCGCAAAGCTAGTTTTTGCGCCCGTCTCGGCCCATTTCACCCCGGAAGGGAAGTCAGATGTTACGACCTACGTCTTGGCGACGTTTTTTTGCTTTAAGCGCCAGTATTACCCTGCATACCCACTGCCGGTAGCTTTGATCACGTTATATTATTATTTTACATTCTATGCTTAAAACAATAACAAGAAACCAGGTTGGTATCATTCATGTTTTTACCCGAGATGAAACGTTGGAATACAGTTCCTTACTGCCATTCAGATAGGCATCTCGTAAGAGCAGAGAAAATATTTGATTTGTTCGGTGGTAGGACTTCTTGGGGTCTGACTGGTGGGCGGCCATACTTATCTCAGAGTCTGTGGTAAAGAAAAAAAGTCAAAGTCTGTGGTAAAAAACCTTGGTGTGTGTTTCGACATTTGCTCGTAAGAGCCCGTTCACCCTCTGTTTCTGCGGCTTTCGCAGTCTGCCGTTCCTAGGGGATATTCTCGGCAACTCATCAGCTCAAAAACAGTTTGAGTTTTTTCGCCTAATCAGTATAGACAAGTTCATCTAACGCTAGGATCAACGAACCAACATCAAACGTGCAGCAAATATAATTCATCATATCCATTTTTATAATATAAGATGTTTTTTGTATGTGTGTGTGTCTGTGTGCTCAGCATGTCTGTACCAAATGTGTGACACCCAAAAACTCAAAACTGCACGCTACATTACGTACGACCATGATTTATCGTGAAGTCACAAAAACGGTCTATATGTGGCCACTGCGGTTTGACTCACACGCCGCGGTTTAGAATGTTTATCTTCCCTACTGCTACTTTGTACTAATTGACTTTTTACAAATTCCGACTTCCACTTGCTTCATTAGTCTAGTGGCCCTTAGCGCGGCCGCTACGCCAGTGGTGCTGGGTTCGATTCCCAAATCGAGCAATGTAATTTATTGTGCTATGAAATTCCTACTCAGTAGCATCTCGGAGTTTAGATTTGTGCCCGGTTACTACGAGTAGCAATAGACTCGCTTCCTATTACATTGGACCTCAGCTTACTGGGGAAATGTGGGTACAGAACACCTCTGCCTTTATGTAGCTTGTGTAGATTTTTATGTAGATTGGCTTCTGTGCCATGGGACATAGCATCCACGTACAAAACAAATACCGTATTTCTATAATGTTATTATTCCGCGTCTGGGTTTTGTGTATTGTGAAGATTTTGTAAACGCACCCACACAACCAAGAAAGCCTAGGGCGGGAAAAGAAAATCGTTTGCTCTATGAACTAGAGGTAAAAAACCCTACCTTTTGCAAAATCATTCAGTCGGACACTGACTCGCTATTTGAATGAAAGGGCCGACTGCTATAATAACCACTTTGTGACTAATTCCACTTTAATGAAAGAAAGAAAAACACATTAATTGAGACAAGGTCCGTAAGTACAGTCAGCGTCAAATAGTTAGTGACAACCAAAGTGGTCAAAGAACTTTGAACTTTGCAACACGACCTTATTCCAAATGTAACAAAGACGTGTTGCGAACTATTTACCACTTTGGTTGTCACAAACTATTTGAAGCTGACTGTACAACACACAGATAAAATTAAAATGAACATTTAAAACAAGGTTCGGCGGTAGCCTAATGCCTAGGGCGTTGGACTTGCTATCATATGGTTGCGTGAACCTTCTCGTAACACAAACATTTAGCTTAGCACTAGGGGTTAACAAGAATACTAGTAATGTGCGACCCATATTGATAGTATTCTTTGAAAAAAAATTGTCACCAGGATGTGCTGTCGGCATGCTTGCCCCGAATAGGATTTTTATTAATGCTAAGCTTAACCGCCACTTCACTGCGATCTACGATGGAGCGTGGTTGCCTAGAAGATACCGATTCACTCGTGATTTATAGACACCCAGATTATATCAGCTCATCATTAAGCTGGGTGTATTTAATACCCAGCGCTGGTTTTCATTTGGCACCCTAATGCCTAATGAATAAAATGACCTAATCACTTATTGTCGGCCTCAATGGATGAGACCGATCCATAGGTCGGGCAACGTGCGGTTCTCCACGAAATTCTCAGGAGCTACAGGTACAAACAATACAAATATGCCTGCACATTCAGGCAATAACCAAGGAGATTGTAAGCTTACATTTTAAAAAAGCAAATAGAACCGCTTGACCTTCATTTCATCTCTAAATGACGTGAACTTGTGAAGGTCAGTGTCGAGTTTGAAGTTTATAATTACATAGAACGATACTTAAACGTAAAACAATGGGGTAGTTGACTGGTGTTTGATTGATTAAAAAGGTTGCAATTCCCGTGCGCAACTCAGGTCATCGCTGAAAACCAGTACTATCGGTGTTGTAACACTGCATCTCCGCAGCACCATGCTGAGCTCTGACCTTTTTCGCTGATATTATATCTATATACTATAGCTGTATAAATGAAGTGTTGGTAGCACTAATCTACATAATCGTTTTATAATTTTTTCACAATCCAAATTTTTTGACATTGTTGTTGTTTGTTTATTCACTTTTATTTTATTAAGTTGGCACTTATTGGCAGTGTTGTCAGATGCCAAATTTTTTTTTTAATATTTTTTTATTTATCTTTTTGTGATTATTATTTTTTTATTGTTTTATTACTTTGGCTTTTGGCTAAACAATTGACGTGCGTTGTTTTAGGCGAAAATAAATAAATTTTCTTTCTTTCTTTCTTCTTTCAACTTTGCATGCGTACGTAGGTAATTTTCATTTCCAAAATATACTTCACTCGTGCTTAGCTTAAAATGATGTCTGCGATAATTTTGGACATCTAAATATGTGTACAAAATTCTTTGGTGAAATTCCGAGAGATATTATATAGGTAATGGGTACCTTTTGCTCGTAAGTATAAAATAATTAAATAATTAGCTAAAATAGACCAAAACACGAACATTGGCATTATAATTGTGTGTAACATAAATGATGTTAAAATGTTCTCGTACCTTTAATCAGTAGGGCTCGGGTCTAAGTATACCTACTAGAAGGAAAGGAAGAAGATATAAAGAAATCAAATATTTACAGAAATCAAATCTAATAATTAATTTATTTCCTTGTCAGACTGATGTATGGCACTGAACATAGCGATTTGTTTTGATAAATAACATACGTACCATCACACCTGTATTCCCCGAAGAGTTCAGCAGAGGTGTACTTAATACTGTACACCCACAGTTCGCCGGTACGTTTAGGTCCCATGTAATAGGTGGCGAGCATATTAACCGGGCACCAATCCCAAACTCCGACCTGATACTGGGAATTTCATAGAAAAACCCATAGACACTTTGCTCGACCTAGAAATCGAACCCAGGACTTCTAGGGTAAAATTGGCGTTTGGGACCACTAGACCAACGACTGTGGGTAATAGATAATGTATTTGTCCTTAAAATATGGGTATTATTCAGAAATTGTGCAGTAGATATCTAGGGCCAAGTTCATGCAGTAGTTTAAGCGTGATGCACGTACTAACAAAAATATAGACAGACAGACAAACAAAAAACATTATGATAATTGTTTTCATTCCTATTGCTCCTATTAACACGCTTCATTTTAACTTTTCTTAAGTAGGTATCTCCTGCCCATCGTCCAGTTACAATGTTTTAGCATAATAATGCCGATCGACTGAGGAATAAGAATATTATGATCATCATTCAGTATGATGATAGTCAATACGATCTCTTGGCTATCCTAATATTCATTAACTAGTTCGTCGCCCGCGGTTTCACCTGCGTTGCCCCGTTCCTAAGGGTTGTAGCGTGATGTTGAAACCTTTCTCATGAATCACTCATTTTCCCAACATTTCCCTTCACTGCTCTGCTCCTATTGATCGTAGCGTGATGAAAAGTATACTATAACCTGCCCAGGAGTATGAAGAACAATTGTACCAAGTTTCGTTGAAATCCGTCGAGTGGTTTTTGTTTCTATAACGAACATACAGACAGACAGACAGACAGACAGACAGACAGACAGACAGACAGATAGACAGACAGACAGACAAAAATTTTACTGATTGCATTTTTGGCGTCAGTATCGATCACTAATCACCCGCTGATAGTTATTTTGGAAATATATTTCATGTACAGAATTGACCTCTCTACAGATTTATTATAAGTATAGATTAGTTATCATCACCAGCAATGAGTGATACTGGTGGACTGTTCACCAGTATCACTGATGGATGTAGGCCTCCCACCTGTCCTCGGCTTGTTGCATTCAGCAACCTTTCGCAAATCATAATTCCATCTTGCCGGAGTGCGTCCTACACTACGTTGGTCAAGTTGCGGTCTCCAATGGAGTACTGGTCTACCCCAGCGGTTGTCGGTTCTTCTACAGATATGACCAGCCCACTGCCACTTCAGCTTGCAAATTAGATGTGCTATGTCGGTAGCTTTGGTTTTCGTCCGATTACCTCGTTGCTGATTTTATCCTTAGGACAGGTCTTTGTGATACATATTCATTAATACGTATCAGAAACTCATAAATGTATATACAAGGTTTTTAACTGTGCATATATTACATTTTTAATGTGGATTGTATGAAAGACTGTATGGGATTGTTTGAGACGTAAGAAACTAAACGAAGAGATGACGGCTGATAGAGACGTATGGAAAAAAGATTTACTGCGCTCTCCTCAAGTAAATTAGGATGAGGGCAGGAGGATTATAATGATGATAATATTTTTAATTTGAAAAATTAAGGGAGGCTTTTTTAAAGTTCTCAGTTTAACTTTAAATAAGCAGCTGTTGTTTAAATTATCTTACCAGTTCCGTATGAAAACCTGGCCCTTTCGGAATATTCATCGGTTAAGAATTTCAAAAGGTTGACGGCAACATTTTTTCCAACGCATTCACTTATGTACATATCAGATACATAATGTATTATATATATTTAAGACCGGTTGCTTTTCTCGGAACTCAAAAACAATGCCGAGAACCCGAAAACGAATCCCGTTATGCCGTTCTATTCTTGTCCTTTTCGTTATAATAGAGATGCGTATAGCGGTGTCTCTGTCCCCCTTGAATGGAAGTTGCAGACAGCAGGACCAGTTTTTGCAACGAAGGCTCCTGTAGAAATCATCATGGAGTCACATTTTGCTATACGAAGGTATAATAGTTATACGTGAATATATCGAAAAACCTATGGACTGTCGCGCCTGTGATTCAGTATGTCCAATTTTGAATGGCCTTACTAACATTTGTGCTTTGTGCACTATATAAATACAGTGAGAAATATGACAAGGAGTGAAGAAGCCTTATGATGTTGATAACAAATACTTAAGTAGGTACCTACTTCAAAATTGGTCGGGTTATTAGGATCAAATAGTATTTTATTCCTTCAGAGAATATTCTATTTCTTCTTGTATATATCTCTGTCCATCTATCTGTGGTGAGTGGTAGCATCTAAGGCGATACTACTCGTACATGTTTTATAAAGAAACCTTATCACAAAGTATAATAGATACGAAAACGCTGAGCAAATTGGAACTATCACCTAATTCATATATTATTTTCTATCACCAATCTTTTTCTTGCATACGTACTGAAAAGAGGTTGGTTGCTATTAACGAGGGCATACGTTTTTTTTTTCTGATTCGATACTTAAAAATATATCGCCACTTGAATAATTTCGCTAATATCAACAGCTGTTGATATACCCGTGCAAGCAAATTGTTACTACCCCATCAAGAATCTTACGCATAATTTTATGCGTGTATGAATTTGCATAAGATAGCAGGTGTGTTCAAAAATGCGCATGAGATGAGGGGACTTAATCCATGTTGGATTAATAAAGCCAATCTTATGTGCAAACATTATTAGTGAGCTACTAAAACAAATATAACGCAATGGTTGCAGTTAAACCCCTTGTTTGAATTAGCAACCGCTTTGATACGCCCCTTTATAGTATTTATCTGATAAATAAATGGTGAAAATTACAGTATTGGTCCCAAATGAGTTAGCAATTTCAACTGGACGCATTATTAAATTGAATTAACATTAGTAATGTTAATATGTTTTTGTATAGCAAGCTCTTTTTCGTTTTTGACCTGCCTGACTAATCCAGTTCTCGTAAACGTGACTACTACACTAAAAGTCTTATTGGGATCGATCTAACAAAATCATATTGAATTTTTTTAATGATATTCGCAGCAGCAGCTCGGCTTTTCAATTTATATCCGATTAAGGGCAATAGGCTCTCCTCCTGGGACCTAAACATGCTTGTGAACTCGGGGAAGTATACCTAGTACACCTCTGCATACCCTATCGGAGAATTTTTTGGAGTATTACTCAAAAATTGGATTGCGCAGATTGCATGATGGACTCTTCAATCTTCATGTACCCTGAAAACTATCTATCTTTAGGAGTAGGTATTATCCAAACTTTGGATTGCGGAGATTTCATGATGGGCTCTGCATGTAAAATACTGTTTCAGGTGCATTTGGTTACACTGAAAGTCAACACGAACATAGATGGGAAAAGACCAGGATTGACCATAGCTTAGCTTTAGATATTATGCTAGTATCAGATATAAATAAATCGTAATCATCAACATTTTTTTTGCCCTTGTCGCAGTTTATTTGGGGTTGGCGCAGCATGTCCTTTTCATCCATTCATCCCTATCAGCCGTCATCTCATCATTCATCCCATCATATCGGCCTTAACACAATCTATCCATCTTTTTTTGGTCTCCCTCTACCTCTCCATCCCTCGACACTCTATGACTGCTCTTTTAGTGAAATGCGTTTCATCCCTCGTCATGACATGTCCATACCAACACAAACGATTTCTTTTCAACTTTTCTGTCACTGAGGCCACTTTCAAACTTTCTCTAAATATAATCAAATAAATAAATGTTTGGTTTTAAAATTCCTTTTCAAGACATCGAGCTTTGTAATCTTTCATACTTTGGAAACTTACTTTTATAACAGAATAACTTATAGTACTTACGCAAACCGTTGTGTCTCTCGACCCCTCCTTACTTAAAATACTCCACCAGGACATTTTGTTGCAGTTTTGGACTTTAAAACAAGGGTCTGCTTTCCAACGAATGCGAACCGTAAACATGGAGACATAGACAAAGGATGACGGAGTCATAGACATGGATAATCCCCATAGACAAAGGATGACGGAGTCATAGACATGGATAATCCCCATAGACAAAGGATGACGGAGTCATAGACATGGATAATCCCCGTGTGTCCACGCGTTAGAATACTGTTCCTCGCTGCCTTTCATATAGGCATCTCGTAAGAGCTAAGAAAATATCTAACATGCTTAGTGGACCTCTTAGGGTCTGACTGGCTGGCGACCACCCTTATCGGAGTCTGTTATAAAGCACTGTGGTGTGTGTTTCGATTTTTGCACGTAAGAGCCAGTTCCCTCTCGATTGCTGCGGCTCTGGCAGTTTGCAGTCCGTAGGGGCTCTTAAGGATCAGCAACGTATCACCGGTGTCCGTAAGCGACGATGACTACTTACCACCAGATGAGTTGTCAGCTCGTTTGTAGGTACCTATATAACAAATGTTAAAAGGCAAAGTGAAATAGGCAAGAGAAGCTTATTAATAAACTAAATACGAATAATTATGGAAGTTTGTACAAACCACGAATACGTATTGGTGACGCACACATATGCACCTACGTTTAGATACGTAATTACATCATTTTGATTATGTATACCTTGTATTTATCGTCAGTGCCGAGTGAGAACCTCATACAGTACATGTGCAGTAGTGCTGCTAAAAATCTTGAGTGATTTTTTCTAACATAAGAGATATTTTTTCAACATTTTTCAGGAGAACCGCCTCATTAGCCTAGTAGTCCTGAGCGCGACAGCTACGCTTGGCTTCGATTCCCGGATCAAGCAAAGGGTCATTGGATTTTTCTATGAAACTCTCTAAGTCTGGAAATTGTGCCCGGTTAACGTCAATAGGCTCACCCCTATTATATGCGACCTAATCATTCCGGCGAACTATATATTAGTACGCCTCTGCCTAACCCTCCGGAAAATACAGGCGTGATGGTATGTAATGCTTTCAGTAGATTTTTCTTTTTCTGTGAAATTAAAATATAAGCACTTTGCTTGTTATATTTCCACAAGTGAGACGTATCCCTTATCGTCCCATTTTTTTTTCAGGATTCCGTACTCTGTTTTCTTGTTAAGTTTTAGTTTAGGCCTTTGCGAGGTTTTCCCTTGTCGTCGACGTTATAGAAGACGGGGTGCACCTTTATGCTGCCCTGTAGTTATTCTTTATTTAATATTGTTTAGCGGCGGTAGCCTAATGGCTAGGTCGTCGTACTTGCGATCATGTGGTTGCCGGTTTGAACCCCACCCATTGCACTACCGACGTGAACCCACTCGTAACACAAGCGTTTAGCTTAGCACGAGGGGTTAACAATAATACTAGTAATGTGCGATCCACATTGCTAGTAAGATTTTTTTTTTAAATATTGATCTGTAAAGCTCTCTCAAAAATATTCCGTCAGAAGGACAAAATAAAGTCACATTTGCTCATACTTTTTCTTTGTTTGTCACTATGTGCACCTTAACAGTGGCCAAGTATTCCTACCAGTACTTCCTGTGTATACAGTCACAATAAGTGCCAATAGTAGACACTAGTAAACAGTTCTGCAAATTGTAAATTTCGACGATCCTATTTAATTTTTAACGCGGCTAACGCACAAGGTTGCATTCTGTTTACAATATTTTTCATACTAATCTTGACAATAATCCGAAGAACTGGCCTTAGAATTGCCATTGATAAATGATATCTTCTTTCTCATAATGACCTTTTAAGCCCAATTCAAGCATCCTCATATATAAGGAAACAGTTTTACGCGTAAAAAGATATTCTTCGTACTGATAAAAGTTGGAATTTTTTAAAGAGGCATCCGAAGGGACCACCCATCCGCCCAGCTGCGGTTTATTTATTGTTTTAATTAAAACAGCATAACTCAGGACTGCGCGCGCGCCGCTCTGACAGCCAGTAACTCTAAAGGAAGCTTCTGGGCGATTCTTTGTGACAACCACACTGCGAATGTATGGGGAATCTAGGATGAATTATAATTTATTTTAGGGGCATTATGTAGCTAGTTTTTTTAATTAACTAATTAGTCAGTCGACCGCCCGTTTCATTACAGAGAACGGTTAAAATTCTGCCAATTAAATTTAATTATTAAATTTCTACTATTATAGGTAATATTTTATGATTAAGGGCCCATTTTGCCATCACCAAATATTTTTTTTATACCTACTACTAAGATGGCAAACAAGCATAGGGCCCGCCTGATGGTAAGCGGTTACCGTAGCCTATGGACGCTTGCCATACCAGGGGTATCACTCGCGCATTACCGACCCTGTAAGGAGGAATAGTTGGGTTGGCAGCATAGGAGACAATAGCGTGATGCTTACCCTATCTGCCAACACAACGCTTCCTCGCGGAGCTCTGGCGACCTTGTTCACCGTTAGAAACACAACATAGCACGGAGCCATGTTATTTGGCTACGATTTTCTGCAAAGTGGAAGTAGGTACTTCCCCAGTCGAGCAGCTCCAATAATGTGAGTGGAATTATACAATTCCACTATGCCCTACTTCTCTTAATTAATTAAATAGTAATTCCTAAATATTTTTTAACTGAGGAATAAAATTGACGTTTGACAGATGTTGTTTATAAAAACTGTCAAAAATTTGATTTATTCGATAAAGTTAACTAGCGATTATCTAGCGAACACTTTTTTCAAGTCCAATTAAAAACAAATGAGGTACCTAGGCATTTATTTCAATCAACAATCTAGATAGGTATTAGGATAAGGTAACTTAGGAGTTAGCTATGTTTAAGTAAGGAAGTTAACCAAATGCAATGTAAACTGGAATATACTTGTAATTTATATTATAAGTTCTTTTATAAATTTTATGCTATGATTAATTCCGATTTCGATTAATCTATAATCGAGCTCCTATTATCTAGCTGACTTACCTTGATTTCACATAACTAACGAGAAAAAATAAATACGGATTCGGATAAATTCCAAAAAAAATACGGATTTTTTCAATCGTAGATAAGAAACGCAGCTTATAGAAAATGTATAACTTGAAGTGTACCTATTTTAATATACATTTTTTTTTATTTATCGTAACAGAAACTTTTTCGAATTTTCTAGGTAATGTTAGGAAGAAATAAAATAAAAAATACAACTGAAATATTTTTTATTCAACAGATCTTTATAACTTTTAGTCACAGGCATGTTTAAATGAAACTGATGATGCCGAATGTAATCGAGTATTTTTAAATTACTTTTTAATTATCATTACTTTTATTCGTTACTAATTTTAATCGAGAACGATGATTATCGTGTCATCTACTTTTATATATTATTATTATTGTGGATTATTTTATTATGTACTTTAAATCTATATAAAAGGAACTAACAGTGCATGTACTTAGCCGGAATATTACTTAGGTAATGCTTAAAACTACTTAAAAGTCAGTAGGTATAATAATTATGCAAAATTGTCGAAACAAAAATGTTGTCTGCACATAAAATAAAATTTTAACCATATTTTTACCGGCAAATCATTTTATATAACTACACTAGCTTATGTAATAATATTACTACAACTATGGAAAAAATTCACATTCATTTTACGTGCCTAACTAAATAGTTCACCTTATGCTAAATTAAATATAAATTGTCAATAAATAGTTAGTAATATATTAATAAAAACTTTTCTCCATTTTGGTTTGAAGAGCCAAATGACAGAACCATGGTTCAAAAAAAAAAACAGATAACTAACATCCGTAAAGCAACTTTTAACAACGTCAGTTATCTTAATATCTTATTTTAATCTTAAATATTTTTACAACAATTTCCAAAGTAAAGTCGTGGTACATTTTTAAAGTTCCGAATAAACAGATTTACATAAGTGAAACTAGTTTTGTTATTGGATTTACTTTTTGCGTACCATATGGTAGCATAATATGGTAGAGGAGCAGTTAAAAAAAATACTTTCACGATTTCAGGGACTATGGAAGTATGAATCAGGTTTTAATTTATTTACAATTCTCTTTTACTGCATACTGCCCTTCTACATACTGTTGATTAAGTTAGTTATATATGTACATCCGCGAAGTTTATCTTCATCAATCATCATTTTAACGGAGTATTCATTATGATATATAAGACCAAGATTATTTACTACTTACACAATTATATACATTTTTTAAAGATTTAAACCATACAGTAAATGCGAGTATCTGAGAATAGTTCTCTATCCAATTAATAATCTCGGAGAGACGGAGAAACCAAGAAACTCGCAAAGGTTTTTTTATTCCCAAATAAATAAAGTTAGTGGAATGTCACTGAAATGTTTTATTCTATTGTGAAAATAGTAATTATGTACTGCACAATGCACCTGCCCTGTCCTGCTTGACGGATGCTAGAGTTGTGCCTTTATCCTTAATCTATCATATCGTGAACATATCAGATACACTAGAGGACCGTTAAAATCACCAGATACATTTCCAAAAGTTCAGTAGGCCATTGAATTGACCTCAATACCACTTATATAGACAATGTTTGTATATAAAGTACAATAATGAATGATACTTAAATATTCACATTCTAAACCAATATAGAACCATTGAGGCAGCAAAACAGAATACTCGAATATTCAATATTGAAAACATCGACAATTACGAAACAGTTCTTTTGTCTTGTAGTATATATAATCTTGTCAGGGAAGTGCCTCGTTTTTGTCGATCGATATAATATCGATAAATAATATTGTAACACTAATCAGTTCACTGTTCACTGCAGGCTACTGGCGTAAACCAAATTAAATCACTTAACACTGGCTTTGAAAAGTTTTGCCTATACATTGTTCGGATTTTTGTCCATAAACCAAGTCTTACGAAATTTGCTCACTACAAACAAACACTGTTTGTTCATCAATACACTATTGGAGAATTAGTCCACAAACAAACTATCAAGAAATGCGTTGAAAGATTTTTCGGATGTAATATCGATAATGGGTTCTAAAGAAGTTTGCCTATCAACAGACTGTTCAGAAGTTTGACCGCATCCACTCTGTCCAGAGCCTTGTGTGAAAACAGACTGATTAGAAGCTTGATTATATAAATATTGATCAGATGCTTGCCCATACGCATACTGTTGAGATGGTTGCCCATAAACAGACTGTTGAAATGGTTGCCTATAAACAGACTGTTGAGACGTTTGCCCAGAAACAGACTGTTGAGACGTTTGCCCTGAAACAGACTGTTGGAATGTTTGGCTATAAACAGACTGTTGGGATGTTTGGCCATACACAGTCTGTTGTCTGTTTTTTTCATAAATATGATATTGTGGAGTTGGTCCATAAACAGACCGTTGTGGGGTTTGTCCATAAACAGGGGGTTGGATGGTTTGTCCATAAACTAAATGGGGAGATGATTGTACATAAAGAGATTGTTGGGGAGTTTGTTCATAAAATGATTGTTGGGGAATTTGTCCAGTCAATGACTGTTGCGGAGTTTGTTCATAAAATGATTGTTGGGGAGTTTGTCCAGGCAATGACTGTTGGGGAATTTGTCCAGGCAATGACTGTTGGGTATTTTTTCCAGGCAATGACTGTTGGGTAATTTGGTCAGGCAATGCTTGTTGGATAATTTGTCCAGGCAATGACTGTTGGATAATTTGTCCAGGCAATGACTGTTGGATAATTTGTCCAGGCAATGACTGTTTAACATTTTGTTCAAACGGTACTTGTTGAAAAGTTTGTCCATACACTGACCGTTGGGGAGTTTGCCTATAAATAGGTTGTTGAGTAAAACGTTCACAAAATAACTGTTGGGAAGGTTGTGTATTAATGGCCTGATTGGATGTTTGCGCATGCACGGGTTGTTGGGGAGTTTCTCCACAAAGAGACGCTTGGAAAGATTGTCCAGAAACTGTTTTTGCAGTGGTTTGGATACGAACAGGCTTTAGGCAAGTGCCACCGCACAGTGCAATCTTGTGCACCACTCGAAGCAAAGTTTATTGCGCTCATAAAGCGCAGAATAAGGGCTATGCGCAATCCATGGAGTTAGGGCTCGGGGGACCTCCCATAACGCTGTAGGGTGGGCTATGCGGCGGCAGCGACTGAATCGAGCCCATCGGGCCGTGGTACATGTCCATCTCCAAGGACGCGTCCGGCGAGCACTTGTCGGACATCTTGTTTTCCTGCTTGGTCACCATTCGCCGCCACTTCGCCCGGGCATTCTGGAACCACACCTGTGAATAAAAAAGCAACCGTTGATGTGTGCACATACAACAAAAATACGCCAGCAATCGCACAGCTTCGTAAAATATAGTTCACAAAAAGAAAGGAGATCGTGTATCTACATTTTATGGGATTTCTGGCTTCTAACCGATTGCGTTGTACACGGAAGCTGGATTCCTGCTTGCCCTGTTTTTGGGCACGTGATTGCCCACCGTTGAGAATTCCAAAGTGCAGATTTTATCTGTAATTAGGGATGTGGCTGGCCGGCGCGTGATCGTTGCAGGCGCAAAATTCCATAGGTATTCGCAGTATTGTTACCTGTATTAAATGTGGTCGCTGTGGTAACAGCTACCGAATCACGGATAAGTCGGCCATAGTCGTGTACCTAGACGTTTTGACCGACTTTATCCGCACTTAAAATGTTCGTATTGAAGATTCAGTGCGGACGGCGCGCGAGCATGCGAGTCTTGCGACCAATCACGCGCAGCCGCACTGTAGCCCCGCCCCCCCGCGTCATGGCGGCCGATGTTGCCTTACGCCAAATTTAGATCCTCGTTTCTTTCTTGGCCCTGAAGTGCCATTCGGTCCGTTCGGAAAAAGCGGAAAGTTCATTAACTTTCATACCGGTACTATAAAAGTTGTGTTGATACAGTTACAAGAGCCAAAAAAGAAACTAATAAGAGTTTCGTTGACCGTGCATCCATAATTTTCGTAATATTGAGAGTAACATAGAAAATATTGAAAATGTCATTTTGCACATAATTGTAACTATCTTTTCTAAATAACAACTGTACACTGAGTCAATCAGAAAGTTTCAAAATCTTCCTTTACTTACGACACTAGGTAACTCTAACTCTTGACAAGAAATACGACAGCCCACTAGTACGACAGTTAATGAATTGATGATGACAAATATAAATCTAGATAGATTAAATAAAGTGTAGGTACTTACGAAGTATACCTCTCCCTAACACATTGGTGAATACAAGCTGAGAATCTTGTTACGTGCCAACTAGTATAATTATTAGTAAAAGAACAACTTTCTAAAAATGTAATATTTGTTTTTTTTTTTGCTTTTAGGCATGCCTGAAAGTAATGCACCTACCGAGTCCCGACTCCTAGCCCATAAAGACGCATATCAAATATATAATAATGAAATCCTGACTCCTAGACTATAAATCCGCACAATGATTTGCGTGGCTAAACATTACCGAATTGCACAACTGGAAATATTTAGCTACTATGGAACTTATAAAGAATTACTGGAAAGTCGAGAACGATTGATGACTGCGCGTTACCACGAAGAGATAAAGCCATCTAGGTGGTCCCGAGACAATGCTTTGTTACTTAATATGTCTCTGTTTTACTTGTATCAATCACAGTGAAACAGGGAATGCTTCAACTGCTAGATAAAACAGCTTTGAAAAAAGTTAAATAACTAAACGTAAATACTGCGAGGATTTTAATACATTTATGCCAAACTACTTTTTTTTTGTTGTGTTGTTAAAAGATTTTTATTCGTAATTCCATTTATGCGTACCTGGGTAATTGAACTCTGCTCAGAAAAGATGTAATACGTCTCTCTAAGTATTTCGTGATCAAGCCTGTTGCTTTGTGTGTAAAACACAGAGAAAACTAATCATATCAGAAATGAGATCAAGCCAGATGTTAGTTTGTGCAATATCGTTGTTTTCATCGAAATTGTTAGAAAACGATTACAAACAAATATATAAATATTGTTCGTTTATTAGTATACGATAAATTTTGTGTGGACTACTCAAAACAAGTTATCACTAGCATTAGAATTAATAACCAAAAAAAAAAAATGAAGGGTATTTGAGGTCATTTTTTCACAAACTGATAATTACTAGATGGAGTTAAAAGTCGACAGCAAAAAATCGAATCACGGTCACGACCAATTTTCCGAATTAAATGTCACTCATTCCCGAAAAGCAATTCATTCTGAACAAAAACTACATTTTGTAAAGACGTGACAATTGAGTATTATGTTCATTGTAACTATTCAGTCGTTATTATTTAACGTTTTACTACAAATAACTGATACTTTAACAATAGAAAAAATATGCTATTATTTATTGACCATTCAGGAAAGAATTATTACACTCCATGAAGGTTTAATAATTTCCAGCTCGATATTGTTGACGTACATTCGGACACCATAATATTTTATGTATATCGATACCACAATATATCGATCCAGATATTCGCTTTTTTTCAGTAGGTAACTACGCCAAATATATTGACACATTACTATCAAAGAAATAATAGTACCAAGGAGAAACATAGAAGAACAGTCTCCATCACGTACGTACTCGAAGCAAAGGCCAGAAACACAACACGCTATTCTCGCTCACAATCGAATAAATAAGCGCTACTTCAGACACATCATTAGTTATTCCGTCACGCACAGCAGATAATCAAAAATGGCTTCTACAATCACAAACATACGATTCGATACTCCTTGCCAACATACTCTTATAGACAATTGGAAATATTCATGCGAGTAATTTTTCAGCGGTCAGTATTAACGATTAACGATATATTTTTTTTATTTATGTACCTATTTATTTCGTTTTTGAAATGTCTGAATGATATATGTTTGATGAAAAATTGAAATGTCAGATTTCCAAGATATATTTTGATGTCAAATGCGGGATTGAGCTGTAGTAACGTGAATAAACATTATTTACGTATCTTTATGTCTTCTTTTTATTTACTGGAAACAGATGTGTCTTTTTAAGTGACTAAATGTATGCACGAAGAGTTCTCTAGTCAGCTAAAGTTTAGATCCCTAGCTGCAACGTGTCTCATTAAAACCACTTCAAATTAACAAACTTGTTGAAGAATTGTAACCATAAAATAATGGATTTTTTGCTGAGTAGGAAAAAGGAAATATTCTATTTCTCTTCGCGGACCTAAATATTGATTTTGCTAGGGAAGGCCCGAAAAGATATATGGTTTAACCGCAGATCGGCATGTAAAATTAACCTCGACTTTCGGCTTCGGCCGAATTTAAAACAAATTCAACACAAAATTGGTACAACACCTAAGTCTGTAATTATAAATCACTTTGCGATATGGAAGACATAGATACTGATGTTGAAAATTTGGTACTTGACTATCGTTCCTGTAAATACAAATACAACTCAAAATGTTAATTAAATGTGTTTTAAATTTTCTATGAGTTTATATTCATTCCAGCTACATACCTAGTTAAACTTTATATATTAAAACCAAAAAGTCCAAGAAAAGTTCTTCAATATAATTGTAGATGATGTTTTAGTTGACACCCATTTGATTAAAATAATTAAAATAAGTCTATAGAATGTAACTATTTATACCTCAACTATAGTAGGTGTTATGAGCAAAATATTTGTATTTGTTAAAATTCAGCTATTTAGACTTATCATACTGATGGTCGTTTATAACGTTACACAATATCTTCTGTGGAGCTCTTTAGAGAGAACAAATATATCGTCACAGCAACAAAATTCTAAGGGATACAACAGTAGCACTATTTGTCACTCAGATACAATCTGCCGTCTCGTCGGTAGCAGACGCCAGACATTGAATGAATGATCTTGAACAGTATTTATAACTCCCGTGTGGATGGCGAGCCCATTTGTGAACAACGGTTGATATTGTGATGAGATGTTATATAATAGGGGAACAGTCTTCCACGTTCTGAACACGATCTGTGAAGACTTCTTTCTCATTAATTTATACCCGCTCCCAAGGTTTCACACTACTTTTCTACCTTTCCCGATATTGTGCTACTTCTCAGAGAACATTACCTGATTATCCCGCCATCATATTTAACACACCATGTTTTGAAATGAAACTGAGTTATTGACATATTTCTAAAATGCCACTGTTAAAATACCTGTCAATAACGTAGTTTGAAGTTATCGGCTTCAGGGTTATGGAAGACACTTAGTTCAGATACATATTTTACTTCGATTATGTTTATGTTCACATTTTTTCTGTAATCCGACAATATGAGAAACGGGAAGAAATAGGATGTTTGCATCTATCTGATTAATGAGGAAATAGTCACATGACATTATAAAACTACAAGAAACAATTGCAGTGTCCCGTATTAACCCATCCTTCACGTTGACCTGTTAATTTATTTCGATATTAAGTAGCAACTATTCTATCTTCAATAATTGTATCACGCGCACAATAATCAGCGCCCCTCGATGTTTGACGTCTCATTTCATGTCATAGCCCATTACACTAGCCATTGCGCAATGACACCAGTGCTTGCAAATTACCCCCTCGTATCCAGCTAGAACAAATGAGGCAAAATTGTGCACATTAAGTGCGGGTTCACACGACACAACGGTAGAATAACCCAACGCGAATTATTAATACACAAATGTAATTTTATTTATATGCGTTGCATTGTATCTTGAGCTTCAAGAAATAAATAAGAGGACAAACAAACTACAAAAAATGAGACAATATTTAAATTGCCTACTAGAGCATGGATACTCTACTATTAAAATATTATCTATCTCTGGTATTAAAATAATATCTTGTAGTCGCAGTTCTTGTTCTTGGTAACGTACTATTTGATATTGTCAGAAATTACAATATTATCAGAAAAACCACTATGTTTAAACGAAATAAAGAACGTCTGTATTTGTAAAAAGTCTTCTCAAACGGCCTGACCTACTGTTTATTATGTTACTTGCTACAAATCATCATTACTCAGTAACAGGGTTTCAGTTGCACTGTCTGCACCGTGTGATCATACACTTGATAGATTATATAGGTTCGTTGCATGTCCAACGTTACGCAGGTAATTGAATGGCAGACGCGAATTAAGTCATTTTGTCACATCGCGCATGATAAAATTAAAGATGTGTATTATTAATGTACGCAATATGTTTTGTAAATTTGTCTGCGAAGCCAGATGTTGCGAATAGTAAACTAATGATAATAGTAACGCATCTGTGACAAAAAATAATCGATGCCACTAAATGAGCTACAGCTGCAGTAGATGTCAAAATAGTTAGCGGTATTTAAATAAGTAATATATTTTAGGTAAAGTACCAAAATTAGTGATACGAATAAACAATTGATGATCAACATTTAGTACTGAAATCGAGCCCGATTAAATTGGATCTCAATGTGCAGAGCCCGTGAAACAGCCGAACTTCGTTGACTAATAGACTGCAGATAGCGTCAGGAGACACAAATTAAAAGTGAAAATCTGGTTATACAGGCCAATTTGTATAACATCTTATTTAGGTATTTTCTCATTTATATATATTAAACAAGTGTTATTTTTAGTAAATTTATGGACCTAATATTCAACTAAGAAATACGTAAAAGAACACTAATAGCGACGCAAATCACACTATAGTGTAACGAATATTTAAAAACCATTAAAAGGTGTTAACTTCATAAGAAAGGCCGTAATGAGAAAGAAGGTTCATTATGTCCAATACAAATATGAAACTACCAAACAATCAAGGGAAATTTTAAACTAATGATGCCCAACAAATTAGTATTAATTTCAATTTTAAAAGGAAATCAAACATCATACAAATGTAATTACACAACCAATATAATTTGTAAATTGATACCCAATTTAATTATGCTGTGTGTAAATAAAACACCGCATAAGGACCTCTAATAAATGTCTGAACGATCAAAGCGAGCACCGTTCCGCGTATGTAAATAAAAACTGTAGAAATGTGATTAATAGTCCCGTTTTCCTTAAATAAATAATATTTGAATAAATTAAGTAGGGAGAGGCACGTCCGCTCTGTGCGACTTCGCGCGACCAAATGACAAATGGTCGTCTTTTGAACGTACAGCGGAAATTATCTGCCCAACGAAGCGTCGCTGAGCGCGCCTGTACTAATTACTAGACTGTTTGATTTGATCTTATTTGTGTGTGGAATTTTTAACTTTAAATGCGGTGTTGTAAAGTTTAAAGTTGAATGTGAGAATATGCTTATTATTGTCACAAAATGTACTTAGAAAGTAAAATTATACCCGGCCAAACGTCAAGGTGTGACCATCCGATACTAATTGCGAGGGTTGTGAGCCATCGCCTTTGGCCGAGATATTTGTGTGCCGTTAAGAGGCATCTTTATAGTGTTCCAAAGCATAGCATGAAAACGTTTTAAAAATAGCAGTGCGTAATTAATTTTTGTGAGACCGGGAAGGAGCAACGTTGTACATCACTAGATTTTTTGCTTTTTGACACGATTTTATCCTTTTTATGAGTGTTAAAATATAACAGTTCGGTGCAAATTTCAATTTAATTAATATATATGAAATATTTATAACCCGAGACGCTAATTTTAAAAAAAAGTAATTAGGCTGATATTATAATTCTAATGTAGGTTTTCATAAAACTCAGTCGCGCGAAATTCAAAAATATCAAAAGAGCGTCGGAATTATTTATCACACCAGTACAGTTGCTCAGAAAACGTTAAATGGTTTTAAAATCAATAAATACCTAAGTAATACCATATTGGACTTTTTTATAAATCGGATGAGATAAATTTTATAGTCGATTATACCTACACAGTAGCTATGAGAATTGATCACACAATAAACTGAACAGGGAAAGGCACTTTTTCAACCGACTAATTACGACTGAGCTACTTGAACAGTTGAACTCGAGACATTATTCAGAATGTAAGAAGAAAAAAGGAGAGTGGAGTGACAAATCACGTAATTGCGGACGCAAGGAGAGATATATGGCGTGGTTTGTTCTAAATGCGCCCGCGCCGCGGTTCGGGTGACACTGCGCCTATATATTAAGGGGGCGCCCGAAGCAATTAAACGGCGGGCAGCGCACCTGTTTGGAAGAGCCATTTAAAAAATATTTTCTATACTATATTCACGAGACCCTGACAGCTTACGTTCAGATGACGTTATATACTTTCAATATTTCTATAAATATGGTCGCCGATAAAATAATTTAAAATTTATTTTATAATTATATACATCCGAAAAAATAGAATGACAGACATCGATCTTATTTTCATGCCATAAAACTGAAATAAAAATGCTATAATTTTGCCGCGCAACTCTGGGAATTCATTAAATTGACATTGTGTGTTATCTTCAATTGCGGTAAAAAAATTCACAAATAGTAAGTATAATAGTCACAATGAATATTCTGGGAACGAAATCGATCCATCGACATTTATTTTTTATGTAGCTATACAAGTTTTTCTTGTTATATATGACCATCGTGACCAGTACTTAGAGCATAAAGTACATAAAACAGACGCATTCATAAAGGACATTTCAAAGACCACGTTTCAACGCCATTCTCTTTAGCTGAGGTCTCGAGTGCGCGGCAGCGACGCGGAAAACGCCACACGAGCATAGAAAGCGGCAAAAGTAAGGAATACCTCCCCATTCCGCAGCATCTCTCCTGCAAACGCGTTCTGAAACGCCTTTGAGGTCTTTGCAAACTTTAATTGCAGCGCACTCTTATTCTTGCAGTAGTAAGGTTCAAACTCGTCATCAAAAGCAATTAGTCACGTGATTCTCGTAAATAACTTGCGAGGTGAGAGACATAAATCTTTTGGTTTCAGCCCCTCGTATCGTGTTTTATTTAGGGATAGCTGAAAATGCTTAGCTTTTTATACGGCGGTATTGCGGCATCGACAGCAGTTTTATGGGTTTATTGGAGCCTATAATTCTTTGATTCCGTTTCTTGTGATTGAATTGAGTTGTAAAGACCTTTGGGGGTTCGTCAATTGAATAAGTTTCTCAATATTGCGGTATAATAAAACGAATGTGACGTAGTCTAGTAATTTTAACGGTTAATTAAAATTTACGGAACGAATTTACGAGTCGGATTTTTTACCTGCTGTGTAGATTCATTACTTAAAGTTCCGTTGATATAATTTATGTAAGGAAATAACTTATTACCAACTGTGCCCAGTTTCAGAGCCAAATGGTCTCGAATAAAACCAAACAGATCTAAACATCGAGATTTAAAAAGGTAAAACAAAACGCTTGTCCGCAGCAGCGTACAGCCAAAGTGCGACGACGCGCAAAAACGAATAAGATATTATCTTCGCAATATGGCGACGTCGAGTCGAAAGCTTTTTGCGGAAAAAAATCCCGATCAATATTCGAGGGGAAGGGGGTCCTTCGCATAATTGGTCGGCGGATATGTTTATGCGGCTGATATCGGATTCGGGTCGGATAAAGACAGGTTGCTATATACAGCCTGCATGGAACAAAAGATTGGGGAGCGCTTACAATTTTACGGAGGTCCAAACACGTATGCAATTTTGTAGCTCTCTCTAATTATTTATCGTTATTTGAAAGCTAAATAAGATAGTAACATACATGTCAAACTACTTAGACTAGAACTAGCTTCCAACCTTCCAATTAAAAATCGGCCTGAATTTAAAAAAACTTTCTCAAATATCTGTGAAAATAATTTCGGAAAATTCAGCTACACATGATAGGGTGTGCTTGTTAAATCTTATATCAACTTGTTAAAAATTTGACATATTTACGAAGATCATTCCTATCGCACAATAACTTTTCTTGACAATTCGACATCCCAAGTACTTCATACAAAGTTACATATTTATGCAGTTCTATGTAATTTTTTTCCGCTTATGGCAACATCTATTGGCGATTTTTGAATTTTGAATAACGTCTTCTGGAAATATTTGCTAAGAATGTATTTTGTGTCCCTTAATTGAGTGTTAAGAAATTTCCTGCGACACAGGACCATAGAGACATCAGTGGAAAGCTATTTATAGTCGAAAGGATAGATTAATCCTCCTTCTGATGGACTAACCAAATACAAAAAGCGACGTGGTCCTCACGCATACTTTGTATTTAATATGCACACTTTCTGATACCAAAAGACGAATAAAGGGAAACTAAAGTCTCAGCTAAGAAAATATTTTCCTAACGTCGAATATTCGCTTCATTAGCTTTTGAAGGTGATATTCTCGTGAGTAGCAAGTAAACCATTTCTTACGCAAACACGAAATAAACCAATTCTCATAAACCAATTCCAATTCTCAATCAGCGTATGACGTCACAGGCGCACGTGTTACTCAAGATTTTAGTTGCATGAGAACAAAGGGCAGCGCTTTACCAAGCTCTACATTGAAGTGCCGCTTATAGCAAACAAATCAAGTGCAATATACAGTGTTAAATGCGAAGACGATGCCGATGTGTGTACTTCTAGTTAGAAGCTTTGGTCAAAGACAGCGGCAGGCCGTGCGTTCTTGTGTACTTTGAACAACGTGAGCTAGGGACCCGATGCCACGGTCCTCTGAGACGGTTGGCCGAAAAAATACCTACTTGTAATTATTTATTTTTTACTTTCTTGCTCCTATCAGAATTGAGTCCATTTTGAATGTATGTCTATCGGTAATTTTGTTATTATAATGTATGGAAGAAAAATATTGATACTAAGAAAATAAAGTACAATAACGGGCCAAAGTGTAAGTAATGAAATTATGGAAGTGGTAGTAATTAAATAAATAGAATACATAATTATTATGAGGAGGGAGTATCTTATTTGCGATTCGAAAGACCAAAAGATTCTAACCACATATTGTCGGCTCAAGCACAAAACACGAAGTTATACGTTAAATTAGTCAAATATCATCACCGTTCACTGTACCCTAGTTTGAAGTTCAATTTCACAAAATACTCGACTAACCTGCAGCGCTGATTATGGGGGTCAATAATAACGCCACAATTACCATTACGAGAAGTGCAATTTTGAGCTTGCAACACGCCATTTCTGTGAAGCCAATCATGTTGACATCCACGTCATGTAGAGATCACCGGCGTCTTATTTCGAAGGATTTTTCCTATACTTACCTTTATTCCATCCGGTACAAAATAACAGGCTGTAAGCAATGTCATTACGATTACAATACATTACCTTTGCTGACTGAAAAAAACATGATATTATGAACTGAATTATACTTATTTATTTCCAGAATGTATTATCAGTTTATAAATTAAAACAACTCGGTTATACCACTCGTCAGCCGTCAAAACGAGCGATGATAAAATAACGAATAAATAACATTAAACTTTATAAAACATTCGCAATGCAAAATGTTGATAAGTCGATACTGGGCAAAGCGACGCGGTATCGGGACTACATTAAATTCGCATTAGCTTTCAACTACCGGTTTGTTTAAGACTTATTTTATGCGTTTGACACACTTGAGTTCTGGTTTGAGTCACTGCTGTATTGTAACTCACATACTAGCACCTCTACATGTGTACGTAGCAAATAATGCGTCAAATTTACGTTCAATGAAGATTAAAAACATTTTTTGTAAGGCGTAAACTTTTACATAATACATCTTTGGACTGATGATCGGTTTAATGAGATTTTAAATTAACTGTAAATATATTCAAAACTGTTTCAGTGTACTTAAAAGGAAAGATTCTCATAATGCTTTACCATATATAGCTGTTACGTTTAATTTCATTCAAATATGTTGATTAATCCCAAAATTGTAATGTTATTCACGCCTATAGGTCCACCGGAATTAACTGTAGTTTAAGTACTTAATTTTAATAATCAAACGATTAAAGTTTAACATTTGAGAATAATCACAACTTTGATCGATAATAAAAATCCACACCTCATTTAAAATTATAATTTAATTTATTTATTCCGAAAATATAGTGCTATTTTTACCCTCGAGTATTGATTTATTTTTCTGGCAAACATACCAGACTGGTAACAACCAGTACCGAAAAATGTTTGTAAAATTTAAATTGCATAAACTAAAAACTCTTTTAAGTAGGTACACTTACTGTTTTGTTTAAATTATTATGTTTATAGATAAGCTACCGGTGTTCTTTGCATATATGTTTAAAGAAAGCTACACCAAGATAGCAGTAGAGTTGTACATTCCAAGGCGTGTTCGGCATCGATAATATTGCTTGTAATCAGAGTCAAGCATATTCTAACGTCTTGATCAGTATGCTAATGAGTTAGCTACCTACGCGCGAAATAACACCTCTCGATTTGTCACGCACCGTATATAAAATCAATAGTACCTATATTATTCGATACTATCAAGTTAACGTTGTTTATTTACATTATTAATAACTTAAGTACCTACACACAAAGTCACATAAAAACTAGAAAACACATGATATAAACATGTGTACAAAGGTGCCGTTTATCCGAACAAGATTCTGGTTTTTTTATGTATTGAATGCCTAACTTGCTGGGTTTGTTAAAAAACGTACCCATTAAAATATGATTGTACTGAGTCTATGTCACATACTGTCAGAGCTCAAGTGTCATAAAAGCATTAAAATAATCTTTGACGTTCACACATTTATTTGCCAAAAGGACCATCTGAAAAGTACCACGCATCGTAAAAAAGGACCAGTAATTTTCAGTTGTGATCGAATCACAGCAACAATAAAAATTCTTCATATTACCTGAAGCACCCTTTTGGGCAGTCCAGTCTTCTGGCTGAGTTGCTTCAGGTCCTTAGCATCGGGGTTGTGGTTGATTGCGAAGTAGGACTTCATTGTGCGGAGCTGGTGGTGCTTGAAGCTGGTACGCATGCGCTTGGTGCGCGACGTCGAGCCCAGCCCGGCACCGCCGCGGAACCCCATCTCCAGATACTCAGGGTTCAGATCTGATTGGGCAACGACAGTTACACTGCTAAATGCTGAATTTTTGGCACTACTATTTCCTTAGAGACATTTTGTAATAGAAATGGTGATACTGAATGTGTTAATCAAAGGATTTATACGAAAAATACAACAACACAAAACAGGGGAAATTCTGGATAAATGTCATTATACTTTCTAATCATTTTGTAGACGAGAAAATATCTACAGCCAAATAAAGCCTGTTAAAATTACTGTTTTACATATATTTAAGTTCAAACAAAAACAGTTAAACCGATAAAGGAAATGTTAGTACACCAAATTTGTTAGCATAGCAGTAACAACAATTACAAACAAATTATCGACACACTAAAATCACATTCGCCGCGCAAAATTCGCAAAAACAAAATTGCATCTACTTAAGACAAAAACCTGATTGGCAATTATCAATGTACTAAATTATCGTAATTTGTTTTATATCTGCACATTGCAGGATAATGCCAATATTGACATGTTTATATTTAATTATGTTAATTGTTATAGTCTGTATTACGGTCGTAAATGGCTATAAAGATAATAATGTGTGTAAAAATATATTACTAAGTTTACATTTCATAGGCATTTTGTGAGAGTTCTCGGATAAAGATAATAATAACTAATATTATAAATGCGAAAGTGAGTTTGTTTGTTTATATGCGTTGACTTGAGAACCTCCTTAATTTTAATATGTATACTCCATGTATAGTGTTATATTTTTTAAATAAAAAATATAACACTATACTATACTTTTTTTTTTAATTTTAGAATTAAATACGATTTATTTGTAAATGGCAAATAGATAACATTCCTTTGTATTTATCGTGAAATAGTGAAGCTTATTGAAAGCTTAGTTATATTGAAATAACGATGGTGAAATATATTAATCTTAACTAGGTACTTATTATTTATTATGGCGTTTCATCGTTTTCTTCGTCCTGTGGTTGTTTATCAGAGTGATGATATATAAGTAGGTACCTACCTACGTAACTATTATTAGGTTACCGATTCAAGAGTTGCAACGATTAATTAAGTAACAGCTGGTAGATTAGTTTATCCATTTATTGATATCTTTATTTTTATTGACGTTCACATCAGACGAGTGAAAATATACCAGTTCTATAGTATCGGTGGATATCAAACAAGGAACGTAAAATGTTAAGAAATAGCAAATTATTGACTTATCGTGTGCTAATCTACCAAGGTTCTAGGTAATGCCTGGACTCTGCCGCTTCGAAAAGAGGTGCCGAATAAAAAGTCCTGACGCTCTTAATAGTAAGAAGTAGGTACCTCTCGCATTATCTATGCATGATTGGGCTACTATTTTATTTAATCTATGAATACTTTTCGAACTTCAATAGATACATAGTCCATCGCATTGAGTTTTGATAGTACAGTCCAGCGATCAAATTTCGTGCACTTTAAATCAATTGAAACATTCCAAAATCAAAAAGCAAATTTTTATAGCTCGGTCGCTTTAGTTCAAATTTGGAACCTCGAAGTTTTTTTTATTGAAATTCGCACACGGACTTTTAAGTCCGGCTCTGAAATGAGTCCGTTCGAAATCCGCACGCATGGCAGGCCTACGGTCATAAATCGATCGTAACACGCACGCCGCATTGTTTTCCGTTACAATACGAACCGTGACGTCCCCGTGACGGAGTCGGCACGATGCCGCGACTCCGTTTTAACGACCGATAAATGCTGCTAATAAATAAACCGAAACTTACTGCGATGTTTACAGAAACGCTTTGAGATTTGCGGTTAAGGGTATCGGACAGCAGTCAGAAACCGGTATAAATCTGACTATCTCGACGTATTTGGGAATGCGGTCGAATGATTGCAGTGGTTGACCGACAGGGTGATACTGAAAATCATTTTGATACAGAGCAACTAAAGCGTGAATACTAACAAAACCGTGCTTTTACGAGAGTCGAATTTAGTAATCTTATCCGAGTTTCAGTTGTATGCATATAAGTATTGTATCAATCTATAATGTTACAATGCTTCGATAAAACGCCTTCTGAAGATAATGCTAATGATAAGGGCTGCGTCAGTCTAATATGAATTCAGCTTAAGAAAGTTTCTCAAACATTACCAGCTCAGAGAAATCATTAAAATACCTCAATAATGTCTCTAAGACACATCAATTAAAACGTAATAGATACATATTTTATTATTAAATCTGACAGTTATTATTTGCAAAGAAAACGTTCAAACATCAAATGATATTCAAAATTTACATTTTCCACATTCTGTATTGCAATTTGTTTGTTTTTAACCGCAAGTGTGCATTCTGAAGTCGGAACAATTAGCGTGTAAGTAATTAAGCGGTGGCCCGTTGGCGCGATATAATGGCCGCGACCGATACGTAAAACGAACCGCTTTTTCGAACGCACCGCGGAGAATATTCGATTTTAAAAATGGAAACTGTTATGACCGACGTATACTTTAAGTATTATCTTTTTTGAGCTCCGTTCCGTATAAAGATTTTTTATTTCTTCTCGGTATAAAATTTTGGCAAGGACTAACTCACAGTCAACTGTTAGGCACTGGCCTAACATTTCTCTCAATCTTTCCATTTTGCACTTTGCATTTTTAATTTACTATCCAATTTGCGGCAGGTTTTTTTATTCTGCTTGTCCCATAGCGCTTAAGAAGCGCAAGAATAAAAACACAATTCACACTGATCGTGCGATGCGCAGTGTTGACGCTCGTCCTGTGTTTGTTCGACATGATTTACGCCGCGACCACTGATAACTACTACCAATCAACTTAGGCCTTTTAAAAACTATAACAACACCTCCCTTTTCCATAAAATTCGGTTGATAAGGGAAGCGAGGAAGGTCGAAATATGCTGGTCGGCACAACGCTGCTTAAGGCGTTCGTGCTCCAAGTTGATGATACGGTCGGCGCAAACAGAAAGTGAGACATGCGATTTTTTATACATTCTGAAATGATAGGAAACGACGTAATAATTTAAGCTCCCAAAATTTATCAGAAGTTAAGACTTGGGAAAAAAAAATAATAACTAATATTTTAGGCTGTTTAGCCAACCTTTCTTTTTATTAGAGGTAGATATGCTAAACGCAGTAAATAGAGTGTCACGTTATCTCAAATCTGAGGCTGTACAGGGCTGACTTTTATATTGTTTGAATGATTCAATGTTAGGCGTGTTATATAATTCTAATAAGTATGATTTTTTCCTAACGCATTCAAAAGAGGCTTATAACTGAGGTCACAAGATGACATCGGATACTATTTGTGTTGCTAGCGTCTATATGCTGCGGCTGGGGCTTACCATCAGGCAACCCGTAGATATGCTTCTTTGTCAGCTTAGTAGGTACAATAAATAATATCAGCTAACGTATAAAAACAAACTTACATAACGAAGAAAAAATCAGATAAAATCGTATTTTAACAGGGACTCTGCAATAACTGTAACGAGAACACAAAAAATCACGCACGTATTAAAACAATAACAATCACGACACATAAATCTGACCAATCACAAAACGAATCTAGTGATGTACTATCTGACGCGTCAACTATCGATAAACATCGACACAAAACGTCGCGTTTTAAAAGAAGACATTATTAATAGATTGAGACACAAAATTGTGAAGATAACACACAGGAGAAAAAATAAAACAAAAAAAACACCGGGTGGGTTATAAAAAGAATTGTGATATCATAAATCGTACGTACCATTCATGTTTTTGAGGCCGAAAGGTAAAAAAAGGAGATTTCCTTAACGATAACACTTCGTCCGGTGGCCACATTTTTTTTTGTAATAGCAAAAACGAAACGTCGAAGTTGTTGACCGCTGTAATAATGGTAATAGGTATGTTTCTTCATGACAGTCATTGATTATATTAGTTTGACTGTGCAAATCTGTCTGAAAAATAAGTTGAGAATTTCATGTGCAATAAAATCCATCCAATTTTTATCATTCGGATGCTAGTGAGGGCGAAATAACAGCCTTTTATAACAAAAAATTCAAGACAGTGTGTAATTTTAGTTTAACAAGGGAGTTATAGGATATAACTCTGGACTCTCGAATTACTTCAGTTTTTCACTAGTTTTTTTTTGCGAATTTCGCAATACTCAATTCAAGTTTCCATGGTTATAAACTGATTAATGGTTTTTATAAACAGCCTTTTCTCTAATCCAATTATTTTTCAAAGCTGTCTATTAAAGAAGGTGATACAGTTAACATTTAAAGGCCAAATCTATAATCTAACAACGAGAAAAATAAGACGGCTTAATTTTTTCCTGTTTTGAACATTATTATTATATTTCGTGTTTATTTTCTTATCAAAATCATAAACTTACTTTCTCACAAAAGCAAACCATTTAGTAACTAAATTACCTACTAATGTAATATAATCATTATGATACTTCCATATCTGACCTTAAAACCTTAAAGATGGGATTGCATCGAGAAAGTCTATATTCAGATGGAAATCTTGTTCACTTAAAGATTTTTTCGAGTCGTCGACGCCATTAAAAATGTAAAATTATTAAATTCGTCGGCATTATGTGTCGTATCGCATAGCATAGCGACGGGGGGTGCTACCGGGGACACTATATCATGCAACAGCACACGTCTCATATTATTAGTACTTAAAACGTTGGAGTTATATCGAAACGATAGGTATCAAACGTACATTGATACCACGACGAAATATTAAAATGTTTATGAGTTAGTGAAGGGCACGTTTAAGGAAATTGATGTTAAGTATTGTTTTTTTCATCTTAGATTTGAAACATGTTATCAGAATTTTCACTATAAGCAGCCTTCAAGTAAACAAGAACTTAAAAAAACAAAGATGTAAAAAATTCAAGTGTAATAAATATATAATAATAAAATGAATAGCGACTAATTTGGGTCCCAATTTTAGTTCACGTTCGTTTTAATTTACCTGTTTCCTAAAACTAATATGTATCATGGCAACATATAAATAATAGAAAAACCGAAGTCATTTCTTTTTTTATTTATAGTGCGGGAAATCCTCATACATCTTACATCGCTAAAGGAGGCGGCGGATGTCGAACTCGTAGCGAAATCAAGTCAAGTGTCAAGGTCTACAAGATTCATTATCACTTCCGCACCAACCCCACAAAGGCCAGATCTCCTTTTCACTCCTGACCTAACCTGTCTCAAAGTGGGACGACAATAAAGTTGCGACGAACTAGTATTAAGATTAGTTTGTAAATACCAATAAAAAATAGGTAACATATAAATCATTGTTAATTTTATTGTATTATAAAATTTTCTCGACAAGTTTTATATATCGACACTAATAAAGTTTCATCGACAAAAATCGTCGCTTCACTATCAAACATGGCACCCTACGGGCTAAACAAAAATTTTATGAGCACATTGCTTTTAATGTATTTTTATATGTTGGCATAAATTAACGAAATGAAATTGTTTTAATCAAATGAAAATAGAAAAAATAAGCTTAGGTAGATACTGACCGTAAATAAAAAAAATACATGTGCCTTTTTTTAATAAAATAAAACAGAATTATATGAATTATTATTATTATTAATGAAATCCGTAAAAACCGTGCCTTGGTATTTGTTTTTTATCTAATTCTTTAAGCCCATTTTTTTTAAATAGCGTAGTCTCTAGGTAATTAATATTTTTGGTAGGTACCATTTAATATTTTTGTATACTTCATGACCAATATAATTGTAAGCTGAAAAAATAATATAATAAATACAATAAAATAGACACGGAATTAATATAAAAAAAACTAAATGAAATTAATTCTAATAAAATGAAAAAAATAAGAAAAGCTACCTAAGTGAGTGCCATTTTTAAAAAATAAAATAAAGGAACATTAAGAATGAAAATCCGTAAAGTAAGCTTGGCTATATATTTTATACCTAATTCTTAATGCCTGTTTTTTGAAATGAAATGAAATGAAATTATTTATTCTGCAAGTAGATCTTTAGAGATACTTTTACATGTCATGGTTTGGGTTTTTTTTTAGCTAGATGGCTTCGGCATTTCCTAACTGACGACCTCTGAGAAGAAACACCGAAACAAACTCAGAGAATCATGGTCTCTTTTAAAGTCCAGACATGGAAGAACACTTATAAGTGAGTTTTATAATCATAGTTGCACAGTTAGCATCTAATTAATATATAAGGTACTATTTATATTTTGAATAGTACTTCATGACTTATTTCATTGCAAACTGAGAAAGAATAATTTAATATGTAAAATAATGGTGACAACATGAAATTGTTACCAAATTTTTTAGAAGGGAGCAAAAGACTGTACCGAATAAATTGGTATAATACACGGTGCCCTAGAAAGTAGCGAAATAAAATGCTTTTTGTAGACTAAAATGTTAATGTTTGTGTGTGTTAAATGTTACCATTATTCCAAGTATATCGGTACTATCCCACGCACTAAAAGTTTTCTTCCTTTTGTAGATATCTATTTGTACATTATATTTTTTGGACCGATCTCACCCAGGTATTTTTCCTTTATTAACACAAATACTCGATTTATCCCAACATTATTGTAGACATACTAAGATACTGCTTACTATAACTCGTATTCGCCGTATCAAGATGAAATATTGAGTAAGAGCTCCAGATTTTGAGTAAGAGCTCCAGCAATATCACTGTCAAAAGCGCATGTAATTTCATGGAAGATTTTTTACGTGATGCGCGTTCGAACTAGACAGACAGACAAACAAAAATTGTAAAGAATTTTTTTTCGTTAATTAAAAATAATAAGACTGTATAATTTTTTCTTAAATATCTTCTACGTACAGACATCGCCTAGTTATAACTTACATTAGTTTGATGGAAGATGCCTCATTTGTGTGAAATGGTGCCATACTAAATTTAAACGCAGTCATTACGACGATGTGATAAATCAAACATATCACTTAATCCTTACTTAATACTATAAACGTGAAAGTTTGTGAGTATGGATGTATGGATGTTTGTTACTCTTTCACGCCAGAACGGCTGAACGGATCTGGATGAAATTTGGCACAGAGATAGATTATAATCTGGAATAACACATCGGCTACTTTTTATCCAGGTCGGACCCAATTCTGAAGTTCACGCAGACAAAGTCGAGCGCAGAAGCTAGTATATTATAATGTTTACTTACACACTGTATAAGTAATAATATTATGTAGTCAATATTACTAGTAATGTTTACTTAACGACGATGTCTACAGTAGAAATATAAAAAGAAACCTAAATCCCATTCAAGGAAAAAAAGACAAAAAGCGTCCAAGCAACTAACATCTCAGTTTTATACCGAAAATTTCTTAATTCGTCCTTAAGGCCCAGCTATAAATTACTGATTCAATAATGTTGGTATTGCCACCGATACAGATGTCCCGGTACAGATAGCGGCGGGAACAAAATGTACACGGATATCACATTAGGCGAGTGACGTATACTTCGTGATGAAAGGAGGTTTTAACCTCTCTATATGTATCAAAAGCGTATAAAGTAAAGTGTCCGTACGGTTACAGTATTTAGTGGGTAGATGATGGTTATTACGAGTATATGTTATTATTGTGAGTACATTGTAACATGTCTATGTGGACCTAGATTTATACTTTGATGATGTGTGTCTTCCACATACTCGTAGTTTATTTATTTTAATTTTTTTTATAATAACGAGGTCTATAATGCTTCGGGAACCTTCTTTTCATAATATCGATTTCGGCCCAACTTGGACATTAACCTTCAATGTCCACTTAACCTGTTCGCACTATTGTACCTGAAGAATGTAATTATTACCTCTTATTTTAAAAGAGTGTCCATGTGGTTTCTTGCTGGATTCTTCTCTATAGGATCAATTTTTTGGAACCGTGCAACTAGACTCAATAACCTTTCATAAATGCTTGTTTGAAATAAAAACATTTGAACTTGAACTACATATGAATATTTCTTTAATTGCGACTGGCAAAATTACCTACTCTTAGGTCAACAAAAAAAATTTTGCTACCGTAGAAGTTTCAGATGAAAGTAGAGAGGAATAGAGACGGGGTAATGTGTGCTACCGCAATATATAAATACTTAGAGCTCGTAAATAAAAAAGAAGATATTCAATATGATTTCAATCCACCTATGTGATGTACAGATTAATATAAGTTCGCTTAAATTGTTATGCTGAACATCCTGTTGTTCATGATTGTACATCCCCTTTATTTTTCCAAGTGACATGTTTTATTTATTATTTATTATTTACTATTTCTGGACTTTTTTTTTTGTCCTTATGTATATGGTAACAAAAATTTGTGAAGTGTGAGTATTGTGTAGACTGATGTTACGATCACAAAACCAGATCAAAGTCTTTCGATTTTCTGGCAGTTAGAGGCTGTCATGCTCACTTAAATGTCCTGCTGATGGTGGCGTTGTGTGTCGGGTTGTTTTATTCCCTACAACTTGGTTGAGTCGAACAACGCTGATACACACGTCATGCTCGTGAACGGGTGCTGTCTGTCGGGACTGGTCAACTCTTACATGCCATGTCAATTCAGTTATGTTATCTTTTGGAGGGTAACCTACTTTTATCACTCACATCAAACTCCACAATACTCACATTGATAGAATAAAAAATATGTAAACATCAATTATTTATTTAAAAGAGTATCTATGGAGTTTCTTGCCGGCTCTTCTCCATAAGACCTACTATTTGGAACCGTGCTTGTAGTTTTGACATTTCAAAAGTACCTGTATATGGTCTAATTGAAATAAAAAATTTGAGTTTGAGTTTGAGTTTGAGTTTAATTCCTTCGATATATAGAAAATTACTCGATGCTTCCATCAAAACATCTATTGCTCCATTTATTAAGATCTGTAAGCCACCCATGAAAATAAAACTTTGTCCAACATCGACAATTATGTACAAAGACCATGAAACCGTGAAGATAATACAAGTACAATATTAACATATATAAAAGTAAGCGTTGAATCAAATATCAAATTTATTATATTTACCTATAATCGATTACGGTACGCAAATAAATATAAAAATATCGTCATAACCGATTATAATCGTTTAAATCCGTATTATAATATAATATTATATTTTCATATTGAATCACATTTAACATGCCTTATGCATCCAGCCAAGAAATTGAAATAGGCAAAAGGCTTTAAACACAATATAAGCGTGAAGATTTTGAATAAACTTCTTACGTTCTGAATGTAAATAAAAATAGTAATAAAACATAATAATGCTCAAATCGATATAAATTTGCCCCTGAACAATAAAATTGGATTCATGCTGATCTGGAATTGAAAGAAAAACATAGTTTAATGGGAGTTTCGTAGGACATAAGGTGTGCAACCTGTCACACTATTCCTGAAACATGATATTCAAAGTAAATCCATGATTGCTTCGCGCGACTGCATACTGTAAAAATACAATGGCCGTACGAGAACCTTTTAAAAGTTTTATATTCATACCACAAATAATAACAATAATAGGCGTTACATTTAATACAAAAAGTGTGGAACGTAGCTGCGAAGTTTGCCGTGGAAACGTAACAATAAAATTCTTAATTGAGTGAATTGGCTGCGGCTTCGGCCTCAGACTTCCGAAGCGAGTTACCGTCTACATTGCCAGATTATGCCCATATTAATATACACAGCACTATGCACCTATTAAAAAAAACCTGTAAAGCACTTTTATTGTTCATATGGGCAATATAAATATAATTGTGTTATTTCGAGATCGCGCGGTTAAACTTTCAATATATTCTTTCATATTTTAATCAAATATTGTAACGGGCTTTGCAAAAGCATACATTCTATTTGTTTTAATGTCACCATTTATATTTGATAGGTGTATTTCAATAGGATTGCAAAACATAACGACTTTCTCTGTAAATTGAATGATTTATTTATAATTTTATTACAGTAATAAAGTTGTGGCTTTAAAGTTAAGGATGAAATTGGTTGCTTGGGGCTTACAACGTACAAACTAACTTCAAGTTAAGTAGTTACTTGAATAAATTAATAAAAACGTACGTAGGACGTACGTGATGTAGAGTATCGAATGCTACCATTTTGTTAATTACGTTTTCACCGAATTTATGAGTTCATAATAAAGAAATAAAAAAAGATATTCATCTTATAATCCAAATAGTAACTCTATTTTACCCATTTACCATCGGAGTACCTAATCGAGAGTGAAAAAGTACAAAATAATTATCATATATCTACGAATCATCAAAATGTTGATTGCCAACTAGTCGACCGCCGCCGCTTAGACAACCGACGCGGACGACGCGACATTCGAATAAAGCAAACACGACAGTGACTTCAATATTCGGGCAGGCAACTTTTCATTTTCTAAAACGAAAACCAAAGAAATAAACCAAAGCAAACTGTCTTTTGTCACGACTGAAAAAAGTCACCACCAAAAGCCGTTTTGTTTTGAAAAATAAAAAATATAAAAAGTATTTGGACCAACTACCGGCGGTGCTGGAACGCGCCCACCCTATCAACGATCGTGGACGCTACTCGAAATGTCCGATACTTAAAAAAAAAAAAACAAATAAAAATGTCACATATTTTGGCGGGAAATAAATCACGGAAGGGACGCTATACAAAATTTATGGCGGTATAACACGATGCACTCGGTAGAAAAGTTAAGACAAAAGACGAAAAAAGTACATCACTGATTCGAATGTATGGGTTCCGCGGCTTAATGAAAAAGGAATCAATCTATGAATAAAAAGCGACCGACAAGAATAAACTCTACACATGAAGTGCAAAAATGTGTTACCTACGGGATTTGTTTTCACGTTCTATATTCTTTGATTCTACGGTAGAGATGGCCTTACTAATTGGAGCACACTTTATATCCGAGTATTGCCGTATAAGGAAAATACCTACGTTTAGCTGAACATCTGAACAATTTTAAAGTCTCAAGGAACTCCAAAAAGGTGACACCACATGAAGCCAAGCAGATGGGTCCTTATTACTTCGCTCCCGTTACTGTAGGAAACGATTTTTTTTTCACCGGCCGCCCCTTAATGCTTTATTTATTGATGCTACTCTCGGATATTTAGGGAAGGTAACCGTAATTATATGACATATTTATCTACGAAGTCCGTTTTTGGTAGGTTGTTAAATAAATTGCTTGATATTTATTTGTTTTGTGAAGTGCCGTTTGGTTTTCTGCTTGTGAAAGACCTGAATTGAGATATAAAGTTTATGTAATGAAGCCTGGTTTGGACGACCCTGTGCATGTAAATATAAGACTTAAATATGGACTGCAGAGAAGACTGACATCTGACTTACAGAGGTACCTCATTTTTATAAATACAGGCTGTATTTATAAAAATGAGGTACCTCTGTAAGTCAAAGAACTTCAGAGCACTATCAAACATTGTTTATGGTGACATAAAACCTAATGTAGGTTTTAATTACTGCGAGTCGGAGCTGATTTGTAACAAAAATAACAAGACACTTGATAATGACACCAAAATGCAACGGTAATAGATGTAGGTACCTACAGTGAATAACAATACAATCAGAATTTCAAGTACTTACCTATTAGAAAAAGGCTAACATGAAAAGTAAGTTTATAATGTTTCCGTTAAATGTTAAATTATAATTGTTAAAAGCAGATTATGACTGCAACTTATTATTACAACTTTTAGGTCGGTACCTACTTACATTCAAAAACCTTACGGTCTATATGTAGAGAATGGTGTAGACGTAGAGAATAAGAAAGTGCCGTCGGATTGGGTAAGACTGCGCAGTTTTAGTGCGCATTGCTTCTACCTTTCTGAGGGTCTGATATCGATTGGAGTTAGGCCTGTTAAAAAGAAAATAAGATTCAAACTTAAGTATTACTTTTAGGCCTCAAAGACTTATTGAAACGGACCCTAATTTGTCTTGCCGCAAAGTTAATTTAAGTGGCAAAGATATTCAAAGCAAATTGTTAAAGCATAGGATGTTTTGTATGTTCTATAATCATGTAATCATCACCATAAACAAGAGCTAAGATGACAAAAATATCATTTACTATTAATAAAAATCATTATAATGACTGAAGACTCGACATAATCTTCCTGTATTCTTGTCGACAGTTGTCGAATGAAAAACATTACTCTAGAAGAAAAGGAAAAAATCTAGTAAAATTCCTGGATAAGTATAGAAATTTCTTCTTAAAAAACCTAAGGTAGATCATACGGTTGCAATGTTCTGTAAAATAATGGATAAGTAACTATATTTTGTAAACCCTGCGGCATCCATAATGCCGAGTGGGTTAAATTAAATTAATAATTTACCAGCAGCTAATGTTTACTGAGTATTACATTTTTTTTCTAATGAAATCTAAAAGATTTTTTAAATTCAATTAATAAGGTTTTACAAGCACTTAGGTATGAAAGGATAAGGATTTAGATAAAATTTATCGTATGTGGAAGAACCAGCAATAAAATCCATATATGATAATTTATTAAATTTGTAGAACTCACTCACTTACTAATTGCGGTATAGGTAGGTATATTACGTGGCGGGCTTTCAATGCTCTTCGAGTTCAGTACAATGACGCTCTGAGGACAGTGTTGAGAAAACCCCGGTACTGCAGTGCTTCCGAAATGTTTACGGAAGCGTTCATTGATGATTTCTTCGCCGTCATAAGGAAAAGAACAACATCTTTTTATTTATTTATTTCAAATATACATAATAACATTACAGCCGAAGCCAATGCGTTATTTTGTTATGATGATGAGCACGGTCCGTGGTAGTATGAACAGTGTCCTCAGAACATTCATAAACAAGATAGACAGTCCATTTACTGTATACTGGGCAGGTGTACATCTGCGAGCCAATAAGAAATAAAAAATAAAAAAACAATTATAGTTTTTTTTTATCTCTTTTTTTAGGCATTACTTGTTCACTAAATATCATTTTTACTAACAACTTTACTAACATTTACTATGTACCAATTCTATAGACTATATGTCTGAAATAAAGATTATATTATATATATATTATATTATATCAGAAACTATAAAACCTATAAAAAATGTAATATGGCAAGTTTGATATAAAAATTTGACATGCGCTAAAAGGATTTAGGAATATTCTTATGTAATTGGAAAAAATCGATCACGTTAGTTTCTCTGGTGTACCTATAGTATATAGATCATTGATAGCATATGTTATGTGGGTGTGTCGTGTGAAGTTGCCTCCTACGGCGTCTGTGTGGTGAGGCCACCAGTTATTATACCCATCAAATTTATTACAAGAGGGTCTTGAAAATTATTCCGGTTGGTTCATAAGGAAAATAGGGTGAGGCTGAAAAATCCTGCTCAATGGGAAAGCTTTTTTATAAGTAATTGTTATTTAATAAATGAACTGGTTTTAAGTTACTTTTAGTTAAAATATATTATTATATTATATTTAGATAATTTTGTTTGTTTTTGTAAAATGAAGTTCCAGGAAAATGTAGGTAAAAATTGCTTGTTTTGGATATATTTTTTTAATATCATAGACAATGACATCAATTCTAACATCATAAATGCGTATGTATGAATCTAGTCCAAATGTAACAACATCAGTTAAAAGTCATTGACCTATTTTGTAAACAGTTTTGTCTTTCAATAATATCGGAATACGAAGAGTGATAAATCAAATTGTCACATTTGATTTGTTTACAGAACTTATTCATGAAAAACGTTTCTCAAGAGGCTTGTTATACTAATAATATATAGTTTATTTCTGGTGTACATCTGTGATATTATTTGTCATTTATTTTTGACGCTGTATGTACTCAGACCGACGGCAAAAAAGAGGTGTTAAGTTTGGTCTGTCTATCTATGGTATCGTAACTCTAAAACTAATCAATTCCAATGCATATATCTTTTAAAGATTCTGTTATTTTAAGAACTCTTGTAAAAAAAAATATGTTAGAGATTTTTAAATTCCAAATACTATATTAAACTAGATAGGTATAATTCTGTTGTCTAAGGCCCACTAGCACCAACTTCTTAAACATGTTTAAATTGTATTTAAACACACATTTTCAATGAAAAATTGTGTTTGAATACAACTTAAACACATATAAGAAGTTGGCCCTAAAAGTTGCATAAATATTGGCGCTATGTTGGTCCACCAGACCATGCACCAACATTCCAACATCCTTTGGCGTCACGTCTTGGTACGTGCTTATTCTGTGCCCCTATTCACGTTCGGTCTGGGTGCCTCGAGGGCCACGATCAGATACGCCTCGCCTCGCCGAGGAGCCGCAGCGATCGAACGATAGTGTTCCAGTATTGTTTATAGTAAACTTACCTACTATGTTTTTGGAATAACGATGAACTTTTAATTGGTTTATTGTAGAAGCGTCAAAGTATCGTCAAAGTATTCAGTTATATTTTATTTTCTCTTAACATTTTTCTTTTTAAGGAGCTCGTAACTAGTAGCGTCAGCGTAGTAACGCTGAGTAGGTACTAGCTACGAGCCTCTTGCTTATTTTGCTAATGATCAGCCTAGTTTGTAGAGTACTAATTAATGGGCAAGATTAAGCTGCAATAAGTTTCGCTTGCTGCGGTCAGTCGATGGATGGGTGACCATTCTTATATCGAGATCTCGTTATCCATCAAGCCGTCAATTCCGATTGTCGTACGAATACCTACGTCAATCGTTAGTGGTAGTTAGTCAATTTAGCCTCAGGATGCTAGTAATTCCAGATATTTAGTTGCGGACGTCTGCTGTCAATCTCTGTGCATTAATAGGTACTCAGCAGCATCTGGTTGGACTGGAAACTGACACCAACATACTTTGAAAAAAAGATGATGATGGATGATGAATAATATTATCATTTAATTTTCTTTTTTTTTTAAATAATACTTTGCCCCTCATTAGGATTTTCTCCTGTGTCGTGGGTACGATTACAAACACAAATTACCGGAGCCACTACCTGTTCATACAAGTATTCGCTGCACGGGTTGTGGCTCGAACCCACAACCCGTGGCGCAGAATCACTCAGCCGCTACGCCAAACGTGCATTTTTTTATGGGATAAGAGGGCAAACGTGCAGACTACTCGCCTAATGGTAAGCGATTACCGCCGCCCATGGACACCCGCAACACCAGAGGAGTCACATGTGCGTGGCCGACCTTTTAAAAGGGGATTGGGCCTCCGGTAACCTCACTCACTCGGCGAAACACAACGTAAGCGTTGTTTGACGCTGGTTTTCTGTGAGGCCGTGGTATCACTCCGGTCGAACTGGCCCATTCGTGCCGAAGCATGGGTCTCCCAGGTAAAAAATCGTGCATATCGCACGATTTCAACCAAACAAACTATTATATAGGTAGATAACTAAGTATAGGTAGATAAATCCAAATCCGAAATTTCTAGAAATTCTCGTTAAAAACGACGTAATAATGGATAGATCGTGATAATTTTATTTAGACCTAAATCCACGAAAATATTTCTCCGTAATTTTGAGTAATCCTTTACACGCAAGCAAGCCAGCTCATGACGTAGTGCGGGACTCCGCCTTTCACCGCCTTACGCAAACACACGTTCTCACATCATTGAAACGACTCGACAACATTAAAACTGGTCGCAAAAAACTGTACCGACTCTAGATAACGGCCGGACGCGGCAAAAAGAGGCTTTACTAAAGTCGGACACTATAACTATTTAAAATATCCAATACAGTGTCATATAATTTATTGATGTCTCTGTACGGCAGCATTGTAAGTAGTAATCGCTTAATCTTGGGCGGACAGGTGCCGGCTAGCTCCTATTAGGCAAATTGTGTACCTTATACGTAGAGAGAAAATTAAAAAAGGTATTAAAAGTCGGGATGGTGCTGGTTTTTTTGAGACAACTTTTTTTCGAGCTTGGGCACTCCGGTTGGGCGATGCTCAACATCGGTATTTTGCACATGCTCAATGTTATTTTAAAAGGCAATGAATTATACTTGCTGCCAATTATTTTCTTATATGTAGGTCATTGGCCAATTACGGTCGTTCTAGAGTTATGTTCGTAATACTTGTTTTTAAAACAGTAGTGTGTTTATTGTTTTAAGTATAATATTGTCTGTTAACATACATACATTCTCATATACTCGCGCCCATAGAAGCAGAAACAACAGATCGTCAATTGCCATAATTGTTTCTTCAGACTTCTTTTGCTTAGACCTATTTTGCTTCTTCTATAATCATGGGACAATTACTATTCATTCATTTCAAAAACCTCGCCAATACGACGTGTCCCTCCGGACTTGTCCGGCCTTTTGTCTTGTCCGGCGACCTCTCCCGACGTTGCTGCTGACATTAGTCTTATAATTTCCTTTTGTTAGTCGTCTTTCTTACATTCTCTCAACATTACCAAACACTCAGCATATTATTTTCAATTCACGCAAATTCTGCATCATCTTCATTTCTTTCTTTCCTTCATAGTCTTGCCCCTAAATATATATATACATGCGACCTAAACATAACCCAACTGTGGGTGTACACCTCTGTGCAGGGATGTATTATTGTGATGGTAGGTGTTATTGAGGTGCTGGTACGTTGGTGCCGGAGAAGAATAAATAAAACGGCAGTGAAGTAAATTTTCTTGTGTATTGGACCACTGTCAGTTGGAAGGAAAATGTTGCCACAGAAAATCAATAATTTACATTTAGTGTTGCAATTTAATAATTAAAATATCCAACAACCTCTGTCTAACCATTGGAGGAATACAGGCTTGATGTTATGATTATGTGTTAATGTGATGTAACCAAACCTAAGAGTATCCCACAAATATATTGACAGTGTGCAAACATGTTGTATATCCAGTCTTTGCTTGCAGTAGAAACCTATAGTATAAGCCTCTTATATAAGGCCTAATGTATCTTCCAAATTATGTATTTGCAACGAAAATAGGCATAAAGTTGGTCACGAAAAAATAAAGAGATGTTTTATTGAGAACTAACTGATTACTTATATTAGTTTTTTTAGACTAGATATAATATCTAGATATAATAAATGAGATATAAAAAATTAAACACAATTAACAGTGGTATTACGCTGCTATTTCATAAGCCCACTTTATAATACGACACCACAGAATTAGCATAATAACAAGCGACAAATTTATCATAAAAAAATTATAAGCCCACCCCCATCCGACATAAGATTAATGTGTGTACATAAACCGGGAATCGAACCTCATATTTCGGTGTACCGTTACGAGGGGTGGCACCCCTAGGCCAGATATATTTCAGTAAAAAATATAATTACCCTACCGACTTCGAAGTGGGGGTTATATTTTAATAATAATCACCTCATCAGGAGACTGAGGTAACGAATTTGTTGAATTTTATAGAAGTCTAAATCCCTAGTACACTCATGAACTGTATACAGTTATATACGGTATTTATTTTTCTCCTCTATACGGTTTTTATAGAAAATATAAATACCGTATAGTCTAAACCAGTGGTCCCCAAAGGTGACTGGACCGCGACCCATCTCATAAAAGCTTCCAAATTTGGGATTAGCCTAATGCTATCTTGAAAAATGGGACATAACCGTATGAATCAAAGATAATTTAAATTGTTTTTTCAGGGCCCATGCAATATAAGAAATAACTGTGTAATCTGTAATTCTGATGGTGAGAAATAAACATTTTATTATTATTTCCTTTATTAATTATATTTACATATATAAATACATTTTAAAATATTTTTATAAAAATAACAATAAAAACATTTAAAAATATAAAAAAATGTACTCCACCGGTATATATTTATTATTATTAATAATAATAATATTCGCACGTGATCCACCAGTGGGTCACGACCATTTACGAAATGCTGATGTAAACGTAATGTAGGCCTATTTCGCCACCTTCTAATAATTTTCGGTTAAATTAGATGTCTGACGATATGATTCACCAAAAACGGCCTTAAGAGATCCGTGTCTTCGATTCGACCTCGAGACCTTTGACTTTGGAGTCCGATAGGTATATCACTGGGCTATCACTGAGGAATACTTTATTGAGGAAGAGGTTTCTCACTGGCGGATCCCTTACCTTCAGTAGTTCGAAGCACTAATAAATATAAGTTAAGTAAAAGAATAAAAAAATTCAGACGACCAAAATGTAAGTTGTTTAAAATTAATTTATATCAGGTTATAAATTCCCACATAATAAATTCATCAGTAAACAATGCATCAAAAACTTGGCTTTCTTCCGCATGACAATGGTTACCGTATTCAGGTCGTTTAGATGCACGTTACACATAAAAAGTTAATACAACGCCGACACGCGAACTCGCCTGATATTTTGTCGACAATAGGTGAGAAAAAATCACTCGCCGCTCGCTTCTGCGTTACTCGTCTCTGCATTTTGTTTACCTAGATCTTGTCCGAATAATACAAAAACTATGACTGTCAATTGTAATCGTATTACCGTGTAAACTATTATGTATGTTTGCAGGGATTCTGGTGAAATGTATTTATTGATATTTAAAATATATCTTAGCCGTCGTTTTTTTTATTCCAAGTCCAACTTTTTATCAAATACTTAGTTCGACTACTGTAACTTTCTCTATGGTAAAGGCATTGCTTAAATATTCCTATGGACTGAAGACGTCATCCTTTTTTTAATTATGTTAAAAATAGGCTAAAATGATGTATATTCCTATGATACTTTGGCGTCCGACCGGTAATTTGTCTGAGACGGTTACTTCTTTCGTTATCATCAGGCCCGTAGAAAAAAAGATGCTGGTTAGAATAACAAAAAAAAAACGATTTAGCGGTGAGACACAATATTGTGTGTCTTGGTATTACAGAACTAAAAGTGTATAATAGTAGAAGCATAATTCTCAAATCTCTCAATTAGTGCATGAAAATTAGTTTGAAATAACAGTTCTCCTGTTTAGTCAGAAAAGCTCTAATCCAGGAAATACCAATTTGATGCCCAACCAACTTAAACACTCAAAAGCAATTATAACTTTAAAAGCAACGCTAACGTTATAATTCAAGTACTTTTCCGACAGCCGTCCATTTAATAGTAAATTGTACGAACGTTAACTTTACTATAAGTACATATAACCTGAAATTCGGGAAAAGCAACTTTTCCATGCGTTCATGAGCTAATAATTCTAAGTCCATCCTCAAATTCTTTTAGACTTTCGAACGTGGACAGTACACAGTGCAAGTCCTATGAGGATCGCACGGTTCATTGAAATGGCGAGAGTATGATGAACTTCGAGCACGCGAACTGCCCGAACGCACGTGAGAAACTGGTTCCATGGCTATTTTAGACAAGGCATTTTAGAACACCAACAACCAAATTGGCATACATTTTGACGGGTCGAGCTTGGTTTATTTTTTAGATCAAGCAATTTTTAATTCAGGTTATGTTTTTTACTACTTTAGCCCCTAAGCAATAACTTTTTCAGTGCTTCTTGGTCAGGTAACAAACAAATTGACCTACATTTTGAGATGGGCTTGATTTATTAGAAGTAGCGTCGTTATTCGTAAAATTCGTTTGTCAAAGTTTCCTTAGTTGCTTATGGAGTTGATGATGATGAACTCTAACTTGACGTAAAACTGAGTCATATGAAGAAATAATTGATTGAGTAAGATTATAATTAGGTACTGATTGTAAAGTAACACTGTATTAGAAGATTTTATACATTTTATTGAACTTTTCATAAATATGCCACGTTACTAAATTAAAACTTTTGATTATTTGCCAATAGCTAATAGAAAGTTCGAGGTAAAACTCCTGAGAATCCTGAGATCTCTATAGTATTAAGTAAACAGACATAATTGATCCGTCGCAAGTATCTCACATAAACAATACCGACCTTTATGAACTTCCTACACACGCAAACTAAGTTCTGAATATAAATAAAGTTCATCTATCCTTAATATAGGAATTAAAGAAAAAGAGTTTAGAGTAGTTATTTCGGACCGTATATTGGGTACACAGGGTACACATGGGTACAGGTACAGACTGTACAGGTACAGACTGTACCTGTACAGTCTGTCCACACGTCCACAAAGTGGCTGTCTTTAACAGAACTGTAGAGAGTAAATCTTCTAATACCATTTCTTTCAACACTCAATGTTACGGTTACACGTTTGCATTATTACGCAAAATGACGCACTAATATAATTCGTCATTAAATATGTACTCCCGCGCAAATAATTTTTTTATAAAAAAAATATTTGCGCGGAGTATGGGAGAAATTTATTTGCGTTAAATAAATAAACAATTTGGACCTACAAAAAGTCACATCACTAATATCCAACATAAAACACAATGCTTTACTGCAAAGTTCTGTTACTCCATATACCCAATAAAGCGTGACGATAATATTACAACACAGGAGCTGTCCAACCGTATAAAGAGGCAATTTTAATGGACTATAATTAATTATTATGCAACTACGTAATGAAAGCAAAAACTATAGTACTGTTCCCGTGAATAATCAAAAGTAATACCGCTATTATAACACCTCTGTGGCTTGTGGTTTGAGTAGAAGTTGATACGATAAGGTGAGACTTGAACAGGAAATGAAAATATTTAGGATAAAGTTGTTTCGGATGTTCAAACCTACTTAAAAGCATACGTATGAATATACATTGTTACGGAGTGAAGAATAACTAAATGTGTATCAAGGACAAATGGGCGAGTTGGAATCATAATCATTTATGTGAGGAATCATATTAAATGAAGAGAATTCATATTTTCCTTTTTGTTTGAAAAGTTAGGTCAAAATAATAATTTTCTTAGTTATGAAACCTTAATTTTCTTTATCTTGAGATCAATAACGAAGAAATATTGAAAAACTAAGATTTATTTATCACAGTCAACCTGCACGCAACGTACTAATTTCAATTTTGAGAAAGAGTTCACGACGCTCGACCGAACTGGTCAGATAAAGACTGGTTTCTGTATCTCGAAAAAAAAATAATTTAAAAAACAAACACACGGGAAGTCGCTCCGATAATCTGACGGTGGTAAGTGCGGTTTTGACTTTAATGTGTTAATAAAATTGTTAGCGTTTTGTCGGCGAAACGAGGGGCCGATGTTCGATGTAACGCCGACAAAATGGCAACATGCAATGACGATTTGAAATAATTTAAATGTTTATAAGTTCGCTGCATGAATTCGCTTCGCACATATTTCTGGGACTCACCAAGGTTGGCGGACATGATTTCTTGATCTTTTGGCTTCTTTTTTCGGGGGCGTCCTTTTTGTCGGGGTGGGGGCGCTGTGGATCCGTTGAAGAACGGCCCTTTAGGAACATCGGTATCCACCCGGGCGAACTCGGGGGAGGGGTATGGGGAGTAGTGCGCCCCAGGGGGAGGGCCCGCGTAGGGCCCGGGACACATCTGCGGCGGCCCGGGCACGGCCATGTGCGGTCCGTACTCAGGCATCGTCTCGTAATGCAGCCTACGAAAAATAAAAATTTCTTAGCTTGGTTCTAAAGAATCAGAACTTAATTTACGAATGTTTGAGTGCCCGATTATGTAATTCTCAATTATATGATGATAATTTTAGGTTCAAAATGTTTCAAACGAACCCACATAGAGGTAGATATTATTGCACTCGTTTCTTCTTCTTTCTTCAGTCATCGCACAAGTTTTTCGGAGGATCGTTTACTGTTCATCAATGACGTAAACATAAAGATCTCTAGTTGCTATAGTAATATATATAATAATAATATAGTTGGTAAAGAAAGGCGTCTATTGACCGGACACAAAATCCTACAATAAACATTACAAACCAACCAACCAACGTTTCCAAAGAACGCAAAAAGTTGATATTTGCTCATCTCCATATTGATAACCAACCCTTACATTGTCCCACTGCTGAGCACGCTGGCCTAGTGCGGGTTGGCAGACTTCACACGCCGTCGAAAAAATCTCTCAGACATGCAGGTTTCCTCACGATGTTTTCTTTCACCGTTTAACCGCGTGATAATTAACTATTAACACGCACATACTACTACGAAAAGTCAGAAGTGTGAGACTTTTGACTTGGCAGTCCTATGGTCATATCACTAGGCTATCACTGCTCTATCACTAGGCTATCACTGCTCTATCACTAGGCTATCACTGCTCTATCACTAGGCTATCACTGCTCTATATCTATCTCTATTTCTATTTGCTCATAGTTACCTGCAATAAACAGCTGAGTCTCGGATGCCGAAAGTATCTCCCTTGTTGAGGGGCGTGCTGCACAGGGCGCAGGAAAAACAATGCACGTGGAACACGAGGTCCCGCGCACGCATCACCAGCTCTGACGCTGAGATCGGAGTGTTACAACGAGCGCAGCGCTTTGATCCGTACAACCTGGTGAAGAAAAAGAGAATTTAAACATGGAACTCCATATTATCAATGAATAATACCTAATATTTTTTTAAGGACACCGAACCCGTCGGCACACGTTAGTTCGGCTCTTCCAGTTCCATGTATAGGGCGCTTCATGATTAATTTGCAGGTCATCACATCAGATATGAGTTGTTAAAATGGGAATTAATTAATTATAATATGATTCATATTGCAATGTTATGAAGGCAGTTTTTTAATTGATTATGTCGGGCAGATGAACCACCTGATGGTAAATATTCATCGCCGCTCATGGACACTTGCAACACATCCTCTGACCTTTATTTAGGAGCCCCTATGGACTGCCGGCTGCCGGGGCCGCGGCAACTGAGGGGAAAAGCGAAGGAAGCGCGCAATAGTCGAAACACACACCAAAGGTCTGGCGGTCAAGCGTAAGCCTATCGAATAAAAAAAAAGTGCTTTACAACAGATTCCGACGTTACCCGGTCGCTAGCAAGTCAGACCCCAAGAGGTCCTACCACCGAACAAGTCAGATATTTTCTCGGCTCTTACGAGATGTCTATCAAAAACATACCAGGCGAAGTGTGGGTGTACATTAAGTACGCCTCTGCCTAACCCTACGATCCTATCTAGAATACAGGCGTGATGGTATGTTATGGTTATGTTAATTTATCTACATGGATTGAATTATTAGTCGATAAACGCCAGGGTAAAATAGCGTAACCAGGATAGACAGGTCAACCAGTTTAGTGAATAATAAAATCTAGGCGTCTCTGTAAATTTCTTGAATGGTGATTTTAGTTTAAAAAAGTCTGCAATTTTAAAACTATAATTGATTGTAAGAACAATAAGAGTTGTAGATTTTGTGAAAATTATAATAAATAAATAAATGAAACATTTAGTAGAAAAATTACCCGTCTTAATAATTAAGATTGGTCAAACGTCAATAAAATCTTTAATCTACGTCGTTATCTCAACCATTTGCTAATCAGCAATCATTTTTACTATTTTATATCCTCTTAAATAATTATTACAAACGACGGAAGCGTAAACTTAATATATCTTTTGAATTCTAATTGAATTGCAATGTCAATGCAATGAGAAATAAAACGCATCCTTGAAGGCAAGAAATAAACGAAATTTTGAGCTTGCGTTCTGACATTATAACAGCAAAGATATCCTTACAAATTAAATTTTTATACATTAACTAGCCGGCCCAGCAGATGTTACACTGCCCAGAAAAAATCCTAAGACCCGATTGAAGTGCCACCTACCGGATCCAATAGTACTTTGGAACCATCTAGGGACCCACTCAAATATACACACAAAATATCATCCAAATCGGTCCAACCGTTTAGGAGGAGTTAGATGTAAAACACACGTACAGAAGAATTATATGTACCTATAACGATAAAAGCATAATTTATAATAACATTTAAACAGGGACTATCGAGATAGATAGGTACACTAACTTTTTAATCATAATTATATTGTATTAACATCACTCTTCAGAACAGAGTAACGTTTTATCTTAAAATACAATCACAAATTTTAGAATCGATTTTAACGATAAAAATATCGATTATCGATAACACTACATACGAAACTAAAAATAACAGCAAGTCACTACTTATCTATGAAAATGCAACGCAACCCTAAAATCACCGGTCTATAATTAGTAAGAATTATCAGCTAGATAATTATGAGCAAAAGTTTTATGGTTATTTGCAACGAATGCTCATTGTCTGCTCAGGGTCGTATGCACACGTCGTTAGCATAAATACATAAGTTCTGCTTAATTAAAACAAAATACATACTGAAAATGCTGTGTCTGTCTAATTTTAGCCATTAATAGTTTACCTTTTTTATATAGCCTATTTTGTGTCCCACTGCTGGGCAAAAGCGTCCCCTAACTCAGTCCAGGATTTTCTATCCTGGCCTTCCTAATACCACGTCGGCAAAAAGCGGTAAAGATCATCTCGCCAACGTCTCTTAGGCCGACTTCGTCCACGAATAACATTGTGAGGTACCCACCCTGTAGCTGCAGTACAGTTTACCTATTAAGTATAATAAATTACTCAATCAAATATATGTCTGCAGGTCATTGTCCGCAATACTCGTATCGTTTATATACTTACGGGTATAAAACTAGATTTATTATTTAATAATCGCTTTTGTCTAGGGCGTTCTAAGTGCAACTGCTACGCTAGAGGTCTAAGGTTCGGTTCCCAAGTTGCGCAATTTGTTATTAGGTTTTTCTATGAAATTCGCAGTAGCATCTCGGAGTTTCGGCTCGCCCCCTATTACATGGGACCTAAATATACCAGTGAACTGTGGGTGTACATGATAAATACACATCTGCCTACCCCTTCGGGAAATACAGGCTTGATGGTATATTTATGTTATTTTATTATTTAAAAACATCTGAATAAAGTGGCAACTGAGATCGTTATTACTTACAATTACGCGTAAGACAGACATTACAGGGTTAAGATGCGCCATCACTAAATAATATCATAACAACTAAGAACTCTGAAACACGGAAGGGGTTGTGACTAAATAATTAAGTAAGTTGATTCACTGATCTGCTTGCCGCGGTCATTGTATAGATGGGTGACCACTCTGTGCCTCGGAAGGTCCGTAAAGCCGTTGCTCCCAGTTTTCACACGAACACCTATGACATTCGTTTATGATAGTCAGAAGTCGAACCAATCTATCCTCAGGTTATGGGCGTTGCCAGAAAATTGGGGTACGGAGGTCTGATGGCAGTCACTTCGTGTAAAGTATGTGCTGATATTGAACCGCATCTGGTTAGGCAGGAACCCGACTCCAACATAAGGCTCAGACATGGAGAATGAAAAGGAAAAAAAAAGTACTCCAGTAAATGACGAAATATTCCAATTATGCAAGTAGCGATCTGTAATTTCTGCTTACCCCGGAAAGAAAAAAGCGTGAATGTATTTACGAATGTAGTTATTTAAATGTCAAATGTATTTATTTGCTTGAATATGGTAGGTGTAAAATACAGGTGTTGGTCTTTTTTTTTTCAAGTTACATCATATTCTGCCCCATAGGGCATGCAAATCGAGTCTATATAATACCAAGACTAAGAAAAACTAAATAGATTTATATTCATAATATTAAGCATTAGCTAGCTATTTACATCTATGTATTATATATCTTATCTCCTAAGTATTCTTTAACATTATAATAGTTTTGATTAATCAAAAATTTAAATAATTTGTTTTTAAATTGCGAAAAGAGTAATTCTTTAATAGGTTTTGGTAGGTGGTTATATATTTTTATTGGCGTATGATTATATGTTGTTAATATTTCCCTGCCGACCAAGCGAAAAATACTTAGCCTTCCAGTGCCTAACAATATGCTAACATTTACCTTAATTTTCTGCGGTTAATTCAAACTAATTTTAACCGCTGATTAATTGAATATTACATAATGTACTCGGATAAATGTTTTTACAATACTTGATTTTTTTATCAGGTATTTTTTTTACCAACAATTACAAGCGGTTAGGACTTATTTGGTACACCACAACGTACTAACGTCAACCTAATCAAAACTACTACCACACCCAAAATAAGTGCAAACACCAGTAATTATGATTTTCCATGGCTTTACAGCACAATTTCGACTATCCAGCATTAAAAGCAATGAAATAGGTTATTCTTTTTAGGGGTTAAGCTCACATAAACTTACCGATACGCAAACACGCCTCATTCTCATTAAAAACTATACTAAGTGTTAAGAAAACCCTGTCCGACCCGTGAAATTATTGTTAGGTATCGATCGATATCCGGTAGATACTATTTATATAGCTTCCCGTGTGGGGACGGGTTAGAATTCAGTTCCTCACTGCCATTCGGATAGGCATCTCCTAAGAGCCGAGAAAATATCTGACTTGCTCGGCGGTAGGACCTCTCGACGTCTGAAGGGTTGGCGACCACCCACCCTTACGTCGGAGTCTGTCGTAAAGCACCTTGGTGTGTGTTTCGACTTTTGCGTAAGAGTCAGTTCCCCTCGGTTGCGGCGACTCTGTCAGTCTACAGTCCGTAGGGGATCTTAAAGCTCGGCAACGCATCGGTGTCCATGGGCGGCGATGACTACTTACCGTTTTCACTTTTCAAGTAAATACAATACCATTACTTTAAAAAAAACGTGGATACTGCTAGTAGCAGCGACACCGTCCCTGGGTGCCAAACACGCAAAGGTATATAAGGATCCTTTTATCACATTTTAAAAATTTGTTACCTTGTTAGGTTAGTATACGTTACCTTGTATACGTTAGCGTAGATCCAGCCATAGACATATTACAACTGTTGCCCGCAGTTTCACTCAGGTCCATACACACTATAATTCCGATTCTAGGCGGCGTATCAAGATGAAACCTTCACCAGATTTTAAGTTAGACCATCGGTGAAAACTGCATTCAATTCCATGCAGCAGTTTTTGCGTACAAACATACAGACAGACAGACAAAAATTCTAAAAATTGTTATTTTGGCTTCTGTTGCCCTAATAAAGACACCTCATATTAGTTTTTCTTTAATATCATTAATGTACAGACATCGGCCTGTTACAATTTTATTATAAATACAGAATAGATTATACCTAAACTAACAGAAATCCGTTCAAAAAAACAATTTAAAAAAATCCTTATCTCATTTCGGTGTCCAAAAATAAATGTCATTCTGTGCTGACCGGGCGAGGCCTTTGGTTTTAAAATGATAATTAAATGCATCCGCCGGTCTCAAGATCCGAGATAGCGGTTTCTTCTCCCGAGTGAGACATCCCGGTGTGGTCCCTTCCCTATCTAGATCGTACTCTTAGCTGCTTTAAATAAGACGTTAAGGAAATACCGGGTGGACGTTAGAAATTTTTTAGATACTTAACTGAGTATCGTCAGAAATATTTGTTAATGCCCTTTTTAATTACTGTTTTGGGCTCATGTTTTTGAGTGCTTACGTATGGCGATACAAATATGTCCTGCCATCGTGTCTATGCCTGATTTAAAAATATATTGTTGTGGTCCAAAAATATAAATACTACGGGCTGATACATTTGTTTACGAAATATACGTAGGCTACTCCTGTCCCAAACAATCTTAGGCAAAGGCAGGTTCCCTCACGATGTTTTACTCCACTAAATACTTATTACTTCACATGAATGCATGATAATTGTTGTCCGTATTCCGTAGAGTGAAATTTGCATAATTTAATTAATAATTATAATTTTAATAATAAACATTTTATAAAACTGGGTACATTGCGTGATGGAGATGACTTTCATTATAAATTTCAGCAAGAATTGAATATGTTTATAATCAAGATAAAATCTGGTACTTTAAAAAAAAATAGAATTTCGTCCCAGTTTCAGTGTCATGAATTATATTTTAAATATATATATAAGTACGTTTATATAAGAAGGATATAATATTTTATTCAATAATATCTCATATTGAGGCACTTCATACTTCCATGGACATAATTACTCGTATATCAAACCACTAGAATATAACAATAATTAATACAAATAATACATGTTCAGGTATTTCCCGCAAACTAAAAGGATGAAGCTTGATAATTTTAATTCTTAGTTCACAACATTCTTTTGTGCAAATACCTTGAAACCACGTCTAAGCAGAATGTAGGTATGCAATGAGAGCGGGCAGACATGTAACTGTTGTTGAATTATGACTTTAGTTAGACATTCCTGTGCCGCGTTGTGCTCATAAGTGACAGCTAACTTCTACAACTACTACCAGCAGTGGTAGTTTATTAATTGTTTGATAAAAAACTCACAATTATGTATAACACGAAGACCAGTATAATAGTCTTCATAAAAAAAATAATTATAAAGTTTTCAATCTGACAAAAATGAAATATTCAAGACTAAAACGCTTCTCTATGATATTTTGGTCTACAAAACTGAAAAGTTCTATTTAATTTGAAGCCCCGCATTGTGTTGCTTGACACCTGACTTGACACTTAGGCATAGATTAGATAAAAGATACTACGTAAACCGAGGCTACTGGCTGCTTTGAGCACCGCTGTAACTAGCGCCATACCCTGATCAGGTTTGCAATGAAGTTATCGAGGGTTCGTGGGTGTTAGTCACGAGCGATCCTATCTTGACCACACAGGTCCCGCGAACCCCGGATACCGGAGCTCGAGACCCGGGTTGTGAAACTATTGTTTTCCTTGGTGAAGATTTTTATAATTATTAATAACGGTAGACACACATACCTATCAACAAAGCTGTATTCACCGGAGGATTAGGCAGAGGTGTACTAATGTACACCCACAGTTCGCCGGTATGTTTAGGTCTCATGTAATAGGGGGCGAGCCTATAGCCATTTAACCGGGCACAATTGGTAACAGAATTAATAACGGTAGATAAAGACTATATACTTTTGTGCTCATCTAAAAATGTGGTTTAGTGAGATCTTTTGAAAAAAAAATAAGTTAGCCATTAGCGAGAGCGTTTCCAGGCGGGTACGGGAGAATTTCCCCGGTCGCCCAGACAAAGTTTAAATAGAACAAGGAGCTTAGACTCTGAGATTAAGACCTACTATCCTTTTCGCTTTGATAACATTTTGTCTACACAATACGCAGTTATAAATCGCATAATATGAAATCAAAAACAGTGGGTGTAACGTCTTGTCTGTCTCTGGCATTCCGACAGTCCTTACTTATCTTTGTACTTCTCTCAGAAATAGATCCTAAATCCGCTCTTGGCCATTAGTATATTATATTTATTCTATGCATCCTTAAAATTGAACCCAAAACAGTTCTTAATTGAAAAGTATGTCAGAACACAAAGTTTTACGAAAATAAAAAGCACAAAATATTGGAATTAAAGACAGTCTCACACATCACAAGGTGAAATTTACAATCGTATATATCCATGTTCACAGCTCGATTTATTAAAAAAAAACTGGAAAACATATGTCACTCGTAAATAGTCCTCGTGTGAGTTATATTGATCATAAGTATCGGAGGCATCAAGTGATTCTGACACCAAACTGCTCGCAGTGAAAGAAAAACGTTACTGTGTCGGCCTTCTGCGAGTTGGAAAGATAGATGGTTCACGTGCGTGAGCTATGGAAATAAATTTGAAGTGCTTGTGAATGGTCAAGCTTGTCTCATTGCATTTGTATCCACTGTGTTGTGGCTCATAATCCAATGTTGCCACTGGCTGAGTCTTGATTTATGTCCTGATTTATAATGGCTCAAGAATTTTATCAAAACATATCGAATAAGTGCATGTAATTGCAAAATATTTCTTTTAAATTAAAAATGGGCTTGCTCTTGTCCTCAATCTTGCCTCCGGGGCAAAGATGAGGTCTACGATGAAACGAGCAAACCCAGAAGATGCCTGTCCACCCTACTTTTGAATAGATTCGGGTTGTACCTAGTTACTCGGAAATACAGACGCAGGAAGGGTGTGCTTATACATAATAATCATCATGTTACGCAAACTCTTTTAAACTAAGGCATATTTAGAACATTTAGTCTTCCTAAATAATAATATTTCAATCTGATTTCTAACACTTACACGAATATTAGATATTGGAATAAGAATATTTTATAGGGATTTTATCGCGTTATATTAAAAACAATCCCGACGTTTCATTGACATCCATTTCCACTGATTCTGTAGAGGATCCGAAAAGTCGGATAATGAGATAAAATCCCTGAAAAGTACTTAATTCCTTTTTTATTTTTAACTCTGCTGTAATGATTAACTTACAAGACCACTCTAGTGAAACACAAGTAACATACAGTGCTATCACCGTAACGGTTATCGTTGCATCGGACAGCACTGTGAATTGTAGCTGTGTTTCCTTTTAAATTAGCTAAATTAAACAAATTACTTAGTGTTTGTCTAAGCTCACAGTATATTCACCTCGGATACAAGTAGTTCTTAATTTAAAATTGCTCTTCTTTTAGTTTCTACGAGATAAAAGATATGGTTTATGCTCAACAAAAATGAACCAAATTATAATCTGAGCTTCTGTAATCAATTTTATCAACGAAAACCTGTCCAGCCGCAATACAAAAATGCGATCATGGTCTTTATGTTGAGCATGCCCAACTACTCTCTATCCTCTGCCTCCGGTTTGGATAGACTCGGATAGAAACCTTTACTCGGTCCCCACTCTCTCCTTCACTTGCTATCCTTTTATTGTTGTTGTGTTGAGTTGTTGAACTTTTAAAAAAATAAAAGTGTATTCTTACACCTTCGGATCTTGTAAAAATAAAAATTGTTTTTTAGGACTCCAGTTCCAAAATACACTTCAATGTTTATCGCTTATCGTGTAACAATTTTCATTTGTATTGTGCATGTTTTATGATGAAACAAAAGCTTACGACCCAGAATTACATGTCCACAACCTTTAGAACTCACAAAATACTCGCGCAAATAAACCACGACCTCAACACAATACCTCCCGTTTCGGTCCCCGAGTTAGGCTAACAAGCATCGCATTAAATATTTGGTATCCGAAACCCTTTATCGGCACTTGGCCGGTCCTCTGCACGCTAGAAACGAGCCGATTCTTCACGCCGTGAACAACAATGGGGCGCGGCAAGCTTTATTTGTGAATAATATGCTACGCCAAACGAATGTGATACGGCAATTCGCTCGCCGATAATGCCGATAGAAAAAGGAATGCGAGAAATGGTTCGAACTCGAAGCGGTTAACGCGATCGGCAGATATTTTCATGTCAAAAAAAAAGTAAGTAAAGTTGTCTTTGACGGATTATGAAGTCTGCCTCGAACCCTACATCGTATGATAGCAAAATTTAGTTTTATGGAGACACAAAATATATAGTCTCAGTAAGACCTAGTTCTTAGTTGGAGACGTGATATGAGTTCATTTCGAATACAGATAATTATTTTTGGTTTCGCAAATGAAAAGCTAAGCCCCTTGCGAACTAAAGAAAAGAGATTTTTTATTACAGTAGACAATATTCACTACTCTTTTATTAAAGAAATATTAATTACAAGAGTAAACTTACAAAGTAGGTAAGTCGTCTTTTTTCAGGTACAAATAAGTTTCGAACGAAGACATTACAAAAAATATTATAAGTAATATTGATAGTTTCCTTCAAGTCCTTGGCTGCTTGCCGAAACCCATCGGTTCCGCGTCGGTGGACACATCTGGACCGTGGTAGAAATACGATGTTTTGGTGAGAACACTAAATCTAGTATCCTCACGCTTTTTGCGATTACGTGGCAGATATATGACTGCCTCATTAGTCTAGTGGTCCCAAGAACGACTGCTACGCTGGAGGTCCGGTTCGATCCCCAGGTCGAGCAAAGTGTTATTGGGTTTTCTGTGAAATTCTCAGTAGCAGCTCGGAGTCTGGATTTGTGCCCACATAATGGCTATAGGCTCGCCCCCTATAACATGGGACCTAAACATACTAGGCGAACTGTAGGTGTTAAGATTTCTTGTAGTCACCCTTCAAGAAAAGCACGCTTACATCGTACAACCCACTATTATTAATTTAATTAAGTAATACAAATTTACTAATTCAACCTAATTATATTTTAATGGTGAACCGTGTAAGTCCTGTTCAACACCTGTCAACGAAATACCTTAAAATGCCAGTGGACCCGTAATGGTATGCAATTTGAGTGTCGGAGACATGAAATATTATATGTGGAGGGGACGGAACTATGATGGTGATACTATCGTAGGGTAAGTGTTACAGAACTTTGTTAATTACAATTCCGTACCAAAAAGTACCTATATTTTATTTTATTTATCTTTATATACATATATATAATTCTTTTGTACGTGTTGTTGTCACCTAACTCCTTTTAAACGTTTGTACCGATTTGGATATTTTGTGTATATATTTGAGTGGGTTCCGGGATGGTTTGAAAATGCAATCGGACCCGATAGAAGCAGGTTCAGGGATTTTTTTTATTTTCAGAGCAGGACCACCACTGCTGGGTCCGCTAGTTTGGATATAAGTTTATACAGAATTGAATCCAAAACACTCATATTTTAGGTACCTACAAATATATTGCGAAACCAGTACTGGCTTAATAACCTCTAAAATATACATATTATATTATAAGTCCTTCTGTTAAAACTACCACATTTCATTAGACTAGGGGTCCTGAGAGCGACAGCTACGCTAGAGGTCCTGGGTTCGATTCCCAGGTTGAGCAGTGTCATTGGGTTTTTCTATTAAATTCTCAGTAGCAGCTCGGAGTTTATAATTTAATTGGGTTAATGACGATAGCCTCGCTCCCTATGGAGCGACATAGGACCTAAACATACCGGCAAACTATGGGTGTAGTAAGTCTCTGCCTAAACTTTACGGGAATACAGGCGTGATTATATGTTATGATGTTAAAACTACAGTCCCCTGAAATAACTACGCGCGTCTGAAGTTATTCGCTATTGTTTTTGCCTTGGTTTATTTTATGGGATAGGAGGGCAAACGAGCAGACGAATCGCCTGATGGTAAGCGATTACCGCCGCCCATGGACACCCGCAACACCAGAGGAATCACGAGTGCGTTGCCGACCTTTTAAAAGGGGATTGGGCCTCCGGTAACCACACTCACTCGGCGAAACACAACGTAAGTGTTGTTTCACGCCGGTTTTCTGTGAGGCCGTGGTATCACTCCGGTCGAGCCGGCCCATTCGTGCCGAAGCATGGCTCTCCCACGTAAAATTTAATATAAAAACGAAATGTAAAGACAGTTGGGGTCGTAGGTTTAGATTCGTCAATTAATTAACTTACTGATTTCGATATTGTAGCATATGAATACTTATTTAAGTTATTTGATCTGTGCGGCTGTTTGCAATGGTTGTTATCTTGGTGGTACTGTAAAAAAATTTCGTTCTTTAGTTAGTAGACTACGTTTCACATCGCTTAAGAATATTCATCACGTAAACAGAGCTCACGGGAGTAGTCGTTTAGCACTTTTATGTTTTTGACAAGGATTTTTTTTCACTTCCTTCGCATGACATTTATACATAATATAAATTTACGACAAATTGAAAATAACTATTGATTATGACTGCCTAAGAAACTATGCTAAAAATGTGACTGTCGAATGTCGCTGTAGATACGTATGGTTTAAATAGAGTTGAGAGAATAGATTTCTTATTAGACTGAGATTTTCTTGGTGGTACTTATTGCATAGAGCAGTCGACACTACCTTTTCTCGCGGTATACCGTAGCCTATGGATGCTTGCAACATCCGGGGTAGCACTCGCGCGTTGCCGACCCTGTAAATTAAGGACGAATAGTTGGGCTGGCAGCATAGGAGACATTCTGTCATGCATGACAGCGACAGTAACAAAACACCACCGGTCCCCCACACGGCCAACACAACGCTTCCTCGCGGAGCTCTGGCGACCTTGCTCAGCGTTGGGAACACAACATAGCACGGAGCTGTTATTCGGCTACAATTTTCTACAAGGTGGAGGTACTTCCCCAGTCGAGCAGCTCCAATTGTGAGTGGAATTATTCAATTCTACTATGCCCTAACTAAATTGTGGTATAATCAACTACCAATCGAAGATAAAATGCAAAAAAAATTGTAGATACTGATACGCCACTTGAACTTCTATCCACCCCGTCACTAAATAAATACACAACAACACAAAACCGCGGCCCAAATACCGCGCCGACAAATGTGCGACAAAACTGTCGCAGTGAGATTGATAGGGCGTCGCCGATAGATGGCGGTGTCGTTAATTAGCCCCACGCCCGGGTCGCGACGCGTCGCGGTGTCGCACGCCAATCGTCCGCGACGAAACTGAGCTCCTAACGCTGGAACTCGAGATGTCGGTTAACTTCAAAATATGTGTACGCCTCATTGGTGTAGTTAAAATGGCGTTTCTGGTACAAGATCGTATTTCGATTGACGTTTAGTCGCCGACGTAATGAATCTCTGCCATGTAAATATCAACAGGTTCTACCGCTAATCAAAAAGTCAGAATAATTGCTGATCTATTAGAATAAGTACTTGATAAATTTCAATTAAAGAGATGACAAATAGCTATTAAAGCACACCATTGCTCTTTGACTACCTATCAAGCTATACTTTCCAGTATAAGTCCGACCATTCAGTATACGGAAGGCCTATACAATGGGAGCTCAATTTGCACTGGATATGTAGGTATAAGCCGTATGTCCAGTCACTTTGTCCAATCCTGTGCTAATATTTTACCTATTAAAATAATGACTCCTAGACAAAGTCACACTCTTTAGTGTTAAGAGATGTACATAAGAAAACTATTAACATTTATTAAATGTGATTGACAAGCTCTCTTTTCAAATCATGATACTCTCTGGACACGATATTCTAGGTTATGAGAAAGAAATATCGCTCTACAAGTTGAGTAGCAAGATCTCTCTCTCTCAAAATCGAAAAAGTAAAAGGGGACAAAAATCGCAACTTTTATTTAATCACAATACCATATTTTCCAATATAGCTTATACTTCAGGCAGTGACAGATTAGTGTAGTCTCGGTTTAACCCTCCAGAGTTCAAGTATCAATTACTTTCGAGAAGTACGCGCGCCCGCGCCGCTACTAGTTACCGTAGTAAGGGCGCCCGCTGACGGATTTATTTTTAAGCTCATAACTTTAGACGCGTATAGCTAAATTAGAATGAATTGATGGCACACACATTTACCTGAATCCACCAGAAATATTTTACTAGTATGAATTTAGTACGTCGCTGTCTGTAAGATACATTATTTATTTATAGTAGATACTATATAACTAACATAACATTTTTAAACGAGTTTAGAAATAGACAGAAGTCAGAAATTATTACTAAACAAGATATAGTAATAACTCATTTTACTTACTACAAAACAGATATAATGCAATATCTACTTACATATAAAAAGTCATACTTAGAGGACTGACTGAATGTTACTTTCCAAAGGTTAGAACTCTATGGGTCTACCTATGTTGAGTTGTGGATCTGTAAATGGCGTATTTATTTTTTTGACTGTAACTTAGGATGAAGGACAACTTCAGTAGTGATATGAGTCAAACTAAGATTTTTTTCCTATGATAAAATAGAACAGTTAAGCCCATCCCTATCTCAGTACAGAGCAGAATAAAATAACAGCACCCAAGCACGAACGATGGGTCACAACAATCGCACTTTCGCAACAGAACGTCGTAATGTCAATGCATACGAATTATATCTAATAAGACTCATATTTTGTCCGTACAAATGTCAGAACTTATCACAACACGTACCGAGATCTTTGTCTGTCACCCACTCTTCATTTTATAGACATCTTATGAACGCAAACGATCATTATGTGTAGGTACGTAAAAATGCAATGCGCAAAAATAAAATATTTAGTAAATCTTTGTTTGTTCTTCTTATTTTAGTAAGTAAATAGTTATATTCTTATTATAAAAAAGAAAGTTTCGTCTGCGCCATATTTTTTCCACATGGTTATTTATATAGTAAGGTATGTGTATGTGTGCATGATATGATGTGTGTGTGTGTGTACGATATGATGTGTGTGTGTGTATGATATACCTATGTATTAAATTTTTTGTTATGGGATATTATACCTCAAGTCATTATTGTAATGGTCCCTAGCGCAAATGCTAAGTGTTATTGGGTTTTTCTATGAAATTCTCAGTAGCAGCTCGGAGTTTGGAATTTGTGCCCGGTTAATTGCAATAGACTAGCCCCTTTTTACACGGGACCTAAACATACCGGCGAAATGTGGATGTACATACTTTAGTACAGCTCTGTCTAACCCTTCGGGGAATAGAGGCGTGATTGTATGGATATTATGCTATAAGAAATGCTTTAAAGACATTCAACAAAAAATCTTATGACGAAAGCATTCCTAAAAAAACTCCAGTTTTTTAGAAGATATTAGGGAAGATGTTTTTAAATGTTGAATCTGTTTCGCCTGATGTAAAGCAAAACACAGGGAGAGATCCCTAAGACCCAGCCGAGCCTAAACGCGACTGCTACGGTAGAGGTCGTTCGTTCAATTTCTAGGTCGAGCAAATTATTATTGTTTTTCTATGAAATTCTCAATAATTAATTACCTGGAGTTTGGACCAAAACATACCGCCAAACTGTAGGTGTACCGAATTTAGTTCAACTCTGTCTAACCCATGGGGAAATATAGGCGTGATGGTATGTTATAATATAACTTAAAAGGCAACTTTCAACGTTCCGTTGTTAATTTTAGGTACCTACCTACTTATTGTTTTTCTTTTTAACAATTTAATTAACCTTAAGATAAATAGGTACATCTGCAAAGAAATCTTATTTTTAAGGTTCCGTACCTCAAAAGGAAAAAACGGAACCCCTATAGGATCACTTTGTTGGCCGTCCGTCCGTCGCTTTATCTCGGGAACGCGTGGAGGTACCGAGTCTATAGTCCCTTGAAGCTGTGAATAAATCAAACTTCTAAGGCAAAGTAAAAATAATACGGCCGTTTATGCCGCAAAAAACGTATATTTCGACACTTTCAAGGGAACCAAAATCTATAGGGTATTTTCCGTTGACCTAGAACTGTGAAATTTGGCAATACCGTCTTATACCTACTACAAATAAAGGGAAAAATCTGAAACTCTACATTTATTATGTATCTACAAATTTGTACCGAACCTTCGGTGGGCGAGTCCGCACTGGCAATTGTCCGGTTTTTTAACCAAGCACAATAGGGCGATGATAAGCATCAAAATTGGAGCAGTGTTTTACTTGTTGCCTAATACATAAAAACGTAAAATTTACACAAAACATAAAATATTTATACCTACTTATTATTACAATAAATTGTAATCAAACACGTCTATCATGGTAACTGAATTATATTTGTTGTTTCCTACCGCAACTCGTAACTGGGTGTAATCGACACATTTTGTAACAATCTTGTTATTATAATAACACTTTTTTCCTCCATATAATATAATATAGGTACCTATTACAATATAATTGAATATGTCTGTGACTAGTGTGGTTTAATGATAAAATAAATTAGGCGTAGAAAATTATTTTGGTAATGGATTATATGCTATTTATATTAAAATTATAGCAGTGATTGCTAGTGTTAATGACCATGTACTTAGGCCTTGACCTAAAATTCAAATCCAAAGAACCTCTGAAATTTTAAAATCATATTTCAATATGCGTAGGTATTTATTATCGCTCGCAAAGGTGAAGAAAAGTATCGTGAGGAAATCTTCTATGCCTTACATTTTTCGCAAGTCCGACGCCCGAGCCATTAGGCTACCGCCGCTTCAAAATTACAATATTACCTATACATTTATTCATTTTAATATCTACAGTAACTTTTAGACATTTCTCAAATTCAAATGTGTTTCTATAAATTATGTGCTCCATCACATTGACCACCCTTCAACTATAAATCGCCACTTCAAACTACACCGAACAACGACCGAAACCATTTAAAAAAGTATTCACCACTATACAATTAAACTATCATCAGCACGTCGTACACTGCATTGCAATTTAACAGCACACCCGTTTACACACTCGGACAGTTCACTTAATAGCTGTTTGTAATGTGTACAGTTTTTTTGCACGCACGTGCCACCTTTTTCCGCGTGGTGTCAGCAAATGATTCGGAAAATCTAAGATATGGCGCATTTTAATTTTAATAACTGTTACGTGTATTGTGGAGACTTTTTTCTTGGTTAAATAGACATGTATGATTCCCCATAATTTGGGATTGAGACAGCTGAAAAAAGGTCATTTTGATGTACTTCAAAGTGTCTGTACTTAAAAAGAAACACTAATTTTTGAGTTTGTGTGGGGGTTTCTTCGGCAGCCATCTAGACTATTTAAATCATATATCACTTAAATTGTCATCGGAGTTGGTTTCTGTGGCCTAGTACCGATATTTACTATTTTATTTACTTATAAGTGGTGGTAAGCGCCAATTTAATGAACTTTAAGCAAAGAAAAAGTAAAATTACAGGGACGGTGTTGTTTATTTCATTCACATGCATTCGAATGTTAAAAATATTTTTACAGTGGCTCAATGCTGGGACAGTTTTAAGCCGAGATAAAAAGTAATATGTATGTATGATGTCACATCTCTAGTATTTTCACACGGAATGATCGAGCGTCTTGGAACAATCTCGGGACGGGCGCGCGACTATCGCTTGTCTAAAATTTATCTCTAAACGTCAACTTACGTGTGAGTTGAGACGATTAGAAATCCAAATATGGTGGACATTAGCTGAATGTACTCTGATTTGTATAGAATATGCTGACACTACCTTCACGTAGATTTATCATGTTAATATTATGGGATCCGACTACTTGAGATTAATGACATGTATGTTATTGTAGGACATGTAGGTATATATTATGTAGTATAGGCAAGTACGAATGTAAAAAAGATTTTCTCTGAATATTTTCACCATTAAACGCAAAGTATAGAAGAAGCATTCGACAGTGTATGTGCATCATTGTACACACATAAATAAATGCAATTGTAGTGTTCGTGTATAGAATAAATCTAATAGTAATACGCAGACGGTAGTAACCTAGGTAATGTATCGGATTAAAGTACCAAGCCGAGAATTGGACTCCCATCCACGGTCAAATTTTACTTTAACGATATTGTATATTTTTTAATTATTGGGGTCTGTACTCAAACAGTAATGTCAACTTTTATACCTACTCCAATTCCAAAAGTTCTTGAATGCAGGCTTCATTCGTAGGTAGGTATCTCTGGAATGGAAAGGGCCGGGGTTTCTTTAGCTTTAAAGGGCCAAATTTATCATATAAGTGCAACTAAATATTTACAGTAGCGGCAATATAGAATATACGAGTACCTATCGTAAAACACGACAAGCTCACCTCAACCCCGACTTCTATTTTGTACCGAAACCAGTCTTAATATTTTTCTAAATGTATTCAAAAGTCATTCGAATTAGAATCATCTGACCAAATAGAATTAACCCCGTGGAAACCAGTACGCCAACCAATACGCGCCGAAACTATTAAATTTGATAGTAACATAAAATATAAATGACTTGATGGTGGCAACCAAAACGTTTTCAATTAACACGAATATAAAATACACTCGACTTTAATTTGTTTACTTTGAACACCAATAAAAGTAATAAACAAGAAACTAAAGTGAAGCTTTAGCAGGAATTTAGATGATCTTGTTATCAGAGAAAGGGTATACTAGCGACCAGCCCGCGGTTTCACCCGTATGATATTGAAAATATATCTTGACCAAAAAAAAGTAGTCTATAGAACTCAGGAACCATATAACTTTCTAACAGTAAAAGAATTTTCAAAATCGGATCAGTAATACCGGAGATTACCCCGAACATCCAAACTCACAAACTTTACCTTTAGCCTATAGGCTAACATTAATGTTCAGAATCAGACTCAGTTTGTTGGAAGATTATTATTAAATGTATAAGTAAGAGAATTTAAATCAGTCTTATAGTATAATTTAATTGCCATATGCATACAAATTTAACTTAAATATATATTTAACTTAAATTTCGCGAATCACGAAGTCAACATGCAAACTTTCACGAAAGCTTTCTACTTATATGTACACCTAAGCAAGGAGGTGTAATTAATAAAAAAAAACTGTGTTCCAGCCCTTTTCGTATCCTCAGAACTGATGTTCACATAATTTTATTTAAGGCCATCTGAAGGTATGTATACTCAACTAAGCACTTTAAATGTAGAACACTGTAACTCTTATTAATATTCACTAGAAAGTTTCACTAGTGCACTTTTCAGTAGCACGCGCAACCGTTAAGATAACATAAACATACAAAAAAAAACAATAAAATAACTTTCTACAAACCATTAAAAAATTCAAACGTCAATCAACATTCGAAATACAAATTTCGTATTATCGACTAAGATATCGTTTTAAAACGTAGGTATCGGTATAACTATGCTCGATTCGAATTTGTCATTTCGATTTTACAGTGTCTATTAAAATTATCTACATATCGGTTTTTATTCACCCGTCGCCTGCCTACCGTTTCGAGTTTATTACTCGATAAAAGTTTCGTGGGAATTTTATTAAGTATATATGCCTAATAACGATTTTAGAACCTAACTAATGGAACGAGATTTTTATTTGATTTCGACAAAAAATAATAATCAATCAACCAGTGACATGTCGGAGTGGACCGTTCAAGTTTTTAATTTTTAATACCACCATATAGTAGCGTTTCTTGATAGATATATTACGTAAGAAGTCAATAAAATCAATGTTTTATTTGGGTAACTGTATCGTGGTGCGCCGTCACGCTCCGTTTCTTACGAGTATAATTTTAAGCATTTTTAATTTTTTAAGAACGTAGGTTGAATCGCTAACTAATTACAATGATATAAACATTAATTACAATGAATTATCTACACATTATTGTTAGTATAGAAAACGAAAATATGAAACTTTTATCAGCCTTCTTAAAATACATAGTACAGGTACACGGGTAGAGTAAGGAAAACTCACTAGGATAGGATTCGACTCACGGCTGCAGCATTGTAATTTCAAACCGCTACAGCGCTGTTAAAAGGGGTGATACACGCGTTTCACACACCCCTACCACGGAAATGAGAATCGTCTAAAATTTAAAACTATCGTATTACAGAAATCGTAACAAATCGGCGTAGTGCGGGGCACAGCGGGTGGTGTGTAGTGTTTGTTTGCAAATAAACACCCGGCTGATCCCCGGGGCGAGTGGACAAAGGTTGGGCAACCCCGGTTGCACAATACCAACCAGCGGGTCGTCGGCTACGTGTCGCGCACGCCGTGATTTCTCATGTGAAATAGGAAATAAATGTTTTTTTTCAACTGTGATATCCGAGGGACCGTAAGCCAAGGTAAGTTTGTGTAATAATTATCGTGGCGGACATGAATAGGTAATAAGAAAAATTAAATTAAATTCCAAAACCAAACTTAACATACTATCACGGCTGTATTCCCCGAAGGCTTAGGCAGAAGTGCACTAAAGTAAATCCATAATTCACTGATATATATAAGTCCCATGTCATAGGACACAAATCTAAACTCCGTGCTGCTTCTGATAATTTCATAGAGAAACCCAATAACATTTTGCTCGACCTAAGAATCGAACCCGACGACCGCTAGTTGAACAGACTAATGAGTCAGTTAGTTAAATGAAATACTTACCATTTGTTTAGGAAATAATATTTAAGAAGAATTTCGTTTTTTCTTCCAAGTGCTTGAACTTGCTACAGTTTATACGGTAGCCGCATGTAATTTATGTTACGCGCATATTATTTGAATAAATAAATAACCACTCATAATAAATAAAGACAAAAGTCAAAGAACTTTAATTAGTGCATTTAAGGGAAAGTTTAGAGTGTATTTGTACCCAAAGAAGCATATAAGAATTACTTTAACTAGATAATGGATAAGAGCGTAATAATAATATAACAAAATACCAAATAATTTATCCAAGTCAATATTTGAACAAGACAACAATATCTGTACCGTTACCGAAATATGAAATGAATTATTATATCAATGTTAAATATAAGAATATTTGATGTCATGAATTAACAAACACCAAACAAAACAAACAGTAGGTACTCGAAAAACAAAACAACACTCATTGAATAAAACAACAGCTTGACTTGGACATTTCATTCACCCATTCGAAATGATCGGAATAAAACACTTATAATATTTATTTACAAAACAGTCAAGGGCCTACCCTTTCACAAAAAATGTAATGAAAAAATGTCTTCAAGTGTATGACAACTCTATTCAAGCCATTATAACAATTCGACTTACAATAGTGATGGGACACGTTACACAGAACAGTCGATTGTTAAGCTTAGTCTTTAAGAGCGTGATACGATGCGCGAAATCGCATTATTTTGCTAGTTTCGCGCTTGCATTGTCAAGCCACTGCGGTATCTTTGCGGTGAATTTATAATTTTTATAGGGTAAAAAAATACTTGCTGGGGCGCCGTCGGACGCATGGGGTCCATTCCGGTTTATTATTAAAAAAATAAGCTCTATTTGTCCTTAGTGGAGCCTCATACATATGATACCCGGCAAACTTATAAGAAAGATGGGCCGAAATATTAAATTACCTTTAGTTATTTCAGTTATTGACATCACGCTACGCGGTGTTTTTAACTGATTGATGAAACCCTTTTTTAGCTACCTATACAATTTCGGTTTTGCAGACTTTAGATTCGTCATATATCTCTTGTCTACGTTCGTCATGCTATGCCTGATTAAATGGGCTTAGCATGGAAGTAATAAGACTAAGTTGTTTGGAATTTTTCAATGTTAGCCGTGTCTACGACTATGGCAGATCAGCAGAATATAGACGACATAAAACACGCCAAATATCTGTGAAACAATCTTCCAAAAAAATCTTACAACACAATTAGCAACAGTGAATAATAATTTAACAAAACATGCCCCGGGAACAATTCTACAGCCAACGGTCTCACCACAACATAATGTAGTCGTCACGGCCACAAAGGCAAGCGCACAATATAATTGTCATCATTCATTTGTCAACATCCCTCACAATACGGGGATGCAACCGACCTTATTACAACGCCATAGAAGTGACTTATGGCAATCATAGAAAAAAGCTTCCGCTTGTGGCATCTGCCACAACAATGCGTTTATAGGTCAAATGGTTTCGTAAACAGGGATTGTTCGGGCTCTATCGTGTAGTTTTCGGATCCCGAATTTCTAGAAACGGATTTCTTATTCAGTTTCTTGTCGGTATGGTACGGTTACCTCTGCAATACGATATCATATAAATTAATATTAGTCGTTTGTTGTGTACACATCACATGACTGCTTCAAAAACAATACGTCATGTTTTGTGATTAGTCTATAGTTTAGTAATAACCGTAATTACATATTTGACATGACATTTACATATCACACTTTTTATTAGCCATACAGGCAATAGACAACACTGCTAAAAGTTCTTAACCATCCACTAAAATCGGAAGTGTAATCCCGGTGCTTAAAAAATTTACAAAATAATTATTTCGGTCCAGTTTCAGAGTTATAAACGTCACAAATGTCACCTTTAGATTTCAATTTTGGATCTCAATTGGATCTATAATTTATTCACGTTTGACGTTGTTTTTAGTTTAATAGAATACCTTTTGACATTTATAACAAAACAGACCAGGGCCGGGTCCAAGTCCGCTATTTAATTGTTACAAAATCCGTTTTTAATTAGGTACGTACCTACTTCGGAATCGTTTTTGACAGTTTTGACTACCCAATCAGTCAGTGCGTATGTCAATTCGTGTCATTGAACGACCATTTTGATTTAATTGAAATAACAAACATGGATCCCAGATGCGAATTTGAAAGTACCAGTATTATATTTCTGACCTGAAATACACTTTGTTTATTAAAACCACGATTAACAACGTAATATTTTATCAGCTACAAACAATTTATATGAATTCATTTTAGCTAGTTCAGGTAACGATTAAATAGGTAATGTAGCTCGAAAAGCGTATTAACATAGCTATAAACTCATGCTGGAGTTTTAGAGTTTGAAGTTAAATTCGTATTGTTGAAGTGAAACGGTCGTTTTGAATTTCTATCCACAGACTAGTATAGTAGTACTAGTAATACAAGCGATCTCGTGTTGGAGTTGGTTGTAAAAGTATTTCATAATATTCCGGGTGCGATTAATACTAACTACTTATATTAAAAGCTTCTTCAATATTGCTTCGAGTTTGAGCTTTGGTGCTACTGAGAACAGCGCGTTGTGAGAAAGGGATGGCGCTTTAAAGTGTAGAGTGGCATCCCTCTCTCTCAATTGCAATAAGACGTCATGGTAGTAGGGCCTCTGATAAATTGTATTCACTGACCTCTTTAATACTCTATAGAGAATTATAGAGATGATTTAATGATGAGCATTACAGTGATTGTATTAAACAAGACATCACCACATCATGGGAATACCAATTACTACTAATTTTTTACTAATACTATCACGACTGTATTCCCCGAAGAGTTAAGCAGAGGCGTACTAACGTACACTCAGATTAGGTACGCCGGTATGTTTAGGTCCCATGTAATAGGAAGCGAGCCTATTGCCATTAACCAGACACAAATTCCAAACTCCGAGCTGCTGCTGAGAATCTCATAGAAAAGCCCAATAACACTTCAGGAGTCACGCTCAGAAGCACTAGGCTAATGAGACAGTCTCTTTACTAATTGGACCGCCTAAGGAATCAGGAGCAAGCAACACATCATGTTACAAAACACCGTAGCACCCACATCAAAACACGTACCTCAGCGAAGAAGTAAGCAGTTTGATGCGAATAGGGACTAGTGATAACTGTTAGATAAACGTGATGATAAAGTAGCATTGTTTTACGTGTAACGGCCACAGGGTTTATCACGGAGAGTTGACTAACGCGGCTGGACTGATGTTCGGTTGATAACTACACAGAGCTAGGGCGAACGGATGCGCCAGTGGGTGTATCTTGAGGTATATGAAGTACGTGGGAAATTACTTTGGACCAGATTATGTAAGAATTGTGAAATTGTGCGTACAGCTTGAGAGTCGTTGCTTTAGGAAGAAGGATTTATTTCTTAAAATATCCATTTATTACACCGCATAATATTAAATGCCTCTAAAATGTATGTAGGATAAAGGTAGGTGATGTATTAAATGATAAAGTAAATTTTGAAATATCTAAAGAGTTAAAGTAATATACATTTTTGTTTCCACTAATTTAATTTAATATTATTATATTAGTACCAATACATATGAATTGTATTAAAAGAAATATCATATTAGATATTCCTTATCTCGTTGATTCTTAACGATGAAACTTTATTCGCCGATTTAAATTAATGGAATGCACTTCCCGAGTGGGTCTTCCCTAATAGATATAATCTGGGTGTCTTTAGGCAAGCGCCCTCAATCGCAGTATCGCTAAACATCAGGCAAACTGGCGGCCAAGCGTAAGCCTATCACAAATAAAAAAAAAAATTCACTATACGAATGAATACAACACACACTCATCTATCCTATTCATTAAGCATAACGTACACTTTTAACAAAAACGTATCAATTAATTCTGTTAAGTCTAAAAAATAGCATACCACCATCATAACATACCATCACGCCTGTATTCCCCGAAGGGTTAGGCAGAGGTGTATTTAATGTACACCCACATTTCGCCGGTATGTTTAGGTAAAAAATAGCATCTTCGTTCTTGTTGATTGCCCATTTGTCATCAAAGCTTTTAATCTTCCTACCTGGCTGGCCAGTCGGTTCATTGTATTTTGGAAATAATAAAAAAAAATCTGCCAATCAACACCATCCCCCGATTGGTGTGCAGTGTGCGAAATAATTAATTGCTCAGCCCACCAATTAAAAGACAGCATTGCCGAAACATGGAAATCGCATGTAAACTGTTCGGTTGTACGGTGAGTTTTTTGGGTTTATTCTCAATTTTATTTTTAATACGGACGAAAAAATACTGGAACACATTGCGGGATTTTGTTTAATTCAAAATTTATGCTAGTTACAGTTCTATGTACCTACGTACATACTATGATCAGAGTAACAAAAAATCTCTGCATGGAAATAGAATTTTTAATTTTCAAACTTCGTTTTATTTTTACCTTATTCATTTTCCCTTTATTATGGGATTTTCCCTTTCCACTTCCCGAGTGGGTCTTCCCTGATAGATATAATCTGGGTGTCTTTAAATCACGAGTGAATCGGTTTCTTCTAGGCAAGCGCGCTCCATCGTAGATCGCAGTATCGCTTAACATCAGGCAAACTAGCGGTCAAGCGTAAGCCAATAACGAATAAAAAAAAATATTCCCCTAGAAAATATAACATTATATGTCTGCACTAGCAAAACTGAACAATAAACCTTTTTAATAGACATTAATTTATATTTCCATGTACAGGACAAACTGACTTTAGAAGCGAATTCAATTCGAAATTCCTTTTGGTACGATAACTGCACATAGTATTTTCCCACAGCACAGGAAAACTAAAAAGTACGGTCTTAATTTAAACAATGGCGCGTTTTTAGGTATTTGCCCAACATAAAGCGTAGAATAAAAAATATTACATATATAACTACTTATTCTGTGAACGTCATTGAACATGTATAGATAAGAAAGAAAATAAAAACATACTTCTTTATTCAAAAATATAAAATGTCTTATAAGCTTCTTACAGCTAAAATATGTTTTGTCTTCTTTTCCCTGTCACAGAATATCACGTGTCAAAACAAGACAAAACACATTATAGCTATGGAAGATTTGTAAGATGTTATCATTTTTTATGAATAAGGGGGTACATCTCTAATAAAAATCTATTCCACATCTCCCAATCTTAAGCATCACTTGTATTTCATACATTTTGCATTCCAGTTCCATAGACGAGACGCCACATTCAGAACGGACTAGAGCGATACCAGGTTACTTAAATTTGCAGATTGTACCTACTTAGTTTACTTACAATTAGTTTGACTTTTCAAAAGTACCTTTTTAATGGTCTAATTGAAATAAATAATTTTGACTTTGACTTTGACTTACTCAAATGCACAATAATCAATGTAAGACTAGTCCGTAGACTAGTCGTCTTAGTAGTAGAGTTTTGTTTTTTATCGACTACTCGAACTTTTGCATACATATGTATGTATATATTTAAAAACTACGCTTGCCGCATCCAGTAGCACACATCGGTGGACATCTCACGCACACAGCTGATGTGCGCCACACAAAGTCTGCGCACTTTGACCGATAAGTTATCGCAAGAGGTTGCCCCTACATAACTGTTAGGTAAATACCTATGTACTTTTCAATCAGACTATCTACTACTGCTACTATAATGGGTACATGTTTTGGTTGTATAATGCATAAAACATGATCAAGCGTGATTGATATATACAAACAAGGAATATATAAAATTGGGCTCTCCTAAAATGCTCTTAGTCAAAGTGTCAAATTCTTAGCATCGCTATAAAAACTATGTAAGTAAGAGCATATCGAAGACACTATATATACATAAATATATCTACTATAAACATGTGTATAAATGAGTTAATTTTAAAAACATTATTTTATAAAAACAACCACCACTCGTCTGAGAGCAGGAATTATAAGAATAACTTTACTAGGTATATAGATATAAATTTGTCGGCAACACAAACTAATAATAACAGCAAGTGATACTACGAGGTGATTCCATGTATTTCATGGAAAAACCAACACTTTCCAACCTCTTAGTTCACGTTGCATTTACAAGCGCTATTAAATAGGTATATATATAAATCATCTATTACCTAATCATAATTAGAATTATTTATTTGTTATCGTAGGAACTTTATCCAAACTATCCGCTTTGGTATAATACCAAAGCGGATAGTTTGGATTTTCGAGATTTCATTTTTAATCTAAATAAAAATTAAATATGTTTTAAGCTGTTGATCAAACTGTCTTACTAGTCTTCTTCTTCTATATGTATAAGCGCCTACATAAATTAATACGTTATTCTGTTCGTTGGTAAGTGAATCACGGCTAAATAGAGAACAGCTAAACCGGTTTGCCAAATAGAAAGAGTAATTTAGAGAAACGAGAATTGAAAAAGTTATCCGATAAATTGGAAAATTCTGGATATGCCTTTTTCTACGGGATTATCGTATTCGTAACTCAAGATAATTCATAAAATTAGATTCTGATTCAGAGAATTAGATTATTCAGACAGATATTAATAAATAACACATAACGAGTTCGGCGGACCGAATTTCTCTTACAAACGTAGGTAATACCGAAAATTATTAAAATTATAAAAAATCCTTACCTATAACAACTCATGTTGTTAAATCGGAAGATTTACATTCCCCTTTTTACATTTTATGAAACTGATTAATAAAATACTTTAAACTAAAATTGTCGGATACGTAAAATAATGTAGTTGAGAATTGTTTTTGTTTTTTTTATACAAATAAATGAAAGCAAGTAATACAAGCTCTAAGCTCCATAATTATATTACATACACCAAAATAAATACCACTCAGAGAATGAATATTTATTTTTTCCTGCCGTATGCGTTGCTATAATTACTATACATCGGATTACAATGAAACTTTAGCGATTTGTGTTTACGCGCCCGAGCGGGGCTCACACACAGGACACAAAAATATATGTAGAAAAGAGTTATTACAGTTTATGGACAGGTAGTAAATTAATACAATAAAACAATACAATAATAGGATACATCTACATGTGATTGAATAAAAATACCAGGACCAGCAGCATCACCAAGCTATAGATTTCCAGTGTAAAACTAACCTCACATTATATGAGATTGTCGAATGTTAAGAGGTCAGCTTATTCTGGAATTGTATAGTTTGATGTATGCGTACAAGGATCATTGGTATTACATAGATATAGACGCTTTTGTACAGATTACTATATTGACCTAGATAAAAGTGGAAAATTAAATATGACTATTTCGTCACGAATTGTTTGGATTTTTTGAGACGGTCATTTATTTCAGGAACGATTCGAGAAGGCTTTAGTTTTAGGATGCAAAACACTTAAATATACATTTTATAAACGGTGAAGGAAAACGGTGAGGTTACCTACATGCTTGAGAGATTTTCTCAACAGCTTCCGAAGTCTACCAACTCGTTTAGTATAATCTTTTCATTCTGAAAGGAGTCTGGCAAGAGTGTTATAGTTCGTTAAATTTGAAAATTGCTTAACCATTGACACAATAAAATAATAACTGGAATAGTAAATGAATTCATAATGAGATTACAACCATTAGTATGTCAAACAGAACGCTGCATTCACGTAAACGAAGTGCCGGGGGGTCACCACTGCATAAAAAGATAAACATAGTACCTCGCGATAAAGTAATATTTACGGATGTGGAATATAAACTGCCGAAATTAACATTTATGAATGACAAATATGTCATAACTGTCAGTGGGTGTCGTTTAGGAACTCAGATTTTTTGATGATAGTAGTGTCCACCTGTTCTGTCATACCTAATAGTTTTAAATCTTGATGCTGAGAGTTGCTTGGGGACGAAGGAGGTTGTAAAGCGGGTTTTCAACAACAACTTTGATCCCGATTCGATTCGGTTTGATTTCTTTCTTTGTCAAGATGACGTATGAGACAAATTGACTTGTTACTTATGTGTAGCAAGTACTACATTACGATTTTGTGCCCCGATTACTTGAATTAGATAAATTTAAACGTATAAAAGCTATGATGCCACATACACACACAGTCAGACAGATAGGCAAAAATATAATAAGTACTTCCAACAGCCCTCTGTTTATCTAGAGGGTAAAAACCACGGATGATAATGTTACCCTCAGACACAATACTTAATTATATGCAAGGCATATCTTACCAATGTTTAAAAATAGAACCGATATTTATCCACACGTCTACGTCTCATGCGTACAATGAAATGTAACTGATATAAATAGACATATTTGTAATAATTAATACTATTTATTGATGTCACTCATTCGAAAGCTATTTTATCCATTTGGAAAATAGAACTGTGATAATGATAACCGATCTTCTTATAGTTCACCTATCGTGTCAATGTTGAACTGCCGGTCCAAATTATTGGACCTATACCAACTGCAGTCTGGCCCTTTTGACACACTTAAATTGTGCGCAAATTGTTATAGATTAAACTTAAGTATAATTATTGATGCGAGTACATATTTAAGGTGTAGACATAGGCGACAAAAAGATAAAAGGAACGTAAGATTTCTTTTAACTTCTGTAACACTTACTTCCATTTATAATAATATTATCAAGACAATGTCTTTGTATTGGTCAAATAGAAATTCGATCTTAAATTCCCAGAAAGTATTACAAATGGCAGAAAAGTAAAGTTGATATTTATTGACACTCAGCAAGACCTTGGAGGAACGAATTCCTGACTGACCCCCAATTACACGTGGTACAGTCCCTAGCCTTTCTGGGTTTCAAAGAAATATAACTCTCAACATTCCATTGTGCAATTGTTATACTACGAGTATTACGCTATTAAATTATTATAATCCACGATAATTTTCTTAATTTTTACGATTAGCCTTGTGGCCAGTGCTGGGAAAATCTTTCCATTTGATTAAATCAGCGTGATAGATAATAATGTAAGATCAATTTTTTTTGTCTGCAATGCTGCGATTTTTTTGAATCAATCCGATATCATGAGATACATAAAAATTAAGGTATATAAATATGATGCTTATATAGATACCGATCGAAGCAAGTAGTTGGCACTTCTGTGATGGTAACGCAGTCGCGCTCTATCGGGTACTAGTGTGCACATCGCCTATCCGACCGATAAGTTCGAGGCCCGCTGACCCGGACGCGTACGATAACTTCGTCTGCGCAGCGCGTGAAAACACTGCTTATGTTTACTGCTAAGCTCGTGCCAGATTCCGGATATTGTGATGGGCGCACGCGAGCGTGTAGATCATCCTAATACCTTTACCCACTTTCTTATAAAGAGTACGGACGTCTTAACTATTCTCGTCCAGTTAAGTCTTCGGTCAGAACTTTTTATAAGGTAATTTAGGCTGGTAAATCAGCCAGTTCAGGCCTATCATCTACCGGTTGTCAGAGCTCAGTAGTTGTGACAAGTGCACTTCCACTTCCACGGTTTTACGCACTGACCATGTAAAAAGGCCATAGGGCTGGTCCTATGGTCCTCTTTGGAAGCAGGACAATCTAATCAAAGCCATTCTCAAACAAAACTTGTCATCCATGAACCGGTTTATCGTTTTCATTTTTACATTCCGTTTCTCGCGTGAGAAACCGACCGAAAAGATAACTAATTTTTGTTGTTAGCCGCCGAAAGTTTGGCATGTAACAGAGTTATGAAACATCGATGTATCCCATCCCCTTTACATATCACTTGCCGAAAACAAAGAACTTCATATTCCGTTATGGTGAGGTATCCACATGCAGTTTCATGCTGAACGCCTACCAGGAGCTAAGCGAGTTATGAGCGGACATGCTACTGATATCAAAACATTCGATTCGATTACTTTCTTGCATCTTTCAGAGCAACTAAGTATGAGTCTCAGACGCAGTAGCTTTTTAATAATAACCGGTATTATTCTAAATTACTTTTTAATTACTGATCTGAGAAGCCTCTTAAAGATAAGTATTATATGCGATTATAATGGACGCACCGGCAGATTATCACATTGCTCACGACTTTATTACTTGCTCAATTGCTCAGAGTACATGTATACATAGCAATTGCACGTAGCTCGGTCGATTTATACTTCATATAGTGCACTCTTCGAGGACATTAATTCGAACATTAAGCGAAACTCGCTATGAAACAAGTTGGCGCCTTTAGCAAAGTACCCAATTGCTCATATTCAAGCCAAATTCGCATGGCCTCCAGAAAATAACCGTCTGGCTGAGTCTGTGGATCTTTCTATACGGTCGTAGTAATAGCTACACAATGATGGTGCATGCAAAAATATTGGCCAGTTAATAGCAAAACTGACAGCCCAGGGTGCGCCAGATACTATCATTCATTTATTTAATCAAAAATTGCCTCATTAGTTTAGTGGTCCTGGGTTAGATTCTCAGGTTGAGTAAAGTGTTATTGGATTTTTCTGTAGAATTCTCAGCAGCAGTAGCTCGGAGTTTGGATTTGTACCTGGTGGCACTAGGCTCGCCCTTTAGTTATTGCGACCTAAACATACCGGCGAACTGTGGATGCATTTGTCAACCTTACACCTCTACCTAACCCGTCGGGGAATACAGGCGTGATATTATGTTATTATTCGGTATCATGGGTGCGTTTACAAACACCCAGACCCAAAAGCCCAGATCCAGACCCGGAACAACTACTTAAATATTTGTAGGTCCTACAAATGTTTGTATGACCGCCATATGGGGATCGAACCCACAAACCCGTGGCGCAGAAGAAGATTTATATCAATGAAATTTTAATGTGTGTCTGTAGGTAAATGCACCCATATCATAGAAGAAATCTATGGGTATTTGTGCGAGGAAAGTTTATTTACGTCAATGAAAATCTTTGAAATGTCAGAGATCCGTGCAAAGCGTAAACAGTTATGAGTAAACGCAAACAGTTGTCTACCGTATTGAATACTTTAGATACTCTTCTTTATAAAGCAATTTCTAAGAAATGCACTATTCGAAATATTTATTTTTCCATCTCCACATCTTTATTACTTTTCAGCGGGTGTTTGAGTGATCTTATACATTGTATAAATATATTTTTGTTTTTAAAAATGTAGAGTAGAAAACCCAAATACGTACGATGCAATGATATGAGAAAACAAATTAATGATTCACTTTCTTTATTGTATAAATAAGTTTGGTATGTTATATAAAAGAAGCAGTGATAGCCTAGTGGTATGACCATTGGACTGCCAAGTCAAAAGTCTCGAGTTCGAACCCAAGGCACGCTTCTCTGACTTTTGGAAATCATGTGCGTATTAAATAGTTAATTATCACGCGCTTAAACGGTGAAGGAAAACATCGTGAGGAAACCTGCATGCTTGAGAGATATTCTCGATAGCGTGTGAAGTCTGCCAACCCGCACTAGGCCAGCATGGTGGCCTATAGCCTAATCCCTCTCATTTTGAGAGGAGACCCGTGCCCAGCAGTGGGACAGTATAATGGGTTGATTATTTTATGTTATATAAAGTAGAATATTATTCGCTTCGCATCGCTTCTGCTATACTTTGCGGGATAACGTTGGACCAGCGCAAGCGCCGCTGTGTGAACTAAAAGACAATGCTGTCCCGCTCCCATACGATAGCAATCGTGAATAAACTCAGTGGAGCGACTCTTGATGCCGCGCTTAAGAAATGGATTAAGTTTAGCTTTAGCTAGATAATGGACTAAAACTTCACGCTATTTAATTTACTGTTTGATGCTAAAAGAGTGTATATGCGCTTACGCACTTCCAGTCCGACAACGACCGATTAAAAATAGGTTGAACTAAAATCTTCATTATAAAATCACTTTTTTATTTTCGATCAACAAACATTTATTACAATATTACTTAAAAAATGCTTCTGTGACCCACGTAACCATTGCCTTCCTGCTAAACCATTACATGTATTAATTTGTTTACCTCATTGCCTTCGTCTTAATTCCACAAACAACCTATTATAAGAGGTATACACATACCACACATTCAACGTATTACCGAATACCATAAATAAGTAGGATGCATAAACTTACAGACATAACTCTTGGACCTGAATGTCTAAAATCACTTCTTTATCAGACCGTATCTTCATAAACTTGACAAATATATTTGCACATAAATAGGTGTCCCAAGAACTTTATGATTTCAGATATACAGTTGAAAATTGAATAGCAAACAGTTGCTAAGATGTATTTAAAGAATTAAAATGATTTTCCCGCCGGAAGCTCGCGTGACGTCACGGTGTGCGCGCGCGCTGGCCGGTGGATTAGCGCGATCAAACTCCTTTGGAACACGCAAACAATAATTGATTTTTTTCCAATGTCCAAGGGTGGGAACGCTATAGATACTTGGAAGTTAGGGCGTAATTATACCCTTCAACGTAGTCGTTGAAATGTCTAATGAAATAGTGCTGCTGTGATTAGGATTATAAATGATGTAACATTGAATGCACATAACACCTAATATTTCATTCCAATGTCACGGTTACTGCCTGTTGTAAGATAAGGAATAAAATTAGAAATACAATCTACGAAGATTTGTCAAAACTATCCGAGAACAAGCAGGAAACGCATGAAACTGCACTACATCAAATGAAGACCAAAGTTTAACAATTCGTTTGTAACTCACGGTTCTATTAAAACTAGCCTTTGGTACTACTGTCTGGATTTAAAAGAGACCATGATTTTTTTATTTTGTTTCGATGTTTTGTGTCAGGTCGTCCATAAGGAAATGCCGATGCTACGTAGTTAAAAGAACCTAAAATATTGACTTGTTAAAGTATCTTCAAAAGTTATATTTACAGAAATCCAAAATCATAAATTATCTTAGAACACCCACTTAGATCTGTACTTATAATACAAATATACTCTTCACGTTTTGACCTAATGTCTCATACAATGTATCACAATCATTGTTTATATTTGTTCTTGATAACGTAATAGCTACTTAGTAAAATTTTATGAAACGCAGTTATTTATCTATTGTAGATTTATCATTTATTTGACTGACTTTTAGTTATCTGCGAACAAATTCTAATCATCGACGATGTTTTTCCTTTGAGACTTTGATTCTAGGTCAACGGGAATTACTTACCTTAAAGATCGCGAGTGTCGAAATATAAATCATAAATAGCCATATTTTTTATTGCGTCGACTTAGGAGCGTATATTTTTTACAGATCCAAGGCAACGTAGATCTAAATATTTATTAATACGCGTCGAGATATCCAGTAAAAACAACCTCGACGTATTCCTGTGAATCAGGTGCTTTGCAGGCAGACGGAGAACGACCACTATCCAAGAATCCGATATTGGCTTCTTTTGAGGTGCGGCAACCTAAATATGGAGATTCTCAATTCGAATAATTTTGGTCGGTGTCTGAAGTTAATTATTTTAGATCAGGTAAATTACGTTATCCCTCTTTCACTAGCTTAAAATAATAGCGTGCGTATCATTTAATACGGGCGAGTCTATACTAACTTAATGCGAATGCTAGTAGCAATCGTTCAGAAATTTATTGGGACCCCTCAATGCCAAACCAGTGAACCCTTAGCTGACTTCAGCTAATTCGGTGTATTCTATAGATCATTTTGAGCACAGCATGGTACGAAATAAAATGCACTTCTTAGTATTACAGCAATAAATTCCAAGACAATTCTCACGTAATTAAACTTTATCACAACAACATTAAGTCGAAAGTCCTCCATCTCGTTATAAACTCCAATGCATATAATATAAACATGATGAAGCCACTGTATTTTCCCATGGATAGCCGAAATGCTATAAAAATATAACTAAATTTCATAAACACAAAGATTTTGGTGATAAAACACCATGGGAGCCGGTTACTAGCCATAAAATCAAAAGATATTACTGACCGTTATCTTTTTCTTGATAAAGATATTCCACAGGATCGATTTTTGTAATTCGAACTTGAATTTATCGAACTACATATATTGTAAGCCTATTTTGCTAAAAGAGCAAATCCTCAACTTTTCCAGTTTTCACCGTTTCACAGTTCGCTCTACTTGTAGGAAAATATGCTGACGTCAAACTTCTAACCATATTTAAAAAAACAACGTAGAACTTGCTATCAAGTTTCTAGTACCTAACTATTACTCGTGGATAAAAGTTGTATCCAGATTATACATGATCTTTTTTATAGAAATGCTTCGCAGAAATGTAATTAATATAACAAGATTTACAGTTACAACCAATAATAATTCTAACACTAATGTGGCAATGATATTTTGTACGATAAGAAGACCTCTTCGGGTCTGATTGGCTGGCTGACCATCCTTATGTACCTGGATGGTTCACATTCACAATTTGAGCCGTTAGGTGGCACCGCAATCGGGTTCTACGATTTTTTATATACAGGGCAAGACATGGAAAAGGGAGTGAATGATTGAGGTGACGGCTGATAGGGATGAATGGAAGAAAAGGACATGCTGCACTAACCACAAATAAATTGGGACCAGGGCAGGAAGATGATGATACAGGGCAAGACAACGTTTGCCGGTCCCGCTAGTTTAACAAATAAAAACAACGAGTTTCGGATTACTAGTCTAGCTGCTATTATTATTACAATAACGAATTCATGGTGCTGATATGATTGCCGCACTTCTGTAGCACGTCAGGTATGTTCGCTGACGCACACATCGATGGCTTCCAAGCGCTTGTGTTGAAGAAATGCTCCCCTTAGTTATCCAGAGTGCGATCAACTTAATATATAGCATAATAACATCCTGGCTGTGATAGGTGGGATTTTCCAGGTCTGAGGCATTGTATACGTCTCCATACCATCTGGTAGACTATGCACTTCCTGATGTATCTAAATACCTATATAATAATTTCTACTATGGACCCTGAATATTATACAAACAATAATTCTATTATGATCTGAAATCAATTATATTATGATTATTATTGCTACTGCGCGTGGAGCACCCTCCAGTCCATATTTGTGCCCAAAAAATTGGTTCGCTTCCTGGGAGCCTCTCCTACACCTCTGCTATACCTTTCGGGGAAATACAGGTGTGATGGTATGGAATATTAACAAGTATTCAACGATGGAACTAAGCAATAATGACGTGTGTATGGCACCGCAACAGAGCCTCCTCACCATACTAGTGATAACGATCTGGCTGTATAATTTTTAATAATGTACTACTTAAGTTTTGATAATTGTTTAGGAAAGGCCCACCGAAAAAAACTCATTTCAATATGTAATTAAAAATACTTAATTTGTTGTATTTTGTGTTTAGAAAGCTGAAGGTATTGTTAGGTATCGCGATCTGGTTCTATTTGTACAATCGTTTACAAGAACATAAAAAACCCCGAAAAAACATAAAACGAGGAAACTGGAATGGAAATACTTACGGTGGCAACGATATCGTCACTGGGAGCCAACATACAGGCCTACGACAGTTTTATCACATCTTAAAAAATGCTAGATTTTGGAGTAACATTTAGACAGCTATAATATTTAGACACGACAATCATGAATTTTAAACTTTATTCATACGTTTATTGAATATCTGCCAACTCAATCAAAACGAGCCAGGCAAAGCGCAAGGGCAGTACCTACTTTTTCTCGAAGCTCCTCATCGTTTTTTGAACCATATGTCATAATTTTGGTTTGGCTTATACCAGATTAACAAACTTCTTGTGATATGATGTCAATAGTGGACTTATTAAACATATAAAATTTCAATTGCATAGCTCTTATTTTTCAGATTATATTGATATCTATAAAACCCAGAATTCGTCACTGACTCACCGATGATCATCAAAACTCTTAGGTTACTTCCTAATGTCCTAGAAAGCTCAAATTTAGTATGTAAGCTAGTATTAGTAGGTACACAAACCAAAAAATTCCAAAACTTGGACGTTTTACCCTCTAACCCCTTAAACTTGAAAAAAAAAAGAAGTGAAATCCCAACAAAACATTTTCATGTAAAATATTGCCAAGACGAGACTATATAGCTCGCACTGTCAAAAGTTATTAGATCTCATGTGGAGCCAAGCTTTTAGCTCTGCACGCTCTAACTTCACAAACTCTACATACACCTTAGTCAAAATATGTGGCTTGGCCGAACAGTGAATAAATGTATTTACTGTTCATTACTTCTTGTGTAGTTACTTACTTACTAGTAGTAACATTAGCGTTACTTCTTGTAGTAACGAAACGTTCATTCTCATTATATGCATCAGGACCACGGTCCCGTCTGCTATCACGTACGTTGACCTGTGCCGATAATTAATTGTATTATAATATAAGTTACCTACTTATAATAACAATGTACTCATAATTAAATTTTCCATGTAAGGTGAGGCGAGTCTTCAGCCGGCTTTCGTGTATCAAATGAGGTTCACAAGTCATATGGACCTCTACAGGTGTTCACGACCAAAACACAATATTAATTTATTGTAATCAAATTGTAATAATTCAAACGAACCAAATGTTTCTATTTTCATAACTAGATGGCGTTGAAATCGAAATAGATCGCGCTATGGTTTCAATACTACACATTAATACAATCACAGACTGGGAATGACCTAGATCCGATAAGTGGACAACGGAATGCACTGACAAAAGAGAAATGAGATTTATGCCCATTTGCCCAGTACTAGTCTAAAAGCAACAATAACTATTTTTTTTTATTTTGCTTCCGGCTATAATATCACTGCGACCGCCATTCGATCTATAGTGATCTCCACTGGTTGAGTGACAGTTCACCGCTGAACCCTGCCGTTACTATGAACTGCAGGATTTTTTAGGGGTGAGCTCCTTTATTTCATCCGGGCTTGATTAGGATCCGCATTCCCCAAGATGGTGAAGTGGCGTTTCATGGCGGTTCAGTGGCGGTTTGAGAATCGTTCAACCTCAGGTTGAACATGTGCTTGTAAGCAACAATGTCCTGTTAAGACATAATGACTAATACAGAAACGTATACCTGATGAGGTTATTAAGCAGTAAAAAAAATATAGGAGGCTTTTTTAAATACAAATTAATATGGACCCATATTGGCTTTGGGTAGGTCCTCATTATTAATTCGAAATTTAAACTACATGTACAATTACATATTTTTTTCTTATTAATATTTTGATATACATTACTTTTATAGCACATTTGAGACTGAGAATATTATTATATGTGGTGTTTCTTTTAAAAAAATCACCGTGTTATATGTGGGCCTCCATATTAAATGGAACCTAATCACATTCACAAATTAATGTCACCTCTACCTCACTATTTTGTTTATTTAAGGCGTGATAGTTTCCGTAGGCTTAGTACCATTTATTATTACTTCTGACATCAAGACCAAATCGTGTTATTTTTAAGGCAAAAATAAACTAATTTTACAAGATACTTAACGAGATATGCAAATTGGTGATACAATCATTACTAATTAAAGTATAATTAGATAGATATTTTGATACATATAAATACGTACTTAAATTAAATATCAATTTATGTATCCAATTCAAAAAACACATACTTAATATCTAGGTACCTACTGAGTATACAGGGTGACTTTTAAAATCACTCTAATTTTCTTACATAAATTACATGTTATACATATAGTTTCTTGTTCAAGTTGTAAGTACGAGTACATTGTGGGCATTCTAGTTTTTTTAAGTATAGATAAAACATTTCAGAATAATATTTTTTCTGAATATTTTGTGTTTATCTGGTCCCACACGCACATAAGGTTTTTTTTCTGAGAAACCTAAATTAAAAAGATAACCTTCAATTTTTATATCCGTGTCTATTTTTTCAATTATTTATGTTTTACCAACAACGAGTTATGGATAAAAAGTGTGCAATAGCGAGGTATCATGAGCGCTAAAATGAATAAACCGTCTCAACAATAGACGTCGAAATTCCCACAATCTGAGATTATTTAAACATCATACATTTTATTATAAAAATTGTGCGCAATCCAGTTTAGTCAGTAACTGTACTAGTTTTTTTCAACGGTACAATTGATAACACTGGCGTCTAACCAGGTTGAGACCTTGTTGTAAAGAAAATAAAGATGAAAAATGTTCAACCGCTCACGTATGTCACTGTACATAGTCGCGTCGCACGCAGCATATATGTGGGCGCCGCTGTGGGAGCGATCAAGGTAAACCGGTGGGCACTTGGCAAAAAAAAAAATTATTTCATTGACTTTCGAAGTATAAACAATGTGGCCTAACTTTTTTGTACTTTTGTTTGAAGAATTGTAGTTTAAACAAAGCTTCTTGGCATAATTGTATAGTTGGGCTATTTAAGTACAGACTACTCTTATTCCTTCATAAATTTAATTGATTATTTTTTCATATTTATGTAGATATATCTGGATCTAAGCAGATCTAATACAACATTTAATTCCCAGTTGCTCGTAACTATCGTAGATTCTTCAATCATAAAACCAAACCAGGATACAGTGAAGTTTGCAATTATTAACAAAAGAAGTAAATGTAGTCAGCTGATATAAATAATTATATGATACAATACATTAGCAAAGATGCTGTACTAAACCGAAAACGCCAAATAAGTACTTTCACATATCGCTATATTAACTGCCAGAAGAAGTTTTGTTTTAATATAGAGTCTTCTACATATTATGTACCTATAAAAGATTTTTGTTTATCCCGTATGTTTATGTTTATACTTTTCCTCCGATTGTGATGAAATTTTGGCGTGTTGTTTGCTTGGGAAGGTATAAAAACATTGAAAAAAGAGGCATTGCAACGCCGCCGCCGACCACATATCTAGTTTTTTATAAATATTACTTCAATAATTAGTGGGAATTAAAGCCATCACTAAAAATTCTTAATCATGGTCAAGATAAGGCAACGTAATTAGATAGTTATATACAGTACCCTGTTAAGTTAGATAATATTTTTTTAGTTAGACGGTCTTTTTGACAACCTTTCAAGTTAGAAAAAAAAATGGTAGCTATTCACCTAATTCTACACGAAGCTCTCTCTCTCAACGTGGATATCACCTGTTATAATCATACCCTATTATTTATCTTAGAGGTCAGTTTAAATTCAAACAGACGACTTAACCCGATCACCGCCGACAGCGGGCCAATCAAAAGCGCCGTTGCACTCGGGCACAATAAAACCACTCTAATATATGCGTACGCGTCGCGTTGAAGACTTTTATTAGCAATTTAACAAGTGTCGTGGACGAACCACAATTTGATTTATGTACTCATAATGCACGTTTTACGTTTATTGTTTCTTGTATATCAAGTTTGGGTGCCGATATGTTACTTGAGATTAGTTTTGAACTACTGCAATGAACCAAAAGACGGGTTAACAGCAATGGCTTGTCATTAAAGGATATTTTTATAAGTATGACGTCATCATATCATCGAGCAGCTTAATTCTTATTTTATTCCTTTTTAGGTCACGGCACAAACTGCCGAAACAGCACGGCAAGGGATTTTAGATGTCAGACGATAATATAATTATATCTTAATATTATGATATTTGGTATAATTATGTAGTTGAATATTCAAATACACTTTTCGTAAGTATGTACCTATATTCCTTTTTTAACCCCAGACGCAAAAAAGAAGGGTGTTATAAGTTTAAGGTGTGTATATCTGTGTGTCTGTTGCATCGTAGCGCCTGATCGGGTGGACCGATTTTGATAATTTTTTTTGTTTGGAAGGTGTGTTTGTGGAGTTGGTCGATGAATGTTCTTGACTGTTTCAAAAAAATCTGCTCAGCCTTTTGAAGATCATCACCTCTTTTCTTGATGAAGAATGATAATGTATAGACTTCCAACTTTGTTCAATTCGAAATTTGAAATCCTGTCACTTGATAATGATATTAGAAAATCCTGCAGCATACCCAACCCTCATAAGAACTCCTCAACGGTTTACGGCATCTACATTGTGTTTGATCTACGTTGTATTTACGATGCGTTTTGACGAGCACAGCAGCAGTGCAGATAGCCTAGTGGTATGACCGTTGGACTGCCAAGTCAAAGGTCTCGAGTTCGAACCCAAGGCACGCACCTCTGACTTTTCGAAGTCATGTGCGTATTAAATAGTTAATTATCACGCGCTTAAACGGTGAAGGAAAACATCGTAAGGAAACCTGCATGCCTGAGAGATTTTCTCGATGGCGAGTGAAGTCTACCAACCCGCACTAGGCCAGCGTGGTGGACTATAGCCTAATCCCTCTCATTCTGAGAGGAGACCCGTGCCCAGCAGTGGGACAGTATAATGGGTTGATTATGTTTGACGAGCACAAGTGGTGCCCTGATACAACGACGCTTGGATTCAAATATTCTACTTATATTAAACATAAAGGGACAATATTTTTTTCCTTTTTAAAGATTTTTAGGCGGTAAAATATTTTATTTTGTATTTAAAATTTCAACTATAATCTTAATGTTAAGTTATATTTATCGTCCGTCGTGTCGTGCCAATGTGCACCAGTCACAAAATGCTTTTTCGCATCGGTGATCTGTGATTTAGGCTGGAGTTACATTAGGCCGCCATTTGCAAGCATGCATATTTTTTAAAACCATACATAAAAATAAAAATTTAAAATACTCTCTGTAAATATTCTCGGCGTTTTGTCTCGAAATCGTGATTTTTATATCTGTAATCAATTTACCTAGTAGGTATGCATTGTATAAAAATTCACTTTTGTGTTTTGAATTTCAAATTGCGGTTGATTGATTGCTATAAAACATAGTCACCTGTTGAGCGTGGTTTGAGTTTAGTGATGTAGACATAATTTTACTAGTACCTACCTGGCAAGAACTTTTACCTACTTTACTGTTGTGATTCGCACACTATTCGTCTACGATCCTCCACGAAGAACTTATCTAATACTTTATTTTGCCATAGACTTCAGAATTGGGTCCGGCCTGGATAAGTAGCCTATATGTTATTCTAGACTATAATCTATCTCTGTGCCAAATTTTATCCAGATCCGTTCAGCCGTTTTAGAGTGAACAAACATCCATACATCCTATACATACAAACTTTCGTGTATAATATTAGTAAGGATGAAGAAAAACCAAATGTCTTTGCCAACTGAAAATAGAAGCTGCGGTAGATCAATGCACTCCAATACCAGACAGTCTTTACAACAAGTTATATAAGAATAAAACAAATATCACAGATTTTTGACAACACGAGTACTCTTTTAGCCGCGGTCGGTCAACGCGTCAAACCTAATCGAAACTGTCATGACGGAATGAAAACATATCATCGAGCTTGTCGGTTCATATTGCAGGCGACGAACGGTTGACGTCAATACCAATTATAGTTTATATCGATGCACGCAATCGAATCTGTCATCGAATATTTTAATCGATTCGAAGTTTTGGTTAAGATTTTGGCACCTCACTTCGCCTTGTTTTGAATTTGGAATTCTCGTAGCTGCCGTCATCTTTACGAATGCCTTCCAAATCGAACAGAATCAGTCACTTTGACTATTTCAAAATCGTCAACGAATTCCTAAGGCTATTTTCACATTAAGCTCACAGTTTGTGGCTGACTATGAGCGCACAACTCTATTTTCAAAAGAAGAGAAACTTCAAATGCTTATACCAGTGTTCAAAGCCAGATATCAGGGTCAAGTGCTCAGTATGCCCACTTTTTAGTCAGTAGCTAATACGTTAATTTGTTCGCTCGCTGCTCTGAATCGATTGGAGATCGCGAGATCTCTGTTTAGCTAGATAATGCCTTTATACGGATAGTTTTTTTAATCTCCCAAAGTTAAAATTTGCCTTTGAATAATTCATACTAACTACGTAACACTTTCCAAATAAATTCTGTGATAAAGGCCACTAGAACACTGATCCCCTAAGAAACAAAAACAGAAGCCTATTGGCTTGTATATTACAACATAAAAAATTATGTTCTTCCTCAATAGTTTATTTATGTAAATATCCACTATCAGATGGAATAACTTTATTATATCGTAATATGTCATAATCTACTCGTTGTTGAAAGTATCAAAGTATCCGTTACAAAGCGGAACATCATAATAATTCTCATTCTTTATGACCTGAACAATGACGTCACATGGCGATGTGGTCTTGAATTATCAACGATGGTTTGAACAGAAAAAGTGAATATATTAAGGGTATAAATAATAGCTTGGCTAATAGCAATGGGTGTGGTGCAAGTGTTGAGAAAAAAACGAGTAGCGAAGCGAGTAGATAGTAAAAATATATATTTGTCTCAAACCTTAAATATAAACCTTCCATTTTCTGTATTTTTTTTTTACCTTACCCATAACTGAGGTTTAAATCTCTTGAATTGGTGCGTTTAGAAAAACAAAATTTTTACAAACACTAACACACCCGCCCGGAATAATTACCCCATACGCCATACCTACATATTTGTTTTATTCTGGTATCAAACCCACAACCCGTGGCACTGAAGCCGATCGCTCAACCGTTGCAATAATCGCGCCGTCCCTCTTTTTAGACTCGTTAATTAAGTTTATGTATCAGTAATAGGTAGAATTAAGATAAAGAAAAAAATTAAACAAGCCTTAAGGCCAATGTAGGTAAGTTAACGTTAGCATTATATTGATTGCAATAGATTCGACTCATCAAACAACAATTTATGATGTTATAATTATATCACAAAGAACCGTGAGAAAAAAAGTGGTTTCTCCAGTTTCCCATAGCGATGAGGAAACAAAATTGTCATCTCGCACGAGTAATATTTTATACATTTATGTGGTAGAATTCAGCTGCCCTGGGTTGGTAACACAACAACAATGTGCAAAAAACATAGCTTGTAGACCTGTAAGCCGCTGAGGCAGAAAGGTTCTCGACTGGACATCACACATCAAAAAACGCAATGTGGGACGATCCTCAAGGAGATGGACGGACGACCTGAGGGCCAAGTGTGAGTTACATTTTACCAACTCGAACCGCGTTTGGCATGCTGATTGGCGATTTCCGTCACCTTCACCACTCTTCACCAATCAAAGTGCCGAAAGCAGTCGATGCGTAAAATCGAGTCGGTGAAATGAAACTCACACTAGGCGCTCTGGTGAAGGCGGCATATACGACGGTCCTTTTGGACGTCTTTAGGGGAGGCCTAGAGGCAAAACAGACGTAACAATTACTAAGGTCTTAAGATAAAAACTCGCGTGTAATACCACTCATGTTGCTAGCGTCTATAAACTGTGGTTGCCACACTTACCATTGGGTCACTTGTATACAAAGATAAAAAGACAGAGCCAGCTCTAGAGAACAAGCTGTGTCGCGAGGAACTTTCAAAATTTCCCCAATGGATAATAAACTCGATTATTTGGAGATTAAATTGAAATTCGATTGAAATTTGACAGCTTTGGATACCATGATGTCCTGTTGACCGTACATTAACACAACCAATCTTGAAATACTATCTGTAGAACACATAAATATATGAAACATTCTGCGAAACAAGGTAATATTTGTCGTGAGTGGGAATCAAACCCACGACATCCAGCACAACGGAAGTGGGGAGTTGACCACATTAACTGCCGAACGTGCAGTCCATTTGTGGCCTTCGGTTCCAAATAGGGTCGCTAAATATACTAAATAATAAGCTATTAGATTTTCGGCCAACATACTAAATACTGTTGGAAAAATATACATGTAGACATACATATAGTTACTATGTGAAAAATACCGTATCCAATACAAAAGGGGCGTATAGGTATCCCAATCAAATCACCAAATATTATAAGAAACATTAAATCACTACATAGTATAAAACGTCGCTGTCGCTGTCGCTGTCTGTCCGTCCCTGTGTATGCTTAGATCTTTAAAACTACGCAACGGATTTTGATGCGGTTTTTTTAATAGATAGAAAGTTTCAAGAGGAAGGTTTTAAGCTATTATACATTACGCTACGACTCTTAGGTAAGGAGCAACGCGGGTGAAACTGCGGGCGGGTCGCTACTATATTTATTACACTGAATATTGTCGTGTCCAAATTGCCACAATTACCCCAAAATCTAGTAGATTATTAAAATGTAAGCCCTGCCGCCATTAGTACTGCCATTTCAGTTTTCTCGTTTTATAAAAACTTTTTTTTTACTTGTAAAGTGAGAATGATTATATAAACAGAACCGGATCTCAATAGCTAACTATACCTTCACGGGTCGGACAGGGTTTTCTTAACATATTGTTTATTAGCCAAATCTACTACATGTTAGCCGGCAAAGAGACATCATTAATTAAATTATGGTCTGATAATAAAGTTTTTATTATTTTCTTTATTCATTATTTATGTACATAACTAAATACATTTTCAAATATTTTTATAAAATAACAATAAAAACATTTAAAAATATAATAAAAAAATATTATTATTAAAAAACAAACTCACAATAAAACTAAAAATAAAACAAGTGAAATAAATGCACTTTTTTGGCACCCATAATGAAAATCTCATATCTAAATCTCGTTTTTTTAGCAACCCTAGTTGCCACTCGCGACTCCCGATGGCTCTCAAGCTCTTGTCGCCTGCAGTCGGTGATCTAATGATAAGTGCACTCACAACCCGCTATCGGCCGTCGCTCAGCCCACACGGACATCCCGCCGAGATAGTCCGTACGTGTTCTAAGTAAACTGGCAGATAACACAAGGTGACTTGTGGAGCCCGTAGGACGTTAAACGTACATCTGATAGTACTCGTAGGTGACGCGTGACGGGACGCTGCCTATGACTCATGGGACTCGGATTTGTAAGGTATTTCGAAAATGTGCGCTGTGTAAAACTGAGTATGTCATCAAATTATAGAAGAACAACCAGATGTGATAGGTCTTTTGTAGCCAAGTAATATTAAAACCTCTTGTCATTACGAGAGATCGAGAGATATACAGAGATCTGGGGCCCAAGTCCAATGACAAAAACTAACATAAGGACTATAAGTATATAAAAATCAACAGGTAGTTGATTGATCTTTGATATATTGAAAAATGTTAAAAGATTTTTTTAAACTGAAAAAATATTTTAAATAAAGTCATAAAGATATTAGCTGTTTGGGGATATGGGGATTGAGTGGGGACGCTCTGTCCTTTTCCCGCTAAACGAATGTCAGTACAGAATTTGTATGGTGCATGCACAGTTTGACGTCACAACGTGCTATAGTGCGCTCTCTGTCTAGTATAAAATTAAAATGCTTCAACTTCCTTATTTTTGAACCGATTTTTTTTTTAGTTTTTGTTGTTATTTTAATGACACCATTAAAAATTATTATTCAACGATCCGATTCCGAAGTCATAGACTTGAGGCCTTGAAGGGTGATTACCATAACATACCATTACGTATGTATGTCCTAAAGGGTTAGGCAGAGTTGTACTGATGTACATCCATAGGTCCGATGTAATTAGGAGCGAGTCTGTTGCCATTACCTGGACACAAATACAAATTCCGACCTACTGACAATTTCATAGAAAAACTCAATAATAATTTGCTCTTCCTGGGAATCGAACCCAGGAACACCAGCGTAACGGTCGCTTATGACCACTAGGCTAATGAGGCAGTTTATATTATTAATATAGTTCATATCTAATATTAAAATAAAACGATAAAAATCCGTAAAGAGTAGAACAAAGCTTGTAAAAACAATATCTTAATCTTTGCGTAAATTTTCCGTAGGCTGACAGCGTTACCATTAACTACAAATGTCTGGTTGAAGGCGTTGTAATCTGCTTAGAAATACCTCATCTTAAATTGTTATAAGATACAATGTCGAATTTCACTCCTTAATAATGGTACTGAGTGAAAATAATCCCACTCAAGATTGATGTAATTATAACATGTCTTGTAAATTATTATACTACGAGTACAGCATAGGTATATTAAAATGTTAATTCCCTGATCTATTTTATAAGTCTAGTGTTTTCAAGCGCGACTGCTTCGCTAGACGACCTGGGTTCGATTCCCGAACAGTGTTATTAGGTTTTCTATGACATACTCAGTAGCAACTCGGAGTTTATACTTGTATCCTGTTGGGTTACATGGCAATAGGCTCGCCCTCTATTACATAGGACCTAAACGTACCGATGTGTGTGTGCATAGGTATTAGTATACCTCTGCCTAACCCTTCGAGGAATAAAGTCGTGATGGAATGAGGCGTATGCTATAATATATTATGTCTCATTACCTTTATAGAAAGAGAATATCTACTGAGTTCAACAGATAAATTCATAACCTAATTTTATGAAATCGTTTAAAAAATAATGAAAATGAACAGCAATTATAAGCAACTCAGTTCTGACGACACAGAATCTAAAGTGCCCAGTAGGGGCTTGTACACAAAACTGCGATGCAATGTCGCATCGTAAAAATCCACGAGATTAATTATTGAATTACGAGATAGATTTTTAACAAATCCATGAGAATAATTATTAAATTACGAGATAGATACGAATCTACGAGAGTAATTATTAAATTACGAGATATGACGGATAGATTTTTACGATGCAACGTCGCACCGCAGATTTGTGTACAAGCCCTAGAAGCTTTAAAAACGTAAAATTTTATTCCACACTACGACATTCCACACCAAGCCCACACTAGATGCAAAATTTAATGGCGTTAGCATGAATTATTATAGTGTGCATAAATTTATGAGTTTCTATCGTTCATTCAAAACCTATGAATAGCGTGTTTTAAGGCTATAACGTTTTATAAACCACCTTAGTCCCCTTGCTAAATAGCCTTTGCGTGGGGCTATTGTTGACTAAGCTGCATCTACAGCGCATTGATGCTCTACGATTGAACACGGAGATACAAGATGGATTATTTTTCTAGGTTCAAAAAAACATTATGCTTTTTGATAGAAGCAGACAAAAAGTAGTCTTCTAAAGCCTTTCTCCGTTTAAGTTTCCGTTAAGTTACTAGGCAGTTAATTTTATATAAATTTCTCCTATTTTTAATTTATTCGGGGAGTGGCTAGTGGCTGGCTACGTGGTGAAATGAGGTCTAGAATCTGGAAATATCAGTGCGCGGCTCTGAAGTTATCCGCAAATGGTTTTAACGTGGTAAATCTATACCTATAATAAAATTGTAACAGGCCCATGTCTGTACATTATAGATATTAATATGGGGGTGTTTATTAGAGGAACAGAAGCAAGACAACAATTTTTAAATTTTTATGTTTGTACGCACATCACGAAAGAACTTCTGCATGGAATTGAATGCAGTTTTCACCGATGTATTGCTAGGGGTCTAACTTATAACCTGGTGCATGTTTCATCTTGATACGCTGCCTAGAATCGGACTTATAGTATGTTTCTTTTTGGGACGTGAGTGAAACTGCGTGTTGCCAGCTGTGTCACTCACGTCCCAAAAAGTTTTTAGCTAGTTTTTATATAATAACTCGGTGTAAAGACGTTTATGGTCATAAATGTTTCGCATTTGTGATTATTGTCTTTACTGATTTTGACGTTTTTGCATAAAGTTAATTTATCTGCGCAGCTGTATGCAAACTTCAACGCACTGTTATTTCGGAGGTATAGTATTTGGAGATGGATTGAAAATATATTTATCTAATGACATGATCCTCATAATCGTAGTCCCTTGCCAGGGATCTGCGGCGACCCACAGCAATCTATGTCAGATCTATTGGTGTGTCCTTTGTGCCTGTAGACCAGCACAAGGGACAATCTCTACGCGGCCCCACCTACCGCCACTGAGGTGGCCTCGTACTACTCGTATATTGTTTGACCATTGACACGATAAGAAGAAGAAGAAGGGGTCTGAATCCAGTCTAGATTACCAGATAACTATACAAATTAAGGCCCTAGGTCATATTGATATTCTAAGGATAAACAATCGAAAATTTATAGAAAATAACAATTTATCAATGTACGTAAGAGAAGCCTCCGGGCGTTCCTGACTGACAATATCTGAGAAGAAACCAACTCAGTCAATCAGGGTCTCCTAAAGTCCTTTTCCCTTGCTTGGTATGTATATGTCATATGTACCTACATACATCACGAACGTCCCGCCTCAGAGTATGTATTGGCTATAGAAATACTCCAAATATGGCATGCAGTCGCTTTTCCACTTGACTGAGCCGTAAAAGTGCCTACCAGGGGATTGTTCTAGATATATAAGAGGAATTTTACATTAGTTTAGTGATCGTTAGCACGACTGCTACGTTAGAGGTCCTGGATTCGATTTCCAGGTCCAGCAAAGGTTTATTCGGTTTTTCAAAGATATTTTCAGTAACAACTCGGAGTTCGGATTGTGCCCTTCAACCTAGTTAGGTATAACGGCACAACCAAAATTCGAAAATTGTATCGTTACAAATAGGTACCTATTAAATTTTTGTATTTTTAGTATTACCTACTTGTGCTGTGAGACCTTGCTTCTTGCCAAATTTCATGATTGCAGGTCAACCGAAAATTCTCTATAATTTTTGAATTGTTTGCAAGTATCGAAATTTGAGGCTTAAATACGGTTTTTTTTGCCTTTAGGAGCTTATTTTTTTACATCTCCAAGCACCTAAGGATTCATCGTTACTTTCAGCTTGTTATCTCCACGCGTTCCTGAAGGTGTTGACATACAGACAGATTTATAGAAATTAATGAATGATATAAGGGTTCCATTTTTCCTTTTGAGGTCAAGGGATCCTAACAAAACCGGCCAAGTGCGAGTCGGACTCGCGCTCGAAGGGTTCCGTACCATTATAGAAATTGCAAAAAATCATGTCTTTTTAGTATTTGTTGTTATAGCTGCAAAAATACATCATCTGTAAACATTTCAACTGTTTAACTATTACGGTTCATAAGATACAGCCTGGTGACAGACAGACGGCCAGCGGAGTAATAGGGTTCCGTTTTACCCTTTGCGTACGGAACCCTAAAAAATGATTACATACAATAAAAAGAATCGAAGCATTTGTAGGTACCCGTAAATGACTAAAGCCGTGCGAACGTAGAGTGGCGTAAGTAGTCTTTTTACCATATGAAAGAATAGTGAGATTCAATATTGATTTTCACCGAGTTAAAGGACATCTCTAATGAAGCTATGCCACAGAAGAAAAAGACAGATGTTAGAAATTTAACGTGAGTACCTATCTGTGTGTCTCTCTCTTGCATCGTAGCGCTCAAACGAATGGACCGATTTTGATTCAGTTTTTTTGGTTGAAACATAGCTTGGTCGATAGTGTTCTTAGTTATGATTTAAGAAAATCTGGCCAGCCGTTTGTAGATCAGCAGCTCATCAGCAGATCATCAGCTCTTTTCTGGTTCATGAAGGGATGTGAGCAAATTCCACAGGTCTGACCGATTTTAAATTTGATATCTTGCAATATCATTGAAGTAAAAGGTTACTTCAATGATATTGCAAGAACATGGTAATCATGTCTTGATGCTGCGTGGTTTTTTTTTTCATTTTAAATTTAATGTTATTTACAATACGGTCAATCCTCATAGAAGATCCGCTGCAATAACACCTACCTATATTTAACGTAGGAATATAATCAGTCTTCTCACAACTATATTAGAGTTAACTTCGAATCGTACCAGGGTTGAATGAAATTGGAATTGACCTCCGTAACCCAATTACTAGGAAATACCGGTCGGCTAAGGTTTGAATTCCCAAGCTTTTAACTACTTGCAACGACTCATATAGACAATATTAAATTATCTCTTGGTCTACCCAAGTTCAAGGCCAAACCTACTTAAGTAAATATTCAAATTAAACTAAACAATTTCTGCTAATATAATTATGTAAACTACCACGAATAATACTTAATTCTAGACAGCCACATTTAAATCTCTCTTAATCCAGTGATAACGATCTAATCCTTTAGACCAGAAAATTATCTTAAAGCTTCAATTACATTCTTATTATTTCTTCATAAGTATATTAATATTAATATTATGGCAAATTAACTTATTCATTCTAAAATAGAACTGTGATGCATAGATATAATAACTTACCTACCTAATACCTACATTTAATAATCTAACGCAGGTTAAGTTTCATTGTTTCTTCATAGTATAATTATTATTTTGCATAATATTATATATTCAAATAACCTAGTCGAATATAAAATAAGTGGTCCAGAATACTGACATTACAAATTACACTAAGTTAGACACCAATAGATACATTTTACTGGTAATAATAACATACCATCACGCCTGTATTCCGCGGAGGGTTATGCAGAGGGGTACTAATGTACACCCACAGTTCGCCGGTATGTTTAGGTCCCATGTAATAGGGAGGGAGTCTATTAACATTAACCGGGCACAAATCCAGACTCCAAGCTGCTACTGAGAATTTCTTAGAAAAACCCAATAACACTGCTCGATCAGGACCTCTAGCGTAGCAGGCGCGCTTGGGACCACTAGACTAATGAGGCAGTCTAATGGCTGATATAGAGGCTGGTACTAATTAATTTCATAAAACCTTCTCTATCGAAAGTGGAGGTAAAAGGTATAGACATGATTTATATATGTTAGAACAAATATCAAAAATGCTATATTAACTACTGTCTGTGTTAGTTTTCACGCCTAAACCGGTAAACCTATTTTGATGAATTTTGCTATAAGTAGAAATAGATTGGATCTTCGAGAAAGACCGAGACTACTTTTTGTCTCAAAATGCCACTAGAGATACGAATGAAACCACGGATTACTAGTAAGCTAGTATTTTTTTTATACCACTAAGGTAGCAAACAAGCATACGTACCTTCTCATGAACCGAAAGCGGTTACCGTAGCCTATAGACGCTTGCTAAGATTATCTGGAAGGTGGAGGTACTTCCCCAGTCGAGCAGCTCCAATTGTAAGTGGAATTATTAGATTCCCCTATGCCCTACCTCTCTTAGTAAACTATTACTAGTTACAAGTAACTATCTTATATATAACTAAAGTAATTTCATAACCGTTAATGATACCTGCCCCGTGCTTCAAGAACAGGTAGGTAAACATACTAACACCGACTAGGAGAATAATTAAAACGTATAGATAACACATTTTGATACCACACGGAATAGAATATCTAATATATATTCTATGCGATTAACATTGTTGGAGACGTAAGGTTAAAGTGCTAGCGGATGGAATTTTAAAGAAACTCCACACTTTTAAAACAGTTTAACTTTAAAACATTACATACCATCACGCTTGTATTCCCCGACAGAAGCAGAGTTAAGGGATTAAATACAGTTTGGCCTACAGAACCCATGTACTATAAGGTGAGACTTTTACAATAAAACGGTCTTCATGTTGCTACTTAGAATTTTATAGAAACACCCAATAAGTATTCGATTTTGCTCGACTTAGGATTCGAACTAAAAACCTAACGCTCTGTAGACGTGGTTATAGACCCCCAGACCATTATGACATGTAATCAAACTCAATTAATTAATTTTGGCAGAAAAGAAGATAAATGAATATTCTACTCATTTGTCCCGATTAGTAAACGAATGAGATTCGAAATTAGAAAGATAAATCAATGATAGTCCTCCAGAAAAGAATCAGCAATAACTTATGTAAGTACCTCGTGCTCATAGCTAGAAAAGCAGGGGCGGTCTGAGGGGGGGAGCTCGTAGTGATTATGGCCCCCCAAAATTGATCCCCCGAATTCGCCTACGTTATTAATTTATTCAAAATTTACAGTTTTATGTAAATTATTCAATTATAATTGTCTAAAATGAATGATTAAATTATTAATTTTTAAAATGAAATCAAAAATAGGTATTCAAAATATTGGTTTCCACCTAGCATTGATTCCGTTAACTAAATTAGTTAAATACGAGTATTCATTATCGCTTACACTGGCGCCCCACCCGCTCACATTATGTCATATTATATACAACATTTAACACCAAATTATAAAACTTGGAACATACCAAATCATAAATCGTTAGGAAATTATTTATGTATCTATTTATAATATGCATAGATATTACAACTTTTCAATAAATCTAAAAGCTTTAGAATTCTTGATGTGATGTAGGGTACCTATAGATACTCTTTATCTAGTGTATAGATTATAATAATATATCTGTGAAAGTCGCTATATGAGCAAAAAATTCAACACTATTATTTTAAACTAAATCAATTAGCCGAAAAGCTAGCCCGAATTTTACGTGTAAGCTATTGAAAAAATTTACCTCGTATAAAATGACGCTCGCATTTAGATATGTATTTATAACCCAAGATACATATCGTACTATTCCAGCTCATAATTTTTATTATGTAGGTACGTAATCTGATTTGAATTCATCACTGCAAGTTTGAATTGTAGAGCAGACACATTGCAGTCTACTTTGTTATTAACTTTTATATTAAGTTACTAGCGGTCCCGGCAAATGTTGTCTTGCCCTGTATCACAATCTTCCTGCCCTGGTCCCAATTTGTGGTCGGCGCAGCATGTCCTTTCAGCCGTCGCCTCAATCATTTCCCATGTCTCGCCCTGTTTATAAAAAAACGTAGAACCCGATTGCGGTGCCACCTACCGGCTCAAACTGTGAATCTAAACCATCCAGGAACCCATTTAAAAAAATAATAATCAAAATCACACCAGCAGCTTATGAGGAGTTCAGACATTCTTTTTCGTGAATTTTTCGAATGTTTTAATACTTACTCTGCTATTCGGGAAGGAGACAAATCCAACAAACCAACTATCATAACCCGTTCTCGAGTTATAAGTGTTGGAACAAACCCGACACTGTTATATTTTTATATATATAGATATTATTATCCTTTTCAAAAACTTCCACCAATTTTTTTGTTAAATGCAAAAGCCAACAGTAGAAATATTTTTTTAAACTGTATTTCAAACCTACATATTGATCATAACAAAATATTTTTGCAGCAATAATAAAAATACGAATCCTGCCTCTCGCAAACACAAAGCTCTTTATTTAATAACAGTGTGACGCGAACACAACCCTGTCTTCATTATTCGCAATATTGATATCATTATGTCGTTACGTGTAAGATTCATTGCTAACTCTATAACAGCTGAAGAGTATGTTGTCCCTATGTCACGCGTAATGTAATTTAAATCAATATTAAGCCCATTCATTTTACAAGAGTGACAATTTACTATCGGCCGTAGTTAATAAACTATCTCTGGATTGTTTTCACTACTGGAGATTAAAATTTGATATAAGATCAATAGAATTAGTGTCAAATTTCGATGTCCATTAGGAAAATCTATCCAGATAGGTACAGGTTATTAATTTCGGCCTTATATAATTTTCTAAGATTTTTTGGTGTGGATCATAAACTATCTTTGGAAGCATCAGGTGAGGTACGTAGTACTTGTAACCGGCGCATATGTATTAGATAAGATGCATGAATGTGGAACAAGAAAAGAATTATAGTATGCAAGAATCGTAGCAAGTGGCGGTCTATAGTTTCTGCCTACCCATTGGGAGAAAGGCGTGAATGTATGTATGTATGTAGAATCGTACCTTATAATTCTATTCTTTTCCCAACAATGTTGAAGTCGGCTTTCTAGTCTAACCAAATGCAACTGGATATAATTATTTTTCACGAAGTGTCTGCCAATATAAAAAGCATAAAATGATTCCATACTTTTCGGGCTTCTAGACACCACTCACAATTATCGTGTTTTTCGAGGCACGGAGGGCCACCCATCCATAGACTAACCGCCTCAGCTTAACTTACAGATCCACTGATCAGCGTAGTAATCACTTGCCAACCATCTCAAAACTGTCGGTTTTAGATAATGTTGGTATAATACAAGATATATTTTCACGAATTCTCGAAACATTGTGGTAAACTCAATTCCTGTTAGAACTAAGCAATGTTATTGCTTCATGGAATAATTTGAATCATCTCTTCTGCCTCATTAAACTATCAAATATCGGATATAATGCCAATGTCGGAGTTTCCAGTTTCCATTTACGATTTGAAACCATTGTAGCATCTGATATAGGCAGGCACTAAATATGGCTTAATTAGTACCTAGTGAAATTAATTATCCATGGATAGATTTACTGGGAATTTACTGTGAATAATATTGGGACAATGACCGAATATTGCGCTCATATTGGCTGCATTGAAACTAAACTAGGTATTGATGAACTCTAACAACTATAATTCAGAAAATTAGTATTATTAACACATTCATTCCTTTTTCCATTATGGGAAGGAAGGACCTTAGTCATGTATCAACAGTTCGATCAGTAACACAAAAATAGTGCGTGTCTGAAGGTCCCGCAAGTGCTTTTAGTACCTAGTAAATTTTAAAATAAAAACTCGCTGTAAAGGCAATTGGGGTCTTAAAATGTTTCACTTTAGTGAGCTTTCAAATTTCGATAATTTTGCACAAAATCACTGAATTATATGTGATTTTATCTGTACGGCTGTTCGGAGCGGCTAACTTCAAAGACGCACAGTTATTTTTACAATATTATATGTCGTTTTAGATAGGTTATAATGCATTCTCTGATAAATAATTCCAAAACCTTACTTATTTTACAGCAAATCGCGTAAGGGTCCTGCCGCCCGAGATCAATCGATTTTGCATTGTATCTATGAATTGTTACTTGACGCGTTAAGGAGCTGGATGCTAACCTGGTACCTTTAAACTAAGTACTATTTACTACCTTCAAAGTATGATCAGTCAAAAAATTGTAAACTTACCTGAAATAATCATTCTTGCAGAATATGTTGCTATCCCTTGCATAGCAACGTTGTTCCGAATCCAGCGGCATCTTGCACTCACAGCACTTAAGGCATGGGGTATGCCAGCGGCGTTCTAGTGCCAAAAGGTAGTATCTGTCTGTGATGCGGGCCCCGCAACCGGCACAAGCGTCTTCAGGGGGAGCTTGGGGCGTTTCGTCTGGGGGCTCCCGCTTTCTACACGAGGTGCAGTCACGCGGCGAGCCGGGGGACGTCGCGGGTGCGATAGGGGACAAGTCACCGCCCCCCTCGTACGCCGACGTTAGGTATCTCTCACTTTGTTGCTGAAACAACGATTCTTACATGAAAAGAGTTCCGTGATCGGAGCGAGCTTCGAGTTTTTGACGAGAGGACGGAGACTTTACGTTACGTTTCAAATTCAAAAGAGTTTTGAGCAACGTTTTAACAAAAAATTAAGAAATAAGAAAATTTATAGAATATTGCCCTATAATAAGATTTCCTCAAACAAACACTCAGACTCAACAACGATCTGTAGGATATACAAATACTTTGCCACGCGCCACTGTACAATGACCGGCAGGTACAAAAACAGTCGCAACGAAAATGAAAAACTATTCGCAACCACCGCTTCGCATGGTGTCAATAGACAGATTGAAGCCAGTCAAGAGAACTGCACCAACTCAAACTACGAGTACAGCTATACAAATAAAGTGAACTCGAGTAGGCAGCAGCAGCAGTAGCAACGTCCACTCATAAAAGATTCCGCTGCACGGCGAAGCGCTTCGATTAAGGGGAGTAATGGGAGAATTATCACAACAAAATACCAAGGTTACTTTTAAATTTAGAATTGATATTTTGTTACCTGTTTGCATGGAAATCATTGTTACTTTTGTATCCGGTGATAGCAATAGCAGGTTATATCTAACTATTGGAGCACCTTTTTACTTTTTTTGAATTGTCTTTTGTTTCGAAATAAACTGTAAATTGTTTTTAATATAGGTACGTCATGCACCCTCAGGAACATTGGACGAACTGGTGAGGTGCGTCGTGCGAGCGATTTTATAATAGAGGTATCTATGTCGCGATCAAATAGCATTATACGCATGCGCGAGATAAGTACGCGCGTAAAAACAACACCAAATTCGAATAAGTTACATTTGAATTGACATCGAAAATTGTCCCGATGGTAACATTTGTGACATGCATGACTCGGTAGCTGGACCAATTTTTTTTAACCAGAATTACCTAAACTCTACTAGTCTTAAGAATTTCATAGAAAAACCCAATAACACTTCGCGAACTCGAAGTCTTCGTGGTGTTCGAATTTTCATTTTCACTTGACCACGCTCGATTGCTACGCTTAGATGTCCGGTTCCCAAATATATTATTGGGAGTTTTTTATGAAATTCTCAGTTTCAGTTCTGAGTTTGGATTTGAGTCCGGTTAATGGAAATAGGCTGGCCTTCTATCACATGGGAGCTAACCATATGGGTGAACTATGGGTGTACATTATCTAGTAGGTATTCCTCTGCCCTTCAAGGAATACAGTATTAATAGAAATACCTCGATATAGCAAGTGCGCAGTAACTTAACGAACGTCAAACCATTTTGCTTAACCTTCTAATTGACAACATATCAAAATTATAAGCCACCAAAATAAAAAAGGTACCGTTTCTTTGTTTTCGTATCCTAAGTTCCAAAATATTTTTTATATTCCTTCATTTTGGAGGACAAAAAAAATAAAACCAAAAAACGTGTGATAACGCGTTTGCTTAATTTCCACAAGAAATTAATTAGTAAGATCTCACCAACTTAGCGACTTCCAATGAGATGTAGGTGTGTTATGGAACCAAAAATTAATTTGACGAAGAGAATTATTTTATTAATTAAGGAGACCGAGCGAGAATTATTTTGACGTAACAATTTCTAATTAAAAATACAACGTTTCATATTTTTTATGAGAATACTTCTTTATTCTTTTTTTCTGCAAATGTTTGGTTGCCTATATGATAATGATATGAGCCTACTGAATGGCCTTGCAGATAGGGTTGCCTTTGGCCAGACATTTCTGGCTTTTTACAGTCGTGTCCGGCCAAATATATCCAGGCTGTCCGGCTTTTCTTCGATTTTTGGTCAACCCCGCCCCGCCAAAAGAGAAAGAACTAAAGCGCGCCAACGAATCGCGTATAACTAGTAATTTTTTTTTTATTATACAGTGTGTCAGTATTACAGGGTCTTTTATTTTCTTGAGCCTGGCAACTCTACCTACGGATCTATTGGTCAATATTATAATTACTAACGACCGGCTTTAATAACCTATATTTAAATAACTGGATTGTTTTCCCAACTGGAGATCGGAATTTGAAATTCCTTTTATGTCAAATTTCAGATATAGGTTATTAATTTCAGCCGTAAGCTACGAACCCCTCATGAATTGAGGTTATGACGATCTATGACGACAGGATGTTTTTTCGTTTTAAATTGTGGGTCATATTCTAGGTTCATGACTACAATACTCGGAACTGTTTACCTATTATTATTATTGAGACCCCGTGAAAGGAACATGCATTCCGAGGGACTAAGGGGTCTTGAGCCGTTTTCCTCGATTGTCATATTAAATATCCGTCAATGACATTATATAGTTAAAAAGAGTACCTATACCTTTGCGTACTTACAAGTATATTGATATACTCAATGACATTAAATAGTAATAATATCCGTAGTTACATTAGTACCTATTATTAATAGCGAAATTGTCTCTACAATACTCACAACGAAAAAATAAATCGTTCGCTTAAAAATCGTTATCAAAATTTTTTTCGGAATATTTTTCCTTCATCAGCTCCATCATACTAGAAATCCAAGTTCCCACAAAAGAAAGGCTACTATACAAATACTATTGCGAGAATTACAGCTGAGTCAGAGTCAGTATACCTATAAAATATTCTGACCATCCCTGATATGGGGTCCGTCAATATATACGTTGGAGAATTCCCACATCCGTCCGATTTATATCAAATTTTTTCAACAGTGAAATCTTTATACCTCGTTCCTGACACACTTCAAAAGCAAATGTTGCACATCCTTAATTTTACTATAATTTGCACAATTCGGACACTCGAACTTTTTCATAAGATATGTAAACTTTGCAGATGGATAGTGTCCTGAACGAAGTCTAAATGCAATTTTCGGTTTAGTAGTTTTTAAGATATGGAGTGTTAAATGTGTACCTGCGCGACACTAGATGAGCGCGTAAGCTATTCCGGCCGCAAATCACTACATAGTATAAAACAAAGTCTCTGTTGCTGTCTGTCCGTCCCTATGTATTCTTAAATCTTTAAAACTACTCAACGGAAAATTATAAAAAGAAGTCAGCTCGTTGTTGCAGCTTTTATGGATACGCTATGAAAAAAATACTATATTTTTAAACAGTATCGATAACTATCGAGTGAAAAATATCGATATATTGCTATATCCTAACCTATATATAGGTATTTATATAAAGTAAAAAATATCGACGATATATAATTTTTGTAAAGACAATATCGAAAATTTGATATTATATCGATATTTTTTTCCCATCCCTACAAGCCTTCGCCTGCGATTTGCTTGTATGAATTAAGAAAAAATCGGAACACAAATATTAATAAATATACTTACCTAAAAATAATTATTTCATTTGTTTTTTGAAGCCGGTTATTTTTTTTATTACATTAAATTATCATCAATTTATATACTGCTTTAAGATTAATAACTGAAATAACAGAGACTAATAGCCTGATAATGGTTATAATACATTTAAATGGCTTTTATGACTCAAAAAAGTACTAAGTAAAGTCGAGACGAAAAACTAAAAATAATTAAGCAGTTTCCATGCTGCAAATTCATGTAAATGGCAAATTACTAAGAACATAACAGTTGCTATAATTTAATTGTGTCTTTAAAATATAAACGCCCCGTTATCTGCTTACAATAATATTTACAGCTTCTTTTTATGTTAGTATTTATGCAATACGTTGAGGCACTAAGTTTAATTAGTGTTAATTTAGATATGCGCCAGGAACTGTTAGACATCCTCATGAAATGTATGTATTAGGTACATAGTTACGATGTATATAGTATAACTAACTCATCATATTATTTTTTTCAGGTAAACTTTTGCCAACCAGTGTTTTTTGGACTGCCAAGTCGTACGTTTCTAGTTCGAATCTATCGTTTCTTGAACGTTGAAGGAAAAGATCGTGAGGGAACCTGCCTGAGAATTTTTTCTCGACGTGTGTGAAATTGATAACCCACACTAGACCAGCGGTGGGGACTATAACCTAACCTGGTGCCCAGCAGTGGCTTCCTAAATGGATTGATAATGAAACTTTTCAAACTCGATTACTTTTTCGAACTCAATTTATTCACTGGATCAGATCAGAGTTCTGGCGGGCTCCAGAAGAAGGCAGCACAGAGGGTTCGGGAATGAGCTTATTCCGCACGGAGGTAAAAATGCTGAAGACACCTTGGTACGCAGCCGAACTAGGGCCAAACGCTGAATCCCAACTAATGGTACCATCTCTGGGAATACTTGTAGTCCTTGAAATAACTCGGGGCGTTCATATTCTGGGAGGATAGCAGCACACCACCTGCAATTATTGTGACGTGAGGAAGACAAAGCAAAGGAGGAATATTGAAACCCCCTCCACAGTGTGCTACGCCTGACCGTATATATATGGTGTTAAGTCCGTAAATATTGTAGCGTGAAAAACGGGGTACCCCGTAAAATACCGGGCATCTGGCGACAATCTTTATTTTAGATTTTTGTCTAGACAAGTAATCTTTGGGTCAGCTAGGTCAGCGGTGAGTTCAAATCTTATCAGCTAGATTTAGAGCTAGGCCGATTATTGTCTGCTGGGATGACGTAACATAAACAATTGATACTGCGCAGAACACATTTATTTATCATCACTTGCTAGAAACGTACCTATACATATCGATATAAAACGTATCTACTTCATCTTGTAGGGCATCGCCGATACTAGTAATCTGACGAGTAAGTAGAAGCAATGCGTTTTTAAATAAAAAAAGAATTTATTATTTAATCAATTATTTTTTTATTTTAAAGCAGAATTGATTTTGATTTGATATACTTAATTTAAAAAAGAATTGATTAAATTATCAATTCTTTCTTTATTTAAAGTCGTTCAAAATTTAGCAAATAAATTACAACTTAAATTAAACATACATACCGTCACTTCTGTATTTCCCGAAGGATTAGAATATAATTGTAATCCACAGTTCGCTGTTGTGTTTAGATCCTATGTAATATGGGGTGAGTCTATAGCCGTTAACAGAGCACAAATAGAAACTGATCTGCTACTAATAATTGCATAGAAAAACCCAATAATACTCTGCTCAGCCCAGCAATTCCACCTCTAGCATAGCAGTCACAGGACCACTAGATCAGATATATATTTCTTGCAAATATTACTATAATTTATTAAACCGGGCCCAACACCAGGATTCCTGGGTCTCCTGATTTATTTTACGATCGATCCGTTATTTTATCTTTCACACATGTGGCGATTGATTTTGATTTATACCCATTTAAAATATCGACAGTTTTCCTTAAACTTTTATATAAATCTCTACACTTCGGTCAACTAATTTACTACTACTATTTACTAATTTGAATTAGCAGTTATTTGTGACGTTAGGCTCATTACTTGTAACTACCGCGCCATCTACTAAAAATCAACAGTGAGTTGAAAAAGTGACTTCAATATAAATATTAATTTAATTAACTTCATTTATATTTAGCTTCTTAATGATCGCACTAAAACACACCGAAATAGATAGTTTTTTTATAGCCACTCTGTGCAGTATCCTGCAATTGAAAGAAAATAAAGCTGTTCAATTACAAATCCAGTCAATTGGCAAATTCCAATTGAAACTGTCTTAGGCACGTCATCAGATGACAGCGATGTGGTTAAAGTGGAGTATTTTAAATAGAGTTTTGGTTTTATATCATAATTTGAATTTTATAAATTACGTAATTCGTTTGTTAATTAATAAGTATATTTTACGGAAACAAATACTTTATTATACCCACATTACATACAGGATAATTTTATTATATCCACTTTTGGCCCAAATTTGGCACCGTTTTAATAACTCCAACCACAGTAGATTTTACATATTAGGAAAATTGTAGTTAATAATTAACAAAACAATAATTTTTAGCCTTTCTGTCCCGTTGAACCCTTATTTTTCACCAAAGAACGTTTAAGCTGGTTGAGGGAAAAATGAAAATTAATTACATATGATCTGTCATACATAATTCATAAATATATATCAATAAATAGCTATTATTTACAGAAAATTAAGTAAGTAGGTATATATAAAAAAGATACAGATATTATAAAGGAAAATGCCGACGGCATACGAATTCTTTGGATTTTACAACACTATAATATCTTCTTTCTACTGATAACTATACAGTAACATGGTAGCGTTCGGCCCTGGTTTCGATTCCAGGGTCCAGCTATGTTATTCAATTTTATCGTCATCTTTTAGGAGATTTTTCCCGTTAATGGCAATGAGCACACCCCAGAGACATATAAATATTACTAGTTATTAAAGACAACACGAACAAAAACGTAATCTACAAAGTACTTGTTACCCATAGGTAAGTTGCTTTGTCTAAATTGGTATTCAAGTTTTCTATGAAAATATTCCTTTATAATCCTTTTCATCTTTAGCTCACCCAGATTTTAAGGGACTTAAAAACATCAGCAAACTGTGCCTTATCCTTTGAGGAATTATGACCTACTTGACGTATTCAACGCCGTACCTAATTAGCTTTGATGATGAGCGCGATTATAACCAAATTTAGTTTTAAACGCCCTGTTTAGTAGGTCCACATTGCAGCGATATAGATTACGGAACCGTTAGTGGCCATTCGATACTGGATGTGATAAAAAATAATAGTAATTGTAAAAATATTCAAAAATACAACATGAATATGGAAAATATATGGATGCGGAAATAACAACTCCACAAACAGTAGCGGCTGGCGCCATTTTATTTTTAAATCTTCAATATCTGGGTCAATTAAGTCCGATCAGTTTCCAAATTGATTCTAAAAACAAGGACATCTATGCCTATGAAATATATGATAACATTAAATAAAAAAAACTGATAATCTTCAAATGGCTGGCTAAATTATCCAAAATCATCGCTAAGAACACTCTTGATCAAGTAAACTTAAACAAAAAAAAACTGAATCAAAATAGGTCCATTCGTTTGGGCGCTACGATGCAACAGACAGACACACAGATACACACGTCAAACTTTTACACCCCTCTTTTGCGTCAGGGGTAATAAAAACGTAGAAATCACGAATCTGGCAAGTCTGACGAGAAAATTACAAAAGTCAGAAAGTTAAAGTCATTTTTACGTTATAAACTGCCCCCACAACGGGGCACGGGGCCACCGCCTCCTAGTGTTTTTGTTGGGAAGAAGAAGCAACACATTTACAAAATAACATTAGGTTTAGGTTAGATCTCGGAGTTTCGCTTTCTAGGCAAGAGCATATAATAAATATATAGTCGATGCTTTAGAAGAATAGAAGCTAATTCATGGCTGAACCAGATTGACAAAACAGTCTAGGCGCATTGACCTCATACATACTAAGTAGTTGTACTAACATACATATGATTTAGTTGTATGGGTACTATTTTCCTTATCGCGCTTTTGCCAATCCTCTTGCTAGTATTTAGTGATTTATGATAATATTTACCCAAAATACCCGATTGTGCTATAATTTTAGGAAATTATAGCGCAAACGGTATAATTTAATTCTCCACGGTCTTATCCCCCCTAGCCCTTTCCACTATCGGACAAACAGAAGCACGAAAAAGCGTCATCGATTCACGGTGGATATTCCAAAAGCCCGAACGAAACGTTTTAAGTCCACTTTTATAATGCGTACTGCTGAAATATGGAATGCACTTCCCGAGTGGGTCTTCCCTGATAGATATAATCTGGGTGTCTTTAAATCACGAGTGAATCGGTTTCTCCTAGGCAAGCGCGCTCCATCGTAGATCGCAGTATCGGTTAACATCAGGCAAATTGGCGGCCAAGCGAATTAAAAAAAAATAGTAAGTACTTAAAAAGTATTTTCATTTATATAAGAAACAAACTCAACAAGTTGATTTTTAATTGTGTCAAAAAGATAATTTGTTCGCTGTTACGGTTACTACTAGCCCCTTAGATCATAATCGGTATAATGTATAGTTACTTACATACGTCTGCACTTATAATCTAATATGGACTTATAATTATATTATCGTCATTAAGATAGTAATAACTGTCAAGTTTGGGCTAAATATTATAACACAGGCAGATGGGGCTTGTCCGTTTAGTAATTTATCAATTATCAATTTAATATATAAATTAGATATAGATTTTTTTTTATGTAATGTAATTTAATTTTTATTGTGATAACTGTATTAATACCTAATTAAATATAAATGATAATATTGTAATTGTATCGTACCAAATTCCATTAAAATATTAATTTTGCAGCGCCCTTGCAGGGTTTCATATTGATACCACAAATTATTGTAACATCCTTATTACATATGAAAGCAATAAAGATTTGAATTTGAATATCCAAATAAATTCGCAGATCCGAATCCAACCTTTTTAAGGGGGAAATAATATCTACGCTGTTCAAACATTGCAAGGTTACGCAGCGCTTCGCGGCGGTCAGTGTGTGGATTAGTGACCATTTCCACCTCCTTGCCACGTAGAGCACGTAGGCCGTCGGACCCGATTGTCATACAAACACCCATGACAATCTTAGTAGTCAGAATCCCAAAAAAAACCTGTTAACCAGCGTATGCGGCTGACAGATGGCAGTTTTTTTTTAAATACTGATATTTAGGCGCATCTAGTTATACTGGAAGCCGACCACAAAGGTGGGAATAGCTCGGACAATAAAATGGGCCTTTTATTCATTTTCATACTTTATTAAAGTTTAAGTTTTCTAAGAAAACTTTCTTAAAGTTGTCCCTGAGTTTTAAAAGTTCGAATATCCCGCAAGGGTATCAAATAAAACACTTTCATTTTACGTAGTTTGAAAGCTAGGCTGTAACTATTCACGGTGGGATCACGGACCATGGGAGAGCGATTCCCGTGATCCCACCACTTTGCGGAATGTGGCAGTGGTGGTGGTTTTAGCCCGACACAACGGTCCCGCATCCCCGAAGCGGGGCGGCGTGCATAAGGCGCATTTCAGGCTAGTTTAAAAAGCTCCCTATAAAAATAACAATCGTTAAAATGATTACAACTTAATTCAATGACTATCTCAATTAGAGCTCACCTAACCCCTTAAATAATTAAACGTAATGATAGTAATATTAACATTAATCGAGTTACGGTTTTAAATAATAGAATTGCGTTTTATAGCCAGTCAGTACTTCGGGAGTTATTTATTGGAAATTGACTTCTTATTGTGTAATTCTTCTTATTGTGACGCGGAAAAGTAAAAGAACTAAGTCTTTAACAATTGTGGCGGTCTGGAGTTTCTTCGTGGAAAACGCGTGAGTGTATGTGTGATTTTATAACTAAGACAATTTTAAAAACTAAATTTTATAGTTATAGGCCTAATTTTCCATTTATAATTTAGTTTTTATCTTTATGGGCGTTATTTTGAAGGCAGATATAGGTATAGGACGATTATATGTACACCTATTGTCTTAACTCCCTTATTCAATAAAATATAAAAAGTCTTATAAACTTCTTATAGCTATATATATGTTTTGACACATGCTGTTCTGTGACAGGGAATAGAAGACAAAACATATATTATAGTTATAAGAAGTTTATAAGACGTTTTATATATTTATGAATAAAGGGGTTAGTGCTGTAGATAGGAAGCTGTTCAGATACCTAGGTATATTCGTATATAAAGGTCGGCTTGCTGGAGACAAAATTGAAGTACCTACTACGTATACAGGGTTATTGGTAATCAATCGTAAACCGCGTATGGGCTACTTCTCTACATCTTTACGAACAACTATTGTTCTATGACTTTTCTCAAAACCTAATACATTTATTAGAAAAAAAAATCAGGTTCTGCTAGTACTCTCTGATATTTGTTAGCTCTTTAGACGCGGGGCGCGCCCCGTCTCGACCAGGCGCAGTGCCGGCGGCCGGGACAAGGCGGTACGTTCCGCGCTAAGTCGTACCATAGATTTATGATAATATTAGAATGTATATTTTTATTTTTTATTTTTGTATAAGAAAAAATATTAACAAAAATTGTTTAAAATGGTGGAGAGAAGTAGCCATTTTGCATTTTACGATTGATTACTAATAAACCTGCATAAAACCGTCTCATAATTCCAAATAGGCAAGAGGTTCTTAAAAGGGGCCTACTTCTGCGTTGATATATTAAAACCCTCATCCACTTCACTGGATTAATTATTCACAATATCGTTACTAAGTATAATATATACTTAGTAACGATATTGTGAATAATTAACTACTACATAATTACTTGTAATTGATCTTATTCGCGAGATACTTCAAAAAGGAGAAACAAAGGATGTAGGTATGCAAGAATCGTAGCAAGTGGCGGTCTATAGTTTCTGCCTACACTGCGGGAGAAAGGCGTGAGTGTATCATCACTACATAGTATAAAACAAAGTCGCTATCGCTGTCTGTCCGTCCCTATGTATGCTTATATATTTAAAACTACGCAACGGATTTTGAAGCGGTTTTTTTTAATAGATAGAGTGAATCAAGAGGAAGGTTTTAAGAAATTTATCATTACGCTACCACTTTTAGGAATGGGGTAACGCGGGTGAAACCGCGGGCGGGTCGCTAGTCTATGTATAATACTGTTTAAAGATATACGCCAACATCACCTTAAGATGTAGCTCCTGGAACAGAAATTCAACGGCGCAGGCAGTGGTCTCGGTAGCTTAGTTGACTAAAGCGTCCGATATACTCAACCGGTGGGACGCAGACTCGAATCCTGCCTAAGCTCAATTTTTTCTCGCACTATTTATATCTTTAAAAATATTTATTGTGTTAATGTAAAATTTAATAAAATATAAATAATCATGTAATACTATTACTTACATTATAAATAATACTTATATCAAAATTATCTATTCTATTAAATGTGAAAAAATTCATTTCAATACTGAAATTTCTAAAATGAAATTTTGCCAAGAGTTGCCCGGAATTTGAGTTGCTACACTCGGTCCCGGGTTCGATTCACAGGTCGAGCAGTGTAATTATTGGTTTTTACTAAGAAATTTTCAGTAGCAACTTAGTTTATATTTTGTGCCCTGGCAGCGGCCGGCGATTGCCAGAGCCGAGTTCTACCTATTATACCTATTATATTCTACCTATTATTGGTTGGTGAATTTATTTGGATTATACAAAAATTTTTAATTTGGAGTTGGTTGCTTTAAGTAGGATCGCAAGTTCGCAAATTGTTGGTTCTAATTTCACGCTAAAATGGGGATTTATTTTGGTGATCATTTACTATTTCTGGCAATATAAAGTGATTTTTTGCCGTTACAGTTTACAATTTGATGGTTAGTTAAATATAAGCCTTACATTAATATATAGGTACATCTCTGCCTAACCCTCTGTATATTTTTGGACTATTATTATACATATTATTAAGTATGTATATATTTGTATATCTTATACGTATAATATATTAATCTATACATAAATTATATTATTTATAAAGAGGTTAAGTGTGCGAGTTTGAATGTTCGGAGTAACCTCTGGTACTAGTGATCCGATTTTGAAAATTCATTCACTGTTAGAAAGGCTCCCTGAGTGCTATAGACAACTTTTTTTCGGTAAATATATATTTTCAATATCACGCTACGACTGTTAGGAACGAGGCAACGCGGGTGAAACTAGCAGGTTGCTAGTTCCGTAAATAAGTACATATAATATATAATAGACTATTTTGCAGACACACAACAAAGTAGATTTAAAGTCTATTTAAAGTCTATTGACAGTATCGCATTGTGACCAGTCATATACAATGAGCTAGATACTTCACCTTTGACTGACATAATCGATCTAGGTTTCAACTTGGTACCTACAACATAGCGAGAAATGGCTTGAAATATTGTCGAAAGTACATATAATCACTTCTCCGCCCTTACAGAAAATATCGGCATTTTTTTTATCGTGGGAGAGCCATGCTTCGGCACGAATGGGCCGGCTCGACCGGAGTGATACCACGGCCTCACAGAAAACCGGCGTTAAACAACGCTTACGTTGTGTTTCGCCGAGTGAGTGAGGTTACCGAAGGCCCAATCCTCTCTTAAAAGGTCGGCAACGCACTTGTGACTCCTCTTCTGGTGTTGCGGGTCTCCATGGGCGGCGGTAATCGGTTATCATCAGGTGATCCGTCTGCTCGTTTGCCCTCCTATCCCATAAAAAAAAGTAAAAGTAAATTACCTACGTATTTTTGAATTACAATGTAACCAACGCCTGTATTTCCCGAGACCTAGACTACAGCCACATATCGCTGGAATTGTTTTAGATTCCATTAAAATAGGGTGAGCCTATTGCCTAAATTCCAACGACGGAATTCTACAGAAACGTGCTGTTTTTTACAAAGAACCCCATGTCACTTTTTGACTTGGGAATCGAATTCGGGACCCCAATCTCAGCAACCGTGTCTATGGCCACTAGATCAATGAGTCCGTGTCCTGTCCAGCTTATGAATAATCGATTATATATAGAAATTATAACTGCTTGTACCTATAAATAGTTATTTACTTCGGTAAATATATGAAAGTACCTAGGTAGGTACTATTTACGTTCCTGCATTCAAAGATAAATACGTAGGAATTAATATTTTGTAGTATTCGTAGATATTCCTTACTCCAACACTACAAAATATTAATTATTAATGGTATTATCGTTTATTTACTTACTAGTTACTGCCCGCGACTTTGTCTGCGTGGACTTCAAAATTGGGCCCGACCTGGATAAAAAGTAGCCTATGTGTTATTCCAGTCTATAATCTATCTCTGTACCAAATTTTATCCAGATCCCTTAAGCCGTTTTAGCGTAAAACAGTAACAAACATCCATACTCACAAACTTTCAAGTTTATAATATTAGTAAGGATGGATTCCTCCCTTTAAATTTATTTAAAGTTTAGTAAGTAGAGTACCTAGGTTATACTTAAAGATTTGTTATGCCATAAATTCAGTCAGAAATAATATACCATCACGCCTGTGTTCCCCGAAGGATTATGCAGAGGTGTACTTAATGTGCAACCACAGTTCCCCGAGCTCAAATTCAAACTCCAAGCTGCTACTGAGAATTTCATAGGAAAGCCCAGTAACAATTTACTCGACCTGGATATCGAACCCAGGACCACTAGCGTAGCAGTCGTCGTTAAGAAGTCGTACTTAAGACCACAAGACTATTGAGACATTCAGGAATTTTGTTATTATATATTACAGAATCTACCTACTGTGAATAACCCACATTTGTATTTTTTTTTAAATAGCATAAAAGTTATCGCAATAAAAGTAATAAAAAATTCGGCCTAGATATCTAGATGTGTAATTCTAGTTTTTTATTAAATTGACCTTCTATTCAACAATAAAAATCAGAATAGATAGGTGTACTAGTTATGCAAGATAACTGAAATAAATATTAGTTATAAATTTTATTTAATTAATTTAAATTACTGTATTTTTCAGAGTTAATATTTCAAGAAAAAATATTTAACTTAAAATATAAATAAATGAAAACGAATATTTTAATTAGTAATATTAATTATTTTTTATTTTTTAAATAAACCTATCAAATTATAATAAACGCCATTGAAAAGGAGATGCGTTTGCGCACCGGTACATCCAAACTCCCATGATTAAATATAGTATAAACCCAGTAGGTATAGTACCTATAAGACCTATATTATTGTTGACAGCATAGGTATTTAGTCATAATTAATAACAGTTTGGGAGCCAAAGTAAAAATAGGTTCTAATTAATAAATAAAAACAGCAATATTATAGCGACTCACGCGTCGGACATAGAATGACACTTTCTAAGGTACAACTAGTACAGTTAAAATTCTGCGGGTTATTTAAACTGTTAACCTGAACCTGAATCTGATTATGTTTTACTATAGTAGGTACTAGTATTAACTATAGGAACTTAAAAGGCTCTAGTAGTCTAAATATTTCATAAAATGTAAAAAGTCATCCTAAACTTCATAAGCTTAACTTCATACAAAAAGCTTAAAACAACAAGCTTCTAAAATTTCCCAAAATACGACCTATGATATTTATGATATTAAGCTAAAAAAAACACCTACCTCAACCTCACACGGTAAATGTTTTAATTCATTAAAGCACCTACAATATTTTTATAAGACATGCGCTTGCGCATTGGGTCATGCGCAGACAAAAATCTTGAGTCAACTTGTGAAATGTTACGACATTCATTAGATACAAGTAAATAAAAATTAAATTCTCTTTTAATTTTACCGAATTTAGAACAAAGTTGTGTTTTAACGAAAACTATTGGGTGCTGAAAGGGCCTCCGCATAGTGACGCTAACCCTCCAAGGTGCGCCAGACAGTAGTTTATAAGTAATATTTAATTCATTAACTTATAAAATACTATACGGCGCACCTTGAAGGGTTAGCCCTACTACAGATAAACTTACTGGCTTGAATCTTTCTACCACAGCAGGAATGAAACAGTCGGATTTTTTTAGATTGGTACAATCTTTCTCGATTGCCCTGTAAAAAATAAGGTCGCACACAAAGCCATGATCCGTGATACTACATAGGTACTACTTTACAATATGTTTATTAACGACAATAAATTTAAAAAAATAAAAATAATAAAAAAAAATGTGTCATTAACACTCAGTGAAGAGCATTAATAAGCCTACGGCCACAGCTTTAGCAATGAAAATACCTATAAATACGAATAGGTATTATAGATAGGTACTATAAAATGTATATAATATAAATAAATAATAGTATAGTAAGTATGTCAGCCAAATAATTAATTAATACGAGAAAGATTGCTATTAGAAAATTATGACCAAATAACACTTTCGTAGATGTTTATTTAATTTTATATTAGCGAGAAATTAATTAATTATTGCAATAAATCAATCTTCAAATTATAGTTATCATACTCTATAAAGTAATTACAAGATTTAGGTTATGTAGGTAAGGATTGATAATTAATTTTTACAATTGTAGTTAAAAGCTAACATTAGTTTAAATTAAGGTCTCTAATCTCTAATTAACGGATGTTGCTAACCACTCGTAAAATGTAGATATTTTGTTAGGTAGGTATCCAATTAATTTTTTTTTAGTTCAAACATTACGTAAAATATTTGTGAAATAATTAGAAATTAAAGGATACAATGAGCTGTGCCTATGTAGGCTCGGTAGTAGTAATATTTTCTATAAATATGGAGACAGGTTTTTAATTACAATAAGGTCATGAGGGCTGCAGAAAGCGAACAGGTTAAAGTTAATGAAAAACTAAACTTATAAGTGAAACTTTAGAAAACAAATCCGGAGCTAAATAAAATAAGAATCTCATACCCAGTGCATCGTTCCCCTCTCCTCGTATACTCCCATCTGGGGTTCAATTTTTTCGTTTGCTATTTTCGAATGTATGGGCCTCTGCCCCACAACACTGCAGCACTCACTCGCGAGACATGCGTACGACCTTCGTCGCAGCCGATGCGCAACTGACTAACTGACTAGCAGTTTGCCCCTCCAGGGAAGGTGGGCCGAACACCGCCCAAAGTGACGCCCCTCCCCACCACGATTAACTTTTTAAAATCTGTTTACGATTTTTTCCACCGTTTAAAACATTTCAGCACAATAAATGCTTGCATTTTTTTTTTTATTCGGTCATTTGTACCGAAAAAGTTTATTGCTATGTTGATATATAATAAAATTATCATATTGTTTGCATAGTTTTATGGGTGATAATTTTATACTATAATTTATAAATTCATGAGATATTATCATATTTGTGAAGTCCATTGAATGCCTTACGGTAGCTAAATTAATTACTTTAATGTTAAACATTAAACTTTTTATGTTCAAAATCAGTGCGTGACTTTGTATTGGCAAAAAATATATGCCAGTAGCAGTATAGGTACTTACTTACAAACAAAATAATAAAATTAAATTTGTTGTTAACTTTACAGAATCATTCGTTTGAAATATGTGTTTTTAAATTGTTCTAAGTATGCTATTCTCTTTCAATGATACTGGCCCCTACCTATTCCTGTCTCTGCATCACCATCAGGTGATGAGGTGACTGGTAGAAAATGCCTTAGGCATTAAGTCCGCGTCTGTACATTGTGTGTGCATAAAGAATTAAATAATAATAATAATAAATAAAATGCTATTTAGTGGATAATAATTAAATTTAAATAAAAGTTTGCAACACTAGATTAAGCACAACTCCCTTACTTAGGTAAAAGTAAAAGAGAAGAATCAAAAATTTTGTTTTAAATACCTACCTAATCTATACTTATCTATGTAGGTATAGAAGTAAATATGTAGTATTAATTACCTAGTAATATTTTTAATTATCAAGGAAAACCTTGTACCTAATATTTTTTTAACTTAAGTAAGTAAGGTACCTAACATTTACTTGCGTTTTTGTATACTTACCTAGTAAGCTACTTATCAAATAAAAAACAAATTTAAAATCTTGCACAATTAATTTTTAATAAAGAATCGCTTAAGTTAGACGTATAATATGTATTATCTTATTTTTCAACGCATAATTAAAATAAAGATATTTAATGATCTATTAATATTCCATATTATAGAACATCCATAATTATTAGTTTGGTAATTATTATTCCAGGAAAATTATTTACTGGTCTGGTTTTGTACGACTGCAGAGGGCACAACCTGAAAAAGAAAATATTATTTATATTTATTTAAATTTTTGAAGTGAAAGCTTCTTTAGTCGCGTTGAGCACTTTTTGAGTGAACAAAAATCATGGAACTCCCGTCATCGTCACCGAACGCTTTCCATGAGCTATACTCGTATGTACCGTGTATATATGTGTACTTTTTGGGTGAACAAAAAGCGTGAAACTCGCGTCATCGTCACCGCACGCTTCCCACTTATCGACGATACAATTCACAAGTTACTTAGTTTTTATTTTTATCGGCAGGCCCTAAAGACTGCCCCAGATGTTTTTTTTTATATCACGACAGGTTTGTGGTGATGGCGGATTTTTGTGGGTCGAGATATCCAAATAAACATTTCTCTCCTTACGATAATTAGGCTAGTTGATTGATTTGTTTTCAAGTCTCATAAAAATATTAACCATAAATAGATCCGAACAGAAACAAAATTCAAGTCGATTCAAAAAGAAATAAATTACAAGCATTATTGTTATTGTTACACAGAGAGCGCAGTATAGCAAGCTGTGACGTCAAACCGTGCGTACGCCTTAGAAATTCTATGGGTAAGGAGGTCAATATTGGTTTTGAAGGAAAGGGACAGACCAACACAACTCTCCATCCCTACCAAAAACTTTAAAAGTTAAAAGTATATCTTAGAAAGTGGTCAGTTGATTTCAATTATTTTTTCAGTATAATTATGTACTTAATAGCTTTTACCCATGGCTTCGCTCGTGTGGATGTCTTTAAATAACTGTCAAAGTTATAATCATTATCATAAGAAGTAAATAAAATAAGGGGAATTGTACAAACGCACTTTAAAAATAATGTTCCACACTAAGGTCAGATACGTAGCACTCGCATCACTCACTCACCCACTCACTCGCAGAAGCAAAAGAAGTAGGTACCTATGCAAGAATCGTAGCATGTGGCGTTGTTAGTAATATTAGAACGCAACCCTACTTAGTGATTTTTAGGATGGTGCCCCACTACCCTTCCGATTCCTTTCTCTATTCTCCATGATTGATTACCTACTGTGTGTGTATCGCGTTTCGCAATAAAACTAATTTGTTCATTATAATTTTATCTATAGTTTCTGCCTACCCCTGGGTCAGAAAGGCGTGAGTATGTATGTATGTTTCACACTTTAAAATTTTTAGCTTTAAAATTAATTGAGTAAACTATAAAAAGAATGCTCATCAAAAATTGTGCAAGACGCATGATTCCCTAGCTCTCGGAGCAGATGGTCCTTGATCCTTGGTCCTGTTCTTGATTGGACCTTGCTAGTTCTTGTTTTCTAAATTATATATGAAGATTCTTCTGATCGGTTTATTTCTGCCGCCCGGGCCGGGATTAATTTTTACACAATTTATTTTGACACTAAATAAAGAGTAAGAATAAAGAAGAAAAATATTGACACCACATTTTTGTTTACGAAGCTCTCATTTATTGTTTTTAAAAGTGTATGCGAAATAGCTGATGCTATAATTACTTAATTGAATAGTGAGCTGACTGCCGATATTCGAACTTCAATGGTAACAATCTCCATAGTAAATTTGCTAAGAAATAACAAACCTATCTGTTTGTTGCATCGTAGCTCCCAAACGAATGGACCGATTATGATTGCGTCTTTTTTAGTTTAAAAGGTGATATGATCGAGTGTGTTCTCAGCTATGATTTAAGAAAGTCTGGCCAGTTGTTTCAAGATCATCATCTCTTTTCTTATTCATGAAGGGATGTGAAAAACTTCCACAGGTCTGATCGATTTGAAAATTGGTATCCTGTTACTCCCATGATATTGCAAGAAAAGTCGCGGGGGGTTTTTAATGTTATTAATAATTGAAATAGGTACCAATCAACTACTCTATTCAAAGAGCAGTGACCTACCTTCCAAAATGGAATGGAACGAAATGGCGAATGAGCCGGCTCGACTGGAGTGATGCCACGGACTCACAGAACACCAGCGTCAAATAACGCTTACGTTGTGTTTCGCTGAGTGAGTGATGTTACCGGAGGCCCAGTCCCGTTTTAAAAGGCTGGCAACGCACTTGTAACTCCTCTGGTGAAACGGGTGTCCATGGGCGGCGGTAATCGCTTACCATCAGGCGACCAGCGAGCTCGTTTGCGCCCCTATCTCATAAAAAAAACCACAGCAACCCATAAACAAAGAACCAAAGTTTAATAAATGCACCTCCTATTCCTTTGGTGTTACGGGTGTTAATGGTCTACTATGATCATTAGGTACGTATCAACCGCGTAAATGTTTATTCGCCCTTTTCAAAAATATCTACTTACTAAGTTAAAAAATCCTATCCAATCCGAAAGTGGCATATAGGGATTCCAATTACATCACCAAATAAAATAAAAAACATTAAATATTGTCGTCCCGAAATTGGCGCACTTACTTAGCAGTTTACCAAATTTTTAAAAGGGATAAACCCAACATAGTCACGAAAGCCTAGGCTGGCTAGGCTAGCCAGGGTGTCGATGCCACCTAGGGATGCCAGATGGTCGGGACTAGCCTGGATTCTCCCGATATTTCATGTGATGTACAGACTCCCGACAAATAATAAAATCTCCCGACAAATCGCTCATCGTCATTTTCTCCACAATAACTATATATATGAAAACACGCGGGGCTCGAGGTGTTCACGGAGGGCGTACTGTTGTCATGTTTTCAATCTTCTCTGAGTACTCCAAAAGGATCCAAATTGGTAAACTCAGTGAAAAGTAATCCAAAGTATATGCCTAAACCAAAAAAATAATTTAAAGTAATATTTTGTTTTCTTATGGCTGTTTCTTTATATTAAAAACTAGCTTTTGCCAGCGACTTCGTCCGCGTGGAATAGTTACTTTGTTCCCTAGTTCTTCGCCCGCGGTTTCACCTGCGTTGCCCCGTTCCTAAGGGTTGTAGCGTGATGATATATACATTGATAGTTTGAAACCTTTCCCATGAATCACTCATTTTCCCAACATTTCCCTTCACTGCTCTGCTCCTATTGATCGTAGCGTGATGAAAAGTATACTATAACCTGTGGTTTGGGCTGTGCGTTGATAGATCACTATGTCAGTCAGTCAGTCACCTAACGTAAGAGTAGACAAATATAATCAGAAAGCTCCGAACTGCTAAGCTATCGGGAGTTACACGTGTTATTGTGAGTCAACCATAAAAGATAGACATTTGCTGTCGTGGAATATTTTTTATATAATTTTAAGGAGAACATTTCCGTCATGCATGATTTCTGTGTAGCTTTAACCATTAAGGCTGCACACGCGACGGAAGCTTAAAAAATGGAGTAAGTTCTCCTGTTTTCCCAACATTTCCCTTCACTGCTCTGCTCCTATTGATCGTAGCGTGATGAAAAGTATACTATAACCTGCCCAGGAGTATGAAGAACAATTGTACCAAGTTTCGTTGAAATCCGTCGAGTGGTTTTTGTTTCTATAACGAACATACAGACAGACAGACAGACAGACAGACAGACAGACAGATAGATAGACAGACAGACAGACAGACAGACAGACAGACAGACAGACAAAAATTTTACTGATTGCATTTTTGGCATCAGTATCGATCACTAATCACCCGCTGATAGTTATTTTGGAAATATATTTCATGTACCTACAGAATTGACCTCTCTACAGATTTATTATAAGTATAGATATAGAAGAAGATAAAGTCCAAAGTTTTGCTTATAAATTTTCACTTATATAAATAGAACCGGATATCGATAACTAACAATAGATATCTTCACAATTCGGATAGGGTTTCCTTATCACATTGTATAATAAAACTTAATAAAAAAACATTGTGGCATATAATTTTAAGTCGAGGCAAATGAATTTTGTTTCCCAACTCCAATTGAATTATGTTTGTAAAGTGTCTTTAAAAGATCTATTTACACAAATAAATATCATTTCATATAGTTACCTAAGTTTTATAAGCAAAAGAAAAGCCAATGCTCGTGAAGCCAATTGCTCCACGGGATCTGGCAAAAACTATTCAACCGACTTTAAAAATTGAGGTTCTCAAATCAGTTATTTTTTGTATGTTTGTTAAGTACTTCAGAACTCCGATATTTATAAACTATATGGAAAATTCTAAACCTAATCCCTTTTTTATGAGATAGGAGGGCAAACGAGCAGGCGAATCGCCTGATAGTAAGCGATTACCACCGCCCATGGACACCCGCAACACCATAGGGTGGCCTGGATGGGGATTGGGACGAGCTGGACCTTTATTGGAATGGACGATGAATATTATGGAGGGAATGAGTTGACAAAGGCTGAATAAAAAAAAATATGCAGCTTGACGTGAAAGATAAATTCAACAGGGTTAAATCAATTCGCCTTTCAAACTAATTAAAAAAATTAAGAAGTAAAGTGTCACGTATTTTGTCCAAACTTACTTAAAATTAAACAGTAGGTACATAAGATTTCTGTCCGTCTGGACGCTAGATAATTACATAATTATCTAGCACATTTATCTACCTACTTAGCTTTAACTACACAATTAGCTACCAACTTAGGTAGGTATTTAGTTTTTATAGTGCGCAATAATATCTACCCATTTTCGCTAGACAGTAGGTAGGACAGCCAATCGTTTCAGTAGATTTTATTGTAAATATTGACTCGAATGCAGGATTCGCTTTATAAGACGTAAAAATCAGGCTTTTACTGTGTGAACTTTTATAAACTCTAAACTATTATGTAGGTACTCCGCTTGTCTATTTTTAACCGAGTGATAGAACACGCCACGCCATCTATAAATTTTAAGAAATACTAATAATACCCATGACTTTAAGATAGATGGCGTTGTCCAAAATATTCATACAGAAGCGTAGCATGAAGACAAGGGTTTATATCGACTGAAAGATTGGACCATAACCCTTTTTTTTTCTAAAAACAAATATTTACAATAATTTTCCATCTGAGACTGACTGTTTTATAATTATCCTCATCATCATCATAGCCTTTTCCGATCAATGTTGGGGTAACGGAGTCGGGTCTCAGTCTAATAGATTCAGCTGTATTCTCTTTTCTGTGTTAGGGATCTTCTACTACCTACATTTCCAAATATTCTGCTACTAAACAATAATATTGTGTTGTTAACATTATTGTGTTTCGGTTTGAAAAGCAATGTAGCCAGTAAAATAACGGACAAATGAGACTAAACAGCTAAGATCCCAAAATGACACGCTAGTGTCACTGGCGTGTCTGGCGTTTATAGGTATAGGCTGGCCGGTCCGTATGCGGACGTATGTTTCTCATATTTTTTCTATTAAGATGACAAATGAGCTGACGAGCCACCTGGTGGTACGTAGTCATTGTCGCCCATGGACACCTCCTACGGACTGCAGAGCTGCAGCAACCAAGGGGGAACTGGCTCTTACGCATAAAAGTCGAAACACACCAAGGTGCTTTACAACAATCCAACGTAAGGCCAACCAGTCAGACCCAAGAGCCATCACCGAGCAAGTCAGAATATATTTCTCGCCTCTTACGAGTTGCCTATCTGAATGGCAGGGAGGAACAGTATTCCAACCCGTCCCCACACGGGGTCTTATTACAACAAAACAGTTCAAACCTGTAGATAGATTTACAGCACGCATAAGTAATAATAACCTGAGTAACTAGGAAGGTACCTACCTACTTCTTTCTTACAGTGCACACATTTTTGCTGTCGATTTCCATAAGCAACAAAGTTTAATCAAAAAATACCTACAGAACAAAATGGCCATAATTACCATCCCAAACGTGGATATGGGGTTTGGTCGTGCTGTAAGGATAATAAGCCTCCTCCGTGCCTGTCATGTTCTCGACGAATGGTTGAAGCCAGGCGTGAGCCCAGCAGCAACAATTCAGGGTATACTTAGCGGAATCCTCACACGGCAGCTTATCTGTCTTGTAGTGGAGCCAACCAAACCACTCTGAAGTTACCTGCAAAATATACCTAAATAGCTATCTTTTTTCTTCCGAAAATAACCCCATGGACCACCATAAGTACCTGTAGGGACGTAAGTTGGATACTTATCTAAGGACATTTGAACATTAGGTGGGTAAATTAACAAATCAGTGTGCATAAGATACCTATAGACTTTCATAACACTATACCTACTTACTCTGTAAGAAGTATTATGAAGATGAATGAATGACCTAAGATCAAAAAATATTTAGACCGAACTCTTTTATTAGTATCTGTTTACGATTATTTTTCAAACTAAATTGCGCCGGCGTTTATTAACTGACGATATCTGATAAACGCCGTAACAAACTCAAAGATCAGTAGGTAGATATCTTGTAAAGTCCAGGGGGCTTACTCTTGAACTCAATTCCGATACATCGACATTGGAATTGTGCCGTTTCGTCAAGTTTCGTACTGTTGATTCCGAGACTAGCGCCAAATTGTTTCAGTATTGCGCGGTGATTGAGTGAACTAAATAGGATTGGGAAACGACCTAACCATTGGCAAATCAGGGATGCCGATACAAGATTAACGTATTTATGCTCAATAGTACGAAATCGCTCGACAGCCAAATTGACTTTGGAATCGAATCACGTTTGGATTGGTATTATATTGTTTTCAAGAGTAAGCCTGCAGGTATCATGTTAGAAGCTATGCGAATGTAACAATTGTAGAGTAATGTCTGGATCTTTTGAAGAAAGCCATAACATAAGCCTTAGCGTAACGTGTTATTGCGATTGAAGGAGAGGGGTGCCGCTCTACACATTAAATATCGCCATCTCTTTCTCACAATATAAAAATGATGGCACGCCTCAGATCAAATCTGCTGATTGAAAACCAACTTACTTACCTGACTTGCATCATAATCCCATTTGACGTTAGGATTGTGCTCCACCCAGCGGCTGCTGCCTATCATGTAGTTGCAGTTAGTGTAGTATTTGTTGCCAAGAGTATCACAGCCGACGTATTTACCTTCCTGGTGGATTAGGAGGGTATTTCAGTATATATTGAGGAAAATGCTCCTTCTAAATCTGGTTCCTTAGAGGCGACTCCCATACTCAAGCACAAGCGTTGCTGGGAATTTTAACACGAAGATAGTGACATAACACAACCATAAATAGATACCTCTACACCAGGAACGTATAAAATCTTTTGACTACAAGCAAGAGAAGTGAAGGAATAGAGTATCTACCTACCAAGTTTATTTAAATTTTTTTTTTTAAATGCATAGGTTATTTTTATCGGAATGAGTCCGACATTCTCAGTTTCCCTTGGTAAATAGGGACAAAAAGGGGACGACTTCTTCAATTCCTAACAAAGCCACTGTCGTATTGGTTTGTGTCACATGTGTTAAACCTGACGAAGATCCCTAAATCCACCACCGCAGTATCTCGTCTCAGCGCAATACTCATACAATACAACACAAGAATAATATTATAGGTACAAAATCCGTCTCAACGCGCAAAAAAAGCATCACAAAAGTAGAAGAAGACGAAGACATACTTTTAAAGTATCGAACCTCCACAATTTATAGGTGGCTTTCACAATTCCACCGCTTTGGCGTATAATTCTGAATAGCCTCGCCCATTTGTCAAGTCCGAGAAACGACATTTTATTGTACAATCACTATAATATTTCGAAATTATTATGTTTAGTTTAGATATTTAAGTTTTTATTTTTTATTTACGCTAACAAATGTCTCATGTCAATTTTATTGTGACACAAATCAATTAAATATACAGAGAATGTAGGTCCAAACAAAAAGTACCTAAGTACTTATGTAAGTACCTACGTACTTTTAAGACACATAAGCGTCCTATAAGTATCCGTCACTAAATGGCTATATTCAGAGTGTAGTACCTACCTTTACTGAGGTCAGTGATGCTCATAGACTTATGGTAGGTACTATAACTATTCTAAAGTTAGTCAGCTAATAATACGTTTCTATATTTGCCATAGTTTCTGAGATTCATAATCATCAGACCCTAACGAACGCTGCTACAGGCTACGAGCTATCCGATAAGATAGATCTCCGGACAGTAACGGTACCAGAGGGAGGGCTTAAGAGCTCAAGCCCAAAACCCTCCAAATGCATCTAGATGCACCCTTACATAACATAACATAATTAACCCATTATACTGTCCCAATGCTGGGCACGGGTCTCCTCTCAGAATGAGAGGGATTAGGCTATAGTCCACCACGGTGGCCTAGTGCGGGTTGGCAGACTTGACACGCCATCGAGAAAATCTCAGGCATGCAGGTTTCCTCACGATGTTTTCCTTCGCCGTTTAAGCGCGTGATAATTAACTATTTAATACGCACATGACTTCGAAATGTCAGAGGTGCGTGCCTTGTTTTCGAATTCGAGACCTTTGACTTGGCAGTCCAACGGTCATACCACTAGGTTATCACTGCTTCCTTTGCACCCTTAATAAATCATAACTTAAACTTGATATTATCCTACTTTCTTAGTATTAGACCCTCACAAACCGGCGCCCTGATTCCACCACTGTCCCCGGACACAATGGTTCAGGTTCTTGTTGTTAATTTTGAATACTTGGTACCATCATACTCCATAACCTCCGCTCACTTCCACCATAAACTGCTCCTAAACTTATTAAAAAAGCTGTAACGGACTCATCCACACAACTTTAGACTAGGCTTATGCCATCTCCGTTCTAGATATTAAGTAGATAAAGTGCTAAACATAATGTTTTGCACTTTGAGCTAGCCTTTCGATTATGTTCAGAAATAAATTCAATATTAGAAATAAAACGCATAAAAAGCAACATAATAATTTATTTATAGATATTATAACCACTTGATTCACATACAGATTCACAGCCTAATCCAGAAATTAGGTAGAACAAACAATAAACGACAGATCTCGTTAAAACTATGACGCACTTTACATATCTACTATTCAATGTATAAATGGCGCAAGATACAACTACAAGAAAATATCTACATGAAGTTACGAAAAATCTTTAAATAGAAAAGAAACTCTTCTTTTACGACCATTTCTATTTAAAAGGTACAAAATCTAAAACATCAAATAAAATTGAAACTTAAACTTTTTGTAAAATGATCTTGCACCAAATATTCATGGACGTTTAATAACATAAATATGCGTAGGTAATTAAAGGTCTACTCTTGTGATAACTGACATGACACAATCTAGGAACACATCTTGCCATGGATGGTCAAAATGGTCATATTTTGTCAATTTTCAAGCTTTTCTATCATCGTCATCATATCAAGCATATAACGTCCACTACTGAACATAGATAAGCATATATATACTGCACTTGTTCGTCAAAAGTAGACCTCCAACTCGCACAAATAGTTACTTCGCCTTCTTAGTGTATGTAAAACTCGCGTGGTTTATTGACATACGAAATAACAACGCTCATAAATAATATCGTATATATATCAAAGTAAATAAAGTGATTTACATAGGAAGACGTACTAAAATACGAAGTAAACTTAAATGTAGGATGGACAGCAACAAAGGAGTTGTCGATGTGAGATTGCAGGGCAATTGAAACTATAAGAAAGAATTGTTTTCTTAATCTATATAATTTTTGGTTTGACCATGCCGTGCCACCCCAGAGTCGTATCCATATATAAGTACATATAGAAAACACCTATATAAGTTCATAAAATTACTTTGTACCAAAAAATCTCAAAAGTTCGAATGGAATAAAGACATATATTATAACAAAAAGAAAACAAGATTACCTAACAACCTACTAATTAATTAAGTACAATCTGAAATCATATATAACAGTAAATGAAAAACATGTGCAGAGTAATTTTCACGAGACCGGATAAAAGTAATTAATTTTTATGGGTTCCTTTAAAAAAAATTAGAAACTATAGCACGTTATATTATGGCGTGTCTCTGGAACATTTTGTCCAGTACCTAATATTTAATGTAAAGTTGTCTTATGTGAGGTACTCCTCGGATTCTCTAAAGGTCTTTAGTTTTATAGACTTAAGATATAAAATTACAGTTTATATTATAAGTTTCTATAAAATTACAGGTATCAACGAGGAATACAGTCAATACATCAGACGAACACACTTTAACTGAATACAAAAAAAAATATATTTCAATGGAATACAGTTCACGGCAGAATGATAGTTACCGTTACCGTATTCATTCTGAAATAGCCCTTGTATCTTTGAGATAATCTGTCATTTTCTTGATCGCAATAACTTTGCGTACACGCATTTGCGCAGGACAGATGTTACACAACGTATCACACACATCCGTCATACCAGGAATACCAAGGATGGTTAGTGTATAGATAGCTTCTTCGTTTAAGAACACAACACATTGTATTAATAACAATTAACAACATTTCATTTTTTTAACACCCATATAATTGTAATTTTATTTGAAACTAGATCGAAAAATAGGATACCCGTATTTATTTTTCCGAAATTGCATCATTTTCATATTTATATTCGACTGAATGAAGTCGTTCTTTCGATTCTAAACAGAAGTAAGTTCCCAATGACCTCATTTGTACGGCTAAACGGGTTAAACGGTGAAACAACGTAATTTTTCTGACCCTCCAAAAAATTTTCTTATGTCAGTTTAGCATCTATCTTAATTATTCATAACCTTATAATATCTATTTCGTTGTTGATTTACTATTATTTCGACAAAATTGCTATTTTCTCAGTTTCTGCCGTATAAGTGACGTCATCACACGTTTTTTTATTTAGTTTTTTTTCGAAATGAAGAAATAAAACATAAATAAAAATCATTTGGAACTCAGGATAGGAAAACAAAGACACAGTATTATTGTTTTGTTGGCTTAATAATTTTGAAATGTTGTCACTAACCTAATCTTAATATGCAATTTAACAATATCTGGAAAACAAATAAAAACACTGAATTTTTTCTTGAAAACAACTGCTGTTATAAGGCGTTCCAAAAATTGTGTCAATAAAGTACGCTTTCTTTTCAGCATGACAAGAAACACTAACAATGATTATAATATTTGTTTTGTTACACCAATTAAAATGACAAACGACACTACATAAGCATTAATAACTTATCTAACATACACAGAAGAGTAAGTACAATATTACCTTTATTGTACATCTATAAAATTATCTTAAATAATAATAATATCTACTTATAATTTGTGAAACTAATGTAAGTAAGTTATAAGTACTGCACTTTATCATAATAAATAATTATGTATAAATTGTTTCACTTGCGCTGTTTTTTTCGTTAAAATACTAAGTATTAATCACAAAGGTATGCTAAAAGCGGCATGAAATAATTATTGTATTTTTGATGTTAGAAATGTGTGCATATTATATTATTCGATTCGGGAAAAATTCAAGGTATGTTAATAGATGTAAAATACCTGAACTAAACACTAAACAGTAACTACAATATAATAATAAAATTATGCCCGCTAAGGGTTACAATCATCCTTTTACAGCCAGTTTATATTTATCAAATCCGTCGGTAGATTTCCTTACTAAAGATAGAATTTTCACATAAGGTCTAAAGATCTAATGCCACATATATCATCTGCTATCAAACCCAATTTTTCAGAAATATCATAATATATTCGAAGGATAGGTTGTCAAGCCGTTTGGGCTAATGATTATCACGAATGTTTGTTATAGGTGTTTGTATGACAACCAGGATCGCCTATATGTGCTCTCCACGAGTCACGAAGTCGTATCGATGCTTAGGAATGCAGATCGGTTGATCAGCGTAGTCATTACATACATAGCCACAAACTTGCTTAGCCGGGCATACGGCATTTTTAATTCCTAAATAATCGCACTCATGAACTGATATTATTTCTGATATCACTGCGGTGCTATTACAGAATTGTTAAAAATCACTGTATTTTTGGCACACAATGGATCGTATTTTCTCATCAACGCCCAGTAAGGTATTTTTCATTTCCGCGTTTTACTAGGTTTAACTGTAGACAAGCCTTTTGCTGAAAAGTCAGGCAACCCTTAACAGGCATCACACCATTTTGAATTGGTAACTCCGACCATGCTCTTCTTTCTTAATTATATCAAGACAATGAGACGGCACGTGAACCGTACGTTGGAAAGGAATCTGACTATAATAAAAAATATTGTATTACTATGATAAAAAACTACTTATATACACTTACTATAAGTATCTAAATTTAGCGTACACACGGATATACACGTAAAGCTATTCATTTCCAATATATAACTGACCTTGCCTTGTATGGAATTTACGTACAATGAAAGGTCTGCTTATAATGGAATTGTATAGCTTGGTGTGTAGCCGTGTGTACATGCTATATACCTATGTTTTGGTAAATATATTATGTTTCTCTACTAATACTTGCTACGAGATATAAGTTTTTCACATTATAAAAAGGTCAACATAGGTATGACGTCTCACATCACACATTAAACGGTGTGTGTGTGTCTCCTAGAATACTGCCACCAAGTAAGCAGTATTCCAGGAGTCTACATGACTGATACCCTTTTTTAATTCAGTTAAAACAAAAAACCATAACCGAATAAAACGTAATTAATTCTTGGGAGCATGTTGATTTTCAGCCAAGATTTTTTGACGAAAGGAGTCTAAATATGAACAAAATAAGATTAAGACAAACGAAATTAAAGCAAGAAACCAAATGACATGTTAACATTATCCAGCTTTAAAACGTTAATATTGGTGATACTGAAATGAAGTAAGGTGTTAAGGTGGATCTTTCACCTGAGCCCGCCAAATTCTTATTTCGAGTGGTTTTTCGCAGTTTGTAGGTCTTTAATAAGTACTGCATTCATGGTAATGGTAATTGCGACATTAACTATACAAAATTTACAATTTTTACCTAAAACCATTGCTTAAAAATCATTATTGTAGCTAAAAGTAGTGTAAAATGTCAATTTTACACTACTTTTAGCAATTACACAGATTGCGCGAAGTTTCTGGCTTGATAAGGATTTATAAGTAAAGGTTTTAATTCTTAGTTGTGAATGTTGTATAGTTAATGTCGCAATTATCACTGCCATGAATCTAGAACTTTTTATAGACCTACAAACTGCGAAAAATCACTTGAAATTTGAATTTCGCGGGCTCAGCTGAACGATCCGTCTTAACCTAGTATTACAATCCTCTGGGGACGAACGAAACGCGGCGAAGAACGCGATCGAAGCAAAGGCACTGGTTCTCTCATATTCCTTTTTTAAATTCAAAAATCGTATCGTTCATTTAGTAATTGGCAGTGGTAACCTATCGATTATAATAATACATTTTATTAGGGTCTATCCTATAAAAACCTTTTTAGATGCAAAAACTTCTCGTGGATCATATGCCACCTAGCTAGGCAGGCAGCGTATTTGCTTCTCTTCTATGGTTATGGTCATAGGATTCATAAGATTAGCCATGACCATCCCATAGAAGCCTAATATTCTGTTATCAGCATTTCTGGTTGAAAAATTCAGCTAATATCCAAGGTACATTATCGTCGAATCATCATCATCGAATCTATACCTATAATAAAATTGTAACAGACCGATCTCTGTACATTATAGATATAAAAAAAACTAATATGGGGGTCTTTATTACAGCAACAGAAGCAAAAATATCAATTTTTAGTCTTTTTGGTCTTTTTTTGTCTGTCTGTCTGTCTGTACGCGCATCACGCAAAAACTACTACATGGAATTGAATGCAGTTTTCACCGATGTATTGCTAGAGGTCTTACTTAAAATCTGGTGCATGTTTCATCTTGATACATCACCTAGAATAGGACTAATAGTATGTTAATCTTTTTGGGACGTGAATAAAACTGCGGGTTACAGCTAGTTTTAGGAATAAATACTATCTCAGAGTAAAAAAATCTTGAAATCTTGATTGCACTATTGTTACGCTACGATTTAGCTTTATCGTTAATACCTACAGTGAATTCGAATAACTATAAACAACACTAAGTACTACTTTTTCAAATTAATGTTTACAGTAATGTAAAAAAACGACATCAGGTACAATACGCGGTCAGAGCATTATAGTCGTCACATGACATCTCACTCTTTCTCCCTCTCTCTCTCTCTCTTACGTTCCTTCAGTACATATATCTATAACACGCGCACTCAATGCAGAATACAGTCGGGGCCATAAATCTTTCGTATTCATGATTATTCGAAATATCGGCTGTAGTAAACTAAAAAAGGCTTGTATGATTTATTTTACATAATGTGCTATTTATGTTAATTAAGAGACAAACATTAACATTTCATATAAAAATATGATATAACTTTGGCTACTTAGGATTATCACAGAGTTATATAAAAAAACACACACACACATGCATATAAATATCCATTTTAGTTGTTGTACTTTTTGAAGCAATAAATTATTTATTATTATAAATGTTATTTTCGTTGAAGAATATCACGTTTTTATTCTTTTGAAGCCTTCAGTTTCGTTCAATCGGTACGTCCCCAGGGATGTTCATAGTTACAGTAATCGGGAATAATAATTACAAGAGAAGGAATTCTGTCTTTATCTTTTGCATCGCTTCATTCATTACACGCATCTCATCTATTTAAACACGCTTCAGAATAAACCTTTACAATGCAATTAATGATGTGCAAAGTTGGTTCGTGAAAATATTGCAATTTTGGGGCATTCTGAAAATTGTTAGTCAGATTGTCGACGTTTGTATTTTAAAAAGTCTTAAAAATGAATATTTTATTAATCTTAACAGCGGGTTTAATAGGACAGCTCTCTTCTCTTATAATTAAGGAATCATTAAACAGCTAGCATTTTGTAATTACATAATTTACTTCACTACAATGTACGAACTCCGGTGCAAAACCGATTTCACCGGATAATTAAATACTATTATTATAATCAGCGGAAACATTTATATATTTTCTTTATAATAATACTTCTAAAAATCGTGGGTAATATTGTTATTCTATTAAATATATTTTGGCACTATTATCATGGAAGATAAAATTGGTGTTGAATACTGGTTAGTAACTTCTATTCTAGGCACGGGATTAATATTAATCTTTGACTTACTGGCCGCAGTCAATTTCTCCAGTGGAATAAATGGATACATTTTTAACTGTATTCTCTGCAACATAGCAACGAGTCGGAAGCCGTACGCAAGTACGAATTTTTCACAAATGGGCTGTACATATTATTTGGAGGATTTTTAGCTACTTTTACTATTATATTATTATTATTACCTGATCACTGAAATATCACAAAATAATAATATGTAAAACCTTCACACGAGGCTAGCGGTTCCATACAGTCCAAAAATGTTTGAAGCTTTTTATTTCTCTGGAATCTCTATTAATATTATGATATTACTTCCGAAGAAAAATAAAACAATATATTTTTTCTTCATAAGTGTACAAGTAAATGAAAAATTTGTCAACGTTTAAGTACTTATTTTATGTATTGGCAACTACATTGGAAGATTTTGGTCTAATTTATAGTAATTATACAATATTTTATTCATGTGTTTCTTTATGAATACAGACCAACATTGTAATTTTTGTTTTAAATTCTTCAACAAAAATTACCAAATATTCAAATACAACAACAACTTCTGTATCTAAAAAGTGTTTTATATAAACTCAAATAATATTAAAAATTTCAAAATACTTAACAGTTGCTTTAATAAAATTAATATTCGATACGAAATATATACCTAATAATAATACAAGCATAATCAGAATATATTAGTCTAGCAAGAATCCTTTTTTATGGCATGAATATGATCATATTCTACAAAAATACAAATAACTGACAGAAATAATGAATGATTTTTTTACATTATTCTGTCTTCAGATTCCTTTAAATTTCTAGATATTTTTATCCTTTTGTTAATAATATAATTATTACATTTAACAAAAATCTGCTGTACTTAATATATTTTGGAAACCTGGACGAAAATCATCAATTGGTTGCAATTCAGATAAAAATCTATGTTGACTAGGATTTAAGTTCACCGTAATGATTAAATCGAAACGATTATTTGATAAGCCACATTATATTTTTCCTAATTTTTATAAAAATAAAACTGGTGATTTAAGTGATACTCTAAGGCTTTCCAGAATCGCCATATCTGTAGTCCTAGTGCAACGGAGCACGATGTACAATGATTATTACTAAATATTTTCTAGTACCTACATACCAGAACATATTTTCGGTATAACTTTGCATCTATGTATTGTCTTAATTACAGAACCTGATTACAACCTGCGATTAGAATGGCTATTGCTTCTTAATAAGATACTATTTCCTTGATTACAAATAGGTTATCTATCTATTGTTACTCGTTATTATTATATTAATCACTATCTTGAAGTCACTTCATGTATCGCCGCTAAATAATTACGAGCGAAAGGTAATATTTTAATTGATTTGTGTAAATAAAGTTGTGTTAACTGCATAACTAAAGCTGAACTATTAGAATATCGCTGTCAAATCGAATTAGAGTCGCTTATTTCAATATTAGGCACACCCATATTGTTTTGTAGACGGTTAAACTTCCAGTTGGGTCGAAATAACTGAGCGAATTTGTCCGCAAGTGGTTTTGCAATAGTAAATTTTAATATAAAAAGTCGGTGTAAAGACAATTGACGTCGTAATATTTCACATCCGTGATTATTTATCCTTACTGATTTCAATATACATATTGGAACATAAACAAATAATTAAGTGATTCTACCTGCGTGGCCGTACTATACTCTTATTTTAAACATGGTTTTCTGCGATTCGTTTATACTTTGCTTTATTATTCTTAGCATAAATCTAATCAGAATCTGTGTAAAATTATCATCACTTTACTTGAACATACTGTTGCTAACTATGGAACTATTAGATGTAATATAATAAAAAAAAAACAATTATTACGAGGAACCTTAGAATTTTGTCACGACCGTGTAGTTTTATTATAATGAGTACTAATCAAATTATTTTACTTGTAACTTCGATTAGAAATACTTGACCTCTACGTTTGAGTCGAGCCGTAGGTGCCAGCTGGAGGCCTGTAGTCAGCTGGTAAAGCCATCACTTGCTTCTTCGTGAATGCATACTTCCTTATCCCAATATTCTTCTGCGTATTTTCGCGTCTACAACCATCACTGCAAATAAGATATGGTTACTTATTATTACGCCGTGTAACTCGTAAAACGACGGAGATGGGTCACGAAGATTCTAGAACAGTCACGAGTCAAGGTCAACGCCCGAAAACAATAGACGACCAAATAACTACTCGTATTTTATCGACTTTTCAATTGTTACATACATACATACTCTCACGCCTTTCTCCCACAGGCAGGCAGAAACTATAGACAGCCACTTGCTACGACTCTTGCATACTTCTTTTGCTTCATCCACATTCATAATCCCTCACACATACGCGCCAGTTAGGCTAGAATTTCGGAAAATCATTTCTTATCGGATGCCTTCGTCATACAAAGAACACACTCTCCATGTTTCAGGTCTCTACGATCAGCGGCTGTGCTATTCAGGCTGAGCTTTGATCCGTCAATCTCATTCAGGACAAAGCGTTTTCTTTTTTGTTTTGTTTTTTTTTTTATGGGATAGGAGGGCAAACGAGAAGACAGATCGCCTGATGTTAAGCGATTACCACCGCCCATGGACACCCGCAGCACCATAGGAGTCACAAGTGCGTTGCCGACCTTTTAAAAGGGGATTGGGCCTCCGGTAACCTCACTCACTCGGCGAAACACAACGTAAGCTTTGTTTAACGCCAGTTTTCTGTGGGGCCGTGGTATCACTCCGATCGAGCTGGCCCATTTGTGCCGAAGCATGGCTCTCCCACGTAACCTTTTTGAAGGTCTTTCCCAATAAGATCGGCGTTAATTGTTTGATTCCAGAATCCTCGTGGCTCATATAAATATCGGTCGACAGAGCCAGATAGAGCGGTTTCGGTTTGGATACTGTAAAGTGAAGTTCAAAGTGAACTAAGAAATTATTATCCGTGTGACATTGTGTGACGAGTACAAGTATAGTATAGTAACATTCTGTGTTGAGTTCATTAAAGTGTTTCGTTATTTATTTGTGAAATCATTGTTAAATAATTCATCCCGAACCCCAGCTCATGACATTGTTAAAAGCATATTTTGAAAAAAACTTATTAAATCAAACATATTTCCTTACCTTCTCATAATACTCAGCGCTTTCTTCATCTCATGTTCAGCTAAATGGTATTCCGATGCGAGGATATTGCATTGCTCCAGCGTCACTGACATACCAGTCCTGTCCTTGGCACTCTTGCATGATGTGAATCTAACCCCTGGAGTTTAAAATATTTTTTAAGAAACAACGCTAAATAAAAACATATTCACCTTCACGAATATAAAAGAATACCTATGCTGTGATAGTTTGGGTATGTTAAGAGAATTAATGAAAGACGATTAATAAAAGGAATTCATTAGGTGGATGTTAGCGACAGCGTTGAGAGTAGTCGCCCTAGAAGGGCCAAACGCTTTAAGTCCACTTTCATCATGCGTACCGCTGGAATATGGAATGCGCTTCCCGAATGGGTCTTCCCCGATAGATATAATCTGGGTGTCTTTAAATTACGAGTAAATCGGTTTCTTCTAGGCGAGCGCGCTCCATTGTAGATCGCAGCATCGCTTAACATCAGGCGAACTGGCGGTCAAGCGTAAGCCTATCACGAATAAAAAAACGTAGGACATACGCCGCAATTATTGGCAAGGTCCTTCAAAAAGTTCAGGCGCGTAATACAGGCAACCGACGCGTGTATGAATGTGGAAGAATCAAAACGAGTATTCAAGAATGTAGCAAGATAGATAGATAGATAGAATATTCTTTATTGCACACCATAAACTAACGCTAAGTACATGCTTCCAAGTATAAATGGTGGTCTATAGTTTGTGTCTACCTCTGTGAGAAAAAGGCGTATGTATGTAAAATCATCTTTCTATAGAAACTCTACAAATCAATGGTTAAATTTGTGTGGGAAAATTAATTATTTTTCGTATTTTATAACATAACATACCGCCATGCCTGTATTCCCTGTATGTTTAGGCAGAGGTGTACTAATGTACACATATATATAATAGAACCGGGCATAGATAAATTTAAAGCTGCTTCTGAGAATTTTATAGAAAAACTCTATAACACTTTTCTCGACCTTGGAATCGATTCCGGGGCCTCTAGTGTTGCAATTGTTCTTACAACCATTACACTAATGAGGTAGTTCGGACTTCCTAAAGTTTTAATATATATAACAGTGTAATGTTGTCTATTTTGGGCCTGCCATTTAGCTAAATTCTGATAAAATACGTAATTTTGTACAGAATAATGCAAAATCTAACCATTCATAAGTCTAGTAGCTAATGCGGCAAGATGGAGTACTTCAACGTTTTTCGGAACTTTCTTGTGTACACATATCCTCAGGTTTTCCATGACTTCTTCGAGGGGTTTCGTTCTCGAAGATGCTGAAATATAAGGTCGATTTTTTTAAACCTAGGTGCAAATTACCTTGGATGTCAATGGTTGCCGATTTATACGTGGAAATCGCATTCATCAACAAATTTATCAACATTTATTTAGCGTATTGGTTTTATTGCGTAGCGAATATTAGACATTGAAATAAAACGTTTTTTACGGATTTCATCCGTTGTATTGATATAATTTAAGGTGTAAAGTAGCTGTTAGTAATTGCAACATTATACATCCAACAACTTAGTCTAGTTGTCCCGTGACCATAGATGCTGTAAAGGATCCGAAACGTCGGGAATTAAATAATATCAATACAACGCGATAAAATCTTCTTGTTGTTCTTGTTTCTTGTTTTTATAAAACGTTGCCCCACACTAGGATTTTCTCCTGTATCGTGGGTGCGTTTACAAACACAAATTCTCACATACACAAACGCCCAGACCCGGAACAACTACCTGTAGATCATACAAATATTTGCTCCGTGTGGGGATCGAACCCACAACACGTGGCGCAGAAGTCGACCGCTCAACCGCTACGCCAATCGTGTCGTCCGCCAATCCGTAAAAGTATTTTTATTTCAATTGATTTAGCGGTTGAAGTGTGAAAAGTTAACAGAGTTCCATTCGCATTTATAACTTTTAGTATTGTTACGCTATCCTCTGACACTAACCTCTGCCAGCTGCCATATTATCAGTGGGGAATATCTTGCTGTACTTGTGGTAGTACTTGTTGAGTCTGTCCAAGTTGTCACTATTGGAATGGTACTGCGGCGTCGTCTCACCCAACGCTTCGGCCAAAGTCGCCTTTTCGTTCACACCGATGTTGAAGAAAACAGCAGTAATCGTAAAGGATAGGTGCTGCAAACATTATTTCAAAAACTAGGTATATTATATTTTTTTTAAATATATACTGGTTCGAATTCATTTTTAGGTAAAGAATCGGATTAGTACTTACAATTAATTTAAAAAATATACAGGTTCGAATTCTGACTGAGATCGATTGTTTCTTTCACTAAATTTTAAATTTATAATATCTCAAAAAATGAACTAACTAATCGTCCATAAAGCTACTAAAACTGTCGCACGGAAAAATACGACTAATGAATACAAATAACAAAGAAGACAATTAAACTTACTTCTTTAGACGTAAATTTCGCGTGAAGGGAATCCGAAATAGGAATATAGACGGTCAGCGCTCCCCGTGTTCCCGAAACATGTGGTACCGCTGTATTACTGAAAATATTTTCAAATATAAATGAACATTCAAGTTACATTAATATAATTATAATTTATCATTATGTAATATATTTAATGCCAGTATGATTCGGATAATCTACTGTATTCTTCTAATATAATAATCTTAACTTATCTCATCTCATATATTATTAATTATTTATTACTAGCTTTTGCCAGCGACTTCGTCCGCGTGGAATAGTTACTTTGTTCCCTAGTTCTTCGCCCGCGGTTTCACCTGCGTTGCCCCGTTCCTAAGGGTTGTAGCGTGATGTTTTATAGCTTGAAACCTTTCTCATGAATCACTCATTTTCCCAACATTTCCCTTCACTGCTCTGCTCCTATTGATCGTAGCGTGATGAAAAGTATACTATAACCTGCCCAGGAGTATGAAGAACAATTGTACCAAGTTTCGTTGAAATCCGTCGAATGGTTTTTGTTTCTATAACGAACATACAGACAGACAGACAGACAGACAGACAGACAAAGATTTTACTGATTGCATTTTTGGCGTCAGTATCGATCACTAATCACCCGCTGATAGTTATTTTGGAATTATATTTCATGTACAGAATTAACCTCTCTACAGATTTATTATAAGTATAGATTACAATTTCTTAGCCTATCGCAAAATTAAAAGGCTATCCAAAATTAAACTTGTGTTGTTATGTTTTTCTGTTTCAAAGCATCATTTTGTTTACTTGGCTGGTCATGTTTAAGTGTGAACGAAACCATATCGCGATCTAATTCGATGCCAACGCCATCTAGTATACAATATCTAAAATATGGCTAACACCTTCTTTCAGTCCAACATACACTGTACTGGCCGCATACATAACACGAATATTCGCGTTATCTATACCTATAGTATAAATAGGTATAGATAACGCGAGAGATACATTTTACAGGCCGATGTCTGTACATTATAGATATTAAAGAAAAACGAATATGAGAGGTCTATAATAAAGCAACAGAAACCAAAATAACAATTTTTATAATTTTTGTCTGTCCGTCCGTCTGTATGTTTGTTTGTACGCGCATCACGCAAGAACTATTGCATGGAATTGAGTGGAGTTTTCACCGTTGTATTGCTAGAGGTCTAACTTAAAATCTGGTGCATGTTTCATCTTGATACATCACCTAGAATAGGACTAATAGTATGTTAATCTTTTTGGGACGTGAGTGAAACTGCGGGCAACATACACTGTATGTAGCCATAAACTAAGACTTCGGTACTTTCTTCAATTGTCAATCAGACATTACTCTCAGTAGTGGCCATACTGGACATGTTATAAAATCGGTCTAATTTCGATATGAATTGGAGTAACTAGAACATTTTACAGTTTTTACATATTAGCAGTTATTCGTTAGATAAGACAAATAGTAACAAATAATTTTTGGTACCATAAAACTAAGGGCATCGATTTAGTTTTTTGCATTTGTTATCGTAATAGATAGAAGATCGCAACGACGTATCTCCGAAGAATGTAGCCATTATCTGTATACCTTCGCCGTAGACAGAAGACAATATTATCTATACACCTTCGCCGTAAGCAGAAGACAATAATTTCTCGTACGAATGTCTTGGTTATGAGTGTGGCCACAGCATATTTGTAGAACATAGATAATCTTGAATATTAAAAGTGTGTATGCAAAAGTACACTCTAGACTAGACACTCCATAGAAATTGAAATAATAAATTACCTATGTCCAACTTTGGTTAAAGTAAACACGACGGTCTGCAGATCTTCTACAGCCACGACCATATCTCCCCACATGGCTTTCTCGGTGGAGTACAGACTTAGCAAGCCTTCGAACCCGCACAAGAGACCCAGTCCGGAACTAAGCAGTTTCACGACCACGTCACCCGACATAGAGCAGAGCCAGCAAAGCAAACCTGCGGTCACTGTTGATAACTGAAAGTATTGAAAAGTTATTTACTTCATATTTACAGTACTAGATTGTCTGTTATCGTTTTTTATAACACTATCAGGGTTACGTATTTAACGTACGTTAAGTAATACGTACTAAGTATCTGTTTTGTATTTGTCTTGAATTCCTGACATATAAATCAAATTACGACGCGACCAGATTATTTGGCGAATAAATAAAACAGTGCACTGTTTACACAAATGCGTTACGCGTTGCGTATGGGAAGTCATCTACGACTCCCGTCGTCCGGTCGACAAAATCGGGCAGAATTACGAAATACTGTTGTATGATATACAACAACGCAATTTGTGACCCCCATAGTGCTGACACTATCCCATAATTTTATTCTTGATTAGTTTTTATAATATTTTAATTATATTTATGTCTTTAATGCGTAGTCCGCTTGACGAATGTTTAGTTAGGTATAAGTGTGCGATGACAGTAGTAATCTAAAGTTAAGTATACCGCTTGGGAAAAGCAAGTATCCCTTCTCGTTTGTAAGGCCGCGTGCTCACGAGCCCACTGAGGCGACTCGCATCGAAGTCGCAACGCTGCGTGCGACAGTCGCATCCATCTAGCCGCATCGTCTGCGCTCGACCTTAAACCATCCATGAGGCCTTTCAACCTTTCGAAGTCTTCTTCGGATGAAGCTGCAAATTTTTCGTAATAACTTTAGTGTCACTGGTATGTATCCCAGGAAATGAAAAAATATAAGTGGCTCAATTATTATAGCCTCATAATAAAAAATGGCCTCACAGAAAACCGGCGTTAAACAACGCTTGCGTTGTGTTTCGGAGGCCCAATCCCCGTTTAAAGGTCGGCAACGCACTTGTGACTCTTATGGTGTTGCGGGTGTCCATGGGCGGCGGTAATCGTTTACCATCAGGCGATTTGTCTGCTCGTTTACCCCCCTATCTCATAAAAAATGGAAATTAACATAACATACCATCATGCCTGTACTCCCTGAAGGGTTAGCCGGAGGCGTACTATACACCCACAGTTCGACTGGTATGTTTAGGTCCCATGTAATAAGGGGCGAGCCTGTTGCCATTAACCGGGCACAAATCCAGACTCCGAGCTGCTAATGAGAATTTCATAGAAAAACTCAATAACACTGTTCGACCTGGGGATCGAACCCAGGACCTCTAGCGTAGCAGTCGCGCTTGGGAACACTAGACTAATGAGGCAGTCAAAATGGAAATTAACAGTCAAATATACATTTTAACTTATTTGCTTTCGACTTTCAAAAAGCGGACAGCAGACACAGTATGTGGTCACAGTATTAATCAATCAATTAAGCGAGTTTGTTTTTATATTCAGAAAAAACCGGATACAATTATGTAGTACTAGCAGATACCTGCGTTTTCATCCGAACCCTAAACGACGTCTCGAGATAAAAACTTTAAGCCTAAACCTACTAAAGTATTCTGGTAGAAAGTAGTTCATAATCAACCACGATTTTTGTGTCCTGCAGGCATACCATACTAAACAATGTTTTATAATAATCTATCCCTTTTTTATAGTACGGAAAATTATTTTAAATCATCTGTACTTTCTAAACCCTAATCAGTTGTATTACCCTTTTAATATACAGACACAGTAAATATTAAAAAATTACCATTACGCGCCACAATCTTATTCAATTCCGTGACAAGAGATGTGAATGATTCTTCGAAAACAATTCCAACGTTTTTTAAGTAAGCCAAGTTATTCTCCCTTGTCGCCTGGTCCAGTTGCCCAACAGCGGGCAATGTCCCTGATTCCCGTCTGGATTCTAATGCCTAAAAACAAAGGAATTCAAATTGTAAGTTTAGATAGACACAATATAACAATAAACATAAAATAGCTCTGCGCTTTTTTTCTCAAACATTTTTCATCAAACGCTTTTTGTAACAACTTGTCAATCGTATGGTAACACAGGCAGAGTTAAACATGAGAAAGTTTCGCCTCGTGATTAAGGGTATGAATCGAAATAGTGGGGCCAACGTCTTGCGTCAGTTGCAGGGTTATGGGATCGGAGAAATCGAAGTTACAATGTCTAACGACTCTTGTCGGCTCATATACAGTTGCCTGTTGTTTCACTTGCATTCCAAAAGGATATAATCCTATCATAAGATGCAATCTGTTTCGTTTACAAATTGTATCGAAGTCTGTTCATCAATTTAGATGTGAGAACAATACAATATTAATATCGGCAGATCATGATTAGTTCGTAAAATCAACATCAAGTTGGTGATTTTGTCCAAAGATCAAGACATATTTAATACAAAATATTCTCAATTGCTCACTGAATCGAATGGCAGGCACATAAATTATAATTTATCTTATATCTTGTTTATTAGTATAACACTAAGGCTCCATGACATGGACAATGCACATGAGAAATAACCGTAAAAATCGCAATATATATAAATAGCATTTAGCGCAGGGTATCTCAGACCAGGCAAAGGTTTTTTAAACTGTTTATTTCTGCAGTGTACACGCGACAGAGCATCAAATACATAAAACAGAAACTTAAGACCACGAATGACCGGCTCTTAGGTTACTCTTAAGTATTAAATCAAAGGAAAATCAACGAAAATGTATGCACGCAGGTCTGCGGACCAATAAGGGAAAAACGTATTGTCATAAGATAGTTTATATGGTGGCTAGCTTCAAATTGCTGTGTGAATAACATTATGGCATGCAAAGCTTCAAAGTGAGATGCTTAAAGATAAGTATAAAGAGTATAATATGTCATGTAGCAGATTGTTAACTTGAGTAAAAAGTGCCTCACATACTTCATTAGAAAGCTATGGATTACTATAGCCTATATGGTGACGTGTTACGAATTACTGTATGCAAAAAGTTGTGTATGCAGAATAGTAACATTAAGCAATGCCCGCTACAGCACCCGCTACAGCAGTAAAATGCACTCATGATAAGCTGGGTTCAGTAAGGTGTGAGTCTTCGCAATACATGACTTCGCAATTTTTTACGTCAGAGAGCCATGCTTCGTCACGAATGGGCCGGCTCGACTGGAGTGATACCACGGCCTCACAGAAAACCGGCGATAAACAACGCTTACGTGGTGTTTCGAGTGAGTGAGGTTACCGGAGGCCCTAATACCCTTTTAAAAGGTCGGCAACGCACTAGTGACTCCTATGGTATTGCGGGTGTCCATGGGCGGCGGTAACCGCTTACCATCAGGCGATCAGTCTGCTTGTTTGTATCCCATAAAAAAAATTAAGACGGCACACAAAAATAAATGACCTTAATATCTTCATAATATAATATCTAATAACCTATATCTTTATATCTTAGTATGCAGTGATTTTAAGATACCTTTCTTTAAGGAATAAGCTAGGAATATCTACAAGAACCAACAGAACTTTCGTTAGCTGAGCAAATATTGATACGGTCCTTTAAATAACAAAAGCATAGAAAAGGTCATTCGACGATAAACAAAGTCATAAGAAAAACGTATTTATAGCTGATTTTCCAAATAGTAGTAACGTATTTTTTTTCATCGTATTTTATAGTATTTCGGCATCATATTACGCAATAAATATTCAACCAGCAGCGCTAGCTTGTACTACTATCGTTCGCATATAAAAATAGTAATTGTAAAACACGTATAATTTACAAAGTTCTGTTGATATAATTAAAAACATCTTAGTTTTCCATAAATTTGGCCACATAACCAGCACATAACAAGAAGATAGAGCAACTGCCAAAACCGGTTAATTCACATACAAATTACACAATAATTATAATAATAATTCAGCGCATTTCCATCTCACAAACCTTGATTTAATTCTACATTTTATGGTGATAAAATATTCATTTTCAACTGCAAAGCCTTGCAATCACCATACAGTTGAATACATTCGCAATCAAGGAGCGCTTGATACATACTACTAACACAGCCATGACACTCCATACAATCTATAATACCTATTACTAGTACATGAACAATAGCCTATCCGCACAGCTTTGTGTGTATGTGTGTACATATGATAAGGCTACCATCAGCGAGCTTTCGAGTATTCAGCATAAACTGTCGAAATGAAAGACAGACATCACCTCTTTCTAATAATCGTTTCATCTGAACGATAACGAAAACATTTCCAGTCCTTATTAATTTTATTGCTTCCTATAGCTCCGTACGCTGCGCAATAGCGAACCATATTATTAATAGGGGGCGAGCCTATTGCTATTAAGCAGGCATAAATCCGAACTCCAAACTGAGAAATGAGAATTAATTACTATGAATTTCATAGAAAAATTCAATCAATAACAATTAATCTGCTCGACTTGGGAATTAAACCCACGACCCGTGTGTACGACCAATATGTTAACGATTATATTTACAGTCTTTTTATTGCACCTCAAATTATGAAATACCAGCGCAAAGCAATATACATAAAGTAGCTAATTTCAACTGCGCAATGCAATGCAAATGAGAATTAGCATATATAAATTAGAAATTCATATACGAATATAACATAACATACCATCACACCAGTATTCCCCGAAGGATAAGGCAGAGGCGTACTGATGTACACCCACAGCTACCATATAATAGGGGGGCGAGCCTATTGCCATTAACCGGGCACAAATTCCAAACTCCGAGCTGCTACTGAGAATTACACAGAAAACCCCAATAACACTTTACTTGACCTGAGAATCGGACCCAGGACCTCTAATAGCGTAGCAGTCGCGCTTGGGATAGCAAGAATTTCCATAAGAACAAACCATATAGTTGCGTACCATGTAAGTATGCCAATAGAACCCTATTGACATTATCCGAGCACAGTCTAAATTCCAAACTACCACTAAGAGCTCCTTAATGGAAACTCAATAACACTGGACTCAACCTGGGAATAGAACCGAGGACCTCACGCTCAGTTGCCGAGCTTGCGACCACGACCAACAATATGCAATTTGGACTAAAATAATAAAAATCGCAAAAGCCTTGTCGCTAAAAATTATTCAACTATTTAGCACACGTCAGTGAAGATTTTTCAATGACGTCGCATGAAAGTCTTAAGCTCAAATTCATATGTAAATGAAATATAATTCTGCTGTTACTGAGAATTTCATAGAAAAACCCAATAATAACATTGCTCGACCTGGGAATCAAACTAGGAGGGACCTAGCGACCTAGCTATAAATATCGTTTAAGAATACAGCCAAGCAAATCTGTTATTCCGCGAGATTGCGTGTTGTGTAAAATCAAAATATGTATAATTATGGCGTAGAATGAAAAAGGTTACGTTCAATGAGACAGGCAATTAACTTCGCTCAGCAAAGTAATTTAAACTTAAATGGATCATGAACAAGCTTTATCTTTATTATTTATTTGATCATGTTTTCGCTATTACTAGCTTTCCAATGCAAATGATTGCGTGTTTATTATTAATTAATTCATCACTAAATCGCGACAGAAACGGTCATAAACGGCGAGTTATATAATCGCTTAGAATTAAATGTGTGCATATCAACGAAGCCAGATAAAATACGAACGAAATAACCATTAAAGCCAAGCGCGCATTTTATGTAATAATACAGTGTGTAATTGTACAGCTGTGTAATAGTACAGCTTGGTTATGAAAAATATAATAAATTTTAAATATTCTACCATAAAAATATTACTATATCTATGGGTTTTTCACGAGTCTAGATCTATTGCACAATGTGGGATGGCAAAACAATTGCGCTAATGACTATACGATATCGCAACTTAAAAAAATTCAACCCACCTGTCTCTTATTATTCCTCAAGCTATCAACCAAACTCCTGTACGAAACTTGTTCTAAAGATGCAGAACTCTTGAAGTCATGCCTGAGGCTTCCATGTCTTTTAGTGCTATCAAACGAAAGGCTTTGGCCATCAATCTTCGGCTTCGACAACCGCACTGATCTGAAGGAATGATTTAGCCCGCCCCTATCTCTAGCCTCAATCTCATTCTTAAAGTAGTCGTTGTGAAATTGCAGTTCTGTTTCTAGAACTTTCTTCTTTGGATAGTTGGAGATGTTAGGGACACTGGAAGAGAGGGTAGGGCTGTCCCCTGTGGGTGATGTCTCTTTGGAACTTGAACTAGAAGAAATGTCGAAAGTATCACAGTCTGAATTATTGTCGAACATGCTCAGTTGTTCTGTTAATCGCATTATTGTTGACATCGTCTGTGGACAATTTTAAAATATTGTTAATGATTACCATAAAGATAAATATCTTACAAATATGTTTTTGCTAACTACCTGATCATCTGTGTCTACACTGCAGGTATTCCTCGACCACCCGATGTAGGCGAGCGACTCCTCGACAATAGCTGGTTCCCATTGCGCGAATATGCTCTTCACTTTACACTTTATCCCTGTAATTGGTGTACATAATCTGTTATCTTAGTAAAGAATGGAGATACATCTAATATAAATCTACTAGCGGGCCCGGCAAATGTTATCTTGCACTGTATCATAATCTTCCTGCCCTTGTCCCAATTTATTTGTGGTCGGCGCAGCATGTCCTTTCCGTAACCTCAATCATTCACTCCCTTTCCCAGATCTTGCCCTGTATATAAAAAATCGTAGAACCCAATTGCAATTCCATCTACCGGCTCAAATTGTGAATCTAAACCATCAAGGGACCCATTTAAACACATTAAGTTATGACAGACATCTTTCCTCTGAGTTTAAACATACACAAAATTAATCAAAATCACTCAAATTCACTCAAATCAAAACACACACACACAATCACAAATCTGTCAATCCGTTCACAATACAAAATGTATGAGAAAATATTTTTTCTTTTCTTTTTCGTGATTTTTTTCCATGTTTTAATAGTTATTCTTCTTTTCGGAGGGGAGACCAATCCAACAAACTAAAGATAATCAAAATCGGTCCAGCCGTTCTCAAGTTGTTTGTAACAAACCCGACTTTGTTTTATATTTTATAGATTTATATAAATAAAAAAAGCTCCTAAAGCATTTATTCACGTAAAATATTGGTGCCTTGTTGAGTGTGCGCAAAGGTTTATGACACAGAATCTAATAAGTTACAAAATATGGGGCATAAATGGTTGCTTATTATTGCTTGCGTTTACTTAGATGTTGTATTTTTTTCATAAATACAAACTCCGAATTGAGAATTTCATAGAAAAACACTGCTCAACCTGGAAATCAAACCCAGAAACTCTCGCTCAACAGCCGCGTTTGCGACCGATCAGTCGGTTGCTGTATATATAATGAATTATTATGTTTTATATATAAACTGACCTTCAACAAGAGCTGAAACTCCTTGATACTGAGCCGCTTGTATTTGCATCACAACCTTCTCCATATCGTCGGAGACCTCTTCGCGAAGCCGCCTCACTGCTACCAAATTATCATACTCCGCTTGTATCTTGTTCGTTATCGAACTCAACTCAGCTTTACTGCTGTTGATGTCTTTCACTTGCTGGACCAGCCTGAAGGTGATAATCAATTCTATATTAGGTTTACTCAATATATGTAGTTAGACGACCTCCAACGAGATGGACGGACGACCTGGTGAAGGTCGCTAGGAATCGTTGGATGCAGGGGGCATATAAACGTTGCTTGTGGAAGTCTTTGGGGGAGGCCTTAATTCAGCAGTGGACTTTTTTTAGCTGATTTGATGATGATGATGATGATCCATTATCCTGTTTTTGAGGGCCCACTGTAACTTCTAGGCGATACTGATATCTTAGAGATAAACTGGTTTGGAGTTTGGAGGCTTCTCCAAACTCCGAACAAAATTATACTAGACTTTTTGAGACAGAAGGTAGCCTAAATGCTTATAAAGGCTGTCTTTTGTCTCAAAAAGTCCTTTGGGTGCAAGTTAAATCATGGACAATAGTTAGTAGAATATAATAATTTTTTACTGTCGAAAGAATACAGGTTTCTCTAAGACACTGTTGACTGGTCGCGTTTCACTGGGATATGTGTGAAGCCGGATCCAACAGCGAAAGTTACTCTGCCTGTTACCTTTTCACGCCTAAAGCGCTGAATTGATTTCGATAATATTTAAAAAGGAGAGATCTTTCATCCAGAAGAAGAATACAAACTTATTGCACCTTTTCTCTCGATAAAGTTCTTTGGAATTCGAACGAAACCGCAGATAACAATCAATATAATGTGAATATTTAACATAACATACCATAATGCCTGTATTTCCCGAAGGATTAGGCAGAGGTGTACTAATATAGACCCACAGTTCGACGATATGTTTAGGTCCCATGTAATTGGAGGCGAGCCTATTGCAATCAACCGGGCACAAGTCCAAACTCTATTGAGAATTTCATAGACAAACCCAATATCACGAACCCAGGATCTCCAGACGTGCTTGGGACCACTAGACTAACGAGGCAGTTTTCAATAATACTGACCTAATCAAGCCTCCAGTTCGTTCGGCTTTATGTGTGTGTGTGGCGAATGCCCCAGCCGTCACGATGTCGTGGAAGCCCGTCTTGTTCAGCGTATCGTTATGTACCCACATACGCTGCAGATGTAGGTTTATTGGAGCGAATTCTAAGCTTGCGTCATCTGTAACAGTAGACGAGTAATCATGTTTATAATATCATGTCTCATTACAATATGTTAGGTATCGAGATCCTTCTATTTATAAAATAGTTTTCACTTTACAAATAAAAAACCGGCCAAGTGCGAGTCGGAGTCGCGCATGAAGGGTTAAGTACCATTATCTATAAAAACGGCAAAACAATTATGTCTGTTGTATGGAAGCCCCCCATTTTTTTTGTAATTGTTGTTATAGCGGCAATAGAAATACATCATCTGTGAAAATTTCAAATGTCTAACTATCACGGTTCATGAGATACAGCCTGGCGACAGACGGACAGACAGACAGACGGACGGTCAGCGGAGTCTTAGTAATAGGGTCCCGTTTTACCCTTTGAGTACGGAACCCTAAAAATATACCCCAAAAAAAATATAAAACGAGTAAATTGAAATGCCAATACTTCGGTGGCGGCGACACCGTCCCTGTGTGCCAAGATACTAAGACATATGATTGTATTATCATATTTTATAAAATTTGCTAGATTTTGGGGTAATTGTGGCAATTTGGGCACAACAATCGTGAATTTTAAACTTCATTAATATATTTCCTTTCACGAATATTTAATGTTTCTTATTTTATTTGGTGATGTGATGTGATTGGGATACCTGTATGCCCCTTTCAGGTCGGACAGGTCTTTTTTTATCATAGTGTATAAACGACTTATACGACGTGTTATAAGTTTAACGTGTGTATCTGTGTGTTTGTCTGTCTGTTGCATCGTAGCACCCAAACAAATGGACCGATTCTGATTCCATTTTTTTAGCTTGAAAGGTGATTAGATCGAGAGTGTTCTTAGCTATGCTTGATAGCTGGCCAGCCGTTAGAAGATTATCAGTTCATGAAGGAATGTGGGGAACTTCCATAGGTCTGATCGATTTGAAATTTGGTATCCTGTTACTTCAATGATATTGCGAAAATTATTAAGAAAATGGTAACCAGGACTTATGCTGCGCGGGTTTTTCAAATTTTAAATTTAATGTTATTTAATATATAATTTATTCATCGGTTATTGAACAATCCATGAAAAACAGCTAAACTACATACAAAACTACTATTATGCATCTTAATTAAGATCATTATCATCAACCTATTATATCCCACTGCTAGGCACTGCTCACCTCGCAGCATGGGAGGGATTAATTAAGATGTATTCACGTTATACTATAGCATATTTAAGCAGTCCCACTTTCATGATCACCTTGTATATGAACTCGATAGTACATACATACGCCTTTCACCCACAGGGGTAGGCAGAAACTATAGACTGCCACTTGCTACTATTCTTGCATACTTCTTTTGCTTGTTCCATATTCATACATCTTCACCTGACCTTTTTGACTCTATCTTTTTGACTTCTATCTCTATTAACTCGATAGTAATAATTATTAATATGATAGAATAGAATATTCTTTAGTGCACATCAAAAAAACTAATATGTTCAATATTTGTTAAACTTTTTTTTTATTTCATCATGTCATCATAATTATAATTCATCTAATATTCTTCAAATTTTTAATGTTTCCTTTGAATCTTACCTTTCTTACTGCTCGCTTTGAAGTACTGGTTCTCCATGTTAACCATGCACCGTCGCGAATGACAGTAGTGTTTAAGTAATGACACGTGTGTGCTGACCAATTCTAACTGCCTGGATTGCCACTGACCACATATCTCTCCTACTGATAGAAGCTCTTCTAAGAGCTCCTTTTCTCGCTGAATGTAGATATCTCTGCAAAAAGGTTACACGTCAATTGATTGAAACAGTCCAGATTCACATTTTTATTAGACAAATCAATTTTTACTTGTTATAAAGACCTATTTCACCATGTCTGCGTAGCCGTTACTCACTGGTATTCACTGAATAAATTAAAAAATGGAATGGAATTTGTATCAAATTAACTTCCAAGTAACTTAACATGAACTTTCTCGGAGGTGGTGAAATAGGCGCTTAATAGATGAAAATTAAGGTTGATCAGAATACTCAAGGCCTACAATGAGCAATGACCACATTCACCATTACATGTTAAAGATATCGGAACTTACAGCAGTTGTATGGGCATTGTATAGCACAGTTTCGGTTCTGCCATGATTTCATGTACAGTGATGTCGCCACCAAGCCCCGAATGGAACCTATACGTCACTTGATGACTATTCACAAAATTCTGCTTCAAAAGACTTCCATACGATGGGAACTTAAGCTTCAACCCTAATCTCGGGGGTAAAGATTGTGAGCGACGATGGCACAGAACTTTCTGGGGTATGTCTATACTGTTCCTATCATTCGAGTGGCTAGGGCTGGTGCCGATGTATGAAGGTTCAAGGCTCCATCCGTTTATAGTGACGAAGCCAACTGACTTCTGGTCCCGAGAAACAAGTGCCACGCGCATTCTTTGTGCTTCCTGTGGGGAAGGTAGTAACTTTGAACAAAATTTAAAGATCCTTACATAATTATTTTGCTTTTAACGTTATGTACGTGTTTCTGTGCTTTTAATATTTACTTTACATTAAAAAAAAATTACTTTAAACTAAAAATTCTTTTCTTCCAAACGTAATACCGAAATAAATCGTAATTCAAACACAATTTAATCAAATTGTTTTATTATTCGGTTTCCGGTACCGTTAATCTAGGTTCCTACGTTGCCATTTTGTCCAAAATACTTCATAGGAAATAAATGCAAGCGAATGCAATTTTTGATGAAATTACCAAGTTTGGCACGATTTTCCGGTGTTTTATTTCCTATGAAGTAGTAATAGACGAAATAGTATCGTAGGAACCTAGATTAACGGTATCCAAATCCGAATAATAACATAATTTGATAGAATATTGACTGGATTACAAATTATTTGGGTATTACGTTTTTGTGGGCAATTCAAGCTCCGCCGGACCGTTAAGCCTCTATCTATGGTGGAACAAAAAAATGGAGTCAAATGATAGCCAAAGAAATATCAACAGTATATGTACGAAAGCAATATTTTGCCTCACATAACCATTGCTTATTTTGGAATTATTGTTGTTTATATCATTAATTTTACAATTTATAACCCATGTGGAGTTCTAGCATTACATTAAGATATTATCAATCACCTGTATAGTGCTGAGAAGCATGGAAGTGTATCCCATTGGTACAGCAGTCTCGGAGACCCGCTCCTTCACATCATAAACCACGATGCGTACCACCGCTGACCCCGTGAGACCATCACTAGCACGGAAGAGTATAGTCTTGGAGAAACACGGGTTACTGCAAGTCTGCCAATATAATAAACAGTGGAATGAAAAATAGTAAGTGTCTTTTCGTATATAAATCGTCATTTTGATGGTGAAAGAATATGTCAAGTTCTTCCATAAAATTCCTCAAAAAATTCTGGTCGTCAAGACATTAAAAAATTATCATTACTACTATAATTTATATCCATTACATTACAACATTTAGATGTATTTCTCGAATGGTTTCGAACCCAGAACCTATAGTGTAAGCCACGCTTACGTACAATAGACTAATGAGACAGTTAAACCGTGAAGAATATGAAGTAAACAAGTTGGTGTTGGTGACTATACTAGCACTTTTGGTATCAGACATATCCTATAATTTGTTTTCGAATTTCAAACAATTATTAACCTATTCAATTATTTCTTTGGAATCACAAGAACGTTACTTACCTCAACGATTTCGGTAGCGCCATATCTTATGCAAAGCCCCTTATCATATCTCACATAGATCACGATGAGAGGCGAAGGGGGCTTGCCATGTGTGTCACATAGCAAGTTGTCGCAAGACAGTGCTAACTCGCATAGTGGCACTTCATTCATATCTGTCAGATAATACATTTTACAATGTAGGCATGGATTGTGTGAAACACTATAAGGAAGAGCGAGTGTCGCGATAGAAAATATTAATGAAGGAATGATATTTGATATATTGATATATTTTATTTATTGATTTCAGGAAATACAGTATTACAATGATTATAAAGACACTGGACCCCACACTAGGATACCCTGTGTTGTGGAGCCCAGTCTCTTTCGCCTAACTAGAGTAATAGTTCCAGTTTTCTTATATTATATAAACATAATCTAATGTTTATGAAAAATAGAATAAAAAACATTTTGTGTGGTATTAAGGAGGTATGAGTACACGAGTGTGAGTGTGTGTCAATGTTGTGTATGTGCATATTGTTATGGATAGTAATACATATGTAGTGCCTAACTATTTGATAACAGGACATATTTGTGTAATGAAGTACTAATGAAATAGAGTCAGGGCTTTTTGTCTTTTAATCAATTGTTATTTATTTTACTCTGCCCTTCTTGGAAGCATGGCCTTTGGGCATGCGTTATACCTGGCTGAGCCATGCATCCTCCATTTTAGATCCAATCCCAATAATCCTAGGTACAAATTATGTAAACCTTACCAGTCACAATACCCTTCTGCAATCTATAAGTAGCTATGTCTAGATTGGGTCTGATTTTGTTCAGTCTTTCCCTCAGAGCATCTGCCTGTGCCTGAATGTTGTCGTATGGCGCCAACTCTATGGCTTTCAACCATAATGTCCGTTCAGACTCATGGAACGTTGCCATTTTATAACACACACCATTCTCCCAAACTAAAAGAAAAAAATATTTACTTTAGACCTCTAAAATAGTGTTTACACTCATATGTCATGACACAGTATATTTTTTAGCATTCCGTTACCCTCAGTCAGAGGGATAAACCTCTTACGCTTTTTTACGTCAAAATTCACACGTGGTCTGCAAGGCTAATTTGAAATTAATCATGTAAGATTTTCTTAAGGTCAATGATCGCAAATTGAAATATCTTAAAATTTAATGGGCAGTCATATACTTAATAGTATTACTATTTTCCCGTAACTGTAATGATTAAAGTAGCTTGCCGTGATACCCAAGTCCCAAAAATCCAGACTGTATATTTTTTACCATTTGGTGTTGTCACGACCTGCAGACAAGAACTTGCACGTAAAAAGGCAAGGAAGTGAGCTTTTGTGAAATGATTTCTCATTGAAAAACTACTTTTTACGTAATTAATGGCGATATGTTGATTGCAGCATCCACGGGTAGGATGTTAAGAAATATGAACAAAAATAATTACTTACTGATTTGAAAAGGCCAATGTCCATTCTCATCTTGAGATTGCACTTTGATCTGATGATGTCCTAGTACTATCACTCCCATGGGCTCGTACCATGGTTCTGGTCCCTTCAGGTAAAATAGAAGGTTTCCTCGCAGACGGAACCATCTTACAGAACAACCTGGATTAAAAAAAATCATTTTAAGATTTATTAATATACACTAAATATGTTTAAATCTTGCTGTCAACTCATCAAAGAATACCGTTTGCCCCTTGGAAGTTTGGAACACCCTTATTCCGCCGGAATAGCAGGGACTTTTTTCTTTCAATTGTATAGCTTAATTTTAGTATTGTCGTGTGTACAAGGAACTATTCAAAAATAAAGTCTTAATCATGTCTTCTATGTGTTATTCTATACCATTCATCTGAATGAATATTCATTTAACAAACAAATATTCAATTTTATAATTTAACATTAGCCATATTCGCAAATACACCACAGATTTAGTTGGTAAAGAACAAAATTGCTTCAGGCTGTTTCACTGAATTGTCACGAGTCACGTCGTGAAGACAATTAACATTATTAATAGCAGTATGTACAGTCAACAAACGAGATGGGTATGTAGGCAACTAACGACTTTTGTGTTTTGACAACGATTGTGTAATAATATATCACACAATATGTGTCAAAATGCAGATGTTGTCAGCTGCCTTCATATTAAACGGTTTTGCGAATAATTATTTATAACGCAATCTATGCCAAGAAACAGATATCATAGGATGCCAGCATAATAATAATTATGTATCTGTTATGTTGACTGTACATCGTAATTTATGGATTTGTTGTACAAGTACAATACGCGATTCTAATTAACCGTTTATTTGTTTTTAACTATTGTTTATCAAATAATGACCAAGTGTGAAAATGTCTAGCAAGGCAAGTTTTTAGGTGGCGGTGTTAACCATGTGTGAGTCCATAACTTCAAAATGTGAACAGAGATTATGGGATGACATTTGGGAATGTGTAATTAATGATTTCATCATCATTAACTGCCTCGTTAGCCTTGTGGTCCTGAGCGCGACTGCTACATTAGAGGTCGTGGGTTCGATTCCCAGGTTGAGCAGTGTTATTGGGTTTTTCTATGCAATTCTCAGTAGCAGCTCGGAGTTTGGAATTTGACCCGGTTAATGACAATAGGCTCGCCACCTATCATGGGACCTACCAGAGAACTATGATTGTACAGAATACAGGTGTGATGGTATGTTATTATGTTATGTTAATAATATTAAACATTAAACATAGTTGATAAAGATGGTTTTTATCAACTCATAGAATTGTAAATAGAACATTTCATATGTGCAGGTTATTATATGACGTCAAATAAACAGACGTAGATGTGGCATTGTCAAACAATGATATTACTTACTCCAATGATAAAAGAGATTTATATAATGTTGTAAATACTAATGGTTCCACTTTACTTTATCAGTAATCAGCAGTACCTATCCTGTTATAGGTACTCCTCATTACTGATAGAAAACATTATTTCAAATGAGTCTTAAAACAAACACCTGCCTGTGGTGGTTAAATATGTGAGGTTTAATTCTAACATCTAAATAAATATCTTTTTGTGATTTTTTTTTGCATTTTCCATGCTAAGATTATTAAGTTATTTAATAGTAAAGGAAAAAATTCAATCGCGGGCAGGATTCGAACCTGCGTCTTCTGGTTTGATATACCAGATGCTCTGACCTCTAAGCCACCGCGAACCCTACCCGCATGATTGAAATTTTGCGTTCACATTCTGAATTTACGTCATAAGGTGACGTTTGGTGACATCTATGAGAGGCAAGTTACCTTACCTCTCAACCGACACGACTTACTTTACAGTCAGTTCAGTGTCGTACGATGCCACCCTACCTTTTAACTATCTTTTTGTGATTTTTTTTGCATTTTCCATGCTAAGATTATTAAGTCTAAAGTTAATCTAAATAAATATTTATGAGCTGTACAATTCTAATATACCTATAATAAAATGAAGGATCCTTTCTATATGTTAGACTAGACCAGTGATTCCTAAAGTGAATTCCAATAAAATTCACCGGGGTTCCTTTGTTCAGGATTACATACTATACTTATTTGAAATTATTCCAGTATCTTTTATCAATTTACCTGTACAATTATGGACTAATGACATAAAACATTTTTTTAGCGTTCCAAAGCCTTAACAGTTTAGGAAATGCTGAGGTAGACCACTAAATTATGGATTATTTTATTCTAAAGTTTCAGTCCTAATGCTCTAGTTAACAGATATCTATACCTATATTATATACACATAATAAGAAAGCAAGTATATATTTGCTATAAAAATATTGAAGAACTGAGAATAGAAACCCAAAAAAAATATATCATTCTGAATGTCCTGTCTGTTTGTTTGTGTGTATATTTTCCATGTTCAAAGTTTATACTATGACTGTTAGAAACTCATTAAAAATTGCCATTGACAATAAAAGTTTTCCTCAAATTATTATTATTCTGCATACCACGCCTAAATATAATAATTATCAGCTATGCCATCTAATGTTATAACATCTAATATCTTGTTTATTTCCATAGACTTCAAAATATTATTCATTTAATTAAGAAACAGGGCTTCTTTGCCCTCCTATCCCATAAAAAAAACACACTGGCAAACAAAAGGTCTAATTTTAATTTGATAAGCAATAACAGGAAACCCAAGGTACTTCAAATTTGTAGCAGGCTTTTGTGTACTCTTGCAAAAGTTAGAATAACACAAAAGTCTATAAATAATATCACAATGTAGTCACGCAATATGAAAAAAAAATTATTTTCACACAGTTTAACCCTGATGCCCTTAATTTTACTTTTAATATTTTTCACTTTACTTTAATTTACCACTCAAATTTGTGCATAAAGTCAGAGTATAAATTTATAATTTGGTCAGTGACCTTTTTATTTCAATTTTCATTATGAAGTAAAATAATGTGAACTCAGATTAGTGTAACCACAATCTATGAAAAAATTACAATAATTTATTGAATCAAAGATGATGTTTATGATTTTTAGTTTGCACAGAATTTTTATAAAGTGAAACTCCTGTAGAAGCATAATGTTCAATGACAATTATTATTTATGCAGAAATTTTTGATCAGAGAAGGTACAGAAGTTAGAACTCACCCTCGGATCTTCTGAAAAAACCATCCTGCCTCTCTTTGAGTACCAGGACACCTTCACGGTCGAAATTTTGCGATGTCTGAGATGCTAGCGCAACCAATTCTTGTTTATTATATCTCATATTTGTGAAATTTACAAAAATATCATCATAAGTGTACTGCGAAGGTAAGCATAATACATATTCAAATTGAAATCACTATTATTCCAAGTTCGTGAATTGTAGGTATGCCGTTGCCGGATATATTTTTCTTTACATCGATTATATGCTCTGATGCAGCTGATGTTATGAATAAAAGCTGTGGATAAATTCACGACATTTTGTTAATGTTTGTTTTTTAGGGTAACTCCTAAAATTTTGTTCCTGATCCTGATGATCCACTCAGTAGAATACAACAGCAAAAAAATGCGTGACAGGACAGCACTGACAGCTGGCCGCAATGTTTAGTCTTTGGCAGGATTCTTGACTGCTCATTTTTTCTGAAATTCTACTAAAACTTAAAATACCTACGTAATATGACCGAATGATAATAAAATCTACCAATCAATACCCCCAGTTCGCCCTAATGATAAGGCGGATCGTTAACCTGAGCCCACGAAATTCATATTTCAAGTGCCTTTCGCCGTTTATAGGTCTATAAAAAGGTTTTAGTTCTCAGTTGTGAATGTTGTATACTTAATGTCGCGATTACTACTGCCATGAATCTAGAACTTAAGGCGGATCGTTCACCTGAGCCCGCCAAATTCAAATTTCGGGTGGTTTTTCGCAGTTTGTAGGTCTATAATAAGTTCTACATTCATCGAAATAGTAATTGCGATATTAACTATACAAAATTCAATTTTTTTTTCTAAAACCATTGCTTAAAAATCATTATTGTAGCTAAAAGTAGTGTAAAATGTCAATTTTGACCAATTACACAGATTGCGCTAAGTTTTTGGCTTGATAAGGATTTATAAGTAAAGGTTTTAGTTCTCAGTTATGAATGTATAGTTTATGTCGCAATTACAACTGCCATGAATCTAGAACTTGTTATAGACCTAAAAACTGCGAAACTGCGAAAAATCACTTGAAATTTGAATTTCGCGGGCTCAGCTAACGATCCGCCTTAATATAAACCTACAAACTGAGAAAAATCACAGTAGCTATATGGAGCCTATGTCAAAATTCTATCTATAATAAACAAATCTATCGACAGATTGAATATAGAAACTGGCTGAGTTACGCGATACTGCGAATTACATATTTACAGTAACATTTTTTTTATTCGTGATATGCTTATGCTTGGCTTAGCTTACTTATTTGATCTAATTAATTATTTTACGTATTTTTTAGATCTATCTTGGGTTTACTTCGTAATTGCTGAGTTTTTTTTTCAATTTTATATCTATTCAAACGTAGGCCGCTATGCCATTTAAATCAAAATATTTACTTTAAAAAAAATAACCGCGGCATTAGTCTTCTGAGTGTTGTCGGGAAACTGTATGCAAAGGTATTGATTAACAGAGTGATAAGAATAACAGAGGAGAATATATAGGATGTTCAGGCAGGTTTTAGGGTGGGGATGGGATGTATGGATCAGGTATTCTCCCTTCGGTGTATAGCCGAAAAATATCTGGCTAAGCACAAGAAAGTCTTCTGTGCTTTCATTGACGTGGAGAAGGCTTATGACAGTGTGTGGAAGGATGAATTTTGGTCAACGCTGGCTATGTATGGAGTGGACAGGCGCTTGGTGCGGGCACTGAAATCCATTTACAGGGATTCTAGTGCTTGTGTTAGGCTAAATGTTGCGTACACAGGTTGGTTTGATATCTTCAGAGGTGTTAGACAGGGTTGTGTCGCCTCACCATGACTGTTCAATCTATTTAAGGACAGTTGTTTGGCAGACTTGAATGAGACTGATTGTGGGTTGAGAATGGATGAGTTACATCTTAAATGCCTTCTTTATGCTGATGATCAGGTTCTACTTGCATCGTCAGCGGAAGAGTTGCAAGACATGGTAACTTTAACGAATGAAGCATATAAGATGAAGGGCATGAAAATAAATGTAAGTAATACGAAAGTGATGGTTTTTGAAAGAGAAGATGTATGTATGTGTGATGTAAAGATAGAGGGTAAGAGTGTGGAACAGGTGAATGAGTTTGTTTATTTGGGAAGTGTGTTTACTAAGGATGGTAAGATTGATGCAGATGTGGAAAGGAGAGTGAATGCAGGAAATAAAGTGAATGGTGCTATGCATGCAGTTGAGGTTAATCAGTCCGTGTCAAAAATGGCACGGTTGGCTATCCACAATGGTGTGCTGGTACACTTATGTATGGAAGTGAATGTTGGGTATGACACAATCTCTTCTGAAGACATGAAAGTAGAATAAATGCAGTGGAAATACGTTCCTTGCGAAGTATGTGTGGTGTAACTCGGAATGATAGATTGAGGAACAGTGTGATAAGACAACGTTGCCGGCTAAAAGAATATGTAGTAACGCGTATTGAAAAGAATATGCTGAGATGGTTTGGACATGTTGAAAGAATGAATGAAAGACGATTAACGAAAGGAATTTATAAGGCGAATGTCAGCGGCAGCGCCGGTAGAGGTCGCCCTAGAAGGACATACGCCGATCTTATTGGCGAAATCCTTCAAAAAGGTCAGGTGTGTAGCACTCGCAACCGGCGTGAATGTATGAGAAGATGTATGAATGTGGAAAATGCAAAAGAAGTATGCAAGAATCGTAGTAAGTGGCAATCTATAGTTTCTGCCTACCCCTGTGGGAGAAAGGCGTGAGTGTATGTATGTGTATGTATTTACTTTTAACAACTTAGAAAAATATTTTTAGTCATTCATTACCCGTCCCAAGATCGGATGAGAATAGAAGAGGAGAGGGGTGCAAAAGTAGACCAGTTACTAACTGGAAACCATCTAATTATAGATATACAGTAATACCCATCACTTTCTTTGGTTACTTTGGTTTCAGCGGCCTACTGGCCTGTGTCCCAACGTCGAAGGGAAACAAAATACACTACCGCTAATTTTCGATCTAATTTTCATTTATGGAATACAAATTCTTTCATAAAAGAAAATCTTGTTCTGCCATGTTTATGCCCAACAACAATAGGTCAACGGATGGAAAAATAACATTGATTGGATAAAGATTGGACTTCGCGGTTTTCGGCCATGTTCACAGTAAATGTCATTTAAAGTCGCGCTACATATCCATACAATAATGCGTTCATGATTGTGGTGAGGCTGCCCCGGTTCTGCAGCGCCTCAGGCATGTTCACGGAGGTGCGTACCGCCTGTTTTCACGTGACAATGCGCTTGCGGAGTATCTCCCTGGTGCGCAGAGTACGGGCCAGCTCCAATGCAATCCTGGCGATGATTGCTGACAGGCTAGACTGCCCCTACATGGTGCACTGCTGCAACAGGCATGTGCAGGTAAGGCCGTTTAGCAGGCATTCTTATGCTTTGTGTGTGTTTAAATTTTCTATTGATTCTATTTATTATTGATTGTAAAATATTTGTATTTGTCTTCTATGGGCCTAGTCACTCGAAATAAATAAATAATAAAAGAAAATACCTTTAAAACTAAATACTATGTACCTATTTCGTTGTTGATTTACTATTATTTTGATAAAATTTCAATTTTCTGTTTCCGCCATATAAGTGACGTCATCACACGATTTTATATTTTTTTTGAAATATAAAAAATAAATAAAAATGCTTTGGAACTCGGGAAAATAAAGAAACAGTATTTTTGTTTTGGGGTCTTAATTTTGAAATGTTGTCAATTACCAAAACAATTGTATCGACCCGCTAGAGGGTATTTAAGTGTTTCTTTACTAAATTAAATTTTATGATAAATCTTTCACCGTTCAAGCTGTCAGGTTGTGGAATGCATTACCTGTATCCATACGACGTACCCAGTCATTAGTGAGTTTTAAAAAATGTAATGGTACATGACCATTTCTTATGATTTTTTCTGCTTGGTACACCATGGACTACCCTTAATCTCCCGTTTTTTCATATCATTCCTGTCCATCCAAAGGTTGTCTGGTAGATATTGCTATTAGCGATAAGACCGCCATTGTACCCTTAGTTTTTAAAAATTCTTTAATTTGTTTTTTCACATGGTGTGCAATAAAGATTATTCTATTCTATTCTAAACGTTAAATTCTTCTTCCACTGCCAGACGAGACAGGAAGTTAGTAGGTAGATACTAGTAATAGAATTATAAATTATCTGCGGGAGGTTATCATGGTAGGACCTCGGTAGAGTCATTAATACTTGCGCTACAAACAACACATACAAACAAGACCTACAAACTGCAAAAAATCACTTATAATTTGAATTTCGCGGGCTCAGCTGAACGATCCGCCTTAATGCTCAGAACAGTATTTGCTATTTCATTCGATCAGGACACAAAATTATACAATGAAAAAACATCGATATTTATGATCGGAACAGGGAGATGCTATAAACAGCTCGTCCGCCATTTACAATATGTGTAAATCAGTGTCAATTTTAGTTCCACAAAAGCACGTATAATAGCGCTTGAAATTGACTGTCATTTGTATGGCATAGTCAAGTACTGTAAATATTTAAAGTTTTTATTATAAAAAAGGTTCTGGCTTGGGTATAGCATAACCAGTAGTAATGGATTAATTACCATTCACATTAATTTTTAGCATGCGAATGCAACATTAGCATTTAATAAATTAAATGTAGGTAAGGTTGAGCGTAAATTCTTAATAGTTGCGTAAATTCTGTGAAGTGTGAAGTGAATTCATCGCGAGCAACGCGAGCGTGCACTCTCTATCGCAACCAGGGGAATACTAAATCTATCTGTTTCACTTTCACGTGAAATTATTAGCATTAGCAATTTAGCTTATATGAAGAATCAGGTTACTAAGGGTCCGGCGGAGCTTAAATTGCCCACAAAACGTAATACCAAAATAAATCGTAATCCAGACAATATTTTATTAAATTATGTTATTATTCGGATTTGGATACCATTAATCTAGGTTCCTACGATGCTATTTTGTCTACTACTACTTCACTGGAAATAATAGACCGGAAAATCGTTCCAAACTGAGTAAAGTTATCAAAAATTGCATTCGCTTACATTTATTTCCAGTGAAGTATTTTGGATGAAATGTAATAGTAGGAACCTAGTTTAACGGCTTCAGAATCCGAATAATAACAGCATTTGATTATGTATATTGTGTTTGAATTATGATTTATTTTGGTATTACGTTTGTGAGAGAAATTCGGTCCTCCAGACTCTTAAGCAATTATAATCTTTGAAATACTTCACTCAGGGTCGTATTTTGAACGAATTTGTTTGATTGTTTAATTAGTTTAATTTATTAGCAGAAATTCGCAGCGAACTGCGAAGAATGAGGTTCGCCATTATTTTGTTTTTACCTTTGATTTGCCCGTATTTAGGATCGTATATTGAATGAATGCGTGTGATTGTTTATAATAATTTGTGTGGCATCCTAATGCGAACGGGCTCTTTAATTCGTTTATTAACAATAAATCATATTTTACATACATAATAATTATTGTCATTTTAGCAAATAGCATAGCAATAGTAATTAGCATGTAAACATGCGAATTCATGAGGTTTACTCAACAATTCGCATGCTTAAATGCTTACTATCACTATTATACAGTCTAATAGCATAGAGAAATATAGAGATCAGTGTTTGGGAGTATATTATTAGCTACTTACATGGCTATTATTACTAATATTAAACAAAACATTTATTATTAAAATTATTACTACATAATAAGATCCGATAACGAAAATTACGGACACAAACATCGAAAAATATCAATAAAATCTTTTTCAATATTAGGTACTCCTGCAGGATCTCACATTAATTTTATTTCAACATGCGGTCTGCACTGTGACCGGCAAGAACTTTAAATTGTAGTAGGTATTTACGCTTCTTGGTGACCGGTGATTGAATGCCTTTTTCCTTTGTTTGAATGACAGGCTTCCTGTCATCGCGTCCGCTACCGCGCTTGTCACCGCTAAACCAACGCGGACAGCGTTGGTTGCGAGCCTGGCGGGCCACGGCCCGACAGTTGATGTCGGCTAAGCAAGTTGCGTTGCGAACTTCACTTGCACGATTCGGACTTGTCCGTCTAGTTTCTATGTAGCGCGGTAGATGTCACTACATGTTACTATGTTGGATAGTGAATAGGTCCCGCGATCGATCATACGCTGTAATAAATGATTTCAAAGATGGTTGAGAGTTCAAGAGTGAGCTCTTATCTTAAGGCTGTCACAATATAACAGTTATGTCACGTATTTTCTATAATGTGAAAACTTTCGACAAGTTTAACTCAAACTATACAGTTATGAAAAAAACGATCCAACCATTCAACAGTATTCAGACATATCTCCTTCGAATGGACTCAGTAGATGTTTTCATATTAAGGTGACATTTATTTACAAATATTTTTTTTGGTTTGGTTTTTGCATATTTATTTAGTGAAGAGCCTAATAAAGTTCAAGCAACTGTCTTTGTAGTATTGTAAATAGAAGGCTTTAGCTTATGTCAAGTTAATGGCTTGTGTCAAGTGAATGGGATCTTTATACATCACGTGACATATCTATCATAGACAACCTATCTTTTTTACTTCCACGCCCGGCGGCAGCTTGTGCTCTCGCTGAAAAATTATTTATTTTGTAATTTAATGATAATTACTTGAAAATGGACACAAGGAAGCTGACTGAAATTTTGCGTGGGACTATCGATCCAAATCAGAGGCAGCAGGCTGAAGAACAGCTATCGCAGGTGAGTTTTTCCAAGACCACATGCTCAGGCATTTTATAACGCGACTAAATCACACATCTGTGTGGCTCTTGAAGTTGTGTGACAGTGAGAGACTTTTCAATTTCGCCGTCTAATGACATGCCGCGCTGGTATGATAGGCAGCACCATGTTTTAGGTAAAGCTATGGTTTACTATGTTAGATTTGATGGAAATCCCCAGCATGTGGCAGGCTAGTCGTATATTTATTAGGAAAAGTACCTAACGCAATATACAAAAAAGTAGATAATTATAAAACTGCAAAAAGTCCTAACCAAACTTAGCAGCTCATGTAGTCATTAGAAACTATAAATAGATCTTACAACAATAATTGAAGTTCAGTTTTGGCGCGATTTCCTGGTAATCTGCTGATAATAAAATGTGTGTGTAGTTAGTGTCATTTATGAGCATCGAAAGAAATTTATTTATTACTGTCTTACATAGCTAAGAAGTAACTATTCTGATTAGGTAGTTTAGACAGAATAAAATATTATTATTCTTGTAGGCAGTAAGTAAGTACTGTAATGGTACAACTCCCCTGAGGCTACTGTGACCTATGGTACATAAATATCTTCAAAATTATAATGCAGATTTTCTCCCATTTGTCAATATTTCAGATTTGGAATGTTTATGGTGTGACATGTACAACTAAAAAAAACATTAAATATTAGTTACTTATTTTAAACAACCTAATTATGCTGCTGTGATTAAACTGATCTATAATTATATTGGTTTTGTCTCAAACACCTTAGGTAAAAATCTTGGAATGTGTTAATACCCATAAATCGCAAAAAATACAAAATAATTAGAATTTGGCAGGTCAAACTAATACCTTCACATTATTTACATAAAGTGTAAACTCATTTAACTGGTCAAATTTTTGTTGTTAGGCATTTGGATATATGAAAATCCAGATAATCTAATGTTTGAAGAGAAGCCCTTTCTTACTTACCTACATATTGCATAATAGATAATACTAGGTATTTATTAAAAATAAAAACAAATTATACTTATTAACAAAAAATGTTTATTATGTAATTATTAAGAGATACATTTTCAAAAGTCTATGCTTGAATGGATTCAACTTATATAAAGTTATAAATTTGATCACAGTTGGTAGTCTGGATAATCGCGAATCCTTATAACTGAGGGCTAGATAATCAAGATATCTAAATATGGTGAAGGAATTTAGTGGTACAGAAAATGATCATTAAATTTTCCATATGAACGGATGTTAAAGTAGTGATTATCAGTTTGTCCTGAATACACAAGGGAACAAGTGTTTGACATCCAGATTAGTATTCATATATTTTTGTTGGACTACCCTCACCTTTCACAAATTATCAAAGTGTTGTGACAGGTCTAATATTAGTTTTATTTAGTTTCATAATATCCCTAGAATTAGCCACAATTCCTAAGAATATATAATCCAAAATATTATGAATCAAAAGTTTTTTTTGTGTTTTTATATCAAGTTAAGTATACACACATTTTATGCATAAAAATATGGCTAGTGATCAAAGAATATATTGCCACCAAATAAATTTTGTTACATGTGTAGATGTTAAGTAGTGATGAGTCTAAAAAAATATGGAAGACATAAAAGCAGCTTATTGCTCCTATTTTGGATTTATAATTGGATATTTTGAAAAGTTGTGGACACCATAAATATGTTGTATTTCTTGTTAAATGGGACTTGTAACCCACTTTGGGTTAAAGGTAAACAAAAGAAAATGCCTTCTGCAGTTCCTATATTGTGGCGAGAGCCTTCCATTCATGTAAATTATTCCTATTTTTGCATGATTAATGTCTCTACTTACTTGAAGAAGGATAAATATAAAATGAAATATCCAAATTTGCAATCAAATTTTAATAAATTAACTGCTTCAGTCATACCAGAACTTTGGATGCAGAATGTCACTCAACATCCATTTTCTACACTCTCATTTAGACTTTTTTCCTGATAATCTTGGTGTGGTGCGTGATGAACAAGAGAGAAGTTCCATCAAGATGTGCGAACAATAGAAATAAGATACCAAGGATGGCGGGATCTAGCGATGATGGCAGATTTATGTTGGTTCCATAAAAAAGAACATTCAACATTGCACAAAAGGCAAAAGCAAAGTCACTACCGAAAAACAATTAGTGGACAATTTTAAATTAACGTCATTATGTTAAAATTTGTTATGCTTTTAATTTATAGAAATTGTTTAAAGGAATTTTTTGTACTTTTTTCAATGTTTTTAAGTAAGTATCTGTAAATTTCGACCTGTTACAATAAATTCACTTTCAGTTTCTAGTTATGTCAGACAATTGTAATCCGAAAAAAGTAACATTTTGTTAGTTGTATAAAAAAAAATTAAAATTTGTTCCCTTGTGATATCAATGCTATATCAATGCGATATGCTGTTCAACATTGTAATGATGTTTTTATGATTGTTTTTAATTTTAATATGAGTAATTATCATTATAAATTAAACATAAAAGAAGAGCTTTTTTTCTATAAACAATTGTGTTTCTATTCAACGGGGCGTCAATTCTTATTATATTTTTGTTTGGTCACCGAGCTTGCAATTAGCAACATATTACGACATTTAAATAAAATAGTAGGTAGAGAAGTATATTATATTTTTTAAAAAATAGTACATTTTGCGGAGTGCTATTGTTCCCCGTTCCCAAGAGCTTTGCTGAATTAATGTTACCATTAAAAATCATTGTCAATCAGGAATCCTTCAGGGAATTTTATTTTAACAAATTAGAGTGCAGATTGCCATAATAAAAAAAATATATTACAATGTTAGCCTATTTTTTTCATGCCATGTGCAAACAAAAGTCGATTTTAAGGTTTTTACCATTTTATTCCATTACCTACAAGCTCTGGATTAAGCCAAATATCAAACTTCAGAATCTCAATAATTAAATAATAAAAGAATTGCGATTGACAATATGAAAAGTGTCTTATGTTAGTTTTAGTAAATTACTATTTATTATAAGGTACGGTGGGACTGGCATGTACTTATGTATAAAAGTCCCTAATAATAAATAAAGAAAAATTTCTACTTAAATCATTGCAAATTAGTGATGCTAGGTACCTATTCTTGAATATTTTACTGCATAGACCATTTTGTACTGGGTTTTAGTAGTTTCTATAATGTTATTGTGCTACGGTATTTTGTTTACATTATCTACTTACTGAATCGTCCTGTACCAATCCTATACTTGTTCCGTAAGCACTACTTAAGTAAAATCTATTGTTTCTCATGTTAAGTGAATTGTTATTCTGTTTTTTTAAACTATAACTTTAAGTTGCTCCGTCGAACTAATTTATCTTTTCAAAGCAGATCAGATCATCTTTTAGGCCAATGTTCCATACTTTCATAGTTAATAAAACTCCATCATTAGAAATGATAATTATTAATATGGTAATTTGGCATGTCTATATCGAATTGTCGGTGCGCAAGCCAGACCCGCACTTGCCCAGTTTTTTGAACATGGCCATCACCCCTTTTAACTTTCACTATATCTTGATTATCCCAAACCAAAGGTCAATACTAACTAATCAGTTGTTTACTGATACAGTAATTTATTACAAAGATGTTGTGAATGAATGTTAAAAATATATTTTCCTAATATAAAAATACAGAGGAATGTTATTGACTCAATTAAAGTAAGGGGCTATATTTAGAATAGAAAATATTATGTACTTGTGTAGTTACCTACCCTACTAAAATAATAAAATAAAGAAATATTTCAGATACACAAAATCATTGGCTTTGCACCATCACTACTGCAAGTGGTTATGTTAAATGATGTTCCCATACCAGTGCGACAAGCAGGTGCAGTGTACCTCAAGAACCTGATCACATCAGGATGGCAAGAGAAGGAAGCAGAGGAGGGAGAGCCTATTCCCTTCAGCATTCATGAACAGGACCGTGCCATGATCAGGGATATCATTGTAGATGCTGTCATACAGGCACCAGACATAATAAGAGTACAACTTTGTGTTTGCTTGAAAACAATAATAAAACATGATTTCCCAACACGTTGGACACAAATTGTCGATAAGATCCACATATACTTACAAAACCCTGAGCCAAACAGCTGGATGGGAGCTCTTTTGTGCCTTTATCAGCTGATAAAGAATTATGAATACCATATTGCTGAGAAGAGAGTACCTCTTATAGAAGCAATGAACTTATTGCTACCTATGATGTACAATTTGATAGTGAATCTCCAAGCTGACCCTTCTGTGGAATCTGTACTCATACAGAAACAAATTCTCAAATGTTTCTATGGCCTTATAAAGGTAATGAGCTGCTTTTAACATGTAGAATTTCTTGTTAATATTACGTACATGTAAGGATTATAATATTTATGTTTTAGTACATTTTGCCCCTCGATCTCATTACAAAAGAAATTTTTATAAAATGGATGGAGGTGCTTCGTTCAGTGATGGAGCAACCTGTTCCTGAAACCACTCTACAAGTAGACGAAGACGAACGCATGGAGTTACCGTGGTGGAAGTGCAAGAAGTGGGCTGTGCACACTCTGTATAGGCTATTTGAACGGTCAGTCATTATTTCAGACAGTACTTATTTATTACAGGCTTTTTTTTAAACCATGAAATAATGTGATAATAAAATAATGAATAAACTGATACACGAGCCGACAAATCCTTTTTGTAGCTCTAATAAGGATGTGTATAGACTGTTTTACTACATGCACGTATGTAGACAGTTTAATCGATAAAGAGGGAGTGAACTTATAAAAGGTCATAATTATTCACTTAAGACAGATTTCCTTACAGCCCCTTAAGCACGTTACATCGGGGTGGCGAGTGGCGAGGTGGCGTGTATTGAGATTTACCACGTGATCAAATAGACCGGGACGTGTTCACTCACGCCAACGCAATGCCACTTTTCTAAGGGGCTGTTCAGCGGTATCTGTTTAATTTGAAAAATTCTACACTACGTTTACGCGGTTGCGTTTTCGCACGAAACAGAGATTCTTAAGATTAAGCCATCTTGGCACAGTTTCTTTACGGTATACTATAATTATTGTGTTAGCTTTTAAAAGACGCGGCAAACAAAATAATGCCGTGCCCACACTGGGCGCTATCACACGGTGTGTATACAAGCAGCTGTAACTCCTGCTCAAAGGTGTCAGTTTTACCAAAATTTTTAAGTACTGGGTTATGCCAGTTATTATTTGACCACGGGCTCTATGCTAGGCTATATGCCTCGAAGAGTTAGGTAGAGGTATACTGAATATACACCCACTGGCCACTGGCTTGTGTGCAGTTGTGGTATTACACTGTTACATTTTTAAATGTAGTTTAAGTAGATGTAAGACATAGACACATAGAAAGGACCTCTATTTAATGAATTTTTTTTTGCCCAATATAACCATAAAATATTTTCAACAGCTATGGCAGTCCTGTAAACACCCGTGAAGAGTACGTTCAGTTTGCTGAATGGTATCTAACTACCTTCACTGGTGGAATTTTGGAAGTTCTTCTGAGAATACTGGACCAGTACAGAAACAAGGTTTACATTTCTCCAAGGGTTCTTCAGCAGACTATCAGCTATATTGACCAATGGTAAGATATTTTATATTATTCGCTAGCTAAGAGAAATTCATAATTATATTAACTATGATTTATGATGCACACCATACTCACAGGTATTTGACTATGCATTTGGTGTAGTGGTTAGTGGTCTCCTCGCCGCCACTGTTTCACCGAGTGAGTTCGAGACCCGGACAAATATTGGTTTGATCTTCAGATTTTTATTTCGAGTCTTGTGTGTAATTTGTGTTCGTTAACTGTATGAATGTGGGACCCTCTGTGACAGAGGGCATGTCTTATTAAAATAAAACTAGTAAAGAAATTGGCGGTACTGACCGATTAGTAAAATTAGCTATACGAAGGTTTGAATAAACAGATATGTTACGATTAGTTTGCATTTTTTATGGAATGACCAGCGACTCGCCCGCGGTTGTCCCGTTCCTTAAGAGTCGTAGCGTAATGTTTTAAGTTTTTTTAGGCTATTTAATAGCCTAAATAAAATTATTATCTTTCTCGGTGAAAACCGTATGAAAATTCGTTCAGTTGTTTTTGAGTTTATCGCAAACAGACAGACAGACGCGGCGGGGGACTGTTTTATAATATGTAAGGATAACAACTTGTACAGAAATCGACATATTGTTTTCTAAACATCAATCAAAGATTATAATATAGAAATTGTGTTTGAAAATTGACACCATAAATTATTATAAATATATGGCGTGAACAATACGCGAGGTATTCCGTAAGATCTTAATAAAATACTTGATGTTTATTACGAAATGAATACAAATTGCTAGAGTCTATGTGATTGAGATTAAGGTTAATCATGAGTGTGTCTTTCTTTCTTAACTGAGTGTATCAGTAAAAGTTATGTATTTTGTGGTTATGTTTTCATACATAAATAACATACCATCAACCTGCTCGACCTGGGTATCGAACCTAGGACCTCTAGCGTAGCAGTCGCGCTTGGGACCACTAGACCAATGAGGCAGTCAAATAAATCAAAATAATTTGCGTACTCACTCATATTATTTTAATAATATGAGTGAGTAATTAATAATGTCGATCCTTTTTAATTTTGTATAAATAAGTGTTATTGTTGTAATATTAGGGTATATTTTCGGTCTTGTCCCCAGTGTCAGCCACGCTCATTCGTGGAAGCTGCTGAAGCCCCACATGTTCGCCATTATACAGGATGTGCTCTTCCCTCTAATGTCGTACTCCTTAGCCGACGAGGAACTATGGGAAACCGATCCCCATGAGTATATACGAATCAAATTCGGTTAGTATCAAATATAAGAGGCTAATTATATTAATGTAATAATGTCACAGACAAATCTTAACCATGTCCGATTTTGCTTGCTTACAGTCTGCCAACTCCAGTTGGATTACCATAGTAATGTGTATTCCAAATAATCGATAATATTATAGCTTTTGTGTCATTGTTTTTGATAAAAACAGAAGCCCACGCTATAGGCGGAAGACAAAATCCATTCACTTCAATTGTGGGTGTTGTAAAAGACGTTTTCGTCGAGCTAAAATTACCAGTTTTAATGAATTACAAAATGATTCACAAATACATATATGGTTAAACATTGTGTTATACTTTGCCAGTGCAAATTGACCTCGCAATGTATAGGCATTTCGTACAAATAAAGTTCAGCTTATACAGCATGGAAAACACGATGTGTAAGCACATGTGTGCATGTAGTGCATGTCGTCGACAACATATTGCGATCATCTTTTATATTCAGTTAGACAATATAACTTTGGATGTCTGAAGTTGTACGAAAGTACTTGCGGAGGCGGTCAATTTTACTATAAACAAATATTTCGACATTTTTGCACATCATATTTTTATGTGAATTTACATGGGCGGTCGTTCGCAACGGCTTACTTCAGACACATAGAATTATATCGTCGGAACTGTACCAAGCAATGATTGCCAATACTCCTTTATGAATGAACATTGTACAATCAGCCTTTGAAAACCTTGCCCATACTTAGAACATAATCATAGTTATATTTGATTTAATTTTTTTCTAAGAGATAAGAAGTGTTAAAGCCCTTATTCGTATTACTACTAACCTCCACTTCCCAAGTTGGTTTAATAAGTAATACACAAGCGATAAAGACAGCTACATAAATATTAACAATGTAACACGTTTCATGTGACGTAAGTCCAAAAATGATCAATGTTTTCTTAATGTGATTGTACTCTAAGACTTATTGTATAATTAGGCCTATATTCAGCAGTAAGACGGCATGGTTCGATGTTATTTCATGATATCCAAGACATTTTTATAATTGTGTCATTATATTTTTTAGACATATTCGAAGATTTTGTGTCGCCCGTCACAGCAGCTCAGACGTTGCTCGTGTCATGTTGCAAAAAGCGCAAGGACATGTTAGAACGCACAATGCAGTTATGTGTGGAAGTGCTCACGAGTCAGAACGGCGAGTACGGACCGAGACAGCGCGATGGTGCACTGCATATGGTCGGCACATTAAACGACATCCTCATCAAGAAGAAGAAGTACAAAGAAGAGATTGACTCTCTTCTGAGCCAATATGTGTTTCCCGAGTTCCACAGCCCCCTCGGCTACATGCGAGCCAGGGGTTGTTGGGTATTGCATTGTTTTGCCAGCGTCCGTTTCAAGAGCGATCGTCTACTTCTCGAAGCCGTTCGTTTGACAGTCACGGCACTCCTTACCGATACTGAGCTTCCTGTCAAAGTTGAAGCGGCTATTGCCATTCAGACGCTTTTGTCCTCCCAAGAGAAAGTACACAAATATTTAGAGCCTCAAGTGAAGGCTGTTACTACAGAACTACTTAAAGTTATTCGTGAGACTGAGAATGATAATATAGCGAATGTTCTGCAGAAGATTGTACCTTTGTACACTGAACAGCTGATGCCTATGGCATTTGAGATCACCGATCATTTGGCCACTACATTCAGCAACGTAATAGAGACAGACTCAGGTACTGATGAGAAAGCTATCACAGCAATGGGTCTGCTGAACACCATGGAGACCGTTCTCAATGTAATGGAGGACAACCCTGAGATTATGGCCCAGTTAGAGAAGACAGTGCTGCGTGTCGTGGGACATATCCTACACCACAATATCATTGGTAAGTCACTATTTTCATTCAATTGACTGCAGTTAGCTGTGTTTTTGAAGTCATTACCATAAACTCTTATTATTCTACAGAATATTATGAGGAAGCGATGACTCTGCTCTGCAACTTGACAGCTAAAACTATTTCCGAGGACATGTGGAAAGTTCTAGAGATGCTTTACCAGGTGTTTGAGAAGGAGGGCTTTGATTACTTCACGGATATGATGCCCGTACTACACAACTACATCACGGTGGACACAAACGCGTTCCTGTCCAATGAGAACCACATCCTCGCTATGTTCAACATGGCCAAAGCTGTGAGTATATCCTTTATTTTCTTCCACTAACCCTCTCATTTAATTTAGTACTTCAGCGTACTACACTATATTCTATTAAGCCCCACGCGACTCAAGGCTTGTTCGCCAGTGCGGGTCTTTTTTAATTGAACATATTGTTATGTATGAACTGCAAATGCGAAAACTTAAAACAATATTAAACTTGACTTTAAAAAAAATTAATAGGTAATAGTTTATTCAGTTGTGCCATTTTATCCATTTATCAATCTTTTTGGTGGCGGTGAAGAGTGGATTCTCTTATATCCCATAAAACTAGTGTTAGTTTAGATTTTGCATAGCGGAATGAGATTTGACATCGTCTCTAGGTGCGCTCTCTGTCTAGCATAAAATTAAAACGCTTATAACTTCTTATTTCCAAACCAATTTAATTTAGTTTTTATCTTCAGGTCTCAACTTTTCCACGAGTCCATAAAAACTAACCAGCTGTCTAAATTACCGTTGGTAATTGAAGCTTAATTGCTGGGTCACGTTTGGCCATTTTATAAGAGACCCTATAGAATTTAACTTTTCTAAAAAGCAAAGAAAATACATTTTTGTTCTTGCAACATTTTCCCTAAAGGCCACGTTTTTACCCAATTGTTGTGGTTACACGTGAGTTGTTGGATCATATTTATGTTAGCCAATTTGAAAGCAGCCCTACAGAATTTAATTTCCATTATACGAAACAACGTGAAGACTTTTTTGTTCTTGCAACATTCCCTAAGGGCACGTTTGCACGTTTTTGTTTTGTTGCTTTCGTCTATTATGCGGCCTTACACGTGCGCGCCCTGCTGATAGGAAAAGCGATTGCGAATATTTTATTTCTTGTATACGTCTGATAACATTTGATCCGTCTATTATATTGTGTAACACTTTCGTATAGTAGTAACTAATTACATTTATCACGAAATAAATACTCACTAAAACAACCTATGTTCAACATACTGGTACATACGGTTTTTATCGCGTTGTATTGATATTATTTGATTCCTGACGATTCGGATCCTTTACAGCATCCATGGCCACGGGTAGACTAAGTTGTTGGATGTCTTAATGTTGCAATTACTAACAGCTACCTTACATTTATGTTCTACTTTACCGAAGTTTGATTTTTATACGAAACATATAACTTAACAAGTTAGGTTTAAGTATATGCATGAACAGAGAGTGGTCATCTTCACGTGTGCCTTTATTTATGTGCTATGCTAGGAAAGTCCTTTGACGCGGACCTACGATTTTACCGGACGAATCTTATCTGGAATTTTATGGCTATAGGACAGGGGGAGTGCTATGCCACTGTTACAGCAAATTTCATTTCTATAGGAAGGCGTGCAATTTAACGTAATATATGCCTACAATATTAAATCTTACTGATTGTCAATACATTTGCGATGTGCATGTTGATGAACTCAACTGTTGCTTTATTGGAACGCGGCCAAGCCGAGTGTTTTTATGAGAATTTATGCTTTGCAGTGTTATCAATAAAGCGCATAATTAAAAGTCTGAACTGCTTTAACTCAAATGGTATATTTCGTGTTTAGTACTCGGCGCCAATAACATGCAGTGTCGTGTTGCATTCACGCGAAACCATTACGATATTTATAGGCACCGTATGAACGTCAAACCTAAAAGAGAATATAGTGCTCTTTGCATATATGATCAGAATAATTTATTTGTGAAAAAGTAGTATTTCATAGTATAATGTTTAACAAGTAGCGAGCAGATATGAGATTGAAATTATATTACTACATAGTTGGCTTATCGCACTTAAATATGTCAATTCGACCGTTAAATCATTTAGGCATGTTTGAATTATCATGTTTTAACTTCTAAAGTAATACAAGGTGCATTCTATATTACATAGAAGCCTAACCTAACCTAATTTGGAATTTGAATTATCTATGAATGAAGAATGACGTAGACTGCATCAATATTTAGTGTCCAAGAATGCTAGTCTGTTTACATTTGGAAGCCTTGAACCTTAATGACTGGAATGATAAATGTTTCCATTTATATTACGGTAGGTGAAGCACTCCATGGTATAGAATATTAAACATGTTAGGTAGAATTTGTTTACGTTTACATGTATAATTATGATAGCCAGCTCGAACCAGTTATGCGGACAAGAGTTCCTATTATCAATCCTCTCAACCTTAATTGGCTCTAATCGATATTTATTGACAGACTGCCGTGCTCTCTTGTAGTCGTAGGGTTATGAAGGTGTTGTATTCATCAAATTCAAGTGAACTGACAATATGTTTGCTGTACTTGCAAGACTTTACAGGAGGTAAAATCTGTATGATAAGATGATTCTCTAATTTTGTCTTGGTGTATCTTCTCAGAGGAAATACCATCTATTTTATATATAAAAATCTAAAATCAGACTTTTAAAAGTATCTTTAATAGATCTATTTGCAGAAATAAATATAATTCATCATTTATGGTTTCGTATAGAAATTATATTTACTAAAAGCTTGGTTTTCCTGTACACAAAAGCTGAGCGCGTGTGAATTGTAATGTATAACATAGCACTTTTAACTACTACTCGAGTTGTATCAAAGTTCACTGGTGTATTATTCTTGCAAATTCAACAGTACTCCAACTTGGAATTTCGATGCGTAGAAAATTACAAAGACATATTTGTATTTTTTTATTGTATCTGCTTGCGTTTGACCACTACCAAACCTGATGTTATTTGACGCTTAAGTTATTTGTAAACACAATAAGTATTCTAAAATGAGTAAATATAGGTGTATTATATGTATCAAAAGTACATCAAATTACTACAAACTGTAAAATTTCCCCAATGGATAATAAACTCTATTATTTGGAGATTAAACTGAAAATCGATTTAAGAAATTTGATAGATTTGAAAGTTGTTAGTCTGATTTATTATCATTATAACATTTAATAATACATTCTTAGTCAACATCTACATCATCAGATTTGGATCCCATGATGAGCATGCTGTTGACTGTACTAGATTTTTCCTCGTACTTAGTTTCCTACCTACATAGTTTCATACTGCGCGTGATCCTTTGGTGTTGTTAAAAACGAGCGTGATTATGAGTAGTTATAAAGACAGATTAAAGAAACATTAGCTTGATGTCAAGGCAACATGCAAAGTGAAATTATGAAAAACTGTGCGTTTACAAATCATTTTTACATAACAGGTTGACCAGAGGTGTACTATAATCCATGTAATAAGAGTGAGCCTATGGCCGTTAAAAGTTGTATAGAAAAGAAAAAATATGTAATTCTTCAAGCCGGGAGTCGATCCCTGGATCTCACGCTGAGCTTGCGACCACTAGGTTAATGAGGCAACAAATTATTAAAAAAAATGAATTATGCTATTTTCTACAGCAAAAAAAATATTATTTACACCGCTAAGCGTATACATGGCGAATATTTCAAAACTTGATCTCTCGTACTTCCTCAATTATGTGCCTAAAATAAACTGACTAGGAAGATTATTAGGTTTTATTAAAAATATTTTATAATCACCATCGTTATGAAATAATAATTAGGTCTGAGAGATTATTTCGACGGCGGAGCGTATGAAGTGTGCCAACCCAGACTAGGCTAGGGCGTACCCCTCTCAGACCCGAGAGGAGACCTGTGCCCATCAGTGGCAAAGTAGAAGGGCTTGATGATGATATCTTTTTTTTATAAGAAGCTTACTACCAATGTGGGTCGCACATTACTGCTACTAAGCTAAATACTTGTGTTACGAGTAGGTTCACATTGGTAGTGCAATAGGTGGGTTTTCGAACTGGCAACCACATGATCGCAGATCCGACGCCCTAGCCATTAGGTTACCGCCTAATATAATAAATATCTATAACTATCAAACCTGTAAAGCCATATTACAGCCAGCAAAATATTATTAATTTATTACTACATGTTTTAACCATGAAAAAACACAGCCTCATTTCTGATGTATGATAATGAATGTTTTCCAATAGGTGCTTAACTCCGACGCCGAAGACGAATCTGAGATATACGCGGCGAAACTTCTCGAAGTGATGGTGCTGCAGTGTTCCGGCAAGATAGACAATTGCCTGCCTTCCTTTGTCGAACTGGTGCTTAATAGACTTACTAGGAAAGTGAAGACCTCCGAGCTTAGGACCATGTTGTTGCAGGTAATTTAAATTGACACTTAAAGGCAAGATTACTCGTAATATGTTCCACGCGCCATTTCGATGCAGTTAAATATACCTTTATGAGTACTCATTAATATTTTGTAATTTTGGTGGCATCGCGTTTGTTGTGAGCGATCGGCTTCTGCGCCACAGGTTGTGGGTTCGATCCCCTCACCGTCAACCCGTCTAGACGACGCGAGGATGAAGTGAAAACTTCTCAGATCTTTCGCTATATTCTGCTATTTTTTTCAAATCGCACGAACAATGGTAAAACAAATGTATCTCAATCTACAGGTCCTTATAGCTATCCTGTATTGCAATCCACATCTGCTGTTTACGATCCTGGATAAGCTGCAGGAGTCTGTGCCCAACGCCTCCATTACTCAGCACTTCATCAAGCAGTGGATTCACGACATTGACTGTTTTATGGGGTGAGCCAATTACAATAAAAAATATAAATAAATGGTTGAATTTTAGATATCTAACAGCGCAAATGTAGGATCAATACATTGTTTTTACAATACCCTTATAGGTAATGTAAAACTTAGCATTATCATGTTTTAGACGTACTTGTAATACTAAATAGATTATAACAAATCAAAACTTGCTTTCCAGGTTGCATGATAGGAAGCTATGCGTTCTCGGCATTTGTACACTATTGGAGATGGGTCCCCAGAGGCCAAACCTCGAAGATATCGTGCCTAAGCTCTTGCCGTCCTGTCTGGTGTTGTTCGACGGACTGAAGCGCGCCTACGAGGCGAGAGCCGAAGCCGATGAGGAGACTTCCTCGGAGGAAGACGAAGAGGAAGACGATGAAAGTGAGAATTACATTACAGATTTTTTTTAAATTTTGTTTGCTAGTAATGCTACACGGCTTCCCTCTTTAAGGCTAACCCTTTAGACGTACGAATTGTAGGGCGCGTCGTACAGTCATGTTGATAGCTATTTTAACAGATACGAAATTATAAGGCACGGACACCAATAATACTAATAAATAAACTGTGAAATTTTGAAAGGAAATTGACAATCATGAATATTTTTAGAGGAGCTATCAAGTGATGAAGATGATTTAGATGAAATGAACAACGAATACCTCGAGAGCTTGGCGCGGATGGCGGTCAAGAACAGTGCGCAACAAGGCATCAATATGTCTGCCAAAATCGAAGACTATGAAGAGAGCGACGATGTGAGTCCTCTTGTTCATATAATTTGCTTTTAACAATGTTATGGTGTCAAGATAAGTCATAAAGCAACCCGCTAACAATGTAAGTGCATTAAAATTATTGGCACTGATGACGCGCCACTTAGTTAGGTACTTGGTATGGTATAGCGGGCTATTTCCCGCATTGCGTGCGTATTTTGCGTGCGATATTAGGTAGGTCTAACAAATAACTTCATTTTTTTTTTTATTAATCTTATTATTTGTTATTTTAAGTAAAGACAGAAAACATACTGAACGATTAAGTAATTTGATGACACGTTTCGCGCACCGGATTAGCGATCGGCTTCTGTGCCACGCCGACTTTGTCTGCGTGGGCTTCAGAATAGGGCCCGATCTGGATAAAAAGTAACCTATTCTAGACTATAATCTATCTCTGTGCCAAATTTCATCCAGATCCGTTCAGCCGTTCTAGCGTGAAAGAGTAACAAACATCCATACATCCATACTCATAAAAATTCACGTTTATAATATTAGTAAGGACTAGTGATATCTAACATCTGAACATTTATTACACAATTTGATTAGTGCAAGTATTATTGAAGCAATTCATATTATACATACCATCACACCTGAATTCCCAGAGGTATAGTAATGTACATCCACAGTTCGACGGTATATTAGGTCTCATGTAATAATGGGCGAGCCTATTGCCATTAACCAGGGACAAATACAGACACTGAGCTGCTACTGAGAATTTCATAGAAAAATCCAATAACACTGCTCGACCTGAGGATCGAACCCAGGGCCTTTAGCGTAACAGTCGCACTTAGGATTACTAGACTAATGAAGCAGTCAAGTTTTATACCTACATTTATATTTTAACGTCACCCCCTCAAATTGCGAATCTTACGCACGTTAGAGACAATAATATAACATTTTATACTAATTATTGTTGCCTGCGGTTTCATTCGCATTCCAAAGGAATATTTTTATTTATTACAAAACGCAGTTTGTCCCACTCCAATGTCCAATCCAGTTTATTAGGTATGAAACCGTAACAAACAGACAGACGAAATTACTTACGCAATTACAATATTAATATGGATTTAGAAATCAAATAACCACTAAGTTCCCAATTTCTCTCAAAATTTAAACGATTTTAAATAACCATAATGTATAGGCCTTTGGTGGAATTGTAATAAGGGTTTATTTGAAAAATAAAAATATACTGCTCTTAGGCTAGCACACAATATAAATTCGGACGTGATCATAGCTCACTCCTATACTAAACGATATTTTGATCTCAACATTATTTGATTATAAGGCCATTTTCAGACGATATACGTAGGAGCATCATCCAATATCTCAGGTCCGTTGTTGTTATAGACGGCGAAATAATAACTAAGTGTTTCTAACAGAAAAACCCAAGAGCCTCAGAAACCGCCGCGCTCGTGCCGACTAAACCGATATGGGAGCTAACTGTAAGAGTTTCTCACGGCCTTCTTTATTTAGAACAGTATTACTATGACCTATCCTCCCTAGTATATATGATTGATACCATCACTTAAGCTCATTGCAGACGTACAGCTGTAGCTTACCCAAGTACTACTACTGTTCATTGTGCGAAAATGTTTTGCTTAGATAGATTGCGAGTGCAAATCGCTTATTTGTACACACTTTGGTACTTGTGCAAGCTACTACGCATCGTGTGCAACACCCTTTATTTCCGACTTAGGAAGATAAAGGTCATATATTACAAGTGTTATATTCAGTCCTACGTAGGAAAGGGCGTGCCTACCACCATCACACCATCACACAGCATTATCATATTTAAAAGTATATCGAAAATTTGTTAACTCGAAAGCCCTTAAGAGTTGACATACTTACGTAGTTTAGTAGTAGTAGGTTAACGTTAGAGGTGTTACGTTCTGTTGTCAGGATGACGATGACTACGATGCCGAAGACACGGCGATAGAATGCTACACGACGCCGCTCGATGAGAAGGATTGCGTCGTTGATGAATATATCAAATTCAAGAGCACACTGCATGGTATGTATTCAAATGTTGTTGTTTAAAAGATTTTTTAACGGCCTGCTCTTTCAGCAGTCATAATATAGTACAGTAGAATTATTAGACTTGATACTGCTTGATACCCCTTTATAGGGCTTGGAACTTGATGTATTTGAAGTCGCAGTCAGTTTTATAGCCACACATTAATCAATAATGTTAGAATGAAGAGGGTGCATGTAGGTATGAAGGTGTAATGTATTATTTGCTTTAACAGCTCTTTCGACGAGCGAGCCAGCGCTGTATCACGCTCTGACGAGTGGGCTGAACGAGGCACAGCAGAAGCAGTTGAACGCTGTGTTCGTGCTCGCCGATCAACGCAAGGCCCAACAGGACAGCAAGCGCATCGAACAGAGCGGAGGTGTGTAGCTTTACATCATAAACCTAGCCTTTTCACAACGTAATTATGTTGTGGTTGGCGTCCAGTCTAATCAGATAATTTACACGAAGCTACTTATATCAGACCTCCGGGAATATAGCAAGCTTAACTGGTTGGCTTTTCAGGCTTCCTTGCAGATCGATTGATCAGCGTAGTTATTACTTAGCCAAAAACTCTCCATTGAGGCACAATTGTAAGGAAATTTAAAAATGTTCAAAACTAATTCGATCCAGTCTCAGTTGTGTAAACGTCAAATGATATTCTACTAAACTAAAATACAACGCGTGCGAGTGCGAGTGAGTTAATCTTACCTGTCCTTTGTTTCCAGGCTACATGTTCACCGTACCAGCCCAAGTGCCGACCAAATTCAAATTCGGATCCTAAACGAAATGTTGCAAACATTTTCGTTGTCATTTATCACACTTGTTGAATATAATTATCCTCCAATTTGCCGCTTACGCTAAACCAAATCGAATATGTAGGCTCTAAATTCTTCGTAATACGTTTTAGCATAGCGGAAAAATTTATCAGCTTTGCACTGAAGCGCCACTATATAAAATATAGGGAAATCCAATATTAATGGCTATCACGTGCGTAGGCGGCGCACCATGGCTTAAATTTCTAGTGAGGCAGACTGTAACTATATGAGGCACAGAGGCCGTAGTGGATTTTTGCCTAAGATCAGACCAAAAGAGGAGCATAATATTTTGCAAGTGTGTCTTTGAAATTTGAATACATATTCACGATAGTGACACGTCGTAACAAAAACAAGTTACTGGTTACAACCTGATTAGTAAGTGAAATAGGATTACAGTCAATTTAGAAGGCCTGATATTTTAAATTATGGCATTGTAAATATTCAATATATTTGAATACTGATATTGTTCTTTTAACATTCATTTAAGTTTGTATTTATTCTAAGCAGTTTTTATTAATCATAGTATATTTAACAAATGTACGGCGTGTGATCCTGCATTTGTATTTGTAGCCTAAGGCACTCTGTTGTTTCCGCTTCTACGTCGAGTAGATATGGCGTCAAATAATATAAAACTATGTTATGTTATGAAGCAACAATATCAGTGTTTTCATAGAGGATTTAAGTATTTGAAATGCAGGCGTCTTAGCCGTGACGCTCCACACATTGTTGTTTACACTGCAGTTATTAATGGTTATCGGGAACTGGATATTTCCCTGTGTTACATTCTAATACACAAAATTTGTTTATAGTTGGGTTCCGTATTAAAAAGCATGAATACAAATAATTTGGTTATTTAAGTTGATGTAAATACATTTTTATTCTTTGTTATTCTAAAACCGCCATTTATACTTACATTGTTTTTTGATAAATGTTGACTGATGAACTCATAATCAATGGAGTATAAATTCGAAACTAAAATAGAAAATGAAAATGCAAAATCCCTTTAAAAAGTAATTAGTCAAGGTTCCGGTGAAATGAGTTAAATATAAAATCAAAAGTAAAAAATTTTAAAACCCAACGAGGGGAAAATGCAAATATTTTTCTTGCTTAGGTACAGTTAACATAGGTTTTGGGTCATTTTGTCATATATGCGAATTCAATTAAAATAGTTAAGCTTAACTGAGGCGACTACATGGTTAGACATGGCTTTATCAATTTATTTATTAAACTTAACCGAGAACTATGCTATTGACAAATTACTTTTGCCTATAATATTGGCACTTTTACTGGAATGGTTTTGGCGGAATAGCTATGTACATACGTAAAATATTTTTACTTCAAATGAGATACCTAGGTACTTATATTCTTCACAGGAATTGATAATAATTATAAAAAATATTAAGTACATATCATGTTTTCTTGTTCTTCATTGAAATATTTAATGCCTACCTTAACTAATATTTCACTAGTATTACATCTGCAGCTGGACCATACGGAACCCTTACATTAGCATTTATCCAAACACTTTTTATTTAGAAAAAATGGGCTAGTAAGAAAACTATGTAACTTTTCTTTAATCTGGTCTCTATGCGTAAGAAGTACCTTTTTGCTATTTCAACCATAGAAGCCTCTGTTTCGCTCTTCCATTTTGAATATGAAATCCTAAAAATGTTTAGAATATAATTTTCTGCGTTACAATGTTTTCTTGCTGGCGTGTTTTTATTAATTTTTGATTTATCGCACTTAGTATAAAATACAGATTATTGTAATGCCTTATGCATAAATATATATGCGTTTCCAAACTGGCAATCAACTTGTTCAATCATATTTGTATTAAGTTTCAAAATTATAGTGTAGTTAGCGAAAATATTATTACTATACAGTTTAATATTGGTTAATGACGGATTGCGGTTATTAAGGAATGTACTATGTACTGTATAATATCTATTTGAAATAAAACACCGCTTTTGTACGAAGCATTTATAGAATTATTTGTTGGCTTAGTATTGGATAATTTAATTGGTTAAACAGTCATGGAGGATGAGTTGAGAGAGATGAGTTGTCAAATTTGCACGTCCTACGAAAATATGATTCCATCATGTATCACAAAATAATGTTGGCACTCCTAGTTCAGTTACCTGAATCTATGATACGTCATATTTCATTATATTCATTTTATATTCTGTTAACAGAAGCTACAAAATGAGCACAATGTTGATTATTGTTTTTCCAATACAATATTTTTAATTATGATAAAATTACTGGAATATATTAAGCTAATGAAGTTAACTCTAAATTTTTATATGTTACACTGTATTTGTTACCTAAATTGTTATTTAATTGGAAATGCTAACATTTCATGTTGTTTTGATGAGGCATAATGATGTGTAAGTAGTATCAATATAGGAGATGATAAACTTTGTTACTGTGTTCTTCCGGCTAGAGATGCGATAAGACTGTTTTGACGATACTAGTTTTTTACGTAACTAATTGAAAGTAATAGTGGGTTACTTGCCCAGTGGAACAGAGGCTTGGCTACTGTACCCAAGTCTAAAAGTCCTGTAACATAATATATAATATTGGTGTGTATACATAAAGTGATTGGTTAGAAATTAGCTTGTAAGTCATCGGAAGACTACAGATTTTGGGCCAAGCTCGTATATTTTTTATGTAATTAGCCATAGCTTTGAATCGAAATTAGCAAATTCTAACCGGTTATACTTAATTACTATGCATTATTTTACACAGCTAGATACAAATCGCCTGTATGTGTTATAATTTTAAATAATGTTCGATCTCATATACTACAAACAAATATACTCAGATCTTCCCCCAAGTGTTAATTAATGTGTTAGTTATGTTTCTGAAAGAAAAATATGTTTTTTTTTTATTTGAATTAAAATTGTATTTTAAATTCCATCAGTTGTGATAGGAATTTGTTACGTTTATGAATCAGGATGAAGTGGAGGTCATTTTGTCAACATAAACAAATGAAAAAGTACTATAATTTTATGTATGTAGATGCACACATTCATGGTTGTTACTTTATTCTGATTAGTCCGTTGTTACATCGATCGACAATTACGTGAATACATATTATTTTAAGTGTTACTAAACCGCAAGACGTCTAATAGGAAATCTTACTGTCATCACTATTGTCTGTATGATTTGTATTACTATTATTATTCTATATCGCAGCTTAGATGTATACACGATTATAAATAATCTGTATTTTCTATATATTCGTTTTTTATTTACATACCTTTGTTCATTGCCCCCTTAACCAAAATGTAACGAAGATTTTATTGGTGTCTGCTTTCGATTATATAGGTACACTAGCTGTACCCCCGGCATGTGTTACTTAATTTCAACTTTGAACTTTATTAACCGATTTAAATTATTTGTTCAGAATACGATTTGTATTTTTTCACTCAGCTTGGTATATTTTTAATTATTCAAACATTAGTCAAATACCCTATTATGACAAACGTACGGTCATCAGCACATATGGTATCCAAAATTTACAAATTTCTTCAATCTATTTTCAGTTTAATCTCCAAATAATGGAGTTTATTATCCATTAGGGAAATTTTACAGTTTGTGGTAACACTTGATGTGCAGTTGACTGTTAAAAGAAACATTCATATTTGTTTAAATGGACTAGTGCTTTTCCTCGAAGTAGGCTATTATCTAGTGGTATCAACAAACTTCGGCTAGTTTGAGAGAGTCAAAAAGGAGAAAGAGGAACCAAAGGGATCTAGTTACCGGTAAACTGTTTGAGGGCAAAATATTGAGCTTTCATTGTACCTATTAAAAAAAGTTGTATAAACAGAACAAAAATAAAGATTTATTAAAAACTGCTACGATACTACTTCTTAACTAGTAGGTACATATCTTGTAATAATAACTTTCTGGCTTAGCATTGTATTACTCATTGGCAATAAGTAGGTATCTACTTATAATAATTGAGTAGTTGATAACTTACCGAATCTGTAAAAAACCGTAATCTCATCATGAACGTCGAAAGACGTGCACTGCTGACCAGAGAGCCCTCCCCAATAGATTTCCATGGCGGTTACATGGCGCATTCACAGGCTCCTTTCCATCAGGCACTATGAGCGAGTGCATTCATGGGGTAAGTTCCTAACTTAAAATAGTCCTCTGTCATTGTCATAGGGGCACCTTCCTCCTAAATTGCCCATAGCTTCCAATGGGTTAATTGGCCCTGCGCATTCATCCAACGGCTTTCAGCTTCTTTAATCTAGGCCGGAATGGTGATATTTACCACCCCTTAAAAATCCAGTTGCATAAACACCCTTACAAAATGTAGTTTTTATTTTGCGATAGCTACTTATAATTATGATTTGACTTTTTTCTGAATTCATTGCTCACACACACATGTATGTCACTAAAAATTATTTGTACAAATTTAAAAAACTTCAAGCTTGTATGGACTCGTGCCTCATGCATGGGGCATGCTCGTACGATAAGAGATCCAAAATACACCATCGATGGGTCAAGCACTGTGAACGTGCCAGCAGTAGTGAGGGCTATGCTGGCAGAACCAGATAACAGCGGAAATAGCCTCATTCTGTGAGACCTTGATGGTTCAGAAGGAGGCTGCTTAGCGGGATCGTGAGAGAGGCGATCCTGCTCGGAGAAAAAGGCGCCGGGGAGCCAACCGCCTCGGCGCCTAACACGCCGAAACCCGAACGGGTGTTGCACAAAGGGGTTTTGGGGTGGTCTTTTAAGAGGACACAGTGCCCCCCTTCATCTGGTGATGGTGGCCACTGAGTTGGTTTAAGTTGGTAAAAATCCCACACTTTCCGATCTAATCCTCGAAGACCGGTCGCCTTTTGAAGGTTTCGCCCCGTAAACAAAAAAACGTTGAATGCGGTCAAGGGGTAGGACTTAGTTATAGTCCAGGGTGTAACGCCCAGAGATAGATATACTTACCTAATATTCCATATTTGTGGCTGGATCTCCCTTATAAAGTTACTAAAGTCAATAGTCTCCCCTGAAATAGTGTTTCATTCGAAAGAACAGCTTAAGTTCTTGGAACGACTTGTTTAAGCTGCTTTGGGACTTACTCGATCATAGAAAACACAGTAATCTGGAATTCTGGCCAGACTGCTGCTAGATTCCTTTCATAAAATTATGTAGGTAATTTGAATACATACAAGTTGCATACAACCTTAAACTATGCATACAAACAACAGTGATCTCCTTAATATCCTACTATAAAGTATTGTGGACATCAGTGACCTACAAGTATTATCACGTGGTAGGTCACTGACCTCTATACCTACTTAGTATTTTATTAGAGGTCAGTGTGGTAGGGACACATGAAAGTGGAGTATTGTTAAATTTTCAAAGATTGCTGACTATTATTTATAAGAATGTTAATCTGAACATAGGTAGCTAAATAAGTACTTACATAAAAAATCATGTTTGAAAAATTATCAGCATGTCAACACTAAGTGCCAAGGCCAGTGGAATGGTTCCCTTAGTAGCTGTGCCCAGGGGTCCTAATTGCACTTGCGCAGTACCTGCCACGGCGTGCATAATCGATATTCGCTCTGAAAGCGGCACCAGCTGCATTATCGGTCCTCGTTATCTTAAAATCAGCATCATTCCCGTTCTATCAAAATACATGAAATTGGGTGAGTAGCTCACTGTGGCAACCGGTATATTTATTAATAATTTGTTGTGTTCTACAGAATAGGATGTGCCCTTTAGATCTGGTGCCCTAGAAGCTTTTTCGGTGTGTGGTAGTTCAGATTAGGTGGTGTTTTTGATCTTGAGCTTATTCTTAAGTAGGTAACTACAGCATGTTCCCCACGTGCCCCTCAAGACGTTCGCATCTACGTGACGTCACGTCGCGCCACCACGTTAGAAAGAGATGGGTTTTCCATTCATGCCCAAGACTTGAATGACCTATCAGTTCTGTATTTAAAATGGATTAGATGGCTAGCTGTTGGTTTTAGCGTACCTAATAGGTCAAGCGGTTACTAGGTAGGTAGATTTATCTACTTAACCTTAACATATAAAGTCGTTTGTCTGACGGACTGACTGAGAAATTCGCTAAGAAAGGATTCTTGCAGATTTAGAATTTCTATGAAAGTCTTTGTTCTTTGAAGTTAGAAACATGAAAATTTTAATTACTTACAGCTACTGAGCATATAATTATATAGGATGACGTAGGTAAGTATTTTAGGGTTTTTGGATTTTCACATTGATACGAGGGATGAAATGGGTGGCCATTAAAAGTGCGGGCATGAGCTTGTATAGTACCTAGGTATATACAGTTAGTAGTAGCGATAATGTAACAGTAATATTTATCGATTTATAGAATATTGATGTCAAAATAGGTATTAACAGCAGATAATGTAGATATTGATGTAGGCACCTACCGACCTAAACATCGAAAATTAAACGAGTTCAAAAATTGTTTTAGATAAATTGTTATTCGTGTAAATAGCGGTTAGAATATTTTGATATGTATAATATAAGTTTGTACGTACATATGACTATAGGTAGGTAGGTAATTTTATAAAATACTGTAATAATAGGACATAGAATAATAATAATAGCGCCAGCTCTTTCATTTGATCTCAGTCGTTCAGAAACCTTAAAAGTACGGTACAGTAACGTATATTAGGACCGAAGGACCGATTACCGTTCTTGGTTAGGAAACGTGTCTTCTAGTTCACTGGTCGGAACCGTGTCTTGTCGATCGTTCAGGACATACACAAGACTAAGCAGTATTAAAGTTGTGGTCACAAAAGCTGTCTGCTTTCTAAGTTTACCCTAATCTAAATGTGGGATATTTTTTATTGATTTGGATCTGTTCAATTTCAATTCATGCGAACCACTACTAGTTCCAGAAATGAACGATCCTGATCACCAATGGATGGCGGGACGACCGGTTCCAAGGTCTCCATTAGCAAACAACCAGCGGGATGTCGAGAAGAAGGAGTATAAGCGGGGATACTTCAGCATCGTGGTGGCGACCATATTGGCCCGGGCACGCCGCGAGAGCGATGATACTGACGACATCACGGCGGCCGCAGCCAAGTGCAGGATCAGCGATGAACCTCCGAAACCCACCGCGAATAACACCAACCCATTCAAAATTTAAATTACTGTGAAATCGTCAACTTTGTTGTAACATTTGAGATCTTCTGTGTGTCATGCTATTCTGTCGTTCTCCTTCCAGTAGGTAACCTGGTTGTTCCTTTATCAGTGTTTCTGTATCCAATATAAATGTGTAGATACCTATTTAATGTCGTACAAGATAAAAAAAAACAGTGCATTTAAAATGAAATTTGATTGTTTCAAGTACTTATTTACATTGGCGAACTCACGGTTAACCGTACCTAACCTACTAGGGATAGTAGGTCGTGTAGCAAGTTGGTCACTTGTAATGTTTACCATCTCGTGGACTAGGTTAAGAACGGTAAAGGCTTAATAAAGTTTGCAAAGAATTTAAATTGTGATGCCAAAAATATTAAGTTTAAATAGCTAAGTGTAATTTAAAATATCATTACAATAAAAAAGTTGGTACCAATTTGGATGTATGTACTTTTGGAAATTTTTAATATTTTCTTGTTATAAATTTTGTTAACGATTACATGATGATCTTACGTGGAATTTTAAACCTTATATGTCTACTTGATGTCCACTATAGACCTATGATTGTCGTGTGCAAATAAATGTCTCTTGAAAAGTATCTAACATGTTTTAATACCCATTTTAGTTATATATTACATAAGTACCTGCTCACTAAGTATATAATTTCTATAATATGTACCTGGAGTTTAGGCGGGAAAATGTAAAGTGCACTTTGTCGGTTTTATATTATTATCCAAAACTTGTGTTTCTCCGAAGTTTAATGTGTAATTATAGTGGATAGTTAACCATTAAGTGTTCGTGAACGTGTGCGAGTGTAGGCAAATGATATAAAATTGAAAATTGACACTTTGTGTTCATTCCTAAACTCCATCGAAGCCTTAGTGAAGTTTCCACTGTTTTACTGGGGATTATTCTGTATACTTGACACTGGCAAATACACAAAAAGTGTGCCGCCATATCCCATAACGGGATTAAATAATAATAATATGAATTAGGTATAATTCTAGCTAAATTATTTGGTACTTCACCCCCCCCCCCCCAAGTGCTGTAGGGATATAAAAACTATTAAGGAAAGACCTCTTTAGAAAAACGAAAGTCGGTAGGCAGATATTCACTAGCGAAAATATAGGTAAGTAATTCTGCCTCCGATTATACGAAAGGAAGGTACCTACCTATCTAACAAAAAGTAAAAACAGAAAAAAAATATTTTAGGTTAAAAACGGGAAAACCCATGCTGTGATTTAGTTATGCTAAATGTGCAGAATTTTAATAAATGCTATGTTAGCATTGACCTCCGGCAAGATGGAGTGATGATTTGCGAAAGGTTGCTGGCGGAAGTCGGATGCCTGCCTGCAAGCCGAGGACAGGGTGAAGTGGCGCACATTGGGGGAGGCCTAGGTCCAGCCGTGGATTCCTATATGTGGCTGATGATGATGATGATGATGTTAGCATTTATTAAAATTCTGTGAATGTACAATTTTGCAGCCAATATCTTATTATAATTTAATATTATAAATAACATTTTAGTAAGTATATTGATAATGTACCTATATATTTTTTTTGTTTTATAAGCGTTTCTTTTTAGCAAAACAAAAATCGGAAAAATACCGGGAACTACGAGGAAAAGCCGTAAAACACCATATACTCTTTATTGTAGGTACAGCAAAAACATTGATATAGCCAGGATATAAATCTTAAATAAAATGTAGCACAAATACTTACGTATAGCACTACCAATTCCAATTACAACAGCTATTTTAATAATAAAATAAAACGCATCTACCTCATTCCTCCATTGAAAGAAATGGTGCATTAAATTGAAAAGGCGCAAGTAGTCAATAGGTCCTTTTCTCCTAATATTAGTAGCCGAGCATTCTTGAAAGATTAGACTCATTTGCGTAGATGAGTCTAATCTTTCAAGAATGCTAGGCTACCTATACCTTTCATCATAGTTAAACTATAAAATGATACTGGAGACGAGCCCTTCTTCACTATGGTAAAACTGAAAATAAATGGGATAAAAAAATATCCCCTATTCCGGCAATATATATAACTTAATTTTGGAAAAAATGTTAGATACGTCCTTTTTACTATCGGTAGCATATTATGTAACCTTACATTTTTTTTATTAGGAAAACAAACAGTAGCATTAAAAATAAACATATTTTCCTCAGATTACTATATAAAATATTACATCAGTTAGCAAACATTAGCTGTGTTTGCTGTTAAACTTAAATTTGAAAAATACAAGGTGGAAACAAAAACAAAATATTACCTAAACAGATTTTTAACCATAAACCATTACGTTGTGTGTAAATGTACGTAATTTTTGTTTCTGTCGCCGCTACAAAATTATTACCATTACGATAAGTTGATCTTGGTCCTAACACCTACCATCTCGATCCGCCGGTCTGGTATCGTCGAGTGACGGGTTGTTGACCTCCCTATAATATGATTGAGTTACCTTCATGATGCATGCGTGCCGTCGGCTGGGACTGGTCTACTCATAGCCGCTATGGATTTTTCTTCAAAATGCCATTTCAGACACTGCCCTGCATTGTATCACTCACATATTTTGATACTATTAGATCTGGACTTTAAAAGAGACCATGATCCTCTGAGTTTATTTCGATGTTTCTTCTCAGTGGTTTTCAGCTAGGAAAAGCCGACACCATCTAGTACGTAGAAAATAAAAAACTTTGACTTGCAAAAGTAAGAAATAATTACGAGTATCATTTCATTTTATTACCAGTCGTACATTATTTACTTTTTAGAAAAAGAAATCAAACTTCAAGCATTTTGAAGAACTGATGATCATCAGACAGACAACAATCAAATTATTACTTATATTTTATAATATTAAAAGAAACATCGTATTCGGCCAAGATATTCCCAATTTTAGGGTTCTGTACCTCAAAAAAAAGGGAACCCAGGATCATTTTGTTGTCCGTCCGTCTGTCTGTCAAGATCATGGGATCTTTATCATGGGAACGCGTGGAGGTATCGAATTGAAATTAAAACCATATACTCAGGATACATTCCCTTGAAGCTGTGAAACAATCAAATTTCTAAGTTAATGTAAAAAAGATACGGCTGTTTATGCCGTAAAAAACGTATATTTCGACAATCTCAAGGGAATTCATATTTATAGGGTATTTCCCGTTAACCTAGAACTATGAAATTTGGCTTGTACTCGTAATACCGTCTTATAACTACAAACTATACATTAGTAATTAAGTATAATATGTACCTACAAAATTGTATGGAACCCTCGGTGGGCGAGTCCGACACGCACTTGTCCAGTATTTTTGTAAGTTTAGTTTAAAAATGACCTTATTTTAACCCGACTACGAAAAAGGAAGCTTCATGAGTTTAACAGTCAACGTAGGTATGTGTAATGAATGCATGTTAATATGTATGTGTCTATGTATGGATATTCGATTCTCGATTTCTAGCTAAAAAACTACTGATCAGATTTTGCTAAATAAGGTGTCGATTGATTCGTCTTTACAATAAGAGCTATGAAGAGGCTATGAATATTAAAACATAAAAACAAAAAGGCCGGCGAGACATAAGATCACCATAAGGGGACTGAAAAAAAAAATGGTCCTCTTTCAACTTTCTGGTCAATACCGATACCTCTCTCTAAGTTATCAAGCTTCCAACTACTAGTAACAATTCTCAAAGGTGTTCGTATGACAGCTATACGTACTCTGCGAGGTGAGGTGTCTCACTGTGTTAAGATGTGTCACCCATCCATAGACTGGCTACAGCGAGTACAGCTTAACCATACAGGTCGATTGATCAGCGCTGTTATTAATCAGCGTCTCCACAAATGGTTTCAATAGTTCACTATAATAATATGGTCTTTCGCCTGATTTTCCAAAAAAGTTTATATATTATTCGTTACCCATTCCAGTGTTATTATGTCTGTATGCAATTTCCAGGATTCCTTCTAGTTCGTGGATGTCTGTGAAAGCGTATAGAACCTATAGGTGGTAGTGACTAGATATAAACTGCACTTGCGCAGTTCAGGACGTCCATCAATCAATAACCGATTTAAGCATTGTGGATGCAGTGAATACAGTGCGTCGCAATCAGATCGAGGAGGCACTTAGTGAAGAAAAAGAGTTTTAACAAAGGTTTAGTAGTGTGAACTGTTCGGCGGACCTGTTGAGTGTGCGGTCGTTGTTGCATAAAAGTCGGTAAGTGGAACCTTGCATTGCTATCGAATCCTACGTAATTTTGTAAATATAAATTTTGTTCATTGTGTGGAAATAATTAATTATTTTGATTTTGAAAATGTGTGTGAATTTAGATAAAAGCGTGCTATTTGTCTAATCTACTATGTTAAAGTTATTGTGAAAGTCATCGAGAACCCTTTATGCTTCGGACAAAAGTCGGGAGGCCCGGTTTTCATACCAATATCTCTGAAGGCCGAAGACACAAACAGTTTAGTCTCAAAGTTTTTGTATTGTTGTTGTGTTGTTTTTCTGATTTCGCGGGAATTATCACAGAGAATTGAATAAATACGAGAGTTGCTTTGAGTAAATTACTGATTTTGTGAGACGGGAAATAGAAGGAAAAGGGCTAAAATATTGGATATGGGATAAAATATGAGCGTTTCTACGTCTACGCGAAATATTATTAAAACCAAAATAGTTTTACTTTCATATAGGCAGTTATGCCAATACATATTTACCATCACGCCTGTATTATTCATAGGGTTAGGCAGAGGTGAGTACACCTCAGTAGTAACTGTACACTTCGCGAATGGTGAATAGGGAATATGCATGTCTTTTTTATATTTTTAATCAATAGTGTACATTAATAAAGCACCGCAAAAAATATTTCTTTGACAATAATATTAATTAATCATAAAATTAAATATTCAATACTGCGATCAGATACGGGTCGCCGTCGCCATATTGGTCGCGGATACTGTGAAATCAGTTTCCGCAAAAACAGTTATTGATTTATCGTTTTTAAATTTATTGATCGTTTAACCAATCAATTATCTATATTTTTAAGTTTACTAACTAATTCGAACATGGGAGAGGACTGAAATTACAAACCTAAATGTTTACGGTGACGTGATGAGAGCGTCACAACGTAAACTTTGTCGTAAGTTCCGTTTTGATCTGAGACATTTGCCGCGCAATTTTACCACTTTTAAATAATTAAAATGTTGCTGGAAAAGCGAATGTAAAAAAAAATATGGCATATTATATGTATACGCAATAAAGCATACCTAAAGATTACAAATAAAAATATTTTACTCAAATTTGAATACTATGCATATTTCCTATTACCAAACAAACATTATAGTGTTCCCAATTGATGAGCAACGTAGACAATAAAATTACTGTGGTTGTATGTGATATGATTGTATGAGAATTAAGGCCGGGACCGAATTTCTCTTACAAACGTAATACCGAAATAAATCGTAATTAAAACACAATTTAATCAAATTCTGTTATTATTCGGATTCCGATACCATTAATCTAGGTTCCTACGTTACCATTTCATCCAATATATTTCACTGGAAATAAATGTAAGCGAATGCAATTTTTGATAACTTTACCGAGTTTGGAACGATTTTCAGGTTTTTTATTTCCAGTGAAGTACCTATTAATAGACGAAATTGGACCGTAGGAACCTAGATTAACGGTATCCATATCCGAATAATAACATAATTTGATAGAAAATTGTCTGGATTACGATTTATTTCGGTATTACTTTTTTGTGGACGATTCTATGTATAGATAGAGCTATTATATGTATAGATTCTGATTCCGATACCCTTAATCTAGGTTCGTAATATACCATTTCATCCAAAATACTTCACTGGAAATAAATGTAAGCGAATGCAATTTTTGATAACTTTACTAAGTTTGGACCGATTTCGCGGTCTTTGATTTCCAGTGAAGTTGTAGTAGACGAAATAGTACCGTAGGAATCTAGATTAAAGGTTCCGAGTAACGTAATTTGATAGATTATTGTCTGGATCACGATTTATTTCGGTTTTACGTTTTTGTAGGCATCTCAAGCCCCGCGAAAGAACCCTTAACAACTGGTGTTTCTGGCGTGTGCAGGCTACGGTTGTTGCGTACCATCTCAATATCTTATTATAATAAAAAATGTGAACGGTGCCAAATTAGTCGTTTTTTATGAAGATGAATCGGCAAGAAACTCCAAACTGACAAGGTTGTTCGATATAATAATGATTCATTGGATAGATACATACTCAAACGTAGGAGAGAGGTCGCTTATCAGACCTACAAATTCATTCACAGATCGCAAATTTTGACGAATCACGACAGGCGTTTTCCGTTATTCATTGGCATACGGTTAGACAACGGGACAACATTACAATATAAACTGTAAGAACATTGTCCTGACGTTTTGTTCACTTAGAGATCATCTAATACTGGAAATCTAACGCACGCTTTCTAGCTACACCAGTATTAAGAATAATCAGGTCTTATGCACGCCAAGCCGCTAGTGTATGTTGCACAGAGCCTATGGGGTAGCCCTCGACAGGGCATTGGATTCCAACCATATGCAGCAGATATTCTTAAGGGTCCGGCGGAGCTTGAATTGCCCACGAATACATAATACCTAAATAAATCGTCATCCAGGCAATATTCTATCAAATTATGTTTTTATTCGGATTTAGATACCGTTAATCTAGGTTCCCACGGTATTATTTTGTCTACTACTACTTCACTGTAAATAAAAGATCTGAAAATCGTTCCAAACTTGGTAAAGTTATCAAAAAATTGCATTCGCTTACATTTATTTCCAGTGAAGTATTTTGGGTAAAACGGCAACATAGGAACCTAGATTAACGGTATCGCAATCCGAGTAATAACAGAATTTGATTAAATTGTGTTTGAACTGCGATTTATTTCGGTATTACGTTTTTAAAAGATTTCGGTCCGCCGGACTCTTAAGATACCATCGCTAATTAGAAGGAGCAATGAAACCTTCTAAAGAGCTTATTAAGTCCATTATATCATCTCAGGAATTGTATTAAATTACCTGGAGTTTTATCCTCAACAACAACTCCAGTACATGCACCAGTGCAAACCGCATCCAATTTCGTGCAGTCATTTTTGCTTGAAGCGCAGACACTTATATAGGTAGACAGCCAAAGATTCTAAATATTGTATTTTTAGCTTTTACTACTCATATAGAAACTCTATAACAGGGATTACCAAAGTGTGCGTCGCGGCGCCCTGGGTTGTCGTAGAAAGTGAAAAAGGGCGGCGTAAAGCGATCAATTAGTATCATTGTACCCGGATGGGTACCTATAATGTGTCTCGTCAGTTTCCTATTTATTACTATACTCTTTGCTCGGCGCGCTCACCTATCTAGCTGGTTCTATTCCGACCGGCTAGTTAGGGCGCCGAGACAAAATAATAAACATGCATGTGCGCCGCGGGCTGTAAAATATTGGGAACCCCTGCCTCATATTATTTTTCCTTAAAAATCTCCTATGCACAGACAAATGGCCAGTTATAATTTTTATTAACGTGATATGTTTTTCTCATTTCAGAAATGGATAGTGACAACATTTGCGACAGAAAACTCAACCTTAATAACGTTATTCAAAGAATAAGCGATAACCTGTTGAAAAAAAATGAAGTCCATAAAAACTTCGTACGCCATACCCACTGTGATTGCAAGTTCACAGTTACAAAGAATGAGCAAAAGGAACATGAGAGTGGTAAATAAAAAAAATAAATAAAATTATTTTAATTCAGGCTAAATATCCCATAAAGACACAGGTTTAAAATACATTAGACATAATTCAGTACTACTACTATAACTTTTATTCTATTCTATTCAGTACTCCTTCTATAACTTCTACTTCCTATTATAACTTCATAAAAATAGTGAAAAAAACATTTTCAAAAAGTAAAAAATAAATCCTAATATTATGATCCATTTTATTTTTGTACAAGGTTCGATCTCATTAAATTTTGGTTCCCTTATCATAATTTGTTAGGAACCATATTCTTCCTATAAAGCTAAAGAAAAAAAATGTCGGGCTAAGGGCATCGATCCCCCCTTAGACCGGCATTGTTTTTTCTTTCGTTAATCGCGGATTTTCTAATTTGATAATTGCAAATTGTTGAAATTGTCACTTTCCAATTCTATTTTGTGCGTCGTAATATTTTATTGGCAAATTTTCAATATCTTACATTGCTAGCTATTTGTAATGTACCATTTACTCATGTTTTTCCAAATAAAGTATCTCAAATAAATATATTTGTTAGTTTGTCTAAATCTCATTATGTTGTGTTACAGAAATGAATAAGGCGTTATCTACCAGGATGAGGAATGACAATGATCTGGCTCGGTACGAATTCAATGCCAGAAATGTGAAGAATGAAAAGGAACAAGAACGTGCTACCGTGTCCGATATTCCACCGCAGTCAGTTGGCCCAGGGGTCACTCTGTAGCTGACACGGCACCTATCGGATTAATGCAACGTGAAACAGTTGAAAGGGGGCTAACTATCGTCACACTGATAAATTACAATATGATTAATGGACAAAAACGTACAGACGAACCTTTTTGAATTTGAAATCGGTTAAAAAGCGTATACAATGCCAGATCAGGGGCGGGGGTAGCTAAAATGGCTACTTTTGATGTAATTCATCAAAAGTTTAAATAATTATGTATAGATGTTTATTCAGAATAAGCTTATACTATGTGAAGTCGGTTTATATTATTTGTAAGTAGGTACCAACTAAACTAAGTCTTGAAAGTTTGAAACGCATCATAATAAACGACAACGAGAACGAACTGTTTGTTCAAATGTTCAAAGACTTGTGTTCGTATTGTAAATGATGAAGTTGCAAGTGGAAAAAATATTTTTAGTTTTATTTTATTCTTTTTTGTTTGTATTTTTTACTTGTTTTATTGCTGTTTATGTTTGTTTTTTTATTTTTATTTTGTGTGGCAGAATTAAATGTATTTTTCTTTTTTTTGTATACGCCGCCTGGATTACGATTATACTGGAATAAGTGATTCATTCATCAAAATCGGCCATTTGCCCCCCAGCTCATACTGAAAATCAGTAGCGGTGCTAGACCAAATGTCTACATTTCCTCGGCGATATTTTGCGAGCCCTTTTTCATTTCCCAGTCGGAAAGAAAACGATAAATGGAACGAGACTTATGTATGAGTACCTATATCACTTTTATTGCTCAAACATTTTTAAATTATTCGGAAAATTAATACCGAATAATCCCTAAAGACCGTGGTGTATAACCTGCAGCAACGGAGCCGAAATGTTGGCACTCCATGTGGACACCATGGGACTGGTCCACAAATTCAAGGTTGCTCAGCGTGCAATGGAGAGATCAATGCTTGGAGTTTCTTTAGTGGATTGAATTCACAACGAAGTAATTCGCCAAAGAACTAAAGTCACCGATATTGCGCGAAGAAGAAGCACGCTGAAGTGGAAGTGGGCAGGCCGTGTCTGCAGGAGAGACGATCGACGGAGCAGACAAGTGTTAGAGTGGAGACCGCGTTTGGATAAGCGTAGTGTGGGACACCCTGCGACACGATGGACCGACGATTTGAAGAAGGTGGCTAGCAGCCGATGGTTTCGAGCTGACCAAGACCGGGATGGTTGGCGCTCTTTGAGAGTCTACGTTCAGCAGTAGATAGCAATAGGCTGATATGATAAAAACCGAATAATGTTAATAACAATATCATTGTCAAACATTATTTGGCGCGAAGCTGTCGGCGGTTGCTGATAACGACGCCCACGCCTAGCACCGCGACTATTGGGAATGTATGGCACGTGTGTTTGTCTGTTAAAGATATTATGATTCATCTATGACGATTTTAGCCCCTCTACATCATGAAGTTCCAAAATATACGTCACGTCTTTTCGATGTTGTTAACTGTGTATCAATATATTATCATATACCTACACATCAAAACACTAATTGACTAAACTATTTCAAGTCAAATTTAGTATCTTCTAAAAAAATAGGTACAGTATTATCCTTGTCATACATACTATAGGTCGGCATTCATTGGATATTAATCTCTATTATGTAGATACATAATGTAAAGTTTTACGTACCTTATTAGAACATAGTAACTACTAATTATGTATTTCATATTGTTTGTAATTGGTTTTTGAAGGAATAAATGCCACTTACGACCTACTTAAATGCTTTGTATAAAAAATTTTAGACTAACTATTATGTCAATTAAGTGTAACAAAAATGGGTCAAGGTTATTTAAGGATATGTTGTTTTGATGGTTTGATTAACAAACCTCCATGGTGAAACAGCTGAGGCAGTAAGGAATTGAATAATTCAAAATTAGAATGTGTTAATTCGCGCGCTTTGAGTGCGATGTTGCGAACTTTGGGATTGTTTTTTATTTTTCGTGACTTGCAAAATAGAATAATAATAATAATAATAATGAAGGATATCGAATAATATCTTTACAAACAATACCTTCCTGACTGCTTAATCGAAAAACATAAGTATGACTATTTAGGCCATTCTAATGTAAGTCTCGTAAATGCAGCTCTAATTATTTTCACATTAATATTGTTTAAACTTATTTTTATTTTCCTCGTAGGTGAAGTTTAAACTACTTCGCTTCACTCGGGGGAAAGTACACATTACAAACTCATGTGGTTTACTTAAATGCACACTCGTTAGTAATGTGTCACTTTCTGTCCTTGGTGAACAATCTACTATTATTTGGATTAAAACATAATCAAGTAAAGTGGCAACACCGAAAATATAATGGAGGTATGTTTAATTTATTAATTTTGAGGGTAGAATAAAAAATGCCGTAGAACATTATCGAATTGCTTTCACGTTGCGTAGATTTACTACAACTGTATGGCAGAGGTCACGTTATATTTTTTTGTTTTTTTTTTATTTGTCTTTATAGTTTAAACCAAGTTTATACTTGTGTTAATAAAACGAAGAGTGTCAAAGTAATGCAGGTAATAAAAATATACATTATACTCGTATTTAGGACTTTAAGACTTTGTAAAGTATTACGACCTCTTTTAGGCCGTTTACGACTATTGACACTAAGGAATAAGCATAAGTTTAATATGATAATATTGATGTTAGAATTGGTGTGAAAATAAATTTTTGTAAAACCGCGTGTTGAATTTATTTTACACATCTGTCTTGCGTAGCAGGTTATTTTATTGCCGAAGAAGTGGGACCATGTCCATTTGTAAAAGATTTAATAGTACCCACAAAAGTCAATATAGTTTTGATCATTATAACTTTTTAATTTCATGATAGATTTAGTTTTGAAAAGCGCGGGAGCAGCGATGCCCATTTCTTGCATTCCTTTCCTAGACAATATCTAGGACTCCAGGTGAAATAGGTCACTGTAAACTAAAGATAAATTGCACTTGCGCAGAGAAGTACCTTCTTCATTAATCAATATGTCATTTCTATGCGTCATGTTCCAGTTATTAAGTACATTGGCATCGAAGGGTTACTAAGTCGGTATCTACCTCGAAAAATAATCTCCGTTCATAACGAAGTTGATCGGGTCGCCTACCTGTTGAATTTGTGCTGTGAGAATTCAAAACGCGGTAAGTAAACTATCATTGTCTCCAGATCGTTGTTCAAATTGTGTTTAGTGAATGATGGTGACCGTACCGGTACTCTCGAAAGGTAGAAGGACATCAAAATTAATATATAAACAAAACCCTACGTCAAATTGGTCGACCAAAGTGTTATTAGGTTTTGGCATTTAAGCACGGTTGATGGCAATAGGTTCATCCCTTATTACATGGGACCTAAATATACCTGCGAAGTATGGGTGTACATTAGTACACCTCCGCCTAATCCTTCGAGGAGTGTATGTGTGATAGCCTTGCGATATAAGTGTATTAATCTGACATTATTTTATGACAATAATGCTTTAATCTATACCTATCATAAAATTGTAACAGGCCTATGTCTGTGCATTATAGATATTAAAGAAAAACTAATATCAGGCTCTTTATTAGAGCAACAGAAGTCAAAATAGCAATTTTTAGAAAATTTGTCTGTCTGTATGTTTGTACATGCATCACGCAAAACCTACTGCATGGAATTGAATGCGGTTTTCACAGATATATTGCTAGAGGTCTGACTTAAAATCTGGTGTAGGTTTCATCTTGATACACCGCCTAGAATCGGACTTATAGTATGTTGATCTTTTTGGGACGTGAGTGAAACTGCGGGCAATGTTGTAACTAGTACCTATAGAATAAAAATCCCCAAATCAATAAAGGAAAACAATACCTATCCTTGCTTGCGTGTTTATCTTTATATCCTGCACAGTTTGACTATGGCCTTCATGCGACATATTTTGTTTTTCTTTTCAAAAAAAATCCTGTTGAGTTTAATGAGTTGTACACCATTTTAAAGAAAGCTTTAATTCCCTTTTCTGACTTGATCCCAGGAAATCGCGTTGGATCAAGATCCAAAAGGAGAAACGCTTTTTTATCCCCCAAATTATAGGCTTTTTCTTCTCTTTTATAGTTTTTTTTTGTATTTACAGAAATGAGTGCTGAACAAAAATCCGAAGGGAAGTCCCGATATTTCACTAGAGCAAGAAAGACCCCGCCAGAAGGTCCTGTACCCACCTACGAGGATAACACACACATTACCGACCAAACTGAGGTCCCGTCAAAGCCATTCTACTGTAAGTGTGATGAATGTAAGCGGTACTTTGCTAAAGGCACACCCATTCAATGCGTGGACCCGTTTGATGTTGAAATGAGAAGTCGGTATGCTTATATGGAGCTTATCAATGCCAGGAAAATAGCGTCTGCTCTACGAGGCTCTGTACACGAAAATATATTCAAGCGTCCATATAATCCCTCCGCCGATGAAAGTACAGATGGGGCGAAACGCCAAAGACACTCCTCTGAATAAACTCCCCTTTAGGAATGAACTATCGAATTTTCGCGACTGTTATCTATGTACTGCATCCGAGTTTCAGACTGTTGACAGTTTGCTTGTTATGAAGATATATTTTTACATAAAAGGGTGCTGTCCCGTCACAAATTCCTTTATATATCAGCATTTTTTTTTTGCTTCATAAATAAGGGAATTTATATTTTGGGAATGGGCGAAACTGATTACAATTATACCTGTCCTTTGACCGCCCATATCTGCTCAATGTTTGTTTAAGATTTTTATTTATTCAGCTTCCGATACAATAATTATTCTGTGATTGGAGCATATCTTTTTTAAATGTTTGTTTATTTAAGTTACATATTTTTTACGGTATTCATTAGAAAGTTATTTTTTTTTAAATTACAGTTGGTATATGATATACTTACAAAAAAAAATGTTATTATTTGTTTGTTTAAACCTTCATTGATTCAGTTTTTGATATTTATGTCGCAGCAGTTGTTACATATTGCGATAAATATATAAATTACATTAAATTAAGTTACTTACAGTCGTAAAATATATTAAAACGGATAGTTCAGTATAGTTTTTTTGGGAATTTTATTTACATTGTTATTCAATTTTTAACATAGCACAAAGTATTTGTGACACTGTACTTTATTTCTACCCTAAAAAGTGTTAAGTATACCACTTTAGGTTTAATAACTATATTATATTTTAGCATTAAGTATTTTTACCTACTACTTATATCTATTGTATATCGTTTACACATGGTGTAACTAAGTTAAACCTATACAGAGAGGTTCAAGGAACCCTGCTGATGTTAATCACTACCTACCTCAAGATTAATATTTTGTTTTCTATTACAAATGTGGCAGTTCTTCTTTACTGATTTCTGATACTTACGTTTTATTTGGACATGTCAGTCCTTGTTGTCATTTTAGTGTTGATGGACCATTCATAGTAGACTAAGATTCGTGCAGTGCAGGAGTACTACCATATAAGTCAGATAGGTCTGCAATTATTAGTCCCTAGTGCTAGCCCCGGATCTACGATTTTTTCGAATTGTCAAAAACTTGTTGGTGGCGCCCTTTCTCTCCGGCGTTTAAGATAATTGTTAAATAAATCTCAATGTTGCAAGGGCGGTTACTCTGGTTTGCCCCCCTACCTAGATCCGGGCCTGCCTAGTGGTAGGTATATTATATAATATACTATATATTTTTATAACTGTTAAAAATATCGAGATATTTAAATGCTCATTTTCTGACTTTAGTTATTTGCCTATATGTTTAAATAAGGCAGAGAGCTTTATTAAAAAAAGCCATTTCGTGTTTATAATTTTGTTATTGTTATTTACTGAATGTGCAAACAGCATACAGTTTAAATTACTGTGGTGCCAATTTTTGAGGCCCTAAGAAAGAAGTTAGAAAATATAGATACTTAAGAAGAAAAAAGTTACGTAGTTATTTAATTTTAGTATCTTTAGAGCTGTTTTTATATAGATATATTAATGTCTATTTACAATAGTTCACTCTACCTTGTTGTGTATTAAGTAAAAAAAGTGTTTCTTGAAAAAAAATATGCGTTGTTTCATTTTACAGAAGTGCACAAACATGGTTAACAAGACAACATGCCACCCAACATTTACTGATTTTATATTAACCAACCCATCCATTGTCCCACTGCGGAGTCCCACACGGTTCTTCTTTATCTGAGAATGAGAGGTATTACAATATAGTCCACCTAGCTAGTACTGTGGGTTGGCAGTTTCCTCATGATGGCTCAAGCTGATTTGCTTAATCTTAATCTGCTGAGATTACACCAAAGCGTTCGCCTAAAGCAAACAAGCAGACGAGCCATCTGAGGACACCTGCACACCAATACAAAAGACAATAGTTAGTGGTAGCCAGAAGCCCGAAAGACGCGGCAACTAAGTTGTCAATAGGATCTTAGGACCTGAGGACCTTAGAACCTTAGGATCTGAGGACTTTAGGACCTGTGGACCTTAGGACCTGAGGACCTTAGGACCTGTGGAACTTAGGCCCTGAGGACCTTAGGACCTTAGGCTATCAATGTTAGAAATCGTGTTAAGGAAGCCTAATGGCAGATTCTTATAACATACTGATATTTAGCCGCATCTGGTTGGACTAGAAGCCGACCCCTACATATCTGGGAAAGACCTAGGATGAAGACACACTCAGTTTTTATTTTAAGCTTAAAAATCATAAAAACATTTATCACGTTGTCAGAAATTGTCATCATCATTAGGGTCATCATTTATGTTTATTGCAGACTAATAAAAGTAATATTGAAATAAAACTACTTTTTACGGGTAGACTAAGTTGTTGGACGTCTTAATGTTAAGACGTCCAACAACTTAGTCTACCCGTGACCATGGATGCTGCAAAGGATCCGAAACGTCGGGAATCAAATAATATCAATACAACGCGATAAAATCCGTAAAAAGTAGTTTTATTTCAATGTGTAATATTCGCGTAAGTGTCAGGAAAAAGTAATATTGTAATTTATAGAGTAGGTAAATCATATAACTACTTACTGTGCTACAAACTTGTCTGTCCTGGCGGCCGTAATTGGAACTAACGTTGCCTTTATTTTTATTGGGGTGAAAATTAGACTTTAGTTTGTTACTCAATCATGCCAAAATCATCAATCGAATTGAATTATTATAGGTACAGCATAAAATATAGTCTGATAACGCAGAATCATTTTGGGCCTGGAATATATTATTTCACACTATATTTGTGTAGATAACTTATAGATAATTAATTATACCTGATGGATAATAATTTATTTTATAGAAATCCTACTCAGTTATTTTATACTCTCAACTAGTCACTACTTTCGAATATAGCGCTACCCCTAATGTAAGCAGACAGTAAATCTAAGAAAGGTTATCTTAGGTTTTAAAATGTTAGACGATGGACTTACCTTGGCGTAGCTTGTGGTGAGGGCTATCTCTTAGAGCTTGAGGAGTGGAGTGCTAACGCTGGGCCAATACAAAGGGCCTTGCCACCTCGACGGCAGCGACACGGTCTAGTGAGGTGCAGACTCTGAAAACCGCAGGCTTCATGGAGGCTAGAGGATAGCACCTTCCAGCGCTCGACACATCTACTACCCGACGCTTCTCTCTCTCCCTCTCGTTCCTAAGCCTTGGCAATCCGGATTCGGATAGGTTAAACTTTTACAACCTATCTCTGGATTGTTTTCATTACTGGAGATTGAAATTTGATATAAGATCCATAGAAGTAATATCAAATTTCGGTCACCAGTAGGAAAAACGATTCAGAGATAGGTAATTTATTTCGGCTGTTAGAATACAATTAAAGATCCTGATAACTATATTCTTATCTTACTACTGAAGGGTCGGCGGAGCTTTAATTGCCCACAAAAATGTAATATCAAAATAAATCGTAATCAAAACACATAACACTGCTGGGCACGGGTCTCTCCTCTCAGAATAAGAGGGATTAGGCTATAGTCCAACAAAACAACAAATCAAAATGCAAATTTATCAAATTGTGTCATTATTCCGATTTGGATACCGTTAATCTAGGTTTCTACTACGAGTACTTCACTGAAAATAAAATGTTGAAATAACACTTAACAAGAAATGCTTTCAAAAACATAAAAATATTATTATGTAAGAACACAACAGTTTTGGAAGCCGGTGGCGAAAACAAAAGATCCGACTGAAGGCACCAACTCCGTACACACGTACTGTTTTGCACATAACATTATTTCTTGTTCTTGAAGGCGGTTTTACTTTTTGTTAAATGTTATTCTATTGATATTTCAAAATTACCTGTATTAATGGTCTGTATTGAAATAAAACATTTGACCATTAAACATAGCTTGGCTATGTCGTACTAACTGTTGCCTGTGGTTTCACTTGCATCCTAAAGGACTTTAGACAAAAGGTAGCTTTAATCCTTCTCTAAGGTCCAATTTATCACTGTATCAAAATTCATCAAAATTGGTCCAGCGGTCAAGGCGTCAAAACATAACTAACATGCATACAGAGAGACAGTCACTTCATTTCTAACATCAGGTTGCACTATTCCTCATTAAAAAAAATTGTATGTGTGTTTGGTTTATTTAAATAAATGGAGTTTTAAGTTATTTATAATAATTCGTGCGTATAAAACATATTTTGTTGTTATATTTGACATGAGTACATTTTGTATATCTCCAAAACACATAAAATTATTATTAGCGTTGACGACGATTCCCTTGTCCGGGCTAAACTCCAAAGTCTTGAACATCGCCGCAAAGTTGCTAGCTTATCGGTTTTTTATCGGATACATTTCGGAGAGTGTGCATCAGATCTCCATGATCTTATCCCCCCTAGCCCTTTCCACTATCGTACGACCAGAAGCACGAAAAAGCGTCATCGATTCACGGTGGACATTCCAAAAGCCCGAACGAAACGCTTTAAGTCCACTTTTATAATGCGTACTGCTGAAATATGGAATGCACTTCCCGAGTGAGTATTCCCTGACAGATATAATCTGGGTGTCTGTAAATCACGAGTGAATCGGTTTCTTCTAGGCAAGCGCGCTCCATCGTAGATCGCAGTATCGCTTAATATCAGGCAAACTAGCGGTCAAGCGTAAGCCTATCATGAATAATAAAAAAGAAGTCAACAAAAAACTACTTCTACTACTTACCCTATGAGGCTATGTAGTAATCTAAACTTCGTATATAACGTTCTATGTACGCCAAGTTTAGTGTCAAAATCCACCGCCCGGGAAGGGCGGGAGGAGGCGTGTCGTTCTTAGTCATTATGGGTCCGGCGGAGCTTGAATTACCCACAAAAACGTAATACCGAAATAAATCGTAATCCAGATCATATGCTACCAAAATACGTTATTTTTTTTTTATTTGGATACCGCTAATCTAGGTTCCCACGGTACTATTTCGTCTACTACTACTTCACTGGAAATAAAAGACCGGAAAATCGTTTCAAACTTAGTCTCATCAAAATTATTTTATACGCTAACATTTATTTCCAGTGAAGTATTTTGGACGAAATGGTAGAGTAGGAACCTAGATTAACGGTATCGGTATCCGAATAATAACAGAATGTGATTAAATTGTGTTTGAATTGCGATTTATTTCGGTATTACGTTTGTAAGAGAAATTCGGTTCGCCGGACCAACAAAACTACCTACTAGTATCCCCGAAATAACAATACGCGTCTGAAAGTAGAACAACCGCGACGGTCAAATAATTAAGAAAGAAAGAAGAAAAACGAATTTATTGAAACAAGGCCCGTACAACACACAGATAAAATGAACAAAGTAGGTGTTCGTAATCGGGGAATATGACGTACAAGCGTACAAAGTACGTGACGAATGGCGATTTTGACCTCCTCCTTTTATCCTTCTTTATACTTCTTCATCGAGTTTTTACCCGACTACGAAAAAAGAAAGAGTAATGAGTTTAACAGTCTATATACGTATGTATGTATCGTATGGATGTTCGAACCTAGCTCCAAAACTACTCATCAGATATTAATAGATGCATAATATGCATATTATGATACATCGAGATCTCCGCCATTAATTTAGCAAACAGGTTATTGAAAAGCTTCAAGACCCATCAGTTTCAGTAAAAAAATTACGTTTTCCTTTTTTATTTCCTTTTCCGAAAAATATGTGCAATTTTTTTATGGGATAGGGGGACCAACAAGCAGACGGATCGCCTGATGATAAGCGATTATCGCCGCCCATTGACACCCGTAACACGAGAGGAGCCACAAGTGCGTTGCCCGCCTGTTAATTAGCACGGGTAAAGTCTACCCAACACGGGTAGACTTGTTCACCTTTATTGACCTCAATGTTTTAATATTAGTATCTGGCTGAAAATCTGATTTCACTTTTTAAATCATGGCGGCTTAAGTCTAAAATGTTTTGTAGCAATTTTAATAAGTTTTTGCGACGGCAACTCCGTCAGCATCGTACATCTACAAACAGATGGGTATTACAGCCTCCCAGTGCAGCTGCGCATTGCCGGGAATTGCATTAATCGATATTAGCTGGACTGGGAACCGCCACGCCGGACACACCGGTGTCTCAATATTGGGATATAAGCAAGCCAAAACCTCGAGATTTCAGGTGAGCAATACTATTTCATCCCCTCGCTTAAAATTCTCCTTGGGGATATTTAATAATGGAATTCAATTCGACCCCCCATAATGTGCGTATCTGTATCCTATTTATTATATAAGTACTTTATTGTACACCAAATTAATTGATTGCGTTAATTGTAATAAAATGCTGAAGCCTTCTCAAAAAACTGTGGCTAAGCGTTATGACTATGCAGTATACCTCCACATTTTGCGAATGCTTTACTGTTATTTTTCTGTGTTAATTACGTACATGAGCCATTTTTGTGATACATAAGAAAGTTGATTGATCTCCAAGCCAAAAACGGAGCCTATACGAATTATATTATAAATGGTTCCATTACATATAATATTATTTAATTATATGTTCAAACAGTTCGGTTTTGCACCCAATCTATTATACTCGTATAGCTAGCTAGCTGTTTCTACGCAGTGCAGAAAAATAACTTATAAATATAGCAAAGTTAGGTAAATTTTTTTTAATAGCCTATTTTGTGTCCCACTGCTGGGCAAAGGCCTCCCCTAACTCAGTCCAGAATTTTGTGTTACATTATTATAAAATATTATATATTTAAGATGAATTGCATTCACGACCGTCACTACTGTACTTGAAATAAGGGCGTGGCACAGCCATTTTGATTGACTTTGGATCCAGAGTTGATCAAAATGGCAGTGCCACGCCCTTATATTATTTATCCAAGTCATATTTATATCGTAAATTCAACTTCGGCGTTATTTCTATATGGTAGGAAAAAGTATGTACCTAAGTATAGCTGTTTTTAAATCAGCCCCAGCCAAGTGGCGGATCTGTGACCCTTGAATATGCTACTTGCTACCTACCTATGTGTCTATTTAAATAAATAAATATTTAATGTTTCCGTTCGACCAGTGTTAAAGAAAACCCTTGTTCTTAAGGCTTGAAGTACTTGTGTTTGAAAACACGCACATATGTATTCTGCAACTACAATTAATTAATGGAAAAGTGGCATATTTGGTGACATCTTTCACCCATATCTATACAAAAATCTAGATTTCAATTATCTCAGCATCAACCTATATACTGTCTTCTTCCACAAAGTGTAAGTCAGAATTAGAGGGGTTAGGCTGTATTCCACCATGCTGGCTTAGATTATTAGTGTATGGCCTGGTAACAATAAACTAGAGATGTTTGTGATTCTTTTCTTATTGAAAACGTGGCCCGGCAAACGTGTAGCTATTGGTCTAGCCCACACTACCGTTACGCCGAGTGTCGTGGGTTCAATTCCCATTAGAGATCGAGACAAATATCGTGTGATCGGCCCAAATTTGTTACATGTATGAGAGTAATTGTGTCTATTAATTTTGTTTATAAAGTCCACCATGACGTAGGGCTTGTTAATTTTTTTGGGACACAACTACCAAAAAATTTTTCCCGACACATTATTAAAAAACAATAAACGTTTAATGAAAAAGTCGTGATAAAATGTCATCATAATCATCAGTTCAATAATATTTAATTTATAGATACTGTTTTTCAATAATAATTTATTTACAGAACCTAACAAAGTTCCAGATGATATAATAAAAATAATATTTAATTTTAAATAATGTATGGATGGTACCTCTGATACGCAAGTATCATTCGCCCCTTACAAATTAATTTTAATAATGTTCCTTGTGTATATCATTACAGGAATGGATAAGCAATCCGAATTTGAAGTAATAATGGAGGAGGAAGAGGTTGTTAATAAAAAAGTAAAGAGACGCAAGAAGAAGTATCTCCTTGGTATCGCGGTGGCGGCAACATACCATCCAGAAACAAACACCATCGTAATTGCTGCGGTGTGCAAGGATAATGAGCCCGAGTCCAAGGTTGACAATGCGGCAGGAAAAACAAAAGAAAATAATTCGTAAATGTCTTTGTGTGTCAGTGTTGTCTGTGTGTATAACATGGGAAATGCCTGTGTAATATCAATGTAATTGTTTCTTATTATACCAGGGTAAAATTCCAAATGTGTATGTTAATACATTCTTTGAACAATCAAATTAAATTTTGACATTTTAGAAAGGATCCTCTTTCAATATCAGGGTAATATTAAATTTTTATGTGTAGGTACACAATTTTGATACTGATCTATTTTTTACAATAGGTATTATACTTTTTAAATTAACAGAATGAAAGATTTATGATTTTGTATGATCAATGGGAATACTTCTATGTCTAGTTGTTTTGATATTTAAAATATGTTTTGCATGTCAAGAAAATGTATTCCTAATTTAGAAATCTTGTTCATTGGCATTTGATCTTCAATTTTAAATTAAGTATTAATTTTATTAAGTATGTTTACCTTTCGATGTATGGGTTTACCTAGGTTTTAAAGAGGGAGGGCTCCCAATTAATTATAACTTTTTCAGTATTGTAACCATTTCAAAATTGCAACTAATATGTTGTGTTGTAAAGTTGTGTTTAATTTGTATACTTTTATCATCTGAGCAAAAGACATGATATTATTTTTTTATGATAATAAAAATACATTATATACATTACTTTAACTTCTTCAATGTTAGAACAAATTACCATTTTTGACTGTATTACTACACGAATATTTTATTAAAAGTGTCTATGTCGTCTATAGTGGGCTTTTATTTAAATCCTAGTTTAGGAACCTCCTAACTCAATGATTCTGAAGTTAAAAACGTAAGTATGAACGTGTCTCTGAGAATATTAACATGCATGAGATTCAAAGTAAGTATGTGGTATTACTATTTAATAACTAAAAGTAAAACCGCTTTCATTTCAATCAAATCGTTTATTTCACAAATAAACGATTTGATTTGATTCATAAATACAAAAGTTTCGGAAGTCGGTGCCTTCGATTTGGTCGAATCTTTTGTTTTCGCTCGCCATCGACTTCCGAAAATTTTGTGCTCTAAACATTATTTTTTGTTTTCGAAGGTGGTTGAGATGTTGTCGTTTATTCGGTCTGTACGTGTTGTTGGTATTTTGTTGTAAGTTCATACCAGACTCTCTCTCATCTTAACTCTTAATTCTTTCAAATAAAAAAGAATTTTACTAATCGGTTTATAAAGTTCTGAGGTAACAAATATAAACAATAATCAATTGAGTAAACTCTTCCTCTTTGAAGTCTGTAAAAATACAAGGGGTATTTTATTCTTCCTAGCCTCACGTAGTTAATTTAGTAACACGAGAAGGAATTTTTGGTTGAATATACCTAAGTATGTACTTATTCCTTTTTAGGCTTTTGAAGTTAATTTCAGTTTCACTCTGATTTGGTTGAAACAAAAAAATCTATTAAACTTTTAGCAACTGTTTTACTGGTGGTTTAATGTAACTTTTAATATAACTTGTGAGAGCTTCTGATTTATAATTTTAGAGTTATCTATAAGATTGGTTAGACCGTAAGCTCCTATTAGAAAAAAAAATAAGAACTACCATTTTCTTCGAAAAAATGGTAGGTCATATGCAAGTACTAAATTAAATAATTAATTAGCCCCGTAAATCCCCACATTGTAAATTAGCCGTTGCCCTCGGTTTCATTCGCATCCCAAAGGATGGCGCCAACAGCGCCACCTACGGGTCTAAGTAAGTACCATTCAAATTACTCTAAAATACCCAAAAAGACATCAAAATCGGTGAAGCCATTAAAGAGAAAAGAATTACAGACTCACGCACGCATATATTTTTTTATTATTAACTCGGCTTCTAGGTGGCATATCAAGATGAAATATGCATCAGATTTTAAGTTAGATAACTATCAATATAACTGTGAAAACTGCAATCAAATTTGTACATTATTTTTTACGTAATATGCATATTTATACAGACAGACAAACAAACAAAGATTTCCTATGCACAGAGATCGGCCATCTACAAAATCTAAATCGTTAGAGCTATTACAAACAAAATATATGTATAAACATGTATAATAGATAAGAATATAATAATAACTAAAGAATTACTTATATTTCTAGCAAAAACATGGATTTCCAAATTTAAAAAAAAAAGGTTTGTATCTCTAGTACGAGTATCTGCTAATATTCTTATTTATAGTGGCAGTTTTTGGCAGGCAGGCAGGCATAGTGTATTTATCCTATTATATCATATAAACTAATGATAACAATAATAAAATATATAATTTTTATTATTCTCATTTCTAGTGGCTTTGTTAAATACAGTGTATCCTAGTTCTTATTTAGCATATTACTATATGATTAGCTCCGGAAATGCTGAGTTCTCTTCTTTCAGCTAATCATTAGTTAATTAAAAAAATATTCAAGTATTGTCTTTGGAGGTCGGCAGGAGTTCGAACTGGGTGTGTCCTATTCATCTCGGTATATCTAAACCTAGTACTGAATTGCACTTGCGCACAAAGATAGTGCATCAATCAATAAGTAATTTAGAAACGCCGTGATTTGGGCAGCGTTACAGCCTCGGACGACTGCACCAGTTTTCAATAAAAAAGTGTATTCCAAGTTAAGTTAAACCACTAAATCTACTAGTCTAGATTGAGACGGATAAGGTGAGTACAGCATTACTTTTAAGTCATATTAGCTTTGATATTAAAAATATTCTGTTTCGTCATAATGGCCATATCATTAGTGAAGCCAGATTGATATCTACAATTGTCTTGTATTAGATTTTTGTTGTTGTTGACTTTGATCTGACCCAAGTTTTACGTAATAGAAAGTATAGTCAAAGTCAGAGGTGGCTCACAGTTCAAGTAAATACTGAACACAGTAATAGTGATAGCTAGTTAGGTGGTTCAATCCACTACACCTACCACCCCAGTCTGCTTGGTTTTGTAGACTTTAATAGCATAGGTTTCTTCCCAGAGTGTGGAGATGAAGTTGTGTAATGTAAAAGAAAGCCGACTTGAAATGTATGATTGACATTGCCTCCAGTGATCCCTACATTATATTCATTATAGTAACACCCTTTTAAACATTTCCGTTGTTTCAATTTACAGAAATGAGTCAACATGAAGTCAACGTTACCCGGAGATTGCGCACTGAAGAATATGCCATGAATATTAACACCAAGGATGCGCTGAAGGACCCCAGTTTCAGTTATCGCAGTGACGTCATCACCACGAAATTATACTGCTCCTGCCGAGACTGCATCAAGTTCTGCTGCTATAATAAACCTATTAAGTGTATTGATCCGTATCTCATGGATATGAGGTACACTCACTGGATTTATCATGGCTTGGTGGCTGCCAGCAAAACGACCAGTGTTCGGGGTGAAAACAACGAGACTGAGGCATCAAAGGAAAAGCGTACTTAAAGTGTATTTAAGTACGCTTTTCCATCGGATATTTTTTTGTATAAAAAAATCGATGTCCGACTCCCACCCGCCTGGAGAGGTTATACTTGACAACCTTCCTACCTATTTTTAAATATTTTTTTAGGGAAAATTGCACTGCCATTTTATTTAATTAAAAAAACAAATAAGTATACTAGGTACATTACGAATAAATTTTATAAAAAATCTTTTTAATTGTACTAATCTAGAATATTTGCCATTTATAAGTGTTTACCTGCTGCATTCACATGTGCGCGCAAATTGCTCCAATTTCAACGTTGTCAGTGTCACTATCGCATAAAATGCGCAGTCATTGAATGCAAAAACTTAATTATATTAAGTAGTAAGTAATAATGGATTTTTACTCATTATATGGGATATTATAAATGCCCCAAATAGTTTTTATTATTTATTTTATAAGTTAGTGTTGTAGGTATAATTTGTGATCTGTGATCAAAATGTGTAATGCCCTCAGAGCAAGTAATGCCCAAGAACCTTATATTATCTAGTAATGCCATACTTGTGATTGTTTGTATTAAATGATTCTTGAAGAGCGACACCTTGCGTTGTTACTTATTTTACCTATGTAAATAATGTGCTTAACACAAGTACGGAAACTGTATAACTTCAGTTGTCCACTGGTTATAAAAACTTATAAGAATTGGGTATATAAGCTTGTGATGATATTTTATACAATCCTCAGCATAATCTTTAACCCTCGACATAGGTCTCAAAAGGCTCCCCTTCTGAACCTTACTTACCCCTTCAGATATAGCTACAGATAATATAATAGTTACTAATAAGGCTGGTTATAGTTACTAGTAAGGATTGGCATACTACACACGCCACCGCTGCCGCCCGCAGCTGGGATAATCTTTCAAGTAGGTATGCAGGTTTCCTCACGATGTTTTTCCTTTATTAATCATGTGCGTATTAATATTAATTATTAATACGCACATGGTTAACAAAATCTACAAGTCTTCAACTTGTCATTATTGTGATTTATTAAGTGATTTCAATAATTACAACAACAACAGTTGTAATTATTGATATCACTTTACAGTGGTTGCCTTAATGTATTTTTTAAAATTGTAGTCCTAACTTTAAATCTTGATAATAAAGATGTCCATCACATGTCGGTGAAATGTGTCAGGAGTGAAAAAGGAAGAGACAACTTATTAGATAATTTAATTGTTAATAATTATGATACTGGCGCATTTCTTAGTATTTTAGAACAGACATGTAGTGAAAAAACTTAATGAATCATATTTTTTTTCTGCAAGTAGATCTTTAGAGATACTTATTTATGTCAATAGTTTTGTTTATACTATTTTTTTTATGCTTAGATCATTATTTTTATCTTAAGTACTAATAATATAATTAGAATCTACTGTTTCTTTGTCCTTCATTGTCAATTCTTAGACAGAGAGAGGCGGGGGGGAAGAATCCACCGCACACTAACCTTATGCGGTTTAATGTCCAAAGGGGGTTGGTCTATGTTCTACCTCGAAGCATAACGTTATCCCATCAGCAGAGTTAAGAAGACGATAATGATTAATCGTTATTTTGATTTATTTTAGAAAACTACTAAGGTTTTACTACAACTTGCTCATTGTAGCTTTTTTAGTCCCTACAAAAATCGCAAATTTTTATTGCTTTGGTGAAGAAAGTAAAAAAAACGAGTAGGTATTACATTATTTTTTAATTTGTGTTATATTATTACCAGCATGCTTGTTTCTTTAAATGTCAAGGAAATGAGCTCAACAATCTCGAGGCTTGTTCCGGACTCATACCGAAAATTAATCCCAAATTGAAATTGCTGTCAAAAAATTATTAATTCACACCGCTTTAAAATAATGTCTTATCTCATACCACTTTTGTAAGTGTCAAAAAGTATGGTTAGAATAATAAGAACATTCTTCTATTAACCGACTTCAAAAAAGGAGGTAAACAATTCGATCCGTATGTTGCACAATATTCGTACAAAATTATGTTAATCTATGTGAGCTTTAAACAAGTATAGGTATGTATATGTACTTATGTACGTTTATTAACGTATTTTTCAGTAACATGAAATCGAATTGCAATAATTATTTTTACCCGACTACGAAAAAAGGAAGGGTAATGAGTTTAACAGTCTATGTATGTATGGATGTATGTATGTATCGTATGGATGTTCGATCCTAGCTCAAAAACTACTCATCAGATTTTAGCAAATAAGGTGTCGATTGATTCGTCTATGCAGTAAGACCATTATAGGCTATGAATTTTTGAATAAAACATAATATAGCTGGCAAAACACAAAGAAGGGGACAGAAAAAAATACAATTTTAGATTTATCTTGATCCCCAGAGTATCGTGCAATATATTGTATTACAGGAAATCTAATATACCTAGTAAACACTGGACGAATAAAAAGTGTACCTCTTGGGACATTCTTACTACTATCGCCATCTTTTAAAAATTTAGAGAAATTGAAAAGGAATGCATTGGCAGTATCGTGATACAGTATTTAAGCTTAATTTTATTGAAATAGGTCTACTTTATCAATGTAATTTTTTGTGTGTAATTTTTTTCTCTAACAACTAATACGATGGCATGATTACTTTATTGTATATGAATAATTGGCATTGTAACTGTCATTTACTAATCTCAAGTTAACAGGTCGTATAGGTTTATTCCTTAAAAGGAACGTAGACAAACTTATTACGTGAAACCTCCATGGTGTAAAAAAACAGCATACTATTTAGAAACGAAATAATTTTATTTACTTATAGTATCGAAAGAAATACTCAGAAAGTGGCACTCCTGGACACAGCCCGCATCGTTAGGTACCTAGTTTCTGTCTCTGAAGCTCTGCCGCCGGTAGCTTAGACCTTGCTCCCGGTACGGGTGGGCTATGTATTTGCTATATTTTAAATGTTTTCACTTATGCCAAAATAAGACATTGAAATAAAACTACTTCTTCGGATTTTATCGCGTTGTATTGATATTATTTGAAAAGGAAGAAGAAAAGGATGCGAAACGTCTGGTTTATATATAGGTAAAGTTATTACCTATATAAGGTGTAAATATTATACAATAAATCAGTCAACTTGTCTAATCCGACTTTGACTCATTACCCTTTTTTTTGGTTTAATGTGGAACATCCTCATGAGGATGAGCCTCGGTCGGACTCCACCCAAAGTGGGTGACTTACCGACTAAAAGGTTTCTGCCACAAGGACTTCGTGGAGCTCTGACCGGTGCTGCACTATCTGTCGGTGCATCGGTCCCGCACCTGACATCCAGTCCTCCTCACGCCACCGATACAGCGACGCGAGCGCTTTCACCTCCAATTCCCAGGGCGGGGATCCGGCCAGTACGCAAGCCGCTTAGTGGGAGATCGGGCCGTAGCCGTGGATGACTCTAACGGCCATCACCCTTTGTGGTTTTCGCAGCATAGCGATGCTTCGGGCCGTCAGGTCGGCCGCCCACACAGACTCATTACTCTTCACCAACCTTTCACTGTGACCAAGACACCCTTAGCCGTAATCGGTCTTGTGAGTCTGCTTGTGCAGCAGTGACAAAAACCCATTCCAAATGCTTCCCGCCCAATTTCCACCTGTTACCTTAGATCTCCAGGTAACAGACTTCTCACCTATTTATATATGTATATATACTATCTACCTATACTTGCATACAGAGCGTTAGTTACTGTTAATAAAGGCAGATGACGCTTCCAATTGAGATGCATCGTTTTGGCTCGAGTGGGCGCTCTTGTACAATTAACTATATTATTATACTCTTTGGTTAGTGCTGTGGGCACCTAAACCAGATTACGCACACATCTGTCCGTGTGCAAACGTGATTAAGTTACCTTATTGTTTGTAGTAAGGCATCGGAATCACAGCGTTTCTATGGCGTTGCGAGGTGTGCTAACATGTCCACTACGCTCAATGTCTGACTGACGAGGATAAAATGAATTGAAGTGAGAGTTTACTGACAGCGCATAGAAATGTCTTCGGCTTAACATGAAGTACCAAAGTAGTTATTCACGAAAAAATACTTAGCTACAAATTAAATGTTTGCGGCCGGGCACTAGGTATAAGATCACCAATTATATTGTTGTCCTTTGCTGTAGGTACAACTAAATTGTTTCATACAAATTATAAAAATAATAAAAAAACCATGTCTCCTAAGTTGCTGTCTGTACAAAATTTGTATAGAAAATAGATTTAGTGTGAATCAGGTATATAATTTTTCGATCAAAATAATCTCTTCCCATTTCTTAACGAAAGTGGTCAGAGTCAAGCATATGAAACGGTATGAGTACGGAATTTAAAAAATGGTATTAATTTTTCGGTATTAGTCAGGAACAAGCCAATCTCGATTCCTTCCGTCTGTTGTCTCTATAAGAGCCTACTAGGTACTTACACGTATTTTAAAAATAGAATTCGATCATAACATCGAATGAGTCCGCAGGAGAAAAGGTTATATTGGCACATCCTTGTCGGCTGTAATGAAACATAATTGGACTGCAGGTAGAATCCGACGTTGTCTGGTCTTCGTCTCCTCAAGGGGCTTCCGTGTAAAGCACTGACACCACACAGTGAAGAGTAGATGAAGTCCAAAGGCTCGCTGACGATGATGAAGACCTTGAAGGAAGATGATTTACTGAGTCAGTGTTTTGCTGTGTCGCAGGTGATGCCCGAAAACAATTATAGACAAAGAATTACAGTCATTTTTTGCGGTGTTTCCGAAATAAATGTAGGTATATTCTTGAGACATCTTTATAATTCGTTGCTTGACGGATTAAGAGGTTTCAAGAAACGGTTATCAATTACATACCTACACATATGTTATTAACCGAGTTCATTTCAGAGTTCTTCTCCGTAAGACCCACTTTTTGAAACCGTGTAACTAGTTTGACTTTTCAAAAGTACCTTTTTAATGGTCTAATTGAAATAACACATTTTGACTTTGACTTTGAGTTACTAATTGTAATAAATTATAAAATATAAAATGCACTAATAATTTACCTAATTTATCACGCCTCGATACAATCTGTGTTCGTAGTCTTAATGGCGTCGTTAAATAAAACAAAGGTTAACTATCATTTAGTGATTTTTTTGCATTTTCCATGCTAAGATTATAAAGTTATTTTAGTGAAGGAAAAATTCAGTCGCGGGTAGGATTCGAACCTGCGTCTTCTGGTTGGATACGCCAGACGCTCTGACCTCTAAGCCACCGCGAACCCCACCCGCCAGATTGTGAAGGCAATATTTCAATCTGGCGGTTGGGGTTCGCGGTGGTTACCATTATTTTCCTATGTAAGATGTAATAATGTAATGTTGCTTCAACTGTAAATCCGGCCGCCGCACACGGGCAACATGCCGAAAATATGAAAAAAATAATTCAATTTCAGTACGTAGGAATACCCTCATTTTACACTCGGTTATACGACTACATAACTAAAGCAATCCAGTCCGTTGATAGCGGAAAGAATATTTCCGTTATACAGTGTGTCCGGACATGGACTACCGATATTCTAAATCTATACATATAATAAATCTGTAGAGAGGTCAATTCTGTACATGAAATATATTTCCAAAATAACTATCAGCGGGTGATTAGTGATCGATAATGACGCCAAAAATGCAATCAGTAAAATTTTTGTCTGTCTGTCTGTCTGTCTGTATGTTCGTTATAGAAACAAAAACCACTCGACGGATTTCAACGAAACTTGGCACAATTGTTCTTCATACTCCTGGGCAGGTTATAGTATACTTTTCATCACGCTACGATCAATAGGAGCAGAGCAGTGAAGGGAAATGTTGGGAAAACAGGAGAACTTACTCCATTTTTTAAGCTTCCGTCGCGTGTGCAGCCTTAATGGTTAAAGCTACACAGAAATCATGTATGACGGAAATGTTCTCCTTAAATCTATACTTATAATAAATCTGTAGAGAGGTCAATTCAGTACATGAAATATATTTCCAAAATAACTATCAGCGGGTGATTAGTGATCGATACTGACGCCAAAAATGCAATCAGTAAAATTTTTGTCTGTCTGTCTGTCTGTCTGTCTGTATGTTCGTTATAGAAACAAAAACCACACGACGGATTTCAACGAAACTTGGTACAATTGTTCTTCATACTCCTGGGCAGGTTATAGTATACTTTTCATCACGCTACGATCAATAGGAGCAGAGCAGTGAAGGGAAATGTTGGGAAAACAGGAGAACTTACTCCATTTTTTAAGCTTCCGTCGCGTGTGCAGCCTTAATGGTTAAAGCTACACAGAAATCATGTATGACGGAAATGTTCTCCTTAAAATTATATAAAAAATATTCCACGACAGCAAATGTCTATCTTTTATGGTTGACTCACAATAACACGTGTAACTCCCGATAGCTTAGCAGTTCGGAGCTTTCTGATTATATTTGTCTACTCTTACGTTAGGTGACTAACTGACTGACATAGTGATCTATCAACGCACAGCCCAAACCACAGGTTATAGTATACTTTTCATCACGCTACGATCAATAGGAGCAGAGCAGTGAATTGCTGTGGAACAGTGGTTTCAAGCTATAAAACATCACGCTACAACCCTTAGGAACGGGGCAACGCAGGTGAAACCGCGGGCGAAGAACTAGGGAACAAAGTAACTATTCCACGCGGACGAAGTCGCTGGCAAAAGCTAGTACTTAAATATAAACTATTTTAAAGTACAATTATACTCTAGGCTTGGGTCCAATACACTTTCCCGCTATGTGGCAGTCATTTTGTTGAAATATGCTCTATGCGAGTACAAAAAATATTATATATCTCAAAGTTTTAGTCATACTGAGATAAAAATAGGCTTATTCGAAAGGCAATAACATTGTCTACCATCTGCATTACAAAGCAATGTGTTCACAATTCCATAACTTCAACAATAACTCTTAAAGTATTAGACTTACAGTTGTGAATTGTTTATGTTGTATTGTAGCTTAGCTCAAAATCTGTCGATCTAGTAAAGAAAATAAAAACGTTGTCGGGTATGTTTTTGTAGTAATTAACAATTATTGGTTGAATTGCATAATTTTTTTTTTTCGACGTTGAAATTTTTGAAATTTATTGAATTGTAAACACATTGCTTTGTAATGCAGATGGTAGACAATATTATTGCCTTTCGAATTTTATTTAGAATATCGCTAGTCCATGTCCGGACACACTGTATAGGCTGACCATTTCGTAATAGTGATTTTTGCGCATTTTCAAAGTAGGTACCTAAGTAGTGTTTAGTCAAGGTAAATTTCTTTTTGGTGTTAACTAGCGATGTAACCTTCATGTTTACGTATGTAACTATGCTGTAGTTTTTATTTAATTATTTTTTATTAATTCATTTCGGTTTACCAACTATTGTTACAGTGATACTTAACTCAATTTACAGGAGTAATTATTAAATGCTATATTGCATGCATTATCAATACTTTCTTTCATCACTTTTTTTCAAATATCTAAACTTCTCAAGATAAATTTCAGTTACAAAGTAAATTATTAGAAAAGCCATAAAGACTAGATATTTTGTTTAGGTATTAAACCATTATAAGCGATGGTTGTCGTACATATGAGAATGATTTTTGTAGGGTCTCGAACCAATATTTATTTTTTTGCTACTTACCAAAATAGATCAATTTTTAATGCTCGAGTCAGAGATAATATTTTTTATCCAAATTGTTCATTGTTATTAAAAAAAACATTTTTACACAATATAGACATTTTGGGGCCCTTTATTTAGGTTTTTTTAACCCCAATTGAATTTTGTGACCTAGACATACCTGCTAATTGTGGGTGTACTTTAGTACATCTCTGCGTAACCCTTCAGGGAATATAGGCATGATGTTATGATATTCATAACTGGAGGCTATAGGGGGTAGGTACTACATAAAGTAATATCTCTGGAAATAATCCATGTTTAGGGCCCGTAGTAGTTACTTAACAATATTATCACGATTAATCAAAGTCAGCCGTTTTAAATTTAAACTATAACGACTATTCAACGATTCATATTACAAAACCACAGCAGAATTCTCTCTCTGCCGCGAAAGTTTATACAGACATCTTATACATAAACACCGTGACATTTAAAGGGTTGTTATCCCACACAAAACGAACGTAATATTGAATACGAACAACTTTTACTATGGGACCAACCCTGCAATATGAAAAAAAATTAAGTTGTTCCATACATTTTGATTGTGGTAGATATGGTAGGTTAGGTATTATATTTTAGTATGGTGGTTAGGTATTATATTTTAGTATTTTTTTTCATATTTCAGGGTCGGTCGCCTATATTTTTAGTATGATAATTAAATACGAGTACACATCAAAATACATAATTCTCAGCAACTATTTGAAACAAAGTTGTAAAGCTTAATATTGTAGGTATTTTTTAGGGTTCCGTACCTCAAAAGGAAAAAACGGAACGCATAAAGGATCATTGTTGTCCGTCCGTCTGTCTGTCAAGACCCTTTATCTCAGGAACGCGTGGAGGTATCGAGCTGAAATTGAAAAAAACTCAGGTCTACGGTCCCTTGAAGCTGTGAAAAAATCAAACTTCTAAGTTAACGTAAAAAAAAGATACGGCCGTTTATGCCGCAAAAATCGTATATTTCGACACTCTCAAAGGAGTCAAAATTCATAGGGTATTTCTCGTATACCTAGAACTATGAAATTTGGCAAGTAATACCGTAATATACTGCAAGTCTAAGGAAAAGTCTGAAAACATCACTTTTTTGTCTGTCCATCGGTCCGTCCGTCCGATCATCCGTCTGTGCGTTAAGACCCTTTATCTCAGGAACCAGGAATGGTTTTAATTTGAACTCATTACCTCCACGTGGAGGTAATGAGTTCAAATTAAAACCATATACTCAGGTCCAAATACACAATCCCCTGAAGCTGTGAAAAAATTAAACTTTTAATTTAACGCAAAAAAAGATACGGCCGTTTATGTCGCAAAATTAATAAGTCTGGGAACTTATATATTGATAGAACCGTTTTTTGATCATAAAAAATGTAATTTTATCGAAAGTTGTAGTTATCTACGAGTGTAATGCTATTCCTGCATAATGTGATTAATATGCAAATTAAGTCTGGGAACGTAAATCTTGATAGAACTGTTTTTTAGTATAAAATTGTAATTTTGTCAAAAGTTGTAGTTATCTACGAGTGTAAATCCCAATAAGCAAGAATAGCATTCTTGCTTATTGGGATTAATAATTATGCACATTAAAACTGGAAACTTAAATCTTGATAGAACCGTTTTTTTAATCCTTTATGCTTATAAATGTATTTCTTTCGATTTCCTAAAATAAATGTGTTTCAAGTTCAAGTTCAAATGTTTTTATTTCAAATAAGCTTTTACAAGCGTTATGATTTTAATTGCACGGTTCCAAAAGGTTGATCCTATGGAGAAGAATCCGGCAAGAAACTCCATGTACGTTTGACGTGGATTCTTTTTTAGATTCCTTAAAATAAATATGTTTATTTAATAAAATAATGTGTGGCAGTTTCATTGACATGCCATTTTTTCGAAGTACGAAATTCGTTTTGGGTGGAGGCAACAGGATATGTCGGGACCAAAAACCGTACTTAAGGTAGGTTCGGTTTTTGCCCTTGCGCTTATAGCCATGGGATTCGTGACATACGCCACGACCGGCACAGGCTGTGGTTCAGCTTTGGCTGGACCCCTTCAAGGACGAGGCCTTGCCCCTTATTAGTATCTACTGGGGCCATTGTCTAATCGGGCGACGGACTCCCCAAGTTAACCGCCCGAAGGCCACAGCTCATGGAAGCCGGAGGACAGCTTGCACACTCCAGCGCCCGTTTACTGCAGAACCCGGACGTACATATCCTGCCTCCAAACGATCCATGGGAATTTTCCGCTCTTTCAAAAATTATCCAAATTTAGGCCCATTCGGAGATGCTGCATATCTTAAGTTAAAGCACGAAGGTGACTAAGTAAGTACTAAAATTTTATTACTCTAAATTTAACCCTCTTTAGATACTTACAAAGATGTAAAAGTTGTGTGCAGTTAGCTAAACATCGTAATGATTCATTCATTCGAATATAAGCAATTTCGTATTTATACGAAACGAGAGGAAACTGTGTGACGAACTTTACACAGTACTTAACCACATTTATTAGAAAGGGGTTCAATGAATACATGTTCTTCCAAAACATGATGTATCAAAATATCCTTATCTCTTTTTGTGATATGTGACAAGAAAGCGATGGATATATCTTTACTCTGGAGGAATAGAATTTGCCATTGTGTGTCCAGATGTCATACAACATTTGATGTTAGTCCGAACGCCGTGGTTGTACGATTTAGACGCGTCACACGACAAAGTTATAACTTGTTTTACACAATTTGAATTCATCCTAACAACTCACAAAGGCGCGGTAGACGCGAAATATAAAAATTGTATTAGGTAATACGATTTAGTATATTTAAAGACATTTTAGTAGATTATATATCATGATTATACTAAACTATGATTATATTAAACTAAACATCCTTTACGGTGTGCCAATGTTATCAGCCATGTCAAAAAAATGGTAAATTTTCCATTTTTTATCTTAGTATTTATTTTCAAAACAATAAATATTTTTGATAAAGAAATAAGAGCATAATAATAAATAATACTATATTGATAGGGGATAGGCTGTATTCTGATATGTCCTGTGTCTATCCTGCTTCGTGGAACGAGGAAGTAACTTGCACATGCGCACAAGTAGTTTTTACATTAATCAATAAATAATTTTGCGACGTCGTGATTTGAGCGGACGCTAGGGACGCTAACTCGTTTTCACTCCCATTTTCCTCATAAAGAAAATAGTCGCCATTTCTAAAGGCGTTTAGTAATAACCTACTTGTTGAGTCTGTGTTTAACTGAAGACGCTATGTAAGTATGTCATTTTTATCCCTAATTGTATTTAGCCCTTTGTTCGCCATTTTAGTGTATTATTTAACGAAAGTAAGTATTGTGTATTACTAGGTGAGTAGGTGTAATCAGGTTGATATTGTGAGCTAATATCGCTTTATCATCCCTTGAGCAAAGAGTGCCGTTATTTCCATGTGTCCAGAGCAAAGAGCCTACATGGTCCCACATATCTATAAATACCTTTGTTACTGGGGTGTGGTTACCAGAAATTTTCAGAGCACCTAGTTTTTACGTCTCACTAGTAGGTACCTACACATAGTAGAATTTATTTGAGTTAGAATTTTCTAAACGATCAAAGACAACGTAATAAATAAAATCGATAAATGTGGGGTGTGTCTAGGAAACCTTTGTTCTGTAATGGATGACGCGACGTCAGACAAAAGTAGTGATAAAATTGTGTCTTTCTAGATCCTGGCCCTGAGTTAGTGATGTGAATGATGATGATGGTTGCGGTGTGCGGTGCCCGTGTACTCATTGTGACCAATGAGACAAACGACAAACTTGCGATGGTAAAATATTAACATAATACTTTCAAATTCTTAATTCTATTTCTGTGTATTTGTTTATCTATTTTATTCCCATATAACTTATAAACAACTCAAAATATTATTAGTTAATTGCGTAAAATTTTGCCATATATAAAAATATTAATTTCTCGCCAGTTCCCCTCAAAAATCGGTGTGTTTGTAAACGTATTATTGTCAGTAAATATCTTCTAAAGGTGCCACTAGACCTCTGTTAGAGTTTATTGATATAAAAATATCTTTTTTGTTTCCAGATATGTGCAAGTTGGAAGAAATTGACGTCGTAAGGATGCTCACCAGAGTATATTTCTAGATATATAGATTCTTTAAGATATATGAACAATTCAGAAGTCTAGGACTACAGTTTTATTAGCAGTGACCACAGTGACCTCGTGACTTCCTCAACGTGTACCTAACTGCTACGAGAAACCTATTAAATTGATGGACCCATATCTCATGAATATGAAGTACTTACACCTACTGCATTTACCATGGACTAGTCAATGCTAGCAGATCAGCCAGTGTCTGCAGTGAAATTACCGTGATAAAGCTAACTAGCCATAGGAAAATCATCGTAAGTGCTAATGAATTTTTATATGTATTATAGTCACATTTATAAACCTCAAGAATGAACTGCTAATGCCGAAATCGTGTAAAATAGTGCTGCTATAAAAACATCCTGTTCATTTATTGACCCATATCGTATGAATATGAAATGCATCTACGTACTGGATTCAAAATTCTAAATGGCCAGTGTTTGCAGTAAAAGTAACGTGGAACAAACAAAGGAAGAACATCAAAATTGACAAACAAACTTTTTGATTTGTATGAGGCTCCTGCAACGTTCTTAATCCAGAATGGTCGACCATCACTTTAAACTGCAATTTCTGGCGCCTGTTAAGAGTGTGTTAACTACTTACTGCTGCTACTGAAGAACCTCTTAGCTAATGATATATTAACCCAAATCCCATGAACTAGTGGATCTACCATATACTCTCGCAGTCAGTGTTCGGCAGAAGAAAAACGACATAAAGCCTAATGTAACTTTTGTAACATAAAGACACTTGTGTCCTGGGCTCTTGCATTTTGTTCAAACAATGAGCGTTAGTCACTAAAGTAGTGACCTCTAAAGTAGTATCTACTGCACCCGCCAGGATTGTTCTGCTGCTATGAAAAATGTTATGAATACCTAATCTACCATGGTCTACACTCCCAACGAAACCAATGGTCGTCGGAGGAAAAACGTCATAAGCGCTAATGGAACTTTTACCATCTTGAAGACATATACTTAGGAATTATTTCAAACATGGAACGTCGGTAATTACTATGTACACCGGTCGCCAGGACTTCAACTCCAGTACAACGACCACTGTCCGCCGTGAAGTCTACGCTTTTTAGAACCAGCTCAAAACTCCGATCATCGAAGAAGGAAAACGTCGTAAGTGCTAATGAAACCTTTATGTGTATATAGTAAACTTTTTATGCATATTTGCGACACTTTAAAAAACTAAAGATAAATTATGAAGATTGACTACATTGGGGCCACATGGAAGATATATATACGAGTATACTTAAGATATTGCATTTAAAATTTATGAAATCAATCTTAAAAAAGTGGGATTTCTTGATAACTTTTAACGATTACGGGGTCTTACAGAGTATACCTTTTTTATCTTAAAATTGAAAGTCTTAACGATATATCTATTTTGATAATATTCGGGGGTAGCCGGTAACATAAGGAAGTCTTACAGTTTTTCAAACATTTCTATGAATACCAAATATTATGTAGTATTGAAGGTATAAATAACCATTACGGAATAAGATAATATAGGATATACTTAAATCAGTACCTACACATACTTACATTTTTCTTTGTAAATTAACGCTGTCAATATTGTAAATTTTTTTAACATATGCATATCGTTCTAAATCGTCTAATTAAAATCTATCAAAATTGTTGTTTACTTTAAACATGTGTGTGGGTGATTATGATTAGGTATTCCTAGAAATAAAATGGAGGATGAGAAACTGTAAGAATAGAAAAAAAACTAAATAAAGATTTAATCATGGGCAACTTGGCTATCACCAATTGTTGGTAAAAGTGCCCCTAAGTCTATCAATTTCTAATAATAAAAGAGAATGATAAATTAATTGGATGTAAATATGCGAAATTATTTCTTTTCGACGAGTATTTTTATATCAGAGTGATATTAGTCTAGTGAAATAATTAAAAAGGTTGTTAGATTTGGGGAAAGAATTTACGACTTAGCCACAGACAAACCCAAAAAAAATTATTAAGTGTGCACTTTAACTATTCTGTATTTTTTTGTGACTTTAAATCCTTACTTCTCTTCTCTTCAAAACAAGAACTCATTTTGAGATTCTTGTTCTAAATTATATAGGTATTTAATTTTATTGCGCATTAAAGAACCAATCTGTTAGTTCATACCTAATATTTTGATTTGTGACTATTTGAATTCAGTCAACGACTTCTTTTGAGAAGTAAAGAAACTTGGTAGTCGACTCTTTCAAAAAGATTTATATCATAATAATATTATTAGTATCTAAACGTCTCCATATTTACATAACATTTTTTGTATCTTAATACCTACTTCATATAGGTATCCGTACTTTCTGAATTGATTTTAATGATGATTTTTAATTATTACGGAACTATCTCTATTTATTTATGATCTATACAATATTATTTCTCGTCTTGGTAAAAAATACGCTGGTAGGTCCCGAAGCTGACTATACAGACTTTACTAAACGAACATTTATATGTAGTACGTAGGCTGCCACTGTCCATAAGTCTTGCAATACAGTTTGCTTTGCTAAAAGAGGTTATATAAAAAGAGTAGTCTAGACTCACCTCTGCATGGTACATAAAAAATCGTTTGTCAAAAATTATAAAGAAGTTAGAAAATTACGACCGAAATCTTGCCTGAGCACTTGGCACTTCAATCATAGCGATGCTCTGGCACATCAGACAATGTTAACTCAAGAGTTTTTAAGTCAGTCTGGACTTGCACTATTGGAACGCCCTCCCTACAGCTCTTAAAAGGGCACAAATTCACAATTGAGAAAGAATTATTAAGTGCAAAACTTTTAGAGCAGCCTACGTATACACAATTTTCCTAAAATGTATGTAATATCTATTAGAAATTTCATTTTATCGACGGACATATTTGCAAATATTGGAAACTGCTCGTAGCTGTTGTGCGCGGTTCCACGTGCGTAACAAAACGGATTAACTTAACTCGGCTTCTAGGTGGCGGCGGGCATACCAAGATGAAACATGCCCTAGATTTTAAGTTACACCATCAGAAAGACAACTATCACCCGCATCTAATTTTATACAGTAGTGTTTGCGTGATGCGCGTACACACAGGCAAAAATACTTATGAGAAAAAAGATAATTATTTTGACTTCTATTGCTGTTTTATAATCCCCATCTAGGTATATTATTCTTTATTATCTTCTATATACGGGGATCGGCTAGTTACAATTTAATTGTATGTCTAACGACTTGCCTAGGCTTCACACGGGTATCTTGAAGGCATTGGTATTTTCGATGGATTAGGCAGAGTTTTCGATGAAAGCTCCCAGGCGGCATAACTTTTTCCGGCATTTCCAACAGTTATCGTCATCGTAATCACTCTGTCTATTGAAAACTGCATGAAAATTCGTTCAGTAGTTTTTGAGTTTATCTTTGTTTTATAATATATAGTGATAGTAAAAATTTTCGTATTATTTATTTAAACTCACTTTTGTTTTATTTAAAGAGTAAAATGAAAACAGTACTAGAAAAGGGAGTTCATTTCACTACATTTTTTCATTACATTTTTAACCCCCGACGCAAAATCGACGGGGTATTATAAGTTTGACGTGTGTGTGTGTGTGTGTGTGTGTGTGTGTGTGTGTGTGTGTGTGTGTGTGTGTTGTGGCATCGGATGAACCGATTTTGATTTTGTTTTTCTTTGTTTGAAAGGTAAATTAGTCGAGAGTGTTCTTAGCTATGATTCACGAAAATCGGCAAACGACAATTATTCAGTCAGTGTAATTGTATATGCTGTTACTTATTCCTACGCATCTTGAAGACTTCCATACAAATTATGGTTGAATTAGATACTTCGGAAGTACGGAACGGAACGTTTAGTTGATTAATAACTTAAAATAAATTGAACCGATTTTAATAAAATTAAGCTCAAACGTTGTCTTATGATACCTTCTACCAATGCATTTCTGTCCAATTTCTCTAAATAATTAAGGATGTTCTAAGAAAAGTATGAAAAAAAAACGATCTACTTGACGGATTTCTATGAAATCCGTCAAGTAGATCGTGAGTTATAAACGAACATACAGAAATACATACATATAGAGAGACATTTATTCCAAAAAACATTAATTCGCCTTCAATAGCGATACTGTGATAATTAGTCTTCTCTACCTATTTTTTCTCAATTACAGACACGAATTTGTATATGTATAGATGACTAGATACATACCTAATTAACAAACTAAATTTTTATAAAAACTTACATACAACCCACGGCGCTATAAGGATAGTTTTTAACCGCCTTCAAGAAAGAAGGTGTCAATTCGACCCTGTATCCCCCCGTATATGTAAAAATGTTGCAACTGCACAATATTCGTATATTCCTTAGTCTATGCTGACTTTTAAACAAGTATGCCTATATAATATCATAAATGTATTTCATGTATGTATGTAGGCATGTAATGTTAATCCACGTATTTCTCAGAAACTAGAATCAGTATTATCAGGATTATCCTAAAAAAAACATAGACAATTATATCTTAGACAACTCACATTCACAGTTGGTACCTTTTTCTGTCATACTCGCATCTTATTTATCCGATTACGAAAAAGGAAGAGTGAGAATGAGTTCATTTATATATAGATACTATGTATAGGCATTAAATAAATCTTACACTACTTAATTCTAAGCAACTATTTAAAACAAATTTGTTAATAAAAAAGGAATGTCAATGGAGTTTCCTGCCAATTGTTTTGCATAAGATCCACTTTTTAGAACCGTGCCGCTACTACTTTTCGACTTTTAAAGTACCAACCTTTTTACCTGCATAATTGAAACAAAATATTTTGACTTTGACTGTGTTATTACTGTTATCTATTGTTTCCATTACATACTATAACAGCCAGTCCCAATAATAAATCTTATAAATTTTTTCGGATTTTATAGTACGGAACATAATATGTATTAATGAATAACAGTAAATCGTCCGCGATTGCCCTATTTCTATATTCCACAACGATCTTCTTAAGATTGTTTGAGATTCTTTGGATATTATAGAATGGAACATTTTTCTGAATTAATAACAATAAATTACTCGCGATTGTAGCAATACTTTTATCTTTATATATTACCTGTTTAAACATGATGATCTGGTTTTTCCCCAATCCTCAAATCAAATTGAATTCTCAAATCAGGCAATTTCTCAAAATCCCGTCCTGAAGCAATAGGATTTACAATCAATTTTTTTTAAACTACTTTGTATTCTACTGGACTGTAATTGGACTCTTTTTGCTTGGACGCCCGCCCACATATATTTGTGAAGTATAAAGATACATGTGCAATAATTCATGCTTCTAGAACCACCGAATTTAAGCAGTACATTGCCTGTCAGTCAATCAGTATTTACGATCAATTTTATTAATGTGATTCAGTTGACTAAAATACATAAAAATGCGTCTTTCCTTTTTTAATAGTGTCATTTTGAGAATGGCTATCTGATACGACTTTACAAGGATTTTACGTTTATCGCATGCACTACGTGTGTTTTTTTTAAACGAAACGTAGCCCACGTTCTTCCACAGGATGCAATCTAACTCCTTGCAAAACCTTATTGATATCTGTTCAGCGGTTTAGGCGTGAAATATTAACAAACAGAGTTAATTGACAACATTACATTTTTTGAATACCCTTAAATTATAATTTTATTTTAAACTACCTAGATCAAAAAATAGGTTAGACGTTTTTTTTATTTTCCCAATATTCAATCATTTTCATATTTATTTTGGACTTTTCAGTTTACGGTTAAAATGGTCAAATGGCGACAAGAACAAGTCATTTTTCTGACATTTTTTTACCGGTCACATTGAGTTACGACAGCCCTCAAAAAATAATTATTCATAACCTTACACTTACACAAACTTACGTACCTATTTCATTGTTGATTTACTATAATTTTGTCAAAATTTCAATTTTCTCAGTTTCCGCCGTAAAAGTGACGTCATCACACGTTTAATTTTTTTTCTCTGAAACGAAATAAAAATGTTTTGGATTTCGGGATAGGAAAATAAGGAATCAGTATTTTTGTTTGAACCCAGATTTTCTTTTTTTTAATGAGGCTTTAAAATGTCTACCCAACTAATAAGATTTCACAAGGATTTTAAGTTTATTGTTACACATTATGAAGTGATTTAAATTAAAGCTAACATAGTACTTACCTATTCAAAAGTTCTTAAAATCAAAATGTTTATAAATATAATAAAATTTGGATGAGGATCTTCGGAAAGAGGTACAAGAACGGTTTCTTTTTCACGAGTATGTAAAATCAAATTGTCTGCGATTGATGCAATTGTATTATCAGATTTAACAGTTTAGATGATTACTTTAAAGCCGGATTTCCTTTTAATTTTTTTTTATTTTAATGTACCGAATCGAAAAGTTTTTTTTGGGCCAGGACTCCTTTACTGAAGTTAGTCTAGGGTGGTACACACAGCAACACAAAATTGACAAAATATTCCGCTAAGCAATAGTGCGCTAACATCAAGATGAGAATGCTCTAGTGATATTACTGGTGTTGTTGAAATGTATAGGGCATCTTATACTTACCACAAAAAAAATCATTTTTTGTAATAGACAATTGTCTTAATATTTTATTACAATTCATTTCAATAAACTTTCACAAGGATTCTACATTATGGCTAACAAAATGACGCTTTTAAGATATCTGCACAATGACAGCAAAATCCGTTTTGAATCCAAATGCATTTCTAACAAATAGGTAACTATAAGATTCTACGGAATTTTTCTCATAGAATGACGGAAAAAAATCCACTATAACTGCATCTTGACAGTTTAAATACACTCGATAATTTCGAAAGCAGTTTTTTATATAATTCAGCAAATAGCGTAAGCAACCAAGACGGGTTTTTCATTGTGCCTGTAATTTGTTAACTGACGGATTAGTTTTCTTTTGTTATAACCAATTAATAACATTTCAAAATTCTATGTTTATGGCAAAATAATAATGTTTTTTGTGAGAGGGGTTCCTGGCTACGTAGTAATTATGCTGATCAATTGATCTGAAAGGTTAAGCTGCGTTTGCCATGGGCATTCTAAGGATGGGTGACCATTTTTCGATACCTCTTCGTGCTTCGGAGAGCACTTAAAGCCGTCTCCGTCGTTCCCAGTTATCATACGAGCATCTATGACAATCGTAAGTGGTAGTCAAATGCTCACAACACCTGACAACCAGTCTATCCTTTTAATACTTATTCAAAAAATAATACATTTAAATGAAGTTTTTGAAAGGTTTCATACATAGATATTATATCCATAAGTTCTTAAAATCAATCTCAAATAAAAAAAATATAAAAGGGATATCATTTATGATATCTAAATCAATATTTTTTGAAATCTTAATTATATCAAAATGTCTTTTCGTAAATTCAACATCTCAAATCTAATTTTGGACATCTACTTATTGTCTTCTATTTTTGATCATTCATAAAGGAATTATTAATAACATCAGAATTTCATTGGGCTGTAGAATTTCTACAGAAACACAATGAGACTGGGACTAGGGCAGCGACTTAGACAGACCGATTTGTTTACGATTGGAAATAAGATACGATTTTGTTCGTAATGTTCCGACTCTTCTGTTCTCTTCTCTCTTCTGTTCTCGACTGTTCCGAATCAATAAAAAAATGTGTGAGGCTCACCTGGATTTAACACGTCTTTGACGCTTTGGAGAGTGAAGAGTCGTGATTTCTGATACTTGTCCAAAGAGGACATTATTGGCGTTGTGGTTGAATTATCAGCTGTTGCGCCATGGTGGCGGGTTCGATTCCCGCACGTAATAAATATTTCAATAGACCACAGGCAATTGTCCTGGATCTATGTTTTTGTGTATGTGAGGATTTCTGTCTGCAAATCCTAGTTTGGAGCAATGTTGAATGTTTTTTGTGGTAAAATATAACCACTCAACAAAGATTTTTGTATTAGACAGAGCTAAATCTGTACAAAAATTACTTACTCCAACTTTCAACGCAACTGTTTGTCAAACTAGCCATAAATACTTATTCTAACGATATTATTTTATGCAAAGTATGAGAAAAATTCAGCGTGTTGTTTTTTGGATTTTATTCCACTTTTGAATAAAATTTGTTCGGTAATCAACTTACCCAAAGTACTCGCCGGATCAAAAGTATATGGATTCAGGTTCAAAAACGAAGTGTCGTCCGGAAAACAAAAAATGTGTTACAATAGAAAAACATATTCTGAACATTATACTTTGACCGCGAAACCCTACAATTAACCCCCCACCTGTAATTTTCAAAACCCAATTTCAGTCAATTTTTTTATTAAAAATTTCATTTTATTTTTATGACATTATTTTATTGTATGGGTTTTTAATTATTTATTTTTTATGTAAAATCCGCAGTATTTAATAGTTTTGAATTTTTTAACGCCTTCCCTTTACCATATGTATGTATGTGTGTATTTTATTATAGTATATTTTATTTTTGTTACATACATTCATAGTTATTTTTAGCTTTATACATGTAGTCTTTATAATTTGATATGAAATTTATGAAAGTTGAAAATCATTTATTGTGTGCAATGACCAAACCGCATTAACGCATACAAACTAGATTAATTTAATAAGCTCAATTTCATGCAGGCATGAGGATTACGTATGCATAAACTATTTATGCATACGTAATCCTCATGCCTTGTATTTTTGATGTTTGTATATCAAGATATGATGTAAGAGATCTTAAAAAGTAAAATTATCTTTTAATATCATGGCCAAATACTTAAAAAAGGTTGGGAAAAGCAAAAAATGACAAAAGCTCGTGAAGAGTCTGTGTCATAATATCACAATAATATGTTCAGGGTAATGACACTAATATTAAAAATATGCATAAAGGTAGGTAATTTCTTTACAGCATGCAGCTTGAATCTATTCTTCATCGAGTATGGCAATGGGAATTGTTTGAGGGATTTATTGAAGGGACCTTTTTTGGAGGGATATTTCGGAGGAATGTTTTGAATCTGAACCATTATGTTGGAAATATATGTATGCGAAGGCTTTTTCGGATATTATGAAGGATGGATATTTCAATGGCATATTGCAATGTCGGTCTATTTATCAAATTGATTATTTGTGGGTAATTTTTTGGCTTTGAACTTATTGGAAGGATAAATCATCGGAGGAATTTGTCGCGTCGGGTCGGAGAAATTATACTGAAAACATCAGCCTGCCTCTGTAGTTTCAGTTCAGTTTTATACTACCATTGTCTCATATCAGAGAAAATTGTGACTAAAGGGGTTTTATTACAATTTTATTTCCAGAGCGTTTCACAGGTGTTGACTTCAGTTTAGTTGCTTTTATTCAAATCGTAGTCTACTGCCGAATCATACGCATCATAATAATCGTATTCATAAGAATCTATGTCGTCTTTGGAGGGTTAGTGTATTTTTCCACAGGGTTGATCGCTTCTCAACAAAAATATACAGAGTGATGCATCAGTTTTACGAGAAACTTCTGGTTTTGTTTTAAAGAGACATTGCGGGATCTATTTTCAGATTAATATAGGTACCCTGGCCTGTTTTTTTTATAGATGAAAATGCCAGCGAAGGGACTCAACAGTGTCATTACCCTGAAGTTGCTACCACATTGATATCTATGGCCCTTCAAAGTTCTTGTCTAAAGTCAAATACCATTTTAGCCAGACCCAATCTCTTTTTAGTGGAGTTAAAAATGGGGTGATTTTTATTTACGATCATGCCTTGATATAGCTAACTCTTTATTTAATGTACTTAGGTATATTTTCTTGTTTTATAATCTGTTGTATACCTTATCCGCGTGTCGTTTTTATGCTTTACCAAAATTTTAGTTTTTTTAAATATTTATAGACGTAAGTAATGGTTTGGTCTTTGTAGACGACATTTTGACAATGCATGTGTGACAAGATTGATGAATGTGGAAAGCACAAAAGAAGGATGCAAGTGATAATGTAACGTTGTGAATGTTGGATGGAATAAAAAGTGTGAGTGTACGTACACTCACGCATTTTTCTCATCGATACACACATCGACACATACGTATGTGTGGATGTGTGTATGTATGTATCTGTGAATGCGTGTGTGTGCAAGCACGTATTGTAATTTTCTTAAATTTCATACTCAAATTACAGCTCGAGGGTTAATCGTCGACATAAAATATCAGATATTCGTTGATAAAATGTTTTCTATATAAAACATAATTTTTGTTTTCTGATTGATGCTTGTATGTTTGCGTAGGAATACCTGGATTCCTTCACCTTTGATTTAGCGAGTGCTTTGGTCAAGTTAAATCCACCGGATCAATTTTATTCAATTCAAGGGATAAAAAACATTAATCAATTCGCTTAATTTTTTCTCGTACACTGTATAGAATATTTATCGTTAAAATAAGTGTAGGTTAGTTTGACAAACAATTGCGTCATTAGTAGGGGTGAGTAATATTTTGATACCGTTTTAGCCATCTAATTAAAAAATCGTTGATTTTTGTGGAAATTTTACCACAAATAATATATGGGAAAGTTGTTTGTTATCACGTGTGTAAGTATTTTACAGAAATCACCAGTCCCCCTGTATGCAAATTGGTAACATTTCGATTTGAACCTAATTAGATTTCGTTTGGAAATGACATTTTGACATTTTAAAATAGCGTATTCTTTATAGCTACTGGATTAGCGGAATGCCCACAATCTCGTCTAATACTGAGCAAAGAAGTCTACGATTAAGAAGGCGACAGACTAATGGATAATACGTATACGAAATCTCAGATTGACATTTAGCTATAATTCATAGCTCGATATGATTCTTACTTCTGATTGGTTATAGCAAAACAATACATGAAGTTTATTTTTTTGTAAGAATGTTCTTCGTATTGGGAGTACCTATTGACTATTATGCCAGAATATTCAGGGAACTTTGATTAGATCAGACATCTCCTTCACATATATATTTTGAAAAAAAAAAACATAATTTACACAGTCTTGGAGTCTATTGTTGCCAAAAAATAAAAATGCCTTTGATTTCTTGCAATTGGGAACCTTAGACAAAAACAGTATACTAACGCGAAATTGCAAAGCAATCTTGTAGAAAATACTAGTAATATCATCTTAAATCAGAAAATAAATATCTATGTAAGTTTAATTACTCATAAAGTAATAAAGAACTTTGATTTAAATCAATAGTTATCTGTATATTTGTGGAACAGTAATAAAATAACTGATAGACAGACAGTATCAGTACATATTACTATATATTAGACTAGCGGCCCGCCCGCGGTTACACCCGCGTTGCCCCATTCCTAAGAGCGGTAGCGTAATGTTAAATAGCTTAAAACCTTCCTCTTGATTCACTCTATTTATTAAAAAACCGCTTCAAAATCCGTTGCGTAGTTTTAAAGATTTAAACATACATAGGGACGGACAGACAGCGACAGCGACTTTGTTTTATACTATGTAGTGATTAGCCAATGAAAGTTATCGAACCAATACCAACAACGCGCCGTTTGTAAAGTGGGGCGGAAAATGGGACGAAAGAGGGAGGGCATAATGTGATTTATAATCTTGATATGACATTTTGGGCGTGTAGTTTTTTCTTCAGGCTGATTAATATTTGAGGAACAGACTTGTCTAGTAGTACCTTTTGAACCGTATCCATTTCAAAAGCGATGATGACTGCATTAAAAAATATAATTATATTCGGTCTGTTAGTTAGATTATCAAAAAATATTGGAGACGTATGTTTTGTTTTATCAAAGTAATAAGAATTGACAAACATAAACTTATTTCGTAATTGTACGTCACGCGTAACTTAAATACACTTTAATGCAATCGCTATCATTTTTTGAATGTTAAACAAAAGAAAAAATACGTGTAGGTCGTTTACAACCGAGTTCAAAAAGGAGGATCTGAATTCGAATGTATTTTTTTATAATCTAACTGACGGATCAAAGTTTTTAGTCGTCTAGCCTATTTTTTAATATGACAGTCAAGCGGAATATTGCTGCAGCACGATTGTTGTATTTTATAACCCTTGTGAAATTTTATCGTTGAGAATTGTCATAAATTTTGTTGTTACACAAAAAACCCCGTCTGATCGAGGCGAGGCATATAGTTATCCCAATGACATTACCGAATAAAATATATTCATGATAAGTAGTAAACGTATTAATGAAGTTTAAAATTCACGATCGTAGTGCCTACATTATCAAAATTTCCCTACGAAATCTGGGTCGGTGTTGCGGCCACCGTAGGTACTGCCATTTCATTTTCCTCTGCCTTTCTTAAATTAGGGTACTTGTTCTTTACTTGTGATCTGAAAACCTCGATACCTAACAATACCTTCACGGGCTGGGCACGGTTTTCTTAACATATTGTATATAATAAAAATACACGAAATACACTAATGTTAATTATATTACCTACTATGGTCAATGAAAATAAATTAATCAATACCAACGTCACGCGCTTGTAAAGAGGGGCGAAAAATGAACCAATAAGGGAGGAAATAATGTCATTTATAATCTTGCTATGACATTTTGGGCGTCGGAGTAGGGTAGCCTAGAGCTAATCTATTCAAAATGGTCGTATATTTTTCAATATGTCATCATAAGTCATCCTTGTGAAATGTTATTGTTGAGATAAAGATAAAGATAAAGATAATTTTATTTGTTAAAACATGAGTATACACACATAGGCATAAGATATTACATCGTTTTTGAGATCGTCATGTTTAGCCTTTGCGGCGTACAAAATGTTCAAATAATATTTTTTTACTACAAATTTATCATTATTAATTTAAAACAAACACATTATTATGACTAATTTTATTAAATAACATTATCATAGATCAATCAATTCATTATTATTACATTATATTTATTCCAGAATCATTCAGTAAAATCAGCCGTCAATTTTATCATTTAAGAACTCGTCAATATTATAATCAGCTTTGCCTGCTAGGAATTTATTTAATTTATTTTTAAACATTTTATTATTTTGTTCCTTCCAGAGCTTAGGAATTTTATTGAAGATTTTGGGGGCCATGCAAAATATGCTATTGTGCATTAGAGTTGTCTTTGATGTGTGTAGACAAAGTTTATTTTTATCGCGTCTATTACGTAAGACTACGTCATATTGAAATTTGTCATTATAAACTTTAAATTAACTAATCTAGAACTGTAGTGAAAACTAGCTAAATAAGCAACGGAACACTAATTTACGATTTTTGAAATTAATGTCCCTTTATCTGTCTTTTATCTGTTTATAGGTAGGTCTGTTTGTTAACTCATTACATGAGAACGGCTGAACGAATCGTAATAAAACAGCACAGATTTTAACTAGGTTTCATTTGTTATATTGCATCTGAATAGGGTAAATAATTTTTGAGCTTTATTTACATGACAGCCAAAGTTTGACGTAGTAACTGAGCGATCGGTTTCTGCGCCGGGAGTTATAGGTTCGATCCCCCTAGGTACCGACCAAATATTTGAATAAACTGTAGGGAGTTGTTCCGGGTCTGTGTTTGTGTATGTGAAAATTTGTATTTGCAAATGCATGCTCAAAAATCCTAGTGTAGGACAAGTTTTAAAACGATTATAATTAACTAATAAATAATAGTATTAGTTATTTATAACAGTAGTAGATGTTTATTTTTCAGTTTCTATCATAAAACACAATTTTGATCTTGAATTATTGCTGTTGGGTCTAGAAGCATGGATTTTATTATTTTCTCGATTAACTGTACACCAGAAATACAAATTAAAACAAAATATAAAAATATCAGTGAAAAATGTAGCAGTGATAGCGTAGTGGTATGACCGTTGGACTGCCAAGTCAAAGGTCTCAAGTTCGAACCCAAAGCACGCACCTCTGACTTTTCGAAGTCATGTGTGTATTAAATAGTTAATTATCACACGCTTAAAACGGTGAAGGAAAACATCGTGAGGAAACCTGCATGCCTGAGAGATTTTCTCGATGGCGTGTGAAGTCTGCCAACCCGCACTAGGCCAGCGTGGTGGACTATAGCCTAATCCCTCTCATTCTGAGAGGAGACCCGTGCCCAGCAGTGGGACAGTATAATGGGTTGATTATGTTATGTTATGTTATAAAAATATCATACACATAAAATGAAAAAATATAAGCTTTTTAAAAGTAAACAATTAAAACAAAAATTGTGCATTTCTTCGCATTCCATAAGCGGGTCTTTTATGAACGAAAAAGGATTTGTCAGTGAATTTCGTGGAATACGTTGGGATTTTAAGTTCAAAATCTTCAAAACTTTCATTCAGATACCTACGAAGGGGATTTTAAAAGCACTATATGTAGCAAAAAAAGGATATGAGTGTTCCGAAAACCAAATTCTGAGACATGCTCAAGTTTAATACATACAAGCGTTTTGCGCGTTTTATTCTTAGTAATTTTGCAAGATTTTTATCGTAGGTCACCTACTAGACTAAGAGGGAATTTTGGGAAATTCCTGCTTGGGATTGGGAAAAACGAGATCTTCCTTAGTAACCACCATTATATTGTCACACAGCTAGTATAAAATAGGTAAATCTTTTGTTAAGCAGAAACTATATCAATGGTTTTTATTTAATGAACGATTATTTGGATGGTAAAAATGCTTAGATATGATTTAGCTCCAATGAACCGGAACCTTCCATATATCTACATAAAGAATAGTGAATTTCAATTTTAACAATGTCAAAGCCAAGTCAAAACGTTTTATTTCAATTATAATAAAATCATGTGTTTGTCATACTGCTCTTCGATGTGTAAAATTAATTAAGTTTGGACACGTGTAGATCATTTCGTAGTTTCGTGCAAAAAGCAATTCCAGGCCATCCTTGAAGAAATGTGTTTTCTTTAAATATGATTGGCCTAAGAGGTAAGAAGCCCAATCACTTTAAAAACAGTATTTCTTATATTACACTTAAATGTATTAGTTTCGAACAATAAATAAGAAAATTACTTGAATAATCATTCCTCTGTTTTCAGACAGGTTTTTTATTGTTTATTTCTCTTCAGTGCAATTAACGACTTTAATTAATACGTAACATTAAAGCCAAAGTGATGATCTATTGATTAAGTATCTTGGATAAAAAACTAATGCAGTTTTGAAAAAATGCCGTCACAAAAAAAAAACAATTGCCATCCGTTACCAAAAAAAACACATTCTCTGCATAGTCTATCAGCTCAAAACGACTAGTACTGGTCAATTAGCCGAGATAACAAAGAGAAGTCGTTTGTACGTCATCCCTATCTGTTTTATCGAGGTTTTATCTGTACATTTGCGGGAAGGTAATGACAAAAATATATTCCGCGGATCGTTCTTTGCACGAAACGGTGGAATGAACCTCAACAGTTAATTAGAGGTTTCATATAATTCGATTACTTTATAACAGTAATCGAATTTTATGCAGTGGCAAAATTGAAAAGGATATTATTTTGAGATAGTTTGGTAATATTGTGAGAAAGAATGAAGAACGATTATCAAAAGGAATTTAGGCGAATATCAGCGGTAATATCGGTAGAGGAAACCGTAGAATTTCTTTTTTATTCTCGATAGGCCTACACTTGACCGCCAGTTCGGCTGATGATCTGCGATGAAGCGCGCTTGCCTAGACCAAACCGGTTCCCTCGTGATTTAAAGACACCCAGATTATGATCTATCGGGTAAACTCGGGAAGCGCATTCCACATTCGCGGTACGCTTGATAAAAGTGGACTTGAAGAGTTTCGTGCGGGTTTTTGGAATATCCGCCATGAAACGATGTCGCTTTTGACGATGGACATACATATTATTGCTGATGTCGTGGTGAGGTCCATTAAAAATGTTAGGTGCGTAGTACTCGCAACCGATCCGTGTGTATAACATGATAGATAGATGTATGAACGTGAATGAAGCAAATGGAGTAGACAAGAGTAATGGCAGTTGGCGGTCTGTAGTTTAGTTCTGCCTACCGCTGTTTGATAAAGGTAGTAGTATGTATGTAGAATTCGAACCGTATTTAATATTCTTAATGTGAGTATATTATGCTTATTGCATTATTAGGCATCTTACCTGTAAAATTGCCGATTTTACCGCTGCCTAGTTTAAAGTTCGATATTTTACATTTGACATGGAGTTCCAAATTCAATTATAGTATATCTAGTAATCTAAATCTTATCTTATTATTGTTATTATATATATATATAAAAAAGTCGGGTTAGTTACAACACTTATAACTCGAGAACGGCTAGACTGATTTTCATGATCTTTGGTTTGTTGTAATTGGCACCGCAATCGGGTACTGCGATTTTTTATAGATAGGGGAAGACACGGGAAGGGAGTGAATGAAGAGTGAATTGAAGTGACGGCTGATAGGGATGAATAGAAAAAAGCACATGCTGCGCCGGCCATAAATAAATTGGGGCAAGGGATTGACTAACGTATTAACGCACAGAATTACAGGATCCATGAAAGTTTGCATACTGGTTCCTTTTGCGCTGTAGACGAGCACTAAGAAAGGGTTTTCGGATTTTCTAATTTTAAGGGGGATGAAAGCTTAAACATCCCTTTAGGTCGCGAGTGAAACCGCGGGGAACAGCTAGTGCCAAATAAAGCTATGATAAAAAAAATGTTGTTCATTAATTCGTTTTTTCGCTGTTAGATTTCGTTTCTGTTGCGGTGACTACGGAAAAACAAAATATTCACATTATTTCGTAACTAGATGAACGAAGGTACCTAACAAGCGCTCACCCAGTTTATATAAATATTTGCATTATCTGCAATGGCCAACCGCAGTGAATTTGACAGACTACTATGTAAAATAGGGAAGTTCATAACCATGGGTGGAAATTCCAATGAAATTTCATGTTTTATCGTAATTTATCTGAAAGTAGGTTTGTTTGTTTAACTTGTCTTTGCGTTTCACCTAGAACTTAAACAATACTAAACTTAAACGAAGTCACGAGCGGAAGCTAGCTATACATATATTTTTATACAAGATTATTTTTGAACAAAGTTTAAGACTATGACACCTATTTATTAGTGGCAGGTTTTCGATCGTTCCAAATCTGTCTTTATTAGTTTACGTCGCCAAGAGCGGCTGCAGAGCATGAGGGCCTGGGTTCGATTCCCATTGCAAGCCAATTCGTATTGGATTTCCTACAAATGTCTCAGCAGCAGCTCGGTATTTGGATTTGTACTGTGATTGCAATAGTCTCGGGGAAATACAAAACTAGGTACAGGCAAACTGAAATACACATATGTAGGTAGGTACCTACTAAATAATACAAGAAATTAATAGGTATCCTCACTTCCTTACTAATATTATAAACGTGAAAGTTTGTGAATATGGATGTAGGATGTATGGATGTTTGTTACTCTTTCACGCTAAAACGGCTGAATGGATCTGAATGAAATTAGGCACAGAGATAGATTATAGTCTGGAATAACTCATAGGCTACATTTTCGATCGGACCCAAAAAGTTCACGCAGACAAAGTCGCGGGCAGAAGCCATTAATAAATAATTCCGAAAAACAACGTATGTAAGATATTGCACCGCGGAACGCGGGTTCGATCCCCGAACGAAATGGTATTTGTGACTTAGATGTTTCAGGGCTGGATGTTAGGTATTAGTAATAATAAGAATGTATTTATTTCCAAATAACACGATTTACATTACAGTAGTCTAGTAGCTAGGTACACAATCACCTTGTTAATAGTAAATCGCTAAATTATGCACCACTGACACCCAAGCTAAGATTAAACTTGTGTTATGTGTGTCAGGGGTTCCTCGCAACATTGATACATGATAAGGTAAGGTATCTTCATTGCGTACTAGCTATTAAGGTCACAATATGCAAAACCACAATCGTACTTACAAACAGAGAAGGATCGGGTAAGTGATAAGAATTTAATTTAATTTCAACTACTATTTGTGTGTGTGTGGATGGGTGTAAGTATTTTGTGGTGCGTGTGTGTGTGTGTGTGTGTATTAGTGCATGTAATATTTGTAATCATTTTGTCCTCTATTATGCCATATGATTACAATCTTTAATCAAATTTAACAGATTCATCAAGAATTAAACTTATTACACGAGCACTTTGTGGGTATGGGTTTGTGTGAAAGACATTCAGCCGTATTTGATTGGACTGGAAATCAACTCCGACCAAGACATACGACTAGGACGATAAATGATGATGATTTTTAAATATTAAAAACAATTTCTAGAAATTATTTCTAATAAGTATTAGTATAATTTCTGTAAGCTTCCAATTTGTTTCTTTTCTGGTACTGCGTTCATCGTCATTGATTTATTAGTTCTTTATACGCAATTAAATATGTCAATATTTATTATGTCTTTTCGACTAAATTAATAACGAAATTCGCACGCATCACTCGAGAATGACTGGACCGATTTGGCTATAGTTTATTTCAAAATATTCGTAATAATCCGAATTAGGCTTCTATGAAAGAAATTGCAAGTTTCCTAAAAAAAATTTAACTGCACGATCATTTTTCTATGCCGTTATTGTAGGATTTATAAAAATTTGGATAGGGCAGTGTCTGTCAGTCAATTTCAGGTCAGCTAGTTAATAATAATTTGTAGATATTCATAAGAAAATATACCTTATTATTAGACCGTAAGTACCATGTATTTGCTGTTGGTGTAGTCTTAAATAAATAATCGCAGTCGTGATACATGAGATACTCCTACTTTGGGGCAACGCAAAAAATATAAATCATATTAATTTGCAAAGATATCCGTCGACTATTTTTTTCTTGAGGCTATTCTATGACCTTTATTGCCATCGTTTTGTGAGTGAGAAAGAGGGATGCCACTCTACACATTAAATAGCGGTATCTCTTTCATACAACCTGTGATCGCAATTACACGTTTCAATGTAAATGGTTGTGTTCAAATTCAATGTTTCTTTCATCTTTTCTTTCTTCTATGGGATCAATGCTAAGTTAATCTTTGACCTGTTTGTCACTTTTAAAAGCTTTTATATAAATTCAATGACTGGTTTTACAAAAACAGCAAATTTTTTACTACATAGAGATAGTATCCGCGTTTAAATATCAAAAATACTCCTCAGACCATGCAAAGGTGAGGACTGAGGATGTATTACATCGGTGTCCTAAATTATAACTATACCTAAGCAGGTACTGTTTTTATGCTGTTTTCATAGGACAGATTATAAATGGTATGTGATCTAGCCAGCATAATTTACATCCCTATCTAAATAAATAAAACAGCATAGTTACTTGTTATTTATTTTTTTTGGAGACGTGTGCAATGCAATATTGAGAGTTAATTCATATTATAGAAGTATTAGGTTGAAAGAGGCGGCTACCAAATACCATAAATTGTATATTTACTTACCTATTGTATTGTATCATGTATTATACCTAGGTACTAGCTGTATCTACTTTTGTAAGTAATTTTATAACGTTATTACCTAAACCTTTTTGATTGTTGATTTTCGGCAATGCATTGATGTAATAACTGTGTCCTGTTTGATGTCTTCTGTTGTGGTACCTAATAAACAAGAAGTTGTCTGTCTTTTAATTACAAAATACTAAGCCTCGTTCAATAAGTCTGTTTACATGGATAATTTAGGATGGAAATTTAAAATGGTAATTAAGCATCGATTGATAACGAAGTTTTGACAGTTAACGTAAAAAAGAAATATACAGTTTTTAATTTATACAGTGAAATAACACCATAACATTTTGGGATGTATTGGCTGTTTTTTTTTTCATAATAAAGAATAAATTTAAATATACTCTGCATTACTCTTGTCTTATTTTAACCGAATAAAGAATAACGTCAAGTAAGTTTGTATACAAAATACCCAAACTGTTATTTTTATTCATATAAACTGACTTACTGAACATAATTAACAAATGTTCATTATCAAACGATGTGTATTTTGTGTAAAACGCTGTTAACATTTTCACAAAAAATGTATTTACTTATTAATTTTGAAGTCTCAATACATGTTTGCCTTACTATAGTGAAAATTAGCAGAAGATTTGCTACAACACGATTTTTTATTTCCTCTAAATCCCGTGTAAACAGATTTCTTGAACGGAGGTTAAAAAGGCCATATTTCAGGAATTCCTCTGCAGCCATAGCAACTCTTATATTTTTATTACGAATCAAATCAAATTCAATCAAATTATCCTTTTTTTATAATTTATTTTTTTATTATTTAGTCATGAAATGGCCTTTTTAGCCCAGATAATAAACAAATGTGTTTTACTCAGTACGTCCTTATATCGGTATTGATACAAGAAAATAATTATTCATGTTATAGTTACCTCCTACCTAAAATGTCCGCGAAAACATTGCTTCGGTATGTCCGCAAAAGACCACGATTAGTTTACCCATAAGCTGATATCAGAGTTTGTAAAAAAATGACCTAAAAAAATCACACGCTTAAAGCTACAAACATGTTTTGACAATAAGCACATGCATAGGGTACACTCGCGCTTTTTTCCCACTGTGATAGGCAGAAACTTCAGACCTACTACGGTTCTTGCATACTTCATTTATTTTTCCACAAATGCATAAATTCCTTTTATTAAATTAACCCAATGGGAATTTGACTAGATATGTATATCAAAATATTTAAAATAAAATTAATTTCGATTTTTTTAAACACTGGGTAAATTAATCCATAGGCAAGAGCTTGTGAAGAGTCTATGTAGGTATCTTTAGTATTTTGAGGTTAATTACAGCAACATTAACAACATAATTAAGCAAGCCCTGAAAGGTACGTTTTTGTTCAGCATTATTCTCGTTTTTTGAGAAATCGGGTTTCTTCATTATATTTGGAAGATATTGCATATTGGGAAGATATGTTAAAGAGATATGTTATACGGTTATATCCGATGAATCCGATGTTGGACGAATGTATCAGATGTCATAGCGGGATCTACAGGAGGGATAATTACTATGTTGGGTTTTTCCAGAGGTATCTAGAAGACCTAGGTGTTTAAAACGTGGAATATGTTGAACGAACAGGAATATCATGGAGGATCTTGTTGGATGGATATTGGAAGGGATATAGTCAGAGGGCTTTGTCGTATGGATATATCGAAGGCTTAATTGACAAGAGATTATTTTACACGGATATTGGAAAAATGCCAGACTATTATATTTGTCACGGATAACGTCATATTCTGGGTATCAAAATATATCATTATAAAATTTCAGTTTCGACATTCTACGTCGTCATTCATCTAAGGTCAGTGTAATATTTATAATATTTTTCAGCAGGCGTTATTAGTTTTGGAACACCTTTTGCCTTCTATTTCGACTTGAGAAGGCCTGGTTACATCCGTATCAAAGTGACTACCTTGAGGATCACAAGAAGCTTTTTCAACTTTGATTGTTTCAGTTATTTTTTACAGTGTTTTCAGTGCAACTTGATCATTTTGTAACAAGTATGCAGAGGGGTAGATTAGATAAAGGTTTAATTTCTGACTGGGGTAAGAGAAGAGAGAGTTAGGTATTTTTTTAATTATATAGGTATACTTTTTTAGAATAAAATCCTTGGATTGGCATTCTGACAGTATTTTCAGGTGGTAGTGCTGAAAGAATGATCAAGCGCGTCGTCAAGCTGAAGGTAGGTGTCATTTTGATATATAGGGTCTTCATAAGCTCTTGCCTATCATTTGCCTTAAGTCAGGTACATAATAATTATGTAATTACCCAGTTTTTAAACCGACTTACTCGTTTGATAGATAGAGTATATTGACGGAATAGTCCAATACATATAAATTTGATTAGTGACCAGACGTAGTTCTTTAAATACATTCCTGTAGTGAACTCGCCACAAAGTACAAAACACATTAACTTGTAGCGACATCTATCCCACTTATTATTAAAACACTAACTAACTCGTAGTGGCATCTGTCCTGCTTCGGTGTAAAACATACATTAAGGTTTAGTAACCCTTTTTCCACTACTAAATAAAAAAGATATTAGAGACGTAGGTTTATCTCGGTTCTATCCAGCTCCGAACTAAAACAAATATTAGCGACATCTATCCACCTACTTAGTAAAAAAGCATTGACGTGTGGCGACATCTGTCCAACCTCTGAATAGACCAAACGTTAGCGACATCTATTAATCTGCTAAGTAAAACGCGTAATAACGTATAGCGACATCTATCCGACTCTACGACTTATTACTAATTGAATATAACACACTAACAAGTAGGTAGCTATATTTACACTGCTACTAAATAAAACAGACATTAGCGACATCTACGCAGGTATTAATTGAAACACATATTTACTTGTAGTGTCATCTATCATACTAGTGAGAAAAATAGATAAACACATGGTTACAGACATTTGTCCACCTATTAAGTAAAATGCATTAACGAATAGTTCGAGACATCTGTCCACCTATTGAGTAAAATACAGTAGCCTTAGCACGAACAACTTGCGAAAAAGTATTCGTATCGTCACGATAGAGGCGCTGGTCCAAATCTCATACAAATTGGTCTCCATGACGATGCTAAGGCTACTGCCTTAGTACGAACAACTTGCGAAAAAGTATTCGTATCGTCATGGAGACCAATTTGTATGAGATATGGACCAGCGCCTCTATCGTGACGATACGAATACTTTTTCGCAAGTTGTTCGTGCTAAGGCTACAGTACATAGCAACAATTACTACTACGTTGTTAAACAGATATTAGCGACCTCTAAACTGTTGCTGAGTACAACAAACATTAGTGACATCTATCTAATCTATCTAAAACTCAGAATAACTTGTAGGGACATCTATGCTGCTACTGAGTACAACACATTGACGCGCAATGAGTAATATATATCCAGCTGTCAAGAAAAACAAACACTAACATCTAGCGACTTCTATCTCACTATTGGGTGGACAGATCAACAACATCTACCCTGCTACAAGTCAAACAAATAATAATATTTATTTTTCTTAGCAAAAATTAACATTAACGACATCTATCCTGCTACTAAGTAAAACATACATTAGCGACATCTATCCAGTTGCTAAGTAAATATATATAAACGTGTAGCGACATCTATACTGCTACTGGGTAAAACACATTCAATTAACGCATAGCGACACCTATCTTCCTAGTATGATACATATGCAAAGGTAGCGACATCTATCCAGTAACTTGGTAAAATACATAGGCAAAGGCAGTGACATCTATCCACTTACTAGGTAAAATACAGTAGCAACAACTAGATACCATTACTTTGATAAACAGACTATAGCAATATCTACACTGTTACTAAGTAAAATAGACATTAGCGACATCTATCCAGCTATTAAGTCAAACGCACACTAACGTATAGTAACTAGCGACATCTGTTCCGCTACTAAGTAAAACATATCAACGACATCTACCCTGCTAATGAGCAAAACAGACATTAGCATCTATCCTGCTATTAAGTAAAAGATACATGAGGGAAATCTACGTAGTTACTAAATAAATATACACAAACATGTAGTGACATCTATCCTGCTAATGGGTAGAATATATGAACGCATACTTAGCGACACCTATCCACATATTGAGTTTAGTACATACGCTAAGGCAGTGACATCTACACTGTAACTGAGTAAAACATACATTAGTGACATCTATCTAACTATTAAGTCAAACGCACATTAATGTATAGTAACTAGCGACATCTGTTCCGCTACTGAGTAAAACACATAAACTACACCAACCCTGCTAGTGAGCAAAACAGACTAGCAACAACTATTCTGCTACTAAGTATAACATACATTAACGACATCTATCTAGTTACTAACTAAATATATATAAACGTGTAGCGACCTCTATCCTACTAATGGGTAAAATAATTAGTTAGCGACACCTCTATTGAGTATAATACATACGCAAAGGCAGCGACATCTATTCACTTACTGAGTAAAATACATACGTGAAGGCCGCTGCCTTCATATTTATCCACCTACTAGGTAAAATGCAGTAGCAACAACTACCCTATTACTTTGTTAAACAGACTAATGACATATACCCTGCAACTGAATAAAAGAGACATCGACGACATCTACCCTACTAGTGAGTAAAACAGACATTAGCCACATCTACCCTGCTATTGAGCAATACAGACACTAGAGACATCTCTCTAGATATGAAGTAAAACACATCAACGACATCTATCCTGCTAGTGACTAATTAGTTAACAGACATTAGCGACCTCTACCCTGCTATAGGGTAAAACCTTCTCGTCAGTAAAAGAAACATTAGCGACATCTACCCTGCTAGTGAATAGAACAGATATAATACAATAATCATTTATTTCAGACAATTCATAGTTCATAGTTTTACCATGATATAAACACCCTACATAAAATTGCGATTAATTAAATTTAAGTTATTCAACTTTCATTAAAAATAGTAATTAAAATTGACAAAGAATTTTACACTTCTACCTGCCCCAAACTCAAGATATATAGATATATACTATACTATACTAGAGGGCTGTAGGATCTCTGCAAATATAACACCCACAGACTACTGGTATAAAAAGGTGTCTAGTAGGCTCGAAACAAGGTCATCTTCACATCCCTGGAGCTAAGAGCAAACCTGCGGGCAATCATATTCGCCCACACCGATAGCGCCCAACGTCAACATCACTGCTAGTAAGTCGAAAAATGTACGTTTGGCTGGCCGAGCACCGTGGTTTTTGGAAACGTGATGTACCAACGAATAAGCCATGAGATACTTAGGTTCCATGTAATAGGGGGTGAGTCTATTGCCATACCTTATACAGCTTTATAACATTAATGTAAAATCGATTACGATTAAAACTATTACATAACGAGGTTTTCGAAGGACAGCTCCAGAAGAGCGATTAAAATGCTAGAGTAAAACAGACTATAGCGACATCTACCCTGCTAATGAGTAAAACAAACTTTAGCGACATCTATCCCGTTAAAGAGTAAAACAGACAATAACGTGTAGTTTCATTTATTCTGCCAGCGAGTAAAACAGACATTAGCAAAATCTATTCCGCTACTGAGTAAAATAGAAATTAGCGACATCTATTCCGCAAATGGTTAAAATACACATTAAAATGTAGCGACATCTATCCACCTACTGATTAAAACAGATACCTTAAATAATAATGTTAGGTATATAAAATTAAAATGAGGACGTTCGTAAACGACTTTTGTTACATAAATTAGCCGCACTATGATTATTAAATGACTAACTTAAATAAATACCTTAACCTAGTAATAATATTCATTTAAATAATTTAATAATATTATTAATATTAATATCATACGTTCTTATCTACTTTAGTTAAATAAACTAGCCGATTATTAAAATGACTAATTTAATAATACATACAGCTAACTCTAATAATAACAATATCCATCTCCATCGTATAATTTAATTATATTAACTATTAATAACTAAGTTCAAAATGCTATTTAAATCAAAATTGATTGAAGGCGGTTTAGTCATTGTAGATGATTTTGTTATAGGTTTTTTTTTGTTTATATTTATTTCAACCAAATACCTAAAGGATGTAAACTAACTCAGAACTTGGCGTTCAAATTTAATTTTTGTGTTAAAACTACTAAATGAATAAGTTAGGTTAGGGGGATACCTCTAAAATATTTTATGACTTTGTGGGCGTGGCCAAGGCTTGCGACCGTTTCTATCAGGATCTAGCGCTCTCGCTTCAGCGCGTCATCGCAGTATTGAACCTGGTACAAAGCTATGGAGTCGACATTATATCAGTTTATTTTTTTGTTTTATAGGAAAGATTTATTTTTCATGAGTGATGTTTTATATCATGTTTGTATTGTATAGTAGTGTAAATTAATTTAAACATATTCATTTTATCCAGTTCCAACAAAATAAGACTGAATATGACTTCTTTCGTACTTAGTACAATTATGTTATTTCATAGGTACAATTTGCAAGAACATAGTAATAACACATACATTTTATACATTCCCGACATCTGTCCCAATATAAACTTATAACATACATAGGTAGTGCCCGTTACAATTAATTTCCGTAAGACAGGTAAGTAGGTACCTACGGGTCATGCAAGTAATATTGGGAACAAACGTGCCGCTTTTGTAAGAAGGCTGATGAAATTGCACTAACCTTCTGGGTAATCTAAAGAAACATAATAACTTTCTGTTGAAATGGAATAAAGAAGCTCACACCTAAGAAAATCCTGCAGTACATAATAAGCTCGTGGTGATATCAAAACTTAGTGTTTTGATAACGGTGGCTGTGTGTTGCGGTGTGTTTTGATACGAGTATTACGAGTAGCTACAAAAAACTTTTCCGTTTTTTCTCCGATGTTTATAAACTTCCCCTCAAAATCTATAAAAAAATACTGTAAGAAAACACCGAATGAAAATAATTGAAAAATGCGCATAACAACATGACCATAATTGTTATTATTTCAAAGTTGTAATTGTGATTTTAGAAAAACAGTTAATGTTTTGAAGCTTTTTTTAACTTTTCGTAGTCCTTGCAACAGAATAAAGAAGTAAATAGGGTGGGCATTAGCAATGGGCCGCATTACTTTAGAGTTGCTAAAGGAATAATAATAATAAATAAGTATAATAATAAACGTCTTGCTAACAGCGAGTACCTGCACAAACAAAACCTAATAGCTAGGATTATCCATCAGCAACTTGCTCTAAAATATAAACTTGTGGACTTAGAGGTACCATACTATAGGTATGTGGCTGTGCCCGACCCAGTTCTTGATGTTACTCTGTACTGAAATCGATCTATCATTACTCACAGGACTGTTATTGCCAATAAGCCTGATATAGTGGTGATAGATCGATCAGAGCGACAGTTATGTCCGAATATCGCATTCGCCAATCAGAGGTTCGGAAAACGCTGCGCAGTCTTGACGTGAACAAAGCCAGTGGACCAGACGGTACCTGTGCGCCTGAGTTAACTATTACATCCCTTCAAGCGTACGTCACACATATCTGGAGTGAAGCTATCGAGAGACACGGGGAGGCGTTTGTAGTCTATCTTGACATCTCGAAAGCTTTTGACAGGGTCTGGCATGATAGCTTTATTAGCAAGCTTTCATCGTATGGTTTGCCCATTAGTTTCGTTGCCTGGACTTCCTGAGGAATCGATCAATACGAGTCGTCATTGATCGCTGCTCGCCCAATCGAATGAGTATTAATGCCGGTGTTCCCCAGGGGTCGGTACTCTCTGCGACACTCTTCCTGCTGCACATCGATGGTCTTACAGAGTATGGACGTGACCGAAATAGGCCTGTAGTTAGCAAGGTCAGCATGACTACCTTTTTTGGGCACAGGTTGCACGTTAGCAAGCTTCCACGATTTTGGCACTTGACAAGTCTCAAGAGAGAGACGAAAAAGGTGCGTCAGCATCGGAGTCAACTCAGGCGCACATGTCCTCACAACTATAGCTGGAATACCATCTGGTCCACTGACTTTATTCACGTCAAGACTGCGTAGCGTTTTCCCAACCTCCGATTGGCGTATACGGTTTTCGGACATAACTGTCGTGCTGCCAGGCGAAGTTGGAGGTTTCGCGCTACCAGAGTCTAAACGCGAAGACTCTGTTGTCTGCAGATGGTCCAGGCAATAGGTTGTGTGCGACTCAACGTCAGGTACCCGCGTTGCAATTTGGACCAGCTGGGTAAGATCTAGCGCTAAAGCGAGCTTTTGCGTCTCTAACCCAGCATGGTCAGTGTCCCGGTATGGGTACAGCCACGCCTTGTGGTGGACTAAGCTATCGTAATCATCAAAAAATAACTTAACAAAAAGTAAAACCGCCTTCAAAAACAAAAATAATGCAAACATAAAATAATAGTTTCGGAAGTCGGTGCCTTCGATTTGGTTTAAGGCGCTATTTAAAAAATATTTCGTTTGCGAGTAGGCGGAGTCTAGCGACTGGCGCGCGATGTAAGCAGAGGGGCCCCCCTCAGTCAGCCGCATCGTAGGTCTCGTTCGTTCGGTCGGTGACTCGGAATAAAGAATGCATGGAGTCAAAATAAATTATTTTTGTTTTGTTATTTTTTAGTAAAGGAAAAAATTCAATCGCGGGCAGGATTCGAACCTGCGTCTTCTGGTTTGATATACCAGACGCTCTGACCTCTAAGCCACCAAAACCAAAAATAACTTAATAATCTTAGCATGGAAAATGCAAAAAAATCACAAAAAGATAGTTAAAAGGTAAGGTGGCATCGTACGACACTGAACTAACTGTAAAGTATGTCGTGTCGGTTGACAGGTAAGGTAACTTACCTCTCATAGATGTCACCAACGTCACCTTATGACGTAAATTCAGAATGTGAAGGCAAAATTTCAATCATGCGGGTAGGGTTCGCGGTGGCTTAGAGGTCAGAGCGTCTGATATATCAAACCAGAAGACGCAGGTTCGAATCCTGCCCGCAATTTAATTTTTTCCTTTACTAAAAAATAACTTAATAATCTTAGCATGGAAAATGCAAAAAAATCACAAAAAGATAGTTAAAAGGTAAGGTGGCATCGTACGACACTGAACTAACTGTAAAGTAAGTCGTGTCGGTTGAGAGGTAAGGTAACTTACCTCTCATAGATGTCACCAACGTCACCTTATGACGTAAATTCAGAATGTGAAGGCAAAATTTCAATCATGCGGGTAGGGTTCGCGGTGGCTTAGAGGTCAGAGCGTCTGGTATATCAAACCAGAAGACGCAGGTTCAAATCCTGCCCGCGATTGAATTTTTTTCTTTACTAAAAAATAACTTAATAATCTTAGCATGGAAAATGCAAAAAAATCACAAAAAGATAGTTAAAAGGTAAGGTGGCATCGTACGACACTGAACTAACTGTAAAGTAAGTCGTGTCGGTTGAGAGGTAAGGTAACTTACCTCTCATAGATGTCACCAACGTCACCTTATGACGTAAATTCAGAATGTGAAGGCAAAATTTCAATCATGCGGGTAGGGTTCGCGGTGGCTTAGAGGTCAGAGCGTCTGGTATATCAAACCAGAAGACGCAGGTTCGAATCCTGCCCGCGATTGAATTTTTTCCTTTACTAAAAAATAACTTAATAATCTTAGCATGGAAAATGCAAAAAAATCACAAAAAGATAGTTAAAAGGTAAGGTGGCATCGTACGACACTGAACTAACTGTAAAGTAAGTCGTGTCGGTTGAGAGGTAAGGTAACTTACCTCTCATAGATGTCACCAACGTCACCTTATGACGTAAATTCAGAATGTGAAGGCAAAATTTCAATCATGCGGGTAGGGTTCGCGGTGGCTTAGAGGTCAGAGCGTCTGGTATATCAAACCAGAAGACGCAGGTTCGAATCCTGCCCGCGATTGAATTTTTTCCTTTACTAAAAAATAACTTAATAATTTTAGCATGGAAAATGCAAAAAAATCACAAAAAGATATTTTTGTTTCATTAAAACCATTATTTAAACGAAATATATGTTTGTAATTGGGTAAAATTATTATAGAAGTTACAAAGAAATAAGTAAAAGAAACATTATTATATTGTGTTCATATAGGTACGCCAATTTCTAAGTGTAATAAAAACATGAAGTTCATAATATAAGATCTAACTCAACATGTTTTATATTGTTTTGAAAAAAAAAACAGATATAGATAATGTATGATTATTTTATTTATAATGTCTATTGGAATATCTAATCCTACTAATATTAAAACTGTGATAGTTTGTGAAGATGGACGGCTGGTTTAATGAATATTTGTAACTCTTTCACGCAAAAATTACTGAACGGATTTTGGTGAAACTTTAAACTATTATCAGAATAACACATATTATATAATTTATATATAAATAACGACATTTGTTATCGTCGTCTTCGTCACCTTGAGTACCCCGGATTCTCTGTGCTATGAGTACTGGTGGACACAGGAATGGAGAAAATTCTCTATGCCTGTGTCTATCGGTCGCACAGTGGAGACTTTGGAGACGACCAGGCTCACTGATTACTTAGGTGAGGCGGTGGATGCGGCGCAACTAAAGTACCCCTCGGCACAATGGGTGTCACTGGAGGACTTTAACGGCCACCACAAGGAGTGGCTGTACCCATACCGGGACACTGACCATGCTGGCTTAGAGACGCTTAGAGCGTTAGATTTAACCCAGCTGGTCCAAGGTGCAACGCGGGCACCTGACGTTGAGTCGCACACACCCTATTGCCTGGACCTTCTGCTGACAACTGATCCAGATCGCTACTCAGTGTCGATTTCCTCACCGCTTGGTAAATCCGACTACTATCTGGTGAAATCTGTATCTGTCTACTCGCCACCCAATCCCAGCCCTAGAGGCACTCGGCGAGTATGGCGATACAAGTCAGCAGATAGGGATGAGATGCGATCTTTTTCGCCGCTTATCCTTGGCAGCCGATATGCTTTTCTTCTGACGACCCCTCCACCTACGTAGCACATCAGTCACGGCAATCATCAATTCAATCAATTCATCCCATATTCCGACGTGCCATTGTCCGGCGAAACTCGCCCTTGGTTTGGCCCTAAATGCAAAAGTGCTGAAGCGCTTAAGCATGAGGCTTACCTGGCATGGGTTGATGCTCGACACTGCAAGGCGAGTGACGTGAGTCAGAGGAAAAGGGCGTTTAACAGGGCTGCAAAGACTTGTATAAAGGTCCGGAAGGCTGGTTTTGACCACATTAGTCGAATATTGAAAAAACTTGCTTCATAACCTTGGTAGTGAAGCGTTTTGGTCCCTAGCTAAATCAGTCGAAGCGAACTTCTGCCACCCCTCACTCCCTCCACTGCTGAAGCCTGATGGGTCGCTGGCTCATACCGCAGAAGAGAAGGCCAACTTGTTTGCTTCTCTTTTCGCGGAGTCTTCGCGTCTAGACTCTGGTAGCGCGAAACCTCCAACTTTGCCTGGCAGCACGACAGTTATGTCCGAAAACCGCATACGCCAATCGGAGGTTCGGAAAACGCTACTCAGTCTTGACGTGAATAAAGCCAGACCGGACGGTATTCTAGCCATAGTTCTGAGGACATGTGCTCCTGAGTTGACTCCAGTGCTGACACGCCTCTTCCGTCTCTCTCTTGAGACTGGTTAAGTGCCAAAATCGTGGAAGCTGGCTAACGTGCAACCTGTGCCCAAATAAGGTAGTCGTGCCGACCCTGCTAACTACAGGCCTATTTCGGTCACGTCCATACTCTGTAAGACTATGGAGCGTGTCCTTAACAACAGGTTCCTGGCGTACCTAGAAGCAAATGATCTCTTCAGTGACGGACAACACGGATTTCATCGAAACCGGTCTACTGGGGACCTTCTAGCGTACGTCACTCACATCTGGAGTAAGGCCATCGAGGAACACGGGGAGGTGCTTGCCGACTCTCTTGACATCTCGAAGGCTTTCGACAGAGTCTGGCATGATAGCCTTATTAGCAAGCTTTCATCGTATCGCTTGCTCACTGGTTTCGTTGCTTGGATATCGGACTTCCTGAGCACAGCCAGACACAGCCAGCGCACGGACCGGTGGACTTGAAATCCAGTCTCTAAGAGAGGCCATGGTCGAGCGTCTGAGTTTTTCCCTTCAGGCTGTCTCCGAATGAGGCGATGCCAATCTGGTTAAATTCAACGTCGCCAAGACCCAGGCGTGTCTGTTTACCGCCAAAAAGAGCCCATTCCAACTGGCTCCTACTTTCCGGAATGTATCTGTGCCGATGACTGACCACCTTGAGCTCTTGGGCGTTGCTCTGACGTCAACCCTCAACTTCGGCTCTTATATAGAGTCCAAAGTTCAAATAGCTGCCAGAAAGCTGGGTATCCTCTCGAAGGTGCGGCGTTACTTCACGCCGGAAAATTGCTCGCATTGTATAAAGCACAAGTTCGGTCGTGCATGGAGTACTGTTCGCACCTTTGGCATGGATCGGCTAAGTACCAGCTCGGGGCGTTGGAGTCCATCGAGAAACGTGCCAAGAAGCTCATTGGCAACGATTCCCTTGTCCGGGCTAAATTCCAAAGTCTTGAACATCGCCGCAAAGTTGCTAGCTTATCGGTTTTTTATCGGATACATTTCGGAGAGTGTGTATCAGATCTCCACTATCTTATCCCCCCTAGCCGTCATCGATTCACGGTGGACATTCAAAAAGCCCAAACCAAACGCTTTAAGTCCACTTTTTTATTGCGTACTGCTGAAATATGGAATGCACTTCCTGAGTGGGTCTTCCCTGATAGATATAATCTGGGTGTCTTTAAATCACGAATGAATCGGTTTCTTCTAGGCAAGAGCGCTCCATCGTAGATCGCAGTATCGCTTAACATCAGGCAAACTGGCGGTGAAGCGTAAGCCTACCACGAATTAAAAAAAAAACTTAGTATTGATTCAAAAACAAACCTGTCGGTCTCATTCATAATATGTAGTAGAGACGGCTCTATAGAATTTTGTTCAACATTTATACTTTGAGCGGGAAAATTGAAATTTGATTGTGAATTAGATTTAGCCAATGGTCCAGCGGATTCCGTTGCGTCTACCAATTGTTTTCTGGGTTCATCATCTAGGACTTTTTCTACACTTAGTCTGTGTTATACTCATATGACTATTTCTATTCCCGAGCGTGATTTTTATAATTATGTATTTTGCAATTACCTACGTTCTAGTTATATATGGTCATATGCAATAAATGCAAAAAGAATTGGTAAGGGTTTAAATAACTTAGCTTTTACGGATAAAATACTCAATGATATTAGAAAGTCGACAAAAAGAAACAGTAGGTAAGGGCTAGGTAAGTAAGTAGGCACTTAATGCCGAGATTCTGCAATTCTAATAATTTTGAGTATTTTAAAGTTGTTGACTGCCTCATTAGTCTAGTGGTCCCTAGCGCGACTGCTACGCTAGAGGTCTTGGGTTCGATCCCCAGGTCGAGCAAAGTGTTATTGCGTCTTTCTATGAAATTCTCAGTAGCAGCTCGGAGTCTGGATTTGTGCCCGGTTAATGGATTGCCATTAACCGGGCACAAATCCAGACTCCGAGCTGCTACTGAGAATTGTAATAGGGGGCGAGCCTATTGAGGCTCGCCCCCTATTACATGGGACCTAAACATACCAGCGAACTGTGGGTGTACATTAGTACGCCTCTGCCTAACCCTTCGGAATACAGGCGTGATGGTATGTTATGATGGTATGTTTAAAGTTATATTTTCCTGGCGTCCGCTTTCTTCCATTTCTTATATCGTGATTTATTACCCATCACAACAACTTTATCACAAAAACAACAACTATATTATGAAAGAAGTCCGCGTACCACGTTACTACTAGGTAAGTAATTCACGACTTGGGAATTGTTATTATAGTGTACACGTAATTTTTTGGGAGAAGCGCGGTCGTACGTCCTTACGTCAGAGGAAGTAGCGGCCGACTGTCCGGAAATGAAAAACAGTGATGATGCTAATTGCTTGCCTACGGGACGAAAAGAGACAAATATATGTCAAGGATTGTCTCAAAAATAATAATGTAAGCGACAAAATAGAAAATCTCATCTCAGTCGAAATCTATAGAATGGAATAAGAAATAAATCTACATTTATTTAGATATTATGATTGTACATCAAATAGTGTGAAAAAAATATCAATATGTTAAATAGTTTGGTGCATTGGGCAAAAAATGTGTTTTTGAAGAGCTAGATTCAAAAAATAAAGTTATCGAGGAAAGTTTCTCCAATCGTGTCACTGATCACCATTTATTTTCATCATATCCTCTTCTATCTAGAAATCAAATTTCAAGTCAGTGTCTTTTAAGATTTCGAAGTAAAATCAAAAGAATCCGTGCTAAAAAATTTGTGTATCGCCTTTATTTTCACTTACTGTAGGTTTTCTCATAGATGCCATTTTCAGAATAGTCAGAAATTGAAATGGAACCACACGTGAAGTACTAAAGTAGCTTTCAAATAAAAAAAAGAATCATCAAAATCGGTTCACCCATTCGAAAGTTATGAGGTAACAAACATTAAACAAAAACACAGTCGAATTTAGAACCTCCTCTTTTTTGAAGTCGGTTGAAAAGGCCAAAACTACTTCAAAATTTAAATTCACAAGTCATTAGAGAAAATTTTAGATGTAAAATTCACACGTTCTCTTAAAAAACTGTTGTTTATTTAATAAAACTTCTATGATTTAGAAATGTTGACTTTTGGGAATTTATGCAGATTAGTAAAAATATAGCTTTAGAGTTTACACCAACAATATAAAACGTTAATACAATCATAAAGCTGCACGAAGTTATAGTCTTAGATTAAACTAGCGACCGGCCCGCGGTTTAACCCGCGTTTCTCCGAAAAGGCGTAGCTTGATGTTTTAAAGCTTAAAAACCTTCCTCGATAAATGGACTGTCCAATACAAAATATTTTCAAGTCGAATTTTCGATTAGCGCGTTTAACCCAACAAATTTCTCAGATTTATAATATTAGTAGGTAGATATAGATCTAAGGTTGTAGTAATAACGTAGGTAAATAAACTAGAAATAAAACAACAAGCTTTTATTAAAATTCACAAAAAAAAGACGTGAGGCACTCGGGGACTGCCGCGGTAAAGCTATTGCATAGTGTTTTTTATCAACTTATGTAATACAACCAATGCCACCTAAAGCCGGGTTGCTGAACTAAAGAGCCAAGCGTGTTTCTCTTTAGTTCAGCAACCCGCCTTTAGGTGGCATTGGTTTTTATTAACTTATGTAATACAACCAATGCCACCTAAAGGCGGGTTGCTGAACTAAAGAGACAAGCGTGTTAGGTTTTTTTCGTTACGGAATTTCTTGATTCGGTCCCCACGCTCAAGGCCCGCGATAGAAGCTATGCAATAGCTTAAAAAACAAATAAGTATCTACTTATTTCATAAAACTCATAGTGTTAAGTAAACCCCAAACCGTCAAAAGGGTTGAATAAGGCTACACTGAAGGTCATCAGTACATCACTCATCAAGTTATCACCAAAAGTAAATAATATGGAAAATTTACACTGTATTCATAAGCAATCTTAAACCGTGTATAGCAAGGTTTATCGCTTCGAATCTTACTGGAATTATGATTATGATTAGGTTAAGGAAATTATGCGATAAGCTTTTCCCCAAGGACATAGGTACTGATTAAGACAGTAGGTATGTGATACCTACCTAGATGTGTTTTTTGGGCCATTGTAAACTTGCCACATTGTCGCTTCGTCACACTTTTTAAATTGCATAGGTGCATTGTAAACTCGTCACAGCCATAAAAAAGTATGTGTTTATTTGTCATAGGTAGATACATACCATCACGTTCCCGAAGGGTTAGGCAGAGGCGTACTTAATGGCGAACTGTGGGTGACAGTTCGCTGGTATGTTTAGGGCCCATGTTATAGGGGGCGAGTAGGTAGATACAAGTTGTTGTAAACTCAACACACATCTTCACATTACGTTTGAGTACTTCACTGAGTCTTAACTCGTGAAGTAGAACGTACAGAAACTCTTAAGTTTCTGTACGTTCCTTACGTAAGGAAGAAAGAAAACAATTGTCATGTAGTAAATGACAGCTGTAATGTCATATCAAATTTTCAATGAGGTAATATTAACATAGCAGTAGTTTGTAGAGAAAAAGTTACATACTTTGTGTATTTCTTTACTCTATTCCAAAATTGGTCGAACCAGTATGTTAGCCAGTTACTTGTATCTTATTTAGTATCTTTTAGTACATTTCTAAAATGTTTGTTTGTTTTTGTTATATTTTTTGACCTGTAGTCTAGTACATACTTATAAAGGAAATTTACTTGAACGGTTACTTTTCAAGTTCAACAGTTTCAATAGTTAAATATTGTAATAACTTTTAATAAGGTGGACCGATTTTAATGAAATTAAACCTAAACGTTGTCATAAGTTATCGCCTATGGACTCATACTTAAATAGGAAATTTACTTCAACGGTTACTTTTCATGTTCAACATTTGTAATAACTTTTAATAAAGTGAACCAATTTTAATTAAATTAAGCCTTAACGTTGTACTATGTTACCGCCCATGGATTTCTTTCCAATTTCTCTAAATATTTTAGTATTTTCTAAGAAAACTGCGAAAGAAAACACTGCTCTTCTTTTTTGCGCAGTTGTAGTCAAATATAAAGTACCTAAAAGTTGACCAGGCTCATAATCTACGTATACACCAGATTTCATAGAAATCCTTTAAGTAGATCTTAAGTTATAAACGAATATACAGAAATACATACATACAGACAGACATTTTTTCCAAAAACCATAAATTCGGCTTCAGTATCGCCTAATTAGTCTCCTCCACTTATATTTTCCAATTATTTTGGAATTATAGACACGACTTTTCTACAGACTTATTATATGTATAGACTAGCTTTTGCCAGCGACTTCGTCCGCGTGGAATAGTTACTTTGTTCCCTAGTTCTTCGCCCCCGGTTTCACCTGCGTTGCCCCGTTCCTAAGGGTTGTAGCGTGATGTTTTATAGCTTGAAACCTTTCTCATGAATAACTATTTTCCCAACATTTCCCTTCACTGCTCTGCTCCTATTGATCGTGGCGTGATGAAAAGTATACTATAACCTGTGGTTTGGGCTGTGCGTTGATAGATCACTATGTCAGTGAGTCAGTCACCTAACGTAAGAGTAGACAAATATAATCAGAAAGCTCCGAACTGCTAAGCTATCGGGAGTTACACGTGTTATTGTGAGTCAACCATAAAAGATAGACATTTGCTGTCGTGGAATATTTTTTATATAATTTTAAGGAGAACATTTCCGTCATACATGATTTCTGTGTAGCTTTAACCATTAAGGCTGCACACGCGACGGAAGCTTAAAAAATGGAGTAAGTTCTCCTGTTTTCCCAACATTTCCCTTCACTGCTCTGCTCCTATTGATCGTAGCGTAATGAAAAGTATACTTTAACCTGCCCAGGAGTATGAAGAACAATTGTACCAAGTTTCGTTGAAATCCGTCGAGTGGTTTTTGTTTCTATAACGAACATACAGACAGACAGACAAACATTTTACTGATTGCATTTTTGGCGTCAGTATCGATCACTAATCACCCGCTGATAGTTATTTTGGAAATATATTTCATGTACAGAATTGACCTCTCTACAGATTTATTATAAGTATAGATTAACAGAACTAACAAATACACGAGGCGGCATGCATATGAATTTATAACTTTAGTATTTTACTCGGTGGTAGCACTTCATGGGGTCTGACTGGTTGGCGACCTCCCTTACATCGGGGTCTGTCAAAGCACCTTGGTGTGTGCCAGCCATAGCAACCAGTTCCCCTCGGTTGCTATGGCTCTGGCAGTCTACAGTCCGTAGGGGCTGCTACTGTAGCAGTAGGGGTTGCTACTCCTGTTAATTTATTACTATTTCTTGATGAGAAACATAATATCTATTGAACCAAAATGGGTATTATAAGTGTCGGCCACCATAGTGCTCGTACAAGCTGTGCTTATTTTGGGACTAGATGTAAAACTGGTGATGTGTAAAAATGTCCCAAATATTATTATAACATAAAATACCATCACGCCTGTATTCCCCGAAGGGTTAGCAGAGGCGTACTAATGTACACCCACAGTTCGCCGGTATGTTTAGGTCCCATGTAATAGGGGGCGAGCCTATTGCCATTAACCGGGCACAAATACAGACTCCGAGTTGCTACTGAGAATTTCATAGAAAAACCCAATAACACTTTGCTCGAACTGGGGATCGACTCCAGGACCTCTAGCGTAACATTCGTGCTTGGGACCACTAGACTAATGAGGCAGTCCTAAATCTGAAAACTGTACATTTGTAAATAAATCATAAAAACCTACAAATTTGTACGGCACTGTACAGCATTTGTAAACCGAGTCGCACTTGTCCGGTTTATATGTATATATATATATATATATATAGAAGATAGAAGGTGGAGTATCTATAGAGGCACAAAATGTCAGCAAAATGATAAATGACACTGAGCTCCCCTCCCATGTCGCATTGTCCTTTCCTCGTATTATATGTGTCGTGGGCCGATCGTTTAAAATGGGCCGATCGAGATTTGCCAGGGCAGATCACGATGTGTGCATTTCGTGATATAACCGATTATTAATTTCATGATGTGCCTAACCTAATTTCCTCTGTGTAAGTACGTACAATGGCTACAATTCGGTTCTACCATTGTGTGGTCACAGTTCTAACATAACAACTGATATTTATATTCCTTTTATCGGCCATATAACGAAATGCCGGAACATCGTGATCTGCCCATTTAAACGATCGGCCCATATGCGCCGCCGCAATATATTTTTTTTATTCGTGATAGCGTTCGCTTGTCCGCCAGTTTGCCTGATGTTAAGCGATACTGCGATTTACGATGGAGCACGCTTGCCTAGAAGAAACCGATTCACTCGTGATTTAAAGACACCCAGATTATATCTATCAGGGAAGACACTCGGGAAGTGCATTCCATATTTCAGCGGTACGCATTATAAAAGTGGACTTAAAGCGTTTCGTTCGGGTTTTTTATATATTTTATATTGGTAGGTAATTGATATGTGTGCCTGACATTGTGTGTGTGAGTTGTTTGGTTGTTGATAATATCCTTATATTTCTGTTTCATTTCTACAGCTTCTATGACCTTTGTTCTGGATTAACAAGTAACAGACACAATCTATACTTATAATAAATCTGTAGAGAGGTCAATTCTGTACATGAAATATATTTCCAAAATAACTATCAGCGGGTGATTAGTGATCGATACTGATGCCAAAAATGCAATCAGTAAAATTTTTGTCTGTCTGTCTGTCTGTCTGTCTGTCTGTATGTTCGTTATAGAAACAAAAACCACTCGACGGATTTCAACGAAACTTGGTACAATTGTTCTTCATACTCCTGGGCAGGTTATAGTATACTTTTCATCACGCTACGATCAATAGGAGCAGAGCAGTGAAGGGAAATGTTGGGAAAACAGGAGAACTCCATTTTTTAAGCTTCCGTCGCGTGTGCAGCCTTAATGGTTAAAGCTACACAGAAATCATGTATGACGGAAATGTTCTCCTTAAAATTATATAAAAAATATTCCACGACAGCAAATGTCTATCTTTTATGGTTGACTCACAATAACACGTGTAACTCCCGATAGCTTAGCAGTTCGGAGCTTTCTGATTATATTTGTCTACTCTTACGTTAGGTGACTGACTGACTGACATAGTGATCTATCAACGCACAGCCCAAACCACAGGTTATAGTATACTTTTCATCACGCTACGATCAATAGGAGCAGAGCAGTGAAGGGAAATGTTGGGAAAATGAGTGATTCATGGGAAAGGTTACAAACTATCAATGTATATATCATCACGCTACAACCCTTAGGAACGGGGCAACGCAGGTGAAACCACGAGCGAAGAACTAGGGAACAAAGTAACTATTCCACGCGGACGAAGTCGCTGGCAAAAGCTAGTAATAAAATATAACGTCGGGGATAGTTCAATACCGCGAAACTCTAACACTGGTGTTGGGTCTAATCTATACTTATAATAAATCTGTAGAGAGGTCAATTCTGTACATGAAATATATTTCCAAAATAACTATCAGCGGGTGATTAGTGATCGATACTGACGCCAAAAATGCAATCAATAAAATTTTTGTCTGTCTGTCTGTATGTTCGTTATAGAAACAAAAACCACTCGACGGATTTCAACGAAACTTGGTACAATTGTTCTTCATACTCCTGGGCAGGTTATAGTATACTTTTCATCACGCTACGATCAATAGGAGCAGAGCAGTGAAGGGAAATGTTGGGAAAATGAGTGATTCATGAGAAAGGTTTCAAGCTATAAAACATCACGCTACAACCCTTAGGAACGGGGCAACGCAGGTGAAACTGCGGGCGAAGAACTAGGGAACAAAGTAACTATTCCACGCGGACGAAGTCGCTGGCAAAAGCTAGTAGAGAAATAATTGTTACGACCTACGGGTTTGGTCACCGTTCTTTATTGAAATAAATCGAGATGTATTACAAGTGCAGTGCATAATGAGTAACTTCATACAATGAATGAAAGGGACGGCTAATGCATAAGCAACGTAGTACGCACTGTCACACAACACGATTCTAACATTTTTTTCTTATTTACCCAAGATGTTTGCCGGGCTCTTTTACATGGGTTGTTTATTATAATTAAGTTACGCTATTGTATACACTATGTTAAGGGTTCGATCTGAGAGGGGCCAATCACATCACCAAATAAAATAAGAAACATTTAATATTCATAAAAGTACCTAAACATATGAATGAAGTTTAAAATTCAAGGTCGTCGGGCCCGAATTGCCAAAATTACTCCGAAATCCATGATATAAGATCATCATAGGCCTTATTATGTTTGGCACCCAGGGACGGTGTCACTGCGGGTTATTGTAACTTGCCATACTTGATAATTAGTCACAGAAAAAGTATGTGTAACCTCGTAACTTTTATTTTATCGTAGTAAAATATTTTGAGGCATTGTAAACTCGTCACACTTATTTTTTACGTACAGACTGCAGAAAAATCAAACACAGGAATAAAAAATATAGTTATCTATTTCTAAAATCACAGGAAGCTTTTGGTTTTATTTAGTGTCCAGCTGATTTACATTTTTGGTTGACAGATGTTATTGAGTCATGGAATTCATTTTAGTTAATATTTATAATTACTAAATGGGTAGACATTTCATATTTTTTGATTAGATATTGTTAACCAGATGGATGCCTAATTGTAACCAAACAAATCTCGAGATCTGGGTTTTTTTGTTTGATGTTAAAATGTATAATCATATTTTTATAATAATACATACATAGGTACATACATACACTTACGCCTTTCTCCCACAGGGGTATTCAGAAACTATAGACTGACACTTGCTATGATTGCTGCATAATATAATGATATAATATTATTATACTGAGACTGCCTCATTAGTCTAGTAGTCCCAAGCGCGACTGCTACGCTAGAGGTCCTGGGTTCGATATCCAGGTCGAGCAAAGTGTTATTGAGTTTTCTATGAAATTCTCAGTAGCAGCTCGGAGTCTGGATTTGTGCCCGGTTAATGGCTATAGGCTCGCCCCCTATAACATGGGACCTAAACATACCAGGCGAACTGTGAGTATACATTAAGTATGCCTCTGCCTAACCCTTCGGGGAATACAGGCGTGATGGTATGATGGTATTACTAAAACTTGACATATAAACTACTACTACCTATGACAAATAAACACATACCTACTTTTTTATATTTGTGACGAGTTTACAATGAATGTATGGAATTAAAAAGTGTAACGACTCGACAATGTGGCAAGTTAAGAATAACCCGTCGCTGCCACCGTAAATATTGCCGTTTCATTTTATAATTTTTATTCGGTGATTTTTTTTCTTGTAAATTTAAAATGATTAGTTATGGATGTAGACAGAACCGGATCTTGATCTTGATCCGTTTAGATATTGTTATTCCTAACAAGATACATGGATCGGACAGGGTTTTCTTTACACATTGTATGTAATTCAGAGGATCAATTACATATTTTTGATGCCAAAAGCCCCTGAAAGTGGCTCGACTGCGTAGGTACCTACCTAAATTGCAATTCTTTGCAAAATAAAACCGTGAAGAAGGTCAGTGTAGTTTAATATCTAATATTTGAATTCCAACATGCAAAACCCTTTTGTTTAAAATCTTATCAAAATGACTGAGACGAAAAAGAACAGATAGAAGTATAATTAATATAATTATTAAGTAAGTATTTACATAATATAAAATATTAATACAGGTTATATTATACATTAGTAGATATAATCAAAACAAATAGGTATTTGTCTACTTTCAACAAACTAATTAAGCACCAAGTAGGTAGGTACTAGTAGCAATACCTATATGATTAATTGGAACTGTGACACTTATTTATCTAGCGGCATACCGGCTGTACGTCAACCTGACAAAGAAAGAAATATAATCAAACCGGGATCAAAGTTTTGATAGAAAATGATCCCTATGCCCGCTATGGGTAGAAGTAATAACCTATATCTCGTTTGTTACTGTACTGAAATTATTGAAATTTGACATTATTTAGAGGAAGAAAGACTTCAAAACCTTTTAGTATCTATAGGTAACAAGCAAACCAAAATAAAACATCGGAACCCTTGCAACAAATCGTAATCTTGGATCATGGACACGTGGAAAAGACGCTAACGCTTAAATATTCCATTACATTAATAAATATAAGAAAAAAGAAAATAAATTAAGATTTAAACATAAATTCTATCTTCTTGATCAAATTTAACTAAACGTAATTCCCTATTCTGGTATAATATTGATACTACCTTAACCTCTTATTACAAGGTACAACCAATCAGAAGCCAGACTACGTCGAGCTACGAATATTATAGATAATAATTTCTCTACGGCTCTATTGAGCCGTATCTAAGACAGATTATAAATTACCTACTTATTCAGAGTAAAAATATCGAAAAACTACCGAATGGGATTTTTGTTACTAATCATACCTAGGTCCATTTCGTTTTTGAAAACATTTTCATCACACGCGTGCATTCGCGTAGGACATACTCCTTACGTATGAATTAGCGAGAATTTTATAGAAATACTAGCGACCCGCCCGAGGTTTCACCCGCGTTACCCCATTCCTAAAAGTCGTAACGTAATGTCAAATAGCTTAAAACCTACCTCTTGAATCACTCTATCTATTAAAAAAAACCGCTTCAAAATCCGATGCGTAGTTTTAAAGATTTAAGCATACATAGGAACGGACAGACAGCAACAGCGACTTTTGTAAGATGGTAGGAATCTACTGTTGAAGTTCATTGGGGGTGGGGGTTTTTCACCAACTCGACACAAGAGACCGGAGACACGTGTGTCCAGTTGGTGAAACTCAAAATTAGTACCTATCACATTATTTTGTCATCTGGACACGCCAAGATTTTTACGTGTGTCCAGATAGTGAAAATTAAATCAATTTTATGTTTTCGCCAACTGGACGGATTTTTAATCAGTACCATACCTTGGTAACAATTAAAAAAAACGCCTATGTGTGTCCTATAATATTCAAAGGAATTGCAACACGAAAAAAATCCGTCTAGGGTGACCAAGGAAAAATAAAATTTTCCTTAACCTGTGACCGTTCGACCTACAAATCATGGGTTAAATAGTTAGGGTGCGTACATGGTTAAAAGGGCATTTATCACGATAATTTTACTCGATTTCTACTCCTTTAGATTATATGTAAAAGAAAGACGTAATAATAGACAATAAGTACACAGTATTTTACTAGATTTATATAAATAAATATCTAAAAATTAATCTTGTTAGGTATATTTATCTTCTAGTTTTTACGTTTTTGTGTTTATTATCAAATTATCTATGTATTAAGAGTAAAGAAAAATACCCTTAAATTACACGATTTTTGAAATTTAAATGTCAAATATATTGTATAATAAAATTATTACAATAGGTGGGTATGTACTGCAAATCTAATTGCAGTATCTTAATACAAAAACATAAAATAAACGATTTTTTGCAAAATTATTAAGTATATGTACATAATACTATGGTCTTTTGAACTTTTAGACTAATAATTAATTTTTTATTTGTTTTTCATGTTTGTATCTTGGATGGTATTCAATAAGTCCGCAAAAAAAATTGTACCTAGATCAATATCAGTCTATAAATATAACATACCATCACGCCTGTATTCCCCGAAGGCTTTAGCAGAAGTATACTAATCTACATCCACATTTTGTCGGTATCATTAGATCCCTGTAATAGGGGGCGAACCTATAACTTCAAATTATCAATAAATTTATCTAACAATTTCCCTCAAGCCTCTAGTTGTTAGCGATAACCACAGATTATCCGAGACGGGAAGAAAATTTTTAAGTAAAGAGAAAACTCAAAACTCCCTGGAGGACGACCTGTTTATGTTATCCAAAAGATTGCACAACCCGTACCAATGCCTTGGGCGGCGAATTAGATCCGAAAGGGTCATATAGGTCATAGGTATCCCAATCACATCACCAAATTGCCGTAATTACCCCAAAATCTAGCAAATTTTTAAAATGTGATATACCCACCATAAGCCTTAGTAGGTTTAGGACGGTTGGTGTCGCTGCCACCCTAAGTATTGCCATGTTTACCTACTCGTTCTTTTTTTCCGGGGTATTTTTTTTCACTTGTAAGTCAAAACGATTATATAAATAGAACGAGATCTCGATACCTAACGATACCTTAACGAGTCGGACAGGTGCTGTAAATCTTTCTGTTCGCACTCCACCGCGCTGGAAGAAACACATATTGTATAAGTTAACTAGTCTCAGAACACTTGGCTTTGAGGGTAGGTAAGTACTTTTAATTTCGATCTTTTCCTTCTTAATATTTTAATTGTAGTAAATATTATCTGCATAGAAACAAGCAGACCAGTATGAACAAGACCTGAAATTGCACTTGCGCAATAGTGGCCTGCATCAATCAATAAATTTATTTCATACCCGGCCAGGTACGTCAGTAGTGAATGTCGCGAACATTCATCCGCATCAGCGGACATAGATCATTTCCGGAATTTAAATTAGATATTCAAATACTTAATTACCAGTTCGTCTCGACGGCCTGAGAATCGGTAAGTACCTACACATCAACTTAAAGTATAGAGCTGTGGACTGTGTATTAAATCGTTTTAAATATAATAATAGACATATTGCGTGTGAACATTACATTATTATATGTGATTAGCCTGCCATAGTCCGCGTTTACTGTGATTATTACATTTATTTCCCATCGCGTTTTTTAATATATCTTTTAATGCTATTATTAGTGCTATGTGCCGGCGTAAGTACCTGAATATAGTGATTACGTAATAAGGTGTAAATGCCAAAATATACTCCTTTGCGGTGCCATAGCCATTCTATGCGATATTGTTTTAATAATTGTTAAACTTTACGTGTTAGAGGCGTATTTTTTACTAGCGATATTACTCATATAATACGACAGATTAAATCTGCGAAGTTTATGTAACTTTTGTAACTATGTCAAGGGTACATTTAATTTGCCTATTAGCTAAGCGTTTAGTCAAAAAATCTCGTTTGTTTTCCATCTTTATTGCTATCCATAAAGGCAATTAATTGACCACCATTTCGATTACCAACTACCTACGCAACTATTAATCAATCAATACCTTTCAAAATGGCGGGGCGTTATATAAACACCTAGTTACTAAATGTGACGTGTTATCCCGTTTTTCCGAATCCTGTGGGAATTTCCGTGTATTTAGTCTTAGACAAGCTCAGGTTTATTATTAAATTTGAAATCTTTAATAGATTCATTCAGTATTCCCGTATGACATCATATTTTTATCTTGATTTTAATATTTTAACTCGTATCGATTTCAGTAATGGCAGCTAACAACGCTTCAAGCGTCGGCGACGGCCAGCAATGGCGTCACGAGCTGAGGAAGAATTCTGAGCAGCAATGCAACGCGGGCAATCAGGGTGTCCCAAAAAATCCTAATGTTCCAGCGTTCCAAAGCCAAATGATGGCCAGCGCGGTGTGCTGCTCTAAAACCAACTGTGACAAATTCAAGTTGGAAATGATGCCGGAGCAATTCTTCCGCTTCGAACCTGGTAAGCCATCGCCATGATTTTAGAGGCCAACCGTCACAATTCATCAGTAGCTGTATAATATGTCTGTATAGATTTTGTTTTGATTCCAGTCCAAACGTCGTCGCTTGGCATGAACGGCTCTGAAGGAGGCAACCGCCAGCCATCAAAGAAGAAAGACGCCCGGGCTACCCCCCCTCCGGAGCCGCTGATGCCCTTCTGTCCATGCATGTTGAGTAGCGGCCAGCTGGTCACCTATTGCTGTATGCGACGTGACTGCGATGATGCTACGAAGATAGGCACAGTGCCTCGTGAGCGCAAGGCCCACAAGCAATTCAAATTTTAAAATGTTGTCTCGGTGTTGTGAAATTACCCCATTTCGTTTTCATCTATACATATATATATATATATATATATATAATGCTTTGTCCTGAATGACTGACTGACAGATCAACGCACAGCCTAAATCACTGATCGTAGAGACCTGAAACTTGGAGGGTGTGTTCTTTGTATGACGTAGGCATCAGGCAGAAAGGATTTTTGGAAATTCCAAACTTAAGGTGGTGAAAAGGGGCGTGAAAGTTTGTATGAAAGTCTGTCATTTTTTAGCGGGTGAAACCGCGGGATACTGCTAGTTCCCAATAAGCTGTTATATAATAATCAGAGTCCTCCTGTTTGTGATCATTTTTAAAAGTTTGGAATTTAAAACAAAAACAAAATGGGAACCAAACTTTAGGCTAAAGAAATTCATATAAATCCCTTTATTGGGGATTTTCAAACTCTATAAGTTCCAATTATGAAATAAATTATATGAAATATTTCAGGGTTCACGAATTAGACTCAATCGAAAACACTTCCAAGCATGTTTCATTATTTATTCGATGTCACTTGATGTTCTCGTGTCGTTTTCGTGTTTCCTGGCCGTATATTAAGTGTCAGATTAGTCTTATAAGATCGTTTTATTAATTTGGATTGTTATTTGAAAAGAATAGGGCGAATACTCAGCAGCAATTATTGTGCCAAATTAGGTCTCAGACTCAGTCCGCCTATTAGCCCGGTATTGGAGTGTTAAAGGCTTTATATAATTTAACTTTTTCGAACACTTTACATATAGATATCTAAGAATCTCTAATAAGCTATATTTTATTGTAATTTCAATAGTTTACTTTGTTTTAAACTTAATTTGTCATATCATTGTTATTTATAATTAATAAAATGAACCAAATTATTTTTACTCTTCTATAAATGTATTTTTCTTAGAAATTTTACTAATTGTTACTATAATATTCTACAATGTCTACATGTAGGTAGTGAAAAATCTGGTAATAAATGTTAACAATGTGATTAAAGTTTTATTATTTCCTTCCGTTCCGAAATGTATGATTAGTTATTTGAGTACGTGTGGCCTACTGCCCCCTTACTTGAATAGCATCGTACTAATCAATAAATACTCCCCTCTTTTAAAAACGATAAGGCGTAAAATACTTGTCGCCATACAACTTCGCATAAAAATTTGTTTAGCTCTCGAATATACGTAATATATGTAATATCTACGAGAAAGAGAGAGATAGACACATTTACTTTATATTGATTAATGATGTCCACCCCTCACCCCTCTACAAATCAAAGTTGTACAAATCAATATCTGTAAAGGATGGCCAACATTTGGCAAATGAAAGGGTTTTTCGTTCGGGAGTACACTATTAAGGGTTGTGGGGTTGAACTAAGATTATTGCAATATGAAAAAAATAAATATGGAGTGTTACAGTCAGAAAAAAAAATTAACTACTCGTATCACCCACTATGCCAATTTAAATAAAATAGTAATTAAAAATATTACTAACTTCAAAATGCAAACAAAATAAAGAAAGAAACTGAAGGGAAAAATATAGTTCTGAGTCGTCGCTGAAGAGACATAATTGTCTTTTCTTCATTAATACGAAGACCATATTTTTGCAGGTTGAGATTATTATTTGTCACCGACTCGAGATTAGTTAATTATCACATAACATACCATCACGCCTGTATTCCCCGAAGGGTAGCAGAGGTGTACTAATGTATACCCACAGTTCGTCGGTATGTTTAGGTCCTATTTAATAGGGGGCGAGCCTATTGCCATTAACCGGGCACAAATCCAGACTCCGAGCTGCTACTGAGAATTTCGTAGAACAAAAAACCCAATAACACTGCTCGACCTGGGGATCAAACCCAGGACCTCTAGCGGAGCAGTTGCGCTTGGGACCACTAGACTAATGACTCACTTTGCAGTCACTTTAAATTAAATTTTAATTTTCTTGTCTTCTAAGTATGAATTAATTACCTTACGACATGTATTAGGACACAAACTGAATATATTTAATCCCTCAACTGAACGGTCTAATATTCTCAACTCTCAAGCACAAAATTTGAATGATGAGGTTCGATTTAAAGTATTTTTCTATGTGCATACGGAATTTGGATTGGTGCGGCGTGAGTCCGACGAAGCGAATTTTCCATGAAAACGTAATAACAAAATAAATCGTAATTCTAATTTAATTAAATTGTGTTATTATTCGGATTCAGATAATGTTAATCTAGGTTCCAACACAATAATTTCGTCTAAAATCCTTCACTGAAAATAAATGTAAGCGAATGTAATTTTTGATAACTTGCCAAGTTTGAAACTATTTTCGGGTCGTTTATTTCCAGTGAAGTAGTAGTAGACGAAATGGTACGGTAGGAACCTGGAGTAATGGTATTCCAATCCGAATAATAACACAATTTGATAAAATATTGTTTGGATTACGAATTATTTTGGTATTACGTTTTTGTGGGCAATTCAAACTCCGCGGGACCCTTATTGCCATAAACCTATTATGGTTTGCCCTCAATTACGTGGATCCTTAAAACCTATCGGTGGTGAACTGTGGATGCACTAATGTGCACCTCTGTCTACTTGTTCAGGAAATACAGGCAAGCATTTTTAGTTTTTTTTTTAATTTGAGCGAGGCAAAAGGCCTTGTACCCAACTCGCAGAGGGTGTGTTAGCTGGTAGTACCTTAGCTACCTAACTATAAGACTTAGGTTTCTAAATACATACAGGAAGCGGACTAACTGTACTTGCGCACTGCATAAATCAATACAGCACCAGTTAACGTCAGCTCGGACGTGCTTTGCTGTGAATACCAGTTCAGTTTTAATAGTGAAGTTCAGATATTTAAAAGGTAGACGAGTTTTGTTTACATTCCGGTGATCAAGAAGGCATCAGGCACAAAAAGGTAAGTGAAATACGACTTTTGTTGCTGCAAGCTTAGAGAATTACTATATCTCTTTAAATAAACCCAAATTCTTAGTTGTATAATTGTACGAGTATATAGCATTTGAGGAGATGGTGACTGGATTAAAGTTGGTGAATACGATCAGTATATGTAGATCGATCCGTAGCCCGTCAGGCAAAAGTCCAGACTGGTCAGAGGATCACCCTTTGGTTGAAAGGGCAACACGTCTTGTCCCTCCACAGTGTCACAAAGCTTTTTTTATTCTTGATAGGCTTACGCTTGACCGCCGTCGCCAGTTCGTGTGATGTTAAGCGACACTGCGATCGACGATGGAATACCCTTGCCTAGAAGATCGGTGATTCACTCGTGATTTAAAGACACCCAGACTATATCTATCGGTGCACATTTAATAAAATGACACACCTTCACATCGATATTCCCCTCAGATCATTATATCTTCGTGAATTATTCATTAACTGTAATAGAAACTAATTGTTATTAAAAAGTCAGTCCGATGCTGAACATAGGTATCTCCCTAGTTCATCTGTGTGCTATCACAACACTCCGCACATATACCACCTAATCTATTCTCTCAAGTTGTGACGTAAAAGGAATGTTAACAATTTAGTTAATTCTTAAGACAAAGTACAGCAATGTATTTTTAAGATGCAATACTTTTTCCATTTGTAGTTAGTTAGACTATATATATAATAATAGGTACGAAGTTATGGCTCTCTAATCCCACTCACGAAGTAGATATATAACCATCGAAGAGTAAGAGTTGTCCCCTTTAATATAATCAAGTAAAGTATCGGGACAGTTTCTCTTCCCAATACGAGTATTATTAGAGTAACGCGCTCTGTAGGCGCCAATACCCTCATCACCTTTTACTATTACTATCCCAGTCTTCTCAAGATTTCATAAATTTGATTACAGGTATCATGCCTTCTGTAGTACCTGCCCAGCCCAAAGACAAAATGATGGATGAGAAATTGAAGTGCCCTGGAGACCCGCCAAAAATTCCGAACGCTTGCGTGGCGCAAGGCGAGCATTTGCTCGACAATGACGACCTCACTCATGGCTATAGCCATGATATCAAGAAGGAAGAAGTGCGCACTTCTTTCGAATGCGGCAACATGTCGGTCTAAACCGTCATGTTACTATACTTCAGTACTAAATGTCGTGTCGTGTCGTGTCGTGTCACTTCATTGTCTTTGAACCATAGATCCGCTCTATAGGATCTATGGTGATTTGTACCTGTACTTTATTCGGAGAAGCAGAATGAAATGCTAAATGCTGTTGATTTATATGATTAACATCCAAGGGAAGTCATACGAATGTGTTTGTGTTTTGCTTCTCTAAATAATGTACCTATAGGTACTATATATCTTGTGTTATGTGTGTGTATTCTCATAATAGCAAGCGTGAGCGGAGCTGTTTTTCAGAATTATCATGTATTTTGGAATTTGACACTAATATAACTTTTTTAAGTGCCCAGTCCTTATCAAAATAATCAAACTTCGTCTGTAGGTATTGTACTTATTATTAACACTACTACATAGGTACATGTAATGATTCAAAAAAATTTAATGGCTTAAATCTTAGGACCCTTATGATGAAAAATTTTGTATAGGTATATTTCAGTTTTTACATTTCGCCTACGTTTTTTGTTAAGTTGTTACATTAACCTTTTTATTAACCTATTTACTAACCTATTGAGATCCCCCTTACCAATATTTTACAAATTTTTAGTAGTTTTGCTACTTTTACCTTTTGACTATCTGACATACCTTATTATTGTATCGATGTTGTGTATTTTTGTTAGTGAATAGTAATAAAAAATCAAAATGTATACACTTATTTATTATCCCTTTGGTTGAATTTATCTTTATAAACAATGACAATAATATAGTTTAAAATATTACATGGCTGACTGACTGACGTATCAACGCATAGCCGAAACTACTGGAGCTAGATACCTGAAAGTTTGCATGCTAATTCCTTTTGCACTGTAGACGAGCACTAAGAAAGGATTTTTGGTAATTCAACCCCTAAGGTGGTGAAAAGGGGGTGAAAGTTTGTATGAAAATTCGTACACACTACCGTACGTTTTACATAAACACACATACATATTTACGATGACATCATCAAGATTTAAATAGGATTCCATAGTACAGCCGTCATTCGCTGTTGACATTATGACAATTGTTTTGTTTTCCTTATAAATTAGATGTAACACATTATATGATATCAAACCTCCATGGTGTAGGTAAAGTAGGCACAGTTTAATTAAGAAACGAAAATTACTTATTACGGGAACTCTAGTAGTATAATATCAGAGGGAACTTTTAAATAAACTTCCAATCTCTTCATTTACTTACACCCGGCTATGTTTCACTACGATGATAAACAAATCAGGGTTAATTTGATTAAAGGGGAAACTGCTACCGGGCAGTAGGTTTGCAATGAAGTGGTAGGAATTATTAAAAAAGAACTAGCCGTGTGTATGTACCTAATTTATTAAGAATATAAGGCTTCATATAGGGATTCTCGCCTTGTCGAGGCCGGGGGTGGGCTTAGTAACCGAGGCTTGGATCCCCATGGTGAAGCCAAGTAGAACCTCAGGAAGGGGCTGCTCCTGCGGGCTTGGCCCACGAAGCCCGCATTGGAGCGGACCCTGTAGGTTGCGGTGTTGTACGCTGTGGCTAAAGGTTGGGGGGCCGCAACGGGAGAGGAGTGTCGGCATAACGGTACCCTCTTCTCCCTGCCTTCCGCGGCCTCGGCGGGGTCGCAGCCGCAGGACTGCGGACACGATGTGACCACAGGGGAGTGTCAGTATTGCGATGCGCCTTACCTTCTGCGGCCAGGCCAGGCCAGGCCAGGTGAGAAGAAGGCGGCGGGACGAAAGAGTACCGCCGCAGAAAGGGCCTTGGGCGGCGGACTCGGGATCGTCAGTCGCCCATTGCAATTGGCCCTCGGGGAGGCCCAGTGTTGGATACATTGAACGTCTGCGGTGAGATCGCGGATCATGCGAGAGCGATTCCCGTGACCAGCTGGCCAGAGAGCCCGATATAATGTGTCCCCGAAGCGGGTCGGCAAGCATAAAGCGCATTTCCCAACCCGAAAAAAAAAGGATTTCTGTATCTAAGATAGGTATTCGTGTAACTGAATAAGCGCCAGACCTCAAACAGTTCGATTAAAACATCGAGTCATAGTTATAAAATGAAAACCAACAGGTATTTTGAAACATGTAAGCATATTTTTTCACGAAATTAGTTAACGTAAAAGCTCCTATTAACGACCCCCTAAAATGTGTACTCTATTAACGATCTAATTTTTAAATCACTCATATTAGACATAATATAGGGTTCCAGAAAAGTCATACCTTAAAATTAGTTACGTATTTTTGTTGGACAACAAAAAGTGTAAAGTTTGTGTGTTTAAATAGCCAGTGAAAGAAATAATTTGACAATAAGTGGGACGCGCCCGAAGCGGACGCACTTTTCATAGTGTCGCGTCTCTGGCCACGTAAGTACACCTAAATATTACTTAAGGAAAATAACACACTAAAAATGGATTTGTCTTCTTGCTATCACATTACAACTGTAACGTATATATTCGTTTTCTAAACTAACTCATAATATAATACTTTTTATTGGTTTTTGTGGTAGAAAATAATGTTTTAATTTAAGGCGGTAATAGAATCCAAATTTCAAAACTTGATTCTAATAACGACCCATGGCGTTGTTAAACTTTGAGAACATTTAGTATTTTAAAATAATATCTATTATAAACTACCTCATTTGATTTTATTTTTTTTTCTTGTTCAATTCTTAAAATTATTTTATTTCGTTAGATCTATTAACGACAAAGCTATTTCTTAAAGTTTTTGTGTAAAACTCGATTCAACGTTAGACAATATCCCTATTATTATAATGATATTATACTGTAAATAACCTTTATTATCTGAATTAAAGACTAAATGACATTAAAAGAAATAATATAGCAATGAGATCGAATTTAACAGTATTCCATGAAGCGGATATTTTATCTGTTTATTAATAATTTTATTGGTCGCTAATAGAATATTGTAACCTTCATACTTGATTCTATTACCGACTTACAGCTGTGACAATATTTTTGGTAATATTACAGTAGGTACACAAAAACAAAATGTATATTTTTGAATAAATTGGCTTATTTCTTGCATACGTGACGTTTTGAGAGATTTTGTCTCAGGACATATTGTTAATGTAAAATAATATTTGCTATCCAGTTTCATTCATGGCTTCATGGCATTGGCTATATTTCATATGTTTTCAAATCAAATAAAAATGGCAGGACGGAATGGGGACCATGTAACTTTTTAAAGCTTCTTTCGAATAATTAAATTCTATATCTCTTTAAAGATTGTGTTCTTTTATAGAATCATGCCGCAGAAGCGCAAGCGGTACGCCTCTGCTCAACTAGAAGCTGCGCTTCTAGCTATAAATGAAGGGACCAGCATATACGAAGCTTCAAAAACCTATGGCATACCGAGGACAACTCTGCGTGACAAGAGAAATAATAAATATATATAAATGAACATTGTAGAAAACAAACTGTTTTAACGAAGGAGGAAGAAAAAAACGATTTTTTATTTTATTTAATAGTATAGAAGAAGTGACAACTTCGTAGTGGTCGGTAAAAGAAGTAGGAAAATCGGTAATAGAATCTTGCCGCATTCTATGGGTCGGTAATAGAATCAACTACTCTTTTGGTTTAAATAATTATTTAGTAACTATTGTGTTATTGAATATTGAATTTAAGTACTGAATTGCAAAGAATACTTCGTTGAGATTAATTATAAATTATAACATCTTTCCTAACATAACAGCTTATATCTATTTTTTTAAAGTGTAACCTAAGACAGCTTAAACTGGCGGTAATAGGAGCATTTACGTTATATCAGCTAAACATAACATTTGTGGCCGTACCACAATCGTACTCACAACGATTACGATATCGATGGCACACGCACACAATAACAATTTGTGCAAATAGGTTTGTTTTTTATTAAATTAACATTAAATATCGATTCAGTAGTCGATTCTGAACAAACTACTTTCAGGTCTTGCGCTTATTCTGTTGCAGGTTGTATATCATCTATTTAAGACCTATCTGGATTTTTGGAGCCTGGAGAAGTTAAGTTTATATATTTTTTTTATTAAAGTGGACTTATTAATTTTATAATATATCGATATTTTTGATCTTATCGCTATATTTTCGTAATTTAAGCTCTGTGTTGCACTATTAGACTACATTATCTATGAAAGGATGTAAAATAAAATATTTTAACACATAATATTAATGTTATATTCGACTTGAGAGTTGACTCTGATCAATTTTCGTAAAAAGTTAATGGAAAAGTTGAAGGAAAAAAATTTTTTTTTTTCCTGTCACCCATATTCAAGACTTCATCTCCCTAAATGATCTGCTCACATCGTTACGATATTGCCCTCGAAAAGCCCTAAATCATAAAGTTATCGACGATAATCGCTTGCGTCCTTAAATAAATGTCGATAACTTTTATCGCAGACAGTTATTGTAAACCCGGCACATCACAGATCAGATATTTAGATCGTGGGAACAAGGCTTTACATTTGTTGCACTTGCGCAGTATAAAGCCTCTATTAATCGATAACTCCACTGGAAAATTCAGCTTCAGCGTGTAACGTCGAGAGCGGTCAGCTATCGTCAGCGTCTCTGAATATATTTCTGATTCCTGATTGCCTGTTCGAGGATTGCGGAAGAAGAAGTCATGAGTGAGTAGAACTTGATTCAATTTGAATTATAGTCGGCCAATTGGCCATTTGACCATATTTAATTGGCCAACCCTATTTGACTCCTTTTGTAACCACGCAATAAAAGGATTTTATGATTTTGGATATATAGATTTTCAGATTTTTTTTCCCTTTACTTTGCTCATACCCTTCCTAGTGTGGTGATACTGTTATAATAATAATTCCATGCAAAGCAAATATTACTGAGGATAAGAGCAACAGGTTTTTAGTCTTCCTTTTAAATTTTTTCTCATTATAATAGTCTCATTTTTTATAACAAAGAGGTGTCTGTCGTGAGTACAACCCGAAATTGCCAATGGCCACACCTAGTAAAATCTCATAAAAACTACTACGTAATTTCCTTCCTTACAAATCTCACAATGTCAATTTAATTTCAAGTATACCTAATAATCATCAATCAAATATCAAACATAATTATATTTAATTTAGGTACATATTTCTATCTAACTAACCCACCGCCCCCACTCATCCTCTTACATCGACGCCATTACGTAACCCTGTAAGCCCGAAAATATCAATACTATGCCGATATAGAAAAAACTAATTGGGAGGGCTTTGCTCAGCGGTCCATCACAAAAGAGGCTGTAGATTAGTATAAAATAAAAAAGCAAAAAAAAATTATACTCTTCTAACAACAATTAACAAAGAATAATGTTTGTGTTACTAAAAATAAATGTACTAAAAATCTATCTAAAACAGTAAGTCAATTAAAGTCAATAGACTATATAAAAAGCCTTGTATACTTAGGAAAGGGCATTAGCGAACTTTATAAAGAGAGCCCTGTAAATTCTGTTACAGGCGTGGATCCCAATAAGGACAACTCTGCGGAGAAACCACCAACTAACCCGCAACAGCAGGTCTACCCTGTAGACAATATGAAGGTGTTGGCAGATCAACTGATGAGGGAGTTTGCCAACGACTCCAAGTACCGCGACTTCGTGATGATGACAGCCTACAGTGACCAGCGACCTCCGGTGGACGACGCTGATGATCTCAAGCAAGAGAACATGTACGATAAACCACGTTTCAACCCCGATAACATCACGATGTCCATCTAAATCCAAGTGTAGACCATCCCGCCCCATTAACGACGATTCGCGATGTAAAATGATGTGTTAGATTCAATGTTACCCGTAGAATGCTTAACTTCGCTCAGATCTACATATTGTCTTCATGATGAATTTAAAGTCTATTTTTCACCTTCAATTTCTTCTTAAACAACAAAATACTCTCACTGGCTGTAACTTTAACTTTAAGTTGTGATAATCTTGTATCATGTACTTAGTGTTTTTTTATTCAAATATTGTCTTCGTCTTACAAGTTACAATCCCATGCTTTGTCGGTGTTTTAGATGTAAATGTGTATTCAAATAATGCATTGTAGCGATTAAAAATTTGAAAAAGTATTTATATGTTTCATTTATTCTTTCAAAATCTAGCCATCATTGATTTACGATTATTGAATGCGAAAAGGGAATGTTGTGAACTGCGTAAATTTGTTCATTTATTGCAATCATGATTATCTGGGAATGATAATCACGATTGTTGAATTAATGTTTGTTGAAATTGGCATACAATTTTATGAAAACTACATAAGTAGGTATTTAAAATCAGTTAGAGGATCAATAGAAGGTAGGTAAAGCTAGAAGGATCAGAGGATTGTGGGTGGAGTATATGGGTTGAAAATATATTTTTATTGAGTGACTGTTTGAACCCACAATTCAATAGGTACCTACATCAACATCAAACTATCAATAATCAGGCTGTGTGCGCTAGCTGCCGCTATTGATTTCGGTGGTAATGATACCTACTATGGTATTACTTAATTAATTACCGCCATCTTAAAATTAACTCCAACACACTTGGAGTTGTAAAATAGCGGAAATTGTAACGTTTAAAGGCTGCGGCGTTCAAACATTATGCAGGTATTTGTTTCTCTGAACAAACTGTAATAACAAAATGCCTTTTCATGGCATGTGAATTTACGATATTATCAATTTCATATTTTATGTATTATAAAATAAGACAAAATCGATACATAATTTTTTTTTCTCTACTATTTGTGTATCGATTTTATCTTGTTTATTAGCTGTTGGCGAGCTTTAGTGTTACCAATAAAAAATTGAAGTAAAACGCAGGCGAAGGTGTGCACGGTAATTTTAGTAATTATAAATCGTCAACTTCATCACCTAGCTAAAGAGCCCCAAATATTTAGACTTAAACCCATTAAATACCTTAGCCAACAAATCGATTTGATACCCCCGGCACTTTTAAATTCGCCCGTAAATAATCTAACCCAGATTCAGCCATCCCTAGCTGCCTCTCTCCCCAGGCTTGGTATAGTTACGGTTATAATTAAACTATTATTGTCATGAACACATACTCACATTAAACTTGGCAGAAGGTACCTAACACAATTCGAATTTGGCGGGCTAAGCTTCGTCTCCACCTTCAACTTTAACTTAATTACAGGAAAATAAGATTCGAGAAATAAATAAGAACACGGTAATTTAGGACGATATTAATCAATTTATTGGCACGACTAAAATAAAATTAATACCTATTATACCTGGTCCCATTTTTCTCAATGTTGCCCTACACTTTGTTTAATACTCAAGGATCTTACCTATACTACAACACGTTCCAGATTACATACCTAATTCTACAGGCATAAGTAATAAAAATACATTAAATAGCGTAATTATTTGAGGATTCAAAATTGGAATAAATTCTTAAACTAAAAAACTAAAAAAGTTAACGACTTAGAACAAAACACTAGTATCGGGCAAGGTCTAAAATAGTAGTATATGCCTTATGTTTAACTACTCGTATTGTATTATCTGTGGTTTAACTACCACATCTATAGTACGCGCGGCATAAGTTGGCCGGAGTGAAGTTCGCCGTTTTAATGCGCAGTGGATTGTTTACGTTAAAAATTGTGTACTGCGCAACCAAAAACTGACAAACAGCTAACTTCAGTCCGGCCAACTTATGTCGCGCGTACTGTAGTCAAATTTAACGGCACTAAATCACTTTGTATTGCCAAAAAAAGTTAATAATCAATAAAATAAATCCTCATTTTAGCGTGAAATTAGAACCAATAATTTTACATCTTGCGATCCTATAACTCCAAATTATGCAGATGTAATCCAAAAAATCCATATGAATTCACCAACCAAGTTTATTAGGTAAAATTCGGCTCTGGCTGACTTGACTCTGACTTGTGGTCGCAGTTCTAACCTAACCTAACCTAAACCTAATATTTGGTGACCATTTACCCGTTTTGGTAAGCATTTTCGTGATTAATTTACTAAATTTGGTGGTCATTATATTTATCCTCCTAGTATATTTTATTCATGCCAAACATTTTATTTTTCTCATTCTTTCGTCTTCTGTTTTATTTCAAATAAATATATCTAGCATAATTTTTTTCTCTATATAAGTGTGTCATATAATACACTCACACTCATTTCTTTAACTTTAAGATGGAAGCGCTAGCTCAGCCCTGATAAATTATAAATTAATAATTACTATATCGATAATTATGATGATGATTTTTATCTTAACACTTTGGTACGTACTAAATTGAAAAATAGGTATGGCGTAAGTAAGTAGTAATTGTCGCATGAAAAAGGATAAAATACGTCATTCCAATTTGCAAAGAAAAAACGCAGTTTAAGTTTTTTTACGGTTCATGGCTATGGCCATAAACCGAACATGAACCGTAACAATTTCCGCCATTTTACATCCCCACCCTAATCAAACGGATGGGGTCAGAAATTCTCTTTAAGTATATTGATTGATGGGTCGTCTCTAGTGCGCAGGTTCACAGCCTCTTTACACTTTGATATTATCCCGAAACGAGTAACAATATCGTCGGAACGCTCGTGAACAGGATACGATCCGATATCAAATCGGAACAGGTATCACAATTATAGTTTTTTTTATCACAATCGGAGAAGTATCCTGACTGATACTAAGTATGAATGTGTTTGTACACATGCACACTTAATATCAGTCAGAAAACATGATTATTAGGTTTTAGCTTCTCTATAACTATAATTGTGATACCTGTTCCGATTTAATAAAAAAGGTAACTGAGTATGCACAATGTTAAATGCACGTAATAATAATAGTCTAGTGGTCCCAAGCGCGACTGCTACACTAGAGGTCCTGGGTTCGATCCCCAGGTCAAGCAAAGTGTTATTGAATTTTCTATGAAATTCTCAGTAGCAGCTCGGAGTCTGGATTTGTGCCCGGTTAATGGCTATAGGCTCGCCCCCTATAACATGGGACCTAAACATACCAGGCGAACTGTGGGTGTACATTAAGTACGCCTCTGCCTAACCCTTCGGGGAATACAGGCGTGATGGTATGTTATGTAATAATAATATTTTTTGATTTTAGCAAATTACGTTGGTACTGCCAAAAAATTCAAATATTCAAATATCTACTCAAGTAGAATTATTATTGAGGTAGGCATTTACTATTGTAGCGACTTGTTGATGAGGTTTAGTCGCTTAAATTGCAGTTTATATACCCGGGAATCGAATTTGGGACACCAGCTAATAACTTTGGACTCTAACACCTAATTTATTTACTTTAAAAACAACTTAGAATTACTGTAAGTACAATATACTATAATAACGAATAAAAATATATAACAAAATAGTGAAAGCAAGTATCTACTATAACAAGCGCAAGGTAGCTGAGGTAAGGCGGAAGTGAAAAGATAAAAAATTTTGTTTTTACTTGTACGTCGATTCAGGGAACCTTCACAGCGTAATCGGACTTGGTGGCGAGTCAATGAATGCCTCCAGCCTGGAGCACCAAATAAACTTAGCAACAGCAACTAAGGGCGTCCCCTAACGGGACTCGGACCTCGGCTTAGGGCGTTGCTGAGGGTTACCGTTAGAGGGTCTTTGCGACGGGCCTCGCTGGCGAGGACGGTAAATCGGACGCCCGAAAAGATACAATATTATGACACAGTATTTATACTAATTAAGCACTAATAATTAACAATAATAAAGATTCGCGCTTGACACTTTTTTACTAATGAGTTGTGACACCCATAATATGGTCACCGATCACAAAACAAAAGACTAATAGTCGGCCAACATGCTGCGTCACACCGTAGACAAAGGATGCGCATGCGACCATTTTGCTACTGTGCATGTAGCAACGCCTACTCAATGCGGCCATATGCAATTGGGTGGCGCCTGTGGCTGTATCGGGCGACATCATACAATATGACGTAGGGTGGCGTGATTTTAGACCTCGGTCTGACTGTCATAGTCATCTGACTGGCGGAAGCGGTTGTGGTAGCGGTGTGTGGTCGCTACACTATTATGGGTCTTAGGGAAATTGCCACGGACTTGGAAAAAGCAATAACATTCCCAGTGAACATCGTGAGGGACTGCTAATATACTCGTAGGTACTGTATGACTTTAAAAGTTTGGTTTTGTTAAGACCTCAAAACTACTTATATATAGGCCACACAACAAATTGTTTTGTACAGGAATCGTACCCGCACACAAGCTGATACAACATTCGGCTCGACACACATGCGACGCCGCAACGCAACGCTAATTCCGGCGTTCTTCACCTAATAGGAGGCCCGCACAACGCCACACACTGCTGCGGTACGGCGGGCTGCGTCGCCGATTTCAACGATGTTACACGACGTCGCACGTGTTGTGTAGATAATTATGTTTTTTATGTGGTTTGAAATCAATTTTATTCTTAAATCAATTTCAATTTGTTTAAAGCAACCCGTTGCGCAAAAGCCTGTGGTTGTCCTATGAAAACGTATCGGCAAACTGTGAGAGAATGTACCTATAATCATGACAGCTTTGCTTACCTCTTTTACATAAAATATAACTTATATTGTTCCACACACCGTCGAGAGAATCTCTCAGGCATGAAAGTTTCCAAACGATGTTTTCCTGCACCGTTAAAGCACGTGATAATTTATGATTACTAATATGCACATGGCTTGGAAAAGTCAGAGGTGCATGCCTTGGATTTGAATTTGAGACCTTTGACTTGACAGTCCAATATTTATATTATGAGGCTACCATCATTAACCCATTTACTGTCAAACTACTGAGCACGGATCTTCTCTGAGAGTGAGACAGCTTAGACTATAGTCCACCACGCTAGCCTAGTGCAGGTTTGCAGACTTCAAATGCCCGATGTTTTCATTCACCGTCAAGGCGAGTAATAATTAATATTAATATGCATAAGATTAGGTACGAAAAGTGTGGTGCGTGACTTGAATTTGAACTCGAGACCTACAACTTGGCAATGGCTTTTAATATCACTTTATCTGTTTTACAGTGTAAAAAATGTTCATGAATATGGCGGCTGCAGTGTATGACAGACCCGCCTTCCCTATAATCGAGGCCATGGGAATCCTGATCACATTCACGATAACCTCAAAAGGCTGTGGACTCCATTGAAATTCAACGCCTTGCCTCGCATGATCGTAACGTTTCTACTCGACGGGGCGATCACGCGAAATCCTACTGGGTCCATTGCCTGGACGGAGTCTATACTCCCTAACTCGGACGACGCATCATGAGAGAGGATTCATCTTCCTCCCGTTCTACCCCCTTCGTCATAAGTATGAGTTGCTGGCAGAAAGAAGTATTTACTTTCCATGGTCTGTGTGGTTTCTCTATTGTCAGAAAAAAGGTAGGTAAACGGTGCTGTCAGCGATCAGTCTCTGAATGGGTAATTGGGTATCAATTTTTAACACATCGAGACTTATCTATGTTGTCTTTAATTTTAAGGTTACTTTCTCCTCGACTTGTTTGCTATCTGAGAGTGTTGATTCTATTATTGCGTAGGTATTTTTGCATTAGATATATTTGTAAACACATACCTAGGCAATTATGTTTTTGTACTTATTTTTGTCTGCCGAGTACAGAATTCTTCATGTATATTAATCAATATACATAGTATTAATCAGTAATAGCCGGATTCTTCAATTGTATTTATGTAGTCTGTTCTACATTTACCAAAATGTTGTAATAAATCAATATTGAAATTTACAAACATAATAGTCGTGTTTTTCCTTTTCTACATTCAATATGTAAATATTAAGAAATTCCTTTAGATTTATATTTGGGGAGTTTGTAAATCAAACCAACAGTAAAACAGCGTTAACTGTGGACTTTTTTTAAGTTGATCCATAAAAAAATATTGCCAGCCATGTATTGCTCCTTCTTCATGCTAAATTGAATACTTATAAGTTGTATTATGTATAAAACATACAACATAATACATAATTCTTTCTTTCTAACATAGATACTCCACCGCCAGGACCATCCTTCCGAATATTAAATAATTATGTATATGTGTGTAGTTATTTCTAGTAAGTACGTGTCGCTATTGGATTTAATCCAGGTCTCAGTCAGCAGCAACACAACAGTATAGTAAGGTTATAAGCCTGTACATTTAATTGTATATTTTAACCTAGATACATTTTAATTAATCTAGTTTACCCGCTTTTATTATACTACGTTCTCACATTTGCATAGAAAATTCTTAACAATGCACCAAATGTGTGTAGGTATCCAAAGACTATAATAATAATATACAAGTTGTACACGAGAGCCCTCTTGAGCCAATTCGATGCAGCAAAATTGATACGCAGAATGTGGGTAGCTGTGTCTTGTTATTCAGTTTTTAACATTTAATTCAGATATACCCTCAATTATGATACCTAATATACTGCAGCTTGGCACATTCCTAAATTTCTAAGACCTTAGGCCGTGTACTCATAGTTGCACTTCGGTTTATATAATAATTATATCGTATACGATTTGTTGCTTTGGAGTATATGATTTTTTTCTTTGAATTCAGAATTCTGGATTTCCAGTTTCTCCAGTTCATCTCTCAAGAGTTTTTGCTCTGTGGTGAGTGTGTCTGTTGCAGTTCATATTTTTAATTACATCGTCCATACCCTGGCATAAATTACTTGAAATTTCACCCAATTTTAACCGATTTCAAAAAAAGAGGAAAGAAGGTTCTGAATTCGTAGGATTTCTTAATTTATGTTCACCAATTAATCAAAGACGCCTAAATCGATTTGGAGAATTATTGTTTGTCTAAGTTGAAATTTTGCTTTAGTTTTTTTTAGGTAATACTAGAATCATCTTTTTGTAACGCACGCACCTAGATCAGAAAAGTATCCACTTCCTCTGCTACATACCTAAGTTGATATTTTCTTTAATCTGTGAATGTTGTTATACTCATTCAAAACTGTTGTATCCTTACATATAAGTATTATTATAAAATAAAGTCGGCTGTAGCGTCTGTCTGTTTGCGATAAACTCAAAAACTACTGAACGGATTTTCATGAAGTTTTCATTAATGGATGGAGTAATTAATGAAGAAGATTTTAAGCTATTTAACATCATAATCATAAATTATTTATTTGCTGGTCAAGGGTGTTAACAATTAAATTCAATATCCTTGATTCTAACTCCTTCTGATCTACCTTACTGGCATGCAAATTTTACACATGTTTTATTCAATATTCGAACAAATTTGTGCTTATTTGATTTAAATGGGTACATGCTTCAATATAATATTAATATAAATTAACATTCATGACAATTATACGAGTATAGTAAAACTAAATAGTTCCTATGTTAAAATCACGCTACGACTTTCTGGTAGGTACTCATCTTTACAATACAGCGTCGACGTCATGCATACGCATCACGATCATGGTATAAGAGTAAGCGAATCGAAAATAAGTAAGTTATGGTCTCTCTCGTTTCGCCGAGGGGTTAAATAGCCGTTACCTCAGCCGTCCGTTTCAGTCACTGTTGGTTAGTAGCTTAAATAACAAAAATCTTTTTTACCGGAACGGTTCCGCAAAAACTTACTACTACGTTACTTTAGCGGAATCGTTTCGTAAGTCTAACCCACCCTTTACGTTGAAATAGGGATCCGAGATTCATCGATCGACTTGCTGGGAGGAGACTGACACAGCGTCACCAAGCGAAAATTAAAATGGAACAATCAAAAGGTTAGTAAATGATTTATATTATATCGATAAGCTTTATTTTCTTATTTGGAAAGATTAGAATGGATATAATATTTCGAATACGTAAGATCTTGAGGTGTTACCGGGATGCAACGACAAAGCCAAACGGGGACCGATCTCTTTACCCGTTAATAATGGTTGCTATTTCCTTTCTCTGTATTATGATTGTACCCAATGACATTATATAGTTAAAAAGAGGGTTGTACAAAAAAACATAAGTGTATCTTTCGTGAAGTCTTGAAAGGCAAGGAGTTTAATTTATGCCCCGCTGGCTTAAAATCATCCAACCACGCGGTGGCTCCACGTGGTTGTCCCTTTATATTGTAATGATTAATAAACTCTTCAATTACTTAAATGTACTTTAATAATTGCTCTGTCTAATAATAATGATCGTTTTATTTGCTCAAGTTTAGTCTTTTATTAATGAAATGAAATAATATGTAATACTCGGAGGCGCACACGTGGTAACCATGCAGTTAGGTTAAGATTATGTCACTAATAACTTAACTAGTATTATTAATGAAGAGCTTGTGTCTTATTACTGCGGTTTCTTATTTGCGGTTGCCGCGGTTTGACTGTGGTTGATGGATCGGTATTGCCCAGAAATTAGTTTGCGGAGGTCTGATCATACTCGTAGGTATATATTTTACCTATTGTTATTCAGCCGTATCTATTTAGGCTGGAAGACAACCCCAAATGACTTGGGAAAATGCTAGAAGGATAAAGAGGATGATATAACTAATATAAGTAGTAGGTATTTTCGGTACAGTTAGGCACAATTTTGGCATAGAAATCCTTGAACCCAAACCTTGCCACGATTTTCATTGAACTGTGTGTTTGTTTCAGACCCCAAGCCGAAGGAGATTGCGAAGGAGCAACCAAAGCAATATCCGGAGGAGGCTGCTAGATGCTTAAAAAAATTACAGAATAACATCCAGGCGATGGTTTCCAACCCGCAAATGGCGCAGGCCCTTGCCGGGATGAACCCCATCTGGGAGACTGGCCAGCCACAGGTCGTCGCCGGCGAAAAAGAGGACTATATAATAGTCCCTTTGTAACTTCGAATCATGAAGCTCAATCAAACATTTCTTTTAAAACTTATAATAAATACAATGCGTAGATAAACTTTTCGGAATATTGTTTTATTTCATCTTTACTATTTTACCTGACTCAATAGTATAGTAGTACTTACACTTGTACCTACCCAGTGTAGATACAAGTGTAGATATAGGTATCTACACTTATGTATGGAAGTGATTGTTGTAGTGGCAGAAGAGACATGAAAGTATAATAATTGTGGTGGAAATACGTTCCTTGCGAAGTATGTGCAGTGTAACTCGGAATGATAGATTGAGGAACGGTGTGATAAGACAACGTTGCGGGTGAAAGATGATGTTGTATGATGTATTGAATGAAATGTGCTGAGATAGTTTGGACATGTTGAAAGAATGAATGAAAGACGATTAACGAAAGGAATTTATAAGGCAAAAGTCAGCGGCAGCGTCAATAGAGGTCGCCCTAGAAGGACATGCGCCGATCTTATTGGCGAAATCCTTGAAAAAGGCCAGGAGCGTAGCACTCTCAAACGGCGCGTATGTATGAATAGATGGAGGAATGTGGAAGAAGCAAAAGAAGTATGCAAGAATCGTGGCAAGTGGCGGTCTATAGTTTCTGCGTACCCCTGTGAGAGAAGGGCGTGAGTGTATGTATGCATGTATGTATTTAGTATATGTCATAAGTGACTGCTAAGATAGAAGATCTGGGTTCGATGTCAAGTCGAGCAAAGTGTTATTGGGTTCTTTTCAAGAAATTTTCAGTAGCAGCTCGGAGTATGGATCTGTACCTGGTTAATGGCAATAGGCTCGTCTTCTAGTTATATCAGTAAACCTAAAACATTCCGCACGAACTGTAGGTGTACGGTAGTACACTTCTGCATAGCCCGTCGGGGAAAAGAAGCGTGATGGTATTCCTTAATTTCGCTGCTGTTACATCGTCCCTGAAATAGCCTAAGACGGTCAAGCGTGTTTTACCATTTTTTACTGTTTAGGACAGAGTTTGACATGTTTGTTAAAGCAAAAGCGAAAATTTATATTTTTGCAATGATTGTCAAACATGCTTGAATATTTAAATGCCGTGGTTTCCAAAAATTGTTTTTGACCAGGGATCACTGATTTAATTGTTGTTAGCTGGGACCACTATGTCACACCACTTCTGGCGACCAAAATGAAAATGATTCTGAGTGCTGGAACAAAGTGCTTGACGTTGCATCAAGCATCATCAAACGTGTTTGTCAAGCCTGCTTGATCGTTTAAGGGCTTTTTGACTTACGGCGACTAAAATGGAAATTATGGAAATGACTCTGAATGCTTGAACACAGTGGTTGACGTTGAAACTATAAAGCATTATCAAGCGTGCTTGTCAAGCATGCTTGATCGTCTAGGGCAACTTTTTTGGTGCCACTTTTTCTATACAAATGATTAATGACGTCATGACGTGCCGTCAGACAATCTCAGAACTCGGAAGTCTTAGAACTAAATATTAACAACTCTTTCGTACGAATTCTTCATTATTATTTTCTGTCTATTAACTTGATACTAACAGACAAGTTTCGATTACTTACCTAAGTCCCGTACCCAAAATACTTTGTCGCGTGCCAACGATGGCACGCGTGCCATTGGTTCGCCATCACTGGTCTAGGGGCCCCTTAAGTTTTACTTAAAGTATCAGATACCTACAAAATACTTGCTTATTACTGATTTCTGACAGTTGCATGGATAGGTAAGACATTGAAATAAAACGAGTTTTTACAGATTTTATCCCGTTATATTGATTGAATATTATCGATTCAGCATCCATAGTCACAAGCAGATTGAAGTGGTCTTGGTGTTAAAATTACTAACAACTTTTTTACATATTTTGTTATGTTAATTAATATTACAAATTACATTTTATTTGTGTATTGTTTTTTTAAACTATAATCGTAATTGTTGTAAGTATACCTACAATAATATAATTATTATGTCCACCAAAAATAATTCATTTATGCTTCCTAAACATGTTTCCGAATGGTTGTGTAATTATCATTATTACTAACAAAAATTTTTAGACAAATCCGTATCAGGTTATTAGTAAATAAAATCATAAAATAATTTGGTGCAATACGGTATTCTGAAGTTCATTGAGAGTTACGTGCATCAACGCCATCTATTGTAGGATAATCGTAAACCTGCGTGTAAGTTTTTTTCTTTTTTATCATGTGATTTTCAAACTTTACACCAAGATACTACATTTGTAGATTTAATAGAACCATGGACGATAATTTGCCATTAATGCCAGGACTTTAGTGAACGTATACGCCTTTAAGTGGAAATTATGCCAGCAGTGAACTGAGAAACGAAAATTGGCTTACAAAAAATATATATCAGAGACGTGTACCATTCACTAGAGTTACGGCAGAGCACTGCCAAGCATGAACCGTCATTACTTTCGCGACACTGCAATGAAAATCCTTACCTATATTATATACCTTGCCGTATTGGTACTTATCCAGAAAGTTTTTATCCTATTCTGAAAATTCTTCTTTATTATTGCAGATCTTTTTGATGTCATGTAGAGGTAGGTTTTCTTTATCCAGAGTTCGGCCTGATATGCACCGGCCGAAATGCATGACCACAACATTATTTCTCACAACCATGAATTCACTTGTCACTTCCTCACCAGGAGCACAACCAGGAATTGAGTGAATGATAAAAGTCTCGTCTTTTATTTTGTGTGGATTATGTAAGACCCTTCAGCGATCAGCTGATTAACTTAAATTGGTATACAAAAAGAAGACTAGTGTCTATTATAATTTAATAAGTTCCATTGGAATTAATATTTAATGCAATTACTGTCACGTGGTTTCACGCGGTTTTATTGTAATAGATCGGAAATGTACTTGGAAACTTCGGAACAGGCATCCGATTGTGAGCAATGTACGCGAGTGACTGACCCAATAACCTAGAGGCGAGAGTTAGGGGGACTAGAATTGCTCTCCAAGGTCAGAATGACATATGTACCCGATTATACCTTCAATTCAGCTCGTTGCAGTACGCCGGCGCCGATACAATGGAGCTTACGACCCTCTGCATTGGATTATTTGCACTCCTTATGAATAAAACAGCCACCCCAAAGGTTTTCAAAGCGGGGATGCGGTGGTTCATTCCAATTATTGATCAGGCGTTGTGGTTCGTACGCAGTACGCACACTCTGAAAACTTTATGAATCCCTCATGGTGAGGATTTCGCTTACTTTAGAATGTACGAGGGTTAAGATATTAAATTCTCGGTCTCCATCATCCTTTAAAGTGCACCCTGAAACATTAATGTGGCAGGCATGTGTATATACAATATAAAGAATGCAGAACGCGAGCTTAGAACTTGAAAGTAAGATCGTCTTGTCTTCTAAACCCCTAAGGATAAGAAACGCGACTCTCCAAAAAAGTGGAGATCTCAAAATGATATTCAGTTTTTTTTTAATTTATCGAGTAGGCATTTTAAGTGAAAGAGAATATTCTCCGTTCTTAAATATAAATATAAACGATACCTCAAATCTATATCAAACGAGAGAAAACAATTTTTAAATACGTTATTTCAGCGTTTACGAATACTACTAGCGCCATCTCTGTATTCGACGAAGTTTTGTTCTACGAGGCTACGAGTTCTACGGTTTAGCCTACGAGAAGCTACGACGTAGCGGCTTCGCCGAGTACTACGTTCTACGAATTGCAACTTGGTACGCTATGTCCCGTCCTGCATGTGAAGTTTGAAGTATGATGATGCTACGAGCAATTCAAGCAACTGAAGTAAAGGCAACTGAAACGCAACTGTTTATTAGACATTTATTTAATAATAAACATTTATATAAGTAATCTACTACAACAATTATTTTTGTACACATTCACAGTAAGGAGAAAGTGTTATATACTTAAGTTAAAAGACTAGGGCTGGATTAAAAAATACTACAAATAAGAAACAACAACCTTTAAAAGGGCAAAATCCTCAAAATCCTCATTAGTCGAAAATTGTGGATAAAATCCAACCAGGTGTTTTTTTAATATTATAGCAGTCTCATCAATCACAATCTTATATGATACATAAATGGTAGATGAATGTTTTGTTTACAAATGTTTGTGCATTGGCCTGCATTGGCATGTTTTTGGACGCTCAGAATAAAAAAAATATTTGATGATAGAATCAATATGAAGGGACCTCGCTGAATGTATTTAATTAGCCTCAGACTTCAGTAATATCCGGGCATAATCGGGATATTTTATGTTACCATTATAATAATTGTAAAAATATATGCAAGATTTTTTCTGAGGGTCTATTACAGTGCGACAAAGTTATATGACCCGGTGACCGTGATTGGAACTAAAGTCACTTTGAGTGACGCCATTTTGATTACAGTATTATAATAGTATTACTCATTGTCTGTTTTGTTGAAGAAGGATTGTAAGTATATACGCTGTTTTACAAAACCGTTTCTACACTATGTTGAAAAATCTCTATCGGATCCAAAAGGGACAAAGGTATCCCAATTACATTACCTTATGAAAAATTAACATAACATACCATCACGCCTGTATTCCCCGAAGGGTTAGGCAGAGGCGTACTTAATGTACACCCACAGTTCGCCGGTATGTTTAGGTCCCATGTTATAGGGGACGAGCCTATAGCCATTCACCGGGTACAAATCCAGACTCCGAGCTGCTAGTGAGTATTTCATAGAAAAACTCAATAAAACTTTGCTCGACCTGGGGATCGAACCCAGGACCTCTAGTGTAGCAGTCGCGCTTGGGACCACTAGACCAATGAGGCAATAACATTAAATATTCATGAAAATAAACATAATAATTAAGTTTAAAATTCACGATTGTCGTTCCTAAATTACTGCTATTTCCCCAAAGCAACATCGTCTTTTCAACCGACTTCAAAAGGAGGAGGTTCTCAATTCGTTTTTTTTTATATGTTTGGTACCCATGTTAAGGATGTCATGAGGATGTCACAAGGATGTCACTGCCATTGCTGTAAGTATTGCCATTTAGGACTCCACGTTTTATAATTTTTTTATAGAATATTTTTTTTACTCTTAATGTGAAAACGAATAGGTATATTTAAAAAGGGTCCGGATTTCGATACCGAATAATATCTTCACGGGTTTTTTAACATATTGTATATCTGTTTTACGTTTCCTAAACCAGTTATCGAATTTAAATTGATATTTATACTCTGTTGATAGATATCTATATAAAAATAAAGCTGGAAATGTGATTTGCTTTAAATGTTTATTTTAGGTAAGTTTTTAGATGAACGCGACAGTGACGACACGATCGCCGAACTATTTAAATTTGTAGCACTCTAATTGGTATATGATTGTATTTGGTACAATGATTACCTACAATATCTTTGCCCTTGTAGTTTGAAGGCTTTTGCAAGGGGGGAAACAAACTTAAACATTGATTACTATGTAAGAAGACAAAGTTACATAATTTTTTAATAATAATTACGGATCCTGAAAATATCCTTTCATTGTTTTTATAAATAATAGATACAAATATACACCACTTTGGACGTAGGAAAGAAGTTTATAGTACCAATACTATTTTTAATTTAGTGCCATAAATATTATGGGCTTCTCACCGTGAGAAACCATTTTATTGACAAAATTATAAATTGTATAGATATTTTAAGACTATGAACAAACTGTGTAAAGTTGTAAACTGTACCTACTGTCGAATGGTTGCAGTTCTCTAGTATAACAATAAAATGTCATTAATATAGTCATTTGGACACGGATCTAGTAGGCACTAAATCAATTTTATTCGTGTTTTGCTTTGAAATAAATCAGAAATGCACATTACTTCATCAGCAAAACAATAGAAAAATCACAGGGCCTGTAGCCAGCCTGTGATTTGTCAAAAATGCCATCTTAATTAAATTTCTAGTTTTACATAATTATTTATGAATATTTTATGTACCATTACATTTAGGAATTTTCTACCAGACACCTGTGTGGGGTTATACTTTGTCTTCCTTGGGAATAAAAAATAGTCGTAATATTAAACTTGTGAATATCAATATAACTATAAGACTAAATACATTTTGACCACATAAATTCACACATACTACACAAAAATATGTACCTATAAAGTACCTACCTACGAGTACATACACAAATTTGTATGTATTATATATGAGAGAAAACCCCGGAGAGAATAATACCTCCGTGAGATAAATATATCTTTATCTTAAAGAGATCATGTATTACACCAAAATAATTATAAGTTAATTAACAAATTCAATACATTGGTGTGACTATTTTTGAGCTTATTACAGCAAAATTATTTACTGGATAATTTTGATGTAATATTACTGGATAATTTTGATATAATAAGCTCAAAAATGGTCACACCAAAGTATTGAATTTGTATTATTTGTTATTTCTACTAACATTATCGTCGACCGTTACTGGGCACAGGTTTCCTCAGGATGAGAGGGTTTAGGCTTTAGATGGTATGTCATCACGTTGGCCTGGTGCAAATTGACAAACTTTACCCGATCACGATTAGTCTTTAGATTAGATTATTTTATTCGTGATAGGCTTACGCTTGACCACCAGTTCGCCTGATGTTAAGCCATTATGTCTTTTAGGCATAATGGCTTCCTCACGATATTTTCCAAGTTTATACGAGAAATATTTTTTATTATTACGCTCACGATTTACAAAAGTCAGAGGTGTGCCTTGTAACTATAGCTTGACCAAGGACTTGGTCCATCGCGTTCTAATCACTAAAGGCTAACAGGATATGAAAATGCTCCGTTAGGTACACTAAAACATAAATGAGTCATTCAACGCCGACGGTCAGTCATCAAAGTGTTAATAAATGCAGGAAATCCGTTTTTCGATTGCCGAGGTCCTAGTGAAAGATTTAGCGTAAGGACAATGATGAAACATTAGCGGCACAAAATAGCCACTATCAGGCCTTATTATTCATTGTAAATACGTGCCTGCGGTAGCACAGATTTTTCCACGGATCCATCAGCAGCATTCCCGTCTGCGTGTTGATGTTTTCCGTGGATCTCTCTGGACTGCAATAACGAGTTGTTCCAGCCAATTGTTTCATTCCTGTAACTAGAGAAGAAAAGATTTAAGAATCTTGCTATATTACACAAAACGTACCTATGGAAGCGGTACATATTGTTTGTAGGCATGGAACATTTCGCAGATACCATGTGAAAAATTACATGAAATCATTTTTCATACGTGACACCCACTGTTACTATTTTCATACAGCCAGCTCAAAATCACATTTTGATTACAATTTCATTATAAGTAGCAAAATAGAAAAAAAAATGCTTACTTTTTTTTTACCTTTAAAGTAAGTAAGCTGCGAAATTTTGCATGTGAAATCGTGAAATGAAAATGAATGCAAAGTAGCAATCATTTCCGTGCCCAATTGGTTGCAGTAAGTTAAGTGAGGTGGGGGTGAGGGTATAACTTATAATGTCCAATATTTAAAGGCTTCTTAACAGTACGAGACTTAATGGCGTCTTAAAATTGAGTATCGTTTTAATATGTGACCAATAGACATTCAAAATAATGTAGGTATCAGGAGATAGAGAAGAACCCTGCTGGCTATTCTATTTTTCAAAATTATAGTAAGTCTATATCTATTATAAAACTAAAAATGTGCCCTGCGGTGAATTGATCTCTTTCTTAGCGGATATCTATGTATACTTATTAAGCAACGTTTGCAAGTTGCAAGTTTTTTGAGATTTCATGATAAATGATGAGTGATATTTCGTGTGTGTTGTTTAGCGATTTTATTCTATGGTAAAGGCTATGCTATATGAGAAAAGACTTTGGTGAGAGCCAGAAAGGTAACGCCTTACATAATTAAAAAACTTATACTTATTACAGTTTTGACCAACCTCGATTAACCGTCCAAAATTGAATACACTGCCACACCAGGGTTCGTAGGATACAAAAAGTTTAACAACCACTGGCTTAGATTCAGTTTAAGAGAGAATAATGGTAGATACCGGCCTACTATAATCGTCATAACAATTGACAAATTCTAATTTAAATTTGTCTTATTAAAAATAAAAAATCAACTACCTACTTTAGTTATTTTACCTTTGAAAGATACAAACACAATTAAATAAACAGGTAAAAGCTCCAATTTACGCCTATAATAATATTGTTTTGGTCTTACGGTTTCACCAAACAAGTTTCAATGGAACTTTGGAAACAGTCCAGAACTCAACCTTTTCCCTCGCAATAAGAGTATTGCGAGGGAAAAGGTTGAGTTCTGGACAAGTGCCAAAAATGTAGGCACAGAGAGCTGTACCTACATTTTTGGCACCTACCCATAATACAACAGTTATGTATGCATGATATCCCCAGAATGTAAATATAGGGTTACGGGTAATGAATCTATAGCTAAGCAGTCTAACTAATCTACTCTTTTATTGATTCAAAATCGGCATTTCATGACTTGGGATTTATTGATTTTTGACTGTTTCGTCCACGAAATCTGTCAGTCAGTATGTTATTTCGTGTCTTTGAAATAGCAGCACCTCTGGAACCCAAGCTCTTGATCACAGACAACGCACAAATTTTAATATTATAGGTAAGTACCTACACTGTTATTTAATTTATTTAGGTGCTATACGCAATCGATACTACGATCTTTTTTTGTTAATTACTAGCAGTAGATGCTTGATGGCAATTTTATAAATCGATTTAAATAGAAAATGCCATATTTTGTAATTCACAGAAATCCCTAAGAACGCTTTATACATAAATTTAATTCTATATAGATCCCTGTCAAAATAAATTACTATTGTAATATTATAAATAGTAATATAATTGTTTCACACCCTAGGTTCCCGCGATGTCATATTTACGCTCCAAAGAAGAGATTTTTTTTCCTCCCACAATGATACGTAGGCGTCGCGATGATTCTACACTTGACTGACGAGCAGTCGCAATTGCCAGAATTAATACAAGTACCTACCTAATTCAAATATCCTTTCGAAATTACACCCATATAAACAAACAGAGATATGCAGGCAAAGAATTGTCATCCTATGGCAGGACATGACTTGCATGTTGCCTGACATTTCTTATTTTTATATTTAAGGATATAATATATTAGCTACGATAAGTAAATTGAAATACATTACAAACAGAATCTCCAAAAAACATTTTCAATAAAGATGGGATAATTATGTGACCGCGGCCTCCCTACCCCTAATTTATTATTAGCAATCAGACATAACTAACACTGTAATATTCGGTAATGTACTAGCCTTATTTACCTACTAAGCAGATTACCCGACACTTAGACAAAACTTACAAGACAAGAAAGCTTTTGTAAATTCGAATGGCTATGTATTATCAGGCAAATTTATAGGGATATTATACAAATAACGAACACCGCACTGTGAATCAAAGGAACTGTCTTCTTACAGCTACACATACAATAGGATAATAAGTTCGACTCACCAAGGGAGTGCCGGACTCTACTCCAACTAGGTAATCCTCAGAGGAAAGAGGTTGCTGCGACCGATCAGTGCACTCGCCGTTCCAGAAAGGGAATATCGATTGACACACGTTCCAGTACTGCGCAAGTGCATTAATGTGTACATCTATGTAGCTACCTGTAACAGAGATTGCGGACTGTACCAAATTTTTGTCGGACCGATTATTTTGTTGTATCGATATCGAATACAACTTTACCGGATCAGTACCAATTTTTTTTATAATAAAAAATGGGCTTGCTCTTGACCTCAATTTTACTCAATTAATAATTCTTAAGATATGAAAAACAAATTAAGATTGATGGCGTGATATACCTACATACAATTTACCTGAGATCATCTTGCAACTAATGAAGAATAGGTAGGTAGTCGATAATACCTGTATATATATATAGGCAAGTCAAAAGTAGTGTTAGACTAGTGGTACGAACGTTGGACTGCCAAGTCAGTCAGGTCTCGAGTTTGAATCCATAGCATGCACCTTTGACTTTTCGTAATCATGTGCGTGTTAATATTATCGGTGAAGGAAAACATCGTGAGGAAACGTGAATGCCTGAGAGATTTTTGAGAAGTCTGCTAACCTGCAGTGGGCTAGCGTGGTCCTCTTTCTTTAAAAGGCCATTTCAGACGTTGTCTCACATTGGAACTCATATATTTGCTACTAAGTACTATGTCTGGACATTAAAAGAGACCATGATTCTCTGAGTTTGTTTCGGTATTTCTTCTCAAAGGTCATCGGTTAGGAAATGCCGGTGTCATCTAGTTAAAAAAGACAACATTGACCTGTACAAGTGTCCTTAAAAGATCTATTTAAGTAAATAAATATCATTTATTTATCGTCCCGTTTTTTAGACACAACAGCTTTTCTAGTATCATTTCATACTATATATATAAATAATATAGGTACATATGTACATATGTAAGACGTAAGACTATGTAACTGACCAATATTTTATCCTAAACTATTTGAATAAATGATTTGATACTAGCTGTCCTCCGGCATGCGTTGCATGCCTCTTTTTTTTCGTTATAAACCTTCCCTGGCATACACACAACAACTCACCAAAGTTTTATCGCATTCGCAATAGGATGATTGGTTTAGCAATGCATAGAGGACAAACAAACATTTATTTTTATATATTTTATATAGAAGATATAAATTGCGCAGTATCTGTGCAATCGACTTTTCGGCTGTGGATCGCCGTCTCCCCGGTTCAATTCCCGCATGCAGCAATATTTATAACGCGCATAATAAATACTTTCCGAAAACAGCTGTTTTGAGAGGTCAGGTCCTCATGTCAATTAAAACTTTTTGATTTTAATGCGGATTCTGCAACAAGGTACGCTCGGGAAAATATAAACGGAACTTTACAATGCACGGCTCGGTACGGCTGGCGGCAGATCCCGATATTATACGTATTCTAAGTAAAATAAAGGAGGTAGGAAAATTATTGAAAAAATTAAAATGAGTCTGGAATAAGAACATATCATAACAACACGCCTGTATTCCCCGAAGGGTTAGGCAGAAGCATACTAATGTACACTCAGTACAGTACAGTTCCCCGGTATGTTTAGGTCCCATATAATAGGGGGCGAGCCTATTGCCATTAACCGGGCACAGAATCCAAACTCCGAGCTGCAACTGAGAATTTCATATAAAAACCCAATAACACTGCTCAACCTGGGAATCGAACCCAGGATCTCTAGCGTAGCAGTCGCGCTCAGGACCACTAGGCCAATGAGGCATTCTTAAATTTCTTGAATAATAAAATTAAGAATAAATAGTTGCCATTGTAGTACGTCGATTGGTACGGCTAATTAATTACGTCGTTCTAATAATAGATAGGTCAATAGTTATTGAATAATGCATAAGACCACTAAAATGTAGGAATCTTACAAAATAGGCAGATTCATTCATTCAAATTTCAGTTTCTCATCAGAGTTGCATCGTATCTGTAATTTGTTATTTGACGGGAAACCAAGTAAATGTTCGTATATTTACTTGGTTTAATGTTTTCTAATAGTGATAAAATACTCGTGTATTTTATCACTATTAGAAAACATTCGCATCTATTTATATATTAAAAAAGTCGGGTTTGTTACAACACTTATAAACGGAGAACAGCTGAACCGATTTTCACGGTTTTTGATTTGTTGGATTTGTCTCCACCCCCCAATGGCATGGAAAAATAAAATTATGAAAAAAAATGATTTCTCATACATTTTGTATCAGGACCGGATTGACAGAAATAAAATACGGACACAAATGAACATGGCGTTGTTTTCTGTTTCGGTAAGGGCAGTAGATGGCGTTCCGTGCATTGTCCAAACTCCTTAATTGCTGCTGGTGTGATTTTGTTTTTTTTTATAATTATGCTTAATGCTCCCTGGATGGTTTAGATTCACAATTTGAGCCGGTGGGTGACGCCGCAATCGGGTTCTATTTACAAGGTAAGACAGCGTTTGCCGGGCCCGCTCGTTTACGATAAACAAAATGTATCCTTTAGATATTAACCTTCATTAAAACAGAGGTACTTCAGGTTTCTATGGTGACCCTCTGTAATGTCTGCAATTAAATCACTCGACACTTGTGTATATTTCGTACATCTCTTTGGTATTGGTATACCGTATATATTATGACTTTTTGTGAAAATTAGGTAAGTAAAACAACGTTGTTACTTAAAGTTGACTTTATTACCAAACTGCATTGCATGCATACACTCGGTATAAATATAATTCTAATAATACCATCACCCTGTCATAGAAAAAATGTAATACTATTATAAAAAAACATTTTTAATAAATTAAGTAAACAATAAAAAACTGAATAAAATGTTCGAAAAAACATTCTTGAAATTATTTTCAATCACAGTAATAAAAAGATTGGAACTCCATAAAGTTTAAGGTAAACAAGGAGAGTTTATGGTAACCAAGGAGTACCATTTTTTTATAAGGCTTATCAGTCACAGAAAATAAAGATTCCAAAATCAGATTCAATAGATACTGTTCTAATTAGACCCTCTGGTACTTTGTAATGGAATTAAACTATAATTAGGAATTGCAGACAACAAAATTCACCAAAAAAGATAGGTAGGTAGGTATATATTTTCTGGCTAAAAATAGCCTAAGTAACTTTATTATACGGTTTACGGTTTAAGAAATTTATTTCACTCAAAAACTTCTATGAGGAAAACATATTATATAGTTAGTATCAATCAATCAATGACCCTTAAGGCTGTTGTTTTTGATCTTTATCATCATCAACCAAGCCTTTCCTCAATGATGTGGCTAAATCAGTATTTTACATAAAGTGACTGTGATCAGATCCCAATTTCCCGGGCTGTGCAATACCTGCTGTACCCTACCCTGTGCTGATACCCTACCAATAAACTGGCTGTAATACATTTCAGGCTTAATACCACTACTAAGACCACTATACTTTTTACTGGTTTCTGACACTTATACTTATATGTATACATACTTCTTGTAACATAAATATAATAATTAATATAATTATAATAAACATAATTATACTTCCTAGTAGTCAACAGTTTGGCTGCTGGGAAGGACATTCTGGGTACAGTGCCTAGATTAGGCACGTTTTATTGTTACAGTAAGATTGAAATAACTATACGGGTCTGAAGTTAGCCAGACCGAACGTCTATGCAGGTTAAATCAGTTAAATGTGTATATTTGTACAAAAATATCGAAATTAGTCAGGACCATAATCACAAATACACCACTGCAAAACCACTTGTGGCTAATTTCAGGCATACACAGATTTTTTTTATTTTGACTGTATTGTTATTGCTGAATCGTGTCACAAACAGAAGTTAGCCTATGTTTCCTTCTATGTCCTAGAGCCAATCAGTACCAAATTCTTAACTCATTAAGTATGAACTGACTGCTGGTGCCCAATAACAATGGTTTTGTCAGTAATTTGTTACTGAATGGAACAAGTACATGTATGCCTCTTTTATTCAAACAATAATTTGTTTAGTATACAACATTTGCTCCAATTAATTTAATTATTAATTCTTTATATCTTATGTTTATAAATTAAAGATAACATCAAAATATTAATTTACATCAATCACATAATTTACAGTTTTCTACCAACCTATGTACCTTGTTATTGTATAAACCTCTAATAGTGTAAAGTACTCTGTATTTAGTGGAAGAAATAAATTATTTATTTATTTATCATTAATTATGTGAATCCATACTTAAGTTTTTTCTATACAAATATCTATATTTGTCATCATAAAAACAATCACATATTTTATACATTCATGTGAATACACAAATGGCAGAAATTTAAGGAATTCTGTTGTTTTTTTATATTGCTTTGTGCTTACAAGCAGATGAGCAATTTGTTGGTAAGGTTCACCATCACCCAAGACACAAGCAATAGACTATATTAATACACTTATCCATATTTGACTCCAAACAAATGGTAAGCATAATTTTATTAGGCAATATAATGGAGGCAGTAAGATCATTTTTCCCAGAAATCACTTTCATCAAAATTATCATTTTCATAGTGTCAATATCAATAATAAAATTAAAATTAATGAGTATAGGCTCACACTTGCCCAGCCCAAAACTGATGAACACATCTGTTTATAAAAATTGAGAACATGGTCTTAATTAAAATGTAATCTACCCACACCAATTTTAAAGGCATTTGAATTAAATTGCTATACCCCTGAAATAGTCATAACGGTTGCGTCGCTGATCCTGCAGCTGCCCAATTTTAGAGGCAGTGTCACAATCACGGCATACTCCACAAAATGTGCTTGTGACAACATGGAATGGGCTGCGGTAATATAAATTGGGGTCTTTCAAATTTTTATTCTTTTTGTGGCAGTGGACATGCAGGATCACCTCAAGTACCATGAGAACAACACAAAAGAGGCCAGGAAAGAACATCAGTGAAGGTATTAGTAGCAAGCGATGACTTATTTGGTTAGAACCAGCAATAATGTTGGCTTTAAGTGACTGAAACTTCTTTGTCTTGCTCATATAGCCGTTTGGGAACCTCATGTACTTAGTCGTAGGTTCCGGTGCATCGGAGGGTTCCCTCAAACTCTCAAGAAGCGGTGTTGAGTGATTCTCGAGTAGAGGCTCGCCAGTCTCGTCATTAACGTTGTAAGTCACAATTTCTCCAGTCTCATCGTCATAGCAGAATCTCCGCACAGTACTTGCGTTTAACGTATTCATTCCTGTAAATAGTACAAAGCGAATTTAACCATTTAATTAGATTCATATGAATTTTGAAACAGAAATGCTAGGTACACCATTAGAACACACATTAGACAGTCAACTTACTTTATTCTTTTCTGTGTGATACACTTACTCAACCAGTAGCTATTTAATACTTCGAAATTTGGCATTAAAATCAACTGGATAATCCAAAATTTAACAAAATTTCACACGTTTTTATTTGTAATAAACAAATAGATGGAAAGAGAGACCCAGAGAGTCAGACTCAAAGAACATTGGACCATTGATAAGGCACAGAATCACAGAATAAATAAAATTGTCAGTGTCAGTCATGTCAATTGTCAGTTTCATAAAATTTTTCTCATAGTGCCAGAATGTATGTACTTGATCCACGCAGGAAGAATGCCATAGCCATACGCAATGATGATGATGATGATGAATATTAAGTACTATCTTTTGTATTCGTGATAGGCTTACACTTGACCGTCAGTTCGCCTGATGTTATGCGATCCGTCATTCTACGATGGAACGCGCTTGCCTAGAAGAAACCGATTCACTTGTGATTTAACGACACCCAAATTATTTCTATCAGGGAAGATCCACTCGGGAAGTGCATTCCAGGCGTTAGGCGTGCTAATTGGCGATTTTCGTGACCTCCACCAATCAGAGAGCCAAACGCAGTCGATGCGTAAAATCGAGTCAGTGGAATGAAAGTCACACTAGGCCCTAGGAAACATCTATTGTTAGTGATGTACAACACAGTACAACTGGTTGAGTTTCGGTTAAGTAAGTTCCTAATGCTGTGGATTATTAGGGAGGTCATTATTTTTTTTAAAGGTTTTTTTTGATCTGGTAGCTTAGCCATTTAGGTCATGTCTTTTTTGTAGTTTAAAACACATCACTTTATCCCCAGTAAAACCTCACCTCACTCACAAAACAGTGGAAACTTCACTAAGACTTCGATGGAGGAGAGGAGAGGATAGGAGTGAACACAAAAGTCACGATTTTCAATTTTATATCATTTGCCTACACTCGCACACGTTCACGAACATTTAATGGTTAACTATCCAATAAAATTACACATTAAACTTCGGGGAAACACAAGTTTTGAAAAATAATATTAAATTGACTAAGTGCACTTTACATTTTCCCGCCTGAACTTCGGAGGTCATTAAGGTGGTTAATTAACCACGGTGTTCATGGTCGTGAACTTAATTAAGCGAGAATGATGTGAAATTGAATATCAGCAGGATTTGGTCTAAGTTACCAGTGCATAAAATAAAAAATAATATACACACACTGTGTCAGTCCGTCAAGCGACGTCATTGTCTGTGGTTAACTGTGTAAACTAATAAATTCGTCATTGTTTCATGTTCATTCATATTTCATTCATTCGTTTTGTTCGTGTCGTGGGTTGATGAGAAATAATGTCACGTTTATTATTTTTTTGCGATAGTCAAAAAGTATTAAAATAAGTATCAAGTTGGGTCTTTACTTGAGAAAAGGGAAGTTTCTATACTACTCTTCTACTAATCACTATTGGCGGTGGATCTTCTGGTGTTACACACGCTTTCTTCAGACAAGAGGTACATACTGACCTTTTATGTTTTAACTTTTTCCTATTTTATTAAATACCTTTGTAAATATATACTAGTAATAACCTCGAAATCCTCCGGTCCGCATGTTTTGTCGTATTTTCGTAGAAATTGTGGCGGTTAGTGTAAATTTTTGCGTCGTTTCGTTTACTTCTCTTTGATGTTAAGTTCACGAAACTATAAAATTTTGCTGCCTCTGTCACGATTACTTATTGTAAATGTTATTTCCATTTCAAGCAAACTACAATTCTAGGCTACAAACTATTTCACAGTAGATTAGTTCATTTATAAGTTTCTGCTGTAAAGTCCATTTTATCATGTGCACAACATTGATTGGGTCTGGTTTCATTAAGCTGCATTTTGCAAAGTAGGTACTTTTTATAATTTTGATAACCAGTGATTGGAATAGGTAGTGCTAATTTAACTAAACATTGAGGAACTGAAAATATTGTTGAAGACTTTTATCATGGGACCAAAATTGACATGAGTTTTGAGACACCATTTGAGTATATTAAAAATGGTTAGGTACTATAGTAAAATAACTGTATTCAATTCAGGTTTTAGTTTCCCTAAAAATTTTAAATGTAGCACTTGAGTGATAGCCAAAACTCAGGACAATTTTCGTCCCACTAAAAATGTTATTATAAGGAATTCTCCACTTTTTGTTTCTGTTCCCGGAAGTTGAGGTAAATTAGCACTACCTACTGCAATCACTCATGATAACTGTTAACATGGGCATAAAAAGCTTATACAAAGATAAGAGATCATGGTGGTCATAATACCTTCCCTCTTAAAATCGTAGACATGAAATAGAAAAACCTAAACATAGAATCATTTATTAAAAAAAAAAAAGTTTATCTGAGTCTTTGTTCTTTAAAGGGAATAATAATAAGTTTTGTATGGGATTACCGATGTTTATAAAAATAGGAACTTGAAAATTGGAAATGTATCTACTCATTATAAGTAAATAAAGATGGGTTTGTTGATTTTTCCATTTTAAGGGGCTCAAAAGGTTGAATGTTGGTAAAGCAGTACTGGTTTTTTAATAATTTAAATTAGCTAATAAATAACATACCATAACACCTGTATTCCCCGAAGGGTTACAGGCAGAGCCATACTCTCTATAATGGTTTGACCAATTGAAACGCGGTTTTCTGTAAAGGGTTCGGAATACATCAGCGAGTGTTCGTTGATAGGTACAATAAACATCATTTACCATTTTAACCTCATAAATATTACATTGATAATAAAGAATTAAGCCATTTTGCAAAAGTAGCCATTGGAGTAAATATCCTATTTAAGTACATCTGTACTAGACTAGCACCAGTCAAAGAATATCAAAAAGTCAATTATTAAGATTTAAAAATATACTCACAGGTACCTCCTAAGATAAAATGAAAAAAAAAACTGATTAATCAAAAATCATTATTGTGACAAAGAAAGAATATACATAAATAATAACTGTATTCATATTAGTGCAGTTATTCTAACATAAACATGACGTCACGTGACTACCGCCGTGGTATTTGGCGGGCCTCGGCTAAATAAAAACGAAATTTTAGATTGGGGTACATCTTTTTCTCTGGAGACTAATACGTCGTTTTTATTATCGCAATGAAAATGGATTTAGCCACTTACTATAGCTGTCATTCATGTCATTCACCGATACACATATTCACTTACCTACTAGAAAATCCGGCAGGGCTGCATTTAGTTTTATAAGACACATCAAAGCATTTCTATACTACATTTTTAATTGAAAATCACATCAGAAATGCTGCATTAATTCTGCTGCTCGCTAAAAACGTCGTTATTGCAACAAATATAGCGCAGTACTTGACATTTCTCCTGGATTCGAAGTAATAAATTCAAATTCATAACATAGTGTTGCAAACGTTTACGTTAAAAACGAGCGGCATCTGGCTAGTTAGAGCGAAATTTGTTGCTGCATTGAATGGGTTAAATTCCATAATATACCACAAGAGATTTCATTACCACCAGTAATGTAATCAAGACCACCTCATTATTCCTAATCCTCTTGGAATTTCAAACAAAGCATAATTACAGTTCATATCTTAGTTACTATATTTAAAATAAGGTCATAGATATATGCAATTAACATTTTTGTAAGAAGGACCGAGGCGAACTTTTTCACTAATTGGCAGCCGAGACTGCTTCTTTCTAGAATACTCAATAGTTTTTTTTCCAATACCAATGCCTACTTTTATTACCAAACAGGATGATATTTGTTTACCTACATTTAATGTGCATATGCACTGCCAGGTAGGGCTCTTTTTATATTTGCTATACAGCATAGTATCACTGTAACCGTAGTTGTCTATTCAGTAGACCAACTTCGGTTACGCTAACAAGGTTGACAAACATTGCATTGCTGTTAGTGTCGCGAATAGCTAAGGCTAAAAGTTTAGTGAAAAATGTTGGGACTGCCCCATCATGAATATAATATTAATTATTTTTACCCAAGTTTTACATTAGCTTAATAAGAGGGCTATAGGATCGTTATCTTTTTAGTATTATTATTTAATATAATAGGTTGAGAAAAGATGTTGAATTGTGATCGCCATTCGATCCTACACCTTTAGACCCTTCGGCTATTACTAACTACAAAATTTGCTTAGGTGTAAACTTCTTTATTTCAATTTAAGACCATAGACCTCATCTTTGCTCTGGAGGCAAGATTGATGTCAAGAGCAAGCCCATTTTTCATAAAAATTTGTTCATTTTGTTGAAGGTGGAGCATTTCATCAGCCTCTTCAAATCATAGACGGTTCGCGGTTCGCTTAGCCTTGGGTTGAACATTTATGCAATACTTATTTAGATGGTTTTTAAACAAATATTGCACATTTTCTTCCTGTATGGCCTGTTAAGGTTCTCACACCGTGCCCCTCTGTGATTGTTCCTTTCCATGCCTGTCAGTTTCTTTTGTGCCAAAACATATGCATACAATAACACCTGTATTCCCCGAAAGGTTGGGCAGAGGTGTACTAATTTACACCCACAGTTCGCTGGTATGTTTAGATCCCATGTAATAGCGGGTGAACCTATTGCCATTAACCGGGCACAAATCCCAAACCCCGAGCTGCTAGTATGAATTTCATAGATAAATCCAATAACACTGCTCGACTTGGGAATCGAATCCAGAACCTCTAGGGTAGCAGTCACTTAACTCAGGACTTAACTAGGTAGTTACAAAGTTATGTTGAAATTATAGGTACCTTTAAAAAATTTCAATAAAACTTTGTTATGATTTTATTCTTAGAAATTTCAAATTGACGTCAATAATGTTTACATGAAGCCTGTAAAAATCCCAGAAAGAAGTTTCAAAAGCTAGGCTTGCGAAATACACTTCTGATTTGCGTATAATAGAAGGTTAAGATTTTTGCGCAACAGTTTTCTCAACTTATAAACTCTGAAAAGACTGTTCAAACCCTATAATGTCAACGGACGCAAACAAATTGATGGAAAACTTGGTTATTGTACCGTTATTTCGCCATACCTACATTAAAATAGTATTCAAGAAAGAAAACAAGGAAAATCTATACCCACTTGAGTGGTCTACACGTACAGCCGCTATAAAGTCTAGAAAGCTGAAATTTGGAACATTGGATTTTTAGAAATTTCACCTTTAAAGGGGGATGGGGGGGCGAAGGTTCTTTCGAACTTTCTTTCTTTAAAGCTAGAGAATTAGAGCTACTGAAAACAAATTAATAATCATGTGCTTTAGGGATTTTTTGACACTTTAAAAGGGGGGCGGGAGATGTTGGTATGTATGATTTGATTTTAATGTTAAATGATGGGAACTTGAAAACAGGAATTGTAGGTACTCACCATACCTAAAAAATAATGACGGGTTTCAGTTTTTGGATTTTCACAGCTTTAAGTAAGATAAAAGAATAGGGGGCAATTTGTATATGGCGAATATCGTTGTCTTTTACATTATTTCACAATCGGTCAATCGTTGAAATCTTTCCGGTCATTATGTGTCTGTATATATATACATAACCTTTTTGTCGACTGGTTATTAAAGTAGGAATTTCAAGAAATAATATTCTTTTTTCCTTTTTCAGATACTGGCTAAGAAAAATCATCAACTTCCGTGAAAATGGGAAAAGAGTAAGCGAAACAGTATAGAAACTGTCCTAACTAGCTTGTATTCGAATTTAAATCTTTTTAAAATAAATAATTGTCTAAATTCAGTATTAGGTGTAAATAAGGGCTCGAACACATATCTTTGAAGGCCTTCCCAATTTTTATTCTATTTATTTTTTTAATTTAATTCTTTTGTACTTATATAGAAATTTATTGAGTTGCGGTCTTGTTCCAAATGTTTCCCATATTATTGCTGAAGTCCATTTACTCCATATTGGAGTGTACCTAGACGAGTTGCGAAACGAATCGAAACAAAATGTATAAAAATAATATTTAGATATACTGAAAGACTGAAGAACTTGTCTTCAGGTACGTAGGTACTGGGGCCGAGCGGCTAAAATGGCCTCTTTTGATTAATCATAACAGGGCTGTCCATTTGCATATATCATCCATTGCTATATATTTTTTTATTATATGGTAAATTATTTTATTAAAAATAAATTATGTAAAACATTTGTTACTGTGGAACTCCAATCTATTTAGTAGTTCGAATTGGCCCGGCTCCTAGTTGGTTTGGAATCATAATATGATTCACCGACACACAGCTGCACATCGTGCCATATAAGTTCAGTATACGCTGAACTCTAAGTATACGAAAAGCCGATACAATGTGAAGTCAGCTTATACTGTACATTATGGCACGGTACTAACCGTGCATCGGTGAATTATAATATATCGTAATTCATAAAAAAAATGTATCCCTGTTCTGCAGGATGGTTTCGGTCGAAATAACTATAGAATTTTTGAACACCCTCCTTTCTAAACCAGATTTTAGATGATACTCTTTTATAAATATGACGTCTTCATGTTGATGAGCTAGATTTGACATTTATAACTTCGTGATACGTTATCGCGTTATCGTCATGTTTGGCATAGAAAAAAAACAATAAAAATAGATAGTTTCCAAACATGACTTAGATTTATACAATACGTTGCGTCGTAACTATGGGCAGTTCAGAAATTACTGTAAACATTACTATTGAATTAATAAATTCGTCTAACCTGACTACAAGGTATACCCGATGAAGTATTTGTTGGTTACGAGCAACCCACATTCCTCATATTGATTCCTGTCTTTATGTGTCTATTTCTCTAACGAAATCAATTAAGATCTAAATGAAAAAATCTTAATTAAGAGATCAGAAACTATCAGTGCCTTATCACATCCTAACCTAATATATTTTACATTGCCGTGTAGTTGCATCGTAACCTAGAAGTTTTTTAAAGAATCCGCGCCTTTTCTTATATTATAATCTAACATTGCAGAGTTATTGAATATGTTGTCAACGAAAAAGACTTGGAACAAGATTCGCCGAATAACAATATCGTAAGTATAAACAAGTTTATTTTGTTCACAGAAAGAAACCGGAGACTGAGAAGTCTACAAATGGTGAAAGCGTAGATGACGAAAGTAAGAAAAAGAAGAAAAGTAAAAAGCACAAGAAACACAAACGAATAGAGGAGTCTGCCGACAAGGCATATAAAAAGAAAAAGAAATCCAAGAAGGAGAAGGGTAAGAGCCCCAAACAGGAGAGTGAAACTTCTTTATCAGACGTAGAAGAATTGATAAAGAAGTCCGGACAAATAAAGCAGCTCAAAAGAGCACCCGTTGAAGTGCCGAAAGCTAAAAATGGCAATGCATCAAGCAAAGCTCATAATCAAAATAACTATACTAGAAATGTGGATAAGCAAGTAACTTTAGAGATAATATCCTCAAACTCTGAGACAGAAAACTACCAAGAAGACTGCGCCAGTCCCGAATTGACACTCATAGAAGACGATTTGAACCTGGAGGACTTGATGAAGCAGAAAGAGTTACTCCAAGCTCGTCTCGTCGCCTACTACTCCGAAAAGAGTGACGATGAAAGTAGAGACGGCAAATCCAATGAAGTTATATGTATTAACGACGATACTCGGTCACCGGTTCTTAAGAAACCAAGAAAAGACAAAGATCATGATCATAAAAGGAGTAGTAAACACAAATCCATCAAAGACCGCTCATCTGAAAGAGATAAACATAAACCTAAAAAGCAGGAAGAGGATTTAAGAGAGATAATAAACAGAGAAAGTAGGAAAGAAATGGAACGCCGGCTAGAAGAAAGAGAGTATAGAGACAAAAAAGAAAAGGAGCGGCGAAGGCTGGAGGAGAAAGAAAGAGACAAGAGACGGGAGCGAGAAAGGGAAAGGGAAAGGGACAGAGAAAAAGAACGCCGGTCGTCTGAGTTAAGGAGAAGGGATCGGGATGTTGCGAGAGCCAGCCGGAGATCGCGTGAGCGGTCGCCGCTGCCGATACGTCGCGACAGCAGGCTCGGAGACCGCGAGCGACGGTCTCGAGAGCGTCACTCGGACAGACGGGACAAACACTCGAGACCCGAATTCCGTGCCAGTAAGGTAAAAGAATCGTGTGAAAGAGACAAAGTTTGCCTCTGGATGATATGTGTTGATGTCAAATATTCGTCGCAAAATAAAATAAATTGAAGAATGTCAACCTAGTGTGAAATAAAACTGGATAAATGTTTGAAATTTAAAATTTCACTTTCTGGTTACCTCCATAATTCTAGATACGAGATAATATTAATTGATAACATTATTGTTTTCAGAGTTCAACAAACGAAGTAGCACAGATAGTGCCAAGCTCTAGCGATGAAGAACTTAACATATCCATTAACACTGACGATGAAGAGGAGACTGAGGAACAAATCATTGAAAGGAGGCGGAGACAAAGAGAGCAGCTTATGAAGGTAAATATTCAGTTAATGAGAATGCCTCTAGTCTAGTGGTCCTAAGCGCGACTGCTACGCTAAAGATCCTGGGTTCGATTCGAGGTCGAGCAAAGTGTTATTGGGTTCCTACGAAATGTCGGGAGCAGCTAGGAGTTTAGACCCGTCTATTGGCATTAACCGAACACAAATCCAAACTCCGTGTCCCTATTACATGGGATCTCTGCGTAATCTTTCAGGGAATACAGGCACGATGGTATGAATATGTTTTTTTCTAGAACTTTATTCTTATTAGAGCGATTCACAAATCCCACTAAGGGACACCTTTTCACCTTAAGTATTTTTGCAGCGGCTTGGCGGCGAGGATAAAAGCAAACCTCAGGAGGTTCAGATTAAGTCTCCCCCACCAGCAGATTTGAAAACTGATTCCAAAACTAGCAACAGAGTGGGCTCGGATACGCCAGAGGTTCGAATACTAAAAGATACACCAGAAACCAAAGATAAGATCGCGAAAGAAACTAAATCCGATAAAAATGCCAGTGGGCTAATAAGGAATATTCAAAATGAACCGAAGTCTGAACTGAAGTTGGAGAAGTCTATTAAGAGCGGAGAATGGGACATGTTCGCTGACCAGGACAACTTTGACAGTGTTGATGTAAGTATTTATTGTCGTCGTTTAAAAACATGATTTTAAGTTAGACCCTCAGCAATACAATTGTGAAAACTGCATCTAATTTCATGTAGTAGTTATTGCGTGATGCCTGTGCAAACATACAGGCAAAAATACAAAAAAATGTTGTTTTGGCATCTGTTGCTCTAATAAAGTATTAGTTGTTTTTCAATATCTATAATGTACAGATATCGGCCTGTTATAATTTTATTATATGTATAGATAGAAAGAAAGAAAGAAAGTTTATACACAGTCACAATATAAGAAAAAAAAATAGTATTATTTCATTCACTAAACTTTAACTACATAAATTATTCAGTAATTCACGGGATCCTGACGGTCGAAAACAATAGACCTTCTATTGTGTCTGTAATTCCTTACTTGACAGATTAAAAACAATAAATTATAAGAAATAATTGTATGAAACATGAGGTGATGTACAGTTAACAAAAGAGATAGGCATACAGACAACGAACGACATCTTCATTTTGACACATATTGTGTTATATACCTAATTATCACATAATTTTTGTCAAAACACGGAAGTCGATAGGTGCCTGTATACCTAATTCTTTTGTTGACTCTACCCAATTTCATCAGTTCTATCCTCGACGCAAAAAGCAAGTTGTAAATTAGAAAGTAATTTTTTATTGTCTCCAAAACACACAAAAGTATTACAATACGGATTTTGTTTGAAAATTACTTACAAAATTCCCATCATCATCATCATTCATCCAATAAAATTGTATATACGTAGACTATTATTTAATTATATTTATTTATACAGACGCCTACAGCCGGGAAGCCGAGGAGTAAGAATGCAGCAGAAAACCCCTCGCTCACCGACAATTGGGATGACGCTGAAGGATATTATAGGTAAGTCAATATAAATAATTTAACCGATTCAGTACAGCAGCCATCTTTACAAACTTGTTGGTAGCAGCTAACATTTCGTGACACGACAGCAGTTTCTTCTTTCCCATATGGGCATAAGGGTCTTAAGCCCCGGCTTGTAGGGGCCCTGAATCAGGGTATATAAAATGATACAATTATACGGTTTAAGACATTTTATTTCTCAATAACAGAATACAATTCACTTAGAATGAGAAACACTAGGTTCATAAGGTAACAGGTAATTATTCTTAGAGAACTAGTATAGGAACGGTAGGTCTTAGTTTAATTAATTAATTCATTCTGTACCATGCATAAAGTCTTACGAATATAGCAATAACACGATAGCAAGATATAATTATTCACTGTTTAAAAGTGCCCTAAACTCTGTTATGCTCAAGGGCCCCTGGATGGCCTAAGACGGCCCTTCAATAAAGACACGACATGCTTGTCGTGTCATCCGCATTGAATCGGGTAATCACTGAAAAAAATTACAACTTACGTGGTTTTAACGAAATAATAATGATTTAAAATGCATTTTTGCTTGTATTTGTGCTGCAGAGTGCGCATCGGTGAGATGTTGGACAACAGATACACAGTGTACGGGTACACGGGGCAGGGTGTGTTCTCCAACGTCGTCCGCGCTAGGGACCAAGCTCGCGGTAACAGTGACGTTGCTGTCAAGATTATCAGAAATAATGAGATCATGTAAGTAACATCCCATAAAATAACAACATATCATATCATCACGCATGTATTCCCCGAAGGGTTACGTGTAATATACTCACAGTTCGCCGGTATGTTAAGGTCCGATGTAATATATCATTTAATACTAAACATGAACATGGATTTGCATCTAATCCAACCGATGGTTTAATAATTGCTTGACAACAGTAAAAAAGGAAGCCAGTGTTTATTAAAGTATGCATTCTGCCACTAAAGACGTCATAAATGATAGTTATTTCCGTAAATAGATGTTTTATAGACACTTTTACAAGTCAATGTATATACAAGTCATTGCACTGCTGACATGAACCCACACGTAACACAAGCATTTAGCTTAGCACGTGGGGTTAACACAAGAACACTAGTAATGTGCGATCCACATTGCTGGTAAGCTTTATAAAAAAAATATGTTCTAATTTTTATATCTAGATGGCATGGCATCGGCATTTCCTAATTAATTACCTCAGAAGAAAACCGAGGCAGACTCAGAAAATCATGGTCTCTTTTAAAGTCCAGAAAGTAGTATTATCAGATCCATCAATACAATAATATGATAGTTTTACCATGTAAGGCAATATCTGAACAGGTTCTAGATAAATGAGCCATAGCAGTTTTGAATTGACCTCTCCTACCTGATGGTCATCGTGTTATTGAGTAGCTCAGCCGCTATTTAGCGAGCTTAAAACGATATACAATAATAATTATATACGATCAGATCACATTCAACATATAACATTGCACTCAACTATAGAGGAAATGGTAAATAGAGAATGACGTCACGCTTACACCAGTATTAAACCTAAAACCTTCCTTTCACAGGCACAAGACAGGCCTCCGTGAACTGGAGATTCTCAAACGCTTGAACGATGCTGACCCTGAAGATAAATTCCACTGTCTCCGACTTTTCCGTCACTTCTTCCACAAGAGGCACTTGTGTATGGTAATGGAACCACTCTCCATGAACCTTCGTGAGATACTTAAGAAGTATGGCAAAAATAGCGGCATACATATCAAGGCTGTTCGAAGTTACACGCAACAGATGCTATTAGCATTGAAACTTTTGAAAAAGACTGGGATTTTACATGCAGGTAAGGGGAAAACCACATTTCACCAACTCCGAGCATATTTCCGTAAAATTACTCTGCATTTAATTTCATACAAATACCATTCCATTTGTTTTTATTTATTCGGGCCGCTAATCTCCGAATATTGGCTCTTCCGATATGTTGAAATGCGGCCTTAGACTTGTGAGTTAAGAACTTTGCATGTGTATGAGTGCTTGTCTGTACAATGACTTATTGTGAATCAGAACTTTTCTTGGACTTAGTAACAACCCGTCAAGTAAAGGAACAAAAAAAATGCAAAATATCGCATTAATTATTACACATTAATAAATTAATTCAGCAATATATTGTTTGGTAATTCAGCAATATATTGGGCCTTAGGCACACAAACAATAGTTTTGACATTTTGTCTGTAATTTGTTACTTGACTGGTTAATACTAATATTTCTCATAAATTTAATACTATTTAATTTCTGCTTCCAGATATCAAACCAGATAATATTCTCGTTAATGATAACAAACTTATGCTGAAACTCTGCGACTTCGGTGCCGCGTCTCACATATCAGACAATGAAATAACGCCATACCTCGTGTCACGATTCTACCGATCCCCCGAGATCATTCTAGGCGTTCCATACGATCATGGCATAGACATGTGGTCCACTGCCTGCACCATATACGAACTATCCACGGGAAAAATAATGTTCAGCGGGAAATCAAATAATGAAATGTTAAAATATTTCATGGATCTGAAGGGAAAATTACCTAATAAGATTATAAAGAAAGGTTATTTTAAGGAGCAGCATTTTGATTCGAATTGCAACTTTTTGTATCATGAATTGGATAGAATTACTGAAAGAGTGAGTCTTTAATTATATTTAAATTGTTGTAATATACAACTAATTATCAATTAGCAACATTTTATAACCCGTTTTATATGTCTATCTGAAAATGTTTATTAAAAATTACGTAGAATCTTAATTTTAAGTACCAGAATAAATAATCGAATATCAAAATATGGGAATAACCGAGGCGCAATGACCAAAGGGCTTGGAAATACTGTTTTTCTAGTTTCTAACCAATTCAATTTGTAATTACAGGAAAAAATAGTGATCATTTCAAGTATAAAGCCGTCAAGAGACCTACAAACTGAGCTCGCTCCGCCACACCATAGGCTTCCTCCTCCTGAAGCCAAGAAGATCTCACAGTTAAAGGATCTTCTTGAACGTATGCTCATGCTGGACCCCGCCAAGCGAGCCTCGGTCAACCATTGCCTGGCGCATCCTTTTATACAAGAAAAAATCTAACATTATCAGCGACCTGCCCCGGGAAACCAGGGTCTGTTTAGAAACCGTAATTACTAGAACCGAAATTAGATATAGAATACATGTATTATTATTTTACAAGGCAGAAAAATTGTCTATTAAAAGATGTTATCATGTTTTAAAATCATTCAACTGAGTGTTGCAAGTGTGGAGTCTGATAAAATATAATAATTCTGAAATGAAAAGAGTTTGTAGTATTGTGCATGCAAAAAGGTGTATACAATTTTAAATAAAAAAAAAATCTGTAATAAACTATCACAGAAGACAACCGATTAAATTGTGATTAAATTGTTTGCTACTTGTATATAATTTGAGATATGATACATTATTATGATATGTATGTGACAATATATAAATTTCTCATGAAAACGTACGTATTTATACAATTTTAAAATATAATGAGAATTGCAATGAATAATTACAAATAATGAGTACTTAATCTACTAAATTTTAACGAAAATAACGTGCATTTGTCATTTTTTGTGTGTAACGACTTCTACAAGAAAACTTAAAATTATGGTAATTTACCCTCACGGCAGTGTCACGCAGATACATCTCAATGAATTACTTTTGTAAATTTTAGGAGTTTATAAAGTAGGTAACTCTATAAACTCCTAAAATTTCAACAATGAGTGTAGTTTTTCTATCGTTTTGGGGAATAAAATAGGATTTTTTAGAAAATAATACTATTGTGCTACAAGTTTGATGAACATCATAGTGTCAATGTTGAAAATAAATTATTTAGGTACCACACGATATTTTATTTCGTCTAGTCTGCAAAGAAATCGAAGCGATATTTGGGCAACCCAAACTAGGATTTTCTCCTGTTCTCAAACGCAACATTGCACATACATGAATAGGTACCCAAGTACCTTTAACTAAGTAAATCATGTCTAAGTTGAATTGTATAATACGTTGTCTTGTACGCTTTACATAGCAGATTTACGAAACAGCTCTGTTATGTAAAATAGACAACGTTCAGCTGAGTTATCATTGTGATAAATCCGGCCCTACTGTCAAACTATTGTAATGGGACCGAACTGTTAAACTAATAAGCAATTTGGTCAGATGTCCTATTAGAACTAATAAGTTGAACTAGTTCACTCTAAAAACAGCATCTGAAATTATTTCAGCCCGGCCTCTACAAGTGTAAATATTATTGTTAAGGCGGATCGTTCAGCTGAGCCCGCGAAATTCAAATTTCAAGTGATTTTTCGGAGTTTGTAAGTCTTTAACAAGTTCTAGATTCATGGCAGTTGTAATTGCGAGTTTAACTATACAACATCCACAATTGAGAACTAAAACCTTTACTTATAAACCCTTATCAAGCCAAAAACATGGCGCAATCTGTGTAATTGGTCAAAATTGACATTAAAATTTTACACTACTTTTAGCTACATTAATGATTTTTAAGCAATGATTTTAGAAAAAAATTGTGAATTTTGTTTAGTTAATGTCACAATTACAATTACCATGAATGCAGAACTTAATATAGACCTACAAACTGCGAAAAATCACTTGAAATTTGAATTTCGCGGGCTCAGCTGAACGATCCGCCTTAATCTGTGCAGTGCGGTATTCATCGGACTACGCGGACACAAAAGTCACGATATTAAATTTTATATGATTTGCCTACACTCGCACACGTTCACGAACACTTACAGTTAACTATCCACTATATTTACACATAAAACTTTTTTACATTTTCCCGCCTTAAACCGAATCACAGATAGTACTCTAAATTTATTAAATTGTCAGTGACGGTCATGTCGCGAGTCGTCATAAAACCGTTCGTTTATAAAACAGTTGCGACAACCAAAATTTAACTTTACGCAATCGTAATAAAGTCGACAATAATATTTCGTTAACTCTATCCAGTGTTTACGGTATAACTGTCGATAATAGTTGCAAAAAACTGTAACCATTCAAGCGATACGTTTCGTCCTATAAGCCGTTTTCAAACCATCTGCAAGTTGCAATAACAACTGTTTCTGCGACTAGTTTTCATGCTCAGAAAAATGGTTGCGTTTCGACTTTACAAAAATCGACAACCACCGGAGTGACACCACCATGACGTCCGTAGTTAGTACTATCCACAGCATTAGGAGGAGACTAATTAACTTACTTAATCGAGACTCAACCAGTTGTATTGTACAACTAACAATAAATGTTTCTGGGGGCCTAGTGCGACTTTAATTCCACCGAGTCGATTTTACGCATCGACTGCGTTTGGCTCTCTAATTGGTAGAGAGTGCTGAAGGTCACGAAAATCGCCAATCAGCACGCTAAACGCAGTAGATGCGTAAAATCGAGTCGGTGAAATGAAACTCACACTTGCCAATTGTAAGTGGTATTGAGTTTTAAGTCCACTTTTATCATGCGCACCGCTGAAATGTGGAATGCGCTTCCCGAGTGGACCTTCTGATATCTGATAGATATAATCTGGGTGTCTTTAAATCACGAGTGAATCGGTTTCTTCTAGGCAAGCGCGCTCCATCGTAGATCACAGTATTATGTTGGCGGTCAAGTGTAAGCATAACACGATTACAAAAAAAAGAGCATTAGGACAAAAATTGTACGACGCTGTCAATTGAGATTGACATGAGTTAATGAGTTCGCGACGAGTGAACGTAAACGAGTTAAAATAAAAACTTCCATCACCTAAACTGGTTCGCGCACTGATCTGACTGATCTTTATGCTACAGGTTAGTGGGTTCGCGCAACGGCGACTGCTTTGATATGGAACTAAAAACGGTTCTATGTTATCATCGCAAATCAGAAAACAGTCCATGTTACACCATAATTAGGTCTTTGCACGCTCACTCCTAAAAAAAAATTGTCTGTGGTTACAATTTATCTTGAAATTGGTCTAGGCAACATCAAGCATGCTCTCTGACCTTATTCTGTTCCGAATGGAACGAAAAAAAAAACAAATGATGTTAAAATTTTTTTTAGATTAGAACATTTTGTAAATTGCACGAATAATGTTTGTGGTATCAAGCCTATCAACAAAATACATCGTATTTTAGATATTTAAAACTAAATCTAACGATCAAGTAAGTCGCAAAGCAATTGTTATTTTTTTTTATTTAGAGTTATATATGAGGTTATGTTTGGGTTTGTGCTCAGAATGTTTTGTTTCAGTTCTCAATTTAAACACGTTTTTAGTGCAAAGCTTAAATAATAGGTATTTACTACTATTACTATTCTTATTTACTTTTAATTTCTATATAAAAATGTTTTATTTGTCTGTCTTCACGATAATAAAATATTTCAATAGATGTTGCGTCCTCTCACCTATTCTCATGAATATTACAGTTGTCATGGCGTCGTTGGACCATATATCCCGTGTTCGTCGTCTCTACAAGTTGATATTCCGAGTCCACCGCGCTCTTCCGCCAGAACTTCGCATCATGGGAGACAACTATGCCAGAGATGAATTCAAAAGACACAAGAAATGTAATCCTGAGGAAGCAAAGATATTTCTCAATGAATGGACGGTATGTGTAGTATATTAAAATAAATAAAGATAATCAGAGTCGCCTTAGAGCTTGCAACAATGTATGTAAACAACTTTATACCTATGTGAGCTATGGATTTGAATCAGCACATAATTTTCATGAGGCTTAGAATAATGTATGTAAATTACTTAGGTAAGCTATGGATTTATCGTGATATTGTTTATAAACATTGAAACATACACCTGTCATTTTCCTGGTATGTTTAGGTAGTACCATACTCTCATGTAATAGAAAACGAGTCTATTGTCATTATTTAAGCACAAATCAAAACTATGATGAGCCTAGTTTAGGTACCAGTCTCCCCACAATATCTAAATTGTTAATTTATTTTAAACTAGATGTAAATAATGTTTATATTGTGGTGAGAAAATAAATAAATTGAAATTGAAATGATATGCCACTGAAAACAGAAAAACTTCTAACACAACTAGATCTAGAATACCAGAAACCTACTAGACTAATGAGGTCTATAATACTGTAGTAATCTCAATAGGCCTCCATAACAACCATTCTAGATACATTCTTAAAAAAAAACCTAAAACCCGATTGCAGCGCCACCTACCGGGTCCAATTGTATTTTTAAATCATCCAGTTACCCACTCAAATACACTCACAAAATTTCACCCCAATCGGTCCAGCCATATAGGAGCAGATAGGTGATAAACACATGTACAGAAGAACTATATATATAACTGGCGACCCACCCTCGGTTTCACCCGCGCTGCCCCGTTCCGAAGAGTTTTAGCGCAATGTTAAATAGCTTAAAATCTTCCGCTTGAATCATTTTATCTATTAAAAAAAACCGCATCAAAATCCGTTGCATAGTTTTAAAGATTTAAGCATACATAGGGACGGACAGACAGCGACAGCGCCTTTGTTTTATACTATGTAGTGAAGATGAAGCTATAAGATGATTTTTTATGGCATATATTCTGTTTTGCCAAAGCTCAACCAATATTGATGTTCTCTTAATTGTTCATCATAATAACATACCATCTGTTATCATGTTTCTCAGAACCTTTTTGTAATTAATTTCAGGATTATGCAATAACATTAGCAAAACAGATGAAGCCTTTACAACAAGTTCGGAAAAAGAAAGTTGGTGTGTACTTGGACCCAGAACTGTTGGACCATATGACAGATGAACAAATAGTCCAACTATATGAATTACACAAAGCTGCCACGGAACCCAGCGAGGATGTTGATCAAAAGTCAGGAAACAAGAAATGATTCTAGCTATATTTTTTTAAGTAGAACAGAACTCTAAATCTAAACAAAAACACTTAATTTCTGGTAATTACTTTGTTAAGTCAATGTCATGACTATGGGTAGTATTTTCATTATCTAGGACAGGTAGTATTTTTCAAATTATAGAATATTAGAATAGAATAGAAAAAAACAGTATTTTAAGTGTAAATAGCAATAATTACAATGATAACTTACTAGCAATTTAGTAATTTTAAAAACAAGATAACAAAAATATTACCAAGATTATGATAAAATATTGGTTGTTTCTTCACATTGTCAATCTATATTTTTCTGCTGATAAATATTATATTAATATTAGTCAATAGACAGTATAACTAGATGTATCATGATTTCAAGTACTTGTACAAATTGGTAACCCTGACTGCAACAACCATCTCTTATAAGAGTGATGGAGGTGTGTTGACTATTTAAAAATGATCATTCCTCTCAACAGACAAATACATCTTATTCTTGTGGATTGATCAATAATTGTAGTTGTAATTGTAGTTCAATAACAGGCTTATCAAGAGTGGTATTGCTTTGTGTTTTTGTTTACTTTTATTCTTTTGTTTTCCTGACGTCTAACATCTTCGGCACTATAATTAATTATACACAAAGGGCCAAAGTACATTGGCAGTTAACAGCATCAGCATTGTGGAACATATTGCGTGATACTTATTACACAATACATATTTGTCAAAATACTGATGTTGTTAGCTCCCATTGTACCTACTTAAATCTTTTGTTGACTGTACATTATGGTAATATTTATTTATATTCACACTTTTTTGCATAAGAATTGACATCATTTCAAGGGTCTATGCTTGATATAGCTGCAAAAGTGATTCAGTGAAAGGCTAGTCATCTCACCTCAGACAAAACAAATGAAATGATCATTTACCACACTCTGGAAGCCTCTCTAGCTTCTCTATCATCATACTATTTGTCAAATGTTTTTTTACAATGGGATGAACTATTATGTAGCTGTAATTGATAGAAGAGGTTGTATGAAATTGATACTCTAGTAACCCCATAATCACCAAACCAAACAAAGCATGCATGCTTGCAATTGGCTGATAAATTATTATTAACAGTGTGAACTATCCTTTTGTCCAATGAATATTGCTTCCCTTATAACGGGAATGCGAAAAATCAATACTGATAATAAAAAAAAAATATATATAATTCCAAACTAACTTCAACATTCACTGACTGCTTTTCGATTTCATTACAATCACTGATCTCTATGCCGTGTACCTATAGAGTAGGTATTATAGAGGTCAGTGATTACAATACATTAAACTGTCACATTAATTATAATTTAGGAGAATACCAACCGACATATACGACGCATTGACACTAATTGGATGGTTATTTAAACGGTTTCCAATTAGCAGAAATGGCCTTTTTAACATTTGAATTGACGAACGAATAGAAAAATATAATGGGAATGACTTAAGTTTTCGACAAATAGAGTGTTCATAAATGTGCTGTCATTATTATTATTGGCTATTGCTTTTAATATTGAAGTTATAATTATATGCCTAATTATGAATATAAATTCAAGCACTCACTCATGAAATTTAGTTCCTTGAGTGAGTGTGAATTGTTGTTACTTGCTCTTGTAAGTACATAAGTACAGTTTGCCTTATTGTGATTTGCTTGTTGATAGTAAATTTTATGTACATAGTATTATTAAGTAGTTTAAGTAGTGAGATAAGTAGAAAAATGAAAGAATAGAAGATTTTAAAAATATTAAGTTTATTATTCATCCTGAAATTAAATGTACATGTCATAATAGTAAGATTTATTATAATAGGATGGTTTTCTGCAGCAGAAGATACAATAAGACTCTCTCGGGTCTTCCGCGTGACAGGCGGGGATACTTACCAGTTTACCACTATACTACCGAAGACTTGCTCTTGCTTGGCGAAATTTTGACTTGTAAATGCTGGGCGTAGCACGCTTTCTAAGTCCATCAAATTTTTATTCTGTTTTGATGAGCAAACAATTGCGATAATTACTAGAGGTACCATTTAACATTTTCGTCCTAGATTGTAAACATTGAAAATGACAGCATGATAAGTTTCTGGCAAATGAATACGATCAGCTAAATATAAAAAATTACTCCGGCGGAGAATCAAATGCTGGTTTTCCGTGTGACAGTTGGGGATACTTACAGTACCCCCGAGATAACAATGCGCGTGTGAAGTTAGCTGTTGCGAACAGCCACACAGGTTTTCTTGTGTGTTCTTATGCTAAAATATCGATATCAGTAAGGACAATATTGACGAATTCGAAACAATTACGTCACCAACTGTCTTTACACCAAGTTTTTATATTAAAATTGACCACGGCAAAACCACTTGCGGATAACTTGAGACCGGTGAATATTCGAACAATATTTAACAAATCATCCTTCTCAGCATAGTAGTTGTCTCTTTTATTGTTCAGATTCCATTTATTCCTGTCTTAAGTGTCACCACTTAAGACAAGAATAAGAAGTTTAAGTTTTCATTATCATAATTGTAGTTTTAAACATCTGCATTCTTAACTTTGGGTTGAAGTTAATGACGTTCAATTTTTTTTCAAATATTCACCTACCAACCTCTATACCACTATACGACCGAAGATTTGTTGCTTGGCGAAATTTATTAAATGATATAGTTTGTGCTAGATTGAAAAATTGTTAATTTTTGGCAACAGCAGACGATCAGCTAAATATAAAAAATAATCTCTCCGGCGGGGAATCGAACCCCGGTCTCCCGCGTGACAGGCGGGGATACTCACCACTATACTACCGAAGATGTGTTATTGCTAAGCGAAATATATTGTTTCTTGTAAAAGCTGGGTGTAGCGCGCAGATTGAGCCAACAAATTAAATTTTCTTTCTATTTTGTGTGGATTCATTGCAAATTGCGACATTCACGTTTTATTATAATAAAATAGTCAGCATAAGTTTTTTGGCAACAGAACACGATCAGGAAAATTACAAAAAATAATCTCTCCGGCGGAGAATCGTACCTCGGTCTCCAATGTGACATGTGGGGATATTTTACCACTGAGAATTTGTTGCTTGGCTTGGCGGTCTCCCGCGTAACCAGGCGAGGACACTTAGGTAATCTACACTATTGAAGTTTATTTCTTGGCGAAATTATAAAATTTATAAAAGTTCGTGCAACATTGTTACCATTGGTGTAAATCGTAAAAAAAAAATTTTTTGCCAACAATAAATGACCACATAAATACAAAAAGAATCTCTCCGGCGGGGAATCGAACCCCGGTCTCCCGCGTGACAGGCGGGGATACTTACCACTATACTACCGAAGATATGTAGTTGAATGGCGAAATCTTATGCTTGTTGCAAAAGTTAGGCGTAGAGTATTTGGTTAATAATTAAAATTTGGCTTATGCAATGATATTTGCGACAACTTCTATTCCATATAACAATCATTTATTTAAATTAACCTTATTTATGCGTTTTATACAGTGGTTTTAAAAAGTTCTATAAAATAAACTAGTTCTCTTTCCGTCAAAGTTAATCAAGTTTATTGTTAGAAAGTAGATATTAAATATTCACAATTGCTGCTCAAAAATGTGCGTCCTGGAATGTTGACATGTTGCCATTTTGATGACGATTTAATGTAAGTACAGGTCTATAAGGTATTCTGACTAGTGAGTGTAATTTGTGGGGATTAGGCAACTGAAGAAAATAAATCATCATGTCAAGAAAAGCATGATTTCTGATAATGATCATTCTTCTAGGCAAGCGCGCTCCATCGTAGATCGCAGTCTCGGGAAACTGCCGGTCAAGCGTAAGCCTATCACGAATTAAAAAAAAGATGGCTGCCTCATTATATGGGCAGATGGGCGATTTCGGGATACTTGTGCGTTCCTGTATTGAGCGTCTTACTCAGCCGTAAGATACAGGCCGTAAATGTGGCAAAATGTGACCCGCAGCAATGATTACTGTCAACTGCGTGAGCGAATGTGACGACGTAGATGATCGGAGGTATAGATAATTCATCTCGCTAAAATGAGAATAACAGGTTAGGTTTCAAATCAATCAAGTTTATTCGACAACCAAGAAATTATATTTCACATGCATAAAACAAAAACAAAACAATGCGCTTTACGCTTCAATTTATGTGATTCTAATCAACTAATGTACCGACTCGGTGGATTTACGATTCTATTATTTACAACTAAACATAGGTTATTAAGATATACAATAATATTTATTAAGTATAATATTTTGAGTGAAGCGAGATCGTTGCTATAATATTTTTTGTGTCCGCCAAAGATCACCAACCATCATTATCAAGCTTTTAGGGATTAGATTAGAATAAGGATGTGTTTTAAAGTCAATAATTATAATGAATATTGACTAGTAATTGACATAATTGCTTGAAGTGTCTAACTTGAGATGTTATTAATTCAGTTAAAATGCAAATATAAAAATCAGTAGGTAGTATTATGTAATAATACCTACGTATCTATTTTGTCCTAAGTATAAAATAAGTTGATAAACACACCGTGCTTCGATGAACAATGAATTCGAAGTCGGGGTAGAAAATGCAATTTACCTGTTAGATCTTTTAGGTTGGTTAAAATTAAAACAAATTATCATAAAACTGACACTAATAAAACAAATCTAAATGTCATTATGTCGTATCATTGTATTTTCAACCAACCAACGGCGGACCACAAAAAATAATTAAAACTAATATATAAACTAAAGTAACAGTTAAATGCACTGAGTATTTATATGTTGCGAGAAACGTACTATTATGAGTTTATGACAAGTTACTTTTGTTTTATATAACTATTAGTAATCAATAACAGCCTATTGAGAAAACATTGGTTTTAATAGAAAATGGAGTAGGTAGAGCATATAATATTATGTAGCCCACCCTAAAATATAAAGTAACTATAAGTAGGTATAATGTAACTGTAATGTACCTTTATTTGCGATACTTTAATAATATTTCCCCATGGAGACTTTCTTGTGCCGATTATTCAGTATACCACATGAGAAGAAAAGTAATGCCAATGGTGTTTTATGGAACTGACTCACTGGGTCGAACATACTGCTTAAATTAACATTTGTCATTTGCTATCTATTCCGTATCCGTTGTACACCATTGACATCAGATATCGTTGTATCAGTCGTCTTTGCATGCAAAGGAATTACTACAAATTATTGAATGATCACAATCAGTAGCAATTTCAATCGCGATTAGTGTATATAATAATTATTATTTATTTTATTTTGATACTAGCGACCCGCTAGCGGTTTCACCCGCGTTGCCCCGTTCCTTTTAAAACTCTTAGTTTTAGCGTGATATTGTTGTTTTACCAAAATAAAAAGGAGTCAATAGAACTCGGGGATAATATATCTACTTTTCTAACAGTGAAAGAATTTTCAAAATCGGATCTGTAGTACCGGAGATTACCCCGAACATCCAAAACTCACAAACTTTACCTCTCTATAAAATGTATATAGAAAGGCAATACATAATAATCGATACAATTTTAAAATGATTTAAATAGTTTAGTTTCAAATATGGTAGGTATTTCACAACCCTGAAGTGAGCTTACTGCTTCATAATACCTACTAAATATACAAGAAAACTTCGTACTTATCTGCTGGATGTAGTATCTAGTACAAACTAAGAGGTCATTGGTATATTACCACAACACTGGTTTTTAAAATACATCCAAAAATATATATTAAACGCTATTTTCTCGAAAAATTCTAAGTATTAAGCTCTTATAATCACTATAATTCAGTTCACCTTTTCTGATCTTCATCTCTGAAGATATAGGTACTGTCCTAGTTATTAGTTCATAAAAAATCACCACAACACTACAAGTCTTGTTTAATTTATTAGCACATAAACACATTCTTCAGCCACTGTGAACAAAATATTATAATGTTAATAACACATGTAAATTATTATTTAAATAGTAAATATCGTAAAAAGTGTAATTTCAGGCTCAGACTTTTGATAAGTATATTTTAGAACTCTTTGTAAGTGCCTACAGTTTGTCAAGAGTAAAGGAAGACAGATACTGCAAAAGTATCAGTGTTATATTCTTCTTTGTTTAAGTATATTTTAAGTCGTTCAAATCGTTTCTCTGATACATACTACACAAAATTCTTCGAATTTATCTCTCTTGCCGAAAACTTAATTCACTAAAGAAACCGTGACCCTTCAGAGGGTAGAAACGATTGTTTTTCTAATAAACCTGTAGGTCTTAGAATCCCGAATCTGTATTTATTGATACCCAAATTTCCAAGTAATTCTTACCTCTGTTAGATTCATAGGAACACCTTCCGTTCGGGGACTGTTACTTTTATGGAAGATTTCTGTAAAAGATTTCGTGGTTGAAAAGAAATAAGTACTAAATAACTATTTTATTGTTCGGTCTAGCAGGCCAAATTCATTTTATTTTTTTGTTTTGCTAATTGTATTACAACTGCCATGAATCAAGAATGTGTTTGAACAAATAGCGAAATATTTGAAGCTAAGCGAATGCTTCCATTTTAAAATAATATAAATGTTGGGACACTTACCAAACGCACGGTGCAAATGCATCACAGCTGAAACAAAATCGCCAAACCTGAGCATGCCGTCTTTCCTCATGTACCTTAGCACCAGGAGGTTCATTACTTTCTCAGGCACTGTAAAGCCGACATCACGAAGAGCATCGCGGAATCTTTCGGCTCGGAGCACACCCATCTTTTCTCTAGCATGCGTCCTGAATACTAGCTGCCAGTGTTTTAAGCTACACATGAGGTCTTTGAAGTCTGACAGTGAAATGCGCCCTGTGCCTTTTTTCTGTGATATTTGTTAAAGAAATTATATTTGACACGCGAACTCTTAAAAAATACATACAGCCGAACATAGAACCTCCTCCTTTTTTTGAATTTGTAGTCGCTTATAAAAAGAAAACTACCGTAGAAAGTTATTTTTCGAGCTATAACAGAGTAATATATCCGTTTTCTAGATACAGTCAGCTTTAAATACCTATATCCGTACCTGCCAACACTGTTAATAATTGTCTAATAATATAAATTAAATTCAAATTATCATCATATGTGGAAGCTTGTTATTGGCATTTATTGATCTAATTTTGTAACTATTTGTATTTATGGTTAAAGAAACTTTATTCTCAATAAAACATATAACATGTTACTTACTTGAGAACAACACTAAAATAACAAGCTATAAATTCCCCAAATAAAATAAAATAACATTTCCTTAGTACCGAACAGTTTGGACGTCCAAGTATTTTGATGGTGACTTATATACTTGGATACATAAAGGCTGAGGGACAGCTGTAGGGTACGTAAAGTAACAAAGCTGTGTCCTTTCACTTAAAAATACCTATATCCAATGACAATATATAGTTAAAAAGATAAACCATTGCCTAAGTATATCTGTAAAGCGAGTTATTGTACAGGTGTATTATGCAATCACTGGTGCAACTACTTATTGTAGCAATCATTGACAATGTAAGGTACATTGTCAAAACCGGTACGGCTTGATAAAACCTCTCCCATACCGAGATAAATCTAAGCAATTATTTTTAAAAAGGATACATCTAAAGACAAAACTATTTGTCTGCATGTGTCTATTGAGGCACAGCTTTTGATGTAATCATTTGGGAGACATGCGTCGAGCAATTCTTGTAGTTCAAAAGGGTCTAATGTCTTATGCTCGTCAGCCAGTTGTAAGAACACAGCTTCATACTGCGCGAAGCTGTTTACTTCGACGACTGGAGGTGCCTTCACTAGAGCAGTCTTCGTCATTTTCGGTGGATTATCTAGGACCTTCATCTTGATCGGTTTGTTCGAGAATATTCTGAGGGTAAAGTTGGCTTCGTCGCGAGGCTCGAATGTTGTTGGCATTACGATAAAAGCGCTAGCTTCTAACTGAGATCTGGAAATTTGGTAATCTAATATGAATAGTTGATGTTTAGATGATGACGTTATGTTTTTTACAGACTACAAGTCTACAAAATGTAATACGTGCCAGCACGAAATTGTTGGCAAGAAATAATGAACTGTATACTTGGGTGAATAATTACAAATTATACAATAAGGGTACCTGTGAGTGACTTGCCGACTATTCGTGTATTGAGAATTTATAGTACTCTTCACTTTTCTAAAGAACGGGGCTTTCGCTGTCTCGTTTAAAGGTGCAGGTATTTTGTAAATGCTGAAGCCGATGACTTTGGGTTCCATGATACAGTGTTGATTTAGAGATATAATTACGGTGTCCGGTTCAGTTAAAATAATTTGTATTTGAGGGTTCGTGTGGAAAAAGTCTGTAAAGAATATTTTATAATGTGAAAGAATACTTAATTTCACTTAGTTTTAGGTACTAGTAAGCTGATGGTTTGGAAGTAATTAGTTAATTTATTACTTTAGGTGTGTTGAAAGTGATTTTTTATAATAGTAACCGGTTGCACAGCACACGACGTAGACGTAAAATAGCATAGGAATCGTGTTGATATTAAACTAAGGCACTGGCAAAGACATTTAAATATAACGACCGATAGCTTAGTGATATGACCGAGAACTTAGTGAATTAGGTAATTCCCCAGGGGCCTCGGTCCCTAAAAAGTGATGGCCGAATAAGCTAAGTCGACGCCCTAGAATTTCTAACGGTTAAGCCAACATACTGGGGTGGAAACTAGACCAGTCTGGTGTGGTCACGCGGGACCCCATAAACGCATTTGCTAGTGATATGACCGATAGTCTATTGATATGACTATTGGACTGTTAAGTTGTAGGTCTCGAATTCTCATCCAAAGCAACACTTTTACTCAATATTGAAGGTGGCAAAGAAGGCTTTCAGAAAATTTGTAAAGCTAACCTATCTTAACAAACAAATTATCTTTACTTACGCACGTAATTCCGACATCCGCCAGATGAGACGCCTCTCTTCCACCCAGATTGGTGCATTTTCATCTGCCACTTGTGTTTATCAGCTAAGAACGGTTCTGCTCTACAGGTTTCAGAGTCTAAGTGTACTACCTCGATGCGAGTGAAAAGGCGTTGGAAGTCTGTGTACAGCATCCAAATGCCTTTGGAGTTTAAGATGAAGCGGTCTCTCTCTTGTTGTTGGATTTTGTGCCACCTGTTAAGAATAGTAAGATTGTTTTAAATGTTTTTACTATATAACTATATATTAGCGTAGAATACTTGAATTGGTGTCCGATATGTGCAAGAGGCCACGTTGGGGACAGGTGAGGCTTTTATTTTCCGGTGACAACACTTGCGTACATTTCAAAGAAACATAGTTTTACCTTCGGTAGGTACAGTACCATAGTTTAATGCCCCGAGCACCGTTCAAGCTACATAAACAAGCTCTTTTTCCGCATCGGTGGCAAATCAAAGTATTCACAAAATCATACCGGATAATGAACGCTTACCAGGAGAGCTTAGTCTGAAAATAAGTTGTGACGAAACTTACGACTCTAGATTTAACACGATGTAGGGAACAGGGACTTCTCCGATGCCAAGTGGTCGACGCAAACGCACAAGGTATACGGGGCCTTTTGTGCTATCCACCTGCAAAGTTGACAAGCAAATGAACTATAAATGGGGATACATACGACAATATTATCCAATCCTTGGTAGAAAGATGTCATTTCTTTTCTTTATTTCTTTACGAAAGTTGTCGTGGGTTCCTCGCACGGCGCGGAACAAATGTGAAATGTTTATAATTATGGCTTTGATGGTTGTTAAGAAGTCTACCCTCTATACCGTCTCATACCATGATCGTACTAGAATGTAGGTACCAGACAAAAAATATTCTTTGTTTGAGAAGTATGAAACTATGCCCATTCCGTCACCGATATTTTGCCGATGCCGATACGTTCCATGTATGGCACGCGACGTTGCCGAACCGATGTGCGCAGGTGGCGCAACGGTGAGCAGTAACAAAACAATAATAGTTCTAAACCCGCAACAGGTGATCTAGGGTAAAGTACCCAATTATTACAAAAACTAGCTTTTGCCAGCGACTTCGTCCGCGTGGAATAGTTACTTTGTTCCCTAGTTCTTCGCCCGCGGTTTCACCTGCGTTGCCCCGTTCCTAAGGGTTGTAGCGTGATGTTTTATAGCTTGAAACCTTTCTCACGAATCACTCATTTTCCCAACATTTCCCTTCACTGCTCTGCTCCTATTGATCGTAGCGTGATGAAAAGTATACTATAATCTGCCCAGGAGTATGAAGAACAATTGTACCGTCCAAATCCGTCGAGTGGTTTTTGTTTCTATAACGAACATACAGACAGACAGACAGACAAAAATTTTACTGATTGCATTTTTGGCGTCAGTATCGATCACTAATCACCCGCTGATAGTTATTTTGGAAATATATTTCATGTACAGAATTGACCTCTCTACAGATTTATTATAAGTATAGATAATTAATTAAGTAAAAATTTATTTAATTAATTTATTGTTATTATTCTAAGGCCTATATCCAGCAGTGTAGTAGTATAAGCTGATGTTGATGATGATGATGATGATGATGATTCAAAGGCCTTAGTAAAACAAGGTTTCACTGGTCAAATCGAGACACGTTCTGCTGTTCTTAACGTTCCGACGGCATTATGATTTATTTTTTCCAATATGTTCCCAGTAGCTCGGGATTGTACTTCTTAATTTAGATAAGTTTTAACAGCGTGAGATGCGGTTTCTTCTTAATATTAAAGTTAATCACAAAAGTGCCAATAATTGGTAGGCTGCAAAATGAGGCCACTTTACCCTACTGCACTGGAAGAACAGGAACCATACGAATATGACACGCGGGTGAGAGGAAGATGCTACGGTCACTAATACCTTTATGCATGGGTATGATACGCTGTTGATACGTTATAGTGGGCATAGTAGTTCGTGTCGTGCTCGTTTTATAGCCTGATACGTTCGTAGCAATAGTATGAAACGGTGTAGTGGGCAGACTCCTTTAGGTGTACAGGCCCCAAATCTACTATTTCGGTTGTATCAGAATGGTTGTCCATGTCCAATGGCACTAGATACCATATGAACGATAAGAACTGACAGATTTAGTACACCAAATATTGATACTATAAATAACATTAAATTTAAAATTTAAGAAACCCCCGCAGTATCAAGACATGGTTAGCATTTTCTTGCAATATTATTGAAGTAACATGGTACCAAATTTCAAAACGATCAGAACTGTAGAAGTTGCTTACGTCACTTCGTTAACTAGAAAAGAGCTGATAATCTTCAAACGGCTGGCCAGATTTTCTTAAATCATAGCTAAGAACACTCGATCAAGACACATTTCAAACTAAGAAAACGGAATCAAAATCGGTCTATTCTTTTGGGAGCGACGATGCAACAGACAGACACACAAATACACACGTTAATCTTACTGCGACCCCCTATGCATGACTCCGTAGCTCACAGAGCAGATATTCACCTTGCTAGTTCTTGTTTTCTAAATTTTTTTTATGGGATAGTTAACACCCCTCTTTTTTGCGTCGGAGGTTTAAATAGCAGACTTGGGGCCCAGATGAGGTGTTAAATGCATGCGAAATACACAGTGCAGCGAGGTGAAAAATTGATAGAATATAATTTAAACAAAAAAGAAGCACGTACAGAATAAATGCCTGTAGATAGACATTATTTGAATATTGGTTACTATATACCTGTTCAACATTCAATATGACGTAATTCATTTCTGATTGAAGCTCGGGGATCTTGTCGTCGGGTGTCTGAAACAGTAATTGGTTCCTAGATCAATAACTGGCTGTATGAGCTTAGCTTTCATGCGGAACTAGAACTCTCTGAATAATCTCATAGTCGCAGGTTTCCAATATCCTCGGTTTACACGATGCGGTTTTAGGTGTAATGGGAAATACGGATTAGTTCTAAACAAGGTTGCATGGATGTATTTATATAACAAGGTACAGTCTGCATCAGATACATAAATGGACATACAATCTGTTCAAAGGGATCTAAATACTAAGGAAAATAAAGCATATCTCAATGACAAAAGATTTTTTAATAATAACCGTTCACGGCAGCCGTCATTCTGATATGTATTTTATCCCATTGATTGATATAATATAGTTTATTTTGTAATGTACATAATTTATAAACAGTCTGTTTTTTTCGATATATTTATCAAAATCAAAGTGGAAATCATTTATTCAAGATAGACCGAGGATAAACCACTAGGTAGTACTTTTTGAACGTCATTTTTACCCACGATGGAATGGAGACGGTATATGCGTTTAGGGTGAGAGGGTGTCTGTCTGTTCGGGCCCGGTTATTGGCAATAAGCTCGCCCCTTATTACATGGGACATAAACATACCGGCAAACTTTGTGTGTATATTAGTACATCTCTGCCTAACCCTTCTGGAAATACAGGCGTGGTGATATGTTAATGACACTTACTGCTATATGCTGTGCTGTGACAAGGCTGGAGCTATTTATCAAACTTCTCAGGGCTTCGGCATCTGCTAGCTCGGCCATCAGCAGCGACTCGGTTATACCTCCCGTAAGGTCTGCGAGGCCGTCGAGTAAGCTCCCGTACTTAAGTGCTTCATACGATCCGTGCAGTCTGAAAATGTTGCAAAAGTGGTTAGATCGCTTGCCTGTTTTACCTACATTAATATCTTATATATTATTATGTCATGGGCCGATCGTTTTAAATGGGCCGATCGAGATTTACCTGGGCCGATCGAGGTTTGCCTGGGCAGATCACGATTTGCCATTTGCACGTGCATTTCGTGATATGACCGATTATTTCATGATGTGCCTAACTTAATTTCTTCTGTGTAAGTATGTACACTGGCACTCGCCGGTCGCTGCCGTGCATTGTGTGGCTACAGTTCTAACCTAACCTATCCGATATTTATATTTCTTTCATATCACGAAATCTTCTCATCGTGATCTGTCCATTTTACGATCGGCCCAAGACATATACATAAGAGTAAAACAAAGTCGGGTTAGTTATACCATTTATAACTCAAGAACGGTTGGACCCTTTTTATGATAAATCCCGAATAACAGAATAACTAGTAAAACATTGAAAGTATTCACGAAAAAGAAAATTATGAAGAAAATATATTTTTTTCATACATTTTGTATCGGGAACGGATTTACAGATTCGATTGGACAGAAATAAAACACGGACACAAATGAACAAAACGTTGTATGGTGTTTCATAAGGCCAGTAGATGGTGTTCTGTACCACCGAATAAAGAATACCTAAAATTAGTAAGTGGACGTACCTAACCTTGTATCCAGTAGTCTGGGATGATGCCGTATAAAGTGCTCTCAGTCGCGTGCGCAGATAGCCAACGTGCAAAGGGGTATGAAAATTCTGGGCTTATGTGATGTCCGAAACTTTTTTTTAAAATTCGGCCCCTAATATGACCTATTATTTCGATAGCTGGCATTAATATAAACAAAAAATGTTGGATACATATTTTTTCTAAAGCGTCACGTTTCCAAGATAAGCGCTATCAAAGTTGTACTGTTAAGTATCTGTGAATTGATTTCAAATATTATTTTGAAAGTGTTGCAAAAACAAAGAAAACTGACTTAATCACGGTGCTCTACGGCTTTTATCAATAGGACACGCTTCTTCTTATCGAATCTACAGCAAAAGAAAAGCAATAATTGAAAAACCGTAAACCAAATTGAGCCAGTATTCCGCTACGCGCACGACATTTTCTGTAGCGGCCATTAGATCTTGATGATTGTGTTCAGGTATAGGGGCACGCTGGGCATGATAAGCATATTGGCTATATCTTCCATTGCATCACACTTACAAACTAAGTTAGTGCCACTAGAGAATCCCCACCGGAACATGTTATCTTTGCTCCGGCCGAACTGAGTACGAAGTCTTTTGAGAGACTTCCAGGTTGCCCAGGAAAGCCCATGTCCCGGAGGGAGTTCTTCAGCCGGCATTACAAATGAAGAGGGTGGTCAGTGTTTGTTTACATGACACTGTTATTTTAAAAGGAAAACTATTTAAAATGTTATTCTAAAGGACTATTTCAAACTATTTGTATGGGTCTCATAAGAAAGCTCAAGGAGACTCAGCGAGCTATGGAGATTGATATATTTGGCATTTCTCTACGCGACCGAATCAGTTATTTTATTTATTTATTTATATACTCTTTATTGTACATCAAAAACATATATATAGATAGGATGCAAATCACAATTTAAAACATACAATGGGCGGCCTTATCGCCACCAGCGACCTCTTCTAGGCAACCTTAGGATGGACTGAACAGAGATGGAACAGAAATGGGGGTTGACGGTGCATCTACTTACATTAAATACTATTATATATATATACCTGATTTTGGTATATATATATATATATATATATATAACATATATATATATACATATACATATATATAATATATATATAAATATATATATATATATATATATATATATATATATATATATATATATATATTATATAGCAAAATTAATAATATTATAGTTTTATAGGTATAGATAACAACGACATATTCGTCGACGGCTACGCGGACGTAGAATTACAGTGACAGGTAGTGATTCTTCACAAGTTTTTTAAAAACTGGCAGAGATTGAGCACGCCTAATTTCTACCGGTAGTTCCATAGGCGAGCAGCATGAACCGAGAAGGATTTGTCTAAAAAGGTTGTAGAATGCATTGGCATTTTTAGTCTTAGGTTATCCGATGACCTTAGGAATCGCGAGTGGGTGTCACCAAGGAAATTGAAGCGGACGGTTATGCGGAGATCAGTAAAGAACCAAATTTGCCGATATTGGTCAAAGGATTTGCAAGAGTTATTCGGCGAGGCTTTGTTCATGGACGTGTTTTGGCTGAAATTTATTTATTTATTTACATAAGGCACATCAACAATATAAACACAAACATTGGTTAGTAGCAAAAAAAAATTGTATTATAATTTGTAAAAATATGTAAGAATTAATATTAAATAATGATGATGAAATCTCTTAAACTAAATTGAAAATCTTATGACTTTGATATGTAGGTAAATGAATGAATGAAAAGCAGAAGTCTAAAAGAAGAGATGGAAATGATGGTATCTGGATTGTGTAGATCCTAATGAGTACCTAGGAATACTCGCCGATGAATATGATACCTAGTGAATTCTGAAATGACTGGTTTGTTTAAGAGTGTTCTTAGGTATGATTTAAGTAAATCTAGCCAGCCGTTTGAAGATTATTAGGTATTTTCTAGTTGATAAAGGATGTGAGCAACTTCCACAGGTCAAATGGATTTGATTTGAAATTTGCTATCCTGTTACTTCAATGATATTGTACGAAACATCACTACTGCGAGGGTATTTAAAATTTTATGTTATCTTATATGTTCCTATTCTCATAGATTTCTTAAAACCTTTTAAAAATAACCTCTTATACGAGTATGTAAAAGTATTCTAAACTTAGCCACTGCCATCAGACCGGGAACCGAAAGCGATATCTTTTTGGGTCGACTATCAATAACGATTTGTATAGGTGTTCATATAACAATAGGCTTTAAATACTCTGCGGGGCACAGAGGGGTCTCGATGTGTTAAGAATAGCCCATCCATAGACCAACTGTAGCTTATCCTCGCAGATCCAACGATGAGCGTAGATATATCTTAGCCACGAGCACCAGAGATTTATTATCGAACACCTCTTCGATAATCCATGTCGGATTATCGAAGAGGTGCTCGATAATAAATCTCTCCAAACCTTTAGTATCTAACTACCGTAAGATAAGTATTCCGTTTCGGAATTAAATTAGACACGGGTTTTAACAATTTGGCATTCCATCATACGCTTTCTATTTACAGAAATCAACCGGTTTTTGGATTGGATGTGTTCGGTGTTATTTTAAGGTAAAAAAATAATTACTCTTATTAATTTTGACGTGTTACTTGAGAAAGTTTGGTCATAAAAGATGAGGGTTGGACACAAGTCCAGGAATTGTTTACGACGGGAGTTCGAGCTCTGGTCCAGAGATAGAAATTCATTTCTTTCTTGCTCTGGACAATATCAACTTTATTCTAGACTAGAGCTTTTCCCGCGACTTGGTCATCGTGGTACTTATCGAGGTACTTAAAAAATGCTGCAGCATTTTTTATAATGATATAAAGTAAGTAAGTACCTATATAGGTAAAAAAATATTTATTTTGCAAATAATACACATAACAAACTGTTGTGGTTTACTGTAAATATCAGCTTTTTATAAGGTTCTCGTCCAGTATTTCCGGAGATTAGCGTGTACAAACAGACAGATGTAAAAAAAAAGTTTTACTCTATTTTTTTCTGTTTTATTATATACTAGCTTCCGCCAGCGGCTACGCCCGCTTTATCAACGACCCATGTCACTTCCCAGAACAAAATAATCAAATAATTTTCCAGTTTTTGCAACATTTTTTAATTGTGCTCCGCTCCTATTGATCGTAGCGTGATGAAAAGTATACTATAACGTGCCCAGGAGTATGAAGAACAATTGTACCAAGTTTCGTTGAAATCCGTCGAGTGGTTTTTGTTTCTATAACGAACATACAGACAGACAGACAAAAATTTTACTGATTGCATTTTTGGCGTCAGTATCGATCACTAATCACCCGCTGATAGTTTTATTTTGGAAATATATTTCATGTACAGAATTGACCTCTCTACAGATTTATTATAAGTATAGATGTATAGATATGTAAACTCATGTTTATGCAAATAAATTTAATTTATCTTTATACCTCAACAGAAAATGCTCATCAGGCTGACCAAATTTTGCTATGGCGTCATTTTTATATTTCTTATAGTTGAGCTGGACCATTATGGTCCTGCATCAGGTGTTCAAGTTTCCACCCAGGCTTAATAGTTTTAAAACAAAAAAAAAATTTATTCGAATCCGTCCAGTATTTTCGGGGGTTAGCATGTGCAAACAGAAAAACAAACAGTTTTTATTTGTAATGCTTCTTCTATTACTATGTCTCCATCGCCCAATTTTTTTTTGGAATTATATTTAATGTACATTGTATAGATATTCTAGCTATTTTCGGGGTATTTCCATCCCCAAATATTCCTGCCTACAGCCATGGATGGACACAATAATCTCAATATAAACCTAAAAGCGAAATAATTTTAGTAATTGTGCCCGCAGCGTGTTATTTCCACATAGTTTTGGTTAATTGATTTGTTTTCAGCATCAGCGTCAAAGCCACCTTTTTAAATATAGAAATATGAATTACATACACATACTCACGCCTTTTTCCCATAGCGGTCGGCAGAAACAATAGAACGCTACTTACTATGATTCTTGCATACCTTTTTTGCTTCATCCACATTCATAAATCATTCATATAAAAAATAACAACTTGTATAGTTTGGAGTCATCATCATCATCATCATATCAGCCAATAGAAGTCCATTGCTGAACAAAGGCGTCCCCCAAAGACTTCCACAGGGACCGGTTATATGCAGCCTGCATCCAACGACTCTCAGCGACCTTTACCAGGTCGACCGTCCTTGTTGGAGGTCGTCCCACACTGTGCTTTCGGGGGCGTGGTCTCCACTCGAGAACCTTTCTGCCCCAGCGGCCTTCAGTTCTACGAGCTACATAAGTAGTTCTAAGTGTTGGATTTGAGTTTGGATTAATTTTTGGCTACTATAAACTCACTTGGCGTAGGCTTTTTCCAGTAGGGCTGGCCACATCTGTTCTGTGTGGTTGCTCTGGAGGAAGGCCAGCTTGCCGTTAACAGTCGGCAAGCGGTCGTCCACGAGCACCTCTAGCCATTGTCCACACCACCACAGCCGGAACCTGTAATTTTTTTTTTTCATTTGTGTTGTATTTTCTATCGTGCGTTTACGAATACTTGTTGCAATGCAAATATCCATACTAATAATCATAAATGCGGAAGTAACTTTATTTAAAATCTTTTTTTATTTAAATTCTTTTACAAAAGGTGAAGGTGAAACATTTCTTTAACATTACATTTTACCAGTTAGGTAAGGTACATAATTAGTGTCTTAATAATTACTAAAGTACATTTATTATGTTTATAAAACGAAACTTGCAATGATGAAACTTTAATTGCAAGCTTGTATAGTAATTCATATTATTGTGATACCAACTTACGTACCTGAAGACGCCAGCATAAGCTTCATCAACCCTTTGATCCGCCGGCACTACTCTGTAGAATAGACCCTTCGTTAGGTACAAGACGCCAAGGCAGGAGACCATCCACTTGTCGCCTGTAACCAAAAATCGATATCAACGCAACATGCGACATTTCATCATACACCATCATCATCTACCATAGCCCGAATCTAACCACTGCTGAGTAGGTTCCTACAGGTCTCTCTTTGCTTATCCCACATTTTCGGGTCCTGTTTTAATCTTGTCCATTTAGGACCAATGAATGCGACATTTACCTGTATATGTAATAACATAAAATACCTTTTACCTTCTTTATATATATTCGGAAGAAGTTTTAAAAAGAAACGAAGTAAAATAGCACAGAATCTGTGGTATAAAAAATAAAATCGCTCAGCAGAAACTTTAACCGTGAAAATATTTAGATAATTTTGTTTTATAAAAATGAACCCTATGTTCTAAATAACGTTAAGTAAATATCGCTTGCATAAAATATATGTTTCGTAGCCGGGACCGTAGTCATTCTAAGCATGCCCAACGCAAGTAGGCCGTGAGAATGGACAACGTGTCTGATGTAACTATGCACTTCCCGACCCAATGTGTAATCACTTTACCGTTCCTTTTTTGCGGGGAAAGTTTTATGAATGGCCCCCGCTGTATAAAAGGTTATATTTATTACTGGCTGATCTGAAAGACGTTGACTTGTCCAAACACTACTTAAATCACACAAGTTTTTGACTGTATACTACTGTAAAGGTAACCTATTTAGTATCTTAATTTACTCATAATCTTTAATTTAGCTTAGCACGTAGGGTTAACAAGAATACTAGTAATATGCGACCCACAACGGTAGTAAGCTTTTTTATTAAAAAACAATTATTTTCTGGATTTCAAAAATTACTTTTGAATCCATCAGTCGAGGTACTGTTACGAAATTCTAATGCTGTAGTGCTTACTTACATTTCTAGTTAATCAGTATCCATACTAAAAAGGAATTGTTCCATGACCCATATGAAATAAGCCATCAGTTGTCATTCTCATCATTTACCATTGTCGGGGCAGTGCCAGTACTGTACGCTACTGAGTCTGCCCCGACAATGCCGTCGACTCTAAACCTCTAGTGTAGCTACTATTTTCAAATTAATTCCGAAGTGTGTGTGTGTGTGTCGGTGAGTGCGTTTAAAACCACAACATAAAACAATACAGAAGGTATGGCTCTTCTTTCTGTAACATTTATGAAAATATTTAATCAAAGTGGTTAGTCGATTCTTTAAGGTTGTAAAAACATAGAACCATTTATCACATATAGTAATAGATAATGTAAGCTTAGGGTAGAATTACACCGGACTTTTAGCCCCCAAATAGATGTCCTATGTGCACCGCTTCTGAAATCATGTATTAGATTAATCGAGTCTCATTACCATTATAATGTGATTGCATTCTCTGCGTCTAATGGGCCTACTGGCTATGCACATGATATTTGAACCAAGCCCATTGCGCATGTTCCAGAGTGTCCTGACGGACTCAGTCTGATATTTCGCCAGACAAGTGACACCCACCAGTGCAGACGGTACCGGTGGGTGTGATTTGTCCGTGAAGTCGATTCAATAAAGGAGATGAATATGGTAGTACAAGTCTATCGGTAACTAATTTTATAATTATTAGACTGGAATGATATAAATATAAGTAGCTCATTAGGGAATGCATTATTAAATATTGAAAAAATAATTCCTATTTTTTAATGCATTACGTTGGCAAACGAGTTGACGAGCCACCTGGTGGTTAGTAATCATCGTCGCCCATTGACACCTGCAACGCCAGAGGAGTTGCTGATGCGTTGCCGATCCTTAAAAGCCCCTACAGACCGCAGACTGCCAGAGCCGCAGCAACCAAGGGGCTTTATGACAGACTCCGACGTAAGGGTGATCTAACCCGTCCCCACACGGGCTTAATTAATTATTTTTTTCTTCTGCGGAGAGCAGAAGTCCTCTTCTTCTTTAAATAAAAAGGAGTAAGTATAGGGTTTTATTAGTTAACTCTTTGTGAAAGTAATGCATAGCAGTATTAGTAGTTCTTGTGGCACTTCTATGAAAGCGGACGCTGGCACAAAGGGATGGCATTTTCTCACAAAAAAAGGCTTTCGTCTGTTCGTAGTAATTATACTTAAAGGTATATCTGATCTTATTACGTGGTGACAATGGAGTAGCTAATATTATCATCAAGTGTTTTTAATTTTCGTTCAATCACAAACATAATATAGAATCTGACCAAGAATAACAAAAGAAGGTCCTTTTTATTCCGGCAAAACATGGAATTTTCTCGTTTGCATGTAATTTGATAAACATATTATATAGATGTATCGTTTGATGACCACCATTACTATACTTCAAGAGTATTTACAATCCAGGAAATCGGTTAATCCCGGTATACATATTCCCAACTAAATAGGTAAAGCTTTGTTACTTATAATGCCGGAAAAAATACGGGAGTTACATTTTAATTTGGGATTCCGATATAGGAAAACGGCTTATCATAGTTTGTACAAATACGGTTACTAATCGATATTGTCGGGAAATGTATTATGTACTTACTAGATCAAAAATTTCTGGCGTTTTAGAAATTTGACTGCACCTTTGGGCTGAGTTGGTTCGATTCCCACCAGAGACAAATATTTGTGTGATGCACAGATACATTTCTCTGGTCCGAGTGTGCTTTGTGTATTGGTCATATGTTCGTAAAGTTACTTAAAAATCGATTATGGACAAATTTCTGACACTTACACGAATGTTAGACATATTGTAATAAAACTACTTTACTGATTTTACCAGTTTATATTCATGTCAGTCTCGACAGTTTGTTTTAACTAACATGTTTGGCTAACTTAAGAATTTTGTATCAACATAATAATTATGTACTCAAACACAAAAATATAGGATACTACTAGGTACTTAAACGGTTCATCTACTATATTGAATTTTTTTTTGGTTCTTCGCAAATTGTACCCAAATCAATAAGTGTGGGTTCGCAGTAATACCTAGCTCTATTCCTAGCAAATTTTCGTCAACTACTACTTACACCATACCTATAGAGTTAACAAGAAACTTCTAGATCTCGTCTCCCACATACCGGCAGACGATGGTGCCATATTTTGTCTCTTGAGGTATTTTTAAAATTCCGAATACTGCGATTGATTGATTTATATTTTTGTACGGAGAGGCTCGTGGCTCAACTAGGCCGATCAACTGATCTGCAAGGTTATGTTGCTCTCGCTGTGTGTGTCAATCTGTGGATGGGTGACCATTCTTACCCCCTCCGTTCCTCGCAGAGCACATAAAGTCGTCGGTCTCGGTTGTCATACGAACTTCTATGAAAATTGTTAGTGGCAGTTAGAAGCCCAAAAAGCCTGACAACCAGCCTAACCTCTGGATATTGATATTGCCCAGAAATTAGGTTTCGTAGATCTGATAGCAGTCGCTTCGTGTAAAATATTGATATTTAGCCGCATCTGGTTAGACTGGAAGCCGACCCCAATAAAGTTGGGATTTATATTTCTGTGAAGTGAGAGAAAACGTCGTAAAACTAGAAATCAATAGGAGTCTACCCATTTCCAGGAATAGTTTGAATATATTGAATTCTTGAAATACTCGTCCGCCGACTGATTTTGGGGGTGGTGTTGGTGTTCCAATTACGTATCCTATTATCATGAATCGGGTCAAGTATTATCCCTTCTGAATATGGGCCCGCTTTCTTGAAAGAGTTCGGAGAGCCCTCTGCCATAGGCACATGCCGTTAACCCACATGGTGACCGGATAATTACCTACTCTAGCCTTAACCATTCTCTACTTGAAGGAAAGGTCGTAAGGACCCGAAATGACCAAATACTTACCCAAAGGCTCGAATGTTATTTTATCAAGTATCTCCTTTATCATATATCGTCATAAGTCTAGATAGAGGTTCTAAGCTCGACTGCTACACTAATGAACTCCCCTATATTAAATGGGACCTAAACATATCGACGAGCTGTGGGTATACATTAGAACACCTCTGCCTAACTCTTCGGGGAATACAGTCGTGATGGTATATAAGTGTATGTGTAACAACCAAATTAGTATCAAAACTGAATAAATTACACATATTTCACACAAAGTATTGTCTTTCTTGATATAGGTACTATTAAATACTTCCATTAAAATAATATTATTTCGCTTAAATTTTACATACGAGTACAGTACGCGCGGCATAAGTTGGCCGGAGTGAAGTTCGCCGTTTTAATGCGCAGTGGATTGTTTACGTTAAAAATTGTGTACTGCGCAATCGCGCTTGGAAACAAATGTGTATCGACCGTACATTGGTACAGTCAACAGCACTCGCTCATTTGGAGTGACAGTGATATAAATTTGAAAATTTTACACTACTCCAGTTTTAAGATTTTTTAATTTCATTCATTAAATTCGAAAATTAATCGATCCAGATATTTAACATTAGAAATAGTAATTAAACATTAAAAGGGCCGTTGGCCACGGCATCACCAAAAGACGTCAAAGACTTCCACAAGGAGCGGTTATATCCTGCCTGCATCTTACGACGTTGCGTTAGACGCAGGCAGGATGCCATACATTTTTGTAATTTTTGGACCACTGAGGTAGCAAACAAGCTTATGGCCCACCCAAGGGCCCGTCTGATGGTAAACAGTTACCGTAGCCTATGGACGTATGCAACACCAGAGATTATACGTATTACCTATTAATGCGTTCTTTATGAAAAACAACATGGAAAAGGATCTGCTAATATAAGCAAATACATATATAATAACACAAAGAAGGTCAGCATGATATTTTTTTTAAGGCAGGCTAATAATATAATACGCAATATTTTAGTCCCTGCGAAGCTGGGGAGGTCGGCTCGAAGGTCTGTGCAAATCTTGTTCTGCCATGGGAGTAAAGAGCTGTCAAAACTCAATGGTCAGCTTGTGGTTAATGATAATATTACATAACTAAAACAGTATAGTACATGATGTATGTTTAACTAGCATGGAAATAATAATGCAAATAAGTTTATTTTGGCAAGCAAATCTAGTCGGATAAGTGACGTTAATGTTGTCGTTGCTGATCCTACATGCGATTCACTCTCATTAAATTAAGTTATTTTACAACCAGTTTATCATCAGTTGATTGATGCAGGACAAAGGCCTTCCAGGAAACCCAGGCAACGAAATTAATTTGAAGTTCCAATTGCACGGGCAATAAAATTTATCTGGAATTCCAATTCCATGGACCTGATACGGATATTTGTTCGTAATAAGTTTATTAATAAAATAAATACACTATTAATTATTATTATACATATTTACATAACATAACATACCATCACGCCGGTATTCCCCAAAGGGTTAGGCAGAGGCGTACTAATCTATACCCTCAGTTCGCCGGTATGTTTAGGTCCCATGTAATAGGGGGCGAGCCTATTGCCATTAACTTTGAATTTCATAGAAAAACCCAATAACACTTTGCTCGACCTGAGAATCGAACCCAGGACCTCTAGCGTTGCAATCGCGCTCGGGACCACTGGACTAATGAGGCAGACATTATTATTATACATATATGTATGTAAAAAGCTCTGATAGCCTAGTGGTATGACCGTTGGACTGCCAAGTCAAAGGTGTCGAGTTCGAACGCAAGGCACCTCTGACTTTTGGAAGTCATGTGCGTATTAAATAGTTAATTATCACGCGTTTAAACGGTGAAGGAAAACATTGTGAGGACACCTGCATGCCTGAGAGATTTTCTCGGTGGCGTGTGAAGTCTGCCAACCCGCACTAGGCCAGCGTGGTGGACTATAGCTTAATCCCTCTCATTCTGAGAGGAGACCCGGGCCCAACAGTGGGACAGTATAATGGGTTGATTATGTGTATGTACGTACATATGTATGTAAGTTGATGACATATTTGGCGTAGTGGCTGAACGATTGGCTTCTGCGCCACCGGTTGTGGTTTCGATCCATGGAACAAATATTTGTATGACCTACACTTAGTAGTCGCGGGTCTGGGCGATTATGTATGTGAGTAATAATTACTGTTTTGCAGAAGCACCGACGATACAGGCGAAAATCCTAGGATAAGGGAACGTTTTTATAAAAAAAATATTAAATTGTTGAATACTTAAACCGTAACACAATAATTTTAACTGTACCTACCTACATTATTGCTTTTGGTCAGAATATTTGGAAATATGCTGGTACCAACCCACACAAACTCCAGCAGAAGAGTTCTTCCTACTTAATTAGCGTAACACCTTCTAATACCCTTGCTATGTTATCAAGAAAATATTAATTTCTTGGAAAATAGAAAGTAATATATTTTTCGCAAAGAAAATGAAAAATAGCTGCCGCCCGCCGCGATCGAACGCCTGGTGGCCATGGCAACGAAGGCAGAAGGAAATGATGTGATATACCTGCTTATCTATCTATACTTATAATAAATCTGTAGAGAGGTCAATTCTGTACATGAAATATATTTCCAAAATAACGATAATAGTGATCGATACTGAAGCCAAAAATGCAATCAGTAAAATTTTTGTCTGTCTGTCTGTCTGTCTGTCTGTATGTTCGTTATAGAAACAAAAACCACTCGACGGATTTCAACGAAACTTGGTACAATTGTTCTTCATACTCCTGGGCAGGTTATAGTATACTTTTCATCACGCCAAGATCAATAGGAGCAGAGCAGTGAAGGGAAATGTTGGGAAAATGAGTGATTCATGAGAAAGGTTTCAAGCTATAAAACATCACGCTACAACCCTTAGGAACTGGGCAACGCAGGTGAAACCGCGGGCGAAGAACTAGGGAACAAAGTAACTATTCCACGCGGACGAAGTCGCTGGCAAAAGCTAGTGTATAATAATAAGAGATAAATTCTACTAATTGGGGGTGGGCTGTATGTGGTACCTATATCAAAGTAAACTGGTTTTATTGTTGGGAATTTCTTTTCGTTTCTTATACAGCATTAATGGTTACGGGTAGGCTGAGGTATTGAGCGCCATAATGTTATAATTAATAATACCTAATGCTATAATTACACGGCACAAACTCGGACGCGAATAGACTGAGGTATTGAGGGTCTTATTGTCAAAATTCCTAAACTATATAATGTCATTGTTGGCTGTTAATAAGTAGGTACTTAGTACAATATAATTTAATCAAATTGGGATCAAAGTTAGTTTGAAAATGTTCCCAATGTTCGCTCTATTTGTAAATTTGTTAGATATAGTTTAATGCACCCATATCATCATCATCAGCCTATAGTACCACTGCTGGACGTAGGCCTCCCCCAATGTGCCATTTCACCCTGTATTCGACTTGTCGCATCCAGCTTCCGCAAGCAATTGCCAGCCGCAGCATGATAATATTTTTCTAGTACCAGAGCTTCTCTTCTGACTTGAATTGGAATAATTGATTAGTGAGAGTGATCAACGCTCCTTATGAACAAAACACAAATGTCAAATTCCAAAAACGAATATATTGCAAGCAAATTGAAACATATTATGATAAAAAAACATAGAGTCGAATTGAGAACCTCTTCCTTTTTCAGTCAGTAAAAAATAGAAAGAAAGAAACTAAATTTATTTGTAAAGGACACCCGAATTATAGGTACACGTGTATTCTATTTGTTAAATTATCGTGCGTGGGTTGAATTTTAGGGTGGGTGTGCAGAGAAGGAATTTTAAGAAGCTTAAAATAATATTATTTACGATGTCGGCTAATTGGTCCTTGATAGATTAGTATGAAATATAAAAGTAGGCTTAAATAGCTACTAATAAGTGTATAGGGGAGAAGGTCTTCGTCTTCCAAAACTTGAAGTCCAAATTTTGGAGGAATAAAGCCGGAAATGAAAATAATTCACTAAGTAGTGGAAAGTATATAAGTAGCAAGAATAAGTATCTAACTTCGTTGTGCCTTGCCAAGACATAATATTCGCCAGCCCAAATAACAACATTACTCATTTCTTTCTTCGTAACAGTAGGAATTTTCTGACTTTCCTTTGTTAAATAAGCGTGAAAACAAAAAAAGGTTTGAGGTGATGTCGATTAATTGAAAAGATTGATTAAGAATGCGAATCACCCTACATAAGGACATACTAAAAAATATGGGGAGATAAACTTAAAAGGTGAAAAAAAAAACTGTTCCGTGACATAATCTATGTCACAAAACAGATACCTATGTAATAGTACCTACTGTCAAAATTAGTCCTAACCATAATTACTGTACACTTTCATAAAAATAATTTACGTCTTCAAACTCTAGGACTAAGTAAGGACTTGAAGGAAAGCGGTAAACGGCACGCCTACGAAAAGGATATTAGATTATGTACCGTTGTATTGCACAAAAACCCTGATGTGAGGTCAGGTGAGCATTTTCTGAGAATATGTTATTTAAATATCGTCATTACGCAACACAGGATTTTCCTATTGGGGAGCCATTATTCTAGATAAACTGTATCAATACCAACAAAAAAATATACTAATTAGTTATGTAAGGCAACGGATACAACTCTGTACCTTATTACATGTCAGAAAACTATTATTATTATTAATAGTATTAAATGGCAATAAGTTCACCGACCTCAAACACCTATTACACGAAATTTATACTATAAAGGTACATATGTAGACTTCAACGCCGCATATAAGCAATGTGCGTAACAAAGGGGAACTAGTATATTATACGCGTATCGAGTTAAAATACCCGGAATTCATGACTGCAGCAGAAATATATTGCCATTGCACTCTTCAGGGATGATGCGAGGCGGGGGTAGTCAATATTGATTTATAACAGTCTGGGTCATATAAGAGAAGGTATATACATAAATAACTAGGTTTGGTTCATATTGCATATTTGCAGTGTGTGCGTGCACTCAGCAACAAGTAATTCGAAGGTTGGGCCCAAACAAGTTCATTGTAGTAATATGTTCTTTAAAGATCTGTTCTTCTTTCTTTTTTTTAATAATACTTAGTACCACATTTATTTAGGTATTATTAAAGTGTTATAGGTGCGTAAAAAAACAGGTTTCACAGGCAATCAGACTTGGAAAAACTATCCTGTAGAGTGTAAGGCTTAAAGTATTACGAGTAGTCCCGTAGGCTTGCATGTGTTGACCATACATGGTACAAACATTTGTTCCGTCTATCAAACCCCATCCATAGCGCAGCAGCCGAATACTCAACCACAACGCCATTCAAGCCGTCACATACATCCTACCTACGTTTCATCTTATTTTAGGAAAAAAGCAATTTATCTGTTCTTATACTAAGTACCTATCTTTATGGAAAATATTCTATAGATCATTTTAAGTAATGTTTTTGCTTTTGTAAAGAAAATGATTAATATACCTTTAGATAAGAGTTTTTGATGTATTCTACAAAATTGTAGCTATTTAATTTAGTTTACATTTAAGTATAATAAACACTAAATATACCTACCTACAGTTGCTAGTCTCATTTATTTAATTTTTAATTGATTGTCCATGCTTCAGAGACCTTTATTTTTTGTAGTAGGTACGGAAAAACATTACGGCTCGTCTTACCATCTGGTGAGGTGGCAGCGTGTCAGACTCGTACCGATTATAGTTCGCTTGATATGCGCGACAGAGTGATGTCAGAATGATATTTCTAGCATAGGGATTTTGTCGGAAAAAAACGATTATCTAACAATATTGAAAATAAATCGATCATATAAATTATATTTTAAATAAAATTGCTTTTATCTTGACTTAAATCATGAAATAAAATTAGAAGAATAATAAGAACATACAATGGTTAGGTAGTTTTTATGGTTTATAAGGATTCAAAGATCCTACTGACTAATTGTGAAACAAAAATCATTCGATCCATGACATTTTCATGAACGATTTACCACAATCAGACATTGGATGACGCAATGAATATGAACAAGTATGACATTGTCTTGCGTACATCATGCGAACTTCATGCGCGTGATTTCGATGACAGCTGTCGCGCGTATCAAGTTATGTGTATCAGTCTACATATATATACCGTACCTGCCTTCCCTTACATTATAGTCGAGGTCATGGGATTCGTGACATTCGCGCAAAGGGCGAGGCGCTTCACTGAACTAATGACAGACACAAGATGTTAGTAATGTTCGTTTGTTCATAATCTTTAATTTATGAAAGTTCATCAATAATTGCTTTGAAATAGTATGTCACAAAATTACATTGAATTTGAATGCACGCGTGTTTTTATAAACTTTCTGCACTTCAACAACACTTGGCCGGGTACTGCCGGTTTTAATTTGATTTATCTAATAGATGAGTTCGCGGTCAAACGCAAACCTACTTATAAAAAAATCTCGACGTTCGAATCTGGAGTTATGTATATCTAATATTATCTTTGTTAATGATGATGTTCTACAATTTTATTACATTGTAAATTTCTTGGCACATATATAAGTATAAAATTTTGTGAAAATAAATGTGCAATTTAGCTACTACAGTAGAATTCGTATCGTTATGCACTGATTAGCAATGTCCATAAAGATAAAATTAGCTAATCACAAGAGATATTCACGGTCAAATGTAAATATTCTTTAGTTTCATTTTATAACAGACTTAAATAAAAAGTTCTTTATTCAATATACCTACTTGTCAACATAATAATATACAGCTTGTGTCGATCCTCTGCTGGCCAGAAGCTTCCTCTCCCTTTCGCCATTGCATAATATGCATAATTATTATTACATCCAGGCCTCGCGTACAACCGCTCCTTTTTTGTTGACTCATCTCGCAACTAGTCGCCGAACTGGTCGCCGAACTGCTCGCTCTCCCTCTTTAGGCAGATAGTCATATTACGACCGGTCTATGTCTGTCTAGAATAGACTAGACTTCGTCATTTTTACCCACGACGGAACAGTATATGCGTTTAGGGTTAGAGGGTGTTTGTTTGTTTGTTTGTTTTGGTGTGCCTACGAATGTTGCCACTGATCTCCAGAACATTTTGACCGCAATTTATCAGCGATTGTTCGTAGATAGGTACAAGAAACATTTATAGCAAAAATAAATTGCGTTGGTTGCTTGGAGTAACTATTACTAATAACTATTTAACATGCAGTAGGTAGGAAAGTATGTCCGGTGTTTGTACCGGACCTGTCATGGTTGTGGCGAATGTATGAATCCCAAAGGCCATGGCCGGACTATAGGGCAAGAGAAGGCTAGTGCTGTTTTTAGTTGGTACGAGGTCCTACCTTGCCGCCGCCCTAATACGATCCATGAGGACTCTCCGCACTTCAAAAAATAAACATTTTGAATTACATTTACGAGTGTACTAAGTGTATCGCATCGGCGAAATCAGCTTTGTGAAGACTCTTTCATATCCCAGTCACAATGAAAATTATAAAAATAATGAGACTGATGTAAGTTATTGTTATGAGTTTTATTGCTAATCAAATGTTGACAAAAATACTTATACAATCAGAAATCAAAATAAACAAATTTTTCGGCTTTTTGTCGAGGCAACCTTGCGAGACTGTAGGCGGCAGCTACCGCTGCAAGTGATAGCATGGTAAACTGAGACTTGATTTGCGGAATTTGAGATTACCCAGCCGAATAGGGAGTGAGGATTGAAACTATGCTCGGTTAATCAAAGGTCCATTTAGGATTGTTTTAGAAAGATTGTAATAATTTCGTCGACATTTCCAGGAGCAATGGGTGCTTCCAAAAGTGAATTTTGGATGAAAACAACAGGAACGAATGATTTAAAAGGTCAACGGGTCGAAAGAATTGATTGAATTTAGCGAGTTTTCCAGAATTTTTCTCAACAGAAGTTGCAAATGATCCATCATTTGTAATTTTTTGTCATTTAGTAGGTTTGTTACTTTTTAGGCCTAATGCTTGTTATGTAGTAGCTGTATTTTATTAACTACTTGTTGCCTCTTATTTCTCTCGCATCCTAATAAGATTTTCTTACTATAACTTCTAGGCGTATCAAGATAAAACACGCACCAGTTTTTAAGTTAGACTTTTAATAATACAACAGACTGTGAAATCTATATCAAATTTCGTACAGTAGTTTTTGTGGTAATGTGCGTACAAAAGTATTAACGATATTATGCGTAAGTAAGATATTGTTTTGGCTTCTATAGCCCTAAAGACCGCTTATATTATTTTTTCTATACGCAGACTGCGCAGACTTTAGTCGGACTTTAGTCCGTCGAGGACAAAAATCCCTGAGTCGTGAATAAAATGTCTGCCGAGCATTTGCCACGGACTCAACGCACATGGTGTATAGATCATTTGTTGCTACAAAATGTTGGAAATTTAGTGAAGTGCACGCTATGGATATAGATTTATATTTTTGTGTTTTTTTTTGCATTTTCCATGCTAAGATTTTAAAGTTATTTTAGTGAAGGAAAAATTCGATCGCGGGCAGGATTCGAACCTGCGTCTTCTGGTTAGATACACTAGATGCTCTAACCTCTAAGTCACCGCGAATCCCAGCTGCTAGATCGAAATTTGCCTTCACATTCTGAATTTACGTATTTTATTCACTAAAATAACTTTAAAAAGAGAATATAGGGTCCATCCTTTTATTTCAGCTCGATTAATTAATGGATATTCTCATGCACTTAAGTCCGCAGTGTGCGTTGCTGTGCCTAGTCACGTTAGTTCTATATTTTTCGGGGACACCCGCGTACTATTGTCTAGTCCGGTCTATCGATGTCCTCGGTTGTTCAGAGATTTTTTTGTAAGCGGTACTTATAATCCATTGTGCGCGTTATTTAATACAGTTGTAAGGCATCTATTTTGAAGGACAAGAAAGTACGCCGGTGTTCGTCCCTCGTCTGCGCAGGCCTTAACGGATATCGGCCTGTTACAATGTTCAAGTTCAAAAAGTTCAAATGTTTTTATTTCAAATAAACTTTTACAGGCGTTTATGAAATGTTATGATTCTATTTGCATAGTACTAAAAGGTTAATCCTATGGAGAAGAATCCGGCAAGAAACTGCCGGACACTATTTTAAAATAGATGGTGTTACAATCTTCACGGGCACCTACAACTGCGACAACAACTCAATTGGTATTGCGATATCAGGATGTGTGAACATTGAATGTCAAAGTTGGACCAAAGTCGATAATTACAAGAAGGTTCTCAGTACCTATTTGAGAACTGGATGTCATTATTGTGATGTAGGTACATGATAATGTACCACTTATATTATTTGTATTGGCGGTAGATCTAAATAAATTCAGTTATACGCCGAACCGTGGTTTCATTCTGTTGCAATTATAAGAAAATAAATTAACTATGTAGTAAAATAGACACATCATTAAAGCAGGATACAAATTAGGTATCAACTCAGAAATGCCACATTGTACACACATTTACAGATTCAGTTGAGGTAACAATACTACTACTTATGAAGACATCTCGAAATATACTTACCTAGTACAGATTCTGTCAAAACTATTTCCATAAATTCTCTGTAAATACTAAATTGGACCACCATGGAATATTTTAAACAGTATGATAGTAATCAAAAGCTTCACGTTGCCAGGGAGGCCACAAGTTCATCCTTATTTAAACACTACACATTTTTATCGTCAACGTAGTCCTTGATTTTATAATAGGCTTTCTTATCAAGAACAGATTTGACGTACTTATTTAATTTCTTACCAATGAGATCGGTAAGGTGTAGAAACGCACACAATTTCCTAGAAATGATTTGTTTTAGTTAGTCTAAATTTAGGTAGGTACCACAATTTTATGTATATTCCTAGTATAAAGGTTATGGAAATCACTATTGATACTGAACGTCTGCAGGTATTTGCGGACGTACATGACGTTTTAAAACTATAGGTATAGAGTGACGGCAGTATAAGTAATTGATATTCTTAAAAACTTCTCTTAGAGAATCGCGAGGGCCCATATCGTAGATTGCACGGATGGCCTTGAATCGACGTCTGCAGCTGATCCCCACAGTAAAATACCGTATGACATAATACTGTGAAAGTAAGCGAAGTACACTAGCCTGGCTGTAGCTACATCAGTGATCTGCCTAATTTTCCTCACTGCATATGCAGCGGACCTTAATCTGCTAGACAGGGCTGAAATGAGCGCACCTCTCTGCAACTTACAATCAACCGTAATACCTAAGAAACTGGTTTCATTGAGTAGGTCGAGTTTGCTGCCTTCAATAATTAGATTAGGTTCAGTTTGTGGTTCTTTTGGTAACGAGAATTTTAGACATTTTGTTTTGCTAGCATTAAGTAGTAAGTTATTAGCAGCAAACTATTTGAAATAAGATTTTAGACTCTCATTTACGTTTAGGAAATTGCTATCATTTCTATTGATTTTAAATATAAGTGAGGTATTGTCTGCAAAAAATACTATATTCGATAGCTCGGATATCAAAAGGATGTCATTTATGTACCTACGCTAAGAAAAGGGCCTAAAATAGAGCCCTGTGAAACACCCATTTTAACTACAGACCCGGGAGATGCGACTCCGTTTATGCCCACTTTTTGGGTCCTCATAGAAAGATAGGAAGACACAAGCACCAAAGATAGCCCTCTTATGCCGTAGTAGTTCAATTTACGAATAAGCGTATTGTGATTAACGCAGTTGAAAGCTTTGGAAAGATCACAGAAGCATCACCTATGGCATCCTGTAACCCTTTACAAACCTCTAAAATGTGAGAGACTAGGTTTGTACTAGCATCAGATGTTGACCTACCTTTCGTAGAGCCAAACTGCTGATCATGTAAAATCTTGTTTATGTGGAAATGTGCTGTCATTTGGTTAAGCATGAGTTTTTCAAATATTTTACTTAAAGCGGGAAGAACAGAAATGGGCTTATAATTACAGGGATTTGTTTTACAACTTGATTTGAAAATTGGAATGACTTTACTATGTTTCATTAAATCTGGAAAAGTTCCTATCTTAATACCAAAATTAAATATATTTCCAAGAAGCGGAGCAATATTGTCAATAATTGAATTTAGTACTTTAACAGATATGCCTCATAAATCTTTTGTATTTTTCATATTGAAACTTAGATACTTACCTACCTACTTTGCTAAATTCAAAATTTGCTATATATCTCTTGAAAAATTATTTGCTAGAGATTCTACTAATTAAGGGAACGAATGTAATGATTTCGTGACCTCGATCGGAGCATTAGTAAAGTATTGTTCGAAAGTGTTTACAACTTCCGCGTAGTCTGAAATTACTTTATTATTTATTTTCCCGTTTCCGTATTTATTATCTTCCACACTGTTTTAATTTTATTACCTATAGGATTTGATTATTTTATTTGTTTACTAACGAGTTTTGATTTCGCTTCAATGCATATTAATTTTTTCTTTTTTTTAACACGATGACACGTTTGGCGTAGCGCCTGAGCGAACGATTTCTGCTTTCTGCGTCACGTGTTGTGGGTTCGATCCCCACATCCGTGTGGGGATCAAACCCACAACACGCAAATATTTGTATGATATACAGGTAGTTGTTCCGGGTCTGGGCATTTGTGTATGTGAGAATTTGTGTTTGTGAACGCACCCACGATACAGGAGAAAATCCTAGTGTGAAAAAACACAGAATATTTCCGCACATAATTATGAAAACCTATGTCAGAGGTTAATGATTTTTCATAATAGAGTTTCTAAAGCACATATCTACTTTTTTATATGCCGTTTGTGGGCCCATTCAGTAAATTTACTATTTTTACGTTAGGAAACTCTTCTAAGAGGGCATGACTTGTTAAAAGATTTACATAATATATTGAATAACTTGGTATACTTTATGTTGGGGTCCTTTAAAATAAAATTAGTGTTACTTATTTGCATTTTAATTAACTCCTGCATAGAACGTAATTTATTTTCCGTTAGAGATCTAACTAAAATTATAAGATTATTAGACTAATAAATATACTCGTATAAACTATAGGCAGATAAATGATGTTTCTTTAAATACTTATTTAATTTAATAATACCATTTGTGAAGTTCCTATTAAAAAAAACTTAGGTATATTTCATACAAATTTTCTCCCTAATTCTCCCTCTCAAAATGTGTAAATCCAAAAACCCCAAACATTGGTATTAGTAGCTACAATTTCCTGCCTTTAAAATAACCGTTACATGCTTCCGCCCCCAGTGGCCTCCATCAAACTTTGAAAATCTAAAAACCCTGAAACGCGTGAGAACGTTATTATTTATTTATGATGAGTAGCTGCAATTCCAATTTACAATGTCCAATATTACAAAACATAATTCTCCCATGACTTTTACCTCCCCACCCCCATTCCATCTCAAAAGTAAATCCATATGTCTAAAATTCAAACCCCATTTCTCCCCCTCAAAATGTGGAAATCCAAAAACCCTGACGCACGTCTTTCTTTATTTGTACTCAGTAGCTGCAATTAAATTTTTTATGTTTGTAACTATAAATGAGTAATAATAAATGTAGAAGGAACAGACCAACGAAAAGATGGATGGAACGTGTTAAGGCTGATATGCTGAGAAAGGGATTGAATAATGAGGTGACGGCTGATAAGGATGATTGGAAGTTCCAATTTATAAATTAGGACAAGGGCAGGAAGGTCAGTCATTTTTTTTATTTCAATTACGTATGCCATTAAAAAAGGTACTTTTAAAAGTCAAAGCTAGTTGTACGGTTCCAAGAAGTGGGTCTTATGGAGAAGAGCCGGTAAGAAATTCCATAAATAGATCTACCTTCTCTTAAAAGAAACATGATTACATTATTCATCTTTACTTAACATTGTTTTAAATAGTTGCTGAGAATTATGCAGTTTTATGTGTAAGAGATGATGATGATGATGTAGTACTTACTTCATTTCTATGCTTTCGTCCTACATTCACTTTCCTTCCTCTCTCACCTTTTATTTCTGCGACGATGGAAATTAAGAAAGAGATCGCACCTATCCTTTCTACGAGTATAACCTAACACACCCTTTCAAATATTTCAGAACGTAAGTAATAAGAGGAAGTTACAAGTTGCAGATTTCGGATAGAATTTTTTTCCTTTTCATCCTTGTAATTGCAACTAGGTAACCCTCCTTTTGGCGCAGTCGGGTAAAAAATATCTATCGAATAAAAAAAATATTCCATAGATATTTTTTACCCGACTGCGCCAAAAGGAGGGTTAAGTACCTACATCATTTTTTTGTAGGTAGGTAGGAATCTTCTTCCATATCTAATGACAAGAACCTGCCAATTTACAAAAGTTAAAAATAGTATCATTCAAGCAGGTAAACAGTGGTGATTATTAGTTAGGTATATTGCACAATTAAAACGAAATTACAATCAGGACATTTATTGTAAAACAACAATAATAATTTCGTCAAAGTGGACCACATTGAGTTTAACCATATCATGTAATACGTATAATATAAAAAGGCAATTTATTACCTTACATTTAGGAGACTATGACAAAAATCACATTCAATTAAACAATTATAATGAATTATATCCATCAACTAGGTAGGTAGGTATATAGGTACGGTTGAATAAAAATAAGTAACAAATTATTCACTTGAGTTTGTATAAGAAAAATCAATTCTTTTGAGATCTATTATTTTTTCACTAAGTTAACATCAAAATCACTAACACTGACGAACACTCTTAGAATGATAATAATAATTGTTAACATTACTTCTTATGTTCTACACAAGTACTTATATTTATCTCTATTTACGTATAATCATTACAAATATGTTTGTTTGTAAATTCTTACAATACACATAAATTCTGCTTACATAATTAATTTACTACCTTCAGAGATCAAGTTAATAAGAAACAATAAAGAATCATATTATCAAAAACTACCCTTACGAATAAGAAATAGTGACGCTGTCGTACAGCTTTAACATCTACTCGTACATGACAACACTAGCAAACTTCAAAACAACCGATCTAATCCCCTAACTACAAACTGGTCCATACCACAATGAAGTCTTATATGTTGTATACTCTCAGATATTTACTGAGGCATAAATTTTATTCATATCCGTATCCATATATTTTGTCCATATCTCAATTCAACTACTTAAACTTATAATTATTTTTTTTTAATTTGTGTAACAAAATTAAAATAAGTGAGGAATAAATGAGGCTTTAATACTATTATTATCATTTAATGTTAACACTGCCCCATTACAGTATTTATATTTAAAAAAATGTTATTTGTTTTACTATGTCTGCACTTTAAAAGAGACAGAGATTCTCTTAGATAGTTTCGGTGTTTCTTCTAAAGGCTCGTCCGTTAGGCCTGTTATTTGTTTACTTAATTTGGGTATAGTTACTGACTATACACACATGTATGACGATATTTAAAAAAATCTTACAACAAACACCTATATTCTTGCAAAGCTTTGGCTATATAGTATAGAAGTAAACAATGGGTAAACAATAACTCGTCTGGAATTCTTTAAGTAGTGCTTGATTGAATGTATTTCAATATAATAGACCTGGCTAAATGAAAAACTGAAAAAAATCTTATAGATGTATGGAAATGTATGTACGTCTGTACTAAAAAAAAAAATTTAATAAATACTCTTAGTTACTATGTAGTTAAAGCTTTCACGTTGGGATAATTATTACAGCAGTGGCAAAGGGTCATTTTTGGAATCTATTACATCTTAGCTCAATGAACATTGCACAATTCACAAATACACAAATGGTGTCAAGCATTACATAATGCTTATTAATATATTTAAAAATAACTAAATGCAAATTAATGGGAAGTCAAAATACTATGTCTTATGGTATTTGGCAGTAACAGACACTAATAGTGGCTGAAAGGGAAGCTGTCCATATTCACTTATTCAATAAGTGTTAATACATTTTGATACAGTGGTCCTAATGTAAAACCAAATCAATTTGTATGAAACCTTTACCACTGATGTTCAGTCCTATGCTCTCTATATACATATCCCAAAAAGGATACTTAGATACTAATACTTTGTAGGTAGCCTATAACATAAATATATCATAACAAACCCTCATATTTATATTCCCGAAGGGTGAGGTAGAGGTGTACTAATGTACACCCACAGTCTGTTCGCGGGGGTAAGCCTACTGGGCACAAATCCAAACTCAGAGCTGAGAAATTCATAAAAATCCTTTTGCTTAACCTGGGAATCAAACCCCGGACTTGTAACATAGTAGTTATGCTACAAGTCCTGTTCAAGTCCGACCATGATAGAATTAAGGTGGTCAGACAACAATCCTAGAACAATGCAAAATATTAGTGCTAACCTGATATAACTTTTAGGACTTTACCGATACCAATCGTAATGTTCTCATCCCTCAAAATGAATCTGCCCAGTGAAGCAAATAACTTGAATGGCTCAATACATATAATTCCTGCACACTCAAACCTCATGATAGCAACTTGATCCTGTTTTATAAAGCGTGGTCGAGTCTTTGATTTCTCAGCAGTCTTTTTGTCAACCAGACATATAAGCCTTTTTACAGTTACTTCTTCAACCGCAGAATGTATGTGCATTACAGCTGAGTAACCTGCACAAATTATTGATTTGTGTTCAAGGATCACAACTTGAGCATCAAAAACTTTTCCAGTAGAAATAGGTTTTTCAATATCACAAAGTATAAAACCATGAGAGACATCCTCTTCTTCAATTCCTTTTAACTTGATTTTAACATTTTCACCAGGTCGTACAGTTGTAACTTCAATGTCATCGGTCCATAACTGGTCCACAGTAACTTGTATCTTATTAGGCATCAGAATAAGGGTGTTACCCTTACGAGTAACTCCTGATTCCACTTTTCCCATTAGCACAGTACCCATGTCTTTGTATTTGTTTACCACCGGCATTATAAAAGGACCATCAATTTTGCGGTCAAGAGTGGGCAGATTATTAATCAATTGTATAAATGATGGGCCACTATACCAAGGGCAAATGTCTTTACTTACTGGATTAAGAACACCTTGACCTGTTAGGCCAGATACAGGCAAGAAAGACAAATCCTTTTCTGGGTTGAAACCCAACTTTTTGAGGAAGGGTAAGATCTTCTGATGACATTCATTGTATCTTTGTTCATCCCAATTGACAGTTGGATCATCCATTTTATTGACAAGTGCAACTAAATATTTAACACCTGCAGTTTTGGCTAACATAGCATGTTCCCGAGTTTGTCCCCCTTTGTGAAAGCCTGTTTCAAATTCACCCTTACGTGCAGAGATTACCAGTACAGCAAGATCAGCCTGTGTGGCACCTCCAATCATGTTTGGCACAAAACTTTTATGGCCAGGAGCATCAAGAATAGTGAAATGTTTCTTATCAGTTTCAAAGTATGCTCTCCCAACTTCTACTGTTTTACCCTTTTCACGTTCTTCTTGAATAGTGTCAAGTGCCCATGACAAATGCCAGGCATCTTTAGATTTTTCATGAGCTTCTCGTTCATATTTTTCTAGTGACCTTTTGTCCACCATTCCTGTGAGTGACATTATTTGCCCACCAATTGTAGACTTTCCAGCATCAACATGTCCTATAAGAACAAGATTTACATGTTCCTTTTTGCTACAAGACTCAATGACTCGGGTCTGCTTCTTCTTATGGAATTTTCTTGATACAGCACCTTGTTCATTTGCAGGTTTGTTCTTTTTGGAGGACCTCTTTGGCTTGATTTCAGACTGTATATATTCAGGCGACATTTCAAACATACCTGATGGTCCAGGGATGGCTTCAGATGTGGCAGATACGGGGTTCTCTGCAGTTGCGGAGATTTGTGGTTCACGAATAGCAGGACTGTAGTTGCCTGTGAATAGGCTGAAAGCAGCAGCTTGAGGCACAAGGGACCTAGGAAGATCGAGAGGTGGCCATTCCATATACAGAGCCGAAGCTGCCTCCCCACCAACAACACTTTCTTCATAGTCATTAGAGTAACCACTTGTTGAGCCACATTCAGATTCTTGTACATAATGTTCAACGTTGTCACGGGTGAGCCAGCGAGGAACAAATTCCTTGGCATCGACATTTAACTTCGAAAGTGCCACTATTGTATTTTGCTCACTTATTTTTTTGGTATCTTCATCGTCTTTTTCAGTTTTCGAAGCACTACTAAACGACATTATTGTTTCCTACTCAGTTGCAATTTACTTTTCCAAATATTAGAACTACGTGTAAACGGCTTGGAGTTCGTTCTAGCACTGAGGTGATTGATAACATTTTTGTTTTGATTTTCGGAAGGGGTTTGTAATTTGATAAAAAATTAATCATCTTGCCCACCTTTCGCTTGGCAATACTGTCAATGTCAATTATCCGTCAATGTCAAACTCGGCTAACTAGGGATGCTCAAAATTGTAGAATCGAATAAAAAGTAGATAATATATATAAATCACATAATCGCATACGATATTATTGCTTACATCGTAGGTGTTTTGGGTTTATGAAGATTATTATTTTGATATTTGAATATAGACCTACTCAATTTTACTTAGCAATGATCGATAGGTTTTCTAACTTGTTTATTTTTACCCGAGTACGTATCTATGTATGTATTTACCTATGTGTATTCCACCGAACCATTTATGAGGTGTCAACCGATTAATTTTTATAATCCGAGTGACATAGGCTACATTTTACACAGAAAAGAATCATTATGATTGAATTAGAAAAGCTAGGGATAACGAGTGGAGGTCTAATGAGAGAGAAGAAATTTGTAATAAAAAATAGAGAAAGGAAAGTACAATAAAATAAAGGTAGCGACAGAAAAAATATATCAAAATACGTTATTTTAGCTTTCATGAATAGTATCACCCACTGTGTATGACGAACTTGACAAAGTAAATTGACCAATTGAAATACTGCGAAAGTATCATTCTGACGCATTGACACACGAGCTACCAAACAGAGTTAATACAATTAAAATAAATTGTAATGACGTCACTTATACGGCAGAAACTGAGAAAATTGTAATTTTGACGAAATAATTGTAAATCAAGGTATTGTAAATATGGTGCCTCCAGATGTAATACAGAGACAACAGAACATATCATCACTTCACGCCTGTATTCCGTAAATAGATGAGCATAGGTGCATCAAGTAATTGGTGGCGAGCCTATTGCCATTAATCAGGTACAAATCTAAACTCCGAGCTACTATTAAGAATTAAATAAAAAAACAATAACATTGCTCAACTGGAGAATTGAATCCGAGACATGTTGCATAGCGGTTGTGCTTATGATAACTAGATCTATGACGTAGGTAGTTTTTTTTTTAAGCGATACTATGATTTACGATGGAGCGCACTTGACTAGAAGAAACTGATTCTCTAGTGATTTAATGACACCCAGATTGTTAATCGGATACGACTCACTGGGGATGCTTTTCCACATTTCGGCGGTTAGCATGATGAAAGTGGACATATAGCTTTTCGTTCAGTTTTTCGGAATGTCCACTATGAATCGATTATGCCCTCACAAGGTTTGCTGAATTGAGTATGAATTAAAAAAAGTCAGTAATCTTAAGATTATTTACGTATTTTCTTAGGTGAGCGAAGCTGCGGGCAAAAGCTAGTAAAATAATATTGGTGTTAAGTTAACCAGATATTGTAAAACGCATCATGGGTCGCAACTTTTGCCTACTGACCTATTTGTTATGAAGACGGCACTCGATGATGATGATGACTTGGTGTTCATTTTTAAAGTAATTAGGAAGAAGAAGAAGAGGCTTCTAAATAGTTCAGAAATTTATTATAATATCATAGATGGAAATCGAATAAAGATTATAATATCGAATTTATTTCGACAAACAGAACATTACTAGAACATCGACATGATATTGTTGCTGACTTAAGTGATGTGTTCTAAACTGCAAAAAAGACATGACCTAAAGGTCTAAGTTACCAGGTCATAAAATCCCTTAAAAAAAAAATGTTGCTGACTTGGAGTTTAGGCGGGAAATTGTAAAGTGCACCTTTTCGGTTATAAATTATTTTCCAAAACTTGTATTTCCCCGAAGTTTAATGTGTAATTATAGTGGATAGTTAAGTGTTCGTGAACGTGTGCGAGTGTAGGCAAATGATATAAAATTGAAAATCGTGACTTTTGTGTTCACTCCTAAATTCCATCGAAGCCCTAGTGAAGTTTCCACTGTTTTACTGGGGATAAAGTAAAGTCAAGTTTTTTAAACTTTAAAAAATACATGACGTAAAGGTCTAAGTTACCAGGTCATAAAATTCCATAATAAAAAAAAATTGCTGACTTTGGCAGCTGTCAGTTATCTCCGGTGCTCAGAGGAACAAATCTGAGTGCCGGTGCCACTGATTTGACAGTTCGATAACACGTGCACTCCCCCTCCTCAGTTGTTATTGGCTGAATTGTCGTCTTGCGCAAACATGCCATTATGGCGGATAGTTTCGCTGTGCCCGCGAAATTTAAATTTCGAGTGGTTTTTCGCAGTTTGTAGGTCTATAACAAGATCTAGATTTATGGTAGTTGTAATTGCGACATCAACTATACAACATTCACAACTGAGAACTAAAACCTTTATTAATAAATCCTTATCAAGCCAAAAACTTGGCGCAATCTGTGTAATTGGTCAAAATTGACATATTACACTACTTTTAGCTCCATTAATGATTTTTAAGCAATGGTTTTAGATAAAAATTGTGAATTTTGTATAGTTAATGTCGCAATTACCATTACCATGAATGCAGAGCTTATTATAGACCTACAAACTGCGAAAAACCACTCGAAATTTAAATTTCGCGGGCACAGCGAAACGATCCGCCATAATGGCATGTTTGCGCAAGACGACAATTCAGCCAATAACAAAGCTCCACATTTTGGATGTTTCCATGGTCATGTTTTTTGTACTTTGCCGATTCGCACCGTGGTGCGAAAAACCGGAGGACTATGTACACGCAAATTCAATCAGAATAAAAGAAATAAATATTAGAATAAAGAAATTATAATAGTTTTGTCCTTTTTATGTTTATGTTAGCTTAGTAAAAGTGACAAATACGAACATAAATTAAGTACACCCAAAAAGGAAACTTTCTTTTGTCAAAATTTAACTTGAATGCCTAGTTCTGAGATATCGAAGAAGAAATTAAACATTCAAATTTCTTAAAACTATTGATTTTAGACCAGCCTACATATAGGGGTAAACATTTTAGTATTTTGGGCCACTATCACGTCCTGCCTGGAATATGTCGAGTTTCCAGTAAGCTGTATATGCACGTTTTACGGTCAATTTTTAAAGTCCCAGAGTCCCAGAGTGAGATGGGTTAGGCTATAGCTCCGTACGCCGTCGATAAAACCATTCGGGCATGCAAGTTTTGATGTTTTCTTTCACCGTTTAAGCGAGAGATAATTAATTATTTAATACGCTTTTATTGCGCGAAGTCAGAGGTGCATGCCTTCCATCCGAAATCAAGTACCTACTACTTATGTTTCGCACCAGGCTGCGAATCGACGAAGTACAAAAAAGCTGATATACACCATGATCCCAAAAGGGTCCTTGTGCAATCCACACTGTCATTTTATGGTTACTGAAAATTTAAATTACAAAATATTTTTTCTAATTGGCAGATTAACAAAACCCCTCAAAATAAACGTCAGATTTTTGGCTACCATGACTAGAACATCATAATGAACCTTCCGTATAAAAATCTGACACGCTCGAGTGTTTCAATTTGACGATTTTTTTGTACATTTTTTAAAATTCGCTACGAGCTGGCGTCACTTCCGAATCGTCAGTCTTTTGAATGGGAGCATTTTTAGGGTTCACTTAACATCTCCTGTGAATATCTGACGCGCTCGAATAAATCCATTTTTTTTCTACTTTCTACGCTTCCGTATGGCAACCCCCACCACGCAAAACGGCAGATAAACATACCTTTGATATCAGGGACACGTTGGGGCTTCTAAAATATCAATTTTGAAAATCTTTAGCCGCTTTCCCCACCACTAAAGGGGAAACATTATATAACCTTTTATGCTTCCTATCATCTAATCTACAAAATCTAATAGGTCTCCACGACGCTCGAGTAAATCCCCATTTAGCATCATGGGCTCCCCAGCTAGCAGTTAGTAGACGTACATTTAAATTAATGACAGATAATTTAATGTGACCCTCTCAAATTTCGCCAACGTTCAATTAAAAATATCCAATTGTTGCGATATATGGTTTAGGATGGTAGTTGTCCTGACCAGTGGCGCAAACTTTAATAAGTTCGTGCGTATGACTGGCACATCAAACAATCGCCCTCTCGGCCCTTGTCGCAGCCTGCAATTAGGAACAAGTAATCCCAATATTTGTGGATTATTCCTTTTACCTCTGAGTAATAGCACGCGAAATTCCGTCTAACTTCGAACTTATAGTACGCAACCATTTCTATTACAAAGAGTGTTGGGTACCTAAGTGGATAAAAGGGATATACTCCATACTGCTTCATAAACAAGTACAGTGTAAACTTGTTTTGCAATTTCTCCATCTTATGAGAATATTTGACTGCATGCGAATTCCAGATGATAGCACTACTTTCGAGATTGCTCCTAACCAAGGCATTGTAAAGGGATTTTACAGCTGCTATGTTGCTGAAATTCCGGGTCTCACGCATTACAAAGCCAAGATTTTTATAGGTTTTTTTACACACCTTTATAATATGGCTTCGAAACGAAAAGTCTGCACAAAATGAAACCCCTGGATCCCGTACAGATACATGACCGTGTGGAGGGTCATACGCGTGACGTGACCCTCCATACTATAATCATAAAGTAGCGGGGCAACAGTTCGCGTGAACGACATCACGTTACACTTTGCCATATTGAGGAGTAGTTTGTTCTGATTGATAGTGACATTAAAAAAAGTGCTATCTTTTTGGTTTGTTCGTAATTATTTCTTGTGTGTAATCTTTTTTGTGAATAGGGATTTAATATCTTTTAGTTTATTTTAGAACTTGAAAAAACATTTCAAACTACCATGTTTGTTAATGTTTAAAAGCAATACGAGTACTAGGAGACTTACCCACTTATGTAATTTTCGTTCTAAAATATACTGTGCCCACTGTAGGTACCTACACCATGGAGGTTTAATATAATATTATAAAATGTGTCAAGTCTAATTTAAGTTTCACGGTGTATAGAAGATTGTTGTAATTTACTTTTTTTCTGACTCTACTAAACTAAAATTTTATAAAGTGACCCGAAACAGGAATAAAAATAACACGAGGCGAAACAAGAATTTTTAATGAAATGTGAGACGAAAACTCACCTTCCTAAAATAGTAACAAATTAATCATTGCTGTTTTCGAGCTAGATCTAGATTACAATATTATACCTACTCATCATCATCAGCTTAAACCCAAAAACGGAAAATTAGGCACCTATCTTTTTTAGGCACCGCATTTACCTCTTCATCATCATCCTTCTGCCCTAGTTCCAATTTATTTGGGTTGAGCTCATTAACATCCACTTTTCAATCAAAACAGTACATCTATTTTTTCTTATTTTCTTATGCAATAATAGTTCCACGAAATGGCCAAGCCATACATTTGAGCAATATACCTATATGTAGAGTTTTTAGAATTATGGCTTGTACAGCTATGTTTATGGTCAATAAATATTTTTTCGTTGTGTATGGTCTAATCCTAGCTTACATGATAAATTTCAGCTTTCTAGGACTGTAGGCAGTACCTAGGTACCTTGATGGTTTTGACCACGAGTCAGGAAATCGGCGTATTAATCATTATAAAATAAATATCATTATAAAAGCTAGAAAAATGAAACAGTGTAGGTATTCAATAAATATGGAATTGAATTGAAAAGATTTGTTTAAAATAAACCGCTAACATAAAATATCACGACGTTATAAATAATAGTCATCAATGCTACAACGCTAGCATACTGCGCATTGGTTAATAAAAGAAAATTCCTGATATTCGCATAGCAGCATAAAAACATGAGATCAAATTCTTTTGTAGTCAAGAAAAAAAATACCTACTTAAGTGAAAAATGTGAGCATTGATAGAGTAGAATCTGCAACCAGTGTTTTTCCGGGAATCGAACCCGCCACTGGGAAGACAGAAGTCAATCGTTGCGACATTTCTCAAACTATTATTTGAGAACTTGCTCAATTCATCTAAACCTACTCTTTCGGGATCATGACTGCAACAGGACACAGTGAAACTGTTTTGCGCCGGTCTGACATAAATATGGGGTGGTAGCTAGCCACGGTGGATACTAAGCAGAAAGACCTGGATAGATTTTAATAATTGCAAAAGCTAATGTATTTTTTTTAAATAAATGTTATTTAAAAAAAAAAAAAGTTATATAAAATATATATAATAATCAGTTTTTATAACTGTTTTGAACCACGAAATGAGTAGATATTACAGCATAAAATCTATGCCTAATTTGCAGGTTCTTTGCTACGCACATGGTGTCTTTTAGGCATCGCTGGAAGTTATTAAAGCAAAGGAAGTGCAGAAATTCGCAAATCAATTCAATATAATACAGTCGCATAATTGCCATAAACCTATTTATCATTTTTGTGACTCTGGAATATTGATATAATAAGTATCAACAGGTATACACAACAGCTTAAAACTGCCTCATATTTTAAAGATGTGTAAATATGTGTAAAGTGTGGTAATGCCTATAAAACTAAAACATAATTGTAATACATAAATTGAGAACAATTCGCATTTAAGAGTCCGGCGGACCAAATTTCTCTTACAAACGTAATACCGAAATAAATCGTAATTCAAACACAATTTAATCAAATTGTGCTGTTATTCGGATTCCGATACCGTTAATCTAGGTTCCTACGTTACCATTTTGTCGAAAATATTTCACTGGGAATAAATGTAAGCGAATGCAATTTTTGATAACATTACCAAGTTTGGAACGATTTTCAAATCTTTTATTTTCAGTGAAGTAGTAGTCGACGAAATAGTATTGTAGGAACCTAGATTGACGGTATCAAAATCCGAATAATAACATAATTTGATAGAATATTGTCGGGATTACGATTTATTTCGGTATTACGTTTTTGTGGGCAATGCAAGCTCCGCCGGACCTTTTATCGTAAGCACTTAACGCACTAAGCACAGAATTGATCAGGCTAGGTTAGCTAGACTCTATAATATTCTGACTGCGTATTACTTACCTAATTTGCCAGGAACTACGTCAAATACTTCGTTCCTGTCGTGAATAAAAGACGGGTTCTGGTATATTTCCTGTAAACAAAAATAAAATGCGTCAGGTAAATCATATTTTGGCAAAAACGACTGCACATAACAGTGTTTAAGAGATGTCGCAGTGCGCTGTGTGGGTTTATCAGGGCTGCCAGATAAAATTTTAATGAATTCCAAAGTTAACCAAAGTACTGGACCTGGGAATCAAACCCAGGACCCGTAGCAGTCGCGCTTTTCGCCAGACTAATGTGACACTACAATGCTACACACAAACTATTGTGTGTAGCAATATGAGAGTATGTATCTACATACGGCAATTGTTATTTATACTAAAATATAGTTTAATAATTATAATTCTTAAATAACTACTCAGTCAGTCCTCAATATACCCTCCAGTGGCTACGAATGCAATTGATGCTTTAAGCTATTGATGCTAATGAGCACTTTGATTAGCTTAGATTTTCTTTTATTAGTGATAGGCTTATGCTTGACCGCCAGTTCGCCCGATGTGTGATGATTTTGTCCTCTTTGGTTGAATTAAGTAAGCATTACCTGTGCACTCTGTGGTAGTAATAGCTGTGATAGCTTAGTGATATAACCATTGGACTGACAAGACAAGGACAAGATAAGGGTCTCAAGTTCGTATCCAAAGAACGCACTTTTGATTTTTATCATATTTTGATCATTTGTGAATATTAACAATTCTTTATCACGCGCATAAACGGTGAAGGAAAACATCGCGAGTAAACATGCCTGAGAGATTTTCTCTCTCGCATTAAGCCAGCGTGGTGGACTATATCCCAGCTATGGGACAATATGTGGGTAATTGATGATGATGAAGTAAATATTATAGGTACTTACTCAACCTTAAAACGAATTAATTTATAATTTATCAATTGAATGTACCTAATTACTAACACTAGTTTGTAAGTTTTTGATGTATGTACTAACAAAATGGATTCTACTGATCTGTAATAAATGGATTATTATTATTATTATTAAATTAGGGTTTAAGGGTGGCGTACTAGTAAGGGCTTTAGTAATTTTGTCGTCCATCACATTTTCCCATCGATTCCGAATTCTACTTAAAATCTGACAAAACTGATGTTTTCACGAAATTGATCATGTCGCCCACTTTCGGTGTTCGGTTGTTCTAGTTATTTGCTAGTGACAGTCAACTTGCAGTGCTTAAAAACTAGTTTATACTATCAAAACAAGTTGTTCTCTTTTATAATTTACTAGCTTCCGCCAGCGGCTACGCCCGCTTTATCAACGACCCATTTCACTTCCCAGAACAAAATAATCAAATAATTTTCCCGTTTTTGCAACAATTTTTTAATTGTGCTCCGCTCCTATTTATCGTAGCGTGATGAAAAGTATACTATAACCTGCCCAGGAGTATGAAGAATAATTGTACCAAGTTTCGTTGAAATCCGTCGAGTGGTTTTTGTTTCTATAACGAACATACAGACAGACAGACAGACAGACAAAAATTTTACTGATTGCATTTTTGGCGTCAGTATCGATCACTAATCACCCGCTGATAGTTATTTTGGAAATATATTTCATGTACAGAATTGACCTCTCTACAGATTTATTATAAGTATAGATAGATAGAAGATAGATAATGTTACTATTCAACAAAAAGAAATACAGGCTGCGGGTACATACTTAAATTTTCTTAGAAAATAAGAGTGTGTACCATCATACTATCATCACGCCTGTATTCCCCGAAGGGTTAGGCAGAGGTGTACTTAATGTATACCCATAGTTCGCCGGCATGTTTCGGTCCCATGTTATGGGGGGCGAGCCTACAGCCATTCACCGGTCACAACTCCAGACTCCGAGCTGCTACTGAGAATTTCATAGAAAAACCCAATAAAACCTTGCTCGACCTAGGGATCGAATCCAGGACCTCTAGTGTATCAGTCGCGCTTGGGACCACTAGACTAATGAGGCAATAAGAGTGTGTAGTAAAATATAAATATACCTAAACTTTAATATACTTACATAGGTACAGGTCTGTTATACATAGTAATTCTGTTTTAACTATTCCTTAAATTACCACATATTTTTTATATATTGCGTTATTTGCGTTGTAAGTATCATATACTCGTACGACGTTCCGTAAAATCGACTATTAAGTTTGCATTTATTCACTTTTTATGGTACTTACCTACATAATTATCTATCTAACTTTAAATTAACTTAGTGATTGTTTTTCTTGAAACTTGCAAAAAATAAAGAACATACAGTACGCGCGACATAAGTTGGCCGGACTGAAGTTAGCTGTTTGGTTGCGCAGTACACAATTTTTAACGTAAACAATCCACTGCGCATTAAAACGGCGAACTTCACTCCGGCCAACTTATGCCGCGCGTACTGTACGTTTTGTTTCGAAATTCTAGCACTTGCACGGTCTAGTATGTAAGTACCTACCTACATATGTATTTTGGTAGACACCTGCTATTTCATCAAGTATTTAGGTCTGTACCTATAAGATATTAATTGTCTCGAAATAACACGTATTACCTGTACACCTGGTTCACATACCTACCTAACATTTTAATGATGTTATTTTAACTTGCCTGATAGAAAACTGACCTTTATTACAAAATGCATAGATTACTTTTTGTTGAGGCAAAGGTCTGTTCCCAACATATTATATAGATAAGTACCTTTATTATTATGTTATAATATTTCTTTGTGTTTCATGTTTGCTACTATTCTTTGCTTATCTCTACCGCGTTTCTTCGACCTTATTTTTTAATATGTTTATTATTGTAGTCGTAGGTGATCTGGTTCCAAATAGTCTTTGATTATTGAAATGAAATGATATTTATTTCTGTCAATATTTACAAATCAATTTTTTTTTTCTAGATGGTTGCTTACTGACCACCTTTTTATTGATTAAGTTACAGCGATTTGGAAAATAAATCAGAATATTAATTATTAACTACTGACTAATTAGGCGATTAAGATTGATTATAAGATTGCATGTTACAGATTCTTCTAAAGTAGGAATCATTGATCTAAGTAATAAACCGGCAGTTTTGCAACTTGTCACCTTGTAAGGAACAAATGTGCTAATTTCGTAATCCGCCCATCGATCAGGGTATCAATGAACTGCCAAGATGAGCAGGCTGTTGGCTGTAGGCGGCAAGGTCGCCTGCCGCCCACTGACAACGCAACATACCTCTTACTTTTCACACATTCCATATGTCACTGTTTTTTACCGGTTTGTCGCACGTGACGCTAATAAAGGGGAAAGTTAACATCGTGAAGAATTCACAGAAATAGTTTTTGAATGTGATGAGTTTTCAGAAATCTTGATTACCTACAATAACATCAAGTTACTCTTTTCGAAATGAATGATTTAATAGAGACAAAGGATATTTAACCTTGAGAAACTTGAAATCCAACTGAAATTGAAACTACAGTAAGTAGGTAAGCGAATATTAAAATTTGTGACTCACCGAATTAATCTCTGAAAGTTTATGCATTTATTGTGACGGTATTGTGTGATAAATTGATAGTTAAATATAATTTACAGCATGGATATTATTAAGGCAACCAGTGACATCTTTGGTTGAATAGTAAAGTAATAAACTAGGGTTACCACTCGATTATGAAACTTGCCTCTTACGAAAAAGGTCAATTTTTCGACGAAAATACTCAAATGCATTTTGCTCTAGCGTGCAGTAGCGAAACTTATTTGCAACTCGGCTGGCTACGCGTTTTGCGAAAATGGTCCTTGTAGGGGGCTCTGCGTCAGCAGAAAATATTTAATACTGAATTTATATCGTAATACCTGCAATTTTACCAATCTATTCACGTAACAAAATGGAAAAAATTATATTTGTGTCTGCTAAGTTAAAATAGTTCTAATAAAGCACACTATTTCAAGGAAATTTAACATATTAGCATCTAGCAAGAACTATGTAAACCGCTATTTCACTCTTATTGCATAATCCTCGGTAGTATAGTGGTCAGTATCCCCGCCTGTCACGCGGGAGACCGGGGTTCGATCCCCCGCCGAGGAGGCTTAATTTTTTAACGTTTTTGTAGGAATGTTTTGATTACCTATATACGTTTAGGAAGCTTATTTTAAAGCAGGTCCTGATATTGCTATAAACCTAGATCTAAAGTTGATACAACTGAGTGAATTCAGCATATAAGGATGTTTCTGCTGTATTGTAGGTATAAATATGAATTCATATAAATATAAATATTCATAAAAATATACGAGTACATAATTATAATATATATTTGGTCGATACCAATAGCCTTAAATTAAGACTTCAGAACTATATTAAATATTGCTTAATATAGGAAGGCGAGTGTCTTAATAATGCTTTAATTGAGATTGACTGTAGATTATAATACAGACGAGTGTCATAATTTGTTGCCGCTGTAATGTGTACAAGATTTAGACAAAGCTAAGTCCACCCCGATGTGGCAATATAATAATAGAATAGAATAATTTCTAAATACTTATCTAAGAGCTTCTGTCCGCTATCTGCCAGTGTAAGTCAGGTTAAAATTAGTCCAGCCGTTTCGGAGATTAACCGGAACAAACAGGCGAACAAATATTTTAAAAATGGTTTTGTTTTTGTTGTACACAATACCTACTGTATTGTATATATTTACTTTCATATGCATTAAGTAAAATGCTGTTATTTTGACATTACAAACAGGCACTTCAGTTTTATTTATTTTTATAGATAAAAACGCAGTGTGGGACAACCTCCAACGATATGGACGGACGACCTGGTGAAGGTAGCTGGGAGTTGTTAGATGCAGGCAGCATATAATAGCTTCCTTGTGGAAGTCTTTAGGGGAGGCCTTGGTTCATCAGTGGAAATCTCGGCTGTTAAGATGATGATGATGATAGATAAAGATCATTGGAAGGGTGGTAGGTAGCAGGAGAGAGGATGACAGAGCAGCAACGTCAGGATGCGATGGACACAACAGAGAAAGAGAGAGGAAGTCTATAACATTACAGTGGCTTATTATTAGGCACTAAGCAATAAAGATTAAGCTTTAGATACAAATAATATATGTATTGGACATTAGTAGAAGAAAAATATTCGAATAGTTATATTATAATGATAAAAAAACAATGACGCACAGATTAATAGAAGCTTTTATAGAAGGTTGTCTCTATGAGAGAATATTAATAAATATTCAGTTCGATATCTAGACAAACTGGTTTTATTAAACACGTAACACAACATTCGCATTTTATCACTGGATATAAAGGCTAATTCTTTTCGTGGGAGAGCCATGCTTCGGCACGAATGGGCTGGCTCGACCGGAGTGATACCACGGCCTCACAGAAAACCGGCGTCAAACAACGCTTACGTCGTGTTTCGCCGAGTGAGTGAGGTTACCGGAGATCCAATCCACTTTTAAAAGATCGGCAACGCACTCGTGACTCCTCTGGTGTTGCGGGTGTCCATGGGCGGCGGTAATCGCTTACCATCAGGCGATCCGTCTGCTCGTTTGCTCTCCTATCCCATAAAAAAGGCAACGTGGTTTAAGAATATATGGAAAAAATTAAAAAGGCTTTTTTGTGTGGAATCTCTTCTTAAGGGCCCGGCGGAGCCTGAATTGCCGACAAAAACATAATACGTTGTAAATATACGTCGTATTATCGTAATCCAAACAATATTTAATCAAATTGTGGTAGATATTATTCGGATTTGAATATCGTTAATCTAGGTTCCTACCGTACCATTTTGTCTATTACTACTTCACTGGAAATAAACGACCGAAAAATCTTTCCAAACTTGGTAAAGTTATCGAGAATTGCATTCGCTTACATTTATTTCCAGTGAAGTATTTTGGAGGGAATGGTAAACTAGAAACCTAGATTAAAGGTATCGGAACCCAAATAATAAGAAAGTTTGATTAAATTGTGTTTGAATTACGATTTATTTTGGTATTGAAATTTGGTCCCGGCGGCCTCTTATACTCGTTCGCCTAGGACTTAGGTGTACGCTGGAGATAAATTATGAGCCAACATGTAGGGCACTTTTTATCGTTTGAACCATAAGGTACTGTCTTACTTAGGTATCCTTAGCGAACGTGAGCGAAGCCGCTGGCAGAAGCTAGAGTACCTACACAATTATCTAAAACATTATTTTGTAAAAGCGACACAATGCCCATTGTGGATATCGAATACAAAAATTTGGTTCGATTGTGAACAACAATCGAACCGAATTTGTGTTGTATTTTTTTTCTAAATAATAATTAGGCACTTAGGTGGTTATTGTTTTAAAATGTAAATACGTTTAGGTCTTCTATAACTAAGTACTATTGTGTTATTAATTTCAAGTGTTAAATGAAATTGTAATTTTTTTTAAATGAGGGGCATCCAGTCACCGTTGACTATTAAAAATAATATTATACCTTGTTATTATAATAGCTGCAAATTAAGATGAAAAATCCGGTTCGCTTCTGAACATGCAAGCTACTCACACAGCTATAACGCCACTAAATAAAAAGGTCATTTTCCGCAAACCACTCTTAGTTTCTATTCAATACATTATTTAGCAGCGTTATAACGCTAACGGTTCGAATATAACAGCGTGTTTTCAATACGTGGCGAGAATTCGCGTTTTTATTATGACGTTATCATATTGTATTCTTTTGAATCAGATTTAGGTAATACACGCGTTTGTTTGCAAACGTTTTGAGGTATTGCGCTATTGTGACGTAAGAAACAAGAGTTAATTGATTGGCAGTTGCTGAATGCTTGAATCCAATCGGTTCGTCCGGCAAACGGGTATCGGTACTAATTTGCTATGGTCGAAATTCAGACGGTATTTTTGTATCAAGGCTAAAGGCTACTTAATCACTGCTTTAAAAGATTAAAAGAAAGTTTCAGTGTAATGGTGTAATTCAAGGTAAACATGTTTTAGGTACAATAAAAGCGGAACTCGCTCACGCTTTTTTACCTAGAAGGAGGTTTCTACCAAAAGGAGGGTTATGTATATTTTGGCACGCTCTATAGTATAAACGGTTTCATGGATGGCTTGAGAGGCATCGTTCGATTCATCTCAATTGTGAGAGCTATTCTGGATACTTATCTATAGTTAAAAAGTTTAAAATATAAAAAAAATAGACTGCCGAAAAAGATGACAAGATGACCATGCAGTTTGAGGCATTAGGTCTTTGAAGTTAAATTTAAGACGATACCTCCGCCTCCGACTGCATGAGATTGGATATCTCGTTCACATCTTTTTTGGCTGTCGGGTTTATTTATTTATTTATTATAGGTACATTAACAATATACTTTTTTTATGCATCTAGATAGGAGTTCTCATAATTATGTAGGTATATTAATTGTAAATGTACACAACGTTTACTGCAGATGATACTATAAGATGTTTTTCTTTTATGTCCCTTCTTTAACAAAAAACGGAAATAAAAGAAAAGCGTCTCAAATGATTTAATTAGACGGGTTTTTAGATTTTTTAAATTATTCTTCCACAGATTACTTACCGCGAGATATAGTGAACAATTAATGAAAGGGACGACTAATGCAGCGTAGTACATATTGTCACACATGATTGTTCTGGCCATTTATTTTTCTTTGCCAAGATATTTGCTTTATACAAACTGCTTGCTCTAATAGCTTGAAGAGCAGGTGCATACAGGATTATTATCAATACATGACATATCAAGTTGACATATCATATATATAAAAAAGTAAGTATAAGCTGACCTCGAAAATTGTAAGAGCGGTAGGGCATAGTGGAATCTAATAATTCCAGCTCCACGCACAATTGGGGCTGCTCGACTAGGGAATTATCTCCACCTTACAGAAAATCTTAGCCAAATAACATAGCTTCATGTTATGATGTGTTCCTAACGGTGAGCAAGGTCGCCAGAGCTCCGCGAGGGAGCGTTGTGTTGGCAGTGTGGGGGACTGGTTGTGTTTTGTTACCGCCACTGTCAAGCATGGCAGCATGTCTCTATACAGCCAGCTCAACTATTCCTCCTTAATTTACAGGGTCGGCAACGCGCGAGTGATACCCTTGGTGTTATAAACGTATATAGGCTATGGTAACCGCGGCCGCGCGGCAGGCGGGCCGTATGCTTGTTTGCCACCTTAGTGGTATAAACAAAAAAAAGTATAGGCCGTACAATGAGAGGTCAGCTTATTTTGGAATAGTATAACCTGATCAGTTGTACTACAAAAATCACTGCTATAGCAAGGGAATACTTGATAAGGCGCCGTGTGTACGATGCGATGCGGTAGGGCAATTTTTATCTTTGGAAAGTACGAAAATCTCCTTTTAATCGAATGCGCCAGAAGGAGGTTTATGGTTTTGAATGTAAACTTCATCAGTTTCTCTTTCACTTGCGTCATTTCATCATGTATGAAAATTACGAATTTTCAATCTATTGTTTGTACAATTTGTTTGTTTTTGCTCTTGTTGAATTGTAAATAATAGTATAGGACGGTACTCTTGAACTAAAATAAAGATTGATTGATAATTTTTTAAATAAATTTGATAGCTTTTCAGTATTTTTTGAAGTTTAACTTATGGAATAACTGCTAACTCCTTTTTCTGTTCACATTATCTAAGTGGCTGTACACTTAGATAACAAGAAGATTAACTTTTACTTTCTAAAATAGAGATAATTTTAAAATAGACTGAATATTTTATTACGTACCTTCGATCGTTTCCACTCGAAGTGAAAAGGGGGGGTCTGGTAGTAAAATACCGAGGACTGGTTAGCGGGGAAGTCCGGGTCTTCCCACAGTTCCCCCTTTTCCAGGCACGTCTGCTTGATGCGCTCGTAATCCGTCATCCTATGGATAAAACACAGTAAATTAGAACCGTAGCGGTATAGTGAAATCGAATTGTTCGCCTGAAACACAGGTTTGTATAAACCTAGATCAGGCATGTCGCTGTATACCTCTATAGTTTTTGAATAATTTTATCTGCACTTATTATAAGTAAATGTACTTTAGTTTTAGTTATTATTAAGACAGTAATTATGTATCATACCTAACTGGTAAATTGTAGTGTCAAAGAAATGTACACCTTTGTAAAAGAATTCAAATAAAGATTTTATTATTATTTATTATTAATTATTCCACACACAATTGGAGATGCCTTGACCTTGGACCTTGCAAAAAATCGTCGCCAAATAACATAGCTCCATACTATCTTGTGTTCCTAACGGTGACCAAGGAGCCAGAGCTCCTCGAAGAAAAGTTGTGTTAGCAGATAGGATAAGCATCACGCTATTGTCTCCTTTGCTGCCAGCCCAACTATTTCTCCTTAATTTACAGGGTCGGCAACGCACGAGCGTTGCGCGGTTACTACCGCCGGTAGCGCGATACCCTTGGTGTTACAAGCGTACATACGCTACGGTAACCGCTTACCATCAGGCGGGCCGTATGCTTGTTTGCTATCTTAGTGGTGTAAAAAAAACTTTGAAGACACGTTTGGCATAGCGGCTGAGCGATTGGCTTCTGCGCCACGTGGTGAAATACAAACTAGCAGGGCTTTTTTGAAATATATATATACAAGAGAAAATCAAAGTGTGACGTTCCGTTTTGTAAAAAAAAATGAAAATTATTAAAATGTATAAAAATAAATAAATTAAAAAAATTGGGCGTACACAGGAGAGTTGGTTGGAAATGTTTGCGTTGAAGCAACGGTAGGTATCTGATGCTAGGGTAAGGGCTTTAAGAGATACTTAGAACCTTCAACAAAGTCACAAATCGCAAAATACTCAGACGGTACGATTTCGTGTTATTGCGATTAAAAGAGAAGGACGCCGCTCTACAAATTGAATAATCTCTTTCTCGCAAAATGATCGGAATATCACGTCATGGTACGAGCGGTGATTTTAGGTTACGAACGAGTGTCGAAAAATGTTGCCATGTCACCCTTTAACCGTACAAATGACGTCATTTGGCACTTATGTCTGTTTAGAATAGAAAGAGCTTCAAAGTCGAAAATAAATATGAAAATGATTGAATATCGGGAAAATAAAAATATCCTTCGTTAAAGGTATCCTATTTGCGATCTAGTTTCAAGTAAAATTACATACATACATACTTACCATCACGCCTGTCTTCCCCGAAGGGTTAGGCAGAGGCGTACTAATGTACATCCACAGTTCGCCGGTATACTTAGGTCCCATGTAATAGGGGGCGAGCCTATTGCCATTAACCGGGCACAAAGCCAGACTCCGAGCTGCTACTGAGAATTTCATAGAAAAACCCAATAACACTTTACTCGACCTGGGGATCGAACCCAGGACCTCTAGACTAATAGCCTCTCGCGCTTGAGACCACTAGACTAATGAGGCAAAATTATAAAATATATTTTGAATTTTGAAATTTTTGGCTTCAAAATCTGACAGTTGTTATGGTACTTTAGAGCCCTTGGTTGACTATTCTAATGCAATTCCAATAGTAGACTTCGGTCCTTGGTTATGACCCAAGAGTGGAGAGGTTTCCACCAAATCCACTACACTAGCTTAGAGCTGTTGGCACTATTATCTTTGCTATACATTAAAATCACGGCCAGAACCGTGAACTGCGCGACATTAATTCACGTTGCGAAAGTGTATTATAAAAAGCGTGTTCTCATTGACATCTGTCGTCATTTAAAATTCATTTTCCATTGTAGGCACAGACAATAAGCCGCGATTTCCATTGGATTGAGAGAAAACTGTGGTCACGCTCGCGGTTGACATAAACACGTGGTATAATTTATAGGCAGCCGTGAACGGTGACGTCACGGAGCCTAATTTTGGAAAATAAATCGTTTACACAGCGAAATTGAATTGATCTTCAAACTGCAGGCAGATTTTCTTAAATCGTAGCTCACTCTTGATTATATCACGTTTCAAATGAAAAACGGAATTAAAATTGGTCCACTCTTTTCGGAGCTATATACCACAGACAGATACAAACGCTAAATTAATAACACCCCTCTTTTTGCGTCGGAGCTTAAGAAGAAAGGACTTGTTGAGCAATAAAGGTTTCCCTTTTTTCTGTGTGTGGAAATCCTCATGGTCTTCCGTCGCCCAGGGAAGGCGACGGCGTGTGTCGTACTCCACCCAGAGTGAGTGACCTACCGACTAAAACCGCACGCGTGTTTCGTTTCACCACGGGGTTACAGAAGCGAGGTGTCATTACGCCGCGACAGTAAATTCTGATAGGAGGTCTGTACCATTTTTTTACCCACCAGCAATATAATATATAGAGAATTTTTTTTTTTTACATGAACTAAACATTTTTAAGTAAAAGAGGCCTCGGAATCGTACGGTATACTCTCAGGAACGTTGTACCTAATAAGACCTTCATGCTTATAATAAACTAGACATGCCGTGAGCAGCTTCGACCGTGTACTTACATAATTTTCGTTTCTAAATAAACAGAGCCCACTGTACGGACACCATGGAGATCTCATATCATAAAATGTGATAAGTCTAATTTATTAGAAAACAGTTGTTAAAATGTCAACAGCGAATGACAGATGTACATATCTTGACGTTGTGTGTGTGACGCATGGTAATGTGTGTACTTTCGTACAAGCTTTTATCCCCCTTTTCACCATCTTAGGGGTTGAATTTCCAAAAATCCTTTCTTTTTTTTCTTTGCTCGTCTACGGTGCAAATGGAACCAGCATGCAAACTTTCAGGGCTCTTGCTCCTGTAGTTTCGGCTGTGCGTTGATACGTCAGTCAGTAGGTCAGTCAGCTTCTTCTTTTATTTATATAGGTAATTACTCAAATGATGTATTGTTGCTGTAAATAATGATTCCTATATACTTTGAAAACTTTATTATAATATAATATAAACAAATACATAACAAATTTATGATCTCCTTTGCATTTGCGCGTTGATGTCTTTTTCATGTCATTACACGTTTACTAATTTAGAAGAATCGATCGATTACCTAATGTTTCGTACAAACTATTTAAATTATAAATATTAAGATTGGATTCTTATCGATTGTTATCTTAAGGTAGAATTTAGCTTGCGAATGATGGTATGGTTCAAAGAGATTACTTAGAATAGGTACCTACGTATCTACATCTTGTCTAAGAGTCTAAGATTTTGTCTGTGTTAGCAATATTTAGTATCGACTAACCTCTACTCTATAATAGAGAAATATAGAGATTAGTGTTAGTATCTCATATTATACTATGATCGATTCCTGAATCGAAGTGTTATTTGATGTTTCAGTATCAGCTTGAAGTTGTTATCAAAGACAGAATGGCAAGTAGCAATGCACGTAACCTTGCATAATACCAATATATATTTTTGTAAATTAATAAAACGTAAACGTAAATATTCAAAGCGTGCGTTTATCTCTTGCCAACCATAACATGCTTGCGGAACATTCTCCATATAATGGATACGAGTATCAACATCGCTGGTACCGTTGAGGAGTTAAATTGACCGAAAACTTCATGCACATCTCAATGATAAATATGTCGACCCAGATAGCACGGCAGCGAAGCGTTGGACGACTGTGTGGCATTGGCTTAACCGCTTAGATATTGTACCATTCCGGAGGCCTACCAAGACATCCCGTGGTGTGCCGTTGCATACCACAGTGCGCTACCGCATCCCTCCAATGCCGTGCCAAGAAATCCTTTTCGGTGCCATTGAATAAATTTAATACATTGAAATTGATGTCGTATTCCTACTAAATAAGTGTGGATGTCCTTTGATAAAAAATAAAATCCTCTGCCATTCCGTCCCGTGTGTACGCCCTAAGTTTCATATAACAAGGTAACACCGGCTTCCCCTTTGTCTAACAGTCTCTTATTAAGGGTCCTGGAGGCGGACTAAATAGGCTACTTGACTAATTGTTCGTAATGGTTTCATAAAAAAAGTTGACCATAAACAGAGCCGAACAACAAAAAATCGGTTAAAAAATAAGGAAGTTAAGTACTTTAGCACGTTGTGACGTCAAACCGTGCATGCGCCATACAAATTCTATACTGACATTCATTTTCCGGGAATGGGATAGAGCATCCCTACTCAATCTCAATCAAAAACGTTAAAGTTTATATCTTAGTTTTTGACTCGATTTAAATTATTGCCCAAACGTAATGGTAGGTACCAAAATTAATCGCAATTCAAACACAATTTAATCAAATCGTGCTAATAATTCGGATTCCGATACCGTTAATCTAAGTTCCTACCCTACCATTTCGTCTAAAATACTTCACTAGTGTTAAATGTAAGTGAATGTATTTTCTATCAATTTTAGAAATTTTCGACCAGTTATCGTCGTTTATTTCCAGTAAAGTTGTAGTAGACGAAATGGTAGTGTAGATTGACGGCATCGTAATCCGAATAATAACACAATTTGATTATATTGTGTTTGAATTACGATTTATTTTGGTACTACGTTTGTAAGTATAGGCAATTCAGACTCCGCCGGATCTTTAAAGCCTGGAGGCAAAGCATGGAGCCATCGATATAATATTTATATGCTGGTTCTGCTGTTAAGATATAAGTTATATTCGTTGTCGCTGAAGATACCTATCCAAAACCGGGTGAACATAATTACGAGTATTACCTTCTATGCGGTTTTTAAGTTGTTCAAACCTAAGCCAATGTCGCCATCGCTAACTCCTGACGGTTCTTTTTTTTTATGGGATAGGGGGACAAACTAGTAGACGGATCGCATGATGGTAAGCGATCACCGCCACCCATGACACCCGCAACACCAGAGGAGTCACAAGTGCGTTGCCCGCCTTTTAAAGGGGGATTGGGCCTCCGGTAACCACACTCACTCGACGAAACACAACGTAAGCGTTGTTTGATGCCGGTTTTCTGTGAGGCCGTGGTATCGCTCCGGTCGAGCCGGCCCATTCGTGCAGAAGCATGGCTCTCCCACGTTACCATAGCCCATTCTTGTGCCACGAGTTACGTGTAATATGAAGAGACGCGATGTAATACTAAAACAGTAAACAAAATACTGCTTCGTAATAATACACAATCGATAATTGTGAAATGGGTAAAACATTGCTTACAAAAATATCTCCGAAGAGCATGCTCTTCGTTGCTTTTTTCGTTTGATAATAATTGCATTGCTTTATGTTTTGCATTGTATAATATAGATTATAAATTACGATAATCCAATGAGCTAGGCAGATTTCTACAAATGTACACCTACAGTTTATGGGTACGTTCGGTAACGGTAGGTTTCAGGTAATATGGGGCGAGCCTATTGCCATTATTGGGGCAAAAATCTCCGAGCTGTGATTGAGAATTTTATATAGAAATCCAATAACACTGTTTAACTTGGGAATCCAACTCAGGCCGTCATGCTTAGCAGCCGCGCTTACCACCACTAGACTAATGCGGCAGTTTACATGTCATCTCGTCAAGAAAATCTCTCAGATATGTAGAAATTACATTTCAGTATAATAATTATTTTTAATTCTCATTATGATTTTGACTTTGATTTCAATGCCTGATTAGTCTAGTGGTCCCAAGCAGGACTGCTACGCTAGAGGTCCTGGGTTCTATGCCCAGGTCGAGTAAAGTGTTATTGTTTTTTTTTTTGAGAAATTCTCAGTAGCAGCTAATGGCAATAGGCTCGCCCCCTATTACCTGGGACCTAAACATACCGTCGAACTGTGGGTGTAAATTACACCTCTGCCTAACCCTTCGAGGAATACAGGCGTGATGGTATGCTGTGTTATGATTTTGAAATGTCAGAAGTGCGTGCATAGGATTAGAACTCGGGACCTATGATTAGAAGTCAACGTTCATATCACTATGTTATCACTGGCTTCTAGCTTTGCCATAGTCGGATAAATACTAAATACCTATCAATATTCTAAACTAGCCACATTTTCGACCCACGCATAATACCTAAGCTATTAGTGCCATGTACATAATGTACAAGACATATATTATGTACTAGAGACCCGCCCGCGGTTTCACCCGCGTTACCCCATTCCTAAGAGTCGTAGCGTAATGTTAAATAGCTTAAAACCTTCCTCTTGAATCACTCTATCTATTTAAAAAAACCGCTTCAAAATCCGTTGAGTAGTTTTAAAGATTTAAGCATACATAGGGACGGACAGACAGCGATAGCGACTTTATTTTATACTATGTAGTGATGTGTTGTGTCAATAAAATAATTTATGTAATCACAGCGAATATTCAACGCTAATGAAATAATAATCAATTAGATTACTGCGCTACAGTTATAAATGCATACAATTAATTGAAATTACATTATGTTGCAATTATTAGATGCTTTGATAGTAGTCCCCGCGTTTTGTGGAGATAGCGCCGATATAGTTACTCGCCATGGAGTTGTGCGCTTACGCAAGATATGTGTCGATAATGCAATATAAATTAACCGTTTTAGTGAAAGTAAGTTAATTAATTCAAAGTGCTGTATGTACGATTGTTTAGCGCGCTTGTATTATTTAAAAAAAAAACAAACATACCTGTGAACATTGGTGTACATTGACCTACAGCTCTGCCTAACCCTTCGCAGAAAACAGGCGTGATGGTATTGTATGTTTAACATTTTTACATTCTAAGACCATAGATTTTAATATCAACATTTATGAATTGTATTCTTTGCATAGTAAGTTTTCACGTTTAATCACGTTAGTATTAGAGTAAATATTTATTGAGTCATCCATCTGATACAGGGCTTTGACCCCGAGTTCAGCTGTAAAAACATAACATACCATTACATCCTTATCCCAGAAGAGTACCTACGTAATAAATATTGGGTTAAATTAATAGATGCGACAAAATAGGTACCTACGTTAAAGAAAATTTAGAACATGTGATTAGGGAAAATAATTATACTTTTTTAGTAAGTATTGTAAGAGTTTGGCAACGTCTCGTACGCATCTACTGCTACTTTTGTCGTAAGTAACGAAAAATGATAGTATATAAGAGTACTTTACGTAGTAACTAGGTACCTACCTATCTGCGTAATGGATTGACACAGCGCGCCGCGCGAATATTTTAATTAAATGAAATTATTTATTTGTGTTTCGCATTTAGTAAAATACGGATAATTTATGCCTACCTGTACTCTATATGTTTGATATTTCATATTATTTTGATAAGCCAAAAAATAAGTGTCCGATATTTTTCGATAATCTGACAGACCGACTATAATGATATTTTTTTAATGCAGCCATCATCCCCATTGATATATAAAAAAAATTCAAAGGTATACAAATAAACGAGAATATTTTTTAAAAATAAACGTCATTTACGGAAAAATACCTAATGGTTTCATCTACCAAAAGGCAACTGAGGGTAACGGATTATTCACTCGAGGCGACAGGTCACTGACTTTTGCTACTTGCGTTCTTCAGACCCAATATTTTATTCTGATCGTGCCTTCGAAGTACCGATGTGATTTGTAAGTACCGCTCGTAGTCCTACTTACCCTGTGCCCATTACGATTTTAGTACGAAAATATACTTAATGTATTCACACAAATCAGTCTCATCATTGTGTCAATTAAATGCAAATATTAATCATTTATAGTTAGGTATTTCCCATATATCAACTTAATTTATTTATCTGGTGTAGAATTTGAAAAAAAAAGCGTTGACCTGTGGCTCCGGTTATGGTCTATGATGGTTAGTGGTAGTGAGAAGTCCGAAAAGCCTAAAGACCAGTCCTATAATTAGGATATTGGCATTAAACAGGAATGGGACTGCTAAAATATTGATATCACCCCGCAACTAGTGAGACTGGAAGTCTTTTAGAATTTTACTTCATTGTCAATAAATTGGCACCAGAATTATTTTTGTCAACTTGGACGTGTTTTTTCTCTATCAGAGAGTCTGAGACGTATTAAGATATTTATTTTTTCAAAAGATTAGCAAATCCCTTACAGAGAAAATACAATCTTTATAATTTAATAGTACTTATACTTAGCACATTAGCGTAGTGTGCAAAATTAAACTTATTATAGTGTTAGAGGGTAGTTGCCGAAAAAAAATTTAATGTGACGCTGTAGGCGAAACAATAGGAAATGTTTATTAAGGCTAACTGTTTCGAGCGTTTATCGTTACAATTATTAGATATCTTGTATAAACATTAACAGACATGATTAAACCCGGTTAGGAAATGCAAATTTTCTTGGGTGTTTTGCTAAACATAATGAAAGTAAAGAAAACTGCGGAATACCGCGTCCGGCGGTGCTACCGACCCAGTTGTTCAACTCTCCACCACATTGAAGTTTGCAAGATTTGTGTGGTTCATGGTATAAGCGGTTGCGGGAAATGAGGATTTGCTTCAATGCCCCATAAAAACAAGTGAAATCCTGCAGCGTTGATGCATTGGGATAATTAATATTTTAGAAAATGAAAACCAACTTAAAAAATTTATGTTGTACAGTGGCGACCAAAAGTCCGTAGGCAATCTCACAACGCAATGGCCTGACGTTTACCTACTTTGACTTACGACCTTCTATTCATTGTCGTTTACAAGTGATACGCACTGGCTGTATCAAGCTCACTCGTACTGTTCAGAGCAATGTAATCCTTAGCGTGCTTATGGACTTTTGAGCGGTTACTGTACATATCTTCGATCGATGGTCAGATAAATATTATAAGGCTAAGCAAATATAGGTCCAACTCGGAAGTATACCTATTCTATTAGATAAAAAACGAAAAGTCGAAATTGATTCACAATCGGCCAAAGTATCGCGGACCTAACATACACACAGGTCACAGGTCACGTGAAGAATTTGACAGATGTCAGTTAAATCCTAAATCAGATTTTGACAATGTCAGAACAATAACCAGATTTGCTCTAAAAACCAGCAATCATGGTATGAATAAGTCAAATAATAACGTGCACTCGTAAACAGTTTCTGTTGACAACATAACCTTCTACACCTGCCTGCTTTGAATTTATGTTAAGCAAGAAACCCGTTAATCAAGGACCCCGCTACCGCATCTCCCACACACCACTCCGCACACCATACTAACTACCGGATGTTCGCTACAACGTGAGACGTCACCATTCATATATGCTGTGAACTGTTACACCGTTGTTTTTACGTCTTTTCATTGTCAAGGATCGTTTAGATATATCGCCAAGAGTTGAACATGATCACAACGAAAGCAGGCATATTCTGCCGAACATTTATAAAGGTACATAGACAAAAATTTTAGTAGACACTAAATAGATATGACTTTGACATTTCAAGTACTTGGTCGCGTGTTTAGTTACGTCTTATTTTGATTTGCAGTTATTTTACGAATGCGTTGTAATTATTGTTTTTAATAAGAAGTAAATAATTATATAGAGGTACTTATAAATGTTTTGTTTTTATAATTGTGTTGGTTCATGTGCCCTCTACTACAAATATTAACAAAGTGCGTACCTTAAGAGTCCGGCGGACCGAATTTTCCATACAAACGTAATACCAAAATTAATCGTAATTCAAATACAATTTAATCAAACTCTGTTTATTATTCGGATTCAGATACTACTATTTCGTTCAAAATACTTCCCTGGAAATAAATTTGAGATAATTAGTTAATTAATGGGTGTCTTTAAATCACGAGTGAATCGGTTTCTTCTAGGCAAGCGCGCTCCATCGTAGATCGCAGTATCGCTTAACATCAGGCAAACTAGCGGTCAAGCGTAAGCCTATCACGAATAAAAAAAAAAATTCAATTCTTGATAACTTTACCAAGTATGGAACGAATTTCCGGCCGTTTATTTCAAGTGAAGTACCTAGTAGTAGACGAATAATGACACAATTTGATAAAATTGTGTTTGGAATACGATTTATTTTGGTATTATGCTTGTGTGGACAATTAATGCTCTGCCGGACCCTTAAGTAATGGCGAAGAGGTACACAGAAATGAGGTTTTGTATTCGGAGTTTTCTATCCATTAAAACTCTTTGGGGCCTAGGCAAGTTGATGATGATCGAATCGGAATACCTACGATGTATAGAAATGATGCGTTTGTCGAAAGTTTAAATTATGTCATTTCAATAGATACTTAGGTAGGTACATTTTATTTCCATTCGTTGCTAATTTCTGTTAGTGTTAAGGAAGTTTTTTAGTGTTTTGCTTTCTCCCTGTAAACGATTTGGTCCAGTGGATATGATGATGATATTGAGTACCAAACTAAATTATTACTACTTCAATAAAAAATTAGTTCATGTTGGGTCGATTGATTGGTATTATCTTATACTTTATTCTTTGGTTGGTAACATAAATTATACTGTCACAGCTGTATAGTTGTCTTAAGAATGGTCACCCATCCACAGACTCACCGCGGTAATCACAGAATAACCTTGTAGTGTGATTGATCAGCGAAGTAATTAAATCAAATATGTAAATACCTATAAATGTAGCCACAATCAGAATGATTCAGTGAGTCTTTTTGATCTGAATCATTTGAAAGTATTTTTATTCGCTGTAAAGGCCGGTGATAGTCAAGGACTGCGCTAAAAATATTCATTACTTAGCTATTTCACAAAAAAGAAATATGAAACGTTTTTGTTGGTTGCGAATTCAGTTTTTGGTTTGAATATCTAAGTATCCCTGGTTACTTAAGGTTGCTTAAGTAACTTTAGACTATCTTATTTAAGTACCTCGTGTGGTCGCAAACGTAGCTGCCGAGCGTGAGGCCTTGGATTCGATTTCCAGGTCGAGCGAAGTTTTGTAAGACGCGCTAGTAATACTACTGTTGTTGCAGGCGTCTGTAGGCAACAGTCAGGCATCCCCGCACCAATGCTTGCTTGCAATAAAAAAACTATCCTTCTAACGATATACATACATCTTGTCATCTATCCGTAAGCAAGTCCCACTGAGGTTTGGGATCTAGTAGAGCGTTGAGACCAAAAAGACCATGTCATGTAAATTTATTCACGATTGCACTATGATTTTGAAAAGTCTGTGGTGCATAGGTACTTAACTTAGATTCATCATATCTTCATCATATCATCCAAAGAGGTTTACTGCTGAACAAAGGTCTCCCCTATAGACTTCCACAAGGACCTATCCCACCTATTACCTATATGCCACTTGCATCCAGCAACTTTCAGGAACCTTTACCAAGTCGTCCGTACGTCTCGTTGTAGGTTGTCAAGCACGCTGAGCGACTTTAAATTGGTGGAGTGGGTGTGAGTGTCCACGTCTCAGCACCATAGTTCATCACGGGTAGACATCATTGTGCCTAATAAAAATAAAAGCCCGAGTTTCTGCTTAAAGGTTAGTGTTGCCAAACTTAGCGACATTAATACCAGTCTAAAATGTAGGAATTTCGCTATCTACCTACATATAACTAGTGAAATGAAGAAAGAAAGAATCCTTGATATCGAATCATTCCGAAACGCCTCAACAGATTCTGGTGAAACTCGCACGAAGATGGATCATTATATACCTAGTATACTGCACTTAACACTCTATTTTAGGCTAACACATAGGTAAGTATCACATAAACACACGCCTTCTTAACATTCTTTTATCCTCGCATTGAATCTGGTTTCCGATAACATCGGTTTCGCGAAAGAAGAGTCAAGAAACAAGATTGTCTGTTTCTTTTTTGCCTTTCTTTAACTCGCAGAATTTAAAATTGTCACGTCGGTAGATACCTACCCACCTATAATTTTTTTTTAATTCGAATCCTTTTCCCATTAGAAATATAAAAAAATAAATAAGAACGCACTGTGTCTTGCCACACAGGAATAGGGACAATAAACAGTTTAATCTAAATACCATACAATTTTGAGGTAGGAACAAAACGGTACCCGATTAAGAAATCGCTCTTACAATGTACCTACATAAGTAAATATAGCGAACTTTAAAATCCAGTAGTTGACTAACTCGGTCGGCCCGTAAAAGTGGTTTATTACTTAACCGGTTTGAGTAATAACGCAATTTTGAACTATGACACTGTATACTTACTCAAAAATTATTGCAAAAAGGTTCCTGTTAGAATTATTAAGTTAAGATAAGTTACCAACCTGGATGGAACATGAATAAAATCACAACACTAAAAATCACTCACGCGCACTCTAGATGGTGTCGGTCGCGGCACTGCCTGTCCCCGCCCCGCTCACCCGCTGCCGCAAGCCTTCCCCGTACCTGCACGTAAGACTGCGCGTGAGTGGCCGAGATAGCGGGTGTTTACTAGCGGATGACATATCGTATAGTAGCTATTTAAAAATAATACCCATTGATGTTTCATTTTTGTATTTATATGTCTTATTAGAACCCTGATCTTTATTTGGAATGGGGCGCCTAAATCCCAAACCCCTGATTCCAGCCGAATTAAACTAAGTCATAAGTTTGGCTTCGATAATTTAGATTCTAAAACTTACTTCCGACCAACGTTTCTCTGGCGAATGAGTTCCCGACAGAACGTTTCGTTTATGAGTTGTTCAACGAGAGAACCTTTCAACTACGAATGATTCGCCGACAAAACGATTTAATCATGGGCGAATCGACGACAGAACCTTTCCACTCCGAACATTTCGGCGACAGAAAGATTAATTGACAACATTTAATTTTTTTAATACTCATATATTATGATTTTGAAACTACTAGATCGAAAAATAGGATAGGCACCCGTATTTTTTATGTTCCGACGCGAAAGTTGTTAATTCATTGATACGATAACAAGGAGATAAAAATAGAAATAAATTAGATAGATAAAAATAGATGTAAATCAGTACTTATAACAAAGATTAGAAGAATAATGATTACCTTAAAAATTGCTATAAATTGTCTTCGTAACAAACAAGACGTCGACAAAGAAACTCTAAGCTTTAGTTTTATTTATCATGTTCAAAATAAAACATAATCATAGAACTATAATCATAATCATAGAAGAGCAGTGATAGCCTCGAGGCACGAACCTCTAACTTTTCGAAGTCATGTGCGTATTAATAGTTAAATTAATTATCACGCGCTTAAACGGTAATGGAAAACATCATGAGGAAACCTGCATGCCTGAGAGATTTTCTCGACGGCATGTGAAGTCTGCCAACCCGCACTAGGCCAGCGTGGCGGACCATAGCCTAATCCCTCTCATTTGAGAGGAGATCCGTGCCCAGCAGTGGGACAATATAATGGGTTGATTATGTTATGTTATGTATAGAATTATAATAAACTCACTCTGAGACAAGCTTTATTTTATGGTAAAACAAAATGATCTCAGGTTTTTATGTTTATTATAATCTAAAAGAGAAGCGCATAAACTTCAGGGGACCTTGTGGCGAGCTTATCGCGAATGGAATCTTTGGAATCAGCGATTTTTATTACCCAAAAGCGTCAGCAGGTTTCTTAAATCTGTCTTACCTTAACTGGACGGCTAGAGGGTGGCCGTCAGAGCTGTATGCGGAGAAACCAACCAACCCAATTCGGGATTCTTCGAGACTCACGATTTGTACGGTTCCAAATTCCAAATAAGTACCTACGTCTAAGTAAGTCTTATCGAGAAGAGCCGGCAAGAAATTCCATAGATAGGTACTCTTTTAAATAGATTGATCTTTACAATGTTTTTTTCCATCAATGTGAGTATTGTAGTTTGATGTACATAAATGATGGTAAAAAAAGAAATAAATTGCCTTCCATCTATACCCTTAGCCGCTCTCACCACTGTTGCCTTAGTTAATGCCAGTACAGGCAGAAGCCTGTACTGGCATTTTGTGTGAGCCATTATGTTGAACATGTCAAGACAATCATTACGAGTTTGACCTTTCGTTCAGATACAAGTGTACCAGACCAGAAAAACTGGCCAGAAATCATCTTATTCTATACTTTCTTTACTTTATTTTATAAAAGAAAGCGCTATCAGAATATGTTGAGCTAGATTAATGTGTTTTTTACATCATGAAAGATAATAAACAAATTCATACAATACCAACTAGATATTTTAGGCATTTTTGTGCTATAACTTTCATTTATTATTACTATGAATTACCTCCTTGCGCTTGTGTTGTGTAGGCTTTGTTAACCTTAGATAGGAACCTATTAAAAACGTATACTTCATACATACTTTATTTTGCTCGATTAGCAAGTACCATCGAACCTAAATACGCTCGACGTCGCGTCTTACACGTTCAATATCGAACTAACGTGCTCAATCTCATAAATCGATATGTAGACCGCCTCTACTGAGATGGACAGAGCTGGTGAAGGTCGTTGAGTGTCATTGAATGCAGGCAACACAATTATAACTGGACCTCATAGAAATCTATAGGGTAGAACTTTGTTCAGGAGTGGACGTCCTTCGAGCGATATGCATGATTGATGTTCTTTGTAGATACTAGAAAGTTTCATTAAACATTTTGTTCTAAATTTATAATTTGATGGATACACAACGCTTGTTTTCAAACTGCTCGCCAACCACACACCTAAATCCTAAACCATTTTAGTTTAGATAAAGAAATATATTAAAACACAAATACTTTGAATATTTTATTACAGCTACTACGATTATTGGATCAGAATTTATCTTATATACGTTTACAATACAATAATTACAGTACAATAGATATTCACGCTACAAACAGATCAGAAAATGTTGACCAATTACTTAACTATATATTTGAAAAACATTATACATCACATTTAGATATTAATAAAAAGATATTGAACATTACAGAACACAGCATTAATAATTAATAAAATAACATGAGCCAGAGTGATAAAATGGCCTCTTTTGATGGATTCTAATATCCATATATCATTCACGGATACACATCAGCTATACATTTCCAGTATAAGCTGAACTCGCTTGGTAAGGCTTTTCGCACAATGAGAGGTCAGCTTATACTAGCTGGTGTAAACTTGTGCAAGTGGCCTTTTTAGCCCCCCGCCCCCGGTCACAGTTGACTAAATATTGATTGCATAGATTATTAACAAACAGATTGAGACTTATCATCAATGTCAAATCATTTAAATCGAAGGGATGAAAAGAGCAAATACAACATAATATAGTTTAGTTAAAGACTATTAGTTAGGTACTATATACATCAGTTATTTACATAAATACATTAACGACGCCGCATACCGATGCCACGAATTGAGCGCACCCTGTGCATAGGTCCATAGTTATAATTACTTTTCTACAGTGCCGTGCGACATTACTAGGGTATGAGTGGGTACTCCCTAAAATTCTAATTTTAGGGAGTACTTACCCACTCATACCCTAGTAATGTGGTACATTACATATACTACTGGTGTAGACTGGTATCTACACCAGTAGTAGTGGTATATACTAAGTAACCCAGCTATTTAGTATATACTCTCCCAGTGCAGCGTGATTGTATTAAAGCTTCAGTTTTCTGTGGTATCTATTTATGTGCTATGTTAGGAATACATAATATACACTCTAACACGAATTTACGCTCGATAGTCGCTAGTATCTATCGACAAGTTTACAAATGTGATATGATGAGTATGTGTTATCTTACAATATTCTTACTATCTAGAGGTGCTGTAAGAAGTTTTCAAACAATTATTTTAACGGCGACGCTAGCGAATATTGAGCATAAACCATGTTGATAATTGGCATCTTTTGGAATATACACATGCATATATATGGCCTCGGTACACATAGCGACTTTTAACAATTAAATAACTAGGTATATGCAACGTTTTTTTCAGTTAAAAATCATGCAATTCAATTCGATTCACATAAATACTTCATAGTACGTCAGATATAACGGAGATCATCCAAAATTGAAATTTTAGAGTATTTTTTAAGAACTTAGTTGTCTGTTAGTGGCCAGACTAACGACCATTTTTTAAACAATTGAGACATATAAAGATAGGACACAGTGAATAAGAAATCTATCTATCTACTCAGGTGCTTGCTTAGTTTTTATGTATATAGATTATTTCAACCAAAATCTTCGAGGTAATCTTATATTTAACGACAGTACCAGTTGCCTGCTTTTATCGTGCAATGCGTCACAGCTTATTCGGAAATGCAGAGATTAGAAATGCATTGTTTTTCTACTATTAGCGTAGAGAAATCATTTCTATGCATTTAAACTAGATGAAGATTTTTATTATACTTTATTAATTATCGGTATTTTATCGGTATTAAATGAATTCATGTGTCTGAATAGTATTAACACGGTGCGTCCTAGGTATGCAATATGATACATAACAATGATACTTTGATTTATTACTGGAATAAAAGAAAAATCACCATTATTTGACTGACTCATAAATGTGGATGATATAAATTTTATATTGATTAAATTCAGAATAAAGAATTGAAAATACCTACGGATTCTACAGTGCGAGAGATTCTTCAATACACAACGAAACCACACGCTCATTTTTATTGAAATATAAAGATTTTAAGAAGATTTATAGAAGAAGCCATATCCCAAATAAAATAGGCTTTGGGTCGGAGAATGAGATTCGCTGAAAAGTCGATAGTAATGAGAGACATATTAGTTTCCAAGCTACAATGAAGATTCATAATTATCACATACCCTACGTAGGGATGCAAGCGTGTGGTATCAGAATGTGGTTTCTAATAGTGCCAAATTAACTATTCTTACAATAATCTTCAATAGATAAAAGTCGCACGAAGAAGAATCTATAGGAATAACAATCCAAGTACAGTTACATATTTATTACAACCCATAAACAGCTTTTACAATGTTTACAAGTCAGGGGTAAATATAATGAATTCCCTAGCCTTGAATTGCAGTTCCTGCTATTAAAATCTGGTTATTCTTCGATCTGAAACAAAAGGGTATTATTTTAGTACAGGTTATTTTAGTGGTTGATTGATTTTATCGATTATTTTTGTTATTTGATAGTCTATGCGGTTGAATAATGGTGTAAATGGTTTGTATAACGTTAAAAGTTGTAGTTATTATTAAAATTTGTGTTTATAAGTCTTTTTAACGTGTCGATTCACGTTAATAGCTTTTAACGTGAAAACGTCAAGATTTCCGTCAACGTGAAAACGTCAAGTTGTAGTTATTATATTCCCAGAAACGGGAAAGGTAACGCAAAGCTAAAACAAATGTCAGGAGCTCTGACCGGATTAGTGATTATGACAAAGATCATTCTAAACATATGTACATCGAAAGATACGTAATATCTCATAATTCAAATTTCTAATGGCCAGTCTCAATAACAAATCCATCGATAGATTTGCTTACCAGATATAGAATTTTGACATTACTTGTATGGACCTTTGTCAAAATACTATTTCTAGTAGACAAATCTATTGGCTGATTTGATATTGGGACTCGCCGTTAGTAGTTTCAAGTCTGTAATTGAATATGCCGCCATTAGTTCCTTAATTGCCTATCCGATAGACTAAAAGGTAATTAGTAATCATTATTAATAAATGTTTATTTGAATCATCGTATCAACTAATTACTTACCGTGGGTAATCTTACTCGTCATGACTGGTTTCCATCTAAAGTCCTGTTCACTGTAAATAAAATGTGTTATATTTAAAATGCATTCTAAAATAATTATTGCTTCTGGCATAGTTTATGAACTTTGCATTATCATTGGGCATTAGAGGCCTTGTACCACACAGCATTAGTTAGCCATCACACAGGAATCATCTGCATGGCAAAAAGCGTCCAATACTAAAAAGAGGTCTGTACAACTTATATTATAAATAACACCATAAGTAATTCGCATTATTCTGCATTATAAATGACGATCAGGTGGGCTAAAAAGGCCACGTGGCACACCAATACACATACTGACACATGACATATGAAACTTAAATAATTAAATAAATATTAGTAATTATACATAGGGCATTATAATAATATCTAATAATAATCACTAAGAATATAATTCATCAAAAGTGGCCCTTTTACTCCAGGAAATTTTATGAGATTTAGACTAAAACCAAACCAAACAAAACCAAAAAGCAATTGGAGAATATATGGTTATTGAAGAAAGTCATTTATGTAGTCAGTTTATTATTTCTGGAGATCAAATTGGGTCGTTAATACATTTTTGAGATCTTTAAATTATTATAATATTTAATAAATCAGTCACTTAACATTCTTCGAGTACCGATTTTTATAATAAACTTGCGATCAGAAAAGAAGATAAATCTACTTTAATATTAAGGTAACTCTAATGGGGATCTAATAATAAATCTGAGGATTTTTAGTTGGGTAGTTTCTAGCCTCAGTTCAGTTTCCATCCGAAGAAAAAAGAGGTATCATTTCGCATTTCGCATGGTATATTCTTTAACATATGTTGATTCATGTCAGATAATGGTAGTCTTCAAAAAGAATGCGGCACTCAACCCAGCGTACCGTGTCGCACGATGATTTTAGCTCGAAGATTGGTTGGCGCAGCTTAACTTCCGTCTCCATTATCCTATGTAGCCGTTAATTTGCTGAGCATTTTATATGTAATTTTAATTAAACTTACAATTCTTTCTGTCAGATATCCTGTTCCTTCTTCTTTCTCTGGCAACGGGTTTGCGTTTTGATGTGGCTGATCTCACAAGGCTCTCTAATATTTCATCATCCGCAGATAAGTCTCCACTAAAAATATATAATAACATATTAGTTATAAATAATATATTTTTTAATGCAATTGAATTATATTGGATAACTGTTAAAGAGACGGCTTGTTATGAGTTCATTCATTCAACGAGTAAGTGGGCTTACGCTGTTTTCGTATAAATTTTGAGAATTTAGGTGGTTGTCATTCGATTGTCAACATGAAAGAAAGTTGCAAGGTTGGTGTGTAACTGGGTCGTGGTAAGATACAGACCCCTAAATGACGTCGCGGTAGAACGAAAAGGAGACGGCGGACGGCGGCAAACTAGATGTTTATCGTTTATTGCATGGATTGGCTATAGAAATATCTAAACAGGGATGATTGCAAGGAGGGTAGGAATGCCTTTGTCCTAAGTTGGACAATAGTGGCTAAGATAGAAAAAGTTTAAGAACTCACTTGACTAGAATTCTTCTGTTATTTGGTTGATATTTTCTTCTGCCTTCTGTTAAGCTGTCAGTATCAGGATCGGTCTTTAACAGTTCCTTTAGAGCATTATCTGCAGTGTGATCACCATTTTTGTGCGAATAGTTGCCCACCTGAAACGAAACAAAATAAAACAAAACAGTAAAATATCTGACTCCTAAAAAGTTTTTATATGGTACTTATTCCAGAAATATTTATAAAATTGGCGATAGACTTACGTCTATGATCATTTTGCCTCTAGTCTTGTTTCTCTCTCTATGGTTTGCTTTCTTCTCCAGCTGTTGCAGAACTCTTTCTCTGGTAGTTCTGTATTCAAGCGAGAACTCGGCTATGACCTTCAAAAACTCAGCTGGTTTGGTCTTGTGAATGTCACAGGGTGGTACTCCCAGGAATAGCAAGAACTTGTTGAATCTGTAACAAGCAAAAGTCTCTTTGTTTCTCAAGTTTTAAGTTATTTACAGTAAATTCGCTAGGGGCCAATTCGCATTGCATTGCACACGTTTAATTTCATCACGATCGCATAGGCAACAATTGACATAAGTTATTTTGGATAAATAATATTTCTGTATATCGTTGGAAAAATATTTTGCATTAATAAACACATTTTAAGCTGCGAATTATTTAAGCGTATTACCTGCTCATCACCCTCTTTTTAATAACAGACAGTAAAATTATCCTCTCTGCTGCATCCGTGAGGAATTCATTTATTTTTGTTTTGAAAATTTGTGATCCGTCATGTTTGGCCACGCGTTTCATGTGATCCCATGACGCTTTGCAGTCTGACTCCAACTTTTGAAGATTGGCAGAGAGGATATCGAAATCTACTTTGGAAGCTCGAATGACGGGACCGACCTGAAATTTTAAAATACAACATTATACTTTAATTTTTATTAGGAATACAAAAAAGCAATGTACGTACCGAATATATAACTTAGAACTAAGTATAAGGGAAGGCACTGTTTCCCGAGGTTTTTTTTTACGTACTTCAGGAGACAGAGCTCCTTTGTATTGAGACATTTGATTGCTAATAAAATATGTTATTATTCCATTTATTTATTTATTTATCTTATTTGTATATATTTTTAAATATTTTTATAAAATTAAGAAAAACATTTAAAAATATAAAAAATAGTAGCCCATCGGCATCGGGAGCAGGGTCCTAGCTACCGGTGGTCAGGGTCCCAGAGAGAGAAATCTCCTAACAATGCGGGCCGTGTCCAGAAGTACTACTTTCTGTATCAAGCCCTTGATCCAGCCACTTAAGTAGTGCCTCCTTAGGTGTCGGTCGAGGCTCTTGGCTATTAAACCATTGGCTGACACAACGATTGGTACTATGATCGCTACATTCACCCCCCATATGTCGAAAACCTCGTGTGCCGAATCAAGATACTTTATATAATTTCTGTTTCGGCTTTCAATATTATGATTATTAAAGTGTTTGTTTGTACTGGCTTTCCTATGCAATCAATGTTAGATTTTAATATTGCTCTTGTTTACTTTATTTTGCATTGTTAAACTGCCACTGACTGGCAGAACTACGCAGGGTGATTTTTTTATATTTTGAGCAGTTCAAAGATATTTAAAGTGAGGCATAGAATTAGAAACAATAAAACTGTTTACTAACTTCACTGAAAAAATCGGAGCTGTCTGGAAACTTCTCGATAATCATTTCGCAGATATGGTATAAGAGTGGGTGTTTGTGCACGGTGTCCTTCACTTCCACTACCTTGGACAAGTACTCCAGACGAAATCCTTTGGCGTAGTTACCGTTAAGGTAGTTTCCCACAGTTCGCAATGTGGACAGAATAACTTTGAACGTCCTGTTCACCTTCAATAATTCTATACCTTGCTTTAGGTCCATAAGTGGCTCGGCGATTTCTTTCTGCAACAATCAATTAAACTTTTAATTCTCTTATTAGCAAAGATGGTTTAAAATAAGTCGTAAGACGAACATCACAAGATGCGAATGGATATTTTATTTAGATCTTTTGTATTATTGTAGTGGAAATATTGACTATATATGCAAATGGAACGACCTGGTAAGCGTCACTGATAGTAGTTGGATACAGGTGGCATGTAACAACCTGTAGTCCTTTAGTTTGGTTCAAATCTAGTAAGAAAAAGCGCTTCTTACCTCTAAATTGTCAAAATCCAATTTGAATACCCAAAGTTTGAGCCGCGACGAAAGCTCGTTGATAGAGGCCAAGGTGAGTAGAAACTGTTCGGCACTTCCTAGTGGTAAGTCCGGATTTGCGTACTGAAAAGATAATAATGGATTGGATTTAATGAATATGTAGGTATGTAGAATTTTTTTTTTTTAATTCTTGATAAGTTTAAGCGATACTGCGATCTACGAAGGAGCGCGTTAGCCTATAAGAAACCGATTCATTCGTGATTTAAAGACACCCAGATTATATTTACCGGGGAACAGAGAAAGGGGGAATCAGATCGTGGAGATCTGATACACACTCGGATTATTCCTTCGTATTATCTTTTGTCATAAGAATAGTTCAGCGTCATAAAAAGAAGAACCACTTAGCAATTAGGTCAGTTCAAAGTAATTAGTCGTGTATGCTTTTTATATACACACATCTGAAGATGTAGAATTTCGTAAAATTTTAGCTAGTAGGCAAGTTTTTTCGTACACTAAAAAAATGATTCGCTAGACTATGACCAGTATGTATTATCAGTGATTAAATACGGCGTAGAGACATGGTCGTTTAGTATGAGCCTTATTAGAAAACCCGAGGTAACTTGGCTAGCTATGGAAATAGCTAAGTTCACTATGAGATGGAATTAGGAATTACAATATCCGTAGAAGAAGTAAAATGAAGTGGCAGATCAGTATAATATCCGTAAAAGAATTAAGGCTGTAGTGGCAGTGGGCGGGAAACTGATGGCCGTTGAGGCTGTTTGATTGGAGACTGCATGGATATACGCAGGGGTCGAAAGTCGCCAAGAAGATGAGCAGACGAACAAGTAAAGGTTACTTAGTGTATATGATTACATTTGAATAATCAGTCAAAAATCGTTAAGGAAGGCGTTTGTTTATCAGCGAACTTAGAACAGAAAGATATAAACTAATTATTTTTAATAATTAGAAGTCATGTCTTAATCACTTGGCGTTATCTTACCTGGGCTTCTTGAATTTTAATTTTTTCTTCTTCAGTCGGTAGCATAGTCAAAAGCTTCTCAATGCCCTCTCTGCCGATAACTGTAGCATCCATCTTCATTATAGCTGCCTTTATAGTTTGGGGTGTGGGTAATTTTTTCATAGCTATGTTGATAGCATTCGATCTTTTTGCGTCTAATATAAGGTTTCTCTTTGGTTCCATTAGTTTCTAGAAAATAATCACGATAAGATTAAGCTTGAAAATCAAGAAAGGATTAGAAATCTTACTTTAAGTATTGACAGATTAATTAATAATTATGTCTTACAATCTGATTATATAATATATAATAAATAAAACGAAATTGAAATTAACAGATAGGTCATGTACCAAAAACCGTGATACTTACTTCCTGAAGATGTCCGAAGAAGTGCATGAAACAGAAAGCAAACAAAATGATTAAAGAAGTATAAATACATTTTCAACAACTCAAGATAGATAGTAGTAGAGGTACTCCTAGGGGATATAATTTTTATATTACAACTTATATGATTTCATAGTAGAATATAAGCCGAATCCACATAACTAGGACTTCGATAGAATAACAAAATCAAGACACATACATATTAGGCTAATTACATAATTATTTACAAATTGTAAATCATAAAAGCAAATTCTAATACTGGTCGATATTTTGTGTGCTCGATGCTTGCGGCTGCTTTGCTCTTATGAGAATGAATAAATTGCCATTCAAAGTGGCAATGCTACCAGTCTTCCGGTAGATTGTCAGACGACACCAATGCCCCTTTTGACGCTTATTTTGTGAATATGCATAGGTGAGACTATTTTAATATTTTTTTTTGTAAAAAGAATTTTAGATATAGTCAGGTCATGTTTTAAAAAGAAATGCTTAGTAAGGTGGATTCTACCTGTATTGGTAAATAAAAAATTAAATAATGAAGTTGTTCAATGATAACAAAAACTTACTTTGATGATCAAGTCATTAGTTCGGGACTCAAATAGGTGTTCTAACATGGCTGTATCTACACTGACATTAGGCAGGTCATCCCATATAAATCCCCCAACCTTTGGCCTGATAGCTACGGGAGTCGGATTCTCTTGGATCTCTTTCCAAAATAGCTTCACAGTTTTCTTATTCTTCTTTATAGTAGAAGTATCGGAATCCTTTGGCATTTCTGAATACATGGCTGATTTGGGAGGAGCAGGAACGTTGTTCTTGGACATAAGTGGGAAACAACCAGGCAAAGGAGGAGGTACTCCAATCGGTGGGAACATTGTTGGAGGAGGCGGGGGAGGACCACTAGCGGCATTTACTGCAGGTGACGACATCTCATCATCGGAGTCCTCACGCAGATCAGAGAAATCCAAGTCGCATAAATGAAATTCTCTGTGAAGACATCCCTTTCTGAGTTCTTCCCAATGTAAATCGTTCTCTGATACTTTTATTTCGTGAACCTTTGGTGACTTCTCTATTGAAGGACTCTTTATAATTTCTGTAAGACATAGATATTTGTTATTTCTGCTTATTATGTAACCCTATTTTATGACTTACTAAAATAAACGAAGATGTTACCTTTAGATTGCGATTTAGCCAATTCTTCTTTGGCTTTTGACACAATTCCTGCCATATCAGAAACCCTTAATGGTTTATCTTCAGTGGAGGGGCTAACAGGGCTGGTCAACCTTTGTGCCAGGTCTTTGATACTGTGTTCTCTATTTAGCAGGATCCCCCGGTCATCTTTCACTTCAGGAGATGTATCAATTTGTTTCTGCCGCATGACGGTTATTGCATCAACAGCATTTACACTATGACCTAAAGTTCCATTTTGGATCCTTTGTTTCAGGCCTGATGTATATCTTTGGTTTCCTGTTAAAAGTCAATAATATGCTTTAAGTCTTTAATATTTTTGTAATAAATAAAATATTGTGCAAATCAAAAATTAAGAGCAATTAAAAACCAGAATAAAGCAGGTGACAAAAAAATTAGTTTGTTAGTTAAAGCACAAACCATTCTTTAAAACGTCTGCTAAGTTAAAATTCTTCGTAGTCCTATTAATGTAATTGTCCTCTTCTCCCTGATGACCGTTGACTCCATTCAACTGACTCGAAACGTTGCCATTAATACTCGAATAACCCTTATTATTCAAGTATGTACCGTTAGAATCATTCCCAATAGAACTAGTATAATTTGTATTTGTGTAATTCCCATTAAGACTTGGGAAACTCACATTAGTACTAGAAAAACTTCCATTGGCACTTGTAAAACTTCCATTAAGACTTGAAAAGCTACCGTTTGGACTTGTGAAGTTACCATTAATACTCGTAAAGCTTCCATTGGGAGTTGAATAATTCCCATTTGTACTTGCAAAAGCGCCATTGGTACTGGTAAAGCTTCCATTGGGGCTGGGAAATAATCCGTTGTAAATATCGCTGGAATGGTTTAACATTTCTTGCTGCTGTATGATGTGGTGTGCTTGTCTTGCATATCGATCCCTTCGTCTTCTTAAAGCCGTAGTTAGTTCTTTATTCTCCTTATTGTTATCGATGATGGATGGTAAGTATGATGAGCGAAGTGTATTCGGTATTTTGCTTTCTGTTTCAGTATGAGTGATAACTGGTTTTGCTGTTATTAGTGAAAACAAAATAAACACATATTAGCCAAAGCAGGAGTTTAATAAGCGATAAATGCGAACATATCTGCCAAATATTGTGTATGATAAATCTAGACACCTCTAGCGGTAATTTGAGGTACTAGATTTACCATACAAAGTTACAAATGATATCGGTAACTCCTGGTTAGGCTACTGGATTAAATGAAAATGTTATTTAAAATGCACTTTGCTAATATGTAATTTCAATAAAAGTTATATAAATATAACTACATTAGACCAATTTCTTTATAAATAATATTGTTTGATTCTTTCTATTGTGCTTTTTAAAAAACAATAAATAAACTCTGCAAACAATGAATATCAGGCCCAAAAATCTTTATTTGTTCAAGAAGGAATGAAGTCATGTTTTTTTAGTAGATTTAAGGTATGAATGGCCATACCATGCAAAAATGTAAAATAGTTAAAGCACACCAACAAATTTTCAAACAGACTTTAATATTTGCGACGTACCTTTTTCTTTACACTGTTGTTTTTTAGATTTTCTCCTTTCGGAACCTAGGTTTATACTTCTGCGCCGGATAGAATTGATCACCGAGTCATCTAATTGCCTGAAATTAAGATAATAATATGGATTTGTATATCATGATGATTTATGGACAATTATATATATACCATCACGCCTGTATTCCCGGAAGGGTTGGGCAGAGGCGTACACCCACAGTTCGCCGGTATGTTTAGGTCCCATGTAATAGGGGGCGGGCCTACTGCCATTAACCGGGCACAAATCCAGTCTCCGAGCTGCTACTGAGAATTTCATAGAAAACCCCAATAACACTTTGCTCGGCTTGGGGACCAAACCCAGGACCTCTAGCGTAGCAGTCGCGCTTGGGACCACTAGACTAATCAGGCATGGATAATTATGTGAGGAGTATTGTTCGTTGCTTATCTAACCCAGCATCATGACGTAGTAAGTTACAAGTCATGATGGTCGTGTGTTATAAAAGAACATTTGCACAGCACCACATTTTTTTTATGGGATAGGGGGACAAACGAGCAGACGGATCGCCTGGAAGTAAGCGATTACCATTGCCGCCCATGGACACCCTAATACCAGAAGAGTCACAAGTGCGTTGTCCGCTTTTTAAAAGGGGATTGGGCCTCCGGTATCCTCACTCACTCGCCGAAACACAACGTAAGCGTTGTTTAAAGCGGGTTTTCTGCGAGCCGGGTAATTCGTGCCGAAGCATGGCTATCCCACGTTAATTTGAACTCCTCATAAGAAAGTTTAATTGTTTTTAAGTAGGCAATAAAGAATAGTAAAACTTACTTTAACGCCGTTCCTGTATCGTCACCATCTTCGTACAAAAGAACTGCTTCGAATATCTGCAACTGTCTGAGCAGATCCAAATCTGTACCCTGTTTCGACATGTACAATTGTATGATATCATCTATTCCTTGATCTTGCAAAGCATCTACTTGGTCATAGTATGTGTCCCTATCAGGTACATTGTTCAGACACCTATTTATTAAAGTTGTGGCATAGATAAGAAGCTCAGTATCAGATGCATCGAAATCTTGAAGGATTTTCATAATGTTGTACCAGGGTTGCCTTCCATTGGACCCATCTACAGCAGTAATGGCGTCAATGAGCAGCAAGCAGTTCTTTTCTGTGTATTCGACGAAGACTAGAAGTAGTTTGAGAGCAGTTTTGACTACGTGCCGGAATTTACTGGCGATAAGAGAGTATAACCACTGAATGCAGCGCTTGTGTGCCATCACTCCATGCATACCATCCACGTAGAGGAGTATCTGGAAGTTATGAATAGATTGATTAAAATATTTGAATCCCAAGTAATATTAGGCGAAATTATTTTTTTGGTATTAGTTTATTTTAATCTTAGGTTGACGCGTAGGATAATGCTCATGGTTAACTATTAACTATATTGATCAATCGAACTACACAGTGAAGTTGCTTTTGCTATGGTCAGTCTATGGATGGGTGACCATCTTTAGACTGACCGTGGTGGTATTGGTAAGTTCGCGGTAAAATTGTACAAGATAACTATTCCCAAAAAAATCAAAATTTCATTAGAAGTTTAAGAAAGAATAAGTTTAGTATTACCTGTCCAAGAGCTCGAAGTATATAATCGAGATAATTGTGATCAGCCATATTGCCGACCTGCATGAGGCATTCCAAGCCTTTGTTGGCAACAAATTCGTGTACAAGGTCCTTGTCTGATTGCAGGATCTGTTTGAGGGTAAACAGCGCCCTGCGAAGCTCCCTTCCTTGAGAGTGAAGTAATCTTTCTGTGGAATAGGGAAATAAAGATTGAGGAAAATAAAAAATATTAATAGCAGCACGGATAACATGTGGTTCCACTCAGTTTTATGCATGTACCTACAGAGATTTCTGCCTACAGTTTATGTAAAAAACGTCTTACGAGTATATGTAAATAATTTATAAAGGGGAATTATTTTCAATAATGTTCATTGTTGTATTCATCAACATTATTGTTCAATAATGATGATGAATACAACAATAATACTAGGAATAATCATAAAATAGTGTTACCTTAAATTGGACTATCTAAAACAAACAAATCTTTTCTGCGAAATTGTGTGCGTTTTTACAATAAATTACCAAAATCTGTTACCGATCTCACTGGCAAGAAGTTTAAATAAATAAATACATAAAATAAAATAAAATAATCTTTATTTCGGACGAATTACATCCATAGTGGGTTAGTAAATAAAATAATCTTATAAATATGTTAGTAAACCTTAATATTTAATCTGTTCTTGCTAAGAGAGCCTATTATAAAATCAAAGACTACATTGATAATAAGAATGTGTGGTATTTAAATACGGATGCACCTGTGGCTTCCCAGGCAACCTGAGGTTGTTGATAATAGGAACTTATGCTGTCAAATTTTTTCGTGGTTATTATTGTTTACCTCTACTACGTATCTTTATCAGGACTTGTAAATGTAAGTACATTGTAGTATGTCTACGTGGACATCTAATTTTATATATTTTGATGATGTATGTTTTTCCAGTTTATTAATTTTTATGCATAATGACATTCAGTTCTCGAATGTTGAGAACTTTATTTTTCTATTATCGACTTCGGTCCAACTTGAACATTAAATCAATGTCAGCACATCTTGTTATTGTACTATTGTACCTACTTGAAGATTGTAATACAAAAATATTTTAAACAGAGTGTCTATGGAGTTTCTTGCCGGATTCTTCTCCATAGGATCAACTTTTTTTGAACCGTGCAACTAGAATCATTAACGTTTCATAAACGCTTGTAAAAGCTTTATTCGAAATAAAAACATTTGAACTTGAACTTTGATTTTATTTTATCAGTGAAGTAGTGAGCGAGCTATGTTTGGCATTTCTTTACGTGATCGAATCAGAGATCCGTATAAGAACTAAAGTTGCCGGCGTAGCTCAAAGGATTAGTAAGCTTAAGTGGCAGTGGGCGGGGCACATAGCTCGTAGAACTGATGGCCACTGGGATAGAAAGGTTCTCGAGTGGAGACCACGCACCGGAAAATGCAATGTGAGATGACCTCCAACGAGATGGACAGAAGACCTGGTAAAGGTCGCTGGGAGTCGTTCGATGCCGGCGGCATATAACCGGTCCCTGTGGAAGTCTTTAGTGGAAGATGAGTGAGTGAATGAGTGCACATTGGGAGCAGGTTAAGTGGTAGTTTTGGTAGTTATATCTAGTATCGGGGAGTGGTTTGTTTTTAAATTGGTCTCGTTTATAATCAAGGTCCCTCCTCCTTTAGTATGCGAAACCGTAGAAATAATGATAAACAACTTACCAATGATAGCGTGTACGCGAACTGAGAGCTGTGTGCGCAAAACCAAGGCATTCTTGCGGCTGAAAAATAAAATTTATAGATTATATATATTTTTTTATCGATTAAGTCGGCAAACGAGTTGCCGAGCCACCTGGTGGTAAGTAGGCATCGCCGTCCATGGACAGCTGCAACACCAGAGGAGTTGCTGATGCGTTGCCGATACTTAGGAGCCCCTACGGATTACAGAGTGCCAGAGCCGCTGCAACCGAGGGAAATTGGCTCTTACGTGCAAAAGTCGAAACACAAAGTGCTTTACTCTACAGCCTCCGACGTAAGGGTGGTCGCCAGCCAGTCAAACCCGAAGAGGTCCTACCATTGAGCGAGTCAGATATTTTCACGCCTCTTACGGGATGCCTATCTGTAGGGCAGTAGTATTCTAGCCCGTCCCCACACGGGGAAGATTACATACATAGTTTTAAACGAATTCATATTCAAAAATAAGTTACCGAATCACTCTATATCACCTAATGTAGACCTAAATAGGTATACCGGTGAACTGTACACCTTAGCCTAAGCTTTGTAATAGCCATTTAATAGGGGGCGAGCCTATTGCCATTAACCGGATATCAATCCAAACACCGGGATATACCACTAGGTAAATAAAACTTTCCTCGACCATGAAAATAGAACCCGGGACCTCTAGTTTAACAGTCAAGCGAGCAGACGGATCACCTGATGGTATGCGATTACCGCCGCCCATGGACACCCGTAACACCGGAGGAGTCACAAATGCGTCACTCCGGTCGAGCCGGCCCATTCGTGCCGAAGCATGGCTCTCCCACGTAAAAGTACCACCACTACACTACCACTAGACTAATGAGGCAGTCCTCAGGTCCTAAAAATATGTAAATAATATCTAAATACCCATGTCCACCCAGCAACATACTGGAAGCCGACCTTAACATATATAGTTGGGATCAACTAGGATAATTCAAGGTCATTAACAGCCTTGGCGCATATCACGAATCCCATGGCCATCCATGACTTTTAGGCAAGGAAAGCCAAGTTAGGTTTGCAGTCAGTACGAGTCCGATAAACCCTGCCGCGTCCCCGGGTGGCAGACGATCCATGAAGATTTTCCGTGCCACAAAAAAGGATAATGGTCAGTAAACATACATATGAGTCTGAAATTGACTTAATTGAGCGAAATATCCATTGTAGTAGATAATAATTCTCTAAATTAGTGTGAAATTGTTTCGTTATTCAATATATTTTGGCAAACCAATACGTAATACTTTTTGACAACATTAATAATAAAATCGCCTGATAATGATATTGTATAATTTAACTATCTTTTTGGTTATTTTTTGTTAAGATTATAAAGTTATTTTAGTGAAGTAATTCTATGCGGGCAGGATTCGAACCTGCGTCTTGTGGCTTCAGTCGTACGACATCTAACTGTAAAGTAAGTCATGTCGGTTGAGAAGCAAAGTAACTTGCTTTTCAATCAGAATGTGAAGGCAAATTTCGGTCTGACGCCCACCCGTCAGATCGAAATTTGACTTCACGCACGGTGGCTTAGTGGTCATAGCGTCTAGAGTATTTAACCAGAAGACGCAGGATCAAATCCTGCCCACAGTCGAATTTTTCCTTCACTAAAATAACTTGTATAATTTAAGATATCCGTATATTGATATGATATGGGATTTTGAACCGTTCTAAACTCACAGGTTGTCTTCAATGACTTCATGGTCTTCGTTCTCCGACATATCATAGTCCCAATCCAGGAGGTTCAAGTTCACTATCCCAACTTCTTCTTCCGCTATACCAGAATCCACAGATAAATTGTGTCTTAATTTTCTGTTTAGTACCGAACACTCGAGTTGTGCATTTCCCCCGGCCGAGTCGGATCGTGTGAAGTTTCGCATGTCATCTCCCATTTTCCTCCCACAAATTGTCTACCTATGTATCTACAGGCTGGTTTATTCAATTTTGTATAAACTTTTCTAGTTTTTACTATTATGTCGATACAAAGTATTATATTTATTTAAATATTTATCGTCATATTATTATTGTCACATTTAAAATCGTATTTTTATTGGCATAATTTAAGGAAAAATAATTAGATCAAATAAATAAATTTTAAGTTACGCAAAAGTAATGCGGCGTTACACGTTTTTTAATGTTTTTATCACTGTTTAGAGGTTTTATTTCACGGATGACCATATTTTGCTGGAGATGTTTCTCCCGGCGCTCCTAGCTTCTGACTGCGGCGATCGCGCGTATAGTTAATACAATTTTACACCACACACATAGCCTATGTGTACCTATGTGACATATGTACACAAATTCACACACATGGATGCAATGTCCGGTAATTTTCAAATAAATGATTCCACTGTAGGGTCCTGTTCCGTCTTCCTTCTGATGTCAGTATGATGATAATTTGATTGCATTTTGCTTGCAGTAGTAGTGTGTTTTTCTGCATACTTCTCGCAATGTATATTACTCGTATAAATGTATATTTTATTTGACTTTTATTTAAAGCGTAAATATACCAATCTTCCAATTGCGATGAAACTTTGGCAAATTCTTGTGAGTCCACCTAGAAAGGTTTTTTTTTAATCAAGCAATTGGACGTTGGGTAATCAAAGGTAAGGTCAACCAAAAAGTATGTCATATAATCGCAATAGTACTTTATCCGACGTGTCATTTTCTTTGGCTTAAGGTAATACAGCCTGTATATACATTTTCTTAGTGTAAATTCATTGTTTAAGCGAAGACTAGGTTTTTGTTAACGTTCGACTTCATCGCGATTGAAATAGAATCGAAAAAATGTAATTGAACATAACGCGATGGTTTCGCTCGCTGCTAATACCCATACTTTCTACCATGACGTTAGTAACAAGTAATTACGTGGAATAATTATATCCAAACCCTATGACAGACAAAACACAGACATTAACCAGGCACAAATCCAGACTTCGAGCTGCTACCTACTGAGAATTTTATAGAAAAACCTAATAACACTTTGCTCGACCTGGGGATCGAACCCAGGACGTCTAGCGTAGTTAGTCGGGACCACTACACTAATAAGGCAGTCAATTACTAATAAATAATACCCAGCTAAAGAGCAGCATTCCCTTCCCACAACCTAAAAATATTGGCGTTAACACATGGTGATCCAGCTTCAGGCACTTCCTCTTCCAAAGCTGGGTGTTTCTGCGATACCGGAGAAAACCCAAATGGTGAGTTAAAAAAAAACATGGAAATGGAATCTTGAAAAGTTAAATTGAATTGTAAAAATGAACGAATTAACGCTCGATAACGTATAAACCGCGAAATGTGCGTTTACCCGGTTACTAGTGTAACAGTAACCTAAATAAATCTACATGTGTCGAATCCGGCGCTGATCTATTTTAGGTATCTTGGAAAATAGTGCGATGACCTTTGGAAGTCGCTGGATTAGCCCTAAATAACTGATATAAATCCCCTCGGCAAACCTTATTCCAAAATAAAGTTTGTTCATGTATCTTGGCTTGATGATCAGATAGGCTTAGCATAGCTAAAATGATCGCTTGCCAATGCCCAATCTTCTCACAACTATCAGCTTCGACCCACAGAGCAACCAAATATTTTTGTTCATGTAATTTTAGGATACAGATCACCTTTAATACACCGTGAAATTTAAATGGTTGTTATCTCGCAGCAAAACGAACGTAGTAATGAATAGGAACAACTTTTACTATGGGAGCGATCCTGAAATATGAAAAATAAAAACAGTTGTTCGATATATTTTGATCGTGATCCTTTAGTATGGTACAGCAATTTACGTGGGAGAGCCATGCTTCGGCACGAATGGGCCGGCCGGAAAACCGGCGTTAAACAACGCTTACGTTGTGTTTCGCCGAGTGAGTGAGGTTACCGGAGGCCCAATCCCCTTTTAAAGGTCGGCAACGCACTTGTGACTCCTATGGTGTTGCGGATGTCCATGGGCGGCGGTAATCGCTTACCATCAGGCGATCCGTCTGCACGTTTGCCCTCCTATCCCATAAAAAAAAAATATTTCAGGTTCAGTCCCATAGTAAAAGTTGTTCGTATTCTATTTTCTACGTAATGGTATTTATTCCATACATACCATTACATCCATATTTTTCGAAGAGTTATGCAGGGGTGTATACCCATAGTTCGCCGACATGGCTAGGTCCCATATCATACGGTTCGGAAAAGCCTAGGAGGATGGATTAGTTATAACCTCGATGTTACTTTATGCACATGTCACAGTTTATCCTATCTATACCTACATATAAAATGCTTTGTTCCGTATGACTGACTGACGGATCAACGCACAGCCTAAACCGCTGATCGTAGAGACTTGAAACTTGGAGGGTGTGTGCTTTGTATGATGTAGGCATCCGATAAGAAAGGATTTTTGGAAATTCAATCCTTAAGGTAGTGAAAAGGGGGGTGAAAGTTTGTATGAAAGTCTGTCATTTTTAACGGGTGAAACAGCGGGGTACGACTAGTATTATTATGTATGGGAACTGAAGGGGAGCTGGGTAGTGCCGGAACAAAACAATAAACGGTGTTAGGGGGACCAACGACGCAGTTTTATTCAGGGTACAAATTATTTAATTTGTCCTATCCTAACAGTCATAAAAATCCATGCGTAATAACTTAACAAAACATTATACCTCATTGTATCTCTGCCTAACCATTTGGGGATACTATAATTTAAATTATTTTAATGACACGTTTGGCGTAGCGACTGAGAGATTAGCTTTTGCACCGCCTCACATGCTACCACTTTACACATGTTGTCGTTTCGATCCCCACACGGAGCAAATATTTGTATGGCTTACGGGTAGTTGTGCCAGTCTGGGTTTTTGTGTATGTGAGAATTTGTGTTTGTAAAAGGCACCGACGATAAAGGAGCAAATTCCAGAGTGGAGCAACGTTTTTTTTTGTAAAAAGTCTAATACATAAAGTATTACTTATACCTAGACGACGTTATCATTTTATCAGTCGTTACCTGTTATTGTCATTTTGTTCTAAATTTTGTAATCAGATCTTTTACTTGATTTTATGGGACCACCTCTGAAGTATGACCTACCGATCCATAAAAGAATCATCAAAATCGGTTCATAATTGACGGAATAATCGCGTAACAAACGTACAAAAAAACATACGGTCCTATTGAGAACCTTTTTGAAGTCGGTTGAAAAATAATAAGTACATAACATACATAATACATAATCAACCCATTATATTGTCCCACTGCTGGGCACGGGTCTCCTCTCAGAATGAGACGGATTAGGCTATAGTCCACCACGCTGGCCTAGTGCGGGTTGGCAGACTTCACACGCCATCGAGAAAATCTCTCAGGCATGCAGGTTTCCTCACGATGTTTTCCTTCACCGTTTAAGCGCGTGATAATTAACTATTAATACGCACATGACTTCGAAAAGTCAGAGGTGCGTGCCTTGGGTTCGAACTCGAGACCTTTGACTTGGCAGTCCAACGGTCATACCACTAGGCTATCACTGCTTTAAATAATAAGTACCATGTCACAATCAAACCCGCTGTCACGAGACCACTAGACTAATAGGGAAGTATATACATTAATAAAAAATACGTCCCCACATAAATAAGTATTACACCTAAGTAATTGACATACCTGTCTTGAAGACCTTCGAGTTCTTCATCCTGCTCGCCAAGAGTCGAGTCCAGATCGAGATACGGTCCATAGTCGCCGTCTTTGAACACTTGCAGCGTCGCGTCATCTAGCTGAAACAAGAAAAGAATACCGTCATAATCTTACTTTTTCGGGTCTAATGGTAAAAAGTCATCGCCACGCATGGACAATGGAAATATTTTATCGATCTATTACTCGTATTGCTGAATTATATACCTAAAATTGAATGCTGAAATAGTTCATATTATAAATATCTGATATTAATTCCGGAAATTCTGGGATATAAATATGATAACCTAATATTATTATTTTATACAGCTTCTGCATTATAATAATTTAGTGATAGAATAATGTACAAGTTAGGTACCTAAGCAACACAGAATTTTAGAGGAACATGAAAAAAAGCAATAAAGTCAAATAGGTAGTAAGATTCTTAGCGATTTTTTCTCGCAAAGATCGCTTAACAGATACTGAATGGAAATATTTTGCTTCGAACTTATATAAATCTCGGTAACTAAACCATAGCGAGCGACTTCTAATTCGACGCTAACGCCATCTATTTGAAACGACATCAGACTTGGTACAAAGTCGGATCGCAGTAATTGAAAATTATATTCTTTTGGTTTTAAAAACTTGATTCGATATAAATTATACCTATAGCATGTCTAAAGATGTGTGTCATAAATTCATAATAATGAAAAAAGGGGGCAAATAATTCGTAGCCAGTCAGCAGTCGGCTGCGTAGCGTTCGTAACTTCGTAGCGACATCAACTTATCTACGGCTCTACGACCTTTTCGATACTGTAATAAATTTAAATTTGACATGGCAAACTTTTAGGATTAATTTCTTTCGATCTCAGGAAACTATTGTCAGAAAGGTTATTAATCCCAGTCGAAGGTTAAAGCAATTTTTAACCTACCTAGATAGGGTATTTGGTAGACTTAAAAATAGAAAATAGACTAGAAATATAGTTCTACATTAACATAACATCATGCCTGTATTCCTCGAACGGTTAGGCAGAGGTGACCTACCTTCTAATTTACACCCACAATTTGCTCTTTTAAAACGGTTCGGCGGAGCTTGAATTACTCACAAAAACATAATGTTTGTGAGCAATTCAATGTAATCCGGAGAATATAATCTATCAGCTTATACAATTATTATTCGAATTTAGATACCGTTAATCTACGTTCCTAGGGTACCCTATTTCGTCTATTACTACTTCACTGGAAATAAAAGACCGGAAAATCGTACCAAACTTGGTAAAGTTATCAAAAATTGCATTCGCTTACATTTATTTCCAGTGAAGTATTTTGGACGGAATGGTAGATTAAGAACCTAGATTAACGGTATCGGAATCCGAATAATAACAGAACTTGATTAAATTGTGTTTTTGATTTGATTGTAAGAGAAATTCGGTCCGCCAGGACTCCTAAGAGTCGAAGTAAGAATGGAACGATTTTCCGGTCTTTTATTTCCAATGAAGTAGTATTAGGCGGAATAATAACATAATTTGATTAAATATTGTTTGGATTACGATTTATTTTGGTATTTACGTTTCTATGGACAATTCTATGCTCAATTCAATTCCGGCCTCCGCCGGGCCCTTAAAAGATACAAATAAAATGTTGTGCACATATAATCTGTGACCAGCATATCTTATAGTACCTATTTACAATTCCAAGAAAATATGGGTTTTCGGAAAATCATGGAAAATGGAATTGGCAATAATCTAAGTTGCCAGCAGGTGAGTTAGAAATTAGGTACATTTTAACAAGGAAAATAGATTATACGAGATTCTTAATCCCGGTTTAGGTATCGACTTTACAAACCACATTCTACGATGTAAGTAGGATTGTAATTTATTTATTTATTTGGTTAGCCAACAATTGTCTACACCAGAACAATCACATAATAATAAACAATAAAATATATTTTTTGATAGGTGTGACAATTACTTAAAGGCTAACATAACATGCACAAATTCAGTAAACATAACTATATAATTTCGTTAATAATGAATAAAAAAAATTAAATTACAATTAAAATTAATTGTTGAAAATTAAAAATATACGCATAAATTATGCAATTATTTAATTTAATTCATCATCACCATCAGCTTATACTAGTCCCCTGCTGGACGTAGGCCTCCGCCAAAGTGCGCCATTTCACCCTGTCCTCGGCTTGTCGCATCCAACTTCGTCCAGCCACCTTTCGCAAATCACTACTCCATCTTGCCCCTTCACGGAGGGCGTGACACTACGTTTTCCGAGTCGCGGTCCCCACTCGATTGTAATTACGTCAGTTGAATAAAGTAATATTGTTTTATGATATTTATTAGTGGTCCCAAGCGCGACTGAGTTTGAAGTTAGGCCCGGTTAATGGCAACAGGCGACTCCTTTATTATATGGAACCTAAATATACGGATGAACTGTGAGTGTACATTAGTACCTACACCTCTGTCTAACCCTTCGGGGAATACAGGCGTGATGGTACCTATGTAGGTATAAAGTTGTATGTAAGCGCCATCTATAAAGTAGTGTAAAAAATTCTATATAAAGTGCTGGCCATTGCTACGTTAAAATTACATGTTTTGCGCACAGATGGCGTTGCATGGTATTTACGAAGCTTGATTTTAAGAATAATTCGCCTTTGGTATAATTTCTGAAACAAAACTGAGGAGGTGAATGTTAATATACATACACCTGTATGTCCCAAAGAGTTAGGCAGAAGTGTAGGTACTTATATAAACGCACATTTCGCCGGTACCTATGCAAGCCTATGTTTAGGTCCCATGTAATAGGGGGGTAACCTGACCAATTGAATCGAGGGTATAATGAATAACGTACCATTGAATTTTGTCACTGAATTAATTAACAGTAGACTCATGTATTTCTAATAAAACAACCTACAGTAAATTATTTAATTTTGACGTAAGTAGCTAAGAAAGGTATGTTAACTTGCGGACAATATACGCGTACAGCGTACTATAAATATAAATAAAATAAATATTATAACTGGATTAGGTATCTTTTTTTATGGGATTTCGTACGAATCGCCTGATGGTAAGCGATTACCGCCGCCCATCGACACCCGCAACACCAGAGGAGTCGTGTGTTAGCCAGTGCGGCTGTAATTTGCAACATGGACAGTTAAGGAGGTATTTTTTTTTTCGGAATTGTTAAATCGTAAAAGGACAGACAACTACCTATTTTATCAACTATCAACATAATACCTAATATTATTAACTTCATATTCATATTCCGAATCAATTAAATAGAAATTAGTTTATCGGTCTACATAAATAATACCTAGTAGGTATAGATACATAGGTCTTCTTTTATATTGCGCATAATTTAATAACATAATCTGAGATATACCTATCAATATATTATATTATTCGTAGATGTTAAAGAATCACTGCAAGAAGTGTACAGGACACACAAATAATATTTTTTGGATCATAAAAAAGATACTATAATGTATCTAAATATATACAAAACTCAAAGGTGACTGACTGACATAGTGATCTATCAACGCACAGCCCAAACCACTGGAGGGATCGTGCTGAAATTTGGCATGCAGGTAGATGTTATGACGTAGGCATCCACTAAGAAAGGATTTTGATAAATTCTACCCCCAAGGGGATAAAATAGGGGATGAAAGTTTGTATGAAACTTTGTCAATTTTTAACCGATCGGGCTGAGACTTTGCATGCATATAGCTACTATGACGTAGGCATCCCCTAAGAAAGGATTTTGATAAATTTCGACCTATGTAGGGGTGAAATAGGGGATGAAAGTTCATATGGAACAAAGTAACTATACCACGCGGACGAAGTCGCGGGCAAAAAGTTAGTTTTATTACATACTTAAATTGAATGAGTTTGTCTCAACACCACATTGATCTTAGCGACCTGGATGCAGCTGATTTGCTTTGAGCATATTTTGTAGCCAGGTGGCTAAAATAATAATATGATAAACTGCCTCATTAGCCTAGTGGTACGGAGCGCGACTGTTACGCTACAGGTCCTGGATTCCGTTGCCAGGTCGGGCAAAGTGTTATTAGGTTTTTTTTTTGAAATTTTCAGTAGCCGAATTTTACCGTGGGAGAGCCACGAATGGGCCGGCTCAGCTGAAGTGATACCACGACCTCGGTTGTGTGCCAGGATCGTAGCTAGTGATAATCTAGTCTCTGCCTACCTCAATGGGAGACAGGCGTGAAAACATGTACATGTTTTATACTTTGTTATACAAGTCACACAAGGGTTTTCTACACTAAAAAAAACATTTATCTACTTTTTTATAAAAGTTTTTAAATACTTACTTACCTATAAATTTCGATAGGTGGGTATTGTAAGTAGTTCTATTTTCAAAATGGTATAGTGAAACATAATGACATATTAATATCGATTCGTAGATATACTGTTCACAGACGTTAACATTTCCACGATGTGTGATTTGGCAATGTTCCAACCGGTACCTGTGTGAAATACAAGCAAGTCATGGAAATAGTCTAAAATGCAATAAAAAATCCCTAAACACTGTTGCTATCAAGCGAATCTCTGAAATACATGAATCATAGTGATTCATGATAGTCATACATCATCATCACGCCCATATTTCCCGAAGATATAGGCTATGTACTAATGTACACTCACAGTGCGCCGATATGTTTTTAGGTCCCTCTAACAGGGGGCGAGCCTATTGCCATTAGCCGGGCACAAATCCAGCTGCTACTGAGAATTTCATAGAAAAACCCAATAACACTGCTCGACCTATACACTACCGTAGTAGTCGCGCTTGGGATCACAGGCAGTCTAGATAATGATAATGAGAAATAGTTATTGTGAAAATAATCGTGTTGTATCTGAGATTCGGAGACTACAGTTGAACCGCTTGACATGAATCATAATAATGATTCATATTAGAAAATCTGTACTCACTTTAGGGCAAGTGCTATTTTTACTCAGTATGAGTCTGAAATACCTACCCTGCCATCTCCTCAGGTGGCAGAAGAACCATGAGGACTAATTATGGATTGATTTCAGAAACATCGCTCATTTTGATTAGGGTTGTTGAGGAAGTGGTTGTGAAGAAGAGGATGCGGATGAGAAAGTATTAGAAATACGTTTTGAGGAAGTGGATGAGGATGAGGATATGAGGTGGAGGGCAGTCCCTCCACCTCATATCCTCATGCGGATGAGGAAGATAGAATCTGTGATTCAAAATTAAAAATTAAAGTACAAGATCGATTACGAATGGGCCCTTTAATTTTTAGAAAAAATAAGGAAGCGGATGAGGAAGAGGAATATTTTATGCCTTATTTTGAGGATGTGGAAGAGGAATCCTCATCAACTTTAATTCTGATTAATGGATCTGATTGTTTTTTACAAGCTGCGACAAAATTTTATTGCAGCTTTATCTCGTACCTAGCTTTAGTTTCGGAATGACTTCACACTCCATCGAGAAAATCTTTCAGGCATGCAGATTTCCTTCACCGTTTAACAGAATGATAATTAATTCTGAATACACACATGATTGTGATAAGTTAGAGGTGCGTGGCTAATAGGATTCGATTTAGAGGCCTACGATGTTGCGTGGTGATTTTACTAGGCGTAAGCATACTGCGTCCTAGTAGTCCTAAACGGGACTGTTATGCTAGACGTTCTGAGTTCGTTTGGACAAAGCGTGGACATAACTTGTCATCCCAAAATTACGGGATTTAAATATTCACATTCGATCAAATATTACCGAAATATAATTTACAACTGACCCTAAAAGTGTCACTACTTTTTTAACTATATATACATAACTAGTTTTTATTAATAGAATAGCCAACTCAGTAGTCCTGGGTAACTTCATCACTTTTTAGTATTTTACATACCTAATTTAAAGCAGACAGGTTTTTGTCGTTTTTTTATAAGATAGGAGGGCAAACGAGCAGACGGATCGCCTGATGTTCAGCGATTACCGCCGAACATGGACACCCGCAACACCATAGGAGTCACAAGTGCGTTGCCGACCTTTTAAAAGGGGATTGGGCCTCCAGTAACCTCACTCACTCGGCGAAACACAACGTAAGCGTTGTTTAACGCCGGTTTTCTGTGAGACCGTGGAATCACTCCTGTCGAGCCGGCCCATTCGTGCCGAAGCATGGCTCTCCCACGTAAAAGTATTAGTATTTCAACGTATTAGGCGAACTATAGTTACTAGTGTATAAAATTATTCAGTTAGCATGTATGGTTCTTAATTATAACAAAAATAAATCCCATTTAGCGTAATGTTTCATAAAAATCTGTTACATTGCATTTTATACCTTATGACTTGTATATATTTGTATTTTGCGTTTCGGTCAGTCAAAAAGGGGAGGAGATTCTAAATACAAGAGCGGTAGCCGCAGCGATAGTTTATCAGTCCGCGCGTCAAGGTTGACCGCCCAGCGCTCGCGGTATGTACTTACTTTCAAGTTCACGACCCACGAATAGTAACCATTCTAGCTAGATTATCTATATTATGAAACTAGTATCGTGGAAGGCTGACGGAAGGTATAATTTTAATAATTGTACATAATAAGCACACATACCACCACGCCTGTATTTCCCGAAGGGTAAGACAGAGGTATAGTAATACGTACAGTTCGCCCATGTAATAGGGGCGAGCCTATTACCACTGGAAACTAGTCTATTGTAATGATGATGGTAAGTAATATGTTTTAGCCGATTGTTGAACCCTGGCTAAGAATGGTTGAGGACATAAGTCCACTATATTTTCCTATTGTAGCTTAGCAGATGGCCACTCAGATCTGCTTTCCTGATGGTATTTTCTTTCACATGCTAAAGTGATGATTAATCTCTGATTCGAACACGAACTGATCGCACACGAATTCTTATTGTATTTTTTTATATTAAACTAGCGACATGCGCGTTGCGTCGTTCCTAAGAGTCGTAGCGTGATGTTAAATAGCTCAAAACCTTCCTCATGAATCACTCCGTTCATTAGTGAAAACCGCATGAAAATTCGTTCCGTAGTTTTTGAGGTTATCGCGAATAGATAGATAGATAGACGTGGCGGGGACTTTGTTTAAAAATATGTAACGAATGCGTTTCTGCTCTTATCAAGTCGTCAAAATGAAGCAAAATCAGCTGGAACTCGGTGCCTACCTATCAGGTTTCAATTATAAATTAATTACCAATAGTATGTAAACTTAACCCTTCACCCAACTCGATAATAGTGCTATATGCGGCAAGATAACAAGTTTATCTACCAATAGGTATCTAATATTCTGATTTTATCTTCACCCTCCTGGGTGACACCAGGTTAACGTGAAAGAACTGACTTTAATTTGTTTCGTGATCAATTTATTGAGTAGCCGGCGAATACCTACTGTCTCATTTTATATGGATTGTGCAACTTCATGGATATTTTTTTTCCAAGCCACTTTATTACTAGATTATTGTTAGGATATCGGTGCTATTGTTCTACTGATGTGCATGAAGTAGAGTGGAGGACTTTAACTTATTTGAGTAAAGTTTGATATGATGATGTAACATTCTCAATTTTTTTTATGGAATAGGGGGCAATCGAGCAGACGGATCGCCTGATTGTAAGCGATTACCGCCGCCCATGGACAACCGCAACACCAGAGGAGTCACAAGTGCGTTGCCGGCCTTTTAAAAAGGAGTACGCTCTTTTCTTCAAGGTTTGAAGGTCGTATTGGTCCAGAAATACTGCAGGCGAAAGTTCAATAAAACGTTTCCAGCAACACGCAGTCAACATAATATATTACTAGCTTCTGCCCGCGACTTTATCTGCGTGGACTTTAGAATTGGGTCCGACCTGGATAAAAAGTCCATCCAGATCCGTTCAGCCGTTTTGACGTGAAAGAGCAACAAACAACCATACATCCATACTCATAAACTTTCACGTTTATAATATTAGTAAGGATATTATATAAAGAATATAAAAATAGAAATTAGATGGTGTTATAATGCAATCTAGTAGAAATGATCTCGAGGCCCACTCGACCTAAATATGACACATAAATAGTGCGCTCCCTTAGTGCAACACACACGCTCACAGTTCGTTTCCAGGAACACCCGGACGACATTATTTTTGGCAGATCTAGTAATACGATGACACAGTTATGACACATCAGAGGAAGTAAGGTCAGAGGGGTCTGTAGGACAATATTGTTCAGGAAGATTTTGTTGACTGTTTGAATTGCTAGACCGATTTTTGAAAAAAATATAATTGCGATCGACATTTATCATCACAACTTTGAGTTTACCGGTCAAATACTGAACCCCCACTCAATTTTAAGTTACCTTTTATTAATTCAAGTCAAACTGACTGACAGATTGAGACATTATGACTTCTTAAAATTGCCGTTGGAGTATTTGGCTATAAGTACTTATATCATTGGATTGATGGATGCGTTTGATGTACATAAAATTAAAACTTCCAAGTCCTTACTATTAAACAATCAACCTTAATTACTTATAGTTACTCGTAGTAGCAACGAATTACAAAGCATTATTTTCACATTTTAAAATGCAAAATGAAAGTGAATATTTTCAAGGATAGGCGTAGCGTAAAATATTCTCAGTTAGCATTTCGGTGCATAAACATTAATATTAAAGATAAAGTTACAATTTCGCGTATATCTGAACATGAATAATAATCTTCTGATGAACTCAACGAGGAAAAGAAAGATTAAACTATGAGTAATATAGTCATAAAGAGTGATGTACACTACTATTGTTATTTTTATTTGTATATACCCGTGTTAATTTTGTTTAAGAACATACTGAACTGACAGCGGCTGGCAGTTATCGACAAGCAGCTCCATTTAAAAAATACGCATTACAAATTTATTTAAATTGTAATTCGAGACTTGTGCTACACACCAAGTCATATATTTCGATATAAGCGGAACTGTCATTGTACGGAGAAAAATTCCCCGTGTGGGGACGGGTTAGAATACTGTTCCTCACTGCCATTCGGATAAGCATCTAATATCTGATTGGCTCGGTGGTAGGACCTCTTGGGGTCTGACTGGCTCGCAACCAGCTTCTCAGCTTATACTGTAAATGTACAGCTTGATGTGAAGCCGTGTGCACTATGTAAGCATAGTAGTTCTCAGATGTCTAGCTTATGAGGAACTAGATGGCAAGGGAGGTCATTGTCGATTCCTGGTATGGTTATTAGAATGAATCGCTCATTTTTTATATCTATATGCAAGAAGAAGAAAGATGAAAAGATTTTAGAAGTTTTTTCTTCGTCATTATTATCAGCATCATCATCTCAGTTACCTTCCACTGTTCGGCAAGGATTTACTTTGGGAATGATTAGGCTAAAAGGTTTTGCTTAGTCGAATCTAAATTGAATCGAATTAAAAGTATAAGTAGCTTAACTGTAATATATTTAAATATATAATTGAAAAGCACTGGTGTCGTTTACTTATAACATAATTATTTTCTTTTCTATGACATATCTTTTTTTTTTGTTCGTGATAGGCTTACGCTTGACCGCCAGTTTGCCTGATGTTAAGCTATACTGCGATCTACGAATCTATCTATCTATTTTATTTTATATCTATTTTAATAAGTTGCACTGTTTTCTAACAAATTACATCTTTAAATTAAAAAATGACATTTGTCTAACAATTTTGACTGATTTCATCGTCCACAACTTTTTCGAATCTCAGATAAATAATCCCGAATATGTCAGTTCAGTCTCTGGAAAAAATAAATGATTTTAAACCATTAGACTGTTATTTTGCTGAGCTGTGTAATTGAGATTGCGGCGCAAACGGGTTGTGGTCAGGTGTTATGACAATAAGAACAGGTTCGCTACTCGGCAAAGGGAGCAGGTCTAATGAATGTTATACTTAAGTGAGTGTTTACTTATATAGCTACTAGCTGTTACCCACAGTTTCACTTGCATCCTAAAGGGCCTTTTTCTCTATTCTTCAAGACAAAAGATCTAAGGGCCACTTCTTAAATATGTTTGTTGTGTATTGTTCATTGAAAATTTGTATTTAAATACAATTTATTTAAATATGTTTCAGAAGTTGGTGCAAGTGGGTCTTAATGACTTTCCGCAGAATACAATCTATCTCCTTGCCCAATTTTATCGAAGTTCAGAAAGGGTTTAGACTTGTAACGGTACAGATAATAAGAATTGTTTTAGCATTTACGAGTAACTATAGGTAATATAAGTATGGATTACTGCTATAGCTGTAGTATTTTATGAAAATGTGAGAAACTTCTTGGATCACAAATTTACATTAATAATATATAAATCATAAAAAAATCTATAGTCTATGAGTTACACAATAGTTCAAACTGTGTCAAAAAGATTAGCCGATCCGGATTCCGATCTAATCTTAATGACTTGGACACATTTGACGTTGTTTTCGTAATTTAATATTTTGACTTATAGTCCTACAATAGATTTTTGCTTATGGTCGAACTCTTTGGTCGGGTATTACTGAGGTATTACTACGTACTACTGAAGTACAAACTACGCCTTGACAGTGTCATTTAAGTGTCAAAAGATCTTCGTAGTGTTTAATTTGCTATCATCATCATCAGTCTATAGCAATTCACTGCTGGACATAGGCTTCCCCGAATGTACGCCATTTCACCCTGTCCTCGGCTTGTCGCATCCAGCTTCTGCCAGCAAGCTTTCGCAAATCATCACTCCATCTTGCCGGAGGGCTTATATGCTACGTTTGCCGAGTCACTGTCACCACTCAAGAACACATCAACCCCTGCGGTTGTCTCCTCCTCCTCTCCTAAAGATATGGCCACGCGCAGTGTCTACTCAAACGCTACCTACTGAATGAATTTTAAGACGCCATTTGAATGAATTTTGATGCAAGTCAAATTTACCGTGACAGCAGTACAGCACGGAACTTACGTTATCTTTTAATTGATTCGAGTAGCATTTACATTGGTTCTAAATATTTAATTAAGAGATTTGGAGTATTGAGCACATTTTACGAATTAGACCAGCCTGTATTTTATTTTAGCTAAATATTTGAAATAAAATTTTGTAAAGAGGCAAAAAATATATTCTGTTGTTCGATAAGTTATTTAATAAAGATTGAACAAGCCAAGTCTATTTTCTATTAAGCGTTAGTACTTTTCTATCATCATCCTAGCTTTTAAACAACTACGCTGAAACCGGCTTCCAGTATATCCAGTTGGGTTGAATATCCGCCCAAGTTACGTTACGATACTAAAAAAAAATACAGGCTGGTCTAATTCGTATCAGGTCTTTACAAGCCGTGGCTAAAACAAATGATACGCACAATAATAAGTGACATTTCACATTATGTCATACCACCTGGACGAGGTGCGCGGGAGTATTTAGAACGTATAATTTTAGCCAAATACCGCGATGAGTAAGACCGGTATTAGTAATAGTGTTTACTTCCATCACATTTATAACACTGGACTAATATTAGACTGCTTTTATGTAACAATTTTGTTCTACAGCTCATAAAGCGATTCCTAATTGATTTCTTCCTTAACCCAGCAGTACCTGATATTAATAGTACTCTATAACTAATACTTGCAAGCATGTACTTAGCGTTAGTATATTCTATGTATCTATCTACCAAGACAAGGGATATACCGGTCTTTAAGACAAAAATCTGTTTTATCGTATAAATATTAAGAGTCATGCTATGCAACAGATAATTTTAAATCTGTTCCCAAAAAAAAATAGCAGGTACTATATGAATTAATTGTTATAATCCTCTATGGGGTCACTGTTCTTTAATGAAATGATAAAAACTGCTAATACCGTTCATGAAGTATTTCTAACAGAATATCAGAATGTCCTACCAAGCTAATAAATAGCTCATTTGATGGACATGCTTTTACGAATGCAGCGATAGACATTGCGGTGTGGTGTGCCAATATTCACACGGAAGGAGGTCGCTTATTATATTTACCTCGCTATAAAGATTATGAATATATAAACCAATATCATTATTATCAGTAGTAAACAAAGACGATTATTGTTTAATACTCGCACAAAAAAACGTTAATTTATTTTCTTTAGCTATAGCTCTTTTCTTTTTAATCAGTCATTTCTTGTTATCAACCAGCGATTATCAGTGACTGATTTTAACGTCAATATTTACGTGCTGCTCGGGTGCGTGTATCCAAGAACAGCGAAGTAAACGGCGATTGTTTTTTTAATTAACGAAGGAGGTCGCAGTCGTGTGTTATTGCAAGTAATAAAAACTGTTTTCGGTATTTAAACTCCAATAAAAATACGATAAACATTGTGTTATAACACTCACCCGATGTGGGGCCTGCAGGAGGCGATGTACGGCAGCTATTTGATAGGACAGAGGTATGGTCGTGTTGAATGTGTGGTACAGCGGCCGCGGAGGCTCCCGTACATTGTATTCCATAAAAGGATCCAGGTCATCCAGATACTGAACTCGGCACACGAACGAATCTGATCCGATATCTCTCATTGTTCCGTTTACCCTGTTGTCATTCACTTTCAACAGTTCAATCATTGTGTCGAGGCACTTACTTATAAGATCACAGTTTTAATCACATTTTACACTTAAACGAACCTGATAAGATTAAAAACGCACAAATTACAAAACGCTATTCGAATGCGATCACAAAGTAGTGTTGGGAGCCGGTCTTTGATATTTTTTAATTTTCCGTGGAGGTATTATCTTTTCCAGTGACGAACGTGATCGCGCGCGCGCGCCGACTGACGTCCACGTTATGTTTTGGAGAACTCACGTTTGCATCTGATCGTTGTTCCACGATAAGCGTACCAGCTGTTGTGATTTTTAACAGCACGAAGCAAGGCTTTGTTTAGGTGCAGACACTAACAAAATATATTATTCTTTGGAAATTACAAGGCAAAAAGGTAAACTATAGTTACCTGGCTACTACCGATGCTGGCTGTAGAGTACGGAGAGTACCTACCCAAAAAATTTCACGTTTCTCTATACTCCATTTCTAAGAATATCAATAGAAAGACAAAACAGTTTTTATTTAACAACATTGGTGTAGAAGTAGGAAGGTACCTCGCGGAAATTAAATAAACTGTACAATTTCACAGTTCATACTATTACATAGACATTTTAATAGATTTTTCTCATAAACGTGTACTTTGCGTATAGCGTTCGATTTTACTTTACTTTCAAATTAATATTACCGTCCTTTTTTTAAACATCCGTTGAACAAAACTAAACTTGACTCTTGCTGAAAAGTCAACATCGTAATCATCATCAGCCTATATCAGTCCACTGCTAAAAGGTCAGAGAATCTGAGACTTTCAGCATTATTTACTGTTAACATTAAACGCTGCAAGTTAAGCAATAAGGAGTTGTGAGAAAAAAAGCGATGGGTCGTTTTCTATATGTACGTAAGCTGTATTTTGTCATCCAGCAACACCTTGTCAGCTGTTTTACAAGGTCAGTAAAGATTCTTGACACTGGTTTTCAACCCAGTTTAATATCTGACATAATTGTCACGAGGCCATGTCATTTTGCGATATATGGGTATTATAGACAGAGAGTATTGTAGACATAGTTCTTAAGTATAAATACAGAGTATCACAATGTATTTCAGAAATTCAATTCAATTCACTTTCAGGGGCCGTATTATGACGTGTTAATGCCATCATTTTTAGGTTGTAAGAAAGAGATGAGGCTGTTTAAAATGTAGAGCGGCATCTCTTTCTCACAACCTAAAAATGATGGCGTTAACACGTTATAACATAGCCCCAGCTCATTGTAGTGACTATTTGAATAAAACATCCGTCTTTATTTTAAAGTTTGGCTTCATATTGAAATTAATGTGTATAATAATATTTGTGTGGGATATTTAACGAAACAATTTTAAGTTTGTCAATTATTATGCGGTTGATAATTATTGTTGGTACACTGTTTAATAAAACATTACCTACCTATATCGTTTCAATATGTCTTATTGCTTTACAATAACACACTCGCAGGTAACTTCAGAAGGCATATAGGAATAGCTACGAGTAAGTAAGGCATTGGTTCGGCCACAAACTGAGCTGATAGCATTAACTGCTGTGGATTACGATGATGAAGAACGCGTCTCTTAACAGGTACTGATCGTATCTTTCACTGGTTTATTATTATCGAAAGTTGTAGAGGATATCATACCCTTGTATAAAAATTATAATCAAAACGCACCGTAGGTGACTGAAATGAAAAGTAGTCATAAACTCTACCAGTGGCTCACCAGGAATTCAGTAACCATGAGACTAGTGTATCCAACGTTTCTTTGTAGTACTCGTAATAGTAGTAATTTTAGTTCCTTACATCACCGCTAGAGGGTCTTCCCTACATAAAAATGACATTGGCGTCTAAAGTTCTGGGTAGGCTAGATAAATTTAAATTGGAAAACAATCAACGTCATTTATGACTAACTGTAAGTTTGCTTCTTTCAATAATGTCAACTGTTCTAGAGACGAGGAAGAGGGGAGTGGGAAAAACCGGAGAAATCAAATATAGGGATGTCACAGTCAGGGCTGTCTTAGGCCCCCTTGAATATAAGAGAGTTTGGGGCTCTTTTAGAAAGTTAATGTATGCCAATTATAAGAAAAGTAGGCACTTTCATTTATTGACTATGTTGGTAATAATAAATAAGGTTAGCTTTACAAAAATAATTTTTAAATAAGTAAATCAAAATAATATCGTTTTAATTTTTTTTAAAGATATTACTAATATTAAGTGCTATTAAAATATTTGTATATTTATTTATTGTCAGTTGGGACGAGTTACGTGTTATATTTTTATGATTCTTTTTGATAGGCCGGTGGGCCCCTATAAGGCCCTAACAGCCCTGGACCTCTGCCTTCTTGTGCCTTTATGGAAAGGATGGAACTGGTCACAGTGCAATTAATTTTCTATTTTGCTGAAGTGCACTTTAGTGCATAGTATAGTTATACACTTACGAAGGAGAAAAGGGAAATCCCATTAGCATAGGATTTTCCAATACGAAACATTCACTTGTTCGAGTGAAGACAGTTAACTGAATTAATTATTGTGATCGTTAGATCTCTGATTGTGACCACTAATTTTATAGACTTCGAGCAGTGAGCTTACACTAAACCTATTAAACAACTTTATACTAATACACATAAGATGCAAATTACATTGGGATTAACTAGATGAAACTGCCTCTTCATTCTAGTGGCCGCAGCAGTGCTGCGTTCGATTCCCAGGTCAAGCAGTGTCATTGGGTTATTCCTATGAAATTCTCAGTTGCAGCTCGGAGTTTGGATTTATGTCCCATTAATGACTGAAGATTTATAGATGATATTATGTTTAAATATGTTTTCATGTATAGTTTGTGCGATAGGAGGTACCTATCGCACAAACTATACATCACCCTAGTAACTCCAAGTTCTCCAATAGTAATTTTATATTATCGAAGTAAAAATATTGTATCAGAGATCTAATTATATAGGGCGCTTAGTCAGTTTAGTTATAGTGTCCTCTAAATAGTAGTTTCAAATTTCCTCTTGAATATAATTTAGGCGTTGTAAGACCAAATCGACCCTTAAAGTAAAGATCGTTTCTGAAAGACCCGCGTTTTAAAATAACCCTGTCACTTTTATGATATGACGTCACTGATCGACAATCTAAAATTTAGTCCCGAATATCCTGCAACACATTTTTACACTAAATATTGAGCTCATTTACATTATAGTATCTCTAGAAAAATGTCTTAGTATCTGTTCCCAAACTTTCTGTTCGGGAAATCGTTTCACGTGAGGTCAATGATCCCGGCGCACGCGCCGCTCGCTCTGTTTCTACGATTCATCACGCCTGAGATTGGGGACTCAAATAAAAAAAAAATATACTACGATTCCGGATAGAATAGTTACGTAACGCAATAGATTGTGGAAGGCCGAAAATGTTTAGATTTTCTTTATAATCTATTATCGAAATTGATGCTAAATTAAGGGGTTGGTTTCCATCACTAAAGTCTTGAATATTTTTTAAGGGGCCATTACTTACTTGTTTTAATACAATATTAGTTGTAATGACTGCCTCATACGTCTAGTGGTCCCAAGAGCGACTGCTTTGCTTGAAGTCCTGGTTTCAATTCCCAAGTCGGGCAAAGTGTTATTAGGTTTTTCTATAAAATTCTCAGAAACAGTTCGGAGTCTGGATTTGTGTCTGGTTAATGGCAAAAGACTCGCCTCCTATTACATATCGGCAAATTGTGGATGTACATTAGTACGCTTCTGCCTAACCCTTTGGGGTACAAAGGCGTGATGCCTTTGTCTTTTATTAACTATAGCTTTTTGCCCGCGACTTCGTCCGCGTGGAATAGTTACTTTGTTCCATATGAACTTTCATCCCCTATTTCACCCCTACATAGGTCCCTTAGGGGTGGAATTTATCAAAATCCTTTCTTAGGGGATGCCTACGTCATAGTAGCTATATGCATGCCATATTTCAGCCCGATCCCTCCAGTGGTTTGGGCTGTGTGTTGATAGATCACTATGTCAGTCAGTCAGTCAGTCAGTCATCTTTGAGTTTTATATATATTTAGATTTCATGCTCAATGATATTAATTATAATGTTTGTTCGATGTTTAGTATCCATCGGCGCTGTCGTGATGGTCTATGACCTGGCGTCATGAACTCGCGAACCGGAGTCGTGATCGGGGTTACCAAGTATTATTAGCTTGTTTTAAGGATTTTTGTATCTTTTACTTTTACGGAAACCAACGGTAAACAAACAGGATATTTATTATTATAAAAAAAATATTTGGTCCGCAATTGACGAAGATATGGATGAACATACATAAAAAAAAACAAATAAAAAAAAATATATTTTCTTATTACACATCAGAACATAGAAACTTCTCCCTTTCAAAAATTTAAAGTTGGTTAAAAATACACAGCACGATAGGGAGCAATTCTGCGTAATGGGTGGCGGGTTCAATTCGCTCAGACGAATATTTGTATGACCTACAGATATTGAGTCTGGGTCTGTGTTGTGTGAGAATTATCCAAGGAACAGTAGAAAAATATAGTATGTGGCAATGTTTTAAAAAAACATGATTTTTCCTTGATCAAAAATTTGTTAAACTGAAAATTGTAAAATGCCTCATTACTTTAGTTGTTGTAAAAGCTTCTGCTACGTTAGAGGTCCTGGGTTCGATTCCCAGGTCGAGCAATGTGTTATTGGGTTCTCTATAAAATGCTCAGCAGCAAGCTCGCAGTTGGGAAGTCTCGTTCCCCATTACTGTGAGGGTACTTTAGTATTCCGCTTCCCCTTCGAGAAATACAGGCATACCGCACAAGTTATAAAACGTAGTATTATGATTGAAACCAGAGATATTACAGAAATTTTAGTTTTCTTCATCCCTAAATCTTCGAAGGACTTTTTGTTATGTATGTACTCAGGACTTAATGTTAACCACAAAAAGTTCAAAGATCGGTCTAATAATCTTTGATGTGTGGCCACCACAAGGCAAGGTTTGAAGTTAATTAAAAACTATTGGCTTTATTTGGTTACCCTAGTAGCGCAGGACTTCCGATCACGACTCAGTCCGGGCGGAAGGTAGGCTGAGTGTGTTTACCTTTGCTAGTGTCTTATTGAAATTGCAGGGTAACTTAGCTATTTGGTAACGTCCCTGTTATAATTAAAAGTAAAATTCTAATAATAATTATTATTTCTTTGTTGTATTTTGTGTTAAGATACGTAACGATTTAGCGAAAGAAAAATTCTATCTGAATCACCAGACGCTTCAGGCAACTATGACGACACGTTAGGCGTACGCGCTACGCGCGGCTGGGTTTCTGCGCCACGTGTTGTGGGTTCGATCCCTACACGGAGCAAATATTTGTATGATCTACAGATATGTAGTGGTTCCGGGTCTGGTCGTTTGTGTATGTGAGAATTTGTGTTTGTAAACGCACCCATGATACAGGGATGTGGATCTTAGTGTGGGGTAACGTTATTTAATCTATATGTCGAATTTCTCATCCACATTCTACGCACTAAAGTGACGTCAGCAATACAGTAACAAATGTCCTCTCCGTGCATTTAACTTTAGAATCTATCCACTTTGAGTATCATTGAGATCTACCATTACTACCAACTAATCTATCATTATAATCGTAATTCTTACCTAAATTATATCTAAACCTACATACGTATCTCTATTTCACTTCGTTATTTGCTGAATTGTCGTCATCGACAAGCTTGCCATAAAAAAAAATACACTACCAATTTCTTCTAATAACTTCTTATACTAATATTTTCTAACATAAATTTTTTGAAAAATTATTTTCTACATTTCACACAAATATTAACCAATGATATAATAATAAATATTAACTATTTAATGTAATTGGTTAATAGTAACCAGTTTGGCAGTTGCATATATTCTGTCAACATAAATATCAGCGTTCGGTTTTCCCAGAAAGATACATATCACGGAAAACGGCGGCCGTATTTCTATCAAAACGGCATTATAATGGCAGGCGCTGGTTATTTACATTGATAAATATCTCAGCCGTATTACTGAATCCGTACGTTAAGCAGAAATCAATTTTTAGAATTGCATCATCGTCGTCTATTTAAATAAAAGAATTAACTACCTGACTGACTGACTGACCTACTGACTGAATGACGTATCCACGCAAAGCCAAAACTACAGGAGCTATATCCCTGAAAGTTTGCATCCTGCTTCCTTTTGCGCTAAGAAAGGATTTTTGGAAATTCAACCCCTAAGCTGGTGAAAAGGGGGAATAAAAGTTTGTATGAAAGTTCGCACACATTACCATGCGTTTGACTTACGCACACACACACATACTCATATTACCATCATCAAGATATGTACAGTTGTCATTCGCTGTTGACATTTTGAAAATTGTTTTCTTCCTTATAAATAGATTTAACACATTTTATGATATGAAACCTCCATGGTCTAGGTACAGTGGGCTCAGTTTATTTAGATACGAAAATTATCTAAGTACGCAGAGAAGTCTAGTCAGTCTATAAAGAAAGAAAGGAAAGCCTTTATTTGTCTAGTAAACACAAGTGCGGTTCGGGGTTTGATTCCCAGGTAGAGTAGCTCGGATTAGTGTTTGGCGATGGCAATAGGCTCGCCCCTATTACATGAGATGTATAACAGGCAGACTGTGCGTTTACACCATTATATATCTGTCTTACCCTTCGGGGATAGAGGCGTGATGGTATGGAATCTTTTGTTAAACACGTTTTTAATTAAGACAAAAATAACCTCATATTGATAAAGTTTGTCGAGAAGTTTACATACAACCGTTCAACACTGACATGAACGTTAAAGTATCAATATAAATCATGTTTAGCACCTATTCTTGCGTTTAAAAGCTATATTTGACAGGTGGCATTACTTTGACAAGAGCTGCAAGCCGTCATTAGGCGGTATTCTATTCTAATTTCGAAGCGGTTACGTAATCTGCGCGTGGGCAGGGACGAATGTAGGTAACAGTTGAGCAATATGCGAAAATGTGGACACTGGACCGTCGCGACTGTGATTGTTTTAATGGCTTTATATCATAGACATCTCATTCTTATGTCTTAGTTATTCATAAGCCGAATGTTCACGAGACTGCTAGCGAGCCACGCGAAGCAGAAGCAGGCTCCTCGTGCAGCAAATGCACGAACATACGAGTATTATATTTCCGTGTCATTTTACTGAAACCTACAAAGACATAAATGGTTCTTCTTGAGCTTTTGAAAGGGGGCTAGACGGAATAAATTCTTACGAAAAGTTGTCACGACACTTTTTGCTATAGTAAGCTATTGTAAGCTGTGCGGCGTGCGCATGTTTCTCTGTCTATCTTTCTCTCTCTAATAAGATAGTAGTTCCTTTCGATTAATTAGTGAAGGAATTGTAATAAAATTTTATGTAACTTCGTTCCATCCGGGTGTCCCTTGACACCTCTCAAGTATTTATTATTAAATGCTTCATGCATACCTACGTAAGGTACGGACGTAGGCTGTTGATTCAGGGAATTTTTACAGTGTAACCGAACTTGATGGCGACTGGTCACCAATCGCCTCCAGCCAAGAGCAACTGATAATAATATTTTATTTATGTATTGTCATAAATTTTTAGGTACATTTTAATGGATTTCCCTGGCCCCTGCGCTAGCGTACACTGTATTACAGGGGCCAGTACTAGGTTACAAGAATATTATTTAATAACAACAAAAATGGTTTAAAAGCAAGAAAAAAAAAGTAAGGGACAGCAGCTAAGGGACTTGGAGCTCGGCTTAGGGCGTTGCTAGGGAGCGGGTCAGCTAAGAACGGCTGGATCTGGGTTAAATGTTAAAGTCCTGCAGGAGGGTGATACGGTCCCCCGAGTAAGTCAGAGTGTGCCGCGTACGGCGGACTCTGCTGATCTGGGAGTTGACCGCATCTTCTTCTCTTAAGGCATCTCGTAAAATTTTCGAATATACTCGTAATCATGACGTGAATTGTCAATTTTGGTAATATATCGCTATGATAATGTATCTGCCTAAAATAAGTAATGTATTCTATAATTAGAAATTGCGAAAAACCAATTTGAATTTTCCGGGCCAAGAAAAAGGCTACCTACCTAACCTACACCATAAGCTTACCCAATAAAAAATTGATTCTAGTGAAAATCAAAATTAAATTAACATTGATTACGTTTCTGATGTAGAAAGATAATTGTAATAATATTAGACTAACAAAATAACGAGCAGATACGTATTTAATATTAGATCACAATGAGGCTCAAAGCTCTACAATGACGCTGTTGTATTAAGCTCATTGTTATATTTTGACAAGCTATGTTAATTATACATTGGCTAATATCATAACCTCCATACTAAAGAATGCGATTTGGGATTCTATTTATGAAAGTGAAAGGTCAGATTTGAGTAAGCGACTGCAACATAAAATGAGACCACGTTTACGAACGAGGTGTGAACTATTAGGAAGTCGGAGAAATATGTAGAGCACATTATTTTGGTGCCCAAATGAGACATTTATTGTTATACTAGCGTTTCCACGGTGTTTCCCGCTATAAAACATAATATACCATCACGCTTGTTTTCCACGAACGGTTAAGCAGAGGTCCACTCATATACCCACAGTGCACCGATATATTGAAATCTCATGACGAGATTATTACCAATAATTGAGCACAAATGCAATATTTAGACTGCTACTGCCTACTGAGAATTTAATCCAATGTGCTCCTCGACTTGGGAATCGGTCCCAGGACCTCTAGCGTAGCAGTATGACTACTAGACTGATGAAGCAGTCGCTTAAGTTACCCACTATGATATATTTCCCGTGTTAGTGCCCACTGAACCTACGTTATATGAGTAACTCCTGAGAACAATACACATATTTTTATTTTTATTACATAATTGTGTACCTAGTTAATTATTTTAACGGCAAAACTATCATCATCATCATCATATCAGCCAATAGAAGTCCACTGCTGAACAAAGGCCTCCTGCATCCAACGACTCCCAGCGACCTTTACCAGTTCGTCCGTCCATCTTGTAGGAGGTCGTCCAACACTGCGCTTTCCGGTGCGTGGTCTCCACTCGAGAACCTTCTGCCCCAGCGGCCGTTAGTTCTACGAGCTATGTGCCCCGCCCATTGTCACTTAAGTTTGCTAATCCTTTGAGCTATGTCGAACATAATAAGCAATCTAAACAAATCTAGACAAAACTACAGTTATACCTTAACAGTTTTCAATGCCGAACACAATAAGTAATTTAAATTTTAATCATAGATATCATAAAGAAATCTAAACAAAATAACAGCTCATGAGTATCTTCAAAATCAATTAGTGAGATCCGACATCACATAAATTTCATGTTCCAATCGAATAATATAACAATGAAGAGAAACCAAATATTATCAGACTGGTATAATTAAAGCCAACATATGAAGAAGCGTGGCCGATCGGAATGGCTCCGACTGTACTACCGCATAGCTCAGTGGATATATTTTGCATATTTTAGTATCTGGATTATGTCATAATCGGATAAACTCACATAATCGGTCTATATAGCGATCCTCGCTGTATAGTCACGAAATCGTGATCATTTTTCCAATTAATTTGCAGTCAATTTGTTACGTAGATACGTAATGGGTCGATGACATCAGAAGTCAGTTCAGAAATGGAAAGATTCGTAGAATAAAATTTTCCAGCATAGCTGAAGCACTCTGCAAAATAAACGCTATCTCCTGGAGGTGCGGAAAATCGCCCGCTATACTATATAAGACATACCATACGCGGAAGGGTAAGATAGAGTAGGTATCGATGTACACCCACAATTAACCAGGCATTCATTCAAACTTTCAACTGCTACTGAGAATTTCCTAATGGAAAACTAAATAATTCATTTCATCGACGGAATCGAACCGAGGACCGCACGCACGGTAGCCGCGCTAAAAACCACTAGACTATTAAGGTAATCTATTATTAATATTATAATATTAAAAATTCATTAAATCTACCTATCCAAAAAAGTGACATACGAGATATATTTCGAATCAACACCAAGACCTCAGAAAATAAGCCTATCGTCGTCGAGTTTGCCTCAGTTCTCATGAAGGAGAATATTATGGAGCATTGCAAAATATTTAACAATCAACATAAAGAAAATAAGCTAAATACATCTCATATGCAGATGGAAGGGCCACCAAAGAATATATATTTATCAGAAAACCTCACATCTAAAAGCCGAAGGTTATTTTTCCTAGCACGAGACTTTGCGAAGATGAATGACTACAAGTATTGCTGGACTGCTGGGGGTAAGGTTTTTATTCGTAAAAAGCAAGGAGAGTTAAGTGTGCGTATAAATGAAGAAGAAGATATAAATAAGCTTAAAGCCGATCTTAAAATATGACTAGATGTATTTCTCGTAAACATGCTTTTTTTCTGTTTGTATCTTAAATGTTTATCTTATTCGATTGTATTTGTAAATGTAATGGACATATTTTTCATATACACTATAATAATCATACACATCATACCTAACACCACTCACTCATCCTACTTTCACAAAATAACACACAAAAACACATACAACACTAAGAATACACATAAAAACACTTACTCACTTATCTACATTTACTCTTTCATCTACATGTCGGTAACTTTCGTATTCACAGAATGTATTAGTAACACTATTGTTAGTAAATACTTCAGATTTTATAAGTGCACATTGAAACATTATGGATTGAAATATGCCTGATTTTACAATGAACTTTAACAACGACTTAGATTCCGTATCAGTTGCACACTCCGCGTGTTGTGAATTTGAGGACTGCTACTCTATAGCCCAAAATATACCTAATTCCTTAAAGATTATCACGCAAAATATACGTAGTATAAATTGCAATTTGAACAATTTTTTAACACTATTGGTTAGGTCAAAAATCCAATGGGATGTTATAGTGTTAACTGAGTGTTGGTTAAATAATAATTCTACCATCCCTGAATTAGATGGATACAAGACTATGGCTACCCTAAATAATAAGTCCCAAAATGAAGGGGTAGTGATATATTGTAAAGATTACACACAGTTAACTGTGATAGAACCTGAAATTTTAGATGCAAATTCTCTTGTTTTAAAAATAAATTCCGAGACTATAGTTATTGCCATTTACCGTCCTCCGAGTCACAGAAATGTGGATAGTTTCTTAAATTCCCTAGACGAATGCCTATGCAAACACTCATCATTTCGCAACATAGTTTTAATTGGCGATATCAATATCGATATTACTGCGGAAACTCTGGACCAGAGATCACACTCATACTTAAACATGGTCGCGTCCCACGGTATGTTGCCAGCTCACACAATCCCTACACACAGTCACACATGCCTGGATCATGTAATATTAAAAACCAGATTGTCTGCACATTGCTTTGTTGCACAAACATCGATAACAGATCATGACTGTGTCATACTTTTCCTAGAAGCTAAACAAAAATTTCAGAGCCAGAAGATACAAAAACGTGTGGACATAGATGGTTTAAATGATAGTATAAAATCTATAGATTTCACTCCATTATACAGCATGACAGAAATTAATGTGGCTACGGATTACTTTATTAGTTCACTCTCCCAGGCTATAAATCGAAACACTAAAAACGTAACCATTCCAAAACGAAAAAAAATCTTAAAGCCATGGATAACACCTGGTCTTTTAAGATGTATGCGTAACCGCGACAAGCTATATATTAAAACAAAAAAGCATCCAAATTCTGAAATAGCCCAGTCCACATATAAACGATACCGACTTTTCTGTAATAACATTTTGAAAAAAGTTAAAATCAGCTACGAAAAAGAACTAATAAAAAAGGCAGGTAAAAATAACAAACAACTATGGGAAGTAATTAAAAATATAACGTATACCAAAAAAACCAGAGAACATTCCACCCAATTAATTTGTAATAATAATCCCATCAATTCTGTGAATAAAATCAACTTATTTTTTGCAAATATGGGAAGAACATTGGCCGAAAAAAATGTACTTCATAAAAATATTCCCCATACGACAGACGTTTTTCATAAGTCATTAGTACTCTTACCAACAACTGAACGCGAAGTTAAATCGCTCATTTTAAACTTAAAGAATAATTGTGCGGTCGGCCTAGACAGCATATCAGAAGCTTTTCTGAAACAGTATATTGATATTGTTGTCCCACCACTAACCTTTATTTGTAACCTGTCGATTGCAACGGGCGCTTTTCCCCTTGCATTTAAAAAGTCTAGAATAACGCCCATATTTAAGAGTGGAGACAGATGCTGTGTCAACAACTATCGCCCGATTTCTATTCTTCCAACCCTATCCAAAATTTTGGAGCGTTTAATGAACACTAGACTTATAGACTTTTTAGAAAAAAATAAGTTATTATCATCGGCACAATTTGGCTTTCGCTCTGGACGGTCAACTTCAGACGCCGTTCATCAACTCACTGAATATATCGTTTCACATATGGACAAGAAACAAAAGACGTTGGCTATATATCTGGATCTAGCCAAAGCGTTTGACACAGTATCTGTCCCTATCTTATTGAATAAACTTGAACACTTGGGAATCAGAGGACTACCACTGCAACTGTTCACAGATTATCTCCAGGGCAGAAGGCAGGTCGTAAAGATAGAAAACTGGGTGAGTGATGAGCTTCCTATCGAGTATGGTGTTCCGCAGGGCAGTATCCTCGGTCCAACATTGTTCTTGGTTTATATCAATGACTTATGTAAAATCAGGCTTGCAAATGGAAAAATAATTACGTTCGCCGATGATACTGCACTGCTTTTTCATGCTGATACTTGGGAGGAGGTCAACCACTTTGCTCAACTTGGGTTTAACCAAGTATCCAAATGGCTTAATGAAAATATATTAACGCTCAACGTCGATAAGACTAAACTAATGTCATATAGTTGTAGGAGTCGAGAGCAAATTGATTTACATATCATTGCTCCTTCCTGCGTTTTAGGATATTCTGATTCGTGCAACTGTCCAAATTTAACAAAAACCAACTCCATAAAGTATTTAGGTGTAACTCTTGATGATAGATTAACTTTCCAAACTCACATAGAGGCACTAGTTAGTAGAACGCGGAAACTTATATACATCTTTAAGACCTTGCGCCACATTGCTGATTTCACGTTAATTAAATCTGTTTATTATGCATTATGTCAATCGTTATTAACGTATTGCATAACGTCATGGGGTGGAGCTGCAAAAACTTTCTTGCTAAATCTAGAACGTGCACAGAGGGCAATACTCAAGGTCAGCTTGTTTCTCCCCATACGTTATCCGACAATTGATTTATATCAACGATTTAAAACATTAACAGTTAGACAACTTTTTATTCTAGCCATTATACTTAAAAAACACTCAGAGTTAAATTTTGACCCCAAAACACTTTTGCATAAGAGAAAATCAAATGACGTTTGCACAAAAATTAGATTTAAAAATAGTTTATCACAGAATTTCTTTGCATTCTTGGGCCCTTATTTATATAATAAAATTAATACAAAATTGTTAATCTACCCACTTCCTAAAACGAAATGTAAAAAAATTGTTTGTTCTTGGCTTCAAAGCCTGGACTACAGTACTACAGAATCTTTACTAAAACCACTGATGTAAATGATTACGTCGTAACTGTGCAACTGATTACCCACATGATATCCATTCATTATCATCTACACTCACAACCGAACATTCATTCATTCATTCATTTACACACCCACCCACACACAAGCACACACACATTTATGTCCAAAATTTCAAAATTTTAATTTTTATATTACTTTTAATTTTATCTTTATCAAACATTGATCTCATTTTTTAGTATTTAATGTCTGAATAAACTGATTAATGTCTCTTCAAGGGTCGCCTGGTGATCTGTAACACAGGTTTTACCTTTCACAGACACCAGTCTCTATTTAAATTGTTATTATTTTATTGTGTAATGTATGTATGTGATGATGAGAAAATAAATTTAAATTATTATTATTATTATTTAAAAATTATTATTACTGCGCATTAAAACGGCGAACTTCACTCCGGCCAACTTATGCCGCGCGTACTGTAAGTACAATTTAGGTATAATAGTATTAGGTACTGATTAATGTCACAGTACAATTGCAAACTGTAAGCTTTATCCACACAAACATTACAAAGTGAAAATCACTTATTATTCGTTAGTGTAAAGGGCACGATTTCAATAAACTAATCTATAGATACTTTTCTCATTTCATTGTCTTTACTTTTGCAATGTCTGGAGTCTTCTAACACAAAACGTTGCACAATACTTGCACGAAACACATGTATTATCAACGCACGCGCACGGCATACGCGTATTTCAAACGCACGTTATTTTAAAACAGATAGTCGATTTCGTACATTATTATTCAAGAAGGCACCCTAAACAATTAATATTAAATACCAACACGTTTTGTTATTCCAACATTGTTGTTACATATTGCTCGAATAATACAAACAGGCGTTTTCTTAAAACATTCCAGATCGCTTACATGCTGACTTGCTTAGCGCGTGAAATACTAATTGTATAATATTGTATTTCTTTTGCATATTGTAGATCCAATCCAACGTAGATTTATGAATACTTGTAGTAGGTAATTGCAACATTTGATTTTTATTTAAATTAACGAATTAACTGCATAGAAAGTATTGAAGTTAAAGTTTTTTTTATTTGTTAAGTCGGTAAACGAGTTGACAACCCACTTGATGGTAAATACTCATCTTCGCCCATAAACACCTACAACACCACAGGAATTTCTGATGCATTACCGAAAAGAGCCCCTACGGATTGCAGACTGCCAGAGCCGCAGCAACCGAAGGGGAACAGGTTCTTACGCGCAAAAGTAGAAATACACACCGAGGTGCTTTACGACAGAATCTGACGTAACTGTGGTCACCAGCCAGTCAGACGCCAAGAGGTCCCACCACAGAGCAAGTCAGATATTTTTTCGCCTCTTACGAGATGCCCATCTGAGTGGCAGCGAGGAACAGTATTCTGACCCGTCCACATTTGGTAAGCTAATAAGTAGATAATAGTAGAGTTACAAATGGAAATATAAGCAATAATTGATCGTGTAATGAATACACGGCGGAATAATTAACACAAAATATCTGAGTCGTCTCGTGAGAACACACTAGCTGACAGACAGGTGTAAATTGTATGGCAATCCGACATCTCTAGCCACTATGTATACCTTATTAATAAATTCTATGCACGCGAAAATATTTCACGGCTCCGTAATTATCACGAATAATCGTACTCTTGTTTTCTTTTTAGTTAATTTGTTTGCGGGTCCCATGGTCTGGAAAGCGTCATGTACCGTTGTTCGATTTTTTTTGTAAAACGATGCTAACGATTCTGGAACGAATGGCAGTCAGCTAATTATGTTGGTATAACTAGATATATATATTATTATTATTGATATTTATTGTTTTACATATCATTTTTTTATCGGAAAACGAGCAGACGATGCGATGGTGGCAAGCAATCATCGCCGCCCATGGACTTAATAAATTAATCTATAGATACTAATAAAATGAAATGCCTAGTGTGGAACATTTTATTTGTCGACAAGGTATTGAGCCCTATTACTTTTGTCTATCGTAATCGCAAAGACAAACTTTCTACGATGTCAGGTAATACGAGTACATATCACCTCCTGCAATTGGCATCACCAAATGTCGATAGCGCAATCGTGGCGTGATTGGAATATCTAGTATACTCCACAACTTTCTGCTTACAACAGACGACCCTACTTCCGGTACATAGCTCGTGACGTCACTGTCTATTTTAGGCAGTGATGCAGATAACATAAACCAATGGTTACATCAGAACCTTTATAGAGATGTCATCATTGCTATTGAAAACTTAGATGTTACTTAATCGATGGATAGGTAGATTATTTTTTGCACAAATATCTTGAGATGTTAGTTTGTTTATCAATGCTTGTTCGAAAACCGTCTTTATTGTAGTGTTACAGAGATCATTGGGAAAATTCACTGAACGAATCATGCGCTCAGAGGTCCTATAAAAATATTATCTAGTGAGTTTACAAAATGAAAACTTCTTTATTTCTTGACATCTCAACACTAGCATTAGGCTGAATTCAGTTACTTGCCAAGAACTTTAAACAACTTACGCACTTTCAACATAAAATTATATGAATATTGTATTCTGTATATTTCCAAACTAAAACGGACTAATACGAAACATTAGGTAAGCATAAATACGGTATATAAAATGTTCATTTTTGTTTATGAAATGATGGTAATGCAATTTAACACAGCGCAGGAGCAAATATATAAGCTGAAAAAAAAACACAGCCACAAATCTAGTACATATAACTGACACTTCTATTGAACCATCAAATTGCAAGATAAATTAATATAACTTTTTTTGTACGAAAAAATATGTAGGTATTCCGTTAGAATTCGAACCGTTCAAAATAAGATGGAAAAGATAATTTAAATTATTGAAAGTCATTAACAGTAATAACATAAATAAAGTTATAACACTATCTATCTATTATAAAAAAATGAATATTTGTATGTTTGTCCTCTGTGCATTGCTAAACCATTTATTCTATTGCGATGAAGTTTCGATGAGTTGTGTGCGTACCTGGGAAGATTTAAGACGAAAAAAAGAGGCATTGCAACGAATTCCGGGGGACAGATATTATAATTATAATATTAGTAAAAATTTAAATCCATCGGCGCGTACGTGTGCCTGTCTGAATAGGTTTATCTCAGAAACTATTGGGTTTATTAAAGGTGTCTCGCGACGTCAAGTCTTTTGGGAAGTATTCCAATCTTAATATTAGATTTAATTACTTTCAGATTATTTTGTACCCTTCTTATCAGTGTACATAAAAAAGATAATGACTGCGCTTGTGCAACTGATATATTCTTGGCCTTATTTTCAGATTTTGATTTGATAAGCTACCTGAATGTAAAGATCATTCTTCAAAATCGTGGTTCTGGCGAGCATAGACAGGGTCATCGCCTAATTGTACTGAGTATCGGCAAATCTTTGCGGTTTACTGATTACTAATTGGATGGACGTAAAATCGATTCTTTTTGCGATTTATGCAGATGATTGTACTTCTGGTAGAATAGACCTGATCGTATCGATCCAAGGACTTTTTGAACAAAAGTTCAGGTATAGATAATAAGGTAGATAATATTCGTACTAATAAAATGTAACATTAAATTTAAATTAAAAAAAAACCCCGCAGCATCAAGAAGTGGTTACTATGTTCTTGCAATATCATTGAAGTAATAGGATATCAAATTTCAAATCAATCAGACCTGTGAAAGTTGCTCACATCCCTCCACGAACCAGAAAAGTGCCGAGAACCTTCAAACAGCTGGCCAGATTTTTTTAAATCATAGCTAAGAACACTCTCGATTAAGTCGCCTTTCAAACAAAAAATCTGAATCAAAATCGGACCATTCGTTTGGCCACTACGACGCAACAGACAGACACACAGACACACACGTTAAACATATCACCTCTCTTTTTGCGTCGGGGGTTAAAAATTATAAGTGTCCGATGTCTGTACACATGAAATAATCATTACCATCATCATTATAATATCAGTCATCACTCGCTTTTCGCGATGCCCTGTGAAGAGTGGGAAGTCTGCCAACCCGCACTAAGCAGTGTTGTGGACTTGGCTTGACGTGGCCTTTACCCTCTCATTCTGAGAGGAGACCCTTGCAACTGTGGGACAGTAAATGGTTTGATGATGATGGGAGATCTCGATTTTGTTCGTGAGTTCCCTTCTATCCCCAGTAATATTTAAACGTCTTTGTAGAGAAAGAGCATGTATTTTGCTTGTATTTTCAGTTGATATAAGTGCAACTGATTCCTATCCCTCTTTCCAAGATTCAGGAAGATATTCAAACATAAACAAACATAGGAACACAAATAACGTTGTATAAATAAACAACAAAGAGGATTCCGTTAACGTCACTATTCACGTGTGCTGTTCCTTGCTAACGAGATTGGCCATGACTGCGTGCGCTTGCGTGGCGCATAAGTCAGGTTGAGTGATTTTCTCCTCATCAGCATTATTCAGTTTCAGCCTAATTTCTCCAACTGTAAAGGGCTCCGTAATCGTGAGGCTTTCCCTAAATGTAATCTTCTTGAACCTAAGCTTTGCAGAAGTATCTATTTTGTTCGCGTCGTCGTCTAATTATGCCATCTCCATGTGGGAACCATCGATTTTGAAGCGACTAGGGGTTACTAGAATTAATCGTATTCAACAAAAAAAAGTTTGCTAGCTTGATAAAGCTAATTAAAATAAATAATTAAAGCTAAATAAGAGCTAATTAAAAAAGTATACCGATTTTCTCAATGACTGCCAAGAAAGTTATATTACATCTTCTGATAAATAAGATAATGTTTTACCAAATAATTACTTGAAATTTGTGGTCGCTCGTGTCTACTGACTTGATCCATACCTTGTTCCACACATTACCTAACCAAGGCCAAAGGTCAACGTGTAAGCCGCGCTTAACGCGAAGTATACGAAATGTAAAGCCAGACTAACGAAAATGTTTATGTGAAAATCGAATGCGCGAAATATTTTATAATGTATCGATTTTAAACTATACCTATTGCCTATCCTCTTTGGAAGATTTTGTTTGAAGCGACTAATTTTAAAGACTTTCTTCACATTGTGTGGATTGCTAAGTGTCAGAATAAATTATCTAGACAAGAGCCATGCTATTTCTAATCTTAAGGCTCTAAGTACAGCTAGGTTAAGTCGTAACTCCGCGTTTTCCCGTATATTTATGTACATTTCTAGACCTCACAAGCCCAAGTCCCGTACAATGACACGTTTTACACACCGCGACCCCCAGGTTATTCTTCATTTCTCAGAATATGCTAAAAACTCCGTCTAACCGGTTTACCTTAGAACAACGGATCATGGGAACTATGAACAATAGTGCTGCACTACATCAATTACGATTATTATGTATGACTTCATCGCTCGATTGTATCGATTCGGTTTTAATTGTTGCTGTCGGCGTTACTTCAGTTTAATGACAATGTATCTTTTGCACAGGCATTGTTTAATTAGGTTATCAACTATGCAGATCATCTGTTGTGAAATTTTATAGTATTATCCATCCAATAGTATATCGATGAATACCCTTAGGCAGAGGGTTACCAACTATAACTCTTTTGTTGACCAAAACCTTCTTACTAATTTGATTTGAAATTGGAAGTAGAACCATAAACTAGGTACAGTAAAAGATTCCTTTATATTCTTACTAGGCATTAACCTCTATTAGGCATTAACTATACTGTATGTAATTTAGAGATCAGTGTTATTAGGTAATTAGATCGTGTGTGTGAGCAAATACATTTGGTGATCTATGATAGTACCTAATACCGTTATCAACGAACAAAAAAGGTCTGATTTTACAGGTCTGGTTATCTCATTACACGTGATAATCTATGGATTATGAATGTATTCAAATTCGAACCAAAGTGACAGATATAGTCGTCAGGTGTCACTTCCTTTGGTTTTTGTGGCTTTGAATAAAAGTTCCGTTAATCTTGAGTTGTTGTGTTGTTTTTTGTCTTATTTATATTTAGTTGCTGTTGTTCTATTCAACACGCCGAGATCTAGATAGGAACAGTTTGTTAAGTTTATTTTTAATTACATAGGTATTTTGTTTTATGTTTCCTTTTCATAGAAGGTATCTCTACGGTAATATTCAAAGTTATCTTAGATATTTTTGCTTCAAGTACACAGTAAGATTTTAATTATATTATTTACTTAAAATTAAAGAAATATATAGAACAAAAAACTAAAATTTGGTGTCATTTCTGTGTACCTACTCAATGATGTAGGTAATTAATACACAATATTTAATTTGATGTATTGAACACGAGATGCTAATTTTATTTAGGCATTTAGTTTTGTTAATAAATCAAGTTTGAATATTGAAATTTTTGAATCGTAAATTCCTTGAAGGAATCGTGTAGAAAATAGGGTTATCAAAATTCAGCAAGTGTTTCGTTTAATGGCAACATGTGGCAACGCTCGCGAATTGACACTAACGGTTTAACAATAATAGTGACGTTAATGACTTACTCCATGACTCAAATGATCGGTCACTTCTGTGTACCGTTCTTTGATAAGTTTTAAATCGGTCCTTGTACGGGAGTGAGACGGGTTAGTCAATTGGATTTTGTTGTGTGCTTGTTATTAAGTGTGCGTCGCCGCCTCAAGAATTGCTGGACCCATTTCGGTAATTGTATTGACCTTGAATTTGATGAGTATTCCGTGTATTTTTAGATATAAATTTGTAAGGCGGTTTTGTTTTTTTAATCTGTTAATGTTTTGGGAAGCTTTATTTTATAGTACCTACCTATAATATTGCCTATATTCCTGAAGCTTGAGTTTAGTAAGTTATCGTAAGCTATGTTTTTAGATATTATGTACCTAATGTTGGTAGAGATTTTACCAGTCACAAATCTAATTTCTAAGATGCTACTCTGAAAAATCCTCTAAAACTTTGCTCAACCTGGGAGTTAAACCCACGACCTTACGCTAACGACCGATTACTAGTTAGTATTAGTAATAGAGGCAATGGGGCAGCAGTAATAAAAACATAGTAACGTTCTTTTAATAAACCATAATTATGTCATCATCGTACCTACATGTAAAACTTACTGAAGCAATGAGATATACATCTGAAGGCAACACAAATTCTTTAACGCTATGCCGATGTGCATATTAATTACGATAAACATTTCGTGATGCAACTTACATTACCGTTTTTGTTAGAATTACTAAACGTAATTACGGAATCCGTGGCGCAAATATACGCGGTTACGTTTTGATTTCACGAAGCACGAGTAGAGAACATACCTAATGAACAAGGTATTTTAACCTGTCAAACAAACTCCAAGCGTAGCAGCATAGCAGTTGCGTTTAAAACCACTAGGCTAATTAAGGGCCTAAGTCTAAGGGACTAAGTCATAAGTATCAACAATTTTTATTATGGGAGCAACCCTACATACTATAAGTTCACTGAACCCCACTGTGGGTGTACATTAAGTACGCCTCTACCTAACCCTTCGAGGAATACAGGCGTAATGGTATGTTATATTATGTTATGTTATAGTTATGTATTTCAAATTGATATTATTTAGTCTAACATTATGGTAGAAACAATACTTCTGTTACAAAAATATCATAATCATATTGATTATGGTCGATTCAAGCGAGCTTTTTTCGTGTGAAAGTCCATGAGGACTTAGATATCCTACCTAACATAAAGACACAGCCATCTGTAGCATACTAAGAAGGCTCCGAGATCTGCAATAAACGTCGACCTGTGCTTTAGCTCGATACAAAAATTGTAACTTAGAATTATCTAATTAATTAAAGGTGCACTTAAAATTGCATCTCTGCCTTTCCTTTCGGGAATTACAGGCGTGATGGTTTGACAATTATGTTTAAAATGATTAATCAGAAATAAGATCATTACTGTGGTAAAGTTTGGCAATTGTCATTTCGTGTTCAATATGAAACTCAATTGTTCCAACAAATTCACCGAACCTTTGGTATTCCGTGTAACCGCACAAAGGAAAGTCAGTAATAAGTGTAATAAAGTCCAATGTGTTTTGTCATTCAATTTTAATACTTTTACGGTGCATGCGCTCCTTACTGCATCGTTACCGTGGGCATTTCCCGTGACCATTTTGTCTCTTAGAAAAAAAAGCTTTAGAATGTAGAGGAGACAATGTCTTGTCGGTAAAACCGATTATTAAGCTTAACAATACTATCTCTCGTGCCATCCTTATTACAAAGGCGTAAAGTTGAAAATCAGATGCATGGTGTTATTTCGAAATTAACAGGAAAAATGTTCAATTCAGGAACCCATTGACAGGTTACTGAGGACTGCGTAACGCTCAGTAACGCTACTATATTTTTTGGTGGATTATACGATTAGAAACGGTATTGTCATCACTTTAAGTTGACATTTGTTTGATCAGTAAGGTAATTTATTCTAGGCTGTCCTTATTCTGAAAAGTGGTCGTTTTAAAGGTAAGAATATTTTCTGGTCTAGTGATCTAGTTAATGAGTAGCTTAGTATTATTTAGTTTCTTAAGAAAGTAGGAGAATAGTCCGCGAAAATATAAAGCTTTCCAAGAAAGATTTAGGTTGACGAGTTCCGCCTATTGGTTTTTGGACAAACGTATCCTTACTAATATTATAAACGTGAAAGTGTGTAAGTATGGATGTGTGGATGTATGGCTGTTTGTTACTCTTTCACGCCAGAACGGCTGAACGGATCTGGATAACATTTGGCACACGGATATATTATAGCCTGGAATAACACAGAGGCTACTTTTTATCCAGGTCGGACCCAATCCAGAAGTCCACGCAGACAAGGTCGCGGGCAGATGCTATAAATAATAATAATCAAAATGAAGTACATATATAAGATTTTCTTCCAAAAAGAAAAGTTGCAATCCACCTATCAGTCTCATAAAAGGCATAATGGTCTAAAAGTATGGTAAAATGGTCAACCGCCAAGATTTCTGATTGTACTTAAAATTATTGTCAGTGTCTAATTCTAAATTAACCCTCTAGTCACCGCGTTAATAGTGCAGAGGAAAAAATAACAAATAGGAGTAATTAGCACGAGGACGCAGTTATAATCATGAGTGACATCCCTGAGTGTTTTAATTGATATTGCAGCCGCAAAAAATCTGTTACAATGACTAGTTCATTTTATTTTATTATGATGAGCGCCATTAAAGGGCTTGTTATGTTTTACAATTGAGTGTGTCCGACTGTAGGCAGAAGCGGTAGCGGGTTAAAACAATGTATCGGGTGAAGTAAGAATCACATCATAGTCTACGTAATATACATATTATAATATTTTCATTCATTGATATCAGGAATGAACGTGAAATATGGCAAGTTGTTTAATTACATGGATGACGTGAGCATTGCTCTCATTTTTCCCTAATATATATATATAAATACCCATGTAGGTAATAATTGTGTGCCATTATGTTCCTCGTAATCGTAACTATGCGAGATAAAATTATTATGTAATAAATACAAAGAAACGACAGTACCGCCTCCCGCTTAAAGCGATCATTGAGGCTCGGCCTTATAAAAAATGACTTGTTAATTTTCTTGTCAACATCTGTAGAACAAATAAAGGAACATAGGATATTTAGAAATAGCTCCTAGCGCTTAATTTTAGAAAAATATATAATATATATTATGTACCTAAAACTTGTTAGGTCAGTACCTACGTATCTATTTCCACGCTGTATAAAAAATAAATAAATCTAGTAAATATGATAAAGTAACACTTGTGAAAGGTTATTTTTAAATGTCAACTAACTTTAGAAGTAAGTACCCAAATAGAATTTTGCACAAGATTTTCAACCCATTGACGAATACGAATATTTTTTAAGGCCTGGCTACGTCAAAGAACGTACCACAAACCAAATCAAAGTTTCGAGGGACTTTGTTAACAATAATTGGTTATTTGTTTTTACATTGGGTAGATTTGGATGTCAAAGCAAGCAAATGCAAAAGCAAAAGCAATTAACAAAATTCAGATATTACTAATAAACTCTTCATTGTGTTAGTTTTTATATTTAGGTTTTTTTATTAGAATCGTGACCAGAACACGTCTAACTACATTTTATACTTGATTTATATGATTGAACCGAATCAATAAAAAAACTAGTGTATCTAGACGATAAGCATGTCTTCGCTTTTTAGATATGCTACAGCGCAGTACAAATAAAAACGTCACCGACTTATTTTCGGCTTCAGCCAAAGCATTGAACAAGGTAATGTAAATACAGTCATTTTAGATGAGTACCTATTTGAGTGTTGCCAATAATCTTTATACCTACTTAATATTATTTTATGAAATTATGATCTATAGTAACTAAAAATCAACACACCTTGATAAGTTTGTATGATTTTTAGTATTATTTATTTTTAAGTACTGAGTTCTTAAAAAATATATAGATTCTCATCCTAAATCCTGCACGATTCAAGCTTATAACACTTTTCAACATCTAAAGCAAAAAGTAGGGTGTTCAACATTTCTGCCAATGTACGGACGTCTGTGACAACATATCTCCTAGACGTTTGATTGAACAGTTTCATTGTTCGGTCCATTCCGTATTTACGTGAGTTATGTACATCTTAGACATTTTTGTGGGATACGGTCAAATGCATTCAGTTTATTGATTTTATTTAAATTCCTGGGAATTAAGGTAAAATGTCAAAAAAAAATTCTGTCTTGAAACTGTGTACTTATGTAATTAGTGTCTTTTCCTTTAAACGGACATTTACTTTGAAGTCATGCCTACTACTGTTTGACATCAAAACGATGGTTGACATGACATGTGACAGCTGTATCGTTTCATTACCATGAATATTCTATAAATCTGCTATCCGTAAAAATGGGAACCTGAATGCGAGAATGGGGGTAGAAGTGATTTTTACTGTTTTATGTCAAATTGGCAAAACATTAAAAACTAATAATCTGGTACCTACACAAATTACAATTATATTAAAATAGGGAACTTTATTGCGTCACTTTATCACTGTTAATGGTGGAAGAAAAAATCGTAAGTAAAATCCGTTGCTTAATCTAAGTAAAATAAAGTAATTTTATAAATAAATAAAATAAAGTAAAGTAAAGTAATTTCTCATACCTAGAAGATACTTCAACGGCCGTTTTCTATATCAAATCTGTCAGTAGATTTGCTTACTAGGTGTAAGATGTTTACATTAGTTATATGGACCTTATATCAGAATCCTATCTCTAGTAAGAAAAATTATATAGAAATCGGACCTTAAATGGGTAGTCACTGAGAAATATATTTTTTATAAAGAGTCATTTAATATTGCTAGTTCTATTAGTATCAGTTTTTTTTATTCGTGATAGGCTTACGCTTGACCGCTAGTTCGCCTGATTTTAAGGGATACTGCAATCTACGATGGAGCGCACTTGCCTAGAAGAAACCGATTCACTCGTGATTTAAAGACACCCAGATTATATCTATCAGGGAAGACCCACTCAGGAAGTGCATTCCACATTTCAGCGGTACGCACGATAAAAGTGGACTTAAAGCGTTTCGTTCGGGTTTTTGGAATGTCCACCATGAATCGATGACGCTTTTTCGTGCTTCTGGCCGTTATCAGTTATTCTGCTCTACTTATTGCATGCACTATGATTATTACGTAGTTGTATTTATGTAAATAATCGACGTTTACTTCGATAGCTAATTGTGTGTAGTAGTCTTTAATTAGTCGTAATTTGTTTAGCATTAGCTACTCATTGTGTAATAATATAGTGCTGTACCCTCAACGCTGTGAATTTTTAAGACCGGCATTATCTGTATTTTTTTCTTAAATAAAATAAATTATTTCATAGAAAATAATGGTTTATCCTAGTTAGCTTCTAAATGCTGTGTCCCGTGGTGTTACCAGCGTTAATAATATTTTTATCAATCTAATTTTTTTATTATTATTTATCAGTCTTAGCTTTTAGCGAATGCTATGCATTATTAGGTAGGTATAAGGATTCTGTATATAGATAATGGAGGATGTTTTCCATTTTTTGAAGTCTAGTTTCATTTATTCATAGGTCCTACTTCTTGTTGGTAATTTCTTAATCTAATCTATTTACTGCTTTGCTAGTTTAATTAGGAATATCTTTCCTCTACACTATTGGATATTCATTTTGATAGTATTGTTGCCTTGCGCATGCGCAGCCAATATACAGTAGTGCGTAACCTGTGCATTTCGTAATATCTTATTGATTGCTCATGGGTTGCAAATATTTTGATAAACGTTTTGATACAGAAATGTCATTTTACTTACTACACTAGCATAGAGTTGGACTTTTTTACCGATTACATTTTATCGATTCCATCAGAAATTTGACAAACCACAGACAACATAGTCAGATGAGAGATTCAGGTTTTGTGTTTAGAATATTTCATTGAAATTGAATGAATTTATATTCAAAATGCGGTCCAATTTCGTTTTTATTCGAGCGCGCTCCCGCCTTGGGGAAACTCCTTTTAAGAAGTACCTATTTTGTTAAATTGTCTACAAAAAATGTTTGTACGTCTGTCTATGTTAATCTTGGTCCAAGTATAGTTAGCACAACGCCCACGAGACTTAAAGTGTTATTTTCCCACGTATGCCTGTTTATGCATAGGAATCCGAGAATTTGTTCCTGTCCTGCTCTTTTGTACTGGTTATGAGAGGGATAACGTAGACCCTGTGTACATTTGGGACGTGGCCCGCTTTCGTATGCGTGGTCACTCCCCTAGGACTCACTGCGCATTTTATGACCAGGCGTTACCAGAACAATGTGGCCAACATTCTATTATGTTGGGTATGTCAAAACACTGAGGAATTCTTATGAATAAAATTGGGATATTAATTAGATACAGTAAAGGATTCCAAAAAATATTATCACATCCTAAACAGCTGTAACTGTGTAAGAAGTGTTAATAAAAAATTTGATTAAAATGTATCCTGTAAGTTCAATCTGTCCTCAACGTGTTATCGCAATCAATTCTCAAGTTGTGTGAGAGAGATGACGCTACTCAAACTAGAGAGCGCTATCATTCTCTTACAACCTGATTAGTACAGCCAGGGTTTCAACTTGAACTTGAACGAAAAAACCTTCATCGACATTATATAATCAGAAATAGCACAATTTTGTCAATACCATTACTTTCTTTACAAGATACTAAAAAATCACGAATCCAAGATGACATGACACACTTTGAGTTCATGTATAATAATTTATGATACTGAGAACCATTGACATGCAGCATAGTAATGCTGTTTATCAACCGCTTATCATATATCGATACTTACTTGGCAACATTGATCGTGTGAAATTCAACAGGTGCAACTCTATGCAAATGTCAAAGTCGAAAGATTCAATAACGATTGTACGCGTTATATAATATGTATATGCCTAATGTTATTCAGGCCTGGGAATAATATCAGGTGCCTACTATTACGTTCAATTAACGCTGCATTAGCAACAGATTTTTGCCCCCTCATAGTGATTTTAAAGTAATTTTAAGTCATTAAATTGCAGACAGATTAACTATATCGATTTATCCCGCGACACTATCGCGCCAGGTTGGCCAACCTGGCGCGATAGTGTTGTGCTTTCGTGAGTTAAAAGAGTCGATGAAAATTTAAAAGTGGGTATGATTCTTTTTTATCGCAACTGGCTTTTGCATTTATGTTGTGGAAATATCGACAACTGCCCAAATGTCAAAATTTGGTTACCATATTTGTAAGGACATCCATGATTCACATGAAAATCAACGACATTCAAGACTTGCTTTTTACCAATCACTTAGGTAAGATATTGTATACTTTCCCATTATTTCTTTTTATTTTGATAGATATTGCTACAACATATATACTTAACGTGACTTAACTATACTTAACTTAACAACAATATATAATTAACGAAACTAAACGTGATTCTGATGGTCTGTAATATAGATGTCGTAAATTCACTAAATATGAGATTTATCTAATATCAAAAACAAACAATTCTGGAGTTTGTATACGATGCTCATAGCTATGTATATTTTCACGATCTGACAATTTTTAAACACAACAATGATATCATTTGGTATATAGCACCAACAAAAGTTTTGGTAATATTTTACTTCATGTAAATAAGTTCGTTTTAATGAGGAACTGCTATATCTATTCCGGTGTATGACGACACAAACAAAAAATATACAAACCAAGCTTTTGCCCGTGATTTCACTAACATCTCAAATGACTTTTTGATATACAAGGTAACTTATGATACTTCTGACATTGTATTTAGTAAAACATACCATCACGCCTGTATTCCCCGAAGGTTTACGTTAGTATATGAATTAGGAAACTAAAAATACATCTTAGGTACGTTCGGTATCAAAAATCTAAATTATTACATTGCACAAATACATCATCTCTTTGTCGGTACACAGTTTTAGCTATTATAATCAACAGTTACATTTCTTATTTGCATAAAATCTGGCACAAATTGAAATAGATCACAGAACTGGATTATTATGGACTACATTAAGTTGATTAATTACGTGATATTAGGGTGAATCACCCAATAGTTGTCTGGTAAAATATCTCGGCAAAATTTTATTAGCGATGGTAGTCTTAAACAGTTTATTTATACCAGTAATTTGGTCATAAATTCTTAGGAAAATATAAAATTGTAAACTATCAAAATATAAAGAAATAGATCTGAAAAACTTTGCCCTTGACATTTTATCTTGCAATGGTGAGTGTGATGAAATTATTACAATAATAATTATATTACATTATGTAGGTACACCTAAATGCTCGAAGACCGTAAATACTGTTTACATAAATTTATGCACAAGACACAGAGTACACAGAAATCACTCAGACATAAAGGATTTCGACATGTACGAATATTTTTTTATTTGTTTACGCTTTTGATCGGCTTTATAAGGTATAGTGATAATGTAAATTACATCCTACAGACTTTTTCATGTCATATATGACACTGACTGTCTCATTAGTCTCATGGTCCCAAGCGCGACTGCTACGGTAGAAGTCCTGGGTTCAATCCCCACGTCGTGCAAAGTATTATTGGTTTTTTCTATGAAAATCTCAGTAGCAGCTCGCAGTCTGGATTTGGGCCCGGTTAATGGTAATAGCCTCGCTCCCTATTACTTGGAACCTAAACATACCGGCAAATTGTGGGTATACATTAATACGCCTCTGCTTAACCCTTCGGAGAAAATAGGCGTGATGGTATTTTATTTTATATAACAACTCCTTTTTTAGACATTGCTTAAATGTAATACATTATTATTCTTCAGTCTAATAAAGTATTTTATTTTAATCAAATTATATAAGTATATATTTTATTTTTGTGAGCGCAATGAAATCATATTTGTACATGTATATATTAAATTTGTGTATATATAATATAGTAATTCAAAAAAATTTTTTGTACCTATTATAATTTCTCCTAAACCCAAAGGTTGACTGGTAGAAAATGCCATTATGGCATTACGTCTGCCTTATGTAGGTACTACTATTGTGCATAGAAGTTTATACATATTTTTTATAACACATACATAAAAGACAATTGTATTAAGGCCGAATCATACGAGTTTTGGATCGCAAGCGATTGTACGAATAAGTACTTATTCATCCATAATCATCAAATTAAATATTTTCATGCTAAATATTTAAATGACCCATAATGAGGCCTGTTACCCTATTTCCAATATATCGGTATACATTTGATATTATTATGTAAATATGTTTATTACCTTGTTAATCGATTATTTGAGAGAACAAGTTTGCATAAGCCTACATTTGCTGTAATTTATATCGATTTTCATGCTAATAATCGCGAAGCTTTTCCGCAAATGGTATTAAGTATATAATTTATTAAGTATTATCATTATGCTTTCCTTCCAGTTAGCAATAATATTTTAAGCAATGACGATAACGTACGTTTTATACGTTTTATTAACCAACTTTATAAAAGAAGAAGAGAGATTATATTTCCCACATTTTTGCCGATCCTGAGTAAATTTCTATTCGAGTTGGTGTTTGACTATCGATTCTAAGATACACAAAAAAAATCTAACGCTTTTATTTTTAAAGTTATTATTTATATACGACGCTGTTATTCTACATATTGTTATATATAAACTACACGTGTTTAAAGTTAAGGAACTTTTCATAGTTTACTCAAAGTATTTGAAAGTACGCATCAATCTTCGATCGTTTGCATATCCAGCAATTGAATTAAGCGGATGGGGAATTAGAGAAAGCATTTTAGACCTTTAAACTGTATATCTACTAAGTTGTAATTCCTTTATCACATTCCCAAATGTGCGTGTTTCAGTGATCTACGCCATTAATCGCAAACGATAGCTACATTATGCATTTCAGTTTATCGATGTCACTCGCTAAACTGCAGTTTCTTATGAGATAATACCTGATAATCTCATCGAGACTCAATTATATCTATCGAACAGTCTATTTAAAATTAAAAAAAAAAACCCGCTGTATCAAGTTGTGATTACCATTTTCTAGCAATATCATTGAAGTAACAGGATAGCAAATTCTAAATCGATCATCAGACTAGTGGAAGAGAGAAAAGAGCTGATAATCTTCAAAAGACTGGCCAGATTTTCTTAAATCATAGCGAAGTACACTGCCGATCAAGTCGCCTTTCAGGCAAAAAAAAATCAATCGGTATAAAATCGGTAATCGGAATCAAAATCAATCCATTCGTTTGGAAGCTACAATGTAACAGACAGATAATTATGCAGATACACAGACACACAGATACACACGTAAAATTGTTAACACCCCTTTTTTGTGTCGGGGGTTAAAAAGAACTAAAATATTATTGTTAGCTAAGCTTTCAATAAAAAATGCGAAGACAATAATGTGTTCAGTCGCTTACACTCCCGGCGCGTCAAATATCGATATACAATTTTAGTCGCAATACCACGGGGTCAACGCCTTTCCATTTGTCTGATTTGACCGTTCGCATCTGGAACTCTATTATATTATATTATTATACGTAATAAAATGACAAGCTTAGAAAAACTTTAAAATGTAGATACCTATCTTTGGCTGATCTTATTACATGTTAAAAATTGATTGTAATGTTCTCACAACACGCCTGTATTACCCGAAGGTTTAAGTAGAGGTGCTACTGAGAATTTCAAAGAAAAATCTAATCTAATGGCACTTTGGTCGCCCTGGGAATCGGACCCAGGACCTCTAGCGTTGCAGTCGCGCTCAAGACCACTAGGCCAAAGAGGCAGTTAAAATATATATAACATCTTACGATTACTAGACTAATTAATTAGTTAATAATTATATTCTGATAAATTTTATTTGTTTTAAAATCGGAATCAATGTCAAGTCGCAAACGCAAAATGTGGAACTCGTGGGTAAAAGTTTGTTATTATGATAAGGAAATGTATAGTATAATAGGCACTATCTCTAGCTTCATAAATCTACAATCGTTCGCTTTCTTTTATACGAGAATCGATATATAGAAACGTAATATTGATTCATAAAGGTGATCGCATCATAAACTATTGGCTGTCTTATAGACGCGAACACTCTTTAACTGTCATAAAAATGAAATGATAATTATGATTTATTAGTTATTAGACCCGACCGCTATAAAACACTCTGAATGGTAGTATTTCATATATATTTGCGTTAAAGACAAACGATTTTTACTACTTTAATAAAACAGTCAAAATTCAAATCAATAAAGATATAATCATCTTTTGGCTTTCTACTTGCATCTTTTTATTTTACAGGAATTTGTTATTATATCTTCTTTGATTATTGTATTTGGGGCCACTTGCACCAAGTTCCTTCCAAATTTTTCATTGAAAATTTGTGTTAAAATACAATTGAAACATGTTTAAGAAGTTGGTGCAAGGTGGGCTTTAGTGTTTATAAGAGAAAAGGTAGAACTTATTACCTATTTAATTTTATTAATTTTTAAACAGACCATATATTTCCATGATAAAGGTCTCCAGTTCCCCCTCGTCACTTTTAAATATGCGTGTTAATAAATTAATTAGGTAATTAATCACTCGTTTAAAATGGCGAAGAAAATCATCGTAAGAGTGGGCATGCAAATCAGAGAAATTTCGATGCACAGCGTATAAAGTGTACTAAGTGCCAATACTACCAATCCTCACTGGGCCAGCAATCACCATTGTGTAGTACCTATAACCAAACCGCCGACTGATTCTGAGAGGAGACCTGTGCCCAGTCGTGCACAGTAAATAGATTTTTTTTATAATTCGACTCATCGTGGCCTCAGTGAGATTGTTGAATTATATTTAAAGTATATTGCTTTTTACTTTCTTTACATTAGACAGTAGATTGGGTACGTCATTGCTCAAGCGCCGAATATTAGTATAGTCTAGCGCCAAGTCAGGTTGTACCAATGAATGTAATTAAATTTGAAAAAAGAATTAAACTAAGTCGCTTTATCTGATCATTCGTCCTTTGTACTTTCCACGGCGAGTGAAACCGCTTTAAGTTAGCCGGCTTTCTAATCTTTTGTTAATTCATTAGGAAAGCTTGTGTCATATTTTAATTGCTAAGCGGATTGTTTCTATATACTTTGATGCACTTTTTACACTTGTGTAAGGAATATCTTACTGATCTGCTGGAGAGGAAAGCGTTTGTGATTAAATTTTCTTAATACATTTTATAGTAAGAGGTTTGTAACTACTAGTAAATTATTAAAATGAAGATCGATCCTGATGGAAAAAAACTTAAAAATCGCATGTGTGTACAGCACGCTGTTTCATTTACTACCAAGGTTGGATTTTTAATTATCGGTCTGGCTAGCTATCACGCTCATACGTAATACCGGTTCAAAAGAGACACACACACCGCACATAATTAATGTTCAGTCGTATGCATTAGAATCATACTTTGAAAATAGTTTAACCATTGACAAGATGAGAAGAAATCTCCGAAAGGATATTTATTTATTCACTTCAATCGCCTGCTTCATCTTTATTTTTTTCATAAGACACGACTTGGATCTACCGCATTCATATAAGGAAAATACTGCGAAACACTCCCATATTTTGAATACTTTTATATATTTTTAGTTTTATAAATTCTTCAAAGTTTGCTAGTGTTAAATTGATAGATGATCAAAAGTTTGGAAGCACTCGATTAATGTTTGAACAAAAGTTTGAAAGCACTCAACTGACAGGTGATGAAAAGTTTAGAAGCGTTGGATTGAGAGGTGATCAAAAGTTTGGAAGCGCTCAATTGACAGGTGATCGGGAAGCGAAGGTGATTAATTGAGCGCTTCCAAACTTTTGATCACGTGTGAATTGAGCTCTTCCAAACTTTTGATCACCTCTCAATCCAGCACTTCTAAACTTTTGATCACCTCTCAATCCAGCGCTTCTAAACTTTTGATCACCTCTCAATCCAGCGCTTCTAAACTTTTGATCACCTCTCAATCCAGCGCTTCTAAACTTTTCATCACGTGAGTGCTTCCAAAATTTAAAAAAAGGGTAATTCGTTTTTACAATAAAGTGAATTTTGGTATACCTAGAAGTTATAGATATACGGTAACTGGGTCATCAAGTGAGGTCCTGAATTCGAATCCTAGTTTGACCATGGTGTTATCTGGTTTTTATATTCGGAAATTCGAATTAGAAAGTACTTAGTTAATGTTAGTTTGGATCTAGTCTCTATAACATGGGGCCTAAAACATAACGGCGATCTGTGGTTGTATATCAGTATATATCAAATACAGCGTGTTGGTGCGAGTATGATGGTAAAGTGATCCTTATGGCGAAGAAGTAAGAAATCAATAGCCAAATAAATTGCATTTACTTGTACCTAAAGCTTGTAAGGTCTCGGTGTAACGTTCTCTTAATATTATTTCTAGCAACCGGTTGATGCAAAACCTGTCCGTTTTGGGCCCGGCCCGGTTCCGGTACAAGCTCGGTTTTGGTGTGTAGCGAAAAAAGTATACATACATTTTTCTTGCAACCGAAAGCAAACCTACTGGATTGGATTTCAATCCGTGAAATTTTTCCCTGTGGTCGCGTTTTGTGTGGTCTATATGATAAGACTTTCATAAAATGTAATTATACCAACTATTGGTCGAAGTTTCTCTTCCAAAAATTCTATTATTTCTTTCTTTTTTTAGACTTAAAATAGCCTGTCAGCATGTAATCTAACTCCTTGCCAAATTTTTATCGAAATCTATTCAGCGGTTTAATCGTGACAATGTAAGAGAGAGAAAGAGTTACTTTCGTGATGGTGTATATACATAGTACCTACCTATTTGGTGGCACTGTAGAAGCTGGCCGATTTGCTTATACGCTACGAGTCACAAGTTCAATTCACACACGGAAAATATATTTTAGTGACCTACAGTTGTTCCGGGTTTACGTGTTTGTGTATATGAGAAACACCCAACATAAAAAATAAGTCAGGTGTATGCCGAGACAAATAGTCAATTGGACAATGATCTTAACAATAATCCTTATTGCAATATATCTATCCAATCTTCTCGAGCTTACAAACTGGTCCCAAGGTTGCATTAATATTAATTATCTCTTCTATTTTTGGTATGACTATGTTACAATAGCAAAAAAAAATATATCTAGAACAATCATACCTCAAAACTGGTATCTCTATTAGCCTCGAAAACAGATTTTTTTTTTGTAGATTTTAGGGTTGTCCGTTTTCACACGTTTTCACCCAGAACTAATCTTGTACATTATTTGCTTTCTTGAAACAAAGGGGACCAATGGAATTTCCCCTTACTGACAAATATTATATTTTATCCTTTGTGTAAAGGTGTTAAAGCAATAAAACCTTATCGACCTCGAACTGAACACCGGACGTTTTAAAAAATGGAATGAATGAACAATGTTCTTCCTATGTGTAAGCTTAAGGGTATCTGTTTACCTGTATAATTGCAGATAATTAGTATATTGAGCTAAAAGCCAGAGTGAGTTAATTCACTTGGCATTTTTTTATTTGTGCGTCGACTTTCGAATTAATTTTAATCAAAGATTTACAAAGAAATGGGAAACGTGATATTTGTTTTTTATTTTATAATATTAATAATAAAACCTGTCCCAATTTATGTTATTTAAATAATAAATAATTGTAAGATAGTTTATGTTTTGATTGAAATAGATATTAAACTATGGAATGATTTTATTTACGGAACTATCCTACTAATACCTATTACAAATGTAAAAGTTTGTGAGGATGTATGGATGTTTTGTACCCTTTCACGCCAGAACGGCTGAACGGAACTGGATAAAATTTGAAACAGAGATAGATTATAGCCTGGAATAAGAGGATACTTTTAATCCAGGTTGGACGTAATTCTGAATCTGAAGTCCAGGCAGACAAAGCCGCGGGTAGAAGCTAGTCTATTATATGCGTGCAAGTGTCTGAACAATTCGCCTATGAAATAGGTGGATCTTAGTAGAGGATATTGTTTTAAAAAAAGTTGCCAACTGTTGTAAAATATATAATATTCAATATAGTGTTGTACTGTACCTATTTCGTAAAATAACATTGAATGTATTTCCTGAAGGGTTAGGCAGAAGTGTACTACTGATCACCCACAGTTCGCCGGTGTGTTTGGGTCACACCATTTAATAGGGAAAGACCCTTTTGCCATTACACTTAACTTTGGATTTGTACCAGACAATTCCTGCTACTGAGAGTTTCATACACCAATAACATTTTGCTCGACCTTGGAATCGCACCAAGGTTCAGCCACTACGCCAAAGGTGCACAAAGCTCCGTAATCTACTTGCAATTACGTTACTCCTTTACTCTGTTTACGCTTTTAAGACGAGGGTCATTCAAGTCATTAGTAGATGTCTGCCTAAACCTTCCGTCACTACAGGCGTGATGTAATTACGTTAAATGAGCCTAATTAAAAAAATATATATATAACTTTGAATATTACCCCAATAGAGGATTTTATGTATGACATTTTCGTTCTTAAAGCTATCGGTTTCGTTGGGACCGCATAGTTAATTGATTACTACAAAGCATTAAACATGCAAAGAAATTTGTGGAACTTAACATTTTTTCGTAGGATTAAAAGACAATTCTGTCAGTAATTTTGAACGATTCGAAAAATAGGCTATATAATTATAATTATGTACCTATGTTTGGACGTCCGACGATATTACACTAATCCTTTCTTCAGTCGTAAAAAGAAATGCCACTACCAGCAGAATAAAAGAAATACCACTACCGTCTAAAGTAGGACAACTTTTATGTTATCAGGCTTAAAAAAAATCAGAAACTTACGTACCTATAAATAAAAGTACACACGCACTTATCAGGTTTTACGATACGTAAGGGTATTCTATAGGCTCGCCCCCTATAACATGGGACCTAAAAATACCGGCGAACTGTGGGTGTACATTAAGTACGCCTCTGCCTAACCCTTCGGGGAATACAGGTAAGATGGGACGATTCGCAATGGTCTTTATTTAGCAAAAATATGTATTAACTATATACACAGAATATATATGAATATCAGTATTATAATGCATTTTAACAAGATTATCGCTCAATATTCGCTCAAAAAGTTTGCCTTTGTGATTATGGAGTCGAAAAGAATCGCTAAGTTTCGGAATAAATACATAAGGGTGGTAAATAAAATGTGCTTAATACAACACAGATAAACAATAGCTAAATATTTTACCCCAATGTTAAGTAAGAAAGCTCGCACATAAAAAAGAATAAAAGTTTCAAAAACCGGCTCCAACTTCAAAAGTTTGCGCGTATTTTATATTAGTGATTAAATTAGTGTATGGATATCACTACCTTTAGAGATCAGATAACAGTGTAGTATCACAATATTCACTGCATTGTTTGGTTTCCAAGTTTTAGGGTGCACCGGCAACACACCCGACTAGGCAACGATACCGAGTCATAAGTATTACTGAAGAGCTGCGAGACAACTCGCCTCAGGTACAATTTTCACGTTTTTATTAACCGGTTATTCGGAACAGGTCGGTATTGTAGTAGTGCTGTGCGGCCGTAGGCACCTATTAGATATGGTAAGGTTGTATCGAACAGCACATTGTATCACATCGTCCGGTGTGGAAGAAAGAGATGAAATGTGAATGACTGAACCTTGGCATAGAATAACTATGTTAACGCGTAAAGAAGCCCCACAAACTTATTTAAGTCGATTGAAAATATCTGCTGTTGTATACCTACCATAGATAGATAAGTCACATATCATTATGCATTTTTTACGTAGTCTAAAAATTTTGACTGCCTCATTAGTCTAGTGGTCCCAAGCGCGACCGCTACGCTAGAGGTCCTGGGTTCGATCCCCAGGTCGAGCAAAGTGTTATTGGGTTTTTTCTCAGTAGCAGCTTGGAGTCTGGATTTGTGCCCGGTTAATGGTAATAGGCTCGCCCCCTATTACATGGAATCTAAACAAACCGGCGAACTGTGGGTGTACATTTGTACGCCTCTGCCTAACCCTTCGGGGAATACAGGCGTGATGGTGTGTTATGTTATGTTTAAAGTATTTTACTACTTGGAAGTTTAAATGTCTAATGAACTTAATTGGATATTTTGATGTTAAGTTTATTATTTTATGAATGTAATAGTAAAATCCTTACTAACATTATAAATGCGAAAGTAACTCTATTTGTCTTCCTGTCTGTCTGTGTTTGTTGCGTTTTCACGCCTGAACCGATGAACCGAATTTTATGAATTTTGTTGTAGAGATAGATTGGACCTTTTGCCCTAAAAAGTCAAGCTAGTATAAATATTATATTCAAAAATATACCCATACTGCCTCATTGCTTTAGGCATTGTGGTTTGACTAACTTACATAAGACGTGCCACGTGGCAACGCTTATCAATGATATTTCCATCATATTATGATTATATATTATTATCTTATTCCACAAAGATGATTAGGCAAAATTCCTCCGGGGCATGCCGTCTACATAAATTCGACTCTTTGACGCTGACGTCATCGTTGTAAAATGTCAGCAACGCGCACCACTATGCCGTCTCTTTCTACCGTCGAGCTCCCATACGGGACCGTTTCAAGGATACAGTGCACTCCTCAGTTCACTGCTCCCACTGTTGCGTCGAAGCCTTACTCTGCGCATGAGTGTTCCAACGTTTTTTTTACTTCCCGAAGCCGAATAAATGTTTTGAGATTGCGATTTTTTTTAATATATTCGTCTTCTTGTAAATATAATTTTGGGAATTTTACTAAATTTTAAATGTTTTAAGTTATATAAATATGGGTGAAAAATAAATTATGGTTATTATATATTAATTACGGTATACTCGTGGCCGAGAACCAAGCCCGCCTCCATTAGACCGGTAACCGACTTCGCTCGGCTCCCGCCTTTTTTTACATGGACAAGTTTTTATAATGCCAGCTGATGTTATTAACGGCGACCACAATTTATTTTAATGGGCTGTGTAAATATTTGTCCCTCTTCATTTAAAAATAAGCACACATTCTATGAATGGATAGTTTATCTAAAATGTTAAGGTTATAGGTAGGTACCTAATACAAGAAAGTAGATATTTTTTTAAATAATATTATAAATTATGAAATAAACTAAATGACTCTCAGCCGTTTGTAATATTTTAGAGTTTACAATTTTCAATCATTATTTTGGAGTTCTGATTACCTATCATATATAGAAATGGATGAAGGTACCTACGATTGAAAACTGTTAACTAATATTTGTTGTTTAACTGTTATTATGTTGTGGTTTCCAATAAAAATGACTCAACTCAATTGTTTTATTTATGATCGTGATGAGCACAGTTTCATGGATCATGGGCATCATCTCCAACAGCTGCAAATTTGAAATTGACAGCTTTTAATCCACATATGGGTTCGTATACTTTGATTGAAGTTAACGAATTTGAATTTATCTGTTAATAAAATGGAATAAAATTATATACATATTAAACTGTTGACTTGAATTGATATTAACTTTTGCACATAATTTATTAATCTACAACTTTGTTTGAGTGACATTTCCTTTGATATTTCTTCGCAAATATTAATATTTTTTTTAGTGACGACCTCAAGATTATAATAATCGCTAAGCATCCAAAATTAGCTCACATCATTTACAGACAGATGGCGTTTGAGTTAGGCATTCATCCGTAACGATTTCCATGCATATTACAATTTTTGAAATGGTTGAAATCTGGTGCCCGGAATGTCAGGGGCGTTACTATTGCATTGGTGAAGCCAGTGAAATTAACTACTAGCCATATGAGATCTTAACTTGTGATCATATTGGTAAACTGCATACACCGTTTGTCGAGTTTTTAATCATATTCAATTTTTATAAATATAAATTGTAGCACGCAGTTTCACTCGTATTATTTTAAAACAAAAGCTATCCTATATCCTTTTCCAATATCTAATTTATCTCTATACCAAATTTCATCAAAATTGGTTCATTGTTCAGCGGTTTAAGCGTGAAAAGGCACAGAGAGTTATTTTCGCATTTATAATATTATTATGGATTATACCTAATTAGAGGAATACGAATCTACTGGGCTGCGTATAAAATGCGGACGCAAGTATTTTTAAATAATATTTACATAAATAATTTTCGTGTAACTAAGTCGTCCATTTATATGTAACTTGATCTTTCTCCCTCATGCGTTAAAAACCCAACAATATGACGTTTTACTTTGGTAGCTCGACCGTGACAGAATATTAGTCATCCATTTCACAAAACATAAAATGTTCAAACTTACTACCTACGTCTGTTAACAAACCATCACGTATGGGTTCCCCGAAGGCTTAGGCTGAGGTGTGCGATATACCCACAGTTAGCCAGTATATTTAGGTCTCACGTAATATTTATGTAGCCTATTGCCATTAACCGGGCACAAATCCAAACTCCGAGCTGCTACTGAGATTTTCAAAGAAATATCCTATAAAATTTTGGTCGAACTGGGTGTCGAAACTAGGACTTCTAACGTAGTAGTCGCGCTTACGACCACTAGGTTAATTAGGCACTTTGAAATAAGGGTTATAATTATGACAATCCATGATTCATTGAAATATGATAGATTGAATGCGTGTGGGGGACGAGTCCCGTTAGTAAATCCATTAGATAAATATGGTAACATAACACAAGAACAATAGTCTAAGGAGTTTAGCTAACGTTCAGGGCTGAGTCATTCGTGTCTAGGCTACTTCAAATTCCTGTATTTCAAGTCTAGATTCAAGCTATCACCAAACAACTTTTTAATTATATTTATATTTTTTAGAATATGTGCATATTATTAAAAAAAAATAGTGACAGTTTGAAATTGGAAATATGTTTTGCTACACGGTTCTACGGAAAGCGAAAACTAATCAGAAAGTGCGTTATAGAGCAGGAGCTCATTGTCAGGAGACAATAAACCACTTTTGGAAATAAATAAAAAACATCTTCCCATACAAAATTAACGATTAGGCATTATTGGGCATAAAACAATTTCAATAAATTACATTTTTAATCAGTTGAATTGAAAACATACACACGCACACGCACACACTCAGACACCCACTCTCACAAACTGATACCTATATAAACTCAACTTCACTGATCTATCATCCTCATTTTATTTCTTATTTTTTGTCTAAAACCCTGTCACATTCAAAAATAATCCAAAATAATCATTTAATATGTTTGCTGCATCTCTGACTATCAAGATACAGACGGCCGTCTAGTTTGGGAGTCACAGTCCATTCAAATTAGCTACCTGTGATTAGTTACAAAAATATGATTATTTTTTATGTAAACTGTAAAATTTGTATCATATGTAACGAAGGGCTGAATAAACTTTATTTTATTTTTATTATTTTATTATATTTAACTGCAATTAAATTACATTAATTGCAATTAAATTCATATGGTTGCATAATTACATTAATTGCAATCATTCTTTTAATCGCAATTTTATTGTTTACACTAGTATCAAATTCCTAGTTCTTTCAAAGGCCGCGGCTGGAGGCATGCTGCAGAGCCATAAAATTCATTGATTAATTGCAATGGATTTTATGGCTCTTATATTAAAAATTATTTAATAAAAATAATTGTAATGTCATTATCATCTATAAATATAATATAGCTGCAATCTTGTTTTTCAAATAGAATTTTGTCATTTCATTTATGTTTTTTTTTTTATGGCAATCAAAGACTTTTTTCTTTCCTTCTCTATATCGTAGATAAAAGTTTTCTTTTAGAATTTCTAAGAGTACATCTCTAAAGTTGTAAAACAAACTGGTTCATCTATAATGTCTATCATCTATCATCTTATCTCGGATCGATTAGGTATCATTTCCAAATCGGTTTGACGGACGACAAGATGACAGTAGTATTTTATATTCTTATAATATTTACTATAAAATAATAAATACTACTTACTTGGTCTTCGTCCCGGTAATCGATGATATTGCTTCTGAAATTAAAAGAAAATCAAGTTTAGATTCATAAACTTTTTTTTTTACATTGAGTCTCCGCACAAGCTCATTTTACTTTCGGTTCGAAGATTTAAAAACACCGTATACAAACAGATGTAACGTACGTGTGTGGCAATAAAATTTATTAAAGAAAGAAAGAAAAATGATTTATGGATACAGTCATGGACAATGCACATAATAACATTACAAACAAATGAATAAAAATTTTTATTAAAATATTTTGCCCAGTTCAGCAAAATGCCACCACTGCAGACAATTGATTACGCTTGGCGCTTTTAAACATATAATTAACTAACTAAAAACAAAAGTATTATTTTATATTCAATTATTAATTATTATTTTTTAATTTATTTTATAATTATTATTATATCTACCAGTGATAGCCTAGAAGTAGTGACAGCCTAGTGGTATGACTGTTGGACTGCCAAGTCAAAGGTCTCGAGTTCGAATCCAAGGCATGCACCTCTGACTTTTCGAAGTCATGTGCGTATTAAATAGTTAATTATCACGCGCTTAAACGGTGAAGGAAAACATCGTGAGGAAACCTGCATGCCTGAGAGATTTTCTCGATGGCGTGTGAAGTCTGCCAACCCGTACTAGGCCAGCGTGGTGAACTATTAAGCTATAGCTATACTGTCCCACTGCTGGGCACGGGTCTCCTCTTAGAATGAGAGGGATTAGGCTAGAGTCCACCACGCTGTTTCCACACGATGTTTTCCTTCACCGTTTAACCGAGTGATCATTAATTCGCACATGATTACGAAAAATCAGAGGTAGCCTTAGAATCGAACCCAAGACCTACGACTGGCAGTCCAATGGCCATTATCACAATGCTATCACTGCTTTTGATGTGGGATATTTTTACAGTGGGAACATTATTAAAATCGGTGCGCACTGTAGTATGAACTGACCCTATAAGTGAAAGTTCTCAAACACATAATATTCGTGCAATACCATAGTTGGAAAGCATTTGTCTGGCCGAGAATTCGTTCTTGTTGTGTTCCTCCGTATCGTCGGAAAAGTAATAGTAATATAATATTATACCGATGTAACACACAAAATTACATGTGAGAATGGCAGCAATTCTGTTCAAATAAGTGTAGTGGGAAATATTTCAACGCTCTTTAAAATGTTACTAGGTACAGTGGCGACCAAAAGTCCATTGCCTGTGGACGTTTAAACTAAACGTCATTGTTCATAAATTGTTTATAGCAATGTAATCCAAAGAGTGCTTATGGACTTTTGAGCGTTTACTATACATACGTACACACAGATGAGATTGAATTTAAATTAGTATTCAGATCAATGGTTGATTGAAATCCCTATTTTATGATCAATACTTATTAGTGTAGTGGTGGAATGTGCGACTACTGAGAAGATATCGAGGTTCGATTTCCAGGTCGAGCATTATTGGATTTTTCAATGAATTTTTTAGAAGCTATTCGGTTAATGACAATAAGCGCATACCCCCAATATTACTACAAGTAATAAAAGTTCTATTTCTAGAAAGATTCGATAAAAATCTAAAATGATAATTAAATATATTTGCGTAGTATCTAAATCTAATACTGCCATATTGGGGTTTTCTATGAAATTCGTAGTAGCAGGTCGAAGTTTGGGATTTGCACCCGGTTAAAGGCAATAGGCTCGACCCCTATTACATGGGACCTAAACATACTGGCGAACTGTGTACGCCTTTGCCTAATACTTCGGGGAAAACAGACGTGATGATATGTTAAATCTAACACTAAGACTAAATTTTAATAAAGCCATTTCTCTATTTAGTTAAAAATATTGTCACTCGTATACGAAGAATAATACATATATTGCTAATTTCTTACCTGGAACGAATCTTCTTAATAACTGGCCGCTGCGCCGTACTATCGTGGATTCTGACTTGCGTTGGATCTATTTCCTCACAGGCGTCGTCATCAAACGGTATCTGGCCTGTTCTCCTAGCTAATATCGAGTCCATAAATGGACTGTATATTTGTCCTGAAGTACCTAAGATATCATCTATGTCAGTGCAACGTGAGATGTATTTATTTACGCCCTTCTGGTAAGAATTAGTGAGTGGTCTTCTAAATTGTCGATTGTTTTCGTATGGTGACGTACGACCTCTATAGTCCTCGTTTTCCCTCGGCGTCTCCAAACCCTCAGGACTTCTTCTTGCTCCTAAAGGTTCATCATCCGGTAAATTTAGAGGAAATGGAGGAATATGTGTTGGTGGAACGTACACTTGAACTTCAGAGTCAGATGATTCACTGTCTTCATTAGGTGGAGGCGTAGGCAACTTCTCAATACCTTCTGGAATGTTCTTGTCGCTTGCCAACCACCAAGGCCTCTCACCAGATTCTATATGCCTTATTCGCCTCAGGGGGAAGCTACGTTCAGAACCAGATTTACTCAAAGAGGCGGATTTACTTTGACTCTGTTCTGGTTTCATACTATTAGTTGAGTTTTCGTTACTCGTGGCCCACCAGTCTTTTTGGTCCCCTGATTCTACATGGCGGACTTTAAAAAAGTTAAATTTCTCACTTTTTTCACTATCACTAGACGACTTTCTGGGTGGACTGAGTCGTTCTATCCCTTCCGGAATATTTGCGCAACTGTCTAGCCACCATGGTTTTTCGTCGTCAGCGAATTTACATTTCTTAAGAGGTTTATTTGAATTGGAAGTTTCTGATGTGTTTTCATGTGATGTTTGGTTATCTTGCCTACTTTCGCTATTAGATTCTAGCCACCACGCCTTTTCTCCTGATTCTACGTGTCGTATTTTTCGAGGAATGTTCTTTTCCGAAGGAGACCTTTGATTTTCACTACTTTGTAAACTACTTTTCTTTTCTGATTCAGAATCTAACCACCATGCTCTGTCTCCAGATTCAATAGGCCTTATCGCTTTTAGTTTAACTAAATTATCATCATTAGATGCTATGATATTAGTTGTATCATTTTTACCCTTGAGAGATCTATCACTTTCTGTAGTTATATTTGAAACGTCTTTGCCTGTCGACTCTGAAGTCGAATTTTCTAACCAACGGCTATTATCGCTGCTTCCTTGATGCCTCATTTTGAATAAATTAGTGACAGGAGCCAAAGCACGTATTAGGAATGATTTGGCCTCTTCAGTACCATTTTCATTCTTTTGGGGTGATATAGGAGAGAGATCCTTTCCGGACCGGTCGGTTGGTATCGATAATTCATCAGCTGAAGTTCTGGAAACCTCATTAGTTTTTGATTTAGTAATATTTTCGTCTTCGCTTATTGAGGATTGCGTAGATAAAGTAATACTTGATTCTGGACTGGCACTTTCTCGCGATTTGGAATGTTTCAATTTAGAGGGTCCATTTTGTAAATTACTGCTTGAAGAATTTTTTTGTATGTTTTTTGGTGGAGACCCTTTTTCACACACTTCACTTCCTTGATCTGAATCTGTAGAGCTAACAGACTTACTTCTTTTCTTAATTATCTTTTTTTTGGAGCCTGAATCTGACGTCGAGTCAGTGCTAGTTCTTCTTACTTTAATTTTTTTCATCTTCGTAGTTCCTTCTGTTTTTGGTGCTTGTGGAGGTAATTGATTACTTGTTATAGTTATTTCAGGTGAAACTTGTTCAGTAGAAGCTGCTGGGCTTTTTGCTCTTTTCAGTTTTAAATTGACATTTATAATAATGTCTGATGTATCATCGCCTTTATTTGAGTCGGAAGTATATACTGATATAATTTCGTCGTTTGTTTCAGCCACATGATTGGATACACAATTATCTTTATTGTTCAGTTCAGACAAAGAGTTAGAGCTTGAATTCTCTCTTTTTTCTGGCTCTGTGCTATGGCTCCGACCAGTTCTTTCACTTGCTGAATAAGAGTTGCTACCAGAATTTTCTCTCAAGTTAGAATATTGCGTTGAATATCTTCCAGCATATCCTGTATAACTACTAGAATTTGGGGTATAATATGACCAGTTTGTCACACTTGTTCTTGCTGTGCTACCAAATCTACTTGACCGTGTTGGATCGTCTAATCTATCTGACTGAATTTCTTTATCTAACATTTCTGGTCTCTTCTTAGACCTAGTTATCGATTTTTCTACAGTTTTTGCCATATCTGCCCTTCTGCTCCGTACGTACGCGGAAGAACCGGGTGGGGTTGGGGATGTGTGACGTGTCACAATAGTAACAGTTTCAGTTTCATTTTCTGATGCTTGTGTGTCATTTGTAACAACATTTTCACCATTTTCGATGACTGGTTCTTTGATTTTTTCTGCTATAGCTATTTGTGGAACACACTTTTCCGTTTCATTTTTAATAGAATCAGTATGATTTACTGGAGAAACGGAAGTTCGTTTAACGGTAGGAGGACTTCTTAAATAATTCGAAGACAATCTATTTGCGATAGCGTATCTGTTTACGGCAATTTCTGGTTTCGTCTCTGCTCTAGACGCAGGTCGTGTATAATTTGAAGTGCGAGGATATAACTTGTAATTCGACAGGCTATTATAACCTGAAGACTTGTCAGTCTTGCTTGGAATGTCTTTGTCGTGATCCCCTGGGCTAGGATCTCGGCTTTTATCTTTGAACATTTTCGTAGTTCTCCTCTCTGGACTTAAGTGCCGAGAAGGTCGGCTCAGATTGTATTTCGATGTCGAAACAGGGCTTACATCTCTACTTTTGTTGGTTGTGATTGATGGTACGGTGAGTTTTGTGAAGTCTTTCTTTTCGTATTTAGACGTGGGTTTCTCTAATTTACTTGTACTATAGGCATCATATTTTGAGACAGGTTTATCTGTTTTAGTTGTACTATATGTATCATATTTGGAGGGAAGCTTTTCTGTCTTACTAGTGTCATAAGCACCATATTTTGTTGTAGGTTTCTCTATTTTGCTCGTATTATAAGCATCGTATTTTGAAGCAGATTTCTCGGTTTTATTGTAATTTGCATATCGGTTGGCAATTGTCGAGATCGGGGTGTCTTCTTTATTCGAGCGATCCGGGGATAAGATAGGGATACTCGATGACTTGTAAGACGGTGTTGTATTGAGGTACTTCGCTGTCACTGTGGTCGGCCGTTCCGCGGTGGCACTTGTTGAACCCCGCCCGGTGTCTCGACTTCGACCGTACGAAGACGTATCATACTGAAATTAGAAAACAAATAGTTACAATCTTCATTATTAACAATGTTTGATGTTACTGCTAGTAATCAAAACAAATCCACTGCATTATGTGCTTCAAGCATAGAGCGATGTTTACATCGATCTAACATAACGCGAGAACCATATTTTTCATTCAACACAATCATATAGAGCCGTTCCTTTCACCGTTTTATAAATAGCAAAGGGAATGCGTGCGAGTGTGAAGATTATACTACAGGGAGGGATTTTATTGAGCCCTTCGCTCGTATATTTAAACACTGTGAATTGATTAATCTGGGGCTAAAGTATGGAATTCACAAGCCATTTACCAGTATAAGCTGTAATATTTCGTGAAAGTCCGTAAAACAGATAGGCTACAAATATATTTAGATCAGAAATAGTTTTACCCTCAGGTTTTACCACAACACACTACAACGGCGAGTATTACTATAGTAGGTATGTTATTTTAATATCACAATTTAGATATTATAACTATACATATTTTAATTAGATACTTTTAAATAAGCGCATATCTCAACTGTTACCGTACCAACTTATAAAGGACAGGTCTTGGACAATAAAATGAGTTGCTTCGAGCATCTCCTTTCGCGCCCTTCATTACAATTATTGTTAACGTCTAGTCTGCCAACTAACTTGCGTCGGAGCATCTCATGACTTTGCAAAACGATTAACATGTATGTCGCATATCATAATTATTATTAGGTTGTTGGTTATAAAGCATGGCGATAAAGTATTAAATACAATATGTCAGGATAATTAGCAAGTAGTCCATGAAAATATGACATAAGTACTGTAGTGCTGTACTAATGGGAATAGGCGCTGTGGAGGTAGTTTGGTGCATTTAAGTTAGGTACCTAAATAGAGAAAGATAGAAAGATGATTAGAAAATTTGTACTTATTTTGGCAATGTATAACCATCATCCTAATTCTAATCGAACTAGATGCAACCGAATGTCGGTATTTTACATGAGGCGATCTGCCATCAGATCTCCGCAACCTAAGCTCTAGGCAACACCGATATTTTAAGGATAAACTGATTATCAGGAATTTTCGAGAGTCCCTCCGTGCCTTTGAGAGCACGATTGATAAGTTGGCAATGTACAAGATCTAGAAGACCAAAATGCTTTTCAATTTACACACGTTTATAAAATATTGTACTATCAATACGATACTGAGTACACACAACGTATTACGACACCAAGCGTCATGATGATGTTAAGGAAATTAGATAGGTATAAAATACTTACATAGTTTCTAAAAGACATGTTGCCAAAACATCAACTCTCTTCCATTAGCCTGGCGTAGCATGGATCCAACTCTAATGGTTCTGTAATGAGATAAAATATTACTTTAATGATATGCAAAAACCGGTTAGTGAGTATTTTTTGAGTGAGTACTTGAGTATTTTTTAAATCACGATAGGCTTACGCTTGATGTTCGTCTGATGTTAAGCGATATGCACTCTACGATGAAGCGCGCTACGAAACCGATTCACTCGTAATTTAAAGACACCCAGATTATATCTATTGGGGAAGACCCACTCCGGAAGCGCCTTCCACATTTCAGCGGTACACATGATACAAATGGACGTAAAGCGTTTTATTCGGGTTTTTGGAATGATCACCATAAATCGATGTCGCTTTTTCGTGCTTCTGGTCGTCCAATAGTAGAAAGGGCTAGGGGGAATAAGATCGTGGAGATCTGATGCACACTCTCCGAAATGTATTCGATAAAAAACTGATAAGCTAGCAACTTTGCGGCGACGTTCCAGACTTTAGAGTTTAGCCCGGACAAGGGAGTCGTTGTCAATCAGCTTCTTGGCATGTTTCTCGACGAATTCAAACGCCTCGAGCTGATACTTAGCCGTTCCATCCCAAAAGTAGGAACAGTACTCCATGATCCAGTATTATTTATAAAATATCATATTCCTTAAAGGTAGGCAGTAGTGTACTAATGTGCACCCATCGCCGGTATATTTACGTCCGTAGCTACTGAGGTTTCATAGAAATACCTTATAACACTTTACTCTATCTGGGAATGAAAACCAGGGCCTCTAGTCTAGCGGTCACGCTTACGACCACTAGACCAATGAGAAAACTCCAATACTACAATTAAACCATTTAATCTTCTGAGGGATGAGACCAGAGTAAACTGTCTTTGTTAACTTTCATACTGTGATATTAATTATTAAATACTAGAATGTAACTGCAACAAACAGAAAACAATGAAAGAAGAGTGGGGACGCGTTTATCCTGGAACTTTTACCTTGCATCTGGACATTACAAGCTTTAAAAATCGGAGGAAACCAAGACTCAAAAAGATTTTCCTGATATACATTTGTAGTATACTTGTATAAACAAGTTCGTTTTAATATGTGGTATACAATTGTAAATCTGTGCAACAGTTCCAGGATGAATTTTTAATTGGTAAGTTGGAATTAATGATTTTTAATAAAAACACGTTGCCCTAAACTATGATTTTCTCCTGTATGGTGAGTGCGTTTACAAACACAAATTATACAGAAACGCACAATTATCTAGAGATTATACAAATATTTGCTCCGTAAGGGGATCGAACCCACAACACGTGGCGGAGAAGCCGATCGCTCAGCTGCTACGACATACGTGTCGTCACATCAAACTTTGGAAACATACGTCACGTTCAAATTTTTGGGAAATAAATAATTCGTACATCTGTACGGTTAGCATAATTTAGTATATATAGAACGCGTAACATTTTGGATCTGGAATGAACGACACGGATGTATTCTTAAATTATTTTCTTCTAACGAGTTTATAGTGGTAACTAAAATGAACTTTAATAGAACTTAAATTAGGTACAGTCTAGAAAACAACGTATTTTGTAATTTACAATTGTGCAGTAACGGTTCAATAAATTGAATGTACATAGATGGCAGCAAGTACCACAGAGTGGCGATAACTTGAATTTTATGATTAGCGTTTAGTCTGGTCAAATTCTTGAGAGAAAGAATGTTCTTGTATTCGTGTGTAGATGCAAACGGATCTTTGTAAATGGTTATACAAGGAGGCTATATTAATTGGAGCAAATATTTAATTATTGTAATATGTAAAATACTATTTCTTTCTAGGACAATTTAGATCCGCAGACTATTTCTTTACAAGGTAAGTTTAAAGCTCAATGAAAATAAAACCAAGTTTTCGTTATTTGATTTTTTTATTCGTTCAATATAGACTCATAGTAATAAGGTTTTTCAAACAGAAAATAGTGTCTTTAAAGAAAGGCAAAGAAGTTATTCCAAAAACCATGTATACAACACGTCAACCAGAAAGAGTAGAAACATAAATCCTTTGCGCAAACGCATTGAACAACAGAGCTACACACGTCCACGCAAGTAGGTACCTAATACTAGTTTCTTTTTAGTTTGAAAATAGAAACGTTTTTAGTTTCCGGACTGACCCATATCGATTGAGTCAATGAACAAAAGATGGATGGTCAAGTTCCTAACATTTCTCTACTAGAATTCTAAACTTTATTATTCTGTTGTGAAAGCTTAAATTGCTTTGGGAATGCTTCCTAATTATTCCGGTCTTGTTTTGTGTCTGGTGTACAGAGATATAGATCACACTGACAGATGCAATAATTATAGGTATCTACTTGTTTTTATTTCCGCTCCTAATTGTCTAGAATGTTGCTCTAAATAATCTTATGAGGCGGAAATATTTGGACATTCAAATGAATATCCAAATATTTTCCGCGTGACGCAAAATATTTGGAAATCCTTCTCGGAGTGCCTTAGTAGGTGTGTCGGCTGCTGAGATTCGTCGGATCCGGTTGAAACAGGAATTTTATTATTATTATTAGTATTATTATGTGGTGTTTCGGACTGTACTTTTTTAAAGGCAAAGTATCGTCAGAAACATAATTGCTTGCTCCAAAATAAATTAAAAAAGCTTACGAATTGATGTTCATTAATTAAGAGTCAGATACCAGAGTGGAAACCAAAATCATTTATTCTTGATTATGAAATGGCAACAATTCAAGCTATCGAATCCGTTATTCCTGAAGTACCTGTTAGTGGTTGTTACTTCCCTTTTTCAAGGTGCTTGTGGCGAAACGCCGATGAGTTATAAGCATACTCGAAAGCATATAAAACGATGTGTAGCTTTATTCCCTTACCTCGAGAAGTTATTGAGATGCTTGTACGTAATGTCAAAATGTTTTAATGATTTGACGATATTCAACGATTATTTTGTAAATACTTGGCTTGTAGAAACATTTTTTTTCAATTGATGGTCTTGTTATTATCAACAGAATCTGAACACAAATATGGTTGAATCCAGGAATTGTCAATAAAAAAAACCGCAAAATGTGGCACAATTTATAACTTTTTTACAAGACGATTGTGAATTGTGAAATATCATATAATAGATACGAGTATATAAGGGAGATAATTATCATATGTATATAAAAACTCGTGAAACAATTGAAATTGATGACCACAGGTCACCACCAACACCATTTTGGATTTGGAAAATTACAAAATTTCGCGTTAAATTTTGAGTATTTTAGGTGACCTTTATCGGCAAGAAAAAATTTTCAGATCATAGAAAAACACACGAGACTTAAAAATTTCTAGTTGTTATAGAGGATTGTTTTAAAAAAAATTAAAATAGTTGATTATTGTTTTGGTCGTATTGAACAGACTGATTGTTATAAATAATAGATTATTTTGATATACTTAATCATTGACTTTTTACGCTATTTTTAATATTATCGTTATTTTAGTAAAAGGTTGTTAACAGGTCATTTATATATACAATAGATACCGATTATATAAATTTACATTTAATATTATTATTGTACACATTTTTGTTGACATTTAAGACTGATTATTGTGAGTTATTACGTTTACTGTTGATTGTTGTAATTGTTTATTAAACATTATCTTTTTCCAACAATTCCTTGACTTTTACTTAAATAATAAAACCCTACCTAAGGTTTTTCATTCTGACTGTACAAAATCTGCTAAAAGTAGAGTCCGAAACACCACAAAAAATATTAATAATAATGAAATTCCTGTTTCGGATCGGACGAAACTCAGCGGCCGAAACGTCTACTAAACCCTCGGAGTGACGTAAACTAAACATTTTCTCGGGTTTCGTATTTTTATAACTTCTGTTTTTCCTTATTGTTAAGTATTAAAACTTTTTGAATTTTATTGGCTTCAGGTACGGTTAGGGTAGTTTTATATTAATGTTATCGGCAAGAAGAGGTTGCGCAAAGACTTTCGTTTACCTGAGATTTATACAGCCCTAGCCGCCCACCCTGACTTTGTTCGTGTTGAATATTGTGTATTAATAAGTATATAGCTTTTTGTCTACCTGGAATGTATGTACCTTTCTAATATTAAAATAATTTTTCAAATCTACACTATAATAATGATTGAAATTGTCAAGGGCTTATAAAAATTATAAAATAAAATGATAAATTATATTTAATTCTGTAAATGTATACATATTTTATTTAAAAACTTTTAAAAGTTAATGTTTTACATTTTTTGTACTAGATGGCACCAGTATTTCTTATCTGACGACGTCTGAGAAGAGACACCAAAACAAACTCAGAGAATCATGGTCTCTTTTAAGTCCAGACATAGTAGCAAATACATATGTGAGTTACAATGCAGCGCAATGTCTTAAAAGGCCTTTTGAAGAAAGAGCCATATCGAATTCAGGTAGACCAGTCCCGACTGACGGCACAAATGCATCCGTCCAGTCATTATGAAGCTCGACCATAATCTAGGGAGCTCAACAACCCTTCGCACGACGATAGTAAGTCACCGAAACATTTGTGTAGGCCACATAAAAGATCTCATATACGCATAGGCCTCGCTAATTGTAAACAATTATAACCCTCATGGTCTTTACACCGAGTTCCGAACGCACAGCTAATTCATCGAAACTGTAGTTGTTAACACAAACACATTTTTCCTTTCGTAGTATTTTCAGTACACCATGTAAATATAGTATTGAAGTTCAAATTGTAAACAGTAACCATGACTCAGTTCCGTCTACATAAATATTTTCAGTAGTGTTTAAGTAATTGTTGATTCCACATCGATATTTGTACAAGTTTCAATTGGAATATTTTACATTAATACCGAGGTTCCGGCAGTTATACCACTCGTAAAATCTTTGAGTGAGTGTACTTATATTTACTCGAGATTCGAAGTGAATTGCTCCAGTATTCTTACTTATATACTCGTAGAATCACTAGCTGGGCCCCACTTCGTCCCGCTCCTAGTGTGATGTTAATAAGAGAAAAATAATACCCTATAATCTTCCTCAGGAATAAAGGCTATCAACTGTAAAAATATTTTTTCAAATCCGACGGGTTCAAACAAAATATATAGATTAAATAATGAGTAAGAAGGGAAACCTGCAACTCTCCCGGCGCGCGGCGTTGCATGTGTCCATGTGCGGCGATGACCACTAACTATCGGTGGTTGTTTGATTTCCGACTGAATGATGTTAAAATAAAAAAGTGAAAGACAATTTTGACCACGAGCTGTACTCAAACCTGCTAGCATTCATGTGAGTCCAGCGATTGAATGTGTCAAAAACCTAAGACACTCGTCAGTGGTACTCAGAAATCAGAGACCCGGAATATCTTTAGGATATCGATACTTAATACCTAAAATATGATAGAAATATAATGGGGGCTGCTTTGTGTAAAATACTGTCTTTAAATATTTTTTTTCGTATAGGTACTACTAAGATTAGATAGAAACAGTTTGGACAATCGCCATCAAGAGCTTAAAATACGTAATCTTTTATTTCCGCGTGTTTCACGAACAATCTGTCCGTCTGTACATCTGATTACGTTGTAATACATTTGAACTGTTGCTTTTTATTTATCTATATTGCTTTGTTATCTGAAATATTTTTTGAATTGTTTTTCATGTACCTAAATAATAAAGTTTCCAATGTATATATAGTATCTAGAAATAGCTCCTCTCGTCATCATTTTTATGTCCTTTCAGACATGTTTTGACATATCTTGAGTTAAATGTCCTTCGGTCCGAGGTCTATGCAGAAGCTCAATACGTAGAAAATAATTGTTTTAAATATCTATGCTATTATTTTTTAGTTAAAGCTTGATGCTACAGTAGAAATATTTTTGATGACAAACATCTTTACATAGTCTTTCGACAGACAAGATGAAAAGAAGTGAAGGGGCTCTGTTGATAGATAACTTAAGAATATATACTTACTTACTCTACCTTATTTATCAATCTGTATCTGTTTTTATGAAGCAGTTGCCTACATTACATGTTTTAATTTCTCCTTTGCATGAGTTTTCTCGTCCTCTTTCTTGTTCTCTAAAAATAAGCAGTACCTTTGTATTTTACAGTCTTGAGCTATTTTCAACTTACAATTTTGCATTATAATAAATAACTTTATTGCATGAAGTGTGCGCTTGTTGTTCTTGTAATATCCAGCGACAGACTTGTGATGACGTTCTTATAATAAATACATAATATACTCGTAGATATAATTAATGAAAGTGTATTCATTAATTTGTTTCACTGTCATAATGTTTGGATTAACATACATTTTATGAGGATGCTGGATTTGCAATATCTTATGAGCGCTTGAATAAGACGATTTGTGTAAGAGGTTTATTTTATTATAAAGCGTCAATAATTCTAAAGATCTGAAGATTGGAAAGCGAGAAAGTGATGTGGATTTTGATATAATTAGGTTATTGCCATATGGAAATACAAAATTAGAAATAACCGAGTAAAAATAATTTAATTTATACAATGTTAATGGCGATAGGCTCGCCCCCTATTACGAGTACATGGGACCTAAACATACCGGTGAACTGTGGGTGTACATTAGTACGCCTCTGCCTAACCCTTCAGGGAATTACAGGCATGATAGTATGATACGTTTTGTTAATTTATACTACAAAACTGAAAAATGCATGAAAATTACCAACTTTGATAAAAATAAATCGAAAAGTGTCATTTCCATTAATTTTATTTCGATTCAGTCATCGATTCGAACATTTACATGGTTGATTCGAACGTTTGCATCGTCGATTCGATTGTAATTGTCTGCAAGCCTAGATAGTAGTAGCTTTATGGATCATTTTTTAAATGAGAGTTACGAAAAAATTCGATTTATTAAAACAAAACCATGACCATGGATGCTGTAAAGAGTCCGAATCGTCGGGATTATTTATGTGAGATTGACGCGATAGAATCCGTAAGCTGGTTTTGTTATTATATGTATTTTTTTAAATCTATAAATAACCTCTTATCCTCTATTCTGTGCTACCTAAAAATCTTAACATTCAAGATGTTATTCATTAACCTGCATTAGCAGGAGTTTATAGCTTAAAGTTAAAGTTTTACCGAGAAGCATAATATTTGCATTCCATTCTAGTGCCTAATAAGACCTTGTTGATTAAGTAATGCAGAATATGTCTGGCTGGTAATAAAGCCCTAAGCTTTGACAATGGTTATACATCTTAAACAAACGCTGGCCAGCGTACCAAGACGGTAATTACATAATATTTTACCAGCAATGAGGGTAGGGCTATTTGTGTACCAGGAACTTTATGGCAACCTGTTGTCTGACTGATCTACGTTTGTAACTTCTCAATTGCTTGACAAAGCAAAACGTTGTACATGTTGGTACTTAAGGGTTAATGATGAAGTACAGTCAGGATCTAAAGTATTTGTATCGTAATACTTTATTTTGGACTTCTAAAAGATGAAGCTAGAAATAAAACTTATTGTCACATAGTCATATACTTAGTCAAATGGTAGACAAATAAGGTGGTCACTAAGCTATCAATACTATATTAGTATTATTAGTTATATGAGTACCTTATTTGTCTCGTGGCCACAACCGTGGCGTGAGGTTCTGGGTTCGATTCCCAGGTCGAGCAAAGTGTTATTGTTTTTTTATAACAATTTTTTTACGAAATTCTCAGTTGTCAGCTCGGAGTTTAGGTTTGTACGGTTAATGGCAATAGGCTCGTCCTCTATTAAATAGGACCTAACCGTGGGTGTACATTAATACGCCTCTGCCTAACCCATTGGGGAATACAGGCGTATGTTATGTTATGACTTGGTGATTTGATCATAAACTGTCAGTTACAGGTCTTGAGTTATTACTCAATAATTGTCATTGTAAAAGGTGAATTATCGATGTCTTAAAATGATACAAATCGATTGTAAGTGAGTCAATCTGAAGTTTTGATTCACAGCTGACGCAGGGCATTCACCTTTGGAATCTACAGTAATATTTATAAACTTTTAACGCTAATCTAATTAAATGCGAGTCTGGATTAGTGCCCTATTAATGGCAATAGGCCCACCCCCCCTATTACATGGGACCTAAAACATACCGGCGAGCTGAGAGTGTATGTACCTACATTAGTACACCTCTGCATAATCCTTCGGGGAATACAGGCGTGATGTATGTTAATGCTAATAATACCCGTAGTAAATTCTCAGTACAGGTATTTAATTGAAACAGCGTTGCAGAGGTCGGATGAATCGGTTTGTATAAAATTCTGATATTCAGTCGCTTCTGGAAGCCAAATCGCGAAAGGCTAGGCTGATTGGAGCAAATTCTTTTTTAGTAGTTCAATTTTAATAAATTGCGTTTATAATCCTTACTAATATTATAAACGTAAAAGTTTGTGAGTATGGATGTACGGATGTGTGGATGTATGGATGTTTGTTACTCTTTCACGCCAGAACGGCTGATCTGGATCAAATTTGGCACACAGATATATTATAGCCTCGAATAACACTTAGGGTACTTTTTATCGGACCCAATCCTGAAGTCCACGCAGACAAAAGCGGACAGAAGCTAGTATAATAAAATCGTTTTTGTAATGAACATCTTCATTAGTCTAGTTGTTCCCAGCGCGACTGCTACGCTGAAGGTCTTGGGTTCGATTCTCAGGTCGAGCAAAATGTTATTGGGTTTATCTATAAAATTCTTAGTAGCAGCTTAGAAGTTTATATTTGTGCTTCGTTAATGGCAATAGGCTCGCCCCTTACTAATACCGATGAAGCATGGGTGTATATTAGTAAGCCAGAAGCCTCTGCCTAACCCTTCGGGGAATGCGTGATGGTATTTTATACGCGGTTTTGTGGGACTTTGTGTAGATTTATGTTATTGTGAAAGTTTAATAATAAATATACACATACATAGTAAATAAAACTATTAAATACACAATTCAAATTGAAATAATAGCAATTATATAAAGAAATAATTATGTACTGCAATTATAATTTATAGTATTTCAATTAATTGACTCTCACGGTAAGATTTCGCTCAGAGAACCACTATAGAACCACTTTGCGGTCACAAAAAGTGGTAGTTCGTGGTCGGTGCAGCAGTCAATAAGAGCTGCCACAACACACACAAAAAAACTTGTTGGCAAGTTGTTCGACATGTCTGTAGTACATCGACAACTTAGTAAAAAAGAAATAAAAAAACATCATGGGAAAATATCGCATTTGAGATATCTGGAGCCGTATTATGACATGTTAACGACATCATTTTTACGTTATAAGAAAGAGATGAGGCTATTTAATATGTAGAGCGGCATCTCTTTCTCACAACGTAAAAATGATGGTGTTAACACGTTATAATACGGCCCCTGTACTATAACTATCTGGTCTCTTTTGAAGTCCAGACGAAATAGGATCATCATATGTGAGTGATATAATGCAGGGCAATGTCTGAAATGAACTTTTTTATGGGATAGGAGGGCAAACGAGCAGACGGATTGCCTGATGGTAAGCGATTACCGCGGCCCGCAACACCAGACGAGTCACAAGTGCGTTGCCAACCTTTTAAAAGGGGATTGGGCCTCCGGTAAACTCACTCACTCGGCGAAACACAACATAAGCATTGTTTAACGCCAGTTTTCTGTGAGGCCGTTGTATCACTCCGGTCGAGCCGGCTCTTTCGTGCCGAAGTATGGCTCTCCCACGTAAAGAAAGATCCATAGCGGCTTTGAGTAAACCAGTACCAGCTGACGGCACGCATGCATCAGTCATTGATGTGTAGCTCAACCATATTATATTGAGCTCAGCGCGTAGCTAATTAACCCTTTGACCACTACGTCAAAACAGTAAAAGCGTTTTTCTAAACCGAATTTTCCATAGAAATCTGTCGTCCAGTCGTGTCCGTGGCGTGCTGGGCATATTATCGTTTGACGTCTATACACGCCTGTGGGGGTCAACAACTAGGCTTAGGTACCAATTAAGGTGCAAAGTTAAGCTTCGTTTGCCGCGGCCGGTCTATGGATGGGTGACAAATTTTAAGCCCCAATACCGTGGACAAGCGTAGCGCAGTCATTTTATGTAATATACTGGTAATAATATACTGGTTTTATGTAATATAAGCGAAAAATACAGGAGATTATGTAACAGCTATTAAATTATTTCGTACAAAAAACGCGAGAAAAAGAGGGAAATATTTCTAATTAGTCTAATTCGTTTTAACAATTTGGTTGTTTTTAACGTGAATTCATTCGCCGTCACCATAGGTCAAGCTGTCATATCGCCTCTTATAGAGTCGACAGATTGATGAAATATTATATTAGTTATCCCTTTGAATATCTTAGAAGGCTTCAAAAACAAATATTCGAGACGATTTCGGTGAGTACCTTGCTTCTTTCCAATTTAAAATGGCAGAAGATTTTCTTAGGAAATTAGATGCTAGAGAATAACTAATTTGCTTAACTGAATTTCGCTTATTATGTTTAAGACTTTTTTGTGTATTCCGCAAAATCTTTCACTTCAAATTAAACCTTCATAGGAATAGGGTAGTCCATTTGTGTTTGATTTATATTTATTTAAAACTAGCTGTTGTTCACAATTTCACTCCCGTTCCGTTCTTTTCGTGATATTTTTCCGATATTTATATAGTTATTCTGCTATTCGGGGCAGAGACAAATCCAAAGAACATAAAAATTGTTTCAGCCTTTCATGAGTTACAAATGATGTAACTGACCCGACTTTATGATAGATATAGATTTCCCGGCATTACAATCGGACTATTTGCCTATGACGCAGAGTTGTGTACATATACGTACCTATCATCTACCAATTCGGTTTACAGAACACCAAACGGGAGCTCGAACCAAACAATCGCTATAGGCACTGTTAGATTTATTTCTGTCGAAAGTACATTACGAAAATAAATGGCCTACTCTCTGTAGAAGTGTCAAAGACTTGGGTTCGGTCCGGGTTGTTGCCTCGCTCGAAATGGGGTCGGAACGGCTTCCCGTAGGTATCCGCCAACACCTTGCTGCCAACCAGCTTTCTAAGATCGATTTTTACAGGTGCTAATGTCCTAATAATATTGCAGCAAACCCCCCATTTTCGACACCACTCTATGCCGCTTCTGACAGACGTAAAATTTAATAAAAAAATGGTTTGTTATTATCCGACTATGGAAATAGAAGGATAAAAAGGTTAACAGCTTATGTAAGTATTGTGTATCATTTCTTCCTTAATTATAACATCTTTACAGTGATCCAAATTTATGCTGTGTACGTATATGTCTATGTATGAATGTGATGTCATAGTTCAAGAACTATTGATCAGATTTTGACAAACAAGCCGAAAATTCGAGTCTTTACCCTAAAAAGTTTCTAGGCTTTGATTTATAAAGTTCATTTAAAAAAAATTAGTCTGCCTAAATCTACGATACGGTTACTTTAAAGGCTTAATACCTTATTTTAAAACGGTTATTAACTCAATTACAAATAACGCTTATGTTTTTATAAAAAAACACTTCGATTTACTATAATTAACTTATTATGATTTTAAGCCAGTCTCTGCCATTTTGATGTTAATATCAGAAAAAGCGAGATATAAGATGAAAATAGGTAAATGTCTACATTGGCTGTATCTTGGCTAACAAGATAGATATCCCGAACATTAGCTATTTTGCCCCACGGCTGAACCAAATGTGTTCAGTTCAGTTTGTGCTAGAAAGTATGTGCCGCGAAAAGCATTGTTTAGTCTTAAAAGTCAGAAAGTAGGTAGGTACGTGTTTACTGAACTCGCATGAGCGTAAACTTCTTAGGTAGGTATACTAAATAAGGCATATCACTCATCTAAATATATATAAAACTCAAAGGTGACTGACTGACTGACTGACATAGTGTTCTATCAACGCACAGCCCAAACCACTGGAGCGATCGGGCTGAAATTTGGCATGCAGGTACATGTTCTGACGTAGGCATCCGCTAAGAAAGGATTTTGATAAATTCTACCCTTAAGGGGATAAAATAGGGGATTAAAGTTCATATGGAACAAAGTAACTATTCCACGCGGATGAAGTCGCGGGCAAAAAGCTAGTTATTACATATAGTTATTACACCAATTCTAGGACATTGACCGAGCCTAAAACCTATTTCAACATGCTAATAAATCGTGTTGTGATTTATGAATGTTTTCCCTAATTTTATAATTTTAAACAAATTCTAAATTCTAGTTCAGAATATAAAAAATCTTCCAAACATCCTTTGAAAGTAAATGTTGTTATTTCATTTCAGATGAGATAAGATGAGAGCTTCGTAGCCAAGTATGCTGATCAAGTCTATGGAAGGTGAGACGACAAGATTCAAGACGCGTCTGTGACGTATTTAAGCATGTTATGGGTAACGTCCTTAAACAAAGTTTGTTGGACCCACTTGATTATACTAGCACAGATTGAAAATCCCATGAAAATCCCTTTACCCTTAGAATTTAGGTGGCGAAAGTCTGATGGTTGACGCTTCATGTAAAATACCGATATTTAAACGCCATGAGGATGTCATGATACTCATTGGACAACGACTACCATAAAATCAATAAAACTATGAAAAATATACAAACAAAGAACTCTTTAAAAGCACAAATTAAGTATTATCTCTCTTAGTTCTCGAGTAGTAAGCGACCGCAGACCACACGCTGCTTCTCGGAACACTAAATAAAACCAATAAATTAAGGCTTAAACCGCCAGGATATTCCAGATTCAGGAAACAACAACAACAACAACTTGCTGGTTCTGTTCTTAATTTGAATGTTAGTTATGAATATGTCATGACAAGGATGAGTTCCAAAAAATTACTGCCGGAAGCGCCAAAACACACCGTCGCGCTTACTATTGCCATTCATGAAATTTAGTATTATCATAATAAAAAAAAGCAAACAAAATAATATTAATTCACAAGAAACGATTCAAAATAAAATTACGCTTCTACTGACAAAATCTGGCCCAAATTCACAAATCCATTCAGCGGTATTGTCATGATCGTAACAAACAGAACTGAAAAAGGAAATGCTGAGTTTAACTGACATTAATAAAACCTGTGACGTTCGAAGCCATGATTGGTCATTCAGCGATTGAGCTTACTACTGTAGTCTGCATTCGGCCAGCATTGAAACTAATTTGACATTTGACAAACGCCACTGAATTGAAAAAATTAAGTATGCGCTTGTTTTTTGTCGATTCAACGTGACAATTGCGGCAAACGTAAAAGTAGATGCAGATAGATGGACGGTTAATTAATTGTTTAAAATTATTGTTTTTAAATTATTTATGTAGTTCTTCTTTCTTTAATCTCACAAAGTAGTGCAAAGTAAAGTATCGTTATTATTTTTAGTTTATTGACACTTCGAAAGTCATCGACCGTTTTTAAATTTCCTTGAACATTTCCCATGTAAACAGACTAATTGAAGTTAGGTTCTCTATTGTATGTAGAAAATATATATTACAGATTATATACTGCTACATATACATTTAATACAAATACAATACATGCAAATAACCTGAATGAAAGAAAATAGTTTTATTTTGAAACCCTCACAAGATAATAAAAACCAACAAGAATTATGAGTGAGGCCAAAATATAATAAGATTTTTAATTTGCCAAGTTGCAAAGCTGATTGTTACTCTGCACTCGGAAAGAAAAACTATATAGGATCCTCTATATACGGTACTCTTTATTCCGAGATCTTTGTAATTGCACATTGTGCATTGAATTACTATAACGTACCTATATAGAGTACATTGACAATATCATGAAAGCAGTTCTTATATTTATGTGCAACTGCTACATAATTCTCATACAATTTCCAATACTTACAGCAAGCACCGAAAGACAAAAATAAATGAATGGGCAGAGAAAAATGAGGTGGTTCGTAAGAATGGGAGATGATTTTAAGTGATGAAACTGCGTACAGTCACACGTTGGAATGAAGCCACGTGGAGGTTTGTTTACAAGGTGACTATTGTGTCATCTAACTACTCGCGACTGTGTGAAATTGGATGCGTCATCAAACTGCTTATTGAATGGAGAACCAGATTATAAGGAGTTGGAGCCGTTGATGGAAGACTTTGATTCGTTTCCCGGAGTAGACTGGAGTCGATCGGGTCGGAAAATCTTTGTCATAACAAGAGAAAGCCTATTACGCACGACTACACACAATAAACTGCGGGTCCAGATATCAGGTAGTTTTGAATAAATCAAACACCAATGAACTAGGTACCGTATCCCCATGAAAGTTTAATTTGAAGTGAAATTTAGTATTTACGCAATGCACAAAAAATCCTGTCAAGCATTCGCCGGAAACACTCCTACATATTAATCTGAAAGCTAATTAGCGAAGTACCGTTAATTAAATTAATTATTTTTCAAGCATTGAATTTCCCAAGAAAATTGTCTACAATTTCTAATTGGAAAGGAGCTCGGTACTCACTCATTATATTGTATCGTATCGAATATTTGTTTTTGAAGCTTTCTAAGAAATTTTCTACCTAATAAAATATATATATCATCGATCTGTCTACATGATAAAGTGCGACCTAGAAGAAAATTCTAGTAATTTAATAATGTTCAAGATATAATTCCGATATAGTGTTAGTGTCGTAAATGTGAAATGGTACCTATCTACTGTTAAATAAAAAGTAACGTCAAACGCGAACAAGCGAGAGATCAGTGCCCTGTTTATCAAATGTTACAAGGTTACAAGCCTACAAGTTACATGTTATAGGAACTTTTTACAGGTGCTTGTAAATTACGTTTATCAAATAATTTCACAACACATGTAAATTGTATAATAATAATAATTTGTATTTTCAATTTCCTAGATATCAACGGTGATAATTTGTGTCAATCATGATCCTAACTAAATATTATTAATATGAAAGTTTGTTTGTTACACTTTCAGGCTTAAACCACTAAAACGATTTAAAAAATTCTTAAAAAAGCTACGTTATCAGCTAGTAACATAAGCTGTACTTTTTTAGAGATCCATACGAAAATTACAATATTGTAACCCAAGGAAGTCGCGGACAGCAGCTAGTACTGAATAAATGAACTTGCATAATGACTTATCGAGTTGAGTCGAAATCTATTTAAATAAAAGCAGAACCTGACTGACTGACTGACGTATCAACGCACAGCCGAATCTACAAGAGCAAATTTTCCGAAACTTGGCATGCTGAATCCTTTTGCACTGTAGACGAGCACTAAGAAAGGATTTCTGGAAATTCAACCCCTAAGGTAAAGGTGAAAACTGTGAAAAGGGGGGTGAAAGTTTGAAAGGCCGTCATTTTTTAGCGGGTGTAGCTAGTGTACCTTTATTACGAAGATTCGAATTATCTTCAAAATTTGAGCTGCCGCCGATGATTCACCCTAATCAGTTATAGTTTGTAGTGTCATATTTAATGTAGTTAGTCTTTGTATTTTTTTATAATTCGTTATAAAAAGTCTTTATAGTGTGGATGTAAAGGCTCGGCCATACAGCAAGCGTAGGCAGACCGATGCGGAACATTGAAATTAATGTTGACGCGATGTTGCCGTTACGCACACGTTATTTTTCTTTGTATATTAAAAGTAAATTATTATTACTATTTATTCTCTATGCAGGGTCGATTTATAGGTTTGGAGGCCATGGGGCAACAAAGTGGAGGCCCCCCTAATTATTTTCCAAATAAAATGATCAAATTTAGAGTAAGTCACTTTCAATGCCCAGGAGGGATAGCTTTGATAAACGGTCCTATCGTTAGTTATTATTCTATTTACTAGTGTTTACTCGAGCGAATTCGAAAGGGTTTTTTCGAAGTCTCTTTTGTGGAGGCCCAGGGGCTGTAGCCCCGGGTGCCCTAAATCTGACCCTGTACCTACCTACGTTCTGAAAACGCATCAGTGTGTAGTTTCATATTACAACTGCAGCTGCTGTTCCACATCGATCCTACACGCGTCCTCACACGCTTACACTGTAGCCCGGCCCTAAGCCAGTAATTTATGCCAAAATATTCGTTCTAAAGATAGTGGGTATATCGTAAGATGTCAGATGTTTTTGAGTGTACGACCCAGTACCCGAATGGCCGATATACCTATTTTTTTTTAATATTTACAGGAAGACCTTAATTAAAGGAGATTCTTTGAAAATAATTTTCAAAGTCTGAATTTAGGACAAACGAATAACAAATAGAGCAGTTTTGAGTTGCCCAGAACTGGAAAATTCTAATATGTTCAGTTTTTTACTATTTAAAAATGTGTTCCTGTACAGCTTTTCTAAAGGTAAGCGGTAGCCGCAACCTACCAAGGAGTTACTTTGCGGGCTGACGACTATAAAACTGCATAGGTAAGTACATAATTAATAAGAGGGAGGAACTTGTTGTCCGAGTTACCGATATTAATTTATCTAGTTGTGACACCGATCTCTTATCGATTTTGATGATTTGTGTAGCGACATCTACCGCGGACTACATACAACACTACGCGGACAAACCCTGAATCGCGCAAGTGAACACAACTTGGAAATACATAGTTTACGACGGCCTGACATCAACCGTCGGGCCGTAGCCCGCCAGGAAAAAATAACCGCCTGGTCGGAGGATCCTTCCTTTGGAGGAGTGGAAACAAACCTCGTCCATCCATAATTATGTTACCCTGTTGTTATAGAATGCATTTTATTATGAACTAAATTTATAATTGTTATAAATAAAGATATTATTATACGGTATAAGTCTATTTACATGCCACGAAACACGATTACATGGCTTCCTACGTTATCGGTAATAGTTCTAGCATTCCTAAGATACATAAAATAACGCTTATACAGATACTGAAACGGGATAAACGCTGTTACAATTAGCTAGATCCAAAGCACTAATTGGAAACATGTTTGGCATAGATACAGGGGCTTGAGATTCGATAAAATGTAATTAGTACAGCTAGGCTACCGTCACAGACCTATCAATAGGCTACGAGTACCAACACCTTTGAGATAGCCAGGTCTGTATTTCCACCATAACCAGTATTTTCTAGGAAATTACTTGAAGAATGGTCGTCAATTTAGGTGAATGATTGGACATTGCAATTCAATAATTATAATTTTCTTTTCGAGTAGTTTTAAACGAGAGTATTATGGCTAAAATATATTTTGTAATGGATATAATATGTTCATAAATGACGTACATAATTATGGAAAATCAACTACGATTGCCATTAATTACATTGATTGTAGTTTTTATAAAATAATACTTAGTTAAAAAAATCAATAATAATTGTTGTGGGTAGATGCTGGCTTCTATATTAATGGACTGTAAAGGCCGGACACTTGCACAATCGTACGCGTGAAGGAAAGGAGGGAAGGGTACTTACAGCTCGGCGGCTATGGCGGCTTCTTGTTTTAGTTGTTCGTGTTGGTGAGGTGCACCTTTCTTGCCCCTTTCCTGGGCCGTCCCTGGGGTTGTGGAAAACTAACACACACGTGTTATGATGTGGATAAGTTAAGTTAAAATGGTTTTTCGCTCGCGCCTGTAGCGAATGCTGCATGCTACTGTTACGTTAAAGGTCCTACGGGTTTAATTCCCAAGTCAACCGATGTGTTATTTTTCTATAAAATTTTTAGCAGCAAACTCTGAGTTTGGATTTGTGCCCGGTTATAATAGGGGCCCCCTATTATATGAGACGTAAACATACCGACGAACTGTGGGTATAGGTACATTAGTATCTATTTCTGCCTTACCCTTCGGGGAATAGAGGCGTGAGGGTAGGATAATAATTTATCGAACAGGGAAAAATAACACAATTTCTCTACTTCATAAATTAAGCCTACATTAAAAAAAATTCGCAACGCATACAGAGAAACTATAATTTAATTACGCATAAGTACACACACGTAGGCAGAACTTGTCAACATAATTTTATCACTACGTACGACCGTCGCGATGGCGGGGGTACAATTCTCGACTGCAGCCAAAAATAGCTCACAGCTAACATTTCGATGCGATGGGATATCCTGACAAATTATTTTTATATATCCAGTTTGTCTCTATATCCGTTGACGGTCCCTATTACTAATATTTCTGTGTCCAAGGGGCGTAGTTCCGGATTATACGCTATAATGGTTTATTTATACAAAACAATATCTAGTACTCGGTATAATAATGGTTTTCTTATATAAAGTAGCAGACTGCCTCATTAGTCTAGTGGTTCCAAGCGCGACTGCTACGCTAGAGGACTTGGGTTCGATTCCCCGTTCGAGCAAATTGTTATTGAGTTTTTCTATATATTCTCAGTAGCAGCTCGGAGTTTGGATTTGTGCCCGGTTAATGGCAAAAGGCTCGCCCCCTATTACATGGGACCTAAACATACCGGCGAACTGCGGATGTACATTAGTACGCCTCTGCCTAACCCTTCGGGGAATACAGGCGTGAAGGTACGTAAGTAGCAAAACCTAATTAAAACTTAACATAACTTAAATTACCTACCTCATTAGTCTAGTGATCCCAAGCGCGACTGCTACGCTAGAGGTCCTGGGTTGGATTCTTGGTACAAGCAAAGTGTTATTGGATTTTCCTATAAAATTATCAATAGCTCGGAGTTTGGGATTTGTACCCGGTTAATGGCAATACGTTCACCGCTTATTAGATAAGACCTAAACAAGCAAACTGTGGGTTTACAATAACGCCTCTGCCTAACCCTTCGGGGAATACAGGCGTGATGGTGTCTTACCTAATTGAAAATTGCGAGTATATGAATATGCTGCACCGAAAATGATGAATGTGTAGTAATAAAACAGTGTAATAATAAAGTAGCATTCGCCCCCAGCTTTGCCTGTCCTTGTTATCACACTACGAATCTATCCATCACATAGTTTCCCTCTGGTTAAATCATTATAGTGATACATTATTATGTATTTAACCGAGACGTTATTAGTCTCATTATGTTTGATTTAGTAGGTCTTAAGTTACGTGCATTTAAAAGGAGTTTTTTTAAATTCAATCTTTATTCAACAGCGGCTTTATTTATCAAAGGCAGGGGTCACGAACTTGTGTTAATAACAGAACAATAACGAAAGTATCTACATGTACGTTTAGGCATGTGGTTTTAACAACGGTAGCCAGATCAAAGATTATTTAACTTTCCACGAAAGTCGCCTACGTTAATACGTGCCTCGATTAAAACAAATGGGAGGCTTATTCTCTTTGGCTTAAAACAAACTATTCTGATGCCCAATTTTGCTATTATAATTTCAATTCAATAACATATAACTATTCCACAATTTCAAAGTCATTGAATGACGTTTTGCATTAAAAAGCATAGCAGAATGGATGCCTTGTCGATTTATTTAAAGAAAAGTGTGAATGTATTTTTTTATACCACTAAGGTGGCAAACAAGCATACGGCCCGCCTCATTGTAAGCGGTTACCGTAGCCTATGGACGCTTGCAACACCAGTGAGGGTATTATTCGCGCGTTGCCGACCCTTTAAAAATCTTTTCACGCCCTTTTTGAAGAACCCCATGAAAACCTAGGCGGGGAGTTGATTCCACAACCTGAGTGTGCGTGGGAGGCAAATGATAAATAATGATAATCAATAGTGACTTTCACAGCATTAATACTAGGAATAAACATAAAATAGTGGTATCTAAATATAGACTATCTAAAACAAACAAATCTTTTCTGGGAAATTGTGTGCGTTTTTACAATAAACTACCAAAATCTGTCACCGATCTCACTGTGAAGAACTTTAAAAATCACGTCAAATGTGTTCTTGTTAAGAGAGCCTATTATAAAATCTAAGACTACATTGATCATAAGAATGTGTGGTGTTTAAATGCGGATGCACCTGTGGCCTCCCTGGCAACCTGAGGTTGTTGATAATGGGGACTTATACTGTAAAAATTTTTCGTGGTTAATATTGTTTACCTCTACTACGTATCTTTATCAGGACTTGTAAATGTGAGTACATTGTAGTATGTATAAGTGGACACCTAATTTTATATACTTTGATGATGTGTGTTTTTCCACTTAATGGTCCCAAGCGCGACTACTACGCTTAAGGTCCTTGGTTCGATCCCCAGGTCGAGCAGTGTTATTGGGGTTTTCTATGAAATTCTCAGTAGCAGCTCGGAGTCTGGATTTGTGCCCGGTTAATGGCAATAGGCTCGCCCCCGAACTGTGGGTGTATTAGTACGCCTCTGCCTAACCTTTCGTGGAATACAGGCGTGATGGTATTCATTATTATATTCATTTTTTTTACATAAATTATCCCATCACTTAGAGATCATTAAGTATTTAAGTTAATAGAAATCAATTGCCCAATGCACGAAAAATCATCACTTCAAAACGTTTCGCCTGATTTGGCTGTTTTATTTTGTCGTGTTTGTAATTGTTGGAACAAGGTTTGTATGAAAGGAAAGGGAATATTATATGTATTACAGGCCGGAAAAATTTACGCCGGCAAAGCTGTGCGAGGGTTGCTAGTAATAATATAAATACATGACGGTAAAAAGAAGTCTTTTGGGCATGTCGGTTGCATGATAAAAAAAATTATAACCCACCCAAAGTAGAAAAGGCATAAGTGCGTGCCACGGATGTAAAAAATGAGTGTGAGAGTAAGTGAGTGTTAATATACGTACTCTACGTGCTGTCATTGCGTTTTAACTGCGACATCATTGCATCGTGTATCGATTGGTGTCGCCTGTAGGATTTACAAGCGAAATGGTATCGTATCGTTGCGCTGTATGGCCAGCCCGCGCGTAGGCTATTTATTGTACGATATTATTATTTTAAACTGAGAGAAATATAAAACTTTTATAACATAACATAATTCACTAAGTAGTCTATCTTAATTTTTTGTATTGACTTTAAAATAAAAGTAAATTTGTAGTTTTTCTAATACTAAGCTTTACATGTTGAGTTTAGTCACGTCAAAGGACCAAATTTAGGACCCATTTCGGCTTAAACAACTGATTAGAAGCCAATCAAAAGAAGATTATGTATGTGATTCCTCATTTTAAAACAGTATTATTAGTAATAATCAAATAACTCTATAAAAAACAGTACAGTATCACCTTGACCGAATATTTCGTTAGCCGGTAGGTACAGCCATGTTTACATAAACTCATTTGTTGGCATAAGGCAGGTGCAATTATTTTAACACGTTTTTGAATGGTGTTTGTTATAAGATTTTTTCTGACTATCGATGTGAAGAATTAAGAAAGAAATATTTATTTTCTATCTATTCACACATTATTATAATAACTAGCAAAAATAATGACGGCGACGACGTCACAAAAAAATACTTGTACTTACAAAAAAAAATTAATTAAAATCACGCAGATGAAACATAGGTCGCAAGTTTTGAATAAAAATATGAATACTTATATGGACATCTAAAAAGTGTGTATCAACGAAAAGGTTTGTTTCATTATTGCAATCTTTTTTTAATTCGTGATAGGCTTACGCTTGACTGGTTCGCCTGATGTATACTGATCTCATAATTATACTGATTTATATCGATGAGACTACATTAAGAATAATCAAAGTAGAATAAGCAACGCACCTAATTACTTTTGCAGCTTAGATCCAAAGATCTAATGTCCTTTATGCGAGCTATTTCATACATACAATGAATGAAAGAAAAAGAAAATCTTCTACTTTATAAAATACAAAGTGATTCTCATATCATGCCAATTTCATACGTAACTTACACACGCATATATTTATCCTAATAAATATCCTAAGAAAATTATGTACCTGTTTTTATCTTCTACTGAATTAAAAGCAATCATTTTGTAATAAAACACTAAAGTAGTAGCTTACAGTACCGCCGAAAGAACAGTGTCGAAAAGTTACTTGGTGCGAACAGTCGCGCAGCTTAAATAACTTAATAGCTTAAGAGCAGTGATAACCTAGTGGTATGACCGTTGGACTACCAAGTCAAAGGTCTCGAGTTCGAACCCAAGGCCTCTGACTTTTCGAAGTCATGATAGTTAATTATCACACGCTTAAACGGTGAAGGAAAACATCGTGAGGAAACCTGCATGCCTGAGAGATTTTCTCTATGGCGTGTGAAGTCTGCCAACCCGCACTAGGCCAGCGTGGTGGACTATGGCCTTATCCCTCTCATTCTGAGAGGAGACCCGTGCCGAGCAATGGGACAGTATAATGGGTTTATTATGTAAGTGTTATTATGCAAAAATATCGAAATCAATAAGGACAATAATCACGAATGCGAAACAACAAACCCCAAATGTCATTATGCCGAGTTTTTATAATAAAATTGACCACGGCAAAACCACTTGCAGATAACTTCAGACGCACACTGTTATATATGGGATAGTGTACTCTTAATTTCAATCTGATTCACCTGTAACAGAGTTCAATACTCAATTCTTTTATTGCACTCCACAATGTTAACAGGTGTTAAAAAAGAAATATAAAAGTATCAATCATGGACCCTGTCGGGCACGGCAATGTCCAAGGTTACTTGTGTAGGGTTATTTTATTTTCTTTATATCTTGAAATAAAACTACTTTTTACGGATTTTATCGCGTTGTATTGATATTATTTGATTCCCGACGTTTCGGGTCCTTTACAGCATCCATGGTCACCGGTAGACTAAGTTGTTGGACGTCTTAATGTTACAATTACTAACAGCTACCTTACATTTTTGTTAATTATATATATATATATATAATTCTTTATATCTGTCAAGTATCCATTATTACTTTCTTTCATGAAAAATGTCTTTCATCGGAATATTGAACCTATAATAGATGCGTAGGCAGGTAAGTCTAGACGTGTAGGTTGTGAAACTATAGCTTAAGTTACATTTGAGACTTCTGAAAGAGCTTTGTTGTCTACGAATTTTCCGTCTAGAGATTACAGAGTCTATTCCACCAACAAAGGATGTTTTGTAAATGAATTCAAGCTTATTTGGTATTTGTAGAATGTGGTTACAGGATGGACACTGATGAGATAAATAAGCAGATCGTCACTTTTGTACAAGCAGAATTTCAATTAATCGATTTTACAGAAATACAAGTATTAGTATCAGGGATATAGGTTTCCTCACGGCGTTATCCTTCACAGTCACCGCTTGTCAAAGGTGTATGATGTCTGGCAACCCGCAGTAGGCTAGCATGGTAGAGCCTAGCCCCTCTCACTCTGAGAGGAAACCAGTGCCCAGTTGTTGAAAAATATATAGGTCGATGATGATGATATAAGTACATATCCAGTTTTACTTTTATGCTTCTGTATTTATCTACACAATATACCTAAAAATGAACCCCTTAGCTAAGCTAAGTACCTAGTATTATATTTTCTTTTCAGTAATATTTTTTCAGTTTAGCATATTTAGATTGGGAGATATAATACATGCTAAATTTAATATAGTAAACAAACATGTCTTGGCAACAAGTTTCAGTCGGTCGGTCAATCGCTCCAACGTCTTCTACGTGATAATAAGGATATTGTTCTATAAATTTTACAGAACTTCAGTTTCTGGGAAGAAAATATTCAGAGTTTTTTTTATGCGATAGGAGGGTCTATCGCATAAATAAAACGTAGAGACGGATCGCCTGATGGTAAGCGATTACCGCCGCCCATGGACACCCTCAACACCATAGGAGTGCCAAGTGCGTTGCCGACCTTTTAAAAGAGAAAGGGTCTCCGGTAACCTCACTCACTCGGCGAAACAACGCGCTTTGTTTGATGCCGGTTTTCTTTGAGGCCGTGGTATCACTCCGGTCGAGCCGGCCCATTCGTGCCGAAGCATGGCTCTCCCACGTAAAAAAGGGCTAGATAATTTCATGTCAATTATTTGAACTCACGAAGTTGATAGCGTAGCAAGTATGCTACCATCATGCTTATGTGGCGTTCTGTTTGCGATTTGTTCTTTGTATGCTTTGTTCGCGAATTGTTGATATCGAAGTAACTTGATCGGTTTATCAATGGTGAATCGTTGAACAGACTTCGATAAAACTTTTCAAGGAAATTTAAATTTTTGGTTAAGGAGATTGATTAGATCTTGAGGAAGGCTTGATTTGTCTCAAAAAACAATATTGGGACGCGATATAATCCCCAGGAACAGGAATATAAAACTTACTTAACCAATCAAACATTTTAGCCTAGGTATATGACCACTTTCCTGTCCTTAGACTTTCTTATAGAAAACTTTACAGGATTGAAACCATGAAACATCGCACCCTGAGTTAAAGTTGGCTTCGGCTTAATTTGCGTGGGACTAGGGCGAAGGCTTAGTGGAATAACAAATCATATTCAGGACGACAGGAAACCCGTGACGAAGTAAGATCTCATTGTACAAGCAAGCATATCTCACACAACCAAATAATGAACATACCACAAAATTTAGGTAATCTTCGTAGTATATATAATTCAAATCGTGGAAATTGAGTAACAACAGCGATATACTCGAGATGCAACTAGAGATAACATATAATTGTTAGCGTTGTGGAAAGAGGAACTTATACCGGCGTAGCGGCAATATAAATATAAATTAACGTTCGCGAACTTGACACACATCAGAGCCGATTTTTAACACAAGAATGAACACTAGCGGGAAAAAGTGAGAGGAACCGCCGGATAGTATTTCATTGCTAACCTTAAAACAGACGGTGTTGATTAATTAATTTATACAAACAGTACTATATCGTTGTTTTTATTTAGTGATTTGGTACCGCGTATTTCCCTAGACAACAACATCTGTGATTTCTTTTTTTTTTTTTAAAAAAAAACGTTGCCCCACACTAGGATTTTCTCCTGTATCGTGGGTGCATTTACAAACACAAATTCTCACATACACAAACGCCCAGACCCGGAACAACTACCTGTAGATCATACAAATATTTGCTCCGTGTGGGGATCGAACCCACAACACGTGACGCAGAAGCCGATCGCTCAGCCGCTACGCCAAACGTGTCGTCAAGTCGTTTCTACGTAAAACATATTCGAAAGAATGCCGTTTTTATTGATACAAGCGACCCGCCCGCAGAATCCCTACTTAACAAGATATGACAATAACAAAATAAATATATTTGGAAGTTTGAGCGTTTTAAAAATGTGTTAGATTAGTCCTTCCTTTCGGAACCAAGTGGGACTAACACGAGTACCAATAAATAATTTTGCTAGATACTCTCGCAAAATTATTTTTATCTCGAGAGATTTGCGACTAGAAAATCCGAAGCCTGATAATCATAATCAGAACTGCATAATCCAATTTCTAGGTAATCTATCTGTCAAGCTATACTGTCCTACTGCAGGAAAAAGGCTCTCTCTTTTCCTCCCTTCTCCGGAGAGATGAGGGCAGTATTATGAGTAAATCAAAGAATCAGACTGGTTGTCGGGTCAAGACGATATAATGCATCGAATGTTAGGAAGTTAACATGGTAATTGTATAAATATAATTATTAAAAAAAAAAAAAATCCAATTACGCAGTTTTAGTGTTCATCAAAATTGGGCGCGAGACCCCATTGAGTATTTTTGCTATACTATGTTTTCGAATTGGCAATTCACGCCCATTTGAAAAATTCACTGGTGTACTCCAAATGTATACTAATGAGATATGTCGGGCAAGAAGATGTATGTGCTAATTATAATATTAACGTTAATATATCAGCAAAGGTTTACTAATAAAATTGAACATACTTTATGCTTAAAGACTATGCTTCTTGACTACTGTCTTTTAGCTAAATCTGGTGACGGCACATTAATTTAAGTCACAATTTTCCTTCATATACTTATTCACATACAACAAAGTAAATAAAAGCGTCAACTGCTAAACCATAGATAACCTAGAGCGCTGTGATGTTGCAACTTTATTTATTTATATATAAAAACGCGGTGGCGTTGTCATAGTTCCTTTCTAACTGGCAAGAAAGTTGAGTTCACGATCCATTCCAAAATAGAATCAATCAGACTACCTGGTTATAAATAAGGCACACATGTTTTTGTCTATCTCCAGCTTATATCTGGTTGTTCTTTACTGGATAAACATTGCAAACTGTACGGAAAAGTTTTTAACAACGATGTATTTTTTTTTGCAAAATATGGTCCGTCCTTATCATACTAATAAGCTAGTCTGTTAAGGGTTTGAAAATGGGCTAAATTTAGTTGCATAGTGTCTTCGTGCCACTAAATTAAAAGTTAAAGAGAATGTAAATCAAGAGTTATAGAGATGTTTGAGCTTTTTTTATAATCAAATAACTTCTCAAATACATCGTAGAAATTACTGTCAAATGCAATTTTGGCCATTCTTGTACTATGTTAATGCTTAGGCAGGATCCTTTCACAGTAAGTAGGTACTTACTAAGTAGGTTTCCCTATAGTAACTTTCAAAATTTTATTGGTCTGGTTACCTACTAAATAAGAACACAACAACAATTATATTATAACAGTGATACTTTTAATGAATTACTATAAAGATCACCCGAAAAATAAAGACAAAATCGTAATTAAAGTTACAGATGCATGTCATATAGACATGTCGTTGATTTATTGCTTGGATGATTTCAATAAATCAAATAAGATCTAACTCATGTTTATTTAGTACATGATGGCAACAGTTACACTTGGTATTAATTACCCCACAAAATCCGTGTCAATAATAAAAATAGATTGAAGTAGTGAATATATTGATGTATTTATCTGAGGTTACTTACTATATCTACATGCAATAATTTTTTTAGACTGCAGCGCTGCGTAAAATGTTTAATAGGTAGATAGTTTGAATAAGAACATATACTAGTTTGCAAACTTTTGTATGAAATAGCTTCAGCCAAGTAGGTTCACAGTAATTGTAACATAAAATGACAGTCTTAGTCTATTGAATCCACAAAAACTATCAAAATTTAAATGAAAATTGAGTCAATAACCTTTCAGGTTCAATCTGTAGAATAAAATAAATCCCAAGAAGAATCCATGCCACGTGATGATCCTTATTATCACAAAAACCGGGTTCGCATTATCTGCGACAAATTGTAACGTCAAGTTATTTTCGTGCGACGCATGTTTATCTAAAAAGTGTTGCAATGCTTATACGAAATGCCGTTTTGGTTAATTACACATTCAGTTCCGACGACATGCACCGAGTGAAGCGCGGTACTAAAATAAAATTTAATACTGTGTTGATGAATATAGTGTGACGAGCATCTTGATAAACTTTCAGTTGGATGTCGTGAGATAAACGAGTGTATTTTAGTTAAAAATGCAATTATTTACTGACCTGTAGTATTGTGGCGTGAAGATGCGCGTGCGCTGCAGGGCGGGCGGCCGACGACTGGGCGGGCGGCATCTAGTGACTCGCTGCCCCGATGACACGGAGCGATTTAGTTCACGCGAGACGACGACGGGACGACTGTAAGTTTCGTCTTCTTTCCACATTAAATACTTTGTGCATCATTGCTTTTATTTTTGTAATATATAATATGTAATATATATTATGTTATATTATTATGTATGGCTGTACAACCTGAATGAGTCGAACGACGTTGATACATACTGTTATTACAGTTATTAATTAATAGTTGATACATTTTTTTTGTTTGTGGATCACTGGTGCATGTGGCAGGAAGAAACACCTGTAGGACAGGTCACCAGGTCCCCATCTCTTTCATACAGAATGCTTGTAAGCCGTTTGTCCGTCGAGTTTGGCAATCCATGGTTTTTTTTTGCCTTTTTTGTTAAGGTACTTATTTAATGATTGAATTGGAATAAAACATTTGAATTTGACACACTCATTATTAAAGACAATAGTCAATTCCCGCAAGGTTTAAAATTAATGAGACGGGAACATTGTACGATTTAAACATTAATTCTCATTCATTCTTCTTATTTTTAATATGATGTATTATATGTACCTATGTCCCGTGAAATTACCACCCTTGGTATGTATTTTTTCGGTTTTTCACAATTTTATGGGACATAACTATTAGGTATGCATAGATAAAAACATCTTAAGTAGGTACGTTAGTAATAGATGAGTTTCGTTTGACTTTTCCAACTATACTCAAAAGATGGCGTTAATTTAGATATAAATTTTCTAACCAGTTCCCGCTAGATGGTGTTATTTTAATTAGTATAGTTCGTCACAACCATTGACAAAATAAATATTTTCAATTGTTTTGCCACATTTATCTTTCCATCTTTTGCGTACGTAATTGGAAAATATCTCATATAAGCCAAATGAGGCTTATCTATTTCTAACGTACATCTACCTACATAAGATGAACTAGTGTCAATACTACGACAGTTGGTATATTTATGTCCCATAGGTGCTGGTCTGCTCTTTCCAGTGCGGAAAACCAGTGAAACCACTGGAAACTGAAATGTGGGACGACCTCCAAAGAGATGGACGGAAGACCTGGTAAAGGTCGCTGGGAGTTATTGGATGCAGGCGGCATATAACCGGTCCCTGAGGAAGTCTTAGGTCTTTGTTCAGCAGTGGACTTTGTCGACCCCTGTTTTGCTTGACATGGTGGGCGCACTGCCATGTCCCAGATCAATTTTCATTATATATATTTCATATTCTAACACTTAAAATTATGTCTCATAATAAACGATTAGTTATTGCTATTTGTTACAAACACCACTTCTAAAAAAGCTACGCGTAAATGCCTGCAGTGTGGCGGTTAGAAATCTGAATATATCTATTAAATATAATTATATAGGCTTATTGTAATTAAAACACCCACTACGCAATAAAACGAAGAATCGCTCAGAATGCTTAACGCTTTTGATCTTAAACAGAAAACTCGTGGGTGTAGGAGATTTTGTGTGACCTTATTCGTAGGTTAAGGACACTGTTAATCAATAAAATATTGCGACTGATAACCGATAGTAGTCGCCCTAGAAGGACATACGCCGATCTTATTGGCGAAATCCTTCAAAAAGGTCAGGTGCGTAGCACTCGCAACCGGCGTGTATGTATGAGAACATGTATGAATGTGGAAGAAGCAAAAGAAGTATGCAGGAATCGTAGCAAGTGGCAGTCTATAGTTTCTGCCTACCCTTGTGGGAGAAAGGCATGAGTGTATGTGTGAAAACCGATTTGTCTAACTTACTTTGCAGGTTTGCAGACAAATAATACCCATCGTATTATTTAATTTCTTGAAGCAACTAAATCTGTATATTAAAAAAATGATCTAGTTACATTCAAGTTCACATAGTGAAGTTTCAAAATTAAGCTGATATACAGGCACATTCTATGTTATGTATTTTCTGATCCATCTGGTCGAAATAAAAATCCAAGTTACTTTTGAAGTTTTATTGCTTTTTTTGTTTCTTTAACATAAATAGCATTTATTTTTAATTATTAAAAGTTACAGTTACAAACGTACAATAGGTATTGCACCATTAATAAATAATAATATAAAATAATTCTTTTATTTTAAACTACTGCACCTAAGTTACGGTACATAACGACATTGTATTCTATAGCGCCGGTGACCTTATAATAGAAAAATATTGAAAAAAAAAGCTTAAAGTTTTTGGTTCCTTTATTTGGTTGAATTAGCGTTACATTTAAAAACGTCCGTTGGGACGAGCGGTCGGCGTTTGGCCGGAGTAGTGCGGAGACACGGCAACGTTAGGGCGAGCCGCAGCGCCGAGCGCCCGTCCCGACTCGCTGCTTGCTGTGTAGAGTGCGCCACTGAGCACGGACCACGCCGCGCACACTGGCGCCCTCTACCGCTTATACATCACTTAACGAACGACTAGGCTTATTATACCCGACCGGAATTTGCGCCCCGATATCGACTGGTGGAGAGAAATGCTGGTGTGGTGGGGCTTTAAATGAGGCGCTCACATGCGCTCTGAGCTGATGGCACGGGATTCTTGCACCAGGTAGACCTGGGAGCCGGGCACGGTTGAGGTGGTGACGAAGGTGCGGTGCTTAGCGCGGATCAAGGACAGGTTGCTCTCAGCGCAGTCGGCGCGGTCCTCGGCGGCTTCCAGCTCGCGTTGGAATCGTCGCACCCTTGTCACGTTCTGCTGGGACATACCCTCCTGTTGGTAGACAAGAAAAGTGATTAGTAATCTTGAAAAATAACAGTTCACATTCGCGCCTTGCGAAATTACGAATAATACGAAATCACGGTTTACTTTGACCAATAGGTACCTGTAGGTATCACGAGTATCATCTTTCCTTATAATTTTAGTTTATCTAAAAGGTTGCTTTTAGGAGATCGCTGTTAGCCATAAGACCGCCCATTTAAGCCTTTATCATTTAAATATAACTTGTTCTTTATAACAAAGAATTTTCTATCGTATATACTCGAATCTATTCTATTATGTAATCGAATGTAGTAACAATTTTCTAAAGAGAAATACGTTGCCTTTCAATAATCTCAGGCACTATCTAGACTACACTACTACTTAATTTTGCTGAGGTGATAAGCCCAATTTCTCCTTCAGGGGTCGATGGCCTCCTACTTCATTAATACAAAATCGTACCTGTTCGGTCAACTGCCTCTTGTAGATGTTGACCTTCTGGGTGGTCTTTTCAAGAGAGTCCTGCAGGAGAACGATGTTCTTCTGGTCCTCCTCGCATTGGATCATGACCTCCTTGAGCTGACGCTCCTTCTTGCGGAGGATCTTAATGGTCTCGGCATGCCTCCTCTTCTCCTCGTCCAGTTCCAATTCCATATCCTTAATACGGGCCTCCAGTTTGCTGATGATGCGCTTGCCACCAACGATGGCGTTAGCCTCAACCTCTTCCAGACGGACAGAGATGTTCTAAAAGAAAAGGTAGAAGTTAGCTTCGCAGGTTCCTCAGAATAACGTTTACTTTTTGCAGTTGTCGTAAGGTTTAGGTACGCGAATTACAATTTGTCGCACTTATTAACTGATCATATAGTAGGCATATTTTTTTATAATATCATTTCACTGGAGTAAATTCTATATTTGATGCCGTGACAACTTTTGGACAGAGTACTTGTACTGTCTGAAATTAAATGCTCTGATTGAAGTTATCCGACGACTGAAATATATTCTGAACGACGTGGGTAGTTCAACCCTCGTTATCTTTAGTGTTTTGGTCCGTTTCGTGTACATACGGACAAAAGTGACAAGCATTGTGTATATTGCTATTGTTTTCAGCATAGGGCGAAAAACGAGGCCAATACTATATTGCATTATATTCCTAACTTCGAACCTTGTTGCGACAATTTTGTTGAGTAACATGCCACACTAGGATTTTCCCCTGTATCGTGGCTGCGTAAAAACACAAATTTGGATGATTAACTTCAAAAATATAGATCATTCAAATATTTCTTCCATTCGGAGATCAAACCAACAACCCGTGGGGTAAAAGCCAGCTACTACGCTAAACGTGCCATCAGTAAATTTAAGTAGGTACCTTGACTTCGATCTCAAGAGACTTCTTGACAGCTTCAATCTTGACGATCCTTTCCTGCTCCTCATGCAAGTGCTCGACGGTGTGTTTCAGTTCAGTCTGAAAATAAAGAATGACGTATATCGTAAATTGCTTTCATGTTTCAACAAGTATATGAGTACCGAAATAATTGACAATTAAACTTGAATTCCGAGATTTAAAATTTAGACTCAAGACATCTAATCTAATATAATAATTTGATACACTGGTCATTGATAATATCTTTAAAACTTTATTAATCAATAAAGTATTGGGAATGGAGCTGAAATCATAGTTACAATGAGGGTATTAAATTTTGACGTAGATGAAATGGTATCTATAGAATCTTTTGAAGTTATTTAGGACAGTATTATCAGGAAAAAAATATAGGGACGTACCTGGACACGCTGGTATCTCTCGTCGGCGATGCGCAGCTCCTTGGTGATCTCGTCATAGTCAGCAGCGACGGCGGCGAGCTCCTGCTCGATCTTAGCCTTGCTGCTCGACAGGTTGACGTTGATGACGGTCAGCTCATTGATGCGGGTGACCGCCTCCTCGTACGACTGCTCGACGGTGCGCTTGGCGCGAAGGGCCTGTGTGAATCATTACTTTTATAAGAAACTGTCTGTTGAAATATTGTCGGAATTTAGAAGGTTGGTGCCAGCACATGATACAATATTGGCAACTGATCATTAATATTACTCCGAATACTAAAGTGTTGCTTTTCCATATAATTTACCATGCTATGCGGCTTGTTAGGAGCCATATAAAATAGTAAAGGTACTGTTTCAGATAAAATAAGTAAACCGATTATTTTGCTAAGTAGCCGAAAAATGTATACTCCAAATATTTACTAAACATATTGGTTATTCTAATTTATGAACCGACCTGCTCGTAGTTGCCACGGATCTCTTCGACCTCGCCGGTGAGGGACTGTATCCTGCGCTGGGCAACGCCATATTGGTCTAGCGTCACCTGGAGCTGCCTCTGGATCTCGTCGTAGTGGGTCTGGATCTCGGTGAGCTAAAACATAATTTGCGTCATGTATATATTTTTTTGCAATATTTAAGTATTTCAGCGATATTGGACTTTATTAGGACTTTTTCTCAATTTAATGTAACTTGTATTAAATACCTGCAGAGACTGCTTCTTGACGGTCTTCTGGAGATCAATGTTGGTCTTGTTGGCGACATCGAGAGAAAGCTCAAGCTCGGTGATCTGGATCTGCAGCTTCTTCTTGATGCGGGTAACCTCAGACTTCAGCTTGGTCTCGGCTTCAACCACACGAGCGTTCAACTGCTCGATCTCGATGCTGGTCTGCTTGCTGTTACATAAAAATACAAATTCAAACACTTAACTCACGAAATGCTTATAAAAGCTTATTTGAAATATAAACATTTGATTTGATTTTAAATTTCTTTAATGTACCGAATGACCATAATTGTACACAATTAAAAAGCCACTTCACCTCGAATCAATTAGCAAGCACGTACTAAGTTCATCGAATTGTTTTATCGTTTGTTTTAATTCGTTCAAACGTTGGATATATGAATCATCTATTATTGGTACTTCCGCATTTATCCTTACGATACATGTAGAGGGCGACGTTTCTCGTATAGCTCTATGTATAGTTTCTGTCATCGATTCCGATATTTTGTTCGCCGATGCACTCGAAATTTTTGAATGTGCCACCGCCTGAGATAAAACATTTTGGGTTATTTGGGACAAATTTCTATCGATTGCACTCCTTTTCCCGCGAAATTCCATTTTGTTTAATCTGTCTTCAGCAACATTTTTTCTACTTTCTCCTAAAAGAGTTTGCGCGATCGCTTTGGCTGATTTACCTCTATACATTTTTGCTTTTCCTTTTAGTTCGGCTCCCACATTTACTTCTTTTTCATATAACTCTAGCTCTTTCTCTATTTCATTCATTCTCTTTTTTTGTCTTTCTATTTTATACTTTTCCATGTTCTCTTTTTTCTTTCTTGCTTTAGTAGTTATGCTTTCTGTTCCCACGTGCTTTGTCACATTCGCTGCCGCTGCAGTAGAGATCACAGAGAAAGGAGATCGTTTTACAATATTGAAAGTGTTGAGATCCCGCTTCGCTTGATCTGCGATCTCATGCGAAAGTCTGGTCACATCTTCTTCAGAGTAAGCTCTTATTGGCTTATCAAACCTGTATTTGTCCAACCCTCGCTCGTTATTCCACGGCAAGTGGGGGGGCTTGGTTGCAACACCCTGATCTTTAGCACTAATGTAGTCTATCATCGGCTGATAAAAATTAATGCCGTAGCCATAATTATCTTCGTATATTGCGGTGGGTGGTCTGTTCCACTTATTGTAGTTAGGCACTTTAACTGGCGGCATGATGAAAGATATACGACTTGCGTTGGTTCGTTTCGATTGAGTCGCGGTCACCCCGACGTGCGCCGCCCGGGGCCGAGGTTGCGTTATTAAGGGCGCGACAAAATGAGCATCGTCTTTTGTACATTTTCAGTCGTACTTATTGCCAAAGCTCATATGTGATCACCGGTAATAAGCACCAATCAGACGCACGGCTATATATAAATTCGTAAATAGAATTAGTGCCAATTATTTGAAACATACTTAATGCATAACTGCATTTGGTTCGATTTCTTGATCTCGGAAGAGCGTTGTTTATATTTAGATTTTGAAAGGTTTCGACCAGATTTCTGATTAGTTTTGATAATACAATATTTTTTAAAGATATATTGCAAAAGTACTCCATCAAATTTTTATTGGCGTTGATCCACGATAAAATTGTGTCATGGTTGTGACTGGCGATTACGTCTTTGGATGTCACCCATCAGTCAGCGCGGGGAAGTGGTGGGGTGTAATCGTTGAAAGACATAGTGAATATGTAGTTCCGAGTTGGCGATCGTCGAGTGAGGTGTGTGATAATACTTCAGTCATACTCGAATTTTGTCAGTGTAAACATTAGAATTAAGTCTTGTAGGGGTAAGTGCTGATACAAAGATCTCTTGCCATTCTTTATCACATCTGAGTACATGATAGAATTGTGTTATCATCCGAATAGTAGTCATTTCTAATTTTTTTTTAATTGTCTGCGGTCTTGTATCGTCATGTTGGCTAGATGGATGGAACTTCAGTACCTACTTAATTGATGCACACGGTTGCACAAATATATTTTTCCTAGCTTCATGGAGGATGTCATAAATTATCACCACAAAGAACAAACTTTGTTTTTATTTAAAATCAACAGGTTTATCGTTGATTTTGGGTGATAAGTAAATTATGGAGAACAAGATGTTTTTAATGGGATTCTCCATAATATAATATTGTATGTTAGCAGGTCCATTAAAAAGTATAGGTACTCACCGGATGGATTCGATTTCCTCTTCCTTCTCCTGGAGGCGGCGCTCGGCCTCGTGGCGGAACTGGCCCAGTTCAGAGGCCAGCCTCATGGCGCGCTGCTCCTCAGCCTTGCGGCCCTGGCACACCAAACAAACGGATAAGTGTAAACCATTTTCTATCTGGTTAAGACATACTGCAACAGTACCAATCGTCGTGAACAACACGATTGTAAATCATCCCACTATTCCAGGAAGAATTAGATTATATACCTACCTACAGATTTGTAATTTAGTTTAGACGTAACATGTAAATAATGCTATACATACTCTAATTGATACTACATGGTGCACGAGGTATTTATTTGATTAGTCGGCGTGACTATTTACCATGAATTTTCTATGATAACGAAACAAGCGAATATCTTTCATAGCGAACTAATGTCTGAGCGTATAATTAATGCAGCGCGACTGGTTTACTTTTACACAATCTTTATTTTTATTTTTTCAGGTCATCACTAATACCAAGTAAAAGTCAAGAATTTCAATAAATAATAATAAAAATATCATGAAAATAAACTATCGTCCATGTTGCTAAATATATGGTATCTATTTTTAGATGTTACGGAACCCTGGCAAGTCTGTTGGTATCGTATTTAGTAGCTGATTGGTTGCCAAAGTATTGCTAACAATCTGAACAAGAATGACCTATTAATTACTTATGTAAAATAAGCCATGCCGTTGCTTGATTCTATGTTTATTTTTAAGTCAGTTTAGTTTAGTAAAAAAAAACTTATAATTTTGTCACTAGTATCCCATTTTTTCATATTTATTTCATAATTGCTTATAATAAAAACAATACTTTTAGTAGTTTTTATTATTGTACGAGTAACAGTTATTCATAACAACATTGTCCGTTTCTTTATTATACAATGACATTAATATTGTATTTTGTATCATTCAACTTTATTGAAGGGTGTGCAAAAACGCACAATTTGATTGAATTATGACTTTGCATTTATAAGAAACTGCCTTATTGTTCTGAGGTCAACAAAGCTATCATTCCTCAACTCGATTCGTAGTGGATTGTCAAAAGTTTGAAAGTTATACAACCAAACTGACTTTAATTGTATATATGGGCCAACTATTTGATTGCCATAGTCAGAATGACAGTCGCTTTGTATATTCCATTAGAGGCCATTGAATTTAAATGTTATAAATAAATTATTAGAATTTCTTAGTATTGTAATTATCTAATCTAAGTATGTATTGTTTATTTATTTATCTACCTAGCAAATCTCATAACATCATTATATCAGCCAAAAGATACTACTACCTACCGTCGTCTGCTAACATTTAAATAAAATGTAACCTACTCGAAACGCAATGGAGATACAATATGTTAAAAGGACTTACGGCTTCAGCCTCCTTGTAGGCGGCGGTGAGTTCCTCTCGCTCGTTCTCAAGACGGCGCAGCTCGATCTCGAGCTCGTGAAGACGGCGGTTCAACTCCGTGAGATTGGAGCGTGCGTCGTGCAGGTCATCTGTTAAAAGAACCTTACTTTTATGACGACGAAATTTAAAGTTTTCGAATTCGGGGTCCATATTGAAGAATATAATAAATAAGGTGCTTCGAAAGTTTAAACTAAAGTGGAAAATAATTTTTAAGGTCTCTTGAAATTACTTAGCTATTACAAAAGGAAAATGAATTCTTTATAACATACAAAAGATCTAAATTTTGTAAGTAACACATTTCACGAAATCAAAATATTTTGTAAGCCCACTTTATGTAAATAAAATTTTCCATAGCGACATTAATCGCAACGCAGAATGCATTTAACGAAGTTTTGCTAAAATAATTATTCATAAAGAGCAAAGGAAGACATACCACCCAGTTTCTTGTTCTCGCGGCCAAGGGCATCCTTCTGCTCCCGGGTCTTGTCGAGCTCGTGGGAGATGCGTTGAATCTCAGTGATCTTGACGCGCAAGTCACGCTGTGTCTGCTCGTACAGCTGTACGGTCTCCTCCAGACGCGACTTGATCTCGATGTTGACACGCTCCAGCTGTTCAGTCCTCTTCTGGAGCTCCCGCGCTGTTCCGTTAGCCTTCTCCAAGTCGATGATGAGCACCTCAACCTATATAATTAGTAGAATTTGTATTTGCAAGTATATTTTAAAGTAAAATTTATTTTTCGGCCAAATCTACGTTTTTCTATTGATTCTGAACAAAATTTTCTAAATAGAGACCAAACTTTCGTTAGTAGAATACACACCTCGCTCTGCAGACGAGACTTCTGCTTCTCAATGTTGCTGATCTTAGCGATGAGGGTCTCAATTTGTTCCTCCTGCTCCTGAATGCGGATGGAGTACTTGCGGCGGATTTCCTCGATCTCTTCAGCCCTGGCAGCAGCCTCAGCCTCGAATTTGGAGCGCCAGTGGCTGACCTCTCCGTTAGACTTAACAAGCTGGCGTTCCAGGTCCAAACGAGCCTCGGATTCCTCCTCAAGCTGGACGCGGACGGATTCCAAGTCGATCTCAACCTGTGGGTTTGGAAATTACTTGTCAGCACGATTTTGGTTTCTAAATTGTTAAGTTGGATATTACATTATAAGAAAATACAATTTTATTGGAGAACATTTGATTTGGAATGGAAGAATAAAGTCATAAATAATCACCTGGTGGAGGTTGGCCTCGAGCAGAGAGCGCCTCCTCTCTTCATCCTCAAGCCTGCGGCGGGAGTCCTCCAGTTGGCTGGCCAACTGGCTCCTAAGGTACACCACATTTTCAATGTTCACCTGAAAAATATAACAGATATTGTTAGCATTTAAGAATTACTTAGATATTGTTTTATTTAATGAGGTTTAATGTCGTAATCTCCTTTAAACGTAGGTACTGTAATAATTAGTATATATTTACTTTTACACGTAAATAACCTTGGTTTTTCATTACGTTCCATGAGACTTATAGAATGAATTGAGTATCATATTTACCTTAAGGTCCTGAACTTCCTTAACGAGCTCAACATTTTCAGTGGAGAGGCGCTGCTTGTGGGAGGTGATGTCCACAATAGTGCGGTTCAACTCTTCGATCTTGATGTGCAGTTCGCTGATGGTGATTTCGAGCCTCTCAACAGTCTTGGAGATGGTGATCTTCTCCTTGGTCACGTTCTCCACTTGGGCCAACAACTCGTAAACTTCAGCTTGGAATTTGGACTTTTCCTTCTCAGACCTGGTGACAAAGAAATATATGTTGCAATCACGGAAATAAAGAATATTTTAGTATGATGTAGGTGGACGTCTCGTAGGTGATGTATTAGTGTAGTGTCATAGACGCACAGCAATTTTCGCAATAGGTTTCGCATAGCATTTATTCTAAGTATTAGAAACACATTTTAGTAAAACAATGACAGATTGTATTAAGAGGATTGTCAGTGTGTTCTTACCTGGCTCTGCTTTTGGTAAGCTGGTCGATTTGTTCCTGGAAGTCGACCACGATCTCCTGGTGTTTCTTCTTGAGCAGGTGGGCGGTCTCCTCAGACTCAAGATGGACATCTTCCAGTAGCTTGCGAAGCTTGGTAAGTTCGGTGTCGCGTTTTCTGTTGATCTCGAACTGAAAAATGTATGTGACCATTTCAAAATACGACCCCAAAAAAAGATCTTTGGGGTGGACATTTGAAATATATGTATTATTGCTGAGCTATTCATTAGCTATAAAATCAAGAACTAAAATATAAAAGTAGTTAGGTTGTAGTTAAGCCTTTTAATTATTATATTGCAAACTAAATAATATACCTACTTCAGTTCAAAATTTACAACGAATAGATATATCTACAAAATGTGTGCATTAATTAATAGAATTCTAAATTCATATTCGAGATTACAGTGACTAAAGATGGATTCCTTGTAAATTGCACTATAGTAAAACACTACGTGTCCTTCCTTCCTGAAAAAGATACAATAAATGGACAGAAAATATCGCATAGCATTAATTCGCAACAAAAACTTGACATTATCATTTCGCAAAGCTATAAAATTTATGGGAATCGTAATTATACGTTTTATATTATCTACGTTTTGTAGATTCTAGTTCACATAATGTTCAGTTTCATTTTACTTTTCTCCAAGAAAGTTATTTTTTCCTTCATTTGCTTGGTTCAATTAGCTTTCAAATTATTTCTTCACGTATTGATAACATATAACTGTATGTATAATGTGAGTCTTCATCTTTATTCGTTCTTTACATAGTTATTTTATTTGTTTCTTTATTTCCAATCCATACTTTTCTTTTGTATAGGAAACTTTCTTGGTTTTCTTCTTGTGATCTTTAATACATTTAGCATTAGGTACTAGCTTGTTTTTAATTTCTTCCCGTTCATTTGCAAGTCGTTATTTTAATTATTAATATTTGAGAAAATAAGTAGATAAATAGTAGTTTGGAATATCTACCTGACTCTCGGCCCCGCCTTCAGCTTCCTCCAGCCTTTCAGACAGTTGGATAACTTGCACGCTCAAATCTGCCTTCTCCCTCTCGATCTGAAAATAAGAAATTATTGTACCAAACGTCCAAGTTGCAAGATTTAGTTTTATTTTGTTAATTTGTTTTAGTTCAACTGGTTGATGATTGCCAAATGTAGATTAATTATATTTATTTATGTGAAATTGATGTTAAATGTAGTTTGGGTAGGCAATAAATTATAATTAAAATAATATAAACGTACTTCTGGCAATGAAACTCCTGGACAGGTATTGTGAGGAGGTTCCTAACCACTCCGGCTTGGTAATTGTTCCCGGTACAGGTGGGCTACTATTTTTTATCATTTTATGTTTCATACCCATTGTTAAAATATTGAAAAAAAAAATGTAAAACATATTATGTTAATTATTAAATGAATACAAGAAGTTAATATAGCTATCGTGATGTTGACATGTTTACTACTGTTATAACCTTTGCTAACTTCAATTTTACGAATTTACTATAAGTCGCTATAACACCTGATATTCTGCATTATTCTACATCATACAGAAGTGTAGATTTCCTAAAAATGTAGGTACCTTTTCCATTTAAAGAACTTTCTTTCGACCATTATGCAATAACAGGTTTTTGGGTAACTTGTCCTTCACATATTTCAGCATTGTACCCATCTAAAATAAGAAACGGTTTATGTCTCACGGCAGCTCTGACTAACTCGGATATTTTCGCTACTCATACCACGGTCTATTATTATATTTCAATATTGTGGCATTCTCAACGGGAACGAGCATCATTTGGCCCAGTTTCAAAAGTGAGACCGGAGAGCGAGAAGTTGAGATTTCAGAGAATGCTTTCGCTACAGAGCTAAATATAACGCGGAGAGCGCGAGCGCCGGCAACCGCGAGTTGGAGACGCAGCAGCGCGCTGTGCGCCTGCGCACCCAGAACTTGCTAACCTATGTGCACGCAACTGCGTAACCAAAATAGAATGTGCGAAGCTTGATCAGATGTCTCCTGCACAATCTCTCTCATATTGCATTATGACGTCCACCACTATCTATGATATTGAACTTTATGATACGGATGTAAACTTATGAGGAACTATATCTAAGGTCATTTCAATCCCTTTACACTACAATATTATTTCATAAATGTTTTCACTGAATAAAATATTTTTTTGAGTAAAACACATATGAGGTAACACAGATAAATTATTAGTTTTTTTTCAGTTAATGCAGTTAATAAGGAGTAATAATTATTGCATTTGTTGGTTTGATTTGTTAGGAGGCAATTAATATTTAGATTTTTTAAATATTAATTTATTACTAGAATGGCACTAGGAAGCGTATTCACAAATGGGGATTTTTTCCAACTAATGGGGGTGTAAACACAATAAAAGGTGTAGGGCGGGCGGTATTAATAGAGGTGTTGCGGAAGCCGCGCGCCCCGCCTACACCTGGCGGCGCGCGCGCCCTGTATGGCCGGCGCACACGCCGTATCACATTTCGCATGCTCGATCAGCTTACCCTCTGACGCAGCTCCCTTTCGGATTCCAGATCATCATGGAGGAGACGGATTTTGTCCTGAAAAATACAACATATTCTATCATGTGTCCGCAAACACTTCACAAGCACTGCACTATGTCGTTCGGGCCGGTACCTCCAGCCTGGAGAGAGCACTCAGGTCGGCGCTGTACTCGATGTTGACGTCGGTGGTGCCACCGCCGCTGCTGCGGTAGGTGTACTTGGAAGTCTTCGCCATGGCGGACATTGTCGCTGGTTCGTCTCTCGATCGGCAGTCGGCGCTACGTTACCGGTCGGGCACCGTTCGACTAGTGAGAGCGGGTGCGGGCGGCGCGCGCGCACCAACAGCCGCCCCCCGACCCCGCGCCCTCTCCCGCACCCCTACGCGCCGCCGCAGGCCCGTGCGCCCGCGCCTCTCTCCAGGGCGGCCGGCCGGCTGGAGCTCGCGGATCGTGTTACCACCCCCGCGCACCCCCCTCTCAGCCTTTTATAGACACGCCCGTCTTGACGCCGTCGCGGTTCTCTTTTATTTGTTTTGCCCAAAAATTTGGCGAAACCCTTCACGTCCTAAATTCTTTTATCGTGCAGCAGTGCAGTAGTCGCAGCGCGGTAGTGTCGGCGGGACACAGACTTGTTGTAAACAAGTGGAGTCGTGGGCGGAGAGCCCAGGTCCAGGCGTTTCCTGGTGGATTCCTGTCGGTCCCTGGCAGGCGCCCGCGCCCCGTTAAATGCCACCAATCGACTGAACTTAACAATGAACTTCTTGTACTCTTTAAATTAACCCCTAACAGCCGACGAATGCTCTCTGTTTACAAACATTAATTAAATCTAATTATAACGGTTGGACTTGAGAGTACAAGACATGAATTTGAATATTAAAATTTTAATGGAATTTCACACAGATGGTTCTAGATAGTTAGAAATTCATTAAATCTTAATTTTGTTAAGATAACTATATTAAAATTTGACGATTTAATTCTTTATGTTTCTACAAGAGTCTACGTAAAAACTGCATCGCGTTGACTGTTCGCCGTAGCACTTCGTAGGCGCTGGCGTAGACCATGTATAGAAACTGTAGATACTACAGCATAATGTAATACAAATTGATAATCACATATCGCTCTATCAAACTAATAAGTAACATTATATTACTTTATTTTATAAAAATAAAGCCTTCGAAATGATTCCAACTAAGTAAGTACTCAAATATAATTATATAAATGGTAACTTTAAGTATACCGAGATTAAAACTAGCAATTAACACTAAATTGTGCCCTAAATAAATTAAGGGATATTATTTGTTTGGTTAACCCGTAACCTTATACATGAGCAACTTCTTTGTTTATAGCGAGTTGTTAACGTTGGCTGGTCAGCACTCAACAGATTTATGATAAGAAACTGAGTTCCCAAGGTCGATGTATCCAATTAACCTTCTCTGACACCCGTTACTGATACGTGAAAAGAAAATAAAAAGACTTTCTAATTTTGGCTGTCTACCTATTTATATTTCACGAATAGGGTAAGGGTTTCATAGTAGGACCATCCCTTTAACGAGTGCAGCTGACCAATTCAGCCTTATGTAGATAGGTATTCAAGAAGTAGTGATAGCCTAGTGTAGGGTTGAGCAAATGAAAAACAATATCGATATTCGATATTTATCTTATCGATATCTTACAACAGTATCGATAACTCTCGCGTGAGAAATATCAATTTATCAAAAATTTCGATATATAGACATCTTGAGCGCTAAAAAATGTCATCTAGTAACAGAGTTGCGTAACTAATATATTGAATTTGATACTCTAAAATATCGAATATAGATATATCATGGATTCAAAATATCGACTATATACATCGATATTTTTAAAGAAAGTAAAGCTTACTTTTTAAATCGATACTTTTTGCCCATCCCTAGCCTAGTGATACAACCATTGGATCACTAGGCTAATACTCGTGAAGGAACACAAAGTGAGGAAACCTGGAACCTGAGAGATTTTCTCGATTGCATGTAAAGTCTGCCTACTCGCACCAAGCCGTAACCCCTCTCATTCAGATAAGAGAGCCCTGTGACAGTAAAAGATTGATAATGATACTCATGAATGCTCTAAAATGCACTTTAATTACACGTTAGCAGATAGATCCACAGTGTCGGCAACCTAAGTCAGCTTGTTCCGCGCAATCGTGGCCCGATAGAATCGTGGACTCGTGGTATTAGAAGTCGTACCATAATAATGATATACCTACAATAATCAATCAACAAGAATCAACTACATAAATCTATAAACATCAGTTCGTATTTCAAGTTAAAATAAAAAGTAAAAAAAAAAATTATCCTATAACTATCATGAAATAAAACTACATTTTACGGATTTTATCGCGTTTTATTCATATTATTCATTCCCGAGGTTTCGGAGCCTTTACAAAATCCATAGTCAAGGGTAGACTCCTCGTGACTATGGATGCTGTAAAGGATCAGATACGGATGAAATCCGTAAAAAGTAGTTTTATTTCAATGTGTAATGTTCGCGTAAGTGTCAAAAATCAATATAAACTTTTATAAACGTCTATAACATTTCAACATTTGTAGGTATATTAAAAGAACAGAAGTTTAAATTTTATCGCACAGCTATAACATAATATCAGCCTGTATTCCCCAAAGGGTTAGCCAGAGATGTACAAATGTACTTACATACCTAGTGATATGCTTACATGTAATACGGGGCGAGCCTATTACAAATCCAAACTCTGAGCTGCTACTGATAATTTCATAGAAAAATCCAATAACACTTTGCTCGACCTGGTAATAGAAACCAGGACCTCGCTCTTAGGAATACTGGAGTGAGGTAGTCAAAGTTTAATTTAAATTAAATGTTTTAATAATACTATTTAAATATCAACACGAACACTCACGTTTTAGATGAGTTTTACAGTTGTTTCGTGAGATATAGGTGTAGATATTTCAAAACCAGAGCACCTGCATTCGTCGTGGCATACGTATCGTCGTGAGTGAAATGTCAACGATATTTTCTGATATGTTCTAATGTACTCACATTAATCATGAATTTATTTTAGTGAGTGCACGCACTGCTGTTGAGAAATCGCTACATCGCAAATATCATAACAGATGCAATAATATGAATTGAAATGTTTATTTTTATGACAGATTTGTTCGGGCATGTCCAAAAAAACTGAATACATATGAAAGCCTTAAACAATCTCTTTACTCGGAAATGTAAAAATAATTTACTTCCAGAAATTTAATAAAACATAAGTAAGTTTTATATTTTTCGAAAATTATTAACACATGAGCAATAAGTTTGTAATGAATCAATATTTCTGAACGTAAAATAGGTAACTTTATTAGTGAGTAGGTACGTTAAAATAATCATCAACCTGCCACAGTCCACTGCTAGATAGTATCCTAGATTAAACACAATAATAATAAGATATCGTTTAATAATATTTAGTGTTTATTTGCGACGCTTGAGTTATTAAAGTAATTAATAATTGGCGGGAATGTGTGTGCGACTGTCCTGCGTTCCGATTTCCACCGCTCGGCGCTCGCGCAGGTGGGAAAATATTCGGTTATATTCGTACCTGCGCGAAGTGGGCCGAGCGCTTTCCGCGTGTCCCACTCCCCCGTCCCACCACCCCGCCGTCGCGAATGACTCAGCCTCTGGACACGATGGAAAATATTACGCGACGCTTTTTCTTTGAATAAGAATAGTTCTTATACCAGTTATTTTAAAACTAATTTATTCGGAATGAGATCTATCGTCATAGTTTCGAGTCTGATTAAGAAATTTGACCACGTTACTATATCTATTTTTCTTTTGAATATAGCCTTTCACCTTTTTAATAATGTTATCTATATTTTAGAAAAATATACAGAATAATATAGTATGTAAAATTTTCCCAGGAGTGGGACAATATAGGCTAATAAAACAAAAAAAAATCCTTTACACGTTATACGAATACCTATGCATATCAATATTATGTATAGGTAGGCATAATATAACATATTCATCAAAACTAAAGAATGCTTTTAGCATAACTATAAATATCTTCCAAATGCAAAACACAAGAGTAGATCAATGAACGGATCTTAAAAAAACAATGTTCATATACATACTTTATCTATTTAAGCATAAAGGGCATTCACATACAGACGCTCTCCTTGCCAAAATACAATTAGTTCATTAAGTTTTGGACTGTTATAAACAAATCCATTAGGTAGGTTAATAGGTTCATCTGTTTTAACATAAATACTTGAATATAGTTATTTAGGGTATTCAAGTGTTTATAAAATATGTATAAAACAAAATACCAACTAAACTTTTAAATATTTTATTTTATTTTACAAATAAATATTCTATTCAATAATTATCAGGAAGGGAGGGTCTCGTGATTAAGTAATAACTACGCCGATGAATCGATCTCTTCAGTTTGTATAATTTTCTTTATCAAGTTTCGTTAGAGGTATTAATATACAGATCTTACAGATCAAAAGAAGGAAAACGTTAAAAAATATACAATAAGAATAAATAGGTAAGCACCCCATGCCGCCAAAAAGTGAAAGTATCAAAACATAATCTAATTAAAGGCGATGAATCATCGATAAATCGGCGGACTATTTTAGGGATGTGCATAATAATATAATCGAATCATCTGAAACATTTTGACGTGGCGAGCCCTGAAATACTCTCAGACATCGTATGTCAGCGAGTCATAGGAGTCGTCTTCACACTCGATAAAGTTTATTTCGATCTTTACGTCCCTAACAGTCATAAAGGAGCAAGCGTTCGTGCCAACAATTTTATTCAGGTTATTTACGTGACGTTGGAACACCTCTACAGTTTATGGATATCGTTATGTGATTTCATAATGGTTTTTCGTGCATATTTTAGGCTCTCGTAAGCATTCAAATGTTGGTGCAATAATCAAGCGAAGTACATTAAAAAGGAAAAACATTCAAGAAGTGTATTGTTTTCTTTAAAATCACACAGGGCTTTCAGAAATGAACCTATATTAATTTATATAGGAAAAAGACATAACTCTCTATCACGCTTGTATTCCCCGAAGCATCGGTATACTAATGTACACCCGGAGTATCTCGTCGGTGTGTTTCGGTACCATACCTATAGCAGGGAGCGAGCTTATTGCCATGCACAGGTTACAAACCGAAACTCGAAAAATACCAATATCTACCTGTAAATCGAACCTAGAATTTCTGGTGTAGCAGTTGCTCTTACAGACTTAACCAAAAGTAATAGAAAAATGTTTCTTTATAGAAAATGATAACGAGGTCCAGTAATAATTAATTTAATATGACGATCGACGATCATTATAAAATAGTTTTCTATTGTGAGTGCTAATTTTAGGCAACTTTTCTATCTTAAAACCTGATCGTACTTTCCATCACACAAAAAACTGATAAACACATTCATGTCAACAAAAAAACAAGCGGGTACTTGCTTTACTACTGACGCTGCTCAGCATTAGTGAGTTCGTAGCGATAGAAATATGTGTGATCTTACTTATGTGCTACCAATAATATAAATAAACTATAATAATAAAAATAGTGCTCTTTACGAAAAAGGGTTTTGTTTAAATATGTCCAATATTCGCGTACCAAATATGCTCTGTCTGTGCGAGTCTGAAATAAAATGTTTTCTTTCTTTCTTCTTTTTTTTCTTTCTTCTTTCGGCTTTTTGGGCTTGTGATTACCAATAACTATTGAAATAGATGTATGAATGACAACCGGGACTGATGGCTTTATGTGCTCTCTGAGGCACGATACGCACGTAGGTATATTAAGCACGTAAATAATTGCTGATAGGTTAATAATTATTACATTGAAAGCTGATTTTTTGTCACTAAACCATGCGTAGTCTACCAAATGTTACTGAAAATATGTTTGTCATGTTTCTATTTTGGCAAATATAGGTTTCTAGTACTTCGTCCGAATAACCAGTACCTACCTACGCGTGCGATGTTGTTTGAATCACCGTTCTAATAACATCGTTATTCGTTTGTGACTTCACGCTAATTTGAGGAGGGAAGCGGGATTGCAATCGGCTACGACAATAATCAAAACCATGGAATAGTACCTAATTGCGCAAGTGGGTGCATTTCGGAAAATGTTCAAGAAATTGTGTGTCCCTCACGGGGAGTATCGATTTTTTGAGACGCTTTAAACTAGCAAGCATTTTGAACGAACTTCTAGATTTTTAGAGGAAGATTTTTTATCTCACTTTCAATTTTAATATAGGTACTATGAATAATTTTATTTAATAAAGTTTCCACAATTATTTATATACCATCAATCAAGAATTTCATTTAATTTAATAAAAAAACATTATATCTTAATAATTTAATTGTATTGAAATAAAACTGCTTTTTACGGATTTTATCGCGTTGTATTGATATTATTTGATTCCCATCAAATAATATCAATACAACGCGATAAAATCCGTAAAAAGTAGTTTTATTTCAATGTCTAATATTCGCGTAAGTGTCAGAAACCAGTAAATTTAATTGTAAGTAAGGTACTTTAGGTAATATTGATATATGTCTATATGAACTACCGATATTATACCGATAGCATGCCCTGACACCTGCACTCATGAAGACCTAATGGCTGCTAGAGAAAATGCCGTGCGCGTAGCGGAATACTGGGCCAACCTAGTACTCGTATAATGTCTATTAATTATTTCTCTTCTTTTGCCCTTCTCTTTTCGTTTGCGATATTCGATAAGAAGGCCGATATTATTATTGTATAATAATAGCAGATTCTTTGTCTTTATAGTATGCAAATATTGAATCCCAAATAAGTAGTAGCAATTTATTTAATTACAACCTGTTGTAAATGAAAATAACTAATCAGCGACTTAAACTTAATTAACGAAGTGCTTGTCAGAATGTAAAATAGGTGCATGCCTGTAGCGGACTTATTTGCACAGCTCAATAAATAAATCACGTCTAGGAAAACGTAGTGTAGGCAGCTGCCAGCGACTGGATGAGGAAAGCCGAAGATCGGGCTCTGTGGCGTTCACTAGGAGAGGCTTTCGTCCAGCAATGGACGAATATAGGCTAATGAGGATGAATAAATAACTTCTAGTTAACGTCTAGATTTCTAGAATTATAGTTAACATTTAGATTTTCTTATCGACCCTCTGCCTACACGTTTTTGAGGACTGAACGAAATGATTGAAGGTGTTGGAATTCCTACTACTATTTTTAAGGTAACGCACCAAATAATTCGAAGGAAACCTTATAGCGACACTTCAATGTCTGTCTGTTAGCTGCCATGGGTGTGACAATTGTAGAAGTGATTTACCTTTAATTATTATCTATTCCTGGTGGAATTCTTTTAGAAACGTAGCTTACCAAATTGATTAATCTAGGCCAAATATAAAACAAATAAAAGTAAAGTGTAGGAAAGAAATAGCTTTGAGGATTCCCAATTATTTCTTTAAATAATTCAAATAATTTCTTTCAATTATTTTACCCAGTATAATTCCTTACTTCTGTCACAAAATCACAAACAAATACCAATTGGGAATAATAATTGTACTTGTATATTGTTACGAAAAAAATTAATAAAGCTTCAGAATTACAAGTTTTTACCCTTTATAAATATATATTTATGGAACCCTCAGTACGCGAATCTAAGAACTTGCCCTTGATCGTTTTAGTATTGTAATACGCAAGTATCATACATAACAGATGTCAAACCTACACTGTAATAGAAAGTTTTGATGTAATAGTATGTATGATGTGATTGTACTATTTAATAAATTAATAATACCTATGTCCATTAAGGGTGTGTACTTAATTATTTTTTGGATAAGTATAGCTTCATCTTCATCAACGTAAACATAAGAGGGATCAAGCAACAGGGTAGTCAGTTGTAGTCCTCGCTGGACTAGTAAGTACGGGGTGGCTCTTCAAACGCCACACCGTCGAAAAATTATCTCAGTATTTTCTCAATTTCTTGAAGGCAAGTTCCTCGTTCCTCACGCAGGTTTCCTGCACTATACAAGCGAGTGATTATTAACATAATACGCACATGAAGGGGTCGTTTGAACTCAAGACGTATGACTTGCTTATCTATAATTACTAACATTTTGTAACCCCCTATGGAAAAAGAGGGGTGTTATAAATTTAACGTGTGTATTTGCATCGTAGCGCTTAAATGAATGGACCGATTTTGGTTCAGTTTTTTTTTGTCTGAAAGGTGACTTGATCGAGTGTTTTTAACTATGATTTAAGAAAATCTGGGAGCCGTTTGAACATGTCAACTTTTTTCTGGTTCATTTAGGGATTTCAGTTCAAGTTCCACAGGTTTCATCGATTTGCAATTTGGTATTCTGTTCCTTCTATGCTTGCAATTTGCAAGAACGTGCTAACCATGTCTTTTGCTTTTTTTAATTTAATGTTATAATATAATAATCCTACAAGATAATATGATTATCTGCAAAGTGAGTGACAGCGCATATGTAACCTACTCTACTTTAGAGAAACATTAACAATTAACTAATCCAAAAGTAATTAATCTGGGATTAATACTTGGCTACCAGTGGCCATGCCTAATTGTAAGTTAGACGCCGATTAATTTTCTGTATTTGTTAATGTCAATACCGCTGAGACTTTTCATATTAATCGTCTATAGATATTTTATAGAATGTTGTGATAAAATAACAAGCTTTTAATTGACCGAAAATTGTGTTAAATAAATTACGGCAAAAATAAATACATTAAAATCAATTGAAAGAGTAAATTATCTTCGTTATTTTTTTTTCTACTCAACCTTGTTCTTATTGTGTCACTTCTTATCTGAAGGTTGGTGGAAGGAAAATGTCAGTTTCAATATTTCAAATCTGAATCTCTCTCTCAAACAAACTTGATGCTACAATCTAATGTTGCGAAGTTAAACCTTTTTTTGTAAAGCTTACTAGTCTGGGTCGTGTTTTATTTCTTCCCAGTTATCTTTGTCTGCAATCTTGTTTATCATTATACTTTTAAAAGTCTAGTCCACTTTATCTTATCGATAAAATTAGTATGTACTTACTATGGTCAAAACTCGAAAACAAACTAGAACATCAAAAACCTTTCGATTTTTAAAAGTTAATTCCCACATTAAGGCACAAAGCAAACCCAGACTCGACACATCTATCTATGTTTCTGGGGTGGGAATCGAACACACGACACGGCGCAAGGGCAGCGTTGAAGTGACCACCAAAATGGCAGTCTCGGTCACCTGAATTAAACGTCATCAGCTGAGCAAAAACGGCCGGTTACTTAATAAACGGTTACTTAATCATATCTGACTCACATAAAAAGGAGCCAAGGAGCTGTATTCCCCCAAGGGCTACGCTGAGGTTTACTTATATACAACCACGTTTCACTGGTATGTTTAGGTTCCATGTAGGTAATAAGGAGCGCGCCAAATCCAAAGTACTGGGAATTTCATAGAAAAACCCAATAATACTTTGCTCGACCTGGGTATCGACCCCAGAACTTCTAGTGTAGCAGTCGGGACCACTAATAAAGTAATTCATTCTGAAAAATCGTGAAAGCGTAATTTAAATCTCACAGAGATTTTATTTAAGTCGTCCATAATAATAATTTTCATCAACAAACCGTATTTTTGCGATTTGAAATGAAACATGCGTCCGATCTATTCTCGGCACGGGTAATACATTCTGCAAGTTTTAACGTCGTGTTTAGTTGTGAAGCGCGTCATCATTGCCTCAAGACTTTTCATGTTATTTTAATTCTTACAGGTTAAGTGATTTGGGTTTCTTTGAAGGATGAGATCCGTGTCTAAATTATATAAAGCGTCAGATAGCCTTGACGATACCGATGCTTGGCGATTTCATATATTTATGGAAGGTTTCAATATTTAAAACGGAAACTGAGTAAGTATAAGAACTTTAGACCATAAATTGCCAGTTCAATTGTGCCTTAAGCTAAATTATAATGACTTATGTTTAACTAATCAGATCTAGTAAAATTTAACGGCAAAATATCACTTTATATTGCCAAAAATCGTAAATGAACACCAAAATAACTCCCCATTTTAGTGTGAAATGTACTTAAAACAACATACTCCAAATTATGATTGTCTAATCCAAATAAATTCACCATCAAAGTATGTATGTTTATTAGGTAGAATTCGGCTCTGGTCGAAGTTCTAAGAACTCTGGTAATATTTGGTGACTATTTATCCATTTTGGTCACCATTTTAGCCAAGTGTTTTGGTGATAAATTTACTAAATTGGTGGTCATCATATTTATCCCCAATTATAATTAGGTATATAGGTCATGAACTGCTTCATTAGTCTACTAGTCCTAAGCGCGACTGCTACGCTAGAGGTCTTGGGTTTAATTCCCAGGTCGACCAAAGTGTATAGGGTTTTTCTATGACATTCTTACAGTGCACAGTTAATGGCAATATTCGTATAACTAAACTCAAGTAGCGTTGAACAGGACACTTGGCTAGACGTTGTGACGGCAGGTGGAGTAAGTTCTAGACGGAATGGCTGCCGAGAGTAGGGATATGGAATGTAGGGAGACCGATGGCTCGTGGATTGATGACGTCATAAAGTGTATTAAAAAAGCTTGGTTAAGAATGACGGAAAACACGGATGAATGGCGTAAAAGGGAAGAGGGTTATGCCCTGCAGTGGGTCGATAAAAGGTGTGAATGATGATGATGATCCAATGAAGGGCCATAAATAAGTTCACCCCCTATTACATTAAAGATAAATGCACTGCCAAACTGTGAGTGTACATTAGTACATCGTTACCTTTTTTATTATACGAAAAATCCTCATGGATCATCTGCCACCCAGGATATGACATGTCTAAATCGTACCAACTAAAAACCGTACTTTTCTATCGTCTCGGCTATAGGATTCATGACATTCACCACGACCATGACAGGGGTACTCCTCTGCCTGACGTAGCCTTTCACAGAATTGGGATTTTATCCAATGTCCAGCAGCTACCCTCATAACCAGTAAAATCTATTTATTTTAAAGGTTATAAATAGCTTCTTTGGAAGCTGTTGTCTTCTTTAGGCACCCACTATTTATAAGAATGACGTCAATGCAGAACATTGTACCAGTAACATAACAATAAATACAGGGATATATTAAACAACGGTAAACGCAAGAAATAACAATCTAATTTTATGTATCAAATCAGAAACATATTAAAAAACATTGCATACACAAAAAGGTACACCTTTTTTATTTATTATGTCAGCAAATGCACAGACGAGTTAACTGATGGTAAGTAGTCATCGCCGGCCAAGGCCACTTGCAACATCAGAGGAGTTGCTAATTCTTTGCCGAGCATTAAAAAATTTACGGATTCCAGACTGCCAGAACCGTAGCAGTCGAGATATGGAGTTGGCTGTAAGTCGCAAAAGTCGAGACAACCACTACGATGCTTTACGGCAGACTCCGACGTAAGGGTGGCCGCCAGATAGTCAAAACCTCAAGAGCAATTCACGGAACATTATATTATTTACTGTGTTCAAAAGATACGATAAAATACGAGTAATGCTAATTTTACGGGCAGAATACAGTAAGAAATAAAGGATGCTAAAAAACATCACCACCTCACACGATCTCACCAAGAGCGTCTAGATAGCTAAAGCTGGACGTAAGCATACTACTCGCGAGAGACGCGGGTTGTTTTCTTGAGACGTCAGCTCTACCCAGTAATTTCACTGCCTATCCTTCTAACAGGAATGCATTCTTGTTAGAACACTACCCAGAGACCAACTTATAATTAATTTGTTAATAATTATTTTATTGGTGTATGTACATACTTCAGTATCTTACGCAAAACTCACGTAAACCTTAGGCTCAATAATATCCCGAAATTATTCACGCAAGCAAAAGCAGCGCTGGCGTAAAGATGATTCATTCAGAAATAAACATAATATGAGTCACAGTGGCTGGTACGCATCCACACAAATATGTAGGAAACGTAAGAAAGAAAACTTTGAAATTATCTCGAGACGACTTTGACGTTGCTACGGTAATTAACACAAAGTGTTTTTTGACGTAGAGGTCAACGTTATCTATATCTACGTATACCTATAATAACGTTGTAACAGGCCGATGTCTGAACATTATAGATATTAAAATGGGGGTCTTTACAAGAGCAACAGAAGCCAAAATAACAATTTTTAGATTGTTTGTCTGTCTGTATGTTGGTACGCGCATCACGCAGAAACTACTTCATGGAATTGAATGCAGTTTTCACCGATGTAGTGCTAGAGGTCTACCTTAAAATCTGGTGCATGTTTCATGTTGATACGCCGCCTAGAATCGGCGTTAATCTTTTTGGGACGTGAGTGAAACTTCGGGCAATAGCTAGTTCAAAATAAAATAGTGGTTTAAATACATTACGGTCGAAATAACTGTATTTGAAGTTGTACGCAATTGGTTTTGCAGTAATACATTTTAATAGAAGTCGTTAATGTTCCACATTCGTGATTATCGACCTTGATTCTCTGAGTTTGTTTCGGTGTTTCTTCTCAGAGGTCGTCAGCTAGGAAATGCCGACACCATCTAGTACTTAAAAAAAGACATGTAAAAGCATCCTTGAGAGATCTATTTACAGAAATAAATATCATTTCATTTCATTTCATTTCATTTCATTTCATTTCATTTCATTTCATTTCATTTCATTTCATTTCATTTCATTTCATTTCATTTCATTTCATTTCATTTCATTTCATTTCATTTCATTTCATTTCATTTCATTTCATTTCATTTCATTTCATTTCATTTCATTTCATTTCATTTCATTTCATTTCATTTCATTTCATATTGATTTCGATATTTTTGCACAAAAACACTTAAACGCACACAGGTATTTCGACCGCACTGTATGTACGAAACAATTAATGGATATAGTTATGATTAACACTAACTTATGTTAGTGCATGTGACGGGCAGACAGTTACATCCTTATTTATAATATTAGTAGGCATGGATACATGATTAAATTAAAAAAAATATAAGTACACACACATAACATTACGCCTGTATTCCCCGAAAGGTTAGGCACAGGCGTACTAATGTACACCCACAGTTCGCCGGTATGTTTAGGTCCCATGTAATAGGGGGCGAGCCTATTGCCATTAACCGGGCACAAATCCAGACTCCGAGCTGCTACTGAGAATTTCATAGAAAAACCCAATAACACTTTGCTCGACCTGGGGATCGAACCCAGGACCTCTAGCGTAGCAGTCGCGCTTGGGACCACTAGACTAATGAGGCAGTCTAAAATATAAGTAGTTTGAGTTTATTGACACTCAATTAAAAAATAGTTTCTAATTAAATATCTAATAGTAGATATTTTTTTTAAATATTGTTAATATACTCATATTATTCTGCAGAAATAAGTTGATGTAAGTTACATAACATTTTTGAAGCGATAAATATTTGAAACTAGCTGCCCCTGTGAACTTGTTTTCGCTGTAGTATGATTTTCATGATACTGGTTTTAGATTTTCCGTGAAATTTTTCTCTCCATAAAAACCTTCCTCGGAGATCAAGGAATTTATAAAAAAAATACTCGAATTGGTCCAGCGGTCTTCGAGTTTTGCGCTTATCAACAAATTTTGCGATTAATTATTTATATTATTATATTTATGTATATAGAAGAGGACATAACATTGTGTACGGTTATGTAGATACAAATACATAAATTGATGGAAATATTCATAATTCGTGAAAATCTAAATATTTATAACTACCTGGCAAATTGAGAAAAATGTGTTCATGGATTCAAGTATTCCATAAAAGAGAAAAAATATAAAAGCAGATGTAGCAAGCTCAAAGCGTCTAGACAGTATTCTCGGAACTCCTATCTATAAATCAAAGTGAAAGAGTTTTCTATAGAGATCCTTGTGAAAAATCTCACCCTGGTATACAATCTCACACATATAGTACACAAAAGGGCTACTTACCTACGTGCTGCCATTCTAAAAAAATACAAAGGAACATAACTCCTTTGTTGCTTATCCCAAAGGTCATGGGTTCATTGAGGCATTTCCACGACCTTCCGTTAGGGTGGTCAACCGGATGTCGATGAAAATCTAGATTTTCAATAATCTATAGGTATAAGCGAAATTGAATTGCCGTAACTTATGTACCCGCATAACTTCCGAACGGCTGGACTAAATTGGATAACTCTTTTTTCTGTATTTTTTATTGTCAGGACAAGATTTCTAAAAAATAATCCACCGGAAAAGTCGGGAACATTTACGCAAGCGGAGTGGCGGACGGGTCGCTTGCAACAGCACACCACACACAAACACACACACACACACACACACACACACACACACACACACACACACACACACACACACACACACACACACACAACACACACGCAGAGAGGGCGAGAGAGACACATGAAGAATCTTTTCTAAAAAGCATGATACTCCAAAAAGTTACATTTATATATGTGATTGTAGTTAATATCTTCCCCGTGTCGGAACAGGTTAATCATTGATTTTTTTACATTCAGATAACGTAACACAATAATTGTACCCACAACATTATCTGTGCCTCTCTGTACCCACAAAATATTGTACTAATCTTTACTTAGCCCTTCCAAATAACTGCGCAATATTGTAAAAGCGTTATATAGCCATACTGGATACACCTTCTCCATGAAAAGCTGAGGATGAGGAAACAACTTTATCGTAGATAACGAGTAACGATAAATTAATCCGATATTGCCTGTTGAGAAGGAAAACGAGAAGAAATCTATTGTTAGTCGGCCATTATTCGCCATGGAAAATCTAAGTTAAACAAGATTTTTTTAAATCTTTTGAGGAAAGAAAGAACAACGAACGACTTTGAATTGAATATGTCATAATTATAATTGTAAGATCCTGGGTTCAATTCCCAGGTGAAGCAAAGTATTATTGGGTTTATCAATAAAATTCTCAGTAGCAGCTCGTAATTAGTATTTGTCTCGAACCCAATAATATATTAACAGAGAACTGGCAGCCTTCGCGTCCTTTTTACCTCCTACTAATTAGGATTTTTCCATAGATTTCATTATAATATTTCGTGTTACACTAGAACCCAATATCTTATATCAAATTTCGTCGAAATTCGGTCAGCCGTTAGAGAGCTGAGTGATAATAAACATACTGATATACATCACCTGTGCTTCGGAGAGTATTAAAATAAAAGAATCAATGGCCAAAATCACCACGCATTTCAAACCAAGTTAGCAGTTCCAGATTACTAAGGTAATGGTGAAAGCGCGAACTAAAAGCTTTTTTGTTAAATTTCCTGGTAAAAATAGTTTTATATTCGAGGCATTGTCAGACTGTTAGGTATTTGTTTTATTTTTGCAATGAATGTTTTCAACAGTCAGATCACTTTTAGCGTAGGAATATATTATTGGAAACTGACAGATTTCATGGTAATGTTAAAAATATTAACATAATTAGTTATCCTCATTAGTCTCAAGCGCGACTGCTACACTAGAGGTCCTGGGGTCGATCCCCAGGTCGAGCAAAGTGTTATTGGGTTTTTCTATGAAATTCTCAGTAGCAGCTCGGAGTCTGGATTTGTGCCCGGTGAATGGCTATAGGCTCTCTATAACATGGGACCTAAACATACCGGCGAACTGTGGGTGTACATTAAGTACGCCTCTGCCTAACCCTTCGGGGAATACAGGCGTGATGGTATGTTATGTTAGTTTCTATTTAGATTCAGTGTAATAAAGGTCACCTTTGGATAATTTTTCAATTCAGTAATTTGTTCACTTTTGTAATTGTTAGGTGTAGTTTTAAGACAACACCTTCTTGACAATTTATCTGTCAAATAGACAACGTAATTATATTTTGAAGAATAATATTATTATTTCAGACTCCATTCATTAATCAAAATTCCGGGAATATCGTGGGTCCTGGGAGTTATTTGATTAGATCGTACTTTAAATATTTCATTACTGTTCTGATGAAAAATTTTAGAAGTCGTCTTTGATTGGAATGCCCTGCACTTACAAAGGCAAAAAATTAAGTTTTATATTAAAATCTAACTTTCCTTAGCTAGGGAATTCTTGAAGCGTTTAAGCTTCGTTATCACGATGCTAACTCGCTAATATATATGTTTTAGTTTAGTTTTAGTGTTATCGTGTAGATACTCCTGCTTCTCCCTACGAGTTCGTCTGCGTGGACTTCAGAATTAGATTAAACCTGGATAAAAAGTATCTAATATATTCCAATATATAAGTCCAAGTTATAAACTATTTATATTTCATCAAAATCCGTTTAGGTGTTTTTGCGTGATTGAGTACCAAATATATAAACTTTCATATTTTTATTATTAGCAGGATATAATGGCGATATGTCTGAAAACATTCTTGTGTTCATAATTCTATGGTTTATTAAATTTATGTAAGTATAATTATAATTTTGAACACAATGATTGTTGAGAAATCGGATTAGATTGCCTCACCTCGCTGCCTCTAAGGTGCGAACATTCCACAGTTCACAGAAATAGTCCCGCGTAGGTGTACAATCACCTCCAATGTGTTATTTGAAAACTGAAAAGTGACGCTCTGAGTAAAACAGACAATAAACTAACTCAAGAAGATTAATTACGTCTTAATTTTTTTAAATGACCACCCCCGAATAATTTCAGATAAATTACTCCGCATATTTGCCCGTGTGGGGACGAGTTAGAATATAATTCCTCACTGCTATCCTGTTAGGCATCTTGTAAGAGGCGATAAAATATCTGACTTGCTCGGTAGTAAGATCTCTTGATTCCACTGGCTGGCGACTACCCTTACGTCAGAGTATGTCGTAGAGCATCTAAGTGTGTGTTTTAGCCGACCGCTTGAGAGCCAATTCCCTCTTTGTTGCCGCGGCTTCAGTAATCTGCAGTCCGTAGAGGCTCTTAAAGCTCGGCAACGCATTAGCCACTCATCTGATGGAAAAGTTAATCTTGTGTTTTATACAGTATACTTCTGACATACATGGAAATTTAGATGATCTCTATATATATATATATCGACTCCGAAGACACATCACTTGATACTAATATTTAATTTAGGAAATAAGTACTTCCTATATATTTGCTACTATCTTTCCGATATATTTGCTTGTTTTACTGGCAATAAGTCGCCGCCATTAGGTATATGGGACCATAAATATACATACCTACACCAGTAACTGCCTAACCCTTCAAGAATACAGGCGTGATAGTATGATATCTTTGTTCTATTGTTTTAAGCATTGGATATGCAGCTCCGATATCGATCGTAGGATAGCAACCACATTATGCAATTAGGTCTATTTTAAACTCGCATATTTATGCCAAATTTAAATTCGGTTGCTATTAGTGGTGCCGCTGTATCTTCGCTTATATTGTTAGGGACAAACTAGTTGTTACGTAAACTCGGCGCCAGATTATCGTGCCAAGAATGTAAACAAAATAAAGGTGTTAAATAAATGGTAATGCCATCAAAATATAGTAGTTCAAAAGAAAGAACAACATTTTTAATATATAGTTTAAAAATGTTACCATACACCACACCTTGTAAAAGTCCTAGAAAATGGTATATAATACCATTACACCTCCTACAATATTTTGATGGAAAACACAATTTTTTAATGAATTTAGTCAGCAAACGAGCTGACGAGCCACCTGGTGGTAAGTAGTCATCGTCGGACAACAACACTTTAGAGCAGAACTCTACACTTCCGCAACTATGGGAATGAGCGAATATTGAATGGGTTCTGAAAAAAATCATCAGTCCTTCATTCATATGGTTATGTCCCTTGGTCTTCATTACCGAAATAGGTCAGACCCGAATTTGGAAGATTCTATAAGATTGGTCACGTTCCAATCAACTTTGAGAACTATAGATCTAGATTACCTGACTTTATGTTACAGGTATAGGCCTAAAACCTCCCTTTTCATGTCAGTTTAAAAAGAGTAAATTACAATTACTTAGGTATGAAAAGAAATATTGTACCGTGTTATATCAGAACCTGTATCTTCCATCTTCATCTTTCTTAAGGAAAACAACTTCTAAGCCAATAAAGGTGTAGGATAGATTAACTATCCGGTCTCAAAATAGAAACAGTCGTAGGTTGTATTATCGTGAATATATACGTCCTGCATCCTGCGCTCAAAAGGATATAATTATACTTAAAATAGAGTATAAAAGCGGATGTGCATTTTTTTTAGTATCGTAATAAGAAATATTATTTTATGTATTATAAATCCACCAATTCATCAAACATTTCTAAAGATATCAAAAATATCTAAATTACAGCTACAATAGCAATATTTTGATAGATTAGTCATCCTTCATCCCATAATAGTATTAGCTCCTCTCAGTTGAAGGTATCCTGCTGTTATATCTTTAACTTCTAACAGTAGCAAACTCTTCAGCATTGCTATAAAATAGCTTTGAATGACGGTCTGTATATGGAGCCTTTAGGACAGAAATGTCTGAATACTCTTAGTTGGTTTGAACCATGGTGGTCATTGATCGAATAATATAAAACAGCTTCATTCAGCAGTTAATATATGCTGGAGAGATTGCCACATACGTTTCTTGCATCCAATTTTGACAATGAATTTATTTTCATTTTTGAAACAGTAAGTTTTGAGTTAAGATCGGGCTCTATAGCGTTCATTAGGAAAGGCCTACGTCCAGCAGTGGACGAACATAGGCTGATGATGATGATGATGAAGTTTTCTCTAACCCACTACTCGTCGAAGTTTACTTCACCAGAAGCTCTACTCTGAGTATCTCGACAGTAGCTATCGTCTCATCGTGATATAAATTAGTAACTGGGGGGACCGCCACAGGGGTTGTAAAGATTCCATTTTGTGGTTGTGTGGGGTAGAATAATAAAGAAAAAAAATTACAACATTGCAGGATTCCAACTCACCGTCTCCAGTAGACCTTTTTTTTCTCGAGTGGGGAAATGCGCCTTATGCACGCCGCCCTGCTCCGGGGATACGGGACGGTTGTGTCCAGCTTTCCGGCCAGATGGCCAGCATACTGACTAAAACCACTACCTTCCGCTTAGTAGTGGGATCACGGAAATCGAACCTGCATCCTTCTTTTTCCTCCTTCGAAATCGGATTAATATCGAATTAATAATTAACTTTTATTTCGTCTTACCGGCCACGAAAAATATGAACAAAACCATCACCCCTATTGAGGGGAACCATAGTATCATATAATTAGTAGGTATATAAGTATAAATTAATAATACTGATTTGAAAAAAAATATACAAACTGATTTCCCGTAAAAACTTTCATTAATTTACTACGATAGGGGAAATGAATTTCAAAAAGTCACGTTTTTCTTTGAAGGAAGTAAGAAACACTTTTTTAAAAACTAAATAGGTATAAATCCCCATACAATCTCTCCTCCCCAAAAGGCAAAATATCCGGAACTCTGAGAAACTTTTGCAACTGTTAACCGGAAACCAAATAACATTGTTTTATTTAACCTTTTTATGAAGGGTCGGTAAATTTGTACCCACTTCTTAACCCCAGCAACAAGGGCTGATGTTGATAGATCAGAGTCAGTTTACTTCGGATTTACTTTCAACTTTTTTTTATATTGGATTTATTACTAGCATTATCGTAAAAACCAACGAGATGGACAGACGAGCTGGTGAACGCAGCTGGGAGTCGTTGGATGCAGGCGGGATACAACCAATCTATGTGGAAATCTATACGGGAGGGCGGGAAGTCTTTGTTCAGAAGTGAAAGTCCTTTCGTTGATATAATGATTAATAATATAGATCAAATAAATTATCAATTCCATTGATATTGGTTTAGTTAATTATAGTGCTCACCTTCATATATCCTCAAATCTTCGCTTATTTCTCCGCTACTGGACCGGCAACTTGTTCATAAGGATGCTTTTTAGATATGATTACGAGCTATTACTTAAAATTAGAAAAAAGAGTAGGTCACAAGAATGAATTAAAGATGATTATCGAAAGGAATTTATAAGACGGATGTCAGCGGCAGCGTCGGAAGAGGACGCACTAGAAGAACATACGCCGATCTTATTGGCGAAGTAGGTACTTCAAAAAAGTCAGGTGCATAGTACCTACTCGTAACGGGTGCGTATGTATGAGTGTGCAAGAATTGTAGCATGTGATGTGCTATAGTTTCTGCCTTCCCCTGTGGGAGAAAGGCACGAGTATATGTGTGTATGTACGTAAGTAGGTAACAATCCAAAGAAACTGAGATCATGCAATGTAACTTTTACAACCATCCTGGATGCATATTGAAGCATGACGTGTTTAAAAACAAAGTGGGTAGGTAACAAGCAAAGCATAAAATTCCGATAAACACCAATAGAAAAGCTTTACTATCTAAAGATAGATAACAAATTTTTTATCTGCGACAGAAGCGAGCCTGTCTTAGAACTTTAAAAAAGTTTTTTTTAATTCGATAGTCAACAACCATTTACTACATTTGAGTATGTTCCTTGAGATGAAAAAAAAATGCTTTATGAATGCCTCAAGGCATAACATTTGTAAAAAGTAATATTATTTCAATGCAATATACTATCCAGTGGCAGAAATCAGAATCGAATAAATTTGTACGTTTTAATAAACTACTAACAGTACGTTCAAAATAACAGTGCGTATCTGAAGTTTGCCGGTCAGGCCGTGCAGGCAAAATCACATAAATAAGCGTTTTTGTGCAAAAATATCGAATACGTAAGGAAAATATTCACGACATGCGAAATATTTACGACCCTAATTTTCTATAAACCGATTTTATAATAAAATTGGGCATCCAAAGCCATTCGACAACTTCAAACACACAGTTATGGGAACTTTTTCAGATGTTTGGGTAATAGATTGGCCTAAAGATTGCTCAGAAAAAGTCTTATCCTGCTTCTTTTATGCTACATTCCCACATGTCTATTTTTTCGTACATCATTTGAATCAACAATCACAGGTGATTCTGATCATGGTGCGAAGATAGGAAACTGGCGGTATAACGACGTGCGCGCACGAGACTCACGTATATTTAGATCGCTCCACATCCGAACCGAGTTTCGCAACACCGCCGCTAGCGCCGATATCGGCCTTGCATAGACCAACCGACACCTGATCAAAAATTACATCTTTTCTTGTGAACATCTGTAAAATATAATCGGCAAGTTGACTGATATGGTCAATGGTTTCATAAAAAAGATGACCATAAACAAAAAAACAACAAAAAACATACAGTTGAATTGAGAACTTCCTCCTTTTTTGAAGTCGGTTAAAAAGAAAATCAAAATCGGTTCCAAAATAAGAAAGTTATAAGTATTTTAATTTTATTCTAGACAGAGAGCATTGGTACTATAGCACGTTGTGACGTCAAACCGTGCATGCGCCATACAAATTCTATACTGACATTCATTTTGCGGAAAAGGGATAGAGCTTCGCCACTCAATCCCTACAAAAAACTTTAAAAGCCTTATCTTTGAACTTTGACTGATTTAAATATTTTTTTCAGTCTAGGATTACTTTTAATAACATTTATCAATAGGATCAATAATTTTAATAAATCAAAGACCCTCTCTATCTCGATCTACCCTATTGTTATAACATATCGCCTGTCCACGAAAAGTTAAGTAGTGTAGTAAGCAAATTCACGAGCACCAAATATGTACACATCCAGTGAAAATAAAAAACATAATATACCATCACGCCTGTATTACACAAAGAGTAAGGCATAGCTGTACTAATGTACACCTACAATTCGCCGATATGTTTACGTCCCATGTAATAGGGGCTAATTAAAGTGATAGCCTAGTGGTATGACCGTTGGACTGCCAAGTCAAAGGTCTCGAGTTTTCGACACTTTTGAATTTTCGAAGTCATGTGCGTATTAAATAGTTAATTATCACGCGCTTAAACGGTGAAAGAAAACATCGTGAGGAAACCTGCATGCCTGAGAGATTTTGTCGATGGCGGGTGAAGTCTGCCAACCCGCACTAGGCCAGAGTGGTGGACTACAGGCTGATCCCTCTCATTCTGAGAGGAGACCCGTGCCTTGCAGTGGGACAGTATAATGGGTTAATTATGTTATGTAATAGGGGATACTCCGAGCTGCTAAGACTTCCATAGAAAAAAACCCAATAATACTTTGCTCGACTTGGGAATCGAACCCAGGACTTCTAGCGTAACAGTCGCGCTTAGGACCACTACCTACACTAATTCAACAACGATTTTCCTTGAAACTATTTATTAAGATTATGAAATGTTGTGCTGATAGAATCTGTTAACACATACTAATAGGATTTGTATAATATTTCGACATTTGGATCGATAATCTAGAACAAAATTACTTTTGGATTTTGGTGAATATGCATTGGTAATATGACTGTGCACCCATAGTTCGCGGGTATGTTTTAGGTCAGTAAGGTAAATATTTAGAGGATAAGTCGTTAACAATGTAATAAAATAAAAATTATTAGCCTTTATAACAACTAAATATTCATTAAATTATTAATCATTAATTTATTTTACTCTATTAGTGGGACATGAAATATGATTACTACAATACAATTCAAGCTAAATTAATTAACTATTATGGATCCATATTTTTATCAGGTAATTATTAATAAGCTAGTAATATAAGCTTTGGTTTTTTTTTTTTCTATATAAATATTTGTACCCCATATTATGACAGGATATGCTGAAACCAATATTGTAACATATTCTAACAAATAAACATTTTTGATTTGGTTGTTTTGGGGGGAGTCAATAAATTATGAAATTCGTGTGACTTAATGTACGGATGACCCCTAACTGTGTGGGTAAAAATGAATACTATATAGGGCATTAACCAATAAGTGATAATGTTAATCCATTTGATTGACCCCAGTCAATCTACATATACTATATACCTGCAATTACTGTCACCTCGGACATCAAACACCTGCGCAGGTGCATGCTGAGTGCCAAACATTTGCTACAATGATTGACGGTCATTCAACAAACTGCGTGTGGATATATTGATAGTTTTAACAATGACAAGTGAATCGCCAATCTGGTCTCTGGTAAAGCATATCATGTAGATTCCTGCATTAATATTTAAACTCCGCTACTGAGAGCTTCTTAGAAAATAAGGCCAGTAAAACTTTGTACGCTAAAGAAGCAACAAGAGCAGAAGAATAAAAACCGTTAAGATGCTGTCACACGATGCGTTTTATTGTGCGAAGCAGCTGTAACTTACTCTTTGGAGATGAGCGCTGACAGTGCACGAGAACTGCGCGACGTGGAAAAACTTGGGGTACGGTTACATCGCGAATACGAATCTATAAATTTTAATGTTAATAGTTATAGCAAGACTCTCTGACTTTTCGAAGTCATGTACGTATTACTAGTTAATTATACGCGCTTAAACGGTGAAGGAAAACATCGTGAGGACTGCAAGCCTGAGAGATGTTCTTGACAGCGTGTGAAGTCTGCCAACCCGCATTAGGCTAGCGTGGTGGACTATAGCCTAATCCCTCTCATTCTGCGAGGAGACCCGTGCCCAGCAGCGGGACAATGTAATGGGTTCATTATGTAATAGTTATTGCAAAGTCACCCTTATCTCAACAATAAGGGCAAATTTGCTAAATTAACTTTTAGATTAACTCTTCGATTCGCTTTAACTTAGAGCAGATTCCTGACATTGCATTGACCTGAGCATTGACTCTTACTCATCGATGTGTGTAAATGTTTTGAACACTTGGTTTGTAACATTCGCAGTATTGTATGTCCACTAAGCACCGTGTGTTGTGGCTCTAAACAAACCTTACAAACGACCAGTTTCAATTGACGTCAACAGTTCAAAGTTCGTTATAAAGTTAAAAAAAAACCTGAAAGCGATATAAAAATATAAAAAAGGTAGAAGGCAACGACATCTGAAAGTTTCTCTATAATGTGCCGAGAATACTTGAAGCCTTTTAAAAGCATTGCAATAAATGGAGGGTTATATTAATATTTCTATATTTTATTTAACTTTTTCTCGTTTATTTTAAGGTTGATGAACTTTCCTTTTTAAAATAGCTGAAGGTGGTGTGACAATATGGTGTAAAAGGAAATTATATTAATTAATACAACGTTATCCTGTTTTCTTCTAGCGGACCGGATATCTCCTATCGTCGGAGTAGCGTCGGAAATCCAAGAGGTGAACACGTTTCTAAAGATAATAAATAACAATCCCTATTGTTCAGAAAAATACGTAAACAGGTCACTTAAAAAACCGTGGCTAACGAAATTCTTGCAGAACCGAAACGTTACATAGAATATGTTTTATAAGGAATAATAAAATAATAACATAAAAATAATTTACTATTTGACCACACCATAACGTCTAATTACGATTGTTTTGCGATTGAGAGAATGGAATGTCGCACATAAGAAAGGTGAGATGAGAAGTTTACTAATCCACGTTTGGCCAGCGTGGTGGGAATATTTATAGTATGTATATGCATTATACAACGTGTAACTGAATAAGCGCAAGACCTCGAACAGGTCGATTAGAATATCGTTTTAAAATTATAAAAACGAAACCCGAAAGTCATTTTGAGACCTGTAACCATATTTTTTTTTCAAGAAATTAGATACATCAGCTAAACATAAAACTTGTGGCTGTACCACAATCGTTCTCACAACGACTACGACATCGATGCACACACGTAATTATTTGTGCAAATAGGTTGCAGTTTTTCATACCTCGACCACTGTAAGATCAGGGGGCCATATTTCAGGTTTTAAAACTTTTTTTTGAAAAATTAACACGTAATAATAACCACTGTAATCGATTCAGTAGTCGATTCTGAATAAACTACTTTCATGTCAAGCGTTTATTCTGTTACAGGTTGTATATAGATATATTTTTCATTCTGAGAGAAGCTTAGAAGTGTAACAGTTAAGGTGGGTCGTTCACCTGAGCCCGCCAAATTCAAATTTCGAGTAGTTTTTCGCAGTTTGTAGGTCTATAATAAGTACTGCATTCATGGTAATGGTAATTGCTACATTAACTATACAAAATTCACAATTTTTATCTAAAACCATTGCTTAAAAATCATTATTGTAGCTAAAAGTAGTGTAAAATGTCAATTTTGACCAATTACACAGATTGCGCCAAGTTTCTGGCTTGATAAGGATTTATAAGTAAAGGTTTTAGTTCTCAGTTGTGAATGTTGTATAGTTAATGTCGCAATTACAACTGCCATGAATCTAGAAATTGTTATAGACCTACAAACTGCGAAAAATCACTTGAAATTTGAATTTCGCGGGCTCAGCTGCACGATCCGCCTTAAAGGAATGACAATGATTGTCAATAATGATCTACACATAATGATTATTCCTGTTGACGTTGATGATGCTAATGCACGCCAAGACAATCCACTGATGAATCGATGAATCATTCGCAATAAATATGAACCAAAATAGATTATTATTTTTAATAATGCGATGCGCCCCGTTTTGTAGCTGTTATTTTTAGAACACGTATGTATTGTTTTACATTGTAATTCCAATAATTTGTCATGGCATCTATATCGAGTACCTTTTGAATCACAATATAAATGTGAATCTACCCTTGAATTGTATTTCAATGAGTCTGTAATTATTTTGCTTTGATTAGTTACATAATGATTTGTGGATGTCTAGGGGTTTTACACGTGGGAGAGCCATGCTTCGGCACGAATGGGCCGGCTCGACCGGAGTGATACCACGGCCTCACAGAAAACCGGCGTTAAACAACGCTTACGTTGTGTTTCGCCGAGTGAGTGAGGTTACCCGAGGCCCAATCCTCTTTTAAAGGTCGGCAACGCACTTGTGACTCCTCTTTTGGTGTTGCGGGTGTCCATGGGCGGCGGTAATCGCTTACCATCAGGTGATCCGTCTGCTCGTTTGCCCTCCTATCCCATAAAAAAAGACTTAATTAACGTTTACGTTAAGTATATACCGTATTGTTACATAAGAGGAAATGGGCATGTGATGCATAGGAATGGAGAATATGTTACCAGGAAGGTTTTGAGCATAAATTTGGATCAATATAAGGAGAGTGAGATCCATGAAGAGATGGATGGATTGACTGAAAGTTGATAATTATGGATTTATTGCTACGAAAGATGTGATTGATGAGATGATGGCTGATAGAGATGTATGGAGGGAAAAGATGTACCTACTACGCTGAACCTTGTCCTGAAAATTACGAACACAGCAAAAAAAAATCAGACAAATCATTCGAGCCGTTCTCTAGTCGTGGTCAAGTGTGCGGCAAATGATTTTATATATATAGATTTCCTTCTAGATTAATTTTCATCGCTATGGTTATTATTACCTTAGGAATATAGTGAAATTTGATGGAGCCGGCTGACGCAAATATGAGCACCGTGGTGGACAGACATGCCTCTATAGTACACATGTTTATCATCATCACTCATGAAAAGGAGAAATGGAAAAAATTTGGGAAATCCTTTGCACATTAGTGAGACCATATCTTATACGTTTATACTAGTACTCGTATTATAAAGAGGTAAAGTTTGTGAGGTTGTAGGCGGCAATCTCTGGATCTACTGAACCAATTTTCAAAATTCTTTTTGTGTTGGATAGTCCATTTATCGAGGAAGGTTAGGCTATACATATAACAGCACACTACGCCTCTTAGGAACGGGGCAGCGCGGGTGAAACTGCGAATGGGTCGCTAGTAGGCTAATAAATTTGACGACACGTTTGGCGTAGCGGCTGAGCGATCGGCTTCTACGCAACGTGTTGTGGGTTCGATCCCCACACGGAACAAATATTTGTATGATCTACAGGTAGTTGTTCTGGGCCTGGACGTTTGTGTATGTGCGAATTTGTGTTTGTAAACGCACCCACGACACAGGAGAAAATCCTAGTGTGGGGGAAGCTTTTTTAAAAAAAAAAACTGTCATTTATCCTCTCCATGCTCGGTTATAGGATGGCCGAAACTAGTAAAATCTGTCGGTGCTATAACTATACGGATTTATTAGACATTTGGACATTATATGCCTCATTAGCCGTGTGGTCCCAAGCGCAAATACTACGCTTAGAGGGGTCGGATTCCCAGGTCGAGTAATGTGTTAATGGGTTTTATGAAATTCTCAGTAGCAGCTCGTAGTTTGGGACTGGTGCCCAGTTAATAGCAATAGGTTAACTGTGGCGTACATTAGTACGCTATGTTCGATAAACACCCGTAGCTCGTAGTCTATATGACGAAATGTCAAAATGTCTTTGGACTCTACGCAATGTGTAATCGTTGCGCTACGAGCAAAAGGTGACATAAATATCTGGCGGTCGAATGAAAGGGAACAGGTTTATAAAGATCCTTCTATCTTTAATTCGAATTCATTGAGTACTGATTTTGCCCCGCATGGTGTCAGAATTCTGCTCCTCACTGCTACTCAGATACGCATCTCGCTGGTAGGACCTTTTGGAGTCTGACTGGCAACCACCCTTACGTTGGAGTTTGTTGTAAAGCACCTTGGTGTGTTTCGACTTATTGCGCCTAAGAGCCAGTTTCCCTTCAGTTGCTGCGGCTTTAGCAGTCTGCAGTCCGTAGGGGGTCTTATAGGTTGGCAACTCATCAGCAACTCCTCCGGTGTTGCAGGTGTCCATGTATGACGATAACTACTTACCACCAGATGGCTCGTCAGTTCGTTTGCCGACTTAACCAATAAAAAGAAAATTAATATAATTTCATTAAAAAAATATCCTTCAATGCGCAATAAGGTCCTAGTAACCAGCCGTCTCTAAATGTTAAATTACTGTTTATTGCTGAAGCTTACTCAAAGCCCTCTAAACTCTGGTATAAACTCTACTGGCAATAATTCCGTAGCTGTGGTGTATTCGCAGAAATTCTAATTTCTAACCACATGAATCTGACCTGAGCTGACAATAATTAATAGTTACTAGTACTACCATACTGGGGCACACGATTTAGATATAATAATTAGGTAGATACAACTATAGTAAGAATAAATGATTTTTCTTTCTTTCTTTCTTTCATACGAAAAGGCCACTTTCCATCCCTTTCTAAGTTTAGATACCCCACTACTTCCCGCACTTTGTTGTATTGTTTGTTAGCTCTAAATCAAGAGACCTTTTTTCAAGACAACGAACAACTAACATCTTGAGTAGGTACACAATGCACGTACATATGAGCACAGAACCAAGCCACAGTTTCCCTATTTATACTGTGGCTAAACCTACCAATTTTACTCGGATTACGCAAATCATCAACCTCTGCAATCAAATTAAACTTTAGCTTGAAAAAGAGAACTCAAAATTTCAACACTTCAAATATTATGCCTAATAGGAATAAGATAGGTTATACTTTGGATTCTTAGCGCAAATAACAGCTTGTTTTTTCCTGTATGTAAGTATTTATAGCCACCCCCAACAATTGTCAGGTCCTTTCTACCCCAATTTCCCGATTTCACAATGTTTCTAAACAGAGTTTATACTAGTTTTACTATTACGTTTGATTTTGTAAATGACAAAAAAAAAAATACATGTTTATTAATTCCAATGTTTGAATATATAATAACGTGGTTATTAATTCTAATATTTAGACGACACGATTGGCGTAGCGGTTGAGCGATCGGCTTCTGCGCCACGTGTTGTGGGTTCGATCCCCACACGGAGCAAATATTTGTATGATCTACAGATAGTTGTTCCGGGTCTGGGCGTTTGTGTATGTGAGAATTTGTGTTTGTAAACGCACCCACGATACAGGAGAAAATCCTAGTGTGGGGCAACGTTTTTTTTTGTTTTTTTAAATTAATAGTTTTAACAAGGATTCAATTTTTTTTTTGTTAATAAAAATGGGCTGAAAAAGTTAAAAGTAACTTTTAGTAACAATTCAATGAAATGGCCAAGTTGATGGATGTTTTTGTATGAAAGTGTAATATTTTTCGATTTAGTTCGTTGAACTATGTTTACAAGGAAAAGTAGGCTTTGATGTTATATTTATTAACCCTATATAATGTGTTAAGAAAACACTGTCCGACCCGTGAAGGTATTATTAGATATCGATATCCGGGTCTATTTAGGTACTAGCGGTCCGTGGACATGATTGAAGTTTTAGTAGGGATCCCTAATTTTTTCTAGTAATAAATATAGCCTATATCTTATATCTAATATCTTATTCGGGGATAATGAAACATTCTAATGGTGAACGAATTTTTGAAAACGGTCCAGTAGTTTTTCTGTTTATTCGTTAATCGTAACAACGTTTAGATTATATTCATGTGAGAATTACTATAGGTATCTCTTACTGTTAAATATACAATAAGACCTTGCACTTGTAAACATTATGGTGCAATAAATATTTTGAATTTGAAATTCCCGGAGGCCAGAATCCCTACATTGCGACGCGACGACGGCCGGACCGAAAGACTGCCGCGCGCGTAATTATTTTGTCTTGAGATTATTTTTATTGTTATATTGCGATATATCTTCTAAGATATTTGTTTAAACTATATAAAGTTAATGGCACACATATTCTATATTAAATTTCCGTTCTAACAAACACATTTATTTAGATACTAGCTTTTGCCAGCGACTTCGTCCGCGTGGAATAGTTACTTTGTTCCCTAGTTCTTCGCCCGCGGTTTCACCTGCGTTGCCCCGTTCCTAAGGGTTGTAGCGTGATGTTTTATAGCTTGAAACCTTTCTCATGAATCACTCATTTTCCCAACATTTCCCTTCACTGCTCTGCTCCTATTGATCGTAGCGTGATGAAAAGTATACTATAACCTGTGGTTTGGGCTGTGCGTTGATAGATCACTATGTCAGTCAGTCAGTCACCTAACGTAAGAGTAGACAAATATAATCAGAAAGCTCCGAACTGCTAAGCTATCGGGAGTTACACGTGTTATTGTGAGTCAACCATAAAAGATAGACATTTGCTGTCGTGGAATATTTTTTATATAATTTTAAGGAGAACATTTCCGTCATACATGATTTCTGTGTAGCTTTAACCATTAAGGCTGCACACGCGACGGAAGCTTAAAAAATGGAGTAAGTTCTCCTGTTTTCCCAACATTTCCCTTCACTGCTCTGCTCCTATTGATCGTAGCGTGATGAAAAGTATACTATAACCTGCCCAGGAGTATGAAGAACAATTGTACCAAGTTTCGTTGAAATCCGTCGAGTGGTTTTTGTTTCTATAACGAACATACAGACAGACAGACAGACAGACAGACAGACAAAAATTTTACTGATTGCATTTTTGGCGTCAGTATCGATCACTAATCACCTTCTGATAGTTATTTTGGAAATATATTTCATGTACAGAATTGACCTCTCTACAGATTTATTATAAGTATAGATAGAAGATAGATTAATACCGATACGGTTTGAAGAGTGTGCATCTGATCTCCACGATCTTATTCCCCTTCTACTATCGGACGACCAGAAGCAAGAAAAAGCGACATCGATTCATGGATGACATTCCAAAAACCCAAACGAAACTCTTTAAGTCCACTTTTATCATGCGTAACGCTGAAATGTGGAATGCGCTTTCCGAATGGGTCTTCCCCGATGGATATAATCTGGGTGTCTTCCAATCACGAGTGAATCGGTTTCTTCTAGGCAAGCGCACTCCATCGTAGATCGCAGTATCGCTTAACGTCAGGCGAACTGGCGGTCAAGCGTAAGCCTATCACAAATAAAAAAAATATATATACTTAAGGTGGCAGCGACAATGATGCTTTCATCACATTTAAAAAATTTGCTACATTTTGGGGTAATTGCGGCAATTTGGGCACGACAATCATACATTTTAAACTTCATTAATACGTTTACTTTTATGAATATTTAATGTTTCTTATTAATTTTATTTGGTGAGGTGACTGTGATACCTATAATAACCTTTTTGGATCGAACAGATCTTTTAAACATAGTGTATACATAATGTCGGTCAGTCATAAGTCCGGGACTATCATGCTCACTTGAATGTTCTGCTGATGGTGGCGTTGTGTGTAGGGATGTCGTAAAATACGGTGAATTTTGCGGCCAAAATATGACTGCAATGGAGACGTTGGAAAGGAAAAAAGAAGCGTCCACCTCTCTTCCGATCCTTGGTAAACGCAACGGATGCCAAAGGACTCCAACAGTGCGGTTGGTCCAGGAAGATCTCTGAGGGAAATCACGTAAAAAAAATTGCAATCACTTGAAAACCTCCAAACTTTTGAAACACGATGCTATGCTATATAAGGTCTTGGTTATACCTATACCAATCCGATTGGTTTATACAGTCTAGACAAAGTATTCTATAAAATAACAACAAGATGCGCGTGAGCAATGTTTTCTCTATTGATAGATTATCACAGTAGCGACATCTATAACGGACTGTAATAACTACGTTCACATATGAGTAGCTATGCATACAGTGGACGCGATCCATATAGTTTATTCGAAGCGTAAGTTCCTAAATTTGCCACTAGGTGGCGCTGGGGGTTTTTAAAATATAGTATGTTAATAATTACATACCCACTCCCATATATATTTTAGTACTGTAAATCTTGAAGTGGTAGACAGAACATATTATAAAATATACTTAAGTATATAAGTAAGTAAGTAGAGGCGGACTGTATTTTTAATGAATAAAATCCAGTTAATGTATAGCGACAGAACTGTATATTTACTCTTTAATTAACATTGGTGTCTTTGGTACAGTAATTAAATAACACAGACAAAATAACAAACAGCTGCGTCGGTAGTTGCAGTCATTGGGACTTCATCATCAACGCATTTACTATCATACTGAGTACAATGCTATCATTGTTAGAGGAGACCCGTGGGTTAGGATAGAGTCCCCATGCTGGCAATGAGTTGGCAGACTTCACACAAATAACTGATCATATTCCTTTAATTCCATAAGTCTTTTGATATTGAATGGTGTTCACAATCTTCAGTAGAATGCACTGACATCATTAAACCTAGAGTAGTGAATATGTAACCTTCTGATTTTAGATCTTTACCACCAAACTTGTTAATACCTACATAGAATAACTACAACACTTTCAAAAAATGGAAGCGTGCTCGAAAATGTCGTAACAAATAAATGAAGGAGGCACTGACGGTTTCGAGTAAGGAATTCAAGGAAGGAAGTCCAGTTTTCAATAGAGCGGTCGAGAAGGTACCCATTGAACTAACAAGAGAAAAGAGAGAAGCTTTCACAGAGAAGAAGAATAATAGATGATGAAGTTGTTTTTTTATTTAGATGTCGGCAAACGAGCAGACTAGCCACCCATACCGCCCATGGACACCTGCAGCACCAGAGGAGTTACTGATGCATTGTTGGCCCATAAGAGCCCTGTATAGGTACGCACCGTTTGAAGATCCTCATGTCATAGCGCTATGGGAAAATCTCAGCAGGTAGACCATTCCAAATCTTAGAAGAATCATCTTCACATTATTATACTTGGAGACCCAGATCTCCAAGAATAAGAATGTGAAGATGGGCCCTACTCCTGAGGCATGAAAATATAGTAAAAAAGGTAATTTGTTACTTGATGATTTAAAAGAATTCAATCGCCATCAATAATGGCATTTTTTGGGATCAAAAGGAATATTGACATGAAATCAATGAAATGAATATTATGAAATTCTAACTTCGCTAATTTTATCGTTTAGTATTTAATTTTTAACATTTTAAAGGTGCATATTGTAGAGAGACTACATAACATAATCAACCCATTATGCTGTCACACAGCTGGGCACGGGTCGCCTCTCAGAATGAGAGGGATAGGCTATAGTCCACCACGCTAGCCTAGTGCGGGTTGGCAAACTTTACACGCCATCGAGAAAATCTCTCAGGCATGCAGGTTTCCTCACGATGTTTTTCCTTTACCGTTTAAGCGCGTGATAATGAACTATTTAACGCGCACATGACTTCGAAAAGTCAGAGGTTGGGTTCGAACTTTGACTTGGCAGTCAGCAACGGTCATACCACTAGGCTATCACTGCACCGCTGTATAGAGATTATTATTATAAAATTGATAGAGCTCTTCAGTTGAGCTATCGATATATTTTATTTAGGTTCTGTCAGTCTTATAGAGAAGAAAATACGTGGCTATATAAGTATCCATAACAATCTGTTCAGAGCATTGTACATATATTCATAACGTAAAATTGTGACACTTTGACTTAAGGAAATTGAAGAACTTTGTACACCAGCCAGCGCCTGATGGTTTCCACACAGCAAAACAATTTGTAGCACCAGTTGCCTATGTAGGAGACCTCAGCATTGATCGCTAACATTTTTTATGTATGTATGTCTATGTCTTTATTAATAATCTTCAAACCATTTAGTAACACATTGGTGGGCACGGATGTCCTCGCAGAACAAAAACCTCCTAGAACGGGAGACTTCACATGAGAAAATCAATATCATATTTTGAAAAGTCCTTCTGCAGTGCGCGCTCCATAGTTCGACTCCGGGACCTAATAGTTGGTTATATATAAATATAAAATATAAATCATTTATCAGTCACATAAAGACAAATAAGAGCTATTTAAAAAAACATTTTACCCGCCCTGACTTCACCTCATCTCTATTTTCGTAGGAGTATTCTCCAAGATACCTTAGAAATTTGAAATTATAATTATTTTATAATATGTTGATGGAATATTACAACTACCCACGCTTAATCTAGACTATAACGTCATTAATCGAAAAGAAGAGACAGTACGTAGTTATCGGCTTTTGTAAGAAAAGGAATGGCAAATGTTGAGTAATTATTCTTTGTTTAATACATTACATATTTTATTTCTCTTGGACTTTATGTCAAAATCCTATTTCTAGTAATATTATTAAATAATTTCTAGTAATCAAATCTATCGGCGGATTTGTTATTGGTACTGGCCGTTAGTGGTCATAGTGTCTGGTGTATCCAACCAGAAGACGCAGGTTCGAATCCTGCCCGCGGTCGAATTTTTCCTTCACTAAAATAGGTTAATTATATTATGATTATGTACCTAAGGAAAATTTGGAGTAGGCTTATTAGTCTACATAATATATTACTTGAAGACAAGCCCTGAGAATAAAAGCAATGCAATTTTTATAAGTTCACACATTACGTGTGGTTCGACGCGGATTGACTAAACATAATCCTCATGGAAAGATGAAAGATTTCTTTCAACGTTCTATTTTCAAAGAAAGAAAGGGATCAAAAACTATTGAAAACAATTTCGACTGCTCTACGTGTCACTTACATAGACATACACATATTAAGTTTAAGTAACTCACAGAAGCTCAACAAATTCACGACTAAGTTTTTAGTAAAGTAACAATGACCTAAGGTTAACGAATATAAATGTCATTGTGAAAGGAACAATTTATTTCATGGATAGCTATTCTTAATGATAAATTTTGCAAAATTTTAAATCTCAAAAAAGAAGCGTAATCTTCTAGAAACCCAACATTTTCCTTATAACGATATGCTAGACCAGATTTGCCTACAAAGTGCATGGTATGGAACACATGGAAAATTGAATTTTATGAAGTAAAAGTAGAAATTTATAATTATGTCTCTCTCGGTGTTGCATTATTCGTTTCTCAAAAAGCATTTATACAAATGAAGAGCAAGACGCACCATGGCTATAGGAATAAAACTCCACAAGTATTTATTAACTATCCTGTTAATCTAAATCCTAGTAAATGTAAAACGTCTTCATCATAACCCAACGTGTCACTGATAGGTAGGTAACATTGATTTTTCATAATTATCAATTCAGGGCGCCAAACATTATTATTAAAAAAAAATGTCTGCTCCTCATTACAGAGAAACTTTGAGCTTTATAATCCGGGTGATCGTTCTGAATGGGATCTTTAAGTCCCTTTGAACACGTGACGCCTTTGAGCTCATCCCAGGCGGGATGCAAGTGCATTGAGCGCTGCAGCTACACCCCTGCGCCCCCTGTGCCCCCCGCGCCAGTCCGCCGGCCGGCATGCTGCGTGCTCGGAGGCTTACCTGCGCGTACGCCGCTCAGTGATATAGCCTCAGAGAACCGCTACTACGTTCGCATTGAGCGTTAATACGCAGACTGGTCAAAGAACTTTTAGTGTTAATGACATATCGTTAGTTACGTTTAAAATTCTTACGTATAATATATTAAAAGCACCATCACGCCTAAAATCCCCGAAGGATTAGTCAGAGGTGTACTAATATATACACACACCGTTCTTTCAGTTCTCTGGCACCTATGTTTAGGACCCATGTAATAACTCTTATAGGTACCTACTAGGTTTTATATAAGAATGTAATTAAACCATACCTAAACATTATAGTGCTTTTCGAATGAATTTAAAATCAAAACCTACGAACCTCAATCACATATACCTATGCATTCACTATGAAAAATTTAAAATATTCTATAATTTAATATAATAAAATTTATATATTTTAATTTAATATAATTGAATATTTTCTGGGTGGCTACGTATAATAATATCGTTAAACCATTACATTGTTTATATAAAACTTTTGTCTTCGTAAAACACAGAAAAAACAATACAAGCCGCAATAACAAAGAGTCCAAACGAGTGTCACATCTGCGCCCTAAATAATCTTTGTCCGCAGTCCAAGAGCAGCATGGTTTCGCGACAGCGCACAGTCACGTCACAAAAGGCTGCGCTTGTGAGCGGAGCGGACGCGGCGGTACTCGAAGCGTTCCGTCTGGCCTGTGACTTTTGACTGTTAGCATGTTTGGTGCCGTGTTTTTGTGACTGTGCCCCTGTGATACTGTGACCATGTGGAGCCCCACATTTATTGTGCTTATCACCCTCCTGGGATGCCATGCTGAATTCCAAGAAAGAGGTAAGTTTTTAACTGCGGAAACTTACTCATTTTAACCAACTTGTAATAAAGTTAAGCCGAATCAAATGCTGATTGCCGAGTCCATTGCTGTTAAAAATGTTATGTTAATCAACTTACGGTAACTTAATGAGAGTAAGTTCAAACTGGTATACAACGCTGTAATGTTTCCGTAATACTTTTCCTCTTACTACAAGTGAAAACAATGCTGTGGAGACATCTTGTGATTGTTTGAAAAGTTTTTAAAGTGTACTTTTACTCCAAGACATCAGTTCAAATTTTAAAATTTGGTGGAGGACTATAGTAGAGATATTCTTAACTGTAGAGTTGGCCAATTACACGTTATACTAGCGATGATTAGTGTCATTTACCTCCGATGTTAGGATGCCTCCTATGTTTAAAAGTTTTAAATTTTAAATAAGGAACAGATAATATGGTTTTGCAACAAAAAACTGATACCTGTTTTGTAAAAAGTAACCTTTAAAACTGTTATCCCAAAGTAGTGTAAGGTAAAAAAGTAAAATGTCGAACTTTTTTAAAAAATAATTTGCGGCAATGACATTTGATATTTTATCACGCTTATCAAGTGGCCGAAGTTTTTTATGTCATTAACTCGTTCGCACGTTGCTCCTTAGTTTCCTTTACTACATTATCATCACGCCTGTATTCCCTGAAGGGTTAGGCAGGGGTGACGTAACTAATTAAGTTACGTCTCTAATCTAGTAATCGCAAGCGCGCCTGCTGAGGTCCTGGGTTCGATTCTCAAAAGGAGCAAAGTATTGATTAGGAATTTCTATGAAATTCTAATGTTCCAGATTTTAAATTTGAGTCTCGCCACCTACGGGTGGACAAAAAAACTGTGGATGCACATCACTACACCACTGCCTGTAATTACCGTGCCTGCTTATCATCACTACATAGTATAAAACAAAGTCGCTGTCGGTGTCTCTGCCATCCCTATGTCTGCTTAAATCTTTAAAACTACGCAACGGATTTTGAAGCGGTTTTTTTAATAGATAGAGTGATTCAAGAGGAAGGTTTTAAGCTATTTAACATTACGCTACGAGTCTTAGGAATGGCGGGCGGCTCGCTAGTTTTATATAAGTGTAGTCTTTGATGAAAACCTATAATAATACCTATAATAAATGGTCATTGATGTACCTACAAGTTTTCCAATAGTCGGGTGAAATAAAAAAATAGTAGGCTCACACCAATTGTTAAAATAATGTAATAACAATGAAATCCGTACGAATTCCTATCGAAAGCAGATGTTGTCCTGCCCCGAAAATAAAAAAAAAACCTACTAAAAAATCTCCTATTTGGTCCAATTGCAAATCAAAACCATCCAGGGACTCAAACACATACAAATGATTTCACCAAAATTGGTCCAACTGTTTCGGGGCAGTTCGGTGACATACACATTTACAGAAGAATTATTATACTTAAAGGTAGGTACTACAATGTAGGTAAGATAACTAGCTTCTGGCCTGTCCGCGACTGCCATTGCGTGGACTTTAGAATTAGGTCCGACCTAGATATAAATATCCTATGCGTTATTCCAGACTATAATCTATCTCTGTACCAAATTTCATCAAGATCCTTTCAGCCGTTCTGGCGTGATTGAGTTACAAACATCCATCCATCCAAACTTTCGCATTTATCACAGTTAGAGTAAGATTCTTCTGTACGTTTGTACATCATTATTTATAAAGACGGTTCGAGCTTCTAAGCATCGCTATTAAACCTGCAGTCGTTTCCTGAGCAAACATAATATCTCAATGGCTGGCAGGTATTTGTAAGTCTCCACCTTGCCAGTCCTAGCATTGTAAAGCCACCCTTTTCAGCTTTGGAGCCAGACTCAACAAGTGAACCTGTTGAATGTTCAATAAGAAGGCGTGGGTAGCTAATATCAAGACTATGTTGTATTAGAATTTCTTAGCAATTATTTCCAAGAAAAGTTTAAGCATTTCAAATTATTTGAAATGATTTTTAGGAAATTCTGATTAAAGATAGGTAAACGGTTTAAATTAAAAGAGCTTTCTGATTTTATATTGTTTAACGGTGAAATACGTTTAATATTTTCCATTAACACACTCACGCCTTTCTCCCATAGGTGTAGGCAGGAACTTAAGAACGCCGCTAGCTACGATTCTTGAGTACCTCTTTTTGCTTCGTCCACATTCATACATTGTTTAGTATTTAGTTATTTTCAGCAAAGGCATAGCATTTTATTGAACATGCTAAATAGGTATTTGAACAAAACCAAAGCATACCTGAAGGAAAACATTGTGATGAACGATTTTTTTTTTAAATTATTTGGAAAAACATCTAAGAAAATCAAATTCTAAGCCAATTCAACAAGTTCGAAGAAATAGAAAAATAATTAAAGGACGAACTGTTACGACTGTTATGGTAGAGGTCGTGGGTTTGGTTCCCAGGTCGAGCAAAGTGTTAATAGTTTTTCTATAAAATTTTCATTAGCAGGGGATTTGTGACCTGCTGGCATGTACCTTATGCCCAAACACCTGAATGAGGGACTAGCTTTAGGCGGCCACGCCACCGCCATTGAGGTGGCCACATATTACTCAAAAATTATTTGTCCATTGACATGACAAGAAAAAAAGACCAAATCCTTCTAAATCTTTAGTTAGTCCCGGATAGTATTAAGCTGGAATACTTTGTCTTAAATAAAAATCAATTGTTTTTAATCTCCAAAGATTTTAAATTAATCGTAGTAATTGGTTCTAATAAATTACAAACTGCCTCATTATTCTAATGGTCGTGAGTGCGACGCTACCCTAGACGTTCTGTATTCGATTCCCAGGGCAAACAAAGAATATTATTAGAGTTTGGATTTGTGCCCGATTAATGGCAATAGGCTCGCTCCCTATGGCACCTTAACATAACAAACTGTGGTTGTACAATATAACGCCTCTGCATAACCCTTTGAGGAATACTGGGTACCTATATTTGGGGACAAAAGACCCAAACTTTACTATATACTTACCTACTTACATTAATCCGAAGCTTGTAAATAAAGACTGACAGTCCATAAAGTGATTCAATCAATTATTACGGCTGTCAGTAGTAATAATTGGTTTTAAGGGTTTCCAGGACATAAATATATATTCGAACAGATATTCCGACAACACAAGACAAAAGAATAAAAGAAAACAATAGTACGGATAGATTAAATAATACAATAATACGCCATCTTGTGCGACGTCAAAACAGGCCCTGAGCATCTGAGCACTATGCAGTTAACAATTAATCTATACGTTCATATAATAAAAGAGCGACCGAAAACTATTGACCCCTATAAAATGAGAAAATTCAAATTCCCTGAAACACGTCTTCATTTATTCATGATTAATAGCTACCGGCTATCCCATACAAACTATCACGCCCCGTTTCCCTCCATTTCAAATGTGAAAATTAAAAAATCCTGAAACAGGACATTATTATTTTATTTATTCTCAGTAAATGTAATTCAAATTTACGTGTTTCTAACTTTAAAAGAACAATTACTTTCATTACAAATCATTCTACCACACATTTAACCCCTTTAATGTTGAAATTTCCAAAAATACTTTCTTAGCGAATGCTTGCATTATAAAATAAACCTATGTTCCAAATTTCAGCTTTCTAGACTTTGTAATTTTGGCTGTGCGTTGAATAATCAGTTAGGACAAACGATTTTTTAAGTATAGATATGGTACATCTTTGTGCAGTAGTTCATCTTTACATCTTTGACCTGGGAGAGCCATGCTTCGGCACGAATGGACCGGCTCGGCCGGAGTGATACCACGGCATCACAGAAAACCGGCGTCAAACAACGCTTACGTTGTATTTCGTCGAGTGAGTGACGTTACGGGAGGCCCAATCTCCTTTTAAAAGGCGAGTAACACACTTATGCCTCCTCTGGTGTTGCGGGTGTCCATGGGTGGCGGTAATAGCTTTTTATCAGGCGATCCGTCTATTCGTTTATTACCCTATCTTATAAAAAAAACAACGCAAGCCACGCTAATACAGTCCATCTCTTAGAAAATCTGGTTATAATCTTGAGCAAGCTCCATAATGAGGCGTAAAAGCTAGGCGCGGCTTAATCGAGCGTCCAGCGGAAGAGAAACCTAGAAAAACGTGTGTTTACCAAACAAGTCTTGTCTTAGTATTATGTGGTCTTACGCACACTGCTGTACGACGTTATATACTACGTTATAATAATAATTAATAGACATTAGAAAGAACTGCCTCATTAGTCTTGTCGAAAGTGCCATGGGTTCGATTCCCTAGTCAAACAAAGTGTGTTTCTATTTTTCTATGAAATTCTCAGCAGCAGCTCGGAGTTTGGGATTTGTGTCCGGTTAAGGGCAATTAGCTCGTCCCCTGTCGTATGGGACCTGAACATACCGACGAACTCTTCGGAACATCTTTTATAAACATATCGGCGTACCTTAGGGCACCTGTGACTAATGCTTCGGGGAATTTAGACGTCTGATGGTAATAAAAAATACTGATATTCAAACGTATTTTACTGGAAACAGACCCCAGTAGGAAAAAGTCATGAAGATTTAGTAGGACAACATGATCATACGTTAATAAAAAATATACTTTAGCACTTCCTGTATTTCAATTAAGCGGAAGCTAACAAGAGTAGGTAGGTTTTAAGTTATGTGATAAAAAGCAACACCACCGGGCGTCCCGGGACGGGGCGCCGCGTCGCTTCGTGCACAAGTGTCCTTTTTTGGTTCGATTCTCGAGTCAGTACATTCGAGTGTATTTGAAGGGCTTATTCGTATTTTTTAATATCCGCTTCCGGGTGCTCTTTGCGCTAGTTTAATCAATGGGGTTTAAAGATATAAAAGATGCTTTCGTTGTTAAGGATGTTCAATCGAAACTCAATCTGATCTGTACGCAGTGCTCCCAACCCTACTGTTTTGACCGTAGATAAAATTTACCGTTTTCACCATGACATCCTTGTATTCTGTTTTAGTTCTTAATTCTGTTGTTTTTTGGTGCCTAAGAATGTTTTATAGATATTATTAACATTTATGTTGGTGGCTCACTCCCATCTAACACATATTGATTAGATAATTTTAGTTTAGCGACCGATTCAGCTCACAGTATCCGTCTGTAATCGCATTTCGATTTTCCTACTAATATTATAAACGTGAAAGTTTGTGACGTTGTATGTATGTATGGATGTTTGTTACTCAATCACGTAGGGAATGGCTGAACGGATCTGGATGAAATTTGGTACAGAGATAGATTATAGTCTGGAATAGACTACTTTTTATCCAGGTCGGATGCAATTATGAAGTCTAAATTAGACTTAACACATTTTATGATATGAAACCTCCATGGTGTAGGTACAGTGGGCAGAGTATATTTTAGAAACGAAAATTACATAAGTACCTACGCAGGCAAAGTTGCGCATAGGAACTCTAGTTTTACAAAAGGGTCTGTAATTTTCATTCCACTGTTTTTTAAGTTTCATTTGCTGCTTTTTGATTTGCTAGGGTTGGCAACACTATAGTAAAATAAGTAGTAATATTTATTTTCTCCTCCTTCTCTTTTCTTGATTAGAGCGACTACTACTAATAAAATTGATCCCAAACATTTATATGAAGGAAAAGTCATTTACCATTACTTTGTTGATACAGTGGCATATTTATAGTAGCATCAACAATAAATAATCTTATCACTTATTAATACTACCTGCACATTATTAATAATATGATTTTATTAAGTGCTTGTGCGAAGGTATATTGGTTCGTACATTATGTAGTTTATAACCTAGGAAAAGAATGCTGGATTAACGAGAAATTTAACTGTTTTCATAATAGATAATAGGTATCCATCGATGGCTATTATTCAAAAAAGTATATTTAGATCTGAAATCGAAACAGAGGACAAACTAAATATGTACAAACGTTTTTCAAAGCGTGTTAACCTCAGTTAATTGCATTTCAGACTTGGTGTATAAAAAGATCAATTCTTTTTTCGTTGTTACGTTGGATTTATAAATGAAACAAAAATGATACTCCAGAAGTTGTTCAAAATATGTACCTAGTACCGTTTAATTGTATTTTAGACTTTGCGTATCGGAGGACCAATTTTCTTTTACTTACCTTGACATTGATATTTGAGAAATAACAAGTGACTTTTTTTACAGACTTCACAATAAAAGTGGTTATCAGTGGTATACAGTATCATAATATTATAAATATTTAGTATTTATTTAGGTATTTCAACAGTAGCGTGTTACGCCTTTGTTCTACATTTAAGATTGTTTTTGCAGTTGGTGTCGCATCAGCACTTCACAATGTTTAATCGACCAATACGTCGTAATTTCTAAAGCATTGTAACCGAAAATGGGCTTTGTTGTTAATGCATAGGCTCTAAATTAGTATAATAATATGTGGTGTTATTACGGCTCTGCGTTGTGATAGAGTCCTGCGCTGATGACTTCACTAGTCAACAGTAGATGAAGTATAAACACGTCATTCTTATCAGAGAACTGTGCGTTATGTCAGTTCAGCTATTGGCGTTTATGAACTTCTATTAGGTACTATTGATGAAATATGTAGAAACACCTAGTACCTACCTACCTTTTATCTATTTTATTATTTATACTAGCTTCCGCCAGCGGCTACGCCCGCTTTATCAACGACCCATGTCACTTCCCAGAACAAAATAATCAAATAATTTTCCCGTTTTTGCAACATTTTTTAATTGTGCTCCGCTCCTATTGATCAACAATTTGAAGAACAATTGTACCAAGTTTCGTTGAAATCTTTCGAGTGGTTTTTGTTTCTATAACGAACATACAGACAGACAGACAGACAAAAATTTTACTGATTGCATTTTTGGCGTCAGTATCGATCACTAATCACCCGCTGATAGTTATTTTGGAAATATATTTCATGTACAGAATTGACCTCTACAGATTTATTATAAGTATAGATTAAACTTCATAATCCGCCATTTATTGTAAAATTTGTGATGTAAATAGTGTTTCTGTGCAGATAAATAATTTTGTATGTTTTAGGTTACTGTTTGCAGAATATTTATTCGGAAAAGTTATTTAGATTCTTGTTAATAGATATCGTTATAAACCCTTTGCCTGTCTCATTGCTGAGTTTCTTGGCCGTTTCCTTTCAAAATCAGAAGAGTTTAAGATTAAGGACTAAAGTTCGTCAAATTCGCCTAGTGTAGGTTGGTAGACTTCAAACGCCGTCAAGAAAATCAAATACTTCACGATGTTTTCCCATAGGTTTCTTTTTTCAGCGTCTTATTATATCAATATAGCTGTCTAAAATGTCAATAATATTTTAGATTCGAACTTCGGTCCATGGCAAGATGCAGTCGATGGTCATACTTGGTTATAATTATAACTGTTTTCTTAATCAATATTGTACCTATACGAGCAAAATACCTCTTACTATTTACGGATTCATGAGCAGGAAATCTCAGAAACTGGCCAACAAACTTGAAATTTGGCAGTAATTTTTCTTATTGGATGTAGGTAATGAACCATCAGGAAAGATTTAGATAAATTCTCACGGAATTACAAAAAACAAGAACGCGAATACATCTTAGATATTATCTACTTACTTTTTTTCACCATTTAGGTAGGTATACACGATTTACTGATGACAAATTAAAATTCCGTACTCATATCAGGACTATCTAGTATATAGCCAATAAGTATAACTTCATACTTGCAACAATGCGAGCTCACTCAATGTTAAAAATTGTTGACAAAATACTCGCAGGCCTCCATTGTTCTCAGCGTCAGGCAGGACCGACTGTTACGATCACTTTTATTTTCTTTCATTTCATTTGATGCGATTATGCTCTTTACCTACTTTTAATGTGGACAGTTGGATATGACTAGGATACATCTCAATAAACCAAAAAAATAACATAATATACCAATATATAATAACCAATACGTAATTGTGTAATTCATTTATTCTACAAGACATGAATACTGTTTTTCTTCGATACAATAACAAACTCTTTTAGAATTATGAAAATACCTTCAGATTTAAATAATAATCATCACACTTAGAAGAATAGACAGACGTGTAGCTACTATGTACTATCGGCCAACGCCATATCTAGCCACCGTAAGGGGTATATTTGCTTGCAGCCTCGGATGCTATTCCAGTGCTTACCTACGGTTATGAACCAATAGCATCGTCCTTTTTATAACGTCGAAATCTTATCTCTAATCATATAAACAAAAAAAGATATTGAAATAAAACTACTTTTTTGGATTTTATCCTGTCATATTTATATTATTTAATTCCTAAAAGCCAACACCACCCTATGCACGGGATTCTGTTTTCAAAATGGCTAGTTATGGAGTTGGCTGATAGTACACACAGAGGTTGCTGGTATGTTTTTAAGTTCCGTATAATAGGTATGAAGCAAACCTATCATATCACCAATCCAAACAGCGAGCTGCAACCGTAAAAACAATCTACCTACTCGATATTTGAACCGAAATTCTCAAGAATTCAGGAAGCCACGCTCACCTCTGGCTCTCACCCTTTGAGACTACTATACCAATATAACTTAGGCATTATAGGAATTATAAAGGATGATAATGGTTGCCTGTGTACACTTGCGTACGTAGTTCTAACCGAATTAATTCTCAACCGACCGTCGCGTGATTTTATGAAGTGTTTGAACGAAATTTTAAAACCTTCATTAATTTGTACTTACTAAGAAGTGACAGGTAACCCAATAGATAGTCGTTTCGATCTTTACCTCAATTATACTCCGACAATTTAAGCTCAACACGCAGTATTAATCTAGATGCTTTCATCAACGATTTAGGGATTTCTAAAAAGATTTACCTCATTTCCTTTTCTAAACAACTTGGCCTTGAGAACTCTCATGCTAAAAAAGAAGACTGAGGTAAAGTCAAGCATGTCCTTTTACTGTTCATATGCCATATCGCAACAAAACGTGATAAAAATATAATTGTGCCTCTCTGAAGTTGTGCGCAAGTGGCTGCGCAGGTACCAATGTTTTGTGAATATTATAAAAATCTATATTTTTGAACACTTTTGCACGCCACTGTTCCTACGCGGTTGTTTGGAAAGGCTAACTTCAAAGGTGCACAAGTTCGTTATGTGACATTGTCCGCACTTGGAACGTCAAATTGTAAAAAATATTACGCTGGGCGCTGGAATGTTTAACAAATAATATTTTGTCAATGCGAAATTTGAGCTGCGATTGTTTGGAATACCCATGTGCGCTACAAATACGAAGCAGCGGCGTGACTAATGGATAAAATATTATAATTAAAAATTAAATCAAATAAAAATGGTCACTTCAGTACCAAAATAGGTATTAATATTAATTACATCGTATTTTTAAAAAGTACCACACCAAACATTCTAATCTTTGCACGCTTATATCTTTGACCTATGTTAGGGCAGTAATGGTACTATTATTTATTTTGTAATGGTTTCACACAAAGCTACAGTCTGCCTTCTACATAAGGAAAAAAATATACAATTTTGAGGAAGGATTATTACTTTGAAATCACGATAAAGTAAATAAAAGACACAGTAATTAATTTATTATCTAACGGAAAAAGATTAGATGGATAAGTTCAAATGTAAGAGAATCGAAGCTTAAACTAAAATGAAACTATAACAGACACTTATGCAAGCCAACCTTAAAATTAAACCTTGGATTTGTGATCTCAATTAATGAATAAAGTATGTTATGCCACAGAATAGTCTTTGTAAAATTATACTATTATTATACGTAGTCTAAAGTGTAGATACATATCTATAAACATTGGCCTTGTAACAACGTTGGTTGCTGAACAATGCACGTATTAAACGTTATCTATTAAGTTGTTATTCCGTTGTCGCCTTACTTGAAATTAAATATGCATTTATGTACACAGGTATGTTACACACTTGAGGATAAACCTTTTTTTCTATAGCACATCAAACTATTGAGATACCAATACATTTGTATAAACTAATTATTATAGAGGTAACTAGACTTCCTCTGTGCAGCTTCGCTTGCGTACTTAGATAATTTTTGTTTCTAAACAAACTGAGCCCGCTGTACCTACACCATATAAATTTCATATCATTAAATGTGATAAATGTAATTTATAAGGAAGAAAACAATTGTCAAAATGTCGACAGCAAATTACAGCTGTACATAATATCTTGACGATGTCATAGTTTTTTAAATATATAGTGTGTGTGCGTATGTCAAACGCATGCTATTGTGTGCGGACTTTCATACAAACTTTCACCCCTCAATGTGGTGCATTAAGGGTTGAATTCCAAAAATCCTTTCTTAGTGCTCGTCTACAGTGCAAAAGGAACTTTCAGGGATCTTATCTCCTGCACTTTCGGCTCTGCGTTGATACGTCAGTCAGTCAGTAGGTCAGTTAGTCAGGTTCTTCTTTTATACATATTTATAGAAGATTATATTGACGTAATATCCGATTGCGTAAAGAAGACTCTACATTTCAAAAACCAGTGGCAGAGTAACTTATGTTCCTAACGCAATTGTTTTGGTAGGTATCATGGGAATGTCCTGACCTGTAGCTACACAAATTTTAGCTACAGAATACTAGAACAGTTTGCAAAGAAAGTAGACTGTGCAAGAGGATAAAATCCGAGTCAAAAGTAAAAGAACCTATCCTAAAAATAAAGTAACATTTCTTAGATGAAAGTTAACTGGATTATCTTTCGTTATAAATTCATAAACTCGTTTTATACATAATTGGGTGTACAGAATTGTACTAACGCTAATTGCGTTAGTATGAGTTCTAAGCTAAGCGCGGATCTAAGAACCATTCTGTAACCCAGCCTGTCACCAAAGGGCCAGACTTTTTTACGTACTACTCTTATGTAGGTACTGCTATTACTACTGAGACTCGAACTCAAATATCAATAAAGATTTGATGTTTGGACAATATTAATATAATATATCAATACTATTAGAATGCATAGCTTATTACAAAGCTACTGGTCTCTTTCCTAAGGCAAGCGTTGTTCTATTATTTACTTTCAGAACGTACATAGAGTGGTGATTAAAGAAACATTTCGGTTGGTATACCTAGATTGCATAAATAATCACTATTCTCCAAACTGAGTTACGAACGTCAACAACATGATAATGATACAATAACATAATCAGACTATTTATATACCTATCTTCGAGGAAGATTGAATTGTTTATAAAAACCTGAACTATTTTAATAATTATTTTTTATTTCGCGCTACTTTTTGAGTGGAACGTCAGTTGCCGAGAATAAAGGGGAATGATAAGATAATGTATATTATCAATCATATCATTATGCAGAATTGAATAAAATAATGGATACTGTTTTGACGAATAACTCGTGATAACTTTATAGCTGCTTAATGTTATTGTTAAAAATATGCATTTTTCCTTGTGGAGATGTAGACAATTTTAGAAAAGAACGACAGCGTGTATTTTCTCAAAGATTTCGAGATACCAGTTATATGGGCCATACTGCAAGCAATGGCTGGTTGATATTACCACGCAAAATTTGAGATATATAAGAAGACAGAATAGACCTGACTATTACTAAATGCAGAACAATAAATACTAGGTACGTATGAAATAGATAATGTGGAAGCAGGAAGACGAAGAATGCATTTACATTCAACCGCCCTCAAATCATGGAACAGACATACCAAAATTCAGGATACATTTTATCTTCTTCTGATCTTTCAAGGATATTGATATTTCATTATACGAACAGCATGGCAAAACGTGGCGGAAAGACCAAACAAACATTATGTATACCTGCTTCCAAGGTATCAATAGTTTGTTCAAATGACTCTTGCGTAGTTTTCCCATAGATGATAACATCGGTCTCAACTGTTATTAATTGTGGCGCACAATGAGATGCTGCAAGGGCAGCAAAACAGGAGTCAATGCAAATAGTTTTATATCGCTTAGTTCAAAACTCAGTAAAACTTGTTGCTGAATTTAGAATCCCTATAAAATATGTACCTATCGTCTTATCCCAACTATGTTATCAGTCGGCTTTACTTCTCTGCTCTACTAATTATTACGAATTGCGAAGAATACTTTATTCTTACCATTGGGAGTAGTCCACCCAATGGTAAGAATAAAGTAAATACTCTTTTAGACTCATCACCTACAGAACAATTATTCTGGAGTCTCTCATTTTCTCAGAAAGCCTGTAAAAATTCATCGGGACCGTGACGGCTTGAACTGGACTATTATAAAAAATAATCCCCAACAGGTTGTAACAGTTTCCAATATTTCATGAAGGTCTAATAAAATGATTTTTGGTTAAGTGAATGTTTCCCTAAACCATAAAAATGGTTTCATACATGTGCCCAAGCGAATTGCCAATTCCAAATAGAACGTACTACTAACGTTATATATTTTATCTGTAGCGTATTCATGGTCGTTTCAATTAAATTATTAGTGTAACGTGTACTACAGTTTACTCATCTGTACTATTAGCGAATCAAATTGTTTAGAATTATTCTGGTCCTTTGAGTCGGAATATGTATTATCTATGTTTGATCACATTTGTAATATTGACAAATATATTAATGCATTCCGCAATAATTAATCTTGTTCGTTTATTAAAAAAATACATATTATAAATTTTTACGGTTGGGTTTGACGGTCTTAGAAGTATCGAAATACCTAGTTTCAAATCAAACTGAAACGGAGAACGACGATCAAATCACGATCTTTATGATTTGAACGATGGCAAGGTAGTGAATCCAGTAAAAAGTTTACTCGTAGAATCAACGAGTAACTATTTGATCTACGACGTAGTACAAATAGACTCAGTGCTCATACAAGTTTATTGAAAAGCAATTATATTTTCAATAGTAGGTACCTGTAGCGTAATCAGCTGGGATTGCACGACCACTGACTACTCGACTGGCAGAGCCCTCAACTTTAAAATAAATATCGACCGTACCTGGTAGATGTTTCCTCGATATTAACGAATTAAGTTTACATTAGAGAATGATTTATATAAATGAGAATAAACTGCTGCTAAATTACTAAAATACGTGTTCTTAACTGCGGCATGACCGAAAACACTGCTGATTTAAATTTTCCCATTGTATTTTTTTATGTCACACTTCGACCGTGTAATATTTTGTAATAATTATGTGAAAATTGAGATTTCTCAGCACTAGCTATAATCCGATGACGTAACGTGTCATCACTAGAGTTTTAGTAGATTTTCCATTTTGAATATGACGTCTCGAAACAGTCCTTTTTTCATTCGTTATTTTATAAATCTTGTCTACTGCCCCATTAGCCTAGTGGTCTTAAGCACGACTGACCCGGTCCTGAGTTCGATTCCAAAGTCGAGCAGTGTTATTGGGTTTTTCTATAATTAAATTCTCACATCAGTACAACAGTACACCTCTGCGTAATCCTCCAGGACACAGGCGTGATGGATATTTTCTTGTCTATCTATCTTATAATATACACTAGAATAGAGTGCATTGCAGTCGCATTACATTTGTCTATATTTCCCTTGCTAGTATGTTTCCTTGAACTGGAGCTTTTTGAAATTATGTGATTATTGCAAATTAAGGTAAGGTCGCACTTCTTAGCACGAACTCAAAAGGATTCAAGGTTCATCATAGTCATAATCTACGACGGTGCTAGAGCGTATATTATTATAATTAAAATTCCTTTAGTCTTGCTAGTTGGATTATAAACATAGGTTTTCGCGAGTACCATAGTAGATACTGTTTCTCTCATTAACGTCCCAATGATTACAGTGACATTGTTTCCACGATGTAGGATAATCTAATTAGCGCCGCCGCCCGCCCCTCCACCTTACATTGCATGTGAAATGAAACAATTAGGGCTGTTTTTAAAAAGCTTGTATGTGTTTATTGTCCTAAAAGTGACGAGATTAGATCCCAACAACTTACTAATATAAAATCACGCCTAGACTGAGGTGTGCTAATGTATACCCACACTTTACCGGTATACAGGTATACTCAATACTCAATACCATTGTGAATGTGAATCTATTGCCATTCATCCGACACAAACCCGAATTTTAATCTATTTGAATAAACAAATTCTCATTAGCATGGAATTCCTTCAAGAAAAACCCAACATACTGCCACAAAGTATGTTTCTAGTACTAAGTGCATTTTTGCGCCTTTATTCAGATGCGGTTAAATATTAGAATTTTTCATAAAGCGCCTGCCATCAAACCTTCGTATGCCAATTTCTAAACCTAAGAATAAAGTGGTTGTCAAGCTTTTCGGGATTGCAAACAGTACAATCCTGTAATGAAAATATCCGATCACGTAAAGTATTTAGGTAAGTATCTAAAAATCGGTTTATTTATTATGTAAATTTACAAGCAGCCTTCCAACTCTACGGACTGAAACTAATACGAACTGAATTTCAGTTTTTTCATGTCATATCCGAGAAAATTACTAAAACAAAATGTACTGCAGGTACTTACTGAACAAGGTATGTAGGTAAGTACATACATTAAATACCCATCTACCATTTAGTGCACGAGATTACGAACTCATAGGTATGGTATGTTTAATTATGACTAATATTTAATTGGGATCCCGAGGTGAACGGAGTCTGCTCTAGGTAGGTATATGATACGTGTAATAAAACAATCTTCAAAACTAGAATAGCCAAAATTTTATAAAGAACTTTATTTTTACTTATTATTCAAATCCAAAACAATGCAATGTAAACAAAGAACCTTTTGTATTTATTTATCATAGTCATATTTCCAATTTGATATCTGCTCCTAAAAACGTCAAACTCAAGTGCACTTTACTTGGACATATGTATGTATATACATATGTCAAGTACCTACTTATGCACTGCCTTATTCACAAAAGTCACAAAACCACTTCATTTAAATGTTATGTCAAGCTTAAACTTCCGATAATAATTAATGTAAACCAAAGTCAGTCCTGTTCACTGCACCCTGTGCACAGGCACACCCGCCACATACCACATTTTTTCTCGTCTGCTCGTACGGTACCATGGAACTCCCAATTTTAAAACAATGTCCATCCTCAACTTTTGTTTTTATTACGTGATACGTCACAGTACAATGATCCACACATCGGAACTTTTGTTATGTAGAGAACAATACCCACTAAAAAATTCCTGTAGTAAGCGCTGGATGAATGATTTTAGCTAACTGGCAAAGCGTTATAATATGATAATATGACCAACGTGTGCCGTCAAGTTTACTTTTTGTACTTAATTAGTTTTTTATTCGCGGACGTTCTTTACGAATAATAGCCTTCTTTAAACGCAACCAGCTTCTGGAACTAAACATTTGTTCGAACCTATAATTAGATGACTAATCATATGCCGGGCATACCAATTACAACAAAATAAAACAATAAAGACCCTGTGATATCATTACACCCATAGATCTCAATAATTAGTTGAGTCACCCAGCGTGCGCGCACCTAAGAATTTGGGATCTTGGAGCCGAAGATCGCCGAATCCGGCCGAAGATTCCCGAAGGCGGTGAGAAGGGGGAGATCGACAGCCCGTGACGCCTGGCCAGCTAAGCGTGACGTCTCCTACCCGCGTGCTTCGATACCACATGATGCCCTCCTGTAATCCCATACAATATATTATTATCACTACTAACATAATATATTTATCCTGTCCGCGTCATGCTGCTTTAAGACATTTGAGGAAGAAGGGTGCTGTCGCGAATGTATTTTACAACGAAATAGCTGAAATATAAAAGCCACAAAACATCAAACATTTTTATATTTCCACCATCCTAATTAAACGGAAAAAATAGACGGCGTTCAAGGATATATTGCAAGAAAATTGTGTACAACTTTTAACTATAATATATCTTAACCTTCAAAAACGAGGTAATTGATGCGAATTGAAAAAGCGTTCGTCGGACATTCGCGTGATGTCACAATTGCGGCTAATGAGTTTAAAGAATAATAAAAAGTGACGCCTCTGCGCCATGACCAACTTTGACACAATGATGACTACTATAGATAATAAATTGAAATAATGATAACTAGTAGAAGGCTAACTATACAGTAACTCTTTGATAAGTAAACAACAGTTGACTGTTCTGAACTTCAATCTTGGTTATTTAAAGATTCCACGTTCACGATGGAATCGAAGAAAAATGTTGTTTATACTGATAAGTTTATTAGACTGCAACGATAACTATTTAAATTTACATATACAATGTCACCTCATTCACCTCTACTGCAGTATTTTCTATCTAGCCCGGAAACACGTAAAACAATTGCACGATTCTATAAATTTAATTCGTATAAAACCTGTCGCTATTCCGGTGTAAAAACAGTTATAATATCACCGATTACCAAAACATCTCGCGATCCACTTTATTAAATTATTCAGTTCTGTTATCTCTTATTTATAAATGAAATAAAATTCCGATATACGAGTTTATTTTTAAAAGTTTCTCACGGAGCTTAATTATCGTCGAAATTATACGGAGATCGTTTAGAGAAATCATTCAAATCATGAACAAATTGTTATTATCTAACTACGTATTTATAGATTTCGTGTTTTTCAATATTTTCTTGGTGTTGATATGTGTAACTAGTCACAGAAATAAAGAATTTAACATAGGATAAATTAAAGACCCGGCCGTGCTAAGTTTGTGTTTATGCAAGCCAATCTCAGAGATTCTGTACGGATATTCACACGATTTTCAGCAATAAAAAGAGAGTTTTTCTAGGAGATTATGAACATACCCATGCGAAGCCGGAACGTCTCTAGTGTAAAATAAAACACGATTATTTAAATAACATTAATATTTATGTAACACAGCATACCAGAATCTTTCATTATGTAGTGTATAGTCTTGAGTGACTTACCATAGAAGTTCCTAAAAAAAACATTTATAACGATGCCAAACCATTGGGTTCACATCAAGCCGTAGGTTATATGTGTAACATGGACACACCTTTATGATACTGTAAGCATTCCATGACCATGGACAGTGCCAAGAACTTGTCCAAGATCAATTGTTATTATCAAATACAACGCTTATTAGCGTCACCGATACTTAACTCTACAGTATAATTACAGACATAACAGAGAATGAACTGTCATCAGTCGATTGGTACTCGAAGTTTTGTCTAAAAGACGAAAGAACTTCATAATAATGAAAATGATAACGTAGTTGTTACGTGTGACGTTGACACAAGAAAAATTACATAATTAGCTAGTGAGGTCCCTTTTAGTGTAATATGTTGCTGTGTGATTGAACGTTCACAAATGAAGCAAATGTGTTTTCAGCAATCTTTAGACACAAGAACAAAGAATTTCCTTTGACACCACACATTATTTTTCTAAAATAAGTATATTGTAAATAGTTGTTAGTATTACATATACATACCAATTAACCGGTTCACTGGACACAATGCAGATACATTTTATAATCAACAGTTTTGTTCCGCTACGGGACTGTTTCAGTTCATCTGAATTTATATTCACCATATTCGAGTGTTCCTTGAACTAAATGGGACTTAGCTTGCGACTCATGTAAATAAGACACTGGTAAATGACAAAGTTATTGAAAGTTATCTGCCGATTACTGATTGTTCAACATGACTTTTTCTTAACTATTATAATACTAGTAACTGTACAATCAAGTGCTTAAGCGTGGTGAGTAATATTATTCTTAATCAGCCCAACTCTCTTTTGACCCACGACGATAGGTTGTTCTTGATGGTAATCTCGAGTCTAACAAAATGACTTGACGAGTTTCAGCTTTCAGAGCAGGACCATCGACCACCGATCATATATTATCAACTCACTGCATAAAATGCTCTAATTATAGAATTTAGTTACTTAAATATTATTTTCTAGTCGACGAGTGGCATATGTAAAAACTTTAAGATATTTCGCTTATGACACTTTAACCTATATAGTATGTTTATATGTTTCCTGAAAATAAAGCCGCAATTAAATAATAAAATTAAAATACGTTTCTCTACCCCCGCGATTTTTTGGCGAAGTAGATACGAGTTATATGTTATGATGGCCTGAAACTGCTTATACCACAAATCTTAGAAGATTAAATCATCTACGCAATCAACAATAGGATTGTTTGTGTCCACGACCTTTTGAACGTACCTATCTACTAACATAAACTGAACGATGTAATAATATACACGATACATGTGCGACACACGATGGGAAAACAATATGCTGTATGTAAACATTGTGTTAATAAAAACATTACATCATTTAATTCGGAGCTTGGCTGCCAGTTCCAATACAATGCGTGTGGTATAATATCCTAGCTTGACAACATCCGATATCTTCGATCCTTTTTTCCCTACTGCGACGGATTTCAAAAGGAGGATAATGATTTACATTGTATAATTAATTCTTTAAACTATTAAGGGCGTATTTACTGAATTACACTTAAAAATAAAACAGTATTTTTAACACTAAAAATAATACGTGTTTTAGCTGTTTCTTAGCAAATTAACGTATTAAAATAACAAATAATTAACAAACTATATTATCTATTCTGATCTCTTTTAGCTTATAATTTAATAACATTATTAAATTTAAAATCAGGCTCAAAGGACCAAACAGTAAAGATCCTTTAGAAAATTATACTTTGTTGAATCCATTAAGAAGAAGTCAAACCAAAAAAAACTGCGGTAGTTTACAGCGATCCAAGGTATAATAATCAGTTAAAGAACAGTCGTAGGTATGTATAATTACGTGTGAAAACGGGTCGTGCCCATGGGTTGTAATAGCTATTATAACCCATTTCCCACAGTTAAAAATTATCCTCACAACCAAACACATGCTGTTTTTGTTATAATTATCTCAGATGTTTGTCAGTACATAATATTAATAATACAAAATAAAAACAAATTAGTCAAGCATCCATCCAACTGGGTATACTGTCGATTATGTTCTGTATTTAGAATTGGTCCTTCGGTACTAAGGCAATTGTTTAGATGATAAACGATAGATTCGGTTCGATAACGAGCAATCTTCAATGTAGTACCAATGTAGAGGAGGTTTAGCTATAGAGTAAAGCCACTCACCCAATCATCGTTTCGCATCTTAAAATCTTTGACTACTTGCTTCTAAGACAACGGATGGTATGAAGAACAATTACTAATAAGAAGTGTACGAAATCCAGTACATACTCTACATGTATACACTCCATTCTATCAATACTATAATATCGCTTTTAACATTCCCTCTCAAAAATCTCCTGACAGTAAGTGGTCCGATCTAAGTTAACATAAAAGTATGTAGTAGAATTTTTGATACACCGACCGGTTCCACAGTAATCAGTGAGCGGGCAATTCGCACGCGGCCCCATTGCGCGGTTACGCTTGCCTGGTTCCCTACGAGATGGCCTCACAGCTCTTTTTTACTAATAGACCAACTTGACGTACTTTTTACAACAGCACGATTGATTGTTATTCACTGAAAGTGAGGATTTTTTGGTATTTTGATGCTTATGATTCTTTCAAATCGAATTAAAAGGAATCACGTGTTTAAGAGAGCTGCTACAATTGATTAAATATATACATTAAAGTATTTTTCATTTTTTAACAACAGGGTACGGTAAGACTTCTGATAAAGGAATAAAAAAGGAATCACAAATAGCGAATCAATTCATTTTGAAGAATCTTTTAGGTTCACTGGGCGTGGAAATCATCAATTTTTAAAACAGAAAAGTGGTGATGATGGTTCATTTTTACGAAAAAAGAGGGTTAGGTACTCCCCCACCGGGCAAGATGCCTACCAGGCGATGGCCAACTAAATTAATAACGATTATCAAAAATAATGCCTTCCGTGGATAAAGCCTACGTTCTAGCACCAGCAGCTAGAACTCGGGATGCAACAACAGGTAGAAAACTATAAAGCTTGCCTGCGACGACAATGAAGAGGTTGATACCTCGTCAAAAAATCTTTTCTTGATTACACAATTTTCAAATTGCAATGAATTATAGCATTTATCGTCTCCTCATGACGGAATAACTAAACTATGTACTTATCATGTGAACGGATATCTGTAATAACATGCACTTAAAAGTTCTAGATGTCAGAAATGGCACCAATCGCAAATGATTACGTTGGTTTTGTAAAATGCTTTAATACGTTACCCGCAAATGCTAGGGGGAACGTGAACTAAATTGTCAGTGATTTTCTAAATGATATGTCCTATAACTATTACTTTGAAATCGTAAATCCTGTAATTTCTTGGTGGATATTAATGATTGGTGCAATTGTGAAGGATTCGCTAATTTCCCATAGAGCATTAGAGCTCTGTTTTTGCATTACTTATGTGTCGATTGCATAACATAAAAATCAACTGCAAATCGTAAATATATACAAAGATATGAGCCTATCATATCGATTTAATAAAATACCGCAGTGTATTTTCTTTCACAATATTTAATTGATCTCTCTATCTATGATCATCATTAGCTCAAAATCAAGGTATGCACCTGTCTTTTTGAAAACGTTTACTTATTAATAATTCATTAGCATTCGCTATTTTTCGTGAGGACACCTGCATGCCTGAGAGATTTTCTCGACAGCGTCGGCGTGTCACATCTGCCAACTTCCACTATACTGACCAGTGTGGTGGCTTAAAGACTTACCCCTCTCATTCTGAGAGAACATCCGTGCAACCGGTAGCTATGGCAATGATTAACCATTGATGCTGGCTGATGAATGTTCATGAAGAGGTTTCGCACAAACAACTGGTTTTAAATCGCTTGAAGAAAGGAAATACAGAACCGTATAAAAAATAAATTTAAGTGGACAAATTTTATTACACACTTCCCAAGTGCATGAGTATATTACTGTTACTGAAAGCCGGTAATAAGCGACACGATACATTTTTAATTGCTTATCAAGACCCTAAGTTTGATCATGTGAACACAACTGCGTAACAAGTCTGCTACTCTTGAGAATTAATTGGAATTGCTAGCGACTTGCGCAACTCCAACGATCACGATTCGATCTCGCTGCCTCGATTACATTTAAACATCGATTCTACAAAATTTAAATCGATTCTAATAATTGTTTGTCACAACATTGGAAGTTGTGAATAATAATATCTACACGTAGGTACTTATATCATTACGGCCTTCGTGGTCATGCCCTACTTTATTAAAGTACCGACTTTATTCGGTTACGTGTTGCTGGGGCTCAGAAAATATATTATAAAAAATGAGGGACAAGAAATAATTAAGAATCTTTTAACAAAACGTATATTCGCCTACAAAACCTTAAAAACCGAACTATAAGAGTTGTGTTGAAATTTCTAAAGTTTTCGGAGGTAAAAGTTGGAACAATCGAGCATATGTTTTTATTCTTAAACATATCGTAGATTGACGATGGCGATGGACCGACGATTTGAAGAAGGTGGCTGGCAACGGATGGATGCGAGCTTCCCAACACCGGGATGGTTGGCTCCTTGGGGGAGGCCTACATTCAGCAGTGGACGGCAATAGGCTGATATGATGATGATGAAATCATAGATTTACACTACTCTTAATATACATATACATCCATTCCTAACTATGGATAAACTGATCGTATATTTATAAATAACACCTAATAATAAGGCTTAAGTTATTGTCGGGTTCCTGATTTCCACAAGCGATTACCTACTACAACAGACGATTAAATATACTGTTTGAGGCACGTAGTACTATAGTTACCCATCCTTAGAGTGACTGTGGCAAGCGCAGCTTAACATTTCAGATCAATTTATCAGTGCAACATGAGCCCCTCATATATTTTACTATGAAGACATATATCCTATAAAATATTTTGCTTTGATGTTTCTATTAAATATTTTGTTTTGATGTCTGTCTCTCATACACCAAGTATAGAGCCACCAGATATCTTGAGCAAAGAAAAATGAGATGGATAGAGCGTGTGTAACAGTGTGCATTAGCCGTCCCTTTCATTTATTATCCAAATTATTTGCCGTTGACTAAAACATCTATCCACAGTTTGTTTTTATTCTTATACTCGTGACATCATTTGTTCAATAAATGATTGTACGACAAAACTAAGTACTTTACTTATTCGCAAAAGTATAAATAAAGATTTATGTAATATTCAATAGAATCCTAACCGCAAGATTAATTATAATAATTTGTAAACACTGCAGTATTTTATTTTCCTCTTTTATGAGTAAAAATATATTTGCGTAAGAGCAATACAATGTTCAATGTCATGCTAATTGATATTTTATCTTCCGTGTAGACAAATGTAGCATAACATGCAAAATAAATTACTGCTTGACAATAAATTACTAGAAAGTTTATTAATATTATACAATATACATTTAATAAGTCTGTAGAAAAGTCGTGACTGTAATTGCAAGATAATTGGGAAAAAATAGGTGGAGAAGAGAATTAAGAGATACTGAAGCCCAATTATGGTTTTTGGAAATAATGTCTGTCTATATATACATATGTATGTATTTCTGTATGTTTGTTTATAACTCAAGATCTACTTGACGGATTTCTATGAAATATGGTGTATACGTAGATTATGAGCCTGGTCAACATTTAGGGTACTTTTTATCTGACTACAACTGCGCAAAAAACAGGAATACTGTTTTTCCATACTTTTCTTAGAACATCCTTAATCATTCAGAGAAATTAGAAAGAAATACAGTAGCAGTATTGGCAGTATCATAACCATAAGGCAACTTTTGAGCTTAATTATATTTAAATCTAAAGTTATTGCAATATTTTACTACCCATTGAAAACGAATATTAAAAATAAACATTAAAGTTAATTTCACATATAAATATGTAAACTTATAACTAGGATTTGTGCCCGGTTGATGACAAGAAGCTCGCCCACTATTACAGTACATGAGACCTAATCATACTGGCGAACTGTGAATGTCCATAAGTTCACCTCTGCCTAACCCTTCAGAGAACACAGGTATGGTGGTATGTTATATTGAAATTACTGTGTAGTGCGATTATATTTGTCATGTCTCCTGAAATATGTGTGTATGTATATTCTAAAATTTGTTATTTTTGCTCTAGGATATATATATCTTGTGTTGCTCTAATAAAGACCCCCATATTCGTATTTTCTTTAATATCTATAATGTCAGACATCGGCCTGTTACAATTTTATCATTGGTATACCGACATAAGTCTGTATATTGACCCATAATCTGTCCAATGTCAAATACCGTTGCTGTCTACGTGTGAGACATCTCGTAAATTAGGTACAATTAAAACCAACCAAATGAGTCAAGTCCAAACAGCTGATTTGTACCACCTGCTTCGATGCACAGGAAAGCTATTTATTTTAATTTTCATTAATGTTGACCCGACATTTTATAGGTAAGGCTCACTACGCTCTATAATATAATTTTATTGTAATAAGCGTTTCTTCTATGTGTCATACTTTCTTACGCGGACACATAAAGCCATCCCACCAGTATAAGCTGATCTCTCACTGCATGGAAAGCCCATTCAATGCGAGGTCAGCTTTTATTGGTTATAGCTGTATGTAGTACATTACCAGTTTAGATTTGCTGATTTTGAGCAAAGCAGTGATAGCCTTGTGATATAACTATTGGACTGCTAAGACAAAGGTCTCGAGTTAGAATCCAAGGTACGCACCGCTGACTTTTCGAAGTCATATGATTAAACCGCGCTCAAACGATGAAAAAAAAATAGTGACCAAACCAGCATGCATGAGAAATATTTTCAACAGCATGTGAAGTCGGCCAATCCGTACTAGGTCCGCATATTGGACTAAGCTATAGCCCTCTCATTCTGAGAGGAGGCCCGTGCCCAGCAATGATGTTGATAGGTTTTTTTTTGAGAATTTGTCCTTAGGAACATCAGCATCATCCATATACTTTTGATTATATTATTCTACTAGTTGATGTTGCCCGCAGTTCCACTCATGGCCCAAAAAGATTCACATACATTGAGTCCGAATCTAGGCGGCGCATCAAGATGAAACATGCACCAGATTTTAAGTTAGACCTTTAGCAATACATCGGCGAAAACTGCATTCAATTCCATGCAGTAGTTTTTGAGTGATGCGTATACAAACATACAGACAAAAATTCTAAAAATTATTACTTTGGCTTCTGTTGCTCTAATAAAAACCTCCATATGAGTTTTTCTTTAATATCTATAATGTACAGACATCGGCCTGTTACAATTTTATCAAAGGTATAGATGACTTTATTATTTGGTGTCTTCAAAATATTGGGCGTGGAAGTTATAGGTACTAAGCTCCCAGCATTATGTGAGTGATCGTTTCTATGATAATATGACAATGTTAACGGTAATATTAAATCGCCTTTCGGACAATGATTACGAATTAAAAAGAGGAAATTCATGTAGAACAACATTTTCTTCGATTCGGCCACAGTTTCTTCGATTGTTCGAACGGAAATCTTCAGCTTGATATTAAACAAAGAGGCTGACGATAACGGTCCTTTATTACATCGTTCAAGAATACCATACGTCTAAATAAATAGTAGAATGATGTGTCACCCCACTCATTGATAAACGGCATCAATTTAAATGATGATTCAAAAACATTGACACATTAGGTCTACGACCGATTCTGTACTATTACAGAATCGGTTCAGGCTGGTTCACCAATCACCAATGACTCGTAATAACGGCCGTGATCAATTGGCGTATTACAAGAAACAGTAATGATAACCATTTTGTTTTCAGTAGCCCTCTTAACTATATACTTACTTTATACTTTATACTTTACTTTAGAGTCTCAAGTCGGTGTTAAGCCCTTTTGGCAACAGAAGTCAAAATTTCATATAATTTATTAAAACGGTGCTCTAGATTTAATTAACATTCCTCGTATCGTTTGAAAATTTACCCCCAAATAGGGTAAATTGGAGCAAACTGCTCACTGATTAGTCTAGAAATAGAATTTACCTTGAATGATATCATAATATAATTATTATAGTGATGTGTATGTATTATAATATGGTGAAATAATAAAATTACAGTATTTTAACTACCCTATTAGGCAAGTGGCCCTGAACGCGACTGCTACGCTAGAGGTTCGTTTTCCAGTTCAAGCAAAGTATTATTGGGTTTTTCTATGAAGTTCTCAGTAGCAGCTCGGAGTTTCGAATTTGTGCCCGCTTAATAGCAATAGGCTCGCCCCCAATTACAAGGGACCAAAACATACCGACGAACTGTGGGTGTACATTAGTACGCCGCTGTCTAAGCCTTCGGGGAATACAACGTTATGTTATGAATGTTATTTTAAGATACCAGTAGAATGCTGATAAGCATTCTTGACAAACTCTTCTTGAGTTTAAGGCACAATGGCTTTATATTACAAGGAAGCACGTAAGCATGTTCACGATGTTTCAAGTTACATCTTCCCGAACGTATAAATATGCCAAAGAATAGAACATTTTTCTCTATGTGCTAAACAGGTACGTAATTATATAATTATTACTTCATTTAGAACGGCAGAACCAACATCCTACTGAAATCATAGATAAATAACCTAAAAATATTTGATTCGTTAGCTATTACACTTTCGAGAAGATCTAATTGTATCCCTTGAGCGATTGAATAAAAAAGTATGATGATCATCTTACTGAATTTTGTATTTTTATTTGCAGTTCTGTGCAGCTTCTCTTTCATTAGAATCAATGCAATATTCTCTTTAATAAACATAGAATTTTCCAATAGCTTCACTGCTTTTTTAAGCCTTTTTCATAAATCATTTACCAATCGTTTCTGAACTTTGTCTTTGAATAACTTTATAAAATTATACAAAGATTTTATTATATAAAGATTTTATATAAGTAATTCAGGACAAAGCATTCTAGAAAAAAAAAATTGTCCTGAATGACTTACTGACGGATCAGCGCACAGCCTGAACCGCTGATCGTAGAGATCTGAAACTAGGAGGCTGTGTTCTTTGTATGACGTAGGCATCCGATAACAAAGGATTTTTGAAAATTTAAACCCTAAAGTGGTGAAAAGAGGGAAAACTTTGTAGGAAAGTCTGTCATTTTTAGCGGGTGAAACCGCGGGGTACAGCTAATATAACACTATTTTAATTATCATTAAAGGCACTTCACTATTCTACGTATTTTTATCTAATAATTGTCTTTACACCGAGTTCAGTAAAATTTACCACTTGCGTCTTTAGAGGCTAGAGAGTTTGAGACATTTACTTTTTAAACTGTACAGTGACTGAAGAAGTACGTTCATTATTTTTATTGCTATTTTTTCAAATAAATAAATATTTAATTCCAACATACTATATTAATATAACAGTGTTTGGCGGAAGACTTCAAAACTATGTCCCGTTTATTTGCCAATAAAATCATGACATTAGAAATTTAATAGCAGTTCCTTTCCTGGTTAGAAACTATTCACACTAATGAAGGTATTCAATTCTATCGATACAAGCACGTTTCAAATAAAATACAAGTATTTACATCGAGACGCATGAAAACGGACCGTTTCCAACAGCAGCTGCATAGGGTCAATTGGTACTGACCCTAACATTACAATCCGACTAATTTAAGACGCTTCAATCGTCGACACGAACATACCCAATAAAACAGCATTACAAATCGACACTGTTGGATCTTGAAACATCTTGAATGCCTCTTGCGAATGAAGGAGAATACGATCGAGTTAGATAGTCATCATTTACAATATTTCGAGTTCAGTGTTTGGTTGCTCTTCATAATTGTCGTGTAGTATAGTATCAGAAACACAGATGCTCGTTATTAAGCTGGAGAGAACATATGCGGGCTACCACGTGTGCTTGGCTAAATGAGCCCCCACTCCAATCGGATCCCTTGAGAAAAAATATTTTTTTGTCCCGAGAAATCCGATGTCGGGGTGGAAAGGCACTTGAATATTTAGTTAGAAAAAACACCAATTCAACAATGTTAGTGTTTGATTAAATAACGAGTCTTCCAACAGACAAAACAAACAAAGAATTAGTAGAAAAAGTTGCATCTTTTTCGGTCATTACGCAGCTCTTGTAGAAATAACACAAAGTTGAGCTCCAACGTTTTAAAATAGTTATACAGGAATTGTAATTAGTGAACAATTCTTGTGATGAATATCGTTGACCCATAAATACTCGTTTCTTAGGTAAATATTATTTCTCCCATATTTTTTCAAGTTATTGCTATCTGCGTGAGGTGCAAAAACTTCCAGTGACAGTCCGTAGTATATACTCGTTACACCCAAGAGATAAATTGCAATTACATTGTAAGATGTCCGCAGGGAACTAATGAGAGAAACAGGTTGTCATAACGGTGCCGGATCGATGCCCGGACGGCCTCGAGACACATCCAAGAGTGTCTAGATAGTTTTGAGATACCAACATTGTAATAAGTATAAGTTCTAATAATGTTTTCTTGTAAAGAATAATGGGTTTTGATGACGACAGTTTAATCATATATTTTGCTTTTATTGATTATGCGATACTTACTACATATACAGTATATCGCATATATATTTTATGCGATACTACATTAGTATCGCATAATCAATAAAAGCAAAATATATACGAATTTCCCTGGACATACATAATAAAATTGTAACAGGCCGATGTCTGTACATTATAAATAGATAATTATTGAAGAAAAACTAATATAGAGGGTCTTTATTTAAAAAAAATTACAACTTTTGTCTGTCTGTCTATATGTTTGTACGCGTATCACGCAATAACCTGCATGAAATTGGATGCAGTTTTCACAGTCGTATTGCTGGAGCTCTAGCATAAAATCTGGTGTATGCACCAGACTTCAAGGGTCAGGCGGAGCTTGAATTACTTACAAAAACTTAATACCAAAATAAATCGTGATCCAATATTGTTTCAAATTGTGTTATTATTCGGATACCGTTAATCTAGGTTCCTAACGTACCACAGCGTCTACTACTACTTCACTGGAAATAAATGACCAAAGTTTCGTTCCAAACTTGATAAGTCATCAAGAATTAGGTACATTCGCTTACATTTATTAGTAAAGTATTATTATACCAGTAAAGTATGTTGGACGAAATGGTAGAGTAGGAACCTAGAGTCTACTATCGTAATCCGAATAATAACATAATTTGATGAAATTGTTTTTGAATTATGATTTATTTTGGTATTACGTTTGTGTTGGAAATTCGGTCCGCCGAACTCCTAAGTTAGATAGTATATATAAAATAATTACGTTTCATCTTGTTATACTGTCTAGAAGCCAATACAAACAATATAATCAGAATTCTAAAGTAGGTATCAATTCAGCGTTTAGTATCTACTATAAAATAATTCTGTTCTATTTTATATTTACAATCCAATCTTGTTTATTTATATCTTTCGGTTATGATCGGTGAGCTTGACACGAATTTTAATTTAAAAAAACGTACGATGCGCTGCGAGTTTTCCCGCGTAAACGAGCACATGTGCGCGCGAGCCGCGGATTCCCAGTGCACATGCGTGGGAAACAACCGAGTCGCCTTGCGCCGTAGCCGCGTCGATCGCCTCCTTTTTCAGTTGTACTGTTTTTGTTCAGTAAAAGTATTATTGAGGACCTGTTTGGTATACATTTTTGGGTTGATGTATTTTGGTACTTCATTAAAATGGAAATATGAGTACAAATTGACGATCAGGTAAAAAAATGTTTAAGAACTCACAGGGTACGCTTAGTAAACTTTGTACTCCGTTTTTGGGTATTTTTTTACAGAATTGGCCTATAGAAGTATTTATTTCTTTGCAAACAAGAAATACATATTTACTTAAGTGAAAAGCTTTATTCATCCTTAGACTTAACACCGCGGAACGAGATTACCTACTTGAGACGAGAGTATTCGTTATAAAGAAGATACAAAATGTATCTAGAAAATATCTACGTCCCTATGTTACTTTCAGTACCAAAAAGTCGTTATTCAGGATCAATGTTTTAATATCACTTCCCCAAGAGTTGTTAAGCCTGATCTACGTGGACGATGCAGTCAGTCGTCAATATCCTCTTGTATCAAACAGGTACAGAAATATCGAGCAGTAATTACGAGTAAACATAAACATACCATCACGCCTGTATTCCCCGAAGGGTTAGGCAGAGGTGTACTAATGTACACCCACAGTTCGCCGGTATGTTTAGGTCCCATGTAATAAGGAGCGAGCCTATTGCCATTAACCGGGCACAAATCAAGACTCCGAGCTGCTACTGAGAAATTCATAGAAAAACCCAATTACGAATATTATAGTCTCAAAACGGCTCAAACAAGATTACGTTGCGACAATTAAGATAATGATCGAGTCAGTAGCACGGACATCCGTCTACGAGGTTAGATAGCTTCCGAAGTCTCAGACGCATTAATGAACATCAATAGTGCATTTTCATTCATATACGCGTACAGTCTTAACAAATGCCAACGCACTATAATCTCCTGAGACGGCGGCTGCTCACGCCACTCTCCGGCCCAAGTTATGACCTTATGACACACTTATTTTTTTATAATGACCAATAACTTTTGTACGCGATCCAATTTTTATTGACATCGTTATATCGAGCAAGTAAAAATTAATAAGTCGAATGTAATAATTTATCTACTTGCTTAATATGTAACTGTTTTATGTTCTATTAAAGAAAATTAATACCTAACTTTTTAATTTTATTATTGGTCTGTGTATTTGAAGTATAATATACTTATGATGATTTATTGAAAAAAATAAGCAAGCGATATAATTATCACAAGGACTAACAGATTTGGTAGACAAAAAAAATCAAAATTAAACAATTTCAAAATCGATGATGAGTTTAACAATGTATTAACAGACTTGAGGGCCTGATTTTAGTGGCATGAACTTTCACTGAGAAGCGCATACCGATCTGATTTGAGATAAGAAAAATATTTGGAACTATTTTAATATTTGGGGGCTTAAAATGGCTACTTTTGATGGCCAACTTATACTGGAATGCGGCCATTTCCAGCACCCAAGACATTATTGCCAGCAAACAAAATTCCCTAAATAGTGTGAAATAGAGCAAGTGCAACACTCGATTACGCGCTCATGTTTATAAACGTCAACATTTAGTTTTCATTCTTTAATTGCCCGTCCGCGGTGACATGATGTGGCAACTACATTAGCTTGGATCGCAGCATTATTGCTGATAATTGTCTGCACTTACCAGCACGGGGTTGTTAATTTCTTAATCGGGCCGCTATTAAGTAACAGACCTCCTTTTATAGCGCTTGTAAAAATCTGCTTTTATGAATGTTATCGCTCTTGATATAGAATACTCTAATGCTGCTTCTGCTCCACCTACGACGAGGAACCTACAGGAACATTACTGAGATGTAGCCAGGACAAGGACTGAAGGAGGAAGAAATCGGTATTTCTTATTGTGCAAGCGAAGTGCGGTTTTTAGTCCCCACTTGGCGAAAGTCCATGAAGATTTTCTGGACACCAAAAAGTTAATAATCTTTGGTAATATAGTGGCAGAAAAGGGGGATGTGCAAATAGTTCCACTTTCTAGGCCGGCAGCCGTCCGGGATGGACTGTCCCACCGGATGCTCGTGCACTTCAATGCTTACAATGTTGAAGGTCTGCATCCTCATCGATTATCATTCAAATTAACGTTTTAGAACGGCTGTTTTCTCTCTTGGTGTGTCCACTACCGGCAATTAGTCGTAAGCTTTCCGGCTTTTCAGATGGAATCTCCTAGAAAATCAGTCAGCAAGTTTGGTTTCACATGCAATAAAATATACTAACATCACTTTTTTGAGAATGTTGGCATTGGGAAATAATGGAAAATGATGGGAAAATTGACGCAAGCGAAGCTACGCATGGAATCGCTAGTTACCCATAAAATTAAGTTAGTCAAAACACTGTTATTGCTAGCTATTATACATTTTAGACTCAAATATATAATGTACAATTTATAAATCAAAATAAAAGTATAAATTAAGACTGAGTCTAGTCTATAAAATAATTGAAAAATTAAAACGAGAATATTTTTTTAAACATACATTGTGCATTGTGTGAGATAAAATTCGATCGTGCACTTAATAATTACCTTCAAGTATTATTTAATTTGTTGTTATCCAAGTACCTTCATGACAATAGCTATCGTGAGGGCTAGCAATGGGAAAGGTCGTGAGTTTGAACCCAGTCCCGTATAACTATCGTGACTTACGCAGTCGCATTTAACTCAAGGATGCCACGGACCACACGAAGGACCTATGTTTAAATAATTTTTTTGCTAGCATTTACTATATTATATATTAACCAGTATATTTTCTTACTTGTAACTTGAAATATTTCTTAAAAAAATATATAATAAAGAATTAATAAAATATAAGAAAGTTCACCACTTGAAGACAGTTATTTTTGCTTTTTAGTCTTCATTTCAGTTACTAGATAATCTCTTCTGTGGTTCTGTAGTACCTGAAAGAAAGAGAAATGCTATTTTGACGCTAAATACCTAACACAATATATCATTATCAGTATCATAATGGTTAGAAAGGGGTTTACTAGTGAACACCGACAGTATGTTTCGGTTATAAAACTCTCATTTCCAAGCTGCTACTGAGAATTTCATAAAAAAGCACAACAACTCTGCTCGGCCTGGGAATTGTACCAAAGACATTTAGCGTAGCAGTCGCTAATACTGACTATTTCTAATTTATTTACATACTCAAGTATATTTAAATAGATTAATTATGTTGATTTAGAATTACTAGTATCTGCTTAGTTTATATGACTGCCAAGCTGCCTTCAAGCTACTTTGAATTTTAAATGCACGCATTTTGCAAGTCGTGTGACATAATTATTGTGCAACACAGCTTAAGGATCATTGAACCAACAACTAAACTTGTTAATGATTCAACATCTTACGTTTAGATAGGATATGCATTTAGGTAAACTTAATCTACAGCACCGACAATATAAATGAGACCGTATTACAACGTGATAATGCAATCATTTTTGCTTGTGAGAAAGGGATTACATTACACTATTTAAAAAAATATCCCAATCACATCACCGAATAAGAAACATTAAATATTCATGAAAGTAAACATATAATTGAAGTTTAAAATTCAAGGTCGTCGTGCCACAATTACCACAAAATCCAGCAAATTTTTAAAATATGGTAAAACCAGCATAGGTCTTAGTATGTTTGACACTCAGAGACGGTGGCGCTGCCACCGTATGTGTGCGATTTCAGCTTCCTCGTTTTATAATAAATTGTATAATAAAGTGGAAATGATTATATTCAATAGAATCAGATCTCGATACCTAACAATACCTCAACGTGTCAGACAGAGTTTTCTTAACATAGTGTATACGTAAACCAGCATCCCTCTAACAATTTAACATTAACAGGTTGTAGGCCACTTAGTATAAAATTTTAAGATAAAAGCTCGCTGGATAGACAGTCGGGATCATAAATGATTCGTGATTCGTGATTATTTTCCTAACAACTTTCGAATTTTTTCACAATAACACTTTTTTATGTGACTCTACCTGCGTGGCCATTACTGGCCATTCATAAAAAGGGCACGGACAGTTAAGTTACTGGAACTGTAAGAGAAAATACTTTTTAATTTAATAATTCTTATTTATGTATGAAGGTTATTTGTTTGGTAGGCTACAACTACATTTATATTGTTTGTGGAAATAATTGTCTATGTTTTGAAACTGTAACTTGTATGAAATCGAATATTTGTTTAATAAAGTAATTCAACATTCTCAATTACAATAAAATTCTACTAAATATTCTCAGAGACACAAAGAATGCCATCGTGTGCTTACAATATGCTAATATCGGTATGCATAGTGATCGGAGACCAACCGTCTCAGTACCAGATAACTAGAATCCATAAAATCCCTCGCTCACCAGTGGCAGAAAACGAGACGTTACTACCTCCTGATTGGCTAATACATCTCCCGTTCTTAAACCTATTGGATATTCATCTACCCGCAATGTAGTCTATTGCACATTTTTTACAAAAAAATACTTTATTTTTAGAGTAGTAAGGTATGGATTGTAAGTTAATTTGTTTGCATTGAAATATTCACTGAAATCGGTTTGGCATTCGACGCACGCGTGCGATCGCTTGTACTGGATGTCCGTGGAATACTATATGTCATGCTAAAGCCCTGTACGGCCTGCATTCAGATTGTTTTAGTTATTTTTGGATCAGCATAAATGGTGGTCATTGAATGCCGTTCTACTAAGATGGCGTTTCAGTAGTCGAGTGGAATCTAGGAGTCTGTTTAAGGAGAATTTATTTTCTATACGTTAAGATTACTCGGCAAGATTATATATGGGATTGTATACTATGCGTATGCGCAATCGAAATAAAAGGTCATTGTTCTTATGTTAATTGTGGAATAAGGACAATAATAAGGGTTACGTTACTGGTCCCCCTACATATATCAATCAATGGATTGATATTATGGTGTTTGCTGTATAAAGATTCAAACAATATTCATTCTTATGGCTTGTTTATTTAAAGGCTGGGTAATTAAGAGTCCGGCGGACCGAATTTCTCTTACAAACGTAATACCGAAATAAATCGTATTTAAAACACAATTTAATCAAATTCTGTTATTATTCGGATTCCGATATCATTAATCTAGGTTCCTACTTTACCATTTCGTCCAAAATATTTCACTGGAAATTCAATTCAAGCTCTGCCGGACCCTTAAAAATCTGGGGAGGAATATTTCTATGGAGAATTTCATTTTAGAAGAAGCTAAAATAAGTAGAGTATTTTTATGTAAGAATGTTCTAAATGAATTACTACTTTTTTTAAAACGTTTATCAGTTAAAATACAACAACAAAGGTGGATAATAATACAATTTCTATTGCCGCATTCCGGCTCACATTACTGATATCAAAATGACAAAGACAAAGAGTTGCGTAAAATATTTTAAAATAAAATTTTTAATATGCAACCCGAAATTCCAATAAATGTAAACTAATAATATAATGGTGAAAGTAACTGTTTGTTTGTTAATTTTTCACGCCTAAACTGCTGAATGGATTTCGATAAAATTTGGCAAGAAGGTAGTTTCTTGAGGAATGACCTAAACTCTTTTGTCTAAATACTTTTTACAGGTTGCCATAGCGCCAATCTCACAGAGAACACCACTAAAGAGGTTACATCATTTGATATAAGTACTTAAATAAAATAACTTTCAATGCAGTATCCATTACTTGCAATCTGCTATTGGATCATTAGCTCTATTGCTAATCGCGCAATGTTATTTATTCTGAAAGTTACAAAATATGCTTTACTAATTCCGGCAGTTGGTATACTAAATAGGTACAGTCAGCATCAAATATCGGAATAAACAGCTTGCTAATAATTATCTACATTTCTAAAGAAATTAAACTTTAATTCAATGGGATAAGTACATGTCAAAATGACAGCTGCCGTAGATGGTGTACATTCTAAAACACATTACAGAAGATCGATTATTTTGCACTATTGAAGACTGTGCGATATTAGCCAAGCTCCTCCATGAAATTTCAGATGTTTTGGATTTTAAACGACCATTTCAGAGTTATAGGAGGAGCTTTTTCTTCTTAGTTGCAATTTAACAATTTACGTTGTGTTTCGCCGTGTGAGTGAGGTTACCGGAGGCTCAATCCCCTTTTAAAAAGTCGGCAACACACTTGTGACTTTATGGTGTTGCGGGTGTCCATGGGCGACGGTAATCGCTTACCATCAGGCGATCCATCCTGCTCGTTTGCCCTCCTATTCCATAAAAAAAAATGCTTTCTAGTGGCCCTTAGCGCAACTGTTACGCTGGAGAGGGTTATAGGGTTCGACTCCCAGGCAATTGCAATTGCCTCCTTTTACATAATACCCATGATAGTATCGCAGGGAAAGCACCGGAAGATTCACTAGGAACAGTTCGGTGAGCCGATTACATTCAAGAACTTGGATGTTGGAATTTGATCCACGCAGGATGAATGCCCTATGCAATGATGATTACATGAGACCTATAAAACCTATAAGACATATAAGACCTATTTGTATATTTTTATACATACAATATAGGTAGGTACTTTCTCAACACGGGTACTCCCCTCATGAAGTGTTCTTTGTTACGGGAATACCCGAGTCAAAGATTGTTAATTATGTTTATCCAAAACACGAGAACATCCTGCGTATCATCCAGACCAAAGTAGGCAGATATCTTTTTATTCGACGGCTAATGTTTCAAAACTTACACGTGTCATCGAATGTAAGTTTTTAAACATAAGCTATTAAGCAGTGCTAGCAATATATAGGTAACTAGATTCATTCTAAAAAGAACTTAATTCTAATGAAAATGCGTATAAGTTTTCCTAAATAAAGGATTTATCCAAACAATTTAACCTCCTTCAGAAAAAGGCTTTAGTTGAAGGATTATTGTAACATGAAATATAAAAAAAAAACTTGAAGTATTTATATATCGAAAGAGAATATTCCGATTCTCGTTACTTTAATATCAAAAACTTTGACTGATCCAGTCTCCCTTAATTCAATTTCGAAGGTTTTCGTACAGCTTTATCGCTTATGCTTATGCTTTGGCGCTCGGAGATGGGAAGGAGGAAAGTAAGTCCAGCTATACTGAGTAGTAGCCAGCGAATTAATACCCGAAAAGTTATCAAAGACTGGCTCGTTTCAAGGTGCAGGGTTGTGCCTTCCATAGGGTCGGTTAACATTTTGAAAACACTAAAATCTATCTATTATCTTAGTCTCGAACAATTCCAGTAATAGGAATAGTCCCTAGGTTCAAGTTTATTTTAGAACATTACATACAGTTCATTTTCCCTCCACCGCACGTTTCCGAGAACCATGTCTTACATAATAATAGTTTCTCAGTGTCATATTGTTAGATATTTATAAACAAAAGCCTTTATTGGCCCATTGTGGCGTTTGAAGGATCTTCGGGAAATTAAATCGCATACAAGTGCTGTGTTTGTGGTATACTTCTTCAGACATTTGAACTATAATTTATAGTTCATTGCGCAGGTACTCATACATACGTTGCAATTTTCGATGTGGTTCGAAATTTATCTTTGTGGATGATTTCATTACTAATAGATATCTCGAAATTTTATAAAAACTCGTTTATTTATTAAGAAATATTTTTGTTCCATTAAACGTAATAAATTTTTGTATCGCAAAATCGTACCTATTAAAATTAACTATTTACTTATTTATTTTTGAAAATCTTAACTAGACTCTTAGTAGACTAGAACGGTGCTTATAAGTGTAAATGAAAAAAGTCAACCGTCGTTATATACGGGTACATACATACGTACGGTACATATAACTAATCCTGGCAAATATTTTACGTTGTTAATGCCAACCTTTCCCTTGAGAATTAATTATACAAATAAGTAAATAAAAAAAAAGTTCGCCAAATCCGATACTGATAGGAATCGATATTTGTGCAAAACTCGATACTTTCGGGGGCTCAGTAATAAGTTAACGAGTTAATGATGGCAAAGGAAGTATGTTATCTTGACATTGTATAGGTACTACGTCATCAATTGCATCGATGGCAGTAACCTCTCCTAGTAAATGGATACGGTGCTACTGATGATGCCGCTAGCGCATCATGTCATACTTCACATGCTCTCGCTTGCTTTTTATCACGATTTTCAAATCGATTGTCTCTACATTACGAGTAGTATCCCACGCGTTCAGTACCGTTGAAAAATCACACGACACGTCAATCGATTTGATCTATTCGAATGAATCGCTGGACTTGCGTGTGTTTTAACGGTCGGGCGTGACACCACATTTCGGTATTTTTAAATAAGTAAGTACCTACCTACTTTTTGGAATGGATTGTTAATGCAAATATAAATGCTTTTTGTTTGATACCTTGTTTTAAATTTTAGAATGTGAAGTACCGCTTAGCGCTTTTAAAATCAATGGAATGGCCGCTTTGTATGGGAGTCGTCAAAAGTAAATAGTCACGAAGCGTGTTGTGTGTTTTCTGACATTTAACAAGTCGAAGACTGTAAATTAACAAAGGCATATCGACAAGTTGCGCAAAGACCTCTTGTGCCAGTGAAAGTGTCCATGCCGTCCGTTCAATTTAGCCTTTGACAAATCATGCGATAAATTCTTGACTACGAACTATGACGAATTTAAGCCTTGACCTTATAACAAAAATACATGACATATTAATAAAATTACTGACATCTAAATAAATAACAACATTTGTATTTATAAATTATTGTAATTTGTTTACAATAATAATTTGCGTGTATTAAAAATAACACGATGACGTCGACGCGGGGCATTCACGTGACCTAGCTGTCACGGAAACCTGGAGTATGATATTGTTCCTCTACCCTGTCTAGATACAAGTACCTACCAGTAGATCGTTCCCCTCGAAGGAACGTAGATGACAGTCCAAATAAGGTTGTAGTAGTACCGTTCGGATACACGGACAGGCTCCAGCTTTTTTACAGTATAACGGTTTGATTTCTAGGCTGTATGTAATTGCGATAAATTGAAGCAGCTTATGCCGACCGTTTATCAACAAAAAGTATTTTATTTACTATCTCAATGCTTACAACTAAGTAACGGATACCATCGATAATGAATAATTAATTTTATTGCCATTTAGATTACGTTTTCCTGTTGTGAAGGAAAGTAGACTTTTGGCGAAATCCGGTTTAATGCCACGTAATTTGTAAGCTTAAGAGAGAAATACTAACTGGTTTTGACTTTAAAAATGTGTCATCTCATCTCATTAGTCCAGTGGTTCTATGCGCGACTGCTAAGCTAGAGGTCCTGATTTGGACTTCCAGGACAGGAGCAAAGTGCTATTAGAGTTTTTATATAAAATTGTTAGTAGCAGCTTGGAGTTCGGCTCGTTTAATGGTAATAGGCTAGCTTCCTATTACATGGGACCTAGATATACCGGCAAACTCTAGGTGCACAATAGTATATGAAATGAAATGAAATTATTTATTCTGCAAGTAGATCTTTATAGATACTTTTACATGTCAATGGTTTGGGGGGTTTTTTTAGCTAGACGGCTTCGGCATTTCCTAACTGACGACCTCTGAGAAGAAACACCGAAACAAACTCAGAGAATCATGGTCTCTTTTAAAGTCCAGACATGGAAGAACACTTATATATGAGTGGTACAATGTAGGGTAATGTCTGAAATGGCCTTTTGAGGAAAGAACCATAGCAGCTTTGAGTATATTATAAGTTTTATATATATTTATAAGTTTGCCTAACCCTTCGGGGAATACATGCGTATAATATATATTGTATCGTTTTTGATCAGAAACTGAAATGTGGAGGTCTGATGGTAGCCGTTATGTATAAAAATATTAATATTCAACCACATCTGGGTAGACTGGAAGCCGACACCAACATGTTGCGAAAACGCTGGAATGATGTATTGCATTCAGAACATAATATTTTATATAACGCAAATGCGCAAAAAACTGCTATAATTAGTATACATATTATTATAAAATTTCAATTCTTTTTAACTATGAAACGTCATGAATACATTTACTTGCCTTCTATCTTTCTTATTTACTCGTAGTTCAATATAAAAATTAAACAGCGTGAACTAGCCACAAAACTCCTTAAATACTTGTATAGAACATTCAAAAGCACCCAGTACGACGACATGAATGCTAATTGTTATCCGATACGTAAACCGCCTCTCACACCGTTGCGTAACCTTTTAATTCAGTGCCGAGCAAAAATCCGTTACATTAATTGCCGGTTATAAACATTTGTGAATAGTAGAGATTTTATTAGTGTGTTAAATGTGGTACACAATATTTAAATCTGAATAGCTGTGAGAATAACTTTTTGTACAATTTTGGTAACTGGGTAAGTATTATGTAATCTTTTTATACTTTTATTAGATGTCGAATCGGTTAATCATATTTATTAAAATTATTGCTGTTTTTATATTATACAACAAACTCTTCACATTTTTGCACTACCTACATCTCTATTAACTTTACAAAAAGTAGTTTCCAGCAAATCAAATTACTTTCATCTTTTAAGCGCAACTAAATAATGATAAAGAAAGCCGTGACAGTCAATCATCATAACTTACTCCCTGCGTCGACACCGATATGCTTTTAACGCAAAAAAGATGACGCGAAAACAGAGCTATGTGAGAGAAGGCCGCTTGAAAAGAAATATTATCAACGTGCATTCGTAACACGACGTTCGAATGCCAAACATGTATAAATAAAGTATCGATAGACACAGAACGCGAAACGATTTACAAAACACGAGCTCATTGTTACCATGTCTTGTAACAAAGTGTAATGTATGTCAACATTCACAAAGGAACCACTCACGTACTGTACAGCTCACTTATGATTTGAATAGATATTTTGGTACTTGATCCACATTCAACAATATTTTATATTCCAACCTTATCGACCAAGACTGCTTACCTATAGATTTTTTGACAACAGGATACCAACAGTTACTGATTATAAAACCACCTATTTTCATGAAATTTAAGTAAAACTCGGTAAATACAATCCACAATTACTATAACATGACATTCTCTTCCTCGCCCAAGAATTTTCCAAGTATATTACCAGGAAATAGAACAGGTTTCGCATGCATAAGACGTACGAGTACCAAAGTTAATAATGCAGCTCGGTTAATGCTGGGTTGCGAGCCCTTTTCTTACTTATAAGTATCACACAGTATACCATTAAACAATCTTTATAAACAAAAGGTGCAAAGCCTTGCAAGTAGCGAGGCTTTGCACCTCCTGCGAAGTGAGATAAAATATTTATTATTCAAAAGGGATTAAATAATATTTATTTCTAAAATCATAGATAAATGATAGATGACTTTATTGGAATCACAGTTGCCAATAAAAACATTCACACTACAACAGTTTACTGTGAACCAATCGCTCAATTAAAACGAGAAACGGTATCTATTTATTTTTTAAGACACATCTGCAAAAAATTGCCCGAAAGAATGTTAATAATCCCCGAAGGATTGATGTAAAAAATCTAATTGTGAAATTGATTGACAGCAAATAGTCATCTATTTTTATTCGATATTAAACCTAAATAGCATTTAATCAAGTTTTTTAAAAGGTGAGTTAACATTTAAGAACAAATTACAATACCTATGTCAGATACCTGTCGATAACTCAGTTGTGAAGTGTGATTTATTATTATTGAGAGTTGTAGCAACAATTGTTAAAGACTTTCCGTATTCTTGAGCGTTTTTAGCGGATACTAGAATAATAAAACGGCAATTTTAGAGTCGATTTTAGAATACAAGTGGTTCTATATAGGTAGACTTAATAGGAAGCCGATAGCAGTCCGTTGATATAGACGTCGTGTTTTTGTTTCATTTTAAGTTTTGAACACATCTAATGTTTTCGTTATAATTCATGGATTGATTAGCCTGCTAAGAGAAGATTAAGTTTTACAGCAGCCTTCAATATCTTCTTAAATACCCCAACAATACAAAACTAAACAAAGAAAATACGAGTAGGAAGGCTTTTGAATCTCTAATAGAACGTAACCCCTTTTTTTCTTCTGGTTTTTCTACAAAAAACCACACATACAATTACTACTGTAAACTTGTACCACCCTGTAAATGCCTAAACCATGAAGATATCGAAGTGTTATGTTTACATAAGCGATAAACAGAGGGCTGGGTTGTAGTTGATACTTGAGTCACATTTCAAATAAAGATATTGAGACTTGTGCGTATCTTAAACAGTTATGGCATTGTTTATAAAATATCACGTACCTACTATAGTTCGTAGCAATCGAATATTGACTACATAATATTGTAGTAATAAATGTACCTTTGAACCACAGCCATTTCCCTGTGTTGAAGTCGGCTCCCAATCTAATCAAATGAAGGCTGAACATCGGTATTTTATCCAAAGCGACTGCCATCAGACCTCACCTAATTTTTGAGCAATAACGATATCCTGTCAGGATAGACAGGTTGTCAAACTTTTTGGGCTACCTCCGAACTACCACTACACCAACGATTATCATAGGGATACGCATGATAGAGAGGTACTGATGTGTTAAGAATTTTCGCCCAATGACAGAGTGACAGGGCGTGCCTATTACCATTAAACAGGCACAAATCCAAACATCGAACTGCTACTGAGATTTTCATAGAAAACACTAAACTAAAAGACTTTTTGAGACATATGTTCTACTCATAAATAATAAAAATAAATATTGTATAAAATATATAATAATTTCATCAGACATAAATAAATTATGGTATTAAAACAGTTATCAATTATAACTTAATAATAACTATGTATACTATAAATAATAATAATAAATACACTACAAAATATAATAAATAATAATAATTGAGTATATTATAAAAATGTATAAATATATCACACCATCCATCGCATCATCCATCTAATTTTAATTAATTTCCTAAAAAGAAACGCTCCTCCTCTCTTCTACTTTACTAATACTTTGCTGTGCCCGACAGGGTCCATAATTGACACTTACTGTTACTTACCAACACCTGTATACATTATGGAATGCAATAAAGAATTGAATTGAATTGAAAAAAAAAACTTAACGTTATAATTGCGAAAGTAAGCCTGTTTGTTACGTTTTCAGGCCGAAATCTCTGAACCAATTTTGATAAATTTTGGTATAAAGATAGATTCGATCTTTGAGAATACTCAAAGATCGAATCCATCTTTACAATTATAACAAGCAGACAGGCTTACTTTCGCAATTATAACGTTAAGTACGAATATTATAAAAGAAAAAGAAGTCATCTGCTCTATATCAACAGATGTTACCTACAACATATTGTTTAATTATAAATTGTCGCATATGTAGGTATATTCTTTTCTTTTTATAGTCTTGTTTTTGTTTGTCGTAATAATCTAGCGTCTCGTATCTTAGTGGGAGGTTAAAACTACTCGTAACACAAGCATTTAGCTTAGCACGAGGGGTTAACAAGAATGTGCGACTCACATTGCTAGTAAGCTTTAAAAGTTCTCGAGTTTAGATCCAAGGCATCTGACTTTTCCAAATCATGTGCATATAATTAATAGCTAATTATCATGCGTTTATATAGTGAAGGAAAACCTGCATGCCCGATAAATATTCTTGACGGCATCAAGTCTGCCAACTGCAGTCAAGTCTGACTATAGACTAAAATGAGAAGGGTAGCTGACCCTTCTTGACACCTGTAACACCAGAGAAGTTGCTGAGGCTTTGCCGAGCTTTAAGAGCCCTATGGACTGCAGACTGCCAGAGCTGCAGCAACCGAGGGGGGACTGGCTTTCGCGAAAGTCAAAGCACACACCAAGGTGCTTCAAGACATTCTCTAACGTAAGGATGGTCGCCAGCCAGTCAGACCCCAAGAGGTCCTACCGAAAATTCTCAAAATTTAAGGTTCGCATGTCTTGTAAATTAACATTGACTTATTTAGGCAACAGTGTGTTTGGCAACAGTAATCATCTCTGGGATAGGACGCCATTATACATACGGAAAGACCTAAAAATACTAACTTATGTATTTATTCATTCCAATCGCTCTGTCTACCAGATATCAAAAGTAAATATTTATTATCTTTGCGGTTTCTGTTATTTATAAACGCGACTTTAGTTTTATATTATACTAGCTGTTGCCCGCAGTTTCACTCACGTCCCAATATGATTAACATACTATAAATCCGATTCTATTAAATAAAATATGTACCAGATTTTAAGTTAGAATTCAATTCCGTGCAGTAGTTTTTGCATGTTGCGCGTACGTACAGATAGACAGACAAAAATTCTAAAAAATGTTTGTTTGGCTTCTGTTGCTCTAATAAAGACCCTCCATATTAGGTCTTCTTTGATATCTATAATGTACAGACATCGGCCTGTTACAATTTTATTATAGATAAAGATTTATTGAATTACATTGTGTAACCAGTAATTATGTGTCGACACCGCTAACGGTTACTATTGATATTCGATACTATAATAAATGAAATTCGAAGTAATTTGTTATATTCTATTGTAGACACTTCTTGTTTAGACTAAGTCTTTGTTTGCATTGTTTTTTTTTTATAAATAACAAAACTTAACACATTTCTTTGGTGTTATAAACAACGTTTAACACAAATTTCAGAATCAGTGATTGTATTAAGGTTATATTTATACTTACATAATTATCAACTTAGATATTTTTATAAGTCCATATGATAGATAGTCCATAGATAACATTTATTTTCTTTTAGAGAGTACTGATTATTAATATTAGCGGTTGCCCGAGGATTCACTAGGATTTTTAGAGACAAAAAGTAGCCTATGTCTATATACAAAGTCTACTCTATCTCTATACCAAAATCCATTAAAATTAGTTCAGTCGTTTAGACGTTAAAACGTAACAAACAGACAGCCACAGTTACTTCCGCATCTAATAGTAATTGCATCTTTTAAGGATTATCTCTTCGATTTCCTACATGTAGACTCAATTCATCGTGTTAAATCAAATAAGTCACATGGCCACACTTAAATGCTCTCGAAACTAATTTAAATCTCATTCCATTGGTTTCAAAAGAACCAAGCTGAAAAACTCATTCTCAGAGAAAAAAATTCGCTTCATTAAAAATTGGCTAGCGACCTGACTACATGTCCACTGCGCGTGAAGTTGAAGCTGCCAAAATACTGTCGAGTGTACGGAGTTTGCCAAACCAATTAACACGATGTTCGGGTACTTCGAAAGGCCCACCTTCTGAAGTACCCAAACAACGTGTTATGTGTTAAGGTGTGCCATTTTCAATTTAAGTTAGCTGTCGAGCTAGGGCTTGCAAGCTAACTTAAATTGAAAATGATCATATACCTACCTACCTAAATAGAATCGGATCTCGATACCTAACAATACCTTCAGGGGTCAGATAGGGTTTTAGTTTTAGGGACTTGTAAGTAGGTACTTAGTTGTATTTTGTAAAAAGTTTTTTGGGTATAACACAATAAAAAAGTTTGGCTACATATTATAATCATGGCAATGATAAAACAAGAGTCTAAATTATTGTCTATTTACGATATTTTAATGGTACCTTTTTCCGATCCCGTAAACAAAAATTCCGTCCTACGGAACGTCTTATCAATAATTATGATTTACTATAGATTTTAGAAAACTAAACGATTTCTTGGCACACTTCGTTCCCGTACTGCGTCTTTTGTAAGCTCTAGCAAAAAATACTTATTGCGCGTCCCTCTCACACTCACAGATGATCCGCTATTGCCCTCTCTTTTCCTACCGTTACTAAAGTTTAGAATGCATATAAAAAATGTACGCCTCGTCTGTTCGTTTCCCTTTTGAAAATGGAATATCGGATAGAAGATATAATGAGATTTTTTTATATGGTCACATCGGTTTGTATTATCAATTTTGTAAACACGTGAATTTCAATATGTTTTGGTTTCCACATTACATTATTACCTTAAAATTAGTAGCTTAAATAAAATAATTATAATTAGTATTTTTTCTCTCAAAGAAAATTCTCAAATCCCTCAAATTTATCGGCTGAAATCTCAAAGACATTTATAACGTTTACTTAAACTTAACATAATTCGGCAAGCGCCGCCAAACGCCTGACCATGCCTTTATAACTTGTGGCATCAAGCAAACTCCGTTTACACAGCAAGTTCGCGGAAACATAAAATCCTGCCATCACCCTGAATGACACCTTGAAACGTCAACAGCATTGTTCCCGGTACTAATGTTCTGAGAAACACCATAGTGTCGCACCTTCATTGAACAGTTGGAAGAAAACAACATTCACACATAATGCTTATTATTTATGGGTTACTAACTAGCGTGTGTCGAATCTGGAAATAGGGAAAAACTTGATATTCGAAAAAAAGTTAATTAAAGATCCTATTTAATAGGGAATGAGCCTATTATCATTGGCAACTCCACATCTCCAAATCCGAGTTTCTACTAAAAATGTTAACGAACAAATCTCAATTATACTGCTCAACTTGGTAATAGAACCCAGGATCCCACTTTGCGCAGGCAAGTTTGTAACCACTGGATCAATAAAGGAGGTACTGATATAATAAAGTCTAATAAGGGTAATAGTCCAATTAATATTTGAAATACACGTAATTTTTTTACAAAATCTGTGTTAAACAAAAAAAATAATAACTACCTTAGTAGTCCGAACCGCGACTGCTACGATAAAGGTCCTGGGTTTGGTTCCCAGGTCGAACAGTGTTATTGGGTTTTTCTAAGAAATTCTAAGTAGCAGCACAGAGTTTAGAATTTGTGAACAGTTAGTGGCAATAGGCCCCTATTACATCGGACCTAAACATACCTGCGAACAATAATGTGCCTAACATTTTGCAGGAGGGTCCATTCCTAATAAAAAACAACGCTAGCGTTAACGCTGTTCGCTAACGTTAATGTGCTGATATCGTCTGTAGAGTCGCACAGGGATCGCTTTCAGCATTGCTATGCCACAAGTCTTGAAAGAGGAGAACTAACGGCTATATGTGCAGTGTCAGTTGCGATACTGTCAGACAGACACTAATAGTACCATACAGACATATTAATAAGGTGGCCTTGTCTTATTAAATACCTAATATTGTATTTTACTGGAAATAGTATGCATATACAGGAATATATAATAAACTAGCGGCCCGCTCACTGTTTCACCCGCGCTGCTCCGTTCCTAAGAGGCGTACCGTGATGTTATATAGCCTATGTTACTCAGTAATAATGTAGCTTTCTAACGGAAAAAGATTTTTTGAAATCGGTCCAGTACTTTTTGAGCCATTTCGTTACAAACATACTTACATACAAATCTTTCCTCTTTAATATTAGTATAGATAATATAATCACATGCATAAATTCGCACAAAAATAGGCAGAAACTTGCTGCGATTCATGTAAGCATCTTCCACGTTCATTGTTGCCTTTTTATACACTCGCTGGTTGAAAATGCTACGTGCTTCACTATTTTAATAACAGGATATTTAGGACCACGACAAATACGGTGGCTCAACTTGCTAGGATTTCTTGTAAGACATACAGGTTCCAAAAGTCTGAAACCACTCACAAATATACCCTGGGTTCTATCGCGTGGTGTTAAAAAGTTGGAATTTGGGTCATAGGAGGCGGTGTTAAGATTTCAGAGGGGCGTTTCAGGCGGGGCGTTGGCAACGGTAGATAAGGGAACTTTTCAGAGGCGGAGCTGAATAACCCGTAAAACGTTGCGGAGACAATGAGGGAGGACCGCAGCCCCTCCTGCGCTAATGATCCAAGTCCAAAATGCGCATCACTGCAATGTTAAGCAAAAAGATCGTTTGTTTAGGTACAGAAACTAAAAATGCCAAAATATTAATTTCAATCAAAACTTGTATTGAAATACAAATAGGATTTAACATTGTAAGTTTCTAGCTAAGTAAACTGTTTCTATTGTTCTCAAAGACAATACAGGATAACAACTTGGGCTTCCTTGACTGATCGCTACAATGACTCGCCGTGTTATGGGACAGTCATATTAGTTAGAATTGGGTGTCGCGACTGAATAACAAATCTGTAGGGCTGGCAACGCCCAATAACCGAATTGATTAAGTTTCTTTTTTATTCTTAACCGCTTCGTTGGTCTTGATTGCTTCGCTAGAGGCCCTGGGTTCGATTCTCAGATTGAACAAAGTCTTATTGGGTTTATCTATGAAATTTCCAGAAGCAATGCAACTCGAAGTTTTCCGTTTGTCTGGTTTTGCCTCCTTTTTAATAGGACTAAAATGATACTACGAATTGAGATACGACGAACTCAAGCGTGAGTGTATTACGAGTAGGTAGTATAAAATAATAGGTATGATAGAATTTAGGGCATAAGTTAGAATCAAAGTCAAAATGTTTTACTTTTGAAAAGTCAAAACTAGTTGCATATACCTATCTCACTCTACTAACTGTGGTCTACATTTAAATGTAGATCAATGAAATAATTAAATGCTACACTACAGTGCATTGTCATCGTCAAAAAAACTTAGTCAGACATGAAATTATTGATTTAAACGAATAAACTACACACTAACATAAACACATTTACTACCAAAGCAGGAGTAATTTAAAACATTTACGCGTGTTATGTCAGCCGCCTTATATGGGAGACGTTTACAAATTTTACTACGATATTACGATGCCGTGGGAGTGAGTTAGCCGGTGCGCGAACTGCGCGAGCGCATGTGGGAGGCGACGGAGTAAAATTGATCAGCAGGGCCATTTCTTTCGTAATTATTTATATCTTCTCAGTTGTTCTTAGTGCTCGCTTCTGTCCGCAACTTCGTCCGCGTAAACTTCAGAATTGAGGCCGGAAAAAATGTATTACCTCGTCCGTTTTTTAAACTTCTAGCTAAACCTTTGTGTCAAATTTCAACCAAATCAGTTTAGCCCATTAAAATTTGGCGTGTTACATACTTTGACGTCAATAATAATACTCGTAGTACGGTGTTCGTGTTACTATGATGCAATTTTTTGTATTTCAAAAATAACTGTTATAATGGTCTAATTGTTACAAAGGTCCCGAGTTCGAGCCCAAGGCACGCACCTATGGCTTTTCGAAGTCATGTGCGTATTAAATAGTTCATTATCACGCGCTTAAACGGTGAAGGAAAACATCATGAGGAAACCTGCATGCCTGAGAGATTTTATCGATGGCGTATGAAGTCTGCTAACCCGCACTAGGCCAGCGTGGTGGACTATAGCCTAATTAATCCCTCTCATTCTGAGAGGAGACCCGTGCCCAGCAGTGGGACAGTATAATGGGTTGATTATGTTATGTATTAGATTTTGTCTCTTCATTTATTAGATTTTTTTTATAAGAATACATACCTACCAATTATAATATTTTTTAATTAAGAGCTCATTAAAATTTTCATTATTTTCTAACGTTGTCTGTAAAATTAAAAGTACCTAATAGTCGTATTTAATTTTTATACATAGAGATACTTGCCTAACTAAACTAGTCAAAAGTTATTGTTCCTTCTAAATTCTTCTTCAGCATCAGGTGGTTCTACTACCCATATACGGTATATGCATGACTTATATATAGATATAATACGTATTGACATAGCATGTAAATACGTAGATCTTTATTTAGTTCAACCCTATTGCTGCAAACCTTCTTTTATGTCTGTAGCTAGTAATAGCGCTATGCGCGCTTTACACAGATTGAACTGCGATTGTGAATCCCCATATATCTATCGTGTGAGATGTCTATTGCTCACGTGTCTAAAGTGTGACGTGTCTATAGTGTGACGTGTCTATTTTCTGCCATAGTAATACGACATCCCGTCAGCAAGATGAGACGAAAGAGGCTGACTGCCTAGGTGTTTTCGTGAACTGATTGTACTAATTTGTAATATTCAAAATTCAAAAAAATTCTTTCGAGAACTCATGTATAATTTATATAAAATATTTATATAAATAAATAATTGTATATTTGGCGTGTATGTATGAGAAGATGTATGAATGTGGAAGAAGCAAAAGAAGTATGCAAGAATCGTAGCAAGTGGCAGTCTATAGTTTCTGCCTACCCCTGTGGGAGAAAGGCGTGAGTGTATGTATGTATGTATGTAATTGTATATTTGTACTTATCTAAAATTAATCCATGCTCTTCAAAAAATAATGATATACTAAGTACATATTGATTATTTAATACCAACACGAATTTAGCGAGTACGCGAAATTTTTCGTTCACGTAAGTATTTGTTGAATTTTGACAGGGTAGGCACACACGGCGACACATTAAGCTATTCAACTTTACCCGTGCTCCATTACTATAGCGGTGATTTTTGTAATGCAACTGTAAGGTGTTCTTATGTGTACCTACTTAAAACTTCCTACAATCGAGAAAATAATCCAAAACATATTATCCGTACCTAACACTTAGGCATTCCTACGCACTACTAACAGTCAATGGAGCTGGAACGTAACTAAGAACTCATTCATCAGAACGCTAGTGCTGAGTTTCTGACACTAGCGAACACTTGCCTCTCCCATACACACACATTCGTGTTTAAGGTTTCATTACAACAGAAACACACACATATCTAACCCAACAGGTTCAAAAAATCATGGTGGGGGTGACTGTGCGAACCGGAGTTCGGTACAAGTTAATATACCGTGGTCGAAAGATTTTGATACTAGAAATAAAATGTGAAACACCAATTTGTTTACAAATTTTAATTATTTTATTAAATGTTATGTTTATTAATCACAATATTTTGGCCAATATTTTAAATTGCAATTGCAATTGTATTGCACTATGATATCCTAAATTATAACCCTCATTTTAATAGACACGAGCTTTTGTACAGGTTTTTAATGAATATAACTTTGTTTCAGGTAAGAGTTAAAAATAATCACTGGATGAAAATAATTATCATATCACAGGATTAAAAATATCACTGGATATTTTATCGACTACGTACAGAATTTGAAATCATGTAAGTAACAAATCTATTTATCATCATCAACCCATATGCTGGGTGGCCTCATTGCTCGACACGAGTCTCCTCTAAGATAGGTCAGTTACTACAAGCTATTTTTCGCCTCTACCAAAAAAACTAAAAGGTAAAATAAGATTAACAATTCATTTTTTGCCGACGAGATTTGTGTACATATATTAATTTAAATATGCTGAAATAATGAATGAGGTTTAAGAAACTAACTACATCTTTTCATAAAACTATAGGTACTTGAGTTAGGGCGATAATTTTCTAATTAACTTTACCGTAAGTATCTACCTAACATCAAATAAATTTTCCAACTATCAAAATTGTTTTGTCGCAGTGACCAGCTCACGTAAGATGCAGCCAGGTCACCCAATATCCCTGACAGATGCTGTACCGGGGAACATAAAAAAACAGCCCTTTTTCTTTCTCTTTCTCTCCTGACCTTTCACAAAAATTCGTAACATTGAACACATGTTGCTTAGTCTTTAAGGATATCCGAAGTTTTTACGAAACACCCACATCCTGAAGTATTTGTAAAAACTGACAAGTGTTACCAAATGTTTGAAATGTACCTATGAAACAAAGTGTGGGAATAAACTTCGTTTTGATAAGATTGGAATGCATAAGACCCAGAGAGTAGGTCATTTCGTACCCGGTGGCGGGCGGCGGCGGCCACCAAGTGAGAGTAAACTACAAACAAACTTATACACTTCATTCATTATAAACTTACAAAAATAAAACGTTATTGTATAATTTCACTTAAATAAATATCGTAACATTGTTCGCTGTTATGTTTAATCATCTTCAGCCTATAATAGTCCACTGCTGTATAGGCCTGCCACAATGTGCACCTTTTCACCCTGTCCTCGGCTTGATAATACGGATTAACAAATCCCAACTCAAAGCTGCAACTGAGAATTCCTCAGAAAAACGTAAAAGAAAAATATTGACTTTTTAAAAGGACCCTCAACTCTCTTATGCCCAGGTCCCCTAGATAATCAAGACGGCCCAGTTTACCCCTAGACCATACATAAGCACATATATAAACCCGCAACCATAGCACATGCCCAGACGCCGATCGCTATTTGACTCGTCAAAAAAGGTTCAAAAATGTAAAAATACATGTAACTACGGGATCAAAAACCACATTAGATTTATGCTACAACTCAAGAACACGTTCCAAGACTTTCTACAGTTCTTAGTTACTTTGGTATCTTCACGTTTCATCTCACAGAGAGGTAAACATAACGCTTTATCATCTCACAGCATCTAGTAACGTTATAAAGATTATACATGCCTCCCCAGATGATATGACAATAACCTGTGAAAGATTTATGGAAAAATAGTTGTAGAGAAGAATAAGACTAACTAACTTTTAAATAAGAAAATCAAACTTCTTTCTTCAGAACTGATTTTCCAGATCATCCTTTGAGCCTTTTCCCAACTGTATTGGGGTAAGTTTCCAGTCTAACCAGATCCAATTTATGTAATACTGATGTCCTAGGATAGAAAACGAAATACATAGGATTATATCGATCATATTTAATTGTAACAAGTTTTTTATGATTGAATGGAAATCTAACTTAATAATTAAGTAGCCGTTTATTGTACAAGCGGTGTTAACCTATAATTAATTGTTACACTGTGTAAGTATGTAATAGCTAATCTAATTGATAAATTTAATGTGTATTGTGTCAGTTCGTAAGCAATAACGTTACGCGCGATGTTAAAGACCACCAACCAAACTTAAGAAACAATGTCGGACGGAACTTTACTCATCAGTAAAGAGAAATTTAAATACATTAAGAGAAATATAAATAATTTAAATAAGTAATTATATTCTCAGACGAACTAGAGAATTTCCTTAGTTTGAACTCCGTTACAAGTCCCTTTTTAAAGTGTCTATGAAAGATTTAACAGAAATAAATATAATTTATCATTTGTAGAAATGCGTTCGCTGGACCCCTTCAAAGGGTCGACTTGGATGTACCCCAGACACAACAGTATCTCTTTCAGTCATTACAGACCTAATGGTTAATGTGAAATAGATAGTGTTATTACCAAAGACAAAGCACACTAATTGATCTAGTTACAAGACTATCCTATATCGCCTTTGACACTAGGTGCCTACTACTTACTAGGGCTGCCAAAGATCTGATCCCAACATGTAATATTTTTGCAATGCAATATTTTTATCTGCATGAAAATATATATACCTATAATAAAATTGTAACAGGCCGATGTCTGTAAATTATATATATTAAAGAAAATCTAAGATCTGGGTCTTTATTAACAGAAACCAAAATATCAATTATTGTCTGTCTGTATGTTTGTACGCACACAAAGCAAAAACTACTGCATGGAATTGAATGCAGTTTTCACTGATGTATTGCTAGAGATTTTACTTAAAATCCGGTGCATGTTTCATCTTGACATGCCGCCTAAAATTGGACTTATAATATGTTAAACTTTTAGGGACGTGAGCAAAACTGCGGGCAATAGCTAGTATATTATAAAGTTTCTGGCGAAAAAATTGTTGATCGATTTTATAAGCGTCTATAAACATCATCTCTATAGATGTATATAAAATAATTTCTCAAAATTTTTGAAGTAATTCATGAAGCTTGTCGGGAGACAAAATCATCATAATTATAAACACAATTGAATTGATGTCTTTGTCGAATCTCAGTTGAACTTTTAGTGTTGCCATATGAATCAGAGTTATATAAAGTGTTTGCTACATTACAATAAGACTTCGACGTGTCAGAATAAATACCAAAATATCGATATTATTTTTGTGCTAAGAATTCATACAGTATATATTAAAAAATAAGTAGAATGGAATCGCAATAATTCTAACCATATATCGAGTATGGCAACAAAGGTGACAATAGAAAAATAAAATAATATTATGACCTCTGTCAGTCAGACGTGTACGTCTCGTTGTTTTGTGTTTCTTTTCTTGACCTTTACAGTCACCTCCCTAAATTAAAGATTCCTCTCCCAATCAACTTTTCATGTCTCACCTACCCCTCCCCTAAAATTACATGTGGGAGAGCCATGCTTCGGCACGAATGGGCCGGCTCGACCGGAGTGATACCACGGCGTCACAGAACACCCGGCGTTAAACAACGCTTACGTTGTGTTTCGCCGAGTGAGTGAAGTTACCGGAGGCCCAATCCTCTTTTAAAGGTCGGCAACGTACTTGTGACTCCTCTTTTGATGTTGCGGGTGCCCAAGGGCGGCGGTGGTCGCTTGCCATCAGGGGATCCGACTGCTCGTTTGCCCTCCTATCCCATAAAAAAAAATACTTGAGGCCTTGATGATTTTTATTCGTGGAAACAATATTAAACTTTAAAATCTATTCACACTTAGCACTAATATCTCTAACTTCATTCTCACTTTTCTTAAATCTTGCTTTTAATTCTTGTCTGAATTGATGTTTAGTTCTTCACACTGTTATTGGCTAAATTGTCGTCATCGGCAAACATGCCTTAAAAATAGCTGTTTCTCTTGATTTTCTCTGTTACTATTAGCTTCTAATAGCTCTACTCACGTAAGTTGCAGTTTATTTTTGTGTAACGCATGGGTAAATACTTGTTTTAATGTTTGACAATACTATAAGTACTATAGTTTGGGCGCCAACCCTAAGACTGGACACTACTCACGTGGACACCGTCCTATTGAATAATATTGATTGTATCGAGGCTCAAATTAAACCACCTCCGCTATTCTAGCGCCACGCCGCCGAAAATCGATCATTCTCGTAGTCTATCATACAGACATATGTATGTATGTCTATGGTTTTTTGATTGTAGCTCAAAAACAGATTGAAATGAACTACGAATCTTGTATCCTACTGTATCATACTGTTAATGGAAGTAGGTATCTACTCAAGTAAGCACATATCGCAAAAAAATACAAATTAAACCGAAAGTAAAAAAAAACTAGTGATCATATAATTATTTGAATTCAGTAAATAGTTTATTAGGATTGTACTAAAAATAGTATAGATTTTTTTAATTGATTCCTCTTCCATCCCTGTACCCGCGAATATTTTTGTAATTCTGTATTCGAAAGACTTCAAATTTTTGTCACCTCGGTACCGCCGCCCGCTGCAAATCATAAATACGAGTATATATATTTGTTTTAAACATTGCCCCACACTAGGATTTTCTCCTGTATCGTGGGTGCTTTTACAAACACAAATTCTCACATACACAAACGCCCAGACCCGGAACAACTACCTGTAGATCATACAAATATTTGCTCCGTGTGCGAATCGAACACACAACACGTGGCGCAGAAGCCAATCGCTCAACCGCTACGCCAATCGTGTCGTCATCATATTACAGGTTTTTATTACAGAAAGATAAGGTAAAATCAGAGTTCATATAATTATTATCTTTATAGTAATTCTACGTTTTTGCGCAGTTGCGGCTGGTAATCATTGTTTCATACCGAGCAGATGCTCGGTGATTGACAGTTTTTACAGATGTAAACACTGTCAATTACGTCACAATTTGCTAGACTGTGACGAAAATTACCTATAGGTTCTAAAAAGCCCAAAAGGTTTAGACTGTCTCAATTTTAGGATCTTTGTCGTCCAATCTTTAGATCAATAAATAGTTAATAAATCATAGCCCAGTTTTTTTTTATTCGTTATAGGCTTACGCTTGACCGCCAGTGCGATACTGCGATCTACGATGGAGCGGGCTTGCCTAGAAGAAACCGATTCACTCGTGGTTTAAAGACACCCAGATTATATCTATTGGAGAAGACGCACACGGGAAGCGCATTCTAGTTAGGGACTACTATGACCTATCAGATTCGCAACACAAAAAAAATCTCGCAGTTGACAAAATAAAGTATTCCGCACCTCCAAAAATACATCTCGCGTAATTATACTAATGAGTAAAACGAACTTTCGCATTCCAAATAATATTCAGAATTAGCATATGTACCAAAAATATTTCCAATTTTTTTTTTAATTTTATCCTATACGCGCCACCTTAAAATTACTCTCACTGCATTATTTTCTTTTGCATTTTACAACCCACAAATATAAGGACATTAAAAAATATGCGATAAAAAGCGCGGGGGTTTAGTGAACAGGTTTCTTGGCAAATAAAACAAGTGATCATGGTGTCGTGTCCACTCATAACCGCGGCTCACTCATTCATGCTGCCAATAAAACGGGTTAAACTTGCTGGCTTCGACTGAGCTCACTAATATCGCGAATTGTTTTTGGCTTACCGCAAAAATGTGTTTCATTTCGTGTTCAAATTGCTTTCATCGGCGGTGTTATAATGAACTGAATTTTAATTATTTTATTATAATAAAAAGCCTTTTATTTCTAGCAATTTTCCAAAATTATTTTAATAGTATCGATATTGTTTAACTCTTTTATCTATACTTATAATAAATCTGTAGAGAGGTCAATTCTGTACATGAAATATATTTCCAAAATAACTATCAGCGGGTGATTAGTGATCGATACTGATGCCAAAAATGCAATCAGTAAAATTTTTGTCTGTCTGTCTGTCTGTCTGTCTGTCTGTCTGTCTGTCTGTCTGTCTGTCTGTCTGTCTGTCTGTATGTTCGTTATAGAAACAAAAACCACTCGACGGATTTCAACGAAACTTGGTACAATTGTTCTTCATACTCCTGGGCAGGTTATAGTATACTTTTCATCACGCTACGATCAATAGGAGCAGAGCAGTGAAGGGAAATGTTGGGAAAACAGGAGAACTTACTCCATTTTTTAAGCTTCCGTCGCGTGTGCAGCCTTAATGGTTAAAGCTACACAGAAATCATGTATGACGGAAATGTTCTCCTTAAAATTATGTAAAAAATATTCCACGACAGCAAATGTCTATCTTTTATGGTTGACTCACAATAACACGTGTAACTCCCAATAGCTTAGCAGTTCGGAGCTTTCTGATTATATTTGTCTACTCTTACGTTAGGTGACTGACTGACTGAGTGATCTATCAATAGGATACGCTACGATCAATAGGAGCAGAGCAGTGAAGGGAAATGTTGGGAAAATTAGTGATTCATGAGAAAGGTTTCAAGCTATAAAACATCACGCTACAACCCTTAGGAACGGGGCAATGCAGGTGAAACCGCGGGCGAAGAACTAGGGAACAAAGTAACTATTCCACGCGGACGAAGTCGCTGGCAAAAGCTAGTTTATAATAAATTTAGTGATACAAGCTACATTTTATTTTTTTAATTATCTTATTTTTTTATAGGATCACCTATCAAGGTCCGTATTATTAAAAACTAGCTGTCCCCGACATGTGTTGCAATGCCTCAGTTTTGTTTTTTTTTCGTCTTTCCCAGACATACACACAACAACTCACCAAAGTTCCATCGCAATAGGATGAATAATTTAGGAATGCATAGAGGACAAACAAACAAATATTCTTTTTTATTTATATAGATAGAAGATAGGGTTCCTTAGGGTCCGTAGTTTTTATATAAATAATAATATAATATATTGAATACCGTACAATCCCTTTTTACAAGTAGATCCGCGAATAACAAAATTCTGTCAGCATTTTTACTGTCAGCTTTGATTATTTACCAAAGCCGTGAGTTGTTTCTGTAATAGGTAGTCGTATTAATATTAAACACTCATGATTTTGGTGTATCTTTCTGTTGACATTGATTTTCGTGTCCATGTCGACACGCCGTGATGAATACTAATTGTAAACTGAACCTTAGCCTAAGATTACGTGACAAGATACTGTTTTATGTTATATCTATTGTTTTAGTAAGGTTAGTAAGTAACAAACAAAGTATATTTCACAATCTATTCTGATCCAAAAAGCTGTAGTGTAGTATAGTACCGTAGCATTCAAACATGGGAGAGCCATGCTTCGGCACGAATGGGCCGGCTCGACCGGAGTGATACCACGGCCTCACAGAAAACCGGCGTCAAACAACGCTTACGTTGTTTTTCGCCGAGTGAGTGCGGTTACCGGAGGCCCAATCCCCTTTTAAAAGGCGGGCAACGCACTTGTGACTCTTCTGGTGTTGCGGGTGTCCATGGGCGGCGGTAATCGCTTACCATAAGGCGATCCGTGTGCTCGTTCGTCCCCCTATCCCATAAAAAAAAAGTTTGTTAACGCCATCCACCGCGATTGAGGAGAAAATTGAAGAGGGCTAGCGATATTATTCAAACAATATAAAAAGTATTAATATAAAAATATACATCTCTATAATAAAAAAAAACAATACCCACGGAAATAATGGTAGGTGCCTAATAATGACGTCGCACGTGGTAAGATTTATTAAAAACCTATCGATGTAATAATCATAATGATATACTATACAGAACTCCATAATTCAATAATATAATTCAATATCATAGAATTTTATTTATTTCATCTAAATTCACATAACAGGCAAGATCTTTTTATTTTCGTGCCGCCATCGCCATTCCGTTCCTCAGCAACTCCTCAATATTTCTCAAAACAATTGCTTTACAAAAATGTAAACACTTAAACAGCAGTAATTGGTTATGCATTGGACGCAACCCTCCCTGATACAGTGGGGCCTATAATTAAATGAACAACATACGGGCACAAATGGACCAACCGATTATATGCTCCCATTTCGACACTTAGGACTAAAATTCTTTTTATGGATAACACTTCGTTCGTTCGGCGTTTATCTCAAAATTTATGAAATAAGTACTAGCTTTTGCCAGCGACTTCGTCCGCGTGGAATAGTTACTTTGTTCCCTAGTTCTTCACCTGCGGTTTCACCTGCGTTGCCCCGTTCCTAAGGGTTGTAGCGTGATGTTTTATAGCTTGAAACCTTTCTCATGAATCACTCATTTTCCCAACATTTCCCTTCACTGCTCTGCTCCTATTGATCGTAGCGTGGTGAAAATGTATACTATAACCTGCCCAGGAGTATGAAGAACAATTGTACCAAGTTTCGTTGAAATCCGTCGAGTGGTTTTTGTTTCTATAACGAACATACAGACAGACAGACAAAAATTTTACTGATTGCATTTTTGGCGGCAGTATCGATCACTAATCACCCGCTGATAGTTATTTTGGAAATATATTTCATGTACAGAATTGACCTCTCTACAGATTTATTATAAGTATAGAATAGATTATATTGATTTGAAATGGCTCTCCTAAGTCTTGTAAGTCTAAGAAAATAATGTCTTACAATAGCAAAAGGGATTAAAATAAAATACTATAATAAACGGTTTGTTATCTGGGTTTATTCTACGTATACGTATGAGGATGTAAGTAGTAGTAGATGATAATGCTGTCGTTTTGCCTTACGATTATAATAACAATGACATTAAAGTAAGGCTTATCAAGCGTTTACTGGTTCATTTTTCTTTGTATTCGTATTGCGCAGTAGTAGCTGCGTTCAAAATAAAGAGTTGAGTAGACCAAAATAGCGAACTGAGCCCTGATAAGTCGAATCAGACATTAACCTCCAAGTCTCCAACTGAAAACATGTTGTATTAGGTATATTCTATAGAGATTTTACTGTTTTTAAACACCAGTCAACACTTGACGGTTGTAAAAAACTGTGTCATTTAGGTTCATTTGATTTTTAACCTCAAACGCAAAAACAGGGTTGTTATAAGTTTAATGTGTGTGCCTGTGTATCTGTGTGTAACGCCCAAACGAATTGACCGATTTTGATTCAGTTTGTTTTTGTTTGAAAGGCTACTTGATCGAGAGTGTACTGTCTTAGCTAAAATTGGCCAGCCGTTTGAAGGTTATCAGCTCTTTTCTGGTTCGTGAAGCGATGTAAGCAATTTCCACAAGTAATCTATTTGAAATTTGGTATCCTATTGCCTCATTAGTCTAGTGGTCCTCAGTGCGACTGCTAAGCTAGAGGTCTTGGGTTCGATTCCCAGATCGAGCAGTGTTATTAGGTTTTTCTATGAAATTCTCAGTAGCAGCTCGGAGTCGGGGTTTGTGCTTGGTTAATGGCCATAGGCTCGCCCCCTTTTACATGTGACCTAAGCATACCGGCGAACTGTGGGTGTGCATTAGTACGCCTCTGCCTAACCCTTCGGGGAATACAGACATGAGGGTATTTTGTTATTATAATGTTATACTCATAGTATAACATTAAATTTAAAATTTAAAAAACCTGCGTTGCGTGTACCTACTTAGGTACAGTCGGTTCGCAACACGTCTTTGTTACAGTTAGAATAAGGTCGTGTTGCAAACTTTTTGGCCACTTTGGTTGTCACGAACTATTTGACGCTGACTGTACTTTAAATAAAAACTTTGCATATGCAGGCACTGACCGCAAACCAAATCTGGATGTAGGAGTGTATATAAAACGATAATAGAGTAGTCACCTATAAATAGTTTTTGCCAGCGACATAAAAACAGCAATGCAGTTCTTATTTAATAAAAAGGTATTTGTGGTTGCAAAGACGGGTTTTTGCTCAGCTCTATTTTAAATACTCTTGTGGTCGCCACATTCTGCTCGTTTTCTGGAGAATCAGATATATAAATAGGTACCTAACTACCACATTAGCACATCGTCACATTTACTTTTTGAATAAATGTCAAAGTTCTTCGGCATCCTTGTTTGTTAGGTTAGGTTAGGTTACTTTTTATTAGGTAAAGAAATATTAGTAGTAATACAATTTTACTAAAATTACTCACAATAGGTAACAAGTATCGATGTCTATTTCTAAAAGCCTGAGAAACTGGATCAATAAACCTGACACCGGAAATAAAACCAAACTAGGTCCATCGTTTTTGTATAAAAATGATCCTATGTTTGCTCTATGTAAAGAGCGGACGAGTTATCTGTACTCGTCGGAAGTTGTCCACAAGTGGTTTTGCAGTGGTAATTTGACCATAGGTACTACGCTTACAAATATCTCTGCTTCTATATAAGTGTAACGCTACTGCAACGTTTGTGTATTTCGTTTTTTTATTCACTATTAGCTTCTGTCCGCGACTTTGTCTGCGTAGACTTAAAAATCGGGTTCGACCTGGATAAAAAAGCCTATGTGTTATTCCAGACTATAATCTATCTCTGTGCTAAATTTCATCCAGATCCGTTCAACCGTTCTGGCGTGAAAGAGTAACAAACATCCATACATCCGTACTCACAAATTTTCACGTTTATAATATTAGTAAGGAAAAGCTTGCGTTTGAGCACTTCTTGTCTGTTGGTAAACAACAGTGCGGTCGATAATGGTACACTTACCACTTGGACTTTAAAAGAGACCATGATTCTCTGAGTTTGTTTCGGTGTTTATTCTCAGAGGTCGTCAGTTAGGAAATGCCGAAGCTATGAAAAAAAAACAAACCATTGACATGTAAAAGTATCTCTAAAGATCTACTTGCAGAATAAATATAATTTCATTACCCAGGAAAAACCTATTCACTCAAGTTTTGAAGACTTCCAGATTGTAATTAATTATCTGAAAACACATAGGTACGCTGGCAATGAGCTCCACACCTTGGCAGTATGCATAATAAAAATAGGTCGGTACCTATTAGCAAAACGCTTGGTTGATCACATAGGGATGGCGCTTCGCTGAGCGATTTCCTATTTTTAATTAGGTAGTAGGTACAATACTTGAGTAGAAACAGCTTATTTAATCTTACTATTCAGTATACCTAGTACCTATACCATGTTTTCAACAACATAGTAGCTTACACGATGTAGAGTTAAACAAAAACCATCATTTTTAATAAATCACTTTTACTACTTTATCATTTTTATGTACATTTCTGATTATTTGATAACATTACCTACTTATTTTGTTTTTTACTATGTTAGGTAAGTATTATGTAGGTTGTAATTATTTTATTTGTTTGTTTTTTCCTAACCTAGATTACAATATTATCTACCTGCATTATTATATCCGGATTAATAATTCGGAGTTTATGATAAAAGAATAAATTAAAGCTGTACGCGATACGTAGGAATGATCTGACGATGGAGAAATGTAAGTACCTACCTCATACAAGAAGTACTATCAAAGATATTACGCACTCTTCTTATGCACTCTTCACTCTTTTGGGGCGTATTATTCTTCTTCAACAAAAACCAATTAAAACGCAGAAGCAACAAAAGATCCTAAAACTTTGTAATTTTTTTTCAAATCTAGCTTTGCCGCTGCATATTGAGACAGCCATGCTCCGTCGCGAATATGTTTTTTAAAATCCTATGAGAAACTTCTAGCTTCTCAGTACAATGTTATGAGACACGTACAAAACGTATTATCAAAATAATAAGTACCTAAATCGTTTTTTAAGAAGACAACTTACCTACGGCCCAACAAAATTGGAGGCTGAACTTGCGTCTTTCATCAGGAGCATTTTTAATTATTTTTTTACTGACGATCGAGCCGTTGTGATTGTCAGGTGATCTTTTTCGTACTTTTTATAAATTCCTTGTTGAGTTACTTTTTAAATGGCAAAGTAGGCAACGAATTTCAATGAAATGAGGATTCATGACTGATGAAATGACATCTATTAAAGTATACGACTAGCTATTGCCCACGGTTTCAGTCGCATGGCATCCTAAAAGGATTTACCTAGGTACTCGATATAAGTAACTCTGCTTCTAAGAGGCCTATCAAGATGAAATATGCGCTCATTTTAAATTAGATCTCCAGCAATATCTACACCTTTGAAAAACGCATCCAATATTAAGCAGTGCAAAATGTGTCAAGATCAAGCTTATAGGTACCTACCTACTTATGGAAGATCTCTAAGTACCCGAATAAGTGCGATTAATCGCAGGTACAAGACTTACCTATCAATTATCAGACACAATAATTGGTGTGAGTGACACGCAAACGCAATAGAGGATCATTCTGTCACGCACCTAATTACACAAAAGCGCTGTTTTTCTTTTTTAAATTCTGTAAATAGGTACCTACATTAAACCTTATTGGTTTTTTTTTTATATCGGCTCCACATCAATACTTTACTGTAACACAAGTACCAATTAACTCATCATCAAGACAAGACTCACGTCGTGGCGGGGCAACGGCCGGGGCTGCGCCGGCGCACAATTTCATGCATCACTTGACAGATATTTGATTACGGACCATCTCTTACGCCCTACCGCGAAGTTTGTGTTAACTTTGTATGTAGATTGACGTGTCATTATTGGCAACGCTCGCTGCTTCGTTAAAATTATTGTAAACAGGTTAGGGACCTCTGTTGGGTAGGTATCTACTAAGATGTTTGTAATTAATTCCTAGAAAATCGTTAGCTAGTTCAAAACATTTGTAAAAACCCAAAGAACTTATAGATCCTTTTTTGACATTTTGGACTTAAATAATATTTTTAGTTGTTAGGTAACTAGATTACTGCTTTGTAGGTGTGAAATAACAACGAAGTTTAGTGCATACAAGTAAACAGCGTTAATTTACTAATGTTACAATACTTACAATTAATTTTAATTAAGTACGTAAGTCGGTTGGTAAGCTATTTACTCTCAAAACCCAAACTGAACCAATTTTTTTAGTCACCAGAAAGCGATTCCATGACATGATTTGTGAGCTGCTCTGTCGAGTTCCATTTTATGAAATTATTTTTGGTAAAGCTTACATTTTTACTTTAATATCTGAATAGCAAAACTGTCAAGAATATTATTAAATTATTGTATAAACAATAATTATAACCATTATTCATCTCACAACTTGAATACAAGAACCCAAGATCTGACCACAAGGCGCCATCTAGCTAGGGACCAATAAAGAGTAACTATATACAATTTAGTAAACTAACGCCATCTATACCATGGACTATAACTACGAGCGCCGATCGCGACATACCTGTACAGCGCCATCTATATATTGGTACAGAAGTGACTGCGTTGACTGAAATGCGTACGTTTAAAATAGTTTCACAGACATCTGGTAGATGGCGCTAAACTAAGATTCTCTGTCGTGATACTTTATACTTTAATTAGATGGCGCTTATTCAAATTTAAAAAAAGGATTAATTTATTATGCTACTTAGGTATTTTATTAACTACAAAAATAATAATAATCTAGTTCGAACATTTTTCGGATAACCACGGGGGTTACACATCGGTAGGAAATCAATCAAAATTCAATTCTTTTTTAAACACTTACTTAGACAGGTACCTACTTAGGTACGTACCTACTATACTAGGTGTGTCTGAGACTTTTTTTCTACCTTTTTGTTTTCGGTCACATACCTACCTGTCATTGTGGCGATATAGCAAGGTACCACGGAACCTACCTAATTCCATAACCATAAACATATCACTACACCTGTATTCCCCGAAGGGTTAGGCAGAGATTTACCTACTAACGTACAGCTATATTTAACCGATATCAATAGTTAATGCCTGGGAATCGAACCCAAAACGTCTAACGAGGCAATTTCGATAAGGGCAACTGGAGTAATTAGGCTGTTTACCAAATTAGTGAACATAATGCTTAATAGTTAGGTAAGTCATAGATACCTACTTTATTATACCTAATTTAGTAGGTAAATTCGTGACATAAGTATTTACTTATATAGTTACTTAGGTACTTACATAGAAAAAGCCATTAACCAAGTAGGAAGGTAGTAGGTACATACTATTTCTATATATTGATTCACGTTCGATAGGTACCGTCAATTCTATGACATCATTGCATAGCTGCAACAAACTATTGGTTGGATTGCCTATAGGTATTTGCTAAATTACAGCTACCTACCTTATTTCCGTAGAAATAAAGTCTATTACGATATAGGTAGGTACGTTGAGATACAACAGATTCTAACTAATTATGGAATCGATTCTATTCAATATTCATTGAAAGGAAACGAGTGACCGCGTCATGCCTTTGAACGATCATGCGAACACATCGCCAAATATGGATAATATTTGGCGGTACCGATAATGATCGATTTATCGGTAAAAGAATATGTTGCATCGATTCGACTATTATAAATATTTTTTCTGTTTTTTTTATTAGCATGGAAAATCTTCATGAATCACCTGCTACTTGGGGTGGCCCGGCAGGAGCACTATGTCGGTCTCATCCTCCCAGCCTTTTCCCAACTACTTATATTGGGGTCGGCTTACAGTCCAACCAGATGCCTGAACACCTAAGTATCAATATTTTACACGAAGCGACACCGATACCGAGCAATACCGATATCCGGAGAATAGACTGGTTGTCAGGATTTTTCGGGTTCTGACTACCACTAACAATTGTCATAGATGTTCGTTTATCAACCAGGACCGACAGCTTTAGGTGCTCTCCGAGGCACGGAGGCGTCTCGATGTGTTAAGTAAGGTCACCCATCCACAAAATCCTCAAATCAAATCATCCACATAAACATAACAATACTTCATAGGTACCTGCTAATTATTATTGATGAAAGCTAGGTATTTATTATAAGTACGAGGTGCCTACTACCTACTTTCTTAGCGTAGGTACCTATTTAGTGCAATCTCCATAAAATTCTATGCGAAAATAGATTTTCTGAGTGTCCTACATAAAATCATCAACCTTAGAAGCTTGCATCTTTATATCAGCTTTTAACGCTTAAACCGGCTATTAGGCCTAAGTGTTATTTAAGTAGGTAAGTACCTACTTATGTAAGTTTTAAGGTAAGTACTTAATTTACTACCTACTTGTGATTAGATAGCCATTGCTATCTCATCCTAGATAGGTTCCTGCCTACCTGACAATCTTTACATACGAATCACTGTACCTTTAAAATAGCAAAATTTCCTACCTACTAGGTACCTATACATTTAAGCATTATCTATTATCTAAGTAGCAACCTAACCTAACCTAACAACTAGATAGGTAGTAGATATTATACCCAGGTAAGTAGGTAGGTACTAATCATCCAAGTTAACAACCATTCCGTATTTGTAAAAGAACCGCGATGGATGAGCATTATAACCATCCTTTACCTCCAAGCAAATATCCAATTACACCAAGAAATAAACTGAGGCATTATACATTTATATCTAAATACATGTTAACAAGATCAAAACAAGGATAGAGAAATAAGTAGGTAGGTACCTATGTTCATTGCCAACCAGTTTCTTAGAATTTCACATGACAACAAAACCACAAATCCAATCTACAATCTAGGTACTAGTAATAATAGTCTGGATTTGATATCTTAGATATAAGACTAATATTTAGGTAGGTATTTCATTGGAGTCTTGTCCAATTTGGGTCAAAACATGCAAAACAGTGTTAGCTTTGCTTAATATTGCTCAGGCTGTTGATTTTGGGATTAAAACAGAGATACGTTATGGAATAAGTACGTAGGTCTATTTTCTTACACACTAAAATAAATAGCAACTCCGAAGGAACATCTTCTTCAACAAAATGTAGTAGGTACCTACCTATTTTGTCAATTACTTGTCATTACTAAGTTTCAAAACTCATCAATTAATTTTCTAATACCAGAGGGCGTTCACACCTTGTAAGAAGCATTGGATGTAAGACTAAAATCATATGTAACTTACTATTACGCGTCCGCCGCACAGCCTCCGAAGTGGTGGTGGTAACATTGGAATGCCATAACTCAGGCATACCACCTTAACGGTACGGGAGAGCGAGACGCACACATGCGTTAGAGCAACACGCAACATTGACATGGTTGAACGACCGATCAAATAAGTTTGTACGCCGCTATCGTATACCACGTAGGTTTTATTTCTTCTAAACGTGTCGAGGGCCCATGCTTTAGAGTCCGATTTCCAACATGGCGCGTGCAATTTTCCCTGCGGCACCGTTGGTTGGCGCGAAACTTTCATCGACAGTTTATTATTTAAAAATTATCTTAGGTTTTACGATATTTCTCTTAGAAAAGTTATATTTCATAACTTTCATCACAGATTTACATTACTCTGTATAGCACACCCAGCGATTGTATTACTCAATGAGCACATTCGTGTCTCTACATAAATTATAAAGAACATTAAAGATTAACACGCGTCTGATATTGTATTTTCCTATATTTCGCTCACATAATTTGTATTAATAAATGACGGTAAAACAATATGTTACCTCCTAATGGCATATCTGGTTTTTCACCAGACCATTATTTACACCATATTGGTCAGTACCTAATGACTTGTTTTCAATGACCACAACATCGACCCGAAAACTACATAACGTCAATTATATGAAAGTAATTTGTAAATATAAGTAGATACTTTAATTAATAAAATCACGGTGGTCTGCCCTAAAATGTGTAATGACTCTATTTATTTTCCCACATAGAATAATCTAGAAACGTTACTACAAATAACATTTTCCTGTTCTAAACCTATAATTTTGTCAAGTCCATAACTGTATAGGTGCCAGTGTTGGATGGCCTTTTGGTAATCGGTATTTGTGAATTGGAGTGGTCCAAGATATTTTGGTCTTTTCGACCACACAAGCTTTTGTCGTGACAGGCGATGTGTCGTGTCCACTACTTAATGGTTTATCTTAATAGTTACGTATGTGACTCTTTTGATTATTGTTATAGGTACTTGTTTGCTTGATAGTTACATCTATTTATGTCCGATTTTATTCTTCCTAAAATCCTATAACTTAGATTATGTTGCTGGTCGTATAATTATTCTGTTAGGAGTCACAGTAGTAGTTAGTAGTTTAGAAAGCACTGAAATTGTATGAAGCAAATTGAAATTCCGTGTTTATCCAAAATACTACTAAATGTATTTTACATCGGACGAACGTGCCGCTCTTCATACATAGTTTAGCAATTTAAATTACTTACTTCTTTAATCGTATGCTTGTTTACTCATGAAATTATTTAAACACGTAAGTACTGTAGAGATCGCTACAAAGAGGCGATCATTGTTGGGTTGCTGGTTGGAAAGGATTAAAGAATAAACAATCATTTTGAATTTTTATACTGTCGTAAAAACTGTCTAGTCTGAGAAGCGAGTCTTGACAGACTTGTGTTTAAGAAATAAGGCTTTGCCTCATAATAAATAACAGTATTAATTTAATTTCCAAGTTTGATTAGCTGCGCCTTCCCATTAGATTCGATCCCTACAGTACTATGATCGCATTGGCTAAGGCGAATATTAAATTCGTGTCAATCACACAATGTGTAATGAGGATTCACCAAATCGCAATGCATCCATCATACATATGTTGTTAACATCATGCAGACAAATTAACCAGACCGACGAATACAATTCAACAGTCCGTCTAGTATTTTGGAATAATGCATTTTCATCGGGTTATTTGGAAGTACAATGAAATAAGAAAAAGACTGTGGTCATCTACTGTTTTTTTCTAATTCACCAGTCATGTAGGTAATCCCAGGTCGAGCAAAGTGTTATTCGGTTTTTCTATGAAATTCTCATTCTCAATAGCAGCTCGGAATTTGGTATTTGTGCGCGGTTAATGGCAAAAGGCTTACCCCCTATTACATAGGACTTAGGTAAACATACCGCCACTGCCTAACCCTTAAATACGAATAGGTACCTAGGTATATTAACATATTTCTTTTTTGTAACGTAGACCGCTGTACCCCAAAATTAACTTAATGCACTGACAAAACGACTCCTTAATTATGACCCTGAGAAGGTATATACCTAATTATACTACCTAACCACCGCGAGGCGACGCTACGAATATATCCCACCAAATTAAAGTCAGTGCTAAAAATATAGTCCAATTAAACTAATTACGGGATATTTTTAACCCTACACCTTCATAAAAGGCCAAACTTTCATCACTTGAATAATAAAGTGATTTCTAGTTCCGAAAGCGCTGGTACCGCTCGAAAAAAGACCAACATCCAATCACGGATCGACCTTCGAGTTACATCGAGGTCGAATACAAAACGAGTCATATAATAAAAAAGGAATAAAAAGGCATCGTGGTGAACACGGCTCGTGGCGGGCCCTTACAAATTTGTACCGCGTTGCTCATAAAAATAAAAGCCTTCGACTATGGAGCGCCCGGAGCTTTGCTTTCAAAATCGTGTTAAACTGTGCTTTGGTTTTATAGAAACAAATTTTCTTATTTTAGAATTTAGCATCGCCATCGTCTTCATCATATCAGCCAAAAGAAGTCCCATAGACTTCCACAAGGACCGGTTATATGCCGCCTGCATTCAACCATCCAAAATATAAATAAGCATACCTACCTTATGACATTTTCGTTATATTTGATACTATTACCAGCAGTTTCACTCGCATCCCAAAAAACTTTTAGACAGAAGGTAGCTTATATGCTTCTCTAAGGTTCAGTCTATCGCTAAGTATAACAAAATTGGCTTATCAGTTTTGGCATGACGAAACGTAACAGGGAGGCATACAGAGCTGCTTTCGTATTTATACTATTAGAATGGATTCGACCTATGGGCAAAAAGCACCACACAATAGGTTCTAACATCTTGACTGGACCAAGAAGACGGGGCTCGATGAACTAGACTCTCTCCAAATGGATTGGCTCTAGAAAAGAGTAGATAAGGTAAGTGGAAAGAGATTATGAAAGCCTGCAATGTGACAACGCAGGCTAGTAACAATAATGTTACTTCTTATAAAACTTTAAATAGTCGTAGAGGTTATTCAGCTGTTCGGTAATTTTAGTTCCGATCTTGATAAGTCGATAGCTATGAACTGTCCCTGTACCTATTTGTCGCTCCTTTGAATACAAATATTTTGTAACAATTTGTGATTTAATAAGAACATGCTGAAAAATTTAGAGTGCACGTCACAAATAATGGAAGGAATGCACAAATAATCTTTATTGTCAATGATACACCGAAATTATATGTCTACGTACTATTCCGCCTCAATCCTCTGATTCTTTTCAAAGGCTTCGATTGGTAATTACAAGTGCGGTGCGAACAAAGAATAAAACCACATCTCTTATTATCTTCGTATCAAAAAGCAAAGCTCAACGAAGAATAAACCTTATGACATTGATATAAAAACAACACGATCTGAATTAAGCTTTAAAAGAGTTTGTTATTTCGGATAAAAGGACCGAAATAAAACCCATGGTGTGTTATTATCAGATATTTTAAGGACCCTATTATAATAAGTTAATAATGGATCCGATTGTTTACAGGTTTATTTGTAACCATCATGTCCTACAGGCATAGCAATAATAAATCTAGAGTGGCTAAACTCAGATTACATTTATTGAGTTGTAAGTTTGATAGGTACCTACCAAATTCTCAACTCAAAGATCTTAGAGTTTGTTAGCTGAAAATGAAAAAATCTCATAATGAATCAATATAAAAAAGTCAGTCTCTTAGAGATGGGTTAGGCCAGAATTAAGTGGATAATTCCGAACTTTCTTTTCACTATATTCTCTAATTATTCCTATGGTAATTTTTCGTAATTTTCAAGTAATATTTGTCTAAGCAGCTGAACCAATTTCCTAGTATAACATGACATGCATGATCGAATAGGTACATACATATCGTTACGTCATATAAATATGTATAACTGTATACCGTTGCTTCAACAAAATTTGTAGATATTACCTTCAAGTTATACGTTAAACTCGCTACGTACTCCTAACAAACAACCAAGGCCAACCTCTGAATATTCACACCAGAGTTCACCGTGTCAGCAAAGAAGAGGAATGTAGGAAAATTTCGACACACAGAGTTGCTTGTGTCGCTAGTTGGAATATAGGTAAGAGTAACACTATAATGGCGGGCGGCGCGTGCGTCGACTAACTAACCCAACACGCTCACGTCAAACAACTAAGGAATTTCACTCGTATATGAGAAACAAAGATGAGGCTTTTTAGTGTATACTGCCTAATTGAACCAGTAATGAGATGGGCACAGGATAGGTTGAATGCAGGTGCACGTCAAAAGGATTTTTGATGTTTTTCAACATAATATTCACGACATAGAGGTAACATTTTCATCCTTCTACCAGTTTTATTATTAAACACTAGCTAATGCCCGCGATTTCACTCGCATATTGAAAGACTTTATGAGATAAAAGTCCTTCTTCAAGGCCATCTTTATACCAAAATTCTTCAAGGGTTTAGGAGTGAAAACATAACAGACAGACAAAGTTACTTTTACATAAATTTATAATATTAGTATGCATTATCAAAATCGTCCACATTTTACCTGGATAATAGGACCATTTAATTAATGGACTCTTAAACCCAGAATTTATTTTAAAGAAATTTCGTCTCAATACACTCCTAAAAAAGTTCAAAACTCATAAATTTTTGTATAATACTTCCTACCTGTTTTGGGAACTAATAAAATAGTATATCAACTACTTATCAACCTACGCAATGTGGGGTCATCTAGTGGGACGGGTTACGATTCCGTGTCGCTGGACAAGAAGAAAGTTCAGTCCATCCACTTGTTTATAAACATTCAAATTTAAAGCAAGTAAATGTTATTTAATAGTAAAGGAAAAAATTCAATCGCGGGCAGGATTCGAACCTGCGTCTTCTGGTTTGATATACCAGACGCTCTGACCTCTAAGCCACCGCGAACCCTACCCGCATGATTGAATGGTTGAATTTTTTCCTTTACTATTAAATAACTTAATAAACTTAGCATGGAAAATGCAAAAAAATCACAAAAAGATAGCAAGTAAATGTTTCTTAAAAGTGTAATAATATTTCTTTTGATGCACTATACATATCAATAAAACAATGAATGTTAACATGATAATAACCATGTTTGTTTTTAAAGCAGTCAAAATTACGTTATACTGCCGTCAGAACAACATTAAACTTTAAAATCTATTCACAATAAGCACTAATATCTATAGATTTCATTCCCACTTTTCTTAAATCCTGCTTTTAATTCTTGTTTAATACGATGTTTAGATCTTCACACGTTTCTCCATTCTACTTGTTATTGGCTGAATTGTCGTTATCGGCAAACATGCCATAAAAAAGCTCTATTCAAGTAGAGCTTTTCAAGAAGAGACTGAAAGACTGAAAGTGTTTGAAAAATCATTTTATTCTTTGCACAAGTGCAACTTCTTGAGTCACATAGAAGGCCATCAAACGATAGTAGATATGAGACTGCCATTCTTTTCAAGGCCCAGGGATGTTGATCGACCCTACCGTTTAAAAAATAGGTTTCTTTTGTATGAGGTGATGTTCTAAGTCATACCTAACTAACTTACCTAAGCAATAACGACTTCTTGTACATAATGCCGGTTTCATTATTTGGCCAACATACAGTCAGCGATTTCATTTAGATGTAAGTTACAGGCCTTTGTGTTGAGTTTCCATCGTTTAAAATCTAATTGGTCTAACTAGTTAGTATTCAAAATCGATTTCAGATACAATTTACTCAATAGCAAAATTGAATTAGAATGACTTTGAATTTCTGTATGGTCCTATTGTAGTTTTTTGGGTACTTTTTGTTCTGATCCTCTCGAGGTTCATTCCTCTCTTTCGGGAATTGTGATTGTCCTCCAACTTTATTCAAAACCATCAGGGACTGATGGTTTTTTTTTATAAATAGCTGAGTTTATAATGATCTCGTATGTCCGAGTTGAAGCTATGCTACGGACGCCATGCATCACATTTTTTAAATGCAAAGTCGTAACGGTTATACTAATGATGACTTGATCATCATCCATTACGTTGGAGTTCTCGGCAAGTATATCCGCAGTTACCTGTAGTTTGTGGCAGCCACTAAGATGTCGACGGAGGATCGTCGACATCTTATCTGATTATATCGACGGATCGTCGTCGGAGGGAAAACTCTCCAACATGGCGGTAGATTCGTCAAAACTAATACCAAAATGTACTGCAGAAGTAGTAACTAAACTACGATACTGTACTGGACTGGTTGTCGCCAACTATTTAAAGGATACAATTATCACACCTTTCCAAAACCGATCATTAACCCGATCGTAGTTTTCAGAGCTGCTTAAACAACCTTCAGTCGACAAGTCGAGCATCGTTCAAGATTGAGTCGATGTGGTGTCTAATCTCCAGAATGCTCTGTTTAGTTTTGTTTCGAGTCGTGAGCGGCGAGAGAGCGAGATGCGCTGATACCAGCCGCACGACGACGCCTGGCCACGACCGAAGATATCGCGTCTATCTGACGTTCGCGCACTCGTTCATTTTTAATTTTGATATACAGCCTTTATTGTTGTCGATGCGTCAATATTCCGAACTGAGATAGAAGTAGGTTCAAATCGTGAATCTACAGAGAAAACTTCCAAGAAACTAAAGCATACCCAAGCTACGCAGTATGACCGTTCAATTCCATTCCAAAGATGGCCATAATTTGAAAAACTTCTAAGTACCTACATCTTATTATCTTATATCTTATGGTTGGATGCTATTATTATGCCATGCCATTGCTCCATCTTTCTTAAAGTATGTCAGAATATATAATTTATTAATATTATTATATTAGTTGACTTATTAACATTTGAATTTCTAAGAACTTTTCCGTTAAACAAAATCCTTAAGCAAATTCTGTGGACGATTTGCAATCTTCAGAATAACTGTCATATTTTGATACTAATTTGATTGCTTCAATGAAGGATAGAAAGTGAAACATCCAACAGGTTTTCATAGTAGGGCTTGTACGACCATGAACTTCCTGTGTGTTGTTATTGTGTGTATCCGTCATAAACTCGGCCCGCGGTAGACCGCCACCTTCGTGGACTAAAACTGTATCATCTAAGGCAAATAAAACTTTAACGTAAAAGGCAGAAGGTTGGGTTTCATTAATCAATAAGTATACCATCACTACGCCTTTAAGAGTAGTTGCAAATAGGATTTTATAAATAAAGCGATAAAGTTGTGTTTAATGTGGGAGAGGCGAATTGAAAATAACAGCTATTACAAGTAAAGTAAGTACTGTAATAACAGTTTTTTCATGACATAAAATTCAAATTTTGCATTTACTACTGAAGTTGGTACCTTTTTACACGTGTACTGAATAAATATAGGAATTAGCTTTTGTTTCAAAAACCTATAATGTATGCTAGTTTGGGAAACGCTTATATAAGTGTTTTTGTCTATATCTAAAATAAAAAGAAACCATACAAACTTAAATTTGATTTTGCTATGTACCGATAGCAAGAAGTGTAGATTTATGAAACTATATTTATGCAAATCAAGTGGTTACGAAGCGGTGTTCCGCGTAGCCGACATTTATACACAAGTATAAATATTCAGGTATCACTTAGCCTATGCAAATATGCAGGACCTCGGCACGTTATACCAATCACGTACCAAATGATATAATATTTCGCTTGACAACAAGTGACGCATTCCGTATCAAGTCTTAAAGTCATAAGAACCGTTCATTTGTTTCTAGTTACACGGCGATTTGAATAGAAACGAGGATTTACTTATTCTTTTGCATGTCTGAGTGCTTGTTATGAAATCGATTCAGGCGCCAACGCTCCCAAGTTAAGTTCATAATATTACTTTATGTCAAGATTTCAGTATATTTCTTTATTAATTGATTTAGGAATATGATATTGAATCCTTTATTTGAACATACCTAATCGCTGCCTCGCAGCACTGCCTCTACGCTCCGTCTACGCATCGTCTAGGTAGCCTCTAGAGGTTGTCTACGCAATGACTACGCCGACTCTACGTAGTGTTTACGCCGTACATAGATACTTCCCGCCCAATTTAATAAACCCGAATAATCAAATGAGAACATTTAAGTTTTATGTCAGAATATAACATATAAGAACGTCGAGAAATTGTAATTCACTCAGTTTATGGTATTGAGGAATTTGTTAATTAGAGGATTGATCGTTGTTTTTATTGGTCATATTTTTTATTTGATCGTATAATGTTTTATTAGATGGTACCAAGAACAAGTAATTAAGTAGTATGTCTCATCGCTCAAAGCAAATTGTCCAGAACGCAACCAATCTATTAGAAATGGAGTAGAAAATACATATATAAGTAATGACTATATCCTTACTATAGCGTAGCTTTTGAATCCGTTATGATCTCGCGTGCGGAGGTTTACAAGGCTTATCGAGTGGCGCCTTTATCAAGCTCCTAAATTATTAGAATCTACTTAAAATATGTTATTCACGATAACGCGCAGTGATCGGTCCGGTATCGATGTGTTAGATAAGCGAGGTTTTAGACCATCTCGTATCGATATACAAACACTGCTCCCGTCCATGCTTGTATTGCAAACAGAATCGAGAAGTAAACACAAACCAAACGATGGATAGGTACTGTGTATACAAAAATCGATGATTTTTATCAGTTTAATATTGAAATCGATGTTTATATGTACTGTATTGCTATCTATTCTCGGAATTCTGTCGTAAAACAGAATGATTGGTCGAAACGAGAATTCGATGCATTATTGTGGGTAAAATGTTCGTAATATAAACACGTTTGGATTTTAATTTTGCTTTTAACGACGTGATTAGGTGCATCAAGCAAGCCTTTAAAATTCTCGAAATAAGTCGAATACGACTAAGTTGAATACCTTTACTTGAATAACTGTAGTAAAATGCTTAAGGGTCCGGCGGAGCTTGAATTGTTCACAAAAACGTAATACCGAAATAAATCGTAATCCAGACAATATTCTACCAAATTATGTTACTTTTCGGATTTGGATACCGTGAATCTACGTTCCTCCGGTACTATTTCGTCTACTACTATTTCGCTTTAAATAAAAGACCGGAAAATCGTTCCAAGCATGGTAAAGTTATCAAAAATTGCATTCGCTTACATTTATTTCCAATGAAGTATTTTGGATGAAATGGCAGAGTAGGAACCTAGATAAACGGTATCGGAACCCGAATAATAACAGAATTTGATTTAATTGTGTTTGAGTTACCATTTATTTCGGAATTACGTTTGTAAGAGAAATTCGGTTCGCCGGAGTCTTATTAAGTCATTCCGTGGTACATATATGTAACTGAATACCTACTTAGGTATTTATAGCCGATATTGACTGCCTCATTCGTCTAGTGCTCCCAAGCGCGATTGCTACGCTATCCAGGACGGGTTCGATCCCCGGGTGGAGCATAGTGATATTGGGATTTTCTATGAAATTCTCAATATCAGCGGAATCTCGATTTATGCCCGGTTAATGGCAATAGACTCGCCCCCTATTACATGGGACCTAAACATACCGGCGAACTGTGGGTGTACATTATTAGTACGCCTATGCCTCAACCTTCGGGGAATACAGGCGTGATGGTATGTTATGTTATAGCCGATATTTAAATAAATAATATTCGAATCAATGCTTCCTATGTAATGTAATGTTCCAAAAGCTTTATTGCGAGTTTACAAATATTGGTTCTTAAATTATAATTCATGTATTATGAGTAATTTGAACAACAGTCCAAACTAGAAGCCATAATACCTGTACATACCTAACTGCAATTACACCATGTATAAGTCATTAGGGTGGTTACGCAAAACATTCCTCCGTACACAAACTAATACGATATTAATAGCGGAGATTAGACTAACTGGTTCTTAACCAACACCCGTCATTTATATTAAATCATAATCAGTGTCAGTTTGAGCTCAAATCCAGCACTTTGTTTCCAATAAGATTCGTTGCTTAGCCACTCAGTGTCAGAAAAATCTGACGCTTAGCTGCAAAGGCCTGTATGGAAAACACTCAATCTATTGCGCACTCAAGTAAGTGCTCTGGCTGTTTTGGTCAAGCTTAAATAAGAACTATTCGATGGTAATATTAACAATTAGAAACATTTGAAAATACTTAGTATTGTTAAGAAACGGGAAATATTGACTTCATTTTTGAACAATTTTGACTGAAGTTTTAATTAACCCATAGAAAAAGCCTTTGTCATCGCCGTCTTGGGAAACAGAGTCAATTCTCCTATTTTACATACGAAAACAAGTCAGTGTCATCTGAGCGTCGCATGCGTCGCTTGCACGTTTCATAGAAATACCAGCGCCTAATCGGTTCGCGGTATCGGAGAAAACTCGATGGCGTCGTGTTAAAACAATTTTACACGTTCCAAGCATCGGACGGTTCAGAACATGTTTTGTACGGACCCTCTTTATTAGGACCTGTTGCTTCGTTTTGGAGCTAGAAAACTCATTAAGTTTTCCACACGTAAAAATGTGGATATATTCTTTCCGTCCGGTTTTGGTCTACATTATTGTAACCGCCAAATCATTTATGCGTATTAATTAATGTAAATAGTTTGTATAAACAGGCGAAAAAAATATTCCATGGGCTTATCTTTTTAAACGTTCATAGAAATTGTGTAGGTATTAACTTTGTTTTTTGAACTCGATTTCCTGTCGAGGAATTTGAATGCTCATTTTAATTAATTAATAATACATTTCTCATTCGTAAATAATCCTTTTACGAAAACACATTTTGCTAAAAACAAGCATGCGAAGACCGTTTGGATATTCTTGCATATTCTTGTTCTAAAATGCTAGGTATCACAAAAATTTATATTATACATAATTTGAAAGTCACGCCTCAAGCCAAGCATACATAAAAACCTGAATCCATCGCATGTGGAGTCATTTATAATGCTGATAATGATAGGTGCCCTGAACATTTTGGCACGGGCCTAATTTTAACGGATTTTATACAAAAATCAGCAATTTGCCGCACGCATTTGCGTTGCCAATGACCTTATTGACCATGTACGGCGACGATGGTGTTAACATGGTGTGGTCCTAAATGAATTGTGATGAAAGTTTGTCAATTCTAGATTATTTGTTTCGAAATTTTTGCGTCAGATTCCTCAAAGAATATATGCTTTCAAAGATTATGCAACAAGTGCAAATCAATTAATATTTTTCCTCAATATCGTCTGTCTGTAGGAATGTGGCATTATGGCACATTACGTAAAGTAAAACATTCCTAAGTACCCTAATGTGATGTGACATTTGACATTGCTATTGATTATGTAATTTTCTTGTACATAACTCGTAGAAAAGGACAGATCTATTCTATACTTTACCCGTGCGGAGACAGCTAAGATTTTTTTTTATATGTGATCTAATTATCCACCTGCCTGGCTTTAGCTAGTATCCTCACAGTAATACCAGCGCCAAACAGTTATAAAGATAGAAAATACAATACTTAAATTGTCTGCTCGATCTTAGACCATTACTCTTTCCAAGTGACAGGTACCTCAATCAGCATCAAATACTTTGAGACAAACAGACTACATAATTATCGTAACTTTTAAAGAAATTAAACATTATCTTAATTATATAAAATTCAAATCAGAATAACAATTGCTGTGTTCATTCTGAAATATCCCTTCTGTCATTGAGATATTTCTTAATCGTTTAAATAATTTTGAGCCGTTCCACGTCTAGATATCTCTGATGCTGGCTGTACTATATAAAAGCTTTGACGATATCATAAACTGTTACTCAGGCCTAAATAAATCAAATTCCTTATACATAATTAAATATCACTTCATCAAAAAATACGAAATCATGGTTCTACGAAAAATTTGCATACATTCGCTTTCTCAAGATTCCAGTCGCCTCCGCCAATTTGTTTGCTATATCCATAGATGGCATAATCGCGCAAACATTTTCAACTCCTTCCATCAAATTCGACTCGTTTTATGATGTTGTTTTGATACCATTATGAGTTTTATAGGATACTAGCTGTTGCTTGTGATTTCACTTGCGTACCAACGGGCTCTTTAAGACAAAAGGCAGCCTAATAATGTCCTTCTTTAAGGTTAATGTATAAACCTTACCTTTTGAAAATAAAGCAGGAACTTACAGTTATACTTGATTCTTGATTTAATGTTCTAATAACCAATGAATATTGTAAAAAGGTTATTACAATATTCATCATTTATTAAATGGACAGTCTTTTCTTATCAAAATTAAAAAGTTTATAGTCTCAATCATTTCTAAAAAGTTAAAGCAGTGATACCCAAAGTTGTCTATATCGACTCCCAGGGGTCCACAACGACCTGAATATAATGGGGGTCCATGAGATGAAATGGTTCCACGTTATAGGTCCGGCGGAGCTTGAATTGTCCACATAAACGTAATACCAAAATAAATCTTATTACAAACAATATTTTATTAAATTGTGTTATTATTTTGATTCGGATACCGAAAAGGTATTCGGTAGTAGTATTAGATGACGTGGTAACGGAACCAATCTAGGTTCTTTCCGTACCATTTCGTCTACGACTACTTTACTGGAAATAAACGACCGAAATATCTTTTCAAACTTGGTAAAACTATCAAGAATTGCATTCGATTGCATTTATTTCCAGTGAAGTATGTTGGACGAAATGGTAGAGTAGGAACCTAGAGTCTAGTATCGGAATCCGAATAATAACACAATCTGATTAAATTGTGTTTGTAGTTACGATTTATTTTGGTACTACATTTGTGTAGGAAATTCGGTCCGCCGGACTCATAACGGTCTCATTTAAGCAGGTCGTAATTTTAATTTTACCTATACATGAAAGGAATTATCATCATTCATTATATCATTCATAATTCATCATTAATTATATCATTCATACACGGATAACACGGGTACTTATATGTAATAATAATAAAATAATAAAATAATAAATAATAATAAAAATGACAAGTTACAAAATAGAATTAAAAGTAGTATTTAACTCAGAGGTCCCCGAACTTTTTTATCTCGTCTTCCCCATAGTGCATAGCGCACCTCTGTTTCCCCTTGTGTTTCCAGAGAACTTGGAAAGGAATGTTTTATAAGCGTAAACATATTGAGAAAATCATTGTACCTAAATACTGAGTTATCTTGTATTCCTACCTGTGATATAATCGTCCATGACCGATCGTAATAGATTGCATTTATAAGTGCTAATTTGCCGATCATACCATGCCTACGTAATCTAATGAGGCTAAATTTGAAGCATAATTTCACGAGTTTTTTACTCGTAAATTCGTTGGTGGATTTTTCTTATTTCACTAATTAGTGAAAATGGTAAAATACATTGGATTATTTTTCTTTTTACCAAGTTTATTCATGACCATATCTTCGGTACTTCCTTTATTCTTTCTTCCTTTATCTTTATTTCGAAAAATTACAATGAAGGATATGAAACATTTCATGCCAAATTATTGCCAGTAGAAAAGATAAAATAAGTTTATTTATCCCTAGATAGAAATCTAAATTTATTTTGCAATAATGTTATAAAGTTACAAATGCTTTTTTAATCGACTTCAAAAAGAAGGAGGTTCTCAATTCGACTCTGTTTTTTTGTGTAGATATGCGCGAATATTCCGTCAATAATGAACCGATTTTGATGATTATTTTTGTGATCGGTAGGTTATACTTCACAGGTGATCCCATAAAATTTTGGACAAGATCTGATTACAAAATTTAGAACAAAATGACAATAACACTTGACAATGACAACAACGACCGAGTAAACGATGACGTCATCTTATCCGTAAAATTCTATTCGCTACCCAAAATGATGAAATAAAATAACTTTCAAGAATAAGTAAAACCGCCTTCAAAATCATAAAAAATTATGTTATGTGCGAAACAGTTTCGGAAGTCGGTGGCGAAATCAAAAGTTGCGATCAAATCGAAGGCACCGACTTCAGAAACGGTTTCGCACATAACATTACTTTTTATGTTTTTGAAGGCGGGTTTACTTTTTCTTAAAAGTTATTCCAAGCAAGGACTGTATAATATCTTGTTTATAAATATTGCATTAGTGGGATTTCCCGCCAATTTCCTTCCAAGCGTTATGTTTTCGTTCAATAAAAACAGACATGGCCGGCTGCGAAACTACTTGAAAGGACTGTGTGTTTTAATATTTTACAGTTTATCAGTTTACCCACTTAGTTATCAGTGTCAACGACACTTAATCTTAGCCCACTATCATTATCTAGTTAACTCATACATTAAATTACATTTTGGGTCATTATGGACTGTTGGCTTTCGGAGTACAGCGCATTTGTTGTTTAGGTACTGGTAAAAATATTAAAAATAAGCATTTTGAATTGTACTGTACTGTACTGTATTCTTATCCTGTACCTAACTTGAATACTTACCAGTTTTATGCTTTTCAGTTGATCTTCTCAGTCTGGCTTTACTTTTTTAATATTCGTTTTATTTTACATATAAAAGTAACTTCTAATTATTAGATATCGCAGTTATAAACTTGCAGCTACATAGAAAACTTGCTACTAAAACGATAAACATCCATCTAGGGAACGCCGAGAGTTCCAAGAAAAGGTCCCGACGGAGGCTGCGCCGGCGCTTGAAAGAGATAAAAGCATTCATCTAACACACGCACGAGCAGGACAAAAAGTCAAGTGGATTACCTTCGCGACTAGTCTGGTACATTAATGTTATTTAAGCACTGTAAAGGTTTTTTGTTTCGGTGTACTTATGCACTTTACAAATGTTTATGTAATTTTGTGAGTCCGCGAATATTTTCGTCGGTTATATGTAGATTGCTAAGAAACCTCTTTTGGGTTTGTCTCTAGCGTCTTATTTAATTTTTGTTCATGATAATCAGCAACAATCCTCTTTTTATCTAATATAATGTCATTAACAACAACAGTCGTAGAAGGACGTCAAAAGATACCTAAATACCAAGTCATTCGAGTATCAAGGATCATAGGTATGGAAACCTGGTGCTTGCTTCTTTGAATGACGTCAGCGTTCTTCCCACGTGGCAACAAAATTACCGCTTGGTCCATACTTGCAAACAATTCGCTTCTAATAAAGAACATAGATACAATCAAATTGGCACCTTATTTCAAGTCGATTAAATATTAAATGCATCAACCATTTTTAATCAGTAATAAGTTTGAAGCAGCAAGGCACGCGTCGATTGCAACACCGTAGAGCGACTGACGACGTAACTACATTTTCAAAACGGTACATCAGCCCTGTATTATACTAAAATAAACCCAGAGTAAACTGATGTAAGGTTGAAGTTACGATGTGACCGCGAGACGAAAACTAGACGCGATGATCACCGTCAACCTACATGGTATTAGGCAACTGCATCATCAACCGACGGAATACAAAAGCTTCGAATCCAATCCAAAATATTCATAGCATATGACTTTTTTACGTGGTCTGGTAATATGACATTGCAACGGTGGACCGTAGGTGTATTTATTCAATATTTAAAGGCTTTTTGACTGAGCGGGGGCGATGGTTTGATAATGCAACTGTGTCAAAGGCTGCTTCTATGGGCTATAAAGATACATCCGGTCTTTACATCGCCAAACGAGACATTAATGAGTCTTATACAATTTTAACAGGTGTGGATCGGAAGCTCGTAGCTGTAGCACGTAGGCGGACTGCTTTCTGTAGCGTCAAGCCGATAAGACAATATTTTTTCCCTGAGTCGACCACTTTGTCCATATAACAGAAATTAGAAACATAAGAAGGTTTTATTGGTTGTAATAGATGGAGTGACTGAGGGATGTTAAACGATTACAGGGCATACCCACAGCCTGATGGTCGGACGATATTGTGAGGAATCAGTAGACGTGACTTACACAAGATCGGCAACAGTGGGATTTTGAAAAGGCCTTCACTCAGCTGTCGCCCTGTGGGTGTTACTGACTGAATATATAGATAGCTAGGACAAACCTCCTTGTGTAGTTCTTTCCCCGCAAAAAGTTTTATTATATTCGGGTTTGGAAGGTATCGGTTCTGGGCCTCTGTGAAGTTGCGGTATAAACGTCAAAACCTCAAACAATCTCGGCTATCCGCCTACAAGTAGAAACAATATGTAAGTAACATTTTCCAAAAGAAAACTTGAAGTCAATTGAGCAGTCGTAACACATATAAAATCTTACTAGCTTCTGCCCTCGACTTCGTCTGCGTAAGCTTTATAATTTTGTCCGATTTGGATAGAAAATATGCTATGTATTAGTCCAAGCTATAAACTATTTGTGTGAGATGGCTTCTTCTTCGTGGAAGAGAATAAAATAGCGCAACCCTATCAAGAGTAGTGATGCAACATTCCAACCCTATGCTAAACGCCTGAGTAAACCTTCCTAGGCATATGTACAGTCGCGGTCCAAAATGTTTACCACAATAATTATAGAAGCGGCGGTTGCCTAATGGTTAAGACTTTGGACTTACAATCATGTGGTTGCCGGTTCGAAACCAACCCATTGCACTACCGACGTGAACCCACTCGTAACACAAGTATTTAGCTTAGCACGAGGGGTTAACAAGAATACTAGTAGTGTGCGACCCACATTCATAGTACCCTCTTTTTAAAAAAGAAAAGAGAGAATGACTATCTTTTGACGACAATCATATAGTTCCTCTTCATATCCAATGACAGAGTGCGGTAATTAGTGACTAGAGTAGTTAAATGGACCCCAAGTTGTTGTTGGTTGTACCAAATATGTGCGGAACCAGATGGTCGGTGTGCGCTTTAATACCGGTACTGACGCATATGGTGCGATTGCCGATCCCAACATACTTGGGAAATGATGCTCGGGGATGTCGGCAATTATGAAGCTAGGAAACGATTATTCAGACTTGTGCTAGTTCCTATAAAGTATTCCATTGATATTTTTGCTCTTAGAAAAAAATATTTAAGCGAGAATATGATAGATCACGTTGCTTCTTAGACTGCTCAATATGAACATTATTTAAGGCCAAGTAACAAGAAACCTGTGTAAAAATAATATTCTAGAATAATGTCTCAGTATGCAGTACGACTCGTTTCTCGTAAGCCTTGCAAAATACCACGAACTCACAAATCAACTTTTATACAGCCATTCTTTATGAAGTCGTAGAATTTGGGAGAGGTGCGGTTCTACATAACATAGGACATAACTAGCACATAACATATCATACCATCACGCCTGTATTCACCAGTTTACCAGTCCTCCAGTTTACCAGTATGTTTTGATCCCCTGGGTGCGAGCCTCGGCCACAAATACAAACTCCAAGCTGCCGCTGAGAATTTCAAAGAAAAATCCAATAATTCTTTGTTTATCCTGGAAATCGAACTCTGGACCTCAATCGTAGCAGCTTAGGAGAAAATAGCCTAATGAGGTAGAGTGCTCAAGGACAAAAAAAATAAAACCAAAATAACAATTTCCTTGATCCCCATTGATCCCTTTGACTATTTGAATCTCATTCAGCAATATAAAGACTCGCCTAACTCAAACCGAAATCTCTCATTATTCCTCATTGAACCCGAGATTCTAACAAAATCCGGTAGTATTGAAGTGTCAGCGGGTCAGATGCATGGACCTCGATGAAGGTACACAATGGAGCGTGAACAAGTATAACTAAGTATACAGTTTTGAGTGTAACGTTGCGGGCACACTTTCGACCTGCGTGGGCGCAGGGCAATGTTACAAGTTATAAGAGGTAGCGATTTAGGTTTATGTTTTTATAAGAAACTCAGCTGCCAATTTATATTCACATTATAAAATTATATATAGTGACAAACCCATAGCTAGAGATATTATAATGTGTATGTATACAATTCTTTATGTGACTGGTTCACTGTAATCCTATAAGTAAGTAAAATAGTAATTATGAACTGTACTGTTTCATTGTCGCACCTTTATAAAAAAAATATAGAAAAAACAAAATTACGTCGTGGGACGCAATAGCCCTGATAATAGGACTAAAAGATTTAGGACTAAAAGTATACGCAATAAAGTTATTTTTGCTATGCAACTTGTTCCTTATAAATATAGAGACTAGTCTACCTAATATATAATAATCGCCTACCACTCTTTGCTTGAACCACACATAAACATAATCCCTGTGCAGAAGAGTGGGGGGAATATAAATTTCCTAAAGAAAGTATCACGTGGGTTACGGCGCGTGCCATGTTACGAAATGAATAATAAATAACTGTAGATACAGACACACTTCAATATTACAGTAGGTATTATGAAAGTTTATAAACGAATATATATATATATATATATATATATATATATATATATATATATATATATATATATATATATATGCTATTGCTATATAATATATATATAATATAGCTTAGTTACTAGACTATTATACTGTACTGACATAGTTCTCGAATTCGAATCCAAAAACGTGGTGGACTAGAATATACATAGTCCAATACATATCATTCAAAGAGGAGATTTTCTGTGTGTTGGACTATATTATATTGGACTATATATTAAACCATACCCTGCAAAGGGGCAGTAAATAAGATGACGATGATGATACAAATGGGTTTTCGGATCTTTATACCTACCATCACACCTGTGATACAAATCAGATCAAGCAGAGAGGTTTACACCTACGGTTTACCGGTATGTTTGATGGGGGGCGAGTCAAAATCCGAGCTGCTACCGAGAATTTCATAGAAAAACCCTATAACACTTTGCTCAACCTGGGAATCGCACCCTCTAGCATAGCAGTCGCCCTTACGACTACTAGACTAATGAGGCAGAAATCAGCAGAATAGGTAAATGAGAATATAAATGTTACTTTTTTAGCAAAATCTTAGAACTCTCGCGACATTTGAACCTACTTCCAAACATCATCATCATCAATGAGGCGCCCTATTGTATTTAACGTAAGTCATATACTTATAATCTTTATGTATGTGGTTCGCAGAAGTCAAGTAAATGAAACATTCATTGTAATTCAATCACTTTAAACGTAACCGCACTTTGCTTAAACGATAATATTTATACTAAATACTACCTATCGTAATCATATGCAAATAACTTTATGTTTATTCTCCTTGGCCCGTTAAACGTTGATGTTTCCTATTGATATCCCGAATATTCACGGTTTATTTACAAAGACACCCTTGTTTGTATCCATGGAGACACGCACTGATAAATGACCTTGAGCTGATATTATTTTGAGGTAAAACCTACATTCATCTGCCTTGTCAATCATATTAATAAACAATAATTCTACATAGTACTTATTCATATTTTCAAAGTCAAATTGATAGATATATTTTGGGATTGTTCCCAGTCCAAAATTCCAAAGCCCAGAATTCCAAGGAACAAAGCCAAAACAAACCCTATTAATACTGATTGGAGAGTCTATTACGCTTAGGAAAAAAAATAAGTTACATCCATACATCATTCATAATGTACAAATTTGACCCGATTTTTCAACTTTCTTAAATATAAATATATTTATTACTAAATCTAAATCTAATAAAATCGAAGGCTTTAGAGCTAAATGTTTCGGAAACATATAGGTACGATTACCTATCTACAAAAAATTACTCACAAGTCATGAACAACTTGTAGAGCAAGAGTACCTACCTAATCATTTCATAAAGACACACATCAAAACATTATAGTTGACATTAAAAGGAGGCACAGAACTCGATGGTCTGTGTTTTTGTTGTACATGTTGCTTACGTAAATTACAAATAATTCTATCAACCATGTCGTATATTTCAATTTGAATAAAAATATTCTAGTAAGCCATTTTTAATTTAGATTCTGAATTCGTGAATGAATTATGTTAAACCGGAATAATTAAAGCAGAACCTGTTCATTGAAATAAACGGATCAATAAAATTTGTACCTGACTAGCAATTGGTATCTCCACCCTACTGCTATTAAAATAGGACACGGGAAGCTATAAGGTCACACGACTTGAGTAAGTGTAATATTGACACAGAACCGTGATTTTTTTGGAACTTTGAATATACAAGTTACCGATATTGAGTCCTTGTACAGCGAATATTACGCAAGACACAAGTTACATACAATTAATTATAACCAGGTACCTACGTTTTTTGTTAATTACAACGTTAATAACAAGCTATTATATTTAAACAAAATCATGCCTTTGACAACTACCTACGCAAAGAAGCTTCTATTGATAGACACATAATAAGTAATTATCGTAATAAATAATTATAAAGCGTCTGTCAATAGACGAATTAGAGGGTTTTAAAATATAATTACCCTTTTTATTAATTATCTCTATTAACTGTGTTATGCATACATATACGGCCTAAAACTTTGAGCTACACCTTAGAAATATACAAACGTCTTTTGTATCTGTGGGACTGTTTAAATTTCGAATGTTACGTCAGGGCCAAATTCGCGCCTAGACTAGGTTGTTGTTATTTTTTAATGTTTCATGTAGGCTGCGCCCACACTTACCATTGCCTCGTAGTGTTAAAAAGAATCGTGGGCTAGTTGTAAATATCACTAATAATAATAATAATATAGTTTATTTCAAGTAAATACTTAGCTATACATTTACAGACACTTAGGAATACCGCTTAAAACTACGTTCAGTGAACATCTGTGTCTGAACTAGATAACTGAATATCTGTGCTTCAGACAACAGCACTCTTCCTATAAGAAATTATGTCATAAAAGCCAAGACATGTACATTGGTTGTATAGCAATAAATTACAATTAAATACTAACAATGTCTCATAGGAAATTAATGAAGTTATAATTCTAGTGTGAAGTGTGAGATGTGAAAGCCTCCTTGTGTGTAGAATGTTAATGTGTGAATGCGTGTAGGAGGTGGAGTTTACATTTCATTTAGGTACATTAAGTAAGTTTTCGGTTTCATCATAATCAAGTTTGGAGATATATTCAAATATTTTTTTCTTGCATTCTTTATTATTCAGATTTTGCACGTCAATACTTTTACTCAGCTTATTATAAAGGTATGGTCCCAAGAAGTGGAAATATTTATTCGCAAAAATATGCTTAAATTTTGCTAAGCAGCTCATTTAACAAAAGGAACTTTATGGACCGGTGATAAGGTTTAATTTTATTATAGGTGGTAAATAAAAATCGACTATAGTTTTAAATTATGGCGACCCACGCACCCCCTCAAAAACTTTTATTTCGCAATTAACACGAAGGATACTACTACTTTCGCTTAGCTATTCTTGGGGATTTTTAACAGCTGGCATATTCGTTTTTTAATTATTACGAATTACTGTGTAATTTTACAACAAATTAGTTATTAGTTGCTTGTATTTTAGAACGATGCCACGTTGCGATGATAGCTGTTGAGCGGCATGTTGATTTAGGAGTCAAATCTATGCCTAAACTTGGTTTTCACAATTTCATTGCTTAACTATCAAGCAACAACTCTGTCCGTACCTTTTCACGTCTAAACCATTTAACCGATTTTCATAAAATTCGGCAAGAAAATTCATTGCATTCTGATGGTGGACCTAAGCTACCGTTTGTCTCAAAAACTGCTTTGAGGGATATTGCGGACAACCGCTAGTATCCCATAAATATTAAAAGAGCCTCCACGAGTAAGGATATCAGAACATTAGAGAATAATTATTTTTTATTTATAATATTTTAGGCTAACATCTTTAAAGATATACATTTTAGTGAAAGAAAAATCAATCTCAGGCAGGATTCGCCCCTGTCATCCTTCCCGTTAGTAGTTAGTCCTGGAGCGGGTCTCGGTAGCGTCAGGTTTACTTAACCGGAGGGATGCATGCTTCCATGCTTTATATCCTGCCTAAAATTGAATTTTTCTTTCACTGTTTAGGTATGTTTCTAAAGATGTTTATTATCGTTTTATCTGAGGTTATCAAATTGACGACACTTTTGGCGTAGCGGCTAAGCGATCGACTTCTGCGCCACGTGTTGTGGGTTCGATCCCTGCACGCAGCATAAGTATATGTGTATGATTTAGAGATAGTTGTTCCGGGTCTAGGCGTTTGTGTATGTGAGATCTTGTGCTTGTAAACGATAAACGAACGACACAGGAGAAAATCCTAATGTGGGAAAACGTTTTTTTTTATAAAAAAAACGTTTAACTAAAAGCTAAACTATTGCTTTAATGGTCTAAGAGTTTTAAGACAAATATATTAAAAATATTATTACCAAAGGTGTATTGTATCTTTATTCCGCAATAATATTACTGAAACAGATCTCCAGACAAAAATGTGAAAATTCATTGATCCTTATCTAAAATTTACTTTTTACATAGCAATAGCACTCTTATCGTACAGCCTAAAGCGAATAAGCGTAGCATCAAGTACACGAGGCAAAAGTGTAAAACAACGTGTACGTACCGCCTCCCGGGTCGAATCTGAGGGAATTTTAACGACCCGTCCAACAAGTTTCGTTGCTTAATGCGTGTGCCTAAAGGCCTAAATGAACCTCTCAACGGATTCATATCTTATTAATTGGTACTCGTGACTTCGTTCAGGGGAATACTTTCGTATAGTACACACTTCGACTAAAGTTTTGACTATAATTTTAGTTGATCGATATACATAGGTGCTGATTTCTCTTACAGGACTTGGTGCAATTGTAAATATTGACGATTAAAAATATCTAGGTAGTCTAGTTTGATTAGAAGCCTCAAAAGCCTTTTTTTAGGGTCCCGTATCTGAAAAGGAACCCTTATAGGAACATTTTGTTGTACGTCTATCTGCGTTGTTGTCTCTTAGAGCTTTCATAGCTTATAAACTTAATAATAAAATAATGTTATTAATTTTGGTGCAAGTAGCAAGTTTTTAAGGAAGCTTCTATTTGCGAGTCAAACTCGCACTTGTCCGGGTTTTCTTCGCCTGGCGTTTAATCGCGGCGTGATCGCGGCCCATATTTGATTGGCAATTGTTTTCTGGACACATTAACTCGCGAGTATGTCGAATGCTTCTATAGATTTTTTTTTAATTGAGAACGCGAATCCTTGCTAAGATTTAAGAAAGTTTAAAGCTTTACAGGCAGACACTTAGAATGCAAATATCTGTGTAGTTAGAAAGGGGTACACATTGTTCTGTTACTTTTAATTGCCAATACTGTCTCACTATATTGTGCCATATGCAATGTATAGCCTACAAATAAAAATCCTGCAATCTGTGTGAAGGCATGGAGATTTAATAAAATACTAGCTGTTTCACTCGCATCGCAAATGGAGGGTCAGAGGAATTGACCACCGACCCTCCCTCTGAGATCAGACTGCCAGGGCCGCAGCAACCGAGGGGAATTGTGCTTTACGATAGAATCCGACGTAGTCAGCAGCCAGTTAGACCCCAAAAGCAAGACAGCAACCACTGAGCAAGTGAGATATTTTCTCGCCTCTTACGAGCTGCTTCTCCGAGTGGCAGTGAGGAATATTCTGACTCGACCCCGGTAGTTTAAATAACCTTTTTAAACACTAAATAATCATATCTTTCTTTTTCACAGGTAAGCCAACGCATCACATTCAGCTACATCCATAAATATGTAAAGGACAAAGTAAGTGTTAGGTGTTATTGCAACAAAACAAACAATAATTCTATCATCGTAATGTGTTGGGCAATAGACGTGGGCAGGAACGAAACAGGCAACATCTAACGAACACCCACTAATTAAAGATTAACTCTCGATAACATTGGTAATTTTAGAAATTCAAAAATACAAATCAAAGTCGAATTTGAAGTAAAAACCCATCATCGACAACTAAAGGACATCCACTGCTGAACAAAGGCCTCCCTCATAAACCACGAGGTCCGATTATAGGCTGTCACTTCCAGCGACCTTCAACAGGTCATCTATCCGTCTCGCCAGACAAGCTAATTTTTCCTGAATCACTGAATAATTATAGTCATCCTTTTCCCCAAAGCCACATTTCAATCCCCCTAAAAGAAATTATTTAGAACCCATAGATTTCATTATTTTTAATATGAATCGTACTAGGATTCATTAAAGCCCTTTTTGTCCCCCGGTTAGAGAAAACAATACCTAATAATAAAGAATATATATTTTTAGCCTGGGAGAGCCAGGCTTCGGCCCGGCTCGACCGGAGTGATACCACGGCCTCACAGAAAACCGGCGTGAAACATCGCATACGTCGTGTTTCGCCGAGTGAGTGAGGATACCGGAGGCCCAAACCCTTTTTAAAAGGCCGGCAACGAACTTTGCGACTCCTCTGGTGGTGTGAGTATCCATAGGTGGCGGTTATCGCTTACCATAAGACGATCCTATGCTCGTTTGCCCCTATCCTATAAAAATATGTATATATATTTGTAAAAACATATTTACTTATTCAGATTTTTTAGTCCTCTTATTTAATCCTCTTCGTTATATTGTGACAAGTTCAGAACAATCTATATACAAAAATATTACATACCATCACACCTGTATCCTAGAAGGTTTAGGCAGCGGTGCACTTATGTTTACCACTATGTTTTTACGTCCGATGTAATGGCATTGTCATAAACCGGGTACAAATCCAAAGTGCTACTAAGGATTTCATAGAAAACTCCATTAACACTTTGCTCGACCTGGGAATCAAATCCGTGCCTTACACACAGCAGGCTCGCTTACGACTGTAGACCAGTGAGGCAGTTTTATATGGAGTTTATAATGTTTGTTTTATCTTTGTCATCTCGCGTCAAAACCCGGCTGTCGCGCTTCATACAAAAATATCAGGTTCTCTGATGAACATCACTGATATGCTTCGAAGGTAGAAGTGATACAATCAAAACAAAATATTTAAATAACCTGAAATAGTTGAACTTTATACTAAGGGCCTATTTTACCAAATCCGAGTAAGTTCCCCCTAATTTACTTGGGTGTAATTTCATACAAATTCTTATCGGTTTTTTAATTTATTCGACGTGTAGGCGCTAATATTTTTAAGTATTATGTGCTTATTCGTCACATGCCGTTGCGTCATTATTTTCGATATTACTTAAATAGGTAGATATCCTATGCACCTAAACTGAAATAATTAAAATATTTTCGTAATCATTTTAACTTAATTACTTTACTCGACTTGAAAATCGAACCCAGGACCTCTAGGACCACTAGAGTAATGAGAAGGAATTCGGGAATTGTTTTTTTTTTATATTTTAATAGTACGAGTATTTTTCAACTTATTTTTTTGTTATTTACGAAGACATCAGGTTTTGTTCTCGAGTAACACGATATCATTTTAAAAGAAGTGGTCAAGGAGGCTGCGATCAATCATTTTACTACAAACTCGCACGTTGTCATCTTGAGACAACAATTATATTATTAGTGTCATTCGCCCAGTAACTGACTACATTTACCATTCAAACCAGAAAAATAATAATGTTGCCACGATACTATTTAGCGACATAATATTTGGCAATATTACCACCTCAAAATAGTTTTTTTAATTGATTGTCATTTACTAAATTACCAACCTATTAGAATATCTCTATATTCTGTAACTCACAGACCTGTCTAAGAGAATTTAAAAGCAAATGACATTCCTTTGTAAATGAGTTAGCTTAAGTTCGATAAACTAAAAGGCACTAATGTTTTGTTCTCGACTTTTCGAGATTACAAACAAGAGTGCTCTCGCTTTTTGATAAACGTTAAGAGCCTCGAGACCTTAATAATGTGACCACACCGCTTACTATTGACACGGAGTCCAGCTACTCTTCTGTGAGCCGATGCGTGTGTAATTTTTCTTAATGACACTTTTAATCAGGAGGCCTTAAAAGCCACTCTGAATATATAATATTCAGAGTGGCTTATTATAGATTTAGAACCCAAATTCGAATATTTGAATTCTCAAAACTGGTCTTTTTAGCCCTGAATATTCCACATTATTATGGATTTAACGGCAAAAAAATCTTAATATGTCAATAAGTAGGTAAGATTAGGTATGTAATTTTTCGATGTTAGTCAGGTACGCCAAAAAGTAATAAAAAATTCTATACTGCCTTGGTCAGTAATACAATTCGAACGAGGACCATTTCTCATAGTAAACTAATCATGGTCATCCTTCACGCAGGACAGTAAAAAATGCAGCGTCCATCCAGTTGATTTACAACGTTCTTTTGCTCTCCGATTTCACGGTCGGGTCGTAAGAGCATAGTATATACTACGTGCAACGGTAGGCCTGGTCAACTTGCTTTACCAGTTCTTTACTACGTTCTCGATAGATGAATATCATAGTACCTCGTTAGAAAATGTATGCCTTTAACTCTAGTTTGTGGACTGTGGACCATTTCTCCTAGTTAACCCTATAAACTCTTTCAATGAACAACATCTTATTAATGGGATCTCTATATTATAATATTACCCCTACTCATTTTAAATATTAGCAAAGCAAAGGAAGAATTAAAATTAAAATCCATATTTCATAGCCCGTCATCAGATAAGATTTTTGAAATATATTTACGATTTTACCCTAAGCTCCTTTTAAGATAATATAATATTTAAAAAAAACATTAGGTATAGCGTTTAAGTTACATGTTATTCAAGTTTAGGCTCGGTGTAGGTGTGCGTATCAATGAATAACATAACTTTTTAATGTAGGTAGAGATTTTACAGCAATATAAACAAATAAATTATCTGTTAGGACGTTTTAATGTTACTTAAATAAATAATGTTTATGGGGTCGGTGTGGAGTGGCCTGCCTTACAAAACCTTAAACTTTTACATGAATACCTAAACCATCGGTATCGGTAATCATCTTTAAATGCACTGAGTTAAAAAACCTGTCCTAATCACATCATATTATTTAATATTCAGGAAAGTAAACATATTAATGAAGTTTAATATTCAAGATTTTAGTCCCCAAATTACCGCAATCACCCCAAAAAAATAAATACTCGCAGAACCGGATATCGATACCTAACAATACCTTCACGGGTCGGACAGGGATTTCTTAACACATTTTATATAAATCTTCTGTAGTTATTGATCTGCATGAGTGTTCGTTACATATCTCCCCCTAAACGGCTCGACCGATTTGGATGAAATATTGTGTGTATAAACCATCCAGCGACCCACCCTGGATGGTTTGAAAAACAATCGGCCCTGGTGCAATCGGATTCTACGATTTTTTCAGAACAGTACCACAGTATAATAATAGTGTTGTATCAATTATTGACTGTCATTTTGTCATATCTGGTTTGAACCCAGAATATAGGTTGGACGGAGGTTATTTATTATAAGATTTTTACAGAATATACATTATTAATGTCTCGTAGTAGGATAGTGATTGTCGCGATCAACTGGTTAATCTTTTAACCGTGGTTGACCTATTATTCTGTAGCCCATACCAACAGAAGTAGTATCTAGATATAAAATAAAATGCGTAATATTTATAACCAGCTCTCATGGTTCGACATGCGGACATCGAAATACTTGTTTTGCTTCGCACTCTTAAAGTGAATGATAAATTATATAATTTCATACTCGACCACATCAAAGCGGTCACGCGTAAGTGATGACGTCACTTATACGGCGGAAACTGAAAAGTTGAAATTTTGTCGACATTAGTACATCAACAACAAAATACAGGATGTAATGTTATAAATAATTATTATAGAGGCCAAACTAACTGAAAAAATATTAAGGGTCAGAAAAATTACATCATTCATCCTTTTAACACGTTTAACCGTATAAATGACGTCATTTGGCACTTACGTCTATATTATATTATATGTGCGTCTACTTTGAATTAGAAGAACTTCAAAGTAAAAATTAATTAATATATGGAAATGATTTAATATCGATTGGCCATCCTATTTTTCAGTCTAGTTTGAAATAAAATGATAACAATTTAAGGGTGTTAAAAAAATGTAATGTTATCAATTCAAATAAGAGACGTTTTAGTGAAACATTTAAGATCTCCTACCATTTTTCGGTTGAACACCGCGTACAAGATCGTTTACAACCTGTTTACAAAATGGACTCAACTTTTTTTAATGTTAAAAGCGTTATCGCTTTTTAGAAGTTCCCTCTGACAATTTTAAAAGCCTCGTCGTATGTGAGCTCTTGTTTTTTTATTTATCCCTCTTTGGGATGTCGCCGCATGGTCACTCTTAATGGGGCATGTAAAATTATTAATAATTGCCATTTATATCCAGTTTCGGGTATTCTGTATTCCACGAGTGTGGAAGCGAAGTAATTTGCGTAACCAAGTTGAAAAAAATTGCAAGTGGGCCGCGCGGCGCCCGCGCCGACTGAGGCTATCCAACGCGTAATTTTATTTTGATATGTTTCTTGGCCTCGGTCGTTAAGATACTGTACTTCGATATCGGATTATTGTAACTGTTTTTACGATTCGCGGTGTGACTTCTGATGATTAGCACATTCGATTCGATTACATTCAAATTAAACGAAATTTCAGATCTTAAACCTCTATAGATTTGAGATGAACGGCCATGGCAAAGAATGTATTTAATTGTTACATGTTTTAACGTCGCTAACGATCATAATTATATTTTTAACTAGCAGTATCCCGCGGTGTTAGCCGCGTTCATCGAGTATTATGAATTCTACAAATATTTATATTCATATCTTCCGATTCCTCAAATTTTAATCCTAAAATTTGAGTAAGTAAAACAATGTAGTTGAAAATTATTTATACTTACGTTAGTTTCGGCATTGTGGCTATATCATTTAAGTGACTCCTAACACTTGGCCTGTACCCGTATTGTTTTAGGAAGATTTACATTTTATGTTCATTACCATAGCAAGTGGTATAGGTACCGGAATAATTAGTTAGGTATTAAACCTTTTATTCTAAAGATTCGTAAAGGAACAACATTTAATGGTCTAAAAACACGTCGATGATCTCTTGAAAATGGTTTAGAGAAAGTAAACAGGACCCAATATCAAACAAAATTACTCCCCATGTCTCAAGCGCCAGTCGCTATCGATATGTAATCCAACCTTAAAGATTTTATCGACTTTTATCGGTCGAGAAAAAAAACATTTTCTATCATAAAAATGGTTTCCTCGAAAATACCTACCTTTGTCTACGATTACTACTTTACGCTTGCAGATAAGGGCACGAGGAGTCTTCGTCATCAACGACAGCGTGGGTCTATAGATTTTTTTCAATGAAAAAAAATAGTTATAATGCCTTTTTATAACAATCAGATAAAGACCACTTAACACAGTGTTCCATTTTAAATCAAAATCACAGTAAAGTGAATGAGTCTAGCGACAAAAAAAGCATTTAACAAGGCCTATTTATCATGTCCAGTTTATCTAATATTAATATCTATATAAGACATAAAATACACCGGGTTGTATATATACTTACATATATTCTTTGCTAAAAATATTTGGCCTTCGGACTCAACACATCGGTATATTTCCTTCCCATGATATGAATCACAGCGACCAAGACAAGTTCATTGGTGTTTGTCTATTAGAACTACGCAGCACTTCACACGTGAATCGATTAAAATGAGATCGGAGTCAAACGCTAAAATTCAAACAGATTGCTCGCCAATCACCTGTCAGCTTGTCTAACTTAATGCAAACCCAGCTATGTAAACCAACCTTTAAGTTCGTATATTAAAATTCCACTCAGCTCTGCCTTTTAAGCAATTTTCCTAAAGACGGGTATTGAGTTTTAATATGTATAAAGTATAACGAAATCGTCACATTGACATTCAGTGTCGCTAACTATTTACTACAAACTTCTGAACAGTATGTACGACGAAATTATTCAGTTTTATACGCATTTGCACGGTTTTAGGAATCTGATGTGATTCGCATGCGATATTTTTGGTCGTTTCTCGTGTTTTATGGGAACATAAATTCCTGTTCATGTTAATTTGTTGTTGCACACAAAGCTTCAAGAATAAGTAGGTATTCTCATTAATTCTCCAATTCTTTAGAAACTTAACGTCGGAAGATAATAAAAATAGCTCCTAATACTTATCATCTACTTTACGAATCGAACGACAAAACAAACCATCAAGTTTTTGCACATTAAGTACTTACTAGCATGAGCATATTTGGTTTTTATTGAAGTCTTTTATAAGAAATATCCATAACCGCTCACTGTGGTTCACCATCGGATAAAACCCTATAAAGCAAAAAATCACCCATCTTATTTGGGTTTAAAATGTACGCTGTACGAGCCTATTCGATACCCACGCGCCTCTCGTCCGAACGGCCGAACACTTCGACATCGCGCGATAATTAGTTTTCGGCTGTCTAGCGGTCACGAATCCGAACATTCCAATCTATTGCCGACTCATCTAAAGGCTTATCTGTACAGATACAGGTGTTTTTGTGTAGAATCTCTACACAAATCAGTTTGCGAGGCTTTAAAGAGGTTGAAAGATTATTTAAAGTTTAACTGTTCCGATAAGTGCCATGTATACAAGTCGTGATGGAAAAGAATCACTAGTATAATAAACGAACCTTTTTATTACTTCTTTTTCAAATAAGACCAACGTCTACAGCAACACGAACAGCGTTTACAAACCGCATCTTATAATCCATCTGTTTAATTGGTGTCAACGGCCAAAGTTCCACGAGTGGTATACGCTCCAGGTCGGAGTACTTCATTTCAAAAGATTTCAAGTTATCGCAGCGTTCATTGGCCAACAAGGGAATCGATGTTATTGCAGCAAGAAATCCATACAAACCGTACTTCCTTAATTCTTCTTTTAACGTTTTAAATGAAAAAACCTTAGTAGCGTCAACTCCCATGTCCGCAAGATAATACTCCAGAGATTTATAGTATACGTCAACAGACTTGAAAAATTCTTCTTTGTTACAATGTATGTTACTGCTCATTATTAAAAAGTAGGCCAAATCACATGCAGGGGATGTACATCGCAATAATTGGAAGTCGATAATAACAGCTTTATCATTGCAACAGAGGAAGTTAGAACACCAAGCATCTCCATGATTAAACACGGGATGATCACCTTTATTCGTCACAGTGTAGATCAATTGTTCATAAACATTATTATTAGTAACTGCATTGAATTTCTGGTAGTAAACGCTTTCTGGACCTTCAAATTCTTTAATCACATCTTTATCGATTTCAATAGCTTGCTGAAGATATTTTGCATACCAATTTCGATTCTTATGATTATAATAAACTTCTTTTAATCCATTCGCAAGTTTCGCAAAAATAGCAGGTTTTTTAATTCGCATAACTAACGACACAGCGTGGAAATGCGCTAAAGCTTTGAGAATCATATCACTTTCGTATTGAGTTGGATGTTCAGATATGGGTGAACATTTACTCTCAGACATGTCTTCCATCAAAATGTAGTCATCTGTTCCATTGAGATGGCAGCCGTAGAATTCTGGAATGTATTTCTCAATTCTTTCCTTTGCACCAGACGACTTTTGGAGCTCACACAAGATGGGTACAATTGTCGAGAAAAATAAAGCTTCTCTCTTAAAGTACGTATGGCAATCAAGAGATTTTCGCACCACAGGGTCATTCACTAATCCCTTGGCGACAAATTTCACCGTATGGTTCTTACCAGTAACTTGGATTCGATACACTGCACTGATCAAGCCCTCCCCTGCGGGTGCAGCTCTAGTAATTTCAATACTTTGTACATTGTCATCGCTGTTCGTCCTCAACTTAAATACTTTATCTATGACATCTTCGGTTAAATACTTGGAAATGGTAGCCAATGTTACCCGAACCATGGTTACGAAATTAATGGCAATTGGCTTAGATACCATCAGTATTTAAGTATTCTCGTATCAGATGTGATTAACTTGTCATGTTATATCATTCTTTATGCAATCAGAGAATTTTGTGCAAATATGACAATCATATGATACTAAAATAAATGACAATTATATCATGAACTTCAAGAAACGTAAAGTCAATTGATTCATTGTCTTGTAGGATTCGGTCCGTAAACAAAATCTTTCACATGACTTTGTTATTGTTCCAGTAACAGGTATTGCTATAGATTTTATACGTTGTATATCTAAATTAATTTAGACCAGAGAATTATGTAGATTCTTGGTAGAAGTTATACTCTCTAGTCAATATTTCTAGACCTTAATTTGGTGCTTCGTATCGGAATAATGGACGACATTGCCTGAGGTTAGGCGTGCTCGTGACGAGGCGTATAAACGTCTTCACGAACCGCCGCCGGAGTCCTCTACATGCTACCATTTCTCATCCAAGCCTTTATTATGCCTCTCTCTATTTTATGGGCACTACTAATGTTGGGTATTTGTAATAGGTAGCTTTAACCACATGTCTGATTGTCTGTTTACGGAAGGAATTACTTTCTTTAACTTCTAAGATAGATAATTTCGGCATTCTTTGCTAAAAGTAACGATATCCAGAACCTGCATTGTTTCTTCTTTATCTTGTGGGGAATTAAATTAATATTGCTGTCTTTTTCTGATGAAATACACTTGCTTTGAAGATTTCTGCTTTCAGATAGAGCTAGTCTGGGAATTTAGATTTCTGTCTTCTCCAAATAGCGGGCTTATGAGGAATTAAAGATCTTCTGCCTTCCTAACAGTTATTCATGAGAATTTTCCACACCTCAATAAAGGTTTCATAGTTAAGGTTCTTCTTCTTCTTTTATACAACTACAACATTTTTATCACGATAAGTAATTATTGTACGAAGTTATCATTATACGTTAATTAGATAAGCTGTTCTGTTTGTGATGTAAATATCATTTTATAATAGAGTTGTGTATTTTCCGTAATCATCTGTAAATAATATTTAGTTGTCCTGCAAACAATTCTTGAATAAATTAAAGAATCTTTATTTCTTGGTACACAAAGTCATAATAGATAGATAATAATGATCGACAAATTAGAAGAGGCAAATACAGAAAAATCGAAAGAGGCCGGCCAGTCAATTTAAGATCCTATATAATAGGGGGTGAAACTAATATGTTAATGATAATTGTATAATAGGTATGTTAGATTTTAAATCATATAAATCAAGAAACAAACCTCGTAGAAACATGAATATGCAGCTAAGTACATACTTGTGTTGTGTGCTAATATTTAACAAGTTTGATATAACTTTAATCTCACCAGTGCGACAAATTGTCGATTGGGTCTCACACAAACACATTCAAACAGTTTAGCATCGGTCTTAAAGGCGACGGTAATAGGCAGGCGGGTCATTAGATCCTATAAACAACAGCACCATGCGTTTTGGTTCTTGTTAAATGTTCGAACACACGTTTCCTTAGAGGAAATGGGTTGAATTCTTGGTTGTCCTCTTAGCAGGATTAAAATGTTCATCTTCTTATATTTTTTAAAAGTTTTAGAGCACAAGTTATTCACTATCATAGGTAAGTACCTACAGCCTATCTATAGGCTCGGCTCTTTTTGATTAAAATTCCCTTTCCGAATAAATATTTTTCGTAATTATACTACATATACCATAAAACTTACCTAACAAAATTATGCTTCATGCATAAAATGCAGCAGCTATTAAGTAATTGTGTGACTTCAGCCTAATGTTATAAAGTTTAAATTTAAATAACTGATGCACATTCTCAAAATGATACAGCTACAGAGTGTTTTTGGTTTATTGGAAAAATTTTACATACCTACTTACTTATTACTCAGATGCCAATCTAATCAATTTTAATTAAATAGAAAAGATATAGTTATCCATCAAGTATGTGAATTTTGAAATAATGAAATTCATAATTAAATATAATATCTTTTATTACCTACTGTATTATATATTATTATATGAACCTAACCAATACTAACATGCTTTTATTTCTCATTTTTCGCAAGCAGCTACGGAACCTGTTGTAAAAGGAGAAAGTAAGTAAAATTCTCTTACTCCATCTTTGCACTATCATTATAGTATTTAGTAACATTATAGTATAATACCAAATTTAAATAATAATATAAACCTAACCAATACTAACATGTATTTATTTTTTCTCATTTTTTGCAAGCAGCTACGGAACCTGAAGTAAAAGGACAAAGTAAGTAAAACTATCTATTAATGCACTATCTATATATTACATTTTTGTTTGAGGTTTCTTGCAGATATGATGGATAATATTATATTTTTGTTTGGATATGGTACATTAATCAAGTAAACTACACATGATAAGAATACAATAATAACCATTACGTGTTGAAACGAAAAAAAACACGGCAAAGGAATTACAATCCTGCTGCAATTTATCTGTTCTGAAGACTTACGTCTTGAGGCATTGTGGCGCGAAGATTCGACGAAGTTTGCCGAATGTCGCCCACCCCAACTGAATCCTCCTTTCGGCTGCCCTCGAAGTAGTTTTTACTTAATTGCAATTTGGCAGAGGTAGACATATTCCTGAACAACTTCGAAAGATAACCCATTTACGAGAACCGGCCTTGGGGTAAAAAGATTGTTGTACATAACTTTAGTTTTATCTATGTTCATCCCGAGACCGATGCGTCGAGAGGCTTCAGCTAGTCGGTCAGCAATCTTTCGAGATCCTGCAGTGACACTGCCATAAGGACTATATCATCGGCAAATCGCAGGTGTGAGATGTACTCACCGTTCGCGTTTATATTTATTTCCAGTTCTTATAGTTTCTTTCCAGTTATTATATTCCTTTCCAGTTCAGCATCTTAAACATATTTTCCAGGGCGTTGGTGAACAGTTTAGGGGATATAACATCGCCCTATCTCACTCCTCGGCGCAGCTGGATATGTTTAGTCCGGTGGTTCTATATTTGAACGGACGTAGTCGCAGCGTCATACAAACATCTCATCACCTTGATGTATCGCCAGTCCACTTGGCATCGCTGCAGGGCCTCCAAAACAGCCCAGATTTCGATTAAATCATTCACTTTCTCATAGTCCACGAAAGTAAGACACTGATTCGTCGAATCTCCTTGCTAGACGATTCGAGATCACCCTCAAGAATAGCTTGTAGACGTGACTCAGACGCGAGATGGGCCTGTAATTCTTTAGGAGAGTTTCATCTCCTTTTTTGAAGAACAGTATCACCACGCATCTGTTCCACGCCTTTGGAATTCTCCCGTTAATAAGGGCAGAGTTAAACAACTTCTGGAGCTCTCGAAGTACAAGTCTCCCTGTCGCTTTCAGAAGCTCCGAAGTGACTCCGTCTTCCCCCGGGGCTTTTCCATTATTAAGCTGTTTGAGGGCCCTCTTATTATTTAATATAATATACGTACTATACTCAAATATAATCACAAACGTAATCGATACTAACATAATTCTATTTATTTCTAATTTTTGCAAGCAGCTACGGAAAGTGCTGTAAAAGGACAACGTAAGTAAAACTATCTATCTTCGCACTATCTATTGTACTTCTCCTTGCGACTAGTTATATCTAAATAATTAATAAAATATAATTACATTATAATAAAAACGTAATTATTTCTCATTTTCGCAAGCAGCTACGGAACATGCAGTAAAAGGACGAAGTAAGTAAAACTATCTTTACACTATCTACATACTACACTTTTGCTTGCGACTTGCGATTTGTAAGTGTGGTGGATAGAACATTTTTATTTGTATATGGTAAATTACTCTTTACTACATATGTTAATAGGTATTAACTACACATATTAATATTAATACAATAATGATCATAATTATTTTAAACGAAGAAAAATATATAATATTTAATTCGTTTATTGGTATCACAAGTGTTACACCAAAATCTTACTGCATGGATAGAAAAAGAATCAGCATAGACATGGGGAATATTGGACGCCGGACGGGAATTGAAGAAGAGTTTTGAGGTGTAATCTGCACACCTGACTGACCAAGAGTCTTGTCGAATAATCTTGAAATTCACCTAATAAATAACTACTTTATTGGCTTGAGAAGAAAATCTCGATAGATTAATATTGGTATTGGCATAGATATTTCGCAAGCGGTTTAGGGTTAAAGGAAAGAGAAATCAAGAGTACTACGTAAATACGTATGACCATGCTGCTTATGACCATGGCCTGGAAATCAGGCAGCAGGTCCCGATATATAGCAGTACTTAAATGCCAGGTCAGTGTTACCTGGTACAAAATGCCAATAGAGCTGCAGATCGTCTGCGTAAAAGTAATACATAGTTGGAAAAAAAACTATGGCTACAATGTTAAAAAAAGCAACGAGTAAGCCATCCGGAATCTCACCTGCTGTAAGGCCATACAAATTAGAAAAAGTTTCTTCAAAGAAGACACACTGGAACCAGAAAATAAGGTAGAAACTTAGCAATTAACAGATTGGAGGATAACAATTGGTTCGTATAACCACATACAAGTATGTACAGGACAGTGAAAATTTTCTCCATAGCGGCGGATATCATCGGTCCTCGAATCCGAATTCAAGATCCTGGAGGATATTTAATGTAAGTAATTTTAGTGTCTACACAAACTTATTTTCTTTGTCAGCTGCATGACTGCCGTGGAATAGAAATAGGATCGACTCCCCAGTGGACATAACCATTTTCGATGGATAGAAAATATTACCTAACTTTTAATATCTGACTTCTTCGTCGATGTAGCCCATGATTACGGCGATCATGCTACGGGCTTCCGATATAGTGTTGGTATCTGTAGGAATTAATGGTCTTGGGATATCGTGGGTAGTTTAGAGAAGGTATGTGGACTGTTTTTGTCTAGGTATTCATGTGTTATGGGATGTTTGGTAAAGGGAAATACAAATTTTGATGTATTACTTAGCAAATTAATACATCAAAATTTGTCTGCCTCATTAGTCTAGTGGTCCCAAGTGCGAATGCTACACTAGAGGTCCTGGGTTCGATCCCCAGGTCGAGCAAAGTGTTATTGGGTTTTTCTATGAAATTCTCAGTAGCAGCTCGGAGTCTGGATTTGTGCCCGGTTAATGGTTATAGGCTCGCCCCCTATAACATGGGACCTAAACATACTGGCAAACCGTGGGTGTACATTAAGTACGCCTCTGCTAACCCTTCGGGGAATACAGGCGTGATGGTATGTTACTTAGTAAATGGTGGAGGTTGGCTAGTAAAGTTACTACCTATAAGAAAAAAATAACGGTTAGCATTTTTTAAGTTCGTTTTTCGTTCCATCTTAAATTGGGTAAGTAGGTATACTACTTAGATATGTTTATCGTTGCATTGCAAGTATGTACTTAAAAGGCAACATGGAAGCTAACGAAGACTCAGGAATGTGAATATCTGCACATAATGTGTGTACGTTCAATACTAGCATTACTGGTCAACATCCGCATTCATACGGTAATCAATCAAGAAAATATAAGCCAATCCGCTGCCATCGCATTAAACCATATGAAGACAATAATTTTATTGGTTGTCTGTTCCATTCAACTGTATCATCAGAATCGGAAATCTGATTAGAAGTTCACTTAAAATTTACACTTCTCAATTGTGCTTAAATTTGTGCCTGGATGATGGTAATAGGCACTCTACACAATTTTATATACAGATACCGACTAACTGTGGATGTACATCTGTACCCCACCGCTGGGAAATACAGGTGACATTTATTACAGTAGTTTAACACAATATTATTGAGTTATTCATCATACTAGTATAATCGTGTTTAATCACAGGAAATTGAGAATTACGCATATAATAAAATAAATGAGATTTTTTACATTGCGACTTTTAAATGTCGGTAGGTAGGTTTTAACGTTTCCTGTTTGTTACGAGGATGCATTTTTGGTACCTATTCATTAACTTAGATTATTATCATTAATGGTATGTTGACCGAAGACCCGTTTATCACGCCACCTTCAAACAGATTATTAGCGAATAGTCTTATTATAAGCTACAAGCTAGCTTCTTTTAAAATGGCTCTAGCTGACCATAATATAGGTAACATAACATACCATCACGCCTGTATGCCCCGCAGGGCTAGGCAAAGGTGTACAAATGTACACCCACAGTTCGCCAGTATGTTTAGGTCCCGTGTAATAGGGGGCGAGGTTAATGCCATTAACCGGGCACGAATCCAGACTTCGAGCTGTTACAGAGAATTTCATAAAAATCCAATATCACTTTGCTCGACCTGGGGATCGAACCCAAGACCTCTAGTGTAGCAGCTTGGTGTTTCGGAGATGTGTCCGGTTAATGGCAATAGGTGACCCTATTAGGTACATGGGACCTAAACATGCCATGCCATGCCATGAACATGCCATGTTCATGCCATGCCATGAACTGTGATTGTATATTAGTACGCATCTGCCTATCCCTTAGGGGAATACAGGCGTGATGGTATGTATGATTATATACTTCGACTTTTAATTGTATTCAGTAACATGACAGTTGAAGGGTTACCAGTTTTTGTAAAAAAAAAAGATAGTGAGCTGGTGTAAGAATGAACGAAATTTAATGAACTCAATTAATGTACATACATATATGCAAACTTTTTGTTTTAAATTTAATAACTTATCTTATAAACAAGATATACCTAGTAACAGTATAATACATACTAGAAGTATGTTACAGGAACTAAAATTACAAAAGTAAAAAAAGTAAAATTCATCATCTTCATCATCATCATCATCAGCCTATGTTCGTCCACTGCTGGACGTAGGCCTCTCCTAATGAACGCCACAGAGCCCGATCTTCGGCTTTTCTCATCCAGTCACTGCCAGCTGCCTTCCGCAAGTCGTCACTCCACCTGGCCGGCGGGCGCCCTACACTACGTTTGCCTAGACGCGGTCTCCACTCGAGAAATCGTTTACTCCAGCGTTTGTCGGTAAAAAAAATAAAATTACCTACATTATTTTTATTCTTATTTTATTTTTATTAGAAGAAAATAAAATTCTTACGGAGGTAAAGTTAGTAAAGTTTTATTTAATTTTAATCATTTTTATCATTCGTTCTTTACGCATAATCGTTTACTACCCCAACATTATATTAGTTGTAGCAGTTACTGAATACAATTAAAAGTCTTATTATAGTTAAACATTTGGCAACTAGCTTTTAACTTTTAGCCCAATAGTAAGATAGGTACTCGTAATCCAGTTCGGGAATAATTAGGATCTTACTCCCAACTTTAGTCAGAATCAGAACAAATGATTAGATATGAAAACGTAGTAGGCCTTAGAATTACGATATACGATCGTGTATCGCGAATCTTAATCAATAGTCAAAAGACAGTTGAACCTATAACATGCATACATTAAGTTTACACATATAAGCGAAAGTAAAATCTATTCCGTAGTACCCTGAGGCACGGAACCCCAAAAATAATTCTGATAATGAATATTTCCTGCTACTGGTCTTTCCCGTTACTTAATTAGTAACCTCGAATCGTAACAAACTACCTAACAAGCCATAAAACATGCGGATTATTGAAAAACAGTAACAATAAAAACGTGAAACAAAATGGCCGAGTTACCTGCGCGCGCCATCGCTCCTTCGAATGTTTTTTTTTATGTAAGGAACGGGCACCGGCGTCCAACAGATAAAAGCCTGTTGTAGACACGAGTAAGACAAAAGCACGCCGGGTTGTAGTTTTATTTCAGATTTTAATCGACCATTTTGGTCGTCGAGTGGTGTGGCATAACGCTCGTTTTTACGTCAACGATTTATGAGCGTCAGTCAGTCCAGAGCGAATACAGCCTACGTTATGTCAGTCCCCACACTTTCATTCCTTACTTTGTTATATCTTAAATATTGTTTATGATGATCTCAGTCGCATCACAATGTTTTGCAGAAGATATTTTCAAAAAATGACAATATTTGTTGTTTCAATTCATAGATAGGTAATTTACCTATCTCTGAATTGAACTCTTCTGCAGAAAAAAGAGTTCAATTCAAAACAACCCATTACCGTCCAATCCAACGTGCATTTTCAAAAATTAAACCGAATGTACCATAATAAATAAGTACTTAATATTCTACATTGATACCCATTAAGAATCAAGAATTTTACTGAAGCGATAAGAATAAAATTAATTTATTTATGTCCGTTTATTTTGGATATTTTTAAGCTTATTTGCCAAAGAAACATAGCTGCCTTATTAGTCTAGTGGTTGCGACGCAATTGCTTCGGTAGAAATACTAGTTCGATTCCCAGGTCAAGCAGTGTTATTGTGTATTTATATGGAAAAAAATGTGTGATTTGTGCCCGGTTAATGGCAATAGGCTCGCCCTTTATTATATGAGATCTAAACATACTGGAGAACTGTGGGCGTACATTAGTAAGCCTCTGCCTAACCCTTCGGGGAATACAGGTGTGATGATGTTATGTTGCCAAAGACGTCAAAACCTTTCTCTGATTTAAATGAACTAACAGACTAAATACGCATATCTATGTCTAACCTGTGGAAGATGACAACCGCAAATATAGGTTTTATTGATTCTTTGCTTCAGTCGACAAAAAATACATCCAAAATTTGTGCAAGATATACGTAACAAACAACGGTACATTAATGACTAAACCCTAATGACCGTTCTCACTGAAGTCAATTTGTCAAAAAACCTCATTTTAATTTAATCGTTCTCTCAGAAAATTTTGTGTTAGACATTGGCAGCATTTCCAAGTAGCCAATGGGAAAGAAACCAAAATTTAAAATAAGAAGGCAGGATCCCACAATGTGATTCGCGTTTAGATTCCGTTCGAAGGCTCCTACAAAAAACTTCGTTTTGTGGCGAGCGTGCGAACGAGCCCTTTGTTCGCCTGTATGTCAAAAGTGCATCTGTCGGGATGATTCTCATTTCAGTAGTCCATTATCGCTTTACTTGATATGGACGCTGATTTTAAAATCAGGTTAACATGGTACGTATGTGCGAAGGCAATACTTGCCGTCGAGAAAACTATTTTATATCCATAAACAATGTGATTTTGGTCACCTCCGTAGTATCTAGTACAACGGAGAATGTAGTATGTATGCTGAATATAGGTCTCTTAATATTCACGCCATTAAAATCTCTCTAGTCTCTATCTCTCTAGTCTCAACCGTCCCACCGCATCATATTCATCCATCATTCACTAGCATCCATTCATAAACACTTATCAAAATTACAATAAACAATCTGATTCTGCTTTAATTTAAATTTTGCATCTCCCTTTTTGTTTTTTTTAAATTATCTCATTATTTTCCTTCTTTTTCTCCTGTCATAGTCTGTTAATAATTAAGATTGTAGATACCTACTTCATTGCAACCGAGGGTGGGGAACCGGTGACACAAGTTTTTTTTAATAAAATCCTACATCAGGCACCAGTCTCTCACATAGGTGAAATTTACGAGAATGTCATACATTAATTAATCTATACCTATTGTGAAGAGAAAATAAATAAATTCATTTTTATTATTAAAAAAGCTCTTAGGGCGCATACAATTCTCTCCAGCCACGCTGGCTAGATCGATTTCAACATCTTTGAGTCCCCATCTTCTTCTACTTATCGTTCTATTAGTTATGTCTACGCTTTACCTATTAGATATCACAAATCTCGGTATTCCGGACGCTGTCTCTGAAAGTACTTGTAGTTTTGTATATTATTTTTCATGGGACGTGGAGAGAACAGGCGATAGCTGCTGAGCTCGAGGGTGCTCATGCTTCACATGCCATGCATTACCATATGAATTGCTGAGCTTATGCAAGTGTTCTGATGCATATCTCCTATCCAAACTGCATTCTGAACGATCTTTACATAGTATTGTGCACGGTTCACTTTGTATACTCCAAAGATAACTCATTTTAAACTACCCACGAATTCTTTTCAATATTTATCTGCTTATCGAAGTATGTGTATTATCCACGCTTGCATCATATTAATTACTTCACAGAGCTGATATATAGAATTTCCAAAGTTTTCTTATTCAGGCTAGTGTGAACCGCCGCGAGCGCTCGCTAGATGGATCTATAATTAAGTACCTTAATTTGTGGTTCGCTCACAAATAACAAATCACTGATAAGGATCAACTTTTTGTAAAAACCCAAATCTCTATTATTTCTAATTATAGAACACTGGACTTTCGAATGAAAAGGAACAACAAATCTGATGGTATCGTTAACGCACGAAGTTATGATCGATTGATATCGATAAAAATAAAGTTGCGGCCTAACGTATTGATACCATTACGACGAGCAGTCGGGGGTGGCAGATGCCTCGCCCTTTGATTCCTTTACATTTCGAGCACTCAAACTTAATATTTATTATTAACACCGTATCGTATTTTGTGCACAGTTAGCTTTTACCTGTTAAGTTGTATCTTATTGTATAGGTGAGATAGTTCCATTTTGCTTGTAAGACAAAAAGGTCGTACATCATAAACTCGAATCTCCAACCCCGTCACAGTGGGATACTGGCTGTATCCAAGAATGCGTTTTTTATTACGACATGTTTAATAGGCGGCAATTATTAAATTTCTACGTTTGGTATTAATGATATGAAACATAATTTTTAATGTCTCTAGGTGGCGGCAGTGTCTGTTCCCTTCCTCGTTAGATCATTTATTTTCCACGCCATAGAATCTCAGTTTCTAGAATTGTTATTGGGTTTTAAATTTAATTGCATCAGATAAAAAGCTATCGTGTAATAATTGTTTATTTAGATTTAATTAATGATTAATGGGCGATTAATTAAAATATAAAGCTTCGTGACAAAGTTCAGGCGATATACTGGTTTTATATGGTATTTCGCTATTTTTATTTTACAATAAATTTATGTTTTAAAATCTTGCTAGGAATGTTGCTTATTTAATGAAACCCAGGAGAGCCTTTTCTTCACATTATAATACTAATAATCTTTACGATGTCAAGCCATTAGAGACTCGTATAATGTAGGAAAATTTTGGCGCCAGATTGTAATATTTCATTATTAATTAATATAATGGTCCGTGAGAATTCATGTTTGTAAATCAACATTTAATTTTAATAAAACCTCAAACGTGTCGCTCTTATTCGAAATATTTGTTTAATTGATGAAAATTAAGCAATATTAATAAATGTCCACTACCATTTATTGACATTTACAGAAAGAGCCTCTATGAGTTATGAAAAAAAAAAATTTTTGGCCAACATTCATTGAACCTCGCTACAAATCCTCGAACATGACTGGTCAGCCGATAGAGCCAGTTCAAACTGTAGTAAGAAGGCTAACCTTTTTATGATTGTTTGAACTAGCTCTATCGGCATACATTTAATGCATATACCGACACGATACAAAAATTTAATAACAATGTAAGAAATATAATCGATAGCATAAATCGTTACAAATTAAAAAGCATTAGGTATTTAGATCAACAAATCCTTTGATCTTCAAACAATAGTACGATTACAAATTTGTATAAGTAAAGACCACCCGTAAAAGACTCAAACGTTTCGGTGATTCCCCTCTGGTCCGCACTGAATACAAACAGCCCATTTTGTTTATAACACACACAGCTATTTGTTCTCTAGTTTAGTTCAACAATTAATTAGTATGTAACTTGGGTACTTGTAACGAATTTCAAATATGGAACAGATTTCAATATACAATGTAAAACATACATCTTCGTTGTTTTAAAGCTAATTGCACGTATTTTATTAATTAGATTTCATTATTTTAATGATCACAATGTGAAATTACTTAATGTCAAGAAAACATTTAGAAAAATTTCAATGAGAAATGAAACTCTCTGTCTAGAATGGAATAGTTCTTTATTGCACACCAAAAGGGAATGTAAACTACAATTTGAGTGTACAAGTACAATGTCTTTGTTGTTGTTTGTATATTGTCTTCTGCCTAGCAGTAGGATTAACTAAATAATATTTTATAATAGGCTATTTTGTGTCCCACTGCTAGGCAAAGGCCTCCCCTACCCCAGTCCAAGATTTTCTATCCTGGGCTTCCTCATACCACGTCGGCAAAAAGCGGTCAAGATCACCTCGCCAAAGTCTCCTAGGCCGACCACCTCCACGAATAACATTGTGATAATAAATAAATTTGTTTATTTTTTTATTAACTGACTTTGACTTGTAAAAGTATCACTAAAGATCAACTTACAGAAATAAATATCATATCATTTCGTATAAATTATCCAAAGGGAAACAAATTCTCCGTTAATTTAAACTGCGAAAATTATTTAGCTCTTTGACAATCTTAATATTTAGTCTTAAAATAAACGTGATTAAATTCTCTTTGCACATCACTATCAAGATTTTTTTTTTAATAGTATTACTATCAAGAATGCTCATTTCTTTCGTTCGTCTGGCGCCAACGATGTCCGACGTCATAGAATTGAGCTTCAAGCAAAACGGTGCTAAAGCAAAATGTAACAATATGGTATCTAACAGCATCTTCGTCGTTAAAAAAATAGCAGCAGCGTATACGATCCTATTATTTTACGTGCATAGCAACAGGCACTTTACGTGGACGGTACCAACAAAGCCTCCCAACCACTTGACTGTATTGTATAGCCACAATGGTGCTTTGATTTCACTATTGTGCTCGCAGGTAGAACCTGCGACCCGTGCTTTACTTGTAATCCCTAATGATGTTTTGTCTGTTGCGTTTGGAATAAAATGGCGTGAATAAAACTTGTGTTTGCGTTTACTGGGTTTGACTTCGTCTGAGTGGATATGTCTGTCACAATCAAGGGGCTCAAAAGGCCACATTTAGCAATTAATTCTTATTTAGCACCCATTGCGCCTGCTTAGAAATCTCATGTAAATTATATTATGGTTCATCAATACTTTTTAGCCCAACAGGAGTGCTTCAACTCCAGATTAGGCATAGAATTTTGAAAAATAAAAAACCTGAAAGTTACTAATTATGATAATTTCAAAATTTAGAAGATACTCGGGCTTAATGTACGGGTACCCTATAGATTCCTGGCTAGGCCCCGGCCGTTACGTGACCAATTTTGTCAAATAGAAATGCTTTCTAATAATTATATAGTCACATACCACGACCAAATAATACCTACTCAAGACATGACACATTGAAACAAAAAACACAATGGCCTCATCACTAAATGTCATTGCTACAAGGCGAAATTAAAAGAAAAAATCTTTATTTACATAGGTTTTTTCCAAAATAAAGCGAAATTATTTGCCGCGCCAATACCTACCATAAATATATAAATATTATTGTGTGTAAATATATAAACATTGCAAAACCAATAAATAAAGTTATCAGGTAATCGCAATTAAATACAAAAGACAAGCTTCATAATAGCCTAGTTTATCTGAGAGTTTATTGACAGACTGACGTGGTAGGCGTAGCATATGGGCCGAGTCCTGCAAACTTTTCCACACTTAGAGACATTCCAACATAACCTTTAAACTATAGCATTAAAGACTGAGTTGACAGAAGAATTAACTAGGTAATATCCTACTGGGAAGTAGGAACTGAAGTTGTACACACGTTGTTGGTATTTTATGAGAAAATATGTTGAAAGGGAATGTTCTTGTCATTAGGGTTAATTACAATTTATTATTAGGTTAGGAAAGCAAGTAGCAGTTATAGTTGCAAAGGTAGCCTATGTTCCTCCAAGGTTCTATAACTAAATTCATCAAAATTGACGATGATAGACGAAATCGTAAATTTATACGTATGCCTCAATTATAGTTTTTTACTGTTTTTAAAATTGTAAAATGAATTAATGAAGCGTATGACTGATTTAATTAAGTTTCCTTTTCTTTCCACAAAAAGTCTATTCAGAGTACCTAATCAAAATGTATTATATTATATAAATATTTTATACTAAATTATTTCAGGGGGAGTCCTACGTTCAGCAGTGGACGGCAATAGGCTGATTTGATTGATTGATTGAAATTATTTAATTAATAATTATTACATTCTGATCGAAAATGTAACATTCTTAAACACACAACAACTTTTAATTGGAAAATGACATCCTTCATTTAATGTTCAATTGCAATTAAAATCATATCGTTCGTGACTTCAGTTATATTTTTTTTAATTCGGTACATCAATGTGTGTAATAGTCAACACGTCTAAGAGATTTGTAAGAGCATTCTAGACCGTGAAGGCTCAGTTCAGGAATGTGAGGTGAACCCGCTACGACTTTACGACTGACCAAACCATCATTCTGCGAATCCGTTAGACACGACAACTTGCCAACAACACGTACATTGAACGTTCACAACTGCGAGATACGAGATCCGTTCCAATATAGCAGTCATTGGTTAGCTAGAAAGGAGTAGTGGTCGAATAGTGTTGTCGCCGAGATTACCGCGATAAAGGTCGAATCTCTACTTTCGTAAAGAGTTCAACGCGCGCTTGCTATCTGTGTCCACAATATAATCTAAGCTGGTAAATAACATAATTGATACATTACACTATAAATAGCGTAAATTAAGGTCCACTGCGCGTGTATTATGTACGACTTTCGCTAATATTTTGGTTGATTTGTTTTACAAAAGTTTCAAAGTATTGCGAACTATACGTACTTAACCAGTACTAGAAGTATTTTTAGTACATAGTCATTAAGTACCCATCTCTATTCTGAACTACTTCTTGCACTTCTATTCTAGGTGCATCTATTGAAAGAGAGAGCTCGTTCTGTGTATTTTTATAAATTAGTAACTTAATTTTGATTTCTATTATATTGATCTCACATAAAATATATATCTCACACATAAATATATCTTCACATAAATATTCTCACATATTTAAAAATCGCTATTACGTAGAATTGGAAGCTAATCAAGGTATCAACAGGAATAAACATATGCCAAAGAAACTGGTTATAGAACTAAAAGCTATAATATATTTCTAGCCGATGTTTGTCATGAGAAATACTAGTACCTAATCATTTAACCAGATATTTATTTAATTTAAATTTAATTATATACTCAACCTTTTTGATTAGCCGGTCGCATTATACTACAATAATTCGAAATTGATAATTCGTCTCAACATTCGCTCCACAGGACATATATGAAAGCTGATTGGATTGAGAACAATAAATTGTTCATACGAAAATAAGTTTTCATATTTCTTTTTTACTTTTTCTCTGCTCTACAAATGCCAGTTCTCTAGAAACACGAATATTACGGAGTCAACTTTTTGCTACGCGACGCAAATACCACGCAGACCACAGGTTGAACCCCACTGATATAGATTTTGGATTGAATATGTTGTTTATGGCTGTTAACTATAAGGTCTTTGACAGTGATTTATGTTTATTTTAGAACAAAACAGAACAGTTGCAATAGTACACAAATTTGCTTAGAGCTTAAGTCTGAAGTCTTGTTAGCTGGAATTGTTAGAGGGAAATCGGAAGCCTGACCACCTGTGTGATCAGGCTTGTGATCAGGCTTGACAACGAGTTGCTTCATGTAAAACAGGTTGGCGGTACAGCGTGAAATATTAATGCAGACTTGTGCTTGATATCCAGCTGATCTAGAAACAACAATCCCTGATCCACGAACCTACTCGCGAAAAATTAAAACACTAAAACATGTTTGTTTTAGTGTCTACTGCGTTTCTTATTCCTCCTCTTTTCTTTTTTTTTAATTTTTACCCCGCACTATGATTTTCTCACGTAAACGCACCCAGCGTTTACAAAGAGCAATTCTAACATACACAAACGCCCAGAGCCTTTAGAACTACCTGTAAGGTCATACAAATATTTGTTTCGTGCGGGGATCGAACTCACAACCCGTGGCGCAGAAACTGATCGCTCAGTCGCTACGTGTCAGCCAAGCGTGTCTCTTTGTTTTCTTCCCAAATAAATATTCTTTCTTTCTTTGTTATACTGATATTTAACCTCAATTTGGTTAGACTGGAACTCAACCTCACCATAATTGGGAGAAGACTACGAGAATTATGGAGAAAAATAAACTTCAGGATAAACTAACTTAGAATTAGTAATGTCAGGGGAACTTACGTCGGCCAATAAACTATCATACAGTTTAGCAGACGTTTGAATGTTTTTGTTGTAAAAGATGTTTTGTTCTAAATAAACACTATTTTCATATATGTTTTCACTAGATACTTAAATTATATTCAATCCTAGCATTGTGTTGACAATTAGGATCGTAATATTATCACGTTTGCGATTAACTGCACATTGTTTGTACTAAACGTAACGTAGTACGCTAAACGAAGATAAACGAAATGCGTAAACTAAACACTCGTCGATAGCAAGTCATTTTTTGTACTTTGAGTATTACGATAAACAGTCCCTGTTATGTATTTTTATAACATAACATACCATCACGCCTGTATGCCTCGAAGGGTTAGGCAAAGGCATACTAAGCGCAAAGGCGTACATCCCTAGTCCGCCGGTATATTTAGGTCCCATTTACCTAATAGGGGGCGAGCCTATTGCCATTAACTGCTTAACTGGGCACAAATGCGAAACTCCAAGCTGGAGCTGACAATGCATAGAAAAATACAATAATACTTTGCTTATCCTGGGTCGAAACTAGTGCGTCTAGTGTAGAGTAATCAAAATGAGAACGTAAGGATATTATATAAAGATCACCCATCATGGATTCCCATCATGACCCCTTATAATTCCACCTGCACTAACTCCCAGCAACCTTCACCATCTCGTACATTATAATAATGTAGACCAGAGCTCGACGCCAACCTTTTTTTTAATTGTTAGGTCAACTGAAGTATCAACATAACGCCTCGTCTACTTGTGATAGGTATAGATTACTAAGGCCTACAATGGTAAATATATCGATATGCATTCTTAAAAGCTTCAAAAGTTCACCTCCAGTCCTCCACACTAATAGAGAGATTAATAGAGAGAGAATTAAGAGACTAATAGAGAGACAGATACCTAATAAATCTGTAAAAAATTGAAGCATAAAATCTTGACGTCTGAAGGCTTTGTTGAATATAAATAGGGATTGGATAGTAAACGTAGCCTAGTTACGCACGTTGAGCAACGGCAATGATTACAGTGCCACTCAGTAGAACCTGTAAGATTAGTCACTGGCCGACTTTAACTAGGCTTTAGAGGCGTCGTTTGCTCCAATGCATAATATTACCTACAAGTAACGCACATTTTTTTCAAAAAATAGGAAATTGATATCGCAGTTGCAACTCTACAGTTTTATAAAGCCGCGTATACAATGACTTCAAACTTTTATAGTTATTTTAATATACTGTATTCGAAGCTCTTGTTATAAAACGAACAAGGCATATAAATACGAATAAAAAATCCAACACATCTTAGATTTTAATTACCAAATCTACCCAAAAAAGGTGCATGATACGTTCAAAAGTTACATTTCGGTCCGTCCGTCAGTACAATTTGTTCGTATCTGTACTAGGTGAGCACAATGCGTTATTAAGAACTTTTGTTACGTGGCTTTTTTCTACGGCGTGTTGAGTGCGACGCATACCTGCGTCCTTCTCGACGTATACCTGTGCTCGTGAGAGGGCAGAGAACAGAGATAGACTACTGAAAATAGTAGATACGGCAAAGAGTAGAGCCGAAACATGGCCTATATTGCTACTGTTTATTAGTTGTGTAGTAATTCCTGTGAAATGTAGGCCTGAATCACGAAAGATTTTTTTGACCTAGATACTGTTATTTGTGCTATTAACTGTGTTAATTTACACACAAAGTGAGTGTGACATTGGACTTTCCGAAAGATCCGATAGTTACTTATTAACTTGTGTTAAAATATTTTATAATCAGAGCAGAGTCAGATGTAGTTGTAGTAATACTGTTGAGGAATCGTAGCCCAAACTTTCCCGCCCAAACGCGAGCCTCCGTGCCGGGTCTATGAAGGCTTGAATCTGTGGGTGCGCCCGCGCAGCGCGAGGCTCCACAAACCGGGCGGGCCAGTACACGATGGAAGTTAGTGCCGGCCGGTCGTGTGCGTAACTCCGCGAGTGATGTCGCAGCATGGTCGCTGCGCGTGCCTTGTTGTGGTGCCTTTGCCTCGTCGCAGTCGGGACCTCGGCCGCCTCCCGCGGACACCGACCACACCCCGCAAGACACAAACATTCGGAATTCGTTAAAGGAAAGAGTAAGTGCTGTGCCGACTGCCGCCCACGGCGCTTTCGAAGTTCCAAACCATCGCTTCATGCCAATGTGTTCTGTGATATAGTTGTAACCGTGATATATGAACAAACTCGTTACCTAAATGTAAACCACACGCAGTGACCGTAAAATAAATCCATAAAACTGTAGAAATAAAGACGCGGTACCAGCTAATCGCTGGAATAAAATAAACAAAGCTTATCTCGAACCAACAAACGTAACCTTATATAGCGCGGAAAGCTGCCTGACGGTACACTGAACTGGACTTAAGAGGCTGCCAGTACGGTTTGAACAATTAAACTTCATTTTGTGTGACAATGTTTTCCGAGAGCATTGAATGAGATGCGAGACAATATCCTTAGGGATGAAAGGCAAGGTGCATTTATTGTGAAACGCTTTGACTTTCGAGTCCGTGGTTGCAGCTTTTGTGTGCCTGTCGTTCAGACGGACAGATTGACAAAATTATATATAGGTTGCCGTGCGCCCTGAACGACCTGAGCAAGGATTGTTTATTGTTTATTTTTGGAGGCAGATAAAAAGTTTAAATGTCTAAAATAACGATACCGATACTGTTTCAATGGCATAATCTAAATTAAATTTTCATTAAAGTACAAAAAAAATATCATGATACATCAATTCTGACTAAAGCTGCTTAACAACAACTGCTTAACTTTAATGTGAACACTTCTCATTGTATTGCCATAAAACATTCTTCAAGTACCTACACTACACTACTAAAAATGCTAAATATTTCTTAAATAAAATATTAAATGACAGTCTGAACTCACCCTTACCCATGTTACTTAACTAAAAAACCAGATACATACACAAAAAAAAACATGAATCTTTAAGAAACATCAATAATAAAATTTTAATCTAAATAGGTAGTACTCAACAGTACTACTAGTGCTTAATAGTACCAATTTCTTTTGAAAATATTGTTAAAAGTACAGTCGTGTACAGTCGTGTATTTGTAATTTAAATTAAACGGCTAGTAACTTTAAACTTGTTTTGATTATTGAAATCCGTTGCTTTACCACGAACGCTTTCAAAGGACCATTGTTTTCATTTTGTACATAAACCAGTAAGAAAAATCCTTGAAGTTAAGCACTTGAGTGACTTTTGATTAACTTTACTTAGATTAGGCTGACAATTGACGGATTAGGGTTAGGATTAAGTCAAATTTTTGCAGACTCTCGAGAAACAATGAACGTCATTAAGTATTCAAACAGATAACGAAAAAGATAATTCTAAAAATCATAATTTATTTTAAAATGCGTTTTCATGAGAGTTAATCTGTTACAATACATAGATAACAATGTTTAAACGCCTGAAGTGGGTTAAATCGGGCTGGACGATAATAATGCTGAATGTAAGATATTCATAGATTCTCGTTGTGTGAATATCCACGCTATTTACCATTTTTGCTATTTTCAAAAACTAAAAAATCTGTACCATACAAAATATTACTACATTTTCTACTTCATAGTCAAACAATAAACAGTACTTAACTGACTAATTTCCGCAGATCTACGTCATACTGTAGGTACTGTATCTCAATTCTCAATGTAACTTATGTTGATATCTAGAAGACATATTTTCGTTAATTCGCTTTTCAAAAATAACTGTTGCAATATCAAACGCTCATAAACGTAAGTTAACGCTATTAAACACCCCAATTGGTTAATAACCTAACCCACTTTCATTTTGATATGTCGAAATAATCGATTTTACTAGAAACATACGCACACACACGTTCTTCTTGTCAAATTTTACGTCTGTAGGCGTTCCGTTTTCTTTACCTAATTTTTTGCTAGAAATATATTGAAAATCAAATGGAAAATGGTTGGTAAATTGGCTTGACTTGGCAGGACAGGGTGGCCCTTAAAACTTTGCTTTTGAATTACAAATATCTGTAGCTTATCTCCATATGAAAGAAATTCATCGCTTGAGCGGCGACTCCACGGCATATTGCACGCAAAAATCACCTGAGAAATCACTCGCATCTCTCGTGCATTTAAATGATTGTTCTTGGGGAATAAGTACTATAGTAATTATAATATATACTTCTAAAAGGTTTTATCAGTATAAAGAGGTTTTAATATGAAAACCACTTTCAAATTCTATATTTATCAAGAATCCTACAAATTATTGATTTCAAATGCACCGAATACTGAAATTATATGTTGTTTTGTGCGTAGATAAGCATAAATATCAAATGGCGGTATTTTTCCTAAATAAAAAAATATGATGGCGAGATGAAATATAAACATGCTCTATAGACTATGTACCTATATTGTCTAGGAAAATATAGCCGTTAAACAAATTAGTGTTTGCCTGCCAAGGAAAACCTGTATCATGCGCTATTATACCTACGTATCAGTTCACATCCGATCAACTGGCTTGTCTGTTTGATTTCTATATATAGACTTGTTTCTAATATTTCTTATACATTTATGTTATAAATTGACTCATCTAATAAACCAAATCTGGTTCCAATAATTGTGTAGCCTCAGGATATGGAAGTCCGAATTCTTCACTTATACATGATGATTTTGAGCAGATTGGTAATTGATAATTAATTGCAGATGTTGTTGAAGTTATAAATAATGATTTGATAATCGTTCCAGGGGGTTAAAAGTATCTGAAATCTATAAAAAAATTAAGTTACACTCTTAGTAATTATTTAATAATTTTTCCTCGTAATTATGCTTTGCTTTTACTTTGGTTTCATATTTCAAGGCTATTAACTTACGTTATAGACTAAGACTGAATCTATGAACAGTTTCTTTGGTCAGTGAGCAAAAAAACGAGTCACTAAAACACGTAATATCCTCTATGAGCGAAACTGCTAATGTTTTTATAATCAATCTCAATTAATTTTATTAGATACTAGTTATTTACCCAGTGCCCAAGGCCATAACTCTAAATGTTATCGATAATTTACTTTTTTTATATAACATGCTTTCCCAGGCTTTAACTGTTTACTAATCGTAATTAAGACCAAAAGAGAATGCCTATTTAAATTTTCAATTTTTAAAGTTTTACTTAGTTTCAAAACAAACAAAAAGTTACATTCAAAACAGATATTTAAAAAAACACACTTTCCTCGCTTCTGTTAACACATAATTTTACTCGGTAACAATTACCAATAAAAGCGAATGGCTAATATATACTTATAATGTTTTTATATCTACAAGGAAAATCAAATATTATACTTAGCCAACGATTTTATACCGAGACCTTACACAAGGAAATAATATTATGCGCCTACGCACTTCCATGGAATTATGCACGTGTGGGGCAAAAGATATGACAATCTTACCACCTGGCTCCTTATTTAAACAATTTGGGTACTTAAAAACCCACGTGCTTATTTTATAATTCAAGTGTTCGCTGTAGGGGTGGTGGGGTCACTGTGTGCTAATACTGGATCATATAAGCAATTGAAGTGCCATCTATTTAAAAAATATATAATTTATATAGATCTGAAACATTTAAATCAATAGATTGCTCGTATAATTTTTATTCGAGCACAGCGCTTAGTTACTTTTCAAGATTTCCCTTACGAAAGAGTTCAACGCGGGCGCTAGTCAGTAAAATATCAGTTATTTAAATGTAGATATATGACGTTTCAGGTAACTTTTCCAGCTAAATCGGATTTTTAAGACAGAAATCTAGTAAAATATATAGTTTGTCACCCATCGTTGACCTCACTATTAATTAAAACTAAATATAGCTTTATTTCGGCTCTGATTTCAACCAATCAACGTAGATGTCTTTATGTAAATCATGTAAGACCATGCCATTCACCCTTTTACCATAATGTCTAAACAAGATAATAAAAATCTAAATAAATTAGCCGTCTAAGCTCTTAAAATTTAGAAATATATGACAACGTGAAACGACGTTTATACTCGTACGTAAAACTATTTAATTAACACCATGAATTAATGAGCTCCGATTTGATATTTCAATTCGAGTAGATATCGAACCATAATGATATGCACGACGAGTTTCTTGACCTATCTGCATGTACCGAATATCGGAAGAGCTTAGATACTAAAATAAACGGAATTTATAAGTCAGATACACATACACACATATGAAAACATTATCTATTAAAATTTAATTACAGTACAAAATACAAAATATTAAAGCAATTAGGCGTTAAAATACTACTCTATATCGCTATCATCTGGTAACGTGCCCAGAAGACTGGCAGCATTGCCACGTTGAAAGGCAATGCTAATTCTTGGACCCAAGATTTCGCCAGCTGTCTGGTCACGCAGAGAAGTCTCCTAAAAAGGAGGCGCGTACTTGAGGTGAAGCGAGGACCTCGAGATCCAGGATTTTGGACCCCAAATGACTAACGAAAATGGAAAATCTCATGGTCCTAAGCGTGACTTCTACGCTTGAGGTCCTGAGTTCGATTCATGCAGTGTTATTGGGTTTTTCTATGAAATTCTCAGTAGCAGCTCAGGATTTGGATTTGTGCGCGGTTAGTAACAATAGACTCGCCCTTTATTATATCCTGTGATTTCTATGTGCTTTGCATAATAGTAATTTATAGGAATTCGCAATAGACAAGTCGATAAACAAGAATATGCCATTATGCAATAAAATAGGTTAACACAATTTTACAATCTTTTTACATTGAAATCACATTGGATGTTTATGGGCACTGGACATGAGCTTAAGATGGCTTTTTCGACCTTCAATAATAAAACTTTCCACGTAATTACAATTCACTATGGTAATACATGACGTTAACTTAATACCCAAAAATATACAATATGTTAAACAATACAATTTAATATTCAATACTTGGGTCAAAACGGTTTAGTTAGTACGTTGACAATTGTTATTCACAATAAGGTCAACGGTAGATACTTGCAGTAGTCTGTCTATCAGTTTAACAATGTATTATCCACGTAAACCACGTAATAATTTATTATTATGAAGGTTTTCAAGATGAGGCTGATGATGTGCCAATAATGTTTTGTCCTAATAACTAAGTTAACCTTCTACTATTTCCGAGTGCCTGATATCTTTGCATTTTGCTATCGCATTTTGTGAGCAAACTGGAGTTTTATTCCGTGGTTATTAATTTAAAGTGATTATATCCGTCATAAAAACTTGTCGTCAATAAAAGCTTAGACACTTGTTTGTGGGCGCGATGAGCCTTTATAGACCTGTCATCGCCATTTGCACTTTATAAGAGCGAGATAGAAATAGTGCCTCTCTTATACGTTAATGGAAAGGATGCTTCGAGATTAAAACTAGACATTAAATAATTTATCCCTGGGTTTGATTAAATTTAATACGCAAAGGTACTCCTGTGTAAAAAATATTTATTTCACTTTCGTGGAAATTCAGGTTCGGTTTTCGAACAGGATCCAAGCCAACCAACGATGGTGCCGAAACGCACGACATCCAATGCGTCATTTCTTCTTAAACATAAAAGGAAACTGCACTCGGGCGCGGCATGGTACCCTGTACAATAATGGATTGTAGTGAAAGGTCGTGTTACAAGAACGAAATGTTGGCGGGACAAAACTGGTTCCAACGCTTCAGAATGCAAGTAACTGGATAAAAACATTGCTTTAAGACAAACCAGTCGAGGCAAGCGCAACACTCTTCTAAAACTTAGTCGGATTGTACGTTGCCTACATGACGTCAATTCAACTTACAAAATCGATTGTCAAACGCGGCATAATGATAGCTTTTACTCCTTTTATTATTCTGTTCACTCTTATCTACTTACCTGAAGCTAAAGCTGACGAACTATTTTTTATCATACCTCTGAACTAAGGTCCCTTCCATCTCTTTCCACTGTTCTCCATTAACTGTTATCTAAGGCCAGACTCTCGAAAAACCATCCAAATCGTCCACGGCATCGATGGTCGTCTTCAGGCAACCATTATTGATTGCGTTGTTAATCTATCCCTACGGGTGCCTGTCGGAAATTTTTCTCAATTTTTTTTATGGGATAGGGGGACAAACTAGCATTCAGTTACCGCCGCATATGGATACCCGCAACACCAGAGAGTGGAGTCACAAGTGCATTGCCCGCCTTTTAAAAGGGAATTGGTCCAAGTTCACTGCGCTCAAGTTTGGACTTCTGAGAGAGATATGGCGGCGACAAAATTATGTCGCGGCATTAGTGATAATGAGAAGATTTAAACTACAGTACTTCGGGATTAAAATAGCATTCCAAATGCATATTGTTATGTTTACTACTAAAACGTTGTCTGAATATTTACTTATACAGTAATCACATCTACATAGTGATTACTATGAGACAGTGATATTGTCAACTCGCCATCATTTGATTACCATGTCTAGTTTTAAAATAGTAGGTTTATTATTCATGTACATACAGTAACACATCAAGTTATCCCTTTGGATAGCCCGTATTCCGTCGCAATAACGGCGACTTTGTAGTGCAACTGCATGGCTTGACGTGTTATCTACCGTGTGTCGTATGTACTATGGTGAAAAATTAAAAATTACAGATTCTAAGCAATTCTTAAATACAATTCAATTACATACAATGTCAGCATCTGCTACTACAGATACTTATGTACCTAGATCTCCTTAAATTCTTCTATGTCTAATGCGAGTTTATTATAACATTGTTTACTATTGACATAACTTAGGTAGGTAGGTACAATATTTTACGAACATAAAAGTTATATCTATACCATCACGCCTATTTTCCCTGGAAGGGTTAGGAAGAGGAGGTACTAATGTAATAGTCCATTAACCGTAAAATTTCATAGGAAACCTACCTGTTTGCTCGACCTGAAGATTGAACCCAGGAGCAGATAATAAAAGTTTTAGTTTTACTTTATCTATTAGAACCATTTATTTTTAGGTATCTATAGATTTATCGATACAAGATAGATTTTAGATACAAGAATAATGATAAATATAAAAAATAAAATCCGTCACATTCAACACCGAGTAAGTGTGTAAAATTTAATTCAGACATTTAGAAAACTGACAGAGCAATTGCGATCAAATTAAAGTTGTTAAATAAACGCAACTCGTACCTATAGTGAATATTGCCAGGGAGAACATACTTTCATTTGACAATTTCCACAGTGCAGCTACGCATTATTGTTTGCTCTTAACATTAAATAATGACATTTTTATATCTCTGAATCAGTGAACACACTTCAATACTATCGCGTATATCATCGGCAGGTTCAACTAGGTCGACCGGACACTGCAACGGTCACATCAAAACGCTAACGTTCAAAACAATATTTTGCATTCCATCGCATCTTTATAATTAAAACCCGCTAATGACTCCGCATACATAGCGCAATGACGAGTGAAAAGTGGTATTTTGTAATCACGGTTCAACTTCATGGTAGCTGGATTAAACTACCATATTTGAGGGTCATAAATCATGCGCACTCGCCGAACAGTCGCAGTCGCCTACATCTCAAATAAGACACAAACGTGGCCAATCCAGCCGAATTGTATAGGTGTACCAATACAGGCAACACAGAGAAACGAGATGATTCTGAATTTAGTCGTTTTAACAGATGGCATTTTAGAAAGTTTTAAATTTAACATAATGTTTGACTATGTTTTGAGTGAGTTAATTGATTTCATAATGACGTCAGCCAGGGCAGCCAGTTTCGAAGAGGCAACCCTGTTGAACAACGAAATAACATCATGGTAATTTCATGGAAGGTCACCGCTGACTAAAATTATAGATAGGTTGGTAAAAACGTAAAATGCACTACACTTTAATTCTAGGCCGTTTTTTAGTTATAGACAGGTACGTTCATATATTCATAATAATATGTTTTTGTCATCTTTTCTCTGTCACAAATTATCACGTGTCTAAACAAGACAAAACATTAAAGCTACAGGAGGTTTATTAGACGTTTTATGTTATTATGAATAAGACGATATTTTTTTAAAGCTTACTAGTAATGTGGGTCGCACATATATACTAATATTATAAAGAGAAAAGATTTGTATGTAAGTATGTTTGTAACGAATTGGCTCAAAAAGTACTGGACCTATTACAAAAATTCTTTTGCCGTTAGAAAGCTACATTATCACTGAGTAACATAGGCTATATAAAATCACGCTACGCCTCTTAGGAACGGAGCAGCGCGGGTGAAACCGCGAGCGAGTCGCTAGTTATTAATATTCTTGTTAACCCCTCGTGCTAAGCTAAATGTCTGTGTTACGAGTGGATTCACGTCGGTAATGTAATGGGTGGGATTCGAACCGGCAACCATATGATCGCCAATCCGAGGCCCTAGCCATTAGGCTACTTCAATTATTATGTACCTACGTTAAAATATAGGTGTCTATATAATTTATACATATATTAAAAAGAAAACGTAGCAAAAACTGAACATTGTATATTTTTTCAAAGAATTATTGCCAGGCGTATCATATCCGACACTGATGCCGAAATACTCATACAAATAAAAATAATTTCTGCATTTGTATTTACGAGTATATGTACAGCTTATTAACGGGTACTCCTGGACCGATTTAGATTAATATTTACAAAGAAATCTCTTAAACCGGGATTTCTAATCCAGCTTTAAGATCACCAGAAAATAATAAAGTGACTCTTTTCATAGGCAAAACGAAATTGTATCATAATTGTATCATTTTATCCGTTTTTTTAATAAAATTAGGTTTTAATTTTAAAAGTTATAGTGTTGTTATTTAGATAGCTATTTACACTGTTATCAGAGAAAGTTATTTCTGAGCCTACCCTGCTAAAACGTCTCGAAAAGATACCATATGCTAGGCTTACCTTGAGTATGTAGGTAACTTGTGTTAGCACTTAATCTTCAATCACTTTGCTGCCACTCGATAAATAAGTTGACGGAGACGGCCGGTCTCCGTACATTTATGAGTAAGTAAGTATCCATAAGTTATTTATCAAATAAAAGACACTTTGAAGTGCCTTGCTTTTTTAACTGCCACATTAGTGTAGTGGTTGTAAGCGCGACTGCTACACTAGAGGTGCTAGGTTCGATTTCAAGTCGAGCAGTGTTTTTGATTTTCCTATGAAATTCGCAATAGCAGCTCAACAGTGACAAGTATGCTTTTACAAGCAGCCCTCTGTTTGATTTTAATAATTAAGTAATAAAGAGGAGTGTTTCAAGCCTATAGAGTATTACAGCGGTCAGTGTTTCAAGGGAATGCTAAATTCGTATTTCGTACGAAAAACTTCAACGGGTAAATGCATATTTATTTTTAATAATGATAACAAACCTTCATGATGATATAACTGAAATAGTTTATTGCAAAACAATATCTATGTAATGGAATTGTGGTGATGCAGGCGATGTCGCGGGGGTTTTTTAAAATCGAATTTTAATATAACGTTAACATTAGTTTTTCGTTACTAACTGTAATAAAATAAACTGCAATAAAACTTTATCAAGTCTACCAATATATCAAATTGGTGGTTTTGTTCAAAACAAAAGTGTGAGATGTACATAAATATTTATCCTAGACTTCCAATAAACTGCGGAAGTTCCCTAGTTCTTCTCATTATTTACTCCATTATTTATATAATCATTTTACCTCAAGTTCTACAAAATGCTAAACCACTAAACCTCATCAAAAATCGATATCCTACTTGATACCTGAATAGATAAAAATAATTTATTCTTCCTATATTAAATTCTTAAATAAAACCTTCAAGCACTCCAAACCTCCAAACATTCCGTTTAAAAACATTCTAATGCCAAAAATGTATCGTGTGACAGTAACATTATACTCTTGTTTATGGCTAATGAAAAAACTGTCTATTATACAGACGTGCACAAGGTACAGGTAAAATTTACTTAGCCTCTTGAATACCTCCATATTTCTACACGGTTCTATGAAAAAACTATTCTTTGTTATCTTCGTAGAAGCCAGGCAGTTTTGAACTTTAACTATAAAGAATCAGGTTTGAAACCAAACAATAGCCTTACCTGCCGCACAGATTCTGTGGTTTTGAGTAGAGTTATGCAAGCAATACGCGGACATTTGATCCCTGGGAAATCAAGTACCATATTTTGAGTTACAAAACTATTTATTAATGCTAATCTATAGCTTTGACTGACTGTTTTATGTCTATTGTAGCTCAAATAGGAACACACAGTATATCACAATGACATTTTATTTTAAAACCGTATCGGATTCACAATTTTCCCTGCCCATATATAAATACTACCTACTTAACAAAACCAGCGCGTATTGTGTTTAATGTAAAAATGAGCTGTTCAACGGTAAACATGAGGAAAGATTTTAATTATTGACCATAGATCAATTCGCTTTACATAAACGTTTTAGTTCTATAAGTTCGTTTTGATCGCCGAGGTAAAACGGCATTGTAAACTATTTGCATCGATTAATCATAAATAGCGGTGTTACTTGTAGCGTAGTAGAAGGAACTCGCTTTAGAGACCGCCTACGCGAAACGCCTCTTCGTTAGACGAGCTCAGTTCCTAACTTGTCGAACGTCGGCCCAACACAAATACATTTGTTTTTATGAATATTAAACAAATAGACAAACGCCATAACACCTATTAAATTTCACTTTGGAATTATTTTAACATGACTACGGAAATTACTATGTACTAGAAAATATTCCCAAATTTTATCAAATGAGGCACCTTGGTGGACTCATCTTGATCTAATGAGTATTGAAGAGAATTTATAGTGTTATAGGAAATCCAATGTAGCAAATACTAAACGAATGAAAAATTAACGATCTGTGACTTTGTTACTATTAGCGCCACCTTGTTGGTTGACGATGTACAATTTACTAAGTTTGGTTCCTTGACCTGTACACCAGACTCAGGAACATGCATTCTGTTATTAAATAAAGTACTGTAGTAATTGGTACCAACCAGCAAATAGTTAAAAAACTATTACCCGACTACGGAAAAAAACTACTGAAAAACATGAAATAAGAAAATATTACTGACATTGCTGGAAATTTTAAAAAAGATGTCCTTGTTTAAAGCATTCCGAATGATTTCAGTCAGAAATATTTTCTTGTTTCATGTTTCTTTGTTAACATTTAGTATAACATATTTTTTCTTCTTCTACAGTATGCATCGGGACAAATGGGCGTATGTCGGTGCCATCAAATCGCGACACCCATTATCGGAATCTTCGCGATCGATTTACAAATTGCACGTATGTCGACGGCAACCTCGAGCTGACATGGCTGCAGAACGAAACTATGGACTTATCGTTTCTCAAATACATAAGAGAGGTGACTGGTTACGTGCTTATATCGCATGTAAACGTCCGACACATTGTGTTGCCACAACTGCAAATTATTCGCGGACGGACGCTCTTCAAGCTGAACGTTAGGGACGAAGAATTCGCGCTCATGGTCACCATGTCGTCAGCCTTCACCCTTGAGTTGCCTGCGTTGCGCGACGTGCTCCGGGGCAGCGTCGGCATTTACAACAACTATAATTTATGTCATGTCAAGACTATCAACTGGGATGAGATAATTACCGGAGTCAACGCTACCTATGTGTATGTTTATGACTTTGCTGCTGCAGAACGAGACTGTCCGCGTTGTGATCCCAGCTGTGAAGCTGGTTGTTGGGGTGAGGGGCCAGAGAACTGTCAGAAATTTTCCAAAACGATATGCAGCCCCCAGTGTGCACAAGGCCGTTGCTTTGGACGGAACCCTCGAGACTGCTGCAATGCATTCTGCGCCGGTGGCTGCACAGGGCCCCTACCAAGTCAATGTCTCGCCTGTAGGAACTTCTATGACGAAGGCACTTGCTCCCAAGAATGCCCACCGATGCAAATATACAACCCCACCACTTATTCTTGGGAGCCTAATCCAAACGGAAAATATGCTTATGGAGCAACATGCGTTCGTAACTGCCCTGAGCATCTGTTGAAGGATAATGGAGCATGCGTAAGGAGCTGCCCGCCCAATAAGACTGCTGTCAACGGGGAATGTATACCATGCAACGTTACTTGTCCTAAGACATGTCATGCTGAGAAAGCGATACATTCCGGAAACATCGACAGTTTTAAAGACTGCACCATTATCGATGGTTCTATTGAGATTTTAGAAATGACATTTACTGGATTTCAACACGTGAATCCTGATTATTCGTTTGGTGAACGCTATGCTAAGATGGAACCCCACAAGCTGGAAGTGTTCAGTACAGTACGTGAGGTGACCGGCTATCTGAACGTGCAGGCTCATCACCCTAACTTCACTAGCCTCTCTTACTTCCGTAACTTGGAAGTGATAGGAGGACGTCAAGTCGTCGAGAACCTTTTCGCTTCCCTCTACATTGTTAAGACGTCACTCAAGAGTCTGGGACTGAAATCCTTGAAACGAGTTAATTCTGGTGCTATAGCCATTATGGAGAATAAAAATTTATGTTTCGCTGAAAAAATTGCTTGGAACAAACTTGTCAAGTCCAAAGATCACAAGCAAATAATACAAAACAATGGAGATACACGGACTTGTGGTGAGTTTGCTTTGCGACTTAGTTCTTGTTTTGAGGATCCTCATATTAAAGTTAGGTTTAGTCTTAGTATACCTACTTTTGCCTATGCGATTCAATAAAACATTATTTCACGAGCGATTTTCTTAAAATGTTCTATCCACACGTACACTCTGATTAACCCAATTAACAGCAATGCCTTACACAGCTGCGCGATGTACATTATTATAATATCCCTTTCTTTATTATGTTTTGTTCCTAACCAATATATTTTCAACAGAAAAAGCAGGTTTGGTGTGTGATCCTCAATGCTCTCCGGACAGTTGCTGGGGTGCAGGACCGGATCAATGTCTGTCCTGTAAAAATTTCAAATTTAATGAAATGTGCCTCCAGAATTGCAGCGTCCGACCTGGGTAAGTATCAACGCAATGAAATAATATTGTAAACATTAACTGAAGTTATATAAATGTTGCACAAAATTTATGCACAGCGATTGTTTTGTCATGTACGCTTTATTAACGTAATAAAATGTGAAAAACTATAAATAGCTTAGCCTTTTAAAAAGTTATTACTTTGTTTTGTCATTAACTATAGTGTATAACTACACAATTTTATTAAAATTATACATCTGAAGGATTTTCAAACATTGTAACTTTATCTGCATTCGTTATAACGATTCTGTCTGAGAAATGTACCTATAAATGTTCCCCGGGGCCTTTGTAAATTTTGGTAACCCTATTAACATAACAAAGGCGAAATATGTGTGGGTAGCACAGACAATTTTGACGTCCGAGCAACATATCGGTCTCATTGTCTGTTAGATACACCGACAACTGCTTAACAAACGCCTTTGCCTTTTAAAACAACTATAATTATTAACGTTATGTTTTACGCTCGTTTCAGGTTATACAAAGACGGACCGAAGAGCTGCAAACAATGTCATGCAGAGTGCAAAGACGGCTGCGTTGGACCGACTCGTGCCAACTGTACAAGCTGTCAGCATGTGCGCGACGGCCCATACTGCGTCAAGGAATGCCCTGATTCAAGATATACATCGGATAACGCGACTTGCCAGCCATGTCACAAGAATTGCTTCAACGGCTGCACCGGACCCAAAAATATGGTAGGCGAGGGAGGCTGCAATTACTGCAAAAAAGCTATCATTAGCATCGAAGCGACGGTTGAAAGCTGCCTCAGTGAAAATGAACCATGTCCCGATGGATATTATAATGAATGGGTCGGTAATGTTAAACCGCTGGAAGGAAAAGTAAAAGTAGTTTGCCGGAAATGCCATCCTAGATGCAAGAAGTGCGTAGGTTTTGGAATACACACTCAGGTCTGCCTACAGTGTAATGGCTACAAAAGAGGAGACCAGTGCGAGGATGAATGTCCCGCGGATGACTATACCGACGAAGTCTACAAAACCTGCACTCCATGCCATCCTGAATGCAAAGGCTGTGTAGGATCATCTTCAACAGATTGCGTTAAATGCAAAAACTTAAAAATCTTTTTAAATCCAGATGACATTGAAAACCAATCGCTATTTAATTGTACAGATACTTGTCCCCCTCATATGCCCCATAAAATATATTTTGATGAACAGTTACAAAATCCTATCGACGAACCGTATTGTTCCACTCATACAAATGGTAACCCTAACATGGTTACTGCAAAGGTACCAACAGTGCTTGTTATCATTCTCGTTTTTGCCTTCTTGTTATTGATCATTCTTGGAATAATAGGCTACACGTGCAGGCAGAAAGCAAAGGCAAATAAGGAAGCTGTTAAAATGACAATGGTTCTTACTGGCTGTGAAGACAATGAACCACTACGACCAACCAACGTAAAGCCAAACTTAGCCAAATTGAGAATTGTTAAAGAAGTAGAGTTACGGAGAGGAGGTATGCTAGGTTATGGCGCATTCGGAAAAGTGTACAAAGGCGTGTGGGTGCCAGAAGGTGAAAATGTTAAGATACCAGTCGCTATCAAAGTACTTAAAGACGGAACGGGTGAAAACACTAGTAAAGAATTTTTGGAAGAGGCGTACATAATGGCTAGCGTTGAACACCCTAACTTGCTTCAGTTATTAGCTGTGTGCATGACCAACCAAATGATGCTTATCACACAGCTGATGCCTCTTGGATGTTTACTCGATTATGTCAGAATCCATAAGGAAAAAATTGGTTCTAAAGCATTTTTGAACTGGTGCACACAAATAGCCCGTGGTATGGCGTACCTAGAAGAAAAACGATTAGTGCATAGAGATTTGGCAGCCCGGAACGTGTTAGTTCAAACGCCAAACTGTATAAAAATAACTGACTTTGGTTTAGCCAAGTTACTAGAAGACAATACAGATGAGTATAAAGCTGCTGGTGGTAAAATGCCAATCAAATGGCTAGCGCTAGAATGCATCCAGCATAGGATATTCACCCACAAAAGCGATGTCTGGGCTTTCGGCGTCACGATCTGGGAACTGTTGAGTTACGGAGCAAGACCGTACGAAAACATTTCTGCCCGAAATGTCCCAGAGTTGATAGAAAACGGTCTCAAACTTCCACAACCCAGTATTTGCACATTAGACATTTATTGTATAATGGTGTCATGTTGGATGTTAGAAGCCGACACCAGACCTTCTTTCAAGCAGCTGGCTGAGACATTTGCGGACATGGCAAGAGATCCAGGCAGATACTTAGTCATCCCTGGAGACAAGTTCATGCGATTGCCGTCCTACTCCACGCAGGTAATGTAATTATTGTTCATATCATTATTGACTGCCACATTAGTCTAGTGGTTCCAAGCGCGACTACTACGCTAGAGGTCATGGGTTCGATCCCCAGATCGAGCAGTGATATTGGGTTTTTCTATGAAATTCTCAGTAGCAGCTCGGAGTCTGGATTCGTGCGCCCGGTTTATGGCAATAGGCTCGCCCCCTATTACATGGGACCTAAACATACCGGCGAACTTTGGGTGTACATTAGTACGCCTCTGCCTAACCCTTTGGGGGAATACAGGCATGATGGTATGATAGTATCATTATTATATACAGTGATATTTTCCTGTAACCTATCAAATCATATAATAGGAATATATCCTCTTAAAAAGCTCATGTTGGCATAAACCATTACAAAAATTACCTCGATTGGTGACCGCAGTAGATATCTACGAGTATAAGAGGGATTTTTAACTCTATCTAGCATTATGAAATACGTTTTATTATTGTTAGTGAATGGTATGTCAAAGGTGACCTCTCCGTCATCCCTGAAAAAACTGTCATTGTACCATTTATGATAACTCACTGCCAAACACAAGAGAGCAACTCAAGTACAACAAAAGTTGTTATACAACAAAAAGAAAGATATCCGACCATTAGTCATCTTATCGTTAGTTAACCTCACAGCATCCACAGAAAGAGAACCGTAGCTGTAACTTTCAGCTATATATTATTCTCTATCTCTAGATAAGAATGTCTCATTTCAAAAATACTAAAATCTAGCGATGGTTAACATTAATTAACCATTTCATTTATTTACATTTCAGGATGAGAAAGAAATGATTCGTAACCTGTCATCGGCAATGGAAGGTCCGGAGTCCCTGGTTGAAGCAGACGAATATCTTCAGCCCAAATTCAAATCTGACCCGAGCACTAACACCACTATCTCCGTCATTGAGATCCACCAGAACTCTATGAAACAATGTCCTTCGTCGTCGTGGCCAGCAGGTGTTCCCAACGGTGAGGGCTCACCTCAGGATGGCGCCAGTAAACCAGAGACATGGGACCACGAACTCCTTAGATACAATCAACACGCAAACCCTGGCAGTGATGGCACCGAGTTGCGCCACTACTACAACAATGGCGTCTGCGCATCTGACAGCTCTAGCTCAAGGTACTGCAGCGATCCGATGAAAGGCCGGCCCGAAGTTTGTGAAACCAATTTCGACAACATGTCCAAAATCAAGGAAGCACAGGTGGGCAACCTAAAGTTGAATCTGCCCTTGGACGAAGACGACTATTTGATGCCGTCGCCACAGCATACGCAAAATGCTTCGACGTATATGGATCTAATAGGTGAAGGTGGCGAGAGTCAAGAGGGAATGAAAGACTTACGATTTAATAGCTTTGTGGGTAAACGGTGTGTGGATAATCCTGAGTACTTGATGTCGGAGGAGAACGTGCTCCCGCAAACATTGGGCATTCCGACGGAACCGGTGCCGATGGAGTCATTGTGTGTTAGCGAAGGCAGCGGGAGCGAGTCGACGCCTCGTCCGAGCACAAGCAAATACTTGCCGCAGAGGTCAGTGGAGGAGGAGTCCATGTCGGACCACGAGTACTACAATGACCTTCAGCGGGAACTGCAGCCGCTCCGACGGAACGAGACCACCGTGTGAACTGTAACACAAACGCATCCCACTGATCTCGTCTTGTAATTGACTATTTTTTATTTACTTAATAGTGCCTCGCGCACGACCCGTGCCATTGATTCGATGGCTAGTGTTAGATCGTTGATACAATTTCTGATATGAATTTTATTTAGTTATAAAAAATACAACTTGTTAATTTTCTACTTAATGTAAAGGTACTGTTATTTTTAATGTGTATATTATAATTTCTATAGCGTGCATGTGTGATGCACTTAACAAAATTTAAGTTATTTATTAATATAGGTTAAGGACGGCTATGTTTTAGGTTTTTGAGCGTTATGTTGAATTTAGCGCTTTTATTTTTATGTTAAAACTGTGATAATTAGTTTATATTAATTTACAACCAGTCAAAGGTGGGTGTAGAGTTAGAATCGCGCGTGGGCACTTGCGAGTATATATTTGCTTGCCATTGATGTCTAGTTACTCTTGCTATTTGCTTAATCTTTGTATACTTATGTAGTGTCGTGTCGTGAAAATGAATTTTCTACCAGCATTTATTTCAAATACATTCCCTAAGTATGTTGAAAATCAGTAAAATACATTTTAATTAAAATCAATGTCAGAAAGTAATATAATGTAATGAATTAAAAGACATTTTTAAACTTATACTTATTATATTTCCATATTGTAATACAATTTAAGCCGATGAATGTTATATGCAAGCTCGTAATTACCGTAAGTTTTATCATGTAATCTTGCCATTTTAGTAAACGGTACATAGGGTTGCCAGCGTTTCATTTAATTGATTCTAGATATTTTCCTTGTTTTAACAACTTTTTTGGCAACCAATGGCCACGTTTTGCATTGTTTACACCACTCTATGCCTGCAGCTGTTTAAAATGTACATATAATGTTTTTTTAATAATGAAATGTATAGCAAAGCCTTAAAAGACATGAATTTATTTGGGCTTGCCCGTTTAGCACAAATTAAGCTCAACTTTCAACTAAAATGCAAATTTTTATTACTTTAGTTAATTGTTTCATAAGACCAAACTCCTTTGTTTGCCATGTAACATGTAAATAGAACTCTATTGTATTATAATATTTTATTTTACGTAATTATTTTTCAATTTACGTTTGTATGTAGTAGTCACTACTCATATGAAATACCATGTAATTATTTCGTTTTCTTTTTTTATCTTTCAAAAGTTCTAAATTATTTTGTGCCATTCAAATAAAATAGATATACTTACAAATAGATGATTTTAAAGAATTTTAAAGGTTGGTGTGCACACATTATCAATTTCGATGTTTAATCATTTGTGTTTTTCATAAATCACAAATTTAATGTCTAATAGTTAGTTGATCAAATGCATTTTATCGAATACGGTATATAATTTTTAAATGGCTAACATATTATTCAAGTTCATTGTATTAGATATATTTAGTATCACAATAAATTGCGGCACAGCTGTATGTATGTACTTGTACCATGATAAATGAAATTGAAATAAAATGTTTGTTTTTTTTTGACAAAGACACCATCCATTCGCCTTGTTGGTACTGGAACTTGAAGGAACAGTGAACTGATACGTCCCAACGCACCCTTAAAGAATCCAAATGCTGGGCACGGGTCTCCTCTTAAAATGAGACTGGTTAGGCTATAGTCTATAGGCTGTAGGTAGTGGTGGACTATAGAGTCCACCACACTTAGCAGATTTCATACGCCGCTAAAAAAGGTTTCCTCATGATGTTATCTTCACCGTTCAAGACCACTCGCTTAATTTAATTTATACGCATATGATTCGAATTCAAGACTTCGTAGTCTAATGACCGTATCACTATAGCCTAGTACGGTACTAGGCTTAGGACTACTAGACTGATGAGGTACTACTGAGTAGTACCTCATCAGTCTAGTAGTCCTAAGGACGACAGTTACTATAGAGGTCCTGGGTTCGATTCCCAGGGTCGAGCAATTAAGTTTTCTCCGTGAAATTCTCAATAGCAGTTTGGATTTTGATTTGTGTCCGGTTAATGGCAATAGGCTCGCCCCTTATTACATAAGACCGAAACATACCAGCGAACTGTGGGTGCACATTGGTACGCCTCTACCTAACCCTTCGGGGAATACAAGCGTATCTTATGTAAGTACCTACTTATACGAGTATCAGTCACTATAGCCTAATGATTGTGACTAATTAATGACAATGGCAATCGTCCTTATTACATAGGACTTAACAGGCGAACAGTGGGTGCAACAAGGGTAAGAGTAAGGGTGCCTCTATTCCACTGAGCTAACTAGCATGGGTTGATAGAATTCAGCCACCGCCGTCGAGAAAATACCTCACCCTAGAGGTATTTTCTCGACGGCTATCTGTATAGACATACAGATTTCCACTTACGATGTGTTTCCTTCTTCTTTTAACCAAGTGATTTTTTAGCAGATGAGATGAGATGATGAGATGACGTATTACCCTAGGTTGTAGAAATCCATGGGCTCTCCCATAGATTTCTACAAGGAAGGAAATTATGATGCCTATGCACTTCAACATTGGACGTCCTATATTTTTTTTTATTCGTGATAGGCTTACGCTTAACCGCCAGTTCGACTGCGATCTTCGACTGATAATAATAATGATGATGATGAGAATGTTCGTAATTTCGAAATAAGACTGGATAAAATAATAAAAGAAATAAGATTTAACTGGGTGCTAAGAAATGCCATAAATCATCATCATGATACTTAATAGATTTTTGAAAAATAAACTAGATAACTAGTTATAGGTACCTCCCCCCCAAGGGGTTCTCGCCTTGTCGCGGCGGGGGGCTTAGTAACTGTGGATCGTGTCCCACGGCAAAACTAAGTAGAACCCCAGGGAGGGGCTGCTCCTGCGGGCTTTGCCCAGGAAGCCTGCATTGGAGCGGCCACTGTAGGTTGCGGTGTCGTATGGGACGCACTGCAACTGAGGCCGGCCACTGCGGCTGAAGGTTGGGGGCCGCGGCGGGAGAGGAATTAAGGTATTAAGGTGCGCCGCACTCCCTGCCTTCCGTGGTCTCGGCGGGGTCGCAGCCGTACGACTTCGGACACGGTGGAGCCGCAGCCGTAAGACTGCGGACACGGTGGGGCCGCAGTGGGAGAGGAGTGTCGATATTACGATGCGCCGTTCTCCCTACCCTCTGCGGCCGAGGTGTGGACGGCGGTAGGGCTACATATCTGTCCCGCCGCAAAAAGGGTCTTGGGCGGAGGATTCGGGGTATTCAGCCGCCCATTGCACTTGGCCCTAGGGGAAGGTCCAGCATGACGTCCGGGGTGGGATCGCGGAGCATGCGAGAGTGATTTCCGTGATCCCAGTACTATGCGGAAAGTGGCAGTGGTGGTGGTTTTAGTCGGTATGCTGGCCACCTGGGAGGAGAGCCCGACGCAACCGTCCTGCATCCCCGAAGCGGGACGGCGTGCATGAGGCGCATTTCCCCACCCGAAAAAAGGCATAGGTAGATACTATAGTAAAATGCTCCCATGGCATTCCTGTCTCTTTTGTAGGAAGGGGTAATCAATAGATTACTACCTGTTCGAGACATTTTAGGCCCAATATACAGAATATTTAAGACAGCATAAAAAAAAATATTAAATTTATGTTAAATATACTAAGACTCTATTAAAATAAGATTTTAATGGGGGCCAAAAGGAAATTATGATTACGTTGGGCCCCTAAACTGTAGTGGGGGACAGTACAAAAATTCCTGTTTACCCCCAGTGAGGCCGAAGAGCTGGGAGATAAGAGGAATAAACCCCTCCTGACTTGGGAATTGAACCCAGGATCCCAAAGACTAGGCAGTGACATGTTTTATCTAAGTAGTAACAAATAGAAAACATAACGGGTAAGAAAGTAGATAGGTGTATCTTCAGCCAGCACCATCAAGTAGATAGATATCTTAGCTACGTGGGACTCGCCGTATGTATTTCGCCATGTCACTATATCCCTACATACCCGAAAAGATTACAGACGAAAAGAGAACTCAATTGAAATCTATATAGCTATAAAAACATTTTAATAAGCCAGTGTCTGTACATTATAGATATTAAAGAAATACTAATATGGGGATTTTTATTAGAGCAACAGAAGCGTAAATAACATTTTTTAGAATTTTTGTCTGTCTGTATGTTTGTACGGTCATTACGCAAAAACTACTGCATGGAATTGAATGCAGTTTTCCCCGATGTATTGCTAGAGGTCTAACTTAAAATCTGGGGCATGTTTAATCTTGATACGCCGCCTAGAATCGGATATAGTATGTTATTCTTTTTGGGACGTGAGTGAAACTGCGGGCAGCTAGTAAGTAATAAAATTGTAACCGGGTGATGTCTGTACATTATAGATATTGGAGAGAAATTAATATGGGGGTCCTTAATTATAGCAACAGAAGCCGAAATAACAATTCTGTCTGTTGTTAAGGACATAGGCTATCTTTGCCTCAAAAAGCCCTTTTAGATGGGAATAGAACCGCCAGCAACAGCTACTAATTATATAAACAATACTTATTCCTTACACCTCACCTAATATGACACTGCGATGAAGGATACGATTCAGAACAACCAAGATCTGTTGGTAAGCTGGTTCAATTTCTAGGAAAGACTTGACGTAGTGCAGGGCTTTGCTGTACTCCTTGATTCTTGCATTGCCAATGGCAAGGTTGAGCATGATTCAAGAATGGCAAGATTGCGCTTCTTATCTCTTTACTTCCTTTATCTCGACTGTTTTTTTATATTTTAACAACGGCAAACAAGCAGTCAAGGCATAGGTACGGTCCCAGCCAAAGACGTTAGAGGGTCATAGGAGTTTTGTCAATTAAACTTGTACAATTTTGGAGGGGTCATGACTCCCGTGACCCTTTCGGGCCGCCACTGTTAATGCACCTGATGGTAGATGAGCATCGTTGCTCATAACAAGTACAACAATAAAGGAGTTAGTAGCTCGTGCGTTGCCGTCCACAAAGAGCCCCTGGGCTGTAGACTGAGTGGCAACCGGAAGGGGAACTTGTTCTTACGCACAAAGGTACTTTACAATAGACTCAACCGTGAACTCTGGTTGCCAGAACAGCGATGTGAAGAGATAATATCTCCTCTTACGACATGGCCCTTTTTGAAGAGTCTTTTAGAATAGGTAAGTGAACTCACCTTTTGGCCCCGCAAGGGTTGATACGCGTGAACCAATTAGTAAAGATCTATTCCAAGAATATTTATGAGAACGACTCGAGAACGACATCCATTGCTGTGTCCTTCAAAGATACTAATTGTCTTTGTGTCTTCAATAAAAGGTATTGTCGATGTCACCTTAAGACGTAGAATGTGAAATAAAAATTCAGGGTAGCATAGTTGACAAAAGCGATCTGGTCTAGGTATCCAGGTTCGAATCCTGCCTGACATTGAATTTTCTTTAGATAAAATTTATATCTTTAATAGTTCCTATAGATAGGTACATACATCTTGAAATTAACTACACAATAAAAACATTGCCAATTCAAAATTACCTATACAGTGCGACAAATGTAGAACGGTGTAAAGTGGCTTCATGAGTAAAATACACGTCGCAATATTTGACCTGACTATCATATCGGCCTCAACTCTTAATATCAAAGGTAACGCGGTTAAGCGTAAGCCTATCAAGAATAAAAACAAATATCATAGGTACACAGATTTATAAAGTAGTGGTGGGCGATTATGAATGATTTGTATAATCGAATTACTTTGTATTACTAATTTTGATAATCGATTATGAAATTAGTAAGTAATATATTTTCATAATCGAATGACGTTACTAATTAGTACTACTAATCCTGATGTAAAAAAGTCGAGGGTCGCGCTCCGGGGGGGGTCATACATTATTACCTAACTGTAGTAGTATTATGATACCATATGAATATGATACCATATGATTAAATATTTTTTCATCATAAAAAGAATTACATATTATTATACTTATTTCATTATTTATTTATGTACCTAAATCCACTCTCCATGAAAACAATATTCTTAAAGTAATATATAATAATAATAAGATCTGCTCTGCATCGACTTGCGACCGCAACTACTAACAAAATTAGTAATTAGTAATCTGTATAATCGAGATATCTCGAGACATCTTCATAATCGAATGGTTTCATTAGTAGTATTCCTCGAAGCGCACCTATGATGAAACATAGGGAAGGGCATGAAGGTATCGTAATAAATAATATCGATAGACGTTTTAAAATTCAAGGAAAGTATATTTTTGAAAAGTACCAGGGCAACAGAAATGAACAGAAGTTGTGCACCAACGATTTCGTATTATTCACTATAGATTGACGAGACGATTGGCGTAGCGGTTGAGTGATCGGCTTCTGCGCCACGTGTTGTGGATTCGTTCTACACGGAGCAAATATTTGTATGATCTACAGGTAGTTGTTCCGGGTCTGGGCATTTGTGCATGTGAGAATTTGTGTTTGTAAACGCACCCACGACACAGGAGAAAATCCTAGTGTGGGGAAACGTTTTTATTAGAAGAAGAAAAAAAGATATAATTTTAATATTCAACTGTCCTATCCTATTCATAACTATCAGAAAAACAGAAATGATGTGGAAGTAGTGGATTATGCGATACTACTTAGCTTAAATACTAGTTGAATTACATGCTTTTTACCATCAATTTTGTTTAACCAAAAGTACCAGGGCATCAGAAATGAACACTAAATAGGCACCCAGGTGTTCATAAGTAAAGTAATACATATAATACAAATACATACAATCATCGAAAAACTTCTAAATTAAAACTTTAACACTAAATTGGGCTTTCTAAAACCTTAATCAGTAATGGTGGGAAAGCCGGCAAATAACAATTGACAACCGAAGTATAATGGCGTCCGAGAGGGGTGTTAGAGGGGGATTCGCAAGGGAGGCGGGTGAGGTAGCTGTCAAAATCTATTCTTGTCTAATCTCTTCTAATCCCTTTATTATTATTAGCAGCAAACCATTAAGACAGAGATTTTAGACTCTCATTTACGTTAAGGAGATTGCAATCATTTCTATTAATTTTAAATATAAGTGAGGTATCGTCAGCAAACAATACTATATTCCATAGCTCCGACATCATATAGGGAAGGTCATTTATGTACGCTAAGATAAGAAAAGGGCCTAAAATAGAGTCCTGTGGAACACCCATTTCAACTACAGACCCGGGAGATTCGACTCTTGCTATGCCCACTTTTTGTCACCTCATAGAAAGACAGGAAGACACAAGCTCCAAAGATAGCCCTCTTATGCCGTAGTAGTTCAATTTACGGATAAGCGTGTTGTGATCAACGCAGTCGGAAGCTTTGGAAAGATCACAGAAGATACCTATGGCATCCTGTGACTCATCCCAAGCCTCTAAAATGTGAGAGACTAGCTTCGTACCAGCATCAGATCTTACCTACCTTTCGTGACGCCAAACTGCTGATCAAGTAAAATCTTGTTTATGTGGAAATGTGCTGCCATTTGGTTAACATGAGTTTTTAAATATTTTACATAAGGCAGGGAGAACAGAAATGGGCCTATAATTACAGGGATTTGTTTTACAGGCTGATTTGAAAATTGGAATGACTCTACTATGTTTCATTAAATCTGGAAAAAATCCTGTCTTAATACAAAGATAAAATATATTTGCAAAAATCGGAGCGATATTGTCAATAATTGAAACGAGACGAGACGAGAAACGAGTTTTGATTACGCTTCAGGTTCAATCATACTTTTTTAAAACACTTAGAATATTTCCGCACATAATTATGAAAACCTACATCAAAGGTTAATGTTTTTTTCATAATACAGTTTGTAAAGCACATCTCTTACTCCTTATACTTTTTCTGATGCCGTTTCTGGCCCATACATTAAAACTCTTCTAAGAGGACATGACTTATTAAATGATTTAGTTACTTATTATATTGAATAACTTGTTAAAATTTATGTTGGGGTCCTATGAAGTAAAATTAAGGTTGCATAATTGCATTTTAATTAACTCCTGCATAGAACGTAATTTATTTTTCGCCTTTTTATATTTCTAGGTGGCCTTTTGTTAGCCTCCATAGAGATCAGTTGTCCCATGTCATCCGATCTAACACCGCTGACTACTGAAGAGCCTTGAACGGTGAATTTGAAAAAATATTATCAATACAAGTAATGGAAGCAGCAGTAATCCTTGTAGGGTTCATCAAACATATGTAACAAATTAAAGGATTTAAAAATAAAGCTAAAAGTTGCCGTTTTTCCGGCGATTTTATTAAAATATCAATGTTTAAATCGAGAAAACTTTCCTAAGAACATCTTCTATTACTGTCAAAAACTATAATAATATCGTTTCCTACTTCAGTACACGCTACCTCACATAAGCGATCAACAGAGCACAAGATGATGTCTTTTCGTTCTTTGAATTTAAGATTTTTGTTGCATAGAATCAATGTTCTACCACCCACAGCTGATAATCTACTGTACTGGCAACCATGAAGTTAGATACATTGAATTGCTTTGTGGCAGGTTTTAACCAGGTCTCACAAAAACATAAGATATCAATGCAATTTACTACTAAAAGTTCTACATCTAAGATTTTGCCAGAGATGCGATATATGTTCTGGTGGTAAAGAAGAATGCCATCGTTTTGCTTCTCTATTATCGGTTGGGAAAGTTAAAACAATCTATGACAGTATCTTTAGTGAATCAAGATAATACTGATTCGTCATTAAAACTAACTAACCTATTCTTTGGTATGTTTGCTATCACAGATTGGATATTATGGGCTATCAAAGTAGCCATCAAATGTTTGCATCTTTTAGGAAGAAACATAGCTTCGTCAGTCAATTGAAAGCCATGTCAACTTAAAAATATTATTGTTTAATTTATGAATATAGTTATTTTCTGCATCAGATATGAAATGAGAGTAAGGCAAAGCACATATCATATTGTTTCCGACATTTAAATTTAGTAGTAGTTTTACCCCGTGTGGGGACGAGTTCGAATACTATTCCTGTGTGTGTGTTTCTACTTTTGCACGTAAGAGCCAGTACCCTCGGTTGCAGCGGCTCTGACAGTCTGTAGTCCGTAGGGGCTCTTAAGAGTCGGCAATGCATCAGCAACTCCTCTGATGTTGCAGGTGTCCATGAGCGATGATGACTACTTACCACCAGGTGGCTCCTCAGCTCGTTTACCGACTTAATCAATAAAAAAGGAAGGTGGAGATACTATTAACAATAACTACTTTTTTCACCCCAATACTGTTTCCTATCATTAATACAATATGTATTTTACTATTTAAATCTGAATTAACAATCTTATCGACAATGATATTAAAATTCAAATTATGATAACAGTGGTTTGTTACACTGTAACTCATATTATTTTGAAGTATGGATCCTAAACCAACTCCTATCTTATCAGAATAAACTAAGCACTGGTAGTTTGACTGGATGTTTTCAAAAAATTCTGGAGCTCAAGAGGTGGAGCAGAGCGATCACAATTGCATGAGAGATTGTTGGATAAGGATTCAAATCTCTCAGTATTAAGGGTCCGGTGGAGCTTGAACTGCCCACAAAAACGTAATACCGAAATAAATCGTAATCCAGACAATATTCTATCAAATTATGTTATTATTCGGATTTGGATACGGTGTTCCTATTTCGTCTACTACTACTTCACTGGAAATAAAAGACCGAAAAATCGTTCCAAACTTATCAAACAACAACAAAGTTATCAAAAATTTCATTCGCTTACATTTATTTTGGACGAAATGGTAAAGTAGGAACCTAGATTAACGGTATCGGAATCCGATTATTAACAGAATTTGATTAAATTGTGTTTGAATTACGATTTATTTCGGTATTACGTGTGTAAGAGAAATTCGGTCCGCCGGACTCTTCTCTTTAACTCTAATCTTTAACTTTTTAATGTCCATCAGCTCACTGGCCTCCAACATGCGTTCACTAAGTTGTTTTTGTAAGTCTTCATATCTGGCAAATATATCTTGCAACATATTATAGGTGATAATTTAATGCGCTCCCTACGTAGATTGAGATTAGATTTAGTAAGTTGACCATTTTTAATAACTAACCGTTGCCGTCTAATAAACCTTTTGATTTTTATATACTTCTTTACCTTAGTAATAATGGCCTTTCTGTTGTAGTATCATACCGGGTAAACATACCGGGACAGACACCCCACCAACCAGCTCGTAGAATAGCCTCTGGGTGGTCGAAGACTGTTCACAAACCCTAACCGACTCTCTGCTGGGCAATGGAACTATGTGCAGCACTTAATTCCACGTGAAGGTCTAATATGCCTACGTCTAAGAGCCAATTACTACATTAATTTAATGATGACACAATTTTATTTAATTGATCATGACAGTCGAGTAAGTCCATATATTCAATATGCAGTTCAGCAAGTTCATGTTTAAGGGATATTTTCTTATCAATTATATTCCTCACTTCTACCTCACTGTCTTCCCTTTCCTCTAGCAGCAGTTGATTGCACAGGGTTTTTGAAGACTCAGTTTATCCTCAGTATCCTTAGTTGTTGTAGTTGTATTACCTATCATGTCATAACACCTGTAACTACAATCATTTCTTGACTACATAGTATAAAACAAAGTCGCTGTCGTTGTCTGTCCGTCCCTATGTATGCTTAAATCATTAAAACAACGCAATGGATTTTTAATAGATAGAATGATTCAAGAGGAAGGTTTTAAGCTATTTAACATTACGCTACGGCTCTTTAGGAATGGGGCAACGCGGGTGAAACCTTGGGGGGGCCGCTAGTTTATCAAATAAATCATTACCATTATCATCTTTAGTTATCATTCTGCGGGTCATCATTTTAACCCTGGTGAGTCATCTGGAATTTGAGAATATAAGGGTAAGCACAAACTAAAGACAAAGTGAAATTAAGTTAAAGTGAGATGCAGTTTATGGAAAATGATCGAAGTTAGAGAAAAGAAACTGAAAGGTTAAATGACATACCTATATAAAGGGGAATATAAAGTAAGAAATTTGGTTATTCCAAGGTAGGCAAGTGTATAGCTGAGAATTACTTACTAATTAATACTTAATTACTTACTACTTAGTCTAGATTATCACGAAGGGGACCTAACCAAACTACGTAACAAATAAGGGAACGTGTATTAGGTGAAGGTGATGAATAGGTGATTTATGTAGGTTGTGTGAGTATGTGCTAAATGAGATTTGAAGTGTCATAATGTCTGGGCGAATGTTTGCGTCGTTATTTTGCTTCCACAATATGTCAATCAAAAAGAGACATAAACTGTGCCGGTGTGTAACTGATGTAGCTCATAACAATAAGCGGTGCGACTGTACTGTAATAAGTGTAATATCGCAACAACAATACAAGTAAAACTATCGAAATAAAACAAAATACTCCCTACCGGTTCGACGTTTTCGAATCCACCTGTTGACAGCCGGTAGAAGTGATCTCACCTGACGGAGATCTCGTGTCAATATACAATAAAAAAACATTGGGTACATCCAGTTTATTATCACTGTTATTGTTAATTACTGAAGTTAAAGTAAATAAACACAATAAATTATTTTTATCAATATCAAGATCTGCAGGTTAAATTATTAACATAACACATTGTCGCTTGTATTTCCCGAAGGGTATTAACCGGCACAAATCCCAAACTGCGAGCTGCTACTGAGAATTTCATAGAAAAACCCAATATCACTGCTCGACTTGGGAATCGAACTAACGTGGGAGAGCCATGCTTCGGCACGAATGGCCCGGTTCGACCGGAGTGATACCACAGCCTCACAGAAAACCGGCGTTAAACAACGCTTACGATGTGTTTCGCCGAGTGAGTGAGGTTACCTGAGGCCCAATCCCCTTTTAAAAGGTCGGCAACGCACTCGTGAATCCTCTAGTGTTGCGGGTGTCCATGGGCGGCGGTAATCGCTTACCATCAAGCGATCCGTCTGCTCGCTTGCCCTCCTATCCCATAAAAAAAATCGAACCCAAGTCCTCTAGCGTAGCAGTCGCGCTCAGGACACCAATAGGCTAAAATGGCAGTCATTTATGCAGTGTAAAATTTATTAATAAAAATAGACCCAACCAGAGCAAGATTGGGCCGAAATTAACCCGTATGTTCAGTTCCCTGAATTGCACTTGCGCACTTGGCCTCCTGCACTGATCAATAAAAGGCATTCTAGCAGACGGGCAGCGATCGGGAATTGCGAGAGACGCGACATCGCGGCACCTTCAAATATCAGTCACCAACCACATCAGAGGCTAGCGGGGATCCCCAGCTTAGAGGAAGTCGGTGAGTACCTTAGTGTGTAATGTAGTAGCTAGTGGTGAATTTACCAGCTGACTGAGCCTAGTGCGACAGATTTTAAGGGCGGAAAATTTGAAAATCACAATTGTTATTTTTTAGCAGCCTCCAGAAATTAGCATACATCACCCTTCATCACCATTATTTGTTTTCCCATCCCGCCTTATTAGTCGTACCTTCATGATTGAGCTTTGATTGGCTCAGAAATATACTAAAAACTATTTCAGTGCATACCAATAAAACCCAAAAATATACTGATTCTTTACTGTTTGTTAAACGAGTTTCCATATGAATTTAATTTTTATATATTGATTGACTACAAAAATATAACAGTAGGTAATGACATGAAGTCTTTCGTCGGTTTTCTTAGTTTCAGTTCCTATTAGTATAAAGATTCTGAACAGTCTCTTTGCCTTTCTAATGAAAAAAGTTAACTCACCGAATTGTAAACTAAGCCCCAAGTTTGATGATACAATGGAATGTGAACATGTAACAATGGAATGTGTCCGAATGCTAGTAAAAGAGCCGAAATTATTTATAAATTTAAATTCAACCTATCAGACGTTGGCGCTTTTCATAGCGTTCTGGCTGAACCAAACTCTGATGCAGCCAGAATTCTTTTCAATTTAAATAAAATTGCTGTGTTGGTATGTTCCGGGGTTGGTATTAGTATTTTGTTGATGCCTGATTCAGACTATGCATAATAATATAGACTTATAGAAAATAGAAAAAACTATAAAAAAATGCACTCAAATTTATTGGAAAAAACCAGCATTTTATTAAAGCAGAGAATGCTACATGGAACGAAAGCTGTTCTACGCTCAACCAACCTCCTTTTTAAATCATGCCTTCAATATTAAACGTATACTCCTTTCCTGCTTACAGAAATGGAGACACCCAAAGAGATTACTCAACCGCCTGGGGACAACAGTCTGGTGGCGTATGTCACTACACATAGTGATGAAATTATCCACACCTGGAACATGGAAAAGCTTTTCTGGAAGATTGTTCTCGATATGAATAAGTAGACCAGGGAACGGACTACGAGTATCGAATATTATCACGAATAACATCCGACATATATACTTACATAAATATAAAGTAAATTTAATAATGTAATCTTCAAGTTATTTATTCTAAATCTTTAGTGTTCAAAGTATTCATTATTTAGTTTCTTTTTTCTCTTTGATACTAAGCGATATGTATGTAAGGAGTAGATTAATTAAGATGTAGGTAGGTACCTACGTAGGTACATTTTGTGGTGTTTTCTATATTTAACTAAAGCTGTATCTATCTCGTATTTGAATAAAAGTCATCTTGGTCTGGTCTTTACTTTATTTTTATCCCGTAGCTCGTAGGTTATAGAAACCCTCGTGCATTATGAGTCTGAGTCCAGCATTTTCCTTCCTAGAGGTTATTAAGCTATCCATAGATGCTGAAAGCAAAAGCCTAGTACCTACCTAGATCTATCAAATTATGAATTCAGAATGACGAGAATGTATCGACAGCTCATCGCAATCACGCTCGTCAGACGAAGCTAGGTAGGTATACCTAATAACAATTTTATTTTTAGGGGCCATTCCACTTAAAACTAAAGATAAGAGGTATATACTGAGATAAAAATTAAGTAGACATTACCATAACATTGTTGGGCCATTTTTTTATTTATTGACATAACTTCAGCGACTTATTATCAATTTAATCTTTTCATTTCTAAATATAAAGATATATAACTTTAAATTACGAGTGAATCGGTTTCTTCTAGGCAAGCGTGCTCCATCGTAGATCGCAGTATCGCTTTAGGTACATCAGACGAAACGGCGGTAAAGCGTAAACCTATAACAAATAAATAAAAAGAAATTATAGCCCACCAGCTCACCGAAGTTGTAGTCTAAGGCTAAAAACTAACTTGAAAAAGCAAGGATCTGCTACGAATACGAGATCTGAAAATAAACTGATTTCAGAGGTAATCCTCAGTGAGCTTTTTAGTCTAAATATAGGTAGGTAGGTAGGTAGTATCTATTCTAAAAATACGTATCAAATCAATACAAAAAGCTTAAAGGCTGAACTACACTAACGACAGGTAAAGGCCCCAAGCCTTTTAAGCCATAGATACGGTAGATACCTATGACTACTGATAGTCATGTAATATAACTAATATTATATCGATATTCCAATGTACCTATGTAAATCATTCAGCTTCACAAAAAATAATAGATACATTTAAATACTTATCAAAAGATAACTAAGTAATTATTATCTAATAAAATCGATGGTGATTGGTAGGTATCAATCACACAAAACCCTCAACGTAGAGAAATATTAGAAATAAAAAGGTAAAGGAGAACAATTGATTTGGCTCCTTGGGGGAGGCCTACGTTCAGCAGTGGACGGCAATAGGCTAATTTGATTGATTGATTGAAGTGGCTATCTATCATTCATTTGCAAATCGTACCCAGAACTTGAAATCTCACCCAAAAACAAAAATGGAATTTGGCAATAAACGTAGAGGGCACCTTTTCTAGCAAAATGTTGAGCTTGTTTGCGTAAAAGTATGTCATCTGTCCTTGTGACTATATCTATGACATATGACTATATAGTCATATGTCATATAGTCATCTATGAAAACTGTGTCATTGCTTTGAGATGAAAACAAAAGTAAGTACCTATATCAACCCATTATAGGACCTATTATTTATTTAACGGCTCTGGTATCACTATGAGTCTGCGACCATAGTAGATCTATTGTGGACAAGAATATACCTACCCAACCCATAGCTACATGTTTGTTACCTACTTACCTACTTAATTTTAATTCCAAACCAAGTACTACAATGATATTACATAATGTTATGTTAGGTCAGTACCTAAATCGTAAAAAGAGCACTTCAAAAGCTGTCTCACCTACATGACAGATGGCAATTATTATTTATGACAACACTACAGTAGCCACACGTTAATACAAAAGGACAGACCCATACAAAAGTGGGTTCCTTACTAGGATTTCATTTGCGTTTTCTAATGCCACTGCCACGAATTGCGATAAGTACCTTAGTGATAATATTAGTTAGTAAAGTTATTTAAAGTTGCAATAATAAAAAATGACATACTAATATTATAACTGCGAAAGTAACTCAGTCAGACAGTCTGTCTGCTTGTTACGTTTTCACTCCAAAACCGCTGATCCAATTTTGGTTTGTAGACAGATTGGAACCTACCTACCTTACCTACCTTCCTACCTTCGTTTCAAAAACAGCTAGTTTTTATGTAAGTATATAATTTAATGATACCTCGGAGCTAACATGCCTTTCCTGTCTTTATCTTGTCTCGAGCCAACATCCCGCAGCACGGCTAATTATACGACGACAAAATCCCGCCTGCCCATATCATGGACAGCCTCTCGCGACATGATTGATTGATTGTACACGGAATACCGAAATTCAATTGTTATCCCATATTTCGTGGAAATTTCATTAACTGATGGTATTTTATATGGAATAAACTAATGACCGACATCAGCAACAATAATCGAAAGGGCTGTTCGAATATGATTTATTAAAAAAATAGATTAGGTAGGTACATATATTCATTTAATTTAGCCCCAATGTGTACTGCACCTTATAGTAATAACTCATCTCGTCTCCGCTAGAAGTGCTGATGTAGCATTTAGTTAATATCGATGTGTAGGTATATACCTACATACTTGTGTATGAACTAGGGCTAAATGTTGCACTTGCGCAGAGTAGCCCATCAATAGTAGATAACGCATTCTTGCCTGGGCCAAGGGTGCATTAACCGATACCTCCTCCAGCCTCAGAGACGAGCAGCCGCCCGCTACCGGTGACACCTTCGTTCCTGACCTCATTATGAAGCAAATTGGTAAGTGTTTCGCAAATATAGATATATCTCTAAAATATGTTTTCCGCGGTTTCAGTGTAGCCCGAGTTATTTGGTGTAGTTTTTTTTTATTTATTTGATATCTACGTAAATAGTTACTTCATGTAATCCTGCTCAGTGCTCATGACCCACTTTTTCCGCCGCGCAGCTGAGGAACCGCCCTCCGAATTATTTATATTGCTCATCGTTTACCTACATCCGGCCCGAGGATTCACTCCTAGCTTCCTAGGTATTTCGGCCAAGCGCTCACGCCCAGACTGCGAATTCATAGTACCCACTGTTTGTTAGTAGGTAGGTACTTTTTAGGTCCTATGTAACAGGTACGCAGCCTATTTGCCGGAATGATCAAAGTGACATAAAAAAAAATATTCTGCTTGCAGCTATCATATCGTCCCTTCCACCGATGGATCGTCGTCCTTGGGTCGGCGACACGCCGGTCAAGGACGTCGCTACCCGGCAGCAGCTGCAGCGGGACCCCGACGTGGTATGGTGCGTGTGCGAGGTCTGCGGCCTCCGCATCCGTCCTGGCCGCTGCAATCGGTCCGTCTTCATCAGCACTTACCCGGACTCGGATTAAATGCTCCTTACATTCCAATGTAAAACAGAAATTTGCTCTATTTTGCCTATCCTACATTCTTCTAAACCCTTAGCTTGTCCCAAATAAATTAATGAGTATATCAACCTACCTGTAGAATTCCATGATTTCCTATTAAACCCATTTAAGTTTAATACTATGGTGTTTTATTTAGCTTCTTAGGCACCTACCTACCACCTATGATAATAAATATAATTATCTTTTCGCCAGTAGAACATTTTTGGAGTTCAAATAATATACTATAAAACATATTAAAAGTAAAAAATATGTTTTCCTGATGCTTAGAAGCAGTGGACACCAAATGACACTGCATACTCGATCCCTACTAATGAGCAGCATTTGGAAATACACAAAATCTATTAGTTTTCAATGAGTAAAAAGAAAAGACCTTGTATTATTAGTGATACATTTATTTCAAATCTGACACCATATACATAGGTACATAAAATCTAAAAAAAATAACAAAAATAATGTAAAAAATTAAATATTAAGTGAATAAAAATGCTTAATACTTACCCCTATTTATAATAATAATAAGATTAAGTAAAAAAAGGTAAGAAATCAAAGATTTTGAATTGACTGTCAGATCTAACACTACAATACATTAAACATTACAATTAGTTTGGGGTTGATAGTTACACTGTATTAAGACTTTATAAAGTATCAGTCTTACTTCACAATAAGATATAATAAGTACACATTGAGTAAGTACAGAATCAGTTAATTTTATTATCTGAGGTAACTAAAGACTAATGACGCTCAAAGCAATCTTTCGTAACTCTACCATTTTTTACTGCATTTAGACACAGTCAAGTCTTTTGTTAATCTCTCAAAAACTCCGGTATTTACGTTAATTTTGACAAAATGCCTATATCCTAAAAATGTTTAAATTTTAAAATTATTTTTTAATAAATAAATTACTTCATCAAAACTGGGTTCCGAAAAAGGATGGACGGCGTCGCGTTGACATTATTATACACTTACTTTTTTTAATAATTGTTAATTTTAAGACTTACTGTCCCAATCTGAGTTCTTAATTAACATTAATGAATGATTAGCTAAAATTTGCTCACTCGTCAAGGAAATTCTAAGTAGCCAGTATTTCTTGGCATTCGCTTAATATCAATCCCATTTGATAGTTTAAATTAAGCCAACTGTTGTCCTTTTTAAGGACGGCCAGTCTTGATACATTGGTACAATAATCACAAAACCGAAAAGGAAAAATATACAAGAAATGTTAATTTCTTTATTTTATTTCCCTCTTTTATCGTATAATACTACTTACTGGCGTCCTGTATCAAGTCGATAATCATCATTAGCTTATGTATCATTAACACTAATTCATTTCTCTAGATGCGACGCTAATAGCCGAACACTAAAACGCCAATACGTTTAAGATTAAGAATAAACTAGTAATAGATAGGCATTTCAGTGTTCGGCTGTACGTAAATGTTTAACTAAATAAATTAAGTAATTTGGTGTAATAAATGCATAATTATTAATAAAATTAAGATTCCAACATCAGATCTCTTCATGTAAAATTGAGAGTCTCCTTTTCTGTCCAACTAAACACATATCTCAATTCGCGATCAAAAGAAGTCTGGTAAGGCTTTACTAGACGTTTACTTATTTGACAAACATTCTCTCTCGACTTAAATTAACTTTTCCACCTTAACTTACAAAATAATACGATTAACAATTGTAAAAAGTCACAAAGGTATAACTTTTCAATTTACTCAATATTATATTCTTACATTAAAAAGATTAAATTCAACCAGTGATTGCCATTCAATTTACTTATCAAAGTCTATTTATAAATCGCCGAGATTTCAAAAGCCTAAAATTTGTCACAATCAGATTGTTACAAGATTAAATTCAAAACGAAACTGTTACCTTTATATAATTCTATCATGTAATCTGATTACATAAATACTCTATTAAGGTTTTTAGCGCGGCTGTGTGTTCTATTGGAAAAGATGGGCATGTTAGGATAATTGAACCCCTGTCAATGATATGACAGAGGACTATTATAGCAACAAAAGCAAAAAAAATTGTTGGAACTGTTGGGCCTCGCCCAGAGAAAAATGTTTAGCGACATAATTATATTAACAAATTTTACGAGACATGCTGTATTATAATACTGTAGATCAGAGATTCCCAAAGTTGACAAAACCAAGACCCAGCTCATAAAATGGTGCCTTTAAATCGCGAGTGAATCGGTTTCATCTAGGCAAACGCGCCTATCACATATAAAAAAAACGAGACTCACTAAAGAAAAAGAGACAATTATACAAATAAAGCACTATATAATTTAAATGGGCCATCCCACTAGCGGGTTACGTCCCACAGTTTAGTAAATGCAGTTGTATATGAAATAAACCCGAAACCAAGGGACAAAACTGCCGAAAACCATGTTTTATAAATTATATATGAATACACGAGAATATCAAGCTGAAACTGAAGATCTATGGACTTCTTGACTGTTGCTGTAATTGATTTGAGTTACATGTCGGTTCAGTAAATAGGACAGATATAATAGGTGACACTATAAATAGAGTTATTAAACCTGCTTGACCTGAATGACGTCAGTCTGACCAAACTGTTCATTCTTAAAACAGTAGCCTATAAAATACCGTGTCAAAAAACGGTTAAGTATATAATTATCTCACTGACACTATTACATACATTAAATACATTTCACGTTAATTATACATATAAAGGAGTCTATACTGATTGTGCGTATATGGTATAATATGCAGTTCGAAGTAAATAATGTTATCATGATCTACGTTAATTCACGCCAATTTCAATAATAATAATATGACTTCGTACTAAATGCAGAAAGAGTATTTTTTAAAGGCGATGTATACGATTGTTTATTTTGGCGCTTCGCAGAATTTGTGGCATCTACGTTCAGCATTCAATGTTCGAAGAACTGGTGATGGTAATCATGGGGCTTAATTTTGCTGTATATTACTACAAAAGCTACGGACCCGTATGTTGCCAAAATGAGTTTTTTTCTGAGCGACAGTAATAAGTTTCCAAAGAAATAATCCCAAGACATACAATCGTCGACATCACCTTTCTGTAGTTCCTACAAATCACTCTTGTCTTTTCTCGGATCGGAATTATCTTTCTTATTGCGTCGATTCCTTCTATGTTTGCTGTTAGACAAAATTTCGTAAGCCTGTTGAATTTCCATGAAGCGCTCCTGGGCAGCCCTGCGTTCTTTCTCGTCTTTTACTTTGTCTGGGTGGTTCTCTCGGGATAGTTTTCTCCAAGTAGACGTGATTTCTTGTTGAGAAGCATCACGACTAACGCCAAGCACCTGTAATGATCAATGAGTGTATTAAATAATGCACAGGAATTCGCGTACCTAATGTTATACTGGCCTAAATAAAAACCCCTGACCTAACTAAAAGGCCCTGGCCTAGTTATATGCAAATATAATAGATCCGTAAAACTAAAAAATACTGATTTACAAGATAAAACCATAAAGGGCGTTAATACAATGTAGTGCATACGTGTAATTTTAATTAAACCTCAATACGTCAGATTTTTATTAAATGTTTATTTTTATGACAAGCTGTACCCCGCGGTTTCACCCGCTAAAAAATTACAGACTTTCATACAAACTTTCACCCCCTTTTTCACCATCTTAGAGGTTGAATTTCCAAAAAATCCTTCATCGGATGCCTACGTCATACAAAGAACACACCCTCGCAAGTTTCAGGTCTCTACGATCAGCGGTTTAGGCAGTGCGTTGATCCGTCAGTCATTCAGGACAAAGCATTTTATATGTATAGATGCTACAAAGATCTTGAATTTAAAATGACACGCAGTGATCTACGGAATTTTTCTATATCCATCCATCTTATCCAGAATTAATTGAGTGGATCATCATTAAGCCACGAGAAAAACAAATGCGTAATAATCTCATATTGATATTTTCCAGGATTTTTTTACCATAAGAGATCGTGAAGCTTATGCCGCGACATTATACAAGAAAATATTTTAGGTTTTACCTTATAAGCGTTCTGTTCTCCATGAGGGTCGGAGAGGTCTATGATCTGCTTCCACACCTCGTACCACCCATGGTGCTGCGCGTACTGGTACGTTTCTGCAATGCACTGCTTCACGTCCAGCCACCTGAAAATTCAAATTAAACAGATATTTGGAAGAACTCAGATACAATAAGGATCATTTTACTAAATTTAGAAGACACACCAACGTACTTACAGAAAGGTAATAAACATAATGCTGTCTTGTGCAAATAAGTCATTCACAGTCAGTCTTTAACAAATACATACTAGAAGTATGACGCACGAAGAGACCTAACATCATTTAACCTTTTTCTCAGTTAGGAGCAAGACAAATACAAGAGGTCCATAGGATATCCATGTATATCAATTTAGAACATTCATAAGTGCATTTATGAATGACGAGAATGTGTAGTGAAAGAGGCATGGACACTCTTAACCAGCCAGGCTAACATGTGCGCCGCGACAAAATGTTATCTACTGTTTTGCCTCGCTCTTTCTCAAGTGAATACGAGACAAATGCACAATATAAGCTTCGATATAATTTTGTCGAGGCGCGCCTGTTAATCCAGCTGGTCGAGTAGTAACTGAAAACAAATACATAGATGAATCGACCGCAGCTTTGATAATACATTGACTAATTCCACAGGTACTCTGATTAGGATTTAAGTATAATCTGTTCTTACCACGGACTTGTAAAGAAGTGATGAAGAGCTTCGTAAATAGGCACCTCTTCGCCCTCGCTGTCCGTGACTGTACCGTGGAAGTACAAGTAGCTGCACCATAGTGAGAGGTACAGACAACCACAAACTCCCAGTATAGCAATACGCCTAGAAACAAATTAGTAATTTTATTGAAAAATCTTTTAATTAAGTGTAATGGATGTCATCTGAGTAAATTAGGTTGAAATCAATGTCAATACCTCCCACCCATTACTTCGTTTGTTTTGTTATATGGAGAGACTTGCATAGTTGTTGGATACATAATTCAATGCAAACCGTAAAACTATGAAGCTTTCAGCGTTAAATTTAATATGAATTGAAAACTTAAATGTTAATGTGGACGGGTTAATAGAAGATTCAACACTTACTTGGCAATATGGGTCTTCTTCCTTGGAGTTCTCCTCCATTCCTTAGAGAACGAGTCGAATGCACAGGCAGACGACAGCAGCATAATCGAATACCAGACAGTATCATCGTACACGTAGTAGCGTACCGGGTACGCGGCGTATGCCGCCAGCAGCGGCCACTTCAGACAGCCCTGCTCTCGTCCGATGTTACCCACAGTCCATACACCTGTTAGACCATGAAAAGTGGAGGTTATAGCCATAGTACATACCATCTTGCCTGTATTCCCCGAAAGGTTAGGCAGAGGTGCAGTAATGTACATTAACTGGGCATAAATGCAAACTCCAAGTTACTACTTACTGAGCGTTTAATGGTAGTGTAGCATGACATACATAGCGTTTATCGGCGAAAACGCTATTTATGTGGACAGTGGACTAACGACGCAGTTAGGTGCAGGTTAAATACTTGTAACATTATTATGAGGTAAGGTAGGGACTATAATAAATATTATATATAATAAAATTTAACTCACCAAGCGCAGCTGCCAATGGTATCAGCAGGTTGAGATATTTGAGATGAATGCCCCACAAATCAGGGGGTAACGCAAACATCATCATTTGACCCCAGGAATAGCCCACCATCAGCATACCCGTGAACCGATTCATGGAGAATGGTGGCTGAATAATAAAACATAAACAATTACTTATAATCAAGTGTTTTCTATGAGAGTCCATGATGATATATGATACCAACTGAGCCTGGCATGCGCTGCAACACCTCTTTTTCTTATACGAATCCTTCGCAAAGACGTGCATAACAACAACATATAAACGTTTCATCGCCATCAATGGTACATACATCCATCCATACATGAACACATACACGACAAACAATGATTTTCTGCAAAGACTTTAAATTACTTTTACATGTGAAGTTTCCTGTCCTTGAAAGGAAAGTAACCATCCCTTAAATATAATTAATGGAACATCAACATACCATACGCCTGTAATTTCTGACGATTTTACCTACACTTGTATGTATATTTTTAGATCCCATTATGTAATTGGGGGTGAGCCTATTGCCAAATCCAAACTCCGGGAATGAAACCCAGGACCTCATGCTCGGCATGCAACGGCGCTTAGGACCACTAGACCAATGATGCAGTCATACTTACGGCACCCCCCAAAATAGTAACGCATCTGAAGTTATCCGCGAGTTTTTTTTATGGGATAGGAGGGCAAACGAGCAGACGGATCGCCTGATGGTAAGCGATTACCGCCGCCCATGGACACCTGCAACACCAGAGGAGTCACGAGTGCATTGCCGACCTTTTAAAAGGCGATTGGGCCTCCGGTATCCTCACTCACACGACAAAACACAACGTAAGCGTTGTTTCACGCCGGTTTTCTGTGAGGCCGTAGTATCACTCCGGTCGAGCCGGCCCATTCGTGCCGAAGCATGGCTCTCCCACGTAAAGTGGTTTTACCGTGGTCAATTTTAATATAAAAACCCGGTGTGAAGACAGTTGGGGTCGTAATTGTTGCGCATTCATGAATGTTGTCCTTACTGATTCCAATAATTTTGCATAAGAACATTTATTTGACTTATTCGACCTGTGCAGGTGTTCGCAACGGGTATATTCAGACGCGCGTTGTTGTTTCGGGGGTACGAATTTCGGGGGTTTAGTGGATTCGTTAGAATTGTATAGTAGGCATGTCTGAAAGTGCTTTCATCTTTTATTCTACATACTTTCTGACTTTCTGTCTAGTTAAGGTTCTAGAAAGGAATGTTACATTTCGAATCTACGAATTTTACGTAACAACCTTTTTAATTTATTATGTTCTAGTACACTCAACATTAACCGAGTTTAATATAAGTGTTAGATTTCGCTAAAGCATGTAATATTTGTATGATTAATGTAATATAATATTGGAGCATTTAAATATTTGTAGAACAATGAAATGTTATACAAAGCCGAAGCTTACTGTGTCACTGAGGTGGAAAATTAATGCTAAAGCGGCAAATGTTGTTAACGACGTCAATTTTTTTAATGATTTAGTGATTTTACTACAATTCCACGGTAGGGACTTAGAGAAATGTGACTGTACTTTGAACGCTATACCTATATACACTTTAATAATATGTCATACCAATGTGATTGTGACATTGCACAATCGTATTATATAAACTCATGTGATTTTCTGAAATAATCTGCGAGGTCTTGTGCATGCGTAGTACAGCGGATCAATAACCAGTGCAATTACATACTGTACCTATATAGATAGGTATCTACTTATCTCACAGCTACCAACATACATAGGGTTGAGACCAGGCCACCCTGTTATTACCATCAAATTTCTCAAACCTAGTAAATAGGTATTAATATTAATGTAATATAATTTGTTAGTATACATACTATCCTGGTTTATTGCAGTTAATTACTTCGGTTTTAAACAACATTATATGTACCTACACATAAATAATTATAATAAAATTGTAACAGGCTGATGTCTGTACATTGTAAATATTGAAAATAAACTCATATAGGGTCTTTATTAGAGCAACGGAAGCCAAAACGCCAATTTTTTGAATTGTTGTCTGTCTTTATCACGCAAAAACTACTGCATTAAATTGGATGCGTTTTTAACAGTCGTATTGCTGGATTATTTAAAAACGTGGTGCATATTTCATCTTGAGACGCCGTTTAGAAGCAAGGAAAAAAATCCTTTTGGGAAGGGAGTGAAACCGCGGGCAGTATCTGGTTGTGCAATAAAATAATGCAATCAAACAAATGAAACCTTGATAAATCCATGTAACTTGCAAGTTTTCATTAAACCTGATTAGGTTTATGTAAGAATTCCTATTATGGAATCAACATCAGTATTGATTTCAAAATACAAACGTGTTTCGCAGTTTTAGAAACAGATACAGATCATTTATCATTAGTTTTATAGACTATTTAATACTTCTTAAATACGTAGTGATTATTAGTTAGATAATAAAAATAAATAAAAAACACACTAAGTCGGCCACCCAAAAATATCGAAAAATTGATGGTTCATACATACTTAAATCATAATGCATTTTTATACGAACAAGGGGATATTTTTTTCGTTAGGTAGGTAGGTACCCAAAGGTTACAGAGTTTGGTCTGATAGTGAGTTGTTTATTATGATGAGTACTTTCACCCTTGAAATGTAATCAGTGAATTAAAAGTCTATTTATGAATTTTCAGCTCATGAAGACTGATTGGGGCAGTTTTGAGTAGTATTAATTAATACTCTATATATGCTTATTTGATTATGCTACCATTCTTAATTTTCAAGATATTAAGGTTTATCTTACTTAGCATACACACATTTGTTTTAGTTGTTCATAAATCTATTTGGACCACACTGTTTATATTTGATACTTCCAAGATAATACCAATATAAACTTGATTTGTGTTTGACATTGTGTTCTGAAGACTCAAATTACACTCAAAAACGTGACATATTTCTTCATAGTTATATATATATATTTATGTCAGTCAAGTACCTACCTACTACTAAAAACAAGATGAAATGTAGCATTATAGGATTTTATTAGTTTGAACCAACAGACAATGAGTTAGATTAGAACATATTGTATGAGTGAGTGGAAATAATTGAAGCATTTGAGCATTAGTGTGAGCACAGAAGCAAAGCAAAATTGTTTTGTGTTAACAGAAAAGTGAACCAAACACCATACACTTACTTACAGTATGAAACCAAGTAGTTCGCCCGAAAGGTCAGCAAGTCAAGACTTTAAAATAAAATACAACCATAGTAAGTAATTAGAAAAATATTGCGATAATCCCAAAAATATATAAATAGTATGAATAAAATATTATATACACCTGAAAAATTTGCTATAATTTTAGTTTGAGCATTAGGACCATTGCTATCTTATTACAAATTCAATGTATTAAAGTTAATATTTATTGAATAAGTACAATTATAAAATGATTTGCTATTCAGAGAAGAGATTAAGTTGGTATTAGTGAATACTAGATGTTAATATTTAATATAATAATAACATATAAGAAAATCATTTATTTCAGACCATAATAGAATTATTGCTTGTACAAAAGTCAGGGTCCATATTAGAAATTATTATATATTATATTATATAATATTATGTTTAAAATAATAATTTATTAACAAAAAGGAATATAAATATTAAATTAACTCTTGATCAGCCACATTGAACATCTGCATGAAATCACTATACAGTCAATATACACTTCTTGGCATAAATTGGTAAGAATGTTCTCACTTCATCTTATTGTTTTGTAAAATTGTGTGAACCACTCAACTTTTAGTTTAAGTCATGTGGACATATCATGGAACAGTGCCAAGAGATATTTAAAAAAGTTATCATATTCCATCATTTGAAAAATACAGTTTTGATGTAGTATTCAATAATATCATACAAATTACTCATAACAATCTGCTAAATGGCTGCTATTAGACTTTACCAACAATTGAAAAGAAGACAGAAAGCCACAAATTAAAACCCTTTGAATCCTGATTTTAAATAGCCTTCTTAAAACCAAAATCATAGCCTTAACTTAGCATTAGGTTAGTAGTTAGGTAACATAAAAGGGACCGTAAATGATGAATACACAACAACACATATTTTTATTAGTTCAAAGTAATTATCTTTTCTAGCTAGACTGAAGCAAGTTTTATATATTTTTCTATAAATTATTATACATATAATTTGCAGCTGCAGTGGAGCATTCATTAAAAATTAATAGACACTGCATGGGGTGAATGAAATGGAGCTCTCAGTTGTTGCTACTAATAGAATGTCAAACAAGCTCCGACTTCAATTTGTCCGCAAAATCACTTTCATTGACTTGACTTATCACTAACCTGCAGTCCCAATAACAAATCTGTCAATAGATTTGCTTACGAGAGATAGGATTTTGACATTACTTGTATGGAACTTATGTCAAAATCCAATCTCTAGTAAGCAAATCTAGTGATGATTTGATATTGGGACTGGCCGTAAGAGAAATGCGGTCAAACATTTCGAAATGAGAAAACATACTGATGTTTATTAGTTAAAGAGAAGAGAAGAAAGTTGAAATATGAACTAGATAATGTGTAAGGCTAAACACCAAATACTGAAATGCAAACAAATTTTAAGTGACTCTTGATATAATATCTGCTTATTATTGAAATTATATTATGCTCACAAAACAAAAAATTTGAAGAATAATTGAGGTGAATGTATTCTCATTCTTATTGCACTCAGGTTTGTGTTTTCACATACATAATACTTAACAGTTTTCACAAATGATTTTTCAATACAGGCAAACAAAGAACTTTTGATGGAGATTGTTAATATTTTTTTAGGAAGTAAGTAAGTAGGTATCAAAAATGTTGCCGGACAATTGGAAACATTATCAGTCTTTTGATTTGAGGCTTCATGTAATATCACAAACAGTCCTTTATTAAACCACTGATCCTGAAAGAAGTTTGATTTTATGGAAGCCATTTTTGTGTCCTAAACTGTAATATTGGTAAATTTAACAAAAATTATACTTTATCCCATTATTCGGTCAGATAGTCGCCTTAGGATCTTTATAGATATGAGCTGAATAGTCCAAAAGAATCCAAATGTACTTCCTGTTCTAATATTTTTAAATAGAAAGTTTCGGTGACCTACCTTTTTATTCCGTGCTATTCTGTTGATGAGCTCCTCCATATGCCCTCGGTCTTCGTTGGTGTCTCTTACGTACCTCGGTATACGAAAAATTTCACCTAACCACCCGACAACAAACCCACCCAACGTAGTCCACCAAACAAACGCATGTCTATCCCTTCTCAAATAAAAATGGTGCCCCCCAAATATGCCAGTAAACAACCAGAGTATATACGCCCAAATAACAGATTTTTTACCCGACATACTACCGCTTACCAAAATATAGTGAAGAAAAAATAAGTACGAATAATTACAAAACTGTGTCGTGTCCGAAGACGAAGTTGATTTTTCATTAATTAATCGACCACTACTTATAGTAAACTGTGAGTGTTTTTCGATAACAAAGAGTTAGCTCTCGCGTTTCACATGGGGAAGTAAACTACCTAGTCAAGTCAAACCAAAATTCAGCTTCTTTACGTGTTAACGAAGAACGAAGATAGGAACCGGCATGACGTGGGACTGGGCTAAGAATTGATTGACCACAGACTACAAGATTGTTGATTGATTGAATATTTTTTTGATACAGTATTTTTTATTTGACGGCCTCGGATACATATCTTTTAAGCACTGATATTTCTCTATGCCTTTCAATTCTGAAGTTTGACTTGACAAATGTTGTCAGGCGATTTGATTCGAAAGAAAATACTTTGTCCTGAGTCCAAAAGTCCAAGTTGATCCGTTGAAAAAGTGTAAACCGCTGATCGTAGAAATCTGAAACTTGGAGGGTGTGTTCTTTGTATAAAGTAGGCATAGGTTATGAAAGGATTTTCCGAAATTCTACCCTTAGGAGGGTGAAAGGGGGGGTCAAAGTTTGTATGGAAGTCCATAATTTTTAACGGGTGAAACCGCGGGATACAGCATTCTATATATATAAAAGAAGAACCTGATGGACTGACCTACTGAGTGACGTATCAACGCAAAGCCGAAACTACAGGACCTAGATCCCTGAAAGTTTGCATGCTGGATCTTTTTGCACTATAGCCGAGCACTAATAAAGGATTTTTGGAAATTCAACCCTTAAGGTGGTGAAAAGGGGGGTGAAAGTTTGTATGAAAGTCCGAATACAATACAATGCTTTTGACATACGTACACACACATCACAATATTATATAAAAACGATGTCAAGTTAGGTACAGCTTTACTATTGACATTTTGAGAATAATTTTCTTCTCTAAAAATTAGAGTTATCATATTTTATGTTAGGAAACCTCCATGGTCTAGGTACAGTGGGCTCAATTTATTTAGAAACGAAAATTATCTAAGTACGCAGGCGAAGCTGCGCACGGGAAGTAGTTATTAAACCGAAAAAGTTACACAAATTGCTGCAAACAACTCAGTAAATGTCCAATTTTACTTTAACTCCACACATAAAAATACTGGTACGCAAGAACAATGTGCAAAACTAAATTATTTTTTCCTAACAAATACCAAATAAAGTACATATGTATTGGATTTCATTTGTTATTCAGTTACCCTACAAAATTATAAGCGGAATGCGGGCAGTTTAAAAGGTAAACTAAATTATAATTATACTTGAAATAACAATTTTGATTTTTTACAGACTTTTGCGTCCCAATTCTAACTGATATGCTTAAGGCTTCGTTATCTTGGTTTTATTTGTGGTGGTATTTCTATTACATTTTAATTGAAATTCACATCAGAAATGGTAATGGCAGCTCCGACGGATTTTGTTGTAGGTAAGTGAATATATGTAGGTAGTCATTTAGTCGGGGGTTTCGCGGTATCAGTGAGAAATAAAAAATACAAGTGACTATAGTTTCAATTCGGCCAAATAAGCTTGGCCACAATAATTAATTTGATCAATTTGCCTTACATTACTTAACGAACAGCTGATAGATTTCAAGATTGATGATCAACCTTGAAATCGCGAAAAACTATCAGCTGAATCAAGAAAAATTTTTACTATGGATCAACCGTTGATTAATAGTAAAAATTTTACTTGAAGAGTGCAGCGGCTCCCTATTTATAAGTAAAATTAGTTTGTGTTAAATTGTTGTGTATACACGACCATAAAATTATTAGTAAATAAGTATTACCGAGTAACTGTCGAATTTAAGAAATAACACATAAATTGTTTATGTGTTATTTCTCTAAGGCGGATCGTTCGCCTGAGCCCGCAAAATTCAAATTTCAAGTGGTTTTTCGCAGTTTGTAGGTCTCTAATATGTTCTACATTCATGGCAATAGTAATTCAACACAGAGAACGATTTCAGGATCCCCTTTTAAAAGTTATACACAATAATATTTACTATGTGAGCGTACCCAGCAGTTTTTTAAGCGGTGGGGCAGAAGTAAATAAACTAAGTAGTACATGGGAAATTCAAAATTCTTTTTATCAATTGATACGTTTTATTTACATATTGCACTTATGCGCTATACCTTATTTCAATAACAAAGTGCGAGGATTCATTTTTAAAGTAAGTACCCAAATAAATAAGAATTTAATTTTGTCAATTAGGCAAGATTAGTTAGCTTTGGGTCAGAGAGCAGAGCGAGGCTAATGCCCCACCTTGCCCCATCGTGGGTACGCCCATGTGGCCCTTAATTCATTGGGAGGAAAGATGCAACTGTATGTTTGATAATATTATTTTTTTATATTGGATAACCAAATATTTTTTATTAAATATTTTTTTAAATAATTTTGTTAAAAAAAGTCAAACGTTCTGAACTGAATTTCCGAAGTTGTTCGATTCCAATGGTCCCAATTTGTTGACATGTGTTGTTTTGTCGCCGTCGTGTGTTTGATAATTACGAGAATGTCACAATAACTGATCTGTTATATTTCTCTATCATGGAGGTCAGTGAACATAATAGGGTCGGGAGGCGGAAGGCTGTTTCATTTTTCTGAGAGACACAATCGTAGCTAATACACACATACTGTGTTTTTGTGCGCAGTATACCAGTACCCCGGAAATAACAGTGCGCGTCTGAAGTTATCCGCAAGTGATTTTACGTGGTAAATTTTAATATATAACTCTGTGTAAAGACAGTTGGGGTCGTAAATATTTCGCATTTGTGATTATTGTACTTACTGTACCTTACTGATAATTAATTGCTTACAAACACTTTAAATTATTTTACCTGCGTAGCTGTTCGCAACGGCTTATTTCAGACGCGCGCTGTTATATTGGGGATTCGCCGGAAACGATGTAGGGCTACCAACCAGTCGATGATCGACAACGTCCATAGCCAAGTCTTTTTTTTTTCAACAGTCAGCAAAAAGTTCGCAATCAAACACGACATGGTGTGAACACAACAAATTTATTTTCTTTTCCTAGTTTCCTACGTACCTATTTACGCAGTCAAGTCACTGTTAATATTTGATGTCGTAAGAAAATAATTAGCAATGTGATACAAAATGTTGTTTGAAACGTAGAATAATGCCTCACGGAGCAATTATTTGAAGCCACTCATCGATCGCGTCATCAAATATATTACTACTACTAAAATAATAATCATCAATCAATAATCATGTTGAAAGAAAATCATAATTAGTAAACAGGAAGTGTAGCGGGAAGTGTAGTCTAATATTTTAATTCTTAAATTTAGTATTTCTTTAAAATTGCTTCCAAAATGTACGCGGATTCTTCTGAAACGATTTATGGGACCCATGAAGACTCCCACGCAGTGATGTCCGAGAAGGTTCAAACACTTGCTGGGAGCATATATCAAGAGTTCGAGCGAATGATTAATCGGTATGATGAAGATGTGGTGAAGACACTAATGCCGCTGTTGGTGAATGTTCTTGAGTGTTTGGACTCCGCATACCAGACCAACCAAGAACACGAAGTGGAGCTCGAGCTGCTGCGCGAAGACAACGAGCAACTAGTCACGCAGTATGAGCGCGAGAAGGCGGCGAGGAAGCACGCAGAGCAGAAGGTGAGTGAACAAAACATTTAGTAAAGAAGGGGCCTTGATTGCCTTCCTTTGTTTTGCATCACAAGGCTACCTTAGAACGTATTTAGTAATTTACCAAACGCAGTATTTACTGCACGCGGACTGTTATTTATTTTTTGTGAATGTTTGTAGTTGCTCAAGCAGTGTGGTTATTTTTAGTGGGATGTGCCATCCATTCTGTTATCTGAACCCCAAGGTAAACAAGATGATTATGTATAATGCTTGCATGATATGAGTGCAATATGAGTGAAATAGGCATATGGTATTGGTACCAAGGTTCTGAATTATGTAGGTACAGAGGATAATGAGTAGTGTTTACTTGTGCCGATTTGTGTTATTGTTTGAATGCAAAATTGTGTATTGTTTGACTTATATACAAAGAATAGAGAGAAATTATAGTTACTGTTTAACAATCTTTTTTAAATATTTATTTGCCACTATAGTATCACTGTAGCCATATTTACTTCTTATTTATTTATTTAGGTACATGCTTTTTGGACTAACATTAAACCTGTGCCCCACAAAACTGTGTTGTCAGTTTGTTTCGGATATTGAGTCTCTGTACAATATTTATACCCAAGTATTACAAAATATATAGAAACTACCTACTTATGTAATATTATCCAGGTAATATTTTCTTAGCTTATGCTTAAAAATTTGTTTGTTACCTTTATAGTCGGTGTACTATGAACTACACTATGGTCACTTGATATGTAATTAAGTGTTCACTGCAAAACCATAAACATAAAATTGCATATTAGTATATATAATATATATGCATGGGTTTGACATATAGAAAGAAACAATGTCTTTTTCAACACAGTTGTTTGATGAGGTTGTTTATGAAGATCAAACAATCAAGTACCCAATTTTTTATTAACAGACTTCAAAAACGGAGGTTATTAATTCAACCCATATATGTTAGTCTATGTGGGCTTCTAAACCAGTGTATGTTTGTCTACGTATTTTTTAGAAACTAGAAATCGAATTTTATTATTCTTGTACCATAATTAAAATTGGGCTCGCTCTTGACTTCAATTTTGCCTCCAGGACAAAGATAAGGTTGATGGTGAAGCGAGCACACCCAAAAGATTCCTGTTTATTCTACTATATACATTTCGACTAAGGGCCAGTCCCAATATCAAATCAGTCGGTAGATTTGCTTACTAGAGATAGAATTTTGACATCATCATCATGACGATGATGATGATGCCAAAATTCTATTTGATGTGAATTCTAGTGATATGATGATATCAGCCTATTGCCATCCACTGCTGAATGTAGAGCTCACCTCCCCCAAGGAGCGCCAACCATCCCTGTCTTGGGCAGGGCATATTTTGGCATAAGGTCTATACAATTATGTAATGTCAAAATCCTATCTTTATTAAGCAGATTTATCGACAGATTCTTATTGGGACTGGGTGTAAGTATCTTTCAACTTAGGTAACACTGTAAGTGCAATCGAAATTCATTGTTAGTCAAAAATATATGCTTGTTTATTCAGGCTTCAATGTAGAGATTAATAATAATTTTATACTATAATAATACTTGCTTTCACTGGTGCTTCGCTCATATAGAATAGTAAATTCTGATGGGAATCCATTAGTTGTAAATGAATAATAAATACTAACTGGAAAGCTTTATTATTGCCTAAATCTCGTAAATAAAAAACCAGAGGAAATATAAAGTAATTTAAACTTCAAAACACAATCTATCTTCTATACTTATAATAAATCTGTAGAGAGGTCAATTCTGTACATGAAATATATTTCCAAAATAACTATCAGCGGGTGATTACTGACGCCAAAAATGCAATCAGTAAAATTTTTGTCTGTCTGTCTGTATGTTCGTTATAGAAACAAAAACCACTCGACGGATTTCAACGAAACTTGGTACAATTGTTCTTCATACTCCTGGGCAGGTTATAGTATACTTTTCATCACGCTACGATCAATAGGAGCAGAGCAGTGAAGGGAAATGTTGGGAAAATGAGTGATTCATGAGAAAGGTTTCAAGCTATAAAACATCACGCTACAACCCTTAGGAACGGGGCAACGCAGGTGAAACCGCGGGCGAAGAACTAGGGAACAAAGTAACTATTCCACGCAGACGAAGACGCTGGCAAAAGCTAGTCAAACCTAAAATCAAGAATAATTACATAACATACAATCACACCTGTGTATACACCATCATATATACCATCACACATGTATACCTACAGTTTTCCAGTATGTTTAGGTCCCATGTAATAAATTCTCAGTAGCAGTTGGAGTCTGGACTTGTGCCCAGTTAATGGCAATAGGCAAGAATAGTGTTAATGAATACAAATACACTTAACTTCAAGATATGTATAATCAATATTAGTTATTAAGAGGGTTAAATAATACCATCTCTCTCTCACAACCTAAAGATGAATGTGTTAATATGTCATGATATACCTCAGGTGTGTCTAATGGAGTATTTTTATTTTGTCTTGCCCTGTATCACCATCTTCCTGCCCTTGTCCCTATTTATTTGGGTTGAACTTGGACCAGAGACGCATTTATACACAAAAAAAATAACACCAACAGCTAATGAGGAGTTTGGAAAATGCACAGAATGCCATCTACTGGCCTTACCGAAACAGAGAACTTCACAAATCTGTCAATCCGTTCCAGATACAAAATGTATGAGAAAATAAGTTTTCTTCATAATGTTCTCTATCGTGAATTATTTCGATATTTTAATAGTTATTCTGCTATTCAGGGAGAAGACAAATCCAACAAACCAAAGATCATAAAAACCGATCCAGCCGTTCTCGAGTTATAAGTGTTGTAACTAGGGTTGCCACCTCTAAAATTTGGTGATTAGGACAAGAACTGTGAAAACCCCGGATTTAGGAGCTTAGAACCCGGACAAGGACGGGGCTCGTGGAGGTCTCGTCCCGATGGCGTTGGTCGATGCGAGTGTCACGCGGCCGCCTGGCGATTGGTGATTTGGAAAGCGTTTCGTTTCATAGTCTTGGTTAAACCCGGACTATAAATGAAACTCCACCCGGACACCCCGGACGCCCTCTAAACTAGGACAAATCCGGGGATGCCCGGACGGATGGCAACCCTAGTTGTAACAAACCTGACTTTGTTTTATATATATAGATTTAATTCAACATAATATTTTATACTACATGGTAGGTATTTTGATAGACAGTAGTCCTAACAAGTTTTATTTTTTCACTGGAAAATGTAACAATGAATATTTGTATATTGAATATTTGTAATATAATGAATATTTATTAATTTGGAATTCATAAACAAATTCTGCATTCATACTCTACACACAGAAACGCTTTGCATAAACTATTCTAGATCTGTTTTCATTGTATCAGAATGTCCTTTCAATGACACTTCATGGAAGGACTGATTTTGTGGCTAATCTGTCAAAAATCAGAAGTAATCTACAGCGGGTAGTGTATGATACTGAGCATCTGACTGAATAAAAAAGTATTCAAAACTTTCTATCTTTACTTGGGCACAAGAAAAAATATCATGTTATATAAACCAATTCATAGAATAGGTACAACTATACAAGATATAGTCTTGCCCCAATAAACTAATTACTGCTGATAATGCTGTCTCAGATTTCTGTAACAAAAGGTTTTGGACCACAGTAACTGTAACAGGAGGCCCGAATCATGAAATGGAATGTGTCACTAAATATCGATGGGGTTCTAATTACTCTGCATATGTGTATTCCAGCAGCCACTAACTAAGTACTCTTGTTAAAATTGATTTCTGCTAATACCTCCATTATTTTTGTCAACAGCTGCTCGAAGCAGAAGACCACTTCGAAGGCGAGAAGAAGGACCTAACGGGCAGACTAGAGGCCCTAGACAGCATAGTCAGGATGTTGGAACTAAAACATAAAAACTCTCTAGATCATGCAAGCCGACTCGAAGAACGAGAAAATGAATTGAAAAAGGTAAGTTAGTAAATAGGTTGTAAGCTTAGTCATCTCGTGTTGCAACGTTCCGCCGTGCCTAAGACTCGTAGCGACATATTGAAAATATATATTTACTAAAATAAAAAGTACTCTCAAGTATAGCAATCAGGGATAGTATACCTTTCTAACAGTGAAAGAATTTTCAAAATTCGTATCAGTAATACCAGAGATTACCCCGAACATTGAAAACAAAAAATTTACGTCTGGATTTATAATATAAGCATAAATAAAGACAACTCGGCCTTGTCACGGTGTAGGCCTGCATTTTTCGGTCTTAACGTAAGAATACTTTAAGGCCAATAAATGATTTTTTAAAACTTATTGAATAAAAGTTGTTTATTATCCCTTAATAAATACAACTAACAAAGAGTACTAATAGAATTTTCTATATCGTCAGGTGTGTTTAATCTATAATCTGGTCCGAACTTATAGTACTTACACCCAGTTTCATAATTAATGTCATGTTTGTTATTTGTACCAATTGTATCTGAAACATATATATGGCTTTTATTCACCGCATGCCAACAGGGAAAACGTAATACTTGTACTATAAGATATCGAATAAAAATAAAACATGCTGACTAAATAACTATTTAATCTTGTTGTGCTAATCCAATAAAATAAAGTTGTTTTTAGGGGTCCGTGCGTAAAATTGTTAAAGGGGCGTAATAATTTTATGATTGACCCGTTATTTGCATGTTTTCACCTATTTTTCTTAGAAAATATCGTTAACGTTATAACAAAATAGGATTTATCTACTGCCATTACGTAATCAATTACTTCTCAGGATTGAAAAAAGATCAGTTAATGCAATGGGTTAAAAACTGAATTATTACTATTAATTTTTGCTTATGAGTTAGGAATGCGACTTGAAGTCTTAAACTGCTATTAGGCTAGCTCCCTAGAATCCGTTGGCATGATTCCACTACTATTTTATAAAAATCTCGAATTCGAGAGCCTTGTTCGTCTATGTTCTATTTACCCGGCGCGGAGTGGTTGCTGTAAAAAGAACGGAATCCGTTGCAGGCGATTTTTTGCTCTTAAAATTTTCAATCATAACTAACTTCCTTTCAATATATGAGTTAATTAATGAATATTATTGTTTTTAAAATAATGAAACCGGATTACGTTTCCTGAGTCCCTCTACACACAATTAGTAAGGAAATAATGAAAATGTTGTGTACAGGAATATTCGAAGCTTCACGAGCGATACAACGAGTTGTTTAAGACCCATGTAGACTACATGGAGCGAACCAAGTTACTGATGAGCACAGCCAGCGATCGAGGGGAAGTCCGCGGAAGACTTGGCCTTAACCCTATGAGATCTAGCGGTGAGTACCTTTAACATATTTTCTCATACAAATTATTCTCGGTCTAGACATTTCAGCTACCAAGTCCTACCATGTCTTTGGACAACCGAGCATTCAACATTGATATAGCAGAAACCCTATTTTTTTTTGCCCTGGAGTGTATAGTGTACACTCTTTAATGTAGACAACTAGACATCTTGCTGTGATTAATTGCTTTTGAATTAAATATTTTATCGTCAAATGTGTCTTTTACAACCAACACAATACCGTAGAATAGACTACATTGAGAATGAAAATAAAAAATCTGTTGATAGATTTGCTTACTAGAGTTAGAATTTTGACATAAGGTCTATACAAGTAATGTCAAAATCCTATCTTTTATTGGGACTGGCCGTAAGTATGAACTAAGTATGTATTAATAATAACCCCTTAAAGGCTACAAAAAGGTGCCTAAAGGCTTACATAACAATGGTATAGTACCTACTTAATAAAATTATAATTCAATGTTAAACTCATATCTTAAAATTAAACTTCTGCACGCAAGAGATTTTATCAGCTTAAATTGTACGAACAGAACTTATATATATATATTACTAGCTGTTGCCCGCGGTTTTACTCGCATCCCAAAGAATTGTTTAACATAAAAGGTAGCTTAAATCCTCCAACTTCTAATCTACCTCTATGCAAACATTTATTAAAATTGGTTTAGGCCAGATATCGTAACAAACAAACAAACAAACAGAGAGACCTATTATCGCATTTATAATATTTGTATAGGTATAGATATATTATGCCATTACGTTTGCGATCATCAGAATTTTATTACAAGTGAATTATTATAGGACAATTATCCTTACTAATATTATAAACGTGAAACTTTGTGAGTACGGATGTATGGATGTTTGTTACTCTTTCACGCCAGAACGACTGGACGGATCTGGAAGAAATTTGGTATAGAGATGGATTATAGTCTGGTATAACATATAGGCTACTTTTTATCCAGGTTGGACCCATACCTTAAGTCCACGAAGTCAAAGTCGCGGGCTGATGCTAGTATGATATAATGCTGATACGTCAATTAAGGCTGTCAATTTGAGCTCATTCACTTAAGTAAAGGTAGTGGATATCATTTACTTAATGTATTGACTACTAAAGAAATCATTGCTTTTAATATCTGTATTATAAGCAATGATTTCCTATGTATAACAAATAATAACGTGTAAAATTTAATAAATAATATTACATAATATTACATATTTTCTTTATTCATTATTATTTACGTATTTAAATACATTTTCAAATATTAAATAAAATAATAAAAACATTTAAAAGTATAAAAAATAGTACTTAGTCCACCGGTATCGGGAACAGGGTCCAAGCTACGCTACGCTTTCTGTATCAGGCCCTTAACCCAGCCTAACGAGAGCCTCCATAGGTATGAGTCGATACATAATATTATTTATTATTACATATTGTAATAATGTTAGCCTAACGACGAATACACGAGAACCTATTCTAGTCTATTATAGAACACTATGTATCATTACTAATTCCTCTATCGTATAAGCTTTGTTTAACTATATTATTACTTACTAAATGAATAAATTATGGATGGATGGTAATACTAATAACCGCGGAATGTGAATGATTTTTGCTACATCAAGGTTAGCTGTTTAGTGTTTTATCTTCCAATATCTACCTTTGAAGACTGACCGACTAAAGGAAGCGAGGATAATGATTGATATTATATTGTCTGTAAAACTACAGAATAAGTCCTTTTTGAATTGCTAAACTTTTGCAATAGTGACAAAATCAGGAGTTTATGACAGTGCGCATTTGGCTACGAAAATTTTAATACAATTATCAATTGATTTTGATGTTTGAATCTAATTATAAAAGTGAACCAGTTGCCCTTGGGTTCTATTCTTGTTATGTAAATAGTCTATTTGATGGTGTCCCCATAACGTTTTTAACTATGTGAAACAGTTAAAAAATCTTTGATGTATATTGTAAGTAATATCTTCTTCGCTCCTTTTATTTAAGAGCTACGCTCTTATCGGAGTAGCACCTCACACAGTTTTCTATTGAGAGGGAATTCCTGGATCTCCATATACGTCGAAACTCTTAAATTTCTCCTTATCTGTGTAATGAAGCTCTGTCTTGAATGTGTGTATTGTAATGTTTTATGTATAGTATAAATTAAAAATACTGCGCACTCCCTGACTAACGAAATCTGTTTTTACCCAGAAACTCAATAACAATTTATATGTGTGTAGTCAGAAGTTTCCTTTAAGTTTAATGAAATTTAGCTTTTACTAAACACGTGCTTCAGAATTTTGGAGATGAAAGTTTGTATGGAATTGGTATTCCAGCTTTATAATGTTAGTATAGATTTGTTTTCTATGCGTTCCAAACTTACAACTAAAAGTTACGACATAAAAAGGCATTGCAACGTACGTCGCAGCTATTTTTATAGTTGTTTATTTGATGGTGCGGCGGACGCTGAATGGCCCATACAAGCGTTATGCCAAATTTAATCTATATATATATATGAATAGTGTGTACACCTATAAGTGACGTATTTACACAGCATGAGATAAATATTATGTACCTAAACAATTTCCTGTAAATATGTCGTTGGTGTGCCTTATTAAATAAAAAATAAAAATATATAATTATATATGTACTAGTGGACCCAGCAGACGTTGTCCTGCCTTGAAAATAACCCAAAACTCGATTGCAGCGCCACCTACCGGGTCCAATTGTGAATCTAAACCATTCCCAGATCCCCTTGAACACACACAAAAAATTTCGTCAAAATCGGTCCAGTCGTTTGAGAGAAGTTCAGTCACATACACACTCACAGAAGAATTATATATATAAAGATATAAATATAAATTGTTGAGTTGTTGTTGAACTATTATCGGAGATCTAACATAAAACTTCTGCTGAACTCAAGGTCAAAATATGTAAGATAGGCGCACCTATTTGCATTTTGTTTCTCATATTGTGAACAAATTAAGTCGAATTAAACTTACACTATTGATTCTGTAGCATGGAATAGCAATCATCAAAATAAGAATACACACACTTTTCTTACTGGGTTGGTAGCTAGTTATCTACTTTCGCTTTGTTGTGTTCATGACACTTGTCACTTTTGTCTAAGACGTGCGTTAGCCGAAAGTACTGCGTAACTGAATTGAAGAACCTCACGTGTATGTATGCAATGGTATTTATTTGTATATCTGTCTTTAGGTCCCATATCGTTCGGCTTCGCATCGCTGGAGAGTTCTATGCATAACGTGGAGCAGACGGAGAGCATGCCTGGTAGTCCTGTAAGCCTTTCTTCATCGCCTTCGTCACCGCCGACCGGATCGGACTTGGCTGCAGTTCGAACTGTGGAATGCGCGCATCAGACCGACCCTATCACACAACAGAGCCAGGTGGGATACCAACGTACTGTTTCTAGCTTGTGTGTTGGGCAAAGCCCTTGGCAGCATTAGGATCGAATTTTGTCATTCACTGAAGCCCTCTGTATTTATTGTCAGCATAATGCATTGTACCTTTGTTGTTAACGTTATAGGATCGTATCGAAGATTTTATATTGTTTTTTTTAAGAGCGGAGTGTTTTTAACAACTTGATATAAAATTGGATGATTCTTCGTCTTAGACGGTTTGTGCACGCATATACTCATGCACGCGAACATGGCCGAAAAATTATCTGTAGATTAAAGTGGTGTGTTTAGAGGTCTTTGAATATCTATGATAAATTGTAATTAATGATCGTAATGGCTATTATAATATTCAGTGGGAGCTAGGGCTTTCAATACCGGTATTCCGGGATCCCGTAATACCTTAACCACGGATATATATTGGTATTTTTTTTATCACGGTATTGACGAGCTAATACCGTGATTACGGTATTACAGACATTAATAATATATATATTATTGCGGTTTGTTGTAATAGGTAGTAGGAAATTGTATTATCTGATATAATTTACGATGTGATGATACTCTCACACTAATTTATCTAACAATAAAAAATCATTTAATATGTATTTAATACCTTAGCTAATGTTATAGAAGGTGTTAAAATAGTTTTTACCTCAGTGTTCGGCCGTCAGTCGGCCGGCAGTCTCGTATATGTCCATAATCATTTAAAATGCTTTAATTCTGTTAAAATTGAAAAATAATTATGTAGGTACTTTTGAAAAGTTAAAATCTAGTTGTTCTAAAAATTGGTCTTATTGAGAAGAACCGACAAGAAATTCGATAGGAATCCTGTCGAGTATCTTCTTTTTGTATCAATGTTCATTTCTTGAATTTTTTTTATATATTTTGAGTCTACTTACAGGTGGCCACTGTGGCAGGCACAAAATAAATGCAATGTGCAATATTTTGTTTTTATATTTCTTTTTACTTCTAAATAAATATTTTTGTTTAGATAATGAACAACCCGTTTGTTTCTATTTGCTAATGTTTATACACTGAATATAGCAATGAAGGCGTATAATTATGAATGACGAATAATGTCATCATGAATAAACCAGGTTACGTATTTATGGAACTTATCTGGTATTGTCCATAGATTTTTTCAATAAGATAAATGGCCATTATGTGATACGATATTACCTGCCCTTGCTCAAGTTAGTTTTCTTTGATTTATAATTTCTACGAAATCAGCAAGTCGCAGTCGAGGCAGTAAGCTCCTTTACCAAGAGGTGTGACTAAGATTACCAATAAAATAATTTACAACAACAATATACCATCACGCCTGTATTCCCCGAAGGGTTAGGCAGAAGTGTACTAATGTACAAACATTTACTATTTCCATTAACTGGGCACAAATGGAATCTCCGAGCTGCTACTGAGAATTTCAGAGAAAAATCCAAGAACACTGCACGACCTGGGAATCGAACACAACACATCTAACGTAGCAGTCTACTAACTAACGAACAATTACAATAATTTATGGAAAACGTAATGCTCAAACTCAATATTGCATAAAGTACACGTGGAAAGTACTTGTATTATTTTGGTATGACCAAATAGTACACAGTATTAGTATAGATAAAATTTATTACTAATTACAAATACATATTTACACAAACACTAGTAACTACTTTATAACAATTGCAAACAATATAGCACAAACGAGCATCTTCCAGTTTCGTTGAACAATGGTGGCCGAGTTGCATCCGTCTTCTTTACATTCGCAGACATGCGAGTAATGTATGTTGCTGAATTTTGATTGTGTGCACTGTAACGGTTCGGTGTACACATAAGCACATTCTCTTACTACGGTCACGTCTTGGCCTGGTGTGAAGTAATTTATCTGAGACAGTGACCGACATACAGGTGGTACCCTGCTGTCGACTTTGCAGTCTTTCAAGTGTGCACTGTTCAAATTATATTTAAAACATCCACGGTTGTGTGTCGACGAGCACTGATAACATTTTATGCATGCCACTTCACACATCACGGACAATAGCACTGTTAATAGGGTTATATCGATTAAACAACATTTCATTTTATAAAACTTAGTTTGACGGGACCTCGATCGGCCATTGCGTTGACAATAGGAAATGACATTTTGAAATTCGAAGCTTGTTACCGGTCAATGATTTTGTAAAGGTTTTAATGACCAATAATTTAACTTCCCTCGAATGCATGCCGAGGGAAATTGAATTGAAATTTTTTTGTTCTTCGTCATAAACCTTCCCAGGCATGCACACAACACCTCACCGTTTTCATCGTAATAGGATGAATGGTTTAGCAATGCATACAGGACAAATTTTCATGACAACATTTTTATTTATATAAGATAAATAGATGAATTCAACATTCTTCTCAGACGTTTCTCGACGAAAAATTTCCCTGATGGTTTGATTAGAGAGTTAGCAGAGTATGGGCGGAGTTTTTTAAATAAATAGTTTTTTTTTATATTCCGGATATTTTACTATGATTTGAGGTCGAAAATATGTACCATCTTTTATCATCACTTATTTTGGTGATTGTTTTAGATACCAAAAGTCTACGACGTGTCAATCAATTCCTTTTTTTATCAGTCCTTAATAAATTAGATTGGATATTGGTTTATGAGTAAATACATCACATTTTTTGTCCAAAAAGGATGCGGATAGGCCATATTTTTTATGTTATTGTTATTTTTCTTTGTTTTTTGAGTCGTCAATTCACCACAAACATAACAAAAATATTTAGGATCGTTAAACTACACTACTCATCATGTTAACACAGTTTATAAATCACAAAATGTTAATTAAATCACAGACAAATAGTTTGATGACAATTTCTTCGCGAACGTTCTTTTGCTTTTATTATTAGATTAGAGTATTATTTTATCACAATCACAAGAAATTTTGGGCTAATTGAAACAAAACAACAGCTGAAACAGTATTAGGTATCAAAGTTCGTTCGACATGACTAGTGTTGACCAATGTAATTAGTTATGCCAGTTACATCAAATTAAAAGGCGTAGGCACACAATTTCATAACATACTTAGGTTGTTATTCTTATTACAAACTAGAGTTCCCGTGCGCAATTTCGCCTACGTACTTGGGTAATTTTCGTTTCTAAAATATACTGTGCCCACTGTATCTACACCATCAGGTTCCATATCATGAAATATGTTAGCTAATCTAGCTCCTTTAGTTTCGGCTGTGCGTTGATACGTCAGTCAGTCAGAATCTTTACCAAACATGAAAAATCGTGATAATTACATCTTATCTTTATGACATAAATACTTCGAACTCCAGGTATTGAAATCTACAACACAACATTAAAGTTGTCAGTGCTTTTTTTGAGAATTCTCTCATTAATTAAAGTAACAACCTTTCAAATTTTAAATGTCTCACAAATGCGACTTTGGTTTCAGGCTACATCGCCAGTTGCACCACCGAATGCTCCTAACTCGGGCAAATCGCAAACCAAGAGCGAAAAACGAAGCGGTAACACGCTTTATCAAGAGCTAGCTTTTCAAGAAGACCCTGGCATCGCTGAAGGAGAAGATGCTGATATCACAGGTAAAATTCCAATAAAAAATGTTGAAATTGTGCATGTTAATTTTATACGTATGCAAGTGGTCCCCAGGTCCCAGGCCCAGTGTTATTGGGTTTTCCATGAAATTTTCAGTTGTAGCTCGGAGTTAGGATTTCTAAAGCCGTACCACGACGTCTTATTACGATTGTTTTACGATTGAGAAGAATACCGCTCTACACATTAGGGCTCAACTCTCATTGACCCAGAGTCGAAGTGAAGCGACGTGCCGATATGGTGTACCAACCAAGCGTCGACGCGCAAATTCATTAGATAATGCGCGTTTGTGCTTTCATTTTTGCGTAATAGAAATTTATACGGTACTTAATGGAAATAGAGATGATTATACTATAAAGTTAAAAAACATGACGCGTCACTTCGCTTCGACTCTGCGTCAATGATAAAAGAGCTCAATATCTTTTATTTTACCCTTTGGGAATGCTGATGAATGGATTAATATTAATTCTATACTTATGAGATACTGGTTAGTCTGTTGGAGAAAACCAAGAACATTTTAAAGTTCTTAGTCTAGTGGTCCTAAGCGCGATGGCTAATCTAGAGGTCCTCGGTTCGATTCCCAGGTCGAGTAAAGTAAGTTAAGCTTGGATTTGTCGAGTTAATGGCAATAGGTTCGTCCCTTATTACATAGGACGTAAATATACCGACGAACTGTGGGTTTACATTAGTACACCTCTGCCTAACCCTTCTGAAATACAGGCGTGATGGTACGTACTACAACTTGTTTCGGATTGGAATAGCTTTAATACCTGTATAACTTTGAACAACAGGTAGTTGGGTACATCCTGGCGAATACGCATCTTCTGGTGAGTATTTTGTACATTTATGCGTAATAATTCTTCACATAGACAAACTGTTATTGTTTAATTGTAACATATATTCATCGGTATGACATTACAAGACTAAACAGATTTAATATTAGAAGCGACATTATTCCTTAAATAATTTCTCAAAGAACAATGCAAAATCCATTGTCCTTGTAGCCAGGTGCCATTATATGCTTTGCTAAATTAATATACATATTTCCATAAAATCAAACCTAATTAGACAAGATATAGAGACCTATGTAGAGAGGATGAATGAGCGGAGATTAACGAAACGAGTATACATGGCAAGTACGAATGGAAGAGTTGGAAGGGGCCGACCTCGGCGAAAGTACTACATCCAAATTGCGGACGTTCTCAAAAAGGTCAGGTTAACAGCACCCTGAACCGACGATCATGCATGAGGAGGTTAATGAACGTAGATGAAGCGAAAGAGGTGTGCCAGGATCATGCAATTGGAAATCTATAGTCTCTGCCTACCCCAATGGGAGACAGGCGTGAAACTATGTATGTATCCTCATCGCTGTTCAATTCTTTATCCTCAATTCGTTAACTGTTCCACTGCCGGCCACGGCTCTCCTCTGTCCAGTACATAGCATTTTATATTTTCGTACATTTCTTTTCACAATAAAATGTACCAATTAATTTAATAAACTGGTTATTCTATTGATATGCTATTAGTATAATCGTTTATAATATTAGTCTTGCTCTCCGTCCATTTGTAACAGTATTCATTCGATGTCAGTATTTTTTTTTACAAGCCTGTGTTACAAATTTAAATAGATAACAATAGATGTGTTACAAGACAATAACAATTTGTCCAGTTCAAATAATAGAGTAATCTAAGTATATAAAACCAGCTGTTTTTGTGTCCAACTTGTGGTAGGTACTATTGCAGAACCATAATATTGCTTTTTAGTAACGTAAAGTGGGAGCACTGGTACCATGAGGTTATTTTGAAATATATAATTAATGTTTTATTTAATGTTAATTAAGTAATAAAAAGTCTTATTTGGAAGTTTTAGATTTTTTTACCTTTTTATTATGTTCTTATTCTTTTTTATTTTGCCTTTATTATTGCCCTCAACTTCACCTGCTATGGGTATAGGCACTCTTTTGTTGTGTTTATCTCCACGCTCTCATTAACTTAGTTGTATTTGGGGGTACAATAAGGGTGAAATATTGCATTACTGAAAAAATAATATTTTTGAGGATAAGAAAATAAAAAATTACTGTTAATCACAAATACGTAATTCGACAATGCTTTTAGGGGCAGAAATAGACTCCAATAATTTGTCTGTCCATAATTTTCTTTCTGTTCGTTTTTGTGACGTATGCACTTTACGTGCTTACTTAGTTAATTGTTATTGATTTGAGAGAAAATTTCTCCGGATTGATACATAAATAAGTTATCAACGCGAGTGCCACGCTTACCACACCATCACGCTACGTGGTCACTGGGCAGCTAGTTAATATAATAGCTACACTTCTAAATCTAATGTTACATACATTGACAATTATAATGCTCTCTTCTGGGCCGATTACGAGTAGCTCCATAGTTTTCAATTAGCTAGCCCACTTTTATTAGATATTTAGTATACATGTCTTATTTATTGAACGTTGCGAACCTGCAATGCATTAGGCAGTAACATCAACATTACTAACTAAACAAACATTGAATTGCTTCGTTGTTTTGCTGTTACAAGTATAATGTGAAAGTTAACTAATATAGTTGTTGGAAATTCGCACGTCATCGGACTTATAATGACATAGTAAAAAGGTTCAAATTCAAATAGTTTACTTTATTTTAAAATTAATCGAAGTTTTGGGGTCTGTATTTATCTCTAATGTTATATTACTCAGGTATTTAATATAATATGCTTTTCCGTATTATAAATTATTATGATATTTATGGTTCTTGTTTTTATGATGCAAAAAGCATACTTTAACATTTTAATATCATACCCAAAGATGTGTTCTGTTTTTTTCGTGTTTTTTTTTTAAGATTTAAAACGCACCAGCTTAATTTATTTGATGTAAACGGTTAAGAGTTCATGCCATGTAGGCATTCGACATAAAAAACGGAACAATCTTGAATCACCATTTATAATTTACCATTTTTCATGTACCTGCCTTCATGTTTATTAAGTTATTTACTTACACACCACGCCACTGAATTAATTTATTTTTCAAATAAATATATTTGATAAATATGTAGCATCTTTGCTGTGTACTATCATAAAAGCTTTGAGAATATTTTATTATATTGCAATATTATATTGCTGCAGTTTTTTTTCTTTTAAAATATTCAATAGGTTTCAAGCATTTATGTAAATTTTGTTTGGAGAAAGATTAAATAGTACCTCCTTTTGTTTCTTGTGTTTAAACTTATTAATTACAATCTGGGCATCCACAAAATGTTGTGAAGCTCCATTATTAAAATAGTTTCACTAGCGTATGATGCTTGCATAAATGTTTGAAATCAACACCGAGCTAATAGTTAGAAACAGCCAGTAAAATCAAAATTAAAGTCTTATTAAAATATGCAATTGCTATTTGTAATTTTAATGACTTCTTGAAGTGGCGTCGTGTGTGAGTATTTTAACAAGTTATATTAATCAATTTACATACATAAAATACTAATAAATGTACGTTCTATTTCCATGCGTTCTAACAAAATGTTGCATCAACGCATGATTGCAGTTAACGACAATTATTTCGGTAAGTAGTTTGTAAAGTATTAATTAATTTACTAATTATACATTTTCATTTTAACGATGACCATCTCACACACTGCGTCGCATATATAGTCATACGGTTATTATTGTTAGCATAATATATTCTTACATTTTTGTTTATGCGATAAAATTATTGTTGCTAACGCATGCGGCGAAGTGTGTGAGGGGCCTAATGATAGCTTGTTTCTCAAGCGAATGATGCAAGTAAGTATTCTTCACTTAGAGTAGCAGCTCTAAGTAATGATTCATATTATTATACTATTTTTTTCTTCAACGTCTTATTTCCTTTTATGTAAATTATATGTAATAAAATTAAAGAAGGACCAATTAACTTATATAACTACACGGATAGACCAATTAAATACATATTATCTTTGGACACTTCTATAAATTTTTTATCATGTCTAATTTTGTGTTGTTGATACATAATGTATTCAACAACACATCTTAGAATCATTTGGTAAGATTACTTAGTCTTTTGCTAATATGTATCGAACAAAATATAAATTGTTTTATTTATTTTTTCCAGGAATGGGCAAAGAAGTGGAGAATCTTATTCTTGAAAATAACGAACTGCTAGCAACAAAGAACGCCCTAAACGTAGTGAAGGATGACCTCATTGTGAAAGTGGATGAAATGACCGGCGAGTTGGAGATCCTAAGGGAAGAGGTGGCGAGTCTCAGCTCCACGCGCGAGAAGTTGCGCGATAGAGTCGCCGAGTTAGAAGAAGAAATCAGACGGTTGAAGGTAGGCTCGCTTTGGTTTGTTGGAAAATAAAAAATGTGTTACTGACATTCATATTTAGACTATTAAAAAAACAGTTCGAAAACGTGACCTATTTAAGTAATCTAAATTACAGGTAATTGTAACATCCTGAACTTCTATTAGGATTCATTTCAGGGTCAAGTACTTTGAAAGTTGATCTACATTCGTATTTATGCTTTATCCATTAATTTAGTGTGAGTGCAGGGCATTGTTAACGCTGTGACAAGCTATATTTTTTTATAATTGTCTTTTTCTGTTTACCTGTCTCATGTAGTTATTAAAAAATACACGTGTGTAGTGACACGAACAAATGTTTAGAATTATTTTTGTATGTTTGATGTTTAGTTTCTGTGTGGCTATGTGACAGGAGACGGTGAGCACGAACGCAGGTGGTGGTGACAACAACGAGGACGAGGCCGATGTCCCGATGGCACAGCGCAGGCGCTTCACGCGCGTCGAGATGGCCCGCGTCCTCATGGAACGCAATCAGTATAAAGTGAGCTATATCTTGTACTGACAGAAGCCGTACCGCGACGTGTTATTGATAATGTTAGAGAGGGATGTCGCTCTACACATTCCATAGCGCTATAACCTCCTCACAACCTATAAATGATCGCGTTAAGACTTCATGGTGCGGCTTCTGTTCTCTTGGAGTATTTTAATACTTTTAGGCAAATAGGATGTCTGGAAAGCGCTGATATACAACATCTACAGTCAACAGCACAACATGGTATCCAAAACTAACAAATTTCTACAATCGATTTTCGATTTAATCTCTATACTATAGAGTTTATTATCCATTGGGGAAATTTGACAGTTTGTGGTTACTTGATGTGCTGGTGTATAAAACATTCTCATTTTATGCTATTGAAAATTTTACAGGAGCGCTTTATGGAGCTTCAGGATGCAGTCCGCTGGACGGAGATGGTGCGCGCGAGTCGTGTCGACTCGACCATGGATAAAAAGAATAAACAGAGTATATGGAAGTTTTTTAGCAACTTATTCAGGTATTAACCATGTTACTTATCGATTTGTCTATTACTTAGTATTTAAAAAATTATTTTAAATCACCTGGAGATAATATTATTTTAGGTAATTACAAAGACACTAAAAACACACTACGAAGAATTTGATATTGAGTTAAAATAGTCCTTATCGTGTATTTGGAGCCACAAAAATGCACGTAGGTCGCAATGGACAATTGCACATGTTAGACCAAACATCCTGAAATTTATTCTTGTTCTTCTAGAATACACCGAACACTTTAACGACAATAACTAAGTTTTTTCTTTCAAATAGTCCCTTTTTTCCACGTCAATTATATTATTAATATTGCTTAGCGAGAAAATCTTCGCGAGCGTATCTATATTTAGTAGATTATTATTTTTCATTAGCTAATATTTTTACATTAACTCTTCTTGTTTTGTGAAGCTTACGCGAAGATTTGATTATTGTCTTTTTTTATTCGATGTCATAATATTGCTTTTAGATACGATTGTTTTTATCTCAAACCGATTTTTAAGGCAGAAGACTACACATCTAAAGCTTTTGTTATTCGGTACTAAACATGTGAATTATCAATTGTTTTTTTTTTGCCAAAAATATATGCTATGCGAATCCAATAGTCATGTGCTGTTTCGCGAGAATGTGAAATGTAATTGTTTTTTTACTAGTTGTCATTTCTTGACTATAGAATATGTAGTAGCATTATTTACTATATTTATATAATTTTTGTATTTTAACATACATGATTACATTGGGATTAATACTCAGAGACTAATGTAAGCGTTTAGTACAAAGGCATACATATAAGTTTCTGTAGATTCCTCTTTGAATCTTAGTTTTAGTAACTTTTCTATATTAAATCCTTTATTAAAGATTTCATTGTTAACGTGTTTAACTGCAAGCAGTGATAGCCTAGAGATATGACCATTGAACTGCCAAGTCGTTGCTCTCGAGTTCGAATCCAAGACCTCTGACTTTTCCCAATCATATGCGTATTAATAATTAATTTTATCAGTCGTTTAATGAAGGAAATCATCGTGAAGAATCCTGCCTGACAGGGATTTAGACGGCGTATGAAGTCTACCAATCCGCAATAGGCTAGCGCAGTGGACTATAGCCTAACCCGTCTCAAACTCAGAGGAGACTTGTACCCAGCGGTAGGACAGTGAATGATATGTTGAACTGCCTCAATGGTCAAGTGGTCACAAGCCCGGTTCCTGAGCGCGAGATCTGGGCTCGATTCCCAGATTGTGTAGAATTGATATTAGCGTTCAGAAATTGGTAATAGCTCAGTTTAGATGTTCCCGGTATAACATAGGATCTAAAACATTTAGGCAAACATTAGTCCACCTCTAACTACTAATTCTTCGAGCATTACAAGTGTATGTTAATGTGTTTATTGTTTGTTTTATTTGCACTTGCAATTTATTTATAACTGTGTGCGTATTCAGCATTGTATTTTATATTCATGTGTGATATTGCTAAGGCGAATTGTGCGAAACGTACCTCGAATGTGTTTTGTTTGTTCATGCATACTGTATGAGCCTGTGCATATAACAGCTGCTACTTTTTTAAGCTGAATGTATAGCGTGTTGCTATTGTTTTGATTGACCTTGACCGTTGAGGTCACACATTAATGTCGTACAGGAAGGATTGTTATTTTGTTAGTATTTAGTCTTATAAAATAAAGTCATTTTCTTAATTCTTGATAGGCTTACGCTTTGCCGCCAGTTCAAAGAAACCGATTCACTTGTGATTCAAAGACACCCAGATTATATCTATCGGGGAAGACAATCTTCAGTTTGAGCTATCAACAGACTAGCGACGTTTCTAAAGACTTTCTGTCTGATTAATTAAAGAGATTGCGACTCTAAACCAACAAGGTTTAATTCTTGATGCTATATTCTTGGATCTAGGTTTAGTAGAGTGGTATATTTTATTCCAGTTCATGATAATTGTTTTTCTTTTTTTATATATTATTTGCGAAGGAATCAATTAAGACACGTTATTACGTTACGTTATTATTATTACGTTACGTTAGTCACGTTATAAAAAGTGAAACTACTATTTGCTTGGCTAAAGTTTAAAGTTGTTATGTTTTAACGCGATTTCTATGTGATCTTGATGCGAAATGACAATATTTTTGCTCATGCGAAATATTTATATAAAAGTAAAATGCCACTTACTGAGACATTCACCAATTAATTGAATAACAAGGAAAACTTAGAAATTATAGAGCAGTTAGTACATATAGGTGGTAAGCATCTGCTAGTGATACTATAGCTACAAAACATACAAACAAAATCCGCTAAGTAAGGATTTAGGGAATTATCATATCATATAAGGAAAATTAGATGAATAACACCACAAAACAAATTGGTTTCAATTTAACCCAATAATTGTGAATCTGATTCGCTTATCTTCAGCACGGCGTAAACTATTTATTCATTGATATAGAATATAATTTGCAGGTGAAAAATGTTTGTGGCTCATTACTGTAATGTGGCACTATATTGGCAGTAATTTCATAAAACCATGCCATGTTTTTTCGCTTGTAAAGCACTAAAAATATCTCCAGGGTGATTAGATTACCCTTAAGCAAAATCCCTTTAATTAAGAACTTTTACACGAAGAATGTAGTTATCCATGGAAGCGTTACACATCGTTGCAGTACAAGCGAGCGGCCACAACGCCCTCTATCGACACCGCATCTCCGCGCCGTCGCGACGCCGCAAACTGCGTTGCGCCACTCAAGAACTCAGGCTGACTTCTTTGAGACCCAGCTGACTGACCATCATCATTCTCGTCGTCACGAGCGCAGCGAACAGTTCCGACAGGTATGTTGATGAGCCTTTTCGGACATTTCCGTATAACATAAATTCCCTCGTATAAAGGACAGTTTAGCCTGAATCTGGAATTACGTTGTGAGCAGTATTTTGTACTATCTACGCAGTATTTTTATTGCTATGTGGTTATTAAAAATACTCCTTGTTGCGAGAATTGTAAATTATTTCTTTGTTTATAGCGAAATTGCAGATTAGTGACGATGTAGATATTTATTTACAATATCATTATTTTGTAGATTTATCCTTTTAGTCCTGTCGGATTTAATAAATTGATTTACTAAAACATAATTGTCAAAAAAAATTTTAACTTAGTAAAAAAAACAATCATTTAGTTGCAACATTTATGTTTTAGTTGTAGTAATAGAACGAATTCGGAAGTCGTAAGTTCGAACAAATGACTTATTCGAAATTTGATTTCGAACCCCTGAAACCTCGAGTTACTTACCTAAATTGACATAATATATATGCCTGTATCTATAAACTCTGTACTCTTCCCGTTGTCAATTTTATAGATAGTTGAATTCAATTAAAGTTAAATTAATTTGACAACTGGGATATTGCTTGAAGTTTATCAATATAGGCCCTAAAACGCCGGTTTTATTCTAGTAATTGCCTGATACGCTAAAAACGGTTTCTTTTTAAGCTTTTGAGGTTTTCCTAGTAATTCTTTCTCACTTAAATAAATATACCATTTATCCTACGCTTCATATTAACATGTTTATTTAATCTATTTCTGTGCTATTTATTTTATTAGTATTTTTATTACGATTCCGGTGGAGTGAGCTCGCAACTACGATGCGAGTGCAAAAATAGGCTTAATAGAAATAATGCAAAGAAATAATAGTAATCCGTAATGTATGCCGTGTAGTGTAATCCTTTTATTACAAGCCGAATTATTTTTGATAATGTTTATACAAAAGAGTAACATGAATACTTGCACTATCTCTATTCTACTTATAGAATCTGATCAATAAATAACCATGTTTCTTTAAAAATAAACTATTATTATAGTTTTCTAAAATAGTGTATTATTATTTTTGATATAACATAAATAGTGAAAAATCGCTCTAAACGTTTCAGTATGGTGGAGAATTTTAGACAAAATAAATTTGAATACCTAATAAAAATATTATTTTACGCAAGTATGTTTAGATTACCTACGATTCATTTTAGCGTTCCGCTTGTATGGCCGATTCAGACTCCACCGGCCCCTCTTGGCACTGACTTGTTTGCACTATAACTATACCTAAATACGTATTCGCTATACATATGCCACTGCGTTCGATTTATACTTTTATAAGTTATAGAATCCTGTTGCTGTAAACAAGTTGCAATCTTATCATTAATTCGTCGATGTAATGAAATGGAAATTATATTTTATAATCGCCCAATTTGTGAAAAGCTTTATTATGTCATTTCCTTTTTTTGTAGATACATTCGCCAAACCTACATATGTAGGCGGCCCTGTTCAATCGCTCATCGCTTAGTCATAAACGTCGTCATATCATATTGACTAAGAACACTTGTTATGTATGTTATACCTGTTACCAGTTTAAAAGACTAATGTTGCCAGTGAAATTATGGACAGATAAGAATTACAAACGTCATCGATAAACGTGAATGCCTTAAGGTGGCAACGCCTGCCCGTCCCTCTGGTGTTGTTAGCATCCATAGATGTTTAGCGGTGCTTACCATCACGCTGGCTATTATTTGATCGCATACAAATAGATTTCAGCAGTAGGTTCGGTCAACAGCATATCGTGGTATCCAAAACTGACAAATTTCTTCAATCGATTTACAATTTATTCTCAAAATAATAGAGTTTATTATCTATTGGGGAAATTTGACATTTGTAGTAACTTAATGTGCTGTTGACTGTACTCTACTCATTATAGTCCTGTTATTTAAAGGCCTACTGTGTAGGAAAAAAATATGAAATTTCTGTAATATCAATTCAACAATAGTGAAATTTATAATCATTTATTTTTGACGACAAAGTAAAGTTTTCAGTAAAATGTAGATTTCCCATCGCGAATACCAAATTACTATTTAGGTAATCCACTTAAAAGTATTCATGTATAATGGATACCTGACAAAATCGAATTAGTGACAGAGTAGCATTAAATTCATTCGCGCAGGCTACCTGCTTACCACCCCAGCTTATCACACTGTCGCAACACCGTCGGGCCGCTTACTTCGTTCACCCGAGTATAATTATCTTCTATGTACTCCACATACTGCCCCGCTGTTTGTGCATCGGTCTGTGTTTTGTTTGTTTTGTTTTCATTTCTTCCTCTCCCTGTACCTCCCTTTCTTTTGTTTTCAGTTGAAACAATGACTGCACGATTTTCAAGTTATTGAACAGTGCTCGTGACATTAAGTGATATTAGTTATATAGGCATGTGTATAGTGGTGATACGTATTTTATAGTTACCATATATGATTAGTTAAATTAAATTAAATATTTACGTTTATTTTTGTGTTTGTTTTTACCGGTATTCCCGCTTAGTTATTTGGGTATGTGATTTTGTCGCTGGGTTTATAACGTACACATGTGCGTGTGTGTGCGAGTAGGTCCGGGCGCATGTCCGCAAGGAAGATGGCCGCACACAGGCCTACGGGTGGAGTTTGCCCAGTAAGAGCGGACAAGGACAAAGGGCACCTGATTCTTGCACCTCCTTGTCTTCGAGCGGAGTCCCTGTTCCCGTACCAGTATTTTGCAGGTCAGTTGTTACATTATTGCTTATACCCGTCTGAACTTATAGTTACTAACTTCGAAGTTCGAAACATATAAAGCGAACACGATCTACTATTGTTGACGAAATATTATTTTTGTCTAAAGTCGACAGAGATAAATTACGACAAGTATCCAAGGAAAGTATCGATAGTATATCTTCGATAAGTTCTAGGCAAGTAGTAGGAGCCCTAATAAATCAGTGATTTGGTTAATTAAATTTGTAGTATAATCAGTAATACAGCACCTTCAGTGATTGATTGATATGAAGATTTTTCATACGTCACAATACCTGTTACTTTTTTCGCGCAGTTAAATCATACTTGAAATCACATTTCGTTCATGGATTAGTAATCATCCCATGTCAAATCAACTCTCGATGTCTACTTGATTTCATACAATAGCGCCACTGATTGTAATTAAAATATTATTTATTATGAAGATGAAGAAAAAAACACCTCTAATATAGCTTAATAATTTCAGACCTATAGCGGAAAACGAGCCACGTATGACCCTGTTGTGCGCTGCGGGTGTCAATCTGAATGGAGGTCGCACTCCAGACGGGGGCTCTATGATTGGTGAAAGCGTGTTCTATGCACATCCAGACGATAAAGAGGAGGATCACAAGTCGCTGTGTAAATATTTTCCAACAGTTTGGTAGCATTAGCACGAAATTGTTGCTGTTTTTGGTTGCAGCTAGCCCCAGAACGCTAGTTTTGGGGGAGTCAATGTAGTGCTTGCCACGTTCAAATAATATTCTTAAATCTGCGCTCTTGTACATAAATTCCTGATAAACTGCTATGATGACCTTTCTTCGAGATGATCTGAATTTATAGTATGTAAATAAATGAGAAATAACACATGCTGATTAAACATAAACAAAAGATTCCAACTTAAAATTGGTAGGTAGATTACTTATAAAATGTAGATATTCGTTAAGACAGAAATTGTGAACATTCCCACGGGATTGGCGAACGAAATCAATGTGGGTAGCACCGCGGGGCACAACTTTTGTTTTGATAAACTCTGCTAATACAATTCCTAGATATAGTCATTCTATCACCTTTATCGCATAGACATAAAATTGAAATTTCAATAATTTTACGGTTTTAAAGTGATAACAAACACACAATCACTTAAAAATGTATGTATTTCCTGAAAGGCAAAGGCACCGACTGCTCTGTACATTGTACATAGTAGAAATGCTTACGGTGGGAGTCTATTGCTAGGCTGCAATCTGATTCACAGTACTGGATTAAGTAATCCGTTTTTCTTTCACATAATAATAAATGCGTATTAGTATGCGTTTTGTAATACGTTTAAAAACCTTTTTTCCCAGCTTATGAGATAACTAAAGCTCAGTCGTTCCACTCTCCGGAAGTTGAACAAATAAATGAACAGCTGCAGTCCACGGCGAAGAGCATTGGATATACTGAAAAAAACTTGTCATCTTACGCCTGGATTTGTTCCAGCAACCAGAATACGGGAATGGTCATGGTAAGTACATGTTATCTTCTTAGCCTTTTTACTAATATGGTGGTGCTGGTCTTACCAGATGCGGCTGAATATCAGTATCATACATGCAACTGCCATCAGACCGCAACCCAAATCCTCATTAGCAATACTGATGTCCAAAAGATAGACTGGTTGTCAGGCTTTTCGAGCTCCTAACTACCACTAACCATTGTCATAAGTGTTCATATAACAATCGAGACCAACAGTTTTACGTGCGCTCCAAGGACACATTAAAAGTACACGAAGGACGACACGATGTGTTAAAATCCGGACAAGTGCGAGTCAGACTCGCCCACCGAGGGTTCCGTATATATTTTTACGTGGGAGAGCCATGCTTCGGCACGAATGGGCCGGCTCGATCGGAGTGATCCCACGGCCTCACAGAAAACCGGCGTTAAACAACGCTTACGTTGTGTTTCGTCGAGTAAGTGAGGTTACCGGAGGCCCAATCCCCTTTTAAAAGGTCGGCAACGCACTTGTGACTCTTGTGACCTCTGGTGTTGCGGGTGTCCATGGGCGGCGGTAATCGTTTACCATCAGGCGATCCGTCTGCTCGTTTGCCCTCGTATACTATAAAAAAAATAATTGTGGGTACATATTATACTTAATTTTCATTTTCATTTCATTTTTCAATTACAAATGTATAGTTTTCAGATTTTCATAATGATTACCCATCCAGAGACTTACCGCGTCAAGCTTGTAGATCGGTTGATCAGCGTAGTAATTACTTAGCCACGAGGCACTCTAATCCAATTGCATAGATCTTAAAATGTTATGCATTTCAGATTGTTGATGCGAATAACCCAAAAGCGGTGATAGAATCGTTCCCTGTGACGGACAAGCACATTCTCTGCATCGCATCCGTGCCGGGCGCCGTCGCTGAAGACTACAGAGACTACCAAGAGAGAGTCGCGGGTGCGACGGAAAAGATACACTCTGTATGTATATTTTGCTCACCTAAGGACCGATTTTTCCATCGCCAGATAACTTTATAGGAGGAATAAATTTTTTACAGTTTTTCTATACAAAATCTGTCATCCGTCAATTTTCTATCAGTTATCTGGCGATAAAAAAATCGGCCCTTCATGTTTTCTTAATGCTGGCTGGGCAAAAGGCTACGGAGGCCTTTTGCCCTTCCCCTCTGTAGTCCTTTCCCTCTGTAGAGATTGCGACACAATCTCTCAATCACAATACCTAATTTAATAATACTTACTTTTAGTATTATATACTTAAGACTTTAGATTTTTAATCAGGATGTTATTTTTGTGATATATATATCTCTTGTAATATCTTCATGAATTACCGACCTAGTCCATATTTGCAACTTACATACATTAAATAACAACTAAAGAATAGTCGTATCAACGATAAATGTGTAACGTTTTTTCTTGTTTCAGACTAATTTCCCTGCCGGTAGAATTGACTCAGTAGACGTTCCCTCGGTAAATAACGGCAATGAAGAGAACGAGGACAAAGATGCTGTCGTAGTAGGCTACACGCGATTGGTAAGTTTATGTCAGGCTTTGTGTTATTTCTGAACTTTTTGGTACTACATAATAAGTCTCAAAGTCGATTAATTATTAAATAGAGGTATCTTTTTAATTTACCGTCTTTAAAGAGGAGTAGGTTCTACATGCTCATATCTATGAAATTATACAACTGATTGAATAGTTCTTTTTGATTTGGAAGGGGACTGCATCGGGTTTACAAGTTTTTAAACAGCTTCATTAATATTACTATGCCAGTTTGCTTACATCAAAAATTTCTTTTATCTACAAAGTTATTTGTTAAAATATATCTTAAGACGTCGGGTCATTGTGTTTGACACTATATTAATTGATATTTTTATATTGCTCGGCATAAATTTTAATGTGAGTATTAGAAGCCTAGTTTAAAAACTCAGCGTCTTTGGAATATTTATTGATACACACTGACACTACACAAATATGGGCCAACTTGTTCATTATGGCTCTTATTAATGTCTACATTTTTAAAGTATGAAGTTGAATTTATTTGAGCATTGCTTCTCAATAATAGTCAGTTTTAAATTTTGTGATCAGATCTTGACCAAATTTTTATGGGACCACTCTCTGAAGTATGACTCGATCAAAAATAAAATCATCAAAATCTGTTAATAATTGACGGAAATTCGCGTAATAAACATACAAAAAAGTTTTTTTGAAGTCGGTTGATAAATAAAAATGAATGTTTGTCCTCTATGCATGGTTTAACCATCTTATTGGAAGAAACTTTGGTGAATTGTTGTGTGGGTGCCTGGGAAGGTTTATGACGAAAAAAAAACAAAAAGGTATTGCAACGCATGTTGGGGACATTAAATAAAAATGAATTTTTGTATGTTTGTCCTTTATGCATTACTAAACCATTCATCCTATTGCGATGAAACTTTGGTGAGTTTTTAGTGCGTACCTGGGAAGACATATGAAAAAAATATGAAAAGAGCCATTGCAATGCATGCCGGGGGACAGCTAGTTACTTTATAAAAACGACAACGTTATTTTATCCTATCAATATTTCTTCCTTAGATCGGCAGTGATACACCTTAATTTAAATCCTACAGGTAAAAACCCCAATCCTTACCCCGCCAAGCACACCTGTGAACGAGACAGAGGCTGCTCCAGAGCCGCAGAACGAAGAGCCTGTAAAGACTGCAGAAGAGGCCGATCCTGTTCCTCCCGACAGTCCGCCACTTAGTTCCACTCCTGTTAACGGTAAACTGGATTAAAGATTAATTGATATATTAATAGTAATTGAAACTATCGAATCTATATAATATTGTAAAGAATTTAAATTTTTTAGTTATGTAGAGACTATCCTTGAAATGATAAGATGAAAGACTATCCTTGATGAAACTTTTTAGTTTATGTATTTTAACACGTGTAATTATTTCTAAGGAGAACATTTAAACTCTCCCGAGCCGGGAGTCGAGGCGATCACGCAGCAGCAGTCGAAAACTGAAATCCACACCGAAACCACTCAAGAACGTAAGATGTCGACTGTTATGTCGACCATGTGGCTCGGAACCAAGAGTGGCAACCTTTATGTTCACTCCGCTATCGCAAACTATAAAAAGTGCTTAGCAAGGTAAAAAATATTTGTAAATGATTACAGTCATAACATTGATCAGATTCGTGAGAATGATATGCTTCAAATTATTTGTGTATTTTTTGCATCAGATAACATGTAATGTCTATAGAAAGTTGGTCACGATCCTTACTCTATTTAAAACAAAAGTTTAATCATGTTCTTTTAATGTCTATGTAGTTTCTTACTGGTATGTCTTCTTCATAAGACCCACTTTTCAGAACCGTGCAACTTTTACCTAAAGTATTTTAATTTTCTAAATGAAGTGATACCAAGAAGTTCAATGCATTTGAGGACTTGTAATATTGTTAATTTTCTTTTTCAGGGTTAAATTAAATGATGCTATACTAGCCATAGTGGCATGCGCTTCCCGGTGTATTGTGGCGCTTGCTGATGGCACTGTCGCGATATTTGCTAGAGACGGTGATGGAGAATGGGACTTTGGACAATATTGGCTGATGACACTCGGTGATCCCAAGTGCTCCGGTGAGTCGGCTGTATTTAAAGTCCTTAGGTCTATACAATCCTAGATTTTTAAAGCAGATTAGTATATAATTTCTCCTCTTTCATCTTCCATTTAACTATATGTTCTACAGTTTGAGATAAATGGTCCCAAGGTAGTTATTGCAAACACAACCTCTTTAATCCAACCTCAAATTATGGAGCCTTCTTTCAAACTATTGCCCACTTTCATTGCCGTTTTTATCACATATTGTATATTATTTAATAAGTATTCTAAGAGGAACCTCCTGGTGAATAAATACGCAGAAGTAATTACTTTTATACAAAAAAAACTGCCACTTCAGCTAATCCAGTCAGCAACAATGTAGGCATTTACTTCAAATACGTATAAAACCGCCTTCAAAATCATATAAAATAATGTTATGTGCCAAACAGTATCGGAAGTTGGTGCCTTTGATGAGATCACATCTTTCGATCTCGCACATACATAACATTACGAGTATTTTATATGTTTTTGAAGGCGGTGTAACTTTTTCTTAAACGTTATTTTATTTCAACATTTTGAGTAGCGAGTAGAATACCTATACCCAGACGACGTTATCATTTTATAGGTGTTACTATCAATTTCACTACGTGTTATTTTAAATTTTTCTAAATTGATCAAATCTTGACCAAATTTTTATAGGACCACCTCTGAATTATGACCTACCGATCAAAATCGATTCATAACACTAGTTTACAAAAAAAAAGTGAGACACATAATTTCTTGTAGATTTTTTGATGATAAATCTAAATTCGGCAACAGAATAATTATAGGACGTCAGAATTTGGAGATATACAAATCTCAATATGCTAAAAACACTGTATTTGGCGATATTTGAAGTAATTTTTTGAGGAGAATAATTTTTCTCTTCTACTCTTCTATCTACTCTCCTCCATTTTAGTTTGCTTCACTACCAGTTTGTTTTTTCAAATGATGCCTTACTTAGAAATGACCGTAAAAATTTGCTGTCTTCAAAAAAATACTTCAAATACAGCCAAAAACCGTATTTTTAGCAATTTGAGATTGGTACAAGAAATGATGTCTCACCCCTGGGGCAAAAAAAGTCAAAATGTTGTAAACTAGAATTAATGGAATAATCGCGTAAGATACATACAGTCGAATTGAGGACCTCCTGCTTTTTGAAGTCGATTATAAAAGAGGTACACGTACGTGTAAAGATTAAAAATGTTGTGCTTTCCTCTGATTTAAATGTATGCGAGATTTAAAATTATAGGAATTATTCATGCTAATGCTGTGTATCTAGTTCGTAAGTCTTGAAATAAATAATTGGTGTTTTAGTGCGTTGTCTGAGTGCCGTGGGTCACATGGTTTGGTGCGGGTATCGCAACAAGGTCCATGTAATAGACCCCCGTTCTCGTCTGCTGCTCCACACGCTAGAGGCTCACCCGCGCCAAGAGAGCCAAGTGCGCCAGATGGCCTGCGACGGTGATGGAGTCTGGGTAAGCAAAATTACAAGATTTTTTTCATGAACATTTTATTATAGAAGACTTAAAGTGTAATAACAATTCCATAAATAACGGATTGCCGATGACAAGCCTCAACAGTTGGATTACAAGCTATCAATGGAAAACGAAATTAATTTTACTTATAATATTACAATTACAGTTTCAGTACCAGAAAAGAATAATATTTAGCTAAAATCTGATAATAGTTTCTGGTCTTTAATTCTCATTCTAATTTTTTATGATATATGGACTATGGGCTATTTTATTAGACCTATTAAAATATTTTTGAATGTTAATAGGTCTCAATTAAAATGGATTCGACTCTCCGCTTGTACCACGCTCACACCTACCAACACCTGAAGGACGTTGACATAGAACCCTACGTCAGCAAAATGTTGGGCACTGGCAAGCTGGGCTTCTCCCTCGTCAGGATCACCGCCCTGTTGATCAGTTCGGGACGCCTGTGGATTGGAACCAGTAATGGAGTCGTAATATCGGTTCCACTATCGGAAGGGTCTAGTCGAGACTCTATTGGAACACAGCCATCTACGTCCCGGTCGCCTGGCCTACGTAAGTTTGTAACATATTTTTATTATAATTTTGAATTAATTCCAAAGATTTCTACGAACGTACGGTTTGCATCATCCTCATTCATTCCATCACCATTTCGACTATATTTTTTGTATATCAAAAAATGCTTGTCATTTTGGTCCCATATAAATTTTGACAAAGAAAAGCCATGACGACTAAAAATTACCTTGAATTGAATTGAATTGTCGGTTTATCTTTATTCAATTACCAAAGTATACACGATAATTGTGACCTTTATGCAGCATAATCATGCTTCCTTAAATTTAGGTAATCCTATATAACCTAATTGAGTAAACACACATGAAATTTGGCACACCGATTTTTTATTTTAAAGTCGGTTAAAAAATAGGTCTCATTTCTGTCCGGTGAAAGAATACATAACCTGAAATGGAAATAATAATAATACTGTATTCATACTCTGTTTTCATGAATATTAAAAAAATCGAATAACGACAATTTCTCTTACAGCCTCTATCGCGTCATGTCCCACTGGCAACATCCCTTGGTGCTCGATGGCCCATGCTCAGTTAAGCTTCCACGGTCACCGTGATGCCGTAACGTTCTTCGTGGCTGTCCCGGGAGTGGCTGGATCCCCCGCTCGCACGCCCGAATCACCTCGGCGAAACATGCCATCGATGCCACCTATGCTGGTCATATCTGGTGGTGAAGGATACATCGACTTTAGGATAGGTACGTCCTATATTTAACCTTGTAAATTATTTACAGAAATCACGATTTTGTATTCGGTCTGTGAGAAATATTTATTATACTGGTTTCTGACACTTACGCGAATATTAGACATTGGAATAAAACTACTTTTTACGGATTTTATTGCGTTAATTTAATACATTTTGATTCTCGGGGTTTCGAATCCTTTACCAGCATCCATGGTCACGGGTAGACTGAGGTGTTAGAAGTCTTAATGTTCAATCGCCAAAAATTAACAAAAAATGTGAGGTAGCTGCTAGTAATTTTAGCATTAAGACGTCCAATACCTCAGTCTACCCGTGACAATGGATGCTGTAAAGGATCCGAAACGTCGGGAATCAAGTAATATTAATAAAACGCGATAAAATCCGTAAAAGTAGTTTTATTTCAAAATATTTATAACATTGGTTTTTTCGGCATCGCTCATTCTTATTTTCCGATAAACTTTCAGATAGATTGAATTAATTAGAATTAACTTGGCGTGACTTGACGTGCCTGAGAATCAATGACATTATCAAGTTATTGGCTGTTACGTGGCACTGGATATGTTTACTTATCAAGATGGAATATTGGCCTGACAATTCATCCATTAAAAAAGACTAACTGATTGGTTTTGTTACTTAATGTATTTATGCTAGTCCTAAAATCATTGCTATTTAGTCATAATTGTCATCATCATCAATTAACAAGTCAGAAACCATTGATTAATCTTGATGAGTTTCAGTTTTCCATTGCTTCTAATAAATCAGCCGAAACATTTACAGGTCGCTAGCTGTTTATACCATTATGTGCCTCAATGTTCTAGAAAATCGTCGAAAATATCTTTTATCTATTTATCAAACGTAAGCAAATATTATGAATAAACCATATATTGTTGCTACTGTAAGATTTTTTAGACCATGCTTAGATTAGCTTGACTTTGTCATAAAACGTAGTACAACAATACAAACACCATTTTTTTGTAACATAAGTAAATATTGATAGGATATTTAAGCAATTAATAATTAAATATTAAAAATGAAAATAGATTTCACTAAGTATTTGATGCAAAAGCTTAAAAAAAGTCTTAAGTTACAATAATAACAATTTATTGTTATTAAAACAGTAGTTTCATGGAATTTAGCTCATAATAGTGTATATTTTACATGACCAAAATCAACTAAGTCGGCGAAGTGCCACTAGTGAACAAAAGTCTCCCTTTTTGTAAATTTCTGACAGATTATTTTCCCTGCGCTATAATACTGATTCCATTACAGTAGTTCCATCGATTGATAGGTTATGTATGTAACGAATGAGCATACCACCACGGCAATGAAAGGGATTCGGAGCATTATTAATGCAACGCACAGCTAGAAAGATCTTTATTTGATTGTGTCTAAAATAACAAATGAACATTAAACATTTATGAAACTCCAGTCATATTTTTTTGTGACAACATAAATTTAAAAGTCAAAACAAGCAATATGCACGTTAGTGTAGTCTAAATTTCATCCCATTGCGTTTAGTAAGCTTTGCTTAGTAAATTGTAGACTAGTACGACGCTTATACGCTTCTACGCATAGCATTAAGATTCATTTTATTTTCAAGTAGGAGTAAAACTTTGTGTTAAGGATTTGTGCCTATTGTTTGATTTGAATTTCAGGTGTTTTCTACTAAAATGTGTTGATTTTTGTACCTTGTGTACCATAATTTTGTTCTAACATTGAGTGAAGGTTTCGTTCGCTATATTTATTAAAGAATATTATTTCACCTAAACCATTAACATTGAGTACCTAATTTGAATCTAACGTCTTGACCTAAAAAAGAAGCACCGAGCTTTTTATTATTTATGTAATTTTGGCACACATACTTATATTTAAAAAGTTAAATTTTTAAATAGCACCCACCTATGGTGTAATTCTATTTTCATAATACATAGTAAACGAATACCGTACAATAATTGTCGTGTAATTAAACTCGCAATTTTAGTGGAAAATACGAAGTAAATAGGCATAACGCAGTAAATGATTTTAATTTCCCCGGTTTTTTCTTTTGCCGTTATAGAAGAGCATGCTGATGACATATGTGAAACAGCCTCCCACATCATTGTATGGAACGTCTTAAGAGACCCCCGAACGTACCCGAACGTAGATAATTAATTTGTATTTCTTACTGGTACGTTGAATTTCAGCATAAAAACAGCATGTTCGCTTGCTGACACATAACATTGAAGCTAACATGAGCATGTAGTTCACGGTAATCGTTGACAAACCAATGAGGTTTTGACAGTGCTCCAGCATAAAATATGTTGGTGTTTGTCTAAGGAGTTTTAACAAGGGGTATATTATAATATTTTATTTAACACATATTTTATGTCTATTATTTTATATAATATGTATTATTTTTATCATTTTATACAGTATATTATAAAATAAACCTTAGTAGGTCATTTAACTCATTTCTTTAAAAAAGGGTGTCCATAATAATATTTTGTGTGACACATTCGCTGTCAAAACCTCACATTCATATAATCGATTCACGCATAATAGAATCTTTTTAACATGCTACTAAACTCATAACTAACACCTTGGTTTTCGGTGTGACACTTCGCCGGAAGGTGAGCACGATGTAACACAACTTTTGTCTGAATAATCATTATGTTCATAATATATTGCTAACGTGTATATTGCCAGTGTAAGTAGATTGTAGACATGTAAATATTAACAGACAGTATCTATGTTTAATGTAAGACAATGTTTTAAAGATACTAAATAACGATTCTGTGTTATTATTTTTCGCTATACGTTAATAAACCGATTTTCATACGAACTGATTAAAAATTGCACGAACTCTTCTATTTTTATCACGTTGAAGCTACATTTTTGGGTGATCTAGATGGAGAAATAGAGATGTAACAAATAATATTGCATTGGTTTTTTCACACATTATCTTGATTACAACACGCAGTGAAACGCCAATTGGAGCAGCAACTGAAGAAAAAGTAGTTTTAATCTGAAATTCTTGCACCTCATATTCTTTACGTAACACTTTCGCAAGTCGCCATTTATTATTTTTTGTGTCTAAATGTATTTTCTGCTCCTTCCATTTTGTTTCCCTTATTTGGCCCCGAAGACTTCTTAACCAGTGAATATTTTTGGTGTTATCGTATATTATGCATTTTGCAGGTACTGATACGCATAAAGGGAAATCTTGGAGGATATTACAGTTAAATATAAATAATTCGAACTGATTGATCTATATTCAATTTACAGCTGACTCAGAAATGGAGGACAGTGTAGTGGTGGCCGAGGACGGATCATCAAGCGGGCACAGTTCCCTGGTGGAGCGGGCGACTAAGAGCCATTTGATAGTTTGGCAAGTTGCGACCGCCTAACGCAAGGCCAGCCGTGTGCGACTTGACTCCGATTCGGACTATGTGTACGTGTGTATGTCCACCAAGCCTGCGACGCTCATCAACGCGTAAGTTACCACATGGATGTGAATAGGACGACGGTTCTGGAGATACAAAGACTAAGTCTATGATTTGTTTAACATTAAAGTTGAAAGGAGCAGATGTTGTAAAGTTTTTACTTTAGTATGTTAAGTTTAATGATTTCCAACTATTCAATAATGGTTATGAAAGTCACAAAAGTGTCACTATACGATTGTTAACAATAGTTTAAATAAAACGGTTCTTATTTTGTAAAACTAAGAAATCTTTAAAATATGTAATGTAGTTTTATCTTATAGTACGCATTGTCTTATTCTTTGTTACATCTCTAAACCGTCGAATCAAACGGATAAGCGAAGTGTTGTTCGATCAGTATTTTAAGTAACGTTTTATAATATCTTAGAGTTTGGTTGCAATCGCAATTAGGAATTGATTTATATGTTGGTCCTTCGTATCCATTTTGTCCTATTAGCATTACTTATTAATGTAGGATATGCGTGTATTAAAATATATACGTAGCATAGAAACATTGTGTAAAAGCCTGCAAATTTGTTCTGAATTTGCCTCCATTCTCTTATGTAACAGGTCTATTAGATGATATTATCATTAATGATAAGTATGTAAAACTTTTTTCATAATAGTGTCATTCACAAAGTTTAATCAGAGTAAAACTTCCACACACATTTCCTAAATTAATAAGAGTAACTAAATGTGTTGATCATTGTCTCATTTCACACGTCATTACACGATCCAATCGGAATGTCCCACACGGCATCTTAAATTATATTTGTTAAAAATGAAATTTTTTGACAGGCATGTCAATGGCAACTATCCAACCTTTACAGATAGAATGATTTATTATTACTATTTCGTATCAAAACTGCATTATTAATTTGTAAATCAGCTTTTGTTTTATCATTGTCTGTAATTTCGTGTTATGCTTCAAAAAATAAGAAGTTGTATAGACGCATTATTCTAAAAAGTCGATGAAAATTAACATTATGATAAATATTAACTGGGAATTTCCGCAAAATGAATTTGAGTAATTAGACATTACACACTTAAAAATTTCTATACTTCATACAATCATTCCTATCTATAACAGGTTATCGCTATAGATCTCTGTCAAAAAAGCTCATTCTGTATGTTACGGTCAATTATATATGTTACGATAAATTGAAAAATATTAATAAGTATGTATAATTATCGGTTATAATAAATAATGTACTTACTTTTGTGTTGGAGTTTATCACTGCAAATCCATCACGAGAAACTAACACTACTTCGTTTCTAAATAAAAAAAAAATGTCCTATGGGTATGAAGAAATTGTTAATAAAACCCGTAAGAATGTTATATGTATCGGTAATTATCAGTTAATTCATTTATTAAATTGACCGTAACATATGCGCTATATATTTATCGTTCATATAGTCACTATTTATGTGTGCTTAATATTTGGGTATATTGTTTCTTGGCGCTATAGTCTTAAATATTGCTCACGCCAAGAATCGTTTGGCCGAGGACGAAATATTTATTTTACAATAAAGTTATTTCGATCTTGGTCCAAACCCTAATCTCATTAAAATTATGTACAAGATGTAACCACCAAATAATACGTTTTAGTAGAGTTAGTTAGATTAAAATAATATATTGTTTTTTTTTGTAATTATAGACACAATAGTTATTACGAATCTTCTCAAGGAATGTGACCGTTTGGGCTGTGGTTATCATCTGCATCACAATTTTGTAACTTTAATTTATTTTTAGATTTTATGTAATGAATTGCAATAATTTTAGACTTGCATCGATACCCTTGCGTTTAATTGAATGTGAAAATAATGTATATTATAATCGCTTACTTTTTAAGATTATCATAAATGAAATTATACGCAAGTGTGCCGTTTGCAAAGTAAGCACAAGGTTATTTTAAAATTCATTGGCAAAAGTTTTCAGACTTTATGTGTATTGTTGGTCGATATTATTGACCTAAACATATTATATCTATTTTTATCGATACACTCTGAAGTTTTGCCGATAAATTAACAATAACCTTTTAAAGATGTTTTATTTTCGACTGAATCATTTTAAATTATGTTATGGAAATATTTTTTATGTAAGTCCCCGGTGCGTTAGGCGTGAGCTCAACTTTTTACTGAAAAAGCACAAATATAATATACAATGAAAAATTGCTATTAAAATGTGATCTGAGACAACAGACAACGGACCGAACAAGGGACCGGTCTTGTCTTTATCTGATCTATAAATTTTCTTTCTTCTACTTTCATTCTTTTTACTTTTTAACTAAAGTTTTATTTATAGTAGACAGTGAAATCACCATCGGTGTTGGTACGGATTGAGCTTATATGATGTACCTACAACGTAAAATTAAATTCATTTGCTTGCGTAATAGTTTTCGTTGGGAACAATTTCATTCTAATAAAAATAAATTCGATTAGGTCAATGGCTGTAATATTAATGACATACGACTTCGAAATACCTACAGCTGATAAAGTTACTGGGGATGTGCGAAATAAATGCAGGCACGTTCCCCGTCATGCTCGAAACCGGTTTTACTACTTTTTGATAAAAAAGCGGCACAAACCGGTTGTAACTAGCAAACCGGCCATGCCAATTTCAAGCTGCGCTTCGCTGTGCAATGTGCACTCACACGAAAGGAAAACAGCTAAGATCACGCCTTCCGCACATTTTCTTAAATTGACTAATGGTGCATAATTAGATTAGGTATAATATTATTCTATTGTATTCATTGAGTCACATGTAGCCTTTACCAATATTTATAGCTACACGCTACGCAAAAAATGGATTTGGCTAACTTAGGGGCGCTACTGAGGGCTACTGAGTTCTAATACTAAATGCATTATTTTTGTATATAGGTAGATATTTTAAATTTTTTATTGCTTGACATTTACTCATATTTTATTGGAATACTTCATAGATTTTTAATTAAGTGCTTTAAAAAATATGTATACATTTTAATATTTATGTTAAGTTAATTATCAGAACAATTACAGCAAACGCTGGTTGAGGGTGTATATTTACATAAAATCGCATTGCGTGTACTTTCTTGTTAAGATGAAGTTTAGCAACGATTTTTTCGCGTGTCTGGTATTTTGTTGTCAAACGTGTAATATTTAATTCGACAATATAATATAATTTACCCCCTGCTTGAATATAATTTATATTATTTCTTTTTATGTTACAATTATTTATTGTTATTAATGAGCTTTCTTATTCTTAAGCCCTACCAGTATATTTCTATACTATACCTATATTTCTATAACCATATAATTATGTACTTTTACCGAAGTAATTTTTGTTTGTTCATCTCTATACCTATCTATGTCAGCAGCCACTAGTAGACACAGTAATGTTGTGCTTCTACATGTAGACATTCAATATTTTATCCGGGTTATAACAACATTAAAGATGTTATATTTAAAAAAAATCCATATTCTATTAGCAGTAGCGATAGATCCTTGTGACGTACATAGAATGAACATTACAGTAAATATAATGTATACACTTAAAACATTCAAAAGCGTTATCTTAAAGAATATTAAACTTTTTACCATAATTCACCGCTATAAACTTTGAAGGTAACCTAGTGGCATTTTAGTGTACATCATGTTATAAATATTAGCTAAATACACACGGTACATAAGTGCCACGTTTCCCTCGGCCAGTTTTGATCCTGAACCATCGTTAACTGTAAGTGCTAGTCAAAATATCGACATAGTGAAGTAAATTTAGATAGGCTTACATTGTTTTGCTAACGTAGCTGTAATTGAAGATAACAGTCACGCGGTCCTTGCTATTGGTATCTTAGACGATGCTACGCGGTAAAATTTGCATCGTTACAATTATGTTAGGTCTAAAGGAAATGCTAAAATGGCCTTTGGCGGTTTCTTCTTTACCGGATATTGAAGTTTAGCAAGCCGTTGTGCCTATTCCGCGGCGTATGGCTACGTGGGGGCGAGTCTACGCGTATACCAGATTGCGTAGAACACCGGCTCATACGCAGAACTCCAAACATGCACTGCGACGAACATAAACTGACAAATCAATACAAATGCAATAGTTAATAACAATATATTCCCAAGAAACAGTGTACAGTAGAAACAATTATTTATAATTGAATTTAACTATTGTTTGTTGTGTTTGTATGTGTGTTTGTCATTCGCGTTTTTCGCTTTTTGCGTGGTTGACGTTCCGCGTTTGAGCCTTTGCCCCATTTCACTGTGCTAGTTTTTGGAGAAATATAAAAATGAGAAATAAATGTTGTAAAAATCTAAGGACGATCATTGATTTTACTATATGTAGCGCTGCGGGATTTTACTGGGCGTATTTCCAGCTGTTAGCAAGCTTGAAATTGTTTGAACATTAGCAAGGCAAGTGAAATTTCGTCTATCATTAGTTTAATGTAACGGGAAGCAAATATAGTTTGTACACTCCGGGAAGGGGGCAGTAGAATTTTCTTAGATAGGATGTTATTTTATTTATCTGATAAAATTCTAAATAAGAGTGGTCCCCGAGAATCAGAGCTGATAGATGCAAGAGTAACCGCGTGTATATGAAACTTAACGTATAATATGACTGAAAACACATTTGATTCTGTATCTACGATGTAATAATATTGAAGGAGTTTTATTCAAAAATGAATGTAATTTGTAAAACTGCGTTGTGTATAGTTCTTATTCTCATGTATAACAGTTCATAGATTGGTAATAAAATGTACAAACAGACCATTGTAGATGGTGCAAGTACCTAAAGTTAATTATAGCAATAATGTTGTGTTATAATACGGACCGATTGTTACGGACGGACTTATACCAAACTAGCGTTATTGAATTCAAAAATAACATTACCTTACCATTACCTAGTATTATTTCGTTTATATCTTATGAAAATTATTTTATTTTATTATGTGGCCCTAGAAAATAAATTAACATTTTTTATTGTTATTAGTAAAACCTAAATTATAATATTTGGGAGGTGTAATTACTTATTCGTTTTTATACAAAGTGAGTTTTTTGATAGGAATCTTGGTAGGAGCCATTCATACCATTACAGATAGGAAAATTTATATTCTTATGACTGTTGTGTTTTTAGAGTTTAACAAAACTATTTACCAACTAATCGATAATTTAGAAAAATGCGTCTATACAACTTTTTGTTCATTATGAGCAGTAGATTCTATTTCCTAATTTTAAGAGAAAAAAAAGGAAAATTTCCATAATCTATATAAGCGAACGCAAAGAGCAAATCTTTCTATCTGCAGCGGTTAAAGTTAATACATAAGATCCTGTCAAAAAACTCACCTATATATTTGAGTCATATTAAACGTAAAATGTTGTGTAATAATTGAATAAGTACCTACTGGTAATTTTTGTTTTAATTGCAAATAAAGACGCTGAATATTATAAAATTTTGTTTGATTTTTCTTGTTGGATCCTTTGTGTGGCACTTGTCCCTTATTAACACCACAGTAAACACCATTTTGAGCGTGGTGTTTATATTTATTATTAGTTTGAAAAATATTCAGTCACTTGATCGAAATCGAAGTTGTTCCAGGACCTGGTTATGGAGACATTAACGAAAAACGGATTTTGATGGGATGATTTATTTAAACGTTCCTCAGTAAAGAGAAAACTGTATTATTTGGGCTCAGTGGATTTAAAGTACCTAACCGTGTAAATTTCAGCTTACAAAATTCAAACTATATAGTGCCTTTAATCAATTAGTGCTAGCATTTTATTAAAATTATTAAGACAATTTTACACTGGTATCTATAGAGACAAGTATATTTTTTACGTGGGAGAGCCATGCTTCGGCACGAATGGGTCGGCTCGACCGGAGTGATAGCACGGTCTCACAGAAAACGGGCGTTAAACAACGCTCACGTTGTGTTTCGTCGATTGAGTGAGGTTACCGGAGGCCCAATCCCCTTTTAGAAGGCGAGCAACGCACTCGTGACTCCTCTGGTGTTGCAGGTGTCCATGGGCGGTGGTAATCGCTTACCATCAGGCGATCCGTCTGCTCGTTTGTCCCCCTATTCCATAAAAAAAGACAAGTATTGATTTTTATTCTTAGTTAAGTAACTGTTATTATGATTACTAGCTGTTGCTCGCAGTTTCACTCGCGTCCCGTTTTATTCGTTAATTTTTCCGATGTTTTTATTGTTATATTCGGAGCGCAGACAAATTCAACAAATTAAAGATCATAAAAATATAGCTCCTGCCGTTCTCGAGTTATAAATGGTGTAACTAACACGATATTGTTTTCTAAAAGTATAAAGATATGCTTAACATACTACCAGCTGTAGTCACCATTTCTTTACTTTCGTAGAAAGAAGTCCGTTAGTAGGTACTTACCGGACAATGTAGATGGCGTTACTAACATTGTCAAGTTAGGTGGTGGTTTATACAATCGATGGGGTTCTACCTACTTGTAGAATTTCAATTTATTATTGAGTCAGCCATGGTTCATATTAGGTAGGTAAAAGCAAGTATATTTTTTATGTAATAAAATGTTTCCGTTATGCTAGGATTTTCAAACGTGGCGGCGTTTAAAAACACATCTCACAAATACCAATACCCAGTTCGTAGAGAGGCAAGATAGACAAAGATGTCAAGATAATGTGCCATAGCCTTAAAAGCTACGAAAAACGACATCAAACCCATGACCAACAGACCACAGAATAAAATCCTTCAGCCGCTCCGTTCTTAAAATTAATAAAATAGTTCAAAACGTTTTAGTTTCTCTCTATATTTTGCTACATTTTTTATTTCTGGCCGTAACTTTAAGTTGCGTACTTTGTTTGATTGAAAAGTTTTAACGTCCAGACCACGCGGTCTCGCCACGTGGCGTGGGCGGTGGTATTCGAAAGCGGTAGGTTGCACCCGAGATGGGTGGGGGGCAGTTCCTGAGGGGGTGGGAGGGAGTTGCCTAGCAACGACAGTGTTTACTACCCTCCATCAGCTGCGACGCGACCGAGCTGCCATCTGCTTTTGTTTGAGAGCGGCCATGAACGCTAACAACAGCTGCTGACGTGAAAGTGTAAACAAATAAACAAACCGTTTGCTATCTAAATACCGATTTGCTAAACTAATGCGTGCCATGCACGCATTAGTTTAGCAAATCGGTATTTTAATACAATCAAACTTTTTTATCTATGTATTTTGACTCGAAAATTTAGAATCGGTGGAATGCATCCGTGAAAGTAATAAATAAAATGTAGATGGCGCTAATGTATCCAACAAAGCGTAGAACTGGAGATGTTTTCTTTTGATTACACAGATCAAAGAAAAGTAATTAATCATACGCTAGAGTTGAAACTGCGTCATGAGTCTAGTGGTATTTAGCGCGACTGTTAAGCTACAGGTCCTAGGTTCGATGCCGACGTAGATCAATGTGCTATAGGGATTTTTTATGAAATTTATTGTAGAGATTTGTTCATTTTAACCGCAACGCTAATGGTGCATATTTTCAGATAAGTAGCTAAGTATAGCTAAGTTTAACTATACAATTTATTATTTTAGCTTCATTCATGGTTGGTTAACATGAATGCTATGCCTAGAGCCAGTATCGTAGTAGAACTAGTGACAAAACAATTTAGTACCTATTACTTATTATTATAGCAATTACTTCCCTTTATTTTCATGAGAGGCAGTTACCATAGAAGCGCAGGGTTATCACCGAAAAAAGATTTATTCCATATAAATTACAATTAGTTTTCAACATGATATTTTTGTAATTTTAACATAAAGAGAAGTGGGAGAAGCGATACCTATTTGTTGAAATTTTCTAATTATGAAGAGAGTGGATAATCCGTATACCTTGTTTATTAGCCCAGAAGGGTAATTTTGGTACTCAAAAATATTCAAAATATAATTGCGATCTAGTTTAAGTTTTGTACAAATGGTATTCTAGAATCAGAATTGTGATCGAAAATTGACCATTTGTCATGTAACTTGTGACATTGAAACTGAACGAAAATTATTATACAGTTTTTGAACATTTTAGTAGGTACTAGAATTCTTCAGATTTAAACCCTTGCACGTCGTCTTATAGTTGTTATTATAAACTCTTCATAATTGTCTCCATCATCATATCAGCAGGCCCCTTTTTCCTTTGGGCACTATGAGCAAGTGTCCAGAGACTGGCGATCCAAAGGGACCCCCGAGATCCCATTGCTTTTGTTTAATTTTTTGTATTTGTTTATAAAATCATCACCTGATATATTATTGTCACTGTCACTTATCCTAAAGTGCCCAAGGCATCCAATAGGTTAAATATGGGCCTGCATATCAATCGCAATAGGTCTACTGCTCAACAGAGGCCTCGCCCATAGACTTCCGCAAGATACGGTTATATCCAATGATACCCAGTAACTTTCATGTCATCTCGTTGACGGCCGCGGCAAGTCAATGAATATAATCAACCAAACTCTTTTCTTGTCAATGGAAATCTTGGATTCTAACTGGAATCATATGATTTGGCAATCCATGATAATTTACTAGGATAACATTGCAATCTTGTGCTCCTTAAATAATACTTACGCGATTATTCTAACAATACCTACGGCCTTATTGGTCCAGTGATGTCCGGTTGTCGTGTGTGAGATACTGGGTCCCATTCCTAAGTCGAGCAGTTTAAGTTCATTTCATGATGACGCTGTGTGGTTCTTATTGTCACCATTGTAGGGCTCAAATTCAAGTCATACGTCTTCGTTTGGAGCTTGTATTTACGTCCGGTGAATCGTAATAAGATCGCCCTCTACTAAGTGGGACTTAAAATACTTACGAGTATATGGGCAAAATGTGGATGAATATCAGTGTACTTTTGCCTTACCTTTGGGGAATACAGGCGTGATGAATTGTTTTGTATAGATAAGTATTATTTATTAATATATGTATCGAAATCTGCTTTAAATATATGTAGACCCCAGCGGCTTTATTAATAAGACAAGGTAGGCTTGGTATAAAAATAGGTTGGCTAGGTATAAAAAAAAACTATATTTTTTAATTGTTATATGATTTATAGTGACAGTACCTATTATTATCATCAGCTACAGCTTGGAATCTACCCACTGCTGAGTATAGGCCTTTCTTTGCTTATACATTAGATGTGTATATTATATAAGTGTATAGTAATAGTAAGTAATGTTTCTATTTACTATTCATACCATTTCAGTTGATTATCTATCAGGATCTCAATGAAACTACTATTATACATTACAATTTATTTTTATGTATAATTAAAAAAAACTGTACAATTACATAACGCATAATGCAACACATAAAGTATGATTAGCGGGTTCACATAATTACAATAAAGTAGACATTTTTGCGTTCGTTATCTTTTGTGTTACCACACTCTTACATTTGTGCAGTGATAGGCGACATCAAACCCAAAAAAGAAAAGTTATTGAAATAAAAAATCTTTTTTTTATATTTTGATGGATTAAAAGAGTGATCTCACACGGTTTCTCCTTCAGAATTAAAATAAAACTGAAAACAAAAAACATCAGAATTAGTCCTCATTTCATTGAATTAATTTTATGGATATAACTAATATAATTTATTACACCATACGTACGTAATGGTGGCCAAGAGGAGATACGGACTTTAACGTTTTAATATAGATACTGCAAACAAAACTGCCTTGTGTTTTGTTTCGCTCTTTTAAAAATCCACAATAGAAACATTTAACTTTATCTAGGCAACATCTACATTATGACGTAACGCAGTGGACCCTAGTTACTTAGATTACATGAAATGCATTAACCCAAATTTTATAAATAAAAAAAACTAAACAGAAAATAATGCATTATTAATCCTTATTTTGGAAAACTAGGAACAATTTTAGGCTAATACTGTAACCGTAATGTCGGCAGAAAAGAAAATATTTTATTATACTTTATATAAAGTTATATATTTTTGGTATTTTCTGAATAAGACTAGAGAGTATATTATTATATTTACAATATTCATCTGTTGATTGCTCAAAGTATGTTTAATTGCGTATTTTAATAAGTGAGGAGAGGGAATATTGCTCAATGTTCCAACCCTTCAAATCGTAACTGTTTCCGACATTACGTGAACATAATTCAATAGAAACTTAAATTAAATTCGTCGTTTCTCTCCAAATACAACACTTGGGATAATTCTTTAATATGCTTACTTATTTTTATGCTATATTATAATAGTAATATATTTCATGCATTGTTATCAACTAACTCTGTAGGGTATACCGAGGCCATTGTAAAATTATGTAAACAGTACAAACGACCCAAAATCATCTCATATCGTTTACGTGTAACCAATCAGCAGCATGCAGTAAATCATAAAAATTTCCTTTCCCGCTTTGCTTCGCGGGTATTTTTTTACCACGATTAGGTACAATGGTTACGAACACCGTAAGGATAAAAATATAATGTCAATAAGCTACACTAATTATGCAGTGTTTTTACACTGCATTTCTAGCAAAAAAAAAGGTTCCTCGTATATTCTATAATAATAATTCATTTAAAAGAATGCTATAATGTCTAAATAACAGTAAACAAATTACTTGCATTAAGTACCTGAAATTATGTTATTTATAAATCCTAGTAGTATATAAATATCTAAATGCGACATTATATAATACAAAAATTGTCTATGTCGCGATAAGGTTCGTTTGTCATTTATACAATTTTAAAATGGCTGAATTATTGGTATCTATATATTAATTGCATAATAGGAAGGAATACGTGAATTAAAAAATTGACATACTACTCTTACAATAATAATTATATTAAATGTTCAAGTTCATCAAATAATAACTAGACGGACATAATGCTGGAGTCGGTTTAGTTTTTAAATATATGTAGAGAAATTATCAGACAAGCCTTAGATATTCATATTGGTCATGGCTAAGTGTCCACTGTTCGCTTGGTGTATCACAATATTATTGCACACATTAAATTTAGGGTGGCATGGACATAATAAAAGGTCACAGGTACCTACTTAAATAGGTCTTTACAACGAACACAATACGTGAACAGTGAATCTTAGAAAACTACGCAGTAATACAAAAATGACATTCAACATTTTGGTCGTATTTAATATGAATTGTTTGAACCGCCACGAAATAAAATGACATTAAATATTAAAAATTGTTTAGTGATTAATTTTGTGATCTTATTTTATATTTATTTAAATTATTGTATAAGTGAGTATGGTATGGAAGAGAATGTTCAGTTGCCATGTTGACTTGATCTATATACCTAACATTTTGTTCTCTAGCCAAATACTAGAATTGTTTTTTAAATGTAAAATATGTATATTAGTTATAGTTTTACAGCTATCGTATTCCAGATTTAATTCATTATAATAAATTGTTATATATCAATATTTGTCAATTAAGTACCTACGTAGCTTTACTCGTCAAAGCTCACTTATACCAAAATCCATAAGGCAAACTCAGTAATAATATCAATCACATCAGTGACACTATCCTTTCTCACTCTAACATACTACTCACTCATCCACACGCTACAATGCATCACATTATGTAATCACCTTGCTTTCTACTGCTAAGGATATTATATATTTTATATCTATATGACTAGAATACTATGGCCTACACTATGCAACCTATAATCAAGATTGCTATTCCGACGTCCTATCAACTAAATTAAGTCCCTTCTTTGTGGCCCGTTCCTATATTAGTTTAGAAAACCACCACAATTATTTTCATAAAACTAAATCATTACGGACTATAAAAGTGACTTGCTTTTCGCTTATAACTTAAATATGAATAATTCAAGTATTCTAAATCACTAGCGTTGATAATAATTTAACTATAATTTCGTTGTGCAAACAAATTACGAATAAAAAACGATTCGTTGTCCATTTTCGATTCATAACTATCGTTGTCTCAATAATTGATTTTCTCTTAAATTTAATATTGCTGTTAAAAATCACTTTACATTTTATATTGCTTTTCGTTCCTAAATCTTATTCACAGTATACGGCCTAAATCGTATTGAGACCTACAACATACGCAATAATCATCTTTGTTATATAATTGAATGTATAAAATATGTATTACATTACACATTGTTCTAACCGCGGTTTCCTTCATAATAATATGAATGGAAATGGTTGGTATACTTAGGAAAGACTACGTAGACAGTTTTGTATTGTGCCGATCCTGTGATCAAAAGACCACTGATATAAATTGATCGTGGCACGAAATCGACATGTATTAGAAACATATATGATGCATAACATGTTAATATACCTACATATATTATATAAAGGAATTTTTCTTTTGATGGATAGCAACACATAGTTATACTGAAGTTTATACAAAAGTATAAACAATCAATGCGAAGTAACCAGTATATAGTATACCAAGTATACAAGTAGGAATTATAAATAATGATGGAGCTTCACCAATATTTGTCTCCACTCATTTGTTTACTCGTACATAGGTGTAATGCATCAAATTTACCCGGCGTCGCTCGCTATTGTCATTAAAAATGCTAAAAAAGAAATTTGAAATAAATATTAAATAAGTATTATTAGCGAATTCTGTGCAATGTTCCTGTTTGGAAATTGATTTATTTTTAAATTTTTCATTCGTTGTTGTTCATTTGAATTCGTTGTTGAAATGATCGAGTAATGGATATTCAGAAACAAAACGGAAGATAAATCACAATAGCGACGTAAAAATTACGGCTCCCGCCAAAGAATCTTCTGGCTCTGTAAGTAACCTACGTATGAACAAAAAATTGAAGTAGAATTTCAATTTATTTTAGTATTTTCAAATGTTTCTTTTAACACACGTGCTCACGTCATCTGACGTCCTCACGAACCCTTTCCGATATTTAAGTATCGGAGACTCTTTGTAATTTTCAAGGTCACGCAGTAATGACTGCTAATTATTTCAGCGAGAGAAGTTATTTAACGTGGTGAAAGATTTATTCTATGTCAACAGTGCAATAGCATTTTTTAATCGTTCATAAATCTGTCCTTAATTTTCGTGTAAAAAACAATATATTTATGTATGTTAAAAGTAGCTATATAAATATCAATTCTCATAATCAGTTCTTTCTAAATAAGGTCATATCCGTTCAATAAATATGATTACGGTCATTTTCCATAATGCTAGATGTAGTTGCATACATAATTATTTAAAATACGATACTCGTAGCGATTTGCTACGACGTAGCACGTCCGTAGCTCGCGTCTCGGTGTAGCGTAGAGCGTAGACGCAAATTGTAGAGAAACAATTCAGATTCGAGCGTAGGTCATTCAAACTTGCTTTAAAGTCCAAATCTAAATGAATATTATTTAGAATCGATTACATTAAATGATATTCGTCTAAAAATATTAATTACCTATTTTTTTTATAAAATTAAAACTTAAATAATATTTTTCACCTTAAAGCGATACAAACAACGAAATTTTGTAAAATTTCATATCACTTGGTTTCCAGTCTACATTTTAGCCGAGTTTCGCATCCCCCAATTAAATCTAACAAATAATATTGCTTTTCTTATTAGTAATTATTCACATTATTGCCATATGCTATCATACCTAGTATTGTTTTAGAAATATGGTACTATGTATTTCTGTAAACGACGTTAGGACGTAGTGTTTTTTACGGCGTCTATTTCGCAATGAAATCTAGTTTGAGTAGCGAGCCTTAGAGCTCCAAATCTTGGTGCTAGTACATGTGATTATAAAATTAACTGGCGAATAAACATACTGCTAAGTATACAACACGCAGCCATATCGTACACTCGCTATAATTAATCAATAATAATAAAATAAATTAATCGCTCGTATTGCAATTGAAACTAACACGTACTGCAGTTGTTTTTAAGGTTGAACTTGGTATTCTAATTTTACCTGTGTAACCTAGAAGCATTTTAGATTTGCTCGCAATGCCTAGTTATAATGAACGAGGGCAAACGCTTTGCAACGTCAGCTGACCCGAAACGCTACCTGTATATTAGTGCATATGAATATCAAAGTTTTAAATCTGCTCTTTTCAAATGTTAATTAATTTATTTGTCAATTAGCGAAACGGTATATTTATCTTTGGATTCCAAAAATATTTCAATACTGTCTCTTTGTATCGTCTCAAAATGATAGTCTTATTCCTAACTTCGTTTACAGTGTCGAGATTATCTTAATTAATATTGCTTAACGAATTGCTAATTTGGACATGTTTATATTTTATCACTTTGTATAATTTCGATTCAGAACTAACTGATCAATTATTAATTAAGTGGTTGATTTATGTCTTGACGTTAATTTTAATGGAGATGCTTCGAGTGTAACTATAGTTTCATTTTTACAGGTTGTATCTTTTAAATTTCCGTCAACTCGACTAAATAAAATGGAGTATTTGAGTTTAAATAAATTCAGTTTTTTTTACACATTTTTCCTTTGAATGCGTAATATTAATCTTAGTATTAAGGTAAATGTTACGAACGTGCACAATTTAACAGGTAGATAACATTTGAGTGTAGGTAAACTATCAAGTCTAAAGGTGGACTTACTACATACGAACGCGAGACGCCTTCGTCGCTCTAGTATATTATGTATAATATTTTATTATAAATTTAGGTAATTTAGTAATACTACATCTACAAAAATTGTAAAGAAGGGAAATTTGGTACACAGGGGCATATTTACAGTTCAATGTATATCATATTTTGTATAGTAGAAGTTAGTTTCGTTAATATTAATCGTTAGTCACTTATTAGTATAACCTCTACAAATTACAATAACGTTAGTATAAATATTTGAATAAAATATCTTCGTTTTTAATTTATTTTTATCATTAGAAGCAATTAATTTGCATTTTGTCTACGTAAGACCAGTAGGGAGAGCTAAGTAGAATAATAATTATTAAAGAATTCCTCGAAGAAGGGAGTATATGAAGGAATACGTATTATATGTAGATCAACTAGACTACATGTAAGGCTAGAGTACTAGAAATAAGTGGAAAGATACATAAAATAAGTAGGTACATAGCAAACAGAGATCAACAGGTTAGTTCAACATTATTTCAAACAGAACAAATTTTACCTTTTTAATAATAAATTACGCAATATTCGATGTTAATTTCGATTCAATTTAGTTTAATATAACTCCAAAGCACCAAAATATCTAATAATCTACATTTTTTTTAAATTTATGACCGATAATTTCTACAATAATATTGCTTATTAATTTACATCATATTGCTTTTTACGCGTCACCTTTGTCTAGTATACCCTATCTTCTATAATTTGTAACCGCATGATCGCCGCATCTGTATGGGGTACAATGTACCCAAATCACCAAATTTACATTGTCTACATACTAATATATATTATCAATATCAGTATTTTATTCTTCAATACATATTATGATTAAATGTCTTACATAGATTAATCAGTCGGCGATCAAAGGGTTAATATAATACGAAGGGAAGAGAACTATAATATCTAAGAAAGTAGATGAAATGTGGCACTACAGCTACTAGTAGGGGTATTTTGGAGGAATATAATCACTAGTGTTCAGTTTAGTGCCTCTTCAGGCTGTCCAGTTGTGCAAAAATAACCGTTCACCTTTTCAATAAATCGAGGTAACAAGTATTGCTTATGATAAAAAATATTAATATTGCAAGGACAAGTCTTTTTCCAACTTTTACTGATTTTGATTTAATGTCAATTTTATTGCTTCACACTGAAACGAAACATCCGTATGAAACTAAAAATGTATTCGCAAAAATATTTTGTTTAAATGCAATCATGATTTTTCAGACCTAAACAATTTTCCACATTTAGCATAACATTTTTTACAAGCCCTTAAATGTTTTCTCACTTTAAAAGGCATAATATTACATAGTTAAGTTCCCGACTGTTTGTTTTAACAAATAGCTAGAGGAACTCTTTGGAATACGCCTAATTGACTGGGTTATAAGAAACAATAACGAGGAATTGACTTGAGGCACTAACTAATAGACTAGAGGGGGCATCGGGCCCACGGGCGTCACTCGGAGGTTCTGACATATCGAGACACTACATACTAGCTGCTACATTTCCTACAACTCGCCTATTATAGCGATTTTTGTACGACCACCGAAGTAAATCCCGTGAAGCCAACGTTAGGGATAGCTAAGAACTACAGAGCGCTACGGGGTTAGTAGAATAGTCTGCTGCGTCTTGTCGACAGCGGTGCGCGACTTTATACCTACATTATTATTGCTTTTCGAATACCCATTTCTCGCGGAGCACCTCGTGCTCGCCTTATTAACCTACGTTAATGCTACCTTACGCTAAGTTAGTTTATTGCCAGTTACGTTTGACTTGTCACCTAAAGACACACGCTCGACTAAAGGCTTGCTCGCTGTGGCGCGCGGCCCTGCCCTGTCGCCGCCACAGGGCGACCGCCCCCCGCCCGTACTCACGCACTCGCCGCATAAACAACATGATATATATATATATATATAATGTAAAATATATGTATAGCGTAAAACTAGTGATATATAAAGTGTAAATAAATCTGAAAGTTAATTCACTGTAATGCATACCAACTATTTTTTTGGTTTTATCGGATAAGATACCTACGAATGTACGAATTTTTGTAATATTTCCCGAGATATAAATATTAGTAAAAGTTTTCATTATTGCCAAAAAAGACTTACCTACTTTATGGTCATTTGTGTTAGTGTGTTGCTTTATTTATACACAATTATTTCCAAACTATGTTTTTGTAGTAGGTATATAATTTAGGTATTCACTCTTGTATAGAATTCCTCAATTACAATGGTGTTAATAAAGGAATGAATGTGTATGCGGGTGATGTGGCGGCGGGGCGAGAGGTAAGGCACTGCCGCGTGCCGCGCTGCGCTGCGACGCTGCGGCGGCGTGTGTGCGGAGCTTCGGACGGAAAGTTTTGGCAAGTTCCTCACCGAGCCGGAGGAGGCGACCCTCCACCCATAACCTCGGCGCTCGGCTCTCGCATCTCGACGCTAAACTTACACTCTAATACACTCTAACCTACTTTGCGGTTGTAAAAATCACCTACAAAAGATATTAGTTTTCATTCATATTTCAATACTTCTATGTATATAAGGGTATATTTTATCGACGAATATATACATAATCGTTTAATATTAAGTTAACCACTATCGGGACGTGTGACGCTACGGCCTGCGGCCGCTTTGGCCGCGGCTCTACGGGGTCGTACGTGATTCGTTGTATGCGAAACGTTGCTCGATTTTGTCGCGGCGCGTCCGGCGAGCGTCAGCGCCGCCCGCCCGACGCGCGCGCTCCTGTTTCATAATTGTATATTTTATATATTACGCTAACAAGCTAAATTCATATTAATACTTTACGTTTACGTGTTAACCATTCGACGGTGGTTACGGTCCCTAGTTGTGTCGGCTTGTGTCGCGCCTAGCCGGACGCGGAGACGGGCGCGGCCGGCTCGGGCGACGGTGATTCGTCGTCGTCGTCGCGCACGCATGCCGACTCTTGGTGTTTGTTGAGGTAGCTCTTGAGCGCAAACGTTTTGTGACATCGCGTGCACTCGAAGTTTTTATCCGCGGAGTGTGTCTGCATGTGTGCGCGTAGGTTTGATCGATCAGCAAAGGCCTTGCCGCAGTGTGCACAGCCGTATGGCTTTTCTCCCGTGTGAGAGCGCAGGTGGCCTTGGAGGAGCCATGGCCGCGAGAACAATTTTCCACACACACCGCAAACGTGAGACAGTTGATGTGTTAGCACGTGCATGGCCAGCGCCGGCATGGACACGTACGCCTTGCCGCACTCACCGCAACGCTTGGCCGCCACCGAGTCGAGGCTGCGGTGAGTCTGTTTGTGCCGCGACAGGTTGGATGAAGTTGCGTACCGCTTGCCACATTCACTGCACGTATACTTGGATTTGGGTTCCGGTTGAGGAACGGCTTCGACTGGCGCATTTGCATAGTTTCTACGTTTTGATCGCCCATCACTCACAAAGAACGCGTCATATGTGTATGCAATGGTCTCGCGTGGTCGTTCTGTGGTCGATTCTTGTGCGGTTGGTTCAGGTGGCGGTGGTGGTGGTGGCGGTGGTGACGGTGGTGGCGGGGACGGCTGAGCCTCAGGGGGCGCCGGCTCCACGCGCGGCTGTGATAGGAACACAGGGTGTTGACTAAGGTCGAGGATCGCATGTGCCGCGTTGAGGTCTTCCTCGGCTCTGTTAAGGTGGGCCGCACGGTCGCCGAGGCAGTATGGCCGGTAAATATCTTTCTTCTTTGGTGGCAGCGAGAGGATGGCACCAGTGCTCGTGTAACACATAGAGATGGACTTGCCGCTCGCCGGTGGCGGAGGAGGGGAGACAGGCGAAGACTGGAGCTGTACCTGGAGGAAAGGCGGGTCTGTCGAGTCGGAGGCGGAGAGGTGCAGAAGGGCATAGGATAGAGGCTGAAGCGCCGGCTGAGGAGTGGGGGCGGGGCCGGCGGGGGCCGGGCTCACCTCACTCGGCAGCTGGGCGGTGAATTGTGTGGAAGGCTGTTCCTCTGTGTAACCTGTGGAAGAACAAACGTATATTATGTTCTTATCGAATTTTAATTAAAGTTGTAATTTAATGTTATAATCGCTAAACAATGATATGCTTCTTCTTATATATAAACAAAATGTCATGTTAAGAAAAATAAGGCAAAATATTTATATATATATTTTTTCGTATTACCTAATGAGCCACCAATCATATGTAATAATATCTGCTAGAGTAAAGATGCCAGAACATTCGATCCAAATCCATAAACCTAGATACCAAAGAGAATTCGCGTCGAGAAATTGCGCTCGTGTGTAAGTACAATTTGTGACGTAAAGCTTGAACTAAATGGCACTATGCGGGTGTTTCTTGTGCCAAGAATTTCCTTTTTTTCTAGTGACGCTTCATCGAGCATCTTTTGTATGCCAAAAGAGTGAATAAAGCTGCTTTTATTGCTTTTGTAAACTAAATTGAGTGATGATATTTTTATTCAAAGGTTTTTCAAAGCTGTAAAAGATCGTATATGGATCCATTCGCCTAAATGGAATTGGAAAATACAAATCCATCAAGTCAACCGACGTAAGTGTCGAATATTTAAAAGTTGTTTAGTATAAAATTTTGTTGCTTGTCACACCTTCAGCAAAATAGTTCCAGAGCCAATGGAAAATAACGAATTGCTTTTATTTTTATAGCGCGAGCGAGCGCTGTTCACTCGCGAATTTCATATCCATATTGCACGGTTCGTTATTTTAAGTACAGGCCTGACTTAAATTGCCAAACAATTTCAATTTATCCGCAATTTTTGGAGCTTATTTTGTGAAGTACGTCGAAAAGTTTTGAGGAAATGAGTAATATTTACATTTTACTGTATTTCTGTAAATAGATTAATTTCACTGTAGTAACAGGTTGAATTTTTTTAATAATAGCGTTACCTATACAGCGCACCAAATATGGTAATGTCGCAAACCAAAGTTTCGTAATTTGTATATAGCTACTTTGTAGTGTATTCACGTTTTTCTCAATTATGAGATTTTCCCATTACTCCACCGTAGTGCGCACCTACAGTAATTATAAAAAAATACTGTACAAAAATTCGTAATTCTAGACCCACCAGTTATATCTGTGCGTTGTGTGTCAGACAATATGTATCTCTCTTTTATATCTACTTATAAATAAAAATCAATTGCCGCTTGTATGAAAAATCATCACTTAAGTTAGGTTCGATCGGTTTGGTAGCTTTTTTGTTGAAGTTTGTATGGAAAATGTTTTTTGAATCCACTTTAAAAGTTGGTTATTTGAATGGGAAAATTTACACAGGCGTCGTTGCACACGGTTCACTAGTTTCACTAGATATATATACTCGTACATTCTTTGTCATATTGAACTTGAAGACATAATGGCTAATCATAACATAATAACTAGCAAACACCATATTTCAAAAGTCAACGTTTATTCCGTCAGAAAACCGAAGCGGATTCCTTAATTTGGTGAAAGTCGTATATCAGCCTTGTTTGGGGGTAAGGGGGGTGGTGAGCGTTACTTCGGCGCCGTAATAACCGGCAAGGCAACCTGTGGCGTGGGGAAACTTGTGGCGTTCACTTGAATTCCAGCGATTACTTCGCTTTCGTACCTACGTAAAATTGTTGCGCACTTGAATAATTGTCTTTCATATAAGTTGGACAAGAAAAATTGAGTTGATCTAGGATACTGGTTTAGTGCCATCTTAGTATATATACTTATTTGTTTTTTTTTTAAAGCATTGCCTATCCTAGGATTTTCTCTTGTATCATGGGTGCTTTTAAAAACACAAATTCTCACATACATAAACACCAAGACCCGGAACAACTACCTGTAGATCATACAAATATTTGTCCCGTGTGGGGATGGAACCCACAACCCGTGGCGCAGCAGCCGATCGCTCAGCCGCTACGCCAAACGTATCGTCAAATATTAGACATTGGGTATTAATTTATGTTTTTTTTTTTAAAAAAACATTGCCCCACACTAGTTTTTTCTCCTGTATCGTCACAACACGTCACGCAGAAGCCGATCGCTCAGCCGCTACGCCAAACGTGTCGTCTAAAAAATATATCAATATAACGCGATTACCCTTAAAAAAATATTTTCATCTAGGATTCCCATCTTTATTCTTAAGCTACTTTATCAAATAACAAAAGAGTACCTGGCATAATTTATAATATATCATATTGTGAAGAAAAATATTTCTAGGCTTGGATGTTACCTAGCTGATATTACCTACGCGCGACCATTTTATAAGCGTCAAACGAAAGTAAACACTTTATTGATGTAAAAAAACCTTCATAATCTTGTTTATAACTGTTGATATTCAACAATGAGCACTATTAGCAGCGAATAATTGTGACTACAGCGGAAGGTTAAAGTCATTTATAGATACTAGATGGCGTCACGTGTCTTAAAAAGATTACGAGTATAATCGCGATTGATTTGTTTTTGTATTACTTACCTGTAAACTTAATTCTGTCGGATTTAGATAATATAAGGTTCTTGAATAAAAAATATCCAAAATATAAGGAGTTTTGATTTAAATCTTAGTACACTATACATAAGTAAGTAGGTATCTCAATGTTGAAAATATCTATCTGGTCAAATTCTCTTCTAACAAACAACGTCAAAACGTGAAAGTTACATTGTAATGAAATTAAAAACTGACCCAAAAGTAACATATACCTATAAATACGCAAAACTACTTAAACTATATTTTATTTAAAAAAGTAAAACAGTCTTTATTAATTTTACGATTAATCATGATTTTTCGAATTCTTACCATGCATGTTACTAAGAATCCGAAACAGCAAAAGAATTTAATTTAACGTGATAAAATCCCAAAAAACCGTACTTTTATATAAAATTGCATAAGTATAAAAAATTGATAAATATTGTGATTTTTTTTATTGATTACTTAAATTATTGTATTTCAGGTGTTTGAACCATTAAGTCCTTGTAATCGCAGCTTATACACTCTCTAGCTGTCACGCGTCGCTGTGAGCTTGTTAATGCGCATGAACCAACCGTCCCCTTGTTTTTTGCCAGAATGTATGGATTAGAACAACGGCGGGGCTTCTAAAATAAGGGTACTTCAATACTAGAGTCACATTAGATGCGTAATAATTATCTAAACTTATAAAATCATTTGCCTTGACAGACTACCTAATTGACTGATCTATCAACGCATAGCCAAATATATTTATAGATTTATTAAACATAAGTATCCGTTAAGAAAGCGATTTTTCATCTTTTAACGTTAAGTAAAGAACTTTATGGTAGATTAGATAAGATTATGATTTATGATAGTCTTTGTTTGTTGAAGAACATTAAACATGAAAATTTGAATTTGAAACCCAGTCCTGTGACTGGGTTTTTATGGGGTTAAAAATTTGTAACAAAATTTGCAACAAAATTGTAGACTTCAATCTATATAAATAAAAATTAATGTTTCTATGCATTGCTAAACCATTCATCCTATTGCGATGAAACTTTGGTGAGTTGTGTACCGGCCCGGATAGCTAGTATTTTATAAATTACTAGCTTCTGTCCGCGACTTTGTCTGCGTGGACGTTGAATTGGATCCAACCTGGATTATAAGTAGCATATGTGTTATTCCAGACTATAATCGCTAGTCGCTATCGCTATTAACGCTTGCTTAGCATTCCCAAAGATATAAACTGGGAATGGAATAAAAATTCGGTGTCAATCAGTCCAGTGTACTTAACCGGACGGATGCAGGTCGAATCCTGCCTGACAACTACTTATATCTAGTCCATACAAATATTTATTTAGTTCGAAGATCGAACCCGCGAACTGTACGAACGCATCAGCCGATTGCTTAGCCACTGCACTCATAGAGCCGTCATATAACTTAACAATTCGTTTATAGTTTTCCTATTATACTTTTCTGCGACATAGTAAAAAGTGACTGAACCCTTTAAAAAAATACCCATAAAACGATTGAAAAAATCGATAACATAAAAAAAAGAAAATAATTAGTACCTTTGTACACAAGTATTGGCTGATGACACACTAGCACAGTAAAACTAAATGAAAACACTGTATTAATTATATATTGTTATAGGTAGATAGTGCAGCAATAAAATTATATGAAATAAACGCAAGACACGCCGAACGCTCTGCGTAAAGTGGCAAAAACAACGGGAGGGAGGTAGGGTACACCGCATTGCACCAGTTGAATCTCACCCCTCCTCGAGGGGGCTATCCCAGCCCTCTCCCCTTCCACCCGCCGAGGGGATTTGTAGGGTACTTGTTGACGTCCGCATGGTTGGGGATGCGAACTGCGTAACCAATTGATTTTTGGCAAAGTCAGTACTTTTGAGACATACTGCTAGCAGCTAGTTTGCCAAAAACCTTTTAGTTAAAGTAGTTACGAATATTTTAAAGAACCAACAAGCGAAACTATGAATTATCGACAATATGGTCGCTATTTATTGTTAGTTCAGCATATTATTTTTGCCAGAAAATGTTAATTGCGTAAAGCGGTGCCAAACAAATTTATTTTCTTTTCTTTCTTGCTTTCAATTTTTTTTTATTTGTATCCGATGTACCTGTTATCTACATCAAATAACGGCAATGTAGTGGAAGCTTTGTATAGGTATTTATAAAATGAGTCTGGTATTATACATTTAAAATACGTCAATTCAATCATGTCTAAGACGTATCACAACCAAAATTTGTTTAAAAAATTAAAAAAATAGATTATATAGTAGATTATTATAATATATATTAAAAAAATCGACGATGAATAATATTCAACCTGCGGCAGTGTGGAAAATGTAATAAGTATTCCAGTGTAGACATTTTATTAAAATATCTCTGTTAACGATGAATAACTTCGTAAAATTTCGTACAGTCAATAGCACATTGAGTCAAATTTTCCTTATGGATAATAAACTCTATTATTTGGAAGTTTAATTGTAAATCGATTGAAGAAATTTGACAGTTTTGGATACCATGATGTGCTGTTGACTGTACATATAAACGACACATACACTTAAGTTGCGTCGATTCCGACTAGGAATATAATACACTGTTGAGTGCTCCTAGCTTGGGGAGAGAATAATGATCGTAACGTGCGATTAATTCGGGCCTTTGTGTATAGAGGGCTTCGTAAATTGAACACGTCGAATTCATGCACTAATTGTGGATAATCGTATTGTGCACACGTTACATAGCCTATAGCTTTAGTGATGTCCATTGAGCTCCAAAGTAGGTGTTTGTAACAAGACCTCAAATTTTGAGCATTTCCGAAACCGACCCCATATCTTAAGTTAGGCCAAACAAATGGCCGCGCACTTATATTACTACTACTTATATATGTGTTTTTGGGCAAAAATTATTACAGACATTTACAACCTAATTGACTAAAGAGTGTTTATATTAGAATTAACTACTGTATAACCAGTTGCGGATAACTTCGCGGTAAATCTATATGATAAAACTTACTCTATCTTCTTTAATTAGCATAATATAGCCAACCAATGTATCATCGTAATCAGACAATTTGCACGAGAACGCATAGATGTGCAACGAATATTCAATTTTATAAAAGTTTCCAGAAAATCACAATACAAGCCAACGTACGACAAACTTATTGTACCGTGTAAAGTCGAGCTGGAATTTTATAATGCCGGATTGAATTTGCTCGAGAGAGTATTGTTGGCCGAGAGCTATCGAGAGTTCGTTCCCGTGTTCCGGGACAAAGCTGACGCAGCTGTTCGGGACCTCTGCCTTCCCACTAACGTGTATACAGAATACACATCTCGTCGAAAATGCTCGTGGATTTTCCTGATAGAAAAATAACAAAAGGCTTTGAAAATGGCTTGTCGACATTTATAAAAGAACATAGCGGCTGAAAAATACTAAGACGCGTGCGATTAAAATTTTTTACCACTTTTTGTTGACGGTGTCTAAATAAATATTTCTGGCACGGAGCGTTCGAATCACAGGCCTTTTTTTAATCCTGCCTAATTAGGCTAATGAGCCTAGTGGTCCTGAGGACGACTGCTATGCTAGATAGAGGTCCTGGGTTCGACTCCCAGGTCAAGCAAAGTGTTATTGGGTTTTTCTATTAAATTCTCAGTAGCAGCTCAGAGTTTAGAAGTTGTGCCCGGTTAGTGGCATTAGGCTTGCACCCTATTACATGGGACCTAAACATACCGGCGAACTGTAGTTGTGCATTAGTACGCCTTTACCTAACTCTTTACAGAATAGTATTATATTATCTGTGCCCGAATCCTAAAGTCACGGCTAATTTGTGATATTCGCCATGCGACGGTCTTTACTTAATAATAAATTAATTCATTTTTATTATATAGTAGCGACCCGATCGCGGTTTCACCCGCACTGCTCAGTTCCTAAGAGATGTAGCGTGATGTTATATAGCCTATATGATGAAGCAACTGTTGAAATTGATTAGTAATTTAGTTACACTTGACTTGCCACCGATAAGGCAAGCTTTAATTCGCTTCATTTTTGACTGCAGCCCGTAACGCGAACGTGTACGTTAATAAGTATTCTCTAACTAAAGTATAACTGACAGAATGAGGGCAGGCATGTAATGGTAGCAAATTCTACGGCATGAACCACTTTATAAGTGATGTCAGTGACTAAGCACAACCCTGGAGGGGTACGTATCGACCCCGATTACGAAGTAGCGCTCCGACGATGAATACTTTTTATATAGCTATGCTTCTTAACAGGTTTTGATGATGTGTATTTTTCCACATACCTATTTTTTTGGATGACGTTGAGTTTTCAGATGCTGGGAACTGTGTTCTGATAATCGCGACTTCGGTTTAACTAAGACATTAATTGTTAGTAGTAATTTTTGAAGTCAAAATAAAGAACAGAGCGTGAAGTCTGCTAACCCGTAGTAAGCTAACGTGGTAGACTATAGCCTAACCCGTCTCATACTAAGAGGAGATCTGTACAGAAGTGGTACCCAGCAGTGGGATAGTATATGGGTTGATGATGACGAAGACTTTAACCTTTAATATCCTCACAATTTAGATATCGTGCTAGTGAAGAAATTACAAATGGAGTTTCTTGCCAGATTCTTCTCCATAGGATGAACGTTTCATAAATGCTTGTAAAAGCTTATTTAAAAAAAACATTTGAACTGGAACTTTTATATACCTACTGTGGTGGATAATAGATACGTTTCATATTATTTCTATAAGGGTCCGTGCCTCACTCTCATCCCTTCCCTAACAACTGTCAATCCAATAGAAACGTATTCCGGTATCTTAACCCTGGAATAATGATATTATTATAAATAGACAATTCACCCTAACAAATATGTTCATCCCTATATTATACGTAATCACAGAAGATCTAATTTAATTAATTTCCTCTAGAACGAGATAACAGTGACGAACGAAATACGTTTGTAAGCCGGCTCCGCGGAATTAAAATGGTGGGTTTACGCCGTTCGGTGCGGATCCCTGATTTTATTGTCTCGTTTGCTTTATCTCATTATCTCAAATTTCGTTAATGAGAGCACTTTACTGCGTGGCTACAATATTGTAATCAAGTTTTTCTATTTTTTTAAAAGAGTATCTATGGAGTTTCTTGCCGGCTCTTCTCCATACGACCCACTTTTTGGAACTGTGCAAATAGTTTTGACTTTTCAAAGGTACCTATTTAGTGGTCTAATTGAAATAAAACATTTTGACTTTGACTTTGACTTTGACTTTGGCTCTTGTTTGTGTTAATATTTGTTTTTAAAATTTTTAATGATATAAGTTTTAACGTCAAGGACATAGTTCAAGAAAAATATTCTACAGCATTTTTGTAGCAAGAATTAATATATATTATCACCGTAGACGAAACGAATCAGAATTGAATTAATGGGCTGTCAAATTCAATAAAAATATTTTTTTTCTCTCTTTTTTATTGTTTTCTATACGATGTCTTCTTTCTACGTGATTAATGATTTATTTCTATAGAAGCAAAAACAGCGTGCACATATTGTATGTGTGTGTGTGTCTACCAGATTCAGCGGAACGTTGTGCAAGTAAACTCATCGTCTGATGAAGTCATAATATGTAATCCCGCTATATAAATTTCATGAAAGTCCATCATTTTAAAGTGTCTGCTCCAAACTTCAGTTTTAATAGTAGCGACTAAGTTCTTGAGTATCTCACTTAAGACTTTTTGCGATGCAAAAGTTGTTGAAACGCTTCTGGACAACTTGAAAACTTCGACAACGAGAACATGTAGTCTCAGTTTAGATCTTTAGAGTTAAAAGGTTAGGAGTTCACTAGAACAGTTTTAAGGTAAATATTCAAAATAATATCAGACTGCCTCATTGGTCTAGTGGTCCCAAGAGCGACCGCTATGCTAGAGGTCCTTGGTTCAATCCCCGGTTTTAGCAAAGTGTTATTGGGTTTTCTATGAAATTCTCAGTAACAACTCGGAATCTGGATTTGTGCCGGTTAATGGCTATAGGCTCGCCCCCTGTAACATGGGACCTAAACATACCGACGAACTGTGGGTGTACATTAAGTACGCCCCCGCCTAACTAACCGCCTAACCCTTCGTGAAATTCAGGCGTGATTGTATGTTATTTTAATATCGGACTGTCTAGAAATTACCGACCACGTACCGCGTAATCAATTTGGTAGAAAGAATTGATATTTAATTTATATTGATGGACCAAAGAAGTACTGAATCAATAAATAAACAATAATAAATAATTCGATATTTGAATACTTTATCAGTCGATATTTTCGCATTTCCGAACGACTTAATTACGAGAATCTGGGGGTAGGTTCGAAATTTGTTGAACTATAAAAATATTGTTGTAGGTGAGGTTTTTTGATTCATTTATAGGTAGTATTTGTTCGAGAGCGCGTGCATACACCATATCGCGAGAGTATTGATGATATGTTCTGTGTCTTGTTCTAGACTCTTTTAGATATGTACTGTCATCTTTATTATCATCTTTATTTTACTAGTGGCTAGTGAAGTGATTGTGCTTTGAAGACAGTGAGGTGTATGAAGAGTACGGCACCAAGACAAAGCTGTAGAAGAGCCTGAGGTGACCTTTTCCCGGTGAGATGATGCATGATTTTGATATTATATATTCTTATATTCAATTCTGCTTAATACTTGAATTGAAAAAATGTTACTAGAGACACATAATAATTACGAGATTCGGCCCGCAACTTCGTCTGCGTGGACTTCACAATTGGATTAGACCTGGATAAAAATGTGGTATTCCAGACTTTAATCTCTGTAGCAAATTTCATCCAGATCGGTTCAGCTATTCTGAAGTGATTGAGTACAACAAATATCCATACATCCTCACAAACTTTCCGTTTATAATAGTAGGATAGTAGGATAATGCTGAGGTAATGAGAATTTGAAGTGGCTACCGTCGACCGTCATGCTACCCCAGCATACCTCCCTATTTAAATTCCGACTACCCAATTAACGAGCGAGAGTAGGCCGGTCCGGTCATGAATAAAATGCCCTATCCGCTGCCAATATTTGGGTACTTGTTATAAAGTTCGCTCTTGCGTATAATTAATCATTAATTGTTACGTAACAAGCGTTAAATTTTTAACGTTTACATAGACGTCATCCCAAATAATTAACTTAGTTAATACCGTGAATGTGATCGTTAGCAACCATTTTATCTATGTGTATTATTCTGTGATGTTAAAAACTGGAATGTATTGATAACATACTATCACGTCTGTATTCTTCGAGGGTTAGGCGGAGGTGTACTAAATTTCACACACAGTTTGCCGGTATGTTTTGATCCTATGTAATACGGGGTGCGCCTAACGTCATTAACCTACACAAACAAATCCGAACTTCGAGCGGCTACTGGAAGTTTTATAGTAAATTTTAATTACACATCTGGATAACTGTCTTAAGTGCGACTACTACACCAGATAGATTTCTCAGACAATAGGCTCGGACCTAGTCATACCGGACCCCTTTTGGTGTCCACCCTCCCTAACCCCTTGGGGAATACAATGATGGTATGCTAGGATAGGTAAGTCACTATGGAAACATGAACCCATTACTAATTGTAAAATAAAACATTACGATTAGTGTTTTATTTTAAAACCGCACGTAATACAAGGGAACTAAAAGTAGATAGAGCTTTCAGTCCCCTTGTATCAATATGACAACACGTGTCATGACGACACGTTTGGCATCGCGAGTGAGCGATCGGCTTCTGCGCCACGTGTTGTGGATTCGATCAAAGAATTTGTATGACCTGCAGGTAATGCTGACTGGTCTGGGCGTTTGTGTATGTAAGAATTTGTGTTTGTAAACTCGCTCACGATACAGGAGAAATCCTAGAAGAAATCCTAATGTGGGACGACGTTTTTTTTTATATATATATACATACATACTATCATGACTTTATTCCCCGAAGTGTTAGGTAAAGGCGTACTAATGTACACTCACAGTTCACCGGTATGTTTAGGTCCCATGTAATAGGGGGCGAGCCTATTGCCAATTTTTTTATATATATAGATAACCCTATATAGATACCTATATAGATAAATTAAATTAAACAGTCAATCTGTAGTGCATCATTATTTCAGAACTAACGTAGACCACTTCATCAGTATAATTACTCTCAACACTGCTTTCAACATAAAATAAATCCAGCGTAAAATTGTGAAGCTTTTCCTCATTAATACCCGAATCCCTATATGAGTGGATGGATATTCAATCAATTAGTGTGGCAATTATGGCTCGTGCGCTTGCCTTTCAATATTGTGGAGTGGTTTCTATAGTTTTATAGAACCTTATTTTCTGTAGAACGACATTCATAAGTACATTATGAAGTAATGTAATATTTTTTTATTTATAACTTTGTAATTTTCTTTTATAATTATTTTTTTATTTCAAGTGTCCAAAGTATTTCTAACCAAAATGGCCTGCTAAAAATCTTACTAAATTAACTAGTAACACAATAGTTCATGAAAAGCAAGTAAGCTCCTTAAGAGCGAGTTACGAAATAATTTGGTTCATACATGTTGCCAGCGAACGGCGAGCCCGAAATTGCATATTGTAGAAGCGTTGATTCAATTGAGTTGTAAGGTTCCCTTGCAAAGCCTTTTATGACATTAGTGTCTATTGTTCTCGAGAAATTGTCGCCCCTTTCGAAATAGCGTTCTTATCATCTTCATAATTAATTAATATAAATTCGTAAGAAGCCAACCTTCAACGCAAATTTAATATTTTAAAAGTACTGGTCGTTTTATCTGATGTAGTTTTAATTAATTTACGTAGTTACATAGGAAAACCAACAGTTACATAAAATAAATATCACTAAATTAATTTAAATTTAAACATAACATAACACACATGGAATTCTCACGCAGGAAGTGGACTTGCAAGATGCTCAGTTCGGGTTTAAAGCCGGTTTATCCACCGAGAGTGCCATTTTAACCTTGAAACATGCTGTCAGGTACTACACAGCCAGGAGGACGCCGGTATATTCGTGCTTCCTTGATTTGTCAAAAGCTTTTGACCTTGTTGCTTATGACCTTCTTTGGGACAAGTTGGAAGGCGAGAATGTACAGGCGGAATGTGTCTCCCTCCTTAAATATTGGTATGCTAACCAAATAAACCAGGTGAGATGGGCTGGGGCGATGTCGGATGAGTACACGTTAGAGTGTGGGGTTAGACAGGGGGGGCTGACTTCACCTTTCCTGTTTAATCTGTACGTCATCCTGCTGATTGGGAGGCTCAGTAGCACTCGTGTCGGCTGCTATATTGATGGAATTTGTTTTAACAATATTAGTTATGCGGATGACATGGTGCTGCTGAGCCCCTCAATCAGTGGACTACGAAAATTAGTGTCTGTGTGTGAGACATATGCGGAGGCACATGGTTTAAAATATAACTCTAAAAAAAGTGAATTACTCATATTCAAAGCAGGCAAATATCAGCCTACCGTGGTGCCTCCAGTATGTCTTAACGGTGTGGCATTACGGCAGGTTGAGGCGTTTAAGTACTTAGGTCACATAGTGACAAGTGATCTCAGGGACGACAAGGATATTGAGAGGGAGCGCAGGGCTCTGGCAGTGAGGGCGAATATGCTCGCCTGCAGGTTCGCTCGATGTACCAAAGATGTTAAGGTTACGCTTTTTAAAGCAAATTGCCAGTCCTTCTACTCGAGCGGTCTGTGGTTAGGATACACGCAACGAGCATACAGATCCTTGCGCACTCAGTATAACAATGCGTTCAGGATGTTGTCGCGCTTGCCATGGCGCTGCAGCGCATCTGGCATGTTTGCGGAGGCACGTACCGATGGCTTTCACGCTATCATGCGCAAGAAAGCGTATTCTTTGCTACATCGGCTCAGAAGTAGCAGCAACAGCATCCTGAACGCCATTGCTATAAGATTAGACTGTCCTTTCCAGAACCACTGGATAAGGACAGCGATAGGTATAAGATAGAATAAATTACTAACAGTATTAACATAAATTATTATTATTATTATTATAATTGTACTATAATTACTAACACACATCAGAATATTATAATTATGATTATTGTTAATTGTATGGATTTTAATCTGAAAATAAATGTATATTATTATTATTATTATAACACGACCAACCCTTTATATTGCCCCACTGCTGGGCACGGGTCTCCTCTCAAATGGGAGGGATTAGACTTAGACTATAGGGTATAGTAATTTAAATTTATTACTTCTAAATTAAGCAAAAATGCTAATTTTTGAAGAGCATGTGTTATTGATTCGATAAAATGTGATCAGACCCAAAATACCAGTTATGAATTAAAATGTTCAAAATAGAGGGCGGTGAACAATAATATAAAACATTACTGGAAGTAATGTTTTATATTATTGTTCTCCAGTATACCAGACGGTAAAGATTAAAGGACTTGTAGAGTAACTAAGAGTAGTCTAAGTAATATAGACCAACAGCTGTTGCCCACGGTTTCACTAGCATCCCAAATGAGTTTTTGTGACAAAAGGCCTGTGTCCTCCTGTCTTTCTGTCCTTCTTCAAGGACCAATTTATCTCTATACCAAAATTTATCAAAATTGGTTGAGAAGTTTGAGCGTAACGTAACAAACAAACAGACAGGACAGACAAAATTAATAATTATGTAACCATAAACTATCGCGTTTATGGTTACATAATTATATTTAATAGTGCATTTTGTTAGCAAATAGCTGCAAAATAAAAAATATTGATGCAAAATTAACTAATAGGTACATCCTTATAGGAGCATCATAAACCGTATTTTACAATTTTTTTAATTAAATCCCAAAACTGCTTACATTTCTATCGTTATAGAAGAGTCGTTTATTCTTTCATATTGGAACGTTATAATTTTTCTTTAAAGAAACAATCACTATGATTAATTTAGCGAGTTTCTGAGCGTGACACCCAAAATGTTGTGTTGTGTTGTGCTAGAATACTGTGAGAATAATCTGTCGATATTATGAAAGGTCGCGGGAAGATTTTATTGGTAGTTTCACATGGTTTGAATTAGTGTTTTAAAATATTAAATTCATTAATAGATAATAAAATAAGGATGTTTAAAAAACAGGATTTTAAAAAAATATTTCGTGCTCAGTAGAAGACTCATGGCATAGCCACTTCCTTAAATATGAAACCCAAACAAACTCTTACCTATCTTCCATACATGAATCTATAAATTACTATAATGATTATTAGATATAGCTATCGGAGCTCCACCTACAGCATTCTAAAGAACGAAGAAGGTCAAAGCTTCTGACTCTATAAACCTGGATTCTGTAAAAGCATAATGACAGTTGTTAAAATTCATCAAAACCCTGAGTCAAGAATAAACGGGCTTTTTAACGTAATGAGGTATTTTGGGCTAGTAGAAACATGTAATGGTTTACAACTTGTTTAAAAGTGCTTTTAAGCTAACTAGTTAAATAGTGAACATTAAACTGAAGTAGTTTGTTGGCTACATGCAATTTGATAGTGGCTATTAGATGAAGTATGTATAGTGTATAGTCAAGTGGTTTAGTTTTTTTAAACCCTGACGTGGTAGAGGAAAAGGTTTAAATCTGTTTAAAAAGTATATTCAAGACTTCGTTCAACCATCGCTTCATGACAATTTTTTCCTTTTTCACACATAAAGCATGCTTAAGCAACGTTAATGTATATAAAATTAAGTTCAACACCACTAAACTATTACTGCCTCATTAGTCTAGTGGTTCCAAGCGCGACTGCTACGCTAGAGGTCCTGGGTTCGATCCCCAGGTTGAGCAAAGTGTTATTAAGTTATTCTATGAAATCCTCAGTAGCAGCTCGGAATCTGGATTTGTGCCCGGTTAATGGCAATAGGCTCGCCCCCTATTACTTGGGAAATAAACATATCGGCGAACTGCGGGTGTACATTAGTATGCCTCTGCCTAACCCTTCGGGGATTACATTATGTTATGTCAACACCACTGAATTGAAAAGCTCACACCTTTTTAAATTCACTCTATTTAACATGTCTCCAACACAAACATCCTAAGCAAATAAAATAAACGTAGATATCTAAATGGGCACAAAGAAATACAAGGAAGCTCAAGTCACATTTACGTGAACATAATTAGGTCATTTATAACAAAATTTCAGTACCTACAAATAACATTTTGCAATTTTCCACTGGCTGGACGGATGCCGTGAAAGCTCGGTAACCACACCGCCGGAATTCATTCGGACTGCAGAGGCTTTTGGCATGTCCGAAGTTTTAGCCACACACGAAATGTCTGGCTGAGGCTTTGAAAGCGACTTCACAATTCAAATTACCTATTGTTTTCCAATTGTACCGAGCGACTGGAATGGATTTTACTTTTTGTTTTTAACTATTTCAAATGTTGTATGTGTGTCTGTATATCTTTATGTAACTTTTTTACTCATAATATTGTTTTTCAAGTTAGTAAAGTGTTGGGTATACAAACGGTTATGACTGCTTTGACGCTCCAATCTGGCCATATGCCTCTTAACAGTTTCGGATTTATGATGAAAAACGTAGACTCACCCAACTGTGATGTGTGTGGAGTCATAGAGAACGCTCATCATATCTTGACGAAGTATGATCGTATCGACGTTCAAAGACGTCACCTTTGGCGATAGTAATTACAATATAGGCTTTTTAACAGCATTTTGGCGTTACCGTTGTCAAGTGAAGCTAGAATGCGTTCTCAAAATTATATTATTAGGTCTAAGATTGCGAGTAGGTTAATTTGAACTACCTATGTAACTAATCTAGGTCCTTGTTTTATTTTTTTTCCTTGTGTAAACAATAATGAGGGTGGCATTTTCAGTACTGAATAAACCCTCTAAACAAATAAAGATTTAAAAAAAGTTAGTAAAGTTACACTCGAAAGATTATTGTCAGTCCAGCAATTTTTAGGACCGAGAGAATTGCCATTCACCGCAATGCCGACAGCCTCTTAGGCACGTTACTGGACTTGATGTTAGCTTTGATGCCTGAGTAGGCATTGTATTTGACATTTATTTTAAAGCTCTACTACAATAATTTGATCATTAATAGAAAGATAATGCCTCCCTTCTCTCTCCTACCTACAATAAACAAAAAGGCATTTTCTCTAGAAAATGCCTTTTTGCATACAATTATGTGGGGCTCGCACCAACTAATAACTTCGTTCGTCCCTGCGTCCCTTTCTGTGACCTTTGCAGCGGTATCGCTGCTTGGAGTCACTTTTCCTACAGTGATCTCCGGACAGAATGTTAGAAAACATCACCACCTCTCAGGGGCCGTGCAATGCAGGCGGTATGAGACCCTGTGTACGACCCGCTAGCTACTATTAGGGCGTCATCACCTGGGCGTGTCGCCTCTTCCGCCGAATCAGGTCAGCGAGTGTTTCCGCCTCTCAGATCCGATTCGTCCAACTCACAGAAGGATGCAACTTACTCCCAGGACTTTGTTGCTCAGCATTGCTTTGATTAAGGCTTGCAATGAGAGGTTATCGCCTACTATTACCGCAAGAGTACGACGTGGTTCTACCAAATCAGGACACCGCTCTAGAGTATAGTGAGCCGTGTCTTTGTTGAAATCGCACTGGTAAGATACAGGAGTCGCCTGTAAAAAAAATGCCGGTGCCAAGTGCCAATTTGTGGTAACTAATAAACTGACCAATATTTACCAAAATGTGGATATCTAAAGGATGTAAAGTGTAAACATCTAAACTGTCAGAGAATTTAGTAAGGAAATTGTTGTTATAACACAATGGCGCTCCTCGACAGAGGCGGCGCGCGACACTGCCGCCATGCCGCACCCAGCACTAATTCACATCTACTACGCTTTGCTGATTCTCCGGCTTTCATTGCTTTGTCACCAAGTTGAATGCAAACAGTGGATTGTATTAAGCTATTGTTCTATCATTTTGACCAGCTAGTCACTAATCAAAACAGCGCTATTATCATACAATGTGTGAAATCTATTAAATAAATAAACGAAGATTACGATAACAACGACTACGAACTAGTCACCGAGCTAACTCACAGTTTGACGAATAGACAGCATTTTTTTATGTCGGTTGAAAATTATTACTACTGTAATAAATTTATTTACATTCTATTGTAACCAAACTGACGTTTGCTTTTAACGTTACCTAATTAGGTAATATTTTGTTAGTCATTCATGAAAATAATGTTGGTTCTTATTTACATTTTTTACAGATAGTACTGTGTCACGAATCTACCTAGCAGTAGCTTTACTTATGTCGCTCCTAGATACATTTTTTTTGTGCGAGGAGGAAACCTTCAAAAGGCTGCCGGCCTACTGGGGGGTAGGCCGGGGTGTGTGGGATTCTTACCGCACTAAAATCCCCCCGGTGGCCATCTTCAGCACAATATTGGGAGGATCCGGAAACTAAGTTTATTCTTCCTGAAACCCTCCCTGTGCCACGCCTATAAGCCCGTCTCAGGGACTACCTCAACAATCTCTGTGCAATGCACACGGTGACACGTGACCACTACGAGTCACCGTCGTCGCTGAGGTCGCTTAGTGAACGCCCAGAGCCCCTACTCTGTGTGTCCGTGACCCCAGAAGCCCCCCGCAAGTCTTTTTAGTAACAACAGGCAGGGGGCTGCCGCATATAGCCCTAGATGGGCTAGACATCGACGTGATTTCTACCCCGCTCCTAGATACCTACATGCTTCTTTTAAACTATATATTGTCATACATGTTATAAAGACATTGTCACACTACCAACATCTCAACTGACAGCTGTCAAACCAGGCTGTCCGCTGTTAATGTAATATGTGTAATATTAATGTATATTGTGTAATGTTGTTTATGTGAGACAATGTCACATCCACATACTCAATAGATATAGGTAATTGTCTATATTAGTCTAGTAATCGTAAACGCGACAGCTGAGTTAGAGTTCCTTGGTTCGATTTCCAGGTCGAGCCTATGATTGGGTTTTTATATTAAACTAGCGCGCCGTGCGCAGCTTCGTCTGCGTAAATTTTCCCCATCTACATTTTAAAAAGAATTATGTCTGCTGCTAGGATATGACAATAACGAACACAACAAAAAAAAATCCAATTTGGTGCAGTCGTTCGGAAGTTATGCGCGTATACGTAGATTTCGGAGATTATTTTTTATTTATACAGCAGCTACGTTATGATATAAACATATCACAACACAGCAGGAGGTGTACTAATGTACTTATTAACCGGATACAAATACAAACTCCAAGCTGCTACTGAGATTTTTTTAGAAAAACCCAATAACACTGCTCTACCTGGGAAACGAACCCAGAGCCTCTAGCGTAGCAGTCACATTAAGAATTATTAGACAAATGAGGCAGTTTTATGTCAGTTTTACTTTTATAGCTATAGAAGTTATAGTGAAGGAAAAAATCTACTACAGGAAAGATTCGACATGCATCTTCTGGTTTGATACACCAGACGCCATAGCGTTGACTTAGTTGGCCATAGCCAACTAAGTCAGAATTTGCCGTCACATTTTGAATTAACATCTTTAAAGTGACGTCAGCCGTCCTAGCTGTTGGTTAGCTGGCGGGTGGTACTCGCGGTGGCTTAATTGGTCATAGCGTCTGGTGTATTGAACCAGAAGACGCAGGATTGAATCCTGCCCGCAACCGAATTTTACCTTCACTAAAATAATTTTATAATCTAGGTATTGAAAATAAAAAAAGGTCATTGGAACTTGGACTTTGGAAAACTTAGTGGACAACTTTATTTTAGAACTTAAAACTGCATTCGATTTCACAGATTGTCTAATAAATTAATTGTAACTGCGCGCATCACAGAGGCGGACCGTAGGCGGGCCTGGGGCGGAGTCTATAAATGATAATAACTATATTCATATATACACGGAATTGGAGTAACTATCCAATTCCGTGTTTCATAGAATCATGAATTCAGTGATGTGTAAATTCACGGATGATGGCTGATAATTGAGCTTGCTTAAGCAACATTTAAAACTGAAGGTAAAAGTTAACCAGTTTTTTTGTTTCAGCTAATAAAATAAGCAATAATCTTAGCACTCGTAATATGTCCACTGGACTGCCAAGTCAAAGGTCTTGTAATGTGTGTATTAATTCCTTACCAGTTAATTGTTACGCGCTTAAACGTTGAAGAAAAACATCGTGAGGAAACGTGCATGGTTGAGAGATTTTCTCAACGGCGTATGAAGTCTGCCAACCCACATTAGACTAACGTGGTGGACTAACTATAGACCTCTTATTATGACAGGAGACCAGTGCCAAACAGTGGGCGAATATAATGGATTCATTATGTAATAAAATAAGGTTTTTTATTATACAACTAGCGATCCGCCCGCGGTTTCACCCATGCTACTCCGCTTCTATTGGTTGTAGCGTGATATATAGCCTATAACCTTCCTGGATAAATGGACTATCCAACATAAAAAGAATTTTTCAATTCCAACCAGTAGTTCCTGAGATTAGCGCGTTCAAACAAACGAACTCTTCAGCTTTCTAATATTAGTATAGATTTAAGTCTTCTAATGAACACAACTTCAGAAAAAAGATTAAAGGCCAAAGAGTATCGTCATCAACCTTATTTTTTTTTATTATTTTTTTTCCCACTGCTGGGCACGGGTCTCTTCTCAGAATGAGAGCGTTTTGGATCAAGTCTATCACGCCTAGTGTGGTTGCCCTCTAAAATCTGCCAGGCATACAGATGTCCTCACATTTTTTTTGGCACCGTTTCGAGCGACAGACGGTTGTAATACGCTTTATGTCAGTAGCATCCTGACTGGTTTCCAATTTTTTAGATTAGATGTTTTTGGCATAACTGTTACTGTCAAAGTTAATTTATTTTCAGACAAGCTTCAGCCCCAGACTTTCGTTGCGGCGACTACAGAATTGGGTTCATGTTTGTGTCAGTCCCTATCTATTTGCCAAATTTCATTCAAATCCGTGCAGCTATTTTTGAGTGATCGAGTAATAAACATCCAAGCATATAAACTTTCACATTAATGATGTTAAATTGGTACCTAGAATGGTTGATGCACATAACAGAGAGTGGTCGACAAACATCTATAGTCAATATAGTCAAGTTATATAATGTACACGTATTCAATCGATACACTTCTAGTAATATCTATAAAATGAGGTTCTCTTATCATGCATAATAGAAACTGGGCGACCTTCTTGAAGGTGAGTTTGGTTTTATTTGTGGAAAGCTATGCAGGGCAATTATGTATATTGATTTTCCTTCGATTGAGAAATAGCTTTGTATGTCATCGATGTACCTATTGTGCATGTAGTTTTAGACATTTCAAAAGTACCTGACACCTGTCTAACTAAAATAAAAAAAGTTTGAGTATTGAGTTTGATTTTTCAACTTATTTAAATAATAATAGGTAAAAAACCTAATGATTTCTAAATAAAAAAAAATACATTGAATTCTTTGTCTAGTTCGGAGTAGCAAGTGGCAATAGAAATGAACGTAGTAATAGAAATTTATCGATGTTCGTAACATGATCATACGTAATACAGGAAGCTTTGCAAGTTCAACCCGCGCCCTATCAGTGTCAGTAGCCTCACGTCCACTAATAACTTACAACCCACAACAAGTGGCCCAAGCTCTACAATAACTGAGCCATAGCCCTGTCCATTGTTACAACTAACTATTATCCAAAAGACTGACTTCATCTAACTAGAACAAAACTGCAATTATGTACGTAGAAGCAAAATATTTCCGTTTAAAAATTTTGGGGACTGCCGATACAAGTGAAAACTGAGTAACTTGTGAATTGTATCGTCTAGTTATTAAATTATTATTCTTTAATAAAGAAGTGTTAATGACCAATTTAAACTTTAATCCTTGATCATAAGTGGGAAGCGTTCACGCTTTTTGTTCACCCAAAAAGTATACATATATACACAGTATACATATAGCTCATGGGATGTTTTCGGTGACGATGACGCGAGTTCTATGATTTTTGTTCACCCAAAAAGTGCTCAACGCGCCTAAAGAAGTTTTCCCTTCTAAAAACGTTGCTCCACACTAGGATTTTCTCCTGTATCGTGGGTGCTTTAAATTTACAAACACAAATTATCACATACACAAACACCCAGACCAGGAACAAATACCTGTAGGTCATACAAATGTTTGTTCCGTGCTGGGATCGAACCCACAACACGTACCGTCGAAGCCGATGGCTCAGCCACTACGTCGAACGTGCGGTCAATAATAATTTCGCAATCCATTGGTGGAAATGTTTGTGATTGTAGAATAATTCACAGAAAGATGAAGAATACGGATCCTCCCAATTTGCCCTATCAAATAACGCGATTTACGCGCTGGCGTACACTGGTCCGAAGTTATAATGAAGTAAAATTGAGTACCTAACTAAAAGTTAAAATTTTGCGTCGGAAAAGAATATTTAAAGATTTTTGTGTTAGCAACACATTGCTTTGCGACGTCTCGCAGAAGTATTATTTTAGGATGAAAATATTTGTGAAATAGAAAATGAATTAAAAACTATACCTCTTTATTTTTTTAATTGCATATATTCACTAGGAGCTTTACATGCAGTCTAAAATAAAAAAAAACACTACATTTTTTCGATTTCTCAATATTTAAAGCCAGCACTAACATTCGCTTTTCCAGGTTTACTAAGCGTTTTCGTATTAGATCTGTAAGAAATTATAATTACTGAGTCGTGTCACCCAAAGCGGTTTATCATCGACAAACCTTCGCATGAAATGAACGTGAAAATAAAAGGAAAAAAAGAGCATCGTGCTATAAATCTTCTCATATTCCTTTTTCAAACTCAGCTTGTAGAGAATTATTGTATTAACACTGCGAAAAACTAGCTAATGTTTTGGGTCTCCTAGCACAGGTATTTCATATACTTAAAGGGAGGCCCTTGCGTAAGATTTATTGTAAAAGTTTTAATGTGACAATGAGAAAAAAAATTATTTGAAAAATTTAAAATACAGGTTCCTAACAAATTGAAGTTATTTGCGCTTTTAATCGACAAGTAAGTTGCTTGGAAAATAGGGGCGTGGGCGTGGTACTAGTAGTTTCGTTATTTTAACTGTTTTTGAGGTTTCCGTAACTCATAAGGAAAAGCAGAACCCTTATAGGACTTAACCCTCACTTTGTTGTCCGTCCGTCCGTCTGTCTGTCAAAACCCTTTATCTATAGAACGCGTGGAGGTATCGAGTTAAAATTAAAACCATATACTCAGGTCTACAGTCCCTTGAAGCTGTGAAAAAATCAAACTTCTAATTTAACGTAAAAAAAGATACGGCCGTTTATGCCGCAAAATACGTATATTTTGATGCTCTCATGGGAATCTAAATTTATAGAGTATTTTCCGTTGACCTAGAACTCTGAAATTTGGCAAGTAATACCGTTTTATACTACAAGTGTAGGGAAAAATCTGAAAACTATACATTTGCAATTAATTATAATATGTACCTACCTACAAATTCGTACGAAACCCTCGGTGGGCGAGTCTGACTCGCACTCGTCCGGTTTTTTTTAAGCAAATTTATTGAAAGTTGTCGTTTTTTTACAATTTAAGTTACAATGAAATTGGATAAATGTTTAATGTGTATAGGAATTTTAACCCGAGAAAATATGGGAGTCTCTTGTTATCCCTGGAAAACTAATATAGGAAAGCTACATAGCGAATTAGACGAAGCGAGCTAGAAGATTAGTTTATATACCAACTTCTTATCCTGGAAAAATAAACATGAAACACCTTATGGGAGGCAAAAAGGAGATAAATAGGAGTATTTATCTCCTTTTTGCCTCCCATAAGGTGTTCTTTCGGATTCAGAAAATACGAATGCATGATGCATTCGTATATAATATATTAAGTTAAATTATATATTAAGCGGTGTATTAATACAATTAATCATATATTAATCCTCCCATGATATCGAAAACAATAATTAGTATTTCACCGAAATTGGACAAACAAACAAACTCTTCGAATGTACACTATGCACAGCGTTATTATTATTTTACAATTAGGTTATTTTTTAAAAACTTTTACCCAAAACAATAAACTTTTGGGGGAATTATAAAACACAAGACTGAGGCGGGGAGGTGTCCGGAGCTATGTTTTACCAGTGAAATCAACTAGATGGCGTTAATGGTTTCAGCACAATCGCGAAGGGTCATCTTAACCCAGGGGATCAACTGGTACTACTTTCCCTATTTATTAACTTAAGTTTACGTATTAACATAGCATTACCTATTATAGATAATAATAGGTTACATATAATAGGAATATTTTATTGAATAAAGACTTAGATTAGATCTGTTGGTCTGTAATAACGTTTGAACTTGATATACTCAATAACCATGCAAGAGCTGTTTCTATATATTCTAAAGTATAAAATCCACCCATATCGATCGCAACATACGCATAAAACGCAGCCTTTAGTCGTGCTAAGTAAAACGATTGAAGTCCATCAGTGTTACCCGGTAAGGGGTCGTGGAATCAATACCCGTGCCCGTGGAAACATGTGCCGACACAAACTATTACGTAAATATTTTTCTAGGCTTGTGACGTAGATGTTCGTGTGTAAAATAAAGCACGGTGATATTATTCTAAATGATTTTTTATAATCTTCAGACATGGTACAGGTCCCCATGGCTAAGTAATATCTATACTCAATACTCAATTCGTTTATTGCGCCCCACATTGTTAACAGGTGTTAAAAAATAAATATAAAAGTATCAATCATGGACCCTGTCGGGCACGGCAATGTAGGAGAGAGGAGGAAGGCTTATCTAACTATGCTGATCAACTGATTATCAAGGTTAAGCTGTGCTTGCCGCGGTCAGTGTGTGGATTCATGCGGACCATTCATGGAGTCGCTGATGCTGATATTCAGGTGTATCTTGTTAGACTCGTAGCTGACCCCAACATAGTTGGGAATACAATAGGAGGATAAGAGGTATATAAAGAATACTTACCGATGACTTTCTTGTAATTTTTTGGAAATCTTAACTTTATAGAAAACATATTTTAAGAAAGTTCTAAGTACTTCTTATTTTTAATAATTGTATTTCAGCTGTAGTATGTCTATGACCGTGAGTTAGATTTCACGCCTAAACCTTGCTAATAGGCTATTAGGTATAAACTGAAGGATTTGCTTAGTTATCTTCCTTTATACCATTTGGGCTTTAGATATAATATCGACAGTTAAACGATCAAATAGACCTTTGCAAGAAAATGTCTATACGAAATACGATTTATTCAACAATTGGTCCAAAAATAGACCCAAAACAATTTCCTTTCCAGTCCTTACAAAATCTATACCATTTCGCCTGTATTCCCGGAAGAGGTTGAAATTCTAAATTTAATATCGAAGAAATAAGTAACTGTCATGGTATTACATGGTACCTATTACTAGTTTTATCTTCATCACTCAAAGTTGTGCTTTGGAAGCACAATTCTGGAAGTACTTCACAAATGTACTACCAGAATACGCACATGAAATAAGCCTAAACTGTATTGAACACGTTTCGATAAAAAAATATTAACGAATATATCCCGCGGGGCATTGCATCAATCAATCGAATGAAATGGCTTTAAAACTTTTTGATCAGTGATAAATGGTCGATTCGCGCCTGGCACTTGTCGAGCAATGCAAAGCTGCAAATTCGCGCCGCCGTATAATTGAAATATATGAAAAAAGTTGTAGTGTCATGTTTGTTACTAGCGCTTATAAGCCGTGCGAAACATATACTATCATGCTTGTATTTGCCGAACGGTTAGACAGAGGTGTACTTATGTAAATCTTTCAGTTCTCTAGTGTTCTTACTGTGAAGTTTAAAAATAAATAGGAGCTTTAATGTGTGACATTACGTTTTTTTATAATAGGACAAGGCATCATAACGAAGGTTATTATTGTCAGGTCAAAAACTTCCAAAAATTCAAAATTATTGTTCATTCTCAAAGGTGGACAATTATATTAATACCTATAAAATCATCGGTTATATAGCATCGGTCTTTAATATATTTATTTATTTAAATTGGTTCATTACACATGTGTTAGAGGGCTGCGCTTGTGAGCACTATACCATCGAGCTTACTTAGTTACGAATATTGAGACTATTTCGAATAAATATTATACATGTAGGTGTACATGTATTAGTAGTAGTGGTAGGAATAGTTATTAGTGAAAATAATAATGTTGGTCCATACGAGTAATACTTAACACTGACAAACTAGTATCAAATCGAATATCGGTCATCTTACCTAGATAACAGTAACACCGCGGGACATAACTAGTTCTTAATACCTATTGCATTTTTGACCTTCCGCCATTTTCATACTCTCCATTCAACAAGTTTATTTTTTTTTTTTAAAGCTTACTAGCAATGTGGGTCGCACATTACTAGTATTCTTGTTAACCCCTCGTGCTAAGCGAAATGCTTGTGTTACGAGTGGGTTCACGTCGGTAGTGCAATGGGTGGGGTTCGAACCGACAACCACATGATTGCAAGTCCGACGCCCTAGCCATTAGGCTACCGCCGCTTATTAAATTTTTATATGTTATAGTCTAGTCTTTCTGAAAGTGAGTGATAAGCCCTCTTGTGACTTCAAGAAAATTAGTAATATCAAACATTTAAAATAATATTTACATGCAATAAACATTACAAGATGTTGTAAGTGTAATATTTCTTTTTATTTTTATGAATGCCCCTTGTGTGACTTGTAATTGAATGAACATAGAGTATAAATTCAAATATCACAAGTAAAATTTTTCATAGTTTTTAATATTAAAGAAATATATACTAAGATTATGTGTAATGTGCACCCTAAAGGTTTTCCTGGTACTATTACCTACCTGGTATATTATCTGGGTAATATCTTCTGTCCCATCTCTTCTCATCCCACGCTGATTATACAGTGTCGTAGTCACCGGGTCGTACGTATTAAAGCAATAATACTCACGACCCAGGGACCACAATCACCGAGTGAAGATATATGGTGAATAATGGCACTCCGCTTCTTTCCACACATAACGTTATACATAATAAATACGTTACACATTACGTCTTTCCCCATGCTGTTTATACAGTGTCGTAGTCACCGGGCCGTATGTATTAAATATAATAATACCCACGACCCAGGGACCACAATCACCAAGTGATGGTATACGGTACTCTGCTTCATTTTATAAAGTAATGATGCAATATTATATCATAATAACCAATTTTTCTCTTCGCGCGCTGGTTACTCAGTTTCGTAGTCACCTGGTTGTACGTATCAAAATACCATATGGATAAGCGAGCAGAATAATCAAATGATGTTGCTATTCTGCTTATCTAGACAGTTACACAATGTATGTGTACACACACACATAACACACACACACACACACACATACGCACGCACGCACACGCGCACACACACACACACACACATACATACATACGCACACACACTTACAATAACCACTGCTTTATTTAAGTCCAAAATTTAAATTATTGTGGTACTCTTAATTTTATCATTAGTAAACATTAATCTCATTTTTAGTAGGTATTTAATGTCTGAATAAACCGATTATTCTCTCTTCAAGGGTGCCGTGGTGATCTGTAACACAGGCTTTACCTTTCACAGACACTAGTCTCTATTTAAATTGTTATTATTGTGATTCGTGGTGTGCGGTGATGAGAAAATAAATTTATATTGTTATTATTATATTCATTGATAAGTAAATAAGAGATTTTCTTACGCGAAAATTGAAAAGTGTTAAAATTGTGTTCTGGTTACGTTTTTGATCATTTTATGCAGTCTCAATGTGGTTACTATTAACAACTTAGACTTAATTTTAGCCTTTACTTATTATTGGATATTATTTGCGACGTTGTTCAAATGAATTAGTATTATTCTTTGTACCTGCCTTATTTTGGAAATAATAGCGATACAGCAGCTCTCACCCCACATATGATGTGATACTCAATCATACCTGTTACTATTTTTTACATCAATCTGTTAGTTTTTTTCGACATCTTGTTTTTTTTCGGAATATATATATACATACCTACCCAATTTATGTTTCTATTGGGTTAACCTTGAATAATAGCGTGTTTATTACTAAATTGATTACCCGAGATAAGTAGAGGTTTCCCGTATTTTTTGAGATATCCTCACGCTAGTAACGGACTACATATGTTTGTACCAAGTTTCATGCAAATCAGTTTTGTAATATACATTTATTTTTAACTATAATATAAATGTATACAGCAAAGTGAGTAAAGGTCCCGGAGCATAAGAACTACCTATATATAGGTAGGTACTACTTAGGTACTTTAGGTAGGTAAACTAAAGAACAAAATTTTAGAAAATGACGGTACCGAATCCTCAAAGACTCTTTTCTTATGATAATTTAAGCTTTATATAAATAAAAAGAAAAATATATTAAATATTTTCTAAGAAATTACTTTTGCTCAGACAGAGAATAGTGCTTCTAAAGGCATCTTTGCCGTTTTTGTATAGACAGGTATAGGCATCCCATTGGATATAACATGAGTATATTTGAACAATAGGAATATGCATGTCTTTTTTTATATTTATAAATCAATAGTTTACATTATTAAAGCACCGTAAAAAATATTATTTCTTTGACAAAAATATTAATATTTTAATCATAAAAATAAATATTCAAAAACTTCAATCAGATACGACAGATTTAACTATGGCCATATTGGCCGCATAGACTTTCACGTCAGTTTCCGCAAAAACAGTTACTATTTTATCGTTTTTAAAATTTATTGATCATTTTAGCCAATCATTTATCTATATTTTTAAGTTTACTGACTAATTCGAACATGAAGTCAATTTTATACCTAGTAATTACAAACCTAAACGTTTACGGTGACGTCATGAGAACGTTACAACGTAGACTTTGTCGTAAGTTCCGTTTTAATTATTTAAATATTCCGCGCACTTTTTCTACTTTTAAATGATTAAATGTTGCTGGAAAAACGATTATGTAAAAAAATCATGGCATGGACATCATTCTCTATCAATAAAGATTACAAATAAAAATATTTTACTCAAATTTGAACCTTATACATATTCCCTATTTGCAACATGACGTGCTATCAGCACTGAACACCGTTTAACTGAATAGAATTGTAGTCGTCAGGCATAAACTTATAATAGAGCGCTGCAGGCGGGAAGCAAAATTGGATGCATCTATTTTCCACCATGTTAACCAGAAAATTGGTTACGTAGTAAGAGATATTTTGTAGAAAATTTGTTGTGATCGAAGTTTGAAGAAAAGTTTGTCAATTAAATGATTACCTATAGTTACTTACGGAATTTCAATAATTTTTGTAAGGTAATTTAAATAATGATTTATTGATTCTTTTGTAAAACTATATCTACTTCTTCATGTGCGAGAGCAAACTATGCGTTACGTCGTAGAGATATGGATAAAAGAGGCCGTAACATAACGTATTATTGAACTTTTTGCGATAGAGAGAGTTCTAAGTGTTAAATAGCGCCCTCCATTACTCATAACTTAAAAACTGAACTGACCGAACCGAACTGCGTTAATAACATCACCGTATAGTAATAAGTATATATATTGAAATTGAAATAAAATAATATAATAAAAGAATCGTGTATTTCGAAAAGTTTTTAGTTATATGTGACTGCTGCCTGCGGTTTCACACGCTTCCCAAAAGGATTTACTAAACCCGGCTTCTAGACGGCGCATCAAGATGATATATGCGCCAGATTTTAAGTTAGCAATACGACTGTGCAAACCGCATCCAATTTCATGCAATAGTTTTTGCGTGATAGGCGTACAAAAATACAGATAAAATAAATTTGGCTTCTGGTGCTCTAAACCCCCCATATAAGTTTCTCTTTATTACCTTTAATGTACAGACATCGGCTCGTTGCAATTTTATTATAGGTATAGATATTCTATACTAATATTATAAAGATGTAAAGTTTGTGAGTTTTAATGTTCCGTGTAATCTCCGGTACTACTGATCCGATTTTGAAAATTCTTTCACTGTTATAAGGACGCTAGATACTTTTTATTTAGGTAAATATATATTTTCAATAACACGACTCTTAGGAATAGGGGGCAACGTGCGTGAAACTAATAAAAATGAGTAACTACCATCATAACAAGAATACTAGTAAATGTGCAACCCACATTGCTAGTAAGTTTTTAAAAATAACAAAATATATGTGTTTAGGTATTTTACACTAATTACCAGTAGCTTTATATGTACAAATTATTGTTCTACCTGTAAATATACCAATAACGCCTAACAGCTATCATACAGTATTAAAGACCCCTTGCTTGGACCCATTTGAACCGGCCAAGCGTAACCGCAAAGCTACCTTCTCCAATTACCGGACAAATTCGCAAACGGTTGACCCCGGCGGCAGTGAGCCTTAACCCAAGGCCTACTATGAACCTCCTCCTATCTCCGGATATTCAATAACCCAGTGCGTCACTAATTGCTCCCGTGAAGTGGATTGTATAAAGAGATATCTGTTTCCACGGGCCAAATAAGGTCATTTGTCAATAAGGTAGCAGTTTCAAGGATAAAAAATTAACATAAATAAAAAAAGACGATGTAGTGACACATATTGAAAAGAATATGCTCAGATGGTTTGGACATGCTAAAGGAATAAATGAAAGACGATTAACGAAAGGAATTTATAAAGGGAATATCAGTGGCAGCGTCGGTAGTGGTCGCCCTGGTAGGAAATGCCCCGATCTTATTGGCGAAATCCTTCAAAAAGGTAAGGTGCGTAGCACTCGCAACCGGCGTGTATGTATGAGAAGATGTATGAATGTGGAAGACGCAAAAAAGTATACAAGAATCGTAGCAAGTTGCAGTCTATAGTTTCTGCCTACCCCTGTGGGAGAAAGGCGTGAGTGTATTTATGTATGTAAATTAAATTATTTATAAATTCAGCTTTTGTTATGTATGGCGTAAGCTGTTGATTCAGGGAATCGAGTGTAGCAGCAATATGTACCGTATATGCATTGTACACTAAGAACGTTTTGTTAAGCTGTACGGTTATAATAAATATTATGATTGGATATAAAACCTAAATGTATCTTTGTATGTTTGTCCTCTATGCGTTCCTAAACGTGAATATACGTGCCAGGGAAGGCTTATAAATAAAACTTAAAGTAAAACTTAAACTTGACTACGAAAAAAAATCAACTGAAAAGTATAAAAAAAGAAATCTTTTATGCCCACAAACACTGGTATCCAGTTTATAGCCGTGGTCGGCTATTATGACCTGTAGGTGCAATGTTAAGTATAATTAACGTTCCTTTTTTCGTAGGTGGATAGATAGACACATTTCAACGCACGCCGGGAACAGATAGTATAAATAAATACCTAATTACCAAATAAAACTAAAATTCTAAAATTATACCTACATAATTCGTTACCTCCTAATTGCTGGTTAAATGGTAAATTGGATTTACACGGACGGTTGATAGCCGAAATATCGGATATTAAGTATTCAATTGGTGCAAAGGGTACGACGGCAAGCAGGCATTCCATTTGATTGAGCTGAAAGCAACACGGCAGCTATTAATCGACATGCCGATGCGGTGTCGTACCAATGCGGTGTCGTATCAATGCGATGTCGTATCAATGCTTTACGTTTCTGTTGAGTTGCACCCGTTCAGTGTCGTAAGTAATTATTAAGTAGATGAATGAATGAAATGATGAATATTATGATAACGTACGTCGTCTCCGTTTGAGTTAACCTTTGGGAATAAGTGTTATCTACGATATTAAATATGTAGGGCCAAGTTCAAATTGAAATGTACCTATCGTATTTGTATATCTTCCTTCTACTCTATAGAATATGTAATTGTGAAATTTTCATTATGTGAGGTAAGTATAAACGGGAGATGAGTATTGTTAAGACTTATAATCCTCCAAGCCTGTTCCCAATTATGTTGGGGTCGGCTTCCAGTCTAAACAGATGTGGGTCTTCCCTGATAGATATAATCTGGGTGTCTTTAAATCACGAGTGAATCGGTTTCTTCTAGACAAGCGCGCTCCAGTATAGATCGCAGTATCGCTCAACATCATGCGAACTCGCGGTCAAGCGACTGCAGCGAGCGCAGCTTGACCTTGTAGATCAGTTGAACAGCTTAGTTATTACTTAGCCACGAGCCCCTCAAATGATTATTATGACTAGCTGTGTTTAAATAGCCTCTACTCATAAATTAATGGAATTAAAAATATTTGAATTAACTTTATATCGGTACCTAACAATAAGTAATTTATTCTTTTAAAAAAATATAATACCTATATATAATTGACTATATTTTTAAACCAGTAATTATTTTATATGTATGTATGTAGCAGTACATGTCTACCTAACCCTCCGGGGAACACAGGTGTGATGGTATGCTATATTATTTATGTATATCTTAAGTAAATATTTAAAAAGAATCGTTAATTATAAAAAACTTTCATAAATCAAAGTGTATAATATACATTTTTATTTTTTATTTTTAATGCAATATTGGCCATATTGAATTGTTTTACTATTGTTGTTATAATTTTTATTTATTTAATTCTTTATACACAAATAATGTATAAAGGCGGACTTAGGTAATGCCTAAGGCATTTTCTACCAGTCGACCATAACAATTTCATCATTAATATTCAGTTAATTTATGATATTAGTCATATGCCCAAGTCCGGCAGTGGACTGATATAGGCTGATGATGGTTGTAGATTTTTTTTACCGAAGTTTTTCATAGAAGATTATTTGATAATATCAATATTTAAAAATAATTGACTAACTTAAATACTATAGTCATGATGGAGTACACGAACCAATAAGTTAAGTGTCGAAACAATAAGATTAAGTAAAATTATTGTGAAATATCGCGCGGAAAAGGAAAGTAACTATATTTATATTTTTTTAGTTTAATTGGTTATAAAAACCAATGGGATTACAAGGAAATATGTAAATTATTATTATATAGATACCAGCGAAATGAGGTAACGACGAAAACTTTATTTTCAAAATTTTTCTTTGCTTTAAAAAAGAGCTTATTGATTTACAGACTTACAGGTGGTTAAGTTACACCATAGTGTTGTAGATTGAATTTAGAAATTGTTGATTCTTTGAAATTCGAAGAAAGCTTGTAAATGGGCTTGCAGTAACGAGCAAAAGCGTTTTGTTCAATTGAGAAGGAATTTTTAAGTCACAAAACGGCCCAGAAGTTTACAAAAGTTGAAATTGGGAAATGTTGTTGACAGATAAAAAGGAATAAGGGTACTAATAATAATGTACTTAAATTGTAAAAAGGTTTCATTTAAAAAAATGATTGACTATGATTGAAGTATCGGGGACATATTTGTGTCATTTATTATATGGAGAAATGAGGTCGAGTTCTGGCAACGGGTATAAAAAAGACGTGCGTCACTCATACTTAGTGCTGTTTGGCGCGCTGAAGGCGCCTTCGATATGGCACCGTGCCAACTTCCATGAGCTTTTGTCACATCGGTAGGTAACTGTTGCTCAACTCAAAGAACTACATGTGCCACGACTGTAACGTGTTTCCGAACTTATCCGATGCTTATGCTTTACGATAACTGAAAAAGCCAACTACTATACCAATGTTTACAAAGTTATAAAAAAATGTAAACTAAAAGGCAAAGAAATATAAAAATCGCACGCTTAGCTGATATTAAATTCGCAAAACATCAGACAATCGCAAAAAGCATTATTATATCGTAGGTAATATTCTGTGGATATCGTGTGGAGTTGTTGATTGTCAGTGTGTTGAGCGTCGCATGCGCGGGACCTTGGCACTAATTGCGACCGTACGGGGCCTTGACACCGGCGGCCGCGACCAGCGCTGACACCTGCGGAGGTTTCTTACCGTTATAGAGGAGCGTCGGCTCAGGGTCCCTGGGCGAAGGACCAGGCGCGGTGGCGGCGGGCGCGGGGCTGCGGCCGCGCCCCTCGCCGACCACGTCGATCTCCTCATCGGACTCCTCGGCCAGCTCCGTCGCCGGGGCCACCTTCCACTTCTTGGCCATGAGGCAGCGCGGCATGACGGCGCCTGCATCGGCCTCAGCGCGGCCGCATCAGCGAGAGACAGACGAACAGAGAAAAAGAGAGAAAAGAGAAAGAGCGGCGCCCCGGGCGAGCGGCTTAGCGGGCGATCGCGCGCGTCCTCTTGCGGTTGTGGGGACCTGGTGTGAGGGTCGTGCTTTATATAGACCGCGGGGTGTTGCGCGCGCCACCGCTTCGATCGGTATGGGTAGAGGGGTGGCCGCACAACGCCGCACAAACTTTGCCCGCCGCGCCAAGTTGGAGCGATACTTGACGGAGCGAGCACCGAACCCTACACATGATCAACCAGTGGACCCGAATCCACCCTGCACACACGCGACTCGCTTTGATTACCCGTTGGAGATAAGGTTATAGCCGACCGTCGAGAAAATCGCGGCGCTCGAGGTAGCCGCGCGATGAATTCTTTTATTTTCTTTTCTATAGTTTGTCTGAAAAGGAAAATAAAAGAGAATTCAATAGATGTTCTTTTTAAAGTAGATAATAAAGCATTGGATACATGGAATTATTCAAATTTGGGTTCGTACTTGGGAATAATAATAAAAAAGTTTTGAATTGGACTTAAACTAAATACAAAACTAATTTTAAAACTTTTTTGTGTATTGTGACGAACTTTTATATACAGTTGTAGTAGGTGTTGAGTATTCCTAGAGGAACGCAGTCGAGGAAATACAGCAGGACGTGTATTGTAACATGAAAGGGAAATTCAGCTACGATGAATACCGCAGCTCGCACGGTGCCTTCCTCTGGCATCCCGAGAGACAGGGAAATGGTTAATGGAATAATACACTTATTCTTTACCAACAGAGTCACAAGTATCAATGAAAGCGTTCCCGTTAACGTAAATTTATTTTGAGGAAGTATTTTTGCTAGCTGATTGATAAAGCCTAGTAGTTTTCAAATGTTTTGTTATTCTACGCGAGATTGCTGCTCATATATGTATTATATTTTCATTCAAAATGATCAATTGATCCATAAATAACAAGAAATACTTAGATTTGAATTTATAGAATAGACAATACTCTAGCTTTTTCTTATTCAAGATGGAATGCATACATATGTGTTTTCCAGTATATGTTTACATTGTTTCTTATCACATTTTCGAACTTTAATCGACTACGAGTAGAAGAACCTGAAAAACTTTTTACAGACAAGATAACATTTTAACTTTTTTATTTTAAACTAACAGACAAATCATGTCAAATATTTATTTGCATAAATATATGGCTACAATAATATAAAAACTGCATGGTTATTTCAAACTTACAAAACGTAAGTCATAGTTTGCAAAGTTGATTCAGGAATTGAATTTACTAAAAAATCACAAGACTACTGCGGACTTAACTGGAGACCTAACTCTGGCAAGAAGCCAGTTAAACGATAGATGAAGATGACTGGGCCACAATGGGACTGAAAACGGTGAAATAATAACAATACGTGAACATCAGAGTAACACCTCGCATACATTTCATTATATATATTTTTTCTATGTCTTCAAATATTAATATGCTTATATATAATAATTGCTGTTAAATTTTGATAGTTTAGTCTTAAAAACTTAAGTTGTCTTGTTAACCTAACTTGGGCTTTTAAAAACTTAACTCCCATTAAATTGCATCGCGCATTGAATTAAATTCTAATCAAAGCATTTATCGTAAAGTTTTTCCAGTTATTAACTATATTATATTAAATAGCCAGTGACATGAATAGAATAACTTAAATTGTAAAGTGTTCAAAACTTAACTGACCAATTTGCAGCAATAATCTGCTACTGCAATACTGAATATTAACTAAGCGAAGTTGATTTTCACTTCTCGCTGTTACTACGCCGAGATACTATGAATTCATTCATCTCAACCGAACGCGGTTTTTCATTCATTAAAGCCGTGGTTTTAGTTCACCGTCGGACTATTTTGAGAGAAGTTCAACTTTGACCTAGAACTTTACTGGTACTTTGAGACGCGGTGAAAGTCTGAGTATTGGTACACTTTGTTTAAATAGATAGAATATTCTTTATTGTACATCATTATTATTATTGTTACTTAGTTGTAGAAATCATATTCGTTTCAATAGGTACTATGGTGGTCTTATCGCTAAAAGCGATATCTTCCAGACAACCTTAAGATGGATTTTAAATAGTAGGATAAATAAGGGGGGGAGGGTAGCCGGTGGTCTACTGTTTACAAAAAAATCTATAACTACTTACACTATACATTATAATACTTAAATATAAACATAATAAATAAATACATACACATTATACGAGTATACATACATAAGTATATTAATTATAATTAATTAAAATACTTATGTATGAAAAAAAAAGAAATACAAAAAGTCAACTCTTGAACATTCTTTAAATTTCTTCGCGTATATTTCCAATATAATAATACTTACGTCGGAGCGGGTCAGTACGAAGTGTGAGGCAATATTAGATTACAGTAAACCGATCGTGGAAACCGAACGCTTTCGCAACCCATCCTTTGAATGCTGTATTCCTAGTATCCAGATATCCAGAACACGCAGCCGGAGTCAATGCGATTTACGTAATAGGATTTGCTGAACGTAAGTAAAATACTAAAATCGAACACCACGATTCAATTTTAACTTAATATTTAGTTTTGGTTTTATTAGTCATACAAAAATACAAAATTGATTTAATTATTTGGAAATATTTGTGGTGTAAGACTTTAAAACGAGGTTCACTTCTATATCCTGATTGTGTCACGCTTTCTCAAAATTCAAAATCTTACGCTAGCCGCCAGTCTCCGAAATAGCGTAACGACTTAGGTCAAATTTGGGCATAAACCTTCAATATCCACACTTCCTGTTATCGCAAGTAGCAGTGAAGATTGTAACATAATTTATTTAAAAAATAGTGTCCATGGATTTTCTTGCCTGATTTTTCTCTATACGATCATCCTTTTGGAACCATGCAACCAGAATCATAATGTTCCATAAATGCTTGTAAAAGCTTATTTGAAATAAAAACTTTTCATCTTAAACTTGAAATTGCATAGCCCCCCCCCCATACGACGGTATTACTCGTAGAAAGTGGTGCTTCATTCAGCAAATCACGTAAAGGCCTCTGTGCTCATAGGTTTTGCATTGTGCCTGTAATTGGTAACTTTACGGGTGAACCCGGTTATCAGAAGGCAAGTGCCGCCAAATTATTTGCAATAGGTATAATTACGCAATAACATTTATTAATTATTGCAACAATGAAATAACTTTTAATGTATCAAATTTACCGCTGCCACTAGCTGAGCGATCGGCTTCTATGCTGCATGTCGAGGGTTCGATCTCCGCACGAATCAAATAACTGTATGACCTACAGGTAGTTGTTCCGGTTTGGGTGTTTGTGTTAGTATTAATTTGTGTTTGTAAGTGCACCTATGATACAGGAGAAAATCAGGAGACAAGTTTTTTTTTATATTTCCGTTTTTCCCGCGTTTTGATACTTTATTGTACAGAATTCAGATCCATATCGTAGCCACAGTTATTATAGTTCTTACTAGCACAAATCATTGATACAGCAAATAATATTGCCCCGTGGAAGCATCGAGATTCGATCACTCGACCCGTAGCAGAACGCTTAAGGAATACCTCAGTTGGCTTATCGACGCTTAACCAATGAGAAGCACAAATGACTGACTCCAATTGGTTCCTCTGCCCACAACATGGACCACGGTTGGATTAATCTACGTTGCTGTCGTTCTTTCTAATAATACCTGAAATCAAATCAGTTTATTTGATAAGATTTGAGGCTAAATTTATCTGTACCGTGATTGATCTGTGTAGGGATTTCTCCCTTTCATCATAGTGAGGAAAAGCTTTTTTTAATTGCCTGTTAGTCTATTGGTCCCATGCGCGGCTGCTATGTCTGCTAGTCCTGGGTTCGATTCCCAGGTTGAGTAAAGTAATATTGTGTTTTTCTGTGAAATTCTCAGTAGCAACGTAAAGTTGGGATTTCTGGCCGGACAATGTCAATAGGCTCACTCATTATTACTTGGGACCTAAATATAGATACCAGCGAACCGTAAATATATATTAGTACAGCTCTGCCTTACCCTTCGGGGAATAAGGTGTAATGGTACAGTATGAACATAATTTCTTAACTGAAATACCATTAGGTACTGCAATTCTGCATTAAGTTGGACTTAGTTATAGCAGAAAAAGAAAACTGTCATGAATAAGACAGCAAAGCGAATTCAAAGTCCAGTTCATGTTTTAATAAGCGCAGCCTTTAAGTTAATTAATGAGATTCATTTCAGTAATCTAGACATTTAATTAGTTGAATAGAATTCTAATTCATAAAATTTGTCTGCCTCATTAGTCTAGTGGTCCCAAACGCGACTGCTACGCTAGAGGTACTGGGTTCGATTCCCTGATCAAGCAATGTGTTATTGGATTTTTCTTCTTAGTAACAGCTTGGATTTATGCCCGGCTAATGGCAATAGGCTCGCCCCCTATTACATGGGACCTAAACATACCGGCGAACTATGAGTGTACATTAGTACGCCTCTGCCTAAGCCTTTGGGGAAATCAGGCGTGATGGTATGTTATTAAATCTTCATTATTATGTGTTTTTATATATTGATATTCCATTAGTCTAATTAACTACGAGGCATTATTATTTTGCGGTAATTTTTTCCCTCTTTGTGACCATAGGTACACTATTAGAGCTTATACTTCTAGCTTTATAAAGATACATCGATGGTTTTGATCTAAAAGTGCTTATCGGTGAACAGTTTTACTATTCTATATTTTTTTTTTTGCATCAATCTTTCATTTCCAAAGATTGCTATCCTTTTTACTCATTGCCAAAACTAATATCTTAACTCCTAACTTACCTTTGTAAATACTTACTTACTTACCTTGTAAAATGGAAATAAATATTTTTTCATAATAATGTTGCCGCGCCAATCGTTAACTGATTAAAAGCTTACAATCATTTTCAACTTGTTACTGCCATTCAGTTTTGATGTTTCATTAATTGAATGTCGGCTACAATGAGTGCGTGGTATTGCCTTCATTTGATTAGTAGTATATTGCAAAAATAAATTATTATTGGTGAAGATAATGATTAAAAAGTTTCTAAAAGCATGTATATTTTCTCATCATCTAAGTTTTTCTAGTTTTACAGATATAAATTGTAATGGAAATTTCGAATAAATAAAGTAAAAAATTCAGTATCAACGATTCGAACCTGCAGCCCTCCGGTTAGGTACCATATGCTTGAGCCAACTAAGCTACCGAGACCACTGCCTTATTCTAGTTTTCTTTGGTTTAATTTGCGTGTATCAATCTCTTAATCTAGATAAATTCAGATATTATAAATTATTTAATTATATTACTACATTTATTACAATCATTAACCTAGTTCATTAGCCTAGTGGTTCTAAGCGTGACTGCTACGCAAGAAATCGTGAATTCGGTTTCCAGGTAGAGCAAAGTGTTGTTGGGATTTTCTATGAAATTCTTGCTACTTCAGTAGCAGCTTCGAGTTTGGGATCTATGCCCGGTTAATGGCAATAAACTCGTCGCTATTACATGGGACCTAAACATATCGGCGAACTGAGGATATACTTTAGTACGCCTCTGCCTAACCCTTTGGGGATTACAGGCGTGGTGGTATATTATGCTATATCACTACTTAAGAGTAGTACTCGTATAATTCAACAGTGACAGTAAATACATGACAGCGAACAATAATTTTCCTAAAGGATTTAATTATTCTCTGATTAACTTCCGAAAATATTTCGCACATGTTTTTGAAAGCGGTTTTACTTTTTCTTAATAGTTATTTTATTTCAACATTTTGAGTTACGAGTAGAATTTTACGTATACCTGACGACGTTATTGTCATTTTGTTCTAAATTTTAAAGTTCTTATGGGACCACCTCTGAAGTATGACCTACCGATCAAAAACAGAATCATCAAAATCGATTCATAATTGACGGAATAATCTCGTAACAAACATACAGTGGAATTAAGAACCTTCTCCTTTTTTTATGTCTGTTAAAAAATATAGAAAAATAATATTCATAGTTCCAGCATATGTTTATTCTCATGCAGAATATCATAAGACTGGAATAATAAATCTTTACGGGATAGCCCGCGGCAACCGATTCCCTCGCACAGTTTTCAAACTTCGAATGAAACAAGAACAAACGAGGTTTCATATTCTTAACGCAAACATTAGACATTGAAATTAAACTTTTAAGTACTTTTAACCGACTTAAAAGGAGGTATACAATTTAATTTGAACTTTTTTTGGTATGTAATCTCATTCTACGCAAAAACCGCACTTTTCTTCCTTTGCTCTATGGTCGGAGTCATGGAACTTGAGACCATATTCAACAGAACCCTGACAGCTAGTTTTGTGCTGCCTTAGACCATAAACATGTAAGAATCATTATACTTCTTCACATTTACTTGGGGTCTACACAATATGCTTTTTTTCATACATCTCTATCAGGCGATATTTCATCACTTAAGTCCTAGTAAATTTTCTTTCATCTCTGCACCTCGCTCGACGATTTTCGATCATTTATATTATTAGTAGGAAATTTATTTAGACATTTTTATTCTGGCAAATATACTCAATATTTGCCAGAATAAAAATGTCTAAATAAATTTTGATGAAATTTAGCACGTAGTGCATACTTTTTATCCAAGTTGGACTCAATTTTGACGTCCACACAGACCAAGTCACGCGCTGAAGTTAGTACCTACTAAAATAAAAATAAAATATCGAAATGTAATAACAATAAAATTGCAGATATATGAAGTATTGACTACTTATTGTATCGAGTCTTGGTCAATTAGTCACACAACGTAAAAAAACATGTAACTATGACATAACATTTTACATCATTTTCTCGACGGTGAAACCATTCCAAATACGTACAATTCCGTTTGTAGAATACAAACAATTAGTCGTTATATGAACATTCCAACATTTCGATGAGAAAAAGCATATCAAGTCGTAGTTTCATTGAAATATGTTTTGTATTTTTTCGTATTTCGTGGAAAACAAAGGGGTATTGTGACGGGCACCGGCATTCAGCGCTAACGTCTCTCACTTTTTGCCCGCTCTCGGATCACGAACTCGTTCAGAAATAATTATCTCATCTATTCGTTCATCGTTTCATTTTCTGAAATACGAGTATATGAGCAATCTGTAAAAATCTGCTCAATAAAAGTTGGTATTTGTAGCAACTTATTTCAAACAAAAATAATAAAATGAATAGATGCTGACTACTTTATTAAGACAATAGGACAACAGAGTTCAATTACTCGTATATGTATGGTCCTAGATACAAAAAAACTCTCTCGATGAAAAAAGTCGACTCGTGCGCAGCTTCGCCTGCTTCAATATTCCCGACATTACTGCTGGATTAAAAAAACAATCTTTCATACAATAACGAACACAGCAAAAAAATAATCATCCAATTTGGTGCATTCGTTCGAAAGTTATAATACATACATTTCGGCAATTCATTTTTATTTATAATGGCATTGCGTAGTTAGCTACGAAGAGTGCTACGCAGCGTTCTACGTAGTTAGCTACAGTGTGCTACGCAATCAGCTACGCAGCAGACTGCGTAGTCAGCTACGTGGTGCGCTACGCAATTAGCTACGGGCCACTCTACGTATTATAAAATAATTATGTTATGAGCTATGCAGTTAATTCCACTACAAACTATATTTTTATATTATACTACCTATAATCTACAGTAATTATACAAAGAGGACTGAATCAATATGTCTTCTAACACCATTGTATTTACCTATTTTCAATGAATTAAGATGTAATACGTAACGTAATATAAAAATAATCCTTCCATAAGTATTCCATAAGTATAGAAATATCAAGGATTATTTATTAACGAACTTAAAAAAGAAGGAGGTTTTATGTTCGTCTGTATGTATTTTTTTGTGTATGTTCACCAATATTTTCGTCCGTTTTCCATAATTCTTGAAATTAGGGATCGATTCCAATAATTCTATTTTTGTATGAAAGAGTATACTTCCACAGCTTGAAATAAATAATATAAGAAAAAATTATACACGCCACTAAATATAACTTTATAAAAAAAAAATTTTAGAAGACAAATTCTTGATGGTGGTGTGACATCGCCCAGGATAGATAGAAATCCAGGATATTTTTTTTTAAGATTGAGATTTTTGTTCTTTATAGGATTCAGAAGAACCTGACTGATTGACGTATCAACGCACAGCCGAACCTACAAGAGCTAGATCCCTAAAAGTTTGCATGCTGGTTCCTTTTGCAGGGTTGACGAGAACTAAGAAAAGATTTTTAGAAATTCAATCCCTAAGGTGGTGAAATGGGGGTTGAAAGTTTGTATGAAAGTCCGCACACACTACCATGCGTTTAACATACTCACACACATATACATATTTAAAAAACGACGTTATCGTCAAGATTTATTTAAGTTTCCACAGTAGGTACAGCTGTCATTCGCTGTTGACATTTTGAATTTCTTTTTTCCTTTATAAATTAACCAAGATAGACTAATCATAAAATATGATATGAAACCTCCATGGTCTCGGTACAGTGGGAATAGTATATTTGAGAAACGAAAATTACCTAAGCACACAGGCGAAGGTGCACACGGGAACACGCACGCACGGGTCTCTAGTTATATTATAATCCCCAATTACATTTCATTCTTACTGACTAAACCTTTCTTGATTCGTTCCTTTTTTCTTTCTGTGAAAGCTATCTAAATATCGTCGAAAGTCATAACATAACGCCTGTATTTCCCGAAAGGTTAGACAGAGTCGTACTAATGTACACCCACAGTTCGCTGGTATATTTAGGTTCCATGTAATAGGTGGTGAGCCTATTACTATTAACTACTGAGCTGCTGCTGAAAATTTCATAGAAAAACCCAATATCATTTTACTCAACCTGGAATTAGCAGTCGCGCTCAGGACCACTAGTCTAACGAGTCTGTTTAAATTGATTTAAGTTTTTATAAGATTTAATTATTCATATAGCAATACCAGTTAAGATCAGATCATAACCTTGCTGCCTCATCTCAAGTCTACGTAGGTTTTAGGTGTAGAATTAAACAACATTTCATATCCTACAAGTTTATTTATAGAATTACACACTAGACTTTTAACCTATGGCTATAAGCAAAACTATTTATTGCTGCCATTATTGTATTGTACAACTTTTTGGACTTACAGTAGTGCTTTAGTGCCTTGTAGAGTAATAGTGACTTAAATCAAACAACTTAAGTAACCGATTGTATATTTAACTTATGAGGAATGTGGCCACTGAATTTCAGGCGAAAGACACAATGGAAAAAATAAAATTGTAGACCGTTGCTGTTTCAACAAATAGCCGCTCGATATAGGCAGGTTTTGGGAAATTGAGACTCTGTCTCTGTGGCAAAGGGTCAATTTTGTTATGACAGAAGCCGGAGCAAAAATGGCTCACCTTGACTTGCTACTTTGCAGTGACACTAATAGTGACTGATCATAAATGGAAGCCGGTACGAATCGAGTTGTATGGAGCCTTCGCCACTGCTTTGTGTACCCTTTAGTTTATAGAAGTAAGTATTAAGGTAAGAGTTTAATGAGTGGTAGACGCTAGCGTTTCTGGTATTAGTACCCTCTAGCGGTTACCTAAGGAACTAAAATTTCCATACAAAATATCCAGAAAAGCTAGCGTCTGTTGATTAAACTAAAGAATCTCATCAGAGTCTAATCAGATCTCAAAGTTTTATCGAGAAAAACAGTAACAGTTTCAGTACTTATGTCTCTTGCGCATAACGAAGACAATTCGACCATTTTCCTCATATGATGGAAACTTATAAACATATAATAATAATACACTTTAAGAATTAGAAATAATTTAAAGTAAGCATTTTAATCGATACTCAAGTACTACACTAATGTTTATTGCAAAATTAATAATATCTGGTTTTTATATCAAACTTGCAAATTTCAACATTGTTCTAAATAATCCTTACAACTTGTTCCTGCGATATTTTTATGCTGAGAGAGAGGGACGGCGCTATTAACCTCAGTAGCGGCATCCTTCACTCACAAACAAAATTTCTTAAGGGCTTATAATAATAAATAAAAAATGAGAACAAGTAATGGTTATTGTAGATTACATAATTATATTAATCATTTGCTTAGTGCCTATACGTAAATGCATCAGTTATAGTACGAAATGGACATTTAGACAAATTGTAAACAGATTTGATGGTAACTTACAATGCCTTGGTAACAAGTTGAATATTCTCAAAAAAAATAAATGGACCTCTGATAATAAATATGTTTTAGTAAAGATTTTATTAAGTAAATAGCTTTTAAACGAACGGTAAGTTATTACAAATTACTGAAACCTTACAATTTATTTCTACTGTATGTTTTATATGCATTTCGTCACTATAAATTTTAATTTATTTATATATTTACTTCATGTAAAACAGTCGTTGTAATGTAAATTCGCCATAATTTTGTGGCATTAGGGTATATTTTATACACGAATACAATATTTTAGAATCAAATGTATAAAATTACTAATTCGTTTTTCGTTGTATTTCAAGGAAATTATAGCGGGATATTCATTTTTAATTTTTTTTATGATAAAATTTATCTTTTGAGGATTTTATAAATACTATGATGTTTTCCAAATTTTATTTTTTTATTTAGATTGTACTTTATATAATATGGAAGCCAGTGTATATTTAAAGAATGTCTTGAATTAAATTATTTAATTAAAGGGCTTATAATTTAAAATTAACATGTAAATTTAAAATAATATTATGCCTGTTAAATATTTTACGAATGGAGATTGCATAAATGGAAAGAAAGTATGCTGATTTAATTAAAGGACATGCAACATTTGTTTGTTTACAATATGCTAGTAAGGATTAAATTCAATAATGCATACGTAAAGCAAATTAATAGTAAATTTTGACCCTTATAGAATTAAATGGAAGCCAGCACGAGGTTGAAGGGCGGAAGAGTTAGTACTATTTATTATGTTAGATCATTAATTTTGTATAAATTTTTTATTTCATTTAAAATACTATCCTTTTAAATAACTTTACAAAGAACTGTTTCCGTGTTTTTTTATCAGAAAACTGTTTACTTAACTTTTATTGTTTTGGTGTTATCTGTTTTATAATAAGAAAAATATGAGGTATTTGTAAAATATTATACCTAGTATAATGACTAGTTTTAATAAGCCTAACAAAAATATTACAGTGATCAATAGACTAGCAAGTTAACATTTACGCGTTCATAAACTAGTTTATTTTTTTATACGCACATATAACAGGAACAAACGACGTCCCCTTAAATACCAATAATAACCCCTTTGTTTTTGACGAAACAAACCTACCCCTAACATAACTATACTTAAAAAATATTTAATACGACAAATATCACACAATCACTGAATATCTATTATTTTAAAAGAACCTCATTACTCAGGTTTTAAACTACTTACCGAATATGAAAACCAAAAATTATTACAAAAATAACCAATCAATCGTATTGCAAATATTTTGACAAGTTGACGTAAAAGAAATTTACTTCGATATAATTAATTATCGGCTTTCAGCAAAGTGTCCCAAAGCATCAGATATTTTAATGCACACAGCGAAGCTTTCAACATTATTTAAATAAAACAAACAAAAATATTTGTAACAATGCCTCACCTGATAGTTCCTTAAATCTGATATAGGAATGGCCACAGAAAAAGTTTATCACAATCATGAATTTATTTATTCTAAATGCAAAATGAAGAAATGATTTTTGGACTTTAGGTCCACGCATAACGATTTAACATAATAATGATTTGAGCTCCTCTAAATCGAATTATGGATTTGAATAATCAAATCTGATTATTATTTATTAATTGTGTTGGATTGAGCTATGGATTGGATTGAGCCATAAGCTCCAATTTTGAAATTAATTGATCAACCTGCAAGAAATTGTTTTACAACACTCGTTATTATATTGAGTAATTGGTTCACGCTGAGTGCTGACAATTTCGATGCACGCGGGCCAGTTTTAAAACCTCTGTGGCTTATTACTTATATTGTTCCAATTTTGTTGATTGATTGCGATGGTCAAATAAAGCCATGTTTGTATTAAAACAATACAAAAATAAATGGCTATCCCATTTGGATTGTTGTTGAGATCAGTGTTTTAAATAAGTGATAAATAATTTAATAATTACATATTTCTGAAAGTCTTTACTTTGGAGTAATATCGTAAAATCACTTAATTTATTACAACATTTCACAGATTATTGTCCCATATGATATGCTTTTCATTAATATTTAAAAAAGAAAGTATACTTGAGACGTCGATCTATATTTTAATCTTATTATAATTTCATGTGCATTGCTGTAAATAATGATAAAAGTTATAATAAAATTCTTCGCATGAGTATCGGTAGATATTATTTTATTGTGTGGACTTATGCATAATGAGATGGTTTTATGATGCAGTCAGGCGACTTTCACCTTTATTGCATAGGGAAATTTATAATATCAGTCCAAATTAGCTTATAGGTCCCTAAAACATTGAAATAATTGAATAATAATTTTAAAAAGGCCTAAATTATAATAGAATGAACTCCTTACTAGAGACTTTCTTAATATTACCTATTATTTTGGCTTTATTATTGTTTATAATTACTGTTTAACAAGGTCTACGAATTAAATTAAGCAAATTAATAAAAAACTGCCAAAACTTTAGTATATAATATTACTCGTACATACTAATAGGTATTTCTGCTGTTAGTATATAATTAGAGTCATATGGTAGATACTATGGTAAATATGTTTTTTTTTTCATATATATTCCTATTTTTTAGCAATAACTGGATAAAAAGTTTATTGTAAAATTTTCCCTTAAAAAGTATTCTAAGAATTGTACGAATCATATTGCTTTCAGATTTTATATTTGTTTACAATTTTAATATTATTATGATAATTGAAAATTAGGAATATTATATACTTAGATAATACAGTATGATAACTTATTATTAGAATTAATCGAACCTTAAAACTTAGTTGCTTATCTACGTCTACAGTCGACACAAATCGTATATACCTTAAAAATAAATAAGTATTATATATTTACGTAATATCTTGTATTCTGCTTATATATACAACCTTATTTTTTATATACCTATTGAACTCGTCACTATAAGCAACTTTTAGTATGGGATGGGAACAACGTTGAATTCGCGAAAGAAAACACCGACTCTTACATACATTTTGTCGAGTTAAGTGAACAGCATGTATGTAACAGTAAGTATTTCGCGAATTTAGAATTGGGTCCTATAAAAAATAAAGTTGTATAACTTCCATGTGTAGCGACCAAATATCATTCCTCAAATAATATGCGCATTAAATTAGAGAGAAAAAACACGAACGACTTAGAGCAAAATCATATTTTAACATAAATATGATAACTAAGTTGTTAGTCTATGCATTATAAACCTAACCCATGAGTTGTGTCGACTGGACTCTAAGCCTAACAGTAGTCTTAGATAGCAGCGCCATATTAGAAACATTGCAATGGCTTCAATAACACAAATCTACTAGTAGCTTCGCCGGCACATAACATGTGTTTATCATAAGCTCATCGAGCTCCCCAATAATTGACCAAAAAAATTATTGTTTAATTGCTAGATCATTTTTGGTATATTCATTATTATTTTTATACTTCATGCTTTCGGTACCGTAAAGTCTATCAAACAATTCATTTAGAATTTATTCAAATCATGAATATGTAATATAAGTAACGTATGAGGCATAGGCTTTGGAGACCACAGTACGACGGCCTATATGTATTACACAGCATGTACATTATTCATTATAATTATTGGATGGCACAAACCTAAGATTGTTTTCTTCAGACACAAGGTACAATCACCAACTAAAGTATAGTCTACTCGTAGTATAATTGATGAGTGGTGATGATCATAAACAAAGATGTTTTCATGGCACTGTATGATGCAGAGCGTAATAGTCCCTGCTAAGCTTTGAGAGAAACATTTTGGAAGACATCACCTGACCTGTTGAGATCACACAATTTTCAATATAATTAGTTACTTATAACAACATAACCTCACACTTTTTCTATCAGTCTTCTTCCGAACAGTTTCCCCTGAAACTGCCGACACTTACAGAGTAAAAATCGGCCATGAAAAATTGTTAGAAACAGTTGGGATCTTTATAAAACGTAACTGTTATTTGGATAAGAACAACAAAGTTTTGTATGTAGAGATAGACTTTTAAATGATTCATTTGTTTTATTTCATTTTTCGACACAGTTATAAGTTTTACTTTTGTTTTCAGCTATGGACATAATTATGTTTTAACTCATTCCTTTTCTATTTCATCGAAGATGTGAATTCTTTTCCAGTTATGATTATTAGTAAAATAACGAGAGTATAGCTCTTAATTATATATAGGTTTTTACGACGAATTGACAAAAATGACATAAATTGACATAATAGATTGAAGATTGGCAGCCACCATTATGCAAACCTATCAATTGTAATACCGTGCAAGTACTACATGTGATATAAAAGTGTCCATACTCTAAGGGGTACTGTCACAGTAAACAATTTACATTTATTTTTCTAAACATACAGTACGTTATTTCTCTGCGACAGTACGTAGGTCTACGAATAGAATCAATGAAATCTACCTTATTCATACTATTGAGCAAACGTAATAACTTTTGTTACAATTTTATTTAAACTGCATAACGTGAATAAATTTTTAAATTACTCAAGCATTTCGTTGAATCCTCGTACTTTTGTTAATTTTTTATTGTATATTTTAAATTGAATTTAGGGTACATCTGACACATCTGAGGCAGGATGATAGTTTAAGAAATAAAGTAACCGGAAATTATCGATTGAAGGATTTTATAAATTACTATTATAAGTATATCAAACTGCCTCATTTTCCGTATTACACACAACATAATATACAAACCTTAAAATTAATGAGTGTGGCTTTGATATATTACAATAAGACACGTTTAGCAATCAAATGAATTACCTACAATGAGATCATTCTTTAAATAAATTTAATTAATTACAAAAGGTAAATTACAGAAAATAATATAAAAAGTGATAAACAAAACAAATAGTTAACATCATACAGAAGGAACTTTACAAATACAAATACTTAGGCTTCATCTTACATATGTACCTACAGATAAGCTTACCATATTGATTGTACAATAACGAAAGACATCGTGAAATATCAAATATTCACAATAAAAATGTAACTCTATAAAAATACATCTCTTTTCAAATACTCGCATTCATTGTTTTATCATTCTGAATCTTAACGAACTCCTACCAATCCACAAATTAATAACACTTACTACTAAGAAAATACTTGAGAGTGGTTAAGAAGAGCAAATGAGTGAGTGATACGGAACTTCTTTGCTACAGATATAGGTAAGAACTGTTGCCAAAAGCATGAATGTGGTACATAATAATACCCGATGGATATAATATAGGTGTCTCTTCCACCGCTTCGTATAACTCAACTCTCGTTTGTTTAAAAAGTTATACCTCAATGTATTATTATTGATAGGTAATGGACAACCTTTTTCACGATTTCAATTTATTATAGGAGAGCGAGCCTTTGATTCCGTAAAAAAAATTCGCATCCTATATATTTAGTAGTTCTTAACAACCCGAGGTATCGTCGTCTAAACGTGTTATGTCGTCGTATTGAATGCAGAAGTATCTCATTTATTCTCATATCAAAAATATGTTAAAGAATACATTGAAGCGAGCGCAATGTATTTCTGCGAATTTTCCATTAATTGCCGAAGTACAATTTATTAGTAGATCTTCCATATAAATTTATATATATTCATTTTGATCTTCGGGCGATTAATGTTATGGACACATTGAAATGAAAAAGCTACATAATTTCGTGGTACGCAAAGGGATGCATCCCAGGTCTCGTATTTAATGCATACTTGTCTATTATAATTGTCTGTTACTCGAAATTGAAAATACCTACCACATAATTATCCACGAAAAAGATCTTAATATTTGAAAATATTTTATCCCCTTTTAGCGAAGATGTATGTAGTCACTATGTATTATTAATTGTGTCTATTAAGAGAAGCAGGAAGCGTCCGCTCCCGTTTGTAGCGAGCTCATTCCCATCATATTTACAATCTAAATTGAACCCTAAAATTAAACATTATGCTCGTAACAACTACCGTGTTCAAAGTCTGTTTTTATTAATTTAAATTTTGATCCACACTGTTGTTGAATGAAAATTATTACTTACCACAACTTTACATTTTGAGAATACAGATTCTTGTTCAACGCGATTAATCTAGAGACATCGTGCGTTTTTTGTTCTCGGTTTAACTAGTTCTGTTCAAAATTACATCTTTAACATTACGCAGCTCCCTTATTGTTCGTTAATTTCCTGATTAAAAGTCTACATACGTTCATTATTCATGCGTGCGTAGGTACGCCAAATTACGGAATGTGCGTTTTACATTACACGTAGGTAACATAATTACGTATTAGAGAGATCACTTACAGTCCAATTAGGCATATCACTTGGTCATGAATTAATACTAGCTATAATAATAGTTATTAGATCTCGTTATAAGGTGGGTACGTAGGTACGGGCGCTAGCTCATACCTGGGATTGCCGCGGCCAAATTTACTCGGCGCAAGATTACTTTGCAAAGAATGTCAACAAGTGACATGAAAACTAAGGCAAGACATTATTTTTAACTGTCTTATTACATTATATAAGTATATGTTAGTTTAAAGTCAATCAATTTGGCTATTTATGTACATTAGATAAATTTTGTTTGTTCATCATTCACATAAGTAATTGAATATAAATATAGCTTTGAAATGACTACAGTGATAAGAATATAACAACATTTAACAATTGTTTTGGACTTTGAACAACTAGCGTTAGCGGCGTAATAGTTTTCATGTGACGTTTGTTTCCATCCTGAGCAAGCGTAAGTGTCGTGTGAGTTGTATGGTGTGTGGGGCGGCGGGCGGCCCGGCCAACAGATTGGTCCTCCCGGGGCGCGCGCACTGCTACGCTAACCGTCGCACGCTACTCGTGCGCCTAACTGCCACTCTACACTCGTTACTTTATTGCTCTCTTTGTACCACAGCTCGACGGTTTCATTAAGTCTCTACGTATCACCGTAACTACATCTAATGTCGCACACCACACCCGCGACGCTAACTTACTTTAACGTTACTATGTAAACTTTACGCTACGCTGTAACATTGCAGGCTCTTGCCATAAATTGACACAATTACTTCCGTCGTTGCCGGACTAATAATTGAAAAAATACTATTTATTTTTTATTAAATTTATTTTTGCTTTAATTTATTATCTTATAGAATTATGGAAAGAGCCATAACGGAAAAGGTACCTTAATATTGCTTATTATTCATTCGACGCCGTCGAAACTACGAGCATCTAACCTATAAAATATCTTCATTTTTGAATAATATATAGGTGTAAAGAAGTTCATAGAGAAATTGTTCGTTGCAATGTTTGTAGTATGCGCGCGGCCTCACGTCACTCATCCTCGTCGTTATCATTGTCATCGTCAGAGCGTATGCACGCGACCTCGTGGTGCTTGTTCAAGTAGCTTTTGAGCGCAAAAGACTTGCCACAACGCGAACACTCGTACTTCTTGTCGGAGGAGTGCGTCTGTAAATGCGCACGCAGGTTGGAGCGGTCCGCGAACGCCTTGCCGCACGACGCGCAGTTGTAAGGCTTCTCGCCGGTGTGCGAGCGGAGATGCCCGCGCAGCAGCCACGGCCGCGAAAACTGCTTCCCGCACACGCCGCACACGTGCCCCATGCGGTGTGTTAGCACGTGCATGGCCAGCGCCGGCATGGACACGTACGCCTTGCCGCACTCACCGCAACGCTTGGCCGACACCGAGTCGAGGCTGCGGTGAGTCTGTTTGTGCCGCGATAAATTTGATGATGTCGCGTATCTTTTGCCGCACTCATTACAGTCATATTTGGCAGGTTTCTCTTTAGTAGGAGGCGCCGACTCGCACTCTCGTATTTCTGGTGTCGGTTCTGGTGTCGGTTCTGGTGTCGGTTCTGGTTGTGGTTCTGGTTCTGGTTCTGGTTCCGGTTCGGGCGTCGCTTCTTTGTACTCAATTCGATATTCTGTATGTTGTGGCGTAGGCGGCACCACGGGCGCTTGCTGATATTCTACGTAGCTAATCTGAGTGTCGACAAATTCGACAGGCTGGAGGGGCGTAACAGTTTGCACAGTATGGTAGATAGGTTCCGAAGGTTCTTCAGCCAGTATGTAGATATTGGTTGGTTGTAAGGTGTAAGTGTAGACAGGTAGGATGGGCGTGGGCTCGGGCGCGTGCAGCACGGTGACGATCTGCGTGGCGGGAGGCAGCGGAGGCAGGCTGTGTGCCAGCGACAGCAGCTCGTGTGCCGCCTCGGTGTCGGCCGCCGAGCGCTCCGAGAGCGGTATGCCCAGCTCCGCATATTCGGTGGAACGGGGTTCTGTGAACGAAAATAATTATGCAATTCCAGTCTTCATACCTACGCCAGACGAAGGCTACAGTTTGAAACAACACAGAATTCGTCATATTTAATGTACTTAAACTAAACAAAAGGTATAACAGATATCGCCAAAACAATATTACTCATCTAAGGAATCGAACTCCGTAAGGAGTTACGAAAACTACCGTGAATCTTTTTCTGAGAAGTTTTTTAAGTTTCGAATAAGTTGCTAAAAGTAGGGCTAGTTGCATATCTAAATTTGAAAACTGCGGGGAAAACTACGTTTAACCGTGTTTCAGTTAAACGCCAGAAGTAAACCCAGCTGCAACCGCCCACTGTCCGGCGAGCTCCGCCTTCCGAATGCGCGCGCTTACAGGTAGCCAGGTGATACATAAATATCGCCGTGCGTTTACACTGCATTTAATAAACTGCCCCGCCCTATATAATATTCAAACTAACAGATATTTTCATTATATTATGTAAAATACTATTGCGTCATCTTGTAATTAGTCAACCGTAATCAACCGTAGTCAGCATAAACTGGATATACTATAAATGGCACGATGTGTAGCTGAGTCTCGGTGAAGCATAATTGGGATTCGTCGAAAGGGCATTTTAGCACACCAAAAAGGGAAGTTATCAATATTTATTCTTATAATTGTAATTTCGAAAGTTGTTGACATTTTTACAAGGTTGTAATATTCGCAGATACAAAAGTACTTACTCTATGTATTTTTCTACGTCTTTATAAATACCTTTAAAAGCCAATCTTATAATAACATATCTTACTAATATAATAAAATTGTAACAGGCTGATGTCTATCCATTACAGATATTGAAGATAAATACTGTTTGATCATTGATTGATAATTATATATATAATAACTCTTTGATTTTAATACTCTTTGATCACGCATTCTACCGTGATGCACCTCATTTTTTTATTAATGCACGTAGTGTTCATTTCGAGAAGGTCATACACTAATATTGTACAAGTATGTAGTCGTTTATAAAAATTTGCTTGTGTAGTGTTTTGTCCAGTTTAGTGAACCAATAAAAAAACCGATATGGGGGCTCGTTATTAGAGCAACAGGAGCCGAATTTTTGTCTGTAGGTATGTTTGTACGCGGATCACGCAAACACTACTGCATGTAATTGGATGCAGTTTTCACTGTAAATTGCTGGAGGACTAAATTAAAATCAGGTGCATATTTCATTTTGATATGCTGTCTAGAAGCCGGGTGCGAGTGAAACCGCAGGCAGCAACTACTAAAATAATAAAAGGATAGTCTTTTGTATAGCGGTGGAACTGATTAATATCATATTTTTTATTACTTTGTGGCAAACACTTAGGTACTGCAATGTTAAGATTTATAGTTTACGCTTTCTACAGACCTTGTTATTAAACTCAACAAAATGTTTTCCTCCGGGACTTTAAGTAGTTTTGGAAAGTTTGTGATGCGTACTTACTTATATTGTAGTTAGTGAAGTAAAGAAACTTATAAACTCGGAACTTATGTATAATTATTTGTCAATTGATAAGCGTTTTACTATCAAAACCCATAAGATTAACATGTAGATAAACAAAATTGGGTTCATAAAAGCACAGGTTTTTAGATATGGGCCATTAAGTACAGTTTAATTTTACGTCCGAATCTTCTGCTAAACAAACATAAAGATCCCTATATTTTTAGTCTAAACATAAAATATACCATACCAAATATACGCCTGTATTCCCCGAAGGGAAGCAGAGGCGTACAAGGTTACACTCACATATCGCCGGTATGTTAAGGTCAAGCATAACATAGCAATCGCGGTCTGCACTACTACTAGGCTAATGAAGCCCCAAGTCGAGAAGTGTTATTATTTGTTCAATGAAATTCTCAATAGCAGCTTAAAGTTTGCATTTATGCCCGGTTAAGAGCAACAGGTGAGCCACCTATTATATGTGACTTAAAACATAACGTTCATGTATATCATCTCTGTTAACGTTTCAGGGCAAAAGCGTAATAGTTACGTTTATCCTTTACTAGATTTTCGCCCGCGGTTTCACCCGCTTTTCCCCGTTCCTAAGGGTCGTAGCGTGATATTTAATAGCTTTGAACCTATCTCAGGAATCATTATATTTATTGATGAAAACCGCATGAAAATCCGTTCAGTAGTTTTTGAGTTTATCGTAAACAGACGGACAGACGCGACGGGGGACATTGTTTTATAATATGTAAGGCTATTATATTATTGTAGTCTTTAGTTTATCCCTATTCATCTCAGCTCCACTTTAGTAAATGCAATACGTTTGCATTTGTCGTGCCAACGGAAGGAAATTTATTCACAGACTAAAGTACGGTTTACACCGACCACGCGCGCCGGTCAGTGTAAATCGTACGTAAAGGAAATTGAAGTATTGATACAGTAAAAATAAAGTTTATATTTCCAACGCAATGGCCGCCCACGGAATGCGCGCTGAGCCGAGTCTATAAGTTACATGCGAATATAAACTTTAACTGCTGTATAGACACTTCAATTTCCTTTACCGCGTAGAAAGTGCGCTCCGACACGCCGGTCGGTGTAAATCGTACTTTACAGTTAGATCAAAATAACTATGAACGTCTGAAGTGATTTGCGATAATAAATTAAAAAACCCGGTGTAAAGACAGTTTGGGATTATAAATGTTTCGCATTCGTGATTATTGTCCTTAATAATTTTAATATTTTTGGATAAAATCATTTATATGATGTTGCCGGTTGTTCTTAAATTAGTGAATCCGTTCTTGTAATATATATCATACAAAACGATTTACGTCATATAAAAAAAAACCAAAATCTTAAGATCCATCCAAGCCGCAGCCGATCAGAATTTGTTTTATGTAACAACCTTTTGCTCGCGACTTCGTCTGCGTGGACTTCATAATTGGGTCCGACCTGGATGGCCTATGTGCTATTTCAGACTATATTCCATCTCTGTGCCGAATTTCATCTAGATCCGTTCAGCCGTTCTGGCGTGATTGAGTAACAAACATCATATCATATCATACATCCTCACAAACTTTCACGTTTATAATATAAGTAGGAAGGTTAACAGTGCGGCCGTACCAACTGTACCCTGTCTTTTTTTTTATTCATGATAGACTTACGCTTGACCGCCAGTTAGCCTGATATTAAGCGACACTGCGATGAAGCGCCCTTGTCTAGAAGAAACTGATTCACTTTGCTTTAAAGCTTTGATTTAAAGACACCCAGATTATATCTATCGGGGAAGTGCCACTCGGGAAGCGCTCTCTTTTCAAATACTCATCCGCAATTGACCACGATAAAGCACATCTAAACCCGATTTCCTCTTAGTGGCTTAGTAAATACCCGTTCAATCTCATCAGTGAATAACGGTCACTAGAGTTGAATTTAATCTAGTACGCCGCGGTGGTTGAATGGTTCAATCGAGTCTGTTCTGTTGGTTAGGCGATTGCAGTTTGCAAGCAACTGTGGAGACCGATTCAAGTGATTTCTGTTATTACTAGCTGTTAATAGTGCAATCTTGTCCAGTGAATTGTATCAAGCTGTATCTCTAAATCATTAAATTGAATTAACCCTACGCATACATATATAGTACAGTGATAGCCTAGTGATATGACCATAGGACTGCCAAGTCAAAGATCTCGAGTTTGAATTCAAGGCTCGCACCTCTGACTTTTCGAAGTCATGTGCCTATTAATAGGTAATTATTAAAGGTACATCGTGAGGAAACCTGCATGCCTGGTAGATTTTCTCGACGGCATGTGAAGTCTGCCAACCCGCACATTATTATAATCTCTCTCTTTCTGACAGTCAGTTTCCGTGCCCAGCAGTGGGATTGATGATGATACACACTAAACAACTATGCTCGGTGGTAGGACCTCTCGGGGTCTGACTGGCTGGCGACCACCCTTACATCTGAGTCTGTCGTAAAGCAGCTTGATGTGTGTTTCGACTTCTGCGCGTAAGAGCCAGTTCCCCCTCGGTTGCTGCGGCCCTGGCAGTCCGCAGTCCGTAGGGGCTCTTAAAACTCAGCAACGCATCAGCAACTCCTCTGCAGCTGCATGCATCCATGGTTGGCGATAACTACTTACCATCAGGTGGGTCGTCTGCTCGTTTGGCGATTTAATCAATAATAAAAAAACTATAATGACCAATTACCGGTTAAGTCGAGGCGTACTAATACATGTATACCCACAGTTCTCCAGTATGTTTAGATCCCATGTAATAGGGGGCAAGCCTATTGCCATTAACCGGACACAAATCCCAACCTCCGAGCTGCTACTAAGAATTTTATAAAAAACTCAATAACTCTACCTAATAATTACAATTTAGAACTAATCTTCATTCTCCTACATTAGTTACTAGCGGGCCCGGCAAACGTTGCCTTGCCCTGTATCCTGTAATAATGTATCCTGTATCATCATCCCCTGTATCCTAATCATACCAATTTCTTTGTAGTCGACGCAGCATGTCCTTTCCTTCCATTCATCCCTATCAGCCGCCACCTCAATCATTCACTCCCTTTCCCATGTCTTGCCGTGTATATAAAAAAAAATCGTAGAACTTGATTGCGACCTATTTAAACAAAGATACACAAGCAGTTTCGGATGTTGATGATGATGAACTGTTATGCGGAGTTCGGACAATGCACAGAACGCCATCTAATGACATTACCGAAACAAACAACCTCACAGAAAACAACGCCATTTTCATTTGTGTCTGTGTCAAATCTGTCAATACGTTCCCGATACAAGATTTGTGAGAAAATAAATATTCTTCATAATGTCCTTTTTCGTGATTTTTTTCGATGTTTTAGTAGTTACTCTGCTATTCGGGGAGGAGACAAATCCAACAAACCAAAGATCATAGAAATCGGTACAGCCGTTCTCGAGTTGCGTTGATGTATAGATTCTCTGCTTGTTGCTGTTGCTGCGATAAAGTTATTAATTATCTATCCAATAACGTTGTAATTATTGTATTTTTTCTTCCATTGATGCAATCTCACAATTCGTTAAAAATATAAATTTATGTTATTAAAATTATTTATTAATTGTAATTTTAATTTTAATCTTTAAAATATACTATTCATAAATAAATGATGTGCACGCCTGTAAATGACCTACCCACATAGGACCCTCGGTAACACTTTACTCTGTTAATTGTGTGCATGTCGTTGGTGTGCCTTAATAAAATAAATAAATAATTTGCTCGACCTGGGAATTGAACCCAGAATCTCTAGCTCAGCAGTCGCGCTCAGAACCACTAGACTAATGAGGCAGCACCTTTACTGATACTAGTCTCTTGAATAGAAATATTGTTTAGTTAGTAATTAAGTCGCTCGGCTAGTTATGCAGCGAACCAACAATTTGCAAGACTACCGGAACCTACAGTAATTTAATTTGTTTTATATCTACCATTTGCCCTACCTACCTGAACATATATTTTGTAAGTTTAAATTATGTATTTCTCGTAAGTGTTTAGAGAAATAAAGAATTCTTAAACCGTAATTATCTGCGTCATGGATCGATCGGTTTATTTTGATACTCGCTTGAAGTTATTTTTATTATAAAAAACTGATAATCCATCTAAGAAGGTAAATAAGATATTTTTTTGTACATTTTAAATTATTTAAATTACATTTTAAAATATGTAACGGTCACTGAACCTCTTATTTAATTTGTCGCATATTTCAAAGTCACCTTGTATAAGATAATCAAATAAAAATATTGACTACTAGAATTGTTTCAATTTATGTTTCCCGTCCGGTTTGTAATCCAGGGTTGACAAGTTTGTAAAATCAATTTCCATGCGAATTCAGAATACTAATTACGTTTGACATTCTCATTATTATTTTGTAATTAAACGTGAGTGCGCCAGTAGATGACAGTCGAGCGCTTAATTGGTGTGTTGACTGAGTTTGACAACAAATGAGAATTTTGTGTGTATATTTAATTATATAGATACTAATATTATGTGTTCGATATATATATTACCTATAGCAGTGATAGTCTAGTGATATCACTAGGCTATGATGATGATGTCCAATGGTCCTATGATGGTCATGATATGACTGCCAAGTCAAAGGTCTCTATTTCAAATCCAAGGCCTTGACTTTTCGAAGTCATGTGCGTATTAATAGTTAATTATCACGCGCTTAAACGGTACCGTTCACAATAATAATTTAGAATAATAATATAATTTATTGACTTAAAAACAATTGAAGTACATGGTAAATATAAAATTTCACAAAATATGAAGTACTATCTACAATCACATGGGTGAAGCAATGTTTCGATATTTAATATGACTAAGTCAATTCTTAATACAATCAATTTGAATGCGGATTACCTATTTTTTCATGAGGATTTACCTATATTACATACGAGTACATCCTACCTATTATTATAGATTACCTATATTACATACGAGTACATCGTATTTTACGAGTTTCATTGATATAGAAATGCAATGTGTATTTAAACATTTCATTTCATGCAACATTATTCGTTTAAAGGTATATAAACTCGTTAAAAAGTATTCGTTTTCCAAAACTAATATCTGTCGAATGCAACGGGTAAAATAAAATTCACAACATGTTTCCCACATACACTGCAATACGAATTGAATTCTATTTGCCTATGTCATGTTTGCTTCTAGTTCACGCTCGACTTCACAGGAGAGGAAATTTATCGAAGCTTTTTAAAAATCACATTGCAACTATTCGGTTATAACATTTCTATTTGCACGTTTCAGTTTACGAAATATAGTTTTTTATTTCGAGTATACTTAGGACTTACACTAACTTACTTCCACCAGCTCGATGGATGGACGATATTGTGAGGACAGCTTGCATAAGACCGATAACAGTGGAATAGAGAAGAAGCCTGAGCCTGAGTAAAGACTCATAAATGGATAGAATTTACAGTAAATAGCACATCATGGTATCCAAAACTGTCAAAATTCTTCAATCGAATTTCAATTTAATCTCCAAACAATAGAGTTTATTATATATTGGGGAAATTTGTCTGTTCGTGCTAATTTGATGTCCGTACTTAGAACTGCAAAAAGCGAATTCCGTCGTTAAGATTTTCGGGGGTTTAAATCAAGTTAGAATCGATTTGATGACTCACAAAGTGGCCACTCCGGACACATTGCACGACCTGGGAATCGAAGCCAGCACCTTTAATGTAGCAGTCGTACTACGTGTTTAGGTCCCATGTAATAAGGGGCAAGCCTAATCTCGTATAAAAACAAAAGTATAAGTATAATTCCCGTAGATTGTTTTTGAACCAATAGTTTTTATGTAATTTTATTTAACACGTATTTACATTCATAGGGATAATGTTTGTTCCGATAAACTTCGCAATGTATACAACTGTTTCCACGTTAATTACTGTTAGCGTTTAATATTCTCTCTGTTCTAGCTCCGCTTCTCTACCGTCCGTTTTCATATCTATTAATTTTAATTACTTTATAACTGCAAATAAAAGGAAATAACATTACATACCATCACGCCTATATACCCCGAAAGGTTAGGCAGAGGTGTACTGATGTACACCCACAGTTAGCTCGTTTGTTTAAGTATCTTAGTATATTGTTTAATCAATGAAAAATCCAAACTCTGAGCTTCTACTGAGAATTTCATAGAAAAACCCAATAACACTTTGCTCGAACTGAGAATCGAATAGCGTAGCAGGCACGCTTATGTCCTGGTTTATACAAGCTATACAATATATACTTACGTAAGACATATACACAAATGACTGCCTCATTAGTCTAGTGTTCCCAAGCGCGACTGCTAAGGTAGAGGTCCTGGGTTCGATCCCTAGGTCGAGCAAAGTGTTATTGGGTTTTTCTATGAAATTTTCAGTAGCAGCTCGGAGTTTGGATTTGTGCCCGGTTAATGGCAATAGTCTCGCCCCCTATTACATGGGACCTAAACATACCGGCGAACTGTGGGTGTACATTAGTACGCCTCTGCCTAACCTTTCGGGGAATACAGGCGTGATGGTATTCTATATACACAATTAGAATTTCTGTCAAGAATTCTACAATAATACATCAATATAACTATTAAATAGTTGCCCCTGCTTTTCCATTATAATCAAACGGACGAACTGTGTATGTAGTTTAGTACACCTCTGCCTATCCCTTATATAGGCTTGATAGTATGTTATATATATTACGTATGAAATTTTACGTTTTAGGTCATTCTGAAGACAATGTTCAACACAGAGCGCTCTGGCTTGAAAGCTGCTAAATCTTAGATAGTGAAGGAAAAGGATAAGAAGGTTATACACCCTTTTGTTAAAACTCTCTTTGCCTATGACTTAGTAATTCCTTAAAAAACTGTCGAACTCAGGGTGAGTTTTCACGAAAGGTAGATAGCAAATTAAACTGTTCGTCGTGTTTAATTCCTGTTGGGAAACTCCGGCTGACAGTTGCTCGACCATCCGCAGTTTGCGTTGAGCAAAGCCGTCAAATGAACGCCAACCAAAGCTGACGTATTAAGTCACGTCAAAATTTCAAATAAGTTTTAAGCTATAAAATTGCTGGCGCTCTCAACTGGAAAATAATTTAAAAACCTGTAGAATTGTAGTTTACTGCTAGATAAACGACTTGACTATTTTAAAAGTATTTAAGACGACAAACTGCATTAGTCTAGCTAGAAGAATAAGAATTATTTATTTGCATGATTACAAGTCTAGTCGTTGAAAGTGCGACTACTATGATCACCTGGGAATCTAAATTCCCAGGTAATACAGCAAAATGTTATTGAAATAATACTATTTTTACGGATTTTATCGCGTTGTATTAATATTATTTAATTCTCGACGTTTCGGATCCTTTACAGCATCCATGGTCAGGGGCAGACTGTTACAAAATGTTATTGGTTAATTTATTAAATAATCAGTAGCAGCTCGTAGTTTGGATTATAGCAATAGGGTCACGCCCTTGACATAGGACATAAACATACCGGCGAACTGTGCGCGGACAATAGTACACCTCTGCTTAACCATTCGGGAAATAGAAGCGTGACGGTATTTTACTTAAGGCGTTACAAACTTTTTCTTATTCGCTTTCTTATCCAACTCGCAGTGTTCCGTGATCTTCTGTCTATGAGTGTCTATTTATGAATATTTTGCGGTTTCAGTATCACTGCGACTGACCCTATATTTTCTTAAAGGACACCCAACTTATTTATGACACCATAAAAAATAATCACGACGATACTCAAAACTATTCAAACTGAATTCTTGAAGTCGTTTAAAAATAAATTTGTTATAAAACGATAAGATCTGTGAACTTCGCAATAAACTAAGTTAAAAGGGAAGACGATCAAATGTACTTATTCAGACGAGATGCAATTTAATTCCAACAGGATAGAAGCGTTTAAGTTGAATCTAATTTATTGCCATTTCACTCCAAGCTTTGTGGAGACGGTTGTTGTCACTTTAACAGCAATCTAATCCTTAAAATCGAAGTTTTATGGGTTATTTTAACATAACAACAAACAAATTAAAGCACGGCTCTATTATAACAATGTGATACGTATTTCCTCATCTATGTAACCGTTTCTCTTCGGGTTCCAGTCTAAGCATGATCCAGATGCGAATGAATATTAGTATTTTACATGAGACTACCATCAAACCTCCGTAACCCAATTGCTACACAATACCGATTTTTGACCATAACAATTCATGGAAACGCGAAATAAAAATCTGTACGTGCATATTGATGAATAATATAACTAATAGAACAATATAAAATAGCATCAAGCACGTGCATACACGCTGTACACGTTTGAAATCAATATGTCATCATGAATGTGTCAAAATCCAATTATCCCTTGATTACTTTGAGCGTAAGCCGAAACGCTGCTGTGATGTGTGCTATTGGAAATTACCACCATAATAATTATTACTGCGTAGAATAACACAGCTGATTCCGACGTGACGTCATTATGTGACGACGGCAGTGTGGTATAGGACTTTCATTATATTCCTGTGCCATTTTGCTTCGATATTGATTTAAGGATCATAATAATACGAGCCGCAGCCTGCAGTTTCACTCGCCTCTTAAAAATACTTTTTGAAACAATAGGTACACTATGTTCTAGTCTAATCTATGTATACTAAAATACATTAAAATTTTAACATACAAACGGACGGAACTTTTTTCGCAATTAGAATATTACAAATTAGGTCAAATAATGTTTTTGCTATTTATTTATTTTAGTTATTCAATACTGCCACTTGTTACTTTCTAGCAGACTAAGACTAATCACCGTATTGCTCGGTGTAGTTAGTTCTTCGATCGGAGTACGAAAAAAGCTTAATGCTTAACGTGGTATAGTCACTTAAGAGAAATAAGATTGTCTCTTAAGGCAGATATTGATTGAATTTTTATGGTGTTACGAACATAATATTTTTATGATATTGGTGCCATCTCAAAGTGCAAAAAGACATCTAAAAAGGCCCTCTCGAATTTTAGTAAGTGTAGATATATTTATGCTAATGACTGTTGGTATTAGGGGAGGCTAAAACTGACACTTTTGACGAGGCATATTGTGTTTCGTCAAAAGTCGCCGTTTTAGTCACTCTGTTTTATTATTCATGCTATGTCTACGTCATTTCACGAATCACTTTCGAATTTTAGTTAGTGTAGACATAATTATTATTTATGCTTGTGACTGTAGTGGGGCCCTAAAATGGCCAAATTTGATGAATCATATAGTGTTTCGTCAAAAGTCGCCATTTTAGTTGCCCTGTTCAATTATTCATGTTAATATCCTACCTGTTAGGGCAGAATGTTCGGCCGGGCTGTAGCACGGTGGTGCGACGCTCGCCTCGGTGGGACTGCACGGTGGAGGCCCCTCGTGCCGCTGCGCTCCTTTCTTTACCATGTAGCAGCGCGGCATGGCGGCCAACGCTATAAAAACACAGTATCTATGAATAAAGTTCTGACATAACGAGATAACGCTAAATTTTCCCATCCACACACCAATATTGCCGATGGCAATTTTTTATGTGATCGTTATTGATAGAGTCAATAACGATCACATAAAAAATTGCCAAATCGGTCAAACCGTTCTCAAGTGTGTACAGCAGTGTACGTCTTTAAGCTGATACAATAAATAAATAAAAGCAATAACAATTTAAGTTTATTATCTAAGATATTTCAGTTGTTGTCAGTTGTCAGTTGTATTTCAGTTATCATACTGCTTCGAAATGTTGTATAAAATGAGCAAAATGTATAATTTCTGAGCCGCAACAGTGTAACCCGACATAGTTGTATATTATTATACAATATACGCTGTTTCCGTGAGCTTAAGTTCGTCTAAAATAGTTTCCCGAAATTTTCAATTTAAAGCTGAAACGTGAATAAAACAAAAGCTTTAGCATTTAATCCAGAGATCCATGAAAACACTCACTAATTAAGAGGATTAAACTACACATCCACGATAAACAAAATACAACTTTGATGTGTAGTTTAATCTAATTACTCTTTTTTACTTGGGAGAGCCATGCTTTGGCACGAATGGGCCGGCTCGACCGGAGTGATACCACGGCCTCACAGAAATCCGGCGAGAAACAACGCTTGCGTTGTGTTTCGCAGAGCGAGTGAGGTTACCGGAGGCCCAATCCCCTTTTAAAAGGTCGGCAACGCACTTGTGACTCCTCTGGTGCTGCGGGTGTCCATGGGCGGCGGTGATCGCTTACCATCAGGCGATCCGTCTAATCGTTTGCCCTCCTATCCCATAAAAAAAAACGATTATAAAACGATGAATGATCTCTACTTAGTAAGGTCAATAGCACATCATGGTATCCAAAACTGTAAAATTTCTTCAATCTATTTTCAATTGCATCCCAAATATCAGAATTTATTATCCTTTGGGGAAATTTGTAGCTATCTACAATTTTGTCGGCATTGGAATAAAAATTCTTACAAAATTGTGTCAGAAACCTGTTTTAAAATTTTGTCAGCGTTTTGTTAAACAAAGAACTAGTGTGTCGCGCCCGCAAAATTTCAGCGTACAATACTTGACGGCAAATGGATGAATCTACCCAAGGTAAATATAGCCTAATCTGAAATAGGTTTTAATTGATCAATGAACGAATGTCGCTAGAATATTTTAGGGAAGCTTTTAAAGTTTTTATTTGATGCCTCTCTGACCGGCAAATTTGTTTATCACATTGTAACGAATTTTCAGAGAGAATATTTTTAAAATAAAGTCTCAGTCTGTTTCTCGGTAAATTGACATTTCTGCAAACAGCTCTTTCCTGGTCTGGGCGTTTCTAAAAAATGTAATGTCTCGGGAATAAAAGTACATTGTATAGCACGTAAAGCACTTGGGACAAGCGGGGTTTCCTGTGACAAGACACGTTTTGCACAATGGCACACAATGCACACCTTGACGTGGGACGGGGCGTGAGTAGATGTGCCGACCGCCGCCAACCACAACGAGCACAAGGTAAAACCACTTTATGACTGCCAGCGTGGATTTTATGGTGCATCCAGACTATGTAAACATTTCTTATTATAAAACACTAATATAGAGAGAGTACACGTCATTACTAATGCGTATGCATTTGAGGATCATCAATCCATACGAGTTTTTACTATATATAAAGTAAACATATCTGAAAATTATTAGAGCTGCCTTTGTGAGACTTTCAAAGCACAGACCTGCCCAGTCGTATTTACTTTTATTATTAAATATACGTTATACTTATATATACGGTATGTATTTTTCACCATCATTAATTACCGAATTCTATTTTGCAAATCACGTACCTAAATTAAAATCAATAACAAATCGCGCGATATCACGTTCAAAGCGCGCGAACTCATAATGATTCGAATTTTGAATTATTCAATTCTCTATTGCCTCAGCTGTGTTACCGTGAAGGTTTTTATCATAATTTAAATAAAAATGCACCTTTCTAGTAAAATTGATAACAAACCCAATAACACTTTGCTAGACCTGGGACTCGAACCCAGGTCCTCCAGCGTAGCACTCACGCTTAGAACCACTAGGGTTACGAGGTACTTGTAACATTGGAATTATTTATTAGTTTAAGTGTTCGAACAACTTAAATGGATTAATTCTCAAATACTCTCAAACTATATTATACCAATATCGAGTATATGTTCACCTTCATTTTATAAATTCCCATTAACTTTAAAATACTGAGACCTTTCAAATACACTATTTCTCAAAAAGGCATCTAGATTCCTTCACAAGGGACGGACCGTTTGGAATTCCTCTTAGTTGTTATGAACGACGGAGCACCGTTTGTGCGAAGTTTGTTAAGTAAATAAGTATCTTAGAATCATTATGACGAAGTTTGTCGAGAAGGTGGGAGGGGGCAAGGTGGGGAGCAACAAGTTAGCGTCTAGCCTCCACCTTTGACCATAGACGGGATGCATGCAAACATTTTCGATTGAATTTCGTAGACCTTAGTTAGTTAAATCTGCTGTACGTATGTTTGTTAAACGGCTGGACAGATTTGGGTGAATTTTGTGTGTAGATTTTAGTGGGTCCCTTTATGGTTTGAAAATATATTTGAACGTAGTATGTGGCGCCGCAATGGGGTTCTATAAATTATTTTATTTTCATGGCAGGAGGACGTCTGATGGGCCCGCTAGTAAAATATATATTATTTTTGCTTCATTAGTCTAGAAATACTAAGCCTGAGTGCTACGCCAGCGGTCCTGGGTTTGAGTCTCAGGTCGATCAAACTGGTATGGGGTTTTCCTATGGAATTCTCAGTAGCAGCTCAGAGATTAAATCTGTCTTCTGCTTTTTATCGAATCGACATCAAACGGAAAGAGACAAGCAAAAGAAAAGAATTTGAAAAATATTAAACTAGATTGGCCCAATATTCCGCTACGCATGCTGCATTTTCTGTAGCGGTCATTAGATCTTGATGTATGCAGGTGTAGGGGCAGCTGAGCATGACAGCATATGGGCCATATCTTCCACTGCAGTCCCAGTTCTTTAAATCTGTGGCCTTTACTTAATACACCTTCTCCTAAACCTTTGGGGAATCCAGGCACGATGTTGTGTGATCTCTGTCAAATATGAAGGAGGTTGATTCTACTTAATTAACCACATGGCTAGTAAGCTTAAAAAAAAAGTGTGGTTACTAGATTCGCATCTCATGTATCTCTGTAGGCATACCATACGCATGGAGGCCTAAAGAAGTCTTACTACAAACGATAATTAGAATTTGTCTTAATGTTGAAACCTTACAAAACAATATTACGAATTCCGTCAATAATCCAGTAGACCAGTAGATAGTTATTTAACATCTTTTTATGTATCTGAGCATCTATGTATCAGTCTGTTGCATCATAGCTCCCAAACGTAAGGACCGATTTTGATTCCATTTTTTTAGTTTGAAAGGTGATTTGATCGGGAGTGTTCTTAGCTACGATTTAAGAAAATCTGGTACTGAAGATTACCACCTCTTTTCTAGTTGATGAAGGGATGTGAGCAACTTTCACAGGTCTGATCGATTTGAATGTTCGTATCTTATTACTTCAATGATGTTGCAAGGACATGGTATCGATGACTTGATGCTGCAGAGGATTTTTTTATTTAATACTAGCTTTTGCCAGCGACTTCGTCCGCGTGGAATAGTTACTTTGTTCCCTAGTTCTTCGCCCGCGGTTTCACCTGCGTTGCCCCGTTTCTAAGGGTTGTAGCGTGATGTTTTATAGCTTGAAACCTTTCTCATGAATCACTCATTTTCCCAACATTTCCCTTCACTGCTCTGCTCCTATTGATCGTAGCGTGATGAAAAGTATACTTAACCAGGCTGTGCGTTGATAGATCACTGTCAGTCAGTCAGTCACCTAACGTAAGAGTAGACAAATATAATCAGAAAGCTCCGAACTGCTAAGCTATCGGGAGTTACACGTGTTATTGTGAGTCAACCATAAAAGATAGACATTTGCTGTCGTGGAATATTTTTTATATAATTTTAAGGAGAACATTTCCGTCATACATGATTTCTGTGTAGCTTTAACCATTAAGGCTGCACACGCGACGGAAGCTTAAAAAATGGAGTAAGTTCTCCTATTTTCCCAACATTTCCCTTCACTGCTCTGCTCCTATTGATCGTAGCGTGATGAAAAGTATACTATAACCTGCCCAGGAGTATGAAGAACAATTGTACCAAGTTTCGTTGAAATCCGTCGAGTGGTTTTTGTTTCTATAACGAACATATAGACAGACAGACAGACAGACAGACAGACAGACAAAAATTTTACTGATTGCATTTTTGTCGTCAGTATCGATCACTAATCACCCGCTGATAGTTATTTTGGAAATATATTTCATGTACAGAATTGACCTCTCTACAGATTTATTATAAGTATAGATAGATATCAACATTTTCGTTGACTGTAATAGAAATACTTTTAGTATATTGGGATAAAAGTCACCTTTATCGGGTACTAATTCAATCCTGGGTGATTTCAATATTCTCCACCCGAATTTCCCTAACCTTAAAGCAGTTCAATGTTGAGTATTTTGCAAAGAAAACAAAGTGCACTTTATAAAAAGGGACACAAAATGCTTAATAACTTTTTAAATTGTTGATAACTTGGTACTGGAGTATGCTAATGTATATGAGCAGAAAGCTTTTCATTAATGAATAATGCAGAGGGACATTATGTATTCCTGTTTACGCTACATTAGCTCGTGAAATGTCATCATATCTGTACAGTACCCCCCCAAAACCACGCGCGTCTGAAGTTAGGCGTTGCGAAAATCCGCACAGGTCAAATAACTTAGTAGTTCTTACGCAAAAAATATCGAACTCAGTAAGGGCTATATTCACAAATGCAAAACAATTACGAGCCTAACAGTCTTTACAAGGAGTTTTTATATTAAAACTAGCGACCCGCCTGCGGTTTCACCCGCGCTGCTCCGTTCTTAAGGGGTGTAGCGTGATGTTATATAGCCTATAACCTTCCTCGATAAATGGACTATCCAACACAATAATATTTTTTAAATTCGAATCAGTAGCTCCTTAGATTAGCGCGTTCAAACAAACAAACTCTTCAGCTTTATAATATTACGGCAAAACCACTTGCGAGTCTCTTCAGACGGATTATTTCGGTAGTACTGTTAGTTTGATACACAAACATGTCAATCAATCAATCAATCAAATCAGCCTATTGCCGTCCACTGCTGAACGTAGGCCTCCCCCAAGGAGCGCCAACCATCCCGGTCTTGAGCAGCTCGCATCCATCCGCTGCCAGCCACCTTCTTCAAATCGTCGGTCCATCGCGTCGCAGGGCGTCCCACACTACGCTTGCCCAAACGCGGTCTCCACTCTAACACTTGTCGGCTCCATCGGTCGTCTGTCCGTCTGCAGACGTGGCCGGCCCACTTCCACTTCAGCGTGCTTATTCTTCGAGCAATGTCGGTGACTTTGGTTCTTTGGCGAATGACTTCGTTGCGAATTCTATCCACCAAAGAAACTCCAAGCATTGCTCTTTCCATTGCACGCTGTGCAACCTTGAATTTGTGGACCAGTCCCAAGGTTAGTGTCCACGTTTCGGCTCCGTAAGTCATCACGGGTAGGACGCACTGGTTATAGACCCTGGTCTTTAGGGATTGAGGGATCGACGATTCAAAGATATCACGCAGCTTCCCGAATGCCGCCCAGCCCAAGCGAATCCTTCTGGTCGCCTCCTTCTCGAAGTTGTGCCGCCCCAGTTGTATGGTTTGGCCAAGATATATGTATTCTTGCACAACCTCGAGGGCAGCGCCATTTACGTAAACGGGTCCTGGGGTGACATGTGCTGGAATCAATGCAGAGATGCCTTGTCGACTGCCGATACGTCGAGGTTCTGAGATGTCTGTATAAGGCCGCAACGATGACCGTCCAAGTACAGGGTCAGAGTACAAAACCAATCCAACTGCGTCGAGGGGTAAGACAGGGAGACGTCATCTCTCCGAAACTGTTTACGAACGCGTTGGAGGACGTTTTCAAGATGCTTAACTGGAAAGGACGAGGCATAAATATTAACGGTCAGTACATCTCACACCTTCGATTTGCGGATGACATTGTCATCATGGCAGAATCTCTGCAGGAGCTGGAGGTGATGTTGAACAGCCTTGGCGATTCTTCAAGGCGGGTGGGTCTTGGGATGAACTTGGATAAAACCAAAGTCATGTACAAACATGTACCGCTCTGCAATTTGTTATCATTTTGTTTTATGGGATAGGAGGGCAAACGAGCATACGGATCGCCATGGACACCCGCAACACCAGAGGAGTCACGAGTGCGTTGCTGATCTTTTAAAAGGTGATTGAGCCTCCGGTAACCTCACTCACTCGGCGAAACACAACGTAAGCGTTGTTTAACGCCGGTTTTCTGTGAGGCCGTGGTATCACTCCGGTCGAGCCGGCCCATTCGTGCCGAAGCATGGCTCTCCCACGTAAATATAGTGTTATTGAGTTTTTCTATGAAATTCTCATTAGCAGCTCGGAGTCTGGATTTGTGCCCGGTTAATGGCTATAGGCTCGCCCCCTATAACATAGGACCTAAACATACCGGCGAACTGTGGGTGTACATTAAGTACACCTCTGACTAACCCTTCGGGGAATACGGGCGTGATGGTATGTTATGTTATGTTCTATGAAATCCTTAGTAGCAGCTCGGAGTTTGAAATTTGACTCCTATCCCATAAAAAAAAACACTGCTCAACCTGGGAATTGAACCCAGGACATCTAGCGTAGCAGCCGCGCTCAGGACCACTAGACTAATGAAGCAATTGCCCTCTCTCACTACCCAAAATAGCCTAGTTCCACATCTCCATGAACTACACAATTTGTTATTTTCCTACCGAAAGATGTTTTTATGTAACTGTATGCTTATTTTATGTCGTGAAACAGAAAATTTTCTTTGCAATATTTAAATGTTCGTAGTATGTGTTAGTACACGCTCCTGAATTTTGAATTACTCCCCATTCAGACTTCACCGTACCGGCTCCATTAGCCAAAGATAATCTGCATATTACATTTTCCGTACCTGAATATACCGTACATAAACTAATACCTATTTTAACGTTCAACTTATTAAGCTTTTATGCAGCTTCAAAGGAAAGGTAATATTTTTGTGTTTTGATATGACTTTTGATTTACGAGGCGACAGTGAAATAATAACATAATCAACCCATTATACTGTCCCACTGCTGGGCATGGGTCAGCTCTCAGAATGAGAGAGATTAGGCTACAGTCCAGCACGCTGGCCTAGTGCGGGTTGGAAAACTTCACACGCCGTCGAGAAAATCTCTCAGGCATGCAGGTTTCTTCACGATGTTTTCCTTCACCGTTTAAGCGCGTGATAATTAACTATTTAATACGCACATGACTTCGAAAAGTCAGAGGTACGTGCCTTAGGGTCGAACTCGAGACCTTTGACTTGGCAGTCCAACGGTCATACCACTATCTATCACAGTGAAATAATATTATTGGGTAAATTGAACGTAAATATAAATATTTAAAAGACGATGAAGATGTTTTTAAAGGAATGTTTATGTGTGTCTATAATTTTCAGTTAGTTGTTCGCCTTAATTTTATTTTTATACCACTATGGTCGCAAACTAGCATACGGCCCGCCTGATGGTAAGCGGTTACCGTAGCCTAAAGACGCTTGCAACACCAAGGGGTATTACTCGCGCGTTGCCGACCCTATATGTTGCCTGTGTGAAATAAAAAATATTTAATACGAACATTACCTCTATTACTTATTAAATCACATTAATAAACTCTATCAAAACTTGGAGCTCAATCAACAGTTTAGTTAACGATATACTTACTATAGTATTGGTTTTGAACGGAAAATCTTTGACGATCAATAGCATCATTAAACTTTGAAACTAAAACTGGCATACAAAAAGCAATCCCTACTCTCCGTCATAGAGTTCAAGAAGATGTTACCTGTTGTTTCGAACGTAGTCTAAGAGTTATTTAAAAAATTGTCATAGTCCATTTCATCATGAAATGATAACCCTTCGGGGATTACAGGCGTGATGGTTATGTTAGTTCGTTTCAATAATATATTAATTATAAGAAGCTGGCAGAAGCAATTAGACGTTGATAACCGACGAAGCTACTATATGCACGCGCAGCGATAAACGAGGATCCGTTTATATGTCTACTTAATTAAATTACTATTTGCACGCAATACATATTTATATAGTGTATTCGAACATGTGTTTGTATTATGTTAACCGTGTAATCAAACATGTTTGACACTGCAGTGTATTATTGCATCTTGTTTAATGAGCTTGGTTAAAGTGACGGAGATGCTTAATAAACCTTCATTAACTAATGGCACTTTAAAAATATTCTCGTCTTTGTCATTTTAGAAGTCAATTAAGAATGAAGCCCTAGAGACAGACAGAGACACAAGATTTCTTATTTTAGAAACGAGTAAATAAGGGACTTGTTAAAATAGAGGTCAAATTTTAAACAAATTAAATAACTTTAAAAAATAAAACTAAATGATTTGAATAAAAACGGCACTCACCCAAAACAACACAAGAAATAGATTTTACTCCGAGTTTTATAAAAACATACCTATGTCATACGGCAGCCGCGGATTTAGGAGATAGGGGGGGCCAAACCGGGCACCTGACCCGGGCGGCAGTTTCAGGGCGCACCAAAATTGAGATTTTTTTTACAATTATCTCAAAAGCTGGAGAGAGTGGGCACCCACATATCTAAGACGTCACCACAACGTGTTATTGCGATTGAAAGGAAAGGATGCTGCTCTACACATTAAATAGCACCATGCCTTTCACACAACCTGAAAAGCATCGCGTTGAGGTATTGTGATAGAAATCTACTGTACTATACTCGGATCTACCGAGATAGTGCGAACCATTTCGTAGCAATATTTGTGATAACGGATGCAAATCTGAGATCTCATTGATTTTATTTCCAAATATTCTAAAAGGTTGGGTTGTCTATACTATTTTGTAATATCATTTGTCACTAATTATATTTATATACCTCGATAAGTCGTTACTGAAATTGGCTATGAGGTTTAAAAGTAAAACTTCAATTTCAAACGTTTCTTTTGAGATTGATAGTAATCAGGCGAACTGGTAGTCAAGCGTTAGCCTATCAAGAATAAAAAAAAAAAGATAAAAAAGAAATGAAATGAAAAATGTAGGGTTATTTTTGTATTCTCTGGCTACCTTTATTTAACAGCTGTCTTCTAACTCGTTTCCAAATAATTAGTGAAAAAATCCGAAAAGAATCTCGAAATCTGCGTTATAAGATACAGATTATTGTAAAAATCTTTGGGCATTACAGATTCTAACTGTCAAAATAATCACGATCGCACAAATAACACGTCTATTCCGCGCTGCGTGCGCTCCGTTACTGACGCTCACTAAAATTGTTATAAAACCTGAACCACAAGAAGTAGCTCCATTCTGTAAAATATTCTTTAAATGTTTTTTTTTCCTTGGACATAAAGTTGTTATAGAAAACTATGCTCTAACAATTAGAAAATAATGTTTGAACTGGCCTGGTAGAGTGGGGGACCAACGAGTCTAGTTGACGCTAGCGAACAAAGTGCAAACTGCTAACATCGGCTTCATTGGTCTCCGTTTTGCTCAGAAAAAAATGCGTTCCTTGCGAAATATGTGCGGTGTAACTCGGAATGATACATTGAGGAACAGTGTGATAAGACAACGTTACGGGCTGAAAGATAACAGTAGTGACACGTAGTGAAAAGAATATACTGAGATGGTTTGGACATGTTGAAAGAATGAATGAAAAGACGATTAACGAAAGAAACTTATAAGGCGAGAAGGTAGAGGTTAGGAGGACATACCCCAATCTTAATGGCGAAATCCTTCAAAAAGGTCAGGTGCATAGTACTCGCAGTCGGCGTGTATGTATGAGAAGATGTATTAATGTGGAAGAAGCAAAAGAAGTTTACAAGAATCGTAGCAAATGGCGGTCTATAGTTTCTGCCTACCCTTGTGGGAGAAATGCGTGAGTGTATGTATGTATCTCAATGGTTACATTCCTTTTTGTAGTAAAATACAGTCTATACAATAGTTCGAAGCGGCGGTAGCCTAATGTCTAGGGCATCTGACTTGCGATCATGTGGTTGCCGGTTCGAAACCCACCCATTGCACTACCGACGTGAACCCGCCCGTAACATAAGCATTTAGCTTAGCACGAGGGGTTAACAAGAATACTAGTAATGTGCGACACATTGCTAGTAAGCTTTATAAAACAAAAAAAAAGTTATTTTGTAATCAAATAACTTCGTAGCTACCTAAAAAAATAAATTCCGACACACTGTTTGTGTATTTGCGTCAGTACAATTTGCACGTGACTGGTTTTGGGATCACGTTACTTCATTGTTAATAAACAATTTGTTTGAAATGAATAAATTTCTAGCAAATTTATATTACACAAGGCGAAAATTTTTGCCTGTTTTCCCAACACCTACAAAGTTCACACAATGGAAGTCTGGAAGGGTTAAATTTCAGTGGAAAATAATATTGTAATTGCAAAAACTGTTTCGAAAACTGTTGCGCAAATGGATTCGTCTGTAGTTTGTTTGTTACGCGGCAATTTATTTTAGCGTACACGTGACATTTTGAACCATGAACACGACATGAAAAGTATTATTGCAAAGAATTGACACGTACGTCAAAGTCATTGAGTTTTGAATTCAATTCCATAGACGAGAAAACATATTTAATTTTTACTGCTTTGAAAAGGCATACAATTAATATTTTGAAAACAATACTTAAACCAAAAATAAAGTAAACTTTAATGTTTACATGTGGGTATTAAGATACATACATACATTTATTCCCTAGCTATTATAAAGCCAAACAGTAGCTAGGGAATAAATGAACATTGCACAGTTCAAAAACAAAGAAAAAACGTTATGCCTTTTCAATGCAGATAAATAGAGGCAAAATCAATGATATAATTTAACTATATAATGTCATTGGTCAAAATTAAATTATGTTCATATGTAAATCTTAAACTTTAGAAAACAATACATGAACCAAAAATAACGAAAATTTATGAATGTAAGCAAAGCCGAGAGATTCTTTTATAATTTTGAACCGTAATAATTTCTTAATAAGGTACATTTTAGAGTCTCTCATGTTACAAAATCCTCAGTGTGTAATAATGCAAACGACTCCTACCTCTTTTATGCCTCTGTAGCACGCGATATAACCCAGTGTGCCACTTGTATACATAATTGTCGTGGCACTCATGTAGCCTGTTGAATGGACGCGAAGGTTCATTCAACAAGTCGTAGTCTACACAAATACTATTTGCTTCATCGTAATAATTGTAGAAGCTACTTTATCCAAACCAATCCTATTTATTACTCCACCGGAGTATTGGTTCTAACTAGATTTCCCTCGATTTCTCTTACGGTTTACCAGGAATCCAGAATTGTTCTAGTAATAATATTATCTAAACCATTTACTGTTACTGCTACGCGGCTACGCCGTAGCCTCGTAGCTATAGCGTAGTACATAGCTACGTCGCGTTGGCGGTGATGGTTAATTTAGCATTTTATGAAGATTAGAATTAATATAACTTCATAAATTAGATAACAATAGTTTTTTTACATGGTATTGATATTTTTCTAGGGATCCTGGGTTCGATTCCCAGGTCGAGCAAAGTGTTATTGAGACTTTCTATGAAATTCTCAGTAGTAGCTCGGTGTTTGAATTTGTGCCCGGTTAATGGCAATAGGCTCGCCCCCTATTACATGGAATCTAAATATACCGGCGAACAGCCTAACCCTTTCAGGAATACATGCGTAATGGTGTTATATTATGATTTTATATTGGATTAAATAAGGTATACAGTATCGCATTTAATTAAGTTCAACGTTTTTGGCGCATCGCCCTCAAGCCTATTATTTTTTTCCATTAATTATTTGGCAATTCGAAAAAAAATTGGATAGATGAATTGTGATACTGGAAGAGAGTAGAGTAACTACCTCGAAGTTTAATTAACTATTACAATTTATTTTCTACTTAATAGAGGGGAAATGTAGGACTCTCCTAGCTGAAGTAATAATCGATCAATACTATTTATATTATTTATTCAGTACGCGGTAATTGGTACCTACCAGGCAACCGCAACTATAGATTTTCTGTCTATAATTTCATAACATACCATCACGCCTGTATTCCCCGGAAGGTAGTGCAGAGGCGTACTAATGTGTACACCCACAGTTTGCCAATTTGTTTAAATCCCATGTAATTTAACCGAGTAAAAATACCTAACTCTAAGCTACTGAGAATTTCATAGGAAAACCCAATAACACTTTGCTCGCCTTTGAACTGAACCCAGGACGTCTAGCGTAGCAGTCGCGCTCAGGGCCACTAAGCTAATGAAGCAATTGACGATGTCGGACTCGTAACGACTAAAAACCACACTAGCTTTCCCGAATAGCGATTATATTATCTGTGTCTATAATTTCATTATTATAAAACAAGCATTTCATATTGTATTCTGAAGTGCGCTGCTCAATCACGTAGTAATTTACCTACTTTAAAGGGAACTGCTTCTAGACCTACCGGTTTAATCTGTGTTTTCTTTGTCAGTCAGTGTTAGAAGGATGAAGAATGTATTATTAGCTGTCAGGTTGTGGAATGCATTGCCTGTATCCATACGACGTGCCCAGTCATTAGTGAGTTTTAAAAAACTGGTACATGACCATTTCTTATCACTTTAATTTACTACCCCCTCCTTTTATTATAATCTATGAAGCCTTTCTCTGTACTTTCTTATCTGCTCTTCTATCAGTAAATTCCTTTTTGATAATGCTGCTTATGCTGCATGTCCCCTGCTACTACTTTTCGCTACCTATTTATATAATTATATATACATACCTATATATATACATATATATTATATGATTAGTTTGTATATATTATTGCATGTAAGTCTAATTATGTAAGCATATCTAATCGTATTTATGTAGTTTATTTACTTTTAATCGTTATGATTTTTTCTGGTTGGTACACCATGGACTACCCTAAATCTCCCGTTTTTTCATATCATTCCTGTCCATCCAAAGGTTGTCTGGTAGATATCGCTATTAGCGATAAGACCGCCATTGCACCCTTAGTTTTTAAATTATTTTTTTCTTCTTATTCTTTAATTTATTTTCTCATATGGTGTGCAATAAAGATTATTCTATTATTCTATTCTATCATGAGCGAAGAGTACCGACCTAAGGGTGTGGTATATTTAATTATTTCCACAAATGAGTTTTGTGCAAAATTCCATGACTGCCTCATTAGTCTAGTAGAAGTCTTGAGGTTCTCGGTTTCGGTTCTCAGGTCGAGCAAACTGTTATTGGAATTTTCTATGAAATTCTCAGTAGAAGCTCGGAGTTTGGGATTTGTGCCCGGTTAATGGCATAGGCTCGCCCCCTATTACATAGGAACTGAACATACCGGCGAATTGTGTGGTGTGTGAATTAGTACACCTCTGCCTAACCCCTCGGGGAATACAGGCGTGATGGTAAGCTAAGTATGTTTATGTAATTTCCACAAATAATCACAGTGATAGTAGTTCAAAATCAATGTCAGGTACAGAAAATGTTATTAAAAACGTTCCTTAAAAAAATAAACTGGCCGAATATATTGATATTCGGACAGTTTATTTTCGCGTGTGATACGATTGGCTATCACACGCGAAAACATTAAATGCGACAAAAATAAAAGATAAATCCTGACACAGCTCCGTGTATTCTGGTTTATTTCATAACAGCATTATTCTGTAAACAACGACCAAGTATTCTGGAACCATCTGCGTTAAAGCCCGTGGCAAATAATGGGCCGTAATTCAATAAAGAGTGTCGAGGGTGCTCACAACAGTCCAGTCGAATTCACTTTTCGACTGTGAATTTTTCGTGCGAGTTTTCATCACTGACACTTGCTTTGCGTCGCACATTTGGCACATTGGAAAAGTTTCACTGAAATTTGAGTTAAGCGAGGTATCGAATTTACAAAGAAAGAATTTTGCAATAAAGGAATTGACTGGTTCATTCGAATATTTGATTCGTCAAAGGCTTTTCTGGTTTTTATTATGTATTGTATAGGTATATATACTAGCTTCTGCGCGTGACTTCGTCTGCATTGACTTCAGAATCGAGTCTGACTTGTATAAAAAATAACTTATGTACGAGTACGAGTATATGTGTAATATATTCTAGAATAGCAATTCTAGACTATATTACACATATACTCGTACTCGTACATAGTCGAATGTTAAGTGTCAAAGGGATCTCCATAATAGATAACCAAAATTTTCTAATAAATAACAAAATGGCAGCGCACGTCAAATAATGACTTTTATAATAAGCTAATTTTTGATACCTTGTGTTACATCATTGTAATTGTGTAGGGATCTCTAATAAAAAAATACAGCCTATGTTACTCGCATCGAAAGAATTTTAAAAATCGTTTTAATGGTTTAGGCGTGAAATCGTAGCAAACAAAACTCACTGTCACATTTATAATATTAAGGATATAGGCAGTATTGCATCATTTCGCTCTTTGAAAAATGATTACAAATACGTGATACTAGCCCGAGGTTTCTATAACATCCAAAAAGGTTGCTGACAAAAGGTAGCCTATGTCCTTCTCCAACCTATATCTATACCAAAAATCATAAAATTTGATTCAACGGTATAGGCGTGAAAATATAACAAACAGACATTGACAGATAGAGTAACTTTCACATTTATATTATTAGCATGGTATTGGTATTATTATGATATTGGTAATATTAAATTCGCATGTTCGTATACACATTTCGTTCAATTATGCAGTTCATGTCATTAGAGTTGTTCGCTCACAAGACTTCTGGTTAACGTAAAGTCAACTTTACAGACATGCAATTGCATAAATACCTTTTGATAGAAAGTTATAAAGTGTATCTACAGAGCAGCTCGTCGAAGACATGGCTTAGAATTAGATCTATAGCAAATGATTTCTAGTTTCCGTAACTGGTTGCTTTGATTTAAAGTCTATCTGGAACAGGAAATAGCTACGACCGCTCACATAATTGTACAGTTTGTGCTAGATACAGACATTATTAGACAAGTCTACATTTCAGTATTTTCATTATTTTTCAACCAGCACCATAACAATTAATCAAAGTATTCAATATATTTCTATATATATTTCTATAATATATTTCTATATATTCTTAATATATAGCGTTATCCTTACTAATATTATATCCAAGCTGCTATTGAGAATATCATGAAAAATCCAATAATACTTTGCTTGACCTGGCAACCGAACCCAGGACCCACGGTCAGCAGCCACGCTTACACCCACTAGATTAAAAAATGAAATCTAGTCGTAAGCTCTTGTCAGAAATATATACGAGCTACACTAAAATCTTTGAACATGCAATAGTTACTAGAATATTCATCGTGCAAGGTTCACACAAAATAACGTCTAAAACTCTTTGTGACGACACAAACGCTCATTGCATTCTTTCTTTTTTAATGTTGGACGGTGATTGTACATAGCAAATACTGGGTATATTGACAAAGCTCAAAGCTCAAAGCTCTTGCGAAGGTCTGCGAAGCTCTGCAAATTATTACGAAGCGCATGTAAAGCTCTATGCAGTACCAAAGTTATTTGCTAATGAATTAGAGCTTATATTATGTTGCCGGTATGAAAGTGCTAATGCTCGAAATTTCGTGTTAGAGGTAAAGTTTCGATCAAAGGACTGAAAACTCATTTGTTGATGTGTTTATTAATAAACCTAGACTAATATTTATTTGAATCGTTTACACGAAGTTAATTTTACAATTTACAATTTTCTTTGAAACGATTCGTTTAAAGTTTTCGCTAGAGGCTGTTTTTAACCCCCGACGCAAAAAAGAGGGGTGTTATAAGGAGTGTATATTATGTGTCGGTCCGTAGCATCTTAGTTGTTCAGTAGTATTAGTAGCATGGTTTTTTTTTGTTTGAAAGGTGACTTGATCGAGTGTTTTTAATTTTAAGAAAATCTAACCTGCCGTTTGAAGATTTATCCGCTATTTTCTAGGAATGTGAGCAACTTCCACAATCTGATCGATTTTGTTATCCTGCTTGCAAGAACATGATAACTATGACTTGATGCTATGGGGATTTTTAAATTATAAATTTAATGTTATTTATTAGAAAGGTATATGTAGTCATACCTCTATATACGGTGGCCACCGGGCTGGTTGAAATTATATGAAATTATATTTATTTTCTGTAAATAGATCTCTTAAAGATACTTTTACATGTCTTTTTTTTAAGTACTAGATGGTGTCGGCATTTCCTAGCTGACGACCTCTGAGAAGAAACACCGAAACAAACTCAGGTAATCATGGTCTCTTTTGAAGTCCAGACAAAATAGTATCAGAATATATGAATGATACAATGTAGGGCAGTGTCTGAAATGGCCTTTTGAAGAAAGATCCATAGCGGCTTTGACTAGACCAGTCCTATCCGACGGCACGCATGTATCTGACATTGTGTAGCTCAACCATATTATGGAGAGCTCAACAATCCGTCACACGACGATACCAGATCCGCGGAACATTTGCATAGGCACATAAAAAAATCTCGAAGCCACCAGACAGTTAAAAGTTAAAAGACGTAGAATATCTAGCCTATAGGTTTTAGTGGGTAGTGGGGTAAGCCACAGTTCCCGGTCTTATCAGCAAAAGACAGCCGCCATGAGGCCACGGCTCTAGAGATTTAGGGATCATAATAAATTTATCCCTTAGCCATTAGGAAATTGCATTTTATGAAGTAATTATTTCAGAATGTTTCATTGTTTCTCGAATAATGAGACGTTACATAAATGTACCTATTACTGGACATATTAAAAAGTTGTAGTGTTGTACTGGAGTAGAGTAGATACACATAGATCTCTAGCAAAAGGGGACGTATTTTTTGGCCCTGCAGGGCACCGAAGGTTAATCATTTCAATGTACATACGTAGTTTTAATCCTGATACGGACACTATAATTAATGAATTGCGTTGCTTAGAACTAATAGTCATTAGCAACAGCGTGTTATGTTAAACTACCGTGATATGTCAGGACATTATAACATAACATACCTTCACGCCTGTATTCCCCGAAGCGCTAGGCACAGGTGTACTAGTTTGAAGGGATATAAGCTAAAATTACGATCTACCTCAGTCTAGTGGTCCCCAGCGCAACTGCTCTGTTAGTGGTCCTGGGTTCGATTCTCAAGTCGAGTAACAAATTATTGCGTTTTTCTATAAAATTCTCAGTAACTCTGAGTTTGGATTTATGATGAAATGAAGTGAGAACTGAAGATGGCACTACGCGCGAGTGATTCCACTGATTTTTCTATCATGTATAAGCTGCCGATGCCATTCATTAGGCGGTTCATATGCCTATTTACTATCTTAGTATACAACAAAACCACAAACTTTAGTTATTTATTTTACCTTTGTATTTTACTTCAAAACTTATTTTGTATATATTTTTTTATTAATTTTCTATCATTATTAATTACGATAATTACGTTGGTCGTAAAAAAATATCACTGAATTACTTCAATACCATTCATCTCACTGACTCGGACGTCCCTTTACCGGCTTTAATCGAATTCCCGATTGTTCTTACTTTATCAAAAGCGCCAGTCATGCGGAGCGAGGCTGAGAGTTTTTAATTGCATCCTATCGGAACAATATTTTTATCGGTTGCTTTTGTCAATCACGTTAAGTTAGGGTACCTAAAGAGGTGTAGGTATTACGCAGTGTGAACGGTTTTAGTACCTACCGAATTATTTTATAGGAGATTTTAGTGTGAATGAACTGTTATAGTTCTGTTATAGAGATGTGTTTTTACACGTTTATGATTATTGAAAATCTACTTAGTCAGGGTGCAGCGCGTGACCGGTGCGGTGGTCAATTACGCCATAAACAATTAGTATATAAGTTAAATAATTATAAATTTACATGAATCTATCTTATTATAAATTCATATTTTCTACAAAAACAATCACGATACTTGGCCATTAGCCATCGAAATTCTTTGTGACGTCACCTCAAATTCGTGTCAGATAAGTCCACAAATATCAATCTAGTTACTTAGAGTTAAACCAGTAGAGTTTTTTCACTAACTAAAGAAAACTACCTAGATCTGATAAATAATGCATTCTTCAAATTCAATAATCGAATCAACACATGGTAGTGCCCCCGCTATTACGAGGAAGCAAGGCACTACTATTTTTTTTCGAAGCATTTCTTAGAATTATGGAACCCTCATAGCTTAGGTTTTATATTTTTATTTTATTATTCGTGACCAACTATCAAAAAATCTTACACAAAAAAATTCGGAAGAACACTAAATGAAATAATATTTTCGATGTACAACTTAATAATACCATTTCACAAACATTTTGTGGAAAACTGTTTAATGATATTATCGCAAACACGTAATTAAAATTTTAATTAGTGTTTATCTGTCCAAATATTAATTTCCGCATGATGACTAAATTAACCACCTGAGGTCATTAGTAATGCGTTGCTGATGACCGAGCCGCGAGTTTTAATTAAATTATTTAATAATAAATTGTTTTCACTTTCGTGGGTAGGGCCCAGTCTATGTTCGGCGGAGAATAACTCCTTTTTTAGGGTTCCGTACCTCAAAAGGAAAAAACTGAACCCATATAGGATCACTTTGTTGTCTGTCCGTCCGCCCGACTATCTGTCTATCAAGACCCTTTATCTCAGGAACGCGTGGACCATATACTTAGTCTACAGTCCCTTGAAGCTGTGAATAAATTAAATTTCTAAGTTAACGTAAAAAAGACATACGGCTTTTTATGCCGCAAGAAACGTAAATTTTGACACTCGCAAGGGAATCAAAATTTAAAGGGTATTTTCCGTTGACCTAGAACTATGAAATTTGGCAAGTAATAGCGTCTAATACTCCAAATATAGGGGATAATCTGAAAACTATATATTTGTAATTCATTATAATATGTAACTACAAATTTTTACGGAACCCTCAGTGGACGAGTCCGACTCGCACTTATCCCGTTTTTTTTCGCTGACAAAAGAATAGATACAGTTTTTATCTAATTTAAAATAAAGTTGGAAATAAACGAATAAAGCAGGTCAATATCTCGAGCATATGATTTCTTTCGTTCTATTTACAATATAATAAAGGAGGAATTGGCAATGTGTAGTTCTCTGTCTTAACTGTTTTAACCACTGATCCAAGACTGATCCCTATATTTCTGTATGCTATACAGTATTATAGAGCTCAGTGGTATAACCCTAAAAAGCATTGAAGAGGTTATAGTGAAATGACAATATCAAAGATCAATCTATATGAATAGTTTAGCTTTATACGAAAGAACTTTTTTTTATATATTATTTTTTTATTATATTAACCCTACGCCTACGCAGTCTAATTTTGTCGAATTGTTATCGACAGAATACTCAAATAATGCACGTGTACATACATACGTAATATGTATATGTTTGCAAACAAATATGATGGTAACTTTTCCTTTGAACGGACACCCTCAAAGAGTCAAACAGGTAATTAAATGGCTTATACGTCATGAATGTACATGTGTTTGTACCAGCAGGCGGACTAACCACCCCTCGGCAACAGTAGCCAGCCCACCAACCCTCCGGCACTGACATTCAATTTAATATGACATTCCGTATCAGGCTCTTAATTAGCGGAGAAGTACCACCCCTAATTGTTGTCTATTTGTTGAGTCGCGTAAATGGAAAACGTGTGCAGAAAATTCTGCGAAAATTAGAAAATAGTTTACATTATTTGGCCAACTAAAGTTGTAACCATAATAACTATTTATTATTGCTTAGTATTTTTATTATTTACACATTACACATATACCATCACGCCTGTATTCCTCGAAGGTTTAGGCAGAGGTTTACTGATGTACACCCACAGTTCACCGGTATGTTTTAGGTCCCATGTAAAAGGGAGCGAGCCTAAATAAGAACATGCAAAAAAATAATATACATAAGCTACGCTACTACGACCGCGTAGCCGACTATTACCCGTAGCAGCGACGTCAGTCTTGTCGTAGTCCTAAACTCAGTCTTAATTTCGTTTTCAATACATAATAATTACAGAGTAAAATAACGAGGACTATTATTTTTGTTGAATTCAACTTGCAACTCACTCAAAGGGCTCGTAATTTTTTATTTTTGTTAATTAATAACAACGCTAAATACGTAGGTTTCTAAGCTTGAACTGTGCTTGCTACGGAACAGTCTATGGATTATTGCCCAGTTTTACCGTGAAGGGCACGTTACAACCATCAGTCGTAGCTGTCATGTGAATAAACTGTGTTAAAAAACCCGGTTCGACCCGAAAGAGGCATATAGGTATCCCGATCACCAAATAAATTAAATATTCCTGAAAATAAACATATTAATGAAGTTTAAAATTCAAGATTGCCGTGCCCAAACTGTCGCAATTACCCAAATCTAGCAAATGTTTAAAATGTGATAAGAGCATCATCGACCTTGGTATGTCTGGCACCCACAGATGGTGTCGCTGCCACCGTAAGTTATGGCATTTTAGTTTCGTCGTTGTATAAAAAAAATCCGGGCTATTTATTTTACTTGTAAAGTGAAAGCAATTGTATATATTTAATCGGATATTAATAAGTAACAATACCTTTACGGGTCGGACAGGGATTTCTTATAAGATTGTATAGTTATTTTGATATAAGTTTCGATTCACTTCATTTACTTTTAACTTTTAAAATGCAGTCATTTTAACAATATTTAACGTACCTAAATAGTAAATGCAGGTAAGATATTTATGACTGTAATCCGTATATTTTAAAGATTATAAGTAGCTTTTGACCTTCTGCAAATCAAACTGACTGTCCCATCAGTTTTGTTATGTATCACTGAACACTCTAATTGGGCTCCGGTAGTTATTAGTAGGTAGGTACTGGTCGGCAATGTCCACAGGCGCAACGCTCGCCCCATAAAGGTATGCATCACTTGCCATACTCAAAGGATATCCGTATTGGCTAGATCTACCAATACGGATATCCTTTGAGTATGGCAAGCGATGCCATTGGGATTCGATTATTATCGAATCTCATATAATATATAGGTATACAGTATTTTACTTTTTACAAAAATAAAGTAATTAGTATGAATTTACATTCACTAATAACCTGAAGACTTTAAGAATATTCCTATACAGATTAATAAATTATTAGCACAATGTGTAAACATTTGCACCGCGTGAATTTGTGCAAGATTGGAAATTCTAAATATAAAAGATTTTGCCATGGGCTGACTAAGACGATAAATTAAGTTATTTTACTATTGGTAATTATTAACAGGAGACCTAGCGTAAATAATGCTTAAAACTATTCACAGCTGGTTATGCCCGACATGCGTTGCACTGTTTCTTTTTTTACAGAAACGTTAAAAGGCCTAGGTATCATATCATAGGACTTAAAACATACCGTCGAACTAGATGTAAACCTCTGCTTAACCTTTCAAGGAATAGGTTGACTGATTGACTGTAAATTATTATGTGAAATACATAAAATAACTACGTAGGTTGTTCCAAAAGTTTTGCATAACAAAAGTATTTAATAACATTTTTCAAAATACATGCTATTAGAGTAACGCACTTTTGCATTCCAACAAACTAATTACTAAATATTTATTTCCATTTATCTTTTGTAACAGAAGCAGAAGCCCTACCCCAATTCTTCCTCAGTTATGAATTTTTGCCCATTTAACTGACTCTTCTTAATAGGAAAGAGCCCGAAATCATTTGTATCTATTTCTGATCTCTTTTTTATATATTTTTTCGATCTCATTAGTCTAGTGGTCCTGAGCTAAGTAATTATCTGCAACTGCAGTGGTTATGCACAAAACAAATCCCCCAAAATTCCCTCAAATGGATTTTCACTGCACTGTCTGAATGCTCGAAATGAACGCAACAAAAAGCCCGCTCCGCCGTAAATTAAAATGAAAACAATAAACTGAATAATAGCATTTTGCAACGTAAAATGCCAAAACAGACAAATAGAGTTCAATGAGGGCTTTCCTTTAATCGTTTTACTCTTAATAAAAAAAATTGGAATACAATATTTAAATGGAAAATAACAACGCTTCCGGCTCGTACATTTATGGTTGAATAAAACACCTAAATGAAGATAATATCTGCTACCTTTTACCGTTATTGCTCTTCTATGTCTGTCTATTTTCTTTTGCTAAACTGGTTAAAATTAATGAATATGATTTCTTAGAAAACCCTTTATTAATTTCGTCAAATATGACACATACAAGAAAAAAGAGATACCTATTCTATTTCCAGGTCCAGTTCGTGTCACTGCTGAGAGAACTGTGTTGCTCCTTTTTTTCATTTCCAAGTTGCTCTGTTTGTTTCACCCACTTCCGTCAAAGAATTAAATTACTTTAAGAACTAGTGATGTGCGCATCGATATCCAATGAAGAACATAGACCAGGATTAAAGCGGTGGGCACAACTCTATATATTTACAACAGTATTAATATATTAACTGCCTACACTGATGCATCCATAGCAAACAGATGGCAGAACAGACGAGTTAATTTAGTAACTATCGATTTTCTCTTTGACTGCACTTGGTAGTATTACTGTCCATATCCAATGGAGTTGGATTAAACTCGTGCCAGCGAATCCATGTCTATGAAATGTGATATGCTCGGTATAATTATATACTTGTGCTTCTTTTTAACATTAGAGAGTAACGCCTTAGTCGGAATATTTCCGATAGCTGTTTTAAACTTTTTGCTGTTTACTAACCTTAAATAATTGAAAAAAAAATTAAATTAATATCTCTTGAAAATTTATATCAATCTAAGGTATATTTTGTTGAAACATAGTGTGTTGCTTTTTTAATACGCCTGTCGCCTAGATTTGTATTACCACCCAAGTTGCCGGCCGGCAAGCAAAGGTTAGGCGGACCTCATAATAAAACGTAACCGAAGTCGAGTAATTAGTTTATTTTCTTCAAGAAAGAAGTCATATTTTACATTCATTTCCTACCCATTAAATATTGTGAAGCTGCAAAGCAGTTACATGAGCCAATTAGCAAGAATGCAAGCAGTCTCTCTCGAAACTCGTGTGAATAGCAAACGAGCAAGTCGATCTTACAACTCATTATGACACTTCGCTTTGTTTGCACACTAAATATTCAACCAGAAATAAACGCGCCATCAAAACTGAACTAACTACCTACATTACGTTAATGATGCGGTTTGTTACACGTTCATGTAGGTACATAATACGGATGAACGCTTCGGACCATGGTGGGGCGAGTTATCAATTTCACCACAAAATCGACATTTACTAGATAATAACGGCAATTTTACGGTAACACACCTCTAATGTTGGTCCGGACAAATGGCCGTCAGCAATATACCCATGATAATAATATCATTTAGCGACGTACAAGTATCAAAATAAATATAATACCCCGGAAAAAAGCTTCAATGTGTTCTGTCTTGAATACTTTTGATAACGGAAAGCAAATATTCAGTATAAAATGTATTTATTTTCCATTATGTTTATAAATATGAAAAAAATAGTTACACTTGTCGAAAAAGAATCTAAGAAATCACTTTGCATATAGGTACACACAATTACTTACTTACTGATAAATTGTAAATAAGTAATATACATTATTAAAGGAAGATGATTGTCCAATTTCCATGTCTGAAACATTGGCGGGAACTATATTTGAGCATTTTTTCTTAAACCACAATGTGCCGAACGTAACCAAAACCAAACGTCATCGGATATAGATACCCTGACTATGATAGGATAAGAAGACTCATTAGTCTTCTTCCCTATTTTTGAAGCCTTCATCATATAAAGGCATGTCACACTAATTAAATAAAAATTTCTCGGTAAAACACATTTAACTAGGTGTGAAAATACGCTCAACTTTCTCTCTATTGTATTCGAGTAATAAAGTACCTATTGAAAAATATAAATATCAGTGATTTTTCTGTACTCTGCTGATACAGCTATACAAATTGTATGTCAACAATATTATAATAATTAATTGTTACCGCAACATGTTGAGTATTGTAATGTCAAAGGTAATTGAACATACAATTCAAATTAACAATAAGGCTTATTTACTACCAATTATTACCAATAATCTGTGGAATTTCTTGATAATACCAATGTAAGCAAAATTAGTTCCAGTGTCTAGATAATTAATCCGACTGTCTCGTTGCTATCTAATCCTACCCATCTGATAAAATCTGACGCTACCGAACTGCGTTTAATTTGCGCATGCCAAATACACTGGGCTAACTAATACTAGTAACTACAAGTAGTACAAAATATGATCGAGGTATCTGTTCCGATTTTATAGCTGTTCCGGTATTTTATATAACTATAGTTGCTGTCTGAAATCCAACTAAATGCATTTACGCATTGCAGGATGCTGGTGCCCCCACTTGCAGACCTGATGAATATTTGCGTTATTGCAATAATCAAAAAGTTTTTTGTGTGCTTTTGATGAATAAATTGCCGGCTATTATGAATCATATAGCACGAATTGGTCTTATCCTTGTAAATATAGCCCAAGAATAGCAATAGTTGGCTACCAAAAAGGCTAATTGGCCTGGAATTTATATAGTGCGCCCCTACTAGAAGCCGTGTACACACACTATCAAGGGTCCCGACTTCTGGATATCATACCGTTTCTCAGTTCTTAACATTTATTGGAAAGAAAAACTGGTAGTAACATATTTTTTAGTATATGGTTACGTTTGCACTGACATGTGGTTCTTTAAACACACTTATTAAAAAATCGGATGCCCTGAATGAAAACCTCTAACACCCCCCAAGACGTCACGAAACCGTTAGTACGAATTGTTTTATGCCTGTATGATAAATCACCGAACAACCTATTATTTTGTTACCTTTTTGAGGGACTGAAGGCTGTTGCTTCAATTCTTCGAATACTTGATAAATTTAGTCTGACCTAAACGACCAAACTACTGTAACTCACGTTTAGTCTTTTTTGGGCTACCAATCACATTTTTTACCGAGATGGGTAAAGACTTTTGGCATCCTTTTCGCCTGGATTCCCGCCTTGACGTACAATTCAGTGCGTACGTAGCTTCAAAGATTACAGGTTAGCTTGAATATCTAGAAGCTGGTAAAGTCGATACATTGTAGCAGCTGTTAAAGGAAGCTGGTGCAGAATGTTTGCTAATATGGGCTGCTTCCAAGGACTTTCGCCAGCAACCCGATCTAGTATCTCAAGCGAAGATAAACGTTAAGTTTAAAGGATTTATCGAAAATTATCGTTAGCAAAAAGCTAATCTATGATTATGATAATAATCTAATAATATTTTTCAAGCAGTTTCAGACATACTACCGCCAGTTTAATCATTAATAACTACTAAGTACCTGCTACATAATTATGTGGTATTGTTCACATCAAACGATTATGCTTTCATAAAATTCTCTTTGTTATTTTGACGCCAGATGTGTATTTCCATTAGAAGCGATGGCAACTTTTCCAACAAATATTAAATGAATATCCACCGTTTGATTGAAACCCCTGTTACAAAGGCAAACTGTGCACTTTGGATTGACCCGCGTATGTCAAAACCATATTTTTATTTAGCACTCACCTTTGAGCTCTCGACACAAAAGCGGTTTTAAATATTTAACGTTTTGTTTTGTTTCGTTAGCGATACGATATTATTAAAATACGTTTCATGATGGGAAGTTTCAATCGCAAGTTATGTGATTGATTTTATCGGACGGGACAGAAGCCCGTGGGCGAGCGGATTTGATGGAAACAAATGTCCAATATGGCCACTAGTTTTAATATTTAATTTTAATTACTTTAGAAAAATAAACCCTTCATTAATAAATAATACAAAAATTAAAAGTTGATAGAATTAATACACTTTTAAATACAAATATTTTTCTTTTTTGTGTCTTAATGGTAAATTTCCTTGTATCCTTGCCGAAGTTAGAAAGTTAAGCGAATGATTCCTGGTTCCAATCCAATGACTGCATTGTTTGAGTACATTTTTGACCGTAGAACTTTCATTATTCATCATCATTATTCAACAGAACAAAATAATAGTACCTACTTGAGATAATTTGCAGCAAATAGGTTAACTATTAGCAATATTATTTTACTATAAAATAGTAGGTACAGCTGTGACCTTTCTTTCTTACCATTCATTTTAATTTCTTGATAGTAGTGAAAGGTGTGTGCTATGTAACGGATTTTTATTCGATAAAATCTACCTTACTTTTACCTACTACCTTTATTAGTTTAAGTTTAGGTATAAATAGTTTTAATTTTATAATTATATGTACCTCACACATGAGGATACAAGTCTAAATATATATAAAACTCAAAGGTGACTGACTGACATAGTGATCTTTCAACGCACAGCCCAAACCACTGGAGGGATCGGGCTGAAATTTGGCATGCAGGTAGATGTTATAACGTAGGCATCCACTAAGAAAGGATTTCATCCACTAATTAAGGAGTTCTGATAAATTCTACCCCCAAGGGGATAAAATAGGGGATGAAAGTTCATATGGAACAAAGTAACTATTCCACGCGGACGAAGTCGCGGGCAAAAGCTAGTAAATGTATATAACGTTATGTATTTCTTGTAAGGCTGCATTTTAAAATCATAAGTTAACTGAGTAGTTAACTTATGATTTTAAAATGCAGCCTTAAATAAAATATGCATTCTGTATAATAATGGAGTCATTATTATACAGAATGCATATTTTATTTATAAGTATATCTTGCTCGTTTCAAAAGGCAAAAAGAACGGCTACTCGTAGGAAGAGAAAAGTACCTAATATTATCTATAACTTATGTGTAATCCGTATTTAAAAAAACGCTAAGTTGAAAATACTGGACCTGGGAATTCACTACATGAAGTTTACGACTATAATTATTATTAAACTTTTATAATCATAAATCATTTGCCACCCTACATCAGTCACCTGCATGAAAAATTTGTTTAAATTGTACATACTCGTATATCTTGATATAGCCATTTTTTCTGTATCTCATACGGTATTAGAACTTGGTTTTGTTATTACTTCTCTTAGCATCAACATACAAATATACCTATAATATCTAACCCAACTAACGCGTAACTTAGATTACACTGTACATCAAAAAATAATGTAATATTTTTTTCTAAATTAAAGCACGAAATAATATTTATTTGTAACAAAACCAAGCGCCTTACATAAATAAATCTGTTTTCTATCTTTGAGTCCGATTTAAAATCGACGAGGTAAATCATTCATTTTTATGTTTTCCCGAGGGCCGTGCTAAGTAAAATGTTGTGTATTTTGTGAGCTTCCCATCCCGCGCAAGGCGCCGTGACTACCCCGCGCATGTTTAAATTGCTCCAGCGCGATTAATTCATCACGGGCTCTGCTTTAGTTTTCAGATAATATTATGTATATATATTGATATTCCATTTATATTACTCCAGCGTACATCATTCGATTGTGGTCTCTGATTTCTGGCAATATTGAAAATGCTCAATTATTGATTGTCATAAACTCGCAAAGTTATATGAGATTTACTGTATATGGTAAACTCTTTCTGACGCTATAATAAATTTAACTATTATTTCCTGAAACTGACGCTAATGAAAGCAATAGTTATTATATTATATCGACAAAAATATGTAAAAACCTTCTATGACCTTAATTTATTTTTTATATCTAGTTATAAGAATCCTGCTGTGCCATTATTAAAAGAATGGGCACTTTTATTCAAACAGAAAAATAGCAGTAAAGTCGCGGATATTCAAGTATTCATAATGATACCTATACATCGAATACGTAGTGCCTACTATCAGTATCAAGCGGAATTTATCCAGAATATTCTCAACATTTTGCGAAAATAAATAATACAATACTCAGATATTATTCAGTAGCTCAGAAATCTAACACGCATTCGACAAGACCTTATATTTTATGTACGGAGGCGGGACTCAGTAATCTGGTACGTTTCTCCCTCTGAATAAATAAAACTTCATCAACAGGTGCCTCTAAACTGTTACACAAGTCTTTTTGCATCACAATCAAACAGGTCATCTCTATTTATTAAGGAAAAATCAGATAGAAGCGATACCCCTTAAAAAGATTTTGTACCTTATTTTTCTTATCTTATTTTTTATCAAGCCCAGAAATTCACAGGGTAAGGCTGTAAGGTTGATTACACTATGCAAAATTGAAAAAGCCGCTATGTGATGTTATCGTAGAGATTAGGTAACCCGTAACCATCTATTGAAATATTGTTTGACCAAAACATTGTATCTCACAGTCATTTTTACCAACGTCTATACCTCGCTTGCTTTTCGCTGATACCCTTAATTTGGATTTTTATTTTCTTTTTTTATTCAAAATACCGATAAGCAAATTTTATTCAGCTTTTGGTCCAACAATTATTATTACACTATTTCGAAATAAGTCACTTCGCCGCATAATTCGTGTTACTAGACTTAATTCTGTATCGTGGGTACCTACACAATACAAAGTATACTACAAAATAGACAGTACAACACATTACAAATACGTAAGTATTCTAACATAGACAACTGTAGATAAGACAAATACTTGTGGAGCGTAGATCTAAAGCCAATAAAGTCATCGGTCAGCCACTACGCCAGTCGCGCCGGCGATTTAATGTAGTATTCTGATTATAAGTAGAGCCACATTCAATATTTGTAAATGATTTGTACGCTGAAGCGACATTAAAGGAGTCTACCCACTACACTTGTTAGTGAACTATGAACATTTCTTCTTCTTCATCATCTTTGTTCCTGTACGTGTTGGTAATGATCCCTAATTAGTGAAAGTTAATCAATAAGTTGAATGTACCATTGTATCGTTGATAATTATTCCAATACTGTGTAATTAGTACTTTCTACAATTTACGAAATCCACCCATTGCACTACCGACGTGAACCCACTCTTAACACAAGCATTCAGCTTAGCACGAGGGGTTAACAAGAATACTAGTAATGTGCGACTCACATTGCTAGTAAGCTTTTTAAGAAAATAAACCATTTTAGCGTGAAATTAGAACCAAAAATTATACAACTTGCGATCCTACTTAAAGCAACCAACTCCAAATTATGATTGTCTCATCCAGAAAAAGATCAAATAAATTCACCAACCAAGTTCTATACTTGGTTGGTGAATTTATTTGATCTTTATTCAGCTCTGACAGTCGCAGTTCTAACCTAACTTAACCCTAATATTTGGTGAACATTTATCCATTTTACTAAATGTTTTATTTATCCCCATTATTAAATTACTAAGTGCCTGCTGACAAGCACAGTCTTTCCTTAAAATTGTTTGCACGACTGCATTTCACTCGCAAATCGGTAAAGAAACTTGTTGAATAAATGACAACATAATCAACAGGTTGGCTGTAAAATTTTCCGTGGAAAAACTGTTCATTATTTACCCATTATGAAAAGGTTCTTTTAAAATGCCAATAAAAGTAAAAAAATCAATGCAGTGGACAATGCAAGTGCACAAATTAGTATATTCGAAGACTATATTCTGAATGTTGACAACGACTAATTCAACAAAGTGCCTAAAGGTCCCGCGGCACAAAAACAATTTTGCATTGTATCTATCATATAATAAACTGTATCATTACTCTAGTGGTCCCTAAGTGTGACTGCTACGCTGGAGGCCCTGGATCGATTCCTAAGTCGAGCAATGTATTAGGTTAATCAATAGCAGCTCGGAGTTTTTGTTTGTACCCGATTAATGACAATAGTCTCACGCCCTATTCGTGGGCCCTAAACATACCGGTAAACGTAGATGTATATTAGTACACCTCTGCCTAAACCTTCGGGGAAAATCAGGCGCGATGGTAACTTATATTATGTGCCTTTAATTTCTTATTTTAAGGGACCCTTGTGTCATTCAAACCTTTAATCTTTATAATGCTTCTAATGGTTACGAGAGGAACTTAAATATTAGTATCCCCAGAGACATCTGAAGTATACTATGCCCTCCTCCAGTAACACGACGCCTACTAAGAATGATAAAGTTTAAAAGTCAACGAACTTAAGGCTACATCGTTGAACTCGTTATTTATCAAAACTTTAGTCTCCAAACCGAGAAATAAGTCTGAAATAAGAACTCATATGTACAGAAATAGCATCAGCTATTTATGTTTACTGTACTACGTCTGTGACCTTACGCGGTGGAACTATTACAGGCGAAAATCATAACCAGTCAAAACTAATTGTGACTGGAAAAATCAGTTAGTTGCGGCAAAGAAAGTTATGGGAGTTATGGCAGTGTCTACAATTCGGTTCTGACATCATGTGGTCACAGTTATATAAACCTAACCTAACCGATATTACATATTTTGTATTATATTTTGCACTGTTCTTCCAATAAAATTTATATCTGACCTATATTTTTTCTTTAATTTAGAATTAAACCTGATTTAATCAAAACTACATAGTTTTGACTACAAAAAATAATCGAAATTACTTCTAACTAAGGAGGTTGGTCGTTACGTCGTTTGACTGGTTTTCGCAGTCTACATTAGTTTCGACCGGTTATGAGTTTGAACTGTAACGTATCTACTAAAGCCAGGAGCTCGACACTCATGAATGCAACACGTTATTGTAGATCCCGGTCACAGTCAACCCACTAAAGTTAGGTTACGTAAGCGTTTCCTAAAAATCGTTAAGGGTTGTCAATTTGAGTACGTCAGTTCTGGTACATTTCTGCTATTAGTAAGTTTTTGACATTACCAACACTTCAGTCTACCCGTGAAAATGGATGCTGTAAATGTAAAAGATCTGAATCGTCGGAAATTAAATAATATCAATATAACGCGATAAAATCCGTAAAATGTAGTTTTATTTCAAAATATGTACCTATGATGTGAAACTCGTAAATCCAACTGTACCAACGTAGGCAAAAAAATCATTATCATTATTAATCTATCTACATTAAGATACTAGGACGGACCGTAAATAAAGAGGTGACGCCGACGCAACCCTATAAGGCGTTATGGTATTTTTCTTATTTTCGTATTTCCCTACCCGACGTGCGCTCAAGCGAACTTTGAAACATTGTACATTTTTATTAAATACTTTGTAGGTACGTTATCAAAGAGATAGTATGTACGTATGAATTTCTTTATTAAAGAAAGTGAAAAAAACGTACCTTAATTAAAATCAGAACTCTTTTATGCATTCCATGCAATTTTTAATTAAGCCAACAATTGGATGCATGCATTAAAACATGTGATGAATATTCATGTTTAAATAAGTATTAGTGACACGTATTGAAAAGAATATGCTGAGATGGTTTGGACATGTTGAAAGAATGCATGAAAGACGATTAACGAAAGGAACTTATAAGGCGAGAAGGTAGAGGTCGCCCTAGAAGAACATACGCCAATCTTAATGGCGAAATCCTTCAAAAAGGTCAGGTGCATACTCGTAGTACTCGCAACCGGCGTGTATGTATGAGAAGATGTATTAATGTGGAAGAAGCAAAAGAAGTATGCAAGAATCGTAGCAAGTGGCAGTCTATAGTTTCTGCCTACCCCAGTGGGAGAAAGGCTTGAGTGTATGTTTTTTTTTATGGGATAGGGGGACAAACGTGCAGACGGATCACCTGATGGTACGCGAGTACCGCCGCCCATGGACACCTGCAACACCAGAGGAGTCACAAGTGCGTTGCCCGCCCTTTAAAAGGGGATTGAGCCTCCGGTAACCTCACTCACTCGGCGAAACACAACGTAAGCGTTGTTTGACGCCGGTTTTCTGGGTCGCCGTGGCCGCCTCCGGTCGAACCGGCCCATTCGTGCCGAAGCATGGCTCTCCCACGTTCGATTGTATGTATGTATGTAAATAAGTATTAATTAATGTAGACCGTGCTTACTCCACAATATGAGTATCATGTAGTGTATACTTCGACGTATATAGATAGCTTCCATCAACAACATGCACTTTACGAACACTTTAAGAAGTTGTGATAGTATCCTTATGAAGTTTACCATTGTTATAAGTTCCCTGTACGGTGAGCTAAGTCCCAACTACTTACGACTCAATTACTTGACAGTGCAGTCTGCAAGTGGATGATAGGACACCTATCTATAGACTATTACATAGTTGTACTATTCTATAAGACCGTAACGCGCGTATCAGCGTTTGCTTGCATTGGCTTCCTACATTTTCAGAAAGCTTTAAAAAAATAAAGGAAAATAAACTTAAAAAGCGGGACATCAATTCTCAAAATCTGTACGTATGTTTGTTTTTCACGCCTAACTTTATTGTATGTATGTACTTCTACTTTAGATAACTATATTTTGTATTGATAGAATATAGTATTCTTGAGATAACATAACATACCATCACGCCTGTATTCCCCGAAGGGTTATGCAGAGGCGTACTAATATGTACACGCACAGTTCACCGATATGTTTAGATCCCATGTAATAGGGGGCCATGTAATATTTGTATGACCAGGTAGTTGTTCCCGGTCTTGGCGTTTATGTATGTGAGAATTCGTGTTTGTAAACGCATCCACGATACAGGAGAATATCCTATGTACGTTATTTTAAATGAAAAATCATTTTAAAAAACAATATCAACCCACATTTCGCCGGTATATTTTGGTCCCGTGTAATGGCGGGCGAGCATTATTACCTTTAACCGAGAACAAATCCCAAACTTTGAACTATTACTGAGAATTTTATAGACAAACCCAACAACACTGCTCGACCTAGGAATCAAACCCAAGACCTCTAGCGTAGCAGTCGCGCTTGGCACCACTAGTCTAATGAGACAGATAACGAATGACGAACACAATGTTACTAATCCGATTATAAACATTTTGTTAGGTTAGTTGGCATTATAAGAATTGTGCTTAGGTAACGTGACACTTGTTTTATTTTATAGGCATCACTTGCACTGTCATTGATTTTGGCATAATGAGTTAGATAGCAACTACACATTTTGTTAATCATAAAATTATTATTGAACAGTAAAAATAACAAATCTAATATAATTTTGTTGACGCATCAGATTTTAGTTTAGTGACTTTCCAGAAGTTAGGTCGCGTAGTTCATAGTTAATAAATATAATATGTATTTGAAACTGGTGTCAGTAAATTGGAATAAGGACGTGATATTTCGTGATCACTTAAGAAAAAAAAAAATTAAATACTAAGTAAACTTAACCGAATTATTTTATTTACGCCGACACCTCGCCACTTTCTAACGGGGTAGCAGACTACCTTTGATGAAGAAGCATCCACGCTTAATTTATTATACATTTGGTACCTAATTACCCGACTGCGTCAGAAGGAGGGTTATTTTATTACATAATTATAAATATTCTTCCTTCCGTATCGTTAGTGTTTCACCAGTTAGCCTGTATAAAGTGACGACCATTTACCAACCACCACCTCAACACATACTTCAAAACTGCCTTGTTAGTCTAGTGGTCCCAAGCGCGACTGTTAGAGGTCCTGAGTTCGATTCCCAGGCAGAACAAAGTGTTATTTATTTATTTACACAAGGCACATCAACAATATAAACACAAACATTGGTTAGTAGCAAAATACAGAGACAAAGACTAGTGTTTATATCAATTATAGATATGCACAACATTTAGGATAACATTTCACAGTAGTTATATATTATAATTATATTAAATAATGTTGTTAATGTTAAATAATAATAACGTTAAAAATGAACTAAAATTGTATTATAATTTGTAAAAATAAGTAAGAATTAGTAGAAATTAATTAATATTAGTTTCGAATTTATCACGCTTCTTATGTTATGAGTTTTCTATAAATTCTCAATAGCAGCTCGAAGTTTGGATTTTTGCCCGGCTCGCCCCCTATTAGATACATGGAAAGGCGTACTGTGTGTGTACATTAGTACACCTCTGATTAACCCTTCGGGAAATACAGGCGTGATGGTATGTTACGTTATGTGCCACTGCCCGTTATCATCTTGAAAACCTCAGTAGACTGACTACATTAATTTCCCTTCAAACCCGAGCTCAATAATTGTAGTACATTATTGATTAGCGGCAGAAATTTTGAATAGGTATATATATCTATATATTAATTTGTGAGTATTCAGTTATGAAAAAAACACCTATATTAATATCGTTTTCGGTTTCCTTCTTATAATCAAATTGAAAAAATCAAGGCAAAATATAATATTTCAATTAGACCACTAAAATAGGTAGGTATTTTTGAAAAGACTAGACTAGGAGCACGTTTCCAAAAAGTGGGTCTTATAGAGAAGAGCTGGTCTTATAGACAAGAAACTCCATAGATACTGTTGTATCTCTCTCTCACTCTTAAAAAAATAACTTTTACATGACATACAAACTACTCTTTTAAATAACACTGAAGCCCAAAGGATATACTATCATTTTCATCCTAACCTATTTACCAAAGGGTTGCTAAAACATCTTCTATATGATTTCCATTCGAATTCCATGCAAAATAGTCGTGGGTGAAGGCGAATATTGTAAATATATTTTAAATAATAGGTAAACACCAATCACATATGATTTAAAAGTATCGCAATGTTAAAGTATCGCCTTTTCTTTATCAAAATAAATATTGAATAAATGAAATTATAACAAAAATCAAAATAGCAATAAGCAGGTATTCTTTCAATTTTCAGGTCGGGTGAAGTACCTATATAAACCGTCCTTTATCTAAACTACACTTTAGGGCTACAAAAACTTATGTCACCAAAAAAATTTCAGTAGGGTAATTTTTGCGTATTTAAATAGTGTCGAAAATACAGCTGCTGTAACTAATACTTCCTCAAAGTAGTAACATTTATTTCTTTAGTAAATTTGTTGGAATGAAACCTCCGAAGTTTAAATTAAAATATGAAATGTTTTCTATTTATCAACAATAAAGTGTAAACGCAAGCTGAGATTAAATAAAACACACTGAATCCCCTCAGAACTACTTTGTAACCTTAAAATAGGTCAATAGTTGGATGCCATAGCTTACAACCGCTCAGAAGTTTGAAAAACGTACAGCGCCATCTTGTAAATACTCGTAGAATATTAAGTTTATAAAAAACCACTTATAAAAAAACAAAACCAACGATCAAATTAATTGTACGGTAAATTAATAAATTATTAACTTTTAGTATTTCACTTTGCTTCTCCTACAGTATAGGAACAAAATAAACGAAAAAGCTTTAAAATATAAACGTAAAACTTCATTGTGCTAAGCGATACCATAACGTTTAAAAAAATATTAAAACAATTATTGAATTAACTCGATTTAAATTCAAATTTATAAATTATTTAAATAAATCTTTAATAAGATTTTTCTTTCATTTATGTTAAAGAAACGACACTTTATTCACTACACATATTTCGCGATTACTAACATTATTCACCGATTCTTCACCATAAATATAAACCAACGAGTACACTATATATCAAATTTCTATCTTTGGTACCAAAACGTTCCACGAATGAAAGATTTAAACGAGCGTAACTTCATAAAACACAAACCGAAATCACACTGTATATAAATTATCTAAATTTAAATAAAATAAAAGTTCACTTTACACATCCCTTATTTAAAGTTTACAAACACACAGACACAGATAAAATTATAATTCGCTGAATAATTCGCAAATTCATAAATATATATTTAATAACGTCCAAAAACTTGAAATAAATGATAACCATAATATTTTTGCTATGGGACACGTATCGTAAAATATAAAATAAGACAAGATTTGTATGGGTTTATACTCTGTGAATAGTTTTGTAAAATAAACAAGTGCCTGAATTTAATTTAATCAATTCATCACACTTATTTTACTTAATTCCAATTAGTTTTATAACTTATTAAAAAATCTTTGAAACTTTTACGGGACTTGAAAACTTTTTAGGCTAATTCTATGTAATCGATTTATACTAATTCTACGTCAAATAATTCTCCATTATGATCAACAAAATTAAAATTAAGTGATTAATTAAACTAAGCATGAGCGGGAAACTCAATAAATATGTAAAGTATCTACTTAGGTCAGTTGTTAAAGCGCGAAACTTTCGAACATCTGATAACGCGGGCAGTTTTTCAAACTTCTGAAAAAAATCTAAAATATTATTCGCCGCTGCCCGAAGTTAAGAAAAGTGTTCCTCATAAACTTACCTGAGTTTTACGATGCCCCCATGAGTTAACAGGTGGCGTTCGGCAACAAGTTCGAGTCGGTGCGTTCCACAGGTCGCAAGCGTGCGACAGCGGCGACGGTCCAGAGGCGACACGCGGGAGGGCAACCGCGGGACGCACGCGCGACTTATATCCCTCCCCCCGATCGATTGTCGATGTACGCTACTCAAGGCGCGGTATTTGCTAATGCAGAGAACTGCCGACTGGTGCTTCCCTTCATAATACGTTTCCCTAATTTAGAGAAACCAGTGTCCCATAGTCATGACTGCTCTAGAACGCTACCCGGAGGGCGCCGCCCCGACGAACTTACGCCGTACCACTGACGACTGACAGATCTGCGCAGAACTGCGCACAAATTAATAATACAAAACAAAATTTTGGATTTCTTTTGTATTATGAATAATTGAATTTATAATAATACTATTGTTCGACGGAAGCTATTGTAATAATTTTTATTACCTATATACCTACACTTTGTAACAAAACCAAGCCTGTTGCTAAGCTACCAGTGGTATTGCAGCCAAATGAATGTCGGACGTTGGTAAGCCATAAATACGAGCAATAATGAGAATAGTAATAAAAAAAAAACCATTAAACACATGTACCACAACCTTAGTTATAATGAGACACCAATAATGATTATATTTACCGAAATATTAGGTAGGTACGTTTATTGTATATTTAACTTTAATTAACTTCACATAAGCATATTTCTTTCATATACTTCATTTATATAATTATAAAACTCAAACAGCTTGATGAAGCCAGTTTATTATTTTCTATTTGATAACTATGTATGAAATTGTTTACATGTAGGCACCTAAGTAGGTATTAATTGTATAATATTGTGGAGTCATAATCTGAAGGCTAATTAATTTATCTATATAAAACAGATAAAAAATTAAATACAAAACCATAATATTCTGCCGACCCGGTTTCGCAGTACAAAAGACATCTACGCCATTTCCCGCCAAATGCCACCACAATGGTGTGCGCCAGCGTGCGGCCGAAAATAAACACTAAAAGTGTTTATTTTCAATATTTGTTAATCATTTCACTTTAATCCTATATACAAGTAGGTATATGTAGCTAGGAACTAGCCTCATTAGCCTAGGCGTGCTAAGTGCGACTGCTAGAGATCCTAGGTTCAATTCCTTTTGAATCTAGGATTATGTTTGCTCGACCTTGAAATTGAATTAAATCCAAATTCAAGGTCGAGCAAGGTAGTTTTAGTTTTCTCTATGAAACAAACAAGTCGATCGAGTTCGATAGCAATAAGCTCGCCTCCGATGACATGGAACCGGAAAAGATACCGGCGAACTATGGGTGTACATTAGTGCATCTCGACCTTCCCTTCGGGGAATACAGAGTATGTTATTTACCCCAGGTACATAACATACCAACACGCCTGCATACCTACTTGCAAAACTGCCGGTAAGGATTGCGGTGTTCGGTAACTGAGATGATCTCTTTTTTCCATCGTATGCTTGTAAATCCGCCCGTTAAGGCTAGGAGTAATCACTAATATTTTTGAGACATATCTACCTTCTTTATAGAACGGAAAATCGTCACGGATCGTCTGCCACCCGGAGAGGTAGCGGACCTTGCCTTCCCTTGCCCTCTAGATACGGCCAAAGGATTCGTGATATTTGCCACGATTATGATAGGCTGTGGTCCAACGTTTGCTAAACCTCATCCAAAGACAAAGCCTCGCCACGCATCCTGCTCGAAGTGTAGGTATATAAACATTATTGACTATCTGAAAACACTCGCGACGTGAATGATGAATATTCATCGACGTGAAACCTGCTTTGCAGGAGAAACCAAAGAGGTTAAGATTAGCAATAGAGTTGAATCACTTCTAAACAAGACGTCAAAATAATCTAGAGATCAAACGTCACATAAATTAAATTGTTAGGACATTGAAAACAGATTCAGGTTCTTACATTATCATCATTTTAATCAAATATTTACATTATTTCGTAAATACTCATGTTCCAGCTGTTTTAGCATTTCGTAATAAAAATGGTGACAACAAAAAACAACACTAAGCCCTTCAATTCGTCCCTTAAAAGATTCGGTAAAATCACTTCACATCCAAATTTGGACCCTAGTGGGCTCTACATAGAAAGACCCAAGGGATGCGACCCCTGTCTATACTACCCAAAACCCATAGAAAAGGTATGTGAAGAAACCCATAGCAAAAAAATTGACAAAGACCCTTGGAGATACAAAAATGAATTAGAAGAATGGGCAAAGAATTTAGGTTACAGAAACCAAAAAGTTCTAGAACAGCGTCGTTGGAACCGCACTTTACTGGGTCCCGCTTGGCACGAGGTTCAAGAAATTACCAAATATGAACCGGCTTGCATGAACGTCACCTTTGGAAGGACATCTCGAACAAAACCTTCAAAGAGCATGGTACCCGGGCCTGGAACCTATTACAAAACAGTGCCTTTCAAGGCTCCGTACGGGCCGCACTCAACCCGACCTACTTTCGAAAGAGAAGAACCGTGCAGGTTCATAGACACCTCACTAAAGTGGTCTCTGGCACCAAATCGCTACTCCATTATCGACAGAGATTCAATTGACCAAAGATCTAAAAGGGTTGTATCGATACGAGGGCCTTATGATTTATTCACCGGTAAGAGAGACGAAAGTACCATCAAAAACCATTTTAATACTTCTCTAAAGTGTTCTGCAGCCACGTGGCCTCTCGCTCTTAAGGGCTGCTTAGAGAAATACAAGACGTCCCATTTTGGTAAGATGAATAGGACAGGCAGGAATAAGCCTTACAGAGGTCGGAACGCTCTGGTGGACTTGGCAATGTGTCCTCGAAAAATAGAAGACCCTGGGCCTGCTCATTTTAACGTGTATAAACCGAGAGATTTCGTGCAGTACAGATATGGTTTTAATAGTTCTTATGATAAACCACCGGGATACATTAAAGTAGTGGTATGGCCAGGCGTGGGCAGGTATCGCATAACTAGCTGCCCCATCACCATTGCAGGGCATGGTCACAAACATGTATTCCAGAGTAAACTGGGCAGAACGATTGGTGCAGTCATACCTGCCCCAATGAATTCATTCTAATAATATGGTAGGGAGGTACATTTAAGTTTTTAGAATATTTTCTGGCGCAAAGATTAAAATTTTTAAATTTTACTAAAAGAATAAAACATGCTTTTCCAAAACCTTTTCAGTGTGTGGAAAACCCCGCAACGCGCCAGTTGCGCAGGAGCACCTAGGAATTATAGAGCCCAGGTAATTGTGGAACCTGTGAAACATCTCTTTTTTCGTAAAAATGGATTGGAAAGCGATTTAAAATCATAACATTTTCAAAATACATATTTCATCACGATTCAAATACATACTTAGATAATTACCTATTGTTTTTGTAGAATTTGTATGATCTTTGTTATCTATACTTACCTATAATAAAATTGTAATAGGCTGATGTCTGTACATTATAGTTATTAAAGAAAGACTAGTAGGGGCATCTGTATTAGAGCAGCAGAAGCCAAAATATCAATTTTTAGAATTTTTCTCTGGCTGTCGGTCTGTCTGTCTATATGTTTGTACGCGCATCACGTAAAAACTACTGCATGGAATTGAATGTAGTTTTCACAGATGTATTGCTAGAGGTCTAACTTAAAATCTGGTGCATGTTTTATCTTAATACGCCGCCTAGAATTGGACTAGTATGTTGATCTTTTTGGGACGTGAGTGAAACTGCTGACAACCAGCTAGTGTTAGATATTATTAATTTCTATTAGAAAACTTTTTTGCCAGCGCATAAAAAGCTTTATGTAAAAGCTAATAATTCATATACGTCTATGTCGCAATAGTAACAGAATACGATTAATTGGTATTTCTGTGTGCATATCTAATATCTAAGTCGACGTTGTGTTGTATAATACCTACGCTGTTTTACGAAACAGCTCTGTTAAGTAAAACAACTATTCAGCTAGATTGTCATGTGTATCAAAGCCGCTACCCAAGTTTAGTTGTTTTAACCCCCGACGAAATAGCGGGGTGTTATAAATTTGTAGTGTGTAGGTATCTGTGTGTCTGTCTGTTGCATCGTAGTGCCTAAACGAATAGACCGATTTTGCATCAGTTTTTTTCTTGTTTGATATGTTATTTTATCTAGACTCTAGATCTAGATTCTAGAGTGTATGATTAGCTATGATTTATGACAATCTTCCATCTGGCCTCTCTCTGGTTTATGAAGGGATGTGCACAACTTCTACAGGTCTAATCAATTTGAAATTTGTTATACTGTTACTTTAATGATATTGCAAGAACACGGTGATGATGGTGGGGATTTTTAAATTTTAAATTTATTATTATGCAGTATGACTTATCTAAGTCACAATAAGCGTTTTGTGTAAAAAAGCTATTCAATTTAATTATATAAATTACAGTCAAAAATAGTTTTGATTGTCTTTTGCCGAAAATTATTTTGACCGGGTAAATTCGGGATGAAAGAAATTTAAATATTGGTTAGGTTCGGTTGGAACTGGAGACCGCAATTGTGGTCTGTCACGTCTAGGGTCGCGGAGGAATGAAACTTCGCTCCTCTAAACCCCAGCAATAACTCGTGAAGTAAAACACCCGTGTGGTTAGTGGAGTCCCAATATCAAATCAGTCAGTAGATTTGCTTACTAGAAATAGAATTTTGACATAATTATGGTCCACACACCATAGCTCCAGTAAGCAAATCTACGGACGACGAACATTTTTATAGGGTCATTTTTATAGGGACTGGCAGTTAGTCGGTAGGTCACTCCCTCCGGGTGCGGAAAGCGGGCAGGCGGAGGCAGTACATGAGGATTTCCACACGCAAATAAAAAAAGTTAGAACTGTGACCACAACACTTGTTTTTATGGAAGTGGTTGAAAACCAGCGTCGGACAATGACATTATGTTGAACCAGATCTCTTTCAGCTTATCCGTAAGGCACTGTACTATTTTTCTCAGTGTCTCTGCTTTTCATTTGATTTTAATATATATTCAATATACTTACATATATGTAGATAGGTACATGTATCAATGGTGTGGTAGCTGAATGTTTCTTTCTTTAATGGAACTGTTTTGTAAAACAGCGATTATACAATCCAACTGCGATATATACTTAAGCAGGGGTGCTAAAACCACGATATGCATAATATGGAATTAATTCATTTAGGAGAATTTATGATCCTTAATTAATCATGACCCCCAAATAGTACACGTTGAAAAACTTATTAGTCATGACATTACTTTTCTTAAGAAAATGAAATGGAATAAAAATCTCCGTACTGTATCTTTTCTGGCTCAATAGAGGTGATTTTAAATTTCGGTCTGCAGTGTCTGCTGGAGGGAAAACAGCTAGGGAGACCTAGATAATTTACCGCCTTGTTTTGCAACACCACTGATTTTTAAAGAACAAACAACGATTGCCCATAACCTCTTAAATCCAAATTAAGTACATGTTAAAAATTAAAATAAAAATCGATCAAATATTCCTAGTAAATCGAAACAGTACAATGTAGTGAGAACCAAAACTTCCATTAGTTCTATCGTAGAACTGTGGAATGGAACAAGTAGAACAAGCTAGAATAAAGACTCCCATTGGTTTTACTATTTTGTAACACCTGATGTTATAAGACCATTGAGAAAATAAAAACGCATTAGTTCTACCATAGAACTGTTTAGTAGTGAACAAGTGGGAACAAACCGTTTAACCCGTAGTATTTGCAGGTTCAGGTAAAAATAAAAAAACATTTTTAATTATTTCAATGGGCGTCTTTATTGAGGAACAAATCTAAAGGTATTTTTGAATCAACAATAAATATTTTATAATTATTCATCAATAGTTACTTATTATCCGGTACATTGTAGAGTATACTCGTATACAATTAGTTTTGCTCCCCAATCCGCCATTAAACATTTATTTTAATGTCCAATGATAGTGTTGTTAAATAATATATTTTACATTGTAGTGTAATAGGCATTTGGACACATCGGTTTTAATATCAGTGCTAAAAAAATAGTTCCAAATGCGACTACACGTCATGTTGATATAATTAAATTTAACTATATATACAGTTAACAACATGAATCAGAAGCAGAAAGTCGTAGCAGTCACGTCAAACAGACTACTATTAAATAAAATAAATCAATTTCAAATTATTTTCATTATTTATATACTGTTATAATATTTTGCCTAAGTTTCGGTTACTTGAGAGACATACATCTAAACTTATATTAAGAAATTATAAACTAGTTTAATGATTTTAATGACGCTGGTAATCATGCTGCTGCATCAGTGTTCATGTAATTTGCAGATGAGTGTAACTGTGCCATCATCGACCAGACTTTGTAAATGAAATCAATGGACGAATTTCAGTTTCGCGTTTTGAATTAGAAAAATAATCATAATTATAATTTATACCGAATTATCACTACAAAATAGACGAGAATAGAAACATGTAAAAATTTTGGCTAACGTTTCATAAAGACCAGCAAACATAACGTTACTTACAATTAGGAGTTTTACATATAGCTTAAATAAAAATTATGAAGTTTGCACTTAAAAGTACATCCGCAATAACAAATACAAATAATTTTACTACATTTATACCTTACTCATTAAAGTTTTGTACACAATCAAATCAATGTGATACTCAACATACAAGTGCATTTTAGGAAATGTTGAAATTATATCGATGGGTCTGCAAAGTTTTGCCGACTACTGGGTACCTAGAAAGGCGATCATACAGGCACACAGACATTGACACTTTGTGTTAGACCTGCGACAGAATAGCAAATTAAGTAAAGTTGACCTCACTACTACTTGCAACCCGACACAATAATCTTTATGTATGTCGCACGCTTGACAAACAAATTATGTCTTTTACAACCTAAGATTTAAATAAATTCTAGTTACCAGTAGGAAGTCGTCAATCATTGGAAACCATTTAGAGACCTACTTATAGTAATATTTAATTAATATCGACAATTAAGATTGGTATTAGAATTAACAAAGACCTGCCTCCATTCCATAAAGGATTCACCTACAAAGAATGAAATTCTATAGACATTGACTATTATGTCTGGAAATATTATACAACAGTTAAAGTGGAATTTTATCTTTTAATTGGAAATTTGATTAGAGTAAATAATAATAATTATGTTCTTAAATGTATGAAAGAAGCATGTTAACTGTTCGTGCCTACAATTATGATTTATACATATACTACATAATTATTATAACCGTAAATTTTTGCATTACATTACTAGGCAATCTTTCATAGTTAAACGAAGAACGAATGTCAACGTAATAAATCAGACATTTTCAATTATGTACCTTTCTGTAAACTGCATAGGCACATTTTTTTATAAACTATCCTACGCCATAAACCGTCATGAATTTCTTATCATCATGAAATCAAAATTACTATAGCAGTGCAAAGAAAAATTACTTACACGAATCCATAATTTATATTAAAACATTAAACAAATAAAAGGTTACAAAAACAGTGAAACTATATACTTAATATGACTAATGGTTTTCCTGTTATTTTCAAATTATCTATGACAAAAGTAATTAATCCATTCCGTTCCATTCAGTAAACGATGCACACAACAATTTAAATTCTCTCTGAAAAAAGTAGTCGATGTTTACAATACTTGTGCTTTTTCGTCCTTATACTTTTCACTCAAAAAAGTGCACACAACAATTTAAATTATCTATGAGAAATGATATTTACAACACCACGGTTCGTCCTTATTCCATTCAAAAAAATGCAAACATCAATTTTAATTCTCTTTGACAGAAATAGTCGATGTTTACAATACTAGTATTCATCCATATTAGTTCCTTAAGAGTCCGGGGGAACTTATTCCCTTAGAAACGTAATACCGAAATAAATCGCAATTCAAACACAATTTATTCAAATTCTGTTATTATTCGGATTCGGATACCGTTAATCTAGGTTCTTACTCTACCATTTCGTCCAAAATACTTCACAGGAAATAAATGTAAACGAATGTAATCCTTGATAACTTTACCAAGTTTGGAACGATTTTCCGGTCTTTTATTTCCAGTGAAGTAGTAGTAGACGAAATAGTACAGGAGGAACCTAGATTAACCTAGATTGGTATCCAAATACAAATAATAACACATTTTGATAGAATATTGTCTGGATTACGATTTATTTTGGTATTACGTTATTGCGGGCAATTTAAGCTCCGGACCTTTAATGGAAAGATGGTAATATTTATAAGTTTTTTTGTGAGTGATCTCGTTTTCGTAACTACACAAAAATACAATACATACTTAAAAAAAATAGACTTATGTGCTGTTATCAACTCCTACATCTATATTGTATACGTTTTAATAAGCCATAAAATTTAGGATCTTAACAATTTAAATTTAAAAGGTATACCTTGCTGTCTGATACAATTTATAATTCGTATAAGTTTTTTTTTCTAAATTAACATAAAACTCTTACAAAAACAAAATATTCTACATTATGATTGAAGCGACAAGATAACGCGTGTTTGTTTGAATTAAAATATGACGTGAAACAACATTAGTATATACACAGCGCGGATAATATTCGTACATAAGTCCCAACAAGGGATACTTATTTCTAACTTTACAAGTTCTCGATCAAAAGAACTACCACTATTCTATACCGGTATAGTGCAGACACAGTCTTTCAAACTTTTGATATACACATTAATGTCAGGTTATATTTTTTATATTGCTTCTGAAGTTCAAATAAATTAATAATACTTATTTATATATCTATTAGTCTAGGCTTTGTGTTCAGCGCATAAATATGAGGTAGCGCTGTCAAAACAGTCAAAATATTCTATAAATAAGTGAGCTTTCAATTTTGTAATAGGATATTTACATTATACCTTCGTAAAATTTAGAAAGTTTATTTTAACGGGGGAAGCACGGGACCAGTAACAGTGGCAAGATTCACGAGTATTTACCTAACAGTGCTTTCAATACTACTGACTGCAACTAGAACTACACAATGAAAATAAGGCATCAGAAGGCGGACAATGCTGGGACTTAAAAAAGCCAATTAGAACTGCAACACATTTGTCAGTTCTTAGATTTGGTTGAAATTGCACAAAAAATAGTTTTTGAGTATATTTCCAAGATAATCAAAGCTCAGTAATGTAAGACGAAACGTAAACGTAATTCATCGTCATCATCAGCCTATATTCGTAACGTAATTAATCAATCTTTATTGCGCTTAGTAACTGTAAAACTAACAAATTCGATCTCCAAAATCTGCCGCCCTATGCAGAGGCAGCAGGCTTGACCCTACTCAGCCTGCTAATAAATCCGCCACTTTATCGCATTATTTATGCAGGATGGCCAACTTACAGTGGTCCAAATAGCGTTATTTGCATAAACAATATCTATGGGTTCGTTTAAACCCAAGTTTCGCGAAAATTAGTAGTTTAGATGTTATATTTTTTATATACAATCTAATTACCACTCTAAAAGTTATTGTAGTAATTTTAATATACACTATGTTTAAAAAAACCGGTCCGATTCGAAAGGGGCATATAGGTATCACAATCACATCACCAAATAAAATAAGAAACATTAAATACTCATAAAAGTACTTAACTATAAAATTCAAGGTCGTTGTGCCCGAATTTCCAAAAGTACCGTTTTTTAATGTTATAAAACCATCATGTCTTATTATATTTAGCACCCAAGGACAGTATCGCTGCTACCGTAAGTATTACCATTTCAGTTTCCTTGTTTTATAATATAAGTTTATGAGCCTTTTTTTCTTGTACATTAAAAATCCTTAGTAATATTATAAACGTGAAAGTTTGTGAGAGTAACAAACATCCATACAATGTTTGTTACTCTTGCACGCCAGAACGGCTGAACGGATCTGTATGAAATTTGGCACAGAGATAGATAGATAGATAGATAGATAGATAGATAGATAGATAGACAGATAGATAGATATAGTCTGGAATAACACAGACTTTTTATTCAGGTCGGACCCAATTCTGAAGTTCACACAGACAAAGTCGCGGGCAGAAGCTAGTGATTATATAAATAGAACCTGATCTCGATACCTATTAATCTTCACGGGTCGGACAGGGTTTTCTTAACACATTGTATAATATATTATGTGTTAAGTGGGACTAGGCAGGTCATGTTAGCTGAATGTCAGATCAGCATTGAGCCAGTCTAACAACTAAATAGCATACCACTGCAATGCAAGCTGACGATGAGGGCGTCTACGTCGTCGGTGATTTGGACGCGTAGCAAGCACGGTTCTACCGTTGCGGGCACCAGAAGCACTAAAAAGCGACGTCGATTCATGGTGGACAGTCCGAAAACACGAACGAAACGCTTTAAGTCGATTTTTATCAGGCGCTGAAATGTGGAATGTGCTTCCCGAGTGGGTCTTCCCGTATAGGTATAATCTGGGTATCTTTAAATAACGAGTGAATCGGTTTCTTCTAGGCAAGCGCGCTCCATTGTAGATCGCAGTATCGATTAACATCAGGCGAACTGGCGGTTAACGGTTAGCCTATCACAAATAAAAAAAACTGGTATGAAAAAAGCGGGGAAGGTCTTTGCTCAATTTTGACAAATAATAATTTAGTTATTCCTAGCTTACCATATTTAAAATTCGATACTACTGATTTTCGAGAAACATTTTGTGTTTAAATGTAACCTTGCGATAATTATGCAAAAAAATGGACCACTGTAAACCTGTATAACAAATCTTGACACATCTAAATAACCTGTTTATAAAAGCCAGATGTTATTATTTTTTTATAGTGTATGGTTTGTACGAACTATATCATTATCAAGTTTGTCGAAAACATAATAGACAAAATAATATGAAGCTTTTACTGAAACTACTATAGGATTTTTAAGGGAGAATTGGTTTATGTCGAGTTGAAAGAAATTAACTATAAAGTAGCTGTATTATTCGAGAGCGAAATTCATAAACTTGTAATTCATTAAATAAAAATGTTTAACCCGTAGTTGATTGAAATTTCATATAAGTCGATAGGATATTTTATTACCTTGTACCAAAAATGTACCAAATCAATATTTCACATTTCTCAGTAACTTTTGTAAAACAACATTGGTAAAACAATCCCTAGATATGTCAGGCACCTTGAGCAGAGGAGAAAGAGATAGCGAGAACAATAATGTTGTGTACTACGCTGCAACGCCAACTTTTTCATTCATTGTTCAAGTTATTTACCGCTCACTATACCCAACTGTTATATTATAATTTTTATAATATTAGGCCGATTCGGGACAACGCCTTGTGCCAGTTGATGCTCTGTACATAAACACTATAATTTGTAATTTTATCATAAATTATGATTAGGTGTATATACACATCAAATCAGAAGTTTTATTAAATCAAAGTCAAAATATGTTTTATTTTAATTTATTACACCTACAGATCATAATAGCGGCCTGCGACCACGGCTATAAATTGGATACCACTGTTCGTGGACAGAAAAAAAAAACTTGTTTTATAATACTTTTCAGTTGATATTTTTCATAGTTGGGTTTTAGTATATTAAGCTATTGTTTTGACACTTTTTGTTGGCTCATGCTAACTTTATTCACTATTAGTATGCAAGTTTCACACACAATTTCATTTCAATAGAAGTAAGAAAGTCCCAGCAAGTACACTTATGATTCGTCCAGTGTCGACTGCCTCATTAGTCTAGTGGTCCCAAGCGCGACTGCTACACTAGAGGTCCTGGGTTCGATCCCCAGGTCGAGCAAAGTGTTATTGGGTTTTTCTATGAAATTCTCAGTAGCAGCTCGGAGTCTGGATTTGTGCCCGGTTAATGGCAATAGGCTCGCCCCCTATTACATGGGACCTAAACATACCGGCGAACTGTGGGTGTACATTAGTACGCCTCTGCCTAACCCTTCGGGGAATACAGGCGTGATGGTATGTTATGTTATGTTATTTTCTGACCCCTTTTCTGTGTTTTAACCGCTATATTGTAATGTTTTTCAAATATTCATAGCCCATGACACTCTTACTGCAAAGACTAATCAATCAATACCTAATTTGTTAAAATCGGATGAGTAGTTTTTGAGCTAGAACCGAACATCCATACGATATACAACTCATTACCCTACCTTTTTTCGTAGTCGGGTAAAAATAGATGAGCTAGGTAGCAAGTAAATTATATACTTTTTGAACCGAATAAATACAGAAATTCCGGATTTCGATTGAGGGAAATGGCTAAATAGATCTGCATATATTTTTGTAGGTACCTACACAATGTTTGTGACCAGCACTAAAATGTTATGTGTATTACCTACTGTTTAACTGTTAATGTGAAGACCAGTAAGTACCTACTCTAATTAATAAAAGCGGTTTCAAATGTAGTACATGTACGTATTCCGTTTGTGACCACTAGTTTTGTCATCTTAGGTACTTACTATGAGCCCAGAAATGTACGGAATGTCTTTTTTTAATCCCGTGAAACCGATCCGGCAAAAAATATATTAATAAGTCTAAGCTTACAAAGTTGCGAGTCAGTTATTCACAGTAACAATACTTTGTGCTTGGGCTACCGAGATCTGCTCAGGATAGATGTTTAATGTCATCTAATCGCATCTCAGTTTGTAAAAAGCTTTGTAAGTGAATATGAATACACGAAGAAAACTAATTTTACCAGAAATTAGACATAGCTTGATCGTTATCACCCCTGTAAACCCTTGCAATATTGTACATTACATCTAAAACTTTAGAGCCGTTTTCGCGAACACGAATAGTACAAACGAATAAACAAATAGTTACAAATATTGCTCGTATAATAGTATAGTACACATGCTCAATTATATTGCTTTTTGTTATATATGACATGTTATTAACAGTTGAATTTCTCAATTAACCAGCCATTAATGTGCTATTCTATAAATTTATCAGTATACAACATTCATAATTATGTCATTTGCATGAACTTAGCAAATTTAATAAACAAAAACTGTGTTATTTATTACCTATGAAATTATAATGACTTTTAATTTTAGAAGTAACATAACTTCTTAAAAAGAAAATAGTTCTAAAAAGTAAAAAATATGTTTAAATCACAAATATTTTTTTACATGTACAAGTTTTTCACAAGTTCAAGTATGCTATTGTGCATTATCTGAAACACTACCGTCAAGATATAACATTAATATAATTAGTCATTCTGCCTCACAAATGCTGTACGTTACGCCTTTATGTTCTCTGTATATCAAAGTTTAAATTATTTAACGGCCTTCGTGAGACCGAATAACCGATGTTTAACGAAAATATCATTAATGTGATGTAACAAAAACAAATAGTACATATATGAATATGTAAATACAGATAGATAAATAAATACATATGGAAGCTTGTAATTAGCAAATGTCGAATCTATATGTGTTATTATTTTAAAGTTTATTATTAGTCTGTAAGCTTTCTGTAAGACAACCTAAATAAATTATTATCGATTGTTCAAGTTAAGAAGTCTATCAGTATGAAAATGGAATACGTTCGAATCAACGAATGAATTTATTTGAAACAATGTGTGGTACATTTTGTTATGTTTTTATTTCGTTGGAGTTTGATTAAATAGTTTTATTTCTATTATTTTCATGGGGAGTGTAGAAAATATTCGGTTGGCAATTCTAATAATGTTCAGTGAACGGTGACTGATGGAATTCAATATCATTAATACAAAATAAAAAATTGTATCTGGTGGATAAACTTCAAAATTTTAACGATGGATTACTTTTCGTAGTAGTCTTAGTTTCTGCCTACCCCTGTGGAAGAAGAACGTGAGTGTATGTATATCAATAAACCTTATCGTATATAATTTATAATACACAATAACATACTTTTATACTTCACCTACTCGGAAAGTGAACTATTAAGTAATAATACTGGGGTAGAAAGTAGCACTTTTTCTACCCCGTTCCATATCTCAGAATGACACAGAAACCGGAAGCACTTTACAGCCTAGGCATTAGCACAGGACTGCTAAATTTGTATTTTACTGGATAAATACAATTTTGTTTAGATTATGATAACAACCTTCATGGTGACTCAGCGGTGACAGTAGGGAATTGAATAATTTAAAATTAGAATGTGTTGATTCGCGCGCCCTGAGCGCGGGTTTTGTTATCGATTTTTATTCGCAAAATAGGATTAGTGATGGTGAAGGATATTGCATAACATCTTCACAAATAATACCTTCATGACTGCTAAATCGAAATACATAAGTATGCCGTAAATTTAGTAATAAAAGTAAGTATGACTAGGAAGGCCTATGCAATGAGTCTCACAAAGACAGGTATCATTATTTTCAGATATGTTTATACTTATCTTATTTTACTTACTTATTTTATTTTCCTTGTAGGTGAAGTATAAAGCACTATGCTTAACTTGAACTTGAACAATCTACTATTACCTTGATTCTATTACAGTTTATACATCTAACAAAAACATTATTATATATATATTATAACATTACCTTATAATTTAAATTTAATTCCACTGCAGATGATAGCATCGTGACACCCATGTAATTTACTCATAATAAACTTTAGAAGAGGACACTTACTGGATCTAGTCCAAACCGTGTTACAGGAGAAGGCGCTCCAAATTTCATCGCGGCGGATTCCTACGCACAGCTTTACGAACGCGTCGGCCGGCGGGGTTGCTCCCCATGGTGAACTGAACCTGCGGTGCGCCGGCGGGAGCCCCACCGAAACTGTAGACGCCTGTTTGTGCCGGGTTCTGCTGATGTTGTAGGTGTGACTGCTGAAGTTGCTGCTGTTGCTGCAATATTTGACATACACAAGTCAATTTATAACCAAAAGTGGAAACGGAAAATAGAATTACGTGAAACTAAAAGTTAATAGAATGCATAACGTGCACCCTAAATAAAAGTCTACATTAACACTGCGTATGTCTAACGTTACTGATCAATGCATAGTACAACTTCCCTTGATACAGGTTTCTTACCCTATGCACCTTACAAAGTAGTTTGTGTTTTATTATCTTATATGTATTTTTATATTCAAGTATTACAATATCGCAGTAAAATAAAATAAATAATTATTTATATTTTATTTTTGTATTAAAGTGATACTTTAAAAAGGCAAACAAAACTATTATATTACAACATTGATTAGCACCTAAAGGTTAGTCCAGACTATGTAACATATTTTAGAAGTGTGAACAGTAAGACATGTTATAAAGGTACATAACATAGCAGTTCTTAATATGTTATATTTTATGAGTTTTATTACTGACATCTTCGCGATGAGTTCAAATTCCACTACAGATCTACTGTTACAATGTCACATAGATCAGTAAGATAAGAATATTAAACAATGTAGATGTGTTACTAAACAAAGTTAAATAACTTTTTACATAGTCTGGAATCACCCTAATACTTGTTGGACCACCTTAAGGGCGCAGATTCACGATTTGCGTGTATACTGTGAACTTAAGATGACAAATGTAAAATTAAGGGTGTTTCTCCACAACCAATGACATAAATACATTTGATATTTGATCCGATATAGAAATCCATAGTCGAGTAAATGCGCGTGTCTGTTACCTTGAATAGATATATAAGTTAAAATATTCCCAATGACATCTTATAGTCATATTTCATGGGAAGCATTAAACACCTATAAAAAATCCGTTTTATCCAATCAATAGTATATATATATCTATCTTCTATCTGTATAAATAAACCTATATAATTGAAAAAGAATGTATGGTTGTCTTTCCTCTATGCATTGCTAAACGATTCATCCTATTGCGATGGAACTTTGGTGAGGTGTTATATTATGCCTGGGAAGGTTTCTGAGAAAAAAAACAAAAAGGAGGCATTGCAACGCATGCCGGGGGACAGCTACTTATCAATATTTTTATGTTTTCTAATTTGAACATGGGAGAGGACTGAAATAAAATTTATACCTCGTAATTACAATCCTAAATGTTTACGGTGACGTCACAAGAGCGTCACAATGTGTACTTTAACGTAAGTTCCATTTTGATCTGTTAAATTTGCCGCGTACTGTTTCTACTTTTAAATAATTATTAACTCGCTGAAAAGGCGATTACTTAAAAAAAATTATGGCATGAACATCATTCTATAGCAATAAAGATTCCAAATAAAAATGTTTTACTCATATTTGAATCTTATGCATTTTCCCTATTCAGCCGCTGACAATTGATTCTCTCTAGTTAATGAGAAAAAATTCCGAGACATAGAGAGACACGCTAGTTGACGAAGTGGTAAACGACTATTGTTAGATAAGTAGAAAAGTGACGTCTGATATGTCCGAAATTACAATCAGTATCTGATGACAACTTTCAAAATCCGTATCAAGTTAGTGGAGAAACATCCTTATATTTAACAAGATAAAAATTCTACTATTTTTTTTACCTTCTGAACACCGCACTAGATACAAAAACGCGATAGCTTAGCCCCAAAAGCATGCTATACCAGAAAACTAAACCGGACAGGTGGGGCTTTCGCATGGGGCATAGGTCTATCTGACCTAACCTATATAAATAAAAATGAAAGTTTTGTATGTTGGTCCTCTATGTGTTCCTAAACCATTCATCCGATTGTAATGACACTTTGGAGAATTGTTGTTTTATTAATGGTACATTTCAAAACCTTCAGTTCATTTTTTTTTCAATGAACCGAATCTTTCTTATAAATTAATAACCACGAGATAACAATGTCCTTGGTATATTTTGAACTTCAATTTTATTTTCACGGTTTGTTTTTATAAACTATACCGAAAACACTAAATGTCTAAATTTCCTACCTACGTTTAACATCAATCATACTGGGTTACAATTTATTACTATTTTCTCAAAAATCATAAAGGTTATCTAAAACTATGGAGTGCCATCACAATAATTCAACCAACATAATGTACCTATTATACATGTTTGTATTCGTAAAAATCATCAGTCAATCCTATCTGAAAAGTGCGAGTTATAATTTGTTAATTAATTATGATTAATGCATAGTTTGGTGCTCCGAAGGTAAAAGAAATATTTGCTAAGCGATGCTTTTTACCCTCCCTTGCTAAACAATAAATAACATCCAATATCGATGAGTTTTTTGACAGGGACAGGACCCATTTACAATAAATCTCCATATTAGGTGCTTTTTCATCTCTTGCAAATCAGCAAAATATTCAAAACAAATGTTTAAATAGCTATAGCTATAACAAATTTTTAAATAGCTATAGCTTTTTAAAAATTTGTTTGTTGACGAAAATTACATTACATTTCGAATATTGAAAAGCAAAATATTCATTTTCCAACTATAACTAAGAACTATCCAGGTCGTTCAAGCCGTTTAGAAGAAATACGAATACGCAGACCGAAATGTTATAACATACCTACTAATACATATAATAAAATTGTAATTAGCCAATGCAGAATATAAAAGGTATATAAGAAAAAATAATATGAGCGATATAATATAATTATATTCTGTTGTTTCAGCCTATACCGATGGTAAAAAGGCGTGAGTGTACGTAAGTATGTAATATAAGGGAATCTTCAAAAGCAATAGGACCTAAAACAATTAGATATCTATAATTTTTGTTCATTTATCTGTATGTGTTTAAACGCGCCAAGTAAAACTACTGCACGAATTTGGATGCGGTTTTTACAGTTGTATTGCTGTTAATTTATTATTACTGCAAACGTAAAATCTAGTGCATGTTTTATCTAGATACGCTTGATAGTTGTAGTAAGTAAATCCTTATGGGACAAGATAGAAGTACGGGCTGCAGCTAATGGGTTTGAATACAATATCGCTAATGAGAAGCCTCATTTTGGATTCGCCGTACAAAACGATACGCGCACCCGGTATGTCAAGCGACTATAAACTATTCGGATAACTCAGACGTCGCCTGCGACTTTAGGAGGGGAATGGGGATGACGACAAAGGGTATCACGAATGGAGCGCCCGCTAGGCTATATTTTAACTTTAGCTCAGTTCGCTAGACACGCAGCTAGAAATTACACGTTTTCATTCACGGTCGCCCTGTGCAACATACACCCGAGCTATATTTCCGGATCTAGTGGCGATTATTATTTTCATTTAAAATGTATTTTCTATATAAAATATAAATGCAGTATAATTTAGCTTAAGAGTCGGGCGAATTTCTCTCACAAGCGTAATACCTAAATAAATCGTAATTCAGGCACAATTTGATCAAATTCTGTAATTATTCGGATTCCGATACCGTTAATCTAGGTTCCTACTTTACCATTTCGTCCGAAATACTTCACTGGAAATAATTGTAAGCGAATGCAATTTTTAATAACATTACCAAGTTTGGAACGATTTACCGGTCTTTTATTTTCAGTGAAGTAGTAGCACACGAAATAGGACCGTAGGAACCTAGATTAACAGTATTTAAATCCGAATAATAACATAATTTGATAGAATATTGTCTGGATTACGATATATTTCGGTATTACGTTTTTGTGAGCAATTCACGCTCCGCCAGACCCTTAATTAAAAAACGTTTAAACCGAACCAAGGTTAGCGCTTGCAAAAGATATCCCTGTTAAAAAACTCCTCTTAATAATTCTCTACATATCACACGCCTAGATCAAGACTAAGACAATTCAAAACGCGAGGAATGGATATAGGTATTGTTTTTTATATTTGTTACATTTATAAATTTTCTATATTTCTAATTGTCTTACTTTTGAACTAGGTGTGCGATATATTAAAAATACACCTGGGATTTACGAGAACGCAGAAACAAAAGTAGAGAAATAATTATAATTTCGATTCTATCTAAAATACAGTTAACATGCAAGTTTTAACATGTAGATTTCACTTAACATTTCAATCCATTTATCTCTCCACGCCCAGCAGGCATAAAAGGTTGAGTACAAGTCCAAGTGGATTGTGTACCTCAAAGATTGGATGGATTATGTCCAAGTGGATTGGGCACCATTCTTAACAACGCTAAAAAGAAGCGCTATGGCTAGTCCATCCTCTGTCTTCAAATTTTACAATTTAATAATATTGAATAAACTATCATCGTTTGGAATATCACCTTATTTGGAGAACCAACTGACTGTTATTCCATATAACGATACTTTTAAGTTGAATTTCGCCTTATTTTGGTTGCGTTCTCGTAATCTTTCTTACAAGTCCGGTTATTAACAAATATTTACCTGTTGTCCAAAGCCGAAAATGCCTGCTGACTGTGTTGCACCAAAGTTGAAGGTAGGCGCCGGCGCTGGTGTTAATGACGGCGCCTCGAATGAAGGAATAGATGGGTTCTGTGAGCCAAAAGTAGGAGTCGCACCAATGCTTGGGGCTCCGAACATGGACATCTGTGGTGCAGAGTTACTGGCTGGTTGTGGTGACCCGAACAAATTTCCTGATGGCTGATTTTGAACTGGGTTCGAGAACATAGATGGTTGAGTGTTAGTATTCTGGTTGCCCATACCGAATATGTTTTGTGGGGGAGCTGCGGTGTTACCAAACGTCGGCGTGTTGCTTGGTTGATTGAACGGAGTGGTAGAGCCGAACGTGAATGTCGCTGGCTTCTGTAGACTACTCGTGGTGGTATTGGACACAAACAGGTTTGGAGTCGCCGTATTATTGCTCGCCGACCACACGTTATCTTTCGGCACGGCATTATTAAACAATCCAGTTGAACTGCCTGTTAAAAGATTCCCAGTTTGCAAGCTATTTCCGCCAGATAACGAGTTGGAAGATAAGCCATTGGAACCTCCCAAGGTACTAGTCATAGAAGTGGCATTCCCGATTGCTAAAGTGTTGCCCGTTAGTGGGTTTCCTGACAGCGATCCAAGGGTATTTCCTGGTAATACATTTCCTGTAACACCATTACTACCAGACAGTCCATTGCTTCCACCTAAAGTGTTAGCAGGTAACGCATTCCCGGGACCCAATGTTGTTCCAGCAGGCAGTGAAAAGCTACTAGTATTACTTTCGGTCGAGCCAAATGTAGATTTGAACATACTCTGCGACTCGGTTTTAGGGGCAGTACTGCCAAATGTAAACTGGAACTTTGGCTTTTCTGGCGCAGGAAGTGTCGTCAGCGCGGGCGATGGTGTGACATTACTAATCCCATTATTACCGAAACTAAACATGGTTCCTGGAGCTGCATTATTAGTCGTCTCAGTATTTTGAAACAATGATGCAGGTTTAGCACTCAAGTCAGGCTGCCGAAATAACGACGTAGACGTACTGGTCTCCACTAGAAGTGATACAGGCGCACTAGTTGTGGGTAGAGTAGGTGTCTGTATAGGCTGCGCAAACATGTTTACTGAGGTACTCTTATTAGGCGTAGCATCAAACACCTTGGTATTTGGATTTACACCAAACGAAAAAGTTGGTGTAGGATTCTCTGTCTTAGATCCTGTTAGCGAATTTATTGGATTACTTGGGGTGTCTTTCTTAGTGTTAGTTGCAAGAGGATTAAACAAATTTCTAGATGTATTTTCATTGCTTTCCTGTGTTGCTGAAAACATGGATATCTTTTCCAGGGACTTTGGTTTTTCCTGAATAGGTAAGTTCAAGTCAACAGACGGCACTTCTTGTAGTTTCTCTTCTTCCAAACCTTTATTTGCTTCCAAAACTTTGTTTGTGTTTAATACAGGCGTTTGTGTTGGTATACCAAATGTGAAATTCATATTTGGTGTCTGCTCAGACTTTTCTTTAGTATCGTTGGTTTCCTTTTCTACCTTTTTAGTGGGCAACGTAAATGTAAATGTTGGTGTCTCTGCTAATATATTATTATTAGTTTCAGATTGTGCATTGGGTTTGCTAGATTCTGTTGTTGAAATTACTTGCGGCTTAGCTATCGAAGCTTCTTGTACTTTCGGATCAATACCAAATTTAAAAGAGTTATTTGCAGATGTGCCAAAATTGAATTTTGAGTCATTAATTTTCTTTTTACTTTCTTTTTCGGCGCCACAACATGCACATTTATCTTTGCAGCTCTCGTTTCGAACTAAACAGCTGGTGCATTCCCATTTATCCGATTTTTGAGATTTGATGATGGTTTTAAATGTATTATCAGTGGAGCCAAAAAACGAAGACGTGTTAGTGGTAATATCACCAGTAGTACTCTGTTTAGAACCAGACCGAGCGCCGCCACACGCCGCGCATTTGTCTACACTACATTTATTTGAAATCCAACAATCATCACACTTCCAATCAGCTTCGGCCTTTGAAAGTGCCGTCGTATTCGACGTAGTGCCTGACTGTGTTGTGGTCGTTTTGGAGTTCCAGGTGATAGTTGTAGGTATTGAAGAAACCTCGGTATTCTCTTGCACATTGACCTTTTTCGGCCGACTACCACCGCAGCAAGCACACTTTGCTGCACTATCATCGTTACTGACCCAACAGTCTTCACATTTCCACTTTGACGACTGACTAACCACTGTTGATGTCGCTTTGAGTGAACTGGCCACAGGTAACACCGACTTTTCACAATTTGCACATTTATCTTTTTGTGATTGACTATCAGCAAATTTACATACAGAACATTTGACTTCCTGTGATGGCTGTTTAGAGCCACAACAAACACATTTTTTGTCGTCTGGCTTATTTTTGACCCAGCAGTCGGAACACTGCCACTCTTTTGACTTTGTTGTAATTATTTCAGGTTCTTTTACATTACCTACAACAACAGAACAATCGTCACTTTTGTTTTCAAATTTGATATCTATTGCGGGGCTGCCAAATGTGAATTTCTTAGATGCCACCTGGGGGTAGTCACTTGACACTGTAACTGGATTAGAAAATTTGAAAACACTACTAGTGACTGTTTCGTGCTTACTTTCAGATTCTTTCGTAACGTTCTTATCAGCTGTGGAAAAAATGGATCTAGGTTTAGAGGTGGCTGAAAGAAGATGCTTTGAAACCACCGGTGTACCGAATGAAAACTTAGGCAACTTGTTCTGGTCTATCTGCAACACAGCTGTAGGCAGTTCCACTGGGGTAGCCACTTCAAGTTCATCTTTTCCTCTGTTTGTTCTTGTCAGTCGTGATTTTACTTTGGTTGTCATTTTGTTGAGTTGTTCTTTTTCTGGTTCTTTCCTATAAGTAAACATATTGATTAAAATAGCAAGAACAGAAATGTATAATTATTCTTTCTGATATGGAATTTGTAAAACATAACACATTACTCCTGTATACCCCTAAAGGTTCAGCTGGAATATACATGTTAAATGTGGCCACCTTTTTAGCCTTATACACCTATAACTTGCAACTATCTTTGCTACTATCCTGAAGTTCTCAGGTCAATACCTGAAAGCTTAAGTATTGTGGCAAATTGTGTAATTTGAAAGAAAATGTATAATAACTATCGTTGATTAATAATATTATTCATCGTTTATTTCATGGTAAAACTGCAAAAACGCACAAATTACTTTTGAGAAAAGAAAATGTCGATTTTTTTATTCCTTTATCACATAAATATTATCAGTTCAGATTATAATAATCAGTAATATTGATATGCAGTTCGGTAAAAATCAATCTTTAAATACGCATTTATAAGACAAACTATGTTCAATTCTGCGACTTTCAATTCATCAGTACTTACCTACATAAGTAATCTATAAGATAATTTATTTCATCTTTCTTATACATTATGTATACATATACCACTGATTATTATTATGTCATAACGAAATCGTAAATCGTTGGACGTTCAAATTTAAAAACTTGGTGATAAGGTAGAAATAGAAACTGGTACATCTCTAAGGTTGTGAGGAATATTTGGACATATATTTTAAATATCAATTTCATAATTCTATAGCAACCAGCAATATATAAATAGACTAGCTTTTACCCACGGCTTTATTCGCGTTGATGTCTTTGAATAACTGTCAAAGTTATAATCATTATCATTAGAAAGTAAATAAAATAAGGGAATTGTACAAACATACTTCAAAAATAATTTTTCACACTAAGGTCAGGTACTACAGTACGTCGCAGCCGGCGCATATTTATGAGAAGATGTATGAATGTGCAAGAAGCAAAAGAAGTACCTATGCAAGAATCGTAGCATGTGGCGGTGTTAGTAATATTAGAACGCAACCCTATTTAGTGACTTTTCCTTTCTCTATTCTCCACCTACTTGAAAATAGGATTAGTTATCTTGTTGTGATTTTTTTTTTGCATTTTCCATGCTAAGATAATAAAGTTATTTTAATGATTAGTACAACTAACCTTAAAACTTTGTTTTTTCATTATTTGAATCGCTTTTTGTTTATGAAGCCCTCATTTATCGTTTTTAAAAGTGCATCCGATATTTGAACTTCATTTCACAATAATTTTGCATTTACATTTATGTAAGCATTTTCCTATTTATTACTACACTCTTTGGTAAGCATTTCCACAGTAACCATCTCCATGGTAACAATCTCCATAATAAATTTGCTAACAAATAACAAACTGACAGCGCACGTCAAATGATGAGTTTTATTGGCAAATTTTTGATATCTTGGGTTACATTGTAATTTTCATAGGGATCTATCCATAATTAAGAAAAAATAAATACAGCCTTAATTTTGTACACTTAATTATGTCAAAGGGATCTCCATAGTAAGCATTTTCCTATTTATTACCATATTCTTCGGTAAGCATTTCCACAGTAACCATCTGCATAGTAAATTTGCTAAAAAAATAAAAAAACAGCGCTGCGCAGCTCAAATAATGAGTTCGATAGGCAAATTTTTGATACCTTGTGTTACATTATTGAAATTTTCGTAGGGAAATTAAAATACAGCCTATTTTGCTCGCTGATAATGTAGCTTTCTATTAATGAAAGAATTTTTATTATCGATTTAGTGGTTTAAGTGTGAAAGTGTAACTAACTAACAAACAAACAGACAAGCAAACATTCAAACAAACTCACTTTCGCATTTATAATATTAGTTAGGATTACTTAAGTAAAAAGCCCCAGACGTAGACCTTGCTTTCCTCGTTGTAGGCAAGCAGTCCTTAGGGCGATTGACCACTGCCGCTGTCACCGGGACATCACCGAAAAATAAGGTTATTCGAACTAAACGTGATGTCTCGGTGACGCAGGTAGTGTGTCCACCGTGAACGAACTTGGCAATTCAAATACAAAACCCTGCCTACTGGTGCGGTTCGACGGCAGTGTGGACATGATCAAACGCATTTTGCACAGCACGACGGCCCGTCACAATGTCGGACCGAGCCGAAGTTTGGAGTAATTCGGCATGACCGCTAGGAACTACTCCAAACTTCGGCGGCTGGGATGATGGCGTTCGGGTGGCAAACTTGCGGTGGACTCGCGACCATAGATTATATATGTATCACTACTCGCGCCGTTTTCGATGTCGTTCCGTTGTCGGCGTTGAACGACAAACTTCTCTTACTGTCTCATTAAAATAACTTACGTTTTGGTTACTCAGTGTGTCCGAAAGTATCATATAAACCTTTTTACAAAATCTTTGAATGCAGTTCAAAATATAATAGTTTCATAAATTATAGATCTAAAAAGTATCAAAGATAAACTCTTTAGTACATTCTTGTAGCTATAACGAAGAAAAGTTATGGTAAGTTATTTTCCTAACTTTACTCAACCCCGAAATATTTCTACTAAAAATGTTACATACATAGTCACACCTGTCCCCTATGGTAGGCATAAGACTATAAAACACCAGTTGCTATGTTTCTTGAATACTTATTTTGCTTTGTACACGTTCATACATATTGTCTTACTAGCTTCTGCCCGCGACTTTGTTTGCGTGGACCTCAGGATGGGTTCCGACCTGGATAAAAAGTAGCCTATGTGTTATTCCAGGCTATAATCTATGTGCCAAATGTTATCCAGATCCCTTCAGCCGTTCTGGCGTGAAAGAGTAATAAACATCCATACATCCATACTGAAGTATGGGTGTATGGATGTTTGTGAGTTTGGAAACACACACTAAACACACATCCAGATTGTGAGTATGGTATCATACTCACAAACTTTCATAATATTAGTAAGGATACACGACGGATCTCACCAATAAGGTCGATAGTTTCGCATATAGCGATTCCGTTAATCGCCTTACATTCATTTTTTCAATATGCTCAAACTAAGTCGGTATATATCTCAAAATAATGAGGGCTACTGTTATTAAGCTCACCAGATGGCGCCACTGGCGAGTAACGTCTGGAAGTATAGCTTTCAATGTTTTATTACGCAATTAAAGAATATTTAATGTCTTAAAACCTTACCGTAAAAATATCGAGCGTGTCGCAGAGTTATGTAGTCCCGTTTTGTTCGGAAAAAAGAAGGAAATAATTTTGCGAAAGATAAAGCAGTCACAAAGCCGACATTCATTGACCCGTAACTCATATTTGCCATAAATAATCCCAGGTGTTGCAAAATATTCATAAAATTATTCTAATTAGTAATAAATCCGCGTAGCGTGGTCTTTCGGAGACCTCACGCTACACTAGCGCCTCTAGCGGCGAATTTACACGCGATAGCCCTAATTGCGTATGACAATAATGATGCGCAGATTGCGACTCATCCACCATCACTATCATAACATAGTATAAACCAAATCCCTATGAGTTTATATATTTGCGCCTAGTTCTAAACTACGCAATGGATTTTGATACAGCTTTCACTATCATTAGGCACTTGTCCCACCGCCGACGATGAACAAAAAGCGAGTAGAGCTAGAATCTAGAACCGAGTTAGCGAGTAGCGGAAAGCGAGTCTGTATTTTCGATAATTTTGTCGCTGAGCTATAAGCGAGTCTGCGAGTGCCACGGGCAATTACTCCCAACGAGAAAAGAGCGATGTGAAAGTTTGTTCCAAGTAACATGAATTGAACATTCCGCCGAGTCCTGCCGGCGAGGCCTCGCCGGCAGTGTAAACAGTCAGCGATTAACAACTAATATAATACATTTTTTTGTTTACACAGAATGTATATCGATTGTATGTTTCTTGAGCGAGAAAATAGCCGATAGTTAGTCACTTCCTCGTCGGCGGTGAGACAACTGCCTCAAGAGAATTTCTGCCGTAAGATACAGTATACATACTTGTATATAAGTTTACATATTTGTATAATAAGATACATGCATCTTATTAGTACATATCACCCGTGCGGTACAATGGCGAGTCGCTAGTGTTACGTTATAATTCCCTGAGCTGTCTCAAACAATAAAACCATAGAATACATTACCCTTTCGGTGGAGTTGGATAAACAGGATTGTTGGACGCGCTGCTATGTGAAGCGATAATTTGGCGAGCGGCGTTCGTCGTATCCATAAGACGAGATTTCTTTTTCAACTGCAGTATAGATGCGATACTTGGCACATAGAGTTCTTGAGTCTTGTAGGCTTAAATGAACATTTAAGGTTTGTAATCATAATAATATATTAAAAACATACACTACTACTGACGGAAACAATACCAGTAATGCCAATCAATCTAGTGTTCGTTTAAATAATAACTACCAACTGACCATTCAAGCATAAAAACTGATAAATAATATAATCTTTGGAAAAATACCAAGATAGGAATCAATTGTATACTTACAAAAACGTTTATTATTATTATTGTAGGGAGATCTGTCTGAAGTGTTAAACCCTTCGTTTTTGGGTTTACTGTATAGAGGGATCCTCCTAGCTTCCATAAGTGGGGAAGAATAACTCTCTAAAAGATCCATGACCCGCCGCGCAGAACTACTGATGGCAGTGTCATCATTGCTTTTAGACTCATTCACTACTGCCACAGTCTGTTGTTTTATGTTAGGCTGGTTTATGTAAGAAGATGATGCTCCACCATACATTGTTCTGCCTGGGTAAAATGGCGAACCAAGCAGACTAGGTTTAAAGCTAGGCTGCTTAGGGTCACGTACAGTATTTGACGACGATTTCGCTGAAATTATATGTCCATAATGAGTTGTTAGTCAAAGTGATAAAACTAAAGTGTGCAATTTTTTTTAATAAAAAACAGGTATTGTATTTATTTACTTCAAATCAATATTCTCTAATTATGAATCTGTCCATAATTTTGAAGCTATGAAAATATTCTACATAATTTTTGACATTATTCAATACCGTAAAGAGATTTTAAGTTGAATCCTGTAAAACTACAGCGTAACTGAATTCACGTGGAACCAAGTACCTGTACATGGCACCGATTACTTTAGATATAATAAAATAGTAAATCGTTAAGAAAATTCACAATTTTTAAGTTTTACAACATAGAACAACCACTTTCAACCTTATTTTTAAGTTAAAATCTTAACAATAATGTTGAAAGTGGTCAGCCGCCAATAATGTCACTTATACTTAGTTGCATATTAGTTATGATTATTTTTGGAAATCTTTCAAAATACAATTTTAATATAATCAGACTGTAAAGTTACTTAGGCTCAAGTTCTGTCGATATTAAACAATAACATTTCTAGCAGTAATAGACAACAGCAAATAGGCAGGATGTCAGGTACTGTGCACTAACATGTGAGTAAAAAACCAACCAACTACCATTGACACTCCTGTTGCATGCACATAATATATAGCCCTGCATACCATAATACGTAAATATACACAGCAAAACGTTCAAACATAAACTAAACAAAGCAACTCATGTTAAATGCAAATTCAATACATGGTAAATGTAAAGATACATTTCATGTAACTAATGAAGTGTACACAGAAGACGTTATTATTCCCTGTCTGGAACACTTTTTAAACAAAATAACTGCCGTCATTTTTATTTATGATAAGGGAATAACATTTTCCTTATAATGCCTCAGCTTAGAGAACATAGGCTATAAATACCATAGTAACTTAATTAAATAATGTAGGTATCAATATTAAACATAGCTACTTTCCCCATAACAAAGTGACATACGCAGCGTTATCTAAAATAAGTTCTTATTATATAATAATCTTTCTTATTATATATAAAAAAAAATAAGTTTATTCTTTACTGATTCATTGTCATATAAGATTACCAATCAATAGCTTAGTCAGAATATTAAATTAAGTTTCCTCAGTACAATTACAAAAATGAAACATAAAATAGGAATTGTAATATCTGTTTAAAATAATTACTTGGCCCTCTAAAACCGAAAACTAGACTTACCGACTGCTTTAGTAGACTCCTGATTGCTGGTTGTGTCAAAAATCGATTTTCTTTTATTAGCAATCGACTGGCCTATGCTAGAGACGGTATGTGGCAGCTTAAACATATGTGTTGTGTCTCTTTCAGTTATATCCTGATCATCATTTGGAGGCCGCAATTGCGTTGTAAAATTACTTCGGCTTGGTTGTGCATACTGTGCACCACTGAAGTGGCTGTATGGCATTTCTAAGATTTCTACATCATTTGTGGAGCAACTTGCCTAAAATACATAAATTGCTCAATTCAATTACAATCTTTTAATAAGACTAAAATTACTTGCCAATGATACTGATTCATACAAACCATTATTAGTTTAACCCTTAGCATCGAATTTGAAGTAACAGAGAATAATGTTATTAGTAATACAAATCATTCAATAAATAAACTAGCCACTAGCAACTAAAGCATATTAAAATTTAGTATTTGACATAATTGCTACTTCTAACGGTTTCTATATCAAATCTGTGTTTAGATTTGCTTACTCGAGATAGGATTTTGACGTTAGATGTATGAACAAAATTTCAAGTTTAATGTCAAAATTCTATCTTTGGTAAGCAAATCTACTGACAGTTTTGATATAGAAACCGGCCCTAATAGAACACGGTTAAGTAGTCGGTACAAACGAATACTGACATCGGTTCTTAACATGGCGTTACCTTCCCCATTAGCATGATCAATACGGTCATGAAATATTCAGGAAACGACCGCGCGTCGACACTGCAAGCGTAAGTGGATCGCGGACGGCCGTGTTTATGTTGATTGACGCCGAATGAGGCGGCGAGAGGGCAAAACTTGTCAGTTGCGGAATTGAAATTGAAATATTCATTGATCGTATTTTATCTTCATTTTAATTTTATTGGTTATCTGAATTGGCGGCTGGCCAAATCATAGCTGTTAAAATAAGAATTTACCTCTGCAGGTCCATAATGATTGAAGGGCGGGGTGTTGTTGAATCGCATGCGTTTTGCTGGCGGCTGGGTTATGACAGGAGTGTCTGATGCCTCATCTTCAGTTGACGAATCTGAACCGTCGGCTATTTGCGCCGAACCATTTGCATTTGAAGAACTTGGACTGCTGAACCACTTCGTGATTGTCGACGGCAGTAAACCAGAGACTCTTGATGTTACATTCTTCACAAATGACTGGAATGAAACTTAAGCATCAGTACTAATAAAAAGATAATTTCGTTTACTTTGACTTTCTATAACTATGTACATAGAATACTTTGCAGATAATAAAAATAAACTTATTCTTAATATTTTGAGCGCCACGGTCTTCTATAGAAGACAATCAATTCCGTGCCCTACACGTGATGTCTTTATTAGAAGACAATATCTAATTATAACGTTGATTATAATAAAATACATGAAAAAATGCTTTACTATTTATTGCCTTTTTTATATTAAAAACAGAAAAATTATATCAGCCAACATTTTTTTACTGTCCCAGGCGCCATGGTCTTTATAGGAAAACGTCTAGTGTTAGTTAGTAGTTACTTGATTAAGTTTCTAAAGTGTCGATAGACATAAAAGTATTAAAAATCTATTTTATTTCGAATCGAAAAGATGAGTTTTGTAAAAAATGTTATCTTTAAAAAAAAATTACTTAATTTTACTAGCCCTTACACATGTATTTACACGAATCTTTTAATATAAAATCCCGTACTATGGTTAATGCTGATATCGATATTGAAAGATCCCGTCACTACGAAACTAATAGATATCGGTGCTCCGAGTGCGATAGGCATCATTTGATGTCATAGACGAAAGTGCATCAAAGTCAGTGTGAGATAGTGCAGCTCTGTATGTGGATGGTTTTTATTATTGTCATAAAAAATAGTAAATAAAAAAATTAGTAACACTAATGAATTAAGTTCTGAAGAACTTTTAAAAATTGTACAAGATGTGGATTTGGAAGCTGAATCATCAGATTCAGCTTCCAAATCCACATGTGAGAGTACATCAGACGAAGATTTTGAGATAAGTGTAAATTATTTAACAGTAAGAAAAATTAAAATAAATATTTTCGTTGAATAACTTAATTAGATCAGAGTAAATAGGTAGATGCGATTTTTTTTTTATACCGTTATGGTGGCAAACAATCAAAACTGATGAAAATCATGTTTCTTCATTATTATAATTCCCTATGAACCGAGGGAAATGTGGATGTAATAATACTAATATTAATAATGTGTGTTTCGCATAAACATGAAATAGGCTAAAAAAATTTAAGAAAGGAAACCATGGACATCCTTACTAAAATTATAATCGTGAAAGTTTGCGAGTATGGATGTATGGATATTTGTTACGCGCTGGGGGACACATCGCGTTCGATACCGCTTGGCGCTCAAAAGGTTAATAAAACCGTGGAAAAACGTCTGAGCAATTGGTCTCTACACTATGGATCAAGTAAAATTTAATGTCAATTCTCTATAGTTTGGTCATACAACTCAAATTGTAGGGTTGTACCAGGGTATTTTATTTATTTATTTAATTCAGGCTACAAAGCACATTTGCAATTTGCATATATGTATTAGATAATAATATGTGGGTATATATGGGAAAAATCTTATTGCGAGGCAATGTAGTACCTTGTGAAGACATCCAGCTATTGTTTTAATTATTTATTTATATTGTGTGTGCTGTATCTAAGAAGACATGACATTAAGTAAACTTTGTTTCAATTTTTTGATGGCAGTAGTTTTTTTTTTTATATATTGCACTATATTGCTCGTGATATAAAGTGCCATGTTAACCATATCTACCCCAAGTACAGTACAATATTTTAGTAAGTGCTACCCAAATCATTGAAACTATTTTGTTTGTTTGTATTATTCTTCACAAATATGTTTTAAAAATACTCAAAAATCACTCCTGTATTCCCTAAAGGGTTAGGCAGAGATGTAGGTACTAATGTACACACACCCCGAGTTTGCCAGTGTGTTTAGGTCTTATATAATATAGAATTAACCGGGCACTAATCCAAACTCCAAGCTTCTACTGAGAATCTCATAGAAAAACCCAATAACACTGCTCAACCAGATAATCAAACTCTAGCATAGCAATCCCGCTTAGGAGTATTTAAGAGAGTAAACAAATATGCTTACTTAGTTTTGATGAAGTGAATATACAAACATGCATTAAAAATGTAATAGGCTAGATGAGTTTGGATGCTTCATGTAAAATACTAGTAATCTGCAGTTTAAACAGAGAGACTGGAAGCGAACTTCTACATAGTCGAGAAAGTTCTAGGATAATTCGAAGAGACCTTTATCTCCTGATACAACTTCACTAATTCATACTTTAATTTGATCAAAGTCATTCAGACATCAATTCCATTTTAATATAAATCAATAATTTAGTGAATATACAACTGCAGCTGCGCATAAAGGATACTTTCGCAAAGCATCGAATATTAACAAATTTGAAATTGCTCCTTAACCCAATAAATTGAGAAAGAGATAAGGTTTAGGCTGAATATTATAGTAGAGGCTACGAGGGTGAATTTCCTTGTTGAAATTATAGATCTTATACCTAACTTCTTACCCAATAATGTTAGTCATCATTATGTTACTTGATTATGTTCTTACATGGTTATTTGAAAAAGGTTATACCAAGAAAACAGGTTATCGGTGACAATAGACAACTTTTCTAAATAAAGCCCAAAAAAAATCAGCTTCCCATACAAACTTAATCTTCACTTGAAATTATGTTGAAAACTTGCAAATCAAAAGTACTTAATTATGCCTACCTTTTCTTACCCTTACAAATTGCCAAACCCATTCTTAAGTACTAGCATACTATACTAAACTCAAATAATTCAAGTCCCAAATATTGCATACTTATGATGAAAATTCAAACTTTTTTTAGTTCACAACTAGACAGGTCAATTTTTTAATAAATATTACAAATAAAACTTGAGTGCATTGAGTCACCCATATTTGTTCTGTTCAGATTTTCCAAGGCACATAATTAATTAGACACTACTGTAAATTTGAAATGAAGTGCAAGAATGTTGGTAAATAATGGTGTATTTAGGCAACTGCATACTTATTGAAACAATGAAAACTAATAGCCAAGAATGAAAATAGCTTTAGCTTTTGTATGGAGTCACACAAAGGTGCTTTTCAAACTTGTTTCAAACAGCATAGCTCTTAAAATAAATAAACATAAATCATCCCTATAACATGCAAGCAAAGCAGGCAAACAAAAGGACATTTAATTAAAACATTCATGTAATGTTACCTACATAAAAAGTACAAGCGACCCGCTCGCGGTTTATCCTGTGCAGCTCCCTTTCTAAGAGGTGTATCATGATGTTATATATAGCTTATGTTACTTAGTGATAAGGTAGCTTTCTTACAGCAAAATAATGAAAAAATTTGAAATTGGTCTAGTAGTTTTTAAATTTATTAGTTACATACAAAAATACAAATCTTTCCTCTTTTTTATATTAGTGTAGATTTATTCATTACTAGCTCTTCCCCAGCATGCAATGCCTCTTCACACAACTCATCAAAGTATCATTACAATAGGCTTAATAATGATTTAAAACAGCAAATGAAACTACTACTTTGTTGATGACACAAAAGGTACATATTTAGCTTATGCATTCAATACATCTTAATAGTCAAGTCTATTATAGATAATATGGTCTTAAGCCAGATTCCCTCTAGAAGTGTGGTTAGTGCATATCATATCACAATAGTGTGCATAACTTTTTATAAAATATATGTTAGTTCAATACTTTTCTTACACATACTTGTTTAAAAAAATATGATTGCATGCTATATTGGTTAAGTGAAATATTAAATTGAACCATAATCATTACTTTAGTTAATGATATAACTTGGTGCCCAAGAACAATTTATTTCTATTATGCTTGTTATTTTGTTGTGTAAAATTATTATGGAATGATACAAGTTAACCTAACTTGTATCATTCCATAATAATTTTAGGGTTAGCTATTTGTCTTTTATCAACATAGGAATTATCAAGTAGGTACAGAATACATGCGAGGGAGCCAAATATTTCAGTAATTGTCTGAATCTTCTAGTTACCAAAAAACTAAAACTAATACAGGTATATATGTACACTTATTACATTTCAGAGTGAATATTTAGAACATTTCATGTATGGGTAAATATGTACCACTTATCATTTATGGATACTTAAAATCAAATAGAGTTATAACTGCCATGGATACCTAGACCTCGGATTTGACTTGATATAGCAGGGTCTTCGCAAAAGCTTAAGCTTGAAAAGCTACTACTGTATTCCTGACGAAGAAATTAACATAGTGTATCATAGTCACTCGCCATGCAAGGAGTAAAAATACACAACTACGCGTGAGGCCACACATTTTATTGAAAAACGCAACGACATTGTCGCCAAGAGCGGGAATTTGGTAGACTTACGGTGTTAGTTTCGTTGGAAGTTGTACGAGGACGCTTTTCCTTGTTCTTCGGAAATATTTGACTCATTGTAGATCTTATCTATACCACTATTCAATAATTACACGCAGCGACGCTACTGCAAATTCAGTTTTTGGCTAAATATTCACTTCACAACTGGCAAAAACGTGACAAACATGGCGTCTCTAAAAGGTGTCAAAGAATGAAAGAAGCTTGGGGGGAGGTCTGACCGATAACAATCTTAGAATCAAAATTAGCATCCGTGCAAAAGCAATTAATAAAAAAATACTTTTAATCGAATTGTAATTACTATATTATTTTAATCACCAAATAGATTTATGATCAGAAAACTTGCATTAGCGATAAACACATTAAATGATATACTTATATTGCTAGAGTATGTCAATTATGGATGGGAAAAATATATCGATAAATCAAAATATCGATATTTTCTTTAATAAATATGGATTTATATTTAAAATATTTTCATGCCTGTCTCCCATTGGAGTAGGCAGAGACTATAGATTTCCACTTGCAATAATCCTGGCACACTACTTTCACTTTATCTACTTTCATGATTCTCCTCATGCATGATCATCGGTTTAGGATACTCTTAACCTGACCTTTTTTGAGAACGTCCGTAATTTGGTTGTGGTACGTTCGCGAGGTCGGCCTCTTCCTACTTTTCCATCCGTACTGGCCATCTATACTTGTTTCGTCAATCTTCGTTCATCCATCCTTTCTACATACCCAAACCACCTTAACATACCTTTCTCAATCTTTGTTCAATTTTTACACACCTTTCTTTACCTTCGAGAATAGCTGTAAACTGTCCGAATAGGCGCGGCGGGCTGTAATTGAAGGAGTGCTGGCGCTGACATTAACCTTGAAAAATAGAGTGAGGAACAGAGTGAGAAGGGAACGGTGAGGTGTGAAAGAAGATGTACTTCTTTAGGTTACCCCACACATACTTCTCAAAACTCTAATCTCTACGCATTTATTCTACTTTCATGTTTCTTCTGCCACATCCAACATTCACTACCATACAATACTTTTCGGATACTATACTTTAAAAATATCGATATATATCGTCGATATTTTTTTTAATTCGTGATAGGCTTACACTTGACCGCCAGTTGTATCACAGCGTAAATGGTATACGCGGTAAACTTTTAATATGGTTCTATTTTTATGTCACTAATAGAACTCGGAGAGTTGGTATAAATAGATTCAATTCCACCACTCTGTCACTTCTGGTATGCCACAGGGCCCTATTTTAGGAGCTCTTTTATTTAATATATTTATTAACTTCGAATTTCAAAAATTATTATTGTACGCAGATGATCTCAAAATTTTTAAGCCACTCAGAAATTTACATGATTGTGCCCTTTTACAGGAAGACTTGGATAGGTTCTCTACATATTGCTTAAATAATATACTCCAACTTAGTGTGGAGGGGCGAGGTGTGTTGCCCCTCCACCTAAAGGAAGAATCCTCCGACCAGACGGGTGTTTTGCCTAGCGGGCCACGGCCCGACTGTTGATGTTGGGCGGTTGTATATATGCTAGTTACTTTACAAACTTCACTTGATTCAGGACTTGTCCGTCTAGTTTCTATGTAGCGCGGTAAATGTCGCTACATTAGTAAATCCAAGAGTTGCTGTATTAGTTTCACAAAAAATAAGAACATTATAATGCATCCCTATTCTTAAAATAATGTATTTTTGACAAGAGAAACACTAGTTCATGATCTCGGAGATCTATTATATAATCTACTACATCTTGATGAATCTACTACATCTTGATGCTCAAATCGATAAGATTGTAAGCAATGCTTTTCGTATGTATTTGGTTTCGTGATGAAGTCAACTCTAGTTTGCACGCCCATACACTTATCTTATTCTTTATAAATCATTGATCAGGTCACAGTCAGAATATGCAGTCTCGGTGTGGAATCCCTTCTATGGTAAATATTCAGATACTATTGGAAATGTTCAACGTAAATTTTTGAAAGCTGTGCACTTCCGTTGCTTTTGTACTTATTTGTTCTACAGCGACCTATTACATAAGTATAAGCTTAAAAGGCTTAAGTCTAGACGTATTATTTTAGAAACAATGTTTCGTATTTAAATTATTTTCTACTAATTTGATTTATGTAACAACGTATACGATAAGCCCTGGGGTGCGCGCACAGCCTGTATTTGCCGTAACAACTTGCCGTGCGAATGCGGGCTTGCGAGCACCTCTGCGACGTCTTACTAGTCAATATAATAAGATCTTTCATAATACCGAATTCTCCGCTGTCCCTGCTTGTAAATTTAAAAAATATGTGCTTATAACTATATCAAACATAAGTAACTAGGTAATTTTAAGCTAAAACACTGGATTTTATATTTCTTTCTTTTTTACTTCTTCATGCATCATCATCTTCATCATAATTCATTTAGTTTTACATGACTAACCCCATTTTATACGTACTTGGTGTAATAAAAATCGCACAACGTACTTCTCTTAATCATAATATATTAAATGGAAAATGTTGTTGGTTATACATTTACTAACACTCAAGTCAAAATATCGATACGACTAATATCAATATTTTTTTACATTTGCCCATACCTAATGTCAATCACATACAGGCACAGACTATAGAGGTACTAGAATGACAAAGGGTTCCCAAATGTAATACCTTGTAATACCACCTCAATAAAAGTAATACCATCTATAAAAAAGTTCTATCCTTAGAGCATTTAGCCTATGGAGACGGAAGAGCCGGGTTTATTTTATCCAAAGTACACCGACTATATAATAATATGATCATGCGTATTAGGCCCGGACTCCACCAAAGCGGAGACGAGACGAGCGGAATATGTTATAAAACATATTTGTGGGTCAGCGGCTATATTTCCAAATCTGTCACATCTGTGGAGGCTGTCGTGGGTGGCCTCCGCGATAACGGTGCTGGTAAAAATGGGTGTGGTTCATTTACGTATTTATGACAAAGTAAGATCCAGTTGTGAGAAGTGTTTAGTTTAAGACGGATCGTTCACCTGAGCCCGCCAAATTCAAATTTCAAGTGGTTGTTCGCAGTTCGTAGCTCTATAATAAGTTCTAGATTCATTTCAGTAGTAATCGTGACATTAATTATACAATATTCACAACGTATAACTAAAACCATTGCCTAAAAATGGTTATTGTAGCTAAAAGTAGTGTAAAATGACATTTTTGACCATTGGCTCAGTTTTTGGCAAGTTTTTCGCTTGATTTGCTTTTTTAAGCAAAGGTTTTAGTTCTCAGTTGTGAATGTTATATAGTTAATGTCGCGATTACTACTGCCGTGAATCTAGAATTTGATAAAGACTTAGAAACTGCGAAAAATCACATGAAATTTGAATTTGGCGGGCTCAGGTGAACGATCAGCCTTAATATTTGTAGATTGTAAACAAACCACTTGAAAATCCAAACCACTTGCTCTGAGAGGTAGATACCGTCAAACAATTTTGTTGGACTTGTTCTTAATTTATTTAGGTATTCTACAACGAATATAATATACTACAGACTACACTTGTCTGCTCCATCGGTCGTCTGTCCATCTGCAGACATAGCCGGCCCATTCCTTTCCACTTCTGCGTGCTTATTCTTCGCGCAATGTCGGTGACTTTAGTTCTTTGGCGTATAACTTCGTTGCGAATTCTATTAACCAAAGAAACTCCAAGCATTGCTGTCTCCATTGCACGCTGAGCAACATTGAATTTGTGGTAAAGAGTATAGTTATATTTAGGAAAATTTGTGGACCAGTCCCGGAGTGAGTGTCCACGTTTCAGCTCCGTAAGTCATCACAACAGTGGCAACCTGGGGGCTTACTCTTGAACTCAATTCCGATACATCGACATTGAAATTGTGCCGTTTCGTCAAGTTTCGTACTCTTGAATCCGAGACTAGCGCCAAATTATGTCAATATTGCTCGGTGATTGAGTGAACTAAATAGAATTGGGAAACGACCCAACCATTGGCCAACGGTTGGGTCGTTTCCCAATCCCAAAGCCCCCAGCAGGCTTACTCTTGAAAACAATACAATACCAATCCAAACGTGATCCGATTCCAATGTCAATTTGGCTGTTAGGCGATTTCGTACTCTTGAGCACAAATCCGTTAACCTTGTATCGGCATCCCTGATTGGCCAATGGTTGGGTCGTTTCCCAATCCTATTTAGTTCACTCAATGACCACGCAATATTGAAACAATTTGGCGCTTGTCTCGAATTCAATAGTACGAAACGGCACAATTCCAATGTCGATGTATCGGAATTGAGTTCAAGAGTAAGCCCCCTGATTGGCCAATGGTTGGGTCGTTTCCCAATCCTATTTAGTTCACTCAATCACCGCGCAATATTTAAACAATTTGGCGCTAGTATCGGATTCAAGAGTACGAAACTTGACGAAACGGCACGAGTTCAAGAGTAAGCCCCCGGGATGCCGATACGAGGTTAACGGATTTGTGCTCAAGTGTAGGAAATCGCCCGACAGCCAAATTGACATTAGAATCGGATCACGTTTGGATTGGTATTGTATTGTTTTCAAGAGTAAGCCTGCTGTTTGCTAGTAACATTATAGATACAGAGATAGATTGGAGGACATAAACTAAGTACCTCTTCAAATTGTTTTATTTATTTAAATTAAACCACTAAAATAGTTAAGTAGGTATACTTTACTGTACTGTACCTTTGAAAAGTTAAAACTATGTAGGTAGTTGCACGGTTCCCAAAAAGTAGAGTAGGTACCTACCTATTAAAGTAAACCAGTAGAGTAGTTGCGCAGTGCGCGGGTTTCTCGTATGCGGCCTCATAAGGAAGCTCATAGAAGCACATGGAAGCACATCTAAGTAGGTCTAAGAGAAAAACAACATTCAATACAAAACTGGTTTTATTTATATTAAATTAATTAATCCACTCCATAACCAATTAATAAAAATTACGCAGTGGGATAATTAAATAATTGATATTATTTTTATTTACACACGTAAAATCATTCATATTTATTTGGAATAAGTCATCCAATTTGTATGGTCATTTATAATGTGATATGATGACTGATTTTGTCCACGCTTAGTTATTGCACTTTCAGTAAAACATTACTTCTTGTACTCTTGGTATTGCTCATCAAATAATTTCAAACTAATAGTTTGATGCTTGTAGGTACATTTCATTTTTAGGACATTAATTTGAACTTTGACATGCTAAATCTAAAAATTCTAAAATATTTTCATACCCTTAGAGATACGATTACACAAATGACATAAATTGTTAATATTACCCGAGATGCACTTCGAGCACAAAGTAAAAAGTAAATGGAGTAGGTACTACCCATGACCTGGTTAGGGAAGGTTCTGGAACCTCACTAATTGGACCGGAACTATTTGTAGGACTGGCCTTAAGCGCAGTCAAAACGGCATTTCGGGAGTACGCAAGGGCGAGGCACATGGATCAGTGGTTGAGGACTTGCTCACACCAAGAAATTCATAGGTTCCTCATCGAGATGGCAAAATGCCACTTGGATCTCAAGCAAGCGGCAGGCCTTGATGGGAGCGCTAACAGGACATTTCAGGACTAACGCTCTCCTACAAAAGATGGTTTGTAGACCTGCAGGTCAGCCTGAAGGGCCTGCAAAAGGGTAATTGAGGTGATGGAACACCTTCTGTGTACATGCGATGCAAAGGCTAGAAAGCGAGAAGTCGTGAAAAACGTGAAAAGGCTAGAAACTCTTGGGGCAGAGTTATCCAAGACCAGAGGACTACAAACTCCCCCAAGCCTCATTATAAAGTCATGGAAGAGCTGTTTGAAGAACTGGAGGATGAGGAATAGATATCTAGGGGAAGCACAAAAGATCCCATTGGGTCGAAGTGCACTGAGGCCTTGCTGCCTCGGCCCCATATAAGATAGTTTTTTTTTATTCGTGATAGGCTTACGCTTGACTGCCAGTTCGCCTGAAATTAAGCGATACTGCGATCTACGAGGGAGCGCGCTTGCCTAGAAGAAACCGTTACCGATTCACTTGTGATTTAAAGACACCCAGATTATATCTATCAGGGAAGACCCACTCGGGAAGTGCATTCCATATTTCAGCAGTACGCATGATAAAAGTGGACTTATAGCGTTTCGTTCGGGTTTTTGGAATGTCCACCATGAATCGATGACGCTTTTTCGTGCTTCTGGTTATCCGATAGTGGAAAGGGCTAGGGGGAATTAGATCGTGGAGATCTGATGCACACTTACCGAAATGTGTCCGATAAAAACCGATAAGCTAGCAACTTTGATAAAATAGATAAAATCAATCTTCGCGAACTATCTTTCGCGCTACTGTGTTTATCACTCCATTTGCTTATTACTTCGACCGCCGTAGCCGGTGACTAACGGCCGGTTTTTATATTAAATCTGTCAGGTTTAATATAGAAACCGGCTGTAAAGGTAAATACATTGTCGTCACAATTGAATGTTATTCGTAGCTGCGCGTTACAAGTGTTTTAAGTATTGAATTCTGATGTACAATATTGTACGAGTAAGTCGTTAATTTATTTTCTCGATGCTCGGCAAACAAACGAAGTGCTTTCATTACGTTACACTTATAATTTATATAGGTACTTACCTACTAACATTAAATATTTTTTTAAATTTATATGTCAAACATATGAAAATGAATGATGGTACCTACTATAGTTATTAAATGGTAGGTTTATGTACCTTAGTAATTATTTATAAAAATGCTATTTTTATATGGAGGATAAAATAAGTTCCTTTTTCTTGGGAAACCTAAATTAAGTTCGCTCTCGTCCAATTTTAGAATTGACAATATCACAAAATACTTTTGCGCTATTCCTTGCATGTTGTTTAATATCAGTAATTAAGTTAAGTTGTTAATTCATACACAATCAGTAAAACTGTTTTATATAATGATAACCTTCTCAATATTTAGCAAAAGCTCGAATGAAACACCGGAAGTTATGTTACTCCAAGAAACGATATTAATTTATTAATGTTCGTCCACAGTTCTTGCGTTTAAAAGTATTTTGGTTATCGTTCATTTAAAAAAGATCAAAGGGAAGTATTCATACCTATGTATACCAAATTTATATTAGCATTTTCATTTAATTTAAGTCAAATCTACGCAGAGCAATTACTTAACCTGTTAATAATATAGAATACAACTAACCCGAAATTATAAATAAACTTCGTGGCAGAGTGGGACGAGCTATTTAAAGTACTTAATTACGATTATAGTCACTGTGGATATTAGCAGGCAAATATAAATAAAGTAGATAAGAAATACTAAACTACGTCTGCAGCTTTAAAATCTAAAAAAGTAAAAAAGGATATTATTAGAACTTTAATAAAAATGGACGTCGTCAAATAATTGTGTGTATAATATATTCAAGTGCAAAAATATCTATACACCACAGACACAGTCTTAAAAAGTAACGACCAGCAAAATCCAAAGTACATTCATAAATATGTATACATTTGACATGATAGAAAAGTATCGATAAGTACATCAAGTGCAATAATGCCTCCATCAACTAAATCTTAATTAAAGCATTATTCTCAAGTGTATAAATATGGAAGTATCCGTCATTATAATCAATAAATAATGTCATTATTTTAAGTGAAATAAATATAAAGTCAGTAAGCGAAGTCGACTGCTGCATACGGGTATTTTGAAATATGTACGCACCGCACATATACCATTGCGCATTATTACGACTACCCGTACTAGGTATCTATCTATCTGGCATGCAGGCATCATAATAACAGGTATTTTACTGTTTTACGATTTGTGCATCTGGGCTGAATACATTTACATATCATTATCTGAACTCATCTATGTATACATAATTATTAATGTATAAATTGTACTTGGTAATTTGTATCTCTTTTGCAGAACACATTTATATATTTTTGCACTTGAATGTATGAACGGGTTCATTTAAAATTCCAGGATGTTTGGTGCTTGACAAAATACACAATGAAATTAATGTCCGGGTATTTCAGCGAATGAGACGAACTCAAAACTGTTAATAGGTAACACTCACCGCTCTCCTTACAGGAGACGAGGACCCGCAGTCAACTAGCCATATAAGCAAATGGAAATTTATTTAAAATGAATACACATAAATAGTTTAAATAGGCTGCTGAATAAATTTTCAGTCATCGTGTCGTGTGCCTATACTAATAATGATTTTCTTTGAAATCGAAAATAATAGTCTAGTTATGTATTTAAAACCAAATCACCAACCATTTTATTGCAGCTATATTCGGTCTTTAAGTTTTACTTGTAGACGAAAATTAGTTACTTAACGGTTACATACAAGTGTCTTATGAGTAAGTGAGACAAATCTTTATACATATATATAATTCTTCTGTACATGTGCTTGTCACCTAACTCCTCCTAAACGGTTGCACCGATTCGGATGATATTTTCATTTTGTGTGTATATTTGAGTGGTTCCTGGATGGTTTGAATGAATTGGACCCAGGTTATTTTCAGGGCAGGATAATACCTGCGGGGTCCACTAGTTTAGTATATATTTTAATATTATTATGAAATGTTTAACAAAACTAAACTTTTGTTAAGACAAACATGCTTATGTATGTACATACAATTGTACATAATTAAAATTAGAAGTACTTTTCCAATGACGTTTGACCACCATAGTAAAAATACAATAAATAAAATAGTTATTCTATTAATATGTAATGTTACACAAAAGTATGAAATCTACGTGCTTACTTATCAAAGTCCTTACGCATATAATAGGTAGTGTGTAAACACCGTTCGTTATATACAAATTCCATATATCTTAATTTCCAAGGATTCCAGTTTCGGAATAAGAAAATAGGTGCTTTACGGATGTATCAATATTATTAAAACTCTATCTCTCGTCACTTACCTACTATGACCACGCGTCCACGACACATAAACATCACTTATGTATATCGATAATCTAACACAATGTTGATATAAAAAGACATATTTGAAGTGACGATGCGTGATATACAGTCTGAACATAAGTGTGTGGCATACACAATTTTAATTTAACAATTTAAGATGCTCGTTTTAGGAAGACGTGTGTCTAAGGCCGTAGCGGCGGCAGAGTTATAGATTTCATTTTTGAAATACTTAAGTACATATTTTAAATTTTGTTAATGTAATACTCATAAAGTACTTACTATTCATAATTCACAACCACATATAAATCACTGTTTGAATACGTAAGTCTTAAATTGCTTGCTTAGTTTAACAGAATATTTGTATTGGGGCGAGTTTCCAGCGCTGCCCCTCTCTTAGCTACGGCCTTGTGTGTAACACTTTACGGTGTAAGACATTTTAAATTTTCAGTGTAGTTCTGGATTGTACACCACGATTTCTTCCAACGAGCTGCATAAAGTGTAATTATTGTTTTGGAATAGCATCTAAAATTCTTTTCATAACAATAAACTGCGTTCAAGTAAATGGTGTTGCCAAAGGCGTGGCGACAGTCGCACTTATAACTATACGATTAAATTAATGAACAAACACAAATAAAACTTAAACAGTAGCTGCGATTTAATTTCATATCACAGAAAACATAGTTTACAAAAATAAAAGTAGTGTTCTATATAATTTGTATTATGCATAATAAACGGAATCGAAACACCTTAACTAAACACTTAACTTTAAAAGTTAAAACTTACGTAGCTGGTAACGAAAAAATATCACTACAATTTCAAGTCCATATAATAATATTAAATAAATGCTCCTTCAAGATTTTACACGAATATAATCTAAGAGGTAGGGGGTCAGGAGTCATGCTCGTGGCTTGAAAATCTAGTCCGCTCAGTAACGTCACAGCGTCCAACTATCAAACTCTTATTTCATCCAGCTCGACATCCCTGAATATTACACATTTATATAAACATGCAAATACTAAACATTTGTAAAATCGATTGCGGCAACACACAATTGTGAAATAAGTTTACTTTACACTAAGCCTTAATATTCAGAGACGATTGTAAGTATAAACATAAGCTACATGTGCCAAATTTCAATACAAATTTGACATTTATGGAAGCGTAAGTTTAGGCTTAAAATAGTCTCTGAATATTAGGACAAGACTTGCAGTTTTTATATCTTGAAGCATGAGGTGAATACAGCATGTGATCCACTACCTACTTACATGATGGTAAACAGCAATCGATTCCACAAGCGATAATAAAATTTATGTCCGCACCTTGATTCAATTGATGGCGAACTGAACATGAATGAGCTCAATGAAAAAAGGCATACTTTTTGTTCGCATCGCACTTACAACTTGATGTAGTCGGGAGTACCGATGTTGGCAAGCGTTTTCTTGATACGAAGCGCGGTGAGACGGGCGGCCGGGTTCTGATACCAGCACTCCTTCATCACCTTCGATATTGATGACAACACCTATAAATTTAAGACCATAACAAAATTATATAATGATATCATAGAACTTATCCCAAATGTCACAATCGCAACAGTACCATAAAAGTACCAACCAAAGTATTACTTTAAGAAATGTCGTGTCGTCCAGATGATTGAAATATCGTTGGTATGGCAAAAAACCTTTTAAAGGATCTAATGATATAAGCATTGAATATTTCGGTAAAAATAACCATTCAGTGATCTCGGCACTCACTATTCGAAGTCGTTTTGTAGAAGAAAATTTACGTGAAAGGATGACAAGGAAGGTACCCTTGTTGAAACGGTGTCATAGGTAAGCGCTTCTCGCATTTGCAAGAAGGTATGAAAAGTGGTCAGTCAGATAGTGGAAAAATTATCTTTTTTTTCTATCGAGACAAAATCAAACAGAGTGAGTTCTGATGGAAAACGATACTTAGTACTACGCCCTCTGAATAAAGCATTCGACTCCAAGTACAGAAAAGTAACTTTATAGCCTAACGAGGGAAACAAGAAAATTTGGGGTTGCTATTCTGGTTATGGATTTGGACCTGTTAAGCTGATAGAAGCACATATGGATCAGTTCCAATAAAAAAATATACTGGAAGAGACACTGTTACCCTATGCTGAAGTACTTCCATCTTCTATCCATCCATCATCGTCATTCCAGCACGAAAATTACCCGAAAAATACTGTATGCACTGTTAAAAAATACTTAATATCTTAATCAGTTTCTGTCTTAGAATAGCCAGCTACCAACCCAAATCTAAATGAAATTTAATATCTTTGGTGTGAAGTCAAGAGAGATGTATTAAATTGCTAGTGTGGCAATTTAAGAAAGCTGTAGGTATGACGTTTTTCGTCGTCTTGCAATATGTCAATAATTAATAGTCAATGCCTCGCCGATGCAAAGCAGTAATTAAATGCCGTGGGCATACTACTTACTATTATTTTGATAGAAAATGCATTGATTTGCCGTTTTTAATGTGCATTCTTTTGCATTAATGTCATTTCTTTAGTTTTATGTTTCATTTCAATCAATCCTCGAAGAGCTTATTAAGGGTATTACATTGCCCAATGACCTTGAGGATTTAGTCTTTGTGTACGTATTTGTTAGTGACAGGCATTACGGGGGTGCTTCACGCGGGGTGCTAGTGAGGTTTCGGGTATTTCTTTATTATTTCAAAATATTCAAAGAAATTAGAAAATAAAAATAATAAAAATTGTTAATTACGTCATTACAATTTTTTTGGTATAAACTTTATTAATTTATTAAGCCGTTAAAGGGAAAAAATACAAATTAGGTTAAAAAAGGCCTATTTACTTCAATTATTATCCAGAATTGGGGCAAATTTACAAAAATTTGAAACAATACAATTTGTTTGTGATGGCCTTAAGATTATTAGACCTTAATTATTTGTCCACCTTCATTTGAATAAATTAAATTTGTAAAACAAATAGCTATTTTATATCTCTTTTAGTATTTCAGTTTGCTTATCTAAGTGTGTTCTCCATAACGAAACTACCTAATTACTTCTAAGAATAAACAAAAAAACTAAATAATGATGATTTTGTCTGTAACTAAAAATCGTTCTTATTATATGACCACCAACGTATACCTAATATGTACCACCACTGCATGTATTATTGTTTCACATACTACAAAGTGCTAGGCCTTTAAGAAGGTGGATGTAAGAAGACTGCATGCAGCGGAGATGTTAAGGTGGACGGATGTGTGGAGTAATGGACTATAATGGACAAAATATAATAAGGAACGAGAATATTGTTAGGGGAAGTCTGAAACTGGCGCCAGTGACAGAAAAGTTGAAAGGGAATCGTTTGTCTTGGTATGTGTATGTGATGAGGAGAGATGAAACACATTTGACTAATAGAGTAAAGAATATGAACGTGGAGGGATGGAATGGTAAAGGGAGACCAAAGAAAAGATGGATGGATTGTGTTAAGGCCGATATGATGGGAAAGGGAGCAAATAATGATGTGACGGCTTATGGTGATGAATGGACATGCTGCGCCGACTCCAAATAAATTGAAACAAGGGCAGGAAGATGATGTATTATTGTTTTATATTTATAATAATATTTTTATATTCGCTGAATAGGCCATTGCATTGCACCTTTCAGGGGTAACCTACATTTTATTTACGTTATTTATTATTAATGCAATAAACACTCATTATAGACAGACACGAGACAGTAATTGTATTTCTGTGAATATGCAGCGCCAACATATTTGACACACTAAGAGTTCAGGCAATATTTGTGGTCCTTCGAGCCAGATTGATCGCAACTGGAACAAACACTTCTGCAAATCTCGACAGGTACTCAGTATTTTTATTTTCGATAGCGAATCAGTTCGACTGGCCTGCTACTAGTCAAAAGCTAAAGCAATTTGAACCAACAACGGAATGGAAAAAAACTGCAAATACCAAATTAGAGAATACCTCAACGTTTCTAAGGTGGCCAGTCAAACTGGAGAGGTTTGACTGGCCACCAGGTTTAGCAGGCTTATTGTGGATTTTATTACATTTTAACCAAATTTATTTATTACATTTTTTTTTTTAAAGCTTACTAGCAATGTGGGTCGCTCATTACTAGTATTCTTGTTAACCCCTCGTGCTAAGCTAAATGCTTGTGTTACGAGTGGGTTCACGTCGGTAGTGCAATGGGTGGGTTTCGAACCGGCAACCACATAATCGCAAGTCCAACGCCCTAGACATTAGGCTACCGCCGCTTCAAACTATTGTATAGACTGTATTTTACTACAAAAAGGAATGTAACCATTGAGATACATACATACACTCACGCATTTCTCCCACAAGGGTAGGCAGAAACTATAGACCGCTATTTGCTACGATTCTTGTAAACTTCTTTTGCTTCTTCCACATTAATACATCTTCTCATACATACACGCCGCTTTTAGATTTATTACATTAAAACCATACTTTTACTTTGTTTTGGCTTTGGCAGGATGTAGGAGCATTGCAACGTGGAATACTACATTTTTCCACTATTTTAATAAGTTATATTTTAACTATCGCTGAATAGGCAAGCACACCATCTACGCAGTCCACGAGTTATCTACATTATGATAATATTATAATTTATTAATAGTTTAATCAACACTCTCGTTGTAAGCGGACACTAGACAGTGATTATAAACATCGCCGACAATACTTCATCTCAGTGTATGGGCAAACAGTTCGTACAGTATATGCATGATAACAATAATAGATAGTTTGATAACAAATTCGCATTAATTTATGGCGCTAGCTTATCTGTACTAGAGCTGAAACATATAGCTACATATCTAATAATACTTACATGGTCCGAATGCCATCTATTCGGCACATTAGGTCTCCGTTTTTCTGTGCATACAACGCGACGCATGTCTTCCAGCGCCGGGTCTGGAGGTACGCAATCATAGTACGGAGGTTGATATTCGTCGGGCATCACGCCGCAACGACGGGCCATCTCCCATAAGACAAGCCCAAACGAATAAACGTCAGAACGTTTGTAGGGATCAAATTGCCGCGTGTCCATTGTTTCATCAAGCACCTGTTACAGAAAAAATATATAATTACATACATTACTTTATGCAATGTATGAAGACGTATGCGTATACAATATTTAAGAGGTACGTTGGAAGCAATGCTTGTCTACAAACATCTAGTTATTGTAGATTTGAATATAAAAAAAGAACTCGCCTCAGGTGCCATATACCGCTTCGTGCCAACTCTGTTAGTGGTGGGTACGTCGACAGAGTCGCTGGCCACATTGTGACGTACGGCAAGGCCTAAATCGCCGATCACGCAAGACAGGTTGCTTTTTACTAGAATGTTCTTCGATTTTAGGTCCCTGTGAGCTATAGCCGGCTTTCCTGTTGAGTAAGCAACCCATTACGTTATTATTAAGATCTCTGCACTAATGTGAAGTGTAGGTGATGAAGTGGTTTTTTATTCCGATCGAAGACTAATACGAATAATTAATTAATGAAAACATAATAAAAAGTCCTCTTCTAACCTGCAGTGGAATGCAAAAACGTTATGTAATACTTGCCTTTAGTGCCCACGATGTCCATGTGCAGATGGGCGAGACCAGTAGCGATAGATAACGACATCTTGACCAGCGTAATGGAGTCTATTGTTCGTACACTCAGAAAATCAAACAGAGAACCATTCTCGTGGTAGTCAGTGATCAGCCACAACTGGGTCCAGGTCCCGTTATCTACAACAATTTACGGTTGCAGGTTATACTTTGCATAGTTACAAAAGATATACATTCCCAAATCACAGTCACAAAAAACATAGAACACAATAAACATATGCTGACTAGGCAGGCTAACAACATTTAGTTACGAACTCCTAGAACAAACTACGGAAAAAATTGCGTTTTGTTTGAAGGAGCCCAGCATTATAACAAATTATCCAAAAAATTAAAGATGCCAATTCTATAATATCCTTTAAAAAATAATTAAAAAGCCACATTTTGAAGGATTTTTCACTAGTAATTCGAGACGGTTAACAATCATTAACAGTCAAAACAAAAATCCAAATTAAAACCATTGCCAATTGATAAATGGTATATATGTTATTGCTTCACACTTAACCCAAATACACTACACAAACACCTATATACCTACCCATTACAATATGTTATACCAGATACAATAACTTTCTTAACATTACTTTGTTTACCTACTCATACATACACGTCCTATTAATACACATACTCGTATGTACACACACACATAAAAAATATAATTATCTATAATATATATACATATATAATTATGTTTAAACATAATACATCAATATATTACAAGTTAATTCAGTAACCTACACTACGCACTAATTATATCTCATTTAATCACTATGTCATGGGCTTTAAAAAATAAACAGAACGTCTACTGCACCACAACTTACACTTACCCTCAACTACCGTACATTTATATAAGTAATTCAATTGTTTTTTACCCACCCTATACTAGTCTACCGTACCTAAATGTTTAATGTATTGTATTTTCTGTAAGCCTTTTGAGAAAATAAATGTCTTAAACCGTATAGTTATATACATTTGAGCCTACCTTTGACAATTTTGTCAACATGTCATAGTAAAACATGGCAATCTCACGATTTCTGAATATATTACCAACCGTTCACCATGCACCGATCAACAACGTTGTTATTAAGTAGCGACCCGTCTGCAGCTTCACCTACGTAATATTTCTCGATATTTTCGATGGATTAAAAAAGCCTTTCATACAAACTTAGCCTTTACAATTAAAAGTACAGCCATATCGGTCGAGCCGATTGATTGATAAATGGATTTTTTATTTATATGATTTTACAAACTGATTTTGGCCAATGAAATACTTTTTCTGAATTCCGAGAAAATGGTGTTCTCTATAAAATCGTTGAATATTCATTTATTAGTATTTTTATGAATAAATAAATATCTTTGACTACAAGGCTATCTATAACCACAAACAGAGGCAAAGATTTATGATATAAGAAACGGATTGTTGTACCTACGAATGAAAATTTTCAGTCTTTAGAGAAGACACCATATTCAAGTAGCCAAATCCACCGAAATTAATATAATTTAGACTTGATTTTGTCGGGATGTAACAATGTTTAACAAACAAACCTTTGTTATCAGCAGCTATGAATCCAAGAATGTTCTCGTGACGTAACATAACCGTCTGGTATATTTCGGCTTCGCGGAACCAAGAGGACTCTTCACGGGAGGAGAATATTTTGACGGCCACGTTCTCACCACGCCAGCGCCCACGCCACACTTCACCGAAACGACCTTTGCCGATGATATCTACGAGCTGGATTTGTCGCGCGATTGAACGCTGAACTAGAAGTGGCAATCCTGTAGAAAATATGCAAAATGAGCGTATATGGCATCAAATGATGATAAGAATACCTGAATACATTCAGTTATTATCATAATCATAATGAAATAATGATATAGGTATGACCATGTGCATATTTAATTTGGTGATATAAGAATCAATAGCAGCTATTCTATGAAATTTTCAGTAGCAGCTTGGAGTCTAGATTTGTGCCCAGTTAATGGCTATAGGCTCGCCCCCTATAGCATGGGACCTAAACATACCGGCGAACTGTGAGTGAACATTAAGTACGCCTCTGCCTAACCCTTCAGGGAAAACAGGCGTGATGGTATATCATGATATAAGAATCAAAAACATTTGTAAACGTTTTTATCGAATTCTATCTATACTTATAATAAATCTGTAGAGAGGTCAATTCTGTACATGAAATATATTTCCAAAATAACTATCAGCGGGTGATTAGTGATCGATACTGACGCCAAAAATGCAATCAGTAAAATTTTTGTCTGTCTGTCTGTCTGTATGTTCGTTACAGAAACAAAAACCACTCGACGGATTTCAACGAAACTTGGTACAATTGTTCTTCATACTCCTGGGCAGGTTATAGTATACTTTTCATCACGCTACGATCAATAGGAGCAGAGCAGTGAAGGCAAATGTTGGGAAAATGAGTGATTCATGAGAAAGGTTTCAAGCTATAAAACATCACGCTACAACCCTTAGGAACGGGGCAACGCAGGTGAAACCGCGGGCGAAGAACTAGGGAACAAAGTAACTATTCCACGCGGACGAAGTCACTGGCAAAAGCTAGTTATAATAATATTATTAGAAATTAATTATAAATATCATCTTGCTTATAGGGTGATAAAAAAATATCACACGACCAAGTATGAAGTAACAAATTACAGACACGATTCAAAAAAAATCCTGCAGATCGAATTGAAGCAATGATCACTTACTTTGGCAAGTAAATGATATCAGTACGTATAATAATGTGTAACAATATGAGGAATACAGTGCCATATTTGAACAGTTGACATTTGACGGGCTAGATTGTTGTTGAGAGAATTGAACTGGACTCTTCCTCAATTCAAAGTTATGATCGGGACAATTGCTTATTCTGTGTCCATGATTAGTTATGATTATGACTCTATGGCAATAAAAAACGAATGATAAAGGACATTACTTACCGGAACCAGAACCGGAGGTGGTGAGCTCAATCATATCTCGTATGGTTGTGGTCCTAATCATGGGGTGTCTCGTTTCACAGACAGAGTCATCGGCTGGGTATGGCGTTCTAGACGGCACTCTTTTCTTCGGCCCGTGCGATCTCTTGGCCCACCAGAAGCTAATCGCAGCGCATATACCGAGGACCATTAATCCCATCACCCATGGCAACACTTTCCATGCCGTCGCTGTAGTTCCAGTCTCTTTATACACAATAAATGCATTAGTACCTATGTTGTAATGCAGGATTTATAGCATATTTCTAATAGTAGATAACTCGTTTTTTGCGATACTTAGAGCAGTGGAAAAAGAAACAGAATAGATGTGGCGTGCAACCTTAGGTTCTGCGTCCCAGAGACTCTGGCAAACGACAGAATTGACGTACTATTAGAATATATCCTATGTTTATACTTTTATAGTGCTTAAAATCCGAGATTTGGGTAAACCAAAAACAATGTTACTGATATTGATTATAATATTAATTTGTATACAAAAATATGACTTTATTTATTTTTTTATGTAATTCGTGTTACCTTTCTATTGCTAAAATATTTTTTTTTTACTTTTTGTGAGTGAGGATAATAATTGTGCATTATTCCAAAAGATTAAATGGAAAAAGCAGACGCATGCAATATTAAAATAAATAAATAAATAAGGACAACACAGAACTGTGATTTTCTGTAACAATCCGAATCCATTTTAATCCCTTTATTATTCATAGCTATGATTGATAAACGGCAGGAGAGCGCTCCGACAAACCAACCTACTAGCCTTTATTTGGAATAGATACCTATACGAAAAAATGAACATCATACTAGAAATAGGGTGTCCAATAGGTAAACTAGAGAACTACAGTACAACCATTCTACCAACTGTTAATGAATTTTACCTGCCTGCCTATATTCAATATTGATAATAAAATTATGCTATACATTTTTGGAAGAATACAATTATTATTAAAATTACCGGACTGGCAAGATCCCATATCCGAAATTGATCCGAATTACCTTTTGTTAATAAAATAACTATTTTAACATAAAATAATGAAGAATATTTAGGGGTCTGGCAGTCCGAATACCGAATGGTTTTATGCGTGTATTTAATGTTAAAAATAAGTATATTTAAACTATTTTCTTCGATGGCACACAGCTTTATCTATTTTCAGAATAACGCCGGTAAATGTTAATTTAATACTATCTGGAGCACTTCAGTGGTCCCGTCAAGCCTAACAAGTATAACACAACATAGGCCGGCCATCCTTTGCTCGAATTTTTTTTTTCAGATAATGGTACCTATTACGACACGCAGCGCAATTTAGATGAAGGAATGTGTCGATCGGTCTAAGCAGGTTATGTGTCCAGACTATAGACATAAAACCATCATTCGAGCATTTACATAAATTGTTTCCATATTCTGATAATTTTCTTTATTCTAGAAATTACCTAGTAACTAATTTAAATCAGATAATGCTGAAACCATCTGAAAAATTTAATAATTGAAAAAGCGCACAGATTTAATGAAAAAATATTTAAAGCATACAAACACATGCAATAAGCTAATTATATAAACACGCAAATATACATTTTACTTGTAGTATCTTATAATATAAAATTAAAATTAGGGACTTACGGGTTACCTCTTCTAAAAATAAAATTTAAATTGTGAGCGGTTAGTTAAACGTTACATGCCCCAAAGCCGAAAAACCGCCGTAATATTTAGTTATAAACTAAAAATGTTGTTAGCAAAGTAATGTAAAACCCTGAGGTTACTAACATGCTATTAGTTAAAAAACATGCTTAATTAAATCAAATGAAGAAATAAAACCGGCTTATGATCACTTACGACTTAAGCGCCATTAAGCGCCTGTTGTAAAATGAATACACATTCCCCTTTACTTTCTGTAATCAAGACATTCAGACGTATTATGGCACCATAATTTCGATGCGTTCCTCGTCATGCCGTGTATGCAATGGCCCCCAATGTCAATAATATAATATAGTCGATCTTTGAACAACTTCTCTTTTTATAAAAATGAGAAGGCCTACTAAAAATTTCACGAGTGACGATTAAAAAACTAAGTACAACTGGAATATGTCCCATAGGGAGGAGAATTATGTGTATAATTCAATACATTCGCATGCACGATTTTTACCGAGCAGCTGACTATTATTTTAAATGATATTAAGAACCTCTTATGAGTGTGACTTTAAAATGGTAAGACTTAACAATACATTTGATGTGGACATCACAATGTAAGCTACCCAGATAGCGTGCCCCGACGACACATTCCGAATTCATACTGTACCTGCGAACAGATCACGGTTACAGTAGTCCGTGGCGCAGCAAAATATATCGGGGCTTTCATCTTCGCGGCACCATATAGGCATGTCCCCGGGAGGGAATATGTTTTCTCGGTCCCAACATCTACATCCATAAATTATTAGATTAGTACAAAGAGACCATATACGCCCTAAACGGTGATCAATGCCGGTCTACGGGAAAAAAAACTTGGTTATATTACAACAAAAGGAGAAAAAAATAGCCATGCAGACTCGCACCATACACCAAGGCAGTACCACGGCACCCGCCGGTAGATGCCGCTGGGTGCTTGGCGTCAGTATGCTGGGCGTCGAGTGTCAAGAGCGGGAAGCTAAAGTGCAATAGTTAGCGGGGCACATCGAGGGCACTACCTCCACGGCGCTCCTACCTGGCGGCTTCGGTTGCAGGTCCAGGTGCAGGCCTTCATTGCACATGTCATGTGACTTACAACATTTTATCACCACCGATTCATTTTTAGTTTTCGTCGTGGAGCAACTGAAGGGATGCTCGATGGGTATCAGTGATTTGAGCTCGATACAGCTGCGCCGCAAGTGGAACCACCATTCATTATGTTTAGTAGGTTAAAGCAAACAACGCACACTCGGAAAATAGAGTTGGTTAAGGAGTATGGCACATCATTCAAATCATACTAATTATATCTCTCTGCTGCTCGTTCTCTTCGCTTAGTAGGTACATATTCAAATCACTAATTCAAAAGCGATTGTTAGAGTATTGGCATCTCAACACAAAACTTATAGGAAATGGCAATGCAATTATATTATGATTCTAAGAGTACATCAAACAAACTCAAAATCTGCATCATCAAAATATATATATATATATATGACACGCCCACAAGTGCGTAGAACAGCTTACCCATTACTGAGGCATGAAGCACTTTGGACAATTTTTCTTGTATAATCTCATCAGAATTGCAGAAATCGGTTTTACAGCAATACATTGTAGGTTTTTTGCATTCTACTGGGTTTTCAGGAGGGAATGCTCTGTTCAAGTTCATACAGCTTAAGACCACCGCACTACACAGGTCAATTGTTTGATAGAAATAGGTTAGAATTATACCTGTGAGCCACACCACAACAACAGGTTTGTGCTGATTTGAGTTTGCCAATTATATAATTAACTGTTTACATTACTAACCCACCTGAATTCTTTGGTGTTGGAGGGAATAAAAATATGTACCATTCCAGTTTAACTAACATAATATAAATAATAAATATAATTATAATCCCTACATTTAAAATTCAGAATAAAATGAAAAAAATAACATCAGTAATTAGGAATATTTAATTTTTTTTATTAATCATACTGAGTAATGAAATAGGTACTCACTGGTATGTAAATTTCTGCACTTTGTTCTCCAAGCTTGTAGATGCAAAACAGTATCCATCGGTCTCACATGTTGAGTTTGGACATCTCTCACTATTGCAGTAACATTTCAATCCTATAATCACCATGGACAAAATTTTAAATAGGAATAAAATTACTACCTTTAGGAATAAAATTAATGATGAAGAGTTCAATGTTCATATAAAAGATATATTACTCCTAGGTTCAGTATATTTAGGATAAAAAATATCCTTAATAGTAAAAATATTACATCAATTTATTCACATTGTAATCAAGTAAACAGGGAAAGTTCTGTTGTTTAAAAATATTAAGGCCTAGATTTAATGTCATGGATAAATAGGTGCACTTTACATAACTAAACACACATTTAAAGACAATGTATTTTTCAAAATCATATATCATTTTGCTCGTGTCAAAAGACGAACTAGTTTTACATAAAATTATATATACAATATAGGTACCGTACTATTCATATTGTGTTTTGCTCTATTAGTCCCTTTATTATATACCATATATTATATATCATGATGATAAAATATCCGTAAAAGAACTAATAACAGTTAGCTGTAACTGTGCAAATATAACAGAAATAAGAAACAAAACTGTATTTGTGTTTAGACAAAATTATTTATGCACGTAGTATGTTATTGGATAAATGATGAAAATCACATACCATCGACGGAGTCTAACCTCCGGTACACAGCGACAATCAAAAAAAGAAACCACTTTCGCCAATGAAAATTATTCATTATCACATTCCTTTCTAAAAACATATCAATCTAGAGTTCAGAACTAGTAAAACACATAGTAATGACACTAGTAGAACAGTACGGCCATTGAAGTATTTCAGAAACATTTGACATATTTAGTAGGTACACACGATCGCAAATAATGTTCTGTTTAAAACTAAAATCGGAATTTATATTAATTAACAGTAACTGTACATACTGATAATTATAGCAAATATAAAATTATTAATGTCTCAGAAAATACAAAATTTGTAGGTATGTTCAGACCTATATGGATAAGTTTATGTTACGCATGTAAATATTCTAAAGATTTGCGTGAATGAACAAAATTATTTTGTGTCTGTGGATTGAACGAATTTTTCTTTTTAAGGGATTTTATGACCTGGTAACTTAGACCTTTAGGTCATGGATTGAACGAACACTAACTAAACTAGGGATGACACGTACCTATTTACTTTACTAGGTTTAAAAACCGGGGCTTCGCGTCGAAGTAGGGCGCCCTAGTACGCGAGAGAAATATTTGCAAGTCTTAAGTATTTTTTGCATGCCAGTTCCGCGCGGACACAACACCAGAATTTAAAAAACTTATAGAAAACCGGTCTATATCATCATTTTAAACCAACTGCATAATCGTATTTGCAAAAAAAATACTATGAACTTCCAAGTATTTTTTTTCGCAAATGCAATTGTGTTCCTTATTTACAAAAAAACAAGGATTGATTTCCTATGTAAGTATTTTCAACTCTGAGGGTTCGCCGCATTTGGGGCGCCCGCGCCGTACTCCACAAGGCGGCCTGGTCAAATAATTTAAAGTATTTTGATACTTGGTTTTCGCCCCTGGTATTTTTACGTTCTCGTACTTGGAAGCCCCAGTATTTAAATAAGCAAGTTTATAACATCTCTAAACTATATTACATAGTCTGTATATACTATATTATCTATAGCGATGTGCCGAGTACGGCTTGAATCGAGTCAGTCATTATTCCTGCTTTGGACTCGCATACTCTTACCAATTTATTTTGATTCGAGTACGCAAATCTCGATTCCGGTACTCGAGTCAGGATGAATAAAATATCTGTGTCTGAGGCGTCACTAACCTTGGATTTTATGGGACTTTAGAGACAGCTTTTAGAACGCCAAAATTGTAATGTGTGTGTCTCGATTCAAAAACTTTCGTTTAACTTATTTGATTCGTCTATATGTGATGATTGCACTAAATTAATAACTTGATTATCTTTTTAATATAATGACATAAAACAAATATCCTAAGGTTCTTTAAAAGCTTCTAAGATATCTTTTTGTTGTGTAATAAAACAAATAGGTAGAACTTGATCCTATTTCTGCTTCCTAGATACCTTGCTTATGTATGTAATGTAATGTTTAAAAATATTTTCATGAAACATTTTTGATTTACTATCGTTGTGTCATGCATGCTACACCTACATGCTGCTTGTAGTTTAATGCTTTTCGATTTTTCCTTTTTGTTCCAAAATTACTCAAGTTCTAGACTCAAATTGACATTGACGACACGATTGGCGTAGCGGTTGAGCGATCGGCTTCTACGCCATGTGTTGTGGGTTCGATCCCCACACGGAGCAAATATTTGTATGATCTACAGGTAGTTGTTCCGGGTCTGGGCGTTTGTGTATGTGAGAATTTGTGTTTGTAAACGCACCCACGATACAGGAGAAAATCCTAGTGTGGGGCAATGTTTTAAAAAAAAATAAAAAATTTCTAGACTCGAGTTCAGAACTTGATTTCCAGATTAAAGTTCTGGACTTGAATTTGTGGGCCGAATAAACATTCGAATACCAAATATATAACTCTACTGGGCTCGAAATGTGGAATCGAGTCGTGATTCGTCGGAATAGCGTGTAAACTGTATAAACTCGATCCACTTATACAGCGACTCGGCACACACTACTATCTATATCTATCAAGAACCTTATAGTAGGTATTTACTACTGGATTTTGCACGTAGAACATTCGACTGAAGCCGAAAAATATGACCTCTACGTAATAGTAGTCTTGGTTGCATCTCTTTCTTCTGGGTGAAAATGATTTTTACATACGGTGCACAGCTACATATCAAACTATATATTTCCAGTATAAGCTGAGCACGCACTGTATAGGGTTTACGTATAACGAGAGGTCAGCTTATACTGAAGCATTTAGTGCTTGTTCACGTAGGAGCGCGCAGGCGCGGTGACGGGTGCGGACGCGGTAGACGTACGCGCGAGCGTATTTGTGCGAGTGTGAGTGTGTTGTCAGAGGTTGAAAAGTTGAACTCTTCTGTATTGCACGATATTAATTAAAAAATATGATGAATAATGAAAACGTGCTATCGTTTCTAGGGACAAGTTTAAACTATTTGAACTTACCTGACGTCGCGAGTGAATCGCACGCTCCTCGGCGGCGGCGCCTGAACACAAACAACATCAAAAGTTTGTTATAACAGCGAGCGCGCCGTACGCGCCAGTCGCTAGCTTGCTCGCTACTTATGCCGCACCGGCGTTTTATATGTGAGCACAATACGACCTAAAACATACCGGTGAACTGTGGGTGTACATTCATACACCTCTGCCTAAACCTTCGGGGAATATTGGCCGGGCGTCATGGTATGTTATAAACTTAAACTGTGTTAAGCTTTGTCACCCTATTATATGTTAGTGCTGATATTCAGTCTTTACTATAATATTATTACTTAATCTCAAAGAATGATTAAATAATCATTTAATATAGAGCAAGAAAGCTCTTCGTTACTTTATTTTAAAATGTAACTGGACGACACGTTTTGCTTAGCGGCTGAGCGATCAGCTCACGTGTTGTGGGTTCGATCCCCAGACGGAGCAAATATTTGTATGATCTACAGGTATTTGTTCCGTGTACGCACCAACGATACAGGAGAAAATCCTGTGTAAATGTAATTAAAAAACATCCAAAATAAAAAAAATTGGGATGTTTTTTAATTAAATTTTCAATGTTAATGTGTGAATTAACAATCTTCGTAATAGTAATTCTTTTTACCCTTAGCGCATAGACCTTGATGACGTATCTGTTGATAACTTCTGAGAATAACTTACAAGATACTTCAAATTTATTCGCAAAACAATTCTCCTCGGTATATGACCTCCTTGACAGTCCCCAAACTTTGTTCATTTGTAGCACAATTATCACGTAATACCATTATTTCACAGGTGACAGATATTAACTCCCGAGGATGTGTTTACAAAATTATTTAGCCTCTATACATCGAAAAGTGCAGGGCCTGACAACGTCTCAAACTCAAACTCGGTACGGTAAATAAAAATGGTAAACGTGAGGTGGTTTCAAATGATATAAATTTCCTATATCGATTCTGTCCACCCTGTCAAGGATCTTCGAATCGCTAGTGTGTCCAAAACTATTTAATCATGTGAAAGATTACCTATCCAATAACCAACATGGTTTTATGATTAAAAGGTCAACCAATACGAACTTAGTCGCATAACTTACGGATTTGACGGCCGCTGTAGATCAGGGATTACAAGTCGATACAATATTACAGATTTTTCGAGGGCTTTGACCAAGGTGAATCGCAATATAAATGTCTCCATAAAATCCAATGCAGTTGGGTATGACATTATTACCCGCCGCATGATCATAACAGTCCTGGACCAACTCCTTTCTCCTATCAAGCACATCATTAACTACTCGCTAACTACATGAGTGCTCCACCAAAAATATCTAACCCTTCCCTTCCCAGCCACTTTCGCCCAATCTCCATTCTTCCTTTCATAACTAAAGTGCTTAAGGCTCGTGTTCACAAACAGCTATCCCATTTTATTTATAGCAATCGCCTCATAAGCCCATTACAATCTGATTTTAGACGAGGGAACACCACTACTTTCGCTCTCCTAAAAGTGACTGGCGATATTAGGTCTGGTATGGGTATATAAGACACCAAAAGTTACTGTTTTAGTCTTGGTAGATTTTTCGAATGCTTTTTACCGTCAGTCACCATAGCCTTCTATCTATTGTCACGTATCATAATATGATCTCGCCGGAGGCACTAGAATGGTTCTCTTCATATCTTCGGGGACGTCAGCAGTCAGTCCGAGCTGGTGAGGCTTCATCAAGCTGGTGTGACTTAGAAATTGGCGTTCCACAAAGCTATATTCTTTCTCCTCTATTGTTCTCAATTTTTGTAAACTTCTTAACCGCTGAACTTAATGTGCGTATCATCTATATGCTGATGACTTACAAATACAGTATAATTGTAAGTCATCAGCATACAGATGATACGCACGCAAGAATTGAAGAACGCACGCAAATGTAGTTGACGAACGATTGGCGAACTCAAGTTACCAATGTAAGCCAAAAAGTTACTGGAACATTGCGGTCTCTCTATCTGAAAAATTTGAGTCCATTCAACACGAAAGCAATGCTTGTGCAGACCTTATTATTTCCTTTGGTGTGTAACAACATTCTTTAATATTAATAACGGTTGTTATAATGGAATTCTCTTTTTTAAATAAGTACGGACCGGAAAGATAATAATAATCTTTACGCTTTAAGTGGTTTCTGGTACCGAGGCAGGTACACTTGATTGTGTTCACTTATGTCAGCCGGTCACGGTTTATTATTATTATTAATAAACCGTGTAATGGCTATTATTATAAGACAAGCGCCAGGTCATGGGCTCAGCCAGGTCACGGGCTATTATTACAAGCTAAGCGCTAAGTCACAGGCACAACCCGGTTACGGGCTATTACAAGTGAAGTGCTCATATCACGGGCTATTAATTGGACTATGGTACTGGTTCAGCCAGGTCAGGAACGATCATGTTAAGTACCATGTCACGGGTTCAGCCACGCCACGAGCTGTAAGGAGTCTCTCTTTTGGGTATACTATATAATGATGCCTGTAAGGAATAGGTATCAGAATAGTTAAATATAAGCCAAAAAAATATTTTTAGTGTATATACATTTTAACTGTGTTAAATATAACTTTAAGAAAATACATATCTCATATAAGTATATGAGATATGTATTTTCTTATTGATTTCTTAATGAGTCCTCTCGTTACACAAGTGTGTTAACGAGAGGACTCATTGGTTAGCAGCTGGCCGAGTTGTAACAACGTTCTATAATATTAATAACAGAAACATACGTAACATAATCAACCCATTATACTGTCCCACTGCTAGGCACGGGTCTCCTCTTAGAATGAGAGGGATTAGGCTATAGTCCACCACGCTGGCCTAGTGCAGGTTGGCAGACTTCACACGCCATCCAGAAAATCTCTTAGGCATGCAGGTTTCCCCACGATGTTTTATCTTTACTGTTTAAGCGCGTGATAATTAACTATTCAATACGCACATTACTTCGAAAAGTCAGAAGTGCGTGACTTGGGTTCAAACTCGGGACCTTTGACTTGGCAGTCCAACTGTTGTACCACTAGGCTATCACTGCTTTATCAATATTAATAACGGTTGTTATTAATAATGATAATAATTAATAATTGCGTAAATAAAATACATACATACACTCACGCCTTTCTCTATATTGAGATTGCCACCGGAAGCTATTTAATTTTAGTACCTAATCATTAAAGTAACGCTTTTAAATAATGTCAGATTTATTGAACAAGGTTAGCAATCGGGCATACGCTCTCCAAACGTCGAATTGTGTAGTCGCTTGGCTCATCCGAGAGGTGTAGAGGTGTATGTGATAGGATTGTGTCGCGAAGTTGATATTATTCCATGTGGAATGGGTTGTTGATTGCAATGTGCTTGTTATTGCATGCATGTTTATTATATGTGATGTGTACTATGACCTGGGGGCTTACTCTTGAACTCAATTCCGATACATCGACATTGGAATTGTGCCGTTTCGTCAAGTTTCGTACTCTTGAATCCGAGACTAGCGCCAAATTGTTTCAATATTGCGCGGTGATAGAGTGAACTAAATAGGATTGGGAAACGACCCAACCATTGGCCAATCAGGGATGCCGATACAAGGTTAACGGATTTGTGCTCAAGAGTACGAAATCACCCGAAAGCCAAATTGACATTGGAATCGGATCACGTTTGGATTGGTATTGTATTGTTTTCATGAGTAAGCCTGCTGAATGCAGATTTACTCAACAACAATCTCCGTAAGTATGATCATGTTTCAGCACTCAGAAACCTGTTAAAATCGTTGCCCATTCGTCAACGTAGGGTACAAAGGCCACAAAACCGCTTTATTCTCCATTCTTCTTATTTTCAATATTATATGCTCAAATCATGACAAAGATCTCAGTTTCGTATATATATACATATAGTCGTTTTCTGCAATGTCCTTCTATCCATACTGATTTCATGAACTGTTATTTTTTGTCCAAGCTGTTCGTCTGTGGAATGCGCTACCTCGGGATATCAGGACGGCTTTCAGTCGCTACTCCTTTAAATGTAAACTTCGAAAGCATCTCTTCAGCTCTTTGACAGAATCTTAATATTAATTTCTCCTCGTTTTTTATATGTACCTATATATCTATTATATTAAAAGTAATTTAATACTAATCTAATACTTAATTATTTGAATGTTTAATGTATTCTTTGTTGGAGACCAAATGAATAAATAAAAAAAATAGTTAAACGGTCAATAAACATCACGTAGTTACTTTAAACAGATAGAATATAATATCTTTAATTAAGTAATCAGAAAATGTTTATGTATATTTAAATACCAGTACAAGTTCGATGACTGTCTTTATGGACCAAAAAATTTTATGAATGAAGTCACAGACTACTAAGGGATACTAGTATAATGAAGTGATAATTATAAAATTATAAATATTAGTAGTATTTTACTTTACACTAGCAACTTTTATTTGATAAGGGTGGCAAATCTTGGCAATTAAGCTCAGCAATTTTACTCAGCAGAAAAATGTAAATATGTGCAAAATCCATAGATAATTTATGGATCTTGTAATTTATGTCTTTCATTGTCTTTGTTTTGTTTCATTTGATTTGTTTGTCTCTGAGGTTTTGATCTCAGGTTTTGCTATTACTTTTGAATTATGCTGAGAGGAATTATACATGTCTGTCTCTTTGTCTGAGGAAAGACAGATCTCTTTCCTCCTCCATTATTGTACCCAAAACGCGAGCAGCGCGATTTTGGAAATAGAATCGCGGCTTATTATTTGTGTTAAAATAATGATATTTCGTAAAATAATTTTATTAATATCAACTTTATCTCAATGTAAAAAAGCTTATATTCATAAAACATATTTTAAAACATAAAGTAGCGAGGGGCGATTGAATCATTTTATTCGAATAAGTCGAATCAGTCTTTGTATTCGCTTAGTCGAATGGCGTTTCTTTAAAGCCGAATTGATTCCTTTTATGTCTTCGTCTAGATCGGCGTCTCGATTAGGTAGCCGACTCGCCGATACGCCACCGGGCAAAGTGAGCGAGCGAATTTTACGAGTCCTGCGACTCGCTGTGAATTCTTTGTGATTCGTATTTGTATAAACAAATCAATTCGTACAACGATTATCATGATTCGCTTAACTCGAAGCTATTCGCTGGCTCGGATGGCGCGCAGTTTCTATAAAGCGATAGCCGTCCGTCCGAATTGAAATACGGTGACGTTATTTTTTTTCATTTTATGTTATTTTATTATTAATTAATATGTTGATTTGTTGTAATTTTTTTAAATTAAACAGTTGATTATATTTGATACAGCTGAGTAATGTGTTTTGACATTTAAACTTAATCTCTATTTGCATTAAAAATAATTGGACAAATTATTCGTGAATGCTTTGCTCAACTAGATGACTCGGCTCATTCAATTAATCGACACTGAATTAAGTCAACTTGACTCTCCAAATCAGCTCGACATTATATTCGAACATACGCTTTTCCTTTCGCATTTGCATCAGGCAATTCCTTTTGTTGACTGAATCGAATCAACTCGAATCATGATTCGAATCAACAACCACTGCAACTTGAGATAATTGAGTTGAAAAAAATACGACTCGCCCCATCGCTAACCCATAGCGCGCGCAGCGCCATCGTTGAAATGGAATGGCAACATTGTAGGAAGGAAACCCTGTTATTTGACAACAGGATAATGATATTTTCAATAATGCCTTTTAGATTGCGTACGAAACATGCTTTACGTAATTTGCTATTGCAATAACGAAATCACGAAAATATGCAATTGATACAAATACAAGTATCTCTATGTACTCTGTGGGTACAAAGGCCTCTGTAGCCGTGCCAAAAAATATATAGAAAGAAATATGCAATTTTTGACATTTAAAACTACGACAAGTCGACGACCTCTCGACGACACAACGACGTCAACGACACAGTCACAAACTTGCAAACAGTCGGTCAGTCTTTTTTTATTGATTCATTCATTCGGTCGGAGAAATTCCCGTTTACGCACGAGAAATTTCAATTTTAATTCGCCAGTCAGGCAGGCAGTCTGTCTGTGTCTCTAACTTGGATTGGAAATTTCAAAGAAAGAAAATAGCCCAGTGTTTGTTTTAAACAGACGGGCTTATTTTATCCAATTGAGAATACTTGCTCATACATAAGTACATCAATCAGTATTATAAGTTAACCCATGTAGTTGATCGTACAGATACAGTCTTGTTATACCCGGTTAGCAACGGCACTGCAATGAATCCGGTCTGCTATAATGGGGGGGCCCATGATAGACTTATACATGAGGCGGACCAGCTTATATCCCACATCGAACGCGGCTCCACAATCCTCAAGTTTTATCCCCGTAAACGACCAGAGCGCCGCTCTCTCTCCGTTAGAAGAGAAACCCATCAAGTGATTTGGTCTAGAACAGGCATACCACAAAAAAATGCATATGAAGGTGCACTTGACATAAGAGACATAAAGGAAGTGAGAGTGGGCAAAGGATCCAAACATTTTGAGCGATGGCCAGAGGAGACTAAGAGGCTGGAAAACTCCAAATGTTTCACAATCTACTATGGAGCAGAGTTCAAATTGCGCGCAGCTTCATTTGCAGGTAACATTAGTTTGTAAACACCAAAAATGATTGGGCATAAATTACTGATTTGATGTGTGTTTCATAGAATTTTCACTGCCAAGTTATTGTTATGATTGGCATACACACCTGTAAGGAGTTGTTGGTATGTATATAAGATTGACTCATTGTACAGAATTAACTATTTGTAGCTCAAACAGACAAAGAGTGTGAAGCCTGGGTGAAGGGTATCAGGTTTCTTATTGAGGAGGCTATCAATGCATCCTATCCTTTACAAATTGAGAAGTGGTTGCGAAAGGAATTCTATGCAATAGAAAACTCAAATGAGAAGTAAGTAAATATTATAATAATCAATAATCTGTAATACTAATTCTGAGGTTTTCTATCTCCTCATAACACTAGTACCAAATTAGATTGTTTTCTTTCACTCTAATACAGAAAAGTTAGGTATGACAAAGGTCAAAGTAGTTTACTGTTTCATAAATTATTAAATGTACTTTAAAAGAAAAAAGTATGTATTGGAATTAACTATACTCATACATAGCCTAACCCATCAAACATTCTGTGTGACCATAACAATTTTGGGTTCACAGTAGCACAAAGTGCACATTCCTGGTACTGGCAATAATTATAGTGTGCACTATCTACATATTGTATATTTAAATTATTTGTTTGTGGCTATAGTATCACTGCAAACATAGTGGTCTATTGTGATCGCCGTAAAGCCATGTGTAGCTTGACACATTGCTCTACCGCACTTGCAAACCATTTCCTTAAGTTACATTGAGGCCATGAAAAGCTTAATACATGGGATGTGTATACAAACAAAATAATAAAAAATGTTAATTAAATAATAGACTATACCACTACACATGCTGGACCACTTGACCACTCGCCACAACATTCAGCAGTAAAATGAAAGACATATTATTATAAAAGTAAACACAATCTTGTAATATTTTAAGAGCTAAATATAAGTGTTGGGAACCAAAAATCTGAAATGGTTTTAGAATCGACATATATTATTTTTCCTTCGACTTCCCAACTTGCTTATTTGTAAATAATATATATATAAAAGAAGAACCTGACTGAATGACTGACGTATCATCGCACAGCCGAAACTACAGGGGCTAAATCGGCTGAATGTTTGCACACTGGTTCCTTTTGCACTGTAGACAAGCACGAAGAAAGGATTTCTGAAAATTCAACCCCTAAGGTGGAGAAAAGGGTGGTGAAAGTTTGTATGAAAGTCGTAATTTTTATGCGGGTGTAACTGCGGTGTACAGCTTATGTGTACATACATTTTCACATATTGTGGTGTTATCTACTTTATGTAACAACAGTCACAATTGAAATAAGTATTAAGCTGGTAACTTGGACCATTTCCTAATGCCAGTGGACAACTATTCCTCACAGATAACAAATCTGCTCATGTAATGTTTGTCTGATGAGACTAAAATACAGAAATTATTATTTTTTAGCTCTTTTTAAGAGACAACATTTAAAAATGAAAATAACACATAATATCGTTTATATTTTTTCTTTCTAATAGTATGTAATGAATAATCATATTATATACAACATGTTAAAAAAACCCTGTCTGATCCGCAAGGGGCTTATTAGAATAGGTAACTTTATTATAAGTATCCCAATCACATCACTAAATAAAATAAGAAACATTAAATATTCATAAAAGTAAACAAATTATTAAAGTTTTAAATATACAATTGTCGTGCGGGTCGTGCCCAAATTGTCGCAATGACCCCAAATTCTAGCAAATGTTTATATAAATCAGAAATCGTACCACGAACTATTTACGCTACGTATATCGATACCTAATAATACCTTCACGGGTCACGCAGAGTCTTCTTAATACATTGTATAATTATAACCACGTCAAACTAAAATATATGATTCTATGTGTAACAAAGAATATTTAGAATACGTGATTACGGAAAATAATTATACTTTTTTAGTTTTGTATACAGAGTTTGGCAAAATCTCGTGCGCCTCTACTACTACTTTTCTTATGAATAGAAAAAATAATAGTTATATTATAGTAAGTTCAAAGCGTTAATAGCTCACGTAGTAACTATCTGCATATTGAATTGATTGGATGCGCCTTAGCCTAGATGGCGCGTGAAATTATTTATTTGTGTTTTTTAGTTAAATACCGGTAATTCATGCCTACCTGATGACAATAGCTTTGTTCACGAAGAGAAACAATAACATTTTTTTTATAATCGAGTTCATTGAAATTACCTTTTTAAAGTAATAAGTAATGGTTACTGAACCTACCGTTTCGATTGGCACATGTTTTCAGTCATCCTGTATAGTAATAGCAGTGCCTCGGCATGCGTTTTTTTTCGTCATAAACCTTCCCAGGCACGTACACAACAACTCACCAAAGTTTCATCACAATAGGATGAATGGTTTAGCAATGCATTGGGAAGAAACATACAAACATTCATTTTTATCTATATAGAAGTTAATACCTATATACATAGTCTTATTTTTTTTATAAAAAAATATACTCATAAATGTGTTATTGTAGTATTACATTGAAGGAAGTGAAAGGATTCCTTCCTAAAATCAATTGCAAGATATCAACAAGCAAACTAAGGGATTTATTTCAAGAGGTTGATACAGACAGAAGGGGAGAAATAGGCTTTGATGATTTCTCGCTTCTGTACCAAAAACTGATCTTTGATGAAAATGTAAGTATTTTTTATTTAGCATTACTTTGTATATAAAGAAAAACAATATTTTATTAAATTACATTACATAAAGTAATCTATAACCATCCATATTCCTTCTAAATCCATTTTGACATCATATTTACTGATGTATGTATGTAGAGGAAGACCATAGAAAAGATGGATGGATTGTGTTAAGGCTGATGTGATGGGAAAGAGAGTGAATAATGAAGTGACGGCTGATAGGGATAATTGGAAGAAAAGGACATGTTGCGTCGACCCCAAATAAATTGGGACAAGGGAAGGAGACAGTTACTGATGTATGAATGTGGAAGAAGCAAAAGAAGTATGTAAGAATCGTAGCAAGTGGCGGTCTTTAGTTTCTGCCTACCCCTGTGGGAGAAAGGCGTGAGTGTATATATGTATTTACTGATGTATGTATATTTAAAAAAATATCGATATATTTATGTTTAAAAAAAATAAGCCACTGTATAGCAGGTAACAATGACTACCTATTAAAATTAGACCAATTGGTATTTTTTAACATAAATTATAAATATTAAACGTTGCCATAGTAATTATTTATCTTTATTTGTTATTATTATACTTTCTATCAATTTATACGATTTGTGTATTCACAGAATGTCCATGATATTTTTGATAAGTACTCCTTGTACTGCAAGAATGGATCAACAATCACATTACGGGAGTTCCAAAGCTTTCTTCGTGTGGAACAACATGATAGACTTGGGGATGATGAAGGAGTGGTCTCACAATTTATTAGGGAGTATCTTCGAGACCCACAGAGGGACATCTCTGAGCCATTCATCACATTGCATGAGGTATGAGGGAATTAAGAACCGGTTTGGTAATAAAAATGTTGGTAGAATTAGATGATTTCATGTAGTTGTTATATTACTTGCCAACTTATAACAATTAACTTATTTAAATAGTTACGATTTACCAAATTACTGTAATGTGCATGAAATAAGAATTTAAATTTAAAACATTATAAACGAATTTCCAAATAAAATACAACAACTATATATGAAATGTGATAATATAAAACAACTAATAACCTTGGTAAAGAAACACTACTTGTCTGTAACTAGTGTAATAATATAATCATTAAGATATAATTAAATTTACTTTAGGCTTCTCATGGACGGATAAACCCATACTGGGATTGAGATCCCTGTGTATTGTGTATTTTGTATCATTATACTCGTTAAATAAATAAAAACAACTTGTATGTGTAATATGTATTCATTCAGTTTGTAGAAATGTTGTTTTCAAAACAAAACACTATTTGGGATAGCAATCATGAGACTGTGACTCAGGATATGAGCAGACCACTATCCCATTACTGGATATCATCATCTCATAATACGTAAGTACCATAGGATTTTGAACATGCAATAAGGTCTTATTTTACGAAGTATGATGCGCGCCATTAAAAATGACATTATGGTCAACTGTGATGTGCCATTATTATTTATTGCCGTAGATCAGAACTAAGGTGTTTCTGTATTTGTAATTACTAGACCCACAGACTAGACCCCTATTATAATTTTTAGGTATTTAACGGGTGACCAATTTTCGAGTGAATCATCGTTGGAAGCATATGTTCGATGCCTGAGATTGGGCTGTCGGTGTATTGAACTTGACTGCTGGGATGGACCCGATGGATCACCTTTCATCTATCACGGACATACACTCACCACTAAAATCAGATTCATGGATGTTCTGCGTACAATCAAAGAACATGCTTTCGTTTCCTCCGACTACCCTCTGATATTGTCTATTGAGGATAATTGCACATTACCACAACAACGCCGTATGGCAAGCGCTTTCCAAGATGTTTTCGGAGAAATGCTGGTGGTACAGCCTTTCGAAAAAAACGAAACTACATTACCCTCACCCCAAGATCTACGTAGGAAGATAATAATAAAACATAAGAAGTTACCTGAAGGAGCTGAGGAAAATTCATTTGCAGTTAGTCAAGAAGAAGGAAAAGATCTAGATTTACGAAATTCTATTAAAAATGGAATTCTTTTGCTCGAAGATCCTGTAGATAAAGAGTGGAATCCACATGCCTTTGTGCTGACAGAAAATAAACTTTACTATACCGAACACTACAGTACTCAGACGGAGGCAGACGCGGAAAGCGATGGCGAGGCCGAAGGTGAAGCTTCTAGTGTGCCTCAAGATGAATTACATTTTGGTGAATGCTGGTTTCACGGTAAGCTAGCCGGAAACAGGCAGGAGGCGGAAGAACTTTTGAGGAATCACGCTCACCTTGGTGATGGGACATTTCTAGTGCGTGAAAGTGTCACTTTTGTAGGTGACTACTGCTTGTCTTTCTGGCGACAGGGCAAAGTGAATCATTGCCGCATCAAGTTGAAGCAAGACAGAGGTGTCACGAAATATTATCTGATTGACACTGTATGTTTTGATAGCCTCTACAGCCTGATTACACATTACAGGCAGCATCCATTGCGGAGCCAGGTGAATATATTTATTTATAGAATAGAGAAGAAAAAGTAAGAACGTAATAGCTAATTTTTAAACCATATTTTGTTTGTAGGAGTTCTTGATAACGCTCAAAGAGCCGGTGCCCCAGCCAAATAAGCATGAAGACAAAGAGTGGTTCCATCCTTTTTGTTCTCGGACTCGGGCTGAAGAGTTGCTCCGCAAAGCCAATACTGATGGCGCCTTCTTGGTTAGACCTAGCGAGAAAGATCAATCCTCCTTCGCTATAAGTTTCAGGTATGAACTTGTGTTATTGCTATGATGTTACCTTACTCTATAAAGTAACAGGAATCCTATATACTTAAATTAATTTTATGTTTTACACTCGACGATCATCTAGGGTAGCTCTCGCAGAAAGGCTCGATCAAGGGTCTGATACAGAATCTTCAATTATTACATTTAATAAATGAATTGAGGTTCAAGCTTTGTATCTTTAGATTTAATAATGGTGTAAAAACATTGCCCATCATACACAGTACAGTGCGAAATATTGGCCGAACTGGCCGCAGAATAATCATCGTAATCAAATATTTTGCTTGCCGACCCCCCCTACAGCTATGCAGTAGTTAGAATAAATAGGAAAATTGATATGATTGAATTAGAAAAACGTTTGAATTGCTGTTATGTAGTGCATCTATCATGTTATTTATTTGATTGTCGCCCCAAGACGTGATTCGTTAGCTGCATATTTGTTTCGAGCAGAGGTTAGGCTGAAAATAGTGTTACGCCGACGTCAGTCGGGGACTGTCAGTTGGAATATCAATATGCTCACCTCACGATGGATGTACTATGTAGGGCTGATGGGTAGCGAAACCACAGCTGCAACGCGCCCGCAATCTACGTCGATGTAACCTTATTTCCAGCTTTAGTATAACTCTTTTTTAAGAGTGTGCAATCGATTCGCGTCGAAAAATTGGTATTAAGATTTTATCTAAACGATGCGAGCAGATTATTTAAAGGAAATTACGGTTTTCGAAAGATGAAGTCTTGATTAAGTGAACTACGGAGCAAATGTATAATTTTTTTATAACGGTTTAAGCGAAGTTAATCCCTTCATAATGTTTTATAAAAATATGCGTCAGAACCACCTCTTAGAACGAATACCTATAGGTAGTCATCATAATGTGTCTAAATATTTTAAGTGTTTTTCCATCAAAATATATAATCTTAAAGTGCAACGCAGAGTCTAAATTACGAAAATACAGCGATGGATTTATAAAAATTTTGGTTAAAAAGCTAATACTAGGGTTTCGGTGCACCCCCATAAGGGGTTCTCGGATCCGGATGATGGATCGCGGAGCATGTGAGATTCCCGTGATCCCACTAGATAATATGCGGAAGATGGCAGTGGTGGTGGTTTTGGTGGAGGAGAGCCCGACACAACCGTCCCGCATCCCCGAAGTCGGGCGGCGTGCAAAAGGCGCATTTCCCCTCCCAAAAAAAAGGGAAACCTTCTATGCGAGCGGAATTTACATGGAAAAAGTTGTAGCCCGACGATAGTAATAATAAAAAAGTTAATTTAAAAAATCAGAATACCCGACTGCCACATAAGATGGAAATTTTCGATCTTTTTCGGAAGTCGGGTTTTTTATTTTTTAATTAACTTTTATTATTTGACACTTTGTTTTTTATATGTTTTTTATGTCACTCTCACAATTGAGACGAATCTAGCGATGCCTCTCAAACTAAAATCCATCAAACCGTTTCGGCTACACAGCGTGCCAAAGAAATGTACATACGTACATACACTCGCAAAACATAATCCACTTTCTGGAGCAGTCGGGTAATAATAAAAAAAACCCTAATTTCCGACAGAAGACCCTCTATCTCTTTTTTAGGTACAACTCTTTGTGAAATTATAATATTATTGTTACACAGGACCGAGAGGGAGATCAAGCATTGCAGAATCAAGCTTGAAGGAAGACTGTATACGATCGGCACTGTCAAGTTCGAGAGCCTTGTAGAATTAGTGCACTACTACGAGAAGAATCCCTTATACAAGAAGGTTAAGTTGTGGTTCCCGATAAGTGAAGATATTGTTAGACGAATAATATCGGTAAGTATTTTGCATTGACGCGTTTATTAATATGTACCGAGTTAAAAATTATATGTTATTATCTGACTGCGCCAGAAGGCGGGATATTTTGTAAAATACACATAAGTTAGTTAGCTACTTACCCCCTTAAGATATTTTTTGATAATATTCGAAATCAATCTATATATTTCTTAAGGCGGATGCACATTGTCAGTGCGATACTGTAATTGAAGTCAACGGGACATTTCTAGATATTCGTTATTTTGAATAAAAGTTCCAGCTCCGTTGAGGTAATAACGACATGTTATTAATGTCTAGAGAAATACATAGTTGCCATTGTTTGTTTAGTTCTTCCCTTCTACGACTCTTAAACTTACTATTTACACCGCCAAGTGAGTCCTGTGAATATCTCGTGACGTTATATTTATGTAGAGTAGAATAACTGTACTGATATGAGTTTATTTTGCACTCTCTAAACTTTAGTTACTTTCCTAGGAGCCAGACGACAATTCAGTATACGGGACGCCTGGTTACATGGATCCTACAGCGTTCACATCCAAGGTATGACATTTGTGCACAGAATTCTAAAACAATCAATTCAACTGTGCTAAAGCACAAGATCTAAATCACAAGGTATCTTTAAATAACTTGAGATATGCAATAGAACTTCTCTAATGTTTATATCAGGCACTCAAATGTCTTATTAAAATCACATTCACAGTCTTTATAATAAACTAATAACAAGAAAAATATGTAGGTATGTACGGCAGTTTCAAAAAGGTAACCTACAAAAGCGAAAGCATGTGAACAGCCCAACCTTCATAAATATGTAGATATTCTTTCGAGGAGTACCGATGCATCAAGTGTAATATTTATGTCTCCATCAATAAAACATAAATACACTACCATTCATGTATTCATCATTAAAAAAATATGTAAACCTTTCGCTTAAATTACGTATTAGGGCACGACCGCTTTTCAATGTTTTAACGCGTATTATGACTATTACGAGTATGTATATTTTTACGCACGTCAATATAATGTTTGATTGGCATGTAAAATAAAAACGAAAGTTTAATAACTAAAACCTGACTAAGAAAAAATTCAACTAAACCTTATAAATCAAGAAAAGTTTTCTATCTCCACCAACAGTGGTAAGTATCTAGTTTATAGCCGTGGGTCGCATGGTGTATTATGATCTGTAGGTGCAAACTTAAGTATAATTACGGCGGCATGCGACTACGGCTATTTATTTATTTATTTATATATTTAGGTTCGCTAACAGTTGTTACATGAATCTTGGAAATTTAACATACATACATATATAGTTTTATATTATATGCACAACTAATTATAAGCAAACACTGCATGCAATATAATTCAAAAGGATAACAATTCTGTTTTATTACTATACTATAGGTAAATTATGCCACAGTACTTAAGAAACTAAAACATAAGAGACACCTGGCATTGCCCCTACGGAAAAATGCCAAATGCCTGCGACTACATACAACTACGACAATTATATCTTATTTACAACTTATGGTACTTTTCCACAATATAGACTGGATACCACTATTCGTGGAGATATAAAACTATTCTTGTTTTAATCGATTTTTTTCTTAGTCCGGTTTTAGTTTTTAAACATTCGTTTTTATTTGACACTTTTTGGTGGCTCATTTTCACTACTAGCTGTAGCCGGCGGTTTCACTCGTCTACTATGTCCTTCTTTAAGATGCAACCTATCTCTTTGCCTAATTTTATCAATATCCGTTCAGCGGTTTAGGCGTTGTATACAGAGAGTTAATTTCGCATATACAATATTAGGTCTAGCTGTTTGCTCGCAGTTTTTTTTTATTCGTGATAGGCTTACGCTTGACCACCCGTTTGCCTGATGTTAAGCGATACTGCGATCTACGATGGAGCGCGATTGCCTGGAAGAAACCGATTCATTCGTGATTTAAAGACACCCAGATTATATCTATCAGGGAAGACCCACTCGGGAAGTGCATTCCATATTTCAGCGGTACGCATGATAAAAGTGGACTTAATGCGTTTCGTTCGGGTTTTTGGAATGTCCACCGTGAATCGATGATGCTTTTTCGTGCTTCTGGTCGTCCGATAGTGAAAAGGGATAAGGGCAATAAGATCGTGGAGATCTGATGCACATTCTCCGAAATGTATCCGATAAAAAACCGATAAGCTAGCAACTTTGCGGCGATGTTCAAGACTTTGGAGTTTAGCCCGGACAAGGGAGTCGTTGCCAATGAGCTTCTTGGCACGTTTCTCAACGGACTCCAACGCCTCGAGCTAGTACTTAGCCGATCCATCCCAAAGGTGCGAACAGTATTCCATGCACGACCGAACCTGTGCTTTATACAATGCGAGCAATTGTTCCGGCGTGAAGTAACGCCGCACCTTCGAGAGGATACCCAGCATTCTGGCAACTATTTGAGCTTTGGACTCTATATAGGAGCCGAAGTTGAGGTTTGACGTCAGAGTAACGCCCAAGAGCTCAAGGTGGTCAGTTATCGGCACAGATACATTCCGGAAAGTAGGAGCCAGTTGGAATGGGCTCTTTTTGGCGAAAAACAGACACGCCTGGTCCTTGGCAGCGTTGAATTTGACCAGATTGGCATCGCCCCATTCGGAGACAGCCTGAAGGGACAAACTCAGTCGCTCGACCATGGCCTCTCTTAGAGACTGGATTTCTGGTCCACCGGTCCGTGCGCTGGCTGTGTAACTCTTTACAACGGTGCTGCCGTCTGCGTACCCAAAGATACCGCGCTTCAGCAGACAATCGATGTGCAGCAGGAAGAGTGTCGCAGAGAGTACCGACCCCTGAAGAACAACGGCATTGATATCCATTCGATCGGACGAGCTCCCGTTTATGACGACTCGTATCGATCGATTCCTCAGGAAGTCCGATATCCAAGCAACGAAACCAGTGGGCAAGCCATACGATGAAAGCTTGCTAATAAGGCTATCATGCCAGACCCTGTCGAATGCCTTCGACGTCAAGAGAGGCGGCAAGCGCCTCCCCGTGTTCCTCGATGGCCTTCCTCCAGATGTGCGTGACGTACGCAAGAAGGTCCCCAGTAGACCGGTTTCGGCGATAACCGTATTGTCGGTCACTGAAGAGATCATTTGCTTCTAAGTAAGCCAGGAGCCTGTTGTTAAGGACACGCTCCATAGTCTTACAGAGTAAGGACGTGAACGAAATAGGCCTGTAGTTAGCAGGGTCGGCACGGCTGCCTTTTTTGGGGACAGGTTGCACGTTAGGTGAAGTACTAAAATCGTGGAAGCGCTAGCTTCCAGCTAGCTAAGTCTCAAGAGAGAGACGGAAGAGGCGTGTCAGCACTGGAGTCGACTCAGGCGCACATGTCCTCAGAACTATGGCTGGAATACCGTCCGGTCCACTGGCTTTATTCACGTCAAGACTGCGTAGCGTTTTCCGAACCTGCGATTGGCGTATGCGGTTTTCGGACATAACTGTCGTGCTGGCAGGCGAAGTTGGAAGTTTCGTGCTACTAGAGTCTAGCCGCGAAGACTCCGCGAAAAGTGAGGCAAACAAGTTGGCCTTCTCTTCTGCGGTATGAGCCAGCGACCCATCAGACTTGCAGCAGTGGAGGGAGTGAAGGGCGGCAGAAGTTCGCTTCGACTGATTTAGCTATGGACCAGAACGCTTTACTACAGAAGAAAAGCATATGGACTGCCAAGGATAAGCGGCGGAAAGCTCGCATCTCATCCCAATCTGCTGACTTGTATCGCCAATTCTGCAAGGGAATCGCCCCCGTGCACTGTTCATGTACTCGGACCGACATGGTGGCGTTTTTGTATAAGCCCTTTAACACTTCGATATACCGGTAGTCGATGTGGCACCGCTGCAGAGATTGCAGCACCGCCCAAGTTTCAATCGAATCGAAGGCTTTCTCATAGTCCACGAACGCTAAAGCATAGTGGCAGATTTTACTTCTCGGTCTTTTGTATAACTTGCCGTAGCATATGGATGTGATCTATGGTACTGAAACCTTTTCGGAAACCGGCTTGATCGGGAGGCTGGAAGTCATCAAACCTGCGTTCGAGACGATTCGTGATGACCCTTGAGAACAGCTTATAGACATGACTCAGAAGTGAGATGGGTCTATAGTTATTCAATAAGGTATTATGACCTTTTTTGAAGACGAGAACCACCACACTTCCGTTGCATGACTCTGGCGTTGTGTCCTCGAGTAAGCCTCTGAAGGACTTTAAGTATCGGTGTTCTACCCGCTTTCAGAAACTCTGTCGTAATTCCGTCGTTACTCGGCGCTCAATCATCTCCTCAACACTATTCGTGTTAAAAGTGCGGATATCGCGACGCAAGGATTCCCAAATCCGTCTATTGAGCAGCCGGTATGCTTCAGCACCACCGAAGGACTGGAGGTGGCCGGAAAGCTTTTTTGGTCTACCTTTACGGTGGGTCTTTTAGAACTTAGACCCAACCGTTTGGACAGTTTCTACAAAACTACCATTTATGTCGTCCACCAGACACGTAAAAATGGTACTTTTGTAGAAACTGTCACTCAATGTTCTAGGCACTCGAAGCTATTTTGAAGTTCGAGTTGAAAGCTCTCGGGGTTTTCGATATGAGCGGTAGAGGGCTGGAGCGTAGACTTCATTAGACAAGACCTCTCAACTTTGAGATTTATATTCAATGTGCCTCCATTCGGTGCCACCATTCGATGATCGCTACCGGTTTTCACCCTATGGATCACAGAGACATCATTGAATATTTGTCTTTTATTGGTCATAATGAAGTCTATCTCATTCTTCGTGGAACCATAAGGACTCATCCAGGTCCATCTGGAATTAGGTTAATCTGGAATTGACATGACATAAGAAAAAAATATGTCATGTCAATTCCTAATTAGTAAATGACAGCTGTAATGTCAAATATTCATATTCAATGAGGTAATCATGCCATCGTATTAGTTTTTACGGAAAAAATATAATTACGTACGGTTACGTGTACACCCACAGTTTAGGTACATGTTTAGGTCCCATGTAATAGGAGGCGAGCCTATTGGCTTTATTAACCGGGCACAAATCCAAACTCCGAGCTGCTACTGAGAATTTCATAAAAAACTCCAACAACACTTTTGCTCGACCCGGGGATTGAACCCAGAACCTCTAGCGTAACAGTCGCGCTTGGGACCACTAGAATAATGAAATGTGAATAATCAATATAATATATTTTTTTATAATTAACTGTTCGTTCTAGTATACATATTAATGTTTGTATTTATATATATACATATATAGTATAAAATTAACTTTTATTATACGGGGAGTTTAGGGCATGGACCGTTACAATTTTTTTTAACCATTTTTGGCATTATCTAGTTTTCACCGATATATGTAAAATCCTAAGTTTTGCGGTTGTTGTGATATTTTTTTCAGTTTTCTATTTTATTTACCTGTTATCTCGCCTTTAGACCCTCATGACTTTTTGTTCTTGTATATGTATTAGCACAAAATAAATGGTGTTTGACTCAGAAATGTCTTAGTAGGTATTTGTCCTTTGCTTAATGTTTCACTGCTTCAAAGGTTTTTGCAAATACCTAAAATATAGGTACTGAAGCCATTTGTCTGAATTCGTAAACCTTAATAAATACATCTTCTGTCCAAAACTAATTTACTTTAATTATACCAAAACCTGTTCTTTTATTAATTTAAATTAGTCGTTGTACTAACTCAGACTCCCTTACAGTTTAATTATGAACAATATTTTAGTATTTCAGTAAAATTTTACATATATTTACTGTATAATTTTCTAAGAATATTTTACTTTTTTTATTTGTGATACGCTTGGCCGCCAGTTCGCCTGATGTTAATTTGCACGCCGCAACGCCGCCGCGTTTTCGCAACAACAACCGGAGAACGAACTGTGTCTTTAACATGTCTTGATGTCTGTATAGTATTGTCAAGTCACGTAATACTAATAATATTATTTTGTGTAGGTAACGGTGAAGGCTCTCTATGATTATCGTGCGCGGCAAGACGATGAGCTGTCGTTTTGCAAGCATGCAATCATCACCAATGTGGACAAGCCGGATGAAGGCTGGTGGCGCGGTGACTACGGCGGCAAGAAACACCACTGGTTCCCAGCTAATTATGTGCAGGAAATAGAAGTTCCGCACATATCCGAAGTCGCTGTTAGTATTTGTTGTATCGGTAACGGCGCGATGGAATGCACTTTATATTTGCAAACATTATGTTTTATCATAACAATGCACGATTTTAATTCAGCTTTTATTTTCAAAACAACTATGATCATAATCGAAATATCTTCGGTCATTTATTAGATGAAATAACTAATAAATAACAAAATAACCAAAATATTTATTAATATAAGGCACCCTATTTTCCATTTTATTTTGCTGGTACTATGTTTATACATATATAACCTTCACCTTACGTAAAATGATAGTGAAAATTGATACTTATCCATTTTCATAGGGTCTCGAGAACGAATCGGCAGCTTTAGGGTCATTACAGAAAGGGGTCGTAGACGTGTTGGGCGCTGTCGTAGAACTAGTAGTGGGTGAAGAGAGCGGCTCAGCTCGCTGGCTGGTGCGCATACAGAGCCCGCAAATGTGCTCGCCTTTTGATATGGCCGCGCCCACCAGGGAGATAGCGCTCGAGTGGCTCTCCGCCATCAAGGAAGCGGCCTTCAGCGCCAGTGCCAGGTCACTACAGCACAGGAAAATGGAACGAACCTGGAGAATTGCTAAAGAAATGTCGGATTTGATTGTCTACTGCCGGTCTGTGACCTTTAATCAGGACCGAATCCGAACCAAAGGTTTCATTTTCAATGAAATGTCTTCCTTTCCGGAGACTAAAGCCGAGAGGCTGATGTGTCAACAGGAAACTGCTTTTTTCCTGAAGTACCATACAAAACAACTGAGTCGTATTTATCCGAAGGGGCAGAGGATCGATTCGTCAAATTACAATCCAGTTCCTTTCTGGAACTCTGGCTCCCAGATGGTTGCTCTAAACTACCAAACTCCGGATAAGCCAATGCAGATTAACATGGGAAAGTTTAAAGAAAACGGTGGCTGTGGTTATGTGTTGAAGCCCGACTTCATGTTTGATGAATCATATAATCTGTATGTGAAAAAGAGTATTGAGAAGAAAGTGAAGCCCATGGTGGTGATGCTGCGTGTGATTGGCGCCAGGCATCTCATAAAGTCGGGACGCGGCACTACCAGCCCTTCTGTTGAAGTCGAGATCATTGGGGCTGACTATGACTCGGGCACTAAGCTAGTCACTAAAACTGTTGGTGAGTAGAACTATAGTATATTTGGCACACGATCTGATCTTATTTATGTATGCCTCAAAAATAAATATGACCATAGTAAGACTAATGAAATAATGCTCTGTTTATGGATGTGGATTCTGTGACACTGACCAAATTCGTCATTATGAGCCATGAACAACATTTTTTCCTATAGTTGCAAGTATGTATATTGTATACAAATGTATTCATTTCGTTTTTATGTAGGTATTACATATATTTCAGGTAGTATATAGAGGTATATTATAGTTTATGTATTGAGTTAACTTCTATCAACACACCCCGTTAATGCATCTTCCACATTTTGTCATCCTATGGTCGACTGGTAGAGAATGCTTATAGCATTAAGTCCGCCTCTGTATAATATTGTGCATAAAGTATTAAATAAATAAACAACACCATTCACTCTATGTGCGTACTTGCGTAGTATTTGAATACAGGTTTAACTTTAGTAACTCCGTGTCCGATTCAAGGATCTAAGATTTTTCTTTGGATCCTTGAGATCGAAACAAAGTTAAAGCGAATGGTTTAGTCTGCATTGAAGTTTAATTCTAAAAATAATATTTTAATGTATGAATTACTTGACTACAATATAATTTAACTGTTTCAGCTGATAATGGACTGAATCCGGTCTGGAATGATATTTGTGAGTTTGATGTGGCTAATCCAGACCTGGCTCTTATTCGATTCCTTGTTCAAGATGAAGATATGTTCGGCGACCGGAATTTTATAGGACAGGCCACGTTCCCAATCAAATGTTTGCGCTGTGGCTATCGAAGTGTACCGCTGACCAATGGGTACTCTGAAGAACTAGAGCTCTCTTCTCTACTTGTCCATCTATCCTTGATCACCAGCAAGTAAATTAATTTGTAAATATTATCCTACAGCTGGGCTATGCTATTACGTACCAAATACGAGTTCTGCTTTACCAATTTTGGAAAGGATGAACATCATATGGTTGAGTATCCTGTTAATGACAATGTTTAGTATGGTTGATCGAATCTATTTTAAAACAAAGAAGAGTAATCAAACTTATTAAATTAGCTATATATCTGGTACTATTATATATATAAAATTTTATATTTACATTTACAATTTAGAATTTTTGTAAGACCTAAATATGTGACAAAGTACTGTAATGCTAAATAATGAAGCTATCATATACTATTAGCTCAAATCACAATGGAATATATTATGTCATACATTTGTTAGATACAAAACGACTAATAATAGTTATCCAACCGTGGGTAAAATTATTTAAATATATTTTTATTGAAATCAACTATATATTAATATGTTGTATTGGGAGAAAATAATATGTTGGTATAGTAGATATTTGAATGGAGTACGATTTATCTATATTTTAACCATTTTTACGTAATGTTTTGTAGACATCTATGATCTGTCGAACTTATACGTAGAATTTATATTGTATTAAAATCAGTTCTTCATTATCATAAAATAATTATAAAGATTTAGCTATTTATGGCTTTAACCAAAGTATAAATAATTAGTCAGATTTTTGTTGGAATATTGCTCGTTATTGTCTGACATTATAACAATGAGAGTTTAGCAAGGTATCTGGATATTGCAATTGACTAAAAGTAGATACCTAAGCTATTCCATGTATATACATATTATACTGGTATAGTCAGCGACATTAAAAATAGGCGGTCATACAATTGCAAACATAATAATAAATAAATAACATAAATATCTAATATTTTTCTGGTTAGAATACATAACATATCGTCACGCCTCTATTTCTCGAAGGTTTAGGCGGACTGATACAAACATACCGGCGAATTGTGGATGTGCATCCACAATTCGCCGGTATGTTTGTATAAATTTTAAGTATTCCACAAGTTAAGTAGTAAAGTATTTCGGCAGCTATTGAACATATTTTAGGGGTCTGTAGTAAAACAACAAGGAACCCTTGTAGTAATATCGCATGGTTATACATAATTAATCACGCCTACAAAGTTACGAAATAGGATCTAGAAACAATTTTTTTTTGGGTACATCCCTTACTATTCATTGCGTGGGGTATGATTTTTTTCAATTCAGGAATTCCTATGGGGAAAATTAAGAATTAGTGTGGTCATAACTATATCGTTGTTTTTGTATGATGTATAATGTTGTAAGATGAAAGGAAAACTGTCACAACATAGTAGGCTTTACAAGTTAACAGTCAACTAATCAAGTTAATAGTCAACTAATTTATAAAATGTACTTCGATTAATAAAAATGTGGTATTATTGCTATCATAGAAAATGATTTAGATGGATTTTAGCCAATAAGTTAAACAAACCGCGAACTCAATATGCTCATAGTAACAAAAAGGCCTCTTTTAAGTCCGCATATTGTGATGGTCAACAACAGAACCCTGCGTGTGGTCCGACACGCACTTATATAATCAGAAATATTTCTTTTAAATTTCAAAATAATTATCAGGCAGTCTGTTAAACAATAAGATATAGGTTTTAATAAGTTGCATTCTACAGTTTGTGTACATTCTACTAGTTCCTTTCTCTCAAAATTATTCTTCCGATATTAGCATCCACTTTTTAATGGTACGCAGCTTAGTTTAAATAATTTGTTCCATGAATACCTAGGTAATTCATTTATTAGGCCGAATTCCACGTGCCGACTTAAACAGTTTTAGCGATATAGGTGTTGTAGGTATGTATTTAAAGTATACTATTTCTTAACCTTTTGACTGCCACAGTCACGTATAGACGACCAATAAAAATGTGCCCAGCATGCGTGTGACTGACATGGCCACCATCGGAGATTTTAATTTTGACAACATAAAACATTTGTCGCTAATTAGTTGAAATTAGACGCCAAATATCAGGATTAGTCGGTCACTGGTTCAAAAGTTATAAGGGCTTATAGGTGGCCGATCTGGAGAGCGCCTGCACAGCTTGGCCCAATTTGAATCTCAAAAGCTAGGGCACCTAGCGAAGATCTGTTTTCTCCCAAATTTAGTCGCTAATTAGTCGTAATTTTACGTCAAGTCGGTCGGGTCGTCGGATCATGGTTTAGAATATATAATAAGTTCAATATTGAAGGTATAGTCCAAGATCTAGATTTTCCGACTAATAGATTTAGACTAATTTTTCGTTATCAAAATTAAAATCCCTGATGGTGGCCATGCCAGTGTCAGTCACATCCAGCTCGCCAGTCGCGACTGGGTATCCGATTTTTAAAGGAAATTTGGAGCTTGGCGTCGAGGGCACACTTTTTCTGTTTTGTCGTGATCGTCAAAGGGTTTTAACTTCCATGTTACTTCCACTTTTTATAGTATTTTAATATAAAAACGCGCACAACATTCTGAATAGCCAGCTATAACAAAGAATCTAACAAATATAAACATAGTAACTAACTTCAAGGGATTTCAAATTTCAATTTTTAAGAAAAGAGAGCAGTGTCTAACGAACGAGCTAGTTTACTGAAGCACCTGTAATGATGACCCTCATATACATATTTTATATTTAAAAGATCATTAACGTATAGTACTTCTTACTTCTTTAAAGTATAGTATTTTTGTAATCCCCGTTTAAAAAACTCCGTCTCGAAAATATGATATCAATTTGATGTTGCATTTTATAGTTATTGATCGAACTAAAAGTTCAAATAAACCGTTGCCTATATCTTATAAAAAATACAAAGTAAGTATTTTTTTAATAACTTTCGAGTCAGATATTTTATCGTGCCAAGCACTCAGGTAGTTTTGGCTTAGACCTTGCCTTGAGGGTCATGCTATTTAAAATACCCATATTATGTTCTGGATTAGGAATGCATAATAAGAGCTTACTAAGACTGATACTTTTAGTAAGTACCTAATGGAATTGATTGAAACGGAATTGATGCTAACATTTGTGATTTCACAAAGAACGAAAAGTAAATACTTACTGTCGAAATTTCTCTGTATCTATTATCACAATTTTAAGTCATAATTGTCATCAATTTTAAGATGTTTAGCATAATGGAAATATAAGGTGTAATTTATCGTTAAAATATACATGTTTACGTAAATATTAAGGAAATTACTATCGATGTTGACAAAAAAACATATAATAAACCAAACCCTACGTGGTGGTTGTTATTAACTACTCTATAAATTAGCTTCACAATTTTAAATCTTTTAATAATCTAATATTTTAATGAATGATGAATGTACCTACTTGAGATCCTTGACCTTGTACCTAGGTCGAAGTAACTGTGCCTGTCTGAAGTTATCTGAAAACGCGTTGTAAAGAAAATGAGTCGTAAATGGTGCACATTTGTGAATAATGAATATAGTCATGACTAGAGATGGGTTTATGCCAGGACATTTATTTTTTTCGCCCAAAATGCTTGGCCAGAAACCAATCTATAGTCGTGACTAATGTGGATATTGCCGTTTGGAAGGGCTAACTTCAGACACGCAGTTATAATAACGCAATTTATTGTACCTATATGTATTAGTAGGTACCTACTTATATTATTATATACATAGTTAATTGTATTATAGCGCAAAAACGCACAATTGTTATTAAGACTGGGTGTTTGAAAACTATTCGCTTGTAAAGGGGATGGGATGAACTGTTTTACGAAATATTTATTTCATTCGAAATTTCGAACGTATGTTAATGTGTTTTTTTTATTTATGGATAAAATAGTAAAACATACGTACTTTCTTTCTCGTTATTACATGCTAGTAAAAAAATAACTGGGTATCTATACTTGTTGAATGTTATAGTTATTTCCGGCGAGGGACTATCACTGATTACTTTTATAATAAGTATACATTATGTAGTTATTGCAAATTTTGCATTTATATTTTAGTTAAACTGAAATATGTATTTTATAATCTGAATAATGTAAGAGATACTAATTAAGTCTTTAACAGAGTGTTATTAGCATGATTATAATCGATCAATTATAAGATAAGTAAGTAGGTAAATGTATTTATGAATCTTGATGTTGTAATTGCGTTAGCCTTAGCAGTTCTAATATATTTTCTATATAATTATGTAAAAGCGAAATACCTTCCTCTCATGAAATCTAGAAACTTTAAGGCTTAGAAACTTGTAATTTGGCGAGTAGGTCTCTTATATGTAGACAAAAGCTAAAAAAAATTTTAGATTTTGGGAAGTTCCCACGAGATTGGGAAATAAGAGATCAACGCGAGAATTAATCATGACATTTAATGATAACGATTCATTTATGACTGTTAAATATATTGAAAAATCTCAAAACTACAAGGGTCAATGCCGTCAAATTGACGGTTACGCGTAAACAATGCATTGCACCCAAAGACATTTATTTTTGATACTAGCGACCCGCCTGCGGTTTCTCCTGCGTTGCTTTGCTCCTATTGGTCGTAGCGTGATGTTATATAGCCTATCTATCTATACCTTTCTCGATAAATGGACTATCCAACACAAAAAGAATTTTTCAATTCCAACCAGTAGTTCCTGAGATTAGCGCGTTCAAACAAACAAACAAACGCTTCAGCTTTATAATATTTGTCTAGATTACACGATATCATGAACATTATTTTAATCCCATGACGCGTTTGTTACCCATACATAGGTCGGTAACAAATAGCCTTGTCTAGTGTCACGTAATTACATGGGCCTACAAAGAAAGAAATCGAATTAAATCGATATCGACGAAACTTTGTTTGGTTTTGTTTATTCTTCTCCCTGATCTCCATGTTACTAGAGTTTAAAATAATTTCGGAACTGCTTTGGATCTATTACCAAAATGTAATCTATAGTGTGAACGTCAAAATATTACTACGTTTATACGAGATATCGTCTACCACACAATTGCAAAAATGTGGTGGAAGAAGATACATTTAAATATTACTACAAGCGATAGACTGGACATCACAAGTAATCGTAATCTACTAGTAGGTACTTTTTTTCTCTTCCTTGTTTCGTAAACACCATATAAATATATTTGGGTGGAAGAGTTAATTATTACTCTGGCTCTACATTTTGGCGCCAACGCTATTCGTCCAATATGTGGATCGAATGAATGAACATGAAATGGCGTCGGCACTTCGCAATTGATCGCTAGCGCCAAAACAAGCACCATCGTTGGGGCCAGCGTAAGAAGCCAGTGCTATTTATTTTGCTGGTTCCCTCTTTCCTTTGTTAGACGAATTTTACTCTTTTTGCAGCTGAGTATAGTCAGTGTTAGTAGAAATAAATAACCATAAAAATGATATGTTTTATTTGTCGTAGGTATACCTCATTTCCTAAAGATACGGTACAAAACTAAGAAATACATCCAGAGTAGCTACTCTGGATGCATTCTTAGTTTTGTAACGGTCAGAATAGCTGGTAAGCTTACCAGCTATTCTGACCGTTATTTAATTCAAATTCGATTTTAATTTACTATCTACTCGCAAATCAACTTATTACTTCCTCTACAAATTGAAGGAGGCTTTTATTCAGATGGGAAAGTGAAGTCCGGCTTGGCGGTTTCTCACTCCGCCCTTGGGAATCTCTAACCGTAAGTCGATGGAATGAGCAAGAATTCGATCTATGACTACCGTGCAATATACGTGCTCATAATGTTGCTGTGGGAGAGACCTGGAAAAATTGCCTTTGTTGAATCGGCATTGGAATCTGAAAAAAAAAACACCAGACAATGTTCTTTGACACAGATCCAGTACAAAATATTTTACCATCAGTTTATGCAGGTGAATCGAATTCATCTTTAACTGATGTGAATACATTATGTAGTGCTCAATGAATTGATGAAAATATATTTCTACTGCAATACATAATGAAATGAATGAATGAATATTTTATTTGCATGAAACATTGTACAGCACACACTTATTACATCTACCGCCATAGCAGATTATTCACCAAGGGGAGAAATGACGCATTGCTAACGAGTGTGCAACATTTTTATTTGAGACCTGATCTTGACAAAAATATAAGGTATATAATCAGTACCTACATAGTTTTGTATGAGAACAAGTTTGTGATTTGTACTTTCCTCCTAGTGATTCTTAGCTAGGTATAGCTACTAGGTATACCTACTTCGAAAAGCATTGTAATTACCAAGTAGCTTTATATTGGTATGAGACGTCATAATTAAAATCGACAGTGTGTGTTGAAACGATGCGTTGGGTGTGGAGCTGGTACAAATGAGTGCCATAGGCACCGTGCTTGTGGCAATGGACACTGAATTAGCTAGTAAACAATTTGACTGATTTAATGTGTTTGTTAAGTTCGTTTATTACATATGTACATTATACTTATATTCCAATGAGTCTAAATAACTAGTCATAATATTAGATACTACTAGATTTCCGTCAATTAATTGTTGTTAAATTGACGTCCGACACAATGTTCTATTTCCAGTGTCCTCTGTAATCTTGGGGATGTTTTAGGTTGCAGTTTTTCCTGCAAAAAGCACTAGGGCGGAGTTCACTGTATTCGTTTTTGGTAGCTTTGCAAACATCACTTTCCCCACGAGTTTAAACAATATGTTTTCAGTTTCAGTTTTTTAAATTCATGATAGGCTTACGCTTGACCGCCAATTCGCCTGATGTTAAGTTGGATTGTGAAATGAAGTTGTTTATGTATCACTCAAGCAAGTGTATGCATAATTGCAATAAATATGATATTTCCAGGCATTTCATAGTCATTTGTAATGGATGGGTGTTTAATAATAACCATCGATGATTAAATATTTTATTTTGATAGATGTCGGAAATAAGCCTCCTTCTGACGCAGACGGGTAAAATTATGCAAATAAAACGAAAATATAATTTAATCGTTTTATTTATTAGAAAAAAATATACACTTACAGATATCTCAAAATATTTTCATTCTCAATGTTCATCTATACATAGATCGGAATTTGCACAATCAACAATAGGATGCCTATTAACAACTAATTTAAATAATAATAATTTATAAATATGGTTATTTAATTATATAATGTAATGGTAGTAGTAATGGGTTACTTGACCTGTAACTATGCTAATATTGATATTATAGGTTTTCCGCAGACAAACAGTACATCATTATAAAAATACGTATTATTGATTTATATTAAATAATTTCATGCATGATCACAATTATTATAGGATGAATGCGCGGCTACTCCTAACGCATTTGAGGCATCAAATTACTCGAAAATTGTACAATCATTGACACGATTAGAGGAAGATTATGGGATGGATGAATTAATTGAGCGTGATGTAAGAAGGTAATTATGGCAATAGTGTTTAGCAAAATAATTTAAGACGTTCAATCTTTGCCAAAACTGTGTTTACTTACCCTGCTTGACGTCTATGTACGTAAATAAATATAATTATATTTAACTAAATTTAAAAATAATTAACCATTTGATCGAAATGCGCTGTCAATCTGCGGAATCCTGATGGAAAATAAACGACACGCTTCATAATGTTTGTAGGTGTAGAGCGTCATGTAACACTTGTCTTGATGTGTAAACTTATCAAAAGTTGACAAGAAAATAATTTAAATTCTTCAAGAACAAGATACATAAATTGAGAACAGGGCGGAAAGTTGGTGACGACGGGTCATAGAGTTATTTATTGCCATAGATTTATTACAGAAATCTTTCCGAAAGCGCTGTTATGAGCAGACCCAGGTCGATACATCACTCACTACACCTCGCCCTCTGGCAACACAGACTAATACAAATTCTGATCTACGTGACGCAACAATATCATTATTATACGCTAAACAACATTAACACACATGGTCTTAGATAAAATTGTAGGTAAGTATCAAGACAGCATGATTTATTAGCTCTGGTATAAATCCCTGTTGCTGAGAAGATAATTTGGTGTATACCTAATAATATAGGTAACTACTAAAACCATGCGTGAATAGTTGTTCTCGACACGTAAGTCGCAGTGGCGAGTCCCACTGCGCAGCCCTGCACAGTACCAACTGCGCAATTCAGAGTTTAATAAATGTAGTCGATTGATCGCTATGATTTGTTGTTGTTAGTTTGGAATGTTTGTGGCGTTTGTTCAGGCGGCTGATCACGGTACATAGAAAAGGCCCTATATAAAACTATAATCGGACACATAAAGATTGAAGTGGGCGTGATTTAGAGTTTATTATAAAAACATATAATTACCACGTCATAAAAATATCGAATCATTTCTTTGCGACGTAGGTAATGAAAAGAAGTCGCTCGGATAATGAGATCTCGCGATTTTACAACCCAGAGTGAGAAATTTTTGTTCTTGAATATCGTTCAGTTTGAATTAATAATATTTTTTATATTTTGCGTACTATTTAAACATCCTGCATAGATGATTTTCTTCGTCTTTCTTTATGTCATCATGATATACAGAGATTAATTCCGATTTTATCCGAACAAGAAAATGACGTCTAAAATGACGAAAATGGATGATTAAATGTTACGTAAAGTACCTATTGAGAATTAAAAAACGTTAAAAACCCAAAATGTATGCAAGACGAACGACCTTAATGTGCGCTTACACAGGTAATTGAAATTGCTTAATTCTAGGCAATATTAGTTAATTATGATGTCACGACCACAAGACACAATTTACTGCAATACCTGTAAACAGCAATGTAACTCCATATAGCGCCACATTGTATTGTGTGACATGGAGTAACATGGATCAATATAGAACAACTAGGCAATACATTCATACACTAGCAATTAAGTTCACTCGCTAAAGCGTGACATAGCTATATGTACGAAAGAGATTGTAAGAAAATTGACTATTACTTTCCAAGCGACTGGATATTCGGCAGTTCGTAGCGGTGACATTGAGCGATGTGGAATATATAGAGTACTTGTTGAAGTTGCTGCAGATTGCTCCACTAACAGATCCATACGCGTTGCCGAGCAATAAATGCTCAAAAAATTGCCCGTGTTAGCGCACTTTTAGTATCATTCTGATGGCGCTACCTACCAAGTGTTCTCTCGCTATTTTTGGTAATTCCACTGATGAGCTGTGCCCCAAAAGGGGAAAGTAAAAATGATATCGCCACTAGTTCAGTACGGAACCAGCACAAAAGCTGCGATGCATCTACAAAAATATTTAATTTGCGGATGATAGAATTGAACACGAATCGACGCCGCGGCTTTACATTACAATTATAATAACATTTATAACTCCCTTACCAGAATACTAACATCGCCAAAAAAATGCACATGTAGCGCACACGTGTTTATATTTACAAAGTTGGATATTCTTAACATGCGACTGTCTACAAAGAGTCTGTATCAATAATTATAACTTTTCATCAGTACATATGAGAAATATTTACGTTTACAGTAGTAGCATGTTGAGAATACCTGAGTCACGCCTATGGAGACAGCCATGTAAAATTATTACTTGAATTATTTCAATATGTAGCTGCAGGCATGCGCAGTGTGCAGTGGCTAGGGGCCGGCTGCGGCCGCCTGCATCACTTCATCGAACGCCTGCTCGAGACAATGCTTTAATTCGGCGTATGAGACAACCAGCACGCTTTGTTCGTCGCGGGACATCAGCTCAACCTATAGAGAAAATAAATAAATAAACAGCATTCAATAATTTTGCACACATCTGAATTTTTACCAATCTGAAGCTTCACATGTTTTCTCATCCAATTTTTGTAACATAAACATACCATCACGCCTGTATTTCCCGAAGGGTTAGGCAGCGGTATACTAATGTAATGGTACCCCCATTACATCTATCATCTATCTGTTGCCATTAATCGGGCAGAAATCCAAACTCAAAAATTTTGAATTTCATAGAAAACTTCAATAACACTGCTCGACACGGAAATCGTACCCAGGACCTCTAGCGTAGCAATCGCGCTTAGGACCTCGAGTCTAACTACTACTAAACTAATCCAATTAATAATTACTAGTGGAACATTAACATTCATCAAACTTTTCTGAAAGGTCATAGAGGTTATTTTCGCCTGGTGCAACCAGGTCATTTAGTTGCAAAACAGGTTGCTATTTGTTATAGGCAGCATTAAACTTTGTACCTTAGCCGCTGTTCCCCCGTCAAGTTGGTTGAGGCAGTGCGCTAGGTGAGCCTGGTCGAGCCAAGGTCTTCCGTCGGCTGACACCGAGTGGAACAAATAGTCCCGGAACAATTTCAACATGTACCGGTCCCCAGTCTCCGACCAAGACGCGTCTAGATTTAACCTGAAGATAATAAAGTGTTTGTAATTAGTATATCATAGTAATTAACAGGGTAGGCTAGTGATCTCCCCCAAAGGGTTCTTTCTAGTCTTGTCGCGGCGGAGGGGCTTAGTAACCGTGGATTGTGGCCCACGGCGAAGCTAAGTAGTCCCAGGGAGAGGCTGCTCCTGCTGGCTTTGCCCAGGAAGCCTGTATTGGAGCGGTCACTGTAGGTTACGGTGTCATATGGGAGGCACCGCAACTGAGGCGGGCCGCGGTGTTATATGGGCGACACTGCGGCTGTAGGTTGGGGGGCCGCAGAGGGAGAGGAGTGTCGGTATTACGATGCGCCGCTCTCCCTACCCTCTGCGGCCGAGGTGTGGACGGCGGCGGGGCTACATATCAGTCCAGTCGAAAAGAGGGGCTTGGGCGGCAGACTCGGGGAGGGTTCAACATTGGACGTCCGCGCTGGGATCTATGTCCTTCTCCTACATCTACCTAATTGCTCTCTATACCATAGTTGGTTCGGCGGTTTTAGGCGTAAAAAGGTAATAAACGGAGATACTTTCATGTATAGAATATTATTGAATCACGGACAAACTCATTGACATACATGTCTTTTGAATATCAATACGAGTATATGGGTGATTAGATTTAAAATTACTTGCGTCTGAATTATGAACTGACTAAGAGGTACCTACGACATTTTGATAGGATTAACTCTATCATTCTCCTTTTAATTAAATAGATTTCATTTATATTGTATTGTAATAAATAAGACGTGGGCACTCTTATATACTTATTTTATTATAGAAAAGAAAAAGAATAAGAAAAAAACTAAAGACCGGTCGGAGCCGGAAGGGGGACAAGAGAGTTGACCTTTATAAAAAATATTTATAAAACAAAATAGTGTTGCCAATTTATGGGTTGTGTTCACTATCTCCCAACAATTCAGATTTAGCTCTGACAAGAGACCTTTGATACCAATAATATTGTTTCGTAAGGACTCCATGGCAACAATGGCTGGCAAAGATTTTTTTTTTATTCGTGATAACCTTACGCTTGACCGCTTTTAAATTGCTTAAAATAAAAAAGCCCGTATGATGCAGTGAAAGCGACATTATATATGGTAACTAAACTTCCACTGAATGTATGTACAGTATTGCACAAACAAGTTATGAGGAGAAGCGTCTTAGCCCATTCCGCTGCCCCAGGGCACACGAAAATGTGGGAAAATAATATTTTTGTCAAGTATCTAGTATTTATATTACCGCTTGAATCTGGAAAACTTGCAGAAGTTTCGGGGAAGTCTCAATTTTTATTTTGGAAATATTCTGGCCCCTTTCTAGTAAATAGACAGTCCAACAAAAAAGGCTTATAAATGGTAGCGAAATATAAAACTAGGTACATAATGTTACTGGCAATTATTATTACCGTTCAGTGTTGCCAGACAATCGAAAAAAACTTTCTCATGAACTCTGTAAATATTTTTGTTGCACTATATCAATATAAAATAGAATTTATTGTGTAAGCGAATATACTGGCGTTTTGAGGACCTCGTGAGAGGGGCGGCCCGTGTGCCCTTATGGTAAATACGGTACTGCCTATACCTACAAACTAGTACCATATCCATGTTTTATTTAGAAAAAGAAATGTATAATAATAGTGTGTACAAAGTAAACTGTAGTTTACATACTCAATGCTGTGTTTACAAAATTAGGTAAATACAGCATATTTAACTTCGTCCGGGGCCGAAGATGGTCATGCATTCTATAACGTATACATTTTAAAATGACAACAATTCGTCAAAATGACTAAGTTATTAACGTGATAATTCGCAGACAGTCGTAATAGTATCTGAATACCCTGTTTACTATACATTGCTAGTAACATTATTTTAATGACAGCACCAGTTCACCACACAGCATTTGGTGAAGAAAATAAGAATACCAATACAGGATGGGTATTTGAAACGGCGTATCAATAACAAGCTACATTTACGTCATACCTACAAAAAAAATTTAAAGGATATATATACACTTGACTTACCATCACACCTATATTCCCCGAAAGGTTACGCGCCGAACTGTGGGTGTACTAATGTACACCTACAGTTCGTCGGTATGTTTAGGTCTCATGTAATAGGGGACGATCTTATTGCCATTAACAAACAAATCTCAAACTCCGAACTGCTGCTGAGAATTTCATAGAAAAACCCAATAACACTGCTCGACCTAGAAATCGAACCCAGCCAGGACATCTAGCGTAGCTGTCGCGCTTGGGACCACTAGACTAATGAGGTAGTTATATAGTTATAGCAGCTATGAAACTTGTATTACATCGTCAGTTAGTTCTTCGTCAGATTTCTGTCTTCTATTTCACACCTCTTAGCAAATACACAAAGCGCCAACTTAGATTAACATCACGACAATTCGCTATCACTCACTCAGGCCTCTCGTTAACAACTCCTAACTTGATGAGTATGCGTAGTAGCCTTCCGTTGTCAATCTCGCGAGCCAGTTGGTCTTCGAAACCATCAGCGCGCCGCTCCAGCGCCTCTACCTAAAAAAATATCAGCTTTATTTTTCTTTTTGCAACAAGGTATGCAATATTAGACAGGTATCTTTAAAATCTAATGCAAGCGACACATCTTTGGATTTTGTTAATAAAAGGTTTAATTCTGAATATTTGTAGGTACCTACTTACACGAATAAATCTTAAACGTTCGATTAATTTAAACATCATTATGAATCATAGACAGAGTTCAAAAATTAAGGTACAAGTTGAAAGGTTGGTTTAAACAACCGTCTTCACTCATCGCAGATTATATCCGTCCGAAATTCCAGTGTCTATAAACTACAGAGCTCAATGCCGGCATGATATCATTATCTTCTTCATTTTATGAACCTGACGTTCCACTGATAGACATGTTATGCATATCCATAGTACTTGGCCCATTTAGTGCCATATTCAATATCCGTCGCAGCTCAGTTATTAAAAAAATTTTAACCTGTTTCAGAGCCATTTCGATTTCCTTCAGGTTGATATCGTTAACCTTGTCCGAACGATAGCGCTATTAACGCTCTGGGTAAAGACTGAGTTCCGAGTTTGCAAGTTTAGGTCAACTTCTGTTAGGACCTCTGGCTAAAAATAAATAATCTTAGCTTCATCTGTTTTAAGTTTCGTCTAGTGGTATTTACGCTCCAGTTACGCTCAATCGCTTTCTCAAACAGTCACGCATTGTACCGCCGAAGTTTTCGATATTATTGTATACCAAAGTAACTTCGCTGGCGTCACGTCTTTTGTTGGAGTCCGCTTTAAGAAGTATCTTTTTTACCTGTACGTAGTATTTCACAAGATCTTGTACATTTTTGCCGTTTTCATGGAGTTTCGTTCACATGGCGTTCACAGTGGAGATTTCTTTGTCTGTTTTAGCTGAGAATATTACTGTCTCGTGCATATTTGTAAGGACCGCGAACCTCATCAGACGGAATCTTTCATGCTTAAAAGAGACATTTTAGAACTCTGTCCTCTCTGACAAGTAAAAACCTTGTTGATCTCTGCGTCATCCCTGAATGAAAAGTATTTATTCGGAAGTATTGCTTACGTAGTCACAGATTATGTGTTGCTTATCCTTCATGACGAAATCTTCGAAATCGAAATCTTTTTTTATCACATTATCAAATTACGTTACGAGAAGAAAATTCTTCTGGAAATAGAAATTCTGAAAATGTTTCTAGGAAATTGACTAGCATTTGCCTTAGTAATTTCTGCATTCATAGCTTTATGTCTGCATTGTAGTTCTTAAACATGTGACAACGCTGAGAACGCAAGCCTAAAAACTACAAAGCCGGCTATGTCTCCGTACATTGCCTCTACTTCGTCAGACACAACGCTAAAATATTCATGTCTATGAAACTACCTACAAAAAATCCATGAAGATACAACAATATAATTAAGTAAATATAGGAAAAAAACTACTTAATATGTATTGGACAAATTAAATTACCTGTGTGTAAAACCTGGCACCTATCATCGGCATAAGATCAGTGACGGAGCGACGAGCGGTCGACGATGATAATAAATACCTAAATGGAATTATAACATTATACAGATATCAAAATCATAAGTGATCCACTAAGTATCAATAATATAATTAGATTGCACACAGAGAACACAAAAAGTCGCAAATGGGGTTGAAACATCCAAAGCTTCAAGCAGTAACTATCGGATAAACATAAAATTTAACACCGATGACTAACGTACGAAATAAAAGAAATACATCCATTCAATATTAGATATGTATCTGAAAGGTTACTTCAAAGACATACGTATTAATAGTTTTCTTTGTTAACTCTGCCCATTCCGACATATTGAGCGCAGGTGCACTGTCTCAATGATAAAATTAAAACGTCACTAAATACTTCTTCTTCTTCAGCCCGGCGATTTCCTGACCTTTTGCCTCAATTCGTTTTACTAAAAGCAACTATTTGTGTGCTCAGTGCTAAGCGCGCCAATCCCTTGAAGCATCATTTAGTGATTTTCTTTCAGCATTTAAGCGAAGCGATTGCAGTCTGAACTCCGCAACACGTTGATTTATCAGGCATCTGATAATTTCCCTGCCAATGCCAAATGATAATAACCTTTCGTTTGGCTCATACAAATATTATGATCAAGATTCGAATTCGGGACCAAATCTGTTAAGCTCTAAACTCAATAAATAGAATGTTGTCTTGTCGAATGTTCAAAAATCATTGAAGTTTGGTTTCGGCACACGGCTTAATATAATATAATTAATCATAAATAATTTTGGTAGATACGTTACCAGAAATGTATGTAATCCGTCACTATTAGGTATACAATTTCTAGGAAATGTATATGTCTAAAATTTACATGATTTTTTTCCTAGCAATCGAATAGGAAATGTGTTAAATTTAGTTAGAATAAAAAACTCAAAATCGAATATTTTGAAAATCCCACGACTATTGTTATCGTAAAAGGATTAAATAACATTTTCGAAACCCCCGACTAAACCATATACTCAAGTCTTCAGTCCCTTGAAGCTGTGAAAAAATCAAACTTCTAAGTTAACGTAATAAAAAGATACGGCCGTTTATGCCGCAAAAAACGTATATTTCGACTCTCTCAAGGGAACAAAATAGATAAAATTTATAGGGTATTTTCCGTTGACCTAGAACTAAATTTGGCAAGTAATACCGTTTTATACTACAAGTATAGGGAAAATTCTGAAAACGATACATTTGTAATTAAATATAATATATACTTACAAATTTGTACGGAACCTTCAGTGGGCGAGTCTGACTCGCACTTGTACGGTTATTTATTTTTTATTCCTTAAAAACCTCCGAAAATTTTTATTTTACAAATTTTCCTAAATTGGCTCTGCATTATACATATAAATTTCTTAGGAAAAGTATACAATTCCTAGGTTTCATATATTTCTGGTAACGAATATAATAATTAACCCCATGAACGCTCGACAAGACTTAAATAAAACTCTACCAGATAGTAGTGTCTGAAAAAGTTGTCAAATTAAAGTTGCATCTTCTATTGAAATAAATTCAAGTTTAAGGCCAAGGACGCTTGGGTAACCCGCTAAATTCACATTTTATTAGGTATTCCGCGAATTGTAGGTCAATGTATCATGCATTCATAATAACTATTTCACAGCTTACTACTATGTGCTCTAATGTTAACATAATTATAAATTGTCATCACTGACTTTTACCTACCCAGAATTAGGACATAAATGGCTGAGATAGCGATTTACAATCTAATGTTTTATTTTCCCAGAACACAAAGCTTCCCAGCTTAGCTGGGAATAGTTAGCTTAGTATAAATGAAGCCAACATCAATTGATGTGTTAATTAAAGACCTGTGCTGCGGGGAATAGATCAGAAACTTAAATAGGCGGGGTATCCAAACACCTTAGCTTAAAAACGTGACTAAGTAGAAAAAATAATGTTTGTGTTCTGTTGAGATTATTTCGCAATTTATTTTACATACACTGTCAAAGATTTCAAGTTATTCATATTTTATTATTATTATTATTATTCAGCCGTTGTCGTCCCACTGCAGGGCAAAGGCCTCCCTACCCTCTTTCCACTCCTCACGAGTGGAAGTTATTCATATATGTATAATAAAAACGGGGAAACTGATTGAATGATATATCAACGCACAGCCTAAAAGGTTTTTAGGCGACAGGCGCCAGTTAGAAATGTGTTAGCAGATACCTTTTAACACTAAGGAACTTTCGAAACTTTACATGTGAATAAGTAATGAAATTTTATGCCAATTCGATTTTTTTTATGGGATAGGGGGGCAAACGAGCAGACATCCGCAGCACCAGAGAAGTCACACGGGCGTTGCCGGCCTTTTAAAAGGGGATTAGGCCTCCGGTAACCCCACTCACTCGGCGAAACACAACGTTAGCGTTGTTTCACGCCGGTTTTCTGTAAGACCGTGGTATCAATGCGGTCGAGCCGGCCCATTCGTGTCAAAGCATGGCTCTCCCACGTAAAAAACATATACTCTACATATGTGGATATAACAGATATCCTATTATTTCTTATTATTCAATTAAGAGCCTAACCATACTTAATACGAATTTCTGATTTCATGTAGTAAGTAGTACCAACATTGAACCTTTTTCTGATAACGATGGCACAAAACAGTATGAAAAATAAATTACGAATATAAAAGATATGGCATTTGTGTATGGCAGTTTATCGCACCAAAATAAGCATAGACAAAAAAAAAATGTTATAATATCTATGGATTTTTTACCTCGAATAGTTGACTGAAGAGTTGAAATATGACCTCTGATTTGGTACCCATACCAAATAAAGTTGGTAGTGTAAAGTAAAATACCGATTGCAAATACTTATAATAAATTTATAAGTTATACTTTATGTAAGAAATGTTTTGGTCACTAAACACAGTCATCGAAATTAAAGTGGTATAAAGAAATAAATAGTGGTATTACAAAATATTTTCTTATTATTTATAAGGGCTCTTCTTGTACTTGATGCTTTGTCTAAAATTTATTATGAGTTACAGTATTACAAGTAAGTGTGCCTATGTATGGATGTAGCACATAACATACATAATCAACCCATTACATTGTCCCACTGCTGGGCATGGGCCCCTTTCATAATGTGTGGGACAATGGATGTAGCACAATAAAACAATATTTTTTAATAGATAAATAGACAAAAATTCACTGTGACAGTTCTAATTAATATACATCTCCCGCATTAGGGAAGAGGGCTCGTAGATCGCAGTATCGCTTAACATCAGGCAAACTGGCGATCAAACGTAAGCCTAGCACGATAAAAAAAAAGAGGACGTGTCTTGGGGGACTTCAGAAACATTTTAACGGGCACATAGCACACCCAGACTCAAAACGAATATCCATGGAACACACAAATATTATGTCCTCGGGTGGGAATCAAACCAACGCCACGTGACACCGACATTGGCAAGTTGACCACCTTAACCAGGCGTGCAGTTGAATTTACTTTCTTACTGCTGGACACAAGCCTCCCCTCAGAATGGGAAGGATTCAGCTACTGTCCACCATGTCCGCCTTGGAAATGTTTTAGTTTTCCGAGAGATCCAGCGAAAAGAAAATGATGATTAACTCATGTATATATGTCTGAATGGAAATGTCGACAACCTGATTTTACTTGAAGAACGCCCTGCAAAATTTGGAATATAAATCTTAACTTTTTATTTAATTTAGAGATGTTATATAGTTTTGCGTTTTTATTATTTCGAAACAAAAGGGCTTTATTATTATTATCTAACGACTCGTGCGCAACTTCGCTAAAATGTTACCATCAAAATTTCCGACTTTTCCTTGTCTAGCCTTGTCTTGAGAATTATGAACACAAAAAACATCCAGTCGATCGAACCGTTTTTAAGTGATGATCATTGACACATGCTGCAATTGATTTCTATTTATATAGTAGGTACATACAGTTCGTTTAGAAATTTTCTGCAGATCAACCTATTTACAAAGTTTCTGGTATCTACTTCGTATTATTATAATACTGAACAAGTTTTGTTCCTACACATCTCACAGCTCAGTATACACTGGAAATATAGCTTGATTTGTTTTGATGATGTAGCTGTATGATCTAGTCATAGCTATGATGTGATTTTACCTTACGTAAAAATCATTGCCACCCTGAACAAAGAGATGCAAACAGATTGTGTGAAGGTCATATTTTAAGTCTTCAGTCGAACGTTTTACGCGCAATATCCAGTGTAGATATAACATCTTCGCAAATTACATTGCGGGCGAAAGCTAATGTATTGATAAACTACGAAATAATCTTGTGAGTTGTAAATTTTGAAAATGAATTATATGATTGCTTAAGCTTGAATGATATATACGTAGGTATAGTATTGGTCATACAGTATAAGGTTCTTTAGGTCGGCGGAGTACGTTCGCGCGACGAGCTCCATGGAGGCTGCGAGGTTGTCGCAATGGATTGTGCGGCACGCCAGGGCTAGCGCGAGCCGACCAAGGGCTGTCAGGTCGTCTTGCTGAGCCTGTGACAAATACTACTTGCTGTAGGGTCATAGTTGTTGATATAACATTAAGATAGCATACTGTCTATACTTTCAGAAGGGTTAGGCAGAATGGTATGTTTAGGTAACAAATGGGGGCCGAATCTAGTCTTACCTAAGTAAAATACAAACTCGAAGCAGCTACTGAGAATTTCAAAGGAATATCCAATAAAACTGCTCCACCTGGGAATTTACCCCATAACCTTTTGGTCAGCAATTACGCTTACTACCATTACACTAATGAGGTGATTAGGATAATATAATTATAGGTACAAATACCTATAGAGACGTCAGTTTTGTTAATCTGTAAATATATCAAAGGGATTGTTCTCATAATTTCGGTGACAATCTTACAAGTTATCATTCAGGTTAATGATCTAGGTGTTCTTCATTATTTTAATATTGATTATCGCCTTTATTATTGATAGCTTAAACTTTACAGGGTTTGCTATACATCCTGACAATTTAGTCACCTGCACCTATCAAAGAGATGATTCTACCCGTGAAAACTATCAAACAATGAACAATGACAGCTTTAAAATAAATATAGTAAGACAATCTTCCTGTAACCGTAGCAGAAACGGAATAAAATTTAAATAATTTAAGTATACCGCTATGAAATTTGTATAACGTATTTGTGTAACGTATTAATCAACCGTTTCTGTCGATAGACTATGGGTGGCTGTGAGTGACTATGGGTGACTATGGGTCTGGAATAAGATACTGTATTGAGTTAATTACCTGAGCGACGTCACCAGTGTTAGCATGCAGGACGTCGGTTGCGCCGCACCACGATATACGTACTCGACAACCATTCATCACCACCTTCGTGGGGTCAAGGCTATGGAGAAAAGACGGTCTTTTTAAATATTTCGATAAAACTAGGTACAGTTTTGAACGCTGACATTATTGAGTATTGATCCTTCATATTAAATGGATCAGATTCGATATTGAACACTTTGGTTTGGAAAACATGATTTCAGTTGGAGAATTGAATCCCAACAAAAATGTTTCATTGATAGTTATTAAAAAGCATATGAGACATACAAACATAATTTTTGATGTATTTTAAAGAAACGGCTCCATCACAATCTCTTAGCTCTAAATGCATATTTTTACAATGAAGATTGTGAGTTACAAAGGCGTTTTAATATTAAGGCAATGAAGAAAGTACGTACTGGACAGTCACTGGCAATAGTAGTGAAGTCGATACGTATCTTCAGCTCTCAGCTGGTATATACCTGCAAGCTAATCCGGCGGTGTGTACGGCCCTTAGTGCTGCAGTAAGCTGCACCAGAAGACTCCACAAAACTGCTTCAGGCAACAGCGCACCACTCGCAACCGCACGGAGCATTGCATTTTTCTGAACGATGACATGTTTTTGTGAAGAGTTGTTTAATAATCGCCGAAATGTTTTGCAGTAGAACTCAGCAGAACACGATGCTGTTGCTTTTTACAAAACATCGTACAAACCTGGTGTGTATATGGACGGGGTGCATCCGGATCGGAGGAGAATGGGTCGTGGAATGCGCCGTTTGCATCGTTGACTGTGTTTCCGGCGCCGCCGGACAAGTACTTGTTCATCAAAGTGACGCACGCAGGGTGGTAGCTATACACTAGCACCATCGCTAATATCGTACAAAGAAACAATACCTTAATTAAATTGTCTTGCAAGAAATGACTGTAGATACACGATAATAACATTATTATTTTACTGATTATGCAAAACAGGTTTAGCATTAAGCTCAAACAAGCTTGAGATAATTTACCTTCGAAAACTACATATTCTGGACCAAATCCATCACGTGCAGACGTCTCCTACGTCAGTGCAAACGTGACCTAAGAGGAATTTTACTGCGCTACTACATTTAAACATGTATGACATGATTGTATAATGATGACAATTTGAAATTGTAATCGTATGTGCCAAATTACGCAATTGTAGGTAGGCAGCACTGATCTCTCTATTTCTCTATGCAGTCTAATAGACTAGATAGGCGTATAAATGGAGTATTACTTTTAGATCAATACGAGGAGATGCTTCGTGCTTATATGGAACTAAAATTGAGACTGATTGACACATAATGCAAATGGCCGACGAACTCTTTAGAGCATCCGTATTCTGATCATAAATGTCGATATTTAAAAAATTCACAAACACTGTTCCGAGCATTGAACTAGAAGAATAATTTCCTTTTATGAATGCATGGAAATCTATGGATCGTCTGACACTTGGGGAAGCGTTATTGTATTGTATTCTATGTGCCTTTTTGCCCGTTGGCCCATGTACGCTGGTGTAAAAAGTAGGCCCTGAACAATATCAATTTAACATCTACTGTAAAATTAAACCTTACAAATGTATGTACCAAAATATTACCGTGCATGGAAAGAGTTCTTAGCCTTCGCTTGCATCTTTATGAAGTTGAAGTCGTATGAAGTTTTTGTTATGTAAATCGAATTAAAGAGTATTTAAATCAGCAGCAATTTCGATTAATTAAAAACTAAAACGACATAGTATTTTTATAAAATATAAATAAGTATCACAAGAGAAAAACCAAGTTTTAATATCAATAGAAGTTGTTGTTAGGCAACATACTTAAAAAGACATTTCTTTAGAGCTAACATAGTAATTGGTTTGTACCGTTTTAATTAAAGAAGTTATCGACATTGTCTGACCTCTAAAATTGGTGCCGTTACTGCTTACTTCTGTTATCAACAAAAATCAACGTGTCCCAACCGAATAAAAAGTTGACAGTAGCCTGTCCAGTGTACCTATAGAGTATTATAGAGGTGGGCATTACAGTGGTGGGCAGTTATACGTTATTTGTTTTGTTGACATGGTGTAACATATTAGAGGATACAATTGAGGTGATTCGTGATACAACAAGGGTTGAGGATTGGTTTAAAAAGTATCACTGGGGCAATTACACGTATCAACGTTGCAATGTACGTGTAGTTTTGAAGATTGGAGTTTCTCTGTGGTTCCAAATAACAACGCTTCTTGGTGTGGAAGCACCATTAACCAAATTAATGTTGACCTATATGTCTATTATAATTATTGTATTTTCTCTGACTATATTGAAAAACTATTATGGTAAAGTTTCTTAATTTGAAATCTGGTGATGATGAAACTGTAGGCTATCGACAACACTTGACAATATTGGTGAGCGAAGTTAGACTGTATTGTGATATTCATAGTGAGTTACTAACAATGAATTGGTTGTATTAATATCGTAACAAATTCCTATATCAGTAATTGTACGAAGCAGAAAGTGGTGTAATATTTCTAAGTGTTTTTCCTCTACCATGCTACCATGGCCATAGGCAGGGTTGGGTTTGAGGGATAGAATACCGCGAAACAGTTAATTTACAATAAAGTTGTTACTTATTGTCTAGATACAACTAGATAATTATACTCTACAGTAACGAAAAGATATGCCATAATCGTGTAAATACATTTTGGTGACATTCTGGGCTTATACTCACAGTGGTCTCCAAAGGCCTTGGTGGTAAACCAATCGTGTAGCTTAACGATATTAGGATGATCGATCTGTTTCCACATCTCGAGGCGTTTCGTGACTGACGTGGAGTACGAGTGCAGACGGCGGAGGGCGTAGTGCTCGCCACTCTGGCGGTGGGTGGCGCGGTATGATGTCGCAATGGAGTGCGGCGCAGCACTTTCCAGTGGTGTCAGTTCGGAGTACATGTCCACATTTTCAGGTAAATCTGCGCATGGACGAATTAAATACATATAGTTGGTCAGTTTTACTGCAAGTTAAAAGTTAGGTGCTTATAGGATCGCTGGCCGTACCATTACCGTAACATAAGGGATATACGTTAAATAGCGCCATCCCTTTCTCACAACCTAAAAATGATCGCAATAACACGTAATGTGCTATTGTTCTATTGTTGTGTATAACAACATGTAGGTTACGGCACCAGTATAGGATATTATTCTTATTTTTTACATCAGTAGATATATATCTTTTAATATCAACTTATTTACCTCTCTCTCACTCTTCTTGGGATAAGAGGGGTTAGGCTTATTATACAGCAAGCTACGTTCTCGCTAATCGGATGTAGGAATTTTGTGTGGGGATCAATAAAAAATAAAGTTTATTTGAAGGACTTTTTATAGTTCTGTGAAAATTGACATTAAAATTATCACACTCACTAATATTTTTTGAGTAATTTCAAAGCCATTAAGTATAAGTATACCTACCTATTATATTTTATAAATATATTGTGCTTTATGTTAATAGATCTTATCGCCTAGTGAGAGCTGTCGTAAGTTGTACTTTTACGCACCTGGATATTGGCGTAGATCGGCTTGCAGGAACACTTCCTCGTTTCTTTCGTATATCTCTGAACGGATAGTTTCAGGCATATAGAACGACGCGGCGAGACCTACACACAAGACAAAAATCGCTTTAATATACTAGTGTGGGTAAAATATTGGTTCTTGTGTTTTATTATTTTTTTATTAAGTCTGGGCTCGTTGGCGTTGTACGGAAACAAACAATTGACCGTAAAGTACATTTCATAGTAAAGAACCAATCTAACATGTAATATTAGTGGAGCATTCCTAGTGAAGCTATAGCTAAGAATTATTCACTCGTCCGGTCTCATAAGGGTATCAAAAACATAAATAAATAGGTCATAAGCAGTACGTTCATAAATAGTTTAAATAAAGTTTTACTTATGTATTGCGCAAGCTAATAAAATTGCTTAATATTTAGTTAATTTCGGTAGGCATTATACATAGAATATTTTCATAATACAGCATATCGAACGAGTACCATTTCAATTTGAAGTTAGTAGTGGAATTACTTGTCGAAAAAACACAACATCCCTTTACCAGACTGGGAGTTCAACCCATGAATTAAGGACGTCGTCAAGCACGCCAGCTGCAATTGCAACTTCTGCTAAGGTAGTTAAAATAATTGTCTTAGACATTGAAAAGCAAGCTTGCTTTTACTTATCGTAATAAACTTGTTAGCACAATTCATTAGCCACAGATTGTTTCGCTAAGCATTTTCGCTACATTTAAAGACATATACATGTACTGTAACGGTTTAAATGATTTAAATAAGGATCGGTTAATGGTTCGATCCCCAGATCGAGCAAAGTGTTATTGGGTTTTTATATGACATTCTCAATAGCAGCTCGGTCAGTCTAGATTTGTTCCCGGTTAATGGCAATAGGCTCACCACCTATTACATAAGACCTAAACATACCGCAAACTGTACGTGTACAGTACTCCTCTGCCTAACTCTTCGGGGAATACAGGCGTGATGATGGTATATGTATAAAGACCAAAATTTGATAACTTATTACATATGTATATATTATATATGTATGGACTATAGCCTAATCCCTCTCATTCTGAGAGGAGACCCGTGCCCAGCAGTGGGACAGTATAATGGGTTGATTATGTAGGTACACATATATATGAAATAAGTCCTTGTTTTTTAATAAACCTAGTATGTTAACAATAATGTTGACCACATTTAGAATTTGTTTAGAAAATACAATTTAGTAAAAAGAAGTTGTTGACACAATAACAATTGTGTCTAATCGCATTGCTATTTGATAAGTCGACATAAAATGTGGCACAAACAAACTGTGACATTTTAATTACACAAAATAAGCATTCTTTCGCGTAGCAATTTAACGTTGCACCTTACAATGGTAAAACAGTTGGTTCCTTCTAGCAAATTGTTTACAAATATGTCTGACGATGATGAAGTGGAACATGACGTTACATTTCTACAATAAATACAACAAATATAACTATAATCTAATACAATGACTGCCTCATTAGTCTACCCAAGCGCGACTGCTACGCTAGAGGTCCTGGGTTTGAACCCCAGGTCGAGCAGTGTTATTGGGTTTTTCTATGAAATTCTCAGTTAATGATAAGGATAATGACAATAGGCTCGCGCCCTATTACATGGGACCTAAACATAACCTGAACCTGCCTAACCCTTCGGGGAATACAGGCGTAATATAATGTATGGAATATAACTCTAAACAACGCTCAGCCAGTATAAAAATATAAAAATCGTGTATAAATTATGTTATTGTTCGTAATGAACGTCATTAACAATACTTCCAATTAATTTACCTCATTCGACACAGACTCATTGATAAGAGTTATATAGATGTTTGTTTGTTTCATTTAATACATAATTTGTAGAAGAGCATTTTCCTTTAGTAACACAGGCAATTAACAGCTGAGAGCTATATAAAACGTCTATCATCAGTCAGTCATCTATTTTGTAAGCAATTCCAGTTTGTTGGTTTGTGAGTGAAAATACGGAGAATTAATTTCCTTAGAACTGAAACCTAGCTAGATCGATTTTTCAGAATGTAAACCCATTTTTTTGAGAATATGTTTATAAACAAATATAGTAGAGGAGTGTATTTTTAAAATGGTTATTTTTTTTAGATTGGGCTGTAGTCTAACTACAATTAATCATTTGAGATACTACTATTATGGCTACGCACTCAAAGTCAGCGGCATGCAAATCGCTAGAAGCTAATATTCTTGCTGCGATAAACGCAATATCGGTAAACTTATTAAGCCGATTACCATTTAAGGTAAGTATACAGTAATTACCGATTAGTAGTAAACTCTAAAAAAACAATGGAAAAACGTCAGTATCGATCACATAAACATAGGATTATATTACCTACTTATTATGAGAATCAGCAAAATAAACCATGGCCTATCACAATTTAATATGATGTAAGCCAAGGCTGACATATGATAATGTTACTGAGTAGTTGGTATAGTGTGATTTTGAAATGCAATTTTTAGACTAGTCAATCGGGGAAGCAATCATTATACATTGATTTGCCCGCGACTTCGTCCGCGTGGAATAGTTACTTTGCTCCATATATGAACTTTCATATCCTATTTTACCCCTACATAGGTTCCTTAGGGGTGGAATTTATGAAAATCCTTTCTTAGGGGATGCCTACGTAATAGTAGCTATATACATGCCAAGTCTCAGCCCGATCGGTTTAAAATTGACAAAGTTTCATACAAACTTTCATCCCCTATTTTATCCCCTTGGGGGTAGAATTTATCAAAATCCTTTCTTAGCGAATGCCTACGTCATAACATCTACCTGCATGCCAAATTTCAGCCCGATCTCTCCAGTGGTTTGGGCTGTGCGTTGATAGATCACTATGTCAGTCAGTCAGTCACCTTTGAGTTTTATATATATTTAGATGACAAGTGAACTGGAACTGGAAGGATCTTAGAAATAAAAACCATGTAGTACACATTATGAAACAAAATGATGACAAATCACAAATATTTTAGATGTTTTTTCTTAGCTGGTTAATGGCAATAGACTCGCCTCTTATTACATTGGAGCAAAACACACCGGCGAACTGTACATACTGATGTCTCCAGTTCCCATGGTATGTAGTTTTTTTAATGAGTACGTTACCCACCTCTAGGGTTTTTTCCTGTACTGTTTACAAACACATTCTTACACTCGCAAACACCTAGACCTGTTCGACCAGACCCATAACTAGGTACCTGTTTAGCATACTTTTTTTTCGTGCGGGGATTCAACCTGCACCCATTTGTACAAAAACTAATCGCTCAGCTGCTGCGCTAACCATTCCATCTAAATATAATATATTGCTTAAGAATTTTCGTAGATTAGCAACAAGGCAAAGCGGAAGGTACTCTATCTATTTTGAGTTTGACACGTTAATGAATTTCACCGGTCAACAAGATCAACACGCCAATTTGAATTAGATTGGCTGCCGACATGATAGCTGCTATCAAGAGCAATTTTCCAATTTGTTAGTAGAATAACAAGCTACACTGTGCTTGATTTCCTTTAAGGGTACCTAACTACTATCAGTGTCAGATGCATTATCAGATGATATTTGATATTTATTATATACATTTAGAAGCTGCAGGATAATGATTGTTACAAAAGTTTATCGCATAGTAACATTTTAAAGAAGACGACCTACGAGGTTAATTATGAGTTAACCAGAAAGCGTGCGGATTGATAATGGATGCAAAACTGCATGTTTTACATTGATCACATAAAATTTACTTAAACAATTAGAGGCACAATGCAAAATGTCTTGCTCTTGGGCTCCGGAGTCCTAACGAGCTTCGAAAGGTAAATTAAGGCAGGAACGAAAAGAAAATCAAGATTAATTTAGCTACTATTATATTTATTACGCTCGCATAGAAGATCAATATTTATAATTACACTGTAGCAAGTGCCTAAAAATATGACCTAAAATTTGCAATGTCACTTCATTATTATAGAAAGGTGGTACTGGATAATAAGAGTTAAAATAATTTAAAAATCGCTGTCGGATCCCTTACCTGATTTCGACGTCATGGGACCCATATGTGTCGGTGTTCCGGAATATATTTGTGTAGCATATGGTGACGCAGCACCAGCGCCTACCGCGCCGCTCATGCATGACTCTGAAGCGCCTGAGGCAATAAATTGAAATATTTTTTATCATCATTAGCATCATATGTTCTAAATTTTGTTATAGGTCATCACCGAATTTCAATACAACCTTGGAATACTCTTTGATATAAAAAAGGCGAAAATATCTTTGAACATACATAAAAAAAATATATATGCAGACAAACATACAACCTCTTCCTTTTTTGAAGTCTGTTAATAATACATGACAAATTATTAAGTTGCATAAAGATATATTAATATGGAAGAGGGTAAAAACTAAAAATTGAACTCATAAAATGAGTTTCAGGAAAATCACGAAACAAAAGTTTGTTTACATTTTAAGTCATCATTGAGGCTGAACATCAAGTGACCTTTTGTTAATGGCGTAATTTGTTAATGGTTAGGGTGACAATGGACCATGAAAATCAAAAACTTACTGAAACCTTCACAATGTTTTTTAATACAACAGTAGGTATTATAATTATGACAATATTGAAACTACTGGCTTTTATTATATTATTCAAAATCATCTTAATATTAGTATTGATTTTTTATTAATTATAAGTTTTCATTCCAGCTATACCACTGCTATTAATAATGGATATTAATTCTTTTTCTTCGTCACAATTAGTTTTAGTAATGCATGTTAAACCAATAACACTATGATAGTATACTGAAATACAAACTTCAATCATAATTATCTAAACATTGGTTGTGTTAAAGATAAGAAGCTTGTAGGTACTGCAATATCACTTATTACTGACCACAGTTAATGTACACTACAGTAACCACTTCATGAAGTTATGAGTTGGGTTGTTCCTTTTTCTTAGAGAATTAGTTTAAAAAGTAAAAACAATCTTTTAACTTACCTATTGAGGCAGATGAATTCAGTGCTCCAGAAGTATTCAGACTGTCTGAGTTTGTTGAGTAAAAATATGTTGTTCCACCAACATTTTCCTATCAAAAAAAATATATGTTCTATAAAGTTTGTTTGTGCAACAAAATTTATAATGAATGTTATTTTAATTAAGGTAAAATATGCTTATTTTACACATTATCTGAACAAAGTAACAACAGTCAATATTGATAATAATTTATTGTGCTAAAGTAAGTACTGTTCTGTCATCTATTTATTTATAACTATAATAAATAAATAAATAATATAGATTTAATTTATGAATATACATATAATATATAACTACATATTAATATTAACTCATCATCAATTTGTATGGTATTCATCCTGACTAGATCAAATCTACATCCTAGTTTTTTAACTACCAAATATTAACTGTAACATAATAATTATAATAATAAAGATAATTATATTAAAGCTATAAGTGTTCCTGACTGATAATATAATAAATTCAACCGAATCTTGATTTAGTTGAATACCTTAGTGGCAGCATGGTAACAAAGTTAAAATGTTACATGGTTACATTACTAGAACATGAATGCTTTTCTTGAACTTCCATGTCCCGTTTATTCAGCACCTCATTATCAATCATAAATTGCCCTTGTATATTAATGCTACATTTTAAATTAAATAAATGCAACTAAGTGCAAATTGTAATATAGCACAACAGTTTTGATGAAATGATGATTAAGATAAGGTGATGATTAAGTCAGAAATTATTCTCTCTTAGCACTTTATGAGGGTACTTCATAAAATAATAATTTCACCTGGTGCACTTGGGATGTGTTTGGAACACCAGACATTGTAGAGGGTGATGAACTTTCTGGGGAGTCTGGCTGAAGAATGTTTGGTGGAGTAAAGTAGTTCATGGGGACAAACTCTGTTATCACCACCTGGGAGAACAACAACCACATCATAATAAGTTCTCTAAAAGTTTAATTCATAAGCATGATACTGTAATAATTATTCACCTTTTTGATGGCAGTGGGTGAGGACTCTAGACTCAGTTTCCCAAGTGCCTGGTTCAAAGATCTTGTGGGAGTCGAAGTGGAGCGATTCTGAAACATCGAATCATGAGTCAATAATCACCACAAAGGCCACTATCATCGAGTGTGAACGTTATCTTACCATATAGGTTGCCAGTTTCGACTCTTGCGGCAGCCCATTCGGAGGGGAGGGAGAATATTGTAAAAAGATCGAAGGGTCCATCGTTTCGAGCTCACGGTGCAGCCAACTCATGATGATTGTCGTTAAAAGACGTGTAAATAAAGACAACCCACAGCGGGTATCCGTAGGACGGTTTGACGTTTCAGTATAGCTACGCGATCTGAAATTCGTTCACTTGCGTTGTGGTCATTAACAACCCATTTTTCTCATTTGTTACACTAATCTCAATGAACTCTAACATCACAAACGCTGACCGTGATCTCGGACATTTTCGCTTTCTTTTCTTTACTTGATACACTAGTTCACCCGTGGCAGACAATCAAGCCATACACAAATAAGTGATTACAAAGCTCATTGTTACAAAAATTGTAAGTCAAACATTTACTCATCAATCGTTTAATTCATGGGATATTTATTAGACTATTTAACGTAACATTTAAAATTTCCTTCCAAATAAAAAACAGAGCGGACACGAAGACAAATACACAATAGGTAGTTGTAGGTAGGTATGTAATAATTATAGCCACAGACTACATAGATTTACTAGTATACTATAGCCATTACGGCGGAACATTCACCTGAGCCCGCGAAATTCAACTTTCAAGTGATTTTTCGCAGTTTAACAAGTTCTAGATTCATGGCAGTAGTAATCGCGACATTAACTATACAACATTTACAAGTGAGAACTAAAACCTTAACTTCAAAATCCTTAACAAGCCAAAAACTTTCCAAAATCTGTGTAATTGGTCAAAATTGATATTTTACACTACTTTTAGCAACAATAATAATGTTTAAGCAATGGTTTTACTTAAACATTATGAATGTTGTATAGTTAATGTCGCAATTACTATTATGAACCATGATGCCATGAATGTAAAACTTATTATAAACCTACAAACACCGAAAAACCACTTAAAATTTGAATTTGGCGGGCTCAGGTTAACGATCCGCCTTAAGGCAAGATAAGAAGGGTCTTGACTTCTTTACTCTTTAAAGTATAGAGAAATATAGAGATCAGTGTATACATACTACACGCGAAAAGACTTTATCACCAACTAATTAAAATCCATGCCATCGGTGTTGCCACTTGAAATGGTTCAAATTAAAAAAGGAGAAATAATTTCTCAGTAGGGAATTTAATCACCGCGCGCTGCCGTCGCACACCGCGCCTGGCGGATTTCAAACCTGCACTCGCTCCTACGGTTTGTTACGGACAAAATAACTCAGCGCGTCTGATGTTATTCGCATTGTGCATGTGGTTTCGCTGCATGGCATAGAAAATTGGAGTCGTAGGTAAATTGACTGCCTCATTAGTCTAGTGGTCCCAAGCGCGACTGCTACGCTAGAGGTCCTGGGTTCGATCCCCAGGTCGAGCAAAGTGTTATTGAGTTTTTCTATGAAATTCTCAGTAGCAGCTCGGAGTCTGGATTTGTGCCCGGTTAATGGCAATAGGCTCGCCTCCTATTACATGGGACCTAAACATACCAGGCGAACTGTGGGTGTACATTAGTACCCCTCTGCCTAACCCTTCAGGGAGTACAGGCGTGATGGTATGTTATGTTGTTATTATAATATTGTTACGCAGAATAACTATTAGAAGGACGGAGATGGGTCACAAAGATTCTAGATAAGTCGTAGAAGCACGTAGAAAATTCGAAAGAAAGGTCTCGAACGGGACACTCGTGTAATAATAATAGTTCACGCCCGAGTTCAAGGTCAATGACCGTAAACAATAGACGATCAAGTACCTAATCGTATTTTGTGGACCAATCGAGATTGTTCGATTCTAGAATCTTCGTGACTCATATATAATAAATACTGGTCGTGACGGTCGGCCAGGGCAGGGACACGGTGAAGTGAATATCGAAACGAAGCTAGGGGATTACAAGTGTGACATTATAGTGCGACATGTGTTAGTGTAGTGACTAGTAGTAGTAGTAGTTTCTCTGTAATTTCTATTGTGTGTTTGTCAAGATAATTAAAGTATTTGTTGTTTCGGTGAAATTGGTGTTAATTACATTTATCCCGAACCCCAGCTCGTAACAATATTATTGACCTTACTGCTTTAGGTATTTTTGCACAAAAACACTTATATAAAAGTGTGCTCTGAATTAAACAAATAAATAAATAAAATAAAATAAATATAAGAAAATATACCTGCACGGCCCGGGTTAACTTCAGTCTTTGGACGCGCACCGTTGTTTCAACCGTACGAGCTTAGACTCAAGTCTCGTTGGTAAAATATAGTCCAATCTTGCGTCTGGACGTGCGCTTCTGGCATTTCTCAGCTTTTTTTAGGCATATAGTGACCATCACCACAAACCACCGAGGCCCTGACACCAATTTCCCCCCCTAAAATACCTTTAAATAAATGATAAAGATATTTTTTTATAAATCTAACTGCTATCGAAATACATGTCAATTTTAATAATTGCAATAAAATTGAAGTTTGAAATGACTTTTAATGAGACCAGCGCCACCACCTTAACCATAGACCAAAAACGAAATGTCACCTGAAAAATGACAAAAGTCGACATTTTTGACGTTGACGCGGCTGCATTAATTGACAGAAAGAGAGAAACAGAATTTGACTGCGGTGTTGTAATTGTTTGCTGTAGCTGTATCTATTCTTTTATTCATTGAATTTGAGGATTCATATTTTTTACAATTTCTCCATATTATGTAATATTATTGTATGCAATTCATTTAAAATTCTAGATACTAAATACTGTAAAAACAAATAAACGGTTTAGGAGTGTCTAATAAATTTTGAGATAGGAAAAAACAGCGCACGTCACGTCACAATTTAATAATTTCTTATTAGTGTAACTTGATTACAGGTATGTCTCAATGCGCAATAAGCTTGTAATGTTAGTTCTATCCCGTGAAGTGTCATGAATCGCTAATAAAGTATCTGTAGTTTCAGATAGTAAAGTCAAGATGGAATCCTCATATCAGGGAGGTGTAACTTACGAAGATGGTGGGAGCAACTTTCAGCGCCTTCCTCAAACCATTGCCAGCAACATAAAGAAGATATCACAAAATGGTAAACAAATCTATTGTTTTTAATAACTTCCTGTTATCATTAACATTATCTTCTGCTGACTTGTCAAATGCTATTCTTAGTCATTGTTATTAATTTCTTTTGTTATGCTAGCACAGTGAATAGTATATTTTAACAATTGCAAATTAACTTAATGTTTCGTTGTTTTTTTTATCCGTTCACTGCATACATATTGTGTGCTTTTAATGTGTATTATCTCTAACACAATGTTTATGTTTAAATGGAATATGGTAGTAGTGAATGGGTATAGAGCATCATGTTTTATTTCTAGATAATCCATGGATAATTAGACACTGCTTTTCCTAGGTTTGGGTAACACAAATGAAACATAAGAATGATTCACTTCTATCAATGTAACACTCATTTGCTCAGTGAATAGACCAACTAAATAATTAAAACTTGTCAAAATAAAACTAGTCAATGCCTCTCTGGGGTCATTGAGATCAGTGAATCCTAACTGAATTATTTTTTATTATAACAAATATAAATTGCTCAATGGCTCAGTCTATGCACAATGCATTGTAAATTCATCATTATTATCCTGGCTCACTGAATGACTTACTGGCTAACATGCATTGCACACATCACATGCTTAATGGTGTACAGGCTTAACTCAACACAGTTAGTTATCTATGATTTGGCCATGGTTTAGTTATTGGCAATTATATCAAGTATTATTACTACACTAAGTATAAAAATAATATAAATCTATACTTGTAAGATAAAACATAAATAGCTTTAATTAAAGACTATCCATAACTGTAACTTGATTCTTGCCTATCTCCTAATTGGTCAGTTTAATATTAAGTGTGTGGCATATTGTTGAGTAGATCAGCCAGCTAAGCTAGACTCACCTTATTACTTCATTTTATTAGGATACAAATGATACAGATATCTTCCATGCAGAAGTTTAGAATAGGAGTTTGTGTTAAAGGTTGGGATTTCATTCTTGTCATTCCTTCTAGCTACAGAAAGATGTTTGAAAAAATGATAAAGGGCCCATCCCCTTTACCATTCTTGCTTTCAACACAATAATGGCTTATTTTGGTAGTCTCCAATAAACTTGTTTCTATTGGTAGTGTCTTCTATGTCAAAAATGGTCAACCAGCTGCAGACTCCGCAGGATTCACAAGAGCTCCGGAATCAACTGTGAGTACTTTAATTCTCAGTAATATTAGTATACATATACCATAGAATAGCTTGTATAAAAAATATGACGTGACTTTCATTCTGTAACTGCCTTTAATGTTTGAAGTCAAAAATTATAAAATAAATATTTGTGTTGGTTATGGTTGGTACATGGTTATTATTATTAAAGTAACACAAAAATTGAGGTTGAAATTAATAATAGCGACTTACTATAAACCCTTAAAAATGTGGCTGATTTACTTTGTATTATAGTGAATACCGAAACACTTGCAGGCTATTTTCAGCATCTCCGTGATGTGGTACCAACATATATTTGCCTGCGGGTGGGAAAGATACCAAAACACGTGTGCAAACTAAATCGTATTTTTTTGTCAAATGTAGCATGAGTAAACATAAGGATTTATGTAAAACTTGTAGTTTAGTCTTTTGGCGAAATCTGGGTGTACATCAGCATACCCAGCCTAATCCTTCGGGGTTACTGTTGATGTCTGTAATTCTACACTTAGTTATGAAACTCAAAAACCTATACCGGGGTTTTTTACTTAAAGCATTGTATAAATGACAACTAATAAGTAACTCAAAGCACACAGTGTTAAAAAATATTTATTAGTATTGTCATTCATGTCTTTTAATTTTTTTAAAGTATAATATTTTTTTTATTTTTGTCATATCAATTTTGCCCTGAAAAAGGAACGGTTTTGAAAACTTACCCCAACTTTTAGGCGTCAAATACAAAACTACACGCAGAAGCTCGCTAAGGACACATCATCACTTATAATGGAGTTGATGAAACTGCCAACTGATCAGCCCGCCAACAAACTGACGAGGGAGCGCCTCCGTGACGAGTACATGATCACCCTCAACTCTTTTCAGGTTTTCCATTTTATTTTTCTTTAGTGCTATCATCATACTAATGCTAATAAGAAAATTTTTATCCAAATACTTGCTAAATCTGACCACAGCTGTTTTGCTTCTACGATTTAGTTGTATAATGAGAATTATGCAGATTAATGCGAAAGATTAATTTACTGGAGTAGAAATGAAGAAGCTTACCTGATATTTATTAAACTTTTACAAATTAAAATATTAACTTGTGTGTTATATGAATAGCATTTAGCTTATGGTTATTTTATGTTAAAATTGACATTACTGTTATAACAATAAGTACTAAAATAATGAAGACTCGATTGGTGCAGCGCTACGTGACGCGGGTTCAATTTCTGTATGGAATAACGCATTAGCATGGGCCTATGACTGCTCCGAGTTTGGGTGTTAGTGAATGAAATGCACCCAGGATACAGTAGTGGGTAAACTTTTTTGGAAGTAACAATCTTGTTTTGTCGTCAGTGGTATTACTCGCGCTTTGTCATCTTGAGACCTCAGTTGCTAAGTGTCCTTTGTCTAGTAATTTCAATGGCTACATTAGAGTACAAATCGTCTATGCCTTTGCGCTACCTGGCAATGATGTGGTAGCAAAAATGAAATGAAAATGAGAGGATACGAATTGATAGGCACATGTGATGTAAACCGAAGTTCCTCTAAATCGTCAAATACGGTTTAGTCATCATGCATTGAATTCTTAAGACGTATTTGTAAATAAAACTACAGAAATGCAAACTATTGCGTGCAGCGGTATTTACAAATTTTTAATTGTTAAATACTGTTCTTTTATTCTGAGAAGTTGGTAGTGGTAAATAACAGAACAGTTCATTTCTTATTTAGTACATAACATACACATAAAAGTATTTTGATGATTTATTTGTTCCAATATTGTGCTAATTAATGATTCGAGTAGGAAAGTACACGACGGCTGTAAATAATTATAGTGTTAAAAACTGTTCATTATTTATTAGTACTGGCAGTTGATAACACTGTTTCCAATCATTATTATATCACATGGCGCGGCCAACGCAGCGTTATCCACCACCCCGTCGGAGTTTTGTCCTAAATATTCTTGTAGTCTTTGTTCTAACCTAACAATTCGCTACATGGAGCATTTTTGATTTTATTCTGCATAACTTTTCGATCTAGGCACATGAAAACTTACGTCTAAGAAGCCTATACTTCGGGGAATACAGGCGTAATGGACGCATGTATTCCTTAAAGGGCTTGCCATTAACCGGCCTCAAATGTATACTCCGACCTGCTACTGAAAATTTCACATAATTTAGAATTTCAGATTAACCCAATAACGCTTTGCTTGACCTGGGAATTCAACTCAAGAACTCAACCATAGTAGTCGAGCTTAGAGCTACTAGACCAGCGAGGGAGCTTTAATTTATTCAACGAGTTAATTTAACTATTAGACAATTATTTTCCTCGCTTTGATACTTCTCATTTTGAATAACACATCGAAATATGTTTATAATCCTTCCTTTTTTCTAGTCCACTAAAAACGCAACATCGGGGTTCTAGTCGGGAGCTAAGGAGTAAAAGATTAGGGTGGCAAGCTACATGGATAACCGAAATAAAATCAAGAAATAAAGTAATGATTTCTTGATTTTATTTCGGTTTCGGTATTTATTGACATCTTTATGTTATTCGACAGGCTACACAAAGGTTGGCCGCGCAGAAAACTAAAGAAGATGTGAAGAAGGTTAAAGCGCAGTCCGTAAGCATTGGCGATCCTTTTGCAATGGGAAGTAAGTACTTAACGAAGTAGATTTTATTCAAATTCAATTTTAAGTCTCCAACAAGGAATTCACTATACATTCACGTTTCCTTATTTGCACAGGCAGGCACATCTTGCTTAAGATTATTTTATAATGTAAATGTAACAGAAAATATAACAACTGTGTGTATCGAATTGATAATAAAATTAAAATAATATAATGTATAAGGTTCACATTGATTTTTTAGTTTTTACTTGAAAGTCTGGGTAAGACCTGCTCACTCAATAGCAAACTGCTCTTTGGTGAAGTTTAATTCTAGTAGATTTTACGAATCCTGCATTAAGCCAGTGTGGTGAACTATAATCTAATCCTTCTCATTGTGAGAGGAGATTCTTGCCCAGTAGTGGGATAATATATTATGGGTTGATGATGATTATGAGATTTAACAAAAATTTACCTATGCATGTTCTCCTTCCCATAAGCGAACCATGCCCAATACATATTATAAATGAGAAAGTACATAATTGCTTTTGTTTATTTGTTAGTTTTCACGCCAAAACCAATGTTGATGAATTGTAAAGACATAGACTGAACCTTGGAGAACGAAATAGGTTACCTTTTGAGTCAAAGGATTGCGAGTGAAACCGCGGGAAACACAGTAATATTATCAGCTTGGGTGTGATTAAAGATTGCTGTCTATTCAATGACTTTATTTTATTTTACGTTTGGCGTAGGTATGGGTGGTAACAAGGAGCTGATGGAGATGGGTGAGCCGAACGTCCGCAAGCAGGAGCAGATCACGATGCAGACGGAGCGTTCACTCATCGAACTGGAGGAGCGCGAGAGAGACATCCGGCAACTAGAGGTACAAAACTATCCAAACATCGTGGTCTCGTCACGTGAACCTTGCCCCGTTGTCACTCACAAGAGTTCATCTTGAGCTCTTGAAGCTCATATAGAGAGCCTTTACCTAAGTTCGTTAAGCTTTTATAGAAATCAAAATGTCTGACTCCATGAAATAATAACAATTTATCTAAATATAACATGGTATATAGACTTGCCCTGTATAAAAGTAACGAGAGCATATTTATTAGCTACTAAGAGGTAATTGAAAACCGGTTGATATGACATTAAGGTCGACATAAACCAATACACTCGAAAAACATTGCAGACTCTTTGTCCTTGTGCTTAGTCTTATAATAAAGCGACTAGTCCCGAACACATCGTTCTATCATCAGCGGCGGTTAGGCCATTGGATTTCTTCTTCTTCTTTATCTATTTCTTCAGGATTAGTCTTGTCATCGTCAATCAGAATGTCACGATCTTAAACATCTAAAATGTGATAAATATTTCAACCTATACCTATACCTCTTATAACTGGACATTAATTTATTTATCAAACAAAATTGCGTGTTTTAAATGCCGTTATAGAACGAATTAATAACATGATTAAACGAAGCGATAAGATCAAAATAATGACGAATAATATAGTTCTAACGTTTTAGCTCATTTAGGTACATTATAGAGAACAATATCATCCAATACGATAAACATTTTCAGATAAAGATAAAAAAGAATGAAAGGAAAAACATTGAAACGTTATTTTATCCATTAAATTCCTACTGCAAGGAACAGGTCTACTCTGAAATAGAAAAGGATGTATAATGAATTGTTTTATATCTTAACAAGAGCGTGAAATTGTAGTTGTGCCGTCCTCATCATCATGAACAATTTCTACCGTAGGATGAATGAGTTTTATAACCAATAGCCGGTTTTATTTTAGATTTTAGGAGTTGATTACGTTAGAAATAACATAATTTGTATTGCGCAGGCACCGAGCGTCTTCCAGTTTTCGAAGTTCCAGCAATTTTTTTTCACTTGCTTATTTATTTCGTTTCTACTTTATAATGCTCAGTATTCTACAATATTGCTAAGAGCACTCTGACGTAGTATTTGTGGACTCAAACACTATTGCAAAATGATAGTGTTATTTTATACTATGACTGACTGTGAAACGTAAATTCATCGATGCTTTATATAGTTCAAATTCACGATGTTAATGTTACTTATGCAATCCCTTCCAGAGTGACATCACGGACGTGAACCAAATCTTCAAAGAACTCGGCACAATGATCCACTCGCAGGGTGAAGTGGTCGACTCTATTGAGTCCAGCGTAGAGTACGCAGCTGAGAACGTAGAAAGTGCCACCCATGAGTTGAGGGAGGCTGCCAATTATAAGGTAATTGCCAAATACTTAAAAACCTCGCAATTTTATTTCAATCAACATGTTATTTCTAAAATGCTCTAGAAAATCTAAAGCACTACGATATAGTTTCGTTTATGTATCTTGTTGTATTATGTGGTCTCAACATAGTATACAAGACGTTTTTTGTTTCTTTTAGAATAAGCTGAGGAAGAAGAAGGTGTACCTGTTGATTGCCGTGATCATCATTGTTTCGATTATACTAATAATTGTATTTCACCGTTGAATGCTGGCCGACTCCCATCTGATCATCACCACGTACGTTGGATTATAAGGCTAGAGGAACTTAGCAACTCTAAATATGTTTATAAATATTGCAATATAGTCATACGTTCTAAGTTCCCCTAAATATTTTTTGTAGCGATTGTATATATAATCATGTTAAATTAATGGTGACTTGGCATGGATTTGAACAAACATCTTGAAGGTGCGTTATATTTTGTATCTTCAGTCTGTTGCCAATAATATCATGAATGTGTAATAATTATAAGAGATTATACTTAAAATAACCGTATTAACTAAAAGCTTTTTGTGGCGAATTTCGAATATAAGTTTTATGTAATGCACCCATAGCATGCAGACGCGATATATGAATATTTTTGTGATATCGTATGTATCATGATATTATTTAGTAGAAACAAAATGTTCAGGAAATGCAACTGTGACATTTTATGTTTTTAAATAAAACCCATGGAAAATAATATATAGGCTAATAGTATTTATAACAAACTTCTGATTCAGCGATCCTTTAGTGGTACGGGATATATTATATTTTATGTAGCACATATGTAAATGTTACACTAACAATGAATGGTCACATTACATAACACGGAAAAACGTACCCGTTTTCAAAGGTTAGTTTGTTTAACAATATTGTTTTGTTATAGATTATGTTCATTCTTCATAGTTTAATACGGAAATTATAAAACAGCCCATGCCTGTTCTATATAGGTACAATGTTTTAAGAAAACCCTGTCTGACCCGTCAAGTTATTGTTAGGCATCGAAATCTAGTTCTATTTATATAATAATTTTCAATTTGCGAGCAAAAACAATAGGGAGTATGCATAAGATTCAAATTGAGTAAAATATTTTTAAAGAATGCTGTCCATGCCATAATTTTTTTACATAATCGCTTTACCAGCAAGTTTTTAATTATATAAAAGTAGAAAAAGTGCGCGGCAAATTTAACAGATCATAACCAAACTTGTGATAGCCTAGTGGTATGACCGTTGGACTGCCAAGTCAAAGGTCTCGAGTTCGAACCCAAGGCACGTACCTCTGACTTTTCGAAGTCATGTACGTATTAATAGTTAATTATCACGCGCTTAAACGGTGAAGGAAAACATCGTGAGGAAACCTGCATGCCTGAGAGATTTTCTCGATGGAGTGTGAAGTCTGCCAACTCGCACTAGGCCAGCGTGGTGGACTATAGCCTAATCCCTCTCATTCTGAGAGGAGACCCGTGCCCAGCAGTGGGACAATATAATGGGTTGATTATGTTATGTAACCAAACTTACGACAAATTCTACGTTGTAACGCTCTCATACGTCAACGTAATAATTAGGTATAAAATTGATTTCAGTCTTCTCCCATGTTTGAATTAGTTACTAAACTTAAAAATATTGGCAATTGATTGGATAAAATGATCAATAAATTTTAAAAACGTTATATTTATTTTTATGATGAAATATTAATATTTTTATCAAAGAAATATTTTTTACGGTGCTTTAATAATGTAAACTATTGATTAAATATATAAAAGATATGTATATTCCCTATTCCAGGTTTTTTTTTATAAAACGAAGAAACTAAAATGTTAATAGTTACGGTGGCAGTAGCGACACCGTCCCTGCGTGCCAAACATATTAAGGTCTATGGTGGTTTTATAAGATTTTAAAAACTTGCTGGATTTTGGGGTCATTGTAGCAATCTGGGCACGGCGACCTTGAATTTTAAACTGCATCAATATGTTTTCTCATTTTATTTGGTGATGTGATTGGGATACCTATAATATGCCTCTTTCGGATCGGACAGGGTTTTGTAACATAGTGTATAGAGCTGCCTATGTATTATTCGTTATTTTTATGATATTTGGCATTAACGTATTTTAAACATTTTTAATGATATAAATTTTAGTGAAAGAAGGAATCGATCTCTGCTGACGTCACCTGACGTAGAATGTGCAAGAGAAATTCAACAGCATAGGCAGCGATATCGGTAGCTTATAAAGCGACCGGTGTACTTAATGGGAGGTACACAGGTTCGAATCTTGCCTGAGATCGAATTTTTATTTCACAAATATTTGTTTGTTTCGGGGAGATGAAACCTTCATGAATTTGAAAATCAGCTATTCATTTTCAGATTACATTAAGCTTATTCACTCGATTTAACTACAAACTACAAGATACAAGGCTCACATGCAAGCCTAACTGCAAGAATTGCACCAGCTTTATACTGTTTTCATAAATGAGTTTTATTACCCATCATAGGTATTTGGTGATAAATTTCTAATATATTAAGTGTGAATTATATATGCCAACTGTTAATTTGAGCTTATATTCCCTTGTGATAATTTCAATCGCTAGCTCGTGGACCTAAATATTCATAAGCAATAAGGTAATGTATACATCGATTGTACTAGGTATAAATGCGCTGATTTGTCGTAAACCCATAAGTGTACTCATGTGTTAGGAAGTATATTATTATTACTGCTTAATTATTTCAAATATACAATCGGTTGGCGGTAGTAGTTCGAGGAGGGAAATGTCACAAGTTTGTGTGTATATTAAAATAACATCATTTATTTTAAATAGGCGGCCTGCGCTGTTAATTTGTTGATCAAAGTGTTTTGTACGCACATCGCTGCTTCAAGTGTCATCAGCGTATTGGTTGAATGAAGGTTGGGCCAAAGAATGTTTCGAAAGCCTCCAGGCCGTTACTTTATTGTAACAAAACTTCATTCAATTATGTTGGAATTGTTGATAGGTTTTTAGGTTATGTGTACCAAATGATGGGAATATATAATATATTAGGAATATTTTCAAAGAAAATCTTTCATTCCGATTTTATTAGATTTTTTGTAAAGCTGTCGCTGTCGTTTCATTATAGCACCAGACAGGACGTCTTTTTACCTAATAAGCAGAAAATTACGATTTTGTTCGTATTATTCCATCAATAGCTTATAATAGTTGAACGTCTTTGTGTTCTCTACACACAAAGACATTCAGGCCAACGGGGTCGTAAGGTTGTGATTACATACATGCTACTCTTGCATGGGGCCTGTAGTCTATTGTATAGTAGAAGGACATCAGGTATTGTGATATTGTATTCCCGTAACAGCTAAGTGAAGTGGTTGGCCCGCGTCGACGTCATTGTTTGAAATGATACCTCTGTGTAAATAAATTAGCCGAGCAAGATGCATTTTTTCACTTTCTTGCTTCTTACTTAGTAGAATTTTCAATTAGTAATTTTATACAGTTTACTTTTTTAACTAAATAGGCAAAGAACACAACAAAAAGAAACATAAATAGTTCGGCTAGTAAGCAATTTATATTCATTATGAATTTATAATTTCCTTCTTGATATCGAAGCTATCAATCAACGGCAACACTGATCGTGAAATTCGTGTCTCGTGACGTCACTGAGAGCCATTAACGGGAATAGAATACCTGGGGCGTAAGCAAATCTTATTTCTGACATGATCTGTTGTTCATTATGAGGCGCCGTACTACCCTAGATATCAGAGCGACATTAAAAGCACGACAGCTGAACGGGCAAGTGCGTCGTTTTTCGATTTACATCTTTCTTCTACTGTTGTTTTATATATACACTTTATGGTAATTATAAAAATAATTCTAAATGTTACTAAATATTTTTCCATAAATCACGATCCACCAAATAAGAATAATGTAGCAGTCGTTCAATCTCAGTTCAGTTAGCCTCAAGTGGTTTTCCAATGGTATTAATGTTATTATTAAAAGTCGGCGTAAAGACGATTGGGGTCGTAAATATGTATTGAAAGAAAGAAAGAAAGAAAGAAAGAAAGAGACGTCACAGACGCGTGTTTGTACAGTACACAAAAAAAATATCTCAACAAACCGCCACAAAGCGTCGATTTCATTTGCGCTATTTTTTTATTGTTATATTTAATCTTTATACACTGTAATATTTTTCATTGTTTGTATTAGATAAGGACGTTATTATATTAATGTTTCACTACGTACTATTACGCTAGTAATCAATTGCGTTGCATACACTACGACGACGGGCGCCCGAGGGGAAGTGAGAGAAGCGGTCGGAGAGTCGCATTCCACGCGAGTCGTCATCTTACCGCGCAAGAGTAGTACCTATTCGTGATTGTTCCTCTTACTAATTTCGTAATTTTTGTTCAAAAAATTTAACTTGCGCTGCCGTTCGGAACGCCTGACCTGTCGATTCGACCGTACTGCACATCTGTATCCGCTCGAATTACAGCTTGCTTTGCTACAAGTTTCACCGATCGATGATTGATTGAATGTATTATTTTTATAACGTAAGGAACAATGTGCCAACAGTGACGGCGATGGCAGATTATCTATTTATCTACAACACTGTATTGTTTTATTTCTATATTCTAGGCATATGCATGATTATGTTAAAACTTAATTCCGTCTTTTATATTTGGTTTATCTAAGTTATTGTACTAAGAAGCTCAGAAGTTACACAGTGAAGAGCTTGTCTAACATGCGTGTGTGGAATCTGTAATCTTTATAAGTATATAAGACAGAGTCGGGTTGGTTACACCATTTATCCATTGTACCATTCTATGATTTTTACAATTCTACTTGACATTCGTTTTGTGTGCAATAAAGAATGTTCTATTCTATTTATAACTCACGATCGGTTGGGACGGATTAAGATCTTTTATTTATTGGATTTGTTTCTGCCACGAATAGAAGAAATAAGAAAATAAAATTTATTCATTTTGTATCGATAACGGATAAATTACTGATTTTACGGGGACGTGAATGAAACTGCGGGCAGCAGTTATTAATATTTAATTAAGAGTTTTACTAACACAGAAAATCCGTGTTGGGTAACTGCGGTGGTACAACACACGCCAATTCACCGCAGCCATCCAATAGATAATTTACATAGGTACTTATTTAACTTTTAGGGTTCATACAAAATATAGAAATGAACAAATGTATGATACATTGTGTACTGATCTATATTTTGTTATATAGAAAAGCAACACACGCTAATTCACCGCAGCCATCCAATAGATTCTTTACATATTTCATTTTCAAATGTTTTTTTTAAGGATCACAAGACCAATTTATATAATTAATTAACAAAATATAGAAAAGGAATATAGTTCAAGATCAACGTCGTTAATTGGTCGGTGCTTATTAAAAATATTACAAAAATCTGATGTGCGATACATACTTTTGACGACACTTTCAATCCCATTGTAATTTATTTTTAATGAATCCGTCTTTCCATTATATGCTTAAGATATTATGCTTCCTTAATTATAAGTCATGTACCTGTAGTTTGAAATGTATAGCAATATGAAATGTTAAATTCTTCGTTTTATAATAGACACTATTTGTTGATATCTTATACTTTAAAATATATAAATTAATCACCAAATGATTGTATTCATTTTAGTCATTGTGCTAAACTCTGTCATACCCTACCCCGAAATAACAGTGTAATTAAAATAATATACATTTATGAATACCACTTTTAGAACGCCCGTTTTATATTTAAATTAAAACATAACATTAACATACCATCACGCCTGTACTCCCCGAACAGTTAGGCAGAGGCGTACTAATGTACATCCATAGTTCGCCTGGTATGTTTAGGTCCCATGTAATATGGGGCGAGCCTATTGCCATTAACCGGGCATAAATCCAGACTCCGAGCTGCTACTGAGAATTTCATAGAAAAACTCAATAACACTGCTCGACCTGGGGATCGAACCCAGGACCTCTAGCGTAGCAGTCGCTCTTGGGACCACTAGACTAATGAGGCAGTGCTAAAAACAGCTGGTACATAACCGGTAATTAATATCAGTGATAGTCTAGTAACGTGATAATTATGACTGCTGGACTGTTCGAATTCCAGAGGCACGCATCTCTGACTTTTCGACTTAAACTGTCAAGGAAAAGATCGTGAGGAAACCTGCATGCCTGAGAGATTTTCACAAAGGCGGGTGAAGTCTGCCAACGCGCAGTAGACTAGCATGGTGGCCTAATCCCTCTCACTCTGAGGGGAAACCTGTGCCCAGCAGTGGGGCAGTACCTATATGGGTTGATGACATTACCGGTCTTTGTTAAGCATTGGACGTCTTTTTTTTTAGTGGTTGATATAATTTTTAGACTGCCTCATTAGTCTAGTGTCCTAAGCGCGACTGCTACGCCAGAGTTTCTGGGTTCGATCCCCAGGTCGAGCAGTGTCTTTGGGTTTTTCTATGAAATTCTCAATAGCAGCTCGGAGTCTGGATTTGTACCCGGTTAATGGCTATAGGCTGGCCCCCTATAACATGGGACCAAATCATACTGGCGAACTGTGGGTGTACATTACTACGCCTCTGCCTAACCCTTCGGGAAATACAGGTGTGATGGTATTATAATAACTGGCTTATTAGTCTAGTGGTCCCAAGCGCGACTACTATACTACAGGTCCTGGGTTCGATCCTCAGGTCGAGCAGTGTTATTGGGTTTTTCTATGAAATTCTCAATAGTAGCTAGGAGTCTGGATTTGTACCCGGTTAATGGCTATAGGCTTGCCCCCTATAACATGGGACCTAAACATACCGGCGAACTGTGGGTGTACATTAAGTACGCCTCTGCCTAACCCTTTGGGAAAAACAGGCGTGATGGTGCGGTATTATAAAGTTCCCAAAACTCACCGCCTCCTCCAATTTTTGCTAGAAACTGCGCATCAATCTCCCTGAAATTCTTTTCAATTTCTTTATGTTAACTGAACTCTCCTCGAATACGTTATATGGTATTAAATAATAAACATTAAGGTTCACAAATAAAATGTCGTACATATTTATAAAATCACTTTTAATAGATCCATATTAAATTCACACAAATATCGCGTACACTTGAAACGGAAACAAATGTTGAACTCTATAAACTAAATGATTATTGTTTGTGTACGTCTACAAAGCATAGAGGCGACTTCGAGTGTACGACGCGTGTCTCTTTGCGTGTCTATGTGGCGCGCCATACTCGCGAAGGTGGATACCAACAGATCTACTGAGATTCCTCTACTGATAAAGTATCTAATTATTAAGGAAAATGTTTCAACATTGTTAACTCTCATTTGAACAGTATATTAAAGTGTGGCCCTCCTCGTTCCATCCACTCACAACGCCAGCTGTTAATATTATCTGAGTTTTCTTTATAAAAGGACACTCTTGCACTACGAATTCCAGGTGAAGCAACCGGCTGGGAATATTCGTCAGATTTTGTTTTAGATTGTCAGATCGGATTCATTCGATACACGTCCAATTTTTCTATCTGACCTGAGGAAAATCAGAAAAGCATCAAAATCGTAAACGCTTTGGTAGTTTTCGACTCGGATGTACGATCCGACTATAGGTTCGACGAATATCGAGTGGTTGAACAAATATGTGATGGGGAACTCCTCCCAATAGTCGGATCTGACTATCGTATGGAGACATCTGTCGTATATTCCCAGCCTAAGGGTCAGCGCAGACCGGTGTAGTGGCGGCGTAGCGAGTTATTCGATAACCATTTAAATTGAAGTTTGCCTACTTTGATATAATACCTCTCAAATCGTTTCGCCATCACGTCACCGATCTGGGCTGATCCGAATAAAACATCGACCGGCGTGGTAATCACTCATCTACTCATTACACATTTTTGATATATGCTAAATTCGAAGCCTGTTAGATACAGGTAACATCTTTAATATTTTCGCCGTAATTAGACTTTCTTCCACAGGCTTAAACTTAAACAGAAATTGTTCTACAATATTATTGATAATACTCAATAAATACTTAATGATCAAAAAATACTTAAGCTGTTGCACGAATGTACTAATTTTATTGTTCTTTAAGATTATATAAATCGACTACTAAAAGCGTGATAAGATACCTACCTACTTATTATATTTAAAAAATAAATGGTTTCGATTGACTAAAAACAAATACTGATTAAAAACACAATGAATACGACAACAATAATAATATTAAAATAAATGACAATTGAATAAATTAATCACAATTGAATAAATTAATCACAATTGAATAAATTAATCACAATTGAATAAATTAATCACAATTGAATAAATTAATCACATCTTACAACACACATTAGAACTTAATCTATCACAAAACTTATACAATATTAGGCATTTAGAACGAAGCTTAATTTTTTCCAAAACGACTCTTCAAATGATCAACTTCAAAAACTATCTTGGTCTTAGCATAGCACCCAGCGACGTGAAAGCCGCGCGCGGCGCCACTGCCGGCCGGCCGCGTTGCCTCCCCTAACAACACGTCTACGTTACGTACCCTATGTACGTTTACAATACCTAACTAAACATTGCTCTCTTGACACAATCGAGACAAAATGTAATCAATCTCTAACGCCTCACAACCCTTCTTATGCGTTTTATTTTAAAAAAGGGTAAGTAAGACACACGCTTGGTTAATTTTTTTGCTCGTGATTATTGCGACTAGACTCTATTCTTATATACAAATAATACACTGCGCAAGACGTACGGCCGGTCTGGCACCGCTCTCACAGCAGCCCCTCATGTTCAATTTATTACTAAATTACAAAATAACCATGCTAACTAACTCTCTTACACAGTCGCGTAAATAAATACGTACAAATACGTGTGTGACGTTAGCCTAACTGAATGATATAACGCTAGTTAGTGGTTCATTATTATGTATAATATCAGTGGGTTCTAATAAAATTCTCCTTAAATAAATGATATAACTTCCAACAGTGCGACTCACAAGATGAGGAACTTGGCTAGATGTTACAGTTCCCGGCTAGCTCATACACACCCCCCACGAATCATGTTATTCAAAATTATACTGTCAGCGAAATGTTAGGAGATATTTAAACGTAAGATACATTAATTGTTATTAACTCTAAGAGTTGCTACGATACAATGTGACTAACAAAACTTCATTGTCATGCAAGATATTTGTGGGGTATCATTCGGTGAGCATAGGGTGCGGAGAGCAGTGTTGTCAGTTTAGCAGACAACTGCCTCCGAGATAGGGTTCTCGGTGATGCGGATGACAGGTGAGTGGCGGCACGGACGACGGCGCCCGGTGTCCGACAGTCGACGAAATGCCGTGATTTTGGTGGGGGACAGTGGTGCCACTGAAACACACAGTCATTAACACATGTAAATGGCCATACCTAATCTAACTTGTCAGCCAAAGGACAGAAGAGCTTCACACCAAAATCGTTGAGTAAGCTAGGGACTTTATTATAATTTATTGCTTTAATTTGGGACGCCACTTTAAATAGTAACAAATGCATGTAATCTAGTAAAAGGCGTTTGGTCTAATTACAATTAGTAAATTATACATAATTAACGTTGAAAACTTTTTACAAAGATAACTTGTATACAAATTAAATTGAGCAAAATTGATAAGCCTATTAGTGTATAAAAATATTTGCATTAGTGCAACTATTAAAAAAACAGAATGCCAAGTTCTAATTCTAATCTCGTTACCAAACCAATAGACGCTGGTAGTTAAAAAAACACAATAAAAAGATAATTTGAAATTGAAATTACTACAAGTTGGGATTAGGAAATATACAAATGTATTATACATACGAGTATATACATATGTTATTACTAAAATAAACTTGTACTCATTTAACGTTCAGCAAATAACTAAGCATTGACCAATGGAAAGAGTAGACTGGTTGCTTTCGCTAATGCTGAATACAAGTTAGGCCTATAAATTTCAGCTCGAGAAGACTGTAAGACTTATTTTAAAGAGCTAAAGGGTGATGTTCTATGCAGCGTTTATTGGTAAGGGGTAAAGTATAACAAGAAAAATAAAACCATCACATAACCCACGAATCATCCACGTCGCCTTTTCCCAACTATGTTGGGATCGGCTTCAGTCTAACCAGATACGACTCAATATCACTATTATACGCGATGCAACTGCCATCAAACAAAAATAGAAAAAGCCGGACACAGATTCATATTCATATGGACATTTTGCCTTGAAAGCTAGAAAAGATCATGTAGGTGTAATCATGTAGGTGTTTTTAATTTTACTGTTCTAGGTGTTCGTATGATAACCTAGACCGACTGCTTAACATTTTCTCTGAGACATCAATATTCTCGATGTGTTAAGAACGGTCTCTCATCCTCATACTCACGACGGCAGGCAGCTTAACTGCAGATCGCTTCATGAACGTAGTTATTACTTAGTTATGCCAAATGTTTTCTTGGACAATAGAATTTTAAGATTACAAATATGAAAATAAGGCACTTAATTTTGTGGATAAATATGGTTTATGTGATGGTCTTTTAAAGTAATGTAAATATGCAGAAGCTATCAAAATCATGTGGTAAAGGATAATGACACAATTAAGAACATATTTTGATAGGTACAAGAAATATGTTACTTGGTTTTAATTTCTTTTTTCATATTTACAGATAACAGATAAAAATAATACTTATGAAGGCTTTGCGACAACTTTCTTGGTTGTGTGAGCAGAGTTTATGAAACACGAATAGGTGAAACCTATGTCATAATTATAATACAGATTATCCATTTCCTCTTACGTTTCGGTAGCTTCCGTGAAACATAACTTGCTAAAAAATAAACACTTACGTTGTCTACTTAAGCTGGGTATTATAAACTGGCTAGATGTTGTTTATATTCTGCGTACTACCACGGCGAGATACTTTGTTCAGTGCTAACACAGCTACGAGCGTGGAGGAAACAAAAACCATTTTAAATAGTTAACATAATCAATATTCCTAGCATCGCAGTATGTTGCGTATACGCAGCCTACAAACATAAACAGATGATATTATCATACGTGTGCACTGTGTGTATGCATCTTTATTAGAAAGTAGTTTCAGTCCGCGACTTTTTCTGCGTGGACTTAATCATATATAAAAGTTTCACATTAGTAGGACTATGACGAGAACGTTTACATATACATATACACGCGATATATTTATTTGATTTAATATCAAGATTTTAATAAATGTAAAAAATCATACAAGTACGTCGTAATTTCACAGTTTCCAATTTCAATTCTTTTTGATTTTCCTTATTAGGTAAATATTTATTTTTCAGTAACACAAAATACTGCGATGCTAACGAAAAAGTCTACTTCTACTAAATAATCATTACGTGTAAAATGTTAAGCCTACTTTCCAGAATGGCATACATATATACTGCTTGTATTTATGTACTTATCTGTGATTGCGTGATCAGCTTTGACTGTACTATTTCCTCGTCGAGGTTATTGCTCCTTATGGCAGTGATTAACTGTTATAGCCATTCTAGAATACAGGCTTAATGATATTTATAATTAAAATATGAGATCTTTTGTTAATTATATAGTAACAAATTCTACGGATTTAAGTACATATGTATTTTTAAGAATTACGTAAAAGAAAAAATCTCACTTTTTTTGTTTAGTATGTTTAAAAAAATGTTCTGCCAAGTTAAGGTAAGTATGCATAGACAATGTTTTGTTTTACAGACATTCAAACAAAACATTATCTAGTGTCACTTTGAGGCAGGATATTTAGAGGACCCTAAACCTCTCGAGTTTGTCATCTGTATTTTCCCCCAGGCTATTTTTTTTTAAAAGATTTCTCAACGTTTCTGGAATTATTTGCTTTGCTCTTGTTACTTTTATTGCATGAGCCTATTTCTAATTGAATTTTCCAGTTAAGAAGTTATAACCTTACCTATAGTTGTACAAAAATATAAAATATTTTTTATGATTTGTGGAGACATCATGCAATTTTCACTAATTACCTTGAGTTGTTCAATACCCTATTGGCACGGCTTTATCACCATGGAGGATTGGTAACATAATTTAAATAAAAGCACACAAGGACAGTTAGCAATAGTAATTTTGCATTATCAAAATTCTATATTCTGTATTAAACATTTCGAAACCGTACATATACATTACCATACACATTTTTTCCGAGGGATGCAAACGCCTCCTTTAAGCTTATTAGACTTCCAAAAGAGAACTAATCAGTATAAGTAGATTTAGTCAAATAATACGAAATAAATAAAGCAAGAAAGCCTATCGAATATTATATTAACGAAGTAAAGTAAGTAATATACTATTAAGTAATATTATACAAACAAATATGTTTTACGTTTGCATGAACTTTTCTTTTTACTATTTATAGACATGGTTTAATTTTGACTCTGGTTCGAATTCTGTAAGTAGTTTTATTTTTGTAGGACAATATTAACTGTTGCATAATCCTACTGAATATTTTGTGGGTTATTTATATAACAATACCGAAAGATTATTATGATTAAAAACCACTTCTAGCATTTTATGATGATTCTTATCGTCGGACATCAACCTTTATATAGGAGATATACAATATTTCATAAAAAGATATTGACCGGTTTATGTGTAGTCAGTTAAAAAGTGAGATATAATTACATTAAATATGATACTAAAAAAATGTAAAATCTGTTAAAAATTACTTAACTTGGGACTAGCTACAAATGTTATCACCATAGCACAAAAGTACCTACCACAGGACTGAAGCCCATCTAACTCTACTGAAGGAAAGCTCCCTTCGGTACATACCAATTGTTAGGGACTGCACAACGCTATCGCATATCCAGGCTCAAACGGAAACGGGAATAAAAATAAACTTTCAGGCTTCGAACGTAGAAAATATAATGTATAGCTGCTCAATCATTAGTAAAGCGTATTAATCATATTTTAACAATAGTTATTAAGGGTATGGTGTCCGGAAAGTTCGCCAAATTCAAATTTTATTAGGTTTTCCACAAATTGATAATAATAAGAGTAGCCGCGTCTAAAAACTATAGTTACCAATACCAATAATATCTTCAATATTATTTTGTGTAAGAATGTTAGTACATAAATAGTAATTTTGGTTATCTTATCAGCGAAACGGGGTTTAGGGATATAATATATGGGTATTCGTAAGTAAAACTTTTCAGTTAAGTTGCGAATATGCTAGTGTAGTAACCAATGTAGACTTTGCAATAAACTTAAAATTTGAATTAAGCGGACTACTGAGCGCCATCGCATTAAAAGGGATTGCATAACCAAGGGAGAGCAGTTTTTCAAATGTAGGTACGGAGTAAATATCCCAATAAAATGAACGTAAGAGTCTAGTAAATTATGAAATTAACTATGTATTTACTTCTTATGTTATTTGGTCAATATTTGAACATTAAAATTTAATAACATCATCAAACATATTTACAAAAGCTGCTGAATAGATGCAATATTTTAATACCATTGACCGCGATGTTGTATTTACTGCAAATATTATACATTAAACTTTGCAAAGGCCTGCGGTGGACTTCACAGTTTTATGTCAAGCTGTGATTTCATATTTATTAGAAACTACGTAACAGCTTTAGTTACTTTAAAATTATCTATTCATAATTTAATATAAAGCACCTTATTATACGAGTATTACTTATGTCATTATGGACGGGCTTATGTGGTCATCACAATAATAGTTACGTTGCGACATTGCATCTATTGAGCGTGGCGTGTTGAGTGCAATTGTAAAACATTCGAAATGCAATGCAAAGCTAAGCTTGCATCGGTACTCTTCTACAGAGATGTTCGTCGGTGTCGTGACTGGTTCGTAGTTCACTTACCATAGCCCTCGCCTTGCAAGAAGAGGCGGAAGGCTTCTGAGATCTTAGCCGGTTGCTCTTCCAGCACCATACCGGAATCGGAGATCTAGAATCATATTGTATTAGTGTCAACGCGTGCTAACAGCCGAGGTGAAAGGCGTAGATTGCGCACGTTCGGTTTTATGCATATATAGACGCCACGAAATAATTTTCTCGTTCCATGTCTCGTACAACGACAATAGCTACAGTACAGATGCATGTTGTACAATTCAACGACAAGAAGAGAATGCAACGATAAGATGTCGTTGGACGCATCAACGATCATGAAATTATTTCTAATGTTTGTTCTTTTTACTGTCTCGTCGGCATTATGAGACTTAGAGCGGCTACTCAGCGTGATGCTTTGGATTTTATTCCCAAGGCTACCTGCGTTATTTTGGTTGTCTGTAAAATTCTCGGTAGTAGCTTGAAATATGTTCTTGTATCTATTTATTGGAAGACGGAATAAAGCATCTAAGTATCTTTCAACAAGATCAATATTGTACCAAATTTAGTCCGTAGTTCACTTAGCCTGAGTGCGTTCTTGTTAAGTTACAAGGCACTTCATTTTCGAGCAATGCGTTATTGGGTTTTATATATGTAATTCTGAGTTGCAGCTCGGAGTTTGGATATCTGCTTGGTTAACCGCAATAGGTTTGTTTGCTGCTCTCTGTTACGTGGGACCTAAACGTACCGGCGGACTGTGTACATTAGTACGACTCAGCCTAAACTTTCGGGGAATACAGGCGTATGTAATGCGTTTTAAAATGGGCAATGTTTACCTTCATCCAGGTGGAGTTGTTGGGGTTGAGTCTCCCGTTGAATGTGACGGTGTCGTCGACGTGCGGGGACAAGGCGCCAGTGATGTTGAGCACGGGCACCTTGATGGTGTCGCTCTCCCGCGCGATGCCGAGGTCGGAGCGCCTCACGTACGCGTCGATGAACAGCGACAAATTATTCGGGTTCACATTGCGAGTGAAGTACATGCGGTACATCTGGGTCAAGTCGTGGTTGCGCTCCTCGGGGAACTGTGGCAAAATTACCGACTATTCATTAGGCTTCGACGAAATCGTAATGTTCGTTTGTTCAAAATCTTAAATCTTCGAAATTTCTTCATCGATTGCTTTGAATCTTTGCGTAACATTAAAAGTAGCCATGCATAGCTCGCATCACATAATTTACCAACAAAGAAAACTACACAATACAAAAATAAATGGCATGTCAGAACGCAGAACATAGGTAATAAATATTATACTCTTAATAATTCGCAACAGCATTCGCAAATGTATAGCCGGCAGCTACAATTTATAAACTTACATGGTTTGTAATAAAAAGCTGTCCAATTTCTCTATGTAATTATAATCGGGTATTTCGTACATAGCATAAAGCACCAATCGAAGGTTTTCATAGTAAAATGGAAGCTTTATCTAATTATTGCTCAAAATTCTTTATCATCATCAGCATATAGCAGTCCATTGCTGGACGTAGGCCTCCCCCTAACGTGCAGCATTTCACGTTGTCCTCGTTTCACAAAATTCGTAATAAAAATGGATTATGTTGACTTAAAAATTAAAAAAAAAAATTTATACATGCCTATAATGATGTAATGTTAAAACTACAAATAGTAGCTTTTTGAATAAAACCTACTCAATATTTTTCTCACAATACATTTAACATTTAGAATTATTCGCATTAGCCAATAGATACCCAATAATAAAAAGTAAAACGCATCTAAAAACACAATTTTATACGGTTTACATTACGATGAAATTTTATATTATCATCATGGTAAAGGTACATCTTCCAACATGTACAGAAATACAATGTACGAAAACAACATAATACGAAACTATAAAAGCTATAAAATAAGGTTATTATTATAAGAGCATACCCTTCCGAAATGATGCCACATGAGGTAGTCCAGGACGCCCTGGGTCATACCGCGGTTCTTCAGCGAGCGAGAGTTCATCTTCTGGTAGGCCCATTCAATCCACCCGGCTTGGTTTGAAGTGCAGTTAATCAGAGCCAAGGCATCTACCTGGAAAATAATTTGGGGCAGGTTTGTATGTTTATACATACCAGAAGACTTCAAATTTCGAAACATCTTGGTAGAGATGAAAATATTGTTACAATTGACCAACAAGAATCACTTGTAAGTGATTGTTGTTGGTCTGTAAACAGATATCATTTTATTGGGAATTGAAAAAAGTGGATTTGTGACCTATACTTAAGTCGACGAGGATGTACAATATATTTAAGAGTAAAAATCTGGTCGATGATGGTAGATCGATTAAGTAGAAAGAAATATTATTTTAAAGAAGTATGCAAGAATCGTAGCAAATGGCAGTCTATAGTTTCTGCCTACCCCTGTGGCAGAAAGGCGTGAGTGTATGTATGTATGTATGTAAATATTATTTTTTTGTTGGAGATATTATTTATAGCCACCTTATTACACTATAACACCTGAGCCTGGGTTGTTGCTTTATACTTCTCACATTTAAGGTGAAGCTTTGGTGGAAAATTTGAGGGCTACAAAATCTTTTGTTAACTCAAAATCAACATTTTGTACAATGAGAGGATTGAGAGGTCAGCTTATACTGGTAATGCATAGGACAATGTGTAGTCGTGTGTCCGTGAATTATATCGTGATTCATCAAAAGTTATTTTTTAGTAAAGGAAAAAACTCAATCGCGGGCAGGATTCGAACCAGCGTCTTCTGGTTTGATATACCAGACGCTCTGACCTCTAAGCCACCGCGAACCCTACCCGCATTATTGAAATTTTGCCTCCACATTCTGAATTTACGTCATAAGGTGACGTTGGAGATAATAAGAGGCAGGTTCGAATCCAGCCCGCGATTGAATTTATTCCTTTATTAAAAAATAACTTAATAATCTTAGCATGGAAAATGCAAAAAAAAACACAAAAAGATCATCAAAAGTTTTTTGCCCCAGACTACATTTCCCACGTTCGTGAATATCCATAAATAATAATGGTCAGAAAACACGTATTTTCATTCAAAAATGTATCAAAGTGCGTCCGTCCGTCCATCCATGTTAATTCAGATAAAAATCCCCTGGTAAACGAAACATAACCTTCATGTCATCACCTACCAACTTTGATTGACCATGCGCTTTAACGTTAAATATAATACCTATATTCGGTAACTTCGAATCTAAGATCCTGTCTTTCGAGAGCTAAATATTCCTGAACAAAATTTTGTCTTCTGATTTTAAACTATATTGTGATATAAAAAAATATATGATTTAAAAAAGACCTCGTATCATCAAGTCATGGTTACCATGTTTTTGCAATATCATTGAAGTAAGAATTTCCAAGTTTCAAAACAATCAGACCTGTGGAAGTTGCACACATCATGAATGCATCCTTCATGAACCAGAACAGAGCTGATTTTCAAACGGCGGGCTAGATTTTCTTAAATTATAGATCCATCGATCTCTCGAAAAGAACATTCTCGATCAAGTCACCTTTAAAACTGAAAAAACGGAAAAAACGGAATCAAAATCGGTCCATTCGTTTGGAAACTACGATCAAAGCCGTCTGTAATCTATTGGAAGCCTTGGGCACTTTAGAATAATGTGGGCCCCAATTTTATGACAATTCCCCAAAATTATGACAATGATATGTCAGGGGAGTATTACATAAGTAAATGCAAAAAAAAAACAAAATGCTCCCATGGATCGCGGGGCCCTGGTCTGGCCACTTGACCATAGTGCCCAATGGAAAAGAAGGGCCTGACTACGATGCAACAGAAAGACACTTCTTTTTCGGGTCGGGGGTAAAAATTAACGACTGTTACTATGCTCTACCATAATCTGGTAAGAAATCGTGGATTGTCGGGGCGTATTAATTATTTACTCGTTTTACTATAAGATAGATAAGAACGAAAGACAACTTTACTACCTGCACCAAGTAAATAATAGCTGACATATTGATTATAGTAATCGATACAAGACCTTTTGTCACAGTGGTTGACACCATTCCACAAGGCCTTGTATGCTCTTTATTTACCTACGTCAACTAATATATATAAAAAATATCTTTGTCGGTCTGTCCGTTTGCTATCTTTTCTATCTATCTAACCACAGAATAAATTTTGTTTGAATGAATTTTTGGTTGAGAGATAATTTGGCTCATGCAGAAGGAACTTATAACTCGGTGACTAAACGTAGCCTCCTTTTGTCACAAAGTGAAACGTTCCTTTCTTTTGGAATGCGAGTGATACCGCGGGCAATGGATAATACTTAAATAAAATAGAGCTTGTAGGTTAGGTAAGTTTGTATGGAAATTCTGATTGTAGTTTATCATTCAACAAACATGCTTACTAAAATTTATAATTTCTTAAATATATTCGAAGTACGTTACTCAGAGCCTTGACTTCATAAGGGGAGGTTACAAACGCGGTATTTAAATCGTAATCTGAATGTAAGATTGAAACTAGAATGAAAGGCAGATGAAAGATGGAATGCTGTTAGATGAAGGTGGAAAATATAATGTATTCTGTAAATATTGTACATAAGGTACGCAGTATACGAAGGTACACTTAAGTAAAATCGAAAATTAGACGGCATAAACACATATGTAGTAATATTTGGTTCGTAGAGTATAAAATAAATTTCGTAGAGTATTCATATACTTGGTGCGTAGAATTGATGGGCGCTGGGGCCAAAAGATACTCGAGTGGCGACCACGCACCAATCCCTTGGTAGTGTGGGACGACCTCTAACGAGATGTACAGAGGACCTGGTAAAGCTTGTTAGGAGACAATCTAAATATATATAAAACTCAAAGTTGACTGACTGACTGACTTAGTGATCTATCAACGCACAGCCCAAACCACTGGAGGGATCTGTCTGAAATTTGGCATGCAGGTAGATGTTATGACGTAGGCATCCGCTAAGAAAGGATTTTGATAAATTCTACCCCCAATGGGATAAAATAGGGGATGAAAGTTTGTATGAAACTTTGTCAATTTTAAACCGATGGGGCTGAGACTTTGCATGCATATAGCTACTATGACGTAGGCATCCCCTAAGAAAGGATTTTGATAAATTTCGACCTATGTAGGGGTGAAATAGGAAATGAAAGTTCATATGGAACAAAGTAACTATTCCACGCGGACGAAGTCGCGGGCAAAAAGCTAGTCCAAGCATGTAATCTGACCCTGTAGAAGTCTATGACCTATGTTCAGCTGTGAACGTCTTTTAGTTGACATAATGATGATAGTAATTATAAGTTATGTATTTCAATTTACTATTAAAATACTTTAATCAGAACTCCTGAAATAGAAAGATCTATAACTTGGATACACGAAGTCAATCTGCATGATTTCTTGATCATTTGGATCTGTAGGAATTACCGATCACCACATATTTCTAAAAGGCAGAATGTGAGCGCGAGATACGAAGTTGGACCTCCGTACTACACGTTAGCACAGTCCTAACCTATTTATGTAACGACGAATCCGATTGGTGAACTCTTTCACAGAATCGGAACTAGTTCAAGACTCACTGACGTGATACGGAAAAACAGATGCAATAAAGAACAGCATTGTAAACAAAAGCAGCCGGATTTCAGACTGCATTATTTTTTATAGCGAGCACGTTCCGTCCTCGTCCTATTTCCGTCTATGTGATTAGCGATCACTCACCGACTGAATTCGTCTCAACGAGAATCACCTTGAAGCGAGTATCTAATCCACATTACTATTACGAGTATTACAAGGTCATTTTTGTTTCTAGGCGTCGGGATTAACTCGGAAGCGAATAAAAATCACAAAACGACTTACAAACCGAGTACTTAATAAGTAAGTCACTTCGTTATGGAGTCGATTAAAAATTCCGAGGCTTGGCTCAAATTTTACTACTGACTAATGGCTATGTATACATGCACTCTGCATGTAGTGCAGACAGACACATGAATTTCCAACATGATCCACCGAGTGATCGAGCATGTAGTATTATTGCACAAATGTGTAGAAAATTGATGTTTTGCCTTTGAACGGTGAAAGAGGGATATAGGTATGACTTTTTAATGTTTGGTTTCAATAGAATTGACATAACATATCATCGTGCCTGTATTCCCTGAAGGATTAGGCAGAGGTGTTGATTGATGAACACACAGTTCGCCGGTAGGTTTAGGTCCCATAAAATTGGTGTTGAGCCTATTGCTATTAACCGAATACAAACATTAAATTCCGAGCTGCTACTGAGAATTAAAACCAAAAATCCAAACTCTGAAGTACCTGCTCCTGTGAATTTCATAGGAAAATACAATTGCTCGACTTGATCGAACTCAGGACCTTGAATGCCTATCACTGGACTAATGAGGCAATTTATTAAAATTGGAAAAATGAAATGTAATGCATTTATTTATGTATTCTAGGGTTTGATGGTTAGTACCGCGTAAGGTGGCCCCTACAGGTATAATATTATCGCGTAATATTGGTGACTGCACAATGTTATTGAACTTGAGGTGTAGTATTGATATCATAATATGGTAGTAATTATGTTGCGCGAATATTTCCTCGGCAACAACGTTTAAAATCGTTAAAATTATGCAACTGCACGATGCAATAGCCCGCGCCTTAAAGCATTATGCTGCCGCGTGCCAACGCTTTTTCTGTAACTCCTCAATCCAATTACCGAGCGAGAGCATCTTGAAATGTTGATTGAAGTTCTTTGCACCGTTTACCGTCACGACTATCGGATCAAGCTTCACTTGAAAGATTTTTCAGCTTTAAGATGTTTTTTAAGAGGAGCTTGTTACAGCTGCTTGTTTAATTACCTACATATCACTACATAGTATAAAACAAAGTCGCTGTCGCTGTCTGTCCGTCCCTATGTATGCTTAAATCTTTAAAACTACGCAACGGATTTTGAAGCGATTTTTTTTAATAGATAGAGTGATTCAAGAGGACGGTTTTAAGCTATTTAACATTACGCTACGACTTTTAGGAAACGGGTAACGCGGGTGAAACCGCGGCCGGGTCGCTAGTAATATATGTAATTAAACAACCAGTTCCACAGCTATAGATTGGACCTTGGAGAAAAACATAGACTACCTTCGTAAAAAAATGGCTCAAAAAGTTTGGACTGACAGTTGACCGAGACTTGAAAGTTTGAGCCTTTTTTGACGATAGCTGTGACAAAATTCATAGAAATTGGTTCAGCGCCTCAGGCGTGAAAACATAACAAACAAACAACCAGGCAGTTAATTTCGTGGTTAAATAGATAGGCCTCCGACAAGAACTCTATTTTACATCTGAAGTTACGAACGACAATGCATGATGGTGACTACGAAAAAAAAAACAAACCAGAATTAATCTAATACAGGGTGAAATTTAATAGACGCGACAAATTAAAATACCATATGATTCTATGTATAACAAAGAAAATTTAGAACACGTGATTAAGGAAAATAATTATACTTTTTCTATTTTTCGTCTCGTGCGCTGCTACTGCTACTTTTCTCGTGAATAGAATAAAAATGGTAAATGATAGTAAGTGCAAAGCGTTAATACTTCACGTAGTAACTATCTGCGTAATAGATGTCCGGGCGCGCCGCTCAAATATTTTGATACTTGCTTGAAATTATTTATTTGTATTTTTTAAGTTAAATACATGTCTACCTGTAGACAAGAGCTTAGTTTGCATCATCTAAGATAAAAAATAGAATATTTTTTTATATTACATTGATGTTACATTTTAAAATAATTAAGTAATGATTATTGAACCTCCCATTCGATTTGAGCCATGTTTTCAAAGGCACACTGTATTTAAAATAATATATTCATCCTGAGTATTACCAAGTTTCAGTATAAATAGTTACTCTCACAGTAAACCATCACAGAAGATGATTATGTTTCATTCAATATTCACAACAAAAGACGGAATAATAATGTTACATCCTTCGCACACTTTATAATATGTAACTTAGGTATTTCTTGTAATCGATCAATCCCGCATAATTATGATTACCTTTCGTGGATGCACCAGAGCGAATCTAGCGAGGATGTTCGCGCCAGCACCCACACCGAAACCGATGAACGACTTGATCCCGAAGTGTCCCAGCACGTAGTTTAGCTGATTAGCCAGCTCGTCCATGGTTGGGTAGATGTAGCTGCAACAAACGGTCTACAGTTACCCTTTGAATACCCTGAACTTACTTTATTAATGACGCTGAAATAAATTTGTACTAGTAGGTATTATAAGATAGGTTTTATAGTACTAATAACGTAAGTATTTTTTTCCTAGTAGGTGTACTGAAAAATGTGGAAAATATAAATCGCCCATGCCGCGACATCAATTGGTCATTACAGTATCTCCAGTCATATAGTTTCGCCATGATGAGTAGATGAGCGACGTTAAAATTATTTTGCGACGCACATGATAGATAACCTGATCTCCAATAAATAAAAGTATTGTGTCTGCGCCTACTACTGAGGTATAAATATGTATATTTGGAAAAATAAAAGAACTTTATTTAAATAGTTCACCGAATAAAATACATACTTACAAAAATATATTTTTAATAATTTTTGTCCCATATATATTGTACAGAACCCTAACTTCTAACTTGAACTTGACCAGACTTTTAGCCAACTGTGCTTTATGGAGGGTTATTTACAAATTATACATATGAGAGAACCATCCCGGAATCCCAAAAACTGTTTTGAATTGTTTGTGATCTTTTCAAATTATGCATAAGGAACTACCAATCATAACATTTAGGGATTTCTTTGTGTTGAAAAGTTATTAATTTATACAAAACGGTTTGGTGCCGGTCTGACAGCGACCAGTATTACATAACACTGCGGCAGAAAACGGATGAAATATGTAGAATGCAAGTAGGCTCCAGGGGCCGAACCCAACGCTGACACCCAAATGAATCGGTTAACTTAGGCGCAAGTAGTTATTTTGTTCATGTTGAGCATCAAATTTGTATCGATAGGTATATTGATATCATCGTTATCGATATTGCCATTTAAACTATGGCTCCAAGATGTCGCTGATATAATGGACCTATATCAAAGTTTATGATAGAGTCTTAACTACATAGACTATGCGACGATGACCGCATCGTTCCTAAAGTTTAATCGCTGCGCGCCGCCACCTTATACAGTGGTTGCAAAATGTAATCTGGGCTTCGCAGACTTGCCTTCTAGGAGATGACATTCTCAGAATAAAGCCGCGTTTGATGACAAGGATTAATAATAGTGCAGTGGACGTACCAGTCCGTAAGCAGATCTGCTAAGAACTTACGCTTGTAATATCAGCTTTGGACAGCGTAGTACAATTATACAACTTACATACCTATAAATTCAAAAGCTCACCACAGCAAAATGTTTCAAATATTATATAATACTTATAATAATATGGCGCCAAAAATGTGCCATTTTTATTTTGATATACCTAGTGTCACTCTCACAATTGACACGAATCTAAAAATGTCTCAGATAAAATCCATCAAGCCGTTTAGGCTACAGAACATGACAAAGAGATACATTCATGTGAAAAACTTACCCCTCCTTCTGTCGCAGTCGGAAAAAACATTAATCACCGTTTTAGCTTCTTTGGTTAGTCTATTATAAGTATACCTAATGCTTGTGTAGTTGCGCATCCTCATACCTACTGAATATTCTTCAATCTTCTGTTATCAGAAACTGAGCTAAATGTAGGCTAGTACCTACCTACGCGTATGGCATGAAATAGCGGGGTGGATGGAGGGTTTATCAAAGCACGAAAATGTCGTGGCGTAACAATTTTCCACCTAGTGATTTCCTAAAGTCCCGAAGGATTTAAACCAGTATGACCAGACGTCGTCAGGCGGGAACCATCGCGCCGCCGTCATGTTGTAGTAGGTATACTGTTCTATATCGAGCGCCAGTTTGTTACATAACACTGCGGTACGAGACCTAGTGCCGATTCTATTCCGCCTTACAAATAACCGAATTTTATTAAAATAGTACGTCATCGTCATGATTATAAATGTATTAACTTTAAAATCAATGGTTTTCTTAGTAATTAGATTACTTCCACGCACTAAACGTAAAAACTAAACATTTTTTTTTTCAATTCTTAAATTTCCCTGTAAGTAGGTATAATATATTATACTAAAGCCGTAAAGTGTGAATTACAGTATATACATCTGTAGGTAGCTACTGCTGGTGCTACAATGTATAATTTGTCATTCGCGGAGTTGGCGCCGATGTGTCGCGACGCCCCATTATTGCAGTTTATTCACATACCCTCCACGGGGAAGACTGTTTATTGTCATTTCATTACTCATTGCTTTCACTGGTGTCACTGTTAATTTAGTTAAGTGATTTAGTCCATGTAAGGAGTAAAAGTACTTAATTATATACGTAGGTACTTATACGGATATATATTTTATATAATTATACATTAGCTGTACCCCGCGGTATCACTTGCGACCTAAAGTGATGCTCTCCCCCTTAAAATGAGATAACCCTTTTTCAGTGCTCGTCTGCAATACAAAAGGAGCCAGTATGCAAGCTTTCAGGGATTCTTCACAGCTGACACTACAGGAGCTAGTCCTGTAGTTTCGGCTGTGCGTTGATACGTCAGTCAGGTTCTTCTTTTATTTATATAGAAGATAGAAGATATATTTATATAGATATAATTATAAACTTTGATCTAAGTATATCTATTTTCGGATATTTGCAGGAAATAACATAAATTCGTAATTATATCCTTGTCCAATGACATTATTAAGTTTAAAAGAGATTGTTTTATCTAAAAAGTTATTAATTTGTAGGTAATTATCTTATTTCACAAATTAATTTTCTCCTACAGGCAACGAAAATACCTGTTTAATGTTCTTTCTAAGAACGGGGAAACGAGTAGATAAAGGATTCATATCCTAATGTTTACAACACGTGAAAGGCGTCTACTAGTCTAGAGCGATGTCTGCTATTTACACGTTCGCAGACGAGAAAAACCTCGCTGTTGGATGAGGATACCCACTACTCACTAGGAATAGGCACTTCACGGTTTGTTTCTTCAAAACGTGGAAGAAAAAAGTTGAGCTTCATTTTAATTTAATTAGTTTTCTTTATTAAACAAAGAAAGAAATATAAAATACTCTAAGCAAGCTTGCTCTATCGTCGCCTAGCATCAGGTGAAATAATGATCGAATGCAGCCAATAGGAAGAAATTCTGTTAAACTTTTTTTGATCAAGACTAAGAAAAATATTACGATTGATAAGGAAATGTAATCGAGGACTTATTTGCGAGTCCTAGAAAATTGTCATCCATACCAAGTTAAGCTCATACTATTTTATTAGTTGGCAATATGGTGACCATCTGTATCCCTCCCAAAAATGAGGTGGATCCAATAAGATGATTTTCCATTCAAATTACTGTTTATCTGTGTTTTGACTAGACAAGTAGTTAGGAATCTACACAGGAAGCAAAAATTGTTGGAAGAATAAGAATTTGTTTTTGTAGATTAACGATTTAAACGAATTAAAGATTTTTTTGAATTGGTAGGGTTAAAGGCCGCCTATATTTTCCAGCCCGCCAGCAGAATGTATATTTATACAACTACTTAAGGCAATATTGTAGTTTTAGGTGGATTAACTATCAAAAGGAAACACAAATATATGTAAATTTAAATTCTTGTAAGTATAGAGGATTGTATCTATATGGCGACGCATGACTTTTCATAATGAAAGGCAGGCAGACATTTTGCTACTCGCGCCCGAGGGGTTACTAATGTCCCATCGACCTTTTTTTCAACCTTAAGGTTGATATCAATGTTTTTTATAAGGGAACTCCTTCAAAATGTTTCCCTTGATGGCGATATCGATAAGGGGCGATTTTTTATAAGTAACTTTTCTTAATTCCACAAATGCCCCAATTGTGAACAATACTTGGTATCACTGGAATGGTTCAACTCGATACTGAAATATAAATCTGTAGGACGGACCTACTTATATAATGCACGGCACGTTTGCTGCAATATGATAAAATTACAATATTGAGTACACTGTCCTTTGGTTTCCTAGCAACTTGGTAGTACACACACAGCAAGTTTTATACATAATTTTTTTCCGTATCTATCTAACGCACACTTCGACAAGCTATCAAGGTACTCGTACTGTCTTGTACTGTTATTTCCTGTATTTCATGCATACGAAAAACAAAATACGCTCAGGTGCGACACACAATCTCTTTATTTTCTGATCAAAGCGCCGTCTTCTTTATATATATTAAGCATTTTTATAACATTCTTCCTATGCGAAAAAATGAACGTAGAAAATCTCCTTGGCCTTGATGTTATGAATTTTAATGTGGGTCTGTAACGTTTCATATTATTATTATTACTTTTTAAAAGTTCCAAGACACTAATGATTTTAAATATAAAATTCGGTTTTTTTACTGAAAGCGAAATTAAATTCAAAATTGCTCGTAGTTTTCATGACATTGAGAACGGCTGCAGTAGTTTGGAAAACTTTAACGAAGAGATTCTGAACAGTAGCGGGTGTATACAAGTATTCGCGTTGACCTCGAAACTTGTTTGAAGACGATTCTAAATAATACCAACTAAGTACTATTTGCAGTGATGCTTCCAGATATAGCGTCTCCGCTCCCGAAGGAAATTATCACCAATTAGTAATTGCTCTGCATTCTAAAATAACGATAGTAAAACTCACATTAACTGCTGCTTTAGGTCTAATTCCTAGCGCAATTAAAAATCGGTCGAAAGTATTAAATAATGTATGTAATTAATGTATAATGTGTAATTAATGTATAATGTAGCATCTCTCTAAAATAACAAAAATACAGTCGAATTGAAAACCTCCGCCTTTTTGAAGTCGGTGGAAAAGCACCATCTATACCGTTTATGTACCTACTTAAAAAGGTTGTGTGGAATTAAAATAATAAAGCAGTTATTTTAAGGAAGGAATATAGGTAAGTTCTGCATGCAAAAACATACTAATTTGGGAGACTGAAGATAAGTAACAATCTTCTTTGTCTATGCACGCTTCAAATTTTTAGTCAATAGTACGTCGTCAAGATATGGTATTTATATACGCTTATTATCGTATATACTCGTAGTATACCATATAGTCGCTTAACTCAAAATAGTAAAATTATAGGAGACCGCGAAAATGTGATCATTAATTAGGGCCTTGGTAATTATTGGTAATTTTATCAAGTTTTATTTACATTCTCTCAAAAATGTATCGGGAATGGATGATTTGTTTATGGCTCCAAATTGAATTATTTGTTTTTTTTTTTGTTGTTGTTAGATTGGTGTAACTGTTTTCCATTTTGGCGCGGAGTTTGAATTGCATCTGTTACAAATTTAGATTAAAAACAGTGCTAATATTAGTTACATCATAATCTAGTGTGTATTGCGAATTTCATAATAGACAAAAACATCGGACAGAAAGCTTGTCTTAAATTTTGCATCACCAATGGAATTTCGTGTTCGGAGTCACTGAAAATGTTACAAAGGCTTACGGTGAATCGACTTCATCAAAAACACGTGCATATGAATGGTACAAGGCGTTTAAAAGCGGTCGGGATGGAAGATTTGCCTCGCTCTGGTAGGCCATCAACATCTTCAACTGAAGTTAACATCGTAAAAGTGAAGGAAATAGTGACTGAAAATCCTCATTCAAGTTTGAGAGAGATAGCCGCTAATCTTTCTGTGTCCTACGAGCCGATCCGTACCATTTTAAAAAATTACTTGGGTATGAACCATGTTGCCGCTCGGGTAATCCCAAAAGACCTGAATTTTCTCCAAAAACTCAATCGCCAAGAGTCGCTGAGGACATGCTAGAACGAGTCAATTCCGACCCAACATTCATGAAACGCATTGTTACTAGTGACGAGATGTGGGTTTACGAGTTTGACATAATACAACAAAATAATCAACAAGCTTCAGAGTGGCGCCTTCCACCTGAAGCGAAACCGAAAAAACCACGCCAAAGTCGATCAAAAGTCAAGGTCACGTTGACTGTTTTCTTTGACTATCACAGTGTTGTGCACTCGGCATTCTTGCCGGAAGAGCAAACGGTGCCAGATTTGCGGAAAGAAAATTTTTGGAATTTGCACCACGATAATGCCTTCGCACAAGGCCATCATTGTGAATTTGAAAACGAATTTTTGACCAAAATATCAACAAATACCATCAAGCAACCACCTTACCTTATTCACCAGATATGGCTCCAGCAGACTTTTTTCTTTTTCCTAAACTTAAATTACCACTTTTTCATTCGGTAGAAGACATAAAGGAGAATTCGCGGCCAGAACTGAACTCAATTCCGAAATAAGCGTTTAAAAAATGTATTGATGATTAGAATATTCGTTGGCGTAAGTGTATCGTTTCTGAACGAGCATACTTTGAAGGCGATTAAATAAATGAATGAATAACTAACATTTTGTGTATTATTGATCTTTTCCCGATACTTTCTTGACAGAATAGTAATAATAAGTACACTAATCTGTAAAACTAAAATAAATCTATAGTTCTAAGAGATAAAACCATTATTAGATTTTATAAAAGGCTATGCATAAGTGTAACTTGTTTCGCGTTTATTTCCTAATAGGTCAGTTATAGGTAAGTAATGGAACAATGTTGTAGAATAATTCAACCAGTTCTGTAGTAATTCAACTGGTTCGGTTTGGTTGGCACCGAGGTCTACGCCATTGATGTCGAACTCCGATTTTGATTTGGTGTCGAATTTCTTGCCTACTTTACGCAGCGTATAGACGTCATCGTCAGTTATATCTATTGCTAGAACACGATTTTCATTATTATGTAGGTACCTAGGTAATTTTATTGTGTTTGTACTTTAAGCTAGGGCAACGTAACGTAAGTGGGTCAGAGGTGGGTAATTAGCGTAGGTTGGGTGAGTTAAAAAGGTACGGGGAAGCTTTAGTTAAGTATGGTGCACGAACATATGCGCCATTAGACTGAAAAAATAGTTTCCTTAAAAGTTAGTTTTTATGGGACTAGACATTTTGAAGAATTTATTAAAATTGTTAACCTCTATTGGTGCTTACTGTATTGTTCAAAAATTAAACTTATCTAGTCTGCTGTCCCTTTCTAGTAAAAATATGGATAAGTGAAAGTCTGATTCACGTAGGTACCGAGGCCTTCGTTCGTAAAACGTTTTAAGTGGTATAACTACAAATGCTAAATCCAAACTCCGAGGTGTTAGGCACTGAGAATTCTATAAAAACTAAAAACACTTCTAGACCTGGAAAACGAACCCAGAACATCTACTGTAAAAGTCGCGCTTAAGACCAATAGGCTAAGGATGCATATAATGCAAGGCAAAGGAAAAATGAAAGACCTATCCAAAATTATACATTTATAATAATAGTAGATTAAGTAGGAAGTGACGTAATAATACAATGCGAAGTTATGGTTTGGCATAGCGACCAACATAACGAGGGACCCATCCAGTATGAAGTATCTGTCGGGATTTCATCGAGGCCGGATGTCCCGGCGGCAGCGGCTTAATGAATGCTCCACCAGACGACGCAGATAATAAGTCCATTGTAAGGCCGTGTCAAGTCTAATAGGGTCGCGATTTGCGAGTAATCATTTCCTCAATTTATATAAAAGACACATCATTTTTTTAAGGGCACATTATAAAGTATTTTTTATAAAGTATAACAGAACAGACTATAGGTACTAAATACATATTATTTATTATAATTTTATTTTTATTTTTAGAAGAAATTCTTTCTTTGGAAATACTAGCTGCAATGGGCTGTTTTATCAAGACATTTTTTCTTCTTTTTAAAACAACAACAACAACAGTCCCCGTGTCATGGAGCAGCGGACCTCACAAACATAATCAGTGGCGGCCTGAGGGGGTGGGGTGTCATGGGGGTCATGACCCCGCCAATATCGTACCTATACGTTTAATTAACAAACCTCCGTAACTTAGTCACGACCTACCTACTCTCCAACTATGACTACCCCAAGTCTTTGTACCTACTCATTATTTTCAGGTGCGGTCCCAGCGCACCTGAAAGTAATGAGAAGGTATAACCAAAATGGAAACAAAGATCCGATAATTTTCCATAATTTTTATGTTATTGAAGGCCGTTTTTCTTTTTTTTTATTTGAAGCGTCGGCGGATTTCTCCTATGGTTATCGACGGGTGTCGGACTGTCGAACATGTGGTTCGGGTTTCGAAACCCACTCATTGCATTACCGATGTGAACTCACTCGTAACACAAGCATTTAGCTTACCACGAGGGGTTAACAAGAATACTAGTAATGTGCGACCCACATTGTTAGTAAACTTTAAAAAAGAAATATTTACCGTATCGGGGGATGACGATACAAGTTGTCATTCGAGAAAGAACTTAACATTTGCCTTTGCCATTTTCATCCCAATGAAGCGAGACGATGATGATAATCCAATAAAATCCATTTCAGATAACAAACGTTTCACAATAGCTGTCGAATAATTGTTAATTCCTGGCGATTGACGCGGATTACGAAGAACACTAGAGGAAAATCGTGACACTATGAAAAACCTCCGACATCGCCATCTTGGCTCGATTTACATCAAACATAGGTGAGAACACTCCCGACTAATACACCTTACACAAAAAAAACAATTAAAATTGGTTCATCCGTTCGGGAGCTACGATACCACAGACAGACACACACACATTGTTTTTGCGTCGGGGGTTAAATATAACTTATTTTGTTGGCTATTCAAGTGATATTTCATAAAAGGCTATGAAAAAGTACTTAATCAAATTAAAGTTCCATATATAAATACATGGATTTCTAATGAGTTTCGAACTATTGCATTTTAAACTCATTTCCGCGTTCGTACATTCTTACTAAACATCTACAGATGTGTAGTAGAGATGCATGAAATGCATACGGCTATAAAACTAGCCGCGAATAGTTTCTGATATATGAGGATATGATCGCAGTGTATCTGCCTAGTGAGCGAAAGTGCCAGCAGAGGAGGCTGGATTCTTTAGACGTCAGCATTACTGAAATTTTCTACAGAACAATGTAAGTATATTGTTGTACTTGCTATTCATTATTTCATAACTATTAACAAATGTTAAGCCATTTTTGTAGTCAACTACAATTACCATAATTATTATGCCGCATTAATGGCAATATTATTAGGTATGCCGCGTTTTGTTTAAGTAACTCAAGTATATGTAGAAAATGAAATTCCTAATGAGGGCAACGTTTTTTCAACAATATTTTGTCATTTTAAAATTCAAGCATATCTAGACAGACTACCTACATAGAAAATGAAATGGTGACTAACTTCTAATATATTTAAAAGCCCGTTTTACAGAAAACAGTTGACCATACACTGGATGAGAAGTGCTGAAGATTGGTCTTTTTGGCGTTCACTGATGATGATGGACCTTTTCAATAAAAGGCTATAACGGTCACTTTACATGTTATTGAACGAAATACTGCGTATGTAAAATATGAAAAAAGTTTAGTAATTGTTTCCAGAGATAACGTACTTTTTAGGTAGATGTTTATACGGGGCGAGTTTTAAAATAACCTTAGTAAAAAAACAGAACACGTTATTGAATCCAAGCGATATATTCAATGGATGTAGGTCAAGTAATTTTGAGTTATTTTTACATGCTTATCATGAATTTATTATATGCTCGTGTTTTCTATTTAGAGTTCATGTATGTATAAATAGAACTGATTGTGTATGAATTGAAATCTATATTTGATACAGTCAGTTATGATAGATGTAGGATTTAGATGAGCTTGTGCTAGTAGTGTGTTTACTTAAAACTTTGTGAATTATTCGTAACTTTCGTAAGAGCCTGAGGGTCTTAAGTCACCAATAAACTTAGCTTACGTAAAGCCATGGAGATGCAGGTCAGCCGCTTAAGTAAATAACTTGGTAGGAATAGTCATGTCAAGAATGTCGACCGTTGACGAGGTTTATAACATACACGCATTGTTTACCCACAAGATGCTAGGAGCATTCCAGCGAAGTCAACTTAACTACAAAGACGTTTGGGCCACGTTTATATAGATGGCAAAATAATTTAAAACGTTCTTAAACATTGTGAACATTTTTTTATCAATTTCGACAAGAATTAAAAGCAGGATTTAAGAAAAGTGAGAACGAAGTCTATAGATATTAGTGCTTGGTATGAAAAGATTTTAAAGTTTAATATTGTTGCCACGAATAAAAATCATCAAGGCCTCAAGTATTTTGGGGGAGAGGTAGGTGAGAAGACATGAAAAGTTGATTGGGAGAGGAATCTTTAATTTAGGGAGGAGACTGTAAAGGTCAAGAAATGGATTATTGTTTGGACAGTCAAAAAAAAATGATATAGAGTGCCTTCGTCTATTCCGCATTCACAAATAGAGGAATCCCTAACACGGATTTTTTGTAAAAAGACAGGTGAACATTGTTTATTGTCGGTGCGTAGCAACTGATTCCGCTCATGACAGCTGTCAATGTCAGAAGGTGAATGCTATGTAAGTAATAGGGATAGATAAAAAAAACTTGTATTAACTAAATAGGTAATTATAGCCATTACGGAAAAAAGCCTCTTTAGTTAACTGATCCCGCTCTGAGTCCATTAATTTAATGTTATTATTTTGTCAACTGGTCCCGCTTTTAAATAAGGCAAAATTCGATTGTATACATATTTTCTAATTTGTGTACAGGCGTGCGGAAAGGGTTTAAGAAGAACTATAAAAATGAAGTGCATAATGGCCATAGGTACTTTTTTTATGGGATAGGGGGACAAACGAGCAGACGGGTCGCCTGATGGTAAGCGATACTTAAAGCTTTCTTGCTCATACAGGTGCATGCCAAAGTAATAAGGTTATGTCAAGGATTGCCACGCGATGTTGAAGGTCCATCTTAATTCATTTTGACGATTCTACGAAAAAATATTAAATAGTTGGTACTTTCTAAGAAAATCAAAATATTCAACTGAAAATTTATTTAAATAACTTTTTGTTTTAACAAATAGTAAAACCGCCTTCAAAAACATAAAAATAATGCAAACCTAAAACAGTTTCGGAAGTCGGTGGCGAAAACAAAAGTTCAAACCAAATGGAAGGCACCGACTTCCAAAATGTTATTTTATGTTTGCATTATTTTTATGTTTTTGAAGGCGGTTTTACTCTTTGTTAAAAGTTATTTTATTTTTATATTTTTAGTAGCGATTAAAATTTTACGCATACCTAGACGACGATATCATTTACGTGTTATTGTCCTTTTAACACCAAGCGTAACGAATGAGTAATGAAATGATATGTGCGCTCATCCCTTCTTGCAGGAGACAAGGTTTTTAAACTGTGATTTGTGTGATTTACTGGATTTGAATGCGTCTGCGGCTTCGTTGTAATGTCTTGGCGATCTTAAATGACACATTCTCAGTGTCATTTAAGATTGTCATTCTCATTCTCGGTGTCTATACAAATTATAAAATTATGAAACGGGATCAGTTGACCAATTAGAAATATACCTACATTAGGTCCACTGAGCCCGTGGGACCAGTACGAGCGGTATCAGTTAACTACGAGTAAAGGGGCGGAAAAACGAGAACACAAAGTGAAAAATATTATTATCTACGTAGGTACCTACTTTAGACGTCTTTGTGGAAATGCTAATTTCGTTCACGCGCCGAATACTAATGTAATATTACCCCTATATCGATTTCGAAGAGTAAACTTAAATTAGCGAATCACAGGCGGTAGAAGAGATTTTGTCGGACCGGGAATTTTTGAGACGACATTAATTGAGTGCCAAAACATCACTCCAAAAAACCGATTTAACAAGACGTCGATATGTAATGTGGGTTATTTCTAAATTGGTACAGTATTGGTATCAGAAACTTATAGTTTGAGTTATTGAGTTGAGTTTAGAGCTTACTGGGTCACGAAGGTTATAATTTCTTGAGCATATGACATGTGAAAATGAAAAAGACTGTTAGCGGGACAAGAAGGCATTATTCAAATAGTATTACTTGGACTTAGTAGGTGGCGTGTGCCGTTCAAAAAAATCAATACAACCCGCACGCCCTGACTCGCTCGCGCTCGCAAGGACACCGAATAACTAAACTAAATGTTACTAAATTTACGTTACTACGTTTATTTTTTCAAGTTCAGATTTGTAAATCCCTTTTAAATATTATCTGGTTACTTTTCCAGATTCTTAAGTTGGGGAATTGGCGTTACTGGCTGTTAGCTTATTACATATAAAAGTGCTATTCAGATAATTTACATTATCGTTCCCTAGTGACTGCTACAATTAATTACTAAGGGGACTTAGGCATGGCCATGCTTTTATGGAAGCTTGATTAAGATTGCCGTGTGAAGTGTGATGTATGTAATTTGAGCGCAATTTGATTTTTTTTAGCCACTAACCTATCCACTACGGGTCCAGAAGAACGCGAACGCCAGCACCAGAGAGCGGCCATACGAAAAGATACGATTTTCATGTTAGGGTCATGATAGTAGTTTATTTATAGTATCGTATGGATGGCGGGACGGTATCTGTTCTGTTACCACACGTGATACCGCACTTGCTATTAGGGTGCTATGTAATGTAACATTATATTAGTTGATCAAAATAACAATTAATAATAAAATAATTTTATAAACGGATGGTGTTAAATTTCGAATTTGCTATTCAATTAAAAGCCACATAATATTATTTAAGAAACAACAATCATATTACAAAAATATTTAGCATACGTAATTTGTTACAATTATTCTATAGAGGTACATGATAGAAGCTGAGTGTTTTGTTTATTCATTTTTATTCTCCTGTGCCAACCCTATCAAAATAGGTATAAATTTTGCTCGCTTTTTAGACGCTTTCACGTCTCCGTTCCGTTTCTTTACTCCTGTGCCCGAAGAAGACTCTTACTTTGTCTTTTCAAATTCAATTCTTATAAGTCCAACAGGCGGATGACATCATTAAACAAAAATGAATAATTACTACGCTCCATTTATGCCTTAATTTCAATCTATTTACAAATAGTACCTACTTCTCTGTTTTCATATCGAAATTTCGATATGAATATACTCGAACTGTCGTAGCACAAACTACTTGGAGAAAACGAGTAGTATTTGCACCAGGTTTAATTTATAATTTGGTGGTAATTTGTAGAACTACTTTGCTAGGAGGAACTGTTTGTGAATGCGAACAGTGTTTATTAAAAGGGAATTGCGAAAAGGCCGTTTTAGTATATAAAAGCCGGTCATTTGAACATGTTAATTTGCATGCAACCTGTTATAGTTAATCTGGATTTATGTTTACCCCCCATAATTATGTTATTTAAATCCATTAGTGATGCGGACCACTAAGTAATGGATTAAAACTGAAAGCTGTATACGGGAAACCTAGATTTTATTTATCAGGATGTGCATACGATGATACCCAACATGTGCACATACGTTATTTTTTTAGTAAAGGAAAAAGTTCAATCGCGGGCAGGATTCGAACCTGCGTCTTCTGGTTTGATATACCAGACGCTCTGACCTCTAAGCCACCGCGAACCCTACCCGCATGATTTAAATTTTGCCTTCACATTCTGAATTTACGTCATAAGGTGACGTTGGTGACATCTATGAGAGGCAAGTTACCTTACTTCTCAACCGACACGACTTACTTTACAGTTAGTTCAGTGTCGTACGATGCCACCTTACCTTTTAACTATCTTTTTGTGATTTTTTTGCATTTTCCATGCCTGTACCTGCGTCTTCTGGTTTGATATACCAGACGCTCTGACCTCTAAGCCACCGCGAACCCTGATTGAATTTTTTCCTTTACTAAAAAATAACTTGATAATCTTAGCATGGAAAATGCAAAAAAAAATCACAAAAAGATATGTGCACATACGGCTAAGAATAAGGAGATTGATTATGACGACGCTGATAGAACTGTTATTAGTGTTTAGTTGTAATTAATTTTATCCCGCAACTTACTAACTGTTCTAATGAACACGGTTTCTCCCTTTATCGTTAATTAAGATTGAAGTTTTTGTTTCAATACCGAACGGCTTGTTGCACAATTACTGAAAAGAGGTCCGGACTTTCTAGCACACTTAGCGCCATAATGAAGACTTCTTTGAGTTTCTACAGATATTATCCATTTTAAAAGTACCTACCATGTAGGTTTTAACATAGCATAATGACAGACGTTGAGTTTGCTCAACTTAAAAATAGTGAAAAAGGACCCGATTTAATTCTACAACGCAAAGGACCTATAATATAAGCCCTTCTATCTACAGGAGACGGGTTAAATTTGTCTTTTAATTAACACTGCACTAAGTAGCATTACTATTTGCATCTCAGGTCAATTTCGTTTTTATTTCATACAACCGTCACACTCATTACACTTTGTTTAGAAACTTATTTAAAAATCTGATTCAATCACAAATTCCTTAGCTGACTCTTGTCGCTTCGCAAGACTAACCCTAGATAGATATTCACTTCAATGAATTTTCTGCACAAAGCTAAATTCATTGAGTATTTTCCATTAGGGCTGCGGAACCCTTACATTGGGGGGGAGCTGACTGTCGAGAATGCCCTGGATTCCCGACCTGTTTAAAGTTATTGCGTTCCAGGCTTCTCATTATGACGCCGGCTTGCCAAGGCAGGCAGCATGGCTGCACTGCTCACAAAAATATAAAAAGAAACCACTCGTAAAACAGCCAGGTGTGTAACTTGACCTATTCCGTTTTATCACATTTGTTTAAGTCGCATTTCATTTTCGTCTATTATTATTCCAATTTGGACGAGTCAAAGTGTATTTACATCAGACATCATCACGCATTTAGTAATACAGTTTACAGGTACTCGAAGTAAAACCTTATGTGCAGAAGTTATAATCAAGCTGCGTATGCCTAAAATTTGTTCCTTGGCAGAGTTTTGATCAGAATCTTAATAAATTTGACTTATTTCAGACGTAGACTATAACGAGGTTCACGTTTTAGTGGGTGCTCATGTTATATACGGTCAATATGTCACGTAATTAACTTCAGTAATTCAGGGTCGATAAGGCAGCCAGAGCCAGTGTCGATACTATTGTGATTATATTATTTTAAATTTTGTTATTAGAACATTTGTTGTAGAAAAACATCGATAGACTAAGAATCATTCCTTCGTGGAATGATTCTCGATACAAAAGATAAAAATATCCGAATAGTTTGGAGGCCTGTCTACATTCATTAATTATTATTAGTTACTGGTGGTGGATACCAACACAAATTAGGAAACAAACTGACCACGACAATTAAGTAACAGTCTAAAGCCGGTCTTAAAATCATGAGAGCAATCTTTTAAAGGTCCACCCTTTTTGAATTTGAAAAACACTTAAATTAACATAAAATGTATATAAACTAATATTCAATACCTAAATACCACAAGTCAAAGAAAATAATCGATTTATTGATTTTCAAATTACTTTTGAACTCAGAGTGGATTTGTCTAGAAAATTATTACAGCGCAGGTAATAGCTGCAAATAATTTTGTTTGACGACGGCACGTCCTCAATTATCCACAGGAGGGAGGGTGATATCACCAATAATAATTTGGTAGATGCGCTGTTGACTGCAATAAGTATGGGTTATCAAAATATACGTATACTCTTGTATCTGTCCACAGGGTACGGTTTAAATTGCATTAGCAGCTACCTCACGTGTTAAATGGGCGAGTTACACATGTATGTGCTAAGTGATCTTAGCGCAATAACATGAATATTTACCGTACTCATTAACTGCTTTATTGTAAATACTGTGAGTTCTATACAGCAAAATTTGTTTGCAACAGTTGTAAAACGTGTATATTTCAATTCTTTGTTCGGTAAAGCGAAGCAGTAAAGACTAGACAAGACAAATATTCGAAATTCTGTCGAAAAATCTGCGAGACACAGGTCATGCAATTAAATTGCACAGTCGGTAAGGGATGCTGCACACTTGTTCAGTTTTCCACATTCGGTTCGGCAGTATTTGTAGAACCTAGCTACTAGCTGACCCGGCAGACTTCGTACTTTCATATTTATTCAACTTTTAAACCTTCTCTGAACTTCCACAATTAATTCAAGACCAAAATTAGCCAAATCGGTCCAGCCGTTCTCGAGTTTTAGCGAGACTAACGAACAGCAATTAATTTTTATACGAGTATACGAGTATATAGATAACCTTCGTGTTTGGTTTGAAAATATAAATGTTACATAACAAAACCGGAGTACCTAGGTACCCAATTTAAACGAGAAGCGTGCGTACCTAATATTTTAAATTAATTGGCAGAACATTTATACACTAATTTAAAGCCAACGAATATGAGTATTTTTAAAATTAATGTGGATTTTTTTCGTCCCTACGTAAAATGTGAACGTTTCTTTTCAGTTTTTAGCCAGGCAGGCGTATAATTGACCTTTGTTGTGGTGGTTAATGGCGTTGATATCATGACTCAGAAGTGTATTATGAACTGTCCTCATTACTGAATATGGCAAACAATTATGACTATCTATTATATACTGTTTGCATTTTAAAGCGGTTCTGTTAATAAGAATGGTTTTTGACTGTCAGTACAAAACAACAACAACCTTAACTTGCAATATTCTTAAACTGAGCATACAGGAATCTAAAAACAAACCTAAATCTGAACTACTCAACTGGACCTATCGTGACTCAGAGGACATATTAGTAAGTATAAAATAGCACATTTTTAAAATTAAAATGAACAAATCGCCAAGAACTTAGCAATTTTCTTTATAAGCCTGTAAGTATTATGTTTGTACAGAGAATAACCCACCTGTAATACTAATATAATTTAAAATGCTAAACTAAATAAGGTTAACTCTTTGTTCGTAGTTCGTTCTTTGGCGTAGGTACCGCCATATCTAGACCGGACAATACATAATCATTAAGATTCCCACGATATAGGCTAAGCCTAGTGTAGAAATTTAAGTCTTAAGAAACCTACATGTAATTAATTTTGAAATAAAGGATTATTTATTTATTTATTAACTACCTTACCTAGTCTACCACTAGCGCAATGGATTGGCTTGGATAATTCGCTATTTGTATAAACGTTTACTTAATATTATTGAAATTAATTATTAATAAGTAATTGTCCACCAATCCGCAGTAGGCTAGTACGGTTGACTATAGCCTAACCCATCTCACTCTGACAAGAGATCGTGCCCAGTAGTGGGACAGTATATGGGTTGATGATGATGAATTGTTTTAGTTTGTGAAAGTTTATATTGTAAGTTTGTAGTAACACAACCAAATTGCGGACGTCCTTAAAAAGAGTCAGGTGAAGAGCATCTTAAACCGACGATCATGGCTGAGGAGGTTAGTGAACGTAGATGAAGCGAAAGTGGTGTGCCAGTATCATAGCAAGTGGAAATCTATAGTCTCTGCCTACCCCATATGTAAAAGTTTATATTGCTATATTGGAGATTATATTGTCAGGGCTCCAAACTTTATTATTGTTGGTAAAATGTACATGTGGCACTATACTGACGCCAATTTATTTTCATAACAATTATGTACGTAGGTACCTACGACAACAAATAAAACAACAGAAGACATAGAAATGACGTAGTCCACCTAGAGAACCCGTCTGAATAGCACCTGCGCGAATAGCACCTAGCCTAGTCCAGAAAGAGCATCTACCTATATTTTTGGCAGGTGCTCTTCGTGGATTAAAATTATTTTTACATTTTTATCCACGAAGAGCACCTATGACTCATTAGCCTAGTGCCGTATTTGTTAACAGGAGGTTTAAATGAAAGATATCGATAAAAAAACACTTGAACGTTTCTAATTTGTACGCATCATAGTTAATTTTTACTTTTGTAATCTCAGCATTCTTAAGAAAACTAGAACTATCTAAATGCAAATTGTAGGAATGTTAATATATATAAGTCTGCTTAAAAAACATGGCACTCTAAATTGACTAAGGATAAGTACTCACTCTTCAGGTAGACTTGGGGCGCCGTCCTCTTGTCCCGGAGCATTCACGTGGTACACGCAGAAGTTTTCCAAGAGAGCCCTCATATCCACGAAGTTGAAGAAGGGTTGGAAGCAAACATCTGTGAACATACAAAACAAAAAAGATTATAAGTCAAAGTCAAATGTTATTAATTTGCTTGATTAACTTCATTAATCGGTCATTAATGTTTGCATAAGCTGATTAACGACATTGTACTCGTATTGCATATCTACGTTTAGAACTGCGGAAGTTGCATAACAGGGAGAATCTTCTATATATACATATAAAACAAAGTCGGGTTTGTTACAACACTGTTATCTTGAGAACGGTAGAACCGATTTTTATGATCTTTGGTTTATTGGATTTGTCTTCTTCCCGAATAGCAGAATAACTATAAAAATATCGAAACAATTCACAAAAATGATCATTATGAAGAAAATTTATTTTCTCATACATTTTGTATCGGGAACGGATTGACAGACAGAAATAAAACACGGTTACAAATGAAGATGGCGTTGTTTTCTGTAATGTTGTCTGTTTTGGTAAGGCCAGTAGATGGGTCCCTGAATGGTTTAGATTCACAATTTGAGCCAGTAGGTGGCACCGTAATCGCGTTCTACGATTTTCTTATATAAGTACAGGGCTAGACATGGGAAAGGGATGATTGAGGTGACGGCTGATAGGGATGAATAGAAGAAAAGGACATGCTGCGCCGACCACAAATAAATTGGGACAAGGGCAGGAAGACGATTATACAGGGCAAGACAACTTTTGCCAGGCCCACAAGTACGAATATAAATTGAGAAACAATTTAGGTAGATGAATTTGCTAAACAGTTAGCCCACTCATAATTAAACTCATCAGCAAGTTATGTGAGCGCTGAGATTAGTTTTGTTATTTATGACAATGACCTTCACTTAACAAATAGTTTACTTTGAATCTATGTAGCGTTTATATAAATGATTAAAAGAAAAACAGTCGCTCAAGAATGATAACAACTTTGAACGTTTCAGCGAAGCTTATTATTACGAAATCGCAATGCAGCATTCGTGAACTCGCCCTGTATTACAAAAGTACGTATGATGTTCGCGATGCAGATCGCAAGCAGCCTTTGAGCGATATTTTCAAGTAGCAAACTTCTATCAAAATGCGTCATAGATGCCATTCTCCACATACGAAAATCGCATTTATTCACATACGCAGATTCGACCTATACAGACAATGCGCGTGTGCGCTTTTAGATACTTAAATGGGGCATTCAAATTGCCTTCAGGCGTCTAATACTTTAGTTAATGTTTCAATAATGTCTACGTATAGCGGTAGGATTAGGGAAATATATTAAATTGATAAATCAAGTCGTATTTTCGTTCGTTTGTAAATTAGATAGTAGCTTTAACATTTTTATTTTAAAAGTTTAGATAGATAGAATATTCTTTATCACGCACTAAAAACGAGTACAAGTTTATTAATCATAGAATGGTAAGTTTATTAGTTTATTTTTACGGTTAAAATAACAAATCGATTGAGGTACATGTTTCAGAGAGATAACTAGAACACACAGGCGAAGTCGCGGGCGGGTGCGATGATTTCATTAGAGTGATTTTAAAGGCTAATATTTTTGTAAGAGAAAAGAATAGCTTTGATTAGTACCAAAAAATAAAGGGTTTCCAGCGATAAAAATAGGATTCAGAAATGACGACATAATGTGGTTGTAATCAACGTGTTAGGTTAGTGTTATAGAAAACAATTAATTATGTTTCATTAATTCATTAAATAATTATCATTTCAATTGGGGCAATAAAATGCTGTATTGTATTTTAGAAATAAAGTAAGATAAATAGTAATTTGTAATCACTACAAATCACTACATAGTATAAAACAAAGTCGCAGTCACTGTCTGTCCGTCCCTATGCTGTCTGTACGTCCTTAAATCTTTAAAACTACGCAACGGATTTTGTTGCGGTTTTTTTAATAGATAGAATGATTCAAGAGGAAGGAGAGGATTCAAGAGGAGCTATTTAACATTACGCTACAACTCTTAGGAACGGGGCAGCGCGGGTGAAACCGCGGGCGGGTCGCTAGTACCTAAATAAATTGGGAACAAGGACAGGAAGATGATGATGAGTCACTTGCTACATTCGCCATACAGAGTAGGTACATGTTTGACAATGAACTACCACCAAAGGCAATTCAGTGATGTCTGTGTCACAGTATTAATGTTTGTTTGAGTAGAATTCAAGGATTATAAAAATTTAGAAAGCGCCAAGTACGCTTTTTATTACAATAAACTGTGCCTATTAGGTGATGCTCATAATAAAGGTGATAACCTTAGAAATCTGTCTTGGATAGGCATTTATTCATTGTAATTTTGGTCGGTTAAAGTTTTATTCTGATACTACGTGCGAGAAATTTGTAAGTCCCAAAGCAATTTGCTACTTTTGCAAAAAATAAACAAGTATTTTAGGATGGTGCAGTATGCTCCACAAGATATAACTGAAAATGGTGTTAATAAGATCTGGCGTCGTTTGACTTTTGTAAGGGGAATCGCTATTTATTAAAGTCATGTGTAGCGTCTTGCTAACTTTTATTTCATTAACTGATTTTTGTTCATAACATCAGAGAACGATCACTGTCACTAGATTCATATTAGATATAAAACAATTGTCTCTATCGCGTCTGTCTGTTTGACCCCTTAGTTCTTCGAAACTACGCAATGGATTTATTAGTTTTCACTATCATTTAGAAAAAATCTTCCGGAGGGATTGTGTGTAATATACGGTCATGCATATTATCAGTATATTGATAAACATGAAACCGAGGTGGGTCGCTAGTCCATCTATGAAATTAAACTTAAGCTTATGCAGCCACGTATGGCTGGAGTGCTATGAAATACAAGAGCATGATAAACACAATGCTGCCAGTACACTGTTTTGAACAAACACAAGGTAAAGCTCGCTACCATAACCGAGGTTCTCTAAAATATAGCTACCTATTCGTGGCATTTTTTTTAATTTTTATTATTAAATTGCGGCTTTAGTATCCCTGCGACCGCTGTCGGTCTATTGTGATCGCCACCAAGCTGGCATCGTGCACCAGGCTGGTATTCGTGGCATGCTATGCTGGATGTTACGAGATGATAGCGATGTTGATGAGTAGCAACTTTGACGCCTAAAGTACGATATATATTTTCAGTATTACCTATCAAAATAAAATAAAATGTAGGGTTAGGTAATAATAATTATGTAAATTGATCTACAATAAAATATTAAAATACACGTGGGTGCAGCTAATTCTATGAATATACATATTTCGTTCATGAAAACGGAACATTTAAAGTCATGTCACTATCACCTCATACGTGTTGATGGTTGTTTAAACACTTATCATAAATGTCATCATGTCAAAGTCAAAATGTTTTATTTCAATTGGACCCTAAAATAGGTACTTTTGAAAAGTCCATAAACTAGTTACTTCTCATACGGGTACCCGTATCAAAGTTCTCCCTTTGGTTTGAAATGTTTGTTTCATTTCAGACGTAAGTTACCACAACATACACTGAACATTTTGGTCACTGTATTTCTTAGAATTATTTATAGACAGAAACGGAACACTGAAGTAGGTAGCTAGTTCGTAAAGAGATGTGTACCTAAGTACTCTTCACTGAAAAATTTCGTGTTCCATGAGACCGTAGATATTAAAATATCAGATCATATCAGCTAATAGAAGTCCATTGCTGAACAAAGGCCTCCCCCAAAGACTTCCACAAAGGCCGGTTATATGCCGCCTGCATCCAAAGACTTCCACTACCTTTACCAGGTCGTCCATCCATCTATTGTCGTTCATGCTAACTACATACAAGAAATAAGAGGACGCGACGACGTGGAGACGTGATTGTGATTGTGAACCAGCAGAGTGTTGCTAAAGATTTTGGAAGCTAGATATTTCTCCGTTGTACATTTAGGTAATCAAAAGTAACAACGGTTTAGTTTTGCAAAATTTATATTACCAGACATCTTATTAATAGGTAAAACAAGTTCTTTTCTACTAAATTGTTCCTACACCAAACATTCATTTTAGGCATACCTAAATATTCAAACTTGTTTATCGATATGTCCAATGATCTGTACTAAAAACTAAACTAAAAATCTTAAATAAGGCTCGTTGTTGGTTTGAGTTTTTATACTAGCTTAGTATTAGGCCATGCACGCAACGAGAACGGTAGCTCTTGGTACTTCGCTAACGAGCAAAGCTTCGTCCAATTATTCGTTCCTAATACAAACCCACGAACAGTAAATTACGTGTTTTCGAGATACGAACTACGGTTGGCCATCATTATTAGGTACTGGATAGTAGGACCATTAGCGAAGAGGAGTAAAAGGGTATCATAGCGATGGTAAGTCGATAGTAACAAGCAATCAAGTGATGTGTCAGCTTGATTACTGTGGGCAGCGATGGTTGCTATCCGGTTACAAAAGCACACAGACGGCGGACCACGTCGTATGTATACGCGGTAACTGGGCAATTATAGAGCTAAGTGCGTTATTGCACATAAACAAAGCGTGTTTCATTGCTTGGTTCATTTCAGCTTTTATTAAATAACATGCTACACAGAAAACCGGTGCAGAACACGTTTAATTAATATTATTTTCTTTCTTCTTCTTCTTTCTATATGACAAGACTTAATACTGTCGAATTAGTTTATTACTTTATGCTATTGTTATTTAGGTACGGAAAGTTGCGATTAAAATAGACTAAATGATTTGTTGGCGAAACACGATGTACTTTCACGATATTGATTTCAATTTGTAACCATGTTTTCAGCCAATACATTTAATGTATTCATATTTTCCATGAAGAATTCGGGTAGTGATCTCGTGTTTCGTTAATAAAAAGTATTTATCATTGATATAAAAGGAAGACCGTTCGACTTGACGAGCCCAGTCTTAGAGTATGTATTTTAAGGATGATATTTTTTTTTAAATGACAGTTCTCGCAGTATCCAACAAACCCCGGGACACAGGGTTTGTTGCCTAAAAGAACTGTCACGGGGACTTCAGAAACATACAATTACCGGATATAAAGTACATTCAGACTCAGGGTATCGGTATCGAATCCGCGATACTGGGCGCACCTAGGGATGCCAGGTGTCCGGCTTTTTACAGTCATGTCCGGTCAAATATATACGTTCGGCTCGTTCGGCTTATGTTAGGCTTTTTATCCATCCCGCCCCGTCAAAAGATGTGAAACGAAAGCACGCGAGCGACTGAGCAACGCATTTTTGTTATGTAGTGAGTGTGTCCGTCTTTTTCTTATTTTCGAGCCTGGCAACTCTAGGTGCAATGGCAGTGGCGAAATTATGTTATTTACTGTTAAAATTAAGATTCCATTTAAATTAAACTGTTTCAAATAATAGCAAATCGATATTTCCACACAAAACGTGTTAATCAATAGCTCGTGGAACACAGACCGTACCTACATGGTACAACAATGTAGCTTGTAACAACGTAGTCAAGGTTGTGGATAACTGGATGCTAACACTAAAATTTGTTATGGTAAGGTAAAGTTAAATTTACAAAAAACAAATAAAGATGCGAATATGGTACTTGACTTGTGTTTAATATATTTAAAAAAAACAAGCTTAGTGAAAAACTAAATAAAACTATAATTCGTACAGAGAAAAATAATTTTTATCGACTAAAATACAAGCGTTTAAAGTTTCTAGTGGAGACTGAGATGGGATGCTCTGTTCTTTTCCCGTAAAACAAAGACTGAAGTAAGACTGACTTCGCATTTTGCTATAGCAGGTACGCTCTATGTCTAGCATACATTTAAAATGCTTATAAATTCTTTATTTTTCACCCGATTTATTATTGTTTTTGTTGATCGGCTCTATTTATGGTCAATGTTTTTATAAGGCCATAAAAAATGTCATCTAGCCTATTATTAAAGTGACACTATGAAAATAATGATTGGTACGCATACAGTATACAGTGCATTCGGTAAGTTTTCGCACAAGTCATGAATTATATCTAACTAGCGATCCATACGCGGTTTCACCCGCGTTGCCCCATTTCTAAAAGTCGTAGCGTAAGGTTAAATAGCTTAAAACCTTCCTCTTGAAATACTCTATCTATTAAAAAAAAACCGCTTCAAATCCGTTGCGTAGTTTTAAAGATTTAAGCATACATAGGGACGGACAGACAGCGACAGCGACTTTGTTTTATACTATGATATGAAGCATTTCAATTTCCAAATAGGTAGGCCCCTTCTTTCTGAAAACTTGGCTTGACTCGGTGCTGTGCATCTAGAAAAAAATACAACACCGTTTTTGAATCGGGAATTATTTGGTTCCGCTCTGAATTTGTATTTTGATTTGCTCCGACTTCTCTTACAATCTGGCGCTTTGATTTAATGAAAACGGTGGTTTGATTGGCATCAGCCCAATTAATTGAGTGTACTCCATAACCGCACTAATTAATTGTGCAATCATATCATTGCCCTGTAGTGAAAGCTCAGATAATTACTCATTTAATCTACCAAACCTTTTTATATCAATAGACGTGAGGGTGATGTTTAATATTCCCATAGAATCGTATGGTATATTACCTAGTTACCTATCATTTAATTTTAATATTACGGCCATCAAATCTCTATCAATGATAGTGTACCAGTGACACATATTATAGAGCAAAATTAAATTATGGTGGGGTTTCGGTAAATGGGAGAAAATTGCAAGGGTTCTTTTAAAGCAGTGTTTCTATACCGTGAACCACTGGTGATCACTGAAAGCACGTAAAGTAGTCTGTGAAGTCATCCTCTTACTTGAAGTCGATGTCCGCCCAGAACTTATATAGCTACACAGCTTGTGGTCCAGGGCACGACAAAAATGTTGATGAATGGTGCCTCTTCACTAAAAGGTTAAGAACCACTGTTTTAAAGCCTGGCTCTTTTATACATGTTTCTCTTTGGAGTGAAATAATAATTCTCCGATAAAACGGTGCTACTCACTTTAATAATATCGCCATTGGTATGACGCGGGCTTTAATGAAAATCAATGCTAGTCATAATTCAAAACGTCTCAGAAGTTTGTTACGTTACGTAATCCATCAAATCCAGCTTCGATATTGGCCAATACCACCTGCATAAACACGGATAATCTTGTTCTATAAACAGTAGTATATAGGTACACCAGCTGAAAATGTCGTCTTACTTTCTAGTAGCACGCAAGTTACGTAACCAAAGTTACGTAATCAATAAAGGTTTCATTACAATGGGGACCTAGATCTCATTTTCCTGACTTAGCAGTGAATCTTACCTTATCTACTACTTTATGTTTTTCAATTACCGTTCTCATAAACCAATAAAGATGTGCTATCACCCTAATTTTTTACAGTATTAATTTAACTTTCGATATTTTTTTAGGTCTGTTTGAAACATTCTTGCCATTCAGTTATCGTCCCGGTCTTTGAAATCCAAAAATATTCTATTGTGTCTGCAAATTATGTCGCTTGCTTGACAGGTTAAAAAAAAATTGATACAGCGATAGAGTGAAATTACGTATTAATCACAAGGTACCTTGTCTAGCTCTGGTGTACATCCATATAAAAGATGAGTTAGTAGAATTCTCAGTTACCATAAAACTATATCTCATTTTACTACCTAGCTCTTATGAACTTGTAAAGTACACATCCATAGCCAGAATAATTATAGTATTATTAATAAATTAAAAGTATTGTTATCTAATAGTATACAGACTGCCTGTCTGCCACATATTATGGAGTGGTAAGTCCTTGGTTAGATTACCTTCTTAGGTAGGACAAAGTTTAATTTGGATTGTCCATGAAATAGATAGTGAACTATTATAAGAAGAAATAATTTAAATCTACTAGTAAAGTTCTGATAAATAAGTGTTAGTACAGAATTTGAATTGCATGCGTAAGGCTTGACGTTACATCTTGCTACAGCAGGTACATTTTCGATTAATTATAATTATAATTAAAATGCGTACGATGCTGAACTATGTATGTGTATACTATATTTTATTTGAAAATTACAACTTGCACAATCGGGAATTATCACAAATATTTGTCTCGGATGGGGATAGAACTCACGGCATTAGGCGCAACGTTAATGGCAGGCCGACCGCTACAACATCTATTATTCATTGCAATGTTACGTGTTAATTTTCAGCCTATTAGGTATGAGTAATCACAGCATCAGTAAAATCAGACGTCATAACAGCTGTACAAATTTATCAATGAATCGAATTGACAAGAGGACATATCTTTATTTTTTAAAGAGATATTTCTGAAATTAATAAGTACTGGCACAAATACCATTAGTGCACCAAAAAAATGCTTCTACAGTGCCAAAACGAATCAAGAAAGTACTTCAGGTTTTTTTAAATAAATAAAGAAGTATTTAGTAACAAATATATCGCTAAAAGGATCATATTACCTACCCATCCGTGTTTTCTTCAAGTAATAGCATAACGTAGCGCGTGTGGCAAATTTTCTCATCAGAGCCAATAATACATATCGTTCACTCGATCACACAACGTTACTAATGAATGAACTCGTACTGCACTGCATACCTTAACCTAACCTTGGACACAAGTCCTGTACAAGGACATGTCCAACATCTTCTCTTGGACATTTTCTCTATGGAAAACAATAAACATAAAGTCGATCGAACGTCGATTTTTGCAAGATTTTTTACAGAGGGTTATATGGATGGATAATGAAACTCGGTGATTAGAAAATTAGTTTTTAGAAATTAGAAATATCTTTTTCATCAATAACCCGTTTACTACACAAAAGCGGAGCAAGGGTCGCGCAGATGATTTTTAATTTGAAAATTAGAGACATACCTCTAACTTATGAGTGTATGTATAGTTATATGACTAGGCTATCATTAATTTATTTCAACATTCATAATTATTTAATGAAAAAATCGACCAAACTACGTGTTCGTTTATTGGACATGTTTGACGCTTAAAAATGTCTAGATGACAAAAGAACACATCTAAGAACCATTTTTTTTGTCCTGTAATTAATCTGTGCTAAATACTTTTAGTGATTTTGTAATCAATCCGTGCTAGAGAAAACGAATTAATTTTATTCACCGTAACATTTTGTACCATGTAATGTATTTACAAAATATAAATAATAGAAGAATCCGTTCGAAAAAGTACGCCAAACAGCGCTAAAAAGAATTAAATGACATAAATACTTACAGTTAAGCCCAAGATCGTGGTAAGTAATGATGGCGGGTTTGGAGCGATCGCCCTGGACGGCCACGACGATGTCGCCACGGTCGGTGCGCACACGCACTTCAGCGCATCCCCCTTCACCACTGAACCGGCGAGTGGTGGGGAACTGCAGCTGGATGTTCTTCAACTCGATGTCATCCATGCTGTGAAAAGAAATACATGTACCATAACGTGTAAATATTTATTTAGTTTTATGATAATTAGCACTAAATATTTTGTGTAGCATGAAAACTTTAACATTATAACAATTTGCATCAACATCGTAATTATAAGTTTTTTTTTAATTAGTAGAGTATCCTTTAAAGTTTCGTGTACAAGATTGTATTGTTAACTGCTTAGAGGATTTTAAACTCAGAAGTTTAAATTATGAATGTGATCTAACGCAATGTACAAACATTGATACTTTACTGTCTTGTTGGAAAACAAGCAATATTATATAATTTTTCATTTTCATGTGAGCACATCACGCGGAGACACAAACACTGTGGTTTCTAGTTGTTTTCATTTCCCAGAGAAAGCCACAAAAAGTTGTGCGTTTGTAAAGCGCCTAAATCACAGTTTTAGTTACCTCTGTTGTCGCTGCTCAGTTTTGATTAAACTGATTGATCGACATAACGACAGTTACTTTTAACAAAATTACAACATCCGGTTTTTCTGAAACATGGCGTGACTAACCGTAGAAAGTAATCAATCATAAACAACGTCATTTATAATTTAAATCTAAACATATTATAATAAAATTGTAACAAGCTGATGTCTGTACATTATAGATATTGAAGAAATAATATGAGGACTTGTAGTACCCTCATTCCCAGGTTGAGCAAATAATTACTGGGTTTTCCTATGAACTTCTCAGTAGCAGCTCGGAGTTTGGATTTATGCCCAGTTAATAACTATAGGCTTACCACCTATAGGACCTAAACATACCGGCGAACCCTTTGGGCATACAGTGAATGGGGATGGATGAACTGTGAAGACTCAACCTTCATCTAGTCACGAAGACATACGGTATTATAAATTAACCGTAAGTGTTTGTGTGAGTTGGAGATACATCTTATCACATCCCTGGTCCTGGGAATAAATGAATTTACGTGTTAAGCTTTAGGAGAGAGGCCATCATATTTGTCGAAACCTTAACGAACATGGTAGTTAGGAAATGAAAGGTAGACGTGAAAGGCGAAAGGCGATAAACTATATCCTTACTTCCTTACTAGTTCACGTTTATAGTACCTACTATAGTAGTATAATAAACGTGAACGTTTGTGAGTATGGATGTATGGATGTTTATTACTCTTTCACACCAGAACGGCTGAACGGATCTGGATGAAATTTGGCACAGAGATAGATTATAGTCTGGAATAACACATAGGCTACTGTATATCCAGGTCGGACCCAATTCTGCAGTCCTATTCACGCAGACAAAGTTGCGGGCCTTACTAATATTATAAACGTGAAAGTTTGTGCGTATGTACATATGTGTGAATGCATGGATGTATAGATGTTTGTTACTCTTTCACGCCAAAATAGCTGAACGGATATGGATGAAATTAGACACAGAGATAGATTATAGTCTGGAATAACACAAACTACTTTTTATCCAGGTCGGACCCAATTCTGGGGCCGTATTATAACGTGTTAACGCCACCATTTTTACGTGTGAGAAAGAGATGCCGCTGTACATATTAAATAGCCTCATCTCTTCCTTACAACCTAAAAATGATGGCGTTAACATGTCATAATACAACCCCAGAAGTCCTATTCAGACAAAGTCGCGGGCAGAAGCTGGTTTGATATACATGAAAGCTAAAAGCTAAACCTAAAGCTCTTTTGTTACATGACGGACAGCTTCCAATAGAAGGAAGGTTCATACTTCAAAACGAACGTTATTCGAGACAATAGCGGAAGACGGAAATCTACACCCATCAAATTTTGTAAATAGGTATTCAATGAATTTTGAGAATAACACGTTGTTTGAAACAAAGTATTAAATGTTAGATAAGCTAAGAGAAAATGTTGGGAATTTCCCACGGGATTGGGAAATAATGCGAGTAACACCGCCGGGCACAGCTAGTATGCCAAAAAATTCTATTTAAATAAATACGAGTGCTATACTTTATTGTTGGGTTACAAATATTCAGATATAACGTTATTTGTTTTATTAGGAAATTCTTGTTGAACATAGATTAAGTAAAAATAATACTATGAATAAAATAACTGAAATAAAACTACTTTTTACGGCTTTAATCGCGTTTTATTGATATTATTTAATTCCCGACGTTTCGGATCCATTAAAGCATCCATGGTCACGGGTAAACTAAGTTGTTGGACGTCTTAATGTTACAATTACTAACAGCTACCTTTTTTTTTTTTTTTTCCTAGCCTATTTTGTCCCACTGCTGGGCAAAGGCCTGCCTTCCCTCCTTCCAAACCACTCGGTCTGTGGTTTTAGCCACCCAATCTCTAAGCTACAACAACAGCTACCTTACATTTTGTTAATTATTGGCGATCCGATTCACGCAGAACGAGCTCACCGTATCCTTCGGTCTTGCAGTTTTGGGCTTGGATTTTGATTTTATAGAATCTATAATGGGGTTTCAAGCAGGTGGTAAGACCCAGCCATCTCCTCTATTGAAATTTTGATGTTTTTTAATTTCAATAGCCTCGCGGATCATCCTGGGAAGGAATCGGTTTTCTATTGCGAGGACTTGTGGTTTATCACATCTGATGTAGTGCTGGGCCTTGTCTAGAGTATGTTCACAAACTGCTGACTTCTTGAAACGGCGGTGTTTGACATCAGCGATGACATCGGATCGCCAATAATTAGCAAAAATGTAAGGTAGCTGTTAGTAATTGTAACATTAAGACGTCCAACAACTTAGTCTACCCGTGACCATGGATGCTGTAGAGGATCCGAAACGTCGGGAATTAAATAATATCAATACAACGCGAAAAAATCCGTAAAATATAGTCTTATTTCAATATCTAATATTCGCGTAAGTGTCAGAAACCAATAAAATAACTTTGAACAAAAAGTAAAACCGACTTCAAAAACATAAAAATAATGTTAGGTGCACAACAGTTTCGGAACTCGGTGCCTTCGATTTGGTTTGAACTTTTGTTTTCGCCACCGACTTTAAGAGAGGTAGGGCATAGTGGAATCGAAGTTCCTCCACCTTGCAGAAAATCGTAGCCATATGATATCTTGGCTATGTTGTGTAACGGTGAGGAAAGTTGCCAGAGCTCCGCGAGGAAGTATTGTGTTGGCAGTGTGGAGGACCGGTAAAGCTTTGTTACCACCGCTGTCATGTATGGCAGCATGTCTCCTATGTTGCCAGCCCAACTATTCCTCCTTAATTTACAGGGTCGGCAACGCGCGAGTGATACCCCTGGTGTTGCAAGCGTTCATGGCTGCGGTAATCGCTTATCATCAGGCGGGCCGTATGCTTGTTTGCCACCATAGTGGTATAAAAAATAAGACTTATACTACTATATTTTTAGTAGCGAGTCATATTTTACACATACCTAGACGACGTTATCATTTACGTGTTATTGTCATTTTGTTCTAAATTTTGTGATCAGATCTTGACCAAATTTTTATGGAACTATCTCTGAAGTAGGAGTATGGTTCCTCTTTGTATGGTTGGCGTGATATTAAGTTATTCGTCCATTTGTCGCGCACATACTGAATGCAAATTTAAGACATATGGTTTTCTCATGGATGCCATTGTCAGAACTGGACCAAAAAGAAATGGGAAGCACTAGCTTTGATGTAAAAAAAAGAATCATCAAAATCGGTTTACCCAGTCAAAAGTTCGGAGGTAACAAACATAAAAAAAACAGTCGAATTGAAATCCTATTTTTGAAGTCGGTTGAAAAATGATATGAATCTTTATAAATATGGTCTACTTTGTTCTTGGTCTTAATGTTTGTGTAAACACAAAGACCCAGCATTATTAGATTATAAAAATTTTAAAAAGTTCCCGACAAGCAGGAGAAAATAAAACATGAACAAGTTTTCCAAACGTCCAAACTACTACCTTCTACAAACGTTGAAAGTACTCAAATAGTAACCCAGGTTCCAAATGTTGACCTTTTTTCGTAATTCTCGTTGAAAATGGCCTCGAAAATGCATTACTTTGAAATTGGATTCGTATCTAGATCTACGCAGAGGAAAATTACTCGGAAAAACGACAAAAGTGCCAAACAATTAGGTTCTGTAACGAGATATTGATGATGGTATGTATTTTCGGATTAGTCTAAATGGTGATCGATTTGAACCGAGAAATGCAATCCAACGCTAATGAGCTGGACGTATTAATATATACATCATCACCATCAGCCTATATCTATACATATAATAAGTCTGTAGAAAAGTCGTGTCTGTAACTGCAAGATAATTGGGAAAAAATTGGTGGAGGAGACTAATTAAGCGATACTGAAGCCGAATTAATGGTTTGTGGAAAAAAAATCTGTCTGTATGTATGTATGTATTTCTGTCTGTATGTATGTATGTATTTCTGTCTGTATGTATGTATGTATTTCTGTATGTAGGTATGACGTATGTATTTCTGTATGTTCGTTTATAACTCAAGATCTACTTGACGGATTTCTATGAATTCTGGTGCATACGTAGATTATGAGCCTGGTCAACATTGAGGGTACTTTTTATCCGACTACAACTGTTCAAAAAAGAGGGATACAGTTTTTTCCATACTTTTCATAGAGCATCCCTAATCATTCAGAGAAATTTGAAAGAAGTACATTAGTAGTATTGGCAGTATATTAAGGCAACTTTTGAGTTTAATTTTATTTAAATCTGTTCAGTTTATCTAAAGTTATTCCAATATTTAACAACTACCCATTGAAAACTAACATTAAAAATAACCATTAAAGGTAATTTCACATATAAATATGTACTGTAGACTTGCAGAGGTTAAAAATATAACAAGATAAAGCATTTTCAAAATATAAATATACTTACGGATACTGAATAAGATAAAATAACCGGTTAACATACTGATTTAACCAATTTTAGAGTAAAGTAAAGAAGTTAACAAAGGGTGTAATTTTTTTCTCTAACAACTAATACGATGATATTATTACCTCATTCAATATTTGATTTGACATTACAGGTGTCATTTAAGTTGACATGACAGTTGTTTTCTTCTTTTGAAGGAACGTAGACAAAGTCGTTTTATAGCGTGAAACCTCCACGATGTAGAAGCAGTACCTATATATTTTGAAACGAATTAATTTCTAATAATACCATCCTAATAATAATACTTACGCGTTGTATTGATATTCAAGAAAAAAAAGGATCGTGCAAATGAAACCGAGAGCAACAGCTATACCCATTGTAAATGCGAATCTTTCTTTTCTGTCACCTTTAATGGCCTAACCGCTGAACAGATTTCGATAAAAGTAGGCAAGGAGAAAGGTTGCAAAAAGCAAAGCAAGCAAAAGGTTTATCTTATGTACTGAATCCTGCTTCAGACTTTAAAGCCACATTAAAAGCGAAAGTAAGAACCATCCGTTTGGAAATAAGGTCGAGACATAGGACTCGGCTAGAGCCTTACCCAGTCGAAACGCTCACGCCGAGCGCGAACGGGCACTGAATCGACCGGGCTTCTTGGCAAGAGGCCAGGACACGAGGTCGGGGATAACAGCGCCATTTTCAGTTTGAAAACTACACCAAGCACAACCAATGCGACTCACCTTATCGCTTTTTACTAATTATGTAGCAAGTCCATCATCGCTCAAATATTCTGTGTCTAGTATAAAGTCCGTATCGTCAACATATATATACAGCAAACTTTAACGATCAATCTTCAATTGTTGTTATTGCTCGTCCTAAGGACTAATGGCCAGTAACTAACAAGAGTTATTACGCTTTGACCTGTAAAACTATCTCAGGGGATTCCGACTTTGACTAAGCTTGGCAACTGAGAAATTCTGCTTTATATTCAGCTCAGTTTTGTGAAGATAAAGGTAACATCCGCTCCGGATGAAATGTAAGCAATTTTTTACAATAGTAATAAAATCTGCGACGTACAAGTAGGTACTGCTTCTAAAAAGGTACTACGTAATAGCTCTGACGCGACTCTTTGGAAAGGTGTGACGCAGGTGCAGAGTAATTCCAATATGAGTAGGTTTAGGTACATTATCATTATAAACAAAGAACCAAACAAATGAATGAAAATCCAATCTTAGAATTTCTTGAAAATACAGCCAAGGTTGTTGCCATAATCCATTAACATATTGTATTTAAAATTACATTCAAATATATTATCAATTAACTATTTTTTCCTACTATTCATCTATTTATAGTGTGAAACAATGGTTAATATCAAAGCGGTAACCGTACAGTCTATAAGTCGTATAAGGTAAAATATTTTTGAATATTTGGATTATAATTATTAGGAATTTTTACTTGAAATGTGAACGTCAGTTGATGGTTTAAGAGTCCGGCGGACCGAATTTTCCTTGAAAACGTAATACCGAAATAAATCATAATTCAAACATAATAAAATTCTGTTATTATTCGGATTCCGATACCGATAATCTAGGTTCCTACTCTACAATTTGTCCAAAATACATCACTGGAAATAAATGTAAGCGAATGCAATTTTTGATAACTTTACCATGTTTGTAACGAATTTCCGGTGTTTTATTTCTTCTTCTTTTAGTCTTTTACACAGTGAAGTAGTAGTAGACGAATTAGTACGGTAGGTACCTAAATTAACGGTGTCCAAATCCGAATAATAACATAATTTGTTAAGTTTTTGTGGGCACTTCAAGCTCCGCCGGACCCTTAAGTTGTCGTAATTACGTTTTAGGATATAGAATAGAATAGAGCACTGCGCTACCTTTTAGAAGGTTAGTATAGTGTAGTGTGAATGGTAATATAGCAGGTAGTATTTGACAACACCATTTTACCTCGACCTGCATATAATGGAGAGGTCAGGTTCCAGAGGCCAAATCTACCAAACCGATTGTGATGATTACACATATCTAAGTTTTTGAGTTAGGTTAATACTTGTTCAGGCGTTCTTATTCTCACGCGATAAAGTTAAACTAACTAGTAGATTTCCCATTGCTTGCTGCCAAAGCCTGCCAAGTCCGTTTTCGTAAAAACTGGACGAGCTTTTTGACCTTTTTGGTTTTAACACACCGACATGTATGTAAAAGATTAATTTTGACTTACTTAATACCATGATGGCAAACATTATCATAGGAACTTGCATGCTGGGAGAGAACACACAGAGATTTCCTAGCCAACGCGCGTGTGGAGTCTCACAAAAAAAACCTATATAAAATTAAATAAGAAATTTAAAAAAATCTAATGTCTCTACGGTCGACGGTCTGTTGATTTCAAATCGATAGCACTAGAATAATTTTCTAGGTGTGTCGGGTCTTGCAAGGACTGACAATAGAATTTGCATGAAATATAAACAATATACTCGTAGTTTGGCTAAAAAATTTACACAATCACTCACTAAATGAATTTAATCACATTCATATTATTATGTATTCCGAAGGTTTCAACTTTTTATTAAAAAAATATTTTTTGGTTTGAAAAATTATAGGTATTAAAATCATAATTGTAAAAAAAAATATTTAAAGCGAGGCTAGGCAACTATTTATATATAATCTGCTTGATTAGATAAATGTCCAATTGACACCGGATGAAAGCCAGCGTCACGCATTAAATTTTTCTTGACATTCAGTTGATCTGGAGATCCATTTGGTCCAGTTGTGAGGCACATGCATTGGCACTACAATAGTTATTTTTTTTACTTCTGTTTGTTTGGCTTCCATAAAAGATTTTCCTGTTTTATTTCTTCTTTCCATTGAAAGTCTTTTTACATTCATACAATAATTTATTTAACGAATAGAATACCAATAACTGTTCAAATCATTATATCACAGTAAAAATTCTTAATTGGAATTCATGTAACCATTATGAACTACTATCTTACTTAAAATGAAAAAGAAAATGTATTACTATACTAAATTAAACAATGCGATTCATTATTATGGATCTTTCAACATCACTAAGGTGTCTAATATACTCGTAACTGGTTGCTTTGACAAGTCACGAATATGCGGTTTGTAGTTTCTAGTAGATAGGCACTAAAACCCCAACAACTTGTACGTGCGGCCTATGTTAACAAACTCAAGAGCACTAAGTAACCCGAGAATATCTTGCGGAAACACGCCACGCCGGAAATTGTGCCTCGTGCCGTCATGCCCGACTCACCAAAATATTTACCAACCTATGGTAGGTATTCCAGGTGTGGCGGGAATATCTGACAAGTGGTTAAATTGCCAAGTCGGTGGTGTTACCAAAATGCTTGTATATCTACATAATATATTTAGCATTTCGATTCACAAACTATACTACTATTCAACGCGAATTATTAGCGTAAAACAAGACATATTTAAGTCATATCCTGATCTAATATTGATTATGAATTTGTTGTGATTAGGAAATACAGTCAAAAATCGCCCGCATTTTATAGTGACTGGATTGAATGCGCCATCGATATTGATCACAAGAATTCCATTAGCAACGAGGAACAAAAGAGTTTAGCAATTTAATAGATCCTGGATGCTCGAAAGCTAGAACCATTGTTAGATAAATTTTACCTGTATATACATTTAGACAAACATTGGCATATACGTAGTGACTTAAAAAGTATCACAGCATCCATCGGTGCAGTGCAAGTCCTACTAGCAATTGACCGTATTACTTCCACTACTAGCTTACTTTGCGTGCACATCGAAATTAAATCAAAATTGTATATGCCTATGTCCAACAGTGGACTGCTATAGGCTGATGATGATGATGATATCGATTTAATTACTTAATAAGTATATAAATAAGTTCTTCGTAAAAAATAATGAAAAAGGCCACGAGGATTTCTGACTTTCTATGAAAACTGTTATACCTTGGTTATTCCTAATAGAAGGCATAATAGGTAAGTAAACCATTATTTTAATATTTAAATGTTCAATGGATGTAAACAGTTATTTACTCACTGGTTGTATAAGACACGTCCCTACATGTATAATTGTATGTATCGAAATCCATTAAATCCGCATGTTTAACGTAATACTGAATACAACCATCATAGTAAATAAACGCTAATACGATTAGCGACTTACGTACTGTTGAACCTACCGCATCGCAGAGTCCATTACTGCTAGTCAATATGTTTATAATTATGGTACTGTAAAAACCTGAACTACGGTAAATCTATCTTTCATTTCATCATCTTTTACCTTCTCCTTCTTGGAGTTCCTCTCCATTACGGGAAGTTGGCCGACAGCTCAGCGAACTTCTCCCGATCTTCTGCCAAGCGAAACAGATTTTCGACGCTGGTAATGCTGGTCCACTCGCGGATGTTTCGTAACCAAGATTTCTATCTCCGTCCAGCACGTCATTTGCCTTCGATTTTGCCGATCATGATCAATTGGAGAAGATGATATCCATCTCTCATGGCTTTCATGGCTCACATCTTTTACCACCATAGTTAAACCTAACAAACTAGTCTTAACATGGTGGAAAATTTCGGACTTTTACCATTCAGAGTTGATAAATCTTAGGATTTATCGTAGTTCGCGCTTTTAAAGTAACTTATAAATTGTTATTTCAAAAAGCGGTCGGGTTTTCGCACGACGTAATTTGCGTTGAAACTAAATGGATGTTACTGCGCTTCAAACCAAATTCTATTTCTTTACAGTAGAGTAGCAAATTATGTAAATGCAACATGATACGCAGCAAGAGTAGCGATGCTAATCAGGTTTAGCAGGACATTTGGATTATATATAAGCAGTACGTACACATATTAATACTGGTTCTAAAATTTATAGGTACCTAATTGAAAAACGTTTCATGTTTCTTTGTTAAGGATTTTGTTCTTCATTAATAAGGCATCCGATCTATGTCAAGTTAATTTTGATTTCCAATAAAACAATGGGTTCTTAGGAGACTATGAAACTCTAAATGTCATATTAGGTAGTTGGCAACGTTACCCGTTAAATTAATAAGCGTGGTTTAATGTTTGAGTTACTCTGGCGAGTCGCATTTAAGGAAAACGATTCCAATTTTTGAATCGATTTTCAAATCATAAATTTACAAACGTCATAAATTTACGGAAGCAATCTGATTCTCGTTACGAAAAATTTATTGAATGTAGATAAGATACCAATTTTCCTAAAACTAACATACATTATTTTATAACTTAAGAAAGATTTCTTAGTTGATAAATTAATAATAATCGCCGATGAATCTGTCAATATTAATAAAAACCTGATTTCACTTCAATTATAGTGCTTAGCTAATTGCTAAGCTGCTAGCTGAACTACTGACAGTCAAGACAGTCACGGAAATCATTCCCTGTCCGACATCTGCACAACGTCAGACTGGACACGAGTAGGTAGGTAAATCCGTCGAGCAGGCGAAGGAAAGTAGTGGGAACATAACAGAATCACAAAAATTATAAAATAACATAGACTATTGAAGATTCTAGTTTATTTTTGTTCCCGCCCTTTCGCTAAGGCTTCGGAACGAATTTACTCGGTGTATTCATCATCTTCATTCATATGTTAGGGTCGGGTTTTTCGTCTCATCAGTGGAACTAAAATTTGGCACTTTCGATGAATCAGAATATTGTGAATATGGTTTACCGACACACGGCTACACAACGTGTCATATATGAAGGTACCTATATCAAGCTTTTCGTATATTTAGAGGCCTGCTTATACTGGATTATTTTACATGCAAATACCCAAACCACCAGGATAAACTGGATATGAGAAAAATCCACGTGTACGTACATCACTCGTGTTTAAATCGATTAACAATATATATAAGGAAGTTCATAAATTATGTTTTATCACAATAATAAATTACGTAAGTACTAATAAAAGCTTAGTTTTCTTTCTATTTAATAATGTAACGCGTGTACTTACCCAAGGAGGGCAATCTCTTCAGCACTGATAGACATGTCCGTATGAGGCTTTTGTAGCTCTTCAAAGGTATCTCTGAAATAGTGCAGGGTATGATGTAGCATACTGTATAGTGGGCCATGAAGTGTTGCTGCTTAGGGCGGACTCATAGCTAGAGATTTATAAAAAATCATGTGACTCGACAGTTATACCAATCTACGTGCTCCAACTGTTCAAAGATGTACCTACTTACATAACCTAACCCTCATTCATGCCCTTTTCCCATAGCGAATCTACAAAACGCCATTTGCTACGATTCTCGACTACCATATTGCCTCATCACATTCATATATCTTATCATAGAAAAGGACCGGTTGCGAGTTTTGAAGGATCTCACCGATAAAGTCGGTGTATGTCTTTCTAGGGCGTCCGCTCCCGGCGGCTCTACTGACAATCGCTTTTTATAACCATTTCGTTAAACGCCTTACATCCATTCTCTCAACATGCCAAAACCATCTCAACATACCTATGCTTCTCTATTCTTGTCACTGCGTCGTCTTTTATGCCGCACCATTGCCTTGCTGTTGTATCATCACACTTTTACTCAATCTATAATTCCGAGTTACACTGTACATACCTCGCAAACTCTCTCAAACTCAAATGAAACTCATTCTCTTGTTCAACACTCTGACCATCTATCTTTATAACACACACACACAGTACCTACTTGTCGTTATAATTTTATATGTCATAAATTGTCTTTGTAATTTTAATATTGTACCTACACAAATAATTATAAAAAATGTCAATAGCAACTGTGGTTTGTAGAATGACCAGTTGAACACCGAAGTTAACATTGAATTTGTTTAGGGTTTAATTACTTATAGGCGTCGTATAAATTATACAGTATGTAATGCTGTTTACGTCTTCTTTTAAAACGAGTTATTACTTATAGTCAAAGCTTTAACCCGAATTACTAACTTATTTTACTTTATTAATGATGAAGGTAAACTAAACTTTAGGGAGCCGATTTAATGTATTTTTAGTATTCACCCAGCGGTGTATGATAATCAGAGATCGGAACAGGTAGAATATATTTACCTAAAGTTCGAGAAAGTAACATAGAGTAGATAATACCTCCTCTAAAATCCCGGAATCGCGAACATGACAAATTAAAACCCGATATTATAAAAACATGAACTGGACTTTGAGTATAGTTACAAATTATTGATTTGAAGAATCATTTTCGAATTTTCAGGGTTCTGTACTAAAATTATGTGAGATTCAAATGTGTTGTTGTAAATAGGTAAATTAAAACTAAATTGGCTTTGATTACGTTGATATTATCATCAGGTAAATTGCAGGAGAGCTTTCAAGAATTAATTTCATATGTACAAAACTCTTTAATTTAACAGTTTTAAAATGGAACTCTAAAAACTTCTAGAATATGATTCTTCAATACCTATAATAATTAGTTCAAATGTACTCAAACCGCAATAAGTAATTTGCAATTTCTTAATTTCCGGGATTTAATCGTCATGTCTATGATTCCGGAATTTATCTATTCTATGTTACTTACTTCCTTGAACTTTAGGTAAATTTTGATCTCTGATGTTAATCGACTATTTGACTGATAGTTTTCTATTCCCTCATGAATGTTTTTACCATACTCGTAAATAGACTATCAACAAAAACAAAATTAAGATAGGTGTAAAATTATGGAAGTTATCATATCCTTATTTTTGAAAGGTGATGATAATTTTGTATGTGGTTGACATTATTTAGCATCAACTTTTTTAAGAGACCATAAAAAAATCAGTCAGTTAGCCTAGTATGTCAATTTGTAAATTATTTTATACTAGCAGGCCCGGCAAACATCGTCTTGTATGTATCATCATCTTCCTGCCCTTGTCCCAATTTATTTGTGGTCAGCGCAGCATGTGCTTTTCGTCCATTCATCCCTATCAGCACTCAATCATTCACTCCCTTTTCCAGGACTTGCCCCCCTGTATATAAAAAAAATTGTAGAACCCAATTGTGGTGGCTCAAATTGTGAATCTAACCCATCTAAGGACGCATTTAAACATACACAAAAAAATAATCTAAATCACACCAGTAGCATATGAGGAGTTCAGACAATGCACAGAACATCGTCTACTGGCCTTACAGAAACAGAGAGCCTCACATAAAACAATGCCATGTTCATTTGTGTTCGTGTTTTATTTCTGTTAAATCTGTCAATCTATTCACTAAGTAAATAACTTGTTTATTGTAGCGCTTCCATGGGCTTAATTTTATCATTTTTTTTCTCTAGCTATGAGTCAGAGCTTCTAAGGATCTGATGAAACACTAGTAACTAGAGTGGTAATTTGTAGGTTAGTTAGAGTCTAGGTTGGTACTTATTTTATTAATATTCTAATGTATGTAAAATAACAAAATGTCTATTTTCTAGTAGCTAATTATTTTTCTGTGATAATTTACCTACTTTAAAAATGAAAAAGAAAATTAATTACCTATTTATGTGAGTTTACTAAACATGACACACAAGAAACGATGATTATTTAATTATGGCTAAATTTCAATGGAAACAAAGATTAAGTACAAGCTCTAATTTGTTATGTGTAATATGGTAACATGTGAAGAAGCATATGAAGCACATGCAAACAGCAGAGTACTTACTCCGTCAACTCCTCAGTCATATCAGACATACTGTTGTCAAAATAAGGTTCTAATTTCTTCTTAGCTGCCCCTCCCAGTTGAAAAATTTTCTTATCATTATTTTTTTTGAAAGGCATTGTTGTACCCCGGTACACTTGACCCAGGGACATGTAAGAACCACCATTCAGCAAGCCCCGATGCATGCCAACATAACATTACAACAAAAATAATTAAAATGATCACAGAAAAAAAAGCAAAATAAAAACTTTCCCGTCAGTAACAGCATGCATGTCCAGTAATAATAGAGCATTATGAAAAGTTTCAGCAGACAGCAGTTACACTTCAGAAATTCAAAAACTAAATAGTTCGGTGCGAACTTTAAATGCCTAGTTACGTGAACAGCTGACTTGCGAATAGTAAGTAGTGCGCTGACAATAAAGTATTTTGTGAACTATTAGTTAATAAGACTTACCTTTTTAAAATAGAGATCGTTTTTCTGATAATATCTCGGATTTCGAGTATGTACTGACGTCGAACACCGAAGTCGCACACACGATCACACAGCACGGCTATTGCAAAATGCCGACAACTGGATAGTTCGCAGTTTGGCTGGAATCTCCTCACATTTAGCGCTAGAAGCACAGCAGACGAAGCTGACTTCGCGGCGTACTGGAGGCGCATGCGTGAGTATATAGTCAATTATTCAATTTACGTCCCGGGAAATTACAATTTACGGCAGAAGTGCGCTATCCACAATATTTCAAATATACCTTCGTAGAAATAATCAATTTATTACAAAAGACAATAAAAAAAAATAAGGTGCATGAATAAAAAACCTCAACATTTAGTTCTCATGTGAAATCACAAATTAAATTTCAAAAAAAAATTTACTGATTTCGATTTAGCTAACTTCCTCTGTCATTGCCTACCTACCTTTAAATTTCTGCCGCTCACGACATCAAATTCAAATCACAGACGACACAGACTACCGATTCAAACACTGATCTATATGCTACATAGAGTATATAACAGAGGTCAGTAGATTTCTTTCCTCTGAGAAATGATCAAATCAGAGCACAGACTACTGAATCCTCAGAGGAAAGTGTCTGTCTTTGCTCTGAGACTGAATCAAAGTATTAAAGTTGTACGATCGTCAAATGCCGTCAAAATCTATCAAAACCACAGACTACATAGAGATACTAATTACCAGACCGCCAACTCCCGAACAAATTACGTTTTCTTCTTCTTCTATTTTCTTTGTGGCAATTGAGTCGGTGGCGACTATTTTGTCAATGTCAAAATTACGACCTATGAGTGTGGCTTTTAATGTCAAATGACGTTTCTTTTTTTTAAATATGACCGAAGTGATAATTTGGCTACAGCCATGCCGTATCTTATACGTTCATTTTATTTATTTATTTTTAAGGAAAATTGAGCAATATTATTAAAACACATTTTTAAAACGATAGAATTCTTTAAATTTGTTTTCGATTTTGTTCGAAAGTTACTGGTTGAAACATCAACATCATACATTGCAATAAACTGATCGATTATTATGGATCCGTTAGTACAGTATAAAGACATAGTAATGTTATTACAATGTTTTTCGAAAAAATTACATCACATTACAAAAATACATTATTGTGTGTGTATTTCTGTAACTTACTGTAAGTTACAGAAAAAAAAAGTGATAGAAGACAATATTTTTTTACAATAAAATTCACACATTGTACAGAATTCTCCATTTGTTTTCAATTCACTTATTTAATTTTCTCTGTTGTTAGTTGCCTCCGTCAAAAACTGATGGTTATGTGATGTTTCTACAAACACTGTCCTGAGTATTTTGCCACGGGCGTCCAACTCTCATACAAAGGTGACTGGACATAGACACCATATTGTTTTAATGTTGTTTGACGTACCTGCTTGGCTGTGATTGGCTACCGCAGATGCCGGTGGGACCGGGCGATCCCACCGGCATCTGCGGTAGCCAATAGGTAAAGATATTCGAATTAAAGTTAAAAAAACTGGTAATTTTCTGTGAAATTAAAAAAAGTAAAATAAAACGGTGCGGCCAAGGTCAAATAATTTGGGCCAAGTGGGTAGCAGATGACCCCAACTAACCACCATTTTCGTATGTTCAACGTTCTACCAAACGCCCTGTATATTGAGAAAGAAAAATTGTAATGCCGGACGTTCTGAAAACGAGGGTTAAATAGTTTTCTGAGTGGATTAGCATCTCAGCATAATGCCGGTAAATATAACTATGATTTCTAATTAATGTTACTTACTTCTGCTTTTGCTAGCGGTTACTCATTTTCAAAGTTACCTCCAGTCTAGTCCATTGATTAAGACAATGGTTTAGTCCCAGGTTTTTAATTAATTTTTTGACTGAGATAAGTTTAACATCAATAACGCCATATTTTTTTAATGTTGCTTGACGTTCCTACTTAGCAGTGATTGGCTGTCGCTGGTGGGACCGCCCATTACTCTAGCATAGAGTATTACGTGGCTCTATATTTCTCTACTATAGACCGTTCATCGTAAGTTATCCCCTTGCCGTAATGTTGGCACTATTGCTTGTCATTTTGTAAAGGCACACACCTATAACACAATCTCTTTTGCACTGCTTTTAAATGGCTTTGGCATGATTAATTCGAAAATACATACATACATACACTCACGCCTTTCTCCCACAGGGGTAGGCAGAAACTATAGACTGCCACTTGCTACGATTCTTGCATACTTCTTTTGCTTCTTCCACATTCATACATCTTCTCATACATACACGCTGGTTGCGAATATTAAACAATAACATAAAAATGAGCGGAACACTTCATACTATGACAATCAATAGTGCTTTTACAATATGACAAGCAATAGTGCAGGGGACATCTTACGGTGAACGGTCTGTAACATTAACTGTCCGCGTTCGTCCAGTTAACAGATGCCCACGGCGAAAAGTGCATTATTTGCCCGCAACTCAGAGGGCGTTGATGACGATCATTAGTAATAAATGAAATTATATGACAACATATTATCACAAACCAGGTCTATTATTAGTATTAGTGATATTATGAATTATGATGATTATGAGTTTCGATTGAATCGAATGATTTCGTATTAAATATTTTTATGACGAGTGATCATTATGATGTAAAATGGTATGAGAAATATTTTTGTTCTTCCGATAGTAGGACTGAAAACGTCATGTGAAAAAATGCGCACCCGATATTCATTCTATTTACAGTCACATAAGTTTGTCGCACTGTATATGACTATGACTCTATCGACTACTATGGTAGCGCCATCTACCTAAAGTTTTAGTAAGACTTGAGAGACACTTTTTACACGAAAGTTTTGATTATCAATAATAGATGGCGCATAAACGATACAGAAACTGTTTTGGGTATTTAACGGGTGTTTGATCTATTAAAAATCACAGGATTTGTGAACAATTCAAGAAATACGAATTCTTATTCTGAAAAAATAATTTCAATCGGATAATAAAGCTCCAAGTTGTATGTACTTACTTATTGTTTTTGTGGAATTGTGGGCATTTAGAGGGGATGTTTTGTGCCTTTCAGGTATGGTGAGTGTAATAACATCGAGGGCTGTTTCTAGGCTCATCAGAAGTTGCCACTATTGAGTAAGGTCCTGAAGCATAGCTTTTAGTTTATTACTACACGCGTGAAAACAAATTAATACATTATATCATATTTATTACTTCGTACCGTAAAAATATCTAGCATGCCGCAGAGATATGTAGACCCGTTTTGTTCGGAAAAAAGGAGGACATAAAGTTTCGGAAAGATAAAACTGTCATAAAACACTAACATTAATTGACCCTTAACTCATATTTGCTTTAATTAATCTAAGATATTGCAAAATGTTCACTAAATTATTCTCATTATTAATAAAACCGCTCTCACCCACAAACAATTTGATATTTCAGAGTCCTCACTCGATACTAGCGCCTCTAGCGGCGAATTCACTTCACACGCAGTAGTCTTCAGTTGTGACGTCACAATTCTCTCTAATGCGTTCTCTGTTCTCTTTTACAAGAAATAAAGTATATTTAGGTTTGAGGAGGAAAATAAATAGTACTTCAGAAAAAATAACAGTGTTTTATACGCCACTATTGTGACTATGCTGCATTGTCTCAGTGTGTGCTTAGTGTTAGGCATTATCATGCTAAAAACAGTAGTTTTGTATGCTTTATTTTTGTTTCACAGTAAGATGTATAATGTAATGAACAAAAGTATAATACTGTTTTCAACCCCCGAAAAAAAGGGGTGTTATAAGTTTATAGTATGAATCTGTGTCTGGTGTGTGTTCTAAAGTCTGTCTGTAGTATCGTATTGCCTGCTCGGGTGAACCGATTTTATACATTCTTTCTGTTTGAAATGGGTGGTTAGTTAAAAAAATCTGCTCGGCCCTTTGTAGATCATCACCTCTTTTCTTGATAAAGAATTTTTAAACAACTTCCACAAGTCTGATCTATTCGAAATTTGAAATCCTGTTACTTGTCATTGATATTACAAAATTCTGTAGCATACCCAACCCTCAGAAGAACTCTGCAACGGTGTACGGTATCTACGTTTTGTCTGGGCTCAAACGATGCGTTTTGACGAGCACATGAGCGGTTCTCCGACACAACGATGCTTGGAATATTCTAGTTATATTAAACGTATAGGGACAACATTTAGATTTTTTTCCTTTTTATAAATTTTTGTGTCGGGGGTTTCTTCAAATTTTTACAACTGTAGTTCTCTAGCGTAAAATTAAAATGATTAAATCTTTGTATCCTTCCTTCTAAAATTTCGAAAATATTATTAAATATGAGGTACTGTTGTTTTTGAACCAATTCTAGTTTTGTTTTTGTTGTCAATTTGTGTTAGACATTTATTTTAAGCCATAAAAAATATCAGTCATGTAGCCAAAAGATAGAAGTAAATTACAAAAAAAATTCAGTGCTGTAAATTCTTTATAGAACTTATATGAGTTTTCATAACTTACATACTAGTATCTCTAAGTAGTCTGTGTAACTTGCTATTTTTATAATAGCCACTTTATTAGCCACTGACCTCTGTATTACTCTCTAATTCGTCTGGCTAAAGTTAAGTGATTAATAAAGCATACTACTTCTCTATGTACGAATAATGAATGAGTCCTATTGTGTACATCACAGACTAATAAGAAATACTAGTATGTGTACATATACATTCTATCAAAAAAGTATCGGGAATGGATGATTTGTTTAAGGCGGATCGTTCAGCTGATTTTTCGCAGTTTGTAGGTCTATAGCAAGTTCTAGATTCATGGCAGTAGTAATTGCGACATTAACTATACAGCATTCACAACTGAGAACTAAAACCTTTACATATAAATTATCAAGCCAAAACCTTGGCGCAATCTGTTTATTTGGTCAAAATTGACATTTTACACTACTTTTAGCTACAATAATGATTTTTAAGCAATGGTTTTAGATACAAATTGTGAATTTTGTATAGTTAATGTCGCAATTACCATTACCATGAATGCAGTGCTTATTATAGACCTACAAACTGCGAAACACCACTCGAAATTTGAATTTGGCGGGCTCAGGTGAACGATCCGCCTTAAGGTTCCAATTTCAATTTTTTGTTTTTTTTTGTTGTTACATTGGCACAACTGACCTCTATAGATCAGTGATTAGCACAACTGTTTTCCATTTTGGCGCGGAGTTTGAGTTGCATTCTGATAAATAATTAGATTTTATATAGGTTCAGTGCAGTTTTTAGTTAGATCATTAACGGGTGTGTATTGCGAATTCTATGTATATTGGACAAAAACATCGAACTAAGTTTGTCTTAAATTTTGCATCGCCAATGGAATTTCGTGTTCGGAGTCACTGAAAATGTTACAGAAGGGTTACGGTGAATCGACTTTATCAAAAACACGTGCGTAAGAGTGATACATAGGAAGCGTTCAAAAGCGGTCGAGATGTAATGGAAAATTTGCCTCGCTCTGGTAGGCCATCAATGTCTTCAACTGAAGTTAATATCGCAAAACTGAAGAAAATTGTGACTGAAAATCCTCATTCATGTTTGAGAGTAGATAGCCGCTGAACTTTCTGTGTCTCACAATTCGATCCGTATCATTTTAAACAATCACTTGGGTACAATGACATTGCTTGGGTATGAAACATGTTGCCGCTCGGCTAGTCCCAAAAGACCTGAATTTGACATGCAAATTAGTCAACAATCTTCGGATTGGCGCCTTCCAACTGAACCGAAACCGAAAAAACCACGCCAAAGTCGATCAAGAGTCGAAAGTCATGTTGACTGTTTTCTTTGACTATCGCGGTGTTGTACACTCGAAAATTCCGGAAGGTCAAACCGTAAATAAAAAATATTGTTTGAGCGTTATGCGGCATTTAAGAGAGCAAATTCAATGAAAAACGCCAGAATTGTGGAAAGAAAATTCTTGGATTTTGCACCACGATAATGCGCCTTCGCACAAGACCATCATTGTGAACGAATATTTAACCAAAACTTAACAAATACCATCGAGCAACCACCTTATTCACCGGATATGGCTCCGGCCGACTTTATTCTTATTCCTAAATTCAACTTACCACTTCGTGGCACCCGTTATTATTCGGTAGAAGACATAAAGAAGAATTCGCGGCGAGAATGTTTTGCTGATTGGATTATTCGTTGGCGTAAGTGTATCGTTTCTAAAGGAGTATACTTTGAAAGCGATAAAATAAATTTGGATGAATAACTAACATTTTGTGTATTATTGACTTTTTCCCGGTACTTTCTTGACACAGTAGTAGATGGACTAGTTAGGTAGATACCTCTCAGGATCCTATTTTACTCTGCGTATCATGGAGGATACTTTCTTAAATTCGCATTAATTTGCATTTTCGTAAAGCAATCGCCAGTATAAATAGATATCAGCCAACAATCGAGCATGCCTGACGACTCGTTAAGTCGTCAGGCGCATGCTCGCGTAGAGAACATACTGTTCCCTGAGGCCACAAATATTACCTATAGGTATTGCAGGTGCCGATAACAACGCCGGTATCTAAGAACAGTCAAGAAGACCTTTATAACGTAATACTCGTACATAGCTTAAACCATCAAGTCCTTTATTATAGACACAGTGCCTAATCTTTTGTTTTGGTCTCCGGGTATTATCTATTATGGGCGTTGCTGAAATATATGTTTGACATCAAAAATAAAACCATGTACGCTTTTATTCGCTGTCCTTGTATAATATTTGTAAGATTTTGACTTTGAACACATCCACGCCCCCGTGTTTCCACTGGACTCGGAAAGCATTATCTACTACTGAGAAGTCTGAGATCTCTACTGTTACTTGTTCTCCGGCTTGGATACTAATCGGTGGCCTATGAATGGTTAGTCGATAGTCCCTAGCTAATATTGCAATTCAAATGAAACTTACTTGCTTTTTACTAATTTTATTAAAGTCGTTCAAAAATGTTTGCAGTCGATATATATATTGTTATACCTACTTATTATCACAACGTTATCTACCAATCTTTTACAGCATCACTGTATAAGATATGTAGAAAAATAAACCGCGCCTTAGTTCGTCTTAGCTACAGAAGTTGCCATGCTTTACGTGGGAGAGCCATGCTTCGGCACGAATGGGCCGGCTCGACCGGAGTGATACCACGGCCTCACAGAAAACCGGCGTTAAACAACGCTTACGTTGTGTTTCGCCGAGTGAGAGGGGTTACCGGAGGCCCAATCCCCTTTTAAAAGGTTGGCAACGCACTCGTGACTCCTGTGGTGTTGCGGGTGTCCATGGGCGGCGGTGATCGCTTACCATCAGGCGATCCGTCTGTACGATTGCCCTCCTATGCCATAAAAAAAGGAGGTCCCTACTTATACTGATTTAGGCTACATCCAGATTTAATATCTACTTAAATTGGTGAAACAGGATGAAATTGAATAGACGCGACAACTTAAAATATATGATTCTATGTGTAACAAAAAACATGTTGTGAATAAGGAAAATAATTATACTTTTTTAGTATTGTAATGAGAGTTTGGCAACGTCTTGTGCGCCTCTACTGCTACTTTTCTCGTGAACAGAAAAAAATTGTTAAATGATGGTAAGTTCAAAGCGTTAATAGTTCACATAGTAGGTAACTATATACATAATGAATTAATCGGGCGCGCAGCGCGAATATTTTGAGAAAGGGAATATGCAGAGGTAGGCACCTACCTAAGATTCAAATTTGAGTAAAATATTTTTATTTGTAATCTATATTGCTAAAGAACGATGTCCATGCCATATTTTTTTCACATAATCGCTTTTCCAGCAAGATTGTAATTATTTTAAAGTAGAAAAAGTGCGGGGCAAATTTAATAGATCAATCAGATCATCAAAACGGACATAAGACAAAGTCTACGTTGTGTCGCTCGCATCTCGTCACCGTAAACATTTAGGTTTGTAATTACTAGGTATATAATTGATTTCAGGCCTCTCCCATGTTCGAATTAGTTAGTAAACTTATTTATTTATTTAATACTAGCTTTTGCCAGCGACTTCGTCCGCGTGGAATAGTTACTTTGTTCCATATGAACTTTCATCCTCTATTTCACCCCTACATTGTAGGTCGAAATTTATCAAAATCCTTTCTTAGGGGATGCCTACATCATAGTAGATATATGCATGCCAAATTTCAGCCCGATCCCTCCAGTGGTTTGGGCTGTGCGTTGATAGATCACTATGTCAGTCAGTCAGTCACCTAACGTAAGAGTAGACAAATATAATCAGAAAGCTCCGAACTGCTAAGCTATCAGGAGTTACACGTGTTATTGTGATTCAACCATAAAAGATATACATTTGCTGTCGTGGAATATTTTTTATATAATTTTAAGGAGAACATTTCCGTCATACATGATTTCTGTGTAGCTTTAACGATTAAGGCTGCACACGCGACGGAAGCTTAAAAAATGGAGTAAGTTCTCCTGTTTTCCCAAGATTTCCCTTCACTGCTCTGCTCCTATTGATCGTAGCGTGATGAAAAGTATACTATAACCTGCCCAGGAGTATGAAGAACAATTGTACCAAGTTTCGTTGAAATCCGTCGAGTGGTTTTTGTTTCTATAACGAACATACAGACAGACAGACAGACAGATAGACAGACAGACAGACAGACAGACAAAAATTTTACTGATTGCATTTTTGGCGTCAGTATCGATCACTAATCACCCGCTGATAGTTATTTTGGAAATATATTTCATGTACAGAATTGACCTCTCTACAGATTTATTATAAGTATAGAAGAAGAAGAAGAAGATAGATATTTAGGAAAACGAACAGTTACACAAATTTTTTACATATAAAGTGAAACAAAAAAAAATACATATGTGTAGCTCACTACGTTATCCACATATTTTCTAAAGATTTAAGATAATTAAGAACTAAATTTAAGACGAGTGTAACCTATACAGATAAGATATTAAATTGATAATAAATTTTATAAATAAGTACTTCCATTTTTATCAAAAATCTATAATGCATTTTGAGGCGGTATAGAACCTGTAGCTAATTTTTCAAGCAAACAATGTCTAAACTCACTGGCGAACAATGTAAACATATCCAGGTCTGTGAAGATATCATTATAATTTTTAGCTAGACGACGCAGAGGTGCTCGAACTTCAGCGTTAGTACGGCAGGATGAGACACCAAAAGGCGCACCTCGCACCTGATAACAGTTCTTGGGACAATATAATTTAATCTATTCAATAAATCTTAGCAGTTATATCTGTTATTGCATAAATCGTAAAGAAAAATAGTTAAATATACGCTGGACTTCAGGTTTAATATTTTAATTTCACTGTTTTATGCATGATCATGAGAAACAAACTTATGGCGGCAGCGATAATGCTTTGCTTTGAGAAACCTACGCTGTACATTTTCCAAACGGTCTTCGTACAAGCTTCTGGTAAAGAGGATTCCATATTAATACTGCATATTCAAGTTGAGATCTTATTAGGGCTTTGTAGAAGTGTGATATAAGTGTTGATACGCTTAAAGTCCTTGGTGCTCCTCATTATAAAACCATAATACGGTATGCATTATTAATTATTTTGTCAATGTGTTGATCAAAGTGAAGTTTTCTATCTAATAGTTCCTCAAGATCCTTTACCAAGGAAACTTTACAAAGAATAGAATTCGTTAATTTGTAAATGTTACTTAAAATATTTTTTTTTTTGTAAACGTGATTGCAACGCACTTAGGAACACTTATGTGGATTTTGTTATTGACGCAGTAACTCTAGAATCAATCTAAATCCTCCTGTTGCAGATTACAGTAATTATGATTACGATTGTTTCTATAAATTTTAAGGTCATCTGTATAAAGTAAAAATTTCGAGTGTGTGAAGCATCTTACAATATCATTAATGAAAATTATAAAAAGGAGAGGGCCCAAAATTGAGCCCTGGGGCACACCAGAGGAGACGATTACAGAATTATATTGATAACCTTCGACCACAACCGGTTGTGACCTGTTGGTAACATAGGATGCAAACCATCGCAGTAGATCACAACGAATACCGTTTTAAGCAAGTTTATTGAGAAGCAGTTCATGATCCACCTTATCGAAAGCCTTTCGAAAATCTGTGTACACAGCATCCACTTGAATCTGTTGATCCATATTATTAAACGAATAATCGGTGAATGTAAACGAATAATCGGTGAATGTAAGCAGATTTGTGAGAGTAGACCTCCTTTTGTACAAATTCATGTTATTGGGTCAAAAAAATATTATGGATTGTAGGATAAATGCCTAGACAAGGTCGAAATAATAGAAATTAGCCGGTAATTTTCCACATTATGTTTTAGGCTGATCTATGTACTGATGTAATGTTTGCTCTTTTCCATACTTCTGGAAAAATGCCTTCCTTAATCTATATATATATAAAAGAAAGTTGTGTTAGTTTCACTATTTATAACTCAAGAACGGCTGAACTGATTTGGCTGAAAATTGGTAGGGAGGTAGCTTAAAACCAGGAGAAGGACATAGGATAGGACATAGGATTTTTTATCACTTTCCCGTGGGATAATTTAATTTTACATTTTTACCCATGTAGCGGCATTACAAGTACAGCGCCATCTACTCGATTAAGGAAGAACTAAGTCGCGAGTCCTACATCGCGCAAACAGATTTCTCCGCGACTTAAGACCAAATAGTAAAATCCGACAAGAACTGTCGGGCAGTAGCCCACCGGACAAAACACCCGTCCGGTCGGAGGATCCTCCCTTTTCTACGGTGCATGGAGCGCTTTACTCTTTGTGCTTCATACTCCTAAACCCCCTAAACCCATATAAACTGTTATTTTGATAGTTGTCATAGTTGCCACATAGTATGATGGTTGTTATTGTTTGAAATCGTGCATATAAAAAAGAGTATTTAATGTGTTTAAACTATTTTGCCGGAATGTAGAAAAAAATTATTGATGTCAATCGTCTATTTGGTGCGACCTAGAAGAATGGATTCAGACTGGAGTCAGAAGTCAAGAACATGATAGCTATTTCATAGAAAAAACTGTTTTGTATTTTTCAAACGACTCAAGTTTATTCACCGTGAGTCGCGAGCATTCAACGTTTGCGCGCTACGTGAAGGGTTCTAATTCGAGTTATTTATACAGGTGATACGAAGTACACCGGGTCATCTTATATAATTACTAGTGGACCCAGCAGACGTTGTCCTGCCCTGAAAATAACCCAAAACTCGATTGCAGCGCCACCTACCGGGTCCAATTGTAAATCTAAACCATTCCCAGATCCCCTTGAACACACACAAAAAATTTCATCAAAATCGGTCCAGTCGTTTGAGAGAAGTTCAGTCACATACACACTCACAGAAGAATTATATATATAAAGATAAAGAATATAAAACAAAAGTTGGGTTTGTTACAACACGTATAACTCGAGAACGGGTGAACCGATTTTTATGATATTTGGTTTGTTGAATTTGTCTCCTCCCCGAATAGCAGAATAACTATTAAAACATCGAAAAAAAAACATTATGATGAAAATTTATTTTCTCATACCTACATTGTTTCGGGAAGGGATTGACAGATTTGACAGAAATAAAACACGGACATGAATGAACATGATGTCTATTTCTGTTTCGGCAAGGCCAGTAAGTAGATGGCGTTCTGTGCATTGTCCGAACTTCTCATAAGCTGCTGGTGTGATTTTGTTTTTTTTTTGTGTATGTTTAATTGGGATGGTTTAGATTCACAATTTGAGCCGGTAGGTGGCACCGCAATCGGGTTCTACGATTTTTTTTAATATACAGGGCAAGACATGGGAATGTGATGAATAGAAGAAAAGGACATGCTGCGCCGACGACAAATAAAGGGCAGGAAGATGATGATACAGGGCAAGACAACGTTTGCCGGGCCCGCTAGTACATTTATTAAAAATGGTATACTTAAAGTGCTAGCCGTACTTTTAATGAAATATACTGGCACTTATCTGGCCCAGGGGCCTTAGTTGTATCCAGCGATTTCAAAACATTTAAAACTTGTTTATTGCTAAATGAAATGCTATTTATTACAGCACAATTATCTGAATACGTATTAGATGGCTTCCATTTATTGTTATCAAATGTAGAGATTTCGTAGACAGAGTGAAAATACTGGAATATAGATTTTTACAAAACAAAGATGATGGCCGGTATACCAGAAGATTTTTTGCGATTGGACACGTAACTCCACAATTCTTTTTTCATTTTTTTTATATTGTCCTCAACCCTATTTATATATTCGGAATAATTATTTTTACATTCAATTAGGAATCTACATCTCAGAAATGAAAATTTTTCATAGTCTGAGAGATTGTTATACTTTTTTCAGTTCATCCAGGCTTTTTTGTTATTAAAAATATGGACTATGACTGCCTCATTAGTCTAGTGGTCCCAAGCGCGACTGCTACGCTATAGGTTCTGGGTTCGATCCCCAGGTCGAGCAAAGTGTTATTGAGTTTTGTATGAAATTCTCAGTCGGAGTCGGAATTTGTGCCCGGTTAATGGCTATAGGCTCGCCCCCTATAACATGGGGCCTAAACATACCAGGCGAACTGTGGGTGTAAATTAAGTACGCCTTTGCCTAGCCTTTCGGGGAATGTGATGAACTTAAAAATATAGATAATTGATTAGATAAACTCATTTATATTTTAAAAACGATAAAACAGTGACAGTTTAAATCTCCTATCTGATTGCAGTTTTGAATATTTATTTTATTAATATTTTTGGCAAAGAAATATCTTCTACGGTGCTATAGTAATGTAAACTATTGATTAAAAATATAAAAAAGTCATGCATCATATGGGAATATTGCTCGATTTTTTTTAGTGTTTTTTTTTAACTAAATAAAAGCTTAAAAAAAACGATATTTCGAACAAAAGCTTAGTTTGCACCATCTAAGATAAAAATAAGATTTTTTTACAGTTTAGATCATTTAGCCTCCCATTTTGATTTGTCACATGTTGTCAAAGCCATCCGTATAAAAATAAACTTACGAGTTATTTTTTAACGAATTACGTCTAACGTCGTTGGAGGGCTAAAAAACAGAAATGAATTAAAATTAAGTATTACAATCATCAATTAATTATTTTAGACCTAGTATATGGATTCGTAGTGTGAATCGGAATGCACGAGTTCTGTCGTCACGTAATCCAACACGTGCCGCATTGTCAGCGATTCCATCACCTTGCGCAATTCTGTATATTTGGGTCGCAATGGGATTCCACTGCTGATGCATCATCAGCGTGATAGGTAGAAGGCCGTCGCGTAAGTCCTTAAGCGTATGTCCACTATATTTGTATGGATTGTACGCGTGTATACTATATATATATATGTCGCAGGAAAATGGACTTACCACAGGGTACATACTTTTGGGTCTAGGATAAATACAGACAGGGTACACAATTCTGACTCTAGGATAAATATAAACGTCAATGGCACCTGAACCCTAACACCCTAACCGGGTTTGGTACATCGGTACGATGTACGAATACCTTTCTTCCGACGTACTTTTCTATGTAATGGCATTGGCAGTACTTACGAGTACACTCCATAAACAGGCACGCAGACGCCACAGTTGCCGCTGCAAGGACATAAGTGGTCTTCGACACCGCGCCCGGCCCTATACACGGCCACACAGCGCGCGTCATTACACAATTTCACATCACTAATCACTGACAAGTTCTCATCAAGCACAAAACCGATATTGTCCATTTTTAATAAAATACTGATAACTTCGACTGATATAAAAACACTAAACCCCTGTTTAGTGCAAAAATTAAGTCATACTAAGTTCATAATAAAAAAAATTGAATCGTTTCTGCGGCGTGCGCTAAATGTATGTAACTGGACGATGTGTATTGATGAACACGCGTTTTATATAGGCTTGCATTGTTAATCCTGTATTTGGCAGTCATGTGGAAAATACTCGCCGTTCTCGATAATACCTATTATACGCCCTAACAATACATTTAATTTATAATCGATGTCAAGCTATATTACTGAATACATAGTTTACATATAGGTACTTAATCCATCTTTACTAATATTATGAACGTCAAAGTTTGTGAGTATGGATTTATGGATGTTTGTTACGCTTTCACGCCAGAACGGCTAAACGGATTTGGATGAAATTTTGCACACAAATGTAGCATAGCCTGGAATAACACATAGGCTACTTTTTATCCAGGTTGGACCCAATCCTGAAGTCCACGCAGACAAAGTCGCGGGCAGAAGCTAGTTTAATATAAGATGAGACAAAAGTAAGTGATAGCCTAGTGGTATGACCGTTGGACTACCCAGTCAAAGGTCTCGAGTTGGAACCAAGGCACGCACCTCTGACTTTTCGAAGTCATGTGCGTATTAAATAGTTAATTATCACGCGCTTAAACGGTGAAGGAAAACATCGTGAGGAAACCTGCATACCCGAGAGATTTTCTAGACGGCGTGTGACGTCTGCCAACCCGCACTAGGCTAGCGTGGCGGACTATAGCCTAATCCCTCTCATTTGAGGAGACCCATGCCCAGCAGTGGGACAATATAATGGGTTGGTTATGTTATGTTATGTTTATGAGACAAATCCTTATAATGCCATCGCTATTTCGATGTAAGCGTCTAATTTCACGATATAAACTCATCTATACACTGTTGTTGTATTTAATTAAGTAAATATTCATGAAAGGAAACAGTTAATTAAGTTTATAATTCTCGATTGTCGTGCCCAAATTGCCGCAATTGCCCAAAAATCTAGTAAATATTTAAAATGTGATAAAACCAACGTAGGCCATATTATATTTCGCACCCAGGGACGGTGTCGCTGTCACTGTAAGTATTGCCATTTCAGTTTCCTTGTTTTATAAATTTATTTTCAGGGATTTATTCTTTCAGGGATTTATCTTATCAAGTGAAAATGATTTTATAAATAGAACAGGATCTCGAGCAAAAAATACCTTCACGGGTCTGACAAGTACAAATTCAAAGGTTATTGGAAATGATCATTTCAACAATACCTATAACAATAAATAACGTTATTTCACAGTTACCTAGTTGTCTATTATAATAAAAGAAACGAACGTCTCAATTTCACTTTCAGCATTCTCGGCATTTTTAATAACTATCAACAGCAATTTGATAGTCTAGGATGATTCAACATGTTGTAGGTAGATACCTACATGGACTGAAACAAGTACCTAAGAAAAATGCATTTGGCAACTTGTATATTCGTATGTGTAAGTTAAGATGTGAAACTTTATATTCACTATAAACATTAATAGTTATTTGGAGCACATCGATGTTTAACACGGGAACAATTATTATGCGTATCTATGTCCTTTTGATGTAAAAGTAAAGTGGAACACCCCTCCTTTTGCGTCTGGGGTTAAAAATAGTAAGAAGAGCGATATCTTGTGTGTTCGAACCCCACTCGTAGCCATACTAACGTACTACATAAGTATACCTTACTTATTTACAATATCTACTTCTAGAATAGTTAGTATTGGTAGTTGGAAGGCTTGACGGCAATAGGTACTATATCACTAAACTTTTTAGTATTCGTTGTTGTGGCATATAATTGAAAGACGGTGCACAGTGGCAGAAACAATTCATTGAGTCGATCGCAATCCCTGATCACGTGCTGGGCAAGCATTTCGTTACACCTCTCTAGTGGTATCGGCTGCTGGGGCAAAGTGATTGGAGTCGGCCACGCCAACGCCTCGGATAACATTTGTAGGAATGCGTCTGAAGCGGCAGCGTTTTACGACTATCAAGGTTAATGTAGATCAAATATAGACCTTAAAAGATTGATGAATGTATCTTTATGTTACATTATTTATGACGTCTCTCAGCACTCTATTACCTACTGAACAATTACCGATATTGCTTTATTGGGAAAATCTTAATCTCAAAACGGGCAAAAAAAAATTATTTACCTACTTACTTAGGATGTGAATGAGCTATTTAATTGTTAAGGATTGAAACACTGAATAAAACGTTAAAAAATCAGATTAATTTATCTAAACAATAAAATATCAGTTGAATAAAAATTTAAAAAATCGACATCTACCTACTAAAAATCATGAACCCAAATTAACACATTTTATACATAAACTGGTTTAAAAAAACATTTTTAAACCAGAGAATAACGTACCTACAATATATTCCGGATCGCAAGATCCCCTGTCTTGCGCTAGTGACTAAGCAGCACTTTATCCGGACCTTCGAGTCGTTTGATCCATTTCATAAATTCGCTTCATAACTTTCCTTGTTGCCTATTTACTGAATACGATAAACTGAAATATTGTGTATAACACTAGTTTTGAATGTACCACAGATGTAGTTATTTAGGTACATATTTATAGAGAATGTGTGCTGTAGGTCTCTGCGGGGTAAACAGATGCCTATTAGGTGGATAGCGCGGCAAACGCTGGTCTAGCAGCAGCTTGTAATATAATAATATTCCATGCTAGCTACATCTTTTTGGTTTCTATATTGGCGTTTTGAGGTAAATACGCCGACAATAATGTAGCTTGTGGATTTCCATGATGATAGGTGGTAAGTACTTACTATAAGTAGAAACACAAAATATATCAAGCTCTGTTTGATTGCTCTATGTATTTTCCTTTACTTTTACCGCCTATTGATGAGACTGGTCCACATGTTTAAAGTCACACAGTGAGCTATGGAGATATGCGCGCAGTCTCTTTAAATGCACAATCTGCAACAAATTTATTCGTCCGAACGAACAAAGTTACCTACATAGCTCTAAAGAATTAGCAAGTTGATGTGGGAGTAGGTCGGTCACATTTCTCGGAGAATTGGCAAGTGAAGTGTAGAACGCCTGATGACCAGGTGGAGTGACGATTTGTGGAAGGCAGGACGAGGGGAGACATAAATTGGGCACTGTGGCGTCCTCTTTTTTATGGGATAGGAGGGCAAACGAGCAGACGGATCACCTGATGGTAAGCGATTACCGCCGCCCATGGACACCCGCAACACCAGAGGAGTCACAAGTGCATTGCTGACCTTTTAAAAGAGGATTGGACCTCCGGTAACCTCACTTACTCGGCGAAACACAACGTAAGCGTTGTTTAAAGCCGGTTTTCTTTGAGGCCGTGGTATCCTCTTTCAGAAGAGGTATCATATTGTTTCATCAATGAAAAACAGTATGACATCAATGAAAAACAGTATTGTGCTTTAAATTAATTGCGACTGACCTCTCGTTGTACGAGAAGATACTGTGTCCGTGAATCATATTGTGATCCATTAAAAGTGACTGTATCGACGGGACCCACGTACAAGTACTAGCACAAGCGCAAAAATGCAATTTACCGGAGAAATCTTAAAATTTTTAAAATGTATCACAATTTGAACTATTTCTACTGAAGTATGTCAAAGTTAGAAGCTATTTTTTACGGATTTTATCACGTTCTTTTGATAATATTTAATTCCAGATGTTTTGGATCCTTTACAGCATCCATGGTCACGGGTAGACTAGGAAATGGGTGGACGTGGATGCTGTAAAGTAACTGAAACTTCTGGAATTCAATAATATCAACAACGCGATAAAATCCGTAAAAGTAGTTTTATTTCAACGTTTAATATTCGCGTAAGTGTCCAAGCGTTGGAAACTTTAAATCGTTCTCCTGTAACGTTGTATTTTTATAGAGGCTGATGATGGTGGGTAAATATACCAGCTCAAATCCTAATGACTTATCCAAAGCATACAGCATTCGAGCCATGCTGTTGTCTCTTAGTTGTATTTATAGACTACACAGAGATTTTGTAAGCGCATTGGTATCATACGGTGTTTTAAAAATCTGTTAACAATGTTTAGATACGTAATGGTGTATCACTTGTAAACGCGACGTTTTACTTCATGTTGCAGTTGCATAGTGTATCAGTAGAAAGTTCGTTTAAATAGTCGTTATAGTTTTGGTTGTAGTAGCTAATAAGCCATATTGAATTCATAAAAACACATACTATCAGATGTGTACAGTTCAAACCGGACACAAATCCAAACTTCGAATTTTATAAAAAAAAACATAATACTTTGCACGACCTGGGGATTGAACCCAGGACCTTTAGCGTAGCATCCGCGCTGGCCTAAATATTGCTTTACGGGCTCGTAGCACAAAGCGCCCGCGTAGCCGTAGCGCAAAGGTATCGCGTAGCCCTCGCGTAGCTGCCGTGTAGTCGGAGCGTAGCCGGTGCGTAGGTACTGAGTAACCGCTACGTACCCATGCCGTAGCCCGTAGAAGGCGTAGCGTGGATATTGTTTGGCCCACATAATATGAAGAATATAGGGTAGATGTCAGATATTTAAATAATTCTATAAGAGAAAAATTTTCTTTTAGATCAAGTTATTTTAGTTCTGGCTATCTGAAAGTTTGTATAACCCAGGGTTATGTACCAAAAACCTAAATATTAAAATAACACACCACAATAATACAATTATACCTACGAGACCGTTCACGCCGGAATTAATAACTATTGATATTCAACCTTAGAAAACTGTACATCACCTGTATAAGTACTATTAAATATAAGTAACTCACTCACTCACAGCAACATGACATTTATAACACTGTACCCATAGGTAACTTGTATACACATTACACAGTGGTCGATGTTGACACACTTCAACGCCCCTTACAGCCTCACGCCTATATTCCTTATAGGGGCAGTGAAGATGGAACTGTGTAACAATAACATGATGATACATGTACCTACCGTATGTAAGGTAGTCTTCTGTTGCCAATATACAAGTGGTTGAAACTCGGGATTCTACGGCTGCTAACTTGGTCTTCGTCTTTTCAATGATGTTGGTCAATTCTAAAATGGCTGTGGGGATCAGAGAGATTACACAAATATGTGATTTAATCAATACTCCTGAATTTAACAAAAATAACACGTTTTCATATTTTTAGGGTTCCGTACCTCAAAAGGAAAAACGGATCCCTTATAGGATCACTTTGTTGTCCGTCCGTCTGTCTGTCTGTCAAAACCCTTTATCTTGAAATTAAAACCATATACTCAGGCCTACAGTCCCTTGAAGCTGTGAAAAAATTAAAGAAACGGTCGTTTATGCCCCCAAAAACGTATATTTCGACACTCTCAAGGGAATTATTTATAGGGTATTTTCCGTTGACGTAAACTATACATTTGTAATTAATTATAATATGTACCTACAAATTTGTACGGAACCCTCGGGGGGCGAGTCCGACTCGCGCTTGTCTGTTTTTTTATTTACTTCCTTACCCATAAAAAAGTAAATAATTTTCTTTTCTTTTCTTTCCGAAAGCTAAGTTTTTTTATAGTATAAATTTTAGTTCTATCCGATTTTGTAAATAAAAATTTGAGAAAATTGTATAAGTAAGCTTGTATAGGATAATAATTCTTGTTATATTTGAATGTTTTATAATGTAAACCTATACAGCTACTCCAGTACACGTCTGTCTGTCTCAAGACGAATTAGGGTCGTCTCTTGCTCCCCGGACATCAACTGTCACTCATCCCATTCCACCTAATAATATGATTATAATAACTGTATTTTTACCTACAAACAATTCTCTGAAATTTGTACCTCGTTGCATTGATCACAAATAAAAAAATTATAAGTTGCGAAGTAACAAACGCCCTCTCACCCTAAGCACATATAGCGTTTCCGTTCCGTCGTGGGTAAAAATTGCACATGACTGCGAAGGCAGACAATATTTGTTAATTCCTTACAACTATGTAAAACGGAAATTACAATTACGGTACAACATTTGGCATAACATTGCAGTTCGTTTAATCTATACCTATAAACTACATCTATACCTATAAGATAATTGTAACAGGCTGACGTTTACATTATAGATAGTAAAGAAAAACCAATATGGTGTGTCTTTATGAGAGCGTCAGAAGCCAAAATATCATTTATTTTTATCTATATTTGTACGCGCATCACGCAAAACTACTGCATGGAATTGAAAGCAGCTTTCACCGTTGTATTGCTTAAAATCTGGTGCATGTTTCATCTTGATACGCCGCCGTCTAGAATCAAACTTATAGTATGTTAATTTTTTGAGGCGTGAGTGAAACTGCGGGCAATGGCTAGTTCATTAATTTAAAAGTGACATATACTAACTTAACTCAAAACAGTAAATTTTTCGGAGACCAGGAAATAGTGATCTGTAATTAGGGCCCTGGTCTAGTTATTGGCAATTACGTCAAGTTTTATTTTTACAGTAAGTCTGTAAAACTAAAAAAAAATTTAGTTGTAAGATAGAACCATAATTGGATTTAAAAAAGGCTATGCATAACCATGCATATTTCTGTAAGTATTTACTCGAAATAAAGAAATTTAATTAATATTTATAAGTGTCACCTATCTCCTAATAGGTGAGTTTAATATTAAGCTTGCGTTGTGTTCCTTTTCGATTAGTCCAGTATTATCTAAATATCACAGTGTGATTTACGAGGAAGTTAAACTGCAGAGAGTTTATTTATATCTGTCGTTTCGCTCACTCGGCCGAGGTCCGTACGTCATATAGAACGACTCCTGCACACTGTCGCAGCAATGAAGGAAGTTTCCAGAAAATGTAGGTGTCCTAGCGCTGGGAGAAGCTGGAGACAGCTAACGCAACCCACTTCTAAACAATTTACGATTCCATAAAAGTTTTGTTATAAGTGGGGGAGGCGTTAGTGGTTGTAATTTTATGGACGGGCTTTTAGAATGGGTGCCGGGTGGCGCGCTGTGCTGGAAGTAGCGGACGATTTACGTCACGTGCAAGTGAAGTGAATTCGACGAATTAATGTATATCTGCCGTGGGGACTAAAAAGGACACATTCATATTTAAAAGTTATATTAGCTCCATAGCAATTTTTAAATGTGAATCGCAATTTTTGTGCGGTTACCATTGGGTAAAACATCATAATAAAGTAATTTAATTATTGAATTGATAATAAATATGACTTTCAATTGATAAGTATGTATCGAAATAGAAATTCATCTAAGTTACGATTCGATATAAATTCGAAATAGGTACCTATCTAACTTGTCATAATTAATTTGTGGACGTGCTGACTACTGCTGACTAACTCGTATTACAGTTTCCCTTCATGATATTTTCACCCAATGGCGGTAAGCGATTTTTGCTGTATTATTTCTTTCTTACAAATATGAATGCATGCAAATTGAGCGAAAGACATTCAAATATTTACTATATATTAGATTCGGTATCGGAAACCGGGTCCAAGCTACCGGCGCCGGCGGTCAGGACTCCAGAGAAAACAACTTCCTAATGCTGCGGGCCGTGCCCAGGAGTAATACTTTCTGAGTATTTCTTTCGATAGTATAAGTAATATTATTAGGATGGAATTAATAGCAATTATTTCGTTTCTAATAATATACTGTTTCACACCGTGGAGGTTTTCATGTTTTTTTATATTGGCAACCTGCCAGGTTTTCATGTTATAAAATGACTTTGTCTACGTTCCTTCAAAGGAAGAAAACGATTGTTATGTCAACTCATATGACACCTGTAATGCCATATCAAATATTGAATGAGGTAATATTGACATCGTATTAGTTGTTAGAGAAAAAAATTACACCCTCTCTTTTACTTTACTCTAAAATTGGTTAAATTAGTTAGCCATTTACTTTATCTTATTAAATATCTGTAACTATATTTTTAACCTCTGCAAGTCTAGTACATACTTAAATGTGAAATTAACTTTAATGGTTATTTTTCATGTTCGTTTTAATTATGTAGTTAAATATTGCAATAATTTTTGATGCAGTGTACAAATTTTAATAAAATTAAGCTCAAAAGTTGCCTTATGATACTGCCAATACTGCTATTGCATTTCTTTCCAATTTATTTGAATGATTAAGGATGTTCTAAAAAGTATGGAAAAAACAGTATCCCTACAAAAACTTTTATAAAATATAATATAATATAAAAACTTTTTTGCGCAGTTGTAGTCGGATGTCAAAAGTAAAAAGGACCCTAAATGTAGAACAGGCTCATAATCTTCCTATAAACCAGATTTCATAGCAATCAGTCAAGTAGATCTTGATCTTGATACGGACATACAGAAATACATACATACATACAGACAGACATCAATTCCAAAAACAGACACGACTTTTCTACATTTTCTACAGTTACTTAATATATATGTATAGATTATTTAGTTTCTAAAATAAACTGTACGCACTGTATCTACATCATGAAGGTTTAGAATGAATTCAGTACTCTACCTACTTCATAAAGAAGAAGAAAACAGAAGTAGGTACTTAAATAGGAAGTTTACTCCAATGTTTACTTTTTACAAAATAGCTGAGTTCTTCGATATGAACAGTTATGATTTTAAGAATGTAATAATATCTTTGAGGTTAAAATTGGAATATGATATTAATGTTGTAAATGATTGTACCTAACTATGAGCACTCGCTGATAAATTACGAACCCTTTACAGTAAACCGCGTCTAAATCGGTCAAACCATTGTGGAGATAAGTGGTAACATTCGTTTGATGGCACAAACAAACAAACACCCTCTTACCCTAAACGCATATAGTCTCCGTTCCGTCGTGGCTAAAAATAGTCGCGCGCCGCAATATATGGTCAAGCCAATTAATAACATTCATGTTAATATCAAGCAACGAAGAGTTTTAAAAGGATTTCGCTCGTAATATTTAACTGTATCTTATGCCAGATTCGCTGTACCGCGCGGTTTCACCCGCTAAAAAATGACGGACGTTTATCCAAACTTTCAGCCCCCTTTGCACCCCTTAGGGTTAGAATTTCGGAAAATCCTTTCTTATCGGATGCCTACATCATACAAAGAATACACCCTCCAAGTTTCATGTCTCTACGATCAGCGGTTTAGGCTGTGCGTTGATCTGTCTGTGAGTAACAGGACAAAGCATTTTATATGTAGGTATAGATATGGGATAAGAAATATCATTGACCAGAAATATAATATCCTTTCTTCAAATTGTTGTCTTAGAAAGACAAATAGTGTGATTATAATTATAATTAAGTAGTTTTGTTTGTAAACAACAGATTCAAAACCATTATCGTTAGACAGCTTCTCAGTTTCCATCTATAGAGTTGCAAGTGGCAGCCATCTGAGCAGGCACTGTGGTTCCTTTATTATTCAAATATTAGTCTTCGGGCACGGCTTTATTTTATATAACGTACGTACCATTCCGCTGAAACAATGAAACTTTTTATGTTACCGTGTAATGCTGATTATGTTTATTTGTGCTGTTTAAGATAATTGTCTTTTTCGGCTCTAATATTTCATAAGGTTAGACTAACTTAATGTAATAAAAACTGGTCCTTATAGGTCTTCGCTGCTTGAAATGTACTACATATTTCATTAATTTAATTTAGTAAACTTTTAATTTAGGTACTCTTTTAGCACAAATCTTACAAAATAAAATTTTCTAGTTTTGGGCAGGCCCACAAATTATAATAATCGGCATTATACTGGTTTCTGACTCTTATTATAATCGGCATTGCCAAAACACTATTTTTAATGATAACCAATTTCTAAGCTTTCTATGACCATCAGTTCAATCAGACACTTAGGTACTTAGGTGGGCCTAAGTGTCTCGTCCACTGCCACTTCAGCTTGCTGATCCTTTCAGTTATGTCGGCCACTTGGGTTCTTCTACGGAACTCCTAGCTCCTAAAAAAAACCTAGCAGTTCTATCTTTAACTGGCTGAGTGACCTTGAGCTATCTTATGATATCCATAGGAATCAACCACGTATCTGTGAAATATGTAGTAGCACTGGTAGCAGAGACTGGTTTTAGTTTTTGATAGGTATAGTTAATTTCTTATATTGTGTTCAGTGAATAATATGTGTGTGAATTTTTTAGTGTAAATGATAAATTACTATTACTACTGTAATGGTGGAGGAAGAAGATGTGATGATACTGGCACATTCGAAGAGGAGTCTAATATACTGGTTTCTGACACTTACGCGAATATTAGACATTGAAATAAAACTACTTTTTACGGATTTTATCGCGTTGTATTGATATTATTTGATTCCCGACGTTTCGGATCCTTTACAGCATCCATGGTCACGGGTAGACTAAGTTGTTGGACGTCTTAATGTTACAATTACTAACAGCTACCTTACATTTTTGTTAATTATTGGCGATCCGAACGATTCCTTCCCAGGATGATCCGTGAGGCTATTGAAATTAAAAAACATCCAAATTTCAATAGAGAAGATAGCTGGGTCTTACCACCTGCTTGGAACCCCATTATAGATTCCATAAAATCAAAATCCAAGTCCAAAACTGCAAGACCGAAGGATACGGTGAGCTCGTTCTGCGTGAATCGGATCGCCAATAATTAACAAAAATGTAAGGTAGCTGTTAGTAATTGTAACATTAAGACGTCCAACAACTTAGTCTACCCGTGACCATGGATGCTGTAAAGGATCCGAAACGTCGGGAATCAAATAATATCAATACAACGCGATAAAATCCGTAAAAAGTAGTTTTATTTCAAGGAGTCTAATATTTTTTTTGTAGGCATGCGCAGTATACCTAATTACTGCTGAATTTATGTCCAAAAATTAAGGTTTGTCTGTTCTTTGCCGAAGGTCGGAAAAATGTTGACTTTAAATATTATGTTTAATTCCTTTATACATTACAAACAACGGTATGTTCAGACGCAATCTATTTTTTTTCTTTAAAATAATTAGTTACATGTTTTATAGTAAATATGTTTAATTTAGTGTAATGGTCCCAAGCGCGACTGCTACACTAGAGGTCCTGGGTTCGATCCCCAGGTCATGCAAAGTGTTATTGAGTTTTTCTATGAAATTCTCAGTAGCAGCTCGGAGTCTGGATTTGTGCCCGGTTAATGGCTATAGGCTCGCCCCCTATAACATGGGACCTAAACATACCGGCGAACTGTACATTGAGTACGCCTCTGCCTAACCCTTCGGGGTATACAGACGTGATGGTATATTATGTTATGTTTTAATCGTGAACTCTATAAGTGAAAACACTAACAGTGTTCATAATAGTATTCATAAATTCGTAATCAGTTCAATAAAAGAAAATCAAATTAAATTTCGATAAGGCTGGAACAAATTTCATTACGATGGATAGCCGCTTAAATCTACTGCCAGGCACTTCATTTTAATTTAATATTACTGATAACGTCGCGAAAGTCTATGCAGTAACTGTCATGACCACTGCAGTGACCGATAAACAAAACGTAGCATTGAATGCTTCAATGAATACTACAATACCAAATTCCAGATTAAATTTTTAGTATTACAATGACACTAGACTGCACGCTTGGGAAGTCACCTCGCAAGTATTGGTGCGCTGCGTGTCGTGAGTTCGATTCCCACCCGACACAAATATTCCAAGACAAGTATTACTCGGATATTTATTTAAAGTGTACCTTATCATTTGTCAATTATATTTATGTTTATTAAGATTAGAACTTGTTCTACCTAATGTGGTAGCTGTCTACTTTTTTATTAAAGAAGAGTAAATACCTACAGACTTTTTATAAGATACCTATAACTACTACTGTATAAAAAAGCTACATGAATTCCTGCGCATCCTGGGTTTAATTCAATCTGCTGCCTACGCCATCTATATCGTAGCTCATATCGTCACGATAAAATAATGTAATCATTTTGTAATATCATTGAAGTAACAGGATACCAAATTTCACATCTATCAGACCTGTGGAAGTTGCTCTTCACGAAACGATCTGATAATCTTGAAACGGCTGGCCAGATTTTTTAAAACATAGCTAAGAACACTCCCGATCAAGTCACCTTTCCAACAAACAAAAAACAAATAAAAAACGGTCCATTCTTTTGTCTGCTACGATACAACACTGATACACAGATACACAGACTCATAGATACACACTACAAACTTATAACACGCCTCTTTTTCGTCGGGGGTTAATAATAATAAGATCAATATTTCAATTATGCTACTTCCCATAGAAAAACAAAAACACTTTACTTACTCAGTTTTTCCATAACTTTTCTTTTCCTAAAATCCTTATTCAGAATATTACGAATAAAAAAAAAACTTAACTGGCCTAGCGGTTTTTGTCAAGGTAATGCGTTTTATTTATAACTAGCTTACCCTGGTAGGCGTTGCAATGCCTCTTTTATCTTCACACAACAACTTACCAGTTTCATCGCAATAGGATGAACGGTTTAGCAAGTCATAGAGGACAAACATAAAAACATGCATTTATTATATACTTATATTTTGTGTATATGATATATAAACTAATAATAATATAGACTGTTTTACAGTATTGTGGTAGGTTAAACGGGCATCTTTCAGAAGGCATCTAAGAAATAGTGCAACTATGTCATTTACAAGTCGCAAGTCCCGCCGCAAATCCCAAATGGTTTAAAAAGACGGTACTGTTACGTACGGTTGTTATACGACTTTAAAGGTTCAATGTGTTTTCTTGGTGTACACTTTTATAACTAGCTGTGTACCAAGCTGTTGCTCACGATAATACATAATCCCGTGGGAGTTTCCTATCTACAAGGAACCCCAGTTCATGGATCCTCTGCCACCTGTATCTCAGAGTATGTCGTCTGACCTTTCCTTGGCCTACAGTGACGGCTGTGGAATTCTTTATAGTCACCAGCACTATGACTAACAGTATTCCAGCAATCATCGGACCTCTCCAACCTTTATCGAAGGTGCATATCTGGTCGGGAGGCGGACTCCCCAAGTCAGGCCATAAGCCACATCTCACATAGATCGTAGGTTATTTACGACAGATAATAAAAAATAACTATTAATTAACCACTTGACCTATCCCACCTCATTAGAGTCGTGGTCCTAAGAGGGACTGCTACGCTAGAGATTTTGTTTTCGATATTTATGAAATTTTCAGCAATAGGCTCGCCCCGTTTTACATGTATCTTAAACATACTTGAACTTTAGTACGTTTGTGCCTAACCATTCGGGGAATACAAGCGTGATGGTATGCGTCCGAATCACCCTGATTTCTTGTGTAGGTCAAGCTAAATATTTCAAAAAGCTATTCATTTTAATCATTAGAATTAAATTTGACGCCACCTTTGGAGTAATGGCCACCACAGTGGCGCACGAGTGTCATGGGATATGATTCCAACCGAGACAAATATTTGTGTGAACCACAGATATTGACTGCCAGTACTTGGTACTCATACACCCAGTACGAGTTCCCTGCCACACATGGCTTGTTACATGCTACCGTTATTTTATTTTTTATTTACGACATAGATAACAAGCTACAGATAAACTTTAGAGTACGTAAACGTGGCGTGCCATACTCAGCCGAAATAGGACCTCCGACCTAAAATAGTAGTATAGAAGGTGATCACTAATTGCCACTGTCGATAGTCAGTGACTCGATATAGGTACCTACCCTTGCAACTCCCGTAATATCGTTGACCCGTCACGCCTGACATTATCACCACTTGATAGGTATTCGATTCGATTTTAACATATTATTGATAAAATACAGTAAGTAGGTATGTACCTATCTTTGTATAAAAATTCTATTTAGATATTCGTATAGATACTTCATACTCTTAAAACCTATTAGGTCTTTATTCAAATTATTAAAACGTTTAGCATATCTATTAAATAATGCTAACTTAATAAACCTTTTTGTAATTTTGATGTTAATGAAGTGAGGTGGCTTGCCCCGTGAGGCCTAAAGCATACCTGCGAACTGGTGATACATCAGTACATCTCACTAATAACCTATATAATGTATATGTATGCACAACGGCTCATTAAAACAATTACGATAATCAATTGAATTATTGTCTGTATATGTATAAAGAGTAGGTAAGACACTTCACAACACTAAAATCAAAAACGATTTAAAAACCAAATAAAACCGATTGGCCAATTGTAAGCCTCGGCTATAAAAGTACCATATAATACATTTATTTTTATTAGCAGTCTATTTGAATTATTTTTGGATCGTTAGCCTTGCACAATATTATCTTTCTAATTACCTAGCATAAATTATGACATAGAGTCACGCCAAATTTTTCATAGTATACATAGAATGTATAAAACACTACCTACCTATTTATGTATTACGATTATTAAAATATTCATGAAAAACACATTTAGGGACTCATTCCTGTTCGGTTTAAAATATTCTGCAAGTATGATATAGGCGGTTAATGTGATTCACAGTTATGATAAAGTTACGTGGCTTTTTATTCTTAAATACAGCTAAATACCTATATATACATTACCAACAAATAGCGGGTACCTACCTATATGATCTGCGATAGATCATTACTATTGGGTACTTATTTAGTTTATCTATAATTATTACCTATCTAGTTACCTACTACCTATTCTAAAAATATAAATGTTTCCTCACGTTTAATTACGCTCTGGAAAAATATTTGATATGGCAACATTTTAAGAAAATGCATAAAAAAGTTAAATGAAAAACATATATTAAGGATGATAGACAAGTCGAATCTACTTAAAAAACCTGCAGATTTTGTAATTGTATCATAATAATCAATTAAGTGTTTTCTTATGTTGGCAAGTTTTAGTTTAAACGGCGCGAATGAAGATCACGTCATCGCTAGCGTGGCAAGCACGATGAGGCGCCGCGTCACCTAGCTCGAAGGCCTGATAAACTAGCATCTATCTCCTTTTAGTACTCCGCATGTTTCACGATAAAACGAGACGGAGAACGGCTCACTTCAATGTAGCGGTAAACTGCAAACTTTATCCAAATTCCAAGTTGCCGGAACCCACTCAGTACCGTTCAGTTGTACTCGGTCCACAGACGACAGCGCACGCATTTTTTTCCTTTGCACTGATCTAACTTTTCGTAAGTTCGCCATGACGTTGCGCTGCGTGTTTGCGGTACTGGCTTTAGCCGGGGCTACCTTCGCGGGCCCTGAGGTCACCGAACTTAAGGTCGACGTAGTAAGCGTCCCTGAAGAATGCACTGTCAAGTCCAAACACGGCGACATGCTCACCATGCACTACACCGGCACTTTGGACGATGGTCACAAGTTCGACTCCAGGTATGTGCATACTATTTATTTTAAAAAGGTTCACATTAAGTTAAGGAGAAAACAAAGCATTAACATTACAGGTACCTACTAAGCGAGACGCAATTTTGTGGCTCAGGCTTTAGTAATTATAGCATAACGGATGAGTTTGAGTTTGTTGTTTTATCCTTAACATTTTTTACCGGAATCTGATGTTAATAACAGGCTCGTTGTGAACTTTAGACATACTTAATAATGTTATAATACATCAAAAATAATAAATACTTGTGAATTCGTAAACAAATGAAGTTAACAAACAGTTTCGGTTAGAATTAGCCATGGGCTGCTTTTGAACATTACTGGCGCGATGACCCGCATAAGCGTAAAAAAGAACTAGGTACCTACCTACATTGGGTAAATATGAGCGCATCACTAGTCCGATAGTGTTAATTTTAGCGCCGGAAAGCCGCTGTACGCTATTATAGTGGACATTTACCGGCCATCAGCTTCCAAGTTTTGACATTTTCTCTGCGCTATAAAAACCAGCTGAACTCTAACAATGAAGGTAGGCTGTAATCGACGATGCAAAAGCGTCCAGAATCTTAAAATATAGCAGTTTAGCAGTTTTGTGTTTCTACTTACTTAACTGAAAATTTGAAAAAAAAAATATTATACATAGGTATTGGTCGTGATTATCACAAATAAAAAGTAGCCGACCTACATTGTTTGTGATAATCACGACCAATGATAAACGTCTTCATCATAATAATACCTACATTATTGATAATGCGACGAATATAGCACCTATTCTAACAGTGTTCATGCCGTTCATTTACTTAGAACGTTTTGGATTTTTTTCAGTATGTATACTTATACATAATGTATTATTCAAATTAAAATATATACTTTCAATTATTCCAAATAACAACGAAACATTATGAATGTAGATTCACAGGAACTTTAAATACTTAGTTCTGAATAAGATAAAATTACATAATTTAAATTAAGGACTAAAGTTTCCCATCTATATTAATTTTGAAATAAATGGGTTTTTTTTCAAAATTGATAATTAATGTAAAAAACTACATACAAAATTATCTATAGTTTTTTACATCAATTACACAAATTAGATAATTTAATTGACAAATTCAGGTAAACAATAACGGAATAAACTGAGTAGGTAGATGTTCTGGTGACTTTATTCTCTGAAATAAAAATCGATGGAGCGCACGAAATAAGATAGGTAGTTGCTTCCAGGCGGTAAAAACTTCATCGGTGTGAAAATTGAAATAGCAGATACTTGAACTTAAAATGTTTTTAATAGGCTGGTATTTTTAATTAAAATCTTTTTTGTAATGTAACAAAAAATGAAATTATAGTTTTAATGTGTGAACTGTATATGATAAGATAGTTATCACACTGTACGTAGGTATGCGTTATTATACACATCAGCTCATTCGGACATAATTAGAGCTTCAAGATATCCAAAATATAGGTAGATAACTGCTTCACGAGTCCCCTTGAACTAAAAAGGCCACATCCAGGTAAATTTATTTAAATGCCTGTTTAGTAAACACACATACTAGTATCATATTTACCAAATTCAGGATTACCGGGAGCCTTGGTTCACCAACCTTCTTGGAACTTTACAAAGCTCATGTTGGTGCATTTTCTACGTAACTTATACTCGTTGGTAGCACAACATTCAAATTTACCTCGGCCTTTTGGAGGGTCCATAGTCAGAGGAGAAACCTAGTAGTTTTGTTGACCGTCAGTCCATTTTCCTATTTGTCTGCAAAAAAAGTCTAGAACTTCTTTGACAGTAAATGAGAAGCTATATTGGGTACATCCTCTTCGAATAGTCTTGTCTGAAGATGATTATGGAGGATGCAATTTCTTTGACAGTTTTTCACTGACTCTCATTTTTCCTTTTTGTGAGAATTATTGTAATTCTGTATGGTCTGCACGAAAGAGACACAGAATTAGTGCTACAGGTACCTATTAAGTTTACCACCAGTTCGCCTGATGTTAAGCGATACTGCGATTTCTTCCTGTTCGATGTTATATATATTTGTATTTCCGTTGGTTTGGTTACCTTTACCATTTAAGTCACCTAAACCCTGGTCCCAAGCGCGACTGCTACGCTAGAGGTTCTGGGTTCGATCCCCAGGTCGAGCAAAGTGTTATTGGGTTTTTCTATGAAATCCCAGTAGCAGCTCGGAGTCTGGATTTGTGCCCGGTGAATGGCTATAGGCTCGCCCCCTATAACATGGGACCTAAACATACCGGCGAACTGTGGGTGTCGTCGGTATCGAAAACAATGATTAGTTAATATTATGATTATAATGTGTATGTAAACTATAACCTTTTTTTTAAACTTACTAAACTAAAGTTATTTCCACTAAAATATTCTTCTAAAGCGCAACGGTAGCGAGTCTTTCGTGGTAGCTCAGTGTCAAGTGTCAACCTTAATAAAATATAATAGAAATCAGCTCGAACAACTTTCTTAAATCTAGATATGTTGTTCTCTTTGAGTCTATAAGGATACAAAAGACATCTCGGCTGTCATCGTAAATTATGTAGCTTATTAACATGAGTGCCCTTGTATCTTTACAGAAAAATCTTTGTAACTGAAAATTTAAACATCTTATCATTAATTTGCATGAGGATTCTGCAGTCTTTCGCGGTTACCGTGAGGTGCTAGATATTGTGCACACTTACAGAACATACTCAGGTGTTGCGTACAAATGTGAATACCAGGCGTACGCCGTGATTAACTAACAAAACTTGGGCTTGTTTCATAAACAGAGTGAAACTTTTGTTATTACCATTTATGGCTGTGCGTGTAAAATTTACCGTTTAATTATATACATTCTTAACTTATACGTGTTTCATGTAAAGATTTTACTTATTTCATTTATTCTCGGTGGAAAGCATAGCTCCATCCTACGGAAATGCCTGCGGTTTTCCGTGGCCGCTACCCGTTTCTGGCATTCATGTTGAAATCGATATTTTAGTTTCTCTTCAAGCATTAAAAAATACACTTCACTGTTCTTTCACATAAAATTCTATATGTACTCGTTTGTATATAATGTGTGTGTATGTTTTCGTGAAAACGCACATTACGTTAGGTTGATAAGGTTGCGTTACCCGCTTGAAACATAATGAAAGAATCTTGTATGCGATTAGGGTTGTATAAATTATGTACATACTCGTACTTCTAGCGCTTTTTCTTGTTACGTAAGATTCGGTACGACGTACGTTCTTTAAACAATTCCCAGTGACTGATAATAAAAAAAACCTCGAAACAAATATAAGGAAACTTGCTGTTGGCCGTGGTTTCACTCGCATCCCAAAACAATTATACCTATACTTACAATTTTTTTTTGAAATGCAAGGTATTCTTCCTGAGACTTTCCTTGCTAAATTTTATCGATATCTTTATTCAAATTCTCCGGTTAAAGTAACCGGAGAATTTGATTCGAATATATATAATATTCTAGTATATAATTATTAGATACAGTTTGTCGACTTTTGGTTTCATAGTGTACCTAATCTAATAAAGAAATTCTAGTGGGCAACTCGGTAATTTATTTCGGTACGGCCATTGTAGAAGAAAAGTTCGGAAAAAGTTCAGATTATCATACAATATGGAGAAGCGTGTTCTGGTGCGTCTGAGTGTCGACCGTTCGCTAACTTTTTTAATTGTCTCCGTGGAACACGCCACCGGGGAGGACTAACTAACATTAATCTGTGCCGTCTTAGACCTTAACAGAAATACACCTTTTGTTCTAAATTCATAACATAAGTAAATCTCTTACGTGCGCACATGTAAATTTTATATGAAACAATTGTAAAGTCTATGCGGCTCCTGACACGGTTGCAGTGGAAAGCGCATCTAATTAAGTAAAACAATGGTGTAATAGTTTGTAAAGAGCATTAATCTTGTACGAATCAGTACGCACATGGACAAAAAAGACGCTATTGTGATGAGTAAGCGCACTCTCTAAGAATAATCTTGTTTATTAAATATATTAAACATCGTGAAATTATGAAATAAGAAGTATGTAAAATGCTTTAATTATTCATATTATGTAGTATCTATCATAAAGCAGATAACAATACTAATACGATAATGAAGTCATTATTGATTAATTATCAAATACCTACGTGTCTACGCAAATTAACTCAAAAGCCAGTCCAAAAAATATTCAATGCCACGCCATCATGACTTATTATTATATTATTGACAATACCTTTTTTTATATGTAGGTCTTATATAAAGGAGAAATCCGCTCACTCACTTATTAACAGTGGTCGACGTAGGTAGTGCCATTTAGGATGAATGATCTTAAGTGTATATGTTAACATGGACATACTTCGGGTTCCCGGGATTGTAACATTGTTGAGTTTAGTCAAGCAGAGCCGCGGAAATAAACTAAGATAAGTAAAAATCGCGAAAGTTTTAGCAATAGCTATTTGAAATAAAAAATATTTAAACTTTTAGGGTGCAGATTTAAAATTATATGTCGATGATACTTGATCGAATATGATCTTTAAAATACCGGGACTTTGGCATCCCAAAGTTCCTTCTCATCAGAAGGTAGGTATGTCCACGTTATGCCACCCAAATCCACACAACTCCCGAAACCCACACAAATCCCGTGAAATGGCACTACCTACGCCGACCACTGCTCATTAATCATGAAATCTCAAAAAATATAAGTAAAGCTAAGAACTAATCTTGAAATTCAGCATGTAGTTTACTGTAAACTATGTAGGTATAAACATTCGCTAAGAAAGGAATAGTGAACGTTCTCACGGGATTGTCAAAACAATATCAATATAGGTAGTTGACGGTAACTACATTGACGATATCATCGGCTTGTTATTGATGACGTTGACGGTATTGACACAGGTATTGATGTCATAGAGGCGCCGACACAGAAGATGACAATAGGTACCTACCAGATTATTGCTAATATTGAATGTGCTAACGCATTAATTAATTAATGCATTTTGTTTTGTGGTATCAGCGTGAAACCCCCTTTTATTATATTAATACAATTATCATTAGCTGCGGTGCGTAACTAATATAGTATAAAGCGGGTTATCACGTTGGAGTTTGGTGCACAGGCACCTTAACCCTGTTACTGCGTTGTCAACATCCATCTAGTATAACGAGGTGCCATTCCAAGTGTCCCGAACAACGTTAGTGTTAATAATAGGTATTATGATCAGCCTACCGTACTCAGACGCTTGTTAGATTGACGAACTTTGACTTTCATCTTGCTTCTAAATGAATTGTTGCGTTATTCCAAAACTTGCATGATTTCAGAGCACGTCGCTTATTTTGGTCGAGTTAGTTAGACTAGCGCGATTGCGCTAGAGTCCTGGTTTCGATTCCTAAGTCGAACAGTGTTATTGGGTTTTTCTATTAAATTCTCAGTAGCGCCTCAGAGTTTGGTATTTCTGCCCGGTTAATGGCAATAAATAGGGTTGCCCCCTATTACATGGGACCCCATACCGGCAAACTATGGGTGTACATTAGTACGCCTCTGCCTAACCTTTCGGAGAATACAGGTGTGATAGTATGTTATAGTTAGACTATGTAAGAGTCCATTAAGTAATGCTAAGTAAAGTTGTTAAATTCTCACCCATATACTCGTACTTACTCTTTTTCGTATCGTTAAAAGCTGTTTTAATTTAAAAGAAAACAATTTGATTACGAAGTGACTGTGAAGATTTAAACAATGCCATGGTCCCAAATCCGTAGCCGCCGCTGAGGGCCGTACGGGCATCCATTCGATTCTCAAGCGGACTCGTTAACAATTTTGATTACTTTGTATTTGTGTTGATCGATCGACCGGCGCATCGATAGAAATTTAATGAAAACTTCCAATCGTCCAAAAGAAAATTAAGTTTCGAATGTGGAGGGATTGTCGGAAACGGACCCAGTAATTAATTGGGTAAACACGAATAGACATCCCAGAGTAAATCCCTCCTACGAGAAAATGGAGATTTTGCATTCGTTTAAACTTAACGAAATTCGATCAAATCGAAACAGTGTTGATTCTCTTAGTTAGATTTGGACTAGTATTAGGTAACGTTTTATACAATGTTTTGATTTACAAAGATACAACGCGACTAAAACTTACACATTTCTGTAACCCTCCACAATCAGATTCTGGTTGGATTATAGCAGTCAATATACTAGGTTTCGAACTTATGAACTTTCATTCCCAAGTACGCGCTATAGTGGTTAGACTATTGCCACTTCAAATTCACATTACCTACTTGCCTTGGGTGGAAAATGATTTGATTTGTTGTTTATCTTTTTCGTTGCATTTATACCAGAGATCTCGGCGTAGTATCTAGATATTAATCTTTCTCGGTCGATAGGTGGTTAGTTGATTGGTAGGTAGTGGGAGCGCTTGCTAAATATTTTAAGACTTATGTATAAGTATCGGTCCTACAATATTTAGCCAGTGCCTCGGGATCGTGTATCCATTTGCTCTTAAAAGTATTGAATATGATCATACGCCGTGGGTCTAATAAGACGTGGCACGATGAATTCCACTTCAAAGAAAAGAGCATCTCTGATTTTTTTCTAGTCAATCATCTGATCGCTAGGACTATTTGCTATACGTATGTACCCAATTAAGTACTAGTTTAATAATAAATATCTACTTTATTCGTTATTAAAACATTATTTTAACCATAATTTTTACGGGGCACCTAGTAAATCTCTTGATTGCCTAGGAATATCGTTTATTAGTTTTTCATTGCCGAATTCGTATGAAACGTACAAATATCAACTTAAACGCAAAGTTGTTTGTAATAATGATGCTGTTTGTTTCGTTGAATACACTCATTATGTTTACGTGTGAAGCACATTTCGGCCTTTATTTAAAATGTATTCGGGTGCATTGTGCGGTGGATATATTGCGTCCATACCATTGTTGGCAACTGAAACAAAAGCCAGTGTTCTCCCAAGGTTTTTGAGTAAGTGCAATTATGATTCTGTAAATTTATTTATCTGATCCGAAACACCGCTCACCGCATTGTTATGACGAAGCTCTAACGAGTCGCCTGATTGTCATCCGTTTTCTATGCTCGCCCACGCTATATCCATATTAAAATCTATTTAAAAATTAGGTATTTCTCATTAAAGAATGGTTCTAATTAGGCACTTGAACACTTTGTTACTCCTAATGTAGATATTAAGTTAATAGAATTCACTATTCAAACAGATAACTTTATTACTGTAAGAAGAATAATTTATTAGTCCTTTCGCATATATTCACTTGGTGTCTCTCGTCATTTTAATAATTTACAAACGTGGGCATAGGTAATACCTTTATAAGGAAGTCCAATTGGTTGTGATGTCATTCTCTGAGCTGCAATGCAATTTACTAAACTTTTAACAGTCTTGTAGATATGTATAGACAGTGCACTTTATGACTACTAAAATAATGAATTGTCAAGGAGAACATACTTCGGTGACCAATAAACAACGACAACAAATAAATAAAATGCCCTTCTTAGGTCTGTCAAAGCCAGCTAAGGAAGATGAAAATTTCCTTTATAATATCAACTATAAACTTCCCAGTCTGTTTTGCGGCAAAAAAAGACTATCGAGGACGGAGACAGTGCCACGTTTAGTTTCTGGCGGACATGTTTCCACAATATTTCTGTTCGTTGTGATTATATCGACATTGTACCTAAGTTATACGTGAAGGATACGTTGGATGTTTCGTAGTCCAATAATACGCAACAGACGCAACTGAAATTGATAATCAAAGCAAAATTTTGCTATTTTACATAATATATGGATTATACATTAGTGATTTATATCACACTAGATGCTGTTGCCGCAGTTTCACTCATGTCCCAAAAAGATTAACATACTATAAGTACGATTCTAGGCGGCGTATCAAGATGAAACGTGCACCAGATTTTAAGTTACACCTCTAGCAATACATTGATGAAAACTGGATTCAATTCCATGCAGTAGTTTTTGCGTGATGCGCGTACAAACATACAGACAAACAGACGGACAAAAAATCAAAACATTGTTATTTTGGCTTCCGTTGCTCTAATAAAGACCCCCTCTAATAAAGATTAGTTTTTCTTTAGTATCTATAATGTACAGACATCGGCCTGTTACAATTTTATTATAGGTATAGATTATAGGAACTTTACAATACTCATCGTGTAGGAACTAGGAAGCGTGTAAATTATCTTGTCTATCTCTTCTCACCTTGTTACATGCAACAGTTTCATTACACAGAGTATAAATGGCTCCAACGAGTGTCCCTTACTCGTAACTTTCACAATTCACAATCGTAAACGCGTTGGAACCGTACTTCATGACCCGAGGAGAAAGTACTATATAATATGTGGAAAGAAAGAGTTGTAGAAGTACCTACGAACAAGTAAATACAAGATGTCTCGATTGTCTCGTTCAATTGAATTTACTTCGCGGTTGTTGCAACCTATATAACGTTTTGTGTGAAACGCAATAAAACTGTACTATTTCAAGTGCTTATTTCTAGCCTAACGAAACTGCTGTTTTAGTATTCTGAGCTCGTTCCCAAAATTGGAATAACCGAATTCTTGTAAAATCGCCCGACTTTCGAATTCTATATTTTATGGGTGAAATGAATAAACTAGTAATCTTCTCTTAGTTACACATAATTTGAATATTACGCTAAAAATATTTAAATTCTGATTTGTGATAAAAGAGCATGCTATCATCTTCGAAAACAGAATATAATTCCTGAGACCTTGTTGAGCCAATATGATTAAATTGCACCGCAGCGTCAGTGTACCTACCTACGAACTACGTTTTCATAGAGATCTAATTTAAAATTGACATTTTTGCAAGACGATCTTACTTTGATGGGCTCTTCATTTAATCAGATGAAGATGGGCTCTTCTTTTTCTTGATAGGGCGTTAATACTATGAGAGGAAGTTAGTAGGCGTGGAAGTCGACGTCAGTAATTTTGTGTAAAAGGCCCACGGAATAGATATTTTTAGCTATTGATCTCGTTTATGGGAGGAACAACTAAGTATGCAATTTAGTAATCCGGTAAATATAGTGTTTGGATTGGATAAACTATCTCAAATTATTTCGAATAAAGAAAAGTCATAACAAACCTCAAAAAGTCAAGCTATACCAGCCGCGGAGTAAAAAATTACCAACTTGTTAACCCCGACGCAAAAAGGGAGGTATTTTAAGTTTCACGTGTGTATCTGTCTGTTGTCTGCTGTTTTTTTTTTAGTTTGAAAGGTGACTTGATCTAGTAATAGTAGTGACTTGATCTAGTAATAGTAGTGAGCTATGATTTAAAAAAATCGCGCCAGCTATTTGAAGATTATCAGTTCTTTTTTAGTTCAATGAAGGGATGTAAGCAACATCCTCAGGTCTGATAGATTTGAAACTTGGTATCCTGATACTTCAATGATATTGCAAGAACATGGTAACAAGAGATGACGCTGCGGAGGTTTTTAAAATTTAAATTTTATGTTGTAGTACCTAAGCGAAATCTAGATCCCGAAGTGTCACAAATGTATTCAAGAGTTACTAGAGGTAATGTACTGATGTAACGTAACATAAAGGATAATTAAAGGAATAGTATAGCAGTGCCATGGAATTGATTCGCCGCGGGCGTACAACACGCGCGCCGTACGATAACCAAACCTTGACGAAATTATTTAATTTAAAAACTGACGTGTGCTTTTTCAACATAGTATGTCAGGACTAATTCTATAAGATCCGGTATCCCTTAGCAAATAAATAGTTGTGATAAGAAAAACTCGCATTAATTAGAAAATAAACATCCAATAGTTTAATTTAACTTAGTGCAACTTTGATGATATAGGTAGTCTTTTATTACATTTTTTTTTTATGTTACGACAACGTTTTGTGTGCGTGCAGAGTTTACCTGTAAGTGATTGTTACACTTTATTCTGATTTGTTGCTTCTGTTTCATTTGCTTATACAATTGTTGGTGAACCAAAAAAATTAAGTAAAATCCAATGACTTCAGAAGGTGGAACGATCCATGTAAAATAACTTTGTTAAACAATTGTGTGAAATATAATATAGGTATAGTGCAGTATGTAATGTAGAATTACCAAGCCAACTGAAGTACCTAGTTCCAAATAAACCAACTTACACATTTACAACTTTATACATTTACAATAGTAAGTGTCTACAATTACTTACATACTTTCGGAGACTTTCAACAATTCCCACAGGTAATAATAATGATGATAAGGCGTAATTATAGTTAAAAACATAATAATAATTGTTAGTTTTATGACTAATGATTATCCATAATTATCCGGTCCATCCATCCAGCATTTGTCTACGTAATTTTCGTTATGTTTGGTTTATAAATATAATTACATTATACCTATTAATGGTATAAATACCTATTGCAGTTTGCGATTATTCATTTAGAATGATTAGTATTTTCTAATAAAAGTTGAGGCGTGAAAACGATTATATGCATGGCAATATTTACAACAATTTCAATATCATTCTATTATAGTAGTTAGTTTTTAATAAATAATTGATCGAATAAAGTAATGTCACATACTATTATTATCATAACGAAAGGAAGTTAGATTATAATTATATTATCATATGTTCCTCATGTCTGTCAGTAGTGAACTCGAATTTCTGTGGCAGAGAAACTATTAAATATATTTCCTAACAATGGAATATGTATATAATATTTTTATATAATTTTCTGTCACGAATTAGCATTAATTAAACAAATCTAGAAGAGTCACTATTTTTTATTCATTATTAAATGTTCGACAAATGGTTTGTAGCTAGGACGAATTAACTTTGTAAATATTTTCATCTTAACACTGTTACCGGAATGATGATAATAGAAATAGGTACGCTGCATGGGGATGACGGCTACCTACGGGATTATTAACCAACAAAGAGCTTTAATTAGTAGTATAAATTATTATAAATTCACGGCAAAGCATTACGTAGGACTCGTAACGAACAGAGAGAAACCATGGTGCGTTATATATATGTTTGATTCATCTAGAGGAAACAATTGGGGAGTTGCGACAGGAGTTAAATGAGAGAGAACAAGAATCGCTACTGAATGATGTTCAACTATCTGGAGTTACAGAAACGAAAGGTGAAAATTCGACCCAGTTACTTAACACCGTTGCAATTAAACTGGGCATAAAGCTTGACGAACAAGATGTTGTTTTTGTTAAACGTGTCGGTAACATTCTGCGTGACCGCACTGAAGGCGAAGAGCCCCGGCCCCGAATCATCGTCGCTAGACTGGCAAGACGCGCAACGCGTGATAGTCTGTTGAGTGCTGCTCGTGTCCGCCGTAGTTTAACTACTGCTGATATTCAAATACCGGGTGCAGCGCGACGCATCTATATCAACGAGCGCCTAACAAAAATCAATAGGCAATTATTTTACAATACGCGACAGACCGCTAGTCGACTGGAATGGAAATATATCTGGTCAAAGGATGGCCGTATACTTGCTCGAAAAGAAGAAGGAAAATTGGTAGTGCACATCCGAACGGAAGCAGACATACCGCGTTTTTTTGGCAGTCAGTAGGTTTGGTAATACTGAACATAATTTTAGTTATTAATGTGTTTTACGGGAATTGCAAAGAACTTGTAACATCATTCAAATATAGTTTTGATTGCTCATTGTTTTGTATACCATTTCGTTCGATAAGTAATAGTTGCATATCTTTTTATCATAGAAACGCTCAAATGTTAAAGAAAAATCTTTCGAATTATAAAATAGATTGTAAGTGCTTGTGTAAATGTTTCGGAACAAGAACCAGTAACTCGTTTTATCTTAGTTGTAATTTAGATTCCAATATGCCAATATTCTATGAGGCCCACAGTGTCAGACGAGGTTTATATATAGTTTTCTTACTTTTAATTTGTTCTAATCACATACTATTTATATACCATTTACCAAATCAGGCATCAAATTTACCAAAATTTGATGCCTCATTATTATTATTATTATTATGTGTTGCGAAACAGAAAATACCTCTGTAATGTCCACAAAATTCCTTAAAATAGGTTTCTTGAACGCGGGTTCCTTGGGCACGAAGCACGATGAGTTCGTCGCAGCTGTTCTTGGGGTGGATGTCGACATTATGGCCATTAATGAGACGTGGTTGCGAATAGGTGAAGAAGGGCGCGCGCCCACCGTTCCGGGATACAAATTGCGGCATATACCACGCCCAGTGTGTATCAAGGGAGGTCGTGGTGGTGGTGTCGGTTTTTATATTAAGCGCGGTATAAATGTTCGAAATCATTCCACTAGTCCATTGCATAAATCAGTAGAGCAAATGTGGATCACTATTAGTACTCGAAGGACTAAGTTAGCAATAGGAACCGCTTACCGCCCTCCCTGGCAAGATGTTGATCTATTTTTAGACGTCATGTCCTGCTCATTGAACTCCCTATCACACTGTGACTATACGTTATTGTCGGGTGATTTCAATATAAATCTGCTTAACGACTCTGACCCAAAGAAGGGCAAATTAGATACATTTCTAAATTGTCTAGGGTTAAAACAATTAGTACGTTCACCTACCCACTCCACAGTGCACGGTGAAACACTGTTGGACATTATTTGCACAAATGGTAAGGCACGCTCGGTATCTGTACACTCAGCACCGGACCTTGGTGCACATGCACTGATAACTTGCGAATTTTGTTTTGAACGTTTAAAAATTCCTCCACGAACTATTTCTTATCGGCCATTAAAAGACATCACCAGGGAATCCTTTGATCATGATCTAGAGCTACTTAACTGGAGGGAAATAACGACACTTCAAGATGTTAACGCTATGGTCATAAATTTCAACTTAAATTTGCTCACACTTATGGACTTTCATGCACCTTTAAAAACCTGTGTTATTAAGGAATGTTCATATCCGTGGATAACGAAAAATATAAGGCTTATGATTCATTTAAGAAACCAAGCTCATGCAGAGTATTTGGAGCATAAATCCGATACTAAAAGAAAATACTACAAAGAGTTGAAGTCACTTGTATCCAAATCCCTTTTCTACGAAAAAACAGCATATTATAAACATAAGATCAATAGTCAAATTAAAGATTCCAAAACTCTTTGGAAAAACTTAAAATCAACCCTCATTCCTCCTAAAAAAAATACAGAATTACCTATGCTCTTTAACGATCCCGATAAAATTTGTGACCATTTTTTGAATCTTCCGTGTGTTGAATATATTGCTCTTTCAGTACTTACCTATTACGAATTTTCACGAAACCATGCTTCTACTTTTCATCTGATACCTACAACACACAATGATGTCCTAAAAATACTAAGCACTATCAAATCGAACGCCGAAGGTTGTGATGGCATCAATATAAGCATGATACTACTGTCATTACCGGTAACTTTGGATGCCGTTACTGCCATTGTAAACACGTCCATCAACTCCTCATGCTTTCCAGAAAAATGGAAGGTCGCTAAAGTACGGCCATTGCCAAAAACCCCTGACGCAATGACAATGAAAGACTTGAGACCCATTTCCATCCTGCCTGTACTTTCTAAAGTTTTAGAGAAAGTAGTATGCACTCAACTGATTAAGTTTTTAGAATTTAATAACGTTCTTCCTGATGTACAGTCCGGGTTTAGAAAAGCACGTAGTACTACTACTGCTCTGTTAGACGTGACAGATAATATTTTGGCTGCACAAGATAACGGGATGTGTACCCTTTTGGTGTTACTTGACTTCTCTCGCGCCTTCGACTGTATAAATATCCCATTACTTCTCTCAAAGATGGCATTTTACGGATTTGACGTGACAACAATCAAATGGTTTGATAGCTACCTCAGTAAACGTACGCAATTTGTTGAGTTACGTCGAGAAGATGGCTCAATTCTGTCGTCAAGTTATCGCTCAGTATCCAGAGGCGTTCCACAGGGCTCGATACTCGGACCAATATTATTTATTTTGTATTGCGCTGACATTACTATGTCAATAAAAAAATGCAAATACCATATTTATGCGGATGATACACAATTATATATATCTTTCAAGCCCCAGTTCTACGAACAAGCACTAAATGATCTTAACGCAGACCTGGAGAGCATTGTACAATGGTCCAAAATTAACTCGCTCTGCCTGAATCCTGCGAAAACGAAATATATGCTATTTGGTACTGATACTTTGCTAAATAAGATAAATCCCTGCGTCGGTTGCGTTACTGTTATGGGAGAACCAATTGAACGAGTTTACGAAGCACGCAATTTGGGTCTCATAATGGATACGGAGCTACGTTTTCATAATCACGTGTCTGGGGCTATCCGGAATTGTTTTTATAAATTAAAGATTTTATATAAAGCCCGTCCTTACCTTAGTGAAGAATTGAGAATCATGTTAGTGGAGTCTTTGGTACTATCGAAGTTAAATTATGCAGATGCGGTATACGGCCAACGAATTTTATCAAAAACCGAAAGAATGATTCAAAGACTTCAGAACGCCTGCGCTCGCTTTGCATTCAATATTCCCTTTAGAGGCCACGTAACACCGTTCTTTAATGAACATAATATTTTAAAAATGAATGCCAGACGTAAACTTCATTTGGCGAGTATACTTTTTGGCGTTGTTAAATTTCACGCGCCTGAGTATCTATACAACAAGCTTTCGTGGACGAGCAGACATAACGGTAGAGAGGGAAGGGAATGCTCCCAACAACTCTCGATCCCGCAGCATAGAACGGCAGCATTTAGGGGCAGCTTTCGTTACGCAGCAACCAAATGTTGGAACAATATTCCTCCTCCAATAAAAAAATGCAAAAGTAGTTGGACGTTCAAATTGAAACTAAAGGACTACTTACTAAAACATCAAAAACAGTTCGAGAACGTTCGAAATATAGTGGCCGCTATTTAATATTTAATTTTATTTAATTTTCTGCCCCGATAATAATGTTTTCATTTAAATTTTATTTTCCCTATTTGGACTATTGAATTACATACAATAATTTTATAGTCATTTTTACATATATTTATTTTACCGCTTTGAGTTTATGTTCTATAAGTACATAGTACTTACACATCATTCTCTTGAAATCGCAATATTTATTTATTCTTGTTTAAAACTTAAAAACTGTATGAACTATAATAAGTAGGTAGTAGGTAATAATATCCTACCTACCTATCTCAGTTTCGAGCGTGTGGCACTCGTGGGTCGCAGCTGAAAACCAGCGTTAGGTATCAGTACCTCTATTGATACTTAACAAAGTGCTGAGCTGATGGCCCTTTTGGCACTAATGTATTTATTTAAAGATATCTGGCAGATATAACGATCCAACAACAAATTGTACAAGCTCGAAGTTAAACCAAAGACTTGAAGTTATTGTTATTTTTTTTATTGTAAGCTTTGTTATGATTAGTGTCAATAAATACATCTTTCTTTCTTCTTTCTTTCTTTCTTATATTGAAAAAACATAATTCCAAAATAGATTAAATATTATTTTTTCGAATAGACTTGAGACAATAAAACTAATAAATACTTTAGCCGTAAGCTTCATAAAGCTGATCATGCTGAGCTTATCGATTTACAATTTGTTATTATATGAACAAAAAAACAATAATACCTACCTGCTTGCCTATTTTGTATATTTTCTAGACCATAATATTTTATGTAACTAGAAAACTAAGTACTGTACATTTTACGAGTAGAGAGAAGCAGCTTTGTGCTAACAAATATCAATCATACTTCACAAATATTTATATAATTTTCAATCAATTTATATAAATTTCGACGACACGTTTGGCGTAGCAGGCTGAACGATCGGCTTCTGCGCAACGTGTTGTGGGTTCGATCCCCACACGGAGCAAATATTTGTATGATCTACAGGTAGTTGTTCCGGGTCTGGGTGTTTGTTTGTGAGAATTTCTGTTTGTAAACGCACCCACGATACAGGAGAAAATCCTAGTGTGGGTCAACGTTTTTTAAAAAAAAAATCTATATGAAGTAGGCTTTACCGGAAGAAGGAATAATACCATATTTCACGGCCTACAAGATCATGTACTTATATCCATTTACATGCAGTACCTACAGTATTATATTTCACCTTAATTAGCCATATCGAAATAACATTTTTGTTTATATAACTTGTGTTGAGATGGCGATAAATGCACCTTTATCGCAACTTGAGCTACCGCTAACAGGCAGAACACTTACGTGGCTTTAAAGCAGAGGAAAAATAAGACTTAACCTACACATTTGCCAATCGGTGATTCACTGATACGTTGTGCTTGCGATAAAACCTATTATTTATGTAATATAGAAAAATATAATTCGTTGCGGTTACGTGTACTCGTGCGATACGCCACTATGCCACGGATACACGACCGTCTGCCCCGATAAAGATGCAAGAGTTCACAGAGTTCATGAATCACGTTTGACATGAATTCCGACTAAAATTTACAACATGCGTGGCCTCTTAAAAACAGAAACTCCAATCAACTGCAGAACATAATAATTATAAGGCACGGATCACATAACATCATTTTACTATTAGGGCCATATTGAAAAAGTATGCAAATATCCCTGTTTTGAGAAACATCACCGATGTTTCTCTATACTGTTTTTATTAAGACCAAAATGGACACGTGGCCATTATCACACATGGTTTTAGTTAGACGATGATGGCTAAAACAATGTGGAATAATAAGGCAGCAAGTTTTACGGCCATGAACACATCATACGAATATACCGCCACGTCAGAAACAAGCTCAACCACGTGAGATAAGAGTTGATAAGTACAACGTTTGTGTATCGGCACTTGTTGCTGGTGTTACTAAACGTTGCCTTTGACGTGTCTACAACAACTCAGAGCGATAACATTTGACAGTTTTCGTTAATCATAATCGATTTGAAAAGAGACGGAACGATTACCATTAAATTGAAATTTTAATGTTTTCTGATTAAGTTGCTATATTGGTATGTATGTATTTTAATTTCAATGTCACCTACAAACCACAGGCAAATATTGTAACAATTAACTACAGTAGAAATCACTACAAAGTTGTAATTTGATAATTTCGACAAAACTGATAAATTGTTGAATGATAACACGGAGGTTAAGTATAGATACACTTGAACAGATAGCCTTGAACAAGTGAAAACAGAATTAAGATTAAAGGAGTCGCTTGTGTTAAATAAATGAGTAAGTAGGTACCTACATTATTTTGTATTGCGATATTGCCAGGATATAATAATATCTTGATATACACGGGGTGCGTTAGTGTATTTATTTGAAGACAAAGGACTCTGATCATTCGATGTAAGTATAGATTATTATGATATCCGCCGGATATCGTTAACTACGTTTAGACCGGCATCGTTGCAAATATAAATAGAATTATATTATGTACTTCCTTTACATCGCAAAGGGAAGACCATGGTACTACCAAGGAAACGCTGAAAGCTAATCCAATCTAAATCGCTAGTCGATAACAAAAAGTAAGTCTTTGTCAAGATTCAATAAAGTTTCAGATTCAGTTATTTATTTTTGTTGTGTTGAATGAACGCCTGCTTAATGCATGTAAGTATACATGAGCTTAGCGATTTGAATTTATTTTATCAAACGAATTGTCGAAAGCAGCCTGGCTTCTACATTATTTTTTATTATTTGTTTATTTTAATCCATGCCTTCTACCAAAAAGCATACATGAACGCTAGCACTGCGAAAGGCTGCTATTGCGATTTGAATGGCTGTGCGTTTTGATATGAAATAAAAATTCAGATGTATGCTTTTTGTTAGATGGCGTCTGGATGGTGCCGGCGGGCGGCGGGCAGTTTAAGCCCAGGTACGTGTTGAGTAATAGGCTTTAAAATACTCGCTAGCGATTCTTATTTTTCTCAGATAATATTACTTTGCCAAGCACGGACCACTAGCCAGCACAAACATTATTTGTTATTGAAATCAGAAGCGTTTTAATAATATATTACCACCGTATTTGTTCAACAAAGATACCAGACATTGATATTATTGTTTTACAATCAACAGTGTTTCTTTAATTTAACTGAATCAGGTCAAGCCGTCGTTAACTTTTAAATACGAATTTAAATAGTCAGTTATTTTAGTAAAGGAAAAATTCAATCGCGGGCAGGATTCGAACCCGCGTCTTCTGGTTTGATACACCAGACGCTTCCAATAGTTTCTTATCACTTGCATAAAATCTCTAATGCCAAACGACAACAAAAGTAAACATCTTCGAAACCGGTTGCTCTTTTGCCTCTTATTGAATCGTGTCTATTGTAATTTCAACGTTGTGCTAGAGATCAATTAGTGGGTTTGTTATTTGAATTTGATTTTTGTGTTCGCTCTTAGATAATGATGATCGAAAATGTCAAAGCAAAGCAACAAGTCGTCATTCAATGTTCAAAATCTGTCAGTCCTTATCGACGACCATTCTTATCTCAGATTCTTATACAATTGAAATAGCAGAGTTGGGCCCCAGGTCGTCAAGTCTTACCAAGTGGCCCTACACATTTGTAAGCTTATGTGTGCGTTGTCACAATACAGATTGACCCGATTTACGCTGCTTTCGCGGATATGAGGTGAATCTACGTCGATGTAGGCTGTGCACCAATGTTACGTTCTCCGGCGTAGATACGAGTCTTTCTGCGAATTGCACACATTCAAGTATGTAGGAAATGGGCGTCGAAATGTATTGCCTGTTCGCCGCGCTAGGGATGTTACTACATTGTTTGCTTCCTCGCTGACTCTTGCATTTTTTCGTGATTACATTTCCATATCAATGGAGTACGGTACGTATCTATCCATATTTTAAATTTAATGATTTGGGTTCACCACGTGTTTACGTAATTTCTTTCCGCTTTCGATAAAAATTAATGATTGCACCATACAACTGATAAATTACAATATTCGCCATCAAGAACCTTTTTCAAAGATATTTTATAGGAAATAACCATGAGTTTAATAAATTATTGTAAATATTTAGGAATTGTGATTCTAAATGGGGTCATATCACTGTATATCGATATCTTATTGACTTTTTTAACCCAGCACTAGTCAATAAAATAAGATTGTCGGTTGCGGGTAGATGCGAAGGCCCAGGTGATACATAGGGGCCAAACTTTATAGCCCGGGCGAGGTTTGCCGCCCTTTAATATTTAATATTGAAAAAAAAAAACATACTAGCTATCTATCGCGGTTTCGAATCGAAACTTGTTTATTGGCGAACATAGCCACGATACGTTTCAAAGAACGACCTTAAATAAAGACGCCATAGGTACAACATAAACACAGCTAGTGAGGATTGGACACCCGTAAAATATTATTACCTTCAGCTACTTAGGTCTATTTTTCCGAATTCGATGAAAGCAATTTATTTTTAGGAATTGTAATTATTTACAATGAATAAATGCTCTCTTGAGGTTACTTAAAAGTTTTCATTTTATTTAGCAGTTATTTGGTAATAGGAACACACTTAACGATGTAAAAAACACTTGAACATTATATAAAACATAATACAAGTGTTGATATGCTTAGCAACAAGAAAATTGGGCAGGTTATTTTGAAGTACTTACGACAAATCTTGATCAAATATATTCATTTGAACTTATACTTATATGTACAAAATAAATCGGAGATGTTAAGAAAACGAAATCATTGTCTAATACCATAATTTGCCACAATCCTAAATACTATTAAATGACCCAGTAAATGGAGCTAGGTAATAGACATGCTTAATTTAGCTGGTACAAATTGGATACAGTGGGTAAAACGGTCCCTGTTTACTGAGCGAACAGAAAACGCGTTAGGTAATCGACGTCTAGGTTCACGTGCGATCTGGTACACCGAACAGAAGTTGTAGGCAACAGTCGTAAACCGTGCCGTATACGCCTGGCGACCGCACCTCCACCAACATACTATGGAAAAGACAAGATAAAAGTTTTGCTCTCTGACTTCCCCAGAAACATCGTTTGCGTGGATGATATTATCACAAAAAACATAGCTTATGTCACTCGGGGATAATGTACTCTTTTTTAGTTAAAGAATTTTGAAAATCGGAACATTTTCGATTACGGATATTACCCCTACATATATATAGCTAACAAGGAGATGTTTGATTTTGGGCCAGCATATGAATTACATAAATGGGAAAAAATACAAACAAAACCGTACAAAAAATGATTACTTAGGAGTTTTTTGATAGCTCTATATTTAGGACCACCACGACAGTTACTGGTGCGCTACAAAGACAACGCTATAATTAGTTAACTTGATTAGAAATGCCGACTATTTCATTGAATCAACCATACTCTTGACCGAACTGTAGAACAGAACTACCAACAATTTTAATTATTTTTCTGTAGTTATCGGAGCTCAATGACAGTGATAAAAAGTATATCATTTTAGTTTTACTCACAAATTTTTATCAGGTATTCCACAGTACTACAGACGAATCTCCCAAAATCAGTGCTGTGAAGTTAATACTTTCCAGTGAATCTATATCTGTGTCGGAACCGTAACCTCCTGGCGTGGCAGTAACGACTCGGTCTCCCCCACCACTCTCTGAATTATTAACACGTGCCATCCAAGAACTTGAATCGACAAAATTAAAACTTACCAACCCCTTTCATATTTCACCTACTTACGTTGTTTTCCAGCATCAGAAATCCTTCGAACTGTGTGCCCGCATTCAAACTATGACGTTGTCTATCTACGTTCCGACACAGTAAACCACAATGACGGGACACACGGTGCTATTAACGTGAACGTCGTTCAGTGACCTTGATGCGAAGTTGCTGGTATGATGCTTTAATAATTAAGTAATTTGTACTATATATGAGTTGTTTTCAAAGTTTTTTGTAGGTATCCTTGTGGATACTTTGACTAATACCAATATATGTAGTAGAAGTACCTACCTACAATGATTTTTTAAATTATCTAAGTACCTCTTTGGTTAACGCCTTCTTGTCACATATACGAGTATGTCATGTCTTCTTGTCACATATCTTATGAAAGTAGCTCATTTAGTTGCTCCACACTATTTTACGATATAGTATGTCCCACTGGGGCCGTAAATAAAAAAATCTGCATATCTATGAAGCCGGAGCCTGCTATCTGAATGCGTAAGGCGTAATATTTTACACTTCGATATCTTAAATGCAAGGATGTTTTACGTGCCTCACATTACTCACCTATGTTCGCCTCCCAGATAGTACTTACGTAAATTTGCGAAATACTTGGGTTCTATTCGATGAGCCCAATGTTCATACATCCGGATATTTTATAAAGAAATAAACATAGTGTTTTACATATTGCTACACTAATGCAAAAGCGAAAAACATAGTTCCGCGGTCGGTGGATTGTCAGTGGACACATGTGGCCGCCTCCACCCTCGCTGAATAATATAGGAACGTTGTTTGAGGTTGCGATCTTGGCCTGCGTTATTGCGGACGATTGGCTACAGAATTTCGGGTCGTTTTGGCACCCGAGTCCCGGTGGACATTGATTTAAAAAAATAACGGTCTATAAACATAAAAGTTAGGGTAAAAGTGAAAATGTAAAGCTATCTTTGCGGCTTCGTTTAATGGTGGCTTGCGACGTTATCCTGTTTGGTGAGTTGCGGCGCGTTCACTAAGTGTGGTGGCTGCGTAAATAATTAAGAACACTTTTCCACGCCGGTGCGGGCCTAGTGAACGTGGCGGCGAACGGTGTGCCGCGGCGTTCCTTGAACCACAAACACGACCGCGGACGACCCGGCGACGATGTCTGACTTGCTAACTATACATGTATCGTGGGTGCATAAATACATCTTACCAAATTTTTGCATTATCTCTACCAATTACGCCAACTACGGCACAATAAAGCAAGTTCGCGTTACATAAAGTCAAGACTTTACACACGTCTCCGTCTATGCTTTATCAACGCCCGCTTCACATCATTAAAAGACGACAATATTCAGAGCTGGAATTGAAGTTTATGATACCATTCACGCGTTCAGTAGGTACAATGCTATATCTATGTAACATATACTTAGTTTTCAAGACACTCAAAGATTCGTGATCGCTCTGAGGAGTTTGAGTGTTAGCGCTCGGTGGATTCCCCACTTTTATAAATATAAACGTCTCGTGTTATCTCGAGCCGCAATAAAAAGTATGCATATTCTTAAACAGGTAAATATCTCAACGTACACGTAAGGTAAGGGTCGACATTTTTTCAACATTACGCGTTTCCCTAGCCCTACTAAGTTAACATAAGCCTCTCTTGACAAATGTTTAAGATGAACGGTTATTTTGCACACTGTATGTTGTGTGTTTTTTAAAGAAAATAAGAAAATGTTAGACGCGGTACTTCAAGAATGATGAGATATATAGGGAGAGACAGAAGCTGTTTCTGAAATGAGAACCGATTTGTCATCTGTTACTGGTTTTATTACCTTGTTTGTTTGTATGAATGTTTAGTATTACTGTACCGTTACGTCGCGTCGTCAGCGGGTAGCGCTTCATTGATGAAACAGCTTTCACACTCATTGTTAACTTCAAATAAATTCCCCACCTTGCTACAAGTAATCATAATAAAATAAACATAATTATGATTACAAGCATCACGCATTATGTAAAAAACAAACATTATGATAAGTATACATACCGCTTGCTAAATATTCTAAGAAAATTTCCCGACTAAACTGACAAAGTTGGAGTTTACATTTTTAACCTAGTTAAAAGTCTAACCGCAGGGGCGGTATCCGTGCCTAAAACCAAGACCCAGCCAAGCCCACCACATTCCCATACACATGTAGACTACAAAATTATTTGTTTAGGTACACTGACACTTGGCCATTCCTAATAAAAATAACAGTATGAACATTTTATATTACTTACTCCTTACATCAATGGAATGGAAGTAGATGCAGTAATCACAATAACTATGTATATCTCTACTAATATTATAAAGTTGAGGGGCTTGTTTGTTTGGTTGAACGGGCTAATCTCAGGAAATACTGGTTCGAATTGAAAAAGGTCTGTATTGGATAGTCCATTTATCAAGGAAGGTTATAGGCTATATACCTAAAATCACGCTTCGTCTCTTAGGAACGGAGCAACGCGGGTGTGAAACCACGGGCGGGTCGCTAGTTACAACATAAATATCTTTTAACTATAGGTATAACTTACTAGTAATGATTACAGAAAAAAATAATTACCAAGTTAAACGTTCTGTTACTGTGATCAACCAAAAGAAAGTCTAGATGTTTAGTAAATATTCAGAATTATGTATGATTGATTTAACAATTATGTCTGTCGGGTAAGCTTACGCTCAAGGCTAGTTATGTAATTATATTATCTATTAATTATGAACTAACCACGTATGTATAGAAATTGAAAAAGGTTAGAACGTTTTTTAAACAGTTCGCATCTTTCAGCTCTTCGGTTGATTGATCGGGCAACCTTCTGTGCAATAAATATTAAATAAAGTAGTGAGCAATTTGTCCGTCTTACTTAGTTACGACGAAATGATATATTAACACCGGTGGAAGATGCATCGCTCCTCAAGTTATAGCCCAGTCGTACGTGTGGACGCCGCACATGTGATGAGCTAGCCACATCGACCTCTAAAGTCTAGACGTGACACTACACTTAACTGAATCTACGCCAATCAATAGGGAATATCAAACAATAATTTACATTATTAAAAAAAATATTTCTTTGACAAAAATACTGATATTTCATCATAAAAATAAATATTCAAATCTGCAATCAGTTACGGGAGATTTTAACGTCCGCCATATTGGCCGCGTGTACTGTGACGTCAGTTTCCGCAAACACAGTAACTGTTTTAACGTTTTTAAAATTTATAGATGGTTTTATCCAATCAATTATCTATATTTTTAAGTTTACTGACTAATTCAATCATGGGAGAGGACTGAAATCAATTTTATAACTAGTAATTACAAAACTAAATGTTTACGGTGACGACGTCATGAGAGCATCACAACGTAGATGTTGTCGTAAGTTCCGTAGCCGCTCACTTTTTCTACTTTTAAATAATTAAAATCTTGCTGGATAAGCCATATCACAAAAGCACAAAAGCTCACAAACTATGTGTAAGACATGGATTTTGGGATTCTGTTTTGTTTGCCAACTTTTATAATATCAAAAGAGATATTTTCTAGTTGTCGTGCGAATGCATCTATCGGAATATTGTGCACCGGCTGCTCTCGTCCCGGATGTCCTTTGCATAATACCTTGCATCTCAAGATATTTGTGCCAAAGTTTGCAAAATGCATTTGCTAATAAAATTTGTATTTTAGGGATGTTGCACAATGTAGTACGTATATCCAAGAATATTCTTCAGATTTATTTGCGACACATTAGGTACCAAGCTTATGAACTAATTAGCTAACGTACCTAATCATATTGAAATGACACCTAAGTGGTGATCCCGTCAAATTCCATACACACATACCACACAAATCGCCGGTATGTTTAGGTCCTATGTCATAGGGGGCGAGCCTATTGCCACAAACCGGGCACAAATTCCAAACTCCAAACTTCTACTGATAATTTCAAAGAAAAACCCAATAAACTTTCACTGGGAATCGAATATGAGGCATTTAAAAAAAAGTTCATTATTTGTTTATCAAGGGGCCACAGCGTTGCGATAATTTTGTGATTGTGAGAGGAATGCGGCTCTATACATTAAATAACGCCATCCTTTTCTCACAATTGTGGTACTGCCTTAGAAATACAGTGAGCGATGGATGTTACCGTTCAGCCAAACATTTTGTTAGGTAGGTATAACGCTTCTGTTAGAGTGGTCACCGGAGGAACTAGATTCTGGATAACTAAATGTTTAACAGATAGGTGCAGTTTGGAAATAACCGTGCGTATTTAGTTGTAAATGTTTCGCATTCGTGAATAAGTATTTTTCTAACTAATTTCGATATATTTCCAAAAAAACACTTTATTTTTTTACCTACACGGTCGTTCGGAACAGCTAACTTCAGACAGGTACGGTTATTTCGACTGTAGTGCACTTTAGCGTTCATTGCTAAAACTCTTAGTTAAATAGGCTACAGGTGTGTGTATTCCTGCGTTAGTCGTCTGACGAGTCAAGTGGGTAAATAGGTTATGTTGTGCGTAAGTGACAAGACACTAAAATGACATTATTTACTTTATCATAACGCTCTCAAGACTTATGAGACATTGAGAACTGCTCGATTGTAAAAATACCAGCGCAATAATCTTATGAAACAAACTCATTTTCGCATTTTATAATAGTCAGTATAAGGTTCTTGTATAAACGTAAACATATCGTTACTACGGTCTGGTTGAAAACCAGCGCCAGGCATTCCATCTGGCATACGCTGAACCAGCGCCGTTTCAGCGCAATCATGGCGTACACGATTTAGATACAATAAGTACATAAATAAAGTAAGAATTGTGCAGAATAAATGATTTTTCTTTCTTTCTTTCTTAAAGGTAAGTTCTTTCGTATTAAAAATTATATTTGACTTTGTTCGTCCTCGATGCGTTCCTACTATTCATCCGATGCGGTGTGCAAGATCTCAAAGGATTCCGCAAAAAAAAATAATTGAAAAAGCATTTCGGACAGCTAGATAGGTATTTATAGTATATAGTTTGATAAAACGTAGTTACCATAAATTTTGGTGGCAGTTATTAGGATCCATTTAAATTTCAAAAGCGTATGTGTAAACCATGTTACGTTATTCCTAAAAGAAAAGTCCCTGACGAATCCCCTAACTAGACCCGATATCACATAATATTTAAAATTTAGAATTTACCCGTTATAGTCCCTCATTTGGGATAGGACAATAACGGCTATTGACTGTCCCATGAAGTCTTTAGACATCACGGTAATGCTGTTACGGCTGATGGCGGAAACAAGCGATAAAATATCGTAGAGAAACCTCGCATGCAACACCACCACACTTTGTTTCAAGTTACGAGCTCTTGCGAAACTTGGCTTGGCTCGTCTGCATATTAGTTCATACGAACCAAATCGCTATTTGCCACGGAAAATATTTTGTACCACTATGCATTCTATGACTATTTTAAATGTGTGGGACCAGTTTTGTTCTTTAATTTTTAATCCGATCCGTGTGGCCGTACATTGCATTGTGATATTATGAAATATAGCACGATGGTTCTACAGATATGTATGTATATGTCTATTATACTATAGGAAAAACTGTGATTTAAAATACATTTCCATGATTAAATTTAATGGAGATGGATTTTATAAATGGAATGGAATTATATTTGAAAAAAATATATTTATATTTTTCTTCTCGAATTGATTTGTTGCAGTTATTTGTTCGCGAGCTTTTGATGAACGAGTGATATGTCACTCGTTCAGGCTGGATCTAACGATTTAGGCACAAGTTCCTTTTATGCTGCCGTAAGTAACCGTAATCCAGTCCGGTATATTTCTGCCAAATTATAATTAGGGATTAAGTATTCTCAATCTATATCTATATTAGAAATTTTGTAATATGAAGGTTTATGATATTTATATTAATGTAATGTTAATAATGAATGAAGTCTCTTACGTGACGTTGACCACTAAAATGCCGCAATATTCATTAGGTGTCCTAAGCATATACTTAGTTGACTCATAGTTTAGTTTTTTTGTGGGGTTCTCCCCGTACTCAAGGGGTGTTGATATCTTTCTGTAAGTTTTATTTTCGGTAGTTAAAGTTAATTATTAGATCAAGAAAAATATTTGTCAAAAAAATGCCAACCGTTCCAGTTCTAATATTAAATACATTATGACAATAACAATGCGCTTGATCGAATGATCATAGTCCCTTCCCACTTCCTTAGTTTTCCTCGAAACCCTATAGGAGACTGACGTCAATTTTCCAAAGACATGTTCATTTCACGGCTATTTGCTGTCTCTTCGTAATATTGTACAAACTCCGTCGAGTATACGTGATCCAGGTCCTATGTACTTGCTCTAGCTCCGGTTCATCGGAACGTCACAATAACGCAGTACGATAAGACTGACTTCGTTTTTATTAGATTGTTAATGTTGCGAAAACGAAAAGACGAACTGGAAAAGCTGTTAGCCCCAAAAATATAGTTTCAGAGTAACCAAGCTGCACATAGCTTCACATGTTAAAGAATTCAATTACAAGTGGTGGAGCGGTCGACGTGCCTGACGAACGGAGACGTCTCCAGAAAAATTATTGCCTGATCCCGCAATGTCTCATAACGTGGCAAAAACAAGGTGTGTTGCTGACTATAAATATTAAATTTTCCGTATTCTGTAACTTTGTTGGATACTACATATGGTTCAGGAGCCGTGCTTTTAAAAATTCAGTGCAGCGTTATCGTCGTTCCAGGCTGTCTTCAAACCGATCGGTACAGTTCCTGATTATTGTATGAGTATTGTTATTCCTACTTGGTCTATCGGTACTTATAACACTTAGAACGTTAACGTGAAAGACACTAACAATTATTTTATATTTAACGAAAAGAAAGGGTCTGCTTTCTATCATTAGAAGTTATAGGTGACTCGCCAGGCTCTCCAAATATTAATAAGTCATATAAAATATTTTCAGATTTTACAGATTTTCCAATTTTCGAGTTCAATTTGTCACTGTTACTATTAGGAATATCACGAACATTAAAAAAAAACTCTATTGGGTCCAGCTGTATTAACGAACTGTACCTAAATAACTACTGCTTAGATCACTCGTATATCGATAAAAGATGAAATGTTTGAAACTTCTATGGGAACTCTATGGAAATGAAAATGTAATTTCGCGAAATTGTCAAGTAAAACGTTTCGAGTTTCATTAACATATGAACACAAATTATTTAACAAAATTTATATAGGTACCTAATAGCGACGTATGAACTAAATTTTACGCGAAAACCACTGTAATTGGGCTGTCGTACAAAACGACATACACGCATAATGTACACTAATCATGGTGGGTACATTATCGCCTTTACATTAACTCTATTGTTGTCCGTTATGACATTATTGTGACTGTAATTTAATATCACAAGGTTGATACATCGTGTTTATGGATAATGTAGAACTTTCAACACCCTTGTTATTATTATCTCGCATGTGATCTAAAAATGTTACAATAAAACCATAAGATTAAATTAACACTGACTTTGCTTCGACCATTTATCGTAAGTTTTAAGGAGTCTACTTCGAGATAGCCGTAAACATATCTCGAAAGCTCTGGTTTTGACAGTTAACAGAAATGTTGAGTGGATAACTGACTGACCAATTGCTTTAAGTTGGAAAATTCGAAAGGGAAGCTGTTCTTGCAGGGAATTATATCAACCCTAATCAATTATTTAAGATGTATTTTACATAGGTAGTATATAGTCAAAATAAATAAAGAGTTTGTCAATGTTTTCAAGCATTCAAGCAGTTGACATTATAAAACATATTCCCCAGGGTTAGGTATATGTATACTAATGTAGATACACGCACAATTCGCCGGTAGGTAGGTAGGTAGGAATGTTTCTTGTTTGACATTATAATTATGTACATAAACGTGTAAGTTATTATTTAATTTAAATGATAAACAAATTCCTGAATTTTTTGTTATGCCTCACTCTTTGGCCATACAATAATAGAAATAGTGTCCATGATATAAACAGAACATTATTACACTTATTAGATTTAAGTCCGCTATGTTTAGGTATTAGTAATTTCATTACAAAGATATTGTAAAAGATTCGAGAAAATAATTCTCAAAAACCAATCAAATTAATTCTAGTTTACAGTACTGTCACCGACAACTTTCGATGCTGTCCATGTTTAGTAGTGGACTTTCTACAAGTCAAGTAAGTAGTAACCTAGATTATTCATATTGGTCGGTCATGCCGTGGCCTCCTTGTGTTCGCGATTATACGGTTGTTACTGACTGTACGTGCTGGTATTAAAGTATTTAACTTTCATTGTTATACTTATCAACTTGTTTAGCGTAGTTTGGCTCGATTAGCATAGTAGTTGAGCGATCGACCCAAGCGCCACGGGATGGTGCTTCCATTAAGTACGTAACAAATACTAGTTACTTATGAAGGATATTCTAGCTCTAAGCTTGATTTGTGTTTGTAAACGCAAAGTAAGATGAAAGCTTTTAAAACACGACAAACTTTCAATTATTAGTTTTATTATGCTATACGTCAGACTGAAAATAAAGAAGGGCTGGTTCGTTTTCTGTATTTTGCGGGTGAAATATAGGATTAACTTACTATAACTTAGCTTATAGGCGGCACCAGATTTTAATTTAGACCTTGAGCAATACAACTCAACCGCATCCAATTCCGTGTGGTAGTTTTGACGTGATAGTCGTACAAATATACTAATAGACAGACAAAAAAATTATAACGATAACAATTTTGGCTTATATTGCTCTTATATCGGCACCTCAAGTTATTTTTTTTAATATCTCATTTATACAGACATCGACCAGTTAAAATTTTATTTTGTCTAGATATTAGTATGATATAAATACAAGAATGTTTGTTACAAAACATAATGTGTTTTTAACACATTATGTTTTGTAACAAACATTTAGAAACGTATAATTAGTTATATATTATTTATTATATAACATAATATGTGTGTGTTGTGTTGGCGGAATTATTTTGATTCATCATAATATTAAAATCCCCAATAATAATTTATAATTTGGATACATTCATTTTAGCTTAGCGAAATCTCACATGGTAGTGTGCGATAATAACAAGATGAATGATTAATTAATTGTCGAGGACGCACAATGGACTATTTTACTGTGTTGGAAACAAGACAAGGTGTACAATGCATTACTGATATTTACGACAATATCATAAAACATAATAACCTTCTCTTCATAATGTTTATGAACGTTATAACAATATTCCGAATAATACATATTTTGAATCTTTCGAATGACATACAATTCTGTACCTAACCAATACCTAATCTAATTTATAACAAGCAGAGATAGCCCAGTGATATTACCATTGGACTGCCAGATCTTAGATTTCGAGTTCGTATCCAAGTCACGCACCTCTGACTTTTCGAAATCATGTGAGTATTAATGATTAATATTACTCGGTTAAACTACTAAAACTACTACTAAAGTATAGTTTGCATTCAAAATACAGGAACTAAACGTGCATTTATGACAAAATTTTATGTCTTCCTAGGACCACTTCTTTACAATAGACTAAATGCAAAAATAAACATCTATCCCCTCAAAGTCAGTAATTGTAAAATAAATCTCAAAGAGGCCCTTCAGTGTATGTCGTACGAAGAAACAGAGAACTTACTGTGTAAAAATAACATTAATTATAGTTTTGATATTTGTTGTGTGTTACTTTCGATTCATTTATAGTTTATTTTTAGTTGTGTATTTTGTTTGTAATTATTTTAGATTTTAGCTCGTTTAGCCTGAGACACAGGATTACGTAGTTCAGGCATATGTATTTTAAGGTAACTATTTTATACTTTTTATTACCTAGTTTATACTTATGTTAAGCAAACAATGTTTGCTGAATAAATTATTTATTTACTAATTATTTATTTAAACGGTGAAGGCACAAGATGAATCTAAATTGCAATTTATATGCAAGTCGAGTTGACAGCACGAAGAAAACAATTTTTCCCAGAAATTTACCCTCGTTAGATCTCGTTAGAACACGATTACAAACATATAAACAAATTGCTCCTATATGAGTATAATATAGGATTCTATCTCACATTTCTTGGTATACAAAATTTGACAGTCATTCGCTTCGCAGACAAATAAACTAAACGCGAATAATTACAATTGCGACATGAATCCGTGTTTTAATGTCAACTGTTTTGCGGAACATTCAACGGTACCAACGCGACTTGTAAAGATGTGGTCAACTATACAAGACTGCTGTAAATACCGAACACATATGGCAGACATATTAACCTCAATTGTTAAGTTTAGTTTGAAATGAGAAAGCGACTGCGTGGACATCTATACTCGTAGAACAATAAGCAGTTTTTATCGATAAAAACTTTGTCTTTGAGATATAAGTAATTCTTATTAAAGTATAAAATACCTAGCTGCAGCCCGCGGACTCACTCTAAACGTATTATTTACTTTTTGAAACAAAAAGGAGTTCTTCCGCAGGTTGTAATCTACCTCCTACCAAATATTGTCGTTGATCAGTTCAGCAGTTGGGCATGAAAATGTAATAGTTAAACAGACATGTATTTTCGCTTTGTAATATTAGTATCTATGTAACGTAAGCTACTGAAATTTTGGATACAATTATTCTTTCTGTAAGAATGAAAATAATACTCCTAATGTATAAATTATGTGAATATATCTACAAGTTATCGTATACGTAGTACCCGGCAGACGTTGTCGTATTCAAATTTTAAAAACCTATAGAAAAATCAATTCTTATTTTGTTATGAATCTTACACGGACTATTAAGTACCAACATTTATACAATAACCAAATCGATTCAGTAATTCGTCCGGGTGATGCGGTTACAAACGAGCAGCATATTATTTTATTTTTTATAGGTTAAACACTAAATTTTAATAGGTTAATCTAAAAAATATATTTATATAATGTATTTACTTCGATCTTGGTAGGCAAAGCAAAACAACACAGTTAAAAAATAGTTTCGAAACCTCACATGATTCATTTTTGCGAATATATTTGTACCAAACTGGTTTCGCAAAACTTTCGTTTCGTATTCGTCATAATAACTGCATAACGACTCATTTTAAGAAACCTAAAGCGTTTCGAAATTAATACGTTAACATATCCAAACGTGTTCCTAATTGTTAAAGTTTAAGTATCGATTTCTTTTTATAAAGTTTGGAACAACAACAATTTGGCGAAAATTAGGTATCTAGAAGGAGTAAAGTTTATATTTTGAAATGTGACGAAGTCTACCCTGATAATATTTTATTAAGTGCGGGTTGACGCCACGTTGGGGTGGTGAGGAGGTGTGAAAAATTCAACATCGCCAGCCGCGTCTCGGATGCGCCCATGTAGGACGTGGTATAGCCTTTTTAATATGTATTTTTATGCCTCGGCCTATTCAATATATTTAGAGATTCGTTACATTCCGTCAACTTGCTTTTTTGAGTTTTCGTCATGTGAGCAATCAATAAAGTAGGTATAAATAAATAAATAAATAAATAAATAAATAAATAAAATAATATTCGCATAAATGAACCTATGTATTGGCTAACGAAACTAATTTAAATGTTTCATTTTAAATTTTTTTTTTAGAGTCTGATCAGCTAAGCTTATGAAAATGCTGAAGGGATAAAAAGGCTTCATTTTGCATTTCTTCTGAAAATAATTTTGTAGCTTCTTAGCAATTTTTCAAATGTGAAATGCTTCTGCTGTTCCAAGGAAACGGCTGCTAGATACATTTTGAAATACATACATACCTACATAAGTACTTATCTGTCCGGATTGTACCTACTGTGGAAAATTATTGAAACGATATGAAATTCTATGAATAAATATAAATCTGCGTCTTGAGCGAGACAATCTTTAGGGAATACAAAACCGTGCGTAACGCAAAGTGAGTAATTGGCAATTTAAAAATAAATTTATTGATTAAAAGCGACATAAAAAATGGCGGAAGCGTCTTTATGAATTGAATATACAGTGAGGTATATAATAACAAAATCGAAAGGAGGATGTTTATCAGAAATTAATGTGTAAGTGGTGGCACAGGGTTACGGTATGTGGCGTTACCGGGTACCCGTTCGTCCGGACGGGTCACTTTCACCAGAGGAGCATGTGTTCTTACGGAACTGCTATTTGATTCACACTGGCTATCAAGAGGAACCTCACCTCAAAAGTGAACTGCAGTGATAAACGTTGTTAATAAAGATATTTCTACTGGAAAATAAATGCAATTATTATCCTTATGTTCTTAAAAATTATCAAGTTAATCATCTTAACATGAACTGTGACAATCTAAAGATTGATGTCAACATAACTAATCAACCACACACATATAAACCCAAGGCATATGCATGTTTTTAATTGCGAAAGCACATTGATTTCACAACAGAAAGAACAAAGTGGACGTATCAAATTAAATTGATGACAAACTAATTCTTTTTGTGAAATGATTGTTTTCTATATCTACAACAAAGTTTAGTTATAATGTAGAAAATTATTGGTCGAACATTAACCAGTGTTCGGTGAATCTAATACTTAAACCAATCACTTTTTGAAAATGTTAAAAGATAAATCTAAAGCCAACGCTTTCCATCGATGAAATGGCCAGGGCATATCATAAAAGTATTACCTAAATATAATTATATCAAATATGCCAATTTATGATTATGATTGACTTGCTTCTGCCCGCGACTGGGTCTGCGTGGACTTCAGGATTGGGTCCGACCTGGATAATGCCTTTAATAGCCTATGTGTTATTCCAGGCTATAATCTATCTGTATGTCAATTTATCCAGATCGGTTCAGCCGTTCTGGCGTGAAAGAGTAATAAACATTAATACATTCATAGTCACAAACTTTCACGTTTATAATATTAGTAGATTTATAAGTGCGAGGCAGGCTCAAAATACCAAAGGTGCTAGAGTTACACATGCACATGATATGTGACTACGGGCAAACTGTTATGTAATAATGAGGATCTTAGAAAACGTTGATCTTTTAGTAATTCTTTACTTAACAATCTATGAAGAACATTGATGTCCTTTTTTTTCAAACAAATCATGCTTCATATCTATTGCATAGTATTCGTGTACAGTGTTCACGTCTTAATCACAGTTTTGCAAACAAATTTATTCACGCGAATTATCTAACAACGTGCACGCTACACGTGTGAAGTTATTCAACATTTCATGTAAATTGATAGACACGATAAAGTTTAAGTTCGACACAAGTGAGATAATTATAATACAAAAGTCAATTAGCGTCTAGGCGTTAACCCATCAGTGATACGGCCTATCGACATTTATTTTTGATGTTACATAGTTTAATTTTAAAAGCATTATAAAATATTACCAGAGCAGACGATAATTTTACAAAGTGTTACAAAATGTTTACGTTATATGGTTACAAGTTTTGAAGCCTACTTTTAAGGTGCTCCTAATTTAAATATTTACTTATCCGCATTAATTCTTTAGGTATTTACACGAGACATCAGATTCTGGAATATCTACATTAACACTATCCATCTACTGTTCATCAACTGGGCAGATAGGAGAAAACGGTTCTGAACGAGGAGAGGCCTATGTTATTTCTTTCTTTCTTCTTTGAATGAGAGTAACTTATAATTACTGTAAAAATGTAGTTGTTGTGTCTTACTAAAACAACACTAGTGTTGGTTTAAATACTAGGTAAATACAAATTATTAACCGTAATTTGTATTTACCTAGTATTTAAACCATTAATATATCGATGCAAAATATTTCAATCAACTTGTTTGTTCGATAATACATTTCCAATAAAAACGCCATTCTACGGCTAATTTTTATTTTATTTAAAATATATTTGTTTTTATAAAATGATGAGTATTTTACTTTGTCGTATTTTACTTTACTTTACTTTATGTTTACTTTATGTTCAGTATTTTACTTTACTTTATGTTTACCACACATAGTTGACTTTACAACTGAGAACTAACATGACAACGTGCAAGTCATACTACTGATGTTGCTAGCGTCTGTAGGTTGTGGTTATCACTTACTACTCCTATTAGACGGCCAGTGTCATTTTATAAAAATATATAACCTCACTACAGGCTCTACGAGACATATTTCGTTATCTGTACCCATAATTAATTTATTATGTAGCGTTAACAAGTTACACAATTAAACAAACAATAAAAAGACTTCGTCAGAACTTGGAAATGGAATGATAGGAATTGTGTATAAATAATATGACACCAGGAAATAATCGCAGCGAAGTGAATGAACATTTACGAAATAAAGCGAATGTTTTATTGCAGTCCAATTCAAATTCAAGGCCTTCGTAAAACTGGCATATGCTACCTATAAATAAATTAGCAGTCGATAACTTAAGTATTTACCTCAATCGATGGACGTGAAGTTGAAAACAAGAAATGGATGAATTATTTCCCCTACCCTTACCAAGCAGGCTTCGCGTCGGCCTGGAAAGTTTAAAAAATCTATGAAGGCTGGTTAAAGTCAAGACCTGCATTAACTATTTGTAAACTATATTAATGCAATCGCAAAATTAGAAAATGTATGTTTTTTTCGTATAAACCAGCCACAATGACTGGATAGAACAAATAAGCATAAGAATATTCAATTAATAACGATGAACTGTTGTTACTATCTTATCGCGAAATTAGCACCAGAACAGCTATCAACCAGTTCTAGAATTTATGTTTTATCTTGGGAGAACTGTTTGACAGATCGCAATGAAACTTATCAAATCTACAGATATTTTCCTGTATGTACTCTGCTAAGAACTAAGAAATAAACTCAAAATATTTCTGGTATTAGTTATAATTATTCGAACAGCGGTTGACACAGGACGTTGTCTCCGGAATCAGCTGATAACTTACATCATTATAATATATAGGCTAATATGTTGTTTGTTGAATCTTTGAACTAACTAAATAGTCTTGAAAATGCTTTACGTTATCATCAAGTGTATCAGTACGTTAAAAATCCGCTTTCCCGTTTCTCCATATTAGTCTACTTTGAAATTCCCGCAACAGAAACGAGAGCTAGCTTGTTTCCATTACTTTCAATAAGTGATCTGTCGCTATCCTCGCTCATTAAAATAAGTTTTGCACAGCTATTCATAGTCTTTTTTTATTGATCTGTTTGTTTTTTTTAGTAATCATGTTTTTGATTTGGGGCAATTATTTAAAATGTGGTTAATGAACGTAGATGATGCGATACTGGTGTGCCAGGATCGTAGCAAGTCTAAATGTATAGTCTCTGCCTACGCCAATAGGAGACAGGTGTGGAAGTATGTAAATATGTACTAAGTTACTTCACTAAGTTACAAACAAAGAAAATACGTACATTGTAACTCAAATTCAACCATCAATCCGTTTTTGTATTCAGTGGGAATTACGTTCAGGAATCAAAGTTACTATAAGTTTCGGAACAAACCGGAAGTGTCATGGCGGGGTAGCTTTACAATAAAGTAGACTACACGAATGTAATACCAACCTGGCTTGCGTACGCATAAAAACGAGGTATTCCACGAAGCACACCCAAACGAAGCACGCCTAGACGAAGCAAACCTAAAGTATTCCACTTAGCACACCCGTAGGTGGGTATCAAATAAAAATTTAAAATAATTAATAATTTAGTCCACGAAGCACACCTACGAATATCAGTCGCATAGTGCGAGGACTAAGAAATAAAAATGTCGACGGATGAAAATATTTATTAATTAATAAATTAAGTTACTAACATTATTTAGTTCCGTTGCGCCCGCACCATGCGAACTCGCATCGTGGGGGACTAAGAAATAAAAATAAATAAAATAATAAATATTCGTAGGTGTGTTTCGTGGAATAGAAAATTAATTATTTTATGTTTTTATTTGAAGCCCACCTACGGGCGTGTTATGTGGAATACTTTAGGTGTGCTTCGTTTGGGTGTACTTCATAATATCTCATAAAAACTGGTATTGTAAAGTTCTTGCGAAAATTTATTCAATGTTCAAAGGTAAGTGCGATTTACACAAGCTAGTTCGTGAAAGTTTGAAGGAAGCGCATATTGAGCAAGCTCGCAGGTATTTAATGGCTACTAGCGCTCCTGCCTGGCGTTTTCTCAACGACAACAAATATAAAATACAAATAAATACGCCATTTAACCACCAAAATCGTATGCGGTTATTGATGTGAATGTAAATAAGTTCCGGTTTCTATGTGAATAGAAAATTTAATGTACAGTATATTTTTTTCTGTTTTTATCAAGGACGTAATAGTCATGTGAAACCAATATGCTTTCACAATAATCTTTGTGAATCATATAAAATACGTGGGAATGCTTTAATACCTGTAGTTAATTCTGTAACTAATTAAGTGGGATGCGAGTGATGCGCCGCAGACGATTTCACTAACAAGTCAGTGACACAACTCGTCTAGAACGAGTATTACATAGGATAACTACAGCGTCTCCTTTAACATAATTCCGCAACAATTCACACCCTGGTCACATAATATTCTTCTAGTTTTACAATGGACACTAATATCCATGTATTTCATCGTCATAGATTAGCCCACATAATTTTTTTAAATAATTTATGGAGCCTATTTTATTTTGTCGCTCAACGCATACAGAGTAGTCTTGTACAAACATGGCTAACGGTCCGGCCACACGATAGCTCTTTAATTAAACATGGATGAGTCAATAACCGGTATCCTAAACATATCAATTAAAATTTGTGAATTTCGCTAGAACTAACTAAATAACCGAACTGTTTGGACAGAACATGGCTAATATTTGTAATTGGCGGCATCAACATGCATATTGAACGATTGAGCTAAGTCATCATTGCGTTACGCAACTAAGCATGTTTGTTGTTAGGTGAAAGTGTGCGTGTTGACAGGTAACCTCTTGATACGTGCTTTCGACAACGTTAGCAGAATTTATTTCCTTAGATATATTTCCGGCACACAGCGAGTGGAGTTGAGCTTAGAGTTAACTAATTTCCTGATCGTCGCAGTTGGACTAAATACATTTTACATACAATGTGTGTAGGTAAATACTTTAACAATTAAATAGGTAGGTACTTCATAGTGAATATTTAGACTGCTCGATGTCTGCCTGACATCGCGCCTTATGTCACTTCAGTAGCCTTAGCACGAACAACTTGCGAAAAAGTATTCGTATCGTCATGGAGACCAATTTGTATGAGATTGTTATAAATATTGAAAAAATAATCAAAAAAAGACATACCAGAGTTTTTTTAAACAAAACTTTGCCCCACTCTAGGATTTTCTCCAGTATCCTGGGTGTTTTTACAAACATAAATTAAATAAATAATAAATAGATATTAGATAACAATTAATAGATAATTAGCAAAAAAAAATAGCTAAATAGATAATTCTCATATAACGCCAACAGACCTGGAACCTATACAAGGTTAGTTTTAGTATAGGCGAAACCTGAATATAGTTTGTTCAGAATAAGTAACTGAATCGATTCCAATAATTTTTACACCATGTTATATTTTGACCAAAAAATATTTTAAAAAGGCTACAAGTTGGACACCGAGCGACACTAAGTACCTATTAGCGATCATATGCGCACAACACGGTCACGGCAGGTCATAGCGGCACTAGGCGCGAGCGCACAGCGGGGCGGGGGGGTAAAACAACCCCTTCAGTCGGTCATTTAGTCGCCCGGAAGCTACAGGTTGATGCGCGCGTGTCACGCTCCCGTTCCGCAACGTAATGCGATCGCGAGCGCGCGGCCGGCGCCGGCGCCGTAGGTATTAGTTGTGTTTTGATTGATTCTGTAAATATCGTATGCGAAAAGTTAAATCAAATCGTTTATTTGTGAAAGTATCGTAAGTAGTACCATGAGTTTCTCATACACAAACTTCCAGTATACAGAAATGGTACGTAGACTAGCGGTTTGTGGTGATAAAGTATCCCTGGCAGTGCGGCGGTACGAGGAGCAATTCGGTATCAGAGTATCGTGGAATACAATGCTGGCCGCTACACAAAGATCAAGGGAGTGCGGTACCTTTCGGCCTTCGACAGCTTACATTGTGAATAGTGATTCAGTTAATTATTGTAAATAGCTATGATTAACATTTTTAAACACGCCAAGATGGTTAATTGTGGAAAGTTATTATTAGTAGGTACCTACCCACCGCCGGCTGTGGTTAAGTAATGCGATTTTTAACACTTTTCATCCAGATTGAACTTTTTTAAGTGGTTGGCATAAGGTGCAACAAATCGCATTGACTACATTTTATCACTTATGGCTGCATTTACGTATAATGTAGGTACCTACATAATAATATCTACCTACACTTGACCATTACGACAGTCCAAAGCCTGCAAATGTGATGGAAAATGTTATCACCAGTTAATTACATACAATACAATCGCCGTACCTACGGTTAGGTACCTACTGCCAAATTATTATCAATGAGCGCAAGCCGACGCCGAGCGGCCTGCGCGGGGGCGCCGCGTGGTGTGTATGTTTTTGTACGGATAACCAGGTAACGTAACACGCCTGTAACTTTATGATTTTTCTTGATATATTTTTGAAATTTTGTACATAGATTCTTTACATAAAAATACTAGACACGTGTTTCGGCTTTCGCCTATACTAAAACTAACCTTGTATAAGTCATACAAATATTTGCTCCGTGTAGGGATCGAATCCACAACAAATCAAAAAGATATGACGCCGCAGGACTAAGCATACATATGTACCTATGACAAATAAAATCAAATTAGGTACCGACCTTACTCGGTCTCAAATAGCAAACATTTCTATATTTCGCTCCAAGAGACTTTCTACTTCTCCACTGAAGTGCCTACATTCTATATTTATATGCGAAATGTTCAGCAGAATTGAAAACCTAATATAAGTGATAAGAACACATGACTCAAGTTGACTCCCAGTCTCTGAAGTTCTGAACCCGTATGGGTTCTGCGCGTTATTGACTATAGGTAGGTAAGTACATCAACATTATAACAGTTGTCTGTAAGAGATCGCTTTTAGCGATAAGGCCGCCCATTGTAAGTACCATTCTATGATTTCTAAAATTGTACTTTAGATTAGTTTTTGGTGAGCAATAAAAAATATTCTATTCTATTCTACATCATGCATGGAAGAGAATAATAGGACAATTGCAGGGTCCTGATAAATTGTTTACATCTGAATGTAAAAGTTAATTTCGTAATTTACTGTTAGTATTTTTAATTTTGTACGTTTGTCGCCTATTTCTCGTAAAAGTTCGCAAACTTGTAAAGCCTATGATTTGTGATAATTTTCTTAATTTAGTAACTCAGTTGACTTTTATTTCACAAAAAAACTAACTTGTACGATAATTTATAAATTGATTTTCCCTTTGAACATAGGTCGAATACAGTTTTATTATGACGATATTATCTTAGAAAACTGCTTGGTTAGTGAATGATTTTATATACCTAGACGTCTGGAGACATTTTTTAGAGAAATATGTAATCAACTTACTCGTTTTGAGTTTTAGAAAAAGTCATGGCCTTAATAAGATAGGTGATATCTACCATGTTAATCAGTAACGCGCGTCTGTGAATTAACCAGGGACACAGATCTGTAGAAATCTACAAACAATCTTTTACTTCTTTGAAAATGTTTGTTAACATTGTAGACACAATAGCCCTCTTGCCTTGGGAACCAAAACATTCCATTATTCATCAGTTTTGTCCCACACTTTATTTCCGTAAATAAATCCTATTGTGTATGTCAGTATTACGGTGCGACTTCAAACAAACTAAGATGAAATTTAAAGCTTACCCTGAAATTACATCTCAAGCAGTCAGCGCTTGCCAAAATGTCTACCTACCTACCAAGCAACTAAGTAGCGAATCTTTGAAGGATTATACATTCAACACCATAACATAGGAGTTGAGGCGCAGATAGCTCAAAACTGGGATCCCATAAGTTCTATACACCTGAGTCCATCGCCCGACCAGACAATGGTCCCATTAGGCAGCGCCCATGTTTAGCACACTCGCATTCTACTCGTAGGACGCGAGGCCTTGCCTCGTCTTTTGAAGCGGCCAGCGGACGCTGAACCAGAGTTTGTCGTGATCGTTGTGAATGTCGCGAATCCCATGGCCGTGATGCAGGAAGGCAAGTATGCTTTAAGTCGGTACGAGACCGACATACCCTGCCGCCTCTGATATTCCGTACCTACTTTAAAGAAGCTTCTGTTTACTCAGATGTTCTGTTGGTGCATATATCTGCCTTCCATTGTTATGTGAATATGTGAGTGAATTTTGTCTTGCCAGACAGGCATTGAAATGATTAAATAGCAGCAAAGTCCCTTTTAGAGTAAATACCGAACCAAAGCACTGATGCTGCATCTTTTAATAGGAATTCTTCGTAAAGGTACCTACTAAATGGTTCTCGAAAAGGCTATTAATACCAAATCGAATTATTTACATTCATATTTGTAGTCAAATCAACAGAAATAGAAAGTCTGTTGAGTAATATGGAAACTACTTAGTTGCAAAACTACATACCTATGTACAAATTCCGAAGACTCACTCGTGAAACAGGATTGAATTATCACATGAAAGAGGGTCAAGCGTTAATGTCAAGTAAAAAGTTATTCATAGACCGAACAAGTAGGTACCTAAGTACTTTTATTTAAAAACCAACGGTAAAATAACACGTAGTGTAATATAATAATAATAATAGGCAATATTTATTAATGTATGTCTCATATGTAAGTAGAATGGATTAGGTAATATTGACATAAATGGTAGTAACTGGTGAATCTTTAGGCTCGTAACAATAAATTCAAACAACGCCAGGTTCGTTAGTTCGTTCGTTTCCCGAGATCTACATATCAACGTATTGAATTTAATTATAATTTATTTAGATACCATTCAATATCATCAAATTACCACATACCAATGAGACAATTTAGCAACTGATACAGTAAAATTGGATTAGCTACTTAGGCTTTGCGTTGGCAAATTCGCGTACAACTACAGTCACATCACTTTAGGTGCGACATAATTTGGTAACGAATTCCCAAATGGCATTTCGCTGGGACATGTTGAAAGTGGACTGACAAAAGATACATACAAGACACAGACACCTTTACATACGCTGACACTGAACGACATATTACATGCATTCACGTTCTCGACTCGAGTCAAAGCCTTGAATTGCTATTAATTAGTGGTGAGAGGTGTTTTTGCATCTAACGAAAATACACCATACCAAATGTGTGTGCCATACTTTGAGTTGACTTTCTTAAGTTTGTGAATGATTAAAATGGTTTGATACTCTTTCACTTTCTCCCGTACGTAAGAAGGATTTAGGAGGCAAAAGCCATATTTTGTAAATGTTCACGAATAACAGCAATTACCTACTTAGTCCAATTATCCGATGATAATAAAGGTGAATGAAATATTCTAAATTATTGGAGATAATGATTTTTTTAATTTTGGTTATGTAGCTTTAACATTTTTATATTTTTATTATTAGCATTGACATTTAAAAATGCTAAGTTTACACAGAAATTAAGCAGAACGAAAAAGCAAGGCTTACCCTACTAAAATTATATTTTCTCGATAAAGTTAATTCGGCACAAGTTCTGCTTCATTTTAAAAACGTTATAGGGTGGCTTTTGTTCTCAACATATGCATCTGCCTAACATCGCCTCAATACTCAATTTAACTTTAGCATTTTGGCTTTTTGGGATTCATATCATAAATTCCTGCCGTTGCATTTATATTACCTACTCGTAATTGGATGTAAGTAATGGTGATCGTAGGTGTTTTATACCTACTAAAAACTCTTAGGATTAGGATATTTTTTATTTGTCAAATTCCATAATTTTATTGAAGCCACGACTTCAGCACACAGTTAAATGATGAAAATAATTGAATACCATTTTGACGAAAAATTTAAAAGTCTTAAGAGTGTCAAAGATACACAATCTGTTATCCAATGTAACCACACGGAGGATGCACTAATTAATTTTTAGATAAAATTAGATTCTGAAATGTCTATAGCATAATGATTTACTAGCTTTGCCTGTGTAACGTGATAAACCGTAATGGATACACCAAACTCTACCCACTTGCGAACAAAGGCCTATGGAATAGTGTTGTTCTACCGTCCGATTTATCCGATATCCCGGTCACATTGGCCAAATATATGGACAATGGGGCTTCACCACGCTTAATATCATAGATACATGTATGTAGCGCGTTCCTACAGAGACTGTGTGGCCTTCTGTGCATGTTAGGTAGGTACTATATATTAATAAATCCTACTGTAATATCTATACTAATATTATAAAGGGGTAAAGTTTGTGAGATTGCAGGGGGTAATCTTTGGCTCTACTGAACCGATTTTGAATTTTTTTTTGTGTTGGATAGTCCATTTATCGAGGAGGGTTATAGGCTATATAACATTATGCTACGCCTCTTAGGAACGAAGCAGCGCGGGTGAAACCACGAGCGCATCGCTAGTGTATAATAAATATCTGTTTTTTATTCGTGATAGGCTTACGCTTGACCGCCAGTAGATACGCCTGACGTTAAGCAACATTAACTATCTGCTTTCTGTAAAAATATAGATAATTTATAGAATATATATTAATATTTATAGAATAAAAATAAATTAATCGGCGATAATATTTAAACTAATATTGTAAAGATAGAGAGCGGATTTTGTAAATTAAGTAATCTCCAGAACCAATGCACCAACTTGAAAAAATCTTTAGCTATTGGAAAAGTATATTATTCCAGATGGACATAGGTTTAATATTTATTAAATAATAAAAAGCTGGTAAAGGTCTTTTTATACTGGTGCATTAAAGTATAGTTAAGAATAAAATTGTTGAATAAAAATGTTAAAGTAATTGGTTTACCTACTTATGTAGTAGTCTCGCTTACGACCATTATGTAGACTAATAAGGCAGTTTTCTTTTATAATTTAAGCCGAGAAAATAAATACAAGAACCTTATATACCTTAGATAATATAAGGTTCTTGTGTAAATATTAAAGAAATTGACTTTAGAATATAATATTCCCATTTTGACGTATGTAACGCCTTATTTTCAAGATTTAATGAATATTCTATTTTAAATTCATATTAATATTTTAGTATCTATCTACTTACTTATTTTTAGTAACTTTTCATTGAGTGATATGTGACGTTCTCTCTCGTGTAGGTAATACGTATAACGTCAAATGGAAATAAATAATCCATGAATATTTTGGACGGAAACCACACTGCTATACGTCACGACACCTAGCGCTGAAAAGTGGAATTGTTGACACATTTCCCGAGTTCCAGAAAACCACGCTAGAGGGCAGGTTTAGAGATTGAAAATATTTTTCTCGATTATTATGTTATAACGCCGAATTTTGATTAGTCCCCCTTACTATTAAACGATTATTCACAGTGTATATTTTACTTATAATATATGTCGTTACCCAAGTAAAATACAAGGTAACCAAGAATATCTATAGATTAATTAGAAGATTTTCCATAATTTTGTCAATCTATTGCATCTTTTCCAGGGTTATGTGACACTGATTAAAATCCAATAGGTCCTTTATACCATACGATCGCGCCTTATCTCCAAAGGATTTAGCAGTAGTGTACCTACATCTCCAATTCACCGGTATGATTTAGCTCCCATGCCATAGGAGACGAGCTTATTCCCACACATCGGCCACATATTCAAAATTCAGATAATTATATTTTTAGGTCTTAGATATTATTTCGGTAGATATATTAGTAATTAACACGTTTAATTGTTTCAGTTATGATCGCGATCAGCCGTTCACTTTCCAGATTGGTGTAGGCCAAGTGATCAAAGGATGGGATCAGGGTCTACTTGATATGTGCGTTGGTGAGTACCTAAAGCCTTATTTACTTCTTAGTAGCCACATAAGGACCAAATTAACCATTACAAGCTATAACCCGCGAAGGGTTAGGCAGAGGCGTATTATTGTACAGATCGCCGGTATGTTTATATCATATGCAATAGGGGCCGATCCTATTGCCATTAACCAGAGACGAATTCCAAACGCCGAGCTGCTACTGAGAATTTCATAGAAAAACCCAATAACACTGCACGACCTGGGAATCGAACCGAGGACCTGTCTCGAGACAAAATAAGTTAATGAGGCAGTTCGGATAAAAAGTAGTTATTAATATGCTAAACGCTTATTAAATTTAATACGAGTACATATAACCTACCTATCAATTGTATCTACAAAGTTATGTACAAACGACAGTACCCAACTTATTCATTATAATTTTATTGTATTTCAAATTGTTAATATCTAAATAATAAAAGTCTGTTAAAGATTTGTAACTGGTGTGCATCGAGTGCAACATATTAGTAAAAAATCAATTTCTATTGAGACCAGTGCAATCACTTTGTACAAACAAATCGCTTGAACACGTAAACAGTAACTGTTAATTAATCAATGTGATCTGCCTGGCCCTGAGAAGTGTGGGCATAAAACCAAAATTAATAAAAATAAGCTGAATGAACGAAGAAAGCTGACTGCAGCAGCCTGACTACCTGAGTCCATGAATGGATTTAATTTTTCTGGACATATGCGGTGCTGCACTATATCGAACTGGTAATCAGTTACGAGAATATCCATTAGAACCCTCTAATTCTGGGCACACGCACAGAGGTGCATTGGTTCGGTTCGAAAGATCAAGAAACGTTCGTGTATGAAAGTAGCAAAGACTGACTGAAAATAGTAACTAATTAATGCAATGATAAATAAGTGTAATGGAAGGACTTTTCTCATTTATATCCCGTCTATGTTAAATAGAAGGTTCATCTATCATACTTTCTCTTCTGGGTCTTCCTGACCGAATCCTACCTACCTAATAAATGTATTCAGGGATCGTGCAGTATGTTTTCTATTTACATTAATTTTTGTCGCTTTTGTAACAGTATCTTCTCCTCATCATTCATTTTTTATCATCATTCATTTTTTATCATCCTTTACAAAATCCATTCATCTTTTTTTAAAGTCCCTCAGCTCTCCCATCCATACACATTTATATTAATTAGTCTTTTAGTCGACGAAGGATATAATTATATCAAGCAAAACGATTTTCCTAGTACCTATGTCTCACCCCAACTATAAGTAATTTACCAGGAATTTGAGAATTCCCTGCACTTTGGCAGCACTGGTGGGACTGTTTTATCCACAGAGAGCCTTATTATATTTAGACATATAATGGTGGCGCTGCTTGTAAAGGGTATATAAAATGTTGTACGTTTAAAATTAGTTCACTATTTCGCCACTGACCAAGACGTACTAGGGACGCCGTATTGATCGTTAGTGGGGTCGTAGGCTGCGCGTAGGTTGCGCAGTTTCGAGTTATGAGATGTACACCATAGATAATACACTAGTGGGTTGGGGAAGTGTTTGGGATGACGGCGCGCAAACTATACCGCAGCCATCGTAGAATTCTGGCTAAAATGCTTAATGAACGTATACGTTCCGTGTGAATCTAAAAAATTACACTGTTCATTAAATTTTTATTGTAAAGACCTTCGGAAATTGTGTGCATATTAGCTGTGAAGTTTAATTTTGAACACTCGTGAAGTGGTGAATATTTTTATTTCGCAGTCCTGGTAAGGTAGGGATAATCCCGCTCTTATAGCCTGTTATACGTTTCCAAAACGTTTAAAAAAATGGCTTCTACATCTAGAATAAGTTTAGCAAAAATAAACATGAATGAACATTTAATGGGCACTGATCCTGGTGATGCAACGCTTAAAGGTATGAAATCTGAGTATTACTCAAAACTTCGTAAATCTTTTTCATTGGAATTTTATCGAGGAACAAAATTATTTTTATACAATATTGCAAGTCAGGACTTTGTTAATATAGTAATACGGCAGCTTAAAGCAGTTGGGCCTGAATTTGAGGCACATCAGAAAGATAAAATGGCAATAAAAATCGATATGGAGAACTATAGAATAGAAGATTTAGATGGTAAAGAATGCTTGATAAAGAAGATTGACGGAAAAGATAAAATAATTGTACCATGGGAGGATTCATTTGATATTGTTTGGGCATCCCATAAGGAGAACGGTCACCCGGAAGCATCAGAGCTAATGGAGATTATGCAAGACAAATACTTAATAAACAGAAATACTATAGAATGCATTAACGAAACCTGCCCTATTTGTAAGGAAGAACATCAACCGAACGTTAAATATTCTCTAGATATTATCCCAATGGGTTTAGGCTCAGATCAAGAAAGTAATGACATATTGGCTTACGAAGACGTGCACACTAAATTCATCCATTTAAGGCCCATAAGCAAGGATATTCAATTATCAGATATGACCATGGAGATAATGAGTATATTTATGAATTTTGGACTCCCTCGAAAAATACTCATAAGTAATACAGCACTTGAAGCAGCTATTGCCAAAGTAAAAGAAGCAACATACGATTTCGATGTTAACGTAAGGAAAATAGAACCAGATACTGACAAAATCAACCGTCTAATAGCAAAAGTCTTTAGATGGATGCAAGATAATGATACCAAAAATTGGGCAATGAACCTCCATAACATAGAATTGGAATTAAATAACAAAGTCAGTGGAAAAGATCAAAAGTCAGCAAATGATAGAGTATGCCCAAGTATTGGTAACACTCCTGTCAACATTTTATCAGAGCAGGGCTCTACAAACTACGCAATTTCTAATTCGTGCACTAAAAAAGACCCCGTCCTCTGTATGGATTTACCTTCAATTGATGACGATAAGTATAACATATATCCCATGCTAGATGAGGAAATGATAAGTGAATCTGAGATTCCTACAGTGGATGAAAAGGATCCGCTTGCGTTTGATACAACCATGTTCCAAACAGATTTAGAAGAATCTGTGTTTAAAGAAATCAAATTAGAACCCAGTGCATTAGATGCTGGTACGTTTGAAGAAAGCGTAGACCCACAGAATTTTGAATCAACTTACTCAGACGCGATATACATAGAAGATAATTCACCTAATACTGGAGAGCCAAATCAAACACTGACATTTATAATAAAAGATAATCAAATTTATCTACAACAACCGACGTCAACAACTACTGTCATTGGTAACTTACCAATTTTGCAGATTTTTTATACAGAATCTGAGCAGTTTTGATTACTTAACTCAGAAGCGTGTGTAACTACTGATGAACAACCAACTTGTATCTTTGAATATGGCCACCCGAATAAGTCTATGATCTCGGATAAACATATATTTGGTACTGGTAATAAATATGAAACATGTGATGGTTTGGTTCATATGAAGACGAGCGGGAAAATTGCTGACATGACGGCAAAATGTAAGCTTACTTAGTACGCAGCTTCTCCTAAAGTGATGTTTATATGGATTTACAATGCTTCCTTAGATAATAATTGTTGTTGTAGGTTATAACATGTTGTTATATGCTTTATGTTATGTAGATTACGAGTACTACTGAAACTGTTTGATAAACAGTGTATGATGTGTATCTATACATGTATTATTTATTTATTTTTATCAATTTCAATAAACATATAGTATGGAACATTTATTTATTTAGATGTTATTGTTAGTTCTTGTATCGTTGTTGGTTTTCAAATAATTATAGGTATAACAAAAACATTTCTGTAACCATTTTTATATTTTTACTTTCCAGGCGAGAAACGTAAACTGACTATCCCATCGTCTCTGGGCTATGGCGAGCGTGGAGCCGGCAACGTGATCCCGCCCCACGCCACCCTCCACTTTGATGTGGAACTCATCAACATCGGCGACTCGCCCCCAACCACCAACGTCTTCAAAGAAATAGACGCTGACCAGGACAACATGCTGTCCCGTGAAGAAGTGAGTATAGAGTTAGCGTTCCAAGCAATGGATACGGATGGAGACAAAGAATTGTCGCGCGAGGAGGTCAGTGCCGTTGGCTTTAGGTAAAGGATGGTACTTGGAGGAGGCCTTAACACAGTGTCCCGTTAACTTATTGTTGCCTATGCACAAGCTTAATTGTTAAATTGATATTTATACCATGTTTCTACTGACTTGCAGGTTCTTTTGAATGTTTGCTCCGTAATAAGCTTTTTCTATTTTATTATGTAAAATACCGTCATAATGTGTGCTAGCTATTGCTTTCTTTTTAACATTACACAAATAATATACTTATGAATGTACTCGTAGGTATTTAACTACAATATTCGTCGTAAAAGAAGCAATATCAAATTTAATAAAATTGATAACAGATAATAGATTTATTAATCATGGTTTTATAATTTTTTATTCAAATGCAAATGATAAGTTACCGGGATCGTATTGTATATCATGCTAGCCTTTATAACAATTTAGCGAAATGTACATAGCTTTATAATTCTTGGGACGGTATTAGTACCAATTGTGTTTGTTTGATTATACTAATCAAAGTTCCCACGCACGACAAAACGAGAAAGTAGGTAGATACATTTTTAAAGAAAAGATAGACTTTAGGTACTTCATTAGTTAACTTCATTCTTGTCTATCTCTTAATTAATAGGTCAGATTAATATTATGCATGCGAAATGCATCACAGATCTTTACTCCATCAGTATTTCGAAAGTTTACGATCTGTTTAGTTTGATTATAAACTAACAGAGCCTAAAATTTATACAGGGATGTTCATAAATTATAATATTATAATTAAGAATCTTCCTACTTATACAAACTAAGTAAACAGCATGATAAAATTATTTTTCTAACAATGCATGCAAAGTTCAACAGATTATGCACTTATCTAGATATTGTAAACTAGTATGTAATAATAATATAGGTACCATAACAGTGCTTGCGTTTGAAATAAATAAGTATGAAAATTAATTACCTCTTGTAGCATGTGTTTTGTATTACCGACCTACTTATTTTGCACATGACACTTCAAAATCTCTTACCATCATAATAAACACAATAATTTAGTTTAGTAATTAGAACACATTTCAAAGATAGACTTCATGTTCATTCCTTTCTACCTTTATACGACTTTCATAGTTAATGCTAACCTAGAGTGCATAATGTACCTTAGATTTTAATTTTTTCGTTAATTATGAGTAACCAAATGACCGTTTTATCAATAACTGAATGTCATTTAATGGTACTATATAATCTATCTTGAAGTGTAGTATACTTTAAATAAACTATTTTACTTAATCATAGCCAACTGTCGAAATAATTCGCCGTTTTGTCGTACAGGTCAGCGAGTACTTGAAGAAGCAGATGGTTCCATCGGACGGAGCCGAGATGAGCGAGGACATCAAGCAGATGCTAGAAAGCCACGACAAACTAGTTGAGGAAATCTTCCAACACGAGGACAAGGACAAGAACGGTTTTATCAGCCACGAGGAATTCTCGGGCCCAAAACATGACGAACTCTAAATTATATTTAAGCTAGAAGACTCGCTCCCGACTCAATATCTACTGAATTCATATTTAGTACAAATCCCGGGAGACGAGACGTAAGATTTGTGTGCAACTGTTTACAATTAAATTATACACAATCAATTAATGTAATTTCGCAATTAAATAGGCCCGCATTGTAATGAAGTCGATCCAGTCGATCTAACAAATTTTAGATTAAGTAAGAGTTTAGAGAGTCATTTAATAAAGTTTTGTTGAGTCTTTTGTACTTAGTTTATCTACTTATGCTGTTGGTGAAATGGAGTTTTGTTATTTAGAATATGATTAGCAATATATTTTACAGTTTATGTATCATACTTTTTTAGACTTTTATCTTGTTTTTTCTTTTTCTCTGTTTTGAGAGTTGAATTAATTGATGGTCAACATATTTAATTTATGATGTAGTGTATTAAGCCATAACATGGATGAATAATAAATAAGCCATAATAATCTCAATGTTTAATGTTTGTCTCAATGTTTATCAAACACAGTGTGATAGAATGTCCGGTTACATGTTTTTTAAATAGCTAAGTACCTAATAGCACTGCGGGGATAACAATCCTCCGCTTAAGATCACATTTTTTTCAATGACTACGTAATATAATATTAATCTTACTAAAAACCTTAAAAATACCTAAGTACATATATGCTTTTGAATTTTCTACAGAAAATAAGATTCATAAACACTGTGTTCGAATATTCTAGTATCATTCATTATTTGTCTAACTTTCTTGATGTATCACTTAACTTGTCTATTTAATATTTTCTTATATCTTTAATTATATATTAGGTAGGTATATTGTACTTTAAGTTATTGTGTAAATAACTGTAGGTACTTCGTTAAAGACAACGATTACCTGTTCGACATTCATTCCGCTGTGGTTAAACCTAACCTAATAATAAAACATATTTATACCAAAAAAAAATTGTTTTATTTACAAAATTTGGATTTTTAGGCATACAGTACTATATTTACTTACCTTTCTTTATGGGAAGAACATTAGGTATCATGCATCTTCGGAGGCAATGTGATAAAAGTAGGTAAGTAGGTAGACTAGGTATTGTAGACTCGTAACCGCAATTAACAACATTTAATTTTTTTAACACCCATATCATCATCAAATCAGCCTATTGCCGTCCACTGCTTAACGTAGGCTTCTCTCAAGGAGCATATTTTTTATTTTCTCGTTTAATATTTTATTTTAAACAGAAATAAGTGCCAAAAGACGTCATTTGTACGGTTAAAAGGTCTCAACGAAGATATGACGTCATTTTACTCTCCCTGCAAATTTTTTCTTCTAAGTTTGATCATCATAATTATTCATAACCTTACGTTAGGTACCTAATTCGTTGTTGATTTACTATTATTTCGACAAAAAATAATTTTTCTCAGTTTCCGCTGTATATGTATGTGACGTCGTCACACATTTTTCATTTTTATTCTCCGAAACAAAGAAATAAAGTAAAAAATAAAGAAATGTTTTAGAACTCAGGATAAGAGAACAAAGAAACAGTAGCTTTGTTTTAGTGACTTTGAAATGTTGTCAATTGCTTTACTTTGTCAATTGAAGACTGAATTTGGCAAACATTTTTGAAATATTAATTAATAATTTTATTGTAGGCTCTAGATCAAGAACCATAAACTCCTCTTTTTAACTATCTAATGTCATTGCATATACTCGTACTTTTTATGATTCTTGCTCTAGCTATCTAGCTATCATTATATACATTATAGCTATATCATAGCTTATCATTAACTCCTCGATCTCGAAGAGTTAATGATAAGCTCTAGCTACCAGAGAAGAATATATTTCGTTAAAAATGTGACTTCACACAGTAGAACTGTTGTTAATTGGGGAAAAGATATCGATATTCTTGGAGATGTTTATTTTATTGTAGTTAGCAAATATTCAATTCATGGGGGCAGTGGGACCAAGGTTGGTTTTAAATGAGAATATTGTTTTTTTGTATTCCTCAGTTAAAAGTTATCTGGCCATGGAATTATCGGCCCTATGTGTTCAAACAAACATATCGTAATCAGACAATTTATTATCATATTGGACAATATTCACGAATGCCAATTATTAGAACCCCAACTAACTTTACACCGACATTTTATATTAAAATTTACCGTGGCAAAACAACTTGGGGTAACTACAGAAGCGTGTTGTTATTTCGGAGAGTAGGTGCTTTAAATTATGGAGATGGAGATCAGTAGTTACAGACCACGAATGTTATTATCATTCTTGTTATAGACTTTATGGAAATGTATCCATGGCCACTAAACACTTGGATAGGCTATGGCGTACAAATGAGAGCTTAATGTTAATTTTATTTTTGGCTCAATTTGAAGCGCTGCTCCGTGCTTTTGTGGAACTAAAAATACTAATTGACATTAATTGACAGAATGCAAATGGCCGACGAGTGTCTGAGGTTTTTCCTCGGAGAGATGTATACCCTCAGTGTATACCTTTGAGGTGTATACCTATAAAATCTTCGTTTTCCCTCAAACACTGTTCCGAACATTAAACTAGAAGAAATTTAAATTTCAAATTTAGATATATATATTTATAGAAGAAATAAAGAGTATTTAAATCAGCAGTTTGCTCGGTGGTAGGACCTCTTGGGGTCTGACGTTAGAGATCACCCTTACGTCGCAGTCTGTCGTAAAGCACCCTGGTGTGTTTTTCGACTTGTGCACGTAAGAGCCAGTTCTCCTCGGTTGCTACGTCTCTAGCAGTCTGCAGTCCGTAGGGGCTTTTAAAGATCGGCAACGTATCTGCAACTGCTGTGGTGTTGCAGGTGTCCATGGGCGACGATGGCTACGTACCACCAGGTGGATCGTCAGCTCGTTTGCCGACTTAATCCAAAAGCATACAAAAAATAATGCATAAAGAGTTTCGATAAACTAGACTAAAACGACATAGTATTTTTATAAAATAAAAATAACTAGCACAACAGAAAAAACCAGTTTGAATATTAACAGAAACCGTTGCTAGGTAACATAAAAAATCTTTAAGGCTAGCATTGTGCTTTACAACCTTCATGGAAGAACAACAGAAGTTATCGACATTGTCCGATCTCTAAAATTAGTTCCGTTACTGCTCACTTGTGCTATCAGCGATAAAATAGCGAAAATCACAGGGGTCAATATTCTATGACGTTGACAGTAGCACAGTTTATTTTACAAACAGCAATAGGGTTGTGACTTTATTGTTTATGTTATTGTGTTTTTTTAAATAAGACATTTTAATTTTAATATTAAATAAGACAAAATAACTAGCTTACTAATACCTACAATTTAAATAGGTAATCTCATAGCGTTGGTTAATCTCGGCAAAAGACGATAGTTTAAAACTTGGAAAACAGTTTAATATTATCACGCAACAGCTTGTAGAACTATAGATCTTAAACTTTGTCATTACAGTGTAACCTTTTACAAGTATTGGCGGGAGCACACGTGAGCCGTGGTTGGACGCAAATGTTTCGTGAGCTCGTCGGAGCGGGCGCGCGGTAGATGCCGCAGCGCAGATGGCGCGCGGGCGCTCGTATGCGGCTGCGAACCGTAGGTACCGCGTTTCAATCCAAAAATGCGTTTGATACCTAGTAATTAAAAAAACAGGCAGGTACATTAAAAATACCTATATTTTTCATTATTACAAATTATTTACAGAAAAATGCTTTCGTCGGCTACGACACTTTCGGAATTCTGTATTATTGAATTTTATTCTCACTCTAAAGAATAGTTTTTTTTTTAAATAAACTATGAAACCGATTTGATTATTTCTTTGTAAATTAGTTCAGCTATTTTGCAGTTTATGTGTTCTCTTATCTAGCAACAACGAAAAAGATTGCGGAGATAGACTAATAAACATAAACTTACGTGACCACTCGTCTTAACGCGGCACTCAATACTTTTTCTTCTAGCTCAAAACTCAATGTTCTAGCCTAGGTTTGTGCATTTTGCGAATGTCAAATTAAAAAAAATACATTTGCCTGTCAAGGTCTGTCACTCTTGTCTGAAACTGTCAGTGTCAGCAGTGTTACGTCGTGAGGTGGATGTATGTTGTGGTGTGGCAAGCTGTTGCACCGACGAGGAACAGTCTGGCTAGTTCTACAAAGTGTGAGTGAATCTACAATTTTTAAGTCCGTGATAATAATGTGATATCCCCATAAAATGTTGTCTAATAAAAGTCTAGTAGCTGCCTGTGGCATAGCGTTCTGCTGCAACGTGGCTCTTATGGTTTTGTTTGTGAAGTACAACTCTGGAGAGAAATGCTACATAACAATTGATGAAAATCAAGTTGTTACCTCCGTCGTACCAGATGACTTTCTCAGTATCGGTATTGACACTTCCGAAGTTGAATACTACAATAAAATAGAGTTTTCAAAGCCGCGACTGCGACAACTTGCGGCAGCTCTAGCACCGGCGCGGATCCGTCTAGGCGGCACCATGTCCGACCGACTTATTTTCAGTGAGCACGACATTACTGCGACGTGCGAGCACTGTACTAAGGAACCACATACCAAGTCAATCTGCCCTGCCATAAGAAAGTTATGCAAACACAAATTCTTACCATTTTTCATAATGACGGGCAATAAATGGACAGAAGTTAATGAATTTTGCAAAGCCACCAACAATAAATTGCTATTTACTTTCAATGTGTTACTCCGCGATGATCATGGCTGGAGTGAACATAATGCTAAAGATTTGTTAGACTACAGCAAAAATAAGCATTTTGATGTGGATTGGCAACTTGGCAATGAGCCAAATTCTTTTCAACATTTATTCAATATTAGTCTGACCCCAGAAATGTTAGCCCATGATTACCAGAAACTTCGTAAACTTCTCAATCATTCTGGTTACAAAAATTCTCTATTAGTTGGTCCAGACACAACTAGACCACAGTCAAAACGACCTTATTGCCTGGAGTACATGAGGGAGTTTTTGGGAAACGGTTCAAAACAAGTAAATGTAGTGTCTTGGCACCAATATTACTTAAACAGCAGAACTGCATCACTTGAAGATTTTTGGAATCCAGACACCTTTGATTTATTGAAAGATCAAATAGAAACTATGAGAAATCACACTAAAAAATATAGGCACATGCCTATGTGGTTGACAGAGACTAGCAGCTCATATGGAGGGGGTGCACCAGGGCTATCAAATTCGTTTGCTGCGAGTCCACTCTGGTTAGATAAATTAGGCCTCTCAGCAAAGTACAACATCACAACTGTAGTAAGACAAAGTTTCATTGGTGGAAACTATAGTCTGGTTGATACAAAATTAGAACCTTTACCGGATTGGTGGCTAAGTGTTTTATACAAAAAGCTTGTTGGAAGCAAAGTATTACATATTGACTGTAAATGTTCTCGTTTCCAAAGAATGTATGCCCACTGTGCTAATAGAAAATATACCAATGACACTTCAGCTATAACTGTTTATGCTGTTAACTTGGAGATGGCCAAAGCAAGATTTTTGTTAAATGGCACTGCATTGCATGGAGATAATTTGATCATTGATGAATACATTCTGAGTGCTCCATCCAATAACAGGAGATCAAAGACCATATTATTAAATGGTTGGCCATTATACTATGAGTCTTCATTACCTGACCTGCAACCAATACATCATAAATATGGTAATCATATTTCAATGCCCCCATATTCAATGGCATTTTGGGTTATAAAAAACACCTCCATAAAAACTTGCATTTAAATGTCTATTAAACATTTTTGAACCATGTACTTAACATTCCAGTGAAATCAGCTGCTATTATCCATCAGAACAGATCTGTTTATTTTATAAAACTTAAGTATGAGTAGTAATTTATTACTTTTATTCAATAAACTACACACAAGGGTTCCAGCAAAGAGAACTATTTGAATTTTGCTATTTGATGGATTAAAGATTATATTGATTTAACAAGAATATTGGTAATGTGCAACCCACACTGCTAGTAAGCTTTTTTTTAAAATGATTACAAAAGAACAAATTTTTCAGTGACATTTAATTAGTTCTTTAAATTTATTTTTTAATTATGTTACTATTAGTTACTTTGACACTAGTTTCACTTTGTTCAATTGAAAAAGTGAGAATGTATGTAAGTATATGTACCTATGATGATGATACCTATGATGATCTATAAAATTGTAACAAACTTATGTATTTGTTAATTAAAACAAATGTAATAATAGATCTTACTCGAAAACTTAAACTCGAATGGTTAGTTATATTATAACTTTATAAGTCACAAGGTATTTAATATTTTGTCCTCATTACCACAGATTCCATATTACCTTTTTAAAGAGCATTTAGTGATGAAACAAATTATGAGAATACTCATTACAATCTTTGAAACAACATAGTGATACTTTTGTTACAATATATTTTGCTTGCCTTGAGAAATATGTCTAATCTGTATACTGTTTGAATACTTTAATGACCATTTTGCATGTCTTTACACTTATAATCGCAGTGTTGACAATACTTAGCCTTGTCCACCAGTCAAGGAGAATTGTTCTTTATTTGACATTGAACTACTGTTACTGTTTGATAAGGCCTGAATGCATATTGCTATAGTGAAATAGCTTCATAAAATATGTTAATAATAGCTGTAGTATATAAAGATAATGTGTATGTACCTATCGCCTATCAAATCGTAGAGGCAATTTGCTTTAAGGGTCCGGCAGAGCTTGAATTGCCCACAAAAAGTTAATACGAAAATAAATCGTAATACAGATACAGACAATATTCTATCAAATTATGTTATTATTCTGATTTGGATACCGTTAATCTAGGTTCCTACCGTACTATTTCGTCTACTATTACTTTACTGGAAATAAAAGACCAGAAAATTGTTCCAAACTTGGTTATGTTATCAAAAATTGCATTCACTTACTTACATTTATTTCCAGTGAAGTATTTTGGACGAAATGGTAGAATAGGAACCTAGATCAATGGTATAGGAATCGAATCGAATTGGATTAAATTGTGTTTGAATTACGATTTATTTCAGTATTATGTTTGTAAGGGAAATTCGGTCCGCCAGACTCTTAATGATCATTGATGTGAAATATTGAATTTTATAGATCTCTTTCTATGCAGTGTAAGGTTGAATGTCAGCTTCAAATGATGTTGTTTAAGCTACTGTTATGTGTTAGATAATCATGACTATATAATATTATGTACCTAATGTGTTTTATATAAAAATATATGTAACAAAGTTAAGTCATACAAAACAGAAATTCTATCTTATAGTATACAGAGTATTAACTTAAACTAAGAGTTTTTTAATCTCCATGTTCACCACTCGTATTTAGGATCTATATCCCAGTGCCATAAAGTGCTTTTACTAGTTAATGTTATACAAGGTTTAATTAAATCACCTACTACTACTTACCTACCTACCTACTTTACCGACCATTATAATAATAATATACATTCTTTGTATATAATTTATTTATAAACTACTTATATTATTTAATTTTGTTAATTGATAAGATGAAAGAAAAAATGTTAATTGTAAGTGAGCAAGTGTTTTATAATACTTTAATGTCGCAATAAATATACAACAATAATTATTATATATGAATCAGATTTCCATTACATTTATTAAAATGTATTAAGATACAGAAAAGTGAACACGACATACTTTTTTGTATCTTCATCAAGATTTTATTTTAGTCAAGGATCTACTTATAACTCTAACTACATTAATTACATATTCCATTTTGATCTTAGGAAATAATTTTTCAGAAGCTTTGATTTTAATTATTATTACCATGGTATAATATACCTATTAAAATAAAAAGGTTTTGGCAAGGCTTTGTATCTTGTGAAATGGTATGCTATGTGTTATAAAATGAATAGCTTCGTAATTAAAATAAGTTATTTTCAATGTTGTTGTGAATATGTGGTGCCTAAGTGAAGACTGATTAGAATTACAATAGTTTTATTTTGCCGATTGTGCCTGACTGTTATTGCAAAAGGAAATAAGCTATTTTATAGACAAGGCAATGTTTTGCGACCAGACTTTTATGTAAAAATTTGATTTTTTACGTGTGGTCTCCATTATATATCTATAGTAACTGAAAATGTAGTTATATGAATAGGTAGATGATACATTTTACGAGGGTTTGTGAATTTTTCCGCGCAAATTTGTAGTCTTATTATTATTGACTAGCTAGACTATTTTCTTGACTACGATAAAATTATGTACCTAAAGACAGAATTTGCGAAAAATCTGATAATATTTCAATTTCGTGGACCACATCGATGCAGAGATCTTATTGTAGATACTCTTGAGGCTTAATATTCAGAGGCTTATTTAATTTATTAGCTGCAATAAATAACGAGTCTGCCAATTAATTGTTTAATGCCAAAAGACTGCAAATCGCCAATTTATGAGTCATTCAGAAAATAACTTAAAGTAAAAAGTTATGTTATCGGGCAGTTTTGGGCATTCATCAATAAATTTTTGATTTGAAAATTAATTGCAATTACTTCAATTGTAATTGCAATTGAAGTAATTTAATTGCAATTAATTTTTAAATTCATTAAATGCTTGAAATTTTAATTGTAATTTTATTGCATTACTATTGGGTAGTCCGACCAAATTTTTATTTTGATTTTCGCAAATTGTGAGTTTCTAGTTTAATAACTATAGTGTTCACGCAAATAACTGTAGGTAATAGGTATTAACAACCTTGTAGGTACGCAACCTTGCGAAAAATCTTCATCGTTGCCATTTAAATGTAAAATTTATGAAACTTTTAAAAATTCTTAGCTTATGTTAGGTACTATCAACACGCTTTATGTAAACTTGCGAAATACCTACTCGATTACCTGTATTTTAATTCGGCGGGATATCCAAGTGACCAGCCGTTTCGAACTGATTCTAAGTGTCCAAGGCCACACCGTTGTTGACTCGGTAACGATTAAAGGTCTTTCTACAAACACACGTTTGAAGTCGTATCAATGTTCGATCTATGTCGATCATAGCCATAAGTATCTAAGTCTGTTAAGGAGGTTGATTAAAACTATCAATTAATGTTAATCGTATGGGTGTAATAAATAAAACCCTTACTTCAACATTATTCAACCTTGAGAGAACAAATTCTGCAGTTTACAGCGCCGGGTTTCGCGGTTACGATCACAATATAACTTCAATGATACTAAAACCTTACAATTTTGCGCAGACGCAGTATTTTTTACGTACAAACGGCTACACATCAAGATCCTGTACCTATAGCTTGACCTCTCAATAGACGAATAACCTACCTATACTCGTACAATGCGACGTCGGCTTTTACTGGAAATATACATTATGTATAGCCTGGCGTGTAGTGGTGTGTACCTACAGTATTTTGCTAATACCTACTTGTGTTTTATCTGTACTTGTAATATTTCGATTCTATATTGCTGTACCTACTTAAGTATACTAGTAATAAGAAAGTGAAGAAAATGAAGTCCTAAGGACCTAAAAATTAATCATTCCACTTTGCCCCACCAAGCCGCCACAGCAGTGGGGCAGATTCCACTCCCTTCAAATTTGCAGTGGAATCCGCCCCACTAAATATACTAACGATTTCCAATAGCTAATAATGTGGTGGAATCTGCCCCACTAGGGTCGGCACTTTAGTTTGCTCATATTGTAATAATTTTCTTTTGTAAAAATATTTAAGTAGTAACAAATGTAACTATGGGTTTTAGTTTATTTACATTAGATGTCGTCTATAGGTAGTGTTGTAAATAAAACTAAGAAGTATATTCTTAAGAAGTTATTTTAATTGTTTCTTTAATCAATGAAGTACATAATTAGTTAAAATAACAGATTACAATAAAATGAGTTGTTCTTGTGGACGCGATTATATTTTTCATACTAATTTCAATATCATAAATTGAATACCTACCTATTTGTGCCCGTAATTATGAAACAAAATTGCATTAATTCTTACTACTTAACTAATTGAAAATTAAAATAATATTTATTAAAAATCACAGATTAGTTACGAGTATCATTTGGCATGTTATAAAAATACCAAATATATCTTATATATATATAAATAGTCTTACTGATTAGCTACCCAATAAAAAAGTAAATTCTTAACGATAAAGAAACAACCCCCATTTTTATTTTCATCTAACAAACCAGTTTAGGCTCGCCCGTCACGGCTCATGGGCATTCCTGGTCTGCGATTGGTCATTATTAGCACAATAGATGGCCATTTCCATTTGTTATCAGTACGTGCTCCCACTAGGTGTTGCCACTGGTTTTGCGTACATTGTAAGTATCTACTTTCGTAGATTTATTTTGTACATTATATAAAGCCATACACTACCTACCAAGCTGTGGTCACCTTTAATTGAATTTGAATTGCGTGGAAATTGTCTGTAACTATGTCTGTAAAAGATATAACAATAATATAAAATAATGTAAAATATATATAATAATATTATTTTAATTAGTTAAGTAGTAAGAATTAATGCCATTTCCTATTTACGGGCATAAATAAGTAGATATTCAATTTATGATGTTGCAATTAGTATAAAAAACATAAACGCGTCCATAAGAACAAGTCATTTTATTGTAATCTGTTATTTTAACAAATTATGTAATTAATTGATAAAAGAAACAATTAAAATAACTTCTTAAGAATATACTTCTTTGTTTTATTTACAACACTACCTAAAGACGACATCTAATGTAAATAAACTAAAACCCATAGTTACATATTATATTACTACTTAAATATTTTTACAAAAAATAATAATTACAATATGAGCAAACTAAAGTGCCGACCCTAGTGGGGCAGATTCCACCACATTTTTAGCTATTAGAAATCGCTCCATTAAAGCCCATTTAGTGGGGCGGATTTCACTGCAAATTTGAAGGGAGTGGAATCTGCTCCACTGGTGGGGCGGTTTGGTGGGGCAAAGTGGAATACATATTCTAAAAATTAATAAGTAACAGATATTTGCTTAATTATATATATTGTAATAAATATTACCTAAGTCTATTCATAAATTGGTACTGTGCCTTAAGGGCCCGGCAGAGCTTGAATTGCTCACAAAAACGTAATACCAAAATAATTCTTAATTCAAACAATATTTTATCAAATTGTGTTATTATTCGGATTGGGATACCATTAGTCTAGGTTCCTATCGTACCATATTACCATTTCGTCTACTTACTACGCTTAAATTTATTTCTAGTGAAGGATTTTGGACGAAATGATAGTGTAGGCAGTGTGATAGTGTAGATTAACATTATCTGAATCCGAATAATAACACAATTTGATTAAATTGTGATAGAATTACGATTTATTTCGGTATTACGTTTGTATGGAAAATTCGGTCTGCCGGACTCTAAGTAAGTATCGCAATACTTTTTGAAATGTAATAATTGGTGTGCCTATGCCTACAGCCTATCTACCTTCATTTGTTGTAAGACGTAGAAATAATAAAGGTAACGCCTGAGCTTTAAACGAGGTGTCATTTTAAAAACCTAAACATGTTTGACGTCATACTAACAGATTGTTTGAAAGCAACACAGTAACAAACAACATGTGATACTGATAATAATTAATCGCTTCTGCCTAGACGTACCTTCCTAAGTACCTACCTGTATTTTATTTGATCGCCTTCTTATCAATCAGATGACACATTTGAAAACCGTTTTTAAACTTCAACCACGTTCGAAAGCAAGAGGGCTAAGGAATGCTACTGGCTAGCAAAAATTTACATCTTTGTTATTTTCTAGATTCATAACTAAACATAATCATTATAGACTAGCGCGCGTCTTAGTCTGCGTGGTCTTCAGGATTGGGTCCGACCTGGATAAAAAGTAGCCTACGTGTTATTCCAGGCTATAATCTATGTGTGCCAAATTTCACCCAAATTCGTTCAGTGCTTCTGGCTCGAAAGAGTAACATACATCCATACTCACAATGTTTCACGTTTATAATATTAGTAGGATTAGTAAGGATTACTTAAGAGTACGGTGCGGACCAAATTTCTCTTACAAACGTAATACCCAAATAAATCGTAATTCAAACACAACTTAATCAAATTCTGTTATTATTCGGATTCCGATACCGTTAATCTAGGTTCCTATTCTACCATTTCGTGTAAAATACTTCACTGGAAATAAATGCAACCGAATGCAATTTTTTATAACTTTCCCACGTTCGGAACGATTTTCGGTCTTTTATTTCCAGTGAAGTAGTAGTAGGTAGGTAGCCGAAATAGTATGGTAGAAACCTACATTAATGGTATCCAAATCCAAATAATAATATAATTTCATAGATTATTGTCTGGATTACGATTTATTTCGGTAAATACGTTATTGTGGCCAATTCAAGCTCAGCCAGACCATTAAGTGCTTGAGTTTACAATGTAGGGTAGGTAGCTACCGTGTTCGCTTTTTATAAGAAGAAAGTGAGTATCTACCTACTGTACCTACTTATTAATCTTTCGAAGTTCTCTTCGGTACTTCATCTCCTGATGAATATATAATATAGGTAATTTATGCCTAGGCACATACCTACCTGCTTGACGTCAATTTTATATGGTTAAGAAAATATCTGCACTCGCAATAAGTAGGTAAGTATGTCTCTTGTGTCTGACAAACAATCTTGTGAATTAATTGGTTCAATTGAAATGTGTTGTTGACGTTTCGCGTTTGACTAAATTTTACCTCTACATACCTAATATTTTACTATCGAACAAACAGCAAAACACGGGCCTACAAGTCGAGGACACGTTTGGTGGTGGTTTATTCCCGCGCGGAATATTTGTATAACCCGGATCAATTGGATCGGAATTTATGAGTATGAATTGCTAAACTACATATAACCAGCACGTATAAATAAATATATGAATAATACAAAATATAAACACAATCCCGTCCCATTTAATATATAAATTACTTTTATTATTTTGTTGTGTTTCGTCTGCGTAAATAAATAAAGTATGTGTGATATAAATTAAATAAACGAAAATATGAAACCGCAATAAAAATAATACAAATAACACACACACTCCCAACACTTCTACCAATATCTTTTCGTCTACGACCACCACGTACCCACGCCACATCCAGTATGTCGCATTCTTGTATCGTATGCATCCATATCATATTGTTTTGGCACAGAACCCTATTTGACCGGCCGTCATTTAAATAACATTCTGTTTTGTAGTTACCTACCTTTCAATTTATATTACATAGGTATTTGTGGATTGTGTGGAATAATTATAATCATTCAATGTTTATATACATTTCTCAATAAGTGAATTTCTGTAAATTCTTGTGAGAAAATAAAGTTCTTTAACCAGATTTACCTACCTAATTGATCCCTTCCTGGATGTTTGTCCATGTAAATTTGTTTGTAAACGCACCCATAATACTGTAGAAAATCCTAGTTGTAGTAAAAAAAACTAGATTCCGATTAGGTCATTTGTGATCAAAATCGCCCTATTTATTTATGTAACTTAATTTTTGATTTGTCTGATCAGACTCGGATTCACCAAATAGGTACCAATCCGATTGTTGTGTGTGTTCAATTTGTTTTGTGCTTCTCACAGTCTTCTAATGGTTTTATTATTTCTTATAATTTTAATAGGTTGTTGCCTTCAAATGCCGCGTACGTTTAAAAATGTAATGTAATGCGCTTGTCTTCTACGCACAATATTACGTACCTAATTATGATTAAATAAAATATGTTGTTATACATTTTATTTTATTTTAATATAAGGAGCAGTACTCAGTCAGACGAAGAGTGCAACGCAGGTACGGTCCCAGACAAGGACTTGGGGGCGGTCATAATCGGAGAGTAGACTCGTGACTAAGTAATGTAAGGGTTTATAATGAAACGTATACAATTTTGGGGGTGTCATGACGGTGCCCCCACCCCTAGGGCCGCCACTGCCTCGGAAATCCTTAAATAATATTGATTTCTGACTTTTTACATTTTTAATAATTAACAAATTATTAAAAATATAAAAAGTCAGTTTTCTATATGACTCGAACATTGGACAGGAATAGGACTATATGACGTCAAGCTGACGATACAAAGCGTCAAGCTAAGTGTACTTTCCGTTTTGGGTCTGTTAAATTTGCCGCGCACTTTTTCAGTTTTCTACTTTTAAATAATTAAAATCAGATCGCTGAAAAGGCGATTACGTAAAAAAAATATGACATGGATAATTCTATAGCAATAAAGATTACCTACTTACAAATAAAAATATTGACTCATATATTCTTCAACCAGCTGTATTCCCCTATTGAAAGCTGCCTCGCAACTTTAGAAATTTTATCTGACTATCCAAACCATCGTCAAGAAAAACGACTACATTTAGGTACCTACCTAAATAATCTTATTAGAGTGAATAGTGATTATTTAAGTGGTAAGTAGGTGTGTAGTTAATTTTAGGTATTATTCAGGTAGGTACCACGTTGACTTTGAATACAAGTACGTAAGTAAACTGTGTTAGATCTCAAAAATAGACAGTGCCCTATAATAGTTAGCCCATCCATCAAATGAACGGAAACGGTACAAGAAAAGATTGGCTTTGCCTTGACAAGCAATTCTTAGTCGAGAGATCTGTGACTGCACATAACTACAATCTATTCATAATTGCCCACTACTACCACTAATCTCTATGCTACCTATAGAGTAATATAGAGGTCAGTGCTATTACCTACCTCAGAGGAAAGAGACCTATATGGCGGATCGTTGCGCTTTGCCCGTGAAATTCAAATTTCAAGTGATTTTTTGCAGTTTGTAGGTCTATAACAAGTTATAGATTCATGGCAGTTGTAATTGCGACATTAACTATACAACATTCACAACTGAGAACTAAAACCTTTACTTATAAATCCTTACCTAGCCAGAAACTTAGCGCAATCTGTGTAATTGGTCAAAATTGACATTTTACACTACTTTTAGCTCCAATAATGATTTTTAAACAATGGTTTTAGTTCTCAGTTGTGAATGTTGTATAGTTGATGTCGGAATTACAACTACCATGAATCTAGAACCTGTTATAGACCTAAAAACTGCGAAAAACAGACAGACTATTACCTCTGAGACTATTACCGCTATTACCATTTACCATTGAATGAGATTGAGTAACTACTTTTTTTAATATCGTCATGGGTTATGGCGTCACACTTTTTGTGTATTTGCCAGTGTCAAGTTTATGGAGTAAACAAGTATGTACATGTAATATTTACTCGTTCCCGTGATGGGATTATATTAAAAGGCGCCACACTTTTTGTGTTAGACAGTGTCAAGTATACAGAATAATCCCTAGTAAAACAGTGGAAACTTCACTAAGGCTTCGATGGAATTTAGGAGTGAACACAAAAGTCACGATTTTAAATTTTATATCATTTGCCTCCACTCGCACACGTTCACGAACACACTATAATTACCTACACATTATGCTTCGGAGAAACACATAGGTTGGAAAATATAAAACCGACTTTAGGTTGACTAGGTGTTTAGTGTTATATGGAAGTACTACTTCTTAGAAAATAAAATATAAATAAATTTGCATGCTATATAATGGCGGAATGTGCCTTGCTCTGGGATTTATTGTAACATCTTATTGTACCACATTTTAAGCGAATAAATTTAATTTGTTTGATGTGACTTTACATTTTCCCGCTTAAATATGTTATGCCAAATAAACTATTACCTAGTACTTGTTTACTGTGCCTGTTTGTAATCTGTGCTTTTGATAGTACGGATAGCACAGTATTTTATTTTCTATAACTTTACAACTAAGTACCTATATCTACAAATGTCAAATAGAGTAGGTATTAGAAAAGTTACAAAAATAATATGATAAAACTTGAAAACTAACGGCAATATTGCTGAGCGGAGGTTGAGCTGAATCTTCATTCCAACTAAGAATATATCAGCGACATGATATTACTGTGATGTGAAGTGTAAACTAGATTTAATATCAAAGTACAATGATATCACCACTATTGCTATTATTGTTTACTCCGTGGAGCTTGTGCGAAAATGAAGATACCGGGGTCTATTTACAAGGTACTTAATCTAACATTTACGTATATACAAATTTATAACTACACTTTTACCTAGCTACTACTGTGTATTTTACTTTCAGATGATTTTAAGTGTTCCCTACCAGATGTGAAAAGTTTAGATGATAACTTGGATATAACAAGATTTAGATCAGATTTTTCCAAAATTTCTGAGGTATTTCATAGTTGTTATTACTTAGCTATTTCTGACTGATAGTTTTCCGATTGATATTAACTTGGTGCTGTATTACTACAAATATTAAAGATTTTATACAAGACACAATATACACTATGTTAATAAAACCCTGTCCGATACAACTGGGGCATATAGGTATCTCAATCACATCACCAAATAAAATAATAAAGATTAAATATTAATCTAAACTTTATAATATATTACTAAACTAATATAATATATTACTAACCTTTAGTGGATGATTGCATTTGTCCTACCATATCAATGTATCAAATTGTAGGATGATATGTTTTTAGGTGAAGTTCCCTGGTCTAATAGGACCTCTGAATGAGAGACTGATATGTAAGATTAAATGCATTGACGGAAACTGGGTGGGCCCACTTTGTTCCAGTACTCCAGGTAGGTTAGCCAACCACCATGGCTGTTATGAAATCTACACTGCAAAAAGCGAAACTTAAAAAACATAGCTATAAGTACAGTACACATCATATTTAAATAATGGGTAAACATGTACATTTCAGATGGCCGATTTCAACCAATATTGAGAGAATGTCTGTACCGTAATGAGCACCCACTTTTAGCTATATCCTTCAAGAATTCATCAATAAATGTGAGTATAGGATTGAGGGGAATTGAGAGGGAATTATCTGTCTCTTTTCCACAAAACAAGTGTTAGTATAGAATTTATATTTCGCACAGAACATTTGACGTCACATCTTCCTATAGTCTGATCTTTGTCTAACATAGACCTAAAATACTTATAATTTCCTTATTTTTACTCCAATTTTAATTTAATTTTGGTTGTGTGGATCTATTTAAGTTCAACTTTATCATATGGCCATATAAATCTACAATCAACTAGCATCAATACAGGAATAAGTATTTAATTAATGAATTCTGGAAGATAATCTTGGATTTGAAAAATGAAAGAAGTTGGGGTTTCGGGGTAGGTTTCTTGATATATATAATTTAGTGGTACCAGCTACAAATATATATCACTACATAGTATAAAACAAAGTCGCTTCCTGCTGTCTGTCCATCCCTATGTATGCTTAGATTTATAAAACTATGCAACGGATTTTGATGCGGTTTTTTTTAAAAGATAGATTGATATAAAAGGTAGTTTAGTATCACACTACGACTCTTAGGAATGGGGCAACATGGGTCAACCCGCGGGCGGGTCACTAGTTATACTTATAAACTAATAGACAACCCAACTGCTTGGGTGTGGAGAGACGACTGCCGCGCCGCGCAAAGTCACGTAGCTGTCCAATGTAAATCAAATGCGTCAGCAGTGTCGCTACAGTAGTATTGCCAAAAAGCCAATACATTTGTATGCATCTTCAAATAATTACCAAATACAATTTCTCTTTGCATTTCCACAGAAAGATACACATTTCCCTCACGGTTCTGTATTGGTGTCTCGTTGCAAACACTTTGGCTTGTATAAAATGAAGGGAGATAATATGATGCATTGTGAAAACGGCGAGTGGATGCCCAAGCTTCCCGAGTGTGTACCCACCACGGTCGTCACTAACTTTACAGGTGAATAAAGATAGAATATTCTATATTGCACACTAAAAACGAATACAAACTACAATGTATGTTATGTATATGTATTATTTTATATTTACATCTCCTATTCAATCTATCAGATAAGGATAACTGCTCAGTTTCCACCAATCAATAGAACCCATCAGCTCGTCTGAATGTATAAACTGGTTCCATTTTGCATAAATACGGACATGAGTATGGCGAGACCCCAACAGAGTCATGACTCTTTTAGGGTATTGCAAAAGAACAAGGTAATATTTTATGTTCTTATCTTAAATCTAGGTATTATTCTTACAACATCATAATAATTTGTTTCAAAGGCGACGCGCCGCCGACGATTCAATATACGATAGTTAGCGGGTCGGCAGTGGTAGAGCATTCTGGAGAGCTATATGTCTACCCAGACAGTACAGTGCGCCTTGACTGTGTTTCGCCTCGGGTGCTTGGCGAGCCTGATTGGAGTTGGACGCAGTCCTTGGGACAGCATAACTCTGGTAAGCATCTAAAAGTTGTAAGACACATGTAACCTCCAGTATTATTATGTTTAACCGTGTGTAAAGGGTTTACTTGAATAATGTACTTTATATAAAATTAAATTGTTTTTCTTCCTTTCTTTCATATAAGACCACGTTTAATGCTTACCATTGAGAGTCAATTAAACACATTAAAATCAGTTATAAAATAAAGTGTAAGTACTTACGTAAACATAAAACCTACAGATGAAATGATATACCTACAACTTTCTTTTAAGTTATTAATACAAAATTATATAAAATGACTTGATTTCCACCATTTCCATGACCCCAGCAGTCGCTTTCTAGTCACATAATAATAATAATACTATGCAATTATAATGTTATGCAATCCTGCTAGAGAAACTAGTCTTTTATCTCTGTTGTTTCTTTTCTTCAATTTTTTGTGTACAAGAAACTATTGTGTATAATACAGTCTCTTGATTATACTGTGAAGTAAAATTGAGAAGTAAATACTGAAATTGTTTAATAAAGGCTTCTGCGCAATTGCGATTTTTTTATTTGAATGACAGAACCTCTCTTTGCTCTTTGCTATGCCCCTACATCCCTATTAACACTTTGCTGACGTCCTTTGTCGAGATTTTACTTAATATATATGATGTATCCACAATATACTAAAATACGACTATAAATAAAATGTTATCAGCTGTTCATTTATAACTGTTTTTTTCGGCCGCATAAGCGAAAGAGGTCTACGTAAAAATCGCCAGCTTGCATCACGCCCTTGCATAGTGCAATTTACTTATCTTTTATGCAACTAACCAAATATGCAAAATGTTATTCAGTTCCCTAATTTTCATATCCTATATTTTGAGACTGCAATTACTAAAGCGCTTAGCAGCATTTGTTTTTAATATAATTCTAGGTATGCTCTTTAACAATCGACTTGATTCTATATGTATGATTCTATGTATAATATTGTATCATTATATAGCCTATTGTGGGACAATAACATACCATTATGCATGGTATGCATTACTTCCCGAAGGGTTAGACAGAGGGGTACCTACTAATGTACACCCACAGTTCGCCGGTATGTTTAGGTCCCAGAATAAGGGGCGAGCCCTTGCTATTAACCGGGCACAAATTCCAAACTCCAAGCAGAATTTTATAGAAAATCTCAATAACTCTTTGCTAGATCTGGGAATCGAAGCCAGCAGGCTTACTCTTGCTACTTTTACTCTTTATACAATACCAATCCAAACGTGATCAGATTTCAATGACAATTTGGCTGTTGGGCGATTTCGTATTCTTGAGCACAAATCCGTTAACCTTGTATCCTGATTGGCCAATGGTTGCGTCGTTTCACAATCCTATTTAGTTCACTCAATCACCGCGCAATATTGAAACAATTGGCGCTAGTCTCGGATTCAAGAGTACGAAACTTGACAAAACGGCACAATTCCAATGTCGATGTATCGGAATTGAGTTCAAGAGTAAGCCCCCAGGACCTCTAGCGTAGCACTCGGGCTCAGGACTACTAGAATAACTAATGAGGCAGTTTTGTGTGACAATATAATGATGATAAATTATATATATTTCTTAAGGTAAATAAATCTTTTAAGCCACAAGTCAATAGAAAACGCTATGTCAATGTGTATTTGTTCAACTCAGTTTCGTTTTTAGCATGGTCGAGTGAAGAGGGCGAGAAGAATACGCACTACCGGTTGACGTTAAGCAAGATGTCGGTGCGCCACAGTGACCAGTACACCTGCACCTCTCCTGGCGGCCACACGAACACCGTGCTCATAAAAGTTGTTAGTGAGTTGTATCATCGATGCTTTATCATGTAAATACATCAAGTGCTAAGCATATCACTCGCCCCATTATAATATCAACTAAGCCAGTCACATCTGATAAATTTCACTGTTTGGCGTAAATATACCGTTTATTTACTTATTTATCACGTGTGAATCAGTTTCTTTTAGGCAAGCGCGCTCCATCGTAGATCGCGGTGTCGCTTGACATCAGGCGAACTGGCGGTAAAGCGTAAGCCTATCACAAATAAAAAATATATATATTTCGCGGATCAATTATTATATTTGACAGTGATTTAACAGTTAGTTTCTAACAGACCTCTGGTGTTTTTATTTAAATAATAAATATATAATTGTAATAAGTTACCACTTGAGAATTATAGTTAGCTCTTAACATCGAGAAATGTGTCATAATTATGCATGTCTTATGTAAATGAAAAGATCGTTAAAGTCTCCCCCTGGCTTTATCTGTTCTTGAAAGGTTTGTAATTGTGTCAGTTTTGGCTCAGACCCAGTATGTATGATAGCATTGAAGGATTGAAAAAAAAATGATGTTAAAATATCTAATGTTTCTCATAGACGTGATCTGCTCACCGATAGTCGTTTCTTCGCAACACATTCGCCAGTTCACGCAGGGCACTAAGCTGGGCAACTCGGCTCACTTCAGCTGCCAGCCTGGGTACCACCTCAATGGATCAGCCATACTCACCTGCATGGGCAATGGTAAGTAAAGCTGTCCCCACAGTTTACATTTGGGTGAAAGTAAGCGACGAAAGTTATACATTTTTAAAGGAAAAAATCGGTTGAATCCTTAACAGAACTTGACCATTGATCTCTGGCTTAGTATACCGGATGCTTTACTCAGTTAACTGAGTAAAGCATCCGGTATACGCTAATAATTCGCTAGTAATTCGCTAGCTTAAGCTAGCGAATTCTGTATTCGCGGTTAAACACCGAGATTATTGGGTTATGCAGCTAGTTATCGTTTCGCATAATAGCATTAGTGATTAGCTGAGATGTAGAGGCAAATTCCACTGTGGCATTACGTTTCTTTACTCAAACTAAGCTCAAGACTCAAAATAAAAGATTAAATCTAAGTTATGCCACACCTCGGCCTCTCCGTAGAATCGCTCCGATTCCAATACCTACTACAACTACATACTAACTGCAAGTAGACCTTTGTACAAGCGTGCGTACAAATGTGTGCGTGAAGTATTTAGGATTGCCGGCGCGCTGCATGCCATAAATAGGTAGTGTACATACATAATTCATAAAGCATTTTGTGTAATCTGTAAAACTAAAATCCGTTACTCAAAATGAAAAACTGCCTCATTAGTCTAGTGGTCCCAAGCGCGACTGCTACGCTTGAGGTTCTGGGTTCGATCCCCAGGTCGAGCAAAGTGTTATTGAGTTTTCTATGAAATTCTCAGTAGCAGCTCGGAGTCTGGATTTGTGCCTGGTTAATGGCTATAGGCTCTGGCGAACTGTGGGTGTACATTAAGTACGCCTCTGCCTAACCCTTCGGGGAATACAGGCGTGATGGTGTGTGTGTCAAAATGAAAAACCAAATACTTAGGTATCTATCTAAGCTTTTATCTATGAAAATCTAACTTAATATGAATGAAACTAAAGGAAACAATATTATATTTCTTAAAGCATGAAATCTAAATGTTTGTTCTTTTTAACAAAAACACGAATATTTGACCGTGCCTGCTCGCCGACATTGCTGACGAGACATTACTTACATATCTCTAATAAATAACGCGTGTGCGTTTTAGAAAGAAATAAATGCGTAGGTACTATTGAATGTAGGTAATATATTAATTAATAAATCACAATTTATCACCATGTATTCAACGACAATAACGATCTGTATATAAATACATTTCACACTGTAAGTATTTAATATGCAGTTAAATATAATATTATTCCAAATAATGTTCGATTCGCGGAATGACAACCCTTGTTCACAGTCCGGCAAACGCTCCTGCAAAATGCGGTATCTGATGTTAGGGAGGGGCGGACAGTTTCCATTCTGTGTATTATTTATTCTGTGGTTATGCGCTACCAAAATGTAATACCTTGTATACTTGTAGTTTGCAAATAGGTGTAAGTATGTATGCACAAATAATAACAATAACTTTTTCAAAGGCCGCTGGTCGTCGTTGCCTCCGACTTGTGAGGAGACGTTCTGTCCGATGCTGAAGACTTTAGGGCCGCACCTGAGTGTGGTGGAGTACAACTCCTCATCAGGTGGACGCGCCATGTTCCAATGCAGCTGGGGATACCGACTTGTCGGCGCCCCGGGCCTCGAGTGCGAAATCGACGGGAAATGGTCCGGAGAAGTGCCACATTGCATCCGTAAGTGATCTTCTTAAATTCCTTAAAGATCGAATCTGCTTATGCTTCAAGATGCGTATTAAAACCAAAGTACCTAACAATAACAATTTCATGGATGGAGTCCATTTTTTTTCGTAAATATGTGCTTTTCCTGGTTAATTATATCTATATATATAAAACTCAAAGGTGACTGACTGACATAGTGATCAATCAACGCACAGCCCAAACCACTGGAGGGATCGGGCTGAAATTTGGCATGCAGGTAGATGTTATAACGTAGGCATCCGCTAAGAAAGGATTTTGATAAATTCTACCTCCAAGGGGATAAAATAGGGGATGAAAGTTTATATGGAACAAAGTAGCTATTCCACGCGGACGAAGTCGCGGGCAAAAGCTAGTAATAATATATAACTTTTTATAGCTTCTTAGTACTAAGTTAAGTTAGCACGCGTAATGGTTAAAGAAACTTTTTTATGGGTTGCTATCAGTTTATTTTGAATATTTTATTTATAACATAGCAGTTGTTAGCGTCATGCGTACTGTTTTTGTTCTGGTCACCCCATTTGTACCACCTCACCCCATACTATTACACTAAATACATGTTCTGTCCTTCAGCGATCTACTGCCCCGATCCTCTGGTGCCTGGGAATGGCCGCTTGCTAACGGAATCATCGAAGCATGGCAAGTATCCAGTGGGCGACTTGGTGATATATTCCTGTGACGATGGCTACGAAATCGTCGGTGAATCCTCTATAGTGTGCACAGAAAACGGGTTTTGGTCCCATCCTCCACCATTTTGCGTACCACCCTCTGAGATTCGGAAAACAGACACCATTTTTGTGGAAAACACTACTCTGATTCACTTAGAGGAGTGAGTACATTATATAATGTTTGACTGTTAGTAAAATTTTATAGTAACCGTTATTAAATTATAGTGTTGTCTGTTGTACTGTTAAAATGCTGTTTTGCAACATTTGAATAGCATTTTGTATCTTACTCATAATATAATCTAAGAATATCGCGAATATGGAACAAACAAGTAGTATAATGTTTAAAAAGTAATAAAGTCACATTCAAGTATAAAAGATCTCCTCAAGTAATTTTGTGGATGACTACATTATAATAATATATGTATGTGCTCATTTAACAATATAATTATAATCTTAAGTTACACGGAGTATAGTCTATGTATCTATAATAAAAATTCATGTTTGTCTTCTATGTGTTCCAAAACCATTCAACAGATTGTGATGAAACTTTAGTGAGTTGTTGCTTGCACGCGAAGTTTTGTGTAAAAACTAAAGAATTATCAAAAAGAGACAGCATCCTACGCCAGGGGCAGAGCTAGTTATATAATAAAAATACTATTCATTAAACTCTGTGTCCCGGATTTTTTTATTACAAGTTGTTTGTCTCTGTCCCTGAAAGCAATAGATGTTTTTATGGTCCTGTATGGAAGCCTGAAAATGGAACGTTCTGTGAACCACAGGAACCAGCCCTTGTTAAAACAATAACCTTCTAAAATTAAAAAAATAGTTACTATATATGCTTTATAAGTAATGTTATTAATTTCAAACTGTTATTTATTAATTTATTTATGTTGTAACGAAATATTCACGTGAGGCCAAAGATGCCTTTGCGTTGTTTTTTAATTTTATTAACAGCCGTGTGTACTGGACAATCTGTAATTTAAAATACCTGAGTTTTAGTGAAGTGGATAAAATTTTCCCAGTGAGTCATATTAAGAATAAGAATAACATTTATTGACCAAAAGCATTTCCAGTATTATATTATATTAAGGTTCTTCATAAATACGGCAACATTAAACAAACTGAAAACTGACTAATCATAACTTAGTTTTGTGGAAGTAAACTTGTAAATTATTTGTTTGGCTATTGTAACAAAAACCTTCCAAGTTAAATCTGTAACGCACATTAACCTTCTACGTTTAATATACCTAGAATAAGAAGCTCTGTAATGGATTACATATATGCCAATAGAGTAGATATTATAGAGGTCAGAGATATATGCATACAAATCGTTTAATTGTTTATATTATTTGTTGTGCCATAATTCTCCTTTGCCAATAAATGGTAGATACTAGGTATCCATGACTATAGGACAAAAAAGGCATGTATGGTTTTTAGTCGGTATGAGTCCAACATACCCTGCCGCCTCCCGGGTGGCAGACGAACCATGAGGATTCTCAGTACAACAAAAAAACATACTAGTTACCTACTATTTTGACACATTGTAAAAATATTGATGACCCTTTTGGTTCTAAAATTTATGATGGTAATAAAATCAATTTCATAAAAAGAGAGCCATTTTTTTTGTATTTTAAAGATATCAAAATATTTTTAAATAGAATTAGTAAATGATTGCGTGCAATAATGAGCCAAGTTATTGTATTAATAAGTATGTTAAGTCTATCAGTATTATAATTATAGTTGAAAAACTGTTATTATTTAAATATGCAATAGGTACATAATATAAAATAATATTAAATGCAAATTATTCAAAATAATAATTGTATTTTTAATTTTAAAAGCGGGTGTTTATAATAGTGCTCTCTATTGGACAGTAATTCGTATGAGAAAGATCGGTTAGCGTTAAGACTCCGCCTTCTCTACCTTCCAGCTGATGATTGCACCCTGCAGGTATGCAGGACGGGAGTTGCAGTTTTGGAAAATACCTACCTAACTCTGACCACAATCTTGCGTAGTCGCAACAGAAAATGCCCATGATGGTATCAGATTTTAAATTATTTTATTCATTTATTATATATATATTTAAATAAACTCGTAGGATTTTTGTTCTTCTGACTACCACTGATGATGTGTCCGTTCTGTATGAGAACTAGTGATCCCGGGGCCTATAGGCTTTTAGGCCTTTAATTAAGCCTATTAGTTCTTTTTATTGGCCATGATAGAATAGTAGGCTTTTACTCACTTTAAAAAGCCTATAGGTTTAAAAAAGCCTATAGGTTAAAAAAAAGCCTATAGGTTTTAAAAAAAGCCTATAGGTTTTAAAAAAAGCCTATAGGTTTAATAAAAGCTTATAAGCCTTTTAAGTATTTTTTGCGACTAAAATCTTTTGCAATTAGTAGGCTTATTTTGAGGCTATCTAATACTATCTATAGCCATTATTCAGATTATGACTTAGTATGAATTAAACAAGATTTATTTTTGTACTGTATTTATTTTCAAATTTAAAGAAAACTAATATTATTTGAAATTGGAAATACTTGCTAAATATTATTTTCAAAAAAATGTAGCCATGATGACAAGCACATTGAAGATTTTATATTTTTGTCACCCAGACGATTTCTTTTTTTATTAATTAAATGTCCTGCCTTAGAGAATGATTGTTCGCTGGGGACACTTGTGGCGGGTATTGATAAAATATCAAACGCCATAGACTGTAAATGTGGTAAATTTTTTCTTTGATTTTTCCACCATGACATAACATCTGTATCCTCTGTCTCGATCGGATATGATAAATATTTCTGAAGTTCACTTTCGGACTCGGTAGGTACTTCTTCTCCGTATGTAAATCGAAGAAAATATATTGGTATTAGCTGGCGTCGCTGGTGATGACTCCGACGATCTAAAAGGCTCAGGTTGATGATTACCTCTTTGATTTTGAACGTTATATTTGTTATTATAAAATAAGGTTATAGATGTCAGCAGAGAAGGGTCTTCATCAACATTCATATCAGAAAAATAATCAGTTTTTAGTCTTGGATCCAACACGACAGAAAAGTTAGCATAATCAGTATAGGTGAAAATTCTTGCAACTTGGCAAACATAGCTGCAGCAGCTTTTCTTATAAGGACAATCAAAGTTAACGCTTATGCCCCCGACATAAGAGCGGTATAAAGACCGAAGTATTAGGTCAGACGTGCTGTTAATATATTCTCAAATTAGGGTATTCTCTGTAGTATGAGTACAATTGATGATAGCCGATTATTATACTCGAACAATAAATAAAAAAGACCTAGCCTAAAGGACTAAAAATCTTTATAGACTTTTAACCTTCCAAGCCCCTTTAATATGCGCCTAGCCTACAAAAAGGCTAAAAGCCTATAGTTCCCTAGTAGACAAAAAAAAAGGCTATGAAAAAAGCCTAGGCTAAAGGCCTAAAAGTCTTTTTAGGCTTTTATCCCGCTGTAGCCCCTTAATTCATAGGCTACCCTTAAAAAAAAGCCTAAAAGCCTATAGGCCACGGGAACACTAATGAGAACCGTGATCTCCATATCTCTTGATGAAAGTCATTGGAGAACCGGACCCTGGATCGACCACGATATTCATTATTCTGAAAATCAGTTTTAAGTAAAATAAATATCAATGTACTTTTTGTTAGTAGTTTTCGTAGAATACCTACCTATATGGAAGATTTTCTTTTTCACTTGTTACTCCGTTGTCTATGATGTGTGACGGCTTTCTGAATGAGGACGGCTGTTTTTGACTTGTCATCATACTCATCATGTCATTTTGACATTGTTATCAGTCAGTCACGACCCGTCACGACTCACGTCAAACTTGCTCGTTGTTCGTGCTGCCCCTGTCAGTGCAAAGCCTGCAAAGTTGTAACTTCCGACACAAAAATTATTGATTTAGACGAAACTGAAAAGAAGTTTAACATAAGAATAAATATATTTTGATGACTGTGAAATATATCATAATTAATTATAATGAGACTGACTTCGTTAACGTTGTTTGTAAACTTATGTTTAGGAAGTCTGTATTCATGTTATGGTGATGATCTAAAACAAGTTTCTTACAAAATGCCGACAGTCGGAATATCTGTGCTTGTTCGAAATAAAGCTCACACCTTACCTTATTTTTTAACTTGTATACGTAACTTAGATTATCCTAAGGATCGTTTGTATTTGTGGTAAGTAGGTTATCCTTGTAAAATTGACTGTACTTCCTAAGTTTGTCCCCTTTGAACTGTCGGTCATATATTTAGGTCATAAGGTTAGTTACATACACAAATAATCTGACGCTGTCGCATCATACATTTTTTAACATGTAGAAAAAAGATAACAGTACAAACAAAAATAAAAAAATCATTTAAATTGATTTGATGGAGAATTTATATCTTTTGTTAGAAATATTATTGTTTCTTTTTTTTGAAGAATAAAATGGCAAATTATGTACAGTATATAAATACCTAACACCCTTACATATCTCCTTTCTGTATAAAACATTGGTAATCTGAACATTATATTGTTTTTTTTTTTTATATTTAAGGATCCACAGTGACTTTAATGAAGATAAAAGCATAGAAATAATAGATAGATGGGCTAACAAGTATGCATCCCAGTACAGTGGCTTGTACATAACAACAAATAGTTCAAGTGGTCATCTCCACAGCGACGAGAAGAGTTCAATCCATTGGAGTCCTGAACACTTCAAACATGTTATACATCTGAGAGAAAATGCTTTGGAGTTTGCTAGAAAAATGTGGGCAGATTATCTCTTTGTAAGTAATAGCACTTTTTAGTTTTTTGCTTCTGTAAATTATGCTCAATCTTGCAAAATTCCTTAACTATTTCTCAGTTGTGTAGTTGAGAGGTATTCTAGCTCTGAAGTCAAATAGGCAGTTACTTGCTGGTTATCTGGTAAGAAGAATCAAAAACCAATCTACCTACTTATATTTATAAACTTGTTGGTAACATCACTTTAGGTCTTTAGGTCGTGAGTGAAACTGTGGAGAACAACTAGTTAGCATATAAACTACTTATATGTATTTTAAAGAATATTTTTTTATATATATAATATGTTTTCACATCACTTTTTGTTTATTAGATTATTACAACTTAAGAAAAACATTCTATCAGAGCCCCGGGTATTAAAATCATGGAGAAGAGTAATCTTCACCTTCTAGGGTCTCCAATTTTTGATGAATCGTTTGCATCTTTTGTCGATGGAAAAATAAAAAATTTTAGTGATACATCGGAAAAACTTCTCAAAATCAATATTCATTCGGCTCTTACTATTATTCGTTACTGTTGTTTTGGCCCTAAATTCATTTATAACTTACGCTCTTCCCACTTGTGGAAGCACCCACAACTTTTAGACAAAGTCGACAAAATTATTAGGAACTTCCTAACAACTGTTTTAAATGTGGCTTTGGACGACCGAGCTTGGCTTCAAGCCACTCTCCCTATTCGGCTGGGTGGTCTTGGCGTCCGCAAAATTTCCAGTCTTAGTTTACCGGCTTTTCTGTCCTCAGCACACGGCACTGACATTTTAACCAGGAAAATTTTATCACGTTCACTGGTTGATTTTGAGGTGCCGTGTTTGACTGATGCTGTGAACGCTTGGAAATTGGCTTGTCCCAATACAGCCCTGCCCGTCGTCCCATCTTCCCAAAAACAGTGGGACTGGCCGCTGTGCAGTTTGACACGGAAATATATGATAAATACGTCAATCAATACTGCCGAGCGCGCTCGTCTGCTGGCCGTGGGTGAATGGGAGTCGGGTCTTTGACTTCAGGCACTTCCATCACCTAATATAGGGAGCTTGTTGGATGACACTACTTTTCGGTGTGCTATTTGCTTACGCCTGGGAGCCCCTTGTGTTTCTCCACATCGGTGTCACTGTGGTGAAGCAGTCGACAGCCTCGGACACCATGGCTTGTCTTGCTGCAAGAGTGCAGGGCGCATAGCACGGCATGCCAATATTAATGACATTATTCGTCGTGCTCTTGTCACCGCCGGTGTGCCAGCTGTATTAGAGCCCAATGGCTTGGCACGCGACGATGGGAAGAGACCAGACGGTATGTCGTTGTTGCCATGGAAGTTGGGCAGGCCTTTGGTGTGGGATGCAACTTGCGTCGACACCCTTGCTCCATCCCATGTTCCAAGCACGGCGGGTTGTGCTGGCGCTGCTGCTGCAGCCGCTGAGACCCTCAAACGGCGTAAATATAGCAACCTTAATGGAAGCTATAATTTTGAGCCGTTTGGGGTGGAAACGCTCGGGCCATGGGGTTCGAGTGCGCGCCATCTTTTTAAGGAAATCTCTAAGAGACTTGTCGACTCTTCGCGTGATCAGAGGGCTGGTTTATTCTTGGGTCAAAGAATTAGCATTGCCATTCAACGTGGCAATGCTGCTAGTCTTCTGGGTACGTTACCAGATGACAGTGATGTGGAGGAGTACTTTGACGCCTAGGTACGACAATTTTTTTATTTTTTTTTGTTTATCTGTACGTTATATTTTTATAGTTATTATTTTGGTAAAATAATGCTGTAAATATTATACTAATAAATTATTATAGGTATTTTCTATCAGAGCAGATTAGAAATGGCACTAGTGTTTTGTCTACTGCCTGTTACAATAAATGCTATTGTATGTTTTGTATTGACGACAAGTTTACACTTGCAAGATCAGCATGTGCGCCATGTGTTGTGGGTTCGATCCCCACATGGAGCAAATATTTTTAAGACCTACACATGAGTCAGTAGTCCCTGGTCTGGGCATTTGAGTACATAAGAATTTGTGCTTGTAAAAAAAAGCACCCACAATACAGGAAAAATACATAGTGTTTTTTGATAATAGCTCTTAGTGCCTTAGACCATTATGGTTATAATTATATGTCACTCGGTCCTTGCATTTAAATTATTTATGCAGTTGCGAATCTAAAACATTTTCTGTATTGTGTGAAAACTGGACTAGTGACCCGTGCACAGCTTCCCCTGCATAAATTTCGCCGACGATTATGGAGGATTAACAAAATCATTCATCCTGACAATCATGAATACAAAAAAAAGAATTATCCAATTTGGTGCAGCCGTTCGGAAGTTATGCGCGTTTTCCTTCATTCATTCAACATTTTCGCGATTCCATTTTATTTAAATATACTTACATTATTTCTTTTATTCAAGAAGCTTATTTGCAATTAAAGTTTTGCATAAGATGCTTTACTTTCTTCCGCGAAGATTTATTTCTATGCCAAAATTTGTGATTATGGTCTTAGCGTCTGGTGTATCTAACCAAAAGACGCAGGTTCGAATCCTGCCCGCGGTCGAATTTTTCCTTTTATTAAAATAACATTATAATCTTAGCATGAAAAATGCAAAAAAAAATCGTATGATATCGAACTAACTGTAAAATAAGTCATGTCGGTTGAGAAGCAAAGTAACTTGCTTTTCAATAGATGTTGCTAACGTTACCTTATGACGTAAATTCTAAATGTGAAGGCAAATTTCGATCTGGCGGGTGGGACTTGCGGAGGCTTAGAAGTCATAGCGTTTGGTGTATCTAACCAGAAGATGCAAGTTCGAATCCAGCCTGTGGTCGAGTTTTTGTAGCATTTTAGAAAAAAGGTTTAAATGCACCAACTTCTAGCAAATGTTATCTAAAAAGAATTATATACTTGCTTACATTTAGTTTCCTGAAACTTACAATGAATATGGATATTTTTTGCTTTGCAGATGATAGATGCTGACGTATTCCTTACGAACCCTTCTACTCTAAAAGACCTCGTTGTTAAGGGTCTAGAAGTAGTTGCTCCGATGCTCATCTCAGATGGATTATATTCAAACTTTTGGTTAGCCTCAGTTTGTCACGCTAATGCATGACAAAGCATGTGCAGTGTTCTAAAAGGTGCTTTTCTAATGCTTTTATTTTTACAAAACAAATTCATGCATTTTAAATTTTTTATACCCATAGATTTGCTTATCGTTTCACGAGTCATTACGGCAGAAAATCGACGGAACTTTTCTAATCCTCAATAACAGCTCTGTTTTATATCTACAATCCAAAAAGGTTCTTAATTATTCGTTTGTTTATTTTTGGTATATTATGATTCGTGCATAACTTTTTTTTGTGGGCCAATTTTAAAGAAAACACTACATGGTGTTTTGCTTTTGCACTATTAATTATACAGTATGTCATGCTATTAGCAAATTCATATAACCATTGGGAAAAGTGGCTGATTCATACATCGTATTTATAAATGCTTTGCAATATATACTCACATATCCGGTTTCTTGGCCATTTTCATTTAGTTGAATTCCTTCAACTGTATGCTCTCACGATCATAAGTCCTATTTTAACTGTAAGACATATTATAAAATTAAAGAGGGCTAGCGGATAACTTAAACAGCATATGGTTATGAGTGCTTATTCTTAAGAATGAAAGTTCCTCACTGATGACTTTTACTGAAGCTAATAATTGCTTTTAGGTGTGGGATGACAGAAAACTATTATTACAAGAGAACAGATGATTATAAGCCTATACAGAGAAGGGAACAGTTGGGTTGCTTTGAAGTTCCAATGGTGCATACAGCTGTTTTAGTTTACCTCAGGACGATAGCCTCTGATCTACTTACATATAATCCAGGAAAGATTCCAAATTACGATGGGCCCCAAGATGACATCATTGCCTTCGCAGTAAATGCTAAGAGAAACTGTAAGATGACTAAATAATATGATGGTTTAATTCTTTTTCTTTTGAACTGGTTTTTATTGATTTATCATGAGAGACAAGCATACATAATAGTAAGCAGTGACCACAGTGTACAGACGGCAGCAACACTTGAGATCTTAGTTGTTAAGTTAAGACTTAACAACTGACATTAAGATGTATACCCAGTATTTTCTCTGGTTATTTTACCCTTTAATTAAACCGTAATACGATAATGTTAGCAAATTATTGTTTAGTGGTAGCATATTGTTACTCTAATAGAAACTCAACTCAAAAATATTATGAGGTGAAGAATTATTGTTTCGTTTGTACAATTTGCGACGACCCTACTAGTACCTAATGTATGGTTTTAAAACAGACATTCTTGTTAAACAGCTGTCACCTTACACATATGCAATGATGAGCTGTATGGATTTGTGCCTGTGCCTTTAGAAGATAACCATGATCCCAAGAATGATTATGAGCAATTGTTAAACATTAAACTCGAAGCAATCGGTCGCGGCAGTGCTTTACCGTTAGATGAATATATGCAGGACTATGTCACATATCCCGAACCTTGGAAGTTGGGCTGTGACGAAATCTATATGATCAACTTAGAGAGGCGAGAGGAAAGGAGGCAGCTGATGGAGATAAGCTTCAAGGAGTTGGGCATGGATGTTAAGCATGTGAAAGCGGTTGATGGAAGGTACAGTGTAATACATAAACTAGATTACTAGTGTGGTCGGCAGGCGCTGTCTTGTCCTGAAAATAAAAACTGAGAACTAGATTGCTGCGCCATCTACTGGGTCCAATTATGAATCTAAAACATCCATCTAAATTGCTTTAGCGTTTAGAAGTTCAGGGACATACACGTACTATACAGAATAATTATTTATAATAATTATTATTTATATAAAATTGTAATACTAGCTGTGCTCCGCATGTGTCACAATGCCTGTTTTTCTATTTATTAACTGTCCGCGGGCATGCATAAAACAATTCGCCAGAGTTTCATCATAATCGGGTGAATGGTTTAGGAATGCGTAGAGGACGAACAAATAAGCCAGTATTCAATTTTATTTTTTGATCAATGTTATTTTTTCGTTAACTTTAAATCATAATTATTTCTTTTATTTTCAGACTTTTGGATATGAACAATCTAAAGGAATTAGGTATAACACTTATGCCGAACTATGAAGACCCTTACCATAAAAGGTAATATAATAAATACGCGGGTTTATTACTAATTAGAATAATGATTGTTATGAATATTAGCAATACAATTTTATCTGCGGAACGCTCAATATTTTTACGGTACGGTTTTAAGGTATTAAATATGATTTAAATGTATTAAATTTTCACGGGCTTAAAATATCGAAAGCTATACTTCAGGACCTTACTCGCCAGTGGCGCCATCTGGTGAGCTTAAAAACGGTAGCCGTCATTGTCATCGTAAATGTTTCGCATTCATGTTGATTGTTGTTACTGATTTCGTATTTTTTTCACAAAAGCACTTTTTAAAGCGATTTTGCCTGTGGTTAATATCAAACACGCGCTGTTATTTCAATCGAACTGTAAAATCCTATTTTATATATTTCAGGTCAATGAAAGCCGGGGAAGTGGGTTGCTTCATGAGTCATTTCTACGTATGGCAAGAGGTAAGAAGATACCTAATATAAAAGGGTACATGGGTGAATATTTAAAAACAATAATTTAAGAACTGCATTCTTAAATTATTGTGTTTAAAACTACAATTATGGTACTGAAAACTTAAGGGTCCGGAGTCTTAAGCTTGAATTGCCCACAAAAAGGTAATACCAAAATAAATCGTAATCCAGACAATATTCTATCAAATTATGTTATTATTCGGATTTGGATACCGTTAATCTAGATTTCTACCGTACTAATTCATCTACTACTACACTGGACCGGAAAATCGTTCCAAACTATTATATATATATATATCGTTCTAAAATATCGAAAATTGCATTTGCTTACATTTATTTCCATTTATTCCAGAATTTGATTAAATTGTGTTTGAATTAGGATTAATTTCGGTATTACATTTGTAAGGGAAATTCGGTCCGCCGGACTCTAAATACTACTGCCGTCAAGCAATAAGACAGGTATAAAAACAATCTGAACTATGGAAGAGAGAACTACTTTAATGAGAAGAATGTTTTGTTAAATAATGCTGGAATATACGCCCAGTTGAGTTGTTATGGATTTAATAAAAGTAAAGGCTTAGTGAAAACATAATTTAAATTAACGAATTCTAAGATATTATCTGTAGTTGGTCGGGGATTGAGAGAGGATGCTCTGTCCCTTTTTCGTAAAACGAGTGTTTAGAATCTGTATGGCGCTTAAGACGTGACGTCATCTCTCAACACAGTGCGCTTTGATGTGCGAATCAAATAAAAATGTTTATAAATTCCTCATTTATGAACCGTTTTTGGAGGTTTCGTGAGTCCATAAGAAATAATAATACATTTAGCTGTAATTATATAATTAATAGGAAACATTTAGAATAGAACAGTGGTTACAAGGGCTGCTGAGAGAGGGTTAAATTGCCAGGTCGAGAAGTGTCTTGGGTTTTTCTGTCAAATTCTCAGTAGCAGTTTGGAATTTGGATTTGTGTCTGGTCAATACTGGATAATACATAGCGGACTGGGTGGTCAACACCACGTCATTGTGTCCAAAACAGGTTCACATAATTTCCAAATAATAATGGTTATTATCCATTGGGGAAACTACTGTTGATTGTACATCAGTACATCTCTGTCTAACCTTCTGGGATACAAGCGTGATGACTATGCTATGTTTTAACAGATAGTTGAGAAGCATCATAAGATAGCACTAGTTCTGGAAGATGACATCCACTTCGTGCCTTACTTTCGCAATAGATTCCTGCGGCTCATGCAAGATATTGAACAACTGGACTGGGATTTGGTGTAAGTATAAATTTACTGAATGACTTTAGGAACGACCGTTTGACTGCCAAGTCGAAGGTCTCAAGTTCGAGATTCAATGCATGCACCTCTGACTTTTCGAAGTCATGTGCGTATTAATAGTTAATTATCACGCCCATAACAATGAAGGATAACATTGTGGATGCCAGAGAGATTTTCTCAATGGGGTGTCAAGTCTGCCTAATGTAACGTCAATGTAGACGTTACATTAGGTAACCGTGGTGAATTATAGCCTAATATCCCTCTTATTCTGAGATCAGACCCGTGCCCAGCAGTATAATGGGTTGATCATTATAATTTTAGCACTTTGACTGCCTCCATAACTGAATTAGGGGTTATTAGGTAAGCATACACGTACGGGTATGCTCGTCAGGCGAGACTCTGATCCGGATCCGTGATTTCGACACACACGAGTCCGTGCATCAGTTCAAATCGTAATTCCAGCATATACGGTTGTCTGTAAAAATGTCAGCGGGCAGAGACAGATGGTAGACAAATCTGTGTCTGTTTTCACCATTCTCCAACAGTTTTGCCTGCCAAGCACGTCTATCAGGCAGGTCCGAAATGCATATCCGTACGTGCATTCTTGCCTATTAGTCTTTCACTTTGAGGCTTCTGACTATCATAACGTTCGTCGAAGTTATTGCTACATTCAGGTACGCCAGAGATTTGTGGGGCGGGGGGGGGGGGGCAGGGATCATGACAGAGAGTAAGTACTTGTGACTAAGTAATAGGAGGTTTATAAAACGTACGATTTTCGTGTACGGTCATGGGGGTCATGATCCGAAAATCAAAACCCTCCCCCAGGCTGCCACTGTTTACATTTTGAGAATGTTCCACAGATACATCGGGCGTAAGATCCTGTTGGATGACGATGAGCAGTACGCGACGCAGCACACGACGCGGCCGCTGTACTCGTATTGGACGCTGGGGTACCTGCTGAGCGAGCGCGGCGCCCGCAAGCTGCTGGCCGCCCGACCGCTCGACAGAATGCTGCCCGTCGACGAGTTCCTGCCCATCATGTTCAACCAACATCCTAAGTAAGTTTTGGACATACAACTGGCTAGGTTTGTACAAGACCTACATGACACAATATAGAAATGGAAGATTAATGTTCTCAAATTGACTGTTTAGTTCATTGACCTGTAACGAAATTGTTTGAACTCCATTTATCAATTACTAGCTTTTACCCGAGGTTCCACTCGCGTCTCAAAAGAACTTATTGAGATAAAGGGAATCATTTGTCCTTCCCTATGATGCCTAAGTATTTAAGCAACATTTTTAGTAATCATATAACATAAACAACCCATTATACTGTCCCACTGCTGGGAACGGGTCTCCTCAGAATGAGAGGGATTAGGCTATAGTCCAGTAATCATATAGTATAGTAAACATACCTATTCCGATCCCTAGTCATAACACTTAGCTGTCAGCAATAATTTGACTGAGTTTGTTGTTTACAGTGATACATGGAAGGCGAATTTTGTGACGCGTAACCTCGAGGCTTATTCGTCAGCGCCGCTGTTGGTCCACCCTACTCACTACACCGGACAAGATGGGTACATCAGCGACACGGAGGATTCCGACCTCATCATCGACCCGCCCGCGGAACACTTCAAGAACGAACTGTAAGCTAGTGGAACCGACGATAGTTTTGACGTTATACAAAGCGAATTTCAAATTACCTTCTTGAAAACGTGCATGGGTAAGAAAGACACTGCTCTCTTGAAAGAGCATATAATCATCTCCAGTGCACACAAAGGAGGGCTTTGTACTCTTTTTGAGGAAACCCGAGTTGAAAAAAGTATTTGTGTTATTTTTTCCACCGCCATTTCTAGTGATTTTTTACTTACTTCAAGGGATATTACAATGTATATTGACGTCAAAATTATTCGATGGTTTTGGTATCTCCGATATTAATGTATATTATAATTATTTGCCAAAGTTAGCTCTATGATTTCCTTTGAAATAGCTTTAAAGCTGTATTCAGTTGCTCGTGCAAGTTGTGCGTGCATGTAAAAGATCTACGTGCAATTTGCATATTATTATTTTTAACGTAATTTGCTATATATTATATTATATAGTACATTTATAAAAAGTGTGCCATGATTTAGTTTGTAACTTGAAGTAATAGTGACATAATTAGCTATAAAGTACATAGTACTATAAGAAGATATAGGTACAGACACATAATCCATTAAAGCAGATATTACTGCCCCTAGGGCTGATTTTTCAATCATTAGATATCTTATAACTGAGGAATAAAATTGACATGTGACAGATTTTGTACAGAAATACTGTCGAAACTTCGAAGTTATCTCGCGATGGAAACATCGCCTCTTAATCGATAGATTTCAAAAATATGTAATAAAGTTGTACAACGACTATAGAGGCTAAAGCACAGTGATAGTTAATTGGATTTATCTTGACAAAGTAAATAACTTGCCATAATTTAATAACAGATTAAACTATTCTATTGGATCTATATGTAGGTAAAAATAACCAATTAGCAAATAACCGAAATTTTAACTCAGATCAACAATGTTGCTTCTACGACTTTCACGTTATAATCACATATCAATGTTAGTTTTTGCGCGGAATGCTGTGCCGGCCATACGTCAGATGGTATCGTTTGGCGGGAGCGCAGACGGACATTCATTAAGAGGAAAGTGCGTCCGTCACGGCTCTGTATCGCGTCGATCGCAACAATTAGTTCATCCATACATAGTTGGCAGCTGTCAGCGCGCACACACCGCGTCACGCATCTGCTGCATAACAAATAGCCACCTGAATTTCATACGTATGATTGCCAGATTTCTAACACAAAATCTGTTATTTTGATGGTATTGGGTAAATGACGATTGATGTTCCGTCGGAGTTTTTATTGAGAAAACATTTTTGTCAGTTTCAATGCTGAAATTTTTATAACGAAAGGGGAACATTAGTCCCAATGCCCCCACTCCCGCCTGCTAGGGTATTCATATATTGTTTTTGCTGTTTCTTACTTTCCTTAGATTGCGTATCCAATAGTATATTTATGGTAATAAGACTATACAATCTTATTATCCTTACCTGCAGCCGTATTGAAAAAAGCAGCTTGTTTTCAAATTATTCTTTTAGCTCTAATAGGTACTATGAAATAAGAATAGATTTATTTTCTCCTCAAAAGATAATATTGGCGTAAATGATTTCCTAATTCTTTTAATAATTACAGTGAAAGTGTAGCTATCCTACTGCCAGTAATATGAATAATTTATATACCTAAACAATTCTGTATTGATATGTGATAATAAATATGTTTACTGCTGACAGATTTATAAGTTATGTGAGTTTCACCCTTCCATTGTTGGCTCATATCGGAACATTCAATCGTAGATGTTGCTATGTATTATACCGTACTGCATACCTCAATTCGTATTATGTTGTTGTATCGTTTACTATTAATATAATATAGTAGTTTGTTCAGAATCGCCTACTGAAACTGTAATCTATACAGTGATTTTTAATGTGCTAATTTTTCAAAAATAAAAAAATTGTAATACCTGGGACATGGCCCTCTGATCCATCAGTGGGTCTAGGTATCGAAAACTGAAAGCTAATTGCACAAATTGTTATTGTGTGCGTGTGTGCATCGATATCGTAGTCGTTGCGAGTACGACTGTGGTACGGCCACAAGTTTTATGTTTAGCTGATATAACTAATTTCTTGAAAATAATTTAATATAATTTGTACGATTCTTGCCCTAGTAAATTTTATGATAGGAAACTATATATAACAGAGTCCTTAAGATAACTGAAAGACGACCATTAAATGTTTTTTGGCATTCAACTTATATCATAAACAGCATAAATAAATATAAAATAAATAGGTAAAGTAATAATAAAACTTTATTAAGAATTATTTAAATATAACAAAATCTACACCGGTAATGTAACTTGACGGTCGTCATTTTCCATAATTTACTCTGTACGAACGTCTATACAAGTAACCGAAAAATCAATAATCAAACCAATTCAGCAAAGTCAACGTTAATGTCTCAAGTATCAGTACGTTTAGCAACCAATTCTTTGACAGACATTGATTTTGTCAGAATATAGGGTGTTAAATTTGTTCCATTTCCTGTCTTCGATCACACATTGCAAACAGATCCCAGAAAACCTCCATAACATTAGTTACTATCCCTGTATACTGTATTATCATCATATTCCTGCCCTTGTCCCAATTTATTTGCGGTCGGCGCATGTTTTTTTCTTCTATTCGTCCCTATCAGCCGTCACCTCATCATTCACTCCCTTTCCCATCATATCGGCCTCAACACAATCCATCCATCTTTTCTTTGGTCACCCTCTCCCCCTCCGTTACATTCATATTCACATTATACTTACTGCAATGAGTTCATAAAAAGCAAAGCAAAGTGTAATGAGTAATCAATTTTCTTCACTTTGATATTTAAAGGTTATTGCTAATATTGACATTGATTTTGCTATGCCTTTCCATTCATATGTATTTTAAAATTAATCCGATGAAGGCAAAAAACGAACTAATTGATCTACTATTTTTTTTTTGCAATAAAAGCTCCAGATGTTGCCAAAAAATATCTATCAACCCCATATAATTGTTGTTGCAAGGTGTTGACGGATGTGAATGGTAGGTACACATTGATGTATGATAGTGTTGCTTGCAATTCATTTAAATTCGACCTCTTTACAACATTATTATGGTAGTCCCCTTAGACGCAGTTGCACTGTTTTATTATTCCGCATAATAAGTGTAAATTCAGACATTTTCATAGTTTATGTGACGTGGTAACACTGCGGAATGTCTAGACTATAGAGGGAGTTTTACTATCAATAGAGGACAGTAGTCTTTACGTGCAAATTGGCAAGATAGGAATATATTATTTTAAAGCTTTAGATTTTATATTATTTTATTATTAATGTTTAATATATTTCTACGACTATAGCCTAATCCCTCTTATTCTGAGAGGAGACCCGTGCCCAGCAGTGGGACAGTATAATGGGTTGATTTTGTATATTTTTAAGAATAAATCGCATTTACTAGTTATTTTAGGTATAAGTGATATTATTACCATGTAATTTGGATCTGCCGTAAAAGCGAAATATTTTTATAAGCAAGAATTTTATGTAAGTCATTTTTATATGATAAGACCGATGGTTGAGGTGCAGTTTTATAAAAACTAAACAGCAAAATCTAAACAACTAACTATGAACTATAGGTTATTAAAACACTTGAGCATTAGCAAAGTAATGTTTTAACAAATTTATGATAATTATGTATTTTTATAATTTTAAAGTGCCATAAAATGTTCCTAAATTATTATTAATTATTTAAATAATAAAGGAGTATATTCAATATACAACTTTTATTTCAATAGCAACATGAAACCATAGTGATTTGTTTACTTATAGTACCTATTATGATTCCGTCATTTGAAACTTTATTTTCGTTATTTAGTCGCCAAATTACCAATTTCAATCTCTTATTCCATTGTAAGTGTAATGAAGGGGATACTAAGAAAGTTCAGATTTCCAAAAAGGTACACAAGAGGGCGCTTGGTACGCGCGTTGACGATGATTTCGTACAGGAGATTGCTGCGGTGGTGAGAGAGAGTTACAGGGAAATGGGCGAGTGCAGCGCGGCTCTAGGGCGGATGATCGATGCGTTGAGCTGCGAACTTGTCAAGCCAGTGACGCCGTGCGGAGAACAGCGGCGTGCGCTCGAGACTTGCTACAACTCTCACACGCAAGAACCACTTAACTGCTACCAACTCGTGACGGAATTTATGCAATGTGCGCGCGACCACGCTCTATCTGAACATTCATAATTCTGCCTTGATGCATAATGTAAGACTGCATAACAAAATTTTGTAATAATTACAGCGAGATTGCCTACGTATTCTTTTATATTTTTGACCATTTATTGTTGCTTAGATTTTTGTGAAATTTCAATAAAACCATAAAAAGTTATGAGGTTTATTATTAGCCAAATGTTAAAAAAAGTCGAAAAATGTATGTCTTACGCACGAATAACTACACAAAATGTTATCTATAAGCAAATAATACTTGTGTTATAATTTAGATTTGGCTATCATTTGGTGTAAGAGCTCAATGACTGTCCTTGTAGGTCGGCCGGTCATGCCACGATGTAGGTACGAAAAGTCGCGACCTTTCGTGTAGCCCACGTTGTATGTATCGAGGTGGATCCACTGGCTGTCCTGCACGAATTGTTTCAAGAAGGCAGCACAGTTAGCTGAGTCACCGTAATTTTCAAGTCCCGTGTTCGCAATGTCCGCACATCCGCAGTTCTTCACGCGATTTTCGTAGAACTTCCAAAGCGGCATCCTCCAGATTCGGTCTCCAGTTTCACTGCTTGCCATTTCTAGGTACTGGTATAGCTCATCGGAATTTGTGTAACAAGCGCACGCTGCTCCACCAAGATAGTGTAATAATTCTTTTGACATGGTACCTATGTCGATAATGAATTTGGGCCAGTAGTTACGTGCATAAACTAAACTGTCTGCTATGAGCAGTCGCCCTTCGCGTGATGGCATTCTTATACGAATAGATTTTCCATTTGCATTGTGTATAATATCCCCGAATTTAGGACTATTTCCGTTGGGCATTAGTTCGCATAAGGGTAGAATACCTCTGATGTTGACAGGGAGTTTAAGTCTCGCTGCGGCTCTTGTTACTGCAACCACGCAAGCTGCGCCGGCCATGTCACCTTTCATATATCTTAAATCACTGGGTGACTTCAAGTCTAAACTGCCACTGTCAAAAGTGACTCCTTTACCGATCATTACAATAGGGCGTGTGCGTTCGCCAGCCCCGTAGTAACTGATTTCAACGTACAGCGGAGGCTGTACAGATGACTTTCCGATCGCAACAAATCCACCCATTTCATGTTTAGCCGCCCAGCCCTTAGTTTTAACCTCTACGTTAATATCTAAATCGCATAATAGATCGACGGCTATTTTAGCAAACTTAGTAGGATTTAAAATATTAGCTGGCAATTCCTGTAAGTATCTAGCTAGGTTTTGAGCTTCTGCTTTTAATTTACCTATTTTCCAACCGTCCATATCACAATCATCGTGTAGATTGAGAATTGGTTTAGGTATAAGTTTTTTACTTGTGTTACTTTTATATTCCTTGAACTCCCAGACTGCTAGGTTCGAGCCTTCGGCAGCCGCCTCCGCATTCCCAAACGATTCTACATCAATTTCTTTAGGATCAAACTGATGGAGAGCTTTTGCACCCGCACCTGCTGCTATTCTAATAGCTTCCTTTGTTTCATCCAATTTCTCGGTTTTATTGTATGTTAAACATTCGTTGCCGAGGCCAGCAACCGCGACATAAGCATATTTTGGGTCTAAATCGTAAAACACCCTTGTTTCACCAAGTTTCGGAATCGGTGTTAGTTTTAACAGTGACCATAACTTTCCAGATATTTGCTCATCATATTTGCGACCGCTTGCAGTAAGAATAGCTGGTTCACTCGTTACGTTTTCATTGAAATATACACCCAGAACAAGTCCTTTATTCTTGCGATGGCATGTTTTGGGGTCTTGCACTTTACGAGGCGGTATATAAGGAACACAGTCGGAGCGCTTAATTTTAAACTGAGATATGAGTCGCACGCATTTGGGAAGTGACATAATATTGTGGCGTAAATATAACATTTTAATTTTGTAAATAACTTTTTTTTGGAATAAAAAATGTGGATTTGTGATTGAAGTCGTCGCCAACTAGTTTTAGTAAACTTACTTTTAAGTATGAGTTTGTATTATAATTATCATTAAACATAATTATAATGTGTAAGTTTATAATAACAAAACAAATATGTTTACAATATCACACTTCATTCATTGCTCACAATTCAACCAGATTACCGCACATCATGTCTTTTGGGAGAGGTCAAGAGGTCTTCTTGAGCCAGTTGGGAGTATGACGATTAAACCACTCGGGAACATTTAGTAGGAGCGTTTCTTGCAACTGTCGATAAATAATCAACGTGAGGAAGGGAATGGCAAGTCTCTCGTCTTTAAAGAAATATACCCAAAAAGCTAAAAGAAGCAGGCAAACGTCCACAGTATAGTCGATCGCCGACCTCACGTTCATCTTAGCCTTTTCTTCAAGTTCTTGATAATTTATAGGTATAACAATAGTAGCTCGTTCTGCTTTCCTCAGCACTACCTGTTGAGTATATTTCTTTTGTGTATTATTGTGAATTTCAGGATTGTTGGATACCGCTGCTTTACTTTTCTTTTCCGATTGATTGTTACTGGTAATTGTTGGTTGCTTCGTCTTAACAGATTTATCAATGGAAATAATTGGTTTTCCTTTCGCATATGCCTTCTTATTGTTACTTATTTTATTGACTGTCTTCTTTTGTTTAACAGTTGTTTTCGTTTTCTCGACGTTTTCTGGTTTCTTTTCAAGTTGCTGCTTTTCAGCGACTGCTTTTAATTCCTCTGTTTTAAGGTACATAGGTGATGCAGCTTTCTTTTGACTGCCATATTCTTTAACTATGTTACCGTAGTAATCAATCACTGTTCTGCCTTCCTCGCTGACTGTAGCTTGTATTTTTTCTGTCTTATTGTTAATTTTCAGTTTATCATCGGGCAAGCTTTCCTCTTGTGGCTTTTCAGATTCCTTCTTGTGAAGTAGTTTTGGAAACTTAGTGTTGCTAATTTTCTTGAATATAGTGATCTTCTCCGGTTTTTTCAACTTGTCCTCTGTTTTAGTGATTTCACTAGATTTCAGTTTCTCCGTGTTTTTCGACTGTTCTGTTGTTTTCGGTTTGTATGTTGTTTTCAGTTTATCATTATTTTTAGATTTTTCTTCTACTTTTGAGACATACGGTTCTAGGACTGGCTTTTTTTCTATAATATCTGATTCTCTGCGCTTCAATATGGGTTTTGGTACAAAATTAGGGTCAGGTAAGGGTAAAGGTTTTAAGGGTTCATGTTCAGACATCTCTTCTTCTTCTTCAATAAAATCTTCAACAGGTGAAGAAAGTGCCATTTTGTCTCTTGGATTATATGTTTCTTCCTCGTTTGAATACTGACTTCGTCTATCAATATCTCCATCAAGGCTCCCGTCATCTGTATACTCTTCATCAGATGAAACGGTGCTAGCAGTGTAGTCTTCATCAAAAGACATTTGTTGCCATTTGGGTTCCGATGTTTCAGAATCCAATGATACTTGACGTGGATTATACTTATGTTGGGTGTTATCAACAGAATTAGATTTGACTATTATTTCTGGATTCTTGATCTTTGCTTCGGTGATATTTTCGTGTGATTTTGGCATGTCTCGATCATTTCTTAAGATGTCGTGATCATTGCTAGTATTATACGGAATGTCAGTTTTGTGGGAAGGGGGTCTATCGTCTTTATTTCTGGTTTGTTCTTCTTTCATAGCGACAGCTTTGTGAACGCGTGCCATTGCTAGTTCATGCAAGAGTTGTGATGAACTGACGGCGTTGCGGAGCGATTTAAATGGCATCACACAACGCGAGCTCAGCTCCGGCGCAGAAAACGAGAGTGGAGGCGGTGTCAAGGCATCCAAATCCAGCTGAATAGATCGTCTCTTTTCTGGAATTGAAAAAAAAATACACTGTATTCATCCTATCGTTTGTAAATACATATAATAAATGGTATTGAAAAACGTACATGTTGTCGTGCTATCTATCGTAAAAATGGTTTAACAACTTAAGTAACGCTGTCGCACTAACAATGATTCGTCACACGCTATATGTGAGTTTGTATACTGATTTGCTTTTAGCCACATTAAAAGTAAGTATAACATTAGGTACCGTTGAAATCTTTATCTTTAAGATAGGTATAATAATTATATTTCCAAGATTCGTTCACGCTCGAAATAAATTTGATTTCGCAAATGTGCTGTTGTACTTAAATTTCGCAGAAGCCGTGATGCGGTCAGCATCTCATGTTTGTACCTATTTGTTTGGAGTTACGTCGAATAACTATGTGCCGTTCCGTTAAACTTGCAGCGGGCTTTAGCGGACGTCTATTTTTAGACACGCTATTCCTCAAACCATAACCCATGTCTTTAGTCATTTGTTTTGCACGCATTTTTCGATTACAGAAATAGGTACTACATTATCAACAAAGACTTCCAATAGGTACTTATCAATGTTTGATTTAAATGTGTTCCTCGTTATATTAACGCTAAATTTCCTTCTGTGAAGATTATTTCAAAATATAACTGGGTTAACATGACAATCGCAATGATGAATAACCAATCGCAAATGCAAATGCTAATGCTATGTTCGCATAATATAGGTAAATATACAACACTACTGTTCTCTCTTATGCGTTTCAGTTAATGTCTAATTTCAATCCTGGGCGTTCTTTAAGCTTCCGTTTCCATTTATTAGTTTACCACTGGATTCGCAGCTATTAGTATCTAATTAGTAGGTAAGTAGGTATACTGCGCCGATGGCTAGTAATAAACTGTTACGCGTATAATTGCTTGTTATAGCATTTCAACATAAATGTTGTCATTATGGTCTCCTCCACCCCAAACATATGTTGCAAGCAAGTTTTTAATACTATTAGAGTAAGAGTATAGAAAGTTCTTACCGGATTTTTCCGTTTGTTTCTGTGAATCCGGGTAGAGTACCAACATAAACTCGTTGCTGCCGGAGTGTTCTCGTGCTGGCGAGCGGCGCGGCTGCCGCTGCGGCGGCTGCGGCTCGGCCGGTGCGGTGTTGGCACGCTTGCGTCGCGGTGCCGGTGACACTCGAGGATCGCCACCACCATCCTCTCGAGTGAGCACTTCGTTTATTATCTTCGACTCTACTGCCAAAAACTCCATATCCACCGGTCGTCCCGGTATCCTCACTGGTGCTGACTCCACGCTCGGCGCACTCATTCCATATGGGCTCTCTGCTTTAACGCGAAAGCGATATTCGCTTCCTTCGATCAAGTCGAAAAGCGTTACATTCGTTTTGCGGCTAGTGGTGGCTTTCAGCCACACGTTCCAGCCATTCCTGTAGTATTCCACGACGTAGTTACCGATGCGACAGCCTCCGTCGTCCTCGGGTGGTTCCCAGTCGAGTGTAACAGACTTGTCTACTTGCCGCGCCACCGACACGCGCTGCGGTGGGTCGGGTGGTGCTGTTATTGTCACAAGGAAGGCGGCTGTGTCCTCCCCGATCCCGTTCTTGGCATGAATCTGATATTCCCCTCGGTCGCTTCTTCGTGCAGAATGTATCTTAAGCATCGAGAATTTAGAAGTATTCGAGATTTCCACTCGATCGTCTACCACTATCGGTTGACCGTCATGTCGCCATTCTACAGTCGGTGTTGGTTTCCCGACTATCGTTGTTTTTAGGAAAACAGTTTCGTTTATTTCGTATAACAAGCCATCTTCATATTGACGCGGATAACGTAATTTTGGTGCGGCTTCGAGTGACAGTCGAGCTTTGGTAACGGCGTGCCCACTACGATTTGTTGCCGTGCATTTTATTTCACCCTCATCGCTTGGTAATGTTTGATGGAAGACAAGAACACTAGTGGACTCGCTTGTAGTAATTGCCGTCCTTCTACTACTGAATATCTCATAATCATCCTTGAACCAAGCTATGGTAGGCGGCGGGATACCAGAGAAAGCCACGCGGAATTCCGTTTTATCATTTTCGAGTACTGTTAAGTCCTCTAAATGTTGAAGAAATAGAGGCGGTTCATGAGGAAGGCGGTCGGAGCTGACAGTGAGCACGTCAGACAGGTCGCTGTAGTCGGAGCGCCCAACTGCGTTGAGCGCTGCGATCCGGAACTGGTAGCGGTACGGCGGCTCGAGACCAGTGAGCACGAGCTCCGGGCGCAGCACGACAGGCGGCGCCGTGCGGATCCAGTCCGGCGAGCCCAGCCGGTTGCACTCCACCTGGTAGCCGAGCAGCGGGGCACCGCCGTCGTGCGCAGCCGGCGCCCAGCGCAGTGTGATCGAATTCGGCTCCTCGTCCGATAGTATCGGTATAATATCCGGCTTCCCTGGCGTTGCAGGCCGTCCTGAAAATCAAAACGAGGCTCAGCGTTACTCTATGCATTTGACTGATTTAAGTTAAAATTAAATATGTCTAGTCGGGCGTTAACCTTTGTTCGGTAACGACAGTGCTGCCGGTATAAGCCATTTGGCATAAAACTCCTTTCAAAATTAGACGCGTGATAATCGTTACATGAACGCGGACGGTCTTACGATTTGTTTTGTTGTGCCACGCTTTAGGAATCGCAGCGCGCAGTCTTAAAAATAGAAACATAGGCACGGGTCTGAGTTGCACACGCGTGGGAGGTTGTTTGTGATGGCACCGGGAAGGGCGTATGGGGTGGGTTTACCTGCGGTTTTCCAGCGCACATTCTTGCTGGGCTTGTGGACGTAGTGTGAGGCGGAGTGCTGGTTGCCCATGGCGGCGGCGGCGCGCGCCGACACACTGAGCGCGGCGCCCGCTCGCCCCCGCCCTCGCCGCGCGCCGCGCTCTGGGAATAACTCTGCGCACCCACCGCGCCCGCGCGCCCGGATGCGATCTTGATCTGTTTGATCGATAGGTTTTCATTAACGATCTACGGGCTATGACCTTTGGCGAGCTATTGATGATGTTCATCCATATAAGTCATCTAATTGTATTGCCAATTGTACACACACATGGGTAATGAACTTGGTATAAACTAATGGGCTGTAAGTAGTAAGTCAATATATTTGAAAACAGTGGCAACGATTATTGACTAAAGCGCCTTACATTCAAAGGTAGAATTTATTCAAGTACTTAAATATTTATCGTATAATGAATGAACACTAGTTAATCATGGGATTGTTGTGGAGACATCTTTTGTCACAACCCGACGTTACGTTAAGAAAGTGTTGACTGTAGCAAAGCTTTCACATCGTACTCAAGAGCTTTTTTAACCTTTGCGCCACTGGCTCCACCTGTCGGAAAATCTTTAAACAAATCAGTGGGCAACCTGGCTGCGGAGAAGGAGACGTAGATCGATTCTAAAATAAAAATTGTTGGGCTGTGTATGAACGTTGTTCCTTGAGAAGTGTATAGATGGCGACTGGGTTAATAAAAATTGATAAAAAGTTAAAATTTTTAGTAACTTATGAAAATATATAAATACCTACCTCTATCTAATACAAGTTGGATACCACGGGATAATAAATGAAATCACAGTATCTATTAGTGTAAAGCACTACAAACTCAAAAGAAAAATGTGATTATATCTAACCAAGAAAAAACTAAATAAAAGCTTGTAAAAAATACTTGCATTTAAAACACAAACAAAATAAAAAATATCTAAAATCAAATATAATCATCTCCTCTCTGAATAAGTTACGCTATAGTCTATAGTCGGCTATAGTCCACGCTGGCCTAGTGCGGGTTGGCAGACTTCAGACGCCGTCGAGAAAATCTCTCAGGCATGCAGGTTTTTTCACGTTGTTTTCCTTTACCGTTTAAGCGCGGCACATGACTTTAAAAAGTCGGAGGTTTGGATTTGGTCAGAGGTTCAGCCTTGGATTCGAACTCGAGACCTTTGATTTGGCAGTCCAATGGTCACTGCTCTTCAGAAAATAACTGAAAAGGTAAAAATACCTATATCTACCTATACCTTTTTACCCACGACGGTAAAATAATACTTACCTATACCTTTTTACCCACGACGGAACGGAGTCGATATATACGTTTAGCGTGAGAGGGTGTTTGTTTGTTTGTTTGTGTGTGCCAACGAGTGTTGCCACTTATCTCTACAATTGTTTGATCGAGACGCGGTATTCTCTAAAGGGTTCGTAATTTTTCAGCGATTATTCGTAGATAGGTACAGTAAACATTTATATCATATTACAATTTTAACCTCAAATATATTACATTGATAACTTGTTGAAGTATTTAGCCCTTTAGAAAAAGTAACCATGGGAGTAAATTCCTATTTAAGTACTTCTGTATTAGACTAGCACCAGTCAAAAAATATAAAAAGTAAAATATTAAGATTTAAAAATTTACTCACGGGTACCTAGATACTAAATAAGATATGTCAAAAAAACTGATAAATCAAAAACCATTATTGTGACAAAGACTATACATATAATAATAACTATGTCCGTATTAGTGCAGTAATTCTAATACAAACATGTCATCACGGGACTTAATTGACGGGCCTCGGCTGAGTAAAGACGAAATTTTAGATTGGGGTACCTACAGCTTTTTCTCTAGAGACTAATACGTAGTTTTTATTACCTCAATGATTACTACTGCTGTCATTCACTGATTAGTTACCGATTTTGACAATTGTTTTCTTCTTCTATATGAAGTATGGTAGGTAGTAAACTCATTTTATGATGTAAAACCTTCATGGTGTAGATACACTGCGTACAATTTAAAATCTGTGTAATACATACAGAGTCATTACAATTTCAACTTTGTTAGTCAGAAGTAACTTATGAGTGGAGTTTTCAAAGGAGTTCTCTAAAAAGACTAAAATAAAACGCAACATTATAAAAATTTAAACAATCCGCGACGGTTCTTCTGGTAAAAGGAATAAATAACATTTTTGAAACCCCCGTAGTCATTTATGACTACCTACACCACCTACACATATTCACTTACCTACAAGAAACTCCGGCGGGGGCTGCATTTCGACCTACAAGACACATCATAGCATTTCTACATAGATTAGGTACATTTTAATTGAAATTCACAAAGGAATGGGAATGGCAGCCCCGACGGATTTGCTTGTAGGTACTTGAATAGGGGCGCTAACCGGATGCAAAAGATGGGTCTGACGGAGACTTCAGCCTGCAGGGCCTGAAAAAGAGAAATTGAGAGCATAGAATACTTTCTGTGTACATGCGATGTAATGGTTAGAAAGCAAATGTGCCTCTTGGAGCAGGGTTATCAAAGACCAGAGGACAGACTCATACCTCCAGGCTTCATTATAAAGCTCATGGAAGAGCTGTTTGAAGAACTGGGTGGGGATGAGGAATATTTATCTAGGGGAAGCACAAAAGATTCCATTGGGTCAATGTACGATGAGGCCTTGCTGCTTCGGTCCCATATAAGATAAGTAAATAAAAAAATATTTGTATTATTCTTGTGATTTATGATGCTAATCACTACTTATTATAAAACAAAGTAGCTTCCCGCTGTCTGTCCCTATGTATGCTTAGATCTTTAAAACTAGACAAAGGATTTTGATGCGGTTTTTTTAATAGATACCTATAATGATTCAAGAGGAAGGTTTTAAGCTATTTAAGATTACGCTACGACTCTTAGAAAATATGGGACATCGCGGGTGAAACCGCGGGCGGGTCTCTAGTCACTACATAGTATAAAACAAAGTCGCTTCCCACTGTCTGTCCGTCCGTATGTATGCTTAGATCTTTAATACTACGCAACGGATTTTGATGCGGTTTTTTTAATAGATAGAATGATTCCATAGGAAGGTTGTAAACTATTTAACATTACGCTAAGACTCAGAATGGGGCAACGCGGGTGAAACCTCGGGCGGGTCGCTAGTTATTTATAGGCGCATCATTATACCTACTGAAAGCGCAGTGCGTTGTAAGCCTTTTGCGTGTACCGGACCCACAGACTGCATGAGTAAAACGACTGGCAATAAGCTCTGAAGACAGTCAGTTATACCTCTGTGGTTTTGAAAGGCGTATTTTGTTATTTTTTGTTGAAACTAGTACAAAATGTTGAAATAACATGATTATTTAATGTGCTAACCTTAGTGTGAAACTTATTGTATTGGAGGTAACTATAAAACTTAAAACTAAATTTTAAAAAATTATAACTCCGAAATGTTACTCAAAACCATACAGAAAAAGTCACCTTTAAATTGTAGTAACTCAGAATGTTTTATCAATAACTATACATCTAAAAATAATAATTCTCTGTCTTAATTCAAAAGTTGCAAATTATTATATAATAACTGTATTTTTTTAAGTAGGTAATTGGTACCTAAATAACTATTGCCTTAATCTTATTAATAAACCTTATAAAGTATTCGTTTTTTTATAATCTCTAACAGGAAGTGAATAATAAATTTTTCATCGATTCTAAAAAGTCACATTTTGAGTTACAAAAGTATTGTATTATGAGTGCAATATGTTGATCTTGAGTTTTTTGTCGCCGAATCCAAATGAGTCATTAAAACTTTTCATAGTTTGTGAAGATCGCAATGTTAACTCTGCCTCTGCCTACTGGTTGCAAGATCTCGTCGTCTATTTAAATGTGCGCCTACGCGCATCCCTGGTCTCTAGTTTTCGCCACTAAACATTGAATATGTTTTTGTGAACGATTTCAACAAAACTGTAACCTAATCTTTTTACAGCTAACAGAACCATGTGAGATAAATAGGGGAAACATGAGATAAATCTCAATCTATCTTATGAAATGTTTTTGTCGGGACCATCTTGTCACAATTTGGATTTGTGTCCGGTTAATGGCAATAGGCGCGCCCCCTATTACTTGGGACCTAAACATACCAGCGAACTGTGGGTGTATAATAGTACGCCTCTGCCTAACCCTTCGGGGAATACAGGCGTGATCTTGTCACAAGTCGATTTAATAAAATAAAAAAGATAAAGATAACGTAAAGATATTTACGTATTAAAAAAAATGTTTTGAAAATCCATAGTAAAAATCGGGAAAATTTGCCTTGTTTTTGTAGAAGTAAGATTTGGGTAGATACATATATGTTTTGAGTAGCTAAATTGTGGATTTGGACTAATAACTAGGTACTGAAAAAATATATTTTATATAACGTTAAACTTACATTAGACGCTACTCATATTCTACGGACTATTCATTTTTATGTTGTACGTTGTGTTATGGTATTCTCTGCACGTAATTGTCTTAGTATAATTGCTATGCAATCGACATTAATTGAATTTCGAATGCATAACAATCATACGCATCCATCCATAGACGTCCACTCTTGAATATGATGCTATCCAATTAAATTGAAAGCCATTACCTACATGCATTAAATTGAAAGCCATTACCTAAGTGATTGGTACTGCGGATTTATTTTGATGGTCGTCGACATGATAGCTACGGTTTACCTACATAAATGGATTAGTTGACAATGTATGAGAATGTTTGTGTACCTAGGTAGTCTTCATCACTTGATTGGATTCTCCGACGAAATTGGATAACACAAACACGATAGGTATGTTAAGAAAACCCAATTCAACCCGTGAAGGTATTGGAAATCCGGTCCGGTTATATATACCTATAAGGTGTACCAGAAGTCGACGTCAAGCCGAAATCGGGTAACAAGCTAAGTCGTAGGTATTAACTATCAGAAAAATATTTACAAAATCGGTTACCTACGTATTTTAAAAAGTTAATTAAAAAATCAAAACTCCGACTGCCAAAAAGATTGACTGCCAACCCCGTCTGCCAAGAAAGACGCGATAAAATCTGTAAAAAGTTTTATTTCAATACCAATCCATTGGGGAAATTTGACAGTTTGTGGTAATATGTGCTGTTCCTTGTACATAACTACTTAGTTACCTTTAAAATACATGAAAATAAATGTGAAATATGATAACAATAAGTCACATTTTTTTCTTTATACAGTAGGTATAAAGCATCCGTAGTACAAAGACAACAATTCTCAGGTTAACTTGAAGTAGCATCAACTCTAACATCATTGGGTTTCCGTCGACTTGTCGCGCACAGAGAATCGTCTCCTAGTTAGGTACTTATATGAAAGCTATGCTGTCTGTTCGCTAACACATCCTGTGCATTGTGTTTCTGTGGTACACACGGAAGTCTGGAGCGGAACTAGCACGAGATAGCGAAACTCCGCAATGTTTGTGAGAGGACTCTCGATGTGCACTAATCAATTTCTGTGTTCGATTCAATTAATCGAGTAAGTAGGTACCTACTTAACAGACCGGGTTTTAATGATAGCTGATTAGATTTACAAACAATTACAGAATTAGTGTACTAACGCTTCGGACTTCGAAGATGAAGTCTCCGATTTCATAATATTTGTGTCGATCTAACTTGCTTGAGTTCCTTGATATAATAATAATAATATAATAAAATAATTTATTTTCTCGCCACAATAGAATAGTTTTACAAAATTTTTGATCATCAAATGTACATTTCATATTGTGGGAGACTGGTGCCTAAGCTAGGCTGTGTTTCAGGACACCAGGTCTCCTCCTTCGGTGTTTGAATTTTTTAATTATTTGTGCGTTCGAAGTTTTATAGTAATATAATAGATCCTACTAAAATTGTAGATCATGCAATTATCTATAGAAATTGTCTTCACACTTTTTCTGCTAAGAGTCACCGATTCTGAAATGAAATGAAATGAAATGAAATGAAATGAAATGAAATGAAATGAAATGAAATGAAATGATTTATTCTGCAAGTAGATCTTTAGAGATACTTTTACATGTCAATGGTATGGGGTTTTTTTTTTAGCTAGATGGCTTCGGCATTTCCTAACTGACGACCTCTGAGAAGAAACACCGAAACAAACTCAGAGAATCATGGTCTCTTTTAAAGTCCAGACATGGAAGAACACTTATATGTGAGTGGTACGATGTAGGGTAATGTCTGAAATGGCCTTTTGAGGAAAGAACCATTGCAGCTTTGAGTAGACCAGTCCAAACTGACGGCACGCATGCATCAGTCATCGTGTAGCTCAACCATAATTTAGGGAGCTCAACGACCCGTCGCACGACCATACCAGATCAGCAGGACATTCGTGTAGGTCTAATGAAGTTCCCAAAGCTTCCAGACTATATTAAGCTTGTTTAATTATCATGTATCAAAAGCCTACATGGTACTCACATTTACAAATTATATAATAATATAAGTGTCACGGTTTAATAATGTCGCGGCAAAATAGTAACAAATTCATAGATGTCAAAATTCAATTCACTAATCTAGGAGTAATTAAAATGTCAACAATTAAAATGTCAACAATTAAAATGTCAACAATGAAAATGTCATAACAATGAAAATGTCATAACAATCAAAATGTCATACCAAATAAGATGTCAACACTCAAAATAACATTGTCACATTACATTTCGGATACACAATGTCAAGTCCCAAAAGTGGGTCATGTGAAGAGGAACCATCAAGAAATTCCAGACTCCTAAAAAAAAACATATTTACATCATTATTCTTCAATAACATTAACAATTCTGTTCTGTGTAGTTTGCATTATGCAGTTTGATGTGACCCAATAAATAACAAAACATTGCCATAGCAAGTAAAAACCGACCAGCCCCGACAGACAGCACCCGTTCACGGGCATGACGTGTGTATCAGCGCCGTTCGACTCAACCATGTTGTAGGGAATAAAACGGCCCGTCACACAACGACACCATCAGCAGGACATTTGAGTGAGCTTGACAAGCTTTGCGTGAGCTCTGAGATACCTATAACGATTCAAAAAGTTGAGATCTTCATAGTTTGCTTAAGTATCGCGTATACAGGGTTACTGGTAACTCGACGTATTCCTAGCAAGACGTTATAGAGGAGTCCAAATACAACAAGTATGACGCCCCATACCTACTTCCTATTTTCTTTTTAGATTTTTAATTTACATGTTTTCTTTCAAAACCTGTGGAAAATTTGTGTATATTGGTTAGCCTGTCTAAACATATTTTGTTGTTATTTTTCGCAGACTTGAGACTAATTCTAAGATCGTGTGTACGAAAATTCTTGTAGGTATAACTATAAGCCCCGACAATGAACAACATGCCGGAGTTTATGACCAACTAACGATCGCCCACGACTCGTTATATTATTTTTACGCGAATTTTAAGTCCTCTAAGACCTTGAAACGTATACTCGTATATATCGTATCGTAGCTTCAAATTTTGCACAAGTTATACACGAAGAAGGAGGTTCTCAATATCGATCTTGGCTTTGCGTTTTATCTCATAGAATGTCCTTACGAGGCTGTCCCGCATTGGTGTCTCATCATCACTTCTAAAGATACACCACAAATAATTAAATGATATTTATTTATTATATACATATATATATTTTGTAAACCACCTCAATGTTTAATAAATTACTGAACTCAACTTTTATCTTGTTAAAAATACCAAAAAACACACTTAGGTCTAGAAAAGGAAAATGTATCTAGTAGGTACTTACCTGACAACCTACCTACCATAAAAATAAGCCAAATTTTAAAATGAATGTGACCCAAAAACCCCTCTAAATGTTTGTGTTACGAGTGGGTTCACGCCGTATGTCGTGTCATTTCGAACTGGCAACAACATGATCGCAAGACCAACGCCCTAGCCATTAGGCTACCGCCGCTTTTGTGTGACTGACACCTGGCATGGTCACCATAAGGGATTTAAATTTTGTTATCATAAAAAATTAGTCGCTAATTAGTCGAAATTAATCGTGAAATATCAGAATTAGTCGGTTAATGGTTCAAAAGTTATACGGGTTTATATGTGGCCGATCTGGAGAGCGCCTCCCCAGCTTGGCCCAATTTTAATCTAAAAGCTAGAATACCTAGGGAAGCTAGGTTACCTGTTTTCTCCAAAATTTAGTCGCTAATTAGTCGCAATTTTTCGCCAAATTACAGATTTAGTCGAGTCTTAGTTCATAAGATATTAATATCTACAATTTTTAAGGTATAGTCCAAGAGCTAGATAGAAATTTACGAAAACTCTATAAACCCTTACTTATAACTTTTGAACCAGTGACCGACTAAGTAATTCTGATATTTGGCGACTAATTTCGACTAACAGAACATACACATACATAACATTGGCAGACTTCACAAGCCGTCGAGAAAATCTCTCAGGCATGCAGGTTTCCTCAGTTTTCGCTCACCGTTTAAGCGCATGATAATTAACTATTAATACGCACATGACTTCGAAAAGTCAGGGGTGCGTGCCATGGGTTCGAACTCGAGACCTTTGACTAGGCAGTCCAACGGTCATACCACTACGCTATCACTGGTTGATAGGCTCTAGCAAGGCTATCATTTATCGACTAATTAGCGACAATGTTTTTATGTTATCAAAATTACAATCACTGATGGTTTCTACTCCTATGCCAGTGTCAGTCACATACCTTTTTATAGATAATATAGATTTATCTGCTTTATACAGCTTTTTTATAGATTTATATTTTGATAGATAATAATTTATATAGGTAGGTACTAACATTCGTCTGTAACTTCGTTGGCGTGGATGTGAGCATAATAAAACATATCCTATAGCACTCGGGGATAATGTAACTATCCATCAGTGGAAGAATTTTTAAAATCGAATCTTAACCGTATTCGTTCTAGAGATTACCCCCTTATACAAATTAACCAATTTTAACTCTTTAACTATAATATTTGTATATACCTAATATATAATACATAATATCTAATATCTATAGAAATATAAATAAGTAGACCATCACTTATATAATATTATATCAGGATGTTTATCTCAATCAGTTTTAGCAACGATATTTTAAGACTGAAATCTGTTGGTTTCTAATAATACGTTTCCTTGGTAAAGTCAGACAAAAGTTTGTTTGAGTTAAAAAAATACGTAATTTTCATTTCTCTTTTACTGCATTTCTTTTTCTTTATTTGATTATATGGCAAGCGCTTTATTGCGTCTTGTGTAAGATACACCACGATACATAATTATCCACATGTGATGTGTGATTTATAATAAAATAATCGTATTTACCTATTATGGAAGTAAAGATGAAAATAGATAAACATACCTACATGGTCGTGTAGTGTATTCAGTATTTTCAAGCGTAAAAGCGTTGTTTTTGCTCCGTAATTTATTTTGTCAGTCGCGTGCATACGACCGGTGTGCGTATGCAGATATAGACCCGTAACTCGCCCCAACGTAAATTAATTAAAAGTGGAGTATGGTTCGCTGAAACTCCATCCACTTAGTCCACGTAATTTGATTTGGGCACCAGCGGGACGGTTAGTGAGTCAAATTTTAAAATGTACATGTTTACACTCAGATTACATGTTGCTGCTGAAATCCAACAAATGTTACATTCGCTTATTTTTGGAGCAAGTTTATTTTTACACACATCACTAGTAATCGGCCGCGAATCTGCCGGTGCTAAAAGATTCTGCAAACAATTACGAAGTCAGGTGGCCGATTATAGAATGCTGTTGTTTTTATGGGTAAATTTATCAAAAGACTAGTGTGTACCCACGATATTACGTGCGATGATCTTGTTATCTCGTTATTCCTAACGCCCTGAAAACTTTCTCAATAGTTCAAAAATGTGCTCACCTATGTAACTACGTTTATAATGAACTTTTGTGCAAAATTTCATGCTTGATTTAGCTTAGGGTTGCCTAGTATAGAAAAAATCGCCACTATTTACGATAAAAATCGTACAAAAGATTTGGATATTTCGTCGAGTGCATCGTACTATCGCTCAAATCCAAAAAACACACTAGCTTTAAAGAAGTTTCTAGTGGAATCCTTATGTGCGTTTGCCATATAAAAAAATATATGTTATACTTGAGGTCATCACAAACAAATTGTATTGTTTAAAATGTTTTATAAATTTGCCCCAATTTTGGATAATAATTGAAGTAAATAAGCCTTTTTTAACCTAATTTGTATTTTTTCTCTTTAACGGCTTAATCGTTAGTCATGAAGTTTATACTAAAAAATTGTAATGACGTAATTAACAATTTGAGTCAATTTGTATTGTTGTAATTTTCTTATTTCTTTGAATATTTTGAAATAATAAAGATATACCCGAAGCCGCACTAGCACCCCGCGTGAAGCACCCCCGCAATGCCTGTGACTTACAAATATTAACACAAAGACTAAATCCTCAAGGTCATTGGGCAATGTAATACCCTTAAGAAAAAAGATACTAGGCCCACTAGCGCCATCCCACACGCAGAATTGTTTCAGTATTGTGATTGCTTATAATTATAAATGTAATATAAAAAGTAGTAATCCCCCCCCCCATTTCGTATTTTTCGAATTTGCCCAGATATTTTTTCTGCACAAAACATAAAGTAAAAATACCTTTTTACCTACTAACATTCTACCAAATCCAAAATTAACACAAGAAAACACAGGTAGATACCGAATACATTGCGTATGAGTAAGTATTTTCTATGAATCAGACTGTACTCAACAAAAATAATACAAGTAGTCGTAAGTCTACCTTTGAACTAATTTTCTAATTAGAATTCTATTCCACAGATCATATTGTTTAAAATGTATGGTCTCGATATGAATATCATTGCGAGCAGTGCGCGCGCGCAACCGACCTACATCTCCTGGATCGGCGCCAGAGCATAAATACCTTGTGAGACCACCACTCGTCGTCAAGGTGACATTGTACATACGCCAAAAGATTTACAAAACTTGTCGAAATGCTTATACTATTGTACACATTATTGTGATTAGCATAAGACCTATAGTTGCGTGCCGGAATTTACTGCATGGTACATCTTATTAGTTGACTGCTCTCGAAAATCAAGAAAAATGAGTATTTTTCAATAGTAATTAATACCTGTCTCAATTAACGTGAGTAGTAATTTGATCGGCATCCCAGTGACAGACAATGTTATCAACAAATCAATTCTGCACCAATGAGTGTTAAATAGACTGGTACTAATATTAATCTGAATCAAATGTCATGGCGTATGTCATGTCTATGGGATCTTATCGATCATTCAAGTGCGTTCATTGAATAAATCTCGTAATATTCTAATCTCTTTCGCATACCCATTGTTTTATGTAAATCACGTTTCTTACTTTCTATGACAAAATGAGTTAAAAAAAATCTCGTCACAGTCATTAACCCCTGCCTGCTGACAAATAGTCTGATTAAAATGTTCACACTACACTGAATGTTTGCGGACTAATTGAGAGAGCGTTTTATTTTTAAAACTTACTACGCATCTGAATTTGTCTTTTAAATGAAAGTTTTTGAAATTCGATTCCCAGATCGTGCACTGTTATTGGGATTTTCTATGAAATCCTCAGTAACAGCTCGCAGTTTTATCGCGGTTAATGGTAATAGGTTCGCTCTCTATCACATGGGAACACGAGAGATCAGAAACAACTCTACGCTTAAGGTTAGAATCGTTTCTGAACATGAGATTAATTGCACTTTTTTGTTAGCCAGACTTAGTAGTAGCCTGAAGACTTTCAAGGATTGAGACCACAATAAAATACATCAATAATTTATCTTTACCGGAAAACAGGCGTAATGGTAAACAAAGGATGTTCACTAAGTATTAACGTATAATCTTATAAATACGTTTTATCTTATGCCTAAACCAATCACCAATCCAGTCCTCCCGCTTTTGTTTAAGGATTAACTCTAGTTCTACATCGAACACGCCTATTAGCTGCTCCTGCAAGGAGCCTTTCATACGAGTTTTGATAGAAGTTAATAAGTCGAAGTCACAGCAAGATCAGGGCTGTAGGCACGATGCTCCAATACCTTGATGCCCACCGCCGTAAAATAGTCCGTAGTAGCGTCAGTTCTGCGAGCAGCTGCGCTGTTGTGAGCGCTGGCTGAGCTATAGGAATGTTCAAACGCTCCTCTAATTTCCGGTAGGTTATATGACTGTCTTTCCGTATTGCTTTCTCCACACGAGCTACCATTTCTGGCACTGTCACTTCGACGTGTGGTTGTGTATCATGAAAATAGGTGTATTGAAGACCACCACAGAATGTTAATTCTGTTTTATAGGGTGGATCGACTAGAGATTGCACAAATATCAACCCTATTCATTTTGGTTTAGACGTATCTAGGGGTCGGGCTGGTTAGATAAACTAGTTACTATTTCACTCGGAGCTCGAATCCAACGTCCTTCTACCCGGGGATGAACATCGGATTATGATGCCAATGGCAAAATGAATGTGTATCAGGAGCCGTAACCTTTAATGTAATGAGAGCAAGGCGTATATTTACCAAGTTATTATATTTTATTCATAGCTGGATGCATAGGACTGCCAAGTTAAAGGTCTCAAGTTCAAATGCAAGGCAGCACCAATTATAATCACCGTATTAATAGCTAATTACCATAACCTAAACGGTGAAGGAAAACATTAGGAGGTGGAGATTTATTAGGACTTCTTTTTTAGGACACCGCACTAGGCCAGTGTGATGGACTAATCCCTCTCATAATGAGAGGAGATCCGTACTCAGCACTGGGTCAATATAATGTTGATGGTTGATTCATAGCATTACAACATTCGATCAACAAAGGATAACTAATTAAGTCTTTAATAACCCAAAACTTGGAGTTACAGTTAAAAATTATATTGTACTGTATCATGTAAGTATTTGTTATATATTATGTACACCTTTATACAGGAATTCATGGAACTGGCACGATGCCATTTGACCCTCTTAATTATAGACAACTGTAGTAGGTACCTACTTAACATTATAAATACATAGTGAGAAATTAAATGTCTAGTATCAAAATATTAACTATTTGAAATAAGTATAACGGGTAAAAATATCTGTGTCATATGTTGAAAAATTATGAAAATAGCATCGCAAATCAAGGTGAATGACATCAGAAAGTATCAGAAATATATGTGATTTTCCCGCAGCTTCGCTAGTCTGGATGTCGATTTTCGCGATAACCTATATCTGCCAGCCGGTGACACGTGTTAGAACTATTTGGGAGCAGCAAGAAAATAAATAAAAATCGGTGCAGTGTTCCCTATAATAATAATGTGGAAATATCTTTTTTTATATATAATGAATAAATCTTACACGTCTAACTGCATTATTCTCAGCAACTATTTAAAACGAGGTTGTAAAGCTAATATTGTAATCACGTATTTTTTTCTGTAAAAAGGAGTATTTAGGGCGTTTCTTGCCGGCTCTTCTCCATAAGACCTACTTTCTAGAACTGTGCAACTAGTTTTGACTTTTCAAACAAAACATTCTGACTTTGATTTTGAATAATTTTTGGAAAAATATTTTTTTCCGAAAAGATAATTACTTAATTATAAGTACATAAATTTATATATACACGACAGTAATAAGTATGTTTACAATTATGATTATTGTCTGACTGTTGTACATTATAGTTTTAATATACATATGTACATATATGTTTAAAAGACTATTCATAACTAATAGATAACAATTAAGCAGCTTGGATCCAACTAACTATCTACTATTAGGAGTTTTACAATATTTTTTAAATAATATGCTAAATACAATAAAGTATAATTAAGATGTTCTTTAAATTTAATTTGTTTTTATATTGTTTTCACAAGCTTTTTAATTATAAATATGAGGGAGATTGGGAAATCTAAAAGTAAACAAAAAATATAAATTCAAAGAACTTTTGTTCCGAAGGAATTAATTTTAGTATTTAATGATGCACAATATACGACTGTGCCAAAATTCAAGCCAAAAGCACATTAGAATCGGAAATAAACAGATGTGACACACAGACAGATGCGCCAAAATCTTATATCAACAAAATGTATTTACCTTTTTCGTGATAAACCTCATAAATTGGTTGCAATGCTTCTTTTCTTGTTATTGTCACTAATTAAATGACAGACAAACCTACGGGCTACCCTAGAATTTCAGTTATTATAACATTCTTGGGGCCGCCTAATCATTGAATTATAGACGTTAGCAACACCTTACACTAGTGGTAGGTAGGTATAGCTCGCACATTGTCATCTTGAAACCAGATGGCCAATTCTAGTACCTAATAAAAACATGTTCCACAAAAATCTCAATGTCGTAACTGTGACAAACATTCGGTAATGTTTCGATTTCGGTTTTCCAATTTTGTGATTTCATTACCTACAATATATTACATTTTTTAGACTTTGGCCTTATTAAATTGGCCTTCTGTTGTAATATGTATTATGCCACGTAATTTCATTTTACCTGTTGTATTAAACCTTATACATATCGTAGGTACTAGCTTTGCCATCCGTTGTATTGACAGTGAGCACAAATCCGGTGCAATTTCATTATTGGGAACCACATTGTATCAACACACTGATGAAATTGGTGCAGCTTCCCCGCCTCTCCCTTGCCGTGTCTTCGGGGAATTAAATTGTATTGGTTTTCTTTTGTTGGGGGCTATATACAGGTAATATTAGGACTTTATTTATGAAATTGAAATTCATATAGACGTACCTTGTCCTCAAAACACTTTCAGTTTATTTTTAATTTTGTTAGGTATCTAATATCTTCTGAATTAGTGTATGGTGTGTATGGAAATTAGAAAACATCCATCACCGAAAATTAGAAAGGAATTGAGGAAATGAACAGGTACATAGGTAAGGTATCTGTCAAATTAAGTCAATCTCTTTTTTCCCTATCGTAATAGGTCGCGACAATTTTCCTGAAAATGATAATGATAATGGCAGGTAATTATGCAGTGTGGTTAAAATGATAGATTGATTTGAAATAGAATCAGCACCACCAACGCTTTTTATAAGTTATATAATGGATAAGAGCACCATATTTGATTATAAATTTTAATTTCTAAGATTATTTGATGAACAGGTAGCTATTTTTTTTTTATTCGTGATAGGCTTACGTAGCTCTAACTGTTCCAAATTCATTACCAACCTTTTTTCGAATGATTTTTTAGTAGGTACTTTTGGTTTAATTGTTCGTTGGTTTCATTTGGCTATCCATACTATCCATACACTAGACTGATGGTGAGTATTACCTACGTATTAGTAAATTAAATAAATAAGCTTACTTTAAATATAGTTGTAGATACTTTGGCCAAAATATGGCCAGACATAGTTAACCACATAATATATGTTGGTATGTTTTGGCCATTAGCTTTTAAATAATGGCATAGATATAACAATAATTACTCATGGAAATAAACTCGCAGAGAGTTGACTACTGAATAAACGGAATTCATTATTCACTACTAGTGAGAAAATTATATATGAGCACAGATTACTGCCTACCATCAATCATAAAACCCAGCTCACGTTTTATCTATAGTGTACCTACGAATAATGTACGCTCGCTAACAATAAGCGATTACTATTTTAGGAGCAGTTAAAGTGTCATCAATATTTGGCGTTGGAGCGTGTGATTATTTTGACGGCGGGCTGTGGAATTCGATGACGTTCCCTTACCCGCACTCCGAGATGATATTAAATCAACGAAACGTAGGTAGGTGTAACCACAGAGTAAACTACTGTTACCTACTGTAGATACTTTAGAAGTTTACACTATTCATAGTTCAATACGTTTAAAGCATTGTTAATTAGATATTGAATAATCTAGAAACGAAATAAATAATAGTATTTAGTCCTTTGACAAAACACTTAGATTAGATACAAAGAAAGATTAGGCATACATTAAAATTTTCTTGTAACTTGTAATCACGGAATAGATTTGAGAAACAGTTGTGATTGGGGTGCGATTTCAAAATACATAGAACAGTTGCACTCTCGGCGATCTATTGAGTCATTGACGCAAGTACTCCCCTGTCGTCCGCCTTAGTGGTCTAATGTAGGCGGGAAATGTACACTGGAGTAGCTAACGCGGCCTGTACGGTGGGCTTGGGTTCCGCAGGAGCCATGCCGCCGTACACCCACAGATCTTCCGTGTTTTTAGGTACCATAAATTGGGGGTATAATAAAGTAGTACCGGGCGAGATTTTAAGCTACCGAACCCAATTTTGTGCTATAGTTTTATTTGCGTGTTAAAAAGTTATCGTTCAGCCTCACCTATTCATTTTACTTAGATATCTTTTATGTATAGATATGGACCAGATACAATTTTATTAATTCACTACTAGCGATAAGACCGCCATTGTAGGTACCTCTAATCTAAAATCTTTATTGTAAAATATTAAATCATATTATAGACAAGACAGGGCTTGCTCGCTAGTGCGGCAGCAATCATTTTTTAATAAACATAGCATACTATAATAATTATATATTACATCTTTCTATCTATAGGTATTCAATAATTTCAAAAGCATTATTCAGGGGGCCTAAAAAGGCCATCAAAGAGCAATGCCTTTACAATAATCCATTTTAGAGAACCCGTAGGTTCATCGTTAATTTTGTAACGTGAATCATATTATTATATGTTTTATCGACAATAGCCCATCACCCAGCACGCTTATGAATTGTCACTTTATTATATAGCTGTTTATGTGTGTGTAAGGCTTCTTGCACACAGAAACAAGTTGAAATCTTGCTGTAGAGCACTTGATTCTCCAAGTTCGGGGGCTGCTTTGAAGCTATGTAGGTCTTAATAGGTTAGCCTTTTTAGACGTTCCATCGCCTGTCCAAGTATCCTAAAAAGAAAATGGGATAATGCCGCAATGGATTTGGTTTTTAGTTGGTAATAGCTGTTACCCGTGGTTTCACTCACACCTCAAGATTTCCTTACTAAAACTTAGCTTATAGGCGGTGTATCGAGATGAAACATGCACGAAGTTAGGAGTCTAGCAATACAACTGTGAAAATCGTATCCAATTTTGTGCAATCGTTTGTACGTGATGCACGTACAAATATGTAGACAGACAAACAACAAATAAAGATAATTTTTTTGGCTTCTATTGGTCGCATATAAATCCTCATATAAATATATCTTAAGTATAGACATCGGCCAGTTACAATTTTAGTTTTTTTTCGGATGCGATGACGGTATGTTGCATGTTTCGAAAGTTACATCTAGTCGCTTCGAGTAAAGCTAGGTACGAAAAAACACTGTGGTTATGATAAGATACTCGTATACGTTTCACTATCCATTGTGGTTTCTAAAGGAAATATGTTTTTTATATTCCTCGAAATCTTGCCAATGGAACATTTTTTAGTTCAACACTAAAAAGTGGTTGTGACAAAACATTAAAATAATTTTAGAGGAGAGTCTCATCGACACTACGCAAAATTGTTTGAACAAATGCCAAGAAAACGGGCAATTTTCCAATGTGCTGTGATTTTAATACAGGGTGAAAGGCTCAGATTGCAGGAAATGGATGTCATCCTAGTCTAGTTACCAGTCAATTAAGCTATTGTTCATTGTAAATTCACGTAGCCAACGTCCCAAGTACTAGCTGAAAGAAAGAATTTCTATTACAACCTATTTCATCATCGTTGGTAACATATAACCCATATTTATTTAGTTTGATGTAGGTAAGTATTTTTATATTGTGCACAGAAAATTCTTGCCAGGCAGTGATTTAAAGAAATAAAATGGATTAATAGGGATAGGTTTTATAGTTATATTCAGATATAATGTGTTTTGTTAGATATTTCAAACTATTTATGATAACACTGTTATAGACTATTTTCAGTTCTGGCTAATAGAATTTGACCTTCTAAACATTTAAATAGAACAAATAATTTTATAAAACAGTAAATCGAAAGGTTGTTGACACGTACTGAATTTAATATATAGGTAGGTATAGGTATTTACAATTACTGTCCAGACAAGATAGTACCTAGCGAAAATTATTGCCATACTAAAGATACCAATTATAAATTGGTCGTTATCTGTAATATGGCCTACGAATTTTGTATTTTAACCCATTCATTGCCGCCCTAGAAATACAGTACATTACCGCCATGCCACCGTAGAAAAGTAAGCACTTTACGCCCTGCTGCACATCATTTACAAACATTTTTTATTGTCTTTTGGCGAAATATTTAAGTTTGAAATCGAGGCGCCGATGGGCGGCCTCGGCATTTGATTAAAGATGTTTCGGCTCAGCAGCTCAGCATATACCTCTTCCTCCTAGCCATTTCCCAACCATTTTGGGGTTAACCTAACCAGATACGACTGAATATCAGTATTTTACACGATGCGACTGCTATGTGACCTTTGCAACCTAATTTTTGGGTATACCGATATCTTAAAGATAGGCTGTTGTTGTTTGTTAGACATCAAACTGATGGCTTTACGTGCTGTCTGAGGCACGAAGCGCACCGGTTAAGCCCGGTGTGGGACGAACTCCATTGAGATGGACGGACGACCAGGTAAAGGTCGTTGGGAGTCGTCGGATGCAGGCGGCATAATTATAACCGGTCCTTGTGGAAATCTTTGGGGGAGGCCTTTGTTCAGCAGTGGACTTCTATTGGCTGATATGATGATGATGAGACACGAAGGGTTCTCGGTATTAAAAATGGTCACAAGTTACACTCCAGCATAGTTTTCATTCCGACGCACCCATTGAATTCTAGGTAACTTTTCCTTAGATCCCCACCTGATGAAGGTAGGTGCAAATTGGTAATTTTTTATTAAAGCTTAGAGAACGTTCATACAATGAATTTATTTCTAGAGCTAGAAATAGGTTAAGATGCCAGATTCTGAAAATTAAACATTCTGGAATTTTCTATTGCATCATAGCACGCAAGACTAGTCGCATTGAGCTCGCCTCGCATTTCTAGGCAAACGTCAAGGATATTCTTTTTCTATCACCATAAACAACTTCGCGCGATTGCATTATTATTTCAGTGGTTGTGAATAAACTGGCCGAGGCCGAACCGCGGCGTCCGCCCCCGGTATTTTATATCTTTATCTATGTACCAACGACAACTTGGCGGTTGACCCACTTTTCACCCTTATTATTAAGAGTATAAGGTTGAAAAGTGTTACAACTTATTTATATGACATGTCATAATTGCAACATTGTTTACTCGAGCACCACATTACTTGTGTAGGTACCAACTCCAATAAAATTAAGAATATAATATTCTAGTCATAAATAAAATGAAATAATAATTATTAGATTCTACGAATAAGTGTTGCTAAATAAAAACTAAGGGCTTATTGACATGGGCTCAGACATCGCGTATTTTGTCATATAGTTATGTTGAACTAAGTATTCACACATTTTGGTAAGTAATTCACTCTGAAAGCAAATCATACAACCATTTTAAATATTTTACTTATTTATTCTTATTTTTTATAATTACAAATGTAAAGTTTTCGGATTTTTCCCTATACTTGTAATATGAGACGGTATTACTTGCCAAATTTCATAGTTCTAGGTTAACGGAAAATACCCTATAAATTTTGATTCCCTTGAGAGTGTCTTCTTCTATCTTTTTTTACGTTAACTTAGAAGATTGATTTTTTCGCAACACCAAGGGACTGTAAACCTGAGAATATGGTTTTAAATTTAACTCCTCGTGTTCCCGAGATAAAGGGTCTTGATAGACAGACGGACGGACGGACAACAAAGGTGATACTTTAAGGGTTTTATTTTTCCTTTTGAGGTACGGAACCCTAAAAAGTAGAATCTGGCTGAGACTATATTTACACGGAGCGATTGCCATCAAACCTCTATCTATCTAGGTATATAAATAAAAATGAATGTTAGTATGTTTGTCCTCTATGCATTTCAAATGCTAAACAATTCATCCTATTAGGTTTATGACGAAAAAAACGGTTAAATAGGCATTGCAAATTATGCCGGAGGACAGCTAGTAGGTACTTAATATATTTTCAAGACCTAACCAACATTCAGTAGGCAATCAATAATAATAATAACAACTTAATGACATAATTTTCCCTATAATTTAGATATATTGCTACCAACTTGGGAAGAATTGATCCTAGTACTCCTTTCTTGATCGACGAGGTAAGAGATTTTCAAAGTAAAACTATTTTAATATTTATTTATTAAATATTATTTTGTAATATTTATTTTTTTTAATGCCTCAATAGCCCAGTGGTCTTGAGCGCGACTACTACGCTAACGGTCCTGTGTTCGATTCCCAGGTCGAGCAGTGTTATTGAGTTTTTCTATGAAATTCTCAGTAGCAACTCGGAGTCTGGGATTTGTGTCCGGTTAATGGCAATAGGCACGCCCCGCTAAATATACCGGCGAACTGTGGGTGTACCTACGTTAGTACGACCTCTCTGCTTAACAATTCGGGGAATACAGGCGTGATGGTATGTCAGGTTATAATTTATTTTAAAAGTAAAGGAATATTTACTTTGACTAGAATTTGCTAACTTAGCTGCTTGCTAACTGCAATATTTACGGCCTCAATGGCAAGCGTTGTATAAGCTGTGAATACTTCGTTACACATGTTTTGAATTCCTTATTCATCTATCAATATTAAAATTTATTATTTATACCAATCTTGACACCAATCCAATTAAAACATCGGATTGGAATCCAATAAATACAAATCCGATGCTTTAATAGTTATTCTACTATTCGGGGAGCAGACAAATCCAATAAACCAAAGATCATAAAAATTGATCCAGCCGTTCTCGAGTTATAAGTGTTGTAACAAACCCGACTTTGTGTTAAAATATAGATTTGTGAAAAAGTAGGCAAGTAGACGTGCTACGTTGGGTTCGATTCCCAGGTCGAGCCGTGTTTTGTATGAAGTTCTCAGTCGCAAGAATAAAAAAAAGATGTCAGGTTATTTCATATTTAGGTTTCAAATATTATATGATCTGGCTTGCTTTGCTCAATCGTGTAAGTAAGTATTTATAACTTCCGCGGTAATGCAACTGACATGCGTTGGAACTGTATGGATTCGATTCAGTTACGTATTGCCTATTACGCAATCAAATAACTATTACAGATCGAGATTTAGGTTAATTGGCGCCTGAGATCGAATCGTTTTTCTTTATTTTTATAAAACTATAGCCTTTAGTGATTGTGATAGCCTAACTGCAGTAATAAGACTGTTATCAAAGCCATAGAGGCAAGGCTGAAGCCAGGAATAAAGGGGGTATTAGTTCGAATGATCTGTACCAGAGACAATTACTTTTTTACGTGGGAGAGCCATGCTTCGGCACGAATGGGCCGGCTCGACTGGAGTGATACCACGGCCTCACAGAAAACCGGCGTTAAACAACGCTTACGTTGTGTTTCGCCCAGTGAGTGAGGTTACCGGCCCAATCCTCTTTTAAAAGGTCGGCAATGCATTTGTGACTCCTCTGGTGTTGCGGGTGTCCATGGGCGGCGGTAATCGCTTACCATCAGGTGAAACGTCTGCTCGTTTGCCCTCCTATCCCATAAAAAAAAATTAGTTAATAACTTTAGTTGAAAGTAGCTGTTTCGTAGGGGGGACATTAAGGGTTGAAGCCACTTTGGTATAACTATGGTATGGTACTTAGCTATGTCATAGGTACCGAGTTACTGACTGTAAGGTCAAAATCAAGCGCGAACTTAATATTTTTTTAATAGAATTTATTACAAAAGAAATCATAGCTAAGTAATTACGAGTGAATCGGTTTCTTGTCGCTTGACATCAGGCAAACTGACGGTCAAGCGTGGGTCTATCAAGAATTTAAAAAAAGCCTCTGGATGGTTTCATAACAAATCGGACCCGGATTCGCGCGTTGGAGAGCCTATTGTCGGTAATCAGAAACCGAAAATGTCTGAAAACCAGTCTATCCTTCGAAATTGAGTTGCATAGGCCTGATGGCGGGTACTGATAACAAAAATATTTAGTTCACCGCTCGCACCATCAAAACCACACCACCACAAGCAATGGTTTTACAAATAAAAATGTGTACCTACAGCAAAATAAAGTCCCATTTTACACATTGTTTTAATTTTAGCCACTAATTAGTTAGCGAGTATATATATTGAGCAAATTTCTTTTAGAATACGATGAACGAGTTTACATCTATACATATACACATTATACTCGTATACCCATTTGACAGGTCTAGCTACAATAGCGACCAATACATAACATAACATAATCAACCCATTATACTGTCCCACTACTGGGCACGGGTCTCCTCTCAGAATGAGAGGGATTAGGCTATAGTCCACCACGCTGGCCTAGTGCGGGTTGGCAGACTTCACACGCCATCGAGAAAATCTCTCAGGCATGCAGGTTTCCTCACGATGTTTTCTTTCATCGTTTAAGCGCGTGATAATTAATTATTAATACGCACATGATATTGAAAAGTCCAGAGGCGCGTCCTTTGGGTTTGAACTCGAGACCTTTGACTTGGCAGTCCAATGGTCATACCACTAGCCTATCACTGCTGATAGCTATAGGTTAGCGGCCAATAACGTTCAGTAAATCCCAGTACCCCTCTACAGGTCATGACCGTTTTGGTTGCCGTTTTTCAACTACGCGCCATGGTCTGAACTGTCTCTATTTTTTCGAACCTGGTAAAAAATTGAAAAAACTGCACATTGCGTTTATTTCTATCTCATCAAACCACTTGCAACATGGACTGTTAGAGTAGATATTTTTTATTTTCCCGGAATCGTAAAATCATAAAATGGAGAGACAAAGTGGATACATTTAATAAAACCGTAAAAAAAACACTTTTGGGCGATGGAGACATAATAATACAGTAAGAATAAAACAATCTGTCTGTTTGTACACGCTAATCATCAGAAATACTGGACGGATTCGTTTGAAACTTTTTGTTTTAAAGCAATTAAACCTGGGCAACATATAGGGTATAATTGATTTTGGAAACTGGAACACCTGATGCAGGACCATAATGGTCCAGCTAAACTATAAGAAATATAGAAGTCACGCCTTAACAGAAGTTGTTCAGCCTGATGAGCATTTTCTGTTGAGGTATAAAAATCGAAAGTCTGGAACACCTGATTTAGAACCTTAATGGTAGCAAAATTTGTTCAGCCTGATGAGCATTTTCTGTTGAGGTATAAAGGTGAAGTTAAACATCAGTTTACAAATATTTACACGAGTGAAACCGCGGGGAACAGCTAGTTATTAATATGTATTTGAAGTACATTGTGATAAATTTGTGCTACTTCAAAAGTATGTTACGTTGTTAAGTTTTTTTTAAACCATCCACAAAGTAAGTAATCCACCATTGGAATCATATTATCAGTGATATGAATTCTACTTTATTGTGTAGGTTGAGTACCTACCTACTTATACAAAAAAGTAACAAGATAACATTTTCTTGCTTTGAGGGGCGCTATATTTTTCTGTATACGAGTATTAGAGGTTGCATGTAGAATGTCAAACGATTTTACACAATAATTATCTTAGGTTAACAATGAACTTGAAAGGTCTGGTGGTAAGTAGCAGTTACATATCACGCGTTGGTAATGAAAACAAGACTTCTATGGTTGATTTAATGATGATGGATATTATAATGTTTTAAATATTACTGAATCTGTGAATCCTCCTTCCACTTACACAGGAAATTGATTTTGCAATTATTTAATTTCCTGGTGACGGACGCTGGACGTAGTGGACCACTTAATCGAGCCATTTGGAGCAATTTCGCTGTAAGCTTCGTGCATCGCTTGCTGTTGTTTAAGTGAATTTGTCATGATGAACATTGCCTAGTGTGCCTAATAACTTCATATTGCTAAGGGTAAGCGTCATAAGGACAAGGAAAAAATGCTGTTGTTGTTGAGTTTTTAGCTAGTTGAAATCCACACAGCAATACCATAACCCATAAATTAGGTTAGGTCATGGTGACCTACATATAAGTTAGTTGTTTATTCGCGTCCCAAAGGGATTTACTTCCTATAATTTGGCTTGTAAACATCGTATGAAGATGAAGCATGCACCAGATTTTAAGTAAGATGTCCAACAATAAAACTGTGTAAACCGCATCCAGTTTCGTGCAGTAGGTACTTTTTGCGTGATGCGCGTACAAATATACAGGCAGACAAACAAAAATTCTAAATAATAATCTGTACCTATTGGCTTCTATTGCTCTTATAAAGACCCCTCATGTTAATGTTTCTGTAATGTTGCCGGTTATAATTTTATTATTCAACGAATTTCTTTAAAAGCAGCATTTATAGTTAGTAAGCAAATATGTTTATTTTATGTTTGCGATCAAAAAAAGAAAATAAGAAGGCTTTGATGTACAAAGTTTCTTTGATATCTTTTTTCAGTAAGATAATAATCTATAAGGAATCCCTTTCCCGTTGGCTAAAGAACTGTAGGTAAAGTAACTATTTTTAATTATTTGTTAAGATTTAATTTTGTAAACTGTCTTAATCTTGAATTTTCATCGCTGTACTCTGTACCTACCAGATTCATTCCACAAAGGGGACTCTGTTTTTGATTACAAAATAGAGCAGTCATAAACGTCCAGTCCATTTGAACTGGCGGACAGTGTAGGTACCATTATTATGAATGATGTGTCGTAAATCATATTCGGCCCAGACTGCTTTGTCATTTTAATTCCCTGAAACATTGTTTACTCCAAATACCTATATCAAACCACATCGCACTGGTTCTGTGCCATCCTTATTTTGTCTTTGTGAAAAACCGCAGAACCAGCACGTAGTTATGCAGCAATTTGCTGTCTATTTGGACCAGTCTGTGATCTCTGATTTTAATCGGGGGGCTAAAAAGGTCATACTGAGCAAATTCAGTAATATACCTTCACGCCTTTATTCCTCGAAACACCGCGCTGCTTCTGAGAATTTCATAGAAGAACCCAATAATACTGCTCGGCCTGGGAATCATACCGGACATTTGATGAGGCAGCAAACTCATATTTAGAACCCAAATCAGTTCCTTAGCAATTTTCTAATGTAAATCATACTAGGTGTGATTAATCAAAAGCAGTCTTTTTAACCTTACTTATATCAGGTTTAGTCTTTATATCACTATATCCCGTCAAAAACAAATTGAATGAAAATTGAAATAAAATTGTTAACGCCGATTGAGTCCCCCCGCGACCGGGATCTTAGATGCTGTACGGAATCTGAGCGTCGGTTATTAAATAATTACACTATAACAATAGTACTATAAGCGGCGGTAGCCTAATGGCTAGGGCTTCGGCCTTGCGATCCTGCCGATTCTAAATCCATCCATTGCACTACCGACGTGAACCCACTCGTAACACAAGCATTTAGCTTAGCATGAGGGGTCGACAAGAATACCTTCTAGTAATGTGCGAAATACATTACTTTAAAAAAAACACCTTTTAAAAAGACAAAAAGGACCTTTATTTCAATGTCTATAAATATTCGCGTAATCGCGTAGTTGTCAAAAACCAGCAATTGGACTGGAGTTCATGTGGTGTCATCTTATGACATTAAATTTGGCAAAACAATTTCACTAGTTTACGAGAACAAATATAAAAATAATAATACCTAAATACCTAGTTGATTTTGGCACACTGCAATAATACATCTATTTAAATAAAAGATAAACCTGACTGACTGACGTATCAACGCACAGGCGAAATTACAGGAGCTAGATCCCTGAAAGCGTGCTGGTTCCACTGTTCTGGAAATTCAACCCTTAATGGGGGTGGCGGGGGGGTGAAAGTTTGTATGAAAATCCGCACACACTTCCATGCGTTTGATATACACACGCTTATACCTAATTAGTAAAAACGATGTCATCGTCAAGATATGTACAGCTGCCATTCGCTGTTTCCATATTGACAATTGTTTTCTTCCATAAAAAATAAACCTTTTTTCTTTTTATGATATGAAACCTGCCTGGTGTAGGTACAGTGGGCATGACAGTATATTTTACAAACGAAAATTACCTAAATATGCAGACTAAGTTTTACGGAAACTCTAGTATGTAATATATTGTGTTATATAGCTCGCAGAAGCATCATGAAACTAAAAGCATGCATAACTTTGAAACGTTTGGCGAGGTCAAGTAATTCATCACTACAGTATAGGATTCAGGTGTGTATGATACATTGTAAGATCAGGTATAGTTGTGCGATGTTTGGCAGCAGTCGTTAGTAGGTGGTCGATATTCTGGTCGAAAAACAAAAAATCATCTCGCGCGTTTCGCCCACGGCGCGCACTGTGTCGCTCCCGTCGCGCCGCTGACTACAGCCTGGTGGCATTCAATGAGTAACCCTTTGCGTAATACAGGTGACCTTATTTTAAACACTTGGAATGCGTCTTCCAGAACGTTTGATACCTCCCTGATTTTTATTTAGGGATTTCGATGTTAAGCAATGTTGGGATGCTTCTTGCAAGTTCTACCATATCCATCGAATTTTACAGATATTTGATGCAGAACCAGAATACTACACTCGTTGTAGGATATAAGTACACTCAACACCACATCAAGTTACCACAAACTGTCAAATTTCCCCAATGGATAGTAAACTCTATTATTTGGACATTAAATTTAAAATCGATTGAAGACATTTGACAGTTTTGGATACCATGATGTGCTGTTGACTGTACATATACTTCAAACAGAAGTGCAACACGGCAACGTCAATACTTTGACTGCTAATAGCTGTACACACATACAAAGTTTGTGTGAATAACAATGAACAACGGTTTAACACTGGGTACCCTCAAAATTTTAATTATAAAAAAGGGTATGAAAAACATGACTGAAATACGATGCGATCTCGTGAATCCGAAGTGTGTTTAATATAGCCGTACTCTTATTAATACACGGCTCACCTAGAAACAAGCGGCATCGCATAATTCCACGTCTACCTGTGCAACCCGAGTGGGCTCCCACTCCAAAATAGCGCGCGCAAACGAAAGCACACAAATATTGTGATTTGATCACTAATTTTTAGCATAATAATTGTTGGCAGCTATCTCATCTCCGCCAAGTCATTGTTAGTAAGTTTTATGACAATATAAATCTAAACATAGAACAATGATCATCGTTACGCGTCGAAACCTAAGGCACTGGGTGGAAGCCAAGTGTCGTCATAAATTAGCAAATGGGTAATCGAGATGTAATCCAATCGATTATTGTCTACGTGGCAATGACGTTACACGATGATTCGATCAAGCGGCTTGTAAACTAACTCGAGCATGATTTACATGCGCATTTAGATTTAGATTCATTTAGAGTATTTTGCTCTTTTTGGACATGCGTGTGTAACTTATTATGTGTCAAATGTTCCACGGACATTTGATAATTCAGCTGTTTCACAAAATAAGGGAAATCGACATTTGAGTAATGCAATGGGAACAATATTTTTTTTTATTGTATTTTATGGAAAACTTAAAGCTAGGTAGCACATATCTATAAAAATATTATGAGTAACAAAATTAACACCAATACAAAGTTTTTATATATAGAAACATACATAAATAGGTACAAAAAGGTAGAACAATTTAAAGGTTACTTATTAAAAAATATGTTGTTTTTTTAAAAAGATATTACATAAACAGTCCAGCTTTTTTTAATTTAACTAATGCTGGTAATGTTTTTATTATGGGCGTAGTTTTCTATTTGTGAGTCATGACATGAAATGATCTTTATAGAAATGTACCAAATCAGGCCTTGATAATACCAAGTAACAGCCCGTTGGGGAATTCCTTCAGAATATTCAATGTAGGACATTTCGTGATATTTCTTAATCCAGTGATTGGAAAATCACAACAATAACATAATCATGTTTTACCGAGAATATTCTTTTACACTCTCTTTCATTACTTTTGTTTTTGGTTAACGGTAATTATTTCTCATTAATCAGTTTGATAAAAAACATTGCTACCGCAAGAATATTTGATCTTAGCGCCTTAATATGCATGTATGTATTCCAACGACTTGTTTATGTGTACTGAAGTAACAGGTCCACATAAACTTGCAGTCTTCGTTTGAGCCAGTAATAACACTACACCCCCTTTCCCTGCTTTGTGCATGCCACATTCCCCGCGATCGCCCGACAGCTGACTCTTGCATTTCAGCCCAAAATAAACCCGTAAATATGCGTCAGCGCATGACTGATCTCACGATTACTTATGAGAATAACTCGGTGCACTTACGGCGACATTCTGTCCGATGAATCAATTTAAGTAGATTTTCAACGCACATTTCTTTTTCAGTGACGCATAATTGGATTATTTTTAAATGGTGATCATTGTAAGCCCTCGCGTGATTCCCACAGTAATAGAGTACACATAAAAGATTAGAATACAGATACTGAGTAAGTCGTTACCAAAACTTAATGATTATTCTAGAACTAAATTAAGATGTGATGTCTAACTGGACGAACAGTAGCCTTAGCACGAACAACTTGCGAAAAAGTATTCGTATCGTCACGATAGAGGCGCTGGTCCATATCTCATACAAATTGGTCTCCATGACGATACGAATACTTTTTCGCAAGTTGTTCGTGCTAAGGCTACTGAACAGTAGCCTTAGCATCGTCATGGAGACCAATTTGTATGAGATTTGGACCAGCGCCTCTATCGTGACGATACGAATACTTTTTCGCAAGTTGTTCGTGCTAAGGCTACAGAAGCGCTTTTCTGTTTGAATGTTGCCCCATTTCCAAAAATAATACTTGGACATTTTGGTCAGTACTGGTTACGGAATCGCTTGCTGTGTTTAGGGTCTATTTGAATCAAACAAAATTATACCTTTAACCATATATTATTGTAATTCTGTAAAATGCATGCATCCAGTTTGTAGTCTCGCAATATTACTTAATGGAGGGTAACGTGAGTTTCTCTTAGGTATTAGTTTTTTATTCTACTTTCTAACTCACAAAACTAAATAAGTTGATTGCTACGGGCGACTGTATGTTATTTATTACTTTGCACTTTTTGTATAAGATTTGACAACATTTCTTTGATACAAGTTTGTGAGGAACACTACTATTTATAAGAAGCAATGTTTCATATTTAAAAATTAAAGTTACTGAAGATATTTATTGGGCTGCCGTAGGAACATACGCCTTTTTGTGCGGAAAATTCTCACGAATCGTCTGCCATCTGGGGAAATGGCAAGATATGTCCAACTAGTGCCTACTAAAGAGCGCACTTTCATACTTTGTTACTTTCATCGTGTGCGTCAATGTGATTGTAAAAAAATTAATAAGTACTTTTTCTTTCCTTCTTTAATTTGCCTTCCCTTGTCCTACAGTCACGGGCATGGGAAATGCGACAATTAAAAGGGGAAGGTATTGCTTCCATTCCTAATGGAAAACGCACGTGTGGGACGCACGAGTTCTGTTGTGAAAGTTACGAAGTAGGCTTTATTTTCACATTAAGTTTCATGACGTTACATATATAAAGATACTGCTATTTCGATAAAAGATAAACAGTAGATATGGTCACAACGAAAGATGTTAAAGAGATACTCGTAACTTCCTAGCTAGCTGACTAGCATGACATTATTTCTTTGACATCTTAGTCTTTTTAACATCTTAATTTTTAGTAAGTAATATTTAGTTTTAGTAGTACCCGCATTATTTTATTTTTTTATTTTGTTACGATACATTCTCGCAATTAAGAAAATATTTCGATACCATACTTTATATATCGTATTGTTGTTAAGTTCATACATATGTTTAAATTAAGTTATCCTGTATTTCTCAGATAAATGAATTGTATTCTTTATGAGAAATAAACGTCTTAAACCGTAATATTTACCCACGACGGAACGGAGACGGTATTTGCGTTTAGAGTGTTTGTTTGTTTGTGTGTGCCAACGAATGTTGCCACTTATCTCCAGAACGGTTTGACCGTTTCTTAATTTATTAGGGATCGTTCGTAGATAGGTACAAGAAACACTTTTTTACCTATTGTGTATCTCAGTAACAAACAAGAAAGACAACTAACTAAGTTAACTAAGTCCTAGTACTTACCTACTTCTAGCACCTTATTTTTACATTAATGTAAGCTTCCAGAAAGTTACCTTTACTGGGCAGAAGAAGAGGCGCAACAAACTACTTAGCGAAATATTTTTGACGACACGTTTGGCGTAGCGGCTGAGCGATCGACTTCTACGCAACGTGTTGTGGGTTCGATCCCCACACGGAACAAACATTTGTATGATCTACAGGTAGTTGTTCCGGGTCTGGGCGTTTGTGTATGTGAGAATTTGTGTTTGTAAACGCACCCACGACACAGGAGAAAATCCTAGTGTGGGGCAACGTTCTTTAAAAAAAAAAATATAGGTGACAAAGTCGCACATTTTACAAAAGACTTGTAGGTAGTTATAAATACACCGGGGAATTTTAATTCACTGTTAACCTTACAGGGATTGAAAGTGTTCGTGATTATAAACTACTTTCATTAAGACCAACCCTGAAATATCGAAAAAATATAACCTAGGCATTTCATACAATTGCATTGGGTAAATACATAATGCATTTCGATACGACCTTACTCGTAGAAACAAATTCATAGATATTTTTAACATCTTAAAGTAGTATGGTGGATTCAAAAATGTCAAAATCACAGAACTAGAGGTACAGCAAGGCATTTTCATTATAATCTGTGAAAATTGTCACAGCTATTTACATGACCTCCAGCCGGTGCCATTGCGGCGGTTTCACCGTATTCCGAGGTCACAGCGTGTAAACAGCGCTGTGTCGCTGTAGCGGGTACGTTACAACGCTTGACCGCAACCAGCGGCTGCATTGTTTACATTACTTTGTTGAAGTTTGTTGATCGATCCGTTGGTATTAATTCCCTTGGAGTCTCTAGGGTTGCTGGCTATACAAATAATTTGAACAGAGGCTATTCATTTAGAGGTTTATACTGTATCAAATAACACATGAAACCAATAATATTTATATATTAAAAAACCAACATTTTTATTGTATTGTGTGAATCGGCAAACGAGCTGACGATGAGCTCCCTGATGGACAGACACCTGTAACAACAACGGATTTTCTGTTGCTGAGCTTTAAGAGTCCCTACGACCTACAGACTGTCGGAGCCGCCGCAGCATCAAAGGGGGAACTAGCTCTCAAGCGCAAACGTCGAAATGAACAAGGTGCTACTCGAACAGACTGAAGGGTGATTGATAGCCAACCAGACCCGTAAAAGTCCTACCATCGCAAGTCAGGTATCTTCTCGCCTCTTACGAGAAGCCTACCTATCTAAATGGTATTCAAAATGCATCTAAACTAATTTTAGAAACATATTTTCCAGTTCACAGGTCATAACAGTAAAAACTTCTGGCAATTTTAGAAACATATTTTCCAGTTCACAGGTCATAACAGTAAAAACTTCTGGCAATTATTTGGTAGTATAACATTCGTCATTGATACACCTTTGACTTTATAAAGAAATCGACACCACCCGGTCAAAGTAAAAAAAAGTAAGGAACTTTATGCAAAAATTCCTTGCACTTCTCGGTCGCTTAACTTTGGCAAGCGTTGGTTTGTTTTGAAATAGCCAAACCGTCAACAGATCAACTGATGCTTCGTTTCTGGATCGTATTGATAAATCCATTCATCACCTGTAATAATGTCGTAAACACGCCTAAGACGAGCCTGCTTCAAATTAAGCAATCATGTCACAGCACCATTTCACGCGAGCTTGTTTCCTGTGGTGAGGTGTGTGAAACTATCCTCATCGTGCTCTAGTAGAATCTCAGAAACAGTTCCTGATCCACAATATTTATGTATACCTACATCAATAATATTTGCTGTAAGTATTTAGGTGTAGCTTTCCGTGACCCCAAAAGGCGACTACTTCTTTCTTCATCCCCAAAGTAGCCATCAAGCAAGTAGTTATAACTTGTTGCTTTAGAAATATAAATGTAAATCCATAAATGCCATTTGAAGTCTATAATTGTTTCGTCCGATTTTAGACGCTATTTGAAATTGTTAAACAATAACGCACGAATACGTTCCCTGCGAATATTTCAATTTAAATAGCTTGTAGAAAATTTCGGAGAAATAATTCGAAATTTAAAAAAACTGTGCATATTGCATCCTCTTTGGAACGACATTCACAGTTCTTTTTCTAAATAACTATATTTAAAATATACATACAAACTTTTCGTAATACGTTCTGTATGGCCTGTTACACATAAACAGTGTTCCTTTTGTAATATGATATGAATTATGATTTTACTTAAAACCTTGCTGAATTAACTGGTTCGATTATTAGGAGAAGACATCTTACCAAATTATGCTTTACGATCCTTTTCTTACTCATGAAAACATATAGTGTTATATTCAATAATTAGTTTGTTATTACCTACTTATATACCGAATGTGATTTATTTTCTAAAACAATCTGCCTCAATGTTACATTTTTAGGTTCTAGTTGTATGTAAGTTCTAAAGCAGTCTGGATGCAATGTGGTACCCACATCACATCTTTTTAACATAATATACATATTTAAGTATATATATGGTACATATATTAGTATATTTAGACAAATGCATGCAAACTGTACAAATGTTGGAAATTCGCATTTCCAACATTTGTATGTATTGTGGAAAGTCAAAATAAAGAAGATTTAAAACACAGTGTGGAACGTAATGTTTCCAGAATAAACAGATAAATTTTGGTTGCAATGAAGTATACCATACCGAACGGTTTCGCTGAACAAAACGTAACAAACACTGTTTGTTTTCTGTACGTAACATCTATAATTACTTAATTTCATGGAACATTTTATTTTAAAGGATATGGAGATAGGTTTTACTTATGAAAACAAATTTCGACAGTAGGATTTATTCCTGCGTTATCAACTCTAAATTTTACAGTATACCTACAATATTTATATAAAAATGAAATGCTATTCGTTGATAAGCACAGCGTATTTTATTTTTAAATGCTTGTAAATAGTTCGGTTAAGGTTTTTAGGGAATGATAAATTGGAAAATTTGAAAATTCTGAAAAAACTGAAAGTACTTTATACTTTGGAATTTTTGTATAAACTCCAGACAATTTAGATGGGACAACGTCTATTAGGTTGGCTTATTCATACCAAATATACTAGTATATCTAGTTCCCTTCTTATATCCTTTTTCGCTTACATTTCTATGTTTACCATATACGGTCATCTAGTATCGACACTGATAGTCAGGCTATGGTATTTATTTGGAACTGCCTCGCGAACCTATGGCTGTGCCATTGTAGTTTATGTAAGCCAGAACTTAAAATCGGCACCACTCTGTTAGTGGCCTTGACAAATAAGGCCCGGAGAAGTTGCCCAGAAGAAGCAGAGCATCTTATTTGAACACTACACTTCAGTCCACAAATTAAATGCAGTTTATTGTTGTATGCTTGTTATTTATTTTCAGAAATTAATTAATGTTCTTTTTTTAAGGTAATTTAATATCAAGTTACCTTTTTTGATGTGAAAAGATATATTTTAATTTGTTATATTATTTAGTATTTTCACATTGACATCAGTGGCATTGTGATAATAAACGTAGCGTGGCATAGCAGTGGCTACTCCATCGAAAAATGCAGTTCTTATTTATTTATTAATAAAATACTTACAGCTAAAGTAATCGTTTCTTTTTACACCCTGTTAACAGATTATTTATTTTTGTCTCAATTTCTTGCGGAATGCCTAAAATATTTTTTTATTTTAGGTATAAGATATTATTAATTTTTTTAAATGTTATTGTGTGCAGTGTTCGTGACTGTGTCAATAAAAACTTTTTTCTTTCTTTCATTCTTTTCTTTCTTTCTAGATGTTTATGGAATAAACCTTAACTTTTATGAATTTACTGAATCTTTGTTGTCTTAGATCCACACTGTTGGATAATTTGGGTGATACGCCACAGTAATAACTTCGTAGCAATATGCTACGAAATTCATACCTTGTAGGTATAATAATCAAAGCAGTGATGTGACCATTCGACTGACAAGTCAAAGGTCTGGAGTTCGAATCAAAGGAGCAAACCTCTGACTTTTATTAATAACTAGCTTTTGCCAGCGACTTCGTCCGCGTGGAATAGTTACTTTGTTCCCTAGTTCTTCGCCCGCGGTTTCACCTACGTTGCCCCGTTCCTAAGGGTTGTAGCGTTACGCGTTAGCGTTTAATCACTCATTTTCCCAACATTTCCCTTCACTGCTCTGCTCCTATTGATCGTAGCGTGATGAAAAGTATACTATAACCTGTGGTTTGGGCTGTGCGTTGATAGATCACTATGTCAGTCAGTCAGTCACCTAACGTAAGAGTAGACAAATATAATCAGAAAGCTCCGAACTGCTAAGCTATCGGGAGTTACACGTGTTATTGTGAGTCAACCATAAAAGATAGACATTTGCTGTCGTGGAATATTTTTTATATAATTTTAAGGAGAACATTTCCGTCATACATGATTTCTGTGTAGCTTTAACCATTAAGGCTGCACACGCGACGGAAGCTTAAAAAATGTAGTAAGTTCTCCGGTTTTCCCAACATTTCCCTTCACTGCTCTGCTCCTATTGATCGTAGCGTGATGAAAAGTATACTATAACCTGCCCAGGAGTATGAAGAACACTTGTACCAAGTTTCGTTGAAATCCGTCGAGTGGTTTTTGTTTCTATAAAGAACATACAGACAGACAGACAGACAGACAGACAGACAGACAGACAGACAGACAGACAAAAATTTTACTGATTGCATTTTTGGCGTCAGTATCGATCACTAATCACCCGTTGATAGTTACTTTGGAAATATATTTCATGTACAGAATTGACCTCTCTACAGATTTATTATAAGTATAGATAGATAATTAATGATCACTTACTTAAACGGTAAAGGAAAACATTGTGAGGAAGCCTGCATGTCTGAGAGATTTTCTTAAAGGTGTATGAAGTCTGCCAACCCGCAATAGGTTAGCGTGGTGGAGCCCACGTAGCCTTTAGCCTAACCCCTCTCACTGTGAGAGGAATCCCGTGCCCAGCAGTGGAACAGTATATGAGTTAATGATGATGAGGTATGTTATTAAGTAAGTTTAATAATAATTTATTTATTTTAAACTTTTTCTATTAAATCCCTAATATGCTATTAATTTAAAAACCACTGTCCAGTGTCGCGTAAGTGCTTCGTGCATCAGTTTTTAGGGTTACGTACCTCAATAAGAAAAATTGGAACCCATATAGGATCACTTTGTTGTCCATCCGTCTGTCCGTCAAGAGCCTTTATCTAGGGAATCCGTGGTGGTATTTGAAATTAAAACCATATACTCAAGTCTACAGTCCCTTGAAGCTGTGGAAAAATCATTTGTTGTCCGTCCGTCTGTCTGTCAAGACCCTTTATCTCGGGAATCCGTGGTGGTATTTGAAATTAAAACCATATACTCAAGTCTACAGTCCCTTGAAGCTGTGGAAAAATCTAACTTCTAAGTTAACGTAAAAAAAGATACGGCCGTTTATGCCGTAAAAAACGTATATTTCGACACTCTCAAGGGAATCAAAATTTATAGGGTATTTCCCGTTGACCTAGAACTATGAAATTTGGCAAGTAATACCGTCTTATACTACAAGTAGGTAAAGGAAAAATCCGAAAACGATATATTTGTAATTAATTATAATATGTACCTACAAATTTGTACGGAACGGTGGGCGAGTCCGACTCGCACGTCCGGTTTATTTATTTTATACTATCATCTACTCGTAAAGTGACCCATTACTACTCTAATACCGTGGTAGGAAGTGGTACTTGTCAGCCCTAGAACCAATGATATAGTTAATCATTGCCTAGAACCGAAAAGTTGTATGAAAATCGATTATTGATCAGTTTTGCATTTTATTTTAAACAGATAAAATTTGAATTATGATTGGAAGAGGGCTGCTAAATTTGAATTACGAACAAAAATTTTACTTGATAAATAAATTCATTTTTGATTTCGATCAAACCTTCATGGTGACTGATGACACAGCTGAGGCAGCAGGGAATTGAAAAATTCAAAATTAGAATGAGTGTTGATTCGCGCGCTTTAAGCGTGATGTCGCGGTTTTTGTTATTGATTTTTGTAACATGCAAAATAGAATTAATTATCCCTTCCGATGTAATACTTATTAGTGATGAAGGATATAACATAAAATCTTCACAAATAATACCTTCATGATGGCTTAATGGAAATACATAAGTATGCTGTATATTTAATGATAAAAGTACGTATGACTTTCAATATAAAGGCAAATGCCATAAAGGTTTTACGAATGCAGCTCTAATTATTTTCAAGTGTGTTTATTTTCTTACTTATTTTTATTTTCTTCATAGGTGAAGTATAAAGCACTAAGTATGCTTCACTCGGGGGAAAGTACACATTACAAAAACTCGTGTGGCTCGCGGCGCTCGTGGGCTCGGGCTTTAAATGTACACTCGTTACTAATGTGTCCCTTTATCCCCATTGGTGAACAATCTACTATTATTTTTAATAGGTTCAAGAAAATGAAATAATCTCCACCTGCATGTTTGTCTCCAACATTTGTATCAAATATACGGCAAGATTTATTACACTAGTTTACACGTTTTATACTTTCTTCATATTATGATATTTCTTATAGATTATGCAGTACTGATTAGGTACTGTAGAGATTGCTACAAAGAGGCGACATCATTGTGGGGTTTCTGGTTGGAAAGGATTAAAGAATAAACAATCATTTTGAATTTTTATACTGACGTAAAGACTGTCTAGTCTGAGAGAAGAGTCTTGACAGACGTGTGTTTAAGAAATAGGAATAGAAATAATTAATACTGTTATTTATTATGAGGCTTTGCCTCATAATAAATAACAGTATTAATTTAATTTCCAAGTTTGTTTAGCTGCGCTTCCCCTTAGATTCGATCCCTACAGTACCTACATTTTAATGTTATTTATTAAATAAAAAACAACAACAGTTTAAAAACAAAAAATATAAAAATAATTTATTTTACTCTTTTTACTAGATTTTTCTTTACCCGTTTCTCTTAAATCAGACCAGCAGTAATGTCCTAACTTATTTTGAAATAAAACTACTTTTTAGGGATTTTATCGCGTTATATTCATATTATTTAATTCCCGAAGTTTCGGATCCTTTACAGCATCCGTGGTCAGGGGTAGACTCGGGATTAAATAATATCAATACAACGCGATAAAATCCCTAAAAAGCAGTTTTATTTCAATGTCTAATATTCGCGTAAGTGTCAGAAACCAGTAACCTAACTTATTTTTCAAAATACAAGTGTCTGTCTTTAAAACAATTTTTTTATGATTCTCATCTCTTTGGTTCCCAAAAAATCCTTGGACAACTAATTTAAAGGATAACCATGTAGTTAATAACATTAAATTCAAAATTTAAATACCCCCGCTGCATCAACACTAGCATTGAAGTAGCAGGATACCAAATTTCAAATCGATCAGACTTGTGGAAGTTGCTCACATCCCTTCATAAACCAAAAAAGTGCTGATAATCTTCAAACAGCTGGCCGGATTTTCTTAATAATAGCGAACAATCTTGATTAAATCACCTTTCAAACAAAAAAAAAACTTAATCAAAATCTGTCTGTTCGTTTGGGCGCTATAATGCAACAGACAGATACGCAGATACACACGTTAAACTTGTAACACCCATTTTTTGAGAGGAGACCCGTGCCCAGCTGTGGGACAGTATAATGGGTTGATTATGTATTTTTTGCGTCGGGGGTTAAAAATAAATCGAAATCGATTTAGTCACTGCTGAAAAGTCATCAGTAGATATATTAAAAAAAAACATACAGAAGAAGATAGAACTACCTCCTTTTTATATTTTATGTAGGTTATATGATTTTATGTTTATTTTTTATTATATTATATTATCCTGTAGTATTTGTTAAACAATAATACCTAACAGGCGTGTTCGTGATTTGAAGTTAAGTAACCAACGAAGGTACCGAAAACCGGGGTTACTTTGATCATTTTTGAACAATGTTGGTTTATATATTTTTATTAAGCAGATAATAAAATCAACGAAATAATATTTAATATCGATTTTATCAGCTCGATTGATTTTAGTAATGAAAACCAAAAATTAATTAATAGTATTTTCAGAAAATAAATAAATTCGGGCGATAAAAGCTAAACTCGTTTTGGGGTTATTTTGATACCTCTATTCTTTGTTACGTAATTTAAAAGTCGCCCCAGATATAATTCTATAATAACTAAAAAAAACACAAATCTTTCAATAGTAAAATTAAACAGTATTGTGACGCAAGCGCGTTTAATAAATTGACACATTGACTTTGACTTTGACTTTGACATAACAGAAGATACGCCTGTAATAACCGAGGGCTCTACTATTCTACACTCACAATTCACTACCTAGTATGTTTTAGATTCTACGTAACAGGGGCGAGACTATTGCCATTAACGGGGCACAGATCCAAACTCCGAGCTGCTACTGAGAATTTCATAGAAAAACCCAATAAACACTGCTTAACCTGGGTATCGAATCCAGGACCTCTAGCGTAAGCATTCGCGATTGGGACCACTGAAATAATGAGGCAGTCTAAAATAAGGTACCAGACTACAAAAAATAATGATTACAATTATTAGGTACATAGTATGAAAAACCGGACAAGTGTTCGCCCTCCGAGGGTTCCGTACAAATTTGTAGGTACATATTATAATTAATTACAAATGTATAGTTTTTTTTATAATAGAGGGCAAACGAGCATACGGATCGCCTGATGGTAAGCGATTACCACCGCCCATGGACACCCGCAACACCAGAGGAGTCACAAGTGCGTTGCCGGCCTTTTAAAAAGGAGTACGCTCTTTTCTTGAAGTTACCAGATTTTTACCCATACTTGTAGTTGAAGACGGTATTACTTGCAGAATTTTATAGTTCTAGGTCAACGGAAAATACCCTATAATTTTGATTCCTTTGAGAGTGTCGAAATATTCGTTTCTTGCGCCATAAACGGCCGTAATTTTTTTTTACGTTAAAACGTTGAAACTTAAATGTTTCATTTTTCACAGCTTTAAGGGACTGTAGACATGAGTATATTATGGTTTTAATTTCAACTTGATACCTCCACGCGTTCCCGAGATAAAAGGTCTTGACAGACAGACGGACGGACGGAGGGACGGACAACAAAGTGATTCTATAAGATATTCCGTTATTTCCTTTTGAGGTACGGAACCCTAAAAATCAAAATTTGTTTCAGTTTTATTGATTCAAGACAAATGAAAATATAAAGTGATCGTGAAAAGGTAAAGTATTTTTGAGAAGTCTAAAAGATCTGCTTTATTCCTTCTTTTTATAGGTACCTACCTTCCGAAATAACATGCATATATAAAAAGTAAGTAACCAAAAAAGAGGTGTGATTTTGGATGGAAATAACAACGTTCACTTCGAAAAAGACGTCTAAAGGTGGTTAATGAAAATATTAATGGCTCATTGATTTGCGTGAAATTTGGTACATTTGGTTTGTAACCAAATATGCGAGGGATCTCTGTCCGGAATCCAATATTGATTGATCGCACGTTATTGTTGGTTGACATTTTATGATGTCTTGTTTGAGAGTGCATTGTTTTGTTTTGTTGTAGACAAGGAAAAATTTGCGGGTGTGAAAGGGCTCGCGGCTTGTCGCGGTAGCATGGCGCGTGCGCAAGAGTGGGGCGCATGGAGGAGGGCATGCGGGAGTGTGCGGGAGTGCGCTCAGCTCGAAATAACCCGTCGTATTTCGGTCGCGCCGCCCCCCGCCGCCGCCCTCGCAACGCCGCTGGCGCAGCGCGCGCTTCTCATACACCGCACTATCCGCTAACTATTCGCAATCGACCGACGTCTTGGTTGTTGGACTTGGGGTATAATGACTTAACTTCTGCTAAATGAACCCGTGGACTAGTATAAGTTTTTCGAAGTGGCGTATTCATTTCTTAATACACGAGCGCCGAAACGAGGATTATTTTACGATAAGGACTAATAGCGTCGAGTGAGAGTTTTTTGTGCGTTGTGCTGCGGTGGCGGCGAAATGGAGAAGCAATCGAGGTGGTCGGAGCAACGCTCCGAGCAGCGATCGGAGCAGCGCGTGCAGCAGCATTCAGAGCGGCGCGAGCAGGTCGTGCAGCAGCAGGAGCGCGTGCAGCGCACCGAGCAGCACTACACCCGCCAGATGCTCACACAACAAGGTCGGTGTCTATACATCTAGTGCACATCACTTAATCTGCACTCACACGATTTCATACTGTACTGATCATGTAGGTAGGTACTGTCAGTAAAGGCCAAGCTTTAAATTTAATCTAACCTAATGGAGAATAATTAATAATTACTGCTAATGCGAATATTATAATGTATCATAATCCTGAAATTCATCATAATTGAATTGAATATGATGCGGTGTATGGAGCGCACGCCGGGCGCTAGGCTGCGCGCGCGGCCGGCGCCCACGCGCGCGCCCCAGAATAGCCGCACTATCTCGCTCGCGGTGGAAAAGCGCTATGCACAAATAAAGTTACCCACCAGGAAGAAACTAAAGACACTCGCAGGCGGGTCGTCCCGCGCGACACCACCCTAATCCGGAGCCCAAGCGCACCGGGAACCCACTTGTTACTTTCATGTTACCAAAAGTGTTTTACTTCTATGACAAATGACTACCCTATTTTAACTTTATATGCAATACAATCAGCGAATTGCCGATAATATACACATGAAGTAGGACAAGTAAACTCACAGGTGTTGATAAACTGAGGTATTGTGGGTATGACCCTCAAGCAATACTTTCATGCAATATTTAAATCTTAAATGGGCACCAGATCGATGTAATCGTGTGAGTTCGCTCGTCCCTCCATTAAGGTTGCAGCGCGAACTTGTTTTAGTATTAAGAACTTGTTTACTTATACGGCGCAAAGTCTTATCCTTATATGGAATCTGAACAAATATGTTTCCATTCAAGGATTATTTTTTACCTGACATAAATGCATGAACGTCTGACATAAGTTAAACCAATGTGTCCACACAAATTAAACATAACTCAGAATTAAGCTCTCACTAAACCATATCACACCACAGTAATCATTTGCATGGTAAACTGTAAGTTGTAACGGGACTTTACTGATTACGGCATTGCTTTTAGAATGATTAATATTACAAGATTTTCGATACAACATATACCTATTGCATTCCACAATGTAGCTTAGGTTTCTTTAGTAGGTATTGTTTACATGACGCAAAACCGCAAACTGAAGCCTGCCTAAGTTGAAGTTACACAATTTTCCGAAACATTCCAAAATATAAATGAAAATAGCTCATCTTGAAATTTGACTACCGTCGTATTTACGGATGTTTTTCCATCCCGCGTCGTATCATTAGATCTTGGTATCTGCTATAGTGATTTGGCATGTATACAAGAATTCTTATTTTACAAGTTTAGGGAATTAGGAGACTATTCAATAATAACTTTTGATCCGAGGTCAGCAAAACTGTTGTTTTGAAAAATAATGTTGTAACAGTAGCAAGGAGACACAACACCGGCAGTTGTTCAAACTGAACGGCGCGTTTAGCATTTAATTACTTATGTAAAATTGTAGCAGTACACACGCACGTCGTGTTTCAGATACGTGCGTGACTCACAGGTGAAATACATAATTAATGCCAGTCGATATTGTATAATACCTATCACCATACATATTACCTTTTTAATCAATCACGAAGCATTGCTTAGAATTTGAAAACTTATCAGGTAAATACTACTTAATCATACGTTCCAATAATATTGTAATATAATTACTTATATAATTGTGGCTAATTAATACGTTTCTTATTTTAAACATGAGTTAAGTATTACAAATTTCAACATTAAATACGGTAACCATCTCCTAGACCTTATAGTGGTAGGTGATCCATATTGTGTGAGAGCAGACGATGTAACATGGTGTGGTGTGTACAAGTTTTTGCTTCGATAACTTTAATTATCGGTTTTCTAGTTCGACTGAGAACTGTAGAATAATAGCATGATTAGAGTATGACATGAAAAACGCCGGTAAAATGCCATCAAGTAACGTTTTCACTCTTTGCGATCGACGCTCAATAGAAACGGCATAAAATATCTAGCCATGTTCGTGGATCACATTCACTTTTTACAATCGAACGAACAGCCGTATGTATGCGGCGGATGAATGGATGCAATCGATTATTTCATTAAAAAGTAGGTATGTTGAATAACTCGATGTGTCATTATGACGTTGCTAAAGAGACGAAATTGTAAGTTTAGTTTAGTTAGTTAGTTTTTCATTCGTCATGGTTTCGTAGGTACATCCTAGTGAACTATATTGGATTAAAAGTGCGTCATGGGCAACGGTCGGCGCCACCGCTAGATGATCATCTCGATGTGTCGGCGTGTTCCGTCTAGCGCGTAGCTGGTACGTGTTCACCGGCCATTATAACGTAACATGTTAACTGTAGCGCGTCGCGGTGCATGCTTGCTCAACTCTCTGCCAGAAAAAATACATGTACCAAAAACAAAAAAAAAAACACGATTACCTTCTAAAACAACATTTTCATAATAACATGTGGAGAGAAAATTCAATAATGCTGATTACCCATACATAGCTACAAATGACGACAACACAAAATATTAGATAGAGAGAATAAAGAAACGCACTTCACATTTACGCATAAGAAATAAATTATTTTGATGCATCATGAGACAAGTTGCAACTTTAATGACAAAATAATATTCGTTTAACTAGATATGTTGTCTTTCATTTCCATGCCGCGAGCGGTACAGTGATTTAAATTTCACAACGAAAGCGCAAGTTGAAACTTTCGACCACGCTTACTCTCAGTTCTGAGCTGGGAACAAAAGTCAATAAGAAATTATTCACGACGAACACTTCTTTGAACAGCTGATTCACTAACAAAGCATTAGAAAACACTTCTTGCTCAAATGGTCATTGTTTAATACAATGCGATCACTTCATACTTTGATATGCCGTGAATTTTCTTACCACCGATTACATCGATACGGATGTTAGGTTGACACGTAGATAAGTCACGATTTGTATACTATTCGAAAGCTTTGTAGCCAAAGTAGTGATAATGAAATCATGCTCTGTGTCGAGTTCACCGCTCGCAAATAATTATGGACCTACCATTAAAACGGGCGAGACTACACTAACTGTTCGTAGCGCACTCACTTTTACCGACTTTATCTCCAAATTTATTATCTGAGCGAACAGTTAAAAAACTCACCGGCCGTGCCTACTTTCGCTCCAAAATAACTCACTGTATTAAAGTATTCTAAAAAAAATCCATGTACAAACGCTGTTAAGTATGTGGTTTTATTAATTGATGTGACCCAAAATGGGTCATTGCGGAGATATGCGTAATAAGGAAACATCAAATTTTAGATTTCTTAATAGCACTCATTGAAGATACTTATAAGTAAATTATTTTACAAATTCTTAACATTTGAAGAAGTAAGGAGTGAAATACCGGTTGTATGGTTATACTGATAAAATCTAAGGCTTGTAAGAAAGTTTTTGATGCGTGATCTGATGATGATGAATTAATAGATAGAAACAAGAAAGCAACTACGAGTATATAATCTTGTGTAATAGCTAGAACATAAAATGTATCTAATTGAAAAACAAATTATAATAAATATTTTAGTTAACAGTGACCATTTTATCTCATACATGCATTTTTTTTACCATATAGGTGTTATTTATAGACGTTTCTAATTAATTATTTCATATTGCTATTATTAGTAGGAACCTATAAAAGAAAATAATGTATGTAATGTAAAATATTATGTTTCTATGAAATTCTCAGTAGCAGCTCGGAGTTTGGAATTTGTGCCCAGTTAATGACAATAGGCTCGCTCCCTATTGAATGGGACCTAAATATACCGGCGAACTGTGCGTGTAAATTAGTACGCTTCTGCCTAATCCTTTGAGGAATACAGGCGTAATGGTATGTTTTTGGAACAGTTGTGAATCTTTTTTGTTCTATGTAGGTAATGGCAGGTTAAAATATTTTCTTACCTACCTCCATAATTGTAAACTGTGCTCGCTAAAATTCGTAACTATGATTCTAGTATCGCCACACATTATTTACATTAAAATAACAAACTCTGGCAAGTTATATTAAGTGTCAATAATTGTGGTTTACCGAGCGTTTTGAAGTAAGGCCTTAACTGTTTACCCCAGAGATAAGGAAATTAACTGGAATAATAGAAATTGCCGTAAGTAATTACCTATAGTAGCTTTGCGTTTACTTACGGATTTTAACTGTCTTCTCATTCATTCATTAGTCTAATAGAAACAACCAACAAATTTTCTAATGAATGTTGTTGGCAACATCATAATAGGTATTTACAATTCGCGCCTATTATTAAAGTTTTTAATTATATTTGTATAAATTATTTCATTTGTTGTGTTCACGATATTTAAATTCCGAAGTTATAGTATATTTTCTTATCTAATTTAAAAGGTCACGCCTATTTTATAAAACAAATACCTCATCATTTCCATACGTACTTTGTATGAACAGGTGCTAAAAAGGCCACTTACAAGACAAGCAAGAAGTATAAATAAAAATTATTAAATTAATTGGTAACAAGAAACGAACTGCAATTTCTTTTACGCGCGCCAAGTAGCGGACCTGTAATTATATCGGCTGTAATAACTTTGATAGTTGCCCGAGATAGCATACCTAATGAAAAACATGAAATTACAAAAAGGATGAATTATTAATACATGCTAGAAAAGTAGACGATGCCAATGGTCTATTATTAAAGACGGATAGGTTTAAAGGAGACATTTTGGTAATGTTTGTTCGTTTACAGTAATCTATGTAAATAAAAATCTGGGCCATAATTGCAGCCTTAATAAATAGTTGTACAATGCTCTTGCTAACGAATCTATAAAAGTACAGCTTTGCATACCCAGTAAAGTATAATAGTACTAAGTAAATGAGACATACGCCTGCGTTTCGCATCTAAGTTTTGTAAATGGGATAACTATAAAGACCATCTTACTTATGCTGTATTTTATTAGGTAGGTATATTGTCACAGTAATTTTCGCTAAAACTTTTACATTCTTCTCTCATGTCAAATTATTATTGTTACGAACATACTTAATTGTTAAATATGATTATTTAATTGATATGAATATGATAATGTATCTATTTGACCTTACGCAAATAACCTTATGTACTCATTTGTTGCCCAATAATGAGAACGAAGAAGAATGAATTACATTAATAGATATTATTTTCTTATCGTTGACGTAATGCGTCTCACCCTACTTATGCCTCATGAAAAGTAGGAAGCATGCAATTCAAGAAAACTCCCTTACGAACTATCACATGATACACGACAGAACAGTGAAACTGTTTAGCGACGTTCGTCACTTCGTCCTTGTGATAGGATTACTTGTGTATTTCCCGAAGGGTTACGCATAGGTGTTCAAATATCTATAGGTACCGACAGTTCGTCGGTATGCTTAGGTCCGATGTATGTATATATGTCAGAGCCTATTGCCATAAACCGTACACGTACACGTACCGAGCTTCAAAGAATGAAGCTGAAACTTCATGAAACTTTATTCTCAGAAACTGAAAATTTTATAGAAAAATCAAACACTGCTTGACCTGAGAATTTAAACCAGGGCCTTTAGCGGAGCAGTCGCCTTTGGGAGTTTGGGACCACTAGAATAATGGAGGCAGTCATCTTTTATAATTAATTCTTTTAGGATACCAATAAATAAATTTATAATGATGTATTTGTGCCATTGTGCATACTCATTACCTATTGTGCTTTTCTCCTTTTGAACTAAGTAATGCCGTTTGTACACGCGCGTCTCAACTCGTCTCATCGCCTTGCGTGTCTGTCATCGCGTAGGGGAACTATACGGGAACAACACGTCTGCAAATTAATTATCGATCTTACTATTGCAAATTTTATTCAAAATCTTTATGTTATATCTACTTATACTTTATATTATAAAATTTTACCTACTCAGTAGTTACCTAAGTTTTATACGCTTTTGTTTATTTTTACTACTATATTTTTTACTTTTATATTCTATAATAAAAATACTATATGTTTAGGCATGTAAGTACTCAATTTGTAGTCTTGAGATTCAAACCCATGTAAAAAAAACAACAACATTAGTTTAGGTATTTTTTTTTCTCTTTTTGAGAGGGCGTGTAGTGACGGATCTTATTAATCAATTAATTGTAATTCAGTATTATATCAGACTTATGGCTATCCGGTTGTTTCCTTTCGTCTCTTAATCCTCACCGTACACACACCATGTAGGTACACAGCCGGCATAAATAATAAGTTTAGTAAAGCGCTTTTAAAAGGAACGTGTGTCTAAATTACACGTGATACATACGATTCATAACGAGGGCTAGCAACCATATGGCGCGCACTGGGTCAGGTTTGGCGGTGTGGTGTGGTGTGGTCTGATTGCGAGCGGGCTCTACCACTTTAGGTCGTGTCAATGTAACAATGTGCTATAAGAAGCATTCACATTTACAACTGCTACTTTTTGTCTCGAGCTAATAGTTTATTTATATCTATATATACTCGTATACTTTATGTACAGATGTGTACAAATGCGGTCTTAATGGTATTCTTGTTTGTTTATTCATCATCATAGGGGTTAGTATATCGGATTTCAACAGGATGTCTGGTCCAAAACATGCCATTTACTAGTAAATTACTATAATAATATATTTTTTTGACAAATAGGAGCTTATTTGATAAAAAAATTGTGATTGGTTTAACCTCTAAATAATTAGTTATGTTAGCGATTTCTATTCTTTGCTTATTATTTGTCAGTAAAATTTTGCCAAGATAAGACTTTCTTTTAGTCCATTTACTGGTTCTTTAACTTCTTTATAAGTATCTTTCAAATATAACGAACACGAGAACCAACAAACTTTCAGTCGGACTCGGTGGTCTAGTACATAGTTACTGCGGTTTTACACCTACGTATCTACTCGATTTCCTAGACGGTATGACGGTAAATTTTACTACCAGTCCACTCTAATTTACAATCGCGTTAATTAAATTGTGGTAAGAAAGAAAAGCAACTAAACATGTTCATAATAATATGTTGCAGCTCATCTGAACATGGTAAATTAACATAAGGTTTTGAAGATTGCACAGCTGCAAACATTATAGGTATGTGAGCGATTTATAGCGTTATTTCATAACTTGTATGCTGTGAGCGTGTAGGTGTAAAGTTTGGTGGATTGCCAAGTCTGCTACTTAATTTATTATCTAGAGTTAAGCTAAGTTTCAAATCAATCAAAACGAACTATCACCCTAGTTAAGACTTAATTATTTACCTAATAATTTCTGTTCTAATAAAAACTAAATATTCTATTAAAATTAATATGAGATAAACTATTATAAATTCGCTATATATTTTTTGATATTTTTTTTAGTCATATTTTATGTTAAGGTTCCGTATGACCTTGACCTAATAAGTAAACCTTGAACGAATGTTTGCCTTGTATGTGTACTGTATCGCTGTTAACATACGGATAGCTACTATATTTTAGTACCTACTGCATATTTACTGTCAATATTACACTAGTTGTTTCTTTTTATATGTTAATTAAATTGACAAAATTATCAGAAACTTCAAAAAGCGTAAAATAGTTAAAATATTAATTTAGGTTTCTCCTCTTCTAATGTTTTCTAAAGTACAATGTACTATAGAGTTTAGTGAGAACGTGTTTCGTGAACGATGCTTGACATAACGCCAGTCACAAAACCGGTCCTTAGTCCCGTGACTTCATCGCAAACCACTGTCCATTCCTAACTGTTCTTTTATAAACACCAGTTACGTGAACAAAAAATGCAGTAAATAGAATAACGTGTTTATACACATCATTATTTTTATACTACCATTATGATTTATTTTTAATTTTAACGGGGTTCAGAATTTGTAGTCAAGCGTTTGAGTCCACCAAAATGGTGATCGTAACAAGATCCGAGTGGTGGATACCAAAATAGACGCGCGAAAAGAGCTCGCTCGCCTCGTCATTCCCGTGACTCATGCGCATCCAATTCAAAGAGAGAGCTGGAATACCGAGGCACGCACGTTCCTGGAAATTTTAATATCAACCAAACGATTATTTATTAATGACAGCAATATGATCATTTTTCATAAATTTAACCAAAATTAGTAATCGGAAACCAAATTGAGGCTTGTGGCTTCTCACTTAAGTTTTTACTAATATGTTTCGCTGTTACCCGTGGTTTCACTCGCGATCTAAACGTATTACTTACTACCTATAACTCGTCTTGTAGGTGGCGTGGTTCTATCAGGATGAAACATCCACCAAATTTTGAGTTAGACCTCCAACAATACAATTATCATTCAATTACGTGCAGTAATTTTTGCGTGATTCTAATTATGTTGTTTTGGTTTGTATTGCTTTTATAAAGACTCCTCATATTATTTTTTCTTAAATAATTATAGATGTATATAGACATCGGCCAGCTACAAATTTATTAAACCTATTAATATGATAGTCTTATTGTTAGTTGGTAGGACTGTTATAAAATAGATATGAAATGGCAGTAAATCTTTTGATACATTAGATATATGTAAATAACATTACATACCACGCCTGTATTCTCCGAAGGGATAGGCAGAGGCGAACTAATGTTCACCACACAACACCCACAGTTCGCCGGTATGTTTAGGTCCCATGTAATAGGGGGCGAGTCTATTGCCATTAACCAGGCACAAATCCAGACTCCGAGCTGCTACTGAGAATTTCATAGAAAAACCCAATAACACTGCTCGACCTGGGGATCGAACCCAGGACCTCTAGTGAGGCATTCAAGTTATATGTAAATGTATCTAATTAACTTATAAATTAGACTTAATTTGGTGTACCAAATCATGTTGTCTTGAATAAACTCATATGCTTTCAATTACAGCATATTATTGTAGTTCTGACACAATATAATTATACATATATTAAATAGAACATGGATTGTTATGTTAGATCAAATTTTGCGTTTTGCGTCATGGCGATGAACACATGAAAAAGGTCTGTGACAATCTTTCCTATTTTACCTACTAGATAAGAAAATACCTACCTGATATTTTTGAATATGCTACTTCCTAGCGTTACATTTATACCAATATATAGTAAATAGGTAAAATAAGTAAAGAACTATAATACCTACTATGTTGAAAATATAGGCCAAACTACAAACAATGAACCTGCAGACAAAAAACAGGCGCATACTTATCTTTCTTTTAGGTACATACTATTGCCACAACATCATATTTAGATATTAAACGTACAATTTCCATTTGTTGCAGTTGAATCTGTTGGCGACCGCTTGCCTGTCGGTGTAGGCAGGCCCGGCGAACCTTCTCCTCCAATCTTTGAGCAAATCTTCAAAAATGCGAGGTTTGCGCAAGGTGGTAATGCTAAATTCGAAGGAAAACTTAGAGGTAATCCTACCCCTGTTGTATCGTGGACAAGGAAAAAAGCTCCTTTAGTAGAATGCAATAAATATAGTATGAGCTACAATGAACAAACCGGAGACGTGTCCTTATTAATAAAACAGATCGGCCCGGGCGATGAGGGCGAATACACTTGCACGGCCCGCAATCAGTATGGCGAGGCGATTTGTTCCGTATATATTCAGCCTGAAGGCGTCCCGGTGCCCGCGCAGCAGTCCTCGCAACAACAGAGCTACCGACACGTCAGCGAAAGCGTTGAGCACAAATCATATGGAACACAGGGGTACACCACAGAACAGTCCAGACAAAAAGTCGCATACACCAACGGCACTGACTATTCATCCACAGAAGATTTCAAAGTTGACACCTTTGAGTACAGACTTTTGAGGGAAGTTTCCTTCAGGGAAACTATAACAAAGAGATATATGAACGAAAGTGACATTCATATTAGTACTACCATTGATAAAACTCTTGGACCTGTGTCACCGCCAAAAATTGCACAAAAGCCACGAAACTCTAAACTTCAGGAAGGTGCTGACGCGCAGTTCCAGGTGCAATTATCTGGCAACCCACGGCCGCGAGTGACTTGGTTCAAGAACGGCCAGCGACTAGTCAATTCAAGCAAACACGAAATTATAACGACTCAGAACCATACAACTCTTAAGGTTAAAAATACTCAAAGGTCTGACTCTGCACATTATACTTTATTGGCTGAAAATCCGAATGGATGCATTGTCACGTCAGCGTATCTTGTGGTTGAATCTCCGCAAGAGACTTATGTGCAAGATCAAAAATCACAATATATCATGGACAACCAGCAAACAGGAATTGAAGAAAGAGTAGAAATAAGTGAAAAAGCTCTCGCTCCGCAATTTGTAAAAGTCTGCCAAGATCGCGATGTCACGGAAGGCAAAATGACGCGATTCGATTGCCGCGTCACGGGCAGACCTTATCCAGAAGTCACGTGGTTCATTAACGATAGACAAATTCAAGACGATTATAATCATAAGATATTAGTAAACGAATCAGGTAATCATGCACTTATGATTACAAACGTCGATCTTAGGGATAGTGGTGTAGTAACGTGTGTTGCGCGCAACAAGAGCGGCGAAGCATCATTTCAATGCAGACTAAACGTCATCGAAAGGGAACAAGTAGTTGCCCCCAAATTCGTTGAGCGTTTTAGTACATTAAGCGTACGCGAAGGAGAACCAGTAATTTTAAACGCACGCGCAGTTGGCACACCTACACCACAAATCAAATGGCAGAAGGACGGCGTTCCGATAATACCCAATCCAGAGTTACGAATTAATACCGATGGTGGGGCCTCGACGTTGGACATTCCGCGAGCCAAGGCGTCGGATGCGGCATGGTACCAGTGCACCGCCCAGAACGTCGCGGGCTCCACCGCCACTCGGGCTAGGCTCTACGTCGAAGTACCAAAAGAGCCTCCGCCTGAGCAAAAGCGTCTGCACTTGCCTCGGCCTACAAAGATTATCGAGCCAGAGTAAGTATATATATATTTAATAAACAAAATAACAGAGACTTATGACGTTATGATTTATGGTATTTATTTATGTATGTGTATTTTTGTAGACCTGCTCCTGGACCTGAAATCATATACTTAAGGCACGTGGAAAGGGCAAGACCTTACATTCCTCCTGGTGAGGAAGATCGAGTTTATCCTCCGCCGCAGTTTATTGTGCCACTCAAGAGTGTTTCACAGATGGAGGGTGGCAAAATTCACTTTGAAACGAGGATAGAACCAGTTGGCGACCCAACGATGAAAATAGAGTGGTTGAGAAATGGACAAAGTATCGAAGCCAGTAAGTAGCGATCATATTTGGAATAGTTGAAAAATATTTTTCAGTGAAATTCTATTAAGATATTCCTTAATTATCACTTTACAGGTTCTAGGTTCACATCAATATTCCGATTTGGATATATTTCTCTTGATATGCTCAGTCTTAACATTCAAGACAGCGGAGAATATACCTGCCGAGCTATCAGTGCGACTGGTGTTGCTGAAACCAAGGCTATGTTGCAAGTTACTCCACGAGCAACTATCGAACGAACGAGCCAACATCCAGACAGCTTACAATATATCCAACAATTGGAAGATTATTCTAAATACCAGCACCAAGAGTCAATAGAAGAACAGGTGTCGCAAAGGCCACAATTTATAAGGCCGCTGCAAGAGCTTGGTGAGTTACAGGAAGGAAGAAATGCTCACTTTGAAGCTCAACTTACTCCTGTCAGTGATTCTACTATGAGAGTGGAGTGGTACAAAGATGGTAAACCAATTACAGCTAGCTCGCGAATCACGTCAATCTTCAACTTCGGTTACGTCTCCCTTAACATCATGCACCTACGGGCTGAAGATGCAGGTTCGTACACAGTGAGAGCTGTTAATAAGTTAGGTGAAGCCATTAGTACCGCTTCGATCAGAGTTGCTGCCAGGAGTACAGTGACTGCAGATCTTGGTATACCAGAACAACGACGATACATTGAAAAGACTGAGCAATTGGAAGCATATCAGCAACAGCAACATCAGAAGTATTATCAGGAAGCACCTGAAAGTACACAGAGACCAGAGTTCAAAACACCAATCAAAGATCAAATAAATATTAAGGAAGGGGGTTTCGCCCATTTCGAAGCTCGCCTTGAACCAGTAGGCGATTCAACTCTAAGAGTAGAATGGTTAAAGGATGGACGTCCTGTCGAAGCAAGTTCAAGAATTACTACATTCTTTAATTTTGGATATGTTGCATTAACGATTAAATCCGTAACTATACATGATGCTGGCCATTATACTTGTCGAGCTTACAATGCTCTCGGTCAGGCCGCCACTAGTGCTAACCTAACCATCGTTACAAAAAAAGATATAATCGCAGAATCGCAACATCCAGGTGGATACGAAAAAATTCAGCATCTCGAAGATTCCAGCAGATATTCAAAACGCGCAGAAGAGGAAGTAAGGATCACACAAAAACCCCGATTTTTGGGACCATTAAAGGGCACAAATAAAATAGTAGAGGGGCAAAGCGCTCACTTTGAAGCAAGAGTAGAACCACAAAGTGACTTGACTATGTCAGTAGAATGGTATTTTAATGGAAAGCAAATTAAGAGTGCTAATAGAATTCAGACATACCACGACTTTGGCTACGTAGCGTTAGATATTGCCAGTGTTCGTGCAGATGATTCTGGAGTATACACAGTTGTAGCTCGTAATGCATCTGGGGAAGCGCAATTAAGTGCCTCTATGACTGTTGAAAGTAAGTACCCGCCAAAGCTTTTTAATAAATTACAAATTTAGCTTTCACTTAGGAAATTTTAAATCTTAAAGTTGTAAAGCAGAATTATACAAACGAGTTCCCAGTTCCTAGCAGCCAGCTCCTAAGTACCTATATCAATAGTTACCTATTTCACATAGATTTTGTCTTCTCTCTATATTATATTAAATAACATTTTTTATTTCTTCGTAGCACGCTCCAGCATCGATACTTCAAGTATTCATCGGGGTTTATACGAAAAAACTAGGCATATTGAAGAATCTAAGTTCGTGGAACCAATGTATGAAATTGAGGAGATTTCAAAATCAAAACCAGTCTTTGTACAGCCATTATCTGATCCACCTCCAGTATCGGAGGGTAAAAATATTCATTTAGAGTGCAGGCTAGAACCCATGGGTGATCCGACTATGCGTGTAGAGTGGTTCCATAATGGAAGAGCTGTTACAGTTGGCTCTAGATTTAGGACCTACTATGATTTTGGATTTGTTGCACTCGACATTATACATGCCACATCTGCTGATTCTGGAGAATATACTGTAAGAGCTGTGAACCACTTGGGTTCTGCTCACACTTCAGCAATGGTTCGTGTTATTGAAAGATCAGATATTGTAACAGATACCCAGAATGAGCAAGCAGTTGAGCAGATACAAATGCTTGAAGACGCTGCGCGCAGATCAAGGCAAGTGCAAGAAGATATAACAGTGAGGCAGGCACCTCAATTTTCAAGAGCCTTACATAATATTGAGACAGTAGAAGGGACCAACGTGCATTTGGAATGTAGATTACAACCTGTTGGTGATCCAGCAATGCGAGTAGAATGGTTCTGTAATGGAAGGCCGATAAAGACCGGTCACAGATTTAGGCCGGCTTATGAATTTGACTATGTTGCACTTGACCTATTGAGTGTGTATCCCGAGGATTCCGGTGTTTATACATGTCAAGCCACAAATCAACTTGGTGAAGCAGTAACGTCGTGTGCGTTGCGTGTTATTGCAAAGAAAGATCTTATATTTGAGTCACAACATCCATCAGGACTAGAGAAAATTCAATATTTAGAAGATGCCTCACGCTACAAGAAAAGTGAAGTGATCGATGAATCGATACACATAAAACCACGCTTTGTTACAAAACCAAAATCAATTGAAAATGTTATTGAAGGCCATCATGTTCATTTTGAGTGCAAACTTGAACCAGTCACAGATCCTAACCTTAAAGTTGAATGGTTCAAAAACGGCCAACCGGTTACGATCGGTCATAGATTCCGACCAATCCACGATTTCGGATATGTGGCACTCGATATTATAGATTTAATTGCTGAAGACTCTGGCGTTTATACCTGCCGAGCTGTCAATCTTCTTGGTACTGACGAAGTCAGCTGTAGGTTGACTTGTCGCAGTACAGTAGACATAATTAGGGCTACTCAAAATGAAGCTGGTCTTAACCAAATTCAAGTGTTGGAAGATAGATCTAAATATCAAAGGGCTGATTTCGTTGATGAAGTCACAACTCAGGCGCCTATATTTACAACTTCACTGAAAAACGTTGAAATTAAAGAAGGCCAAAGAGCTCACTTTGAGTGTAGGTTAATACCTGTTTCCGATCCAACAATGAAAGTGGAATGGTATCATAACAACAAACCGTTAAAGAGTGGATCAAGATTTACAGAAACCAACAACTTCGGTTTCGTTGCGCTTGATATTATGTCTTGTTTACCTGAGGATTCTGGAACATACACGTGTCGAGCTATCAATGCTCTTGGAGAAGCAGTCACCTCTGGAATTGCTATCGTACATTCGCGAAAGTCTATTTATTTGGAATCGCAACACGAAGGAGCTCTTCCAAGACTTAATCAATTAGAAGATACTTCCAGATATCAGAGACACAGTGCTCAGGATGAGTGTATCACCCAAGCACCAGTATTTACTATGCCTATGAAGGATATAAGAGTTGCTGAAAACCAAGCCGCTCACTTTGAAGCCAGACTTATTCCTGTTGGCGATCCTAAACTACGGGTAGAATGGTTGCGTAATGGTGTACCTATTGAAGCTTGTAAGTATTCATACCATGTATAATAGTAAAATTTAAAGTATTTGTAGTAATGTATTTTATTCAGTAAATATGGATATTAATATTTGTATGTATTTTTAGCAAATCGCCTGACTACCATGCATGACTTCGGTTATGTCGCTTTAAATATGAAATACGTAAATCCTGAGGATTCTGGCACTTACACTTGCCGTGCCATAAATGAATTAGGTGAAGCGGTAACGTCATCTACACTATTTGTTCAATGTAAGTAATCTTAAAGTCTTGATTAATTTAAAATAAAATGCCAGATAAAAAATGGCTAGGGTGTCGGACTGGCGATCATGTGGTTGCCAGTTCGAAACCCACCCATTGTACTACCGACGTGAACCTACTCGCAACACAAGCATTTAGCTTAGCACGAGGGGTTAACAAGAATACTAGTAATGTGCGACGAACATTGTTAGTATTTAGTACTTTTTAAAAAAAAATACCGATCGTATTTATAAAAGGCGGATACTGTACTTTTGTAGTTAGCTAAAGTGAACTACTACTTTGGCTGTACATACCTAAAGTTATGAACGTAATTTAGCCACTAAAATTTGTTTAATCTAGGTATTATTTCTTTAGTTATAATATTCATATATAATATTTTAGCTAAAGCATCGCTTCAACTAGAGTCGCAGCACGAGACTGCGTTGGAGAAAATCCAGCAGTTGGAAGATTCATCTCGTTACCAACGCAGAGAAGACGTGGAGGTAGCAGTCAACCAAGCTCCAAGGTTCATAACACAACTGAATGGACCTTCGAAACTTGTAGAGGGACAGAGTGCTCATTATGAATGTCGCATTGAGCCCTACCCAGATCCTAATATGCGGGTAGAATGGTACTTCAATGGAAAGGTCCTCCAAAGTGGCCACCGCTATCGTACAGCGTACGATTTCGGATTCGCTGCTCTAGATATACTTACAGTGTATGGAGAAGATTCTGGTGAATATACTTGTAAGGTTATCAATAACTTGGGACAAGCTACCTCTTCAATTAAATTGAACGTACAGTGTGAGTATGCTTACATTGTTTTATATATAGTTATTTCATATTTACTCGCACATAAATAACTTACATAACATTTTATGTAACATTGCAGCCAAGGAATCCATAATAAGAGATACACAGCACGAAAGCGCCTTGGAAAAGATTCAGTATCTTGAAGATGACAGTCGATACAAGCGCGTAGTTCATGATGAAGGATTTGTGGCTGAGAAACCCCAATTCGGAAAACCTTTGAAAAATGCTGAGGTTGGTGAGGGTCAACCAGTGCACTTGGAAGCTACGCTCACGCCTGTTAATGATCCCACGATGCGTGTTGAATGGTACTGTAACGGTAGGCCTATTCAACAAGGGCATCGCTTCAAGACGACATACGACTTCGGTTATGTGGCTTTGGATATCCTCTATGCTTACGCTGAAGACAGCGGCACATACATGTGCAAAGCGACTAATGCTGTTGGCGAAGCTGTTACCACAAGCTCCGTGAAAGTAGATGGTAAGTTAAAAACGTAAATTATTGGAATATAGTTTTAATTAAAAATATATTGCAATTTTTTCACATGTTAAATACAATTTTGCCCTATTTTAGCCAAAGCTGGACTATACTTAGATACATTAGACGAACAACGCCTCAGAAAGATTCAAGAGTTAGAAAAGTATGAGAGACCTAAACCAGTGCAAGAGGAACAGCCAGGTCAGAGACCAGTTTTCTTGACGGCACTGACGAGCTTAGAGAATCTGAAAGAAGGTGACCGAGCTCACTTTGAGTGCAGAGTAGAACCCATAAATGATCCAGATTTGAAAATTGAATGGTTCCTTAACGGTCAGAAGATAAGAGCAGGCCATAGATACAGAACGACTCATGACTTCGGTTATGTTGCATTAGATATCCTGTACACTTATTCTGAAGATTCTGGAACGTACATGTGTAAGGCCACAAACAAACTTGGTGAAGCAGTTAATACATGCACGATGAAGGTTGCAGGTAAATATTAAAAAATACCATTTATTATATTCTTCATTGTGAAGGGTGTTGTAGCATAACCACATCTGTCCATTATTTTGTCTAGAAAACTTGTTTCCCAAGTGAGACTCTGCCATCAGCGGCTATACAGTTTTTCTACAGCGATTCGCTGACGTACCTGCCAAATATGTTGTAATTTGGCAGGTACGTCAGCGAATCGCTCACTAAACTCCTAGTAAGGCTACTAATAGCGACATGAAATAACGCTGATTTAATCATGAAGTGCGTATTAAACATTCTTTATCAGTAACTTAAACGATGTGGGTAAATAGCGCGATACCTGATAGCTCAGTAGAGTGAAGGCTTGGTAGCCTTCACAAGGCTATTCTAAACCCTCTCATTTTGAAACGAGGCCTGTGTTGAACAGTGTTGTGTTGGAATAGTGAATGGGTTTATACTGAAATTATTATTTTTAAATTGTTTGTGATACGTGAAATCACTGATAAGTATATTTCTGATTACAGGGCACAGAAACATTATATTGGACACTCAACATCCTAATGGTTTAGAAAAAATTAGACAATTAGAAGCACAGGGTCATCATACTAGGATGGAAATTGAAGAACCCAAGATTAGTCCGCCAAGATTTGTCACGGAGTTGCGTGGAACGACTCACGTTTTCGAAGGTCAAACTGCTCACTTTGAATGTCAAGTTGAGCCAGTGCATGACCCTAATTTAAGAATTGAATTCTATCACAACGGCAAAGCCCTGCAATCTGCTGCGCGGTTCCATATCACTTTTGATTTTGGTTACGTGTCATTAGATATCCAGCACTGTGTTCCTGAAGATGCTGGTGAATACTCAGTAAAAGCAATCAATGCATTAGGACATTGTACGTCGGCTATATCCATGACAGTAACCGCAAAAGGAAGCATTATATCGGAATCTCAACGTCCTGAAGGCTTGGAAAAGATCCGTGAGCTAGAATCTGCGGAACCGTTCAAGCGCCCAGAAATTCCAGAACCGGTCACTCGTCAACGACCTGTATTCACACAACCTCTTCAAAACATCGATAATATTCAAGAAGGTCAAACTGCTCACTTTGACTGTAGACTAATTCCAGTCGGTGATCCAACTCTTAAAGTAGAATGGTTCAGAAACGAGAAACTGATTGAGGACAGTTCTAGAATCTCAAAAACTCACGACTTCGGTTATGTCTCAATGACAATCACCCACGTTCGTGACGAAGATGAAGGCGTCTACATGTGCAGAGCTTCCAATCTCTTGGGTGAAGCTGTCACGACTGCTGCCATGAGAATTAAAAGTAAAAATTTAATTAACTAATGCTTTGTCTCTATTAACATATTATTTATTACAAGCACTTTTCTTACATACGTTTTACTAATTGTCAAATTTTTCTTTATCTTGATACCACAGCATCCTACGCAATCCTCCCTGCTCATACTTTCCTAACCAGTGTCACTAATTGCCTCGATCATATGCTGAGATCCACAAACATAACTACTAAACTCTGGATTGTCCTACAACGATACGAGGAAACCCCTATCGGTTTCCACATATCGTGTACTTAACCCAAATGCAAAAAGTAAACATTCCAAACATTACATACTATCACGCCTGTGTTCCCCGAAGGGTTAGTCAGAGGTGTACTGATTTGTAGGTACACCCATAGCTCGCCTGTATGTTTAGGTCCAATGTAAGCGAGCGAGCCTATTGCCATAAACGAGAATCATATAGAAAAACCCAATAACACTTTGTTCGACCTGGGAATCGAACCCAGGAGCTCTAGTGTAGCAGTCGCGCTACGCTAAAGGCCCATCCCAAAGATAATGTAATTATATAATAAAATTGATTTTTCTCATATTTTCCGGTACAATAATCGTACCGCGACGACTGAGAAACTAGTTACTTTGCTATCAGGATGTATATAATCACAAAAATGTAATCCCTAGCAGAAGGCGCATGATTAAGCCATGGATCACAATCGGTATACTAAGATGCATGCGCCCTATGGACAAATTGTACCTCTTCTGGAAAAGATATCTATACAATTAGCGTTGCCAGGCATCCGGATAAAGCCGGACATAGGTAGGCTTTTTGATTGCAACCCTACATACAATGATAAGAACATGCATAAAGCGGTCATTACGCGTTTTAAAATTGGACCATATTTACATTATCCCCCCCCCCCCCCCAAGAATTAAATATTATCTATTTACACCGTTCAAAACCTCTTGCACCAACACAACGACTATAAGAATTCTTACGTTTAATCCGGCTTTTGTTGAAGAGCGCTAGCGCCATCTCTTAGCAAGCTAGGAATTAATGGTACAAACGGCTGCGGCAGATAGCGGTGGCGGAAGTGCGCGCGCGACTTCTGACTTGACATCCGGTTGAGAGAGCGATTTTGAACACGACGGCACGAGTGGTACTATTTTTGTTCTACGTTAAATATATTTTTTATTAAGCTATTGTACCTAAAAAATTGATCCAATAAATGTCGATAATTTTTTTGATTGAGAGGGAGAGAGAGATTGGGCATTGATTGATTACTTTTTTACTGAGGTTAAACCTCAGTAAAAAGTAATCATTGAAGCTTGAAACGATCCTGCGAGCCGAATCATCATCAGGAGCAGCACCTGCAAAAACGGTCAGTCAACCTAATTCCTTACCGATTCCGTGCATAATTTGTGTTAATATCGTTTCGACGTAAATTCCAGTGGTCGAGTGTACCCTACCAACTTGCCTACATCGTGCTCGCGCAAATGCCTTAACACTGTAAGTACTTGATTCCTTTCTTTTGCAAGCCACCAATATGAGTAAGAAGAGGCAATCAATTGTAGATATCGAAAGTAGTGATGATATAATTCGCAATTAAGTTAAAAAAAGTGGTTACGTTAAAGAACAGTTACCTACGTTATTTTTCAAATAGGTATACGCAGTCATTACCAAATCAAGGAGTTTCAATTAACGGAATCTCAGAAAGCAGAATTAGAAGATAGTTTGCAAGCTTTTAAATTAATTTTAGATCATTTTAAACTAGATGAGTTAGATTTGATTGTGTCCGAAGGTCAGATTGATGATGAGTTACGAGAGAAAGAATCATTTCAAGATCAGTATTATGCTATTGTAGGTAAATGTAAATGTATTTTATAACATAAAAGTTCTCAAAAATATGAAGGTCAAAGTCGCACGAATAACAATATGAAATTACCCTCAATATCATTATCAAAGTTCGACGGTTCTTATGATCAATGGATTGAGTTTTGTGATACCTTTCTAGCCATGATACATAACAAGAGTAATTTAACCTCGTAAGGCCCAATAACCTAATTTAAAGACAAACAATTGTTAAATTACAACCCGGCGACCTAAAATTATGACAATATAAAATATGATAATATTTAATTATAAAATAAGTTTATATAACCCACTATATTAAATCTGGCCAAAAAAGGACAAATCATTTCAACATATTTTTTGCATGAAATACCGTAAATCAGGGTGGCATTGATTAGTTTTAAATTTCAAATGGATTCCACACTTGCCATTTCAGTGCTAAAAACGTAAAAAAAATATTGTAGTGTCGATTCAATACGTAAATTGATTATTTGATACTATTAAAAAATAAATAATTGTAAATATTTTTTATTTTTTACAAAGTTTTATTGGTAATGGGGTACTTTGGTTATCCACTCTTTTTTCGTTTATTTTATTAAAATCGCCCCGAATAATTTAAAAAATATCGTTTAGGTAATGTAAGGTAAGGTATACGTTTTGAACATTTTCGGACTACTTTGAGTCAAGGGGTGAATTTGAAAGTAGGTATTATAATGAAAACGAAAGAGATAAACCTTATCTATAACCTTCTTTATTTAGGAAAATAAAGTTACAGATAAATTTTATACTGGTGGGTACACGCGGTCTTTTTGTAGGTACCAACCATGAGAGATCTAAAATAAAACAACGAATAGGGGTTAAATTGATAATGTGTATATTACTATCTACTATAAGATAAGATACAACAACAATGGGGAAATTAATAACTATCACAGTCGCCTCGTACCTATCCCCTATAAATGTAGTGAAGTATAGACCATGTTTGCATTTTTGGTTTGGTTTGTAGTGTTTCACCGTTTTAATTTTATATTTAAAACGGTGAAACACTACAAACCAAACAATAATACTTACCTTTGTGCCACTGAAGTTATTCAGACAATTTTTTTAATACTATTTTACTTTAAATAAAACAATATTTTTTTCGCATTGAATCCAAAAAGACTTACCAAAGGAGATCACCCAGCCTCTATACTTTTTTGGGCTATTTTCAAAAGTAAAAAGCCAACAAAAATAAACTTATTATTTTAATAGACCGTAACATAATAAACATTTTTTATTACTACACCTAAGTCGTAAGTCAATTCACCGATATGTTATTCAAACCCATTTTTTTTTAAAACCGTTGCCCCTCTCTAAGATTTTCTCCTGTATCGTGGGTGCGTTTACAAACACAAATTCTCATAAATACACAAACGCACAGACCCGGAACAATTACCTGTAGATCATACAAATATTTGCTCCATGTGGGGATCGCACCCACAACACGTCGCGGACAGAAGCTAGTAACATCATAATATATATTGATTAAATAGCTTCTATCCGCGACTTTGTCTGTGTGGACTTTAGAATTGGGTCCGATCTGGATAAAAAGTAGCCTGTGTTTTTCCAGATTATGATCTATCTCTGTGCCAAATTTCATCCAGATCAGTTCAGCCGTTCTGGCGTGAAAGAGTAACAAACATCCATACTCACAATCTTTCCGTTTATAATATTAGTAAGGATCTGTAGATATATATTATTTAAATTGCATAACAAATCTAAATAAATCAAAAAATGCTTCACTACCACGCGCAATACATTTAGAATTGGTTACAAATTTGACTACTGAAGCATATCTACTCGCATTGAAACGATTCATGTCTCGAGGTGGCAAACCATCACCGATTTTTTTGGATAATGGTAAGACGCTTGTAGGAAGAAGAATTTTCAAAATTTTTAGAATCATCACAATCATATATAAATTTCACAACAGATAACGCTATCGTTTTTTTTTATTTTATCATACTCGCCTCATTTTGGTGACTTGTGGGAGGCAGGGTTCAGGTCCTGCAAAATCCATTTCTGTCTTTGTCTTATTATTGTCTGTTCTGGAGATGCACACTTGACGTACGAGGAGTTGAGTACCATTTTGGCACAAATTGAAGCTGTCCTCAATTCTCGACCCATGTCCCCAATGTCCTTAGATCCAAATGACCTGCTTCTCCTAAGTCAGTTGACTGCACCCGTCAGTGAAGGCCTCATTGCAACGGCTACGCATCGTCTACCACGATATGATCGAGTCGAACAGATGAGTTAGAACTTCTGGCGTTGTTGGTCAATTGAGTACACGCGTTGCAATCATCAATACGGCGATGGGCATTCTCAAACTTTCCTACCCAAAGATATGCCCGCTTCTGCATCTGTAAGAAGATGGAGACAACAGCAATTCAGCTTCTTTGCAACCAGGCGCTTCGAAGGCCAGGGACATGTTGTCGAGCGCCATTTCTTAGCGAGCTAGGAATTTACGGTACGAGCGGCAGATGGTGGTAGCGGAAGATCGTGCGCGACTCGGAGAGTTGACAGCCGGCTGAGACCGATTTTGAACATAACGGCAACGAGTGCTAAACTATCTTTGTTCTATGTTATAAATTTATTGTATAAAGTTATTGTACATTCGAATAAATGTCGCTAAATCTCAGTAAAAAAAAAAAATCATTGTGCACCTGAAAGTCTACACAAAATTTGGGAGAACACACACAATTGGGAGAAAATCACACCACGCCCTGATCACAGTTAACAGCTTTTGTGTGTCATTCTACCGACTTCTTTCTAACTGTAAGCAGCACGATAATAATTAAATATTTTTGTTCATAATAAGACTTATTCTTTTTCCACACCAAAAACTTGCATGTTTTAGTTTATAATAATGTGTATTTGTATTTGTTCAAAATAAACATTTAATCATTTTTATTATTTTATAGCTAAGGCAGCCATCCAACTAGACACACAACATCCAGAAGGCATGAAAAAAATCCAGCAACTTGAACAACCTCAGCAGAGGAGGGCTGAGGAACCTGAACGCGAATTTGAAAAGCCTATATTTACCCAGGTGCTTACAGGACCCTCAGAGTTATGGGAGGGACAACATGCTCATTATGAAGCACGTGTGGTGCCTGTTGGTGACCCAAGTTTACGATTTGAATGGTATATTAACGGAGTAGAGTTAAAAATGGGTAAGTTATCAGTATTTAATTACGTTTACTATGAAATATATAAATATTCTATTAAACATAACTTTTTCAATTATTATATTTACCTTTTACAGGTTCAAGATTCCGAACAACACATGATTTTGGCTTCGTAACTTTAGACATCAATTCAGTAGTGGCGGATGACGCCGGTCTCTACATGTGCAAAGCGATAAACAGAGCTGGAAGTACAGTATCCTCAGCGGCTCTTAAAGTCAAAACGAAATCTACAATTATAGATCAGACTATGAGACCTGAAGCTTGGGAACAAATCCAATTGAAGGAAGCAGCCATGAACAAAGTTCCAGAAATGTTTGTAGACTCGGGAGTTCAACAGGCGCCTATTTTTACCACCCACCTGAAGAGCTATGACAAACTCGTCGAAGGACAACATGTTTTCTTGGAAGCTCAGGTAGAGCCGCGAACAGACCCTAACTTGAGAATTGAATGGTTCAAAAATGGCGTGTCGCTTACTACTGGATCAAGATTAAAGAGTACGTTTGATTTTGGTTTAGTGACATTATCTATTAACACTATCAGAATTGACGATTCTGGCATCTATACGTGCAAAGCAACCAACCTTATGGGTGAAGCTGTTTCTACTGCTTCCATAAAAATTGAAGACCGTCACTGGCTACTTGGAGAAACATTACATCCCGAATCCCTTGACAGAATCGGCGCATTAGAACAGCCAAAACCTAGTAAACCAGAAGCACCCGAACCTGTTTACGAAATACCGGTATTTATATCACACTTGAACAATATTTTGTGCAAGGAAGGGGATAATATACATTTCGAATGCAATGTGGAGCCCTCGAGAGATCCAACTTTGAAAGTTGAATGGTTCTTTAACAATAAGCCGTTGCCTTCAGGATCGCGATACAAGAGCACACACGATTTCAGCTATGTATCACTAGATATTACTCACACGTACGAGGAAGATTCTGGTATTTACACTTGCAAGGCTACTAACAGCAAAGGTTCAGCGACAACTTCAGGTTCACTAAGATGTACCGGTGATAAAAACATTTATTTCGATACACAGCATCCGCAAGGAAAAGCTGGACTGGAAGCCGTTGAACAGGCAGAAGAAGTTAGACTTTCAAAATCTAGGAGAACATCTGTGCCCGATGTGGAATATCCTAAACCGGAATGGGTAGTACCGGTAGCAGCAGAACACCAATTGATTGAAGGCCAAGCGCTTCATCTCGAAGGACAGGTTGAACCTAAAAACGATCCGAATCTCAAGATTGAATGGTACTTTAATGGTAAAGTTTTGGAGCAAGGTTCAAGGTTTAAACTTACAAGTGATTTTGGCTTTGTGACACTAGATTTGACTGACGTGTACGAAAGAGATAGTGGAATTTACACTTGTAAGGCTTATAATAAGAAAGGTGAAGCCTTTACATCATCAACTGTCTTCTGTACTAGTAAAGAAAATCTGATTGAAAGAACGCAACATCCTAAAGGAACCGAGGGTCTGGAAAAAATTCAAAATCTTGAGGAATCCCTGCGAAGAGAGCCGGGCCAGAAGCCTGATGATGACACTGGTAGACCTCCAGAATTTACAACAGTCTTCCAAGACATTGTCGATATTAGTGAAGGTCAAATAGCTCATTATGAAGCATCCCTTATACCTACTGGTGACCAGAGTATGGTTATTGAGTGGTTCTACAATGGAAAAACTATCGAAGCAAGCCATCGCATTCGCACAGTTTACGCATTTGGCATGGTTGTCCTCGAAATACTTGGTACTAAGACCACTGACTCAGGAGTATATTCTTGTCGAGCAACTAATAGATGGGGACAGGCTGAGATCAGTGTTAAATTGGAATGCGTTGATAAGAGCAAAGGACAAAAACCACGATTTACCACACATATACATAATATTGAAGGTTTGAAGGACGGTCAATCTGCTCACTTTGAATGCACTGTAGTCCCCGTTGATGATCCTGATTTGAAGATTGAATGGTACCATAATGGTCAGCCGCTGCGTCATTCTACCAGAATTAAAACTGTCTCTGACTTCGGTTTTGTTGTCCTTGATATAGCCTATACACAGAATCACGATACTGGAGAATACGTGTGCCGTGCGTATAACAAATATGGGGAAGACTTTACTAAAGCTAATATCACTTGCTTCGGAAGAGGTGGAGTTTACCTTGACAGTTTGCAACCCGATTCGCTGGCTAAAATTAGAGAATTAGAAAGCTTACAAGGAGGTCAACAACAAGCACCGGCTCCGGCGTCAGCTGTGCCACCAAAGTTCATTACTCAAATACAAGATGTTACAAAATTAGTTGAGGGCCAAAGTGCACACTTTGAGGCCAGGTTAGTACCTGTTGACGATCCCGACCTTAAAGTCGAATGGTTCTACAATGGCAAGAAGCTGCCTCATGGCCACAGATACAGAACTTTCCACGACTTTGGAATAGTTATATTGGATATTCTATACTGCTATGAAGAAAATTCAGGTGAATACGAATGTGTGGCAACTAATAAGTTAGGCCGTGATACTACGAAGGCAACCTTAAAATGTACTTCGAAGGAGAATTTAATCCTGGACTCGCAACTACCGCGGGTGAGTACATTATAGTATTTTGATATCTTGTAAAATCATAGTTCTCCTACTATTTATGTACCGTAACCTAAAAATCTTGTCTGGTGTTACTTAAATAGTTAATATATTACTGTTATAAGAACAATTTTATTGAAATTGTTTTAATTTTAGGGCATGGAAGGTGGGCTAGAAAAATTGCAAACTCTGGAGGACTCAATGATTCGCAGAAAGGATGTTAAAGAAGAAGAAGAGCGTGGTAAAGCTCCAGTTTTCACAGTTCCACTGTCAAATATTGATAACTTAAGGGAGGGAGAAAATGCTCACTTCGAAGCTAGATTGACACCGACTGATGATCCCAACCTAAAGGTAAATAAAACAGAACTTAATAGTATACTGAATATTTTTTGTATCTATTCGTATTTCATGCTGTTGTACATTATAATGTTACCTAGATCGCAAAATAATATAATAAACGTAAAATAATAAATAAAATAATAAATATAATAAACAAAATAATAACATACTGAATACTATAGAATAAACGAGGATTTCTGTATGTTACTTCAGAAAAACTAACTTGACACGTTTTTAGTCTTCAATATATTTATTGTAAACTATTGCTTTTAGCAATAAGACCGCTAATTGTACTATTAAACATGTTTAATGTATCTAATCTATGTTTTTCGTAATATTTTTGGTGTAAAATGGAGTTTAGGCGGGAAAATTTAAAGTGCAGTTTGTCGGTTTTATATTATTTTCCAAAATTTGTGTTTCCCCGAAGTTTAATGTGTAATTATAGTGGATAGTTCACTATTAAGTGTTCGTGAACGTAATGCAAATGCAAATGATATAAAATTGTAAATCGTGACTTTTGTGACATTTGTAACTCCATCGAAGCCTTAGTGAATCTTCCACTGTTTTACTGGGGATAAATAAAGTGATGTGTTTTAAACTACAAAAAAGACACGACTTAAAGGTATAAGTTACCAGGTTATAAATCTATCTATCTATTTAAAGGACTTTTTTAAGACAAAAGGTAGCCTATGTCGTTCTCCAAGATCCAATTTGTCTCTCCATTAAGCTTTATCAAAATTAGTTTATCAAAATTACTTATCCTTTATTATTTGTCCCCAAATAGCGGAATAATTGAAATACTATAATAAGATAACTTGACCTTTGACATCATTACATAAATATGATTGGAAAACAACAATGTTTTTCCAGTACTTATTGTACGCACTGATCTCTATAATTCTCTATGCTAGTACCTTTAGAGTAATATAGATGTCAGTGATTGTATGCCAATACTGGCAACTATTTCGGCATCAGCATTGAGTTTTGATAGGGCATCAGAATACTTCATTAAGTGTTTGCATATTTAATTTTCAATATCTAATTAAGGTTTTTGATACCTACTTAAAAAATATAAATATTGAAAATAGGCTCCTTTACACTGTTCAGTGAAATATTTAGCGCGAGTCGCGTTCTTTAGTATCGTCCGTCATGATACATTATAGCCACTGATTTAAAATGTGCATGTATCGTAAGAAAACAATAGAAAGAGATAAAAAAAGTAACGATACTTATAGTATGCATTTGGTAACGTTCCTATTTACCGATAAAATCATCGGTAACGTAAAATCCGTTTATCGGTAAAAGGCCACCCAATTATTATTGTTACCAAGCATAACATTACCTCTACTTATTACTTTACGTTACGGTAATATTGTGTAATGCTTTTCTACGGTCTTATTATATAGATTAGATATTATACATATAGATTTCACTGAATTGCTGTAAATTATAGGTACCTATTCATTACGTATGTTTTTAATATTTTGAAATAATGAGACATTAATAAAAATATAATTTTCTATGTATTGTTTTAGGTGGAATGGTACTGGAATGGCAAATCTCTGAAAGCTGGTTCCAGATTCAGAACATTCTGCGATTTCGGTTTCGTGATACTTGAAATATCTCCAACATACCCAGAAGACTCTGGTGAATATTTGTGTAGAGCTTACAATAACTACGGAGAGGCTGTAACAACAGCAACAATGAAAGTTCAAGGAAAACGTAATATTATCCTGGAATCACAATTACCTAAGGGTATGGAGGGAACTATAGATAAAATAGCAGTTCTTGAAGGTTATACGGGTACTGTAGATTCTATGACTCCAGAAGCTGAGACCGGTAACCCACCAGAATTCACCACAACGCCTTCTGACCTAATTCTATCTGAAAACTCGTCGGCTCACTTTGAGTGTCGTCTCATACCTGTTAATGATTCAAGTATGCGTGTTGAATGGTTCCATAATGGAAAACCTCTTCTGACTGGTTCTAGAGTAAAAACTATAAATGATTTTGGATTTGTTATATTGGAAATTGGCGGAGTATATCAACGTGACGCTGGTCTTTATACTTGTAAAGCTACCAATCGCCATGGCGAAGCGACTGTTTCATGCAAACTGCAGGTGAAAGGCAGACAAGGTATTATTTTAGAGCCACAACTACCATCTCACTTCAAGTCTGGTACTGAGAGTATCCAAAAATTAGAAGAGACGCTACACAAACGCGAAGAAATAACAATTGAAGACGAAAAACCCAACCCACCAAAGTTCACGGTAGAAATTAAAGATAATCTTGATATTCCTGAAGGTGGACCCATTCACTTTGACTGCCGGGTAGAACCAGTTGGTGATCCAACAATGAGGATCGATTGGTTCTATAATGGCAGACCATTCGCTACTGGTTCTCGAGTACATATGCTCAATGATTTCGGATTTATTGCATTAGATATTGATTACATATATGCTCGTGATGCTGGAGAATATACATGCCGGGCAACTAACAAGTGGGGCTCAGCAACAACTACTGCTAAGATTACATGCAGTACCAAGCGTGATATTGTTTTGGAATCTCAGTTACCACAGGGCATGAGTGGGGAGAAGATTAAGGAACTTGAAAGAGGACGAGTAAATGACGCACCAAAGGAAGAGCCTGTTATAAATAGTCCACCCAAGTTTATCACTCAGATTCAGTCCCACACGGTGGAGGAATCGGAAAGCGTTCGTTTTGAATGCCGTGTGGAACCCAAAGAAGACCCAAAACTTCGCATTGAGTGGTACCGTAACGGAAAACTTTTACCGTCTGGACATAGATACCGTACTGTGTACGATATGGGCTTTGTTTCGCTTGATATTTTGTACGTATATGCTGAAGATTCGGGTGAATATGTATGCCGTGCAGTCAACGACATTGGCGAAGACTTTACTAAGGCGACAGTATCTTGCAAACGTAAGACATACCAAAATATTAATATTCACAAACAAGCTTATATTGTAAGTGGCTGACTATTAATTATGTTTTTTACTATTATAGAATTACCAGATATTATCCTACAAAATCAAGTACCCCGAGGAATGAAAAAATCTGAAGCGCTAACGCAGATGGAAGCTACAATCAAGAAGTACACATCGGAAATATTTTTGACTGAAGATGATTTATATGACGCCGATAAAAAACAACCGCCACGCTTTGTTACACAAATTCAAAGCCAAACCACTTTAGTAGAAATGGAATCTACGAAGTTTGAGTGCCAGTTGTCACCTGTCGGTGATCCTAACATGAAAGTGGAATGGTTCTTTAATGGCAAACCTCTATTACACAGTAAGCAATGCTTTCATTAAATTCATAAGTAACCATGATATTTTTTTATTGTACTTATACAAGCATATAAAAATATTTAAAGTATTCTGATTATTTACCATTGTATTTGTTTTCAGAAAATCGATTTACTCCCATTTACGATTTTGGTTACGTGGCGATGAACTTTGGTTGGGTGTACCCTGAAGACAGTGGGGAGTACGTTTGCCGCGCAACTAACCTGTACGGCATGGACGAAACCCGAGCAGTTATTAAGACTGCTGGTAAACCAGGCATCGTTTATGATTCACAATTACCAAAACACATGAAGAGTATTGAAAAAATAAGAGAAATGGAAGCGGCCTGGCAAATGTGAGTGTTCTTGTAAATGGTTAAATAAGCCGACGGACTTAACACTAAATAAGTATTACCTTCATGCAAACCGAAATCCTTAATTCATTAATCATAATTTGTATTTAAGGGTACCTGAACAAGCGGCAGAGGAAACTAAGGCACGATCGCCACCTGTCTTCGTAAGCCGTCCTGAGCCAGTAACCGTTGAAGAAGGAGAATGGGCTCGATTCTGCTGTCGCGTTACTGGACATCCCAAACCTCGCGTGATGTGGCTGGTCAACGGCAACACTATTGTCAATGTAATATTTAAATTAAAATATACAAAGATGTTTTAATAAAATATAATGAGATAACTAATCAAAATATCATTATTTTAATTTCAGGGTTCAAGATACAAGCTCACCTACGATGGAATGTATCATTTCGATATACCAAAGACAAGGCAATATGATACTGGTAAAATTGAAGTAATTGCCAGAAGTTCAGCAGGTGAGGCGTTAGCTACGACCGAACTTAAAGTAATACCGAGACACGACGACTACAGAGGGGTACTGAAGAATGCTCCACGACGTAAGTCTTTCATACTTTTAGCTATACATATGATGCTTAATTTTGCATTTAACAAATTCCATAAGTTACAGTGTACTTTAATTTATATAAACCAGAATCTGCTTTTAAACTGCTCTAACATACATTACCAAACCACGCACACAAAAACAAACTGCTTAGGCACAATACCCCCAGCTTCCCATTACCCTCCCTCTCTCGTCCAAAAGGAGTGCAGCTAAATCAATTGCTTCTACAAGCTTTGCCATCGGATTCGGGGAGAGGTATGTTGTCAATTTTGTTAGATTAAATAAAAAACGGAAACTAATATATTTATTGGTTAATATGCAGCATGGTATGATGAAACAACACAATATCAGCGCTCTGAAACTGAATTAGAAAAAACCTTCGAGGAAAGACAAGTCTTGCAACGGCAGGGTGTTATCGACCACAGGCCTGAATTGAAACCTAAAGTTATTAAAGAACCGGAAACAGAATGGCAACAAACCGTAAAGAAGAAGAAGAGTGAAGAATATTACAATAAACTCCAAGAGCTAGAAAATGAGCAAGTTATTAAAGAGAGTCGATTTAGGGAATCAACTCATCAATATGCTATTCCTGGAGAAAAGATAGCAAGTACTTCTCTTGCTAAAGGCATGGCTCAAAGATATGAAGATACATTGTAAGTTTTATTTAATACTAAAAAGTTCATTTATAACGATCGTCAATAAAAATCGATATCATAATTATTATTTTTGTTACAGAGAACAAACGGAAGTGACTACAGAGCAGGTACAGAAGAAGGCTGCGCCTAAACCTAGGATTCCGGGTCCATCTGAGTCTACCGTACATGGAAAAGAAGTTCATGTTGCTAAACAGAAACAAATCCAGAAGGAAGTAGTTGGCGATACCGAAATCACACGTAAAATAACATCTACCGAAACAACCGAAATGGAACATAAGGCTCAAACTCACGAGAGAGTTGTGGAAGGACCCGTGAAACCCAGCAACCCTCCAGTTTTCACAAAGAAAATGCAACCTTGCCGTGTGTTCGAACATGAACAAGCCAGATTTGAAGTTGAGTTCGATGGGGAACCACTGCCTACGATTAAATGGTACAGGGAAAACTTCCCTATTAAGAATTCAGCAGACTTCCAGATCCACACATTTAGCACCAAATCGATTCTAATAATTAGGCAAGTCTTTGTTGAGGACTCTGCTGTTTTTGCTGCTGTAGCTGAAAACCGTGGTGGCACTGCTAAATGTAGCGCCAATTTGGTGGTAGAAGAACGCAGACGACAGGGCAGGGGTGGAGTCGCTCCACCAAGCTTCACATTAACTGCTCAAAACGTTAATGTAACGGCTGGACAACTAGTAAGATTTGATACCAAAGTAACTGGAACTAAACCCATCGATGTTTACTGGCTGAAAAATGGCAAGAAACTTCAACCAGATATCAGAAACAAGATTTTAGAAGAAGATGGTACATACACTCTTCTTATTCTTGAAGCTTATCCTCAAGATTCAGGAAAATACGAGTGCGTTGCTATCAATAGCGCTGGAGAGGCTCGATGTGATGCCGAATGCTCAGTAAATACTCCTGCTACCAAAGAAAAACCAAAACCTCAAACTAAAGCAGCCAACGCGCCTCCTGAAATAATTGAACCATTGAAAGATAAGGTTGTTGCTGAAGGCCAAGCTATAGAGTTTAGTTGCAAAATCGTTGGAAAGCCGGCACCAACCGTACAATGGTACAAAGGGGAAAAATTGATTAAGCCTTCTAAGTATTTCCAAATGTCTCGTACAGCGGACGAATATACTCTTCGTATCTCTGAGGCTTTCCCCGAAGACGAGGGAGATTACAAATGCGTGGCTTACAATTCAGCGGGTCGAGTAACTGTTGCTGCAAAGCTAAAAGTAACTCAGCCCGACCAGGCAGACAACTTGCCAACTTTAACACCCCTACGAGATCTAGTTGTTTATGAAGGGCAACCAGCTCAATTCAAAACTCACATTACCAGCAAAGTTAAGCCGACAATTCAATGGCTGCGAGAAGGTGCACTCATACCTGAAACGCCAGATTTCCAGGTAAATTATGCTTCTATTCTAATTTCTTACAAAAACTATCTACGATATAGCATAATTAGGTGATTGTGAAGCTCTCATAACTGAACCGGTGGTGATCTCATCTATCAATCTTCAGTTTGTAGACCAGCTGTATGCGCGCGCGTGTATTGAGATTACAGTTTTTTACTTTATCAAAAATAATATTATTAGATTAATTAATAAAAATCGCGACATACAGAATCCTTAAACTGACGACAAAATAAAAAAAAAATGTAATAATTATGACTAAATTTGTTCGTTGGTACTTTCAGATGATCCACGAAGGTAACAACGCTGTTCTGCTGATCGGTAACACCTACGAGGAGGATACGGGAACCTTCACTTGCCGGGCTACAACTGCCGCCGGCCAAGTCGAGACTTCGGCAAAGCTAGTCGTCAAAAGTAAGACATAGATACAGGCAGCGAGCTCGCGTCGCGCACTTTTAATCCATTAATGTAGTGTTTCTTTGTTTCATCTTTATATCACTTTGAGATCGGGTGAAAACTACTACATAGAGTTTAACTCTGAAAGTTGACAAGCGAGTTTAGTTACATATTAGGTAAAAATGGCTTTTTAATCGTAGCGGTTACCGCAATAACGACTTACGTCCGCTTTGAAGACACACCCCCATGATCACCATCTTGACAATATGACACAAACTACCGCGAGTGTACCTATCTATAGCCTACTTAATGCTGAACGACCTAAGCCCTGAGGCAACACGGGCAATTAGGAAACCCGCGCGATATTGCGACCACAACGCGCGCTGTGTACCTATCCTCAGCGGTGGAACGTAGCCTATATGAAAATCCATGTATTGAGTTTTCAGCTCTGTATGTTTTACCAAAGTACGTGATATGCTATTTCTAATTTGTACTGCTGTTAATTTACCTTGTCGGCTTTTAAACAAACTAGGTACTCATTACAAGATTTGGAAATCATATTACGTTTTAGTTCTACGATATTCTAAAATGGATATGCTTCATTTTAGAATTCGTTTATAAGTCATAAAGTTTCTTTTTTCCTATAAAAAAAAAACTATTTAATGTCTTGCTATTCTGATCATTATATTTTTTTCTATCCACACCAATTTTCTATTTTGATACGGGTAAAATTTTATTAGATATTTTGGTATACCTACTTATTACATATTGTATTTTTCTCTGAAATTTTTTAAGCCCTAAATACAATAATTCTCATATCTATCATGGAACTAATACGAGTACGTAGCATGATTCTTATATCCGTAAACGTTGTAATTTAAAACTACTTATAACACTGTGTAGAAATTGTATTGGTGTAATAGCACCGAACAAAGACTATGTGTCTTCTTCCTTATACTGTGGCAAAATAAATACAGAACTGAAAACTCAGTACCTACATTGGTTTTCATAACGAGCTAGGTGAACCGCTGGGTATACCCACCTACTACACATACACGCGCGCTAACCTAACATTTTATGCAAATCGACTCGACTGTAAATTTAACTTGTAGTACTATTTGGGCGAATTTCCGCATCTAACATCGCTGTATATTTAAGCTTTTTGTGTAAATAGTACCTAGTCATACCACGAGGCAGATGACAAGTGCAGATCAGCGAGCGTCGAGCAGGAGCCTCCAAATAGTTGGACACACGTAACTGTGATTAACATGAACACGAGACATTTTACGACTGTTTTGTTTTGCTTTTACCGCTACGATGTTTACTAAATGTAAATGTATACTTTGAACGATTATACTGTATATTAGATTAAATTGCGTTATAAAACAAAGACGCGTCTTTCGACAAAACATCAAATGTATTTTTCACCCAATACTCATTTATAATAATTATAAGCCTGCTAAAGTTTAATAAATAATAATTTATTTGGCCTTATTAACCATAGTTAGTATTAAAAAACGTTTTACGCTTTTTGTGTTGAGATCTGACCTGTGAATCTTATGCAAATGATTTCAGTGATGTCTATCTTTTAACAAAGGTCATTATTTCATTTGAAGCGCAGTTTATCATCAGTTAGTCATTGGATCTGGGACTTGCGTCAGCTTCTGTGGTCTTGGAGAACGATAAACTCTTTACATGTACATATATATAATAGACCACAAAGACGGCATCTCGTGAAGAAAAGTCCTAGCTTCAAGTTTAACCTTGTCTAAGCATGAATCATTGTTTGTATTGTCCGATTTTAGATTTTGGCATTATGTTTAAGATCAGTCACACCTAACACCGCTGCACGTAGCGTGCGGTGCTGCACCGCCACCTGATGTTACCTAACAGCTACGACTAACTTTGTCAGTGTCATGGCGTATTTATACATATAGCAATGTCGATGTCAAGGTTTGCGATAGTGGGTACAGCGGGCGCTGAGTGGGTCGTTCTCGCGGAGTACAAAGTTAATCGTGGTTGTATCTCGCCATGCCTAGTGCCTCTAGTTCCGCTGTCAACTCTTCTATGACAAAGAAACATAAAATTAGTGTACTAAGTCGCTCACCCTTGCGGCTCAGCACTGAACTACTTAAAGTACGCACGCATTACTTGCCTTGCCAGTTTCTATGTTTTGACAACACTGCCGATGTTGATGACCTAATTTTTTGCAAGTACAAATCCAAATTGAATGAGATTTTATAGTTTAACGTTACAGTGATCTTTTAACTTAGTTTGACTTAAGTGCACGATATTGTTAAAATTAAAAATGTGTTGTATGTTTCACCTAATTGTATTAAGTTATAGGCGTGGCGGTATTTTATGACTAAATTCGTATAAGCATATTTAATAATATATTTATGACTTAAAATTGTGTATGTTACCTTTATGTGAAAATGATTTAATAAATGCTATAAATTAATAATAATTTCGCATTATTCTATACACAACAAAACAATCTTCAAAACTTTCAAGTGTGAAATGCTTGTTAAAGCCGTAGGTAGAATAGAATTACAATCATCCTACATTAAACACGACGCACTTACACAAAGTGCCTGTTATCCATCAGACATGTTGAAACTAAATATTATTAAAACAAAGGCATATGTCGAAACCGCTCGTCGCTGAAAGCATATACCTTGATGGATAGCGAGGTCGCTTTGGTTGCTTTTTTTCATTCGACTGGCACAACTCTATCTAAACTTCTATTTTCTTTCTTCATGCCATCCAATTCTCAGTTGTGATTTAATTAGTCACTTGTTTTTCTTTGTTACTGTTGTAACTAAACAGTTGATTAACGATAACTCCTAGAGATTCTATAGTTATAAAACGCCAGTTAATAGATAGCGATAAAATGTTGAGTACAGTTTTATATCCTTATTTTAAAAATAAGTTTGACTAAGCTAGCATTTCATTATCAGATTTAAAAGTATTATAAAAAAAACATATTACAATAATTTTACACTTACTAGACAAAGAGACACACACTACACATTTAGGTACAGAACACATAAAACAATTAAGTGCATCTGATTATTTTGGCAACATTGGACGAATATTATCAATTTCGTAACTACGTAACGTAAATCGGAATCAAATCTGCAACAATAAGATGGATTTCAGGGAGACGCACACTGGATCTAAGGTGAGTCTAACGGTAAGTAACTAACCAAATAAAGACGTGAAGACAAATATGTACCGTCAACTAAAAGTGAAGGACATAAATAAATAAATATATAATAAGATATTAATACCTATAACTACTCATGGACTATGTACTTGCCGCAAAATTTTATAGTAGGATAGTAGAAGAGATTCTGTATCCATACAATTTCGATTGGACCATTTATAATTAGTATTCCTTACGATAGGCAACGGTACCTAGATGAATTTAATTTACTACCAATTTAATTAACTAACAAAAGAGAAAATTTATGAGGAACGATAAAAATATATATAATAGCGAAACTTGTGATGAAATTTTATCTTTGTAAGAGAAGATAAATATTTTCTTTAACTTCTAGCTTCATGTTGCTAGATTAGAATTCTTAGCTGCCAACCTGCACTACGCGTGCGTTGTAGACCATCAGGAAAACCCCCTCATTCTGAGAGAAGACCTTTCCCCATTAGAGGTAGGTCGCTAATAGTTATAAGGGAATGATGATGATGAATGGATTTGGTTTTTGTTATACTAAAATAAATTGGATTTCGTGTAAATTTAGTCTTAAGAGAAAGGAGAATAGTCTATTGAATAAATCAAATCAAAATCGTCTAAATCGGCTCATAAACAACAAAGGGGTTCGAAGATTTTAGCTTAGTGTGCCGTCCATATTTTTTTTTAGCTGACATAAAATATAAAAAGAACTTATTATTATAAGATAAAATCTTAAAGTCAATTAAATTATAGTTTACTACAATCATTCTTGGCAGTTCGAGTTTTTTTACAGTAGATATAAAAGAAAATCCCGAATCCAATAATACATAATAGTACCTAATTACTAATTTTGATGCCATTTAAAACTTTGCTATAAATTGGGAACATAACTCATTACAAAATTTTGTTCACGACATTTCTTGTTGATATTGCTGTCTGCTTTCGATCTTTGAAGATTTTATGAATCGCCGTTACTTTTTTTTTCCCAAAAAGGCGCCCGTATTTAGGCCAGGAGGCCACAGGGTTATATACCCTGTGGCCCATACCCTGTGTATAACTTTGAAGATTTTGGCGTTGGGTATATCCAAAATCTTCAAACCCCTTTATACACGAACAATAAAATACAGACAGATTGAGAACTTCTTCTGTTTTTGAAGAAGCAATTTTGTTTTTACTGCATTCTGCACTTAAATTGTTATAATTTTCAAGAATTACGGCCACTACAGCTTTGATTGCATCAACCTCCTCCCTTATGCAGTCAGAATTGTCGCCGTAGTTGCCGTAAGATGAAGTTACTGAGCGTCAGTGTCTTCTGTAGATGTCGAGGTATAAAAACTGTCTTCATCTAAGGATGCAAATACCACTCCATTAAAAAAGTACCTAGTAGGTACCTACTAAGCAATGGCCATGTCTAAATAAGAGTAGCTGCCATATCTAGTAACTTGCATTGTTAGTTCCTAAGATGATATCATATCTGTGCGTTGGGACTGCTAATATGTATTTCTCTTGGAGTCTCATTTAATGAGTGCTCCGAAATCGGTATCTACTCCAGTCAGTTCCTGATTTTGGATCTCAAATAGGGGTGTACTAATTTATTTAAATTAAATTTTTTAGAATTCGCAATGTGTTTCCCGCGAAAAGTACTTTTGTTTCGGTTCTTATTTTCGAAGGTACTTGCACATAATAGCGCTTTGATTTGTATTGCAATCTTTGGAGTTGACAAATCCTATATATGACCTATTACCCTAAACGCGTACATCTTCTCTGTTACGTCGTGGGTAATGAACGATTAATTAGGCAGGATCATAATTGCCTCGAAGTGTTATGGGGATTTTTCTATGAAACTACGTAGCAGCTCGGGTTTTGCTTTTGTGCCCGGACATTAACCAGCTTACCCCCTATTACCTACATGGGTCGAAAACACATCACCGAGTTGCATATGTATTAGTATAGCTTTTCACGAGTATGTCTGCCTAGCTTTTTGGGCAATACAGGCGTGTGATATGTTCCATCCTAACCTAGCGTGTCTCTTTATTTTGCTTCCAAATAAAATGTTCTTCCTTTCATGCTAAATAGAAATGAAATCTGAGTATTTCAACAAAATTAAAAACTCCAATATTAAATATTTTAATTGTTGAACTAATTTTAACTAGGTACTTAGGATAATTTATTAGGTATAACTTACCAGCACATCTGTGTCACCGAAAGGATTAGACAGAAGTCCTGTAATTTACACGTAGTTTTTCAGTACATTTAAAGGATGTTTTTAAATTGATTGGAACAATTATTTTTCCAACATTTACGTCTGCCAAACTACAGGACAGTTTGACACCGGTTCTCTACGCTACCACTAATCCAAATCTGAATAATAGGTTTTTTTTACTTTCGAACCCAGATCCTCAGACTCACCTCCTGCAAACTCTAGTTCCGACTTTATTGATATAAAAAAATCGAATGTGCTTAAATTTAGTTGGTTTTAATTCTTTTAAAATTAACTAAATGTAAGGTATATCTACAAATCGCCTAACATTTAGCAATTACCATGTCCAGATTCTAGTTAAAAAGTAAAAAACAAGCTCTTTAATATCACTATAATATTTGTTCATAGAAGTTTACGAGTGTACTAAATACCAAAATAACGAAAACTAAATAATTCATAACACCTACTTCATTACGTTGAAACTCGTTAAATAGTTTAGGCTGTACAGCATGCCATATAAAAAAAAATTAAAAATTTGTTCCAAAGTTAAAAATTAAGAATGTTCAATTTCAAAATTACAGTACCCCCGAAATAAAAACTCGCGTAGAAGTTATCCGCAAGTATTTTTGCCGTGGTAAATTTTTTCTTTTTTTTTGCAAAATTATCGAATCGTCCTTACTGATGATTCGCTAATTTTGCATATGAATACTTAATTATATTATTTGTCCAGTGCGACTGTTCGTAATAGCTAACTTCAGACGCGTGTTTTTATTTAGTAGTTTAGGCGGATACTGTATCACTATTGGGTCAACACATGCACAGTTGGGTGACATTTTGAAAAAAATAACATTAAATGGTTGTAATAGTAAAAGGTACCTTTTAGTGTAATTTCTAGTACCAGTGTTTTGCTCCATTATTTTTACTTCAGATAAATCTTTATTCAGGATAACATAACATACCACCACAGCTGTATTTCCCGAAGGGTTAGGCGGAGGTGTACGCCCAAAGTTTCAACGGTATTTTAGGTCCCATGTAATAGGGAGCGAGCTTTGCCATTAATAGTCACACGTAAAAAAAACGTAAAGCGTTTACTCGGGTTTCTGTAAGTCCACTTTTATCATGCGTACCACTAAGATATGGAATGCACTTCCCTAGTGGGTCTTCCCTGATATAATATAATCTGGGTGTCTTAATAATTGAATAGACGCGACAAATTAAAGTAAACCAATGATTCTATGTGTAACAAAGAATATTTAGAACACGTGAAAAATAATTATAGGTACTTTTTTTGTATTTTAAATAGAGTTTGGTAACGTCTCATGCGCCTCTACTGCTAAGTACTTTTCTCGTGGAGAGAAAAAAATAGATAAATTATAGTACATTCAAAGCGTTAATAGTTCACATAGTATCTATCTGCATAATTAATTGATCAGGCGCGCCGCGCGAATATTTTGATAATTGTATCAATTTATTTTATGTGTTTTTTTTTTAGTTAAATACCGATAATTCGTGCCTACCTGAAGAAAATAGCTTAGTTTGCACCATCGAAGATAAGAAATAAGTTTTGTTTATTAGACCATTTACCTAAATTACATTTTAAAATGATTAAGTAATGGTTCCTGGACCTCCCATTTCCATTTGTTATATGTTTTCAAAATCAGCCTGTATATCACGAGTGAATCGGTTTCTTCTGGGCAAGCGCGCTCCATCATAGTATCGCTTAACATCAGGCGAACTGGTGGTCAAGCGCCTAGACTTCAAGTTAGATAATTTGTGTAAACTTTATATTGCATTAAGTAATTGGTTCTGTATGACACCTTGAAGGATTTCTGTAATAATAGGTGGGGGAAAAAGTTTCTTCGCATTTAATATGAACACTCAAGACATTTTTTTTTCAAAGTTAATTTACATTTAATTATAATATATATGTACCATTTTGCTCAACAACTTTTTGCCATCTTGTGGGTAGTGACATGATCCCATTGTTGTAGAAATTTTGGGACTTCTGATCAAAAAAACGTGACAAGTAGTTTTGGCAGTCCTCTCTTGATGTTAACCTGACACTGCCTAAAGAATTCTGATGAGATCGAAACAGGTGGAAATCTGAAGGTGTAAGGTCAGGGCTATATGGCGGATGCATTAACACCTCCCAGCCAAACTCTCTTAATTTTTGCTGAGTGGCGAAAGATGTGTGTGGTTATCGTGATGAAAAACCACACCCTTTCTATTGATCAATTCCGGCCGCTTTCTCCGAATTTCTTGCTTTAATCTCATCAATTGTGGGCGGTAAAGATCCTAATCGATGGTTCTGCCTGGCGGTAAAAGCTCATAATTAACAATGCCCTTCCAATCCCACCATACACACAGCATCACCTTATTGCGAGTTGCCACAGTCTGTGAAGCCTGACCGACCTTTGACCATGACCTTTTTCGCACGTTCTTGTCGTACGTGATCCACTTTTCATCACCAGTTATAAATCTCTTTAAAAACGGTTCAGTTTCATTACGTCTCAATAAAAAATCGCAAATGAGTACACGGTTCAGGTTTCTTTCAGTGAGCTCGTGTGGCACCCAAATATCGAGCTTTTTTGTAAACCCAGCATTTTCAAATGGGTCAAAACTGTTTTGTGGTCAATCCCCAGTTCTACAAGCTACGTCGTAACTACTGATATGCCGATCATGCTCCACTTTTTCAAAAATTGCGTCAATTTTATCTGTAACAGGGCGACCAGAGCGACATGCATCTTTAACATCAAAATTCCCGGATTGAAAACGCTTAAACCAACTTTGTGCTACTCTTGCTGACATTGCATTAGGTCCATAAACGTCACAAATTTTTTTCGCGGCTTGCGTTCCATTTTTCCTCTTTTTGTAATAAAACTTTAAAATGTATCGAATGTCTTCATTAGATTCACTCATTTTTACAGAAAGAAAAACAAATGAAAAATAGCGGAAAACAAATTTTTACTAAATTGTTTCTTTTTTTTAAATGTTACTTTTTTAATGTTATCAATATCAGCCCAAACCACTGGAAGGATCGGGCCGCAATTTAACATGCAGGTAGATGTTATGACGTAGGCATCCCCTAAGAAAGGATTTTGATACTTTCTACCCCCAAGGGGATAAAAAAGGGATGAAAGTTTGTATGAAACTTTGTCAATTTTAAGCCGATCGGGCTAAGACTTTGCATGCATATGACGTAGGCATCCCCTAAGAAAGGATTTTGATAAATTGGATGAAAGTTTGTCTATCTAAATATAAATATATATAAAACTCAAAGGTGACTGACTGACTGACATAGTGGTCTATCAACGCACAGCCCAAACCACTGGAGGGATAGGGCTGAAATTTGGCATGCTGGTAGATGTTATGACGTAGGCATCCGCTAAGAAAGGATTTTGATAAATTCTACCCCCAAGGGATTAAAATAGGGGATGAAAGTTCATATGGAACAAAGTAACTATTCCACGCGGACGAAGTCGCGGGCAAAAAGCTAGTAATAATATATAAATACAGGTGTATGAGAGAACTATACAGTTTCTAGACAGAAACAAAGACATTAATTGTGATAATATTAATTGCATGTAGGCTTAAAAACGGGTTCATGGTTCACTTAATAGATGTAATCCTTAGGGTCTTAATGAGTTTACAAGAAAATAAGTATTGAATACAGTTTATCAAGTCAGTTTATCAGTTTATAAAGGTATTTCTGAACTAGATGATAACTATACCAATCCTAGTAAAATACCTAAGTAATAAGATCTGGTAATAATATCATCATAGCCGACTACGAATCAGACAACGCTGAGTCCAATATGCATAGGTAGACGATGAGGCGCTTTGATGAGGTTACCAAATACGTATAATGTATCATTATCAGTATCAAGTTTGTAATGTGTACTTTCCCCTGAGTGAAACATAGTAGGTTCTTTATACTTTTCCTACGAGGAAGGATATAAAAATAAGTAGGTATAATGAAAATAATTAGGGCTGCCTTTGTGAGACTTTCATTGCATATGGATACCTAGTCATAGGTGCTTAGTCTTATCATTAAATATATGGCATACTTATATAAATATTTTGATGATAAGCTATATCGTTTAGCACTATTAACTTAATTCTATTTTGTAAGTTACAAATATAAAAATCAATAACAAAACCCGCGCACCGCAATCTCGCGCGCGACACTCATTCTTAATTTGAACTTTTTTATTCTCTACTACCTCAGCTGTGTCACCATGAACATGAAGGTTTGTTGTCATAATTTGAACAAAAATACATAAATTATCAAGTAAAATTCTTGATCGAAATTCAAACAGCCTTTTGGTGAACATTCAATATTTTATCTGTACCTAAGTATTAAAAAAAACAAAATAGGTCAAAAATGGATTTCAAACAACTTTCCAGCCCTAGGGTTGAAAAATGCTACTTTCTACACCGGTATTAGAGTAGTAATAGGTCATTTTCCGAGCAGGTGGAGTATAAAATATTTTACTATTTGGAAATACTAAACAGTAAACACTAATAATGTCAGCTTTCGCTTCTGTAGCCTACTCATAAACAGAGTGACTATGAAAACATGCGATAAATCGAAATGGGAGGTTCAGTAACCGTTACTTATTAATTTTATGAAGCAAACTAAACTATTTCTCTTCAGCAATGCATACATTTATCGGTGTCTAAACTGATAGTTTACAACATAACGACAGTTGGTCGTGAAATTGTGAGTACTTAAGTGAAGAAAAAAACGGAAGAAACTCTCGAATTGGTTTAATTGGGTCGTCGGTCTGGTGGTTTGCCGTAAAACGGTCTGCGGTCTGGTGATTTGAAAATGCATATAAAATGCATATTTATTTCACTGAACCTTTCCCTAGGTTGACATTGAGAACGCAGATCACACTTAACCAAATTGACTCATGGCAATCATGTTTTAAAAACTGTGTACGTATTTTAGTTTTCCCAGTTAAGTAAAAAATATTTTAAGCTAATTTTACGCAAAACTAAAATAATAAATAACTACGTATAAAAAATATTTCTATTATTGTCATCATCATCTTAGTTTTATCCTAGTCTTTATCCAACTATTTTGAGGGCATTTCAACACTTAATACTTAATACTTATTAGTTGTCCGGTTTGTCGTGTTTCTGTCTACAATAACAATTTTCATAGGTGTTCTTATGACAGCCGAGGATCTAACGTGCTCTTCGAGGCACGGAAGGATTTGTTAGACATTAGTAGTCTGACCGCGACAAGCTCAGTTTAACCTTACAGATTTTACGGCAGAGAAACCAAAGACCTATTTAAATTAAATTTAAAAAAGGCGTCTTTGCAAAGGTGGAGCATTTCTCAACGCGTCTGTATAACTTATTAAATTTTGTTTTTTATTAATTTATAGGTAGTATATATAGTTCGATTGATATACATTACCTCATAGTGTGTGTCTACACTTTGTACACCCACAAATTTCAAGTTAATGTTTTATGTTTAAAAAAGAATCTATTACCTCGTGATTGGCGATATCATTCTGAATGCCTTTAGCGGTTGTCATAGTTGTAGCGCAAACGTAAACGGCTACGCCATACTCCACTGTTAACCACTGTCCATCATTTGTATGCTACTTGTCTATAGTGGTAAGCACAGCAGTAGTGCTGTGCGTGCTCTGAAAAATAATATTTTGATTGATCTTACCTTATAGTTAGTACAAGCAGCTCGCACAGGCAAAAAACAAAATATCTAGGCCTGGTTCCCACGACCAAGGGAATAACATAACATAATCAACCCATTATTCTGTCCCACTGCTGGGCACGGGTCTCCTCTCAGAATCAGAGGGATTAGGCTATAGTCCATCACGCTGGCCTAGTGCGGGTTGGCAGACTTCACACGCCGTCGAGAAAATCTCTCAGGCATGCAGGTTTCCTCACAATGTGTTCCTTCACCGTTTAAGCGCGTAATAATTAACTGTTTAATATGCACATGACTTCGAAAAGTCAGAGGCCTTGGGTTCGAACTCGAGACCTTTGACTTAGCAGTCTAACGGTCATACCACTAGGCTATCAGTGCTTTTGAGAAAAAGGGATTATTTCTTCATAATCAACAGAAAATTTTATTATCTGTTGATTATGATTTTCCGCTTAGCTTTAATGGACATAGTAGTTTGAACTGCCTGAGACAATTCAAGAGACTGATAACTGAATAACAAACATGTGAAGAGGTTTTTATCCTAAAATAGTAAAACTAGTTTTAGTTGAATTTCTGTTTCGTTCCTCTGATTGTTTTTATTGAAAGCATACGATAGAGCACTTCACTATTGCGATTACCTGTAGGTCATTAGGCACCTACAGGTAATCAGTTAAGTGCGGCAATAATTTAGGTAGGTAATAATAAGTTTTAAAGTAGCTCCGTCACAAATCACTGGGAAATTTGTATTTTAAAGGTCAAAATATTTGAACCGTGTATTTTGAAAGTACCAATTACCCTATTGCTGTTTTAATTATATCGCGTTTATGGTTTCTTATATTTTTATTGAATCACTAATTTTTACTACCAAAACGTAAAGGGTAGTGCTTTTTAAAAAAAACTAAGTAGTACGTATATTATGATTTGTTATATTCATGGATAAATTAAAAACACAACAGTCGATAAAGGTTTAATGCAGTGCGTCAGTTCGTCAACAAATTGAAATTACAAATTTTTTATGTGTTGAAATTACTATTTTTTTATTTACATATAAAAAATTAGTAATTTCAATTGGTTAGTTATTTTATTGTTCTTTATATTTATTTATTAGTTTTGCAAACGAAATGAAAACTATGAATGAATATATTTACATTGTTCAAATTGCGTTTTATCGAAGACTTATTGCGTCTTCGATAAAACGCAATTTGAACATTGTAAATGTGTGTAAATATACTGTATTAATAATATACAGACAATTTTTTTAATTCATGAAGTATCTTATATTTGTTATTATCTTATTTTTCAGAATCCCGTAAAACGATACGCAAGACTACTCATGACAAGACAGATGTTAACATTTTAAGTAACGAGGAAGTAGATATTGCACAAGTTAGTAAGTCATTATATCAATCCACTGAAGAAAGTAACATGCTAAAAGTTCAAAACGTCCAAGATGTACATACAAAAAAATTGGTTGCGCCTTGGCGTAAACAAAGACAATCAGAATCATTGCAAGAAACAGAAGAAAATACTCTGCAGGTCAAACACTGGAGAAAAACAAAACCGGATACGAAGTCCACTTTTTCTGAAAATAAGTTGGTAATTGAAGACACTTCTATTTTAAAAGTACAGGAAAGCACTGAAACTAGTACTGACAATAAGGAAACATTAGAAGTTAAATCTTGGAGAAAGCCACGTTCTAAAGATACACCTAAAACTGAAATTAGTGAATCATTGGAAACAGAAGATATCAGTACTCTCGAAACGCGGATAAAAGTAGATGAAAATGAAGATAAACGTTTGGAAACCAAATCCTGGAGGAAACCCCGACTTGAAGACAAAAAAGCTGAAACTCTATCGACTGCAGAAGATATTACAATGTTGCAAACGGACAAAGAAGAAGAAAAGAAAATTCGGCGACTAGTCCGTGTTGATGAAAATAAACCTTCTAGTAATGAAGAAAGAAGAGATTCAATTCCATGGACTCATGAAAGTATTAAATTGCGACCTACAAAGGTTGAAAAAGCTCCTATTATGAAAGAAAAAGTAGAAGATGTGATGTTAAGGCAGGTAAGAAAAGGATCAGTTATATTGACACAAGAAGAAGATACAGCTATATTAAAAATAAAGGGCAAAGAAGAAGTTGTGCTCAAACCGTTTCCAAAACAAAAGGCTCCCGAAGAAGAAAAACCAGAAGAAATCAAACTAAAGCCTACAAAGAAGGAGAAACTTGCTGAAGAAGCTAAGCCAGAAGAGCAAAAATGGCCGGTAGGCAGAAGGCACCCGAAGGAAGACGAACCTAAGGAAGAAGTTGTCCTCAAGCCGATTCCAAAGCAAAAAGCACCTGAAGAAGAACAACCAGAAGAAGTCAAATTGAAGCCTGTCAAAAAGGAGAAGCTTGTTGAAGAAGCTAAGCCCGAAGAGCCGAAGTGGCCAACAGGCAAGAGGCGTCCGAAGGAAGAGGAACCTAAGGAAGAAGTTGTCCTCAAACCAGTTCCGAAGCAAAAGGCGCCCGAGGAAGAACAACCAGAAGAAGTCAAACTAAAACCTGTCAGAAAGGAGAAACCTGTGGAAGAAGCTAAGCCCGATGAGCCCAAGTGGCCAACTGGCAGAAGGCGTCCGAAGGAAGAAGAACCTAAGGAAGAAGTTGTCCTCAAGCCAGTTCCGAAGCAAAAAGCGCCTGAGAAAGAACAACCAGAAGAAGTCAAAGTAAAGCCTGTCAAAAAGGAAAAGCTTGTGGAAGAAGTTAAGCCCGAAGAGGCCAAGTGGCCAACTGGCAAGAGGCGCCCGAAGGAAGAAGAACCTAAGGAAGAAGTTGTTCTCAAGCCGATTCCGAAACAAAAGGCCCCCGAGGAAGAACAACCAGAAGAAGTCAAAATGAAGCCTGTCAAAAAGGAAAAGCTTGTGGAAGAAGCTAAGCCCGAAGAGGCCAAGTGGCCAACTGGCAAGAGGCGCCCGAAGGAAGAAGAACCTAAGGAAGAAGTTGTTCTCAAGCCGATTCCGAAACAAAAGGCCCCCGAGGAAGAACAACCAGAAGAAGTCAAACTGAAGCCTGTCAAAAAGGAGAAACCTGTGGAAGAGGCTAAGCCCGAAGAGCCCAAGTGGCCAACAGGCAGGAGGCGCCCCAAGGAAGAGGAACCTAAGGAAGAAGTTGTACTCAAGCCAATTCCGAAGCAAAAGGCTCCCGAGGAAGAACAACCAGAAGAAGTCAAACTGAAGCCTGTCAAAAAGGAGAAACCTGTGGAAGAGGCTAAGCCCGAAGAGCCCAAGTGGCCAACAGGCAAAAGGCGTCCGAAGGAAGAAGAACCTAAGGAAGAAGTTGTACTCAAGCCAATTCCGAAGCAAAAAGCGCCCGAGGAAGAACAACCAGAAGAAGTCAAAGTAAAGCCTGTCAAAAAGGAAAAGCTTGTGGAAGAAGCTAAGCCCGAAGAGGCCAAGTGGCCAACTGGCAAGAGGCGCCCGAAGGAAGAAGAACCTAAGGAAGAAGTTGTTCTCAAGCCAATTCCGAAACAAAAGGCCCCCGAGGAAGAACAACTAGAAGAAGTCAAACTGAAGCCTGTCAAAAAGGAGAAACCTGTGGAAGAAGCTAAGCCCGAAGAGCCCAAGTGGCCAACAGGCAGAAGACGTCCGAAGGAAGAAGAACCTAAGGAAGAAGTAGTACTCAAGCCGATTTCGAAGCAAAAGGCCCCCGAGGAAGAACAACCAGAAGAAGTCAAACGGAAGCCTGTCAAAAAGGAGAAACCTGTGGAAGAAGCTAAGCCCGAAGAGCCCAAGTGGCCAACAGGCAGAAGGCGTCCAAAGGAAGAAGAACCTAAGGAAGAAGTAGTACTCAAGCCGATTCCGAAGCAAAAGGCCCCCGAGGAAGAACAACCAGAAGAAGTCAAACTGAAGCCTGTCAAAAAGGAGAAACCTGTGGAGGAAACTAAGCCGGAAGAGCCCAAGTGGCCAACAGGCAGGAGGCGTCCGAAGGAAGAAGAACCTAAGGAAGAAGTTGTACTCAAGCCGATTCCGAAGCAAAAGGCTCCCGAGGAAGAACAACCAGAAGAAGTCAAACTGAAGCCTGTCAAAAAGGAGAAACCTGTGGAAGAAGCTAAGCCCGATGAGCCCAAGTGGCCAACAGGCAGAAGGCGCCCGAAGGAAGAAGAACCTAAGGAAGAAGTAGTACTCAAGCCGATTCCGAAGCAAAAGGCCCCCGAGGAAGAACAACCAGAAGAAGTCAAACTGAAGCCTGTCAAAAAGGAGAAACCTGTGGAGGAAACTAAGCCGGAAGAGCCCAAGTGGCCAACAGGCAGGAGGCGTCCGAAGGAAGAAGAACCTAAGGAAGAAGTTGTACTCAAGCCGATTCCGAAGCAAAAGGCTCCCGAGGAAGAACAACCAGAAGAAGTCAAACTGAAGCCTGTCAAAAAGGAGAAACCTGTGGAAGAAGCTAAGCCCGATGAGCCCAAGTGGCCAACAGGTAGAAGGCGTCCGAAGGAAGAAGAACCTAAGGAAGAAGTTGTACTCAAGCCGATTCCGAAGCAAAAGGCCCTCGAGGAAGAACAACCAGAAGAAGTCAAAATGAAGCCTGTCAAAAAGGAAAAGCTTGTGGAAGAAGCTAAGCCCGAAGAGGCCAAGTGGCCAACTGGCAAGAGGCGCCCGAAGGAAGAAGAACCTAAGGAAGAAGTTGTTCTCAAGCCGATTCCGAAACAAAAGGCCCCCGAGGAAGAACAACCAGAAGAAGTCAAACTGAAGCCTGTCAAAAAGGAGAAACCTGTGGAAGAAGCTAAGCCCGAAGAGCCCAAGTGGCCAACAGGCAGGAGGCGCCCCAAGGAAGAGGAACCTAAGGAAGAAGTTGTACTCAAGCCAATTCCGAAGCAAAAGGCTCCCGAGGAAGAACAACCAGAAGAAGTCAAACTGAAGCCTGTCAAAAAGGAGAAACCTGTGGAAGAGGCTAAGCCTGAAGAGCCCAAGTGGCCAACAGGCAAAAGGCGTCCGAAGGAAGAAGAACCTAAGGAAGAAGTTGTACTCAAGCCAATTCCGAAGCAAAAAGCGCCCGAGGAAGAACAACCAGAAGAAGTCAAAGTAAAGCCTGTCAAAAAGGAAAAGCTTGTGGAAGAAGCTAAGCCCGAAGAGGCCAAGTGGCCAACTGGCAAGAGGCGCCCGAAGGAAGAAGAACCTAAGGAAGAAGTTGTTCTCAAGCCAATTCCGAAACAAAAGGCTCCCAAGGAAGAACAACCAGAAGAAGTCAAACTGAAGCCTGTCAAAAAGGAGAAACCTGTGGAAGAAGCTAAGCCCGAAGAGCCCAAGTGGCCAACAGGCAGAAGGCGTCCAAAGGAAGAAGAACCTAAGGAAGAAGTAGTACTCAAGCCGATTCCGAAGCAAAAGGCCCCCGAGGAAGAACAACCAGAAGAAGTCAAACTGAAGCCTGTTAAAAAGGAGAAACCTGTGGAAGAAGCTAAGCCCGAAGAGCCCAAGTGGCCAACAGGCAGAAGACGTCCGAAGGAAGAAGAACCTAAGGAAGAAGTAGTACTCAAGCCGATTCCGAAGCAAAAGGCCCCTGAGGAAGAACAACCAGAAGAAGTCAAACTGAAGCCTGTCAAAAAGGAGAAACCTGAGGAAGAAGCTAAGCCCGAAGAGCCCAAGTGGCCAACAGGCAGAAGGCGTCCGAAGGAAGAAGAACCTAAGGAAGAAGTTGTACTCAAGCCAATTCCGAAGCAAAAAGCGCCCGAGGAAGAACAACCAGAAGAAGTCAAACTGAAGCCTGTTAAAAAAGAGAAACCTGTGGAAGAAATTGAGCCTGAAGAGCGTAAGTGGCCAACTGGTAAAAGACGCCCTAAGGAAGAAGAACCTAAAAAAGAAATTGTTCTTAAACCTATTCCAAAGAAAAAAGCACCTGAGGATCAAAAACCAGAAGAACTTGATTTAAAACCATTGACAAAGGAGGAACTATTACAAGAAGTTAAACCTGAGGAATTGAAGCCAAAGAGGCGTCCTAGTGAGGAGAAACCAAAAGAGGATATGGTTCCTAAACCAATCCATAAGCAAAAAGTCCCCGAAAAAGAAAAGCCTGAAGAAGTACAAAGCAGACCCAAAGAAACACAGAAAATTAAACATGAAACGTCAGTGGAAGAAACCGTGGTAGAAGAAACGACTGACATTGAAAGAAATGAGCCGACACAACAAACTGAAGTTGAGGAACAAATTACTACTGTTGTCAAACGAAAACAAATTAAGAAAAAGATCCAGAAGGGTGAAAAGAAAGGTAAGCACCTTAGATAAAGTTTTTTACGATATTGAATTTGGTTAGGGCAGATATCCGTTATTAGAACAACAACTTTTAATTGTATATTGTAAGCAGATGCATGGTTACCTCCATTACTGTATCTAACAAACGCAATGTACATACCTAATTATATTATAAAATATCTGATTTAATTCCAAGTATTACAGAACCTAGCTTGGTGGAAGACTTTAGAATTTTCATTGTAATTTTTTAAATCATAAAGAAGAGGTGTTTTGAAATGTTTTACATAATTCTGTTTCTTTTGCTTTTACCTAATGTCTTCTATCTAGAATTTTAAGTAAACCTGTGTATTACTACAGATCCAAGAATATCACTAATTTTTAATACACTTTATTTAACTGAGTATCATGTTAAGACGCGTCTTTGATTTTAAGGTATCACAATATACATATTATAATTACTATAAAATTATAATCAAATAGTAAAAATATCAGTGGTTGGAGCTTTTTTTGGTTTTGCCAAAGTTTTTTTACAAAAATTAACTGGTATAATATTTTACAGAGGTGGGACCTTTCATAATTCAGTCAATTAAGGCCATGAACTTAATGGAAAATAGCACATTAGATTTGACTGTTATGTATGAGCCTGCGGATGATACCAAAGTGATGTGGTATCGCAACAATCAACTCCTCGAACCAAGTGACGACTGTGTGATTGTTACTGAAAACGGGCTATCAACATTAAAAATACAAAAAGTAGATAAAAAGAAAGTAGGAAAATATGAAGTTGTCGTTGAAAAAAATAACGTGGTTGCAAAATCAGCAAGTTCCGTTAAACTGCTGAAATCACTTAATGAAGATCAGATTTTACCACCAGTTTTCATTAAACCTATTCAACCAAAAATGGTTATTTTAGGGGAGATAGTTTTACTAGAGGCGGAAGTTACATCAAGTCCAACCGCCTCATTTCAATGGTTCATAGACACAAGAGAAGTAACCACATATGCTAAACAAAACAAATTAACTAACATATATGTAACAAACAGGAAAAATGTATCATGCCTATGCATTGAAAATATCAGCAAAGATTTCTTAGGAGTCATTACATGTAGAGCAGAAAACTTTGCAGGATCTGTTTCATGTTCTGCTTCACTGCTAGAACAAGAAGATAAAGAATTTGAGGGGCAAGCGCCAATAATCATTACTCCTTTAGAATCTTTAATTATTATGGATGGGGAACCAATTAAACTTTCTTGTAAAATCAAGGGCAAACCTTGGCCACAAATAGATTGGTATCATAACGGTACACCCGTCCAACGAGCTAGAGATATAACAGTCGCTCGACAAGAATCAGGCTTATCTGAATTATGCATAAAAGAAGCTTTCCCTGAAATGTCAGGAGTATACTCTTGTGTAGCTACAAACGAATTTGGAAGTTGTAACTGCGAATGTACGGTTGAAATTGAAGGTAGCAGTGAAAATTCTACTTTCATCATTGCATGTGAATTAGTTTGCATGTTCTTAAATTTGAAACAGAGTGTATGAACTTTCGGAATTATTTACCTCGAATACTTTTCACTTAATTATCATAATTCTTTCAAATTTGCCATGCATCTGTAGAACATCAAAATTTTAAGTTTTAAATTTAATCCATACTGTAATGATACTTAATGTAATGATAAGTTTAATTTTGGAGCGGGGTAATCATAAAATGAGGGCTAGTTTTGCCGTTACTGCGTCTATAAATGTGATACCCAAATGATATATTTGTCACATAAAATTGTAACTTGACTGTTAGTTGTTATACATTAAATTATTTTGTTAGTGAGCTTCGTGAATGTTAACTGCGTCGCATCATGTCGGTGTATAATTCCTTTCATCTAAGTATGATTAGAGTTGACTAAACCAAACACAATTTGACATTCTTAATAACACATTAACGGGCAAAGTGTGAAACTTGAACACTGCACAGGAATTATACACACTAAAAAATTAAAAATAAAGATTTTTTAATGTTAAATTTAATGACCTATTTATTTTTCTAGCTTATGAGTATGTTCCAAGTGCTTCGGAAGAAGATATCCTGAGCGATGAGGTAAAAAGATTTCGTAGTTCAAGAATTGATAATATCTAATACTTATTTAATTTATCACTTTTCATTGTAAACTAGAACAACGTAACACATTATTTTACAGAAAACGAGTGACATTGAGGAATTTGCCCCACGCATCGTAAAAGCATTACCAACAGTCGTTGCCACTACAGAAGGTGAACTAACCAGGTTCGGATCATGTATATTTTATACTTGAGGTTGGATGTATCAAAGGAATTGTTAAAATGAGAATAAATGTTTTATTCTAGTTTTTCTAGTACGATAGGTGCAATGGTACCTTCATCATATTAACCAAATGGAGTTAAATCCAGATCACGCAACGTACGGTTTTTTACTTAACTTTGATTATACCCGCACAACTTCCCCATATCAGTCACGTTTATGAACACTAGCCTGATGAGGCGTTGCTGCATTTGAATATAATAACTTAATCTGATGAAATCGTCTGATGGAAGTCGCAAGCCGCATTTGGTTAAACTGGTAACCGGCCTGAAGATAGGAGGGTAATACTTAGTATAACTTAAGTTTATTAAATACTTCTGTTTTTTAAGGTTCGTTGCAAAGGCTATTGGCATGCCCAAACCTCAAGTGAGGTGGCTTAAGCAAGGGGAGGAATTAATTCAGTCACAAGAATATCAAATCGAGGAAATGGAAGATGGTACATCGGTACTAATTATACCTGAAGTATACCAAGACGATACCGGGGAAATAGTATTTGAAGCATTTAACCCATTGGGAGTTACTCAGACAATTGCAGCTCTATCAGTTGAAAGTAAGTGCTTTAACGTGCATTTTAAAAACAAATAAAGTAAAATAATGTTTAAAGGTACATTTTTAATAATTACCATTTTTATGCTTACAGTTTCAGGAGTACACAACCTAAAAGAGCTTGTATCATTTATATCATTTCGTTCTTATTTCCCAGACACTTCCTTTACCCCAAACCTGTACTGACATGCAATATACTGTTTACACCAAACACTTTTATATAACGCTATTTAATAAAGTGACATATAGAGCAGTTACTTGCAGCAGATTTATATGTATATGGAGATTGGCTTCAACGAGTCAAACTTTTAGCTGTAACTACGTACCCTTGAAATATCTTTGTGCGTCTGAAGAAATCCGCAAGTCGTTTTGCCGTGGTAACAAATTGTGGCAGCAATATTTTTTTATGGTGTAGGATGGCAAACGAACTGACGGATCGCCTGATGGTAAGCGATAACCGCCGCCCATGGACACCCGCAACACCAGAGGAGTCACAAGTGCATTGCCGACCTTTTAAAAGGGGATTGGGCCTCCGGTAATCTCACTCACTCGGCGAAACACAACGTAAGGGTTGTTTAACGCCGGTTTTCTGTGAGGCCGTGGTATCACTCCGGTCGAGCCAGCCCGTTCGTGCCGAAGCATAGCTCTCCCACGTATAAAATGAGTTAATTTTAAATTTGAATATAAAAACTCGGTGTAAAGACAGTTGGGGCCGTAAATGTTTCGCATTCGTGATTGTTGTCCTTACTGATTTTAATATTTTTCAATAAGAACACAACTTGCTTCAAACGCGCGCTGTTATTTCGGGTGTAGTGTACTTGGTTAGCTGATGCAAGTTTTAGAAACCTGTGCAATAATAATCGAAGTATTTTGTAAAGGTATTCGCATCAGTTTGAACGCTGAATTTTTTCGTTTCATCTAGCCTGTTCTCTGATAAATTACTCTCTCATATTGATAAATATATCAGAATTTTGTAATATGTTAGTAAACATATTTTTATAAATCTTAAAGGTATAATTGGAACTAAGGAATACCGGAAACCAGAATGGGTAACGCACATGGAGGAACTACAAGCCGCGTTAAAAGGTTTGTCATAATATTCTCATGCTAATATTCTATATGCTTTACTTATAAGTTACAACCACAGTTCATCGCAAACTTCATTATTTTAGTTATAAGAATTGAGTTTTTTTTCTAAATCTTGCTAGAATTTTCTCCTGTATCATGAGTGCGTTTACGAACACAAATTCTTACATACACACACGCTCAGACCCGGAACAACTACCTACAGATCATATAAATATTTGCTTATTAAAATATTTTATTTTTAATGGAAGTTAATGTTGTCGAATTTATTTGTTGTTTCAGCAACTCAGTCGGTACCTACTTTTGTGAAAGATATATTAGGTGAACGGGTTGATGAAGAGGAAACTGTTACTTTCGAAGCTTTATACAGTGGAAATCCAACCCCAGGTATATGCCCCACATTAATGTTGTCGGAATTTGTGCGTTTAAACTTAGTGGATATCTGCATTAATCTATACAGAAGTGAAGATAATTTACAGACAGCACTGTTACTAATGGGTTATAACTTCTGTTTCTGATTACTTACTTTCAATTAAACATTGCCGTTATGTGCTTGCTTCTAAAGTAGTAAGAAATAATATTAGATATTCTAATATTGGTTTCGGTCAGATCATAACGTAGTAAAATTATTAATTCTGTGGGTAAAAATTTAGTTGTTTTAAACGTTTTATAATCATATAAAAATAGTAATTAAAATTAATATCCTTTCTTCTATTCATTGTATAAAATTACTCTTAACATACCATGACAACTGAAGTTCACAAAAGGTTAGGCAGAGTTGTACTAATGTACGTACACCCATTGTTCGTCGGTATGTTTAGTTCCATGTAACAGGAGCGAACCTATTGCCATTAATCGCATTGACATTCGTTTTTGGTGTGCAATAAAGAATATTCTATCTATCTAATCTAAACTCTGAACTGGTACTATGAATGTCATAGAAAACCCAATAACACTGCTCGACCTGGGAATCGAACACAGGACCTCTAGCGTAGCAGTCGTGCATAGGACTACTACTTGGACTTGGAGGCAGTTATTAATCTATTAAACCAATATCAGATACAACTATACCAATAGCTGCCTATTATGTTCGCGGTGGCTTAGCGGTCAGAGCGTCTGGTGTATCAAACCAGAAGACGCAGGTTCGAATCCTGCCCGCGATTGAATTTTTCCTTTACTAAAATAACTTTATAATCTTAGCATGGAAAATGCAAAAAAATCACAAAATGATAGCTGCCTATTGTAATAGTGGCAAAGACTCGTGTAGTTACCAAACATAAACCTAAGTGTACATACAGATAAAACATATTTGATTTTCACAGACTGCCTCATTAGTCTAGTAGTCCCAAGCGCGACTGCTACGCTAGAGGTCCTGGGTTCGATCCCCAGGTCGAGCAAAGTGTTATTGGGTTTTTCTATGAAATTCTCAGTAGCAGTTCGGAGTCTGGATTTGTGCCCGGTTAATGGTAATAGGCTCGCCCCCTATTACATGGGACCTAAGTATACCGGCGAACTGTGGGTGTACATTAGTACGCCTCTGCCTAACCTTTCGGAGAATAGAGGCGTGATGGTATGTTATATTGATTTTCACTTTACTTCAAGAGATATTTTTAATTACAGAAATTATTTGGTACAAAGATGACAAGGTTATAAGGACAGATGAACGTTTTACAATCGAAAATAAAGATAATCGTACGACATGCACAGTCAAAAAGTGTGTAAAAGCCTTGGAAGGAACATACATGTGTAAAGCTGTTAGTGACATCGGTATGGCTATAACTAAAGCTAAGTTACAAGTATTTGATAGCACCGATAAGGTTAAAAAAGCAAAACAAATTAAACAGAAAGACAAAAAGGAGAAAGTCATTAAGAGGGAAGAAGAAGTTGTTCAGGAAGAGACTAAGGAAGTTCCAGTTATTGAAAAGATTAAGACGGAAAAAAGAGTTGGGAAACAGAAAGCAAAAACAATTGTAACTGAAGCTGATTATGTAGAAACTGTAGATGTTGCGACTTATAAAAAAGTGGATCAAAAAGAGAAAATAGAACTAAGTAAAGAAAGAAAAGCAGAGGAAATCGTTACTCCACAAGACTATCTTATCACGTCGCAAACAGAAAAAGAAGAAATAGTACAGCCATTTGAGAAATCATATGAGACTCAAAAAGGCTTGATAAAAATGGTAGAGGGTGATTCACGAGTTGTGGCCGCAATAAATGAGTTAATGGAAGTGATTAACGCAAAAGAATTTGGTCCGGGAGAATCACCACTACGAGAATTAGCTAAAATTGGTTTTATGATGAGAAACGGGCTTACGACAGAACAAATCGAGAGCTTGTACGATTCTCAATATTTTCCAGCTCTTCGAATTCCGCAATCACAATCAGCATTAGTTCGATTAGTAGAACGGCAGGGACATGGTGCGCTCATTACAGAAGTACTTACAGAAGAAACCACTCAAGACGAAGACGTAATAGCGGCTAAAGTTGGATTCCGTGCCTTCTTAAAAATGGTAGAGCTAAAACATTCTTCAGTCGAAGAAGTGATCGCACATTTCTATCCAGAAGACTTCAAACCCCGTTCCTGGGAACAAAAAGAAGCACATGAGGTAAGCAAAATATTATTAATTAGCTGTTTCACCCGGCGCCGTTTCTGATGTGTTTTTTTCTTACTTGACTTCTAAGGTTCGTAGCGTAGGTAATTTTAGATACATTTCTCCAGATTCGATTCCAGTCGAATTGTTTGAACGCTCTAAACTTTAAAACTATCAAGTCTAGAGATTAGAGCGTTAATATAATTAATTCGTCAGCATTATTATTAACTAGCGACCGGCCCGCGGTTTCACCGGCGTTGCCTCATTCCTAAGAGTCGTAGCGTAATGTTAAATAGCTTAAAACCTTCCTCTTGAATCACTCTATCTCTTAAAAAAAACGCTTCAAAATCTGTTGCGTAGTTTTAAAGATTTAAGCATACATAGGGACGGACAGACAGCGACAGCGACTTTGTTTTATACTATGTAATGATAGTCTCACGTCCCAAAAGGATTTACTTACTTCACGTGTTAACAATAACAAGATTTGAAAACAAAAAAATATACCGTCCCGTATGAATTGAAAGATCTTAGTTCCAGTTAAAGATAAGTAACTTGTAAAAAGAAAATAATATATTAATGACATAAGAATGTAACTTGATTAAAAAGTATATTGCTCTTATTTTTCAGGTTCTAGTACAATCATCGGCTGAACATGTTGCAGAGACACATACTGCCACAGTTATAAAAGGTAATTTTTCCATGCCTTCTTGTCCCCACGAAATTACATCACAAAAATTTGTGGCAAGTAATATAAATATTTAAATATACCATAAAGTATTTTGATAGAATGTTAGCATAGTCATCATGAAGTTATAAGTCCAAAATTTTGACATTGACACATGTAGGTATTTGGACATAAATATGTACGATTTATAGATGACGATTTGCATGCAAACGTTTTTGTACAAATTTAAACGGTATAGTTATTGCCGTGACCACTATGTAAGAGCTGTCAACAACCTTAATCAATTTGAATTGAAGGGCAACCAGAATAATACCTAGTTTAAATACTTCATATAAGATGAACATGTCTCTCTCTCTCTCTCTCTCTCTCTCTCATACTAATTATTAATTATTTGTCTTAGATACTACCGAAATATCGAAAAAACAAGTTCAAGGTGAGTTTTTTAAAATAACTTTATTACGGCGCTTATCTATAACTCATGCTTTGAATGTTTAACACGCTTAAATGCCACGATGCTCTGCACTGCACTGAAAAAGCTATGACTCGCATTATTACTATTGTGTAAATCACTTTAAAAATAAATCTCTTTGGATTTACTATAGATAAAGTATCCTAAAAGTATTAACGCCTTTATTCTAAAATGTTAATTGGATAAGAACGACATAGTGTCATTACTTGTATAAATGTTTACAAGCGTTTGCCAATAAGGCCCACCAAAATTTACAAAAATTGTAATTTCCTGTAAGTATTGCATTCTTTCGTTATAAATCTAGTTCTGAATGGAAAATGCATGTAAATATTATTGAATGGGTTTAAGATAAACATAATAAGAGATGACAGAAAATATCGAATTCTTCTCCTGACATATTTTATATTTGTGTAAATTACTTTTTGTTTAATTTGAAGACGCACCTATTCCTTTTAAGAAATATAAATGAGAGCATAATTACACGTTTTACTAGAATATAAAATGGTATTTACTACTAATTGGCCTATGGGCTCCCACTCAAGACGCGCGCGGCGGCCGCGCAAAAACTTTCACGCCGTCAGGGGGCGCCCTAAGTGTATATTATAATATGCTACCGCATGTAATCATGGAATATTATATATGAGAAAACATAAAAATAATAATTGCCTATGAATCACGATTATCACACAACTAATTTTTGACAGTTTTGGGCCGTATTGTTTTACCAATTTAAGTTGTTTTCCCATGTATAACCAGCTTTAAATGTGTGTAATTTTATTCTATACAGCATTTAAATACTACGTATGGCTTCAAGAATGTGCTTCATTTTAAAATAATATTATTTAATTTTTAATGACGTGTGCCTCAAGCTGAAGTAAATGTAAGTATTAACGTTCATATTACATGCATATTTATTTATAACTATAACAACTTTTACTAGCAAAATTTGATGTACTTACTTTACGACGCAATTGCTTATCTTATAATACATGCATAATGTTATTTATATTAGAGCATTTTTTTTAATTTTCTCTTGAAACACTATACTATAATTTCACAGATCACAAAGAAAGAGAACAAGCCAAACGCAAAAAACACACTAAACAGAAAATAGGTCTCGAAGAACAAATAGAGGAAACATCAACAGAAGATAAAATTAAAACAATAAAAACAATGCAACCCAAAGAAAAACTAGAACCTTACGTGGAGGATGAAACTGGTATTCTTGAAAAAGAGGACATACCTTACGTAACTACAATAGCTACAGATATTTCAGAAAACAAAGTTGAGGTAGTTCCTGCAAGTCAGGTGACACATATTCTTTCTGATAAGACAGTTACAGATGTCACAGCACATCTTAAATTTGATACAAATTATTCTTTAATTGCTGATATACAAGAACTGCAGGAAAAAGAAATACAGTTACAAATTAAAGAAAATGCCACGGTAACAATAAAACCATCACTAAATGAAATTGAACCTTTAGTGATCACAGAAACTGAAGCAAGTAATTTCTTAGATGACTACCAACCTAATAAGAGCAGTCCTGAGAATATTGCGAATAAAAGTATTGTACCAGCAGAAAGTTTATTTACAACAGAAATACTTGCTAATATGATGACATCAGATTATAAAAAAGAGGAGAAACACACTGAAAATGCCAAATCTACTATGACTTTAAAGGACGCTCTTAACGTATCAGAAGAGCTAGTATCCGTAAAAGAATCGCCTCTATTTGAGCCACAAACGAAAAAATCCAATGCCACGGTAGCATTTTCACCTCTAATAGGTCTTAATGTTCTCGAAGTTCACGAAGAAATGAAAGAAAGTGACGTTGATACTGTAAAAGTAGAAAAAGGAGCTAAATCTAAACTTAATTTCAATTTATTAGAATCAATAGAAGTAGGTGAAGTTTTTGTTGAAGATAAGTCAGGAAAATATTATCCAGAATTAATTGTGCCCACCGAAATGGCGCGCAAAGATGTCCTCGTTTCAAATCAAGTTGTAACGGAAGTTCACAATGTTCAAGAACGTGAAGGGGTTTTAGCAGCACTTAAGTTACCACCTGCACAAGAAGCGAACATAGATATTGCTTCAAAAGATAGTTTGGTTGTATCTATAGAAGAACTGCATGAAAAAGAAGGAGTATTTCCAGTAAAAGAAATGCCCACTCAAGTTTCTGTTAACAAAGACATAATGTTGCACACGGGACTGCATAACATTGTCACAACATCTCACATCAAAGAATCAGAATTTGCAGCTGATACAGTTTGTCATAAAAAAGCAACTGTTGGTATCAATGAATTACAACATAAATTTAATTTAGAAACGAATGTTCACGATTCTGAAACTTCTTTGGAGGAATCACGACAAACGCTTGGTTCACATGCCGACTTTGCAATATCAGCTTTAGATAAAAATACTGTTCATGAAGTACACGTTCATGAAAGTGAAAAAGATCTTGTATTAAAAGATGATAAATTAACAGCTAAGGCTGATTATGATTTTAAGGCACATGAATCAATTATCACATCAGAAACATTACAAATGACTTCTACTGATGACATTGAAACATCAGAGAAACCAATGGAAGATTCCGCAATTGAAACAGTCATAACTTCTAAGGCTAAAATTGTAACATATCCTCTTATACATGACAAAGAATCAACTAAAGAATATTTATCAAAGAAGCCTGAGGTTGTTCTAACATCACTTATTCCCAATATACCAATAAATGTGTCCGAAACTGAATCTTCCGAAAGTGAAAATAAGTTAACATTAAATAAAATACCTGATACAATGCATGCTGAAACAACATCTAGCCATTCTTTAAAGACTCCATTATCTGAAGAAATAAATACAGCTGATCAAATTGATTTCATGAAATTACAACCAAATTTATCTGAAGTAGCATTGGAAACGAGAGATTTACAAAAGGAAATTACAGTTCTTCAAACTAACGTAGAGGAACAACTACAAAAACTGCAGGAAGATAAAATGTCTCAGAGTGCAGCCCACCCTATATTCATTGGAAATGAAAGTTTAAATGTAACTGAAATCGTTACTAGTTTAACTGAGGAAAATCTAGACATAGCAAAACTAAAACCAAATACTTTTGCAAAAGTTGACATAGACACAGACCGTAAAATAGCAGTAGTTTCAGAGGTAAACCCAGACGATGCTCTAAAAAATCTGGTTACGCTGGGCCCAAGCTTTGAGGAAGCTCAAATTGTTTCCAGTAATTTGAGATCTTTGCAAATAACTCAAAACGAAACTTTAGACAGTCAATCAACACTGCAAAATGATTTAAAACCAGATTTCAAGTCCTTGGTTCCAGAAATAATTCCTTCTGAAGAGAGTCTTAATATTACTGAAATAGTGCAACATGAAAGTGAAAGTGACTATAATATTACTATAGATCACCCAACGTTTACAGCAACTCCAGATATAACTGGGCGGCCAGTAGCTGTCTTGTCGGAAATAACCGTTGACTCTAGTGTCGGTTTTACAGAGAGTGATACTAAAAATATATCAAAAAAAGCCAGTATTCAAAATATAGCTTTCAATGAAATAACAGTAAGCACTACGGATTATAACGAAAAAGAAAAAATATTAGATGATCAACTCAAACCCACAGAAATTTTAGCGTCATTTAACATAGACTCTAACCAGGCTATTTTAATTGAAGAAAATCAATCTGAAATCGCACCAAAAGTCTTGGAAAGTGTAGATAATTTATCGTGGGCAACTGCAAGGCAAGGCGCAATAATTACAGAAGCTATAACTCAACAAGAAATTATGATTCATTCTTCCGAAGAAAAATTAATTGATAAAAATATTAATAATTTAGTTAAACCTACAGTATGCCTTTCAGCTTTAAAAGTTCCTCAGCAAGACGAAAATTTAGCCATTGAACACGAAAAAGTATTACCTTTATCATCAACACCTGATAACCAAAAAGCGGAACTTTCAATAATTTGTCAACAAAGCTTAGAAACTTCAGAAATTATATCACACTCTAACAATATTGAGGATACAGATGGTTTAAAAATGAACTACAAAAACGCATCATCCAAAATTGATGAAATATATGGGAAAATCCCTAATACTGAGGAAATAATTGTTAGTGAAATACCTCAAGAGTTTAATGATGAGAAAATAACCTTACAAAAATCAAACGTGACCCCTATATTAAAAAATACAGTTGAACAAATGGAAGTAATTCTCGGTGAAAGTGAAACTTTGATTCAAGAACAGCCGCTGAAGAAATCGACTATTAGTGGAGAAATCACCGAAACTGAAGCTGTGATAACAAGTTACACTGAAATTGTTGACAAGGAAAAGGTGTTTGATACTCAACTATTACAACCAAAACAAGATGCCACAATTGGCTTTGTTCCATTAAGTAGTTCCATAGACACTGAGGTTGTAGTTACTAGTAATATTGAAAACTTTGAAGGTTCATTAGCTAAAACATCAAAAGCTTCACTGATACATGATGAATTACAAAAACATATACAAAGAACAGAAATATTAGTAGGTGAAAAAGAAACTACTTTTAAAGACTCTAAAATGGATTCACACAAAGCGACTGAAAAAGTTATTGAAACAACGGCCAAAGAAATCACAGAAATACAAATAACAGAAAAAGAAGATGACTTGAGCCAAAAACCGGAACCTTTCTCAACAACTGCTGTTCCGTCAATTAATGAAAAACAATCTATACAAAGTACAGAAGTATTAGTAAGCCAAGACATTGAAGATCTCTATATGACTAAAGATACACTCACAAGTGCTACAACAACACACAGAACACAAGAAGCTGTCGAAGAAATAGTACCTTTTATCTGTGAAGTTGAGGATACTTATCAAAAAGATGCACTAACTGTTCGAAAACCTACAAGTGCCATCGAAGAACAGAAATCAGTGGATATAACTGAAATAATTGCCACAGAATCAGAAAAATCTCTAGAAGCAATACCAGTACTTAAAAGTGAAACAGTTAATTTAAGTTTTCAAGGAAAAAATTATGTCCACGTAACTCAAATCACATCATCTGAAAAAGAAGAAACTTACCAAACTAAAGGATTGCTACCAGAGAGTAAAACAATAAAACCTACGGTTAATATGTCATTAAGTTCAAGCATAAGCGTAAAAGAAACTGTTCCGAGTGAGCCAGAGTTGACTTTGTTGACTGATAGTCAAACGAAATCGCAGCAAGTCGGCGTAAGTATAGAACCAAGAGATTGCTTAAACATATCAGAGAATATATTAGGTGAAAAAGAAGAGGCTTTGAAAGAGGATAAAATACCAAAAGCTGTTAAAAACGATATAAGTTTAACAACCCATAAACATGTCAATATTGAAATATTACAAATATCTGAAACTGAAGAAAATATAAATTCAGTGGACAATAAAAAAGAAGAATTAAGTGATGTTACGGTAGAAGCTATCAAGCCTCTTTTAGTACAAGAGACAAAACACGAAGAACAACCGACAGAAATCAAGTCTGTTGAAAAAACCAAAGAACTTATTCCTTCAGTCACCTTAGAAGTAGGTCAACATCTTACTGTAACAGAAGTTGAAATAACAGAGAGAGAACACTTAATAGATAAGAAGAAAACAGGTTCAGTTAAACAAGGTACAGAAACCTACATTGCTAATTTACCTATACAAATAGAAGAAATTATGTTAAAAGAATCTGAAGTTGATTTAAAGCAAGATAAAGCACCACAGGAAGAAAAACCAGGTATCGTAATTGCACCTGAACAGTACATTACTATTACTGATACTTTAGGAGTTGAGAAAGAACAAGAAATGCCGCATGAAACTGCTCCAGTAACTGGAAAACAGAAAGTAGATATAAAACCAATTAACCACATCACTACAACAGAAACTGTTCCAGTGGAAGAACACAAAACGTTAGAAGATGTAGTAACCAAAGACGAGAAAGCTGTGCCGAAGCAAGCACCTTTACAGGAACTCATAAGTATTCAACCTCAGACTATAGAAAGCTTAGCAGCTATAGATGTTTCCTTTGAACCTACAGAAGGTCAAAGTCGATACGAACTTGAATTACACAAAAGTTACACTACTTCTGAAAATTTAGTACAAGAAAATTCAGAGGAAATCTTGAGTCATGAAAAAAACTACAAAACTGCAGACAAGCAGGTTACAGAAATGAAATCAATTCAGCAAATCGAGATTATTACGGGAGAAAAACCAGACATTTTCAGCAAATCAAATGATCAAAAAACTGAAAAGGCTGATAAAACGCATATAACATACCAAGAAATATCTAGTATTAAACCAGATATTGTCGAAAAAATTGAAAATATACCCCATTTCTTAGAACCAGACGCTAATATAGCGTCTTTAGACGTTGAAACACATAAATCCTATGTTACCATTGAAAATGTTACACAAGAAATGCCAAGTGATATTAAACTTACTAAGGAACCTACAAAAGAAATCACAGAAGAATTATTAGAAATGAAACCTATTGAACAAACGGAAATTATTATTGGAGAAAACATTTCATCAATTAAAACTTTAAATCGCGAAGAAATCAACGTTCAAGGGAAACATATTGAAATGCGTCCTTTTAGTCAAAGTTCTGTAGTTGTACATGAAAGTGAAATAGATACAGACTTTGAAACATTAGCTCCTCTAGAAAAAGCATCGATAACTCTAAACACCACAGAAAGTATTACAATTGATGAAATAACACAAGAAGATTCACAAGACACCTTTAGAACAGACCAAGTAAAATCTGTAAAAGCTGAAAAATCTATAACATTATTAACACACGTACAATGCACAGAAAACGTTCCAGAAACTCAAGTTAAAGAACTAAAAACACCAAAGACACAGACTGAAACCACAAAAATTACATCAACTACTGTAACGCCGCTAATAATTACAGACAGTGGAAGTCTCCAACATGAAACAGACTTGCATATACCAGAACCAAAATCACAAAAAGTAAGAAAAAGTTTTACAGTCGCGAATGAAGTTGAGGTTTCTACAGAATTTGTCGATGAGCAAACTGTGCCGTACTCCGAAAAGAAACCTAAAATACTGGAGAGCAAAATCACCACGACTGATGAAGACCGACATAATATTTTAATAACGGAACAAGAGGCTCAACTCCCTGGTAAGTTTGTTATCGTACTTCTAAAACTACGCTGTTAAGGATATCAGTGCCATTCAATGTGATCGTTCATCTATTGTACTCGTATATCCACTACTTTTTACTTTACTACCTTGTCCCCATTACTCACGTTCACTTTGTTTTTCCCAATTCGAAACATTTATCCTAATTTCACCTCTTCAGGGATCAAATTTCCAAAAATACTTATTGGTAACCTGTAAGCGAAACTGTACAAGTTTTATGTTTATTGCTTCAGATGATTAGACTATGTGTTGATGAATTAGTCAGTAGGACACAAATGTTGTATCTTTATATATTTTTGTTACTTTAAGATGTAGTCTGTTCATTCTTGTTCTTTAAATTAAAAAATAACAGACACACTACATAGTCCATAAAATCGGTAAAAGGTGGTTTTTCTGACCCTTCAAAAAATTGTCTTTTTTCAACGTTATGTAGGCATCTATCATAATCATTCATAACCTTACATTAGGTACCTATTTCGTTGTTGATTTACTATTATTTCAACAAAATTTCAATTTTCTCAGTTTCCGCCTTAAAAGTGACGTCATCACACGTTTTTTAGATTTCTTTTCTGCGAAATGAAAATATATAAAAAATTAATAATAATATTTTTGAACTCAGGATAGGAAAACAAAGAAACAGTATTTATGTTTTGGTGGGTATTACGAGTATTGGTGGCTTAATAATTTTTGACCGTATCAGGGTTTAACTACTCTATCAAACAATGCAAGGATGGTCAAATTTAGTTCATAAACAACAAAGTTTTATACGAACATACATAACATACCATCACGTATTCCCCGAAGGGGCTATGCAGAGGTGTACTACCACCTACATGTACACCCACAGTTCGCCAGTATGTTTAGGTCCCATGTAATAGGGGGCGAGCCTATTGCCATTAACCGGACACAAATCAAGACTCCGAGCTTCTACTGAGAATTTCATAGAAAATCCCAAAAACACTTTACTCGACCTGGGGATCAAACCCAAAACCTCTAGCGTAGCAGTCGCGCTTGGGACCACTAATGAGGCAGTCATACATACAAACATACATTAAAATATATACCTAGAGACAACTTATGTAATAACTTCCTTATTGAACTCATTTAAACGTATATTATTTTCTAGTGAGAATATTAAATGAAAATTTGTTTACGTTACGTTCCTAACGTTATGATTCGTGCAATCACGAACGCAAGACGTAATTTGCAATTATTGTAATCGCAATCAGCTACTCGTATATAATAATTAGTATAAAAATTGCATATTTTCTCTATTCAGTACCATTAATCCTTATTCTCTTTATTGTAGTGGTCAGGGAGGCATGTAGAATGACTCTTTTAGTGTTCCTACTAATTTCACTGAAATACTGAAGTACGGTAATGGGTTTCCCGTTTTGCTTCACTGGCCGTACGAACGAATTTTTTTTATACCACTATGGTGGCAAACAAGCATACCGCACGCCTTATGTTAAGAGGTTACCGTAGCCTATGGACGCTTGCAACACCAGGGGTATCACTCATCACTTTTTTATTGTCACTATCCGTTCACAATCCCAATTTTACAATTCGTTTTAAGGGAAAGCTATACTCTACCAATACAATATAATTTAAGTTAATGTAATTTATCGCTGTTGGTTTCTTAACAATAAATAAATAATTCTATACTTTTAAGAAATACTATCGTGACGCTCAAGCGGAAGTTATTGACTGATTCATCAACCGTATAAATGTGAAAGTCACTGTGTCTGTTTGTCTTTATTTTTTCACACCAAATTTTAATGAATTTTGATATAAACAGAGATAGACTGGCCCTTAGAGAATGGCATCGATTTTAGTCTTAAAAAGTACTTTTAGATGCGAGTGAAATTACGGCAAGAGTAATTACTAAAATTAAGATTTTTTTGGGTTATGATGTGTTGACACAAATCATCGAAAAAAATTAATCTTGTGAAACCTCGAATCTGAATTTTCACGTCACATAACAAACAACAACACTGTAAGACTAAACCAAATACAACCATACATCGCATAATATTTAACAGTTACCTAACGTATACATATGTCGATGATTGAGATACGCTCAGTATGTCAACCACTAAAAACATAAAACACATTTTTTCAGAAGTTACTCAATATTCACCCAAATCATCTGATATTGAAGAAAGTGAAGAAATAGTTACAAAATTTGTACAAGCTCCCGGAAACTCTGAACCTATTCAAATAAAAACTAAGCGAACAATAATAAGAAAGAAAAAGAGGGCCCGACGCACTGATTCAGACCAAGGAGACGTAGTAATTGAAGAGACTATAGACGATGAAGACATAAAACCATTAAAGGATGTCTCCCATGATTTAAATATTGAGGAATACGAAGGTGATGAAGCCCCTGAAGCTGATGTAACCGAAAAAAGTACAATAGAATTGCCAGATGAATTTTTACATATTCCTAAAATGCAAGCACAAGTTCAAATTGAAGAGATAACAGAATTACAAACAACACATAAAGAGGTTAAACACATAAAACCAGTTGAAATTGTTGAGTTGCCTGAAGAAACTGTCGTCGAATATGAGATTTCTGAATCACCCGATGGTAAGCCAACACCAAAGAAAATCAATAAGCACACTATCAAAAAGAAGATAGGTGCTAGGGTCGGAATAACAGAAATCACTACAGAACAAACAGACGATACACAACCAATCATCACTGTACACAAAACAGAGGAAATCGTTGAAGATTCAACCACACCACTTAAAGACTTACACAAACCAGAAACTGTTAAGGTTATAGAAGAAGCTCCTGAAACAGTTCAGGTCACAAAAGTACGCACGGAAACTGGTGATGTCAAAACTGTTAGGACCACTAAGAGGGTCATCAAGAAGAAGGGCCCCAAAGAAGAAGTCACTGAAATAACAACCGTCGAGAAAGACGACGAAGCTCCTATCACCACAGTAACGGTTACTGAGGAAACTAAACCGGAAGAGACCGAGGACATTAAGCCAGTAGAAATCGTCGAGTTACCCGAAGAGATAACCATCGAGGAGACTGAATCACCCGACGGTAAGCCAAAACAAAAGAAAATCATAAAGCGCACTATCAAAAAGAAGGTAGGTCCTAAGGTCGAAACCACACAAATCACCACTGAACAAACAGATGGCAAACAACCAATCATAACTGTACACAAAACTGAGGAAATAATTGAGGACTCAACAATACCATTCTCAAAAATACACAAACCAGAATCTGCTAAGGTTATAGAAGAAGCTCCAGAGACGGTTCAGGTCACGAAAGTACGCACGGAAACTGGTGATGTCAAAACTGTTAGGACCACTAAGCGGATCATCAAGAAGAATAAGGGCCGCAAAGAAGAAGTCACTGAAATAACAACCGTCGAGAAAGACGACGAAGCTCCTATCACCACAGTAACGGTTACCGAGGAAACTAAACCAGAAGAGATTGAGGACATCAAGCCGGTCGAAATCGTCGAGTTGCCCGAAGAGACCACCATCGAGGAGACTGAATCACCCGACGGTAAGCCAAAACAAAAGAAAATCATAAAGCGCACTATCAAAAAGAAGGTAGGGGCTAAGGTCGAAACAACAGAAATCACTACAGAACAAACAGACGATACACAACCAATCATCACTGTACACAAAACAGAGGAAATCGTTGAAGATTCAACCACACCACTTAAAGACTTACACAAACCAGAAACTGTTAAGGTTATAGAAGAAGCTCCTGAGACGGTTCAGGTCACAAAAGTACGCACGGAAACTGGTGATGTCAAAACTATTAAGACCACTAAGAGGGTCATCAAGAAGAAGGGCCCCAAAGAAGAAGTCACTGAAATAACAACCGTCGAGAAAGACGACGAAGCTCCTATCACCACAGTAACGGTTACCGAGGAAACTAAACCGGAAGAGACCGAGGATATTAAGCCAGTCGAAATCGTTGAGTTGCCCGAAGAGACCACCATCGAGGAGACTGAATCACCCGACGGTAAGCCAAAACAAAAGAAAATCATAAAGCGCACTATCAAAAAGAAGGTAGGTCCTAAGGTCGAAACCACACAAATTACTACAGAACAGACTGACGACACGGAACCAATCATCACTGTGCACAAAACTGAGGAAATCATTGACGACTTAACCACACCACTCACAGACTTACACAAACCAGAAACTGCTAGGGTTATTGAAGAAGCTCCCGAGACGGTTCAGGTCACAAAAGTACGCACGGAAACTGGTGATGTCAAAACTGTTAGGACCACTAAGCGGGTCATCAAGAAGAAGAAGGGCCCCAAAGAAGAAGTCACTGAAATAACAACCGTCGAGAAAGACGACGAAGCTCCTATCACCACAGTAACGGTTACCGAGAAAAATAAACCGGAAGAGACTGAGGACATCAAGCCAGTCGAAATCGTCGAGTTGCCCGAAGAGACCACCATCGAGGAAACTGAATCACCCGACGGTAAGCCAAAACAAAAGAAAATCATAAAGCGCACTATCAAAAAGAAGGTAGGTCCTAAGGTTGAAACCACACAAATCACTACAGAACAGACTGACGACACAGAACCAATTATCACTGTACACAAAACTGAGGAAACCATTGACGACTCAACATCACCGCTCTCGGAATTACACAAACCAGAAACTGCTAAAGTTATAGAAGAAGGTCCTGAGACGGTTCAGGTCACAAAAGTACGCACGGAAACTGGTGATGTCAAAACTGTTAGGACCACTAGGCGGATCATCAAAAAGAAGAAGGGCCCCAAAGAAGAAGTCACTGAAATAACAACCGTCGAGAAAGACGACGAAGCTCCTATCACCACTGTAACGGTTACCGAGGAAACTAAACCAGAAGAGACTGAGGACATCAAGCCAGTCGAAATCGTCGAGTTGCCCGAAGAGATAACCATCGAGGAAACTGAATCACCCGACGGTAAGCCAAAACAAAAGAAAATCATAAAGCGCACTATCAAAAAGAAGGTAGGTCCTAAGGTCGAAACAACACAAATCACCACTGAACACACCGATGACAAACAACCAGTCATCACTGTACACAAAACTGAAGAAATCATTGACGACTCAACAACACCACTCTCGGAATTACACAAACCAGAAACTGTTAAGGTTATAGAAGAAGCTCCTGAGACGGTTCAGGTCACAAAAGTACGCACGGAAACTGGTGATGTCAAAACTGTTAGGACCACTAAGAGGGTCATCAAGAAGAAGGGCCCCAAAGAAGAAGTCACTGAAATAACAACCGTCGAGAAAGACGACGAAGCTCCTATCACCACAGTAACGGTTACTGAGGAAACTAAACCGGAAGAGACCGAGGATATTAAGCCAGTCGAAATCGTCGAGTTGCCCGAAGAGACCACCATCGAGGAGACTGAATCACCCGACGGTAAGCCAAAACAAAAGAAAATCATAAAGCGCACTATCAAAAAGAAGGTAGGTCCTAAGGTCGAAACCACACAAATCACTACAGAACAGACTGACGACACGGAACCAATCATCACTGTGCACAAAACTGAGGAAATCATTGACGACTTAACCACACCACTCACAGACTTACACAAACCAGAAACTGCTAGGGTTATTGAAGAAGCTCCCGAGACGGTTCAGGTCACAAAAGTACGCACGGAAACTGGTGATGTCAAAACTGTTAGGACCACTAAGCGGGTCATCAAGAAAAAGAAGGGCCCCAAAGAAGAAGTCACTGAAATAACAACCGTCGAGAAAGACGACGAAGCTCCTATCACCACAGTAACGGTTACCGAGGAAACTAAACCGGAAGAGACTGAGGACATCAAGCCAGTCGAAATCGTCGAGTTGCCCGAAGAGACCACCATCGAGGAAACTGAATCACCCGACGGTAAGCCAAAACAAAAGAAAATCATAAAGCGCACTATCAAAAAGAAGGTAGGTCCTAAGGTCGAAACAACACAAATCACCACTGAACACACCGATGACAAACAACCAGTCATCACTGTACACAAAACTGAAGAAATCATTGACGACTCAACAACACCACTCTCGGAATTACACAAACCAGAAACTGCTAAGGTTATAGAAGAAGCTCCTGAGACGGTTCAGATCACAAAAGTACGAACGGAAACTGGTGATGTCAAAACTGTTAGGACCACTAAGCGGGTTATCAAGAAAAAGAAGGGCTCAAAAGAAGAAGTCACTGAAATAACAACCGTCGAGAAAGACGACGAAGCTCCTATCACCACAGTAACGGTTACCGAGGAAACTAAACCGGAAGAGACTGAGGATACTAAGCCCGTTGAAATTGTAGAGTGGCCCGAGGAGACCACCATCGAGGAAACTGAAACACCCGACGGTAAGCCAAAACAAAAGAAAATCATAAAGCGCACTATCAAAAAGAAGATAGGTCCTAAGGTCGAAACCACACAAATCACTACAGAAAAAACTGACGACACGGAACCAATCATCACTGTACACAAAACTGAGGAAATCTTTGATGACTCAACAAAACCACTCTCAGAATTACACAAACCAGAAACTGCTAGAGTAATAGAAGAAGCTCCCGAGACGGTTCATGTCACAAAAGTACGCACGGAAACTGGTGATGTCAAAACTGTTAGGACCACCAAGCGGCTGATCAAGAAGAAGAAGGGCCCCAAAGAAGAAGTCACTGAAATAACAACCGTCGAGAAAGACGACGAAGCTCCTATCACCACAGTAACGGTTACCGAGGAAACTAAACCGGAAGAGACCGAGGACATTAAGCCAATAGAAATCGTCGAGTTACCCGAAGAGACCACCATCGAGGAAACTGAATCACCCGACGGTAAGCCAAAACAAAAGAAAATCATAAAGCGCACTATCAAAAAGAAGGTAGGTCCTAAGGTCGAAACAACACAAATCACCACTGAACAAACAGATGACAAACAACCAATCATCACTGTACACAAAACAGAGGAAATCATTGACGACTCAACAACACCACTCTCAGAATTACAGAAACAAGAAAATGCTAAGGTTATAGAGGAAGCTCCTGAGATGGTGCAGGTCTCAAAAGTACGCACGGAAACTGGTGATGTCAAAACTGTTAGGACCACTAGGCGGGTCATCAAGAAGAAGAAGGGCCCCAAAGAAGAAGTCACTGAAATAACAACCGTCGAGAAAGACGACGAAGCTCCTATCACCACAGTAACGGTTACCGAGGAAACTAAACCAGAAGAGACTGAGGACATCAAGCCAGTTGAAATCGTCGAGTTGCCCGAAGAGACCACCATCGAGGAAACTGATTCATCCGACGGTAAGCCAAAACAAAAGAAAATCATAAAGCGCACTATCAAAAAGAAGGTAGGTCCTAAGGTCGAAACAACACATATCACCACTGAACAAACAGATGACAAACAACCAATCATCACTGTACACAAAACAGAGGAAATCGTAGACGACTTAACCACACCACTCACAGACTTACACAAACCAGAAACCGCAAGGGTTATTGAAGAAGCTCCCGAGACGGTTCAGGTCACAAAAGTACGCACGGAAACTGGTGATGTCAAAACTGTTAGGACCACCAAGCGGGTCATCAAAAAGAAGAAGGGTCCCAAAGAAGAAGTCACTGAAATAACAACCGTCGAGAAAGACGACGAAGCTCCTATCACCACTGTAACGGTTACCGAGGAAACTAAACCAGAAGAGACTGAGGACATCAAGCCAGTCGAAATCGTCGAGTTGCCCGAAGAGACCACCATCGAGGAGACTGAATCACCCGACGGTAAGCCAAAACAAAAGAAAATCATAAAGCGCACTATCAAAAAGAAGGTAGGTGCTAAGGTCGAAACAACAGAAATCACTACAGAACAAACAGACGATACACAACCAATCATCACTGTACACAAAACAGAGGAAATCGTTGAAGATTCAACCACACCACTTAAAGACTTACACAAACCAGAAACTGTTAAGGTTATAGAAGAAGCTCCTGAGACGGTTCAGGTCACAAAAGTACGCACGGAAACTGGTGATATCAAAACTATTAAGACCACTAAGAGGGTCATCAAGAAGAAGGGCCCCAAAGAAGAAGTCACTGAAATAACAACCGTCGAGAAAGACGACAAAGCTCCTATCACCACAGTAACGGTTACCGAGGAAACTAAACCGGAAGAGACCGAGGATATTAAGCCAGTCGAAATCGTCGAGTTGCCCGAAGAGACCACCATCGAGGAGACTGAATCACCCGACGGTAAGCCAAAACAAAAGAAAATCATAAAGCGCACTATCAAAAAGAAGGTAGGTCCTAAGGTCGAAACCACACAAATTACTACAGAACAGACTGACGACACGGAACCAATCATCACTGTGCACAAAACTGAGGAAATCATTGACGACTTAACCACACCACTCACAGACTTACACAAACCAGAAACTGCTAGGGTTATTGAAGAAGCTCCCGAGACGGTTCAGGTCACAAAAGTACGCACGGAAACTGGTGATGTCAAAACTGTTAGGACCACCAAGCGGGTCATCAAGAAGAAGAAGGGCCCCAAAGAAGAAGTCACTGAAATAACAACCGTCGAGAAAGACGACGAAGCTCCTATCACCACAGTAACGGTTACCGAAGAAACTAAACCGGAAGAGACCGAGGATATCAAGCCAGTCGAAATTGTCGAGTTGCCTGAAGAGACCACCATCGAGGAGACTGAATCACCCGACGGTAAGCCAAAACAAAAGAAAACTATAAAACGCACTATCAAAAAGAGGATAGGTCCTAAGGTCGAAACAACAGAAATCACCACTGAACAAACAGACGACACACAACCAATCATAACTGTACACAAAACAGAGGAAATCGTAGACGACTTAACCACACCACTCACAGACTTGCACAAACCAGAAACTGCTAGGGTTATAGAAGAAGCTCCCGAGACGGTTCAGGTCACAAAAGTACGCACGGAAACTGGTGATGTCAAAACTGTTAGGACTACTAGGCGGGTCATCAAGAAGAAGAAGGGCCCCAAAGAAGAGGTCACTGAAATAACAACCGTCGAGAAAGACGACGAAGCTCCTATCACCACAGTAACGGTTACCGAGGAAACTAAACCGGAAGAGACCGAGGACATTAAGCCAGTTGAAACCATCGAGTTGCCCGAAGAGACCACCATCGAGGAGACAGAATCACCCGACGGTAAGCCAAAACAAAAGCAAATCATAAAGCGCACTATCAAAAAGAAGGTAGGTCCCAAGGTCGAAACCACACAAATTACTACAGAACAGACTGACGACACAGAACCAATCATCACTGTACACAAAAGTGAGGAAATCATTGACGACTCAACAACAGCACTCACAGACTTACACAAACCAGATTTTGCCAAGGTTATAGAAGAAGCTCCCGAGACGGTTCAGGTCACAAAAGTACGCACGGAAACTGGTGATGTCAAAACTGTTAGGACCACCAAGCGGGTCATCAAAAAGAAGAAGGGCCCCAAAGAAGAAGTCACTGAAATAACAACCGTCGAGAAAGACGACGAAGCTCCTATCACCACAGTAACGGTTACCGAGGAAACTAAACCGGAAGAGACCGAGGACATCAAGCCAGTTGAAATTGTCGAGTTGCCCGAGGAGATTACCATCGAGGAGACTGAATCACCTGACGGTAAGCCAAAACAAAAGAAAATCAATAAACGCACTATCAAAAAGAAGGTAGGTCCTAAGGTCGAAACTACTCAAATCATTACTGAACAAACAGACGATACACAACCAATCATTACTGTACACAAAACAGAGGAAATCGTAGACGACTTAACCACACCACTCACAAACTTACACAAACCAGAAACTACTAGGGTTATTGAAGAAGCTGCCGAGACGGTTCAGGTCACAAAAGTACGCACGGAAACTGGTGATGTCAAAACTGTTAAGACCACTAAGCGGGTCATCAAAAAGAAGAAGGGCCCCAAAGAAGAAGTCACTGAAATAACAACCGTCGAGAAAGACGACGAAGCTCCTATCACCACAGTAACGGTTACCGAGGAAACTAAACCGGAAGAGACTGAGGACATCAAGCCAGTCGAAATCGTCGAGTTGCCCGAAGAGACCACCATCGAGGAAACTGAATCACCCGACGGTAAGCCAAAACAAAAGAAAATCATAAAGCGCACTATCAAAAAGAAGGTAGGTCCTAAGGTCGAAACAACAGAAATCACTACAGAACAGACCGACGACACAGAACCAATCATCACTGTACACAAAACAGAGGAAATCGTAGACGACTTAACCACACCACTCACAGACTTACACAAACCAGAAACTGCTAGGGTTATTGAAGAAGCTCCCGAGACGGTTCAGGTCACAAAGGTACGCACGGAAACTGGTGATGTCAAAACTGTTAGGACCACTAAGCGGGTCATCAAGAAGAAGAAGGGCCCCAAAGAAGAAGTCACTGAAATAACAACCGTCGAGAAAGACGACGAAGCTCCTATCACCACAGTAACGGTAACAGAAGAAGAGACACCGGAAGAGACTGAGGACATTGAGCCAGTTGAAATTGTTGAGTTGCCCGAGGAAACTACCATCGAGGAGACAGAATCACCCGACGGTAAGCCAAAACAAAAGAAAATCATAAAGCGCACTATCAAAAAGAAGGTAGGTCCCAAGGTCGAAACAATAGAAATCACCACTGAACAAACAGACGATACACAACCAATCACTACTGTACACAAAACGGAAGAAATCGTTGACGATTCAAGCACACCACTCACAGACTCACGCAAACCAGAAACTGCTATGGTTATAGAAGAAGCTCCCGAGACGGTTCAGGTCACAAAAGTACGCACGGAAACTGGTGATGTCAAAACTGTTAGGACCACCAAGCGGGTCATCAAAAAGAAGAAGGGCCCCAAAGAAGAAGTCACTGAAATAACAACCGTCGAGAAAGACGACGAAGCTCCTATCACCACAGTAACGGTTACCGAGGAAACTAAACCAGAAGAGACTGAGGACATCAAGCCAGTCGAAATCGTCGAGTTACCCGAAGAGACCACCATCGAGGAGACTGAATCACCCGACGGTAAGCCAAAACAAAAGAAAATCATAAAACGCACTATCAAAAAGAAGGTAGGTCCTAAGGTCGAAACAACACATATCACCACTGAACAAACAGATGACAAACAACCAATCATCACTGTACACAAAACAGAGGAAATCGTAGACGACTTAACCACACCACTCACAGACTTACACAAACCAGAAACCGCAAGGGTTATTGAAGAAGCTCCCGAGACGGTTCAGGTCACAAAAGTACGCACGGAAACTGGTGATGTCAAAACTGTTAGGACCACCAAGCGGGTCATCAAGAAGAAGAAGGGCCCCAAAGAAGAAGTCACTGAAATAACAACCGTCGAGAAAGACGACGAAGCTCCTATCACCACAGTAACGGTTACCGAGGAAACTAAACCGGAAGAGACTGAGGACATCAAGCCAGTCGAAATCGTCGAGTTGCCCGAAGAGACCACCATCGAGGAAACTGAATCACCCGACGGTAAGCCAAAACAAAAGAAAATCATAAAGCGCACTATCAAAAAGAAGGTAGGTCCTAAGGTCGAAACAACACATATTACCACTGAACAAACAGATGACAAACAACCAATCATCACTGTACACAAAACAGAGGAAATCGTAGACGACTTAACCACACCACTCACAGACTTACACAAACCAGAAACTGCTAGGGTTATTGAAGAAGCTCCCGAGACGGTTCAGGTCACAAAGGTACGCACGGAAACTGGTGATGTCAAAACTGTTAGGACCACTAGGCGGGTCATCAAGAAGAAGAAGGGCCCCAAAGAAGAAGTCACTGAAATAACAACCGTCGAGAAAGACGACGAAGCTCCTATCACCACAGTAACGGTTACCGAGGAAACTAAACCGGAAGAGACTGAGGACATCAAGCCAGTCGAAATCGTCGAGTTGCCCGAAGAGATAACCATCGAGGAGAGTGAATCACCCGACGGTAAGCCAAAACAAAAGAAAATCATAAAGCGCACTATCAAAAAGAAGGTAGGTCCTAAGGTCGAAACAACACAAATCACTACTGAACAAACAGACGATACACAACCAATCATATCTGTACACAAAAGTGAGGAAATCATTGACGACTCAACAACAGCACTCACAGACTTACACAAACCAGATATTGCTAGGGTTATAGAAGAAGCTCCCGAGACGGTTCAGATCACAAAAGTACGCACGGAAACTGGTGATGTCAAAACTGTTAGGACCACTAAGCGGGTCATCAAGAAGAAGAAGGGTCCCAAAGAAGAAGTTACTGAAATAACAACCGTCGAGAAAGACGACGAAGCTCCTATCACCACAGTAACGGTTACCGAAGAAACTAAACCAGAAGAGACCGAGGACATTAAGCCAGTAGAAATCGTCGAGTTACCCGAAGAGACCACCATCGAGGAGACTGAATCACCCGACGGTAAGCCAAAACAAAAGAAAATCATAAAGCGCACTATCAAAAAGAAGGTAGGTCCTAAGGTCGAAACAACACATATCACCACTGAACAAACAGATGACAAACAACCAATCATCACTGTACACAAAACAGAGGAAATCGTAGACGACTTAACCACACCACTCACAGACTTACACAAACCAGAAACCGCAAGGGTTATTGAAGAAGCTCCCGAGACGGTTCAGGTCACAAAAGTACGCACGGGAACTGGTGATGTCAAAACTGTTAGGACCACCAAGCGGGTCATCAAAAAGAAGAAGGGCCCCAAAGAAGAAGTCACTGAAATAACAACCGTCGAGAAAGACGACGAAGCTCCTATCACCACAGTAACGGTTACCGAGGAAACTAAACCGGAAGAGACCGAGGACATCAAGCCAGTTGAAATTGTCGAGTTGCCCGAGGAGATTACCATCGAGGAGACTGAATCACCTGACGGTAAGCCAAAACAAAAGAAAATCAATAAACGCACTATCAAAAAGAAGGTAGGTCCTAAGGTCGAAACAACACATATTACCACTGAACAAACAGATGACAAACAACCAATCATCACTGTACACAAAACAGAGGAAATCGTAGACGACTTAACCACACCACTCACAGACTTACACAAACCAGAAACTGCTAGGGTTATTGAAGAAGCTCCCGAGACGGTTCAGGTCACAAAGGTACGCACGGAAACTGGTGATGTCAAAACTGTTAGGACCACTAGGCGGGTCATCAAGAAGAAGAAGGGCCCCAAAGAAGAAGTCACTGAAATAACAACCGTCGAGAAAGACGACGAAGCTCCTATCACCACAGTAACGGTTACCGAGGAAACTAAACCGGAAGAGACTGAGGACATCAAGCCAGTCGAAATCGTCGAGTTGCCCGAAGAGATAACCATCGAGGAGAGTGAATCACCCGACGGTAAGCCAAAACAAAAGAAAATCATAAAGCGCACTATCAAAAAGAAGGTAGGTCCTAAGGTCGAAACAACACAAATCACTACTGAACAAACAGACGATACACAACCAATCATATCTGTACACAAAAGTGAGGAAATCATTGACGACTCAACAACAGCACTCACAGACTTACACAAACCAGATATTGCTAGGGTTATAGAAGAAGCTCCCGAGACGGTTCAGATCACAAAAGTACGCACGGAAACTGGTGATGTCAAAACTGTTAGGACCACTAAGCGGGTCATCAAGAAGAAGAAGGGTCCCAAAGAAGAAGTTACTGAAATAACAACCGTCGAGAAAGACGACGAAGCTCCTATCACCACAGTAACGGTTACCGAAGAAACTAAACCAGAAGAGACCGAGGACATTAAGCCAGTAGAAATCGTCGAGTTACCCGAAGAGACCACCATCGAGGAGACTGAATCACCCGACGGTAAGCCAAAACAAAAGAAAATCATAAAGCGCACTATCAAAAAGAAGGTAGGTCCTAAGGTCGAAACAACACATATCACCACTGAACAAACAGATGACAAACAACCAATCATCACTGTACACAAAACAGAGGAAATCGTAGACGACTTAACCACACCACTCACAGACTTACACAAACCAGAAACCGCAAGGGTTATTGAAGAAGCTCCCGAGACGGTTCAGGTCACAAAAGTACGCACGGGAACTGGTGATGTCAAAACTGTTAGGACCACCAAGCGGGTCATCAAAAAGAAGAAGGGCCCCAAAGAAGAAGTCACTGAAATAACAACCGTCGAGAAAGACGACGAAGCTCCTATCACCACAGTAACGGTTACCGAGGAAACTAAACCGGAAGAGACCGAGGACATCAAGCCAGTTGAAATTGTCGAGTTGCCCGAGGAGATTACCATCGAGGAGACTGAATCACCTGACGGTAAGCCAAAACAAAAGAAAATCAATAAACGCACTATCAAAAAGAAGGTAGGTCCTAAGGTCGAAACTACTCAAATCATTACTGAACAAACAGACGATACACAACCAATCATTACTGTACACAAAACAGAGGAAATCGTAGACGACTTAACCACACCACTCACAGACTTACACAAACCAGAAACTACTAGGGTTATTGAAGAAGCTCCCGAGACGGTTCAGGTCACAAAAGTACGCACGGAAACTGGTGATGTCAAAACTGTTAAGACCACTAAGCGGGTCATCAAAAAGAAGAAGGGCCCCAAAGAAGAAGTCACTGAAATAACAACCGTCGAGAAAGACGACGAAGCTCCTACCACCACAGTAACGGTTACCGAGGAAACTAAACCGGAAGAGACTGAGGACATCAAGCCAGTCGAAATCGTCGAGTTGCCCGAAGAGACCACCATCGAGGAAACTGAGTCACCCGACGGTAAGCCAAAACAAAAGAAAATCATAAAGCGCACTATCAAAAAGAAGGTAGGTCCTAAGGTCGAAACAACACATATCACCACTGAACAAACAGATAACAAACAACCAATCATCACTGTACACAAAACAGAGGAAATCGTAGACGACTTAACCACACCACTCACAGACTTACACAAACCAGAAACCGCAAGGGTTATTGAAGAAGCTCCCGAGACGGTTCAGGTCACAAAAGTACGCACGGAAACTGGTGATGTCAAAACTGTTAGGACCACTAGGCGGGTCATCAAGAAGAAGAAGGGCCCCAAAGAAGAAGTCACTGAAATAACAACCGTCGAGAAAGACGACGAAGCTCCTATCACCACAGTAACGGTTACCGAGGAAACTAAACCGGAAGAGACTGAGGACATCAAGCCAGTCGAAATCGTCGAGTTGCCCGAAGAGACCACCATCGAGGAAACTGAATCACCCGACGGTAAGCCAAAACAAAAGAAAATCATAAAGCGCACTATCAAAAAGAAGGTAGGTCCTAAGGTCGAAACTACAGAAATCACCACTGAACACACAGATGACACACAACCAATCATCACTGTACACAAAACAGAAGACATTGTTGACGATTCAAGCACACCACTCACAGACTTACACAAACCAGAAACTGCTATGGTTATAGAAGAAGCTCCCGAGACGGTTCAGGTCACAAAAGTACGCACGGAAACTGGTGATGTCAAAACTGTTAGGACCACCAAGCGGCTCATCAAGAAGAAGAAGGGCCCCAAAGAAGAAGTCACTGAAATAACAACCGTCGAGAAAGACGACGAAGCTCCTATCACCACAGTTACGGTAACAGAAGAAGAGACGCCGGAAGAGACTGAAGACATTGAGCCAGTTGAAATTGTCGAGTTGCCCGAGGAAACTACCATCGAGGAGACTGAATCACCCGACGGTAAGCCAAAACAAAAGAAAATCATAAAGCGCACTATCAAAAAGAAGGTAGGTCCTAAGGTCGAAACCACACAAATCACCACTGAACACACAGATGACACACAACCAATCATCACTGTACACAAAACAGAGGAAATCATTGACGATTCAACCACACCACTCACAGACTTACACAAATCAGATTTTGCTAAGGTTATAGAAGAAGCTCCCGAGACGGTTCAGGTCACAAAAGTACGCACGGAAACTGGTGATGTCAAAACTGTTAGGACCACCAAGCGGGTCATCAAGAAGAAGAAGGGCCCCAAAGAAGAAGTCACTGAAATAACAACCGTTGAGAAAGACGACGAAGCTCCTATCACCACAGTAACGGTTACCGAGGAAACTAAACCGGAAGAGACTGAGGACATCAAGCCAGTCGAAATCGTCGAGTTGCCCGAAGAGACCACCATCGAGGAAACTGAATCACCCGACGGTAAGCCAAAACAAAAGAAAATCATAAAGCGCACTATCAAAAAGAAGGTAGGTCCTAAGGTCGAAACAACACATATCACCACTGAACAAACAGATGACAAACAACCAATCATCACTGTACACAAAACAGAGGAAATCGTAGACGACTTAACCACACCACTCACAGACTTACACAAACCAGAAACTGCTAGGGTTATTGAAGAAGCTCCCGAGACGGTTCAGGTCACAAAGGTACGCACGGAAACTGGTGATGTCAAAACTGTTAGGACCACTAGGCGGGTCATCAAGAAGAAGAAGGGCCCCAAAGAAGAAGTCACTGAAATAACAACCGTCGAGAAAGACGACGAAGCTCCTATCACCACAGTAACGGTTACCGAGGAAACTAAACCGGAAGAGACTGAGGACATCAAGCCAGTCGAAATCGTCGAGTTGCCTGAAGAGATAACCATCGAGGAGACTGAATCACCCGACGGTAAGCCAAAACAAAAGAAAATCATAAAGCGCACTATCAAAAAGAAGGTAGGTCCTAAGGTCGAAACCACACATATCACCACTGAACAAACAGATGACAAACAACCAATCATCACTGTACACAAAACAGAGGAAATCGTAGACGACTTAACCACACCACTCACAGACTTACACAAACCAGAAACTGCTAGGGTTATTGAAGAAGCTCCCGAGACGGTTCAGGTCACAAAAGTACGCACGGAAACTGGTGATGTCAAAACTGTTAGGACCACTAGGCGGGTCATCAAGAAGAAGAAGGGCCCCAAAGAAGAAGTCACTGAAATAACAACCGTCGAGAAAGACGACGAAGCTCCTATCACCACAGTAACGGTTACCGAGGAAACTAAACCAGAAGAGACTGAGGACATCAAGCCAGTCGAAATCGTCGAGTTGCCCGAAGAGACCACCATCGAGGAAACTGAATCACCCGACGGTAAGCCAAAACAAAAGAAAATCATAAAGCGCACTATCAAAAAGAAGGTAGGTCCTAAGGTCGAAACAACAGAAATCACTACAGAACAGACCGACGACACAGAACCAATCATCACTGTACACAAAACAGAGGAAATCATTGACGACTCAACCACACCACTCACAGACTTACACAAACCAGAAACTGCTAAGGTTATAGAAGAAGCTCCCGAGACGGTTCAAGTCACAAAAGTACGCACGGAAACTGGTGATGTCAAAACTGTTAGGACCACCAAGCGGGTCATCAAGAAGAAGAAGGGCCCCAAAGAAGAAGTCACTGAAATAACAACCGTCGAGAAAGACGACGAAGCTCCTATCACCACAGTAACGGTTACCGAAGAAACTAAACCGGAAGAGACTGAGGATATCAAGCCAGTCGAAATCGTCGAGTTGCCCGAAGAGACCACCATCGAGGAGACTGAATCACCCGACGGTAAGCCAAAACAAAAAAAAATCATAAAGCGCACTATCAAAAAGAAGGTAGGTCCTAAGGTCGAAACCACACAAATCACCACTGAACACACAGATGACGCACAACCAATCATCACTGTACACAAAACAGAGGAAATCGTAGACGACTTAAACACACCACTCACAGACTTACACAAACCAGAAACTGCTAGGGTTATTGAAGAAGCTCCCGAGACGGTTCAGGTCACAAAAGTACGCACGGAAACTGGTGATGTCAAAACTGTTAGGACCACCAAGCGGCTCATCAAGAAGAAGAAGGGCCCCAAAGAAGAAGTCACTGAAATAACAACCATCGAGAAAGACGACGAAGCTCCTATCACCACAGTAACGGTTACCGAAGAAACTAAACCGGAAGAGACTGAGGATATCAAGCCAGTCGAAATCGTCGAGTTGCCCGAAGAGATAACCATCGAGGAGACTGAATCACCCGACGGTAAGCCAAAACAAAAGAAAATCATAAAGCGCACTATCAAAAAGAAGGTAGGTCCTAAGGTCGAAACCACACAAATCACCACTGAACACACAGATGACACACAACCAATCATTACTGTACACAAAACAGAGGAAATCGTAGACGACTCAACCACACCACTCACAGACTTACACAAACCAGAAACTGCTAGGGTTATTGAAGAAGCTCCCGAGACGGTTCAGGTCACAAAAGTACGCACGGAAACTGGTGATGTCAAAACTGTTAGGACCACTAAGCGGGTCATCAAAAAGAAGAAGGGCCCCAAAGAAGAAGTCACTGAAATAACAACCGTCGAGAAAGACGACGAAGCTCCTATCACCACAGTAACGGTTACCGAGGAAACTAAACCGGAAGAGACTGAGGACATCAAGCCAGTCGAAATCGTCGAGTTGCCCGAAGAGACCACCATCGAGGAAACTGAATCACCCGACGGTAAGCCAAAACAAAAGAAAATCATAAAGCGCACTATCAAAAAGAAGGTAGGTCCTAAGGTCGAAACAACACATATCACCACTGAACAAACAGATGACAAACAACCAATCATCACTGTACACAAAACAGAGGAAATCATTGACGACTCAACCACACCACTCACAGACTTACACAAACCAGAAACTGCTAGGGTTATTGAAGAAGCTCCCGAGACGGTTCAGGTCACAAAAGTACGCACGGAAACTGGTGATGTCAAAACTGTTAGGACCACTAGGCGGGTCATCAAGAAGAAGAAGGGCCCCAAAGAAGAAGTCACTGAAATAACAACCGTCGAGAAAGACGACGAAGCTCCTATCACCACAGTAACGGTTACCGAGGAAACTAAACCGGAAGAGACTGAGGACATCAAGCCAGTCGAAATCGTCGAGTTGCCCGAAGAGACCACCATCGAGGAAACTGAATCACCCGACGGTAAGCCAAAACAAAAGAAAATCATAAAGCGCACTATCAAAAAGAAGGTAGGTCCTAAGGTCGAAACCACACAAATCACCACTGAACACACAGATGACACACAACCAATCATCACTGTACACAAAACAGAGGAAATCATTGACGACTCAACCACACCACTCACAGACTTACACAAACCAGAAACTGCTAAGGTTATAGAAGAAGCTCCCGAGACGGTTCAAGTCACAAAAGTACGCACGGAAACTGGTGATGTCAAAACCGTTAGGACTACTAGGCGGGTCATCAAGAAGAAGAAGGGTCCCAAAGACGAAGTCACTGAAATAACAACCGTCGAGAAAGACGACGAAGCTCCTATCACCACAGTAACGGTTACCGAAGAAACTAAACCGGAAGAGACTGAGGATATCAAGCCAGTCGAAATCGTCGAGTTGCCCGAAGAGACCACCATCGAGGAGACTGAATCACCCGACGGTAAGCCAAAACAAAAGAAAATCATAAAGCGCACTATCAAAAAGAAGGTAGGTCCTAAGGTCGAAACCACACAAATCACCACTGAACACACAGATGACGCACAACCAATCATCACTGTACACAAAACAGAGGAAATCGTAGACGACTTAAACACACCACTCACAGACTTACACAAACCAGAAACTGCTAGGGTTATTGAAGAAGCTCCCGAGACGGTTCAGGTCACAAAAGTACGCACGGAAACTGGTGATGTCAAAACTGTTAGGACCACCAAGCGGGTCATCAAGAAGAAGAAGGGCCCCAAAGAAGAAGTCACTGAAATAACAACCGTCGAGAAAGACGACGAAGCTCCTATCACCACAGTAACGGTTACCGAAGAAACTAAACCGGAAGAGACTGAGGATATCAAGCCAGTCGAAATCGTCGAGTTGCCCGAAGAGATAACCATCGAGGAGACTGAATCACCCGACGGTAAGCCAAAACAAAAGAAAATCATAAAGCGCACTATCAAAAAGAAGGTAGGTCCTAAGGTCGAAACCACACAAATCACCACTGAACACACAGATGACAAACAACCAATCATTACTGTACACAAAACAGAGGAAATCGTAGACGACTCAACCACACCACTCACAGACTTACACAAACCAGAAACTGCTAGGGTTATTGAAGAAGCTCCCGAGACGGTTCAGGTTACAAAAGTACGCACGGAAACTGGTGATGTCAAAACTGTTAGGACCACCAAGCGGGTCATCAAGAAGAAGAAGGGCCCCAAAGAAGAAGTTACTGAAATAACAACCGTCGAGAAAGACGACGAAGCTCCTATCACCACAGTAACGGTAACAGAAGAAGAGACACCGGAAGAGACTGAGGACATCGAGCCAGTGGAAATTGTCGAGTTGCCCGAGGAGACCACCATCGAGGAGACTGAATCACCCGACGGTAAGCCAAAACAAAAGAAAATCATAAAGCGCACTATTAAAAAGAAGGTAGGTCCTAAGGTCGAAACCACACAAATCACCACTGAACACACAGATGACACACAACCAATCATCACTGTACACAAAACAGAGGAAATCGTAGACGACTCAACCACACCACTCACAGACTTACACAAACCAGAAACTGCTAGGGTTATTGAAGAAGCTCCCGAGACGGTTCAGGTCACAAAAGTACGCACGGAAACTGGTGATGTCAAAACTGTTAGGACCACCAAGCGGGTCATCAAGAAGAAGAAGGGCCCCAAAGAAGAAGTCACTGAAATAACAACCGTCGAGAAAGACGACGAAGCTCCTATCACCACAGTAACGGTAACAGAAGAAGAGACACCGGAAGAGACTGAGGACATCGAGCCAGTAGAAATTGTCGAGTTGCCCGAGGAGACCACCATCGAGGAGACTGAGTCACCCGACGGTAAGCCAAAACAAAAGAAAATCATAAAGCGCACTATCAAAAAGAAGGTAGGTCCTAAGGTCGAAACCACACAAATCATCACTGAACACACAGATGACACACAACCAATCATTACTGTACACAAAACAGAGGAAATCGTAGACGATTTTACCACACCACTCACAGACTTACACAAACCAGAAACTGCTAGGGTTATAGAAGAAGCTCCCGAGACGGTTCAGGTCACAAAAGTACGCACGGAAACTGGTGATGTCAAAACTGTTAGGACCACCAAGCGGGTCATCAAGAAGAAAAAGGGCCCCAAAGAAGAAGTCACTGAAATAACAACCGTCGAGAAAGACGACGAAGCTCCTATCACCACAGTAACGGTAACAGAAGAAGAGACACCGAAAGAGACTGAGGACATTGAGCCAGTAGAAATCGTCGAGTTACCCGAAGAGACCACCATCGAGGAGACTGAATCACCCGACGGTAAGCCAAAACAAAAGAAAATCATAAAGCGCACTATCAAAAAGAAGGTAGGTCCTAAGGTCGAAACCACACAAATCATCACTGAACACACAGATGACACACAACCAATCATTACTGTACACAAAACAGAGGAAATCGTAGACGATTTTACCACACCACTCACAGACTTACACAAACCAGAAACTGCTAGGGTTATAGAAGAAGCTCCCGAGACGGTTCAGGTCTCAAAAGTACGCACGGAAACTGGTGATGTCAAAACTGTTAGGACCACTAAGCGGGTCATCAAGAAGAAGAAGGGCCCCAAAGAAGAAGTCACTGAAATAACAACCGTCGAGAAAGACGACGAAGCTCCTATCACCACAGTAACGGTTACCGAAGAAACTAAACCGGAAGAGACTGAGGATATCAAGCCAGTCGAAATCGTCGAGTTGCCCGAAGAGATAACCATCGAGGAGACTGAATCACCCGACGGTAAGCCAAAACAAAAGAAAATCATAAAGCGCACTATCAAAAAGAAGGTAGGTCCTAAGGTCGAAACCACACAAATCACCACTGAACACACAGATGACACACAACCAATCATCACTGTACACAAAACAGAGGAAATCGTAGACGACTCAACCACACCACTCACAGACTTACACAAACCAGAAACTGCTAGGGTTATTGAAGAAGCTCCCGAGACGGTTCAGGTCACAAAAGTACGCACGGAAACTGGTGATGTCAAAACTGTTAGGACCACCAAGCGGGTCATCAAGAAGAAGAAGGGCCCCAAAGAAGAAGTCACTGAAATAACAACCGTCGAGAAAGACGACGAAGCTCCTATCACCACAGTAACGGTAACAGAAGAAGAGACACCGGAAGAGACTGAGGACATCGAGCCAGTGGAAATTGTCGAGTTGCCCGAGGAGACCACCATCGAGGAGACTGAATCACCCGACGGTAAGCCAAAACAAAAGAAAATCATAAAGCGCACTATCAAAAAGAAGGTAGGTCCTAAGGTCGAAACAACACAAATCACCACTGAACACACAGATGACACACAACCAATCATTACTGTACACAAAACAGAGGAAATCATTGACGACTTAACTACACTCACAGACTTACACAAACCAGAAACTGCTAGGGTTATAGAAGAAGCTCCCGAGACGGTTCAGGTCACAAAAGTACTCACGGAAACTGGTGATGTCAAAACTGTTAGGACCACCAAGCGGCTCATCAAGAAGAAGAAGGGCCCCAAAGAAGAAGTCACTGAAATAACAACCGTCGAGAAAGACGACGAAGCTCCTATCACCACAGTAACGGTAACAGAAGAAGAGACACCGAAAGAGACTGAGGACATTGAGCCAGTAGAAATCGTCGAGTTACCCGAAGAGACCACCATCGAGGAGACTGAATCACCCGACGGTAAGCCAAAACAAAAGAAAATCATAAAGCGCACTATCAAAAAGAAGGTAGGTCCTAAGGTCGAAACCACACAAATCACCACTGAACACACAGATGACACACAACCAATCATCACTGTACACAAAACAGAGGAAATCGTAGACGATTTTACCACACCACTCACAGACTTACACAAACCAGAAACTGCTAGGGTTATAGAAGAAGCTCCCGAGACGGTTCAGGTCACAAAAGTACGCACGGAAACTGGTGATGTCAAAACTGTTAGGACCACCAAGCGGGTCATCAAGAAGAAAAAGGGCCCCAAAGAAGAAGTCACTGAAATAACAACCGTCGAGAAAGACGACGAAGCTCCTATCACCACAGTAACGGTAACAGAAGAAGAGACACCGGAAGAGACTGAGGACATCGAGCCAGTGGAAATTGTCGAGTTGCCCGAGGAGACCACCATCGAGGAGACTGAATCACCCGATGGTAAGCCAAAACAAAAGAAAATCATAAAGCGCACTATCAAAAAGAAGGTAGGTCCTAAGGTCGAAACCACACAAATCACCACTGAACACACAGATGACACACAACCAATCATCACTGTACACAAAACAGAGGAAATCGTAGACGACTTAAACACACCACTCACAGACTTACACAAACCAGAAACTGCTAGGGTTATTGAAGAAGCTCCCGAGACGGTTCAAGTCACAAAAGTACGCACGGAAACTGGTGATGTCAAAACTGTTAGGACCACCAAGCGGGTCATCAAGAAGAAGAAGGGCCCCAAAGAAGAAGTCACTGAAATAACAACCGTCGAGAAAGACGACGAAGCTCCTATCACCACAGTAACGGTTACCGAAGAAACTAAACCGGAAGAGACTGAGGATATCAAGCCAGTCGAAATCGTTGACTTGCCCGAAGAGATAACCATCGAGGAGACTGAATCACCCGACGGTAAGCCAAAACAAAAGAAAATCATAAAGCGCACTATCAAAAAGAAGGTAGGTCCTAAGGTCGAAACCACACAAATCACCACTGAACACACAGATGACACACAACCAATCATCACTGTACACAAAACAGAGGAAATCGTAGACGACTCAACCACACCACTCACAGACTTACACAAACCAGAAACTGCTAGGGTTATTGAAGAAGCTCCCGAGACGGTTCAGGTCACAAAAGTACGCACGGAAACTGGTGATGTCAAAACTGTTAGGACCACCAAGCGGGTCATCAAGAAGAAGAAGGGCCCCAAAGAAGAAGTCACTGAAATAACAACCGTCGAGAAAGACGACGAAGCTCCTATCACCACAGTAACGGTAACAGAAGAAGAGACACCGGAAGAGACTGAGGACATCGAGCCAGTGGAAATTGTCGAGTTGCCCGAGGAGACCACCATCGAGGAGACTGAATCACCCGACGGTAAGCCAAAACAAAAGAAAATCATAAAGCGCACTATCAAAAAGAAGGTAGGTCCTAAGGTCGAAACAACACAAATCACCACTGAACACACAGATGACACACAACCAATTATTACTGTACACAAAACAGAGGAAATCATTGACGACTTAACTACACTCACAGACTTACACAAACCAGAAACTGCTAGGGTTATAGAAGAAGCTCCCGAGACGGTTCAGGTCACAAAAGTACTCACGGAAACTGGTGATGTCAAAACTGTTAGGACCACCAAGCGGCTCATCAAGAAGAAGAAGGGCCCCAAAGAAGAAGTCACTGAAATAACAACCGTCGAGAAAGACGACGAAGCTCCTATCACCACAGTAACGGTAACAGAAGAAGAGACACCGGAAGAGACTGAGGACATCGAGCCAGTGGAAATTGTCGAGTTACCCGAAGAGACCACCATCGAGGAGACTGAATCACCCGACGGTAAGCCAAAACAAAAGAAAATCATAAAGCGCACTATCAAAAAGAAGGTAGGTCCTAAGGTCGAAACCACAGAAATCATCACTGAACACACAGATGACACACAACCAATCATTACTGTACACAAAACAGAGGAAATCGTAGACGACTTAACCACACCACTCACAGACTTACACAAACCAGAAACTGCTAGGGTTATAGAAGAAGCTCCCGAGACGGTTCAGGTCTCAAAAGTACGCACGGAAACTGGTGATGTCAAAACTGTTAGGACCACCAAGCGGCTCATCAAGAAGAAGAAGGGCCCCAAAGAAGAAGTCACTGAAATAACAACCGTCGAGAAAGACGACGAAGCTCCTATCACCATAGTTACGGTAACAGAAGAAGAGACACCGGAAGAGACTGAGGACATTGAGCCAGTTGAAATTGTCGAGTTGCCCGAGGAAACTACCATCGAGGAGACTGAATCACCCGACGGTAAGCCAAAACAAAAGAAAATCATAAAGCGCACTATCAAAAAGAAGGTAGGTCCTAAGGTCGAAACCACACAAATCACCACTGAACACACAGATGACACACAACCAATCATCACTGTACTCAAAACAGAGGAAATCGTAGACGACTTAAACACACCACTCACAGACTTACACAAACCAGAAACTGCTAGGGTTATTGAAGAAGCTCCCGAGACGGTTCAAGTCACAAAAGTACGCACGGAAACTGGTGATGTCAAAACTGTTAGGACCACCAAGCGGGTCATCAAGAAGAAGAAGGGCCCCAAAGAAGAAGTCACTGAAATAACAACCATCGAGAAAGACGACGAAGCTCCTATCACCACAGTAACGGTTACCGAAGAAACTAAACCGGAAGAGACTGAGGATATCAAGCCAGTCGAAATCGTTGACTTGCCCGAAGAGATAACCATCGAGGAGACTGAATCACCCGACGGTAAGCCAAAACAAAAGCAAATCATAAAGCGCACTATCAAAAAGAAGGTAGGTCCTAAGGTCGAAACCACACAAATCACCACTGAACACACAGATGACACACAACCAATCATCACTGTACACAAAACAGAGGAAATCGTAGACGACTTAACCACACCACTCACAGACTTACACAAACCAGAAACTGCTAGGGTTATAGAAGAAGCTCCCGAGACGGTTCAGGTCACAAAAGTACGCACGGAAACTGGTGATGTCAAAACTGTTAGGACCACTAAGCGGGTCATCAAGAAGAAGAAGGGCCCCAAAGAAGAAGTCACTGAAATAACAACCGTCGAGAAAGACGACGAAGCTCCTATCACCACAGTAACAGTTACCGAAGAAACTAAACCGGAAGAGACCGAGGACATTAAGCCAGTAGAAATCGTCGAGTTACCCGAAGAGATAACCATCGAGGAGACTGAATCACCCGACGGTATGCCCAAACAAAAGAAAATCATAAAGCGCACTATCAAAAAGAAGGTAGGTCCTAAGGTCGAAACAACACAAATCACCACTGAACACACAGATGACACACAACCAATCATCACTGTACACAAAACAGAGGAAATCATTGACGACTCAACCACACCACTCACAGACTTACACAAACTAGAAACTGCTAGGGTTATAGAAGAAGCTCCCGAGACGGTTCAGGTCACAAAAGTACGCACGGAAACTGGTGATGTCAAAACTGTTAGGACCACCAAGCGGGTCATCAAGAAGAAGAAGGGCCCCAAAGAAGAAGTCACTGAAATAACAACCGTCGAGAAAGACGACGAAGCTCCTATCACCACAGTAACGGTTACCGAAGAAACTAAACCGGAAGAGACTGAGGATATCAAGCCAGTCGAAATCGTCGAGTTGCCCGAAGAGATAACCATCGAGGAGACTGAATCACCCGACGGTAAGCCAAAACAAAAGAAAATCATAAAGCGCACTATCAAAAAGAAGGTAGGTCCTAAGGTCGAAACCACACAAATCACCACTGAACACACAGATGACACACAACCAATCATCACTGTACACAAAACAGAGGAAATCGTAGACGACTTAACCACACCACTCACATACTTACACAAACCAGAAACTGCTAGGGTTATTGAAGAAGCTCCCGAGACGGTTCAGGTCACAAAAGTACGCACGGAAACTGGTGATGTCAAAACTGTTAAGACGACTAAGCGGGTCATCAAGAAGAAGAAGGGCCCCAAAGAAGAAGTCACTGAAATAACAACCGTCGAGAAAGACGACGAAGCTCCTATCACCACAGTAACGGTAACAGAAGAAGAGACACCGGAAGAGACTGAGGACATCGAGCCAGTGGAAATTGTCGAGTTGCCCGAGGAGACCACCATCGAGGAGACTGAATCACCCGACGGTAAGCCAAAACAAAAGCAAATCATAAAGCGCACTATCAAAAAGAAGGTAGGTCCTAAGGTCGAAACAACAGAAATCACCACTGAACACACAGATGACACACAACCAATCATTACTGTACACAAAACAGAGGAAATCATTGACGACTTAACTACACCACTCACAGACTTACACAAACCAGAAACTGCTAGGGTTATAGAAGAAGCTCCCGAGACGGTTCAGGTCACAAAAGTACGCACGGAAACTGGTGATGTCAAAACTGTTAGGACCACTAAACGGGTCATCAAGAAGAAGAAGGGCCCCAAAGAAGAAGTCACTGAAATAACAACCGTCGAGAAAGACGACGAAGCTCCTATCACAACAGTAACGGTATTAGAAGAAGAGACACCGGAAGAGACTGAGGACATCGCGCCAGTTGAAATTGTCGAGTTGCCCGAGGAGACCACCATCGAGGAGACTGAATCACCCGACGGTAAGCCGAAATCAAAAGAAAATCATTAAGCGCACTATCAAAAAGAAGGTAGGTCTTAGGTCCATCACAATACAATTACACACACTGCATAGGTATACCACACCACACATTAGAATACCACCATTGCATAACAGCATATAATTAAATATGTTCTGTGTTGTAAATTGATTCATTTTACTTAAATTAAAAGGTCCTACATTCAGCGTTGCTCGTGTTAAAGTATCAATTATTTTTTTTGTTACAGGCTTAACATCTACGCAGTTAAATAAGAACATTTACTTATTGCATAAATTATTAATTTATGTTTTTTGTTATAAAACATTAATACTCTACAGTTTATTTTCAATATTGTTTTATATATTTTTACAGACACCGATGTTAAAGCTGTTCCCCAGAAAAAACAAGAAAATAAATCTTTAGTCAAAATTGAAACACCCCAAGACTCGAGTACTGCACCACGTCAAAAAGGAGAAAAAGTTGAACAAAAATCTACACAAAAACTTAAACCTATACCTATGAAAATTGAGGAAGTTGAAGTTACGCAAGCACAACATGCTCAGGAAATTCAGGGCCCTCAGTTCACTAAATTGAAACTGAAAAAACCCATCCAGAAGCCTAAACAAGAATTAAAAACAGCTACTTTACCCAGAGTACAGCTAAAAAGTCGGATTACATATATTAATGAATGGCCTCCTATAGAATCAAAACCTATTATAACATTTTTGGGTTCAGTGAGACAAAGCGGCCTACTTTCTCGTAATATCAGAGAAGCTGCAAAGTTAAAAAAGAAACCTTCTCAAATTCCACATATTCCAGATTTAGATAAATTAGAATTAGAAAAACCTGAAGACTTTGAGTTCACTACAGAAAAACTTGTAGAGCCAGAAAAAGAACAACCAAATAACATCGAAGAATTTAAAATGGATAAACCTATTGTGATAAGTAACAAACAAACTATTCTGCAAATTCCTGATGTAGAAGAAAAATATCCAAAACCAATAACATATCTCGAAACCGACGAAAATGAAGACATAGAAAAACCTGCATATATTGAAAAAAATAAACCAGAAAGCGATTTAGAAAAAGTGGTTGATGAAAATGAAAAAGTAAGTAAGAAACCCGACCATAAAACACCTAAGAAAGAAGCAACTAAGACAAAGAAAAACCATAGTCGATTGGAACAGAAGCAATCTCATGATGAAAAAGTTGAGGTTGAAGAGCCGAAAGAAAAACAACCAGATTATGAAAAAATAGAAGATAACCAATTAGAAGACCTAGATCAAAAACCTGAAAGAAATGAAAGTTCAAAGTTAGAGGCCCCTGATGCAAAAGAACCGGAGGAAATACCAGTCAAAGACATAAAGAAAAAGACACCGAAGACAAAGAAAAAAGAAAAACCAAACAAAGCTTCACTACAAGAGGAAGTTCCAAAAGAAAAACCTGAAAAGAATTTAAGTGAAGGACAACCTATTAAATCCTATACATCTGAAATTCCTGAAAAAAATTTAACTGACACAGAAATGCAACCTACGTTACCAACTGATACAGATAACGACAAAAAACCTAAGAAGACAAAAATAAAAAAACAGAGCACTCAGGAATCCCTTCAGGAACAAGTAAAAGAAAGTTTTGCGGTAGACAAAGACAAACCATCAAAACATGAAACAGAACCAAAATCTAAGCTCACTCCTATTAATATAGAAAGAAAAGAAGTTGAATTGAGTAAACCACAACATGCCGAATGTGTTGAAGGGCCTCAGTTTTCCAAGCTCAAACTAAAAAAAGCAACATCAAAACCAAAACAAGATGCTACAACAGTAACTCTACCAAAATTCCAACTAAAAAGCCGTATAAAGTACGTAAAAGATTGGCCACCGCAGGTTCTAAATCCTGCAGTAACATTTTTAGGTAGCGTTCGGCAAAATGGAATTTTATCAAGAAATGTTAAAGAGGCAGAAAAGATAAAGAAAAAGGTATACAAGCAACCAAAATTACCTGAAATAGAAAAAACAGAATTAGAAAAGCCAATGTTCGGCTATGAAGATATAATCGATGCAAAAAAACAAAGTGAAATTACAGAAAAAGAAGAACCACTAGATACCGAAATAATTGAAGTAGAAGAAGATGGAAAAGAAGAGGAACCTGAACAATTCACTATCAAACCTAAACGACCTAGCATCAAGAAGACGGAAGAAATTGAAGATGAAGTTACAATAAAAAAGAAACTAAAGGCCGTGAGGAAGCCTTCAGTTACGCTTCCTGAAATCACTGAACCGGAAACTGTTACTTTCAGGCCCAAAACTACTAAAACAAAAGAAGATGTGGAACAAGAATTTAATATACAATTAGATTCATATGCCGAGGAAGAAATATCTATGACAAGTAAGGTAAAACTTAAACCACTTAAGCGACCGACTTTCAGTGAGGAAGCAAATGAAACTTCCATCAAGTTTTATGAAGAAAATGAAGGGTCGGCAGATGTCATTGAAATCCTAGAAAGTGATGAAGAACAATTTGATGAAACAACTAATGTGATGATGTCTTTGAAAAAAAGTAAAGATATAAAAGAGGAACAGGAAGAAGTATCTTCAGCCATAACTATATCAAAACCCAAACCGAAAGAAATAGTATCAGAAATTTCACAAGACATTAACATTAGTTTAGAAAGAAAGCCAAAATACACAGTAGATGATCAAGAAGAGGTGAGGTTCGATGTTAAGTCACAAACGGAACAATATACGCAAGAAGAATTATCACTTTCAAGTAAAATAAAATTAAAACCGAAAAAGAAGATTACTATATCTGAAGCTGCTGATGAAACTTCAATCCAACTAAAACAGGAAGTTGAGGATGACAGCCAAGCGGAAGAGATAATATGGAGTGAAGCAGAAACGGATGAAAATGTTGAAATGGTAATTAAACGTAAGCCTAAAAAGCCAGCGTATGAAGTAAGTGAAGTAGAAGAATTGAGTGTTGAGTTAAAACCTAAAAGGATAATTGAAGATGCATATGAAGAAGAACAGATCACTATTTCGGCTAAAAGGAAACCTAGAAAACCCTCAAAATTACAAGGTATTAAACTGGATATCACCGCCCTTCGCCTAAGGATCGCTTCAAATGCTTTATTAACAGTTTTAATCGCTTTATACTTTTCGGCAAAGAAGCCTTGGCATTATTTTCATCTATAATAATTTTATTATAAAAATATTTAAATCATGTCATCATTATCATCAATCTACATTCGTCCAGTGCTTATGAAATCAGGACTTATGTAGGGTCAGTATAATATTGTTTTTGCAGTAAATAGCAATTTATCAATATGGGAATTCCTAAGTACCTACATATAAATATGTATTTCATATTATTGACCAATATTGAAATGTTATAAAATATATTTGGCCAATTTCAGTAAACATAAGATTAGAAACAATCACTATTGGTAAAGCACATTACTTAATTCACTAAATCATATTAGGGTCTCAGCACCCGAACAACTATGATATGTATAATTCAATAATTGGCGGGGGTTATCTAAACAGCAAATAAAAAAAAACAGTGATTTCACTGTAGTCTGTAGTGTTAGTGTTTGGTGGCTAATTGTTGTTAAGCTAATATAATTTAAATTTTCTCCTCCATAAGCACCGCATTTTGGCGGTATCTGGGAGGCCAGGGTTAAAACGGCAAAGCATGAGTTTTAGAAGTACTTGTTAATAATAATCACGTCCTTATGTTACTAATGGTCTATTTTTTGCAGAAGCTGATGTATCAATGAGCATTGCCAGAGAACAAGAATTTCCAGGTAATCATCTCAAATTTTGTTATAAATACTCGTTTTGTATGGGTACCTAAAATGTAGCCATTGAAATTATTGGGCAAGTGGGACCTAAAAACAGACGTCGCAAGATGGAAATGGGCGAGTACTGTCTCCTGGTGTTCCGCGCGTTCATCATAGGTTACCGCTAACCGTAAAGCAGGCCGTATGTTGGTTAAAATGAACTACACAAGTTAAATTAATTATTATTTTATTTTATTACGCTAATCAATCTGAAATTTGTGCTATGCAATGCAGTACATAACAGATTTTTTCTTTATACACACTTTGAGTAAATGAAGTTACATCGATTCTATTTGTATCTATTAAACACTATTTAAGTTATGATTACTATTTAATTTGGATTTACAAAATTACTATTTCAGAAACTCCTGTTGACGTACGCAGTGGTGACACAGTATTCGCTGTATACTCTTATGTCGCCGAAACAGACGAGGCTATTAATTTAGTAGAAGGGGAACGACTGTATATATTAGGTAAATTTCTTTAAAATGCAATTGTTTTTATCTTCTTTAAAAACATGTTTTTTATTATTAGTGTTGTTTTCAGAAACCACAAATCAGGATTGGTGGTTTGTGCGCAAACATCTTACTGAAGAAAAAGGTTGGGTACCAGCACAATATTTAATGGATGAAGCTAACTACACACTGTACCTGCAGAAGAAACTTAATGAAAAAATTGATAAGCTTCCCGTATTTGAAAGTGAGTACAAAATAATACCGAATTAAAGACTACCAAGTCAAGATAGGGAGCAAACGAGCAGATGCATCCTCATGATGATAAGCGATTACCGCCGTCCATGGGGACACCTGCAAGACCAGAGGAGTCACAAGTGCATTGCCGGCCTTTTAAAGGGGATTGGATTGCCTCCGGTATCCTCACTCACTGGGCGAAACACAACGTAAACGTTGTTTCACACCGGTTTTCAGCGAGGACGTGGTATCACTCCGGTCGAGCCGGCCCATTCGTACCGAAGTATGGGTCTCCCACGGCATAGAACTCACTGCTGCTTTGGTGTTACTTACCACAGCCCTGATGATGAATTTATTAAATAAATATTTCTTCTAAGGTTTTTTTAATATTAACATCTAAATATATTATAGTTTTAAGACAGTCAAGTACCTATTTGAATAAGCAGTATTTTTTATTGAGACGCGCTCCCGATTCTAACGAATAAAGTTTTGTAAACGTGTCTGGAAATAATCAGAGCGTTACCATGTACCTAGAAAATTATGTTTGACACATTATTCAGTTGTTGATTGTATCATTACAGAACCGACTCCTGAAGAGCAAGCAATTGCCCCAATCTTCATTGAAAAATTACGTCCTAAGCACACACCTGATGGATCTACTGTACAATTCGAATGTCAAGTTGAAGGATATCCTAGACCACAAATAACTTGGTTCAGACAAACTGCTATAATAAAACCATCACAAGATTTTCAAATGTATTATGATGATGATAATGTTGCTACTTTGGTCATCAGAGAGGTTTTCCCCGAAGATGCCGGTACATTTACTTGTGTAGCTAAGAATGCTGCCGGATTTGCATCAAGTACTACCGAGTTAATAGTTGAAGCTCCATTATCTGACCACGGATCAGAAATGACCATTCTTTCCAGGAAAAGTCTTTCGCGAGAATCTTCTTTAGCAGATATTCTAGAGGGCATTCCACCTACATTTTCAAAGAGACCAAAAGCTCAATATGTTGACGAAGGATCCCAAATATTTTTGGAATGTAGATTAGTAGCAATTCCAGAACCCGATATAGCTTGGTTCTTCAAGGGTGAAGAAATAACTCCTAGTGAAAATATTTCTATAGCTACTGAGTCGGACATGCATATGTATTGCAGTGTATTAAAGATATCCAATGTTAAGAAGTTCCAGGAGGGTACTTACACTGTACTTGCCGTTAATAGAGAAGGTGAAGCCAGTCTACCCATTGTATTAAAGATAAAAACAGGACAAAAGGAAAAGCCCCAAGTAATTGAACCCCTCAAGAGTATGACTATAAGAGAGGGAGAAAGTGTTGTTCTTTCATCACAAGTGGTTGGTAATCCACAGCCAACAGTAACTTGGTACAAGAATAATAAACCGGTAAAATCACTGACTACCAAATCTGATGGAGATACTCATACTGTCACAATAATAAAGCCGAAAAAAGGTAAAGATGACGGAGTCTATACGTTGAAAGCAGTTAACTCAGAGGGTTTTACAGAAACTAGTGCGGTCATTAACATAGAAGGTAATTCACTAATCTGATATATACAACCTGTAACAGAATAAGCGCTAGAACTGAAAATAGTTTGTTCGGAATCGACTGCAAATTAACACATATTAAAACCACTGAAATCGATTCATAATCACAGCGGTTTTTAATATGTGTTAATTTTTGCCGAAAAGATAATTACAATACCCGAAATATGGCCCCTGGTCCATTAGTAGGTCGAGGTATGGAAAACTGAACCCTATTTGCACAAATTATTATTGTGTGCGTGCTCGCATTGATATCGTAGTCATTGTGAGTACGACTGTCGTACGGCCCCAAGTTTTGTGTTTAGCTAATATAACTAATTTCTTAAAAATATGCTTATTTAGTCACAAAATTACTTTAGGGTTTCGCTATTATAATTATGACTCGCTATTCTAATCAACTAGTTTGAGGTCTTGCAGTTATTCAGTTACACGTTGTTTATCATTTTATTTATAATATGTAATATTCTTATTTTCATATCATTTTAAACTATTCCCAACTGGAAGAAAATAAAGTATACTATTAACTAATGGGTTAAATTAATATAATTTTTCGTATGTTTTAGAACCAACGGAAGAAAATGCCGAGCCTCCGCTATTCATTAATAGATTCCAAGAAATAACAGTAAAAGAAAACGGAACGATCAAGTTAGTGGCTAAAGTTACAGGCAATCCTGTACCTTCTATAACATGGTATAGGAACAATCACATAATCACTCCATCTGAGACCGTTACACAAAAGTTTGATGGAGAAAATATTGAATTAATAATAGAAACTGTAGATTCTGAGATTGATTCCGGCGACTATAAATGCGTTGCATCAAATAGTGCAGGGAAAGCCTCGCATGGTGCACGAGTAACTATTGATGTCGATAAAGTAACGTTTGTGAAGAATTTGAAGAGTACATATGAAACTGAAGAAGGTAAAAGTGTCGTTCTAGAATGTCATACATCTCATACTGTCTCTACCAAATGGTATCATAATGACAAAGAATTGAGTGGAATGGATCATAGGGAAATTATTCAAGAAGGTCGAATTCATAAACTAAGAATCAAGAAAACTAAATTAACTGACATCGGTATAATAAAATGTATAGTAAAAGATCAAGAAACTAGTACAAATTTAATTGTTCATGAAACAGTACCTGAATTTATTAGACGTCTGCAAGATTTTGAAGTCAAGGAAAGAGATATCGCTATTTTGGAAGTTGAAATAAATTCTGAAACCGCTGATGTGTTTTGGGAAAAAGATGGTGAAAGAATCAAGGCAAAGAAAAATAAGTATGAGCTTGAAAAACGAGGTAATGTTCGAAAATTATTTATAAGGAATACTTCAGTCCACGATGAAGGCGAATATACCTGTAAACTTCGGGATGACTCTTGTACAGCAGAAGTAACTGTAGTAGAATTGCCGCCAGAAATTATTTCACGTCTGCAAGACCAAAAAGTTAATAAGAGAAATAAAGCAACCTTTGAAATTGAATTAACAAAAGGCGATGCTTTAGTGCAATGGTTTAAAGATGGATCAGAAATTCAATTTTCAAATCATATTCAATTAACAATCGATGGTAAAAAGCAAAAACTCAAAATATATGACTGTGAACACGCAGATGCAGGAACTTACACATGTGAAGTAGGGAATGATAAATGTACAGCTAGACTCACCGTAGAAGAACCATCGGTTGACTTTGTACTACGGCTACCCGAAGTAGTTCTGGTCCCTGCCAACACCGATGCCTATTTATCAGTTGAAATACCAGATGAAACTATGGATGTTACGTGGTACAAAAAGAAGACTGTTGTTGGAGATACCGAAAAATTCACTTTGATATCAGATGTAACAAAACGCACATTGATCATTAGAAAATGTACCGAGGATGATCAGTGCGAATATTCATGCGTATTATTTGATGCCAAATGTTCAACAAAATTGATAGTAGAAGGTATGAATTGGAATATATATTGTTCTTATCTTATATAGGGCCGAGGCAGCAAGGCCTCAGTGAACTTCAACCCAATGGGATCTTTTGTGCTTCCCCTAGATACCTATTCCTCATCCTCGCCCAGTTCTTCAAACAGTGTTTCCATGAGGTTTAATGACGCCTCATACCCCCGTATGAGTCTGTAGTCCTCTGATCTGGGCAGGGTTACCCAAAACCCTGCCTCAAGAGGCGCATTCGCTTTCTAGCTATTACGTTGCATGTACACAGAAGGTGTTCCATGCTCTCAATTTCCCTTTTGCAGGCCCTGCAAGCTGAGTCAGACCCATGTTTTGTAAGAGAGCGTTAGTCCCGAAATGTCCGTTTAATGCCCCCAACTAGTGCCGGGCCTGCCGCCTGCTTGGGTTAGAAAAGGCATTTTGCCATCTCGATGAGGAACCTATCAATTTCTTGGAGTTAGCAAGTCCTGTGAGGTTCAACCACTCATCCATGTGCCTCGACTTTGCGTACTCCCGAAATGATGCCGTTTTGACTGCGCTTAACGCCAGTCCTACAAATGGTTCTGGTCCAATTAGTGAGGTTCCAGAACCTTCCCTTGCTATGCTCATTGCCCATAATTCCCATTTGACCAGGGACCCTACAAGCCTTACCTTGTTTCGCTTTCCTAGCTCATTTAGAGCCCGGGCAGCGTCCATGACCAGTCTTGAGTCGATCCTGTAGGAGGTCAGGGCCTTAAGTGCCGCTTGGCTGCTACTAAGAATGTAGATGGACCTACCTGCGGTACCGCTACTTTCTATCTGTTGTGCACACAGGCAAGAATAGCATATGTTTCCGCTTGGAAAACTCTAGCTAATTTGCCTATGCTTTGACTGACCTTATAGTCCCTTGCGTATACGTCATCGTATATCGTATTGTATGCGTCAGTATATCATAAACAACTGCTCTTTAAATATTGTTACTTATATGTATATTGTTACTATCGGAGAGATGATACTCCCTTGTGACGCTGGTCATATTTGTGTAATGTATTATCCACATTCAAGGGTCCGGCGAACCGAATTTCTCTTACAAACGTAATACCGAAATAAATCGTAATTCAAACACAATTTAATCAAATTCTGATATTATTCGGATTCCGATAATCTAGGTTAACTCTACCATTTCGTCCAAAATACTTCACTGGAAATAGTAATAAATAAATAAGTTTGGGACGATTTTCCGGTCTTTTATAGTGATGCAGTAGTAGACAAAATAGTACCGTAGGAACCTAGATTAATGGTATCCAAATCCGAATAATAACATAATTTGATAGAATATTGTCTGGATTACGATTTATTTGGTGCTACGTTTTTATGTGCAATTCAAGGTCCAACGGACCCTTAAATATTTTTACAAAAACTACAAAAATCTTAAAAAAAAGGCCTGAAGGCCTTTTTTTAAGTAGTATCAAGATCAGTGCCCTAGCGAGATGAACATTCTACCCTCCGAGCACCTTGATGATAATAATTAAGTTAACACTTAATTTATTGAATCACATATCAAGTCTCCACAAAAATAGAATTACGAACATTATTATTCTTACATCCTAGTTAATTGACATACTGGACACCGCTATCGCTACTAGTGTCATCCATTTAGGTGTAAAAATTATAAACCATTTGTATTGCAGTTGTTGAATTCCCGCCGAAGATAGTCGGATACGACACTGAATACAGAATTAAGCGAGGTGGCGATGTTACTCTACTTGTCTTATATGAAGCTGTTCCTCAACCTAATGATGAATGGGTAGTTAATTCTAAGATAATTAAGAAAACCAAGCACACAAAACCTTCAATAGACTCCAAGTCTGCAAGTCTTACTATTAAAAAAGTTGAACATACCGACGCTGGAACTTACAGACTCCGTCTTGAAAACAATTGTGGAGAAGCAAACATTGAAATCAACTTAGCTGTTATAGGTGAGTTATCAACAAATCGGCAACATTATAAATGTTGCCGATTGGAAGGAATCTAATCTGCTGCACAAGGTTCATATAATCAAATAATCATATCACTCTAAAATTAATACCCACACAAAGAAACAGTGACGCAGAAACTAATTAAAACCAAATATATGAAACGACATTCACTTTCAATAAATCTAGCGTTCTTTAAAGCTCATTTCCATTCATTTTGTTTCGACTCTCATGCATTCCTAAAGATACAAATTCTTTCACAGTGAGTTAGTGAGAGAGTGAGTTCGTGATAAAGCATTCATGATTTCCACAGAATGATGTCTTTGATAATTTTAATGTAGACTATACAATTTGACATATCCAATTTACATGTAACATTATATTTTTAATAGCTATTTGCTAGCATAAATATATAATTTAACATAACATACAATATATACACATTATGATATTAATTTGATATATTAATTGATCTAATATGGTATAATTTCCTAATTAGAATACTGTAAAGTGTGAGGATCGTGCAGATATTGATGTATTAATATGTGTAAGTACCCGCGGTCACAGCTTGTCATGCTCATTTAAATATCCTGCTGATGGTGGCGTTGTGTGTCTGGTCGTTTTATTCCCTACAACATGGTTGAGTCGAATCACGCCGATACACACGTCATGCTTGTGAACGGGTGCTGTCTGTCGGGACTGGTCCTTTTCTTTTAATATAACACTATTGAATAAATCTTACACATCAAACTTCTCAGCAACTATTTAAAACAAAGTTGTAAAGATTAATAATATAACCATGTTTTTTTAAAAGACTATCTATGGAATTTCTTGCCAGCTCTTCTCCATAAGACCCACATTTTGGAACCGTTTAACTAGTTTTGACTTTTCAAAAGTACCTTTTTATTGAAATAAAATATTTTAACTTTGTCTAATCTGACACAACTTCTATTACATTATACATATTTTTTAATTGTTTAGATATATCTTCACCGCCTGGTAAACCGACTATCCTAGAAATTACAAACAATTCAATCAACCTTTGGTGGAATGAGCCAGTCACCAAAGGAAATTCGGAAATAGACTGCTATATACTCGAATATCAAGAAATAAATACTACAGAGTACGTATAAAAACGATTAACCTACGTTTTTAACTGAATAACTTAAAATAGCTTTATTGTGAAATAACGATTTTTTTCATATTTTTTTAAACAGTAGTTCTTAGATTTTTGTAAATCCTCTTATTTAAAAACCAGAATGTCTAATAACCATAATTGATTCAATTGCACATTTTATTAATGTTTTTAGATGGGTATCAATCGAAAATATCAAAAAGACGCAGTTCTCCGTGGAAAACTTGAAAACAAAGTCATCGTATAGGTTTAGAGTATTTGCAGTCAATGAAGTAGGTGTAAGCGAATCTTCAGAAGTCACTGAATACATTCTTGTACAAGAGATTGTAAAAGGCCAAGCACCTTCCATAGAAAAGCCACTTAAGGATTTAGTAAGTGAACCAAATGAAGATGTAGAACTAACGTGCATATTTGGAGGAGTTCCGGAGCCTAAAGTATCATGGCTTAAAGAGAACAAGAAACTAAAGACTGCGAAAGCAACTTACATTAACAGGGTTGCAACACTAGTTGTAAATGCAACAGCAACAACGGAAGGCAAATACAGTTGCATTGCTAGTAACGAACACGGAGAAGTAGAAACGATGTGTAATTTGGAAGTTCAACAGAAACCTACCATAATAGTATCAGATGACGAAGCCCATCAGAAACACAAAGTTGGAGAACACTGGTCAGTGAAAGCACTAGTGCAAGGCATTCCTAAACCTATGCTTAATTGGTATGCCAATGGTACTAAGATAGAAGAATCAGAGGATATTCAAATATTGTCTGAAGATTATATTAGTACAATCAAGATATCTCAACTGACCCGTTCACACTCTGGGAAATACACCATTGAAGCGCAAAACAAAGCTGGAAGTAGTTCATTTGATGTTTTTCTCAAAGTTTATGGTAAGTCTTTTATTTTTAATCTATCAAGCAAATGAAAAACGGAAATATGCCATTAATAATTTAAATATTGAAATATAGGAGAAATGTCACCAACCCTAACATATATTTAGAAATTATGTATTTTGGTGAGGTGATTTAGTACATAGACGAGAACGTATAACACTAAAAATAATGATAGCTACATAAAATATAGTTAATTAATCTGTTTGATTCGATTTAATTTATTTAAACTGTATTTAAATATTTTGCTAATTGTTATTTTAACTATCATACTTATACGAGTATTCCTACCTTATTATTAATTTGTTACTTCACGTAATACAGATTGGAATATTGGCGTAAATATGAATATGACTCATCTTTCAGATAAACCTAGCAAACCAGAAGGTCCTGTTATCATGCGAGAAATAAGTAGAGAATCTGTAACAATAGAGTGGAAACCACCTCTTGATGACGGCGGTTTGGAATTGACTAAATACGCCATAGAGAAACATGAGCCCGATCTTAACAAATGGGTGAAAGTAGCTGACGTGGACAAAGATGTAGATACCTATTGCATACAAAGACTGAATGAAAATTGTGAATATATGTTCCGTGTTATGGCCCAAAACCCCATAGGTTTCTCTGAAGCTCTGGAAAGTGAACCCATAGTTATTAAGACAGCACTTGGTAATTATTTAAACTTATACTTAACCGGCTGCACAATAGCTAGATACCATTTCTATACTCCGAATGTTTTCTAACAATTATGTTTTATTGTAGATGTTCCATCCCCACCATTAGGCCCACTAGGCTTATATGGCATCAACAACGACTCTCTTACTATAACATGGTATCCATCTGAGAAAAATGGAGGGTCACCAATCATCGATTACAGCGTTGAAATTAAACAAGAAGGCAAAAAATGGAAGCATGTCGCGACGGTTGTTAAGACAACCACTAAGATAGAGAAATTGACTATAAATACTACATACCAATTTAGGATATGTGCAAGAAATGAAATCGGAACAAGTTTGCCATATATTTCAGATGAAAAAATAACGATAGGAAAGACTTTGTGTAAGTATTGCTTCACTTTTGAATCTTAAAATTAATCTGATGTTATCATTAGAATATTTACTCAACGAACTGTTCACTTGTGTCCGATCTAACGTTATGATATCTATGTCACGTTCCCGTTGCACCTACACTATCTACATTATGACACCTTCAGCCTATTTTTTTTATGATGAAATACCAGTATTATCTACTGTTTTTTTCCCAAATACTCAAAATTTTGCCGATCGGATCGGATCGGATTTTGTTGATCGGATTACCCCGGTACCTCGTACCCTACAACTACCCATAAATGGGCTTCAGACGCAGTCAAACTATGTATAGTATATATAGACTTGATGCCTAGGATACGAACTCGTAACGTAGTCGTAGGACTGGTAGTCAAAAGGTCATATCACAAGGCTATCACTGCTTGTAGTGTAGTCCTACTTATTTATAGCAATTATCAATTGGCTTGGTCATTGGAAGACAAGTTTGGTTAATTTAACCAATCTATCTAAATGCGCTTAATATCACCCTGTGTATGATATAACTATTATTCTCTCCTTCAAAAGATCAAATACGTAATTAAATTGATTTTGTTTTAGCACCACCATCGCAGCCTCAAAACTTTGCTGTAAGAGAAACAACTTCAAGATCCGTTACTCTACAGTGGGCTGCGCCAGAAAGCGACGGAGGAAGTGTCGTTACAAGTAAGATTATTTGCTTTTAAATAATACTTTTATATTATATACCAGTTGTTGCCCATGATTTCAAACATGAAACATGCAAAACAATCGTTATAACCAAAGTAAGAGAGAGGAATACCGCCCTACACCTCACTTCTTTCCTCACAACCTACAAATGATCGCATCTACATCTTTAGAATGACATAAAATATCGAAATCGTCAAAATCCTCATTATTTACCATGTAATTATTATTTTAGACTATATCATTGAATATAAAACTGCCAAAGCGAAATCATGGACCAAAGTTATAACTGTAAGTGGAACCGTTTACGAACACTGCATTGAAAATATCAAAGAAAAAGATGAACTAGTGTTCAGGATATCCGCTGAGAACGCTATTGGCGTCAGCCTGCCGGCGGAGTCACAAGCAGTAAGACTCGAGAAACATGCCAGTAAGTAACCAATCTCATATTAACAATAAGACTTATTTAAATAAATAAATATTACATAAATTACTTCATAATATAGTATCATAATAATCCGTCTTGGATTATTATAAAGAAGAGAGGATTGATTCCAAAATCGTAAATTTTGATTAATCCTAATACGATTCAGTCACCAACCAACCTACGGCTACACGACATGCGATATATGTCATGTATACATAGTATGGGCTGCCTTGTTAGCCTAGTAGTCCTAAGCGCAAATGCTATCCTAGAGGTTCCGGGATCAATTACCAGATCGAGTAAAGTGTTATTGGGTCTTTCTATGAAATTCTCAGTAGCAGCTTGGAGTTTGAAATTTATGCCTGGGTAATGGCAATTGGCTTGCCCCCTATTATATGGAACCTAAACATACCGGCGAACTATTGGTAGACCTACATCAGTACGCCTCTGCGTAACCCTTAGGGGAATAGAGGCGTAATGATATGTAAAGTTATTAGCTATTCAGTCTCACCGCATTCGTCACCTGACCTCTGAACCTAAAAGATTCACCATGATACTCATTTAACTTGAAAGTTTCACGTATTTGGCAAATAAGTAGATACCCTAGCGTAGACTCTAAGGTGATCTTCAGAATCTTATGGTGATGCTCTTATGGCTTAAAGCATCACCATAAGATTTTCATTTCAATAACAAGAGGCAATAATCTGTATCAGGTTAATTTATTTGAACAACCTATTGCAAGAAATTATTTTTTTCATTATTTCTTTCTATTTCCAGCTGTACCATCGCCACCAACAGCTCCTCTTGAAATACGAACAGTAGGCAGCAATATCGTAATGACGTCATGGGGAACTCCTGAGTGGGATGGTGGAGCCCCATTGTTGGGCTATAATATTGCCATACGTGACGTCACTAAAACAATGTGGATGGAAGTTGGAAAAGTCGATGCAAATACTCTTAAATTTAATATCAAGGATCTGAGTGACAATCATACATACATGATAAGGATATACGCTCGCAATGAAATAGGAATTAGTGAACCTTTGGAGTCGGACGAACCTTTCAAGGTTATTCCTGGAGAAGGTAAGCTATTATTTTTATTGAAACTTGTTCGTACCGACATACAGAAATAATATGATTAAATACAACTATGTAAAGTAGTGATGAGTCCAAAATACGTAGGTAGATAGGTATGACTATGACCTATGACTTCCTAATTTACGAGTACGTGCGGATTTGAAGTAACTAAGTACTATCTTTAAAGGTCAAAGAATAGATCGTGATAAACCTATAATAAACGCATAATGTCTTAATTATGCAAATTAAGACATTATGCAAGGTTTATCACGAAAAGACTCCATAAAGTTCTTAAAAATATGCCTACCCGCACTACTATAGTCTTCGAGTCTACCGACTCGCACTAGATTCGCGTGGTAGGCTATAACTTTGATTTCATTCTTCTTAATCTGAGTTCCATTGAATCGGAGGGGCAGTTATGGTATAGATGATTATGAAGTTATTTTAGTAAAGGAAAAATTCGATCGCGGGCTGGATTCGACCCTGCCTCTGTGTCTGTGTCTTTTGGTTAGATTCACTAGACGCTATGGCTAGTGTATCTAACCAGAAGATGCAGAGAGTTCGTAACCTCTCAGCCACCGCGAGTCCCACCCGCCATATCGAAATTTGCCTTCACATCGTGAATTTACGTCGTAAGATGACGTTCTGATTATTGTTGTTGTTACAGCTAGTCTCAAATATGACCTACTTGTTATTCTAGACTCGCATGCGGACGAGGAGATTGGGGAGCAAACAGAGATGACGGAGCCGACGTCGTTCAGCACGCAGACGACCACATCCTGGATGCGGGAACACAACATGGACGCGGATATCCGCTCCTACGCGCGAGGCTCACTCCTCCGACGCGACGAATACTTCTTCAGAATATGGCACTACGCTAAACAACTCTTCAAGTGATGCGACAACACGTCCGCGCATTAATTAACCTGTGATATTTAACGACAAAATATGTAATGTTCATAGTTGGCGGATAGTTATGTATAGATACAAAACTTACTTCAACTAGACAGTGAATCCATCCACGAACTCTGTCATTTTATAATTTTATATTATTACTTACGTTTTTTTTTGTACCAGCATGTAATGTTTAATTATTTATTTTAGATAAGGATCAACTATTTATTTATCTAATTTATTGTAATGGAAAATTATATCTGGTGACCCCATTTGAGTCTCATTCAATACTTTTTAAGGGAGACGTTTTAAATATAGGTGCAAAATATTTATTCGATAAATTGAGTGAGGCTCAAATTAATTACCAGACATATTTATTTATTAAAAAGATCTAATAATTATAGCAATTGTAAAAATACTACTCTCTTTTTACTTATGAAATGTCGTCACCTGATTCACCTTATTAATTACCTATAGGTACAGAGTAGCAGCAGTGATTTCAATGTGCTTACAGGCTATGCGAGATACATAAATAATGGCACACTCGAGTAAGTCTCTCGAATCACGCGGCCTCTAGGACAAGAGTGTATATGCGCTATTACCAAACTCTGATCATCAAAATTACTCTATAAAATATCACACATATTAGCAACTTTTAAGATGGCTCGTAAACTGTAGGGCTCCATACATACATACTAATATACATTTATACTTATACAATGTGTTAACAAAACCCTGTCCGACTCGTGAAGGTATTGTTAAGCATCGACATCCGATTTTATTTTTATAATCATTTTCACTTTACAAGAAAAAAAACGAGGAATCTGAAAGGGCAATACTTACGATGCTAAACAAACTTTTTTTTCTCGGGTGGGGAAATGCGCCTTATGCACGTCGCCCAGCTTCGGGGATACGGGACAGTTGTGTCAGGCCCTCCGGCCAGGGGGCCAGCATACCGACTATTTAAAACCACCACCACAGCCACTTTCCGCATATAGTGCTCCCAGCACTTTCCTGCTTTTGGAGTGATTAACTAAATGGATTTTCGGCAAAAACGCAATATTAAATAATCTTTATACACACTAAAACAAAGTCGGGTTATAACTCAAGAACGGATAGTCCGATTTTTATGTTACTGTTATTGAATTTGTCTCCGCTCCGAACAGCAAAATACTTAGTAGTTATACATAGAAAAATTCACGAAAAAGAAAATGTATTTTCTCGTCCATTTTGTATCGGGAATGGATTGAAAATTTACAGAAATAAAACACGGACAAAAATGAACATTGCGTTGCATGCTGTTTCAGTAAGGTCAGTAGATGGCGTTGTGTGCATTGTCCGAACTCCTACTAAGCGGCTGGTGTAATATTGATTGACATTTTTGTGTGTGTTAAGTGGGTCCCTGGATGGTTTAGATTCACTATTTGAGCCGGTAGGTGGTACTGCAATCAGGTTCAATCTTTTTTATTTTCAGGGCAGAACAACGTTTGCCGGGCCAGCAGGCAATGAATATGACCTACTTAATTACTTTAGATTAGAACATTCTTTTAATATCTTACTTACCCCTTTCTATAGTAAACCAAAACATAAATAATCAGATACTGATTGATTGACAGATGCTTTGCATTTTTATCTAAAAGCTTTACTAATTACTGTTTCTGCTTGACCGTGTTGAAGATATTCTAGAAATGTAAACATAATAACAAACAAATCTTGCAGATGTGGGGAGTGATGACAGGGCTGCAAATGTAGGTACTCAGTATAATGAGAAGCTGAGGAGCGCTTTGGAGGGTGCGTTTCGGGAATATCGCTCTTCACCACCTGAACTTAGACCGCGTTTACCTCGTTTGCCCATGAATAACAAGAATTTAGCGCTTGTCATTCTGGATTCACTGTTGTCGGATTATTTTGACAGCAGTGAAGATCTTGCCGATACCCATTCGATCCTGTACTGTGCGGCTGTTGCACCATGTCGTGTAGCTCATGTGAAGTTTCCACAATCTGATAGAGCTACACGATCGAAGCCTATGATACCGGCTTGGCAGTCCAGGATTGAGCAGCGTATCGGCGAGGCCAGAGCGCTCATTGGTAAGCTGATCTGCTTTAGGGAGGGCAATACCCGCCCAAGAGTGATGCGCTTTGTGAGGCGGGCATTCTCGGGGACTAATATCGATCCCCGAGATTATGCATCCTGTGTCACCGAGCGCATTGACTTCCTGAAGCAGAAGGTTTATGCATGGGCAAACCGTATTCGCAGGTATAAACGTCGCGCGGAGCGGTATTCCCTAAATCGTACGTTCCAAGGTGACCAAAGATGGGTGTACAGAAGTTGGGACCGTCCCGATAACGGTGTGAGTGACGTGTGCAGGCCGAATGATGACGCCATGAGTTCGTTCTGGCGCAACATTTGGTCGGTACCCGTTAATCATACGATTGGATATGTGACGTTGAGCGGGCGTGTGAGTCTCTACCAGCCATGGAAGAAATTAATATTAGCCCCCAAGACGTGGCCTGTGCAATCCATTCTGTGCCGAACTGGAAAGCCCCGGGGCCGGATGGACTGCATAATTTTTGGATAAAATGGCTACGTAGCTCTCACGCTCGCTTGGCGTCTCAATTCCAATCATCATTAGAAAGTGGGACGCAACCCCCGTTTTTCACCACTGGAATCACCCATCCGCTCCATAAATCTGGTGATACTGCGGACCCTAAAAATTATAAACCCATAACCTGTTTACCGACGGTTTATAAACTTCTTTCATTCATTTTGAGAGCAAAAATTTGTTATCATATTGATGAAAGTTCAATTATGTCTGCGTCTCAGAATGGATGTAGGAACGGGTCCCATGGTACTAAGGAGTTGCTTCTCATAGATATGATCATCAGCCACCAGGTTCGCCGACTCCGAAAGAATCTGTCGACATGCTGGATAGATTACAAGAAGGCCTATGACTCTGTGCCACATACATGGCTCATGAGGGTGCTAGAGCTATATAAGGTAGATGTTTCTCTACGCACCTTACTGCGGTCATGTATGGGGCAGTGGAGGACAGTCCTTCATTATCCAGGATGTCAACAAATTCAAAGAATCAGTGAACCAATTAGGATTGAGCGTGGTATATTTCAGGGTGACAACTTGAGTCCTTTGTGGTTCTGCTTAGCCTTGAATCCTCTCAATACATTACTAGAGGAATCAAGGCTAGGCTACCGATTGAGGCGGGGAGGTCAAGTGATATCCCATCTACTTTACATGGATGACCTAAAGCTCTTTGCTTCCTCTGATTTGCATCTGATGGAGTTACTGAAAATAACGGAAAACTTTAGTAACTCCATCAGAATGAATGAATTCGGTGGGAGAAATGTGCAGTCATGCATGTAAAACGAGGTGGGATTGTGGAATCTGTGGGAATTCAACTCTCGGATTCCACTCAACTTAGATCTCTTGCCTCAACGGAGACTTACAAATACTTGGGTAAGGCGGAGGCTCTAGGCATCAACGTGGCTGACATGAAACACTTGCAGTGGACAATGGTCTTACCCCTCTCTCCATGGCTAAAGAGAACTGGCGCAAACCTGTAGTACTTAGTACGAACGGTCGTAGGAATGTGTGGCAAGGCAAAGAGCTACACGGACGCTATTACAGGGCTCTTCATGAACCAACATGTGGTGTAGACCCCTTAGCGTCCGTTTCCTGGTTACGCTTTGGAGATCTGTTTGGAGAAACTGAAGGGTTTGTTTGTGCAATTATGGACGAAGTTATGATGACGAACAACTACCGGAAATTTATCGTGAAGGATGGTACGGTTGACATATGTCGGGCATGCCACCGGCCGGGAGAGTCTATCCGACATATTATCTCTGGGTGTTTGCGTCTAGCTAACGGCGAATACTTGCACAGACATAACCTGGTAGCCAGGATTATCCATCAGCAACTTGCCTTGAAATACAATCTTGTGGAATCGGAGGTGCCGTACTACAAGTATGTGCCCGACCCAGTTCTTGAAAATGGTCATGCTACATTGTATTGGGACCGGTCTAACACTGACAGTTCTATTATTGCCAATAAGCCTGATATTGTGGTTATAGATCGATTAGAGCGTCGTGCAATGATTGTTGACATCACCGTCCCGCATGACGAGAACCTCTTCAAAGCCGAAAAAGAAAAATAAATAAAGTATCTTGATTTGGCACACGAGGTTGTCGACATGTGGGGGGTGGATGCGGCGATCATAGTACCAATCGTTGTGCCTGCCAATGGTTTAATAGCCAAGAGCCTCGACCGACACCTAAGGCGGCTCTCATTAGGTGGTTGAATCAAGGGTTTGATACAGAAAGTAGTACTTCTGGACACGGCCCGCATTGTTAGGAGGTTTCTCTCTCTGGGACCCTGACCACCGGTAGCTTGTGGACCCTGCTCCCGATGCCGATGGGCAACTATTTTTTATGTTTTTAAATGTTTTTCTTATTTTTATAAAAATATATACAAATAAGTTAAAATAATAAATAAATAGAGTAATAAAAAATGTTTATTTGTCACAAAGAATACTGCAATGAGATAGGCTTAATCAATGGTATCCTGTTATTCCTAAAAGGTACTGCTACTGGTTCCCAAACTAGGCTGAAGCCTGTATTTTGGGAGGCAGTGCTCAGTCAAAAGATATGACACTGTAGACACAATAATGGACGTTGGTTATAAAGGTACTTTATATACATGTAATTTAAGTTAGTTTTAAATAAGTTATATATTTTAATTTATAACACAATAGTACGTATAAACGATGGGTGAGGGTATTCTGAACATGGGGTGAGTGTGTGTTGTGATTGTAAGTAGTAGAAGGATGGATGAGTGAGTGAGAGTGTGAGTGTGTGGAATGAGTGTGTATGAGTTTAATCTATGAATTTTAGTAGAGCTTCAGTGCCTTCATAATCTCGTTGGAGTAGCCAACTGGTTGCTTTTTTTTTTACCTCGTGGCTATTAAGTCCTACAATATTTTGTTTTACGTTACATAAAACACAATCACCCCTGTATTCCCCAAAGGGTAAGGCACAACCCTACTAATGCACTCCCACAGTTCACGCCGGTATGTTCAGGTCCCATGTAATAGGGTACGAGCCTATTGCTATTAACCAGGCACAAATCTCAAACTCCAAGCTGCTATTGAGAATTTCATAGCAAAACCTGCTGCACCTGGGAACCCAGAAAATCTAGCGTAGCAGTCGCGCTTGAGGCCACTAGATTAAATCGTAAGTATATAGTGTAGTGTATCATAAAAAAGACGGCCGTGACTAAGCTAAAGCGTTAGAGGGCACTCAGACATTAGGTAGCAATTTCAGATATAGAAACTGCGATCAGCAATCACTAACTTGTATGTCAAGTCAATATTCCTGTTCCTGTTAAATCATGTAGAATAGTCTAGATAATGCGACTTTTGAAGACCTACCAAAAAAAAATTCTGGTAGGTAGTTACCTACTTCGCCATTAGGGTGGAAAATATCATTCTGATACAATTGAAATAACAGACTTGCTTGCCCCTGTAGTGTCATCTACAGTCTACGTATATTTTACGATAATTCTGCAAACATACATTGAATGAATGACTAAATAAAAGACAACCCCATATTTTAAGTACTTATTTATTTTATCATAATATTAAAGATTTATATTGATTTACCAGCATTAATAAAAAGAATAATAAGTACCTACTAATTAATCTAGTGTACATACATTATTAAGAGATAAATTGTACTGTGTATATTGTAGCTAATTATTATAATAATTCTTGTAAGGAAACAATTTTTTTTAAGTTTTGACACTATTTTGGCACTATTACAAGAACAAATGCACTAAGATCAATGCAATAAAAAAGTTCAAACACAATTGAAGGAACTCCTCATCTTACTGACGATTCCGGCGACCTGAAAAAGAAAATTAATTTAATAAGTATGTATGTACTCGTTTTTAAGTATGTATGTACTCGTTTTTTTCCGAGGTAGCTGACCTACCACCGCGGATTATCATCTAAAATAATGATGTTGACATCATTGCGTTCCTTGCGAAGTATTTGTGGTGTAACTCGGAATGATAGATTGAGGAACAGTGTGATAAGACAACGTTGCGAGCTGAAAGACGATGTAATGACACGTATTGAAAGGAATATGCTGAGATGGTTTGGGCATGTTGAAAGAATGAATGAAAGACGATTAACGAAAAGAATTTTTAAGGAGAATGTCAACGGCAGCGTCGGTAGAGGTCGCCCTAGAAGGACACGCCGATCTTATTTGGCGAAATCTTTCAAAAAGGTCAGGTGCGTAGCACTCGCAACCGGCGTGTATGTATGAGAAGATGTATGAATGTGGAAGAAGCAAAAAAAGTATGCAGGAATCGTAGCAAGTGGCAATCTATAGTTTCTGCCTGCCCCTGTGGGAGAAAGGTGTGAGTGTATGTATATATGTATGTATACCTACCTAATTAGAAATTAAATAATTAACTTAGAAATTTGTACATAACATAAATATTTTGATGTGCAATAAAGAATATTCTATTCTATTCTAATAGTAAAAACACAGTATCTACCTAAATTTACGCCCAAATATAGTTTATTACTACGTAGCGTCTACGTCTACTTAAGCTACTTAATAAACTACCTACATTTGGAACCATGCCAAAACATCAGTCAGCTACATCAACTACCAACATAGGTTAAAGGTTTCAGAATTAACAGTGGTATCCGTAGTTAAATCACATCTAGGTAGAATTAAGTTGTCAATAATTTAATACGAATTTCTCTGAGGGAATATCTAAAGGTGTTCCCAAGGTCACTAAAAATCGTTTTGTTTATTTAAAGCGATATTTTAGTTCCAAATTAAAGGTAGTTAGTAATTTAAAGAAGTGTACTGAGATCAATGGGAACATAATAAATTTTATTGCTAAACAGTTATGAGACATTCAATCGCTATAAGCGATTGCAAGATAGAATTTCGGCGTTACTTTTAAACACTGATATTACTCTAATAAGTCGTAGAGCAAACTATTATGGAGGTCTGTCCTTTTAAAGGGGACCAATTCAAAATTTCAATATCTAGTACGGCAAACAAGCATATCTAGCTATTAATCACCGATCGTGGATGCAAAAAGAATAATCGTGTGTTTGATGAAAAGTCATGATATTAGATTATATAAGGAGGGGCAACAAACCTTTCTTACCCTTATCTTTGGAGGTCTTGACCTGCTTGTTCTTGTTGCATTTTTTAGTAATGCGCCGGCTTTGATCACAACCGGAGTCGCTATTAGCCTTAAGCATATCGGTCCTGGACATCTCGCCGTTGGGGCTGCACTCGCTCCAAGAAGATTTCTCATAACGACAAGCTACACAAATACATAAAATATTTTTTTATTCTACTACTGTACCTACAGAGAAATTAAATGTCATGATAAAAATGTTCACAGTATGGATGGCTTTATGGCTTGAGACGACTTCTAACTTTGTTTATTGTTAACATATACTGATTTCCTTACATGAAGATGTATTCCTTACAAAACTATTTTAACGGATTTTATCGCGTTATATTGATTATTATGATTAGATAATGTTTGAAATGGCTAGTGTGCTAAGCTAAAGTCTATTAGCGCACCAATAGATATGGGGTCAGAGGGAAAGTGTAAAAAGACTATTTTATTACGAAGTCATTGTGAATACGTAATGGGCCGATGAAACAATTGAAGCTAAAATGCGCGCCCAATTTTTTTTCATAAAAATATTGCCAGTAAATATTGCTATCTTATCACAAATATATTTATAGACGATAAAATATTGCGCGCGCGGCAACCCAGCTACACGAATTGACTTTTTTCAGAAATGCATAGTATGAAGTTATGAACGGATCTGATTCGATTTCAATCACATTTCCTGACTGCCGTTTACAGCGTGAGCTACAGTGAATTTGTTCAGCTAACATTTCAATGTTAGCAATACTGGTGAAACATTTTTTGCACAATTTAAAATATTGATTGTACAATTAATTTAAATTTTTGTACCCCTTTGATAATTCCATCGATGGGAATAAGAAATTAATACGTACGTAAACTACTAGTGGTCGTAAGCACTCCTGATTGGTTCCCGGGTATAGTTGCAAATTGAATATATATTTTCTATGATGATATTTTTTGGCTATAATCTTAGATACTAATACCACTCAATTAAGCATTACATTTTTCCTTTACTAAAAAAAAAAACAAAAAAAAACTTAGCATGAAAAATGCAAAAAAAACACAAAAAGAAAGCATTACATTGTTCTAATGACAAAAGTGGTTAAAGAAAGTTATGCCAAAGAAAAAGTGCTATTAAGTATAAGGTAACAATGATACCGTTAATGATTTTCCCGAATATGGTGAAATTAGTAGTGATACTCACTAATTTCATCATATGGAACTACTAACATAAAGAATAGTACTTATACTATTTTTTTTTATTCGCGATAGCCTTGTCAAATACATATTTAAACTATAAGTATGAAAGTAGCCTCTTTTGTGTCATACACTTGCGTATAACTTCAGACCTGCATAGTTGGTTAAAAAGCGGGTACACGCACCTTTCTTGCACTTCTTCTGGATAGTCTTGACGCTCTCGCAGCTAGCCGGGTCCCCTTTCTTCAAAGTCAGTTTGCGGGATCGTATGTTCGTCTTAGAATCGCATTCGCTCCAAGCTCCACGCACGTAACGACATGTCTCTATAGTGTTAAAATTACTTCATTAATATCGAATAAAAACAGACAAGAACAAGTTGGGGCCGCACAATTTGGGCTCCGTACCGATATTACAGTGATAAAAAATGAATATAAAATTAAATATTAATTAATAACAAGCTTTTGCTCGTGGTTTCACTCAAAATAACTGAAATCTGCATCCATTTCCTAATGTAGCTTGTCTGTCTGACGGTTACCTACTAATATACAGACAAACAAAAATTCTAAAGATAATTGTTTTGGCTTTTATTGTATATTCATGGCTATACCCTTCATATTGTTTTTTCTTACGGCATAATAATTATTCAATTCAAATAAACAATCTATACATATAATAAAACAGTAAAAAAGATGTGTCTGTACATTGAATATATTTACAAAAAAAAAATTTGGGCCATGGAGACATAGTAATAGTAATAGAATTAAAAAAGAAACTGTCTGTTGTTTGTCTGTTTGTAGACGCTAATCTCCGGAAATACTGGACGGATTCGAATAAAACTTTTTTGTTTTAAAACTATTAAGCCTAGGTAGCATATAGGGCATGTGGAGGGGCGAGGTATGTTGCCCCTCTCACCAAAGGGAGGATCCTCCGACCAGGCGGGTGTTTTGCCTGGCGGGCCACGGCCCGACGGTTGATGTCGGGCGGTTGTATATATGCAGGTTGCGATGCAAACTTCACTTGCGCGATTCAGGACTTGTCCAGTTTGTATGTAGCGCGGTAGATGTCGCTACATCACTCCCCCCCGAGACCGGAGGTCGATGGTCGTGTCAATGAGTCAGCGGTCAGTGCGTCTGAAGAGCTTGCCAGTGCCAGTGGAGTGTGTTCCAGTGAGTCGGAACAGGATGCCGCGTAGTCCGCAGTGAGTCGGGACTGTGTTGCGGTGAGAGCCCCAGTGAGTCGGGGTGATGCTGCGTAGTCCTCAGTGAGTCGAGGAGGTGCAGTATTGAGTAGTGGCTGGCTGCTGCGTCGACCAGGAGAGACTGCCTCTGCTTGTTGACCGGCCGCAGTGCAGTGTGTGCTGTGCCAAGTTGCTTGATGTCGGCTGAGGGTGCTGACCAGGCATGCGCGTTCGCTGCAGGCGTGTGGTCAGGATGCCCGTTGAAGCCGGAAGAGTGCTGGCTGGCTGTGTGTGTGACTCGCTGCTCGTGCTGTGAGGGAGGGAAGACGACGATGTGATGAAGCTGCTGGTCTTCGAAGGCTGCGCTGGTGTTCTTCTCGGGGTCCCCAGTGTGGATACACTGGGATCACGTCGGGGTCACCACTGTGGAGGGGCGAGGTGTGTTGCCCCTCACACCAAAGGGAGGATCCTCCGACCAGGCGGATGTTGTGCCTGGCGGGCCACGGCCCGGCGGTTGATGTCGGGCGGTTGTATATATGCAGGTTGCAATGCAAACTTCACTTGCGCGATTCAGGACTTGTCCAGTTTGTATGTAGCGCGGTAGATGTCGCTACAGGTATATTTGAATTTGGAAACTGGAACACCTGATTCAGGACCATAATGGTCCAGCTAAACTATAAGAAATATAAAAATGACGCCTTGGCAAAAGTTGTTATAACGTGATGAGCATTTTCTTAAAGTTAAATTTATTTGCATAAACATGAGTTTACAAATATTTACAAATGCGATGTTAAATTTACAGTAAACCACAGCAGTTTGTTTTTTGCTAAATAAGTTGAAGTACGTAAAAAAATGCTGCCCAAAGTAAATATTCCACGCGGACGAAGTCGCGGGCAAGAGCCAGATAAAAAAAAGCATTATTGGTTGAACAACTTTTCGGTAAGTAGGTACACTATTCCACTACTACCAATTCCCGAGAATAGTTAATTTTAGTTTTAATCTTATATTTTTTACTTAAGGGTCCGGCGGAGCTTAATTTGCTCACAAAAACGTAATACCGAAATAAATCGTAATCCAGTCAATATTCAATCGAATTATGTTATTATTCAGATTTGGATACCGTTAATCTAGGTTCCTGCGGTACTATTTCGTCTACTACTACTTCACTGTAAATAAAAGACCGGAAAAACGTACTAAACTTAGTAAAGTTATCAAAAATTGCATTCGCTTACATTTATTTCCAGTGAAGTATTTTGGCCGGTATCGGAATCCGAATAGTAACAGAATTTGATTAAATTGTGTTTGAATTACGATTTCTTTCGGTATTACGTTTGTAAGAGAAATTCGGTCCGCTGGACTCTTAAAGGATTAAATATTTTTCCAGGATTTTTACGCGGGTACTCGTACTTAGTGAAAAAGTATATTGGCACTAATTTGTTATTTTATAAGTAAGTTAAGTTTATTATGAAATATTGTCCTTACAGAATTTTAACAAAATTTATTGTATTATAACTTATATATAATAAGGTTTTCTTAACACATTGTATAAAAATGTTCATTGCACATTTTGCGTAGAAAGAAAAGAAAAAGAAACACTATTATTAAAGTGCTACCTAAATTTGTTTACTTATTATAAAAAGTCAAGAATTTTGAATGTGTCCCAGCAACATGTGCAGATGTGCACCAAACAAGCCGAAAGATTTATTTTGAGCAGTCTGGAAGTAGGGTAGCAACACAAATAAGAAAACAAAAGGACTCCGATGAATGTACGCCGTCTTCTCGTCGTTAAACTTTGTGCCTAAATAGTTTACACATAAACCAATACAAACATTTACGATGGTTTAGCTTCAAAAAGCATTACTTTGGCTAAACAACAATTTTTTTTAGTAATGTGCATTATCCTACGTCTAAAATCCTCGAATTGAAAACTTACTAACTTATCATTAAATTGTAACTTTTGAGTGTCTTTTACGACCTTTTTTACAATAAAAACAATTGAATAGAGACGAAATTCTGAAAAGCCGATGCCCGAAATGCATTGTTGCAAATTAAGTACCACGAGTTCAAAAGTTTAACATTTATAGTTAGGAACGTATAGATACCGGATTTATTATTGATAACTGGGACTGATTATATTTTTGAAGTGACAGTAAAAGTTTGGACTTTTGTTTTTCAGTTGAATACTTTACAAGATTTACTAAACATTAAACAATAACACTTATGCGTCGGGAAGCGTCGTTAGTTTCGTGCGCTCTAAATACTAACCTCTATTTTTAGCGCCCCTCTCGCTGCGAATGAGGACCTCGTGGTCGCTTTCCTCCCATACTTCACCTTCAGCTGAAACCACCGCAGCCGACAGCAAGATAAGACCTGCCACCAGGCGCCACACGTACTTGGCCTGTAAATAAGATACAGTATCAAAATCTAATTCTTCCCTCAAATCGAAAACATTTGATTGATAGTGGCTTCAAACATCGCTTTGGCTCAAAACCATCGCACGCGTAGCAGTAAACAAAAATTCAAAACAAACAAATGAACAAAACATTATGGAATAACTAAATAAGCTAAAGTTCACGCGTAAAGAATTTATAAGAACAAAGACTCGTTTCAGCAAGATAGGTGACAGCGATAACTGCCAGTGCTCAGTCAATGACTTTAATTGTAACTCAGTGGCGCCCGCTAAAATTAACTGGATGTCTCAGAGGTCACTACCCAGTGCCATTGCGATAGTCCCCACATTATTGCAGTAGTGTTTACCTAATGTTGACAATCAGTATTATTTATGTTAACATCCTCTACCGCGTCTAATTATAGCTGACAAGAGAATTATGTAGTGAATACGTTAACAGCTGTGAACTGCGTATTATATTAAATTAAATCAACAATTAAGTTACTCGAATTAAGGTAATAATAATTAAAAAATATTTTAGATAATTAGATTGTTGTTAATATCAGGGTACGCACAAAATACATGGCATCACTGTCGACTTTCCGGAGTTAACGCACACAAACAAATCTGTAGCCACCCCCACCGTCCCTCACTGATTGTAGCGGGATGCTGCGCACTCATTTATATTATGTAACAAATTTAAATATTCCTTCACAAAATTTTGTTCAGAATTTTAGGTGAAGATAGTAACCTCCATGACCAAAAACAACAAAATATATTGATCACTTGAAAAGCATTTTGCAAGATTTAAATCAAAATAATAATAATAAAAAATCGACATTTACAAGACCAGCAAACAACGAACACTCTTAAATACGTTGCCACAACAGCATTGCACTTCTGAATATTTTTTTTTTGTCACACATTGAATGCTTCTTCCAAAAATGATTTTTCCACTTTCGCTCTATACTTTATGTTAATTGAAATTAGTTCACGTTCTAGAAATGCTGAGCGCGGGGATGCACATTTACGGAAATAAATGAATAGTTTTAGAAACATTAATGATTTTAAATTGTTGGTGTTTGGGTAATATAGAGTGAGCTTACCTCCATAGCTCGGTATCGCGAGTGTCGGTGCGAGGTTTGAGGACGCGGCGACGTGATTCTGGAACGGCAGGCAAGCAGCGAGTGCCGCCAGTGGCGCGGCGGGCGCCGTCGGGCGGGACCGGGGACACGAGCGCCTGCCTATTGATCTGCCTCTTGGGCTCTTGCACCCGGGAGCACCTCTACACTGAGTAGTCAGTCCTGTACGCATATTCACACCCCCTCCCCTCAAGTCCGCCCGATCTCTCTATCTGCGGCTAGGCAAGATTTATTGCTTTTTCCGGGAATAGCCGGATTTCCTCCTGTGTGTTATGGTGTCAGACTTTTTACGCCGGAATGCAGATTAACTTTTGTATGAATTTTGCTCATCAAGTAGCTTTATGATATGATATGATATGTTTTATGAATGTTTGTGAAAGCACAAGACAATAGACAAAAAATATAATTCTTTTCGTGTACCTACATAAAAGCTAATACTCGTAGTAGTAAGTAGGAGATGAAATCGGAAATACATCAATATTTTTTTACATACCTAAGTACCTTTAATATGCTCACACTTTGCTGAAGTAGGTAATAATGTCCCTTCTAACTAAGTATATCTATTAATAAAAATGAATGTTTGTTTCTTTGTCCTGGATGAATGGTTTAGTAATGCATACACTAAACCATTCATCCTCTTGCGGTGAGATATATATTGACGAAAAAATACAAAAAAGAAGGATAGTTAGTGCCGAGGGACAGCTAGTACTTATAAATAGGTATGTCGTGACCAGATGTTAGAATTGATCACTTCATGATGTGGCCGTCCATTTCAAGAAATGGTTCTATTTCATGAAATAAAAAATACCCGCTGCCCATATCATGATATGGTCTGGCCAGATCAATGAATAAATAATCAGCGTTTAACGTTATGAACAGCTGCAACGCAGCAAAGCAGCAAATGCACGGCTACTTCATGATAATTATGGTCAAACATTAGTGATCATATCGTAAAATAGTCAGGTACACTATCTACCGTTAGGGGGCGCTCATGTCGTTTTTATTTTGTGATAAAAAAAATGTAATAATAACTCGCCAATTGACGATAAAAGTGCAGTGAAATGTCGTTACGACACAAAAATGCTTGAATTTTACGAAAGTCACTCAAAAAACGAGCCCAACATAAAAACTTTGGGGTTCAAAACGTATTTCACAGGTTATTTTAGGACTGTCGTGGGCTGACTGAGTTCTACCTGGGCTCATCGCGATACGCCGGATGAAAGAAATATAAACTTCGGTTAGGTAAGATTAGAACTGTGACCACGCAATGGCAGTATCGAATTGTAGACATTATACATAGTTACTGAGAAGAAATTAGGTAAGACATATCAAGAAATAGTCGGTCACATCGCGGAATGCTGGTACATCGTGATCTGCCCAGGCAAATCTCGAAGGCTCACAACAGCGCCATATATTAATAGTATGGCCAAATGTGGATCGAAATATCATCAAACGTTGATGTTCAAATGATATGGTTAGATTTAGCCATATCATGAAATACAACCTTTTCATGAAATAGTTGGCCACATCATGAAGTGGTCAATTTTAAGATATGGTCACGACATATATAAAACAGAGCAATTGATGTTCAATCATTGCTCTACTTAATCCAATGACGTTCATGGCCTAACCAGTAATACACTATAATATAATAAAATAAGCATTGAATAGACCTCGGCTACGGATTTTAATTGAATATATTTTTCAATGTTCCGTAGGTTGAGTAATAAAAAAAATTTTTAATGTGGCTTATTAAAATAAAAACAGTTTTCGGATTCTATCGCGTCAAATTCACTTGAACAAATTTAATGTGGCTTCAGTTGATGGTATGTAAATTATTAGAAATTAGGGTGATACAACTAAAAAGATTAATTTGTAAACCAGAGGCCGTGCGTATTATTGCGATCATCTGAGGTTGTTAGAAAAAGATGGTGCTATATGATGGGTAGTGATATCCTTCTCTCTTAATCGCGAAACGATCACAATTACGTTGGGGTATAACCACATTTCAATAATTTAACCAAACCTTTGGTAGATAGAAATCTAAGATAGATAGAATTAAAGTTCCAAAAATAAATAAGAACACATGCATAATTGCACAGTTAGCTCTAGCAGAAGTTAGCGAAGGATCTGTTGGACACGTATCTTAATAACTAGGGTAAGTGAATCTTCACACGATAAACATTTATAATGCATGTTAACGGATCAGATAGGTACCTACTTTATGTGTTCTAAATATTTCATCGTAAATATTATACAGACTGACTGCCGCATTAGTCTAGTGGTCCCAAGCGCGACTGCTACGTTAGAGGTCCTGGGTTCGATCCCCAGGTCGAGCAAAGTGTTATTGGGTTTTTCTATGAAATTCTCAGTAGCAGCTCGGAGTCTGGATTTGTGCCCGGTTAATGGCAATAGGCTCGCCCCCTTATTACATGGGACCTAAACATACCGGCGAACTGTGGGTGTACATTAGTACGCCTCTGCCTAACCCTTCGGGGAATACAGGCGTGATGGTATGTTATGTTATTATGCCGACTAAATGTCAGTATTTTATGCGAAGCGACTGCAATCAGGCCTATGAAACCCAAAACTCAAACCCCTTCTTGGCAAAATCAATATCCTAAGGATAAGCTGCTTGTCATACTTTTTGAGCTTCTGACTACTACTAACCACTGTCATAGGTGTCCATAATACAACTGAGACCGACGACTCCACGGGGTGATCTCAATGTCATTGTTCCTCGAGTACTTTTCGATTTTTGCATACACACACATTACATAAACGCTATTTTTTATAGATATATGTACTAGCTGCCGCCCGCAGTTTCAATCGCATCTCGAGACAAAATGTAAGTATGAGAAAATAAAAAAAAATCCTTATTTTTTAGGGTTCTGTACCTAAAAGGAAAAAATTGAACCCGTATAGGAACACGTTGTCGGGCGGTCTCGAGTAAAAATTAAAAAATCCAACTTCCAAGTTAACCTTAAAAAAGATTCGGCAGTTTACTTATGCCACAAAAAACTTATATTTCGACACTCTCAAGGGAATTAAAATTTATATGGCATTTTCCGTTGACCTAAAACTATGAAATTTGCCAAGTAATACCGTCGTCTACTACAAGTACCTATTAGAAAAAATCTGAAAAATATACATTTGTAATTAAATCATAAAAAATATAGTCTTTATTCAAAGTACGTAATCAAATTTGTACGGAACCCTCGGTTGGCGAGTCCAACCCGCACTTATCTAGTTATTTCATGGATTTTCGATGTTTTAATACCTATTTATTTTGCTTTTCGGACCGGAGATAAAAGAAGAGAGGTAAAGATTTATGATGATGATTAAGTAGAATGCAATCAATTACCTATGATGTTTCCAGTTGTAGTACTTAGAGGTCAGAGCGTGTGATAGGCTATCGGAAACCTTAAGACGCAATACTCATTACAAAAATCTAGTCCAAGGCCTCCGTAGATGATCGACTACACGTCATAAAATTGTTATAGTCTCCTTTATTCGTGGACTGACTTCAGCCCGCGAGTTCGTCCGCGTAGTGTTCGTTACGGGAACAATTAAGAAGGTTTGACTTTCTCTTACTAATAACTTGCTTGAACTAGATGAAAAGTATCCTGTTCTTCTGTTTGGTTTCTGGGTGTCCAATGTCCATATTCCAAGTAATAAATTTGACAGGGTAGGATGGGATCAAAATAACAGGTAGGTAGGTAAATAGTACTGGTCTAGGTAAGAATAGCATAATACCTATAACTAAGTACTTCAAACAGATAGGTACCTACTTTATGTGTTCTAAATATTTCATCGTAAGTATTATACAGACTGACTGCCTCATTAGTCTAGTGGTCCCAAGCGCAACTGCTACGCTAGAGGTCCTGGGTTCGATCCCCAGGTCGAGCAAAGTGTTATTGGGTTTTTCTATGAAATTCTCAGTAGCAGCTCGGAGTCTGGATTTGTGCCCGGTTCTTGGTATGGCAATAGGCTCGCCCTTACATGGGACCTAAACATACCGGCGAACTGTAGGTGTACATTAGTACGCCTCTGCCTAACCCTTCGGGGAATACAGGCGTGATGGTATGTTATATTATTATACAGACTAAATGTCAGTATTTTATGCGAAGCGACTGCAATCAGGCCTCTGAAACCCAAAACCCAAACCCCTTCTTGGCAAAATCAATATCCTAAGGATAAGCTGCTTGTCATACTTTTTGAGCTTCTGACTACTACTAACCACTGTCATAGGTGTCCGTAATACAACTGGGACTGACGACTCTACGGGGTGATCTCAATGTTCCTCGAGTTCCTCGAGTACCTACTTTTCGATTTTTGCAGACACACACATTACATAAACGCATTTTTTTATAGATATAAGTACTAGCTGCCGCCCGCAGTTTCAATCGCATCTCGATACAAAATGTAAGTATAAGAAAATCCTTATTTTTAGGGTTCCGTACCTAAAAGGAAAAAATTTAACCCGTATGAACACTTTGCCGGTCGGTATCAAGTAAAAATTAAAAAATCAAACTTCCATGTTAACCTTAAATAAGATTCGGCAGTTTACTTATGCCACAAAAAACGTATATTTCGACACTCTCAAGGGAATTAAAATTTATATGGCATTTTCCGTTGACCTAAAACTATGAAATTTGCCAAGTAATACCGTCGTCTACTACAAGTACCTATTAGAAAAAAATTGAAAAATATACATTTGTAATTAAATCATAAAAAATATAGTCTTTATTCAAAGTACGTAATCAAATCAAATTTGTACGGAACCCTCGGTTGGCGAGTCCAACCCGCACTTATCTGGTTTTTTTCATGGATTTTCGATGTTTTAATACCTATTTATTTTGCTTTTCGGACCGGAGATAAAAGAAGAGAGGTAAAGATGATGATGATTAAGTAGAATGCAATCAATTACCTATGATGTTTCCAGTTGTAGTACTTAGAGGTCAGAGCGTGTGATAGGCTATCGGAAACCTTAAGACGCAATACTCATTACAAGAATCTGGTCCAAGGCCTCCGTAGATGATCGACTACACGTCATAAAATTGTTATAGTCTCCTTTATTCGTGGACTGACTTCAGCCCGCGAGTTCGTCCGCGTAGTGTTCGTTACGGGAACAATTAAGAAGGTTTGACTTTCTCTTACTAATAACTTGCTTGAACTAGATGAAAAGTATCCTGTTCTTCTGTTTGGTTTCTGGGTGTCCAATGTCCATATTCCAAGTAATAAATTTGACAGGGTAGGATGGGATCAAAATAACAGGTAGGTAGGTAAATAGTACTGGTCTAGGTAAGAATAGCATAATACCTATAACTAAGTACTTCAAACAGATAGGTGTGTCTATCTGTTTGAAGTACTTAGTTGCTTGGCTTCTGTTTCACGCCTGTATTCCCCGAAGGCATAGTAGTACTAATGTAGACATTTCGCCGGTATGTTTCGGTCCTACGTAATAGGAGGCGAGCCTATTACCATTTAACCGAGCACAAATCCTAACTCCAAAGTCCGAGCTACTACTGAGAATTACAAAGAAACTGCCAATTCTCTCTTTCCTCGACCTGGGAATCGTACCCAGGACCTTTGGCGTAGCAGTCTCGCAAACCACTAGAGTAATGAGGCAGTTACGTATATTACTAGACTACTACAGTTACAGTTACAGACTACTTACTACAGTTAGTATGTTACATTGTGAGAACTGCTTTACCCTTTCTGAATCGTGAAGCGGCCGCTTTCAAAATAACTGCAATAAATCTGTCAACTTTAATTATGACTTATGATTCCATTCGGAATAAAGAAGCTGTTTTGATATGATGCAAAGAATTTCCTTTATAAGTGTATGAAATCCCCCTGCATTGAAATATTTATATAGCGATTCCAAAACGTTTTTATAAAGATCCAGATACAAAGAAGGGATTATTCTCTTGTCTTTTCTTTTTGAAAAAGCAAGGGTTTCTTTTCCTCCAACATCAAGAGTCTTATAAAATGCTTTGTGGAACTGATTACGTCACAATATTTTTCAGACCGCTCATTTAGCCTTTTACTCTTTACTTTTTCCGCCATTACTTAACACGGAATCGATAAATAACGGTCGATAAGCTAGCAAAAAGAATATAAAAATGTTTGTCAAAAAGAAAAGTTGTCTGTGTTTTAGTTGTGTGGACAAAACAAAACGATAGGATACTGAAATCTCTTACGCATCATGCTTACAAAACTATATTGTAATAAATTATATTCATAAAAATATTAATATTTCTTATTAGACTTGGAAAAGAGGTGTTTATAATTTCTATAAACCTCTTAACGGTTATTTAACAACGAACTTAAAGAAAATTAACTTCTAGTTAGCTGCCAGAGGGTTGTTCCTGGAGGTCCACGATTCTAATATTCTTCTTTCCCAGCGGGTCCATGAAAAAATATATTACAAAATGTATTACAAAAACGTAATACCGAAATAAATCGTAATCCAGACAATATTCTATCAAATTATGTTATTATTCAGATTTAGATACCGTTATTCTAGGTTCCTACGATACTATTTCGTCTGCTACTACTTCACTGGAAATAACAAACCGAAAAATCGTTCCAAACTTGGTAAACTTAACAAAAATTGCATTCGCTTACATTTATTTCCAGTGAAGTATTTTGGATAAAATGGTAATGTAGGAACCTAGATTAACGGTATCGGCATCCGTATTACAGCAGAATTTGATTAAATTGTGTTTGAATTACGATTTATTTCGGTATTACGTTTTTAAGAGAAATTCGGTCCGCCGGACTCTTAATGTTTTAAATGTAGATATTAATTCCCAACGGGTCCACGTGATTTATCCAAAGTACAGTCAGTAAAAACAATTTCTTGTAAGAAAGAAGAATATTTGGGGCTGACTTTTGGCCACTTATTATAGCGGTTTTTATTACCTACATATCTTGGTTTATGGCAATCATGAGGTCTCATCACGAACAAAGCAACATTAATTCAAAAAATATTCAAGAGATACGGGTATCGATTTGTAACGACATATTATTAAAGTTAGTGTAAAACTCAAAATAGCTAAAAAGATACATAAAATAGTATACCATCAATTTAATAAACTTTCTTATCACGAAAATACAAAACAAAGGGCTCTAAATTTATTATATTAAACCATAATTTTACAAAATTCAACGACGTCGCGGCGTCGTAAAATCATGGCACTTTTACTGTATATTTGTTGAAGAAATAAAATAGCGTATCTAATTTAAGAAACGAATTGTTTTCATTATTTTTATCATTTTTCATAATGACCACTAAGTAGGTACGGCAGGATTAAATTAATGAAAGATTTAAGACAAATCGCTGAATTATGGATTGATTAGTTCAAATTGAAAAGATAAAATGGAATCATACTCAAATATTATTTATTGTCAAATAATCATTTATCCCTTAGCCAAGGTTTTATTGTTCACTGTACCAAACATTCCCATGGACCTGTAGGGAAAGAAAATATGGTATAAGTATTTTAAAATGTCGTGGACCAGTTGGGAATTAAAGTATGAATTTTCCTTTTTCGAGAACAATAGACTTGTGGACCTCTGGGAACAATCCGCTGCAACCAATCTTCTTTCTTTTCTAGAGCAACGACTTTATATTAATAATAATTTCAAATCAAAAGCATTTTGTGAGAAAATTGGTTCAACAACGTTATCTTATTTCGACGACAATGTTAACAACCGTTGCAACAGATTAATTAAAATCAGATGAATTTTTAATTCATTTTAATTTTCAAGTCTTTTGTAGCATGAACAAATTGAAGATATTGTTCTTGATAGGTACAATTGGAAACATTATTTAAATATTTTATTTCCTGGTATAATTGATATACTTATATAGTATAAACCTATTGCTACTTATAGGTGCTTGTTTTCTACAATGCAAAGGGAGAGAGCCTTTCAAGCCGGCACACGGATCCCTGCCTTTTGTAGTAAGTTCCTACGTCATCATTCCTTACAAGACATCCTTCCAAGATTTACTATTGATAATTAATTTACCAACACTTGAGTAAGGATATTGCTAATACAGTACTCTTATTTAATTAGGTAGGTAATAATTAATATGAAAATACAGTTGAATGCCACTTGCATGTTGGGCATCAGGCCTGTATGGATTCAGAGTGTAAAGCAGAACTTATTTACCTACTTAGGTAACTACCTACTTACATCGACAGTTCGCCGGTATGCAGGGCGGGATTATCTATTAGGCAGTGTAGGTAGGCAACTGCCTATGGGGTCCGAAGCCCCAAGATTTGTTTGTGTAGGTACTTATGTCACTTGGATTAGGATAGTACTCAGCTATAGTCGGACCCAGAGTGAAACCGCGGGCAATAGCAATAAAATGCATTTTGGTAGATAAAATATATTTTAGTATCTAAGTTAGAAAGTACTTAAAGGGGCCCCGACACAGGTACGCGTAGGGGCTCTGACATAGTTAATCAGGCCCTGCCGGTAAGTTTTAAGATCCCATTTCATGCCATAGGTGGCGAGCCTATTTCCATAAATTTTGATCATATTCGTTAGATACCTTTCGTTATTTCACTTGTTATAAAAGCTCTTTCTTTATTGATGGATAACAAGCAGTGACGGTTGTAAACAGGTATATTTCCCGTCTCGGTACCGCGGCCTCTGCGTTGGTACTCTGGTGTCACGCGTCGCCGTGCTGACGGCTGCTGTGTGCGTCACCAACCCGATGACGAACATACGAGACACAAGGTCCATCAATGTTGTTGTCGGCTCTACTTACAGGCACCCACGTCGCGGCATCCGGGTACAGGTCACTAAGATCCTCGTGCCTAACCGTAAGTACTTGGTACTTATTTCTTTGTCCTGTAATACAGCTATACAGAACATTAATTTCAAATGAATTCAAACATGCAATTACTGTAATGAATAGCCTTCAGCAAAGCCGTACACGACTAAATAAATAAGTACATTTGTGTACCTGCCCGACGTCCGACCTACCAGCTTTTTTGCATTCGCGAACAGAGGTAGCAATCAAACAATCCGGAACTGAAACGCTATGTTTTATGTCAGTGCACATTTTAATTTGAAAAATTGTTTTACAACATGTACGGGAAATGTCCCGTATTTACACTCTGTCAAAGGCAATGTAATACCGAAAGGAAACTTTTTAAATCATAGTTACGACATATAATCGTGCCCTGTTATTAAAACTCCCTCATATTATCATTAATCTAAATATTTTATTAATTATTTTAATTAATCATACATAGCTAATATCCGTAGCCATAGCCGCTCTATCAATCCACGCCTTTTTTTAATATATGTATATAATAAACTAGCGACGCGCTCGCGATTTCACCCGCGCTGCTCCGTTCCTAAGAGGCGTAGCGTGATGTTATATAGCCTATAACATTCCTCGATAAATGGACTATACAACACAAAAAGAATTTTCAAAATCGGTTTAGTAGATCCAGAGATTACCCCCTACAACCTCACCAACTTTACCTCTTTATAATATTAGTATTGATATAGATAAATAATTAATTAGATAAACTAAGCTACAATTTACTACGATATCAATATATTCATATTATTATGGACTAGCTTTTGCCAGCGACTTCGTCCGCGTGGTTTCACCTGCGTTGCCCCGTTCCTAAGGGTTGTAGCGTGATGATATATACATTGATAGCTTGAAGATAGATAGATCACTATGTCAGTCAGTCAGTCACCTAACGTAAGAGTAGACAAATATAATCAGAAAGCTCCGAACTGCTAAGCTATCGGGAGTTACACGTGTTATTGTGAGTCAACCATAAAAGATAGACATTTGCTGTCGTGGAATATTTTTTATATAATTTTAAGGAGAACATTTCCGTCATACATCATTTCTGTGTAGCTTTAACCATTAAGGCTGCACACGCGACGGAAGCTTAAAAAATGGAGTAAGTTCTCCTGTTTTCCCAACATTTCCCTTCACTGCTCTGCTCCTATTGTTCGTAGTGTGATGAAAAGTATACTATAACCTACCCAGGAGTATGAAGAACAATTGTACCAAGTTTCGTTGAAATCCGTCGAGTGGTTTTTGTTTCTATAACGAACATACAGACAGACAGACAGACAGACAGACAAAATTTTTACTGATTGCATTTTTGGCGTCAGTATCGATCACTAATCACCCGCTGATAGTTATTTTCGAAATATATTTCATGTACAGAATTGACCTCTCTACAGATTTATTATAAGTATAGATAGATATAGATAACAGGTTAATTTCCAATTATAAAAGTTAGGGAATGACAAATCTTTTTTTACAGTTAGCAGGATTGAAACAGGTAACAGGGGTTATTTGATGTCAAAGTCCGCTGCAGTTTTACTTCTGAAGCGAAAAATTCCTGATGTTTTGACAGAAATACCTGTGAGACCCCTAGACATAGACTATAAGGGTGAAGAGGTGCTGACTCTGCAAGAGGAATGCTTGATACCCGGCTGGCATTTCTTCTATAAAGGGGTAACATTACATCTAAGTACCTAATTATTTATTCGTTCATACATACAAAGAACTTAAGGTCTATAGTAGAAGTCATGGTTTCCTATGTACCTATATTTAATTTTTTATATAAGTATTATCATCATAATTATTTGAAACAGATTATGATACTTTTGTATTCACGACAAAACTACTTATCTACTGAATCAAGAGAGTTGATGAGGATATGATGAAAGGAAATTTAATGTGTTTTATCATCAAAAGAAAAAAACATTGGAATAAAGTTCTTAAATTTGAAGATGCAACATCCTCGTAGAAGGTACCAGCGGGTGCACATGTTTGAGAATAACATTTGCTGCACACATGTGGCATTTCTTTTTATTTTCTCCGCAAAGAGAAGGACGGAATATTTGTTCGAGTCCATATCTGCTCTCGGGCCAGTCAATTACGATATTAAATTTTCAAAGCTTTTAACAAAACATCGGCGTTGTGTGAACTTGTGTGTAGTGGGGTTAAAAGTTAGAATCATGTCAAGTATCCCGACTGTGCTTGTCGTGCACTTTTTGCCTCGAACATTCCAACTTTCTGTACGGATCTTCGTAAACGTTTCAATGAAAATAGTACACTGTAGCGCACTGTATTGTCAACTTTATTATGAGTATAGTTTTCTGTTTCCAAGAATATTCACGTCTACATAATGAAATGGCATATTTTTTTATTCTATTATTATTGTTAATGTTAAGTAACTGAATATAGTGATTTAATTTAATAGTAATTAACCTCTTCCTAACTTTAATCCCATAAGTAAATTGAGTCATACTCGGGATCCAGTTCAGCTTGGACCTATTCTTAATTTTTTTAACACATGACATATCCAACTAATTTGTCATGATTGAAGTCCCTTTAAATATCTAAATGAGATAAACGCAGTACTCATTGCTGCAAGCGAGAACAATTAAATACTTACTTATTTTATTACTGACTGTCCAGTGCACGAAACGCTCCCGATATTTTAATAGCCCGGAAGCTATTACTTATACCAATTTGGTAAATAATGTAGGTATATAGGTATTTAAGCATTAGACACGTTATAAACTACTGTTTAAATACCTACATAATGGAAGGTATAGCTAGGCGTATGTGGTCTTGTTCGGAATGTGCATTTTTTTACGTCTGTAACATACAAATATCCAACGTCCTAAAACACCTAGGTAGGTACTTCATGAAAATTGAGTGGCATACTTATTACTATACTTACCCTCACTAAAACAACACTATTCTAATGACACACGACCGAGGTCCGACATAAAGTTGGTTGAATTGTCATCAATAAATAAGTAATTACTTATTTTAGGATAAAATATACCCCGTAAACAAATACCTTCTACAAAGGAACGTAAGAGTGCAGTTCTTGAACATTGTGAAGAAGAACCTATGGTGCGATGCTCTGACCATAAAATTCCAGAAAGCCTTAAACAACTTGGGATTCTTGGGAATGTTCGACAAAGGTGCCTGTATCTGCGTCAGAGATGTAAGAAATTAGTATTTTATCCGTACATTCGTCCAGCTAAAGTAAAATTCTATAATACCTAAGTATTCTATAATAAGTTCTATAAGTTATTATCTTACTAAAAACACTCTGCCATCTATCTCCTGTTGTTCTAAGCGCATTTAATTATTATTATATAGACGATATTATTACTTATTAATGACATGACCCCATATAATTATTGATATATAGGTATGTACGTAAAAGCTAATATTTTATTTATTAACAGCATAGCGTGACTTTAAAATAGTCATAACATCCGTATCTAAATTAAGTGTGGGAATTTGGGTGAATTGTTTGTGTTTATCAATTTAAGTATAGTTCGTACATAATAATTATTTTAATGTGAATGTCCTCGAGTGTCTATTTTTATAACGAACTCATTTTATCTTCCAGCCCGACCGAACGGCTCAGCCGTGTCATGTAAGTTATCTGTAGGTACCTACCTAATAAATCATAGAGACGAAATTGGTACGAGTACCTACGAACTGCTTGTAAGGTATTATTGTGATAAGCAATTGAATCTATCACCACTATCTGCATCATTCTCATCTTTCTTTAGTACAAAGACGAATAAGACAACGTAGGCCTTCTTTCGCTCCGGCGTCTCGAGACAGATTATTCAGATCAAGATGTTTTCACTGGATACCTAAGTAGTGAGTTATGATAAGTAGGTACGTGCGAAAATATTACTCTTTGTATGAAGATAATAAACGAGAGTCATACTTCAAGAGTCGCATTCCCTAGACTCCTAGAGGCCCTTACATGGATTATTCCGGACCTGTCTAACTATGCAATGCGAGAGAGTAGGGCAAACTGAATCGGCAATATTAAAGTTAAGTATTTAAGTTTTGTTACGCGATTGATGAACTCGATATAATAAATTACAAAAAAATTGATATGTTAATACAAATATTTCGATCGAGGTTGTCGGTTTAATTCCGGAATTCTGATCGCTATTAAATCATACGAAATGTGGGTGTACATTACGACACCTCTGCCTAAATAACACAGGTTTTTTGTATAGGGCATGTACGGCGCACCGTTGATTTGTCGAGGAAGAGCGGTCGGCATGATGATGGCACCAGATGCGCAGTGGTCCAACTGCACAGGATTCAGTAACCTCATCCACGTGTTCTCAAGTGCATATCTTAAAGAATTCATGGCATGTATTAGCGTGTAAGTCGCACATTTAGCAGTAATTTTAAAACGTCAGATTTATATTATTTTAGCAAAGAGATTTACCTAAATATCAAAATGTTTCCAATATCCGCTCCACAATACCTACCTCTTTTAAATTTCTTTGCATTTAGAGAACCCCCAGAAATGCATTTTAGCTGTACCTATTTAAGCAGTATAATGTTTTGCTGGGAACATGAAGCCGCTCAATAAACTACCCAGCAACACAATAGGTATTTATTTTTCAGAGTCGTTAAAAATTACACAATACGCAATTTTGTTTTCATTCTTATTCATACTTATTATAATAATTAAACTAACTGTGCCCATATGCGTTGCAATGCCTCTTTTTATCGTTTTAGGGTTCCGTACCTCAAAAGGTAAAAAAAGGAACCCTTATAAGGTCACTCTCTTGTCCGTCTGTCTGTCCTAGTGTCACCACCGATTTTCTCAGGAACGGGTGGAACTAGCAAGTTGAAATTTATATCAGATACTCCCGATACTCCTGAGTCAACACGATAAAAAGATATGAGCAAATTTAGATTTATGCGAAAACTAGTTAGTCCCAAAAACATTTTTTTTGTCATATATCTTACCATGCACGCACACATCAACTCGAGAGGGTTTCATCGCAATGTTTAACAATGTGTAGAGGAAAAACAGGTACAAACATTAATTTTTATTTATATAGATAGATGATTTATATGTTAGCTAGCGCACAGAATATGTTATTTCATCGAAGTTAGCCTCCTCTCTAATATAAAGAGGCAAACAGTAGACCCGCTCCGTAGAACCTGCTCACACGAGGAATCAAAGAATTTAGGTTATGCTTCATAATATAACATCACCTTGTTCCATGACATTATATAGTTACTGACTACAAAATTAGGTACCCACCCTATAGCTTAGAATACTTACACAAGATGTATAACTAACAATAAATTAAACACCCCCTGTGATTATAGTATTAGCAGCAATGTTAACAAAAGACGGCAACATAATTTATCTAGGCGGTTTTATCTCGAAAGGTAAAACCAAAAAGCGCGATAATAATATGTGGGTACGTTTTTCAAGCCATGATTTGAATCATTAATTTATGAGGTTGTTGGTAGCAATTGGAACCTGATAGATAGGTAAAAGGAGGCGTATTATCTTATGAATACCAAAGAAAATTAGTGAAAGCTTATGGTATTTTGATAACCATCCCGTATAAAAACTGATGTTCAGCCGCATAAACGGGAAGCATAATGAGGTGTTATATATATAAGATTTCAAAATATGTAAGTACAAAATATTGTTTTTTTTTCAGTTTATTTGAAGTGGATGAAAAAATCGATTGGGTAACAATGAAAAAGAAACTGTATGAAGATTTCAAAGGAGACGTATACGACTACATGCCCGCAATATACGACAGAATTACTAGTTCTAGTGCGTCTACGTCCGATCTTATTTAAATAAATATATATGTATTAAATAAAATAATTATGTTTAATGGTTTTCTGACACTACGAATATAGATTTTCGGCGTCTTGTTTTTTTAACGGCACACTTGGATTTTCTACACAAATCCTCACACAGACAAACACCCACAGACGGAACAACTATCCGTAGGTCACAATAGGTACGTAAAGGAATAATATTCAACCTATTTACTTTTCCACTGCTGGGTTTCCCACACGTCACTCAGGTGGCTATAGTTCAGGTTCACCAAGCTGGCATCTCTCTACAAACCGAACCAACATTTACCTACGCCATCGGCTTGCTGGGATGTGATCAGCCCATTTGCTTCTACAAAATGACAATTGCTAGAGATATATATTCAATAGTTCGGTGGCGAAACCAAGAAGCATTGTTCATCTCGGGAGGACGCATTGAGGGTGACGATAAGCCTAGCTGGTTAAGTTGCTAAATTTGCCCACCACTGAAGCAATGCACGATTTAGACAAATAACCAAATATACTGTTATGAATTTACATTATGTCAATGGTTAATAGTCGAGGCCCGAAAAGCCGGACAATCGGTATATTGTATGACCCAGAAATTCGGTTGCGGCAGTCGCTTTGTGTAAAATACTTTGTGTCGACTGGAAGCCGACCCCTAAAAGGCTAGGATGATTATTTTTATATATTAAATAATGTTTATTTTCAAATAAACATCATTCATATAAGCTATTAGATAACTTGTAGATAAATAAATACATTAAATTGCAAAATTAAGTTTTTAATTATTAAAATCAACTAATCATTTTAACTATAGATTTACATAGAAAGCAACAATTAACACATAATTACATGACTCGTATTTCGTTGTTGATTAAATAATATTTCGATAAAATAACACTATGCTAGTGTAGTGTAATATAGTGTTATTTTGTCGAAATATTTGCAATATGCGCATCGTCTATGCGCATCAACTATTAACGGTCAACAATATCGTGCAGTAGTAATAAAACAATAGGTAAAGAGATTCCTTCAGAAATTCTACCATTTCCAAAGGACAAGAAAAGGTTGAAAAGTGTATTAGGAAGATTAAGGCATAAGTTTTCCGTACAATGAGACTGCAGCTTATACTAAAAATGTATTTGTAGCTTTAGTTTAGCCGTGAGTACTAATCCGATTATTTCTATTTAAGTAATAAGAAAGAATTTATCGGATACGTTTTATAAATATCTGGAAAATATAAGAATAAACATTTATGTAGTACAGTCTCATATAATAATATAAATATTAACATATAGTGCAAAAATATATAAAGTTGCTAGGAAGATACTTAATCCAGATTAACGAATGTGAAACATTTACCACCCCAACTGTCTTCTGCATTGAGTGAGTAGGATATATGTAATGGCGGAACGTAAGAGTGAGTGAGATAGCTTACGATGACCGCACTCCCCTGACTTCGCATGCGCACCACACTTATTTTATCGTAAAATTGACTATTGCGCAGCCACTTACGCATAACTTCAGAGGCACTGTTATTATATATTGTCAGTAATGAACGTAAGCTATATTGCAACTGCCGAATGGTCTAGTTGTCGCAAGTGCGGCTGCAAAGCGTGTGGTTCTGGGTTTGATTAACAAGTTGAACAAAATGTTATTGTTTTTCTACGAAATTCTGAGCAGCTTGTTGATCTGGTGTGTTCCCTTATTGGCAATTTTATTGGACCTAAAACATATCGACATACTATGGGTGAGCATCACTACATCTCTGTCTACCCCTTAGAGGATACGAGCATTGTAAATAATTTATTATTAGTTTATGTCTGCTATTGCTTAAATAATCTAAACTCTAAGTCATGCTATTTCATTATTTAATCAAACCTCGCAAATTCCATTATTTTTATGAGTGTTTCAATTATTATTAAAGTAACTACGGAGTTGTAGAAATCGTTCGCGGCGGTTATATATTTAACAGATAACTACTTAGGTACTTAGTACTAGGTACTTATTATTTATAAACAAGTACCTAATATTATTTTGCTATGAATTAAATTGCGGGATTTGACAAAATATTTTGCTATTTATTGCTTTTAACTAAAATTACTGTTTCTGTCAGTCTACTAAACGAGTCTATCAAAAATGGTTGATTTACACACATCACAAAACATGCAATATTAAATACACAGTGAACACAACCCAATTGCTTGGACATAAAAACAGATTCTATCATAACCTTATTTTATGAGTATAGTCACACACTCATAAAATAAGTTTAGGATAGAATCTGTTTTTATGACTTTTGATTACAAAACAAAATATGGTTTTAAAATTATCTTAAGTCGCTATCAAATATTTGATGACAAATCTAAAAATCACTCGGAATTTTATTGTAAATTGTATAAGTACAGATTATTATTTAATTCCTAGAAGACCAGTTTTCCAGCTCATGATGCTGTAATGTGTTCAATCATTATGAGCTGGAAATTTGGTCTTTATTCGTAATGAACAGAGAAGTGAAAGAAGAGTAGAGATCCAAAAAATACGGTAAGCACGAGGAAGTAGACCTCTCACTTCAGTCTCAAGCCAGGCACTTGCAAGTGACTGCATCGATACACACTCACACTCGTTATCAACAACTACACACGTATCACGCTAAATATTATATTAAGTAACATATTTCAATAACCGAACTATTTCATGCTTCCAGTTTAGAATCTTATACTTATTTCTACGGCCCATGCAGGGTGAGCACAACGGTAAAGCTGAATGACAATAAACCCCTCTAATTGATGGAATATGTTGAAAGAATGTTAGAAAATTGTATTACGAATAGAATCTAATGGAAGTAATCTAATCCAAGATCGAATAGGACAAGTGAAAAGCTTTGGAATAAAATTCGTTAACTAATAATATGTTAACATAGTGACATAATTACATGTTCCAAGGATGCTTGAAAGCTGCTAGCAATTTATAAAATTATAGATATTGGTTTCAGCGAAAGATTACCAAAGATACAAACTAACATGAAAAATACATTAATAACAAGTTAGACAAGTCAACCCTAATTGATAAATATCTACATTACAGATAGAATAGACTGTAAAGTAATTGCTATGACGTTATCATACAAGAATATATATATATATATATGTATATATATATATGTATATATATATATATATCACTTAGCTACAAACATGATTTAACATTTATACAAAAGAAACAATATATAATCTTATTTAAACAATACTACTTGACGGATTCTATCGCGTTACATTCAAATCCCGATGTATCGGACCCTTTTCAAAGTCTATGTAACGCGATAGAATCCGTGAAGTGCTTTCGTTAAAATATGTCCAATAATCCCGTATGTGTCAGAACTCAGAATACTACATAATCTTGTTCAAATTATAACAAATAATATGAATATTATCATAAGTAGGCCTACAAGGATTCCTATTGCAAGCCACTGGCGTCGATCTGAAACAATAATAAATAACATAATTAATAAACACTTCTAGAAATACCTGTCGTAAATCTAGAACTTATTAAAAGCGAGTATAGAAATAGCTGTGAGCTCGCTATATTATACCACAAACCACGGATGATGCGGTGAAGGGTTTTATTACATCGATACTATGTTTTAGCACCTATTATTATAAACAACTTACTTAACTTACAACTTACCGAAGATTCATCGTAATCAGATCAATGGTTTACGAATCCATAGAAGACAATCAAACATTTTTTTTTATAATTATTAGGTGTATTTAATCATGCAACAATCTCAATACATTACACTTATTAAAAGACTCAAGTGATGACGCCATAGCATTAAAAACAACATAGGCTATTACGATAATTAGTCTACATGTGATGTCATATGGGGAGGAGATTTCAGTTCACCAACAGAGCTATAGGCTATATTTTACTGCCTCATAATGACGAGGAACACTATGGTGTGGACGACGCGCGCATCAATAATCGACAGTCTTGCGGTCAGTGGTTCCCAAGCGGTGGTTCACAAAAACTAAAATATTGTCCGCAACATATTGAAATCATTTAAATGGTTGGGAGCCACTGCTCCGGGTAATATTTTCGGGAGGTTCCGAATCGAAATATGTACATCTGATATGTACATTGTTGTGTATGAGGCTTTATAAAATGCCAAAACAAAGGCCTTCTTAACCTTTTATTACTCGCAAATTATACTGTATGTAACATCAATGATATATTAATATTAAAACTATACTGTATGTATTAAAACTCACCATTATTCATATGAAGCACCTTAGCAACCTTTTTTATTGTGGAGTCTAGCTTAGAATCGGCATTCTCCAGTTCGGTATTCAGATCGTCTAACATCCTGCAAAAATGAAGGAAACATTATTTACTCTAGAATTTTATTTATATAGACAGATAACAAATAATTTAATTCGCCTAATAGAGTTCTAAAGATATAAGCGTTTAAAGTTTTTGTAGAGAACGGACAGAGAAAAAGAGAATACTTACATTGTCTGTTCATCGAGTTCATCTCCAATTTGCTTGGATACCGTCTTCAGAGAACCGACAGAGTTGCTGATTACTTGCAGCTGGTCGTTCTGACTGCTCAGCATCTTTTCTTGCATGGACATGATGTCGCTGTCGTAGTCAAACCTACTAGGGCTGTCAGTCTGATTGGCGAGTTTTGAATACTTAGTATATTTTGGCGTGGAACTCCAGATGTTGCCCATTATATGTATAGGACTTTCTTCGCCCAACAATGGCTCTCGCGCCGTGCCATCATTATCGCGATTTCTGTTGAGGCTCATCTTGCTCTTCATGGCCTGAAATAAAGCATTGTGATCAATAAATATTGAGATATTGCTCATTTACTAATAGAACTGAACATCCTTGAATCTTAGATATAATAAAATGGATCCAGGATCGTTATGATTGATCAACCGCATCTTTTTTTTGGCTTGCGGCTGTAGTATCGCTGCGACCTTAGTTGGTCTATTATGATCGCTACTGGTTGGGTTAAAGTTCACCGCTGAATACCGCAGCTATTTTGAACTGCAGGATTTTCTTAGGGGTGAGTTCTTTTATTTCATCCGAGGTTAAGGTGTTTCCCTAGATAAACACTGTGCTTCGCGATTCGCATTCCCCAAGAAAGTGAAGTGGCGTTTCATCAGCCTCTTTACAGCGTCGACAGGTTTGCGTATCGCCGACCTCAGCTTGAACATATGCTTATTTAAGTAACAATATCCTGTTAAGGCTTTCAACAGCATTACTAGATTATTTCAATTGCATTTAGCGATAAGACCGCCAATTGTACCTACTCATGTAACATTTGTTAATTTTCGCTCTGTCTTTTGGTGTACAATAAAAAATACTCTATCTATCTATCTATCTCTACTACTTGCGAGTGTGGAGTAAACACAGCTAAATATTTTACTGAGTAAGTAGGTAATTCGTTATGTTGTCAAAGTCAAAATGTTTTATTTCAATTAGACCATTAAAAGACTGTTAAACTCATTACCCTTCCTTTTTTCGTAGTCGGGTAAAAAGGTGCTTTTGAAAAGTCAAACTAGTTGCACGGTTCCAAAAAGTGGGTCATATGGAGAAGAGCCGGCAAGAAACTCTTTTTAAAAGTAGTTGTCGGTTATGTTGAATACGACATCGCAAAATAATCAGAAGCCATATCAATACTTGGTAAAGAGATTATTATTTTTAGATTGTGAAAAAGGGATAGAGGTATTTTAAATCAAGAGCTGTATCGTTCTCTAACAATCTAGAATGATTGTGTTGAGGTAAGGCAATAGTGGTTTCTTTTTGAGTACCAATCATACACCTGACAAATATCTTACCTTAACTTCTTGTTTAGTAGCTTCTATAAAGCTCCTTCTTTCGGAAATTTCTTTATTGTCGATTTTAAATTTTGAGGAATTCTTCTCAACTATACTTGCAGGAACATGTTAAGGAAATCAAACACTCGCATACGGCAAAATACATTCGTTAAGTAAATAGTGAAACAGGTTATATAAAATCGTTAAATGTAAACAAGTCATTGAAACATTAAAATATTCTATTGGTATATATTGACTGTAAGTAACGAATACTTGGTCTTCCAAGCTAAATAAATAAAATAAGTTGTAGACAGATTTCAAATTTTATTATATGAACTGTAAACTGAAGTATAAATGTCGAAATATAAGTAAAATTAAAAAGGATATTAATTGTGTCTTCTAGGTCCTCTAAATCCCATTCGATGCTACGGAGTGCGTTTCTCAACTCCGTAGAAGTCCATTCCACTTCTGGATTATTAGGTATAGGTATTGGCGCCTTAGAGATCTCCTGCCACCTGAGGTACAGCCCGCGAGTCTTGTTCAATGCTTTGAACACCTCACTGCGCGTTCAAAGAGGTTACATTAGATGGATAAAGATTTAAAAAGCCTGAAAAATAAGCAACTTAGTGAAGCTGTTGATCATAATATTAATTTGAATGTAAATATCAGGATGTCCCAGACCGAGTGGTCCAAAAGGAAATCTGGGATGTGGTGTGTGTGTATTATTCATATGATCTATTCAATAATAGGTATATCATTGGGCTATCCTCTGTAGTATAGAAATGATTGCCATTTAAAAAATATATTAAAAATTTTACGTTTTTTGTTGATTTTATGCCATTGTGAAGAGACTATTCAACAGAGAGCCCTCAAATTTGGGTCAGAAAATCTTAAATAGTTTATAAACCAGATAGGAAATTCATTTGCAATCAGTATGATAAGATTGTTCATATCAACATCAAAAATTGACGAAAACATCATTTCAATCAATTCAATTCCAACAATCATTTAAAAAATGATTAAGATTGTTGTTGTTGTTGAATGAACAACGACAACAATCTTAATTTGAAAATGTTTTCTTAGAGCTAGAACTCTGATTTTTTTCCAATTTAATTGTGAATAGTAAAGGTAGTTTTTAGATGTATGTGCACAAACCCACCATGCTTATGTATATTGTAGAAGAAAAATCACTGTATCTGTTGGATAAATAATCATATTCCGTATTTTACACATTTTTTGTGCGAATATGAAACATTATTTTTTTCTACTTCTTTGACTGTACTGACGACTTCAAAAAAGGAGGAGAATCTCATCGGATGTTTCTATTTTTTTAATGTATTTTCACTGATATTTTCGTCAATTGTGGAACGATTTAAATAAAAAAAAAATATATGAAAGAGAATTCTCCCGAGATGGTTCCATTCAAATTTGGTGAAGATCTGATGACAAATTTTAGAATAAACTGACAATAACACGTACCGACCGGATAAATTATGAGAAAATAACGTACAATTTTCATATATTTTTTAAATGGCAATTTCTATACTGCAGAGGCTGGCTCAATGATATATATCTATTATTGAATAGATAATATAACCCCCATTCCAGATTTCTTTTTGGACCACTCGGTCCGGGACTCACTATATATATATATATACTGGTTTCTGACACTTAAGGGTCCGGCGGAGCTTAAATTGCCTACAAAAACGTAATACCGAAATAAATCGTTATCCACACAGTATTCTATCAAATTATGTTATTATTCGGATTCGGATACCGTTAATTTGAGTTCCTATGATAGTATTTCGTCTACTAAGTAGTACTAAACTAGAACATTGGAAATAAAAGACCGGAATATCGTTCCAAACTTAGTAAAGTAATCAAAAATTGCATTCGCTTACATTTATTTCCAGCGAAGTATTTTGGACGAAATGGCAGAGTAGAGTAGGAACCTAGATTAACGGTATCGGAATCCGAATAATAACAGAATTTGATTTATATTGTGTTTAAATATGATTTATTTCGGAATTACGTTTGTAAGAGAAATTCGATCCGCCGGACTCTTTAAGTACGCGTATATTAGACATTGAAATAAAACTAAGTTTTACGGATTTCATCGCGATGTATTGATATTATTTAATTCCCGACGTTTTCGATCCTTTACAGCATCCATAGTCACGGGTAGACCGAGGTGTAGGACATTTAATGTAAAAATTACTAACAGCTACCTTATATTTTTGTTAATTATTAGCGATCCGATTCACGCAGAATGAGCTCACCGTGTCCTTTGGTCTTGCAGATTTGGGCTTGGCTATATCTTGAAGCGAGCTTCAACCAACCATATGCGAAAAATTCGGCAGTATATTATTGCATATAATATGCATTGATTTGATAGTCTGTGAGTAAAACATAGCGAAACTATGAGGGTTTCTAGATTTATATATATGCTGGAGAGACGTGGACAGTGGGAGAAAGTGAAAGGAAGAAAATAGACTGTCGCAAAGTAGTATCATGGACAGAGTTGCGTACTCCCAAGACCTCGGCAGCATTCGAGCAGCGTTTTTATATGCTATAATACAAACAAAACGACATTGTTTGTAGTATATGCTATAACACAAACAATGTCCTTCTCGGACATAGGTACATCTTTTGTCAAGGTGCAATTTATATCTATACCAAAATTGGTTCAGCAGTTTGGGCAGGAAAAGGCATCAGACAGTCTTCTACTACCTTCGCATTTATAATAATGCATGAAATTCATACAATACCTATTGTTATTGATTATTATATTATAATATTAAAAAACGCAAACACTTGACTGGAGCATTAATGTAACAAAACTTATCCTGCTAGTATTCATTGCTCATCTTTCTCTATGCTATTAGCAATACATTGTACAAATAGTACCTACTTACATATGTACATTGGCTAGAACACTGCGGTGTACACAGATCAACCTTTGTAGAAGTTCAGCCAAATGTGGCTTGTAAAGATAATTTATACAAAACATATCAATACCATAATTGGATTAATTAAAATTGTGATGACCCTAAATAACATACATATTATTAACATATTAACTGTCAGTTCACCATGTTCATGTAGAATACCTGCCAGTAGAATAAGCTCATTAATTTCAGATTCAGCTACCATTTATGTATTAACCCATCATGTACCAAATTGAAGGCATAATAGAATAATCTTTTGTTTGGGCGCAAGGTATGTACTGAATAAATTTTCTGTCTGCCTTTCAAAGGCTAATAAAGTTAAAAAGTTCAAGGAGGAATAAGGTATGGACAGACTATAATTACGTGGCAAGTTATTTTTTATAATATTACATATTTTTCTTTCATTAATATCTATTAAATTAAATTTCTTTAAAATTTGATATGAAATTGACATATAAAATCACAAGTTTATGATTAGAATCATCTCTGAATATGAGCTATCTTGACTAAGAGAAAGTATTACTCATTTACTCACATATTAATATTAATGCATAAAAATAATAATAAATACATTAGGACAGGACCAGGTATGAGCTGATGATGAAATTTAATTAAAAAGAAATAAAAAGTGCTTGATTTTTTTGTAAAATTGAAATTGGTGTAATGCACTTAGACCAGTGTTCTTACAGTTCAAGTTCTCAATGTTATTATTGCTGCGCTTTAAATAATGCTGTAATAATTTAAAAAAGATGATAGGTTAACATTTTATGTTATGCTTGAAATAATATGTAGTTTTAGTTAGAGATTAAGAAGACAATATCTTCTTAATCTCTAATTCAATCAATGTCAAAAATTTAAATGGTTAAGGCTAGATAAAAGATAAAAAAATAAAATGTTCTGTGAAGTAAAATGCTTGCATTCTACGAGTCTGTGAATCAATAAACCTTGAGAAATTAGAAATATTCTGTTCCAGAAACAACATAATTTTTTAAATATGTTTAAATATCTGGGTAATTAGATAAGATTTTAGAAACAGTTCATAATGTTACTACCTAAACATATCAAGCATGCATGCAAGCATGTTTGGATGACTAATTAGTTTTTATGGCCAAAATATGTAGACATTTTTTAAATAAAATGTGATCAGGACCAGTAACTTAGTATTGCTGAGCTGCAGATATAAATTACAACTAGGTAGGTACTTACTCTTTGACGACGTAGAATGGATCTTCCAAAGTCATGTCAAATAAGAATTACAAAGTCTAAGCACTAGCTGATTCATATGACGGGCAGAATATGTACAAAAACTCGCAATTTTAAATTTACACAAATGGATAAACACACAGGTGTATCCAGACGATCCTTCGCCTATCCCACAAAATATCGACAACATGATACGTACCTATTCTGTATATAAGTCGCTCGATGAGAACAGCATTCTCCGTCTCTTGCTAACTCATGTAAAACAGGGATCTGAGCCCGAGCTGCGTAACAAGTCTATTTTGCAATGCGCAATAGCACCACGATGGCGGCGGGCAGTGGAGAAGACTTGATGCGACGTCACTCCCTTAATAGCACGGTACATAAGTAGTCACACAATTTCCTCCTCTTTTCCACCCAAAACTCCCTGAAACCCCAACCAACATTCAACACCCACCCTCTGTCTATCATACCGTGTCAATGTCAAGTCAATTGTCAAATTCATATTTTCTGTCAATGTCAATATTGATGTCAACTTTTTTCTAAAGGAAAATAATTACTTGTAATTTCGCACTCGTTGTATAATAACATAATTTATGCACACATTTCCGCAATGTCAAATTTTGGTTTTATAACGTGGTTTCCCCAGACACATTTAAAAAAATCTAGAAATCATATTTCTCTAATCTATGCGTAACTCTACTACTAGTCTATGTTTTGCTCCAGTGTGACCAATTGTGGCAGATTCCTGCCATTTGGGTGGATTTAGCTTTTTTTTCAGATTATGTAGACTCTCAAGTCTCGCCTCGATCGAATTAAAAAAACTGCAGGATTTGACAGATTCGAGAACATTTAATAATTTTTAGAGTAAATTAATATTTAAAAAACCTTTTGAAATGGTAGGTACAATGGGCAGTCTTATCGCTAAAAGCGATCTCATACAGGCAACCTTTGGATGGACTCGGGAGAAAAAATGAACCAATAAAAAGGCAGTCTGGCGTACATAAAAGAAGAAACGAGATACTAAGTATCATACATAATTACATATACATTACTTATATTAATTACATACACATAAAACACATACTTACAGAAAAAAAATACTATACATAATATATAGTGTATTTAAATACATATTAAAATAAATATATAATATACATTACCATATATATATATATACCTATAGCAAGCTCGGTAATCCAGAGCCACATTTAAAATAGAAGAAATAAAATTTCGTATTATATTATCAACTTTTTCCAAAATATTTTTAAAATATTTGGTTGTGTCCACAAATGTGAACAGCGAAGGAAGTAAGTAAATTTTGTCCCAAGACAGCAAAATTGAATAATGGTAAAAGCCGAATCTGTATTAATTTTGAAAAGTCTTTCTGAAATATCATTAAAATTAAATACAAAATTTTAATTTCTTCGATAAAAATCAGAAAGGATACATCAAAGATTGGGGACCCTAATAGGTGAAGACAGCTTTTTTCAACAATTTTCATGTGAGGAGCAAATCGCATTGAATTTTTGTAAAGTCAGTTGTCTGACAGTAGTGTCTGGTACAAAGATTTCACATTTGTGGGATTTAGGTCAAGGTCAATAGAACTAAATTTCTGCTTCAAAAATTTAAAATCTTCCAAAACTGTGTCTGCGTCACCTCCTAGGGTCCCATGGGTCCCGTTATCTAAGTACCATACGTTAAAGTTCGAATTTAGTTCCTTGATAATGGGATTTATTGTCAAACTAAAAATGACTAGCCCCAAAGGGTCACCTTGTTGACATCCGACGGCTTATTCCAAAAGATCGTCCATATATAATAATTTATAGGGGCCTATAGCATTGCCAAAGGGATAATGTTTATAGACGCTTATAAATTCGATTAACAATTGTCTGATCAACAAACGGTTGACCAGATTTTCTTAAATCATAGCTAAGAACACTCTCGATCAAGTAACCTTTCAAACAAAAAAAACTGAATCAAAATCGCTCCATTCGGTTGGGCGCTATGATGCAACAGACAGACACACAGATACACACTACAATCTTATAACACCCCTCTTTTTCGTAGGGGGTTTAAAAATAAACTTGTTACTTAAGAGTCCGGCGGACCGAATTTCTATTACAAACGTAATACCGAAATAAATCGTAATTCAAACACAATTTAATCAAATTGTTGTATTATTCGGATTCCTACATTATAATTTCGTCTAAAATACTTCTCTGGAAATAAATGTAAGTGAATGCAATTTTTGATAACTCTACCAAGGTTTTAACGATTTTCCGGTCTTGTATTTCCAATAAAGTATTAGTAGACGAAGTAGTACCGTAGGAACCTAGATTAACGGTATCCAAATCCGAATAATAACATAATTTAATAGAATATTGTATGGATTGCGATTTATTTCGGTATTACGTTTTTATGGGCAATTAAAGCTCCGCCGGACCTTTAACACAAATTACCTATCAATATATCATTTTAGAACCATAACCACTTTTGAAATGACAGTTTTTTACCTAATTGCTCAATAACTTACAGGATGGCGATGGTGCTCAGTGTATGGCAGATTGTCTATTTTCCAGATGGTCACACTGTTCTACTATATAGTTCATGATTTTCATCGTAGTAAGGATGAACATATGAAAAATAAACAGCGCTATTTGTCTTATCGATATTTTTTAACAGTATCGATAACAACTTAATATACCGCATGCCTATAAGCCCCAAGGGATAGGCCGAGGTGTACTAATATACACCCTCAGTCAGAAAAATATCGATATGTCGATATTTTTCAAAACGTGCGAAGTACATTTGAGGACTAAAAAAAGAACATCAAGAAGAAAAAAGAAAGTTTATTCTGAGTCACACAAGATAAAAACTTATCAAGAACCACTAAATATGAGCTGCTTAGAAAATATATCAAATATGATATGAATTTGATACTCCAAAATAGATATCGAGTATCAAATTTAACGTGGATTAAAAATATCGACGATATAATTCGATATTTTTTGGGCATACCTACATCATTATGTCCATAGAGCATGCAATGTGATGTGAAGTGGAAGTGGTTTGGGTACTGTCGTGTCGAACTAACCTGGGTCGTTCATTTATAATTTATTTATGTTGTTCCCCTTGTCTTCACAGCTCATGCTTGCTTACATGAAAGATTATACAATTTTGGTTAATTTTAACAACATTAATTTATTTAAAATTTAGCAAAATGAATTCTATTTTAAATCCTGAGGCTCCAGAATTTTATCCACATTTGACATCGTTTACACAGGTACGTGATTCAGCGAGTTCCTTGACTCCAGTGACAAAAAGCATGGGTATTTCCTATTAAATTATACCTACTTAATTTGTGGCTTTTTTGTTTATTATAATAAAACATTAATTCGAGATACCAATTCGTGAAGTATTTGTGTTGTCTACTTGATCACATTGACGTATTCTGACGTCGTCAATTAAAAAAAAACGTTTCGAGACGGAAAAGTTTTACTAATACGTACCTACAAATAAACTATACAGATTTTAATAAATACAATGCAATAATTGTTTTGGAGTAAATACATAATTTAAATAAATGTTGTACCCACTATAATTTTTCCAATGTTTTTATGACAAGCAATAGGTCACTTATTACAAAATACCTACCTACTCAGTGACACCTTTATTGTGCAATGGATTTTGTAACTCATTTATACTTGTACACAAGAATATCTTTATAATTTTTGTTACTTTAAGTGCTCAATAAAAAACATTTATAATACCTACTGTATATAACACTATGAACCCTAAGATTTAAAAAAAACATAACAATTAGGTTGGATGACTGTAGTTCAAGGTTTTGAAACTGTAGACTGTAGCTCAAAAAGTTGATATGATAGAGAAGAATGAGACAGAAACTCCATAAACACTTTTAAAATATTATATTGCACATTTAACAAAGAATAAGCAGAACTACTTATATTATTCATTCTGCTTAGTGTCTTATTGGAAATTTATTACCTAACTAACTGATAAAGTAGTAACATGTAATACATAAATGTTGAATCCAATTGTTTGCAAAGAAACTCACTGTCATATTCTTAGACTTTCACTGCAATTGACCTCAATGTTTAACTTGTGCAAATAAAAAATATATTCAAAAAGTGTTTTGTTGTATAAAGATATTATAGTAATTATTTTTTTAGTTATTTCAAACATGCAAGTGTTTAACATGTAACATTTATTAACCTTTGACATTAATAAGCATTGATAATAAAAAAAATAATTAAATAGGTACACTGTGTTAAAAAACCCTGTCCAATCCAAAAGGAGCATATCAAATAAAATAAGAAACATTAAATATTCATGAAAGTAAACATAATAAAGTTTAAAAGGTTCAGCCACAGAATGTACCTTTCGCAAAATGTACCCCATGCACGAAACATACCATTCTCAAAATGCACCTTTCGCAAAACATACCTTTTTCTACATTAACTCTATTACAGTGCTACAGGTAATGAAAAGGCAAATTAGGGATTTTTAATAAAATAAAATAATAGTGCATAGTTCAAATGTTTTTATTTCAAATATGCTTTTACAAGCATTTATGAAATGTTATTAAATCTAGTTCACGGTTCCAAAAAGTTGATGAAGAAGAATCCGGCAAGAAACTCCATGGACACTCTTTTAAATTAAGAAGCAAAATAACACACATAACAAAACAAACGTTTTCTTTTCTGCTCGACACAACTTTTGCTTGTTGTTGATCATATTTTTTCCAAAGTACCCACAATGATATTAAATAATGTTTTGCATGGTTTTAAAAATTATCAACAGTTGGCGATACATGTACTTAACTTATAATAATTTAGAAAAATATCTTATTGTTGTTCACCTTTACAATATTTTACTTTATTTATTGTTATATTTGATTATAAATACAATTATCAATCCCTAATTTTGTAAATGTAGAAAAAAGGTATGTTTAGCGAAAGACATTGCATTATGAGAAAGGCGCATTTTGGGAATGGTACGTTTTGCGCATAGGGTACATTTTGCGAAAGGTACATTCTGCAACTGAACCATTTAAAATTCACAACTGTTATGCCTGAAATCTATCAAATTTTAAAAATTTGATATCCTGTCATGTGCCTTAGTAACATTGGCAACGATGGTATCATTGCCACTGTTTTTATTGAGATTTCAGTTTTCTGGTTTTTTTTTCAGGGTATTTTATATTACTTGTAAAGTGAAAACAATTAAATACCTAAATGGAACAGGATCTTTATATTAACAATACCTTTACAAGTCGGACAGGGTTTTCTTAACACATTGTATACATAGTACCTAACAATGTTTTTTCCCTATAACATTAATAAATAAACAGACAATCAATCTATTTTTTTAGTTATAAAATATTTTTTCTGTTTTGGAGATTGGCTTAGTAGTCGATTCGCACGAATTTGGTTCGCACGAATCGTGCCAAATGACACTTTTTAAAATTAATTGCGTTCATTTGTCTAGTTTTGCATAAGAAAGGACAAGACAAAACAGTGGACTAAATTTGTCTATGCATATTAGCCTGGCATAGCACAGAAATCCTGGAGAGCCATCGGCAGTGGGGCTAACACCCCAATTGATAAATCAAACGAGATTATGGTACTTCCTTAATAGGACCCCCAATCCCAATACCCCAATAGAACTATTATATACTTACTTGTAATGTTTAAAATTTTTCCAGGGTGGTTATGTAAAAGTAAACAAATCAATTAAATCAGCAAACACCTTGCCAGCTGGAAACTCATACGGCCTCTTCAAAACATTTACCGATTTTAACGTTGTAGCGTGCCAATTAAGTGAAAATATAGTCCTACAATCGAACCAAATAATTGCAACTGAACTACCTGGTGTGAAGTTAAAACGGTAAGTGAAAATATAGAAACAAAACTAATAATCATAACACCTACTTATATTTAAGCACACACAATATCCACTGTCCCAATAAATCTGTTGATAGATTTGCTTAAAATCCTACCTCTAGTAGGATTTTGACATTACTTGTATTGTGTGTGTGTAAGTGAATCTACTGACTGATTTGTTATTGGGACCGGCCGTAAATTGTGGAGTTGTGGATAACTGCTCGCTATGCCATACATAATTACGTCCAATGTTACCATTACAGCTGCATTTTGTGTGTATGTGACACCCATCCTGTAGAGACTGATTAAGTGTTTCTATGGAGACAATTATTTATGCATTGAATTCCAAACAAAGGCACATCGCTGAAAAATGATTGCACCTTGTAGTTTTATCTTACCTATTCGGAAATATTATCAATATTATAAGCATCGCAATTTTATATGGTCTTTATCAGTTACTGATAGATAGGTAACACATTTGTTTCTTTGTTTGCATCCCAAATCATACTATTATCAATCAGCTAGTGTTTTTAATCAATGACCTCTTAATTTTCATGTTTTCACCTTATTGATGCTTGGCTATAAATATTCATTATTATGATATGATATTATACTTATCATTATCATAGTTCTGTATATGTATTTATTTATTTATATAACAAAGGAGTATGGTGGGAATTCCCGTTCATACAGAAAAAGTGAGATCAAGTGCAAAAAAATGATTCAGCGTCAGGTGTTTCAGCTATTTGTAACACTCGCGGCGTCTGACCACATGAAACACCTGTAATATGTGCCCGCCACATCGCAATGTCAAGCAGTTAGGAAGCTAACTTACTATAGCTATGGCAAAATTTTAATATGTGTAACGAAAATGGCACGTCTGAGTTAAGACTAAGAATGAATGGGACAGAATAGGATTATCATGTTTTTTTAGTGATATCTATTTGCTAGCACACCTGATCATGACTGGGTCTTCGTTTATATTTGTCCCGGCAGTGGATATTTTTAAGATAGGTAGCAATTAATGTATTCTGTATGTTAATGGAAATGTAAACGCTCAGCCCCAAAACTGCTGTTTGATTTAAAGAAATTAGTTCTAAAATTGCAAATGATCATATTATTTTCCTTGGCTTTCACCATGCACAATGCACAAGCTGTTTACAGAACTATAACTGCGAATTTTGTAAATATTTGAACACGCAATTCTCGGCCGCTATAAGGACATTAACAATTTACAAAGAATCCACAATAACTCAATTGCTTATTTATACCTATTTGCAATCTGTGGGTAGGTACTTCAATATGATTTTGCCTCAGATAAACGCTGTATATAATAATAAATACATACGTACTGGTACAAATAGTGATTTCTCCTATTGGGAAAGAAAACGTAACAAACATATCCATTGTGTTTGTTGAATGTTGCATTATTTACAGTTTTTGTTCATACCTAGGGCTGATATGATACATTTTAATTGGTGTATTAATGATTTTGCTGGCGAAGTGACGCTAAACAATTCCACACACTTTCATCGCTACCCCTTGGTTTTGCATTATTTAATGGCTAGTCTAAATTATTAGATGTTTACGTTAAACATTTTTCTTTGTTTTTTATTCAGCAGCTATCATCCCACTGCAGAGCAAAGGGCTACCTACTCTCTGTTTAGAGCTTTCTGCTACCAATCTTCTTTCCAATAAGGTCTAGCTTGTCTTGTCATCGTTTGTATCACGTCGTGTGGGTTCCACTCAATGATGATAAGTTTTGCCCTCAGCAACACGCGGCAGATATGACTAGCCCAATTCCATTTTAACGGTTCTGCATTTGCGAACTTGAAATGACTATAATAATAATTATTATTATATTGATAATTTATATATAAGCAATTAATGATTACTCTAAGAATCTAACAACTCTTTTGTTTTAGTGATGAAGTCGAAGTAAACACAGATAAAATTGTGGACGTGAATGACAGTATTCTAGACAGGATTAATTTAAACATTGACAACGCTAGTGGCGTAAACGAACCAAAAGACACGTTTATTGGTGGAGTACAGAAGAAAATAAACGTGAGCCAGTGGAATGCCGGTCCTGTTATTGCAAAAATACAGGTTAGTATGGTTCTGTTTGTAGGCAGTTTCAGTCTTTAGTTTAATTTTGACCAGAGATTGTGTGTGTGTCAAATGTAAATCATATGACATGCATATCATGCGTTAGGCGACGGTTTCCAGATAGAATACAGTTGACATGCGTGTTATGATCTAGCCAAATATGTACCTACATACATGAGTCCAGTTTTGTCATATTCAATTTATAGTAGTGTTCCAAAAAAATCGAGTATTTTAACCCGAAATTTAAAGCTCCCGAGTCCTTTTTAGGGCTGGGTTCACAAAATAGACCTTTAAAGACTGAATAGTTTATGTAAGCGCCAAGTTCTAAAAAAAGGCTTGAACTTTATTTTTAAGCCTCAAGCCTTTTTTGTTGCTGCATTTGTAGTTTGGGTTTTCGTTATAGGCTATGTTTATTTTTAACACAATGTCACAATCAACTTTGTATGTATAGATACGAAAATCCCTGTTATTTATCTTTTTAGGTACTTTATCAGCACAAGAAAATACCTTGATACTGTACAGTGCACACAGAAAAAAAATACTTTATCCTACCTCCCGGTAAATAAAATAATTATTCATTAATTATTCACTTAATATTTTTATATTCATAACCGTAATGCCCTTTTAATCTCAAACTCATATCACAAAGCGTCGTGTATATCTTTAATTAATACACCACACGAAAATGTTAAGTTTATTGAACATAAGACCTTAGTTTTTAGAAAGGCTTGGAGGCTTAAATATCTTTAAACCGCAGGTCGTTTTGATAAAGGCCTTAAGCCTTTATTAAATAATAAAACACAAAATTATAAATTTTGAAAAATCCACGGCGATTGTTATAGTAAAAGGATTAAATAACATTTTCGAAACCCCCGACTATATGACTACCTACACATATTCACTTACCTAGAAAAAAATCCGTCGGGGCTGCCATTCCCATTTTTTTAATTTCAATTAAAATGTAGAATAGAAATGCTATGATGTGTCTTGTAGAATTAAATGCATCTTCCTGCGTCTTCTGGTATATCAAACCAGAAGACGCAGGTTCGAATACTGCCCGCGATTGAATTTTTTCCTTTACTAAAAAATAACTGAATTAAATGCAGTTAGAATAACTGCACTAATAAGAATATAGTTATTATTATGTATATATTTTGTCACAATAATGTTTTTTGATTTATCCTTTTTTTTTACTTATTTTATCTTATTTAGTACCTACCTGTGAGTATATATTTTATATCTTAATATTTTACTTTTTATATTTTTTGACTGATGACTAGTCTAGTACTGAAGTACTTAAATAGGAGATTTACCCCAATTACTTCTTCAAAATGGCTAAATTCTTCGTCATCAATGTAATATTTTTGAGGTTAAAATTGTAATATGATATTTTTACTGAAAATATTTACTGTACCTATCTACGAACACTCGCTGATGAATTACGAACCCCTTACAGAAAACCGCGTCTCAATCGGCCAAACCTTTATGCAGATAAGTAACATTCGTTTGATGGCACAAACAAACACCCTCTCACCCTAAACGCATATACCGTCTCCGTTCCGTCGAGGGTAAAAAAGGGCTTCCAGTGAGGTTATAAGTTCTCAGAGAGCCTCTTGTAAAGAACTAGGTTTGGAAGCCATAGGGCTGTTTGGCTTTTAGCCTTCTAAGCGTCATGAGACGAGGCGAACTTCTGCGAAAAAGGTCTAAAAACAAGTCTTTCGAACACTAATTTATAGTAGGTACAGTAAGAACCTAGTCCTAGTCCTAGTCCTAATCGCGCAGCCTCCTGCGCATCACTACATAGTATAAAACAAAGTCACTGTCGCTGTCTGTCCGTCCCTATGTATGCTTAAATCTTTAAAACTACGCAACGGATTTTGAAGCGGTTTTTTTTAATAGATAGTATTGTAGTGATTCAAGAGGAAGGTTTTAAGCTATTATACATTACGCTACGACTCTTAGGTATGGAGCAACGCGGGTGAAACCGCGGGCGGGTCGCTAGTGTATGATATACCTTTACGTGTGTACTATTAATACCGTATCAGTATTATCAACCCTATATAATTGAAGGTTTTCTATTGTTTTAATTAAGTCTACGAGTATGGTCTATGAACGTCTAATTATTCATATGTTTAATTCGATAGCCTTTCTAAACATTACCGAAAGATAAGATTTAATACAACAACTTACTCGTTCAGTGCCCGCTTTCTAGCATTGTAAGGTGTGTTTGTTAAGAGTATATATTGGCCTAAGGATTTTACCATTAGCTAAATTATAAAGTCGCTAGAAAACATAGCTTCATCCAAAGTGCTAGATTCATCTGTATACTTCGATAAACACATTGAACACAGCCTTGTCAACAAAGCCTTTTGGTTGTATGGTTTCGTCATGAGGTCCTGTAATGACTTTGTGCGACCTTCGATCTATGTAAAGTATAACTATAATCCTAAAATGGTGCAGAAGAAAATATACGTACTACGAATTACAGATGTTATCATTCTAAGATCCCTTACGTAAACTTATTGTTTAAATACAACATCTTGAGCTTAGAATCCAGACGTCTACTTCTTGGTGCCATGATGTGACATGACTTATGTAATAATAAATTTGACTACACATACATTACAAACGTATTATGTTATATTGTACGAAGAACAGTCCTTAGGCGAGAGCTGCGCGTGCCTCGATTGTTCCACAAGTGCACGTGTAAAACAAATGCCGGTGCACGAGTACCTCTTCATCGTCATGTTGATGTTTACAACACTTATTTTTTAGATTTAGATATATTTTCTCCTTCCAGGCAAACATTAAAAAAATGGCCTTTAGTTTTTATCTTTAGGCAATTGGTTTGAAGATTTATATTCACATAGATAATATGTTCTCTTAACTAAGATGTATAAAGTAACGTAGTTTTTTGTCCTTAATAAATATAAATTTAAAATAAACATCTTTGGTGGCAAGCTGCAGCAAAGCTGACAAACCCAAAAATAATGCTGTTTTTCTATACCTTATGACGCTGTTACCTTGCATTACAGTTGCTTTGAACTCGTGCTAATAAGGTCACAGCCTTGGACGACAGGACGCATGCCATGTGGCCTCGTCCGCCTCGTTGATAAAGACATTGATAGCAGGCGATGCACGTCACAACACTTTGTCGTCTTAATAGGTAGTTTACTGCCAAATACGCTTGTGAATTTTCCTGTCGGGAAAAATTAAGATAATTAAAGAATTTTGCTCCAAAAATGTTACATTTTATTCCAAAGCCTATTATTGGAAATGTTTACTCACTCTCTCACTAACATTAAATATTTATCTGTCTTTGTAATTTTGGTGTCAATGGATATTTTAGAATAGGACGAATAGGACCTCTCGTGGTTATTCCTCTGAGGCGCGAGGATACTAAATTTCATATTATTTACAACAGCAAAGTTTTATGAATTCTTCCTCCCATTTCTCAAAATCGTGGTGAGGATAAAATTGAATATAACATTTAATTTAATTGTTTTCAAATATTTATAATAAATAATTTCATCGGCGATTTACAATTTTACCTAAAACAATGTCCTGCTGTTTTGAAATTAATAATTGATAATATTATTATGATATAGGTACCTACGATACGTCGATATAAAAAAAATAAGATTACGTTCATAATTTGAAAATAAATGTACCGGGTTTAATATATGTATAGTCCATTGAAAAGTTACATTTGGGGTTGCGTTTCTTAGAGGACGCAATTTTATGAAAGGGGGGGGGGGGGGTAAGTGTAAAGCTAAAACCAAGTTTGTGGGGTCGCCACCCTTGTCTTGCTGTATAACCTTAGCTATTGACTTAATGAAAAAATGTTGCCTAGAAAAGTTGTTCCTTAAAAAACGATCTACAAAAATGGTCTGATATCATTTTTTTGTTAAATGATAAAAAAAAGTTATATCGAAAAATATATTTTTTTTCTCGAATTTCTGAACATTTTCGCTTATAACTTTTTTATTTATAGTTCTACGGCAAAAAGTTACTGGACTAAAGTTATAAAGAATTTAATTTGCAACAAAAAATGTTAACAATTTTTTTTTATCAGATAAATAGTTTAAGAGATATATCGTAAAAACCGTTTCAACCCCTATTTTCAAGATGGCGGCCGTGGGACAAGGGTGGCGACCCCACAAACTTGATTTTAGCTTTACGCTGACTGATTTTTGTAAAGTGTAGGGGGCTACACATTAAAAAAATAAAATTGTGTCCTCTAAAAAACGCAAGGTAAGGCCTAAAAAATGTAACATTTCAATGGACTAGTAGGTAACCTTTTGGGTTCTTTTATCTTTAGAGTTACCTACCTATTAGAAAAAATATACAGTTTATAAGTTTGTATGTTGAGGGTAATCTCCGGAATTAATTATCTTATTCTGGAAATTCTTTCACTGGTACCTGCATAGCTAGGTTATCCCCAAGGCTATGGAGATCACCTTCACGTGAACGAAGTTGCGGGCGAAAGTGAATTCCTAATACTGATCCTGACATTACGATATTTTTTCCGTTTTTATCTTATTCGAAAATGTAAACTAGATTTGTCTTTTAATTATGTTTTCAGGTGGGCTCAACGACATTTATTGGCGCTAAAAATATAACACGACCTCAAATTAATTTCAAACAACCGATCGACAATTCAGAGAACTTGTGGGTTCCAAAAATATCGGACAAACCAAACAATATCAAACCGTTAGCGTTGAATATTTTATACAATGAAGATGGCGAGGCAGTTGGGTAAGTTGACAGATGTGTTGTTCGTAATCGGTAGTACAGGGTGTTAAAATTACTCTGATGTACTATGTGTAGTAATGTGCAATATCGGATCGGCATTAAAATCGAATATATGTAGTACGTACAATGTACGAGAAAAATGGCAATCGGGTGACCAGCGTACACAAATTTGCCGATTGGCAGGACCCGAATTAAAACCGAATATACGTACTTGGTACCTAATTGCTTCGGGTCGCCTTTGTAATTCAATAAATAGGTACTACTAAATAGAGTATAATAAATGCCGATTTAGCACGACTAACGGTAAAAACTTAGAAGAACAAAAACGAACCCGTTACGTTTCCTTTTTTTCTTAGTGTAATTATTTTACATGTATTTAAGCCTTCAATGAGTATTTAGTTTCTTTCATTGTGCGAAGTATAACAATAATTAATTTCTTTGAGAGGCTGGAATAACGCAGTATGGGACAGTTGCCAACCTTGATGGCACTCGGCACTTTGTAATAAGCATTTGCAGTGATGAAACATTTCAATTTTATTAAAGCTTGCATTGATAGTATACTGTTCCAGGAGTAGACCATAGCGATTAGGGTTTACCATCCCATTAAAATAAGGCAAAGTTCGCAATACACAGGTTTAGACAAATATCTCGAAAGCAGTAGAAAATATTGTTAAAAATGTTAATATGTAATGACCTCAATCTGACAGCATACATAAATACCTACTGCATAACTACTCAGACAGCGCGTCGCGGTTGGAAATCGAAAACTGACGTTATGTTACAATAGAAATAAAATTGATTGAAATCTTAATCAGAGTAATAACGGCCAGTTCTAATAACAAATGTCTCTGTAGACTTGCTCACTGTTGAGGGAATTATGATTTATGATGATACAGATATAGAGATATCTCGGGACTGGCCGCAAGGGTCTCTATTTCACGACATCCGATAAATCTAATTGTGTATGTGAGAATTTGTGTTTGTAAACTCACCCACGTTACAGGAGAAAATCATAGTGTGGGGCAACGTTTAATAAACGAAAAAAAATTCACTTGTTAATTACATATAAATTCTGTTCCACTGTTGAATTTATTTACTCACGATTATTCCCCACGTCCACCACTGGTTTGGCCACCACTAAGGGAACAACGCTACGCTACGATAATGCTAAGAGTGAGACTAATATTAATATTCTTAAATTATATGGTAGCCATGGTAGGTAATTAATCATGAAGTCATAATAATATATTCTTTAATCTACTTTTATCAAATGTTATATACTATTAAATATATATACTTAATAAAGTTTTTACGTGGGAGAGCCATGCTTCGGCACGAGTGATACCACGGCCTCACAGAAAACCGGCGTTAAACAACGCTTACGTTGTGTTTCGTCGAGTGAGTGAGGTTACCGGAGGCCCAATCCTCTTTTAAAGGTCGGCAACGCACTTGTGACTCCTCTGGTGTTGTGGGTGTCGATGGGCGGCGGTAATCGCTTACCATCAGTTAACTTAAGTTTTGATGTTCAATCAAAGCTTTAATAAGCTTTTATAATTAGTTACAATTTTTTTAATCGACTAGAACATCACAATTATAGGCGCAGTTTGATCATCCTGTTCCTCGACAGAGGTATAAAAATTAGCTTTAAAATAATTTTAAATTAAAATAGTATCTACTAATCAACAGTCTTAAAAATTACATTGTTAAACATAATAAAATATTAATTTCTCATAATTTCTAGAAATTGGCCCACAGATATTTGGCCGTTTACAAGTTCCATTTGGGTTTCTGTGAAAATATGTCTGTTAATTACTTTTTTTTTTGATGATTTCTTCTTCATGGCAATCTGTTTTCCAACAATAAGCCAATCTTTTTTTTTTGATTTCTCATTTTATGTTTTCCTCAAGAGCCATACTTGTATGAAAATTCTTTTCACACGACTCTCTTGATGTCAAGTGGTAAATCTTTTATGTAGGCTCGGTATGTCACTTCTTTTTAGCCGGGTATGCTGAAGAGCGTCTTCTCCACTCAGAGCGTGTGCCAGTTTGGTTACATGGACGGTCAGTTTCTCGTGATATTTCAGGCTGTTTTGAGCTATTTCCTGCCGAACTGTTTTTAGGCCGACGTCGAGGTATATGTATCTATTACTTATAGAATGAGGGATGCCAAACATTGTTCTCAGAGCTTTGGTCTGGAATCTCTCCAGGATATCTAATTATCCACTTCAATAAAAAATATGCAATCAAAGCTTTAATAAGTAGTAGGATGATTTTTTTAAATGTTAGTGTAGTTTAATAAAAATTCATTACAAAATGTATGGCTTTATAAATTACATACCATATAATTTAGGAATATTTATATTAGTGTCACTCTTAGCATTATCTGCTAAAAAACCACATCCGTAAGCTATCCTTTACTGGTCTCTAGATAAAATAATTTAAATTATAGGCCAGTGGGAATTGGATCAAAAGTTGTTCCATTGTCCCCCAGCAGTGGCAATGTTCAAAAATCCGTGGCGCTCTCCACGAGTGGTGGCGAATGGAAATAAAAAGAAAGTTGTGACGCTGTCCCCCCTAGTGGACAACTACAATAATTTATTAAAAGTTGTTTCGCTGTCCTCCGTGGTCTTTCAATAACCAATCACAGTAATGTATCTGCTCCCGAGTGCCCATAAGCTTTCGCACCTGTGTCTATGCCTAAGACTATCGGATTGCGGTCATTTAAAATATTTGTCCGTGTCTAGCGGTCATAATAACCGCCAACTTCATCTGGGTCTTCCGCACATATTTTCAATATTACTCAGTAAATATGCTATAAAAATTTCAGCCTGCCTACATCATATACATTTGCAGTGTCGGAGCACTACTCATACTTTATAAGTTTAAAACCGTCCAACCAGGATATTGATTTTTGTATTCTATAAATGATAAACTAAAGGAATATAATGATAACAGGTTGCCTAAAACACATTTTTTGGAATAGTTTGTTTGTAAAAGTAAGATACTGCGCAGTACCAAAATAATCTTTATTCCAGAGTCTGGATTCCAGTATCAGTAACATTCAAATTATACAGTTTTTATAGTTTCAAATTGCCTAAAACACCTTCTCTAAATTCTTTGTCACCTCTTAGGCTAATGGTGAAATATGTCTAAGTTTTTATTCATTGAACAATAGGCAATGAAATATAAAACTACTAACGAACTGAACTATAAGCGCATTTGTAGGCCACCCTATATTTCGATTGAATTGAATAATACCTCGCTGAACGCGATGTGCCGGAAGAGACTGCACGCAGACACAACTGTCCACATTATCTTGTGCTATATCAACGTGACCACGTGACCACCACTTAACTTCTTGTTACGTATTACATCTTGTATTCCCATCCCATATCATGATCAAATATTGATACTTACCCATCAACGAACGAAAGATCAACCTGTATTTAAACTGCTTTAAAATTAATCTGTATTGAATAGAATTAGGGTGTTTTATATTAAGACATGTAGAATAGGCAACTGGACATTCTTTTATATAAAACTTGTTGATCCACACTTGTTCCTGCTTTGTACAAAATACTTCTTTTGGAATGGAACAATATTAAAGTTATGATCTTAATGATTACTGAGGTTGACACTGAAAACCAGCGCCGGCGGCGCTGATAATATATCAGTGCCTCGGTATTATACACATATTTAACTTTAACTTTAACTTTTAACTTTACCTACAGGATACACATATTTAATTAAATTACCCCACTTTTTTATAATAATGCATTTATTTCCAAGAATATGGTACATCGAGGTCTTACAGTAAGCCTTGTAACGCGTAAACGACAACGACAACGAACTGTTGGTTCATAGATTCGTGTTGACGATTTTCTCCCGTACCGTACAGATCTCAAAGGAACAAACACATTGCGCCGCGTGGCGTGGGTTCGATTCTCACCGCATGCATATATTTGTTTGTTCCACGGATATTTGTTTCGAGTCTGTAGGTGTTTGTTCTAGGTTTAGGGACTTTGGGTCCGTTTATTGTGTGTCTTAACTCACCTATCTGACGGCACACATACATCAGTCATCGTGTAGAATTGTAGATCAACCATTATTTAGTGTTATTAAATTAAGTTAGACATTTTCAGATATGAACACCCATATAAGGTGGAGTTAGATTTATACCATCCGCCGTCGCAATTAATCGACCCCGATATAGAACCTTTATCGTTTCCTGCGCCCCTCGAAGAAACCATGTTCACGTACATAGACACTGAAGCAAAGCTTGATGCTCTCGTGAAACATCTGAACACTGTTAAAGAATTGGCAATTGACTTGGAACACCATTCCTACAGAACTTATCAAGGTTCGTTTTTTTTTTTACTCTAAAAACTGTGATTTTCACCGGCAGATGTATTTAGATGTGGAACCTAAATACTGGGGAAGCGCCTATTGCTATTAACCGGGCACTAATCCAAGCTCCGAGATTCTACTGAAATATTTCATAGAAAAACTCAATAATACTCTGCTCGACGTGGGAATCAAACCCAGAAACTCACCCGCGCTTGGGATCACTAAACCAATGACGCAGTGGAAATATTTTTTAAATAAAATGACGTAATAACTGTTAATCTACATACCATCACACCTGTATTCCCCGAAGGGTTATACAGAGGTGTACTTAATGTACACCCACAGTTCGCCGGTATATTTATAGGGGGCGAGCCTATAGCCATTCACCGGGCACAAATCCAGACTCAGAGCTGCTGCTGAGAATTTCATAGAAAAATCCAATAACTGCTCGACCTGGGGATCGAACCCAGGACCTCTAGTGTAGCAGTCGCGCTTGAGATCACTAGACTAATGAGGCAGTCTAACGGTTTATCTATTAAACGGAAACCTATTTCTATTATAAAGTATTAAACAAGATATTTTGTTTTGTAGGTCTCACGTGTCTTATCCAAGTGACGACGACGGAAGGCGGTGATTTTATTATTGACGCGCTGGCCATTCGTGAACACATACACAAACTGAACCTTGCATTTACTGACCCTAAGAAAATAAAAGTAAGTTCCGTTTAGTAACATTGCGTTTTTGTAACTTATGTTGTACAAAGGATGTTAGTATAATATAGACAGTGATTTGGCAGTCTAATTGATAATTTGCGATATTAGGGAATCTCAGATCTAAACCCATTAGAAAACCCTTGAATGTTACTGTGTTTAGAGCCCCAAAATACAAGCTACGCTTAGTTTGATGCTCACCAACATGTTAACACACTAACACATGTTCTCTGTTTGTTACTTTTCTGGCAATAAACGATTTGTATTTGTACTGTACAGTTGAGTATAATGTAGTTGAGGTTGAAGACATATTTCACTGTTTTAACTAAAGGTATTCATAGATGCAATCTAATGTTCGAATCGAAATAAAATTTTGGCGTTTTAAACATGTACTTTCGACAAATTGGGCGTCCATTAATGTTATTTCCCTAAATTTTTTTGTTTGAAGGTGTGACCAAATATAAAACGAGAAAATAATACCATTTCCGACTATAATAGTAATACTATGCGATATTGTAGGTTTTCCACGGTGCGGAACACGACGTAATATGGCTGCAGCGAGACTTTGGAGTATATCTAGTGGGTTTGTTTGACACGCATCAGGCTGCTATGGTGCTTAATCTGCCAGGACTGTCACTGAAATACCTTCTCATGAGGTATTGCCAAGTGAACGCCGATAAGAAGTGAGTAAAAAGATAATACACCGTACGGGAAACAGTAATTTGTAAAATATATACCTAAAATATATAACCTTTCCCCACAGGAGTAGAAACCACAGATCGCCACATGCTCCTTCCACATTAATACATCTTCTGATACATATTTTTTCTTTATATCCGAATGTATGCGTTGCAATGCCCTTTTTGTCAAATCTTTTCTTTTTATATTTTTGTTAAAATATTTTCTGTCTTAAGATTCGAATTGCAAAAATCTTGTTGGCTCTATTTGCTTTCTTAACCTATCAAGTTCCGTATTATAGATACAATGCAATATCTTTTATATTGGTCTTTGGGGACGCGAGAAATTTTTAATGTATGTTATGTATTAGTAAGATAGTTAGTGCCCATGGACACTGTTAAGGGTCCGAAACGTCGGGATTTTGTTAATGTTAATATAACTCGATAAAATCCGCAAACTGGTGATTCTGGTGACTGGCAATATGTTCAATATTCGCGTAAATCTCAGAAATCAGTAAGATAGTGTGCTGCATTATACGACCGTAATGTCGTTGTTTAGATACCAACTAGCTGACTGGCGCATGCGCCCTCTGCCCGCCGAGTTGATACAGTACGCGCGCATGGACACACATTACTTGCTCTACATCTGGCGCCAGATGAAGGCAGAGTTGATGAAGGACGGCCAGCCGCATAACCTACTCACCGTGTTTGAAAACAGCCGGCAGCTCTGTGGAGCCGTGAGTATGAATACAGTCCATCATGTCTGTTTTTTCGAAAATTGATAATGTTCTTTGATATGTTTGTGATATGTTATCTGTTGCCCGCGGTTTCACTCAAGCCTAAGTTATTCCTTATAACATCAGCTACCTGCCAGTGAACGACCCGTCAAAATCGGTCCAGTCGTTTCGGCGACTAGTCGGAACAAAAGACGGACGATATTAAAGTATTATAAGTATAGTATATAATTTCATATAATTTTGTATAAAATTGTTATTTTGAAATTACAAACAGAGACTTCAATTTTATTTACTTGAATAGATAGACTTTATTTATACAAATCCGGACACGGGGTTACTCAGAATTTCCTAACGAAAAGATCCATAATATTTTGCTGATCTGAAAATCAAACTATGAACTTCACAAGCTCTAGCGGCACTTGTTTCCTGTTTTCACTTGTGTCCAGCCTGCTGGATTTTCCAAATCCTTACTAATATTATAAACGTCAAAGTTTGTGAGTATGGATGGATGTATGGATGTTTGTTACTCCTTCACGTCAGAACGGCTGAATAGCTATCCTGAAGTCCACGCAGACAAATTCGCGGGCAGAAGCTAGTATAGCTATATTTTGGTGTTACAACACGTAGCTATATTAAAGTATTCGGAAAATATTCGTAACAAATTCGTACCAATTTTTATTACTGTATAATCGCACTACCGAGCCCCAGGATACGAGCCATGCTTAGTTTGTAGCTGACTTTCAGTAAACAATTTATTTATTTATGTTTGAATCGACGTTTGCAGACATACAACAAAGAGGTAGTGACAGAAACAAGCCACATGTCTTTGTACGTACGCTCCAAGAAGACGTTCAACTCGCAGCAGATGGCGGCGCTAAAAATTTTGTATAAGTGGCGAGACACGCAGGCGCGCGCGCTCGATGAAAGTACCACGTAAGTAACTAGAACAATCTAGATTGATCACGTATCAGGTAGGAAACGTATGTCAAAAATGTCACGTACACGATACTCTACCTACAGAGTGATAGAACACGTTGTGTTGTGCCACCTCGCATTGCGAAGCGTAACAGTGGGAAGCTTATACAAGTCTTATCAATACAAATCTTACTCAACTGTACATGAAAATCATCATCCTCTTAGCTTTTCCTACAGTGTTGGGGTCGGCCTCCAGTCTAACCAGATGCGTCTTAATATCGGTGGCCTTTTACCATGGCAATACCGTTATCGTTAGGATAGACTGGTTGTCGGACTTTTTGGGTTACCAATAATGGTTGTTCGTATGACAACCGGGACCGACGGCTTTACATGCTCTCTGAGGCACGGAGGGATCTCGATGTATTAAGAATGGTCACCTATCCACACATATACAGCAGCAAGCACATCTTAACCTTACAAATCGGTTGATCGCCTCTTCTACTTTACGATACTTGAAAATATTATCTGCGATGACAAATAAACCAAATAATTGTTACGTTATGGAACAGATATCTCCTTCCCAACCACATGCTGCTGACTCTCGCCGAGACGTTGCCGCGTGAGGTGCAGGGCGTGACCGCGGTGTGCAACCCGATGCCGCCCTTCGTTAAACAGAACCTCATCACTATACACAGAATGATCTTGTCGGTACGTTGTAAATATCACACCTTTAAATTCCGTCAGTATAATATTGACATGACGTTTAATTGAAAATATCAGTTTAATTCTGTCGTTTTGTATATTTTTTTAGATTGTCTATGCTAAGATTATAAAGTTATTTTAGTGAAGGAAAAATTTGATTGCGTGCAGTATTCAAACCTGGGTCTTCTGGTTTGATACAAGACGCTAGATCAACTAAGCCACCGCGAGTCCCACCCTCCAGGTCGAAATTTGCCTTCACATTCTGAATCTGACGTCATCTTAAAGACGTAAATTCAGAATGTGATGGCAAATTTCGTATAATTTATATATAAGTTTAATTCTGTGTAAAAATAATAAACTAACTGGCTAATATTTTATCTATCAAGTTTAGTTTACCTTAATACTGCCACTCCCGATAAATATTTCATACCTACACACACGCCTTTTTCTCGTAGAGTAGGCAGAAATTACAAAACGCCACTTGCCACGATTGTTGCATACTCTTTTGTCGGACAAACATTCACACATTCATTCATCTTCTTATAACTACACAGTACACACGCGCAGATTGCGAGTACTATGCACCTGACCTTTTGGAAGGAACTCACCGACAAGGTCGGTGTGTGTATTTGTAGGGCGACCCTTTCGACTTTAAAGTAGTTCAACAAAAATTAAGTTAATAAAGGAGCATACGAGGTTTTTTTACTGCGGACAACAGTGTCTAATATTGAAAAGCACGCAATTCTAGTAAATACCCATTCGTGCTTGTACTGGCTCTCATATACACATAACTGAATATAGTGGATCATTGGATCCTTCCACAAAAATTATGTGGCTGTGGCATGCGGCATGTGGTATGTGGCATTTCTATATATTTTTTTCATAAACCGCCGCGAACACCCACAAGTCACCAAAGTTTCATCGCAATCAAATGGTATAGGGACGCATACAGGACAAGCCAATATAGATTATATCGATATTCCTCAGAGATGAGTTCTCTCATTGTTTATGATTGAAATAAAAATATTAAATTGAAATAAAATATTACTTATTTTATTTTGTGCGAAGTTGTTTTACTGCAGTTGTGTAGACGGTCATAGTTCTCTATGTTTTTTAGGTATTTTCGGAAATTCACAAATGAAACAAATAATTATTTTTACTTTTAATTCTTGCATGATACTGATTAAACTTGATCTATTAAATTGCCCCATCCATAGTGAAACGTTGCGTTTTATAATAATTAATTTTGGTTCTCTTTATAACATTGTTTTATCTATCTCTCGGAGTACGATGAAATAATTCGTCCGAGTAAGAGTGAACTAGAGCTATGATTTCCTATGAACTTTTTCAAATAAAACTGTTGATTTCGCTATCGCTGCTCAAGGTAGGCAGAGCCTTCATAAATTATTGTGGACATTATAATTATAATATTATCCCTCATTAAATTTAGGATAGAAAGTATGGTAACAAAGTAGGTTGCGATACTCCCCGTTTGGTATATCTTTATTTTTACTTTTTTGTGAAGTCACTGCCATCTTAGAGCGATGTACGACTTGTACGAGTACTTATACGTAATAAATACATACATACATACACTCACGCCTTTTTCCCACAGGGGTAGGCAGAACCTATAGACTGCCACTTGCTACGATACCTGTATACTTCTTTTGCTCCTTCCATATTCACTTATACGTAATTTATTTTATTATTGAAGGTTTGCTCACAAATGTAACAATAACCCAATGTATTGTATGTATTCAGTGTCGCGAGTTGCCCAACGAGCCGCAACTGTATCAAATGCCGACAAGTATCCGGAATATGGTGAATGCTACGCTTCAACAGCCGACGTCGTACGGCGTCCACGACATGACGCATTACCCAGAATTCATGTAAGTGTACAAAGAGAAATAATTCAGCTTATTCTATATTATAAAATAATTACTGCCTCATTAGTCTAGTGGTCCCAAGCGCGATTGCTACGCTAGAGGTCCTGGGTTCGATCCCCAGGTCGAGCAAAGTGTTATTGGGTTTTTCTATGAAATTCTCAGTAGCAGCTCGGAGTCTGGATTTGTGCCCGGTTAATGGCAATAGGCTCGCCCCCTATTACATGGGACCTAAACATACCGGCGATCTGTGGGTGTACATTAGTACGCGTCTGCCTAACCTTTCGGGGAATACAGGCGTGATGGTATGTTATGTTAAAATAAGCATCTAACAAGAGTACCATCAAACTTGTATAGCAAACTTTCGAACCGGGTTAAGAAAATACGGCAAAGCGTAACCAGTTCACTCACTATAACTCTACTTTAGATACGTGTGGAAAGTTGATATTCGTCAGATTTAATATTTACCACAAGATAACTTATTCTCGTAACAATACTCCACTGGCACGCACCTTTGGAACAATCATAAACAATGATTTACGATACTTGTTTAATAATCAAGATGTTTCCTTTTATTAACTGTCGGAAAACTAGATTAGCAATTTTTATCAATAAAACGAGCGAACGTAACGCTTTAAGTCCACTTTTATCATGCGTACCGCTGAAATGTGGAATACGCTTACCAAGTGGGATAGATATAAACCAGGTGTCTTTAAATCACGAGTGAATCGGTTTATTCTAGGCAAGCGCGTTGCATCGTAGATCGCAGTATCGCTTAACATCAGGCGAACTGGCGGTCAAGCGTAAGCCTATCACGAATAAAAAAAATGTTTTGTAAGGTACTTGTTTTATGATTTTCGGGTAAAATACAGGTATATTTACAGTGAGGAGAACGCGATCAATTTAGAGAAAGCCGCTGCTTTATTCCACGGAAACATAGAACCACAAATCGAAGTTTTCTTGCCAGCGAACAACATGATATCTTATGGAACATTTGTGAGTATTGTCCGTTTACCTTCTGAATAAATTGACTTTGTACAGCTAAGCTGTGTACAGTGAACTAAAAGCGTAATTAAAACATCGCTTTGAAAGTCGCCTTTTTATGTAAATTAAATTAAATATTTCGAGTTTGTCGCCATCTCGACCCAAGACACAGGACACACGTGAATCTCAAAATTAGTACCACTTATTATTTCGTCATCTGGACACGGCAAAATTTTTACGCGTCTTCACATAGTGAAACTTAAATTAAATCACTTGCTTGAAAAAGAATAAGGATTTTCACGCAAAAAAGTGAGGCAGTTTTTTTCATGAAATCGTCGAAATTGTTAACTTGACTGTACCTTTATTTATGCTTCTATTTATGATAAAAAAATACTTAATACAACAACTAAATGATGTGATAATTTAATAATATGAAGACAAACGTAAATATTAAATATAATCTAAATACATACCTATATGTACCTACTTACCTAATAATTTAAAATCATCACTTCGAGTACCACAGAAAAATCTATATATGTAAATTCACAAATGGTGAATAATTTAACAATACAAAATTATCCGTTTCCAGCAGTGGGACGTTCAATGGCAGATGATTATTGTGACACAAAACATTAATCTGCTTGAATTACGTAGATTGTCATGAATTCGGGTAAAATGTGTATGTGTGTCCAGTTGGCGAAACATAAAAGTGATTCAATTTAAGCTTCTGGACACACGTAAAAATCTTGGCGTGTCCAGATGACAAAATAATAAGTGATACTAATTTTGAGTTTCACCAACTAGACACCTAACACCTACAAGTCACACGTGTCCGGTCTCATATATCGCGTTGGTGAAAAACCCAATATTTCCATAAAGATTTTTACTTAATAATAGAGAAAACCAGTCAACGAATTCGAATAGGAAAATTTTAAGCTTAGCTTCGCGAGAACCAAGTAATGGTATAATTTAAAATCCTTTCCGATAAACTGTTATAGCAACCAGGTGATTGGGGCTAAACGGTTTCCTGTCAAGTATAATATGCGATGGCAAGATGCCCCCACCACGTAAGACCCAAAGTCACTGCCAACGCAAGACGATGCGCTGCGCGTAAAAATGCTGTGATCATTACAACGCAAAGCTAAATCAGATGTCATCTCCGACTTCTACGAGTACTGTTCTACGACAACTAATCAAAACATTTGATAACCAAAATTTAGATTTTTTTATCCTTTTTTACATTTTTAAACATGAAATATAAAATTAATACTACATATTAAATAAAATACGTAAATTAATTATATTAATGTTGTATTTCTTTACAGATTTCGGATTTGAATGCTGAAGCAAAACTATTTATTCCACCTTATGAGAGATACAAAAAGTTTCGTACAATAGCTCAGGTACTTTGGCACTATGTGCCCTTTTTAGTCATCGAATAAGCCTAAGAATAATATTTTTCAAACATTGTAATAACGTTGTAGCTTAAAAGATGATGTAGTGACACGATTTGAGATTATCTTGAGATGGTTTGGGCAAATCGAGTGAATGGATGAAAAGCGATTAACGAAAGCTATTTATAAAGCTAATGTCAGTGGAGACGGGGGGGGGGGGGGGGGGGACGCCCTCGAAAGACACACACCGACCTTATCGGTGAGATCCTTCAAAAAGGTCAGGTCCGTAGTACTACACGCGCAACCGGCGCGTGTGTATGTCAAGATGTATGAATGCGGATGAAGCAAGAGGTATGCAAAAATCGTAGCAAGTGGCGTTCTGTAGTTTCTGCCTACCATTATGGGAAAAAGGCGTGAGTGTATGTATGTAACTATGTACGAATAATATGTATTAAGTTTTACAAGTTTGTACCGATGTTTTACAGCTGGAAGAAATGAAGGAATTTAAAGAAAAAGAAGCAAAAATAGCTGCGATTAGTAAAGGCAACGAGTTGATTAAAACCGAGGTCTTGGTTAAACTGCAACAAGTGAAGACGGAAATCGAAAACGAACAGAAAAATGATGAAATTCGCGTTAAGGTTGAAGTGGAGGATAATGATGACACACAGAAGAAAACACAACAACGCAAAAGGAAAATATCTGGTGTAAAAGTGGAGCATAAACACAACGTTGACGTTGTTACCGACATTATAAAACAAGAACTTACAAATAGCAACACTAAGAAAAATGACACTGATGTAAAACCGTTCGTATATAAAAATATTGACTACAAAAAGTTTTACAATCCGACTAACAAAGACCACAAACAGAAACAAGCTAAAATGAAATTTAAAAAATATAAAAAGTAATGGAATATTTATTAAGCGAAACTATACTATATTGATATAAATAGTTCGTTTTATTTTACCCTGTAGTTTTATTTACGACTGAAATATCGATAAAATGAAACACCGATAACAATATTTGTAAAGACATAATTTAATTTATCAAATTGCAATGAATAATATTGTACAAAAAATATCAGTAGTTCTTGGCACTAGTCGCTTCCTTTACTCGCGACATGAGTGTCAAGAACTGTGCTGTCCACACAAACAGGAACCCTATTCAGATATATCTTCAGAGAGATCTTCTCTTACCTTTATTTTGTTCTTAACTAATCTCCGGTTTCCGTATGCACCGGAGTCGTTTCGCTCCTTCGCGATACCTTTCCCCTCGGCCTTACTCTTATTTCTCACGCGGAATTTCTTATTATTCCTATTAGGTTCCTCCTCCCTCGCGCCCTTTTTACTTCTGTGTGTAATTTGTGGATGAGCTTCCGTCGCTGAAGTCGCCTTCTCGTCTTCTGCCACGTCACGTTTTAATACACTCTTAAATGTCTGGCCACGTGTAGGTTCGTGAAGTGAGAAAGTGATTCGATCGTGGTGTATCTGTCAAAAGAATATTGGTTAGGACAGTCATCAAATATATATTTTTAATATGAATTAACTTTTTTGAATTTGGCATTTTTTTCGACATAGTCACCGACTTATTCCGTAACCTTTAAGCTACTAAGAGATTCTGCCAAGAAAAATTTACATGCGACGTTACTCTTGTTAACAACTTAGTCTGATCGCTGCTCATGGTTTAGATTAGTTTAGTATTAGATTACGCATTTTTTTCTGTTTATGTATGTTCAGCAGGAGGCCTGTCGGTATACTTATTAGAATTGTGTTTACCCTGTATTCAATAGTGATGAAGCATTCCTCCTCGTCTTCACAAATGAGTGAATTGACGTCAGCCGGCTTGGCCGCGTTTGCTGGGCGACGTCCCACACGCACAAACCGCCACAGCGAGCGAATGCGAGGGCCGCACGCGCGTACTATTTCTGTTACCTGTCAATTATTAAGATAAGTTATGTGAATACTGATGAAAGGTCGTACCATGACCTGTTATCGCGATAGATTGTGAGAGGAATTTCGCTCTACACATTAAATAGGGCCATCCCTTTCTCTCAACCTAAAATTATCGCATCAGCATGTTGCGGTACGTATACAATAGATTGCAAACCAAATTCAAAGTACATACTTTCATTTGTTCAGCTCCGTCACAAACGCCTCCTGAGTGAGGTTCCACACCGAAACTGTTTATGCAGGCGCGGTCATCGGGTAGTAGAGAATCTATTTGGAACGCGCACTTCGGCAGGGCGTCCGTCCGTTCCTGTGTGCAAAATAATTCATAGAATACAAATTCATAAAATTGTAGTCGTTATTGAAGATTGTCTTACCCAGCCGATGTCGTCACAACGTTTGGGCTCATCGTAGCATATGTAGTAATTAATGGCTTTCGAACCGTCGGTTCTTTTCTCAGTAGACCAAGTATACCAATTCTCACCGAATTTAAACATACTGTTCACGTGGCTCTGACGATAAATTAAAGGAAAAATCATTTCGTTCGGGTGTTGTTGCTTGGGTTTTTCAGTAGTTTGCTTTTCATCCTCGAACTCGACTTTTTCTTCATTATGTTTGCGCGACTTGAGGAAGGGCAGCATGGTGACGTCGAGCCTCTTCTTGTGGTCCCAGGACTCAGTGCGCGGCGGGTCCTCTTCTTCCATTTTGGAGTCCTCCTGTTCGGAGTGCATCACCACCTTGACTTTGACCGCGAGCGCGGCCTGTAGCAGACACACACTAAACACCAGGTAACTTATCCGTCCCATTTTCGAGTGAGCCAATATTTTCATTTCTGTTTCAGTTGTGCTCGGGTACAATTGTTTTCTCCTACATAAAGGAAGTTGTTATTGAAGGCTGATCGATAAGTTCAGTGTTTGTAAATATTCATAGAGACCAGCTAATCAGAGGACAAAAGAAGGAAAAGAATCTGTGTTTTGCTCATTGATCAAGCTATGTTCGGAACATGTGCGATGCTGATAAGTAGGATGGAATTTAAACAAAGGCATTCGATTATTGCTTTTATTTGGGTACAAAGATGTAGAGTATAAAATAAAAATACTGCATTTGGTATCAACCTTTTTCATAAAACTTTCATTATGAAAATTAAGCATTTTGACAAATACATGTTTTACATCTATAAAATTAAATTAAAGCATAAGTTGATTTCTAAAGACTAATTTTTTATCATTATTTCTTTTATCTATATAGAAATTGTATAATCGTATAGTACAAATAAAAAAGCGAGTGAAGTTTGGACCATTGTTAGGAATTTAAGTTTTCCATAGTGCTCGATATATTACATCAGCCATAAGAATTCGTATTTACAAGATACATTATAATTTCGTTCTAACTTGATATTTCGTTCATAGCATTAGGGGTAAGAATAGCATCACTAAGGCAGAGAGGGTGTTTTATTGTACATTATTATTATTAGTGCCTAACATTACTAACTAACGATACATTAGCCTGAGGGAATGAGACTTCGTTACAAAACTACTCTTTCTCTCATCTATACTATCAGCTAGACAATAATAAGTAACGAATAAAGGCCAGATTGAAAATAAACGTATCCTTACTGTTTAATAGACGTCCTACTTAAAAATTAATTAGCCTTCTAAGTGTTCGATTAGGCTAGTTAATATTGGTTCCGTCTGTGTACCTCAGTCACAGCGTAAAGGACACTCCCGTACACAAATTGTTTGCATTAACAAGGCGAGTCTGACTGGGTGCTAAAGTTTTGTAATTATGTTTGTACTTTAACCAAAAAACATCCCTTACCAACGGTAAACGGCTCCCTCCCAATTGCGCACGATTGTATACTGATAAATGAACAAGTAGTTTTATTTCGATGCTCACGTTAAATTTTTCGAAGAATTTGTAAAGTAGATACCCTTAATAAATACACTAAACAGCCTCACAGTTTCCGGAATAGTGTTTAAAAAAATAAAGTTTTCTGGCAACAAATCCTTGACGCCCGAATTTAAGAACTTACACAATAAAGTTTATATGGTGTTACCGGCTAGATTCCTTTATCCAGTACCAGCTGTACCTCGCGGTTTCCGCTAAAAAATGACGGAGTTTCATACAAACTTTCACCCCCCTTTTCGCCACGTTAGCGGTTGATTTTCTAAAAATCCTTTCTTATCGGATCTTATCCGATAAGAAAGGATTTGGAGGGGAATTTGAAGGAAGAAACTTCCATGTTTCAGGTCTCTACGATCAGCTGTTTAGACAGTGCGTTGATCTGTCAGTCAGTCATTTAGGACAAAGCATTTTATATGTATATATTACAACTGGTTATAAATTTTGGACGCAAGTTGTATTAAATTTAAAACAATAAGTATCTGCCATTTATAGTTAAGAACATATTGTAAGTACATCCGAGTATTCCTTGTTAAGTAACGCGATAGCAACAAATTCAAAGATTTGCAAGGTGCGTTCATCTTAATAATACGTCTTTGAAAAACTATAAGATTGGGTGTCCTCTACACTGCGATTAATAATAGTGATTCAAATTTTACTAAGTTGCAACCTAAATATCGCTCGCTTAAATCTAATAAGTGCTTAATTTATTAGGCTCATAGTATTAAGTCGTTTCGGTCCACGAAAGGAGAACATAAGAGCTAGAGATAACACTATAAGCTTACGTTCGGATACACACATGATCCATAACAAGTTTATCAATTATTGGATTCTAACAATAAAATACAATAGTATTTTTTACTAAAGATAACTTGTATAACAATAAGATTTATATAAAATAATCTAATAAATAAAATATATTTTGATATATTGTTAAGTATAGAAAGTAAAAGGAAAATAAATAATTTTTACCGTATAAAATGAATCTCATAGTTTCGGTGGAGTCATCGCATGTATCTAAACGCAACTGCGGTCGACCCCGCGGCCCACTGCCGCCGACCGGGCCTGAGAATTATATTGTCAGAACAACTGCTCAATCTAACTTCAACACAGCAAACTACGGAAAATAGACAAATCTCAACAGCTATATATTTAATTATATCTAATAAAATTTCTTTTATTCGATTCAGATGCAACTATAACTAAACTTACTATTATAATTATTATGCCTTAGTTTATACTGTTTATAATGAAATGTGTTGTATGAAAATAAATGACTATTAGGTTTGGTAACTTTACCTTTCAGGATTCCACTAATTACGCCGTACCATGTTGTAATCTATGTAACAGGATATGAAATGTATGTGATCGTACATTACAGTATGAGAAGCATACAGTGCCTATTAAAAATTATATTATCTAAATATGATAATGTATGGTCGGGAGTAGAAGGCGGAATCTCGCAAGACGTATAGGAGAAAGTGTAGGAAGATCTGACGCTTATGTCTATTATACGTAGCTCACTCGTAAAGTTATGCAGTACACATAAAATCTTCATAATCTATTCACCGGTATGACTAACATCGACGAAGTCCATGAGCTGCCAAATAAATCATATCACAATGAACTGATTATTGTATCGCTCGTGATTGCTCTCACTACATGAATGTTTCTAGCTGGCGCGATCCATCTACCGTTACAATCCAGAGCAATCGATGCAGGCGTGCACAAAGCCGATCGGACATGTGAAGCGATCTAATATTAAATTCTATAAAGTACAAAATCCGTGCGCGTCAAACAGAAACATTCGTTATATCCCTCAAATGCAATCACAAAGTAAAGACGATTCGGAGCAAATGCTGAGCACTCAGATTCCACGCGATCGTTTGTCAAACAGAGATTTCTTTACTACACTATATTGTCCATATTTTGTAACACTCATTTCTACTTTGATTTAATACGACTAATAAATATATAATAGAGATAGATTTAGAGAGAATACTCAATCAAATCAAGAAATCTCTGTTATTTTCTTAAATTGTCGCGGAAACACACCAATACAGTCTTTGAATTCAAAACCTAGTGGTCATTTCGCCACTGCCATGACTCTCGGTCCCGGCCGGTTGCGTGCTGAAGCACTTGCAACCGGCGTCCTGTGCTGCACTCAGTTCCAACTCTCAACTTTTGCTCCGACTCGTTCGTTAATAGCTCATGCCCGTATAAATGTTGGGGCATGGGACGTGCCAGGATCACGTGGTCGCGTAGTTAAGGCTCTTTCGCTGCAAGAAGAGGTGTATTTCGGCGAAGGTTGGTCGCTCGAGGTCGTCGCGCCGCCAGCACTCGCACATGAGGTCGTACACATCGCGAGGACACCCCGCGGCCCTGTCCACGCACTCGAACATACCGTCGTCCGCTTGCAAGTGCGACAGGTTCTCTAGCACCTGGAATTTTAATAACCATTATATTTAAGCCTCCCGTTTGACAGCTGGGCCGTCGGCATTAAAAGGAAAAGTGTCATAGTGCAGTTTTTATGAATACTAACCTTATTCATAGAATATAAAACGTCTTATAAACTTCTTATAACTATATTAATTATGTTTTGTCTTCTTTTCCCTGTCACAAAATATCACGTGTCAAAACAAGACAAAACATATAATAGTAGCTATACATAAAATAAGTTTATAAGATGTTTTATAATTTTATGAATAAGGCGGTTATTTACTAAGTGTGAGCGACAGGTTCTCTTGCAACCTCAATGTTAATTCATTATATCTTAGACTCGCGTTGGGCAGGTAAACAGCATTAGAAGAAATTTTAGACGGTGCAAATATTTTCACATTTATGACAAAGTCGACTGTCTTAAAACAAACAACTTCACCGTACAAACGTACCTCATTATCAGTCAAATGTTCGTAAGGTCTCCGTCTACACAAGGTAAATATTTCGTGTAATGTTACGGCGAAGGCCCACACGTCGCTTTTGGTAGTGTACTTGGCCCTGAGCACCGACTCCCAGGCGGCCCAGCGGAGCGGCAGCGGGATGCGGCCGTCCACTTTATAGTAGTCACACGCGTACGCTTCGTTGTCAGTACCGAAGTCGCTGATTTTAACTTGGTAATTTTTACCTATCAGGCAATTCCTGAAACATTTTACATAGAAGTTAAATTATTGTAAGAGTAAAAATTAGGGCTTGAGGTCACGTAATAACTATGATGTCACACATTGTATGTATGTTGTGTAATATTGTAAATGTAGAATAAGTATATTGGAAATAAATTAAATTTAAAAAAACCCCACAGAATCAGGTCATGGTTACCATTTCCTTGTAATAATATCATTGAATTAACCAAATTTAAAATCGATTAGACCTGTCGAAGTTGCTCACATCTCTTCATGAACTAGAGAAGAGCTGATAATCTTCAAACGAAACAAAAAAAATGAATCTAAATCGGTCCATTCGTTTGGAAGCTACGATGCAACAGACAGACACACGGATACACATGTTATATGTAGCGACATCTACCGCGCTACATAGAAAATAGACGGACTAGTTCGGAATCGCGCAAGTGAAGTTTGCAACGCAACCTGCATATATACAACCGCCCGACATCAACCGGCCCGTCGGGCCGTGGTCCGCCAGGCATAACACCCGCCTGGTCAGAGGATCCTCTCTTTGGTGTGATGGGCAACACTCCTCGCCCCTTCATATATATTATAACTGCTCTTTTATGTGTCGGGCGTTAAAACTAGATATTTTATTTTATATCACAAAGGCAACATACACGCGTACGACCCGCCTGATGGTAAATGCTTACCGTAGCCTACGGACGCTTGCAACACCAGCGGTATCACTCGCGCGTTGCCAACCCGGAAAAAATCTTTTCACACCCTTTTTGAAGAACTTCACTCCATGCTGTAAGTCCTTTAGGAAAACCTCGGTGGGGAGCTGATTCCACAGCCTAAGTGTACGTGGGAGATAACAACAAACCTTGCAGCCAGATCTCTATGCACGAAGTTCAGCGATTCCAGATACTGCATTCCAGCGGCGATCTGAGTGGCGAGGTGCAGCAGCATGTGCGCGGCAGGCGGCACGGCGGTACGCAGGAACGCGCACAGGTCGCCCAGCTCCAGGTACTCCAGCACCACGGCCAGGGGCGGCGACCTGCACGCGCCCAGCACGCGCGCCAAGTGCGGCGATGATAACGCGGCAAGGATGCGTACGTCGCGCTCAAACTCTTCCCTATGGATAAGGTCGTACATGTAAACCACGAAAATGGTAAACACGAACATTTTGCACGCTTAATGTTATACATACTGACTTAACAACTACTACGAATACTAAAACTTTTAAATGTTTGTTTTCTTTGGTTTAATACAAAGTTATATTTAACTATGATTTCGTTACGTTGCTAAAGTATGGGTTCACTAACTCACATAGACATAATCAGATAAAGTAGTTTAACTCCAAGAAGGTCCTTAAATCTAAAATTAAGAATGGAAGAATAGAAGATAACGCCGTTCACAGAAGTACAGTGGGGAAGTAGACAGCGACATGTAATAAACATGTATAATCTAATGTTCATACATGATATACCTCTCCTTAACGGTCGCGTCGTGGCACAGGAACTTGACAGCGACTAGTCTCTTCTCCGACGTGATAGTGCCGTTGTACTCCGGCACCCCGTCGGCTTCTGCTACGTATACCTTCAAGCAATAATTCACTTTTTAAACGACATCTAATTAAAAGTGTTTTATATTCGTCTGTAGTTATGTATTGTTTTTATGTAGGTTCACCGATATTTTACCCAATTGTGAATTCAATAATTCTTTTTTATATCAAATAGTTTACTCCTGCCGTGATCCCATTCAAATTTGGTAAAGATCTGATTACATAATTTAAAACAGAAGATTAACTAAGTAAAAATTACATTCGCCACTCAAAATTTTAACAATAAGTAGTCTGTACTTTCACTCATGCCACCAACTTCTGAAACTGTTCTGAATTATTTGTTATACTTATATATTTTCAAAGGTGGTTTTACTTTTTGTTACAAAATATTTTATTATAAAAAGCTTCAAAGGTCCAGCACTAATTATAGGAAAGATTCAATTCCATGATATAATAGATTTTCGTAATTGTGAAGTATTAATGCCAATGGTGTCACTTGACTACAGGCCCTAAATTAATTATCTTTTCGGCTTATTCTTATCTAATTTATGTAATTAAGGCAATTACAGACAGAACGTAATAGTACTTAAATAAAACATAATCCGATTAACAATTTAGCACGTCGAGTACTTTCACCTTATTAGCCTAGTGGTTCTGAGCGCGACTGCTACGCTAGAGGTCCTAGGTTCGATTCCCAGGTCGAGCCGAGTTATTGGGTTTTGTGAAATTCTCAGTACCAGCTCGGAGTTTGGAATTTGTCCCCGGTTAATGGCAATAGGCTCGCCCGCTATTACATGGGACATAATACCTAAACATGCCGGCGAACTGTGGACATTAGTACGCTTCTGCTTAACCCTTCGGGAATACAGGCGTGATGGTATACTATGTTATGTGTACTTTCGTATAGAAAATAAAAGCAAGGCATCTAATAATGTGTGAGGTACTTACAGTGCCAAATGCACCTTCAGCTAATTTAGAGATCATTCTCAGTCTGTGCCTCGGGAACTCTATCACGTTGGTTGTCTCGAGGCGTCTCTTTAGATCTATGAACACTTCTTGTTGACTCGGCGACTGGAAAGTTAAGAGAATATCAACAACTCGGTTACCTATGCTAATTATCTCTATATATATAAAACTCAAAGGTATCAACGCACAGCCCAAACCACTGGAGGGATCGAGCTGAAATTTGGCATGCAGGTAGATGTTATGACTTAGGCATCCCCTAAGAAAGGATTTTGATAAATTCCACCCTTAAGGGGATAAAATAGGGGACGAAAGTTTGTATGAGACTTTGTCAATTTTAAACCGATCGGGTTGAGACTTTCCATGCATATAGCTACTATGACGTAGGCATCCCCCAAGAAAGGATTTTGATAAATTCCACCCCTAAGGGGATAAAATAGGGGATGAAAGTTCGTATAAAACTTTGTCTATTTTAAACCGATTGGGCTGAGACTGCATGCATATAGGTACTATGACGTAGGCATCCCCCAAGAAAGGATTTTGATAAATTCCACCCCTAAGGGGATAAAATAGGGGATGAAAGTTTGTATGAAACTTTGTCAATTTTAAACCGATCGGGCTGAGACTTTGCATGCATATAGCTACTATGACGTAGGCATCCCCTAAGAAAGGATTTTGATAAATTGGATGAAAGTTTGTTATGTATTGTAGATGAAAGTTATCTAAATATATATAAAACTCAAAGGTGACTGACTGACTGACATAGTGATCTATCAACGCACAGCCCAAACCATTGGAGGGATCGAGCTGAAATTTGGCATGCAGGTAGATGTTATGACGTAGGCATCCGCTAAGAAAGGATTTTGATAAATTCTACCCCCAAGGGGATAAAATAGGGGATGAAAGTTTATATGGAACAAAGTAACTATTCCACGCGGACGAAGTCGCGGGCAAAAAGCTAGTGTATTATAAAAAGGTAAAGTTTGTGAGTCAACAGAAAATACCCTAAAAATTTTGATTCTCTTGAGTGTCGAAAAATACGTTTTTTGCAGCATAAAAGGCCGTATCGTTTATTTGTTAAATTGTTCCACAGATTCAAGGGACTGTATAGAGTATATGGTTTTAATTTCAACTTGATACCTTCATGCGTTCCCGAGATAAGGGGTCTTGCCAGACAGAGGGATGGACAACAAAGTGATCCTGTAAGGGTTCCATTTTTTCCTTTTGAGGTACGGAACCCTAAACGTTTTCACTTTCTTACCTTAGTGCTATGCTTGGAGCGTATGGAGCCGGCAGCCGACCTCCTTGTGTCTATATCAAGCTTGTCTTCCACGAGGTCCGTCGCTCGCTCGGACAACGAGTCCAACCGCCGCTTCGTCAGCAGCGGCGCTGAACTCAACTCTGGCACCGCGTAGTCATAGTTTGAGCTGTCTGTTGATGAAGATATTAAGGGTACCTAAGTATAGTCTTAAGATGGCTCATAAACAAAAAAATACATATTTTTATTGTTAGGGTTGGCGTGCTATAAATGTTAGAATGTGGGTCAGGAAATTTAGAATTTAGTCGTTTAATATTAAAGAAACATGAATGGTTGAAATATTTAAATCAAACTTTTATTAGTTAATGTGTTATGGATATATTTGCAATTAAGGTAAGATTTAAAAAATAAACTAGTATCTACGTATCATAAACCTTATAAGCAGGTTATCACAGGTACTTTCCTGACGGCCGCTTTATAAGTGATATAAGCCGTCGTATAGCAATACATGGCAACAAGGTGCGGCCCAAACCCTAGACAAAAGTGTAAGGTTTGGGCCGCACCTTGCTGCCAGTAAAGTATTGAAAATACTAAAAAAAAACTCAAGGAAAAGGTAATTTGCAGTTTCATTGACCCTTACCTGAGAGCGCAGTGTTAGAGTCCTTAACGAAGTCTTTCATCTCCAGTAATACAGTACTATAGCTAAAATACGGAGCACACTTGAGCGCTTGATACGGCTCTTGGTACTCATCCGACTTAACATCTAAGGCGCAGTCTATAATCATCTTGTTCTCCGGCAACATGGAGGTTCCACATCCACTGTAGTTGTCCATGGTTCGCTTTTGAGACACCGTGGACTTCGCCAGGGGTGAAGCGAAGCATTTCCTATGCCTATGTCTATGTACTATAAGGAATATGGCCACTGCGAGCAGTATCACTAAAGCTGTCAAAACTCCAACTACTATTGCCACGTATAGGGGATCCTCTTGGTGTGCCGTGGATATGGGAACTTCTTTGGTGAGGGTTATCACCTTTTTATCTTTACCCACAGCTGGTTTCTGACTTTCCGGTGTGTAGTTCCCTTGTGCCACGTCTGAAAAGAAAGAATTCTACGTCATATTGCTGCATGAAATCCTACACAATCAGGCGGACATTACACCAGTAAAAGCTAAATTAAAATCTCAATCCTCAATTAACTACTTGCCTGAGTCAAAAACAACTTCACTAATAAGTATCCATCTCGCAGAAAAGCGCAGTTCTATGCGCACCCACTTGCCGATCCGATGGTGAAGCTTGATGCTAACGTTGCGTGAGTTCTCGAATATATTATCTTCCACATACGTGTATCGGATTGGCTCGTCTTGGAAGTGACGGCCGCCGATCGAAAACGATATGATAGCCTCGGAGAATACCTGATGAAACATAATTAATATTTTAATCAGGTTGATGATTGAGTAATATTTAGTGTCAGACAGCGAAAATAATTAAATCTATTTTCTTATATCATTACATAGGATAAAACAAAGTCGCTGTCGCTGTCTGTCCGTCCCTATGTATGCTTAAATCTTTAAAACTACGCAACGGATTTTGAAGCGGTTTTTTTTAATAGATAGAGTGATTCAAGAGGAAGGTTTTAAGCTATTATACATTACGCTACGACTCTTAGGAATGGGGCAACGCGGGTGAAACCGCGGGCAGGTCGCTAGTATGTAATATAAAGCATTTTATAAGCTCTTAACGCTGGCACTGAAAACAGTCGCAACTCGCCATCGACTGAATAGACACAAGGAAATGAGAAGAACATAATGTTATTTTTCACTGGAGTCATGGTTCTAAATTGTTTCTGTAATGTAATATGTATTTTAAATATCCTTTTCGATATTAAATTATACATATGAGGGGAAAAAGTTTCGCTTAGACTCAAAGACCCAGCAATCACTTATCCTTAAGTCAAGCTACCCTAATCTGTCTGCTATAGGACTAAATTCAACCTTAAATTAGAAGTTTGAAATGACACGACAGTTCGTTTAAATATTAACAAGCTTCGAAACACGTTGAAACTTTCTAACACAGGAAACCAATTATTATGTCTACCTGGACATCCCGCATGAATTTATTATTGCAGTATAAATGGACAGCGCTGAACTCTCGCACTTTGTCGAACTCGAAGGTGATGACGGGTGGGTGTGGCCGAGAGTCGTTTCTCCAGCCAATCCAGGCAGAGTTTTTCGCCGCCTCTCGGATCTCGTCCCCCCCAAATTTTCCATCCACAAGCTGGCCCAGTCCCCCTCGCAACTCCTCGCCCCACTGGCCATCGTACACCATGTCGGTCAGCTCCACACCGTTGCTACGCTTGTCGCCTTTGGGCATAGAGTACGCGATAATGCCCACTGAAACAAAATAAATTATTATTGCAAACTCATCATTTATCAAACAAAACATTATTATTATAACTACCACTTGTTGTGTGTGTTACTTCTTGTGTGTATTACCTTGGTTGCCACTCTAATAATATTTTCTCCTTACAAAGAAAGAAGAAGTTTGTTTTTCAACTTTGTCTGTATAATAAAATCCTCGTCCTATGAATTACTAAATAATTAAATTTATACACACAAGTGACACACGCTCGTAGGATTTTATCACGTGTCGTGAGTGAAGTGGGACATCGACTATGGAATTAGAGTAGAGTATAGTATTGGTACTAAAACACATTAGCGACATGTCACAGGAATTACAAATGTCGACCGGTATGTATGGAGAGAGAAATAATTACACTAAATTCCTATTTCACGTGACGAACCTCTTTGATAGAGGGCCTTTGAAGCGGTTCGTTGTTCAAAGCAAAAGCATAAAGGCGTTCAGTCATACAGTGATTGCACGTATGACATTTTGTACTCAAATGGCACCTTAATTAACGTCGCAAATGCGGCATTAGACGACCAGTAATGCCACATCGAATATCGTGCCTATCTGCACGCAAACATGAATATTATTCCCAGCATGTTAAATGCTATTGAACGTTGGTCGTGTAAGTCATGTTGGCATACTTTTAGCGAGTAATTGCAATCAAAGGAGTTTAAATTGAACTTTATTTTAATATTAATAACTAGTTATTAAATGTTTCCAAGGCGTCTGCTGAGCGTCAGGCTGAGTGGGGTTCCCAGGTCAAGCAACAGTTAGGTACTGGGTTTTTCTATGAAATTCTTAACAATATCTCGGAGTATAGATTTGTGGTAGATTAATAGCAATAGGCTGGCCGGGCTAGGTCTGGAATTTGTGAGGTTCAGACTCAGAAACATACCGGCGAACCGTGGGTGTACGTTAGTTCACCTCTGCCTAACCCCCCAAGATAATTCAAGTTACTTATTAATAACTACCTTATTTATTCCTTTTACATAGTTATAGCATCACTGTGACTGTAGGTCTATCGGTCTATCTGTACCAAAATTTACACAGAATGATATCTCAAAGCACTAACGCTTTTTAGTTAGCTAGGTACCTCATCATATGTAGAAGAAATATCCACTTCAATAATGTTGAAATATTTGTTTTCAAATCATGACTAACCTAATATGGTACGTAGGTTATTTTTTTTTTATTAATATTAAGTTGACATTCATACACCTAATAACATAACACAATCATGTTTAAAGGACTCGATCGCTTTTCTTTCAAAGAAAAGGTAAATGACTATTATTTGATTCAAAGAACCATAGAGTTATAAAGACAGGATCTCAGTCGTTTCCCAAGAACAACGCCTGTAAATCAGCACGACGCGGTGGCTACGTATGTGACCAGGCTCCTAATATGCACTCTATGTATCACCGATTTATTTGTCGGCAAATTCACAAAAACAAGCACTCACTTGAAAATGCAGCATTCGTGTTCCACCGGGACAAAAATGCCGTCAGAGGAATAACAACTGCATTTATTTATATAATATAAAGTGTGAAACAAATACAATGTGTTTTATTTATATTCTCTACGCATTAGGTGACTGACACCTGGCCAGTTGTTGCACAAGAGGGCAAATGTTATGAATCGTGGAGCCCTGTTTATATAACCTTCATCAAGTAGTTACTAATTTCATTGTTAAAGGAAATTGTGCAGTGACACGTCACCCGTCTTAAGCCTGTAACAAAGCTTTGCAATACTCCGAGATTGAACGCACGTACGTTGAATATCCTGTTTGAAAGCTAATCACTTCCTCTGTATATAAAGTTATGTATGATACATACACGAAGATTTAAATTAAACGTGTTTTACAAATTAGCTCGCGGTTTGAGGTCGACCGCTGCAAAGTGCATGAGAGATAAATATAATATAACGGTGAAACCAGCTTATATTCCATCATAATTACAAAAAAAAAAATTTCCAATTACCCAACCCCAACTAGAAAGCATTTAAATTAAGCCTGAAAATAAAATCAATCATTTATGGTCGTTTTACCAGGAGCTACTAGCGACTTATGTAAACAAACATTCATTACGGGGGATGTGTACATACCACCAGTGGCAGGTAATGATAGCAAGGTATCAGTGGCCTGGCCGTGCTGGCCGAACGACAACCGAAAGCAGTTTAAAAATGCAGACGTATGATTAGGTCTAGTAATTTGCCACTTTTTACTTAATGACGCTTTGCATGCCGTCCCCGGTGCACGTTCGATAACAAAATTCCTAGAATTTACTATTAGGGCTTTACATTTAAACTATGCTGAACAGTGTAGTAACCATATTAAAACCATGAAATAATGAATTTTATTCTGCGATACGCTCCATAATTATCGTTATTTTAATGAAGCTCGTACACAGCCCGCGCATTATTTTGATTATTTTATGACCTGTGGGAATGTAGACTCGTGTAATTACTTTCAGAAACCCTTTAAATATGATTACGAACATGGCAAGCAGGTATTGTGACAAAATAATGGAGGCTTTGTCTCATGTAAAAGTTACAAAAAATATTGTTTGTGTACGGCAAAATGAATGTTTAACTTTATTGACGTAAGCAGGATTTAATTAACAGTTAAAAGAAATGGTTGGGTTGGTATTATTCAGCTAATAAAGGGGACACTTTGTATAGGGTTTTTGCCAGGTAAAGACTCCGTGGTCATTATTGCGTAAAAGTATATCAGTAAAGGGCTTTTACAAATACGCAATTTAACCATCTTTGACATCGAGGGGGAATATTGTGAAGAGACAATAATAGGTTCAATATACCTGTGCACGGCAATATGATTGCGCTTCGAAGGATATCAACTACCGATGCAATATGAATCGGACTGTCAAACGTTTACCACGACTGACATTCGATTAAGCGCTCAGTTACCTCACAAGGAAGCGAATCTTTGGCGCAACGAGGTAAAACGTGCATCTGATTCTGAACTGAAGCCTGCGGAAAATATACTCGAAGAAATTATGCTTTATGAGGTACAATTTTATTATACTTTCGGAAATTAATTCTTTGTCATACTATTATTTACTTTGCGATAGGCGACGTATAGAGCTCTGTTTTTCTTGGTATTTTCTTTTTCAATTATTTGTTCTTCGAATTCTACTTGCCCCGCTTGTCGCCTAAATCGACTACAAAAAAGTCTTTGATACTGTATCATATTCCAGTATCTGGAAGGCTCTATCAGAAGAAGGGGTTGAAAACGAATATATACAGATAATAAAAAATATATATAATAACAACAGAGGTAGAGTCAAATTAGAAATAGTAGGCCCAAGCTTTCAAATTGAAAGAGGAGTGAGACTAGGTGACCCGACCTCCCCAAAATTGTTTATTGCCACTCTAGAGTCGATAATAAGAAAACTGGATTGGAAATCTTGCGGCCTTAAATATTGACGGAAAATACCTAAGTCACCTCCGATTTGCGTCAGCAAAGTCGACATAGGCATTTTACTTGGTGCTCCTATCGTTATCTAGTTCACAACTACAAACCATGATCAAAACGCTAAATGCGATTAGCAAGGAAGTAGACTTAGAGATGAACCTCATCAAAACAATGTTCAATGTGACAAGACAATATCAGCCGACAATGAAATATTAAACTATACGAATAAATATGTATACTTGGGCAAACAAATCAGCTTCGAAAAGAAGAGCAACTTCTCAGAAATCGAAAGAGGTATCCAACTAACTTGGAACAATTATTGGAGCCTGAAGGAGATTTTTAAAAGCAATATGCCAGTAAAACTCAAAGCTAGAGTGATATCGAGCTGCCTTTTACCGTGCCTAACATATGCTTGTCCCTGTAAACCTGGAACTACACAGCCAAAATAAAGGAAAAAATTACCTAGAGGGGCCTAGAGCGAAGCATGCTAAAAATTAAAAAAATCCAAAAAAAAACGACATTCAAAAATAAGAAGCATAACTAAAGCTACAGATGCTCTAACTTATGCCCTAAAACTGAAATGCAAATGTGCGTGGCATGTGGCGAGACTAAAAGACGAGCGGGAACGAGAGGGAAACGCTACAGAGGAAGACCGCTAACGAGATGGGCGGATATCAAAAAACGGCTGGTACAGACTGGATACAAACAGCTCAACACAGAGAGAAATAGGCTTCTTTGGAGGAGGCCTTCACCCGTGGAGGGGTTCGTGCAGAATGATATAACATAAGTGTTATAGTAGGTTTAAGGTCACTAGTTTGTAATTTTGCATGAAAATAAAAGGCTTTTTTATTTTTATTTTATTATTGTGGCAGATGCATTTTCTGTTCTCAGATAGATAGTTACATAGTTAAGGACACTCCAGACTAATTCACCTTTCAAACAACAACAAACAAACACACACACACACACACACACACACACACACACACACACACACACACACACACACACACACACACACACAGAGACACATATCTATACATGGTGAAATCGACACATACGTCCACGGGGAGAGACTGGTATACATGGTTAATGGGTTCCTACCTCCTCCTAACTTGACTATGATTATGAGGACTCTTTTTTCTTTCTTTCTAATTCATAATAGTTACTCACCGCTCCAATAGCAGCCATAGAGCTCGACGCGCATGCAGACGGTGCGTCGATGCGAACTGTATGGTATGAAGCGTATTTTAGAAGCCCAAATCGGAGGATCAAGGTGGTTCTTCTTTTCTAAGTAAGTGTTCGTGTTACCCTGAAGTATCTGAAACAAAATTTCATATTTTATTTGACTGTACGGATAGAAAAATACTGAGTGCGATTTTCCGTTTGAGAATCAACCAGACAACACGTAGTGCTAACGAAGTAGATTGCAAGTGATGAATTTCATGTGATTAAATTTTTTACGTTCCCTAACCTAAGCTAACTGTATTTTATCAAATAAGGGCACTCCTTTAAAGTATTATAGAGGTTAGTGAATAAGGGCCAGATTTCAAATTTGCAGCAATACAACTGTATAAAGCCAGACATCAACCAGTTTAATTAATGTAAGTAAAGACTTCTTACTCGAAGCTTGACGCTAGCTTCTAAGTTAGATGCAAATGTAAGGCATATTAAGACACAAGGAGGTTTAACGTTGTTTCAAATGAATAGCTTGATATACCTACTTGACTGAGCTCAAAGCTAAGTGGGTAGATGATCGGTATCTTTCGAGGCTGATTTAATTAAGCGAGTTTCACATTGAAAGTTCTATTAGCTTGTGTATGCGCCGATATTGTGAGTTCAGCGAATGCTTTTATCCCGCCTCGACTGAGTTTTAATTGGTAAAGAAACGCCGCCGTTTAAAATGTTACGTAGCCTACCAGATTAAAAAATATCGTATACTCAACAAGAGCTCATATGGCAGTGACTCTCATCATAAACTACGTGTCAACTTTGCACAATACATCAGGTTCTAGATCATGCGATGATTGATGCGTTGAACATCAACGGTCCCAGATAAAGCTCGTGATAGATGTTCACACCTCCAGTACAGTCACTCGGTGCCAATATCGTTTAGGTACTATGAATGCTTAAGTATATAAATTCGCATGTGTATACTTAGTCGATCGCTCAGCTGCTTCCGCGCCACGGGTTGTGTGTTGAATCAGTTGAATGCCGCACGGACCAATATGTATATGACTTACAGGTAACCTTTCGAGACTGGGTGCTAAAATTTATGTATGTTTATAATTGAAAATTGTAGTGCAAGGCAACGTCATTTAAACAAAACAAAAAAAACTCTGAATTATTAATAAGAAAAAACAAACTGAGGGGAACCGTAATAGCTTTATTTAAGAGATATTATTGTGCGATCAAGTTAACGACAACCCTCCGTGTTGCAAGAGAGGTATAATAAGTGGACGTAATAACGCGGTAGCACAACCACCGTGCAAATGTTGTGCATTTATTAGTAGGACGATAGTGAACTGCGACAGGTGACTGAACGTGATCCTTTCATACCCCTTTATTTGACTTTGCGTGCGGATTTTGGTTGATACACAGTAAGACGCTAATGCAAGACCATCACAGATGGAAACGGTATTTATTTAAAGCTTGACTTTAGTGTCTAGCTAACATAACTTTTTATTTTATATTATTATACATTTTATTATATTTAATTTTATATTATTTATTAAATTAAACTAATTTCAAGAGCACAGTTGCGACAAAAACTTAATAAAAGATAATTTTTAAAATTATTTTCATATTGTAAACTGCACTTTGAATTGCTTGCGAACTCTCAATTCACGTCCGTTTTGTAAACACTGTGAGTATGCTATGCGGCTTAGTTATGCAGACATTCCGGTCTTAGTATCATAGTCGGCAATCAGAAGCAATGTTGTTAATGCAATTATCATATTGGATTCAAATATGATTGTTTTTAAATTACTAAGGTTGTGCCTACATTTCATCTTTCAGCTGATTTAAGAGTCGCAGAGGTATTCCTACTAAAATATAAAATTGAGTTTTTGCTATATAAAACTGTAACTCCTTTCTTGTATTGGGGATTGAAGGATTGGTAGTGAAGATAGAGATCCAGGGTTCCAAGACCAAAATTTCAATTGTATTAGAATAGCCATTCAGTGGCACTAAATGACATAAAGGACTGACAGATTTTGTAGACACAACTGTCAAAAATTAACAATTCTGAAGCTACTAAATGACGTTTTTGGCACTTGGGGCCTAGTTCGATTCCCAAATGAAACAAAGTATTACTTAATAGGTTTTTCTATGAAATTCTCGCAATTGCAGCTTACAGCACATTATTTGGATCCTAAATATACAGGCGAAAAGTGGGCGTACAGCAAAACCTAACTGGAAACAAAATCTAGTTGGATGATGTCAGAGATGCTCGGGTTTAATCTGTTCAACTTGGACCGGCTTTTATTCTTGCGAGTTTCTCTGCATTTAACTACGACAAGACTTCAAGTATTTTCGTAGCGAGCTGACTAAGAGCGACTACATAAAAGATCCCAACAGTACTAATAAAATAAATAAATGTACCAACTAATAAGTTATTAGTTAATGAACAAGAACACAAATAGTTCTAAACGTCCCTACAACGATTTATTCATAATGATTAATTATTAGTTAGAACAAACATTTAATTTAGTGGGCGTCGCTATAGGTACCGAGTGACACTTTGCTAATGCGACGAATCCTTTGTCACACTAAGACAAAGCGCTTTCCGGTTTGTCTGTGTATTGTTAATAACTTTTAGTCAATTAAATATTAAGGGGATTCCAACAGCTATTTCTATTTTAACATTTATTTAACAGCTATTTATATTCTAGTTTTAATTTCAACTCGATAACTTCACGCGTTCCCGAGATAAAGGGTCTTGACAGACAGACGGACGGTCGGACAACAAAGTGATCCTATAGGGTTCCGTTTTTTCCTTTTGAAGTACGGAACCCTAAAAACCGAACCAGTTGTTCCTGAAATTAGCGCGTTCAACCAAACAAACAAACTCTTCAGCTTTAGTGTAGATTCTCGCTCGTAATATAACATTTGTAATAGCTTGTTTTTACTGGGTAAATAATGGCGATAGGTTCACTCCCGTAACGTGGTACCGTCGAACTCTAGGAGTACAAACAAAAGTTCATTTCATTTCTACCTAACTTTTTCCATACAGTTTTATGTGGTATGAAGTCTAATTTGGATGAACATGAGAACATCAAAACCTATGAACTAACTCAAAGGATACACTACCCAAGTATGGAATAACATGGGCTATTCTCCATATTTCAATTCAAGCTTGGAATTCCTATCAAAACTAAAAGTACCAACTTTTAACAAAAGCTTATATGTGACAGCGTCCCTATGCTTGAACTGCAATCTTATTCTGTCGCGAACTGTTCAGACAAACTCGTTGGCTTTCGATGTCACTGCTCTTTGAAATCTATCGAAGAGTCGACGGAATAGCAACAAGTGAATCCAGACATATTATGTTCTTTGAGATAAACGAACCAGCTTTCCAATATGGCGATTATTTAGATTAAAACTGAAGTGTATGTGGAACTATTCGGAACAGATAATAAAATATATTAATGTTTAGTACCTACGTAAACGAAAAACATTGAACGTGCAGCCACTGTAGACAGATTTACGATTTCGTGAATTATAGCGATGTAGAGTGAAAAGGTGTCGTACTTGACGCTTGTGTTGATTTAATTAAGCAAGTTAAGTATGAGCCAAAATAAATGACGGTTGGTATCTACTTGGCTTACAAATGATTTCGAGACGATAGGTAGATACTTAATCTATACTTGATAATAAACATTTATAGATTCATTCATGATTCTTTGTTCAATATAATTTCATTATCCAGATCCTATTATTATACTAAGTACAAAAATCAACACAATAATGACCCTTACCTCTTGACCCTCCCCGGTTCGATATCGAACCCACTTTCCCAGTTTGGGCCGCCAGTATTCAATCACATAGGCCTCCGCGTACTCCTGGCCCTGGCCGTTGCCGAATCGGCCCTGGGTGCCAGCCCCAGTGATCACATGCACCGAATGCAGATCTATCTCCAGCCATTCAGTTGACTCCGTTGTGATCTGCGACCTTGGACACCAGGCACCACCCTTAATGTCCTGGTTTAGCCTGTCAAAACAGAAAAGTTTTATATCCTTGTAAGATCAACAGCAAGAGTGAAGACCTAAATAGCTTAGTTGGCAAAGTGGTTAGTAGAACAAACCAGAGATCGCTGCATTGAATTCCGCTTCCGGTACCTTAAAAATGTAACTCTTGGATATTTTATTGCGTCGTTGATTTAATATAAAACGCAACGACAAAGTTCCGCGTTGCACTTAATAATGAGTTTTACGCCATATTATGTGCGTGTGTTATGTAGAATTCTGAGTTTCAGTAAGTAGGTATGTAATCTGTGAAAGAGCCTCATAACTGAACGTCTCGCCTACGCGTTTCTCCTCCTCCTCTCGTTTACGAATGTGAAATGGCCGCCCTTAAGAGACATCGGTCCATTAATTATTAAGTAACAGTGAGCTTTGCACTAGAAGCCTTTCACGTTGTTATTGAGGTATCAATTGCAAAGAGCCGTTTGGCTGCATATTCATATTATTCATCAACATTGCAAACGCGACGACCCGCCCTATGGCTCGATATAACGAGTCTCTCGTCAAAGGAAATTGACAGCCTTGTATAGCTATATGTAACGTATACATCTCTGTTCCAACAGATCGTCAAAGCAATTTCGATATTATAAGCGAAATAAGTACAATTAGTTTTCAAATTATTATTTTCTCGAACTTTGTCTTGGAACATGTTTCCATGGTTGAAAATCGAAATAAAGGTAATCCTGGCTGTTTCATTCCAAAAATACTAAATGCTTACCATACTTAGTTATTTAACCTACCTACCTACGTAACTTACCTGTCAGACAATCGTCGAACCCAGTCGAACCCGACGATATAGAATTATTGTAGATAAGAAAACTCTAGATTAAGTAATATTAGTATCAAGACCCGTGACAAAGTACAAATGAATTAAGATAAGTAGGTATAACACAGTCTATACAAGATAACTGTTAGCGGTTTTACCCGGACAATGGACAGGCTAGGCTCCCTGTATCAACAAGTACGTCTGAGAACTACAAGACCCCACTGAAATTGGATTTGGGATTGGATTCCCATCCCAGATAGTAGCGGCCATTTAGCACGAATAAAATATTATATGGTTATAAAAAATACTAATGTGTACGCGGGGCTCATGGCTAAATAATAAATGCCGACTAACAGATCTGCAAGGTTAAGCTGCAGCTGTCGCGGTCAGACTGTAGATAGGTGGGTGACTTGCAATCTTAATACTTCAAGCGCCTTCTAGAGAACATGTAAAGCTGAAGCCAAAGAAGCCTGACAACCAGTCTAATTTTAGGACATCGGTAAGTATAGGTTGCAGCAGTTTGATAGCACTCGATTCGTGTAAAATATGGACTTACTGATATATATATATATATATATATATTCAGCCGTATCTGGTTAGCCTGGAAGGCAACCCCAACATAGTTGATATAAAAAATAGAAGTATGAAGAGTTCATCAATGTTCAGTGTAATTTAACAAAATATTCAGTAGTTAGGTAGTTACCTATTGAATATTTGATTAAATTCCAAATGTATTTTCTACTGAACATTATTTATAATCAAAAAATGTTCACGTATTTTCGTTTGAAAAGTCTATAAAAGTCTTATGAAGACGAGCCCGTCTGCTTTCAAGTTTATAAGCCGTGATTCTACAAAGCTTCGCTTCAATACGCTGGACGTAAGTGGCATTGTTATTTCACAACGATCCAAGATTCCTCTATACTATATCAATCAAAGCTAATAATAGTGGTGTTGTTATTAGCGCATTCACTTATCGTGTGTCACTGAGGCAGTGTAATCGTTCGCACCAATCAAATTCCAAGATGGCCAGTCATTAAGCTCATTGACGCGCCACCGACCGCTCTCCAGATATCAATGAGGCGTGAACAAACTTTCATAATTTATCACTTCGCATATGCGCCAGCTAATAAGTTTGATACTATTTCAACACCGACACCAGAAATGTTTAAGACTTCCTTTTGTCTAGGCGTAGTGTTGTAATACAAATAGTGCTGCATTAAATCATTGATGATATAACATAAACAACGCGTTGGGCGTTCGATAATAAAGAAAATAAACATGTCGCATATGAACTTTTATAATTAATGACTTGTAATAAACAGGTAGTAACCATTGGTACGCTACCAGTTCTGTTTTTGGATTATTAATACAATTATTATCTCTATACTTAAATAGATATAGTGAGCACTATACAACTCGAACAATGAATAAAAGAGACGGCTGTTGCAGCACAGTTCGCACTGTCACACATTATTGTTCTAGCCATATCTTTCTTCTTTGCCCAAGATGTTTGCCAAGACCTATTCTCCATTGCCCATCATAGCTTCGGCAAACAACGATAAATTTTTGAGTTACGATGATGTGAAAATTAAGGTCAAGTTCAAAGAAATAATCACGCCTGGAATGAAGAGAGAAAAGAAATGGTATAATCAAGTAGTCATTAGTAGAAGCAGTCCACAGCAAAATACTTATTCTACGTTAAACATCATACTGCTGACACCAATTATGGCACTGCCATTTGCCTCCCACCCCGAGGGCCGGTCGGCCGCTCTTGGGGGGTGGGTGTGTATACTGTATTCGGTAATGGAAGTCTGCAGGCTGATATGGTGATGACACAATGCATTTACAGCGTCAGTTTATGGACGTAGTGTATATGTTTCATTATTTTCTAAGCTTCGTCAAGATGTTCTTTACTTTAGCTTACCAGTTTTCGAGCGATAGCTTATAATAAAGCACAAATCGGAAGCTGTGCTATAAGTATTTATTTACTTAAGTAATCCTCGGTACCAACCAAAGTAAAAACGAGTAAAATAATTCAAATTGCAAAGCGCAGTGAATGTTTTCCTACCGAATTTGTTTATTACTGACTGAATTTCCGTAAATTGAATCTAGGGTGGGGTTCAAACAAGATTCTAATAATAACTTTGCAATACCAGCATTGTATTTTAATTAAATCAGTATTATTATTATTTGTTTTAACTCAAAGTGAGTATTTAGAGTCGATGCTGGCAAAGGTATTATTACTAAAGAAGTACCTACGCACTGTTACACATCGAGCAATCCAGTATAAGCTGGCCGCTCATTATACGTGAAGCCTATGTATGGTCAGCTTATACTCGAAATGTACATAGGTATGGCTTGATATGTACCCTTATGTACTTTACTAATCATTAATAAAATTACAAACCTTCCATTTTGCGGAGCCACATTGCCGTCGTTGTAACAAGAGCTAGCGCTGATATCCCTGTCGGGAATTAACCCGCTCTCCATCCCGAGCGGCGCGATACATTGAGCTGTAAACAGACACACATATAAATATTGGTATACATAATAATCAATATGCACATATAGCTTATGCACACCACACCACCCCACCCACAATGGCCAACTTAGATGACTTTGTCTTGCTTCCGTCAAGATGTAAATCATTCAGGAGCAAACACAAATAGGTACCTACGTTTACAAAAGACATTTTATATAAAACACGTTTTGAAAGCTTTTCGCTGTTAGCGTCGCAAAGCCAATGAAAAATAAATCGCTAATACAAATAAAATAAGTCCTACTTAGCGAGAAAAATTGTAACGCAACGGGAAATTGAAGATAATTGAACCAAAATATAAATAAGTCGGTAACAACGCCAACGCCAATTTTAAACTTCACAAAATATACTGCGATGATCTGAAAGTGACGTTTTAAAATAATTATAATTGTACTTAATAATAGTTGTTTACCGAGGTTTCACTCACGACCTAATTTGTCGTTATTAAATGTTTAACTCGATTAACATTATAGCCTATGTTACTCAGTGATAGTGTAGCATTCTATTAGAGAAAGACATTTTTAAAATCGGTCCAGTAGTTGCAGTAGTGTTTATTCATTACAAACAAAAATACAATTTTTCTCTTTAAAATATCTTTATATATATAATTCTTCTGTGAGTGTGTATGTGACTGAACTTCTCTCAAACGACTGAACCGATTTTGATGAAATTTTTTGTGTGTGTTCAAGGGGATCTGGGAATGGTTTAGATTCACAATTGGACCCGGTAGGTGGCGCTGCAATCGAGTTTTGGGTTATTTTCAGGGCAGGACAACGTCTGCTGGGTCCACTAGTTAGTATAGATAAATTTGCAGTACCTCCAGGTTTTCTTGTTACGTTATGTTTTTTAAAAAGACTAATGCCTTCATTCTCCTGTATTGCCACCTCCTCTACACTTTGGCAAGCTTAAGCAACGAGCAAATTAATTATTTTAGAAACATTCGCACAACATGTTTCTACTTAACATTAACATCAGCAAACTGTCCTGACAGTGGGATTCATTAATAAAATGTAAAAGAGCACTAAATTACATAAACATGAGACACAAGTTGTCAGGAAAATCTCTCATTGCACTTGTGCGAATGTACATACACTATGTACAGTAGTACCTACATACATACCTAATAATAATTATGATTCTCAACAGGATCGCTTATTAGTCAATCTATCAAAGAGTTCTCGCGTGCGGTAGGTATTAGACGTAACAAACAAACTGATATACATAACATAGTAATGTGATATGTTGAATCATTTAATTAGCTGCCAACGACTGATAACTTGTGTCGCATGTGGAGATGTGGAGGTTACGCATCACTGACGAGCGGGCGCGACGCGCGCTCTATTGTAATGTCCAAATTATCTTATTTCATTGTTCAGTTCCTTAACGATTTATTAATGATTTATTGTTATATAAATATTGACAAAACTTATTGACATGTAACAAATGCGCAATGTATTTGAAAATGAGCAAAGCTAAATCGCTGACGCTCGTAGTTTTCACCGCTCTCCTACGTACAATAGCCATCAATCATTCCATTCAAGTACCATGTTACGGCCCTTATTAGAAGAAAATTTAATTTTATACTGTTTCACAATCAAACATCTTTCGTACAAAAATATGGGAGCACATTGTGTGATATATCTTAGCGACCGGTGTTGTATCGCTATCACTTGACAAACATTTTTGTGCTCACATGCTGAAGAACAAGTGTCAAATTATGAACACATTTAATTCTGTCTATTTTTATACCATAGTTAAGTCATTAACCCAAATAGTAATAACAATATTCATCGCTGAAATCGATCGACAATTTGTACTTACATGGTTTAAGTATGTGTGTCTCTCTCTCGCTCTCGAAGCCGAACAGGAATGGATTTAAACAGTCATACAGACTACAGTAGATTCTTGACGTCTGCTCAATAGCCTTAATTTATATTCACATAGCAACGGCGCTTACACATGGTACTGAACGCTGATTTATATCAATGACAAGTCGCACAGCCAATGAACGATCTGTAATAGTCTAGGTCTACAAGCGCTTCTGCTGTGCACAACAATCATAATGAGATAATTAGAAAAACAAATTCACCAATAAAGTTTAATCTATTGTGAATCCGCGCTAAGTTTCCCTTCCAACAAACAAAAGACAAGCGCTTGTAGGTCAAATGCAAATAGAATTCGCTTGTTGCGTGTCTCGTTATTTAAGCAGGCCTCTTGTTGCTCAGCGCTTGAGAACAAATTGCAAACGTCATAAAGCCAGTTTTGAATATTAATAAACACGAATAAATGATCTCGGTTTAAGCAAAAGCATTTACTTGGGCCAGCGGTTCACAAAGTGAGCGTGCTTCTGACGTCCGGTAAATTGGATATACTTTATTCCCATCGTCCAGTTTTGCTGCCCCTAACAATAGTCGGTTGGCACAGTTTTGTTTTTAATTTCGATGTAACAAATTACTTAGAGTAGAGGGGTGAATGAAAGGCGAATGGTAAAATGTAGAGTGGGTAAAGTTTCAGAAGCACTGAGCTTGTGCGTGCTTATGCTATTGCGTGTCATGTAGTCGTCTAATGAATAATAAACAGCGCAGTGGCGACTAGCTACTCATTCATATCCATCCACGAAAGGCAATATTCTTTTTTTACATAAAACGATCGAATGTCAGCTTAAATCGCATACAATATTGGCTTCAGTCCATATAAATTTATTATCAGTGGCTTCTCCACGATACTTGTGCGTTTTCCATTACCTAGATACGATGTGCTTTCTTATCCGTATTACATATGTACGGCAACTTACATACTGTCACATGGTTTTTCTTTTACGACTAAAACCACTTTGCGTGATATCGTTGGACTATTATTTTAATTACTTTCATAGTACGAAGGGGTCGTTAGCATTTCGTTTTTTCATGTTCAGTAGTTTTCACGACGAATGTGTACGAAGCGTATAGCTGACAGCGATAACGGTCCGGCGAGGTAATGACTTTCCAAACTATTCAACACGCCGCGCCAACGACGATGTATAAATGTACAAGTAAGTAAGTAATAATTACACTACCATCGATGGCAGATCGATAGAAGCAGGGCAAAGGCACATTAAATAATAAAATACGCCCTTAATATTTGCTCCAGGCAGTTAAGACCAGGAGCATTTTAAAGGGCGGTAGTTGCGTTTGTTGTAATCGATACCAGACGAATAATTAAACAAAGCAGCGGGATGTACATACAAAGTGTAGGTAACACATACATGTTTTAAGTCAAGGGTTACGTGGATAAAGGGTGCCGAAGGGTGAGTACGTGTGGTTCCGGAGCAAACACTAATAAAAAAATAAAAATAAAGATTCTAATAAAAGTTCTAATAAAGATATTGTTTTACCGAGAGATTTATTCACATCAGCAGTGGTTAATCCTTAGAAGTAGACGCTGCTCTTTTATGTAAGTATCTATAACATATTTATTGCAGTACCCGAGTTGTATAACCATTGAAAAAACGGAAAGAGGCTGTCCTCAAGTATTTTAAACTAAATAGCTTTATTTTATTATTCGTTTTTTCTATTATAAATGTAAGTACGGAAATAATTAACATACTTATAGTTCATTACGAACCAGCGATGTGAAAACCACCCAAAAAGTGCCTATGGCCATGTAATCGGATACATTATGCTTATTTGTTAAAATCAACTAATAATTCCGTAAGCTTAAATCCCCAATAACGAAAATATATGGGTGCTTTCACAAAACACTTTAAAACTTTTCCTATTACGTATGCTATGCTCCTAATTTCATATTCAAGAGGAGTGAAATAAACTCAGTTAGTTATAGCGTCTTAGTTTAATAAAATATTTAATCTTACTTTCACATAGGTTTAAATAGTTTTAAATCGGCTGTACGAGTGAGGATTATATATGAAGGCTTATTTCATTCCTACATCACAGTATTCCCGATTGGAATACTTACGTTTTGAGATGCGTCTACGGCTTCCGTTTTGATTCTTTAAAATCACAGGGCATGACGTTATTCGCCATTGTCGCAGACACCGGTTGTATCTACGTGAACTGTTTACAAAATACAAACGCGGTAGCCTCATGCCATGAGCACTCGCCGCAAATAGTAAATGTCGTAGAACTTGTAGGCTTAGCAACAAGCTGTTTATAGCACCTAGATAAAGTGCACACATATTGAGATGGCCCCGACCCGACCATTGATTTGCCTCCATTGTGGCAATGGAGAAATTTAAGCTCTTTAAACCTAGTAATTTTGTCTCAATATAAGTAGATACGCTTAGCATTCAGGTGATGTCATTTTATAATTACCTCCAGGGACGTAGGAACATACCCGTACACAATTAAATCGTAGGTACGTGCATAGTAAAGTACCCTAATAATTACTTTAATTATCCTTTTAGTCGGCAGTACGATATAATTGTATAATAGCGCTACATCGATACATACTTAGAAATAATGAACATAAATGCTTTGAATAAGTTTTAAAACGGGAAATTGTTTTTTTTATTTCGTAAAGTAAAACATTGGTGAATAATACCAGGAGATATAAATGTATTTAAATAATCGTAAACTTAATACGCACGCACAAAGGGTGCGTAAAAAATACAAGTTCAAAAGCAGGTCAACAATGTCAGACATTACCTACATACAAGATAAAATATCTTATAGCTCCAACAATAAAATCTTTTATTATAAGAATGAAACAAAAAGTAAAAAAATAAACATTAAAAGCATTGCCTAGTGAAACGTCCTCTTGTCTTCCGTTTCATTCAATGGAGATATTTACAATGAGGAAGTTCCTCCGCGTGGCTGACTGGAGGCAAGGACCTTTCTCAAATATTAATGTTTTGAATAATGACGTTCATATAATTAGTGTTTTCATTAATTTTCCCAGATAGAAGTTTAAGTTCAATTGAAATTTTGAAATATAACAACGCTAAAAGCGACTGGTGGAATTTATAATTCTTCGTACAAGTTCACCGAGGCACGGCGTCGCTCTGGGAGGAGAGAACTTTCTAATGAAATATTAAGGCGGTCCATGCACAGACATCGACGGGGGACTTGCCACTATAACTTTTTATAGTTGTGTGATATGGTCATAATGTCCCTTGGACCAAATGGGCTGTTACTAAAACATCGTTGCTTTGTAAACTGTTTTGTTTGCACAGATAAAGAATACGAGAGAGATAGAATGGCAGAGACAGATTTAGTTTTATTTGGGTTCAGTAAACTTTCGTTGTCATCTATGCAGTTCACGAATTATTCTGTGAAGTTTATAAATTTGCAAAATAATTGTAACATAATAATTTTAGATTTTATCTGAACTCAAATCGGGTATTATACTAATGGAAAGTCTCTAGATTATTTTTGTAAGAGCACAGCAACATCATAATAATAATTCCTATAATATAGCCTTTTTCATAGCCTTAATAGCGCAAACGTGACTTCAAGAAACATTATAAAGTAGCTGAAATTTCCCGTTGGTGATGACTAAGTGAAAACTTTTGTTAGTACCATTCGTTCTCCCAGAGAAACTGCTAGCATTATGCCTATAAGGGTATTACTGAAATGGTTATTTCAAGAAGGTTCTTAGTTTATAGAACACTAATGTTTGTGGCATTCTATGCATTTCATGGCCATAAAATGGTAAGCCCGCGCAATGTTAATAATAAATTGACGCTACTTTTTTCCTTTTGCTTTACTATTATAGACTTTCTTTATCATCATCATTTCAGCCAAAAGAAGTGCACTGCTGGATAAAAGCCTTCCAGATAGACTTCGACAAAGTCTGGTTCTATGCCGGCTGCATCTAACAACTCCTAGTGAGCTTTACTCAGTTAAAGACTTTCTTATATTACCGATATGATATAGGATCCACTTAACGGTAGACATTCTTACTTATCAAAGGAATTCTATGCGCGCTGAAAATAATGTATTATACTGTGTATGTATCACTACATAGTATAAAACAAAGTCGCTGTCGCTGTCTGTCCTTCCCTATGTATGCTTAAATCTTTAAAACTTCGCAACGGATTCTGAAGCGGTTTTTTTTTTAATAAATAGAATGATTCAAGAGGAAGGTTTTAAGCTATTTAACATTACGCTACGACTCTTAGGAATGAGGTAACGCGGGTGAATCCGCGGGCGGGTCGCTAGTTATAAATATTTGGATACTAGTAGGAGGTCCATATATACTCGTAATATTACATTATATATAATATTACTTTAAAACCATTTCTCTGATAACTTTCAGTGACAGCACACTTTTTACTGAGCTTGCTCTAGGTAGCCTTGAAATTTAAAGGAATTTATGTTTGGCTGTACTATTTCTAGGTATTAAATCGATTATCTCCATTGTATCTAAGAAATTCTCCACAGTCGAACTTATAAAGAATTTATTATGTATGTACATTTAACAAACTAGTATAACCAGTTAATTTGAAAAACTTCATAGTTTTCAAAGTTTTGAACTCTAAGGGCTTCTTGGTATTTCGAAAAGAAACTAAATTTATGTTGCTCAATAAAATTTTCTGAGAAAGTATTCAATGTTTTCAGATTGTGAAGTGAACAATGTAATTTACAGAATCCTTAAAGTTTAAAAGAAATATCGCAATAACTCGAGCACAAAACAAAATTAGGGGCTCATGATGTTGTTGCGTTTCTTTTATAACTTAAAATAACTTGTGGTTGTGTTATTTTATTTGTGTAGGGATTTGCTTTTATTTAGTGACGCAATCACTGTTGCTTATGCGTTTCTGAACGCCATAATAGCTTTTCAACGGTTTGTATGTGTATGAAAACTATCCTCCTAAACTGTCCTAACGACTGACAGGTTGACTAATACTTCATGCGGCCTGTGGATCGTCATGGATCCTCTGCCACCTTGGGAGGCGGCAGGGTTGTGAGACACTTTCCATTCTTAGCCCTATAGTTACGAATCACGGCCGGATCCGGATTTTATACATACGAGTATATATTTTAATTTTGTCATATTGATAGTTTCTCACATTAAAACTGAGACTTATTGGGGCAATGGGAGCGAACGCGAGGACATCTATACTATTAATTTGAGTTTGAACAGCCAAAACTACAAAGTCTAGAAAGCTGAAATTTGGAACATAGGTTTATTTTATAACCTAAGCAACTGCTAAGTTAATCAGCCAGTTGAAATTTTCAAATAGGTATCCTTTAATTTTTGGAAATATCGTTTTTAAGTTAATTGGAGATGTTTGTATGACAGTCTTATTTAAGGATAGAAACACGAAATTTTGAATTACTGTTATTGAGAATAAATAAATAATTACGTGCTTCAAGGATTTTGGATTTTCAAATAAGAGGAGGGTGGGGTAAAAGATTAACGTCACTTTAGGTCGCGAGGGAAACCGCGGAGAACAGCTAGTATTAGGTATATAAATAACATCACCATACTTCTTTTGTGGGATACTGTGTAATATTTTATAATAAAATTCCGGACTTCATTTTAAAATTACCAGAAAATAAATTCAAAAAAATTATTAAGTTTGCCCTGTGCTGGCGAGCTTACTATAAACTGGAAGACTATCTTTTAAATAAAAATGTCTGGCAAAGTGCTGGTCCAGCTCCACAGGATGATGATTCATAATTTTACTGTAGACTATACGAATTGACATAGGTACTCAATCTACGTGTAGTACGAGTATATTAGATTTGATGACATTATAACAATTACTTTCATAGCTATTTGTTAGCATACTTAGCTTAACATAATAATAAAATATAATATATTTATTTGAATTTGTATAAAGCCTAATACAATTAAATTTTATAAATGCAATTACATACATTGTGATATTGGATTGATATAGGTAAGTATAATTTCTTAATTAGAAAACTGTAAAGTGTGAGTATAGTGCAGATATTGATGTAGCTATCTGTATAAGTACATACATATATTTATCTGTAAAAATATTGTGCCCACGCTCACGGCCATTGTCATGCTCACTTAAATGTCCTGCTGATGGAGGCGTTGTGTGTCGGGTTGTTTTTTTTCCTACAATATGGTTGATTCTAACCACGCCGATACAAACGTCATGCTCGTGAAGGGGTGCCGTCTGTCGGGGCTGTTCAGCTATTACTTGCTCTGGCAATCCTTTTTTTAATATAATGAATAAATCTTACACATCTAACTGCATTATTCTCAGCAACTATTTAAAACAAAGTTGTATAGCTTAATATTGTAATCACGTTTCTTTTTCTTTAGAAAAGAGTATCTATGGAGTTTCTTACGGGCTCTTCTCCATAAGACCCACTTTTTGTGCCGTGTGGAACCGCGCAACTAGTTTTGACTTTTCAAAAGTACCTACCTATTTTAATGGTCTTATTGAAATAAAACATTTTGTCTTTGACTCATACATATCTACGTAATTGAAACACTACAATTACTTAGTTGAGAGAGATATAAATCTCATTACACCATTAGTATACTCGAACCACATCCCAAACAAACGAGATAGATGTAATAATTGAGGCCGTCAATTATTATCTGTACATAGATTACCTGATTGTTAGTTCAATTAACATTTAGGCAATATTGAATATCTATCTATCTATCGAGCCTATATAGTTCCATGTAATATGGGACGACATTATTACATGGAAATGGATATTGGCGTAGCGGTTGAGCGATCGGCTTCTGCGCCACGTGTTGTGGGTGGGATAAAACCCACAACACGGAGTAATAGTAGTTGTTGTATAGTAGTAGTTGTTCCGGGTCTGGGCGTTTGTGTATGTGAAAATTTGTGTTTGTAAACGCACTCACAATACAGGAGAAAATCCTAGTGTTGGGCAACGGTTTTTTTTTAAAAAAAGACCTTATTGTCAGTAACCCGGCACAAATCCAAAGTTAGAGCTGCTACTGAGAATTTCATAGAAAAACTCAATATCGCTGCTTGACCTGTGAATCGAACTTATGACCTTAGCCTCGTAGTAGTGTTTATCACCTACAGACTTATAATATAGTTTAAGTTAAATTAATTAAGTGATAGTGATAATTTTGAAGTTTTATCTATACATATAAAATGCTTTGTCCTGAATTACTGACTGACGGATTAAGGCACATCCTAAACCTATTGTATGAGTCTGACATTTTTAGCGGGTGAAACCGCGGGTTACAGCTAGTCCACAATATATGGATAAAACACTGACAAAGGGACCGTATTTATAATAGTTTTGGAGCCATAGATTAATTTTTATTCAAGCACCCAAGGTTAATTCTATTCCTTGTAATATTAAACATATAAGATACTCGTTAGCGAAAATGCGTTTTAATATTTACACAAAGGTACGTGTATTATCTCGAAGAATTTCCCAATTTAGGGTTATTACGATAAAATATAAATATAGTGAAGTTATTATGTACTAAATATTATGATACAAATTTTACGCAAGGTGTCGACCTATCTGCCCTAATTATCTCATTTATCTTAAGATAATTAGCATAGTATAGTACTCATTAAATATAGTAGCTTTATTATTGTGCGCTTAAAATCCAGCAACGGAAAATGGATTTGAAACTTGCAAAATACCGATAAATTCTTACCATAGCTTTGACTTACCTACATAGCGTTGTTCGTGCATAACAAACACATATTTATCTGCGTCAGACGCCCGTTTTTGTACAGTTTATTAGTTATAAGTACATTGTCGCTTTGTATAATTACACCATAGCGCGGTCTCGACACGAACGTTTTTTGTCTAGCTCAGCACGTCATTTTCGGTCAAGGCGAATGAAAAGGTCGACATTACCCTTTTACGATGTAGATTATGTATACGCATTATTATTATAGCTTTAACATATTATGTCATTTGTCTAATTTTGCGAACAGGAAGGTGTGGTGTGTATTGTTTTAGGGTTACAATTAGGGTGGATCCTTTTAGACAGTTAATTAATATCATCAGTACCGTTAATTGCTAGTAAAATTGTCTGTCTGTCTGGGGGGTGTATCATCTACTCGTATTATTTACACATAGTCAGTTTCTTAAAACAAAAGCAATAAGTAAGTATAATAATTAGCAAAGAAGTTTACCTATACATAATAAATAATACATCGCAATTCTACAGTACGGTCGAAATAACTGGGCGCGTCTGGCGTTAGCCGTTCCAAACGACAGCGAATAAGGGGATTTATGCGAAAATATTGAAAACAATAAGAAATGCGAAAGTGTAAGTACGAATGCGAAGCATTTACAACGCACATCGACATTTAGCAAACCCACTTTAGCAGTTTTTTCCACCATATTGTACCTACATAAGGAACCCGATGGGGTAAGCAGCTAGTAAGATAGGTACTCACATATGTCGAGAGCGCACAGCGGTGAGCACCCGGCCAGCACCAGCACAGCTACCACAGACAGCACCATCGCGCCTCACTCACTTCACCATTCTACCGACACTTCAATTCTGCAAACAAAAACAAACAAATATTACCGCATCTAGTTTATGTACAACTAGCTTTTCGCCCGCGGTTTCGTTGCCTCGTTCCGAAGGGTCGTACATTGATGTTTCATAGCTTGAAACCTTCCTCATGAATCACTCTGTCTACTGGTGAAAACTGCATAAAAATCAGCTCAGTTGTTTTTTATTTTGTCGCAAACAGACATACAGACAGACGCGGCGAGTGACTTTGTATTATAATTGTAAGGAAGAGAGAAGGAAACAACGATTGTTTCCGACAGCAATCGACAAATTATAATAAGAACAGAACATAAGATTTCATGCGCAATTTTCTATGAAATATTCAAAGTTAACGAGGAAAGCTTTCTGTTTCCATGACGTAGATTTTCCTTTCTAACAAAAGCTTCAATTCTTAGACGTTAGGCACTCGTCTGTGTGAGTACTTCAACTGAAAAACAAAAGAATGTCTGGGGCTCCCTAACAATAGCGAATGTCATTTAGATGTAGCCTCGTGTCAAGGTCTGTAGTGTCGCCAGGGGCAATGCAGATTTTGCAGTAGATTATAGTTCCATCTTCACGGATTCTACACGATTACTTGTAGGTATTGATACGATTTATTGATATCTATACATATTGTCAATTTGTAATAGGCCATTACATTCTAAGTATCATATTGAAGAAAAACTAATATGGGGTTGGGGGTCTTTAAAAAACGGAAGCCATAACAAATTTTTTTAGGATTTTTGTCTGTCTGTATGTTTGTTTCACGCAAAAACTACTGCATGAAATAAGATGCAGTTAAGAGTAGTATTGTTAGAAGTCTACTATAAAATCTATTTTTTTTTATTTATATTTCAACTTGATCCTTTTGGGGAGCGAGTGAAACAGCGAACAGCAGCTAATTATTAGAAAAAAACTGCCTTAATAGCCTAGTGGTCCTGTGCGCGACTGTTACCCTAGAGGTCCTGGGTTCGTTTCCCAGGTCGAACAAAGTGTTATTGGTTTTTTGGATTTATACCCGGTTAATGGCAATTGCCTCACCCCCATTACATGGATGGGACCTAAAACATACCGGCGAACTATGGCTGCACATTAGTTTGCCTCTAACCCTTCGTGGAATGGCGTGCTGAGTAATGATAATGTGGTTTTTTTTATTAGTAAAAAATATGTTTTTTTGTCTCGTGGAGGTTCTGAGGCATTTGGGGCGACAAACCGAATACTTTCAGGTAAGAGAGGGACGCGGCTCGGGATCCCGTTGGCGTCGAAAGAAATGATTTGAAATCGCAAGACGATAAAGCGGAGGGTTTCATGTAAAGTGCTTACTTAGGGTACTTAGTACCTCCTAGGTCTGATGGATTTTTCGACTTCCGTATTGTAACGGAAACGAGTTCACCTGTTCTCCTATAAAAATATCTTATATATTATTTTAAAAGAATATAATGTAAAAGAAATTAGGGTGAAAGTAGGTAGTATCCTAAGTTTTATTATATGAATAAAAATCAATAAGATTTATTATACTCGGAACTCATGTAAAATCAGTTTATTACCGACCATGAAGCAAACACGCAGGTTTAACTTTTTAATGCTTTTGCAGAAGTAACGATTGAATCAATAAGGTACAATATAGGTAAATATGTACATACAAAGTATGTATAGTTAGTATAGTAACTAAAGGTATATTAAAATGTATAAATGAGTACCTTTCTATGCATTTAGTAAAAAGTTGTTGTTGTTATTTTGATATTACAAACAGACACTTCAATTTTATTGATTTTGCCTACGTAAAAAATATAACATCGTTGTAATACTATCATCATCAACCCATTTCTCGGCCGCACAGTTTTAATATTCATTTTAATAATGTGACACTGGCCTATTAAGTGCGTGCCGAACTCGAGGACTTAGACGTATGCGTATCAGACTATATTTACTAGGTTATAAAAACCTCTTCTAAACGAGGGCACTACAATACTTATTTTACATAATGGAGTGCTTACGCGGGCATATACAGTCACAGTTTGTTCTAGGATTTACTAAAAGCTAATATAAACTCATTCGTTGGTAGGTAGGTACTTGTCATAAAATAAAAGTGATTTCGCAAAAAGCTTGAACGTGCCATTAATACTTTACCAATATTTACTGTCTCATTAGTCTATTGGTCCTGATTGTGACCGCTACGCTAGAGGTCCTGGGTTCGATTCCCAGATCGAGCAAAGTGTTATTGGGGTTTTCTATGACTTTTTCAATCTTAGTTCCGAGTTTAGGATTTGTGCCCGATTAATGGCAATAAACCGGCCCCTATTACCTGGGACCTAAACAGAACGGCGAACTGTGGGTGTACATTATTAGTACATCTCTGCCTAACCCTTCGGGGAATACAGGCGTGATGGTATGTTATGTATGTGTTCAGAGTCTGGCAGAGTCTCAGACTTTTCTCATTATTATAATGCAATTCAAGATAGGTTCCTATAGTGAAGTAACAGAATTGGCATAACTCAAATAAAAGTGAATATGAATATAATAGAAAAGTATAATATATAATATAAAAGTGAATCATAAGTGCTTGTATACAAAGTTATATGGTCTGAGATTCTGACGCTATTACAATGGACAGTAGAGGTCTTTGAACGATACAGCTCCATGTGGCCTTAAACGCGCTCTGAAACTGTTGATAGCGTTTGCGTGCCGGTATACAAAATAAGACATCCCCTAAATGTGTGTTTCTATCATGTAGGTACGACTGACGATAATTTTTGCAAATGCGTGATCATAGACAATATGGTAGATATAACCTAGTTATGGTTTTTTACAAACCCATTGATTTTACCTCAGATTTTACCAATTGGATAGGTATGAACCTATTCTTCTTTTATGTGTTGATCGTGAAAATGAAGCAAATCTAAGGGATACTAGGTACTACTAGATAGGCAAGTGTATAATTGGTACTTGAAAATAGTTGAAAAGACTGTTAATCCCTTTTAACCCGACTACGAAAAAAAAGAAGGGTAACCATAATGAGTTTTATCCGTTTTGTCTATGAAAACATATATATATATTTGAAACATATGTATATTATATATTAATATTTTCAGTACGGGGACAATCCAATAATACAGGCCAAATCTCTAACAGTTTCAGTTATAGGTAGGTACCTAGTCAAGAGTCACCCTATATACAGTCTCTACAGTGCCAATAACCAGGATTTAGCAGACTACAAGAACCCCAAGTAACTACATTTAATGTACGTAGGTACTCGTAGAAGTATAAATACTGTTTTCGGCCTAGTTCAGGATGGTTGCAGAATTCCACAAGTTTATTACAGCGCGTTATCGAAATAGTACTATCCCGCGCTAAACTTTTTTACAAAACACCTCTTAAACGAAATTAGTTTGCCCAGTAAATTGCTAACTATTACCTACCTCCTTCACTGAATCCACGAGTTTGCAATTTGTTGACCTTATTAGCACTTAGATTACATTAATTTGTTGATATTGGAAGAACATCGTCTAGACAGATTTGAGGATATCCTGAAATCTGTCTAGACCTAGGTACCTATAAATCTGTCTAGGTACCTATATAGGTACCTACCTAGGTAGATAGGTACTGTATTGCAGGGACGGAACAATAATGTACCCACAAGGCCAAAACGTCGTAGTGTGGTGAACCAATATTGGCGCAAAATATGCTGCCTAATAATGCATAGGTACCTATTATGTATAAATGCGAAAGTAGGTAACTGTCTCTTTGCATTTCACGCCATATAAGCACATAGGTAACCGATTTTAATGATTTTGGTATAGAGATAAGTTGGACCTCGGAGGACAGGCTACCTATGAAATAGGTATGATAACACGATTTCGCCACGCGTTTTCTGACAAGGAAACCAGCAAGGGATAGATGAAGAATTGGGAGGTTCTCAAGTCATTGTTGTTTCACACATCAACCCATTTTGGCCATTCACTATTATATGATAGGGTACCTAGGTAGGTACCTATATTGCAATGTGTACACTTCGAAAATATTTTAAAGGATTGTAGGTAGGTAAGTAGGTAGTAGGCCCCTGTACGACACTTGAAGATGCACATACGAAATCCACAATTATGTGCCAAATCCAATTATAAGTAAATGTACTTTAGTTTTAGTTATTATTAAGACACTAATTATGTATCATACCTAACTGGTAAATTGTAGTGACAAAGAAATTTACACCTTTTGTAAAAGAATTCAAATAAAAAATATTTATTAATTTAATTTATTACTTTTTTAGCTTTTTGCCCGCGACTTCGTCCGCGTGGAATAGTTACTTTGTTCCATATGAACTTTCATCCCCTATTTCACCCCTACATAGGTCGAAATTTATTAATTATTTTGCCCGCGGCTTCGCTCGTGTTAAGAAGTATTATTATTAATATTTTATTCGTCTTAATTTCATCAATTCAATTCGTTCCATTAGGTACTGATAGTTCAAACTAATACATTTACATCCTGCATCATCCCTTATTTTATCCCCATGGGGGTTGAATTTATCAAAATCCTATTTAAGCGGACGTCTTCATCATAGTAGCTGCAATCTTTAATTTCAGTTCAATCAGTCGAAAATCTAAGAAGATTTATACAAACTTTCATCCCCTATTTTAACCCCTTAGGGGTGGAATTTATCAAAATCCTTTCTTAGGGGATGCCTACGGCATAGTAGCTATATGCATGTAAAGTCTCAGCCCCATCGGTTTAAAATTGACAAAGTTTTATACAAACTTTCATCCCCTATTTTATCCCCTTGGGGGTAGAATTTATCAAAATCATTTCTTAGCGGATGCCTACGTCATAATATCTACCTGCATGCCAAATTTCAGCCTGATCCCTCCAGTGGTTTGGGCTGTGCGTTGATAGATCACTGTGTCAGTCAGTCAGTCACCTTTGAGTTTTATATATAATATATTTAGATTAAATCATTTCTAGGGCATTAACAATGTTGGTATGTAGGTAGGTATATTTACCTCGGAGAAACTGTGGACAAAACAGTCAGTAACGCAAAATAAACAAAGTAGGTACGTAGGTACCTACCTACTGCAATAATACATAAAGCTGGTTATCATCAAACTGCAGGTTACTAAAAGTAGGTACCTACTAGGTATGTTAGGGATTAAAAATTTATTTGTGATGACATAGAAAATGGGGATATGATCACCAAATTTAGTACTTAAATTTATCACCAAAATGGATAAATGGTCACCAAAAATTAGGTTTTGGTTAGATTAGAACTTATTTTGGTGATCATTTACTATTTTTGGCAATATAAAGTGATTTTTTGCCATAACATTTTACTATATCTGGTGGTTAGTTAAACATAAGCAATAGAAAATGCATACCTACATTCGATGGAAAACAAGGTTGAATATCTTAGCCTTAGCCGTAGAGAGAAGAGAACATAACATAACATACCATCACGCCTGTATTCCCCGAAGAGTTAGGCAGTGATGTACTTAATGTACACCCACAGTTCGCCGGTATGTTTAGGTCCCATATTATAGGGGGCGAGCCTATAGCCATTAACCGGGCACAAATCCAGACTCCGAGCTGCTAATGAGAATTTCATAGAAAAACCCAATAACACTTTGCTCGACCTGGGGATCGAACCCAGGACCTCTAGTGTAGCAGTCTCACTTGGGACCACTAGACTAATGAGAGAAAGAATCGGAAATAGGCACTATGCTACTTATTTCGAAGTCTGTATTCTAGTAAAAGAAAATTACTAGAAGGGAGACCAAGAAATGACGATGTAGCGACGAGCGATACCTCATTACGATTTACCTACCTACGTCTTAACGAGATATGCGACGACTAAGTAGGTAGGTAGCCACCTTTTCTTTTGGGATCACGGGAATCGCTCTCGCATGCTCCGAGATCCCACCGCAGACGTCCAATGTAGGACCCTCCCCTAGGGCCAAGTGCCTGACGACCCAGACCCTCTGCGGCGGGACAGATATGTAGACAGGTATATACGGCAAATTAATAAACAACTTAAACAATGCAATTTGTTTGTGATGACCTTAAGTGGGTATAACATAAAATTTTATATGGCAAACGCACATAAGGATTCCACTAGAAACTTCTTTAAAGCTTAGAGGGTGTTTTTCGGATTTGAGCGATGTAATGCCCATAATTTATCTTGAACTCAGCCACCAAAGCGAAATCTTTACAATACAATATGTATTTATTTTACCTAACAAATTATTTGTTTTTTTTAAACAGATAACTGCGCCCCGCGGTTTCACCCGCTTTGCCTCAAAGGTCGTGAGTTTGTATTGTCTGTGGGTCACTTGGTTGGGCTGCGATCAAGGAACCCGTAGAAAATAGGATGCGGCAGAAGATAAATCGGGAGAGGGGTGTAACTAGTAGATGCTTTCTTCCCATTGCGCCGCCTCCTACACGAGCAAAGATACTCGCAATAGGAAGCGGTGGATTCCCACACGCTCCCGCTCCTTATCATAAATTTAATAAATTCCTGAAGCAAGAAGTAACCACTAACCCTCTAGCGTGTGCAACGCAGGTATCGGTGACGTTTCATCTCATGTCATAAGGCCTTAAATTTTTAGTTTATTTTATTTATTAAGCTCATCAACAATATTGTTTACACTCAAACACACACAAAACAATAAATATAACACAATTAGATAAGTTTAGTGTAACAACCTATTGCAGATAAGCACCGCATGCACAACATTAGATCAACTTCGGAATAAGATTAGAATTTAAAGTTACTAATTATTATTTAATAAGATACATAATTACACAGAGAGAAGGTAAGATAAGGTGGTATTAGTTATACAAAATCAACAAACAAATACAATAGTAATAAGAAGTGACAGAGGTTAAAGCATACCTACACTTTACAGAATACGAGTATAGTTGATATACCTACCTACGGTCTGCACGGAAATCATAAGTGGTTTGTCTTTAAGCCAGCCACCCATAAGCACAGCTCATTTAAAGCGAAAATCCTTTAGCAGTACAATATTACAAACCAACTCTCAAGACTTTCTAAACAGGCTTCAGCCCAGATTCAAAAAATACCGAAATGAGCCTTTTTAGTTGATCCAGTTCAGATTTGGCGCAGTGGAAGCCATAAACAGACTAATATTAAGACTTAATAACACTGGAATTGCTTAATTGCATTAACCTGCCTCCCCACTTATTTTCTAAAATGAGAAACAGAACAATAACATTATACATTCTCATTCCTCTTCTGGGAGCCACTTGCCTGGCCAGCCCCTAACTATGATATGACGCTGTTAGTAACTATTTTTATAATTTCCCAAAAATAAGGTTAAAAATAATTAGGTATTAAAATGTTGCATTAAAAAACCTGCTCTGCTCACTTGGTGAAAGCCAAATTAAATAAATCTATGTGGTAAATCACTGCTGGCTTTAATTCAAATACCTACAGGACATAAACACATTGGTTAGCACTACATAGAAGATAGAAAATCATTTCATCCTGTTAATATTTTAATATGTTATAGTCTTTCCTCTCTATCCTCTGAGGTCTTCCCCTTTAATCAATGTTGCCATAAGCTATATGTATACGAAGACATTTAATATTAATCTAAGGGATAGACAGGAAAAATAAAAACTAAATCATAATCTACTACTCATTACCCATATTTCACCAATATGTAACCCAATATGTGCCCTGTGTAGTGTCATATTCAACCTTAAGAAAAAATAATCAAATAAGTATTCCCAATACCAGCTCCAAAACTGTTTTTAAATGTTTTTGGCTACACATCAAAAGTTAATCTAAGAGGTGTAGCAGCCGGTATTAATTATTAAATAGTATTTTTAACCGACTGCGCTAGAAGGAGGGTTATGTTTTTATGGCAATTCTTTATTAATTGTGATGTTGACAGATCATTTATTGTAATATTTGTTATCCTGAGTTGTAATCTCATAAGAATAACTAAATTGTAATCTAATAATAAAATATATGTTAAGAACAGCAATGTGACAGTACACTATGCATAATAAACAATGTCTTGGAAGCTTTTAGTGACTGATAGCTATCTCTAACAATTGTCTTGCTGACATTGTTCCAAGTGCAGCTCTGGCCTTATGCTTTCCAATATACCTGGTATATTAAGTCATCATTTCAAAGTTTTGTTTTAATATTTTAGCATTCAATTCTACAATCTTTTATTCATCCATCTTTGTACCAGGATCATTTAAATTATGAGTAGGTAGGTCTTTAAAAAAACACCAAAGACTATTGTAACAATCTATAGTTCCATGGCAAAAATTAAAAATCATGAGTTGAGAATATGGATGGATCATTTATTGGACTGTATAATAAATTAAGCTATTAAATTATGGATCCATTTAAGTACAATAAATTTTTATTCAGTTATATAAAAAGGCTGTCTAAAAATATAATTACCTACCTATTTCAGAGGTGGACCTATGTAACTTAGAAGGGCCTGAACTATGTACATCTTTTACAGTTTTACTAGTATTTATTAAAAGGAACGCTCTAATTGAACGTACGTACATACGATTATGCGTAGGTATCAACATTATTATGTGAAACAACAAAAATATTATTTCAAATAATTTCAATACTTCAAAACTAACAAATAAAACAGGGTTCTAAATTTATAAATCCGTGAAAAGCTAAATGTAGCCCAGCATATCAATCAACGAGCATAAAGGAGAACGTATTCGTGTACAACGAGGGCCCTTCATAGCCCTAAACGAGAGTTATTTATGTTAGCGTGAGTGTCCAATGAAACAAAGGCCATTTAGATTCGCATTATAACAGAAATACTTCCAGATTTAAATTTTAAAATACTCAAAACTTAACAAAAACTGTATAAACATCATGCAACACACCTTCAAGTGCCAGGTACATAGGTGGAACCCGGTGACATGGGGAGTGAATTAACATAACTTCGTCCTTACACTTTTCAGAACACTGGCCATAATTTGTTGATGTTAACATAAAAGCTTATTCACGACCAACAATTTTTAACGGACACCATTCTACATTCACATTTAGTTATAATACTACAAATAGCAATTTCACTGACCGAAATAAAATAATTCAACACCTCCAATTAATCGACCATATCGTAAAGCCCTTTGAAGTGCGTTTGTAAAGACCGATGAAATGAAAGCATAGGTAGGTAGGTAGTCCCTTCATCTATGCCCAAACTCAAGAGTAGAAGAAACTTCAGGCGAATGAATGAACATCCAACAAAATAAAACAATCAACCATAGAGACCTGGTTCTCTAACCGGAAGTAAACAAGAATGACTCGCATAGACAATGGATACGTGTCTTTTAAGATTTTTTTTGATAAATTGATCTTATTGAATGCTTGATTACTCTTTAATCTAAGATTAAATGCAATACTTAAATGTGAAAATCTAATTTTGAATTATAGACCTGTTTTTAGACTTTGTAATTTTTTTACAGTATGGTTTTGCAGTGGTGAATTTTAATATAAAATCTCGGTTTTCTGAAGCTTGGGGTTATAAATGTATATGTTTGTACTACATAATAATAATCATTATTATGCATCAGTTGTCGTCCCACTGCAGGGCTAAGGCCTCCCTACCCTCTTTCCACTCCTCACGACTCAAGGCTATTTTGGGCCAATCCTTCCTGAAGAAGTCAAGCTCATCCCGCCATCTCCGTCTAGGTCTGCCGCGTTGTCGTCTACCGCTATGTGGGACCCACTCGGTAGTTTATTTAGCCCACAACTCGTTTGACATGTGGCAGACATGACCAGCCCATTTTAAGCTGGCTACTACATACCAAACTTATTTAAATTTATATTTATATATACTTACTTAAGGGTTAGGCAGAGGTGTACTAATGTACACCCACAGTTCACCGGTATATTTAGGTTCCTTGTAATAGGGCCTTTGCCATTAACTGTGCAAAAATCCGAGCAGAGCCTGGCTCCGAGCTGCTACTGAGAATTTCATAGGAAAACCCAATGCTCGACCTGGGAATCAAACCCAGGACCTCTAGCGTAACAGTCGCCATGAGACTAATGAGGCAGTCATTTATATATACTTACTTATCTATTTTTACAAATAACATTATTAGTAAGTAGTTTCCATATGTTTTCGAAACTCATACTTAGGTACATAAGGTTTTTATTCAGCATTTTTCCTATTTTGTCGTTTATCACATAACTATGGAAAGTGAGTACTATCTGCAATAGAATTTTACACCATTTGACTTACTTTTCTTTGTCTAACAAGTGTTCGAGCACCCAGAAATGCATTTTCACATATACACTTAGATGCTATTTTTTACTTCTGATGTGATTAATTGTCTAGTATTTGAAGTATTGTTTGCGTAAAAGATTTGGATTTACGCCACCAGGTGGCAGAGTCTTCGTCGTGCACGTTCCATTCCATAAATAGCTAGGTCTAAGTCTAAGGCTAAACTTTTCTATTTATTACTATACTCTTTGGGCTAAACACTGAGTAGCTCAGTAGCTGTTGTATGTAATTTTTTATGCCGTCGAAAAGTGCTTTCAACTAACTGTCTTCCGTCTCCATCAATCATTCTTAGACCATAAAAGTGGTTTAAAAAGCTCTTTATACCATATTTATGGTCTAAAACATCAGCTGATGTTGAATTGAAATTTGATGTATTAAAATATAAATTGATTAAAATTATATATACATAGGCACTCACTACACTATTAGGTATTAATAGTTTAATTTAATTTAATAATCAACTTCTGGCAACACAGGATTGGTGTCTGCCTGCCTGCTTTCAATATTGGTTCTCGTTGTCTTTTCAAATAAAATACTATAAATTTGTAATAATGGCTAATATAGCAGCGAAACGCATTAAAAGGGAATTCAAGGAGGTCATGAAAAGTGAAGAGGTGAGCATAATTGAATTTCTGAAACGTGTTTTGTTGAAAACAGCTAGACGGTAGCAGTTACTTGCACTTTTGTTAGATGTCATATTTTAGGAGAACATCGATCTGTGCGAGTACAAAGTGCGCTAGAAAGTAATGCGACTCGGCTCAATTGTGATTTGCAATTTACTTGTTAATGAATGTGTTTGTATAAAGTTGTGATGTGAATGATTCGGTACGTTTAATGGCTGCTTATTATTTATGTGTTTACGCTTCTGATATTTGTATAATTTGGCATTTGGATATTGTTTTATCCATTAAAGATTATTGTTTTAAAGTACCTCGTTCTTGTTTATTGGGCTTACATGCATTGCTCTTGCGAATGAGATAGAAATTAAGTTGAGAAAATAATTGTATCTACCCTCTTTTACAAAACATAACAAAGTACCTTGCGGCACATTTTTTTTATCGTAGATTTTTTTAGCGTTTATATTTTTAACATAAATACAATTACGCCTGTATTTCTCGAAGGGTTCGGCAGAGGTGTACAATGTATTACAGGTGTATTAATTTACCAAACATAAATAGGTATTTGCCAAAGGTTTTTCATGAAATTGGCTATTAGACAGCAAAATGAGATGATATTTGACCATGAGGTCATTAATAATAATAGAAGGATTATAGTAGGCTAAATAATCGATAACCCACTATAACAGCTATGGACTGTAATACTGTACCTACTTACTTTCTTACTATCCACATCAATGTGCAGTCAACAGTACATAATTGTATCCAAAACTCAAATTGTGTCAATCGATTTTCAATTTAGTCTCCAAATAATAGAGTTTATTAGGCATTGGTGAAATTTGACAGTTTGTGATACACATGAACATTTGTATGTTTGTTCTCTATGCATTGCTAAACCATTCATCCTATTGCAATGAAACTTTAGTGAGAGCATCAGGGCGTTCCTGAGATTTATGATGAAAAAAATATATAAAAAGAAGTATTTTAACACATGCAGGGGCACAGCTAGTTTTATATAAAATGTCATTTAATCATAAATTCCTCATGGTTAGGTCAGATTTGTATAAGTAGATACTTTAAAGGTCATATTGAAGCCCATCACTGGGTCTGAATTCATATTTAGAGAGAAATAGAGAGTAAATGTCATGTGTTTTTTTAACCAATTTCAAAAAAAGAGGAGGTTCTCAATTTGGCTTTATCTATTTTTTATGTATATTCAGGTAATATTTTATACTACCTAGTAGGTAAAAACTATAGACTGCCAGTGCTATGATTCTTGCATACTTGTTTTGCTTCTGCCACATTTATACATTTTCTCATACATCGCGCCGGTTGAGAGTGTCACGAAACCTGACCTTTTTGAAGGATTTCGCCAATAAGATCGGCATATGTCCTTCTAGGGCGACCTCTACGAACGCTGCCACTGACATTCGCCTTATAAATTCCTTTCATTAATTGTCTTGCATTCATTCCATCGTCCAAACCATCTACTACCTAGTAGTTTTTCTTAAATAAATGATTTTGACTTTATTATCTATCATCATTAGCAGACAGTATTAGCATAAAAAACGAAACTTCAAATCTGAATAATTATAATTAATTTTGCAGTCCAATTCAGCATTGGTAAGATTAATAACTACAGTTATGATGGGATGATCCAATATTATTTATGATTGAAAATGTCTAAAGTTGGAGTAGAAAAACAGAGGGTTGCTCATTTAAATGTTAATGACTACTTGTATTTGGTTATGTGTCTATCTGTCGGTAAATGTCGATAGCATTTGTTGTTTCCCTATCATAGGTACCATTGCAGAGATATCTGTATCAATTTTCTGTACTAGTTGACCGTTTTGACTTGGTTTACCTATATTTTCTGACTAATTATACATATTTACACAATTAAGACTATTTTAGGTACTGTGACAATGTCATCTTGAAGAACAGTACAGTCATATCATCAAAACACGCTGAGTCAATGTTTTTGGCACACAATTTGCTTTCTTTTTTTAAAGATTAATTTATAGGTGCTTAACTAAATACAGCTATGCTATAAGCTGGAAAGATATGATTTAAATGCTTTACTTTAAATTTGCAGTGTGTCTAACCTTGACAACAAATTGTTATGTTGTATGTGTATATTAATACACTTATTACTATTATTATAATGAGTTTTTAGTAGCTGTGTATGTCCATGTGAATAGTGCATTTATAGAGCGAATTTAAAATGACATATGTAAATGTTTGATTGTGTGACTAGAAATCAGCGGCAATGGCATGCGCATGCGTCGGCTATCCTACTTGCGGTCTCCTTCGTCTGCCCCACTTCTGTATTATATGAGAAAGATGGCGTGAGATGGGCAGTTGTTTCATAAAGTAATTCTTTAGTAACACTAGTAGTATGTTTATGTTATGTAATATGTAGGTAGTATGGTTTATGCCTGGACAGTACTGGTCAAAAACATTCACCATCCTAAGATCTATATTCTATAATGGTTTGCATATTTCTATTTCATAAGGTCACTCAATAAAAATGGCTATTCGCTTATTACTGTGGCTTGTTCCAAAGTAAATTGTTATTTATTTTGACATTATCAACATAACTAACTCAGATTGGTTATATTGATCAGATATTGACCAAATTTTTATTGGAACAACTCTGAAGTATGATCTACAGATCAAAAAAAGAATCATAAAATCGATTCATAATTGAAGGAATTATCGCGTAACAAACATAAAAAAACATATAGTCGAATTGAGAACCTCCCACTTTTTGGAAGTCGGTTAAAAAAATGAGGATATTTGGACTAAAATATGTCATACACCTACAATTTACGAAAAAACAAAAATGCGATTGAAATGATTGAATTTAGGGGGTTATATCGAACGATCCTCCTTAAGTAGCTTGGACCGCGTTTGCGAATTTCGGTGGTACCTACGTGCAAAGTGTATTGGATAATTTTTTTAGATCAGTTCCTATTTTACACTTCTTGTTTCAGGTGGCAGGCGGTACCATTAAATTGGAGTTAGTCAACGACAGCTGGACAGAACTTCAAGGTGAGATAGCGGGCCCGCCAGACACACCGTATGAAGGTGGAACATTCCTTTTAGAGATAAAAGTGCCAGAGACGTACCCCTTTAACCCGCCGAAGGTAATATTGTTCTAAGGTTTTAAGGGTACCACGATTTGTGGCACGAAAATTGAAAAAAAAAACGCAGTTAGAATTAAATATAAATATGACTTTATTTTGTGAAAAGCCATATTAATAGCGTATGTAAGTATTGTAATTTACTGGGGATTACAAAATAGGCGTTTATGTTGTGTCTACTTCAAAATTTGGGTCAATTTTGGAAAAGTAAAGAAGCTACAGTATTTTGGACTATCAAAACACTTTTTTTTTTTTTCAAACATACCGCCACAAAACGTGTGTCCCGATTTAATACCCCAATTAATCGTTTTCAAGCTTAGTATGATGACGTTGTCCTATTCATTCCATTTTGGTCCTAAAAACATACATACTATTTGTATCACATTATTGCTTTGACGCTGTTGGGGTTATTATGAAGTAAATTATGTTTTCATTCTAATAATTAACTGATGTGTTATCATTGTGTTTGCAGATACGCTTCATGACTAAGATTTGGCATCCCAATGTATCGTCTGTAACCGGCGCCATATGTTTAGATATACTTAAAGATCAATGGGCGGCGGCCCTCACACTGCGCACAGTACTCCTATCTATCCAGGCGTTACTTTCGGCGGCGGAACCCAACGACCCACAAGATGCTGTAGTAGCTAAACAATATAGAGATGATATTCACCTGTTTAACTTAACCGCCAGACACTGGACTAATGCTTACGCTGGTGGACCAACCGTTATCTGGGAGTTCAATCAGAAAGTCCAAGTACTACTAGACATGGGCGTCGACGAAGATCAAGCTAGAGTTGCACTATCCACATTTGACTGGGAACTTGAAAGGGCCACAGAACATCTGTTTAGTTAGGTTTTATTAGATAACTCGGAACAGCCAGCATTAACGCCAACAATGCTATACTGTTAAGTAACTAAAATAAAATCTTGTGATTCATTTTTCTCCAATATATCGCCTATACTAACTTACATAAATATAAATAATCATTCAAACCATCTTGAAGGAATAGATGTGTAATCAATACGATAATAATTATTACTTAATATTTTTACTCATTTCACGTAACAATTATGTCGAAATGTTGTATAATAGCTCTTAAATTGCCTAGGTGATATATATTTATATGTATACATTATGTAATTTTGTCCATTTCAAGTTGTATATTATATGCTAGGTAACTGGCATAATAGATTAATTCAAGGAATTTGTACTTCAAATTCGTTTAGGGCTGAAATATTGTGTCCACTAGCTATCAGACTAAAGGATTTAACATTATTGATGAGTCTGACTTTAATCAAGAAAACAGCCTTAGTAAATTTATTTAAAAAATTGGTTCATCTTCCATATCTTGCTGTTCGAAGTGTTAGGCAAATAATGATCTTTGAGTAATATATTTTCTTTCTTTGATTCTAAATTGAAATGTGTCTAATTTTTATTATCTTTCATTATGACTTGTTTAATTCAATCAATTTATTTTGGTGTATTTATCAGGAACTACGAAAAAGCATTCTTCCAATGTATGATTGACTACCAACAACAGTAAAATATAATCAAGTGATTGGTTAGATTAGGACGTAGATATAATTATTCAATTTGTCTTTAATGTGATTTATTATATTGAAACTGACTAATTCGAGATAGAAGATCAGATAAATACAGAGTGAGTGTTAAATCGTAGGGGGATGCTATGTGATGATAAGTGTAGGCTGTTGTCTGATGGCGCCTATTGTTGTAGCGATCGAGCAATTAAATAGTAAATCTATACGCTCAATGTAATTTGTTACATGGAATATAAGTAGTTTAATTTATATCATATTCTCTGCAAACCTGATCACATTATCTGTATACTTTCTAAAATTAAAATTGTCATGTCTGAGTGGTGCTCTTCTCACACATGAAGAAAAAATACAAGATCAATCTTTCACGTGATGACATTATTACAAGAGCCAAATTGAATTCAAGCTCAAGACATCCTTATTTATCCATATTATGTAGTCGTTCACAAATAAGTTGAATATATATTAATAACTTTATTAACGTCATTGTTGGAACCCAAAATATTTAGGTACTGAAAGGAAGAAGAATACTTTGTGATCGTGGAAAATAACAAAAATATTAAAAAAATGAAACCCTATTTTCCTAACTTTCACTTATAAAAAGTAAATAAATTCTTCTGTAGTTTTTACAACTTAGTTTTGTATTGACAGCTAAGTAGAGAGCTCGTGGGTAAGGACTTAAAGTTTACAACAATACATGTAAGAAAATTCTATGTGACATGGTCTTTTATTGAGTATCCCTCAATTCCTTCATTTTCCCTTCACGTAGGTAGGTGTAGGTAAAAGCAGTAAGATGGGAATAGCATGGTCATATACCTACTTATACTAGGTAGATAATAATAATATATCAAATAAATATACAGCATGATTTAAACCGTTTAAGCGCTTAGCCAAATATCAATTACCGTGCCCCAGCGCGCGGCTACAAATCTATAAAATAATTGAGAAATGGTAAATAAAGTATTGATAAAAAAAATACGTAATAATCCCTATTTAATAATGATTTTACTTGTACCACGTAGTTAATAGGAGGAAAATAGAACGAAAGATCATACATGTTCTCTGTCGCAGAAATACGACACGAGTATAGATGGGTTTCTGCCCAGGCATTTTGGGCGAAAAAAATTAATGCCTTGGCATAAACCCATCTCTAGACACGAGCGGTAGTGGCACGGAAATATGTGTATAAGTTCATTCCGTATCAAACGCATCCACACGCATCCCACAGCCTCTGGAAAAAAGGGTTCCACATTCGGGAAAATGCAACTCCAGGCATTCATAGCCTCGGTCACTTAAGGCATCTCGAAATCAACCAGTGACAAGGCTAGAATATTCCTGGTTAATTTCTCGGTATTGGTAACCTAAGAATGTCGGTACACTTATGCTGGAAATATTGCGGACTCCAAGGGCAAGGCCTCCAAACAAAACTGGCAACGAAGTTTGGCCCGGTCGTCTAGAACTACATTCGAAATATTGTTTAGGGTTTTACGGATAATACAGTTTTTTTTTTTTTAAAGATCCGGACGTTTCCATAAAACGGAACAGCGAAAGAAAAATGAATTGGGGTCCAAAGCAAAAATATCAAATAATAGTAAGTGCCGAATGCATATTAGTTTTGAAGTCTTTCAGAAATTTTAAAATTTTGAATTTTTCCTTCTATAAAATTTGGGTATGGTATGGCTTATCCAAAGTTGGAGACCCTAGGAGGCGTAGAGAACATTTAATTTTATCGGTTATTTTAATATAGCTACATTGTCAAATTTCTCGAAAGTAGTCTGTCAATGGAGTCTAATAAATATATTTCGCACTTGGAAGGGTTCAGCACTAAGCCAATAGATCAACATTGATCTTTAAAAAAATTAGGTCTATTAAGCCTGATTTTACATTGCCATCTAGAGTGCCATCATCCAAATACCACACATTAAATTTAGAATTTACGTGACGAATAATGCGTTGAATTGCTAAACTAAAAATCATTGGCCCGAAATCCTCTTTTTAACTATATTATAATGTCATTGCCAGAGATGGTCTTGATAAAAATATTTTGAAGGATAATCTATAACACTGCCAGAGAAAACTTGTGTAATTTCGCTGAAATAATCTCACTGTAATGCTTAAAGCAGATTTCGGACTATCTACTGCAATGGGACGAATGCCGCCATCCTCATCCTTCTTGCGCCGGGTACATAGATTTTCTCCTTACAAAACCGTGAGCTTGGTCAAAACCGTGAGCTCCTTCAAAAGTGTCTCACCAGCCTCCGTGGACAAACCATCGAGGCCACCAGAAGAGCTGCTTCGGAAGGAGCAAATAGCAGTGATCAGATGTCGGGCTGTAATTACAAGTGCGTCAGAAAGAGGATCAGGAAATAAAGGGGATCGGGAAAATAAAGGTCATTTGGTGGAGAAGGGTGCTCTCCAAAGACGCAAGGGTTTCTGGAGAGCATGGTGAAATAACGGGAGAAACGAGTGATGGTGGAATTGGCAGGGTCATGGGGGCGGAAACATTACGTTCGCTACGTTCGTTCCTACGTACGTTCCCAAAAGGGATATATGTAAATACCCCGCTTACCTTTTAACAAAGCGTGCTTGAGGGCAATGGGGACATCTGACTAGATCGTTCGACGACTATAAATAGATAAGGCTCACAATTGCGAGTCCAGCGTAGAACTTTTTTTTCAACGGCAGCTGGTTAAAGTTGAACTTACTGTTTATTCACTTGATTGAGTCAAAGACTGAACTGCCATTTTTTGTACTTTACGCCATTGACCGACCAATGATTAGTTTACTCGAACAACTCTTAGTAATGAGTTCAGATTAAAAATAAATAAATAAACGTTTAGTAGGTATTTGTGACAATTACACAACAAAAAAATCGGGTAGATAGACCTAGTGCTAGCCTACTTCTAGTGTCGATGTGGCGTGCTACTTTTGGGACGTCCTGTATATAATAACTGTCGCATCTAGGTAGGTACTAATGTTTGCCACAAGCATTGAGTTTTGATAGTACCTACATAGAGACCGGGTTAAAATAGCAACTGAATATAATTATTTCACTTTGACTTATGGACCCATTTACTACGATCTTAGGACACATACAAAAGTCATATCGAAATGACGACGATCGTAGGCTGTCTCTAATTTTATTCTGACTAGTGATGTCATGTTTGTTTCTTTCCTCCGAGGTCACAATTGTGTTCGTATGAGTGTGAATGACACTGTCATTGCATCCCTGATGGTGGCCATGCCAGTGTGAGTCACACCTCGTGTGACAACAGGGCGGCTTTACGTGCTCGATATTATGTTACGAACGGTCACACATCCTTTGACTGACCGTGTAAGTGATCGTGTGACTGACTGTAGTTTAACCTTATAGATCGATTTATCGGGGTAGTTATTATTCTCGAGCCTTTGTTGTCAAATTAACAAATGAATAGAAACAAAATCACATATTTGATTATGAGGCTTCCTAACAAAAACGTTTTTATTAGGTTTTTTGTTAGTATGAATTTCCAGTCGAGCGCCCAACTTTTTAACAAAAAAAATCGCTCCTTAAACTTTTCTAGTGTTTGCGCTGGACCGCAGCCTGTTGTGTCCGTGGCGAATGAGTCCCATGACTCAACCGTAGATCCAAAAGGAAGCAAGCTGCGTTTTCTTTTGGTCGGAACGACACTGACGTACCTTGCCGCATTCCCTGGAGGCGAACGATCCATCAGGATTTTCAGTACTATAAAAAAGGAGGATGTAGACGATCAGTATCTACCTATCTTATATGTTATGGAACCCTAAAACGATCTACCCAAAAATACGGCCGTCTTTACTTTTATAAGTATCTGATCTTAACAGGCTCAGGCGCTGCGGTCGCACACCCGTTTTATAAAAGTGCTAAAACAAATACAACCTGTTTTCGGCCATATTGAATAAATTGTCTGTCCTTTCAGCAATATGTTAGCTGATGTCTCAGACTCTCAGTGTTAGTTTATTTGTACCTATTGCCGTTCAAACAAACTACTTTGTAAAACTGAATTTAGTGTTTTTTTAAAGATAAGTGGCATCTGACTTCAGAAGTATATTGAACTGTGCCTTCCACTTGGCAATAATTAGAAATGCATATGAATACCTATGCGTTCTGTTGTCGTCGCGAATGAAGGCTGTATTAAATAACTTCTAGCGCCATCTACCGGCGAATATGATGACGTGGAGCAAGGCTGGTATAGAACCTGCGAGCGGGGCTGCGCTCGCGCAGCCGCGCCGCCGCACCGCGTTAGCACGCATGAGCAAACAACGAGCGAGTAACTTGAACAACATGCCAAGCAAGGTATCATTCATCAGTCACAGTTGACGCTACTCTGTGGACGGTGCTCTCGTGCGCCCCTCCTTTATGCTTTGCTACAGTACGGGGAAGGCAGAGTGCATAACACATCATCAGAATGTGACATTATAAGTGCACTATTTAGTTAATACTTCCCTTCGTCTTCCCTAGTTACTAACGTTAACAAACTTTTTATTACTTTCTAAAACGTATTTAATTTTCCGCGTGTGTCTCGCTTCAAGCTCGCGCCAACAAACGTGTGTGTGTATAAATAAATATTAATTTTACAGTGTGTTAAGCTGTTCCAAACATGACTATATCATACGCCGGTGAAGTACCTAATGGCAGCAGTTTCGGATGTTTCTGGCGGATCCTTTGCAAGTAAGTTGAAATCGTATATGTGGAGCGTGAGGCTTTGACCGCAGGGCCGTTCTCTGCGGCCCCGGAGCCCGTAGGCACCCACTCCGGATGAAACAGCTGTTCGAAACGACATCTATGCGCCTCGTTCCTACATTACGAAATCACACACCGTTATATAGTCCGTAACGATACAATATACAACAATAGCATGACTCTTCTCGTCCATCTATTGTGACGGGCAATTTGTGTGTTTAATTTAGAACTCTGTTCTCGCTAAGGTATGTTTACCTACCTCGAAAAATAATGAAAGTTTGTTTTTAACTGCTGTTTCTAATAAGACAGCGAGGATCACAACGCTAGAGTCGACCTCGACAGGCTCGGTGATGAATGCTACTTGTAGGTACAACGCGAACTAGAATCGATTCAATGTCTGATCGCAGCTCGCTTGGCCCTGACAACGAAAGGCGGCGAAAGTAACCATGACGACGCGTGTACCAATCGATTAAAACTATTCAATCATGCAAAATCGTTTGATTTCCTTCAAATATTTATTTCGAAACATTCTATTCCGCTAATTTGCCCAAGCATTAGTTAAAATAAACTTACATAAATACAGATAGGTACATAATAGGTACTAGATTACCTAACAGACATCAAACTAATTGAGTAAAACATTAATTACCTATGCAAAAACAGTTCCAGTTATTAGTCGCATCAGGTTTGAAATAACGCACTGGATACTATAGACGTCACAAGTACCTATCTACCTACCTATACCAACCAATGCTAACACTGCAAAATAAATTCGCGTTTGGTTGAGTTTTTACTCGAGAGACGAATCTATTTGATAAAGTTTGTACATAGATAGAGTCTCTCGAATACAGAAATCTAATAATTTAGTAGAATATTGCAGTCTTATCCTAGATACAGATGTAGAACAGTTACATTACCTATATATAAGTAGGTACTTACCTACCTATAGCTGCGTCGTTTGATAATAACAATGATCCTGTCATATTCCTATCATTATTATTAAGATGTGCAAAAAACTAATTTATTTCATCATGTAGATAGAATACCGCTACAACCGAACTACTTCTATTTATTCTATTTATTAAAATGGATACTGAACGGTAAATGCAATAAGTCACAATGAAAATAAATTTGCTGTTATACCTATGCGTACTACATAAAGAAACCCGTCTGCGTCAACTTACGGTATACCTATTTACACGAAAGCACTAACTATCACTATAAGACATCCATAAACTTGTTTGTGATATGAGAACTAAAAATAATAATAGCGATATAATATTGTTAGTAACATTATTAAATTATACCTGTTGTTAACAACAATGATTTACCCGTGTATTTTTTATATACTTATCTAATATAAAATATTAAATAAATGCAATTTTCGACTAATTATTACCGCGAAATAAGTGTTCCGTATTAATTACTTAGTGATTATTAAAATGATCACTCAAATGGATACAAATAATAACTCCAATCTATTCTGAACCAAATCACCTATATAGTTTATTAATTAATAAAATTACCAGAAAGTAAATTATTAGGCAAAAGACACGTCTGTATTTCGTTCTAATTATGTAATCAATATTCTCAGTGGCTAGTCACTTATATGAAAACAAAGTTGAAAAATATAAACATAGAGAACACAACGATTATACGAATTACCAAATTCACAATCAACAGACAAAGTTGGAGTGTATTGCATTTACGAGACATTTAATTAAGCACCCTGCAACTATACGAGTACTAGAAGGTCATGGCAATTATCCAACCTGTATTTAACGACTTTGATTGTACTTATATCACCTCAAAAGAATCCAGTTACAATCCCGTGTGCAAAATAAATGAAGAGCAAGTTCACGGAGTATAACGGTCAAAAGTGGCCATCCGAACTTCCGTATGAACCTACATAGTTTCTAATTATATTGAGGCATGTAGGTGTTTATAAAAATACCACCAAGTAAACAAAATAAAATTCGCTACGCTACATGGCCAAATGTTATGAAGATTATTTAAATAATGAAAAATGATTAGAACAATCAAAATATCGTAAGAAGTCATAATTATCCTTAGTGTGAAGTCAGTTTTAAGTGGGTACTTCACTGCGTTGGATTAGTTCGATTCCGTAAATTTAAAAATGATAATTTCCTACTTTTCACAAACAATATCATAGGCATAATTACGTAATTACACAGGAAGCAAACCAAACATAAAATTTTATTCTATGTAATTAGAGGATAGATAGTAGGCACTATTAGTTTTTGGCTCTTAACCCAGAATTAACGACTCATAATCCAAGATCGATTAGGCAATAGTTTTTTGCGGACGTTAAGTACAGATTCCGAAGGTCGACTGACACTGATATTAGTAATTAGTAAGCGGTGTTCACTAGCAGACCGACCGTGGCAACTTTTGACAAGGTCAAAGAATTTCGATGATTTCAGACTTAGTATTCCGTATGCACTGGGGCTGTGCGACTTGGCAGTTTCTCAGATCATTCAAAAACTCATTTCAATGCCGCCGAAAAAGGAAAATTCTGTAATTTCACTATTAGTATTCATAGCCTTGATGGATACAACTTTGTAAGATACGGTTCAGCACAAGAAGAAGTGAAGCTTGGCACTTTCTGCTAAGTAGCAAGATATTTCACATGTCCTACGAAGGTCAGCCAAATGTATCTATAGGTGAATAGGATCCAATTAGGCTAGTTTATTTGAATTCAACAATTTCAACAAGTCAACAATTGTGTTTCTTACGTATGATTAATCTAAGACAGCGTTTTTAATATCTTTAGCTCGTATTCTTCGGTTCGGATATCGCAAACGGCGTGTTATATTTCTTTCTCGGATCAAGAACACCATGTCGGATCCACTGCGTTAGACGAGCAAGTCATACTGTGTATGAAAGTATTGTGAAATCCATATTCTTATTCATTTATTGCATTCCATGTACAAAAATATATAAAACAAATGGTGGGCTTAAATCTAGGAATCAATTATGGACCCTGTTGGGCACAGCACAGCTTAGTAGGAGAGAGGGAGACGTGTCTCTTTATTATATTATTTTGTTCTATTTATATTTTCCAAGTTGAAGTCAATAGTATTTATTATTATTATTATACATTTAATTTATTATATTTACGTATTATTTACGATTTTAACTATAATATTTTATTGCACTATTTATTTTATCATAAGTAAATCCAGTCTTAGAGTTGACAGACTAGTGTAATTCAAGAATTAACTACTAATTAAAAAGTATTTCTTGTAGCTCATCGGCTCAAGGACGTCCTTATAAAAATGTATTAAGATTACCTAATTAAATGCACATTTAGTATTATATAAAATGAGCACTGTATGCTAACTAGAAAGGTAGTGCAAGTGAGCGATAGACTACGTAAGCGTAGCGCTGGCTTCTGTGACGAATTGTATGCTGATTTCAGTGCTTCAGGTGACAGCTACGAGTATACAGTTTTCCATAAAAATGGCCGAGACGCTGACGTTCACTTCATATTACGTTCCTCGGAAATTGGATGGTTTTTTTTTTTAAAAAACTTACTAGCAATGTGGGTCGCAAATTATTAGTATTCTTGTTAACCCCTTGTGCTAAGCCTGGGTTCACGACGGTAGTGCAATGGGTGAGATTCGAACCGGCAACCACAATAATCGCAAGTCCGACGCCCTAGCCATTAGGCTACCGCCACTTCAAAGATTAGGTATACAAAACCCTAGGCACACTATGTAAGGGCACGCCACGATAGTAGCGGTAAGGCTCGTCATGGAGGAGTGGCTGGAGAGACGCCACGGCGGCGCTCTGTTTCCGGCTGATGCAGGTACTCTCAGGACATGGCTGTTTTGGGAAATACCAGTGTCGCATACGCCGGGAGCTAACGCCCGGGTGTTATTGCGTGGACTGCCCCGAGGACACCCCGCAGCACACACTGGAGGTATGCTCAGCTTGGGCAGAGCCGCGCCGTGATCTTGTCGCAGCAGTCGGTGGGAACCTCTCGCTCCCGGCCATATTTAGATCTATGGTCGGGAGCGAGAGCGCGTGGGAAGCCGCTGCATCTTATTGCGAGCAAGTTGTGCTTGCCAAGGAGGCGGCGGAAAGGGAGAGAGAATTGTCCACTACTCTCCCAATCCGTAGTAGACGCACCGGGCGCAGGAGGGCGCAGTCAGACCTCCGAACTCCATGAGCTGTGGCCTGCGGGCGGCTGACTTGGGGAATACGCCGCCCGACCAGACAATGGCCCCAGTAGGTGGCGCGCGTGCTGGGCACCTCCGCGCAAGCGAGTAGGATGCGTGGCTGAGCCTTGTCTTTTGAAGAGGTCCGAATATTCAACCGCAGCCCGTCATGGCCGCGGTGAATGTCACGAATCCCCGTGACCATAGGGCATGGAAGGTAAGTACGGTTTTTAGTCGGTAAGAGTCCGACATACCCTGCCGCTTCCCCAGAGTGGCAGACGATCCATGAGGATTTTCCGTTTTAAAATAAAGGCGCACTATGTACCTATACTATATGTCTAAGTTTTCAGTAAGTAGGTATATACTGTGTATGACGTACTTGCTGAAAACTTGAAACCATGTTTCAGTTACTCGCTTATTTATATCATAAATTAAAATTTAAGGTCTTTAAGACAATCAAATTTCTCCCTAGAATTTTTGCCGCAGTCGAAAGTGGAAATTATCGAACCCATGTCTATGGCATTCCTTGGGTTATTAGAATACGAACAGAGAAAGTTTCGAAACCGATTCAATAGAAATCGAAACAGTGACATTCTGCTTTGTGTTCATGTTATCCTTTGATTTATTCGTAACTAGAATTAAAAAACTCACGGAGTTATTACGAATACTCAGCGTCCACTGTCTTCAGAATACTCCCATATAATATGTAACTCTTGCCCTAAACAAAAATCTTGCTATCCTTAAGTATGTCTTGTATACATATATTCTTGCTTTTCTCCCACAGGGAGCAGCAGTCCGCCACTTGCTATGATTCTTACATACATACTTCTTTTACTTCTTCCACATTACACATCCTCTCATACACAGACTTCGGTTGAGTACTACGCACCTGATCTTTATGAAGGATCTTATCAATGAGATAGGCGTATGTCCTTCCATGGCAACCTCTTTCGAAGCCGCCACTGAGATTCACCTTTTAAATTTCTTTTGTTAATCTTCTTTCATTCATTCTCATCAAACCTTTTTAGCATATTCTTTTTAATACGTGTCACTACATCATCTTCTAGTTCTCAATGTTATCTTATCACACTGCTCTTCAATAATAGAAGTAGAATCCTTATTTGTATTTGCTCATAATACTTACAAGTGTTCAAATTAGGACAATGAAATAAGTTATACAATATAACGCCTTACACCTGTATTATTCGGAAGTTAAGGCTATCGAAATAGTATAATGATGATTACGTATGTAATATCAACCTCTATATCCTTTTAGGTTTAATACATGTACGAGAGTTGAATACGTAAGTTCTCTCCAACCAATTTCTGTCGGTCATAGTCCTTTAGTTCTTGGTAAACTGTTATGGCGACAACATTCCATTTGGGATATCTGATCTACGTACTACTTAGTTTTTATTCCGCTATGGGATCTGGTTACGCTATGACAATCGATTGGTAATGCATTTATTATAACATAATATGACAAATAATATAGCCTAGTGCAGGGGTCAACAAACTTTTTAGATAAAGAGCCAGATGTCGCAAAAATATCGATTTTAGGAAACTCAGAGCCGCAGTTTTCTGTTTCATGTTTTACAGTATACCAAATTTTACATAACATAACATACCATCACGCCTGTATTCCCCGAAGGGTTAGGCAGAGGCATACTTAATGTACACCCACAGTTCGCCGGTATGTTTAGGTCCCATGTTACAGGGGGCGAGCCTATAACCATTACCCGGGCACAAATTCAGACTCCGAGCTGCTACTGAAAATTTCATAGAAAAACCCCAATAACACTTTGCTCGACCTGGGGACCGAACCCAGGACCTCTAGTGTAGCAGTCGCGCTTGGGACCACTAGACTAATGAGGCAGTCGACTGCCTTATTAGTCTAGTGGTACTCGCACTAGCTTAACCCCTCTCGTTCTGGGAGGAGACTCGTGCCCAGTTGTGGGACAGTATATAGGTTTATAGTGATGATAACAAATAACTGTCTAACGTGCGCGCGTCATCGGTACATACCTATTTCGATAGGATCTTACGCAGAGGAATGTCATCTATTTACCTTTTAGGAATAAGAAATGTCATTTATTTATATTTGTAGGTACAGGAAAATTGAGGATAGAGTAGTTATTAGGTTTCACCATCATCGATCCAGTTACTGTGCCATTGTTGGGCACGAGTCTCCCTTCAGAATGGGAAGGATTAGGCTACAGTCCACCACTCTGGCCTAATGCGAGTTCGCAGAATTCAAATACCGTCTAGAAAATCTCTCAGACATGCAGGAATGCTGGTTTCCAGACGATATTTTCCTTCAACCTTTCCTTAAATTTATTTTTACCTACTATTTAATATTTTTTCCTTAAATTTGTACCTACTTACCTTTGATTATTTTAAAATTTTTTGAGACATAATTTTTTGTACCTACAAATAGAGACATCCTAAAGTTGCTAGAACTTCGTGAAAATATTATTTTAAATTTTCAGAGATTTCGTAAACCACTAGGTAAATTTTATTTTTCTGTGATCGTAATCCGAGACATTAGTCGAATTTTCATTTGAGTCGATAAATGCTGATGCTAGTTTAGAAAATTGAATTCATCCTATTCCCTATCCTATCCCATCATGTTTGTCTAAAGTAACAAACCTAATTTCCGTGGAAATAATTTTATGCGCATTTTATCGATTTTAAAAAGTAAATGTTGATTTAATAAACATGCAATAACGCAATTTTGTTACACTTCAAAAGCTACATGGATTTCTTTATACAAATCCTTTTTATCTGTAACAGTTTACTATAGACATATCATTTGAAAAACTAATCTTTAAATAATGTCCAGAAAACTGTTAAAATGTATAACGTTCCATTTAAAAGAAAGAAAATTGATAAAATTGATAAATTTTTTTTAATGAAGTCTGATCATTCTAGAAATCTATTAAATATTGTGAAGGGACAATAACATTCGCAATTTTATAACAAAACATCACATACTACCATCACGCCAGTATTCGCCGAAGGGTAAGGCAGAAGTATAGATACTAATATCTACGAACATACGACGGTGTATATATGTCCCTTATCATGTACATTTTTGACAAAGGGGGGCAAGCCAAATCCAAACTCAGAACTGCTACTAAGAATTTTATAGAAAAAACCCATTAACACTTTGATCGATCTGGGAATAGAACACGGGACCTAGGGAGTTTAGGGTAGGTACCTAGTCGTCAGTTACCTACTAAAATATAGAATTTGTGAGACTGAATATTATCAGAGGTTTGGTTACCCTTGGTGGCTTAGGAGACGGCGAAAAGATATAAGTTACACGTGCGTGGGTGCCATATTGCCATGTGTCGCTACAAGTAAATACCCTAGAATCTTTCATGAGTTTAGAAGTCTAACATAAGAATGTAGGCCAATATCCAATTAATTGGTCAATAATTCCATTGAGCTCATCCTACGATCTATTGTAATGCACCAATCTATTGTCTCTGAGGAATTAACAAGCGATGAGTGTGCAAGAATATATCTAAGGACAATGCATGTACGCACGGATATACATCTAATTGTTCATTTCATTTATTAATTAACCTCTCATTGTATTGAAAGGCTATACAATTTGGGATCAGCTTATACTGGATTTTGATAGGTTGGCTTGTACACTATGTACGTAATAAAATAAAGTTATCACACAAGGTTATATGGAAAAGTTATAATGTCAACCTCTGGCGGCTTTGAGTACTATAACCTACGCAAATGTATCATGTATACCTAATAATGCATCACCCATCTGGTATAAGTAAGTAATAGGTACTATGGGTCGTTGAGTCCCCTAATGTTTATGAAGGTCCATGCATGCCGTCGGTTGGGAGTGTTGGAACTGGTCTACTTAAACCCTGGTTTATTTTTCAAAGTTATTTAACATATTACCTTACACGCTACCACTAGGTTCTTTGATTGGATTGCGTTGTCAAGTGTGATAGTGGTAAAATAAACAAAAGCCTACCCAATATAAAATATTAAAAAAAAGCTTAGAAAACGTACCTATTTTTTTCGGGATTATTATAATATAAAAATTACTAAAAAATACCATTGATTTGTAAAACTGCGTAAATATAAACTTCACTTTTTAATCGGAATGCGCGAAACTTTTCTAAATAAGTGCCAAAAAGAAATCATCGGCTCTCCATACAACATGTACCTAACTATTATTCTAAAAAGAACGCATTTATTCTAAGTACTAAGTATATCAAACTAAATTCAATTAATCTTTGTTATTAAAAAGGTCTTTTATATATATTATATTTTATTTATACATACATAATTATATATTTATAATTTTCTGAAAAAGGAGTTAAAGAAATCAGTTTTTCTGTCTCTAAATACATAGTCAATTATCAAAACTGAAAGAAACACCTAAGCCTAATATTATCCTCGAATATTGATTCTCTCGCTGTAACGTTCCTAAAATCACGCGACTCACGGTTAAGTCATTATCATTATGCATGCAATTATACTGTTTTTTGTCTAACACCCTGACGCTAAACAAGTTTTTAGAAGCCCACATCATTCGAACCACGTCACGGCCAGCCAATTTTATTTTATTTTTGATAATAAATTCGTATATAAAGCTACACAAACCTGGTGTAATTTGTGCCTTGGTTTATGAATCTATTAGTTTTTGTAGTCAATCTATACCAATTTTTTTGGTAATCGTATTATTTTCTTTAAGATGAATTCATAACAATTTAAATTATAGATTATTAACAGTTACTTTTATGTGGAGACTGTACCTAACCATATTACGTGTGTGTCACGTTAATTAGTGGCAAGGTCGGTTGGGCTGCTGGTGTCGAACAAGAGCGCGGCGCCCGCGCACGCCGCTGCCACCGTTACAGAAACCAGATAGCTTTCTTCCTTATTTTGTAATATTACGTTTAAAACGATTTATACTTTCGCTTGCAGATGGAGAGGCAGCGTGTACAAGCTGGTGTGGAGGGAGTTACTAGCATATCTCACACTGTACTACACCATCAATTTATTGTATCGATTTGCGCTTACAGAGCAACAACAGAGGTGAGTCTTATCTTCTCTAAAGGATTATGTTCAGGAGTCAAAACTTAGTTAGCGAATCGTGCGCAGCTTTGCTTGTGTAAATCATTTGTGTAGACCATTTCCTGTGGATTTTCAAAAAAACCTTTTCTACTATCTTTCAAAAAATAATTATCCAGGCGTGCAGTTGTTCGGAAGTTATACGCGTACATACATTTTAGGGATTCATTTTTATTTATATAAATGAATTAACGTATTGCCGACCTACATTACATCACCTATATAATGAACTAGCTTTTGCCAGCGACTTCGTCCGCGTGGAATAGTTACTTTGTTCCATATGAACTTTCATCCTCTATTTCACCCCTACATTGTAGGTCGAAATTTATCAAAATCCTTTCTTAGGGGATACCTACATCATAGTAGCTATATGCATGCCAAATTTCAGCCCGATCCCTCCAGTGGTTTGGGCTGTGCGTTGATAGATCACTATGTCAGTCAGTCAGTCACCTAACGTAAGAGTAGACAAATATAATCAGAAAGCTCCGAACTGCTAAGCTATCGGGAGTTACACGTGTTATTGTGATTCAACCATAAAAGATAGACATTTGCTGTCGTGGAATATTTTTTATATAATTTTAAGGAGAACATTTCCGTCATACATGATTTCTGTGTAGCTTTAACCATTAAGGCTGCACACGCGACGGAAGCTTAAAAAATGGAGTAAGTTCTCCTGTTTTCCCCACATTTCCCTTCACTGCTTTGCTCCTATTGATCGTAGCGTGATGAAAAGTATACTATAACCTGCCCAGGAGTATGAAGAACAATTGTACCAAGTTTCGTTGAAATCCGTCGAGTGGTTTTTGTTTCTATAACGAACATACAGACAGACAGACAGACAGATAGACAAAAATTTTACTGATTGCATTTTTGGTGTCAGTATCGATCACTAATCACCCGCTGATAGTTATTTTGGAAATATATTTCATGTACAGAATTGACCTCTCTACAGATTTATTATAAGTATAGACTAGCTGCAGCCTGCGGTTTTACTCGCATCCCAAAACGGCTTCTTGAGACAAAAGGTAGAGACCTATGTCCTTCCCCAGAATGCAACCTTTCTCCTTGCCTGATTTATCGAAATCTATTCAGCAGTAAGGGCATTAAAAGGTGACAGAAAACAAATAAAAAGATTGTTAGTTTCGCATTTACAATATTGGGTATAGCTGTTGCTCACGGTTTCTTCTGCAGGATCCTTTTTTTTTCTTAAATATCAATACAACGTGTAATTATTATTATTAGGATGGAATTAATAGAAAATATTTCGTTTCTAAATATATAGGTACTGTTTATACACCGTGGAGGTTTCACGTACGTAAATTACACCCTTTGTTAACTTCTTTACTTTACTCTAAAATTGGTTAAATCAGTATGTTATTTTATTCAGTATCCGTAAAGTATATTTTTATTTTGAATATGCTTTATTTTGTTTGATTTTTAACCTCTACAAGTCTAGTACATATTTATAACATACCATCATGCCTGTATTCCCCGAAGGGTTAGGCAGAGGCGTACTAATGTACACCCACAGTTCGCAGGTATGTTTAGGTCCCATGTAATAGGGGGCGAACCTATTGCCGTTAACCGGGCACAAATCCAGACTCCGAGCTGCTACTGAGAATTTCATAGAAAAACCCAATAACACTTTGCTTGACCTGGAGATCGAACCCAGGACCTCTAGCGTAGCAGTCGCGCTTAGTCGAGTACCACTAGACTAATAAGGCAGTCTAGTGCTAGGTTAACCCCTCTCGTTCTGGGAGGAGACTCGTGCCCAGTTGTGGGACAGTATATAGGTTTATAGTGATGTTGTATTGTAAGATAGCAAATAAAACAACTCGTATATCGTTGGTACTTGGCCGACCGGCGCGCTTTTCTTTAATCAACTCACAACCCTGTTGACATATTATTTGACGGCTTGCAGCTGAGATGAAGATGCATTCAAGAATTATGGATGCATTCCCATATTAATATTTAGCAAGTGATGATGACAAATAACTGTCTAACGTGCGCGCGTCATCGGTACATACCTACATCGATAGGATCATAACCAGAGGAATGTCATCTATTTACCTTTTAGGAATAAAAGGAATAAGAAGGCAGTCTAGTACATATTTATATGTGAAATTAACTTTAATGGTTATTTTTAATGTTCGTTTTCAATGGATAGTTAAATATTGCAATAATTTTAGATAAACTGAACAGATCTAAAAAGCCCATACAGCTAAATTATTTTATTCCAATTTCTCTGAATGATTAAGGATGTTCTAAGAAAAGTATGGAAAAAACAGTATCCCTCTTTTTTGCGCTGTTGTAGTCAGATAAAAAGTACACTAATTGTTGACCAGGCTCATAATCTACGTATACACCAGATGTCATAGGAATCCAAGTAGATCTTGAGTTATAAACGAACATACAGAAATACATACATACAGACAGACAGACATTTTTTCCAAAAACCATTAATTCGGCTTCAGTATCGCTTAATTAGTCTTCTCCGACTATTTTATCCCAATTATCTTGCAATTACAGACACGACTTTTCTACAGACTTATTTTATGTATAGATGTCAGTGTACACTCACACATAAACATGTTACTTTTCGTTACGAACAATAAACTTGATGGACACAGTTAACCTATCTACACAAGCAAGGACAAAACTGCATTATTTAAAACTGTTTTTAATTAGCAAACAATTGTTGCAAACGTCTCTCTCAGTACTTTTCATTTATGAGTATGAATATACCTACCCAATATTTAGATATCAATTAAATAAATGTAGTCATTGTCATGAACATTTGAACACGGACTCCTATCTCTACGTATTTTAACAGAGATAAAGTTAATTATTTCAAATGTGAGGACCAAAAAATAGTACCTAATTGTTGTTTTTGGCTTACTTAAATAAATGTAATCAAAGCGAAAAAACTGATTCATGATTGACTCAATGGGTGTACAGTTGTACACCGATTTTTACAATTCCATTGCCTGACATCTAAGGAAATACACGCGTGATGGTTCGACCATCGAGCTTAAAAGACTTGCAAAGAGATCTGATTAAGCCCTGGATGAAGCATTTTTGAGGCAAAGAAATAAGTATATTAGGGTTACGTTTATACCGGGTAAGCTTAGTTATTCCTAAGTATTTGAATTTCAACAGATAATTATCAAAATATTTGTCAATTTTATGTTTTTAATTTTTGGTTCGTGTAGTAGTTTAGTGGGATAATTTTATTCAAATGCCTGTTACAAACAAATATGTTACCAGTACACATTTTTGTATGAAAAATAAAAATAAACAGGTGTTGAGATACCATAGAAGGCAAGGCAAAGAACTCGATTTAAGAAAAAAATATCTGGTTCTTTTTATTCTTGTAGTCATAAACAAGTTATGAATGTACAGCCTCACAACAGCACCTTAGCTTAGGAACGTTGTGATGATCAAATCAATATCTTTGAATGGTGACTTCCTATATCTACTATAAACCTTAGTTTTAAAGGAAAATATAGCTCTTAAGGGCATCGCTCAAATCCAAAAAACACCCCAGGTTTTTGTGGAATCCTTATGTGCGTTTGCCATATAAAAAATATATGTTATACTTGAGGTAAACAAATTGTATTGTTTAAAATTTTTATAAATTTGCCCCAATTTTGGATAATAATTGAAGTAAATAGGCCTTTTTTAACCTAATTTGTATTTTTTTCTCTTTAACGGCTAACTAACTAATATTAGTCATGAATTTTATACCAAAAAATGTATTGACGTTATTAACAATTTGTATTGTTTTTATTTTCTTATTTCTTTGAATATTTGGAAATAATAAAGAAATACCCGAAACCTCACTAGCAGCCCGTGTGAAGCAGCCCCGCAATGCCTGTGACTAACAAATACTAGTACAAAGACTAAATCTTCAAGGTTATTGGGCAATGTAATACCCTTAAACCATATAACCGTAGTTTTTATGTGACCGTGCCTGCTGGCAGGGGGTTGTCTCAAGCATATTCATTTCCCGGGGTGTGAAAGTCAGCCTGTAACAAGAGCATATACGCATTTTTTATTTTTATTTATTTGCACTTCCTAGATCCTTAGGAGGACTTCCCGCGAATATTTATGTCCTTTCACGTAAATTTATTTGTGTCTGGTTGTACATATGGCCGTTAGATTAACTGTCTTACCGAGCATAATTTTCCTTTTGGAGGAAGAAAATTTTCGGAAATACCAGCCCGTTGGATCGTGACTGTAGGACGACGAACTGGGCTGGTTAGTACTATCGGAAAAGCATAGGGGATAAAATAAACTAAATTGGACCATTTGATATTGTCTACAAAAGTTATTAACTGGATATAAATTCGTTTAACTCATCGTAGGTCCGGCCCTTGTAACTCGCACGTTTTTTCTTTTCTTTGAAAACCGAAAAATGTTGGTGTAGGTACTTTCCATTGTGTTAAAATGTAGTGTAAAATATATTCAGAATTGTTTCTTTCATATTCAAACGGCTCCTTCATATTGCGTTGTGTACCTATATACTCGTACATAGGTTTTCTTTCTAAGGAAATTTTGTTGTTGATACTTAAGTTCAGAAGATTGAAAAAAAAAACGAAGGAATTCGTGTTCTAGATTTTTCTGATAACGAAATATTAAGCAACTAGAAAGTACGTTTCTATAGGGGTGTGAATAGTGTTACAATATTATGTGCATAATAATATGTTTCTGGCAAAATACTACATATTTTCATGCCTGTATCACGACTGATAGTCGGTTTAGGGTGCTCTCCAAAGATTGTGCCTTATTGCATTGTTTGGTTATACCAGTTAACAAAGAAATTAAAAAAATAATAGTTAATTTTAGTATGACTGTGATTTATTCAGATACATAATGCACGAAACTGGCAGTGCTTATCCCATACTTTATCCATTTAGTTTTGGCGTCAATGAAAGCCTTCCTTGTGCAGTAAAATATCATGTGGGTAATGAAAATGCTAGTGAGTGATAAACTATTTTTTGTTACGTTTACAAGAATAATTCATGTGCACTACTATCTTGCTCTGTGTATTTAGATCAGCATCATGGCATTCGTTTGACACATTAGATATTTTTTATGCAAAAAAAACTCAGCATTGTTTGTTTTCGATATAGTACGGTCAAAGTAACTGTGCGCGTCTGAATTTGGGGTACTTAAATGTTAATATAATAAATCGGTGTAAAATACAATAATTGTAGTCGTAAATGTTCGTGACTCAGATTCGTCACACATGCATCGTCGTCAAATTCACTTATTTATTTATTTGATTTTATCTGTGCTGCTTTTCGCAACAGCTAACTTCAGATGTTTCGACAGTATTGTAAGGTCCTGTTAGGGGACGAAACGTAACGTAGTCTAGCTTCTATATTTTGAGCGGTGGTTACATAATGACAGGCCAATCAACTGATACGAATTCCAAACTTAGTTGACTTGTAATAGATCCGTAGAATGTACTACTAAAATCGTGATAAAAAGTACGGAAGTAGACAACAATATCTTGGAGACTGGTTGCCAAAATTTAATGACTAACAAGTTTTACGCAATATTTTCGGAAGAAATAACAAGGTCGTGAGGCGAGTTGTGACGTAGATTAGTTTCATTTCGGACATGCGGGCCGTGGTTCCCCGGGTCCTTTTTGTTGCAGTTGTTACTACAAATAAACCATTGACGTAGCAAGGAGTGGGCGGATTTTCCGTGCTACCTTATATGGCATAGAGCCCTACGCCATAATTTTAACATGACAGTTATAAAATTAATGATTTTTGAAAATTTCGTGGAGGGTAGCCCGTTTCAAAACCCTAGCTATATGAGACTGGTCTAACTGCCAGTCCCAATAACAAATCTGTCGATAGATTTGCTTACTAGAGATAGGATTTTGACATTAGTTGTATTGACCTTACGTCAAAATCCTATCTCTAGCAAGCAAATCTATCGATAGATTTGTTATTAGGTCTGGCCGATAGAGAAATATGAACTAGGGTGAAGTACTGCGTTTGAAAAATGAATGATACTTTCCACTGAGCAGGACTCAAACCTAGTATAATCCTTGTTTCTCGGGGCCCCTACACGGCTACGCCAATGAATATTATTTTTGTCAATGATGTTTTTCGTCTCAGATATTTCTTTTTAAATAAATAATCCTTATTGACATAATTATAGGTATATAAAGAATTCCCTGACTCCTGTTCTAGTATTCACTGTATTACAGGAGCCAGTTTGTTCCCCTTACTAATTAATGAGTTACTAATTTGTTATTATCATTTTCATGCCAATGGAAGATCAACAAAGTAAATAATCAATTTATGTATGAAAAAGAAAAGAAAAAGAAACGAGCAATGCCAAAAAAATATAAAGTTTTATATAAGCTTATAGAAAAAAAAGTATTGTGGCGCGTGTAGTTAAATTGTGTGTGTGTGTGGTATGTGTGTGATATGTGTGGTATTGGCGTGTAACAACTAAGTTGGGGTTGAAATTGTGTAACTTGAGTGCCTGTGTGTCTAATTCCCTTTTATAATATCTACTTTGTACATCATTGTAATCTAGAAGGATTTTTTTGATTTGTGTACGATTTAGTCTCCTTATATCAGATTTTTTGTTCAGCAAATTAAGTATAGATTCGAGGGGCAACTACAATGTATAGTGTTTTTGTGCGAATGATGTTTTGACCCAAGGTATAGGACAGCGAAATACTCTTTTAGATATGTTAGGTAAATTAGGCACAGTACTACTGTGGTATCGTCAAATTATTTCAAAAATGAACAATTTTCTCGTATACTAGGGTGGTTGGATGTCTAAAGGGTACATTCAAAATAACTTTTAGTACTGCACGTTGGGCTCGCTCGGCTACAATTAGATAGGTTTTACCTGCGCCAACCCATGCACATATGCAATATCTTACGATACACTCACATAGGGCCCGTTATGTCTGGACAAGGAGTTGTTAACTAGCCACTGGAGAGAAGTAAAGGTGAAATACAAAGAGCATTTTCCTAATCCTAGCAATCAAAGACGATATGTGAATGTTCCAGGTAAGTCATTTGTCAATTGTCACGCCAAGGTATTTTATGGACTTTCACAACTGCAATTAGTATGATCGATGCCTCGGTTACTGGGAAATGTTGATGGCAGGATCCAGCGTTCACAGGATCCCTTCAAAAGCCGAGCCTACGTAACAGACCTAATACTTGTGCCTAGCTATTATACATAGACCGTACATCCGTCCCTTTTACGTCACTTATTAATAAAATTTCCGAATAATATTTTTGTATAGCCATGTGTGGATCTGGCTTTCCTCTGTGACCATTGCGTCACTTGCTTGTTGTAGTTGTGTGGGTTGATCGGCTGATGTGTCCAAATTGATAATTATCATCTCCGATTGTCTGTTGGTTGAGTGGCGTAGTTAACCGGGCTGAGTTTATTTACCTCTTGGCTTGATCTGTGAAACGCAATACGTTTAAACTTAACATGTTGTTTACGTTTCAACGTAAAAAAGTTGAATAATAATGTAACTTTATTTTTCTATGTTTTTATCCTTATCAATACCTAATCGTTCAATAAGTAACGCTGAAGCATACAGGTTGACATAATCTTGACAGATTTATAAGAAAATAATGATGTAGTTTAGACTGGATTTGTACAACATGTGACTATAAAGTATTTAAGTATTTGAAAGTACGATTGTCGTAGTGGCGCATACAGCTACTTGCAGCTGAGATGAGAATGTTACGAGGAATGTGTGGTGTTACAAGAATGGACAGGATAAAGAATGAGTATGTAAGAGGGAGTTTGAATGTGGCACTAGTGATGAAAAAGTTGTGCAGTAAACACATCGTAAGAGCAAGTGATGCGTCTCTTACATATCAAGAAGCATCATGAAGAGCATGCAATCAGAATGGTTATGAGCATGAATGTGGGTGCAGGATATAAGGGAAAGCGAAGATCAAAGAAAAGATAGATGGACTGCGCGAGAGATGATACATATGGCTACTGATAGAGATATATGGAAGAAAACGTCATGGGTACTTTGCCAACCCCAAGTAAATTGGAATAAGGGCAGGAGGATGATTCAGGAAAGTTAATAAATTATTATCTGACACAATTGCAACACATCTTATTTTTTAAAATATAGCGACTAGGCTATTACGCAATTATAATTGCCATACATTATTAATTATGGTCATCAAAGTGATTGTAAATCGACTTGATTCCATTCATATGAGTACTTACCAAATTAAAATCGACAATTACTTACTCACCGCTGATATTGCGATATTATTCAATACCATAAAATATACAGCAACATATAAAACAATTTCTTTAAATTATATACTTATCGACACAAATGAAAAGCAACGATATTTTATAAATATTTCTGCGTAATTCGTGAATCATTATATCTTCATGGTACTTACTTTAAGTTTTTCAATCCTTTATTTACACACAACTTTACAAGAAAAGTGTTTCATTTGGGTTTTTCCAAGTAATTATTTAGCTAGTTTACGTATTGGTCCCTCAAAATTCTCAAAGAATTGCCACTACTATTTATATGACGTGGGAAGCCTCTGTGAAATTTCTTCGATGTGTTCAACTCTGGCTAAAGGGCCTGTTGCTGTTGCTGTTGCCTGCATTCGCATAGCAAAACTGGACTTTATCTAACCAATACGTATCTCTGAAACCCGTATTCAAATGACATGACTTATGTGTGAACTGGTGGTTAAGACCACGATCAGACGACCCATATCTGAGTAAGTTTAAATTGCCAAGCAAATACAATTCTTCCTTTCTTGTCTAAAGTCCTAGAGGCTTGTGTCCACAAACAATTCATTTGTGTAAATAAACTTTCAATCAGTCCACGTTGAGGAGTCTTTCTCAACGTGGTGCAAGCGACGTGCCCCAAAGCGGTATATTATCTCCTCTGCTTTTTTTATTTTTATACATTTGTTTACTCAAAAGCTTCAGTATGCGTATCATCTGTATGGCGATGAAAACTGTACTCTCCAGCCAGAATGGAAGATTTATCCGTCGCGATCGAAGCTGTGAACCACGATCTTGACTCAATCAGGGTCTGGGCTGATAGATTTGGTTTGCCAGTGTATCCCAATAAATGGCCAGGCTATTATTTTAGGCAGCCATCGCAATATCTGCAAGTTGGGCACTACTAATATTTCACCCATAGTCTTCAATGGCACACCATCCCTGTCACTTCTAGCTTCAAAGATCTTAGTGTTTTTTGCTTGACCCTACTTTTCCGTCGAATCGCCAATTCAAAGTAGTGAAATGGCGTCTCAAGTGTAAGTCAAAAAGTAACGGGTACCCTGCGATCTCTATAACGTCTCAAAAACTCCCTTCCAGCGCACATTAAAGCAGCGGTGTTAATTTTGGTTATAATCGACTATGTGTGCTTTGACCTGAATGCAGATCTCCTCAATATATTGAACCGCCGCACCTTCTCAACAATTGCATTCGATTAGTCTTTAATCTCCGTAAATGTGACCACGTCTCGGAATATCGAGTAAACTTGATATGGCTGCCCATTTGCCAACGCATAAATTTGAGGGTACTGTCTACTCTGTATTCTATACTATTTCTCCTAGTTAATTCTCCGTCGTACTTGTCTTCTCATTTCCAGTAGATATATTGCTTCCTTCCATAATAAACATCTTGCTTCATCTAATAATCGTCTTCTTCAATGTCTTTCTCACCACTCTGACTTTATACATTCTACCTACCTTTTCATCCAATCTGTATGTTATGGAATGCTTTCTGTCTTGAAATCCGAATGCTAAACAGTCGGCAGTCGTTTAAAACCTGTGTGTGCAAATCTTGCTGGACAAAACACTGTTAGATTCATCTCGACACTGACTTTTTCCTTTTATATTTAATACGTATCGTATTTTATGTTATATATAACTACATATTTATGGTAATGTATATATTATGTAAGTTTATACGTCTATAGTTTGAGCAAGACTTCGCCTCATACACTTAGTCCTACTCTTTTAGTGCATCTACCCTGTTCGTCTCTTCACCACCCAAAAGTCGCCTGGTACAAAATGCCAGGCATTAAAACCGCCTTTGTACACGGCTGTACATAAAGTATAAAAAATAAATAATGCATATACCTACCTAGCACAAAGAAATACCACCTACTACTTAATTAGTAGTACTAGAACATCGTGTTTAGGAGTATAACGGAATGAGTCCTGTGAATGAACCAACGACATCCACAATATATATGTACTTAGATATGTCAGAGAGTAAGAGCTATATAACAGTCGGTCGTCACCGCTATTGTCGAATACGAGTACAAAGGACAATGGGTTAAGTTCACCTCATTCTTACATCTACAGTCGCCAACTGCTATATCTACGGGTAATACCTATGTAGCTTACTTAGCCCGTTCACAGTAAATATGTCGAATTATCGACGTTGGAGACTACAATGATTACCAGATTTGGTGGATCCTGGCGATAAAATTACACTTATTTAATACTAGCTGATCCGACTTTTACATTTCTATAAAATTACCAAAGTGATCCAGTCGTCCTAAAGTGATGTTTTTTTAGGGTTCTGTGCCTCAAAAGGAAAAAACGGAACCCTTACAGGATCACTGTTGTCCGTCCGTAAGTCCGTCTGTCGATCAAGATCTCGGGAACGCGTGGAGGTATCGAGTTGAAATTAAAACCATATACTCAAGTCTACAGTCCCTTGAAGCTCTAAAAAAATCAAACTTCTAAGTTATCGTAAAAAAAGATACGGCCGTTTATTCTGCAAAAACATATATTTGGATACTGTCAAGGGAATCAACATTTTTAAGGTATTTTCCGTTGACGTAGAACTATCAAATTTGGCAAGTAGTACCGTGGTTATACTACAAGTATAGGGAAAGATCTGAAAACTATACATTTGTAATTAATTATAATATGTAGCTACAAATTTGTACGGAACCCTCGGTGGGCGAGTCCGATACGCGTTTCTACAGATTTTTCTATGAAATAATTTCTTAAATCACTTAATTAAGAGGTTTTGTGCGAAAATATCGAACAGTGCCATGCTTCGGCACGAATGGGCCGGCTCGACCGGAGTGATACCACGGCCTCACAGAAAACCGGCGCTAAACAACGGGCAAACGAGCAGACGCGAAACATATACAACCCAAATCGTCATTTAGTGACGAGCTCCTCTGCCTCCCTTCGGGGATATAAGTCTGACGGTATTTTATGTTTTTTTTTGTACTTACTGATGCTGCTGACGTTAGTTCAAAATAACACTGTGGCACCAAACTTAATAAGTATGCATAATTGCAGACATTCGTGCAAATATTGCGTTAGTCATTCCGTAAATTAAGCTCCGGAATTTCCCCTGAAGGTAGGACGATTCCTTTGTGCTATTTTCAAATGTAGTTGACGGGATTAACTGTTGCTCCAGTCGTAATAACAAACTTTTCACAATTAAACAAGTAACGTAGTAGGTAGTAGTTACTTAATACGATGACACAAGGGGTCTTCCTCAAACATAAACGAAAAGGTTTGAATTAAATATTGTGTAAAAAAATATTGAGTTTTTTTATTGATTATGTTTATCAATTCTTCAAATAAGTAGGTATTTAATAAAAAATCAAATAATAAAATAAATTAAAAAATATATTTCATATTTATTTACCCGCAGTTTCACTCACGTCCTAAAAAGATTAATTAACCATACTATAAGTCCGATTCTAAGCGGCGTCTCAAGATGAAACATCCACCAGATTTTAAGTTACACCTCTAGCAATAGATACATCGGTGAAAACTGCATTCAATTCCATGTTGTAGTTTTTGCGTGATGCGCGTACAATCATACAGACAGAAAGACAGACAAAAAATCTAAAAATTGTTATTTTAGCTTCCAAAGACCCCCATATTAGTTTTTCTTTAATATTTATAATGTACAGACATCGGCCTGTTACAATTTTATTATAGGTATATAGATGGCACTATTAGGCATTTACACAATTTGCTAAGCATTTTCTATTATATACCTACATACATATTTTATTGTTTTCATTTCACGGAAAATTCTGTTGGTTAAGATTAAGAAACACTTATGTAAATACCTACATACACAAATTTAAATGGCATTGCGCTAACAGTCTCTTTCTGTAACAATACTATAGAGGTACCAGACACAATAAATACATCAGAAAACTTGTAAAATGACTAACTTTATTGCCGGAAACATTGTTGACAATCACACTTATTAGGTGTTGTCTGATTTTATAGTGCATGTAAAATAACCTATTATTATATAGTACAAGTAATATAATACGTAACTCGTTTATTATAGTCGGTTAACATGTATAGTAGAGCCGAGACACGTGCCCAACACTAGGACAGTTGGCTTTAGAAATTACTTACCTGTTATAAACAGCAATCGTAAACTCATTGTACAGTCAACAGCTCATCAAGTTACCACAAACTGTAAAATTTCTCCAATGGATAATAAACTCTATTATTTGGAGATTAAATAAAAAATCGATTGAAGAAATTTGTCATTTTTAAATACCTGATATATAAAATAACTATACGCGCTTGAAGTTCGCAAGTGGCAGTGGTAAATTTTAATAAAAACTCCGTGCAAAGATAATTACGGTCGTCAATGTGCCGCATTCGTTTTTGCACAAGTAGTGATTTGATCTGCACGGCTAACTTCAGAATTGCACTATTATTTCGTCCGTATGTGCCTACTGTTGTTCAAACCTGTTATCTACTACGTACGCACATAAATCTAGAAGAACCTAGTATTTTTTTAAATTTTAAATCAATGTAAGTAATTATTGAAATCAAGTTTTCCATACTAGCATTAAATAATTGATGTTTATGACAATGTATAAAAAATAAATCCATTGAGGAAAACGATATTATGATAAAATGAATTTAACATGAGAATCTTGATTGACTGAGAAGTTTTTTCATATTATGATCTTTACAACAATTTATGATATTTACCCGACTTATTTTTATGGAGCTATACTTTTATTGAGTTATTCCCAGAGGTCCACGATTCTATTGATAATCTTTTCCCATCGGGTTCATGAAAAAATTATAGATAATAATGTTTTATTCTAAATGAATTCCCAACGGGTTCACGAGATTTATCCAAAGTACAGTAAGTAAAAACGATTTCTTGTGTAAGATAAAATAATATTTGGATATTTTAGTCGTAATTTTATTTTTTAATGGTTACGACAATTCATGTGATACAATACAATACATTGTCTTATAGTTCATAGAAATATTAATCATTTATCCCTTAGCCAAGCTTTTTATTGCTGACTACCAAATATCCCGTAATATAGACCCGTAGGGAAAGAAAATATTTTATATATTAATCTTGGACACATTGGGAAGTAAAGTACCTATAAACACTTTTGGAGAACAATAGACTCGTGGACCTCTGGGAGCAACCCCTATAATTGATTGCAAATGATTTAAAAGGTTTTCTGTAGAATTTGATGGTCAATTTAGACCGGAATGATCTTGTTAAGCTATTAACGCTCCCACAGCGTTGGCTTAAGGTTTTCTCTCCCTTCTCCAACAGAGTCAGAAAGCTGATGATAAGGAAGTAAGTTAACAATACGCATGTGCAGTGAAAGTGACACAAACAATTACCTACATGGATTCATGAACACGCTGAAATAAGTACTAATTTAAACAGGATGTTACGCGATTTGGGAAATACTCACTTTTTCATGCATTGTTTTATCTAAGTATAATTTCCGCAGCGCCTCTGTGACTAAGGTCGTTTTAATTATTTGGTTAGGGTTAGCGAAGAATCGATGGAAGTACATTTTGAATTCTTTAAATTAATAAATTTATTAAATTTATACATTCCTGTACATTGCGTGCCGTAAGTAGGGACATAAGGCGGTTATATAGGAATTTATGGCTAAGTAATGACTGCCTCTAGTAATCCTGTGTTATTGGGTTGTTCTATGAACTTCTCAGTGGCTGCTCGGAGTTTGGGATCTGTGCTCGGTTAATGGCAATAGCCTCGCCCCCTCATCATATTAGCAAATAGAAGTCCACTGTTGAACAAGGGCCTCCCCCAAAGACTTCCACAGGGACCGGTTATATGCCGCCTACATCCAACAACTCCCAGCGACCTTTACGAGGTCGTCCGTCCATCTCGTTGGAGGTCGTCCCACACTGCGCGTTCTCCTCGCCCATTATTACATGGGATCTGAAACATACCGGCGAACTGTGGGTGTACATTAGTACGCCTCTGCCTAACGCTTCAGGGAATACAGTAGTTATGGTATGTTTAATGACTATGGCGATCAATTTGGTCTGTGAGGTTAAGTGAGGCTACGGTCAATTTACGGATGGGTGATCATTCTTAGTACATCGGAAACCCCTCCGTACCTTGAAGAGTATTTCCCGGTTGTCATACGAAAGTCTATGACCATCGTTGCTCGTAGTCAGATTCAATAAATCTATCTTGTGTAGCGTGTATCAAATCACGAGGGTCCGACTAACGTCACTAAAAGACAACGAGAGAATCAAATACCGAAATAAGAAAGACAACAAAAAAAAACAAAAACGCAACTTATCTGTTATTATTTAGCCGCATAAACTGGGACCCGAGTACCCGACACAAACGTAGTTGAGGTAAGGACTCGGGGGATAACGGAAGGTGCACTGTCATGATGAGGCATGTTAGCGAGCTTTTTCTTTGAGCTGTTCTCATCTAAACTAATGTACCTCTACTTATAATAATTACCCAAAATATAGGTATCTATATTTACTCAAAATTTTAACACCAACCTCAGCATCAACATATTGAACTTCTGTTTCTCTTATAAAAACCCCTGATATTATTTTTTCTTAAATATCTCCTATGTACAGATATCAGACAGTTACAATTTTATTATATTCTGGATTTTCAGTATAATGTAGAAGTAATCAACTGCTGCACAGATTTCGGTAAAATTTAAGGAGACAGATTAGAACATAAGGGGACGGAGTCGCGGGTAACAGCCAGTAAGTTATATTTGGTACTTACTTACATAAAACCTACTTGCGCCGCGGTGGACACTATCAGTTAGTAATGAATCATCTTTTTATAGCTCCTTCATGACACAGTGAGTCGGCATTGTTGTATATTTTACTCCTTGGATCTCGTCATTGGATAACATTTTAACATGTTACTTCACAGTCACGAATAGTGTATAAAATAAAATTAAAGGCCACTAAGAATATAGGTACAAAATTTTTGCAATAGTATCTACGGAATGAGATGCGCACGAGTTTAATAAATTGTTTTCAAAATATTGCTACATTCAATGCGCATTGCTATAAATTGTGGTGTATTTAACTAAAGAGTCCGGCGGACCGAATTTCTCTTATAAACGTAATACCTAAATAAATCGTAATTCAAACACAATTTAATCAAATCGTGTTATTGTATTATTCGGATTCGGATACTGTTAATCTAGTTTCCTACGTTACCATTTAGTCCAAAATACTTCACTGGAAATAAATATACCTAAGCGAAAACAATTTTTGATAAAATTACCAAGTTTTGAATGATTTTTCAATGTTTTATGTCCAGTGAAGTAGTAGTAGACTAAATAGTACGGAAGGAACCTAGATTGACGGTATCCAATATATAGAATACAATACAATATATATATATAATCTATACTTATAATAAATCTGTAGAGAGGTCAATTCTGTACATGAAATATATTTCCAAAATAACTATCAGCGGGTGATTAGTGATCGATACTGACGCCAAAAATGCAATCAGTAAAATTTTTGTCTGTCTGTCTGTCTGTCTGTATGTTCGCTATAGAAACAAAAACCACTCGACGGATTTCAACGAAACTTGGTACAATTGTTCTTCATACTCCTGGGCAGGTTATAGTCTACTTTTCATCACGCTACGATCAATAGGAGCAGAGCAGTGAAGGGAAATGTTGGGAAAATGAGTGATTCATGAGAAAGGTTTCAAGCTATAAAACATCACGCTACAACCCTTAGGAACGGGGCAACGCAGGTGAAACCGCGGGCGAAGAACTAGGGAACAAAGTAACTATTCCACGCGGACGAAGTCGCTGGCAAAAGCTAGTATAGAATAATAACATAATTTTATAGAATATTGTCTGGATTACGATTTATTTTGGTATTACGTTTTTGTGGGCAATTCAAGCTCCGCCAGACCCTTAATACCTAATATTGATAGATATCTACTTTCTCATAAAATTATGTTGAAAGTAGGTAGCTTTTAGAAAAAGAAATACAAGAAAAATTCCCTGAATCGGTCCCTGAAATTCATAAACTTAATTCTGTAACGTCAGTGTTGGTTTATTGTAATAAAGTAAATATTAAGTTCTACTGAAGATAAGATGCTAATTAAACTACAAATATTAAATATAAGTTAGTCACTTGGTTTTCCAACAATATTTTAATTGTCTGAGGACTTACCTGTTTGCCTTAAGGAAATATAACAAAATGTACCTACTTAGGTAGGTACGTCTTTTTATTCATTTTAAAAGCATTACAACTACTTACCTACGTATTATATCACCTATGTATGTAGGTAGATTTTATGTATATATTTTATTATGTAGGTAGGTAATTGATTTCTAGGTCGAGCAAAGAGTTATTGATATTACTATTCTCAGTGGCAGCTCGGAGTTTGGGATTTGTGCCCGGTTAATGGCAATAGGTTCGCCCCCTATTACATGGAACCTAAAAATAACGGAGGGGTGTGGTACATTAGTACGCCTCTGCCTAACCATTCGGAGAATACAGGCGTGATGGTGTGTATATATAAAAATCAAGTGCCGTATGTATGAAAGATTGAAAGATACCTAAGTATCACGTGAGAACGACTCGACTGACTTTGCAGTTTTTTGTTTGTTTGTATGAAAGAAAAATATTTGAAAATCCTTCGGAAAAGTCGGAAGTTCTGGTTGGGAAAATTAACGCAGGCGAAACTGCGTACGAGTTGCAAGTTTTAAAGAAAATCAATAAGTTCTTATAAGTGTTATGGCTAGTTTATTATAATCAAGTCACCTTTATTTTAAGATATTAATTAATTTAAGTAAATTAGACTCTGTATTTATAATAAAATGAATCCATTAGACTGTCAAGTAACAGTCAATTAGTCATTTCATGTAACCGGACTTGGATGTACCAAAAGCATCGTTATTTTTAAAGTACTGTAACGTTTAGATATATCTAATGATTACTTGTATTTTCTAGATGTAATTTTCGTTTAGTTACTTAATCGTCCGGCGGACCGAAATTAATCGTAATTCAAATACAATTTAATCAATTTCTGTTATTATTCGGATTCCAATACCTTTAATATAGGTTACCTACTCTACAATTTCGTCCAAAATACTTCACTGAAAATAAATGTCCAAGTTCGAAGGATTTTCCCGTCTTTTATTTCCAGTGAAGTAGTAGTAGGTAGGTAGACGAAATAGTACAGTAGAAACCTAGATTAACGTTATCCAAATCCGAATAATAACATAATTTGATAAAATATTGTCTGGATTACGATTTATTTTGATAATACGTTTTTATGGACAATTCAAGCTACGCCGGACCCTTAATCCAACACACAGACAGACCTCTAAATGACTAACCCAGACTTTATACACTATATGGAACTGTATACCTATATATTTAAATACCTACATTATTATATCATTATTATAAATAATCATTTTATTAATCAACTTTTATAAATATTTACATAAATGTCCGAAAACTTAAATTATTACATAACTTATTAAATAATGTTTACGAAATATAAAACTAACAAAATATATGCCGTCAACTAATCAGCAAAATTCGAATCATAATTCAAAGTCAATGGAACGTGCTCTGGATTCGAACCCAGGAACTTTGACCACCGTGTTTCACTGCTATAAATTGAATTTTGTGTGTTCAGATTATGACGTCAACAATAGGTACAGTGCCATCTATTATTGAAAATGTGTACTAATTCTAACTGCGTAATGGTACGAAATATACCTAATACGCAAATATTTGAAGACCTTAGCTAATTGATATTAAAAACATTAGGGTCAATTCACACTGAGACGCGTGGCCGTCCGCGGCTGTGCAACTGTGCACGGCCACAGTCTCGTGTCGTGGTATCTATTAGCACAGTTCATAGAATAATTAATAGTGATTTACAAAAATAAAGTAAAAAACTTTTAACGTAACTGCTCGCCGCTTCGCTGCTGGCTGCTATCTCAGTATGTGTTGAGCCTTATTATATTGGCATTGCTGAACAAATTAAGGCTAGCCGAAGGTAGTGTGAAGCGTGGGTGAACGCGTCAAAAATATCTATCATAACTCGAATTCGTAGAAAAAACTAGTTACATAATATAATGTGTATTTTGCTAGATTGATTTATCATATAAATATTAATAAGTATTGGTTTGTCCGTCCTCTATCGGATGAATGGTTCATCCAATTACGATCTTTGATCCGTTTTTGTGTGAGTTCTCGCGAAGGTTTAGGTACGAGAAAAAAAGCATTCATCCCTTATGATGACAGTTTGTATATAGTGAGCGGCAAATAACTTGAACAATTAATAAAAGGGATGGCTAATGCAACTTAGTGGTACCTATACTAATAGGTATGTTTTAGCCATTTCTTTTTTATTTCGTATTTTTTATGATTGCCGTGCCTATACGCCGCTCCGCTGTAGTGTGCCCACGAAGGTTTTTGAAAAATGGACATTGCAAATATTGCACGTTCATAATTATGTACAACGCATCAAAGGCACAGCTAGTAAGAATTAAAACCTTCTCCTTGTAAACTTTTTACCTATGCTTGTTTTTACCCGATTTATTTACAAACTTAAAAATATTGAAATAGAAATAATAGATACTTAATAATTCAAGCCTGTCTATCCGCATCGTAAGTCATTAAAATGAGCTACACTAACACTCGATACTAGTCGACTATGTGAAGTTTAGATAGTAAATTAGTTAATTAGTAGCCAGTGAATTAAAAGTTGGCATGAATATCATCCTGCACGTACCCTAGGCGGAGATAAATGATCTTGGTAGGTACATAAGTTTTGTTTGGACCTGTTGCACTGGTTGTACGTATACTTTTTTACATTTTATAATTATATTATATTATAAAATATATTATTTAAACTATAACCTGCCTAGAAAATCCTCTTTTCAATGAATGATTAATGTTTAAAAAAACTCTGTCTGTCTATCGTAGTTCCCAAATAAATGGATTACGTTTCTTTTTGTTTGAAAGATGACTTGATTAAGAGTGTTCTTTTAGCTTAAAAAAAACTATTTAAAAAAATCTGGCTATCCGTTTAAGGATTATCAGCTCTTTTTTAGTTCATGAAGGGATGTGATCAACTTTCACATGTCTGATCGATTTGACATTTAGTGTCCTGACAGACCTGACTCCTGTTACTTCAATGACATTGCAACAACATGGTAACCATGACTTGATGCTGCGGTGGCTTTTTAAATATAAAATTTAATGTATTTCTTTTTGTCCATCAGATTTTGAAGTTTAAAAAATGTCGTTAATGTCTTGCATGCAGTAAATCAGTTTATTTTTTATCTTAATGTTTAATCTGTCTGTAAATTAAAATGCTACAAGTACCTGTCACGTTTGTTCTTGTCTAATAGCGTGCTGTCATTTATTGCTGCGAAAATAATTTTCCTCAAGTCCTACCGAGTATTGCGCTGTGCAATTTCATACTGTGCCACAAATGTATGATTAACGTGTACTTCAAGCAAATGCGAATAGCTAACTGCTAATAATAATATCTATCTTTGGAGCCCTTCTTACCCTGTTCCCGATACTGGTGGACTTTTTTATATTTTTAAACTTTTTGTAAAAATAATTAAATAAGGACTTACTTAATGCGAATAATAACGGTCTCGGTCTTTACGATTACTCAATATTAAAAAAAAACATGACATACTGTATAAATGTAAAGGGTCGGAGGGGTAGAGAGAGTCTAAATAAAAGATGGATGGATTGTTTGGATGGATGAATGAATGGAAAAAAGGACATACTGTGCCGATCCCAATTAAATTAGAACAAGGGCAGAAAGATGATAATGATGAAGAGATACCTACAATCATAATATTATAATGTAGGTATATAATATGCGAGCTAAAAGTTCCGGGCAATTATCATATACCTAAGTATGCTTTAAAAACCCATTTAATTAGAAGAAATGATGTTCTACAAAAGATGTTCTGATCAGAAGGGTAATGCATAAAAGTCCAATCCAGTTTCAAACTTTCAATGTAGGTAGGTATAATAAAAATATAGGGCCCCATATCTGTCCCGCCGCAAAGACGGCCTTGGGCTGCGGGCTTAGGGTCGTCAGTCACCCATTGCACTTGGCCCTCGAGGAGGGAGCGATGCCACCACTATGCGGAAGGTGACAGTGGTGGTGATTTTAGTCGGTATTCTGGCCACCTGGCCGGAGAGCCCGATACAACAGTCCCGCATCCCCGAAGCGGGGCGGCGGCGGCGGCGTGCATAAGGCGCATTTCCCCACCCGGGTAAAAAAAAAGTTATAAAGAAATTACATATATGGTAGTTTTTTAAATTAACAATAAACTTCTAACGGGAACAATTAAAACTATTATAATTAAATCATAAAATCATCACCGAAAAATCATCGAACGTTGACATTTTAACATGTGATTGTACCACCTACTTACTAATGTTAAATAACTTTCCCGAAAATAGATTATAGAGAATAGATAGACCAAATTAAGTCAATGAGCTGCGTTAATACCGTAGCTGTTTAGTACCTAATAACGACATCATGAAAAATTTTAATTAAAAACTTAAAGAAAATATCGTATCTCTGGAAAATTTGACAATTAAGTTGAGTACCATGACATAATAAAGGATTTTACACTAATTATTATAAATAATCAACCCATTATACGATCCCATTTCTGGGCACGGTTCTCCTCTCATAATGAAAGGGATACTACTACTACGGACTAATTAATTACTAGTCGCTCGCTAGTATTTTGAATTACCCTTTTGGTAATCACTCACTGCTAATTAATCAGCAATATGTTTTGTCAACAGGATATTCGAGAAAGTGCGGCAGTATTTCGGTGCACAAAGCGAGTCAATCCCCATGTCATTCGTCCTGGGCTTCTATGTGAGCCTAGTGGTCAAGAGGTGGTGGGAGCAGTACAAGCTCCTGCCCTGGCCTGACACGCTTGCCCTCTTCATTTCCGCGGGAATACCTGGAGCGGTTAGTAAAGTAAAGACAAGTATTCAATTTATTTACCTATCTACTCTTTCCCAACTCTTCATAAACCTTTCTAAAAACTAATTTAATATTATTTGCCATGGCGAAATCTGCATTTTCTACCTACTTTATGCGATTGAGAGCTGCAATAAAAGCGAATTTCTGTATACATGTTTACATAACCACAAGTTGATAACATGCATGAATTGGTTTCATTTCTGTTTAGAATGAATGCTAAATTTCTGAAGAATGTAGAAAGCACACCTTTGATTTCACTAATTGATTGAGACTTTATTTACACTAAACTAAATACACTAGGAGTCTTACAATCATTCCATCAACGTGTTTTTGGAGTGCGATTGTGCACTCGTGCCACGAACTCTGAGTCAGCCGTTTCCTCATACAATTTGCTATGTTGAAACATTGATTAAGTACAGTTTCGCCCGCGCTCTGTAACCACTGACTATGACTAGCATGATAACAGTGTAATTTCGTCGCTAACTATAAAAGTCATGAAACTTTTTATTAAGTATTATTTAATTTTACGCGAATAAAATTGGATCATTTATTATGCAAATTTCACTCTATGTTATAATTTGCCAAAATAATTTAATGATAATGAATGCATCGCGAATTACAGTACAAGAACTGTTTGAAGTCTTCCAGTTGATAATGTCTACAAAAATGCAGATTTTCCCAGCAATAGAAACAATCGGGAAGCAACTACAAGGTAATACATGTTAATGATGGAGTTAATTAAATGTTTTTATATTGTGCCGTTGTAATGTTATTGTTGTCATTATATGAAGACTATAAGTGTCTGACGCACGCGCACGGTCCAGCACACTATTGTCGCTTTTCAACCAACTGTTTTTAATAAGCCACGCTGTGCACGCTACGCGTTTTTCCGATACCTTGTAAATCGGTAGTCCAGCTGATGTCTTTCTATCCATTAAATCTAAGTAATGAAATGAAACACCAAACAAATACTTCAATTGTTTGATATTTCTCTGTTTAAAAATGTCGTTATGTAAATAAAAGTGATGTTATCCTTCTTCAGAGGTCGAATCAAAATATCAAGAGCCACCAGCTAGCCGCTATTAATCAATCTAAATAGTTGTAACCTGGTATTGTTTGCGTTTGACAATCGTCATTTTAAAGTCATCTTTGCCACTTATTAATTTGCGATTGTTCCTATTTATTGACAGAGCATTTTAATTGGATACTTAGCGTTGAAGGTTCGTGTCTGTATTTTTATTCGCTAATGTCTTAACCTTGACCACAATAATGTTACTTTGCACTGATAGGCAGCGAACACATTATCCGATTTATTCGACGTGTGTTTTGCATCAAAATGTCAACTAACAACAAGTAGAAATAGGTACTACTATAGCTTATGTTTTCTGAAGCCGTCGCTAAACATAAACAATAACACGTCTGTAGTATTAATTGTTATCATTATTCTATTTAACAAAGATGTAGGTAGGTACTTGTAAAGAATGGAAAACTAAAAGATGCGCGACAGACGAGCACCAGTTTGACAAAAACTTTTCGCTTTAAAGATTATTTTTACTGTTTTCAAATGTATAGAAACAAAGAATTAAAGGTGAAACTTGTTTAAATGGACCAAATATTTCAGGGATAGCCTCCGGGTTCCGGCTCCTCTAAGTAAATATTATCACATCAGCCTGTTGCAATTAGTAAGAGCGAGCCTAATCGCTGAACTAGGAAACTCAGAACACATCATAAAGTTTTATTACTAAGCAAATCAACCTACGCTCATACTTCTTTTTTTGTTAATTAATATTTAAACTTAGGTACCTGTATGTATTATGTATATAATTGTACCCAGTCGTTATAGATTGGCACCACACAATAACTTCACAAAAATAATATTAAAACGGGTGATATTTGTTCAGGTCCTATACATATCTATACTTACAATTAATTACCTACATATACCTAGGAGATATAAAGTCATTGTAACTAACTAATTTTTCTCCACATTATATTTGTCTATAATTTGCATAATTGCGTAAAGGTATTTTCTATTTACAATACGTTTATCTGTTTTTTAAAACATTCACCGGTATAACTTTTGCGTCATAATTTTCAATTAACTTTTCACAGTAAATAGTAGTCTAATTAAATTCAGTGACAAGCTTTTGAAGATTTTTCATAAAAAATATTACATAATTATAAAATATGAATTTATATACTACATACATAACATACATAAGGGAGCGTGCACGACGAAGGCTCTGTCAATTCTAAGACAGCAAAACAAGTTAAATGGTGTAAAATTCTATTTCTTTTTACTTTGCTGTAAAAAACATTATGTCCTTAAGTAGGTATGAATTTCACAAATATTTGGCAACTACTTAATAATTTGATTTGTATGCTAAATGTTTATAACATTGACAACAACACGATGAGAGATCCGAACAGTTCTTTACCATAAAATATACTTACCATAAAACCGTGGATTTGTCGCCTTAGTTGAATTACCGGCTATTTCTTGCATGGCTATAGGTCAAACTGTGTTTCCGAGGTGGTATTCTTTGTATATGATACACTAGATACACGTTCGTCTATCTACAAAAGATGATAGTGAGAACAGTAATAATAATAACATAACCTCCGTCTCTTCTGAACTACCTGTTTCATTATTTGATCATAATCTTTGGCTATTGTTTCTCTTTATTATTCATCATAATAAGGTCGAGTTGTCCGTAGTTATTTGTGTCGTTAGAATTTTCCGAGTGAGGCTTTGGCATTTTTAATTGTTAGTGCTTTGTTTGCAAATTACCAAGGACCAATGAATGTTCTGTTTTTTATGTATAAGAATATTATTTTTATTGTTTTGAGTATAAGTAGTAAAAACACACAACATTAAGTAGCTATTTATACGTCTTACTAAAAACGAAATGTTCAAACGTCATCATTATTGTTACAATGCCTAGAAGTTTCCATGGTTTCAGCTTATACTCCTAGCCTCCAGTTTAACCAGATGAGGCTGAATATCAATGTTTTACACAAAGCAACTGTCCTCAGACCTCCGCAACCCTTTTTTCTGGGCAATACCGATACGAATAAACTGGTTGTCAGGCTTATTGGGCTTCGGACTACCACTAACGATTGTCGTAGGTTTTCTTATGACTACCGGGATCAACTGCTTTCCAATGCACCGAGGTTACTTGATGTGTGAAGAATGGTCACCAGCCACAAACTCACCGCGGCAGAAAAGTAAACCTATAGCAGCGATAGCCAGGAAACAAATTAGGTGTTTTAAAAAAATGTGATCTATATATTTATTTAATATAAGTATTTCATGCTATTGCGGCAGTATTAAATGCTGATAGTAAACAGGATGGTCCGAAGGCCTACCTCTATTACATCCGTATCTTAATTAATTACTTATAATCTGGGAGCCTACTCCGAAAAATTAATTAGGTGCGGAGTTTTAACTGACAGATAGTGCGTTTTGCCTGTCTCGCACAACTGTTTATACCTCGTGATAGAACGGGGTAGAATACAGTTCCTCACTACCGTTCAAATCGGCATCTCGTAAGAGGCGAGTTGTAATATCTGACTTGCTCGGTGGTAAGTAGGACCTCTTGGGTACTGACTGACTGGCGACCACCCATACGTTGGAGTCCGTCGTAAAGCACTTTTGTGTATATTTTGATTTTTGCGCGTGAGAGCTAGTTCCTCCTCGGTTCCTGCGGCTCTGGCAGTCTGCAGTCCGTAGAGACTATTATCTTATTACTTATCAGTTTTTGAAATAGACACAACATTAAACGTTAACCTTAAACGTGTACGTTATGTAAAGAACTACTTGCTCAACAATGACACCAATTGCCACGTTTTTACGTTCCATTTTAATTAGTAATGGAAGGAGCCACCAAGCAAAGGTTATGTCATTGTGAAGCACAGTGTTGATAAATATAATCTGTGTTATTTTCACGGCGCGAAAAGAAACAATGAATCTCGTGAACCAAACATCCGCGCATGACAGTGCGACCAACAAAAACGCTTTGGAACCGACAATTCAATCGTGTAGCTACTGCACCTACCTTATTATTGTACTTTTGACGACAGAGTCAATTTATACACAGTCATTTTTGCACATAGTAGCAATTGTGCTGTGTACTTGCGTGTAATTCGCAGTTGTTTATTTACGTTTCATTTCCGGGCTTAGACGTTGAACACCAATGTACTAACACAGTCAGGTTTTATTGTATGAATCCAGTTTTACTAATGGTGTGTGCCATAAATAATAATAATAATTCATTTATTTTCTCTCCACAACATAAATTATGAAATGGTATTGGTGCTTACTTAAATAGGTAACGTTGTGGGAGACTGGTGCCCAAAGTAGGCAAACGCCTTTATTTTAGGTTATCATGTCTCCACTCTAGGAATTTAGTTTGACAATTTAGTGCGTAAGCTAAGGAGAACAATTATGTCATACGTACATTGGGAGAAATACATTATTGAATAAATTTAAAATACAATACAAAGGGCCACTTGCACTAACTTAATATTGGTCATTGCAATAGGTCCCTACTTAAAAGTAACTGAAAAATGTGTGTATATAGGTATGTATGCGTGTGTGTGCGCGTGTGTGGCGTGGTGTTGTAGCTTTTCCGTCATGTCACAATTTAGTGTCAGAAGCCAGGTCATAATTTTATCTGTGCAGGCATTCTTTGTTAACGGGTATATGTCTAGTTATTTATTAATCTATCTATATATAAGAAGAACCTGACTGACTGACGTATCACTGTACAGCCGAAACTACAGGAGTTAGATCCCTGAAAGTTTGCATGCTGGTTCCTTTTGTACTCTAGACGAGCAGTAAAAAAGGAACTATGTAAAAATTACAAATGGTACTTACAGCTCACAGTCATTCGCTGTTGACATTTTGTTTTCTTCCTTATAAATTAGACAACACATTCATGTTAATTATGAGACCTCCATGGTGTAGGTACAGTGGGCACAGTAAGTACGCAGGCGAAGCTGCGCACGGGAAGTCTAGTTTATTATAAAGGCAACCTCCAAGAAAACAAAAAAAATTTGTTGATAAAATGTGTGGAGTGGCCAGACTAAAAAAGGTCGACCGGATTAAAGCGTGGTTTATTGGAAGATGTGGGACTATATATATATGTCAGGAGTGTGTGTTGTTTGGTGATGAAGTGTGACCCTTAGGTATACCCAGACTACCCTTAGGTAATGGTTATTGATGAACACCCAGAATATCTTTTATGTATAGTTGCCATGTAATATGGAACGAGCCTATGGGTAAAAATCCAATGTTTGAACTACTGCCGAGAATTTTTAGCCGAAAATCCTAATCCGTTCGGCTTGGGAATCGACATCACTACTAGGCCAATGGGGTTACCTTATGGGATCAATTATTTGTCAACAAGTCTGTATCTACGTATCAATTTCCTTAAAAATACATTACAATTTGTTCGGTTAGCTGTAAGTTGATACTTTCCATGTAAAATACCTAAACATTTACTCAAGCTAACTACAGTTTAGTAGATATTGTTGTGGCATCGTAGCCCCAATTCTTAGCAATTATTTTTGTATTGCAGTCTCACGGAATGCTACGCAATCACGATTTGTGCACAGTAAATAAAAAATTAGTTCATAAAATTGAATATTTTTGGACAACCTATAAAGCCTGTTTAAATACAATGTATGTACCTACGTTGTATAAGAGAAACAAAATCGGTCAAGTGCGTGTCGGATAGCGCGTAACTATTATTTTCCATGCTTCAGGCCTTTACTCGTTACTCGGTTGTTTTTATTGTTTTACGAGACAATAACGTTGATGTATTCATACTTAAGTTTCACATTTGGAAATGTTAAATACTCGGAAACATTGCCCTTATTTTCGCTGTAGCATATTATAAATTTAACGTTGTTGGGCTCCCTAAATTATGGTCGATGCATGTGTGCCGTCAGTTGCGACTGGGACTGTTCTAATCAAAGTCGTTAAAACCGACTTTATTTTAATGATCATTTCACACATTGCCCTCTTCATCATCTTGTATATGATAGATGACACATAATATTTGATACTGCTATAAGATATCTAAACTTAGAGATTGATTCAGAGGTCGTCAGTTAAGAAATGCAGGCGCAATATATTTTTTTATTCAGTCGTAGTCGTCCCCCTGCAGGGTAAAAGCCTCCCTACCCTCCTTCCACTCCTCTCGACTTAAAGGTTTCTGCGGCCAATCCCTCCAATAAAGGTCTAGCTCGTCCCGCCATCTCCTCCTGGGACATTAAAAAATATTTTAAAAGATCTATTTACGGTACACTACAGAAATATCATTTATCATAAGGCAAAATCAATGTACTTTAGTAATTTTAAGTTACAGCGTATTATCTAATTATGAAATGTAGATACATATACATAATATATCGATGAATGTCACCCGGTAGTATCGAAAGGCAGCGCGCGCGCATGCCATGCAATACCGCGACGAATGTATGACGGACGATAAGGCATTACAGAAAGGATTTGTTATGCCTCCGCAACACACACACAAAGAAAATTATTGATTGTAGCGTCGAGTTTTTACCATTTGCGCTCAATTTAATATTCATTGTTGAAAACAAACGAGCGTTTTTATGTCTTGAACGTGATTTTATGGTTCGTGTACTTGCGTAGGTATATTAAGTAGAAATAAGTAGGTACCCATGATATCATATCTGCTTTTTTTATGCAAGAATAACACCTCTGCTCTATAGGGTAGTTACTTATAAATACTAATATAGTCAGTAGGTAATTTAGATTACTTTTGGATAGCCAGCAAGCACACGTACCGTCGTCAGTTGCTCTCCTCGGCAACAGTGGGATTGCGGAGCACCAGACCCTTTTCCGCATGATAAACGAATGCCCACTTCGCTGTTTTCCCGAATGATGATGACTTGCCATATTAAGTAAAGCTATATTAGCCATATTCCTATGCTAAGTATAGGAATTACTACCTAAGAATTAGAAATAGGTAGGTACATTTTCTTTATGGAATTTTGTTCATTGACATGATAAGGTCCTAACTACAACTTTATCGTCGTTTTCAACAGAGCCCACTCGAGAAATACGCATAAAACATAAATGTGTACTTAGTTCTATTGTTTACAATGAAGTGTTCGTTTGATTATGCCGTTTATTGCGTGAAAGAATCCAGCATGAATTCTTGTTGACCAGTGATGTGTGCCCAATGACGTACGACTACATCATGAAATAATAATTTATTACAAAAACATACCGTTACCATAGGTACATTGTAGACACAGTCATCACAACATAAATAAACTTTTGGAATAGCTTTTCTCTTTTTTGGTATTGATAGATAGGTACCTATTCAAATGAGTTGAAAAAATGTTAGGAAGGTAATCCCTCAGTATCATATATATCAACCAAATGAGGTCCTCTGCTGAACAAAGGTCCTTTTTCTCTGTCCTTTTTTTGTAACTAACTTTTATCCGCGATTTCACCGCGTCCTAAAACATTAACTTACTAATTTACTATTAACTCGGCTGTTAGAGGGCATGTCGACATAAAACATGCACCAGATTTTAAGTTTGATCTCAACAGACAGACCAACAAATATTCTAAAGGTAAAAAACCCTTATACTTAATATTTTTTCTTAAATACCTTCTATGTACAGACACCGGCCAGTTACAATTTTATTATATCGTTACATAAAACTTAAATTAAAAATTTAAAGAATCGCCTGACACAAAAATCTTTACGTTTAATACAAGGAGAATAGGTTTTGCCAATGAGATATAGCACGTGCGGTTATGAGATTCAACCTGATATTTGAATAAGTACCACTTAATTTCTACTAAGTAGGTAAGTGTTGAACTTCAATATTAAATTAAACCGTATTAAAAATGTTAACATTTTGAGTATCCTGTAGATTATGACCCTAATCATACAGTTTGTTTTATCATGTGCTCGTCAAAACGCATCGTATGAGCCCAAACACAAGGTAGATGCCGTAAACTGTTGAGGAGTTCTTCTGGCGGGTTGAGTATATGCAGGATTTTGTAATATCATTAGCAAGTGACAGGATTTCAAATTTCGAATCTCTTAAATTTAAATCTCTTCATCAAGAAAAGAGGTGATGATCTTCAAACGGCTGAGCAGATTTTCTTGAAATATATCTAAAAACATTCTCGATTAACACACCATTCAAACAAAAAAAATGATCAAAATCGATTCACCCGATTAGGCGCTACGATGCAGCAGATAGACACACAGACAGACACGTTAAACTTATAACACCCCTCTTTTTCGTCGGGGATTAAGAAATAAGATGGTTTAATTTTAATACCTACTCGTATGTTGAAATGGTTTGGAAGTAGAGAGAATGGATGAAAGGCGACTAACGAAGGGGTTTTATAAAGCGAATGTCAGTAGAGCCGCCAAGAGCGGACGCTCTAGAAAGACATAGGTACACTGACCTTATTGATGAGATCCTTCAAAAAGGTCATGCGTAGTACTCGCCTCCGGCGGGCATGTATCTAAGACAAGATGTATGAATGTTGATAAAGTAAATTATTGCACGAATCGTAGCAAGTGGCGTTCTGTAGTTTCTGCCTACCCCTATTCCCATATGTATTTTTTTTACTTCTCAATTAATGATCTTACATAGATGCGGTAATTGGTCATTTTTATTTATAAGTATAGACGAAAGGGAATTCACCCTTTCACATGCCCGATGCATATGAAAGGGAGAATTCCCTTTAAAACATACAACTTTGCACCAAACAAACAACTATTCTCTTTAAGTATATTATTACGAATATAATTATTTTTTATCAGCTGAACAAACAAAATGTCTTCATGTCTTCGGATGATAGATGTAGGTATAACAATAGACGAAGACGATACTAGATAGATTAATTAAAATTATATTACCTAATTACTTACATGAAATATAAACGACGCGTAGATTTTAGAAACAAAACACACATACTTAACTTCATTTATTTTAATTCTGGGGTCAACGCTGCTGTGGATGGCCGACTCGGAGAAAACACAAAAACCATTTTATTTAAAAACTATATGATATTTTTTATTGATAACCTATAATAACACTGGTACACAACATTTTCGTCCTGCCACACAGACGTTTTTGATATTTTTTACTTTAATAGATGGTTGTCAGGAAAAACAGTCTAAAAAAATTAAACTTGAGTAACTGCTTGATAAGCCAACAATACCTCGCTCACTCTCTGAGCTGTCACTCTTAAGGTTCTCCAAATATATTTCAACAACTTTCTTAAAAGATTTCCTTTCATATTTTTCTAAAACGTTAAATTTTCTTCAAATACAGGACCTTTTACTAACTCCGTGATTTGAAGTGCTACGGAAATATGTTAGCATAATATTTTTTTTCTTTTAGAAACAAAAATCCAATCCCTTTGCTTTTACAAAATTTTTTATCAGTTCTAATTTGGTATGTAATGGTGGAAGAAGTCTATTTCAAATGATTTTACATATACTTAGGGCGAATACTTACTTTACGTTTTTATGACCAACAAATAAGGATGCTACAGAAATCAAGTATCCGGTGATTCAAGACAAATGAGAAATTTCATCTTTGTTTTTTGAAAGTCAGTTCACCACAAACATAACAGAGTAAGGATCGTTGCTACACTTTTTCTAAACGTTAACGCAGTTATAAATGGATCTCAAAATTTTAACTAAATAGTGTTATGACTATTTCTTCGCGAAAGCTCCTTGCTTTTATCGTCGTATTACATAACATGAGAAATCTGAAGCTAACTGAAACAAAACAAATAGTTATAAAAATTTTAAAATTGACTTGTAAAAGTTTGTTTGATTGATTTATAAAGGATCTATTTACAGAAATAAAATATTATTTATCATATCATATCATTTATCATTTATCATAACTGTAGTTTAATAAGGGAGGAGGGTAGATAGGTAATACAGCATAATTTATGATAAAGTTCGTGCGGCATTACTAGTATTGACCTAATGACCAGTGTAATCAGACATAGGTACTTTTTTTTTATTAAAACGCTATTTTTGCTGTCTATTTCTATCAGTCATGGAACTAATGATACCTACATCAGCTAAGGACGCTAAGGATTTTGGGATTTCCCATGGGATTGGGAAACACGAGATCAGCACGATAACATCTTTAGGTTAGATGTGATTTACGCCTAATTCTGGAAAAGAGAAAAGTGGGATGCTAAATAGTTATTCGTTAAACGTTTGTAAATAACCAATACTCAATTGGTAGTTTTACAACTTGAGATAGGACATATGGAGATAGGATATAGGATAGGAACCTATATATTCATAGTATAGATTAGCAGAATGATTGCCTAGGCGCATACATAAGCATCTATTAGTATAATATGTACCGTACGTAATTGCGCCTATAAGTACATAGGGTATAAGTAGTACCAAATTCAGTGTAACTCAAATTCTTCATCCAAATAAGTCCTCTTATTCTGAGAAAATATTGTTGTGTTGTGCCAGTGCGAAAGCTTGACATTTATCTAATGCAGACGTCATATTGCCTTTCTCTTTGTTACAGGACGAGACGGGGCGACTTATGAGAAGAAATATTGTGAGATATGCCATCTTAGCTTACGTCATTACACTACAAAGGGTTTCTCTGAGGGTAAAGCGACGGTTTCCCACTTGGCAACATGTTGTAGACTCCGGTGAGTGCATAGGATACTGAGATCCAAGTTAAACGTTATTTAATTTCGTAATCAATGTTTTTTTTTTTTTTAGGTCTGATGCTGGAAAGCGAGCGGAAAGTATTTGAGAAGATGGATGGCAAAAGCCCAATGTCAAAATATTGGATGCCTCTTGTATGGGCGACCAATATAATAAATAGGGCTCGGAAAGAGGGATTGATTACTAGTGATCACATTGTCCAAACGTTATTGGTCGAGCTTTCCGATATCCGAAGACGGCTGGGTGCGCTCATAGGATACGACACAGTGTGTGTACCTCTTGTGTACACTCAGGTTAGTAAATGAACATGTCATTGAAAAATCTTAATAATAATGAAATGTTTGCCGACATTCATTTGGAACAGACGCTTTTGTTTTTCTAAACGTGTCATTATTTAGAATACCAAGCAAATGTAGCGCATGTCAAATTATGGATACACTGCTATACTTAACTTCTGTGAAATAGCAAACTCACAGCAATTTTTTTTAACGATATCACACTTTCTGGTAGGTATTACAAGAAATAGGCTAGGAGTACCATAACAAATATGTAGACTAAGACGGGAATTTGGGAAATTCCGACAAGAATGGTGAAAAATTATCATTGTGGGCAATGATGATATTTATTTGATATTGTATTATGATAGTATTATAAATAAAATGCCGCGATCAAAATAGTTCACAGTTTTAAAAAGAAACAAACGGACAAACATCTTTTATTTATTCGGGTGATCGTGGATAACACTTCCAGCTTTCACAGTGAGCGAGTTCAGTAGATATATAGTCTAGAATCAGTGATGGATCCAGAACGTCGATTTGGGAGGGGCTAGGTAATACCAAGAAAGTAGGATAATATCCATATTTATTATCAAGTTTTATTTATGATGATTGAGCTTAGAAAATATTCACTACTTGATCAGGAAATTTCAGCGACTATGAAGTTACAACTGGAAATCAGGCTATGTCGTTTTCTTATAGCCCGATTTAGGGAAACACACATTGAGGAAAACGAGATCAACGCCGCGAACATTGTATACTTAGCTACTTAAAAAATAAAATGAAGGTGACCATGCATTTAAGGCGGATCGTGTCGCAATTACCATTACCATGAATGCAGAACTTATTATAGATCTCCAAACTGCGAAAAATCACTTGAAATTTGAATTTTGCAGGCTCAGCTGAACGATCCGCCTTAAGTAATCTAGTTCTATATTCTATAGTTAATAGACACAAGCACACTTATCCGGCAATACTTAGCATCATCATACAAGAAGACAAGTCGTCTTGAAACATTATATGTGAGATGCAAGCGTCACTAGACACTAAATTGATGTTTAAATACCTGAAGAATAATAAGACGTGACGACTGATACGATCTGCCATGTGTCCGAGCTAATTCGTTCCGATGATAAAACATAGCATAATAATTATCTGTGCATGCGGGCGAGGTCTCACGCTCCTACATCGTTATACGTGAGGTTTTCAATTACTCGCCATATCGCCGCGTCCGTGGGACGCAATTGATAATACTTTTGTTTAAAACCCTTGTTTCACTTTAATAATTAAATACAAATAAAATTATAATGTTCTACAAAAACAACGAGCCTTTACGCCAAGATTGGTTAGGACACTAGCCGTTGTGTTTTATTGTGCGGGAAAATGCTCATGGATCTTTCGTCGGTAGTGAGCGGCGAGCGAGGTATTCGGATCGGACGTTGAGCGAAGTTCAAATTCAGGGAGACTTTTCGTATTTATGTGCTGACACGAAATTGATTTATTAAGGGTCCGGCGGAGCTTGAATTATACACAAAAACGTAATACCAAAATAAATCGTAATCCAGACAATATTCTATCAAATTATGTTATTATTCGGATTTGGATACCGTTAATCTAGGTTCCTACGGTACTATTTCGTCTAATACTACTTCACTGGAAATAATAGACCGGAAAATCGTTCCAAACTTGGTAAAGTTATCAAAAATTGCATTCGCTTACAGTTATTTCCAGTGAAGTATTTGGGACGAAATGGTAACGTAGGAACCTAGATTAACGGTATCGGAATCCGAATAATAACACAATTTAATTAAATTGAATTCGAATTACGATTAATTTTGGTATTACGTTTGTATGGGAAACCCGGTTTCCCATACAAACGTCACAAACAAAGAATTTCTCTTACACGGAAATAAATCGTAATTCAAACACAATTTAATCAAATTGTGTTATTATTCGGATTCAGATACCGTTAATCTAGGTTTCTACTATACCATTTCGGCCAAAATACTTCATTGGAAATAAATGTAAGCTAATTTCATTCTTGATAACTTTACCAAGTTTGAAACGCATTTCCGGTCGTTACGTTTTCCAGGGAAGTAGCAGTAGACGAAATGGCACGGTAGGAACCTGGATGAACGGTATCCAAATCCGAATAATTACACAACGTGACAAAATTGTGTTTGGATTACGATTTATTTTGGTATTACGTTTTTGTGGGCAATTCAAGCTGCGCCCTCTTTACTAGCAGAGAAGGCCACTTTATTTGAAACTATATGGAAAAATAGGACAGGTACCCGTATTTTTTATTTTCCCGATATTCAATCATTTTCATATTTATTTTCGGCATTGAAGTTCTTTCTATTCTAAACAGACTAAGTGTCAAATGACGTAACTTGTACGGTGAAACGGGTTAAACGGGGACATAACGAAATTTTACTTACCTTTAAAAAAATTGTCCTGTCAGTTTCGTTGGTCTAGTCCTGTTAGTCCTCTATCATAATTATTTATAACCTTACATTACCTGTTTTGTTGTTGATTTACTATTATTTCGACAAAATTTCAATTTCCGCAGTTTCCGCCGTATAAGTGACGTCTTCTTCTACAGCCTGAATATACACACTGCTGACTATAGACCTCTCTTTGCTTATGCCACATTTTCCGGTCCTGTGCTAATCTTGTCCATGTGGGACCAATGAATTTGTTTATGTCATCGACCCATCTCGCTACCGGACGCCCCACACTCCTCCTGCCTGTCATTGGTCTCCAGTCTGATGTAGTTCGGCTCCACCTACCATCTTCACGTCTAGCTATGTGTCCCGCCCATCTCCCTTGAGTCCCATTATCCGGTCCCCCACATCAAACACTTTTGTCCGATGCCGGATATCGGCATTTGGAACTCGGTCTTGTAGTTTGATTCCGAGTATAGTCCGCTCCATGGCCCTCTGTGCAACTCTCATTTTGTACACAGCCTCCTTAGTAAGCGCAATGTTTCGGAACCGTATGTCATGGTGGGCAAAACACATTGATTAAACAGACGTGTCTTCTAGCATTGCGGAACCTCTCTTGAACGCAAAACGTCATCCAGTTTTCCAAATGCCGCCCAACCGAGCTGAATGCGTCTTGAAATCTCCTGAAGTTGGTGTTCTTTACCAAATGATAAATGATGCCGCAGATAGATCTAATGTTCCATCATCTCCGCCATGTCTTCCCCAATGAAGATGTTTGAGTTAGAAATGCTGTAAACGTTAGTCATGTACTTCGTCTTTGACATATTCATCTTAAGGCCTACTTTTGACGATGCTTCATATAGCTCTCGTAGCATCGTTTGGAGATCATCCAGATTATCCGAGAACAATACAAAATCATCTGCAAATCCAGGAAGGTACCATTGATATTAATTGCCTTATTATTCCAAGTTAATGTTTTCAAAATATCCTCTAATACATTTGTAAAGAGTTTGGGAGAAATGAGGTATCTCCTTGTCGCACTCCCCTTCTGATGGGTATGGGTTTAGTCCGACTATCTTGCAGCCTGACTTGCATTGTCGCCGAGATATATAGCTTCTCAATAATTTCCACATACTTAGTATCTATACCACAACGACGGAGAGAGTTCAACACCACCCAGTGCTCGACACTGTCAAAGGCTTTCTCAAAGTCGATGAAATCCTTTAGCAAAAAGCTTGTAGATTTGTGGAAGGAGACTGATAGGACGGTAATTGCTTAGCTTGGCGCAGTCACCTTTCTTGTGGAGAATGATGGCTAAAGCATTTTCCCGTCCTTCTAGTATACCACACTTTTTATGACATGATTATACAGTTTCACTAGAACTTCTATAACTGGTGTACCGCCTGCTCTACAGCATAAAACACGAATACAATGCACATATTAATATTTCTTACTGCATCTGGTTGACACTCCCCATTCCCCCCCCCCCCATAAGTGATGTCTTAAGAAATATAAAAAATAAATAAAAATGTTGTCAATTGCTAAGTAGGTATATCTGCTATGGATATGGGTTCAAAAGACTAGTTGATTTGAAGACTAGTTGAAAATTATTGCTCAATGTGGCCTTTTTACAAGAACCCACCTGCATATGCTGTTTTAAGTTCTTCAATATGTGTATAACGTCTGCCAACCCGAAGGAACGAATGAAAAGTTCGGGTTCCTACCTTTACATAGCCTAATCAAAAAAAAGGGAGGAATGGACGTAGTGGGTAATGGGACGGGGGACATTCAAATTAAATTAATATTTATTTACATAAATGATTACAAGATACATAGCCATGCGCAAAGGCCAGTGATACGTTATTTAAAATGTGGCTGTATGTTAACGCAATATTTGATATTTCAAAAAGCACTGTGAAATCTATGTCGTGTAGAATGCAGATATTTACAAATCATGAGAAAATGCATTCCAGATCGCCAATGCAACTAGTTTTGTATATTCTGGAGTCGATATTTTTAAACAGATAGCTCTTGTGTTATTATGAGTTTAGTCATTATGTCCCACGATCATCCGAGTTTGAAAGAAAAATAATAAATATCGTTTGCTACACAGAAATTGTAACTACTCCAATCCAAATATTGGTCACATTATAAACTTACTTACTTACTTACCCAAATAGTACCTACCTTATCTAAGTAGTAGATAGATATGTATATGTATCTCTTCTGTCCCGCTGCTGGGCACGGGTCGCCTCTCAAAATTAGAGATATAGTCCACTGCACTAGCCTAATGTGGGTTGGCAAATTCACACGCTGTCGAAAATATTTCATGCAGGTTTCCTCACGATGTTCCAACTATTAATATGCAAATGACTTCGAAAAGTCAGAGGTTCGTGCTTTGGATTCAAACTCAAGACCTTTGACTTGGCAGTCCAAAGGTCATATCACTAGGCTATCACTGCTTTTCACTATCACCACTTTTAATTAGAAGTTAATAAAAAAGATTTTCATCACCTAGTATTATACTACGCTGTAATAATTTAAAGTTGGTACTTAGGTACCTTCTTGGTTTATGTATTATGTACAAAGATTCTAAAGAAAAGGCACCACAGTCACGTATAGACGATAAACCAAAATGTGCCCAGCACGCCACGATCACGACTGGGTGACAGATTTCTATAGGAAATTCGGAAGCATGGCGCCGAGGGCACGCTTTTACTGTTTTGACGTGGCTGTCAAAAGGTTAACGCAGACTTATTTCCCAGAGTAGAAAACTATTTCAACTATAAAATACCTTATTTGTGTTCTAGGTAGTAACGTTGGCCCTCTACACGTACTTCGTGGCAGCCTTAATGGGTCGACAGTTAGTACCGCCTGCTCCAGGCAGCACTTCTAAATACGAGCCTGACGTATATTTTCCACTGTTCACAGCATTACAGGTAGGTACTTGCCAATTATATATTTTATTATAATATATGGACTTAACAAATGGTTGAAACAATATGATAGATGATAATTAGGTATCTTGGTGCTGATTGTATTCCTTCCGTATTTTATTGTCTTAGGTTATAACCTAAAGTACATAGGTAAATAGGTACCTAATATTAGTAGTAGGCTAATATTTTAAACAAAAATATATATATAAGTGGGAGATTATTTAAGAGTCCGGCGGACCGAATTTCTCTTACAAACGTAATACCGAAATAAATCGTAATTCAAACAATTTAATCAAATCCTGTTATTTTTCGGATTCCGGTACCGTTAATCTAGGTTCCTACGTTACCATTTCATCCAAAATACTTCACTGGAAATAAATGTAAGCGAAAGCAATTTTTGATAACTTCCCCAAGTTCGGAACGATTTTCCGGTCTTTTATTTCCAGTGAAGTAGTAGTAGATGAAATAGTATAGTAGAAACCTAGATTAACGGCATCCAAATATGAATAATAACATAATTTGATAGAATATTGTCTGGATTACGATTTATTTCGGTATTACGTTTTTGTGGGCAATTCAAGCTCCGCCGGACCCTTAAGCAATTTATACTAGGACAACTCACTGGAGTTGTAATACAGATAGAGAGCGGATACAGATTAAATTTGAGCGGTTAGGCTTTATTCTTCGTCGAGAAAAAGTATCCTCGCGATGTTTCCCTCTGCTAAGCATATGTATTATGATTTCGAAATGTCAAAGGTGCGTCCTTCGGATACGAACTTGAAAACTCTTCTCTTCTCAGGACTAGGCACTTTTACAAAGGTCAAATTTCACTGGGGATATACGTACTTATATATTTTTTATATATTTTCAGTTTTGTTTTTACGTCGGGTGGTTGAAAGTGGCTGAGGTGCTTATTAATCCTTTTGGTGAGGATGACGACGACATCGAATTGAATTGGCTAATAGACAGACACATTAAGGTAAGTCATATTTTTAGCATTAACTATCTATATAAATACAAATGAATGTTTGTTTGTTTGTCCTCTATGGATTGCAAAACCATTCATCTTAAGTCGATGAAACTTTGAGCTTTGGTGAGTTGTTGAGTGCGTGCCTGGAAAGATTTATGACGAAAAAAAACGACAAAAGAGCTATTGCAACGCATGCCAGGGACAGCTAGTTGTAAATAAAATAATTTGTGACTTTTGCATGAAATCTCCAGGAATGAAAAGGTCATGATTATTATTTCAGGTTTTCAAAGAAAGATATTAAACACATTGTATACTTCAAGGAGAAATAAAATAGAGTGGTATTTTATGATGATGTGTTTTAGAATACAAGTAAAGATGTTTGAATGCTGAATTTGTTAAATAATCACGAAAGAGATTGAAAATGTTTATTTTCATGAGTCATTCTTTCTTATTTTATTTGATAATGTGATTGGGATACTTATACATGTACCCTATTCGGGCCGGACAGGGACTTTTTAACATAGTCTGTGACATAGTTTAAATACATACATAAGGTAAATACACTAATTCTACCTATCCCTATCTATTGAGATAGGGATAGGGAGACGATTGCGTTTCCCTACTCCACCTTTCGTCACTCCTACCGTCGTCGTCGCCACAACCATAATGACCTGAAATCATATTATGCCACACTGTGGTTTACATATTGACATAAGTACATATAGAGACATAAGTTATAAATACGGACTAGAGTATACCGAGACCGAGGTATTTTATTCGTAGAAATGCTTACCTTGCAGGCGGCGTACATGATTGTAGACGAAATGCACGAAGAGCACCCTGAACTCCTGAAGGACCAGTATTGGGAGGAAGTGGTCCCTAAGGACTTGCCTTATACCGTAGCTTCGGAGCACTACCGTCGACATGAACCACCTTGTTCCGCCGACCACTACAAGGTGAAGGCTGAAGACGCAGTCTACGCTAATGTCCAGGCACCAAGAAAAAGTCACGACGAGACTTATGCCGATTACGTGAGTATCTTTAAATTCCGATCATCACTGATGCAACCCCTGTTCTCCTGATAGTCCAATAAACATCTCTATAAAAAATATTTTGGGTAACAGTTGATTACCCATTACCCCAAGGTTAATACTAATGTTAGGCAAGGCCTCATGATGGAATCCACTGGTTTTGATGCACCTGTACGTGAACCTGTCCTAGTAGATGACGCAAGTCTTATGGCCTCGGTAACTATTGGATAGCGCGTAGTGGGACAGTGCTCCTTTTTTAGAGTATGTTTTAAGTTATCCCCTAAAATCAGTCCCCGAATCCCGAAACTTAAAACTATAATATTAGTTATAGTTAGTATACAATGTGTTAAGAAAACCCTGTCCGACCCCTGAAGGTACTGTTAGGTATAGACGTTCTATTCATATAAACGTATTCAATTTACAACTAAAAATAAACTGATTTTAAAACTGAAATGGCAAACTTACGCTGGCAGTGACGCCGCCCATTGGGTGACAAACATACTAAGGCTGATGGGGAACTTATGACCTACAAACTGTGAAAAAACACTTGAAATTTGAATTTGGCGGGCTCAGGTGAACGATCAGCCTTAATAGGAACCTATTTCTTTTTGTTCCTAGGAAAGTGTAGACACACCATTAGTAGAAAGAAGAAAAAATTGGTTCCAAAGACAAATATCAAGAATGGGATCTGTAAGATCTGCATCTACGGCTTATTCTTCGGGTGGCCTATTTGGCCGAAATCGGCATAACTCCGTTGTGTATTCAAGTCCAGAGGCTGGTCAACCAATAGCACCACCACCTCCTCATCACAAGATGTCGCTGTATGAGCGCCTTGTTGGACGCAAATCTGGTCGTGGTCAGCACAGACAAAACTCGAGACATGGTAAGTACCTAAATGTTTACACAAAATTGATTCACAACAAAAACTCAGACGTATGTTCTCTTGGAGCGTTAGATTTCATCAGGGTGTTAAGTACCTGCCTGGTAGGTACATAAGGCTGGCATGTTAAAAACGCTCATTTGTTAGATGAAGGCTATGAAAACTACTACACCTGTAAAATCGTTAAAAATCTTCCTATTTCTGAGATCCCTCCTAAAAAAATGCCCTTTACCAATACACCAGCTCTGTACAGAGAAAACAGGATATAAGTAGGTACGCTTGTTTTCCATTTTTCACCCCTTGTCGATTAGATATAAATAATAATTCGTATATCTTCGAACATTCTAAGATTTAAGCTCAATATTGATTTAAAAATAACCTATGTTTTATGAAATAAATATTTTTACTTCAGGTGGACAAAAAAGCAATGGTTCTGCAGTACCAATAACACTACGTAATCGTCCACGAATCCCAACACCCGACGTGACGAAAGAAGTTATGGACCGTGAAAATAGAATCGCGATGGGTATGCAGAACATGGGTGTTATTATGGCGCACCAGGGTTACCAAAATGAGGTACCCGTGCTTGGAGCGCTGGTTCTGTCACCCATACAGGAACTTGACAGTGGATCGGTCAATAACACATTGCACGCGGGCCAGCCAGGAACGACCGCGCTAGCACAGGCAGTGTTATCGCCTACGTTGACAACAGGTGGCATGCCGCCGATGATTGCCGCCGCACCTGTGACGCTGGGCGTATCGCAACTTACAACCTTAGTCAGTTCCACGCCGTCGACTCCGCGCGCAGAGCGAGGCGCAGCCGACGGCTCCGGGGGTTCACCTAATGCCCTGAGGGCCACAGTGACGGAGCTTCCTCCTTCTGACCGCGACAGCGAGCATAGCAACGCCAGCACTGGTACACCATCAGAGTTCACCCGAAAACGCAGCAGCTCTAAAAGAGGAGAAGTCTACGTATAAGAATATCGGTACATAATGTGTGGTGCTTATGAAATTGTGATCGATAGAATTTTATTATTCGGGTCTTTCGTCTGATAATGATACTAAGTACATGCAGGTACTTAAGTACTCATCATGATTTAATGAAAGAGCTCATTTATATATGTAAGTCGATTTCCATTGTAATAAATGGACTAAATTGAATTTTACGCACAGACAGGGATTGAATTGTATAGATTTATATGAAGTATTTTTATTATAGTTTTTCATTTTATATCTTTTATTTTCTCTCTACCGCCTTATTTTGGTGTGTGGAAAAATCCACGGATGGCGGCAAGGTAAGTATTTCGGACTAATATTGACCAAAAACCGAACGCCATGACTATAGAGTCATGGCGTCCTTCAATTCGTGGCTTACTTCAACATTGACTAAGACCATGAACTGCTGTGGTCCCGTACAAATACCGAAACCTTGGATCTTAACTAACTATTTAATTAGTGAAGATGGTGGTGTCGGCTGTTGGGGGCTCTGCTGCAGAATATGAATTCGGGTTACATAACTATCGAGGATAAGTTTATTCGGGCAGTAAAATGAAAGATACATCGATTTTTCTATCTTCTAGCAAGTAAAAATTAATAAATTGAGTTACAAAAATCCCTGGGTTCTAAAAATCTGGGTTGTAAAAATAATAAATTTTATGAATTGACATAGTTCACAATCATACTTACGTTACTTACTTACGTTACGTTACTTATATCTTAATTACGGGAACAAGGTTGTGTTATTTGGACGATACACATCAAAAAATTAAAATAAAAATTTCCAAAAATAAATTACAAATAAATTGTATTTGTCGGTAGGAGCGGCAATAAATATACCTACTACGGGCGGCAAAAGTGTGAATTCGCCAGTGAGTGTCATTTTGGATTAAAAAAAAAATATAACATAACCGGCAAAATACATAAACGAGAACCGAGAGTTTTCTTCCATTTTAATAAATGTGGTCTTAAGATTTGTCTAGATCCCCATGGTGCCGTACGGTAGGGACACGGTATTACAGTAAATTCAATATTATTAGCAAATACTGGACGAATTAAAAGTGCTGGTGCTGGGACATTACTACGAGCGCTATCTAGTTAATTTATATTCAGTTCCATGACCGATTGAAATATGTAAAATAGAATGTGAAAGTTGCATCTGAATAAAATTAGCATGAGCCATTAAAAAGTATCAATAATAATAAAACAACTTGTATACTTTTCAGTTGTTTTTTTTTCATACCATCACGCCTGTATTCCCCGAAAGGTTAGGTCGGTATGTTTAGGTCCCATGTAATAAAATATGGGGTGAGCCTATTGCCATTATCCGGGGACAAATTACAAACTCTGGAGATGCTACTGAGAATTTCATAGAAAAACCGAATAACACTGCTCGGCTGTGAATCGAACCCATCGAACCCTTTAGCGTAGCAGTCACGCTCAGGACCACTACGCTAGTGAGGCAGCTATTTTTTTAAAGCTTACGTTTTTATTTGGGAGAAGAGAAAAAAAAATGTTACGATCAGTAAAGAGATTTTCAAATTATAAAGTTAAAAATGACTAATATGTAGGTACTCTTATGTGTATATATATCTATATAGGAACCACGATTTCACGACGTGCGCACAAGTCGACCCTTGGTTGGTGAGCTTGGATGTAAAGCGGACCCGTTTGACGTAGCGGCGCGGCTGAGCGATCGGGTTCAGCGTCACGTGTTATGGGTTCGATCCCATACGGAGCAAATATTTGTATGGCAGTTGCTCCGTTTGTATATGTGTGAATTTGTGTTTTTAAATGCACCCTCGATACAGGAGAAAAGCGCAGTGTGGGGCAAGATTTTTGAAAAAAAAACATAAAGTATAATGAGTTGGACAAGAGAGCCCCTTCGTAATCTGCATCTGCTTTCCAGGTAGCTGTCTGAATTGTAGAATTGTAGGTACTTAAAGTTAGATAAGTACATAAAAATAAAATGGGTGTCAGTGACGTCACGAAACTTACGAATTTCACCATCAGCGTTGCCGTTGATTGACAGCTTCGATACCAATGGAATTTTTTTATTCATTAAGAATATAAAATAAATTGCTTACTACTATTTTTTCTCGTGTTCTTCGTCTATTTACTTCGGTTTATCTTTTTTGGGGGAACAGTAGTTGCAAAAGTGTAGCTGTAGCAGCAAATAACAGTTCCAAATCTGTCTCTTTCCTCTGAGGTTCCAAATCCCTAATGGCGCTAGCGTAGCAAGAAAGAATGAACAGTGTTACTAGATACACAGTAATTACCCTAAATGCACGATATTTTTGAACAAAACATGGTCTTCAGTAAAATGATATATTATATTACCGTCTCTTATTTTTTGATTTTTTTGCATTTTCCTTGTTAAGATTATAAAGTTATGACGTCATCGAATTCAGAATGTGAAGGCAAAATTTTAATCAGGGGGGTGGGGTTCGCGGTGGCTTAGAGGTCAGAGCGTCTAGTGTATCCAACCAGAAGACGCAGGTTCGAATCCTGCCCGCGATTGAATTTTTCCTTAACTAAAATAACGATATACTCGTATTACTGTTTCGTTTTCTAAGGTATTTTTTAAATATAAATTACAGTGTAAATAATAGTCAAATCCAATTAAATTTAGAAAAAATTGTATAACGAATCGCATATTTAAATTCACTCGCTGCCGCTGTTGGGGAAATCCCCAATCATTTTATTGCTTTTTAGGTCATAGATATAATCCGGAAAAATGGAACGAGATTTTCTGGTAGTGGTTTTTTCTCTTGTATAACTTATAGATATAAACATTCAGTCTCATCAATCTATCCACCGAAACCATAAGTCGAAAGACATAATATATAATTTAAATAATTAATGAACTCTCTATTTCAAAACTACAGTACCGATTTTGATGAAACTTACAACAGTTGTTCCCTGAAACAGAATTATTGCAATCCGTCTCATAGTTTTTGAGATGTGCGGACAAACATAAATATACAGTTAATATACATACATACACTTATGAAATTTGACAGACATGTTTAGAAGCTAGTAAAGACTAACATATACAAAACCTGTGAAATTTTGTCAATATTATGTACATACATACGGATCGAATATATAGCCTCCTTTTTTAAAAGTCGGTTAAATGTATACAGTCATGTATTTCGTTTCTCTCCATCCCATGTTAGTGCTGAAATAAAAGGAGTTATACTTTTATGTATGTTCCCCGATTACCTAATCAAAGACGCCTGGACCGATTTGGAATATTTTCCTTTCTTTGAAAAGTATACCATGTGGTCAAATATAAATTAAGTCAAGATCAGATCTCAAAATTTTGAACAAAATGACAAAACCACGTACCGACCGAGTAAAATTCTTCTCCATCCCATGTTAGTGCTGAAATAAAAGGAGTTATACTTTTATGTATGTTCCCCGATTACCTAATCAAAGACGCCTGGACCGATTTGGAATATTTTCCTTTCTTTGAAAGTATACCATGTGGTCAAATATAAATTAAGTCAAGATCAGATCTCAAAATTTTGAACAAAATGACAAAACCACGTACCGACCGAGTAAAATTCTTCTCCATCCCATGTTAGTGCTGAAATAAAAGGAGTTATACTTTTATGTATGTTCCCCGATTACCTACTCAAAGACGTTTGGTCCTATTTGGAATATTTTCCTTTCTTTGAAAAGTTTACCATGTGGTCAAATATAAATTTAGTCAAGATCAGATCTCAAAATTTTGAACAAAATGACAAAACCACGTACCGACCGAGTAAAATTCTTCTTGCTTCCCATGTTAGTGCTGAAATAAAAGGAGTTAGGAGTAAAATTCTTCTTGTTACTAAAAATCTATCTATCTATATCTTCTTCTATACTTACTTATAATAAATCTTTATAGAGGTCAATTCTGTACATGAAATATATTTCCAAAATAACTATCAGCGGGTGATTAGTGATCGATACTGACGCCAAAAATGCAATCAGTAAAATTTTTGTCTGTCTGTATGTTCGTTATAGAAACAAAAACCACTCGACGGATTTCAACGAAACTTGGTACAATTGTTCTTCATACTCCTGGGCAGGTTATAGTATACTTTTCATCACGCTACGATCAATAGGAGCAGAGCAGTGAAGGGAAATGTTGGGAAAATGAGTGATTCATGAGAAAGGTTTCAAGCTATAAAACATCACGCTATAACCCTTAGGAACGGGGCAACGCAGGTGAAACCGCGGGCGAAGAACTAGGGAACAAAGTAACTATTCCACGCGGACGAAGTCGCTGGCAAAAGCTAGTCTTGAAATAAAAACTTTTAACAAAACGTAAAACCGCCTTCAAAAACATAAACAAAACGATAAGTGCAAAACAGTATCTGAAATCGGTACCTTCGCGTTGGTCTGATCTTTTTTTTACCTTTGACTTCTGAAACTGTTTTGCACATAACATTTTAAATTAGCTGTTTTTGAAAGCTGTTTTACTTTTCGTTAAACTTATTTTATTTCAACATTTTGAGTGGCGAATAGAATTTTACGTACTTACCTAGAACGATGTAATCAAGTAATCATTTCGGTCGGTAGGTGTTATTGTCATTTTGTTCTAAATTTTGTGATTATCTTAATCAAATTTGAATGGGACCACTTTGGGACTTTATACTGCCTAAGTGGTCCGGATGAAAATATTGTTGAACATACCTACCTAAATATAATAATACAGACTTAAATAATTACGGCAGCATACAACCTTGAGGCTGATCTGATGCTATAGTTTTTTAGGGTAGTGTTCGTAGTGATGAGAGCGGATTATTTAAAGGAAATTTATGTTAAAGAAAAGTGAATTGGTACTGATTGAATGCACTATAGGGTAAAAGTATACACTTGTATTTCAATGACGGTATATTAGAGCGAAGAAAATCCCTCCATATCGCTTTACGAAAATATATGTCAGTTATCTTTCTATTCAAATTTGCCAAAATGTTAATAGTCAGAACCTAAATTTCTACAATATCCAGAACCCTAAACCTAAATTATAAAAACTATACATACTTAGTTACATAAGTACTACAAAATTAGTAAATTGATATATTTATAAACTATACTCATTAGGTACCTACACATGTATTTAAAGCATAGCGTATTGGTAATGACGACTGGACGACGATTTGGGTTTGATTATTTAGGGGCGAATTTAAAGCTACTGACAGGGCGCTCTGGCTGTCTCGAGCAAGGGCCGGGGGGTGGCTACCGTTAGAGGGGCTTCGCGACGGGCCTCGCCGGCCAGAAAGGTATATCGGACGGCGTCTATTGGTGTGTGTTTTGAGAGTGCTAGTCTCTCGGTTGGATTCCTGCAGAATTCCTGCAGAGTCCGCCGTCCGTAGGAATCCTTATTACGCAATAAGGCCGCCTGCGGACGGCGGACTCTGCTGATCTGGGAGGGTCTGTAGTCGGCGCTACTGACCACTAGGGGGTTGGGGTGATAGGGGGCCCGATCGAAATAACGCTTGGAGATGCGTGCTGCTTGCTGTATGTACTGCTTGACGGTAGGCAGTTTCAGATCGACATGAAGTTCCACGAACCACGGGGTTGCCGTGGCTTGCACATGGACCGGTTTTGGAGAGTTTGCATCCTTTGGATTCCAGACCCTTCGATGTGTTCGAACACAACGCTCGCATAGGTCATAATGGGACGAATGCATGTCAAGTAGGTATATTCTCACCTTAATAAAGGGACGGTTTAGTGCGTGCATTGAGCATACCGTGGCGACGTCCGAGAGCGAAAGCGCCACGAGAGCGCACCGACTTTATGTGCTCTCGGAACGAGAGACGGTAATAGAGAATCACACCCAGGTATTTGGCCTTCTTTTCGCATGGGATCGGTTGACCGTAAAGGGAGAAGGAAAGGACTTGATCGGAGCGGTCGTTACTTTTGTGGAAAAGTAAGGCCGCGGTCTTGGAGTGCCAAGGGCATTGATTGAGGTCTGGAGTATCTTGGTGACGTAGGGTAGGGATCTGCCGTAATAGTAAATAGCCGTGTCGTCAGTGAAAAGAGCCAACTCCGACTTAGAATGTTTAGGGATATCAGAGTCAAAGTCAAAATGTTTTATTTAAATTAGACCATAAAAAAGTTACTTTTGAAAAGTCAAAACTAGTTGCACAGTTCAAAAAAGTGGGTCTTATGGAGAAGAGCCGGCAAGAAATTCCACAGATACTCTTTTTTTTTAAAGATTACATTACTAATTTTTACGACTTTGTTTTAAATATCGCTGGTGTACAGCGGCTTAACTCTGGCTCAGATCAGATGAGGAACATGTGATAAAGAAAATACCAAAGTATTATACAATTTGCGGTAACGAAACCCTAGTACAATTCAGAAATAATGCACTTTTAGTCAACGCCATCTGGAGAACAAAAAGGAAAGTTTTGCCTCTATAAAAACATCTTAAATTCAGACATAATTGCAATCATCGAATCGGGAAGCAGTGATTCCATGCAAGATAGTGAAGTTATCCCCCTGTATATGACCGAGCAGATGGACGGAAGCACGGAAGCGCGTTTCTAGTGGCCACACCCACACCGCTTCGAGCTACGTCAAGCGCATATGACCGACGTAGGTATCAATAGACACCTGTGTTTTTTAAATGAGTTGTGTAACGGTTCACTTGAATAACAGATTTTTGTTTTTGTGCGTAGTGGTTTATATACCACCTGGTAGTTCTGAGAATGAATAGGTACATGGTTTTGTTTACCATAATAGAGAAACTATCTACTTGATATAAAGAAATTAGTGTTTAGAGACTTTAATATTTATTCTTGTCCCAGAAATGATTAGTAGGAATTTTATTTTAAGTCGTCAACTAGAGTTCCGTTTTGGTGATAACGTTTTTATTTTACCGCTTGAATATGTAAAACTTGTAGAAGTTTCGGGGAAGTCTCAATTTTTATTTAAAACTCTGGCCCTTTTCTAATTTCTTAGTAAATAGGTAGAAAGCCCAACAAAAAATCCTCTTAAATCATAGCGAAAACTACTAGGTACTCAGTGCTGCCGGATAATCGAAAAAAACTTACTCATTTACTCTGTAAATATTTTTGTTGGACTATATCAAAAAAATAAAATAGAATTTATTATTTAAGCGAATCGATTTTCAGGGCCCTCGTGAGAGTGGGGGCCCTGGACCCGTGCCCCGTGCCCGATGATAAAAAATAAGTTCCTTTTAATTTAAATTAGGATTTAAGTAATATAACATATAAATTAGTAGGTGTGTATAGTGTGTATAATATTATTATATAATGTAATTATATTATAGTTAGTTATGTATAGATTTTTGAAAGACCTTGCTGTCGCATTGGGTGACAATCTGTAATGATAGTTGTAAGGGAGGGTATATAAATAAAAAAAATCTTATTTTCCAAATTTCTGTATTTTTGTACCAAACTACTTAGAATTTTTTAACAAAGAACTGTAATTTTTCTAATCTGATCTAGCAACACTGTGACTCTGTTAATAACCGGCCATGGACTTTTTGAATCTAGAATTTTTTGTATTTGAAATCCGGCCACATTTAGTACGAATTTTATATTTAATGCAATTTAAGTTGTTTGATAAAGCCTAGTGACATAATATATTTGTGTTAGACCCATATTTTATCGGTGAGTCGAATTAATTACAAAAATTTCGTATAATGAAGTTGTTCCTAAATAATTTGTTTGATTTAGCTACAATCCGTTTTCCCTATTGTTTCAGGCATAATTTAACTGAATTCTCTGCTTGTGGTGATCAGTCTAAACTCTTGTTTGTTGGAAAAACGGTAAGAATTTGTGTTGGAACGTGACCACGTTTTCGACTTAAAATTTAAATTTCAAGTTTTTATTCTGATGATTTCGAATCAAAGACATTTAAAAGAGAAGTAAAGTGTATTAAATGTCTTTGTTTCGAATTGAATTTTTTGACACGTTTGGCGTAGCGGCTGACCGATCGGCTTCTGCGCCACGTGTTGGGGTTCGATCCCCACACAGAGCAAGTATTTGTATGAGCTACAGATAGTTGTTCCGGGTCTGGGCGTGTGTATGTGAGAAATTGTGTTCGTAAACGCACCCACGAAAAGCTGACACTAGGAGAAAATCCTAGTGTGGGGCAAGTTTTTTTTTAAATGCTGGACTTAAATTATTCTGCATTAACATTTTTCATTTTAATTAAATTTTGTTCCTTAATTTTTTCTGTCCATATTTAATTTTATGGGTTTTTCTATATGTAACCTTATTTTCAGCATCCTACAAATATTTATTAAATTTAAATATTAATATGTACCTAATTACTAAACATGGCTGAAAAAAAGTGGTGGGGAAAGCATATTCAGGTACCTAACTAAAATAAAGACTAGCCAAAAAATTGATTTTGTAGTTAAAATTGAAATGGTAAAATTCCACTCTGGCATAAGCTCTGTAAGGCTCGGTCACACTATGTGTAAGTGTGACTGAGCCTTACAGAGCCCTTATTTCGATCTAATAATATAGTTGTCAGCAGTGCAGTAACAAACCTCTTGTGCGCCCCATGCCAGCTTCTAACTCTCTAACTTCTAAATAGGTATATCAAATCAACTACCTGGTAGTTATTGATTTCATATACCCAGAAGTATAATTTATTAATAAATTTACTCATGTTCATTAAATTTATTAATACATTTTGGTAGATCAAATTAATATAAAGAAACTTATTGGATATTTAGATAAAGAATGGGAGGTTCAAAAATGTGTCATTATAACTATTTTAATTAAGTAGGTATTGAAAACTATGATGATTTACAATTTTGTTTGTTTTCATGTATACTAACAATGTGCTGTCTGAATAAGCTCGAGAGAAGGAAAGAAGATATTGATGTATGTATCCATTTTTTATTGTGATGTGATGATGGAGGATGAAGGCACTCCGATTTTCATACAACATTAAAGATAAGTTCCATCTTCTGGGTAAGTGATTTCAAGATTCAAGTATCTAGATGATTGTTAGTATTTAGGGAATTAATTTTATTTTTTACTAGCTGTTTCCCATGGCTTACCTTGTGACTTAAATGTTATGTTTAACACATATAAATAATGTATCATTCTATTAGTGTGATTTTTAAAATAAGCCCAGTAGTTTTTCAGTTTATTAGTTACAAACAAAAATATAAATCTTTTCTCTTTATAATATTAGTATAGATACTTATAAAAATTATAGGTGATACAAAGTTCAATGGGTCATCTAGTAAATGGATAAAACCTTTAACATTGTTGCCCATACCAATGTGGTGGCCGGTGGGCATAGCTGATGTAGATACTGCATACTGGCCCATGGAGATTGCATCATGATAATATTATAAATGGCCAGTACTATTAAGTGTTGTAAACTTGTATTTACAAAACATTGTTATTTTTATTTTGTTATTGTTATTTCTGTCTACTTCTACAGTCTCAGTAGTTGTCAGAATATTTATAACTAGCGGCCCGCCCGCAGTTTCACCCGCGTTGCCCCATTCCTAAGAGCCGTAGCGTAATGATAAATAGCTTAAAACCTTCCCCTTGAATCATTCTATTTATTTTAAAAAACCGCTTCAAAATCCGTTGCGTAGTTTTAAAGATTTAAGCATACATAGGGACGGACAGACAGCGACAGCGAGTTTGTTTTATACTATGTAAGGATGATTGCTCATAAAAAATATTCTGACAAGGACGGACTTGATTTGAATTAGAGCTTCGAACCAAATAAAATAAACTAATGAAATCAACTATGTGTAATCTATAATTTATTATTTATTGACCTAGTCCAGTACCTTACAGTGTCTACCTACGTGTTTTCACTTTGAATGATGGAGTTTTGTGTTGCAGATTATGTACCTACCTACTCAAAATACTTTGTGAACTAGGTAGGTAGGTTAGGTACCTATTTACCTACCTTATATTTTTTAGGCAGGAATATTGTAGGCATATTGTGTACCTTTAGATCATTAAATTCACTTGGATTCACTGATCTTTTCTAATGATAGGAGATTAATAATACATTTTTAATCACTTGGATATATTACAGCCGTCTGAAATTCTAAATTCCGTAAATATGTATGGTACCATATAGAACATAGAGAACAAAGAGAATGGTAATTTTAAGAGTCCAACTGTCCAGCTGTGCAGTAAATCATAGTTCAGAAACCCTCCAAAATGGCGCTAGCATAGGCAAATGGTATGGTAAAAACTCCTTATAAAAATACCATGTGGCTACTGTAGCGCCACCTTATTTTGACGGACACTTCACAGTCGGTTCTCCGTAAACTCTTTAGCTAAGCATGAAACACTAACGCCATCTATTAGGAGTACTCCAACTCAACTAAACGTTATGAACTGTAAATTACAACTAATAAAAAAGGATGTTGTTAAAATAATTAACTACATGTGGTTCTAAGTATTTGAGATTCCTAACAATTTATGTGAGAATGTTAGGATTCATACTGGTTTCTTACACTTACGCGAATAATAGACACTTTTTACGGAATTTATCGCGTCGTTGGATAATATCAATACCTACAACGCGATAAAATCTGTAAAAAGTATTTTTATTTCAATCTTAGAATTTATTCATCTCTAACTATAATCAAACCATACTACCTATTATTCAATGTTTCATTACGGTATGTGATGAATAGTTCTGCACTTAAATTTAGTACTTAAGTACCTACTTATTAGAGTTTATATTACTACTACTATTACCTCTTGTTGGGTAATTAAACTCAGATTATTGCTGATTCTGTTTCTTGGGATTATTAGGAAATTCTGCAGAAGTATTCTCTATGCTAATAATGGTGTGTACATTATATTTTAATAACTATATTTTTAATTAGCTGCTGCCCTCGACTTCGTCTTCGTGGACTTCAGAACTGGATCCGACTTTGATAAAAACTTCCAGACCACTATAATAGTCGTCGTACGTTTCGTATTTTTAAAGGTTTGAAATTAGACATAGGTGTACCAACTTTCACGCGAATCGGGTCAGGCGTTTTAGCGTGACTGAGAACCAAACATTCACATTTTTAATATCAGTTTGATATGATAACATTGATAACACACACACACACACACATGGAATATTTCTTTACACACGTTTTAAGTTAAAAAAGTGAAATATTTTTTTTTAGAAATTCATTCAAAATCTCGCAGCGATGAAGAATCCATAAATTTAAGGCCTTCGCCCAATTTCAAGCATATGAAAAAATATTTGAAGTTCAAGTTTGAAGAAGCAGATATAAATAGTTCCCAGGGAACTTCATATTCGTCTATAAAGATGTCGTCGTACTTAGATCGTTTATTTGGCCAGATCATTAAATTCCTCGGCATATCGTGAAACGCCGCCATTCCATGATTTGGCCAGATACCTAACACCCGCCATATCGTATAATACTCATCGTTTGACCATTTACGTTATTAGCGATATTTGGGAATTTTATTATTTTATTCCCGATCAGTAACACCTTTTCGCCAACACTGTTAACGATAGGGAAAAGAGTTTCATTCGTTCGCAGTGTTGACGACCGGGAGTTATTTTCGTTTATTTCCTATTTACTTTATTTTATTTCAAAAGTACTATCTATTATCTATCTTATATACTATATGGTACTTAAAATATTACATAGTAGGTTAAAATCTATCTTCCAAAAATTCTTTAATGGTATATTACCATTTCTCCAATAACATTAGTCTTAGTTTCGCTTTGAATATGTTTGTAGTTTCAGGTTTCTATAAATACCTACACTTTTCTTTCCAGTAACTTCATTGTTACCACAGATAAACTCCGCATGAGATATTTTTCTATGCCGATCTAACAACTTGCACACATTAAACACAGCTGACAGCGCGGAGAAATTAAACTATGATGTACCCAGTATTTAACTGGAAATATCGTCGAAAAGGTTGCTTTTGTCGATATTCTCTTTTTTCTATTAGGTATATCGTGATATGACTGGCCAAATCATGAAATAAGTGCGTTTCATGATATGTGGAGGAATTTCATCATCTGGTCAATTCAATGATCGTACGCCGACGTGCAGGTCCACGACGAACGAGAGAAAGTCAATAATACCTACTAATGCACCAGTGGTATAGCCACCACTAGGTAGTCCTCTTATAATACATTTAAAAAAGGAAATTGAAGATGATGCGTGTCAGTGCAGTAACACATTTGATGAACTGATACGAGACACTCAGTTTGCACTTTCCCCAATTGCAAATTTGTGCATACCACTGTAATTGAAAAGGAATATTAGGGTGTTTACCACCTCATACTCTGGCTTATCTTAAAGAAGCAACTGTGCTGCGACGGCCTCCTCCGCCGCCTCCACCTGAAGGTAATAAGTGCTTGAATATATAGCGGTAACCTGCCATATCGATTTGTTGCATGTTTTCAAAATCACGCTGTATAGTTAACGGCAGAAGCTTGCATGTTAGGATACTAAAGATAGTAATTAATTACGTCATCTTCCATTAATAATAAATTCTTTTTTTCTAGAAATTACAAAACTTCGAAATTGCGACTTCGTCAAGTGTATTTTAATGTTCTACGAGTACCTCCTACTTCGCAATAATGGTAATTATTATTCAAATAAATATATAATACTAATGACCCACTTCGGCTTCGGCTTGAGGTGAGTGGTTGGTTTATTATATGTATTGATTATAATCAACATCTATACTTATAATAGATCTGTAGAGAGGTCAATTCTGTACATGAAATATATTTCCAAAATAACTATCAGCGGGTGATTAGTGATCGATACTGACGCCAAAAATGCAATCAGTAAAATTTTTGTCTGTCTGTCTGTATGTTCGTTATAGAAACAAAAACCACTGGACGAATTTCAACGACTTGGTACAATTGTTCTTCATACTCCTGGGCAGGTTATAGTATACTTTTCATCACGCTACGATCAATAGGAGCAGAGCAGTGAAGGGAAATGTTGGGAAAATGAGTGATTCATGAGAAAGGTTTCAAGCTATAAAACATCACGCTACAACCCTTAGGAACGGGGCAACGCAAGTGAAACCGCGGGCGAAGAACTAGGGAACAAAGTAACTATTCCACGCGGACGAAGTCGCTGGCAAAAGCTAGTATATAATAAAATTGTAACAGGCCGATCTTTATACATTAGGTAGAGACATTGTAGAAAATCTGGGGGGTCAAACGAATACAGGTCATCAAACCTGTATTCTCCGAAAGGTTACGCAGAGGCATGCTAATGTACACACACAGTTTGCCGGTATGTTTAGGTCCCATGTGATAGGCGGCGAACCTATTGCCATTAACCGGGCACAAATTCCAAACTCCGAGTCGTTACTGAGAATTTCATAGAAAAACCCAATAACACTCTGCTCGACCTAGGAATCGAACCCAAGACCTCGTTAGAGGTCGTAACGTAGCTATCGCGCTCAGGACCACTAGGCTAACTTAAAATCTGGAGCATATTTCAACTTGATACGCCGCCGCCGTCTAGGGTTATAGTAAATCCTTGTGGGAAGCGTGTGAAACCGCGGTCAGCAGCTAGTTTACTAAATAATATGCATGTATTACTGATATAATAAACGTAGAAGAAACTCTTTATTGTGAAAACTGTATCAAAATTAGTTGCGTAGTTTAGAATCACCAAGCACACAAACAAGAGCACTAAACAAACGGACAAACACAAATAGTGACTTAACGTCAATGACCTCTTTCAAGTGTCATTAAGTCTCCGTGCCTACAACGACGCCGAAGGCTACATGGAGTCAAAATTATGCGTTTTTTACTTTTTTATTTCTTTAAAAAGGTTTGAATTACCAGCTACATAATTTTGATCGGAGCTTTTTCATTATATTGACTAATTGTCTACATTTTTTAAGTGTTATATTTAATGTTTTCATGCTAACAATGATTATTGTCTAAAATTTGCATTGAATCATTTCATGTTGATTGACTTGGCGTACACGCTACGACAATTAGACAGTCAGTTAGGTATATGGGGTATCCGGTCGTCTGTCACCATGTAAAAACTTACACTATTAATATTGTGTAACCTGCTATTATACCGTATTGTCAGTAAATAAACTTATTATATTTCAGTATTACACCTGCAGCCGTTAAACTACGCTGCGGTACCCACCGTGGAAAACAATAAACCCAACATATTTGGAGCCGTGCTATCGCCGTCCTCCTCTCCTAAACGCGAGTGGAGTGAAGCCAAGGTGTGTGCGTATATTCATCCAATAATAATCTCCGGTACTGGAGCGAATGTGGTTTAATGAGTAAATTTTATTTCTTTCTCGCAATTATTATGCCTTAAGCATGCAATGACATAATATAAATTGTAATAAAACAATCTTTAAAGGACTGCTTACAATCGCTTCTTTGCATTGATAATGATGGATATTGTAAAATCAAATTTATTAATTTTCGCATTAAATATTTTATATAATTTTATTACAAACGTAGTAATGATTAAACGATTTTATGTGAAGGGATTTTATACTTTGCATTGCCATTAATTTTATACCAATAATTTTGTATATAATTATTATCCGTCATTTGGTCCACATCCATTAAAAAACGAATTCAAAATAAAGCTTAGAATTCTTGGGATCTTTACGCTTGAATGGACGGTAAATTACTTGTTTGATTTATGCATGCTCGGCGATTGATGACTTATTTTGGATTTGTCTCCAGTCAGCTGTGCGCCACGCGACATCAATTCGTGTGAATCACTGACGAAAAAAATGCAAAAATTGCGAAAATAATGAATTCAGGTATCATTCTGCATCTCTTAGCTGTAACTGTTCAGAACATGTGGTCATTGGCATCATCATGATTTAAACGATTTTATCTATTTATTTACTATTTTCACCCATGTGTAAAGCCTCTCTCACACTACCCAGATATGTTAACGAGATGATACATTCACGCGAAATCCTTCAAACTGAGTAAACTTGTTTTTTTTGGTGGGATTGTTTATACAGAGTGTTACAATGGTTCGCGTTTATTGCTTCTGGATTTATTAAATAGGTCGTCAGCAGATGATTTTGAATTTAATGCACTTGTTATTTTAGAATGTAGGTACTAAAAGGCGAAGAATTTAGATAGAACGTCATATAAAGCTTAATTAAAAGGGACCGAGGCAAATTTAACATCTTCCAGAATATATAGGATAACTATCTATTTCTGAAACCCAAGGGCAACATTTATGGCGATTCATGATTTGATTAAAAAATACTAAATTCCGCTAATAACGACTCGCTGTATGCTTATGGTACGCAATATTTACTATATAATAACATATTAATACAAGAATATGTTATTTGCAGATATATCAGATTACGTAGATAATATTTTCACCATCTTTCAATATGTCGGTGCCCGTGTTAGTTCATTGAATGGTATAGAGAGCCATACTGAAAGATATAAGCTCAGATACAATAATTAACTTAGTTTTAGTTCATTTTTAACGTTATTATTATTTTACATTAACAACAGCTTATTTAATATAATTATAATATATAACTACTGTGAAATGTTATCCTAAATGATGTGCATATCTATAATTGATATAAACACTAGTCTTTGTCTCTGTATTTTGCTACTAACCAATATTTGTGTTTATACTGTTGATGTGCCTTGTGTAAATAAATAAATAAACTTACCATATCTGCATAGTGTGTGACACTGTAATGTGTTTAAATGATAGGTACGGATCTGTTCAGTAGCGCTGCTTGTTAGGTCCATAATTCATATTTAAATGGGTAAATAGAAAATGATTTACTTACACATTTATCTGACTTTACCGCGAGTTTCGAAAAGCAAGTCTTTACAAGTTGGCATGTGTTTATGAGTGTACAAGTCGTGGCTAAATCTTAGAATTGACCACATCATGATACGGCCAATCATTTCATGATATGGCCTGCTAAAACTGACCATATCGTTTACACGTCAACGTTTGATGTTATGTCAATCCACGTTTGCCATATCATTACTGTATGGTTCTGTCGTAGGCCGTTTGTTTAACTGGACCGATAGAGATTTGCCTGGGTACATCACGATTCCAACATTTAGTGATATGGCCGATTATTTCATGATGTGCCTAACCTAATTTATTCTATGTAAGTATATACAATAGCTACAATTCGGTTGGCACTCGCTGGCCGGCCCCGCTCCTTTTGATAGCTCGGCTTGTAGATTATGTGATCACAGATTCACAGTTCTAACCTAACCGTTATTTATATTTCTTTCATGTTATTTATTTCATGAAATACGAAGATAAAAATGACTTTACGACACAACAAAAAAACAAAAATTCAAGTAATTTTTCGGAATGTATTTCACAGGTTAGGTTAGCACTGTCGTGGGCCGATCATTCAAATATCTGCCTGAGCACATCGCTATGCTCTGGATAAAAGAAATATAAAAATCGGTTAGGTTAATAGACACTGACCACATAATGCACCAGCAGATCGAGCGAAGCGAGCTGGCAGTTCCAGAACCGACTTTTAGCCATTGTACATACTTACATAGAAGAAATAAGGTTTAGGGGGGACATCATGAAATAATCCGCTATAAATCATGAAATGCAATACATTAAATGGTATGGCCATACTTGGATTGACATATCATTAAACGTTGACGTTTATACGTTAAACTTAATTTTAGCGGGGCATATCAGTGGTCAATTCGTAAGATCTGGCCATGACAATTTTACATAATTTTTAAAATGATTTACGATCGATATCTGCTACCTACCGAATTGATTTAGATTTGTAAATTTTATTATGAGCCGAAGTTTGCGTTCTGATTAGGTGCTAACATATCGTCTAAAAAATGCTTAGTTTAAAATTAATATCTAAAATTATATTTAATAATACATGCCAGCACAAGCTATTTTTACAATAATCTAATAATAAGATTTATTTAACATCAAAATGCCTTAGGATGTTTGTATTTAACAGGTTGCAGTTTAATAAGAGTAAGACTGAAAATATGTTGCGTATAAATGAGGAGATTAACAATAAGATCACAAGTTTGAATAAACGTAATGCCAAGCTATCCGTAATACTTGGGACACTGCTGAGGTCTTCGGTAGGTAAGTATATCAGTCTCCGCTAAAACGCTACAAAAACATTCCAATTAAACTATGTACGACAACAACGTGACGGACCATAGGGACGTGAGCGAACTATATAGGTGGTAGTACATACCGACACATATTAGAAGGACGGAGATGGGTCACGAAGATTCTAGATAGGTAACTCGTAGAAACACGTAGAACATTCGATAGAAAGCACACGAATGCGACACTCGCATGTTAACAATGGTTCAAGGCCGGGTTCAAGGTCAATGACCGTAAACAATAAACGAGCAAGTACCTACTTGCATTTTTCGAGATTGTTTGAGTTGGGTTTTTTATTCTTTTTTTTATTAATGATAGGCTTACGGTTGATGGCCAGTTCACACTGCGATTTACGACGGAGCACGCTTGCCTAGAAGAAACCGATTCACTCGTGATTTAAAGAGTTCTTTAAATTGAGAGTTCTTTAGATTGAAAAAAAAAAAACATCTTTCATTTTATTATTTTAGTTAGGATTTGCTATCCCAAATTACATTGACTTTACAAAACCCTTTATTTTGATATCCCTCTCGAGGTTTTGTTTCGAAGAATTGTGGTTACATCGTTATGATAATATTATGGCAATTGAAAAAACCTTAAAACATGTACTCTTCGCTCTCAACTGTAATGTTCCTAAAGAAGAATATATCCCGTTTTTGTTAAATCAAAAATGTTTTTTTACTAAATCGTGCTGTTTTTATTATTTCAGAATTTGTTGACCAACAATATCCATTTCACAATTCTCATAAAGAACGCGGAACTTGTGGTGCTTCCTGATGCCTGCTGATCTAGGTGGAATTACCCGATCACAGGATGGTTTGAAGCTAGTAGTACGTATCATAACACAATATTTTCAGGTGCAAGTCTGACTTGCGCACCGAGGTTTCCGTAAAAACTTGTCCGAAAATTATGGACACACACATAGCGCGGACACACGTGCTGAGCTATGAACACAGATTAGGTACCTACCTACCGAGCTATTGTTCACGCCAAGACCTCGTTACGTGCTAATGGGGTAGCAGGCTACCTTTGATAAAGAAGCATTTATACTTTACATTTATTTATAGGGAAATTTGGACAAAAATTAGAGTCGGCGGACCGATTTTTCCATACAAACGTAATACCAACCAAAATGAATCGTAATTCAAATTCAATTTAATTAAATTGTGTTATTATTCGGATTCAGATACCGTTAATCTAGGTTTCTACTAAGTATACCATTTCTACTAACTTTACTAAGTTTGAAACGCATTTCCGGTCGTTTATTTCCAGGGAAGTAGCAGTAGACGAAATGGCACGGTTTGAACCTGGATGAACGGTATCCAAATCCGAATAATTACACAACGTGACAAAATTGTGTTTGGATAACGATTTATTACGTATTACGTTTTTGTGGGCATTTCAAGCTCGGCCGGACCCTAAGTACCTAACTTTATTACATAATAATAACGAGAATCGATTACTGAGTACTCTCCTTCAGTATTGTTATAATTTGTTATAGGTACCTACGTAGCTGAATACGCGCGACAGCTGTCATCGTCTTCGAGATCATGCGCATGAAGTTTTATATTGTTTTACGGTCAAAATTTTCCACGATATTACTACGATATTACTTTATTGACAATAAGGAATGTTCGTTACGTACTATCATCATCTATCGTCTGTGTACTGTTATATTGTGGTAAATCGATCATGAAAATATCATGGATCGAATAATTTGTTTTAGTCAGTACCTACGATTCCTGACCCCTTACAGTCAAAAACTACAATAGCATACTATTGTATGTTCTAATATTCTTCTCGTTTTATTTCATGTTATAAGTCAAGTTAAATCCCATTTTATTTAAAATATGATTTAAACTATAATCGATTTATTTTCAAAATCGTACAATAAGATTTTTTCCAACAAAACCCCAATCCTAGAAATTTCACTCTGACATCTGTCGCGTGTATCAAGCTATGTTTAATAAACTTTATTGTTTCACCAGTTAGCATGTACCTATAGGTCATAAGTTAAATTATCCATATAAGCTAAGAAATCCCCGATAATGTTTCGTAGTCGGGTTTTCGTTTTTAAGCCTTTTTTTTTATTTGACACTTTTTGGTGGCTCATGCTAACTTTATTCACTATTAATAAGCAAGTTTCACACACAATTTTTTTAATCGGTCATGGTAAAACCATGAATTGTTCTTCGTTTTATAGAGATGGCATTAGTAGTAAGAAAGTCCCAGCGGGCACAATTTTCATTCATCTAGTTTTTACACATATTCGTTTTCTTGTAATACGATGTACCGCACGATACTCTGGGGATCCAAGACAAATCTTAGGACACCTGTTAAAATTAAGTAACATTTAAATTTCTTCGGGCCCCTTTTTTGTAGTTTGCCGGCTATATTGTCATGTTTAAAACAAAATCATAGCCTATAATAATCTTACTCCAAAGACAAATCAATCGACACGTCATTTGTTAAAATCTGATAAGTAGTTTTTGAGCTAGGATCGAACATCCATACGATACATACATAAATACTCATTACCATTCCTTTTTTCGTAGTCGGGTAAAAATAAAAACAGGATGTCGTTTAGGCGCAGAATCTTTAATACGCAAATACTCAGCGATAGCTAAATGTCCAAGTTTAAGGATGTCCATTCGTAAAATGACCATTTTGCAGAATGTCCAATTATATACCTAAATAATTTACAAAATTTCCAGTCCCTATTATAATATAACCTATTAAAATATACAATTGACGTTGATGTTGACAGCAGAACACACCAAGAACGTCAGTCGGACCATTGCCTTATTAGTGGTCCCAAGCGCGACTGACTGCTGGGGTTCAATCCCCAGATCGAGCAAAGTGTAATTGGGTTTTTCTATGAAATTCTCAGAAGCACCTCGGAGTCTGGATTTGTGCCCAGTTAATGGCAATAGGCTCGCCCTCTATTACATGGGACCTAAACATACCCGCGGACTGTGGCTGTGGTGTACATTAGTAGGTACGCCTCGCCTAACCCTTCGCGCATGATTATGTGTTATTCTTTAAAAATTGTGATTTCGTGTTTTTCCAAGGTGCAAACTATAATATCTAGTGTTTCGTAAACATAAAATTTATCTTTATAAACGACGGATATATACAAGTATATACCGCAGGGCACGTCTAATAAAGTCTGCGTTTATGATCGCTTTACTCGAAAAATAGTGAATTGGTGATTGGTGAATTGACTTGAAACTCTGACACGAGCTACGTTTCATCCGAATACCTACGCGTGTATTTTCTAAACTACTACATCACATAAACGGTTAAATGTATCATAATAAAACAATACAACGGTGTCATATAAATGTATTCGTTTTTATTTCAGAAAATTTCTTGAGGCAGTAAAGCTTAATCTTTGGTTACAGAAAAAGAAAAGGTAAGTTGTTTTCAACTGGATTAAAGTAACAAAAAATATACTTATATTTACCTCTTAAAGTTGCGACAATGTAAGACGTCCGATTTGACGTTTCTCATTTTACATGCCGCGATAACTATGTATGAAAATCTACGTAAGACATTGAAAAATCAATTAGATAATGCCAGTCTTCTGGGCACCTTTCCGGACGACAGCGATGCCGAGTAATACTATGACGCTTAGTCACGCCTCTGTCTTTTAGATTTATTTAGAGCTTTTTTTACGTCCATGTATTTTATGTAAATAGTGTATATTAATAGGTTTTTTTTCATAATGTTTATAGTTTATTGATATTAAACATAGCTCATTACATAATCTATTACTATGTTACCCATACAATATTACAACGATTATCATTCGTAAGCATAAGGTTAAGTTTATATTGAAAAAATGCACCCAAAAACATAAATTATTATTGATTAATATTCCGAAAGGACGTTATTACAATGTCATGTCTTTGGATTGGTTGCCGAAATGTTGTGACCCTTTTAAGCCGTTTTTAACCGAATAATATCGATTTCCTGGAAAATCGGCACTTTACAAACATTACATTAAAAAAAGAGATAAATGTATAATTACTGTATTAATAAATATTAAAAATAATTTTTTTTCTTTAAATAATCTGGTTACTTCGTTAAGATATTTTATTGCAATTGAAAATACCCTAATAAAACATAAACTCGACGCGGTTCATAAGATATTTTATTGCAATTGAAAATACCCTAATAAAACATAAACTCGACGCGGTTCATTTGTAAGCTCCTAATGGCCTTAAAAAGATTGAATTGCATATTTGTTTAATCAAAAATGTTTTTTACTGAATCATACTATTTTTATTTCAGCATTTGCTGACCAATCATGTCCATTTCACAACTCTCCCGGCCAAAATGATCCTAAAGAACGCGGAAGCTGTGGTGCTTCCTGATGCCTCCTGATCTAGGTGGAAATACTCGATCACAGGATGGTTTAAAGTAAGTAGGTATCATTACACAGAACTATGCTTACAAGTACAAATCTGACTCGCGCACCGAGGCTCCCGTACAAACTTGATTTTGGTGCACGTAAACGCAATCATTAACATTACTAACTTAAGCTCAGACAACATCGAACATTGTTCTAACAAAGATAATGACAGGTTGAAGGACAAACTTAACTTTTTTGTTGAAAAAATGTTCTTCCATATTAAAAATGTGAATGTTTGTTTGTTAGTAAATCACTCAAACCAAATCGCATGGAAGGTACACAATGTACACATATACCTACTTAATACGTGACCGGGAATTGCATAGCGGGAAGACGATTTTTTGTTTTTGAAAGTAAAATACAGCCTATGTTACTCCCTGATAATGTAGTTTTCTATGGGTGAAAGAATTTTTAAAGTAAGTTCGGTAGTTTTTAAGTTTATCCACTATAAATCTTTTCGTTTATAATATTCGTATAGATTAAGTCTAGACGTTTGTGGGCTATCTTGTGTTTGTGTGTACCTACGATTGTGCCTGCGCATATCTTCAGACGCGCACAGTTATTTTCACAGTAGGTATTGTACTTGTCTCATGGATACCCCTACTACTACAATGGGAACCAATAAATTTCGACGTATTGAAAAACAATTGTGGGAAATATATTGAAGAAATAAAGAATGCCGGAGAACAAGATAGATCAATTGCTATTAATCACGGACATGTTTCTTCGAATGGTGTTCTGTTTGTAAGTCTATGTCGATGGAAAATGGCTTTGAAAGTCATCGGTCGCAACTTTGCGCAGACATGGTAAGCTCATCTATAATTTACAAATATTTCTATTAATTTTATGTGGCTATAAGAGAAGTGACTGAAGTGTTTTATTTATTTGTTATTCTAGGCCTGTATTACTGAAAAAAACCCGGACAAGTGCGAGTCGGACTCGCCCACCGAGGGTTCCGTACAAATTTGTAGATACACAGGTGTGTATCTTTGGTGTAGGAAAAAATCTGAAAAGTATGTAGGTACATATTATAATTAATTACAAATGTTTAGATACTTTTCAGATTTTTTCCTATACTAATTGTTCAAAACGGTATTACTTGCCAAAGTTGCCATATTTTAATTTCAAAGTTGTAGATCAACAGAAAATACCCTATAAATTTTGATTCCCTTGAGTGTCGAAATATACATTTTTTGCGGCATAAATAGCCGTATCTTTTTTTTACGTTAACTTGAAGTTTGATTTTTTCACAGCTTCAAGGGACTGTAGACCTGAGTATATGGTTTGAATTTCACCTCGATACCCCCACCCCTTCCCGAGATAGAGGGTCTTGACTGACAGACGGAAGGACGGGCAACGAAGTAATCCTATATGGGTTCCGTTTTTTTACTTTTGTGGTACGGATACCTAAAAATAGGAAAAAACTTAGCACACAGAGTCCAGGACAATATTTTATAAAATGTATACCTATTCTTATTTACAAACACTCTAGGTAGATCCCACGTAAATAAACCCACACCTGGAACCACTACTTGCGACTATACTATTTTTTTTTTCAGTGTGAGAATCAAACCTGCGACCCATAGCAAAGAAGCCATTCGCTCAACAACTGCGTCATTGCATGTTGTCTGTGTGTTTTTAACAAAGTATATATATACTTAAATAAAAATGAATCGCAAAATTTGTTGCTAAGCGCAAAACTCGAAGACGGCTGGACCAATTCGGGTAATTGTTTTTATTTATTCCTTGAACTCTGAGGAATGTTTTTATGTAGAGAATAATTGGATAGATTGCACGGAAAACCTAAAAAACGGGACATTGCGGGTGAATCCGCGGGCGGGCCGCTAGTATAAAATAAAATCAGTATTTTGTGGTTTTTTAATCCAGTTTTTATGTTTTAACAAGTAATATTGTTTCCAGGTATTATTGAAGATAAAAAGGCTGTTGTTGACATCACGTGCTTTCTATCATTGGCAACGAAATCTCAAACTTAGAAGCTGCAGCAAAAAAAATTGAAAATTAAAAGCTGGTTATGTTGTATAATATACATGATTATAACTGGTCAGTGTTATTCACAACTGTTTCGTATATAGTTTTTTACACTATGTGTTAAGAAAACCCTGACCGACCCGTGATGGTATTGTCCGAATTTCGTGATCTAAGTATTTTTATTTAAAAGAAAAAAATCCCTAAAAAACGATAAAACGAGGAAATTGAAATCGCAATACTTACAGTGGCAGCGACACCGTCCCTGGGTGCCAAACATAATTTCTGTAGTTTTATAACCTTTTGAAAATTTGCTGGATTTTGGGGTAATTGTGGCAATTTGAGCACAACGACCTTGAATTTTAAACATCATTTAATATGTTTACTTTTATGAATATTTAATGTTTCATATTTTATTTGATGATGTGATTGTGATACCTATATGCCCATTTCGGATCGGACAGGGTTTTTTGACGTAGTGTAAGTATTACCTATTACCTTTTTACTAAAATAAATATCATTTCAGGTTCAGTGTCAATTGTGCATGCAAAATGGAGAAATGTTATTATTTTGGCTTCATTTCAAACACAAAACTGCTGACTATACGAGGTTTATCTTGAAGAATGTATTTCCATTTAACACTAATACCAGTATGGCATTGCGAACTAAATTCTACGGAACTACGGAAATTCATATTCTGTACCTTCTTGCAGCAAAATATTTTTACAAACCAGTTGCCTATAACTGTATTTTTTTATTGGGATTATTTGCACAAAATGAATTATATGTATTTAATTATTATAAACTTGAGCTATATTCCTAATTAGCATTCTAAACTTACAATTTACTTTTAATATGTTTGCTCAAGTGATTTATAATGAATCTTTATTATGGTCCTGATTTGCTAATACGAGTATATTACTATCTCCTGCAAAATAAGTAAATTTTTAATTTTAATTTTGTCATTTGGGTTATTTGCATATGTAAAATGCAGTTTAGTTGTATATCCTAAGCTCTAGAGTCAGCGCATGCCTTATTAGTATGAGAGAAAGGGACCCAATACTTTCATTTCACACGTCACTATATACGGACATACTGGACATATCAAATTGTGTTTTAAGTATTATGTAAGAGCAGAAAATATGGTCAAATATCAGTGACTAGTCACTGACATTTGAACATAATATTTTCTTTTTGCTTAGATAGGGGGTTAATTACATAAGATATATTACATCATTATAATTGTTATATTTCTAATTTGCTAACATTGTACATATGTATACCTATTGCAGAATATGTAAACCAGTTGTTATAATTATTCTAATTTTGTTATTGGGGCTATTTTTATAAAATGCATAATTATGTAGGTACTAAACTGTTACTTTACTTTTCATATGCTGTTTAGTAGTATATTATCACTACTTGGACACATGTTAACCTAGGTAGGGGAGTTCCTGCCACGTGGTGAATGTCACGAATCCCGTGACTATAGGACAAGGGAAGACAAGTGCCGCCCCCCAGGTGGCAGACGATCCATAAGGATTATCCATACTGACAAAAAAGATGGGAAGTTCATTATACTTATTATTATTAACTTGTATTACATTCGTAATTTCTTTGTTCAATGGGGGTTACCGTTTTTAAGCTCACCAGATGTCACCACTCGGCGAAATCGTTCAAACATCTCCCCAATTTCCAAAAATCTTTAACGGAAGGCTAAGTTATAAAATAAACCTATGTTCCAAATTTCTGCTATCTATACTGTAGTTTTGGATGGAGGTACGTTGATATATCAGTCAGTCAGGACACGATTGTACCTATCTATACGTATACCGTGAAATTTAAATGGTTGTTTTCCCGCAACAAAACGAACGTACAGTACGCGCGACATAAATTGGCCGGACTGAAGTTAGCTGTTTGTCAGTTTTTGGTTGCGCAGTACACAATTTTTAGCGTAAACAATCCACTGCGCATTAAAACGGCGAAGTTCACTCTGGCCAACTTATGTCGCGCGTACTGTAGTAATGAATACGAACAACATTTACTATGGGACCGACCCTGAAATATGAAAAAAATCAGTTGTTTTATACATTTTGATCGTGTAGGTATTACACTTTAGTATGGTACTGCTAATATATATTTTCAGGGTCGGTCCCGTTGTAAAAGGGTTCGTATTCATTTCTACGTTCGTTCTGCTGCGGGAAAACAACCATTTAAATTTTACGGTGTAGACTGCTATTAATAGTGTAGGTACGTTGCATCCCTCTTTTAAATTATCTATGTAATGATTGATCATTGATTGCATCACAATTGCATCATAATTATTGGGGTTATTGGATCAAAATGCGTTATAATGAAGTATGTAACCTATTTACTAAGCTCGTATTTTACTTAAATCTCTCAAAATAATCTGTGACTAACTACCTAGTACTTAATGTTTATCGAGTAGGTACCAACCTAGTGAAAATAATTTCATTTTATAAACTTGACGGTCATAAATTATCAAGGGCCTACGCACACCGGGATGGAACGGCAGAGGATTCAATTTTTTCCAAAGGACTTTCAAACTTATCTAGTAGGAATACGATATAAATTCTAATGTTTTATATTGATTTCGTAGCATCGAAAGGGATTTCTAGCCACGGCATTGGATAGCGAGCTAAGGGATTCGATGGCAGGTTGCCGCAACGCACTGGTATGCAACGGCACGCCGAAGGGCGCTGTGACATGCCGCGGGGCACAGAGGCAGTGCAAGCGGGACTACAGCCGCTACCCACGCCGAACGTATTTATTTTGAGGAGAAAGCATGCCGTTGCCCGTCGCGGGATGTTTGGTTAGCCGGAATACTACTGTATCTAAGCGGCTAGTTTGCGCTGACCGGTGGCAAAATCCTCTGCCATTCCGTCCCGGTGTGCGTAGGCCTCAATTCTAAGATCAGCCAACGACTTAGATAAAAGTGAATTGTCATCAGAATTTAAAAAAAAATATTATGTAACTAGTTCTTCGCCCGCGGTTTCACCTGCTTTGCCCCGTTCCTAAGGGTTGTAGCGTGATGTTTTATAGGTTGAAACCTTTCTCATGAATCACTCATTTTCCCAACATTTCCCTTCACTGCTCTGCTCCTATTGATCGTAGCGTGATGAAAAGTATACTATAACCTGCCCAGGAGTATGAACAACAATTGTACCAAGTTTCGTTGAAATCCGTCGAGTGGTTTTTGTTTCTATAACGAACATACAGACAGACAGACAGACAAAAATTTTACTGATTGCATTTTTGGCGTCACTATCGATCACTAATCACCCGCTGATAGTTATTTTGGAAATATATTTCATGTACAGAATTGACCTCTCTACAGATTTATTATAAGTATAGATAATTAAATAAATCATACATATGATATAAATATGACACAAGAAGTTTATTAAAATTTGGTTTACTAGGTATGTACGAATCTTATGTTTACAGAAAATAAATATTATAATTAGAAAAGAAATATAGCAATAATCGTTTCATTTACCCATACTTTATGGAACCTAGATGACCCAGCAAACTTCGTATATCTTACCATTTTTCTCTCTATACACTATATTAAAAAAGCCCTGTCCGATCCGAAAGGGTCGTATAGGTACACCTATCCCAATAAATCATATCACCAAATAAAATAAGAAACATTTAAGTAAAATTCACGATTGTCGTGCCCAAATTGCCGCAATTTCCCCAAAACTAGCAAATTTTTAAAATGATGTCGCTGCCGCCAAATTTAGTTTTCAGTTGTAAAGTGTGTTTAGTGTGTAAAGTTGTGACATGGTCCGCGCTCGCCACTCCTTCCCCACACCTCAAGCCTCACCCCGCGCGTCACTATAAATAGCTCGGCAGACAACGCGCGGGCCTCCTTCGTCCTGCTCCAGCTGCCCAAGTTAAGTGCCGCCCTCTACCGGTCGGACCTCGCCTCAAAGCCTTCGCCGAACCCTCCCTGAGCCTATCTCACCCTACTCGCGTTTGTCTTCGTGTTTAGTTTGTATTAAAATCAACCCTATTGTCAATAAAATTTGTATATTTTGTGTTCTGAGTGTAATTTATCTCCACTGAGTAGTTCCCGGTCGGCCACGTCTCTGAAACGTGTCCACAACGTTACAAAGTGTGTGTGTTTTGTAAAGTGTAACATTTAATATATATCCTAATTAATATTATGACGTGAAAGTTTGTGAGTATGGATGCATGTATCGATGTTTGTTACTCTTTCACGGCTGAACGGATTTGGATGAAATTTGGCACACAGTCTGTCTAACATAATTATACGAATATGATAATTTCCTTATTTTGAAGTCGTTTAATGAGAAAAAGTTATTTTTTATACTAACCTTAGTTCTTGACGATCAAAAGCAAAAATGGCATGAGATGAATCAATTATTCTTTGACAGCACTTTCAATTTGGGATTAATTTTCGGTATGAGTCCGGTACAAACAGTCGAAGTTGGATTGGTTGTATTGTATATTTATATATACCGCTGTTTTACCTGGTAACTAGTATTTTACAAAACAGCTCTGTTATGTGCGGATGTTATACAGCTGTACAACGTTCACTTGGATTATCGTTGCCATATGTTTAACAGGCCCGCTACCCAAGTTTAGTTATTTCCGGTCACAAAAAATTTGGTGTATAAAAATGCTACGACATTTATTTAGGTAGTTATAGGTATTTATATTTAAATAATATCTATTTTAATAAAATGTAAACATTGACGGCAACACGATGAGCGATCTGAAAAGTTCTTTTTTTAACCACACTGTGGCTCTTGTGTCGATTTGTGCTGCCACCAATAGCTATCGCACGCAAAGTATAATAAATAGTACTTTGGGATAGGAATCCCAAAGTACTATTTATTATACTTTCCTTAGTGAATTAATATCCTTCTGTTTGTTGCATTTATTTGGCTTTCTGTATATGAGAATTTGTGTTTGTAAATGCACCCACGATACAGGAGACAATCCTAGTGTCGGCAGCGATTATTTTAGAGACCGCGTATTCCAGATTTCCTTTTGGACATCTGGGAAGCCCTTTAAATAAAAAAGTACTGCTGCTATAGTGCTGCCTCTACACAAGAACCTCCCCTCACCTCGTTGTCAATTGACATTTCTCATTAATCTGTGGTTATTGTCAAATTCAGATTAAAAAAGTCGGCCATCTTGTTCTCCGAACGATTTTTTTTGGCTCATTCATAATGTACTGATGAAATGAATTTAAATTTTGAGTACCTGCTATCTAGGTATCGTGTTTATGACTGACCTGAGTGGGTCTAGAAAGTTTTGGTTGTAGTGCAATAAAGTTGTATGAATTACTTTTTGAGTTTGATGTGTTCCAAAATAAATATTTGAATCTCGGAAACTGCAGAAATGCAAGGTGCAGACACAGGTGAGTACTTAACCCTCTTTTGTTTTTGTTATTTTATTTATGTAAAGGTACATAACTACCTATTTTTCAAAAATCTTGTAGAAATAATATCTTACTTATTTACTAACTTTTTATTAAAAATAACATGATCAGGTATTTACTGATGCCGTAGGTAAGTACTAGGTTTATGGACAGGAGTTTTAATTAGTAGATACACTAATAATAATTGTAATCTGTTTACACTACTTGTATGTTTAAACAAGTAAGATTACATTCCATAGATATATATATATTAAATGATAGCAATCTCTTTATGTAAATCAGTCTAAAATCCCTGTCTGAATGGTTTTCTGCTAATAACTTACTACATGAACTTACTACTTTAAGTACATTTGATTGTAGTTGCAGTGGGGTGGGCACATATCAGGCTTATCTTAGAGATAGGCTTAAACGTAAAAAAAAATAACTGCTAAATGCTAATGCTAATAATAATTAACACTTACATTTAATAATTTCAACACATACCTACAGATTGTTAACATTATTAAGGTACAGCCCTAAAACGTAAATAAAGTTCGTAACGAAGCGAAGATCGTACGAACAAAGTACATAATTAAACTTAAAAAGATCAGTCTTTATTTAACACTAAGTACTTATAATATTCATTTCCGAATTCAGCTGAATGCAGTTAAATATATCAACTCGATTAATTATGAAAACAATCTGTTGAATCTGTCAGACTGAACACAAAATTAACAGTTGCTAAATGCTAAGTACCTATTGAAAAAAATGCAATTGAGAGGAAACATCATAGTGTCTTTTCTTTCATTTTTGCTAGGTATGTTTTGTTCATAATATACAGCGACACAAACATAGATCCGTCCGTTCAGTCTGTTGCTTATTGTGTGTCTGTCTTAGAAAGAAAGAAACAACTGCACTGCCTGTGTGTGTCACCCTCATCTGCCACGGATAGCCTGTTTCAACTTTCATTCATTATTTTGTGACTGCTAAATTCAACAACTATCTTAGAAATTATTTAACAGGTGTTGACACTGAAAAAATGTATAAAAATTTAATTTACATTTTAAATTTATTTATAATTCTGATTGGCCAATGGTTGGGTTAGAAACGACTGCTATTGTGTTTTCAAGAGTAAGCCTGCAGATCTTAGAATAGACCAATTCATGATGTGGCCGACAATTTCATTAAATGGTTGTATTTCATGATATGACCAGCTAAAATTAAACAATAACAATGTTTTATGATAATTATGTCAATCCAGGGGGCTTACTCTTGAACTCAATTCCGATACATCGACATTGGAATTGTGCCGTTTCGTCAAGTTTCGTACTCTTGAATTCGAGACTAGCGCCAAATAGTTTCAATATTGCCGGTGATTGAGTGAACTAAATAGGATTGGGAAACAACCCAACCATTGGCCAATCAGGTATGCCGATACAAGATAAACAGATTTGTGCTCAAGAGTACGAAATCGCCCGACAGCCAAATTGACATTGGAATCGGATCACGTTTGGATTGGTATTGTATTGTTTTCAAGAGTAATCCTGCATGCAGGATGCCGATACAAGGTTAACGGATTTGTACTCAAGAGTACGAAATCGCCCGACAGCCAAATTGACATTGGAATCGGATCACGTTTGGATTGGTATTGTATTGTTTTCAAGAGTAAGCCTGCAGGTTTGGCCGTATGGCACTTCGTGATATGTCGTGATATTTCATGATGTGCCTAACCTAATTTATTTTGTGTAAGTATGTACAATTCGGTTCATTGTGTGGACACAGTTCTAACCTAATCTGATATTTATTTATTTATTTAATATGTACAGTAACAGATAACAGATTACAGAATGACGAGGCGACTTCGTAGTATACCATTTTCAATTTCCAATCTGTAATTCTATTATAACCATACACAGGATGGTTTCAATTATGTGAATTCATTGAGATGTGTTACTTAATTATAAACAGACTTACAAAATAATAAGAGTAATAACTAGGTTTGGCACTGCATTACCAAAGCTAAATTAAAATATTTTAAGATAGAACTTGGGGCTTACTCCTGAACTCAATTCCGATACATCGACATTGGAATTGTGCCGTTTCGTACTCTTGAATCCGAGACTAGCGCCAAATGGTTTCAATATTGCGCGGTGATTGAGTGAACTAAATAGGATTTGGAAACGACCTAACCATTGGCCAATCAGGGATGCCGATACAAGGTTAACGAATTTGTGCTCAAGAGTACGAAATCGCCCGACAGCCAAATTGACATTGGGATCGGATCACTTTTGGATTAGTATTGTATTGTTTTCAAGAGTAAGCCAGAGAGTTTATGAAACTGTTTTGATTTAAAAAAATCCTATCTTACTATTATTATAAACGTGAAAGTTTGTGAGTATGGACGTATAGATATTTGTTACTCTTTCACACAAAGACTACGGAACGGATTTTAATGAAACTTTACAATAATATAGCTTATACATCAGAATAACACATAGGCTATTTATTAAGATATTGTGTGAATTGTCCGAAATATAACGATAACTAGGAAAAATTCTGCTATCTGCGAGCTATTCTGGCGTGCGCTGCAACAACCGTTAGAGTTACACGTACAGGTAGGTATAATGTATAATGGAAATGTTTATCTTAAATATTCCTACAAAAACCTCGCGACAGCATGTAGGTATTTATCTTTTATGTGTAAGCCATTATCGCCAAAATAGTGAAAAATAAATACAATAAAAATTGATAATTTATTTCTAATGCACATTTGGTAGTAACAAATTGATACCTTATATCAAAATAAATACTTTTATCGCTTCTGGTACCTATTTAAAGTAGATAATCTTTCTCTTTCACACTACATCATTTGGACAAATACTTTATTAGTCACGACGTCATCGTTGTACCGAGTAAGTGCGCGATACTATGGTGCGGTTGGCGGGCGGTCCGACGCAGTGCGGGCGAGGTGGGGAAAGAAGTCACTGAACGGCTGATCGCTGAGGGCGCGACCCAAACGCGGGCAGACACATGAGGGCAGACATTGCCACTTGTGTCCGTTTTGCGAATTTTCAATCCTTACTTATTATTATAATAAACGTAAATGTATCTGAGTATGGATGTTTGTTACTCTTTCACATCAGAACAGCTGAACGGATCTGAATAGAATTTGGCACACTGATAGATTATTGCCTGGATTAACACATAGGCTACTTTTTATCCAGGTTGGACGCAATTCTGAAGTCCCGGGCAGAATCTAGCATATTATAATTATATATAATATATTCTGTATGAGAGCATAAAGCATTGTAGGTATTGTGTGTTCTGAGTCACATTGTTATTGCTTTTAGGATATGAAACAGTCTCGGTTTACGCACAGGATCGAGTCGGTACAATTAAGTGTAACAGGCTGGAAGGTAAGATTCGATTTAAGATTTATATTTATTTCATCCGGTTCTGCAATGTACCAAGGCAGATCTCGATCAGCCGGCCCATTTGAAGGATCGGCCCACGAGAGCTCTAACCTAACCTGTGAAATACGTTCCGTACTCGAAGGTTTCTATCGGAATAATTCATAATTGTCCGCTGCCACGATGCAATACAAAAACAAAACGATATCAGCGCCTCTAAGAGTGGTTACGGTGAATAATGTAACTATTTTACGATACGATCACTAATGTTTGACCATATCATGAAGGAGCCGTGCGTTTAGCTGTTCATGTCGTCAAATGCTGATTATTCATTGATCTGGATGCGGGCACCGAGTATTTTCCATTTCACGAAATAAAACTATTTCACGAGATATATTTTATTTTCTATATTTTTTTAAAAACTGTGCAATTTTGACAGTATTATCAAATGATAATATTATAAATCAAATCAATTGATAATATGATAAACACTTAGATAATAATTAAATCATTATTACATATCTACTTTTTTCACAGACATTATTATTATCTCATTTTTTTAAGTCGGTTTTAAGTGGGTTCCATGGAGTTTCTAGTGGATTCTTCTCCATAGGATCAACCTTTTGGAACCAGAATCAAAGTGATTCTTAAACACTTGTAAAAGTTAATTTGAAATAAAAACATTTAACTGTGAATTAGAACTTAGAACATTATAACATAATTTATGTAATTTTTTACTAGATATTTAATTATTTTGCAAGTTTTGGGCTATGACTTTTACATAATTTACATATATTACAATACCCATAAATTTAAGTACTTATTTTTTTAAAGTACAACATTACTTTCATCCTAAGTTACTATTTTATGTCATTGAAATTGATCATAAAGTTTTCGTAATTGCATTGCAAGTGCTCGTAAAGTTGTTCCTACGTCAAATTTAGCGGGAAACCTTTTTTAACCAAAGCTTTTTGTTGTAACATGTCCCAGGCACGCTCGATAGGATTTAAGTCGGGCGACTGTGCAGGCCAATCCAAAACTAGAACATCACCAGTCGCGCCGTATGGGAAGGAGCATTATCGTGCATGAGCAGAAATTCCTGGCCCATTTATATTCTGTGTGGGACAATAACAGGACATATCTACTACTAGGTAGTAGAGCCTCATCACAGCACAGCACAAAAATACCACCAGGTCCTCGTGGTATTTTTGTGCAGTCATGCAGCCTTGGATCCAAACGAGCTGGTTCGTCCGCCAAGACGAAATCCTGCCCACACCAAGATTGTCCCGCCTTGGTATGAGTGGACCTTCTGAGGGTGCCGTAGACGGCTAACTCTCCTTGGTGTTCTCCAGACGCGTGTTCTACGTGAATTTGGATGAAACCCCAACCGGGACTCATCGGTGAACAGCACCAAAGACCATTGTTCGTCACTCTATGGTAAATGCTGCCGAGCCTACGAAAGCCGCCGACCGCGGTTGCCACGTCGCAATGCTGGAACACGTAGCGGTTTTCGAGTATGAAGACCAACTTCATGCAACCTCCTTCGCACGACTCGGAGGACCAGCAAGCAATTGGTCCTCCTGGAGCCCTTGTACTAGTTGCATCGCTGTGATATTGGATTGTCTTTTGGCGGTCATTTCGAAAAATCGAACCTGTCGGTGCGTAGTAACGCGATATCTACCCGTGTGCCGTTCAGCCACATCGCCAGTACTGCGATAACGTGACTACTTTGATATCACGTTATGGCTGGTGTAGGGCTTCAGCAACGACGCGTTGAATAGCACCATTTTCTAAAGGCTCGTAACATTTCATCTCGTCTCAAATATCCACGTGACATGACTCCTAAAGCTAACACGGCACGTTAAATTAAAAAGAAAAACATTGTAATCCCTTATTTTAGTAAAGGAAAAATTCAATCGCGGGCAGGATTCGAAGGTTTATATACTTTCGCGGTGGCTTAGCGGTCAGAGCGTCTGGTGTATCAAACCAGAAGACGCAGGTTCGAATCCTGCCCGCGATTGAATTTTTCCTTTACTAAAATAACTTTATAATCTTAGCTTGGAAAATACAAAAAAATCACAAAAAGATTCTAATCCCTTGTCATTAATTAATTAAAAAATATTAATAAAGCAATTTAAATTTTCCCGTAACGAATTATTAACAATTTGGTCGCTGTATTGCTTTTGTTTTTTTATTTACATTTCAAATTTTTAAAACAGAATAAAAGAGATTTCAATCTGTAAGTATATAAACTTTTTATAGAAACTAATAAGATTAATAACTATAAAGCCGTCGATAATTAGGATTCAGGTATCCCTAGATTCTGTTGATGTGTAATGTTCTTTTTGGCTTCTACTTGAACCCTGACATGTTTTCGAAAAATACACCCTTTCAGTGTTTATATTTTATGATACATTGACAAAGTACAAGAATTTTATTGGTATACTAGCTTCCGCCAGCGGCTACGCCCGCTTTATCAACGACCCATGTCACTTCCCAGAACAAAATAATCAAATAATTTTCCCGTTTTTGCAACATTTTTTAATTGTGCTCCGCTCCTATTGATCGTAGCGTGATGAAAAGTATACTATAACCTGCCCAGGAGTATGAAGAACAATTGTACCAAGTTTCGTTGAAATCCGTCGAGTGGTTTTTGTTTCTATAACGAACATACAGACAGACAGACAGACAGACAGACAGACAGACAGACAGACAGACAAAAATTTTACTGATTGCATTTTTGGCGTCAGTATCGATCACTAATCACCCGCTGATAGTTATTTTGGAAATATATTTCATGTACAGAATTGACCTCTCTACAGATTTATTATAAGTATAGATAGATAGATAAGTTATAACAAAAAATAAAAATAATGTTATGTGCAAAACAGTTTAAGAAATCATTGCCTTCGATTTGGTTGGATCGTTTGTTTTCACCTCCAACTTCCGAGACTGTGATTTCCGAAACATGAACTTCCCTTTGGGACTTGATATCCTAAAAATAATAATTAAAGACGTTTGTATTTTTTAGAAAATCAAGCAAAATCTCGCAGCGATGAAGAATCCATAAATTTTAGGCCTTCGCCCAATTTCAAGCATATGAAAAAATATTTGAAATCCAAGTTTGAAGAAGCAATGGCAAATCCAAGCAGTTCCCAGGGAACTTCAGATTCGTCTTCGTGTGATCACGATAAACAAGAGAAAGTCAATAATACCGCTGCACCAGTGGTACAGCCACCGCTGCCGCCCAATCCGCCTCCGCCGGATAGTCCTCCTATAATACATTTAAAAAAGGAAATTGAAGATGATGAGTATCAGTGTAGCAATACTGAAAATCCGTCTGACTTTAACCCTTCTGATGAACTGTTACGAAACACTATTAAAACTGATCAGTCAGAGACATCTGAAAAACCAGAAGTAACAATGTGCAGAAATTTTGCTCGTGGCACTTGTAAAAAGGGTGCTGCATGTATATTTGCTCATGAGTTAATTTTGTCTCAATTACCTGGTGTTTATACATTTTGTAGAAACTTCCAGAACTCAGTTTGCACTTTCCCCAAGTGCAAATTTGTGCACGCCACTGTATTTGAGAAGGAATATTTCTTTAGAACGGGATATTTACCACCTCATACTCTGGCTCATCTTAAAGAAGCAACTGTGCTGCAACCACCTCCTCCGCCACCTCCACCTGAAGGTAATAATAAATGCTTATAGTAACAGTTTTAATACATATGGTACACATTTGCGAGGCTTAGCTAAATTACCTTGTTTTCTATAATTAAAAAGGAACAGTTCTGTTTGTATGTCAGCAAAAATTCTAAGTACGATGAATAAATTAAGAAAATATATTTTACTTATAAAATCAGGAATTCTTATGAGTTACGGGTTTAGTCCCATGTTGGCACCTTCCCATCTAGGCACCTATGAATTTATTTATTTATATTTTTTCGTGAACATGATAAATAAATTCATGGGTGTCGAGATGGGACTAAACCGAGTTACGCGTGATAACCAACATAAAAATGTATGTAGAAACCAACATGTTGCATTTTTACAATGATTTACGATTTTATTTGCCAACCCAAAGAGATCTAGGATTTTAGAGCGTACACTGGAAACATAAGGTATCACTTTAGGTAAAACCCCAAAGATATTTAAATATCAGTTGCCCTTTTAAATATCTTTATTTATGCACAAAATGTATTTGATTTATCCCTTTGTCAGGCTGATACATAATACTGAACACTCGAGACAGTATTCATTTAGGACAAACCACTTAGTAGATTTAAATTTTGTTTGTGATATCCTATATACTGCTCGTAATAGTTGTCTCTAGCAACCCGCTTCTTATGTAGATGTCATGAATATTTATGTTAGGATAAAAAGATAGTAATTAGTTACGTCACCTTCCATTATAACTTTTTTTTTCTAGAATCTTCAACTGAGCTTACTCAAGTATATTGTAATGGTCTGCCTCCAGCTGCGCAGCAATGGTAATTATTATTCCTATAAATCTACATGAATATAATACTAGTTACCCGCTCCGACTTCGCAGCGGTGCATCGTAGGTACTAATAACACGAGTCAACAAAATTTTTGCACATGTATCATAATTTCTTGTAGATTTTTTGACGCTTAATCTAAATCCAGCCACAGAATTGCTCTAGCATATCAGAATTTGGAAATATATGAATCTCAGGTGCTAATAACACTGTTTTTGGCGATCCTTGAAGTATTTTTTGAAGACAGCAAATTTTTGGCGGTCATTTCTGTCTGAAGCATCCTGTAGTACTACTATTGTCGTTTCGATTCCATTTAAGTTTGCTTCATTACCGAGTTTTTTTTTTCAGATTTAGCGTCAAAAAAAATTCTACAAGAAATGATGTCTCCCCTATATCTCAAAAAAATGTTAAATTTTGTTGACCAGTGTAAGGTGCATGTTAGACTCAAAGAATGAAAATGCTCATTCTTTCTAGGTTATCTGCAATAAAATATTTTATATTATGTTATCTGTTAATTTCTTATTTATTGATGTTTTACTGCTTACGAGTGGTTCGTCTATGTGCGAATATAACACAATAATTTGATATACTGCATAACACTATTACCTTGTCTGTCACACTAAAAATACTTACATTATAAATACTACCGTACCATTAGAATTAATTTAATCAAAATTATATTTCAGCATTACGCCTGCAGCTGTATTAAATTGCGCTGCGGTACCCACCGTGGAAAACAATGAGCCCAACATATTTGGAGCCGGGCTATCGCCATCCACCTCTCCTAAACGCGAGTGGAGTGAAGCCAATGAGTGTGCGTATATTAATCTAATTATAATTTCCGGTAACGGCGAATGTGTGTGTTTTTATTTAGAATGTAGATTTCTTTCATATAATTATTATGGCATGCTATGATAGAATAAACTAATATTTTAAATTTTTAACGGAACCATTTCAAAACGAACCACATATTGCATTGCATATTTGATATAGTTTTAATACAAAAGTAGGTGTTGCGATTTTATGTCAAAAGAGTCATATATGACAAGTTTTAGCATGTTTAAAGTACTCAATACTTACCAGTAATATCTTATATTCGTCATTTTTATACTGCAAAGCGCGTGTAATAATTATAATAATAAGATTTAATGTTTTAACTGTATATAATAAACGAAGAATATAAGTTATGCATGAAAGCAACAACTGTAGGTACAATGCCTTTTTTTAAACGAAGAGTTGTTCATGTGTACTCATGCCAGATATTTTTTTTAACATGGGTGTTTACCTTTATACTACCTTCGGGGTAGAATAATAAAACATTCCGTTATGGTTTAAGATATTTATACAGTTACTGTACTTATTTTGGTGTTTACTTATATTACAGTAGGTGCCTAAAGTCCTTTTGAAATTTGTATTAAAGAATGAAATATGTATAACCCTGCATGGCGATTGATGAATTATTTTTTTTGGGTTTTGTCTCCAGTCAGCAGCTCGCCACGCGACTTCGATACCTGTGACCCGCTGGCAAAGAAATGCAAAAATTGCGAAAATAATGAATTCAGGTATCATTTTGCATCTCTTAGCTATAGCTGTTCAGAACATGTGGTCAAGTAACGGAATTATTAGTTGTTATCACCATGGATTTATAATTGTGTAAGATTTTTTTTTAAATAAAGCTTACTAGCAATGTGGTTCGCACATTACTAGTAATCTTGTTAACCCCTCATGCTGAGCTAAATTGCTTGTGTTACGAGTGGTTTCACGTCGGTAGTGCAATAGGTGGTTTTCGAACTGGCTACTTCCATGATCGCAAGATTATTATTTACTATTTTCAAGCATGCATGTAAGCTGATTTAAATGTGTTCAAAAGCCTTGCTTGGTGCGTGCGAAACGAGAAATATTTGCTCATGTGTTTATATCAGCTGTCTGACTTTACCGTGGGTTTTGAACAGCTGGCTATTTCTATTTTATATTTACTAGTATATAGCATGAGTGTTGTACGGTCAACAGCACATCAAGTTACCACAAACAATCAAATTTCCCCAATGTATAATAATCTATTATTTGGAGATTAAATTGAAAATCGATTGAAGAAATTTGACAGTTTTGGATACCATGATGTGCTGTTGACTGTACATACTAGATATTTGTAAACTTATCTACATTTGGCTATCGAAATGCTTTTATTTTTTAAATTTTATTATTAATGAAATTTGCGTTTTGATTCATTCATTTATACAATTTATTTTATACTAACATCGTCTAAAAAATGCGAAGTTTAATATCATAATTATAGCAGCAATATGTTTCAATGAAATGATATCTTTTAATCCACTAGCACAAGCTATTTTTGCGATAATCTATAAACGTGTAAACAAGGTTTATTAAACATCAAAATTAATTATGTCCTAACATGTTTGCTTTTAACAGGTTGCAGTTTAATAAGAGTAAGACTGAAAAGATGTTGCGTATAAATGAGGAGATTAACAATAAGATCACAAGTTTGAATAAACGTAATGCCAAGCTATCCGTAATACTTGGGACACTGCTGAGGTCTTCGGTACGTATATCAGTCGCCTTCAGAAAACCCAGTAGCATCAAAGTAGCCACGATGAGACAATACCTGTTTAATTAATGTAATGTAGTTGAACAGAAATCGTTTAGACGCAGAATGTTTAACTCGCCCAATCTAGTTTATAATTAAGTATACAATACGACAAGGTCATTTATTAAACTGCGGAAATCACATTAAAAATATACCTTTTTAGTCCTAATAACTAATTTGGCACCAAACGAAGTCAATGAAGATCATATGACATAGAGTTTGTATGGGCCGCCTCAAAATTAGCTAATACACCCTAACATTCCATTATTTCCCTGAGACTCCATCATCAGATCCTGAATTGATGAAAATGGTACTACATCAAGAGAATAACCGACAAAACAAAAAAAACACGTAGAATTACCGCAGTTTCTTTCATTGGTTAAAAAAATATTGCTTTTTTATTTCAGAAGACATCTAGCGCCAGTAACGCTCTATCATTGGGCGCGGAAAAAGAAAAAGTAAGTTGTCCAGTCTCCACTGGATTACAGTAAAAAGTATATAATTATATTATTAAATTATATATTAAATTAAAAGCTTACTGGTAATGTGGGTCGCACATTACTAGTATTCGTGTTAACCGCTCTAAATCTATATATATGTTCCATTTTAGACGTACCTAGGTATGTCTACGTATTTTCTATATAAAAGGAGAAGCTGACTGACTGACGTATCAACGCACAGCCGAAACTACAGGAACTAGAGTCCTGAAAGTTTACATCCTGGTTCCTTTTGCATTGTAGACGAGCACTAAGAATGGATTTTTGGAAATTCAACTACAACTATCTGCGTTTTGAATTCAACTAATTCAAAACGCATGGTAGTGTGTGTACTTTCGTGCAACCTTTCACCCCTTTTCTGGTGAAAAGTTTGTACGAAAGTACACACACTACCATGCGGTTGACAACACATTTAATGATATGAAACCTCCATGATGTAGGTACAATGGGCACAGTATATTTTAAAAACGAAAATTACCTAAGTACGCAGACGAAGCTGAGCACGGGAAGTCTATATAACTTTTAAACAAAAAGTAAAACCGCCTTCAAAAACATAAAAATAATGTTAGGTGCACAACAGTTTTGGAAGTCGGTGCCTTAATTTGGTTTGAACTTTTCTTTACGCCACCGACTTCCAAAACTTTTTGTTGAAAGTTATTTTAACGAGTAAAATTTTATGCATACCTAGACGACGTTATCGTCCATTTGTCACGCACATACATAATGCAAATTTAGGACTTATATGGTTTTCTCATGGATGTCATTGTCAGAACTGGACCAAATTGACCACACGAGACGCACCAGCTTTCAAATAAAAAAAGAATCATCAAAATCTATTCACCCAGTCGAAAGTTCTGAGGTTCTAACACACATTAAAAAAATACAGTCGAAGTCGAATCGAGAACCTCCTCCTTTTTGAAGTAGGTTGAAAATTAACCTACTTCGAATGAATTAAAAGTTAACCAAACAAGTTTCCAGCAAAGTATCAAAATCAGTGGTTATTAATATTTTTTTCTGGTGGTGGTGTATTTTTTGTGACATCATGCTATTAATAATTTCAGAATATGTGGACCAATAATGTCCATTTCACTACTCTTCTGGCTAAGATGTTCCTAAAGAACGCGGAGGCTGTGGTGCCTCCTGATGCCTCGTGATGTAGGTGGAAATCCCCGAACACAATGGATGTTTCAATGCAAGTAGTAGGTATCATTGCATAATACCGTCTATCTATATCAATAATGTTTTGGTTTTGTAACCTGCATCAATGATTGTAATGAAACGAAATTTGATTTCAGTCTTAACGTTTTCAGTTAGCCAGCTCCTGACAAAATTTATGTTTATTTGTCTTTATGTCACAGACAATTATTTCATTTATAGAAAGATACACACACTTACACGATGTGTAAGTGACATATATGTTTCATTTATAAACCATCTATGCAGATGAAATCAACAATAACCTGTGCCCAGCAGTGGAACAATGAATGGGTTGATGGATGATAATGCATTTATAATTGCAGGGGCAGCACAGTATGATATACTCACATCCCGAAAGAAGACAACATTATGCTCGGACATCACAATTCATCATCTTAGCTCGAAAGGACTTATGATTTTAGTAAGGTTAAATTAGCGTTAGCTATTAATTAGCATTTTAAGGACCATGTTTTGCCAAAATTATTCAATCCTCAAGTAAGTCATAATGCGTACTTTTAATACAACCACTTCTTTTACACGCTATGCAGTGTACAGTCAACAGCACATGAAGTTATCACAAACTGACAAATTTCCCTAATGGACAATTTAAAACTCTATTATTTGGAGATTAAATTGAAAATAGAATAAAGAAATTTGTCAGTTTTTAATAAGTAATATGATGTGCTGATGACTGTACGTTAAATACCTCGATCTAAATTGGATTATAGTAGACTGAATAATATGACTATAATATAACGCAGATCCTTAAAAGTTAAGGGTCTGGCGGACCAAATTGCCCCTACAAACGTAATACCAAATAAATCGTAATTCAAACAGAATTATGACCATTTCAACCGCGCGGCCAACTTATAAAATTTGATGAAACTTCCAGGAATTAGGGGTAATTTCTTACCCCTAATTCCTTTTCCTATACTTTTTTCCGGAATTTTTGCAAATAATACTAAGACAAAACTAAGACTAAGCTATAATCAAAAATAGTTGGCCGCTAGAAACGCCACTTGCCGTAGTCATCGCCTATGATTATGCAGAAACTAAAAAATGCAGATAGGCGAATGGTACATCAAAAGAAAGGTCTTACAGTACGCGCGACATAAGTTGGCCGGACTGAAGTTAGCTGTTTGGTTGCGCAGTACACAATTTTTAACGTAAAAAATCCACTGTGCATTAAAACGGCGAACTTCACTCCGGTCAACTTATGCCGCGCGTACTGTAATTTGTTGTATTTGTTGCAAAAATAAAAAACTGTCGTAACGTAATTATACAAAAAGTTACGCAATATTTAGTTTCCAATTTATGAGTAGGTAGGTATCTCACCATAAACATCGAATTAATAGAGGCATATGTGTATGGACAATTAGTTGATCATTTGTTGCAGCGAATAAACAAGGAAAATACTAGAAAATAGGTTAAATAAAATGTTAGAGTTGATTTTAGTAGAAAGACAATATGCCTACAATACACTAGCGTTTATTTCGATATTAAAAGTAGGTTCAAGCTTAGTTATAGTACTAATCGTCAAGTAACGTAACCTAGTTTGGATATATGTGGCGACAATAACGGTGAAATTCATATTTTAGGAGATATTCACTAAAATATAGTAGTATGAAACTGTATTAGAGTAGAGTGACCATGAATTTTCACAATGAATTGTGATTATTTGAATGTTCAATAGTCATATCTTAATTTTTTAGGGAGAGTGCGTATATAAAATAAACTTTAAAGCATCCTATACCATTTTATTTATAGAAGTAAATTTCACAAATCAATTAAAATTTCTTTATTCAAAATCAACACAAAGGAAAAAATACATTAATAAAAGTCAACAAGATAAAAACTAACGTATTATTTATAAATTAACTGACACGAATATAAGACAATGTGACATAATTATTTTCTTATTTCGAGTTTAAAAGCATTGTCAGCATGCAGCATTTGAAAAAATATGTATGTTTAATTAAAAAATGACAGAAATAATAGTTATCTTTAATCTTATTAGTAATCGGCAGTTCAGCGAGGAAAACTGAGTCTGCAGCTCCGTTTAAACCAAATATTGTGATCTCGCCTAATATATGTTGAAGTAACAAGCTTGTAAGAAGCTATTTGTTTTGACGAAAAAATTAACACTATGTGTCAAAAATGTGACACACAGTTAAAAGGTGAACATATGTTAGGCGAGATCAAAACATTTGCTGACTCAGTTTTACTCACTTAACTGCCGATTTATAATTACATTAAAGATAATTATTATTTCTTAGTGCTATAGAATTTATACCAGGCACAAAAATAGGGCACTATTAAATGTCATTTTTTAAATAAAAATACATATTTTTCTTACGACGACAATCCTTTTAAAATTTAAATAAGAAGGTACCTGTAAGAAAATATGTCTATATTTGTGTCTTATATTCGTACCAGTTATAAATATTATGTTAGTTTATAAAGATTTTATATTTATATTCTTGACTTTATTACTTGATTTTTTGTTGATTTTGAATAAATTAATTTTAATCGATTTGTGACTTACTATTATAAAGTATGCTATAGGATGCCTTAAAGTGTTTTTTATACAAAGCATCGCCATAAAATATTAAGATTATGACTATCAAACATTCCAACAATCACGATTCAGTCTCACTTCATTGTGAAAATTCATGGTCACTCTACTCCCATACAGTTTCATATTACTATATTTTAGTGAATATTATAGCAGGAAAAATATGAATTACACGGCGAAAATGGCGATTTTCGCCACATTTATCCAAACTGGGTTAGGTTACCTGTCGATTAGTAAGCTTGAACCTTCTATTAATAACGAAACAAACGCTATTGTAGCCTACGAGCTACTGAATCATCCGAATAAACCGTTTCCCACAAAGCTAGATTTTTAAAAAATGATGTTTTATTATCGTCCAATTAAGAGAGTACCGTTCTAGCAGACATCTCGGGGCTGCATGATTGACCCATAAATTTTTGAAAATTTCAATTATGATTTTTTTTAACCTATTCCCACAAGGTTGAAATTTTAATATGCTGTTAGTTACCGTGTAAAAAAAATTGCCTGCCTATTTTGAGGGTTGCAAGTATGTGCCAGTTAATAGAAAAGTCGTCACCGGGATGGTAATTCATAACTATCTCCCCACAAGGCTGAAATTTTGAGGGTATCTTCTTTCAATACTTTAAAAAGTATATTGAAACACCCAGCCTATTCTGGCGGTTGCAAGTGTCTGCCAGAACAGTACATAAAAGTTATGATACTCGATGGGAGTGAGACCGATTTGTACGAGTTCCAAAGTCAGAAGGAAAGGTTATAAGGTTATATCTGTTGTGTAGAGGTTCTAATAGTATTTTAAATAATGATGAGAGCGCGCATGAAATAAAAAAAAGACGTGTGGCACTCGGGGACTGCCGCGGTACAGCTTATTGCATAGCGTTTTTTATCAACTTATGTAATACAACCAATGCCACCTAAAGGCGGGTTGCTGAACTAAAGAGACAAGCGTGTTGGGTTTTTTTCGTTACGGAATTTCTGGATTCGGTCCCCACGCTCAAGGCCAGCGATAGAAGCTATGCAATAGCTTAAAAAAGTACAATAAAAAAACTAAAGTGAAAAAAACACTATTCTACAACATTTTTGTCCTTAGAACGAGACACGCTAAATGTAAATCCGGCAATACAATTTCTCTACGACGAACGTCAGAATTTAAAGATATACCAATCTCTAAGTGCTAAAAACGTTTTTTGCGATTATTTAAGTATTTCTTAAGGACAACAGATTTTTATAATTATTTCTAACTAATGGTATTGGGTGATTAATTATTATCAACTAATTGTCTATACACATTGGCCTCTAATAATTCGATATTTATGGTGAGCCTACCCATAACCTAGAAACTAAATAATGCATTTACTTTTTGTCTAATTACGTTCTGACGTTTTTTATTTTTGCATCAAATACAAACAAATTAAGACCTTTCTTTTGATGCATTATTTAGTTTCTGTGTTATCACAAGCGATGACTAGAGCAAGTGGCGGTTCTAGCGGCCAACTATATTTGGTCATAACGTCTTAGTTTTTTTACAGCAAATTCAGGAAAAGTAACAAATTACCACTATGCTATAAGTTGGCCGCGCGGTTGAAACGGACATACAGAATTTAATCAAATTGTGTTATTCTTCAGATTCGGTTACTATTAATCTAGGTTCCTATCCTATCATTTCGTGTAAAATACTTCAATGGAAATAATTATAAGTGAATGTATTTTTTGATAATTTTACGATGTTTCGACCGGTTTTCCGGTCGTTTGTTGCCAGTGAAGTAGTAATAAACAAAATAGGTAGGAACCCAGATTAACGGTACCCGAATAATAACACAATTCGTTTAAATTGTGTTTTAATTAGGGTTTCTTTCGATATTACGTTTGTATGGGCATTTCAGCGGGCGCCGGACTCTTAAGGCATTGTGTTGTAAAGCCATCATTTTCTGAATATCGACTAATTTGTGATCGATCGAATAATTTGTCAAAACTGGTAAAAAAGAACTAAAAAAGATCAACTAGATAGGTAATTGTTTTAATAAAATATTTAATAGTACTTGTACAGGGCGAGTTCTTTGACAGGGACTAGATCTGTAGGCAACTACACCAACCGATATTAGCAGTAAGATTCTTAGAAATCTATCAAGAGATAATATTGGAATAGATTTTTAATTTTAGTAATTAAACTAACATAATTTTCGAGTTTTGATACTCTCAAGGTGCCCTTTATTAATTGTTTAAATCATAAATAAAACGAATTTTATGTAATTATAGTATTTACCAAATATTACCAAGAAATGCAATATGATGATGGCTGACGGGGATTGACATAATCCCAAAATACCCTTGGGTTTGGTACTGACCCCAAACCTTTTTGTCTGCCTCACTTAGAGTAGCTAGTTGTCCTTAGGATCTAATATTGTAATAAGTTATGTAGAATACCCTGCAAGGCTCGTCCTATCTTTCCAACATGTAGTAAGTAAGTACACCTGTAACTAGCTTTCGTATTTTTATGTATTTTTGTAGCACTGCACTATATTAAAAAAATGCCTTGTTATCGGTAATTTCGAGTGAAGGTAAGTGACAGTTAGAATTCTAAACCCTTGAGATACCTAAAACTACAGTAGCGCCACTTGTCGTGGGTTGGGTTTCCACCTGAGGCAAATATTTGTGAGACATTTGTTTTGACGGTGTTCTTATGTCGGTTATATTTATAAAGCGTACCTAATTATGTTTTTCATATTTATTTTTGCTCTTCACAAAAGGTTATAAAGATTTTACGAGCAACTTATCCAATTCTTTAAATGAGAGCACTGTTTCACGTCCACTTGAAATGTCCGATCACAAGGATTTTACTGGATTTTTGCACACAGCGCTCACGTCATGGGATTGACAATTTAAAATTCTAATAAATTGTTAGAGGTACCTTAGACTATAGACTGGCGAGATTTACACTCGATAATCGTAATAGCTACCTAATATTGAGCATATAACTTAAGTACGATATACAATAAATTAAATATTTATATTTATTTCCTTCACATTTTTATAAATAACAGCGATTGATAGAAATGGGGATGAAACAAGTAAAATATATTTACTAAAAAGGTTTTTATACGTAAACCCTTACTATTCAACAGTTTGATCCTGTACCTACTGAGGTAGTTACACTATTTTTGTATTGAACTCCTTAAATAAACATTATTAAACAGATAGTTACAAATAAGCAGTAGTGTGTCACACCACTAAAATCGAGTTATTGATCGCTAAGTCTCGCCAAGACTCGTGATTTGTAGTCAGGTGGGTCGCAAAGTACTGAGTGCTTGAACAAGCACGACAATTGGTTTTACTGAAGAGGTCACAAAAAGTGTCGACTTGCTCTATTTCTTGTTTGTACAAACAAGAAATAAAGTCATATCGCAGAGTCGTATCTGCGTCTAATAGATCGTATTCCGTAACATAATTACCTCGGTACTGAACTTTACGTGGGTTGACAGGCTATTGTTTGTTTGAGTCCAACGTTATAGTATACTAGTATAAGAGGGTGGATAGGCGGCTTAGTTGTGATTGTGATTAATACTTCCATATAATGCAATAAATTGTTATCGTACAACAATCCGTAATTGTAAATGCATCTGTTGTGAATGTATTTATTTATACATAAAGAAAGCGATAGACGTAGTACTTGTTATGTTTAGAAAATAAACTAATGTTGTAAGTGTGGCTACACATCAAGCTATTTAATCATCCAGTAAAAGCTGATCTCTCATTGTACGGAAAGCTTATAGAATTCGAGGTCAGCCTAAACTGGAAATGTATAGCTTCATGTCATTGCCTGTACTTGAATTTTGTCTACAGTGTGTACGTCTAGACATAATAATATTGTCATTTTATTGTGGGAATCATATACGTCGTAGTTTGTACATGTATAAGTGTAAGTAAAGAATCTATAGCGTTAAGTAGGACATAATATTTTTCAAGTTTTGTAATTTTGAGATGATTTCAGAAACTAGTACAACCATTAGCAGCTATAAATCTTGATTCATGGTATTGGTAGTACATTTCATGGTATAATATTTTCTACGCCAGGCTCGATAAAGCCAGGTATTCCGCGGCGCCAGCGTCATCGTTTGATATTTAACCACTAAATAAATTCATAATGCATAATGCATTTTTTCACTTGCTTCTTTATTTAAGCAATTTTGAAATATTAATATTATACAGTTTACTTTTCAACTAAATAGACAAATAAGCAATATTATATTTAATATTCATTATGAATTTAAAAAATTCTCAAATCCATTTTGACATCAACGGCAATGACATTCATGGCATAGTCGCATGACATCGTGGGAAGAGAATACAGAAATAACTGCGTGACTTATTAGAATTAGTATCTGTTTTTACGCAGATTTATTTTAAAAATAAGTAAAGACAAATCTATAGTTATTAAGTAATATTCACATTGGGACTATCTTGTATTTTCGATTTTATTCATTTTATGCCTGACCTTGTTATACTTATTACGCCTTGCTTTGTTATGTCAATAGGTAGTGACTGTTTAATATAGTAATCAATAACTACGACTATTTTTTTAATAATAATAATATTATTTTTAATAATTAGTCTATTAATAAGAATAAATGATTGTTTTTCATAAATGTTTTTTAATAGGTATGTCATTAATTGACACACCGGATAATATACCTAGTGATAGTGTTTTTTACTTGTCCTATTAGATCACGTGGTAAGTGTCGAATATGTATTGTATATTATGTATGTTCGTGAAGTGGTTACGCCTTGGTTTACGTCCAGAGAATTTCGTTTTTAGAGTTTGGCCAATTCATGCCATTGAGCCGCAGCCGCCAACCGCTAGCACAGTTACAGTCATGTAAAGTTGCGTGGTGGTGGTTGCTCGACTAAAGAATAACACTAATCGACATGAAAAATATCCCTTACATAAAAAGGTGCTATTTCTATAGCATTTGATTTGCTCTTATTGTTCATGGGGAGAAGCCTAATAGAATTATGATGAGTTCAATTTTTTTCTTGATCGCTCGCGTAAATTTTGTTAATAGTGTTTATTGTGCCTAATACTGTGTTTTATTTAACAGTTGCATCTTGAAAATTTGGTAGGTATTTTTTAATTTTATCATTTTTGATGAAAAATTTTCAATTTTCGTTAGAGATATTCTGAGGGACCAAAACCTTGATTCAGTTTTACTTTGGCTTTGAAAACAAAACATAGTGAGTCCATTAGGGTAGTCATTCATATGAAAGTAACATTGAGCTTGTGTCTTCTGCGAAATTTTGTGGTTGCAAAATGTTCCTAAAAATAATTTTCTTCACTCTCATCTTATTTTTTTTCCTACACTAGCGATTATGTAAAAGAACATGGTGAATCATTCCCCCACGATATGTTGACAATGGAAATGAGTTACCCGGACCGGACGGAGATGGAATGTGTCAGTGTTAGTGGAATACTTGTGGAACTTGAGTATAGAGTTACGCCTGAAAGTGATAACAAAAGACAAGCGAAAAGAAGAGAAATCCTTGTTTATAAATATGTACATTTAAGTAAAATATTTCTAAATGTGAGCATAAAGTTATAAAAGAAGTTTTTAAAACATACTTAGGTACCTAGGTACTTAATATTTTGTCCATCGAAATATTACTTTTTTTAAATAGCTTACTAGCAATGTGGGTAGCAAATTACAAGTATTCTCATTAACCCCTCGCAAGTCCGACACATTAGCCATTGGCTACCGCCACTTAAAATTAGGTACGTCTTTTACGCAGGTCATATTTTTAAAATATGAGCTAAAAAAACTACCTACTTATATTTTTGTAGCATTTATTTAATGATCAGTGTAGTTAGTATTTACTTACCGACTAGGTACAAGTATTTATCATCACGCTAAGTACGAGGGTACGGTACGACCCTTAGGATTTGAGCAACCGGGTGAAACCGCGGGGCATAGCTAGTAACAAACATTATTATAAATATTATAATATTATATACTAGTTTTCTGGTAAACATAGTCATTATGATATTAGAGACAAAATTTTACCATATTGTAACAAATCTAAAAAATCTACAAAAAATATTTTATAGGTACTTCGGTACTTCTGTTTGACAAAACATCAATACTAGGTTGACAGATTCTCATAAAACAATGTATCTAACCTAAGCATATTTTTCTGCATTAGGTGAAAAATAACAACAGAACATGACCGAGCCACAGTGTTTGATATGACCCAAAAAATTTCCTTCTGCTGTTTATGGTAGTAATCGATCAAGGGATGCATTTAAAATGCTTGAGTAAAACACCCAAGTGTCTAATTCAAATAACTCATTTTATAAAAATAATAAACTTTACGTGACCTTGTCGTAAAAAATTGTTTTAAAAAATCTGATGAATATTATTAAATATTATAAAAAAGATAAAAAATTATTACTCTGTATCCAGAGGAGATTTTCCAAAACTTAAAACTGGAAAACATGCGCCCTAAGATGCTTTATCAGACTATAACTATCCAAAATAAATATCTTGAACAGTTACGTTTCCAGATTTGTTTTACGACAAGGTCACGTAAAGTTTATTATTTTTTATAAACAAAGTTATTTGAATTAGACACGTGGATGTTTTACTCGCATCTATCTAAATGCATCCCTTGATCGATTAATACCATAAACAGCAGAGGGAATTTTTTTGAGTCATATCAAACACTGTGCGAGCGAGTGCAGTACCTAAAAATGTGCGTCCGTATACCGTATAACCTATGAATAATAATTATTAAGTACCATAGTTTCAGCGATTAATAAATATTAATTAATATTATTGTGAAGCAAACTTCGTAATTAACATATCTGAGAGATTTTCTCGCCAGCTCTGTCAACCAGTAGATATCTAATTGGCCAGCGTGGTGGAATACTTATAAGCTTTAGCCCTCTCATTCTGACAGTTGATCGCGCTTATGATGAAGTAAAAACTAGGGAAGAAAGTTGTATTAAAATCCATACCTACATGATATTATTAGACGGATCTGATTTTGTTCTACTTGCTCGAATGCATGTCAGACATATTTTTTATAAAACTATAGTTATGCACCTAAGATCAGTATTTTTACCCCGACACCGATTATCGTAAAATTATTCAGAATTAAGCGTACCTTCATCGTGCAAATACTGTCTAGTGATAATTATGACCATTGGACTGCTAAGTCAAAGGTCTCGAGTTCAAATCCAAGGCACGCACATCTGACTTCTAAATCATGTGCATATTAATACCTATGTAATTATCACGCGCATAAACGATGAAGAAAAATGTCGTGACCGACATGCTTGAGAGATTTTCTAGACGGCATGTGATGTCGGCAAACCCGCACTAGGTGGTGGACTACCTATAGCCTAATCTCTCTCATTCTGAAAGGAGCCCAGTGCTCAGCAGTGTGACAATACACCTAATGGGTTGATGATGATTGTGAATTTCGAGGGGAAATGGATAGGAGGAGGATTCAGCTGCGATTCGGCAAAATTCATCAAGTTTTGTCCAATAAACGAATGTAGGATTTCAATAATGTACGTTCACGATCTTATAGTATTCGTCATAATTAAACACTTATAGTAAAATTACATACACGAAGTGAGTTATACCTACTTTCTTCATTGAATGACCTGTATACGATTTCAATGTATACCTAAAACCAATAAAGAGTTTGCCAGTCATTTGTCGTAGCTTTTGTTGCTAATTCATAGCCGTAACGATTTTCGTAGCAAGCAGTGTGAAACTACTTAGTTTGTTGATTATTATTTTAGCTACTTTAGCTCAGTAATGTTAACTAAATATAAATTAGGGTCAGCTGATCTCTTATTGCACGAAACTCCTATTAAATGCAAGGTAAGCATATAGGTGTATTTAGTGGCAATATAAAGCATGATGTTTGCTATGCCAAAATTTGCTACGAAGTCGTAGCCGTAGCAACGTTCGTAGTGTCGTAGCAAGGAGATGTAGGAATGTGAAAATACTAGGACTTAGATTTTTTTAATCAGGGATAGGCTTGCTTGGCCACCAGTTCGCCTGATGTTGCGATCTACGATGTAGCGCGCTTGCCTAGAAGAAACCGATTCAATCGTGATTTAAAGACACCCAGATTATATCTATCTATAGGCATACATATTTCAATTACTTCAGTGCATTGAGAATAATCAAATGCGGCCATTTAACCCCTAGTCCTGATTAAAGTTTATTATGAAAGTTCCTATATAATTTCGTGGTGATTTAAGATTTTTCTCCTAAAATTCCCCCTAGTTTTCGTAGTGTTCCCACTAATATTCGCGATTCTCACAATCCGAGAGTTCAGGAATAATCCTACGATTATATTTTTCATATTGGACTGTAAACGACTTGTTCCGGAGTACTTTGTTCCGAAGTTCATACAAAATCACTACATAGTATAAAACAAAGTCGCTGTCGATGTCTGTCCGTCCCTATGTATGCTTAAATCTTTAAAAATACGCAACGGATTTTGAAGCGGTCTTGTTTAATAGATAGAGTGATTCAAGAGGAAGGTTTTAAGCTATTTAAAATTACGCTACGGCTCTTAGGAATAGTGCAACGCCGGTGAAACCGCGGGCGGGCCGCTAGTATTGATATAAAATCAATAACATCCTAACATTGGTCAGTATCTACAGCATCTTTAACCGTGAAATTGACGGCGCATCACATCTGCGCATAAATCAATCAAACAGAACATTTCAGTGCTTGCTTATACAGAGGTGTCGTTCCGCCAATTTAGTCTATTTTGTTAGTTCATAATTTCTTTTTTTGCACATACACAACGCTAACGACTTGTAACCCAAAAAGTACTCACCGACAGCGAGTTGTAAGTGGGTAGCACTCATACTTAACCAACCATGGATCCTCCTCCAGATTACATGGAGCAACAGCAAGATAATCCGCCACCCTGTAACCATGAAAATGGGTGTGATTGTGAATATGGCAGTTCCTTCCGTGGTGAAGGGGCAGGCAGATGGCAGACTGCTACCGTTGTGGAGCATCAACAGATAATTGAACCTCCTCCAGGTAAGCTGCTCATTCCTATAACAATTTAGAGTTGTATTAACTAAATATTTCCGCAACGAATATTTGTAAGAGCTACAGGTAGTTGTTCTGGTTCTAGGCGTTTGTGTCATGTGATAATTTGTGTTTTTAAACGCACCAGCCACAGGAGAAAATCCTAGTGTGAGGCAACGTTTTTATAAAAGACTAGCTTTTGCCAGCGACTTCGTCCGCGTGGAATAGTTACTTTGTTCCCTAGTTCTTCGCCCGCGGTTTCACCTGCGTTGCCCCGTTCCTAAGGGTTGTAGCGTTATTTTTTATAGCTTGAAACCTTTCTCATGAATCACATTTTCCCAACATTTCCCTTCACTGCTCTGCTCCTATTGATCGTAGCGTGATGAAAAGTATACTATAACCTGTGGTTTGGGCTGTGCGTTGATAGATCACTATGTCAGTCAGTCAGTCACCTAACGTAAGAGTAGACAAATATAATCAGAAAGCTCCGAACTGCTAAGCTATCGGGAGTTACACGTGTTATTGTGAGTCAACCATAAAAGATAGACATTTGCTGTCGTGGAATATTTTTTATATAATTTTAAGGAGAACATTTCCGTCATACATGATTTCTGTGTAGCTTTAACCATAAAGGCTGCACACGCGACGGAAGCTTAAAAAATGGAGTAAGTTCTCCTGTTTTCCCAAGATTTCCCTTCACTGCTCTGCTCCTATTGATCGTAGCGTGATGAAAAGTATACTATAACCTGCCCAGGAGTATGAAGAACAATTGTACCAAGTTTCGTTGAAATCCGTCGAGTGGTTTTTGTTTCTATAACGAACATACAGACAGACAGACAGACGGACAGACAGACAGACAAAAATTTTACTGATTGCATTTTTGGCGTCAGTATCGATCACTAATCACCCGCTGATAGTTATTTTGGAAATATATTTCATGTACAGAATTGACCTCTCTACAGATTTATTTTAAGTATAGATTGTAAAAATGTTAGTTTGCGATATTCAATTAAAACAAAATTATGTTGCCTCATTTAGGTACCTGTTTGTTGAAAATAATACAAATCAATAGAAGTCTGCACTCAGAAAGAAGGGACCGTGTAGATGGTACCTAAATCATAAAGATTTATCAGCAACCTCTGGGTGTTTGTTCAGGGTGAAAATTATTTAAGTAATATCATCTGGCTTTAGTCTAATCCCTTCTTTTTCATAAGATGCTTTTTGATTTTGACTGATATTCTGGATAGATAGACGATAGATGGCGCGCAGAGCCGCACTTGATCTAATGCTCCTGCTAAACCTTTGTCTTATATTTACTCGGTTGTAGCCAATATTTTAATGCGTTAAATTGATATTAATATGCTCCTGTTAAATCTGCTTTAATAATAATATAGGTACGCTATTAAAATATCAACATAATGAACATACATATTTATACGTACATAGGTATAATAAAAATGTACCTAAGCTTCGTGTGTCCGTATTGCTTATATTTGCAGAAAAACTTACCTATTTCGAGGACTGAGAATAAGTAACACAATCCATTTCTATAATTTTTTGAATTCGTGTTTGTCTGTCAGTTTGTCTGTGTGTGTTTGAAGACGCATCAAATCATACCTATCTACCGAAATAATTTAGAGGAACTGAAAAGGAATTCATAGCTAGTATCTTGGGGCCACTTTTAGGCTATATTTCATTGAAATCGGTTTACTCTATCAAAAGATATTATAATTTTAACCATTGAAGTAAATTTCCTATTTATGTACTAGACCTACGGTTTAGTTTCGATTATTCCTACAAAAAAGTTTACTTATATTTCAGCACATAGTTTTTAATTTCACGTGCCAGTAGGCCTTTTTTATAACAGAGTAGGTATCTACTCAATAGACGGGGTCTAATAGTTAACCCTGGACCAAAGCCTGTCACGGTCTTGGTGAAAGTGTTTTTAGTCAGTACGAGTTCGATATACCTAGGTGGTGGTGGTAGTGGTGGTGACGATCCGTGAGGATTAAAAAAAAACAGTTGCCCCACACTAGGATTTTCTCCTGTATCGTGGGTGCGTTTATAAACACAAATTCTCACATACACAAACGACCAGACCCAGAACAACTACCTGTAGATCATACAAATATTTGCTCCGTGTGGGGATTGAACTCACAACACATAGCGCATAAGCCGATCGCTCAGCCGTTACGCCAAACGTATCGTCAATTTGCGTACCTTCTATAAAAAAGGTACTCTATAGTCCAATACCATAATGTATTTCTTTTAAACTACAGACACAACTTAATTTTATTAAACTATATGAAGTTTCCTAAAATAAACCTAGCCATATCCTCCAATGCCGTTACAGATTCAGTGCAATCCTGGCCACCGAATTCTACTGCAACACATAGGGCTGCCATGGTGATGATACTGGGTAACCGGGTTAGTGAGCGTAGAGCCAGTTAGAGTTAGTAATGCATAGCGAAAGAAATATTAGGTATATCAAATATTTGTAGAATAGAATTAAATTATTTACGTTAGATAATTCATTTTTAAAAGTTGTAAATTTAATGAAAGAACCTGACTAATGTGAGTCTAATTCGCGCACCAAAGCTTTGTACAAAGTTACTACATTCATCAAAATCATTACTTACCATGAAAGCAAAAGCATCGAACCAAGCCAAGGTGGAACATATTGTAGCCTATTATGACTATTTTGTAGATACGGAAGGACGTTTGGAAAACTGTTCCTGCGAAAAATGACATTCATTTATTCATACACAAATTTATCTAACTCACTAACGAAAATATAAATTTGATTGAAGAAGGATGATGATTCTCCCATACATCGATAGGTATACCTACGTTACCGTCGTTTCCCCAACTGCAAATGTACAGTAGGTAGGTAGGTAGGTAGGTAGGTAACTACCACCGAAAAAACGCCTCGCGCCTCGGTGTAAGTGTAATGACAGTTGGGTTCGTAATTGTTTCACATCCGTGAATATTTCACTTACTGATTTCGATATTTTTGCATAAGAATGATCTGTGCGGTTGTTATTTCGGGGGTACTGTACTTATCACTACATAGTATAAAACAAAGTCGCTGTCGCTGTCTGTCCGTCCCTATGTTTGCTTAAATCTTTAAAACTACGCAACGGATTTTGAAACGGTTTTTTTTAATAGATAGAGTGATTCAAGGGGAAGGTTTTAAGCTATTTAACATTACCCTACGACTCTTACGTATGGAGCAACGCGGGGGAAACCGCGGGCGGGCCGCTAGTGTTTAAATAAAATTAAATGTTAATTATCTTTGTAAGCACCTTTAAATAACCAGTTTTGGGTGAAAAACCACCGTGACATCAATGTATGAACATATGTAATCGTACTTATAATGACTATAGCTCAAGATGATGTCGATCAGCTGTTTTACATAACGGAGCTGTTTTGTAATACAGCTAGCGGTTATGTAAAACATGTAATTGCTACAATAATATAAAATATAACTTAAGTGAGGCCACTGGCTCCATAACTTAGATAACTGGATAACTTTAAGATTTACGAAGTTATTAGAATGCAAGTATTTACTCGTACTGTGAAAACTGAAAATTATGGGAAATATTTTTTGTTTTCCCTATAATATTATAATCTTGTCTCGGTTAAGTATGTAGTACTTACCTACGTAAGATGAAGGCTATCTCCGATAAACGGTAGGTGTGAAAGTAAAATATGTATAACAAACAAAAATACTATTTTATTTAATACTAGCTTTTGCCAGCGACTTCGTCCGCGTGGAATAGTTAGGTACTTTGTTCCCTAGTTCTTCGCCCGCGGTTTCACCTGCGTTTCCCCGTTCCTAAGGGTTGTACGTGATGTTTTATAGCTTGAAACCTTTCTCATGAATCACTCATTTTCCCAACATTTCCCTTCACTGCTCTGCTCCTATTGATCGTAGCGTGATGAAAAGTATACTATAACCTGCCCCTGCCCAGGAGTATGAAGAACAATTGTACGAAGTTTCGTTGAAATCCGTCGAGTGGTTTTTGTTTCTATAACGAACATACAGACAGACAGACATACAAAAATTTTACTGATTGCATTTTTGGCGTCAGTATCGATCACTAATCACCCGCTGATAGTTATTTTGGAAATATATTTCATGTACAGAATTGACCTCTCTACAGATTTATTATAAGTATAGATTTTCAGAATTTTTATTTTTATTCATTTATTATGTAAGGAAGTACTCTCAGATTATATTACCAAAATATAAATACATATACAGTACGTAAACACGCTTTAGGGCTGCCCGTCCCCCCTACAGTATTTTAAATTCATCTACCTATCTATCTCCTCCCAGCATATGGTTTAATCCAGGAATTTTATTCAGTGGATAAAGCCAAATACCAATCTACTAGTAGGTACCTATATCAAAATTATTATAAAGTCTTACCATTCGGAGTTTCCTGGTAATTTAAAAAATGTTATCTCAGGCAGCGTTATTAAAGAATTCAAGCGATCAAAGACAGCACAATATAGTCTATAATCTTTGCCATATTATTATTAAGTGGGTAGGTACCTACTTGTGCATAATTATTTCAATCAAATCAAATATTCACAATTCGCACGCTTACTTATTATTTAATTAGAGAGTTGTTATGTTTACTCGACCATTGACATAATTACATAAATATGATTGACTGCCTCATTAGTCTAGTGGTCCCAAGCGCGACTGCTACGCTAGAGGTCCTGGGTTCGATCCCCAGGTCGAGCAAAGTGTTATTGGGTTTTTCTATGAAATTCTCAGTAGCAGCTCGGAGTCTGGATTTCTGCCCGGTTAATGACAATAGGCTCGCCCCCTATTACATGGGACCTAAACATACCGGCGAACTGTGGGTGTACATTAGTACGCCTCTGCCTAACCCTTCGGGGAATACAGGCGTGATGGTATGTTATGTTATGTATATTATTGGAAAACAAAAATGTTTTCCCAATATTGTACGCCAATATAAAACCAATCAGCTTGAATACTCGTATAAAGCCTACCTAAATGCAAATAGAAACTTTCGCCATCAGAATAGGTACCTACTTACGAGTACCTACTCTATTGCTTGAAATAAAACTCCTACTTTTACGTAATTTATCACGTTGTATTGATATTATTTAATTACTGATGTTTCGGATTCTATTTTTCTTCTTTTTCTTGACTTAAATAATATCAATACAACGCGATAAAATTCGAACAAAAATCTTAATTTCGCGTAAGTGTCAGAAATTAGTATCTAATTAAAGTTTTCTTTTCAAATGGCTATGTAAGTATATCTTTCCTTATTTATTTTTGTACATATTTCTTTACATTTTTAAATATTTCCATTTTGTTTTTTTAAATAGCAGATACATAGCCCTCCGGTATCGGGAGCAGGGTCCAAGCTACCGGCGCGCAGCGGTCAGGGCTTCAGAGAAAGAAACTTCCTAACTATACGGGCCGTATCCAGGATTACTACCACAGTATATAATTATCTTTATTGTAGTACTACTTTCTGAGTATTTCTCTCTCAGTATTAATACTCGTATAAGGATACAATTATTAGAAATTATTTCGTTTATAACTAGACTGTGTCCACACCGTGGAGGCTGTAATGTTATATCATTATTATTCAATGAGGTACCTAATTTATTGACATCGTATTACTTGTAAGTTTTTAGAGAAAAAATGTACACCTTTTGTTTACTTCTTAATTTTACCTACTCTAAAATATGTTTTATTTTGTTCTGCTTTTAACCTCTTCAAGTCTATTACTTACATGCATTAAATATGAAATTTACTTCATTGGTTATTTTTCAATAATTGTAATAACTTAATTTTATTTAAAAAAACTAAGTTCAAACGATATATTCTTATGATACTACGAATGCTTTCCTTTCAAATTTCTCTAAGGATGTTCAAAGAAAAGTATGGAAAAAACAGTATCCTTTTTTTTGCGCAGTTGTAGTCGGATAAAAAGTACCCTAAAAGTTGACAACAGATTTCATAGAAATCCGTCTTGAGTTATAAACGAACATGCAGAAATACATACACACAGACATTGATTCCAAAAACCATCTTCAGTATCTTTTAATTAGTCGTCTCCACCTATATTTTGCCAATTATCTTGCAATTACAGACATAACTTTTCTACGGACTTATTATTAATCGTAGATTTTATATATTATGACTACCTACACTTCTCATAAAAAAATCGAAACACTTCGTAATTTTACTTCTGCCTATCAAATATACGAGACATTGAATAAGATTAAAACTTGATTGTAAATTTTTTCGGTGCGAACGTGGCAACGTTTTCAAATTTGTTTTTTTATTTCCATTTCTTTTGAATAAAATTTTAGGTACCTAAGTTTCAGTTGGAATACCTATGTATGCACAATTATTATGCAACGAACACAAAATAATAACGTTCAGTTAGTTATTTGTAGGATCTGTGACGTCTGATATAGTAAGTTTTTTTAAAACAAATGGTTGGAATGGAATGCTTCTACAAATGGTTTATTCACGCGCCATCCAGTATCTGGGAAGAGTCAGGTTAAGTACATCTGAACATGACGAATTGACGACCAATGTACCAACCAACCTACCTAATGCTATGGATTCGGTCTTTGCGAAATCTATACCAAAATGGTCTTAAAATTAAGTCTTCCCATAAATTAAATCTCCGTACATAACGTGAAACGTGAAAATAACGTAAAGGAACGTTGATTGGTAGCACATAAACAAGCTAATATGTCGAAATCCACAGCCGACCATTGAAGAGCGTTACTTTGACCTACAATGAAACTTGCGAGATGTTTCCGTTTTTAGATGATAAGTGTATTTGTGAAAAATCTTTTATAGTTACAAGTCCGTAACCTTTATGTTACAGAAACAATTGATTAATAATTTTTACTTACAGGATCTTCGGCTTCTACTGTAAGGTCTTATATAAGACTTACAACAGTAAGGTATTATCCGGCAATGCAACAAACGCAACCAGAAGTAGTAAGGCAACCAGAAAGAGAAACGCATCCAGTGTATCAACCTTCGCAAAATATGCCTCCAATGCACCGTGACATATCGCCAGCAACCGAAGCAACGCAAGCACAGTTCGATGACAGGCCATCAACAGTCGAAGAAATACATGACAGGCCACCGTCATGTTATGAGGTGCCGCCAACATATGATGACACGTCACCAATATTCGAAGATAGACCACCGTCATGTTATGAGGTGCCGCCAACATATGATGACACGTCACCAATATTCGAAGATAGACCACCGTCATGTTATGAGGTGCCGCCAACATATGATGACACGTCACCAATATTCGAAGATAGACCACCGTCATGTGATGATATACCGCCAAGATTTTATGACGGACCACCAATATTCGATGATAGGCCACCATCATATGATGATATGCCGCCAAGATTTTATGACAGATCACCAACAGCCGATGATAGGCCACCGTCATATGATGATATGCAGCCTATATATGATGACAGACCACCAATATTCGAAGATAGGCAACCGTCATGTGATGATATACCGCCGGGATTTTATGACAGACCACTAATATTCGAAGATAGGCCGCCGTCATGTGATGATATACCGCCAAGATTTTATGACAGACCTCCAATATTCGAAGATAGGCCACCGCCATGTGATGATATACCGCCTAGATTTTATGACAGACCACCAACATTCGATAATAGGCCACCGTCATACGATGCTATGCCGCCAATATATAATGACAGATCATCAACATTCGATGATAGGCCACTGTCATTTGATGGTATGCCGCCAACTTATGATGACAGACCATCAATATATTTATACAATGATAGACCAACGTCATATGATGATTTTCCAACAACATCCGGTGACAGGCCACCAAGGTTCGATGACACGCCATATACATACAATAATATGCCACCAACATATTATTATGGTAACATGCCACCAACATTATATGTTAGACCAACATTATTAAATGGAATGCCAGCATTGCATCAGCTCACACGACATCATTCGTCATCAGCACAACAAATGCACTCAATGCGCCAAATGGAAGCTGCAGTTCCAACAGTTCGCCGCATGCCATTCTTATCGGGACAACATATCCCACCAATGCGAGAAATGGAATCATTGCGCTACAATGCGCAAATAGAATCATTGCGCCTATTACCGTCTGAACGGATGCCACCAGTGCACTACAGCCCACTATCAATGCTGTCATCGATGCAACGAGTGCCATCAAGGCGAACGAGGACCGAAATGGAGCAGCATGACATGCGTAAGTATAACTTTATTATTGTAATTTTGGTGTACAACCATGGGCGAAGCCAGTGAAGAGCGGCAAGGGTGGACAATGTCTAACCTAGAAAAATCGAGAGGTGACAAATTACTATTCTATTTAATTACTTTTTTTTATTCGTGATAGGCTTACGCTTTACCGCCAGTTTGCCTGATGTTAAGTGATACTGCGATCTACGATGGAGCGCGCTTGCCTAGAAGAAACCGATTCACTCGTGATTTAAAGACACCCAGATTATATCTATCAGGGAAGACCCACTCGGGAAGTGCATTCCATATTTCAGCAGTACGCATTATAAAAGTGGACTTAAAGCGTTTCGTTCGAGCTTTTGGAATGTCCACCGTGAATCGATGACGCTTTTTCGTGCTTCTGGTCGTCCGATAATGGAAAGGGCTAGGGGGATAAGATCGTGGAGATCTGATGCACACTCTCCGAAATGTATCCGATAAAAAACCGATAAGCTAGCAACTTTACGGTGATATTCAAGACTTACGATAATAGTTACACCCCTCTTGAAAAAATCCCTAGCTACGCCAATGGCAACAACTGATTTAGTATTATAATAGAATTAACCGTAATCCAAACTGATACTAAAAAATTACGCTAATTTTCACGCCTGTACTCCCCGAAGGTTTAGGCAGAGGCGTACTAATGTACACCCACAGTTTGCCTGGTATGTTTAGGTCCCATGTAATAGGGGGCGAGCCTATTGCCATTAACCGGGCACAAATCCAGACTCCGAGCTGCTACTGAGAATTTCATAGAAAAACTCAATAACACTTTGCTCGACCTGGGGATCAAATCCAGGACCTCTAGCGTAGTAGTCGCGCTTGGGACCATCAGACTAATGAGTAACAGGCTATACTTATCTAATAATACAAATTACAAATCTAAACATATAATAAAAATCTGTAAAAAAGTCGTGTCTGTAATTTCAAGATAATTGGGAAAAAAATAGGTGGAGAGGAATAATTAAGCGATACTGAAGCCGAATTAATGCTTTTTGGAATAAATGTCCGTCTGTATGTATGTATGTATTTCTGTATGTTCGTTTATAATGCAAGACCTACGTGACAGATTTCTACGAAATCTGGTGTATTACGTAGAATAGGAGCCTGGTCAATTTTAGGGTACTTTTTTATCCGACTAAAACTGCGCAAAAAAGAGGAATACTGTTTTTTGAAGTCAAAATTTCTTCAGGCGCGTTGAACACTTTTTGGGTGAACAAAAATCATGGAACGCGCGCCATCGTCACTGAACGCTTTCCATGAGTTATATGTATACTGTGTATATACATGTACTTTTTGGGTGAACAAAAAGCGTGAAACTCGAGTTATCGTCGCCGCACGGTTCCCACTTATCGACGATACAATTCACAAGTTACTTAGTTTTCAATGCCCCAATAGTTTTTGGGGCGGTCCCCAAAGACTGCACCACATGTTTTTTTTCCATACTTTTCTTATAAAATCCTTAATTATTTTCAGAAATTGAATGGTGTGGAATGCATTGGTAGTATCATAAGACAACGTATGAGCTTAATTTTATTAAAGTTCAGTTCAGTTTATTAAAGGTTATTACAATACTAGCTTTTGCCAGCGACTTCGTCCGCGTGGAATAGTTACTTTGTTCCCTAGTTCTTCGCCCGTGGTTTCACCTGCGTTGCCCCGTTCCTAAGGGTTGTAGCGTGATGATATATACATTGATAGCTTGAAACCTTTCCCATGAATCACTCATTTTCCCAACATTTCCCTTCACTGCTCTGCTCCTATTGATCGTAGCGTGATGAAAAGTATACTATAACCTGTGGTTTGGGCTGTGCGTTGATAGATCACTATGTCAGTCAGTCAGTCACCTAACGTAAGAGTAGACAAATATAATCAGAAAGCTCCGAACTGCTAAGCTATCGGGAGTTACACGTGTTATTGTGAGTCAACCATAAAAGATAGACAATTGCTGTCGTGGAATATTTTTTATATAATTTTAAGGAGAACATTTCCGTCATACATGATTTCTGTGAAGCTTTAACCATTAAGGCTGCACACGCGACGGAAGCTTAAAAAATGGAGTAAGTTCTCCTGTTTTCCCAACATTTCCCTTCACTGCTCTGCTCCTATTGATCGTAGCGTGATGAAAAGTATACTATAACCTGCCCAGGAGTATGAAGAACAATTGTACCAAGTTTCGTTGAAATCCGTCGAGTGGTTTTTGTTTCTATAACGAACATACAGACAGACAGACAGACAGACAGACAAAAATTTTACTGATTGCATTTTTGGCATCAGTATCGATCACTAATCACCCGCTGATAGTTATTTTGGAAATATATTTCATGTACAGAATTGACCTCTACAGATTTATTATAAGTATAGATTTAGCTATTGAAACCAAACTTGAATAGTAACCATTGAAGTAAATTTTTTATTTAAGTATATAATAGAGTTGCAATGTTTAAAAGTATAACAAAATAAAACATATTTAAAAAAATACACTTACGGATATCGAATAAGATAAAGTAAATGGCTAACGTATTGATTTAACCAATTTTAGAATAAAGTAAAGAAGTAAACAAAGGTGTAAATTTTTTTCTGTAATAACTAATACGATGTTATTATTACCTCATTAAAATTTTGATTATATGAAAAATTTTATGAGGTTATAATTACAGCGGTCATTGTTATCTTGGACGGGAAAATGTAAAGTACTTTGTCGGTTTTTCATATTATTTTCTTAAACTTGTGTTTCTCCGAAGTAGTGACAAAATATTTAATTTTTTTTTACTATTTCGCCATTATTGGTGTCCATATAACCCAGAAAAATAATAAACAATCTTTGATGTCTAGATTTTAAGAAAATACGTGTCTAATATGGACGTTACCAAGTATTCTACAAAGTACCTGCAAAAAATAATGTACAGTATTTTAGGCATTAATGTGTAATTATAGTGGATAGTTAAACATTAAGTGTTCGTGAACGTGTGCGAGTGTAGGCAAATGATGAATGAAGTGAAGTTTCCACTGTTTTACTGGGGATTATTCTGTATACTTGACACTAGCAAATACAAAAAGTGCGGCGCCATAAGTATTCCACGTGGGGATTTAAATAAATATTATATTGTTATCTTCCTTAAAAGGATCGTAGGCAAAGTCATTTTATAACGTTAAACATCCGCGGTGTAGAAACAGTATAGTTATAAACGAAATAGTTTGTATTAATTCTATTTTAAGAAATACCTACTCAGAAAGTAGTATCTACTCTTGATATGGCCCGCATCGTTAGGAAGTTCTTTCTCTGAAGCCCTGACAGCCGCGCGCTGGTAGCTTGGACCTTGTTCCCGATACAGGAGGGCTAAATATGGAAATATTTAAAAATGTAACGAAATATGTACAAAAATAAATAAAGGAAATAATACTTACATAGCAATTAGAAAGGAAAACTTTACTTAGTTACTGGTTTCTGACACTTACGAATATAAGATATTTTTACGGATTTTATCGCGTTGTAATTATTTAATTCCAGAAAAAGAAGAAGAAAAGGACCCGAAACGTCGGGAATTAAATAATATCAATACAACGCGATAAAATCTGTAAAAGTATTTTAACCTTTTAAATATTGAAAAATAATTATTACAACGCGTAAGTACCGAAAGTTCGACGCCGAAATTTTCTATTTTAATTTATAATACATATGATCTAGCTACATCCTGATTGGTATCGGCCAGTAATTTTTAATACAATATTTCAAAAACATAATTTTAAATAGGTATGTTATTTTTATGATACTGAGTCATTTGTCATAATTATAATATGTACGAGTATATTCAGATATTTCTTCAGATAAATTTATGTATATTTATTATTTAGATTATATTTTCATCGTGTTGATTTTGAATAGAGTAGTCCAAAAACTGCTAATAAGAAAAACAACACAAACATTTTAATTTTATAAAACATAAAGTTTCAAGAATATTATTTGGATACTTAACTATTTAATTTTATCTTTATGATTTGTTACAAATTATGGTACAATTGTTGTCTAAGATTCAAAATCTAAGTACGGCCTACGCTGTTTCAATAATACAACTAAGTATAACATTTGATAAACAGGATTAAAAGAACCGGCGGAGACTGAATTGCCTATCCAACCGTCATAATACGTAATTCAAGCCCAATTTAATCGAATTGCACAATTAGCTTAGATTAGAGAAAACAATATCTAGACCGATGCAATCGTCTCGCATCATATATCACGCGCTCGCTCCACTGGCCTCGGAGACTCCAGCCTGAGCTCATTGCCCATACCAACGTAAAACCCGTACCAAACCAAAATAAATCGTAGGTAATCCAAACACTATTTAATCAAATCGTGATTATTAAAATATAATGGGTATTAATGCCGGTGTTCCCCAAGAGTCGGTACTCTCTGCGACACTCTTCCTGCTGCACATCGATGGTCTGCCTGAGGGTCTGGAAGCCCGATATCTTTGGGTACGCAGACGACAGCACCATTGTAGAGAGTTACACAGCCAGGGTACGGACCGGTGGACCAGAAATCCAGTCACTAAGAGAGGCCATGGTCGAGCACCTGAGTTTGTTCCACCAGGCAGTCTCCGAATGGGGCGCTGCCAAGACCCAGGCGTGTCTGTTTTCTGCCAAAAAGAGCCCATTCCAACTGGCTCCCACTTTTCGAGATGTATCTGTGCCCATAACTGACCACCTTGAGCTCTTGGGCGTTACTCTGACGTCAACCCTCAACTTTGGCGCCTACATGGAATCCAAGGCTCAAGTAGCTGCCAAAAAGCTGGGTATCCTATCGAAGGTGCATCGTTACTTCACGCCGGAACAATTGCTCACATTGTATAAAGCACAAGTTCGGTCGTGCATGAAGTACTCTTCGCGCTTTGGGATGGACCGGCTAAGTACCAGCTCGAGGCGTTAGAATCTGTCGAGAAACGTGCCAAGAAGCTCATTGGCAATGACTCTCTTGTCCGGATCAAACTCCAAAGTCTGCACCATCGCCGCAAAGGTGCTAGCTTGTCGATTTTTTACCGGATACATTTCGGAGAGTGTGCATCAGATCTCTACGATATTATTTCCCCTAGCCCTTTCTTCTATCGGACGACCAGAAGCACGAAAAAGCGACATCGATTCATGGTGGACATTACGAAAACCCGAACGAAACGCTTTAGGTCCACTTTTATCATGCGTACTTCTGAAATGTGGAATGCGCTTCCCGAGTGGGTCTTCCCCGATAGATATAATCTGGGTGTTGATCGCAGTATCGCTTAACATCAGGCGAAATGGCTATCAAGCGTAAGCCTATCACAAAAAATAATAATATAACATTCATATCATTTTCAGCTCGCAACTCTAGAAATTAAATCACGCGGGAACGAAGATGTCTTCAGAAAAAAAATTATCAATCTACAGTTCGCAAATCGGGTAAGTGGAAACTATAGTAACTAGATTAGGTTATAAATGTATTTTTTTATTTTAATATGATGACAAGCGTTAGGGTAGCGCCAGTAACACCAGTAGTACGTTATTAACTTGAGTCCTCAGTTATTACCGGAACACAATAAATGTTATAATGATATTCTACATTATTGTTTGTATATATTAAATGTCTTCTTTGCTTACAGTATGCTGCAATAAAAAGAAATCCCGACTTAAAATAATTTGTGAGGAAATAATAGAGGGAAATCTGGTCTGCAGACAAATAAGGATAACAGTCATACTTTCATCAGAAAGCTATTTCGATGCACTACAATAGTGTTTATGGTGCGATTGCGGAAAGTTATCTATGGCGATTCAAATATTCTAAGTCAGAGGCACCTACAAACAATATTGTATGGAATTGACTAATCAAAAATGGATTCTTTTACTTTTTCTGTTTACTTTTTGCATACCTACTTAAACTATTATTTGTGTATAGACCTAGGTATAGCATCTTTTCTATCATTAGGTAGTATTTGTGATGAAAGCGAACTGTGATTTTTAATGATGTCTAATTTTAAGATTTTACTGTGTAAATCAAAGTAGATTGATGTTTTAAGGTCGATTTGTTACTGATGGAATTTAGGTAGGTATTACAAGTGTTTGTTCTGGGTTTAGAGCTGTTGAAAACCAGACAGCTTACAGCTAAAGCGATGAGCTGCCGCCTATAATCCTCAACGTTTTTATCTGCTGAAGTTATTGAACAATAAATTAAAGTTAGAATTGGATTTTAGGGTGTTCCGCAGAGTTCATTGCTTAGGGCACTGGAGAGACACTTCGGCGTTCTCATTTTCGGGCTGACGCAGGTGCTCTTGCCATCGCTTCCGGCCGTAATTGGATTCATGGTGAATAGGAAGCCACCGCTTCCTATTGCGAGCAAGTTATATTTGCAAAAGAGACGGCAGAAAGGGAGAGAGTATTCTTCTTTCCCGATCCGCAGTAGACGCACCGGGTGCAGGAGGGCACAGCCCTCCATGAACTGCAGGCGGCTATCATGGGGATTCCGCGGCCCGAACAGATAATGACCCCAGAGCGCGTGCTGTGTATTTGCGAGCATTCGAGTGGGATGTGTCCTTAAAGAGGTTCGGACGCTGGACCACAGCCTGTCATGGCCGTGGTGAATGTCACGAAACCCATGGCCGATATTATAGGGGAAAGGAAGGTAAGTACTGTTTTTAGTCCGTAAGGGTCCGACATACCCTGGCATTTCCCCAGGTGGCAGACGATCCATGAGGATTTTCCGCACTATAAAATAAAAAGGGTTCATTGCTTGGCCCATTTTTATTCTTGTTTACAAAAGGTTTATTAAAAATACTTATTTATCTTTAATCCTCCTAGTTATCAAAAATCATCTTTACCTTGACCTTCCCAGCATTCGGCGAGTTATATTAATTTAAGTGCTCATAATCAAAGGCTGATATTGTCTGAGAATATTGGCAAACAATTTATGAATGGCATTTTATAAAGATATACAAACAATCTAAAAAGAATAAGTAGGTAACGATCTAGGTATAGTGGGAATAAATTGTAACTAGTTCGCTTTAGAAAAAAAACATTCGGGAAGAATCTCCTTCTTAATTAATTATACAGGGTAACTTTGATCTAAATTGTCCAAAAATCAATCTTATTTTTTTATTTTAGATGGTCCAAACTAAGCTATTGTCTTCAGGTAGGCATGAAGGATCGGTAATTAACTAGAAAAAACACAAATAAATAATTTTAAGCAAGTATCATAATATTCGAGCTACGTGAGAGTACCTACGTATTAACATTTTGCACTTGCTATCTTTACCAATTTTTTTCTATTCATGAGCAGTAAAAACGCACGAGTCTTTGCCAAACTATTTACAACAATAATGTCAAAACTCGAAAAAGACTTTAAAGACAACTTGTATGGGTGGTATTCTTGAACACTGTCCTGACTAATTTCAAATTTTCGATATATTATGTTTGCACTTAAACCTGCGCGATGTTTGGAGTGACTAACTTCAGATACGCACATTTATTTTGACCGTGATGTTTAGTGTAACATTTCATTACTACCGTTCCGTTCAATGTCTTTTAGATTTTTGGAGGTTAGGTGTGTCTTTTAGATTAGGGAGATAGCCGTGTTTTTTAAAACATGTTGTACTTGAAAATTGGTATAATGGCTACACGTCATGACGTATTTCAGCTTTTTGGATTTTCATATTTTAATGGGGCAACAGGGAGTTCGGAAGGCTGTGTCGGTTTTAAAGGTAGGTCTTGAAAATGGAAATTAAAGCTACTCATCTGGTTTTCTCATTTATGGGGGAAGGGGGAAACGGGGTGTACATGTTTGTATAGGGTAACGAATGTTATTTAATTTTGAAAGAAAGAAACTTGAAAATTGTACTGTAGATACTCTTTCTAAATAAATGCTGACGTGTTTAAAGGTTTCTGTATAATATTCACATTTTAAGAGGGGGAAATAAAGGGCGACAGTTTGTATGTGAGTAAGTATCAGTTTTTTAGATTTTCCATTTTAAAGGGGGACAGTAACGGAACTTGTAAGGAAGTATCTGTTTTTTAAAGGTAGGGACTTTAAATTGGAATTGCTATTGTAGCTACATATCATAGAGTTTTTGGATTTTCACATTTTATGGGGAGTAACGTATGGTGTGGGGGCGAAAGTTTGTAAGGCAGTATCTATTTTTTATAAATGTAGGAAATTTAACATTGGAATTGTATCTACTCATCATAAATAAATGGTGAGGTGTTCCAGGGTTTTAGGATATTCCCATTTTAAGAGGGGGAAATAAGGGTAAGCGAAAGCTTGTATGGGAGTAGGTATCGGTTTTTTAAAGTAAGATCTTCAAAGGTAGGTATTTATCATAAGATGATTTTAGGTCGCGAGTAGGACCGCGAATATAATTATGTTGTTGTTCAGTTGAGTCCAACTTAGGTGCTATATTGCCCTCCACTGGAATCTCGTATCGTCCACCATCTTTTACATTATTTTGCGTTAATGTTGAATGAAATTCAAAATTAAAATCCATTAAGTAGATACCTATACCTTAAGATGAAAAATATATTGAATGTTAGATAATTCTTTGAGATTATCTTATCGGGGCCTTCCTGTGGTCTCTATATGGAGCATAGGAATTACGGCCTAATTATTTTATTTACGCCGATTATTATATAGATATAAGGTATTTTATATTAACATTTTAAACCTAAAATCAATTACGGTTGTATGTCTACGTACGATTAGGTATACCTGTCTTAATAATTAAGTATGTATTCAAAATAAGGTCTGTCCTTCCTTATTATGTAAATAGGTGGGTACATTAGGTACATTTTGACCATGATAATTGTTAAATAAATGAATGTGTCAAAAATTTGTGTTTTACTTAGGAATGTAGCCACACATGGTACCTACATAGTGTATCAGCCAAGTTCACAAATCTATATACTTACCTAATAGGTACTTACTTACTTAAATATTTTCTGCCTACTTACTCTGACTGCCTCACTAGTCTAGTGGTCCCAAGCGCGATTGCTACCCTAAAGGTCCTGGGTTCGATCCCCAGGTCGAGCAGTGTTATTGAGTTTTTCTATGAAATTCTCAGTAGCAGCTCGGAGTCTGGATTTGTGCCCGATTAATGGCAATAGGCTCGCCCCCTATTACATAGGACCTAAATATACCGGCGAACTGTGGGTATACATTAGTACGCCTCTGCCTAACCCTTCGGGGAATAAAGGCTTGATGGTATGTTATGTTATGAATGCAGGCCTTTGTCTAGCAGTGGGACGAAATGAGCTAGTAAAAAAGGAAAGATATTTCAATCCAACGTTGTTGTCCTGGAAGTCGTTGGATCCAGGCGGCATATAACATGTCTTTGTGGAAGTCAATGGGGAGGCCTTTGTTCAGCAGTGGACGTCTTGTAGCTGATATGATGATGATGAAAACAAAAACAAACATTATGGTACACCTATTTTCTTCATTTATTGGATTATTCAGGGTCTGCACTTACTTTCCAATAACAGTGGAGAAATGTTACAACTATGGATGCCAACCCTACTATGTTATATAGTATCCTACTTTAATAGCGGCCCGACTACAATATTTCTGTGAAAAATATCTAATATAGTACGCGAAACTGCTATATTAGATATCAAACTCAAAGCAATAATAATATTCATTTCAAATTTCAATTAATTTGTAATAATAGCTATGAGACATTACTTAAAAATAAAAATTTATTAATAAAAGCTAAAGTAGCAAAACATATTATTTAAAAAAATAAAGTAGGTACATATATTTTTTCATCTTTTCGTTATCTACTATATTTTTATGGGTAATAATTTTAGAACTACTATTTTTGACCGACAAATTGTTGGCAACCCTAGATACAACTGGCGTTGCAAATGTTGCTTCTGCTTGCGTGATGCAGGATTCGTTTCGTCACAGTTTATATATGGAACAGTATGGAAACTATGCCTATTTGATGAAATAATTGCCTACGCTCCATTGAAGCAATAGGGTTGTAACTTTTAATGTTTTCGATATTGTTTATTTTTTACTACATTTTTGTTCGGTAGTAATCAATCAATCGAATTGAAATAACTAGTTTACAAATACACGGAAATCATTAATGAATTAATTAATTTTATTGTGTAAAAACAAACAGTTTTTATAAAAAAAGTGATGGGAAATATGGACAGGGTACTATGAAACCCATTGTGTTTATTTAACTATTTTAAAATTAGTTTATTTTAAAATCGCAGTTACTACGCAATATGTAGGTAGGTACGCTCGTGACATTTTTAAAAAGCATAAAAACTTATACGTGACCACTCGTCTCGTCGCGGCACTCAATACTGACAGCATGTCTGTGTGAGTACCTACGCCGTTTCGAGCGTTTGTAGGTAGTTTCAATATTGTTTCACATTTATACTGTGGCTTCGTTGAGGTGCCGGATTTAGTGCGATATATGTCGTTAGAGAATGAAAGTTATTATTGTTACCTAGGTATATTAGAAACACGGTTAATCTAGCTGGACACGATACCACGTCACTTAACATGCCGCCTTCTCAAAGTCAAACAAAGCGGCCAAAATTTACAAGAGGAGAAAAATGTTTGTTTACCCATCTTATTGTAACTTTCATCATCATTATCCTGATGACAATCACATACTTTGTTCACTTGTGTGTTGTGAAACATACACGAAATGAGGTGTTGAAAATATATAGACGCTCACATGACAAACGTAAGTCCAATGGTCCAATTAGTCCTTTTTCGTACATTTACGATATTTTCTGGACGTTCCGTAAGTGTCTACAATGGCAATGTAGTACAGTACCTACTACAATGTAAGTATCATTATATCTTACTAATACCTACCTATTAATTGTAACAAAATAAAAGGTTAATCTTCCGTTGTCCAATTTCTAGTCAATATCAATAATCAATTTCTAGTTAACGTGCTCTCCGAAGCACGGAAACTATCCCATTAGGCCAATGAGGCATTTATCGTTAGAAGTATGTACGTAATCAAGAGCTCGTTTGAATAGCTACTACTCCTCACTATGATTTGTGCAGGTTTCAAGGACTTGACTCAGTCAGATTACGAATCAATCGGAGTGGTTTTTTTGAACATTACGCCAGCGACGATCATTTGCAACACTCTGTTGCTCCGAGAGCGCTGGTCCCTGGCGCCAGCACAATGCTCATCCATGCACGACGATCCAGACATGTCCGAGTATCTCCTTCTGTGGAAAATTAAATATAGAATTGATGGGAAACATATACGTAAGTTTCTTGAGATATCTTTCTTGAAAGGATATTGTTTCTGCAGGATAAAAACTGAGTGTAAATCCTGCAGAAGTCAAACATTCGAGGTTTTCCTCACATGCGTACGAAACTCGCTAGGTCGGTGTAGGTCCTACTTTTAATTTATTTTATTGAAATCCGAGAGCAGAATACGACGAATATCTCCGATTTTAGGCTCCGAAAACGAAGTCATGCAGAATTTATTCAATAACATTATACGGTAGATACCTACCTACCCCTTTTCTCCGTCTTGAACTTGTACCAGTTTGTTGTTTCTTTGTCCATGAAACTATTATAAATACTTACATTTATTTGTGACAGATACTGACATCAAACGAACCCTAACACATTCACATTTTAATAGAGGTGACTACTTCAACAACATTGGATTATTGGAGCATGTGAAGCATATACTCAAAAATCAATATTATATCGGTAAGTAACGGACTAACCAACTAACTAGACTAACAACAAAGCCACCGGTCCTCTTTTCAATGGGACCGATAAAATAGTTGGCGGCCGCCTGGCGAATTTTAATCGGTCCCACGTAAAATATCTATAAAATAGTATGGGCCAAACAATATGGTCTATGCGGAAAGTAACCAGTATAACTAAAACCTTACAACACGTATAACTAAAATCTCTGCTTAAAAATCGTTATTGTAGCTAAAAGTACCTAGTGTAGTGTCAATTTTGACCATTGGCACAGATTTTGGCAAGTTTTTGGCTTGATAAGGATTTTTAAGCAAGGGTTTTAGTTCTCAGTTGTGAATGTTGTAGGTATAGTTAATGTCGCGATTATAACTGCCATGAATCTAAAAGTTATAGACCTACAAACTGCGAAAACTTACTTGAAATTTGAATTTGGCGGGCTCAGGTGAACGATCAGCCTTAACATCTTTTTACAGTCGAATAGCGAAAGCGCCATCCAAATCGGAGTAACACTTTTGACAATAGAAATGCGTACTCTATACATCTGTTTACCTCTTCAAAGCGTACAGGCATGATGTTATGTTATGGCATAGTGAAAACAATACATAGACAATGGAGAATGTGGAATATGATCCCCTACTTTGTTTTTTCAGAGATTTGTAACCAGTGCCAGATTGTTCCAAATATGTATATTTGCTAACAAGTTTCGATATAGTTCCGTTAAGTTTCTCGTAATAAAATTATCTTTATTTCGAAAATACGCAACACTCTCAACTTGACATAATATTGAGAGGGTTTTCCGTACAACAAAAAAAAATATGGCACCCTCATTTTCATACATTTAATTTAATGATAAAATGCAACAAACAGCTTAGAAAACTAGAATCGTATTAGAAGTCAGTCTCATAGAATCAGACTTTGTAAAGATCTTAATTACCTACCTACATATTTAATAAAAAAATGAAAGAAAAAAAACAGGTTAACGGCAAAAATCGTAAATGTAATATACCTACATAGAGGGCCCATCTAGACCCTCTGGACCCGCACATTTTGTATGCACCCAAAAATTGCAAGTTTGGCATTGAATGCACTCTTCTCCACGTCTGTCAGCAGAATAATTAGCATTACAAAATAGAAGAATAGAATAGATAAGAATTCTCCATCAACATCTGAGCCGCTATTTTCAATTTGATCATCGTCAGAGCAGAGCTACTACTTGACGTAGACCTCCTCTGACGCCGACGAACATTGCTGCTATCTGCTGCAATGCTTGACTGTCTTTCTATAGCCCATCGCCATAAAATCATAAAAGTTTATATTCTCAGGTTGGTACTTTTTGTCACAGATACTAGTATCTTTTGACAAATAAAGAGTGTTGCCAAATAGAAGATTGTGATTTCCGAAAAATCATGATGAAAAAAATATTTAAAATTTCACAAAAATCTGATAAATAGAAACTTCCGGAACAATTGATCCAAACAAACCGGTAAAATTAAGTGTTTTACGTAACTAAATTATAATAAAATAAGGGTTTACTATTGTAATTCCACAACAAGAATAACATATTTTAAAAGTTTGGGACTAATATAACCCATGTAGGGTTCAGAAATTTGCATTCAAAGCATACTGATAATATTAAATAATGTATATTAAAACTTAACAAATCTTCCAAATGTTTATTTTCCATCAATTACGGTAATTCTTTTAGTACAGCCAACACCGTAAGATTGTTGTAAATAATAATTTATCCGTGTTTATATATAATTTACCTATTGATATAATGTAAAATTGGTATTTGATTATTTGAGTTATTATTATGTACTGTATCTTTTTTAATTATTATTTATTTTGAAGTTTTTTATTTTAATTTTAAAAGTTTAATCTTTGTAGATAGCGAGCGACATCAGAATCCGTAAGTACTAACTAAGAGATTTCTTTTTCGCCCTGTTCAACAGATAGAGCCACTATCTTTCGAAAACGTCATTAATTTGCATGGCACTGTATCCCCTCCCTGTTTCTCCGGTATTCGGTAGTGTAGTGAATGGACGCGAGGCAAACTTACATTTGCATAATTTACGACTCTTATTAAAATAGGGTTTTCACATTTTCGCAGTCGCGAAAATCTTAGTACCTAAAGTACATAGGTACACGCGGCATCGCGTTTCTTTTTCGTTTCCGAGCGTTGTACCTACGCCAATAACTCAGTGTGGTAAGTACCGTTTTTTTTTTCAAATTATTTCATTTCAAATTTTATTTTACGTTGTTTCAGCCCCTAAAAACCTCATTTTAGATGATCAAATTATTCAAAAATATGCAAAGCAAATGGTTTTAGTTGATTGGGAACTGCAATTTTCGAAGAAAGGTGGGTAGTTAGCTAGTAACTAATTAGTACTGCTTTTAGTGTTTTTATTGCAGTCGAATAGCGAAAGCCCCTTAAGCTTTATTCCGGAATTCTTGAATTTTGTCGTGATAGAACTGTTGTTGAGCACGTGGTTCATTCGTGGGTTGATTCCACCACACTGCCAAGTATTTTACCGCTAAGCTAACATTTTTCTAACATTATTGTGTTCTGGTTTGGAGGATTCCAGATGAAAAACTTAGGTCCCATGAGACCGTAGACCCTTATCATTTGATGATATTAACTTCAACTTTACCACCACGAACTATCGAGAAAAATGCTCTTTACAGACAAATGAACGACCAGGTGATCCTATATGAGCCTCTTTTTTCATATTGCGGAAAAAAGGAACTCCTAAAGGATCTTAGAGATCTTATAGGAGGAGAAAGGTACGGAACCCTAAAAATCCATTATTTTCCCAATTTGTCATCCTTTTTTGGCAAAAAATTTCACACCTCTATTTCGCCCATAAAATATGGAAATCGAAAAGCTCTGAAACATTATTATGTATGTGAGTAGCCACAATTTCAATTCTTTTTCAACTACACTTTAAAAAGCCGATTCCCGCACGGGCTTTCACATTCCATTGCCTGCCCATAAAATGTGAAAATTGGAAATCCATGAAACACAACACACGTGTACATTAATTTATGGTCAAAATTCAAATTTTCATGTTTCTACCTTCAAACAACAAAAAAGCATTCACGAAATTCGAAATTCTGAAAAATGTTTCTGCTTCAGCGGATGCTTGATATTTATTTTTTTATATGTGTAGTGGAAACATTTGCATTGTACCTACATGATACATTATTAATTTTTAACCTATAAATATTTCTTTTACTTTAAACTTTACTGTATTTTTACAATAATAATATGATGGGATTGATAATATTAGACATATTCGCACTATTGCCCGTACTAGTATATACTGTATTAACAAGCTGAATGTTTAGATGTTACAGGTATTTCATTAATTGTTAATAAGTACCTATACTTAAAGTAGATTTTAGGGTATTTGTGTAAAACTTGCAAAGCTATTTATTTACTGGTTGATGGATGTTTTGCCATAATATTTAAAAAGTAGGTACCCTCCGTTTATATAATTTAACAAAATGAGAGCAAAGTATAAGTAAGAATGACAGATAAATGTTATGCAATTGTCTTGCTATATGCTAATTAGCTAGGGCGTCGGACTTGCGATCATGTGGTTGACGGTTCGAAACCCACCCATTGCACTACCGACGTGAGGACTCGTAACGCAATTTAGCTGAGCACGAGGGGTTAACACATTGGCATATTACTAGTTTCCCACCCGTGTGCGACCCACATTGCTAGTAAGCTTTAAAAAAAAGCAAAAAAACAACTTATGATTTTATTTGATATGTTGTGTTTATTGAAAGTTTTTCTACGATAAGCATTGATGTTTCAACTAGTATACATGGACTGACATAAACCAAAGTATATATTTTGCTCAGTTGATTTAGGTGACAAATTAATTTTCTTAGTGTGCGTTTACTAATACTATCGATCTGTTCCTACCACTTTAGGTTTTGGTCCAATAAAGTATAGGTTTTACCCTTTTTGGGGACGGGTTAGAATACTATTTCTCACTGCCTTTCAGATAGGCATCCCGTAAGAGGCGTGAAAATATCTGACTCGCTCGGTGGAAGGACGTCTTGGGGTCTGACTGACTGGTGACCACCCTTACGTCAGAGTCCGTCGTAAAGCATTTTGGTGTGTGTTTCGACGTTTCCACGTAAGAGCCAGTTCCCCTCGGTTGCTGCGGCTCTGGCAGTCTGTAGTCCGTACGGGCTCTCAAAGATCGGCACCGCATCAGCTACTCCTTTGGTGTTGGAGGTGTCCATGGGTGACGATGACTATTTACCACCAGGTGGCTCGTCAGCCCGTTTGCCGGCCTAATTCATAAAAGAAATCCTGTTTGTAACATTAACAGATGTTTTGATTAATATGTAGGTTGTATATCTGCTGAGAAGTTTGATTTTTTTGTATCTAATAATGGTCTCAAGATTAGTTTCATTCGGTGGGATAGGTAGGCCAACCTATTATTTATTTCGATGCCGGTCAATATTGGTCATCAATTGTTTTCTCAGTACATCAATTCAATTATATTTTCCAGTTTTTTATTTTTATTTTATTTGTGTTGTTGTTGGTGAGAATTTTGTTGAAATTTCATTTCAATTCTTAATACATTAGCGTTGTGTGTAGTTTGAAGAACAGATTGAATTTTTGAATTTTGATTTATTATTTCTTGATTTGGGGTCTTTACATTTTTTATTTTATCGATAACGATTTTATCTAAGAATCGAACTTAGACTCATAGTCCTGTCTTAAATTGGTGAATATAGTGAGAATATTTCACCTGAGTAGAACCGTATCCTCTGAATCAAGACTTGTCTTCCTTTTCCTGCAGAACACATTTTTTTCTTTCTTGAATTTCTTGAATATCGACTGTTCTAGCTGGGATGATGACAGTTTTTCTGGTTGTGATCGTAGCGTAACTTGTATATCTAAGATTTTTACTGTGTCTAGAAGCGACATGTTGTTACACAGTTCGGGCGCGTGATATTGACAATGCGAGACTAGCACTTTTACTTTGTCTACTATTTATTTATGTTGAGAATTCTAATGTAGCTTAGTTTACTTTATTTTAGTGACACACGACTACCTACTCGTAATGAGCGCCAGTTTTGTCAAAAAGTCGCCCATTTCCCCTGCTTAAACTTGAAATTTTGAAAAATACTTTCTTAGCGGATGCTTGTATGCTTATCTACGTTATAAAATAGTAAAAAAAAATTGTAAATAGTTTTAGCTGTGCGTCAGGTAGCTAATTCAGGGGTCCAAGTATGCTATATCCATTGTATCATGTAGTTATTTATTACGTACCTATATACATATAAAATTGTATAATGTAGACAAATCTGTAATGAATGGTAAATCAAAAATTTTGAAGTCATTAAATGACGATTTCGGTACTTACAATAAAATAATAGACTTGTGGACACCCAATTTTTTTTTAAAACATTGTGGACCACAACAATCATTTTTTTAATTTGGATTTCGCTTACATAGCAAGCTATGCATACTTACATACTTAGTTATTGCGATTACGCACTAATAACCAAATTCCTTGCGTTTGATACTATACATATGTAATTAAACAGTAGGCACTTACCTAACACTCCCAACTAAAAATTTAAATTCGCGAATTTTTGTTTAAGGAGATATTTCAGACGCTGTTATTAATCAAGTTCGACCAATTGCCCCGGATAAATGTTCTGTTTATACCTCTCCCATCGTTGATCAGTTACGAGACTATGAGTTCTGTGTGACGTTTGAACAGCATGGACCTGTCGCAGGTTAGTGATTTGAATGAATCTATCCATCTACCTAACACGCACTCAGCACCGTAGTCGTTCTTCCCAATCCCCATCAGCACTTTAGCACTAGGTTAGCGCTATGTAGAACCTACTATCAGACCTCCGCAAACCCATTTCGATTCCATTCTTCGGGTTATCCTAATGATAAACTAGCTGTCAGGGTTCAAGAAGGCTGAAATGGGAATACTCTTAGCGGTATGGTGTTTGTAAGTATGTTAGGTAACCGGGAATCGATGAACCAGAGTGTAAAAGGACTGCAAAATCTGACGTCATCCATCTATTTTACAGATTGAGAGGGTTAGTTTTTAGAAGGTGTGAGTAGGTACCTAGAACTCTCACGTGCCAGATCCCTCTAGTTTAGGGGAAAAAAAGTAGGTACCTACCTACTTACCAAAGTTTACCTTTGGTGCGCTTTAGAAAACAGAAAAAAACAAATTTTTGTAATCGCAATCAAATAACTTTCGTTTATTTAGTATCTACTCGATCAGTAAGTAGGTACTACAGGTAGGTAGGTATTTCTTTTTAGGGTTCCGTACCCACAGGGTAAAATGGGACCCTATTACTAAGACTCCGCTGTCCGTCCGTCTGTCACCAGGCTGCATCTCTTGAATCGTGATAGTTAAACATTTGAGATTTTCATGCTGCCGTTATAATAAAAAATACTAAAAAACCGAATAAAATAAATATTTAAGGGGGCTCCCATACAACAGACATGATTTCTTTGCCGTTTTTATAGATAATGGTACGGAACCTCTCGTGCGCGATTCCAACCCGCACTTGGCCGGGTTTTTTTCTTTTTTTGTTTCTCCGATAGATGAGCTTTGAGACCTACTTTTTATTTTAGAATAAATTATATCATGACCTCTCTAAGTAGGTAGGTACCTACCTACATACAAAAGAAATCATTAGGATCATCTACCTCAAGTGGTAGGTTTTGGAATTATTCCTCATTAGGATTTTGCGCACTCAAAAAAGTTATAAGTATTTTTAGCCAGTGATAGAACTGAACAATGGACTACTCAGGCATACATGGGTCTCGAGTTCGAAACCAAAGCACGCGCGTCTGACTTACCTAGAATTCATTGTCATAATACCTACATACCTACCTACCTAAATGTGAAACGGTTGTGATAGGATTAGGTAGGGATACTACCTAATTGTTGTATGACAAATATTAATTTCTATAATAATTACAGGTAATAATAATTACTTATATCTTTTTTTTTGGAAACCTAGTTACCTAGGTACGGCCAAAAGCACATCAAGGTGGCACATCTGTCTTTCCTCTGAGGTGGCACACCTATTATCTATCTAAAACTGACAAATTTCTTCAATCGATTTTCTTCTCTTAATCTTTGGGGAAAGTCAATTTGTGGTACCTTGATGTGCTGTTGACTGTACACGGTACCTACCTACTTAGTATTATTAGATACTAGCTTCTGCCCGCGAGTTTGTCTGCGTTGACTTCAGGATTGGGTCCGACCTGGATAAAAAGCCTGGAATAACACATAGCCTATGTGATATTCCAGGCTATAATCTGTCTGTGTGCCAAATTTCATCCAAATCTGAGATGGAATGGATGGATGAAAGAGTAACAAACATCCACACATCCATCCATACTGACAAACTTTCACGTTTATAATATTAGTAAGGATAGTAGGTACCTACCTATATACATTTTAAATCTTAATTGTTGCATTTTTAGATCACGGAGCAATGCTAGTCATTAACTCGAAAATTGTTGGATTTTTCTCATGGGGCGATATAAAAGGAAGAGGCGTGCCTTTGATTATTTTAAATATTTTACATTTTAGAGAATGGTTTGAAAGTATAGTTTTCTTTTAAAATAGTGGTTTATTATTCTAAGTAGTAAGTTAACTGTATAGACAGATTCATAAAATACACAAGTTGTATTACTGATTTTATTATTATATACCTACTAGCTTCTGCCCGCGACTCTGTCTGCGTGGACTTCAGGATTGGGTCCGACCTGGATAAAAAGTAGTCTATAATGTGTTATTCCAGACTATACTCTTTTTTTTTCAAACGAGCAGACAGATCTCCTGATGGTAACCGATTACCGCTGCCCATGGACACCCGCAACAATGGAGGAATTACAAGTGCGTTGCCAGCGTTTTCAATGGGGCCTCCGGTAACCTCACTCACTCGGCGAAATACAACGTACGGGTGGTCGTGGTATCACCCAGGTCGAGCCGGCCCATTCGTGCCGAAGCATGGCTCTCCCACGTAATCAGAGTGCCAAATTTTATCCAGATCCGTTCAGCCGTTCTGGCGTGAAAGTGTAACAAACATCCATACGTCCATAGTGTCCATACCTACTCATGTACTTTCATGTTTATAATATTAGTGAGGATCTTATTAGGTGGGTAGGCTACTTGCTGACAGTCCGGGCGGCGACGCGGTGGAGCGATCTCCCAAATATTGTGAGTTATTCCGGTCGGATCACCTGATCTGATTCCTGCTGGTTAATATTATGTTTTAATTCCTGCCTGATCCTCTATAACTTTATCATTCTGGTCTGATCCCCTTACTTTTTTTAACAGGTAAACACTGTCAAGCGAACAACATCTAAAAAAATGTTTTTTTTTGTTTAAGTGTTTAAAATCATCACAGGCAATCAGGCATTTAGTCTTTTGATTTGGACAAAGCTTAATAATAAAAAAATAAGTATTTTGACCATGTAACAGAAACGGAGCATTACGAACGTAATATGTATTTCAATAAATATTAATACTTATATTTTGTTTCTGACTGTCCCAAAAATCTGAACTAAAGTATCCGTATAAAATATTCGGACTGGAATAGAAAATCATATAAAATATTTAGTGCGTTTACTCAAAAATATAGGTAGGTATAGTGAAAATATTTAGCTTGGAATGTTTCGCAATAAGTACCTAGATATAAACAAAAAATTCGACCAAATTCAAAAACTACAAAAAAGCAACGGATTCATACATTACATGTGTCCAGCTAAGTTCAAAGAAAAGTTTTACGACAAGTTATTTTAGCGTAGCGGCGATCGGCTTCTGCGCCACGGGATGTGGATTCGATCCCCACACGGAACAAATATTTGAATGATCTACAGGGATGTAGTTGTTAAGGGTGTTTGTGTATAGGAGAAAATCTAGTGTGGGGCAACGTATAAAAAAAGGAACCGGTGACGCCGCAGCCGTGTGTAATTACACGAACCATTTCGAACTACTTTTGACCCTTTTATCACCCGAAAATTATTTAACCTACATACATGAACTTTGTATAGGACATTTATTGGCTTATCTGGAATCCAAAATTTCATAAATGTAGCTCAAACAGTTATTGGTATGTTTGACTTCAGTACTGTTTGACTTGGCTAATTTTCAACGAAATATTGAACTTGGCTCGCATTTTCACATTTCTGTTTTTGATAGGTTTTTATTACAGAAATAAAGATGACTAGGTAATATAGATTGATACAGTTACTACAAATGTAGGCAAGTAGGTAACTAGTAAGGAAATAATTTATTAAAAAACTAGTGGAAAAGTCTTTGCCTAATATCTAAAATATCCGGTTTGACTTTACATGAGATCTCACTACGAATTAAGATGAAAGAATTGCATCGTGAGACTTGGCTTTTTTGACAGTTGATGTTTTTGATACGATCTAATTTTTGTTGTAGATCTTTATTTTTTCTTTTCGGATAGAGTAGACCGGGATAATTATAGCATTTTAAGTTTAATACAAAATTTTGAGTTTACTGCTAATATATTGGCATTATTATTATACTAATTGATACTTTGTTTACTTGGCTATAACTAAGCATTATCTTAAATGTGTAGGAATAAATGAAACAATACAATCATAAATATTTTGTATTAAGCGGGTCGAGAGAATGGTGCAAATTAGTCCAATGACAACAGGCGTTTGCGCCAAGCGATGGGCGGGAGTGTTTCAGTTCATCAGCACGCGTCCCAGAAGGAGCCTGGAGAAGCCGGAATTGATGTGCGGGGCGTAGTTATAGAGATATTGCCGATGGTACTACCGTACCCTGCTATAATTGTACCCGGTCTACCGTACTAATTCTTGCACGTCAGTTACGGATTTTTTCAAGTAGGTATGTACTTGTATGGTCTGAACCGACACACACTTGACCACTTTTTCGGAATCTTTAAATTTTTTCTAAATTTGTGGTCAAAACACTAACTGAATCTAAAATTTTAAGTTTGTATGACTGCTAGAAGTATGAACCATAGAATTTTGATGTTCGGTGAGTTAGTGGATCAGTAAGTAGTGAGTCGCAGTCAGTGTCAAAATTGCATAATTTTAACTGGCATTTTAAATAGCTCATAAGCTTTAAATAGGAGCTTTATGAAATTGGGAATAAAGCTAGGTACAGTAAACACTCTTTGCCTCTGAAAATTCAGGCTGCTAGCTTTATTCACAAGTCCACAAGGAATTTACGGTGAGGTCAAAAATGTTCCGAGTGGCTTCGAGAAATGGACGGCCGTGCTTGTTTGCACGACTTGGCTGTGGCACTGCCGTGCACCCAGAGATATATTACATTTCGTACTATATTATTTTTCTATAGGTACTATATTTAAACTGTGTAATAATATAAAAATTGTTTATTTTCAGACAATGGGAGTCCATAAGTAGTGTTAGTAACAAAAGAACTTAAAACGCTATAATGTCATTGGTGGCATGACAGCTCTAAGTATTGCATAGGCGGTGGCGAGTACAGTACGCGCGGCATAACTTGACCGGACTGAAGTTAGCTGTTTTTCAGTTTTTGGTTGCAGTACCTACACAATTTTTAACGTAAACAATCCACTGCGCATTAAAACGGCGAACTTCACTCCGGCCAACTTATGCCGCGCGTACTGTACATAATACCAGTACCTACCGACTTAGTACGAGTAGGTACCTGAGTCGAGTACCAATTACCGAAGACTAAAATGTCAACATTAATTAAATACATGTAGGTATTGATGACGCCCATATTCCCCGAAGCAATAGGCAGACCTGTACTAATGTAAACCCTAATTTGCCGGTATGTTTAGATCCCATATTATTACATGGGACCTAATCGGGGCGAGCCTATTGCCATTACCCGGGCGTAAGTTCTAAACGTCGGCCTGTTACTGAGAAATTCATAAAAACCGAATGTCACTGCTCCACCTGGGAACTGGGACTTCTGGGACCACTAGGCTAATGAAGCACTTTTATGTGGGAGAGCCATGCTTCGGCACGAATGGACCGACACACAGAAAACCGGCGTCAAACAACGCTTACGTTGTCTTTCGCCGAGTGAGTGAGGTTACCTGAGGCCTTAACCTTTTAAAAGGCCGGCAACGCACGTCCATGGGCGGCGGTAATCGCTTACCATCAGGCGATCCGTCTACTCGTTTGCCCCACTTAACCCAAATAAAATTTATTATATTATTAATAATTAATTTAATAAGTTAACCTACATACCTACTAAAATATATTATCGCTTATTTTATTTATTCTTTAGTTGACCCACACTACTATTCAGACGCACACATCCATTCAAATAAAACAAAAATAAAAAAACACACTGACAGTTCATTTTATTTCTGCTCAGCATTTTCACTTGAGATTTCCGCATTCGATGACGTGGCGCTATATTAATATATTACCTACATACTTACTTAGCACCACTGGTGCCATCGCGGATTCAGCTGTAGAGATTAAATGTGAAATACTTACCTAACGCTAATTAGAAAGAAAGAAAACAAAGCGAGATTTATTATGAAAAACCTATCAGTCCGTTTCTTTATCGAATCTGTCAGTAAATTTGCTTACTACAGATAGGATAATCATAATAGTCAAAATTCTTTCTCTAGTAAGCAAATCTACTGACTGATTTGCCAAAGGACCCGACCGTAAGTCAGTCATACAGTGAGAGTTTTCAGTAGATTTTGACCATTCTTTATAAATATTTGGTTATAATTGGTTGCTGTACGAATATCTGAAGTGAAGATACTTGAAGATGGTTTTATTAAAGTTATAATTTCGATTTCAGAAAATATTTATCTAGTAGGTAGGTACCTAGGTAACCAAATTATAGGTAGGTAGGTACCAAATCCTAAACAATGTGTGATACCAAAAAGCACAGCTGTAATCATATAAACACTAAAAAATCAGACAGAGCGTATACAATTGACATCTTTGTTTTTATTTTGTGTGTTTACGTTGTGTTATTGTGTAAATATATTTTGAATCAAACGCGGCAAATGAGAGTTCAGAGTTGGAATTGGCTAGCTGTGCTACTAGACAGTAAAATGACATAACAATGACAATGTTGCCAAGTTATATACTCACTATTTGCTTGGTAATAATAGAACGACAAAGGTACATACATTAGTATAGTTTATTCGGTAAGAAATCAAAAGTAATACATTTTCAGATTTTGTTTCTTCCATATGTCATTTACAAATTTCACAATAATTTTTTTGTATATAGTTAAACTATCAATATGTAGAATTTAGGTGTTCGACGATATATACATTCGCGTAGATTTAATAATTAAGTAGGTACATACCTATTTATAATCAAATTGATGCAAATGATTTGTAAAGTAAAATTTGCAAATTATTTGGTAATTTGTATTAGGCTATTTTTGTAATTTTAAACTTTTTTTCATCGCATTCTGCACTCAGCAGTAACTTCGGCCATCAAACTTTTCGGTGGCCATAAAATAGAGAAAAATCAAATCCATATGATAGATTTTCGCCTTTAGACAAAAAAATAAACACAAAATTTCAAAAAATCATAATTTATATATTTATTCTGTCAGCATAATTCAATATTTGTATGATTATTTATATTTAAACAAAATATCTAGTTTGTAGGGCTGAATCAAAGTCGTGATAAATGTTGACATTCAATATGGCGGTATGTCGTCAGTGCTATGCTGTGTCGTGGTGAGATTTGATTATTTCATGGTTTTGTATTTATTTGCTTTCAAATACAGTTTATTAACGTCGATAACAACTGTTAACGATCGCGCAGTTTATATAAGTGATTTGCCATATGCCCTAACGGAAGTAATAAAAAGAAGAATTAGGCCTTGTCCCACAGCGTTGTAATTTCTGTCTGCCCATCGTTCTATCGGACAACCGATGCCTACCTACATACTATAGTAATATCAAAATGTAGCGATGTTCCGACGCAACGCTTTGTTATAATTCGGCGTTATTGTAATTAGTTCCATTTATTTTTTGATTTAGTAATGTTTTTATTTGTAGAGCCTAACGAGAGTGTCTCTTGCAGCTTGTGAATATCGAGTTAAAACACGTATAGATAGCAACAGAGTTATACGATATCTACATTCATACAAGCTAATTCACCACGGGCTCCGACTCAGCAAGCATTGAAGACATCTGAGGATTTAGCATAACATAATCATAAGTAGTTTTATTTTGCAACATTAGTGGTTTTGGTGTATAAATTGTGACTTTTGCGTTAAAGACTCCATAGTGTTCATATGAACACTAAAGACTAAATGAAAATGTGATTTGATGTAAAAAATTGTAACTTCTACTGAAAATTAACACCACACTATATTTTGTTAAAACCTATTGGTACTCTAAGTTTGAGATTTTCGACCTCTATACAAGGAAGCTACTATCAACCAACAATGTCCAGCAATCCTCAGTGGAAAATGTTCCAGCCGCCAGATTCACACTCATCGCCCTTACAAGATATTTTAGATCTCCAGCATTCTAATATGCAGCCTAAAGCAACGTACCGTAATGGTAAGTGAATATATTTACTATGCGCATCCTACCTATCACTTATGTTGACATTGACATTTGTATCAATTGATCCCACAGGAACTACCAGTAGTTATCATTTTTATGGGCTTTGTTGCACCACTTTTTGTGTTATTAAAGTATTGAGACTAGTGCTATTCCTTGTAGCAGGTATATTTATTCACTCCAGTATTAGTAAAGATTTCTAGCGGGATTCAGTCATTCTCATTTGATTACCTGCAATAAGATAATGCCCTATTCTGAAAATTATGTTACTGTTAATGTTTGTAGATCTTTAAACTGACTTACTTCCTGTGTATCCTGAACTTCTTAAAGTTATACCTACCTTATTAAAGTTGTGAATACAAGTTGGCAATAGTTGAACTTCAACAAAAAATTGACTGAATTTTTTATTTTATTATTTTATGGTTATAATGATTTGACCAGTTCAATGCATTGTTTTTAACCTAGTGGTATGTATGGCAAAGATATATTATCATACAAATGAAATGAATATTTCTGGAGAGTTTTTAATTATTTCCTTGTCAGGGGGAGGATTAATGTGTACTATAATAAAAATAACATTTAATTGTGTGATTGCTGAGTCCGCATCTCATTAATGCTAAAATAGGCTTATACTCCTTTTATGATTTATGAAGAATTTGGAATTCCATGTTCAAAAAAATTCATTATCATTGGTTTTAGTCGATATTCCTTGTTTCAGTTAGGCCATACAGTTATGTGATAAATATATCAATCACATACATTTTCACAGTTTTTGTTATTCATACCATTAGTATCTTATTTTATCTACAGGCCTTGGTGTTCCTTCCGTGCGTCTTAAATAAAACATATACAATGATTGTGCATTGTGGTTGTAAGATGCATGTTATGCACTTCTCTTATGAAACCTTGCATTAGAGATATTTTAAATACATGGTTTGTGTGAATTAGTATTAGATGTTGAGATAAAGCTACTTTTAATAGATTTTATATTTTATCAAAAATATATCGAAACACAATTAGTTACAAACAAAAAAAAAAACGAAATATAATAATAACATTTTGATGATAATTTTCTTTTTTATACATATTTACTGAACCTAGTATTTTAGTGTTATTTATCTGTTTGCCCTTTGGCAAAGGCCTCTCCCAACCATGACCACAAAATTCTATCACCAGCTGTCTTAGTCCACAAGTTGCCTGCCATTGTCTTAATTTTATTAGCCCAACATTTGGATGTTTCATGCCTCATTTTCTTCTGTTACTATTGAGAAACCAATGTATTATTGTCTCACTCAATTTGTTTGTTCTTTGTTCAATTAATTAACAAACAATAAATATCAATAGATTAATAGAAACTATAATGGATCAACCAGGTAATTATTCAAAATATATCATTTTTGAAGAATTTTCAATTTCATACATCAAACTATCATGATTCCACTATTTCTAAAACTGAAGAATATAACTTAATATGTATTATAAATACACTAAATGAATATTCAGAAGTTGTTAGTATAGTTAATTTTGCAAAACAGGGCAAAGGACTCCCTACCCTCCATCCATAAAAAGTAATATTTATTTCTTACACATAATCAAAATTAAAAAAACGATTAAATGCATAATAGACAGCCTAGGATTTAGTACAAAGTTGTATTGTGTGAAATAAATAAATTACATAATTATATCAGCTCATTTGATCCCATTTCAGGGTAAAGGCCACCCTACCGTCCTTCTATAAAAAGTAATATACATATTTATTTATGAAACATAATCACTTAAAACAACTACAAAATACATTAAAGAATGCCGAGTTTTTACTGTAAAGTTATAGTCTGAGAAATAAATTAGGTACATAATAATAAGTAGTAATAATCTCATTTTTCTTTTGTTCAAAGGTGAGTATCCGAGTTCACCAAGGGATAACTACAGCAGTCAGCCTAAGACTGGTGGTGGAAACCGGTTCTCACTTGGTTACAATATTGATGGCTGTCCAATGGGAGACTCTGTTTATTCCTCTGGGTCTACTAACAATTCTTCATCGCAGCAGTATGATTCAATGAATCACCCACCTATTAGAGAGACAGGCATAATTGAGAAACTACTTCACTCCTATGGATTTATTCAATGTTGTGAAAGACAGGCCCGCCTGTTTTTTCACTTCAGCCAGTTTAGTGGCAATACTGAACATCTCAAGATAGGAGACCCTGTAGAGTTTGAGATGACATACGATCGCCGAACTGGGAAACCAATAGCATCAACGGTTACCAAGATTGCACCAGAAGTGGTAATGTTGTGATCCATTTTGCTATTAGTGGTTGTAAGAACAGAAGACTTTTAGTAAATATAATATCCATTTTAGGTGCTGAGTGAAGCGCGTGTAACTGGAACAGTGACTACTGAAGTTAAGGGAGAAGGATCAGGGGACAATACAGGAAGGATTTCTTATGAGAATCGTGGTGAATGTTTCTTTTTACCGTATACGAAGGATGATGTTGAGGGTAATGTGACATTGCGAACTGGTGACGCGGTTAGTTTCCAGATAGCAACAAACCAGCGGTGAGTATTACTCGATTTTTATTTTGGGTGTACTTATTCTACTTTTTCTAACAATAATAATATTCTAGAGGTACATTGGGAGCATGCCACGTGCGCTTCGAAAATCCCGTCCATCCAGTAAAATATCATGGCGTGGTATGTTCCATGAAGGAAAATTTTGGATTCATCGAGCGCGCCGATGTGGTGAAGGAGATTTTCTTTCACTACTCAGAGGCCAAAACAAAAGAAGAGTTGGTACTCGGGGATGATGTCGAATTTATAATTCAAACAAGAAACGTAAGGAAGGTTATTTTTTGTGACGGCTAAATACAGTTTAGTTGATGTACCTAGACTAATGTATGGTGTTATTGTGTAGGGAAAGGAAGTGGCTTGTAACATTACGAAGTTGCCGAGCGGTTCCGTAGTGTTCGAGGATGTCAGTCCGGAGATAATGCGCGGGCAAGTGTTAAAGCCTTTGGAACGCGGGAATATGGTGCGCGTGGCTCAGAATGACCCGCTGCCGGGTCGAATTAGATATCGCGCAGCTGACCACTCCGAAGTTGAGGTACTTATGATAATTAATCCATCAAGAACCATAATACAAAACCTATTGTGCTTGTACCCCGGAGTTTGAGCGCGGTGTATTGTTTAAAGTAAGGACTGGTAAATTTCCAAATACGTAGCTGATCTTGGCCTAAGTACCTATATAATTTCACTGCTTATTTAATTTCAGTTTATTTTGATAACAATTATACGAAAACTGTTATATAAACAATTTCTAACTCAAAATTACAAAGACTGGGACAATGGAACTCTTTTGGTTTCATCCCTGTTATATTTCTGATGAAACCTGAACGATAAAAATTGCTAAACTTTCCCGACTGGTATTTGTGGAAACAAAAGACTTCGACGTAGGTCTTGTTTATGGAATATTTTGTGAACACCCATTGTACAGGAATGGGTTTGAGCATAAAACCAATTATTTGAAAAAACCGGCCAATTGCGAGTCGGACTCGCGCACGAAGGGTTCCTTACCATATCTATAAGAACTTGTTTATTGCATGGGATTTTGGGATGTACAAACAAAACGAGCAAAAAGAATCACGTTTGTTGTATGGGAGTCCCCCTTAAATATTTGTTGTATTAGTATATTGATTTATAGTATTTGTTGTTATTGCGGCAACAGAAATACATCATTTGTGAAAATTTCAACTGTCTAACTATGACGGTTCATGAGATACAGCCTACCCAGTAATAGGGTACCGTTTTACCCTTTGGAAACGGAACCCTAAAAAGTCTATAGTTAATATATCTTCAATAGGTTATATTTAACTCTGCAAAATAAAACAGACCTCGATAGGTATAGACAACTTAAATTTACTTGTATTAACAGTGTTGTATGTCTGTATAGGTGCCTTTTGGTGATAAGGACCAGTGTGGTGAATTCACTCTGCGCCACGGAGACTGGGTCCAGTTTCAAGTTGCCACGGATCGTAGGGACCAGCTGAAACGTGCTACTAACATCTCGTTGTTGGACGAGTCATTTAATGTATCTGGTGAACGGTATGCAAATTGCATCTTTATTTTCAACCGCGTTTTACCCGCGCTGCTCCGCTCCTATCGCGTGATGTTATATAGCCTTTAACCTTCCTCGATAAATGGACTATCCAACACAAAAATAATTCGCAGTGCCAACCAGGAGTTCCTGAGATTAGCGCGTTCAAACAAGCAAACTCTTCCGTTTTATAATAACAGTATAGATTATTTGTAGGATTCAGAAATTCTAAGTAGAAGCTTGGAGTTTGAATTTGTGCCAGGTTAATGGCAATAGCCCCCAATTACATGGCACTTTACACTTTTGCTTAACTCTTCGGGAATTACAGGCATGGTGGTATGTTATGTATAATAATATGATGGGATTACCATCCCAGCATAACATACCTGTTATGCTTTGACTTTAGTACGAAGTAGTGATCTCCAAAGTGTGCAAGGCAAAAATAAGGGGTAGGGTCAGATTACGCAAAAATTATATAAAATAATGGAACCCATTACAAATATGGTAAATTTAGTTCCGTTAATTATTTCTTTTGGATTAAAACGTATGTATGTGTAAACAGAAGGGAGCAAGGACTGGTGTGCTCTCTGCGGGAGGGTTTCGGATTTATACGCTGTGTTGAGAGGGAACAAACTATGTTCTTCCATTTCGCCGAAGTGCTCCGTCTTGGACAAGAACTTAGTGTTGGTGACGAGGTAAGTGAATATTAGGTACTTACGGTATTAGTTATCAGCTCCAAATTGTGCCCTTATATCCTTCACGTCTCGATTTTCTGGAAATCTTTAAAAAGCGCAACATCAACGCCCCATAAATATGTACTACTGTAGTATTTTGTCTTTATAAGATTTTTTTTCTATATTTTATTTTTGTCTGACTGTGCTTGACAGGTGAAATGTAAATGTCGTTTAACTTGCATTATTTAAAAACACATTCTTTCATATTCGTGATGTGAGAGTTCTATTTAATTGGTTAAATAACATGCGGAGTCCAAGTAATGTTTGGTACAATGAAGTGATGTTTAATATTCCACGTGATTTTTGAAGTAATGTTACTTGAGATATTACTTGTATCGCTTATCACACACACGCAGGTCAGCGTCACACCCAGGTTTACAACATAGTTTCCCCTACTTTGATTGTCTTCCAGGTGGAGTTTACTGTGGATCCCGTGAGCACTTTCTCAAACATGAACAACCGTCAGTCTGCGATCCGCATCAAACATTTGGTGCCCGGGACTGTCAAGTTCGAAACGCTGATTGAACACGGCGCCCGTGGTGTTGTCACCAAGGAGGCTCAAATGTACTCGTCTTCTTCCAGCCCCACCAGAACTCCCCCATCGGTAAGTGTATATCTTTTTTTAACAATATAGCTTGAAAAATTATAACATATATAATAATAATATATTGTTCTAAGTACCACAAACTTCCACTTCACTCTCTCGGCATATCATCTCCATTTCCTGAGTTCTTTACGGCATTTTTGGGAGTGTACTCAGTTGTTGCTTTTGCCCTCTAGTTATTTATACTGTTATTGTAGTGTGTTTTCATAACTTAGTACACTGTAGTGGGTATTAAATTATTAATATAGTTTTAAAACCAAGCAAATCTGGCCAAAGCCAATGAAAACAGTAAGAATGCTAGCCATGACTGCCCTTTCCGGGATAACTTCCTATTGTTGTCGTTGACGTTGTCTCTTAGGCTTGGTTGTGATTCCACATTCATATTCAATCTTCACAATGCTGTAGATGAATGCAAAAAAACAAAGATTTGTTCGTTTCTTTTCTGCTTTCAACGAAACATCTACCTCCTGCTTTTACTCTTTGTTAGAGTTAAAAATTACCTTTACGCAGATTGTACTGTTAGGTAAATAGAAAAAATGGTAAAACATAATACCAAAAATGCCTTATAAGTGTGAAAGCCTGGAGATATTTTATAAACTACGAACACTGAATAAAAATATTGTATTTTGTAAGCATGTCCTTGATAAGGGAACTTTGTAATGTGGTACTGTGATTCTGTCACTTTTAGCTGACAAACAAAATACAATATTTTGTCTACTACCGCATCATTATCTTTTATGGTTAAGTAACCCACTGTAAATACTCTTTGATTTATTAATGGTATACATATTTCAATTTCATTTTAATTGTAATGCAATATTAATCCCTAACAAACTTCTATCATAAAAAATGTTGCGTAGATAAAATAGTAGATTTTATTGGACTAGTAGGTATATATTATTAAAAAGTCTTTTTTATTAGCAGGCGTGCATCGCCACATATGAAACTTTAAAGAATAGCTAATAACACTTAAGAGTCTCGGGTCCAATTTCGATACACGCTAAAATTGCATCATTGGATTTTACATAAAACTCATTGTATTGTTACACCATCCGTATGGTAAGGTACAAATTTTGGGAAATTATGACATATGGCAAATTGAAGCAAAATGTTCAATTTAATAAACTAAGAGCGATGATTTCTCCATCGCCAGATAAATTTTAACTGAGGAATATAATTGACGTTTGACAGATTTTGTATAGAAAAACTGTCAAAAATTCGAATTTATTCCTCCGATAAAGTTATTCATATTTTCAAGTAATATCTTTGATTCATATAATATTTTTCGCTTGAGACTGCTTGAGTATTTTTCGCTATTACTTATAGTTTCGGATTTGGCCATGGACGCCCACTTCCAAAATTCAGCCTGTATAAATGAATTGAATTTCTAGTTTCAAAGGGATTAAAAAGCATTATTAGAAGTATGTTAAAGTAAAAAGTGATTATTCTTATCATGTTTTAGTCTTTAGTACGTTTTTTATTTGAGCGAGTACAACTCGCTCAAATAAAAAATTTAAGACTTGACCATACACTATGATATACGAGATGCTTACTAGTGTCATAACTTAGCTATTCGCATTATGTGAATTTTGCAAAGCTGCGAATATGGACGAAGTCCAAGAAAACGCAAAAAGTGATTGAAACGCCTTTGCGTAATCTGCGAAGGCTATGCAAACTGGTAAGTTTATATTTCGTAAATTGTTGAGACGATTTATAGGGGAAAGGGTGACGAACTGAAAATTTGAGATTTACATACATACATACATACACTCACGCCTTTCTCCCACAGGGGTAGGCAGAAACTATAGACTGAGATTTATTGATCTTTATATTATTATACAGAAATACAAAAGTTATTGTTAGTGGGAAAGCTAAGATTTAGTAAAGTTTACATCTTTTCAATTCATCTCACAAATATTTTTGTATTCGTGAAATGTTTATAAAATTACAATGAAAATTGTTTTTCCTAAACAGGAATACAATGGTCTGATTAGTTGGCAAGTAAATCAGCAAACAAAGAAATCCCTTCCGTTCTCTTCCAAAAAGTGTGAATCTAAGATGCTGCCCCGTACTGGTGACATTGTTACTTTCGACGTGTTCCAGGTTTGTATATTTCATATTTATTACAAACATTTTAGTTTTATCGAAATCCAGTCAGCCCAAGCATTATTTGATAATCCTTGGTTGCCCCACTTTTGTTGTTACTTGGTAAACACCAATATAAAGTAAAACAAACATTACTGGGAAGTTTTTTATAATTTAGGTAGGTTTCTAATCACCAAGAGGGAGACATATTTACTTTTGGGATTCGACAGGTTAAGCGGACAAAGGAATTGGTAGCTAAGTCAGTGCAGATACAACATAGTCTGACGAACGGGAGCAACAGTAATGGCGCCGGAAGCCGCCCCGTAATGCAGGGATTTATCGCAGCATTGAAGGATGGATTTGGCTTTATCGAAACCTCGGACCACACCAAAGAAGTGTTCTTTCATTTTAGGTGAGTGAATGTTCAATATCGAGCAATTTGGTATTGTTAACACCAAAACCATTAGTAATCCATACTGTTACGTTTATGTTTTGTTAGTTAAGTTCTATAAGTCTGGGTTTAAAGTATGTTTTAACCCTGCTGAACCATTGTTCAGGTCTCAAAAGTTGAGTTTTACGTGTTTTGAGCTTGTCTTATTAAAATATTTTTGTTTAAAAGCTGATTGAATCTGCTTTTTTATGGAATAGTTTTAGTCGTTTTAGTTCAGTTTGGGTTCTTAAATTTTATGTTTATAAATATTATGTACTAATTTTGTGATGCTTTTTCGCTGCAAGCGATTGTAGGTGTGAAAGTTATCTATTTATTAACATTTAGATTACATTAGTGTTGACGGTTTTGTGATATCGAATTACAGGGATAGGGCGTGCGTAATTACATCTGAAAATATAGCTAACTTTATTTCATTAAGGCGTTATTGTGTCTGCCTAAGCGATGGTTCTGCAAATTATACGTTATTACGCTGTCATCGTACTTGCTAAGCGACTAACATGTCATTTTGCTTGTATTATGTAACCTCTATAATTAGACAGGTAGTTTCAAAGTATTGATTTTTTTCGCATACTATATTAATATTTATGCACTTATGGCATCTGAATAGACCTGCATAGAATGGTATTAAAACACGACACAATTGAAATAATTCATGTTAAGATTCGCTTTTGATCGTTTTATTATATTTTGTAATCCTTTTTGCAAATATTTGTAACAATCTTTTTTTCAGTTCTGCATACAAATTCTTAAAGCAATTTAGTGCGCAGTTCAGACTAGTTTAGCTGTCAGGACATGTCTTGTTGAAATTATACCACAAGTTTAGCTTGTAGTGTTTATTCAATTGTGATTCAATTGTATGGACTGAACATGCCTGGGTATCACTGCACTACATAATGTTGTATCGATTGGACCAAGTAATATTTTTAGTCACTGAAATTATTGTATTTATAGTCATTTACTTACTATCTTAAAATGGTTAACACATTAAGACATTGGCGGATTTTGTAGGCTATGAATTATTTGCAACATTTTATTAATTATTGTTTGCATAATATATTTTTTCTAAAAACATTAAATTTTTTTATGTCAGGCTGTTTATGATTTCTGTGACATATATATCTCTGTTATTGCTTTCTGAGTTCTGATTGTGGTAAATTTTTTAGTAGCTTTTATTTCTGAGCTTAACGCGAATTGTGTATAGCAAAGGTTTTCGAAAATTTTGTATTTTGTATTTGTTTGTTAGGACCCTATGGTCATTGTCTAGCATTACTTTGAAGGTTTTAGTTCATACACGTGTCATCATTGGCATCAAAAGTATTCTCCATTCAGCCAAGTTATCATGTCAAGATAAAATAGCAGTCATAATAGACAAACAGTTATTACGAACCTTTGAAGGTCACCGTTTTTTAATGAAATAAATATGTATTTGGTTTTATTAATTTACTTGCAGACATTAAATTTAAACCCTGCATTTAGGATAAACTTAATGTTATCTAATGCGAAGATAATACTAACAGGTGCTTATTTGTAATTTAGTGCTCTGCGCATTATGAATGTTGAGTATGTTTAAGTATGTTTTAATATCCACAATGGTTTTCTTCTGCGTGTGATGTAAATATAAAAATATAACGAATATGATATTCACTATTCACCCAAGTGAAAGAGTGTATACACGTTTATTAATTTAAAAATATATATGTTTTTGCTAATTGCGCATGTTGAGCCATATTTTGTCTATTATTTTACACATAGGAAATCAAATCGTTAAACTCTTTATGTTATATGCATTGCAGTAATCTGGAAGGCAATCCAGATGGTTTGGAGCTGGGCAGTGAAGTGGAGTATACTTTAGGGCGCGTGAACGGTTCTGGGGGTGGGTGTGCAAGCGCTGAGTACGTGCGTTTACTGCCCCGTGGCTCCGTGCCCATCGCGAAGCCGCTTGACCCCACTCTCAACGGAACAGTCACTAGGACCCTACGGGCACTCAACCCAGACCAGGCCCAATACTCCGGTACGTAACAAATTATTTATTATTTTATATATTATGGTTATTGATTTTATTATTAGCCCCTGGTATCCCATTGCAGGTCGTAAGCGTACAGTAGTACAACATACAACATTAGTTATTCATTATTTTATCCGCATTTGAATGTATTTGGGTGAATAGCAAATTTAGTAGAATTTGAAAAGAACTTGAACGTCGTTGTAAAAGGCACCTTCCATTGGTGAGAGTCTGGGCCTGTATTTAGGTTCTTATAATTCCAACCTAATTGGGTTTACGTCTCTCCGCATTATTGGAAAGAACGTCCGCTTCCGCTTAATGCCTTTTACGATATCCATAAGAATGCGTGTTTAGCGGTAGTTTACAAACGATGTACTACACGCCTAGATGAATTGAAATGTGCGCCATCATTTCCCTAAGCAACTAACAGTCGTACGTAACAGGGAAATTATGGCGCATATTTCAAGAGCTACAGACCTATAAGTTTTCTGAACCATTTCAGTAATTTATATTAATGGTCATGCCTATTAATGTTTATGGAAATAATAATAATTCGTGGAATGCATTTAGCATGATTTCGATTCTTTCTTCGGTTTTAATTCTAGATTGAAACTTGTTTACAACTAAGTAATTCATGCAACAAGGTGCACAACTGATCACACGACCAGTTGCCGCGGCTAAACTATGTGTATTCGGGCCTGACCAATTTGCGGCTTGATTGCGACTACGAGCACTTACAGAAGTTTCTGGATCTATTCATATGTATATGATTTTGACAGGGCTGATTCAAGTGGAAGGCGGAACATCATACGAGTTCGGCATAATGGGCCTGGCGTGTAAGCGTGAAATACTACAGGTTGGTGACCCGGTCACTTTCCAGGCCGACATGGAAGGTCGTGCTACTAACATTGTGCCAATCAGGAAGAAGAGACGTGCCACCGTCGATGCAATCAAAGGTATCTTGGTGTACTTATGGCTAAATACCCATAATATCCCATATAACAGCAATAAAATAGATTTTAAGTTGCTTTGATTTTTGCGTATCATGTGATTGATACATAGATTTTAGATAGCTAGCGGTTATTAGTTGTTTAAATTATATCATGTGCTCGGGTGTGGCTTTATTTAAAATCTCATTGATATTTGCAGGTGGTTTTGGGTTTCTGTCTCTGGAGGCTGAAGACAATCGACGTTTGTTTTTCCACATGTCTGAGGTGCGTGGCAACCCAGCTGAGTTGCAGCCTGGCGATGTGGTTGAGTTCGTGATGTTGACTAACCCTAGGAATGGAAAATCATCTGCTTGTAATGTTGTAAAAATTGGGTAAGTTCCATTACATTTTTATACAGATATGTCTAGCATTCTTAGTAGTAAATTGAAATTCTCGGTGATTTCTTTGTTATCCGCATCATTAGTGTAGTGGTCCTAAGTACGACTGCTATGCAAAAGGTCCTCGGTTCAATTGAGCAAAGTGTTATTGGGCTTTTCTATGATATTCTCAGTTAGGAGTTTCGATTTGTGTCCGGTTTAATAGCAATAAGTTTGCCTTGGGACTTCACATGGGACCTAAATATGGTGGACCTAGGTAGGGTACACCCTGCCTAACCCTTCTTATGTTATGTTCTTTAGCAAGGTAAAAAATCTTTGCATTTCACTTATTGCTGTTGCCCGCAGTTTCACTCACGTCCCAAAAATATTAACATACTATAAGTCCGATTGTATGCGGCGTATCAATGATGAAACATCCATCAGATTTTAAGTTAGACTTCTAGCAATACCTCGGTGAAAACTGCATTCAATTCCATGCAGTAGTTTTTGCGTGATTCGCGTACAAACATACAGACAGATAGACAGATAGACAGTTAGACAGACAGACAAAAATTCTTAAAATATTATTTTGGCTTCTGTTGTCTTATAAAGACACCCCATATTAGTTTTTCTTTAATATCTATAATGTACAGACATCAGCCTATTACAATTTTATTATAGATAAGGCTATGGTCCCCAAACTAGGCAGCTCCTGTCTCTTGAGGACCTGAGATATTACATATGTTTAGGCAACAACCTATTTACTACTACTACAACCTAGATACTTTCGTTATTTATGTGAATATGTTTGTGACTTGTAGTGGTAAGGGTTTCGCTGTGGGCAAAGCCCGTTGCGAGCGCCCAGAACGCCTGTTGGCGCGGCTCCGCACTGCTTCGTTGGAGGAGTCGAACGGGCCGCGAGTTGTGGTACTGCGGGCGCCGCGTGGACCCGATGGCACTCGCGGCTTCCGCCCACGTCGTCCCGTCACAGGTAATACTCTCACCAGATACTGGACCAAAAATGGATAACCCTTATAATGAAACTTTCGTTGCCTCGGTGTCTATAATTACTACCTACGATTACCATTTTAACATTTTTATGGGAATCATATGTGAAGTTTTTTTTCGTTATATATTGAAATAGCACATCAAATAAAATAATGATAAGCGATTTATTTGAACTTACCAAGAAATGTGCAACATAATACTAAATATGGAGTGGGAATCGGGATACATATATTATTAAATTAAAAATGAAAATATACAATTAAGCTACAGGCGTATACATTCAAAAAACAACAAGAAAATAGTTGATTTTATTCCCTTATAAGGGGAAGGGTCCGCTAAGACCGCGTGGCAGTCGCACTTGACCGGTTTTTATTTTAAGGTGTGGAAAATTCTCATGGATGCCCGGCGCCGAAGGAAGACGCCGTCGGTAAGCTCTTTCCGACAAAATCACTCATACACCATGCAAACCTAATCACGGCTACATTTCTTCCACGACCCGACATTTAATCGAGACGTGCATTCTGGCGTTTATCAGTGGGCTTCCTCATAGGTCTCCTTAAATTATTTTTCTGCGAGTGGCACTATTGAAGATATTTTTTTGATTTACTGACCGCAATCATCACCCAACCAAACACATTTAAACATTTCGAGCGATAGATGGGACATCATCAGCAAAATGTAATCTAGAACTTGTTTCCTACAGGAAACAAAGCGCTCTAAGTACCATATAGTAATCAAATTAAATTGGGATATCAGTTTTTGTATAAAAATATGAGCTCTATTAACCTTTTTAAATCTTTTTACTCATAGCTAATAATTTCTACTCACTGCTACGACTGCTTTTTATGGTTTAAAAAATTTGATGCACTGTCATCAATTTGAAAATCGCAATTTAAACCTATCCAATAAAAACAATAAAACGTGCTGATTAGAAAACCTTTTTTGTTTTCATAAACAGCTTTAGCACCCTTCTTATTTTTATTGAATGGTTTTATGGTTTTTTGTAAGCTTCACCTATCTACATATTTATTTGTTGGTTTTAAATAAACTTGTGATAACCTAACATTGTGTCTAAGATTTGCTAATTTTTAATTAGTATTACGGGTGGGTGGTATTTTGGAGTAATAATATAATTAATTTACGAATGAATTTTGATTGGCATTGTTTTAAGAATGAAAATTATTTAACTGCTCTCCTGGCTTACAGTTAGATAATATTAGGTATTATTAAAGCATTTGACTAGAAGTGACAAGAGTTGCTAACTTATTCAGCTGAATGAGGAGAATCGAAGATTGAGCTGTGTGGTGATCACTGGTCTATGTCCAGCAGTGGCCCAATATATAGGTGTCATTATGATGATCCAGATCAATTTTTATTCGTTGATGAAAACCCATTATGATGGCCATATAAAAGATAAAATAATAACATTTTTTTTTCAGAACAATTCGCTGAGTAAGAGATCAAGACATCACTACACCAGCACTAAGGCCTCAACCATGTAGGTAAAACATCTTAAGGGTTTGATTTTCCATTTAAAATTATTTCATTGTATTCAAGAGAGACTGACTTATCCTCTTTTCTTTAGCAGCATTTAGGAAATTGTTTTGTTACTTTTACTAATTCTAGGTGAAAACAATAAATTATTGTCAGCTGTCATTAATACAGATCAAACACGTAAACATGTATAACATCAATAAGCAAGGTACATATCAATGAATCAAATTTACGTTGCTTATTTACAATTTTATTTATATATAGGAGGTTCTTTTTCGCATAAAGACGTTGTTCAAAATTCCGTTTGCACCATTCCTTGGTCAATGTAAATGTTATGGTTTGCCAAGTTCATATGTATTTGTCTGCGTTGTCACGACACATGGCACATGAAGTCGACGTGATCAAACCGAACAGCTTAGCATCTGTTTCCAATCTGTTCGCTGTATTGGGATTGGCATTCTAAAACAATGTAAATATTTTATAGAAGCTAGGTATAATGTGTATAAAATGCTCATAATCAAACAACCCGGCTAGTGTGTGGATCTTTTGTCAATGAAGTATCGGAAGGTTATGGTTTAATAAATGAAATGTTGCATTCATTGTCTATCAGTGGGAAATAGATATTTGTCTAAGTTATCTATATAAGTAAGGTGCGTGATGAACTAATGTAACGAATTGATGGACATTTGATACACGTTGTTGCGGTTGTTGTTACGTTTAGTAGATCTCTATATGCGAAACATACTGTGATCAATGAAAATTTGTTGTGCAATAAAAAGATAAGATGTCCTCATAGGGCAGTGCTAGTCTCTTAGTATTATGCGAACCCGCATGTCACTCGCGCGCGCTTCATTTGATATGTGTCGTCGTACATTGTTCTATTGTGATGATGGCTAACCTTTATTAACGAACAAAATATTCATTGTTAATCGGAAAAAAGCATTTATGCAATGAACTGGAATGGAACCAAAGACTGAATTAAAATATTTATAACAGTAATACTTATTGGTATTAGATTATTTTAATCGGCTGAATGATGTGAACCTTCATGGTGTTCATTGTTGCCATAGATTTGTAACTAAAGCATGATTTCATAAGAAATGTGTTTGATTTAAAAATTTTGTTGTACATTATATAACAAATCAAATATGAATTTTAGTCCGCATTCTATTTTCAATATATCAATGCAACATTATCTTGGCATTGGGTAAGTCCTAACATAATTAAGCCCACGTTACGTCATGTTATATAACGTAGCAAAGAACTAGTTTCATATTATTATTATTGTATTATAAATTAGGAATCGCTTTATTTAACGATAATGCAGACTTGTTTGTCTGCCTTTATTGCGCATTGTGTATTTGTGCATTGTATATTGAATATGTTTGCGACATAATGAACATTGCTATGCCGAACTTGATTCTGTAGATAATACTCATTGTGGCAAAATCACTCCAAATAAAATATTAATATTCGAAGCTTTAACAAGAGGCGGGTATAACTGTGATTAATGATAGGGATCTCATTGGATCGAGCTTTTAATTTATAACATTCATGTTGCCATTGAGTAGTATGTCTTTTTAATGAATCTAAAACTGCTATTGGCTAGGAATATTTTTTCGTTACGAAGTTATAGTTCTAGAGCAGTGTGTGCTTTACACATTGTTGAATGTTGCTATAAACTGTAATGCTTGCTCACGTGCCTACCTCCGTAAACGCCAAATCATGTATCGAAGTAGCGAGATCACGAGCAGTGTTATGATGCAGAGTCGAGGATTGTAACTAGCAGTTGATGCTAAATATAGTAATAGTTTCGGTGGCTTATGTAATGTAATATCGTATTTTGCATTAAAAAATTTCTGTTCGTCTTTACACGTGTTAACGTGACGTAGGTTTATATTCAGTCAAGTTATTTCTGTTACTATATAATATCGATTTAATTTTCTATCGCGTAAATTCTTTTACTTTTTCATAATGTTATCATAAATACGAATCCACTGTTATCCCTATCATTGATGGTTTCGTAGATACTTGTTCGATGTTTCACTGCATAGCATGTGTGACTTACTATTAACGGTAGAGTTGCGAAAGTTGTGTTCTATTTTATACAAATAATTATACATCAATCACTTATAAATGTTTGGTGTTCCAGCGGGTTCTGAAAACCTATAAAATGTAACGCAACTTTCCATAGAATGCACGCCTTGTATTGTAAGTCATATTATTCAACATTGGCTTTTAACCTTCAATGTGTCTAAAACATGATTTTTTACTTTTTAGAGCTATTTCCTATTATGCTAATTTATAATTGGGAAACCACGCTATTATCAATCTCGCCTGACGGCGTACATAACCTTTGAAACAGATAGTGCATAGTTTTACCTCGTGATTATTGTTAGATTTAATGGTAAACACCATGCCTCCCTTAACGACTTATGACCCTGTGATAGCTATAACAATCAACTGATGTGTTAAAATAATGAAGATTACATTTTTAAGATGCCTTAAATAATTGGAATATTCAAGCCTTTCTTTGAATGTATTTAAAAATCTTTTTCTTGAATTGGTTTCTCAATCTTGAATAAATATTATAAGTTACACTGAATATCTAAATGCACTAAACGAATATTTAAATGAGTAAGATCATTAGCGATACTGAACCTGCGACCGGCGGCTTTGTTCGGTTCGTTGGGTTTGTTGTACAGCCCGCAAAGAATTTTACCATATACTAGAAATATAGTAAGTTACTGAAAGGCCCCAGATGGCCCCGAGGTGGTCCTTGTTAATATTCACCTCACTTCCTCGAAAGATCAGCGTGTCATCTTCGGCCCGTGTAACCTTTAACAAGCGAGTACATGTATGCGCGGTCCCATAATCAAAAGGTTGAGTATCGCTGCGGTATTTCTCCTAGTAGATACTATGGTACTACTAACATTAATAGCAGATTAGTTAGTCATTTTAACGATCATACTTTTAGTAAACATTTATTTAATAATCAAATTCTTGAAAACGTATTTAATAGTTCCTTGGGATGGTGTGGTATCTTTCTTAGATTTGATATTGGTAGATATTTTATTGGGTTGGCGAAACAATGTAGGTCGGATCAAATTAAAATACTGAGGCATAGTGTATGTGGACTTCTTTCAAAGTGATTACTTTGGCTGTGAGTTTGAATGCGACTGTTACGTGTGTTTATTGAAATAACATTTGAATAACTTACGCAATGAAATTACTTACGGTTTATGACTTATACGGTCGACTGTGTATTAAGGGTAACCGTTTTCCAAGAATGGTGATTACGCCTAGTTCGGTCTCCAAAGTCAATTGAAAATTCTAAAGTGTTATCAGTATCATAGTATTCAGTTTTCTTTTTAAATTCTGTATTTTAATTTTTCAGTATCCTTCTATATAGCTAGCTTTCCAATGCCTCTCTTTTTCTCACCTTCTTGACTATCTTTTTAAATTATTTTTAGCAGACTATTTTCCTAACGTGGACGTTTCTGAATAACTTGTTAATCTACTATCAAATCTACGAACGACTTATTTTTATCATACCAAATGTCCCGCATTTCTTATTATTATCGGCTAGATGCACACTGTCGAACTAACGATTGATTAAGCAATAATAAAATGTGTTCACATAATTATATTTGTACAACACATTTGTAAATGCATGCCACGGGATAGTTGTCACTGTGCTGTATAAAACTACTACTGCCGAACATAGTTCTAATAAATTCATTTTTCAAGTGCAAAATTGTCTAGTGCAAATTATTAATGAATTAAATTATGAGAGAATTGTAGGATATTTAAAAAATCTTATGAATTGCAATACGTTTAGCGATATTAGTTTTAAGAGTAAATTGTAAGATGAAACGCATCCTTAATTTATTAAGGTATTCGGCAGCAGCAGTTTATACACTTTTTCGGGTTAGCATTCAGTCCGGCATGAAAAAGGTAATATATATATTATCTCGCTTTCATTTGGTTTGTTCGTGGTCGACAAATCTGTAAGTACGTGCGGTTAAACTGAGCGGGTCTTTATCCAAAAATGCATCTACATAATTATATTCGATTAATTATTATTACCGCTTGGCCGTGCCGATGATAGCCGAACTGATCAAATGTGTTGTACGCCTTATAAACGTCATTAAAATCGCATATTTTTTCGAGTAAATATTTTCTATGATCTGGATGTTTAGTATAATCTTTATTATATCATAAATGATAGACATTATATTGTCGATAGTAATTTGACATCTTAAGTTCTGGCACGACACCTAAAGTTCATAGTTGTATTTAATGCATAAGGTATAGTGATGTAATTGTTTAGAACATGGATCTTACGAGAGCAATAATTAATTATTCAAGTATCTTACAACTGTCGTTGCTATTTATACGGTGTCATCAGTAAGTTAATCGGTATGTAATACATGTTTCATGGCGGATCCTGTATCCACAATACTGAATATTGATAGATGTATACAGTGAATTGTGGCGGTCAATAACCGTGCGTAGTGTCAAATTATGTCTCCAGAAACTATCCAAAAGTACCTTTTCGGTGCTTATACTTTTTTCAATATGTATTTCCAAAGAAGAAAATAGGAATTTTGAACAAACGTTATATGCTTTACGCTTAACAACTACAGTCTTTATTATGCTGTATCAAATATAATATGTATGCCCATGTAATCAATATAATAGTGATAGTGAAAATGATGTAATAATCGAAATACTTGATGTTGTAGTGTATGGAACTTAAGCCCCGGATCATTTCGGGTATAGGTATTATTATAAACTAGTCTTAAACATTTACGCCCGGGCGCCTGTCACGAGTCGATGTATTTTTAAGCTAAACTGCTAACAAACGAACTGGTTGAGATCTGATAAGGGAAACCTAAGTATTTCTCTTTTACAATAAAAAATTCAGTGTAGCTACGAATTTGGCGAACCAGCAAAAATATATTCAGTGCCTAAAAGAACCTCTGGGAGACGAAAAAAAACCAAACAAAATGTGAAATTATTTAAGCATTTCAGAAATTACAAACTTTGAATAATCATAAGAGTTTTTTTTTATTCTTCGAATGTATTCTTTAGACGTGTATCTATGCCAAATGTTTATACAGCCCTGTACATTTTTTAAATTTGTGATTAAACTAATGTACACAAATTTCTTCCCGTTGTGTAAGTCCTTTAATTTTAAAGATTATAGCTGTAGCTATAGCTGCGTAAAGTGGCTGTTGCGATTTATATGCGATGCATTGCTTGATCAACTTGCACACAATTTGCGATTCTTACCTATCCGCAAATAATTATGTTATCCAAGTTGGAGTCGTGGTGAATGTGATCTCAAAGTCCATGGCTCCCCGACCATAAAACAAAGGAAGGTAAGTGGGGTTTTTAGTCTGTACCATTTCGACATCGGTGCCCTGTCCACTTACTGGAGAGGCGAACGACAGATTATAATTTTCTGCACTATAAAACAGTTCAATTAATTATCGATCACAAATTTTAATCGGACGGAAATACGCGATAACTGCTGTGTTAACCAAATTTTTTTATAGCATATTTGTTTGATAAAATAGAACTGTCGACATTTTTTTCAAAAACAATTATGCATCAAATTTCCTGAAAAATTTCAATGAATATAAAATACCTACCTACCTACATTTATGTCAGTAACCTTCGATAAGTTATTTGTTGGTTACTGTTTAAAATACAGGAAGTCGTCGACAGAACAACGAACATGCACTGCGATTAAATGCAGCCCATGTTTTTGTTTAAGAGGTCTTATAAAGTTCCAACTACTGTCAAGGGAAGAACGATATGGTGCACTGACCTGACGGTTCGAAAACAGAATCGGGTACAGGTATATATGCAAGGGACCATAAAGTCAGTCAAAGCATGGGCAAATTAGGTACAATTTTTCAAGCGGCAACACATGCAACTCTTGCCTGTGCACAACAGATAGAAAGCGGTGGTATCGCAGGTAGGTTCATCTTCATTCTTAGTGACAGCCTAGCGGCACTCAGTGTCCTGACCTCCTACATGATCGATTCAAGGCTGGTCATGGACGCTGCCCGGACTCTAAATGAGCTGGGAAAGCGAACCATGGTCAGGCCTGAAAGAGTCCCTGGTCACAGGGGGATTATGGGCGCAGTGAGCACGCTGATGAGCTGGCTAGGGAAGGCACCTCACTAATTGGACCGGAACCATTTATAGGCTAGTCCTCAAGCGCAGTCAAAACGGCATTTCGGGTTGAGCCTCACGGGACTTGCTCACTCCAAGAAATTCATAGGTTCCTCATCGAGATGGCAAAATGCTATTTTGTACACAAGCAGGCGGCAGACCCGTCACTAGATGGGGGCGCTATCCGGACATTTCGGGACTAACGCTCTCCTACAAAAGATGGGTCTGACGGAGACATCAACCTGCAGGGTTTGTAAAAGGGAAATTGAGAGTATGGATACGCCTTGTGTATATGTGATGCAATAGCTAGAAAGCGAAAATGCCTCCTTGGGGCAGGGTTATCCAAGACCAGAGGACTATAGAGACTCATACCCCCAGGCCTCAAAATAAAGCTCATGGAAGGGTTGTTTGAAGAACTGAGGATGAGGAATAGGTATCTAGGGGAAGCATAAAAGATCCCATTGGGTCGAAGTTCACTGAGGCCTTGCTGCCTCGGCCCCACAGATAAGATAGGTTATTTGTTCTTTTGTATCGATACAACATTAGGATTACGTAAGTGAATTTTAATTTAGCAAGCAGGAATACGCACTTTATTGCGATGGTGAAGGCAAACATCGTGAAGAAGATGCATGTCTTCTCAGACATTCGAGAGATTTTCTCATCAGCGTGTGGAGGCGAATGTCTCTGAAGGAAGATGACGAAGTAGGGTCTTTTCGCTTTGCTGGACTAGACATGTTATTTATCAGGCTCTATATTTATACACTAGCTGTACTCCGCGTTTTCACCCGCTAAAAATGACGGACTTTCATACAAACTTTCACCCCCCTTTTCACCACCTTAGGGGTTAAATTTCCAAGAATCTTTCCTTAGTGTCCGTCTACATTGCAAAAGGAACCAGCATGCATACTTTCAGGGATCTAGCTCCTGTAGTTTCGGCTATACGTTGATACGTCAGTCAGTCGGGTTCAATGACGGGTTCTTCTTTTAAATAAACAGGTATTATATCTCTTCGCAATATCTGGTTGACACTTTATGAAAGGAGTTCTTGGTGCAGCTGACTCAAGAAGTATCATCTGCGCACGGCGTTTGGTTGCAACATTCATTTGAAGACAAATTGTTTTTGAAGGTTGGTTTAACTGGTGGGTTCCAAAAATCAACAGTATGTGCCATATTGCGTTTCTAATAAGCATTTCAAACCATACTGCTTAAATATAATTTTTAAATGAATAAAACTAAGTACTTACAAACTGAAAAAAAAACCTATCTTTTTGTGATTTTTTTGCATTTTCCATGCTAAGATATAAATTTTACGATATAAATTCTATAAGATGAGAAAAACTTTAATCTCAAATGTATCTCCAAGGCACTTACTGTTTATGCAGGCAGGTATCACAAGGATGGCAGAATTATTGTATTGATGTTGCAACTTTATTAAATGACTAGCTTTTGCCAGCGACTTCGTCCGCGTGGAATAGTTACTTTGTTCCCTAGTTCTTCGACCGCAGTTTCACCTGCGTTGCCCCGTTCCTAAGGGTTGTAGCGTGATGTTTTATAGCTTGAAACCTTTCTCATGAATCACTCATTTTCCCAGCATTTCCCTTCACTGCTCTGCTCCTATTGATCGTAGCGTGATGAAAAGTATACTATAACCTGTGGTTTGGGCTGTGCGTTGATAGATCACTATGTCAGTCAGTCAGTCACCTAACGTAAGAGTAGACAAATATAATCAGAAAGCTCCGAACTGCTAAGCTATCGGGAGTTACACGTGTTATTGTGAGTCAACCATAAAAGATAGACATTTGCTGTCGTGGAATATTTTTTATATAATTTTAAGGAGAACATTTCCGTCATACATGATTTCTGTGTAGCTTAACCATTAAGGCTGCACACGCGACGGAAGCTTAAAAAATGGGGTAAGTTCTCCTGTTTTCCCAACATTTCCCTTCACTGCTCTGCTCCTATTGATCGTAGCGTGATGAAAAGTATACTATAACCTGCCCAGGAGTATGAAGAACAATTGTACCAAGTTTCGTTGAAATCCGTCGAGTGGTTTTTGTTTCTATAACGAACATACAGACAGACAGACAGACAGACAGACAGACAAAAATTTTACTGATTGCATTTTTGGCGTCAGTATCGATCACTAATCACCCGCTGATAGTTATTTTGGAAATATATTTCATGTACAGAATTGACCTCTCTACAGATTTATTATAAGTATAGATATAGAAGAAGATATATTTCATGTACAGAATTGACCTCTCTACAGATTTATTATAAGTATAGATTTATGTGAGACGTATAGACTTTATTTTGTCCAATACAAGTAGGTAGGTATACATTTAACAATTCCTACTTTATGTCATCATCATCGTCATCATCGGCCTGTGTTCGTGCACTACCTACACTACGTAGGCTTCTAGTGAACGCCACAGCCGCAAGTCGTCACTCCACACTCCACCTAGCCGGTGACGGGCGCCCTACGTTTGGCTAGACGCGGTCTCCACCCGAGAACTCGTTTGCTCTAGTGTTTGTCGGTTCTCCGACAGAATTCTGATGTGCTACTTTTTATTTAATATGAAATCTACGTAACTGGGAAAATACCAAGGTTATCGGGGATTATAATTGAATGTTACACACGTTATGAGGTTGTATTGTAATTTTTTCTGTACCTCCTTAACGTTGACTGCATGTTTGATGTAGCGGTTAAGGTCTACGCTTGCACTACATGTCGTGGGTTCGATTCCCACCAGAGACAAAATCTGTGTTATTTTGTTTTTAGTTTAGGTGTACTTTCTATGTGTGTTGTTTGTGTAGGTATGTTTGTGAAGTGGCAAGGCTTATACCCCAGTCTGTGAGGTGTATTTTGTAAAGCAAGCAAAGCAATCACTTTGATAGTAACTAATATAAAATTAACTTTCTAAAAACAATTATCATTTTAAAAAACAGCTAATAATCATACCATCACAGAGTCGGAGCACTTTCAGGAACATTGTACCTACCAAACCCAATAATGCTCGACCTGGTAATCGACTCTAGGACCTCTAGCGGTCTAGCGTAACAGCTGCACTGACGACCGCTACTTGTCGACTTGTTAGCATTGGCTTTTTTTTACACTGTTGTCTCATAAAAGGGTTGACTGAATCGCCTTGTAGGTCCTAGTTATCATGCATATTAATGTCATTGCTAGTGTGAGTAGGTTCACCGTTTCTAAATTAAATCACTAGAATGGAGGCTTGCTAATATTATAAAATAATTTTTGAGTGTTAACTTTGATTCCACCATTCCATTGTGCGCAGCTGACATGTGCAATGAAAAAAATAATTAATTACCCCAAACAACAATGTAAATTAGATTTTTTGCCTTTTACTCCTTAACTTATCAGACAGAATGTGTTGCTAGGGAGTTTGTTTGTTTTCGCTGGGAAGAAGAAGCGGCGCATCGCTTCTTCTTCCCAGCGAAAACACTAGGAGGCGGTGAAGAGCGGCCGTTTTGGGGGCTGTCTATAATGTAAAATAACGTTCAAAAAGTAGGTACTACCTTTTTTTTTTGTTTACGGGGGGAAACCTTCCAAAAGGCGTCCGGTCTTCGGAGATTAGACCGGGGAGTGTGGGATTTTTACCCAGTAAAACCACCCCGGTGGCCACCGTCAGCACATGAAGGGGGGCACTGTGCCCTCTTAAAAGACCAGTAGTCTATCTTGAATAAATGATTTTTGACTTTGACTTTGATAGGTACCTACTCATAGCATCACTTTAGATTACTACTACTTATGATGGTGTACAGTACGCGCGGCATAAGTTGGCCGGAGTGAAGTTCGCCGTTTTAATGCGCAGTGGATTGTTTACGTTATAAATTGTGTACTGCGCAACCAAACAGCTAATTTCAGTCCGGCCAACTTATGTCGCGCGTACTGTAATGTACCTACTATGTATGATGTAAAATTAGACTAAGAAAACCCAGTGAAGGTATTAGGTATCGAGATCCGGTTCTATTTATTATACACCAACCGAATTGTTTTCACTTTGCGAGTAAAAAAAATAGGTACCTACTCTACCCTGATTGGTTTTTATAAAACGAAGAAACAAGGCAATACTTACGATGGCATCGTCACTAGGTGCCAAACATACTAAGCATGAAGATGGTTTTATCACATTTAAAAAATGATGGTTTTTGGGGAAATTCAGTAATTATGGTACGACTATCGTGAAGCTTCATTTATTTGTGTTTACTATCATGAATATTTTACTTTTCTTATTTTAGTAGTGTATAAATAATACAAATATGTAAACATCAACAATGTTCAATATGTAAAAAAATGTTAGCTACGCTAAATTTAAGATAATTTAAATGGCAAAGTTTCCCCTAGTCGGGCATAACCGTTATATTTAGTATAAAAACCATGTAAAATATTAATAAATGGCTTATGTTTAACTAACCACCAGATCTAGTAAAATGTTATGGCAAAATATCACTTTATATTGCCAAAAATAGTACCTAACTAAATGTTCACCAAAATAAGTTCTAAACCTTATTTTTGGTGACCATTTATCCATTTTAGTAAGCATTTTGGTAATCAATTTACAAAATTTGGTGGTCATTATATTTATCCCCTTAATAAATCAATTTATACAGTCTATAATTAAGAACTATGATAAAAAAAATTACGATATATTTTAATTAATACTAAGTAGTTACATAGGTATTCTATAATTTAATACCTACTTAATACTATTATAAATATCCCACATTCAGAGAGCAGGTACCTATCTGTTGGTAGATAGGTATTGGCGCAAATGCTCTTTTTAACATAGGTAAGTCCTAATAGGTATGTATAATGTTGTGGAATAGCTAGAAAGTGACTGGTCAACGAAAGGGCAAAAATAATACCCACACATAGGTACAACACAATACCACGCATAAATTATTACAGCACAGCAGACTATGACGTAATGTTACCTATTTTATTATTTTGTTAGTCATAATACACTTATTTAATCTATTTTCATAGCTAGATATTGCGTTAAAATGCTGAAAATAATATAACAAAAAGACAGTTTTTTGCTTGTCCTGTAAAATTTACTTTTCTATATTACTATTTTGTTCCTCGGGGGCATCGTTATATTCTAAACTAGCGGGCCCGGCAAACGTTGTCTTGCCCTGTAAATAAAAAAATCGTAGAACCCGATTGCGGTGCCACCTACTGGCTCAAACTGTGAATCTAAATCACCCAGTGACCCACATAGACACCCACAATACCACACAAAAAAAAAACAAAATCACGACTAATTTGGACAATGCACACAACGCCATCTACTGGCCTACTGAAACAGCCAACGCCTTAACTTTTGAGATTTCAGAAGTACCTGTATTTATAATCTAATTGAAATAAAATATTTGAGTTTGTTATCCTAAACGTTAATGTAATGCTGTAAATTTATTTTTTAAATTTCGAATAGCAGCGAGGGGCTTAATTGCAGATATTTATGTTCTATCTTATTCTATGAATACAGTGTTAGTCTTAGTCTTACTCGGTATGAGTCCAATATACCTTGTCGCCTATCCTTGATTGTAAACGACCTATGAGGATTTTCTACATCTCAAAAGAATAGTTAAAAGGGTTGTTGGAGTCATGCGTTATTTTTAAATGTTAATGTAGATAATGATCCAAACATTGTATTGGATTTTTGTATTTTGAAACTCAAATAGTAGCGAAGGGGTTAAACGTTGATGTACACATAATGCTCCAAACATCATAGGAAATAAATACTATTTTTGTATTGTGGATTTTTTTTTGCCATAGTAAAGGATTTTCAAAATACTGTATTCTGAAAACAGTATAGGATCATTTCTCTGATGGCAATTGATCCATAAAGATTTTCTGCACCTCAATAAAAAAGATACCTAGCTAAAAGGTTGTTGAATTGTTTTGTTGTCTCTCTATGATAATGTAATGTTCCTTGACGTTAAAGGAAAAAAACATGACTTTGAATTTTCAAACTCAAATAGCAGCGAGGGGGTTAATTGTGGACATTCGCCGTAGAAGTAAAAAATGTTCAGGATATCGTATTCTACAAAAAAGACATTTTTTCTTTTTGGCCGGTATTTTCATTTTCGACATTCCCAAATTTCCAAAAACAATTCTTTAATGCACACTTTGTCCTGTTAAAAAAATCCTGACAAAAAATCCGAAAACGATAAAACAAACTGCTAGAATTTTATTTCTCTAACCAGATTCCTACATATATTGTATGCATAAGTTAGGTACCTACTTGCAAAACCCTGTGAAACCACCGACTAAATCGCCTCGCACCTTTTGACAAGATGACATTTCGGGGGTTATCGGTACCCCTACCTACTCAATTAAATACTCTTCAATGTTTCAAAGCGATTTTATTTTAGTTTTTTCACAATACTAAGTTCAGTTTGTTTAATCACATTTTTTTCCTAAACTTATGGCACGGATCCAAACGACACCTTGTAGAAACTAGGTATAGAAACTAACATGTTATATCCTTGGTTGTACCTGACATGCTTGAAACTATTTAATCTAAAAAAGTAATCTAAAGATAAAGGAATCTTACTTTAAGCACTTAGGTATAGGTATAAAAAATAAAGGAATGTTTCAGAGTAAAATTTGCTCACTCCTTCAAACCTCATAAGTAGGTAACTATCTAGGGCTTTTCAGGAAAGGGCGGATCCATTATTCAAGTCGGGGGTCACAAAGTCTGGTTTCAGCCAGGATAGATTCACATTCATCAGTGAAAGTATTTTTAGTAATCAAAATCCTTAGGTACTAATTGATCGACCTAGGCCCAGATTAGGGGGAGATCATAATCATGACTCTCTGGATTCGCCATTGCTTGCTTTTAGGCACCCATACTTACCTATCTACTATGATTTTGATGTACCTACAGGTCTATCGTAGACAGGTAGATTACTTACATAGTCTTTTTAGACAATCTTTTATTCCTCATCTGGAATATTTTTTTTCACTAAAATGTATCTTACAATTCAGTAGTTAAACAATCACAATTTACTGTCTTTTAAAATCGGAAGTATAGCAGTAAGACTGCTTATATTAGTCTGATTACTGTACATGTTGCGTATTTCTGCGCAAGTTTTATTGACATAGTAATTCTCGTGGTTGTAATTGGACCATTGTTTTATAGCGTTATAGAGATTCGTGCCGGGACTTTCCGAGGACTTAAGATCTTTGGCTCCGAGGACATGGTAGTAGGGATGTAAATGGCCGAGCTTGACGCCTAAATCGAGCAACATTTTCGCCCTCTCTAGCTGCAGCTGCGTTACTTTTGAATAAGATGGTAAACCGACGCGGTAATCACCTGCAATCACACAACGAATTGTTTTCTTGAAGTAAGATAAGGGACTTCAAATTTTGAAGTGAATTTATGTGTCAATCTTTTATTTATCCTTTTGACCGCCACAGTTAGGTATAGACAACAAACCAAACACGTGTCCAGCACTCCGCGATTGCGACTGGGTGACAGATTTCTATGGATGAATTCAGAGCTTGGCGCCAAAGGCACGCTGCTTCTGATTTGTCGTGGCGGCCAAACCTAGATGTGCTGTGTAAATTGAAACTAAACGACATAGGCCCACCCACTGCTCATTAAAAGCACGGCTGGTAGATGCTACTTAAAAGGCGACTAAGTAGGTACACAAGTTTCTGCTATATAGGATACCTGACTACTTAATTTTCCTAACTTCACATGCCGTGCCGGACGAATCTTTGAAGTATTAAAGTAGTCTACTATCTACATATAGGAGTAGTATAAATGATCTAATATTTATAGGAGTTAGCTAGTATGTAGTAGTAGTCCAGAAATTAATAAAATATGTACCTATCTGGATACTCACCTATAAACGCAAGACCAAGGGAACACCGATTGTATCCTATAGTGTGAGCACCAACCACGTTCCAGCCTCTTCCTTCATAAACTCTTCCATCGTTTCCAATCAAAAAATTGTACCTGGAACGTATATAAGTAGGTATTTCATTTACTAATACACAGACAAGACCGTTAAAGCATGGCTGTCCCCGTTACCGTGGGAGACCAATGCTTCGGCACGAATGGGTGGCTCGACCGGAGTGATACCACAGCTTCACAGAAAACCGGCGTGAAACAACGCTTACGTAGTGTTTCGCCGAGTGAGTGAGGATACCGGAGGCCTAATCCTTTTCTAAAAGGCCGGCAACGCACCAGTGACTCCTCTGGTGGTGCGGGTGTCCATGGGCGGCGGTAATCGCTTATTATCAGGCGATCCGTCCGCTCGTTAGCCTCTTATCCCATAAAAAAACAGACCTACAATTTTTGAACATAGCAATTCTTGTAGCCAAGACATACCATGACGACAAGCTTGCAGTAGGTACCTAGTGCAGGCTTGTCGTCATGTGTCGTCGTTGACTACACCAACCGTGAATATAGTAACAGAACAAATACCTATGAAATAGACAAATGACATTGGCAACAACTTCCATTGTCATTCAGTGGCGTAGCATGTATTTCTGCCACCTCTGGGGTAAGTGCCCCACTTACCCCGGGTGGCAGAAAGAGGACTTCTTCTTTCCGCCCCTCCATTTTTAAGTAAGTATAATAAAAATCTAGATTTCCTTTTTTGTAACGCAAAATCTTATGTCGTCAATATTCATTTGTAGCTCTTGCTCGATTGCCAATATATGTTTACCGACAAGGTAGGTATGTTGCTGTGTCACATAGCATTCTGATGATCGTACTATGACCTATCAATCATCTATCGTCCTGTCCATTGCATAATGACCAGTACCTAATTAGTACCGCGAATTCTAAGTTCTGGAACTGGAAAAGCAAGAAAAACATACCCTTCCTTCTGGGTTATGTAGTAGAAAGGGCACTCGTCGAAATTCTGGACAGGAATAATTTTCAGAGGAATTGCTGAACTTAGCATTTTTAGCCCTCCAAAGTTTCTAGAATTGTCCTGAGTTATTCATATTCAATTGATCAAATCATAAGTACATTTAGAAATTAACGACGATCCCGAGGGATTTGCTGTTAGCTAAGTACTACTGCAATTACATAATCAACCCATTATACGGTCCCACTGCTGGGCAAGGGTCTCCTCTCAGAATGAGAGGGATTAGGCTATAGTCCACCAAGCTGGCCAAGTGCGGGTTGGCAGACATCACACCCCATCGAGAAAATCTCTCAGCTCTCTGCAGTTGGTAGGATACAATCATACAACCATCCGTCACCGTAGCCAAAGACAATTAAGTAGTTCGCATATGGATACAAGAGGTGGTCCAATGGATATTGTCTATAGTTAGGAGAATACTTACGATATATCGTATCCATTAGTTTTGACCGACCAAGACTGGAGGTTTCTTAGTTCAGCAGCACAATTGATGAATTTGGTACATTCCGGGCTGACCGTATGTGCGACGATGACCAGCCTTAGTGGGTCGAACTCATCAGTCTTGTCGTCATCGTCGATGAATGGTGGTGCTAGCCACATGTCGCGATCTATGTACCATTCATGTGGAGCTGTGGACGACGTATTTATTTGTATTGTTATAATTTTTTAAGGTTATCTTTATATTCACAGTGTTCGTCTATGTACGAGGATGTATGTCCTGTCGATGAGTTGCCTTATATCTTTGAGCATGGAAACCTCGCCGTCATTTATGGTCTTATTAGAGGGTTAACACGTTTTATGTACTTCAATAGCAATCGTATATCTAAGTCCTTATCTAGGAGACTGCTAGTCTGGTTAATGTGTTAAAGAATAATTAGGAGTACTTGGTTCGAATTGTCCGATAAACTTTTATTATCTACATAGTGGATATACTTAACTAGGCTTGGCACCGTCCTTGTGTACGTTATCAAGTAACGTACCTACCTATTAAGTAGTCTTCTGAGAATCCACATAGGTAACCGTCTATTTTTTACTCGAGAATTGATACAGTAGATATTGTGTTATCAGTATTAATAAACGGGGCTCGGCAAGGCATGTCGTTAAAATAATAATTAATGTTTTAGAGGAACACGAATGAATTTGAAAATCCATTGTTGTATCCATCTTGAAAGTATATTTTATGAAATAAAAAAGAATCCTTTTGAATCGGTTCATGAACAAAAAAGGAATGCGCACAAAATGCATAAAATAATTGTAAAAACGTTTTCCTAAAACATTTTTCTAAAAGTTAATTAATTTCAACATTTTTAGTACCGAGTAAATTTTTTACGTACCTATACCTAGACGATGTTATCATTTTATCATTGACCCGGTCGTTAGAATTAGAATTATATGTTATACAAATAAATAAATTCTAATTCTATGTGCAGATAAAAAAGCGACTAGTGAGATAATAGGAAAACATCTCGATGAAACCTATAGAGGTTCTTCATCGTTTCTGACCTGATAAAGGCAAAAAGGCCCCTTGAGATAAATTTAAATATGATTTGATTCATACGGAATTATTCAATGTGGCCTTTTACGTACTTCGGTAACCCGAGTAATCTCCGCGATAACGTCGGCACCACACCGTTAAAAGCTTGCTCGCTTTTATCGAGGGTGCGGTTTAAATAAAAATTATTATCTTTCCTGGAGTGAGGCTGCAAAATCAATTTTGCTCCCTCTAGAACGTGCTCAAAGAGCAATTCTAAAAGTAGCCACTTTTCGTCCTTTTAGATTTCCCACATTATATGGAATGTAAGGTACTGACAGTTCTACAATTATTTATTCTAGACATCATTCTACACCAACACAAAGAGCTACCTTTTGACTTGGTTCCTCTAGATAGGCGAACGAAAGATCTGTTATGCATTAACGCCCAAAATAGGCATGCTTTTCCTTTTTTGTTCAAGCTACAAGCTACAAGCTCAACAAATCGCTTAATATATAAAGTGTAAATAATAAAAAATGTAGTTTATTATTATTTGATTAACCATTCGTTTGTGCGCTACGATGCACCAGACAGATACAAACGTTAAACTTATAACTCCCCTCCTTTTGCGTCGGGGGTTATAAAAAGTACAACACGGAGTTAACTTACCTACATCTACGACGTTCTGGGAGGTTTTCTTGGCTATGACGGTAAAGTATACAATTAACAGGATGCATACGAATAGTACGATTAATGCAGCGGCACAGGACAGTCTTTCAGCTTTTGTGGTACTTTTTGCTATATCCCAAAGGTATCGGGGTAGGGGCAAGTCTGAAATGGAAATTATTGATCATTTCATTGACAAAAAAATAGTAACAGTCAAAACAGTTAAACATTTCAAAAGTTCTTGCAATGATGGCGTAGTAAAAAAATGAAATTAAAAAATACTTCTACATTTTTATATTATTTAAAAGCACGCACCTATCTACATGTATGTAGAGTAGATAAATCTTAATATTTAGATGATTCAGCGAATTATTTATTTGTAATTTTAATGTTTTTTTCTGAAGCATATTTCGAAACTATAACTAACGCTAATAGCTGTTACGATACTGATTTTAATAAAGATCCTTATAAATATAAGACCTTAGTCATATATTTAATAAATCGTTTTAAACCCAGTTCGAGTGCTAGCTGTTTACAGATTTATTTATAAACCCCAACTTGACGCAGTTATGTTCCCAATTCTAAGTAATACTATTCTCAATTATTAAGATTGAAAATAAATTATTTGTTGTGTGTTGGTTGGTGATGGTTAATTTGTTTTTAGACGTACATTTACGGCCGGTTTCTATATCCTATCTGTCAGTACATTTGATTACTAGAGATAGGATTTTGACAGTAGCTGTATGGAGTTTATGTCAAAATTCTATCTCTAGTAAGCAAATCTACCGACAGATTGGATATAGAAACTGGCCGTTATCAAGTTTTTCAAGTTAATGTACCTACCTAACATTAACAACGAAGTATTACTAGTATGTGGCGAATGTTCGCTCGAATCCCATCCCCGTCCAGGAAGTCATGAGTGCGGTTTTAGTTTTATGAGTCTGTCATACCTAGGTACGCTATCCAAGATGCTTGTTCGCATTGTTAAAAGTAGCTCGCTAGGTCTTTGAGCGATTGTCATCGTTCCTCTATAATTGTTCCTAAATAATCTCTTTTAGCTTACATAATACATAATCAACCTATTATACGATAGTATAATAGGAGACCGATACCGAGACGATATATAGGAGACCGTGCTGGTGAGATACCACCAGCACGGTCTCCTCTCAGAATGAGAGAGATTAAGCCGTTATATAGTCAACCACGCTAGCTTAGAAGCTGTGAAGTCTGCCAATCTGGGCAGACTTCACAAGCCGTCGAGAAAATCTCTCGGGCATGCAGGTTCGTTCATGACTTCGAAAAGTCAGGTGGGTGGCTTGGATTCGAACTCGAGACCGTTGACTTAAAAGTCCAATGGTCGTATGCTATCACTGCTCTGACTTTAAATGAATAAGGGTCCACTAGTTTAGCCATTAATGTTCGTCTATCTTACTATACTCGTATACAAAAAAAATGTTGTACCTAGCGCGTGAAATCTATTAAACGACTTATATTTATTTTAGGATATAATTTATTTATAATAAACTAGGTTCTGCACGCGACTATGTCTGCATGGACTTCAGAATTGGGTCCGACCTGGATAAAAAGTAGCCTATGTGTTATTCCAGACAATTTCCAAATTTCATCCATATCCGTTCAGCCGTTCTGGCGTGAAATAGTAAGAAACATCTATACATCCATTCTCAGAAACTTTCACCTTTATAATATTAGTAAGGATGTTTAATCTTTTTTTTTATAATGGGCCGTCTTGCACATTGTACCGCACCGTAGTAGTTGATGCATTATATACGCTGATTTTTCTGTTTGTAAAGCCGTCCACAATACAGGAAAAATCGGTGATGTTTAATATAATGACCGGCGGTAGATATGATGTAGATACTAGACTCACTGAAAACTGAGACTCAAAAACACTCAAAATGCTGTGTCTGAGAGAAACATCAATTATTCCTACATATTTTCATTTTACCCTCAAGACGATAAAATCGATAGATGAAGGAAAGAGAAGTTAAAACAACAGCTACAGTGAATATTAGGAACGACTGTTAACGAACTGTCCACACTTGTTAACATTTAGATATTTATGTAAATATGAATATTTTAATTTTTGTAAGACATAAAAATACTTTGGCCCAAAATTTGCCGCCCCTAAAATCTTCCGCCCACTCCAGCCAGGTCTAAAACAATTTTATACATACATACACTCCTGCCTTTCTCCCACAGGAGTAGGCAGAAACTATAGACTGCCACTTGCTACGATACTTGCATACTTCTTAAACAATTTTATGTATTTTCAACAAATCGATCGTTGGGAAGAATAGTAGAGCAGGGTTTCAGCTTTAAAAAGGATTCATTTTCATATTTATTGAAAAACATTATTCACGTAAAATTATTTTATTAGGTACTAAATGTTCATACAAATATTTACAGCAGCTTACTTAGAACATAACACTTGGGTTTTAAATAATTGTCGTTGTCTTATTGATAACTAGCTTTTGCCCGGGACTTTAGCTGCGTGGACTTCAGGATTGGGTCAGACCTGGATAAAAAGTAGCCTATGTATTATTCCAGGGTATATTCTATCTGTGTACCAAATTTTATCCAGATCTGTTCAGCCGTTCTGGCGTGAAAGAGTAACAAACATCCATACATCCACACATCCATACTCACAAACTTTCACGTTTATAATATAAGTAAGGATTTACCTGACTAAATACCAACTAATCTAATGTTTGGAGATCATGAGGTACTGGAAGCAAAGTGTTGTGCATTTGCGCATTGCAATTATCAGTCAGTTGCAATGCCGATGGACTCAGAATTATGTTATCAATTTGTGATACTTACACAAAGGCCAATGTAGACTTGTAATGGTATATAAATAGGTGTAAAATAGGTAATGACGTATATAAATATAGCGCCATTACTAAGTTTTTCATCAGTGTAAGTGTCTCAGAGTCAAGTAGTTTTAACGCAAAATAGCAACAAAAACGAAAATTCAATCTACTAAAAAGTTAATTAATTAAATACTATTAACCGATCTTCATAGAAACTTAAATACATGAGTTTCTTTTGCAGTAACCCCGAGAGAGAGATGCCACTCTACATATTAAATAGCGCCATCCCTTTTTCTCAACGTAAAAATGATCGCAATAACACTAACCTCTTTCCTAGATAAAGCTAATGTGGAACCTAGAAACCTAGTGATAAATTTGAAACAAAATAGTTAAATTGGTTTACATTTTCATTGGTAGGTACAATTTATAACTTAAAGTTTTAGGTATGGTTCATACTTAGTTGGCTTTATGAACATAGTTCGAGACCGCAAAATAAGTTTACACTTACAAAATTCTAACCAATTAGATAACTAAATAGTAATGACAAATGTGAGTCTGATAACAGTGAGAATTTATTAACTAAATACTTAGTAATTCCAAAGGTATTTTGCTAAGTCCATCAAATTCGATTTAAGCTCTATTTTCCATATATTACACATACATATTATACAGCAAATACACATTCACGTGCACGTAAAAAACATCTCACACTAATTGTGTCTTAAAAATCGTCAATGCCGAAGACATGAGGATTCGTTAGCAGGGTTCCAGTGTTCGAAGTTATTTAATTGTTTCAACAGATTTATTCCAGGGCTTTTGATAGCACCTGTTACCTGGCAGTGCCCATACATTATGTAATCTGGCTTTAGAACTTCTTTTTTCACGAGCTCATTTAAAAGAACCTTAACGTGGTCGAACTGGACTTGATTAGGTTTATCAGACATGTAGTCGCCGAGGAACATGACACTTATACCATTGAGATTCCACGATTTCACCATCACACCCACAACATTAGCTCCACGGCCTTCGAATATCATTCCGTTGCCGCCGACGAGGAAATTTGGGCCGATATCGTTCCAACCACGTCGTTGGTGATCCCTTTGTATTTCCAACACCTGTTTTATACAGGCGTATTTTTCGGTGCATTGTTCCATAGCCGAGTGGCCGATGAGGACGAAGGGTACTGGTAGCTCTATCAGGTCTATGCCATAGTCGGGCATCGCTTGCCAGTCACCGCGTCGCAGATACCATGCCTCCTTTATATCTATCCAAAGCAAAATTATTAATTGAGATTTTCCCGACATTTTTTTAAGTTCGTTGTAAGAATTTGAATCATTGGTTAGTAGGGATAGCTTTTAATGTCATTATAGTGGATTGCAGCGAAAATTACTTATGAATCGGGTAGGCAAGAAGCCGGGTAATGGCAGAAAATAGTATTTACCTAGGTCTAGTCGTGTTACTTGTTTGGCCAAAGCGAAGTGGAAGATGAAGAATGTGAGGGCAGAAGCAACTACGAACGCCCAGCACACGAACACCGCGATGCTACATCGGAGCCGCTTATTGTTCTGTGGCGACACCAGCTCGAGGCCCAGTATTCGGCCTGAAACATTACCAATATCGCGTTTGAATGACAAATATTTCCATGAATTACCAGAGCGTATTGTTTAGCCGAGTTTTAATTTTATTTTCTCAGTAGCAGCACGGCGTTTTGGATCTGTGCCCGGTTAATGGCAATAAGCTCGCTCCCTATTTACATGTTTAGGCACAGGCGTGATGATATGGTAATTTTAAAGAACATTCAAAGTTTCTTATTTTTGGCAAGTGGAGATTTTGAACTATAGGAGTAGTTGTATTATATACCTACATAACTATTAAGTTATTGCTAGTACTAACATTGCTATGTATCCATCCGGAATCCATCCTCTTAGACTTTTCCCAAGTACGTTGGGGTCGGCATCCAGTCTAACCTTTATCAGTATTTTAGACGGAGCGACTGCTATCAGATCTCCGCAACCCAATTTCTGGACAATACCGTGACCCTGAGGATAGTTTGGTTGACAGGATTTGTTGGGCTTCTGACTACCAGTCAGATTGTTGTCAGCAAACGAAACCGACGGCTTTTTTATATTGTATAGGAGGGCAAACGTGCTGACGATATACGAATTAACGATAGCGATTACCGCCGCCCATGGACACCCGCAACACCAGAGGAGTCACGAGTGCGTTGCCGACCTTTTAAAAGGGGATTGGGCCTCCGGTAATCTCACTCACTCGAAATACAACGTAAGCGTTGTTTAACGCTGGTTTTCTGTGAGGCCGTGGTATCACTCCGGTCGAGCCAGCCCATTCGTGCCGAAGCATGGGTCTCCCACGTAAAAACTGAAACTTTACGTGCTCTCATCATACGAATGATCGCCCATCTACATATTGGCCGCATCGAGCGCGTCTAATATCTAAAGATCTAAACAACACTAAGGCTAAGAACTCACAGAGTGATTTTATCCCGTGTCCGCCGCGGTAGTTTTAACAGCGGTTTTATTTCTAAACTCACGAGGCCGGTCGTTTGCGCGGTTACGAAGTCATCGCGGTCGAGATCATCGCCCGCAAACGTGGCGGCCGATGATCGCAAGACAGGCCGTAAGAAGACGGGTGGTTAACGATCAGTTGAGGTCCAGACCGCCATGGACACACACCAGAAACGAGCTGTTGTTTATACTTACTTCATAGAAGAATTACTAGTTGCCCGCCGGTGAAGTGGGAACCGCAAACAACCGCGCACACTGCTGGCGTAAAACGCGTCGTGAAATGTGCTTTATTTTTTACATATATATTTGCATTCTACAGGAGCTGCGGGCCCGCAACCGCGGCGGACGCGGGGAAAACTGCTTCGTGAGTTCTTAGCCTTACAGATCAAAATCAACACGCGGTGACGACGGCGCTTGCTTATAAATTGTCGAATGTAATATTTGCTTGTCAAAGTCAAAGCCAAAATCATTTATTCAAGATAGAATACTAGGTAGTACTTGATCGTCAGTTTTATATTATAGACAGAGTTATAGAAAGCCCCCAAAACGCCCGCCCTTCACCGCCTTCTAGTGTTTTCAATGGGAAAAAAATTCGGCGCAACAAAGACAACAAGCAAGCAAGCAACACACTTTTGTCTAATAAGTGGTATTTATGGCCGAAAATTCAGTTACTTTTTATCCTGAGTTGTTTTGCCCTGAATAAAACGGTGAATTTTTAATCTGCAAACCTACTACTCGAGAAAGCATGGGCGAGGGGAAATTGCGCCAAACCAGTGTTAGCAGCGGGATAACATGAAAAAACATTAAGTTATTATGACATTACGAACAACATTGTAGTCTAATATTTGATTCCAATTGGAAACAAATCGTTTTAATTGTCATAATAATGTTAGCTTGGTAAAGAGAGAAATCAAATCTAATGGCGATCAATTTTTTGTATGAAAAAGTTCACAATGTCCTCTATATCTCTTCGTTTGCCCATAAGCATAAAAGGTAGATAGTACATCTCATGAGAAATTCAATTAATATTTAACCCCACGATCGAATTAATGGAATGGTCATTTAAAATTGAGTCGCGCTACATGTCCATACCTAAAATCCTAAACATTTTAGGCTTTCCTAATGAGCGCGCGCATTTATACAGGCAGCCGAAGATGAAAAGAAATAGCACTAAGCAGTAAAGCCTTAAATGACACATTTGATATGTCCAGTATGTCCGTTTAAAGTGACGTGTGACATGTAAAATATTGGATCTCTTTCTCTCATACTAATAAGGCATGCGCTCACTCTTTCATTTTAAATGAATTTTTATTTTTAAATTTTATTTGCAACGAAAAAAATGAAATAAATTGTACGGAAGCTAAGAATTAACTAACTTACTTGTGATAAGATACTCCATGCTCTTTTCTTACTTTAGCATAATAATGTATGTAGCATCGTAGCACAAGACGGCACATATAAATAAAATTAAAATTCATTGCTGTCAAACTCACTTCTGCACCTTAGGTCGGTCAATCGCTTATGTGACACTACAAATAACACATTGCCTACGAAACAATATTCGCATTTGAAGGATGATAACGTGTCTACCTCTATCTAGTTTAACAACTGTCACCGACAACTTAACTTGATCTCCGAAGCACAGAGAGGGAGAGGGTAACAGATGGTAGCTCATAGATCCGTTTTCTCTAGAAAGAAGTTTAAGTATTAGTGTACGTAAGGCTAAGGCAAATAAATTAATAACAAGAATAAATGAGGCATTAGTTGCTATCATCATTGACTGACAAATACTGACAATCTAATCTATACAATTTTTTTTAAGGAATTTTTTGACCTGGTAACTAAGATCTTTAAGTCATGTCTTTTTTAAAGTTTATAACACTTCACTTTACTATATCCCCAGTAACTGGCACAACAGTAGCCATGCCAAAATATTACAAAAAATATCCCCAGTAAAGCAAGTGCTTTACTGGGGATATTTTTTGTGAAGTTCTAACTTCATCAGTTTCGAACTTCACTAGGGCTTCGATGGAGTTCAAGAGTGAACACAAAAGTCACGATTTTCAATTTTATATCATTTGCCTACACTCGCACACGTTCACGATCACTTAATGGTTAACTATCCACTATAATTACACATTAAACATCGGGGAAACACAAGTTTTGGAAAATAATAGAAAACCGACATAATGCACTTTACATTTTCCCGCTTAAACTCCCAATTTATACAAGAACGGCAAAATATCCCATTGGTGTAGATTTTTATTTGTTTGTTACAAAATTATTGAGTCAGGCAACATTATTTGTGCTCTTTACTTCTTAATTCATTTTATGCATTGTGTTATAATAGTAGAATAATAATAAATTGATTTGTTTTTATATTATCCTTATGGCGGACAGACATTGCACATATAAATAAACATTTGCTCTGCTGTAGCTTACTCTTAGGTGGATTAAGATAATACCCTAATTCATAAGCTGAATTATATGTGGCCATGCAATGATATTCTTTTTAACTATAATAAAATGGCATTGTGCCCATGGAAGACTTAATTTGAAGCTTTAAAAAAATGATTTTTTAATGTAGTATAGATAAGAGTTGACAAGACTCTAGTTCGAAAAGGATATATGTTTTATTAGATACTTATTTGGAAAATCATGCATTCAGACTTGATGTATACTTGAGAAGGAAAGCGACTGATTTCATATTAGGTTGGGGAATAAGTCTTTTCGCATTTAGTATGTAAATACTTTTATTAAAAAACTTTGGCTGTACTATTTTTATCTGGCTGATTTTGATAACATTAAAAAAGTTACATTTAAAAAAAAAGAAACAAATTAGTAAAAATTTGATTCCCGCTATTTTTCATTTGTTTTTCTTTCTGTCAAAATGAGTGAATCTAATGAAGAAATTCATTACATTTTCAAATTTTATTACAAAAAGGGGGTTTGGCTGGGAGGTGTTAATGCATCCGCCATATAGCCCTGACCTTGCACCTTCAGATTTCCACCTGTTTCGATCTCTTCAGAATTCTTTAGGCAGTATCAGGTTAACATCAAGAGAGGACTGCCAAAACTACTTGTCACGTTTTTTTGATTAGAAGTCCCAAAATTTCTACAACAATGGGATCATGTCACTACCCACAAGATGGCAAAAAGTCGTTGAGCAAAATGGTACATATATATTACAATTAAATGTAAATTAACTTTGAAAAAAGAAAAATGTCTTGAGTTTTCATATTAAATGCGAAGAAACTTTTTCCCCCACCTATTATAATAAAACGTGTCTAATAAGTAAAAACCTTCGTTATATTAAATATTTTATGCTAATCATTCAATTTCGATTGCAGAACCATTAAAAGTCGATTTCTATATCAAATCTGACAGTAGATTTGTTTACTGGAGATAAAATTTTGACATTATTTATACAGTCAAAATCCTATCTCTAGTAAGCAAAGCTACTGATAGATTTGTCACATAAATCAGGCGCTAAAAACCACTAGAGCTAAAAAGTCAATTTAAAAATGTCAAAAACCTTCCAAAAAACATACCTTTATGTTTTCCTTTAAACATATAGGTATGTTTTTTGGATTTGGAAGGTTTACAAGATTAAGACAAAGCCATTGACGTAAGAGTCGTCAAAATCCGACGAAGCGTCTGGTTTCTAGAGTCAAACGCCACAAAGGAACATACATGCATACCATGTGCTAAGAACCCTGTTTCGTCCGTGAAGGTATTGTTAGGTATCGAGATCCGGTTCTATTTTTACCTAAAACGGAACGGATGCATTTAGGGTTTGTTTGTTTGTTTGTGTGTGCCAACTAATGTTGACACTTATCTCCAGAACATTTTCATCGATTGAAATGCAGTTTTCTGTAAAGGGTTCGTAATTTATCAGCCATTGTTCGTGGATAGAACATTTACAGCAAAAGTCTCATATTACAATTTTAACTTCTAAAATATTAAATTGATAACGAATTTACCCCTATTTGAAAAAGTACCTATAGAAGTAAATTCCCTATTTATGTACTTCTGTAGTAGATTAGCAATCTGGCGGGGGCTGTATTTAGTTCTACAAGACACGATATAGCATTTCTATACTACATTTTAATTGAAAAGATTTTGAGATAATTGCGGCAATTTGGACACAACAATCGTGAATTTTAAACTTAATTATTATGTTTACTTTCATGATTATTTATATTTGGTGATGTGATTGGGATACCTGTATGCCCCTTTCGGGTCGGAGAGGGTTTTTTTAACATACCTAATGTATAGGTTGATAAACACCTTTTGCGTCGCGCAGACATGCGTGCGGGTAAAAACTGTAGATAAACATGAACTGATAAACTGATGTTCTAACCTAAGAGAAAATGTTCCATTCGGTACAGCTGAAGGCGCTCGGCAGTCACTGCAACAACCCCACCGTTGGGCTCATGAGAGGACGTCTCCAGCAATGTAGCTTGATCTCCTTCATATTGCTCTTCATCGCAGCTTTTTTTGACTAAGTAGGTACATAAGACCGACCAATAAATTACTGATTAACTATTAAATTGACATACTTAGTGACTTATCATGTTTGTTTCAGCAAAGCATCACGTAGGTAGAGGAGTCCTATTACAAAGCCAGTAGTCATTATTATTTTTAAGTAATTTCATTACTTCTTCTTTTATAGGCACTAGAAACGTATACGCAACGGTGTCAAACAAAGAAACATTAATTTTTATATAATATACGAAATGACGAGGCAATTTACAATACACCTTCGGCATTTGACAAACCAGCAAGCCTTTGCAAATAGACGACGCTGTTTGTATAATGACAGAATAGCTGCTAACAAAACTTGTCAGCTTTCACGACAATAAATAGTTGTTGTCTATCTGTTAAAACAATCTTGGGTGCCATATATACACATATATTTTAATATGTAATTTGATTTTTGGGCGTATTGTAAAGTTGATAATTTCAAATGATAGAATCAACGAAGAACCTTGTAAAGACACTTCTACCTTACCGTTTTTTAGATAATGACTATTATAAAAAATAAGGACCTCGATGGAGTCAATAATACTTGACGAAAAAAAAATTGATGAGTTATTTTTTGACACAAGATACTTATAAAAAAGCTGAAGCTGTTATCATTAAATTCTTATTTACGATTGGTATTTCCTCCTTATATTATTTGTGATATTATAGTTAATATAGATAATTAAGTACATTGCATACACACCTTTGCAGCACAGCATTGTCCGAAATTTTAAAAGATTAAATACGTCGGTGCTTTTCCGGGTTCATTCCAGAAAAAAACACTTGTCACTGATAGTTAATTAAATGCGCGCTTTCATTTATTCTTCAACTATTCGTTATCATCGATAAAATCGGTACTTTCCTTTTAAAAGATAATAAAAAAGCATGAATTTCAATTGACCCAGTGACAACTGGATAGAGAGATAACACATTATAAATGCAAAGGCATGTCGGTATGTTGGCAGACGTTTTCTTATCAGTAAAATCGTAGTACTTAGCATCATAACAATTACACTTTTCGCCTAATTTGATAACGATAAAGTGGTTTAAATATAAACAGGTTAGGTATTTATGTAAATAATGTAAACATAATATCCAGGTATTTACATTTTCATATCATACATTTTATCGTAACAAAAATATATGTCATTAGTCTAGAACCCATGTACGAGATGATTGTATGAATTTAGAAGTTGCAAAGTTTGGAATAAACAAACTTATACCGACTCACATAGAGTTTAATTTAAAATGCAACTAAAATAATTTTGAGTCCTTATCAATGCGTCTTGTTATTTTAAAATAGACTAGATATGTTACAGTTATCTATATAGTAAATAATAACTATTTATGCCTTTTTACAACTCGAATCATTAGGCTAAATAACTGTATAATTGTGTTAATTATATACCTAATTATTGATCAGATTTATAAACAGATTCAGAACTAAAGGGTTCGCTCACTTATTGAATTAAGAAATAATATAAGTACACGTACGAAGTACCTAGGTTCTACAGAAACTAATATTAATGAATATTTCATATTCCTAACTATTCTCTTCGTGTTGATAACAACTTATCAATGAAGTAAATTACGTTTAGGTACAGTGCTGTTGACCAGAAGTTCCAATACGACAAGCTTTTCATTTTCAAATATCCAGAATAAGTTTAATTTAGCTGTTTTTGTAGTTAAAACAAATTCGGGGACATTCAAAATTAACGTTCAAGAAGTATAAAATGTATTCATATATTATTTTTTTCAAATTACCGTGGTGTAAGTTCACTGTTTATATCTTAAAAAATTGTACTTTGTTGGTACAACAATTACAACATGCTACGTTACGTAAACGCAGCTACACCTAAGTGGTAATTAGCTATCGCAGAACAATTTGTATTGGACATGTTAACTTAAAGTCGTAATAATATATTCCCTGAGTTATCTATCTATACTTATAATAAATCTGTAGAGAGGTCAATTCTGTACATGAAATATATTTCCAAAATAACTATCAGCGGGTGATAAGTGATCGATACTGACACCAAAAATGCAATCAGTAAAATTTTTGTCTGTCTGTCTGTCTGTCTGTCCGTCTGTCTGTCTGTCTGTCTGTCTGTCTGTCTGTCTGTTTGTCTGTATGTTCGTTATAGAAACAAAAACCACTCGACGGATTTCAACGAAACTTGGTACAATTGTTCTTCATACTCCTGTGCAGGTTATAGTATACTTTTCATCACGCTACGATCAATAGGAGCAGAGCAGTGAAGGGAAATGTTGGGAAAACAGGAGAACTTACTCCATTTTTTAAGCTTCCGTCGCGTGTACAGCCTTAATGGTTAAAGCTACACAGAAATCATGTATGACGGAAATGTTCTCCTTAAAATTATATAAAAAATATTCCACGACAGCAAATGTCTATCTCTTATGGTTGACTCACAATAACACGTGTAACTCCCGATAGCTTAGCAGTTCGGAGCTTTCTGGTTATATTTGTCTACTCTTACGTTAGGTGACTGACTGACTGACATAGTGATCTATCAACGCACAGCCCAAACCACAGGTTATAGTATACTTTTCATCACGCTACGATCAATAGGAGTAGAGCAGTGAAGGGAAATGTTGGGAAAATGAGTGATTCATGAGAAAGGTTTCAAGCTATAAAACATCACGCTACAACCCTTAGGAACGGGGCAACGCAGGTGAAACCGCGGGCGAAGAACTAGGGAACAAAGTAAATATTCCACACGGACGAAGTCACTGGCAAAAGCTAGTTAATAATAAAATTATTAGAGCCAATATATTTCCGTATCTATGGATTCCATTCAATGATGTTTAACACCTTTTTAAACTGTATTATCGAATATATCTATACAATATAATAAGTTTGTAGAAACCAAAATAGTTTATGCTGCAGCTGTTACCGTTCTATTGTTCTGAAGTACCATTGTAAATATAACTAATACATTTAATTTCAAATTGGAAAAAAATAGTGAAGGAGACTAATTGAGCGATACTGAAGCCGAATTAATGATTTTTACAATTGTCTATCTGCATGTCCGCTAATAACTCAAGATCTATTTGACGGAGTTGTATCAAATCTTGTGTACAGGCTGATTATGAGCCTGATCAACTTGTAGGGCACTTTTTATCGTTTTAGGTACTTTCTTAAGTATCCTACGTGAGTGAAGCCGCTGGCAGAAGTTATAAACAATAATACGTAGTTGAAATTGATATTACTACTCTGATCGATCAGCGGCCAATCTATGCATGGGTGAGATCCCTCAGAGCTTTGTAGAGCAACCCAAGGGACGGTCCCGGTTTTACGGTCGACATAGGAACACCTATAGCAATCAATTTATCTGGTTACATTGGAAGCCGAGCCTAAAATAGTTGGGGAAGTCTAGGATAATGAATAATTGTTTTATAATTTGTCTAAAATTTAATAATTTCAACAGTACCCGTCGACCACATCTTTGCCCCGAAGGCAAGATTGAAGTTAAGAGCAAGCCCATTTTTAATTAAGAAAAAAACAAATACTGCAACACATCTCTAATTATGTATGCTCAGTAGATGTAATTAAAATTTTCATGTTTGTAACTTCGATGAACGAAGACTTTCATACAAAGTTCCCGCACTTTGGGCTTTCTTCTTGAGGTTGAAATTTCAAATTATCTTTGATTTTATTTTTTAAAAGCTTACTAGTAATGTGGGTCGCATATTACTAGTATTCTTGTTAACCCCTCGTACTAAGCTAAATGCTTGTGATACGAATTGGTTCACGTCGGCAGTGTAATGGGTGGGTTTTGAACCGGCAATCACATGATCGTTGTCTAATGACAATCGCCGCTTTTCTTGAAATGTAAAATAAATTGACTGCCTCATTAGTCTAGTGTCCCCAAGCGCGATTGCTACACTAGAGGTCCTGGATTCGATTCCCAGGTCGAGTAAAGTGTTATTGGTACTTATTTCTATAAAATTCTGAGTAACTACTCGGAGGGGGTAGCTACTCAGAATGGGGTGGGATTTGTGCTCAGATAATGGCAACTAGCTCCTTGCCTTTATTACAATGGTGTAATAAAGTTAGCTGGTTGCTAGGGACCTAGGCATACTAATATTTAAGTGGGTAACTCGGGGAATACAAGCGGATGGTATGATATATTCTAGATTATATTATTGCAATGAATCTACCTATACAAAGGTAAATTAATTATATATTTTATATCTATTACGATGAATTGTGTTTTAGATGTTTAGCTAGTGATTAATTAAATTGTGAGAAGCATTACCTGACTAGAAGTGCAAATACATAAAGTTTTCCTTTTAATAAAAATGTTTCTGCAAATTTCTCTATCAGATAATACTACCTTGACTAGGTAAATCTCTGTAAGTAGATAGAAGTGTTTCGGAAGATATTAATGGTCTATTTATCATACGTGATGGTTGCACATGCACACATTGCTTGTTATATAATTGTTATTAACAAGTACGGAATGATTCGTGAAGGAAAGAAACAGTATAACATGATGTGAAAATACTAATTTAAATATAAAATGTTATCTACGATATTTAGCTGCCTGGTTACCAAAATCTTTTGACACACGATAACATAATTATGTCGCACATTAAACACTATCGACATACATTGACTTTATCATGTTTAATCCTTATAGCCATATGAAAGGAAGGTCCTAAGTCTGAAGTCTTTGTCTGCGTTTATGCATCTTCCGTCTCGACATTTGAATGGTTTTCCCTAAGTGATGCGTCCAAGTAACCATGTTTGTTTTTCCTGCGCCGCAGTTTTGTCCTCTAAGCAATAATTTGAAATTCCGCCTGTCTGAACGTAATTATAAATATTTTTACATCACATGCTACGCGCGGGCTACGTACATGCTACGCGCGGGCTACGCACATGCTACGCGCGGGCTACGCACATGCTACGCGCGGGCTACGCACATGCTACGCGCGAGTTACGCACATGGCTACGTGCGGCCTACGCACAGGCTACGTGCGGCCTACGCACAGGCTACGTGCGGCCTACGCACAGGCTACGTGCGGCCTACGCACAGGCTACGCGCGGGCTACGCACAGGCTACGTGCGGCCTACGCACAGGCTACGCGCGGGCTACGCACAGGCTACGTGCGGCCTACGCACAGGCTACGTGCGGCCTACGCACAGGCTCCGTGCGGCCTACGCACAGGCTTCGCGTTGGATATTAGATTCGTTAGGATTGTGATTTAACCGATAGCCTAGCTACTAAGATCACATAAAAATGAGTATCTATAATGGTAATCCGTAACCTCTTTGAGATGTAATAATATAATACCTATACTTTATTAAGAAATGGACGTTTATATAGTTTTGATGTATGGTTCAATTGAAACTGAAGATTACTAACAAAAATACTTAAACATATTATTGTATACATAAGTGAATTAAAGTAGTCACTCTACGGAGCTACCAGCATTGAAAAACAATTGTTTGGAACCTCTAGACTCTAGAGGGTTAGAGAGCGGCGGTAATCGCTTACCATAAACTTTTTGGAACCGTGCAATTAGACTCAATAACGTTTCATTAACGCTTGTAAAAGCTTATTGGAAATAAAAACATTTGAACTGAACTGAACTGAACATCAGGCGATCCGTCTGCTCGGTTGCCCACCTATCCCATAAAAAATGAAATAAAGAGATTTAAAATTTAAATAAAAGAGATTTCATTACCTTTTTATATCTTTGAAAATATGTCATAAATATATAATTAATTATGTATATATATGAAATTGTTTCAAAGGTAGCAAAGATATAAAACAATTGTTTATTTTCGTGTCTGCTAGGTATCTACTGTGCTTGATAGGTATATATGATTATATTTATTTAAAGCTATCAATATTACAATTAAGGGTTGCTGTCTCGAATATAAATTAAGAGCGAAAAATCATTTCATCTCGCTCTAACTTTCAAACAGTTGAGAGATACAGTAGGTATCTAATGTTTTAAATCGGTACGTAACTACGTACGTAGTCAGGTCCAAGAAACAAACAAAAAATTATAACAAATATTGTCAGAGTAGAGAAGAATCTGATCCAAGTTTATAAATACTTAAATACACCTTTCATCATGAGTTTATATTTATCTTTATTGAAGCGATTAATATGTGTGTACAATGAAACCATCATATGCAGGAAAATATGAACAAAATCTTTCGCTAAACATGACGAAGTTGCTTCCCTAGAATAAAGTTTAATATGTGTATAAACACTACGAGTAGGTACAATGTACAGGCAATACGAACGCATTTCGTGGTTATCGCTAACAAGCTGGTACCAATATAAATAATGTTAATGTGTGCAAGCTCCGATATGTGTAAATATCGCAATATGTGGACATGAACACAGAGTGTCGACAAACAACGCCAAGGAAATCGCTTTGTTTACAAATAAGTGATTAGAGACTCACCTTTGACCACCTCTGTGTTTTCGACGTTCTGCGTGACCGACACGAACTTGGGTCCGATATGGAGGCGGGTGGATTTGGTGACGTTTATGTTGGTGAGGCCGGGTTGCGCGCGCGCTGCCGCCTCCATGATGCGGTCGTCCATCACGACGACCTCGGAGCCGCCGCTCGTTCTGCCCATCGCCACCTCGTGCTCCCGCAGTTCACGCCGATGGTCACCGTCGCTCCACATTGCCAACACTGATAAATTAACCGATTGTGACGGATGTGGAAATCCCAGCCACAATAGCGTGACGTAATCTGTTGATTCCGACTATGAGTTCGGACGTCGGCTCGCTCCGTTGTCAGCAGCGCGACTAACTTCGCGTCTTTGGATGCGACGGCCAATGATAAAAATTTTGCAACCCGACTCATTCGCATATTATCTGCACTCGCACATTTTAGTCATAGCGACTTCAAACTTGCAATAATTGTTAATCACTGACATTTATTTTACCTTATGGTCGTACTTCCACATTCGTTATTTATTTCTAGATATTCAAAACTGAAGTAATTTTTGCATTAGCAGTTTGTCCCCAATTACTTATATAATTTATTGTGAGTAGATAAGTGATTTGTCTTTCTAATTTATGACTCTGCTCTACGTGGACTGCAATGGAATATTAAATGGCAATCAGTGTATAACAGCTGATCGAGCAGATGGTAATAGTGATACTCACAGTGGTCTATATCGACCCATGGGGTCGACGATGAACGGCAAGGGGTCCACGTCAGTGGAAAAGAAAAGATAAAGATACCTAATTAATAGCTACCTATTTACTTACATAGTAATTTCTTATAAAACTTAATATTTCTTTGTTTTTCTCACTACACATCTAGTGAAGTTAGAAATTTAAATATTTTAAAGTGAGTTGCACTATGCCAGCTGTGAAAAACACATTTGAAGTTGGTGTATTTGCAAAAAAATAAATATTTTCCAAAACCGAAAAACATGCCAAGTGGTCGGACCTCTACTTTACCCTATTCTAGCCACCTTTTATACACTAACATATTTGGTGGAATTTATGTTAATGTAAACTAGAGCTTTATGTTACAATTTGTTACATAAATCTATATCAAACAAGACAAGCAAACTTAATTCTAGTAAATTTTATCGTCATCATCTTCCTGTCATAATTTGCAATTATATGCAATATATCTTATACATATAGATTTTTGTTATTCATTTGTACCTCAAAGATGATCATTATCACCTTAATTCGTTTACTTGATTTCGACAAAATTTGGCAAGGATAATATAGATTGCGTCGCGAGGACATAAGCAGGATAGCATATGAAAGTCTTTAAAAGCCTACAATATTTGTTTCAAATAGGGATGCGAGTGAAACCAGTAACAGGTAATAGGCATACGCCTTTTGCTATAGGAATAGTCAGCAACTACAGACAGCCATTTGCTGCGGATCTATGATACTTCTTTTGATTCGTTTACATTCATATAAAAAACTAACCCGTTTAATAATAAAAATATAAAACGTCCGTATATGTTTTGTCTTGTTTTGACATGTAATATTCTGTGACAGGGAAAGAAGACAAAACATACCTAATAAAGCTATATGAAGTTTATAATTAGACGTTTTATGACTAAGAGGCTAAATCATTTATCGAGTGTAACTAAACTGAATAAAAAAGAGCTTGTAAATCAGATAAGATCAACAAGAACGGCAAAGAATTGCAATCAAATAAAAGAACATTGCTACATTATCATTGTTACGTACTTTAAAAACATTGTAAAAACACTGATTAATAACTACAATGTTGTTTGTTTTGATATGATAATATGGGCGATAGTAAGATTAAGCCAAGTTTTCTGAGCTATAAAAGATTATTATCAAACTTAGGTATTTAAAAACAAAAGGCTGCCACATTAGCCCTATTACTTATTATAGGTTTTACCTAGTTTAATTGACAGCGATTAAAATATTGTAAACTGTTTTATTGAACCAATAAATGATAATGATTGATCTGGTTGATAGTAGCAAGTCAGTACGGCTACTGATGATGAGTCCCATATTATGAGAGTATACTATAAGTAAAGCTAGCAAGCAGTGATATCCATGACCATTGGACATCAAACTCAAAATGTTTTATTTCAATTAGACCGCTACAAAGTACGTATTACAAGTAAGTACTAAAAGTTACTATTACCTAAGTATGAAAAGTCAAAACTATTGAGAAACTCCAAAGACACTCCTCTCCTTTAAAAAAAAACATCGTTACATTCATATTTTTTACAATTTTGTTAGTTCATCAGAATTATACAGTTTGTTGTGGAGAATTTATTGAATATACCTATTATATAAAAAATGGATTGCCACAGCTAGTAGGTAAATAGGTGGTCAACCTCGATAGACAGCAGTCGTTCACGAACATGATGTGCTCAACTGTGGGATAATACAATGGAATGTTTATTATGGACATAGCTTTATTTAGATTGGTGAACGTGGCATCTACTAAGATGGATTGAAACAAAATTCAATGCGAGTAGCACCTGTTACCCGGGCACAGTTAGTGATACAAAGAACCAGATAGGTTTTATACAGATTATGAGGAATTTACTGTACTTATTATCAGCCACGACCTACATAATTAAATTGCATTTAGATATTGGCTACAGATATCTATAGATAAGCTTAAAAAAATTAGTTCATGTGACACATCCAAGTAAAATGCCACATGAACATCACTGTTTTATACAACTCACCTACCAACTACCGTGTCGTACTCAATATCAAACACTTGGGAGGACCTCATAGGCTGACACGTCTGACTGGCTGGCACCCTTACGTCGGAGTCTGTCGTAAAGCGCGGCTGAGAGCCAGTTCATCTTTGGTTACTGCAGCTCTGGCAATCTGTAGGGTCTCTTAAGGCACTGCAACGCATCAGCAGTTCTTCTAGTTCTAGTATCCTGAGCGGCGGTGACAATAACCATCCGGTGTCTTGTCTGCTCGTTTGCAATTAAAAAATAGCTGTTACCGGTTAAGTATTCACCAAAATGATTATTACTTAGGCTTCTAGAATTCGGCAGCAAGGAAAGAGAAGGGAAAGCATTATGCGGATTTTAGTAGATACGATTCCGGCATACCCAGACATCCCAGGTGGATTGCGATATTTTTTTTTTTGCGAGGTATTCTTAGTCCAGTCTTTTGTAATGTACAAGTAAGTGTCAAATGTAGTGAAAATAAATGACGCAACAAAAATTTGACGACCAAATATTGATTGTACAAAGCATACAATTTTGTGCAAACATTACGGGTTATATAGGTTTGTGTACTAGGTACGCAACAGTTGTGACAGCGCCGGTGGCTCTACTCACTCCGTTTCTGTTTTTCTATAAATATATGGAAGTGGCAAGTATATTGTAGGTAGGTACTAACAATAAAACTGTAAAAGGTCGATGTACATAAGTACCTAATTATGAGATTAAAAAAAATTAGGAGCCTTTATAAGATATCATCTCCCAACGATGAGTACCGGGATTCCCCTCACTTAAAAGAAATATTAGTGGTCAGAGTTCAGGGTATTATCAGAGGTCGTTAACTAACATATTTGTAGGTATCCTCTTAATGTATAAAAAATTTAGAATATTTACTTGTAAGAGTCCATAAATGGTAGGTATATAATATACCGGCTTTAACACGTTGGTTGCGGCCTAATATCTATAATTAGAGCGATATCTATAATTAGAGCGATATTAGGCCGCAGCCAACGTGTTAAACTACGAAACTATAAGAATTGGGAGGCGTTTGTCGTGAGACAGACATTTATATTGGAGACTAGCTGTTACACGCAGTTTCACTCACGTCCCAAAAATATTATGCGTAGATTTTAAGTTAGACCTCTAGCAATACATCGCTGAAAACTGCATTCAATTCCATGCAGTAGATTTTGCGTGATGCGCGGACAAACATACAGACAGACAGACAAAAATCTAAAACTGTTATTTTGGCTTCTGTTGCTAGTAAAGACTCCCCGTATTAGTTTTTCTTTAATATCTATAATGTACAGACATCGGGCTGTTACAATTTTATTATGGGTATAGATATAGATTGGTTTACAGACTGCCTCATTAGTCTAGTGGTCCCAAGCGCGACTGCTATATTAGAGGTCTTCGGTTCGATTTCCAAGTCGAGCAAAGTGTTATTGGGTTTTTCTATGATATTCTCAGTAGTAGTGGATTTGTGCCCAGTTAATGGCAATAGGCTCGCCCCTAGGACCTAAAACATACCGGCGAACTGTGGGTGTATCTACAATAGTACACCTCTGCCTAATCCTTCGGGAAAAACAGCCGTGATGGTATGTATGTTATTGGTTTACAGCCCTGATTTAGAGATAAATGTAGAAGTATACCAACTTCTCGCACAGATACCTATAATTGCGTTATTGCTTGCTTTTTATATGGGTTAAGTCGGCAAACGAGCCGACGAGTCTGCTGGTGGTAAGTAGTCATCGCCCCTCATGGACACCTGCAACATCAAAGGAGTTGCTGATACGTTGCCGACCCTTAAGAGTCCCTACGGACTGCAAACTGCCAGAGCTGCAGCAACCGAGGGGAACCTGGCTCTTACCAGCAAAAGTCGAAACACACACCAAGGTGCTGCTCGGACTTTACTTGTATAATATAGCCAATCCGTGTCCTTCCATTTACCCTTAAATAATAAAAACTACCTGCAATTCTTCAGTAACAACTTGGCAGTAAATTCTAGAATACGTAGCAAGTGAAAGTTTAATGCCCCTGATAAAATGCAACCACTAATGAGAGAGTGGTGGCTTAGGCCCACAGTGGTCGACGCACCTGTGGTCGTCGCTCCCGATTCGAATAAATTTATTAACAGCTAGTTGTTTCCTGCAGTTTCACTCACATCCCAAAAAGTTTAACATACTATAAGTCCGATTCTAGAAGGCGTATCAAGATGAAACATGCACCAGATTTTAAGTTAGACCTCTAGCAAATTGAATGTAGTTTTCACCGATGTACGGTGAAAACTACATTCAATTATATGCAGTCGTTTTTGCGTGATGCGCCTACAAACATACAGACACAGAGACAAACATTGTAAAAATTGTTGTTTTGGTTCCAGTTGCTCTAATAAAGACCGCCCATTTTCCTTTTTCTTTAATATCTATAATGTACAGACATCGGCCTGTTACAATTTTATTATAGGGATAGTTATAGATTTTTTTTCAGCTTTTGCATTAAGTACATTCAACGAAAAAGTTTCTTAACCAAATTATTATAAATATCATGCATGTATGACTCAGCTATTATAAACTAGATGTACTCAATTTATTAGAAAATAAAATACAGCCCATGTTATTTGGTGAGAATGTACCTTTGTGCGCGATGACAACGCCGACTAGTGATTAAAATTTTTCTGGACGTGGGGTCTGTGAGTTTTTGGAAACTAGATGTTTTGATACACACATTTTCGGCTTAATTTTCATTAAAAATGAAATAAAAGTTTGCATTTTCTATGCTAAGATTATAAAGGTATATAAGTAAAGGAAAAAATCAGCTCTGAGCTCGGACTTCCTAAGAGGTCAGAGCGTCTGGTGTATCCAACCAGGAGACGCAGGTTCGAAACCTACTCGCGAATGAATTTTTCCTTTTCTAAATTTTTACTATGTGTATAAATTAAACAATATTATTTATATGTTGACATGTCGTCACGGTGACAAATTACTATACTTTGACACAAACAAGTTTGTTAGTGGCTTTCAATTGACTGGTGAAGCTATGTTTCTTCCCAAAAGATGCAAACATTTGATGGCTTCTTTGATAGCCTATAACATTCAATCTGTGATAGCAAACATACCAAAGAATAGGTTAGTTAGTTTTAATGACGAATCAGTATTATCTAGCCTCACTAATGATACTGTGATAGATTGTTTAAACTTACCCAACCGACAATAGAGAAGCAAAACGATGGCATTCTTCTTTACCACCAGAACATAAATCGCTTCTCTGGCAAAATCTTAGATGTAGAACTTTTAGTAGATAAATATTGCATTGATATCTTATGTTTTTGTGAAACCTGGTTAAAACCTGACACAATGCAATTCAATGTAACTAACTTCATGGTTGCCAGTGCGTACAATAGACTATCAGCTGTGGGTGGTGGAACATTGATACTATGTAACAAAAATCTCAAATTCAAAGAACGAAAAGACATCACCTCGTGCTCTGTTGAACGCTTATGTGAGGTAGCATGTGCTGAAGTAGAAAACTATATTATTATATGTGTGTATAGACCACCTTCTTCAAGATTTCCAATGTTTTTGACAGTAATGGAAGATGTTCTTAGGAAAGTTTTTAAATGCAAGAAACACATTTTTGTTTGTGGTGATTTAAACATTGATATTCTAATAGAATCACCTGAAAAACGGCAACTTTTAGCTTTATTTAAATCTTTTAATTTGGAAAATATTTTTAATGAACCCACTAGGATTACTGCTACTTCCATTACTTGTATTGATAATATTTTTTCAAATTGCGCAGTTCAAGGCTCTTCAATAGTCAGCGGTGTTAGATCAGACCACATGGGACAACTGATTTCTATAGAGACTAACAAAAGGCTACCTATTAACAAATATATCATGGTTAAATCTTTAACAGGGAATAAATTACGTTCTATGCAGGAGTTAATTAAAATGCAATTATGTAACACTAATTTTACCTCGAAGGACCCCAATATAAATTATAACAAGTTACTCAATATAATAAGTAAATCATTTAATAAGTCATGCCCTCCTAGAAGAATTTCCCAACGTAGAAATAGTAAATTTAATGAATAGTCCACAACCGGCATTAGGAAAAGTAGAGATGTGCTTTACAAACTATATTATGAAAAATCATTAACCTCTGACGTAGGTTTTCATAATTATGTGCGGAAATATTCTAAGTGTTTTAAAAAAGTATGCATTGAAGCTAAATCAAAACTCGTTAGTAAACAAATAATGAAATCCGATAATAAAATTAAAACAGTATGGAAGATAATAAATACGGAAACAGGAAAAAACAATAAACAGGACACAGATCTGAATTTGAAAATAAATAATAAAATAATTTCAGTCAACGCGGAAGTTGCAAGCGCTTTCGAACAATACTTTACTAATGTTCCGATCGAGGTCACGAAATTTTTACATTCGTCCCCTTCACTAGCAGAATCTCTGGCAAAGAATTTTTTCAAAAGAGACATACCAAATTTTGAATTTAGCCAAGTATCTCCTCTTATGGTTAAAAAAGCATTTAGAAGCTTAAATATGAAAAACACAGAAGATCTATGGGGCATATCTATTAAAGTACTAAATTCAATTATTGACGATATCGCTCCGATTCTTGCAAATATATTTAATCTTTGTATTAAGACAGGAACTTTTCCAGATTTAATGAAACATAGTAAAGTCATTCCAATTTTCAAATCAGGCTGTAAAACAAATCCCTGTAATTATAGGCCCATTTCTGTTCTCCCCGCCTTTAGTAAAATATTTGAAAAACTCATGCTTAATCAAATGACAGCACATTTCCACATAAACAAGATTTTACACGATCAGCAGTTTGGCTTCACTAAAGGTAGGTCAACATCTGATGCTGGTACGAAGCTGGTCTCTCACATTTTACAGGCTTGGGAGGGGTCACAGGATGCCATAGGTATCTTCTGTGATCTTTCCAAGGCTTTTGACTGCGTTGATCACAATACGCTTATTCGTAAATTAAACTACTACGGTATAAGAGGGCCATCTTTGGAGCTTGTGTCTTCTTATCTTGCTATGAGGCGACAAAAAGTGGACATAAAAGGAGTCGCATCTCCCGGGTCTGTTGTTAAAATGGGTGTTCCACAGGGCTCTATTTTAGGCCCTTTTCTTTTCTTAGCGTATATAAATGACCTTCCCTATATGATGGCCGAGCTATCGAATATAGTATTGTTTGCAGACGATACCTCACTCATATTTAAAATCGATAGAAATGATAGCAATCTCTTTAACTTAAATGAGAGTCCAAAATCTTTGTCTAAATGGTTTGCTGCTAATAACTTAGTACTTAATGCTAGCAAAACAAAATGTCTAAAATTCTCGTTACCAAATGTACCACAAACTAAACCTAATTTAATTCTTGATGGCAGCAAACTGGACCTAATCAATGAAACCATTTTCTTGGGTATTACGGTTGATTGCAAGTTGCAGTGGGGTGCGCACATTTCAGCCCTGTCTAGCAGATTAAGTTCCGCTGCTTATGCAGTGAGGAAAATTAGGCAAATCACCGATGTGGCTACAGCCAGGCTAGTGTACTTCGCTTACTTTCACAGCATTATGTCATACGGTATTTTGCTGTGGGGATCAGCTGCAGACGTAGATTCAATTTTTATCTTACAGAAAAGGGTCATCCGCGCAATCTACGATATGGGCCCTCGCGATTCCCTAAGAGAATTTTTTAAGAATATCAATATACTTACACTGCCGTCACTCTATATTTTCGAAAACATCATGTACGTCCGCAAAAACCTGCAGACGTTCAGTATCAATAGTGACTTTCACAACCTTAATACTAGGAATAAACATAAAATTGTGGTACCTAAATTTAGATTAACCAAAACAAATAAATCATTTCTAGGAAATTGTGTGCGTTTCTACAATAAACTCCCTAAATGTGTTACCGATCTTACTGACAAGAAATTTAAAAAGTACGTCAAATCAGTTCTTGTTAAGAAAGCCTATTATAAAATCAAGGACTACGTTGACGATAAAGATGTGTGGTGTTTAAATACGGATGCACTTGCGGCCTCCTTGGCAACCTGAGGTTTTTCCAACTTAGTATCTATAGTGAATATATGGACATAGTTTTCAGAGATTCTGTATTCACTACATTTCGAGATGTCTTCATATGGTTAGTATTGTTTACCTCAACTGAAACTGTAAATGTGTGTACATTGTGGCATGTCTGAGTGGACTCTAATTTATCCTGCTTTGATGATGTGTGTACTTTACCACATAGTTCACTTATATTCTATTAATGACATGGAGTTCTCAAACACTGAGAACCTTCTACCTAACTTTGACATCCAATGTTCACACATCCTCATATCGCAATATTGTACCAATGAAGATTGTAACACCAATTATTTTAAAAGAGTGTCCATGGAGTTTCTTGCCGGATTCTTCTCCATAGGATCAACCTTTTGGAACCGAGCAACTAGAATCATAACGTTTCATAAACGCTTGTTAAAGCTTATTTGAAATAAAAACATTTGAACTTGAACTTGAACTTGAAAATAACTGTATTTATAATACGTTTGTTTTTGATATTTTCAAAAGTTATAAATATAATACCTAAAGGTAATTACTTACATTATTATGATTGTTCCAACGCCTAGTTATATTGCGTAAGTCTGCATCTTACATTCATCGTTTAGACAAGACGTAGTAGTACAAAATGCAGGCGCTGCTTAAGTGTTATACTCGTAATGTAATGTAATGTCGTAATCTAAGCATTTCACTGGAATAAATTCATATTTGGAATTCGTAATAGCCATTTTCTAATGTGAAACCAGTCAGATTAAAGTGAACTACAAGCTTCTGATTTATTAACATGATATTTAATCAACTGTGTATGAATAAAAATAAAAATGTGTGACCTTGTGGACACGAGGAGTTTGGTTGTCGGTCGAGTCCCCAAATTTGAGGATTCGGCCGACAAGCAGAAATGAGCCAAGGATTCTAGTTGTTGATCTAGAATTGGATGAGAATGACCCATGATCATTATCATAATCAACCCATTATACTATTCCACTGTTGGGCACGAGTCTCCTCTCAGAATGAGAAGGTTATGAATGCTATAGTCCACCACGCTATTCTAATGCCAGTTGGCAGACTTCACACACCGTCGAGAAAATCTCTCAAGCATGCAGGTTGCCTCACGATGTTTTCCTTCACATGACTCCGAAAAGCCAACCCCAACATGGGAAAAGGCTGGGAGGATGATGAGGAAGATGAGTTCTAAGGTGTTCAACTTTGCCGGCCAGCTACATATTTCCACGGTGCACGATCCGCCTCGACGGCAAGTATTTAGTGCGTTACATGAGACCTAAACATACCGGCGAATTGTGGGTGCACATTAGTACACCTCTGCCTAACCCTTCGGGGAATACCGGCGTCATGGTATTTTATATTATGTTATTACATTGTTCGGTTTGTACACTAGGGTGATGGTACATAAGAGTGGGTTATTGTTTGTTCCAATTAAAAAGCCAGTATGACCAAACAATTTTATGTTTATTTCATCACAAACTCATATGACATCATTAATAAAGTAACATAATTATCTTATTCAAACAAAAATGTGTTATCTCAAAAATAGAGCAATAAATTTATTTATTATAATAGCCTTATAAAACTAATACTAATTTAACTTTAATTTACATTAATATATGCTTAGGTACATATTATTTATATAATTACATTTTACTGTTAATTTATCACGTGGTTTTGTTACCCTACCTATTGTATAAACCTTGCCTACGTGGTGTCGAAGTCAGGACAAATGGGTAAAAGACAGGTTAACCTTAGAAATTGTACCGTAACATAGACTTGCCTAGTGCCGATGTAATTTTGATAATAAATAGAACAATATGAAGTAGTACCTCGACGGACATTTAATGACGCTGGTTATAAATGCTCAGCTGTTTTACCAGAAGAAAAAATGCTAGTATTCAGCCCTGCTTCGAATATTATAACAAGGTACCTCTGTTCTGTACTCTGATTTGTTTCTCTCTTACGAGGTAAGAAACTGGTCTTTTACGAACGTGAAATACTTATAATAGGTAATATTACAACCCTAAATCGCTGATGTTAATTTGGAATATACAAATGTTTGATTGTTTGGTCTGTTGAGGTCCTAACACTTCGTATAGATAAATATTTTTAGGAGCTAATATAAATACGTAGGCATGCAGACGTATATGTAGGCAGCCATGCTAACATAATATCCTTATAATTATATAATTCTTAACGGTACCATCACGTTTAAAATTGTGACATTTATGAAAAAAATATTTTCCTCAACTTCACTGTGCAAGACAATTTTAAACGTAAATGTGACAAGTATACACAGAGCTTAATTTATCTACGTATGTATAATATCGCTACAATTAGAAATTATATTAATTCATTTGATCTAGTTACCTCACGATCAGATTTTCAACTCATAAATAAATCCATCGCAAAAGGTTTTTTAGTTTTAATACGTTTCACAAAACGTAATATACACCTATACACAGTTAGTCGTACTATTGTGTTTACAGTAACACTAATATTAACAAAATAATGTAATTATTAATTTATATTTATAACCAATGAACAATGATTTCGCATTTAATCTTATGTTATTTGATATTAAAATAAATAAGATGCCTGCACTCGATGACGCTATACTTAAGCTTTAATACTGTTCATGTAAAGCACATAGAGATTCCTGTTACGATATAAAATTATAAATTATTTTTTTATAAATTCCACGCGCAGTGTATTCTCAATGCATTTTTGCGAACTGAACTTGTTATAGTATACAACGCCATCTGGTGACATCTCAACGCAATAAATATTCGAATCAAATGTTAATTACTTCATCAATTGAGCAGCGATTTGCGTAAAATTAATCAAACTTGAAGTGGATATTTATAATATCTAGTGACGCCTAAATTTTTGCGGTGTTTGAATACAAATCAATAGTTAAGTAAATTGTTCACATATTATGTAAAAAACAAGTTATATAAAGCGGTGGGCAACGTACGAAGAAAAGTATCGCAACCCTGCACGCGATAATAACACAGCAATAAAAAAATAAACTGCTAATAAGACGGCCAATAATATATTTTTTGTTAAGTTTTCTTTCAAACAAAATATTTTTTACAGACACAAAAGAATATTATCTAGCGATATAGAATCCCGTTGCTTCAACGCTTGAAGGGTTACGGGTTAATGTTATTATAAAATTAATGATTATTCGTAAGTATTTTGTAATTGTCAAAAAAATATTTGCATTAGGTATTATTCGTTCACAACGCTGCAATTACTTTCTGTATAATAGTATATGTATTGAAAAAATAAACCAAATATAAAACAAAAAGTGTTGTGACACAAATAAGACACTGCATTTAATTGTGTTCGAATAAATAATAAACGCATATGGCTTTACTATTATTTCACTCCGAATATGAAATTACCGACGTCATCAGACAACCGTCTAGTGACGCTAAACGAGGACAAAATAGATTGTGGTGTGTAAAATCAGCAAACAAATATTTTAGATTTACAGATACCGAATAAACAATCGAATTCAATTTTATTGTTTGGTTTTAAATTATCTATTTTAATTTCACTGTGGTATTTTTATACCTCTATGGTGTTTCATAAATGCTCCATATCTTGTCTATGATATGTTAAGGCCCATATTAATGTGTACTTTGTAAGTTGGAGTACGTATTTCATTAGTAACGAATGAGATTAATTTTTCCTCCGATTAACGTATAATGTACCTTCATAGTAGAGATTCATATTATTATTTAGTAGGTATTAAAAATATGGGCCTCGCCATGCGTAACAGTTGTTAGTAGCGAAAATAGTAGTAATTGACTATTTCCCCAGTTTTACCTCATGTTTGTACTTGTAAAGTCTTTTAGATTTTTCGCTCCACTTCCATCTTATAATAACTTAACTATTGGATACATAAATAGCACTAATTACATTTGATATTACAATATGGATGTCATTGTGATTTTGTACATACCTAAATGTATGGCAAATTTTGTATGTGCGTGTGGCGCAACCTAAGGATGTCCGAGAGGATTCTTTTTCATTTTAAATTTGGACATTAGTTTGAAAGAGTAGGGGTTAACGGTAGGGCTGGGCCCGGATGTTCAGCTACGGCTTACAGGTGCGTGATAATGATTTCGTCATCGATTTCGTCCTTCTCGTCATCCTCTTCTGGGGGCTGCTTGGCGGCCTCAGCGGCAATTACCGGGTCGTCGGCGATAGCTTTCAGACGGCGAGCCTGTGTATTAAAAAGAAATATTAATTTATTTTGTAAACGAACACTAACTCAGTAGGTTATTTTCTTTTCATCATTTCAATCATTAATTACTATAAACCCCGTATAAAGTGGAGCTTCCACTATACCAGCCTACAAACGAAATTACAAATTAACTTAAGATGCGTTGCCAGTTTATACAAATTGTATTATTATTCGAACAAAAGATCTTTACACAAGTGCGATATTAAAAACAAGAGTAGATACATACGAAATTCAACCACAAGATCATGATTTATGGTGAAACATATTATTCAAAGTAGTTATTGTATGTTGTTTAAATACCTCGACGACAAAAGGCTATTCAATGATAAGGTAATTTAAGTGTTCATGAAAATCTGTTTAGACAACTAGCACTCAACCAAAATCGAACTCAAAAATGTTGAGATCTCCCTTCCTATAAAATTGATTATATTATATTATCATTATTATTATATTAACTACTGATAGTGTTCTTCAATCATATGGTCGATCTTATGGGAGGCATATTCAAATTTGCTGCCAGGAAATCTAGCCAATTTGATGAAATTTTGAATACCAAATTTCAAATTTCTGACTTTTCCGGTAGAATTTCAAAAAACTTTTGTTTTGTCAGACCTTGTCCTGGCAACTACGGACACATCAAAAATCAGCTAAATGGGTCTAACCGTTTTCAAATGGTGACTTTTTATACATTAAGATTTAAAGTTATACAAAACTGTTTTGGAATCTGTGTTAATAAGTAGGTATATATAATTTAAATATATATAGTGGTGTACCTTTCTCTTATGCAGGATTTCAACGACGATATAGCCAGCGACTCCGATGAGCAGCATGACCATCATCACGTAGAGCTTCATGCGGGCGCACAGGTGTGTGGAGTACGCATATGCGATGACAAAGCCGGCAGACTCCCAGAGACGGTAGTTGGAAAATGCAGCCTCCTTGTTGCGCCTGAATAGGACACCATACAGTCCTGGAATATGGAACAAATAGACTTTTATAGCAAAGATAAGTACGCACGTAATTGTTTTCAATTAGAAGTGGTCGAAAGCGTGCCTCCTAGGCTAGAGGACCTGCGTTTGATTTTTGAGCAGTTATTGGGTCTATGAAATTCTCAGAAGCAGCTCTGATAAATGATTATAAATAGTCAAATAACTTAAGTCGTTCTCAAATGATGCGAATATAATTTCAATTTTATTAATATAAATGATTAAAACCCCTACAAAATATTCATACTCAAACTGTGACCACACCATTAATGTTTTTAATTCGTTGTCAAAATTAAAAAAGGTATTCCAAACATATCGTTGTGATTTGCATCAGCCGACTGCTCGGGGCGTTGGTCCCGGGACAATTAGCTATAACTTCTTGTAAGTACCTGCATCCTATTTAGCGTTATACCTTCGTCATACAGGTATTCTTACTATGAACACTTCATAATGGTATATAATTGACGGAAAATAGCGGTAGGTATCGTAACGACTACACGTCAATCAAAATAATATGAAAATGATCGGAAAAGTGTTTAACGAACAACTTTTTCAATAGCTGCATAATTATCTTACGTTTGTGCACGATTTGATAAAATTGATTCATGCAGATGATGTGGGTAATTAGTAATTACATTATTAGTTGAAGAGCGGAATGTATGAGATGTAATTACTATTACATAGGGTCGGCAGAATTGATAAAAACGTGTTCTGTTCCGTTCACGTGTTGCAGTTAAACAAGTGATGTGATAAAATCGTTTTTATATACAGTAACACGCGGCACAATCATATTTCTATTTGCATGAAAGAAAATATACTTAGTAGGTATCCTTATGCGGAATGTTGCAGGTAAATGAGGAAAAATCGCTTCAATGGATACCAAACGATAAAATTCTATTTTTAAACGCAATGCTTTCGTTGGCACTTAAACTTTATGGCTTTCGGGATCTTGCCATTTCTGGGCAAACACCGAATAAAACCAGTTTAAACCGACTTAAAAAAGAGGAGATTATGGATTCCTCTGTATTTTCGTATAATTACTTAGGTATTTACAATTTGTTGTTTAACAACCGATTTTGTCATTTCTTATCTGATTGAGTAACTTCAAAACTATAATTTTATTTTTTGTGTAGATTTTTAAATTCCGACGCAAATACGACGGGGTGATATAATTTTGACGTGTCTGTGTGCGTGTGTGTCTATGTGTGGGTGACATTGTAGCTTCCGAACGGTTGAACCGATTTTGATTTTGTTTTTTTTTATTGAAAGGCGAAATTGTCGGGAGTATTCTAAGCTATGTTTGATGAAAATAAGTCCAAGATGGCCGTCGCCACAAAATGGCGGTTTCGAGGGTTTCTTTAAATCTATAATATAAAAATGAATCGCAAAATGTGTTGGTAAGCGCATAACTCAACAACGCCTGGACCAATTTGGCCAATTCTTTTCATAAATGTTTGTTGAAGTTCAAGGATGGTTTTTACGGCGAGAACAATTCGAATAATTGCAGGAAAAACCCTAAAAACAGCCCTTTTCTTTTTCCCATACAAACGTTTTCTAACTAAAACGTAGAGTCAATTTGAGCTTTATTGCTATTGCATAAAGTTCATATTAAACCGCCCTTTCAGCAAAGTGACAGTTCTGTTCAGGATAATTTTTTGCCCCGACTATAGAATAGGTAGGAGCAAAAAACGGCCACATTACAAATCTTTTTGACAGGACGAAGTCTGTCGGGTCCGCTAGTTTTTAATATAATTTAGTTAATATGAAATCTGTCAGATATCATTTACTGCCACTAAGGGCCATTCTGATACACTTGAAATATTAAACTTGGGCCCCTGGTATCAAATAAATTACGTGCTTGAAACTTGTTTTCTTGTTTTGTGTATAAAGTTAGTCATCTCAATTATTAGAATGCAATTGTTTTGTATTGTAGGCTTGAATTCGTTTGAACCTAATATTGTTCGATGACTGCAATAACGTTCCTGGTTTTGACTTAGCACACACATAATAACACAATTTTACCTTTCTATTTCTTGTATGTGAACTTGGCTGAACTTGCATGTGTAACTAACCAGGCGAGTTATTCGATCCATCGTTTACATCACGCGTTTATTCCTAGCAAGCGCAGTATTTCTAACCTATCTTTTATACATATTGATAAATATTAGCACATATATGACGTTTTTATTTCATTTTAGAATAATATTAAAGGATTGTTAAAGATTTAGTATTTTGTTTTGTTCACACAATTACAGTATAACTCAAGTAATAATGAACTAGCGAGAATGTATTGTTAGGGAAGGAAAGATTTCAACGAGTTTAGTATGTAGGTTTAAGTAACTTTAAATTTTAATATAGAATCATGTTTGCTAAAATAAATAACTTTCATTTTATAACCCATTTCCAATAAATATGCCATTAGAAATCGAGAAACTCCATACGTTCTCAGCATAAAATCCAAAGAGAGCAACGAATAATATCTACAATAAAATATTCGTTTCTATTCTCAGAGCGCAGTTAAAAGCCCAATAACAATCGAGAATCGTGGGCTAAGTCATAGGAATTGCTTTTCACTCGATTGATCGAGTCAGGCTTACACGTCGTGCTGTGTTAAATGTGGATATATACATGCAGACAGGATTTTTATGATTCTTATGAGGTCAAAATGTAAGTACCCTTTATAGTAATGGCTTCTTTAACAATATATAACTTGAACTAGCTATACTTATCTATACTATATATATAATATTATAATAGAGGAAAGATTTGTTGGTTTGTTACGATGTAAGACAAAAGCTATTCGACCGATTTTAAAAATTCTTGCACTGTTAAAAAGCTACATCTTCACCGAGTAACTGGGCTATATAACATCACGGCACGTCTCTTAGGAACAGAGCGAAACGGCGAGGGGGTTGTTTTTTATAAATTTACTAGCGACGCGTGCGCAGCTTCGCCTATGTAAACCTTGTCGCGGTAGTTACGTACGCAATAACAAAATAATAATTATTTTTTTGCAGTCGTTCAAGTCGTGCATACATTTTGTCGATTCATTTTCATTTATACTTATCGATGTTAATCGAAGTTGTCAAAAAATTTGTTACTATGAAATGTATAATATGACTGCTAATATTAATGACTATTAGTTACTACTGTTGTGTCATAAAACGGTTGTTAATTTTGTTATAAACTGATTTTTATCTCACATTAGATAAAATTATCACTCTATCGTAATTGAAATCGATAAACATCAATTAGTCATTATAATTTTATTAAGCCTGAATATCAATCGAATAACAATTAGGTAATTTTGTAATGTGTTTGAAGTTCGTTGAAATGCCAACTAACATACCTAATATATATACATCTTCACCAAGTAGACGTATAAGTAATAAGTCATGGAATATAGGAAAATAATAGTAAAATTTGTATATTTAGCAAACGAGAAGAAAATCTATAACATTCATCATACTAAATAATAGATTTACGAACAAAACAAACAGCCACTCACCCTAAACGCATATACCGTCTACTCACGACAGAACGGAGACACTTTTTGCATTTAGAGTGAGAGGCTGTTTATCGTGTTGACTTAATTGACTTTAAGACAGGGTATCTTATTTTCTTTGGTGTTTTTAATGCTGTTGTCACATTAAAATCAGTGACCATTACTGAAAACTACTATATGTAAGCGGCTTTATCGTAAAACTAAACATCTTATTACGCAAACAAATGAATATGTATTTGAGAATCTTGATTGTCGCACTGTGAGATTACACTTGATCTTTTGACCTGTAAGACTTATGTTCATGGTTTAATTAATTATTCATTCTTATTTATAAGAGGATGAATTGTTAAAATAACATGTTTATAATGTACTGTACTCGCCGTAACTTCGCAAACATCAATATTCTGACCATCAAACCGTAGGAATCAGTTCTAGATAGAATTGTATTGAGATGGTGAAATTAAAGCCACATTGGGATTTTTTTACTATATCTGGGTCAGGCTGAAATAATCGCGAGTTTAAATATCTCTATAAAAAGAAAAATTTAATAATTACTAACCGTTGATTTGGGTCTGCCAGACAGCATCACCAACGCCCCAAAGGCCTGAGATTATGAAGAATGTAGTCGGCGATTCCGGATTCGGCTTCCAAATGAGGAGCCAGACGATGAGACCCAAGTGGAGGGCAGCTCCCATCACTAATATCGGGAATCTACCGATGTACTTCATAGCAGAGCCGAATACTAAGGAGCATATTGCGTTGACCACGCCGAAGCATATCATGACGTAGCCGATGGAGCGGATACCCAGCGCGCATGATACGTAAGCCTGAAAAGAAAAGAAAAATAAGCTTAATAAGTAAAATATGAAAATAATAAAATAAATATAAAACATCCTTCTCTCTCCTGCATCTTGCCGTGCCGACAAGGCCCACACATGTTTCTTATATTATACCATTGTAACATCTATTTAACTTGTGGAGTGCAATAAATGTATTGAGTATTGAGCTTTTGAGTTTTGCATAATCAGGGCTAATGAGTCTACATATTGCCAATAACCGGGCACAAATCCAAACTCCAAACACTTTGCTCGATCTGGGAATTGAAGGACCTCTAGCGTTGTGCTCAAGACTAAACTATTGGGGCAGTTTATATTAATATTTTCCTTTTTTGTCCTCTCTGTACACTTTTCAATTTCTATAAAAAACCAGCTGTTTCACTCACGTCCCAAAAAGATTAACATACTATAAGTCCGATTCTAGGCGGCGTATCAAGATGAAGCCTCTAGCAATACATCGGTGATACTGCATTCAATTCCATGCAGTAATTTTTGCGTCCCACGAGTACAAACATACAAACAGACAGACAGAAAAACATTCTAAAAATTGTTATTTGTTCTTCTGTTGCTCTAATAAAGGCCCCCATATTAGTTTTTCTTTAATATCTATAATGTACAGATATCGGCCTGTTACAATTCTTTTATAGTTATAAATATAGATATACTTAGTAGGTACTAGGTAAGTGATTATTTTACAGTTCACACACCTACCTATCTACTTTTTATAAATATAATAGTGAAAAACATTTCTTCTTAATTGGGATAAAAACTTTTGTAGCCGTTCCGTTTCAAGTGTATAGAATTCATTTACCTAACATCCTCTATGTAACGGTGCACGTAACTAACGTTGGAGGTCATTTTGTTAACAAAAAAGTTAAGTATTCAACGAATCCGCGTTATGGTGTTCGTCAATAAGTAGCAAAAGATACGTCTTTTTAATGTATAAGTGTGGTAGGATTTGTTATAAAGCAAAACTTATTTTACCTATGTAATTTAAATGGGATAAATAGGTAGGTCTTATTAATTTTAATTATGGAACTAGGAAGAATGGGTACGTATTTATTTTTATTATTTACCAATTTATATAAATGCATTAAAGTCTATATTATTGGCTCTCCACAATCAGCTTGTCGTGTTATTAAATAAATAAATGAGCTGTTGTTGATTAATTAAAAATTCTGACACGTCACGAGACACATTGAAATTAGATAATAAAGGGTTGATGGTGATGGCTGCCTTGCCTCACTATTATAGTGATCGTAAGCGCGATAGTTACATTAGATGTCCTAGGTTCGATTCTCAGGTCGAACAGTGTCATTAGTTTTTTAAATTAAATTCTCAGCAACAGCTTTTGACGGCGTTCGGATTGGCTCGCCTCTTATTATATTGGATCCCATGAGGCGAACTGCTAAACCTTACGGAGGTAACCAGCGTCATGGTACGTATGTATGATGATGGCTGGGTACTTTGTTTTTAGTGAATTAAATAGGCCGACATTATACTAGTACCTACTAAAACCGGCTTCAACAATAAATAGAATAGATGCCTAATAGGTATTATTTTCAGTTACTCTGTACCTATTATAATAAAACTAACGTTGACCACTATGATTATTAGTAATTTATTTTTATAATCATTGCCTTCCTGTTGTTCCGCATTTTAACTGTGATTGTTATCAAGATATTCAATTCCAAGAAGTACTTACTGATGTCATTGTAAAAATCTTTAGGACAGTATTACATTTTAGTGAAATATTTCGATTTTTTTGTTATATTTCCCCTCTGATGCATTATATTCTTATACGAGTATTATAAATCTGCTATTTAGACGTTCAGGTTGGAGTCTAAGATGATCATGGAATTAAATTTGAGTAATTTAAATATTCAGAGATTATAAAGTTGGGAGTCGTAGATACTTTCATAAAGGTATGATAATCATCACGGTTTGATGTCGACATTGCTCCTTATGGTTCCAAAAATAGATAAGAACTACCTAAGCATACCCCAATACTATTAAAATTGATCATAGCGTTCAAAAACAACTACAACAATCTAATCAAATCAATCAAACAATCTACAACCAACGGCCTACGTTGTGCGTTGGCCATCAGTGAGTGATTGAGTGAGTGAGTGAATGAGCTGAGTTATTCACTCACTCACTGATGGTCATTCAATCACTTTATTCATAAAGATATATTCTAATTGACATAGCAACAATACAATATAATTAAGTACCTGCGTATAATCGGCTCCAATGAAAGCTTGCTCCATTCCGACCCATAGTGTGATAGGGATCAACAACTGTTGGTTGGGCTTCTTCAACTGGTACGCAGTCGCAGACAGCAGCTGGATGCCGGTCAGCTCCTTTGAGGGGTCTGACTTCCTTTGCTTCTCACCATACCTAGATAAAAAATAGATATGTAAAGTCTGTGGTGCACAATTATGATAACATAATCAACCCATTATATTGCCACACTGCTGGGCACGGGTCTCCTCTCAAATGAGAGGGATTCGGCTATAGTCCACCACCGCTAGCCTAGTGCAGATTGGCAGACTTCACACGCCGTCGAGAAAATCTCTCAGGCATGCAGGTTTCCTCACGATGTTTTCCTTCCCCGTTTAAGCGCGTGATAATTAACTGTTAATTACGCGTATGACTTCGAAAACTAGACAGTCCAACGGTCATACCACTAGGCTATCACTGCTTGTACAATTATGATAAGCATGATATAAATCTAACTTACTCTCGTATTATAAAATTAATTTTAAAATATTATAAATAATATAACCATTATGTCTGTTGGTATCACTCAAACGCTAGACAGGGATGAAAGGATGTATATATTATATATGTATATAATTTTTTTTTCACATGCACATCCCTGTCACGAATCCCATGGCCGTAACTATTGGGCAAGGGAAGGCAAGAATTTAGATTTTCCGTTCTATATAATAAGGGGTGTGCCGATGTTCATCCACATTTTTTCTATTTAAGGTCCCATTTAATAGGCAGTGAGTCCATTGCTATTTACTGGGACCAAATCAAATAATGAACTGCTACTGATAATTTCTTACGAAAACCCGATAGATTCTGCTCCACCTGGGAATCGAACCCGGGATGGCACACTCGGTAGCAACGCTTGCGACCATTAGACGGATGAGGTACATAGTAGGCATATAAAAAATATATAATAGAAGGCTACAGAATAATAACAGTAAGTAATTCCATATCCACAGGCAATGAAAATCACAAAACCATGCTATTAAACGTGGTAAAAAAGTTGCAATTACGTTACGATGTAACTGGCTGATACTTGTGTGTTTCCGAAGGTTCCTTAGAATTTTAAATAAGCTTTAAATAAGTAAGTACAGTCAACATCAAATATACTAGAATCAACTACTAAAGAAATTAAACTTTAACCGAATGGGGTAAAATGAATGGTGTACATTCTAAAATATGTTTTCAATATCTACTTTAATTTCCTTAGTATTTAAGATCATTTTATTTTTTGTATTTTTTTTTATTTGACTGCACGTTTGGCGATCGGCTTCTACGCTAGGTACGTATTGTAGGTTCGTTCCTCTCACGGAACAAAATTCATAGACAGTTAGTTAGTTGTTCCGGCTCTTGGTGTTAAAAATTATGTTCATAAACGCACCCACGATACAGATCGTGGGTGCCTCACACTAGGATTTTCAGAGAGAAGTAAAACGTTGGTTTCAACAGTTTATAAGTATGTCCAGTTATAGTTGACGGTGACTGTACCTTATATAAAGGTATTGACATGATGGCGTCAGTACAAAAAAACAGCCGCGTCTTACGCCAAACCGTCTAATATCAATTTAAGTAACAAATGGTAACGTATAGCAAAAAACGAGACGACACTTGAACAAATTGTATTTAGGAAACACGGTAATAATAATACAGTAGTAGGTACAAACCCGACTATAATCATGGCATTTTTCAGCTTTTCAAATAAAATCTTACATTTTAATTTTGAATTTATTGAGCTGACGTCACATTTTAACGTCGCAATTTTGACAAATGTCAGTTCCACTCAATGTTTCCATTTTCGTGTCACTGCATCACGATAAGCCGAAAATAATGGAATGTGCGCATACTCTTGGGCTGACTTGATGGGATTGAATAATCATTTTCATCTGTCCTTACAGTACATCCTTAACTATGGTATCTCTAGATCTATACCAATATCCGTCAAAATTGGTTCAGCGATTTAGGCGCGAAAACGTAACAAACCGGCAGCCAAAGGTAAGCATTTATAACATTATGGATAACAGTAAGTTCGAGTAGTTTCAGTAAGACGAAAATTCGCCTTATTCTACATAGCTAGGTATGTAACTGCCAATAACAATACGAAATTTGTTTAGCACGCATTTGATCGATTATTACTTGTGTGTAACTATCAACTGTTATGGTACAACAATGAGACGAGCCTTGAATAGGAAAAAGATTAAATCGATGACTTGCGAATTGTGGCGGTTCTAAGTTCTGCCGTTATCATTTAGACCCCACTGGGCGTTTATCATTGCGTAGGCGTTGGAACTGTTGATGTTGAACACATAACTGTTGAATAAGATAAAGTTGTTATGTATCAATAGTACACAAGTACATTATTTACTTGATTTGGACTAGAGATTTAACTATATAGGTATGTCACAGAAATTTTAATTGGCTCTTATTTTCCACCAGACACTCTACACCATTTGCACACTACAGTGTTCGTGGAGTAAAACAAAGAATAAATTAAAACAAAACCCAAGCTACTTTCAATTATCTCTATTTACTATATTGGTTAAATACTAACAAATTAATAATCTATCTATACGAACAGTGGGTCGATGTTTGCTTCGTGTAATTATACTAAAATAATAAAATTGTAACAGGCCCATGTTTGTACACAGGAAAATTAGATATAAGAGAGGTCGGGCATAGTGGAATTGAAAAATTCCACTCACAATTGGAGCTCCTCGACTAGGGACCTTGCAGAAAATCGAAGCCAAATAACATAGCTCCATGCTATATTGTGTTCCTAAGGGTTAGCAAGGACGCCAGAGCTACGCGAGGAAGCGTTGTGTTGGCAGTGTGGAGGACCGGTGGTGTTTTGTTACCGCTGCTGCCATGCATGGCAGAATGTCTCCTATGCTGCCAGCCCAACTATTCCTCCTTAATTTACAGGGTTGGCAACGCGCGAGTGATAACCTTGGTGTTGCAAGCGTCCATAGGCTACGGTAATCGCTTACCATCAAGCGGGCCGTGTGCTTGTTTAAAAATATATATATTTATAAAGAATCTATAAAATATGTTAAGAAAACTCTGTCCGGTCCGTGAAGATATTAATCAGGTATTAGGTATCGATAGATCTAATGCTTTTTTTATAATCCTTTTCAAATTACAATTTAAAAAGATACCCTGAAAAAATTGAATAAGGTGGAGAAAATTGGCAAATTAGCAATCAAGTCACTGGGTGCCAAACATACGCTGATTGTGTTTTCGCATTCAAAAACTACGACAGATTTTGAGGAAATTGCGGTGATTTGATTACGATAATCGTACAATTCAAACGTCATTCATATCTTTAGTTTCACGAATATTGATTTAATATTCCTTATTTTACTTGGTAATGTGATTGGGATACTTAACTATATGTCGCTTTCGGATCGGATTGGGATTTTTGGGAACAACAGAACCCAAAACAATTATCTTTAGAAAATTTCTTTATTTTTCTGCATGCCTGTATTTTTGTATGTGTATCATGCAAATACTATTCCACGAAATTGGATGTTGTTTCCATAGTTATTATTCTGGAGGTCTAACTTAAAATCTGATGCATGTTTGATGTTGTTACGCCACCTAAAAGTGAGTTTAATAGTAACTAAATCCTTTTGGGATGCAAGTGAATCCACGGGCAATAGTAAGTGGGGTATATTAATAGTTACCTTGACAGTGGATCCACAAGGAGCGCCACCATCAGCACGGCTACGACGACACATGCGAGGTATATGGCACTGATCTCATATATCTCGCTGTCGGGCGGCCGGTGGAGGTTCTGGTTGTCATGGTGACCACCGCCGATCATGCAGAAGTTGGCGCCGCACGTCAGCACCGCCTTGCTTGTGTTCTCAGTCGTAACGCTCGCGTTGTGGACTCCCGAAGAGAACACTGCCGAAGAGAGGACGTTGCTGCATTTGTTAGCATATGTTAGAGCCCAAGTTAAGACTCCTGCCTGAAGTATTTTAGATTATTTAAACTTCTTTTATTTTAAATCAAGTCAAAAAATCTCGATTGTATTCCCTGTAGGGTAGGCAAAGATAAACTGTTGTGCACCGGCGGTTCACCAGTAAATTTTAAGCTCGATGTTATTGTGGGTGAACGTACTGCCGTTAACCGGGCTCGAATCCAAAGTGTTATTGAATTTATCTGAGAATTCCATATATTAATTTAATAACACTTTGTTCGATAACTAACGGTAACTGAACCCAACCCCTTACTTAGCAGTCACGCGTAAGGCCATTGGACTAATGAGGCAGTTGAGTATAATTAGGTAGTCAATAGGTAATGCGTAAAAATAAGCAGTGGGTACTGCAGGACTTACCTAAACTGGAGATCAAATTTCCCCAAAGCTCGGCCGTCTGCCAAGCAAGGAAGAAGAAGCCGAAGAATCGTACGATGATACCATCGACGGCTTGATCGGTAAGCTTCGCGTAGACGCTTCCCGCTTGCGTCAGGTACGTGGCCTTTGAGGTCCACATAGGTGCAGCTCCTAAGCCGACAACCACCCCCGCTGGCACGAGAGTGTAGAACGCCGGGTAGAACTGCGCCCCGATATATGGGGCATAGCACATCATGGATATACAGAGGGTCCATTTGACCGTTAGCCTCTTAATTAGGAATGTAGGTACAAATATACAAGACACGACGAGCGCCGCATAGATTGAACTCAGAGACACTGTTCCGAGACCGTCTGCGGCGTTTATCGAGGACTGCAAATTCGCAGTTCCTTGGAAGGCGGTGAATTGGATCATGAACGCTGCGCTGACAGCGGCAATGTTCTTTAGTATTCTCCATTTCTCGTTCCTGGACAATTTTACTTTTCCAGAGTTATAATTATCGTCCTCAGTGGGTAACGGTGGGGGTTTCACGATGTCATCGTTCGAGTCGCGGTCGTGTTGGTAGCCGTCGTTTTTGAATCCTGTTTTGATTGTGTACACGGAATCTTTATCCGGACGATCATCTTCACGTCCGCCGCCGTGCGTAGCCGTCATGCCGTGTTTCTCCTGTTGCCCTGAGAACAAAAAAAACATGTTTTTTTACAAAAATACCTATGTATTTTTATGATTTGCAGTTTTAGTTTAGTGAATATCGATAAGAAATGTTGTTTTTTCGTTTCAGAACGTTTGTTATCTGCATATAATCAACATTATTTTATAGCACTCGAGTTTATTGATATGCAGACAGCAGTTGGGGATTTTAAATAAAATGTATGTACATGTAGTATTTCTTAACGTAAAGTTGATTTGATATTCTTGAATTTTGAGTGTAAGTTTGAGAAACAAATATCACTTTAGCTGTTGTAATGAACAAAATGTTCAATTAATATTTTTTCAGTATAACTAAACAGGAAAAAAATGCGTGTCGTTTCTTAGAATTTAATTTGACATAAATATTGCTTCTTTTTGCGAGTCTAAACTACTAAATAGGGCACACGGATTAATCTCGCCTAATTATTACACTACAAAGCGTGTCTACAACGCCGGTTGGCGAAGTTTCATGTGACAATTACAATTTGATCCGCACTCAGCATCACAATGGACAACTTCGGCTGAGTACATATCACCCTATTGTTAGCTTGTTTCACAAAATGTTTCGTCATGACATAATCACCACGTTCGTGCCGAGTGCTCCACCTATCTTAAAAACAAAACTTCAAAACAACAGCTCTTTTTATTTGGTCGGCAGCGGGATGAGCCAAATTGCGATTTGTCGATACTGTTAACCTCGGAATGCAAGTTTATACCCTTTATTTTTAGATACTTGTCAACAGATGTCGTTACTTGGATGTACTGAGAGTGGTAAGGTGCCTAGGTGTTGCATAATACGGATGAGGTTCTTGGACCCAATACGTTTTTCCTCAATATCCTCTTGTAAGTATAACAATTCGTCTTAAGCGTGAAGAATCAAGAAAGTTGTCGTAGTCACCCGTCAATACAATTGTCAGCGCAGTTGCTATCGGTCACCGACACCAGGACGCTACAGTATGAATTATGAAAACAATGTATAGAGTTTACAAATATTCTCTTCTATAGCAGCGGTTATATTTCCAAATGCAAGTTTCTACAGATATCATTCATATTACGGCCTCTATTCTAGAATGTGTCACTTCCATCGTCGACTGTTCTTTCATAGGTATATACCTAATTAGTACGTTATTCAACTCAAGAATCAATTGTGAATCAAATGTCAGACTAGAATTTATCCTACCTTGGAACATTAAGGAAATATCTAGAAATCGCTTTTCTGAATTCTTTATATACTTAATTATTTTTAACCTCCATTAATTTGCCTGTTGCTATCTAAAATATTCTTTGTTAAGTCGTTCGCATTGAGTATATCTTATCGGGTAGTTGGTTATAGGTACCTATTTATATTATACTACTTTTATAGTTATTCGAATGCCGTGAGTATCTATCTACCTGCGCAGTTTCTTGGATTGTACTACGGTGGTATCAGGGCCAGCGAGTGCGCCAGCGCAGCAGAAGAAAGGAAAACCAAGATGGCGCGGGTGTCGCACTATGTATAATGGCGGCTTGGTTCGATTGGTGCAATGATAGCGTTTGGCTATTGGCTTCGATTCCCGCAAGGGTGCTCGGCGCAAATATTTACTACAAGGGATGGTGTTTAACTTCCTCGTCACAGTTTAGATAGGTACTCTAGTATAAAACCTACATTGTATTGAACCTGCAGAATTACTTGAATATTTAGAATTACTTTGAATCCAACATAATAATATACCTAACGAATTGATGACGCCGATTCACACTCTTATTAGGTATGGAACTCGTCTGACACGTTACGACATTTTTTTAAATATCGTACATCTCATTTCCATATTTCATGAATGTCGCATCTGCGTCCTTCCCTCTTAATATTATTCATACCCACGAAATTGAAATTTTAAATACAAGTTTATGCACTCCCATGGTCAAAGTTAACTTTGTAAGGGAAATGTTGAGATGTGAACAGGACAATATACCTAGGTACCTATTACCTACTGTTGTTTTTTAAATATAATTAATAAGGGTTGTACGCAATACTGATGTTGATATTTCTACCCAAATTTTGTCCATCAACATACTTTATTTTGAAAAAATACAAGTCTAATTTTGTTGTTTATGAGTACGCAGGATATAAATAGAAGATGTGCTTAAAATACCATCAAATAAATATGGTGCTCTATTACCCCAAAAAAGGCAGGAATTTAAAAACGGAGCTGCAAAACCAAGCTATACGGACTAATGTATTCTGAATTAGATAATACCTTTTGTAATAGAATTTTTATGTTGCCCGTGGTTTCACTTGCAACCCAAAAGGATTTACTTACTATAACTCAGCTTCCAGTTAGTGCATCAAGATGAACCATATACCAGATTTTAAGTTAGATCCCCAGCATTCGTGTAGTTTGACGTAATGCGCTTACAAACATACAGATAAGAATTAGCTTCTGTTGCTCTAATAAAGATCCCCCATATTAGTTTTTCTTTAATACCTATAATGTACAGACATGGGCCTGTTACAATTTTATTATATCTAAAGAACATATCTAACGATATAATCAGGCCACTAAATACTCAGCCATAAGTATTTGCAGTCAGGCAGTAGACGATGATGCCGAGGCGATGTTCGAGCCCCAAGACTCGAAATCGTTTTAAGGTTATATTATATTCAGATACAATTCTAAGCGTAAACGTACGTTACGATAATTTATGTCAAAATAAGATACAGATTGGTATAGAAAGCGTAAGTGTATACTTAGGTTCGTCTCTGAATATCGCCATATATTTTAAGCAATAAAACCGCATCATATCAAATCCGACAGAGTCTTACAACTTTGGGCTTCCGATATTTACATAAATACCAGAAAGGCTGCAATATTAATTCGAGTCTGGTGTGCGCAGCGCCACCAGCGCACATGTCGAAATGAGTGCACATGTATTCAGAGCATGTTGGAGACACCCAAATCGAATAGCTATCGAATGTCCCATTGTGCAACTTAATGGCTGCGTACAACGTCTGTGTTTGTTGTTAGATTTGTAACACGAGTTATTGTTACCAGTACTCATTGTCAGGTGGTTGTGCTGTACTGTAAACATGGCGTAGGTAACCGCTTGCAGAACACTAACAAACCGTATTATATAACTGAGCCAGTGTTTGGCCCATATAATATTTAAAAGCAAAAACTCACTGCCTGAATGTCATGTTTCAGATTTGACTTGTAACTTCATCCTATGATGTGGTTTACAAATCAATTCTGGTAACATTTCGGCTTCGGAAATTGGGAATATGGAAATATAATGTCATCTTTTGTTGTTGTTACAACATTCTTTTATTCTGCCACACACTATCTAGGTTCGCTGATTAAGGAAAGCTGAAGGATATACTGTTTATGGTTGTGGAGTAATTACTACAACGCTACTACTACTACTACGCTACAAGGACAGAAGCCTATTTGTAGCGTTACATTAATATGATGTCATTGAAAAATAAATTGATCAATTTGTTGATAGAACCTTTACGGGCCACTAGCTGTTTCCCACGGTTTCACTCGTACCCCAAACGACTTATTGAGACAAAAGGTGGTCTACGTCCTTCTCTAAACTCTTCTTCTCGGATATGTATCGGAGAAGAAGACTAATCGACTCCGATATGTATCCGAGAAGATATCTCGTTTTGTCGTTAAAAACTAAAATGTCAGGCAGACTTACTCGTCTTTCGTATTTATAATAATAATACATAACTAGTATGGATTCATTACCACAAGCACGTTTTTTAAGTTTTCACGCAATAATTACAAGTATAGTTGGATGGATAATAACCGGATTATCATTTTAATGAGTGTCTGTGTTCATTGTTCTATTGGAGTCTTCCCATCGCAGATTAGTTGCTGTATCTGTGAGTACCTGTCTACTACGTAATCACATGTGACTGATACGTGACTAATATATATGTATCCCTAATCATTGTTCCGCTTAAGTCGGAATTATTATTTTGAATTAAAGCAGTTCTACGACGGGTAAAGGGCTTTTAAAATATTGTATCTCGCTACTATGCACATTTATTTCTATATTCATAACTACGAGATTTTCATCAATCGCGCACTGGCTTTAGATTTTACGTAAAGAGTACACCATTTGTCGTATAATATTAAATATCTAGAAAAGCCGAAAACTGAACTGTCCACTTTCATATCAAGTTACGAATAATCTGACACAGTTATACTCGCCTAGCAGGTAGATTGAAATATAAATGTTACTTAATTAAACATTTTAATGGTTTAGTACACAAATACCTTTGTACATTTGCTGTAAAGCTAGGTATATGCTTTTAGAATGTTTTAGGAAAATTGGTTAAAATATTTGTAAATTGAAAAAGTCTTACGTAATTCGGGAAAAGTCAAAGAAAATTGAGCTTTAATTATTCCTACGCTTAGGAGGTTTTTAGACGATGTGTTTAGTCTGCCAAGCCGCACTAGGCCAGCGTGGTGGACTATTGCCTAACTGCTCGCGCTGTTAGGTCTGTAAAAATTAACATTATCTGTACCTACAGTGAAGAATACCTATACATAATATGTATACCTACCTAAAAAAGCGTATATAAATAGTAAATAATATTATATATCTTTATAGAAACGCTGACTTTCAAGAAAAAAAAAATATTTTTATTTTTTTATTATTATTTATTTAATTAAATGCACTGCAAATACATTTTTATATACGCTCCAGAAAATAATTATATATCGGCTTAGTGATCCTAAACGCGACTACTGAGTAGAGATCCTGGGTTCAATTCCCAGGTCGAGCAAAATTTTATTCGGCTTTTCTATGAAATTCTCAGTAACAGGTTGGAGTTGGAATCGCAAATTCCAAGGATTTGTGCCGGGCTAACGGAAATAGGATCACTCCCTATCACGGGGCCTACACATACCGGCGAACTGTGGGTGTACATTAGATCGCCTCTGCCTTCGGGGAATACAGGTGTGATGGTATGTTTATGTTTATGACAAATAGTTTTTAATGTATGCACGGAGCGAGGTTTGCCGGCACGATCATTGCTTTATGAGCATACAATCGTCTGAAATGTCCTGATTCAAACAAAAAATATCGGACTAGGATCTACTCAATAGCTATAATAGTAGCTGCTAACAGAAGTGGAGACTAACAAAATATATTAACTTCATCTGTGCAATTGCAAACAATTATATCATTTTGCTAAGGGTTAGTGTAGGCAGATCCGGCGATAATTGGTAAATATTTTTTTTTATTAAAATAAAAATTAACCTTATCGTATTCAGTAATTAAACTGCGTCATTAGTCTAGTGGTCCTTAGCGCGACTACCATTCTAGCGCTCTTCGAAAGTTTTCAGTAGGAGCTCGGAGATTGGATTTGTGCCCGGTTAATGACTCGGCTCCTATTACATGGGACCTAAACATACCGACGAACTGTGGGTACAGGTACATTAGTAAATCTCTGCCTAATCCTTCAGGGAATAGAGGCGTCATGATGTGATATGCTTCATATTCAAATAAAAATGAAAAGCAGGAATCAACTGTTCTCATATTTCCATTTAAACGGGTTTGACAACAATTTTCGAAAATTTCACTAAAGCTCAAGATGACATTGTCTAAGATACATTGGTTTTAAAAATGAAATTAATACTTGGTTGTGGTCGACCAATTTGTGGCCGACTTTGCATGACACTTCCGACCCGTCATGTTATAGAAAATTAGTGCTCAGATTGATGGCTCAACATGAAATTTAAAAAAGGAAATAAAGAGCCTTCCTAATAATAGGATCTTCATCAAGAATAGGTACAAACATTTCAAATATTTACGTACAATATTTCTTGCAAGCTTCGCAAAATCTGAGAATATTTGAAGTGTAGTGTGTCCTACGCACTAGAATAGCCTCCTAAATGATAATGCAAGGCAATGTGTCGACACTGCATACCACGGCAATGCTGTCAGCATAAGACGTGAGATAAAAAAATGTTGCCCACACCTAACAGCATGATTATATTTCCCTGGGTGGACACGTACCAAGATTAGGCTGACAAAATAATAACAAATACACGTGTTATAATGGCCGAGGAAATACTCTTCTGAAGTACCTGTCTGACGGTAGTTATTGATAATTTTTACCATACATTTTCCTTATTTTCATAGTTCCAAGTACTGGTTTATTATTTGTGCTCAATAGATACCTAGAAATATTACCATAGGAAGGAAAGCTAATGTTTATACGCATACACTTAAAGCGTTAAGAAACTTTTTTCTTAATTATGATTGTAATACTTAAGTGATTACAAGATCATCAGTGATTGTTTCATTACTTTTATAAATGATACTTGAAAACAGACCTTTATTGCTCCCATAGATCATTGAACTTGTGAAAACAATGCTTATTCTATATATAGACGTAACGACCACTGATAACAAAGGCTTATTTCCAGAATTAAGCTAGCAAAAACAGTAACCTACGTATTACAGGGGCACTTTACGTGGTGATTCCCACGCGCACAAAACGTGCGCATCATTCAGATGTTCGTCAATTTTCACTTCCGTTGCTTCCACCCCGTCATCGTTTCATAATGAGGTTTTTCAAGGCTAACCACGAAATTGCCCCCTGTCATGATCACATAATACAGCTTTTAAAGTGCCATTGTTGAACGTATCTACTATTGTTAAGCGCGTGATTTTAACGGACACTTGATTCCGTCTCTCATCAGATCGACGGCAGTGCCATGAATGACAACTGTTGGTTTTTATGACACTATGGCAATTAGAGAGTTATGATCACGCAATATTGTAAAAATACTCGATATTTAAGTACATATTTCGTGGATATTTTCTTACCAATTTTTGGCAATGGCAATTTTTTTTTCTATATCCCAATGTTCTAGGTTCCATCTACAACTCTTTAAATATTTTCTATCGACATTCTTATGTATGAAAAACTGTAAACTGCATCGCATTATAATCGATTGTCACGGCGTTTATCGATATTCGATCAAGTTCAAGTCGAAGTAATCACGTTGATGTGAATTTTGTCGGTGCCAATCGATTATCGCCAGATTCAAGACTGCATTCATTATTGTTTATAAGTAATTACAAATTGCGTTAATAATGATCATAACGGCGTAGCTAATATAAATCATTAGTAAAGTCCAGCCTTCATTGAAAGACTTTTGTCCATTTGAAACGACCTCCACTTTAGCATCAAGGAGTGCATTTACATAATTATTAAATTGAAAGTGATTAAGTTTCTTTTATTCTCTTATTTACGAGTAACGACGACATTGTTGAATGAGGTCGGCATGTAAATTTGCATTTCATGGTGTTTGGGAAAAATTGCGCCGAGTGAAACTGAATATGGGCAGCATACTATAACCTCATCTTTGGAAATGTTATTAAATTCTTGTTGTTTTTTGGATACTACTTAGTCAATTATATGGATAGAGGAATATTTATCCCATAACCACACAATTTACTAAGTACCTTAAATAATCATGTTCATGACATTGTATCTATTGACGCATTGCACGTTCTGTCCTTTACACGTTACTCAAAATAAGCATATCCAAGGTCTGATAGTTTGTTAATAAATTTTTGTTTACGCGGAAACATTTAAATAATATGCTGCATCCTACAACTGTTTAGTTAGGTAATTATTTTCATATATTATTCATTTGCTTCGCTCCAGTAAATAATCGTATAATCGTAATCACAAGCATTACATATTTTAATAATGATATAATAACATTCGTAACTACATATTCTGTTTGTTTTTCGTTATCTGTATTATTAAAATAAGGGACATCCCTCTTTTCTAAATACCTACCTTGTGTGCCTAATTAACACGGATTCGTTGAGTAATACCTACGCTGATAAATCTATCTGCAGGTTGCGGTTGCCGACCCCAATATAGTTGGGGAAATGCCGAGAGATGTTTGTGTTACTTATTCAATTAAAAATAACAATTCGACTTCATGAGGTACACGTGCCAATATACGGTCCATGTACCTGCAGCGTATTCATTCTGAACGTTGTTTAAAAGATTATTTTCAACTTCAATTGTTTTTATTACGTTACAGTACACCATCACGATGCCGTTAAGCAGGGTATCCACATTGTTCGCGAACCAACTGTGCTCACATCTCCATATGAAACAAGTAAAGAACAGACTGAGATCTCCTTTGTGTTCGCCCAAAAACCGCCAACGACTGGAGCGCTGAACGTTGCACGCTCCAGGAGTGCGAACTACTATCATATGGAACAGTTGCAGGAGCGTGGGGCGCAAGAGGTTCGCGATCGTAATGGATACGCGGCTTTAGACGCGACAAAGAGAATATTTTTTATTAAAAATGGATTTTTCTGTCAAATGTTTTTTGTTATTAAATATACTATAATAATTTATTATTTTGTTTGTAAAGCTGTTATTTTGATATTTTATTATACTCGTATTGAATATTAATCAATATTATACTTCAGTTTTATTTATTTTGAAGGTCGGTTTTCGATTTATAACATAGCTAGTGAGCTTGAAGTCTCGATGTAACTTTCAAAACGTAAATTAATAATGTATTGGTTTTTAATTAATTATCAAGAACCTTGTCTGTAGTACGGACAAGGCAGAGTTAGCATGGTTAGTGTACATTCTGTTCTGTCTATCTGTATCCATAAGTTCCATAACTATACTTTTCTGTTATTCTATTGGCTATTTTATCTACTACTTATAACTCTATAATACACAAATCAAAGTGCGATTTTAAGTTTATAGCCAAAATAAAATTGTTTCCGACAGCATTACACTATACATATTGCAAGTAAAGTCAAGAAGGTAGGTAGACTAATTGCAATTATTCGGACTAGTCGACCAAGAGGATGTTATATATTTAGTATCGATAGCGATAATAATTATGCATTACAACTTTTTGAAATATTTGGAAATCTCATTTTATATTGAATAAACTTGTAGAAATAAAGTTAAGTAAATTTAAAAAAACCCTCGCGGCATCGGGTCATGGTTACTATGTTTTTGCAATATCATTGACGTAACAGGATACCAAATTACAAATCGATCAGACCTGTGAAAGTTGCTCACATCCCTTCATGAACTAAAGAATTGCTGTTAATCTTCAAACGGCTGGCTAGATTTCTTAAATCATAGCCAAGAACACTTTAAATCAAGTTACTTTTCAAGTAAAAAACGGAACTGTCCATGGGAGCTACGATGCCGATATACACGTTAAAAATATAACACCCCGCTTTTTTTCGCAAAAGTTGTCCATTAGATAGTTACTTTAATCACCTTTCGGATTACCATACCATCTCACAACCCTATAAAAAATCGTTAACTAGTTATTCAAATTTGAAGGATGACTAGAATACCTAGAGCAATTTTTCTATTTTATGTCCCGGAAATAGAGGCATATTATCGTACATTAGGTACGCGATGCTGTATTAATTGGTGGCCAAGGTCGAAATACAATGGGCATGGCCGGCGCGGGCGCAACAATTGTATACGCAACACCACTGCCTTCTGCTTGGAAAAAAAACAATCGGTGTGAATCGTTGACGTTTAACTCACACGTGACATTTTAAACGCAGTACTATGCCAGCACGATTCGCTTGGTATGTACCCTGAACTTTTAACCCCAGCGCATCACAGCTTTGGCAATACCTCTAATAGCGTTTATTTAGCATCAGCTATGTGTTTTCCAACTACGGCACTATGTCTACACTATTCTAATAGCCCCAGTGCTATTTCTGCTAACAATGTCTAGGCACTGAGTGTTTCCTTGTGATAATCTATGGTTGTTTGCAAACATTCGCGTGTACCAACCATATCTGTTGTGTTTATTTTAGAAGCATTACGCTAGAAGGATAAAATAAGATTTTAGGTGCGGATCAATGAAGGTTAATAGGGTGCTTGACTGCTGTTTGATTTATTCAAAATAATAAGCTTTTAAAAACATAATTAATTATAATTTGTATAGTGAACAAAATAATTTAAAGCGACAAAACAAAATAATTTAATTTATATTTCAAAGTTTTTGATGGTGATTGAGATGCTCTGTCTCTTTCCTGTAAATTATTTGATTGTATATTTTGTATGGTGCACAGAATACTCGACGTCACATCAGTGACGTAGGTAGGTGGACAAAGGCCCCGGTGCATAGAAAAAAAAACGAGCAATTCTTATTTTTTTTTAATGTTAAGGCAAAACTTGTGAGCAGATTCCAGCCTTTCTAGTTTCAGGAACTCACTACTCATTTCTTTTTAAAGCTTAGAGGGCCCTCTAAACTCTGGAGCTCTGGTGTACTGCAACACGTGGCCCTACGATAGTTACGCCACGGCGTCACATGCTCCTATAGTGCGCTCTCTGTCTATAATTACATTTAAATGTCTTTTAATATCATTATTTTTGGACTAATTTTAATTTTATTTTTGTTTATCGGCTTTATTATGATCATCTTTTTCATTAGGTCATAAAAAAACAGTCATCTAGCCTTATTTATTACCTACCTACATATTATACAAATGTAAAGAACCTATTAATATGATTTTTCACGCAGAAATACGTCTTCAACTCAAACATGGTTAAGTTTTAAGTGCTAAGGTTTATACCGTTCTAGAAGTTTTAACGGGGATCTAGGCCAGTCAGTGGTTGATCACGAGATCCTCAGCTTCCATTGGAGTTCACAATCAATTTGGTCACGCGATAATCTTGTCATTTTATTTCACATCATTATTTTTTTTTATAAAACGTTGTCATTCAATAACCAATCATGGAAATGTTAGTTGGCGTTTTAATGCGTTTTGTTGAAAAATTACGTGGAAAATGTACCTATTTCTTATGTAATATTTATCGTTTTACTAATTTCTGGCCGTGACTTGGTCTGCGTGAACTTCAGAATTGCATCCGACCTGGATAAAAAGTAGCCTATAGCACATAGGCTACTTTTTACAAGTACTTTTACTTTTTTACAGACAGATCTCTGTACCAAATTTTATCCAGACCCGTTCAGGCGTTCTGCCGTGATTGAATAAAAATGCTCATGCTCTCAAACTTTCAAGTCTAATATTAAATAGTATTGCTTACAATTGTGAGTATTCTTGACATGTTTGCTTAGTATTACAGTTTTTTTTAGGTTACGCCAGTCTCTCCATTCCTGCGATCTTCGAATCTTAGCCTTGATGGTTACCATGTAATCAGCCCATGTCGCCGCTGGGCGACGGATAATCGGAAATTCCTTTTTCTGTCCGCAGTGCCAGCAAATTAGGTACCCTTCCAGATTCTGGCTCTCACATGACTAAACACAGTGAATCTTTTGCAGCCGGTTTTACATGTAAGGACAGTACCTAGCTTGGCGGATTCTTAGATCGTATCACTGCAATAAACTAAAATGTTGATATATTCTACGTATTTAAAAAAAAACTTACTAGCGATGTGGGTCGCACATTATATTCATTATTATTCTTGTTAACCCCTTGTGCTAAGCTAAATGCTTGTTTTACGAGTGGGATCACGTCGGTAGTGTAATGGGTGGGTTTGGAACCGACAACCACATGATCGCGAGTCCGACGCCCTAACCATTAGGCTACCGCCGCTACTTACTGTTATATTCTAAAAAACCTGTTACATAGTTCTATTCTAAAGACTAAATATGACTCACTCTCCAAATCTGCGGAACTAGAATTCGGCCAAACTTGAAAATTGTTAAAGGAAGGTTTATCAAAATTTGAGGTCGGCCAAGAAAGTAACTTTTACGCAAGCGAATATACGAAAACAGTACCATCTTAAATAAATTTATTAAAAACCAAATTCAAAGATTTAAAGAGAGGTAGGGCATAGTGAAACCGAATAATTCCACTCACAATTCGAGCTGCCCGACTGGGGAAGTACCTCCACATTGCAGAAAATCTTAGCCAAATAACATAGCTTCGTGCTATGTTGTGTTCCTAACAGTGAGCAAGGCCATCAGTGCTCCGCGAGGAAGTGTTATGTTGGCAGTGGGGCAGACCGGTGGTGTTTTGTTACCGCCGCTGTTATGCATGGCAGCATATCTCCTATGCTGCCAGCCCAACTATATCTACTACTAGCAACGCGCGAGTGTTGCAAGCGTTCATAGGCTACGGTAACCGCTTACCTTCAGGCGGGCCGTATGCTTGTTTGCCACCTTAACGGTATAAAAAAAATATTTTTTTTAACTTCTGATCTTACCTGTTTTACTTATTTATATTTCTTAGTAACGATAAATTATCAAGAATCTTGTTAATTCAGTCAGTTACTCATTTCTGATTTAACATAGGTATTATATATTACAGGTTTTCTGTTAGATTTTTATCCGTGTTCCAAATCCTTATCGACAAAGATAAATTGCAAACATTTTCTTTACCCAAATTCATTTGTCACAAGGCTGGTTTTAAATTCAAATCTAATCTACTTACAATAATTTCTTGATCATTTTCAAGTTTTTTTTTTATTTTTGTTAAGGAATGAGAAACAGTTGCGCACTATAAATTTACGTATTTTTTTGTTATGCTGAAATTCACAAATGAGTAATCAACATAATTCTCAGTGAATGATGTTGTTACTCATTTCACATTTGTACGGTAGTGATTACTTAAATAAGATTTTTTAAATAAACCGAGCGGAGACGTAGTATTGCATTAATTATGTGGAGTTTTCTACTATTACTCGCTGTGTACATTGTCGATAACAAACTTTTTGATCCATTCTTCTGACATATTGAAATGATTAGCTAGCACAAGAACATTGAACACTTCATAATGACAAAAATATCATCATACCATCACGCTTATATTCCCCGAAGGGTTAGGTATGCTAATGTACACCCACACATCGCCGGTATGTTTAGGTCCCGGACGATATGACTTATTGCAATGAACCGGACACAAATCGAAACCAAACCATATTTTTTTATAAAAACCCAATAATACTTTGTTCGACTTGGGAATCAACCCCAGGACCTCTAGCGTAGTAGTCGCGCTTGGAACCACTAGATGAATGATGCAGTCATGAAAAAAAAACTTGATTAAAAATTTATAGCCAACGCTTTGGTTGTGTGGAGTATCAGTATCGGCTTATGCCACCGCAGATAAAATTTAAATGATTCCGCTAGTATTGTATTCTCGTCCAATATCTATAAGGTTTAGTTTTTATACGTGACGTGTTTCATTCAAAGGAATGTATAGCGACAAATAGTTTTTCTTGTATTATATTTCCGCGGTAAGTAATGCGAGGCGTGGGCATTCTTGTACTTGTTAATTTATTATTTATTGAATGCGATTGGCTGTAACATTTAGATTGCAAATCTTTACGGTTATTTATGACTAGATATCGCTGGAGGCTTCGTTCGTAGAGACTCGAGCAGGCACGCTCAGGCGCAGCTATTTTGAGCAGATTTACTGCTTATGTTTATTATTGTTCCAAGAATTTGGTATTAAAGACATAAATTCGAAAGCGAGTTTGTGACTTACGTTTTCATGGCCAAGTCACAACTGATTGTGAATAAATTTAATAAGAATTGGATAGGTACATGTAGGGTTCCCATCACCATGACGAATATAGAACTGTATCAGGGATTCCAACATATTATACAATTACAAAGATTTAAAGTAAGGTAATGAACGCTAGAAGTTTTACTTATCATTAATTTTATTTCGTTTACATACATGCAAATTTACAGAACAAAGAATTCCTTTAATTTTTTAATCGATTTCATCAACTCATTTAAATTAATTGGTTTAGTTTTATTTTACTAACGACGTTGAATTACTTTCATGTTTCGAGAAAATTAAAAGAAACTAGAATTAAGCGAAAGCAGTTTGCAGCACTTTTGTTTTCTAGGCTTGAGTTCTTAATTTATTACTTTATTTTGGTGAAGGCATATGTTGCATTTGCAAGTGACATGAATAAAACATATACCTGCTTAAGAACAACGGTATTCTTGTTCTGTATTTCTTAGTTTTAATAAAATGCCCGTTTAATTAACCAAATTATCACAAAGATCGATTATACTTAATATAATGTTACCCAAAGTTATAGATTGCAAGTAATCAAGCATATAATTCAAGCAATAATCTCATTATACTTTATATTAAATAAATTGCTTAATAATCACGTAATAGATTTCTCTAATTAAAGCCCGCTTGTAATATCTTATTATAAACAAGAAAGCTGTATAAACGGACAAGAGTGGCACTTAGATAGCAATGTACTAAATCAAGTGCAATATCTGATATATATTCAAGACGCGTACGTTGTTGGCAATTTTCAAGACAATTTTAGTATTCAACAGTGTATTTATATGTAGTGGGGCTGTAAGTAATCGTTGCAAACGGTATGGAATCTGAAATAAGTTTGTCAGCCACATCACGCTATGTTATGGTTAATACTTTGAGACAATTAATCCGGCGGCTCATGCCGGTTGCGACCGGATAAAACTAATGCGGTACGGTTGATCAGGACAAAGTCGGTTTTATGACCGAGTCATTGATCCCACATGTGCACAAACAACTGAACACTTGGGTGGCAAACCCATGCTTGATTAGAGACGCGAAAGAATTCTAAAGAACCTTCAATGAAAATTACGGTTGTTGCCGTATACCTACCATGAAATGTTGGGTATCGTATCGTATCGCCGATATGGCCGGCCTACGCGCAATCATTTTTATAATTAAATCCCCTTGTGTATTTTATAACAGAATAAGTAGAAAATTCCATAAAATATCTGTAATCACAATCGAATAAAATTGCTATTAAAAATGAATGATTTTAAGAACATATTATTATTTTTTGATTCGATTAAAGTTGAGTCAATCATGTTTTGACGTCCCTATACACTGATATCTTAAATTTTTAATTGAAATAAATACATATAAACGTAAACTAAGATTTTCTTGCCGAATAATTGATTTTTTCCCGTAACCCCATTGCTTTTAATAGGGTTACGCGCGCCTATTGCCATTAACCGGGCATAAATCTAACCTCTGCGCAGCTCATCAAAAATTCATGGAGACCTAAACGACGAAACCAATTAGGCAGACTGAGTTGATTTCCAATCGTATTTTCTTTTATATATAGATTTATGATTTCTGTTTTATTTGTTTGCCAATCATCTATGAATTTGTTGGGTGTTTATTTAAGGAGTGGCCACGGTTTTAGAGACGTGTCTGACGCGTGCTGAGGACTGAGACTTGTCCATGACTTTCGTTGTGGCGTAATATTTTAGCGATGTTAGCGTCTCGACGAGGTTATTCTATAAGTATCTACATTCATTAAAAGCGATTGTCTCAAACAATTCGATTAAGTAAGTAACTTAAAAAAAAGCACATTCTACTTCATAGCTTGTAATTTATAGCTATAACTTGTCAGCTTTCGAATGACATAGGCTTTTGACTTAAAAAGTTTACCATATAAGATGACCAGTTTAAAAAATGAATAAAAAAGAAAATACATAATTAAAGGAGGATTAGGTGCTCAACATCACTACATTAAAATAAGATTAAGTAATCGTAAATATGCATTCAAAATTAATTAAATTGCCAAAAAAAAACCAAAAAATATTTGGTTTATTTATGTTTTATGATGATATATGACTTATGCTGGTGCTGGCTTTATAGATCCGTCCTATTTGGCACTGAACACCATTTTTAACCCTTAAAATAACAACAATTTTATAAGAAGTGTTTAAACACGTTGTTTTAATTGGCAACAAACACGCTACGTAGTCGTAAAACGATGATAATGAATAATATTATACATCAATTTGGAATAGTTTTTTGTTGAAACCATCAGTTATATAATTATATTTTCTATACAGTACGGGTGTAAGTAAGTATGTAATATACCTATCAAGTATAGAAAAAAACATATACTCAATATTAAACATCTGTAAAAAAAAGTTGTCGCGGAAGCATACTTGTATTGAAATCAATTGGCTGTTAAAATAGTATGCATGAGATGTATTCGTGTTGTATGTGTTCATAAATTCAATGAATTCTACATAAGCTGACATTGGTAATATTGATTTATTTGTATATATTACACATAGTGCAGATATACACCATATAGACATGGTAGGTATGTTAAAATACCCTGTCCGATCCGAAAGGGGCACATAGGTATCCCAATAATATTACCAAATAAAATAAAATCATTAAATATTAATGAAAGTAACATACCATCACTCACGACTGTGTTCCCCGAAGGGTGCGGAGGTGTACTAATGTACATCCACAGTTGAGTTCGCTGGTATGTTTTGCAATTAACCGGGCATAAATCCCAAATTTCGTGCTACTACTGGGAATTTCATTGAAAAAACCAATAATACTTTGCTTGACCTGGGAATCGAACTCAGGACCTCGAGCGTAGTAGTCGCGCTCAAGAACACTAGACTAACGAGGCATATGAGATAGGTATTATAGAAAAAATAATATCTTGTAATGGTCTTTATAGAATATTCATTTGTATGTCACACAGACAGACAAATGGACGCTTATCTCATAAAACGGCAATCATTCAACAACACGTTTGGCGTACCGGCTGAGCGATCGGCCTCTTTCGGTTACATGTTATGGGTTCGATTCCCGCACGGAGTTGTTCCGGGTCTGGGTGTTTGTGTAAGTGATAATTTGTATTTGTGAAATGCACCCACAATACAGGAGAAATTCCTAGTGTGTGCAACGATTTTAAAAAACCTTCTTCTTAAATATCTCCTACGCAAAGACATCGGTCAGTTACAATTTAAAAAAACATTATGTAGCATAATTAAAGAACCAATAAAACCATACTTCCATTAATCTTGAATCTATACAAATAAATAACAGACCCTAACATAATAATTATTAAATAAACATGTTTTATTTTAATTTGTTTTTTAATTGATTATTCGGAGTTTTTGTACACACGTGCCTGGCCATTTTTAACGTGATTCGATTATATATGACGTTGATAACTTCTCAGAATCAGTAAAGAAACACGAGATTCTGTATGCAATAATTATATTTTTGATTTCTGTAAATTTTATAGGGTGATGGTATAATTATCATATTAGCCAAACGACGTCTATTGCTGAACAACCTCCCCCAAAGACTGATTACGTAAACATATTTTTTGCGAGTTCAAATATATCATTGGGTCACAGAATAAACCAAGTAAGGGGTATTAAGTATTTTATAGTGATAAATAAAGATATGATATAGTAATATATGATTCATTGTAGGTATTTTCCTGTAGTATTTGAAGCTATTTAGTATTTAGCCAAAATGCTGAAAATCCTCTTAGGTATATTCCATCCGTTATCTTAATGGAAAATACTTATATTAATGGTTAGTAATCGGTGTTTTTAATAAAAAACAAAGAGTGCTCGTGTATTACATGTGTGCGCGTAGTATTACATGTATTTACACACACCTATACACAGATACCTTCATACTTATACATACTAATAGCTACATGCACAGTTCACCGCAATGTTTAGGTCCTATCCTATGTAGGTAATAGGGGGCGACCGGCATAAATCCAACGCTGTTACTGAGACCTCTAGCGTAGCCGTCGCGGTTACGACTAGTAACTAAAAAAGGTATTACAAAATGAACTGTATTTTAGAATCATGAAGGAAAGTTTTACAGTGAAAAAGACCTATCTTAATGTTCCCAAAAGGTCGGATATCTGCCCCCAGTGGGTTATTCCCATGGCAATGCGCCACCGAGGCATGGCGAGCTCACATAACTTCGGTAGACATCACAGAATGATTTCGCAAGTATACCATGGTGTGTCGCTGTGTTTTCCCGAGTAGCTAAATAATGTGCTGCCTGCCACATTTTACGCGCAAAGCATTTTGCAACAGCGCTGACTGCGGCTTGATGATTATATTATTATCTACTACTTATTTGAGTTCTAATAGAAGCTGCAGGCAAAGTATTCATTATGGCTCATAATGCTTTGCTATAATTGAAAATATAGTCAGAGACAGAATATTTTGGCATTTGTAATTAATAAAAAGAATTATATATTTTCAAAATTGTAAAATTTTTATATATACATTTCCTGCCTCGTAAAGTCGTATTTTCAATTTTAGGGGATGACCGCTTTTATTAGGCGTCATAATGCTTTGCTTGCTTTATTAGTTGAGATACGGTAGGACACAAGTTGTTTGGGCATTAATTAAATATATATATATTTCTGAAATTTTGTTTTTTCTTTGACTTCACGCCAAAAAAGGGACATACATAAATAACTTTCCAGTCAGCACCCAAAGTAAAGTCGTATTTTCAACTTGGGGTATTAAGACTAAGCTGCACATACGAATTTTAAGCGAACTTACACTTGATTCTGAGAGGACTACTTACCACATTAATGCCAATCTTGTACTTTAAATAATCTGACAATTAGACAGTTAGGTAGACAAACAGAAACCGAGGTGATATCTCAAGTATTTTATATTTACAATTTTGGCTATATTTTGAAAAATACACCGTAGGCACAAGATGCGTCCCGCTGACGTCAGTAGTCGAGTATTACGAGTTTGTGTTGCATAAAAGGGTCATACCTAATTTGATATTTCAACTAGACCTCGAATGAATTCATAGTTCAATGCAGTTTGCATATTAAGTAGTTTGGCAATGTTAGTAAACATTAAACTACCTTTCATACCATACTAATATATTTTAATCATTGAGTAATTTTGCTTCAGTTATTTTATTACGGTTCACAGTATCCAGCGATTCCTGTTCTTTGACTAATTACTTCTAGGACTTTGATCCTGATATTTATCAACATAGAGGTTGTCTATATAGAACAGAACTAAACAGGTCGTTGATAAATGTATTGATATCGTATTCTGTCTTCGTTTTGAATGTATGTAGATTGATTTGACCAACAAGATAGTCTTGAAATAAAATAGCCTCCATCAAAATAAACACAACTTTGTGTTACATACATTTTTCATAATCGTTTCGCAAATTTTGTTAGCAGAAAGTTTGATGGTTTGGGAGTCATCTGTCTATAGTGACAGCTCCCAAAAGAATGAACTAATTTCAAAGTATTTTTTCTGATTTATTCTGTTTTCATAGTAAATAGCCTAAAAGTACAACATTTCTTTCATGCCAGGCAATTGCATATTTGAACAAGTTTCAAATTAACCATTTAATTAACAAGTAAATATTTCTATTGGTTCCGTTCGTGACTTGTCCTAGGTAGTTTAAACGTTAGTCAATGGCTTAGGATTGTTTATGAGACATCAATTTGCTAATTCTGGATTACCCGTTCCATAGTTTTCTCTTTATCAAATAAATACGCAGGCCTGTATTAGGATTTTTATAAATTTATCTCTGTTACTCGTATAACCACCAAAAACAGGATATGTGAAACTCTATGTACAAATAAAATATACTGAGAAGTCATTGACAATTATTTTAATTAAATTTTTAGAATTTCGAACTATTTATATTTACACTTATTTAGTATTGGGTTTAAATGTAACATAGCCGAGTTTTTATTTGAGTCAAAACACATTCATAGATTAAAGCATCTTTTCATTTGAAATGTAGATATTTTATATTAATATATTAAAATTATAATTAATCTTTATTTGCCACCTTAAAATAAAGATTAACTCTATCACGGAAACTGTTTAAGAATATAAATAATTGCATATGAGTGGAAAAACCATAATAGTTTTTTGAAATAAAAATACGGATTTTAAATACAACAGCTACCTACTTAATTTATTTTTATAACAATATTTTTGGTGCTTGTCTTTGGAGGGAGTCCCAACTGTCAATTACTCCATAAAGTCTCCGGGCCAATAAAACATACAGGACACCACCAAAGCTGGTGTCACTGGTGGCACAAAAGCAATAATGCATATATAAATTAGTTTTATGAATGAGGGACAAAACATCAGTGTGCCAACCAAAAAAAAATATATATAAGCATATCACGTCGTATAAGACTAGCCTACCCCTTACAAACTAATACCCTGTATATTGATAGCTTTTGTAGACACGTATGGTAGATGTCACATAAACCTGGAAAGAAATTTCATAAAGAACTTACCTATACGGACCGTCGTATCAAAACCATGGCATCATGGAATAAGCATGTAACTATACAATACATTTGATAGTACAGTAAACCATCAACTATTAAGAGAAGTAAGGTGTTTCAAAAATCCGCACACGCTGCCTTTTATTGTGTTTATCATCATACTGTTTTGAACCGAAAAAAATCTACAAAGACTGTAAAAGCAACTATAGGAAAACAAACAAAAGTCAAGTTGTGACTTTCCAAGTAAGTGAAATGTTTACTACATATTTTTGTCGCAGCTACTCTAATAAGAATTTTTTAATACCTCAATGGTATTTATGACACGATTTCTTATCTATACTTATAATAAATCTGTAGAGAGGTCAATTCTGTACATGAAATATATTTCCAAAATAACTATCAGCGGGTGATTAGTGATCGATACTGATGCCAAAAATGCAATCAGTAAAATTTTTGTCTGTCTGTCTGTCTGTCTGTCTGTCTGTCTGTCTGTCTGTCTGTCTGTCTGTCTGTCTGTCTGTATGTTCTTTATAGAAACAAAAACCACTCGACGGATTTCAACGAAACTTGGTACAATTGTTCTTCATACTCCTGGGCAGGTTATAGTATACTTTTCATCATGCTACGATCAATAGGAGCAGAGCAGTGAAGGGAAATGTTGGGAAAACAGGAGAACTTACTCCATTTTTTAAGTTTCCGTCGCGTGTGCAGCCTTAATGGTTAAAGCTACACAGAAATCATGTATGACGGAAATGTTCTCCTTAAAATTATATAAAAAATATTCCACGACAGCAAATGTCTATCTTTTATGGTTGACTCACAATAACACGTGTAACTCCCGATAGCTTAGCAGTTCGGAGCTTTCTGATTATATTTGTCTGCTCTTACGTTAGGTGACTGACTGACTGACATAGTGATCTATCAACGCACAGCCCAAACCACAGGTTATAGTGTACTTTTCATCACGCTACGATCAATAGAAGCAGAGCAGTGAAGGGAAATGTTGGGAAAATGAGTGATTCATGGGAAAGGTTTCAAACTATCAATGTATATATCATCACGCTACAACCCTTAGGAACGGGGCAACGCAGGTGAAACCACGGGCGAAGAACTAGGGAACAAAGTAACTATTCCACGCGGACGAAGTCGCTGGCAAAAGCTAGTACATACATAAATGTGTACAATAAATAATAATAGGCATCGACACGTAATTAAAATGTAATTGTGTGTCAATCATGTGAGCTGATACATTATGTCGTGTGGGTAATCAACCACTAACTACGATCAATTAGAGAAGATGTAGGTATGTATTTTAACATTTTTTCCTTAAATCTCATGAATGGAACACGTCATTAACAACTGTGGTCAGATAACGTTTGCACGTATGCGATAAAAGTTAGAGTTTAAAATTGTCTGTGTGCTAAGTATAGACAGTGCCACAAGTAATACTTACGTATTCTATTTTTAAATTAGTACTTTCTTGTAAGTTCTTTTTATACAAGTAGTCCGCGAGGCAGTACCTAGTCGGTGACTAGTTTTTCTAGTTTCCTATTACACGGGCGAGTGAATAAGATATTCCAGGCGCTTTTACGGCAAAAACCACTTTTATTTTTAGTTCAACACATCGAACCTGTCGACCTCTGTTGAGGACAAACATTATTTAATTACTTATTAAACACACGAACGCTACAGAAGATTCGCAAAGAAAAGCGACACAGAAAAACTGTTTGTTACGCCAACAGCGATATAGTGAAAGTGATCGCTGCAAGCCAACGACCGATTTGGTTTACGAAAGCCTTAACCGTTCAATAATAGTGTGTTTACTGTATTGCATGTATATCTATTGAGATGTTTCGATCAGGCGATGTTCCGGTAAGAATGGGTTGAAATTGATTCGGATTGACGCGACGTGGACCTATTTGTTGCCGGCGTCGGTGGTCGAAACCGGTGTGCGTTGGTACTTGGCCCTTAATAATGTAGAACATTAATCAGTCACTACACATTGCAACTCTTACCACTAAGTGATTGTAATTAGTCTGTGACACAAGGTCACGTCGTTCGTCGAACCGCTACACTGCACTGTCGATCGTTCACTATTGAAATTGTTATGGTTTTCTAAAAAAAACAGGTAATTTCTGTGCGAATTGTTTATTCGTCTAATAATTGCGTAGTATATTATTAGTACACCTAGTCACGCTCTTTAATAAAAAAAGATTCCTTTGGAGTTTCTTTAAAGGATTTGTTTTCTCAATCAATTTAAAAGCAGACATAAAAAATATGATGGGTGTGATGGTATTTGAATTTAAAAATGATTTAATAGCTTATTTGACTGCTTTTTACGGCTTCATGAAAATGTTTCCCGTAAACAAACTCGATCAATAAAAACAAAAGCAAAATAGGCCAAAATAAGTCTTGCTAGATATCCCAGATCACTAGACGTTGCACGTCAAACCGTACGTACGCTGAAATTCTAATATCTTTAATACTCGTTTTGTGGACAAAGAGACGAAACATACCCTCTCAATCCCCACCAGAAACTTTAAATGCTTTTTTAGAACTTTATTAGTCTATTTCAATGTTTTTTTTTTCAGTTAGGCGAACTTTACCAATTAACATTTTTCAATAGGAATATAATTTTGAATAAATCACCATCAATGCAGCGGTCAGCTACCCTGTTGTGATAAGAAAACTAAAGACATGGAAACAGCAAAACTGCAACTGCATACAACAAAACTACACTTTCATAATTTCAATCTTGTATTAGTATATTTTCATAGAAATTAAACTAAATACAAGCAAACAAACTTGAAATTGTATAGGTAGATTCCGCATTTTCCTGATAGAGTGTAAGCATTCTAGCTTGGAAAGGACACGAGGTAAAAAAACTATAACAACGCGCACAATACCGCGGGACACGTTAAGTATAATATTTATGTTATAGCTTTCGAAATTGGCCAGCTGTGAGTTGTGACATAGTTTTCATGACCTCTTGCTAATTTACAACAATGTGTCAACCGTCAGTTCGCAAACTTGAATAAAATTCACAAACGTAAATAACTTTACATTGTCTTCATTGATGATTGATGCGAGTTTATGAATCTTTTATGATAGGTATGTGTGTAGTTCCATGGACATTAGGCAGGCGAGGGTTTTGAGGTTTCAACCCCCTCCGCCCCGAAATTCCTTAATCGACCCATCTTTTACACTCTTCATTCAAATCTGTGGTTATTTTAAAATAAAGTTGATAATAATTGTCTCTGGTCCAGATTTCGATCCCAGGGCCTACTATTTTATTACCAAATATGTCGGTGCTTGTGACCATTCTTAAACAATTGAAATTACAGACTTGGGCTCCAGGTGAAATCAGCCAAATACCTGCTAGAAGCGGCAAGAAACTCTACGGTTAGATACAATTTTAAATACCTTAGAGATTGGCGAAATAATAATAATTATATATATTACCTACTTGCTTAATTTTCTGGTAATAAAATTTTTGAATATTTCGCGAGTCTTGCGGGGTCAAATAACTACATTTTTTTTACAAAAATATCCTTAGATACGTCTCCGTCTCAGTTTAAAATTCGAATGTTGAATCGCTGCTGTATAACCGTTTTTACGTCATTATGACGTATCCAGATACACAATACCGATTAATATTCATAGCAAGCTGTAATTATTGAATATTTGACTATACGCTGAAGGCTATAAGGTGTAAATCTGAATGTGAAGGTTTCGCGTTTAAATTAGTATCCTAAACACGTCTGCGGCACAGTGTCGATCAATTGATTCCCATGATTCTTTATTATATTGCTAAGTTAGATTGATTGAACTTAGCCGACAAATATAAACTATAGCTTTACATTTTCCATACAGGACTGCCTCATTAGTCTAGTGGTCCCAAGCGCGACTGCTCCACTAGAGGTCGATCGCCAGGTCGAGCAAAGTGTTATTGGGTTTTTCTATGAAATTCTCAGTAGCAGCTCGGAGTCTGGATTTGTGCCCGGTGAATGGTTATAGGCTCGCCCCCTATAACATAGGACCTAAACATACCGGCGGACTGTGGGTGTACATTAAGTACGCCTCTGCCTCATCCTTCAGGGAATACAGGCGTGATGGTATGTTATGTTATTTTCCATACAATCGGTGGCAAAAATGTAGGAATGGAACGTTGTTCCAAAATCCCCTAAATTCGTAGTTTCGTCATTAGTGCGTTTACATCAATGTTACAATTTCGTTTAAACCTTATAAATCGTCGTAAATGTATATTTTATGTTAATGTGAGACGTTCATCTCAGCAATATTACATGCATTTTGACGAGGCTATTATGAAATATTACGATAGATCTTGTTCTTACGTGGTTTATTTGACGCAAAATTGCGAATGAAAATTATTTTAAAATGAATTCTTTAAAAACAGCACGCCAATAGTTTCTTTAAAAAAATTACATAGATTGAGAAATCATTTAAGAATAGATAAGTAACCGCAATACTTCAAGTTGACAAAGCATAATAAGTAAACAATAATAACAAACAACCAATATGAAACATTAACGGTAGTCAAGAAAATCTTTGATTATTCTATTCAAATCATAAACAGAATATAACAGCTGACGTACAACTTATTTAAAAATAGAAATATTCAACATAATGAAATTGTGGTACCTACATAATTACATGATTGTAACAATGGCCTATGACGCCATATCAAGTTTGCGTTCAGTGAATGGATTTTCGATATTCAGTATTTCACCACAGCCTCTATTGTACCAGTGTACCCATAGCACTTATCGGTGTATGATACACTTAACTCTTTTTGTCTGTGGCGTGTTATAGTGTGAATTTGCACCTATTGGTCTATCCATCACAGCATCTTCATTTGAATTAAAATAAATATGATGTTATCCTTTAATTTAAGGGAAAATAACGAAATAGACTAAAACGGTGGGATTGTTTAATCAAATTCCAGGAGTAAAAAAATTACAACATCTTTCCCTTTTACGTACCTATCAACAACGGTCATAATTAATTTCTTTTTTTTTGAATAAAATAATCTTATTCTTTTTGAGTAAAAAGAATAAGATTATGTTATTTGAAGGCGTTTTTAATGGACATGCGGTAATGTCATCAGATCATTACCGAGCAACAAACAAGAAGGGAGTTTAGGCGGTAAAACGTAAAGTACACACAAGTTTTGGAAAATAATATAAAACCAACAAAGGTTTTATAGTATTTTCCGAGATTTGTGTTTCTCCGAAGTTTAATGTGTAATTATAGTGGATAGTTAACCATTAAGTGTTCGTGAACGTGTGCGAGTTTAGGCAAATGATATAAAATTGAAAATCGTGACGTTTGTGTTCACTCCTAAACTCCATCGAAGCCTTAGTGAAGTTTCCACTGTTTTACTGGAGATTATTTTATATACTTGACACTGGCAAACACGACAAGTTTGGCGCCATTTAATATCATCCCATGACGGATAAAAAAAAGAAACAAACAAAAAAACAACATCAAATAAAAACCCTTCGTCCGAAAACGAAGATCTAAGCACGCCAATTAGCTAGTCTTTTAAAAGCGAAAATTATTGCTGACGTTAGAAGCTTATGAGTTCTTAGTCGGCGGGTCAATCACCACCAGAAATAAAAATAAAAATGATGTAACAGCCATCATACATCATGATTCCTTGAACAGAGAATTGGAGAGAAACAAGCCGCTTGTCATTTTGATGTTGGAAATAAGGCGATGGGATTGGGCAAGAAATAAATGGCTATTGGCGGTTTGGTCGCAAGTTATTTTACTTGAGTTTATCGAGACTATCGGTAAACAAATAAGTATTACCAATTCTGAATTTTAAAATATATCTAATTAGGTATAAATTACAATTCATTGAAATCGCTGCTATTTCGATGACAACATGTTCGATCCCCAAAATCCCTTTCAAAGTGTTTTTTCTGAAGTTGGCAATCAGATCTATAGAACCTATAACAGCCAGAAAGTGGTTGAATACACTCATACAGTCTTACTACAAATATTTTTTTCCTTGGGTTTTCCGCAGCTGGGGTGGTCTTCTAGTGAATGGGAACCGCAACGCATTGTATTGTCATGCTGTTATGAAATGTGGTTGCGGTTTTTAAATCGAATAACTTTGTGGCCACAAGCGGTATCCTAGAAGTCCTATTTAATTCTGAAAGGAAAATATTGTGAGTAACCGATTGATTATGTCGACTAACATAGATGATTTTGTTCTAATTCTTTTCTGTACGAAATGAATAGTTATACAATAGAATAGATATTTTTTAAACTGATTTCTAATACCGTAATTATTTATTGATATATCTTAAGCGACCCTAAGTGCAGTGGTTGAAATGGGTCTGACCTTAATATATATGATCTAAATAAAATTGGGATAAGATTTATCTCAGAAAAATTTCTCCAGAGTATCTCACGAACAGCATACCGAGTTCTGAAGAAATTCTAGTGTATAAAAAATATGTAAAACCACAAAATACACAAACTCATTTAAATAATTTCAACCTACCTCAATGATATTTACATACATCAACGTTTCCCTTTATTTGATTAGCAATTCATATTAGTTTCCTATTTAACTATAAAAACATATTTCCGTATTGATGACCGCGCGATTGTGGTCATAATAACAGACAATCAATAATTGTAAAACATAGCAACAGTAGTTCGTTCGGTTTACAATGTAAACAAGAATCAAACATACATACATTTTCTTTACTCATCATTTTATGTAAATGGTATTGTGATTTTATTCTTCCTTCAATAACTTTATGAGTAAGGAAATAGTCATTTGAAAGACAGTCAATAGTTTTTATTGTACCTATCTATACATGGATGGTACCTACATATACAACAAACTTTAATGTATCTTCCTAAAGTGTGGACGTTACTAATAATAATAAAAACGTGAAAGTTTGTGAGTATGGATGTATGGATATGTGGATGTATGGATGTATGGATGTTTGTTACTCTTTCACGCCACAACGGCTGAACGGATCTGGATAAAACTTGGCACACATACAGATTATAGCCTGGAATAACACTTATGCTTACAGCAACACTTATCTAGGTCGGAACCAATCCTGAAGCCTACGCAGACCAAGTCGCGGGCAGAAGCTAGTATTGTTATATATCAAATCAAGTCAAAAGTCAATCAAGTCAAAAGTATGCGTGTTGTCGGATTTTGGAAACAGCGAATGAATTTGCATAAAAAATGCTGGACTGGTTAATCTCGGGAACGATTGGTTTCAAACTAATTGAATACCAACGGCTCAACCTGATACTTTTGTACATGTAAACAATGAACGAACCCTGAGGAGTAATTTGTGGGACTCGCCGACCCTGCCCCACGGACCATTGTTTTTTTCTTTAATTGCAGTAATTGTCACACAGACTGTCGACTCAATCATTGTCTTCGCCAGACACGCAACGCCTATATATAAACTCCTTGTTAATGCTTAGCTCGCGTTCAGAATTACAAATTTGGGAAGAATCTGATTGATGAAATTGTGGATTCCCAAGTCTCCGGTCAAACCCCTCTTCATTAGCGAGACTGATTCTAGTTTATGAACTGCCATTTCAGAATTTTGGGTTAGGCTCCATGCCATACTCTAGAGAACCCTCTTGCTATGCTAGCTGGTCCTTTTGCCAATGGTCGCCATTCATATATGGTTTCGCTGTCTATCGATATTTTTCAAGTTTGTGCACCATTCTTTATCGACACAAGTGATTTCATATTGACATTGCAGCTCAGGAAAAACGTGGTGTACAATAAAAATAATTGTCTTCACATGTTTGTCTATAGTACAAACGTGTAAGATAAGACGTGTGTGTCTTATTTTAGTTTTTATTCCGAGAATGGGTAAGTCGTGCTGCAAAAATTATATGCCGTCATTGTAGTGCGAAAGGTTGTCATTTCAATCAAAACAGACTTCCATTTGCCATGTTCTCTGTTAGCAGAAATATTAGATATTCCCTTTTTTGTAAACGGGAATCCTGAGTATACACCCATTCATTACAAGACCATGTAGCCTTGAAATATATCTTAATGATCACGCGTAGAAAAAGGTTTGCTTCTTCAAGCTTGATGCCACGAGATTGCCCTATTAGTTATTATTTATAAAGTTAAAACAAAGTCGTTGGCAAAAACGTTTTCCCAAGTTCAAAGTCGTCATGGAATAAAATGTATCGTGAATTACTTTATTGCTATCCTGAATTACCTACTCATTGAAACATGAAATATTATTATTGTCAATAAAAATCATTTGAAACTAAATTGAGGATGCTGTTGCGTTGCACACTTTGCAGCTAACGTTCGATAAACGAAAAGTAGTGTCGTACATATCCACAACTAGAATTACATGAAATGTAAGCAATAAAACGAATAATGTAGTAGGTTGGTAAGTACCTGAATCAAAGAATTTTATCTTTTTTCAATAAGGTTTCATCATGAATTTCAGTAAACACATGCCTTGGTGCTACTTTATATAAAGTTCGCCGGTAGGTACATTTTTAGGATTCCATTTAATTAAGCAAATCCATTGCCATTTACCAGGCACAAATCAACACTTCAGGCTGTAACTGAGAATGTTTATCTCAAAAACCTTATACATTTAAACACTTTACAGGACCTAGGACCAACTACGCGTGCGACCACGAGACGATTGAATTTTTTCAATAACTATTATAATCTTTAACAGAATGCAATACAACTAAAAAGTTTGTTAGTTTGAACGCGCTAATATCTGGAAGTACCAGTCGGACGGGAAAATTCTTTTAGCATTTGATAAAACAATTCTTCAGATCGGCTATTTAATATCACGGTTCGACCCTTAGGAGCCGAGCAATAAGGAAACAGTAAGAATCAGCGAGTGAAACCGCGGTACACAGCGAGTTATTGATATAACTTTTTTTTTATATGTGATAGGCTTACGCTTGACCGCCAGTTCGCTTGATGTTAAACGATACTGCGATCTAGGATGGAGCGCGGTCGCCTAAAAGAAACCGATTCACTCGTGATTTAAAGACACCCAGATTATACTATAAGCACCCGTTAATTGAGGGCAATACGATAAACAATGATTTTCATGGCCTGTATCTGTTCAACAAACGCATATCAGGATTTAGATTGATTTAGATTAGATCAAGGTCACAGCATCCCAGTTATAACTGTGTGACTGAGATGACTTGCCATGGAGACGTATTGGTGACAATGAACATGCCAAATTAATAGACATTAGTATCTAAACTGTCTGACTAATCTAGCAGTCGTAAGCAAGACTGCTACGCTAATAAGTAGATGTCCTGAGTTCCCAAGCAAAGAGTTATTGAGTCTTTCTTTTCTGAGACGAGATAAGACGACGCAAAATTATGTCGTGGCTTGTATGGCATGCTCCTCTGGTGGACCTAGTTTTAATTTGATTAATCTGTGTATTTTTTTTCTGCATACATAAAATATAATATAAGCAGAAATACACGTGAAGCGTGATTAAAATATGTAATCAAATGAAATCACGTATTATAATAACTTGTTTGTCAGAAATAACTGTGTGTGAATAGCAAACACAAGAATAAATAAATCAAGTGTTTACATACTCGTAGTTCCATAGACAAAAAAATGTTAATCGTTATTTATGGTTTCATTTCCTTGTTTTGAATGAGAGAAGTCTAATACTTTGATTTGCACAGGCTTGATCTGGTCAGTGTATGGATGGATGACCATTCTTAATACATAGGTAAGGCAGAGGTGTATTAATGTACTTGTACCAACATTTCGCCGGCATGTTTAGGTCCCATGTAAATAAAACATAACATTACATACTACGCTACGTTATAAAAATTCGGAATCAATTTTAATATGAAAAAGTACCAGTAAGATGTTACCGTGTGAGAGTTATGTTATATTTATTTATTTATGTATATTTGTGTGTTTTCGGTTACATTTTTGCAGAAATAAAATAAATGTATTAGTAATTAAATCTCTAGAGAGAGAGAGAGGGGATCGGGCCTCTGGTAACCTCAGTCACTCGGCGAAACACAACGTAAGCGTTGTTTAACGCCGGTTTTCTGTGAGGCCGCGACATTCCGGTCATATTGATCTCCGCTGATATTGTAATTACGTTCTTTGATTTTAAATTGGATTCCTCCTAACCTAAGCAAAATGAATATATATTGTAGGTTTAATTTTTTCAATGCTTTGCAGTTGTACCAACTACATGCCCATTGTTTCTTAAGGTTTTTAGGGACAAGATTCGACCCCCTCACTTTATTTTTAGTAATTTGATATTTAAAAAATATACATCGTCTATCCGATGTATACTTTATCCCAGCTCATCCTATTTTTTCAGTAGGTAGGTACCTATTATGATTTATGCAAAATCGGTTTCTTGTTTTAACCTAAACTAAAACTCAAATTTTTTGTTTCACTTAGATCATATACAGGTACTTTTGAAATGTCAAAACTACATGCTCGGAGAAGAGCCGGCAAGAAACTCCATAGATACAAGGTAAGGTTGAGAAACAATGACCTAGCCTATTGTAATATATTAGGTATTTGATAATCGATTTTAAATGAAATCAAATTCTAATCAGGCCCAATTTTTTTTGCTAACAAAACATCATGCTATTTTGCAAATCTAAAACATATAAAAAGAGTTGAAGAATGCGAATAAGATTTAGTGTTGCAAAAAGGCACACAAAACGACTCGTTACCTTATTTTATTGTTATTGGCTTCGACATAAAAGTAATGATACTCTAGATTCAAGAGCTTGAATGATATTTTTTTAAATCAAAGCAAAAACTAGTGCTCATTTGGCACAACGGCCTTAGTGTTCGTTATCACTATATGAAGAGCGCGATCTATATGATAAATTATGTTTATTTTTTAGATTTTCGGCGAAAAATAGCTGTGTCTCAAGACTAGTCTACTGTCTGTTACGTTTGCATTTGACCAGTTTCTCAAAGTGAGGGTGGAGGGGGCAACACGAGTGCGGGGGTCCACAACTACTCAGTTTAATAATAGCATATTTGTTAGGAAAATTATGCAGTATTCTTGCAACGTTTGTTTAATGAGATTATGGTCTCATCAGGGGTCCGTGGAATTTTTGAGCCAGCTCCAAGACTGCAGTTCTAATGGAATCAGCAGTTCAGTATCGAAGTTATTGACCCACCGTCCGCCCACTTGACAGTCAGCGTGCATTCCGTAGGCACTTTTTCTTATCTATACAGGACAGTTCCAAAGACTGCATCCGACTGCTGACTTTACGCTAACTGAAGGCTGACTGGAAACGAATTGCTGGATACCTTTACGCATGCCACGCAACTAACATGGCATAGCAAGTACTAATATAACTAACCATATGGTCAGATAAGGGGGCTCACATTCGTTCCGCGACATCAGTTTGTCGTCGCATTATTTCATTTTTAGCTATGGATGCAGAACAAGATATGCAATGACAAGATTATGTCGTGACGCGTATTTTGTACCTACTTACTAGCAAGGAAAACTTACACTGGATCAAATTCCCTTAACATTATTACTTAGGTTATTAAGAAGTTCCTACTAGTTCTTGCGGCAGTGGAAACCATTCCTCTAAATTTGTGGTATCTAATTTTAGCTTCGTCTCTGTACTCTGGAATCCTAATCTAAGGCAGAAGAAAAAGCTGCTTATTTTGTCCGTTAAACGAATTGATAAAGATTAAGGTAATTATAGTCCGTGGGTAGGTATTTAAAATCGACGTGCTCAAATACATATAAAGTATAACCGGTATACTTCATGTGCTTAACATACATAATACATAGTTTTTGCTTCACATATTTGTCGAGGATAACCAGTCGGACTCTTCCTAGATGTCCTACTCTACTTTCGTGACGTCACTATTTTAAGAAAGAAAAGGATCTAGAGTTCTTAAAGGTCTTGTTGTTGATTAGTTTAAATAAAACTAATATCGAGCTTGTCACATACAAATACAAGTGTACGGATAATTTTGTATTTTTTGTTAGGTAAGTATAAACTTGTCTACTACCAAAGTGACCGGTTATTTTCTGCCCCGCAATATAGGTGGGGAAAAATTGTTATTATTACAAAGTGTACAAAGATATCTTAGAAATATTTAAGTATTAAGAAGAAGAAAAGAAATTTATAAAAGAATAATATACTTAAGTCGAAAGGTCAGTGAATAAAATGCGGAAATATTTTGTAATAAAAAATAAGCAAAAACTCACAAGGGCTTACAATACAATCTTTTATGTAGTTCTCATTCTTATCCTCACTCAATATTATGTCTAGAATTTTATAAATTATAGTACTCAATAGGTAAAGTAGGTACATTTTCATAAAAAAAGTATAAAAACTATAAACCATCTGTTTATGGTAATTTTCCGGATTCTGTTCCGTGATCATGTGAAAAGCCGTTGAAGCAATCGAGCATTTTTTATGTCTTTTTCAAATAATGTTGTGCTCATAAAATACTTCTTAATTTTTGCAGTGTCTTAATTTTGTGTTATTTTCTAGAATATGAGACTTTAAACTAAAGTTGATAAAAATACCTGATAATGTTTTTATCACCTAGTACCTACTACTTTAGGGCTAGTATTCCAAGCAGTAAGACATGAGAACTAATAATTTAATTTGAGTACTACCTAATAATAATTAAATGCCTATGTCTGTAGGTATGTCAATATTATATGAATTTGCAGCTGACCTTTGACAAGAGTTAACTTCTATTTTCTTCTAATTTATCTTGATTTCCGCCTTTTATCTTAATATTATTATCATACTTAAGTAATTGATTTTGTTAGAAGATCTTTGATATTAGTTAGCTTATAAAGGCACACGCTTTTTTTATAATTTCTCACTACCTTGCTCAGCTTGAAAGAGATTGAAAGGGATATCACTGCGTTTTTTAACCAAGTACAGTACATAACCAAGGCTACATTGCGGTTAGTTTGTAAGTACCTATATTTCTCTTTACCCGTAAAATGAAGGCTTTGCAATCAGGCGTAGATATCATTAAATGAATCACTATCTAAACATTTTGAAAGTAAAGTAAAACAGCTGAAGTTACAGACATAAAGATAAAATAATATGTTTCAATAAAAATACGGTGTGAATCACATAACGTTTAATGTATAACAAACGAATGACGTTCATTCGTAATTATGGCTTTATTACTTTATTTAAATGTGCAGTAATTCACCAATGCTCACGTTACGATCTGACATCGCCAGTACAAGCGATGAAAGAAAAACAGAGAAAAGAGTCCAGCATAGGAAAAACATACCATCTGTGGCAGAGGGGTCAATTTTAGTAAGAAAGAAGCCGATGAGCTTGTCTAGTGACTGAAGAGAAGTCGATATAGGTATTGAATTGTATGGAGCCATCATCTACCCCACAAATAAAAGTAAAGAATTTGTCTTAGTTATTGAACTGGTGCCCAAGCACGGACTCGGAAGTGCTTTTCCTCTGAGAAATGGGCATCAATCACGAAGGCCAAATAACGACATTTCGGTTAATATAATAACCTTAAGACCTTAGACTCCTCAAAGGGTGTTACTTAATTAAGTACCTAATCGTTTTAATGATCTGCCTAAAACTTTTGGAAATAAAACCAAATAAAGAAAAAAACATCCTATAATCTGTTGTTTATTGTGACGGGTACACCCATCTTAATAAACAACAGATTATAACATGTTTTTTCTCTTCAATTTATATATATTATTTTTTTAAATTGTGTAGCTATAGTATCACAACTTTAGGTCATGCGCAATGGACGTAAGACCTAAAATGGTGTCGGTATTCTTATGCATTGTATTCAATGTGGTTTCTATATTATACTTACATAAAGTAGTGTACATATATACACTGGGTCATAGACTTTTTTGACCCTGAACTAACTTTCGCCACAATTATACAAACGTACAGTAGACAAACAGAAATGAGTTATCTGTCATTAATGACAGTCAACGGCTAAACACGTTACATTCAAACTACTCAAAGTCAAAACAAAAACTTCAAAGAACATCGTCAAAGACGTATGTCACAAAAACATTTTGAACATTACAAATGACTACTACAGCTGTTTTGTTCCGTTCGTCATCCATCGTATCATAAGTACATTGGTGTAAGTACTGACGAATTATGAAACGAAGACAAGTCAGTGTAAACGGGTCCTAAGAATTAGAAAATCTTATGCTGGGGCGTGCAGTTAGCTAGTTTTAATATCGGTGTCTAGACACAGTTGTGTCGATTTTAATGAAGCATGAAGCTGAAAAATAGCAAGGTCGCTGTCACCGGCCGCTGCGCAAACGCAACGCGGTTACTTCGTATGTGAAATCGTTCTTAACTAGATAAAGTTCGTCAACAAAATATTGACATGCTTTCACCGAATAGATATAGTACATTGATTAAAGTTCATGTCAATACTGATTAATTTGAGTACAATATGTATAATGGTTTATTTAATTAACCGCAAAAAATCCACAGTATTGAAAAATGTGCGGAATTTCTTAAACTTATAGAGGAAAACTTATTACTTATTTGTTAATCTGTTGAAGGTACGTTTCAACGGGTACCTACTCTGTGGTAAACTGCTGAATTGAATAACATCTTGCAAGAATTTGCCACAACTTCTCGAAGATGATTCAGTATTATAATAACATTGTCATGGAGTGATAGGTACTTATTTAGCTCTTTCAATAGCAAACCATTTGCAGAGCTGAAAGTACCAGGATAATGCTTAGCATTTTCTATTTGATAAAAAGTCCAAATATACGTACTACGTGTTTGTTGTTATCGCGACGTCGATGAGTCCCCGCGGGCCAGTGGCGGGGTCCGGGCGAGTGGCAGGCCAGTCCTCGGCGACTATAACCAGACCACACCGGTTAGAGCTGGTTCAAACTCGATCGCACAGCCATCATTCGCTATAGGAAACATACGCCAGCAATTGAAAGACTCCCGAGACTCCGTCTTAGGCACACGGAATCACTTAGTACCTACATCAATACGCGATCGTAAGCGGATCCTTGCTGCGGCATTTTAGGTGCTTTTCCACATTTTACACCAAAAATAACGTTTATGTAATAACAAAAATTATCCATATCGTGTTTGTAATACAATGGTTATAAAAGGAATAAGATTGATTGTTGATTCAAACGACGCGACGGACGGATCGTAAATGTCAAATAAACTACTTTTGTTTTTAGGTTATCGTCTAAACTGGCTTCAAAGATTATTTTGTGGCTTAAATGCAAAATTTTTTCCTGTATGTCACAACATACCTAGGGTATTAATCCATAATTAAGCTTTGTTTACCTAGCAATTTTCCATCAATAATAGATACCTAGCTAGATACTTGCACTGCAAAATTTTACCCTAGTCAAGGGTAAAATACGAAGTTACCTACTTTCGCACAGCAAAATAATCAGTTTAGGTTTGAGAAAATCGTAACACGTACCTAGTTGTTGGGTTTTTTATATTATCAACGCAACTCGTTTCTTTATTCACAGATAGATTTATAAAAAATCTATCGAGGAAGTGTTTTTTCCTTATGCCATTCTAATATGTATATTAAGGGTCGTTGATAAATGCTTGACTCAGGTAGGTACATATTTGTGACGCGTAGGCGCTACTTACGTTCGATTTTTAATGTAACATAACCAGTACGGCGCTTGGTGCATTCACTGACGGTTTAATAAGCGGGCCAGGCCTCTTAGCATTTGTAGAGCTCATGGCTCGTGGCTAAGTAGGAGATCAATTGATTTCCATTGTTAAACTTCGCTTGCCAGATGACCAATTTATCCTTACGTATTGCCTAGAACCTGATGGCATTCGTTTTTGTAAATTATTGATAATCGGGTTTGGTCAGAATGGACGCCGACCCTAACACAGTGGCAGAAGGCTAGGATGACATAAAAGTATATTTTTTACTGTTGATGCCAATCTTAAACTTAGAATATAATCAAGGGAGTAAGCTTATATAAAACCTTTAGCATTTTTGCATCTAATTAGCACCTGAAAAGCCCCAATCCCTGCCACGCCCGCATTTTTTGAAGTAGATGGGTAACAAAAAAATCTTTGCTTAACAATAGGAGAGATTATTTTAGTGAAGGAAAATGTCAATCGCGGGCAGGATTCGAACCTGTATCTTCTGGTTAGATACACCAAACGCTCTGACCGCTAAGCCATCGCGAGTCCCACCCGCTTTATCGAAATTTGCCTTCACATTCTGAATTTACGTCACAAGGTGACGTTGGCGACATCTATTGGAAAGTAAGTTACCTAAGCTAATTATTACCTATTATTAGTGCCTTTTAATAGCTTTAATTCCTAGCCTTTATAAAATTAAGAAATGCCTATAACAGTTTAATAAAGATATTTGTTCTAAAGTGCGTTGGTGTGTGTTGTGTTCACACACGTGTTTTCACAGAAATCAAAAGGATGAAGAGTCCGCCGGACCGAACTTCTTTTACAAACGTAATACCGAAATAAATCGTAATTCAAACACAATTTAATCAAATTTAGCTATTATTCGGATTCCGTTATCGTTAATCTAGGTTCCTACTCTTCCATTTCGTCCAAAATACTTCACTGGAAATAAATGTAAACCAATGCAATTTTTGATTACTTTACCAAGTTTGGAACGATTTTCCGGTCTTTTACAACATGGACATCTTTATATTTTTGGTAGATAACGCTTGAAGACTATACTTGGGCAGGACACTTTTATCAGTGCTTTAGGTAACAAAAACTAGAGACTTAGGTACACGAATGTAAGCGAAAACTTTATGCTTGCTTATTGTCAATTTCACATATAGGCACTGCTACAGACCCTTAAGAAATTAATTCGTATAGAAATAAACTCATTATTCTCTGTAAACACTAATTATTAACACTATAATTAAAAAAGAAGTACCTATATAGTGATTTAATATTTGAAATCACAGCCAAGGGTAATTTTGGACAAGCACCGTTCCGCTGGATAATTTGATTGTTGTTTTGTTATGAATTATTATTAGTTTTAATTACCATAAATTGTTTGCTACATTGTAATAAACCAATTTAATCAATGGATGACGTAATTCAAGAAAAAAATATCCAGCTTCGAATCCGTTGAAGCAAATACTTTCAATCCGGTTTCTTTGTCTTTGTAGATGCTGTAGAACTGCGTCTGACTTCGTATGGAGACCTTGGATTCTATGAATGCGCGTTTGATCGCGTTTTATACATTTATCGCGGGCATACTCGTATTATGTGTGTGTAACCCCTCATTAGTATACAAATAAAACAGTAATAGAAAGAATTATTTAGTCAGAATTTTAGTAAAAGACACTAAAATTCTGACGATATTCTTCTTGCCATGACACCAATTGGGAAGCATTTAGCATGTTTAAAATTCTATTGCATCTATAACATGGAAATTTAATACGAAGAAGTGAAATAATGTTTCGCGATTATTTCTACTGAACATTTTTGACTGATACTGAACTATTACTTTATACAGATACAGAAACAGAACGATAAAACCAACATCAGGTAAAGGTGATTTGTATTCCTATTTATTTATATATTTTTGGCATAATTTTATTATAGATAGGCCCAATCCCCTTTTAAAAGGTCGGCAACGCACTCGTGACTCCTCTGGTGTTTCGAGTGTCCATGGGCGGCGGTGATCGCTTACCATCAGGCGATCCGTCTGCTCGTTTGCCCTCCTATCCCATAAAAAAAAAATTGTTTTAATATGAGATCCTTTGTTTTCCCGAGTTCTTCACTTTACAAGATATAGTTTAAGATGTGGCTTGTTCGCCTAGAAGACGACTATTGCTAATTAGAGAGGAAACAATTAATACCTATTTATAATTTATTAATTGATACTAGCTTCCGCCACGCGTCTTAGGTGTGCATGGTGGGAATCTTTAAGGCAAGGTAATGTTACGATGTTTACATTCACAAGACAATTATGTGGGGTTTCCCTGCACGGTTATAGAGGGACCGGAAAATGCTAATTCGATGGACATTAATAATGGTAAGTTAGCTTCTGAGGTGCACGAAATTCTAAGTAGAGCTAAGCTTAGTAGATTACAATCTAAATGGCTACAATGTTACTTGTTGGTTTATTTATATACATACAGAATAACCGCCAACAGTTACCCATTTAAAATTCAAAATCCTATCTTTTTGTGATTTGTCTTTTTTTTTCATTTTTTACGCTTAGATTATAAAGTTATTTTTTAGTGAAGGAAAACTGCGTCTTCTGGTTAGATACACCAGACGCTCTGACCTCTAAGCCACCGCGAGTCCCACCCTCCAGAGAATTCAAAATCCTTTCAAGAAAATTATCTTAAACTATAACTTTCGTGGGAGAGCCATACTGAGGCACGAATGGGCCGGCTCGACCGGAGTGATACCACGGCCTCACAGAAAACCAGCGTCTAACAACGCTGACGGTGTCTTTCGTGGAGTGAGTGACGTTACCGGAGGCCCAATCCCCTTTTAAAAGGCGGGCAACGCACTTGTGACTCCTCTGGTGTTGCGAGTGTCCATGGGCTGCGGTAATCGCTTACCATCAGGCGGTCCGTAACCCCTATCACATAAAAAAAACATAGCACATTCCATCCCCATACATGTAAATAAAACAACAATAAAATGTCTTGCATACATGCATACATTCAGTCACGCCTTTCTCCCACAGGGGTAGGCAGAAACTACAGACCGCCACTTGCTACGATTCTTGCATTCTTTTGCTTCTTTCATTCACACATCTTCTCATACGCACCTGACCTTTTTGAAGGACTTCGCCAATGAGATCAGCGTAAGCACAGCATATCCTTCTAGGGTGCCCTCTATTGACGTTGCACTGACATTCGCCTTATAAATTTCGTCTTTCATTAATTTTCTCAACATGTCCAAACTGTCATAATCGATTTTTAAAGTAGGTACATTGAGGAATTGAAATTTGAATGGGTTTGTAATAAAGGCTTGAAATAATTTTTCATACGTCAATGACTGCATCATTGTACATGACATCATTCAAGTTACGTTGGAGGTTAAATTGTCCACCATAATAATAATATGTTTAATTAGCTATGCCAGATAATTGTGCAAGGTCCGCAAAACGATGCGATCTTTCACGACGATCTAACATGCACTGCTAAGCAAATTGGTATTATCTCAAATTTTATCTTTTCCTGTTAAGCAAATTGATGCTAAAGGTTCTTTGTATTGTTGTGTGAACAAAGGTGGAGAACGAGGTCTTTGGGTAAACTACACATCCTGTTCTGAAGCATAACCAGGAGCATTCGCTATATCGAATCCGTCATATATTTTAAATGGAAACCATAGTTAGAGTTGATCGTGAGAGTCGCAATTTCCGTCCAAAATATTTGACAGATTCGATAGCGACTATCGTCCTCTATATTCCTGGCTACGCTTTTAGTGAATCATATTACAAAATTGCCAAGGAACATACCAGATTTTTAGAGTTCGCAAAAACGTCAAGGTTGAAAAACTTCAAGTGTATGTCTATCTAGAAACCCTGGACTTCCATGAAAATCAGGGTTAGGCACAAATCCGGCGTTTTGTCGCACGCTAGTAGAGGCGTATGTTCAGTCAGGCTGGACTGATTGAAGTTTGTTTTATCAATGATATGTTTAATTAATGACATCAATTATTTCGTTCCATCGGCCTTCTGGTCATTCTAAGTAACGACCAGTACCAAAATAATCGGCTACTTATTTATCTTTTGAGGCGCTTTTTTTACCGATGTACCTACAATTTTTTTATGTAAATAGCTTTAAGTACCTAGTCATATATTTTTTGTTCTTCCAGTTTTTGCTTAATTTACTCCGAAGATGACGGTTATGATCTCAATATGTTGGTTGATAGAGAATAATAATTGTGTGCCTACTTCTTCACATTATACTTCTTCAACGTATACCATAAAGGCGGTTACACAGGCTCCAGTTTATTATTTTTAGTTAAAGATGATAATAAAATATAAAGTATAGATATATATTTTACAACATAACAATATATAGGTACGCACATGAAACCAATGAAAAAGAAACCATCAACGAATCCAAAAACTCGCAGTTTCCATTCCTCCCTTAAACTGCCAAGTTTTTGCCGCATTTGGAACGTGTCGAGGTAAATTACTTTTTAATAACCTAATAATATACAATTTAGTACTACTACCGGTATTCTTTATTATTACATTGAGTTATTAAAGAAATAACACTTCTAACTTGAACTATTGTTCCACCAGTTCTAAAACACCATAATGAAACTCGGCTGTATATTTTAATACATCGTATTTTTTTTTTGAAGGACTACCTCATTGTGTCATCCTTAGATATTTACGAGTACGTTACTTTTGAGCCATTCTTATCTGCTCTTTAACAATTCGATTCATAATAATATTACCTCAACTTAGCTGCTTTGCCATATAATCTAAGAGCTTGTAACTACACCGTCAGTCAGAGAAAATGAAGACCAATTACTTAATTACCGTCAGTAATGATTTGCAAGCAAAACCGAGACATCGCGAATGTGATGCAACCTCGTGATCTGCCCACCATCCGTAGCTGACACGTGATAGCGAGTGTCTACGTTTTCGCATACGAATTCCGTATTTATTTGTGTGACATTAACGTTTACCAGTCTGTTAGACACCATGGTCATTCACCACTGGGACAGCCATCGGTAACTATCAATGTTCATCAAAGGAGGCAAGGTATATAGATAGTATAAGTAGTTTACTATGAAAACGATCATACAGTTTGGTGACACCATATTAACGAATATATTTTGCATTATCGTCGTGAGGACGAGCTAAGTGAACTACACTGTTTCATACAGACATCCTTTGTAGTGAGCACAAAAAATATTCATTTAAGGCTATATTGTGCCGAATAATAAGCTGTGCAAACAAACCCATCGGGCTTCATTGTGTTCGTCTATATACCAATTGTTATTGGTGTAGGTATGATTTGCAAAGGTGGACACTCATTGTTTATACGACCGCACTTCATGGGGTTAAGTTTTCAGCGTCATCGTTGCGAAGAAGAAAAAATTGTTTACTCTAAAGCTGGACTGTATTATGATTGAACATATTTTGGGAATAATTGAATACAATCTTTTTATCTTGTGATACCCCATGCCTAAAAATCTAAGGGTCTCTTTGGGAGTAAAAATTCCTACAAAGATATCTCGAATGAAGCATTTTTGATTTTATAGAACTGCCTCATTCGTTTATTAATCACTAGCGGTCTCTTTCATTCATTGTACAAGTTATTTGCCGTTCACTATACACTACGTTTTGTAATAAATACCAAGTACCTACCTTTATCAGAATATCAAATGAAGTCTTCTTATTTATTGTATCAAAATCGTCATGCCTGTGGCTGTCTTTGGAACGATGTTTTTCGACAGAATTGTCTACGAAATCACTTAGTCTGAACTTTGGTTATTTGCCACTATGACATACAATTGAAATAGAGACTTGGTCCTAGGTAAATAAAACAAATAAAGCTTTAAGAGTAAAATCTACATCCAATTGAAGATATTTTTAAATGTAGGTAGGTACCAGGTTTACATAACAAGTCCTTGGAAACCATACGGAATCATATCAAGCCAGTTTACACCTCAAACGCGTATTTTGTAAACACTTTAGTGAAGTACGACTCAAACAGTCTGTTTTAATGTTGCGAAAGTTTGTAAAAGTTAGGCGGTAATAAGGAGTAATTAATATACCACAAATAGCTGCGTCGTAATGAAGCCAGACAACACTTGCTCCCAACCGGTTGTTGTGGTTTTCATGAAATAAGCTTACTTATTTATCTGCATGTTATTTAGTCTTTACTCTGTTTTCTCTTGCCAACGTTTGCACCGAGGGCGTATACAAAGTGGTAACGTAACTTTATCATAATCATAGTAATAAATAATTGAACTCATTGCTGTAGTACCGACGCCGTGCATATTCTAAGCATCTACGGATTTTCTCTGGACCAATGACAGCGTCACGAAAACGAGGAACTTTGTGCGATTGGCACTTAGTATATGATCTAATTAAACGTTTGCAAATGTCAAGCCAAGTTATTCATAGTATTTTTTTTCTACGGAATGTCACTGGTCTGTTGAATAGATTACTTGCTCAGACTTCGCGATGAAACGTGCTTGACTGATAGTTCCAGTTGAATATTCGATAGGTGCGTCTCTATTATATCCCATAAGGTATTTTAAATATAGATGAGGAACAATTATGGCCTTATTAATACAATATTTCATTAAGGAATTATGGACTTAAGAATTTAGCATGAGAGAGGATGTTTATCTTCATCTTGAGACAAAACTGGCGAGTCTAACATGAACGTCCGAGTTTGTAGAATTAACAGCCCTGTCTTACCATCTTAAATCTTGGGAGATTTGATATGGTAAGACAGGGCTTGGGCCATGCTGGTCTTGTGCAAGATGGGTCTTGCATTAGACCAGCATGGTAGACATAGAGCATAGTGTTAGGAAGAGTACCTACTATTTTCCCTCTGACTCCCTGTGCAAAGAGATCGTAACCTTGATACATATCTATTTTATCATAATATCTTACCGCAATATTTTCAATGACAACCGACGAGTCATCAGTAGGTAGGTATGCGGACATCTCTATGTTCCTCGAGTTTGCAACAACGTAATAAATTGTATCGCTCGAGATCTTCTGATTGATGTCTACTCGTTAGTAAGATCCGCTTTGAGAAAAAAATACCTACATATTAAACATAGTGGTTCCTCAAAGAGCGAATTCCGAGGTTTTTTTCTTAACGAGAGGCCTTTGCCCTGTCAGTGGGATCCGAGCAATAGATAGGTATGTAATATGTTTCACATGTTTGGATAAGTAGCACAATGTGAAGTATAATAATAAACATACTATCACGCCTGTATTCCCCGGAGAGTTAAACAGAAGCGTACTAATGAAAACCCACAGTTCTCTATGTAATAGGGGGCGAGCCTATTTGCTACTTACCGGGCACAAATCCCCAACTCCGAGCTGCTACTGAGAATTTCATAGAAAAACCCAATAAAACCTTGCTCGACGTGCAGTCGCACTCAGGATCACTAGACTAATGCATAATTTAGAAGCGGCAGGGCGTCGGACTTACGATCATGGGTGCCGGTTCGAAACCCACCCATTACACTACCGAAGTGAACCCACTTGTAACACAAACATTTAGCTTAGCTCGATTGGTTAACTGGAATACTAGTAATATGCGACCCACATTGCTAGTTAGCTATTTAAAAAAAAAACAGGCAGTTAACTATATAATATTTTAAACTGTTTCACACTTATCCGAAATATAGACAAACGGCAGCGTATGTCTTCAAAAGGTAATCCAATCATATAAGTATTTATAATTCGTAAATTCAATTAATCTTTATATTATCTTTATATCTCTACATCTTATAATAATTTTACAAAACATATTTAATCATAGAATTATTATGAAGAAGAGGAGTGTATATTTTTGTGTCACGTATACGTGCATTAATTTGTAGAGTCGTTAAAAGTAATGATTAACAAGGTACCATAATCTTACGCCACATTTCAAGGTACCCTTTCGCCATGGAAGTTGCAATGGTGCTTGTACCATTAATTGACGCAATTAATTTTACGTTTATCTGTAATATGTAACATGTGGTAGATTTATGCCAATCTTACATTTCGGTTATTCAAAAGTAACCCTAAAATACTGCGGTATAGGAATTTTTAAGGGTGTTATTTTTTTATAATAATTATCTATTCAATAAAATGATAACAGAGCAAAAACTGTACACTGAATTTTTTCTTTAATTTGTTGGACGATACTGAGGCTGAAATAGTTTGACAATCATGTTTGTCTGTATATCTGTATTTCGATTTATAGTCGGAGCTTCACGTTTAATATCGCTGCATAACATAAACTATAACCGGTCAATACCGATAAAAGTCACTAAAAGTCCGTAAATAATAATCTTTCTAGAGGGGAGGAGGGGATACAGCTAGTATAAACTTACGTTGTTACTGTTAATAAATCTATGAATCAATATTTTTTCACGCATATAGATTTTTTTTAGTGTAAGTATTTTTTTAAATTTCCAAAACATGTTTACAAATTGATTGTATAAAATTATGTGTGTAGATTTATTCCAGCAGATTATTTCAGGTACTTACTCACCTAATTGTAAATAGCAGGCAGTGATAATACCGGTGAAGAATACTAGTTTTATAATATTCTTCAAGATGGCGGTTTATTTGAAACTGTGCAATTGTTTGCTTTGCATTTTATTTGGAATTAAAAGTAATTTTAATGCTTTAGCCTAGGCAGACTGTAGCAGATAACATCTAGATGAGACTTTAATTACCTTAGCAAGAATAACTTGATTATTATTAGCCGTAGCTAAATCAGTTACATGCCTGCCGCGCGGACTACTAAGGTATTGTATTTAGAACTTAGGCGAAGATAATTCACCGTGAATAAAATTCCCCAAAATTAAATATTATACTGACGTTTGTTTACGTGGTTTCAATCGTTTTCTTGCCTTCCGAAATTATTTTATATCTACGTATGTCCGTCAAACGTTAATAATCCTCAAATGTTTGAAATACTCATAATGAATGTCGATAGTACGTGTGTGTGTGCATACTAATAATTAAACTTGTTGTCCTTGATAGGTTACTGGTGCTACTCGTATTTTCCTCACATACCTAGTTTGATTTTGTTCATCTAGTTTAATATGCCATTTTGAAACACAAATATGACTCATATGAGTGCCCTGCTATTTATTTTCTGTGATAATATGTATGTATGAATGGAAAATAAATCACTATTTATGTTGCCATAATGTGTCACATGTATTTTAACATGAATGCTTATCGCTATATTATGAGTTGTTTTTTTTTTGTCTTGCAGTGTAATAAGACTCAATGAATTACACGTTAGTACTAAGATTTGCTTGCTATAAATCATAAGTAACTATTATTTTGTAGTATAGCTTTGTGTTAATGCCATAAAAAAACATATGATATTATTTAAAACCTTCTTAATGTTTTTCAAAATACATAAACATCTCTTAGCCTCATCGCTTTGTTTGACTATGTCTGATACTCGTAGTATACTATGCTTACACTTCTATGCTTATATTATTTTTCCTACACATAACGATTTTATATATTTCATATCTTAGACATTAGTCATCGTCGTTGCGTATGCGTACACGTGTATCTGTCTAATTTCCACATTTCCCATGGTATGTTGGCATTAGTACTAAATTACTAATATTAATCGTCTGAGGTTATCGACAAAAAGCAATCAAAATTGCCTTGTTGGGAGATTCCATGCCGATTATAATTTGAGTCGCTAATGCTGCGCCATTAGTCCATGGCGCGACTGTCACGCTAGAGGTCTTGGATTTGAATCCTAGGCCTAGAAAATTTTTATTAAGTTTTTCTATAAAATTCTCCGTAGCAGCTCGGATTTTGGATGTGGATTTTGGATAGACTCGCCCCCGTAATATATAGGTACACGGGACCAAAACATACCAGCGCACTGTGGGTGTGCATATGTACACCCTTGTCTAACCCTTCAGGGAATACAGATGTGATGGTATGTTTTTTCTTGATTAAGTCGGCAAACGAACTGTCGAGCCACCTGGTGGTAAGTGGTCATTGTCGCCCAAGGATATTTGCAACACCAGAGGATTTGCTGATTCGTTGCCGACCCTTAAGAGCCCCTATGGCCCACAAACGGCCAGAGCCGCTGCAACCGAGGGGAACTGGCTCTTACGTGCAAAAGTCGAAACACACACCAAGGTGCTTTACGACAGACTCCGACGTAAGGTTGGTTGCCTGCCAGTCAAACCCCAAGAGTTCTTACCACCGAGAGAGTCAGATATTTTCACGCCTCTTGTTATATCGATAATATCAAGCAAATTAGAATGTTGTATGGCGTCTATCCATCGGATATGCAACTGTGTAGGTACCTTAGTAACTCCTATGATATTAACTTAAGGTTTATCCCTATGGACCAACACGTAGCGCAAGAAGGTTACAGGGTCAATGGTTATTTGAAACGAATCATAAACGATGAACCTCAGCGACGAGGTGCTGAATACTAATTTCTATATTTTATTGACCGTACCAACAGTTAAATTTGTTTTATTACTAGATCGGCCGCAAGGTCATCGCGAAGATTCAGCCTTCGATGATTTTTATAAATATTTTTACGTTCAATCTCTCGACTATGACCCTAGGCTACGGATTTCCGCGAGTTTGTAAATAAAAGTTTGACAGAGAAAGTTAAAATGTGAAATCAGCATGTACTCGTATGCAAAAATATATTTATCTTAGTAAAGGACCTCCTTAGTTGTTAAAGAGGTGTGTGCTAAATTATTTCGGACGTACATATTTTTTTTCATGGTATTTGTTATTCTTAGAAGTCGTTCGAAGTTTAACATATTTTAATTGGTGTTATTAAAATATTTTCTGAGCGGTTTTGTTTCATTTTTATGGTTTTTAAATATTAGCGAGTATATTTAATTAAACTGAGAAGTTTAATTGTGTCTCTTAGACCGTTTGGATTTCATCTGGTACATCGAAAATAATTATGTACTTATATCTGATACATAGGTTTTCATGTTTAAAAGTCAGAGACCCAGTGGAATTGTTGGTAAACTTTTGTCGTTTCAACGTAGATATGTTGAAAAACAATATCAAGGTAATCTAGTATTTTTTCAAGACCACATGTGCCATGTATAGATATGTACCAGATCCAAGAATAATATACCAAAACAAATGAAAATTATAAATACAATAGTATAATGTACAAAATATAATTATTACATTTCTACGTACTCTTGTAAGAATTTTGGTTACAGCAACTGTACTTTTATGTATTGCTTAATGGATTTGATATTCGAAGCAGAAAGGACCTAAAATACCAACCTACCTACCTACGGTTTTATAAGCATGTGTAATGGACATACCAGCAATAGACCATGGACAGTTTGGGTCTTTAACGAATACCAAGGCACTTTTAATGGCACGTCAAGGAAACAACATTACTTGCATACGAAATTAATAGTACAACTAACTTTATATTGTGAAATGCTGTAGTAGAACTTCGAAAGAGAATTCATTATGTTATCTATACTAATTTATTAAGAGGAAAGGTTTGTATGTAAGTATGTTTGTAACGAATGGGCTCAAAAAGTACTGGACCGACTTCAAAAATTCTTTTGCCGTTAGAAAGCTACTTTATCACTGAGTAACATAGGAAGGAGGAAGGAGGTTCTTAGGAACGGAGCAGCGCGGGTGAAACCGCGAGCGGGTCGCTAGTTTATAATATAACTTTTTTTAATAATATTAAATAATATACATAATTGAGCAGTGATAGCCTAGTGGTATGACCGTTGGACTGCCAAGTCAAAGGTCTCGAGTTCGAACCCAAAGCACGTACCTCGGACTTTTCGAAGTCATGTACGTATTAATAGTTAATTATCACGCGCTTAAACGGAGAAGGAAAACATCGTGAGGAAACCTGCATGCCTGAGAGATTTTCTCAATGGCGTGTGAAGTCTGCCAACCCGCACTAGGCCAGCGTGGTATACTATAGCCTAATCCCTCTCATGCTGAGAGGAGACCCGTGCCCAGCAGTGGGACAATATAATGGGTAATTATGTTATGTTATATACATAATTTTGGTCAATTTCTTCTTTTGAGACACCAGGAAACGCTTGAATGGTGGATAATTTGGAAGTGTGCAAAATATTTTAATCTTCCCATGTAAATATTGTTTCTATATAATCAATCTTACAAAACTTACAAATATTTTATCAATTATATTCCAGTTTCGGATAGATGTTGCTTGATATATTTAAAAAATGGTAGAATAACTAAATAAATGGTAGTTTATGAAGTTTCATGCAGAAAATTAAAGGAACTCGGCAGTGGATTTTCCCGTTATCGGCAAACGCTATTAATGATTTTCGCGTGCACGCGCATTGCACTAACTTACCATTATTATTACGCTGTAAAATTGTAGAACTGATAATGGAACCCCACTATTCTGATACATATAGGTAATACTTAATGCTTACTGCTTGCACCTGAATTTTATTCTAGAAAAACCTTCTCTTCGGCAAATAGATTGATAACTAAATTTATATATAGGAGTGCAGACAACTGGTTTGAAATTGGCTGTAATTTTAGATGAATAGGGTGGATAAAGTCGTCTAGCATACTAAGTACCTACAAGTAGACTAGGATGTTTGTAAATACATATATACACAATACACCGCAGGGACTTCTTACAGATAACTTTAGCATGGCTTAAAATGTTCACGCAATTAACGACTAACTCTCTTTCTGTAGTGAATATGCACAATGCATGCACCTGCGTAGTCATCCTAGATATTGGATATAATAAAATGGAAAGGTTTACGTAACATTGTCATTGTTACGAGCACGCAAGTTAAACTAACGCTAGACTATAATACATATATACACCGACGCCTTTCTCCCACAGGGGTAGGCAGAAACTATAGACCGCCACTTGGTCACTATACACAATCGTGTAATATATATAATAACGATAAAACAATTCTGTAACATTGATAAAGAATTAAATAGCTTGCGATTGTTTCAATTCAACATTTATACAATGTAGCTTTGAGCTCAAAATAAGCGGTGGTGATGTCAGTCCATCAGATTTTGATCTGATGCTTCATCAAAAAAACATTTCTCAAATGGCCGTAGAGTTGTAATTAAGGAAACTTGATTTGAATCTGCATAGATTTATAATTAATATTTATAGTACCCGTTTGTAATTGTGCAATTTAGGCAGCTTGCTAAAAACTACAATATAAGTAGTTTTAAATCGTTTATTAATGCCCGAGCGAAAGTGGCAGAAATGTCATTTTTTTAGGTTTCCTACAGACGTTTCCTGTTTTAAGTGGTCGAAATATCGCAACAAAAAATATGTTTAAGTAATCAATTAGTAAGAATGTGCACATTTAAAATTCACACATCACCTAGCAATACCAGAAATAAATAATAAGTAATAGGTACTTATGTGTTAAATAAAATACTTCGTTAGCGCCCTTATCGCAGAACAATTGACAAACAATTCACGCAAATGAATAAAATACTTCCATGAAATACACATTCACATATATTCATTGGGTTCCTACGTTTTTAAATCGACTATAGTCTTGAAATAGCAGTTTGCAAAATCGCGCATTATATTTTGTCACGAGCGTAACATTGATCAATCATCTTGCAGGAAGTGATTTTGCACGAAAGTTGTACATTCGAATTGGATATTGTTCCGCCACCAGGCTTTGCGTGCGTCATTTGGTAATTATCCGTAAATAAGCATAACGGGTGAATAATTTTTTATTTGTCACAAGGAATTTTGGTCAGTCGTTGATCTGCTGAGGTTACTGACAATAAAAAGCTAAAAATTTTTTGGCACGAATAGAAAATAATTTATTTTGTTCATGATGTATGATGATGACGTAGGTTAGTGGTACGAATTAACCTACATTTTGCTACAAAGACAGCACAATTATTTTAGAGGACTTCATGCCTTGAATAATATTCGAATAATAGATAATGTTATTGCTATTTGATTAGCTATCGTTATTTGCGGTTTGAAAATGACATCCTTCGGTTATATTCAGCGAGTGAATGAATAACAAATCGAATTTTTAACAATATTTGTTGGTAGAAACATCCTAGAAAGACACACCTATTACCTATGCCAACATTATTATGGTAAGAATAAGTTCGTTAAATTTCAGGCCAGGGGCCTATGTTGGCTATTAAAATTGGTCGTTCAGTTGTGACACGAGGTCAGATTTGGTAGGCCAGATTGTAAAAAAAAAACTCCTACAGCATCTAGTATCAACATTGCCATATTCTGGCAATATCATTGACGTAATAGGATATCTAATTCAAAATCGAACAGACCTGTGGAAATTGCTCATATCGCTTCATCAACTAGAAAAGAGCTGATAATCTGCAAACATCTGAACAGATTTTCTTGAATCATAGTTAAAAACACTCTCAATCAAGTAACCTTTCAAACAAAAAACATTATAAACGGTTCATCCGTTTGGGAACTACGATTTTGATCGAATAAAATCGCAGAACTAAGACGCCTACCCACCAAAATTATGAAATGGGCGAAGCGAAATTGGTACCTATGCATCATACGTACACATACTCATATGCATTATAAGTGCATATGAGTGAATGTAAGAGCACACATATCAGTTAAATTCATGTATGGAGGATAACACCAAACAACTTGCGGTTGCATCAACGCTTATTTGTTTATTTCAAGTATTTTCAATTCACATAGAAGGTTTACTTATATTATCTACATATTACACAATTTACATAGTATAGATATGTACAAGTCGTGTTAGTGAGTAACACTTTCTTTATTAGATACCATTAGGCAAGAAGCGTAAACTGCTACTTACCTATATTTTAAACTAACCATTAAATTTAGCCTATTGTGTGTTTACTTCAAAATGTAAGTTTCTGGTAATTTAAATGCTTTTTGTGCTTCAGTGTCGGTCTGCAAAATTCTAATGCTCATGACTAATTAGTATTTAAATGATAAAAAAACTTACAGGAAGAACTAATTGATAATTTGTTGCTAATAGCAGACTCATCGGTCTTTTTTTGTAAAAAATGTTTTATCTACTAATGGAAAGTCTAGCCAGTTTTTCAATGTCAATGCCAAAACTTTAATTTTCTGCTATTCAATAAACAATTACGTAGTGACGTTTGCCTCAATAATATAATATATGCTCGTTCATACTATTTGTATAAAAGCGAAAGTAGCTGTGTCTGTTACATTGTTACGCCTAAATAGCTGAACAGATTTCGATAAAATAGATTACATACTGAGAAAGGACTTAAGCCACTTTTATCAAAAAACAAATATTAAATAGTCCTCTTAGGAGGCGAATGAAACCGTAGCGAACAGCTACTAAGTATTTTATAAAGATACTGTATATTTTTAAATTTATACTATGTACTGCGTGCATATTTTAAAGCATTTTTACTCATAAAATTCAGTTATTACTTGTAATAAAATACAAGTTACTGCATAAGGGAGCTGGAAACATAGTTACCTACTTTACTACCTCGATAAAGAACACTACAATTAATAAGAGACGAGTTTGACACTTACTGAACGACATGCTCACATAAATAAAGATGGAACATACATAATGTTATGTTGTTAGTTTGATGCAACCAATATTTCAATAGAAAAAAGGATTACAGTATTTTAACTCACACACATGAAATTATTAAGATTACTGAAATAAACACTATACGTCTTTCAGTTGAATTTCAAAGAAATAAACAAAAATTTACCTACCTTTCATTGATTTCCAGTATTTATAATACTCAAATTTAGACATATTGCTAAACGGTTTTATACTATCTATATAAAGTACCTATCTTGATTAGGCATGGATTATTTCGCAGATATATACCATTTGATGAAATCATTAAATCACATCACACCTGCGACATTTTTGCACACCGCGTGCTCAAAATCACATTTCATTGAAATCGCATTTTAATTAAATCGCGTTTTATTCACGATTTCATTGTAAGTAGCAAACAAAATAGCAAATGTGGCTTTATATGATTTTGAACGAAAGTTTGCTGCGGACGAATGGTAGCATGATGCGAAATTTCGCATGTGAAATCGCTATGTAATTTCATCACATGAAAATGAATGAAAAGTAGCAATCATTTCCATGCCTAATCTTGATCAACTATATAAATAAACTTGGCACAACCAGGGTACCAAGTTTATAAGTAGTACGAAACGGTCACTTCGCGAAACATTCATCACATCATTTGAATACAAGCCATTGATGTTAGCACTATTGCCTATTGTTCGAAAGATCAATGTCATGATGAAGAATCTTTTATCGGTCAGTCTTGGGTGGCGTACGATTGTTATATAAATTAACCTTAGAACATACATTATGGTAGGATCGTTTCATTACGTACTGATTTGGTTTTCGGTCCGGCTATGGGTAGCGCATAAAAATTATTGCTCGCTATTGAAATTTAGGAGAGAACTAACTAGACTAAGTGGCTAGTGAAAGAACAAGGTGGCAACAGTTTAAGGAGATAACACATACACATAGCACATAGATGATAACACATAGACACTGCGCGAAAAATAATGGATACCGAGAAAATTGAAGAAATAGTCCTTGAAATAGGTGGTACATAGTTCTTTGGGATGGTTACCTACTCCAAAACTAATTTAGTGGAGACTGGAAGGAAGGAAGGAAGAAGTAAGTGTAGACTGTAACGTTGTATAACTTATAGTAAGTTGGCCATTATTGTGTTATGTCCACACTACATTATTTTATCGGAATTGGATCAATATGTACCAAAAAATATCCTAAAGTATTAGGATTTCCGTAATAGGATGTCGTGTTTGGATTTTTTATATTTAGCGGATAAGGACTTAGTCCTGTTATCTCTAAAACAGATGGGGACCCTACACGATATACCATTTGAAATATGTCGATGTTTTATCTAGGTTATACTGACTGGTCGCGGTTTGTGACCACGCTGACAGTTTTCTTGTGTAATATAAATGAACAGAAATGCGATTCTGCTAGTGTGTATTTTAATCATCTTTGTACATAGATTAGTCTTGCCGAGATCAGTGCGAAGATTTCTTTAGATAGATTCTTAAGATAACGAGACTCTTTTGTTGGAGAGCAAATAAAGCTGTTGGTTTGACCTATGACCTAAATGAAACACTTCTGACAATCGTTAGGTCGCAGTCAGAAACCCCGACAACCAGAATTCAGACATTAGGATATCGGCATTGCCCACAAATTGTGGTTTGGGTTGTGGAGATCTAATAGCAGTTGCTTCGTTTGAAATATTGATATTTAGCCGCATCTGATGAGACTGCAAGGCGATCCCAACATTGTTTGGAAAGGAGTTGACATAGATTAGTGTTATAGAGCATATACTACTTTATATGCTCTGCCATGATGCGCAACCCGTGAAACCATGTATTTATTTATCGCGGCATACATGTTTGTGGTATCGTACGTGGGTGCAGTGTGAGTGAGTGCAGTTACAGTTGTATGAGCGGCGCCGGCGCCGGCTGTCTGAAAGTGGCCGGTTTACTTATCCCCGTTGGCGTAACCTTTGAGATATTATCTTGAAAGCAAAGGAGAAAAGTTCATCTCAACTGCAGTAGAGTTAACAAGTAAAGGCGCGTATCAAATTGCAAGATCCTTAAACAAACGACTGCAACGCTTCATATGTTTCTTGCCGCGAAGATGTCTAATTGAAAAGGCGAATGGATCTGGACAATTCCATTTTGTAATTGCTAATACCGGAATTGGAAACTTTAGATGTGTCCTACGTAAGGTAATATGCTCAAAATGGTCTGAAACATATCAGATAGGTAAGAAAAACAGCAACGTCATGACGTTGCTGCTTACGTCATAAAACAATTTGGATACAGACTTTTTTGTTGATTTACTTTTTCTTGCATCTTCAATGAGCTTAGACAAATCAGGCAGCATATTAATCGCCATCGTTTTTAAGATTGGCCTTAACATTAAAATATATTATGCAAAAATCTCATGTAAATTGCGATATCAGAGTTGAATTAATTTTTCCTTAAATCGACGGCCTTTCGGCAAATTTTGTAGTTCACGAAACCAAACTTCCGCTTGGGTTGTTTACCGGAACATTATGGACGCAACATTTGTATGCATAACAGGTATTCTTTTGGGTCGAATCGATCTTCCTAGTTGAGGGTCGTCCATCTTGAGGTTACGAGTGAGGTTGCCATTATAATGTATATTGAATACGAATAAAGTAGGTTGTTCTCGGTCAAAATCTGATAAGAACTTGTTTCGGATGGCGCCAGAATAAAAATATTTTAGAGGCACGTGAATGACATCACTCTGCCAAAGAGATTTTATATCTAAAACTAAAATAAGGAAACCAACTTTTAGGATCGTATAATACACCTTAAACTTGCTGAGGAATGTTGAACACTAAAAAGTAAAAATCAGAAAGTATTTTTTCTTAACGTCTTACAAGCAATCAAGCTTCATCAATAAAAATTGCGTTAACACCCTCTATAAGCTGTTCTAAACATAAGAGGCAGTGCTCCGTCTTCATAGTATAAAAGAGATAAGTAAAAGTACCGTACTACATAAACAGACTGCACTGTGGTACATAGCGACGTCCTAAATTATCGCGGTTATGTGTAAATAGTTTAAAGTCCCGCACGTTTTCTTTGTTTGTATGATTTGTTTAGAAGTTAACGGCCGTCGGACACCAGGAACATATGTCCCAGTTCATATTGTTTACTGTGTGCAGAAGATAATTGTAAAGGAGTTTGATAGATATTTGAGTGGGCTACCTGGAATATTAATAATGTGATACGAAATAAAGATTTAAATCTGTATCTATTATTCTACTAATAAGTAAAGCAATATTATGAAAAATTAGCAAACAGCTCGCGGTTTCACCCGCGCTGCTCCATTCCTAAGAGGCGTACCGTGATGTTAAACAAAAAGAATTTTCAAAATCGGTTCAGTAGATCCCGAGATCCCCTGCAACCTCACAAACTCATAAGCTTTACCTCTTTATAATAATAGTAGGTACCTATAGATAACTTACTATACCCGAAAACTATTCGAATATACTGAATTTCACCGTTTGATCGACAATCTTCTGAATAATATACATTTACATTCGGCATATTTGAACCCACTACAGATGGATTAAATTAAAATTTGTTAGTGGGGAAAACCTGTTGTTGAAATCAGAAATCATGGCTTTCGATAGGCAGTGCCTTGCACGGATTGAGGAAGATTTCGTGTCTTGAATTAAGTGTAAATACATAACAACACCTTGGATTAGACGGAGACCGATGAGATTGGAAGTTTGCAATTATTTCTGGCCATCTAATGTAGGTAAGTAATATATAGATAGATAATTTTGTGTGTTTAATAGTGATTGATAGGTTCTCATATTCAACGCATTCAACTGGACTTATCGAAATTATGTGCTTAATAAGACATTTAGCCAACGTCCACCACATTGGCTAAAAGTCTAATCCCTCACATTATGAGAATGGTCTCTTCTCAGAGCTCAGTGCTCAACAGTGGCACACTAAATGTGTTAATGATGAATGTGTGAATGGCTTGAATGGCTAATGTATTGCGCCACATCCACGTAAACCGGTTGCCGTCCAAGTTACCTGGCGAAACCATCCATGAAATACAGGCATTAAGTTTAAAGTAATATTAAGTGAAATAACAAAGGACGTTCCTTCAAACCTGTTGATCTATTTATCATTAAAATATTGAAATAAAAAGATAACCATATAAAATTTGCGACACAAAACAAAACAATTAAATGGGTAAAATTTCTAAAGATCCTATTAGAACTCAAAATAGTACCTAGCGTATTCATAGCATCTGTTGTGTTTATGTTGTGTTGTCGCCCATCGTTAATTAACATACTGTATAAAGCTATAGAAATGTCCTCAAACTTATTTTGAGATTATAAAAACGATTCGCTCCATGTTGCATGACAGCTTTTGTGGCTTCGTGTCGGTCGCTTATCGAATCACTGAAAGTATCAATTTCTTCATTACCATAAGACAAACCTATTTAAGAAATCTTTGGATCCATTTGAATTATCATTTACATTTACAGAATCTCCAGTAATATTTTGTTTTTAAATTATGGAAGTTACACCTAATGTGGTGAAGGATTTCTTTAAAGAATTTCATGCAATATCCTCATTACATAATGGCCACTCTGCACATATATTATAGAGCTGATAATTATGAATTGATTCAATGTCTCGTTCATAGCAAGTACCTACTAAGCAATAAGTTCGTAATAAATAGGTACATCATAAAATGGGAAACGTGATTTATTCACAGAACTACTGTATAATTAAGCTTAATGCACTCACGCTTACTTTACATCAGCTATATACATGATCCACGCATAACAACATTCATAATATTATCATTGCGCTGGGGCTACATTATCGAATTATGATGAATATCTGAATATACGAGTATACTTGTTATAAAATTGAGCACGATGTGCGACAAAGGAAATCTATAGGTTTTACTGCGTCCCGATATTGTGGATCTGGCATAATTACAGGACATTATTATCACGATTCGTAGACATTCCGTTTTATGGACAATACATCGTGCATAATGTGCAGAGTGTGAAAGAGAGTTTGAGTTGATAAAAGTGAAGTAACTAACACTTACTCACTGCCAAATAATGAAACATGAGAGACTAAAACCTTATAAACTTTGGCAGGTAGGTTTCCTAAAGAAGGATTTTGGCAAATTCCCATGGAATCGACGCGGATGACACATGATAATCTAGATTACTTCAATGTGCGTACCTACATTCTGTCTAAATAGTTTTGGTATCTTGGAAATATTTTTTCTTAGAAAAGATCCTGATTAGTTAATTGCTTTGTGCTGACTAATTGACAGTTCAGCTGTCGTTGTGTCAGCAAATAGAAGCTGAACTAGACATGAGAATCGATTAATGATTCCTTTACTTATGTAAAGTTAAAAATATTTTTGTGCGCACCACAATCTTGCGTTAATGGCAAATTGCATTAACTGATTGTAAAAGAATGATACAATCAAATAGAATTCAAAGAATTTTCTATCTAACGTTAAGAAAACGAGAGATCATTTCTTTTATGTCGTTGTAGTTTAAAACGAACAATTCAATAACAAACATCATTCTCTATTGGTGACAGAATATTTTAAAAATTTATGAATATTTAATTAAAATACGGTCTATATACCTACGTGATGTCAAATCAGTGTTGCGTTACTGTAGCGAATGAGTATGAAACGGTGGATAGCAAACATCACACAAAGACAACACTTGTGAGGTATTTGCGAACGAAATTCTGACAAATTTAAAAGCCTTAAGCGGCGAACATCATTAAAACCTGTACTTAAAATAACCGGTACGATATTTTTGGTTCCCACCTGGACAGAATGAGGAAAATGAAGGTGCAAGCGATGGAATGTGATACGGGAACCCTGCAATCAAACTGTCCATATATAACTTTCCTCTTTGTAGCTTAAGGGGAAGCCAATTTAAATTTATTTTTTAACCGCCAAAAACATAACACATATTTTATCGGTTATAAATCGATATGTACCTATCATACATAACGGTACACTGCTGTAGCCCACAGTCAGCATTTTAGAAAACTGTTTCTGTTTTGTGTGAACGTGTTGAACAGATAAAGAGGTACGTAGTCTGCGTTGTATATATTCTGCAAGGCTATTACGGATTCCAAACACGCGGCATCGCGCCGAAACAACCTTGTTGCAAGGCTTTTTCGTTGTAAACCGACTACTTTAGGTCGTGTGACTCGACTCCTGCATGAACGACCGACGGGACAGAAATTCTTAATAACTGAAGCATAATAATTTATGTAGATGGTTTATGTGAATCTAATTGTAATGAATAAATCTGTAGTTTTCACGCATTTCCCTCTCAATCTAATAAATTTAAGCGGCCTCAACAAAAGACTTTTCTGTAAATGTTAATTTCGCGATCTATAGGACCAACATTTGGAATGCATCTAAATTGACGCGATGGTATTTTTTTTACAATATGTTAGGTATACCTATATATTTTAAAAATTTAGCTTACTTTACTTGAATTATAATGTCCTTCAAATACCAATATTATTATTTAATTACTGCAACTGCTGATTCTAAAATTAATAATTTTGAATATTAATAAGAGTTATAATGAAATAAGAACGTCTTTCTGAAAACGCGCTCCGGTCAGGTGATTCATCTCGCATCTCCATTTCTGTCAATATAACTGTGCGCGTCTGAAGTTGTCCGCAAGATATGTACAGCTGTCATTCGCTGTTGACATTTTGACAGTTTTTTTTCCTTGTTTAATAAACTTAACACATTTTATTGTATTAAACCTCCATGGTGTAGGTACAGTGGGCTCAGTTTATTTACTCGTAGAAACGAAAATTAACTAAGTAGGTACGCAGGCGAAGCTGAGCACGGGAAGTCTAGTTTTAATATAAAATCTCGGTGTAAAGACAGTTACGATCGTAAATGTTTAGCATTCGTAATTATTCTCCTTATTGATTTCAGTTTTCTACAAATGTACTTTGACCTGCACATTGTTATTTGTAGCATATTGTACAAATTGCGTTTTTACTGTTATGATTATAGTATCGTCGAGTGAAAGAAAGAAAGAAATATTTATGGAGCAGTAAAACATAACATATTGTTAGGTTTATAAAGTCGTGAAGATAGATTCTTGGTCTGGGCAAAAAATACACATGAAGAAGCTCCGAAAAGTAAAAATAAATAAGTAGCCTGCGATTAGAAGACTTTGCAGTGAAAATGTCTGGTTAACTTGAGAAATTAAATGTAGAGTAAAATGAAATACTTATCATAATGTTATAAACACGTGCCACAGAGCACATAAGTAAGTATCCATACCACGCCAGTACCCCTAAGGGTTAGGCCCGGTTAATGGCTATTAACCGGGCACAAATCCAAACTCCGAGCTGCTATTGAGAATTTTATAAAAGGGTATTGTATAGTATAAATATTATATATTATAGTCACTGGTATTTCGCTTGTATATAAGTTACGTTATTTTAATTTGCCTAAATAAATAATTGTTGTATATTAGAAGTATTTTTTTGGTTTATGGATTCCCAAATGACATCAAAGCACGGACTAATGACATTGACCATAACAGATAAGAGACGATTTAAAAAAAACGTAATGGTTACATGGAATTATTGACGTGTGAACAGTATGTACGTAGGTATTAGAGTTTACAATAAAATAATACGCTTATTTATTTTTATTTCCTTATTATTTCCTCTATAATTTATCTATGGCTTCAATTACCTTATTTATATTATTTTTTAATTAGCTATAATCTAAGATTTTTACTTAGTTATGGTGTTTATTATATACAAATTTATTTTTATTAGTTAGTAGTTCTTTTATTTAGTGATTATTTTAAAATACTCTAACTGCTGGCCCGTCTCGCCTAAAATACAACATTACCTAGTTCAGGGACAAATAAAATTTACCTAAGTAAATTTCGTATTGATGTCTTCGGAAAAATATTGAATTAACTGTTACTATCATAGTTTAAGCGATTAAGGGGTTGAGCTAAAAAAAAGGTCAAGTTGGCAGACTCCACACGACATCCAGAAAATCTTACGTAAGTATACATATTTCCTCACGATGTTTATTTTCAAATGAGTAATTAAATTAAATGAGTAATCATTAATTTAAAGCTCATATAATTTTCAGCCATAAAAGTCTGAGACTCATAAAAGTTACAGTTGCTCGTCTTGGATTCGAACTCGAGACCTAAGACTTTGATTTGGTAGTTTAGTCACTAGGTTATAAGTGCTAACTCTCCTTCTGTCAAAGATTTGGTACCGAACGGGGAAAAGCCCGTATTCTTACTTTCTCAGTAACTTTAGGATGAATCACAAAGCACAATGGGGTGCCAATTATGCAGTGTCAACGACTGGACGTAAGTACAATGAACTACGCGATGCTACTATTGGTTAATGTCAAAAACCTACTCTACGACACAGGTCGTACTTATTCTTATCTATGGATACAGGCCACAAAATGGCGTTTAACATTGTAGGCTAGTGTGTAAAAAGCAGTTTATGTCATCATGAATAAGCTCCCAGTTCTCATATCATCTATATCTATACCTTTAAAAATGTTGTAACAGGCCGATGTCTGTACATTATAGATATTAAAGAAAAACTAATATGGGGAGTCTTTATTACAAATGCCAAATTAGCAATATTTTGAATTATTGTCTGTCTGTCTGTCTGTGTGTTTGTACACGCATCACGCAAAAACCAATACATGGAATTGAATGCAGTTTACACCGATGTGTTGCTATTGCTATCTTGATACGCCGCCTAGAATCGGACTTATAGTATGTAAATCTTTTTGGCGCTTGAGTGAAACTGCGGGCAACAGCAGCTAGTAATTTATAAGAGGGAACAGCGACCGTACCAAAACGTGTTAATGGAAAAATTATTGGGTTGCGAGAGGATAGATATCTACTATTTAATATGTAGACTGGCATCCCACTCTCCCAATTGCAATAACACGTGGTGATCCACGGCCCCGGCCACGGAAATTATAAGAGATCCTACCTTATCTTGGGACCTAAACCTAAAAAAATACACCACTTTGACATGCAGTCTTCCTTATAAAGCCCATTGGCACCACCTCGACAGATTAATGCTAAACAGGATCGAGGTAAAACTATGTAATGGTGTATTTATGTAAATAAATACAAGAACGAATCACAGTTTCAATTTATTTTCAAGTTTCAGGACTAACAGGATGTCAGCCATGACTCGGCATATCATATAAATTGGCTCAACAAATCTCTGTGACGAATCTAAGGGCAAAATCCAACCAACCCAACTAAGCATAACCCATTTAAGTTTTTGCACTCGATTTGTTTGAATAAGATTCACACCTATTGTTTTGTGGGTGTTGTTATTGTAAAAAAGTCTAATAAAGTGCACATGAACAGTATCTACCAATAATTTACGTTGGAACTCGTTTCTAGAAAAAGTTCGTCAAGGGCTTTACTGTATATTCTTATAATAATCGCTTGGACGTCGCGACGTGAACGCTTGTCTGCGCCAGAGGCTGAATGCATTTATACATCTTAATAACACTAGAAAAATATTATTTCCTACGAAGCACAATGTACGTGAATATGCTGTCAGTACACTTGACCGCTTTGCGTGGTCCTAGCATTATGCTAAAACATTTATCGCTGTATAATCTTGTAGATGCTGCATAGTGATAGGAATGTTTCAAGGAAATATAATATTGCATGTTTCATTAGAATCTGTCTTTATTATTTATTATGTGGTAGTAGTTAGTATAGGTACCTATATTTTTTAAATATTGTGTACTGAAAACAAGTGATCTTTGTTGCCTTTATTCATTGTTATTATTATTTATTTATTACACGTATTATTAGGGTGTCTAGAATCCAATCTGGCACTATACATATTACATATTACATTATTACAACTACATTTTGTCTGAAAACTAAAAAAACACAGTAGAAGCGTTAAGTTAAATAATGTCACAATAGTAAGAAGCCTGGAAACTGTTATTAAATTTAGCAAAAAGTTATTAAATTTACATCAAATCATCACCCTTCATTCTCGTAGTCGGGAAAAAAGGTTTATTAGAGAGGTCTAAAACAAGTTTACAAAAATCCTAATGTGATCTCTCCTTATAAACTTAGTAAATTAAATTTGTATGAAGAAAAGTTCTTCTAACCCCTATGATATAAGTTAATATCCAGTGAAGTGCATTTTAGGTATTTGACAATACTTAGCTACCTACATAAATATTCACAATATCGTATACCGTAAGTGTAGCTATTATATGGAATATCTAGAGCAGTCGCTGGGTTTAGGATATCAGAATATAATTATGTAAATATTCAAATAATAAAATCGGGGAATGTAGTAACAAGCTTTTAAACTGGACACCTTTCTACAAACTTAGAATATTTTACGCGATCTCTAAAGCTGCTTATCTAACTAACTGTAATTTTCGCTTTTATCATAAATAGCTGTAAATGAGTCAAGGTTCCTATTTACATGTCGCAGATTAAAGCCACGTAAATGACAATGCTTAAAAATTCCTGGCCGGAAACAAATCGTTTGGATTATAGCTTCGCCTCTATTATTGTTGTTATCAATGAACAGCGCAATGAACAGTTTTCGTAAACATTTTCGTTGTTAGGTAAGTACTAGCACGTAACGCGTCTGTAACGTGTGCGGCAGTTTTTAATACGATTTGTGTTTAAAGTTGGGAAAGGAATATAAAGAAATCGTTCCGGACGTGCTAATGAAAATGTAAAATGCCTAGTGTTCTTTAGTTGTTAAATTTATCAAGTAAATCTGCACCAAGAACAGACAAACAAGATACAAAATAATAGACAATTAAAAACGTCGTTATCGTTGAATGAATGTCATGGGAAATACACAAGCCATGCGCAGTGCCGCGCCGTCTCGACAGCCGCGAATTTGAAATCAAATTGATTGAGCTTGATAAAACCGCAACAATAAACCTCGCTTATCATTAGTTTTATGGTCTTAAAACAACACAGTGGTTAAAAAATAATTGCAGAAGTGGGTCATGCGATGTGGCGTACGAGTTGCTCAGAGACACTCGTTCTTGGAGACTGCGTTGAATACACTAATTAATTTAATCATCAAAACCGGTTTCGAAAAAAGTCGAAATTTTACGGCTCTTGTTTACCACCTAGCGTCGTTGAAATAAAATGAATCAATAGATGGAAAAATGTGCTAATTTATTTTTAAATAGTACGCAGTATAATCAGTGTTGTGCTCGAACCAGCTGCGGTAGCGCATACAATAGTGTAATAAACATTATTGTACAAATAAACAAACCATTTCTTGTGCTAGTTACCCTAACGTCTTTGATAAGTAGCTTATCAATTCATCATCAACCTAGCCTTTTTCGAACATTTACCTCGAATACGGATTTTCCAGTCTAATCAGATGCGAGTGAATAAAATCTATAATTAGTACTTTTCTGGAAATAAAATTAAAATGTTATCTTATCTTATCTTTTTACACAAAGCTACTGCCATCACAACTCCGCAACTAAACCGGGCTATACCGATTTCCAAATTATAAACTGGTTGTTAAGCTTTTCGGGGTTCCGACTACTTACTAACAATTGGTGTTGGTATGACAAATGGGATCAACGGATTATCATGCTATCGAAGACAGGAAGCATGGTCACCCATCAAGAAAATGATCATGGCAAGTGCGGCTGGATTGATCAGCGTTGTTTGATATTAGTTAATAACGACTACTCCGCCTAATAAGTAGCCATAAATGTTATAAATTTAATGCTATGTTTTAAATTGCGAAATCGTCAGGCCAAGGATTTGATTTCATATCACGTTGAAGTATTCAACCCCTATGGCCACTTGAATTACAGGTGTCTCCTCGTGCTATTGCATACTTTAAAGCTACCGACTTAACTTCTAATATACTGGATACTGGAAACAAATGTGTCTAATAATTCTTACATCATTATTTTCAGTCATCTCATAGTCATAACTTTTTGATACCTTAAGGTATCTTAAGGTATAAGGTATTTTGACCTTAAGGTTAAGAGATGCAATAACCCCACTTTTTAAAATTTGTAGATAAATAGTACAATTATATTCGATATCGTGGTTGTCAATAACTAGCACGTGCCCAGTCTCCATTCATGAACCATATTTGCACACCATAATCGTCACGTCTTTTGTAAAGTTTATTTTGCACCATTAACTTTAGCGAACAAAAAGAAAAAGATATATATCAGCAAATATTTAAGTGTCATTATTCTTTGGCAAAATAACACTTGCTCGACTCGTAGCGGTTAAGTAAATAACATTATGTTTTCTGTAACAAATGTACGTTTTTAAAAATAATGAAGACGTTCGAAGAAAATGCATGAGACGTTTCGTACATAATTATGAAAACTTTGCAAAGAAATGCATTTGTGCAAACAAAGGATTCGACGTAAATGTTTAACAGTTTCTTGAAGTACAGAGAAAAATGCTATCTATATATATGTTAACGCAAATTTTGTGTTTAGGGGCTTCAAAATGTTGGACCGTACAATTTTGAAGATAATATAATTCCTGGGGCCGTATTGTGACGTGATAACGCCATCATTTTTAGGTTGTAAGAAAGAGATGAGGCTTTTTAATATGTAGAGCGGCATCTCATTCTTACAACGTAAAAAGGATGGCGTTAAAACGTTATAATACGGCCCATGGCTTGTTATTGGTGATTTAACCAAATATACGATTAATTAATTTCTAAATACAAAATGAAACTATGCTATGTAAGTTTTCACAATATTACAGACCTATAAATTACTACTGCACGCGACAATGCAAATTCACTCTCGTGCATTTATAAAAAAGAGCACGAAATAACAGATAAAACGCACATCACAATACGTATTGACACAATTTACTCATGGTTTTTCAGTAACTGTAATCATTATGAGCGTCTCGAAAATTGAAAATTCAATATTTACCAACAGTTATCGCATCAATTTGAAATCATCTGCTAAATGGTCAATGTTTTCTTGACAACTGTAGAGTTGACGCAAATAGACAGAAATGTAAATGTGGGACACATGCTATAAATAGGACAATGCAGAAAAATCTAATCGTCATTCATGAAAATGAGTATAATTTCATTATTAGATATTAAACAATTGATGTTAAGTAAATTCCTCTTAGATTATGATATAATGGTGGAATGTAATTTTTACCTATGATTTTATTGTGTTCCATAGTAAAAAATATCTTTACATAAACCAGGCATAAGTGTGAACAAAACGTGTTCTTTAAAACTGTTTGGTTTAAAATCGAACAATATTGGGTCAAAATTCATTGTGACACGGTCACCTGAAAACCTGTCATTGACTAAACTCAGACAAGGTAAGCAAGAGCCACAGTTATTTTTAGGGATCCGCTCCGCATGGGCGAAACTGATGAGACCTTATTACCGTATGCCTCTCATCGCTCAATAAACGTGCACGAAATTTACTAGAAGTGAAAACGAGTATTATGAATTCTTGAGAGTCAATTCCGGAGCGGAATTGTCGTTGTGAATACGACAAAGTAATTAGACAGGTGACTGACATATAATACTATTGTATCATATAATGTGATATGGTAATTCCTCGTGTTTGTTTAGCCTCCAAGTTAAAATCCTTTTCCATACAAGTGTTTTCGCTAGACACACTGATATATCCGACGTCACGGTAATACGCAAATATGTCTAACCTACACAGCATTCTACCACGTTGGTTTAATTCGAACAATACAGAACCCATTCTTAAATTAAAAAGTTCATGCTATTTGTCCGGTTTACACGTAAAATAAACACGAGTAGGTCTCCAATTGAAATTGAGTCTTAATATAAATTAATTTATCGTGTGAAAATACAGGACATGTTGTAACATACTTAGTAAACCTAGCTGTGTCTCGCGACGTTTCCCACATCGCACTTGGTTTTTTCTTATTTTTTTAGTGAATAGAGAAGTAGATTGTAATACCTAATAGACTGTCAATACCTGCCATTTTCAAGGTTTTTGACACACTGATTTGAGCAGTGCGTTGATTTACCAGTAAGCCCGCAAATTTTCTTCTGTTTTACATCTAATTGTCAAAAAAATGGATTTATATTTCCTCATTATGTTTTTTTATATTAAAATGTATGTTACTGACCACTAGAATTAATATCAATTTTTACTTTATGATACAGATTTACTGTACACCATACTACAAGATTTTAAAAGGATCTCGGAATGCTACAGTAGAAAATGACTTTGAAAATGTTCAAACATTTCAAGTTCGGGAAAAGTTTTTTAGCGCTCCTAGTCCTTAAAGTCCTTAAAAAAAACAAGGAACTAAATGGTTTTATTTTTTTTCCAGGAAGTCAATGGACAATTTTTTTGACGAAGTCATATGAAAGGAAATATAAGTTTCTTATGATGTTTTTTTATCTGTGACAAACACTTGTTAATAAAAATGGCCGTGAAGGTCGAACGGACGAAGAGAAATTTGGCACTTAATTAAACTTACTTGAATGCACTTGTGCACACTGTATTATGCAAGTTAATATTTGTATTTCATACGTATTTGTGTGTCTACTAGTATAAACTAGGCACTTGTATATGTATGCCCAAACGTCCGTCAATTTTCCACGCTATTGCTATTCTAGCGTTGTTTTAAATATCAGTTCAATTTAATTTAAAGTTATTTAATACTTTATCAAAAAATATTCAAAATATTCCAATCTTTAATCTCAATGTCGTGATTTTTTTCTGTGATTTTTTAGTGGTTCTATTTTGTGATTTCATTACAGGATACATTATTGTTATATTGTAGAGGGTGATTGGGTAATAAGATTACCCAGTCAGCGATTCTACATTTATGATACATTAAGACAAGAGTGAAATTATTTTTGAAACGATTTCGAAGTACGAGAATTTGTCCTTCAGATTTTATTAATGAATTCAAAACGAAATCTGTGGATGTATTTATTTTATCTATCTAAATAAATAAAAGTAAATGTTTCTATGTTTGTCCTCTATGCATTGCTAAACCACTTCGTCCTATTGCTAAGACACTTGCCCGGAGGACAAGAAATTATGACAAAAAAAAACAAATACGATAAAAAGGGATATTGCAACGCATACCGGGGGACAGCTAGTAAATAATAAAACAGTCGGAACTCAGATGTACATACTATGTACATGTACAATTACACATTACCTATGTAAGGTAAGGCACGTGTCTAAATTGGAACTCACACGTTAATAAAATAAATCGGCCAAGTGCGAGTCGGACTCGCGCACGAATGGTTCCGTACCATTATCTATAAAGACGGCAAAGAAGTCACGTTTGTTGTATGGGAGCCCCCTTAAATTTTTATTTTATTCTGTCTTTTAGTTTAACTATCACGGTTCATGAGATACAGCCTGGTGACAGACGGACAAACAGACAGACGGACGGACAGCGGAGTCTTAGTAATAGCGTCCCGTTTTACACTTGGGTACCGAACCCTAAAAAATTGATACAATATCTCTTCCAAACTACCATTACCAACTAACTACCATATAAGTAAGATAGGACATAACATACTTGTGATTTTCCAAAATTAGGGAAATTCAAGGAAAGTCAAGTCAAGCTTTTCCCTAATTTTTTTTGTGGAAATTGATTAATAGCCATCATTATTTACAGTTTTATAATTATGTTATTATCATAGTAGATAAATATAGAAACAGTTTCGTTAATCTGAGGTCGTAAGCACAAGGAAATCGATTCCCAGGGCAAGTGCAACGCAGTGTTATTCAGGTTTTCAATAAAATTCCCAGTAGCAGCTAGGCAACAGGCTAGCCCCTTTTACAGGGGACACATTCCGGCAAACTATGGGTACACTTCTGCCGTAGCCTTCAAGGAATACAGGCGTGATGGTATAATAAACCGAAACATAATATGCAAACGTCTTTAAATTATTTTATTAAATTGAATTTGTGTCATCAATTTTATTAAGTCGCTACTAATTGGAGCTGTGCATCAGGCATTAGCCTTGCAATACCTACAACAGGGTCATGTATGTAGGTATAGCGATCTGCAACTTCTGCAAGAGCCGTACCAAACGATGTCAGTTTATCTGGGCCTAACGGTCACCGCCTTCCTTGTATTTGCTTTGTACATTAGAAATATCTTTGCATCGAATGGCTGTGTATAAAAAAATAATAATCTTTCATGTTTGACAGGTCCGAAGTGTGCCGATTCTACGAGTAAATACAAGAATGCGTCATTCATATTCGCTTCGACGGTTGATAAGAGATCTCACTCTGAGCGTATCAAATATAGAAATGTCAGAATGAAATTGAATTGGCAGGTAAATGCTGATAAAACTCAGTTTGGTGGCGAAGGTTACTTAACAATATTAACGAGGTTTTAATTTTATGAATACATTTAACGGAGCGATTGGCGGAATGGCTGAGCGATCGTCTTCTGGGGTTAGATTCTCTCACGGAGAAAATATTCGTATGGCCTATGGGTGGTTTAGTGATCCGAAACTTGGGTTTTTGTACATGTAAGAGATTGTGTTTATAACAGCACCCACGATACATAAGAAAATATTAGTGTGCCACATTGTTTGTTTTTGATGGTTAATCAATAGCGTGACTCCAAAGCATTTTTTGGAGTCATCCTATAAAGCAGATCGATATTGAAATTATTATCTATATCGATAGCAGGGACTTATTTTTAATGTCAAAATATTTAATATTTTAATAATTTAATAATAAAGAAAATAATTATGTTATTCAAATTCTCGTTATTAATTATTTTCTAATAATATCAAGTGAAATATAAACTGCATATGCAGTGTTAAATCTATCAAATGACTATTATAATTAATTCCAACTGTGCTTGTTGTTTGCTCAGCAGGAAACTCGGAATTATAATTGGATTAGAATTTAAATTACCTACCTATCTGCGTGTATAACCAGTTGGCCTTATTGGGAAGATTCTAAGGATACTAACGAACAAAATCTAATACTTAGCTTACCTACTTGTAGAGTTCACGACCTTCATAGTCACCAAGAGTAATGCCAACATTCCTATCGTATAATAAAACATACCTGCATATAAAAACACTTAATTGAAATTCGTGCAAGTTTTTAATATTTTTCCTTAAAAATGTTTCAAACAATTATATTTTATATATTTAAACTATTTTACAAGATCGTAATCATTTGTCATATTCCGCTAATATACTGAGTTTCCCATGTTTCGAGATACTCCACGTTATCGAAGCGTACAGCATTTATGCGTTATATATAAAAGTTATTGAAATACTCGTGTTATATAAGTAAGCCATTTCAGATAAGGGGTAGCAGAAGTCGCGATTATGGAAGCGTATTACAAAATGTTTCCTTGCCAACTAGACTAGACTCCAAGTTAGATATTGCTAGCAAAGAACTGATTCTTAAGCAGTATTATGTCGGACAATAGTTCTTTAATGCGCATGACTTAATACGCAGCTATTCACAAAACATTTGCAGTAGATACATTTAAAAAAAAACATCCATTATCCTTTATAAGTTTGCGCTCAATGTGCTCAGCAATTTCTGAGAAACTTAATCGTCCGAACATTTCCATGCTTATTTGGATATCTACATTTTAACACTTGAAATTGTTTATGGTCGATAATTATAGCGAAGGTATTGTACCAAGTCCGTTTCAAGCTGTATTACTGGTTATTACTGATAAATATACTGCATGAATTTGACACCAGACAAAAAATAATCAGCTATATAGTATATTATCCTATCGTGTTATTGCTATGCACGAGGTATCTGTATAAGTTGACGCATCTACATTAGTCTCGAAAGATTGGATACAATGTTGGACAAGAGTGCAAACAATTTTAATGGGTAAGATCATTAGCGGCCGAAGCGTCTATTAACATGACGTTCGTTTGATAAATTTAATTTTAGTCGTGTTTTGTGGCAGAAACTAAGATATTGTATAGTCCATAATTTTATTAAGAACTGCATATTTTACGATCAGTAATCTCGTTCGCCTCGAAGCGTGGCGACAATCATGCCTTGATGAGTTGAGGAACAATCATAGTATTTATTCAACTGTATGCGATTTATTTGCTAGGAATTGATTGTTCCGTGGGTATTATTGCCAGAACACAATTAATAGATCATAACATTACATGAAAAGAATACCTGTGCATAGCAAACTGTTGAGGCAAATGTGTATCGAATCGGGATGTAAATTTTTTTTACTGTTTGTTTCTAACTTTTCTTTCGTGTTCCTTATGTAAAACACACGGAACACGAGAAGAGTCGAAGAGTGGAGTCGGACTCCTACCGACTAAAACACACGGCCATCCATAGCCATTGTGGAGGGGGCTCCGAGATCTCGATTGAACGCACCGGTGGCCCTCCTGCTCCTGCTTTACCTTTGGCACATCACAAATTGCACCTTTATGCTATCCTCCCGGGAATCGAACGCCTCGAGTTATTATAAGCGTTCGCATCCCAAAAGGTTGCTATCACTATATCTGTCACTTTTATAATGACATACGAGTATTACTAAAAAATATAGCTAAGTATAGCAAGTAATAGTAAGAGTTCTTGATAATAGTTTCATACTGTTTCGTAACTATGTCATCAAATTATGTAACGTAACAGCTATGAAATCATGATTTAAAGTCCGCAGTAATTTAAATAAACTATATTCACCGTTTTATACCAAGTAATACACTGCTGTTGTCTATGGTTTTTGGTACAATACACTCATGATATGACTCTGTATGGTTAATATTAGAAATATGGTTAAGATTTCCACCTGAAGATCAATTTCTTAAACACGCCAAATCACACTTCCTAGTTATATTAACCAAGGAAGTGGAACGGCCTGATTGTAAAAAAATCTACAATTAATAGCGGCGGACAGATAAGCGGGCAATTAAGAAACCTGACTGAAGCAGTTTGATCGTAACAATCATAGCGTGGCAGAGATGAAACTCATCCTTCTTAGATCCACTCGTTATTAATAAAGGGACCTTGACATACGAGATTGTCGACATGTGGGGGGTGGATTCGGCGATATTTGTACGAATCGTTGTGTAAGCCAATGGTTTACCAAGAGCCTCAAACAACACCTAAAAACTGCTCAATCAATCGCCTATAATATTATCATATTATGTACTTAAAATAAACATCGAAACATAACTTTTATATACCATATAACACTGAAACCTTGTCAATAGTCATTATTGCTGTCTAGGTGTCCTTAAAATGTGAGGAGTTCAACTTTAATGAGCATATATTGAACTAGTTGTCACAAATACAGAACTAGCGTGAAGATTTTCAGCGAATGGACAATATGTGAACGCTGAGCTGTTATTGAAAATGCTTCTAAGTAAAACAACGTACAATCAGTGACGCTTGTACACTAAAATTACTTTTTCAAAACCATAAAGGTAACCATGTTTGTTATACAATGAGTTCGGATGTTCAAGACGTGTTCGGACGCTAGTAACATTTTTATGTATGTATTGTGGCACAGTTTTTAGGTAATACTTAGATCAACGGCCGTTGTTCAGGCTATATAGGGGGCTAATATGAGTAATTGTTGGGAAAGGAGCAAACAATTGTTGAGATACGAATCTACGTATTGTGTAGTTACTTGCAACTTGTCTACAACTTGTATAAATAATTAAAAACTGATTTGAGTTGAGATCGCTATCAAGTTGTAGATTGCAACAAGTTTGGACCAAATTGTAAATTTTTGAAAACTTAATAATACGCCTAGAGGACTGTATTAGATTTCAAGCAATGTTATTGAGTTTTTTAAGAAATTCTCAGTAGCAGCTCGGACTATGGATTTGTGCCCGGCTCACCCCCTATTGCATGGACCCTAAGCGTACCGGAGAAATGTGGGTGTACATTTTTTTTAGTATTTATTTGGAACGACTAGCAATTACACAATAAATAATACATAGATTTAACTTAGAGTTAATTATCTGCCTAACCATTGAAGAAGCCTGATGCTATATTGATGTTGATAGTAATCTCATACGTAAGATAATATGCAAATTGTTCAGATTTTATTTTGAATTGTAATGTGGAATGCGCTTCCCGAGTAGGTCTTCCCCGAGAGATATAATATGGGTGCCTTTAAATCACGAGTGAATCGGTTTCTTCTAGGCAAGCGTGCTCTATCGTAAATCGTAGTATCGCTTAACATCAGGCGAACTGGGGGTCAACCGTAAGCCTATCACGAATAAAAAAAATGTTTAACATTTAAATAAAAATTTATAACTTTAAGAAAATCAATAGGTAGGTAGGTAGGTACTTATTCTGTGACAGGTAAAGTCAGAATAAGGAAAATGTCTATACATTGAGATTATCACAAAATGTGTCATAAGGCACACCACCATGTATTGGGCCATTCATGCACGTAATAAATGTGGACGTGCAGTCATTACAATAAAAAAGATGCACCTAAGTATATTTTATTCATGCTTTTCCCGCATGGTTGGTATACTGTAGCGAGGAACCTATTATCTACCTTGAAATTTAGGTCGACTTCAGTCAGTTCAAATAATATGAAACCCCATAATTACATAAGTATTTATCAAGACTTGATATTATCTAGCATATCATCTTCTAATTTATCATAAAAATAGTATGTTCCATAAATGAGTTGAACCGCTTCGTTAGCTTAGTGATCCTGAGTGCAACTGCTTTGCCAGAGGTTCTGAGTTTGATTCCCAGGTCGAGCAAAGTGTGATTGGATTTGTCCCAGTGGCAGCTCGGAATTTGGAATTTGTGCCCGGTTAATGGTAATAGACTCCCTATTACACGGGACTGTACTGTAACTGAGGGTGCAGTTATATTAGTACGCCTCTGCTTAACCTTTCGGGGAATATAGGCGTGATGGTATGTTATGTTATGAGGCAATTGATGAAATTCATCAATTATTTTGCCGTTACAAAAAAAGAAATCCCTGAAAATAAAATTATAAATCTAGGAAAATGAAATGGCAATACCTATTTACGATGGCAGTAACACGGACCCTGTGTGCAAATCATACTAAAGCCTATGGTGGAATTATCACATTTAAAAAAATTGTTTGATTTTGGGGTAATTCCGGGAATTTGGGCACGACAATCATGAATTTTAAACTTCATTAATATGTTTACTTTCATGAATATTTTATATTTTATTTGGTATTGTGATTGGGATAATATAAGCTCATTATTATCAGCTATAAGCCCATTCCGGATCGGACTGGGATTTTCTAACATAGTATATAGATGACGTTGGGAAATAATAAAGTAAAACTATTTAAATCATCCTACTCTTCTCGTTAAAAAGTAAAAACACTATGGAAGTCTGACTGTACCTAACCACAATTAATTTTAAGAATTATGTCTTAATGTTAATGAGAGTCTATTGTTACATGAATTAAGAATTATTTTAATAAGGCATTCATATCAGCAGAAACATTGTTATAAACATACGTGCAAACATCATTAAGACAACAAATAGTTGGGTATTTCTGTACAAAATATGGTAAAGGTCATTTAACAACAATATATTATTATTTCTTAAAAATATCTCAGGTAGCTAAAAAACTAATTTATAACCCCGAATCGTACGGTTAATAGAAGAAAAAAATACTGTTTTGAATCAGCTAATCGAATTTACCCAACTGGTCAAATTTAAATTTACTGGAAACGCACAGAGTGGAGTTATTACCATTAACTTTCATAATATCTTGAAAAAATATTTTTAACTAGCTTTTGCCAGCGACTTCGTCCGCGTGGAATAGTTACTTTGTTCCCTAATTCTTCGCCCGCGGTTTTACCTGCGTTGCCCCGTTCCTAAAGGTTGTAGGAAGTAGTAGAAGAAAGAAGTAGGAACGGGGTTCCTAAGGGTTGTAGCGTGATGTTTTATAGCTTGAAACCTTTCTCATGAATCACTCATTTTCCCAACATTTCCCTTCACTGCTCTGCTTCTATTGATCGTAGCGTGATGAAAAGTATACTATAACCTGCCCAGGAGTATGAAGAACAATTGTACCAAGTTTCATTGAAATCCGTCGAGTGGTTTTTGTTTCTATAACGAACATACAGACAGACAGACAGACAGACAGACAGACAGACAAAAATTTTACTGATTGCATTTTTGGCGTCAGTATCGATCACTAATCACCCGCTGATAGTTATTTTGGAAATATATTTCATGTACAGAATTGACCTCTCTACAGATTTATTATAAGTATAGAAGATAAACGTAAGACAGCCAAAATTTATCATTTTTACTAATATTATAAACGTGAAAATTTGTGAGTATAGATGTATGGATATTTGTTACTCTTTCACGCCAGAACGGCTGAACGAATCTGGATAAAATTTGGCACACAGATAGCCTGGAATAACACATAGGCTACTTTTTATCCAGGTCAGACTCAATTGAGAAGTTCACGCAAACCAAGTCGCGAGCAGAAGCCAGTTTTTTATAAAAGCTTTCAAATCCACTACCTATAACTAGGAACACATTGAGCACACGACCAGGGAAACTAACTTTACCTGACATATTCTAGCCTATCTTTTCGGCTAAACAGGATGTGATGGTATATGGTATGATAATTATTATTTTCAGTAGCTTCCTGCCTATTTATTGTATACGTCACGTCAACTGTCTACCTTTTCTACGAAACTGTAAAGTTAGCTAGTTTACTTTGAATATCTGTCAACAATCGTTCATTCTACTAATGAACCCAAGATAAGGGCTTCCATCTTAATGGGAACCGTAGGAAGCGAACCTGTTCCTATCTCTCACTATTCATTAACATAACTGTCTCAGCACTGAACTCTTATCTCTTCATTAGTATTAGGAGCATAGACATTCAAAGGGTTCCGTATAAAGATTTTTTCCGATATTATTTGTCACTGTTTGAATATGCTAATGAGGAAAGCGAACCGGTCATACGTGTTTGACAAGTTTAGAAAATCGATATGGGACCTGCAGTCGTTCTCTGGTTGATTTACAAAAAGTACCTATTTTATTTGTTTAGTTATAAGATTATTGACCTAATATAAGATAGCCAGACGGCGCGACGGCACCGGGTGACATTTAGCAATTTTTGTATATGTGCTAAAAATATTGTACCTTGACCCAGATGACAATAAGCCTACGGGAGGTCCAAGAATTACAGCTGTAAAGATGAGTCTTGAAGGTTGTAAATAAATAAAAAAGACTCAGTATTGAACATACGTGCGCGTGGCAAGTCCATTTCAAGTAAAAGGACAAATAAAAGATCCCTTGTAGGTACATAAAAGAGACGGAAAACACTCAAACGAAGTATGAGGAGCCAGTATAAAAGAAAAGATCAAATAATATGTAAGTATTGACTTTGAGGTTAAATAAATATCGCTCGTTTTTTTGAACGACAAATTATAAGATACGTCAATAAATTATAAAATAAGTACCTATATAAATTACAAAATACGTAAATAAATTATAAGATACGTAAATAAATTGGGGCTCACTGGCAAAGTTTGCCGATAAGCTTTTCGTCTCAATCATAAGTTAACCTAGAAACGCTGATCACGATGTTTGCTAACAGGATACTGTCGTAAGATACCTACACTAACGGTGCTTTGTGGCGCCATCGCCACTCACTGATATGCGAGAAAAAAAGCGCATTTAAACATCATGATTTGACTTGACTGGTGTTCTTGTTCTCAAATACCTCTTACAGTTCGAAAACATTTATTATACATACATACACTCAAGCCTTTCTCCCACAGGGGTAGGCAGAAACTATAGACTGCCACTTGCTACAATTCTTGCATACTTCTTTTGCTTCTTCCACATTCATACATACACGCCGGTTGCGAGTGCTACGCACCTGACATTTTTGAAGGATTTCGCCGATAAGATCGGCGTAGGTATGTCCTTCTAGGGCGACTTCTACCGGCGCTGCCGCTGACATTCGCCTTATAAATTCCTTTCGTTAGTCGTCTTTCATTCATCCTTTCAACATGTCCAAACCATCTCAGCATATTCTTTTCAATACGCGTCAAAACATTTATTATTAAATATAAATTATATGAGAGCACGGGAGTGTCCCCCGCCAAGTCTAGCAAAACACGGGTCAACCGTACCTGCCATCCTTTTCTCGAGAAATAAATATTAAGTTTATGTACTTACGTACTAGAAAATTAGTTTTCCTGAAATATAAATTATTTTATCATTGATTATTATGGTAACTCTTATTGGAATGATTACATTTACTGATTTCTGACACTTACGCGAATATAAGACATTGAAATAAAGCTACTTTGTACAGATTTTATCGCGTTATATGAATATTATTTGATTCTCGACGTTTCGGGTCCTACAGATCCTTTCAGTCTACCCGTGACGATGGATGCTGTAAAGGATCCGGAGACCTTGGGAATCAAATAATATTAACATAACGCGATAAAATCCGTAAAAAGTAGTTTTATTTCAATGATTACATTTAGTTCCTTCATATCATGATGAATACTTCCTTTTAATATGAGATATCACTACTTTCATTAATAACGCAATAAAGTCATGGACTAGCTATTACATGCATTCTTTTTCTTCTTATCGTGTCAATGGTCAAACAATTTTCGAGTAGAGATCGTTCCTCGTGTAGGTGTTCGGGCACAGAGGGCACAACAGTAGATGTGACATAGATTATTGTGGATTTTATGCACTTTAAGCGTGTAATATTTAATAAAGTCCATAAAATATATCCTCGAAGCCACCATCACACAAAAACAAAACGTACGAAAACTAAAACAAGACGCTGCTTACCAGAATTTATCATATTTGCAATACTATGTAAGCAATTATTATATTTGCCCATGCATTCATTTTTAATTGCACTAATATCCATTTTACGGTGCACCCGCGAGGTGAACATTTTCTTTTACTTCGGTAATACATAACGCACGCCAACGAATTTCGAAAGCACGTTTTCAACAGCATGTTTAATTTATTTTCATTTTTCCACGGTATGAAAAAACGCTTACGCTCACTTAGTTACGGTTAAATAGGTCAGCTTATACGTCGTTTGTTTATTTCCAACAACTCGAGCCTTGACTGAGTGTCCTATATAGTGCATTTGCCTACATTGCCAAATCCTCTTGCGGCCGACGCACTCAAATAACCAGTTCCCTCGCTTATCTCGGCATCCACATTCGAGACCGGTTTCACCCAGCAATAGGCGTGTTCTTAAGATGAAAATAACCTGGAAATAATTGAGTTTTGCGGGACAAAAAAGAATACATGCGCAGACATGCAACACTATCTCCGGTCGAAATCCTAAATGTCAGTTACATTTGAATATTGCCAATCATTCGATGAATGTGTGTCGTGTCCGGACAAAAAGCTGAATCTTATTTTATTGAAATGCATTGATATAATAAATTGTCACTAACAAACTCTGCGCGAAAACAAACACTACTAAGTATTGTGATTCGAAATTTCAAACCTTACATCAAGATAAAAGGGTATGTAAAATAATGTTATGATGTGCTAGATTTTGAAAACTATAATTTTTCATACACATTAATCACAAAAATATATGTAACTATAGTAATATAAATAGGATTTAAAACAAACTTGTATACTTCGATACTGCTGCTACGGTTCTCGCCAATACCGTCGCCAATCGTTCAATTCAATCACCAAAACGTGATGTTTTCATTTCTTTTAATGGCGTCGCTTTGTCAATTTAAATTAGATACGTAATATAACACGTTTCTTGGTAGATTTGCTATTATAGTTCTTTTACAATAATGGCGAATACATGGATTTACTTAATTAGAAAGTTATAGAGTAAGATATATTTATATATTTAAACTAATTGTTGTAGCAGTATAACAAAATTATAATACACATAAGTAGAGAAAGATAAATATATTAACGGTCAGTCAACGAACAAATTATTTGTACTGTTAATGCAGGAACGAATTTGTGTAAATGAAAATATATTTTTTACCATGTAATACAGTCAATAAGATGCGAATACGCGATGCACCGTCACGTGTCAATCAAAGAATCAAAGCTGTACTACTTATTAAAAACGCAATCGTGTGAGCCAATCACATACAACTTAAAAGTAATAATTCTGTATTTTTTTATATGAGAGCAGACGAGAAGCTATATAGTGATTTGTTTAACTTAAAAGAGTGTTTTATGAACTAAGTATGCAGCGTTAAATCAAAACGAAATAACATTATTATTCATAAACCATAAACTTATGTTAAAGTGCGAAATATTCGGTCTTAAAATAGTTAAGTAGTACTAATCACTTGGAAATATAAATACGCTCCTTGCTAAATGAGGTCTTATAGAAATGGTAGTCTTGGATTCACAGAAGACTGTCATCTCTGCATGTACACAAACAATTATTTTCCTCAAGTTTTATTGAAGCTAAAAGAATTACTACCGAATTCTCGACAATGCATGACGGCATGACAATGCATTGCCAGCACATTGGGTAATTTTTTGAGCCAGTTGGGGCTCACTCTATTGGAACACTCTTCCTACAAGATTTTGGGCTCTTTCCCATTATCAAGAGTCAGTCAAAAGAGCAAAAAAAATACAACTGAGAAATAATTATTAAGTACTGGTTTCTGACACTTACGCGAATATCAGACATTGAAATAAAACTACCATTCCAAGCACTAATTATTAAGTGCTTGGAATAGGGCTTGTTCTTCTGTTAAAAACTTCTTACCTATAGCTATAATATGTTTTGTCTTGTTTTGACACGTGATAGTCTATGACGGGGAATAGAAAAGAAAGCATATATAAAGATTATAAGACGTTTCATATTTTTATGAATATGGGGGTTAGTTTCATGTACCCGATCCATGTGTCATCGAAACACGAATCTTTTGCGTGTATTTCTGTTACCCGGAACGCGAACTTTTGTCAATATTAATTTGTACTTATCTTTTGTTCGATTGGCCAATCCATATTTGTTAATATCACCTTGCACATTTTATTTTATAGTAATGAAGTCAATACAATTATCTGATCCGATAACTATCCTCTGACGCTGTAGCCAGGGTTCTCCACCACCCCCCATATATATGCCACTCGGGGCCATGGCGCCCTTCGTCTTACTCTACGACACTGGTAAATATATTCAATCTGTGCGACACGTAGAAAAAATAATCGTGGTCTCCCATGAGTACTACTGACCTAGCTATACTCTGTCACGTTTTGCTGACCTAGGACTCTGATAAAACGCAGTGACATCAAAAAACACCTCATGTAGCTTCCTCTTAATGACCTCATGCATTCACTTAACTATACGCTAGTGATAAAACACGTTTTACTAAAACCTTGCGCACCTGTCTAGATGAAATTATAACTTTTCAGCGGCCAGATTTTATTCTAGCCAGAATATTAAAATATTATAAACTCTAACTGACGGTAAGTTACAAGAGGGTGTACTTGTTATATATTGCAATACCCAGTTGAATTGCGTAAAAGTCCCACAGACACAATAGATTTTTCGTTTCTGTAACTTGTTATTTGATGGACTAGAATATAGAATTTCAGGCTTTATGCTATTGCAGTTCCCTGGTTATTTTATATAAAGGAGCCGACTAATGAAGCTCCAGATTTAATAATTGCATTTCTAGTGATTTCTGTGAATTAAGTAGTTCTAACAAAACATTTTAACGGCCAGTGCCAATAACAAATCACATCGATAGATTTGCTTACCAGAGATAGAATTTTGACTACTGTCTGATTTGATATTGGGTCGTTAGTCGACACACAAGGCGATCGTTAAAGGTTTATGTAACTCTGTGAACAGGAATAACTTTCCTATTATGAAGTACATATTATAAAATATAAATTGATCCCTATATCACTACTAACAAAGTTGTTGTGTTGAAATAAGTTCAGATAATTGCACTGCAATTGTTGCATACTGAACCATTTTTAATATTGTAATTTCATTTTATTACCTTTAAGCATTGATCACAAAAGAATTACAAATTATTGCCAAATTAACAGGCGTGCAAAAATACGAATATTAATAATATATAGGAGTACGATTATTTCTGAATAATTCAGTAGAAAAGAGAAGAGTATTCTGAGAAAACAGTATTCAAGAGAATACTTTAAAAGAATATATCGTAATAAGTAGGTTGAAATCGCGCCAGCGCGTTTGTCAAACGGCTACATAGTTGGGCATTTTTAATGGCAAAATCTTCTATATACTTTAAAACTAAAACACACCTAGCCGCTTTCATCCTCAGAGGAATACAAAATTAAGTTCAGTGTTATTTAAACATAAGTTAAACTCTAGTAGATTATGTAACATTACGACCACCACCATGTTTCCTCACGGCAGCACAGTGACCAACACGCAACTAGATGAAACTAGTTATATCTAGTTAATTCGAAATAACGACGCATTAGTTTAAACGTTTTTCATCCGCATTATGATCGCGGTCCATGTATGGTATTTATAAGAGGTTTAATTGGCTATATACTTATTAACAGTTTAGAGTATTTCTCAACTAAATAACTTTATGGCAACTATTAAGATTTTTAATAATCGCACCCGCGAGCATCTAAAAACATTGAACGCGGCAAACAATTATAAATTGTTCAAAATTTCGGTTGGTGGAGTTTGTCAACAAAAAGAAAGGCGTCTCCAAGCTAGCAAAGTCGTTGTGACTTTGGCGAAGGTGAAAGTGCCTTTTCTGTTATAATTTATTGGTCAACTTGGCAATTCTACTGTATTTTAGGAATGCCCGATAAGATTAGACAAAAGCCTTCGAAAATACATATACATATTGATTCACTTAGCGGTGTCGAAATCGCAGACGGAACATAAACACGTCGTGAACTGGCCATCGCGTCGTCACCCTACTTACGACATGCGGTATTGTAATAATATTATGTGATAGTAACTAACCCATGCCCGTATTCCTAAAGAACAATTATGTCCCGTTAGGGGACGCCCTTAGCTGCTGTTGCTTACTTTGTAAGTCGTCCCTGGAGGAATTTGGTGCCTCGTCACCAGCCCGGGTACGTTGTCAAGATTTCCTCGAACCAACCACTCATATCCGTCAAAAATAATATAAGTACGGGGATCATCCTAATTCTAACCTCAGCTGGCAAGACAAAATATTAGTACCTATTTTACCTTCATAACCGAATTTGCGTTATCAATGTCGACCTTGGGATATACCGGTTATCAGGTTTTTCGGGCTTCTGACTACCACAAACGTCTATTTACCCGAAAGTACCTAAGCACCTTATTTATAATATTTTTAAAGCTATAGGTATACTTTTATTTGTAAGTAGTTGGTATTAGTTTTGTTGTAAATAATAAAATAACATAACATAATCAACCCACTACATTGTCCCACTGCTGGGCCCGGGTCTCCTCTCAGAGTGAGAGGGATTAGGCTATATTCCATCACGCTGGCCTAATGCGAGTGGGCAGACTTCACACGCCGTCGAGAAAATCTCTCAGGCATGCAGGTTTCCTCACGGTGTTTCCCTTCACCGTTTAAGCGCATGATAATTAACTACATAATAAATACCTATATAAAATTATTCCTATACATTATAAGGACGAGGCGGGGGCTAGTAAATATAGTGTGGTGGACCTTTTTATGTAGAAAATCCTCATCAGTTCATCTTGTCCCTGGGGATGCGGCAGAGTATGCTGAACTTAGGTTTACCAAGAACGGCGTAAAACGAACCTAGTTACTGTGGGTGCGTGGTAATACACCTCTGTCTAATCCCTCCGGGAAATACAGGCATGATGGTATGATGTTAAGTTAAAACAAAAATAGGTATCGAAATATTTTGCGGTCAAGAAAATAACGAAATATAATTTATATCAATAGTCAGGTAACAAATAAGTTAACAGATAATTAATTTTATATATAATAAATGAATATATCGATACAATGCTCGGTTTGGTAGGATTAAAAACGACCTGTCACTTATTTGTCTTCAACATATTAGTGGTCCATCTGTTAATGCTACATTCAGCTCTCTGTATAGATGGCTGTCATTAATATATTGGCAGGGCCCTCGCTCATGTACCGTTTTTCTGGTTTTTTTTTTCGAAATTGGTGACACACTACGGTGATATTATCAAATAAATCACTGCACAGGGACATAACTTGTTTATGATAAAATTCTTTTAACATTAAGTATTCGGATAAATTTGCTTCCTCCGTATTACATACGATACGCGTGAATACTTTATCTTATTTATAGGTATAAATTTTCCCAGAGAAGGGCAACTAAAGTTTTCAATTACATAGGACTAAAAACAAAAATGCTCCTTTAACGACATCTAGTTTTACTTTTTGAAAGCTTTTGACGGGAAATTCACTCATTCGTAACTTCCGAAATGTTTTAAAATCTTGTTTTTTTATCGCAAACGACACTTTAAGTATATCAATCAGTCTGCATCTGTTGAAAAACTTTTAAGTAGGCTAATAGGTAACTTCTACTCACTTGCTAGAGACAATTGCCCCAAATTGATTATTAATAACGTTATGTTCAAACTAGCATTTTTGCAACTGTCGATTATTAAAATGTAATTCAAGAAAATTGTGATAAGAATAAATTACTGATATTCAAGTTCAGTTTGGGTATTTCTTGTAAGTAATTATATTTTAAAAGATTTCTAAGTAGATTCTTCATCTGGTTACCTAATTAAAGTGTAAAACTTTCTATCATTCATTTGTATTATTCTGACTTAAATAAGAATTCAGCTACCTCATAACCACATAATAAATGTAATGAGGTAACGATTTATTAATTTTTGATTATGATTGTAAGTTTCCAAATACCCGTTCGAACTGACAAGACTGAATGTAATAATATTCAAGTGTTTGCATTGATATTGGTATCGCTATACATTTATAATTATCTTCCATTACACTAATTATTACTTAATTAATTGTGTACAAATTTAATAACGTTAGATATTCACGTTCTTGATAATGCAAGTGTTCCGCGGGTATTGTTGATACATGTAAATTGTAAATAGGTAGGTACTTTGAGATTAAAAATTTCAAAAATATTTACAACTAGCCTACTTGCAAGATGTGTTATTTATTTATGTGGCCAGTATGAAGAAACCTTGATTTTATACATAGTTGGGATCAAATCATATTGGATAGACTAACCAAATGGTAATGTATCTAGATATTTAACAACATGACATTGTTGCAATTTTCTTCATTGACTGCTTTATTTACGACCTCTACAAATTGAACCATGTTATAGTCCTACCTATATGATATCCCCAGGTATTATTTCTCTAATCTAGCATTTTTTTATGATTCTTTATAGTGTACATTATCTATACCTAATATCTATTTGCGCAGAATATACAATTTATAGAACTTGTTTTGAAATAGTGAGAATGTCGTTAATACTTAATATTATTGTGACACAAATTCATATTTGTGGACATAATTATGACCAGTTTGCCATCATAACTTATGTTCATCGATGTTAGGACAGTGTTTTAGTTTCATGAATCGGAATATTTTGCGGAGTTAGTGTTGATCATGTGCGTTTGAAATTAAAGTGTATCTTACGCGATTGGTTGTAATATTAAAAGCGAAATTTTATTTTCCACCATTTCTTTAAATCATGACGTCTTCGACAAAGTATTTAAACTATGGCGGCCCAATGGAAAATTTCTAATTAATAGTAACAAGGCCACCTGCCCAACAGATAATGAAGAGGAAGAGCGTATTGGTGTACTACTGCAACCCAGTAGCTCTACAGAAAATATATCAATGATAAAAGTATGATGGATCAAACACCATGTATTATTAAGCCAGCTAATTATAAAGTATATTTTTCTAATAGATTGAATTATTTGAGTTAGATCATTTTAGGTATATACGGCAAGCATTTATATACTAAATCAGAATAATTATGTCCAGTGCTACAGCACTGTTCTTGTGAAATTTTATAATGTTTAAGAAAAAGTAAAAATGCCTTCAAAACATAAAAAATAATGTTATGTGCGAAACAGTTTCGGAAGTCGGTGGCGAAATCAAAAGATCCGATCAAATCAAAGGCAGTTTTTACTCGGTCGTTACATGTTATTTCTAAATTTTGTGATCAGACCTTAACCAATTTTTTATGGGACCACCTTACCTGATCGATTCATAATTGACGGAATAATCGCGTAACCAACATAACAAAAACATACAGTTAAATTAAGAGCCTCCTCTTTTTGAAGTCGCCTGAAAATGATCGGTGCCATACATTAGCTATGAATGCCGTTTTCGGACAAAATAATTAAATATATGGGTTTCTGATACTTACGCAAATATTAAATTGGAATAAAACTACTTTTTACGGATTTTGCAGCGTTATATTGATTAAATCGCATTTGATTGATCGGATTGCTAAAATAACTGTTAATAATTTTATCATTAAGACGTTCATCATCTTAGTCTGTTCGTGAATATGGACGCTGTAAAGGATCCGTAAAAAGTAGTTTTATTCCAATAATAATTTATACTATATTTGAAATTTAATGAGTAACTATACCAATCCTGGGTACTTCATGTCAAAGTATTCAAGAAAATTTCTTCTACCCACACCTTTTGAAAATAGTACAAAAGAAGGTGTTACGATGATTTTTTTGGACTTAATTATTTTGTAATTTAATATTTACTTAAAACTTCTAAAGTTCCTCAGGATGTAGTGTACTACCTACTTGATTCTTATTACATTTTAAAATGAGAAAATTAATTAATCAAAAGTAAATACCTACCAATCTACCTTAAAAGTAAAGTGATCATTTTATAGTGTGTATTCTTTGGAACTAGAATTATCATAAAATCAACAATTATTTATAAAAAAACACAGTAATAAGCGGATAGGCACCGCCTGAATGGGAACTTGTCATAAGTAATTCTTTTATTAATCCACAATTTTACGGCTGGACATAGTATTGGTGTTTTTAAAATAGGTTCTGTGTGTACCAGTCGCTAGTGGATATAATGCGCGAACAAAAGAAACAAATACACGCGTCGAATCGTAAGCCACTTTTCATTGGAACATCGACGCTAGATATTCATGTAACAAAAATACTTAGATCTAGAAAAGGCAGACACAATATTCGTCGCGCCGTAACTACTTTAAAATCACAACGACGGTCACTGAATATTTACAAATACCGTCAGAGCTGTTAACCTTAACAGTACCAACGTACACGAACTGTAGGTAATCTGTAATCCAACTTATACAGCCGAGTCTCCGTAGAACGCCAACGCATAATCTGCGAGTAGGTTTCGCAGATCACGCAAAGTGGTGAAGGCGCATGGGGCGCCGCGACCGCACTCCTTTCAAGGAGGTGCGGGTCTTTTGGAAAGTAAGTTTGAAACAACATTATCGACTTCGGACGTAAACTCGCAAGAGCAAACAGTCGCTGTGCCTGAGTATAAAAATAATTAAAAAATATCTTACCTATTGAAATATTTCAGAGGTCCAAACCGTTGCGGATTCCTTGTAGTTGTCTCGTGTCAAGAGAGTAGTCCGGTTTTGCATTCACGTACCGAAGCACGATCACACTGCGTGAGAGAAAGGGCGCGCAACTCGTTAAGTGAACACTATCGCGTGTTGTGCCTCGGCGGTGCTATTCGAGAGTGGGCGTCGCGAAAGCGTGTTGGCGTTCGCGGGTCTCAGCTTGAACTGAAGGCCGCGAGGTGCGGGGGCCACTTTATGGTAGCGCGCTAGCGCACCCCGCCGCGGTGCGGGCGGCGCCCGCGCACCATTGCAGCCTGCACCCGCACCACAATGCGAATCCCTGAAAATTTCATAAATTATACTTATCCTTAACCCAGTATTTGGCCTCACAATATTCACAATGTATTTTTACGCAATTATGCCAAGGCATTTAAAGATTTTTTATTTACACGGTATATCCCTTTGTTACACGGTTTTGAGAATACTAAGGTGATAAATACCTTAGTCACCCTGAAACCCTATTTATATAATTTTAAATTATTTTAGCAACTAATCAGAGAATAATTCAAAGAATTGATTCCTAGTTTCTAAACGGACCTAGTTATCAGGCCTGTTTTGATGCCAACACGCCCACAACTACTGTAAATTAATAGAAGTCTACGTAGGTACTTACCTAATAAATGAGATAATGGCTATGTATATAGGTATATGAGAATACCTGGATGATTAGGTAGGTAGTACGTAACATAGCCAACGTTAAAATATTTATAAACCAATGAGTCATCATTATCCAAGTTCTGGATTATTCAAATAATTCCATGCAAAATACCGAGGTGAATACCTACTTGTCATTATCATTGTTACTGCAAAATTTTGAGCAATTAGTCTTGATTTTGTTTTTAATTAAAATTTTATAGGTATAGAAACAAAAGATTAGATTATTGCTAAAATAAATATTTATTTTCTAAGAGTAAGGAAAGCAATATTATCTAATATCTATTCCGGGGTAACTTTTTCACTTTACAAAAGGAAAATGGATAAGGTGTTCGCAGAGTGTATCGAGCAATTGCAGGTTTTGCCCATAGTACAAGGAAAAATACGCTGTTTAGTCGGTAAGAGACAGAGAGCTCGGGGAAGACGTTGTTTTTATCGGACACATAACCCTTAGTCTTCTCCGGCGCATATCCTTGAGTGCCGGTAACAAATCTAGACACCTTGGCAGACACGTTGAAAATAGCACTTAGATACTTTTTATAATGTCCAGTGTCGAAGTAAAGAACAATTCCCAAAAAAAGTGTCACGAGCTCCCAAAATTATTGTCATACTCTCTGTACGTTAAGTACTTATAAAGAGTAGATATTATTTTACTCTTGCTCTATGCTTGAGGAAGTAAGCTACTAATACTTATAAAACTTAACATGTTAAACACAGTATGCTTTTATAGACGTCAAAAGTCAATAGTTATAAGGAAATAAGTCCAAAGATTAAATAATAAAAAATATTTTTTAGGCAGATGAAGAGACAATCTTCGCCACTACCTGAGTCCTTTTTGCTTTAGATTTGTATTTTCAGTCCCAAGATTTCAATTTTTGGGACCAAACTAGTTTAACATAAACAGCAAGTTAGGTATGCATACTTATGTGTCTTACTCATCTTACTACGTATGTATAGTAAATGTTATGTGTAATTCGCTTAAGATATGGTGGCCTATTGTTATATAAGGTTACGAGGCTGACACATATTGTAATTGTCAATTGGTAAATTGTTATTTAAAAGTAAAACAAAATAAAGATTAACCGCTTGGTACAAACATGCAATCTGCTCCAATATATTTATCATCACATGACGCTTCAAATTCTAGGACAAAAGCTGCAAATTACATATTGTTACGTATATTGCTCCATTGTACCTGCTTAAATAAAGCCCTTTAATTCAAGGACAACTATGTATCTTAAAGTCAAGGTACTCTAAAAGTCGACTGGCTACCGTGGAACGAGAGACTACGTAAAAGTTGGAAGGAAATAAACGTTTTACGCTAAAATGTGTTATTAAAAAAACTGGCTGGTCACCGTGCCTAATAGGCTAATCGTCTTAGACAACAATCAAAGCATAGGTATCCCTTAATTGCCCCTTGTCACACTTGAGACCAGTATATCGTTGCGCTGGAGGATGATAATTTGTAAAATTGCGTTACCTATTAGTCTAAGGTTGGTCATTACATTACATACTCGTACGTCGGTACAAAGAAGGTTCGCAGGATTGTACGATTTTAATAAGATCACGTTTTACTATGGTGTTTCTACACGTGGACCTAATAGGCACGTTTCTAGCCTATTATTTTTCACCACTTATCGTTTGTTTCGTTATGGAACCTTCCCATCAGGTGGAAGAGTTCAAGCAGGTAACGTCCGCCTAGTGGAACGTGATTAGTGGTAATATATAATTGGTAAGTGGTATAGTGTGTATGTAACCTGTAACTAGAAAAACTTATGTTCCTAAGGCTTGGCATCTTGACATTAGATTTACCCTAAACCTAAAGAAAATGGAGATCAGTAATAGTCGTATAAAAGTATAAAAAGGGTGATTCAAATAGGACATTGGTGACAACTCCTGCGACAGCCATTTCACATACATACGTAAACTGCTATTTAAAATATAATGTAATTCCATTTTTACCCGACTGCCCAGAAGGAGGGTTATGTTTTTCGAGTGTATGAATGTATATTTCTTTGTCACGCTCTGCAGCCTAAAAGGCTTTATGGATTTTAGCTGTCATGTTTCCATCTTTTTATCGGTCGAGTTTTTTTACTTTTTTATTTGTTAACAATATTTCGTCGGTTAACAATGTCGGTGGATTTATTATAAAATAATGAATTAATTTTCTGGTGACATATAAAATCTTTATCGGTTTAGTACCAATTACAACACGTTATTCTAGTTACACAAACGATTTTTTGTGGCCTAAGCTATTTTTATCAAAGACAATTCAAACGCATCAACATCATCAGAACACCAATTGATATAAATTTAAACGGATATAAATTGTAATACAAATACATTAAATTGAAATGTTACATTTTACATTGCAGTAATTCAGAAATGACGCTTGTGATTTTTTTCTGTTACATAAGCCAGTTTATTAGTTTAATATTAGCTTCCAGCTTCCATCTGCCTGCGATTCCGACTGCAGCGCTTATCACAATTAGAATTCAAATTTCTGTCTGTCTGCAGGGTTGGGCAGTATTTGAATTATTTGTAATTAAAATACTTAATTGAAATACAAATACGTATTTGGTATCTATTTGTATTTTGATTACTTCCATAAAATGTGATTAATTTGTAATTCGTATTTCAAATACCTGACGCCGAGGTATTTTGTAATTAGTATTTCAAAGACTTGAGGCTTCAAAATACATTTTAACTTAAAAGATCAGAGGCAAAGAATTCAAAATCTTGCCATTCATGCCTTAGAGACAAGTTTCGTTAAATAATGCCTGGGAACAGCAGAGTAGCACCGCTAGTAAAGAAGATGATGATTTTATTGTTTTTGAGAAAAGAGACAATGATCAACCACAGACATCTAAAATGGAGTTAGAGCTGGTCAGCTTCCTAAATGATAGAAGCAAAGAGCTTTCAATTCTTAAGCGCTATCTAAATATAAATAATTTGTTCATACAATTTAACACAACTTCGAGCTCATCAGGACCTGTAGAAAAATTGTTTTCTTTAGCAGGTTTTATTCACTCTCCAACATGAGGCTGTTTGTCTGACAGTACATTTAAAAATTTAGTGCTCATGAAAGGAATCTCTGGTTTTACTGATTAATTAATCTTGTTTTCCTCTGCTTTTCAGCTCGTGCTGGTCTAGATTACTTATTTTGTAATTTGTATTTCGTATTTCAATTAAAATAGCTACAATACTGTATTTTGTATTTTATATTTCAAGTACCTTACTTAAAGATATTTTGCATTTCGTATTTTAATTAGGTACTTGGCATTTTTTAAATTTGTATTTAAAATAAAGCAAAGCATGTATTTTGCCCAGCCCTGTCTGTATGTAATCCACAAGTTATACTTTCGCAAGAAAAAATATTCTAAAATAATGACATTTTACCCTGATGCTGCTGGTACGCAATAATACCTAACTATGTATTGACAGATCGACTTCATAATCACTCTAAAATGTAGGCACCTATGTTACTTCTAACAAGAATGTTGCAGTATAAAAGGACCAATTTTTATTTTCTTACAACCTCTAACTTCGCGTTGGTCTAATTAATGAATCTATAAGAAAATTTATTCAAGTTCCCATTACAATGAACATGCTAACATTTTTATTTCGAATGGAAAGCCATTTTGCAGGTAATCTTTCACCAATGGTTATGAAGCCATGCTTGGCTTATTAGTATCAGAATATCGCTGTTACTAATAAGCCAATGAAGCTCTAAGACAGCGACCACGCAAGTGTGTAGTACCTAGGCCAAAATATCCTAGGCCAGCTAACTAGCAGCAACGCCACTGATGTCTGAGGACTGGTTATGGGGTCATTGACCTTTATGTTCCTGCCATTTACGTTTCAATTCGTTCGATACTTTCGCTAATTATGAGAACCTATTCCCACATCGAGTCGGGTTACCAATCAAGAAATTTTCAGTAAAAAATAAATGCATTAGTATGGTTTGATCTAATAGTACTTCAACTCCTTAGAATTATTAGGTACGCTGATTCCCATGCCGCAGAACCTACCCAGCCCAGCGCCAGTAAACGAAAATATGTATGACGTCATAGATATTTTGATGTTAGGTTACTCCACATTTACACCATGGGCGTGGATACTCTATAGACACATTCCAAGGCCGATGCATATCACTACTACATAAGCAAGATAACATTTGTATATGTTTTCCAATGTGTGCGTAAACCGTAGGGTTGTGTTTATGCACGATGATAATAAATATCAAGAAGAACCTTGACTTCACCTTTATTTGTGAGACAACGAACGCTAAAACGAAGTGCAGAGAGCGGTGGGGTATCTAAAGTTAGGGAAGAGTGGAGAGCCGTTCTAGTTATATATTCGTAGTAAGTATTAGTTATTCTGGGATTATTACATACCATCACGCCTGTATTCCCCGAAGGGTTAGGTAGAGGCGTACCTGATGTTGACCAACAGTTCGCCAGTATGTTTAGGTCCCATGTTATAGGGGGCGAGCCAATAGCCATTCACCGGGCACAAATCCAGACTCCGAGCTGCTACTGAGAATTTCATAGAAAAACCCACTAACACTTTGCTCGACCTGGGGATCGAACCCAGGACTTCTAGTGTAGCAGTGGAGCTTGGGACCACTAGACTAATGAGGCAGTCACCGGATTAGCTAATGTACTTTAATATACCACAATATATCAACGTACAAACCCTACGGAAAATATAGTATCTACATTATATTTCGATTGAATAGTTTCTTTTGCAAGACCAAAACTAATCACAACCAAACCCTTGCCTCGTTCCATAACCACATTTTTTTGTAATATATTTAAAACAAATTATACCAAGCATATTTTCTAAAAAATGTCTATATTTCACAGAAAAAATTCTGACAACCCTACCTTTTAATATTATAGGTATAGGTATACCAAATATTATGAAGTTATCTATTCTCATGATCGCTACCCAATATCAATATAATTTGGTGTCATCAGGCTGCTTTGCCGTAGATTCATTTCTAAGCAGGAAATCGTTAATTAATATCATTAGTATTAGGACCTACTTAGTTGCGTTCTAGATTCAATGTAGGTATCTACAGATCCCCCGTTCATAATTTAGGCTATTTGCTACACAACGGTATAAGTGCATTGGAATTCGATTCGCCAACTAGTGGAGAGATATCAAACATACCTACAGATATTTAAAAAATCTATGACATATATATCGGTGGCCGGTTTAGAGAAAGTATCCAATATCTATATTTTGACGTAGGTATTTATGTATATAATTTATATTAAATGTTGCCTGTGGACATTGAATATAGATATTCAATGTCTTTTTTAGACTACTATGTCCTTCCTAAGAATGTTCTTATTACGTTCCCAAATTTTATCGATATCTGCTCAGTGGTTTAGGCGTGAAAAGGTGATAGACAAACAGCATCGCGTTTTCAGTATTAATATTACCCGTATAATATTAATACTAAAAATGGGTTAGCATAGCCCTGTGGCTACTTGTAACTCGATGTCTTCCTGGCAAGACGTCATAGAAGAGTTAAAATGGCACAATTTTGACCCTCCATATGTAGGGCCAAAATCAATGGTTTGTGAGAAAATTGTATTTTAAAAGGTTTTCTTTGATAACCCAGAATTTGGCATTCAAGTTCAATAAAAAAAAACTACTTATCGGATGGCTTTACGATTATTTCCGTAGCTGACACTTAAACAAAGCCAATGTAATTATTCCAAGGGCAAAACTACTTCTAAATAGCAATTCACGAGTCATTACATGCATTTTAGAATTATTAATTTACATGTTCTCTTTCAAAACGTGTTGTTTATCTCTGAAAATGTATGTTACAGTAAGTGTACAAATTACTAATAAAATTTCAGTCCATTTATTAAGCTATCCAAAAATGTATAATAATGTTTTCCTTACTGCTAATTAGGGCCGCAAATGAATTCATTACTGTAAAGGAAATTATACAAAGAATTTATACTCACCCAAAATGTTCAGAAACTTTCATGCATCTTGCTCGATATTGCCCTGCGGTTTCAGAGGCAGGCCAGAATCCTCTTTCTCACTTCTATTTTGACCGCTCTTGAAGAGAAACTCTTGGGAAAAACTCCCCGTGTGCAGACGGGGTAGAAGACAGTTCCTCACTGCCATCATTCATCATTTTCTGCCCTACATATGGGGGGTTAAAATTGTAGCATTTTGGCTCCTCTATCACGTGTTGCCAGAAATGCATCGAGTTACAAGTAACCCTGGGTAACCTCTGACGTTGAAGAAGTGATTGGAAATTCCTATCACAGAGTCCACCACATTATCTGCATGCATCAGGGTCCTTTTCTAATTATTTTCGCTTATTTTATAATCAATAGGACCTTATCGTTTGCTTTGAACAGCTAAATACTTAGTATTATAAGATTTTTCGCTAAAGGAAATATTCATTGTCATTCACATTTTAATCTTTAAAGTACAGATTGACTCGATAAAACATTTATGTAGGTATGTACAAGCGCATCACGTTTAACCGTTTAGTGCTTTATAAAGAACTATATCTACAAGTCTATCATTTAACTCGTTTGCGTTTCCTCTACATGCTTTTAATCCATCGTAATTTGTGCCAAAACTTGTATGCTGTATGTCAGGGTCAATCGCCTGTTATAAAAATAAATTATTTTATTTCATTCTGTACCACGTTAGTAAGTAATATTATTCCGAATCCTGAATAGCTCTTAAACCAGGTGATGTGATTTGCTAAATCCTTTCCTTATTAATGATTAAACACAACATATTTACGACGAATTATTGCCAAGTAGCCTGCGTTTTTTAAAACAATACCTACACATAACATGTATTCCCCAAGGGTTAGGCAGAGGTGTCGGTAGTAATGTACACCATTGCCGGTATGTTTAGGTGACATGTAATAGGGGGCAAGCCTATTGTCATTAACGAACCGAGCACAAATTCCGAACTGCTATTGAGAATTTCATAGAAAAACTCAATAACATTGCTCGACCTGCGAATCGAACCCAGGATCTCTAGCCTAGCAGTCGTGCTTGGGACCCCTAGACTAACGAGGCAGTCATATACAGTTAATGTTTTTACATGTAGGTAGGTATATCTTCTATCTATCTCATTAATTTATAAGAGACTCATAGAAAAAAAAACGTTAAAGATGGATACTTAAGTCAAATTTGTAATAAGTAGGTAGGTATCAGCTCAATCAATAAATAAACATTTGAGAACATGCGGCTTGGTGTGTCCTTTCGAACACGGCAAGGCACTTCGGCGCAAACGACTTTTCGCTTCGATGCTGGCGTTGCGAGATTCGAACCTACGTCCTAAAGTTTGGTACATCGGAAGCTTTAACGTCAATATTTGACGCCAACTAAGCTACCAAGACCACTGCCTGTAATGTACCAAACAGGAGGATATAGATTCTAAAGCCTTTTTTTAATAGTACGGAAAATCCTTACGGATTGCGTTGGTTTATCGGACTTGTACGACTAAAAACGGTACTGGAACCAGTGACACTTGCCACGACCATGACAAGCTGTGCTCCTTCAAAAGGGCTCAAGGAGACCCCTTCAAAAGGCCCCTTATCGCGTATCTTACGAGACCATTGACTGGTTGGGCGGCGGACTCCCCAAGTCATGCGATACTTTATCAGGCGTTGCAATAATGAATTGTAATTTTCAATATCTAATTAAGGTTGAAATAAAACTCCTAGGTACTTTTTATAGGATTTATCCTTTACATTTTTAAATATTTCCATAAAAAAGGAAAATAAAAACATTTAAAAATATAACAGATAAAATTAGTTAAATCAGTATGTTTATCTTTATTTGTGTATATCTTTATTTTAAATATATGTTTTATTTTGTTATATTTCTAACCTCTGCAAATCTAGTACATACTTAGATGTTAAATTAACTTTAATGGTTATTTTTCATATTCGTTTTCAATAGACAGGAATATTGCAATAACTTTTGAGAAAGTGAACAGATTTTAATAAAATTACATAAGCTCAAAAGTTGCCTAATGATACTGCCAATACTGCTAATGCAGTATCAGGTTCTGTTTACAGGACAGACAGTTTCTCTGAATGATTAAGGATGTTCTAAGAAAAGTATGGAAAAACAGTATCCCTCTTTATTGCGCAGTTGTAGTCGGATAAAAAGTACCCTAAATATTGATCAGGCTCATAATCTACCTAAACCTACACCAGATTTCATAGCAATAAGTCAAGTAGATCTTGAATTTTATAAACGGACATACAGAAATACATGCATGCATACATACATACAGACAGACATCAATTCCAAAAACCATTAATTCGGCTTCAGTATAGCTTAATTAGTCTTCTCCACTATTTTTTTTCCAATTATCTTGCCATTACAGACACGACTTTTTTCTACAGACTTATTACTCGTATTTGTACAGTCAGCGCCAAAAGTCGCTGAACACGATGCAATCTTCAAAACGAAAAAATTCTGACCTGAGAAGTTAGTACCAGTTTTCTTATATGCAGAAAACTGGTACTAACTTCTCAGGTCAGAATTTTTTGGTTAGTAATGTTGTATTTCATTTATGGTTTAATTTTGACATGCTACACATCTATAGGTACAGTCAGCGCCAAAAGTCGCTGAACACGATGCAATCTTCAAAACGTTTTTACATCATTACTAACCAAAAAATTCTGAACTGAGAAGTTAGTACCAGTTTTCTGCATATAAATTAATGTATTTCGAACCTAAAAGTCACAGCTGATTGTTATCGCTCAAGTGAGCGAAGAAGTCATTAGGTTAAAATTGTTAAGAGCATAAACAGCAGTAGTCTGTTAGAAAATTTAAATTAAGGTTTTCTCAAATAAAGTGATTTTAGTTTTGTTGTTTTTATTTGCAGTGAGCAGTGATAGCCTAGCGGTATGACCGGTGGACTGCCAAGTCAAAGGTCTCGAGTTCGAACCTCTGACTTTTCGAAGTCATGTACAAATGGTGAAGGAAAACATCGTGAGGAAACCTGCATGCCTGAGAGATTTTCTCGATGGCATGTGAATTCTGCAAACCCGCACTAGGCCAGCGGGGTGGACTATAGCTTAATCCCTCTCATTCTGAGAGGAGACCCGTGCCCAGCAGTGGGACAGTTTATTGGGTTGATCATGTTATTATATTATGTTTTTATTTGTTACTGTCTTCCCTGTAGGAATGACTATTTTTCCCAGCAGTTCTACCCAGACCCTCACCAAAGTTTCATCGCAATCAGATTAATAGTTTAGGACAAACATAGAAACATCCATTATATTTAAGTACTATCTGGCCCCCGGATTGCGTTGCCAATGTCTCTTTTTTTGTCATAAAGCTCCCCAGGCATGCACACAACAACACACCACTTTCACCGCAATAGGATGAACGGTTTAGCAATGCATATAGAACAAACAAACATACATTCATTTTTATTTATATATAATAAAATATATTTTTTTTATAGATAGATATATAAAAGATAGGAGTAGTTAGATAAGTACTTGTTATTCTACTTCTATTATAATATATAGGACTGCCCCATGTCTCAGTCTGTCTGGGTTCGATCCCAAGGTCGAGCAGTGTTTGGGATTATTCTATGAAATTCTCAGTAGCAGCTCGGAGTCTGGATTTATGTCCAGTTAATGGCAATAGGCTCTCCCCCTATTATACGGGGCCTAAAACATATCGGAGAAGTGTGGGTGTACATTCAGTACAACTCTACCTAACTCTTCGGGGAATACAGGCGTGATGCTACGTTTATATAGGTACTTAGTACAAGATGGATTTATATTAAATGAAACCAGAATCTATACCAGTCTAAAGTAGCATTTCAGATAGGAAATAGCAACTTCAACAAAAAAAAATTCAACTTCAAATACATATTTTCCTCATAAGAAGTATAGGCACAACGTTCTCTTTTTCGTCTCGGTAAATCCCCTGTATCAATATCCAAAAATTTAATTGGGATTAAGTCGATTGAAATTAACATAATTGATTGTAAAATTCTGACCTGAGAAGTTAGTACCAGTTTTCTGCATATAAGAAAACTGGTACTAACTTCTCAGGTCAGAATGACTAATGTTAGACTGGTGACATTAACTGGACATAAATCCAGACTCCGAGCTGCTACTGAGAATTTCATAGAATAATCCCAAACACTGCTCGACCTTGGGATCGAACCCAGACAGACTGAGACATGGGGCAGTCCTATATATTATAATAGAAGTAGAATAACAAGTACTTATCTAACTACTCGTATCTTTTATATATCTATCTATAAAAAAAATATATTTTATTATATATAAATAAAAATGAATGTATGTTTGTTTGTTCTATATGCATTGCTAAACCGTTCATCCTATTGCGGTGAAAGTGGTGTGTTGTTGTGTGCATGCCTGGGGAGCTTTATGACAAAAAAAGAGACATTGGCAACGCAATCCGGGGGCCAGATAGTACTTAAATATAATGGATGTTTCTATGTTTGTCCTAAACTATTAATCTGATTGCGATGAAACTTTGGTGAGGGTCTGGGTAGAACTGCTGGGAAAAATAGTCATTCCTACAGGGAAGACAGTAACAAATAAAAACATAATATAATAACATGATCAACCCAATAAACTGTCCCACTGCTGGGCACGGGTCTCCTCTCAGAATGAGAGGGATTAAGCTATAGTCCACCCCGCTGGCCTAGTGCGGGTTTGCAGAATTCACATGCCATCGAGAAAATCTCTCAGGCATGCAGGTTTCCTCACGATGTTTTCCTTCACCATTTGTACATGACTTCGAAAAGTCAGAGGTTCGAACTCGAGACCTTTGACTTGGCAGTCCACCGGTTATACCGCTAGGCTATCACTGCTCACTGCAAATAAAAACAACAAAACTAAAATCACTTTATGTGAGAAAAACTTAATTTAAATTTTCTAACAGACTACTGCTGTTTATGCTCTTAACAATTTTAACCTAATGACTTCTTCGCTCACTTGAGCGATAACAATCAGCTGTGACTTTTAGGTTCGATTCCCAGGTCTAAGGTCTAGTAAATTAATGTGTTTTTCTATGAACTTCTCAGTGGCAGTTCACACTAGATTTGTGGCTATTTATTACGCGTGAGGCGGGACCTAAAACATATCAACAAACTGTAGGTGTATTTCCGATGTCGAGACCCAAAGACGCACAAAAGTCATTGGAAAATACGTAAGGCGCGGAGCTCCCACGGGGCGAGCCTATTGCGAAATCTAAACTCCGAGCTGCTCCTGAGAATTTTATAGAAAAACCCAATAACAATTTGTTCGACCTAGGAATCGTACCCAGGACCTCGCTTGGGACCACTAGACTAATGAAGCAGTTGCCACTAGACTAAGAATAAAACAATTCAAAGCGGCGGTAGCCTAATGGCTAGGGCGTCGGAATTGCGATCATTTGGTTGCCGGTTCGAACCCACCCATTGCACTACTGACGTGAACCCACTCGTAACACAAGCATTTGCTTAGCACTAGGGGTTAACTAGAATAAAAAAAACATATAATTATGTCAATTTTGTTTTAGACTCAAATTTTTATCATGTAATTAAATTTTCTAATTATGTAGTTAATAAAAGCCGATAAAAGTTAAATTTAATTACCAGTTATAAGATGAGATACTATTTAATTAAAGATGAAACGCCTTCAATACATAAGATGGCAATCGCAACAAAGTTGTGTTCTACACCTTTCATTAAATGGATTTTTTTTATTCGTGATAGGCTTACGCTTGACAGCCAGTTCGCCTGATGTTAAGCGATACTGCGATCTACGATGGAGCGTGCTTGCCTGGAAGAAACCGATTCACTCCGACTCCGCCGGTTTGGTAGTAAAAGATATAGTTTAAGAAGTGCTTATTAAAATAAACTGCTGCAACCTTACTAAATATCTATTTCATCATGGTGGCCTTTTTGTTATCCAATCTTGGATGTAGGCCTCTTCCCTCTTCTTCCACTCCTGACGATCTTGTGCCCGATTCATCCAGTCTCGACCTCCGTGTCGTCGGATGTCATCCACCCAGCGCTGTGGTGGTCTTCCGCGCCCTCGGGTGTCCGCTCTGGGTCTCCATTCTAGGACTCGTCTTGTCCAACCAAATATCTATTTAAAGGCAAAGAAACGTTCAACTTTAAATTTAAATACCTATTTAAATTTAAAGTTAAAGCGGCGGTAGCCTAGTTAAGGCGTCGGGCTGCGGTCATATGGTTGGTCGGGCTGCGGTTACCGGTTCAAGCCCCACACATTGCACTACCGACGTGAACCCACTCGTAACACAAACATTTACCTTAGCACAAGGGGTTAACAAGAATACTAGTAATATGCGACCCACATTGCTAGTAAGCCTTATAAAAAAAGAATCAAGAATTCATATACTAATATTTTTACTACTATTTTTACTCTAAACATTCCCAAAACGATCGCCCTTCACCGCCTCCTAATATTTTTGCTGAGAAGAAGAAGCGGCGCAACAAACTCTCCAGCATCACATTTCTGTCTTTTAAGTTACTAACGGCCAGTTTCTATATCCAATCTGTCGATAAATTTGCTTACTAGAGATAGAATTTTGACATAAGCTCCATACAGCTACTGTCAAAATCCTATCACTAGTAAGCAAATCTACTGACAGATAGGATATACAAATCGGCCGTAAGGCGTTATAAGTTACACATAAACACAAAATTTTAATTGAAATAAAACTACTTTTTACGGATTACTCGATTGTTTTCATGTGCACACTTATTTTGAGAATATTATTAAAATTTATCGTTTATATTAAAAATGCGAATGTAACTGTGCCATTTTGCTGTCTGTTTATTACATTTGAAACCAATTTTGATGAAATTTGGTACAGAGATAGATTGGATCTTAGAGAAGGATATAGGCTAGGCATTTATCCCACAAAGTCCTTTGGGATACCTACGAGTGAAACCGCGTGCACCTGCTAATATTTTTATTATAGACTAAGAAGGAATCTTTTTGTATTTTTTTTTTTAATTTCCCATGCTAAGATTGCCATACAGATGTAAACTCAGAATGTGAAGGCAAATTTCGACTTGGACTCGCGATGGCTTAGAGGTCACAGCGTCTGGTGTATTCGACCAGAAGATGCAGGTCCGAATCCAGCCCGCAGTCGAATTTTTCCTTCACTTAAATGACTATGAAGGAAGTTGTAATATCCGTTATATTACAACAGCTGAGAATATTATAGAATTGATAAAACAGTGCTTAGTGTAGTTTAGGGAGTTTTCTGCTGAGTTTATCAGAGTAAGATTTAAGATGAGCTCCGCATTGCCAAATAAGAAGTAGGTAGCATATGATGCTGACAAAGCGTGAGTAAACCCCTAAGTGTTGCTAGCATTTATGATCGTGGCGAATATCAAGAATTCTATGTCCGTGACAAAGGGGCAGAAGAAGGGAAGTGCGGTTCTTAGTCGGTAGGAAACTGACATGGGTACTTTTTTTATTGATTAAGTCGGCAAACGATCTGACGTGTCACCTGGCGGTTAGTAGTCATCATCGCCCATGGACACCTGCAATACCAGAGGAGTTGCTGATGCGTTGCCCACCCTTAAGAGCCCCTACGGACTGCAGACTACCAGAGCCGCTGTAACCGAGGGGAACTGGATCTTTCGTGCAAAAGTCGAAACATAAGCCAAGGTGCTTTACGACAGACTCCGACGTAAGGGTGGTCGCCAGCCAGTCAAACCCCAAAAAGTCGTACCACTGTGCTTGTCTTATATTTTCACGCCTCTTACGGGATGCCTCTCTGACTGGCAGTGAGGAATAGTATTCTAACCCATCCCTACATGGGGTAAAAACAGTAAAAACGGTACTCTGCCGCCTTTTCACAGGAAAAAAAAGAATGGTGTTGTTAGCGTCCATAGGCTTCGCTCACTGTTTATTACCTTTAACACTAGTTACTATTATAATTTATAAAACCTATTTAAAATTTCCCCAGGATGCTTCATGCTGAAGTTAATGAACACAGGAGTTTTCAAAATGTAAGACTGTCTTCCTTCCTCGTTTCTATCTAAACGATTCCAATACACATTCATGAATATACAGCAGATATTACTTATAGATTCTACTTAATATTCTCAAGATCCACAGAGAAATATAATTTCCGTAAGATTAAAACTAATTTGTCATAATGTTTCCTCAATAAATATAACTTTTTATTGATGCATGGGGTGTAAACGTGGTATCTACGCTATGGTTTGTCGTACGTACCTAATAGTTCTGTCTAACTATTCTTTTGAATATTGTAAGTATAATTTGCCTGTATCCCTCTAAAATTACGCGTCCAGAGCTGCGCAGGCAGCAGTAACATAAAATATTTAGATATTATTGCATAAAATCATCGAAAGTAGTTAGGAAGGTAATTGTGAACCCGAATTATTTTTGCAACGACTGTCTTCCGCACCTTGCGAGTAGGAGCCCAAGTCTTTACCAGAATAATCGTTAAAATAACGTAGGGACTGACACCAAAGACATTTAAATATTGACACCAAAAAAGCCTCCAGCCCATCCAAAACACTGTTAACAGAGGAGGGAGGTAAATACATAGTAGAAACAAAATCGCACTGATTACACAAGAAAAATATTTTATACATATTTTTTTTTAATTCTTACTCAGCCTTTTTTCGTCTACTGCTGGACGTACGCTTCTTTTAGTAAACTCAACAGAGCCCAAATACGTTATTTCAAATAGACGTAAAAAAATTATAGGTGTATGGTAATTTACAAGATAACACACAGCCACTTAAACTGAGGGTAAGCCGGAATCTGCAAGATTTTGAATTTATAGAATTTCAAAGCTACCAGTCCCAGTCCAAGGACCGAACGAAATTCAAAATCAAGTCTCATGACAACCTTTAGGAATATTGAGTTGAAATAACACAACCGAGCAAACTGAAGGATCGAAATGCCAGCAAGTAATTACTGAGATGTTTCCCTTGACCCTACTAGGTATGTTTATAACTTTTTACACATTCACAAACATTTTGATATCTTTATCGCGATTGTAGATAGCCAAACTTAGCAAGGTAGGTATTTTGTCAATAAACAAAACGAGTTGCAAGAACTTGCGTTATTTGTGGTTTGATATATCTACCAACCTAGATAAAAATTTATGTTAATGATTGGTACCTTCATTTTAATCTATACGGTCCGCCCGTGTCATTTGTGACCGAACACCGGGATCATCTATGGTTTCTGACAGGACGAATATATTTGAGGTTTATGACACACACAGTGCAGTTAGCCCTTTATCCCTCTACTTATAACGGCCGGTTTCTTTTTCCTATCTGTCAGTAGATTTGCTTACCAGAGATAGGATTTTGACAGTGGCTGTCCATACAGCTATTGTCAAAGATAGCTTACTCAAAAGCTTAGCTTAACTTAAAAGCTCCATAAGCTTATGTCAAAATTCTATCTCTAGTTTGCAAATCTACCGACAGATTTGATATAGAAACTGACCGTAAATGAACTTGACAATCAACTTCAGCTAATGAACATAGAAGTCACGTGTTTCACTCACGAGATACCTACACAAGCAACATAAGTGAAACTAATTCAACGGATATATTATGTAGTACATCAAAAACATTCGAATTATAGACCTGTGTACCGTAATGTGGGAAATCTACGCTTAGTTGCACATAGCTTAGTAATAGTAAATAATCATAACAGTCCACTCTCGTTACAAACATTGGAATTTAAACTCTAATTCTTCATATTAAAGGTTCAGTTCCCTTGGATATTGTTGGAGGACGTAGTACTAATTGAACCTTAAAATATTGCTCGTACTTATAGTTGAATCGGAATATTAGACAAGGCCATATAAACTATGATGGGGCTCATTAGTAGTATGTATGCAGTTCTGAAGTCTCGTTTCCTGCTTGGAATTATGCTTTTGATTATGCTGCAGGAGATGGATACTATCATTACTTTAGAAAAAATAATAGGTAATCGTACCAACTAGGTAAATAGTAAATATGATTCTAAGTATAGACTTATACTCAAAGTCATTAGTATCATCTAATATTTAAAAATCAATGGTTGTTTGTTCGTATTTTTGTGCGCTGCCATCCATACCGTTAATCGATTAAGTACAATGAAACTTTGGAGAGTTGTTAAGTGCGTACCTACCTGGAAAGGTAATGACAAAAGAAAACAAAATAAAGATAAGAAAAAAAAAACAAAAGAAAGCTAGTGATCATGCGTTGGTTTATTTTATTCACGCAACTACTAACAAGATCATCCCCTATACGATAGTATATCGTAGTCGATGATTAAGTACTGCGATTTTTGTCTCTCTGAAATTTCCATCATAATTATAATTTTTATACGAGTATGTTCATTATTTCGATAGATCTTATAGAAGGCTTTGCATCACGCTTACCTCACTAGATCTTCGATGAAAAGTCAAATTTTTCACCACTATTTTCGGCCTACAAAGATACAGTACAATGTCACCATTATGCTTTGACAAAGCGTTTTGTGAATATCGTAAATCGGTATTCACCAGTCACGGTATTAGTTCATTACAAAAGATTGATTAAGAAAAGAAGATCCGAGCTATTTTTGTAATTGTGATCATTTTATAAAGCGAAAGAAAGTGTTACATATATTTTGATATTTGTTTCAGCTTAGACTTGGTTCATTATCAGCCAAAAAAAGTCCACTGCTGAAGAAAGGATTTGATATAAACTTCCACAAGGACCGGTTATATGCCGTCTGCATCCAACGACTTCTACCGAGCGACCTTTACCAGATCGTCTGCCCATCTCGTTGAAGGCCGTCCTATATTGCGTTTTCCGATGCGTGGTTTCCACTCGAGAACTTATTGAATTAATTTAGAAATAGACTTGTTTTATCTAGTTACATACATATTTTTGTATTATTTTACTTGTCTTGGTTATTTAGCTCTCTTTATTAAACTTGTAGGTACTTACGTTTACTTTTATTTTATTTTTCCTTTATCTAACTTAGGCAATGATATTTAATTAACTATATGTATAATGTCATTGAACTTAGGTTTAATTTAATTTCAATGAGTTTACAACTAATGTGATAATGTCAGTCATGACGGCAGAGATAGCACATAGGTAATGTTTAATTTTTAAAGAAATAAATAGCATCTATGTAAGGTGTTATTAATTGCTGGAGATCCTTTTAAAATAAAACTATTAGAGGTCTTCATCATTATGTTTTTATTGACTTATTATTTTTTTCATAATCACAAGGGTTGGCTTTTGCTGTCTAGATGACATGGCTACAAAAGATACGTAAAACATCCGGCATCCGGTTCCTAGAACTAGGCTTTAACTCCTTTTTCATATCTAGATGGCGTTGGCGTCGAATTAGATCGCGCTATCGTTGTTTGACACGAGTTCTAGTTGTCGTGATCGTGGTTTAATATTCTACACTCTGATTCCAAACAATATTTTTTTAATAGTCTTACAGACTTCTTGTTTGATAAGACTATATATAATATTACAAATTACAAATAATTATCTTTAACAATTCATACATTAGTTTGATTTAACAAATATATTTAAAAAACTTATAGAGGGAATATTGTCATACCTACAAAAATATAGATGCCGATTTAATTGTTGTTCTTGATGTCCTGTTTATATTCAAAATAGAAATGAACGAGGATGAAATAAACCACCTGATAGTTAAACTGACAATTTCTCTGGAATTTAACATAAGCACGAGCCATCGATGTTTTTAATAATCATTTATCCATTAAGCATTTATACTATTCTTTGTATATTAGAACAATGGGTAATAAAGCCAATTACAGCGCGAAATGACAGTAAATATGCGATTCGGACACGCGTATTAATTGTTTACAAACTGTATGGAGAAATCAATTGCTATTATTAAAATCACGAACTATGATAAGCAACTTAATTATTGGCACTTCGTATTATAAAATTGTATGAAAATCGACTAACAACGGTTAAAGAATTTGTCTTTATTTTACAAGTCATCACTTGAGAGGCTGTGGCTAAAGTAATACCTAACTACGCTGATAAACCGATTAGCAGATTAAGCTGCGCTTGCTGTGGTTAGTCTGTGGATGGGTGTCCGTTCTAAACACACCGAGATCCCTCTGTGTCTCATCGCCGTCCACGTTGTCATACGAACACCTGTGACAATCATTAGTAGTACTTATTCAGAAGCCCAAAAAGCCTGACCTATTGGAAATTGGGTTGCGGCGCTGATGGCAGTCGCTTCGTGTAGGGAACTGATATTCAGGTCAGACTGGAAGCCGACCCCAAGTAGTTGGGAAATGTGTAGAAGGATATTTAAGATATTTTACAAGTAATCAGTTAGTTTAATTACTTCGTGGAAGTCTGAAATAAACTGCGTACCTAATAATTCAGTGGAGACTGCAAAGTCACGTACAGCAATATGTTAATCTACAAGTGACTCTATTATGGCTACCGGAAACAACAAACCATCCACATTCCTTATTGTGTGCAAATCCATCGCACGCGCATCTATCTGCTGCTAATCTCGTTTCAGCAAAGGCAAAAATAATTGTTTGTAATTAGTCACCCAACTTACAAAAAGACTTAAGCGACAATGCAATTTAATGTTTCATCTTACGTCTTGTAACGTGGACATAAAGTTAAATATGACTCACATCATGACGCACTCGGTCATTACAATTCCACTGTTTATATTAATTCCTGAAAGCCCTATTTGGGTTTGTGAATTTCCACTTGCAAAAATTGCGTAACATTTTTTTATGATCTGACTAATGGCTGTTAGGTGAATTTTAATTGAATAAACAAACAGTCAATTAATAGATAATAGAATAATAATAATAATTGTCAAATATATAGATAATACAATAGTGAAAGTAAAATCAAAATTAATTACAAGGTAGTAAATACTTTTTGAACCCCTTTTTAAAACTGATTCTAATTATCATATCGCCAAAAAACATATAATTAACATAACATATATCATCACGCCTGTGTCCTCGAAGGTTTAGACAGAAGTGTGCCAAAGCTAAGCAGTGATAGCCTAGTGGTATGATCGTTGGACTGCCAAGTCAAAGGTCTCGAGTTCGAACCCAAAGCACGCACCTCTGACTTTTCGAAATCGTGTGCGTATTAAATACTCAATTATCACGCGGTTAAACGGTGAAGGAAAACATCGTGAGGAAACCTAGATGCCTGAGAGATTTTCTCGATGGAGTGTGAAGTCCCCCCCCCCGGCCTATGCCAGCGTGGTGGTCTATAGCCTAATCCCTCTCATTCTGAGAGGAGACCCGTGTCCAGCAGTGGGACAGTATAATGGGTTGATTATATTATGTTATGTTATGTGCCAACGCTCATCGAATTCCATATGATGGATGGACGAGCCTGGACTTTAGTAGGGCACAAATCCAAAGTCTCCTTACTACTGAGATATTCCTTATAGAAAAACGTTGCTCGACCGGGAACGCAACCCTGTACCTCACGCTCGAAAGCCACAGTAAGGACTACTAGATCATGGTACTTTGATGCGCACGATAAATCCAGTTATTATCCAACTTACTCCAGTTTAGATTACCTTCCCATTTTATATTGCGTGTCACGCTGACTATACTACTGACAATATCATAATCAACACGCAATTATAAGGAAAATGTCTCACTCACGCGCTTAGTTAAAAGAATGAGCAACTCACATAATTAGTGCCTGCCCTGCGCGTTGCCGACCCTGTAAATTAAGGAGGAATAGTTCGGCTGGCAGTATAGGACACATGCTGCCATACATGACAGCGGCGATAACAAAACACCACCGGTCCCCCACACTGCCAACACAACGCTTCCTCGGAGCTCTGGCGACCTTGCTCACCGTTAGAAGCGCAACATACTTAGCATGGAGCTATGTTATTTGGCTAAGATTTTCTGCAAGGTGTAGGTACTTCCCGCGTCGAGTAGCTCCAATTGTGACTGAAATTATAAGATTCCACTATTACGTGTACCTCGTACCTCTCTTTACGTGTCATTTTTCTGTTAAGATTACCTACAGCAGAGGTCCCTAAACTTTTTGATCATGTCGACCACTTCGCATGTTTTTAGGTTTTCGGTTTGCCGAATTTAAATTTTTTACAAATTTACATTAATTTACATTTACATTTTATGTATCCTTTTTTTATGGGATAGGAGGGCAAACGAGCAGACAGATCGCCTGATGGTAAGCGATTACCGCCGCCCATGGACACCCGCAACACCAGAGTCAAGAGTGCGTTGCCGACCTTTTAAAATGGGATTGGGCCTCCGGTAACTCACTCGGCGAAACACAACGTAAGCGTTGTTTAACGCCGGTTTTCTGTAAGGCCGTGGTATCACTCCGGTCGAGCCGGCCCATTCGTGCCGAAACATGGCTCTCCCACGTATCCTTATTTTTTCCCGCTTTCATGGACCCCATGTAGGTCGTTGTCGACCCCTGGGGGTCGATATAGACCAATTTGAGTACACTGTAGGCAGTGTGGGGCTTGAAATGTACCAGTGAACTGTACCTACGTGTAGGTACATACATTGGTATACGTTCCAACCTAAAACGTTGGCAAATACAAAAGTAAAACATACAATCACGCATGTATTCCTCGAAAGGTTAGGCAGAGGTGTACTAATGTAAGTACAACCACAGTTCACCGGTATGATTAGCTCCCATGTAATAGGCAGCGAGCCTATTGCCATTTGACCGGGCATAAATCCAAACTCCGAGCTGCTACTTAGAATTTCATAGAAAAAAAAACGGCTCGACCTGGGAATTAAACCCGGGACCTCTAGCGTACCTACAGGACACTAGTCTAATATAGTATATATTATACTTACTATAGTCTATATTAGACTAGTGTCTAATAAAGAAAGTTTCTTTTTTCTAAAGAAATATAGTGATGTGAATTCATTTTTTTTTACAGTGAAAACAAGTTGATTTTCATCACTATATATTCAGCCCTGGCACCGTCACTACTGCGGGCGTATCAATTTATTTTTCCCATCTATCACCGCTGGTGGCAACTGAGAACAGAGTGGGCACTCCCAACTGCCACCCTTGGTTACACCACCGATCGTGGCAAAAATATCGACGGTGGGGGCTACTGGGAATAACCTAGAATAAGACGCTCACTAATTAGACAGGCGGTCGATCTGAAAAAAGTAACAGGGTGCGGGTGGATGCTATGTGTTAATGACCGGGTACAGTAGGAGACGTTGATGGTAAGGTCGGCTGATTGATCGAGGTAGGTATGTATGTATCACATAATGAGCAGCTTAATGCTGTTTTCCGTCCGTTGATATGCCATCGAGACTCATCCTTATCCAGGAGATTGAAGTGAGGAGCTTGATAGGATGAGCCCTTTAGCGATTAAGTTACGGTTAACTAGAACCTTACCTAGAACTAACGTTAACTAGAACATTTTATAGGTAATATAATGATATAAAACCTCTTCACAGGGGGTTGTACTAACAAACAGATTAATTAATCCGCAGGTACCTACTATTTTTCCACCACTGACAATATCGCCATCAATCATTGAATCAGATATAAAAACAAATCATTGACGTCAAATAAAACAGTTGATTGTTTCCCGTGTAAGAGAATTCTTTTACTTTTCCTCTGCAATCAATGTATCCTATAATATGGAATCAATGAAGCAGGAAGTTATTTCGATGCAAACACGTCATTTATATTATTATGTCTATTATTACTTAAAGATTTCTTGGCCGTTTCCTGTTCTATCTTCTACGATGTTGGCAATAATGATCTGGCTACATGTAAGTACCACATTCACTGCTAGAAATAGAGTAGGTACTTAGGGTTATATGAAGGAAACACAATAGTGGTTGCTAATAAAACTATATTGTTGTGTGGCAATTTGTAGTTAGCATAATAAGTTGTTAGTTTGTATGTTTGGCAACATCAATTCATAACATCGCATCACATAAAATTATTTTGAGCTGTTAGTTTTCCCTTTTATTTTTTTATATTTGTAATGGCTTGAGATACCAAAGCATTAAATTTTTCAATTAATTCAAATAATTTCAATAAAAATGTGTTAGAAATCGACATCGAGATCGAGAAATCGTGTGCAATGTCGATACGAGACTACAGCAGTGTAGTCATCGTGCATAGTGCATCTATAAAAAATAAGATATTTTTTGAACGATTTTTTTATCTTATGACGTGTTAGGTGCCGGTGTTCGTGCGACGTGTTAGGTGCTTGAAAAAAATATTTATTGCTTTGTATATCATGAGTTATGACAGTAAATAGATTTTCGTAAAACTGAACATAAGCGCTCCCTGTAGGCTCCGTTTTGCCGGAAACGGTCTTATCAAGAATAACAAACCGATATTTATTATGGCCAATAGTTAATCCAAAGCAAATGACGCAACTTTCTGCCACCTTCACACACTAGACACGTTTTTTTAATCAACGTTTCCCAATGATGCGTGGTGAACACAGTGTCCTACTGATAATATAATTAATTAAATGTGCTTTCATTCAAGCTATGCGTTCCTTTGTGTTTGAATAAATTATATTTTATATTAAATTATACTATATAAAACAGTGTCAGTAAAACAGGACATTTATTGTATAAGGCCTAGAAGTAGAATTAGCTATGTACACTCCTTTTATAGCGTCCTTGTAATAGGGAGAAGCTTGTTGATATTAATAAAGGCCTCACTTGATTTGTGAAACTCCGGGCTACAACTGAATAATGAAAAATCCCAATTAATCTCTTCGCCTCATCATCCTAACAATATTGCTCTCTTCTCCGTTAAGACTTTTTATTGGGACAACTTTTTCAATCATGTTAAATAAAGACTCCAAGTCAACCAGTAGGCAAGGAAATATTAGTAGATACTTACGATATTTTGACTTCTCGAATAGGTAAACATGCGGAGACTAGATTTACTTAACCTTGCTAGTTGAAGTGGCTCTTCAAGAAAGAAAAGCAATACTTACTACAAGGTAAAGCTATTAATATTAATGTCCAAAAATAAAACACGACATTTAACAACGTCATACTTTATTTTGCAGTTTATATTCCTTAAGGCCTTTTAAACATAAGAAACAATAATATTTATAATCAACAATCTAAACAGGATTCGCTCAATACAGTTCAAGTTAGGATTGGCTTTGGAAGAAGTGAAATTATTTTACAAAAATTGAAGATAAAAAATAAAACAATATCTACTAGAAGGTAATTGTGGGAAACAGGCAATATCTTGATGCTCTTCTCGTTACATTGACGAAGCACAATATTAAAACAAACTAACTCTTCAACAATTAACTTTAACGTCTAACTACACGTCAAAATCCAGAAAATTAATTATACAAGCTTTTCTGCTAATAAAGTTTCAAGGTAGATGTAAATTCAATTGTCAACTAGTTTTGTGCGATTATTATCATTTAGCAAATAATACACGAGCTATCCCAACGAATACCGACAAGTTACTTCACGTAAGTACCTAACCATCTCTCTCTGAATACTGATTTCTCTCGGTGCCAGTAAACCCATGTCAAATTAATAAAATACTGACATCCACGAACGAATAAAATATGAAAAAACACCCATTTTGCCAGGTTTATTTATTATAATATATGTGATGTGATTATTTATTATATTTAATAAAAAGAAAGGTTGATGAAACAAAATATGTAGATCCAATATAAAAACGATGACTATGTCAATTTGGGAAATTATGTTCATCCAGTTACCCACACCATATATTACAATGAACATTAAAACGCACAGTTAAACCCAAAATGAGAAACGATTATTTAAAAACAAAACTTTATTTTAACTGAATAAACAAAATCCAATACAGTTTCTAATAGTACCTACGGTGATCCTTCAGAGTTCCAGAGGGTTGAAAAAAATGATTTTCTCCTTTAAAGGTTAAAAATATTATTGATCTCCTGTGATCTAACTTCATAATTGTTATACCTACAGACATGAGAGAATCAATAACATCCCACGTGCGTATGAGATCTTATCAGGAGTTGTGTTCCACAAACGCCATCTGATGGATGAATGACGTGATCCCTAATTAAAGACAAAACATCTGAATAAAAGGATTCTCCAAATTCCGATATTTATAATATGAAAAATCCGATATACTAATTTCGATCGGCAATGATTCTATCGTGTTTATAAAATGAAGCAATTTTTATTTTGTAAATGGTATTAATGTCAAAATAGTAAAATTATTAGCTTGATTATCATGTTATTATTATACAAATTGCTATATTAATTTAGTACCCAAGTATTATTTATTTTATAATTTCATAAATCCTTTGTGTGTTTGTGTTTCAATGCATAGAATATTATATTCGCATATAAATAGCTAATTGTATACCTAATTATTTATAATCCCCTGATATATTAGTTATCAACTTATCAGCGAACAACGATTTTTAAGAATAAAATATTTCAAAGTTGTTGTAAGAGGAAATTGATAAATTATGAAGCTACCAGTCCATCTATGTTGTTTGAAAAGACAGTCTTGATTTAAAATTACTTATCTATTCATTTGTAAGAAAATGTTGTGTATCCTAACAAGCTTTATGTTGCACACCTAGATCAAAACTAAGGTAACTAAAAAAGGTAAGTCGAGAAAATTCAAAAGATAATACTTATTATTAAAAAGTGAGTACATAAATATTTCACTGTTATTTTATTTATTCAAGAACAACAGTCCTATTGAACAATACTATTAAATATCATTCAACTGCAAAATACAGGTCACAGATATGTGTACGGATTGAGAGGGGATGGTCTGTCTCTTTCCCACAAAACGAATCAGTAAAGAATTTGTATGGAGCTCACACGATTTGACGTCACAGCGAGCTGTTGTACGCTCTCTATCTAGCATAAAATTGAAATGCTTAGAACTTCCTTATTTTTTAATTTGAATTTTCGTTATTTGGCTCTATTTATGGTCATCTTTTTTATGATACCTTAGTTTCGATTTAGGTGTGCGATGTGTGAAACAACTTGGACGTAATAAATATACATAATTTCTCAAAGCATTTACTTCGAGACGAGTTCGACAGTGTACTTATAATTTTTAGACAAGAGATTTCATAATTTTCTTAAGTATATTATTATTATACTACATGTATACCAAATTTCATGAACACACCAATTTTAATAAAATTCCAAGATTAACGACAGATTCCCCATAGTTTTCCTGGGATAATAAGTACGTGTTGGTCATCGTTTGGGCAGTAAATCAATACTCCCATTTTTATGAAATGAAACGATATTTATTTCTGTAAATAGACCTCTTAGAGATACTTTTACATGTCCTATTTTTTAAGTGCTAGATGGTTTCGGCATTTCCTAGCTGACGATCTCTGAGAAGAAACACCGAAACAAACTCAGAGAATCATGGTCTCTTTTGAATTCCAAACATAATAGAATCAGAATATGTGAGTGATACAATGCAGGGCAGTGTCAGAAATGGCCTTTTGAAGAAAGATCCATAGCGGCTTTGAGTAGACCCGTCCCATGTGACGGCACGCATGCTTCAGCCATTGTGTAGCTCAATCATATTATAGGGAGCTCAACAATCCGTCACACGACGATACCAGATGATTAGGATTCCGTTTCCCGGGATAAGATTTATTTATCACATATCTATAGGGACTCCGCAATGTTGAAGAAGTAGATGCAGCTTCAGATTAGATTGTTAATTTAATTAACTATTATTAACTACCCACTAACAGTAGATATTAAGTTTATTGTAATTACACAAAGGACTTTTTCTGAAATATTAATGATTATTATCTCAATTTCAGGGGTTCAACCAGTTCAATTTCAATATCTGAATAGCCTGCCTGGCGTGATTCAATTACAAATGAACAATCCAACATATAAACTTTCACATTTATAACATTAAAAGCAGACAGGCTGATTAATTAGATAAGGACATGGTCCAAATAGGGTTGTCAACCTCGTAAGATGAGAAGTAACGCAAAATCAATCATTGGTAAATTAATTCGTCTAAGTTTGTTACAACAAACAGCATTAGTAAAATTGAACTAAGATGTGTTTATATATTTTATACCTACTGTTTTACCCCTACCATAATGTCATGTAGTAAAAACCATCTACATAAAAAGCACAAAAATTAACAAACTGCTTGCTCTGTGAATGGCATAATAATAATATACTAATAATTATAAATAAGTCAATCATATTATATGTATATATTAAAGAACTATTCCAACTGTCTATCTGTACATGTATTTTTTTAAATATTTGTTTGCAGTTATAGTGTCACTGCGACCGTATTGTATTATGTTATGTAAATATAAATTGTGTTACATTACATCTCATAATGGAGGCGCTTTTTACTGATGAGGAACATGAAACATTATGCAAGGCGCTAAAACATATAAGTAACCGATACCCGATTTCATCGATATTCGTGTAGTAATAGAATGGAATGTCAATAGCTGCCTAAGCTGTCTAATGTCCCCTCAAAGCTTCGTAATGATAATTTTCTGGATTTGAGAGTAACATTCATATCGGTATAATCACAAGGAGTCTACTAGTTATCTTGAGGAAAGAGGGCGTGACGCGCCGTCAAATTTGTACCTGCGCTTCACTTTTGTGTTTCAGGATCTATTCTTTATCCGATGGGCTGTAAAAAAAGATTTACATCACAAACCCTCATATAATATACATGTTTTTCTTAGCTTTGTCCTGTTAATAATTACAATTTCAGAGAAATGATGATGATTTTTAGAGGTTTCTTGCCCTTGTCAAATTAAGAAATAACACTTATGATATAAAGTGAAGATTAAGCATAAAATATGAAAGATAACTCGAACCCAGTGTTCTTTCTAATTGCTTTTATAATATCTTCATATTCCTTCGTTATTCTCTTTCTCGGTCGAAGGGTTTGAATTTTCCATACAATTTGACAACACGATTAGCGTAGCGGCTGAGCGATTGGCTTCTGCGCCACGTGTTGTGAGTTCGATCTCCACACGATATATTACATATATAAATATTTGTATGACCTACAGATAATTGTTCTGGGTCTGGACATTTGTGTATCTGAGAATTTGTGTTTGTAAACGTACCTACGATACAGGAGAAAATCCTAGTGAGGGGCAACGTTTTTAATTTCGAAACGTCATTTCTTATTCCTAGTATGCATTATAAAATTTAAAAAAATATTCAAAATTTCAGCTTTGCTGGTCCAAGGGTTTTGGGCCGGACATAGGTGAGTCAAAACTTTTATTTTTATATATATAAATACAAGATAGACTACACAATTATTTATTCTTGTCATTATCAATATAAGTGGACATCTTAATAATAGAAATTACTTACTATTACGTGGAAGAACGAGAGCGTGACTGTCGGGGACGGTACAGCAATGCAGGTTGTTGTGGAACATATACCGAATAGTTAGGTGCTTGTCGTCGCCCACACAGGGGTCGTAGAAACCAGGCAGCTCAGACTGGGGACAACGACACAAGATTATAGCAAACATACCTTTAAGAAATTTAGTTAATACCATACATGGATGCCAATGTTTGAAAATACATAGAAAGTTATGATTTGTACCTTGAAAGTTTGTTTAAATGTATTACGCTGGTTACAATGGCTCTAGGTTTAAATGGGCTATTGTAATTTATATATCCGATATAACCAATATGGTAATGACTACTCGGTAGACTGCAATACTCAATCAATGATTGATACTCTGTCTATATCGAGTATGCAGCGAAACGTACTTCTATTGGCACATAAACTAGCGATCACACAATATCTAGTTTTATCTCGATTCAATTTAGTTACCGTCCAACTAGCTTTGCGTTTGACCATGAATCGATTAATGGTTTGAAGGTGTTTTAAAAGATATTGTACATATCCCAATCATTTAGTTTAGCTTTTTTATTAGCCGTTACTGTTCCACTGTTCGAAAAAATCTTCCCCCAAGGTACTCTTCCTGCACCCCCTGATTACTAGCCATTGCCTTCAGCAAAATTAATTCTAAGTTTTGGTGTGATAACGTTACAAAGAAAAAAATAGAGTAACTTTATGAAGCATCTAGTTATCCATCCGAAAGTTATTTGTGAGAGATTTGATCGTGATGGTCGAACATTTGAATAGACAGTTTGCCTGCCACAAAACTTGTTAAGGTACAGTCAAGAGTCCAGTTGCACCTCAATGTTCATATTCGCCTGCACGCACGGTTCTGTGCGTAGCTCTGTGTGTGTGTATTTCAACGCAAACATTAACGCGTCATACAGTGTGCTGGTGATACATCTGGTCAACAATAGACAAAGATAAACAAAACCTTGAAAGTTTTGTTTAATCATTAAAACGCAGGGAAGACGAAAAATATTGTGCGCGTGACTATAAAAAACAATTGGGTCATAAATCTTTCACAATCATGAATATTGTCCTTACTAACTTAAATATGTTTTCAAAAATACTAAGTGTATTTACGTTCGGAATGCCTAGCTTCAGACAGGCGCAGTTATTTTATCGTACTAAATGTATGTATCTTAATTCGATGTTCGACAGGCTCTTAAATCTATATTACTACTAACTTCTGCCCGCGACTTTGTCTGCGTGGACTTCAGAATTGAGAAAAAAAGATATCCTATCTGTTATTCCAGACTATAATCTATCTGTGTGCCAAATTTCATCCAGACCCGTTCAGCTGTTCTGGCGTGAAAGAGTAACAAACATCCATACTCACAAACTTTCACGTTTATAATATTATTATTAATTATTATAAACGTGAAAGTGAAAGTCAGTGACTGACATAGTGATCTATCAACGCACAGCCCAAACCACTGGAGGGATCGGGTTGAAACTTGGCATGCAGGTAGATGTTATGACGTAGGCCTCCGCTAAGAAAGGATTTTGATAAATTCTACCCTCATATGAAACAAAGTAACTATTCCACGCGGACGAAGTCGCGGGCAAAACCTAGTTATGTACATAAATTTGTAAGGTATAGTCACAGTATAAATATTATACAGTAGTCTGTCTTCATACAAACGGTAGGCACGCGAGTCATGCCTACACGCCTCGAGTTCGGTCTCCACTCGGTAATCCGACAGTCGCGAATGCGCCGAAGTAACGAACGAAGGTTATGATGTTTTTGTAAGCAGTAAGCGTGCGCGATTTATGAATATTTCATTGAAATAAAATAAGCACAATTAAGTACTTACTTAATATGACAAAGAGAAATTATACGACTATATTGTGCTGTTTTTGGTTGATTGAATTCTTTAATAACGCACTCAAAGAAAACATTTTTTAAATTACCTGGAAACTCCGAATATTAAGATTATAAAATATTTTTATACACCTAGTACGTAATTTGTTTCTTTTTTAATAGATAGGTATTTCGCTTTATCCACTGAATAAAATGCGTGGATTAATAAATAATTAATAAGCGAATAGGGTAAAAAACAGTGACACACGAGTGACCTCCCTACACTCGCGTTAAAATAACTAGTAGGTAGTTTCCTAAGCTAGGCGTATATACGTACTTACTTATGTACATAGCTACTTACAAAGGTATTATTGAATTAGTAGTATCATTAAGTATGAAATTATTATAAGAGTAATAAATGGTAGATACCTAGCAAGTAACATTTACATTATAGGTAATTTACGTTATAAGTAAGATTTTGTAGTAGATAGAGGTTTTGATTGCTGTAGGTAACGCACACGCGATGAGATGGTTTTATGTTCACACCGTGGTAGGATCAGGCGATAGTCTTGAGATATTATTGCCTTGTCTTCCGTTTTACTTCAATAATGCCAGTTAGTCAGTCTAATCAATAGTTGATTAGACTGACTAACTGGAATGATGGCGGTTTTCTCTAAACCATACGCTGGGAGATGAATTTAAAGGCGTTAGGGCTGTGTTACGTACCGCGCGGCTGTAGGTAATTATTTCAAGGAAAAGGCCGGGTCACCATACTGTATATTATATTTATTCTGTGGTATATTTATCTACAGTAAATGTAAAAGTGGTACTGTTTAGGGACTACTTTTAACACCAGTGCACATGGATCAACTATACACAGCGGGCAACAAGGGATTTTCCTCAGATTCAAAAAAGCCATTTTTCTTCTAGTTCAATGCTCGGAACAGTGTTTGTTAATTCGTTCGTTCATGACTTACACAAAATTTTACAATGAAAAATAACGACATTTAAGATCGGATTACGGAGATCCTCTAAACAGCTCGTCGGCCATTTGCATGATGTGTCAATCAGTGTTAATTTTAGTTCCACAAAAGGTCATTTTGTACGCCATAGCCTGTCCAGTCTAATAGCATAGAGACATATAGAGATCAGTGTCGACCGGTGAAACACCTACCTTGCTAGCTTCAAGCAGTTCTAACCGCGAGTCTTTGACTAGGCACTGTACTGGTATCGTGACGTCAATCACTTCGCTGAACACGGTTGGTGACTCTGGCGGTATTCCGTCGCCTGTTTGTTCCGCACCAACGTCGTGACTCGAAGCGCCTGGAAATTATAAATTCATCGATTCGTGATTCCGTGTATGCGACCTGATAAAGAAATTTACCTATTTCCATTTTTAAACATTGAGAGACTGCCTCATTAGTCTAGTGGTCCCAAGCGCGACTGGTACGCTAGAGGTCCTGAGTTCGATCCCCAGGTCGAACAAAGTGTTATTAGGTTTTTCTATGAAATTCTCAGTAGCAGTTCGGAGACTGGATTTATGCCCGGTTAATGGCTATAGGCTCGCCCCCTATAACATGGGACCTAAACATACCCGCGAACTGTGGATGTACATTAGTACGTCTCTGCCTAACCCTTCGGTGAATACAGGCGTGATGGTATGATGGTATGTTACTTTTAAACATAAGGCTAGGCCCATTAAACGCTAGGCCTGCGCGACAGACCAATGCGAATATGGAGGGACAAGCTTGACTCCTACCGAAAGGACTAGATCGCACTAGTAGAAAACAGAGATGTGAGGAGAGGGAGGCAAAGTCGAAGTGACAGTGCGAAGATAGAGGCTTGTTTATTGGCAAGCTGTTAAGGTGGATCGTTCAGCTGAGCCCGCGAAATTCAAATTTCAAGTGATTTTTCGCAGTTTGTAGGTCTATAACAAGTTCTAGATTCATGGTAGTTGTAATTACGACATTAACTATACAACATTCACAACTGTGAACTAAAACCTTTACTTAAAAACCCTTATCAAGCCAAAAACTTGGCGCAATCTGTGTAATTGGTCAAAATTGTCATTTTACAATAATGATTTTTAAGCAATGGTTTTAGATAAAAATTGTGAATTTTGTATAATTTTGCAATTACCATTACCATGAATGCAGAACTTATTATAGACCTACAAACTGCGAAAAACCACTCGAAATTTGAATTTGGGCTCAGGTAAACGATCCGCCTTGACCAGAGACGAAAATCTCTCAAAAGACTACAAATGACAAATTGTCATTTGTAGTCTTTTGAGAGATTTTCTCGATGGGGCGTTTGAGTCTGCCAACCCGCACTAGGCTAGCGTGGTAGACTATAGCCTAATCCCTCTCATTCTGAAAGCAGCCCAGCAGTATATGTAGAGGGTTGATGATGATATTTCTCGATAAAAAAAATCAATGCCTAAAATACTTACTATGAACAAAATATAAATACCATCAAGCCCCTATTCCCTGAAGGGTTATAAGGCAAAGGTATACTAATACACACCAACAGTTTTATATGTTAGATATGTTTAGGTCCCTTGTAATAGGAATCGAGCCTATTGCCACTAACCGGGCACAAATCCAAACTCCAAGCTGCTAATTTCGTAGAAAAAAATCAATAAAATTGCTCAATCTGAGACCCGAACCTAGGACCTCTAGTGTAGCAGTCGCCTTAAGGACCACTAGACTAATATAATATAAATAAACTCACGCGATAGTTGTCAGAAATAAGTATTTCAGATGCTATGTTTGTATATTACCTGCAGGTAATTTTCCGTATAAAGCGCGCAGAACAACGAGTCCTTTCTTCTTCTCTTCGTCGGACCTGATCCTTGAGTAAGTCTCTCTCATCAGTTCGACGGTAGCTCGAGCCTGCCGCTGCATCTCTTGTAATCTATTAACGAATTTTAAGCATGAATTAAGTAGAGACAAGATAATCATTAATACTTTTTCTGCAAATCAAGCATGTCTTTTTACATCCAGTTAATTAAGCTTTTTCTTCAAGTAAATTGGTCTAATCTATGTCATTACCAAAATCCATCCAAATTGGTTCAGCGGTTCAGGTGTTAAAATGTAACAAACAAGCAAACAAAAAGATTTTATTTATACACAATTATAATTTTAATATGGATTCCGATAGCATACCTTTCGTAGTTAGCCTCCATAGATCGCTGCCGGTCGCGTTCCTGCCGCTCTCGGGCGATGGGGTCTAGGATGACTTTCTTGAGCACCAACCATGAAATCAGCGGCACCACTGTTGCGTAGAATACGGGAGATGGCATCACTTCCTCACATAAGTGGATAGGCACAACGATAGTTTGTGACGAACATGTCCATCTGGAAGTCAATGGTTTATTTTACAAGTAAACAAAAACTAAATTTTGCCATGAACCTCTTACTATCTTCCTTCTTTCTTTTTTTATTTTAATAATAAACTTACAATAATTCATGCTTGTATTGCTTTACGAGCATTTTAATCCAGGCACTTCAAAGAATTCGCTTACATAACCGTTAAGGTATTTATCACCAATAGTCTAGTGAATTTTAACATTCACGAAATGTTATTTATTATATTTTATTGCTAGTTTGTGGCGTCGCTTCTTCTTCGAAGAACGTTTTGGGGGCTTTCTATCAAAATTACGTTTGAAAAGCGCTACCTAGTGACTACTAGATAGATTTTTAATAAATGATCTTGAATTTGAAAATCGCGTATCGCACCCGGGGCATAAGAACAATAGATTTTACATTATGTCTGTAATATGTTACTTGAAGGGTTAGGTTAGGTTAGGTCCGGTCGGATGGGGTAAATACTTATGTTATATGTTCCTTGATAGATTAAAAGTTAGTGTAAATACTTATGTTACTTACTTAAGTTTAAGCATAACACCACTGGGTACTCCTAACATTACGGCCGCCGACACACTGCTATTTTGAGACACCTTTTTCTCAGCGCCATACTCAGCTATTGCACCAAACGTGCCAAACCTTGAAATATATCATTGTTAAGTTAGTTTATTGAAATTATTGGGAAGATAGGCGATCAACACTGTCTTTAGTGACCCTATTACATAAATAACTCTCCTTCTGGCGTAGTCGGGTAAAAACAAGAGTGAAGTAAGTAATACAATCGCGATTAATATTATTATATTAACACACTTAAAAATTCTGCAGGCATCAATTTGAAGATAGATGCAACCAATTGAATATCAACATCGCGAAGCAAGCTTGTAAGCAAGCATACCATCATGCCTGTATATCCGGTAGGGTTAGGCACAGGTGTACTAATCTACACCTATATTTCGCCGGTATGTTTAGGTCCTATTTAATAGGGGCGAGCCTGTTTTCATTAACCTGGCACAAATCCAAACTCCGAGCATACTTTCGAGCTCGACCTGAAAATCGAACCTAGGACTTATAGCGTAGCAATGAGGCTTGTAACATGTAATGCTTGCATGTAAAGCATGCAATGCTTTTCCGTTTATTTTGAGTGTTCTTTTTGCAGATTTTGAGCGGGTATTGTTTTAGATACCACACAGATAACGAGCATTAAGCAAGGCGTCTTTCCATGAAGGCGTGTTCCGCTGTACGCACACAGTTCGTCTGTATTTTTAAGTACTATGTTATCAGGGAGCGGGACTATTGCCAATAACAGGTTACAAATCCAAAATTGAACTCTTATTGAGAACTTTCTAACAGAAAAGCCCAATAACACTTCCCGATCCTGACATCGAGCCCAGGAAACTCTTAACAAGCACGGTTACTACCCTAATAAAGCAAGCAGCAAGATAATTATGATTCGTTGATGGAACACAAAGGTTGAATGGATGTGGGATAGTGTTATTCCCAGAAGAGACGGGAAAATTGTATTCAGAAGGACTCGCGACATAATTCGTATTATTACCTCACGCTTAGTAATTGTTTCTTCATGACTAAATTATTTTTTAATGTCTTTGAGGTACATATAGCATAACAATTGCAGTCTAGGCAAAAGTTATCCTTACTGCAGCGTACACAGCCAAATGAAGCATGACCCACTCCTTAGGATTTTTTGCTGGTCTTGTCCCTTATCAGTGTCACACAAAAGCAATTATAATGTGCTAATAATTGTTCCAGTTTAAAGAGCAATGTAGCTGAATTGAAAAATGAATTGAGAAAAATAAAATCACTGGGCAAAATAAAAATTAAAACAAATTATAAATTGACTGCTTAATGGGCAATATTCTTCGCAGACGCAATATCAGCACATATATATACGTCGATCATTGAAAAGATAGCGTTATTGTTTTTATTTTATAATCGCACAGCTTATTTATAAATGTTTTCAACTTGTTCTGATGTTACAAAACCTGACATCTGACATATTTTCATTTCAGAAATGACATTGATGTTGGACGCAAAGCACGACTGATAGATACGTGAACTGTTAAACTCAATGTCTATATATATAAATGTACACTAAACTAAATACCACTCGAAACAAATTCTCAAACACTATAAAGCCTAATAAATTAATAATTTGAAATTTGGGTTGCAGGTTGCATATTAAGTGTAGACATTCGCCACGGTTAGCGCTCGGGTGTACACGCAGGTAACCAAATAAATGTAAGACTGTACAAGTGCCGTGTTCATATTTATCTCCCAAAAGAAGTCCTCTAAAAAGCCTATTGTAATGTATCTAATCTCAAGGGGTTGATTCAAACAAGATAAACACGGGTAGCACCGCAAGGCAAAGCTAATACCATATATTAATACATACTTATAATGCAAGGCGTAAAATAACATACTTTTTTGCAGTAACTAAAACAAACGTTAGCGTAAAATCCAATCGCATCATCACTTCATCAGTATAAAATCTTAATTTAAAGACATGATGACATTCATGAAACAGCCAAAAATATATAATATACACGAAGATTTAATGCACAATTAGTATGATCATAATAATGTCCATGACATCATCATTCGCGTAAGTAAAATGTTATTCATAAAGTCAAAATGTTATAAATAAAGATGCTTGAATCTCCAGTATTAAAATATTTTAATATAAAATCTTGACTAACTAAGAATATTATTTATAATAATCTAAATATATATAAAACTCAAAGGTGACTGACTGACTGACATAGTGATCTATCAACGCACAGCCCAAACCACTGGAGGGATCGGGTTGAAATTTGGCATGCAGGTAGATGTTATGATGTAGGCATCCGCTAAGAAAGGATTTTGATAAATTCTACCCCCAAGGGGATAAAATAGGGGAATAAAGTTCATATGGAACAAAGTAACTATTCCACGCGGACGAAGTCGCGGGCAAAAAGCTAGTCTTGAATAATACTAGAAATGTAATCTTACTTTAGAGCCAATCTGAGCTTCATATCATAGGATGGCAGTTTCCTCATAATGTTGAATGATATAAAGGAGTGAGGGTTTCCAATCTGAACCGCTGTATTTGTGTGATACTTCTCGGAGTCACGTACGTAGATCGTAGTCATTGAAGAGCCTCCTTGACCACCCGTACGGTAGGTCAAGTACCCCACTGAATGCGCATCTAGTTGCAAGGCCATGGCTGAGGAACATTTATTTTGTTAGATAAAAAACGTATCTACTGCGTTTATGTATAGTGTGATCAGCTGAACTACTGACAATGTTGTAGCGACCAAATTTGTGATGATAAGTAAGGATAATATGTGTTTTGTAATTCCCAACATACAAGAATCATTTGTTGCTGTTATCCAATGAAATTATATAATTTAAAAGAAGCTGTTATCTAAAAGGTTAATGGCAAAAGCGCCTTACTGACTGAATAAAAACAGGTTATACTAACCTGTTTTTATTCAGTCAGTAAGGCGCTGATACTATCACAGGTAGTGCCTGTGATACTAACCCGCTTTTTGAAGTGGTTTGCAAATATAGTTGCCTTTTTAGACTTTACATCAAATGATAAATAATGATAAATCTCTAATTATTTCTGTAAACAAATCTTTTAAAGACACTTTTACAACTGCAGACCTCTGAGAAGAAAATCCGAAACAAACTCAGAGAATTATGGTCTCTTTTAAAGTCCAGACATAGTAGTAGCAATTAACATTATACATTATAACAGGGCACTTACTTGATATAAGACTCGGCGATATTCCTCTCGGCGTGAACTGTAACACGGTCCCGCAGTTCAAAAACATAAGTCGCGACAGCGTCCTGAATATCTTGAAACCAAGAAGTGGTCCATTTCCTATGCCAAACTCCACTTCTGTCCAACCTTTCTCAGAACTAAGATTTCTGTTACATATGTTCACGGACCCGCTGCCTGAAATGGTGGTTAAACTGTTTTATTCTGTTCCTTTCAAATTTCTGATTGAAATTGCATGGGCTAGGAACAAAAATCTTATTATAATCACTCAATAATTGCCTCATGCAATTATTGATTATAATAAATAAAGTGTCTTTGGATTTGTCGTAATCCAAATAGTGTTATATGATATATCTTATTACAAGAAATCCTACATAGCAAAAATTGGACGAATGGAAATGTACAGTCTGTGAATTTCTTACTACAAGCGCAACCTCTTTTGATTGACGAAATACTATCAACATGATTTGGTATTTTATTCTGTGGCGACATCTACCGTGCTACGTATAAACCAGACGGAAAAGTCCTGAATCGCGCAAGTGAAGTTTGCCACGCAACTTGGACAACCGCCCGACATCAATCGTTGGGCCGTGGCCCGCCAGGCAAAACACCCGCCTAGTCGGAGGAGGGGCAACACCTCGCCCTTCCACAGTTCCATGATCCATTGAAATAAACTGCAAATCTTGCTTCCTGGTACATGAAGTAAGCACGAGTCACCAAAAAGTGTCAAATAAAAGAAAGTTAAAATAATTAACTTTTCAGTAAATTTTTTTCGTTGTTGGGTTTTAGTTTTTTTTACTTTCGTTTTATTTTCATCTGTTCTTGTTTCTAATATGTTTCGCTAAATGAACACTGCACTTGTGTATTGGCGATCCATATTCCCCCAGAAGATAAAGCGTTTCATTATCCTTCTCACATTGGTAGCATAGCAAGTCGCTCAGCCTTAGGTTAAACATGTATTTGTTTAGGCAACAGTGTTTTGTTAAGGCTATCGTCACAGTGCACAAATTATATACTGCTTAACGTAAACCTGAATTAAATAAAGTTTATCTTAGTTACCTATTCCATTCTGTGTGGATATGTTTCCGGATAGAGTCATAGTGTTTCTAAGAGTGACTGGCGCGTCGATTGACTGCTGAATAGTCATGCCCGATACTTCAATGTTTGGTATTAGGGTTGTGTCTTCCCTAGAATAAGAAAAAGAATAGCAACCTGAACAAAGACAGAAGAAATGGTGAAGTAATTTAATTTTGCAACAAAAGATAAAATATTCATTTAAAGTGGAGTAGAGAATTAAATAAATGAAAGTGCATTATGAAGATTATTCTTTGCAGTATAGCAAAGAATCTGTCAAAATCTACTGCTAAATTGATCAAATAATGATTACGATTTGAATACTAATGCACATTTAGAAAATCGTTAACCTATGTATTTTCTAGGAATGGCACCGTTGTCTCAAAAAGTTCTTTAGGATAAATTTTACTCTAGAAGTAAAATAAAAAAACAAGAAATAAAAGAACCGAAAATTAAGCAACACTTACAAAATTTCATACTCATCATAATATTTCATAAACATGTCGGTTGCGTTGACGGACAGTGTGATGGTTCCACGAGGGTTAGCACTCTGCTGAAGCCTCCGCTCTTCCCTCTCACGCTTCAACCTGAATATATAATGATTATTACCAGCCATCCCATGGAATTGGAGCACCTTAAGTTTCCGAAGTGACCGGTTCTTAAAGAATATTGCATGTATTTAATACAGATAACAGACATTATAGATAACACAACTGACATTGTAAATAATAAAATAATTTATTGGATTTTGAGCTTAGCTTTAAATTGGCATATTGAAAATTTGAAACTACCAAAACTTGCCTTTCATATTCATCTCTAATTTCTCTAGGTGTACGAGTACGAAAAATAACTTCCCATCCATCTACTTCCAATCCACGCTTTCCTGAAAAAAAGAAGTTCCAATTTTAAAATGATTAAACCATTTTGATGTTAAAATAATATCAATACACTGACCTTTATAATACTCTATAGCATAGAGAAATATAGAGATCAGTGTATCATGATGACATCTATATGTTCAATTAGAGCTAATAGTCATTCAGTAATTTAATGCAATTGCTATATACATATATATATATATATATTAGAGCTTATTCTAATGAAAATATCATTTCAGTATGAAATGCACAAGTTAATGCCTTCACAATGAGTTTACTTTCTTTCAGATGAGTAAAGCATGGATTTTTGTTCATGGATTGCCTGATGGTAAGCGATTACCGCCGCCCATGGCCACCTGCAACACCAGAGGAGTCACAAATGTGTTGCCGGCCTTTTAAAGGTTTGGCTCTCCAGTATCCTCACTCACTTAGCGAAACACATTGTAAGCGTTGTTTCACACCGGTTTTCTGTAAGGCTGTGGTATCAATCCGTTCGAGCCGGCCCATTCATGCAGATGCATGGCTCGGCATGGTGAACAATTTAACAGAATAGAATTTAATTAAGAATAAAATATCTTACCTAAAGTATCATAGATGGCTCTCTTATGTGAATCAGAAAGCACCTCATAAGCCTCTTTGACTTTGTTGAATATTTGCTCTGCCCATTTCTGTTTGTTAGGATCAGTGCTGTGTTTGTCTGGATGGAACATGCGCGAGAAGCGGCGATATGCACTGTTTATTTCTTCTGGGGTTGCCTGTAAAATAAAGTGACAATGTTGAATTTTGCAATATTTTTATTAGAGTTTATTTATTTAGCTCTTTGACACTGATTATATATTATAAGTTATATGTATACAAATAATAACATGACAACTTTTATAAAAATATTTCATTCTAAGGTTTTTAAAATTTACTATTATTTGATCTCATGTACACTGATATAGAGTAGTTTTATACTATAGTGTACGTCAAAAAGTGTTTTCAATATTTTTGATAGTACAATTTACATTATACACCAAAACCCATGAGCTGAGTACCCTGTAGCACATTTCAAATTTCCTGCCCTTCACTTGTTGAATATTTAACTTTGTAGGAAAAGAAAACCAATTTGAAGTGTATTGTGATGTAATCTTCAGAAGCAACAATCAGCCACCAACCAAATTATTCATAACCTGGATTTCAGTATTTGGAGTGAGAATAAAGCACAAAATAATGGTGTTTCAAGTACACTTGACAAACTTGACGGTGAACCACCCTTAAGGCCAAAATCGCTTGCACTCAGCATGCGAGCTTGCAATCAAATCAATAAATACGAAATAACTGCGACAATAGGCAGAATGCAAATTGCAACTAAATAATCATTTTAGATATATCCACAATTCACTTCTATTAAAATAATAAGGTATTTAAAAATCTTAATTGGCAGAAGTGAATGTGGGTGTGACTGACATATCTATTGTTCAAAGAATTTAGTTAGAAAAATGGTCGACCGCCAAGTTTCGTGACTGTACAGGAAATCATTCCATGGGTCACAGAACACCTGAGAGGCGGAGTATGTGTATTGCATTATCTTTAAGGATTGTGGTCTAATGTACCTGAGTAAAGAGGCACAATATTATTCAAATGTAGGTAGTTATCACTTCAGCATTTACCCAGTTCAAAGATAGTTATTGCATCATCCTGCATTTTCTAATAAAACTGAATGTAAAATTTCTGGGGCACAATTGACATAAAACTTGACTATTAATACGACTCAGTTTTAATTTAGTTTTAAAAATATCGAAATATGCGTATACATTCGACGAGTGGAATGCACCGCTCCTAACCTTAAAATTAAACTTAATTAGTACATCTAAAATTAAATAGCAGTAGTTGAATAGTGACGCTCAAATTTATAAGAAATATTTACATTCCATGATTTAGAATTGATTTATGTCGTTATATAATATTGTTAATGCTGAAATACCTACTCAAATCAAATTTATTATTGCACGTGATGTATATTTACCGTCTTTGAAACATTTAGTAACTGATAGTAATTATCTTCAAGCAAAAGATTATCGCCTTCTTCATCCATTTTCAATGGTAAAAATATAATTTTCTAGTCAAAAAACCAACAATCAGTTCCTCCAGTGATAGATGTACGTAAATTTTGCCGCTGCAATGACAGTATGAGGGCGCCACTTGAGTATTGGGCACAGATAGTCAATATTAATCTTTATGAAAAAAATATTTTATTGCCAGTATTTTCAACAAATACAATTGAATACAACCGGTGGTTATGTGGATACGAATACGTCGCTCGACGAAATGTTCCTATACTATAACTACTGAAACAAAATTAATAAAATGAGTAGATTGGCCCAGTATTCCGCCTGTAGTGGCCATTAGGTCTTGATGCGTGCAGATGTCGGGGGCTCGGAGCACGCTCGGCAATACTGGGCATGATAACGTAGGGGCTATATTTTCCACTGCACCGCAAGTCTTACAAAATAAGTTAGTGCCACTACAGAATCCCCAGAACATATTTCCTTTGCTCCGGCCGACCTGAGTACGAAGTCTGTTATAAAACTTCCAAGTTGCCCAGGAAAATCCATGTTCCGGCAGGAGTTATAATGGAGAGGGTGCTGAGTGTTTACCGTGTGCTCTGTAACACCAGTACCTAGCCACATTGTGATCCGTCTCATGTGTATTTTGTTCTTCTTGTAGTGCCTCTCGCACTAGTGAAGGTTGGCAGTCAGCTTTGCATATTTGTTCTTCGTCTATTCTCGGATGTTTCTCAGCCATGACATTTTCCTACGACCCTCTCTCCTTTTGCCAGCAACTTTTCCCATCATAATGAGTTGTAAGAGTTCGTATCTGGGATGCCTTAGTACATGTCCCAAATATGCAACTTTTCTTTGCTTGATGGTTTGCAAAAGTTTGCGGTTTTGCCCAACCCGTCGTAGGACTTCCTCGTTCGTCATTTTTTGTGTCCATGAGATTGACATCATGCGTCGGTAAACCCACATCTCAAATGCTTCTAAACGTTTTTTGAGGTGTACTTTAATTGTCCAGCTCTCACAACCATACTCATGTGCCTAATAATAGATATGAGCAACAATGTGTGGATTTAATATTATTACAATCGTAAATAAATTGTGCTAGTGTCCCTTTGAAAGCGATCAAATTATGTGATTCATTCATATCTGCATAGCATTTTAATTAAACACCTACAAAAACTACTGAAATTAAGTTCGATCTACTGTCCTGTCCTAACCGATGGTAAGGCCTTACGGCCCTTGTATTCTGGGCCAAGCTCGAGCAAACGGCTTACTTAAACAAAGTAGCGCCGAAATTATCACATTAAATTAAACGATGTACCTATTCGGCATGGTATTTTGACCATAATATAAAAAAAATAAGTGTAATTTGGTAGCTATTTTTTTTATTTTAGCATTTTACTGCAACCTGTAAATGCAAAGCGAAGTCACTGATAGATACTGGCTGGTGGGTCAAAGTCCCATGCATGCGGTAAAAATGGATCAACATTGCCGCTCCGGCTCTCTCAAATAACATTATTATGTACTTAAATGCTTTATGCGAAAAATGATCTGATTGCGATATTTAAGCACACCTTGAACGAAACAACCGTGTCGCATGTCATTGAGATTATTAGTAGGCAATAGTAATATTAGCGCTAATGTAGGTAATCAAAGTTAAATAAACAGTCTGGTCCTCACAGGTTAGTAATAATAAGGGCTACCGTTTGTAATACCTTTAAATTGTACCGTGAAAATAAATCTAGCATGTCGCAGAGATATGTAGTCCCGTTTTGTTCGGAAATAAAGGAGGAAATAAATATCCGAAAGATAAAACTATGACAATACACTAACATTCATTGACCTGTAATTCATATTTGCTATTATTAATCTCAGATATAGCAAAATTTTAACGTGCGTTAACCCGCGTGGCCCACCCACAAACAATGTCATTTGACATTGCGAAGACCTCACTCTACACTAGTGCCTCTAGCGGCAAATTCACACGCGGCAGCATCCAATAATAATAAATAGGTATTGTTTCGATTTATATGGCTATTAGTACTAATATTAAAAAGACATTTAATAATCAAATTGTTTCTACTTAATAATTTATTTATTTAATACCCTTAAAAGATCCGATAAAAAAATTGCGGACACAAACAACGAAATATATAAATATAAACTTTTTCAGTATTACTTCTACAGAATCTAACATTATTTTTTGAACACGGCGGTCGCCACCTTGCCGGTGGGTGTTGGTTTGGCGGTGCCTGCACCTGTCACGGTAAAAAAAAAAAATTCACGACTAGAAAAATTACGAAAGTATAGTACCGTCAAAATAACTGTACATGTCTGAAGTTAGCTGCAAGTGGTTTTCGCAGTGGTGAATTCTCCTGACTTTTGAATAGTAGTAGGCTGCGTTTCCACTAGAGATATGCGAGGATGCGTAGCGAGGGATGTTTTTGTTAAGAACCAATACAATGACTTCATTTGCCTAGCTTCGCTCAATGCAGCACTAGTGGAAACAGTTCATCGGAGTGAGGTTTTTGTACATATAGGGAAGGATGTGTGCGAAATAAAATAGCAATCACTTTTCCTTTATATTACTATACGTGTTTGTCAGATGTAGATGTTTAATAAAAACATGGATCAGTGGATAAAACGCTTTTATATATTATCAAATTGCTATGAAGAAATTGAAATGAAACGAAATAAGCCCGCTACACATCCTCGCACCGCTCATCTGCGCACCGTTTCACAGGGTCCTTAAGCATCCTCGCCCGCTACCTCTAACATCTCTGTAGGAAACGCAGCCATAGAAAGGTCAGTGATTTAAGTGTTTCCAAACGTATCCTTTTTCTAGCAAGACCAATTTCCGTCTGCTCGTTTGCCCCCTATTCCATAGAAAATAAAACCAAGATATACGTCCGTCATTTGACTGACGCAAGCATAGACAATTAAACATATGGGTGCAAACATAGATAATAAAAATACAACTATAATTCCAATAATCTGATAGATATGATTCTACTCTTTCCCGTTAAAAATGTGGATTAAATTGAATAAATTTCTCATTTCTGTTCCGATAAATGTTTTTATAAATGTAGGCGTTTAAATTTGTGAAATATTTGTTCGAGTGGTATAAGTCATCTGTGTATTTTTATCGAGGTAAAATTGATTTGTCTACGTTGTTATTTTGTAAGTTTTCTCTCTATTAGAAATGTAACTGTAAAACATGTTGTGTTTTGATTTGATGACTCTTTATAATAGTTAATATTATATTAATTTACCTACGTACCATCACTATCCAGTGTAGGCTAGGTAGACGTAGTGTGTAGGTGGGTTTGGTTGTTTTGGGATTCTTTCTAAAATGGCTGTTTTGTATTTTGAAGCGCTAGTTTGAAAATGGCAAGGTGTTCATAAGTATAAAATTGGGGCTATCAAAGTTTTCACTTAGTGGTATGTGCTATGTCAGAGATGCACCAATAATTACACTATGCAACACATCAGGCTTTCCCCTTGCAGGAGAATAAATTACGCACACATAGTTTGCGTGAAAGTATCTTGTTTAATATAAAATATTTGATATTTCGATTGAATAATAACAATAGAGACAAGCTTTATTAGTATACCTACCTAGTAGTAACAAGCTCTTTTATTAATTTATTTATTTTCATGGGATAGTTTCATTTGATGACTGCTTATGTTTTCAAGGTAATAAAAATATTAATTTAATTGCAAGTGTTAAGTGAGTGTTTAAAGTTTTACCATTATTAATTTGTTTAAGAAGTTCTAAAATGATAACATAATTAGTATGTATAAAATTTAATTTGAATTTTAAAACAGTACCAACACTTATGATCAAATGTGTGATGAAATAAATGACTCACTCATTATTATCCCTCTGCTCTGGTCCTAAATTATTCAGATTTAGCACTGCTTGATATAGATACTTGGCATACAAAAGATGATATAAGTAATTTTTAATATATTGTGTACATGTCTATAAAATTATACTGAGGATATTACAAACATTATGAGTTTATGAAATTAAATTAAATAACAAATACTCCGGAAGTATACGATATAATTTTTTTTAAATATATCAATTTAAATGTATAATCTCAGATCAAGAAAATTCTTTAAAATAATTTGAGAGATCACATTCTCATCATATATTTATATTTGCTACATACATTTATAATACTCATACCATTTGATCATGCCACTTAATATGCTTAAGATTTTAGATTGGATTTGAAAGTATACTTCCTAAATTGTTATGCTACATTTATATTATAACATTCAGCACCTTTTTACAATGGAAAGTCACCCTGACCTGGACAGATGTTGCTTATTAATTTTTATTACTGATTCCCTGGGGATTTGGCTAACAACTGTTGCTGTTGGTTGGGGCTGTTTGTAATTTTAGTGCTTTAGGTCTCTTACAAGTACTAACAACTTTATAAGACATTAAATTTAATATTCATATAATGCAAAATCCTATTGTCCTGTATTCTATGTGGTCATTATGGGTGCTGCTGAATTAAATCTGTCTCAATAATTAATTAATAAATAGTAATCACATTATCAAATTGGGTGTAAATCTATTATGATAGTGTAAGATTGTATAAATAAAAAAATAACTGGAACTGGCTATGGTCTACAATTTGGATATATAGATTAAAATGTATTTTTACCTATCACTGTATAATATACCTCAGTGATGGAACACTTTTCGCCCTTATTAGAAGTGGTCTATCAGCTTACTCTGCTAATACTGTGAGTTATTATTCCACCGAAAATCCTGGAGGATAGTGCAGGATTATCTATTCTGAAAAAAAAAAACGTTAAAACTGATGACAAAAACATATAAAGTATGTTTTTGTCATCGGTTTTAACATGTAACACATAACCTACCTATGTAGATTGTTTCAGGTCAATGTGGGGATTCTGTAACTTGACAATCAAATGTCCTTATCATTTACAGATAAATGTTTCATACTTTTCATCTTTTTGAAGCTTAGATAAGATTAAGTATAATCTCACATGAATCAAACTGCAAAAAGATATTGAATTCATCAGAACAATAAATACTGTTTCTTTGAGTATATTAAATTTAACAGGATAATGACAAATACATAGAAGTGTTAAAATATTTTCTAGTATAAAATGAACTAAGGAAATTTTGACCCTCAGACAGTTTTACATTGACTATGCAGTTAAAGTATAATTGATATTAAAACGCAAATGACAGTGTAGTGCCTTCAAAGTGTAATCAATTTTTGGAGCTTGTTGGAGCCTTTATTATTAAATTAGAAATCATGTACAGAAAGGCCAGTAGAACAGGTCTGACTCAATTTGTTTACTAATTAATTGTTATTGTCACATTTATGACTTGCATACTAATCAAGAAGACCTTAAACAGTGTTGCTCTTTGTTAGTTACCCACAAAAATCATACCGTTATTCATGGCAGTGATTTAATTACAAAAATTAATACTTAATCATGAGATTATTCAGGTTTCAGTGTATTGGATCAATGTTCAGGATTGTTTGGTAGCATTATTCCTGTCAAACTGTTTCCAATAGGTAAACGTAAAATAATAGTAATGCATACAATCTCATCTGCACCCTTTTCAAGTTTTGGTTGACTCACTCTTGACAAGTCTCCCAAATAGTATACTTCGAGAATTGTATTTACCTATATGTATACTTCAACATAAAGGACTAGGGGTTTGAACTGTTTTCTTTGATTGCTAATAAAAAATATAGCAATGCAGCAGGCGTATTTCCGATCATGTGATTGCCGGTTCGAAACCCACCCATTGCACTAGCGACGTGCATCCATTCCTACCACAAGAATTTAGCTTAGCATGAGGGGTTAACAAGAATACTAGTAATGTGCGACCCACATTGCTAGTACTTAATCTCTTTTTTCTAAATTGGAGTCGGAATTACCGGATATTCCCGTCTAAAATTTAGCAGCTATTACGGCACATAATATTTTATCGCGTACAATTCTCACTTATTTAAACCCAAATCATCGCCTAAGCGTACTAACTTTCCTAATTTTCAAGCTGCAGCTGTCTGCTAGAAAACAGAGACAGACTTAAAAATTAGGGATACTTACACATCTCAGAAACATTGATGGCTTTTAAGCCATCATTGTTTATTTGATGCACTTCATATTTTCTGTCATTTTTCACTACAGTTCGATATTTATCCCTTTGTTCCAGATATAAGGCACATATTTATCAGAATGCCGTCAACCCACCTTAACTTACGCGAGGATGACGTGGTCCGGTTGGCCCTAGAATTTCTACATAACCGCGACCTGCACATCACGCAGCTATCACTCGAGCGTGAAACAGGCGTTATTAATGGCAATTTCGCCGATGATGTATTGTTTCTACGCCAGCTCATCCTCGATGGACAGTGGGATGACGTTCTGGAGTTTATTCAGCCACTCAGCTCATTGAAAGCATTCGAAGCTGACAAATTTAATTACGCCATTCTAAGGCATAAGTATATCGAATTACTATGTATAAGATCTGAAATAAAAGCTTATAATAATGTTGAAAATATAGTAGATGAAGTTGTAAAAGTACTTAGCGATTTAGAGAAGCTAGCACCCTCGAAAGAAGAATACTCAAATTTATGTTTATTATTAACTTTACCAAGTATTACTGACCACGCGCAGTTTAAAAAATGGAATCCAAGTAACGCACGTGTTCAATGCTTTAGAGAGGTATATCCTCTCGTAGAACAATTCTTGCCCTGTGACAAAAAGTCTAGCGGATCCGTGTCTAAATGTGCAAAAAATGATCGACTTATGCAACTACTAATAAAGGGTATATTGTACGAGTCTTGCGTTAACTATTGCCAAGCTAAAGCGACAGGGTCCAAGGAGGCACAATCTAATGAAGTTAGTTTTTCAAGATTGCTTGATGGTTCTGGTTTTGATGAATCAGACCTTAGCTTACTTTCATGGCTGCAGTCTATTCCAGCTGAGACTTTTAGTGTTCCATTTGAGCAGAGAATGTTGAATGTTGACGTGGAAAAACTGGAGCGTCCATCTTTGCATACCTCATGGACCGAACATATGCTCGTTACGCCCATAAAACCACGCACATTTCCCCATTTGGCAATGCCGTTTAGGAGACCACGGTCGGCCGCCGACGCTATGACAAGATCGCTACGACCACTTCCAGACGGTGCCCCAAGGCATCCGGCTGTAATGGCTCTCTCAGCAATCGATTATGGGCCCTCGTCTTCATGTTTTGCTGGATTTCATCTAACTGGAATTAAAGGTAGCAAACTTATGAACACATCTGTGGATAGATTATTTGACAGTAAAAATGCCGAGAGTATTTTTAACGGACTGAATGAATCTCTAAAGACAATTGATGAGGCAACGTTGAAACCTATTGGCGAGTTTACGCCTTCTGCGAAAACTGCTGACATTAGTAGCGTCGGAGCGTCGAACGCCACTACTCCTGAGCACAGGGGGCAAGATTACTCAGCGTCTACGTCGATATCAAACACGGCAGCGTCGACTGAACGCTCATCACTCGCGGAGCGCACGCCGCAGCAGACTGAAGCGGCAATGTTGCCGGGCGCCGATGGTGATTTTAGAAGGGAACTACTTAAAGAATATCAAATTCAAAAACAACGCGAGTGCGATGATTATCTTCGCAATCTCTGCTCTTCCGACTTGAGGCAACAGAAAATGTAAATATATTTTTTATTTAAAAAAACTTAATTATACTACGAGTAACTGTTAATTTCAACATCATTCCGAGTTTTTATGTGTTTACTTTCATTAATTTCAGGATGGAGCAAATAGGTGATGCTGCATCAGTTTTTCCGTCAGCGGTCAAGAATCCCCAACAGATAACTCCGGAAAAAGGACGCGAACAGTCACCATTTATCAGGTAATTTCTCACCAGTCTAGAAATTTTATTTAAAATAATATTAATCTTAGTTGCTTTATACTTATAATGAAAAAAATGTGAAACAGTTATCTCTGTAAAAGATATGAATGTAATTGATAAGTAGATGATTGCTACTATTCAATGCATGCACGTAGCCGCAAACAGTAATAATTTTCTTACGGAGTGGTGTATTTTCATCGGTAGAGCGAGCAAGCAATTTGTTCTGAATGTTTGGTCGCCAACTGCTCTGGAGCCGTTTTCTCTAACGAGCCGATAAATTACAATGTAATATGTAAAGTAGTCTTGTGTTATCCAGTTAAATTGAATACTGTGCCTAAAATTACGAAGTGCATCCTCGTGTAAAATAAACATTAACGTTTAATTTTTTTTACGTTTCAGGAAAAACGAAATTATCGAATCGACAGAGATGGGAGACCCGAAAAACGTAAGAATATCTTATTTTATGTAACATTTTGTACGTTAATCGTGTTGCTCGACTAGCCTTGGCCATTGTTTTTAACTAACGTTACGTTTTTAACAAACGACAAAACATGTCTTGCCTTTTAAGCGAAGTGACCGAAGTGGCAGTGAACACCATTTATTGCCCTTAATAATATTTCTAATAAAGTATGTACATCTTTAAAGCAGCAGTTCCGTCAAGAATTGAAATAAATACTTCCTTTATATTACAATGCAATGCTTCATATTGCAATTCATTTTTACATTTAATGAAATTTCACGTTGAAAGGCAGCTTTCACGGTCCAAATAGAAATATTTTTTTAATATTTCCTAGGTCGGAACAAGTATGAATTGACGATGGTCCGTTTCATGCACCAGATTTTATTAGATATGCACTTATAAAGCGTTGTTAATAATTTGCAAGAATACCTGGGCAACCTTATATTGTTCATCATTTTTTCTTTCTTTGAAGTTTTGTAGGTATAAGTTTAGGCATTTTAATGTTTTTTAATTATTATAAAATATATCTATATCTTTATAAAAAGTAACTGTAATGAGATAATTGTTAGGTGTAACACCAACGAATTTTAGATTCATGATGTCATTGCATTTGAATTTAAATTAAGTGCGTCATAAGAGATAAGTACATACAATTAAGATGTGAGATTTCATTTATACTTACATAAACTTATCAAATTTGGAACTACGTAATATTTATTTTTATCTGGTTAATCTTTTGTCATTGGATAATTATTATAATGTTTTAATGACATACATAACATACCATCACGCTTTTATCACTCGAAGGGTTAGGCAAAGGTGTAGTAATGTACACCTACAGTTCGCGGGTATGATTCGGTCGATATGTAATAGGAGAAAAGTCTATTGCCACTAACCGGGCACAAATTTCAAACTGAGCTGCTATTGAGAATTTCCAATGAAAAATATACAGTTGCCCACTGATATTGCTAATCCAACTGCTTTGTCACACTACATTAATCAAAGCATTACTATGTCGATTACTTACTTTCTAGAGAATGTTACTTTACTTTCTGTAATTAATTAGTTGATACATTTCATCTTGTAAATTGTCATGAAAAGAATGTTGGTTTATAATCTTGCTATTTTCCTTCTAACTATCGCTAAAACATTATCAAATTGTTATCTTAAAATAATTGTCATACACGATGACTCCCGCTAATGAGTAAACTATCGTTATAACACACTGATCCGACAAAAGTTTAGTGGTTCTGTAGTTGAGTAATATTGTAGTCAATTAGGCCATTTTCTAGCAATTGTGTGATCATAATTATAGCAATCGCTTTGTGCATAAAACGGTGAGCCATCCCTAGTTAGGTATATTTAAAGCTGGGACCTAGCCATGGTTGTGAAAAGCCTATCGGAAAATATCACCCATAAAGAAAATTGATTTCAAACGTTCTTTGCGAGTTTCTAGTTAAGAAGTACCGGGATTTGTGAAATAAGTACCATAATTATAAAATAACATCGAATTCACACACAGTTACTTAACTATCTCGTCTCGTCTATCTTACTTTTCAAATATCAATCTTCGTTTAACCGTGACACACTGTCTGCCTTAATATTAATTTTAGGAACAGGTTTGTTGAAATATTAATCACTAATAATTAATGAATATAAATAGTCACAAATTACATGCTATGAAAAATTTTCGTTTAAAGTCGCAACAGATTGCTGTAACTCTATTAGAAACGAACACCGCCACAGTAACGACTATACTAATCGAATTATATACGAATCGATCAAGTAATAATTATAAAATCAATAATATCATTGTGGGACGATTTTCCCATCGCCAGATAACTTACTAGAGGAATAAATTTGAATTTTTTACAGTATTTCTATGCTTAATCTGTCAAACGTGTCTTAGATATCTAACGATTGATAAATCGGCCCTGTATAAAATAGAGATGATATATCCTATAGAGAACCGACTTAATAATAACTTGAAGCCCCGCGTTTTTTATTATATAATTACCTACATGTTTAAGGTTTAAGTATACGTCATCAATTCAATCTGGGTGTAAAGTCTACTAACATACTTACCTAGTGGCCAACGTTTTGGGCTTAATTTAATAGGAATAGGCCTATCAAATAATACTCATCTACTTCTGTTTATTATACTCTCAAATTGCCACTATGTAAGTACGGCCATTCTGGATGATATTAGGTAATAGACAGTTGGAATAACCGTTGGTGAATACTCTGAACTTTATGTTTCATAACAATATGTTATTAGGTACGCCATTTTGTTACATTTCTTATAGGAACTGAATGCAGGCTTTAATTACTCACCGGCTAGATAATTGACTGTTGACAATATATAGTTTTTTAAACAAGATGACAAAGTAAAAGTAATTGTTTATCGATTTTGTGTACGATTCCGATTTACACATTATGCTAGCATACCCACGTTTTGAGCGTATTTGCTTTTCTAGAAGGGTAGATATTATCCAAGTATAGCGTATCCAGCATGTTCCAACGTGCGAGCAACAAGAAAGCAGCCAAATATCTGGGTCTGCTTAGATCAATGAGTAAACTAAAATTCAAGATTTTTTCAAAGATGAACCGTGAAGCCTCAACGTGATGAAACACTTCATATAGAGACAAAATTATAATATTTAGTTTTGATGATGTCAAGCGAATTCATGGATATTACGTAATCGGCCCAGTATCCAATTCAATATTGGTTTCTCAGTCACAACGCATAGCCACGTCCATTTAGTTCACCAATGTAGGATTGAAAAGTCATCGTATAGAGCACAAACTTCACCTTTTACGAGTCATAAATCTCTTTCCTTCAAAACCTTAAGCCGCCTACCTATCTGTTTACGTAGTTACTTTATTTACTAGTCACTACATAGTATAAAACAAAGTCCGAATCGTTGTCTGTCCATCCCTATGCTTAAATCTTTAAAGCTACGCAACGAATTTGAAGCGTTTTTTTAATAGATAGAGTGATTCAAGAGGAAGGTTTTAAGCTATTTAACATTACGCTACGACTTTTAGGAATGGGGTAACGCGGGTGAAACCGCGTGTGAAACCGCGGGCGTATCGCTAGTTTTATTATAAAACGTTCCGACTGTTCTTGTTTATTGCTACTCTACAATTATGACCTTCAGCGGCACTGGATTGGATTATTCTGCGCCCACTCGAAATACTTAAAACGCAAATTCACATAAATAATGCGTCAGGATAAAAATCTCGGACTTGCGAGGTAATAAAAGTGGTGGTCTAATGAAAAGTTGGAACCGTAGTATAGCCATATTTTCTGGAAATTTGTTTTTTTTTAGGTCTGTTGGGATTTTGTTATAGATATTAAGAGACCGGCGGACCAAATTTCCCATGCAAACATACCTAATACCAGAATTAATCGTAATTAAAACAGTATTTCATCAAATTGTGTTATTCGGATTCCGTTACCGTTAATCTAGGTTCCTACTCTACCAATTCGTCCAAAATATTTCACTGGTAATAAATGTAAGCGAATCTAATTCTTGATAATTTTACCAAGTTTGGAACGAGTTTCCGGTCATTTATTTCTAGTGAAGTAGTAGTACCCGAAATGGTACTATAGGAACCTAGATTCATGGTATCCGAATCCGAATAATAAAACTATTTGATAAAATATTGATTGGATTACGATTTATTTTGGTATTACGTTTTTGTGGGCAATTCACGCTCCGCCGGGCCCTTAATTAGCCTCTATTCGCATGTGGATTTAACATGATACAATACAATATCGCACCGATATTGATACCCTGACCCAATCGCACAGCATTTTAAGTAACTAATGTTATTTGCAATAAAGAAAGAAAAAATAAAATAAAGCTCAATATACCGTAACAAGAGCTAGGTACTACCAAAACGTATTTGCATGCGGCTCTGCATCGATTACTCTCTTGTTAATAAACAATGATTTCTGCATTTACATAAATGCTTCATTTATCTAACGGTTCAAGATATCTAGGCGATACCATTAAACCATCCCATCATTTGTCGTGCGGACCTAGGCAAAGTTTATATGAAAACTTATTTATTTAATTTAAACAAAAGAAGTATTACGATTTATTAAGACAGATAATTCAGTTCCATTCTATTACTTAATTATTATGGCAGTTTAAACGACATGTTTGTCTATGCATTCATTTCTAAATTTAATTAACACCTTAAATTGATTCATCTTTATGCACTCGGTATAAATATTTTCAAGGGCAATCTGCGACCTGGTGGGATACTTGACTATAGTGACAAATAACAAGCTGACATCATTAATGTTTAGTATTTTTTACAAGATAATCGTACAAGTAGACACGTCGGTATCTATACCATAATTATTACTTTAAAAATGTCTTAACCCTACATTATTCTTGTGTCATGGATAACGCTTAATTTGTGTATTTATATAAAAAAACTGAAAAGTATAAAACAAGAAAAAAAATCTATGTCCACGAACAGTGGTATCCAGTTTATAGCCGTAGCCGTAAGATACAAGATAGATAGACACAAGAATAATGTAGGCTTTTCAGTTGATTTTTTGTATTTTACCGGCTATATTGTTATGTTTAAAAACAAATCATAACCTATAATAATCTTACTGCACAGACGAATCAATCGATACCTCATTTGTGATTATGATATGATCTGATGATTAGTTTTTGAGCTAGGATCGAACATCCATACGATACATACATAAATGGACTGTTAAACTGATTACCCTTCCTTTTTTCGTAGTCGGGTAAAAAGAAATCAATTGGCGCATGTATGAAAGATCATTACATGAGAACGGCTCTAGCGATTTGCCTGATTTTTTTTCTTGTTATGTGCGTAAATTGTCAGGATAAGGTTTGTATGAAAATCCATCGAAAATGTCTGGAAATTTTGGGCAAGAGAAGCTGCGTACGGGTATAATTTAATAATAGCATCTAGTAAAAAGCCAAGGCAAATCTTTAGCAGGATTATCTAAAGAACATGGCACTCATTTTGATATCAACCACGCCTATTCTAAATATCAATATTTATGTATTAATTGACCTACAAAGGCAGTATGTACTGTACTTACGAAATACTTTTAATTATTTATTTTTCCTCTAATAGAAATGCATCAAACGACATAATTTTATCACACAAAAAGCCAGTTCACGTTGAATTCATTCACAGAAAACCGGCGTTAAACAACGCTTACGTTGTGTTTCGCCGAGTGAGTGAGGTTACCGGATGCCCAATTCCCTTTTAAAAGGTCGGCAACTCACTTGTGGCTCCTATGGTGTTGCGGGTGTCCATGGGCGGCGGTAATCGCTTACCATCAGGCGATCCGTCTGCTCGTTTGCCATCCTATCACATAAAAAAAAATAGATTCCATCAAAACCGTAGATATAAATACATCAATTAATGAAAATTCATCAATCCATCTTGAGGTGGGTACTTATCTATACCTGTAGGTACTTGCTAGATGACTAGCATAGACGAGGTTTATAAATGTAAACGAAAAACTCATATTATGTCAAACTAGGAAAATCAATATAACGCATTTATGTCCGTTTTATTGGTACTAAAGTACATATTTGGGACATGTACCTTTTGGCAGTTCGTAAGTCTATATACCAAGGATTGTTTATAGCTTGACGTATTTTAGATATTATTCTGTTATTTGTAAGATTTATTAACTGTAAAGTATAGCCTTTTAGAAAAGTTATTGAACGCCTTCTTATTCTAACTTACCTTTTTAGACGATCTGATCGAGACTGTCTGTTAGCCCACGCTTTTCGACCAATTTTGTTTCACAGAAGGAGCTTTCTTATTATTTTTCTAAGTGTTTATACTTAGAAAAATATAATACCTACAATTATTGTAATGAAATCATATCTGCTAATTTAACATTATGCTTTTTGTAGAAATTCAAAAACAACCGAACCCTCTTGACTCAAACCAAAAGAACCGGTTAACTATTGGATACTTTCGTATTATTATGGTTAAGTTTGCTTTCTACTTGAGTAGTCGCCTGTTACGTGCTTACTTAAATTTGCAAAGATTAACATAGGTGTTACACTGTTATCTTTATGGTTGTGTATAATAGCTTTCGCCCATCACTCCATCTATATGATATGTAGACAATCTGGACTGCAAGATACCGAGCTCTCTGGCGAAATCGATTCAATAATTTTAGAAACGTAACAAACTAACAGACTGCACGGTTGATGTGGTGGTTAAGTACTCACGGCGCTACTACCGTTAAACCGAGTACCTACCTATCATGGGTTGGATTTATTCACCAGGTTATTTAAAAAATATTGAATGGTGCGTTATGAAACACAAATAGGTACCTAACGGTTTGGTGTTGCAGACGTTCATAGGCTATGGTAACTGCATCATCAGGCGGGCCGTAAATTTGTCACCTCATTAGTTCCTATACAAAAAAAACCTACACACACAATAAATCTGATCCGAAACGACTACCAGGGACCCAAGTCTGCTATTTCAATTATATCGGAATGGTTGTCCAAAGACATATGAACGGACAGATTTCATCAAACTGTCAAAAATAAAAATTCTGAAGTCATCTAGTGACGATTGTGACAGAATAAAATAGTAGACTTTGGGCCCAAGCCTCTACGAACTTTACGCCATGCAAATATTTATACAATTATCCATGTGGAAATCGAACGTGGGCCGCATTCTGAACGCATTAAGTTCCTTAGGGGTGAAGGCAATTTTTTTTGAAGATATAGCTCAATATGCGGACACTCACATTTTGCAATACTGAATAATGTTTTAATATGATAATGATTATTTGGAGTATTCACTTTTAATATTATACGCTTAATTTTAGTTAATTCAACCGTTTTTAGCTTTGATTGTAAAGTTTAAAGGTTTGCATGCATTGCATTTTATTGCATACATTTCTCACTACAAAGCTAACCTTTTGTGACATACCTACATTTGTGAGAGCGTCGTGTTCTGCAAAGAAGAAACAACCTATGCAGGGTTTGGTTCCTTCCAGGATGTTGCCGTTTTGAATCATTTGCTTATTACTCCCAATTATTTAAGTAACCGGATCTAAATTGCTGAATCTAATTTAAGGCGGAATCGGTACCATTTAAGGAACCATGTAATTGGCGATTTAACTTCATTTGTTAATCGAGTTAATTACATTTGCAAATAAAACCGTAAAATAACTGCCCAGTTTATTATTTCAACTAATTGGATAAACACACAGTTATCATAACGAGCGTGGGCTCATCTGATTAATAATTTAAGCTCGATATAATTTTATTGATATTCAGTTTAGTCGGGAATTAAAAGCTGTTGGGTTTGTCTTGTGCCGCATGTACTCTCGACCTTCGCGTGAACTTGAAGCAACGCCTACATGCTACTAAGTCCTTGTTTATTATTGATGGTCTCTCAGTGTATCTACTGAACCATTATTTACCTCGTTGTCACCTATATTTATACGTACCATATAATTGTATGACACTGTGATAATCGTGGTCTCGTTGCTCGCGCGCATGCCTCTTATGAGTCATCGGTAAGCGTTCTGCGCACAATGCCGTCCGAACAGTCCAGTCGCGACGCGGCATACCTAGAGGACATACATGTCACTTAATTTAGTCATACGCTCGCGTTACGCACGATCGAGCTCCGGAAACATTGTAGATCGTAATTGTGAATAAAAAAAAATATTATACGAAAGAGTGTTAACGTTCTGTGAAGATGACTGCCGTGAAGAAAGTAATGGCAATGCGGCAATTGGACTCTATGTTTGGAAATATGAATCTGGAGGGGGAGGGACGCCATTCTCCGATTGTCAGTTCTAGCATCGAGCACGACCCTCGCTGTGAAGTGCATGGCCGTTGCAGTACACCGTATAGGTCATCACTTTACCTTCACAGTAGTAGAGAATCTACGCCTGGATATTACCGGGAGTCAATTTCACCCACAAATGGGCTCATAATCAGGTATTTTATATAAACAATAAAATAATAATAACATTTGTAAAACTTGACATAATTTTTTATTTAAAAATTACTATGATGAAACAGGCGTCGGGACTCTCTGGGACTGGCGGGAAGTCCAGCTCGTGAACTGGAGCACCCGTCGACTTTTCCAAGTATCCTACGGCGCGATCGTCACAGCCCCTCCGTGACGCCGCCCCGTCGTGACACACCGAGCCCCACTCACAGACTTCATAACAAACGCCACTCCATGGGATCGTTTCCGAATCTGAGTAGAAGTAATATCGTTAATTATAACAGACGAGACTCTATATCCAGCAATGGTGTTAGAGATATGAAGCGTGACTATGTGGGCTCTACAAATTCGCTGTCCAGAAAAAGCTCTATCGACACAAAGAAGTCTTCAACAGACTCCTTGGATGTGTGGCACGGTAGTACTTGGGATTCTGAAAGAACGAATTCAGTATCTTCATTGGTGCATGACGAGCGGGTCTCATACGGCCACAATAAGGTAATTTATCAAAGACAGTAACTTGTTCAAAATTGTAACAATAAGCTTTCTTGATCCAACTCAGGAATTTGCGGCATGATCTCATCAATTTATTGTTGGAGCAGGAAAAAGCGCGTTGGTCGTGTACTGAATTCAAACAATAAAATGTTCTTATTGACAGTTTGTCGATGAGATAAATATCTATCTTTAAAAATAAAAATTTATCGCCGAAATGCATGTACGCACATAACTTCCGAACGACTGCACCAAATTCGAAAATTATTTTTTTGTTGTCATAGTCAGGACAAGGTTTCTATGAAAGTTTTTTTTTTAATCATCGGAAATATCGGGAAAATGTAAGCAGTCCAAGCTGCGCAAAATAACATTTAGGTATATTTCACATTGTTGTTGGCTTATCATAAAGTTGCGGTGCAAGTAAGCTTTAAAACCATAGAAATTTACAGTAGTAGGTAATAGCAGTAGTGGTAGGTGAATTATAATGGTTTAAGGATTTCACGAGATTTTTGTTATTAATTGGATAGTTATATCAACGTACTTATGGATCCTAACGGTTAAATTAACTAGCTGTTCTTCGCAGTGCTACCCGTGTTGATCTTGTTTTTCCCAATACTGTGGAAATTTACCTTAAACCTTTTTTAGCACAAGGATCCTATTTTTAAATTTATAGGAATCATAACTAGTAATAACATTCGTTGTTCAAGGTAGTAAAAATGTAATCTATAGATAATATACCATCACGCCTGTATTCCCCTGGGTTAGGCAGAGGTGTACTTAATGTACAGGTACACCCACAGTTTGCCGGTATGTTTTATGTCCCATGTAATAGGAGGCAAGCCTATTGCCATTAACCGGGCACAAATCCAGACTCCGAGCTCCTACTGAGAATTTCATAAAAAAACTCTAACACTTTGCTCGACCTGGGGATCGAACCCAGAACCTCTAGAATAGCTGCCTCATTAATCTAGTCAAGTGTCGCCCTTGGGACCACTAGACTAATGAGGCAGTCTATAGATAATAATAATAAATACATACTGGTTCCTATTTTTACTCTTTTCCGTTAGGTATATCCGCATTAAGCGTGAAGTGCGCATTATCCGCATTTATATGTATTCGTTAATTAATACACATCAATATTTTGTGTTGCACTCTGAAAAAGATTTATGCAATGCCGTCACGTCATTCACGCTTGTATAACATAGCCGGACTATTTTCTTACTTTACAGAAATAATAACTCTTAGATTTTTTTTTATAAAGTATGACGTCAATACTCATGAAAGGGATTGTGGTCAACTTAAGACGGAACTATTTAAAACACGCATTCAATGCTAAAGTCTTGCAAAGGTGCAGTAGGTAGGGCATTTTAACAGTTTATTCTTTCTGTGTGAATAGGTGATTTTAAAATGAAACAGCTAATAGAAATTCGATATGATTCGCTGTGGTACATCCCCAGATCGCTCTACATGGCACTCTGATAGGGCGTACGTCCCGCGCGTCTCTCGCGCTGACCTATACACCCATAAATGGACATGACGCCGCCAACTGCCACCCGCCACGACTAACTCATGACAATATTTACATTTTATCTCGCATGCCACTGCAATATTTACTCCGTCAGTTGTATAAGGTACGAATTATTTACATTTGTGCGTTTTATTAGTGAAACAACAGTTAAACGAGTAGCTTAGAATTCCATATACTTCTGACAAACGGTTAATTTTGGCTTGGTGTTGGAAAAACTGGAATTTAAAGGTTACCAAATGTTGCGACGCTAGCGGTTCATGGATGACGTCAGTTGAATGACTTGCGACCAAAGTAAATCAATGGACGAATTAGGTAATCATTCATAATATAGCTTTGTTTGCACTACCGAGACTAAGTAGATGGAAGTAATTCAGATAAGTTTAGTTTTGAAATTTAGTTCTTCCTTGAAAAATTGAGTTACGTAAAATCGAATTGGTAATCGGATTAAAAGAAGTATTTATCTGGTTATTGCATTCGGTACGTAATCGATTAAAACATCCATGTTATCAGTAAATCAATTTCCGCTATATTGAATGATGAATGAGGGCAGATTCATCGTGTGTACAAACGAAACCTCGTCCCAACTTAATGAATTTCAATTTAACTGTAACTGGATCCCCTCGTAAATACACAATTCGACCCGAGACGAGTTTCCAGCTAATCAGTCAATAAATTTCAATTGATCGTGAGGCGAAGACAGCTGTAACTATGTGTGATTCAGTTAAAACGTATGTTTGTATTAATTGTGTCAATGTTGCCTTCCAACTTCGCCTAAGGATTTTAGTGTACACGTATTGTGAGTCACTATGAAATCATGGCTCCTGAGTCAAGTTGGCTTGTGTAACATAAATATTATTAAATTTATGTAACCCATAATAACATTTGCTTTATCGCTTGTTATTGTTTCGAGTATCTTGGTTTTGTTAAAAAAAATTTACAATTAGTGTGAGATCTCGCTCTACTTTATTGTGAACAACAGTTTTTTACTCGTTGATATATTGTGAATTTGAATGAAGTTGTTACTACAATGGTATTTTGATTGATTAGCGTACATAACAAGTTTTTTTGTTAAGTTCGTGGTTCAATGGCAAGATTTATTGATGTAGTATGTAGTTCTTATACAAGTTGAAGAATCTCCTTTTTGTAAATATAGAGGGAAAGCAATTCAAATTTTAATTATATGTAATTATCTTTTATATTATAAAATAAAAAATTATAGATGATTTAGACAAAGGCTAAATAACACAACTACAATATATCCATCAGTTTTAGCTATTTTAAAACATAAGATAGTTTCATCTTCCGTAGCATCTATAACTGTGGTCTTAATTATTATTCGGTTTTCACGCGTAGGACGTAATTAAGATTATGATGAGTTAATTCTGACATAAACTTGTTTATTATTATGCTCTTTATATGGCATAACCTTGAGTTCCTTCGTTACGAATAAGGTGACTAATTAAATGTTTGAATTTTCCTAAGTTATTTCTAGACTAGCGTGGGTGCCTACGTGATCAATATTTGTATGATTTATTGTATGATGTGGGTACCGGGCCGCGTGCGCGTTTCGTCATCATCAATAGATAACGCATCATAGCTAATCAAACATTACGAAAGGACTTATTTTCTGTTATGCCATGTTCATTTATAACTAGTCAGGCGTAAGAAAGAAGCGAAAGTTGCATGCGAACGCTCTTTCTAAAACTCCTACGTTTTGAAATAATGCGCTGAAGCAACGGTGGCGTAATTTATAGCTTATATGTTCCAAATATTATTCCGTGATCGATATTCTTTTGGTTATATAATTAAAAAATCAATTGGAATGTCCAAATTTACATTTACGATCGTATATCTCCGATTATATTAGGTGGTATGATAAGACCTGTTTTATAAAGTGTGTAATATGTTTCAGTTAAACCATTACTATATAGACACACTAGCTTTTGCCTGCGACTTTGTCTGCGTGGACTTCATGATTGAGTCCAACCCGGATAAAAAGTAGCCTGTGTTCCAGGCTATAATCTATCTGTGTGCCAAATTTTATCCAGTTCCGTTAAGCCGTTCTGACGTGAAAGAGTAACAAACATTCATACATCCATAAACCCATACTCACGAATTTTCACGTTTATAATATTAGTAAGGATGTCCATTAAAATATAAAAATTCTTAAGTTCGAATTTTTCGAAACGCTCAAAACATAGAACGAGTGACAATAGGGTACGCATTTGCAATAAAGTCTGCCATCTACGATTGTATACACGAAGAGATATCCGCAAAGTAATACTCGCGAGCAATACAATATTTGAGCGCGTACGATGCGCGTTGACCGCGTACGGGCTACCCCTTTCACTTGTATTCGCACTCATCGAATCCAGCGGAACGTTAGTGCGCCTTTCTCTCTGTTCGCGTCTCTGTCTAACGTGTGGCGATGGTGGTGCAACACTGGTGGTGGGCCAGTGCACGCCGCTCGCCGCCCGTGACAACAGTAGCGCAGTTTCCTCGACTACATCCGCACGGAACCGACAACGCCGCGCTCGGATGATCTATCGCGATTTGACATGAAGTCCAAACCGGCACATTACGTAGACGCGCCGTTTAGACCGTGGCCGCCGCTTTCCCGCCAGGCACAACCACAGCCGAACTTTTATTTTCGACCACCGGACCCAATGGATTTAAGGAATTTTAAAACATCCTCCTCGAAAGGATCGACATATTCCGATTTCTCCGGCATGAGTGCGTATAGTAATAAATCTCGGGATTACTACTTCCTATCGCCGAGTTATCGCTCAGCGGGTGCTCCGACTCCGAGCAGCCATGCTGAACTATATGGTGTGCGAGAACGACCCCGTCAAATCAGGAACCCGAACCCTTCACCAACAGCCGCTTGTCCGTGTAGCCGATCGAGATCCTTGGAGGATGTCCGCACAGAGGTGGTGACTGAGTGGGAAGACGACGACGAGAACGGGAATCGAATCGTTGCACCAGCTACAAAATTTAACCGCACTTCATATAAAGCTAATCCCACCTTCCAAAAGCAAGGCTTCCTCACACGCCACTCCATGGAAAATCTAGTCGATAGGCCACCGCAGTTATTGCCTCCCAAACGGATCTCTGCCTTTCAGGTAATTGAACTAACTTTCTATCGAGACAGTAAAGTTGTCTCTTTGTGAAATGTCTGCACTAGAACAGTTGTCTGTTAGAATGCCATCAACGACATGGAATTAATTTAACCATAGTGTTTAACTGTAACTGCTCGTTGATATGTATTTATGCGTACTTTCTACTTAAATCTACATGATTATCTTGTTGATGCTAAGCGAACTGAGTAATTTGTATATTTGTAGTGCTTTAGCGAACGTGTTAGGATTTTTATGGTACAGGTATGGTGGTACATTGTTGTGGGAATGAAGCATTGACGCCTCGTCAGACCTCGTTCAGCTCCGTTGAACCGCAACGCGCCGTCCTGCGTGTGTAACGGATGTTCAATACTTGTTTTTTATGTGATCGCACACACATGTATCGTAGTTATAAGTACTTTAATATCAAACTTTGTATCTATTCATGCGAATTGGGGTTATCTGGTTACCCGAACGTGTTTCTATCACTGTCGAGGCGTCTTTTGCAATGCGAGTGGGAATTCTTTTGTAGGAATAATATTGTTGTTTGAAGTCCGTTTCGAAATGATGTCTAATTATGTAAGGCTCTAAGCCGTTTTTATCACGTACTTGTAGTGATGGCCCAGTTCTTGCGTACTACATACATACCTGTGGCACTTCATCATACGAGTGATGCTGTGACATTGTCTTGAGAACAAAGAGATCTTTAAACGTCTATTAATTTAATTATTTCTGTAGTTATATAACTAATTAGTCTATATTTTTGACTCGTTTGGAGTGAAAAATCATTGAAACTTAGTAGAGCTCCTAACGCAACCATGGTATCATCATACATTTAACAAAATCACTATTGATCACTAATACCATTAAATATCAATTTATCACATATGTACACTTAATAATTTAACTTTTAAATATGTTTTTACCCGATTACAAAAAAGAAAGGGCAACGAATTTATACTACCACTATGATGAGAAATTATTAGCCCTTTACGATGGACTTTCCTTAAGAAATAGCGTTGCACTAACCCAGTGTTTCTAAATCGATGTTTGACACATCTGAGTTTTATATCCATAGCTAACTCCTTAGTACATAGGTTATTTACTGTCCTTCTACTCCTACTGATAGACACGAATGGAATGAGAATCTCAGAATGAGAGGGAGGTAGATATATAACGAGAATTCATTTACAGTTGTTATTTATAATATCCTTAAATACATATTAGCTGATCAATTTAAATAAATTCGTTTAAATAGGTAGGTACTTGGAGTAACCAAGTTATATTAAATAGCTTTAAATGAATCTCTAAAGTTTATATTTATATAAATGAGGTATTACGTAAATCCACGAATATGAATGTAAAGTAGGAAAATAATAAAACTGAAGTCGCCTTTTACACTTATGTCACGTTACAAGTAGGTGATAAATAGGTAGGTATATGTAAAAAGATGTAATCAAAATATTTTCTCTAAATTTCAATTTTAAATATTGCTTGTATATACTGGTTTTGACGATAATGCGGAAACCATAAAATGTATTTATTACGTAACAGTCTTGTATTAGTGATTTAATTTTATGCATTATTCGAAATATTTATATGGAAGTCATTATCGGCAGCATAAAATGGCTTTGTATTAGGATCTACGTAATCATGATGACTATTAACGACAATGCAGCAATTAATCTCGGTTTTATTATAAATCGGAATTAAATACAGTACTTATTGGTCTTAGTCTTGAGTTTTCACGCTTTCTATATTCTAAGAAAATATTTGCAACCTTTCCCAGTTTTATCAAATCATTTTGTCAAGGATTGCACCATCAATATCAAACTATGAATGTTGTAAAAACTAAAATCATATAATTATACCTATTTAGAGAAGAACAAACATTACTCATATTTAATACAAATGGCAGAGGGTGACGTGAACATTAAATAAAACGATTGCACACATAAACTCGCGGCCAATCATGGTTCGAGAATCTACGGGGCATTTCCAAGTTTATCTTACCGAATCGTAAGAAAAGGTATCGTACGCAAAAAAAAATGCGGTAAAGTACACTTTCTATAACGCGTTTACGGCAAGCGTTCCAACAAAGAAACGAAAAGCTACATCAATTACTTGATTAGAACCGTTTCAAACGAGATCCAAATGCGTGTCTTGTCGGGCCGTGACGCCGGATTGAAACGAAGTCTGTGAAATCACTTTTATGTACATCATTGGATTTCTCATTGTCAATACAAATAATGGTCATAAACTAAAATTAATGATTTCTAATAAATTGTCCCGTATTAGTACTCAATTTTACAAGACTAAAATATTTGGACCACACGTCACTCGTCAAGTAATGAGTGCATTGCAATTTATTATCGGTCATGCATGTGGTCTAGTCGTATGTCAATAAACAGGTTCATATCCTACTAGGCCGTCTTGCAACTCGCGGCTTACCTTATCTATCCGTACAATACAACCTGTTCTAGTTACCACACTGTTATGCTAACTATTCCGAGCTTCAACGAACCTCGTTCATTTTGTATTCAAGCAAATTGATAGTTTAAGTAGGTATTACACAATCAACAGTTCTCGCACGCTTTCGAGAATCTTCAACATGATTCGTTTAATATTGAGTCGCTTGTTTTGTTTCTATTGGATCACTGCTTAACATTTCGTAACGAAAACCATTTTTCCCACATTTTTTCTTGTATTGTTGATGCGTTTATACACAAATTTCCCCATATACAAATACTCAATCCCGGTGCAACTACGTACTCAACGGCTTTACAAATATTTGATTCATACGGGAATAGAAGTGGAACCCATGACATGTAGTACAAAAGTCAATCCCTCAACCTCTGCCCCAATCATACCATCAAAGGTTTAGGTGAAAATATATACTTACACTCATATACAAGGGTAGGACAGAACACCGATTCTTGAATATTTATCTAATTTCGTCCATGATTTAGTCACCTGCCCAACTTGCCTTATTAAAATCAACTGTTAAAGTGGAATTTTTTATTCATAAGCTTATACTTGACCGCCAATTCGTCTGATGTTAAGGGACACTGCGATCTTCGATGGAACGCGCTTGCCTAGAAGAAACCATAATCCATAAAATGTGGTTTGACTACTCTTGAATAGGAATATGTATAAATTTATGTTTCACGAAAGTTATGAAGAGTTGTTTAGTAGGACGAGTACCTAGAATCATCTCCTTTAATGCCCATCGGATGCAGGTTAATAAATCGGTAGCCTGTATTATTTTGAGACATAGTGTCTTTTCGGAGAATTTGTATGATTCATTTTAAATATACAATTAGCGCAGTCGGGCGCGACGTATTTCTACTTATGGTATCATACCTATTGCGAACAACATTCTACATGTTTCTGTGTAGTAGAAGTGATTGTTGCACGAATGTCTACGTCATGGTGTTGGGCTGGCGACTGGCGTGGAGTGCGTCACTACACTGTCTCTGTAACACCATCCCTGAATTGAAAATACAAGGTTACCCAGGCTTTATCACGGTAACGCATGCCTCTATGCAAAATGTATTCGCGTTTTAGATAAAAGTTTTTTTTTTATAGAGCACGAACGGAAAGCGCACTGTTACTATTACATAGCTGGTGAATAAGGATTTTTCGTACAATGACGTCGTGAAACCAATTATAGAATTAAAAGGTCGTAACAGTATTCTGAGACAAACGTACTGCCGAATAATCAATAACAATATAATTAATTCGCGGTAATTTTGTATAACGCATATTAATTTTTTTTAAAAGCTTACAGTAATGTGGGTCGCACATTACTAGTATTCTTGTTAACCCCTCGTGCTAAGCTAAATGCTTGTGTTACGAGTGGGTTCACGTTGGTAGTGCAACCGGATAATTTGCGATCATTTGGTTGCCGGTTTCGAACCGGCAACCAAATGATCGCAAGTTCGAAGCCCTAGCCATTAGGCTACCGCCGATATCTTTTAATTTATATCTTTTTGGCGGATTCAGATTAGTTCAGTTTTTAGAATCTAGCTACATTATGAAAAGTAGACCTAGTGCGTCATGAACCACTATAATAATGCATCACTTTCTTCTACAATACGATGTTATTATCCCGGAAATTGCTTTATTCTACGTGTCAATCAGAACTGTCAGTTCTATTTATGATTTATTGCAAACGTAAAACACATCAGTTGTTTAATTTCAATGTAGTGGTCAGATAAGTAACTTACTGCTGCGTAAAATGTATGTTTCGGCCTTTTCAAATTTCCTGACCCAGATTGCAGAACAATGACCAAAATATTAAGAGATACGATTTTGGTCCGAGTCTTGATTTAAAGTCCTGTTGATTAATATAATTTTGTATGAAAACAATTCTTCTAATGAATCTACTGAGAATACATTAGACCTAAATCACGCGTCTGCATGCCATAATATTATGCGTATTAATTTGTGATACCAAACTTTCGGCTTTATGTTTCGTTATTTAACTTCCAGTTCCTCCAAAAAGATCCCTATCAAATTTAGGCACATTACAAGCATTTTTTACAAGTTGTCGGATTTTCCAGGCACAAAACAGAAATGGCGGTCATCCGGGTGTCCCTCTGTCGACTCCAAGCAGCGTGGGCATTGGGCCTGAAGTAAATGGGTCCAGACCTACCTTCAAACCTGTCACAGTGTTGGAAGACCTTCAAGCTGTACGGTGTGCAGAGTTCCACCCTAATGGCAAGCTGTACGCTGTCGGCTCCAACACTAAGACTCTCAGGATATGCACGTACCCGAAAATTGAAGATGTCAAGTAAGTTAAAACTCGTTAAGATTATACATAGTTATTGTTAAACTGTTTTGTCCCTAATTAAAAACAATAATTCATGCGATTGCAACAATTGAGATATCAGTTGACTTGGCGCCACGGGAATATAGTTTTCATATTACATTATTACGCTATTTAAAGTTTTTATTAAACGATTGGTAACGATTAAAGTTAATTCTGTTAATATATGTGTATTAACCTCCATAAAAATGGATTATCACAGCTGCGTAGCAAACTGTCACGGGTTAATTTTATATAAAAATTTAAAAGTGCTCCGCACATTATCAAAATGTAATTACCGAGGAAGATGTATGACGTGATAATGGATTTCGATACCGCTTTATCTCAATTAACATTATTTTTCGGGGTTCCATTAAAAATGAACATTTAAAAGTCAAAGCTATTCATCATTAATCGGAGGCTGCAAAATTTCCGGGCGTTATATACCTACTTAGGTACTTATACTTACACTTTTAATTGTATTCAGTAACTTGACAGTTGAAGGGTTACCAGTTTTTGACGAAAAAAGATAGTGTGTTGGTGAATGAATATCAAACCAGAAGACGCAGGTTCGAATCCTGCCCGCGATTGATTTTTTTTCCTTTGCTAAAAAATAACTTAATCTTAATGCTTTTAGCAATAAGACCGCCAATTGTACTACTAAACATGTTTGTTTATGAATCTAATTCTATGTCTTTCATAATCTTTTTGGTGTACAATAAATAGTATTCTATCTATCTATCTAATGTACCTACCTATAGGCAAACTTTTATTTTAAATTTAATAACGTCTTAAAAACACGATATACACTATTAAACATTGTAGAAGTTTGTCAGAGAAAATAAAATGACAAAAGTTAAAAAAAAAAATTTTTTTTTCTTAGTTTATGTATTTCAATTAGAAGAAAATAGAAAGAAAAATTACTTGTACTAATAATTATTTTTATGTTCCTCAGCATAAATAAGAATTTTTAAAGTTTTATTTAATTTAAACCATTTTTATTATTCGTTCTTTACGCAAAATCGTTTACTACCTCAACACTATTAGTTGTAGTATGGTATCATTATTTTTGTTTGAACTGTCAAGTTACTGAATACAATTAAAAGTCTAAGTATATATCCTCTTTTCGCATGTTTTTATAATATAACTAGCGACCCACGCGCGGTTTCACCCGCCTTGCTCCGTTCCTATGAGTCGTAGCGTGATGTTAAATAGCATAATCCTTCCTCATGAATTACTCCATCCATTAGTGAAAACCGCACGAAAATCCGTTCAGTAGTTTTTGAGTTTATCGCGAACAGACAGACAGTCACGCCGGAGGACTTTGTTTTGTAATATGTGGGTGGTGTAATATGTGTAGGGCATTTTTTTAATGATCATGGATCGTTTAACACATAACAATTGCAGTTTTCCTTAATGGTTAACAGTAGCTGTGGCTGATATAATTATCCACCTAGGTAAAATCTCTGCGGATCTATGATAGGTATTTATTACGATTACAGAGCCACGTAGGTTTACTTAGCTTCAGTATCGAGTATTTTATGTGTAAATGCTAGGTAATGGTAAAATACGAATGTAATATTTTTTATCGGCGTTATATCTCTTGAAATGTTGGTAGATATTCTAATCAGCTAGTAAAATAGTCATAACTTTTGTTTGAATTTTACTTCGGTAGGTAAATCAAGACCGTTATTGTTCAATAACTTAATGAGTTCATTTATTTCTTTTATATGAAATAAGTAATGATCACAAGTTCGTACAACACCGCCAGATATCCGGTTCCACGCCATGCGACGCGATGACCGTGGACTTTCTTCCTTGTGGTCGTTGCCGACCTTACCCAATTCAGTGCCTCTTAATAATTATTCTCTTTTAGTAAATCCAGCCTTTATTTTCGCTAAAATTCAACTTCTTTGTAGTGTTACGTGAGATAGGTACCACTATTTACAATAATCTAGTTATTTTATTTTATGATAACAGAACAGTAAGTAGCTGTAAACAAAATTGGAAATTGGTGCGGTAGTTTCTAGTGATGGTATGTATAATAAATCGATAAAATTTGCAATTTTATTTATCATTATCAATCAGTCTATATATTATTTATAGATATTATATAATTTTTAATTAAGTTAAGGAAACGGCAAAAAATAATTAACATATTAATTTTTATAAAATATATTATCCTATAAAAATAACAGTTTTTGATAATACATATTTGATTTATATTATAATGTTTGGTTTAATAAAATTGAAATATAATTAAAGTACTTATAACTAACTTTTATCGATAAGTTTTATTTAAGAACTTTGTGCAAAAACGTCCCATCCCATCAATAGAAACTACCGTAGGTACTGAATGAGGAAATAAAATTTAATAACTTTTTTGTTCCATATTGAGCACCGAGCTAGTATACCTATTTTTTTTTAATTTTTAATTTTGTAATAACTAGCTAGTAAAAATCTTTTTCCCCAATATCAGACCCTAATATACTCTATATTAGGGTCTTATTCCAAAACGCTTATTAAAGCTTTGTTAACTACGGAAACTTTAAAACATAAGCATAAACTGTTATTTTGATGAAACCAGAGATATAATTTAATATAATACGTATAGCTATTTCTTAGCTAATTATCGTTTTTTCATAAAGAAGAGGCGGTAGCCTAATGGCTAGGGTGTCGGACTTGCGATCATGGCGTGGTTGCCGGTTTGAAACCCACCCATTGCACTATCGACGTAAACCTACTCGTAACATAAGCATTTAGCCTAGCACGAGGGGTTAACAGGAACACTAGTAATGTGTGACAGTCATTGCTAGTAGTAATCTTATTAAAAAAAAAAATGTTTTTATACACTTAAATATTATATTCAGTGGAATGAGAAAACTGTGTTTTAATAGATACCAGTTTCCTGTACCTGTATATATCAACTTAGGAGAAAAATATCGAAATAGATGTACGAGAATATCATCTTGAAGAAAAATATCAAAATTAGCTTGGTAGATTAGACAAGACTGACTTTATTTATTAGTTGTATTATTAATGTTGTGCCGATGTGCGCTTCACAATCGAATACTTTTTCTTTCCATATCATTTGCACTATTCAATATTTTATTATCTCAATACGGAAATCATTGGCTTCTAAATTATTTTTCGCACGAACGAAAATATTACGCACGTGCATTACATAACTTTATTGAAATAAAATGTTTTACCTAAACGCGTATTGGTCGACGCTTTAGCTTTTAATGTATCTATCACACATGCTGACAAAATCCATAACAATAACATTATGAAATGTCAAGGCTTTTAGCGTTACGTGAAAATGTCGTTATATCACATCGCTTTGGTCTTGAGGTTAGAATTTTGTGGTTAACTCTCAAGTACGAGATTAAATGAATAGATTGTTGAAGTGTGGAGGAAAACAGAGACACGGAAATAAGCTTTCGATGTTGACCACACTGCCAAACGTTTCCTTTGTTAGGATAAAGGTCGGGCATCGCATCTTGATCTAATTAAGGGTCCACCCTCGATTAGATCAAATTTCCTCTTGACCACTTAAACCACCATTGTTGGCGAATAATTGCCTTTGACAAATAGGATATCGAAATTATGAAACGTTGATTACACACAAAAACACAACTAATGCGTGCTAACATAAATAATGATATTTTTAAAAACCTACGCAATAAGCATAACATATCGGCTAGGGCGTCGGACTTGCGATCATGTGGTTGCCGGTTCGAAACCAACCCATTGCACTGCCGACGTCAACCCACTCATAACACAAGCATTTAACTTAGAACGAAGGGTAAACAGGAATACTAGTAATGTGTGACAGACATTGTTAGTAAGCTTTTTAAGAAAAAATAAAGCAGTATTAGTAAATCAGTATTCATAAAAAAAACAGTAGCTTTTATCATTCCTGAGTACGTGTACTTAATGGCTCTGCCAGAGAGTATGCTCCCTGGCAGAGTCACAATCAATGCACATTATTTCCTTGCCTAGGTTAGGTACATCGATATGGGTCATAAGTACAATATGTACAGGTACATCATTTTAAGGTATAATTGGTTGGTATTTATTATGGTGGCTCTGCGACAAAGCATGACACGTATGTTGTATACTATCGAATACTACTACTACTATCTATACTAGTGTTGTATTTGATTCTAATTAACCACTAACATTATTACGTCTATTTGTAGGTTTAATTGAATACTACCTACATAGTTTTGGTTAATTAATCACGTCCTAACCGTATCTCCGTGGCTTAACCTACTGCAATACGGTATATGAAGTGTTTTATAATGTAAACGTAGAATCCCTTTCAGATTGGCAGTTGGCCATCATATTGGCCATTATTCTTATGAGGTGGCCTTCAATGGTAGATTGGTCTATTGATAAATAATTAAATGTGTAATCCATACTATACTAATATTATAAATGCGAAATTAACTGTATGTCTGTTACGTTTTAACGCCTAAACAGCTGAACCAATTTTGTTGTAGATTGGAAATATTTTTGGCTAAAAAGTTCTCTGGCATACGAGTGAAACCGCGGGCAACAGCTAGTAATGGATAAATATCATCATCTACTATCCTCTTTTAAACTAGTTGCGATTCTTGTCGCGATCATGACTGGCGGTATAAGGCCGGCACCGCAGTTACGGGCGGCGCGAAAGCGATGACTAAGCGTTCACAAGTCGATGACCTGACGCCAAGTTTAGTACACAAAGTGTCACTACGTAATGCAAAGATATGCATACGACAGGTTTCCTCTGTGGAAAAGTTTTATGATAAAATTACACTATCAATCTTTACTTTAGTATCTACTAAATTTACTGCACGTTTGGTGTAGCGGTTAAGGTGGTCTCCTCGCCACTAGCGATGCGCCGCGTGTCATTGATTCGATTTTCGCCTGAAACAAGTGTTTGTTTATTCTGCGGATATTTGTTTATGCCGGCTGTACATGCTCGTCTTAACACCACGGGGGCTCATCTTTTTAAAAGAAAAAATATCTTTAGGAAAAAATAATTAAATAGGTACAGTTTTATTTTAGGTTTAATATTCTGGGTAGTTTTCATATAGTTTTAGAAAATGCTAACTTTTAAAGCCACCGACAAAAACATATATTTAGAAAAGGTCCAGGAAACGCTGACTGACTTTGACGCTTTCCTTAAATAGTAACTTCAGATAGCCATGAATAGAGTTCAGTGGAACAAGATAAGGGATGTTCATCTGAATTTAATATTGTCTATAATAATCTATTTTCTATCACCAAAATTTTATTCACACAAACAATGACTAAGGCTTTCACGCATTTCGGTACACGTAATATCTTGAACAATATTCTCAGCTATGAATAGATATGGTTACGTATCGGTACGTGTATCATGATGTCGCATTATCTGTGAAATTTGGAGGTTTGCTTAAGCATAGAAATATGCGTCGTGAAAGTCGAGCTAGATGCCGGAGCGCTCGAGCACGGCTCTCGTAAATATGGACTCTTACGAAATACTTCACATTATTATGTTGCACTCACTGTAATGCTAACTGTCATGATTATTGAGAGTAGGTACTCCATCCGCTGCTATAAATTTGGAAATGTCTATTAAATACCGTGACACAGCACATGTCGGCCAATATATTACAAAATAAGTGATTGCCATCCATTGCCCGTCGTGATGTATGTTACTCAATTTCTCACTCACAAATGTCGTTCAAACAGATCAAAATAGTTCCATCATACATCTTCTTATCTTAATTTGTACCACTATATTTCTTGCTGGCTCTTGTAAAAGTAGTTAACAGTGAAAGTTCCATTAAAATACGTCCGACGACTTTTGCTTGATTTCTAAAAGGTACGCTTTGAGTGAACGTGATCTATGGCCCTCATGGTCAGAGTTTTAAGGTTACTAAACTCGTGAAATTACAAAAAAGTAAATAAACCAATGTACCTACACGCCCGACAGAGACAAATCCTCTTAGTATTGATGGCCCGGTATATTTTTATTTGTACTGAAACTATGACCAATATATCATTCATTATACATGTGTTATTATCTGCCACGTTTATTTATTTCAACATTAACGACCCTGATGTACGTAGGTGTGACAAAAAGTACCAAAGTGATCGTTTTAGCCGCGATACAATGGTTGTTAATAACCGCTTTTGTTTTACGCCCGGAACATTATAATAACAATGACGCTATATTGTACTTTATGAAATAAGGTCCGTGTGGAAACTGCGACGGTATTTAGCACATACTCGCAGTAGTAACACAGATCACTCTAATGAGCCCACGTGTTTCTAACATTAAAGCTATAACGACCACAAAGGCAATAGGTTGTGTAAAATATTGAGATACTTATCTCAGTACGGTTTTAATGCAGTTATAAACCACGAGCTATTGTACTTAATAATTGGTTGCTATAGGCTAATTACATATAGAGGCAGTAAAACCGTCATTTTCTTTACAATGTACCGTGGAAATTACCCGCAGTTCCAGTGAGGATTTTATTTCTTTATTTAGTTTTAATTAACTTCAATGAAGAACAATAACACTTTTTAAGCATAATCGTATACTTGTAGCTGCGATTCGATGACGTAACAATTTGCTTACGTACGATAATTTGTAACTAATAACCCATGGAGACGACGCAGTAGCACCATCTACTTTAGGTATCAGTTCGTTGAATGACTTAAAAGCATATTGCTCACGTCGGCTTTATTACGAATGAGTTTCTATATAATATTTTGGTACGACAGGAGTTAACGGAGCGTTACTGCCTAAAACTCACTCCGTATTTGTTATAAAAGATTGCACGTTACTGAGATGTTGAATGTCAATTAATGGTAATTCCGCATTTTAGTGCATGTTGTTATGTGAGCATCAGCTTTTTTACATAATTTATATTATGAGAGTGACAATTTTCTCTAATGAATAATGACATTAAACAGGTTTATTCAAGAGTAGCTTTCGTAATCCTACGTCTTATGTAATATTATACATATTATTATCATATTTTTAGATATATAGCGTGTTAGGTAATCATATGAACAAGCTTATTATTTTCTAATATTAAATTATTTTGTCAAATTTATCTAATATCTGATATACAGATCGATGCTCACACCTAATCAATACTTACTAGGTCTATTCGAGCGAGATCTTAACTTGGAAGCATTCGTATTAACTATTATCATTGTATATAATCTCATTTACAAGTGAGAGAGATAATCACTACATAGTATAAAACAAAGTCGCTGTCGCTGTCTGTCCGTCCCTATGTATGCTTAAATCTTTAAAACTACGCAACGGATTTTGAAGCGGTTTTTTTGAATAGATAGAGTGATTCAAGAGGAAGGTTTTAAGCTATTTAACATTACGCTACGACTCTTGGGAATGGGGTAACGCGGGTGAAACCGCGGGCGGGGCGCTAGTACCTAATATTACTTGAATCATGGGGCTTTTACTGTGCAAAGAAGCTTATGTATATCTCACATCTTGTTTTGTAGGTCGTCATAGATTATAAACGATTACCCATAGTAAAAAATAGCCAACTCACCTTTTGGTTTGAAGATATTACAGCCAATTATAGACAATGATAGACCTAGTGATATGACCATTGGAATGCTAAGTCACAGTACTTGAGTTCGAAAACGTTTTAAGACATTGATGACGAAGTAACTATAGTAGATTTTCTCTTTAGGGACACCAGTGCTCCAACGGCGCCAACAGTGCTGCTCAAACGCACCAAACATCACAAAGGCAGCATCTACTGCCTGGCTTGGAGTCCAGCGGGAGATCTTCTAGCGACAGGGTCCAACGACAAGACTGTAAAATTGATGAGGTTTAACAGCCACGCATGCAATTTGGAAGGACAGGAGGTGAGTATCTAAAAATATTCATAATGTAAAACTAAACTAAATAAAATAGCAAACTAACGTAATGTATTATACACGAAGCCATCAGAGTTCCACAGCCCATTTCCTGGACTACCGATATCCTAAGGATAGACTTAACCCTTAAAAATTGTCGAAGGTGTCATGTGAAACAACAGGGACCGATGGCTTTATGTGCTCTCTAAGGCACGGATACGTCTTGATATGTTAATCATATTGTTAATTATGTTAATGTGATCAGAAATGATCACCCATCCACGCACGGGCCGGGCCACGTAGCTTAACCTTGTAGATCAGCTTATTTATTAATAATCCCAGAGCTTCTATAAAAGTTCACGTTCTCTAAACTAGTTGCTCATATTTTGTCTTTAGGTTAGTTGAGTAGACAACATAAATAATATTAAAAATATGTATAAGGAGTTTTATTATAAACATAAAATGCTGATACGAGAATCGTTATTTTATAATCTATAATCAAGTTACTATTGATAATATAGTTTTTCAATCGCTCGTATTGATGTCTCAGTTCAAATGTTATCGAGTTGTTGAGCTCACTCGACCGATAACCGGCGGCAAATTGAAAGATGATCCAATTGTTTTTAAAGTTTCAATTAGTTAGCCTTGCCATTATAGGCAGTAATATAAGACGCTAAGGGGTGATTCATTTCATGAGAAACGAATGACTAGGATTGATCCAACTACGTCAATAATAGACACACGTGTGTTGTGGGCATATGTAAATAAGATAAATATTTATTACATAGTTTTAACTGTCTCATTGGTTTATTGGCAATAAGCGCGGCTGCTATGTTAGAGGTTTTAGGTTAGATTCTCAGGTTAAGTAAAATGTTATTGGGTTTTTCTATAAAATCCCTAGTAGCAGCTCGGAGAATGGATTTTAAATTTGTGACCGGTTAATGGCAATAGATTCACCCTCTATTACATGGGACTAAATTGTTGGTGTACTTACATTAGTACATCCCTGCCTAACTGTTTGGGAAAGACAGGCGTGATGATACGTTTATTTATCATCACCGGCAGGGTCCAGATTACTCTGATACCCCTGAATTTTGAGATGGCAGCTTAAAAACTTCTGAAAATGTCATATAATAATAAGGGACTTCTTCTTATTTAATTATGTTGCTTGCACCACAAATTTTTCCTAGTGCATGCGGGGCTTAATATACCGAACATACAAAGCATAAAGTATGATAAGAATATTCTTGATAGGTTCTGAAATATTTACATCTTAGTTTTACAGAATCAAACCACTGTACTGTCCCACTGCTGGGCACGGGTCTCCTATCAGAATGAGAGGGATTAGGCTGAAGTCCACCACGCTAGCATTAGGCTAGCGTGGTGGACTTCGATCTTAGTTTTACTCAACTGCAAATGTTCACATCCTATGTTTCTTCGTCCATGTCTGATATTAAATATGTACGAGTAGTTACGAAGATAGATGACATTTAATATCTACCAATCGTTGCAACGCATGGCTCTCGGAATGCGATTCCCAGTCACTGCCAGTCAATGTCATATGAGTTGCGGATTTAATGGAGTGAATGCAATTTATTCGAAACGCTACACGTCAATCTGAGCCATCAGCGTCCTCTTAACGACCGTCAATCTCGATTAATCGCATATGTGGCACGGGCTCGTATGCGATGAAACGGTTATTTCACCGTCTTAGTTACCCAGTGAAATATTTGTCATTTTACTTATTATAAACTGTTTCAGCCTTGTGGTCCTAACCGCGACTGCTACGCTAAAGGTCCTGTGTTTGATATCCAGATTCAGTAGACACATATTATTGGTTTTTCTATAAAATCCTCACTAGCTCAGTTTGGTTTTGTGCCCAGTTAATGCCAATATGCACGCCCATTAGTACACCTCTGCCTAAACCTTAGGGGAATACAGGCGTATACCACGCCTGTTGTTTATGTTTGTGAAATTATCAGTAGCGAAGTGTTGGTACAGAGAGTGGATCTGTTGGTACAGTCACACATCATTGTATCCAAAACTGCCAATCGATTTTCAATTTAATATTCAAATAATAGATTTTATTAACCACTGGAAATTTTACAGTTTGTGAAAACTTGATGTGATGTTGATTGTACATTAATACCCCTCCGCCTAATCCTTGGGCCAATAGAGGCGTGGTAGTATCTTATATATTATGTTACCTACTTATTATACGTAATTACTGTTTTTTCTTAATCATGACCAGGCTTTTTGTTGAAAGTGTACTTTCTACCTAGATCCGATCTTTTGTCAAAGATAAGTAATATAATTCGTTAAGTATGACTAATGGTACGGCCCCCTCATAAAATGTCGGATCTCAAACTACCAAGACCGTAATGAAGATAGAAAAATCCCTCGACTTATCTTATTATTATTTGCTCTAAATCGAATTACAAATTTCCGTCAGCTTTTCAGTAAATGTGAATTGTTAATATTTTTGGAAATAAATAATCAGCATTTTTCGATACAATGCGCAACATTGTAATTAATTTTATATTTCATTCGATGATTCTTGTAAACCGTTTGATAACATTTGTGACTATACATTATTTTGAAGTAAGTAAGTACATAATTCTACAGAAAGTTATATAATCAAAATGACTGGCGCAATGGTAGATACGTTATGTTAAATGAACGCAACTTTTAGCAGAAGATTTAGTATAATATTCATACATGTCAATATTTACATTACATACCATCACACCTGTATTCCCCGAAAAGTTAGGCAGCGCCGTACTAATGATAGTATAGATAGTTCGTCGATATGTTTAGATCCCATGTAATAAGGGGCGAACCTATTGCCATTAACAGGGCACAAATCCCGAACTCCGAGCTGCTACTGAGAATTTCATAGAAAAACCCGATAACGCTTCGACCTGGGAATCGAACCCAGGACCTCTAGAGTAGCAATCGCACTCAAGACCACTAGCCTAACGTAAGTAGGTATTTAATACCAAAAAATACAAATCGAAGAAATAATCAAGAATGCATCAATACGATAGCGCATTCCTCTTATTATTGGAAATTCCGTATTCATCCTAAGCAATGATCGGAATAGTTCCACAAGCATAATGCGTACTTGCCGTGTGCCGTTGATCGCATGTCCGCGTTCCGGGCGGCACCGCCGATAAATACATATGCTGGTATAGTTGACTGATTTCAAAGTGTTGCATGATTTGAGAAAATATTTGTACAGATAAAATACGTAGGTACTAAAATAACATCCGAATTGAAAACCTCCTTTGTTTTTTTTAAGTCGGTTAAAACACCTAATGGGTTTATTAAATTAACTTTTAACATCAATATGTATAATTAGAAAGATGCCACTGTTAATCAAATAGCTTAAAATTAAATTATATTTATTCTTGTAATCTTTAGTCTTTTTATCTTTTCATAGCTCTAAGTTGACAGAAAATGCGTAATGGCATTAAGATCGCCTTTGTACCAGCGCGGCAGATATGCATAAAATAATTTAAGCCTAATAATTTCCTAATTACAAATTTATTTATGTATTTAATCATATGGAACTAACATTGAAATAAGTATTGTGTATTTCAGTTTTAGAATAAGGTTAAAAGGGTAAAGTAATGTAATTACGACTTTTTAATACAGATAACAGAAAGATCAGACTAAACAGCCTAGTTGTTGTCATGTATTTATCTTATTAGTTTATTTTTCATAAAAACGTTGTATATTAAGGTACGCTTATTCACGACATACCTAGTATGTCTTATATCTTCTGCTGAAGCAGCCAAGATTGAAAGTATCGTAATGAAAGAAAGTCATAATCAATCAAACTTTGGCAAATAAGGATGAACGATCCATCCATCTTCGAACTCTTGAATTATAAGGTCAGCGTAACTTGTCGAGTAGTGAGGTGTTTTTTTTTTGTTTTCACGTGAATATCGTAGATAATATAAGTAACTAACTAAACTGCCTTATTAGTCTAATGTTTCGCTATCGGCCCACAGTTTGATTTCCAGGTCGGGCAAAGTATTATTGAGCTTTTCTGTAAAATTCTCCATTGCAGCTCGTAGTTTGGATTTGTGCCCGGTTCATGGCAATAGGCTTTGGAATCCGCATAGGGTAAACATTTTACTTTATGTACCAGAGTGTCATTCAAGCGTGATTCGCGTGGCAGGCAACTTTATTACCCTCTTAGATCTATCCGGGCCCGCAAGTCTGAATAGGTACCCATTGCTAGTATCATTGAAACTTTATGACATCGTGGTGGTACTTACCGCAGAGGACAGTAACTTTAGTAATTGTGGCCAGGTCGAACTGACGATGCACGACGGCACGGTCAGAGACGTCTGCTTTATCGAAGACACCTCGAACAAGACTAGCCTGCTGGTCAGCGGTGGAGCCGGAGACTGCAAGATTTACGTCACTGACTGCGCTACAGGAAAAACTTTCCAGGTAATAAATTTATATTGCTCAACAGCTCAACGAGACGTTTATTTATCGCAGAAAGTTTTATCCCATTTAACTGCTTTACACCAGCTGTGATTTTATGTGATGCGCTCAAGATTTATATTACCAATGCTAGTCCTTTGAATAGAAATAAATATTAGCACCTATTTTAAAGTTAGATGGCGATGTCTCTTGTGGTTTTAAGACGATGCTCCGTATGAAAAGTTCCAAGGAAATAGACATAATACAGAATACCGATTCTTGTAAAAACAGCACTAAACCATATCATGCATTGCATCCGCTAATTTGGTATATCTATGCAGTCAGCACGTGTTTTTGTTGACGTTCGTGATTAGAGTGCCCATCCCAGTGTATAGGCGAAGATTTTATGCAAACAATCTTATCCACGGCAAATATCATTAACAAGATTTGTGGTTTTACCTCGTAAGGCTAGACTAGTCGCCACAACCCCGGCATTGGTTCGGGGACACGTTTTCCAGCCGCATGCTGCCAATGTATAATAATATTATTATGCAACGACAGGTATTCTTTTCCCGTGTCAGGTTACATGACTGACACAAGACTTCTCTTGTAGTTTCTCTTCTGATATGAAAAGTTCCAAGAAAATACAGACATTATAATAAAAATACCAGTCCCTGTAATAAAATAAAGAAGTAAAACGTATCTATGTGCACACACAGTGTAACCGCTAATTTGGTGTGATCGGTAATTTGAGCTATCAGCGTGACATTTCTTTCTCAGTTTGATGTGTTGCCAGTCTGAGTAATTAAATTATCCGCACAGTGAATTTTTTCACTTACATATTATTATGGTAACATTGATTCTGACGTAATCTTGGGATATCGTTGAAAGAGAATACCTCGCGTCCTGCTTCGTTGAACTACCTGTTTATACTCACTCTCAGAAAAAGGCTAATATTTATTCTGATGTTACTGTGACAATGTTTATTTATGTCAATATTCCCGTTGAAGTAATCATTAGCATTTTATTTAAAATAATTCTCGTGCCACTTCACAATCTTTCTATATTTCAATTTCTCTCTGCAATACCGAGACTACATATATCAATTTAAGTAAAACAACATGTTATGGCACTATAAACATCAACTGAAGCACGATTCAAGAGAAATCGCCCGTCTAACTCCCGTCTACCTCGGGTCTAAGTATATTAAATCAATTTCGATTTGAAGGGTACATTTGATTTGTTCTGGGAATTGAACAAAGTAATTGGTATTTGTATGCGTTTTTTTGTGTGCAGGCGTTAAGTGGTCACTCGGGGCACATTCTGTCGCTGTACAACTGGGGCGGCGCCATGTTTGTATCGGGCAGTCAGGACAAGACTGTACGTTTCTGGGACCTGCGCACGGGCGGCTGCGTCAACATTATATCGCCCCCGGTGGGGCAACCCAACAAGGTACGCGATCTTTAGTATTTTTATAACTTAGTGTGGTATTTAGCTAAAGTAGGTCCGTCTACAACGTAATAACAATAAATTGTCAAAGCTATTTGATTTTAATGTAGCGAATAACGTAGTTTTTTCATCAAAGAGAGTTTTATTCACCACTTTATGATAAACACAAGTGTAATTTTTAATTTCCAGCATCTGAGGCGTGGTAGGTACTTATGACCCAATAAACCCTTTGAACTACGCCCACGTAGGTTCTGTCAAATGGTATATTAACAGAAATGTTAATATTGACTAATAATATATCAATTCACGGGCGTATCGGTTTCGCTCTTCAAATAACAAAATCCGATTTAATTAATAACGGGTGCCTACTCCCCCTGTATAATATAACAAGTGATATATATATATATATACATAATATATAGTTGTTGTACCATGTTATTCCAATAATTTACTTTTCAAATATTCAGATATAAATAAACTTACCAAGTAAACGCGCACTCTTTAAAATATTATTTTATAACTAAAATTATTGAAAAGTTCTGGGTCATAGTTGTATTACAGAATATGCTATAGTAGCGACTTCGTTGTGTGTGTCGCACTGTACCGCCCCTACACTGCCCTTTGATCGGCGAATAGTAACTAAACTCACGAAAAACAATATTTATTCTTATTACGAAAAGAAAGTAAGTACGTTTATTTCTCGCGTTGGTTCTTTTCAAAATAATACCACTGACTGGACTACTTGTGTCCTAATAATACTTAGCGCGCGATCCTGTCCCGGCTAAGAATACAACATTTGAAGATATTCCAGAGGAATAAAATTGCTATTCCTAGATAAACGAAAATTGTGTTTGTGACTTTGTATGTGCATTCTCTGAGAATTAACAGCTACCTAATATAAGTATTTACAATCCTGCTAGTGACTATTTCATTAGAATACATAAAATTGAAGTATCTGCATTTACACGATTACGCAATCTTGGCAACATTATTATTGCACGTCACTTTTGCATGTATCCGTGTCATCGCACATATTTGATTTTTAAATTATGCCTATTTACACTTGTAACAACGTGTTAAAATACTACGTTCTAATTCTGTAGGAATAAATATCGTTTCAACACTAACTTCAATTTGGATCGCTAAACACGGTTCGCGTAATCAGAGTTATGTGGGATAGAAAAACAATGTTTAATATCAGTGATTTATAGCACGACCAGCTTATTAATGTCTATTGTTCAACGAAGTTATAACTCATTCGTTTTACCAACGTAATGAAATAGTTTTCTCTTGCTTATTTATTCACCTTAGCTCATCAATGATTCTTATGTTACGGTCCCATATAAGGTATCCTTCGTTTTGGTTACTTCAAAAGACAGATTGCCTGTCGCTTAAGGCTATACGATTCTGTTGTGTACAAAAAAGATTAACGATCAGTTACAAGTTGGGTCATACATATGGGTGTTGTACCGCAGACATTCTAGTCGGTTCTGTAATAACCACGACAGTCCAAGCACACCATAAGTACGAATAGAAATCCAATTCCGTTTACCCATTTTATCCTACGCCACGTGATAACATAACACACCATCACGGCTGTATTCCCCAAAGAATTAGGCAGAGGTGTTTTAATGTAGTTACACCCACAGTTCGCTGGTTGTTTTAGGTGCCATGTAATGGGGGCGAGCCTATTGCCATTAACCGGTTACAAATCCAGATTCCGAGCTGCTACTGAGAATTTCATAGAAAAACCCAATAACTTTTTGCTCGACCTGGGGATTTAACCCAGGACCTCTATACTAATGAGGCAGTGAACGTGATGAATCCTGTGATATTAATGGAATGTGTAAGAAGTGTAGGTGACCTCGTGCAGTATTCTATACAAACACGACCAGAATTATGACTGGTGACGCTGCACAGACAATGTTGCTTCTCTTGCTCGAGATGATTGCAATCTTCTACGACCAGAATTATTTAAAAGCTGCGATACTACGATAACTTATAACGCGCTTGGGACCACTAGACTAATGACTGCCTCATTAGTCTAGTGGTCCCAAGCGCGACTGCTACTCTAGAGGTCCTGGGTTCGATCCCCAGGTCGAGCAAAGTGTTATTGGGTTTTTCTATGAAATTCTCAGTAGCAGCTCGGAGTCTGGATTTGTGCCCGGTTAATGGCAATAGGCTCGCCCCCTATTACATGGGACCTAAACATACCGGCGAACTGTGGGTGTACATTAGTACGCCTCTGCCTAACCCTTCGGGGAATACAGGCGTGATGGTATGTTATGATACTACGATAATGAAGCTTATCTATCGGAAATTCTATATAATGTTTTGTAATTTATCGTAGGATTCTATTTAATATGTAATATTAAGAAAAAGTAAAACCACCTTTAAAATCATAAAGAAAATTATGTTAAGTGCGAAACAGTTTCGGAAGTCGGTGCCTTTGATCGGATCGGATGTTTTGATTTCGCCACCGACTTCCGAAACTGCTTTTGAAGGTGGTTTTACTGTTTCTTAAGATATATTATATTTTATTTCAACATTCTAGTAGCGAGTAAATTTTTTACGTATATGTAGACAATGTTATCATTTTATCATTTACTCAGTCGTTACGTATTATTGTCAGTTTGTTTTAATTTTTGTGATTAGATCTTGATCAAATTTTGATGGGACCAACTGAAGTATGACTTACCGTTAAAAAAAAAAGAGTTATCAAAATCGATTCATAATTGACGGAATAATCGCGTCACCAACATACAAAAAAAATCAATACAGTCGAATTGAGAACTTCCTCCTTTTTGAAGTCGGTTGAAAAGGGCTGCTTGTAATTCATTTTTGGTTTTATTTCGGAGAGCCTTGAGCGCCTGTGCTCTCGCTTGTAATTATTCACAATCAGAAATCTACGGCTAATAAATTATATTACGTAATATTCAACATTTACATTGCAATTTACACGAAAGGTCGTCTCATTCTGCGTCGCAAGAGGTGATTAAAACAATGTCGTATGAACAACGTTCACCAACGTGAAACTATAATACTCGCAGAGATACGTTTAAGGGTCCGGCGGAGCTTGAATTGCCAACAAAAACGTAATACCAAAACAAATCGTAATCCAAACTTATTCCTGGGTTCCATTTTCAGGTTGAGAAAAGTGTTATGAGGGTATTCTATAAAATTCTCAGTAGCAGTTTGGATTTTTGTTCGGATAATGGCAACAGGCTCGCCCCCTATTACATGGGACCGAATTATATCAGCAAACTGTGGGTATACTTAACTACACCACTACATAACCCTTTGCGAAATACAGGCGCGATGGTATGTTAAGAATTAATCAACATTATTATTATGAATGAATACGTATATACCTACCTACATCGCGGAAAATATCGGTAACGACATTGGAATGCGGTTGCATTAGACATCTGATACATTGTCCCCGAGATTCCATAACAAATACTTTCCGTTATGTTTGTTTTTAATGTTTGAGAAATGTATGTGTCGTTTCCATCTACAATCAAAGAGATTTTAACAAGGTTATGGAGTCGATATTAGTAAAATATTCATACAATTACTTTGATCCCGATTTGATTTCTTTCGTTGTCAGGTTTATGTATTACAATAGACAGGGGTATTGGTTGCCTATGGGTGACTATGATTATATAGGATTACGTAAAGTGTAATTGTCTTATAATATAGGGTTGTTAACATAAATTCTTACGTTTTTATGATATGCTAGTACTGTAGGGGGGAGGGTGGGGGCGGATATCGATACGCACGAATTTAATTATTCCAAGATAAATCCCGAGATAATGTTCCTTGCAGCGCGTCTCCCTAACTTACACACACACACACACACCTCCTAAACTATCTCACTGCTCCCGTGAACATCTTAACGCGCAGGTGATACGCTAATTATGTGGTCGCACTATAGGTTAACAGGTCATAAATGATATTACCATCTATAAATCAATCTTTAAAGACACTTACAAGTACGTAAAACGAGCTCACCCAGAACCAAGGTCTCGTAGAGTCCAGATTGCATATAGATTTTCTGTAAAAAAATTTCTTCACCACGTTTAATTGCCGCAATCAAAAAGGTTTCGTGTTGAATACATCGCTACGATACTGACATCCGATTAAAACAATAAAAATCCAAAAAAAATCAGATGATGGTACACCAGTCAGTTTTATGTCAGGAGGTCCAAAGGTCTTTTATAGCCTAACGCCAGAACACCTACCTACATGTTATAAAATAACAATAATTATGATTGTTATTTTTCACTCTTCCCACCAGGGGTCAGCAGTAGCATCTCTGGCAGTGGATCCAAGTGGCCGGCTGTTAGTGTGCGGGCACGACGACGGCTCCTGTGCGTTGCACGACGTGCGCGGCTCCAGAGCACTTCAGCGCTTCACGCCACACTCCGGTGACTTGCGAAGTGTCCGATTTTCCCCGGGGGCTTATTATTTACTGACTGCCGGCTACGACGGACGTGTCGTGCTTACTGATTTACAGGGTAAGATATTCATTATTATCATTATACTTATGGTACTATTAATAACCTTATTAGTTCACCCTACTAATGGTGGTTGCACCGATACTATTCATCGGTGGCCTACTTGAGATCTTCTGTGGTGCAGACATTCGGCACGCAGACTTTATTGAAACAGATCACGTATTTATAAGTAGCTTTATGGGAATAGTTATTTTACAGATTATTTAATATGCATATTCTTATTCTATTAACTCTTATAATCAGAAGGATGATTATGGTACCTACTATAAAAATGTTCAAAATATAATTCCAATCTATTCGGTTTATTAATGTCAATCAAATGTCAAATATTTGTGATATTCCGGTGTTTCGATAATGCAATTTCACAATATGTTAGATGATGATTGGTAATTTAGGAGACTACCGTTCGACATTTATGTTACATTCGGACCGTATTGGAACTATATTTTGACTATACTAAAAGTTAAAAGATTTAGTTCGCTCTGCCTAGCAGCGCTATTTAACGATAAGTTAAAGTTTGTTGTTTATTTATCTTTAAATTATTGTCTCGTAACCCAGGTGACCTGACATGTGCCCTGCCGAGCGTGCCTGTGGCCCGTCATCCAGACAAAGTGATCTCTGCCCGATGGCATCCCGATGACTTCTCGTTCTTATCCACCTCCGCCGACAAGACCGCCGTGCTCTGGACGATACCGCCCGTCTAGCGACAATGGTACCACATTCCGATTGGTCAGGACTCGGGGCAGATGCTCCTTATGTTATCCATTGGCGGTATCATTATATTCAATATCTCTCCACGAATCCACAAAATTCACCATGCATCACTGCATGCACAGCAGCTTTGCCTTATAAAAAGTTAATATTACCACAATGATAGTTAGCTAGTAAGTATTCTGATTAAGTAAAAAAAAAATCAACACGGTGAGTTTAATAGAATCGTAAATATTTCTCGAAATATCAAGCAGATGCGTGAATTTGTTGTGGAAACCTGACAGTATAACGGACTGTTCGAACAATCGAATAACGATCGACTGCATAATTCAATAATTTACATTAAAGACATAGATATTGACCAACTCTCGACAGTTTCTATCAATAACCTATAGGTTCCAATCTTTCTATTAATGATTATCACAAGCTGAATCTGCTTTTATTGTGACTGCATAGCGACCATTTTGCTAATAAAACTATAGAATTCAGATTAATATGAGTTGTCATATAATCCACAACCCTTTGAATGAGAGAGGAAGTAAAATTTACTGTATTTTTGTTTTATGGAAGGAGGCCTAATGTTAATAGGTGTGAATGTTATTTAAATTAAATTATTAATTTAAATTATAATTTGACTAATTGTCTACTAGTTCAATCGAACAATAATACAATTTATATACACCGCCTTATTTTTTTTCAGTGGTTTCAGTACCATACCATTTTGTATGGGTATGTTAAACAGCCACTGGCTTTCTCCTTTATTTTTCCTGTAAACTATAATACTATTGACTACGCTATTGATTCTCAACCTGGGTGCGGGACCCGGTCGCGTTCAGTTTTATACGAACTACTCGTGTAATCAATAGCTTCTGAGTTAAAAAAATAAAAACAATCCACAGCATAACAAGCATAAATTATGATGATGATAATTAATTAATTAGCCGATGTGCAACTTTGATAAAGGTCAAATTATTATATTGTAGTGTGGGGGGCGCTATATGACTGGGTCGTCGCGACCCAAAAAAGGTTGAAAAAGGATGGACTACACTATAAATATAGTGTTATAATTTTTTTTCGAACTTTCATATTTATTAGGATCGAATGCTTAGTGAAAATAGTAATATTAGGCTAAATACATAATGCCAGCTTTAGATTTCAGAAACTGACGGATTTATAAACGTAACATATACGAATAGGTATATGAAAAATCGAATCAGTTTCTAAAAGTTAAAGCTTAAAAGTATATTTCAGCGCTTATTGTTTGTGATTAATCGTGCTGTGCTGTAATAAAGCTTTTAATCTTATTAATTAACTGTCGATCCAAATAGAGCTTTAATATGAGTGACTCGTCCATGACCTACTAAAGTGTTTCGCCTTAAACAAGCAGGTATGAAGCAAACTATGAGTATGCGAGAGTTACCAACATTATTTGCATTACTTGGAGAGTTTGAGGCACAGTATGTTGTGGACAGGCCACCAGAATCTTACTTCAACATAACTGCTATTAACACTTTGACCTCCACGTTAAAACAGAAAAAGCGTACTCTTGGCGCCAAGTTCCGAATTCATCCCTTAAAAATCTGTCACCCAGTCGCGACCGTGGTGTGCTGGGCACATTTTGGGTTGTCGTCTATACATGACTGGCGGTCAAAACGTTAAAGAGCTATTTATTTTGTCACAACAACCATAGATTTAGAATGTAGCGACATAGGCTCACTAATGTACTGATCTTATTACTACTTCTCAGTTCTAGATCGCGATTAAAGATTTAATTATATGTTTATGTACAGTGAAACGGTCTATAATTTATATTCGATAAGAGACGTCGACTATGAGATTTGTCGTAAGTGTAAGTAGATTAAGAATAAGAAAAGTGTTATTATCAGGTGTGTATCTTGTAAAGGCCGTTTACTGTAGCACTGATGAACCTTTAATTTGACTGCATATTGATTGATCAAAATTATCTGTTGAATAATATCAGTATGGACAACGAAGCAAATATTTAAATGTTATCTTTTAGTGATTTCCAGAATAATATGAACACCAGTGGTGCAAGTAAATCATTATTAATTGTATTAATATTTTAAAGAATCTTAAAGATTATAATGTTACTTAATATAATGTTAATAAAAAAGCAATTTAATTGTGTAAGATTTTGCACAAATTTATATCATTGGTATGTAAAGCTCATAATAATATAAAAAATATTTGCATAGCTTATTAAAACCTTGTCAAACAAGTACTTACATTAAGTAGTGTTTGATATTTATAATTTTTTATAATATATTTGGACATGGAATAAATACCGATAATATACCGATAAATAATTTATGATTATTTGAACTATTGGCGCGCGATTAGTATGAGAAATTGAATTTTTGTATTTGATATTTCATATTTGCGTTTAGTTTTTAAAAAAATGTATAATTTTTGCATTTCTTCTATTGGAGCCTATAATTATGTATAAGGAGATCCTACTTGTTTTATTTTTGCCATATTAATCGCGCGTGGCTAATACCAAGTAAGCACTTGGACAATTTTTGATAAAGATAATAATTATTTTTGTTTATTTATATAATATTATGTATTGATAAAAATATACTTTAAAATTATTATTATAATTCTAATAAGTCCATAACAGATATGTCTCAAAAACTAAACCATCGAATGTTAAAACTGTAATATGACTTTTGTTAAACCGAATTTCTTTAACACGTGTATCCATTTATTATTTAAGAATATAATCACATTATTTACTTGTGTTTTTTATTTATTTTGTACTACTCGGTACCGCGGTTTCACCCACTTTGCCCCGTTCCTATCGTAGCGTCATGTTAAATTCATATCCTATAGCTTTTATGAATGGTCTTTTAGTGAAAACTGTAACTGAAAATTGGTATGGTAGTTTTTGAGTTTACCGCGTTCAGACAAACAGAAAGACGTGGCAGGGAGATTTTTACATAAATTATATTTAGTGATAATTGGATATCTTCTAACGCTATGAAAGTTTTGTACTTTAAGGGTCCGGCGGAGTTTGAATTACCCACAGAAACGTATTACCGAAATAAATCATAATTCTATATAAATTATGTTATTATTCGGATTTGTATACCGTTAATCTAGGTTCCTACAGTACTATTTCGTCTACTACTACTTCACTGAAAATAAAAGACCGGAAAATCGTTCCAAACTTGGTAAAGTTATCAAAAATCGCATTCACTTAATTTATTTCCAGTGAAATATTTTGGACGAAATGGTAGTAGAGTAGGAACCTAGATTAACAGTATCGGAATCCGAATAATAACAGAATTTGATTAAATTGTGTTTGAATTACTTTTTATTTCGGTAATACATTTGTAAGAGAAATTCGGTCCGCCGGCCTCTTAAAGAGTATTTAGTATTTTTACCAGGTTTCTGCAACTCCGACGATAAATTTCTGTCTTGGTCAAAATTATGTTCTAAATACTGGGATATATTACAAAAAGAGAGATAGATGAGAGTCCAAGTTGACTCCACATTTAAGTGTTTCACCTCCATAATAGACTTCGGGCCAAAAACTTTGTGGACCAACCTATTATTCAGTTTATCCAGCCTGTCTTGTTCGTGGTCCGTCGCGACGCCTCGCAATTACCATTGAATTATTTCACTTTCCTATAAGGCAAGTACATTAACCTCTATAATACTCTATAGGTATCCACCAAATTTAAAGAGATCAGTGGGCTAGTACCACAGCTCTATTAATTATTTTGTTCACAGATATTCGCCCATCTTACTTTGATTTACGTAACGACTACAATACGGTCTAAACTGCAAGCGGTAGGCTTGCAGTAGTATTCGTATGCAAAAGCATCGAAATTAGTAAGTACAATAATCACAAATTTAAAATATTTACGACTCCGTCTTTTCAACGAGTTTTTTTAGCGATTTACCACGGCAAAACCACTAGCGGATATCTTCAGCCGCGCACTTTTATTTCGGTGGTACTGTAATCTAATTTGTTAAGGTGGTGAAGAAGTATGTGCATCACATATCATCTCGCCTGTATTTTTCGAAGGGTTCGGCAGAGGCGTGCTAATGTACACCCAAATTTCGCCGGTATATTTAGGTCCCATGTATTAGGGGGCGAGCCTATTGCCATGAAAGAGGAATTTTGGCCAAGAGGGGTAGTGTTCCGGCGATTTCGAGGCCGGCTACCGGACACCGCGCGACACACGACGCCGACTCTTCGTGTGAATTAGTTATAAGTTTTTCTATTGTGTATTTATATATATGGTATTTTTATTATTTTAAGTTATATTGTATTGTATTATAGTATTTTATATGATATGGGCCTTTTAGCCTGAATTAAATAAATAAATAAAATAAAAAAAATAAATTAACCGGTCACAAATCCCAAACTCCGAAGTGCTACTGCGAACCTAATAAAAATAAATTTAAAAGAAACTTAGAACATACCTTATAGATACCCTACCATGAAACATTAATTGTGTACTCCATTTACTTATGTTACCTACGAGTACCTACATGTTTGTAAGATTAAACTTGATCCCGCAGTCAAATTGTTTGTACAGTTTTGTGGGGCTTTGTATTAAGACCTACTATGTACCTTATAAAAATAAGATAAATAGATTATTAAATAAATAAATAAACTGAGAATTTTATAGTAAAACCCAATAACATTTTGCTCGACTGGGAGTCGAACCCAGGACCTCTAGCGTAGAAGTCACGCTCAGGACCACTAGGCTAATAAGGCGAAGTATGTGCATCACAAATTGTTAATATTTGGGATGCACGTACTTCTTCACCATCATCCTAGTCTGTTCCTAACCATTGTTGGCGTTGGCTTCCATAACCAGATATGGTTGAATATCAGTATTTTATTTGAAGCGAACATCGAACTCCACAACCAGTCTGAGAAATGAACTGACAACGGCAAGCGCAGACGATTAATTAGCTTTTTTACTTATATTATTACTTATCCTTGACCCTCCACTGAGTCAGAGAGGAGTCAGTCAATCCACTGCATTTTTGGTAAAAATAGTTTTTAACAACATTGTTAGTTTCTGCCGATAATGTGTAGGTACAGTCGAGTTCATTAATATATCAGCCCTTCCAGGCTTCAAAAATATATGAACGTCATAAAAGTTAATATTGTGGCAACTATAAGCATCATTAAATTGTGTTCAAGATTTAGATTCATTATATGTGACTGCTATTTTTCAGTAACATGTATATAGCCAAAGGCACATTATTATATCAACAACTGTAGGATTCACAATCATGTATACACACATAAATACAATAATATCTGAACAACTTATTGTCGTTCCAATTCAACCAAAACAATGGAAATTACTGTCATTTCTGTAACAATATGAACTTTATTTGTTTGAGCATATAATTGACTTTCCCATACATGTAGACATAATTAAGAAGATTAGCTTTAGATTAAGATATATTTTTGAAAACGGTGATCACATATTATTGCCTTATGGACAGCTTACATTATTGAACCGTTCACATGAGGACATATTTTGGATCTATAGGTTCTATAGAATTTATCGAGCTTTCCAATGCTTACTGAACTCGACTGTACTCTATAGAGAGCTGCAAAAAGGTAGAGTATTACTGAGGGTTTTCTGGTTGGAAATAAATAAATAATAAACAATCATTTTGCATTTTACGAATACATGGGTACCTACTCGTGAATGACTAAACTCTATATGACAATTAGATTGTCTAGTCAGACTTGTCTTGTAGTAGCTAGCGCTTTGCCCCATATTATAGATCTTAATTATTATCGCCCCCCCAGATCCTTAAAGAGCTTACCCGTAACAGAATAAGCGCAAGACCTGAAAGTAGTTTGTCCAAAATCGACTACTGAATCGATATACAGTATATTATAATGTTTTAATTAAAAAAAAATATTAATGCCTACCTGAACATATTTACATAACATACCATCACGCCTGTATTCCCCGAAGGGTTAGGCAGAGGCATACTAATGTACACCCACAGTTCGCCGGTATGTTTAGGTCCCATGTAATAGGGGGCGAGCCTATTGCCATTAACCAGACACAAATCCAGACTCCGAGCTGCTACTGAGAATTTCATAGAAAAAACCCAATAACACTTTGCTCGACCTGGGGACCGAACCCAGGACCTCTAGCGTAGCAGTCGCGCTTGGGACCACTAGACTAATGAGGCAGTCTGGGCATCCTGAACATATTTCAGGTAGGTATTAAATTTTGTTTTGACCCCCTGATTCATCAGTGGGTCGAGGTATGGAAAACTGAAACCTATTTGCATAAATTGTTATTATTTGCGCGTGCGCATCGTTATCGTAGTCGTTGAGAGTAGGATTGTGGTACGGCCACAAGTTTTATGTTTAGCAAAATATAACTAATTTCTTGAAATAAATATGCTTACCTACATGTCTCCAAATGACTTTTGGGTTTCGTTATTATAATTATGACTCGATATTCTAAGCGACCTGTTCGAAGTCTTGCGCTTATTCAGTTACAGTTTGTTTAAGGGGTGGTATAGGTACCTACATTGTCATATTGTGTAAACTTCGAAATGCAGAAGGTAGATCGACAACGCGTGGGTCCTTACTGAAACTGTTTCTGGTATTCAAGAGTGGTAGAAGAGAAATCAGCATCATGTTCTACCTGCACATTTATTTTCATCATCTACTAGATATTTACTTTTTAGTGAAACTCGAAAAAAACAAAATAATATTGATTTAAGATTCTTTTATTATACATAAGTAGGTGATACTAATCTAATTAAAATCAATTGTCAAAATTAATATATAAAGCTGTAAAAAAATCCAACGGGATGTCCCGAAATTTTGTTAAAAATACCTCTGTCGAGGCTACGCCGAAGCTAAGTCGCGATAATTTATAAATTCAATAAATATGAGTTAAGTCTCGAATATTTATCTTACGAATACTCCTAAATATTAAATACTTAGTTTAGTCCATTCAGTTTACTTCATAGTTTTCTAATATAATTCTTAATTCAAATCTTTAACCTAAATTAAATGTACAATGTACGTAGAGAGAGACTAGATTTGCAGTAACATAACACATATAATATTTATTTCATAACACGCTAAATCATAATCTCATTTGGAGGGACAGTGTCACAACTGCAAATTTGTAAATTTTACGCTACCATGCCATTTTTAAGATTTTTTCGTAACAAGTGAAGATTGTTCATATTTCTTAGAGCTAGTAAATATGACGAAAACTAATAAATATTATAAACTAATAAATATGACGTTTCCTAACGTAGATTATTATCGGGATCATTGTGATGTAATTAGGTCAATTCCGCATTTTTTTGCAGTTGTGACACTGTCGCTCCAAATGAGCGATATATAATAATATATATTTAAGTATTTAGATACATCAATTTTACCAGATAATAATTATAAGTAGGTTTGAAAAGTAAATAAAATCTATGGTAAGTACATAGGTACAAGTACCTATCTACCTACATTTAATTTAGATTGTAAACGCTAACTACGTTTTTCTCACATTTTTTACAGTAGAATAATAATGCCCAGAACATATACCTATGAAAATCTCAGACTTGCCTTATATTTATTTTACGGAAAGAGAGATTGTAGGTACTAGAATGGGAATTAATCCGGATCCATTATATTTTTTTGCAAGTTGGTAGATTGTTAGATACCTATTACCTATACTAGAGTTTTCTTTTTATTTACCTTCTTAAATTATTATCCTGTGACATAAATAACCGATTTTAATTTATTTACTTATAAAACAGCTTGAACATAATATCAACACGAGATAAACTAAGTTAAGCAATATAATAATACTCTTCATCACGTAGTTATAACAAAATGTCATTTTAAACAATTTATACCTAAATTAACTGATGAACGTAACGTAACTTAAGGCTCCGGCGGAGCTTGAATTTCCCACAAAAACGTAATACCAAAATACTACGACTATATTCCAAATAAATAAATAAATAAATATTCTATTAAATTATGTTATTCTTCGGTTTTGAATCTAGGTTCCTACCATACTATTTCGTCTAGGTACTACTAATTCACTGGAAATAAAAGACCGGAAAATAGTTCCAGACTTTGTAATGTTGTCAAAAATTGCATTCGCTTACATTTATTTCCGGTGAAGTATTTTGGACGAAATGTTAGGTAGACTAGGAACCTAGATTAACGGTATCGGAATCCGAATAATACCTAACACAACAATGTGTTTGAATTACGATTTATTTCGGTATTACGTTTGTAAGGGAAATTCGGACTCTTAACACATCACTTTAATCTTTATCTTTATTATGTATTATAATATAATTAAGTAATAAAAATAGCGCTCTATAATAATACAGTTTTATACTTAATACTAACCCAATAACTGAATACCTATCTATCTATTATCATCATCAAATAACTACCTATATAATGTGCTTAATATGGTTCTGGAATCTGATTCTATATACTTAAGATTAATCGGTTATGTATATGCGAATAATATCTAGGGTGTAGCTACTTGTGTTAGGAAACAGAATAATAGGCAAAGATATTTTTAAATATTTAGAGAGCAGACACACAATAGTTTGTGAATAATAGAATTCCTACAGAACGAGTTGTTTCATGAAGGTACCTACTTGGGCAACCAGAAATATTTCCAGTTCAACGCTTAGAATAAAATGTACCAAGAGAACTAGATACATACTTAGGGCCCTTTCGCATTGAACGTAATTTTAGCGTGTGTTCGTGAAAACCATGCAGTGTAGACACAAGTGTGCGTACTTATCGTGTTCCTTATTATTGTCGCTTAGCGAGCGCCTACGTACGCTGGATATGTCGATACGAAGGAACCCTTACATAGGTATATCAGAAGCCCCTTGGTACAGTATTTTAGAATATGTCTACAGGTAAATACATGTTTTTTTAAAACAATTTTGATTAGCCTCGCATTACCCTGTTCGCGTACATCCAAATCGCATCGTGTAGTCATGAATCTGTAACAAGTAGAGAGAAAACAGTAAATACATATTTTGTGATCAACTGATTCTTTTTGCTTCTGAGTGTGACATTAACTGTAGCAAAACAGATTTACGGCCGGTTTCTATATCCTATCTGTCAGTAGATTTGCTTATTAGAGATAGGATTTTGACAGTAGCTGTATGGAGCTTATGTCAAAATTCTATCTCTAGTAAGCAAATCTACCGACAGATTGGACATAGAAACTGGTCGTTAAAAGGGTTAAGTGTAGAACTTTTAGAATGGGCATTGGAACCATTTTCATACAAATGCGTAGGTACTTTGAACTCGATTTGATTTAAATTCTATCTCTATCAGGCTAACATAAATAAATTTGTTACCTATACATATATTAAGATTTTCTACGTGGTGTCTATTATTATCTAACTATTCAAATATAACGCGATAAAATCCGTAAACTGGAAACTGTATCTGACTTTTATTTTAATACTAGCGACCCGCCCGCGGTTTCACCCGCGTTGCCCCATTCCTAAGAGTCGTAGCGTAATGTTAAATAGCTTAAAACCTTCCTCTTGAATCATTCTATCTATTAAAAAAGACCGCTTCAAAATCCGTTGCGTAGTTTTAAAGATTTAAGCATACATAGGGACGGACATACAGCGACAGCGACTTTGTTATATACTATGTAAAGTTAAAGATGTTTAATATACGTGTAAGAAATACCAATGTGTACAACCCGTACCAGAATAAGCGCAAGACCTGAAAGATAAAAATATATATATATATATATATATATATATATATATATTTTAATTCTATAAAATAAAATAATTACCTACATTAGGTACATGAAATTATGGCTCCCTGATCAAACAGTGGGTCGAGTTATGGAAAACTGAAACTTGCACAAATTGCAAATATCGTAGTCGTTGTGGGTAAGACTGTACGAGTAGTACGGCCACAAGTTTTACGTTTAGCTGGTATCATTATTTTTTTTTAAATATGCTTACGTGTCTCAAAATGACTTTAGGGTTTCGTTATTATAATAAAACTAGCGACCCGCTCGCGGTTTCACCCGCGCTGCTCCGTTCCTAAGAGGCGTAGCACGATGTTATATAGCCTATATGACTGAGTGATAATGTAGCTTTCTTACATATAATCACATATATATGTACATAATCACTTACATACAAATCTTTCCTCTTTATAATATTAGTAAAGATTATGACTCGATATTCTAATTGTAGTGTTTAAGGTCTTACGCTTATTCAGTTACACACTGTATACCTACACTCTACAGATTACTACGGAATTGAAATTACCTACCTATGAAATTAGATTATTTTTAGATTCGATTATTTATTTATTTAAGAAACTAAGACATAAATTACAAAATATTTTATCAGGCTAATTTAGCTCAGATTAGGTGGTGTAGTCATCTGTAGTCGAACTAGGCAGAGCCTGTCAGCGCCAAACCACTCGAGTATTTTACATAATAATTGAAATCATATCAAGTTTGATCACACAGCTGTATATCCTCTGTTAAATTTTGCCATTCACCTGGGTTATGACACTCGTCAAAGTTACACCTGAAAACGTGGCTTATTGTTCTATTGTTATCTACCTACCATCTAACTATTTAGGTACCTACTTGCTTGATTTCCTAATGATTATAAAGTATGAATTTCACTAAATTTGTTATACTCCCCTCTAGTAAATTACTATCTCTACGGGAAAAAGGCTTTTTACAGAGTGATAAATTCTTATCGGTTGTCTGAAAGTTTTATTAGAGAATTTGTATTGAAAAGAAATTTTGAGTACCTATGAATCATTTTTGTAATGGACGACAATCTGTCATATTCATGGTAAATGTCACGAATCGGCTGTAATCCATGGCCGTAACTATAGGTCAAGGAAAGGCAAGAGTGGTTATTATTTAGTATCTACGAATCCTATGACATAACCTACCGCCTCCATCAGTTGGATGTTTCGCGCTCGAAAAAAAGGGTTGTAATATTAGAAAAAAAAGTCACCTACTAAAACTAAATATTATATTATTATCAAGGTGTGTTTTACTATAAAGGACCTGTGAAAACTACGAACGTGTTACGAAACCCAAGCCGGTCATGAATTTCACTATTTTTATTTTATTAATAAACAAGTGCCTGCTGCTATCAGACAGGTTTATTTATACTTATCTATCATAAAACCGTTTTATCGGCAGGCAAAATTGTTTAATGTAAGCAATGACATTGAAACATACATACTTTTAAACTTTATTTATTTAATGCACTTCAATAAAAAAATATTGAACATTCACATTATATATGTTATGTGAAGAGAAGTTATCCTGACAATAGCACAATCCGTTTGTGGAAATGTCTAGAATGTAAAACAATAGCTAGTATGTTGTTTTCCATTCTGAATAAACATTATTACAAATGAATAAACATTAGCAAGATAATTTTCTTAATGCATCGATTTCAGCGTACCTAGGTTTTTATTGTTGCTTGGGAACCCTCCCATGCACTTTTAAAGGTGCATACGTTTCTCATGAATTAATCGCTGGCACCCAATCCATTGTGAACAATAAACCGAATAAAAATGTTATGTGAATATATCTACCTAGTCTAAGATACCTTATTTTACAATCGTTAATTATTCCCATTGCTCTTTTACCAACAATTTCGAGGAAATATTTAAGTAACGCATCTTTTAAATATTGTATGCTCTGTATGGATTTAGGTAATAATATACATGCCCACGGGAATAATTATATTACAAATTGTAAGTCATTATATATTATAAAGTTTGTAGTAATCCTATTATTTATTGTACAAGTTACATTATTCAACGCTTTGTTAATGCAATTTAAAATTATTTTGCAAGCTCTTGGATTTTAAATCGTGTTAAATAATATAATTTGTAATACATTAATGTGATTGAGGGCAGAAAATCGAATGGAGAGAATTTGGATTCGTTTGTAGGTGTAAAATAAAATTTGTGCTTATTCGTTTTTTTATTTATTGCAATGAAAGTACCAGACGGTCGGTGGCCGCAAAAAAACAGTTCAAGGGCACAGATCGACCTGCGGGTAGCCCTGGCTCAATGTACCCGGGAATCAAGCTCTTAATAGTAAAATATTTGATGATACAGTTTTTTAGTTTCATGCAGTAGGTAATGAGAATGTAAGTTTTTGAAGACAAGAAAGACTCTAATGTCTATACACGCTACACATAGGCATCCGTTCACTTCTTGATGTTTTGCATTAAGTTCTGTAATGATCAAACTTTTTGACTACGATCATTAGAACTTATCAGACTCTAGTCAGAAGACAAAGTCTTACAACTTGACTTTATTTGGGATCGTCTTCAATTCATCTATTCTTTTTTATTATAACTAGCCGGTCAGCAATAAATACAATTTGCCAACCCGCAGTAGACTAGCCTGGTGGACTATAGCTCTGAGAGGAGACCTGTGCACGATTTTGGGAGAGTAAATTGGTTGATGAGGATTACGATATATAGCCGATCGGCACGTGCCAATTTAAAGTTGAATACGTATTCTTATGTTATGTATGGTACTACTGATTGCCCGCTTTTAGATGCAATGTATCGAGATTGATTGTGATTAGAGCGTCTACGGACGAAGCGAGAGCTTTTGGCGGCCGCGCGAATAGCTCTCGATTACTATGATTTTCACGATTTTAAACATTGTAGCATAGGTAATATGGGCTTTCTCGCAGTTGCCACGAATGGCATGGATACTTTGGCGAGCTTTGTGGCCGTCCTTATAGTAGAGTTTATTCAGTTTGCCTTTTAACAGATAATAAAGAAAACACAACGAGAATATAAATTGTGTGTCGAGTTACTTACCGTGTGCAGACGCCGCGGTTGGTCAGTTTACAAGGAATCCTTTTTAGTTTCTTCGGCGGGCGGTACTCCGGCAGCGGACATTTTCCGGCGCTCGTTCCGAGCTCGGGAAACGGGCCGATAGTACTGCTCGCTGCGCCGGCGTCAGCGCTCCGGCACCGGCGCCTCTGACTCGAGCTCCATCCACAACGATGAGATAACGCGTGCCTCTATAAGATTTCGAATAAAGAAGGTGACTACTTCATTAATAAGAGTAGGAGAGAAAACAAAATGGCTGTAATATGGTATCTTATTGTCAGTCCTACAAAATCATTAAGACAAAGAAAAACTTAGTAAATCTCTTAAATCATTTTACGTTCACCAAAGATACTACAAGAGCCCGTGTAATATAGGGCGAGCATACCGTCATTCTGGCACGATTCCAAACTATTCCAGAGTACCTAGGTACTATTGCCTACCTACCTGAGAAATTTCCAACGTTTCTTCTCAATATAACCTCGTTCTATGACATCATGATCTGAGGCCAATATGAATCGGTACTTACTTGACAGAGATAAAATAATATATATGAATAGCAGTTACTACTTATCTGTAGTAACAGCAACATCGGTATAACTAAAAATCTGTTGTCAATCTTACATAATTCAAAGCACCTGATCAACGACTCCTTATTTTGTCTTAAATCTTAGTAGGGAATGTAAATAACACTAGCGATTACATTAAATTGTTTGATTGCATCTCCCGCTTTGTCATGTTAAGTAGGTATCTCTTTGGCGTCAATTCCTATCTAGCTTTATATGTGTTGTGTTAATTATCTAGTCATACGATATTATTATCACTTTTAGTCATCGGTGTTCGTTTTTGGATTATATCCGTTACATAGAGGGCAATATACTTAGCTACATGTCCTTGAAATACGGAATACTGGCACAAAGTACTTTTAAAAGCCGTGTTGATAAATTTAATACACAAAAAGATGTTCAATCATTTTGAATGCAAGAATAGCGAAAAGAGGCAAGTGGCGTTCTGCCGTTTCTGCTTACCCCCTATGGGAAGGGAAAATATGATAGCGTGCAAAATTGCAGGTGAAAAAATTAGTCACTGCTGCAAGCAATGACAAAAAACTGTTTTATGTTGATAGGTACCTATTAAGGCGACTAAAAGCGAGTAAAAGGGCAATTTCCTTTTTTTCTAGTAGGCAGTAAAAAGTTTATTTATCCTTATTACGCCTGTATTCCCATTAGAAGTAAACAGAAGATACATATAGCGCCACATACCGTATTTCTATTTAAGTACCTATATTGTTAGATGCGTATCGCTTCTATCCAGGCTCAAATCTAAACTCGAGCGGTCTCTAAGAAATTAGTAGAAACACTAAATTCCTAATCTCTCACTTGGGCTTAGATTTAGAGATTCTAAGCATAAACTTATGCGTCAAAGGAGACAATTTTTTATTTTTCTCAGTATTCCGGTTAGACCATGTCTAAATAACTATACCATTGTAATCTAAAGATTATTAGGAATAAATCAATAAATGTTTAATTACTATACACCAGAATTTATAGCGAGCCTATTCCTGGAAAAACAATATTGTCCCCTTTGTATTGAATTAGCGGTTGCCCGCGGGTGTCATTAAAATATTTAGGTATTTAGTAGTTATAACTCGCCTTCGAGGCGGCATATCAAGTGAAATATGCACTCGATTTTACGTTACACTTCAAGCAATACATCTATGAACCCCATCCAATTTCACGCAGTAGTTCGTTTTTGCGTGATGCACGTATAAAAATACTTACAGATTAACAAATAATAATTCTAAAGATATTTGTTTTGGCTTCTATTGCCCTTAAGGATCGCTCACATTATTTTTTCTGAAATATCCTACCATTAGCCATGTAGAGACAGACATTTTATTATATTAGCATGATTTTAGAATTATATGTATTTAGGTAGGTATATATTTCAGAATTATTCGTTTCTGAATATAAGCCATAGCAGGCGCGTTACCCGATGTAACAAATACCTATCTACCTACGAGTATAAAATTGTTTTTAGATTATGACCTATATATTATTGCTAAAAAATCTCCAAAAATATTCTTACTACATAAGTTTCTAGTCATTGCGTCACAGTGTTACATTTCTTCACAAAGCTATTCTAATTCAATATCAATTGAATGCCTTATTTCCAGAGCGTTACTTCAGTCAATATGTAGCCGAGGGGTTCATATTATCCAACGCGGTGTCTCTAGTGTTTGTCTGAATGAATACGTATTGATGGCAAATATTGTGTTACACACGACTCGTCAAGACTAACTTGGAGAAAAGACTCGCACAAAGCTACAGCTACAGGCTCACAACCGTAACAACAATATAAAGTTGGACATAAGGGATCAGTACGTAGGGATATATTTTTTTTATATGGTTTAATGGTTCTAGTAGGACACTAAACGATGATTTGATCTAAGTTATGTTGATTTTAGGGGATTCATTTTGAAAATTGTTTATTAAGTGAATTTATATAAGCTTATATTTTAATTAAATATTATGTTGTTATAATATTCTCTGCTATGAGTCTAGGCAGTGATATTTAAACCTGTGCCTATATTTTATAAACCTACCTATATTCTGTAAACTTCGAAATTATATTCCAAAACCACGAGGGAACATATACTACATAATATAAGATAGTGATTAATGGATTATTAATGTCAATAGGCTCCCTCCCTATTATTTGGGACCTAAACATACACCGGCGAAATGCGAGTATACATTAGTACACCTCTCCCTGACACTTCGGGGAATGCAGGGAGAATGATGATACGTAAGTAGGATAGTTAATAATGTTGAATTATTTTCGTCCGCCTTGGTTTGGTCACAATTACGCAACAACTCAACTTCTTCTTAGCGAAATAAGGCCCAGGGGTCGCTAAAACTTCGATGACATTTAACCACTAATAGTCCTAGTTCTTGCAGATTGTTTTATAGTCCATTACAAGGATATATTGCTTTAACTAGTTCTGTTACCACTCGCACGATTTTGTCGACAGAACCAATATATCAGTATCGGAACAACAACGGAACATTCTGTCAATATGTCACGCTACTTTGCTGATTCGAAACAAAAAGTAATCATCACGAGAAATCACGTGAATTACGGCGTATTAAAAAATATTGGAGTACTGTAGTACAAATGCATATAAGTACCTACCTAATTTGTCTATTTATTGTTATTGTATCTAGAGAGACTCTAAAAAGATGAAAAATAATGAACATGACATAGTATTCATTATAATCAGTCGAGGATTCAGTTAATCAATCTAATATATCTATATATCTATCTACTTGTATACGGTTCCTACAATTGAACCGTGCCTACCTAAAGTTAGCTGTTCCGAACGACTGATACCTATCTAAATTCACATAAAAGTGTTATTGATAAATAATCACGAACCAGAATTACTGTCTTTTCCCTAGTTTTTATCAAAATTGCCCACTGTAAACAATAATGAAGGTGGATTATATGTGGATAAATATGGACAATAATTAACATTGAAAAAACCTACAGATTAAAAAAATATATCTACTGTTCAGTGACGTAGTCGCGTACTACTTGAGAGTAAAAACACACAGTTATACTCGTAATTATCGCCGGAACTCTATGTTTACTTACATGCTATATATCATATATCACAACCCGGGCAGAGAGACTATGTATGACACATAATCTATATCCGTTCGCTCGAAAAATATGAGGTCAGTAAGAACACGACTAAGAAAAAGTCATAAGACAGACATAAAATCCACGGAGCCATGCTTGACAAAAATAGAGATTTATAAATATATATAGGTAATTGGAAGAAGAAAATGAAGTATTCAAGAATTGAAGCAAGTGGCGATCTATAGTTTCTGCCTACCCCTGTGGGAGAAAAGCGTGAGTCTATGTATGTAAATAGGTAATTAAAGTACCTAAATATCTTAATAGGGTCAAATAAATAAATAAGGGTAATTATACAGGAGTTTATATTTATCAATTTTTATGGTCGTGTAAACGTCATTAATTAAATATTTTACTTCTAGACAAACCACGTCGCAACCGTGTCTCCATCAATGTAGGTATACTTCATTTATTATAACAGACATTACATAGGTACACAAGCGCGACTGCTACGCTAGGCCTTGGGTTCGATCTCCAGGTTGAACAAAGTGTTATTGGGTTTTTCTATGAAATTCTCAGTAGTAGCATGGAGTTTGGGATTTGTGGTCCCTTACTACATGGGACCTAAATATTCCGGCGAAATATGGGTGTACATTAGCACGCCTCTGCCGAACCCTTCGGAGCATACAGGCGTGATGTTATGTTATGCAAGTTATAAGTTTAAACTCTAAAAAGCAGTAATTTTGACAATTTAAAATTTAACTGCTACATATTTGTCTAATGCTTTTTTATAGTAAATAGTGACAATGTATACTTTTTGTAATCACATTCGCTAGTTGGTTGGAACATAAACGGTTAGTTATTATTATTTTATATTTTTTTGGATTTTTCGGGGAATTTATTTTGTAAAAAGCAACGATATGTTAAATGCTCAATAAGTATTTTTCGTAAGCGTTCTGTCTCATTACATTAGTAATGATGTTGCTGGGAGTAAGAAACCGTGACGCCGGGAATAGGAGCGTGGTTTAAGCAAAACATTAGAAAAGATAAATCATACATTTTTACACTTTGTATTCTACAGCTATCTAGATGCTTTGTTGCTTCTTAATAATAACAAAGTAGCTTAGGTACAACACATTTTTCTTTTGTTTCACGTATGAATTCACGTCTGAATTGTGGAGACACTCACATAAATGGCAGCACTTAGTGTCTATGAATAGTCGCAGGTTGGTACAGTAACGAACACGTGATTAATTAAGCATAAACACACGGTGCATCGGTTAGTACTTAACCCTTTGACCGAAACATCAGAACAGAAAAAGCGTGCCTTCGGCGCTACTCCGACAAATTCCGAATTCATCCTTTATAAAATATGTCACCCAATCGCGATTGTGGCGTGCTGGGCACATTTTGGTTTGTCGTCTATACATAACTTTGGCGATCAAAAGGTTAAAATCTTCATACCTACCAAGGTATGGAGATGCAAGTGTCCTAAGATACTTCTTAGGGCTCTTGCACTTTGGTAAAATATTCTCACCCGGTTTCTCAGCAGGGCCAGGCGGGGAGGGAGCCTCGGCAGCCTCTTCAATGCAGCTTTGTTCATCGGGGAACTGCACGTGCTTCTTGATAGCAGAGCGACTAGGTTTCGACAGCACCGAAGCTGTGTACAATTTTTAAAATTAGTAATGATTTAATGCGGGTTTCTGTAAGAAAAAGCCATTTGTATATATTTTATTATTAGGTACTATTTATTCACATTTATGAGACATTTTTGTTCACTCTTCATGATACGTTAACGCCAGAATGTCACTTGTCCGAGAGTGCTGTAATGCTTTTTCTTTTACGTAAAGGATGCCTATATAAATACGGTATATTTAGCCCTTTGTCGTTGTCTCTATTGTAGTGTTTTATAAGATATATACAAGCCTGGCTTAGGCTAAAATATACACCCTTGAGAGGCATAAATATGATCAATATAAATATGTAATGAGGAACTTTAAGTGCTATGTAGATTGTGGTGTTTGGTAGTCATTCTTATCTATTCCGAATCTATGAGAAATAACGTAGTCTATATATATATATATATATATATATATATATATATATATATATATATATATATATATATATACATATATATATATGTAATAAGTAGATAAGAGAAGAGTTATTTAATGAGCAAACGTAGTGTTCTTCCTAGATAATTATAGCTGGGCAGCTGGAGAGATGACTTGATGACTTGCAGAAGCTAGCTGTATTAAGTTAGTAGTACATATTTAAGGTCATAATTTTGAACCTTCACTTTACATAAAAAGGTCAGCATTTTTTTTATTGTTATAATACAAAGCGGCAGTGAGTGATGTCACTCGCGTGTTGTCATCTTGAGACGTCAGTCGTTTAGTCTCATTTGCCCCGTAATTTCACTGGCTACCCTTCAAACTTTGTACGTGAAGTAAAACTATTTTTGCGCATAACAATCGCGGGATCTTATCGATTAGGCAACATAGCGTACTGAAGCTTTATGAATTGTAACTAAAACACAGTTTTTTTTCTGGAACACCAAACTTGCTTTACATCTTCATTATAAAGGAGACGTGTAAAGGAGCCTTAATGGTTATTGTTACATAACTCATTATAATTAACGACTTGTAAGACACCCCTCTTTGTACCAGTCCGTCCTAAATCACCCAAGTTCTCAGATAATAGAAGCTAAATAGTTTTCCATTATGAATCCAGGTAGGTACCGTAAAATGATTTAACCTCGATTGATCAACGTCGCCTTTCAACCAGTAATTCATTATCATCCTGTTGTCTTGGAGGGAATTCGAAACTTAGATTAAATAAGTATCTAAAAATGTAATGTGTAAAATGTCTCCACATTACGACTGTGTGTGTAATGTACGTTTTTTTTTTTCAATAATAACTTGTTATATTGAAAACCTTAATAAATTGAAAAAAAAAAGATTAAATATAAATCGCGGGAAATTCATACATAGTGTTCTCGAAATCTCTTTTACATAGGGAAAGAAATCTTTCCGAATTTTTCCTCCAAGAAATTGAGGTTACAGACTGAATTGATAGTGGCTAGATAACAATGTCTATATTTTCTAGTTATACATATTTTGAAATAATACTTCGATTTCTGGCAGACATCAAACCTGCGTCCTTAGGTTTGGTACATCTGGTGTACTAAAGCTCTAGCCACATAAGCTGATGCTAATGGTTCGAATCGTGCCCGAGGTAGAATTTTTCTTCCATAATATTTCAGTTTTATAAAATGCTTAGCTTGCGATAACAATAACCAAAAAGTTATATCTATCTTATTTTATGATTTACTGGCTTTTGCCCGTGGTTTCACTTGCAAACTAAAGGACTTTTTGGCAAACGTAGCATATGCTCTTCTCCAAAGTCCAATCTATCTTTATACCAACATTAATCAAAAGCAGTTTATGCGTGAAAATGTAACAAAAACACAGACAAAGTTCGTTTCGCATTTATAATATAAGTAGGTACCTATGGATAACTTCTCACATTTCATTTTGGTCATTAACTATCCTGCCGTTTTCTTCTTTATTTGAGAAATATATATAGGTATGTGTGAAGTTGTTTTGTAAACACTACACAGTTAACGGCGGATAAACCCTCAAAGGGCCGAACGCTGTTAATGAACAATTCACTACGATGGTTGTTTCATTATCCATCTTCTATCCAATATTAGCCCCAAATAAACGAGTTAACAATACTTGATGAGATGGAGGGCGGCTCTCGACCGAACGATTATTTACTCAGTTATTAAAAGGCCATGATATTTGTACAGAATCTCACATATAATAATGTATTTGTTTACCGGAATTAGGGTATTATCCAAAAATACCAAAATTAGTAGATTATAATAATTTCTATGTTTGGAAGTCTGACGTCTAGACCCTCCGGTCTATTAGTATAATGAAATCGTTATTCAAGGACTTCAGAATTTTTGAATTTTGACAGTTTCGTGTACCAAATCTGTAAGTCCTTGTGTCATTAGACGACCATCTATATACATACATCTTCTGAGATGTATGTATATAGCTTAGCTAGCCTTATACAGGGTGACTTTGAAAACATGCAACAAATCGAAACGGGGGTTTAGTAACCATTGCTTAGTCATTCTAAAATATAATTTAAATGATCTAAATTGTAAAACACCAATTAAATAATATAAGCAGATAGTTACTACGTGAAGTATTAATTCTTTTCACTTACTATAATTTACCTATATTTTTCTATTCACGAGAAACGTAGTAGTTGGGTTGGGGCGTACGAGATGTTGCCAAATTATCTTTATAAAACTAAAAAAGTATAATTAGGTAATTTCCTTAATCACATGTTCGAAATTTTCTTTGTAAACATATAATCAAATGTTTTAATTTGTCGCGTCTATTCAATTTCACCCTGTATTTTACTAATAAATTATTGAGAAGCGAAATTTTCAAATGGCATTAAGTATTTTGTAACCAGTTTTCTCTTCAAGTTTACTGTTGAAAAGAAATTGTTTCAGTCTAGAAAACATTTAATTTAGAAATTTTGGTCCTTTACCTTTTATCCTTTTTTTATAAAAGTTCGTTAAAGTTTTAGTTCTATATCACAAAGGTCCGTTGACGTTGAAATCTAGTTTCTCTAAAATTAGTATGCCTTAATACTAATTTTAGAGAAATTAATACTAGTTTCAGTCTTGTCAAAGAGAAACACATCTTCACACAGAAATGGTACTGATGGGCGATGAAAGCTCATTTGAAAGCCCCTTTGTACGTGTCATATAGCGAATATTGGAATTCCAATCAATTGGTAAATGTTATGGTATGTTTATGTTAAGCTGCAAGTGACATTTCTTGATGTCACTTCTTCTCCCACAGCAGGTAAACATTTTGTATGGTATCGACATTAAAAAAAATTATCAGCATGGGGTGTTGTACGGTGAATTAACTTTACATTTATCTGGTCAACGTTTATAAACACCTAATACGAGCAATATCACAATCTATCTATACTTATAATAAATCTGTAGAGAGGTCAATTCTGTACATGAAATATATTTCCAAAATAACTATCAGCGGGTGATTAGTGATCGATACTGATGCCAAAAATGCAATCAGTAAAATTTTTGTCTGTCTGTCTGTCTGTCTGTCTGTCTGTCTGTCTGTCTGTCTGTCTGTCTGTCTGTCTGTCTGTCTGTATGTTCTTTATAGAAACAAAAACCACTCGACGGATTTCAACGAAACTTGGTACAATTGTTCTTCATACTCCTGGGCAGGTTATAGTATACTTTTCATCACGCTACGATCAATAGGAGCAGAGCAGTGAAGAGATATGTTGGGAAAAAAGGAGAACTTACTCCATTTTTTAAGCTTCCGTCGCGTGTGCAGCCTTAATGGTTAAAGCTACACAGAAATCATGTATGACGGAAATGTTCTCCTTAAAATTATATAAAAAATATTCCACGACAGCAAATGTCTATCTTTTATGGTTGACTCACAATAACACGTGTAACTCCCGATAGCTTAGCAGTTCGGAGCTTTCTGATTATATTTGTCTACTCTTACGTTAGGTGACTGACTGACTGACATAGTGATCTATCAACGCACAGCCCAAACCACAGGTTGTAGTATACTTTTCATCACGCTACGATCAATAGGAGCAGAGCAGTGAAGAGAAATGTTGGGAAAATTAGTGATTAATGAGAAAGGTTTCAAGCTATAAAACATCACGCTACAACCCTTAGGAACGGGGCAACGCAGGTGAAACCACGGGCGAAGAACTAGGGAACAAAGTAACTATTCCACGCGGACGAAGTCGCTGGCAAAAGCTAGTTATTAATAAGCGTAGGTACCTATGTAAAATTGCAATTTTGAATCCCACATAAATAGAATGCTTAGGGATAAGACTGATAGGTACCTACATACAGACAATATTGTCGTAAAGAAGAAGCAAAACAATACGCGGTAGGAATATTGATAAATCATTTAATTAAAAGACAGATTTTTCAATTATGAAAGTTTATGTTTCAGATTTTTAGTAGGTACCTACTACTCTTAGATGGCGCCGCCGTTTCCGTGAAAGCCTTTGTACGAAACAATCTAGGAGAATTGTGATATTGTATCAAATATGTGCTTCACAATGTTGAAAAAATAATCATGTTGGTTTTGAGTAGACCTGTGTCAACTGGCGGCCCACATAGATGTACCTACTCCACAAAACTACCCACAAATATGACTGGTTTTGGGTGCTCAATTCCAAAATGACAAGTTAAAATACTTAGGTACTTACATGTTAAGCTTGAATCATCCCGTCAGTATGATCCCTATATAGAACTTACTGATAACTTTGGTGGGGGCCTCAGAGAATTCCTCAGGATCGCACCGGCTTGGCATTGGTCTCCCAGCGGAGCGGCGGCGTCCACTTGGCGCAGAGCTAGTAGTCGTCGTTTGCTGAGCAGTTGCCGTATACTGCACTATCGCCTTTGAACAAGAAAAATGAATTAATATTTGTATGACCTAGGTAAAGGCACAGCTGGTCGTGGTGAATATTACGATTGCATATTATTATAATATGCGGTTTTTAGTCGGTACGAGTCCATGCACTGCCGCTTTCCCAGGCGACAGTCGAGGATTTTCCGTACCTATAGGTATAACCATACTAGCCTAGCTACGGTACGGGTAGATACATAATGGTATTTGTATTGTATTGTAAGAAATTCTTATTCCTAAAAGTGGAGCGTTTTAATTTAATTAATAAATAAGGAGACGATACTAGGAATTATGTCATCTTAATGGCGACTCAAATATTTTGCGTCTAGATCTAGATACATCCATGATCAATTTGTTCTTCGTTACTCAATTATCTCATACATCAGTAGGTAATACGCAATACACAAGTAAACCTTGCCTGTAGGTTGTTTCCGTCAACATGAAGCAAAAAACTGTCAACAACTACCCTATTCCGTATCATCGTAACCTTCATTTTCCATGCCAAGATTATACCTAAAGTTACTTTAGTGAAGGAAAAATCGAAGCTGCGACTTTTGGTTCAATCACAGATAATATAATACTAGTAGTTCAATAAACCAGACTCTATGACCAACTAAGTACAACAACTGTCATGGAGGACCTAAAATACTGTTATCTTATTAAAAATCTTCCAAATATATTTTGTGCGACCATACTTTCTCTAAATGGATTGGTTTGTAGTTTTATGAAAATCACCGGTTTTTCCCGTATCTATGTAGCTAGTACTTGTAATAAAATAGAAGTAGGGAAAAGGTGTACAAAATGATCCCTCTAAGGGAAAATAACTACTGTAGCCAAAAAAATAAGTCTTATTATGATGTATATATATTTATTTAATATATTTTCTGCCTACCACTGTGGGAAAATGTCGTGAGTGTATGTAAGTATGTAGATATTTATTTTGATTGAAAAGATATTGTTATACCAGTTTTTAGAGATTTATGTGTCTCCTCTGTATTAATTGACAGACAAAGGATCATTTTGTGGATTAGGTGTCAAAAATGATTCCTGCATTGATTACCAAATTTTGTACATATTTGCACTAAATTGTTCTTCAGTTTTTATTCAAAAGGCATTTATATTGAAATAACATTTATTTCTAAAAGCACAAAATAGTCTTCTTACCAATTCAATCCGAAATCAGTCAGATATCTATAGTAGTCCTACAGGTATACATTTTTAAAATTATAATGCCATTCTTCTAGAGTAGGTACCCTAACTCTTTCATTTTCAAAATAGTATAGTTTTCTAAAGAATGGACACAGGCAGGCATTGCGGCCACACGCCTGTTTTGGCGTGTTGTATTTCTTGGATAAGCATGGTAGCATACAATTATGATGTGCATGTCGAACGCACTGTGGGCAAAAGCCACCGCAAATTGGATCCCACACGGAGCGAAGTGACAGCGTGGTCGACCCAGACAGAGGTGGTGTAATGAACTGTAGAGATTGGATGGCTAAAACCATTGACAGAGCGGTTTTTAAGGAGGGAAGGGAGGCCTTTTCCCAACGGTGGGACGAAATAGGCTAGAAAAAAAATATGATGTGTGTAACGATCCCCGAGATCATTTTCCTCACACTAAAAGAGATCATTTGACCCCAAACATAAGTAGTTTTTGCAAATCTCGCTCTAAAATATACTAAAAATTTAACGTACCTCCAACTGAATACACTTGAAATATTATTAAATGTCATTAAAGAAATCTATCCATATAAAATGCTTTGTCCTGAATGACTGATTGATGGATCAATGCACAGCCTAAACCGCTGATCGTAGATACCTGAAACTTGGAGGGTGTGTTTTTTGTATATACGTGGAATAGTTACTTTGTTCCATATGAACTTTCATCCCCTATTTCACTCCTACATAGGTCGAAATTTATCAAAATCATTTATTAGGGGATGCCTACGTTATAGTAGCTATATGCATGCAAAGTCTCAGCCCGATCGGTTTAAAGTTAACAAAGTTTCATACAAACTTTCATCCCCTATTTTATCCCCTTGGGGATAGAATTTATCAAAATCCTTTCTTAGCGGATGCCCACGTCACAACATCTACCTGCATGCTAAATTCAGCCCGATCCCTCCAGTGGTTTGGGCTGTGCGTTGACAGATCACTATGTCAGTCAGTCTGTCAGTCACCTTTGAGTTTTATATATATTTAGATTACTTTGAATTAGCAAGTAATAATATATTGTATATTATATATATATACTAATATATTGGATTGCGAAGGTCTGATGGCAATCGCTTCGTATAATATACCGATATTCATCCGTATCTGGTCAATCTCGAAGCTGATTCCAACATATTTCGAGAACATGGTAGGAGGAAAGATATATTATTATGGATTTACCTGAAATCCGTTTTAGGAAGATAAGAATGTATTTTTGGAAATTCAACCCGTAAGGTGGTAAATGTTTGTATGAAAGTCTGTCACTTTTTAGCGGGTGAAACCGGGTGGTAGGGTAGTGGGAGATAGCTAGTCGTAAATAAAACAGTTATTCAGTAAAATCTAACACTAATAACAGGATCTTACCTACACTAAAATGTGAGTTACCGTTTTTTATTACAAAATTACGAACAGTGCTCGCACCGCCCCTAACACTTCGTTTTTGACTACCTATTGGGTCGCGCGGTGGCGTTATCCAGAGAAACTGGATTGATGTCATTAGTAGTTTGCTCAGATTAATGGAGAATCATTTCACCTCCAGGGATCATTTTGTACACCTTTCCCCTACCTAATTAGTGAAACCTAAATCTGTCGAAGTGTCTTGAAATGAACGGATCCCGCGTGCCATATCGATATCCTGTCAGCTGTTATAAATGTGAAGTTTGTTAAGATTTTGAAAGGCAAGTTTAAGTTTAAGTTTAGAAGTAAAGTAAGTGTGCTCCAGCCACTGATCTCTATGCTACTATAGAGTATTATAGAGGTTCCAGCTAACTGGGTTACATTGGCTGTCAAAAGTTGCTCAATTTTTTTTCTTTAATAGTATCTATGTAATAAGTAGATAATTATCTAATAATTCTTTATCTGTAAAAAAGTAGTAAAACGTGATCGCTTTAATTTATGGTAGTTTCTTGTCAAACAAGGAACTTGAGTGAAAGCCATAAAATTTATTTTAAACAAAACGCAACGGAATGGGTACCTAATTGGATCTTAAACTCAATTTATGTTTAGGTATAAAGTTTTTAACCGAATGCAAAATAAAAATGTCTTCAATTCCATTTTAATTCATTGGATTGGATTCATCATGTACTCGTAAGTTGATACTTACCTGAACAATTAAGATCAATCATAATTATGTTATATTATGATTACTATCACATAATTATGCTTGATCTTAATTCTGATAGTACATTTCTCGGAAGGCTACGTTATTTTCCGGGATGAAAGTAAAATTTTAACTGAACTATACATTAGATTCAGTTGAACTCGATATCGGTATCAGTAGGTAGTTAGTAGTTGTCTTTTTCAGAAGACAAATTGATACATAGGTACTCGTATTTAAATTATAACGTTGTACGTACGTAAGTATTTAACGTATTTAAATTGTAACGAGTAGATTGTTGTATTTTATTATTAGTTTTCTAATAGATAGGACAGTATAAAAACTAAGATTTCATCCGTTTAGATACAAATTGAAATGCATAAACTTGCATTCCTATTAGTATGTAATCATTACACATTATATGGCTCGGTTGGCGCAATGGTCAAGCGATCGGCTTCTCAGCTATGGGTAATGGGTTCCCTGCACGGATCAAATATTAAAAAGTATATATCTAGACATATAGATCCGAATTTAGGTGTTTGAGCAATTTGTATTTGTAAATGCGCCCATAATATAAAATAAATTACCATTGTGGCATTTTTTTTCTTAAAACAATAATATAAATTTGAAACCAACGGTATACAAAAAGAAAACAATTTAAACCAGTTATTAGATAGACACGAACCTAAAAAGTCAACTGCGAAATTCCCTTTTCCACCAAATACGACTAGGATTAACACTGATCTTTTGTATACGACTATTACATATGTTTGTGTATGGCACATTTTTCAAGATAGCGACATTGTCACCCATTTACTTAACGCGTTTTATTCAATGTAATATTGTGAGTGCTTGTCTCTGAGACTTTTCATGGTGGGTACGTTTTTTATCGACCTTATACACAACAGACGTAACGTTTGACACGTAAGGGTTGATTGATTAACATGCCAACTGCGATCAAAAGAACTAATGGCCTACAGCGAGCAGCGTCTGCTTTATTGTTAGAGGATTACGAGGCGCGGGCCGCGTCCGCCACATTGTGGTCACATGACTCCGGTAAATGTGTTCAACGTTCATGCAAGTTGCGATCAACAATCACTGAATAAAAAATGTTAATTAAAAAATTCCGACTGTCAAAAAATAGAAACAATGAGCAGTCGGACGCATCGCCTTAAATTTAATTTCAAAAACCTAATGCCTCCGGCTGCATAAGATGGTCATCTTCTATTATTTTTGGCAGTCTGATTTTTAGATTGTTTTATTTTACACTTTTTTGATACACCTACTTAGTGCCGCTCTCACAATTGAGATGAATCTTAAGCTAAAATCCGTCAAGGCATTTAGGCTTGCCAACGAAATATGCTTACATACATACATACATTCGAAAAACATTACCCTCCTAATGGCACAATCGAGTAAAAAAACTGACGCCTCGATTGGAGTAGCAGTAGAGCAATCCGCTTCTGCGCTAAAATTCGCTGTTTCGATCCTCTTAGTGATATTTCTGCTTATAGATAATCTAATAGCTCCGGTCTGGGTGTTGGTTTACGTTTTTGTGTTTCTAAAAACACCCACGTTATATGAGAAAATCCCAAAGTGGGGCAACGTTTTCTAAAAGAGAATACGTTAAAATTCAAACTGGGCATTTTAATTCCTGAGGTAGTGGCGAATGTCGCGAATCCCATGGCCCTGACTATAAGGCAAGGAAAGGTAAAAGCGGCTTTTAGTCGGTACTAGTCAGACATATCCTGTCGCCTCCCCAAGTGGCAAACGACCTATGAGAATGTTCCGCACCACAAAAAAGGAGTTTTGACTCAGCTATCAGTTAGTTACCTTACCATACAAGTATGGAGTGTTAACAAACATGTTAATATAATTATGTATGTTGGTATGTATTGTTGATAATTACAGTAAATTATGTAAATAGGACTTCGATATCTGTCAGAAACTTAGAAACTCGATCTTAGTCTCCTGAGTCAAATGAGTAAGCTTATCAATGAAATTATGATCCCTAATGACACCGGAAGAATGAAGCTGACCTATTATTTGTTTGTGCTTACTTACAACATAATATTCGATTGAAAAGGCATAGACGGATATCATTCATAAATCGTTTTGATAAAGGTTTTTGTTGAACCGACGATATAAATCATTATATTTATATTGATAGAAAACTTTGGTAAGTCTCCTGGACTCTGTGAGAGAGGGATGCCACTATATAACCTGTAGGGCAGCATCCCTCTCTAAACAACAAGCTGGTAGAAGATACTTTGTTATTTTGGTATTCTGTCTGCACTGACTGACTATTATTATGGCATATCAACAAAATTAAATTAATTCAAAAATAAGGAACTTATTATCAAAATTATATATTTTCAAAATACGAATTGTATTTCATTACATATTTCACTAAACCTACTAAACTAATCTAAATCAAAAACCAAATATATACACAATTACTGTTTGATTTGTCTTTCTATAATAATTATAAATGTACTCGTATGTATGACTCGTTTCAAATGGCGGCTTCTTCCATGACTCGTCTTCTTTTTTCGTTGTAGCATTCCTTCTTCACCCATGGTATCTTGTCTTCTACAAAGTATATTATACATTTAAGTTCTACAAATATTGAGACAGTAACGTTTTTCTATGTTTGATTTGTAGTCCTTTTCCTAGTCGTGTAGGTACCTATTACCTCAGCTTAAATACGTAACGTACATACTTTTGGATATATTATTCTATATAGATGCTGTATTTTAGGCTGTGCTTAGGAATAAGATTATGTATATAAGGTATAAAATTAGGACAGTAGGAAAATGTACTGACGAACACAGACACATGTAATATTAATTTAGGCTGATATTTTGAAAGAAAGAAAGAAAACATATTTGTTCCCTCAACCAAGGACACACAGAGACAGATATAAAGTATCACACAATAAAATTAATAAAATAAAACTTTGCTTAAATATCAATTTTAACCTGGCAGCACTGTTCCAATGTCACACAACGTTATGACACTGACAGTGACAACAGAATGCACTTGTAGACATGCTTAAAAATTTAATTTTTAAGCATGTCTACAATAAAATAATATAATAATTATGTCAACAAAGCTAACAGTTTCAAATTTAGATTATAATGGAAGATAATAATAAAGAGATTTTGACACAAATCTAAGTGTAACACGTGACACTTTAATTGCACGTTGAATGCAATAGGTTAAAGCATTAATAAAATTGGTACCATCTAACTAAAGAGTATTTGGACTATACAAGTCATTTATTGCTTCAGTTTTATTGTAAAATTTAATGCATGTTGCAATGCATTAAATTTTCACCGTGTAGGTAAATGGGTCTCTAGTGTCTTCTCAGAGATGAATACTTGCTTCAGTCACGTCTTGGATGGATAACATCAAAATATATATGAATCAGGTACCATTTCGGATATTATATCGGTATTATAATATGACTGATATTATAATACCTTTGGAATATTCAAAGCCCTGAAAGTAGTTGAAACTCTAAAAACCTTGAGTTTTTGACACATATTTTGGGGTATTGATCCACTAAAGATTTATTGTATTTAACTTGTCATGATTTTTTTTTCTTAAAAAAAAAATATCGATGAAATACTTGTTAGAGTCATGAATTGGTGCACTTACCCGATCAACATTGTCGAACGATACGGTGCCGCGGCCCTCGAGGTACTCTTGAAACTGGGAGATCACACAGACCATAGCGTAGATCTGTAAGAAAGTAATAGAATGCAAACCTTATGCAGGAGAATTAAGGTTTATTATAACAATATCTACTTTAGATATCTAATTTTTTATTTCCTAGGCAATAAGAAAAAAAAAATTAGATATACAAAACTCATACCCGGAAACACTCATCTCAGGCCATAAAAATGTATGTCATGTGCGGGAATCGAGTTCACTACCCTTAGCGCGGGAGCTGATTACTCAATAATTGCACCAGTCATTACTTCCTTTCTCTGGATATAACTCTCCAGAATATCCAAGTTTATTACCTCATTTTAATGTGTTTTTTAGGAATGTAGCACGAACTAAATCTGTTATAAGTAGTAAGGAAACATCTAAGCAATTAAATAACGCATCTGAATATTTTGCTGGATCAGTCACATTACGCATACAAGTTACATGGTTTGCAGTTCGCGGATTTGTTCAGTCAGTGCAGTTTGCAGCGAAATTATGATGGCTAACTATTTAGCTCGACTTAGCTCATTCTCTCAATAAAGCACCGCACTGATGGCTTATAGTCGGCTTATAGCTGGCCAACAGTTGATTGTGAGTTCTGTAGGGTATCTAGGTACGTTTTTCTCTCCAAGAAAAAACAATTTTTCTCTCCGTTGTTTGAAAAAATTGTGAGAGTAGGTACACATTGTCTACATTCAATGCTGAGCCGCCTAGAATTGTGAGGTTTTTGTAATGTCGAGTACGATACTGAGTAAGATTAATGACCATTTACTCAGTTTTGCTTTTTGTGTACCTACTGTAGCAAATATGGGTAGAAATCCATAAAATTCTAATTCGAATAAAATTGACTTGGATATTTCATTTTATTTGTGGTTTAGCAAAACTGACAGATAAAATAAATACCGAGTATCAAAACAGGTTAATGCTATCATTTTTAGGTTGTAAGGGATGGCGCTATTTCATGTGTAGAGCGGCATCCCTCTCAATCGTAAATTTGCCAGAACGTGTTATGGCAATCGTTTTGCAATTGATAGAGAATCAGCCTCAGCATTTGATTTAAATAGCATTATGGAAATTTTTACGAAGCAAACTTTTTGCAACTATCCCATTTGTGTTCAATGAAAATTTTGCCTCAGAGTGGAACTTGAGTAACTTATGAAAAGATTTTTCAGCTGCAGACTGCAATATTACAGCTGCAAATTAAAATTACTCGGACTCAATCGAAGTACCAGCACAATTTTTTTAAAAGTGTCTATCATCTAAGAATATCCACGGCGTTACAAAAACATCGTTCACGTTAATTACCGCAACAAAGGTAATTAATAAAGTTTTTTCTCGGTTGCGGCGGTAAAAATAAATTGGAAGAAATAAAATTGGACTCTCCAAAAATATTTTCAGACACTTTGTTATATTTTCATTGATACAGTTAAGCTTCTCTGTAACAACATAGATGTTAAAAATTGGGGTTCGTGGGTAAATATCGAGATATTTTTAAACTTTACTGTTTTAATATTATATAAACATAAATCAATATACTAACAGCTTCATCACTAATCAAATATGTGTGATTGTTCAATAGACCGCACCCGCACGATAATTAATTTGATGTTTCCAACTTTGCAAAGATGAATTGATTAGCGAGAGAAAACTAAAAGATAAATTGATGTGCCTTCGTCATCGTCCAGAGAGCCAAAAAGATACCGAACAACAGATACCTATTTATAATTAAAAGCAACTGCTCGATCCAGATTGATTAATAACCCGTTTCGCCGTTTTTGCGTAACATTTAATAATAAATGAAAGAAACTGACTAGCTTATGGTGGATTAATAGTCTTCCTTGGGGAAAAGTGGTTTAATTCAATAGATAGATTTCTCTTGACAATAAACGATCGGAACTAATTGGGTTTTATAATCACTCACTCTTTGAAGCACAAAACACCCCTAAACATCGACCCATGATAAACCACTTAAAATTTCTTTGAACTGACTACGCTTATGAAAGTTTTTATGAAGTTTCAAAATACACGAAATTTCTTTCAGAAAATATATTGTAAGTAAATTAGCCAAGTGTTTACAGTTTCATAATTAGGTTGGTACTTGTCAGTCTTCACAAACTTAGTATACACAAACCTACCAACTGGTTACGAGCAGTATAATTAAAAACCAACAATTTTACCAACGTAACGCAATTAGAAGGCTAAGTTTATACAAACAACATTTTGAAACTTAGATTCAATTAAATCTCAGAACCCATGTAATCGTTCTGTTTAGAATAAATAACACAAAAGTAAAGTTTCGTTATAAACAAAAACATTTTAAGGGAAAATTTTACTTGTGGACGTAATATTTATATAAGTGCCTACCGTTGGAAATTTTTAAGTTTACTTCTAATGCTTCGGTAAGACAAAAGAATGGGGTTAAATAACTACCCGTTACGTAGTTGTGTAGTAGGTGGACCAACGTGAAGCTCTTAGTAAAGCGATACATTACACGAGGGAGAGTCTATCTATTACACTGCAAAGAAGCAATGTCTGTATTCGGTACTAAAAATAAATAACCATTTAAGGGTGATATCCCGCTTTCCCTTACATTATTTGAACAATAACTTGATATACTCTAAGTTAAAAAAAAACCTGTCTGATCGGCGTATAGGCATCAATCACATCTTCAAATAAAATATTAAGATATATTAAATATTTATAAAAGCAAACATGAAGTTAAAAATTGTGTACTATGCATACTTACATAAATACCATCACGCCTATATTTCCCGAAGGGTTATGCAGAGGCGTACCTACTATAAATGTACACCCACAGTTCGTCGCCTATTGCCCTTAACCGGGCACAAATCCCAAACCCCGAGCTGCCACTGAGAATTGAAAAAGTCAGTAACACTTTTCTCAACCCGGGAATCAAACCCAGGACTTTTAGCGTAGCAGTCGCGCTCAGGATCACTAGGTTAATGAGGCAGTTACCATGTACATATAAGGTATAGAATTGGTTGCTTCAGGCCCGTGTACAATAAAATCCCAACTAACATACAAAAATTAAGTCTTAATAAATTTAAGTCCATTGTTAAACGGAGACTATTTCTCAAAGGATTCTATTCAGTAAGAGATTATTTAGATGATAAAAATGCCTGGGATTGGGCCGCTCTGATGAATGAGGCCATTACACATATTTTTACTGATAATACCTAACTCTGACATATCTGACATTATTATTTTTGATTTGACATTCTTTGACATGTTGCAATTGTTATACAAAATGATGACATTATTGTCAAATTTTACACTTAAATTCTGTAAATAATGCAATTAAATTAACGTTTAAAGGATTTTATGTAAATGTGAGTACGATGTAGGCTACGTCTACTACGTCTTTTAACTTTTAACTGTCTGGTGGCTTCGAGATTTTCTTATGTGGCCAACGCAAATGTTCCGCCGATCTGGTATCGTCGTGTGACAGATTGTTGAGCTCCCTATAATATGGTCGAGCTACACAATGTCTGAAGAATGCGTGCCGTCGGATGGCACTGGTCTACTCAAAGCCGCTATGGATCATTCTTCAAAAGGCCATTTCCGACACTGCCCTGCATTGTAACACTCACATTTTCTTATAGTATTATGTCTGGACTTCAAAAGAGACCATGGTTCTCTGAGTTTGTTTCGGTGTTTCTTCTCAGAGGTCGTCAGCTAATGCCGACGCCATCTAGTACTTAAAAAAAGACATGGAAAAGTATCTTTGAGTGATCCATTTACAGAAATAAATCAATATCAAATATAAATAAATATAAAATATATCAAATATACCGTGGTTCAGGAGCCCAATAACACTAGCACTGGTATATTTCATAGACAAAACTGTCAAAAGTCGACGTACGTACGTTCTGAAGTATGAGTAGGTAGGTACCTAATTGAATAACGATTTTATCACAATACGAGTAATATGGACAGACTCGGGCCCCAGTAGACAAAAACTTTCTTGTACACAACGTTAGTGCTATCAATTATCTGATAGTGTTTAGTCGTGTGTATAGGAGAGCTAGAGCCCAAAAGGGTATTTATTTGAATTGGGTCCATCTTAGACCCTGTTTTTTCTTCCCATTAGACCAGACTAGATCAAACGGATTCAAGTTAGCAATAAAAAAAAACAATGTGCCATTGTCTATTTTATTCTTATTACATTTCATTAATTCAGCAATGTCCGTAAGGACCCCGGAGTAAAAGATTTAGCATTATGAACTTGATAAAAATGGTTGTAGGTATGTACATCCAAATTAATATACCTATACTTATCTAAACTTATACTATGTACTAGCGACCCACCCAGCTGCACACGTTATCTCTTATATAAAAATCTCAAAATGATAGTGACAACCGTATCAAAATCAGTTCCGTGGTTAAGAAGAAATTCTCGGAGAAACAGACAAACGAAAACAGAGACTTTGCTTTATACTATTTTACTACGTGCCTACGTATATAATATTATTTATAATGAAATAAAACTCTCGAAATCCTCGTTGGTAGGTATGGGTTAGAACTGTCTGTGTACCGCCCGCATAATACCCTTGAGCGTAATAAACCATGATTACCTGGGCTTTAACTACCGTCGTATTGAATTCACACTGCAAATCTACTTTTATTTTCCAAAACCTCATTTATTCCTCTAATTCCGATGGTACATTAAATTCACTTCATAAATTCAAGTCAAAGGGACTTTTTTTGGCTTGGCAGTCGAATACGTTAGACTATGATTTTTCGAAATCATGTCTGTATTAATATGAATGATCACTGGCTAAACGTAAAGGAAAAAATCGTCTGCCAACCCGCATTAGGCAAGCGTAGTGGATGAAGACGTTATCGCTCTCAATCTGAGAGGAGACCCGTTCCCAGTAGTGGGACAGTATATGGGTCGATGATGACGATTTCAAACATTTAATTCAAATTTATTGAAAGAAATTACTCATTACTTAGAAATCATAATAAACGGAAAACACTTTACGATGAAGGTAATAAAAACAAGATATTTTATTTCCGGAATGATTTTAATATACTGAGACAAAGACCCTCTTCAAATGGCTTATAAATATATAATCAAAACACTGGAGACATCACATCGTATTTATCTAAACAAATGATTGGGTTTACGTTTTGGGTTTAAAACAAAACAAGGCGTTTGAATAAATCATGAGCGAGAATCCTTCGTCAAAATATTCTTTTTCAATTTCCTTTCTGAGAGAAATAAAACATTTTATTAGTGTTTTTAGTCGCTGCATACTACAGTATGACAGAGTTTACCTACGTGTTTTTCACCCGACCGCGGCAAACGTAATTATAGGTAAGTGTCGTTTATTTGACAACCGATGTTCGGGGAATTATCGAGCAAACTATCCTCGGCCCTCATCACGTACGGGTATTTGCGAACTTATTGAGGAATTAATTTCATATAAAACTAAAATTATTGTGAACAATTGTGTTTCGAATTTTATTTAAATTGCGCTCGATGTGGTCGTTTGCCGCTGTCCCTGTGGCATTCACATAATGAAACGCGACAAAAATATAAATACATTTTTAACGACCACCTGTTTAGTTGTTTACCTTCATGTTACCTATATATTTCGGAATTATCCGTACCTTGCTACTTTGTTGTTTTAGATCCCCGTGTGAGATAACCGTGTGGTTACATCTAAGGGTCGAGAATCCCATCCCATCATATCGAGAAGTATGTAGCGTGTAGGTATGTGTTAGTGTGTATTTTAAAAAAGCTCTATTGCAATCTATTGGGCTAACCTTCGGTTATAATTAGGTATCAAGTGCAAGTTGATATTTTTTAAATTCCACTAACTAAAATAAGCATGTATACATTACATTACATTACATAGAGTAAATTACGTCAGTTATCTGAAAAAATAAATTTGTCCTTTGAATCTTTCTCCGCTAAGTACCTACTTATCTATCTCCTATTTTTTTAATAAGTACCTAATTTAGTTTTATATTTTTGTTTATCCGTATTTCTATAACGTAAAGAAACTTCCAAAACGACCTTAGACTTTGCAAGAAGTCTGGAGTCTACCATGAGTTCAACTTCAAAACTAAGCTGCCAATTAAGTTTTCAGAGCAAAATCTGCAACTCAGTTGAACTCAACAATGTCAACTGAATTGTTTACGATAAAAATAAGTACCTACCTACTCAATTTTCTTTCGATTAGATTTTATGGGATGGTTCCATCTCGGGAACAATCCAATAGAGTCGTCAACATGAAATTATGTGCGAACATTTACATGAAAATCTAGGTAGATATAAGTACAGCTATTAACTTCACCTTTTATGATATCAGTGAAAAGAAAACCGGATAAGTGTGAGTCAGACTCGTGCACCAAGGCTTCCGTACAAAATTGCTTCTTGTACCAATATCATTAACATAATGAAGTTCATAATCTATGAAAGCACCGAACAATCGAAGTATGAGGCGTAAATAGTCGAATTTTTTGTTTAGTTGACGTAGAATCTTGTTTTTTACAGATCTAAGGGGCCTTCGATTTTCTTTGTTATTAATTTCACGATACCTTAAGCCGTTCCTGAGGAAATGTTCTTGAAAGACAGACGGACAACTAAGTTATCCTAAGGTTCCTTGTATTCTTTGAGGTACGGATCCCTAAAAATAAAAAATCTAACGCTAAACGCGATAAATTTTTAATGAGTCCCTATCTGTGGTTAGCCGAAGGGTATCGTAAAAAAATATTGTGTGCAATTTCGTTTTTCCATCCATACATACATAATAATATATACATGAAATGAAAACCCGGTTGACAATGTTGGTACAAACTTTCGAGGTCCAATTACAAAAGGTCGATAGAATGAGAATTTCTGAAATTTAACATAACAAATGAAACTTTTAATGTGACCTAAATAATTCCTTTGTTAAGTTTGAAGTGTGTGGATGTATGTAGGTATTTTACTTAATGATGCTTCAATTTTTGACAGATTATTATTACTCACTAGTGTTTGCCTGCGGTTTCATTCAAATCCCAAAAGACGGCATCTTATTCTGGCATAGATCTTGAGAAGGACATGCAAAGAAAGAAAGAAACAGAAAGAATAAATTTTACTTTCTTTCTTTCTATGTCCTTCGCAAATGTCTAATCTATATACCAAGGTACCAATAAATAGATATACGGAGTAACTTTCACATCAAAATAATTCTAACTGATGTCTGTAATTACCTAAGAGATATTTAAGAAAAAATAATACCCTTGAGCCAAAACGTTTAGATTTTTTGTTTGTCTGTATTTTTGTACGCGCATCACGAAAAAACACAACACAAAACGATTGTCACGGAAGCTGTTTTTGCTAAAGGTCCAACTTTAAAAATTTGATGCACATTTCATCTTTTAGGATGTGAGTTAAACCGCGGGCACAGATAGACACAACTGTAGGTAAGATTTATAAATCAGTGGGAAAGATTAAGTTAAAAATCTTCTAGAATTACAGCACCATGCTATATTATATGTTAGAATAAATAATTTGAGGCGTCCTTATCCCGAGTGGATAAGGCTAATACCAAAGCTGTAAGTTGCAAGCTGCAAGAAAGGTTTGCCGTTGGCATGTCATGTCAGACAAATTACATTGCGTTCATTGATTAGGATTGGGTGATACAAAACGTATATAGATATTGAAATTATATATTGTATTAATATCGTATATCTATATATCGATCTTTGTAATATCTATATATCAAGCAAATCACTATATCCGTAATACGTCTAACGATTTACGATATTGAGCCACGATATTTTAATAAGTTTATACTGTTCCCGTGCTCTGTGATCATTTAAATCTGTGATCAAATAAAGGTATTTATGTTTTAAAACGAATCGTCGAATTCGTCACAAAAGGTAAAATAATAAAAAATAATAATGTAGCCAGTCCTAAGTATGGGTAAAGTATGAAGGAAAGTTTATCAGATTATTGTAATGGCGTCTACTATATTATATATTCCGCAATATTTATAAAAGATTTGTTTAGGACACAAAAATATATGCTAAAAGTACAAAGTACCTATTCGGTATTGAAATATCTAAATCATAACCATATTGAGTGATATAAACAATATTTATAGATTCATAAAATATATAGTTTCGGTATCCGATATCGCATGTCAGTATAAAGTATCGATTTGATATTTACAAATACCTATTTCACCCACCCCTATTATTAATCCTCCTCAGTGTGCTAGGGATGTATACAACATCACACCTATGTATAACTTGAAAGGCAGAGATGTAGGCACTTAAGTATACCTTCAATTCGCCACTATATTTAGATTCCATGGAATAGCGGGCTGCGGGCAAGCCTATTACCATTAACCGGGCACAGATTCAAATTCCGAGCAGCTACTGAAAATTTCATAAAAACCCATTAGTTAACAGTTTGCTTGATCTGGGAATCGAATCCAACGCCTCTAGCGTAGCAGTCGTTTTTACAAACACTAGACTAACGGAGCAGTCATAATTAGTATATATTGATCAATTATTATAATATTCTAAGATTACTCTTAACGAGTATCACAAAAATCGAACAGTTAATCTTGCGTCTCTGTCCCCCGGGAGATACTCCAGATCGTTTGCCACACATATATGTACCTATATTATATAAGTATATTTATTTCAAACGGAAGGTTTCATTTTACGTATACACGTGTACCTATTCAGAATAGACCAGATTCAACAAAGACAGGGCAAATATCGATGCTTATGTTAGCTAAACAATCAGGGCTGAAGTATTTCACTTTCAGTTTCCTTACCCTTAATATTTTGAAAATAGAAGAGTAAAAGAAATGGGTTGCACTATAACCTAACCAGATTATACCTAGTAAAATTTTTACCTTAAAAAATTTCTTAAGAGAATCGAAACCATAATTACCTACATGAAACATTCGAGACACAGTGTATGTCTGAATTTTTCATTTTATAGAAAATTGACACGAGAAATAACCTAAACTATTGTAACCAATACATACATTGATATACAAAACAAATGAAAGGACACAATTATAACAGTTTAAAAAACCGACAACAGGGAAACGCTTTATAATTATTAATATAATTAAGTATACATTTACAATTATATTTCTATATATATAAAACTCAAAGGTGACTGACTGACTGACATAGTGATCTATCAACGCACAGCCCGAACCACTGGAGGAATCGGGCTGAAATTTGGCATGCAGGTAGATGTTATGACGTAGGCATCCGCTAAGAAAGGATTTTGATAAATTCTACCTCCAAGGGGATAAAATAGGGGATGAAAGTTTGTATGAAACTTTGTCAATTTTAAACCGATCGGGCCTCAGCCCCATATGCATGCAAAGTCTCAACTTTGCATGCATATGCATGCAAAGTCTCAACTTTGCATGCATATAGCTACTATGACGTAGGCATCCCCTAAGAAAGGATTTTGATAAATTCCACCCCTAAGGGGATATAATAAGGGATGGATTTTGATAAATTCCATCCCTAAGGGGATAAAATAGTGGATAAAAGTTTGTATACATTTTCTTAGATTTTCGACTGATTGAACTGAAATTAAAGATTGGAGCTACTATAATGAAAACGTCCGCTTAAATAGGATTTTGATAAATTCAACCCCCATGGGGATAAAATAAGGGATGATGGAGGATGTAAATGTTATAGTTTGAACTATTAGTACCTAATGGAACGAATAAATTAAGACGAACAAAATATTAATAATAATACTTCTTAACGCGAGCGAAGCCGCGGGCAAAATAATTAATAAATTTCGACGTATGTAGAGGTGAAATAGGGGATGAAAGTTCATATGGAACAAAGTAACTATTCCACGCGGACGAAGTCGCGGGCAAAAAGCTAGTTAATAATTATAAAGATATTGTTTATCATCAGCGTTAAATTTGAGCATTTGCTCAAATTATATCAAGTACAACCTACGGTAGGTATCTACTATTTATATTTATATATGAGTAGAACAATGCATCCTAAATTAGGCCACGTGAGGGCCACGTAAACTTACTGATGTCAATCATCATGACAGATGATTGCTTATCAAATAGTCCATGTCTAATGTGACAAACAGTACTCAATATGTAGCCTATAGTACTAATATCTATCTATCTATCTATACTTATAATAAATCTGTAGAGAGGTCAATTCTGTACATGAAATATATTTCCAAAATAACTATCAGCGGGTGATTAGTGATCGATACTGACGCCAAAAATGCAATCAGTAAAATTTTTGTCTGTCTGTCTGTCTGTCTGTCTGTCTGTCTGTCTGTCTGTCTGTCTGTCTGTCTGTCTGTATGTTCGTTATAGAAACAAAAACCACTCGACGGATTTCAACGAAACTTGGTACAATTGTTCTTCATACTCCTGGGCAGGTTATAGTATACTTTTCATCACGCTACGATCAATAGGAGCAGAGCAGTGAAGGGAAATGTTGGGAAAACAGGAGAACTTACTCCATTTTTTAAGCTTCCGTCGTGTGTGCAGCCTTAATGGTTAAAGCTACACAGAAATCATGTATGACGGAAATGTTCTCCTTAAAATTATATAAAAAATATTCCACGACAGCAAATGTCTATCTTTTATGGTTGACTCACAATAACACGTGTAACTCCCGATAGCTTAGCAGTTCGGAGCTTTCTGATTATATTTGTCTACTCTTACGTTAGGTGACTGACTGACTGACATAGTGATCTATCAACGCACAGCCCAAACCACAGGTTATACTTACACTTGCACAGGGTATACTTTTCATCACGCTTTTCATTATTCACGCAGTGAAGGGAAATGTTGGGAAAATGAGTGATTCATGGGAAAGGTTTCAAGCTATAAAACATCACGCTACAACCCTTAGGAACGGGGCAACGCAGGTGAAACCACGGGCGAAGAACTAGGGAACAAAGTAACTATTCCACGCGGACGAAGTCGCTGGCAAAAGCTAGTATTAAATAAAAATGAATGAATGTTTGTTTGTCCTCTATGGATTGCTAAACTATTCATCCTATTGCGAATTAATTTTGGTGAGTACTTCTGTGCATGCCTGGGTAGGTTTATGACGAAATAAAATGAAAAAAAGAGACGTTGCCACGCATGTCGGGGAACAGCTAGTATTAAACGTGAATAACGGTAGATTAACGGTATCGGAATCCGAATAATAACAGAATTTGATTAAATTGTGTTTGAATTACGATATATTTCGGTATTAAGTTTTTTAAGAAAAATTCGGTCCGCCGGACCCAAACATTTCAAATATGCATCTACAATTATTGCAACTTATAAAGTCAAAATGTTTTTTCAGTACTGGGTATGGACCTAATAGAATATAAATATCATATTACCATAACCGCAGTCTCGTGCTATCAACAATTCTGCCGTGACGGGAGACAGGCGTGAAAATATCTATGTAGGGGTGCATCCAAACATAATTTTGATACAACTTATGATAGGTTGCGGTCCTATTGGTCATATTATTGCTTTTAATTTCACCTAGATGTTTTCTATAGTACTCAATAACTCAACTAACTAATGATAGATGTTGCTACACTATTGTTTGGATTTTATAAGACCTGCAATTTTTAAGTAAACCATTTAGTGTCCCATTAATAAGTTGCGGAGCACACAGTCTATAGAAATTTAAATCATTTGCCGCATGTATGAAAGATCGTATCATTAGGACAAAGTTTGTATGAAAAATTGTAAAATCGGAAAAATCGGAGGATGGAAAAATGTTATAGCAAAAGCTGCACGTGGGGCATTTAGATAAATATAAGATGAGTTAATAATAGGTATGTATACATTTTTGCTGTACCCTGCAAAAAAGGCTTAAAAATGCTTGACATAGTATAAAATATAACTATACAACGTAGCATCATTGTAAGTTAGTTTAATTCAAAAACGATTTAGGCATAATTACGACAGAATTTTACACGTATTACAAGAATTAAATCACTATCGTCTGAAGGTTATTTACTATACCTTCCCTTAAAACCTCTCTTCGCCTGTAATTTGTCAAGGACAATATAGGGTCTCACTATAATGGGTGTAAGCCTATTGCCGTTTATCGGTAACAATTCAATTTCGGTCTATAATGGACATAAAGTTCCAATTATTCCATTTGCGACTTAGAGGATCAAGCTACGATAGTGATCTAAAGCGGGGTTATCTATACCGTACCCTACTGGTTTATATTAAATCCAAGGAGAGTAAAATAGGCCTTCTTTAATCTTCCTAACCTTTTCCCGACTACGGTGGTGTCGGATTCCAGTCTAACTAAATGTGGTTGTATATCAATATTTTACACGAAGCGCCTGCCATCAGACCTCCACCAACCCTACTTTGCTATCCTGAGGAAAGATGGTTGTCAGGCTTTTTGGGCGTCTGATTAATGATTGTTATAGGTGTTTATAAGACAGCTGGCGGCTTTACGTGCTCTCCAAGGCATGTGTTAATAATAGTCACCTTTGCAGATCGTCACCGATCAAGACTCACGGGCCTCTTTATGTCCCTTTAAAGTATACCATCCATGCCATGGGTGTGATTAGTGTAGGACTGGGCATAATGGCACAAGTAAGTAGGTAAATAAAGACCTAGATCCAGGCTGTGGAGTGGAGTGAAGTGTGTATTCAAAGTTATTATAGTATAGTTTATTTGTCTATTTGTTTTAACGCCTAAACCAAATATGAATTTTGGTATACTTAGAGATAGATTAGACTGTCATAGGCTACCATATCCATATCTCAAAATGTCCTTTCTGTTGCAAGTTAACCCGCGAGCAACAGTTAGTTCTGTAGAGTACGAGTAGGTACTCGTATATTAGCAGTCACAATAATTCATAATTAATTTTACCGCAACTAAATGAGGAAAGCGCAATTGAGAAACTCCAAACTTTCTCAATCTAAACAACAACTGGGCACAATGAAGAGTTGTGGTTTTAAAAAGATTAAGGTAACACCGAGTTAACTGGAAAGTTTGAATATTTGTTAAAAAGATGCTTGCTATTCAGTTCATCATAATTTTGTTTCAGGAAAATGCACCTTATGTACATATTCTTTCTAAATCAAGTGTGGCATAGTGTTCATTTTTAAAATAGATCGAAACTCAAGCAATAGGAAATTTGCTCATAAGTAAGATTAGTTACGTTTATTGAAATTTCTAACATTTCTTCCTATACAACTCAAAGTGTAGTAGCAACTAAATTGTCTGATTGACCATCTATTCTAAAGCTTTAGTAGGATCAAATAAAGAACACTTTTAGTTAGACTTCACTTTATTAAATTTGAGTTGCTCATTTTGTGATATTAATTCTACTGCTACCTATTTTGTATACCAATAATAGCTGACCCCGTAAATGAACCACAGATTCCATGATTCTTGGTACTTTGAAAAGCAAATAAGTACATCTGCGGGTATGTTTAATATTCCACAAGTTAACAATGGAATGGTCCCTTTTTAATATTTCCTACTGAATCTATATTCCGTTGCGTTATTAATGCTGCCAACCATTGTTGACTTTATTGAATCGTAAAAATGTTTTAAGTGCACGGCGTTTTTATACTATTTTTATTTCACATTAAATATTAAGTTATTGCGTACCTATTATTTAAGAATCATCACGTACATAGGCACCTATCTACTGACTGTAGGCAATTTTTATGTTTTCTTTTGCGGTATTATTTTGCCTAAAGGTATTTATTTGCGTCTCGACGTAGGTAGGTACGTTGCCGTAGCGTAAATATGAGCGGAGCATAACCTACCTAAGGTTATGCTCCGCTCATATTTACGCTTAAAAGAAACAAGTTCAATAAGCGTTGACGACCGTGTTTGTATTAACTGTAGTGATTGAGCAATCGAAGGCTTCCACCTTCGATTTCCTGCACATTTTGTTTGACGTAGGTACCGTATCTATATACGTGTGAACACAGTACATAATAAAAATACTGTTACATACGTTATGCATTACATAACATAATCAACCCATTATACTGTCCTGGGCACGGGTCTCCTCTCAGAATCAGAGGGATTAGGCTAGAGTCCACCACGCTGGCCTAGTGCGGGTTGGCAGACTTCACACGCCATCGAGAAAATCTCTCACGCATGCAGGTTTCCTCACGATGTTTTCCTTCACCGTTTAAGCGCACGATAATTAACTGTTTAATACGCACATGACTTCGAAAAGTCAGAGGTGCGTCCCTTGGGTTCGAACTCGAGACCTTTGACTTGACAGTCCAACGGTTATACCACTAGGCTATCACTGCTTCTCGTTATACATTATCTCAAAGTCAAAGTCGTGGCTAAAGTCTATATACTTTGGTATTGTGCTTAATATATGTAACTATACTCGAATAGACTGAGCTAAATTCGTTTTCGCTTCATGTCGAGTAACTCAAGCGTAAATGTTTACCAATAAATATTTTCGAGTAGATATATTATGGCTACGATAGCAGAATGTTCCGTATCAAGTGATTTGAATTTCACTTGCCCGACGTCGCTCAAGGGTTCTTTATTTCAGTTTTCAGCAGCAAAGCTTAGCATAAATTAAAGATGGGGTGTTGCTTTTTGAAGGACGCTCCTAGATATGGCGGGCTGTAGATTTACGGTATTTAGTTATCTCTCCTTAATTAAATTGGTTTATCGGTGGTAGCCATTAAATATTAAGGTGGATTCATGGATAATTCTTAAGTACCTAGTTAGCGGTGAAATGACGAGGGTAAGGTTACATACCCTTGTCATTTCCACCGGAATTTTTGTACATCCTAAGGCTGTCGTGAAATTGTTATTTATATATTAAATAACCTTGCGTATGACAACTCAGTTAAGTGCCCCCAAGACAAAGGTGTATTATTGTTGGTGTTAATACACCATGACTATTAAAAAAAAAATGGCTGCTGACAAATATTTTTAGCGTGTTAAAATCCCCTTGTACGTACTGGAGTCTTTCAAAATACATGTTAATACCTAATATTATTTGCGATAGATGTTTTAAGATGAGCACCAGATGGTAACTTAAAATATTTTCTGGGAAAAACTGAGATTCTACAGTTTCCTGTATATTGTATGGTATCGTACCTAATATCTACTATAACACCGCTAAAAATTGTTCATGTAAATTTGCGAGTGGGTCTGTCAGGAACCATCACTCATTCGCACGCCGCCACATTAATCTATACGAGTTCGTTAGTCGTCAGTTTTACCATGTACAAAGTAACGGTATATATTTTCTTTTAGAAAAATAATGACTCTGCTCTTGTATTGGAAAAGCAGTGATAGCCTAGTGGTATGACCGTTGGACTGCCAAGTCAAAGGTCTCGAGTTCGAACCCAAGGCACGCACCTCTGACTTTTCGAAGTCATGTACGTATTAATAGTTAATTATCACGCGCTTAAACGGTGAAGGAAAACATCGTGAGGAAACCTGCATGCCTGAGAGATTTTCTCGATGGCGTGTGAAGTCTGCCAACCCGCACTAGGCCAGCGTGGTGGACTATAGCCTAATCCCTCTCATTCTGAGAGGAGACCCGTGCCCAGCAGTGGGACAATATAATGGGTTGATTATGTCTTGTATTGGAATAAAACTAATTGGTCTGAACTAACTATCTCATTAGCTTAGTAGCAGTAAGCGCGACAGCTACACTAGAGGTCGTGGGATCGTTTTTTTTATTTATGGGATAGGAGAGCAAACGAGCGGACGGATCGCCTGATGGTAAGCGATTAACGCCGCCCATAAACATTCGCAACACCAGAGGAGCGAGTTGACAGCCTTTTAAAAGTGGATTGGGCCTCCGGTAACCTCACTCACTCAGCGAAACACAACGTAAGCGTTGTTTGGCGTCGGTTTTCTTGGAGGCCGTGGTATCACTCCGGACGAGCCGGGCCATTCGTGCCGAAGCATGGCTCTCCCACGTGATTTTTAGATTTAACATGTTATTCAGTTTTTCTATAAAATTCTCAATAGCAGGGGCGTTTTTATTTCTGGCAATAGACTCGCTCCCCATTACATGGATCATGGATCAAGACATAGGTACTGGTGGTGGGTGTACATTACTACACCTCTACTTAACTCTTCAGGGACTACAGGCGTGATGGTATGTGGCTAGACTGCTAGATCACAATATTAGACCAATATATGACACTGCGGTAGCTATTCCGGGTCTCCTGCTACCCTGAAAGAGGTAATACTGTTAGCTTTTATTGGCTAACTCTTGACAGAATTTTGTCGTCATATTATATAGTCAAGAGCAACAAGAGCCAATCGTCGACAAAATTTATCTGGCGCGGAATGTCAACCGTATGACTCTAGATGCCTATTACCTATGTACTTACGATCCCCTCCGGAAATAAATATATCATTTTAATTTTATTAGTTCGCTCCAAAGGTATTTGCCACCTGCCGAATTTAAGCGACCATTTGTTACATAAATAGTATAGTTTTCTACATAAATTTGCATAATTTATTTAGGAAGTTGAATAACTTCCTATTCACGCTGCACCGAGTATATAGTTGATAAACAAGTATGTCAATACGACTCACAGGGCTTAAAATCAGCCTGCTTATAATCGGCGTCTGCCTATGCGCTAAGAGTGAACTATCCGTATTTTTTTTTTATAAATAACTTTATTCCATCAAGCCTTGAAGTCCCCGAAAGGTGAGGTTAAGTGTGATTAGGAATTTCATAGAAAAACCTAATCACACTTTGCTCGATCTGGGCATCGAACCCAGGACCTCTAGCGTAGCAGTTGCGCTCAGGACCACTAAGTTAATGAGGCAGTTTTAATTACGAGGCGTATTTAACTACGTATTTAAAATAGTAGGTACTTACATATCACCTACGATACTGTTGTTTAAATTGGCAAGAAAGAGGTTCGTAGCCTTTTCTGAAATAGACTGTCACAACCAGTTATTCTCTTTACATTTTGGTTTTCAGATTTGGAAATTATAGAACAGCGTGGTGCTGACGTCTCTCATGTAAATAATACCCTTTCTAAGCCTTGAAGTTGAACAAATTGAACATAGAATTGGCTTTAGAAAGTCTACAAAGCATTGTGTTTCTCTACGGACTTCACTTTAGTTAACAATGTAAACATACTAGTAATGAGGGCTTATTTTGGTGTTTCATCTATTCACTGGCGAATTCAACTCCTTTGATACAATTACAACTAGACACTTTATTAAAAATAAAAAGCAAAATAATAAGTATCTAATTTTATTAGTAAGTACTAATAAAATTATTCAAAAGAAAATGCTGTATGTGGTGTTTTTTTAACAGGTACTTACCTACTTGAGCTCTGATGTTGACTATTGACGATGACTATTTACTACCACATGGCTCGTCAGCTCGCTCTCCGTACCTAGTATTTAAATACATATAAAGAAATAACCTATAGAAAACCGTGTCACTGATATTAATTAATGTCACTGGAGTCGTTGTTAGCACTCTTGTTGCATCGAAGCGGACTGATGATGATAGATTTGTGACGGTGCAAAGGAGGAAGCGTCGTCAGCGAGCCAACAAGAACAGATGCGGCACGGCTCCTGCGGAGCCCAAGCCCACCATACGGGCCGCGATATCGAACACGCCTGTGTACTATTCCCGCTTACATTATACCACTAAGGCGGAGGAGGACATTGTGGAGTACATGCGCCAAAGGCTCAATGGATCGCCGAGAGTGCAGCTCCTGGAATCGCGCCGCAACGTCAACTACAAGGCGTTTGTTGTGCGAGTTCCAACACTTCCAACTACCTACATAGTTTTCTGCACCTCGTCATGAAAGAGGACTATTGGCCGCAAGGAGTGGTGTTCCGTCGCTTCCGCGAACAAGCACCACCAGAATGCACAATAACGTAGTGATAGTGAAGTGTTTATTACTAACATAATATGTAGTTTAAATTTTATACTAACCTGAAGTGTAATATCTATTTAAATAAAACAAAGTCGGGTTTGTTACAACACTTATAATTGTAGAAATTCTGGACCGATTTTCATGGATTTTGATATGTTGGATTTGTCTCCATCCCGAATAGCAGAATAACTATACGAAAAAATTCACGAAAAATAATAATATGAAGAAAATTTATTTTCTCATACATTTTGTATCGGGAACAGATTGACAGAAATAAAACACGGACTCAAATGAACATGGCGTTGTTTTCTGTGAGGTTTTCTGTTTCGGTAAGGCCAGTAGATGGCGTTCTGTTCATTGTAAGCTGCTGGTGTGATTTTGTTATTTTTTTGTATATTATTATACTCGTACGAGTATATGGTGCTCTGGATGGTTAAATTCACAATTTGAGCCGGTTTGAGCAATCGGATTTCGTGATTTTTTTTATATACAGGGCAAGATATTGGAATGGGAGTGAATGATTGAGGTGACGGCTAATAGGGATGAATGAATGGCAGATCGTCCACCAGAGAACATGGCAGTGGTAATTGCGACATTAACTATACAATTTTCACCAGTGAGCTCGAAAACTTTTGCTTAAAATTCGCTATTATAGTTAAAATTTGTGTAGGTAAATTGCTTTTGCTATCGTAATTTTTTAATAGTTAATGGCTCAATTACTACTGTCATAAATCTAGAATGTGCTATTATAGATCTATAAATTGCGAAAAACTAATTGAAATTCGATGCGAAATAAACATTTTTAAACCGAAACCAAAATTTGAATTTATCGGGTTTAGGTACTTAATCATCATTTAGGTTTACATTATTAAAGCACCGTGAAAATTACTTCGTTAACAAAAATATTAATATTTAATCATAAAAGTAAATATTCAAAACTGCAATCAGATTCCGGATTTATACGCCTCCATTGTTATGTGACGTCAGTTTCCGTAAAAACAGTCACTCTTTTATCGTTTTTTAAATTTATTGATTGTTTTATCCAGTCAAATAATAATATTTTTAAGTTTTATAACTAATTCGAACATGGGAGAGGACTGAAATCAATTTTATACCTCGTAATTACAAATCTAAATGTTTACGGTGACGTCAAAACGTGTACTTTGATCCGTTTTGATCTGTTAAATTTGCCCGCGCACTTTTTCTACTTTAAAATAATTAAAATCTTGCTGAAAAGGCGATTAACTAACAAAATTATGGCATGGACATCATTCATGACTCATATTTGAATCTTATGCATATTGGGATACTGAATGTAGGAAACACTGAATATCTAGACATTCGAATAATAATAGTTATGTAATTAAATATAGATTAAAAAAAAATGTTATGAATATTTATACACAGGTCGAATCCAGTTGAAGTGGCACTGTTCCGATATCTTAAAGGGTACAATAATACCCTGAAAGCCGCTGGAATAAATGAGTTTTCTACTGTATAAAAAAAAATAGGTAGGAAAATTTTATGAAGATGGATAATACAAAATTTCGGGTTTAAATCCAAAACTAAATCTTAAGACATGGAGTGTCTGTTAAGTCTTATGGAAATGATAGGTTTATATTTTGTAATGAAAAATGACGCCGATACGTGTATTGAAATTAGTAGCTGATGCTGCATATCTCGAATAAAATATATTTTTAAAATTTTATGATAAGTACCTGTAAGTTTTCTGCAAGATGGCTATTTGCGTCAGTAAACCACAACTTTTGAGAAAAACTAAGCGCAATGTTTGCATTGTTACTTAAACATATGACGAGCCCCAATACTATTTGTCCCAAATGTGAAGGAATGTGTTGATGAACAAGGATTTATGTCAAATTAAACAGTGGATAGTTTCCCAAAGTTGGCAATAAATAATTGAGTCATGCGTTTAAGATCAACATTTTCGTTCAAGAAGATCAACAGTTCGTTTAAAAATATTAAAACACAAATAATCCATAACTTTCAAAAAATATTTTTAGGCGACCCTCTATAGAATTGCCATCATGTTCCCGAAGCGATAGTTACGTATCGGGACCATATCGGCGCGCGGCATCTGAAATGCTCCAATCTGTCTGTTATGACGGCATATGCAATGACATTATATAAACAACCGCTCGCTACAAGTGATACCCGCACGGCGGACAACCCGCCTCTTTGTTATTAGTCCAGCCCGATTCACGGAAGCTATTTTAAATACTACAAGCAATTATTGATTTAAGTAGGTATACATATATGAATAGACAGAGACTTAATTCATCATATAATGATGATCGAACTTCACACGTCAATTTGTCTTAAAGATGCATGCACCATGCGATAATCAGAGGGAGAGCTTTTACTCAGTAGTAGTCGTCTTTTGGCTAAAATGATAGATTATTATCACCATTATCAATTCATCATCATATTAGCTATAATAAATCAACGGGAAAACGGAAATAATAATGGCTGTGAACGTGAGTGTACCTACCATCAGTGCGCCTCATCCTAACCCTTCGGGAATTATACAAATGCTTAATTGCTTGTGCATTAATTTTTGTCTTGCATCTTGTTTTTAATTTCTACGAAGGGAAGCTACATCTGAATTATTTACCTACAAAGTATTTTCTCGGAATTTGGATTTGTGCCCGGTTATCAACCGGACAATAGGCTCGCCTTCTTATTAAATGGAACCTAAAATTTAGTGGTGGGCGATTATGAATGATTTGTTTAATCGAATTACTTTTTATTACTAATGTTGATAATCGACTATGAAATTAGTAACTAATGTATTTTCATAATCTAATGACGATCGAATTTTTACGTGGGAGAGCCAAGCTTCGGCACGAATGGGCCGGCTCGACCGGAGTGATACCACGGCCTCACAGAAGACCGGCGTTAAACATCACTTGCGTTGTGTTTCGCCGAGTGAGTGAGGTTACCGGAGGCCCAATATCATTTTAAAAGGCGGGCAACGCTTTGTAACTCCTCTGGTGTTGCGATCAGGCGATCTGGGCGCTCGTTTGCCCTCCTATCCCATAAAAAAAAACGTTCTAATTGTACTACTAATCCTGTTGTAAAAAAGACCAATGCCTAGAGGATCGCTCGTTCGTACATGATTACCTACCTATAAGGCTGAAACTGTAGGTACATTTGTATTCCAGAAAATAATAGTAGTAGTATTTATTATATGAATATGATAGAATATTTTTTCATCATAAAAAGAATTACCATATACTTATTTCATTATTTATTTCTGTACCTAAATCCAACACTCACCATGAAAACAACATTTTTAAAGTGATATTGACTAATCTGCTGCATCGACTTGCGACCGCGACTACTAACTAAATTAGTAATTACTAATCTGTATAATCGAGATATCTCGGGACATCTTCATAATCGAATGATTTCATTAGTATATCTCATAATCGCCCACCGCTATAAACATACCAGCGAACGGTGTACGTAAATAGATACGTTTTTACCCTAGCTTTCGGGGAATACAAGCTTGAAATTTGATATGTCGTATGTTGAATAAGTAGGTATAGTCATTTTACAAGCACTTTTTAGAATAAATTTAAATAATACACGTGTCATATTATACTAGTAACTGTCAGATAACGATGAACATTCGTAACTCTTTCTGTGATAGACGCTAACGCTATGTAAGCACTTCTCATCTCCGTTAGGAAATGTTGCTATTATATGTGACGAGATTGTGTGAGGTAGGTATGTCATTAGCCATACGACTTATAAAATGTGAAACAACTTTGTTTGCCCTTGTTTACATTTTTGTATTTTGTATTAATGACAAGTCTTTTCTAACGAGATGGACAGACTTCCTGGTGACGGTCGCTGGGAGTCGCTGGATGCAAGTGCGTATTACTGGGGCCGTATTAAAACGTGTTAACGCCATCATTTTTTGGTTGTGAGAAAGAGATGCCGCTCTACATATTATATAGCTTCATCTCTTTCTTACAACGTAAAAATTATGGCGTTAACACGTTATAATATGGCCCCCGGTCTTTGTGGAAATCAATGCGGGCGGGAGGCTTTTGTTCAACAGTGTGACTAAACTGATGGATGGATGGATGGCAAAAGGATAATTAAACATCTTAATGCGATTATATATATATATTATTTATTATTATTATATCTTTATATATATAATTCTTCTGTGAGTGTGTATGTGACTGAACTTCTCTCAAACGACTGGACCGATTTTGATGAAATGTTTTGTGTGTGTTCAAGGGGATCTGGGAATGGTTTAGATTCACAATTGGACCCGGTAGGTGGCGCTGCAATCGAGTTTTGGGTTATTTTCAGGGCAGGACAACGTCTGCTGGGTCCACTAGTTATATTATACTGGATGACCTTTTTTACCGTCTTGATAATAATAAGATGTGTTATGTTTATGGAATAGAATGTAGGGACGTTAATATTTGTGTACTAGCATTTCAATTATTAAAGTTCAGAAAATCCTAGAAAATACATAAAAAGAAAGTATGCTACACGGCGCGTGCGTAATAGTAAAATAGGGGCGTACACTACCTATGCCACGTTTGCGCATGAATGAAAAGTGCGAGTGAAATAGCGTACCTAAGTACCCACGCACATCTGTACAGTACGCTACGTAGGCAGCGTAGGTATTAGTATTAGTAGAGATTTCGATCTTTCCTTCACACTTTTAAGGGCTTAAGACCTTCTAACATGCTGTAGTTGTTACATGCTAAACATTATCATTAGTTAATTTATCGGAATGAATAAAGTAGTAGGTACACGTATGGTTAAACTACAAACTACAACATACTTGGCGTATTTAAAAGATTGAAATCAACTTATTTATAAATTACACTAATTAATTACAAAATAATTAAAATGTACCTTTTAGCGATATCGCAGTAATTGTTCAAAATGTCCACCGTTTCTCTCTAAACACAAACTAGCACGTCTTTGTATAGCATTTTTCAAATTACGGAGCGTGTCTCTATCACTTTTTAAAATATCAAAAGCGTCAATTATGCGCTGTTTTAAATCACTAACACTACGAGCTTCTTCAGTGTACACCAAGCGTTTTAATTCGGCCCACAAATAAAAGTCTAACGGTGTTAGATCTGGCGATCTGGCCGGCCAATTCACAGGGCCCCCGCGACCTATCCACCTGCCACTGAACTCCCTATCTAAATAGTCTCGCACCGATCTTTCGTAATGGGCTGGACAGCCGTCGTGCTGGAAGTACATTCCTTGCAAATAATTAAGAGGAACGTCTTCTAACATTGTGTCGATGACGGAACGTATCATTTGTAGATATGTAATTCCTGTCAAACGACCTTCGATCCATATTGGACCAATGATTCGGTCATTTATGATTGCAGCCCATACGTTTACACTAAATCTAATTTGATGGGAATGTTCATTGATTTTATGTGGATTTCTAAAACTCCACCAGTGCTCGTTATGTACGTTGTAAATCCCAACGCGTGTGAATATGGATTCATCACTCCACAGGATATTATCTTGAGCATGCCCCTGCAGCCAGCGACAAAACTCCATGCGAGGTCTGGGGTCCGGCGCATGCAACGCTTGAACGCGAGTGAAGTGGTATGGATGCATATTCATCGAATTGAGCAGCTTCCACACCGCATATTGGCTTACACCAAATCTTCGAGCCGCTTGCCGAGTAGGTACTCCTTCTTGGGTGACGTTCGAAATATGCTAAAATATCGTTTTCCGTATGATTAGACAAAGGTGGCCGACCTCTGCCTCTGCCGTGGCTGGGAAGACGGAACTGTCCATGGTCCAGCAATCTTTGATATGTGTTCAAAATCAAGGTACTGCTGGGAATTTGTGGATGCAGAATACCCTGTCGACGAAGAGATTGAAGATGTCTCGGTTCTGCATACATACGCCTTGCACCATCTAAACTTTCATCGGACAAGATGTAACACCGCACCATTGCTAAATACTCTACATTGTTGTATTCGTACATGTTTATTGTTTACGTAATCATTTATCACAGCGAGCGACCGACGGCGACATGCGCAGTGATGTAAACAATGCGAATAGATCACGCGACGTCACAGAGTGCCTAATCGCATGCGACTAAAAAATAATACCTAAGGCACCGGGCGGGGGATGGAGGAAGCGGGGATCCTGCGCCGACGGCGACTCGCAAGGGGCGCCCGGCGGGTGCACGTGTGTTTGAAGATAGTGTTACCTATTTGAAACGTAATCAATTAATCATTCATAATTTGGTGCGCGTTTATTAGGGTGACTATGTTTACAAACCTGAATTATTTTTAATTATTTTAATGATTTTTTTAAAATTTCTCTGTTTAATGTTTTAAAATGAAAAATAAATTGTAGATTAGTAGTGTATATTGGTAGACTAATTTCAGACTATGTTAGTAAAAAAATTAATAAAATTAAATAACTATGCCATAGGCTTCTACTCCATTTACCTATCACGCCCTATTTTTATCAAGACGGTAAAAAAAGTCAGCCGGTATATTTCTTCTCTAGACTTAAGTACTGAGAATGAATGAATGAAGTAAAATCAGAAATTACCAGTTTGATTTTACTATCTTTAGATACTTACTCTACATCAGAATCAAAGTTTATTATATTATCGATCTTATAATATATATATATATATATATATACTATATTCTATAAATCTCGACTCCGAAAATACCCTAAAATTATACTCCTGGTGAAGAACAATATGAAAGAAATGCGTGTGCATGTACTATTATTAATAGTTTGCCTAGAATATTGGCACATTGTAGCAATTGACTAACTGCAACGTCAACACAGTACGAGACGCCGCAAATCAATCACAGTGTGGTCACTGACGTGTTCTGTTACCGTGAACACGTACTGCGCTCCATGCAATAAATATCTCAATGGACAGGTATATGATTAAATGGGGTTTCCATTTAATCAAATTAGTTACACTGCAGATATTAATAGGGTCCGTAGTGTTGTAATAACAAACCACCTGCTAGCTTGCGCTTGCAATTTCATGTCGTCTCTTGATGTTACAAACTCATCAGCTATAATCGTAACAGGCCGATGTCTGTACATTATAGGTATTAAAGAAATACTTACTAATACCGGTCTTTACTAGAGTAACAGAAGCTAATTTTTTTTTTTCAGAATTTTTGTCTTTCTGTCTGTATGTTTATACGTCACATCACGCAGAAACTACTGCATGGAATTAAATGCAGTTTTTACCGATGTATTGCTGGAGGTCTAACATTCATCTTGAAACGTCGCCTAGAATGGACTTATAGTATGTTAATCTTTTTGGGACGTGTTTGAAACGGCGGGCAACAGCTAGTCATCAATGAATTTACTGTCCCATTGCTTGGCACGGGTCTCCTATCAGAATTTGAGCAGTAAGTCTGTAGTCCATCGCACTATACTTTGGGTTAGCAGACTTTACACACAGTTAAAAAAATCCTGCTGGCATGCCTCATTTAAGCGAGTGATAATTCATTATTAATATGCAACTGATTGCGAATTCAGAAGTGCCTGGATTCACCTATGAAATGGTAATCCAATGCTCATATTACTGTCAAAATCTTGGGCCACTGGGTCCAAAAGCACACCTCCTTTTCAAGGACATTTGTAGGAGGACTTATTCTCTCTTCCTGCATAACCGTAGTAGTATGTCATAGCGGTATACGACTGTAGCTTTATACTGGACGCCCCTGCTCCCATTAGTATTGATTTGAATTCAGTAAGTTAACAAAAAAGTAACATCGAAAATTAACTTGTTTCATGATTTTTATTTTTTCTTGTAATCGAGTTTTAGTTTTTATAACTTTTTGTATATGATGTAGGTAATTAGTATATATTCGCATAGTTTTTATATGTAATGTGTATTTTTATATCTATTATAATTAATTATAACGCTACAACTATCACATTTACTACAACTTTCATATAAATAAATAATTCTTTCTTGACATTATTCGGTTAACAGATTTGTATGGCTCTGAATCCAGAGCTAGGTTAGTACCTGCCTGTGTTTCAGGAGTCAGTGTCTTCTTCCTAATTATATGGTGGAATATATGTAAGTCATTTTCATACTACATACTTTGTGAATCGTTTGAAAATACAGATTAATTTCTGCTTGGAAAACGTAAATATTTATTAAAATTAAATAATTATGATATCCGAAAGGACCATTTTTCATTTGATTGAAATCACAACCCATCCTTTAGTTAGTAGGTATATACATATATTAAGGGTCTTAGCCATTTCGGTGCCCTTTTCAGCATAATACGTCCTCTGAGTGACATTCATGGGGACCCAAGCAGGGTCGTCTATTCATAACCCGGATCCTTAAAATATACGTGATTTTTACTAAATGCTTGGAGCTTAAAAATGACTTGTGTGATTTAGTCAATATTATCTTCTGAAATTGGTTATTTTACCTGCGCCATAATCTGGGCCACAGATACACCCAATTCCACGGCATTTTTTGTCCGTGAAAATGGATGACACGAACGAATACATCGCATACCGTGAGTAAAAAGAACGGCGCGCAAATGAACATCGATTTCTCGCACGCCATGTCGACGTCGCTTTACGCCACTTGTTTTCAATCAACTTTGTGAATTGAGAGGATGAACAGGATTCTCTTACACTGTTTTTTTAAAGGAAAACCCAGCACTGTATGATTTTCTCCTGTTTTCTCTTGGGTGCATATAGGTACATACATATTTTTTTACATATGTAAACAGTAACCCAGAGATAAGTACCTACCTGAAGGTCATACTTATTCCTTAATGGAATCAAACTAACTAACTAACTAACTAAAACTAGTGGCACAGAAGCCTATCGCTTACCTACTACGCTAAACGTGCCAGAAAAATAAATTATAATATATAGCACTGGAGTTCGTCGATAATTACTACGTGCTTGTCGCTACAGTACGTTGAGTGCGTAATTGCGTATACACGTTTCGTACGGTGAGTGATATCTTTTCGGGATAGAAAATATATCGCGCTCTCGATCGTTCAAAATGACAATCGTACGTCTATTTTCTGTGGCTACCTACTTTATGTAATTGCACCATTGGCCCGGAATTCTTATGGGGATGAATAATTCATTTTGCTCAAAATAACGAATAAATATTTTCTACGTATTGCTATTTACGAGAGAAATACGACTAATTATTCTAGAATGTCACGTCTTTATGTTATTTCATCACATAAAGACGTGACATCGGGTAAAATACTAACCTAATAATATAAAGGTCACCTTTTATTAAATGCAAGTATTACGGTTGTGTAGGTCTTGTTTATATAGAAAGGTTACGCCGATTAAAAGTTGATTTAAAGTGGCGATGTAACGGTAAATTTTCCTGCAAACATTGTGTTTGCGGTGCACTGGTTAGCGACACCTCTACACAATGGCGCTATTTGTTGGAGCACCGAGTCACTGCATGTGTGCAAGCCAACCTGTTGCTCTACTGGCTCAATACAGGTGAAGCTAATTTAACTAATTAACACTTTTATATAATAATTAGTTTAAAATCTCATTTTCATATTGATAAAATAGTGTATGCCTTTATGGGTAGATTATTGAGCTACTAAAATGATTTAAAACCTATTGTATCACCAAAATCATACTAATAAATAGGTACCTACCTACTTTGTCTTTGACCCACTTCCCATAGATAGAAACTCTTCTCTTCAAATATAGAAACTCTTCTCTTACTCTCAACTCTTCGCTTCGCGTAGAATACTGATATTCAGCCACTTCTGGTAAAACTGGAACGACCCCGATATAGGGAGTTGGGAAGAGGGCGAAATTGCCTTTATAATAAAAAGCTGTCTGGCGATTTCTTCTTCAGATGTTATACGAGTGTGATCATGTTAATGTGATAGGTTGGCGCACCCTGCCATTTAACCTCGCTATCAAACTGCGGACTGGCTTATCTTTTCCCCACGACGTAAATTACCTACTTACATAATTATTGCCTGCGGCACAGTAGCATTACTTTTTTAGTACCATTTAGAAACCAGTGATAGCCTAGTGATAGTGATAGGACTATTGGACTGCCAAGTTGTATGTCTAGAGTTCCAAATCTAAGGCACGTACCTCCAACTTTTCGCATTGTGCCCATTAATAAGCATGCCTGAAATACTTTCTCGACGACGCGCGACGTGTGAAATCTGCAAACTCGCAGTAAACTAGCGAATCCAGCCCAACAGAATGCGGGGGAATATCATCGGTACACGGGATTATGACTGTGACCATGGACTCTATACAGGGTTCGAAACTGGTTAATACCATCACGTAGTAGTAGTAGTAGTAGGTTTAAATCTACAGTGTCCACCTCAATGGGAGACAGGCATGAAAAATATAATTATATTGTTAAATTATTGCTAGAGAGAGTGGCCTAATTAGTAAGACATAAAATTAGAAGCCTTGAAAAAATATTTTCAATTGTCGTACACGCATGCATGCACAGGACAATTTATTAATACCTATCTACATGCGGTTTTTGACTTAATGGGTTTAGCTTGTAAGTTTTTGTAGGTACGTAATATTATGTAGTCCAGAAATAAATTCCTAGCTACGAGTACAACCTTAGTTTGTCGTGCGTTCGTGTTGGTTTTGAGGGCGATGCATATTATTGGTTTACTTTTAGACTTGATCACAAGGCACAGCATGCCTTCTTTTTTGGAATAGACGTAAGCTGTTGACTCAGGGAATCTTTATAGCGTAACCGGACTTGGTGGCAAGCCACCGAATGCCTGCAGCCAAAACTAAGCAACAGCTAAGGGCGTCCCCTAACGGGATTCGGATCTCGGCCTAGGGCGTTGCTGGGGAGGGGGACGGCTGGAAGTTGGTTAAATTATTTAGGGGCGAGTTTAAAGCTCGAGCGGGCTGGCTCGAGCAAAGGTCAAGAGGAACCGAATGTCTCCAGCAAGGAGCAACTTACAAACTAAGCAATAGCAACTATGGATGTCCTCTATCGAGACTCGGGCCTCAGCTGGGAGCAGCTAGAGACGGTAAGATCTGGGTTTAAGTTAATGGGAGTACATGTTGGTTTATATATTATGTAAATATGTATAATATATATACTCTATGTCTAATATACAATCACGCCCAACGTTACAGTATAACAGTTACAAAGTCCCATCTAACATAACAACATTGTAGTAGGTAATAAAAATGTTATTGAATCTTGGCGTCTGGTTATTGATATTTTGTTCAATTTTGTTGCACTGCGTCTGCTATATGAAGCTATAGGAAGTATGTAATTTCCGTTTAAATTTAACCTAACCACGTTAGGATTTTTAGGGCTCTTTCAATTTTTACGATTTGTGTCGGCCCGCGGGCGCCCGTTTACTGCGCCGATTGCTATATTTGGCAGCAGGGCTTCTGCAGGACGGCAGCGGTACGACCTCAATCGTCTAAATTGAAAGTATGTAATACGTAGTAGCGTTGTCGGCCTGTAGTCGTGCGTGTGCGGCACCGGCGCCGGACCGTTGCTACGGCGCAGATTTTGTATGAAATAATACGATCGTCTGTGCGCAGGACGACTACCGCACCGCTCCGGCACTGCAGCAGGCCCAGAACGAACGTCTAAATTGAAAGAGCACTTAGTCTAACTGGTCGAGATTGTAGATTATATTTTATATAAAAATATCACTATAAACTAGGGTTATCCTGTGATAATCCTATATAAATAGGTACAGACTTAAAACTATAGCGTTTATAAACATAAAGTTTCACATCCAGTAGACCCATATATCAGTAGACCCATTAGGAGGTTGCGTTCGATTCGAGGCATTTTTTTTATGGGATAGGGGGACAAACGAGCAGACGATTCGCCTGATGGTAAGCGATTACCGCCGCCCATGGACACCCGCAACACCCGTGGAGTCATAAGTGCGTTGTCCGCCTTTTAAAAGGGGTTTGGACCTCCGGTAACCTCACTCACTCGGCGAAACACAACGTAAGCGTTGTTTGACGCCGGCTTTCTGTGAGGCCGTGGTATCACTCCGGTCGAGCCGGCCCATTCGTGCCGAAGCATGGCTCTCCCACGAAATACTAATACTGTCTATTTGTATATTACGCATCACGCAATAAATTAGGTATCTACCGCACGAAATTGATACGCTGATATAATAGATATTAATAGATTATGGTCGAGCTACCAAATGACTGTTAAATGCGTGCCGTCAGATGGGCCTGGCTTAAATATCAAATCGAAGCCGCTATGGCTCTCTCTTCAAAATACTCGTACCATTTTAGATATTGTCTTGCATTGCAACTTACATATTTGCTACTTATGATTCTCTGAGTTTGATTCGGTGTTTCTTCTCAGAGGTCGGTCGGTAGCCTAAGGCTAGGGCGTCGGACTTGCGATCATGTCGTTGCCGGTCCAAACCCCACCCGTTGACCTACCGACGTGAACCCACTCGTAACACAAGCATATTTAGCTTAGCACGAGGGTTTAACAAGAATAATAGTAATGTGCGACCCAAAAAGTAAAAAAAAATATTTTTTAACATGTGAAGGTACTAAAGTAGGTACTTATATAATTTTGGTAGATAGCATTTGTCAATTGACGCTACGGCGACCATGAACTCTTTCTAAACACTTCATGAATAATGTATAAGAGGATAAAAAAAAATTTTCAACGCTCAGAGACTAAGGACTTCAATTTTTTTTTTTTCAAATTTTGCTTGTTTATGTTTAACTTTGAGAAAGTAGCGCGAGGGCTACCGTCTGACGAGTTATTATCTGATCACTGAACTCGCTCTCTATGAGTTCACCAAAGAGAGCGCTGGAGCGTACAACCGACGATGTTCAAAAAAAATTAGTTAATCTGTTTGCCTTATTAGTCCAGTAGTAAGCACGACTATTGTGCTGGAAGGTTCGATTCCCAGGTCGTCTTTTTATAGAAAAACTTGATAATACTATTTGGTTTTTCTATTAAATTCTTAGTAGCTGCTCGCAGTTTCGTACCCAGTATCTTTACACGAGACCTAAACATAATACTTATACAACTCTGCCTAACTCTGTGTGGAACACAAACGTGATGGTATGTCACGTTACGTAAAATTTGTTCAACTCACCTCGTTATAATTATTTAGAATGTTTTACCAGTCAGCAGACGGGTGGTCAGATTGTGGTGAACCAGTTTAGTGGATCCATTTAATTATTAACGAAGCATGATACGAGAATTCGGTGGACCGCAAAAAGGAAAGTTACTTCATTTAGAAAATGATTTCCCCGAAACTCTGGAGCAATTAAACGCGTACAAAAGAATGGCGCTTTCATTGAACAACGAAATACTTAACCATTTGATCCGAGCAGCAATACATATTTGTTTAGGCCGGGAATATACGTCCAATTTTCTTTCCGATGGTCATTGATCGGACATTCGATACACGTCCGATTTCTCTGTCCGACTTTTTGTAAACTTAGTTTCAGAGCTGTCAGCGTGAACATTTAATGTCATACGGCAATTTTATTTTTATGAAGGACTTATAAATGATGATGAAATATCTTTTTATGATTTTTTTGCATTTTCCATGCTAAGGAAAAGTTCTGGTTAGATACACCAGAAGACGCAGGTTCGAATCCTGCCCGCGATTGAATTTTTCCTTTACTTAAAAATAACTTTTTAATCTGATGAAATAATTAATCTTCGCAAGGATTCATATTATGCAATAAAATCGTAAACGCTTTAACAAATATATTATGGCGAGAACGCCTTCGGATCAGATCAGACTATCGGACTCGAATATCGTATGAAAAAGTTTGAAGTAATAATATGTTCCCGGCCTTATCGTCCAAAATAAGTTTCTTTTTATAAAAGGTCTTCTCTTCTTTTTAATCTATGCGATTTTTTCCCGACTGCAAAAGGTCCTCCATTGTTACACATACCTATATATTTTTAATCCCCGACGCAAAAAAGAGAATGTTACAATGTTTAACGTAGGTAGGTATCTGTGTGTCTGTTTATGGCATAGTAGCTACCATACGACTGAACCGATTTTGATTCCGTTTTTTTTTGGTGACTTGATCTAATGTTCTTAGCTAGATTTAAGAAAATCTGACCAGTTACTTGAAGATTATCAAGTCTTTCTTAGTTCATGAAGGGATGTGAGCAACTGCCACAGTTCTAATCGGTTTGAAACTTGGTAACCTGTTACTTCAATGATATTGCAAGAACATAGTAACCATTAAATGATGGTACGGAGATATTTAAATTTTTTATTTAATAAATATTGTGATGGCTACAAGAGACTGTGATCTTTGTGTTTGATTTGGCGTTTCTTTTAAAAGTGTAGTTAGTACTTGTAAAAATATATCTTGAGATCTACTTACAGATATAAATAGGTAAGTAATTTTATTTAATCATCATTCTCCAAGCCTTTTTTCTCTCAACTATGCTGTGGTCGGCTTCCAGTCTAGGCAGATGTGAATGAATAACAATATTTTACACGAAGCGACTGCCTTCAAACCTCCGGAACCCAATTTATTGTTATTTGATATCATATTGTTATACTGGTTGTCAAGCTTTTTGGGCTTCCGACTACCACTAACGATTATCATTGGTGTTTGTATGAAAACAGGAACCGACGGCTTTACGTGTTCTCCGGGGCACGGAGGAGTCTCGATGTGTTAAGAATTGATACCCATCCAGAAACTGACCAGAACCAGACCAGAAACCGCGGCAGGCGTTAGTTAACCTTGCTGATTGCTTGATCAGCGTAGTTACTACTTAGTTACGAGTCCCTCATATCATAACATAACATACCATAACGCCGGTATTCCGCGAAGTGTTAGGCAGAGGTGTACTAATAGTGTACATTCGAACCCTTCGGGGAATACAGGCGAGCGAGAGGGGGCGAGCCTATTACCATTAACCGGGCGCAAATACCAAACTCCGAGCTGCTATTGAGAATTTCATTGAAAAATCCAATAACACTTTGCTCAACCTGGGAATCGAACCCAGGACCTCTAGCGTAGCAGTCTCCATCAATACCAATACGCTAATGAGGCAGTTCCAAGGTCAAATCAAGGTCAAACCACTGAACTAATTTTAATGCATTTAGTATAGAGATATCTATACTAAATGCATTAAAATTAGTTCAGTGGTTTAGACGTGAAAACGTAAGAAACAGACAGTGCTACTCCAGCTACTTTCACTTTTACAACATTAGTATGTATTGTCTGCAGTTTTCATTCAACGTTTACGTTCGCGTTCCCCCCGCGGCCGCTCGAGCCGCGCGCACCTATAGTAAAGAGCCCTTGAACTAGTTTCACCGCTTCTGCTCGGCTAAGTCCCTAACGCTACACCCTCGTCTCGCGGTTAAGTTGAAGCTGACGAATTGATATAAAACATAAATTTATAGACATTTGATTTCACGAGCTGTAGTTTAACTCAAATGGATTTCACATAAAAGTTGGCCAATGTCTTCTCCAATATTAATTTTATGTCCATCCAAAATCCATCAAAATTGATTTATTCCCGAAAAGGTAACAAAGAAACAGAGTTACTTTCACATTTTTAATACCTATCTAATAAATATGTAGGTTTTGAATGTTTTTTTCGGAATTACATTAATAAATATACCTAATACTAGGTATATTTAAGAGGATCTTAGAAAAAAGAATGTTATAAGCGTTCCTTTTACTTTCAGGCTTTTAGGCCCAAAGTACAACACTGTGCAAACGTTCAACCAGGAAAGTATAGCGCTGTTAAAAAAACCCATTCTTCTACTTCTTATCGTATCAATATTCAAACAAGTACCGAGTAATATAACCTCAATGGCATTAGGTGTGGCCGCGTAGAGAGCGTCCCTCAAAAAAAAATCCTATAAAACATTACCTTGTGTTGCCGAAAAGCTTCCGAACTTCGAAGAAGTCCATTTACCCAAAAACTTTTAGCTAAGTATTATACCTACTAAGCAACAGCCATGTTATTTTTAAAAGCTATTAAAAACTGTGGGCGATACACATCACACAATGAACGTTTATTTGATCGACAGTGCGATTGACAGCAATCAATTTACGCTTAAAAATATATTTTCAAAAAGGCACCTGTTTGGCTTTATTTTTAAATTTTACAACATAACTGGCATGTAAGGCTTATATGAACTTTTCAAGTCTTATTTTCGTATTGATATTTCCACTACAAATTGTTTTATGAAGTTATTTGTATTAGGTAATGGCATTGATGATGCGATATGTATGAAAAAACCTTAATATATAAGACCAAAGGAATTCCACAAATGAGTGGGTTTACTAACTTCAAAGCAATTTATAGAATTGCTGCTGAAATTCGCAGAACTCAGGTCGTGAACTATTTTGTTAAAGTCGAAAGTATTTTATTTCGTAGCCATACGAATACCACTGATTTTCCTCGAACCATCCACACTTTCTATATTATTTGAAAAGGTACATAACTTATAATTTAGACTTGTTCGATATATTACTAGATATCTATAGGCGCTTTGTAAGTTGCAGTTGTGTACGTTCTATTACTTTATTATTTTCGACCAAATATTAATTCAGCAACGCCCGTAAGGACAACCGATGTACAAGACAATAGATTTTGCATTGCGTCTGTTATTAAGTAATTGAATTAAATGGAACACAATTAGTATGATCTAGTTTAGTCTTCTTCGAGTATATTTGTTGATAGTTTTATTTTTCTTGAAAAACAAAACACAAACAAAGGCGATTTTCTGAGTCAGTTACATAGTATCTAACCTATTCTACGTAACAGAATACACATATCACATCCAATCGAGCGTGTAAGTTGAATAACGCGGCATCAATAAAGTATGTATAATTAGGATACAGGTAGGGGAAGTAGTTTGGAGCCCACTGACCTCATTCTACACACCGGTATCCGTGAGGGTTCGGGTGTTATAAAGAAGGGAAAATAGGTGAATACACGTCTCTCAGCGCCGCTCTGGACGTATCTCACAACGACAGAGGTTTAATACTCCTCGTATAACTTTCTATAACATAACATACATAACATACCATCACGCCTGTATTCTCCGAAGGGTTAGGCAGAGGGTACTTAATGTACACTCACAGTTCGCGGTATGTTTAGGTCCTATGTTATAGGGGGCGAGCCTGTAGCCATTAACCGGGCACAAATCCAGACTCCGAGCTGCTATTGAGAAGTTCATAGAAAAACCCGATAACACTTTGCTCGACCTAGGGATCGAACCCAGGACCTCTAGTGTAGCAGTCGCACTTGGGACCACTAGACTAATGAGGCAGTCATAACTTTCTATAAAAACGTATAAAGGTGAATCTTGGCTTGAAGCGAATTTAATATACTTGTGTAATATGATTAATAAGACAATCGCAAATTAAAACACTATGGAACAAAACCAAAATTAATTAAAATTAATTATGGTACGAGGACTGTTCTCTCTGAAGGAGCATACCTTGATAACAAAGCGCCTTGTGGAATAAAAAATCTATTTCGCTGGCACATAGCCGGCGAATGCAGCTATTTTTGATATGTCCTCTTTATTCAATATAGTTCCTTTACTAATTCCAACATCAGGGTATTCCTTTATTACCGATCTAAGTAGCAGTTCCCAGCACACCTAGTCACGTCATTTATTCCTAAGTAGTGGTGTATCATCCCACTCAGAATCAAATCGGGACGAAGGCCGTGTCTACGACGTAAAAAGAATTGGGACCTAAAAGGGCCCCAAGTTTTAACGTCACCGTGGCATGATAAGACTTTAGGAATGGATTTATTTATGCTAAATCCTAAATATAGATTGTCTGTGTTGCTCACGGCCTGGGCCCCAATTTTGTTATTTTATTGCATAAAAATTGTCATTCAATGACTACAGAATTGTTGGTTTTTGCAGTTTTGTCTACGAAATTGACAGTTTTAATCATTTAGTACCTTTGGGCGCCCATTCTGATACAATTTCTTACGAGGGAGAGCCATGCTTCAGCATGAATGGGCCGGCTCGACCGAAGTGATTCCACGGCCTCACAGAAAACCGGCGTTAGACAACGCTTACGTTGTGTTTCGCCGAGTGAGTGAGGTTACTGGAGGCATAATCCCTTTTTAAAAGGTCGGCAACGCACTTGTGACTCCTATGGTATTGCGGGTGTCCATGGGCGGCGGTAATCGCTTTCCATCAGGCGATCCGTCTGCTAGTTTGCCCTTCTATCTCATAAAAAAAACAATTAAAAGAGCAAACTTAGGCGACATAGCTTAAGTTTCATTCAATTTCCATGATTTTGATGTTATGATGATGTTGTTATAATTTGATTATGTTATCAGACTAGATAGTTGAGTGCAGTATTGTACTGTTTTAGAAAATGTAATTTTCAAATCGAACAAGTAACAAGTGGCTTTGTCGTTCAGTATCTAACAAAGAAAACTACAGTGAACTTTAATTACCAGTAATAACATTGTAAAAACGTTTTTCAATTGTTTTAAATTGAAATTTTCATATATATATATATATATTTCTTTATATTCTTACCAACTTTGAATAGTTAATTAATATTTTTTAAATTATTGAATAACATTCAACACGAATTTAAATGTAACATGCAATGAATACTTACATAACTCGTTCTCAATACAAGTTCAAGATTCGGAAAGTTTTCACACACAATCCAATTTTGTGGGATCCCGTCAACAAACATAATACCTATCAAAAATATTTACATCACAAAGAACGGTATCATTTTACGTGTCTTATCTTTTTTAACGTTTGTCCTACTGCTTGGTAAAGGACTCTGGCCTGACAAACTCATCCTGTATCTGGTGACTTGATAAAAACCTTCATACAATGCTCTTGTGAACAACTTAGCGGAGTGCCTTATTTCACTGTTCAATTTTAAAAATCAGACCGGGTATATTATGCAGTTCTACAAATCGCAAGACATTTCTGTATCAAAATGCATTTTCTTCGCTTTTACGAACTCGGTTTGACCTACATTCGCATAACTACCCGTATTTTTCATTATCATGTTTTAAAATGATATGCGTTAGTGTTCAGGGGTTTTCGACTGCGTTTACATGTGGATCAAAATGGTCATCAATGGCAGAATAAGATTTGCTTGCGCCTAGGTACTCTCTTCCCGAAAATGGCTCGCAGCGACGTCACAATTTAACGATCTGTGTTGCCGTTGATTGACAGTTTCGATATCAATACGGAAATTTTTAATTTATCATGAAAATAATATAAATTGTTTACTAACCCAACTAATTTTGTCTCGTGTTATTCGTTTATTTGGTTAAAAAGTAAACGGTATAAAATTACTATTTGAAAATTCCAATTATAAAGAAGCAAGAATGTGAAAAAAATTATCTTGCTCGGCTAATTTATTTATACTCGTACATCATTTCAAACAATATCGTCGCCGGGAGCCAACCACGTGACCTAGCCGTCATGGATAGTCCAATGGCACTACTGACCGTTTACCGTAAGAGGTCCCCTGCCCTGCCGTGATGTGGGTACTATTGATTGTCATAATGTGAAGTGTTCCGCTCGTTTTTGTGTTATTATTTAATATTTTTCGAATTAATCATGCCAAAGCTTTTTCATTTAAAAGCAGTGCAAGAGATATTGTGTTGGAGGTGCGTGCCTGTTTGTTTGTTCCAGTTAATCTCCGAAAGGGCAGGACCGATTTTGGCTGACGTTAAAACGAGTATCTTTGGCTACTTTTACAGTGCTTAAGCATGACCCAAGTAAATACTTCTGCAACAACTAGTAGTTATATGTATTATGTATTTATGAATTAAATAATATCAATACAACGCGATAAAATCCGTAAAAGTAGTTTTGTTTCAAGGTATATGGATATAAAAGAAGATATATTTTTTTAAAAAAGCTTTCTAGCAATGTGGGTCGCACATTATTAATATTCTGCTATGCTAAATGCTTGTGTTACGAGTGGGTTCACGTCGTCGTCGTCACGTAGTGTAATGGGTAGGTTTCGAACCGGCAACCACATGATCGCAAGTCCGACGCCCTAGCCATTAGGCTAATGAGTAAATAGAAAGTTTATTAATAGCGATATGATATTCTCTATTCTTGAATGTTCCTGACCAAATATAAAATTAGAACAGCACTTATTCTTAATGGACCGCTGGCAGGTACTCTCTTTGTATAACAAATTCCCGTCTACCCTAAAAGATATTGGCGCCCTTTTTCCTTTTCAGCAATATAAAATTGTTAGATCAGGGGGCATTTTGCTCTTTAGCTTTAATTAATTATATTACTTCAGGCGTTTTTTTTTTCATTGTATTCCCAGAAGCTGGTATAGTATAAGTACCTAGCCTGAATTCGTTTAGGCTAGAACTAATCTGAATTCCATCAAATTTAATGGGTTCGTTTATTGTTGTAATTCTTCAGAAAATAATAAAACAATTTAAGGTTCAATATAAGTGCGACTGTATAAAATGAATTTAATTTCTTCGCAATTTCGCTTAACATCAGGCGAACTGGCGGTCAAGCTTACGCCTATCACGAATAAAAAAATTAAATAAAAAGTAGGTATACGACTTACTAAATATTATCAAATCTGTAAAATTTAAGACGAACAGTCGGGGGCCTTTCTAGGTAAAAGTAACCTTTATTAATACTAGAATTTATCAACGTGGGCATCGTTTTGAAACATTAAAAAGGAACTGATTTAAGTCGGCAGACAAAAAAATAATTTATTTAAAGTTGAATTATATTTGACGTCATACTAGAGTATTCCTGACGAGTTGTATGTAAATGGCCCTTTCAACCAGATCCGCTCTGTGCTTTAAGGCTCAGAACAAAAGGGTTCCCAAGTTTTGAAATAGTAAGCGCTGATTGAATTAATTGAAGGTCCTTTGATGATTTCGATTATATTAAAACGTATTCGATATGAAATCCCTAACTTTATTAAATACAATTTATTTATTTATATTTCACCTGCTCGTAAAGTGACCTATTACTAGTCTATTACTGGGGTAGAAAGTAGAAAAGTTGTATGAAAATCCATTAGATATTTGACCTGTTTTGATATTTTTAATACAGATAAAATATTTAATTTTGTTTGGCGGAGGGCTACTTTTGATTTTCGATCAATAATTTTATTGTTGCATTGTTATTTGCATTTTTGTTTAAATTATGATAATAAACCTTCTTGGTGACACAGCTGAAGCACTACAGAATTGAAATAATGAATGAGTGGAGCCCGATGTCGCAGGTTTTGTTATTGACTTTTAATATTTTTTTTATTCATGATAGGCTTTCGCTTGATCGCCAGTTCGCCTGATTTTAAGCAACACTGCGATCTACAATAGAGCGCGCTTGCCTAGAAGAGACCGATTCACTCGTGATTTAAAGACACCCAGATTATATCTATCGCGGAAGATATTTTATAAATTGTAAAATAGAATTAAGTTATTAAAAGTAAGTATGACGAGGTAGGTATTCCTATGCAATTAAAGTCCCACAAAGGCAGCTTTAATTTTATATTTATTACACAATATTTATTTTATTTTCCTCGTAGACGAAATTACTCGTAGTATTAATTACTGATTCACTCGATGGAGAGCACACGTTACAAATCTGTGTGGTTTATGTTTGCTCAAATGCACACTCGTTAATAATGTGTCACTTTTTCCCCTTGGTGAACTATATACTAATATTCTAAGCTGACAAAAAAATACAGATATCAGTAGTAGTCATTAGGAGTAAAATCGTAATGGAAATGGAATTGTGGTCCGCATTCCACACTTCCGTATTCGATTAATTTGATAGTGCAGATCATAAATATGATAATAATATTCGTATCACTGTGGAGGCACATATGAATATATGATATGGTAGATATGGTATGATAGGACACTACGAACCCTGATCTATGTTTACTAATTTCAGTTACATGCAATTTATATATAACTATAGATTGTCGTAAATAAATGTTTAGCAGACTTGAATTTTGTTAAATTTAAAATACAAAGCGATGTAATCTTGGCACTTTGTTTTGTGATCAATGAGCCTATCTATGAATCCCATAATATTTTAATAAAAGCGCCGTTGCTTATTGAAGTGACTTGGAAGTGTTCAGTAATAATTCATAATTCACGCTTCATTTCAGTGCCTCGTCTGAAACGAAGCGTTGTTAGAAATGACCTCACCTAGCAGGAATATTAATATTCTGAGCGCTTTAAATGTTGAACAAACGGCTGTGCTGACGGTTCCAAAGATAAATCATGTTTTTATTTATGTATGTTTAATGAAAGTAGAAATCTTTAATTAATTTTTGTTAATACTATATTACAGTGTAAGTTTTCAAGAAAATACGATTAGAATCTACGGACATCAATCTATTAACAAGTTATTCAGTAAGTATGTATTGATTCCACGCTTCTGTTGTATTGTTCACATTTCAGACAATACATAAAGATTCGGAAAAATAAATAAAAATTTAGTTGTTTTTGATTGGATACGCAATAGCCCAGTAGTTCACATATTAGAATTTTATTTGAAAAGCTTTTTTTTTAAAATCCCCTAATACAATAAAAATCAAACAAAATACGAAATGATGCTTTTTTTTATTTTTCACGATACAAAAAATTGTGAAAAATCAAACAAAGGTACGAAATTTTTTACTTTCAATCTCTCTTCACAATCAAATCGAACAATGATGTAGATATAACAAAAAAAAAGTGCGTAGATATTTCATCAAATTGGAGATAAAACCGTGCGCACATTTGGGGATATCAATAAAATGCTTCAATTTTGCGTCCTTTGTCGCATTATGTTACGACCCGGACGTTCGGTCCGAAAGTGATACTTCGCTAACAAATTGCCGGCGTGGCGGTTAGAAGCTGCCGGACGCCGGACGTCCCACCGACTTCAGAAGACATTTAACCCGGCGCCGCAGTTACAACTTTCATTCAATTCCAACCTCTGAATAGTTCTCTATACTTTAACAACGGAAATTAAGGTTGTTTTTAAATTAAACATACTTACTATTTCGAAGTCAATTTAAATAAGCCTCGTGAAAGTATTTGCACATTTTTTTTACTTATTCGCACGCATAATGATATACTTATAGGCTTTCTTTTTTTATGGGATAGGGGGGCAAACGAGCAGACGTATCGCCTGATGATAAGCGATTACCGCCGCCCATGGACACCCGCAACACCAGAGGAGTCACAAGTGTGTTGCCGGTATTTTAAAAGGGGATTAGGCCTCCGGTAATCTCACTCACTCGGCAAAACACAACGTAGGAGTTGTTTTACGCCGGCTTTCTGTGAGGCCGTGGTATCCTCATCAAATACGTGGCTTACTTAACTAACATTTTTTGGAAGACCGCAAACACTAATCCGTGATTAAGACGTTGGTCTAGTTATTTCCAAATATGTCACGTATTATTAATTATCTAATTGGGTTAAGACTCCCTCATTAGTCTAATAGTCTCATGCGCGACTGCTAAGCTAGAGGTCCCGGTCTCGATCCCCAGGTGGAGCAAAGTGTTATTGGGTTTTAAAAAACCTGTAATTCCAAGATATAATTATAAATAGCGTTAATAAAAGCCTAATGTAGGTATAAGAGTGAATCCATTCTTACCTGTATCCAAATAGGTCAGCTTATTATTACGCGTGTGTACTGTTCTCTCTCTTACTTAGTGCTAAATTAATTGACGATGTAATTTATAAACGTGTGAGTAGAAATACTGGACAGTTAATTTGTCAATACACTGTTGTCGTGCAGCGACACGGCGGAGTAGCGTGTTGATAGTATTAAAACAATTTTGATTCCATTATCTCTCTGCAACCTGTATGCGACCGAGAGGTCGACAGTATAAATGTCATATTTTACATAAAACGCGAGCTTGTAAGCAAGTCCAAGTCCAGAGTTTCTTTTTAATTTCACTGTTTTATAATTATATTCGAGATTACTTTCGAAACCATGGGTTCGATTCCCAGGTGGAGCTCTAGTGTAACAGTCGCGTTGGAACCGCTAGACTAAGTTATTTAGATTTTATTCTTTGCTAATTAAAAAAATACAGACTTTATTAGACTTCAAAAATTTGTGATGTTTCAAATGTTATTATTATTATTCCATTCATTTGTTGATTTTACTTATTTATATATATTTTCATAAAAATAAAAAATATAGTACCCTACCGGTATCGGCAGCGGGGTCCAAGGTACCTGTGGTCAATGCCCTAGAGAAAGGAATCTCCTAACAACGCGGACCGTGTCCAGAAGTACTACTTATTATTATTTATAGTCAACTACGGCATTGATTTCCTGAAACCAATTTAAGATCAAGATCGTGTTTAGTTGAGCGGTTATAATCTGTTAGGTTGCCCGGGCAAGTTCGCCATTACTAGTAGCAGTAAGTTCAGCTTACTAACTTTATACTAACATGTAAACTTCAATAGCAACTAAAACAATGTCATGTTGCTAACCGTCGGCTACTGGTGTGTTTTGAACACAATCTGAAAATCTGCACAATGAACAGACAAACTGTAGTATGGTCTTAGTGTAGTCTTTAGTACACAATCTTAAAACTAACTACTTAAACATTATCTTCATCACTTTTTTTTTATAAAACGTTGCCTCATACTAGGATATTCTCCCGCATCGTGGGTGCGTTTACAAACACAAATTCTCACATACACAAACGCCCAGACCTGGAACAACTACATGTAGATCATACAAATATTTGCTTCGTGTGGGGATCGAACCCACAACACTTTACGCAGAAGCCGATCGCTCAGTCGGTACTCTAAACATGTCGTCTTTTAAATTACATAATGTCACTGCATCAACCCATTATAATATTATAGTGTCCTACTAGTACTGCACACGAGCGTCCTCTCAGATTATCTTATCTACAAATAAAAATAACTTGTGTAAGGTCAACCTTGAAAGGCTGTGTTTTGTTGTGTTCTTCATTGACAGAACAAGGTTAGCATGATTGAAAATATTTTGAAAATCTACCGGAAATATCGAAAATTTGGATGGGAATGTAGGCGAAGCTACGCACAAATCGCTGGTTATTTATAAATCCAAGTTCTCTTTGGATTAAACCAGTACCGTGAACCTTATTCAGAGACTAATTAGATTTATCTCTGAAAATTACCCTTAGTTCGTTATTGTTGTTAAAAAATATAGGTATATATCGTTAAAATATATACTCTCGTTTCTGCCCTATATAATTTTGTTACTTTTTATTTCTATAGATTAAAGGTTTAAATATAAGAATACAATAACAGAAAATTGAAAAAAACTAATTTATTAAAATGAGTCTCATTTGTTTTATCAAATCCTAATGTTTCACTTTTTTTATTTATATTTATACCTAACCGTATAACCATTCTATCTTTTGTGCGAGTTTAATGACGCCACATTTTTTTTCATCAGGCCGAAGTGTGGGTAAAAAGGTCCAGAGTTAGTAAGGATAAACTAATTAGGGTATGTCGTGGTACCTACATTACGAGTGGGGGTTTATGTGCCTTTAGTTATCATTTTTATGGCGTTTTAAACCCCGAATACTTGGCTTGGCTTATTGTGGTTTAGTTAAACTCTAGGTTAATTAAATTCAGTTGTTTACTATAAAACATTATTCTAGTAGTTGTTTATTTTTAATAATTCACACTACCTTGTACTAGCAGTATCACAATATTAATACAATTTGACGTTTTCCCATTTATATTTCAAAAAATCAATTTACATTTTCGGTGCCTCAGATTAATTCCACAATAATTAAGTTGTGTGTCACGCAACGTACACCTACTCGTATATGAAAATCCACGTCAAAATACTTACGGTACGACATCCCGCGCGAGTATTCGTGTAATTTACATATTTAACGTTTGTTTCACGACTGAGCAAAGATACACGAAGTTGGAAAATAGGACATTTTCCCAGTTTCCCGAAATAACTTAGACTTAACAAAGAAATAACTACTGAAAAAGTCACGAGCACATACCCTTTAGAATGCTGTGAAATTGAAAATTACCATAATATTTTCTTAGTAGATGACTATATTTTCTGCCAGATTTGAGATTTGGTGATAAATCTGTGAGTGAGTGCTATTTACTATATTAAATTTTGACTAACCAACAGATTTGTCAGAATTTTAGAATATTACGCAGCATCAATTGGTAAGTGCTACTGCAAACGCAATCAAAACCGGACTTTTGATTTGCATACAAATGAAGGTTTCGGTTGCTGATACTATCGTAACCGAGGGTCTTATTACTGGAGGCTGTTATTTACCTGGCTTTCACAGGCATTCCCAAATTAGAATAAATAACATACCTTTGAACCCGTAAATAATTTATTGCAATGCCAACGGGCTCGGCAGACGTTATCCTGGCATGCAAATTAAAAATCTGGCACCACCTACCGGGTCCAATTATCACCACTCAAACAGATAAAAAATTTCATCAAAATCGGTGCAGTTGTGTAGGAGGAGTTCAATGATAAACACACTACAGAAGAATTATATATTTAAAGGTTAATTCGACTCTCAATCAATATTTCTCTAAAAACTGGAGAAAATTGCATTCGGTGTCAATTTATTTCATTATTTTAGGCTACGTATTTCCTTCTGCCGAAGGACTGAGAAAATAAAATTTTACGTTATCTCTTCACGTTGTCGTGCCGAATAACAAAGGTATAAATGTGGCAAGTGAGAGAACGTTATGGAAAAAATATGTAATAAAACACTGACTTGACAATGGGGCTTCTTAATAATATCGTGAAGAAATTCAGAAGAAACCTACAAGAAAACAATACTTCAAATTGCAGTCAGAATTCTTTTTCTAAGACGATAACTCAAACCGATTTTCTCGCAAATCTAACGAACGAAAGATCATTTCGTCCATTTCAGCACCCTCTGGTGAGTTATTTTAAACGTGGGAGAGCCATGCTTCGGCTTGACCGGAGTGATACCACGGCCTCACAAAAAACCGGCGTCAAACAACGCTGACGTTGTTTCGCCGAGTGAGTGAGGTTACCGGAGGCCCAATATCATTTTAAAAGGTGGGCAACGCACTTGTGACTGACTGGTGTTGCGGGTGTCTATGGGCGGCGGTAATTGCTTACCATCAGGAGATCCGGCCGCTCCTTTATCCCATAAAAAAAGTTATCATCATCAAACCTCTAAAATCATAAATGATGAATCACAAATCAGTACACAAAAACGGTATCTTAATCGGTCAAACCGTTTTGGAGATAACCGAGTGAGTAACACAACAAAGTAATAATTCCCATGCACCACAAAATTGCTTAATTTTCTTTCTAAAGCATGGGTGTGTTTGGTTTACTTTTTTCGGTTTCAACCTGTGAAGGTCAAAAGGCTATACAGTCTAAAATTAGCGCACTTGGCCGGTGTTTATTTTTAATCTCAAAAGGTCAACGTACAGATTTAGAAATTATAACCTATACTACAATTATTATACCTATGCTACATAAACTATAACAAGGCATCAAATATAGGAAGTACGAGTATATCATTATAGTAAATAAATATAATATATTTTTATAACCATCACATTCAGAGATGCTTACAGATCGTTGGTATCTCAATTGGATATTTGTAATATTGGCCGTGCCCGAGTACAAATCCAGACTCTCAAACTTGCTAGATACTGAGATTTTTCTGTGAAAAATCTCAATCGCGGTTTGCTCAACCATGAGTTCTGACCCTCACGAATAGAACAAAAGCAGCAGTTTCAACATACAATTCTGCTTCGAGATAAAGATTTATGTTAAATATACTAAGATTATCTTGTAATATAATTCTATCATTGCTGTTAAATTGCGATGTTTTTAGGCTGTGACGGAAAATTAGTCATTTTTTACCTGGATAGTGGTATCCATCTCATAAAATCTAAAAATGATCACTTTAGAACATTGTGGCATGCGTCTTTGTTACTCGCGATGTGACGTCAAATACACGTGTGAAATATGTTTAAGCGTGTTAAAGTTAATAATTATTATTCTCGTGTATGATAAGTATTTTAATGAGTAATTAACGAAATAATGTGCGGTTTTAATATATAATGAACAGGGAATGCTAAAGGAATTTGATTAGATTTTAATTATAATAAAGAAAAGCTAGCCCCTGATTAATTTAAATTATTACTTTGCAATGAGGTGTAAATGTTAGTAAATACAATTTGGTTTGAAAAAATGTTTTGCCTACCCTAAGTAAAACTCTAATATGAGTATAGATAAGATTATAAAAAAATCTAAAGCTTACCACAACTAAACTCGCGCAACATCAGTCCGCATTCATTCTCAAAACAGAAATTAATTTAAAGTATTTATAAAAATAACCACATATTTATAAATTTCCCATGTGGCTTAGCCACAAATAAACCAATTACGTCATCACATTATATACTACCATAAACATACGTAAATGTAGTTACACCATTTCTAATTAACGAAGTAATTATTATAGTGTGTATTGAAATAGTTCATTGGAACAATCCATAGGTGAGTTAAATGAGTAATGGAAGTTTATTTTATGCTAAGCAATAATAGATAAATAAAAAAATAGGTATTACATAATAAAATTCATTTAAAATTAAAATGAAAATGGAATGAAATTTAATTGAACATATTTTTACAGAAGTATAAATATAATTATATAATAGATTACCCTGGCGCCTGCGCTAGTATTTTGTATATATTTTATATATGTTGTTTATATATGAGCTATAGATGCCTGAAAATAAATTATAAATAATAAGGACCGGATGTCTTCCTCACGGGAGGCATGCCGTGATACCCAAAAATGGAGATACAAATAATAATTACAAGAGCCAATATGGTCTTGCTCTTATTAATATATTACACGTACCTACATAATAATTATGTAATTAATAAAATAAAAAAATAAATTGTCACATCTCCACGTCGCTGTTATCTGTAATGTGGCGTTTAACATTTTCACGTTGAATTGCAAATTGACAATTCTATACCGAGATGGCTGGATTTCTCTTAAAAATTCAATTGTGAAAATATTTTTCATTTGTAATCGTATAACTACCGACGTGAACCCACTCGTAACACCAGCATTTAGCTTAGTACGAGGGGCTAACAAGACAACTAGTAATGTGCGACCCACATCGCTAGTAAGCTTCTTTTTTAATAAAAAAAAAAAAAAAAAAAAATCATCAGAACGATAACAACTACATTAGTATAATCTGTGGCACACCTACGGTTACATTGTAAATTATATATCTCAAAAATATATTTCAGATTACTTAGACACGCTTAAAAATAAAAAATATCAACATTTAAATAAATACAAAATATAAGAAATCTCGTCTGTTGGCCACTTTAGGAAGATTCGTATTCAAATTATATCTAATATAATTTGAATATGAATATATTTAAACTATATCAAATGTATTAAATTTGAACTTGACTAACTAACTAGACTAACAACATTTCTCTCAAAGAGCGACAAAAACATAATCAGCTAAAAGCAAAACATACCTGTAATGAAATATACAATTTTGTTTAAAGAGCTGTGCTCCAAATCGGTCCTTTATTTTGTCACAAGCTCCGAAAAACATGAAAATACACCATTAAGAACTCCCGTTTTTTCCTCGTTGAAATGATATCATGGTCTAGTGGAACAAAATCAATCCTCGTGAAAAACCTAGTCAAACAAACAGCAGAAGAAATGTTTTTAATTTTAATTTACGAGTAACTTGTATACGAAGCGTTTCTGTTTCCAGTCTACTTCAGCAACACCTCTGCTGTGTATTTCTGTCGAAACGCAGACGAAAATTTAAATATTACGCGAAAATCGAACACATCCGATATAATGCTGCATAGTGACCGACCAACCACATTACGACTTGCAGAATCGATTCCCGCACGAAAAAAATATTTATAAGGCCTGCTCGTGTCTGTATTTTTCCTCATAACATTTAGTGTTAGATAAAACAAACTGTACTTACATTTAACACGATGATGAAGAAGTCCAGTGTAAACAAGAAGGACGTGATTGGGTTGAAATTCAGCTGAAACAAACAAATTTCTCTTTGAAAAGATCTTTATAGCACCAAAATTCAAATCAATTACCTATGAAAAAAAATTATAGCAACTACGAAACGTGCTACGAAAGTTGCTACTGAACTTGCAAATGGAACGTAGTACTGCTACGAAAATCGTAGAAGTTCGTAGGGCGTAGCTACAAGAACTCGAATTCCGTAGACTAATTTTATTTGCCGAGTTTATTTACTGTCCATTATATGATTGCATTCTATGAGTGATTTGCAAACCAGATAGAAAGTTTATGAAAATAGAATTGTTTAGCTTTCTAAATCTGATATTTAGAAACACGTACACGTTACATAGCTGTACGTAGTAGAATTTGAAATTATTTTCGATATCGTGTAAAGTTTACCTACCCGCATTAGGCTAACGTGGTGGATTATAGTGTAACTCTTATTCTGAAAGGAGATTCGAGTACTCGACTGGGACAATAAATGGGTTGTAGAAATTAAAAGAACGTAATAACTGTCTCATTAGTCTAGTGGTCCCAAGTACGACTGCTACGCTAGAGGTTCTGGGTTCGATTTCTAGGTCGAGCAAAGTGTTATTGGGTTTCTCTATAAATTTCTCAGTAGCAGCTCGGAGTTTGGGATTTGTGCCCGATTAATGGCAATAGGCTCGCTGACTATTACATGCGACCTAAACGTAGCGGCGAAGTGTGGGTGTACATTAGTATGCCTCTGCCTAACTCTTTGGGAAATACAAGCGTGATGGTATGTTACCTATGTTATGAATTAAAAAAAAATATATTAAAATTAATGAAGATATATCAAAACAAATATCTCACAAACATAGTTGTTTCATACTTAACAAGTATGTTGCTTTCATATTTGTGGGTTTATAAAGACAAAGAAATAAGGGCATGCCAATCGATTAATGATCAAGCTAATTGAATTGATTAAATGAAAGTTAGGCAGTTCTTGTAAATGTGCATCCAATTCTCGCAAGCATGTTGACACTTGGGTATCACAATACTATATCATATTATATGAATATGATGGTGTGGAGTAAGTCCAAAATACATACCATACCATCACGCCTGTATTCCCCGAAGGATTAGGCAGAGGCGTACTAATGTACACCCTCAGTTCGCCGGTATGTTTACATAACATACATAACATAATCAACCTATTATACTGTCCCACTGTTGGGCACAGGTCTCCTCTCAGAATGAGAGGGATTAGGCTATAGTCCACCACGCTGGCCTAGTGCGGGCTGACAGACTTCACACGCCATCGAGAAAATCTTTCAGGCATGCAGGTTTCCTCACGATGTTTTCCTTCACCGTTTAAGCGCGTGATAATTAACTATTTAATATGCACATGAGTTCGAAAAGTCAGAGGTGCGTGCCTTGGGTTCGAACTCGAGACCTTTGACTTGGCAGTCCAACGGTCATACCACTAGGCTATCACTGCTTAAACGGTATGTTTAGGTCCCTTGTAATAGGGGGCGCTTGAGATCACTAGACTAATGAGGCAGTAAGTAACGTAAGTATTATTGAGTAAATAATACATAAAAAATATTCTAATAAATACGACAATGTCCATGAAACCTTATAATTTTTTTTTTCTCAATAACAAGGGCATAAAGTAATCAAGAGGACACAAAAAAGAACTGCCGCAAGGAAAGCGGAGGCCATACAATTTCAGATAAAAAAATAGAAGGTTATAAAAGACAGTCGATTATTTTCTCTCAAAAGCAGTGCGGTGTCAGTGAGATAGAAAATTTGTTTGCGCTTTGTAGACCAGGTAACTTTATCGCACATCGCGGTCTTTCGGACCCGAAATCCGACCTGTACGTTCTTATATACTATGCCTTGTACTCGGGTTTCTGTTTCTATAATAAAATATTATAATTTTATTGGCTTCCTTGACGAGATATGTACATGCTATTTTATGCGTGACCTCACGAAATTATTATCTCATGTAACAGATGCCAGTAAAGGGTTGCTGCTCGCATATGGGATGAGGCGACGATATCAACTTAAAAACGGATTCTGTATAACATTTATGATTTCAAAATATTTATAATTGCCGAAATTGCCATAATTACCCCAAAACCCAGCAAATGTTTAAAATGTTATAAAACCATAGGCCTTAGCATGTTTGGCACCCAGGGACGGTGTCACTGTCACCGTAAATATTGCCATTTCATTTTCCTCGTTTATAATATTTTTTTATGTTATTATGTATATATGTTATAATTTTTTCTCGGGGATTTTTTGTTGTAAAATGCAAATTATTATATAGTTAAATAGAACCGGAACTCGATACCTAACAATACTTTCACAACATGTTGTATATGCGCAATATTTATATTCAAAATTAGAACTTTAACGTTTTCGATTGTAATTATCATGTCACTAGCTGCAGCCAGCGGTTTCACTCGCATCCCAAAACGACTTCTTGAGACAAAAGGTCTAGACCTATGTCCTTCCCCAGAATGCAACCTTACTCCTAGCCTGATTTTATCGAAATCTGTTCAGCGGTTAGGGCATTAAAAGGTGACAGAAAACAAATAAAAAGAGAGTTAGTTTAGCATTTACAATATTGGGTATAGCTGCTGCTCTCGGTTTCATTTGCAGTGATTTTTCTTGAAAATCAATATAACGCGAAAATTAAGCTCAAAGGTTGCCTTATGATACTGCCAATACTGCTAATGTATTTCTTCCCAATTTCTCGGAATCATTAAGGATGTTCTAAGAAAAGTATGGAAAAAAACAGTATCCCTCTTTTTTCGCAGTTGTAGTCGGATAAAAAGAATTCTAAATATTGACCAGGCTCATAATCTACGTATACGCCAGATTTCATAGAAATCCGTCAAAAAGATCTTGAGTTATAAACGAACATACAGAAATACATACAATAACCATTAATTCGGCTTCAGTATTGTTTAATTATTCTTCACCTATTTTTCCCCAATTATCTTGCAATTACAGACACGACTTTTCTACAGACTTATTATATGTATAGATTGTAAACTCGATTTGTTTTTTTTTTAATATTTTTCACCTTTTATATATTGTTAGAAAGATCTTCCAAATTTATAATTTACTCTTTTGAATATTATTTAGAAATATGGAAGAGTTATAACTGCATTATGTAGATTTTTTCGAAGCTATTAAAATAACGTTTCTATTTCCCACCAATAATTATATGAATAATTTCTATTAGACACAATAAGAGGGAGCAAATCTAATTATGCATAATCTCTGAGAGTGTCAGCTCAGCTTAGCTTGAATAATTCAAACGTATTTTATACTCTTGATTCGATTTACTTAAGCCTTATTTTAGCTTATCATAATGTACAACATGTTGTCAGAATACATAAATCCATATATCGAGATAACGGGATATTTGTTAAAGATTCTAGACAGTGCGAGCGGCGTAATCGTTAGATCATTTTGGCTAAATGGTTCGGCGCGGACACGTTATCGATCCCAATTTGTTTCTCTGTCATTAGGTCGAATTATAAACGCAACCAGCCATATAGTTATTATACTAGTTATAAACTTAAAGAGATTCTGACTTAATCAGATCTGAGAGATTCTGATGGCACTGGCTTCGTGTAAAATACTAATATTCAACCGCATCTCGTTAGAGTGGAAGCGGACTCCAAAATAGGTAGAAAAATCTATGAAGACAATGCCGATCCGAATAGAAACGAAATAAAGCCGAAAATATTTACATCAAAAAGTTTTAAAACTGTCTACTGAATAGATTGGGACACTGATTGAAGGCTTTTACATAAAATCGATTGCAATGTACAACGAAAGTTAATAGTCACGGAAGGCTAATAGCGCAAACTGTTCGGATATTCGGTTCGGAAGTTTTCAATCCGATGGTTGCAAAACCAAACTACATAATAAATGTCTGTATATGCTCATATTTTTAGTGCGCAAAACAACATCAGGCGATGGATGGCCTAGGAAAACTATTACTCTGTGCTCTATTATGTATTCAGTATTACTGCCCGTAGTTATGCTCGTGGTAGGACCATTTTATGACGAATAATTTCTGAGATGAAAACGACTTACGCACGCAACGAACTCAGTAAGTAGGTATAGCTATCGATATTTGCGGTATTGTTGTAAGAACTTTTAAAAATGGCTAATTAAATTATCATAGACTGCCAAGTCAGGACTGTCGAGAAAATAATCCACACTATCTATATGTATACCTACAATAAAATTGTAACAGGCGGTCTGTACATTGTAGATATTGTTACGCCGAGTAACTATTAGTACGGAGATGGGTCACGAAGATTCTAGATAAGTCGTAGAAGCACATAGAACATTCGAAGAAAAGCCGGGTTCAAGGTGAATGACCGTAAACAATAGACGATCACTTTATCGTCTATTGTTTATAAGTAGGTACTTAGGTACTTAGGTACCTACTCGTATTTTGTGGATCTATCGAGAATGTTCGATTCTAGAATCTTCGTGACTCATATAAATACTGGTCGTGAGGGTCGGTCAAGGCAGTTTAGTTCTAAACACGGTGAAGTGAATATCGAAGCGAAGTTAAGTGATTACGAGTGCGACATTATAGTGCGATAAGTAATACTGTAGTGACTCTCTCAGTAATTTCTGTTGTGTGTTTGTCAAGTTAATTAAAATATTTGTTGTTTCGGTGAAATTGGTGTTACTTAAATTTATCCCGAACCCCAGCTCGTAACATTTGGTGTCAGAAGTGCGATAAATTATGCCGGTTTTACACGGAAGGTATCCGTACTAGAAGTCAGTGGCAGCAAGAGATGGATCAGAGACGATTTGGAGATTCTCCGGCACTACCTGTGGGTCATCAGCAACCAACTATGGACCCAGTTTCTGGTCCATCTGGAACTTCTCCAGCACCAACGGTTGACCTGGCGGCCTTGATGGCAATGATGCAGGAGCAGGCTCGCCGTCAGGAAGAGCAGGCACACCAACTGCGGGAACAGCTGCAACAAGACAAAGAGGAGCAGACCAGACGTCAAGAGAAACAGATGCTCCTCGTAAAAGACCTTCATGGGACCCTTGGCAAACAACTTGGTGTTATGAAGGAGCAGGTGAAACAGCACGAGACCCGGATTTCTAAAACCGAGGAACAGATTGCTAACGTGACAAAGACGTTAGGTGACCTAAAAGCACGAAACTTACTTGCGGCTTCTGTGGATACTACTCCCATAACGTCCTCCCTACGTGGATTCAAAGTGCCACCATTTGACGGGACCTCCTCATGGTCGGCTTACAAAATGCAGTTTAAAGCCTTTATTGAGTCAAATGGATGGGACAAAGATCAGGCTAAGACGGCACTTACTTTATGCCTCCGCGACCAGGCTTTAACAGTACTGGAGGCCCTCGGCGAGGGCATGACATATGATCAGCTCATCGAGGCGCTGGACTCGAGATATGGTGACGCCCATCTGGAATACGTGTTTCGTGCTCAACTAAAGGACCGGGTACAGCGTAGTGCTGAGACCCTACAGCAGTGGGCCGTGGAAGTTGAAAAGCTGGTCCGAAAAGCATACCAGTCCACACCTGCTCTCATCAACGGTAATCTGGTCCAAGCGTTCGTCGACGGAGTTCGTGACCTTGAAGTCAGAGCTGCTGTGAGGCTTGGCCACCACAAGACATTGAAAGACGCCTTAGCCCATGCCTTAGAAGTAGAGGCAGTTAGACAGGACCATCGGACTCATCGCATCCGAGAAGTCGTGTTACCGACATGTCATTACTGTGGGGAGAAGGGGCATATGCAGGCGGGATGCCCGAGGCGCAGTGACGGTCGAAGGGTTGGTGCAGCATCACCTAGATGCTACATTTGTGGAGAAAAGGGCCATTTTCAGTCGGGATGCCCTAAGCGCAGAGAGGGTCGAAGGGATGGTGTAGCATGGCCTAGATGCTACATCTGTGGAGAAAAGGGCCACTTCCAGGTGGGTTGTGCAAGGCACAGCGAAGTTCGAAGGGAAGGTGTAATATCGCCTAGATGCTACACCTGTGGTAAACGGGGACACCTTCAAGCTAGTTGTTGGAGAGGTCAAATATTGAAAAAGGACCGAGTACATGAAGAAAGGAACAGAATGGCAGCTCCAAGATGTTACACCTGTGGAGAAAAAGGTCACCTCCGGATGAGTTGCCCTAAGCGAAGAAGTACCATTGGAAGTTTTTCGAGCAGACCGTGCTCCGAAAACTGGAGGAAGAATAGAGATGGCGATTATTTTGGAGTCCGACAAGAGGCTACAGTACCGGTACCCGTGAGGATGTTGAGAGCAAATTTGAGTGATGTACGAGAAGAATGCTCAGAGCTTGTCAGACAATCAGGCTGCCAAAAGTCCGAGAGAATGAAGACCCGTTATGACCGCAAGATCAACAATAAAGTCTTCGATGAGGGCTCACTAGTATGGCTACATAACCCGGTTCGCAGCAAAGGAAAGTCACCCAAGTTACAGGCAAAATGGGACGGCCCCTACCGAGTCGTGACTAAGATCAACGATGTCACCTACCGGATACAAAAAGGGCAAAGAGGTGCTCCAAAGATCGTTCATGTGGATCGTTTGGCACGTTATTACGGATCTAATGATGCTCGGGACGAGCATGTCTTAGGAGGGGGTAGTGTTACGCCGAGTAACTATTAGTACGGAGATGGGTCACGAAGATTCTAGATAAGTCGTAGAAGCACATAGAACATTCGAAGAAAAGCCGGGTTCAAGGTGAATGACCGTAAACAATAGACGATCACTTTATCGTCTATTGTTTATAAGTAGGTACTTAGGTACTTAGGTACCTACTGGTATTTTGTGGATCTATCGAGAATGTTCGATTCTAGAATCTTCGTGACTCATATAAATACTGGTCGTGAGGGTCGGTCAAGGCAGTTTAGTTCTAAACACGGTGAAGTGAATATCGAAGCGAAGTTAAGTGATTACAAGTGCGACATTATAGTGCGATAAGTAATACTGTAGTGACTCTCTCAGTAATTTCTGTTGTGTGTTTGTCAAGTTAATTAAAATATTTGTTGTTTCGGTGAAATTGGTGTTACTTAAATTTATCCCGAACCCCAGCTCGTAACAATATTTAAGAAAAACGAATAAAGGGGGCTTTATTAGAGCAACAAAAACCAAAATAAGAATTTTTAGAATGTTTGTATATCTGTCTGTCTGTGTGTTTGTACGCGCATCACGCAAAAACTACTTCATGGAATGGAATACAATTTTCACCGATGTATTGCTAGAGGTCTAACTTAATATCCGGTGCATGTTTCATCTTGATACGCCGCCTAGAATCGGACTTATAGTATGTAAATCTTTTTGGTACGTGAGTAAACTGCTGCTCGCAGTTCACTCACAATTATAAAATTGTAACAGGCCGATGTCTGTACATTTTAGATATTAAAGAAAAACTAGTCTGTATTAGAGCAACAGAAGCCATGATATTTTTTTTTGGATTTTTGTCTCTCTGTCTGTCTGCCTGTATGTTTGTACACACATCACGCAAAAACATGCAAGCATGGAATTGAATGCAGTTTTCACCGATGTATTGCAAGAGGTCTAAAATAAAATCTGGTGTGTGTTTCTACTTGATACGCTGCCTCCAATAGGACTTATAGTATTAAATCTTTTTGGAACGTGAGTGAAACTGCGGGCAACAGCAGCTATTTATCATGTGAATATTAATAATTTAATTTATCACTCACTTAAACGGCAAAGGAAAACATTGTAAGGAAACGTGCGAGATTGTCAGCGTTGTGGATTATATCCTAAACATTTTCCTCTGGAAGCCGACAGAACCCAACATAGTAATTGGAAAAGGACTAAGAGAAAGATGAAACACAGATATAGATTAGGTATGAAGGTAAATTCTTTATTTATATTATGTGTCAGCAAACGAGCAGATGCTGGTAATTAGTCATCGACGCCCATGGATATCTTCAACACCAGAGGAGTTGCTGATGTGATGCCGGCCCGTTACACCGTATACGCGCCGTTTTCCTGTTACCTATTTGTTCACGTGGTTGAATTTTACCGAAGAAATTTGTCTGGATAGGTAGTATACCGTTTTACAGATATTCTACCGCCTAGATATAAGCTAAGCAAGTATAGTGTGGCAAATTGAAGGATAAGGAGGCCCGTAAAATTTTGGGCTGGACATAATTAGTTACTGGTGTTATAACATATTTGTTATCTTAAATTTACTTCTCAGTCAAATTTGTATAGTAATTTCTGCCAACAATAAATACCGGCCAAAAATGATAATGTCGTGTCTGTGGGGTTTGGCGCTATACGCCGAAACACAGGCTCCCATCTTTGTATTTTTCGTGTCAAATAGTATTAAGCTCTAATATTTTTGTTGTAGTGTAATGTTCCATAATCAATAAATACTTTTTTTATTTATATCTGGAGAACGAGAAAATTATTTTACCACTCAGTATCGAATTAAAATGCACAAATTCAGTAATACACACGGTTCCACATAAAGCTATACATTTCTGGTATAAGCTGACGTCGCGTTATACACTACCTATATTAAAAAAACTCTGTTCCATCCGAAAGGGGCATACAGCTATCCCAATCACGTCATCAAGTAAAATAAGAAACATTAAATATTAATGAAAATAAACATATAATTTTAGTTTAAAATTCGAGGTCGTCGTGCGCAAATTGCTAGAATTACCGTAAAATCAAACAAATTTTAAATATGTTATGAAACCAATAATAGGCCTTACTATGTTTGGCACCCAAACACGGTGTCGCTGCCACTGTAAGTATTGCCATTTCATTTTCCTCGTTTATAATATTTTTTTCGAGTCTTTTTTTTCTTGTATATGATTTTATAAATAGAATCTCGATACATTACAGTACTTTCTCGGGTCAGACAGGGTTTTTTCTTAACATATTGTACCTATAAGCTTTTCGTTTAGTGAGAGGTCAGCTAATTAATTATACTGGATACTTATAACTGCGTACATTGATTACACATACCATCACCCTTGTATCGCACAGTTCGCCCGCACGTTATAAGCGCCACGTAATAGGGTAAGCTTTTTGCTCCTATCTGACACAAATATAGCCTTCATAGAGAGAGAATTTCATAGAAAACCCAATGCATTGGTGATCAAACCCAGGACCTCACGCTCAGCGGTAGCGCTTGCAGACCAACTATTAATTATTTGACCTACTTTTATGAAAGATTTGTCTTTAGTTACTTGGCAGTAGATAAAGAAATCGAGTGAAGGGTTATTAATATTGATTTTAGTTATAATTTTATCTTCCGATATTGTACATACATATTCCCCTAATGATATTTCACTAAAGAAAACAAAACTTTTGATATAACCTTTAAAAGGGAATATAATATTTTATCCTAAATGTTGTGCATATCTATAATTGATATAAACACTAGTCTTTGCCTCTGTATTTTGCTACTATGCAATGTTTGTGTTTATATTGTTGGCGTGCCTTTTGTAAATAAATAAATAAGTAAACTTTAGTTTGGATACGTAGTGCATTACTGGCGATCAATAAATTATGCATAATCTTATCTACTTTTTTATTATTTAGTAGATATGTGCTATAATTTTATCTAATCACTCTTCCATGACTCATTTCCTGCTACTAACCGTATAAATTTGTTAAACCTTTATAATTTGTACCCGAGAATAAGTGTTTAGATCATCTGAGCTCTTTAGACACGCACATTCCTTTTATTTTGTGAATGTATATTCTCACAGTATTTTTCGAGTTGAAAAGCTTTCCTAGCAACAGTCACTCTTAACCTTGCCATGCCATGACGTGTTTTTCCGATCGTTTTACGATTGAGAGAGAGAGAAAGAGAGAGAGAGGGATGCGCTAAATATTAAACAGCACTATCTCTTTCTCACGATCTAAAAATGATCGCACAATTATTGAAATTACGACCTCCTTGCTGTCAATTACATGACCAATAAACATATCTACTTCCCCTAATCCATATGAAAAAAGTTACCATCATGCATCAAGGAGATGCCTTGACTGTTAGACTTTTCATTCGCCATAACACCGGCTGGCCAACAGGAATAATCTGCTTCCCAAGATTTACCGGCTTTCTACCGGCAATATGGCCGAAAAAGCCGATTATTTGCAGGTAGCAGATTGTAGGAGCACTCCATTCATATAAATAATGCAGACCTTTACTATCACAGTACTGGGTATGAGCCTACTCCCTTATTAAGTGAGTGGCTAGGCTATATATAGTCCTCACTATCTATCACGAGTTAGCAGACTGTGCAATTTTATGGAGTCTTTTTGAATGCGCTGGCTGTATCTACCACTATATTATGAAGTTTTTAATTTGGTAAATCAGTATTACTTCAATAACATAATTATATAACATATCATCACTCATGTATTCCCCGAAGGGTTACATAGAAACACACTAAAGTACAGCCACAAATCGCTGGTATCTTTAGGTCCCATGTCATAGGGGCCGAACCTATTGTCATTATCCGGGCAGAAATCCCAAACTCCGAGCTACTACTGAGATCCAACACTTTGCTCGACCTGGGAATCAAACCCAGGACCTTAGCGTAGAAGTCGACAGTTCAATAATGTCACTTTAATCATTATAATATACTGATAGGCTATATTTATATAAGTAGGTATAGTTATATTATACATAAACAAATACATACCTATGTATATTTACAAGCCATATGTATATGTATACATACTTACTCGTATCTATACATATATGAATATATAGACAGGTCAAAGTCGAGATAATTCATTCCAAGCTTCGAAGTTTGTATTTAAAAAAAACGCCGTCAAACAGTCGGCCATCCTGATTTCAGATAAGAAAGCATTCCATAGCAAGATTGAATGGGCGAAGAATGTAGAGTGAACAAATTCAGAGCGGTGACAGGGACATTGAAGGAGACGATTGTAAATATTTAGTCTAACAACTAACTAACACCTAACAACTATTTAGTATGGTTGGTCCAAAGATACTGAAAGTGAGATGTTAAGTAATAAGGAGTATCGGAAGGAAAAAGTATAGAGTATAGTAGTCAATGCTCTTATGTGTCTACGTTGCCGAATAAATAACCATTTAAGGAGCGAATGATACACAGACACATGATCACATTTGCGAAAATTAAAAATGAATCGAATGAGACGATCAAGTTATTGAGGAAATCTGCATTCAGGTCAAAGTAGCACGCATCACCACAGTAGACTATAGGGAAAATTAGGGCCCGCACAAAGATTGCTTCGGTCTTTATAGATAAATAGACTTTTCAGATAGATTAAAATATGGATAGTAAACAGATACAGTCTACAAATATTATTCATACGAAGATACCAAACTTTCGCCAAAAAATAGTAGGTGGAAGACAAAGTTCTATCGCTACCGTAAAGAATAAAGAAGTTATCACTGGGAGCTTATGTGGAACTGCTTTTGTTTTATTTTAGTTGCGCAAAAACCTTCGTTGTTCTTGACGACTCTGTAACGTAACAGTAGAAATTTCACGTTAATGTAAATAATGTTTTTACGTTAGTTCATCATGACTTTCGAAGTATATAAAGTGCTGCTAAGTATGGTTTGCGAGTAAGCAACAAGCTAGTTATGTGATTTTTAACAAAAGCCTTTACATTATTTTTTAGTAAAGGAAAAAATTCAATCGCGGGCAAGATTCGAACCTGCGTCTTCTGGTTTGATATACCAGACGCTCTGACCTCTAAGCCACGGCGAACCCTACCCGCATGATTGAAATTTTGCCTTCACATTCTGAATTTACGTCATAAGGTGACGTTGGTAACATCTATGAGAGGCAAGTTACCTTACTTCTCAACCGACACGACTTACTTTACAGTTAGTTCAGTGTCGTACGATGCCACCTTACCTTTTAACTATCTTTTTGTGATTTTTTTGCATTTTCCATGCTAAGATTATTAAGTTATTTTTTAGTAAAGGAAAAAAATCAATCGCGGGCAGGATTCGAACCTGCGTCTTCTGGTTTGATATACCAGACGCTTTGACCTCTAAGCCACCGCGAACCCTACCCGCATGATTGAATTTTTTTTAATTAAAAAGCCTTTACAGATCCAATATTAAGTGATACTTAATGCTCAACTTTAAAAATGTTAATTAAGATTAAAATACTTTCGAATCGCACGAACGTTACAACGGTTTTTTTATTGTTTTTATTAACGTTATTACAAAATTATTCCAAAGAGTATAATTAGGAACGTTTTGCACGAAACGTCGCCAAATTAGCATATAAAATAAAACATTTACATAATGTCTCTCCTACATTTTAATTTCCGAATTCAATTTAATTTTGGGACCAGGCGTTATAAAATGATTAAATTACAGTAAAACATTAGGCTGTCAGTGTTAAGGAGGAGGTTTCACAACATATTTTTTGTAGGCTTATTCAATAAAGCGTCTTAGCTCGTCTAGATAAAGTTGCTTTCTTTTATTATTAAGTATCTGTAAGTCCCTTTTTTAATGAGTTTTGAATATTTATTTGGATATTTAAGATGAAATGAATGAATGAAATATTCGTAGATATAATATAAAAAATATTTGCACGTTCCTACCGATTTCTTAGCATTATTACGGTCAAGTTCAAGCCAGTTAAGAGTTTATCGTCAAGTTATGATTGAAGAAGACGAAACTTTCAGAAAGTTCAGGTGCTGTATACTACATCAAGAACTCTGAAGCCTTTTGTAATTGCCTAGTAATGTAAAACCGTAATAAGTTAGGTAAAGTTATACGAAATACAATCGGTTTTCAAAAACTTTTCATGTTCATTTGTATTTCAATGAACTTGAACTGATAAATCTATCATATCAATACTCTTTCTTCCAAGAGAAGGAGTAAACCTAATTATTTTGATGATACGTTTTGCGTAGCGACCGAACGATCAGTATCTGCGTAACGGGTTGTGGGTTCAAATGTGGGAGCAAATATTTGTATGATACACCTAGTTGCAAAAGTACCCACGGATCCACGATACAGGAGAAAATCCTTGTGTGAGGCAACGCATAAAAAATACTTTACGAATTCGATGGAAGATTTTTTTTAACCTGTAAGATCCCACTGCTGGACAAAGGTCTCACATTGCCCTTGACAGAGATCAGTGGAAGGAGATGGGGATGGAAGATTATAATATATAGGTAATTTATTTCCTCACAGAATGGTTGTAATTTAAGTTGTACAGTTAGCATCAAGTAGATCTAGACGTAAAAAATGTTAAAAATTATCTGAACCACTAAGAAAATTAAAGAACTGCCTACATTTCATTATTAAATGGCCTCGCCCGAGTAGGTGCCGGTACTACTGGAATAATGGTCTAATTTAATGTTACGATTTTTTCTATTACTCTCCCCTCCCAATAACGATATTATGATAAGAAGTATCGTTTATATACACAAAGAAAAGAAAAACTATTTGGCACAGCTTTACGCAGTTCACATCTTAATAAAAGTACCTACATAAGTATAATACACATAGGTAGTCTGTGTCTCGCGGCTGCGCCAAATAGGTCCAGTTCAGCATTTTGTCGGGCTACCAGTACTTGACGCTGATTTTCAACTGGACCCTTGCGAGGAGTTAAGTTGCGATCCTAACAAACCCTTCCCCCTCCCCGTGCCTACGGCAGTGAGCTTTCATTCAGCGGATATAATAAATTTGTTCAACTCATTCGCTATTGAGACTCTGTAATAAAACTACTGGTTCTATCAGGTTTCAGTTTCTCGCTATTCAACGTTGCCTTGGAAAATATTTTATAAGCATTGCAATTTTAAAACTGCGAAGCTTTAACGTTGTAGGTCTCTCTATTTATTATACCTTTATATATTTATGTAAAGCATTGACTTGTAAAAATATCTTTAAAATATCTATTTACAGAAATAAATATAAGTTATCATATTTTTGTATTTATGTCAATTTTAATAATATTATAATAGTATGAAAATAAATGTGTTATGACTTTGATTAAATTATTTTATATATGTGATACCATACCATATAGAGTGAGTGATACCATATAGAGTTATCAACCCTATTTTTAAGCACAGTTCTGTTATATTCATCCCAAGCTCGCCTGGAAGAGATCGCAGATGGCGATAAGGCCACCTATAAAGCATTATAATATATTATAATGGTAACGCTGCACTATAGTCGTATTGACAACACACGTATAATTTCATATTTATACTACGCCTGACCCTTCATAGAAGCTTACCGACACCAATTACTTCTACAACTACATACGCAAGATAACTACAAGATAACTAACGTGTTTATAATGCAAAAAAAAATGCCTAAGAGCCATATTTGGGCTGCAACAAATAGACTCTTGCCGGCCATTCTACAGGCAATATAAAATTTTAACTGTTACATGCTTGTATATTTTGGATGCATGTTTATTTGTATTTAAGCATAAGAACCTATTTCAGGAAGCTTCTAGTTCTTATAGTACACGGGCGCGACATCAGCATAAATTATACAGACCATTCACTAGTCTGACTTTGACATCTAATAATAGTTATATAATGTGTATTCAAATATTCAATAAAATTCCTAATAATTTTAAATCGATGACATTTTCTAAATTTAAAAAAGAGTTGACGCGGTGGCTTGCTGAAAAATGTTTTTAAAGCATTCATGATTTATTTGAATTTAAATTATAAATTGACATTATATTGTTAGATTGTGCTTTTGAAAATTTGTAATGTTCTTAGCTTCATAAAATATTTGTACGCTCGTAAGAGCAAAACATAGTGGGCCATGATTCATTTATAACACCTATAATGTACCTGTGTTTGTTGTCAAATAAATATTAAATAAATAAATAAATAAACGTTTGTACACGCGCAAACAGGTAGGGTTGCTTCACGATTATGGTCTTAAAATGCACACACAAATATTATTATTAAGTGTAATTATGTGCTACTATAATTCATTAAAAGATTCCTTGGACGGCGTTTCGTACAAATAACTCTATCTTAAAGGAACTTCGCGTCAAGGATAGACTTTCGTCGATTATTCAACTGCGAATACTTAAGTTCTTTGGCCATGTCTCCAGAAACGAGGAATCAATGGAAAGGCTGGTCTTCCAGGGTCAAGTTAAAGGAAGACGAATTCGTGGCCGATCTCCAACTCGCTGGGCTGACCTTATTGTGAAAGCTACCCAGATCACAATGGTACAGTGCTCTCGTAATGCTACTAATCGTCAAAAGTGGCGAAGCATTTCGAAAGCCGTGACGCTCAGAAGAGAGAATGATGCCGACGAAAACCCAGCGACCACACCATTGTTATTACCACGACCACTCTGACAAGAGTGTCCGACTAAGAAGATAATTCATTATTGTGTTAATTCAATATTTTTATAGAATCACATCATTCATTTCTCATCTCATTCATTTTGTTTATTTAAAGGTTGCCTATACTAGATATTCTTAACGCCGTTAGATCACTATAAGATTAGTAAAAATTAACTCTTTATTAGTTGTTGGTGTTTTAAAGAACATTATACTATAAAAAAAAATCCGATCCAGAATGGGGCAATAGAATCTTTGATTATCTCTACATAGTCTAAAAGAAACTTCCCGTCGTCTTCTGTATTAAGTATACAGAAGGACAGACCACGGGATGTTTCTTCTTCATATTTTAAACGACGCATCAGATTTTGATGCGGTTTTTACTATCATTGAGATAATTTCTTCCGAATGGTTTATCTATAGATATAATATAGATGCATGTTATATTTACTTGTGTACAAAAAAAATTGATTTTACTTATTTTGTATTAAATAAATTAAATTAAATTTTAAAAGTCAAAAATTTCATAAAAAAAATAATTTTGGGCGCTTTCATTGCTAACGCTGACTAAACCTTAAGATCTATTATATTAAAATGTTGTGCTACGGAATTTTGTACTTATCTTCAGTATCTTGTATCACTTCAGTCCAGCGGTCTTTTTTCCTACGTCAGCGATGCCATAACACAATCTATTTTTTAAGTCCGAGTACACTGCGTTCCATCGCTTTTTGACAGACTTTGAGCTTGGATTCTGAGAGTCGGTCAGTGACCACGTCGATTAGTTGAGGTTTAAGTGACAACAGCAAGTTGCACTTCATCAGCTCCTTCATGGACCAGTAGCTCTTCCAAGCATTGTCAACGCTACGCTGATAGTATGTCAATATCATAATTATTTAAGAAGATATTTAAATTTAAAATAAGCGGTGTGGCGGTTTAAAATTGACACTTTTGGTGAATTATGGTTGCCCAAAAGTGGCGATTGATAAATCAGATTGTTGTATAAAACTTCACCAAGATTATCGATCGATTATCTTGATTAAATCAAAATATAAATCTAGGTATTGATAAAATAAGTACATTCCCTCCAAAAAGACAATTTTATATAACTGTTTTAACCGTTGCTTCTCTAATTACATTATCCTAATTATAAAAGTAATATACGTGCGAGGCTTATTTATTTTAATTCCAAAAGGATTCAGTTACGTACGAGGCCAACCCATTTGCAACTGACAAATTATGTAAAATCTATTAAGGCGAATACGAATTCAAGCTACGAGCGTACATCATTGTAATTTTGGTGGATTTAAATGTAGTCTATCAGAACAGTTACTACGTTTGGAGGTTTACTATGCCCTTTAATTACACGTGTAAGTTACAACAGAGATTAAAGGCGCATAAAACGTAAAGCAGAAAGAACGGTGCAGATGGAACCGCCGAACTTAAGAAGAGTAATCAATATACTTTGCGCACATTTCATAGTAAGTTTTAATTTAAGTAGGTACTCATAATTTACTCTAGATATTATAATTTTATTATTCCTTTCTTTCTCTGATTCTAAAATTATAGTATTTGACAGCTTTATATGCATATTATAGCACTGTTGTCGGAGTTACAGATATTAATTATCTTTTCAGGCAAGTGCCTGAAAAGATAATTGAGATAATTGAGATAATTGAGATAATTGATGAGACAAGATAAGTATCTTGTCTCATCCATTTACTAGATCAAGATTGCTGATGATCATGTTACCTTGATATTAAAATGTATTTAATGATGAAATACATTTATTATTTATATAATAAATACGTATGAAACTGTACATAAGTAGTATATTGTTTACGTTATACTAAAGCTTCCGTAAAATAAAGTAATTGTATTTCGAAGTCCGGCTACAATATTTAACTTTATTCTCGTAGACTTCGTAGCCGCGTAGCCACGCGCTACGCGAATTAAGGTAATAATATTATGAAGGAAAGAGCAACTTACTCGATCTAACGCAAACAAAGCCGTTATAGGAGTCAGTTTCTAACTTTCTTTAAAATAATTGTATCTATAGAAAAAGGCGGGCATACAAACATGCTAATTGCACCAATATCATTAACATTATTAGAGTTCAAATAATTTCCTCGTTATCGATACTTTGTAGTGAATGGGATTAGGGTACCCGGTGGCGATGTCTATTTTTTGCACAGGGTACCCCGGCACCCTGACGCGCGTCAGTGGGAGAAAATATAAGTCAGTTTGAAGCAAAATTTGTCAAATGCAAATGTAAATTTACACAATAGTTTGTATGCGATTACCCTAAAAAGCAGGAATAATACTTTTCTGTCATCAATCCATAAAGACTGCAAAACCATTTGAAATAGTTGCGGTACGAACAAAATAAACTTAATTTACATATTTTACGTATACAAGGCTTTCCTTTCTCGTTTTAATCAGTGCTTTCCTGTCGGAAAAAACCTAACCAATAGCGAAATGTAATAGACGCTCAATCCAGAAGCAATCTGATAGTTTTCGAGGTCTAGTATTTTGATTCTAGTATTAAATGTTTACGCGGATACCTTCCGTCGAATACACACACAATAATTATTTAATTTCTAAGACAAATCATCATCATCAACCCATTATTATTATTATTATTATATTGTTCCACTGTTTTGCAGACACACAGGACACCTCTCAGAATGATAGAGATTAGGCTATAGTTCACCCCGCTGGTCTAATACAGATTGGCAAGTTACCGTCTCACATGCCGTTGAGAAAATCTCTCAGGCATGCAGGTTTCCCCACGATGTTTTCCTTCACCGTTAAAGTGCGTGATAATATGCATATTACTTCAGATAAAAAGTCAGAGGTCTCTAGACTTTGGACTTGTCCAATGTTTATATCACTAAGCTATCACTGCTCAGAGAGACGAATGTCATCTATACTTATAATAAATCTGTAGAGAGGTCAATTCTGTACATGAAATATATTTTCAAAATAACTATCAGCGGGTGATTAGTGATCGATACTGACGCCAAAAATGCAATCAGTAAAATTTATGTCTGTCTGTCTGTCTGTATGTTCGTTATAGAAACAAAAACCACTCGACGGATTTCAACGAAACTTGGTACAATTGTCCTTCATACTCCTGGGCAGGTTATAGTATATTTTTCATCACGCTACAATCAATAGGAGCAGAGCAGTGAAGGGAAATGTTGGGAAAATGAGTGATTCATGAGAAAGGTTTCAAGCTATAAAACATCACGCTACAACCCTTAGGAACGGGGCAACGCAGGTGAAACCGCGGGCGAAGAACTAGGGAACAAAGTAACTATTTCACGCGGACGAAGTCGCTGGCAAAAACTAGTAAAAGAATAAATGTGGAGTACTCACTGTTTGCAAGTAAAACAAGTAGAATAGGTTTATGATCTCCACGAGGGTTTCCAGCGCCATGGCCACCACCCAAGGCAGAAGCAGGTACTTGATATCCTAAAACAAAATAAAAAGTATGTATACACAAATTATCATGTAAAATTATTACATTAAATCATCACACCTGTATTACCCGAAGCGTTAGGCAGAGGCGTAGTAATGTCCACCCAAAGTTATTTTAGATACAAATTTTAATAGGGGCGAGCTCATTGAAATTAATGCGGCACAAATACAAACTTCGAGTTGCTACTGAGAGATCCATATAAAAGCCCAATAATACTGCTTCACCTGGTAATCGAACCCAAGATTTTTAGCGTAGAAGTCGCGATAGAGACCACTACACTAATGAGGCAATTACAACGATGGTTTTTAATAACTTAGTAACTTTTTCTGTTTGTTGTTATCTACCGCGACCGTAGTCGGCTTGTAGTGATCGCCACTCGATGAGCTAGAGTTCACCGTTAAACTCAGCGGTTATAAACTGCAGTATTTGCATATGGAACTCCTTTATTTCATCTAGACGAAAGTCCATTTTACCGACATCATATCGAAATCAAAAAAATAAAAATTTGTTACGGCAAATTTAATTTAGTTGCTCCAGCCATTTTTATTATAAGATTTAATTATTACTGAGTGTACACTAGTACACCCCTGCCTAAACCTTCACGAAAAACAGGCGTGATGCCGTGTTATACTGATTGTACAACATCATTCACACATACATAGTGAGACTACGTATCTAACGTATGTACGTGTTGAGACTTGGGCCCAATTCAAACATATACGTAAACCTATAATCAGTGTACCTTATTAGTCAACGGATATTGCTATTTCATGTTAATTTTCACTGCAAGATTGCCAGGCAGCTACCACTTGCTTTTACTATAATCATGGCATGCAATCAGAGAACGGAATAGGATGGCTTGAGGTTGAGCAATAGGAAATTAAAATCATTCTGAAATATCTATAGATACAGACGTAATACACCTGAATTTTTTTTTTACTGCACGTTTCGTGTGGGTTGCGTAAATATTTGTGTATTCCACGGATATTAGTTTTGAGTCTTGATGTACTTCCTGTTTGTCAATTGTATGTTTATGAAGTACCTAGGTGTTTAAGTTTATATAATTATGCAATACACACATCTATTTCAAATTTCTAATACAGCATATCATCACGCCTTTCTTTACCGAAGGGTCTATCTACTAGCCGTTATAGTCTTTTAGGTCCTATGTACTAGAAGGCTAATTGCTATTAACCAGGTACAAATTCAAACTCCGAGTTAGGTATTACCTAGACTTTTCTATAAAAAACCGGTCAAGTGCGAGTCACGCACCTCCATGGTAGGGTTCCGTACAAACTTGTAGATATGTAAATATGTAGTTTGTAAAGTACCGAATATTGCTCTAACAAAAAGATAAACTGTATTGAAGGGCAAACTTAACTTTTCGTTGAAAAAGTGTTGTTCCCATCGGAGTTATTTAAGCAACTTCAATGAAGTTTATAATCATAAAAAAGTTTTTTTTTATATAACTACAAATTTACGGATTTCGGACTTTTCCTTTACTTGTGCTCTATCACGTTACTTCTTACCAAATTTCATGATTCTAGATTAACGAGAATAAGTACCATATAGGTTTTGATTCATGAGAGTATCAAAATATGCGTCACAAAGCGTGCATAAATGGCCATCTCTTTTGATTGCGCTGACTTAGAAGCGATTTTTTCACTGCTACAAGGGATTGCAGACCGGAGTAGGTATTTGGTATTAATTTTGCGCTTGATACCTCCACGCGTTCTTGAGAAAAGGGATTTTGACAGACGGACAACAAAGTGATCCTATAAGAGTCCCGCTTTTTTCTTTTGAGATACAGAACCCTAAAAAAACAATAACACTGCTGCAATTGGGATTGAAACCAGGGCCTTATGCTTAGTAACTACGATGACAAATATTAGATCAATAAGGTAGTTAAAAATTCCTAACATAATTTCATTAATTATGAAAATTTAAATTAACTTTAAGCCTTCGCTCACTCCTTAAGTAACATTTGAAGTTAAGGTTCTTTAATTATGAGCAGTAGAACGCTAAGTTAATTATGGAAAGCTTTCTAGTTTTGATTTAAAAGTTAAAGTAGAACAACAACAGAGACGACGACGTGATTACTCGTATACCTTTTCAAGTCAAAAACGACCAAAGAAAATACATTTTGAACTGACAAAACAACAAAGAAGGACATACGCCGATCTTATTGGCGAAATTCTTCAAAAAGGTCAGGTGCGTAGTACTCGCAACCAGCGTGTATGTTTGAGAAGATGTATGAATGTGAAAGAAGCAAAAGAAGTATGCAAGAATCATAGCAAGTGGCAGTCTGTAGTTTCTTTCTAGTGGGAGAAAGTCGTGAGTGTATGTATGTAAAACAACAAACGAAAATGTACGAATATGAACTAAAAACTGATTTAACAGAACAAACTGAACACTAAACTCCTCTCAAAATGTAGGTAATGTACCTAATAGTAATTTTTGTCTTTCTTTAACATAATCGAACAGATATTATCCTTTATTTTATTGATAGCTTTTGGTCAATCGGGGAAACGAGTGGAAACTTTAAATAAAGTTTGTTTATTGTTTTGACAATCGATTAAATTAACCAACAGTTAGTCCTGCATAGAACGTCATGGATAGGTCATTAACTTAAATATTTCTTTTTTGTATGCGCAACAGTTCCGGAAGTCGCTTTTAGCGATAAGACCGCCATTGTACCTTTTCAAAACCATATTAGTTTGTAAAACATAAAATAATAATATTGTGTACCTACAATAAACAATATTCTATCTATCTAACACGCTTGAAACTAAATAGCCCTACATTTAAACGACACTATACATATGGACAAACAATGCAGTATTTTTATTTTTATTTTGAGAACTAGAGCTGCCTGAACCACCTTCTATCAATTTGCGGCGCAGAATCCACAGTGAGCCAGACAAGCACCAATAACTTGTTGAATTGAATAACCGCAATACTGAAAAATCTTGCAAATATTTTCTGCAAATAGTTTCTGTTGACTTCAAGACTTGGTGATATTGTGTATGTCAACTAAGTAGGTATACGCTTCAAGTAGTGCTCGTATATCATACACGATATATAATATGTACAATGCAGCCACGCTTAAATCTAACACGAGGTTTAAGTTCAAAACGTGATGTTTTCTCTTGTAAAAGATCTTTGTTCCTCCACAAATCATGCTGTTAGAACTGAGATGTTGAATTTTTTAGTAAAAGGTCCCAACTATATATAATATGCGGTATAAAAATTTATATATTAATAAGGTTGAATTCGTTGTTGTATAATTTGTTTGTTAGATTTATGGCAGGTGTGAACCTTGCCCACGAAATGGCCACACTATCTTCTCTCTGGGGCATCGTAAGAAGTGAATAAAGGAATATAGGATTAGGGAGAGAAACAGTGTTAACTTACTACAATTTATACTCGTAGGTAACGATAAATTTTATTCTTTGTTTTGAACATTATACAGTTATACTGGTTTCTGTCACTTACGCGAATATTACATTGAAATAAAACTACTACTTTCGATCGATTTAAGGATCCGAAACGTCGGGAATTAAATAATATCAATAAAATCCGTAAATTGTAGTTTTATTTCAATTATACAGTTATATTACACTAGGATAACGAATAATTCAGTGTCATCGTTTCTTCGTTGAAATAAATGGACGTCAAGTGGTCAATGGTAAAATTTTTAGGGTACAGTAAAAAACGTACGTTGAAAATGTCAATGAGGAACCCTTTTAGAGAAAACATCAATGTCTGTCTGTATTTTTTTTTACCGTTGCTTAAAATTACACATTTTAGAAGTAATTCGCCACCACTAAGGGTGCGTTTCCTCTGACGCGGAGCTTGGTGGAGCGGAAAGGAATGCACCGTGAATTGTCTAATCACAACATCTCCACTCCGCATCAGTGGAAACAGTGTAAGTGGAGCAGAGCGGAGCTGAGCGGACTTTCAAATAAAATATATGAATACGCGGCACCGAGCCGGACAGAAGCCGGAGTCGAGCAGGCTGTGGTGTCGACCGGAGGGCACGAAGCTGAGGGTAACTCCGCTTCAAAGGAAGCACTTGCCACTTTTGACTTCTCTTCTCCGCTCCATTTCGCCCAGGTCCGCGTCAGTGGAAACGCACCTTACTGCCTCATTAGTCTAGTGGCCTTAAGAGTGACTGCTACGATAAAGGTTCGGGGTTCGATTCCCAGGTCGAGCAAAGTGTTATTGGATTTTTCTATGAAATTCATAAGCTCGGAGTTTGGATATGTGCCCGGTTAATAGCAATAAGCTCACTGCCATTACCTGCAACCCAAACATACCGGCGAAATTTGTTCAGGCGTGATAGTAAGTTTATGGTATATTTTATTCGCCATTATTTATTCCTGTTAATTATTTACGGATCAAGTTTTGCGAACGACAGCATACCGATTTCCATACATGACATCCGAGATCGTCGTGATCATGCGGTTATCATGCTTAGCCGGCTACAAAACAGTATAACTACGACTAGTTTACACATGGACGCTCCTTCCCCAGCAAAATTGAATAAAGGTATTATAATTGATGACATATTCGTCAATTATAACAGTAGGTAGTTTCGTGTGTATCTGTCTGAATTGTTATGAATTGTTGGTTTATTGGTTGATTCGACCGACCGCAGGATAGATCGAATCAACCTCTTTTCAAAATGAACCTATTTATGATTCATATAAAATGTCGGAATAATTATTAAAATCTGAATTATGCGGGCGAATGCCTCGGCCGTTTCCATTTCCATTTATTCAGTTTTTCTTTCAAATTGATCCGATTAATTGCTTTGTAAAATACCGTGTGATTTATCTTAGTAAGTAAAACCTGCCCGAAAAAGGAATCTTATATTCATGTTCCCGTCGAGGAAGAATTAAACTGTTAGCCACAAATATCTTTTAACACTCGCTCCTTGCATAAAAGAATACTCTAGGTGTGGTGACGAGCAGAAGGGAACCCGAGAGAGGGTACGCCACCCTCGTAAAGTCCCTCCCCGATACCCTCGCCGCGCCCAATGCGTTCTCACAATTAAGAAGGGGTGCTCGTAGGCATACGTCAGTTTAAAGGAATTATTCCGCACCTGCAATGATTATGAATTCAAATGAATCCATACTAACATTATAAAGTAACCCTTTTTGACTGTTACCTTTTTCACGCGAAATCTATACAATTACAATGAAGTTATTGAAACTATTTTTTTTTTATTCAATAACTGCAAATTTTATTTATTTAGACTGTGATCTAAGTAAAGTCTTCTGTGACGGAGTGATTTTGTTATTGATATAATTAAATATACCGATATATACCTACCTACTCATATAGTAGTAAAAGTACCTACATAAAAAATATAAATCATCTTTTACAAAGTCTAATCAAGAAAAATATAACCATCGCGTTGAAGTGAATTAAAAAACAAACTAGAAATATATTGCAGTTCTATTGGGGATCTATTGACATAGTATATTGAATAGTATCTACGGAACCAGCATATTTTGCCCCTCAATAAGCAGTGATTGAAACAGCAGGCGGTATAATAAGGTCTTTACACGCGCTATTCATGTTTTTTCATAAAAAGCTGAAGACTTCCTCGGAACGTTTCATGTTTATACTTATGATTGCTTCTAACAAATTAATCTATTTATCTTCGTCCCTCAAAGCGGCTCCGGAATTCACTTTATGATGGTAGACGTTGATGGGATTTGATTCGTTGAGGGTTTCTGGGAGGGGTATATACGTAATTGGTTATATTAACTGAGATGTACTGAATTGTAGAAGTTACATTTTTTTAAACCAATTTGAAGCTTTGTCGTCAAATTGGTTTAAAAAAATGTATCTCAATACATAAATAAACATCATACATAATCAACCAATTACATTGTCCCACTGCTGGGTACGGGTCTCCTCTCAGAATTATAGGGATTAGGCTATAGTCCATCACGCTGGCCGTAGGCGGGTTGGCAGACTTCGTTGGCAAGTTTTCTCACGATGTTTTCCTTCACCGTTTAACCGCGTGTTAATTAACTATTACTTAACAGCTATAATTATTGTAAAATAAAATTTCGAATTACAAAAAACATACAAAAATATTTATTTCATCTCAAACATTCTGATTAAACATAAATTGAGGTAGCTCCAGTAAGTGACAAATAGTACTTGTGTTGGAGCTGTCTCGCTTCTTCCCTTGCATTAGCTAACAACGGTGAGACCAGTTTTAAACGTAGAATATTTAACAAAACATAACAAAAATGGCAAGGCTGTCCTGGCTAAAGTGTTATTGAGTTTTTCTATGAAATTCTCAGTAGCAGCTCGGAGTCTGGATTTGTGCCTAGTTAATGGCAATAAGCTCGCCCCCTATCACATGGTACCTAAACATACCGGCGAAATGTGAGCGTACATTAATACGCCTCTGCCTAACCCTTCGGGGAATACAGGCGTGATGGTATGTTTTGAAACGTGCACGACAAAATCCGAAGCATAGTACCTAAATTATTAATGGACAATACGGAGTACCCTCTCTCTTTATCTTATGCTAGTTATTAGATTATACAAAATGCTTTTGTATAATCTAATAACTAGCATAAGTAAATATTACTTGTCTTGAAAGATTAGTAGTCTGTTTAATAGGACAAAAGATGTGTTAATTTTTTCTTCTTATAAAACGTTGCCCACACTAGGATTTTCTCCTGTATCGTGGGTACGATTACAAACACAAATTCGCCCACACCCGGTACAACTACCTGTAAATCATACAAATATTTACTCCGTGTGCAGATCGAACCCACAACGCTATGCAAAACGTGTCGTCAAATTAAACACCTCACATGAATTTTGTCCTGAGTAGAACGGACTGTTTTATTAAGTAACAACCATTTTATTAGTTTGACATACTGAAATAAAATTGGATAGTCTCGTTTGTTTCCACTTGGTCAATAAAACAGCAATAATATTCACATTAACTGAAATGGTTAAGTTTTGTTTTATTATTTTGAATGTGGGTAATGGTAGACTTGACTGCTAACTAAAGCTGATTGGAAAGATAGACATTGAAAGAAGAATAGCTATGTTATCGGGCCTGTATTCCTCGAAGAATTAGATAGTGGTGTAGCTGTTAAAAAATGGCTTATGTTTAATTAACCACTAGAACTAGTGTTATGGGAAAAAATCACTTTATACTCGTATTGTTAAAAATAGTAAATGATCGCCAAAATAAGTTGTAACCTAACCTACACCTAATTTTTGGTGATTTTGGTGATCAATTTACTAAATTTATTTATATGGTGGTCATTATATTTATCCCCTTAAAAAATAATAAAAGAGCAATGATAGCCCACTGGTATGACCTTTTTTAAAACTGAATCTAATTATCACCAAAATTGTTGGTTATGTGTGTTATGTAGAATAGAATAGATCTAAACTCCAAGCTGCTAGTACGAATTTCATAGAAAAACTCGATTACAGTTCTTGGCTTGGGAATTAAACCTAAGACCTCTAGCGTAGTAGTCGTGCTCATGACCATAAGATCAATAAAATTGTGTAAGGATCCCGGGGGATATAGAGCCATACTTCGGCACGAATGGGCCGGCTCGACCGGAGTGATACCACGGATACTCAAAGAAAACCGGCGTAAAACAATGGATACGTTGTGTTTCGCCCAGTGAGCGAGGTCACCGGAGGCTCAATTCCAATGGTGTTGCGGATGTCCATGGGCGGCAGTAATCGCTTACCATCAGGCGAACCGTCTGCTCGTTTGCCCCCCTACCCCTTAAAAAGAAAACTGTATCTTTCTGTAAGTAGTCACAAAAAAACACACAATAATCCTTATGGATCATTCGCCATCCCAAGACCCGTCAAGTATGGAGGACTCATAACAACTAAAATAAAAAAATGCGTAGTATGTAGATATAGTTTCTTGTCGGATTCTTCTCCATAGTATCAACTTTTTTGGAACCGTGCAACTAGACTCAACGTTTATAACATTTCATAAACGCTTGTAAAAGCTTATTTGAAATAAAAACATTTGAACTGAACTACCTACTAGTATGTAGGCTGAAATGTATCGTAAGTATGTGCAAGCTGACCTCTAATTACATCCACCATTACCGTTACAGGTTAACCTACCTATTCTTATTAACGTAGATACTATCACGTTTGTATTCCCTTTAGGGGTATGCAGAGGCGTACTAATATAACCCACAGTTCGCCGATAGGTTTAAGTCCTATTTCTATGTAATAGGGGGCGAGCCTAATGCCATTAATCAGAATTTCATAGAAAAACCAAATAACATTGATCGACCTGGGAATCAAACCCAGGACCTCTAGCATAGCAGTCGCGCTCAGGACCACTAGGCTTATGAGGCAGTGTTAATAATTCATTATCAAGTTATCAGGCAGTGTTAATAATATAAGTCTAGAATAATAATAGAACTCTACTGCTGAACAAAGGCCTCATCCAAAGCCTTCCACAACAAAGCCCCAGCATTCGTAACGGCTCCCAGTAACCTATACCAGGTCGTCCGTCCATCTCGTTGGAGGTCGTCCCACACAGAGCTTTCCGGTGCGTGGTCTCGAGAACTTTTCTGCCCCAGCGCCCGTCAGTGCTACGAGCTATGTGCCCCGCCCACTGCCATTTAAGCTTGCTAATCCTTTGAGCTATGTCAGCATCTTTAGTCCTTTTACAGATCTCCTCATTTCTGATCCGATCGTGTATACTACCAAGCATAGCTCACTGAGTGACTTTGAGCTTTCTTATGAGACCCATAGTGAGTGACCACGTCTCTGTGCTATAAGTCATCACTGGTAACACACACTGGTTAAAGACGTTTGTCTTAAGGTACTGCAGTAATAATTCACCCATTAATAATTCATCTCCAACCACAATTTGACTTCAATAACAAAAGATTAGTTACCAGTTTAATTTCTGGTTTGCGGCCAGTCAGCATTCCTCTCACTAATCAATCATTCAACGGGTTAAGATTGTTTAGACTGAATTCCGGACGGCACATTTTGTCAGACTTACAATAATTAATCTGATATTCATAACACTGTGCTTGGGTCACGTTTTCTATTTCGTTCAACCAGGGTTGTAATATCAATACCGCTATCGATAACTAAGGACAAAAAGCGTTTTTTTAATGTATCCAGCACTGTAAGATTTTTTAAATTGAGAATTCCAAATATTATGATATAAGCGTTATCATTGGATAACGCTTATATCATAATATTTGGAATCACATACATCACAGAACCATATACATATATCAACTTTTTGCTGTAGGTATCTTGGAATCGAACCCAGGAGTTCTAGCTTAGCAGTTGAGCATACTTGCGCTTGTGTTACCAGTGATGACTTATGGCACAGAAACGTGGTCGCTCACTATGGGTCTCATAAGAAAGCTCAAGGTCACTCAGCGAGTTATAGAGAAAGAGCTATACTTGGCATTTCTCTACGCGACGGAATCGAAATGAGAAGATCCGTAGAAGAACCAACGTTTCCGACATAGCTCAAAGGCTTAGTAAGCTTAAGTAGCAGTAGGCGGGGCACATAGTTCGTATGTTCTCGAGAGGAGACCACACACCAGAAAACGTAGTGTGGAGTGACCTACAATAACATGGACAGAAGACCTGGTGAAGGTCGCTGGAAGTCCTTGGATGCAGGCGGCATATGACCGGACCGGTATTTGTTCAGTAATGGACGTTTTTTGCGGAGTTGCGATTACGAACTCTAAACGACACGTAGATAATAATCAACCTCTAAAAGTCCCAGAATGACATCACGCTTTTTGGGCTAACTACCATTAACGATTATCCCCGGTGCTCTCCGAGACGTGGAGGGGTCTGTTTATATGTTTAAAAAAGATTGAAGCCTTGAAGCCTATATTGAAACACAAGAAAAATCAACCGCACATAGAATGAGGGAGTGAGTGCAAACGGCTTACCCACGTAATTTCGACTTCAATTATTTTGTACACTCGTTACATAGAAGAATAGGCGTTATTTCTTCGCTATCAGAATATTTTTTCGCATAGTCACTAGCTCTTTGTTCAACATGTTGGCACAAAGTATGCGCCTGATTTGCATACATGTGCCCCCTTGTTTGGTTACTGTATAAGTTACGTAGGCTGTAGGGTACTAAAGAGTTTTTAAACTGGTACGAGCTGTAGCTTAACGCCAGAATGGAAATTCATGTATAAAATGAACAATACACGTTATACCTTTCCTACATACCATCACACTTGTATTTCACGAAGGGTTAGGCAGAGGTACTGATGCACATTCACAGTTATTGTATGTTTTAGGTTCCAAGTAATAGGGGGCAAGCTTATTGCCGTTAACCGAACAGAAATTCAAAGTTAAAATATAAAATACCAAATGACATTTGCTCGACCTGGGAATAGAATCGAGAACATGTTTAAGAACCGCACTACCAACCACTGATAATTAAAGCGGCAAATAACATAAATGACCCTCTAGCGCAGTCATAAGAATAACGTAAAACATAAAACTAACTATAGCTAAAGAAGAAAGCATAATACAAGTAACTAATACTTGTTGTGAAAATGTGATTAGGTACTTGTAGGTAGTAATAGTAAGGCGTAGTAGTTATAATGACTATTATTAGGTACAAGTGAAACTCGAACAAATGCTATAAGGTTAATAGGTACGAGTTTCACTTGTACCTATTTACCTTATAGCATTCGGGTAGCGTAACATCACTTATATTATTCTTTAGTATTTGTTTTGCCGTTCTGTGGAAGCGGATAACCAGTGACCTGGATTATATCGATATTCACTCCACGTGAAAAGCCGACAAAAAAGAATGTATTTAACGTTACACATTTCCAGCAACACGTATTGATGGAAATTAATTTCAAGGGGTGTTTCAGATTTTCCTCTCCACTGTAAAACTAACGAAAAATACAACTTTACGCTCAAAAACTTAGTCCCATAAAAATAATAATAAATTGGCTATAATTTTGATCAGAAGAGTATTTCTGGGTTCAAATAAATAAAGTTTAAAAATCTCTATGTCGTAAATGGTAAAATACGTATTCGTAGTGTCAAGAAAAATAACGGATCCGTCTAAAGTATCTAAGAACTATTTAAAAAAACCCTATTTTTTTGCTTATTTATAAGTCTAGCTATGCGATCTACTAACCTTATAGACGCCAAAAACCAGAAGAACACATCCGAGGAGACCCATAGTGCTGCATACTAGTAGAGTTATGTTCAGCGACACCGTAACTACAACAAAAATACAATTATATGTATGAGTAGGGTAAAGTTGCATAGTAGTGTACATAGTAATAATATTAATGTATGGGGACTTAATAATTGTATTATAAGATGTATATTTGAGTAAAATGGCATAGTCAAATACAGAACAATAATTTAAATTTAATCCATGACTATGACAGGCTGTCTAGTTATAACCCCATGGACTGGACCCTACAAGGAAATGGCCTTACTGCACACCTTCATCTTACTCCGAGGTTCAGTTTTTAATAATCTATACAACATTCACAACTGAGAACTAAAACCTATACTTATAAATTCTTAGCCAAATACTTGCCAAAAACTGTTTAATTGGTCAAAATTGACATTTTACACTACTTTTAGCTACAATAATGATGTTTAAGCAATGGTTTTAGTTAAACATTGTGAATTTTGTATAGTTAATGTCGCAATTACTATTGCCATGAATGTAGAACTTATTATAGACCTACAAACTGCGAAAAACCACTTGAAATTTGAATTTGGCTGGCTCAGGTGACCGATCCGCCTTAACAAAAAATGTGTAAATTTTCGGCTTTAACTTTCAGCTCATTAAATGTCATCCAAATGTTTTACTGCGAACTGTTTAGACTTCAAAGAGTTTTTCTTCTTTTAGCATATGTTTGCAGTTAATATAGGTACATTTATGAATATAGAAAATTGCCAGACTGAATTGTGGCTTCTTTCTTTGATTACTGAATAGCGTAACACGATTTCAAGATTTCGATGTAATAAGATCGAGATTCATATATTAACGAAAATGGAACAGTAAGACTGCCACAGGACCTAATACTCGTATAATAAAAACGAGTTTGAACACAAAAACATGCTATAGATATTATTTTATAATTTATGTTGGAAAATCATCAGTAAGCATTCGCTAGTCTCTGGCCACGTTAGTGTAAAACAGGCGGCATTGGAAGCAGCTGGTTTCCAGGTCAGATCATTTGTTACCCTATTACGTAATATCGTATCGCCACCGGCGCTTCAGAGACTGGAATAGATAATAAACGTAATACGAGCTAATGGATCTGAGAATGCATATTATATTATATGTGTATATTATCTTTAAATATGCAAGTCTTTTTCAAAATTGAATTATATTTACAATCTGAATATTAACATAAAATCTTCCTTAGAACACAGAAATTATCTTAAAACCTTGTTACTTGCTAACTTATATTAATATCAAACCATTAAATAATATTTTTGTATCGTTAAAGACGCGTTCTACATGAACGCAAATGTGTTATTACGAATTCGTTCTATATTTAATTGTATAAATAATTTACTTAATATGACACTCGTTCATGACTACCCTATGTAGGTTGACTGAAAAAAAATGAAATATCTAACGTATAAAATGTATAAATTTAGAACGTACGCATACCTGCTTCATTGAAAATCGCTCGCTTCGATGTGATTGAGTTACAAATTGGGAGATATTTTTCTACGTGATCAAACTCGACGGCGTGTGTAAAATATAACCAAGTACAGCTGCCACTTCATACAAGGATAAAGCAAATTGCGGCTCAAAATTGGAACCATTGAGAGACACACTTCAAACGATTTATTTTCAACGTTCCGTCTGCTTTTCAAACTTTATTTATTTTTTCTTCACTACCTGCTATTTTTTTATAGTGACACCTGTTTCTGCCCCCATCTTCGTATGCGTGGACTTCAGAATGGATAAAAAGTAACCTATACGCTATTCCAGACTATAATCTATCTCTGTACCAAATTTTATCCAGATCCGTTCAGCCGTTCTGGCATGATTAACGAACATCCATACATCCTCAGAAACTTTCATGTTTATAATATTAGTAAAATTATTAAATTTCAATCAAAGTGACGGTTTGAGTTGACAATTACATAATAATAATATCATAATTCCTTTATCTTGTGTTATTCAAGGAATATTTCTCTCAGAAGTATCTAAAAAAATATACGATAGCATTGTAGGTAGAGAATTAATGAAAACATAACCCTTCCTCTTATTTTTGCCGTAGTTATTTTAGTAGGCTAAAAATAATTAATTGTTTTTGATAGAAAAATAAAAAGAAGACATCTCTTCAACCTCACAACTTATAATTGGCCAGGATAAAGAGATCACAACTTCATAATTGATATCTTTCTTCTAATCTATATCTAATCTGTTTGTAAGAGACATTGCGTGTCACTGTATTACGATTTATTCTATAGATACTGTACTTTCAAAGGCTTTTACAGACATATCTATACCATAAACGCTGTACACCGGTAACAGTATCAGTTTACCTATATACGTGTTTGCCAACTGTGCCGATTTTTTCCTTCAAAATATATAATCGCACAAATATTTTCCCCGAAATCCATTTTTATGACTTTTCGTAAATAATTTGATTTGAAAGTAATTAGGACGAAATCTATATAAATAAAAATGAATCGAATAATTTGTTGCTACGTACAAAACTCGAAGACTGCTGGACCAATTCGGTTATTTTTTTTTATTTATTACTTGAACTCTGAGGAAGTTTTTGTGGAGAAAAATATTGGAAAAATTGCACGGAAAAACTAAAAACGGAGCAACGCGAGTCGCTAGTTCTAAATATTTATATCAATACTTAGGCCGAAATATTTACATATGCATAAGGGTGACATTAACTGATATAGGCATTTTACAAAATAAAATATAAATTAATAAATCTTAAGGTTATTTGGCAATTAAATTACCCGTTTTCTTTTCAAACGAAATTTCGAAGAACAATTTTCTATAGAGGGCCTGTAGATTAATTTAGACTTAGCTGTAAGAGACGGGTGAGCGAAGAAATTACGGCCGCTTTGTTCACTGATTAACAATGACGTAATGTATTCAATGAAATGATTGTGTAAACGACAGCAAACTCACATTGTAACAATTGACTTCCGCACTGAACGAAAACGTGGTTCAGTGTTCTTGTAAATTGTATCCGACGCTGTTAAATTTAAATGGATAAAGTAATATTAATTACTAGCTGTTGCCCGTAGTTTAACTCGCGTCTCGTTTACATATATACATACATACACTCACGCCTTTCTCCGAATGGGGTAGGCAGAAACTACAGACCGCCCCTTGCTACGATTCTTGCATACTTCTTTTGCTTCTTCCACATTCATATATACACGGTTGTTTGAATATTTATTCCGTTATTCGGGGCGGGGATAAATCCAAAAAATCAAAGATCATATAAATCTCTCCAGTCGTTCTTGAGATATAAATGGTGTATATAACTAACACTTTGTTTAATAAGTTTTCGGGGCGGAGACAAATCCAACATCAAATATCATAAAAATCTGTCCAGCTGTTTCATGAGATGGTCAACCACATTATAAAGTGATCAATTTTAAGATCAGGCCGCGAACACTATATTAAAAAAATCCGATCCGAAGAGGCACCCTATAGGTATCGCAGTCACATGACCAAATAAAATAAGAAACATTAAATACTCATGAAAGTAATTTAAAATTGTCGATTGTGGTACACAAATTGTTGCAATTACCTACCCCCAAAATCTAGCAGATTTTTAAAATGTGATAATCTTAGTATGTTTGGCAACCAGGAACGGAGTCGCTGCCACTGTAAGTTGTGTTATTTCAATTTCTTGTTTCATTATAATTTTGGTAATTTTATTTTTGTTGTTAAGTGTACGCCGGACCGAAATTCTCTTACAAACGTAACACCGAAATTAATCGTAATTTAAACACAATTTAATTAAATTCTATTATTATTTAGATTCCGATACCGTTAATCTAGGTTCCTACTTTACCATTTCTTCCAAAATACTTCACTGGAAATAAATGTAAGCGAATGCAATTTTTGATAGCTTTACCAAGCTTGTAACGATTTTCCGGTCTTTTATTTCCTGTGAAGTAGTAGTAGACAAAATAGTACCGTAGGAACCTAGATTAACAGTGTCCAAATCCAAATAATAACATAATTTGATAGAATATTGACTGAATTACGATTTATTTCGGTATTAAGTTTTTGTTGGCAATTCAAGCTCCGCCGAACCCTTAAGTGAAAATGATTACATAAAAAGGACCAGATCTCAATACCTAACAAAAACTTCACAGGTCGGACGGCGTTTTCTTAAAACATTGCATAAAGCCTTCTGTTAGTAAAAATATAATATAAAGTTATAAACTTTATCAACTATGTTCACAACAGAGTTTATATCCATTTTCACTGGGGCTTTCGCTAACATGTTCAAAATGTCTCGGGGCTCCGGAAACCTATTTAATTACGTATCGTCTAGGGGATTCAGGCTGATAATTTTTGATTAATTCCCATCACAGCATCCACGAAGCCCTTGGCAAGAGTAATAATGAAATAGTAGATAGGGCACTAACTTGGAAAATATTCTCTTCGACATGATGTCGTGTATTTAGAAGTACGACAATTAATTTGATTCTACAAGACCTTGTAGCCTAATATTTATAGGGGATAAATAAAAACTAATAAATTGCAAATTAAATAATAGCTACCATTAAAAAAAATTGGTACTATACTTTCCTATTCGGAAAAGCTAGACCGATTTGTCTGATTTTTCTGTATTCGTAATTACCAGAGCAAAGTTTGTACATTAGATTATTTTATGTTGTCGTGAATGATGATGGGAAAAATCTCTAGTGCAAAACCCACTTGCATACAAATTCAAATTTTAACACAGTTTAGACTCATGCGCCTTTAGTTATTTCTAAATAATTTATCTTCCAGCAGTGCGTCGTAGGGATGGGCAAAAATATGGATATCGATATTTTCTAAAAGTATCGATACCTATATATCTATCGTCGTTATTTTTAATCCACGATATATCGATATTTGATATTTATTTTGGAGTATCAAATTCCATATCTTTTACACAACTCTGGTATTTAATGTTACTAGATGACCTTTTTGTAGTCCTCGCATGTGCCACGTGAACGTTTTGAAAACAAAGTCGATATATCGAAATGTCGTTTTTACACACTCGATAGTTATCAATACTGTTTAATAATATCGATACGATAAAATATTTCGATATAAATTGTTTTCATTTGCCCATCCCTAGTTAGCATATTTGCATTTTTTCTCCAAGCACACGCTTTGCGCTATTTGCCGCATAAAAGTTTAAACCACACTGCTTCAAAACTTTACTGCTTTAATAGTCGCGGGTATAAATCTGAACTATCGGTAAATAACAAAGTATAAGCTATATTCACAATAGGCTCACAGTTTTGGTATGCCTAAATAATAATATAATAATATGAATAATGGTAAATGAGTAAAAGTTAGTTTCTGAAAGTTCGCCGCTGAATTGCAGTGCAGTAAACTGCTCGCTCGCTGATTAGCTGCCGATGTGCGAATAAATGTGGCCAAGACACAGCGAACCCCTAACTATACCCTAACTAGTGTGACCATATCCTCGATGTTTACTTACTCGGTGTAATCTTCTCCGGTTCCAAGAAACTTTCAGACTCCGGTTCTGTCATGTCGCCGCTGAGGTAGCGCTGCTCCATTTCTATGAAGTGGCCCATAGTCACTATTGTGATAGAGAAGTATACCTGCCGCAAACAAATCTATTAGAGCAATAGTATTCAAGAAATAATATAAGTATTCACACCTTAAAGTTATTAATACTTAGATACACAAAGAGGTAAAACGATGTGTTTTTATATGAGACACTTGTTGAGATTGGAAAATAAGTTAAGGTAAGCTTTTGTTTCATCATTTGCCGTTCTAATGTTCTGTTATAAATGAGTTTACGTTTATGTAGAAAGATATGAATAATGGAGGAAAGATCTGTTCTAGCATGGTTCAGCAACATAATTATTCGTTTACATTTAGATAACCTTTTACTATATCCGATGATGTATAATCAATTTGATCAAATTACGCACGTAATTTTTATTAAATACTAGCTTTTGCCAGCGACTTCGTCCGCGTGGAATAGTTACTTTGTTCCCTAGTTCTTCGCCCGCGGTTTCACCTGCGTTGCCCCGTTCCTAAGGGTTGTAGCGTGATGTTTTATAGCTTGAAACCTTTCTCATGAATCACTCATTTTCCCAACATTTCCCTTCACTGCTCTGCTCCTATTGATCGTAGCGTGATGAATAGTATACTATAACCTGTGGTTTGGGCTGTGCGTTGATAGATCACTATGTCAGTCAGTCAGTCACCTAACGCAGTAAGTAGACAAATATAATCAGAAAGCTCCGAACTGCTAAGCTATCGGGAGTTACACGTGTTATTGTGAGTCAACCATAAAAGATAGACATTTGCTGTCGTGGAATATTTTTTATATAATTTTAAGGAGAACATTTCCGTCATACATGATTTCTGTGTAGCTTTAACCGTTAAGGCTGCACACGCGACGGAAGCTTAAAAAATGGAGTAAGTTCTCCTGTTTTCCCAACATTTCCCTTCACTGCTCTGCTCCTATTGATCGTAGCGTGATGAAAAGTTTACTATAACCTGCCCAGGAGTATGAAGAACAATTGTACCAAGTTTCGTTGAAATCCGTCGAGTGGTTTTTGTTTCTATAACGAACATAAAGACAGACAGACAGACAGACAGACAGACAGACAGACAGACAGACAGACAAAAATTTTACTGATTGCATTTTTGGCGTCAGTATCGATCACTAATCACCCGCTGATAGTTATTTTGGAAATATATTTCATGTACAGAATTGACCTCTCTACAGATTTATTATAAGTATAGATTATCTTTATTAAAATCATTAAACTCGTCAGAGGGCCGGAATCTATATATTTATAAAAAGAACCTGACTGACTGACTGACGTATCAACGCACAGCCGAAACTACAGGAGCTAGATCCCTGAAAGTTTGCATGCTGGTTCCTTTTGCACTGTAGGCGAGCACTGAGAAAGGATTTCGGAAATTTAACCCCTAAGGTGGTGAAAAGGGGGATGAAATATAAGCACGTAATATAAAATTGTAAATACGTTCAACTCATAATATCATTAGAAATGTGTTATGTAAGTACAATAGAAATAACGCATTTTAATTTATTTAATATTTACATTTGTTATTTCAGATTCAAAATTATATACTTCAAAATGCAAGGTCCTTCAATTAAGTTTTTTTTTTAACTTACTTCATAAAGAATAATATATTCACAACAACTTTCTTATACCAATATGCTGAATTAGTCCGTGCAGTGTAGTGACCGTTCATTGGAGCGGTTATTAGTTTTATAACGGGATAATGTTGTTATGAAGTCAATCTACTTCAGTTAATTAAATAAAATAGATAAAGATTTTAAGCCTGTAAATAGAGTCATTACAAGACACTATACGAAAATATTGAAATCTAGGTTTATTTAAACTATAGATATTTTTCATCAAGATCTTTACATGAACACTGAGCATGAATATTTGATCCTAATCATTGAATTTTTTACGTGGGAGAGTCATACTACGACATGAATGGTCCGGCTCGACCGGAGTGATACCACGGCCTCACAGAAAACCGGCGTTAAACAACGCTTACGTTGTGTTTCGCCGAGTGAGTGAGGTTAACGGAGGCCTAGTCCCCTTTTAAATGGCCGGCAACGCACTCCTCTGGTGTTGCGGGTGTCCATGGGCGGCGGTAATCGCTTACCATCATGAGATCCGCCTGCTCGTTTGCCCTACTATCCCATAAAAAAAATCATCATATCGACCAAAGGGCGTCCATTTCTGAACAAAGGCCTCACCCGTAAATTTCCACAAGGACCGGTTATATGCTGCCTGCATCCAACGACTTCCGCGACCTTTACCAGGTTGTCTTTCTATCTATTGGAGGCCGATCAACACTGCGTTTTCGGTACGTAGTCTCGAGAGCCTTTTTGTCCAAGAGCCCATCATTTCTATGAGCTATATGCAATAGTTCATTTCCAAATATCAAGCCCTCTCGATGAACAACAGTCGTCAAAAGTAACGCCATATCGTAACACCTGATATTGGAACGTTATTAAAAAAATATTTTTATTATTGAATTGCAAATCGCATTATTTGGCATTTTAATATTATATTGTTATTGCAACCGAAAGTCTAGAGGCTTATTGCTTATGATGTTCTTCGTAGAGGGTTTCATATATGTCAATATCAATGAAATATTTTTCACATTTTGGTAGGGATGAAAGTGAAAGTAGGTAAAGTACCATGGTGTAGATTGCTGAGGCGTAGCACCCTCGTCGAAGGCTCCGCCAGCAGCAACAGGACTGGATAATCGGCATGATTCTCGAGATCGGATACCTGCGATATAAAAATATATCATTATATATAAAACAAAGTCGTGTTTCTTACAACATTTATGACTCAAGAACGGCTGGGCCGATTTTTATGATCTTTAGTTTGTTGCATTTGTTTCCTCCCCGAATAGCAGAATAACTATTAAAACATCGAAAAAAATCACGAAAAAGAACATTATGAAGAAAAAATATTTTCTCATACATTTTGTATCGGGAATGTACGAGTATTGACAGATTTGACAGAAATAAAACACGGAGACAAATGAACATGGCGTTATTTTCTGTGTTTCTATTTCGGTAAGGCCAGTAGATGGCGTTCTGTGCATCGTCCGAACTCCTCATAAGTTGCTGGTGTGATTTTCATTAATTTTTTTGTGTATGTTTAAATAGGTCCCTGGATGGTTTACATTCACAATTTGGGTCGGTTAGTGGTACGGCAATCGGGTTCTACGATTTTTTTTAATATACAGGGCAAGACATGGGTAAGGAAGTGAATAATTTAGGTGGCGCCCCTATAGGGATAAATGGAAGAAAAGGACATGCTGCGCCGGCCACAAATGAATTGGGACAAGGGCAGGAAGATGATGATATAGGGCAAGACAACATTTGCCGGGCCCGCTAGTAATTAATACAGAACAATACCTACATTTGACGACACGATTGGCGTAGCGGTTGAGCGATCGGCTTCTGCGCCACGTGTTGTGGGTTCGATCCCAACACGGAGCAAATATTTGTATGAACAGGTAGTTGTTCCGGGTCTGGGCGTTCGAGTATGTGAGAATTTGTTTAAAAAAATATATATTTACCATAGTCTACATGCACATATGTAGGCTTGCCTTACATGGGTAGGCAACTTAAAGCTTTCTTTAGCAGTTTTAAATGACAAATAGTATATTATACCATCACGCCGGCATTTTCCGAAGGGTTAAGCAGTGGAATACTAATAATGAACACCCACAGTTCACCGGTATGTTTAAGTCCGTAACATACCTAACAAACATAATCAACCCATTATACTGTCCCACTTCTGAGCACGGGTGTCTTCTCGGAATGAGAGGGATTAGGCTATAGTCCACCACGCTGGCCTAGTGCGGGTTGGCAGACTTCACACGCCGTCTAGAAAATCTCTCAGGTATGCAGGTTTTCTCACGATGTTTTCCTTCACTGTTTAAGCGCGTGATAATTAACTATTAATACGCACATGACTTCGAAAAGTCAGAAGTGCGTGCCTTGGGTTCGAACTCGAGACCTTTGACTAGGCAGTCCAACGGTCATACCACTAGGATATCACTGTTAAGTCCGTAAGAAGTAAGCCTATTGCCATTAACCGGGCACAAATCAAAACTCCGAGCTGCTACTAAGGATTTCATAAAAAACTTTGCTCGACCTAGACATTAAACCCAGGACCTCTGGCATAGCGGTTAGAACCACTAGACTAATGAGGGAGTTATACAACAAACATTTTTTGCAGTTATAATTAAATCGAATTCCAATATCCCAGCTGTTATGTTTAGACAAAATGTTAATACGGGTTAGTCAGTCAGTTAGTCAAATTATTGTCTTCGCATATAAGTTACGTCGGAATTCTTATTTAATTTTGCCAATAGTAATCAGTGAGTATTTAAGTATTAAAAAAGTGGATTTCTTAAGGCTATAAATAATTCTAGTAAATAACCCAATATACACGAAAGTTTATGGTAAATATTTGTTTCAAAATCCCCTTGAGTCTATTTGAGCGATATATCAACGTGAATTATTTCTCGACAAGTCCCAAAACACAAACATTTTAGTGCGCGTATCGATCTCAGATACTTATATGTCAGACATCCAGACAGACAAATTTACGACAGGTGTATTCGATATCGCAATATTGAACGAACAATAAGGTGTCTTTATATTTTTATGTGATCCTCAAATGTGAACACCTGCCCTCAGCGCCATCTCACTCTAGTCTAGCATAATACTGTAACGATCAATTTAGATTAATGTCAGATTACATTCTGCGGCAGTTTGTGTCCCGGCTCAAACTGTCTTAGAAACATTCTGTTTGATTAAAATAAGTATTAGAACATTAATTTTCTTTGACGATACTCCAATTTAGTCGACCCAAAATGTGCTACATAGAATTTAATTAAGAAAAAACTAGAAAAATTAATAGCTTTTATTTTAAATGGAAGTAACTAAATGTAATGATAACTAGAAAAAAAAACAAATGAAGACCGTGGTAAAAAGAAGCCACGGTCGTAAATAAAACTGCAGGAATTTGCAAAACTACGAAATACCACCGTAGTAAATGACTCACGCTATGAAAATGCTACAAGTTGACGTACGGGCACTGACACCGTAGCACGTTACGTAGAGGTTGCTACGATGCCAATGACCGGTTAGACCTTGTCCAGATAAAGCGGTTTACGCGCGAACAAAAATATGTTTGTGTCAACAATAATATTTGAATAGTGTCAAAGTTAGGGCACGTTAGGGTGTGGAAAATGAGCATATTCTCGATTCAATACAGCAATTTGATACAAGTAAGCAAGGCCTCTGCTGAAATGAACTCTATTGACATGTAAATTACTTTAATATGATTAAATTGATGGCTTTTACCCCCTTTACTCAAACGAAGGTCGACGCGCGGGTGAAACGTTCCATCTAAACAAATTCCTAAATGTTTTTGTTCGTAGTTACTACATAATTAAGAACACAGTAATTACAATTCTACCGTGTTTTCCTTAGAATGATTTGTTGTTTGAAGGATTTTCTCCCCAAGTCCCCAAGTTTTATAGCCTTCACATATTTTATATGTAAAAGTAAGGTTGTTTAAAGATTGTTTGTTAGGAAAGAAAGATAAATATTTCTATTAGTTTGTCAATTAAGAACGGTTAAATATCAATAACAATCAATTTAGTAGAAAGCTTATTTTTACTTTTTAAATCTTGTCGCATGATAGTTAAATTGTTGTGGTTGTCTTCGATTTTATTTATCTTAATCTGTCCATACCCAATAGTGAGGATAATGGAATCGAATAAAGTGTTATGAATATTATTGGAAAAATCTATATAAATATAGTTCAATCGGGTTAGTAGGCGTTTCGGCTGCAAATACATTAAATTCTGTGAAAATTGATATATGAATTAAACCAGCTCACCCTAGCTTGATATGAGAAACACAACCTCACACACAAACAAACAACGTGTTTTTATTGGTACCAAATCAATCGGTCAACGCGGTGGCAAATGTTCTCGCCAAGCAATCATGCAGGATTGCGGAAGTGGGCGGAGCTTTTGCCGCAGCCTGCAATATTGTGACTGACGGCATAAATAATTTCAGCCGTCGTGTGTAAGGTGTACAGCATGTAGTTCCCGTCTAGTCACAGTTTAATGTCTTTAATATCAGAACAGGGTATTTTACCCTATAGAAAAAAATTAAAATATATTATTGAGATAGCTTAGGCAAAAAGTAGCCGTAGTAGTTTAAATTTTAAAATTCAATTCAGTTTTTAATTTTTTTCTATCTGTTTTTTAACACTATGAAATACTAGCCGCCATGTTATTACGTTATATGGCTGTATAAACTAAACTAAAAAGTGTCAACTAATTAACGTATATACATAGGCTTTGTACTTTTAATAATTTCCTTATATTATGCATTCAGGAATAGCACACCAACGATAAGTAGAATAATAACTCATTTCTAAATTATAAACAATTATGTTTACACAGCCAACTGACGTCATAACCACAGAGCAATATGGCGTCGACTGCGTCCAGCATTTTTGTCAAATTATGCGCGAAATTTGAAAATGTAAATATTAAATGCAATTTTGTGGCACTTATCTATGGAATAAAAATGCTGTTTTTTTAGTAGTTTATTAGCACTATAGAATCTAATAGAGGCACTTTTTTCAAAAATGGGTGTAATACCCAATAGGCAATTTTCGCATGTCTCTTTTTTTAATACTTTTTAAAATGATTAATTCAACGATAGAGATACGTGTTTTTTTATTCGTGATAGGCTTACGCTTGACCGCCAGTTCGCCTGATGTTAAGCGATACTGCGATCTACGATGGAGCACGCTTGCCTAGAAGAAACCGATTCACTCGTGATTTAAAGACACCTAGATTATATCAATCAGGGAAGACCCACTCGGGGAGTGTATTCCATATTTCAGCGGTACGCATGATAAAGCGTTTTGTGGCCGAGTGCACGTTTGGTTTTGGGCCACTCGCCCAATGGAAATGGAATAGGAGAGCATATTACATAACATCTAAGATCTACATCATCAACTATCACATCTGTATTCCCGTAAGGGTTAGATTGAGACGTACTAATTGTACACTCACAGTTCGCCGGTATCTTTAGGTCAAATGTAATAGGGGGTGAGCCTATTGCCATTAACCAGGCACAAATTCCAGACTCCAAGTTGCTACTGATAATTTCACAGAAAACATCAATAACACTTTCCTTTACCTAGGAATCGAACCACTAGGCTAATGAGGCAGTTATATTCCATATTATCTACATATTATAATCCATTACATTACATTCCATTCAAAAAATTATATTCAATGGAAACATGAAATTAAATTAAATTTATTTCTGTAAATAGATCCTTTCAGGACTCTTTTACAAGTGAATGTTTTAATAATGTTGTCCTAAAACATTAATATAATTCGGCTATTCTCGGTATTGGCCTTGACTAATCAGGATTTGGAAAAATGTTTAAACTCTTACTTGTAGGGAATCATTTTGGAACGAAGACTGTTAATATCAGCCGTTCTAAGGTAAATATAAAAATAATAGAGAGAGAAAATAGGGGCTCTAGAAAAATAAATATTATCAAAGAATGAAATAAGTTTGAGAACCTATGTTCTAAACATGTTTCGTGCTTAACTCACATTAGCTGTATTTTTAGGATTCCGTACCTCAAAAGGAAAAAAGTTCATTTTTTATTTTTACGTCTGCCGAAAACAAAAATTAATTCTTCAGAAAGTTTTCTAAGAGATAACCATGTAGGACCGAAAACACAATTTATAACAAAGAGTACAAATAAACCGAATATTATACAAGTAGTAAATAATAGTAATGAAACGTAGTCCAAAATTACATGGAAATCATATTTTTTTTCTATAGCCTTTATATGTATTTGTAAATTATAGTAGAACATTAGTTAATATAGATAGGATCCCAACAACGGGGAGCTTCAAGCTACGTTAACAAGGTAGACACCTAAAAAATGAGAAATAAAGAATAGTTTGCCTAATATCTAATATTGTAAAAGATCAGACAAGGGTATCGCAAAAACACGTTCATGTAAATACGAAAAATATACCAATCAACGTTTTATTTTGCTCACAGATCTAGACGTTATGAGGTCAAATCTTTTCAGGTATATGACAGTTATGGTAATTTTTGGAGGTAGGTATCCCTAACGAAATTCACACCATACTAAAACATAGCTCTACCTTGTCGCAATTTTCACATGACGTTGCAAAAAAAGTTTTAGTAGGTAGGTATCATAGGTCAAAAAATAGTTGTCTTGTTTCTGCTGATGCAAAACGACTAAATGTATTACGCAGGATTGCACATTTAACTATGAACACAATTTATATATGAGATTAATAAATATCTTAGTACAGAGCTCACGGCGGGCGCGCTCAAATCTAACTTTAGGTACAGGTTTTGTTTTCATATGGCGTCGTAAATTATATTCATAGCTGATAGTTGCTCTAAGAAGATATTTAGGTACCAACTGTTGTAATATTAACATAATATTTTACGAAAACGTTTGTTATTTAGAAAGGACTCAACTATCTTAGCTAGCTCTTATTAAATATTTCTGAGGTTATTTAGTTTACCCTTTATTTATCCAAAATTACCAAATGCTGTTTATACTGTTATGTGAGTCGCCTTTTGGTACAGGAAAACAAAGTACCTATCTACGTTCTAAACAAGCTGGAAAATAATAAAAATATACATATCTTACGAGTAATAATAATGTCATCGTGTTCATTATTAAATGTAGTGTTATTATAAGTGCAAAATTTTTGGCTGCGGAAAAATTATACTATCTAGACGTAATATTTTACTTCAACATGTAATATTACGATACATACATCAAAGAATTTACGGAGACTTATATCTGTCTACAAGACTGAGATCACTTCGAGCAAAACAAAGTTTTAAATTGTGTTTCTTCCAAACACGCTGAAGATTTATTCGTTTGACTACACTGTAAAAACACAAATAACTTCTCACTCGTTATACAATGTAGGTACTCTGTTTATTAGATCAAACACAACGCATATTGTTCATAGTATGTAGGGCTGTATATCATTAAAATATTGCGTTTACTTTTGGCACGAGCACCTAAATCTAACCTTAGCTAAATAGCATCATATTTATTAGAACGGGTTACGGATTTTCTCGATTAAAGAGCTAAAGTTTATTGAGCTTCCTTTCCACTGGTTAGTTTTTATTGCTTTTGTTTTATTATAGCCCGTGTTGGAATAACAGCTTTGCCATTTAAGGGACAACGCGGGAAGTTTTAATAAAGAAGTTGTTCAAGATTGTTTGTAGGAAAAAGTGAAATAACGAGGTTCACGGCACAAACTGTGATTGAATAATGGCGTCTCGGCTCACCTATCACGAAGCTATTCATTATGACAGAACAAATCGCATCGCCCACAACCATGAAGTAAACGCAATGAATTATTTTTGACTGCAAAATTATTATCTGTGAAACTATTTAAGAGGTAAAAATAGTGCCTACTTATTTATTGGTTTATTACGTTAAAGTTCAAACAAACATAAATCATTGGGATCGTTGGTTTCTAAGCTCACTGAGCAGAATTTAAAAACAATCAAATATTAATAAGTTTCGTAAAAATAGATCCAGATCTTTCAAGGTAAACACAATAGAGTAGGTATTTAAATATCTAAGGATTTCTACTTCCTATCGCTGACTGCAGATTTTTTTGTTCTTAAAATCTATGGCATGAAATACTTACTTATATGTACAAGTAATAATAGTTAAAATGTATTATATTATTTAATTTATCTGTATTTCCCGAAGGATTGCCCAGAGGTGTACTAAGGTACACCTGAGCTTCATCGGTATCTTTTAATTTTTAATATAGTATATATTTTAATACACAATTCCAAGCCGAGCAAGGAACCTAGGACGTGACGCTTGCAACCGCTACAGCAATAATACAAAATAACTGATAATGAGCCCGTTACGTAACCAAATGACACAAAATACCTAACTAATATTGTGTTATCGTGACCATGGATGCTGTAAAAGATCCGAAACGCCGGGGAAAAAAATATCATTAGGTTTATTGCGTAAAAACCGTTAAAGATTTTTATCTTGTAAAGTAGCAAGTATATTTTGTATTAGTGTATTATTTTTCAATTCAAATTCAAAGCATTTAAGTATTGCAAATCAGTATTTTTTGGGAAAATCATGGCGTGACCCAATATTGAAGCAAATCAAATAAAAGCTTTCCTACAAAGAGAAGGAAAAACGAGCAGCCGACAAAGCTTTAAACGGGGAAAATTGCGGCAAACATCAATACTATACCGCAATTACATATAATCTTATTAAGGTATTAAAGAAACATGGAATAAAGCTAAGGGATATGAGCCGATATAATTCTCACTAAGCCTCAATAAAGACCATAGGAATGCTTTTGAAGTTCTCGTGGTTATAAATAGCTAAGAAATAGCTAGAAATAGCCTAGAGATATGACCGTTGGACTATGAAGTCGCAAGTGTCTAGTTCGAATTCAAGGTCTATCATCCAGTTCAAAAAAAAAACAAAACAGAACACGCACAGAGTGCCAATCGTAACTAAAATACCAAGGCTGTGATAAACATACCAACGCTGGGTGTCCTTAAATCACGAAGAAATCGGTTTCTTCTAAGCAATCGCGCTCCATATATCATAGATCACAGTATCGCTTAACATCAATAATAAATACCCAAATAAAAAAAGGCTAAGAACGATGGTGTTTTCACATTTAAAAATTTGCTACTTTTTGGGGAAATTGCTAGGTAAGTAATAATATTATAGGTACAAATATCTAACATATATGTATACGGTGGTGTGTCGCCTGCCGGCTGCATGTGATACCTAATTAATCTGTGACGTTTGGATAAAGAACTTCTATTGTCTCAGACCATTGTATTCAATGGTACTATTGTCTCGCTCCTGAGTGCTTTTCTTATAGTAGCCTTCAGGGGATGCGATCAAGAAACAGCAAAAGAGAGAGAAGAGATAAGAAAGTATGTTACGGTTATTAATATTACCTCCATTAGACTTAATTTTATTTGGGTATATATACAGTTTTACTCAGAGAACCGCTTAAAATAATATACGAAGTTACTTTGAAATCTTATCCAACATAACATAGTATCATCCCGAAGGTGAGAGTTAGGTTGTTAGGTTATACCGCCTACATTTCGCCGATATATTTTTCGCTGCTACTGAGAGCTTTATAGCCTTTACTCGACCTGATAATCGAACTACAGACTTCATATTCATCAGCCGCGTTTCCAATCATTACAAAATTGAGGCAAACAGCCTATACTAAAATACTTAAAAATACCGACTTACACCTATTATTAAAAATGCGGGAATCCCTTCTGTCCTTGACCTCGTCCTTAGGGTTGGCACAGACGCTGGTGTCTCGAGCTCCCGGATAAAATAAAACTTTAATTCATTGTATAAGACGCGTCTCGCTTGTCACGGTAAATCCGTTATTACGAAAAGAACTCGTGTAGACACACAGAAAACATAATAAAGTTCCTTTCACGATTTAATTTTTTTTGACACCCATTATCTGCGTACAAAGCGTTAAAGGATTTTATGTAAACGTAAATAGTAATTTATTTTATTCGGACATGTATAGTAGGTATATAAGGAATCAAGTAAATTAAATAAAAACAATTCGATAATAATGAACAGTCCACATTACGGATGGTAAGTACCTACTTAAATAACATATCAACATACTTCACACCCACATATCGGACCATCGGTGTATTATAAAGACTAGAAGCTATGCTTATGCTTAGGAGTGGATACCTACGTTAATAATTTATAGTGCAAAGGGTGTGTTGTAGTGAACTAATGAACTTTCACTTGCTATTTCGCTCTTTAGCATGTTCTTTAGCCGGTTAAATATCACAGATATTGTAAACTTGCCTAATCTTTCATCAATTACTCGTATGTGAGCAACTGGGTGAAGTAAGAGACCCTGCAACCCAGCTGACGCACTTCTAATTCTGATTCCTAAAAACATTCTCGGTGTCATGTCAAACAGCTTCTCGATAGTTAGTAAATACCTTCTTAATCACGGCTACGAACCTCGTCATCATTTAGCCAAGAAGCTTTGTAAAATCATTTTCAATATACAAGCTCAAGGACTAATTAAAATCTGCAACCAATCACGACGCGTCTCCACATTTAATCTGCTCTCGAAAATAAATTGATTTTTGACTAGGTACTCCAGAGCGACGTCCGATGCTTCAATATGAAGTAAATTGCTAATTGATAATTTTACCAATTGGGGTTAATTAATTGGATTAAATAAGTACTAAAAATCAACCATCATTGCTTCTACAAAAATATTTTGATGATCTTTGTTTAATGAAGAGTTAATTTTTTTCTTTCCAGGAGCAAGTACCTATTAAAACATTTTTATTACTAGTATCGTGGAGACACTATAGATATCCATAACATTATACAGATCCATCTACATATGAACACCGCGAATATTTTCCCTCGTGCGGGTATGAAATCCGTACTCTTGTTCAACTATGAATATCGAGAGGTGCACTGGATAATCTCATCAACTATTTAAGTATAGTATAATAAGCTATTAAAATAAATAATTTTAGTACACTAGAATCCAAAATCTTCATTCCTCTGATTAAATGTGACACTTCGAAAATTTTTATAGAAAGACTGCTACATTTTAACCCGTTTGAAAACCAGGCTATGTTTTTCCTGCCCTTTTGGTTTATCTGAATATAATGACGACCAGTGATCCGAAAAAGCGGAGCTAATTTACCTAGACTTCGAGGAACAGAAACGAAAAATGGAGACTGCCTTACGCCAACATTTTTTCCTCGACGAAAATTGTCCCGGACCATGATTCAAGTACCTACATAAAAAAATAATGGTATTAAAACAGTAAATAATTTATGACTGAAGACAATATCCAGAGATGTATAAGTACATTTACGACGGGACAAATTCGTACTATTTTACAAATTGCAACAAGCGGGCTAATAATAATTAGTGATGACAAATGGAATTACCCTATACGTACCATTACTGACACGTATCCACCGATCACTAATTAGCTTTAACAGTTCATTTCCATTATGGTCATTAGTTTTCATAGGTGTGGGCAACACCGTAAGATCTGATTGACAGATGAAGGATAGAATTATGGATAACCCATAATTCAACATTATCATCAACCCATTTAGTGTTCCACTTCCAGACACCGATATTTTCTCGAAGTGAGAGGGGTTAGGCTATTGTCCAGCACACTAGCCTACTGCGGGTTAGCAGACTTCACACGTCGTCGGGTAAATCTTTTAGGCATGCACGTTTACCTTCACCGTTTAGTAGATGATAACATGATTGCGAAAAGTTAGAAGTACGTCATCTGGATTTGAACTCGAGACCTAAGAATTGCCAATGGCTCATATTACTAGGTTATCACTGCTCTCATTATGTACTGGATAGTCCATATAATAGCTATATTAATACTTAAAAACTGTTAATCAATTTTTAAATTAAAAAGACAAACATATTGTTACACCGTCTATCTCTCTAGCATTAAAATCTTGAGTTATTCCGGTTGGATATCCCTTAAGGGAACAGTTTTATTTTATAATATTTTCTATTCCGGTCTGATCCACCGTGCAGGGTATCAAAAATAAATTTAAATATTTTATTCAGGTCGGATACCCTAGTTATCTATTAACAAATTTTTGGGACAGTCAGCAACAAAATAAACGTACCTACAGGTAGTATAGAAATATATAACATATGTTCGTAATACTTATTGTAATGGAAAATTGTATGTTAATATTGAGGTACAACGACTCAACGTTTTCGTCTTGCCCAAGTCACCGCACCCGCTTTGAACCCTTTTTAATATTTTTTACCTGCAATATTCTGGGTGTGCTACATTATTATCCTCTCCACCATTGTCTAACTAACGATTCCGAAGTAGCCTAATTGCCTGTGATGATTTTAAACACTTAAACAAATAAAAACAAATATGTTTTAGATGAACAACTGTTTTTCTCTTGACTGTACTTACGTGTCAAAAAGAGTAAGGGAATCAGACCGGAATGACAACGATTATAGTGGATCAGCCAGGAATTAAAACATAATAATAACCAGCAGGGGACCAGATCAGGGGATCGGACCGTAATAACTTAAAATCCTCAGGCTTCTCTTTATTATTTGCTTGACCGTACATTCATAAAATCGGTTTCAAAGTTCGTAAATTAACATCAAATATTTTGTGTATATTTTAAGCTTGTTTAATGAAAATCAAAGCTATGATTAGCTTAACACAGCAACGTTTTTAGGGTTCTGTACCTCAAAAGGAAAAAAAACGGAAACCTTATAGGATCACTTTGTTATCCGTTCGTCCGTCCGTCTGTCTGTCCGTCAAGACCTTTTTCTCGTAGCTTATCTCGTGCCAAAACTAAGACTAAAGATGAAATAATACCACTACAAAACTATGTTGCGAATCGCATGCTAGGGCTGTAACCGTTTACGCCTTATAAAATGTGCAATAAGTAGTTAGTTATCTTTATATGTAGGTATAGTTATCCTATCAAGTCACTATTGGAGTTAACCTTTAACATAATAAAGTTTCCAAGTTTCATTTAAAGCTACTGTTTGTACAAAATTAGCTTGTCGCGCAAGTGTTGTTTTGATTACATTACAGCTTAAAGACCGAATCCCTTTCACGACCCTAACTTAAATATTCCTCAAGTTACACTCTAACTGCTCACATTGCTTGTCCCAACTTAATTATTCAAGAATGTCCAAATTTATTTGTAAGTATCGTTTTACAAACGGTTTACATGTTAGAGATTTTCAACTAATATCTAATAATCATGATAAACATTTTTATTAAAAAAACATACGTAGGTACGTTTAATAAAAATACCGATAAAAGCATAAATTGGTACTATAATTTAGCACCCGTAAATAAAATCCCATTTTCGGACGCATATATATATATACTAGGTATCATAACTAAATACTAGGTTTTATGTGCAATAAATTTCTTTTATAGTTTCGAAGCCAGTTCAAGCCGTGATAACGCTGTTTATTATTAGTTCTATACTCTATAGAAGTCCCGTGTTGTTATTAATTAAAAACTTTTCAAAACCAACCTATCTCTTAATAGGTATAAAATAAACGGAGCATACTAAAGACGAGAAGAAAAAGTATTCCACTACAAATAAAAACATTAAGAGACACAATCATTACTTATCGCTGAAATCAAAAACAGAACAGCTATTTTAAGACTTATTTAAAGGCCCCTAATTAAATATTACCAAAGTGATTGGTAATTGTTTTTACTGAGTTTTCTTTTCAATTTGATGTGCCTGTACTTACTCTCTTATTTATTTCTCAATTCAAAAACTTCTTCAGATTGGCTCCTCGACTTCTATTTTCAATGATTTTTTACGACGAAAAATAAATGTTTTCTTTGAGAATACTTTCAGGTGTGCGACCAAAGAAACATTAGATTTTATTTGAAAAAATCATTTCATTCGTAACGTAAATGTTCTGGCTTTGTCCTTGCTTTGCATAACTTATAATACAAATGTCATTTTTTATTGATAACCTGATATTACGTTGTCTGTCGTGTTGTACCATGAATTATACCGCCCCATACGTGTTCCCATTCAAGAAATATGACGGGCGTGTCTCTTATGTAGCTGAGGCCTCCATGTAGCTTACCTACCGGTAGATCTAAACGATAGATAACATGGCATATACAATTATACATCTATAGATACTAATATACTTATAAAATTGTACAGAAGGCCCGGGGTCAAAAAGTTGTTAGCTTGTAAGTTTGGGTATCTCCGGAAATAATGATCATATTCTGATAATTCTTTCACTGATAGATAAGTGATATATGTAGGCTGCGCGTATGTTTCTTCCTGAAAACATCAATGCGAAAACTAGTATAATATAAATTATTGCCTATACATGTTTAGTCCTATTAATAATATTCGTACTTCAAATATTATATAAATAAGTATCTTGACCGTTTTGAACCTTACAAAGGTCTCTGCGACTTCAAAGTCCCTTTTTGATTTATTGATTGGCATTGGTAAATGTGATTTCGATGGCTGTAACAAATGCTTTTTTCAGCCCTATAGTAAATTTGTAATTACTTGTCGGTAAAACTGTGATTGATACTTTATCTATTTAAATAAAAGAAGAACCTGACTGACTGACTGGCTGACCTGACTAACCTGACTGACTGACGTATCAACGCACAGCCGAAACTTCAGGATCTAGATACCTAAAAGTTTGCATGCTGGTTCCATTTGCACTGTAGACTAGAACTAAGAAAGGATTTTTGGAAATTCAACTCCCAAGGTGGTGAAAAGGGGGTGAAAGGTTGTATGAAAGTACAAACACTCCCATGCGTTTGACACACACACACACATCATTATACACATATTTAATAAACGATGACATCGTCAAGATAATTATGATTCTGATTCCATGGGATTCCTTAATATAGCTCAATCACTGTTGACATTTTGAAAATTGTTTTCTTCCGTATAAATTAGACTTATCACATTTTATTATATGAAACCTCCATGGTATAGGTACAGTAAACCCAGTATATTTTAGAAACGAAAATTACATAAGTAAGAAGGCGAAGCTGCGCACGGGAACTCTAGCAATACATACATAGTTGCAATCGCCCCGTTACTACAGACCGCCACAATTCTTCCGCTTTTCCATGTTCTTACATCATATCATAGCTAATAACTGTATCATATTTTCCTATTATCTTACATCTACCTGGATAGTCCTTTAGTGAAGTCCTCTTGTCTCTAGTGGATGCCTTATCCCATTTACTATCAAAGCTTCCGAACATAGAACAACCTATCTTCCCCATAAAAAATGTCGATAGATGACGATACTTAGGACTTGAGGCCCTAAAAGAGTTTTAGTTTTGAACTAAGGAAATTTGGTACTATGGAACTTGAAACTTGAAACGGAACTATGGAAATTTGGAATTAAAAAATATATATATCATAAGTTTGGAAACAATTAGTTTTGTCCGAATACAATTAAAAAGTACTGTTGATTTCTACAGGATTGGGAAATACTAAATTAACCCGGACACAGTTTGTCTAATCATAGAGTCCACACATGATCATATTTTAGTATAGTAAATGCTTACTAGACAAACTTGTGTATGGGTAAAATATAATTTATTATTTAATAGAATAGATAATTAAATAATACTCGTATCACAGTTTGCACTAACGACGTTGTTAACATGTTTTCCTTTAACACAGTTAAACTAAATTGAGTTAGGTTCATTAATTCATTTGAGTATAGAAACGCCTAGCTAGCCTAGATGGCGCCAACGTCACCTTAAAACGTAGAAGTGGAAGAGAAATGCGACTACGCAGACAGTGGTCTCGGCAGCTTAGTTGGCTAAAGCGTCCGGTCTACTTACCCTTAGGGACCCAGGTTCGAATTTTGCCTGAGACCGAAATTTTCTCCCACTAAAATTTACATCTTTAAAAATGTTTAGCATGCTTGCAGATTTCCTCATGATGTTTTCCTTCATCGTTTAAACGAGTGATAATAAATTATATTACAAGATTTCGAAAAGAAAGAGATGCTTGCTTTGGATTCGAATTCGAGACCTTTGACTTGGCAGTCCAATACTCTTGCGCATATAAACCTTATAAAATTAAACTTAAAAATGTATTCTATACCTAACTACTTACTTAGAAATTAAAATGTGACTTCTTTAATCGAAAAACCCTCTCATTCTAGATTACTTATCTAAAAAACTTGAAAAGTTGAGTGAATTGTGGCTTTATCTGAGATCTATTTCAACTAAACTTAACTCCATCTCAGCTCAACATTAGCGTCCGGCCATGAGATAAACGACTACGTAGGTATATAAATGTCGCAGATGGTATGTTTTATAAACTCTTAACTAATGACTATTTTATTAATATAATTCACTAAGTCATTATAGGTACACATATAGGTACTTACCTACTTCACTAAAAACAGTTGAAAATCGCTTACCTACCACTTAGAACTTATTTCGAAAGCTATAAAGTCGGAAAATCGTCATATTTTCTTTTTCCTGGGTCTATTTGAAAACTACAATATCCGATTTGTTTTTTTTAATTTTATTAGTAATGTCGACAGGTGATAGATATCATTCAAGGAATAAGAACCCGATATTGTATTCCAATAAAAATAACTTCCAAGGTAAGCGTAAAATTATGAGTTCGTCATGGACCCATTTAGGTGCCTACGTAATGGAAGACTTTTCGAGCTTTTCAATTAATTGAATTATGCCTTTTATCGGATTTCTTTGGTAATTCGATTACAGAGCATTTGTAACTGGCGAAGAAAGCTTCAGTTCCTTGCAAAGACTGCTTTCGCAATTATTTTGAAATAACAAAAAAACATTTATAATGACGTTTTTCTAGTATAGGTAGGTATATTATGTATACCCATTTTATTTGATTTGTGAGTATTTACGTTAAAAAATTTATAAAAGACGTAGCTGGTTTATTTTAAAAGATAATAATCAAAATACTTTAATTAAAAATTGTATATTTCAGACAAAATTATAGCTATAAGTACTTATTATAAATAATACCAATTGTAACAATAAATTTCTAAGTCGGCCATTTGTGAAGAGAGAATAAACGATATTATTAGATAAATTAAGAGTAAATTCAGACATGGACAATTTAAAATATTTTTAAGTGACTAGTATCTACAGTACGGTGATATTTTTTGTAAAATGTACTGTTACCATTTTACTTGACCATCTTTCTAAGCAAATAACTCCGTCAAAGTAAATAAAATGTCTGATTTTGCGTGAATAATAAGAAAATGGGTTAGTATTACCCCTTAAAAGTGTTGGTTAGGTACTCATTCTGTGGGCCATGCCTTCGTCAGTCGACTCTATGAAAACATTACAACTTTTTTCGAAACTCATCAAGTCTGGGAAGTTTTAGCAATGGATTATAGGTTACTCTATATAGACCTACGACTTGTTTTATACGATACGATAAGTAATATAAGTTATAGTCAATTTCAGATAAATGAGGTTAGACTGATAGTTGCTTTATGATCTTTCTTAAGAATCGGTTGAGAAAAGTCCGAAATCTTGCGTGGATTGTGGTATCCCCTATTAAGCGTATGTCCCATATGTATTTTCTTGGTCTTCTGCCTCACCTGTCTTCTAAGAGACACACAAGTTATGCATAGCCAGTCTGTCGGTTTCGTCGACAAAAAGGGTTGTTCTGAATACCAATACTAGAACCCAATCCAACCTCGCCTGCATGTGCTAGGTAAATCCTGCTATAAAGCAGATGAGGATATAGCAAACCCGCCAACACGCACTGGACCAGCGAAGCAAGGTCTATTATATACAATGTGTTAAGAAAACCCTATCCGACCCGAGAAGGTGTTGTGATATCCGTAAGGTATTTGGACCCGGTTCTATTTACGAATATATAATCGTTTATACTTTACAAGTAATTAAAAAATATCACGATTTTTTTATAAAACTAGGAACTGAAATAACTGTTATTACTTTTGTTGGTAGTCACACCGTCCCTGGGTGGTGTCACTACAGTGGTAAAATTACACATTTGTCACCCATAAACGCTACTTTACCCGATACCTATTTATATGCCCTTTTCGGATGGGACAGGGTTTTTTTAACATAGTGTAGAAAAAAAAATTGATATGAAATGATGAAGACCACGTAATTTTTCGTTTTACTCTTTCAAATGGATGTCCCAAAGTATCCGATACGTTACACGTTCTTAAGGCGTTGTTTTCGCGGGATCCTCCTAACATAGTAATCTTGTTAGTGCAGACTTTTTGTTAATTGTATATATTATATATTTTATTTTATTTTTTTACTTTCGAACGTATAATGGTGACTTTTTTTTCAAGACCTACTACAGCTCACGTTAGAAAAATCAACTCTGTTTTCTATAAATATGCTAGGTTTTATTTTACCGGCACTAGACCTTAATATCAGGTACCTACTTATTACAGAAAAATTTTGACCTTCCTAATCTTTGTTCATCCGAAATTAGCACGCTTGGCCTTTTTGCGGAATCGGTTGGGAATGAGGGGTAGTAGGTATCATTTGTGCAGACACCCCGAAAATCTTATCGGCTCTCCAGTGCGTGGTCATATTATCACCTACTACTTATTATCTATTTGTGGTTTGAACTCGTTTGTGGACAAAAAAGAAATCTGTGCCATTTTCTAAATTAAAAATGCATTGATACTTGTTTTATATAGTTTTTACATCTTTCGCTATGACTATGCCAGCCCCATCGTAATCGTAAATAAGTGAAAATCTTTACCAATGAGAGGCAACAAACACATTATTAGTTAATAGAGACACACAAAAGCTTATAAATATTTGCTTTTTCATTCGTGGATTATATAAGATGCCTTGACAAAGATCTACATTTAACATATTAGTATTTAATTCAGTCAATAAAGTGTCTCTCATACACATTCCAACAACTATTTGGTTGTGTATGCAAAATTCGGTTACAAAGCATACAAGTTTCACATGAGAGCATTGGTTGATTCCTATATCGGTCAAGGCGCTATTAGGTTTTTCTGTAAGGAAATTCTTAAAATATTTTCATACAAGGAATCTAAACATACATTTTTTAAACAATTGAGGCTATATATCACTAAGGCTCATATTCATTATTCAGACATGATTCTAAACGTCAACTTACACTTACATATCGTATCTGAATCTCATACAGGGTTCATGTTAATTACCTAAGTATGTTCTGATATTTAAAATATTGAACCAAAACATTACCTAAATAGTGTTCATAACAAAAAATACTTATCAAGATGAATCTAAAAATATAGTAGAATATTTTCTTATAAAAGAAATTGTACAAGATATTATCAGTCGGTCGGATATCCAATTTGTCAGAATTATGAAAATGTAAAGCTTCGAGAATCGAGAGATAATAAAATATAACTGAAAACAATCTTCGATCCTAATTTGCTTCACAATATCCAATCAGATTCAAGTTGAGTCGATGTTTTATTACACGAACTGTTTGTTATTCGATCTTAATAACAACAGTTATAGTTATGAAATTAAGTGATTCCACCTTAACAATAAATGAAAAATATTTCGTTGGCAGTGGCTTACATATTTTCGTATAAATTCGCTGAGCGGTCAGAATAATTTATAGACAGCAAAAAACTCTTTATTTTCTAAAAATTGATCCTAAAGAACTTTTTAACACGGTAACGCGTAAAAAGGCTCACATTTTGAAGGGTTTACGAACGCGATGTTTTAAGTGGGTATACTTATTAATGTATTTTTAAATGATATGGTAATAAAGAACTATCGCAATAGCAGACAGCATAGCCAAATTGCCAAAATACGAGTATATATTATAATAATTATTCGTGGAAATGAAAACCCTAATTTTAAACGAGAAAATTTAAACCGGTCGAAGAATAATGTTACTTTATACAAAGTTTGCTCAAAATTCAAGGGAAAAATATTCATTCATTTATTTTACGAGTTGAAACCAAGTTACGATAAAAGTACGCTAGTATGCCAAACATCAGCCAAACAAATTGCGTACCTCCAAGTTTTAATTAAGTAACTCGAAATCTTACCTTCTTTAATATAGACAATGAAGGGCAGACAGCACAGGATCGGATTTGTAGATCATATCAGTTACTAAAAGCATTTGTTATTAATGTCCAAGTTTATTAGGAATTAAACATTCATATTGGGTGCGATAAAGACGTAAGCTTAATTGAAGATATTTTTTTCGTAATATTTGAGAGGTTAGTTTATATTTTAAAAGATTTTTTTTGAGGTAATGCGGTCGGTGATTCCGCGTATTATTTGCGCGAGTGTAATTCGGAGTGAGCTCAGAACGCGGGCGGCGAGCTCTCCACGCAGCCGGCGAGGGTCGACTGTTCGTTTCTTTCGGGTTTCAGTTGGTCGCGACTCGCTGGAAAGTGTAGTGACGTGCGCACTTCCACCGCTTAACAGTATTACTTGCCATTTCACCCTACACTTTGGGGTACCTTCTGTAAGCGCCACCCCCGATTCTAGTTATGCTGTTTCTAAGTTTTATCTCTAACCCACTTTATGATCTGCAGAGCTTCATGAATTTAATAGTGCACTGAGTATAGCGTTTTGTGATAATAGATACCTACTATGTAGGTACATACATAGATTGAGTTGGTTTTTACACAATTATTTTTTGTCTACTTATATTTCTCTTAATCAATATTTACCCGTTAATTACATATAGTAGTAGTTAGTTAGCAGTTAGTTAAGCTGCTCCTAACAGTGATACCCGTGTGGTTGTCGATTATCCCAACTCTGTTGTCTCTGTACCTACACTTTATATGCAACCTACATACTAAATTAAGACTTTGTAGTTTTTTAGATTTCGTGTTGTATTTACAAAAATCACCATCATCAGAAAAATGGAATCATATCGACGCTTATCTCTTGTCCCATCTCTAGGTGTAAGTTCGGCCGCCCTCCCCTCGTCCTAAATGCTGTCTTAGCGACGCTGTATATCGCTACCCCCGACACTCTAAGAGATAACTCCGAACCCTAAATAAAAGCGCACGATTAATATCGGCAAATCGCACGCTTAATAATAAACTGAACTATTGGGACATAGGTAAGATAAGAACAGAGAGAAAGATAAATTCTTTTGTTTTAATGACGCTATTTATGGTGTATATATTATCCAAATCACGGACGTATGCTAAAATTGCCATTATAAGCTGACCTCGCACTCTATAGACTTTTCGTACATTGAGAGGTCAGCTTAATCTGGCCGAACGTAGACGATTTGGTGGGCCAGGCCCTTAATTATAGATTACTTTTTGCAGTCTCCCAAAAATCAACGTGTTTTGCTAAGCCAATAGGTACTTATATCATTAAGCGTGCCAAATGTTACCTTCATTAAAGACATATCTTTCGTGCATGAGCCATATTTAAGTTACATTGAGAAAACATAAACATAGGTCGGTACTTACTTATTTAATAAAATAAACATAAACATTTTTAATTGACGTTTATGATTTATCTATCCTAATTACCACCGTAGCAAGGTATATCGTGAATACGTCAATATTTTTTTCAGTTTACAAAACATAGCCACCGCATTTTTTCATAATATAAAATTTCGTAAAAGCAGTAATCACAAATAATAACAGTATCACTTACTCATTGGAGTAAAAATCATTACAATACGTGAAAATTTATCATAATAATACAAGGAAAATGTCTGTAAAACTTAAAATATGAAATATTCATTAACAAGATAAGTTGAGATATTTTGGACATAGTTAAAAAATAGAATGTTTTTTTCTACTATTTAATGATATATAACACACGATCGTAGGATTAAAACCGATTAGATATACGAGGTTAAACAGTTTTTTTGCCCTCCTGTGTAGTTAGCATTTTCAACTTACGCCTTTATTTCCCTGGGGTACGAAATGCCTTGTACATGTAGATGAGTCTAAATAAATATCGCCAGTAGCGTGGGTACCTACAAAAGTTTTGTAACTGCGCAATCAGACACATTTTTCTGGTTTCCACTGTATAAATAATGTCGAATTTGACACAGGTTGACTACAAAGCCTGATTGCTGAAACTTGGTTAGATGTGTTTCTTGACAAATTTTTGTTAACGCAAAAATTTTCCAATTAGTTACCTTCACTAATCACGTTGCAATGTTGCGTGATAGTACTATTTTTGCCTGTTTCGCAAGCGGGGTAAAGTTGGGCGTCGTCAGACAATGTGCCCTTCTCATGACGTCATGATACACACGTTTTACGAACATCGAACGAGTGAATACATGGCTGGTGTATTTGACAGCACGCACACATGTTTGTGTACTAATTTGAAGGAATATAGGTACATCCCAACTCCATCGATCGATAAAGTGGCAATAAGTAGATACACGTATAAAAAATGCATTATTAATTAAAATTAAAAACAGTAGGTACACAATTTTGCCTAAATGGATAAGGACTTAAGAATAATATTCTAAATACCTACATTTCGTTATACTCTACCGATATTATATTTTTTTCGCAGTTATCATCCAAAATATCGACTATTTACAATCGATACTTTTTTGTGCGGAACATTCTCATGGATCGATTGCCACCTAGGCAGGCGGCAGCGTATGCCAGGCTAAAATCCCATTTGCCTTCCCTTCCCTTTATTCATAGTCCTGAGCTTCGAGTCATTCATCATGACCATGACAGACTATGATCCGGTACAACAACGGGACAAATTCAAAGACATCCTTACATATTATGAAACATGGTTCCCCGCCCCGTCTGTCTGTTCGCGATAAACTCAAAAACTACCGTACGGATTTTCATGCAGTTTTCACCAATAGAGAGAGTGATTCATGTCGAAGGTTTCAAGCTATTAAACATCACGCCACGACCTTTGGGAGGAACAGGGCAACGCGGGTGAAACCGCGGGCGAAAAGCTAGTAATTCATAAAGAAGAATACATGAAGGCACGCGTGGAGGAAATACGCGCGCATTATCTGTTTGGACAGGTGACTTGGGGGAGTCCACCTCCCGTACGCCTTGGAGATCGAGATCTGAAGAGCCGGCGCGTGTGTCTGCTACGGAGCGGAATAGAGGTGATTGCTTCTCTCTCCCTTTGGTTCACCTCGTTTGTAAACATAATTTGCTCGTAATAGAAGGCGGTTACTGCGGCTTCCCACAGGCTCTCACTCCCAACCATGAGAGATTACCACGAGACCACAGGTCCCAGGTCTGCTTCACCTAAGTTAGGCATAGCTCCGGTATGTGCTCCGTTCGTGCCTTCGAGGCTACAACAGATATCTATTTCCAAATAATGCCATGAGACGACATAGCATCCTATTTGTTAAATGTAAAAACACACATTAGTATCATTATAAACCAAAGCCCCACTAAAATATTGAGTTTCGCTTTTAACCTCTCACCTTACGCATTCAGCATAATGTACTACTGACCCAATGATCCAAACTCGTAATAGGTAAACTAACTAAAAAAAGATCAGTGAATCTTGTACATATTCTATTACCCTATAGAGTACCTTTACAACGGTATCTAAATAAAAGTCAATTTGTCCATACACGCCTTGTCTGTTTTACGACGATGGCCGTACACAATTAGGTGTATAGTGATCGCGACTAGTTTCAATAAAAATTCAACAAAACGACACAATGTGAAGTCATAGTGTTTAATCAGTCAAGGGAGATTGTAAACTGACGAAATATTGATGAACAGACAGTGAAGTTATATTATGACGCATTAAATTTTCAATAGTTTACAATTTAACAGTGGCCAAGAACAGGTCAAAAACAAAGCCGAAGAAGCGCTTTGATTGGTTGAATTGGATCACGTGATTGTATTCCTGCAAACAAGTGTTGCAAAGAACACTGACAACTGACTGAGAAAAGTTCACAATTTAACCGTCGATAGAATCTCAGAATATCAATAAAATTGTAATGATACTGATCCCTGATTGGTCCATAGATGCATATTGGTTTACACTCTGACGGCAAGCCGCCATCAGGTAATAAACTTTTGAAAATATGCGCGTCATATTCGATATGATAGCAAGCAGGTTAGACTGCGTTTTTGTTGACCACTACTGCAAAAGTATGGCTGGACCTGAACATCCCAGGAGTGAATTTTATAATACATGCCTACATACATACATGCAGACACTATAGATTTCCACTTGCTACGATCCTGGTATACCACTTTACTTCATCTACGTTCATTAACCTCTTATTCAGAGGCGTAGGACTAATATACACCAACAGTTCGCCGGTATGTTTAGCTCCCACGTAATACGGGGCGAGCCTATTGCCATTAACCGGGCACAGATCCCAAACTCCGAGCTGTTACTGAAAAATTAATAGAAAACCCCAATAACACTGCTCGATCTGGGAATCGAACCCAGGGCCTCAAGCGTAGCGGTCGCGCTCAGGATCACTAGGCTAATGAGGTAGTGATAGGTACCTACCTTAGAACTGCAACCTACTTGAAATAACTGAATGTTGTAATTTTGATTCGTTTTGTTCACAATATTTGGTCAGTTTACAATCTCGCTTGTTTATTTACAAACAAACGGAGCTTTGCATACGGGGAAATACTTAAATAAAACATCGGACAAGTCGTACTTTTATTGCGAGTTGCGATTGAGTGCACCTGCATACAGTTGAACCAATACAGCAGTTTCAAAACGTGAAATGAAACACGTAAAAAATCCATCTACATTTTAGGAAACTAATCGAAAACATTCTGCAAACGACACAAAACAAATATAGGGATGTAGGTACAGCCAAGTTCGATCCATATTTTTTAGGTTTTGACTAGCTGGTGAATACTGAATAATTGGTTTTGGTGTATGACTATGTTTGATGATAATTGCTTCAGCAGATTTAAAGTAAAATAATTCATAATTTCGCGTTTTCCTCATCATGTCAACATTTTTAATTACAGCTCAGCTCAGCTCTGCTATGACAAATATCTCCTTTATATTATTTCGACTTTCCCGCGTATGACGTGTCAATTTGACAATGTAATACTAACTGGAGCTCAAGGTAGCCAATTATCTTCTCCAACATAAAATGTATTTGTATACTATATTTTATTGTATTTTAGCGACCCACGTTACCCCATTCCTAAGAGTCGTAGCGTAATGTTAAATAGCTTCAAACCTTCCTCTTGAAACATTGTATCTATTAAAAAAACCGCTTCATAATCCATTGCGTATTTTTAAAGATTTAAGCATACATAGGGACGGATAGACAGCGACGGCGACTTTTTTTTATACTATGTAGTGGGTATAACTTAGGTATCCACGTAAAATTTTGTAAAACTTGTTTAAAAAATGTATTTTATAGTTTCAAAATAAATATACTATCTATATATACTATATAAAAAAAGTCTGGAAGATATTATTATAGTCCTGTAACTTGAATAACAACGCAAAATAAGTAGTTAATGTCCTGCCGTACATAACTATACCTAAACATCTATACTTATAATAAATCTGTAGAGAGGTCAATTCTGTACATGAAATATATTTCCAAAATAACTATCGGGTAATACTAGCGGGTGATTAGTGATCGATACTGACGCCAAAAATGCAATCAGTAAAATTTTTGTCTGTCTGTCTGTCTGTATGTTCGTTATAGAAACAAAAACCACTCGACGGATTTCAACTAAACTTGGTACAATTGTTCTTCATACTCTTGGGCAGGTTATAGTATACTTTTCATCACGCTACGATCAATAGGAGCAGAGCAGTGAAGGGAAATGTTGGGAAAATGAGTGATTCATGAGAAAGGTTTCAAGCTATACAACATCACGCTACAACCCTTAGGAACGGGGCAACGCAGGTGAAACCGCGGGCGAAGAACTAGGGAACAAAGTAACTATTCCACGCGGACGAAGTCGCTGGCAAAAGCTAGTAAATACATAAAATTGTGGTGTCATAATTTAATATTAATTTAGAACCCAAATATGAATGAAAAAAATGAAAAATATGAAAAAAATGAGTGATTCATGAGAAAGGTTTCAAGCTATAAAACATCACGCTGCGTTGCCCCGTTCCTAAGGGTTGTCCCTTAGGAACGGGGCAACGCAGGTGAAACCTCGGGCGAAGAACTAGGGAACAAAGTGACTATTCCACGCGGACGAAGTCGCTGGCAAAAGCTAGTAATTTATAAAATCTTAAATCTTTTATCATTCATCCCAGTGATATAAATCACTAGATTGTTACCTACTCAGAGACAGAATACTTACTTGATCATCAGCCGATACTATATCCTACTCTCTACTACTATATCTACTATATCCACAACTGGACGTAGGCCTCCCCCGAAGTGCGCCATTTGAGCATAAATGCTCGGCTTGACGCATCCAGCTTCCGCCAGCAATCTTACGCAAATCATAACTCCTACTTGCTGGATCTTACGTTTGCCGAGTCGCGGTACTCGACTCAAAAACTCATTTCACCTCACCCCAGCCGTTGTTGGTTCCTCTACAGATATTACAATAAAACATAACACGATGTTTAGGTACATAGACATAATTATCTAAGTACAACATAATTGCTTTTATGATGTTTGCTCCCCAACTTAGATAAAAGAACTTTATATCCTTAACGAAGAAGCATTAAGACCACACGTGATAATTATTAAGTCAATTATGTAGTTGTGTAATGGGAATTAGTTAGTTTTCAATCAAAATTTATCATTACATGAACAAACTAATATGTTTAATTGCTGGTATATGTACTTACGACTGAAATAAAAGCCCAATTAGGTGGAAAACTAAAAATTACTTGTTTTACGTTGATTTGATGATGTACCAGTTAAAGACGGCCAAATACCTATTATTACATTTAAGATTTTTGATTTAATCTAATATAAGGTATGAATTTCTACCATTGCCATAGTTTCTAAAGCTAACCGGCGGGCGTAAGTTATATAAACACAATTTTCTTTCTAATCTCACAAAGTAGCGTACATTTCTTTGCCAATCAGATACCGAGGCAGTCACTCTACGATTGAAACTCTAACACTGGTATATTATTTATTAAAGCCTGTCTGGAGTGACTGCAGCGGGCTCGCTTCATGGAGATTAATATTTAGGATCCCGAAGTCCAAAACGATTCGCGATTGTCCGATTTGGCCCATCCCTTAGAGAATTACTTTTGCAGAACCTACCCGGATCCGGTGCGCATTGTTAAGAGGTTTCCGGTTCAGGAGCCGTGACCCGTATTCTGCGTTTTTAATTGTTAATGTAGTGAACAGTGAACGACAGAATTAGTAAATAAGGTGCGGTGAATTTTTTTGTCTGCCTTCAAAATTTCCTTCTTCCTTTCTTTTCCTTCCTTCCTTCCTAGTATTTTAAGCTATTTTTATGGGTTTTTGGGAGCATATTAAATAAAAAGTAAGTTATATTTATCTATGTTTTGCAAATTATAAAGCGAGTTTAAATCGGTAAAGTCAAAAAAAATAATCGGGTATCGCTTTTTATAAAAAATCGACAAAACTTTGCCTGGGAGTAAAGTTGTCACCTAAATTACTTTTTTATTGTTAATTTAGATGTCGATGTACCTACATGTCCGTCTTATACTTGTATACCAACCTTATCTGACTAACGTACGCTAATTATCATAGTGGATGAAATACTTAATATTAGGTATAATAATTATAATAATATACATATTTGTTTTTTTTCTATTATGACAGTTCTGAATTAATTTCCCTTATGAGTACATATTGTTCAATAGGTATGTCTAACTTTGTCTACTTTCTGAAAACAGCAAAATATAATATTGTAAACTTCATAACAAGTTTAGCATAAATCGAAGAATACGTTTATTTGATACCATATTGTAATTAAAATGTTCTTGCATAGGCAATGTAGAGGAAATACCATTAAAAAAATGAGGAGTAGGTAATAATGAGTTGTTTTGCTAAGAGCATAAAGTCAAAAATATTCACAAAAACTTTTCTGATTTTCTTGATGAAGAACTTTTGTGTGAAGCCAACCCGCATTAGACCAGCGTGAATTGAATCGAGTCTGAAACGATTTCCATATCAGGCTTCCACGATGAAACGAGAAGCATATCCACACATTAACGGACTTCGCCAGAATGCTGACTATAGAAGCTATACTTAGAATAATCTTGAAGGGGTGCTCAATGACTATTGTAAGCATATCTTCAATGGCTTTTAAGATAAATAATGGTCAACCAAATGTGACTGCCAATGCACAATACCCTTTGACGAAGCTCAATCAAACAGGCATAGGCTTCTAACTGCATTATGTTTCTCCAGTGCGCCACATTCATGCATCTATTGTCTATAACTTTGCCTGATAATGCACGACACTAATCGCATAAGTTGGGCGAGTGCTCGGCCGGCTATTCGATATTCAGTTTTTTACATAATATCACCCCTTTATTCCCCGAAGGCTTAGGCAGAGGTGTCAGTAGGTACCTATTAATGTACACACATTTCGCCGGTATATTTGGGTTCTAAATTAATATTAAATTATGACACCACAATTTTATGTATTTACTAGCTTTTGCCAGCGACTTCGTCCACGTGGAATAGTTACTTTGTTCCCTAGTTCTTCGCCCGCGGTTTCACCTGCGTTGCCCCGTTCCTAAGGGTTGTAGCGTGATGTTGTATAGCTTGAAACCTTTCTCATGAATCACTCATTTTCCCAACATTTCCCTTCACTGCTCTGCTCCTATTGATCGTAGCGTGATGAAAAGTATACTATAACCTGCCCAAGAGTATGAAGAACAATTGTACCAAGTTTAGTTGAAATCCGTCGAGTGGTTTTTGTTTCTATAACGAACATACAGACAGACAGACAGACAAAAATTTTACTGATTGCATTTTTGGCGTCAGTATCGATCACTAATCACCCGCTAGTATTACCCGATAGTTATTTTGGAAATATATTTCATGTACAGAATTGACCTCTCTACAGATTTATTATAAGTATAGATGTTTAGGTATAGTTATGTACGGCAGGACATTAACTACTTATTTTGCGTTGTTATTCAAGTTACAGGACTATAATAATATCTTCCAGTCTTTTTTTAAATATTTCGGAATTGTTAGAAGGCTGAGCATTTACGTCGCTGGCTGGGCGATTTAGTCGGATCCGATAGTCTGATCCGATTTTATTGGAACCTGCTCCCGCCATATAGGTATGTTTTCAGACATTCAGTACACATCGGATCCTATAGTCGGATCGTAGATACTTCCGAGTCGGACACAGTGCCAAATCATTTACGATTTCATTGCAAAATATGAATTTTAAGTACTTCATAGAGATATTTTTCGTATGAGATAAACATTTATGCTGATAGCTCCGAAAGAACTTAGTTTACAAAGAGGCGGACGGTAAAATCTGCCGTATATTGAATCATTACGATTAGACAATCGAAAGTCAAAGTAAAAATGTTCTATTTCAATTGGACCATTAAAAAGGTTCGTTTGAAAAGTTAAAACTAGTTGCACGGTTCCAAAAAGTGGGTCTTAGTCTTATGGAGAAGAGACGGCAAACTCCATAGATACTCTTTAGAAAAACATGATTACATTATTAATTTATAAGTACCTACTAATTTGTTTTAAATAGTTGCTGAAAATGTAATAAATCTTACACTTTGATGTATAAGATTTATTCGGTATAGGATTTATATTAAATAGAAAGGGATTGCCACAGCAAGTAAGAACTCACTAATCATATCGGCGTGGTTCGACTCACCCATGTTGTAGGGAAAACGACCCGATACTCAATGCCACCGTCAGCAGGACAATTAAGTGAGCACGACAAGCTCAGACCGCTGGCACAATATTTTTATAGATTAATATACCTACTTACATAAATTGCTACATCAATATCTGCATGATCCTCACACTTTAGGTACAGTATTCTAATTAGGAAATTTTTCATTTTTTGTCATGAAATGTCATAAATATTGCGTGTAAATTGGGTTTGTATAAGTGTATAGTTTACATTAAAATTATCAAAGACATAATTCTGTGGAGTTGGACCAGCAATTTGCCAAACATTTTTATCCAAAAGACAATCTTCCAATTTATAGTAAGCTTGCCTGCACAGAGTAAATTAATTTTTATTTTTTTTCTTTTCAGGGCATTTTAAAATGAATTCCGTAATATTATGATAAAATCTTAAAAAATACCTAATCCATAAAAGAAGTATGGACTTTAGCGAGATGAAACTGCGACTGCATTAATTTTGATTTATGTTTAGTATTATAATCATGCAGTTCCCATTTCTTTAATAAAGGTGTAGATTTTTTCTTACATACATAATATTGTTATAGATGTACTGAGAAGGCACTGTCATTATATTTATTTCTTTATAGAGTAAAAGAGAAACAATGTCAGACGTATATTAATAGCCTTAATTTAATGTTGTGAACAACAAAATCAGCTTCATTACAGCATACATTCTTACATCTGCAATAGAAGGGGAAGCATAAGTTGGCCATCACCCAGTGCTTATGATTTTTAATAAAATTTAAAAAATTGCCGTTGTCATATGAACTGGAAAGATTCCGAACATTAATCAAGATATTTATTCCATTACAGATTTAGGCCAGAAAATAAATTGGCAAAGGGGACGTACTTTACTTTAAAAAAGAAAGTATTGAATTAGTCTGACTGAAAATCTAGTCTACTCTTTAGATTACTGGAACCATTTTTTTAAATAGGAGTGTAATGTAAACTTCAGGTTTTGGGGTTTCTTCAGTTCTGTGAAACAAAAGATAGACATTCAAAGTTTGAAACCTGTCACGATTCATTTGAATTTTAAACAGATCGTGACAGGTTTCAAACTTTGAATGTCTCCCTCTTCCTCCTGTCAGCCAGGTGCAAGCGGATTATGAAGAAGGTTTAACTTACGTATTCGAAGTGGTTAGGCTATGTCTAAAGTGGCGTAGTGCAGGTTGGCAGACTTCACACGCAGGTTTTCTGCAGGTTTCACATGCGGAGGAGCGTCGATACGAACTCGAGACCTTCAACGTCACCTTATGACGTAAATTCAAAATGTGACGGCAAAATTTCAATCAGGCGGGTGGGGTTCGCCGTGGCTTAGAGGTCAGAGCGTCTGGTGTATTCAACCAGGAGACGCAGGTTCGAATCCTGCCCGCGATTGAATTTTTCCTTTACTAAAAAATAACGAACTCGACACCTTTGACTTGGCAGCCCAATGGTCATATCACTAGGCTATTAAATATGGAATGGATGGATATGGAAAGCCGTGGAGATCGTAAATACAGTGTGTTGACCCATACAGTGAGTTAAACATAGTTTTAATGATCGTATTAACGATCGGTGACCAAAGTTTAAGAAAAGGAAAAGAGCCCGCTTGACTTAGTATTTGATAGATTTTTCCGTTGTCGATTATCCCGTGGTTAACCACGAGAAATAAAGTAGAGAACACAGTTTAAAGTTTTCGTTTTATTATTATATTAACTCACAGTCGACGCTGATGAAACCCCACTTCACCTTCTAATACACAAACGTAGTGCTCGTCTAGGGAAACACCTTAAGCCTGGATGAAATAAAGTAACTCACCCCTAAAGAAAATCCTGCAGTTCATAATAGCTGCAGGATTCAGTGGTGAACTCTAAATCAAAGAGTGGCGATCATAATAGACCTATCGCAGTGACTGGGGTCTACTTTTGTTGCTAAGGAAAAGTTGATGAGTACGACGAGTAGAATTCCCCTTTAATAATGTAGAGTTTTTAGAGCCGTTAGTCGCCTATACCAAATTTACTAATCTGTACTAAATCGGCTCCATATGCACTAGCTTATGTTTAGCCAAGTAGAGTTGAGAGTACGCATTCGTCACATCAACCTTAATTGTTCTATAGATTTATAGAACAATTAAGGGAATTATTAACTAAACTCTTAACTGTAACTCTGTTTTCATTGTGATTATAAACTATGCAAATAGGTAATTATTTTGTTGATGTGATGAAGTAAAAACGTGGGCGTCGAAGAAATGGGAAGGCTATTCTGTAAGAACTCCCAACTACTTCTCAATCAGTAGTGATAACTCTATTTGTTATTCTGTTGCTCCTTACAGCATGATACTTCATCCTGTAACGCGTTTCACTATCCTTAATTTTCAGAAAGATTATACCTAACTAAGTACCTACCACATTTTATTTTAAAACCCTGTTCATTTCCACAACCATAACTTTGAATCCTTAGGCAACTCTGAAATTATTTTGTTGTCAATCTCTAAAATGTGTCACGGGAAATGTTAGATAAGGGTAGGTAATATTAAAGTAAATGATCAGTCTTTTGCTAAGCAAATATTTAATTAACTAAAATTAAGCTTAATTTACTTAATAAGACTTAAAGTATCACTAGAAATTCGGTAAACGTCTGTTGTATAGGTTGCCGTAATTGTTGTAAGGTACGTTGTTCTTGTTGCTTTTATCGTCTGCTTGATATTGGGCCAGCAGCATTGGCCATCCTTTGTCGATGTCCTGGATATTTGGGTTAGCTTCCATCCGCTGTCGTATCTTCGCAGCCTTGGCTACAACCTCAGCATTCAACATGTTTTCCAAATACCGCAATTTGTGAGGCAAAACTATCTTGCATAACTGAAAGTGCAATTTAATATTTAAAAGGTCGTTAGGTAGGTACCTACTACAAGAGAATACAGAACAGTAACAGTTTTTTTAAAAAAAAAGCTAATGTGGGTCGCACATTACTATTATTCTTGTTAACCCCTCGTAGTAAGCTAAATGCTTGTGTTTCGAGTTATATTTTTGCGAATCTTGTTTTTCATCAGGTACATAGAGGTAGGTGAGAGCTGTAATGCTGACCCGCCGTCACGGATTATATTTTTTAATGTTGCCATTTTAGCCCACTTAGAGGAGACGTTTCAAATCGCGGCGAACTTATACCTAAGAGTGTTTTATGTATAAAAGAGTAGGTACACCAATGCGAAACATTGGATATCTTGGAGGTAGGGTGGCAACTCTACCTCCAAGATCCAATGTGGCGATTTTAGAGGTAGTAATCTCTAAAATCTGGTAACTAAGACAAGAAGCATAAAAGCTCCGGATTTTGGAGATTAAAACCCGGACATGGACTTAAAAACCGTTTCATTTAAACTCCACCAAACTTCAAATGAAACTACACCAAATTAGGAAAAATCCGGGCACACCAGGATGGATGCCAACCCTAATTGTAAGGAACTTTCCATAATATCAACCTTCCTCATCGTTTCACTTGGCTGAACTTGAACCTAACATACCGTTTAATTCTCTTTTTTGATTATCCGCTAATATTATGATAGAAACATTATTTGCGACAAAGACTGATAAGAATGCCTTATTAAGAGCTCAATGAAATATAGGTATTTTACATATTAAATTGAGACTTTTGTCGTAACATAGGTACCACCACGCCTGTATTCCCCGAAAGGTTAAGCAGAGGCGTACTAATGTGCACCCAGATTGGCCGGTCGCCGTTTGTTTAGGTCTCATGTAATAGGGGACGAGCCAGGACCACTAGGGTAACTGGCTCGTTAGTGATCCTGAGCGCGACTTCTACGCTGGAGGTCCTAAGTTCGATTTTTCTATAAAATACTCAGTAGCAGCTCGGAGTTTGGAATTTGTGCCCGGTTAATAGCAATAGGCTAACGAGGCAATTAGCCTAGTCCTAAGTCCGATATGACTTTTATCATCTATCTATACCTCTAATAAAATTGTAACAGGCTGATGTGCCTATGTACCTACATTATAAATATTAAAGAAAAACTAATATGGGGAGTCTTTTTAGAGCAACAGAAGCCAATATAACAATTTTCAATATTTTTGTCTGTTTGTCGGTCTGTCTGTCTGTATGTTTGTACGCGCATCACGCAAAAGCCACTGTATGGAATTAAATGCATTTTGGTTAAAAATGATGAATGCTTTACCATTGCATGTTAGTAATGGGATATCAAAATTAATAATAATTAATGATCTTTTTGCCTCAGAATCTTTAATAGCAAACAATTCGATAATTATTTATTTCGATTTCGATTTTATTTTTAGGTACTATGACCACGCTATTTATGAAGCAGCTGGCCATATGCAATACCTTTCTGCCATTCTACTTCGATCGGGCGGTCACTACTATAACATCATCGCTGGTTTGTTATCGTCATTGATAATTGTTAATAACCAAATAGAATAATGCTATTGGCGATTACTTTGAAATTCACAAATCAAACTTTTTTTTTTTAATATTTCTCGTAGCGCAGTGCGACGTCGGTGACGCTACGATGCGTGTGCTTTGTTCCAATCCAAGTCGTCTTATTATAATAATCTTACGAGCTACGGTGAAAATTAATAGCTACAATTCCTACAAATCTTAGAATCTTCTAAGTTTTGATGGTCCTAGTGTCCATAAGCAAAGTACCTATCAAAATTATGGTTTATTTACACCTTATTAAGTATACTAAAATCGTATAGTTTGATATGCACCTACCCGTGTGGACATACCTATCTACTTAGTAAGTACTTTGGTAGGTATTCAGTTGTAAATCTATAAGATTTGTCTATGTGACTATGATAGGTACCATAATTACGAGTATTTAAGAGCAATAAATACTTTTTCTACCATATTGACGCTCATCGAAATAAATTGTACTGGACAGTAATAATTGGGCCATCGTTAAATGCGCTTTTAAGTAGGTAGGTATCGTGTTATCTCTTAAAATATTGATATTGTAGAATTCTAATACAAAATAACCGTATATAACAAACAATATCAATCGGGTCGGGAATAAGCCTTTTGAAATAGGATTAAGATGAATACCTAATCAATTTTCTATAACCGAGTTCACTGAATTACTTAGATTTAATGTTTGCCTTCCTGTATTATAGCGTCAGCTGAATATTATAAAAAAATTGAATATTTGGATATACTTAAGTAGGTACTTACCTACAGCTAGAATATTTCAAGCACGAGAATACAATTTACCTACATTTTAAAGGCATAGCTTCGTTGGCACAAAAATATCCAAATTAAAATATACCTACCTAATATGGATAGGAATTGTCTTACTTGACATACAAGCTAACAACATAATTCAGGACACAGGAGTGCTTTTATGTAACTGTATATTCACTTTGTTCTTATTAAAGGATTATTATTATTATTCCATTCACTTATTAATTTTACTTATTTGTATAAATTATTTATTAATAGTATTATTATTAATAATATTTTTTTTATTTAAAAAAACTTACAGATTTATTGTTTCCAAAACTTATAAGCACCTAACTACTTGATAGATAAAACTTTGAACAGATCTCATCATGATCTCAGGACACTAAAAACAGTTTTGTTTATAAATTCTTATTAGTCACTAGCGGCCCGATCGCGGTTTCACCCGCGCTGCTCCATTCCTAAAAGGCGTAGCGTGATGTTATAAGGCCTATGTTACTCAGTGATAATGCAGCTTTCTAACGGCAAAAGAATTTTTTAAATCGGTCCAGTACTTTTTGAGCCAATTCGTTACAAACATACTTACATACAAATCTTTGATCTTTATAATATTAGTATAAGTACATTAATATTTACTTACCTGACAATTTTAACTTTCACCTCTAAAACAAGATTTGACAATAAAAGATGTCTCGACATGCTATAAATTTCATAACGAGCAGAAGATACAGTACCTAATAGTTAGCGTCGTACCAAAAAAACGCAAGCAATTAGGTAATAGTTCCGTATAGTAAAAACCTGTACATACCTACCTACGTAATTGTACTGGAAAATGAAATCAAAAGCTTATTCCTTACACAAAACAAAAGTTAAAGGATATGTTTACCATTGGTTAGGTTATTATGTAGATACCTACCTACCTATTATTTTACTTTTGAGGTTATAGGTAAGTCCACGTGACAAGGAATACGTTTTACAAGATCACATTGTCATAGTAGACAGGTACCTTACTTAGGTCAGTGATCTGTGTTTCTCATTTTTCTGATATTCATTTAAAATTATGTCTAAATTATATTGTTATGTCGGTTTTAGTCTTTTTCGATCTTATGGAGGTATGTCTTTCCTATTTTCTGGAACGATGGAAAACCGGTAATGTATCTAGTAAATTTGAAAACAACGTACTTATGAAAAACGTTACTTACGCAGTTAGTTGAGAAATATAAAACTAAAATCGTAAGCAGCAGAAATCTTAGAAACGCCATGGTAAGTGACAAACTGATTGGAAAGAAAACTTTATGGCGGTATTGTTTAGTACCTACTTGTTATCGTGTTTCAGATCAAACACGCATGTTTACAAAACTGCCCAAGAGTTTTGTATACGAATTGGCCAATAACAATGAGCGCGTGCTGTAATGCTCGTAACTAATATTTAACATAGAACACAATTAGCTCAGGCTACAGTTACCTAGTCATCAGTGCTTTCATTGAATAACGGTCTGGTTACTTTAAAATTATCGCCATGCCAATGTTTAGATTCAACAACCAATCCAATCCAATTTTTCTGTAAAACTTGTGTCAGGAGCCCTTAAGCAACAATTTCTTATTAAGGCTATCGTCACAATATACCTAAGCATGGGCAATTACTTACATACCTCATCATCATCCTCGTACCCTTATCCCAAGTTACTATGGGTCGGCGTAATATGTCTTTTCCTTCCATATATCTCTATCAAGCGTCACCTCATCATTCGCTATCTTTATAGCCATATCATATCTCAAACAGTCCATCCATCTTTTCTTATATCCATCCACGTTCATGGTCATAACCTTTCTAGGAGGTACCTAACATGCTCTTCACTCCTGCGCATTACATGCCCACATGACAAGCGGTTACTCCTCAACTGTTCTATAACCGGCGCCACCTTTATACTGCCTCTTATACATTCCTCGTTGCATTCTCATCTTAGCTGCATGCAGTTGCTTTCATGCATCCCTTTTATAGCCTAACGTTCTGATCCATACAGGACGGCAGGCTTATCATGATTTGTAGGTGTATTTTTCCCTTAACACGGGGGTCGCACGTTGTTCCCGTAACCTTCCGAGATGCCATTTCATCCATCCTGTGTTAATTCTGTGCTTGACAATCCGCTCTATTTCCACATTGCTTTGGAAATAGAGCGGATTGTCATTGAATTGAGGTATCGAAAATCAGAGCAGACTGTCAGTAGTGGTTCGCCATCTAGCGCTACTTAATACTAAATACTTATGTACATACCTACAAATAAGAATTTCAATCGGTTATAGGCTGGTCTATAGAAATGTACACACGTCGTGCATAGAGTACTGTTCACACCTTTGGGATGGTTTGGCTATGTACCAGCTCGAGGCGTTAGAATCCGTCGAAAAACGTGCCAAGAAGCTAACTGGTAATGACTACTTTGTCCAGGCTAAACTCCAAAATCTGGAACATCGCCGCAAAGTTGCTAATTTATCGGTTTTTTATCGAATACATTTCGGAGAGTGTGCATCAGATCTTCAGGATCTTATTCCCCTTAAGCCCTTCCTACTATCAGACGACCAGAAGCACGAAAAAGCGACATCTACCCTGACGAAACACTTTAAATCAACTTTTATCATGCGTACCTACCGTTGAAATGTGGAATGCGCGTCCCGAGCGGATCTTCCTCGATAGATATAATGTGGATGTCTTTAAATCACGAGTGAATCGGTTTCTTCTACGCAAGCGCGCTCCATCGTAGATTGCAGTATCAGGCGAACTGGCGGTCAAGCGTAAGCCTATCACGAATAAAAAAACATAAATTATGATTACTTTACTTTACTTTTATTTTTTGTTTTAACAGTTTTGATTGAGTTTTGGGGTGAAACCTACAATACCCGCCCCAGGTTGGCACCTGGGGCGGGTATTAGTGGATGTGATGGAGTGGCGTAGCTAGCATGAGTGGCCTCATGCTAGCTACGCCACTGGTCGCCAGCCAATCAGACCCCAAGAAGTCCTACTTACCAACAAGCAAATCAGATATTTTTTCAGCTCATAAGAGAGGCCTATATGATTGGCAGTGAGGAATTAGGTATATTCTAATCCGTCCCCACACGAGATGCTATTTAACAATTACTTACCTACTCATAAAACGTGAATCACATTTTAAATTATGATTGCTTAAAAACGGCCTTTTTACAAATTACTTACCTACTCATAAAACGTGAATCACATTTTAAATTATGATTGCTTAAAAACGGCCTTTTTACCTCAGCAGTTCTTAATAAGGCTGAACAACTTAATACGTCGGCCTTAATGCCGTCTACTTTGAAGGAAGCAAAAATATTCAAAAAACGAAGTCATTTTGAATTTCCCTTGACAATGTAAAATTCTTTGTTATTACGATAAACTTTGTTTAAATATAGTTCCGAAGCCCCACAACATTAAAATGTAAAATACTTCTAAGTGAAATAAATTATCCCACTGTAAAATGGCGTGCGCAAAACAAGAAATAGGTACCATAACATTATTTCATGGTGAGGACTGTCGGGTACGAGAAGAATCTGTAGAAGATCGATACAGAAAATGCGGGCTTCTGAACATAATACAACATATAGACATATGTGGTAAATACATATCTAGCTATTGCGAGCAGAGTCGGTCAAAAGTATATGCAAATGATTCTGATGCGTTAGTCACTACCATTTCTTCAGCAGCGAGAAGACTAACTGGAGATACAGTGAAGTCAGTGAAAACGATTAGTGAATCGTCGGTAAAAAACGTAGATTCTAAGTTAAGTAGATTCTCAATTACTACTAAAGTGTCTGGACTTTACCCTGGGCACGATATCCTATCAAAACGTGCAAAGAAAAACAGACTTTGTACTAGTTTTCTCTTTAGCACCTTAGTTCCTAGACAAAAATTATGAAAAAATACTTGGAAACGAAAAATACATACGTAGAAACGAAGAAATTGTTTCATTTTTATATTATATCTGATCTTTGATGTTTCTGGTAAAATCTGAGAAAATTAGGCTTTTTTTTAATTCGTGATAAGCTTACACTTGACCGCCAGTTCGCCTGATGATAGCGACACTGCGATTTACGATAACGCGCTTGCCTAGAAGAAACCGATTCTGGTGATCTAGACACCCAGATTACATCTATCAGAGAAGACCCACTCGGGAAGCGCATTCCACATTTCAGCGGTACGCATGATAAAAGTCTACATAAAGCGTTTCGTTCGGGTTTTTGGAATGTCCACCATGAATCAATGGCGCTTTTTCGTGCTTAATCTATCAACTAGCAACTTTGCGGCGATGTTCCAGAGAGAGAGCGATGTTTAGGAGTTTAGCCTGGACAAGGGAGTCGTTGTCAATGAGCTTCTTAACGCGTTTTACCTCAGATTCAACGCCACCAGCTAGTACCTACTTAGCCGCTCCATCCTAAAGGTGCGAACAGTACTCCATGCACGACCGAACTTGTGCTTGATATAATGTGAGCAATTGTTCCCGTACATCGTTGGTTCCGTACGTTGTGTTACACGAACTTCTTCGTGTAGTCCTCAAGATACTGTAATGCCATTCTTTCATGGCCAATAAGATATCTCACGACTACTCTCTAGTCAACGTCATCTTAGTGCCGCTAGCACGTTAGTGCATGGGAATAAATTATGTAGGAATGAAAGTACCTAAAGTATTTACCTAAATAAAATATAGTTTTTGGCGTGTACAAATTTCTAGCTACCTCTATTATTGTTTAGTATTTAGGGGTTAGACTATAACCCACCAAATTGTCCTAATGCTTGGCGACAGACTATACATGCCATCTAAAAAATACCACAGGCCTTATTATTACGACCTACTACGCCCATCGCCCATTTTCAACAGTCTCCAAATGTGTAAGTAGGATAAGGACCCTCAATCGTAACGCACACTATTTCTATCGGTAGATAAGGTATAGGTACCTATAGGAATAGTGTTAGAACTGAACGCAATGTAAGTACATAATATGTACATAATATAATATCAATATTTTCAGTGAGCTACATTAGATTTATAATATGGAAAACTCGTAGTTCCAGCATCAGACCTTTAGTTATTAATATATTTATTATTATTTATCCTTTTGTACCCAGGGCCCCATCTGGCTAAATAGGTATATAGTAGGTGGTAGTAGTAGTAGCAACAAATACAACAAATGTAGACCTTTCTTTTGATGCACCATTCGCCTATCTGCATTATTTAGTTTCTGTGTAATCACAGACGATGGACGTGGCTACCTCAAGTGGCGGTTCTAGCGGTCAACTAGTTTGGTCATAGCGTCCAAGGGCGGCTCTAGCTGCCAACTATATTTGGTCATAGCGTCTTAGTTTTTTTGTAAATTCAGGAAAACAGGTATTAGTTCATTCGAGGTTCATTAGCAGTGAACGTGCCGATGAACTCGCAAGAGCCGCATAGTAGCACGCAGCAGGGCCAAGAGCCCTTCTGTGGAATACCAAAAGCCCTAGCTCTAAGAACCCTGACGGATCTAAGCTTTGAGAACGCCATTTTTAAGCTTTCAGAGCTCTGGACGGAATCGCCAGGCACGGACCACTCCAAAACTCTGATTAAAGCCTATAATAAAAGACACAGGCCTTTTATTAGCGCTAAAACATTGCGCATTGTTGAGAGCCTTAACAAGATATTGTTGTTTAAACAAGCACATGTTCAGCGGATGAAATAAAGGAGCTCACCCCTAAGAAAATCCTGCAGTAGCTGCACGATTCAGCGGTGAACTCATAGCTCAACCAGTGGCGATCACAATAGACCGATTACGTTCGCAGTTATACTATAGCCGCAAACATAATAATAATAGTAAAAAATGTATAGTAACAAATTACCACTAATTCCTGGCAAAGTTGACCACGCGGTTGAAATGGACATTCATGAAACATTAATTCAGGTGACATACACTTCAAGAGAGTGGCGGCGGTATCGGCAATGATAGCGATAGCTCAACTAATACCGTCCCTGATTCAATATGCTTTTGAAGACTCCTACAGTCAAGAGTCAAGTCTAACAACAATGTTCAGTTCAACTGCACACTATTTTCTAAGACCTCTCCCAGCGCCACTTGATCGCAAAGGCGTGCTCATTGACGCGAATTGAACAGTTGAATTTCATAGACACAAAAGCGTGTGGATTTCGCGAGACCGGTGTCGCAAGTCAAACGCGGCGGGTTCGGTATGCTGCAGGATTTTGTAGTAGGTATCATTGACAAGTGACAGGATTTCGAATCAATCGGACCTGTGGAAGTCGTTTATATCTCTTCAACAAGAAGAGAGGTGATGATAAAACGGCTGAGCAGATATTCTTGAAACATAGCTAAGAACACTATGATTAACACACCTTTCAAACAAAAAAAAATTACGGGCAAGTGCGAGTCGGGACTCGCCCACCGATGGTTCCGTACAAATTTGTAGGTACATATTATAATTAATTACAAATGTATAGTTTTCAGATTTTTCCCTATACTTATAGTAGGTATTAATTGCCAAATTTCATAGTTCTAGGTCAACGGAAAAGACCCTATATATTTTGATTCCCTTGAGTGTCGAAATATACATTTTTCGCGGCATAAACGGCCGTATCTTTTTTTACGTTAATAGATAACGTGTGTATCTTTCTGTCTGCCACACACAGATACACGCTACAAACTTATAACTCCCCTCTTTTTCGTGGATGTTAAAAACAATCTTCGATGTAAAAACAACACTCGTACATGATTTTTGTAAATATTTTTATTGGTTAGTGGGAATACTTTCCCGGATCACATTATGTAACACATTATTTTGATGTCGTTAGCGCCGCTATCGCACGGATAACAGCTAAACAAATACGTAGCTTATCTTAAGCCTGGCCCATTAATCAATTTGTTAATCAAACAATATGTTTTAGTACATATTATAATAGATCACTGAACATGGGATTTATGCATATCATATGTCTAGTTCCATTACGTATCATCAAAATAATCTAGCTAATTGATTCGACGCTGCGACGGCTTCTGAAGTAAATGCGTAAAGATGCCTCAAATTGGCATGGTTTTCGCATTTAGCATCATCAACTGTTTTCGTTTCTTTTATCAGATCTATATATTAAAACTAAGTAATCTTGTGTAAAGCCACAGCCTTAGCAGCTTCGAAGGAAGCAGTTTGTGAAATCAGGTAAACATTTGGCCCGGCTTTATTCAAATATGCTGTTCCATTATTTACTTACGTTTTGTTTACCTACCTACAAACGTTGACACGATCAGAGCTCAGTCTCACAATTTGATGTATGCACTACTACACATAAATGGACGAAGATCATCCAATGTATTAAATATATGAATATAACAAATCAGACACTCAAGCGACAACTGCAAGCATTAATAATAATTAATTTTATTTTTAAGAGTTACACATACTAAGTGTTACACGTAATATCAATCGCTGTTTATTTACTGTTCTTCGTTAGGGTGCTTATTCGGCACCGCGGCGCGTTCAAGTGTACATGCCGCTGTATTTAAAATGCTGGAGTACCTACCGAGCTAGGCTCAGAAGGTTCAGGAATCACACCAGCGGTATTCAACACAACTCAACGCACGATAACGAATAAGTAGCCTAAAACATGGAGATACAATAATGTTCAAGTGTTATCGTCGGCAAGTTTCCTATTTCTTACAAAGCACCTTAAAAAATAATTCTCCAATTTACATAAACAAATATAGATTTAGACAAAATAACTCCAATATTTTATAAACAGCTAATTGTACTTTGAATTACATAATTATACTGAGTTAAATGTTCGTGTAAATGAGTGATGCAACGAATACCAATACGAATATTCGTATTTGCCGAATAGCAGCCACTGACTGAATATTCGTACTCGAATAACTTAGGTATATCTATTAGATATTTGTAGAGACAATAAAAAAATTATAATAGATACCGAAAAGGTATTCCACGAACAAGGCGTGATTTTTTTAACATAGGTCTTATCGATAAGTAGGTAATTAGTACAGAAAAATTTAATGTTACATCATATCTATGTTTTAACCTATAATAAATTTGAGAAAGTCGCTTACAAGAACCGCACTTGCAGGTTGTACTGCGGGTTTACCAGTTTTCATTCCGTGTAAAAATTTATTGAAAGGTTGTGCTTTTTATAAAAATTCTAAAGGTATGTCTCAATAATTTTTGAATATTCATATGCGTAAGTACACGTGATATTCGTTGCATCACTAGTGTAAATATATAAAATCAATCGATAAAATTCATATAAAAAAGTAGTTAAATCTCAATATATAACCGCTATATGTTACAAAATACTTCTGAGAATTTATCTCAGCATAAATTTAGGTACCATGAATTAGACAAAATATGTCCAATGATGGTACTTTAACACACTGCATATTATACATATAAAATAGTTACAATTTTGACAAGTGACAAATTAGGAACAACATATTTAATAACATAACTACAAATACGGAAGAATAGAAGCACTTGGAAAGTTCCAAAAGAAACCATCCTTTTGTTATTCACCCAACTTTATATCAACATAATAATATAGTTATTCTACACATGGAGCTTATCTAATTGATCTACAACACATATACAAATATCATTGTTACTGATTAAAATTTATTATTTTACAACTCATTGATATGTAACACTATTATATACAATATTTTTATATACGAACAACTAATATTACTCACTTCCTCCATAATAAATAAATAAAAACTGTATATTAACAAAAAAGAAGCGTAAAACATATTACAAAATGAATCTTTATGCGATTTATACAAATATACATCGAGTAAAGGTACTAAGTTAAATATGTACTAATTAAACGTAGTCCACCCTTTGGGCACACTAGGGGCAGGGTCCTGTCGCTCGCTCGAACCGGCCGAATAGTCTAATAAACTAAATTGGCTAAAATCTAGTCCATATTCATGTAAGAGAGCACTATCTGTAGACTTGATTTGCTCGACTTTCTGATTTTTATCACGACACTTGAGCGGATCGAAATCTTCTAGGTTTGTCGGCGAATCGTCCAGTTTAATGAGATCAGAATCAGAGCCACATGACTGAAAAAGAAATATGTGAGTTAAACAAGCACAAAGCGAGACACATCCCATGGTAGGTTTTTCTGCACCTATTCGTAAAAAGACTGTCATTAGTCGAAAATGTAAATTGATGTATTTGAACTTAAAGTAAGAGTCAAATACTGTTACGGTAGGACACGGTTATCGTAGTGATGGCCTATTAACATTAGCTGCAAGTGTCAGTTTCGGAAAAAATATGATGAAGGTAGACATTTACGGGGTACTATTGATAAATCATCAGAATACGGGTAATGTCGAATTCTCAATAAACTTGAATACATACAGTAACAATGACTAAACGATAGTCTGTAACCTGCACTACCAAAATATAATAGCAAATAACATCCATTATTAGGCCGAGTAACTTTCCCCACTATTGCACAAAGTCAGCTAATGCGAATCAGCCATAACAGTAAAGACGACGAGTGTTTTGTGAGAAATTATAAAATCCAATCCATTTGAACAGTACCAATAACCAATACCTGTATATGTAAATGCCCGGTTTCAAGCTATATTCTTATCGGGTTTATATTATAAATAACTTCAACTTTACTATTAAAATGGAAGATCGCAAACCACGAGTAGAAATTAACTAAAGTATTAGTAACTGGGTATACCTTCATCAATTTAATTCAATATGTACTTTATTCAAAAACTCTAGCCTAGAACATGGATTCTACTTACTTATTTATACGAATTTTATGAATGACTAGCTTTTTGCTCATGACTTCGTCCGCGTGGAATAGTTACTTTGTTCCATATGAACTTTCATCCCCTATTTTATCCCCTTGGGGGTAGAATTGATCAAAATCCTTCTTAGCGGATGCCTACGTCATAACATCTACCTGCATGCCAAATTTCAGCCCGATCCCTCCAGTGGTTTGGGCTGTGCGTTGATAGATCACTATGTCAGTCAGTCAGTCACCTTTGAGTTTTATATATATTTAGATTGATAATATTACTTCTCATTTTGAATACCTACTTTCGCCGCGTCTTATATATTACGTCATATTAATTTTTGGTAAATCAGTTTCAGCAATCTATAAACAAAACTTATATCAAGTAAGTATAACTGAACTGCCCCATCATGTTAATTAATATACATACAACGTGTAACTGAATAAGCGGAAGACCTTGAACAGGTCGATTAGAATATCGTGACATAATTATAATAACAAAAAACCCGAAAGTCATTTTGAGATATGTATGCATATTTTTGTCAAGAAATTAGTTATATCAGCTAAACATAAAACTTGTGGCCGTACCACAATCGTACTCGCAACGACTACGATATCGATGCACACACGCACACAATAACAATTTGTGCAAATAGGTTTCAGTTTCCTATACCTAGACGGACTGATGAAACAGGAGGCCATATTTCAGGATTTTTTTTTTTTAATTAGCCATGTCATGGATTCAGTGTCGATTCTGAACAAACTACTTTCAGGTCTTGCGCTTATTCTGTTACACGTTGTATATAGGGGCAGGAAGATCCAAAAATATGGTACGAGTTTCATAACTTAAATTCCATTTAGTTCAAAGCATCAGTTCAGACAAAAGTAAAAAACTTGCCAAGTGTACAGATATTGGATATTGAAACTTGACTTTAGAGACGTTGAGCGTAACGCTGCCCTAATTATGACGTTGTAAATACATAGAAAAAAGGAAACAAACTAATATATAGTTACTTACATAAATCCTGGTTAGAACAATTGCTGAAGGCAATAAGTGCGTAAGCGCTCGACGGCTCTTACTTGTCATTTAGTAAAGTACTATCGCAGCCTTGTAAGTTTATGAAACAAACAATCTTAATAACGTGAATCACTACTACAGCTATTAAATAAAAATCCAATATGTATGCATACTTATTTATATTTAATGTAACATGCATTGCAAGTTCTATGTAAGCTTGATCTTGCTAAAGGACGACAAACAGTGTATTATATACAAGTGCTCGTGCCATATATTTATATAAATATGATATAAAGTACAAAAACAGAAATGCATAGTTAGTTATACTACTTCGTAGTTACTGGTTTTGTTGTATAATTACCTACATTGATTCAAACATTTAAAGCTGAATCGAATTTGTTTCACCTTTATATTTTTTCAGCAATTGTTAATCTAACCTTATATTATAACGATCTATAATCACAATATGAGATCATTCAATAAATTATATACTTATACAACATAATAATATTAGAACGCCAATAAGCAAAAATATGCGTAGGAAAGCCTTGTATAAAAAAATAGACAACTATTTTATATTATTGATAATTAGCTCTTTTCCGTTTATTGTAGCGTTGAACGATTTTTTTTTTAATTATGTCATAATTCTATTAAATATCCATAGAAATAAAACAATATGTAGACAGAACAAAAAATAATAATATAAATAGAACTAGAAGGGAAGTTCCTATATCATTCCAGCAGTAACATAACAAAAATAGCTCATGAAATAGTGTCTTACTCAAAAATAATTCTTAAGCAATGATAAAGTATAAAAAGCAGATTAAAATATTACATATCTAAATCTCAACATCATTTTCCATTATTATTTCATTTAAAATGAATAATTTTATAACATCGTTAAAATTAACGAAACAAAACAGATATTAATTATAATTTCATTTCCAAATTAAAATATTTCAAACAATTTTACTAGTTCATTTAAATATTTAGAACAAAAGACCCGTTTTATTATTTACAACCAGTTAGTATTTACTTTTTTAAAGGAGATTCAATAACTACTGTATTGTAGGTCGCATTCCCTCAAATGTTGCATGTCACGTCATTGCAAAATGTGTTATGTTTCATCCTTCACGCGTCTCAATACCTATTATGCATAGAATTAGATGGAGTCCTAATTAAAACTGCTTTTGTGTAAATATTATCAAGTATTTCACAACAACTTTCTATTATGCTTAATATTAAAAGCAATGAGTTTTAGAAGAAGATCTAGTAAAGATAAAAGGGACAACCTCGCATGTTAAATAAATATTAATAATTAATAATCATGACCATTATAATATCCAGTATTAATATTTCAGTAAACTTTAATTTTCGTGTGTTAGTGCAAACATATTAAAATTTCACTCTTGCAGCTCAAGGCATGAATGCTATCATTTTCTGTTTTATAACAAGGTACAAAATTGATATGATTACAAATGCACATATCAGAATTACCTCTTGAATTCTCCCCTTGTACGAAGGTAAGCCGACGTTGGGTCGCACGGCCAGCCTGGGCCTTACGCCCTCTTGGCTTGGCCTATCTACAGAGGGTGCCGTTAGTTTAGGCGCTGTACCATTACATGGCAATTGCGCACTTGGTTGAGACACCTTCCTCTGATTTGTTGACAGGGTTAACTTTAATTTTGCCTTGTCGTTGCCTTCTGTGAAGCGTATCGTGCTTGTATGAAAGTCACGCGTAGTTTTCTCATCGTTTTTTGTGATGTTACTGATAAAGTGAAGATTTTGGAGCGCCGTTGTGTACGTTGCGCGAGGCGGCGGCATTGGGGCGTCAGACAAATCAACTAGTTTCCTCGTAGAAATTATTGGGTAACGGACTGGGAGTTGGGGACGTTCCGGTAACCGGGGTGGGAGACATGGTGACAGTGTTTTCTGTAAAATAAAATGGAATAATGTGCCACGGTGCTCCTAGGAGCGGTCATGCTAGTATTGCATTCACATGGTAATAAACACAAAATGGACAGTACAAATAAGTAAGCGCAGTACATGTGTACAGAAGCCTATGAATGTTATGAATAAGACTAATAAGATATCATGATCGATTAAGACGAGATACCTTTTTAAAAATATAGTAAGCAGTATAAAATCTAAACATGTGAATGAATACCAAACTACATAACGAAATAATAAGGCTAATGTGATAAAATAATAAAATTCAAAAAGGTACCTACTACTGAAGCTATTAATGATAATAATCAATCGCTACTCAGATACAACTCTAAAATGATAAACATACTCTCATTAGCACCGCTTCCCCCATTTGAATAAGAAGTTAATTTTTAATGCACTCTTTGTTCTAAGTGTTACACCCTTCTATACATATATAATGCCTTATTTTAATAATGGAAAATGCTCTACGTTTTTAATCTATACGTTGCAAAGAACAACCTTTTTTATACCTTTCGATTTATTAAGTAAATATGTAAGTAGTTGTGTCCATTTGAATAAAATCGAATTCTCGTGGTCCTGTTAATGACCTTAGTGCCATACATAACCAATACCATAAAAGTTTTACTATAGGGTGCTCAATATTTTTACCACGACTGTTTAAACCAAGAATGTAACTCATTGGCCTACAAACCTTAACTCACGCGAAAATATCAAATGGGAGAGGAACAGTATACTAAAATATGTGGCGTATCGAAAGTCGTGATTTTATAGTAACAAGCATGACGAACGGACAGGAGAACACAAGCATCTAACAAGTAGCTACAAGGACGACATCTACATTCATTTATTTAAAGTGCAAAATCGCTAGCCACTTACTGCTTTATCTGGCAGACTGACGTCAGAGTTGTGCGAGCTGTTTGGGAAGCTGTCGCGGCGTTGTGCGTTTTTGTTGGCGAAAAGGTACTCCATCTCGGTGAGCAGATCAAGGGGGAGTGCGGGCGGAGGCTCACGAGGCGGCGGAGGCGGCTCGTGCGACGGTGACGAATCTGAAGAATCCGAAGACACTGGCGTCGCTGACCCGCAGGAGAATCTACGCAAATATTTCTAAATACAGTCGACCAGTAATATAGTCGGTCACAAAGCATTTACACCAAATACACAATCAGGTGAAAATCATAGGACGAAATGCCCGGAACCTTTTGTTGGCGCAGACTGAGTACATTGCTTGAGCTGATTAAAACAGACTATTAACTCGGGCGTGAAGCCTGTCACATACGCTGAATAAAACGTTGTATGAATAGTGAGTTAATTATGATTAGAGTATGATATGTAATATAGCGGTATTGTAAATAATATAATTATCATCAATACATTAGAAGTAAGTACCTAGTAGTCAAAAGAGATGCCGTGTTCGATTAATTGTAATTATGTACATAAGTACCTATAAAATGTTGGTGAATCGCATTATATACCTACCAATCAGTAGACGCCTCCTGTTTATTCCTCGAAATGAATTAATTTAAAAATCAAACGTCCATAAAAATGTATACCTACTGACGGAGGTATGTATACATTTTTTACATAGATACTGGAGGTTTGTACAATATTGAAAACACTGAAGAAGCTATGATTTATTTTTATAAAATAATTGAAGCGGTCATGGATGAATGCATTCCGAAAAAAACAATGTATAGTACGCAAGTAGTCCAGGTATATATATCCAGAATGGTACACGTCAGAATTGAAACGAGATATCAGGCAAAAGTGGAGGCTTCATAAATTATTCAATATAACGGGATCATACAGTGATTACGAAGTGTTTTCTCGATATCGCTCTCAGGTGAAAGTTAAACTCGCTTTAACGACGATTTTGATGATGCTTAAAATAGGACACGATCCAAATTAAAAGATGATCCCAAATCTTTCTGGAACTGGATAAGGTGCAAACAATCAAAACGCTTCGCATCAAATTCAAAAATTCCGCTTTTGTGAAAAAAAGCGGCAAATATCGTTTAAAATAGATGCCTCGGTGGGAATTACATAATATATATTGATAAAATAATAAATTTATCATATCTTAGTGCACATTTCACAGTCGATGCAATTGTACAGTGAGTTTTTGTTGTGTGTGTTCGTTCATCAAGGTTAGTTCAGCGCAGTCACGCCTAATATATGGAGTCGGTATTTTGTGATAGACTATTTTGATAGACTAACACAATGTATACATAAAGACGATTCAGTTGGATATCTGTTTTTAAAAATGCCAGCAATTAGACATACAAACTTAAGTCGCAAAACACGCAATTCTACCATTCGAATTCAATATTCATAGTTAAGACAGGACAACTTCTGTCGGGTCAGCTAGTTTATTATAAAAACTATTTGCACTAAACTGCAAAACTACTAATAGGTACTGCATAATTGTCAAACTAATTAAAACAAAGTTGTGAAGATCAATATTGTAATCATATTTTTTTTTAAAGAGTATCTATGGAGTTTCTTGCCGGCTCTTCTCCATAAGACCCACTTTTGGGAACCGTGCAATTAGTTTGACTTTTCAAAAGTACATTTTTAATGGTCTAATTGAAATAAATAATTTTGACTTTGACTTAGGTGAAGAGACAATAAGTAGTGTTATTAGTATTCGCATTTCGTATTTTTTTACCCACGACAGAACGGAAACGGTATATGCGTTTAGGGTGAAAGGGTGTTTGTTTGTGTGTGCCAACATTCGTTGGTACACACAAACAAACACCCTGTCCAGAACGGTTTGACTGATTGAGACGCGGTTTTCTGTAAAGGGTTCGTAATTTATCAGCGATTGTTCGTAGATAGATACAGTAAATATTTACAGCGAAATTACCATATTCCAATTTTAACCTCAAAAATATTACATTTATAAAGAAGAATTTAGCCATTTTGAAAATGTAAACATTGGAGTAAATTTCCTATTTAAGTACTTCTGTACTAGACTAGCACCAGTCAAAAAATATAAAATGTCAAATATTAAGATTTAAAAATATACTCACATAAGATAAGTAAAAAAACTGATAAATAAAAAAAAAATATTGTGATAAAGAATATACATAAATAATAACCATATTCGTATTAGTGCAGTTATTCTTACACAAACGGGAGCCCCGACGGATCTTATACGTACGTGAATGTGTAGGTAGTCATTTAGTCGGGGGTTTCGAAAACGTTATAAATAATCCTTTTACGATAACAATAGTCGTGAGCTCTTCAAAATTTTTAATGTTGATTTTTTCGTTAGAGCAATGTTTGGTATTTTTCGAACTACATATTAAGGTACATATCTACAAGTTTGTACGGAACCCTGCCACGGTGCGTGAGTCCGACTCCCACTTAACCGATTTTTTAAACCTAGAATCTAGGTACTTCATAAACATACAATTGACGGACAGGAAGTACACCAAGAATCGAAACTAATATCCGTGGAACTCACAAACATTTGCCTCGGGTGGGAATCGAACCCACTACTACGTAGTGGCAAGGCAACCTACACGACCCGTGGAGTAAAAAAAATGTCAGGTGTATTACGTCGGTATCTATAGACATTTCAGAATGATTTTAATTTCGTATTGCTCAACCTCAAGCCATCCTATTCCGTTCTCTGATTGCATGCCATGATTATAGTAAAAGGAAGTGGTAGCTGCCTGCCAATCTTGCAGTGAAAATTAACATGAAATGGCAATATCCGTTTACTAATAAGGTACACTGATTACAGGTTTACCTATGTGTTTGATTTGGAACCAAGTCTCAACACGTACGTTAGATACGTAGTCTCACTATGTATGAATGATTGATTGTATAACACAGCATCACGCCTGTATTCATGGAAGGTTTAGGCAGAAATGTACTACTGTACACTCTCCAGTACACTCAATAATAATCAAGCTTACAATAAAAATGGCTGGAGCAACAAAATTAGTTTTGCCGTAACAATTTTTTATGTACTAAATTTGATTCCGATATGATGCCAGTTAAATGGACTTTCGTCTATGGGAATAAATTCTACGCACAGATAAAATAAAGGACCTCCCTAAGCAAATACTGCAGTTTATAACCGCTGGGTTTAAAGGTGAACTCTAGCTCATCGAGTGGCGATCACAACAGGCCGACTACGGTCGCGGTACATAGCCACAAACAGAAAAAAAATACTGTTGTACGTATGCCTGCATTTTGCCGGTATGTTTATGGTATATATAATAGGGGAAGAGCCTATTACCATTTTTTTACATAGGGCTTGGGAAAATCGAGATCATCGCGGGTATCAGCGACACAGTCTTGAAATAAAAGCTAAATCAACAAAGCTCGTCAATAAACGTACCGGGGAACTGTGGGTGTACGTAAGTATATTATATTATAAGCGTAGTAGTATGTTTTTTTTAAATCTTTCATTACAATTCTTGCGACAACTCATATAGGTACGTGACGTTGGTACCAGTTATAGGGACAGGTTTGCCAATCTAAATATCAGTATGGGTCTTATTGATCAGAAATGTTGGCACTTCATTAAAGAAATAAGTAGGTACTTATTTATTATTATGTTACTAAGTTATTAAAAATCGAGGCAAAATTTCAATTATGCGGGTAGGGTTCGCGGTGGCTTAGAGGTCAGAGCGTCTGGTACTTCAAACCAAAAGACGCAGGTTCGAATCCTGCCCGCGATTGAATTTTTTCCTTTACTATAAATTTAATACTAGAATCAAAATACTAGACCTCGCAAACTATCAGATTGCTGCCGGATCGAGCGTCTATTACATTTCGCTATTGGTTAGGTTTTATCTGACAGGAAAGGACTGATTATAAACTCAAAATCCGGCGGGAGCTGCATTTAGCAAGACGGATTATAGCAATTCTAAGCTACATTTTAAATGAAATTGAAATTTTAAAAAATGGGCTTGGCAGCTCCGACGGATTTTCTCTTAGATAAGTGAATATGTGTTGGCAGCCATTTAGTCGGAGGGTTCGAAAATGTTATTTAATCCTTTTACGATAACAATCGTCGTGGGTTTTTTCAAAATTAAACAGCTAACTTCAGAAACGCACTTGACCGTAGGTACTGTACGACAAGAAACTTTCCTACAACATTTAAAGTTGTTATCAACAAGTTGAGGAATTGTTGCTCAACAATTTTTACCATTAGAACGTGGTCACACTCCGGATACTCCAGAACTTTTCGATACCGACACGAAACAAAGACATACTTACGCAAGATGAGTTTTGACCGCAAATGAGGGGTTGGACTTTTATGTATGCGTTCTGTCGCTTGTTTGATACAACAAACACAACTAAAAAATGGCTATTCTGAACGGAAAATAATTAATTCGTTTTTCAGCGAACAAAAATATACACTAGCTAACAATAATTATTATGCCTAAAATCACAGAATATTTAATAATAATATAGCTTCTATAAAACTTGTAGAAACACGACAGCAAATCATAAAAAGAATACTGATTACTATTATAACATTTCATATTTTTAAAATTTATAATTGAAGGAAAGGGACAGAGCATTTATTCAATCCTACCACAAAATTCTTATAATTTTACATAACATACCATCACGCCTGTATTCCCCGAAGAATTAGGCAGAGGTGTACTTAATGTATACCCACAGTTCGCCGGTATGTTTAGGTCCCATGTTATAGGGGGCGACCCTATAGCCATTAACCGGGCACAAATCCAGACTCCGAGCTGCTAATGATAATTTCATAGAAAAACCCAATAACACTTTGCTCGACCTGGGGATCGAACCCAGGACCTCTAGTGTAGCAGTCTCACTTGGGACCACTAGACTAATGAGGCAGTCTTCTTATAATTTTATAAATCTATTTCGACTAATTTCAATATAAATTTATATTTAACCCTTCAAGTAACAAAATACAGAGCTACAGAAATAATCCAGACTGAATCTGTTAGTGCAGCACTATGATTAAAATAATCATAATCATCATAAAGCAACATAAAACACTACTACCAATCAGTTGCAAAACATGCAAACACAACAATTATTTAGAAATTAGATATTTTATTCGTGATGTTTACATTACCAAATGTTCCCATAGCACCGCACCACTTTACTCTCGCGATCAACGCGTGATTTATATACATGTAGGTACCGACTACCCCGACGCTTTTAACTCAAGTTAGAGTTTAACACGTTATAATATGACAAATGACATTGATGACACATATATTTTGGATTACATTAAAGTGAACTAGACAACTGAAACCAAGCTAGCATACTTCGACACGTAACACAGTTTACGGCAGGTCGTTGGTTGGTTCGGGACGCTTGTGGACAAGTGGCTCAGAAGTGTCTCGATTTAAGTGGAGCTGATTGAATAGGCAATGGATGAGGCTTAGAAGGGCTGGTCAGATCACCTGACAAAACACCACTAAACTGAAGATAAAGAGAAATATATGGCAGGGATGTTCGGAGAAAATAATTGTACGGGATAACCACAAACATCGAACTAAACACATATGCATGCGTAATAATTGAACATCTCACTTTCTTGTTGATAAAGAATACTTACCTATCGAGGTTACAAATTAAAATGGACATAAACATCACGCTGCTGGTGTATTCGTCACAAACATTATTGCTATCTTGAATACGGGTAGTGTTATTGTATTTTTCTTTCAGGAAAATCTCAGTAGATAACTGCCGCTCCGTGAATAAACACACATATAGCCGTATCTGGTAGACTGAAATTCAACCCTAGTTTGCTTGGGCATAATAAATCTTATAAGAAAAAAATATTGAATCAATCTAAAATTCATTCAAACATTGTCGATGAGTAGGAGGTGAACCCGTTTATTCTAATAAAAACAAGTATTAATAACAAGATGTGACCCACACAATATGTATCATCCATGTAAATAAAGTAAACAATTATGAATTCACATTTCATCTTACATAATTGTGTTATGTGTTGTGTTTGATATGTTCATTTAAAAAAAAATGTTAAGTGTTTTGCCAAGGATGAAAATTAATTTTGCCAATCTGTATTCCTAAGACATTTAATGGATAATGGGTTCCATCTTTAATCGTGATTGTTTGTCATATACAACATGTAAATGAATTAACTCATAACCTGAAACTAATTTGATGACACGCTTGGCGTAGCGGCTAAGCGATCGGCTTCTGCGCCACGTTTTGTGAGTTGGATCCCCATACGGAGGAAATATCTGTATGATCTACAGATAGTTGTTCTGGGTCTGGGCGTTTGTGTGTGTCACAATTAGCGTTTCTAAACGCACCCACGATTAAAAATTTAAAAGAGAAAATGAAAATTTTAAAGATGGAAAACGTTGTTTAAAATACAAAACAAATAAAAATTGCACTGAATCGAGAGCCGAATTGATTACCTACACATTATTTTTAAATATAGGTTAATTTTATATTGGGTTATATAAAGTTTATATAAATATAACCGATCAGAAAACCGGTCGAAACTTCGTAAAATTATCAAGAATTACATTCACTTATTTATATTTATTTCCAGTGAAGTATTTTAGACGCCATTGCGTCTAAGTTCATACCCTACCATTGCAATTGTAGGGTATGAACTTAGGAACCTATATCTGAACCTATAAATATCTGTTTTTTGGCATTACGGTTGTATGGGCAATACGGTCCGCCGGACACTTCAAATATTTTCACACAATTCATACAGTTCACTGGTGCATTAATGTGCTGTAAGTCATAAGCTGCTGTTAAATTACTGAAATACTAGTTAATTGTTGAAATAACATAATTTATACATGCATACATATATACACTCACGCCTTTCTCCCACAGGGGTAGGCAGAATATATAGTTTCTGCCGCCACTTGTTACGATTCTTGCATACTACTTTTGCTTCTTCCACATTCATACATCTTCTCATACGTACAATTTATACAATTTCTAACGTTATCTAAACATAGATTCGACCCGATATAATGTCTTGATTATCGAATCAAATTTATTCATTTCGAATCAAATCCATTTCATTACTTCATTCATTCATCAATTAAAAGTACATAATAAAAGCCGATCTATTATCAAGCTAATGTTATAATTTGAAACTTGTAACAGTTCATCTGGGCTCCATAGTGTCATTGTATAGAAAACGGTCGATGTCCTTTATTACAATAAATTCTAGTTGGGGTGTCTGAGGTTTTGAGTTATTTCAATTATATGTTGTACTAGCTTCTACCCACGACTTTGTCTGCGTGGACTTCAGGATTGGGTCCGACCTGGGTAAAAAGTAGCCTATGTGTTATTCCTGGCTATAATATATCAAATTTTATCCAGATCCGTTCGGCCGTTCTGACGTAAAAGAGTAACAAACATCCATACATCCACACATCCATACTCACAAACTTTCACGTTTATAATATTAGTAACATACACATAATCAACCCATTATACTGTCCCACAGCTGGGCACGGGTCTCCTCTCAGAATGAGAGGGATAAGGCTATAGTCCACCACGCTAGCCTAGTGCGGGTTGGCAGACTTCACACGCCATCGAGAAAATCTCTCAGGCATGCAGGTTTTCTCACGATGTTTTTCTTCACTGTTTAAGTGCGTGATGATTAACTATTTAATACGCACATGACTTCAGAAAGTCAGAGGTGCGTGCCTTGGGTTCGAATTCGAGACCTTTCAAAGATATAAGTTATAACGTATACCTGCAAGTTTGGCATTTTATTTCTTTAAAGACAATACAAAAATATTTTAATGTTATAAGTGTGTGTGACAGCCTTTTGCTGTTGCGCATTCATCTGATTTGTATGACACTAACATATTAACATACTGAAAATATTAGCAGCACGTTTTGTTAGATGCAATGGCATCTTACGAATTTTAATATGTTTCATTTTAAAAGACGTCTATTTAGTATCAGTTATCAATCACCTGGGTTATTGGTCAATTGGTCTGGTTTCTGTTTCAAAAAAATAATCATCATCGGCAGATGATGACGCCAGCTTCCTTAAAAAAATCCTGTTTTCAGAAGATAATGTTAATAGAGCGGAGGGAAATCCTTCGCTCCGAATACCAGATAGAATTCTTGTATGGTGGTGTGTTATAAGGGATGCCTGTTTAAGCCCTTGCCAAGTAACACCGAAGAACGACGGGCTTGCGGTGCGTTTCCTGAATTATATATAACCTTTAATGTTAGATCCAATAATGGTATTATTAATTAAATAGGTAGAAACGTCATACACATATTATTGACTGCTTCATTTTATATTTTATAGGGTACACTTTGCTTTACCTTTTAGCACACAACAATTGCTACTTAACTGGGATTGGAAATCAAGTAATTTTAAATAGGTACCTAAGTGTGTATGGTGGCTACGTATCTACCTACTTGTTTAAATCTTTATTAAATTCCCACCTGCTATCATCCGTGGTGTTAATTGATGAGGGTCGTGATCCAGTTCTGGGTATTTTATTCTTCAGCCCTTTCATCGCCGATTTCATGTTTTTGCCTCCCTGACGGACCTTTATTGAATAACAAACGTTATTAAATGTCAAATACAATGTCATCCGTAAAAATAAAAATGGTCGTCAACAACACATAATTAATAGATTTGAATGTGCAGTGCTATGTACCCATACTTAAGAAACATTTCATAAACAGCTACATTGTTGCCAGTGTCAAGAATAATAGGTAATTTAAAATTGTGCAAAAGTAAGTAAAGTAATACATAGAGAAAAATGGTTTACAGAACAGCATAATAACAAGAACTCTTATTTATGATGCCATTTTGTCTACGTTAGGTGTTAAATGCTGCTACTTTAATATTTACTGCCTATTGGGAAATTACAAAAAATCTGTTAAATAAGTAATATAATAGCTTTTACACAATCGTAAACAGAAAAATATACAGAACAATATACAGAAAAATGAAAGTGAGACAATTTGCTCATCATGCGCGGCACAATCATTTATATGGAACGTGCACGAACTATAGATGGCAGCACAAGTCGACTTGAGCGCCACAGTGTGGTTAAAATGAAAACATTTCAGGTCTCTCATCGTGTTGCTGTCAATATTTACAGTACTTCAAGATAATTAAAGGGCATCGGCTAACTTCCTGTTTCCGAAGAAGACCGACACATCTAGGCATAATACTTAAAAATATGCCATCCAAACAAAACACTATGGAGGGTTATATCAGCTCTGTATAGTTCTACAAAACAATAGCGCACGTCCTGTCTGCTTTCAATACTATCTGCAACTGTGAGTCAGTTACTCATTAGTGACATAACACCGGCGCGCCGCTCGCACGGATTGTAACTAATTTGCTTTTGAATTTGAATAGGCAGTAACGTACATAAGTCTTTAGGAATATAAGCAACCAGACAACTACCCTATTCAGTTTGAAAAACCTACATCAGTCATTGTGTGGAGTACCTTCAATATCCACAGGTATACATACATGCACATTGCAGCCATATTTATATGGCACATTCTATCGAATATACACTCCACCAGATTAAAAAAGAACTGTAATAAGTAAATTTTAATTATTACATTTTTCTTCGTACCATTAGTTTGCTCACATTTCTGAGATGCGGATATATGACTTGGTTATTGACATATAATTAACCTGTTTACAATGTTTTAACGTAATGCCCCATGCATTTATACACATAGCTATATACAACATCTGTTGGTATTATTCTATAAAAATTAGTTACGCCGATTTCATAATTATATTCTTTAGTTCCGATACATGTTCCCAAAGTATAGTGTCATAATAATACGCAGTTGCATGCAATAGATACAGTGTTCATTCGGGACCCAGTGCAGAATAGACTATAACAATACAATTTAGAGCAGAAACTGATATTCATAACTTCGTGGAGTGTACTAAGAAAAGCGGCATCTACCTTTTAAAATGCCGTATTTAAATACTAAATACTTACACATTTAATAAAAATAATCATTATATAAATTACTTATAAACTAAAATACAAGCAAATAAATTAAAGGAGGTGACTATGTGTTTACTTATTTATATCGCAAAATCATATTATTATATAATATACCACTCATAGATAAATAAAACTAACAAAGAGCACATTTATGAAACTAAACGTATTTTGCGATGCTTCAAAGAAATACACATTCTGTGCACTAAAAGGATACTTATAATATATTATTAATATATATTTTTTAAATATAATAAACATAAAAATACAACAGGAAAGTATACCTATCAATAATAAATAAACACATACTTTAGGCTACAATAAAATTAGAATGATGATAGGAGCAATCAGAGGACTACGAACTGAAGAAAACAGCATAATACTTACACACTGTCATACCAACACCAAATACGACAGCCATAAATTACTAGTTACAGCAAAAATTATTCTCCACCAAGTTATGTATAACAGTGCCACAACAGAAGGTCGTCAGATAGAGTTCACTAAACTCACCGTTTTGACCGCCGATTGTACTGCTGGGTTCGCCTGTAAATATTCATTATTTTAAAGCAAAAAAGAAAATCTCAAGTACTTACGGCATGCATGCAACGAGTTCATGTAGGGTTACCAGATATGAATACACAAAAATATGGAAACGACGAATATAATATCATCCAAAAAATGTGGCTGATTAGAAGAACAACGCGACAACCAAAAATAATAAAAATATCATTATATGACGTAAACTACCAGTGCGAGTGTCACGTTATTAACTTTTCTGGTAACATAGGCCAGAGTTCATTTAAGTTGAGCACTAATCAATTATAAAAATTAATTCCATCGCAAATCTTTCATTTATAAAAAAAGAGTTTACTAGCTATGTGGGTCGCTCATTACTAGTATTCTTGTTAACCCCTCGTGCTATGCTTGTGTTATGCGTGGGTTTACGTCGGTAGTGGAATGGGTGGGTTTTGAACCGGCAACCACATCTAAATTGATTGAAATTTTGATTGAAATTTAAGTCTGTCAATCTAGAATTGATTAATTATAGATTGACAGTCTTAAAAAATCACAAAGTATTTAAGTAAGTTGGGAGAGGGGTTTTCTATCGTTGTGGCGCAAAACTGCTATTGAACTGAATGGTGGTAAACTTCTATAACGAAGAGTCGTCATTCAACAGTAGCTTTCGCGTGTAATGTAACAGTTCAAGTAAGTAAGTAAAGTCCGCTCGGTCACGGACTCACGGTTTAGTTTCTAAATCGTCGCTCACAACGAAATCGTCATACAAACTAGCACCACTGATGACAGACGGCAGTACGGACGGACTTTTTACTTGTTTAGCAGTCTGTGTGTTGAGAATGGCCATTATACGAAACACCACGCTGCGCTCAAAAACGGGCATAATGAACGTAGGCTAAAAAGCGACCAGGCTTAATTGGGATTGGGAGGGTCATGTCGCATGCACAGTGACCGTAGAGCAAGAGCCTCCACTAAATGGGTACCTGAAGATGGAAGGCGTCGTCGAGGCAGGCCCAGAAAGAGGTGGCGGGATGATTTGGATGTACTATGAGGGTTGGTTCGAAATGGCGCAGGAAAAGAGTACTTGGAACGACTTGGGGGAGGTTTTTGCCCAGCAATGGGACAGTAATAGGTAATTTTAAAAACGGCCAATTAACTTGATATAAACTACAAATTTTTCAGAAACTACAATTTGTCCCATTTGTTTGACAGCAAATTTTTTTTATTGCCGTCAAGTTGCGGTCGCTGCGCTTGCTAATACGAATTTAAGAGATTTTGTAGCAAGGTTCAATTTCTGGGTTTCGTCTTTAGTACGTCAATTACTTGCTTGGGAAAGCATAGTGGGTGACTCGATTCGTGCTACGAATTTGATTATGACAGCAACGATTTCGTAATTTTCACCGGTCGCCAGCTTAGATAGTCACCCTGCCGGACCATTTTCAGCTAATCAAGTAATATGTAGTCTTCCTTTCCCGCTAGACACCTGCTCTCCACCAAATGAAGTCACCGGTCGAGCGAATGTGTAAACAAAACTAAACCAATCCAAACTATCAATAGAAAACTATCTGGACAATTTATTGTCCAGATAGTTTTCTAAGATATTTGCTGATGCTTCATTAGTAAATAGAAATTGAAATCTGGCCAAACTTAAAAAAAAGAATAAGTAAAATGGAATTTAAAATATGTAAATTATTCGTTAATAAGTTTATTTCTTGCCGAATAAAAAAACTTACTTTTGCCTGCCTCATTAGTCTAGTGGTCCCAAGCGCGACTGCTACGCTAGAGGTCCTGGGTTCGATCCCCAGGTCGAGCAAAGTGTTATTGAGTTTTCCTATGAAATTCTCAGTAGCAGCTCGGAGTCTGGATTTGTGCCCGGTTAATGGCAATAGGCTCGCCCCCTATTACATGGGACCTAAACATAGCGGCGAACTGTGGGTGTACATTAGTACGCCTCTGCCTAACCCTTTGGGGAGTACAGGCGTGATGGTAAGTAATGTAAAAAACTTATTATTCATTTAGAATAAAATTGTACAGAGAAACTAATTACAGTGGTAACCCTACAAGATGAAATTAGACCTTATTCCAAAACGCTTAGTAAACCTCCAATAACTAATAAGTTATAATACTTTCGTTAGTAAAAAAGACACCTAATGAACATTTTGGAATGAGGATTGGTTAGTTGTTCATGTTAGAAAATACGTTACTAATAGGTCAGGACAGTGGTTAATAACGGCAATATAATTTAAGGAACGTATTTCAATGGAGTGTTGAAACACACATGACAAGATGCCGTGTTACCAAGTTCAAATAGCAAATTTGCTAAAGAACATAAGTTTAGGTGTAAGCTTTATTATCTTATTTAACCAAGAAAATATTTAACCAAGTTTATCGGTACTAAAAAAAGGTTAATAATGGAATATTACATATAATATAGATTATATTTTACATAAAACGCTTTGCTTTAGTAATAGCAACCAGCAAAAGTACAGCAAAATCCATACCGTCTTATTCATAAAAACCACATTTTAATTAAGTATTATTTATTATTTTAAGAGTCGTAAATCAATAGTGAGTAACAATAAATTATAAGACGTTTATGAATAATTGGGTTAGGATGGGGTAGTATATAAACATTTTTAAATTACATAATTCATACCTATGAATCGCATATAACATTTAACCAATGGCTTTTTAAATATTCAGCCCAGCATGACACGTAAAACAAAAAAAGCATGTGTATTATAACAAACCGGTGAAAACAATTACCTTATCTTTTACAGTTTTAAAGAAGGCACCGCCTTCTTTCTTGACATTTTTAGCCCAGTCTCTGTATTGTTGTTTCAATTTCTGCCCGCTCCCTGTATTCAGCTTATCGGCGTAATGATTGCACTCAACTTCAAACTCATCGTTGAAGCCTCGCCCGGAATTGAGCAAATCCAGTCTTTCGTCAATAAACTGCAAGATAAAAAGCATAATTTGATATTGAATACCTGCCTTATTTTTATTAACAGCATCTCTAAATGTTTATGTTACAAGATACCATTATTGACTTATTTCAATATAGACAAAAAAATAAAAGATCACGGATTATAAATCATACATACAACATTCAAACCAATATTATATGTGCGAAAGTAACTTTATCTGTTATCTTTTAACGCGTAAACCGCTGAACAGGTTTCGATTTTTGCCTAGGAGATAAATTGGATTCCTGAGGTTGAGTTTTCACCTTTTGTCTCACAAGTCCTTAGGGGTGCTAATGAAACGGACAACCGCTATTAATAAATAAATCATTTTGTTAACTTTATCTTACCTGACGAAATATTTGTGATTGCAATATTTTTTTAAGTAATGGCTGCAAACTTTTTCTTGTCCTAACAAAAGCCTCAGGATTGAAAGTAATTAGCTGACCATTTTCAATTCTGCAACAATTTGAAAAATGATAAATATTTTTAAGTAGGTACCATCTTATATTTGGCTAAAAATACTAGAGATTCATAATAACGCAATTATAAAATTGAGGAACTTGTGGAAATGTATATTTGTGTTAGGTATAACATAAACATACCATCACGTCTGTATTTCCCGAAAGGTTAGGCAGAGGTGTACTAATGTGCACCCACAGTTCGCCGATATGCTTAGATCCCATGTAACCTACTACATGGGACCTAAACATACCCGTACCCCCACAAATCCCAAACTCCAAACTGCCACTGAGAATTTAATTGAAAAATCCAGGACCTCTTGCGTCGCAGTCGCGCTCAGGACCACTAGGCTAACGAGGCAGTTGTGTTATAAATCAAGTAAAAATAAATGTATTACATGTATTTAAGCAGAAAATATAATTCAAAGAATTCTTACTTAATTGCATCACGATATCCGCCTATCAAACACACTAGCGCACGCAAAAACGCTCGAGACACGGCGTCACCCAGAGCATTTTTATCACTCAAAGCTTTCTTCAAACTCGCTACCTAAAATTAATAATAAACACTTAGTGAATCCTGTAAATACAAACAAAAACTTTTTGAAGAGTCCATATATGAGATTTTATGTAGTAGATCATAGCCTAACGCTACTGCACATGTCACAAATTTATAATTTTGTTTCAGTTAAAATTGCAGTACATTTTCGGCTGACTTCAGACACGCACATTGCTGTTCCGAATAGCCTCGCAGGATAGATCAGTGTTTATGTACAAAAATATTCAAATTGTAAGGACAATGGAGATACTAGACTAGGAAGATTCACGAATGCGAATCATTTATGTATATTATATATTCATATATATTATTTTATATTAAATTTTACCACTGCCATGCCAACCGCTTGCAGAAGACTTCAGACACTACTATACTAGATACTATAATTCAAGATCCCAGGGACCCCAGACGTTACTTATTTTCTCAGCAATAATATGTGTAGTGTATAAAGTAGTGTTTGTATGTACTTTCCGTATATGCATAGGAATACTTAATGTGTGTCTGGGCGCATGTTTGGCCCTTGCGATAGGTGTGGGTGATTACAGAAATTATAGTTCCCTGAGTATCGTATCTAAAGATCAAGACAGAATATAAGTAAAATTCCATTATTTTTTGTAAGCTTTAAAGCGTCTGGCAAAGGCTACCGCCAACGGGAAGTATCTGGCAGTACTCAAAGCTGCTATAGCTCTTTCTTCAAAAGGCCTGTTCAGATATTGCTCTACGTCGTTAACACTCACATCAGATCTGATAATACTACTACTGTCTGGACTTTATAAGAGACCATGATTCTCTGAGTTTCTTTCGGCATTTCTTCCCAGAGGTCGTCAGTTAGGAAATGCCGCAATCTAGTAAAATTTAAAACATCGACTTGTAACTAATTATTAATTTTCACAATATTCTTTGAAACATATTATATAAAAATCAACCCTGACACTTTAAGAAAAGTAAGTTGAGTTTTTGCCAACTGGTACTTGGAAATTGGCCGTTGGCCCAAGCTAGCAGGTATGCATACACTGAAAGTACATGCAAACACTACTTTATATTACACATATTATTGCTGAGAAAATACGTAACGTCTGGGAGCGCTGGGATCTTGCTTTACTACTGTTACTACATAGGTATTAGAATACAAATGGTCGCGAGTGCACAGCAGCTGCCACTTTACAGACACGATAGTCAGCGATAATTATTCGTGGTTGGCTTCATAAATCAATTATCAATACTTACCAGATCAGAGGGAAGACTTTCCAAATCGTTAAATGGCGATCTTAGCTCATTTGCGTCTACATCTAATATAACCACATCACCAATTTCTGACATTCTCACATTCTGAAATAAAACAGCAAACAAATTCAATACATTGTATGTATTACCCCTTAAAATATACAGCACAAATTTAAAATAGTTTAACATCACGAAAATATTTTAGTACTTAACAAATCACGCCTGTAATCCCCAAAGGGTTAGTCAGAGGTGTACTAATGTACACCCACAGTTCACCGGTATGTTTAGGTCCTATGTAATAGGCGGCTAGCCTATTGGCAATAGGCTCGCCGCCTATTACATGGGGTTAATCGGGCACAAATCCAGACTCCAAGCTGCTACTGAGAATTTCATAGAAAAACCCAATAACACTGCTCGACCGATCATACCCAAGACCTCTAGCGTAGCAGTCGCGCTTGGGATCACTAGACTAACGAGACACTATATATATATTTTAGTACTATACAATATACATATATAACCATAATAATGGAGTAATTCTTACCTCCATAACACTCCTAGGAACTCCAATTAGAAATGGCATTGGCGCCAACAAGTAATCAACAAGATGTTTGGGTAAAATTGGAATGAATATATGCTGCCAAGACATTGGAAAAAGAGTTGCGTTGGCTGCCTGCACGCACGCTGACAATCTTGAGGGTTTCGTAGCAACTATGGCCACCCTTCGTTCGTGGAGCAACGCCGCCCATAGACCAGCCATGCATTTTGTGTCCATGGCACTAAAGTATTCCGTTAAGTTACACTGGAAATTAAATTACAATCTGGTCATCGATCATGAAAATTAAAAAAAACTTTGCATTTTATTGTCTAATGTCCGGTTAATAAAAGACAAAGTTATTTGCGAATACCTACACATACTTAAGTAGTTTTTGGATTTTATAGTAAATCCAGCATCCACTTAAAAAATATGAATTATGACATTCTTGGATCCCGTTAAAAATTAGTATCAGAACATACCTACCGTAGTGGTTTATCGTAGTGTTCTAAAATGTTCTGATACTATTTTGGGTGATCGAAAGTTGTACATTGTCACAAGTAAAAAGTTCTAAAAATGGCAATTTCTGAGTAGGCATCGTATCGTTAAAATTTGTATTGAAACCACAAACACTTCAATTTTATTAATTGGCAGGTAATGTTAATTATTTTATATCTTTGAGTTGAGTGGGTATGCAATTATACATATAATTTGATTTGCATAGTAATTACTTACATTCTCTGGAATACTTGGTAGTTTGTTGTCAGGACATTGGCATGTGAAAACGCTGTGACCTGCATTATAGGTCACTTTGAGCGTATGGCCAGGCATAGGCGGTCGTATCCGACATGCTTCTAGGAATGACACAAGTTCCCCCCGCTGAGGACTATTAATTAGATTTGCTATACAATTCAGTAACCTGAAAGTGATATCATGTTATATTACAATTTCTATCATAAATGGGTGTTCAGTTAAACACCACAGTAAATTTTACATGTATTATGTATAATTAGGTATATTTTTAAGTAAGTATAATAACGATAGATAATGCATGATATAAATCGCATACGAGGTTTACAACGCATAACAGCCAGGGATAATTATGTGTGAGTGAACGAAGTGAGACAATTGACCGCTCCGTACTTATTACTATATGGTTGCAATAATGCACATTCAAGCACTGTTAGAAACACTGCAAGCACAAAATAACATTGAACCAAAAAAATCTTGGTAGGTACAACAAATAAGACATCCATTCATGCTAATAGATAAGTTTCTCTTTTGACCTTTGCGTTATGACTATGAGACATGATGAATTTGAATAGATTGAAAGCTCATTGTCGTGTTTACTTTATTGTTACAAAGTAAATTGTTTAGATTGGTATGTGTCATTCGTTGGAGACATGACGTCATACGATGGACGCACGCTTATCATGGTCAATTGATATTTTTAACTATAATGGAGAACTATCCAGCAACAACATATTAAATTAACGCCCAGCAAATAAATGTATTAGGTTCTGGTAAAATGACAATGAAATTGTTTTTGTTATAGATAGAAATACAATTATTAGCACAGCTTTAATTATGAGTCATCACCGCTCAGCCACAATTCTCTCTCGAAAGGCGCATAGTGTTATAATCTTCAAAATGTATATAAAAACAGTTTACATTTCTGGTAACATATACAAATGCAGTCAGATACTTACTTATAAAATATATCATGCCATGGCAAATGTGATAATAACACTAAAGCAGTGTTAGCTTTCGGATCATATCGGCAGAAACAAAATGTGTATTTAGAGTCCTCTGATGTCAACACAAATGAATAGTGTTGGGCGAATGAACTGAAACAAAATAACATGGATATTAAATGCAATTCCGCAGACAATTCAAGTGTACAGCTTTTACATAACAACACCGATTTAATCATCATTCTTACTTTTCTAATTGACATGGAAATGTGAATTTAGGTATATTTTTCAATTCTCCTTCATTTTTGTATGTATCTGGATATTTTTTTAGTATATATGGTTCCCTCAGATGATCTCCTGGTGATACTTCACAAAATAACTCAAATAAGAAGCGTACAGTGTCTCTGAAAAAGAAAAATACACAATAAACATTCAGATCAACCTCTGGAGTAAAAAAAACATGGGGGCATAGGATTCAAACCCCCTCCCCCCCCCCCCGCGCGCCCAAATCGTACATGTTTAATAAATTGACAAACCTCCTATGACTTAGCCAGAAGTACCTTCTCTCTGACTGGTACTGAGCGTGACTGCTATGCTTGAAGACCTGGGTTGGATTCCTAGGTCGAGCAGTGCGTGGGATTTTCTATGAAATTCTCAGTAGCAGCTCCCGAGTTTGGAATTTATGCTCGGTTAATGAGAATAGCCCCCCTCCCATTACATGGGACCTAAACATACTCACAAAATGTGAGGGTACGCCTCTGCCTGACCCTTTGAGAAATACAGGGGTGATGGAATGTTACATGTCTACTGAATTACTAATAATACATATACATATGTTGTGTTATGTTTATTATTTTATACTATACTAGCTGCAGCCCGCGGTTTCACTCGCATCCTAAAACGACTTATTGACAAAAGGTCTAGGTCTATGTCCTTCTTCAGGATGCAATCTCATTGCCTCTAATTCTATCTAAATATGGTCAGCGCTTTAGGTATTAAAAGGTGACAGAAAACAAATTATCAAAGAGTTTGTTTCGCATTTACAATATTTTAGTATAGCTGTTGCTCGCGGTTTCACTTGCAAGCTAAAGGACTTTTTTAGACCAGCATACGCCTATGTCGTTCTCCAAGGTCTATTTATCGGTTTAAGCTTGATATGATAACAGCCTGACAGTTACTTTCGTTTATAATCACCACGTATTTATGTTAGGTGCCTACTTAGTCGTATCCTGATAGACTAAGTAAGCACCCAGAACTAAGTCCTTTATTATTTGTATCCTAGTAGCGGGATAATTGAATTAGGTACTATACTTATTATGTTAACTCGACCTTTGACATAATTACATAGTTATGATTGGAAAACAACAATGTTGTAATTCCAGTATTGTATGCCAATAGGTATTTTACTCTATTATGAAAATAAAATAAAAATATATTATGGAGATAGTTTGGGCCACAAGCAGTCGGAAAATGTTAGTTTTAGTTGGTATCGACTATCAATATGAAAAATTGAACAAATATTTTTTTAAGAAATGAAATGTTAATTGAGAATGGATTTGGTAAAAGAAAAATCATTTTATTTGTTGGAATAATAATTTTATTGCGTATTTTACATATTTTTTGTGCAAATATGAAACATTTTTTTATAATTAACTTTAAAAAGGAGGAGAATCTCAATTCGGCTATTTAATTTTTTTTTATATATGTTCACCATTAGTCATTTGTGGAATGATCTAACTAAGTATTTTTTATATGAAAGAGTATACTCAACTATGACGTCATGTTTACGGTTTAAAGAGCTAAACAATGTTAGGACGTAATTTTTCTGAACCCTCAAATATTTTTCTTATGTCAGTTTGGCATCTATTATAATTATTCGTAATGTTACATTACTCAATTCTTTGTTAATTTATTATTATATTGAAAAAAAAAAAACAATTTTCTCCGTTTCTGCCGTATAAGTAATAGGCGGTAGCCTAATGGCTAGGACATCGGACTTGCAATCATGGGGTTGCCGGTTCGAAACCCACCCATTGCACTACCGACGTGAACCCACTCGTAACACAAGCATTTAGCACGAGGGGTTAACAAGAATACTAGTACTGTGCGACCCACATTGCTAATAACCTTTTTTTTTAAAAGTGACGTCATCAAACGTTTTTCATTTTTTTATTTTTCTCCAAAATGTATAATGTAGAAATATAAAAATTAAAAATAAATGTTTTGGACACAACAGTACCTAGGTATTTTTGTTTTAATGGCTTAATTATTTTGAAATGTTGTCAAGCCCAATGATATACCTATTATTGAATAGATAATAATGACCTCCCATCCCAGATTACCCTTTGGACCACTCGGTCTGGGACACCCTGTATAATAAAGTGTTAACAGGGATGTCTGTACATTAAGGTATTGGAGAAAAACTAATAATAGAGCAACAGAAACCAAAACAACAATTTCTAGAATTTTTGTCTGTCTGTATGTTTGTATGTGCATCACGCAAAAACTATTAAATCAAATTAGATGCAGTTTTAACAGTTGTATAACTTAAACCCTAGTGCATGTTTTATCGTGATAAGTCAACTAGAAGCCAAGTTATCTCGGTTCACTCTATCAAAAGTTTTTACAATTTTAGCCATTGAAAACACTGAGTTTGAAAAATAACCATTGAAGACAATTTCCGATCTACCTAAATATTTCTGTACTCGACTAGCACAGGTCAAAAAATATAACAAAATCAACTATTAGAAGTATTTACTTAAGAGTCCGGCGGACCGAATTTTACATACCAACATAACACCAAAATAAATCGTAATTCTAACACAATTTAGTCAAATTGTATTATTAATCAGATTCAGATAATGTTAATCTAGGTTCCTACACTACCATTTCATCCAAAATCCTTCAATGGAAATAATTGTAAGTCAGTGAATTTATTTTTTGATAATTTTGCCAAGTTTGCAACTATGGTCGTTTATTTCCAGTGAAGTAGTAGTAGACGAAATCGTACCTAATTCCGTAATCGGAACCTAGACTACTGGCATCTGAATCCAAATATTAACACAATTTGATAAAATATTGTTTGGATTACGAATTATTTTGGTATTACGTTTTTGTGGACAATTCAAGCTTCACCGGACCCTTAAAGGTACCACATAAGGTAAAGTAAGAAAATAGAACTGATAAATTAGAAAACATTTTCGTGACCAGGAATTGAAAATTTTATTCGAATTAGTACAGTTATTCTAACTCCACATAACCAGGGCATCACAGGACATACATATGATTCAATCAGTGGACCTCAGCCGGTGGAAAAACTAAATCTTAGAGTAGGATAAAGAAGTAAACAAAAAAGTTCTTTCTCAGTAACTTTTTCTGTAGAGATTAATAGATTCAGATTCTTATTTCAAGATAGATAGATAGATTTCATTCAGATTTCAAAATTTGGACAATTATGTATTGTTTTCCTTCATAAAGCATAGAGTAACTCTTCATATGATGTAAAACCTCTATGGTGTAGATACAGTGTGCACAGTATATTTTATATAGAAACAAAATGGTTTCCAATAACATACCCCCTTTGCATCTATATTCTATACTTATACATATATTAAAATTGACTTACATAAAATCTAGTGCACTGGTGGTGGTGGTTCATCTTGATATGCTGGCTACAATCCGACTTATAAGTAAGTAGTAAGTATGTATGTTAATCTTTTTTGAATGTGAGTGAATTCGCGGGCAACAGTTAGTGTTTAAATAAAGTTGTTACTGAGCTTACAATCATGTGTGTTATAACTGTGTAAGTCTGAAGTTGTATGCAGTTTCCAGACAAGTAGTAAATTTTTATTTATAAACTCATAAACACTCATTTCTTTATTGTTACTAATTTTGATACTATATCTCTAAAACAAGTTCTTGATATCATATTTTTGGACATTAACACATATTTAAGTAAGTAGTTTTAGTGTTCGGAATAGCTAAACTGTACCTGTTCAAACTGTAGGTATATGTCTGACCACATATTATATAAAAAATAACCATATGTAATAAATAACCATGCTTATAAAATACATAAAACCTATATCTCTAAATGAACTCTTTTAATCAAAATATTGGCTTCAGATTACAGATATGACAGTTTTATAATTCAATTGTAATCACATTTTTGTAATTTGTATTGTCTTTAATAAGTTATCCATTTTTCAATATTATTATTGTCAGGTCCTCATGAAAACAAAAACTACGAACAAAAAATAAAAGTTTGGTTTGTAATGATGAATGAATGTACAAAAGATACTTGTAGGGAGGAACAAGCACCCATTACAGGAAATGGTTATATCAGTACACGACATGGAAAGTGTTATCTACCGCAGGGCGCCTTGGGCCGCCCCTAAGGCAACTATCTGACCAATATTGCAGATATTGAAAGGTAAATAAAACTAAAAGCAAGATGGATGTTACATTCACAATGTTGTTCCCATTCCAAACCAAAATATGATATTAGAAAGCTAAGGTTGGAACAGTCAACTGTTCCATTACTGAGAAAGGGGCTGAAATCTTACCGAAAAACTGATATTGGAAATAATTACCTTACTCTGGAACCCATGTCTCGACGTGGATCATATGAAATTTTGATTACATCTTCCACGGTACCATAGCTGTAGTAACATAATAGAAATTCACTCTTCACGAAACATCACAAGCCATAGAAAACTACCGTCGAATCGAACTAAACATTTTTTGAAGATTTTTATCTCTATTTCCAAACTAGAAAAACTATTACTTTATTACGAAAGACGTACGACGTTAATAGACACTTTCCAGGCTCACACTATCTCTAATTATTCTAATGTTTTAGACTCTGAACCATAAATTCATACTGTCCCTCTCGCTCGCACTTTAATGAAGGAGTGAGTAAATAAAGATATTTTTAACTCGCATTTTAACTGGTATTGATATCAATGTACCGATAGGTACCGGCTGAGGATATGGAACGTAAAGTGAGGATAGGGTGCGGGACGCGGGGGTTCCTTTTTTATGGATTATCAATGCTGACAACATTATATTATTACCACGTAGGCTGGGTCTTAGAGAATTTTCGGCATAGCCGGCCTGGCCGGGCTTACCCTCTGCCAAAGTACATTGGCCATATGACCATGCACATTAAAATAAATATTTTACATTACAGTTTGTCAAGATGTCAAGGTTCGGCCGAAGCGGAGGCGGGAGCGGTTGCGGCTGGATGCGGCCTGGATGACAGACAGTCATATTAAACATGGTACATAAACTGACTTCCTTTACTCTTTTTAATAAAATGTTTAATAAAAAATAAAAACTATTAAGATGTAAATTATAAAATGTATCTATCTAATGTTTATTTCATCATGTGTACAAATGAATGTACCGCTATTATCGGAATGTTTTGCGATACCAAGACCAAGAGAATTAAAAAATAATACAAGCAATAAAAGTTCTTAATTACATAACCACCACTGTATATTACCTGAATTATCTGATTACCGATTCCTAGTAAAATATGATATGTAATGGGATTAATTATAAATAATTATATTTTGCAATAATATATTTTAATTGGAAAGTGCATTAAGTAGTACAGTATCTACCTAACAGTAATTTGTGATAGTATTTTTACTCGACTACCAAAAAAGGAAGGGTGATGCCTTGATGGGTTTTACACTTACAGTCATGTGTTTGTGCATGTAAAAAAAATAACGGTTTTAAGGTCGAAGGCGGTTTTACTTTTTGTTAAAAGTTATCATAATTCAACATTTTTAGTTGCGAGTAAAATTTTACGTATACCTAGACGACGTTATCATTTTATCATTTACGTGTTATTGTTATTTTGTTCTAAATTTTGTGATCAGATCTTTATCGAAGTTTTGTGGGACCACCTCTGAAGTATGAGCTATCGATCAAATCATCAAAATCGGTTAGCGTGATATTAAGTTCTTCGTCAATTTGTCGAGCACATACTTAATGCAAATTTAAAACTAATAAATATCGTTTTCTAATGGACGCCATTGTCAGAACTGAACCAAATGAAATGGGACCACACGGAAAGCACCAGCTATCAAATAAAAAAAAAATCATCAAAACTGGTTCACCCAGTCGAAAGTTGTGAGGTAACAAACATAAGAAGAAATACAGTCGAATTGAAAACACCTCCTCTTTGAAGTCGGTTGAAAAAAAAGTAAACTAAAAAACTTTTAACATTATTTTTATAACATATTTCGTCAGGGCCTGCTGTTATGATACCAATTTGCTTATGGTATTTTGAATTCTAAAAGTGTTACCTTCGTAATTTATACTGATTTCTTACTTAGACTTACGCGAATATTAGACATTAAAATAAAACCATTTTACGGATTCTACCGTGTTATATTCACATTAATAAAATCCTTATCCGTAATTCATTTTTCTGTAATCTAAACCTATTAGATTTACGTAGACAGGCAACGAAAATGCGGCGGGGACTTCATTTTTTACCATGTTAACGAGATAACACCACAAGCTAAATTTTTCTTAATGTTAATACTGAAAAGTAATTTAATAAAATGAATGCAAAAATTAGTCGAAAATATTTTATAGATATGGGCGACACTGACCTCTTATTAATAGACTCCATGTTAAGGCGGATCGTTCGCCTGAGCCCGCCAAATTCAAATTTCAAATGGTTTTTAGCAGTTTATAGGTATAAACTAAGTCCTACATTCATAGCAAAAGTAATTACCTACATAAAATTCACAACGTTTAACTAAAACCATTGCTTAAAAATCATTAATGTAGCTTTGCATTGCATTGCATATGCATAGCATTGCTTAAAAGTAGTGTAAAGTGTCAATTTTTACCATTGACACAGTTTTTGGCAAGTTTTGTTCAGTTCAGGCTTGCTATGGATTTATAAGTAAAGGTTCTTAGTTGTAAATTTTGTATAGTTATTGTCGCAATTACTTGTGCCATGAATCTAGAACGTGTTATCGACCTACAAACTGCGAAAAATCACTTGAAATTTGAATTTCGCGGGCTCAGGTGAACGATCCCCCTTAAACTATATTAGCATCATGGCCACTGATCTCTATGCTACTAGATACAGTATTATAGAGGTTAATGAGCATAGCGAATTAAAGAGATCAGTAATATTATAATAATGATTTATGATACTCTTTGGATCAGTGTTTGAGTGTGATTCTCAAAGGAAAGACAGACTTACTTCTCATTGCTTCTCAGTTAGACTAGGCTAATGGCCGGTCCCAATATCAAATCCATCGATAGATTTGCTTACAAGTACAACAATACAAGTTTGAATATTAACAGAAGTTGAAACTAGGTACCTAACTATTAGACTGCTTCATTAGTCTAGTGGTCCCAAGCGCGACCGCTATGATAGAGGTCCTGGGTTCGATCCCCAGGTCAAGCAGTGTTATTGGGTTTTTCTATGAAATTCTCAGTAGTAGCTCGAAGTCTGGATTTGTGCCCAGTTAATGGCAATAGGCGCGCCCTCTATTACTGTGGGTGTACATTAGTACGCCTCTGTCTAACCCTTCGGGGAATACATGCGTGATAGTATGTTATGTTGCTAACTAACATACTTAAAAAAAAAATCTTTAAGGCTAGCATTTTGCTATTGCAACCTTCTTGGAAGAACAACAAGTTAACGACATTGTCCAATCTCTAAAATTAGTTCCATTACTACTCATTTGTGCTATCAGCGCCAAAATGGCGAAAATCAAAGGGGGGCCAAAAACCGTTGACAGTAACCTGTCCAGTAGATATGTGTAGTTCGTTCAATTTTAGAGACCCGGGTCAATACTGAACCGTTTAAAAAATGACCCGGATCTTTCGACCCGTTCAGGCGATCTATTGGTTCGCTAAAGGATTCGGTACTCGGTAGTCTCGGCACGCAAACTAGCTCACGAACCATGTCGCTTGGTTCCTTGGTTCGATCTACTTGCGTACCTATCGAATAATATTGTGTTGGTACATACACCCAATCGGGTCGTATTTATTTAGATAGACTTAGGTAATAGCAGAAACATCACAAAAAAGTTAAACTTGTATTAATAAAAGTTCACTAAAAACATTTTAATAAGTAAATAATTATTTTAAATTATGATTTAAAAAAATAACTACCTACTTCTATGTTCATTTAATTCGATTGTTTACGTGAGATCAAAACAATTCAAATGCGACAATGAACGACCGGCCGAGACGGGGCAACTCGAGAACCTCGTCTGTCAATCAATGGTTCTCATTCGTAGGTTTTGTTTTGATGGGTCGTGGCTCAGGGTCGTGGGTCGATCAAGCGAACGAATCATATTTTTCGAAGTGACCCTATCGTTTGCGCGGATCTTGAGACCCGGGTCGTTTCATTCGTTCGTTCGCGATCGACACATACCTACTGTCCAGTGTACTTAGAGAGTATTATAGAGGTCAGTGTTTGTACGCCATATCCTATCCAGTCTAGTAGAGATCAGTGTCTGTGTCTCAGATAATGACAGCAGGATTACTTTTTTTTTTATATCCGGATTACCTTCCATCGTTTGATCGTTCTGACTTCTGTTCTGCTGCTGTTATGACATTTGTGATAGAAACTCATGAGACGTCATTCATTTCATAAAAAAGATATTTTTCTGTTTCTGTTTCGTTAACTAGCGATTACGCATTTTTATGTTCATTTATCTAGAGATAACGATCGATTCCGTTTAAAAATTAATAGAAGAGTACATGGTTTACTACGGTTTTTAAAATTTCGGAATAAAAATAAAATGAATCCTAATGAAAAATATTTAAAATACACACCAATGAAGGAACCGAAATATTGTTTTGTACCAGTATGCAAAAACAGTTCTAAAAATGGTCAGAAATCATTTTTTGCGTTGCCTAGGTCTGCAAAAGAAGAGTGGTGTAGTGCAGTGGGCATAACATGCCCTAAACGCGCTATATTTATATGTGAAGATCACCTTAATGTAAATACATGTCAATATTCATTTCTACGTGTTATTTGATACCTAACATGATTAATAAAACTACATTGTATTTATTGTGGTGAACTTGTAGAATCGAATAAAATATACTTATTTTATTTTACACCATGAATATATAGCAAAGAATAGATCAATATGTGTGGACAAGTTGACAAGTACGATGGGGTCTTATTGGTTATAATAAACTTATATGCAAACTTTTTAAAAATGTGAAATTATTTTGTTATTAAATATTTAAATTAATTGTAATAAATTCTCTCTTTTAGAGATAGATAGATAGATAGAATATTCTTTATTGTAAACCATTATTATTGTTACATAGTTACTAAAACATATTCATTTTAATAGGTACAATGGCGGTCTTATCGCTAAAAGCGATATCTTCCAGACAACCTTAGGATGGATTTTAAATAGTAGAATAAATTAGGGGGGAGGGTAGCCGGTGGTATACTGTTTATATAAAATTCCATAAATAATAACAATAAAAAATAAAAACACTACATAATAAAATACTTAAATATAAACATAATAAATACATACACACATATATATATATATATATATTATAATGAATATTATAGACTTGTATACGAAACTAGATATGTTGATGGATGGAAAAATTTCAAGTTGTGCTACGTGCATTGAGTTTTAAGGAGAAATGATCCGTAACCAACTTTTTAAATGAAGCTAGCGACTGCGCTTGTCTCACTGATACAGGCAACGCATTCCACAGAAGTATGGCTTGAACCGTAAAAGATTTGCCGAAAAACACAGTGGAATGCGGTGGCATGGACAGTCTCAAATTCTCTGCTGACCTTAAACATCTAGAATGTGTGTCATTAAGGAACTGGAAACGTTCTTTGAGATAGGACGGGATTGCGGGATTGAACAGAATATTGTACAAAAGTGATAAAATATGAGTATTCCGGCGAAGGCGGATAGGCAACCACTTGAGTTTGATACGAAACTCTGAAATGTGGTCATACTTGCGTAAACCAAATATGAATCTAATACAAAAATTCTGAAGTCTCTCAAGTTTAGTCTCTTTTAGTTAGAGGAAGACATAGAGAACTACCGTTATTGGGTAACAATGAAAGGGCGGCCTAAGCTAAAGCCCCGGCTACCACAGTCTCTTGTTAAGACACCATCTTCAAGACATTTACATAAAGTATTTAATGAACCTAAACCCAGTACATCTTCATGCACTTCTATCCAAGTTGACAGAGAGGAGAAACTTTATAAAAATGTTATGACTACAAAATCCCTCAAAGGAGTACAAGTATCAGATCAGACATCTCATAATGCAATACATAAAAGCATTATAAAGAACCCTTTACACAATGAAGTTGATGATTGGATAGAAAGCACATCTGAGGATGAAGCATTACCTTCAACACAAGCAAGTACTACCTCTGCTGACATATCTGAAATTTCATCTGAAATCTATGTTAAAACAGTCCAGGGCAGAAGTTTTATGCTTGATTTAATTAAAAAGAGACCACAAAGTTATTTGGGTTTACCAAAAAAATATTATTGGTTAATACAATACTTAGAAACTAAGCTTAAAGTAAAATCTTTACATATTATTATAACTTTGTATAAAATTAAAAACAATACTCCCTTCTACCAAATATCTGATATGTTTGAAGTGTCATCAAGAACATTATGGAGAATATTCTTTAGGACATTGGCTATTTTAACAGAGTTCTTTAAACATTTAATTTTTTCGCCTAGTCAATTTGATGTAAAAAGAAATCTGCCATCATCTTTTAAAACAAATAAAGAATATTCGAATGTATTTTGTATCATAGATTGTTTTGAAATTGAAATAGAAAAGCCATCAAATCCTATTACACAGTCGCTTACATGGTCTCAGTATAGAAATGCCAATACAATAAAGTATTTAGTGGCTACAACACCGGATGGTTTTGTAAACTTTGTATCTGCTGGCTTTGGTGGCCATATATCTGATGCTAATATAGTGGAAAGCAGTGGTTTTCTAGATGTGTTGCCACCTAATTGTACTATATTGGCAGACAGAGGTTTTAAACATGTAGATATATTACTTAGCAGAAAACAAATTAAACTCCTTCGGCCACCTAGTGTTTTAAAAGATTTATCAAAACAGGAAGCTATCAAAAGCAAGGTTATTGCTAGCCTACATATCCATGTCGAGAGGGTAATAAAGAGGGTAAGGTTATTTAAATTATTGAAACCATACTCTGTAATAAATAACAAATTAATTAAAGATGCGGATAAGATGGTGCTCGTAGCATGTGGGTTGATTAACCTACAAAGTCCCATTAATAAAAATGAATAAAACATTTAAAACATATGTAATCTCTTTATTTTGCACTTCCTAAAATCGTTTTAAAAATAAATTACTTCCAAAATTCTTCAAATGTGTGCGTGACGATTGAGAGTCCTAATCATGAATCGAAAACTTTTGCTATCTGGATTTAGCAGAAACTGTAAAAAATTTGTAGAAACAAATTAAAAATTTGTAAAATATTAATTTAAAAAATGTAGCAATTTAAGGTCTCAATCTTTACTCAAGGGTTCTCGGTAAATGAAGGTAGAAGCTAAAGCTAATACTCATTTTTTAGTAAAAAATACACATAAACATGTCCCAAAATAACGTCGTCTCCCCTCTGAGGTGGGCGCTAATATAGTGGGCCCGCCACAGAATATTCCATACTAATGCGGTTGTTAACGAACACAAACTTGTAAACTGTTTTTTGTTCCAATAAATATTTTTGTATTTTTTTTAAATATTCGTCTAAATTAATAAACATTCAAAACTTTTATAAATGTTTTAAATATATCCCTCAATCCTGTCTGGATAGAGGGTCACGGTGTTTTGAAAATGGCTATGTGTATAAAATTTATTTTTGCATCAAGATTAAGTAAATAAGTCTTATAATTAGTAGAAAAAAATTGTGAATTTTGTATAGTTAATGTCGCAATTACCATTACCATGAATGCAGAACTTATAGACCTACAAACTGCGAAAAATCACTTGAAATTTGAATGTCGCGGGCTCAGCTGTACGATCCGCCTTAAGCCTACATTTGATCGTAGATCACTAGGTATTGTAGGTAAATATTTAATTAACTACGAATATAAATTTTAATAGTAATGTTCTACTAAAAGTTTAGTTATTTATTTAACTAGAAGATTCGTTATTCATCAAAATGGACAGCCGCCCGGGACGCCAGGGTCTACTAAGAAAACTCGAGACATAATTATATAAAACACTAGACAGTTGTATGACTGACCATGGTAAAATAAAATTAATAGTAAAATTCATAATTGTTTATTTGCAGATGCGTAACAATTACAATTATGATGTTACAAAAAATATTGGTATCTCTTCCTAAAACTGTCTGGTATGCAAAATTATACCTTCGTATAAATTTTTTTACTATGTAAATGTTCACAGTATACAGTGTTTGGTGCATCGTGTGCCAAATTGAAATGGTCGACTGAAGGGGGTCATCTGCTAGCCTTTCAGACCCCCTAACACCCCTCATGCCCTGTGGCTTTTTTTATCGACTTTTTATTGCTTTACTAAAAAAAGACCCAAATTTTACATTCAAATACAAATTAAAAAAAAAAATACGGCGTAGACTATGAATTTTAATTTTATTTCGATGTCTATTGTTTATGAGTATTTTTAAATACAAAATTACTGACATTAGTCACCTAGTTCTTTTTTATTCACTCGCAAAGGTAAAACAAAGCTGTACATGTTACAGCTGTGTATATGGCTACAAAAAAAAACCAAAAGCGACCGGGATCTTCCAACTCCCTCATCTAATTCTCCAGTCTATCCTCTTGCTAATGATGTGCCACATGACATGCCATAAAAATCTTATAAGAACTTTGTGAATTCCCTAGAATTGTGAATCAAGTCACCTAAGGCTAATATTAAAAAATATGAAATAAAAAAATATTTTTGCTTAAATGATACCTGAAACCTATAAATATGTTATCTCGTTCTTATGAGGTAAAATCTGTCTCGTATCTCTATCCTTTCGTGGGATTTCGGTTTAAAGATAATTTATTTCTCAAAGAACATTACATAGTTCACTTAAAGAGAAACTTAACTAAATTACATTTGTGAAAGTTTATTTACTGGCGATCAAGTAATTTGTTGATATTAGTTTATTGTACTAACAGCAAGTACTAACCTGCATTACAAAGATTTAAGCTAATTTAATTTGGGCTATGTATTCTCTTAACCTTTTCTTAAATATAGGTATGCTCATACTCTTTGACATTTTTAGGTAGACTGTTGTATAGCCGAACTCCTTCAAACTGAATATTTTTCTTACCATATAAAGTCCTAACTGATTGTATTTCTAAATCATTTTTTGAAATAAAAAAACAAAATTGCATTTTTAACATTTTGTTACAAATCCTGCTCAAATTGTTGGCCTCTGTAGCGAATGCAGGCCCGACATTTTTAACATTTTGTTTCATTCTGGACGGCTGTCCCGCGCATTGGCGTTTGACTGTGAGGGAATATCTTGACAATGTCGAGGGAATGAATTAGAGACGATTACATATCAAAAGGAATTTATAAGGAGACTGCCATCAGCACCATCGAAAGAGGTCGTCCTAGAAGGATATACCTACGCCGATCTTATTAGTGAGGTCCTTCAAAAAGGTCAGGTGCGTAATCGTGCACGTTCCCTATAAACGTACATCTAAAAATAACATACCTTCCTATTCGCAATTAAATTGGATAAAATTTGTTACTATTCATCATCACTATCATGACAGATAGATGTTCGTATCAACATCAGAAACTTATCAAACATTTTTTAAGAAATATTAATGCAAATGGATTATGTAAAAGAAAAAACACATATATTTTGTTGGAATAATAATTTAATTGCGTATTTTACATATTTTGTTGTGCAAATATGAAAAATTACTTTTATGGACTTCAAAAAAAGGAAGAGAATCTCAATTCGGATGTTTCTATTTTTTTTTATGTATGTACACCACTGAATAATATAATATTGTATAAGTCTAAAAGCAAAGAGAAATTAAGAGATCAGTGATGTTCACCGATATTTTTGTCAATAATTGTGGAAGGTTTTTTTTATCATCATACCATCATACCATCACGCCTGTATTTCCCGAAGGGTTAGGCAGAGGCGTACTTAATGTACACCCACAGTTCGCCGGTATGTTTTAGGTCCCATGTTATAGGGGGCGAGCCTATAGCCATTCACCGGGCACAAATCCAGACTTCGAGCTGCTACTGAGAATTTCATAGAAAAACTCAATAACACTTTGCTCGACCTGGGGATCGAACCCAGGACCTCTAGTGTAGCAGTCGCGCTTGGACCACTAGACTAATGAGGCAGTCCAGGTCAGGTTTTTTTTATATGAAAGTATATACCCACTCCAGAAATGTTTCCATTCAAATTTGGTGAAGATCTACTGGCAAAATTTAATTGACAATAACACGTATCGATCGAATTAATTATGACATCATCGAGGTAAGTAAAATTTACTCACCACTCAAAATACACAAAAAATACTTATCTTTTAACAAAAAGTAAAACCGCCTTCGAAAATACAAAACATAATTTTGCGCGAGTTTCGGAACTTCGATTTAGTCGGAATTTCGACTTCTGAAACAGTTTTGTACATAACATTTGGATTGGATGAATATTCCCAGTATAACATGGGCGTACCCAGCTTTTGGCTCAGGTTGGCAATCAGAAATTTCTTATGGTGGGTTCGTAAAACGTATATTTTGACACACTTTTTTTCGTGGAGTGACAGTTGCAAAAAATAAGTCTTATTAGTAATAAACCCGCGTAGCCCACCCACAAACAGTGTAATTTGACATTTCGGAGACCTTACGCAATACTAGGGCCTCTAGCACCGAATTCACATGCGATAGCCTTTATTGTTTGAGATAAAGTACTATCGAAATAACTGTGCGCGTCTAAAGTTATCCGCGAGTGGTTTTGCAGTGGTAAATGATAATATAAAAAATCGCATTCGTGATTGTTGTCTTTACTGATTTCGATATTTTGCACAAAAACATATTTTACAAGCGCGACCTTTCGGAACGTCGAACTTCAAACGCACAAACTTTTTTGTCATTTTCGTACCTACTGTATTTTGCATTCAGTTGTTAAAGTTCAGTATCCATTACCCGACGATTCATACCTTTCTTATTATTACATAATCATCATAATAACACTATGTTAAAACCACTCTGCGATCCGAAAGGGGCGTATAGGTAACTCAATGTTATCACTAAATAAAAAATAAATATGAATGAAGTTTAAAATTCAAGGTCGCCCAAATTGCCACAATTACCCCAAGATCCAGAATTTTTTAGGGTTCCGTACCCAAAGGGTAAAACGGGACTCTATTACTAAGACTCTGCTATCCGTCTATCTGTCTGTCTGGGGGGCTCCCATACAACAGACGAGACAGTTCTTTTTTTGCCGTTTTTATAGATAATGGTACGGAACCCTTCGTGCCCGAGTCCGACTCGCTCTTGGCTGTTTTTTTAATGTTATAAAACCATCTTAGGTCTTATTATATTTGGCATCCAGGGACGGTGTTGCTGCTAGCGTAAGTAGGTACCAACTTATTGCCATTTCAGTTGCCTCGTTTTATAATAATTTCTTACGGAGATGTTTTTTCTTGTAAATTGAAAATTATTTAGATAGAACCCGATATCGATACCTAACAATACCTTCACGGGTCGGGTAGGGTTTTCTTAACATATTGTATAGTTAATGCAAATACTTAAATATACACAGAAAAAGTAACAAATTACAAATAGGAACTACAGAACTCCCTAAACTTATACAGAGGTTTCATAATATTTTATTTTGTATTGTGTGTTTATTCAAGAATCAAGTACTTTATTGTCTTATCAATGATCATACATTGAAAATTAAAATAACTAGATACAGAAAAAAAGTTTTACAATAAAAAGTAACGGACCGAAATGGAAAATTATGTACCTAAGTACTACATTTTAGAGTACCTACATATAAAAAAAAAACAGAACCTCTGTACAATCATACTTTAAGCCCTTAAAATTATCACTAATATATACCAGTACCTATGCCGTTCATATTCATAAACAATAGCTGCTATAAGCAATATGCATACTTATATGCAAATTTATATAAAGATAAAACTTGTATAAGTGGTAAATGTAATACTTATTAATATAATAATAATACACTGTTACTGGTAATTCAAGGCATTCCCGCTGGATGCTAAACGGGGCCCGTAATATGTGTCTGGATTTGGACACATCTTTTATTATTAATTTATTAGAAATTGATTTAGCCTGGGAATATTTTAAAATACCAGTTGCATTGTATTGTTATCTCAGTTATCAGGCGAACTGTTTCACAGTATTTGTGCTACCCACATTCAAGTATTTTTTTAATATAATAGCACTATCAAATCTTTCTAATCACAGACTTACTTATTAATTAACAAATCATCCGAACGTTATAGCTCCTTGAGCACATTTTTTTCCATATAAGTACCTATAAAATTATTAACTATTGCACTAATAAGTACCTATAATTTATTTTCACGATCTTCTTTCCGTCATATCCTCCAACATATAGACCATGTCGTTTGGTTGCTCATACCGGATAATCGACGAGTAACCTGTAAATTAAAATAATGTACTACTGTCAATATAATATCATTATTATATATATAAACGTATATGCAATAAACGATTTGATTTGATAATGATATCAATTATAATTTCATTTTAAGAACAACATACAAAATGACAGAGTGAAATTAACAGACTAAGAACATTGATAAAGTTTAAAAATGCAGTCAACATAATTGGCGGTTTGATATAATGATATTCCCATATCTGAAAATTCCAGCACGATACAACACACATGAATAACTATAAGACTATGCAATAACAATAGTCGTAGATTATTATTAGGCATAGATACAAAATTTGGAATGTACTTCCTTAAATCTTTATTTAGAAAATGTGCCATACAGCCCTGAAGAAGCTCCAAAATTCTTGAATTCCACTCGCGCTTTAATTTTCCAAAGACGACTATAATATCAAAGCACACACTAACGACGGGTAAAACATAACGACTTTCAAGTAAATACATCTTAATAAGTAATTCTGATATATAGGTTGCAAACATGGAGGTCAATATGAAAATAAACAAAATAGTTATTATATTTTACTTTATAGTTAAACCATCACAGGGTAAGTAGGTAGTGTCATAAAAGTTACAAAAATAGTATTACAATAACACCTGAAATACAGCACTATTAAATAAATAAAAAACGGCAAGCGAGGAACCTAAATTTAGTTAAGTAATAGACATCTTGACAGTTTTATTTTCTAACAACTTATTGTTCTTAGACAGACATTTTAAGATTAAAGAAAAGGAAAGGAATGTATAACAAGTACGGAAAAACAATAGAAAAGTAAAGATATAATAACAACAACAAGCTTTTTACGACAATATGCAATGCAATTATTTAACACAACCGTCGGAAAACAACAATAATAAAGAATCTAAAGAATAAATAAAAATTATACAACTGTACACAGCTATAGTTGCATTCGCAACTAAAAAACAGCAAAATGTACAAAATATACAAAACCGACAAATAAAATCGAATAAATAATAAAAGTGAAAGAAAAAGGAATGTGAAAGATGACCTTTTCAAGGTAAAGAGACATACATGTAGTAGGTACAAATTATATGGCACACAAGGTACAAATAATTCAATTTGATTTAATTAACTTTATTAAAACCAAAATCTCATTGATATCTAAGTAAGTATATTCCAAATTCTAATCCTATTTTGTTCAAAGAGTGTTAAAGTATTACTAAGGAATATAAACAATTGCCAATTAAGAAACACCTATATTATAAAATACTTTAAATGTAGCATTAAGTATAATTTTAGTTTAATTTTTTAAGTAATTCAGCGACACAGCCGTGACAAATCGTGTTTTTTAAGTTTACCTTTAGTTTATAATACCTTTGTACTATAAACTAAAGGTAAAATTAAAAAACACGATTATAATAAGTAACAACTCGATGGGTTTGTGACAAATTGCATATTGTTCATTTACACAGATATAGTAGGCTTCGACATATAAATTATTTAGTTTTAAGACTGTTTAGTCCACTAACTGTTTAGTAATCGTGCGGAATGTATACTGTATCAGGTCCTATCGTTGTGTGTTGCCAGGCCAAAATTATATGACATGTAAAAAAATTTGAAGATATTGAAAATAATTAAATTGCCAAAAATATCATTCAGTGCATTTTTTGCGCGTTTTTACATCACACACCTAAACTAAGATTTCAAACACACAGTGTCAAAGATTTCCTCTTATAAATTGTATGTAAAAATATCCAAAAGGTTTTTCAAAATACATATATTATAATATGTACAGTTACTTTGAAATACTATTTGATTACACAGAATAGCCTGGCGATAGCTAACGATACATCTAGGAATATTCAATTAGTAATCTAAAACCTCTACAATATCATAATAAAATGTATTTTATATCTGCTTTCACTTTTTATTTCATGTCTGTTAATGTAATCTTTTCTCAAACTATAGACGAAGGATCCAATATAAGACAAAAGAAGAAATAGTAATATTCACGGTATGGCGGTTGTTGTTTGTAAAAATAATAATTATACAAAATAAACAACCGCAACTAGTTGTAATTATGTCTTAGATTAATGTTCATCACTTTTATCAGTACCTGTAGGAACTCCAGCGTGACTAATTCTATCCTTTAAAATATAGAAAGCCAAAGAGTTCAATCCACAGCATATTAAGGCACCAATTCCGAACAAGCGGAACGTAATCCAGCCTCCGTATGTCCCGTAGAGGTGACCTCCTATGAAGCTACCCAGTGAAGTTCCGACGCCTTCGAATACAGCTCCGACTAAACCCTGGAATAAAAGTTAATAGAACCTTTTAAGTGCAAGTTAGGTTCAAGCACATCGGTCATACACACCGAGCTTTCTATATATAAACACAAAATAACTAATATTAAAGAATAAACTTCTACTCTCCGCCCCTCCTTAATCCACTACCCCCCGCATTTTGTAGTACATTTTAGGGGTTGCTAAACCAGTTTAGCGCACATGACGCACACATCTGCACGTGTTAATTATGTAGTTGCGGTACTACTTAAAAATAAGGTTTAAGTTTCATTGATTCATGTTGAACTCACGTGGGTTCAATAGAGTATTTTACTCTATTAAGAAAAAATCTAAATATATATTATTGAGATAGCTTAGGCAAAAAGCAATCGAGAAATGTTAGTTTTAGTTCATAAAATAAAAAAATAAATTTTAAAATTCAAATCAAGTTTCTAATCTAAAATTCTAGTCTGTTTTTTAACACCATGAAATAGCACGCCATGTAATTACGTCATACGGCTGTGTAAACTAACTTAAAAAGTGTCAACTGATCAGCGTATATAGGCTTTGTACTTTTATTATTTTCGTAACCAACGTAATTTTTATTTGAATAATACCATGGAAGACGGTTTCGTAAAGGAAGACAACATAAATTCACCAATAATAAATTAGTTTACACAGTCAACTAACGTCATAACTACAGAGCAATATAATCGAAGCGCGAAATTTGATGCGAAATGCATTCTTATGGCATTTAACAATGGAATAAAAGTGTTGTTTTTAGTGGTTTATTAGCAGTATAGAATCTAATTGAGGCACTATTCAAAAATGGGTGTAAAACCCTATTGTCAAACTTTGTTCTCCCACAAAAGGATGTTCATCGTGCATAGTTTTGGACAAAATAAAGACTAAAGCGAAGACACAAGACGAAACGAGACTTCATATACAAAATGAAACATTAAATATCTATAAAATCAATTATCGGAAATAGATATGGGGAAATGTCGCGAGCACAAAATAGTTACAGACAACAAAACGCTCTTAATCATTTTAAGTAAATTGACATACCTGGACAGTGGTTTCTGTTCCTGGTGGGGAAACAATAGTCGCATACGATGTCATCGTTGGGTAAAACATGCCAAACGTGATTCCTTGAAACATTTCTATAGGCAATACCCACCAGGGGTCTGTCACAAATGAGTACAATATGAACCTTATGCCAAACGCCAGCAAAACCAAACTCATCATATTGACGTGACCAACTTTTTTAAGTACATAACCTGAAACATTATTTTAGCTTTGTGAAACTTTTCTGAATAAATAATTGTACTAAGAATACAACGTACAATATATACGTATTTACGTACCGGAAATAAAAAAGAAAGGAATTTCCCCACCGAAAGTTTGTATAGCACTAACTAAACCTTGGAGAGTTTTTGTATATTCCGATCCATCGCAGGTTAAACCAGATATGTCTTCAAGAAGCCAAAATAAGAATTGCCACAGCAGACCAGTGCACATACCAACCGCTACAGTCCACATAAAAAACATGAATGTTGGTATCGATGACAATAAGGTGCCAACATCAGCCAAAATGTTCATAGACATTTTAGTGGAATCAGTCTGAAACATGTTTAGAGTTTTATTAATAGTATTTAGCGTCAGTTATACACAATGTTATCTTATTCCTATATGCAGTGCCGGCCTTAACCATCTAGGCGCCCCGGGCAAATCAAGCATTTGGCACCCCAGGCGCCCCATGCATTCGGCGCCTTTTTATATCCTATTAATATTGTGAGAATGTATGAACGGATCCTACCTGCACGAAGCATGAAACACCGACGTCACCGAGCATGAAAACTAACATCAGTATAAATGCGATACTATAGTTTTTGTAGGCTCCGTCACTGAGAAAGTCTATGAGGACGCCGGTCAAGAGAGAGAAGACGCCCCAGCCGACCGAGCCCCACATCCTCTGTTTTCCATACTGAGACATATTTACACCTGAAATTAAAAATATGAATCCACTAAAGTGATTTGTATATTTTGTAGGAAATGAGTTACGCTGTAAACTGTTCCTATATTTTCTTTAAAATACGTACATTAATAGTGTCAACGTAGTTGTCAAATCCTTATTGAATGGAAAATGCTACTTGCTATTGTTGAAGGGTAAAATAGAAAAGTATACGTACCTAGTCTTGTCGCTTTAATTTTGAATAGCTTTGATTATTACTACGATTTATACAGGGTTAAATTTCAAAGACCGGCCAAATAAAATTAAGGCATGAAGGACAAACCCAAAGTGCATTTTAAACATTATTGTCAAATTAATACAATATTGTTGTAAAAACACTCATTTAAAATTGTCTGAAATCAATCGAAATTCATAAATATTGCGGATATGTGGTCATGTGCGTGCGTTGTCAAACTTATGTATTAACTAGCTTTTTGCCCGCGACTTTGTCCGCGTGGAATAGTTACTTTGTTCCATATGAACTTTCATCCCCTATTTCACCCCTACATAGGTCGAAATTTATTAATTATTATCCCCTTAGGGGTGGAATTTATCAAAATCCTTTCTTAGGGGATGCCTACGTCATAGTAGCTATATGCATGCAAAGTCTCAGCCCGATCGGTTTAAAATTGACAAAGTCTCATACAAACTTTCATCCCCTATTTTATCCCCTTGGGGGTAGAATTTATCAAAATCCTTTCTTAGCGGATGCCTACGTCTTAACATCTACCTGCATGCCAAATTTCAGCCCGATCCCTCCTGTGGTTTGGGCTGTGCGTTGATAGATCACTATGTCAGTCAGTCACCTTTGAGTTTTATATAATATATAGATATTTGATATCTAGGTTATTGAACTGATTGAGTACTGGTAACTATCTCTATATGTTCTGTAATTTAGAGGCGGACAGGAATAAAATCATGTGGAAAAATAATTAATTTTAACTTTTTTATTTCGTAGATCGAAAATATTATCGATTCTGAATAGCAAATTTACAGCCACTTTAAATTTGACCGGTCATTGAAAAATAAAATAAATAATCTCCTTTAAAGAATTTCCTTGTTATCCTGTAGGTATATTTAATAAAGGATCAGGACAAGAAAGGAAGGATCTGATACAGATTAGGACAAAGAAATTGATCTATACTATTTAAGGATTTAAAAAATGTCCTCCTGGTCAGAGGTACAATCCCACTTACTCTTTTACGTTCCATGAATTAATAGGTCTCGCTTCTCCGGTGCCTTAAATGCTTCCCATTCATGGTTACATATTTTGCTAACAATAGGGAATATGCATGTCTTTTTTATATTTTTAATTAATAGTTTACATTATTAAAGCACCGTAAAAAATATTACTTTGACAAAAATGTTAATATTTAAACATAAAAATAAATATTCAAAACTGCAATCAGTTTAAACGCCGCCATATTGGCGGCGTGTACTGTAACGTCAGTTTCCGCAAAAACAGTCACTGTGTTACCGTTGGTAAAATTTATTGATTGTTTTATCCAATCAATTATCTATATTTTAAAGTTTTTCTACTTTTAGATAATTAAAATCTCGCTGGAAAAGCAATAATGTAAATAAAGACATGGATTTTTGCTTTAGCAAGAAAGATCGATAAGATTAATCTTATGCATATTCCCTATTAGCGATGCGGCGGTGAATTATGAGCTCCAGTATTTTTATTGTAAAATTATCGTTAATTTTACTATCTAACTATCGTTCAGCCATTTCATAAACTTATGAAAGTCACAGTGATATTTCTTGTACTTACCAAGTAGATTGAAGCAGATAGCGTCTGCGAAAGTTACTACAACAGCCTGCCCAATCCAACTGACTATCATCAAAAAGAAAAATAACCAGAATTGGGTTGTATACTCTTTACTGCTGTCAGTCCTGCTTTCCGTTGCGCCCTCTATTAACTCATTTATCTGAAAATATTATGTAGCATTGTAGAAAAATATACGAAGAATAAATTAACGAAAACTAAGAACCGATTATAATTATTATGATCTGTATTTATGTTGGTATCTATCTCACAGTCAAAGTCAAAGTCAACGCAAAGTCAAAATTACTAAGTCCAGAAATATGAAACCATTTTTGGAAATATCAACTTTAAGGAGAGAAATGTTAGAGGGACTTTGTCATTGTTCTTTGAAGTTAAAGTTGAATGTGAATTAAAACTATTGAGCATAAATAAATAATTACGAATTCGAATATTTCATTCGATGTTTCAAATGTTTCGTTTTATAGTGCATTTGTGCAGGTTGAGCAACATCGTAAGTTTTGTATTCTATAGCGTAGAGGACCTGCACGTGGTCGATTTTTTTCACAAACTTAATTTATAATTTAAAGTAAAATACTTGCCATTTCATTATTACAGCGTATATCACAGGACGATTCGAACAATTCAGACTTTACTTGGTATGTAGCTTGTGACACACAGTTTGGATAATGAATAGTAACTGAAACGTTTAAAAATATAACATTATTGTATAATAAAGCAGCAATGCACATTATAAATTTAGAAGTAAACATGTAAGTATTTGTTTTGATATCTGGCTAAGGAAATAATATAATAAATAATAGAAAAAACAAGATCTACTAATACAAGAAAAATAACATTGCCTTAAACTATTACTACATTTGGTAACTAGGACTCTTATGATCTTACTGCTACGTTAGAGGTCCAGGGTTCGATTCCCAGGTCGAGCGGTGTTATAGTAATTTTCTATAAAAATTCTCAGTAGCAGTTCGGAGTTTGGATATGTGCCTGGTTAATGGCAATAGGCTCGTCAGGAATGTGGGACGCACACGCAAACATTCCGGTAAACAAAAGAAAAGAAAAGGTTCCTTACCTCCACCGTTACCATCGGGCACTTCAATATGATTGAGCCGCATATATACACATTCGTGTTCAGCTATCGTGGACGACAATTTTATGACTCCAGTGAAGGACAGATTTTTAGGGAACTCTTCACCCGCTTTGGTCTTAGGTTGACAGTAACTGGCCGTATCTGCTTTCCACCATTCACATATTTCCATTAATCGCCAGGGCGACGTCACGTCAAGGTCGCATGACGCCTGTTATATAAAATTAATGAGTTAAGAAAACCCTGTCGGACCCGTGAAATTATTGTTTGATATCGGGGTTTCACTTTACAAGTCAAAAAAATACCCCGAAAAATTAGGAAACTAAAATGGCAATAATTACGGTGGTTGCGTAGACTGCCTCATTAGTCTAGTAGTCTCAAGCGCGACTGCTACGCTAGAGGTCCTGGGTTCTATTCCCAGGTCGTGCAGTGTTATTGGGTTAGTCTATGGAATTGGAATTTTTCCCGAGTTTTGAGTTTGGATTTGTGCCCGGTTACTGGCAATAGACTCATCCCTATTACACGGGACTTAAACATACCCTCGAACTGTGGTTGTATACATTAGTACACCTGTGCTCAACTCTTCGGGGAATACAGGCGTGATGGTATGTTAAGTCAAATAATACTCACTACCGGATTAATTACATAATTCGAGAGAGATTTTATGAAATACATATGTATATCTATCTACATATCTATATATTATATACATCTAAGGTGCAGATAAGGTACGTTAGATGAGTCGACTTTCAAGTTCAACAAATTGTTAGGCTATAAAGCTTATGTGAAACCTACTGGATAATATTGAATTACCTCACAAACACTATTCAGTTGTTCCTTAGTCAGTTCTGTAAGCTGAGCAGTGTTGTTTGTGCAAAGTTTGTATTTCACATTTTCATCTATGCACGTCATATTAACTTTTTCGTTGCCTATAGCTGTAGAGAGCTTGGTGTCGTTGCATGTGAATGTGCAGGGTTCATTAACATCTACATATCCATCACCGAGACGGCAATGAGGGCTGAATATATGATCTGAAACAACAGAAAAAGATAATGTTTATTTACCTATATGAATAAAATTACATCGCCTTAAGTAAAATAGCAGGAAAATAATTTTTGTAACTATTATTCGCCAGCATAAAGGGAATTCGCATGAGACAACAAAGTCGTCATCAATTTTGCTTTATTATTTAGTCGCATAGCAAATGAGTAATTTGGCGATGATAAAATATGCTCTGTAACAAATAGACACATTAAGCCTCATTTTGCAGTAAAATCAAAAACAGAATCCTTGATCAATGTCAAAGATCTCTTGCCTAATTCATTACCCGAGACGCAAAGCATTCTTTAGTGATGGTTATTTTATTCGTACATATAGCGCACCATGAGTTATAGTTTGCCCTTCGGTATGACCGTATCCCCTCGCAATAGCGGTTATTTTTGCAGTGCAATTCCACAGCTTTACGTCTCGTCGTATGTATAAAGAGTCGGTACCTATCCACAAAATTTAAAACAAAGTTTAGTCAGTCGCTGTTGTCGTGTTACCGTGGCAAAATTATCGCCATAGAATAATACGATTACGTTTCTAAATACAATCAACGTTTGAATAATTTACAAAAAAGCCAAGGCTAATCTCACCATCCAGTGTCACGTTGTTGGCAGCAATGTAGACACAATTATTTTTATTCAAAGTTACGTTACTGACAGATGAGGAATATTTTATGCTGTCGGTATTGCTGTAGCAGTATTGCGGTATATGCCAGTGCTCGCATACAGTTTGCCACATTTTAGGCGAGGTCATGTCACAGTTCATCTGAAAAATTTCACGCAAGTGAAGCTAAATTAATCTTACTAACTTAAACTACAGTAATCGTATACTGAGATAAAGTTTGAAAGGGGTGTTGTTTTTTAATTTGAAACTTTTTCTTTATATATGGTTTGTTAGAGATCGGAAAGAAAAAGATTCAATGAAATAGGTTTGTCTACTTTTAAAAAGGCAATTATTAATTCATCCAATCGTGTTAGTGCCCCGGGGCACAAGAATAATAGATTTTGCATTGTGTATGTAATTTTTAAATAGACAGGTATCCGTGAGAATGGTTTAAGGTCAGCATAAAATTCATAGGTATTTAGTTTATTTAGGTATACTATAAAACTCTAAATAATCTGCTATGGAAAAACAAGTCAAATGTTCACAGCAATTTTATTAAATCAATATGTCCTTGACGCTTGTTGCTATGTCATAACGGCGTCAAAGTTTTATGAACCGTACAGGTACTTACTTCACATAACGCAATAGCGTTAGAACTTTGATTACTCAATAAATTGACTTTGCACATGTCAACAGAATCTTTACTTTTGTAACAACTCTGCAACATTGTAACTCCACCATCACAGTCTAATTGAATAGACCAATTCCTATTTTCTGGTATAAAATATATAGCCCCGAAGCTGATTAGTGTTATTATTTGAAATAATATAAATATGGATTTTTGTTTCTTAAACCTGTAAAGACATAATATTATTACATACAAATGATTAAGAACACGGACATCTATGTATTTATGCTATGAACCCATTTATACTTCCACTGCCGGGCACGAGATTTCTTCTAGGATTAGAGAGTTGTCTTCTTTCAGGGTTAAGCTATTACCCTCGAAATCAATGAAAATCTACTATGTATATTCCCAATTTATAATTAATGTAATTTGTAATTACAATACATACAGTGAGTTTAAGGTGAGAAAAATCAAAACATCAGCATGAACCAAGAATAACGTAATACGGGTTATGTTAACGTATAAAGTCATACGGGTTAAACTAACTAAGTATATAAAATAATGTCTGCAAGTTCTCAACAAAAGCATCAATTCTTTTGCATTTATTACCAGCCAGTTAGGTGGCTTTGGCAGTGATCCGTGCAAATCAAAGAAGTATTTTTCTTCGAAGTTGGTGGAGTGAAAAGTATTGCTTCTGCATTGTGGATGGCGATTACACTGCCATCCTTACATCTCTATATATATATAAAACTCAAAAGTGACTGACTGACATAGTGATCTATCAACGCACAGCCCAAACCACTGGAGGGATCGGGCTGAAATTTGTCATGCAGGTAGATGTTAAGACGTAGGCATCCGCTAAGAAAGGATTTTGATAAATTCTACCCCCAAGGGGATAAAATAGGGGATGAAAGTTTGTATGAAACTTTGTCAATTTTAAACCGATCGGGCTGAGACTTTGCATGCATATAGCTACTATGACGTAGGCATTCCCTAAGAAAGGATTTTGATAAATTCTACCCCCAAGGGTATAAAATAGGGGATGAAAGTTCATATGGAACAAAGTAACTATTCCACGCGGACGAAGTCGCGGGCAAAAAGCTAGTTAATATTATAAACGTGAATGTTTGTGAATATGGATGTATGTTACTCTTTCACGCCAGAACGACTGAACGGATTTGGGTGAAATAAATAATAAATTATAGTCTGGAATGACACATAGGCTCTTTTTATCCAGGTCGGACCCAATTCTGAAGTTCACGCAGGCAAAGTCGCGGGCAGAAGCTAGTGTAATATAAAACTCTTATCAGTTAACTAACATACAAATCGAGCCCTTGATGGGCAATTTGGTTTCCTCGTAAATTAATTATATAGTTACGCCTGATTACATTATACTTATAGATAGGTAGGGACCATTTTTATTTTTCTTCAACCAAGAATTATATTACTTATTCTATTCCAATGGTGTTTATACAGCAGTATAGCCGGCTTGGTGATGCATTAAGATTAAAAAGCACGTTACAACTATGTGTAATGCTGATGTTAACTGGCTTTAGATAACGTTCTCACTACGATATAATATTTTGCAAGAATTGTACCTATATCTGCGCGGTAGCAAAATAGTATGAATGCGTTTAAGGGGATGGTGGTATTGAAAACTACTCTCTATTTCACATATTAACCTAGAAACAATGTAACAAGTAAGCTGTGCGCTCACTTGGCCAAAAAAAATTATATTTTTCTAAAATTTTATCTCTAGCCCATGGGTAGTAATTGCGAATATTAAACCTTTGCTAAATCATTATCTGGCAATACCTATGTAAATATCTATTTCAACTAATTTTAAGCACAGTTGTGACAATTGTATGCCTACTTAATGTAGCGATTACTAGTGCCTAGCCTGCCTTAGTGATATAGACATAATTATATATTGTGGAAAAACAATTGTAATTTGAATTTGACTGGCCAAGCGAACGCCTTCACCTTAATATGACGATATAAAGAGATAAGATTAAACGATTATGTGGTAAAGGAGTTAAAACTTTAATAATACCTGTCGGCAATTACACCAAATAAAGGTTTAGCGATAAGGCCGAATATAGGGAGTACTGTATAAATTAATCCCACCGTTGCGGATGAAAATCCCAATTGACGGGCGTAAGTCGACAAGTATGGTACGAGAGGTGCTGTTCCTGGAAACAAGGAAAGTAAATGGTTAATGACAATGTTTTATAATTACCTGCCACCCCAAACTTTGTCTATGTTGTGAGTTGGCAAAAGTAGGTAGGTTTAAATGCTGTCCCTCAGGAAGTCGGGAATTGCATCTTTAGTAATAAAATACAACAATAAAAAATCTATTTTTTAATAAAATCAATTGCTGCATGTTATGCTTTTATAGTGCGCAGCTTCGTCTCCATAAATTTTCCCATCAAAATTTCCGACGTAGCCGGTGTATTTTAAAAATAAAATAATTCATACAATCCTTGTCCTGACAATTACGAACTCAACAAAAAACAGCCAAATCGGTCGAGCCGTTCTTAAGTGATGATCTTTAATACATACAGCAATTGATTTTTATTAATAATGATTGATCGATTCTCCGGCGGAGTCTGAATCACCCATAAAAATACATCCATGCCAGCAATAATTGTAATTCAATCATAGGTACACACTTTTGTTGTTCGGGTTCGGTTACTGATCTAGATTCCTTCGAAGCCATTTCGTCCATAATACATCACCAGAACGGAATTTAAGAGAATTTATTTTTTGATATTTACGATCAATATAATTATCATTGCTTACGACGAAAGAAACGAAAGGTTTCAAGATCATTAATAATCCTTAAACCAATCCTTAGTGTCCTTACTAATATTATAAACGCGAAAGTTTGTAAGTACGTATGGATGTATGGATGCTTGTTACTCTTTGACGCCAGAACAGCTGAATAGCTAGCCTGGAATAACACATAGCCTACATTTTATCTAGGTCGGACCCAAACCTGACGTCCACGCAGACAGAGTCGCGGGCAGAAGCTAGTAAATTGAAAAGTGTTTATTATTACCAAATTTCTGAATAACATCAGGACAAATTTGGAACAAAATTTATGCTGTTCTCATTCTAAGCGGGTGGCGTGGCCACTCTAGTGACATAGATAACAACATTTTAGGTCGATTTATGCACACGCCACGCATCGTTGTAGAGCGCTCGCTCCATCGGAATTTAACAAGTTTATAAATTTATCTTTGATAATTAAGTAAGGGTATTTTCAGATGACAAACGTTTGTCAGGCGTTGATCGCGTACTTTTCCAGTTCAGTTCCAATTTTGACTAAAAATGAATCTGTTTCAAAATTTTAAATATACTAAATGTATTAAACAAATTTTGTTAAAGGTGGACATTGAAACAGCTTTTGCATTGATTTGATTTCGATGACAGAGACCCTGATGCATCAAAAAGAAAAATGTTTTGGATCATCCAGGCCAGCTTACTGAAAGCTAGTACATAACTTTGTACGTTTCTTAAACTAACGCTAGATATATGGACCCTAATTTTTGAATGATGACCATAAAAACCCGGTATTAAAAGCTTCAGGAACGACAACAGATTTGTCGGGCGCAAAACGTTTATGCATTGAATTGAATTAATGTCGATGTAAACATGCTTTCTGATTAAGCGCGTGTTAAACGCTACTCATGTGAACGTACCTTACATATGAGTTCTTAGATAACACAGTAACCCAACTCCCAATCTGAAATAGTTGATGCCGTAAACGTAATGAAATATTGATGAATTATGATTCAGAAAACAAACACATCATTGATGCAGCTATGTCTTTACACAAATTACGTTCTTTTTTTAATTACAATTTTATACTATAAGATAACGTTGTTTGAGTAATGAGTAGTAAGTGTCTAAATTATACAAATTACTTAATTTATAACAAGTAGCAACTATTACAACAAGACAATTTTATTTTACTTGGTTAACTAAAGAAAAATTATAATCTTCTTCTGTTATAAATTAAAGCTACACATAAACTTCAAAGTTTATTGCAAAAAAAAGTACACCTCAGGGATCATGATATCAGGGAATCTTAAAGTGGAGGGACATAAATGCCAGGGGTCCGCGCCACTCCGTTCACATTAGGAAAATTATGCAGTAATTCTTGCATCACTTTACTGATGATGCGTGGAACCGGCGGAACCTTATAATTATGATTGCTTCAAGCAATTTGTTGATAATAAGGTAAAGATTCTGTAAATTCAAATTCTGCAAAAGAATTATCTCATTTGCTATCCAGTATCTAGAACAGTGGCAGTTTGGATTGGTGGTGTTTGCCAAGGATGTCTTGGAAGGCTAAGTAGCAAAGTAAAGGGGTTAGGCTATAGTTCACCGTGTTAGTCTACTGTGGGTTGGCAGACTTCACACCCCTTTGAGAAAATTTCTCAGGCATGCAGGTTTCCTCACGATATTTTCCTTCACCGTTTAAGTGACTGATAATTAAAATGCACATGATTCCGAAAAGTTTGAGGTGCATGCCTTGAATTTGAACTCGAGAACTTCATCGCAGTCTCATTTCATTTAAGCGGCGGTAGCCTAATGGCTATTGCGGCGGACTGGCGATCATGTGGTTGCTGGTTCGAAACCCAGCCTTTAGAATACCGAAGTGAACCCACTCGTAACACAAGCATTTAGCTTAGTACTATTAATGTGCCAGTCACATTACTAGTAAGCTTTAAAAAAAAATTCAGCAATAATCAATGCCCATCTCTCCAGATTAGGAAAAATGGGGCCGCCATCTTTGACTCCCTTAAGAATTTTAAATGTTGAACTCCTCCATTCCTATTTAAAATAAGCCGAACTATGGGTATCTCTTCAGTTTTGTTGAAAGAGGTTTACCCTGTTTGACTACCTTTACTTTTACCTTACTTTACTTTTTTTTTATTTTGGATCTGTCTTTTCAAATTGAAAAGCAGCTAAACTATGGGCATTTATGTATATTTGATGTAAAAATAAATTTATGAAGAATTGTTATTCAGTTTATCAATAATAAAGTTATGTGCCAAAATGTCTAATGCTTTCAAGTTATAAATGTGAACTAAAGAAAAATAATAAATTCTTGGATAATATTAAATTCTTGAAGTTGAAAATTGCTAGCTACAATGGTTATTGAAATGAAAAAATAGAATATTAAACGGATTGGTCTTTAATTGTTTATGTTCAAATTGTCTTGTTTCGCTTGAAGTAGCATAATATAATTTTTATGTATTTTTCCAAGGAAATGTTGGTAAATATGTTCTTAATTTATTCCTTCAAGTCCATCCAAAGGTTGTCTAGAAGAGATCTTCTTGTGCGATAAGACCACCAATTTTGCATTAACAATCATTTAATTATCTTTTTTCTCAACTATACCAGAAGGAAGGTTATGTGTTTCGAGTGTGAAGTATGAAGGAAGGTTAGGTTAGGTTAGGGTGAGAGTGTCTTTAAAGACATAAGAGAAATTAAAATTCAATATAGAGACAACAAGACGCCATATTGTAAAAAAAATGTGAAATTCAAAGAATATTTCGTTCACCAAGTGGGGTATCAGGTCTTTGAAAAGCACTTTTAGGTTTGTTTAACAATTTTTCAATTCGAAAGATCAAAAACCCGACTGCAAAAAAAAGATGAAAACAAGTTGACCATTTCTATGCCGTCGGAGGCATTGACTTAAATTGAACTCCAAAGACCTATTCATCCAACTGCATGCGATTAGTCATCTTTATCCATCGTTTTTCGCAGTCAGTGTTATTTCTTTTTTTTTTTTATAATTTTGTATCTAAACATTGTGTTATTGGTGCATGATAAAGTGTAATATACTATACTACTAGTTCGGTGATATGAAGAAGTAGTGTAGGTTCAGCAAGTTTTAAGACTCACACAAGATAATATAAATATTCTATTCTACAGTACAGACACCATTCTAGTAAATTCAAAGTTGTAAAATTTAATTACAAGATTCCCAAAAAATTACAAATACATAGGTATGTGGACATTGTTGTATGCCACACATTTATAACTTTTTGTTGTTTTGTTATCACTTTATAAGCAAGAAATGTGTAACCATTTGTTTTCTCAAATATAATTAAAAACATTTATCATAGTTAAGTTATTATTTGATACTTAACACCATAATAATAGTAATATCATTATATTGTTCAATTATTGAAAGTATAACTACATCCTAAACTTACCAGCATTGAAGAAGAAGAAATGCGCCTTAATAGGGAGCAATTTCTTATTAACTTGCATCTTGGAGGGCAACATCTAGGACCTATAAAAAGGGAAATATTAGCTATCCAGCTCTTTAGGCACATTTCTTCAGAAAAAATATTTTTTTTAAAGCAATGAAATATATCGCATTTTGGAATTAATTGTATTGTTAGTTTATACCTAAGAGTATATTATTATTCCTTTTATAACAAACCTATTTCCAAACCAAGTGTAAGTAATAATAATAAGTAATAACTTGCAAATATTAAGTTTGGTCTTTGGAGAACTAACTAAAAACTAAACAACAATCAAAACTATAAGTTTGAAAAACTAAAAACTAAAGTAATCTAATTGATAGGCAGTATTTTAGTAAGTAGTTGTTTTTCATCAAGTACTACCTCTGCATCGCTACAGGCTGGGTACGACAAGGGCTGATGTTACAGACATCACATGTTCAGCTTAGTGTTTTTTTGAATATCTAAGGTAGGTACTGTACTGTTACCTGTTGCCAATGCAACAATAAACTTTCACTGAAGAAATAAGATTGGTACCAACTTACGTTTAATATTATTCTCAATTTTCACACTTGGTTCGAACTCGAAGCCTTGTAAATATTACGCGGCTTATAAAATTGATAGAGAAGTTATCTTGATAATGTTTAATCACAAAACTAAAACATGAGACTGTGACGCCCGAATAAGAAGTAAATGCTACATTTGAATCAAATATTTTGGTCACTCCACTGTTAAACTTATAAAAGCTACAAATAGTATCAATAAACTAGTAAAGTTGTACTTAGGCATGCACTTGCTTGCACTGTATCTACCTAACTGAGTGTACCACAGGTACATGAGGTACATCGTAGTCATCGTAATGTCATTGGCAATGACAACGACAAATGACAAATGTACATTGCTTTGATCACAGATTAAAATTGTAACTTTACAGTAGGTATACTGTACCTACCTACTGTAAAGTTACAAATTTAATCTATGGTTCTTGCTTTACAATTACGGTTTCCTAATACTATGATCTCTTTAAATTACGGTAATTAATTATTGTACTATCAGGGACTAATTAAGTCTTACGGTTTGTTTGTTAAACATAGCTTGTATGCGCGACAGCCTCAGAGGAAAGACAGGGTGGCGCCATAGTAACCACAGGGTAAATTAACGACCACTTGGACAACTTTTTACCTCGCCAACTGCACATATTGTTCAATTATTCTAAAAAGTTTTGTAACAACAATGAAAAATCCATACACATACCTATTATTAGTACCTATTAATTATAGACAAAGCGTGTTTACTATACCCATTCTCTATGCTAGCGCCATTTTGAAGGGTTTCTGAATATAGTGCTTAGAGTTGGACACTTTTTTGACGTGCCCCCATAATGAGTCACTTCTGCTTTCTTTTACACTCTATTACGAGTATTTTAACTGAGGTAAAATACAGTCCATGGACTGGAAGCTCTGGCCAAACTAACGCGGACAGCTTGCGGTGGCGGGCGCGGGAGCGGTGGTGGGCAATTATTGTTGGTGTAATTTGTATTGAGGTGACATGAGGTGTCCACACCAAGAATCTCTACGTCCACACCAACGCAGCCGACAGTTGCCCACGGCGATTATGCTCGCCCGATGCCCGCCATCGGGTCTTAAAGTATTAATATCAACATGTCAATACGATTTCGATTCGACGCTTCAGCAAGTAGTTTCTAGTGCTTTGTGAGTGTCAAAGAGTATAGCTATGTATAAGGCTATTATTACTAATAATAAAATATAACATTTATTATTGATATTATTTGTACTTGATAATTTATTTAATTAACATCTTTAAAAGATTCGATAAAAAATAACGGACACAAACAATGAATAATAGAAATATAAACTTTTTTTTAGTATTACTCCTACAGAATCTAACATTTTTTTTCAACATGGTGGTAGCCACCCTGACCGGTGATTGGATGCCTTGGTTTGAATGATGGACTTCCTGTCATCGCGCCCGCCACCGCGCCAGCCACTGTATACTCGTTTATACAGTGAGTGATACATAAACCTTTATTAAACATATTTGGTATATGTCTACGTATACCAAAAACTACAATGGTATCACTATATAATTATGTAACATTATGTAATTTATCCAATGACATTATATAACTAAAAAGAGGATTTTATCAAAATATTCATAAAACCATCGAAATTTTCGTACCAAAATGTAAACAGTGATAGATTTGTGTTATCGTCAATACGTAAACAATTTGGAAGACAAGATTACAAAGAATCCTAAGTTGTTTTGGTCATATATTATGAGTAAGCGCCGTAGAATTAGTTCCTATCCTGTATCAATAACCGATGGGACATTATCAACCTCTAACGAACCAGATATATGTGAAATGTTCGCTTCATATTTCGCGTTATTTAAACTTGTAATGATAATTCTAACATTGTAGGTAACTCTGTAAATGATGACAATAATACTTTTTTGGTGAACATGGATAGATACAGTTTGAGCATGGAAACTCCTGTAATGTTATAGACACACTATTGTCTAAATTAAAGAGATTGGACTGTAATAAATGCACCGGACCCGACGGTATCCCTCCAGCCTTTATATCTGCATGTGCTAACTATTTAGTTTTATCTCTAAGGTCGGACGTTTTCCTGTCGACTGGAAGGTTGCTAAAGTTGTACCCATTCATGAATGTGAAAACACTACCATGGTTAGTAACTACAGGCCCATTTCGGAACGTTCATCCTTTGCCAAAATATTTGAGTCACTGATGTGTGACATTCAAAATTACCTTGGTAAATATCTAAGTAATAGTCAGCACGGATTCATTAAGTCCAGATTAAACAGCAATAATTTAGTCGCTTTTTCTGAGACTGTTGTTGAGGCTGTGGACTTCAACAGATAATATGACGTCATTTACACGGACTTCAGTTAGGCGTTTGACCGGGTTTCACATAGAATACTTTTACAGAAGCTGTCCGCATACGGTATAATAGGCGCCTTACTGAAGTGGCTGCAATCCTACTTAAAAGGTCGTACTTTTTATGTGGTTCTTAATGGTTTTAGGTGTAACACTTGGAAAACTACTTCGTGGGCGTACCACAAGGCTCCCATTTGGGCCCGATACTGATTAACGCGTTCATAAATGATTTGCTAACATGTTTCCAATTCTCTGAGTTCTCTATGTATGCTGATGACTTGAAATTTGGGAAGATGATAGTATCAAATAGTGATACCGCATGTCTTCAAAATTTTTTAAATAGACTGGTTGAATGGTGCCATCGTAACAGTATGCTTCTGAATAGAAATAAGTGCATTCATGTAAAAATTACTAACTATTTCTCGAAAAATCCATCATAAAGAGGACGGTTACTTTATAGGCAGGGATAAAGTTCAGGTTGTGGAGCAATTAAGCGATCTGGGCGTATTGTATGTTTGATCAAAAGCTTACCTTTCTCCCTCACCTAGAAAGTATTATAAAAAACGCTTCTAGGATGTTGGGCTATAAAGTTAAAACTGAAAAGTCTTTCGGAATAATAAACCAATAATTATGCTTTATAATAGCTTGGTGAGAAGCATGTTGATATATTGCAGCGTAGTTTGGAGGTCACACTTTGCGACACATTTCCTTTGACTAGAACGAAGTCAGAAGAGGTGCATGTCGCACTTAGTACATAAGTCTAAGAATAGGAAAAAAGCATGATATCAAAATAAACTGTCGAAACTCAGAATGATTTTTCTATCTAGTCGAAGATAATTATTAGATTGCACTTTCATGTATAAAATTTAGACTGCCCAAAAATTTTGAGTAAGGTTAGTTACAGAGTGCCTGTTAAATAGATACCCTCGTAATCGCACCACCCCTCTGTATTCATCATGTCGTAGAACCGTACTCGGAGTGAACTCACCGTTTCCTAGACTTTGTAGGCTGGTGAATAAGTACTTATAGTGATCTTATTGATTTACATATTGACCTACTTAGCCAGTTCCGATCCCTAATATTTAAACATTTGTCTACACATCCTCAATCAAATTCGATATAATTTTTTTATCTATCTCATAATATAGCAATAGTGACCGTTTATAGTAACACATTAGGAAATGTTGTAATTACCTTTAATTGGTGGTTACTCTTAGTTTTGTATTATTTGTTATCTATATTGTGCATTTATTAGTGTAATCAGACGTTGGTAACTCTTGCTTAAATAAAATAATTACTACTTAACACGATTGTTGAAACAAGATGACCAATCTCATGTAGTCGGAGGCATTGAACTCCAAAGACCTCCGACGAATGCCTCCGACTGCATGATGATTATGTTTCCATCTTTCATGGCAGTAGGTAATTTTGTTGTATTTTTTCACAATTTTTTTTTCTTCATATAAACACAAATAAAATATTATTTATTCTTGGGAATCACAATTCGAACAATAAAATCTAATCAGCAAAAAATCTAAGTTTACTACTTACCTATTATAATTTAGAACAAACAGTTGACAAATTAGATCGGAATAACTGTAAATTGAATGAAACAAAAATGTGACTGTGTTATTTCAACAGCTAAAATAATTTTGTAATAAAATGTTACAGGTTTTCAATTGATTCTATACAAAAATAATGGCTGTGAGACATGAATCTTGTTGATTGGATTCCAGATAGATAGTTTATCTATTCTATATATACATTTCATAGCGTCAGGTGACTGAGTATATTCTCTGGGATCATGAACATTGCTGGGTGTAGTCTTGGCCTGTCTGATGGCAGAAGCCGTAGCGAATCAAATCGGGCTTTGTTTTTTCAACTCTGACTATATTATTCCTCTGTAGTCTCTGTAGGTATATTGTAATCCTCTGTTAGCGATAATAAAAAAACTTACGTTACATAATGTCTGTCATTTTAATTTTATGATATTGGCGGAGCGAAGTACCAACGCCTTTATTCTTACTCAAAATACTAGGTAAACTATGTTATGGTGTTACTTGTGTTGTTTTTTAGTATACTATCCACGCTGTGAATCTTTTAAATTAGGGCTAATTACACTTTTACCCAATTTACGAATAATAATAGGAATCTTAAATATTATGATGTTTAAAAAAAATGCCTCTAGTCTCGTGGTTCCAAGCGCGACTGTTACGCTAGAGGTCCTGGGTTCGTCCCCAGATCGAGTAAAGTGTTATTGGGTTTTTCTATGAAATTCTCAGTAGCAGCTCGGAGTCTTGATTTGTGCCCGGTTAATGACTATAGGCTCGCTCCCAATAAAATGGGGCCAAAAGATACCGGCGAACTGTAGATGTACATTAAATACGCCTCTGCCTAAGCCTTCGGGGAATACAGGCGTGATGGTACGTTATATTTAACTATTAATACGCACATGACTTCGAAAAGTCAGAGGTGCGTGCCTTGGATTCGTATTTGAGACTTTTGACTTAGCAGTCCAATGGTCATATCTCTAGAATAACAGTGCTCAGCATAGTTTGTTAAGCACTTGTTAAATAATTTAGTTAAGTTTCAATAACGCTTAGAATCATATTTGACATCAAAATATTTAATTTTCCATTAAAATACACAAGTGATTTAGGTACCTATGTTTTCTTAAGGGTTCGGCGGAGTTTGATTTTCCCACAAAAACGTAATACTGAAATAAATCGTTATCCAGACGATATTCTATCAAATTATGTTATTATTCGGATTTGGATACCGTTAATCTAGGTTCCTACGATACTATTTCGTCTACTACTACTTCATTGGCAATAAAAGACCGGAAAATCGTTCCAAACTTGGTAAAGTTATCAAAAATTGCATATGCTTACATTAGGATCGTAGGAACCTAGATTAACAGTATCTAAATCCGAATGATAACATAATTTGATAGAATATTGTCTGGATTACGATTTATTTCGGTATGACGTTTTTTTGGGCAATCACGCTCCGCGGGACCCTTAATTGCATATTGTAACATTAATTTATTATTAATTAGATGATTAATATGACCAAAAGATTGAGACTGATTTAAGAACAATTTTAAACCAAAACCAATAAACACCATGTACCTACCCCCCTTTTTATATTTTGTACACTAGGAATTAGGACCTAAATACATCGGAATAATCTTATTCCGCTTGTTTACTATTTCATGAAATTTTTAATAGTAAGCTTTTTGTTTTAATATTATAGAGTACCTATTCAATACAAAAGTTAAATAAATAAATATTCTGATAAAAATAGTGTAGGTACTCTTCAGAAAGCTACATTTTAATCTTTTGAGTTTTGGTGAAAATACTGCGGAAATAGGTACGTTTACCTTACACACAAGTGGGGCGAAAGTGTAGGTACACTCGACGTGGTAGGATGGGTTGTCTGTTACAAAAGCGTAGCATCGTAGCCATGACATTAACGCGCTACGTCGTAGCAACACTGCGATCTTTTTTTACTGGTACTGTACCGGTGCTGGATGTGGTTATAGAATAGTTTTGTAGCTATTCTTTTTTTTCATACATTCTTATAAGTAGGTATCTCTTTTCTTTTCTTGAGTTCGAGTTTGATACTAGTTATTTTTATTAGGTTTGACCTTAACGCATGCTATACAATTTAAAGGATATAAATGTTAGTGGAAGAATCTTTTGACAATCAGTCACAGTTTTAGGTGTATAAGGGGTTCGAGTAGGTGCAATAGATTTTACGTCCCGTAATTTGTTGCTTGACGGGTTCAATATCGTTGGGCGTCGGATTTATCCCTATGTGATATTTTTTTTTACAGTTTTTTTTTTGTTTTAGGTACTGAGATAATTTGGTGCATGTAAGAATTTATTTACTGCAGTGTTTTCGACCACGTGCTCTTTATATCGTGGGTCAGTAAGTTCAGTGACACCCGCCGTAAGTCAAGGGCAGTGTAGCTTCTCCCTTACGCCCCTCCCCCTTACGTCTTCTTACACCTGAGGTGAAACGAACGGCGACAGCTAGGTATTATTTAGTAGGTTTTTTATGAGTAACAAATATCAAATTAAATTTATATTATTTAGAAGTTGTTGCCTGCGGTTTCACTCAACGTATTAATGATCTTTCTTAGGGTGAAATACTTTCACAAATTTAATTAAACCTACAGAGTTACATTCGTATATTTATTCTTGTTTTTTTTATGTCTAGTTCCATAACCAATATTACATAAAGTAATCAAATTTTATGTTCCACGATCTAAGATCATGTATAAATCCGCACATAGGTACCTACATTTCCTATTTTTCTTTGAACGAAAAATTCAGGATCGAAAAGTTATGAATGAGTACCGTTCCGATAGTTATTTGATAAATTCTGGCGTACCATAAGGCTCGTACCTAGGCTGATTCATGGTCGCTTCTAATACTAACGAACTAACGAAGATTTATGTTTTTTTTCATGTACCAGCGAGTTTTCGGTGGAAAATTCTGAATTTAAATCTATATGCTAGAGTGGCGACTACTTTACATCTACTTCTGATCCAGATTATAATCTATTTCGTAAGATTTGGTTTGCCCCCGTCAAGAAAACCGTATTGGGTCAAAATTCGCTCATTTCTCGAATGTCAAAACTTAGTCTAGCCTAGTGATATGACCGATGGATTGCCTAGGTCTCGAGTTCAATCCAAGGCACGAATCTCTGACTTCTCAGAATAATGTGCGTATCAATATTTAATAATCACTCGGTTAAACAGTGAAGGAAAATATCGTGAGGAAACCTGCATGACTGAGAGATTTTCTCATCGGCGTGTGAAGTGTGCCGACCCGCAGTAGGATGGCGTGTTGGACTATACACACTACTATAACACCTCGCACTCTGAAAGGAGACTCGTGCTGAGCAGTAGGAGAATATATGGGTTGATGATGATAATAATACACAATGCGTCAGTAACTACCTAAGTATTTCAATTACGATGTCTTAAAAACACGTTCTGAAACAAAATTGATTTGTTTTTTACGTATACGTAAAAAAGTGGAACTGTACAATTATTTGGGACTAAATGTGACCTACCTATCAGTCTTTTAAAATACATGGTGGTATTGCCTCTAAGTGGTTATGCGATTAGCTCTGCCCTATTAAGCTGTATTTTTGTTCTAAGAACATTGTTGGCAATAAGTTGAAAAATTTTAGGACAAAGTTATTGCCTCGAGGTGTTCCAGTAGGTAAAGATGATTCAGCTGCACTGGTACTTGGCGGTGGCACTGGCCGCAGCCCGTATACCGACGCACTCGATAAAATATCAGAAAATCAATACAAAAGAAGTAGATAAGTATAATATTATTAAACAATCCTATTTTTATTAAATCGGGATTGTTTATGTGAACCAGAGGGTAAAGAGCTAGTCAAAACAAACATTACCTACACTCTATTTTTTAGGGTTCTGTGTTTCCAAAAGAAAAACCGGACAAGCGCGAGTCGGACTCGCCCACTGAGGGCTCCGTACAAATTTGTAGGTACATATTATTACTCGTATAATTAATTACAAATGTAAAGTTTTGACTGCCTTATTAGTCTAGTGGACCCCAGCGCGACTGCCACACTAGAGGTCCTGGGTTCGATCCCCAGGTCGAGCAAAGTGTTATTGAGTTTTTTTATGAAATTCTCAGTAGCAGCTCGGAGTCTGGATTTGTGCCCGGTGATTGGCTATAGGTTCGCCCCCTATAACATGGGACCTAAACATACCGGCGAACTGTGGGTTACATTAAGTACGCCTCTGCCTAACCCTTCGGGGAATACAGGCGTGATGGTATTTTATGTAAAATTTTCAGACGGTATTACTTGCCAAATTTAATAGTTCTAGGCCAACGGACAATCCTCTATAAATTTTGATTCCCTTGAGAATGTATAAATATACGTTTTTTGCGACATAAACGACCGTATCTTTTTTAACGTTAACTTAGAAGTTTGATTTTTTATAGCTTCAAGGGACTGTGGTTTTAATTTCGACTCGATACCTCCACGCGTTCCTGAGATAAAGGGTCTTGACAGACAGATGGACGGACGGCCGGACAACAAAGTGATAATATAAGGGTTCCGTATTTTCCGTTTGAGGTACGGAACCCTAAAAAAGGATCCATTATTAGTTCACTTTGTCGTCCGCCTCTGTCCCCTTACATTTTTTCTTCGTTCATTTTTTATTGATTCTTAGGTTTACAGTTCCTTAAAGCTGTAAAATAAAACTATGAAAACACCGCATCATAGTTTTGAAGTTCAGTAATGTTTGTTATTGATATTGGTGCAAGTAGCAAGTTTGTAAGGAACCCTCGGTGCGCGCATCTGACTCGCACTTGTCCGGCTATTTTTTTGATATACTACCATTACCCAGTCTATATAAATTAGAAATTTTGTGTTTTTGTGCGTAGACATCCACATTTATTTTGTAAGCATAACGATACTGTGACCAGATTACCTCATAATTATAGTCCTTTATATTACAAATATCGCCAGTTCTTGGAAATGGAGGCTTTTATTAATTGGGATTAGTCTATTTCCAAGAACTTTATTAATTTCTCTATTTCCAAGAACTGGCGATAATTGTATTAGGTACTAATTATTTATGTACTGCTTCATTGAATCGTGTTAGTGCCCCCGAGGCAGAGGAACAATAGATTTTGTATGTAATATGTTATTCGTTAGCAACTGCCTCATTAGCGTAGTGGTCCTGAGCGTAACTGCTACGCCAGAGGTCCTGGGTTTGATTCCCAGGTTTGATTCGAATAGTTTTATTGGGTTTTTCTATGAAATTCTCAGTAGCATCTCGGAGCTTGGAATTTGTGCCCGGATAATGGCAATAGGCTCGCCCCCTATAACATGGAAACAAAATATACCGGCGAACTGTGGGTGTACATTAAGTACGCTGCTGCCTAACCCTTCGGGGAATACAGGTGTGATGGTATATGTGTTACTCGACGGGTTAATATGTGGTGGGTACCTATGTACTTACCAGTTAGGTATATACATATACATAGTCTGTTGTGTAGGTAAGTTGACGTTCAGTTTCAGCGATTTCTATTATATTCCCAAAAAATAGCTTCGCAATTTTTACTGAATTATTTATATTGTTATTATTTATATTTATAATTATTGTGTTGTACCTATTTCGTGATGAATACCAATATTGGTAATGGTATATAATTTAAATTATAGGATTGCAAACTTCCAACGCTAATAAAAAATAAAGAGAACTCTAATTAAAAGTAAACAGTATTTACTGTTTACTTATATGGCATAAGTAGCAATGTTCACAGAAACAGTCGCAGCTGATCACCTCGATTTATTTCAGACTTGATTTGCAAAACCCTACTTTTTATAATGTACTGAGCTGAATTAGCTGAGCAAAGCTGAGCCTCCGGCATAGGTTGCAATGCCTTTTTTTTATCTTCTTTGTGTTTTTTAATTCTAAAAGTTTCATCGTAATCGGACGAATGGTTTAGGAACGCATATGCGACACAAATATACAAAGAAAGATTAATTTTTATTTTTATAAGTTCGCTATACCTGAAAGTAGTTTGTTCAGAATTGACTACTTTAACTACTGAATCGATTACAGTAGTTTTTAGTATATGTTAATTGTTAAAAAAAACTGAAATATGGCCCCCTGATCCATCAGTGGGTCGAGGTATGGAAAACTGAAACCTATTTGCACAAATCGTTATTGTGTGCGTGTGCGCATCGATATCATAGTCGTTGCGAGTACGATTGTGGTACGGCCACAAGTTTAATGTTTAGCAAAGGCTGAAAGTTTACGCAAAAGGAATAGCACTGCTTTCTGTCCGAAGTAGGGCGCATACACATCCATGCCGCGGCGACGACGTCCTGTTTATATATATCTAAGGGCACCTAAGAGTTGAATGGAGGCCTATTTTTGTAAAATACTTTATGCATAAAAGAAGAATATTAGGGAGGTAAGCGACGTGTCTCGCCGAACTTCGAAGTGATTGCTATGCGGCTCCTCCTTCCCGTGCCATTGGCGTTGGGCGGCACAGCTCGGCCAATGAGGCCGCGCTCAGCCCCACTCACAACCATTTCATATTACTAAGATTACGTTTTCCTTGATTAAGAAAAATGCCCATTTTTCAACAATTACGCCACAAATACGCGGTTACGATTGGACCAAGTAGAGTCACTGCGTGCTATTGCTGAATACGTTGGGAGTAGGGTAGTGAGAATTTTCCGATTTATCAGGAGCGTGTGATTTTGTGTGTAGAGTTAGAGTAATTAGCTACATATTCAGGTAAATGCTAAAGTGTGAGGACGCCTACACGGCGGCGGGCGTCGAGCTTTACATTGATGTGTTCGAAGTGCGAGATTCGTTGGGGTATTTGAGTCAGTCCGCTGCTCGGCCACGGCGCGCGTCACTCGCATCGCGCTCCGCTTGCGTCAACCGTCCGACGACCGAAAGCGAAACTGCGCCCGCCCGCCCTGAGTGCGTCTATGCTAATTTATAAAGTTATCAATTATTGTTTAAAAGTTAAAAGACTACATGTGGTTAATGAAAAATATAAAAGTTGAAAGTGAAAAATAAACTTATACTCGTAGAACTATTTTTCTAGTGATTTAACAAGGATGTTTACGATTCTGCAGACGTTAATATTATTATAAGGAGACTTTTGGATTTCAAGACGGCTGTAGCGAATTTACTTCTTCCTGAAATAGAAAAAGTGGGTGAGTAATAGAATTAACATTTGGAGAACATATCTACATACCAAACATATTTTTAAAACAAAAATCATTCTAAAATACTTTCAATTATCTCACTTAATAAACATTGAATACTATACTTCTATACCTATAGACTAATTATCTTCGTGTGTTCTTAGGTATCACAAAATGAATAAGTACCTACATCTCTAATAAGTAGTTTATAATTTATTGTGTAGGTACCAGAGTATCCTAATTTCGAAATCAGTAACTCGCGCATCTATATTATAATACCTTCCTAATCTAATAAGCGCGTAGGGGTAACATTCAATAAGCATATAAGTACCTACCTATTAAGTACCTAGGTATTGCAAAGCTGAAACTTTCCAGTGCAGTATCGCCTTTCCTGTGAGTAATGAAGAGTATTGTAGTCTAGATTAAAATGAATAGATTTAATCTTAACAAATAGGTATGTGAATGTCAGTAACATTAATATCAGATTTTAATCGGATAGATTCAACATGAATGTTGTTGCTAATAGGTATGAATCAACATTTTGCTAATTTTTAAACGTATATAAACTTTTTGAGCTCACTTTCAGAAGTAACGATTATTTAGCGTTAGCATGAAAAAATAAAATCTTTAATTGTGCAAACTTGCATACATATCAGTTCCTACATAAATATTATCAAATTAGCTCAGATGTTCAACGCATTCTACATAACAATGTCCGACAATTACAATGGTGTTAACTGGCGCAAAAATTTAATATTTTACCGACATGTGTGACAGAGACAATAATATAGGTAGGTATAAGCCTGATTTATCAAAAGCTTTTAACAAACTTTTATGAACACCTACTAAGTCTTTTGTTTGACTAACAAACTTGTAGGAAATATTTTTTCTCTAGCAAACTGGGAGGTATACTATAATTATTATTTTTCTAAATCGCCCTGGTTAAGCTAAAATAATTAGAAGTATCTTAACGCGGGTACGTAGGTACGTATTTAAGTAGAATAATTTATTCTAGATTAAAAAAAAACGCCTTATTCAAATACATGGCGCAATAACTTTATCATGTACATGTTATTGTCATTTTGTTCAAAATTTTGTGATCAGTTCTTGACCAAATTTATGGGACCATCTCTGAAGTATGACCTACCGATCAAAAAAAGAATCAACAAAATCGGTTCACAATTGACGGAGTAATCGCTTAACAAACATACAAAAAAAAACATACAGTCGAATTAAGAACCTCCTCTTTTTTTGAAGTCGGTTGAAAATAAATAAATTGGTTTCTAATTATTGAATTCCCAAGAATCTTTTAAGAAATCCGTTTTCTTATTTATTTACTTATCCTCTTGTATCTTTACGTATAAATTCGAGTACCTAGGTAACCTGTTTACAATATTATTAAACCTGCAGAGAAAAATGAAATCCATTAACAAACCCAATGATTTGGAAAATTATTCGGTGGGTACCTAAATGTTTTTTTAATGATATGGCATGAATTTTCTAAAGGCAGAAATATAATGGTTTCGCTAATTGAGGAGTAACAACAATCTACTTCCCTAATTTCTGCTTACTGGGTATCCGTCATAAATGTTAGATTACCGAAAAATATTGTTTTGCCCCAAATTTATAGTAAGTGTATACCTACTTCGTGGTAATTATAATAAAAATAGGTAATAATAATTCTAATATACCTATCCTATCTATCCTATTGAAAGTAATGTCGTTTATATGGTCTCAAGGTTTATTGTGCTGACTCTACAGTATTTTTGACATTTTTATTTTTAATTTATTTAACAAAATATTTATTACAAATGATAAAAATTATGAAATCTGCTAAACTGCTATGCAGTTTGTCGGCAGCAGCAATTAATTTAGCTATTCTTAGAACTAAGTAGGTACTTACATACTACATACCATACCATACTATTTATTTGGTAGAAACATTAATCAATTTCTTCATATCCCAACGACAACGACGGTCGGTGCATACTTCTACAATATGAACGAATATGATAATTAGTAAATAATTAATAAATTCAGTCGTATTTTACTATACAAATAAAGCTTTTGTCTTATAAAAACCATGATTGATATTTACATGACTATAAAATTCTCTACATTCAAATTACCTAGAATAACTAAAACAAAAATCTTAAAAGTATCTTCATCTTCATCTTAATATTAGATATTAAGTGCTCCTACAAAATCTTGTCGTAGCTAAGTTTTTGTTGTCTACAGTGGCCCGAAGTACCGATGGGTCGGGTCTCGATGGAGGCTGCGAAGACGACGTCTCGCGGCTGACTCCAGGCCTGCATCCAGAAACAACCTTCGACATGAACGATCTGCCCTCGAACACCTATACGTTGGACACACGCAGAATGCAATTATACTCGCACCCACACGTACATCCCACGGTGAGTCAATGCCTTTGTTTCAGGTAGTACCTGCGGTTGACATAAATCTGACACAAAAGGAACGTCATGTCGAGAATTTTCTCTCGATAACAGGACATAAACTTAGATCAGAAAAAGGAGTAGGTAGTTGTTTGCCCATGTGTCCGTGTACATGACGATAGAAGTAGGCATATGGAGTAACTCGTGACGTCTTTGATTTGATGTCTTGACGTGTATCGGTGAAATGAAAACAGCAAAAGGTCAAAAGTTCATTACTAATCTGCTTCCTTTATGGAAAACATTTTGCTTAGCGCCAGGAAACAAAATAATCCAACGTGTCGAATAAAATTACGATAAGAAAGGTCCAAACTAATATGAATCGTATAAAGTGAGGCCAAACAAATCCGTCTTTAAACCATAAAAACGTCAACAACAAAAACAAAAATATACGTTGAAAAGATGAAATGCATTGCAAGGCGCGAAAATAAGAATAATTTGAGGGTATAGCACCGGTCGGCCGGGCGTAGGGTTTCCACTCTGAAAGAGGCCATTCGACTCGCCTTCGTTCCTCTACCAGTTCACACGAGCAAATTCATTATTATTTCTGATACTTACTATTCAGTTAAATTCTTAACAAAAAGTTAAGTAAATAAGTAGGTACATTAATTTCACGAATTAAGCAAAGTAGATAATACGGGAATATTATATTGTAAACTATGGTAACTAATAATTACAGTATCATTAACAGTTATAAACATTTAGATGAATTGGTTTTCATAAAACTTACTATTTATTAATTATATAAACAATAAAACAGTTAATTTGTAAATAAATCATGTATTCTCCGGCAGTTAATTTATTTCAATAATATAATTACTTTCATAACAGCCAGTGTTGATTATGACGTTAAGCCGCCAGGCACTGCGCTATCACAAAACTGAACCCGTGTTATCAAAGATTGTCTTCGTCACCATTCGTTACATCACCGACCTTGTTTGTTTGACTTTTTCTTACCATTTTATCACTCAACGATTTTTTTCTTTCTATTGATTAAAAATTGTTTTCTACTAAAAATACCGAGGTAGGTACCTATGTATGTCTAAAATACTTACCTAAGACGTCCTATTATGTATTATATACCTAATACTCTTAGCATTTACTGGTAAGTTATCAACTATCACCCGAGTTGGTTTTGGCTGTACTTAGTAGTTGTTGTACTACATATTTTAAGATATTCATGACCTAATCAATAATCTTAACATACAAAGTAATACAACCTAGGTGTGGTGAGGATCAATCATAAATTTCGAGGCCTGGATTAATGGGGAAGAAATAAAGGTTTAAAACGTTTATATGTATAATGGCACAACTTTATGAAAATTAAAGTAGTTACGACCGAAGCAGAGTTTTATCAAAATGTCCCTGACATAAGTTCATCGCGAACCGAACAACAGATTGTCAATAAGATTCAGTAGGTATCATAATTATACTTGTGGCTTAGTGCTTGTAAAAAATTATTAAGAAACAAAATTATAGCCCTAGTCTAGTGCAGCACCCACAGACAAGGTCTACCTAATTTTATAAATGATTGTGAAAAGGTACCTATCTATTGATTCTTCTAACGTACCTACCTACATAAACATTTTGATGATGGGTGACGTTAATATTATCAGACCCTTTTTATTATGTAATGAAGAAAACATAATGATAAGAAATGATGTAAATAGGTATAAATAAATATAGTAGGTATACGATTATTGTCCGAATGAGTAGCGATATTTAATCCTGGCTCGATTGCACCGTGCACGTCAGAATCAATCGGAATATTTTATTATTCCCTATACTACTCTTTCTACTTCAAGTTTTGAATTTAGTCATGAACTATTTTTAAGTTAAGGCTCAGAAATTGGATTTATAAATTCCATTACAATGAACGCTTATGAAACAACAAAGTTCGTTGAACAAGCAGAATTCTTAAAATATGAATTTGAAACTTACGAGTAGGCACTAACTTGAGAGAATAATGACCGTGGTTAGGTATATGTAACATATTTCATGAGTTGTGAAGTGAACATAACGGCTGCGCCAGCGCAACCGGCGAGCGATGACGTTGATTCAGCTGCTTCGGCACGCGGCGACTCGAATGACTCCGCTGTAATTTGAGCGGAACCTGTGACAAATGTGAAAAGTATTACGTTTTTAAATTGCACCCGTGCGCTCTTGCCGCCGTTCAAAGTTCTTTCAATACGACCTATTCGAAACATGGACTAATAAATTAATTTCGTAATTGCATTTCATTCATGTTCATAAAGGCTGTGGATGATTGTATGTTATGTTATTACATAACATACTATCACGCCTATATTTCCAGAAGGGTTAGGCAGAGTTGTTCTAATGTAGGTATACCCTTAGTTTGTCAGTATATTTAGGGCCTATACAATAGGGGGCGCGTCTATTGCCATTAACCTGGCTCAATCCAAACTCCGAGTTGTTACCGAGATTTTCATAGAAAAGCCCAATAACACTGCTCGATCTGAAAATCGAACCCAAGACCTCAAGGAATGTCATTAGTTTAGTGGTCCCAATCGCGCTTGGGAGTTGTCATTTGACTTATTTTGATAATACTTATTAATAAGTAGCTACACCGCAAATCATGGAAATATAATTACCAACCAGTTACATAGATAATTATACAATATTTAACTACTATTAAGTACTTATATGATGAACTCCTAGATACAAAAACGATTAACTTTTTGCAAAAGTTAGAAACTATTTTCCAACAACTGCATAAACCTAATAGCAGTAAAATATCTTAAGGTCAACTTCGAATATGAAGTATGATAACGACATGAGAAAACCTAAGGAAGGTGATTTGTTTTTTTCAACAATGGTACATGGGTCTACGGTGAAGGAAAACATCGTGACGAAACCTGCATGCCTGACAGATTTTCTTCACGGCGTGTGAAGTCTGCCAACCCACATTAGGCTAGCGTGGTGGAATATAGTAGACTATATTCCACCACGCTAGCCTAATGTGGGTCCCTCTCATTCTGTGAGGAGACCCGTGCCCAGCAGTGGGACAATATAATGGGTTGATTATACATGGGTCCAATAGTTTTTAATATTTTTTTTTACTTTCAGTGTCGCAATTGACCCCAATTAAATAAAGCGTAATAGTAAATAAATGATGCCAATGTTAAATTGGTGACGAAATGAAGATTGACCGTTTAACTGCTTAGCTGTCATTATTATGAATTTTGCTAACACAACGGAAACTATTATTCCGTATGAACGTGTGAATCAATCTAACATCCTATTGTCAATTTTTACAGTTTTTTCAATAGAAAATATTGCGTACCTTTAGATATCGAGCGAAGCAATCAATATTAATTAATAATTATATTATTGCTTTTTATAACGCATCTAGGTAATGCGATTCTCAACGTGTGTGAAACGTGTCTCAGTACTACAGAAAACGTATTTCTATGTTTCTAGAAAAAAAAAAACATTTTATATAGCTACGAGGCCTGTAGACAGTTGCTACTTAGCCTTTAAGATTGACTTAATGTTTTTAAAGTAGAAATTATTAGGTACATACACAAACACCGTAACAACTACCGGTAGGCGGTATCCCAATAGCTCATTAATTGCGGTTCGTGTCACCATATAAGAATAATGGTGCAGATTCATCCTTTAGAGTTATGTAACGCATCTATAATTGACATATTTTCAGAAAAATGAGTCAATTCGTTCATAAAATTGCAATTTCAACATTCGTTTTCATAAAATTGACTCAATTTTATGAAAACCAATGTAACTATAATTATCATAAAACTTTAAAACAAATATAGTTATATATTTTTCTAAAAATCACGCACCATGTGCCACACATCACTCAGGCCATACAAATATTTGGTCAGTGCGGGGATCCAACGCGCGACCCGTAGCGCAGCAGCCGGTTGTTTTACCACTGCAATAATTGAGCCGTTGGATATTGGGAGGGGAGGGGGATTTAATTACATAGAAGAAGTGTGTTTCTAAGACGAGATAGAGTTTGTTTCGGCGTTATTAAATCAGCTTACTAATAGTCGCAACTTGACATGAAGTATCACTTGAAGATAATCTCTATTTAAATAAAACTCAAAGGTGACTGACTGACTGACATAGTGATGTATCAACGCACAGCCCAAACCACTGGAGGGATCGGGCTGAAATTTGGCATGCAGGTAGATGTTATGACGTAGGCATCCGCTAAGAAAGGATTTTGATAAATTCTACCCCCAAGGGGGGATATAAAATAGGGGATGAAAGTTGATATGGAACAAAGTAACTATTCCACGCGGACGAAGTCGTGGGCAAAAAGCTAGTAAAAAACATAGATGATATATAGGTGAGGAATACATTTTGACAGAAAAGTACAGAAAATATGATGTAACTACTTAGGAACTACAAAAGTACTACTATTTATTTCAAAAGAAATTTCTCCCAACAGTGATCAAACAAATTATTAAAACAAAAAAAACAGAGCAGACACTGTGCTCTGTTTTTTTTATATATAAAATTGTATAGGTAGGAGCATTATTTGTCGCTGTAGTTCTCCACTATTGAATCTGTTAGTAGGTATATAGATATTTTTATAAATATATGTGTATATTAGTATGTAGGTATGTATATGTGCTATTCTATAATAGAAAGAAACATTTTCACCAATTGGAGTTTGGTATTGCGGTACCTATTTGGACGGTCCATACTGGTTCGGTGTAGTTAAGAGTCCGGCGGGCCGAATTTCTCTTACAAATTTAATTTTAAAATAAATCGTAATTCAAACATAATTTAATCAAATTCTGTTATTATTTGGATCGGATAACATTAATCTAGGTTCCTATTTTACCATTTCGTTCAAAATACTTCACTGGAAATAAATGTAAGCGAATGCAATTTTTGATAACTTTACCAAGTTTGGAACAATTTTTCGGTCTTTTATTTCCAGTGAAGTAGTAGACGAAATAGTATCGTAGAAATCTAGATTTACGGTCTAAATCCGAACACTAACATAATTTGATAGAATATTATCTGGAATACGATTTATTTCGGTATTACTTTTTTGTGGGCAATTCAAGCTCCGCCGGACCCTTAGTATCTTATTTTCAAAGAAAGTCATTTTCTACCAGTGAGGATCAGTTCTACTGAGATGATAATTGATATTATCAAATTCCCTTTTTTGTAAAAAAAATATTTACAGTTAAGTATATTAACACTAGGTAAGTAAGTATATACGGACAGAGCAAGACTTCCAGTTGCTTTGCGGATCGGAGCCGGTACATCTCAGCTCGATTGGAAATCTGTTTTTATTTTATATATAGCCTGTATGTAGGTCTTAAATATTTTCCACGTTACTTTTTTTATGTAGCACTACTTCACTGCTTTTCTCCAGTTCTATAGAAAAACATCCAGGTCATTTCACCATCGCCTTGGTGGTGTACCACTTTGGTTACCAGCCAATAAAAACGGTTCAATAAAACCGCACAGATGTCTGCCCAGAGGTCGGAGTTTTAGAGACCAGTACATAGTTCCATATAGGCTGATGATGATGATGATGATGATAGTTCCGAGCTCGTTTAGTTAATTTAGTACAAAGTATACAGTGCTTCGGAGTCCGTTAACAGACCTTCAGTTTCGACTTCGGAATTTTCAACTTCAAGTCAACTAAAAATGCATTTCAGATAAATAATTATACTAGGGAATATGCATAAGATTGGAATGTGTGTAAAATATTTTTATTTGTAATAATTATTGCTAAAGAATGATGTCCATGCCATAATTTTTTTACATTATCGCTTTTCCAGCAAGATTTTAATTATTTAAAAGTAGAAAAAGTCCGCGGCAAATTTAACAGATCAAATCGGAACTTACGACAAAGTCTACGTTGTGACGCTCTCATGACGTCACTGTAAACATTTAGTTTTTTAATTACTAGGTATAAAATTGATTTCAGATCTCTCCCATGTTCAAATTAGTAAACTTAAAAATATAGTTAATTGATTGGATAAAACGATCAATAAATTTTAAAAACGATAAAACTGTATTACTTTAAACGCGGTCAATATGGCGGCGTTTATATCTCCTGTATCTGATTGCAGTTTTGAATATTTTTTTTTTATGATGAAATATTAATATTGTTGTAAAAATATAATAAAATACATGGATATTCCCTATGGTATAAATTTTAAGTTTGCATCCGTCACTATTTCGTATTTAGAAACAAAGTTAAACATCTGAAATTAATAAATAACGATATACTTATAACTACCTACAGTCCTATATTACATATTTTTTAAAACTTTACTGTAATGTGTGATAACAAAAATGTTATTTAAAGAGTTGAGTCGTATATTAATCTCAACGCGGGCGTGCACACTGCACAGGTCACATTGTGTTAAGAAAACGCAGAGCTAGTCGAAGTGCACGTGCAACAGAATGTTCTGTGTTTGTGCATTTATTCAGTGATCGTGGGTGGGCCTGTACTACTTTTTTACATATGTATATTTTACTCGAGCGTCAACTTTCATTCGAAACACACCTCCAACCGAGATTGGATCTTAAATAAGGGATGTAAAGAACTAAATGAGCTGATAAAGCTAAAAAGTAGCTTATCGGAAATATTGCTAAGCCATACAGCTAATTCGGTCGTGTACAACATACAATGGACCTATTTCACGTACCAATTAACTTTGTAGCACTTTTGTTTTTATTTGGCTTGTATCGAATGTCTTTTACAGATAGTTTTGCTCTCACTCGCTTACAAGTTGAGAGGGGCATAAAAGTCATAGTTATAACAGAGGTACTACAAAATTATGACACGCCGACTGTTGTAATTTTATTATTTAAATAAAAAGCTAGTTTGCCCGCAACTTTGTCTGCGTGGACTTCAGGATTGGGTTCGACCTGGATAAAAAGTAGCCTATGTATTATTCCAGACTATAATCTATCTCTGTGCCATATTTCATCCTGATCCGTTCAGCCGTTCTGGTGTGAAAGAGTAAAAAACATCCATACATCCAATGAACTATCTTCTTGTGTTTTTTTTGCATTTTCTATGCTAAGATTATAAAGTTATTTTAGTGAAGGAAAAATTCAATCGCGGGCAGGATTCGAACCTGCGTCTTCTGGTTGGATACACCAGACGCTCTGACCTCTAAGCCACCGCGAACCCCACCCGTCTGATTGAAATTTTGCCTTCACATTCTGAATACGTCATAAGGTGATGTTTGCGACATCTATGAAAAGCAATTTACCTTGCTTCTCAAACGACACGAATTACTTTACAGTTAGTTCAATGTTGTATGATGCTACCTTACCATTTAACTATCTTTTTGTGTTTTTTTTTTTGCATTTTCCCTTTATAATCTTAGCATGAAAATTCATATTTTGGCTTCCGTTGCTGTAATAAAGACCCCTCATATTAGTTTTTCTTTTATATCTAGGTATAATGTCCAGACATCGGCCTGATGCAATTTTATTATAGTACTAGCTTTTGCCAGCGACTTCGTCCGCGTGGAATAGTTACTTTGTTCCCTAGTTCTTCGCCCGCGGTTTGACCTGCGTTGCCCCGTCCTTAAGGGTTGTAGCGTGATGTTTTATAGCTTGAAACCTTTCTCATGAATCACTCATTTTCCCAACATTTCCCTTCACTGCTCTGCTCCTATTGATCGTAGCGTGATGAAAAGTATACTATAACCTGCCCAGGAGTATGAAGAACAGTTGTACCAAGTTTCGTTGAAATCCGTCGAGTGGTTTTTGTTTCTATAACGAACATACAGACAGACAGACAGACAAAAATTTTACTGATTGCATTTTTGGCGTCAGTATCGATCACTAATCACCCGCTGATAGTTATTTTGGAAATATATTTCATGTACAGAATTGACCTCTCTACAGATTTATTATAAGTATAGATAGATCAATAAAGTAAAACTATGTTGAAATAAATGAATTCAATATCTTCATGTAGTCCCTTAGTCTTGTTCCCTAGACATTTTAGAAGTTCGATTTTCCACATTACGTTGTCTACCAATTAATTTCATCCAATAGTTCATGTCTCCGTCAGTTATTAGTAGGAGTCCGGAAAAAACCAAAGGGAGCTAAACATTATTAAAGTTCTTCATTACCATAAGCTTTCTTACTACAGACACGTTATATAACTCAAATTTAAAGGTACGAAGAAATTTAATACCTAGAGTCTAATTTGCATAAATTCGTCTAATATCAATACTTAGGTACGCATTCATCTAAGTCTGTTACGTAAATGTAAGTTATTCCTTAAATGAACTAAGTAACTGAAACGGAATATGAAAAAAAAAACCGCCAAGTGCGAGTCGGACTCGGGCACGAAGCGTTCCGTACCATTATCTATAAAAAAGGCAAAAAAAATATTGTGTGGGAGCCCCATTAAATATTTATTTTATTCTGTTTTTTAATATTTGTTGTTATAGCGGCAACAAAAATCATCATCATCATCTGTGAAAATTTCAACTGTCTAACTATCACGGTTCATGAGATACAGCCTGGTGACAGACGGACAGACAGCGGAGTCTTAGTAATAGGGTCCCGTTTTATCCTTTGTGTACGGAACCCTAAAAAGCCAATACCAAGTTCTTGGAATAACGCTATCTCAATAAATAAAAGTGCGGCCTACATTCGCTCGAGTAACGTAATATAACTAATTACCGAATGATACAAGCTCGATCGGATTCCCGCTTTTCTTAGAATTTACTATCTATCACATCGTGGAAATCTTCATGAATTTCTAGGAAACAGGACTAATACGTACGCTTAATCTACACATAAAACTGCTTATTACAGACGTAAACAAACAGTTTTTTTCATTGATCATATCAGTGTCGCGTCAGATTATTTGTAACTATCCGTACTAGAAAATAGGTAAAAATGTAGGGAACTGTCTGAAATAGTATTTTGAAAAAGTACCATAGTCCTTACATCAATAACTAATTATAGATTAATTGAAGAGTGAAAAATATCTAATATCATCCTTTTTAGTCCTAATAACTAATTTTGAGTCCATAGACCATATTTTGAAATTAATTTTGTTTGTCGCCAACTAAAAATTATTAAGACACTAGTAATCCATAATCCAATAAAAAATATTGATTGCAATTATATTTCTAGTTTCTGATTAATACGTGGACAAATACAAACAAAATACATACATACCCTTACGATATTATGACGACATTGTGGGTTCGATCCCCACACGGAGCAAGTATTTGTATGATCTACAGGTAGTTGTTCCGGGTCTGGGCGTTTGTGTACGTGAGAATTTGTGTTTGTAAACGCATCCACGATACAGGAGAAAATCCTAGTGTGGGGCAACGTTTTTTTAAAACAAAAAAAAAATTGGCAAATCTGTTATAGAACCCAGTTAGATTAACATATAGGAATATTGTGAAATTATAACTATATGTATATCATGCACACGGGTCGAATTGATAACATCCTTTTCTTAAGGTTCCGTTCCTCAAAAGGAAAATAAGGAATCCTTATAGGATCACTTCAATGTCCGTCCGTCCGCCTGTCTGTAATGACCGTTTTCCCAGGAAGGCGTGGAGGGCATCGAGGTATCAAGTTGAAATGAATAACAAAGGGCTTTTTAAGTCCTTTAAAGCTGTAAAAAATGATTAAGACACGCATTATAAATAAAGCGAATTACTTATGCCTTATACTTCGACACTCGCAAATAAATCAAACCTATAGGGTAGTTACTTCTCGTTGTCCTAGAATCATGAACCTTGGCAAAATTTTTATAGCACAAGTAGGTAAAGGAAAATGTCTGACACACAAAATCTCACCCTTCTTAGGAACGTGTGGTACCTCCACACGTTCCATGTTCCGTTCCAAGTGGAAATTAATAAAAAAAATCTACAGTCCCTTAAAGTTGTAAAAAACTCAAGCTTCGATGTTAATGCGACTCGCAAGTAAATCAAAACATAGTTACTTGCCGTTGACCTAGAATCATGAGCTAGGTCTCACGGTACAAGTAAAAGGAAAATCCCAAAATCTAAATTTTGTAGATATAACACATTAAAATATTTTTTGTGATTACAACCTTACGTTTGCTGTTCAGGAAATGACCGCGACTTATTTAAGAAAACATTTGTAAACTACAACGTTAAATTTGTCCTTCAATCCCCCTTTAGACTTATCTTTTCGTTAGAGCAATATTCGGTGCATTGAGGCTTTCATAACTTAAGAACTTCAGTAGGTAATGTTAATGATATTGGCGCAAATAGTAAGTTTTCACGCAAGCCTTGGTGCGCGAGCTAGACTCGTACTTGTGTGGTTTTTTATTTTGGAGTCAGTTTGAAATACTTTTTACATATTTCATTTAGGTAGGTTATATTTTATATGAGGTATTCAGTTATGTATATCTTTTTTAATGAAAGCAAATTATTGTTACATACCTTTAAGTAGTATGGCATGTCGGTTGAACAGCTATCGGTTTCTTAATTTGACTTATCATTCGTATGATGATTCGTATTCCTAATAATCGCACATTACACTATCAATAATTATTAATTAAAATTGCGTCATTTAATGAATAAACAAAAAAAATGGGATTTTACTATAAAAAGTTGATCGTTAACAAATACTAACTTATACAACATTTACATTATATTGGCTTCTGCGCCACCTGTTGAGAATCAGATCCTCTAAGGAACAAATATTTGTATGAGCTACAGGTAGTTGTTCCTGGGCTGGGTGTTTATTTATGTGAGAATTTGTGTTTGTAAACGCATTCACGATAGGTATCTTCAGGAAAATCCTAGTATGGGGCAACGCTCTGTAAAGGAAAGCATTGTCAGCATATGTATTTAAAGAAAATCAATCTTTAGTAAAATGTTTATTCGAAGTACGTTCAAAATTCAATATTTTATGTGGTCAGAAATATGTAAATTAAGTTAAGAATGAATTCTCCCCCGATATTCGATGTATGGGAGTGGACGTGATGTACGTGGAGTAAAAATACATTTTTTGGTTAAAATAATCAGGGTCCTAAACGTTTACCGAAATTCTCTATTCTGGTTGTATCATAAAAATCATTACCCTTTCTTTTTTGTAGTCGGGTCGTATCACTGATCTCTATGCTACCTACTAGACCTATAGAGTATTATAGAGTATTATACATAGTGGTCAGGGGGTCATATGGACTGCCCTCTCATCTCTGTAGGTCGGTGTCACTGATCTCTATATTTCTCTATGCTATTAGAATATACCTGGATACTCGTATACCTGGATATACCATTGAGTTTTGATAGCTTTGCTCTGAGGGATATACTATAGAGGTCGGTCGTCAGTGTACCTATACTATACTACACTCGGGGATGGTATTTTTTAATTAAGAAGGTTTTATTTTAATAATTTATTATTGAGGACGCACTAGCTGGTTGGACAATTCAATTTTGAAAAATGAACACCGAATGAATGAAAAAATTAAACTCTACTTTTAAATTTCGAATTATTGTCATCATGGCATTTTGCGTGGTAATCAATTTAATTTTAATTTAAAAAATTGGTCTAAGCATTCATAATTCATAAGATTTTGTGTACATAAGTAGACAAATAAAACATTATAATAATTTTATTACAAACTACGTTCAAAAGGAGGTACCTAGTGTATTTTCAAGTGTTTCACATGTATGACCGTCAAATGCGTGGCTTCATTGGCATATTATTTTCTCTATTGTTGTTTCAACAATATTTTTTTCTTTCGTGATGTGGTTAAATAAACATGAACGCCATTGGGTCCTGTCGTTTTGTGATGATAAGTCCTATGTGTTATTCGCTACGTTGTTGATATTTTCATGGTGACTATAAATTTCTTTTAAAAAGTGTGTAGTCAAAAGTCCACTGCTAGAAGTTATTGAAATAAAAAAGTACCGAAGATAAGCTTTTTGAGGTTTAGTCCTGCGTTGAGTCTTATCAATAATAAGATGATTGCATAGGATGGTAAGAGAGTCGCCTTAGGGGATTCATGTCTACAATTTGTACTAGATACTTTTTTTTTACAAAACAGATAAAAAGTTGCGGTTGAAACATTGTTCAATAATAAAAGTCTTTTAATTGAAGTAGAAATGTTCGATTTGGTATTTCATTTATTTTTCAAGACCAGCGTATTTAATCATCGATTACTAGATATCTGAGTTGCCTTAGGGGATTTATCTCTACAATTTGTATTAGATACTTTTTTACACACACATAAGTTATGGTTGAAACATCAGTCTTTTAGTTATAGTAGTTAATGTTCGATTTGGTATTTTATTTATTTTTTAAGACCAGCGTCTTCAACCAGTAGTTTTCCTAGGTAGGAAAACTCTTGAAAAACTATGAAAAAAATGAAAGAATACCAAGTTGTGGATTTGAGGTATAATTTGGTATAAGTACTTACTTTTACAAGTGTAAAAGTAAGTTGAACTCTAGTAACAGTCTTTTCCAATTTATCCACATAAGGTTATTTACGTACCAGGTACCTATTTAGTATTACAATTGGTGGTAGTAATAAAGTGTAAGGTGTGTGTATTTTATTCAAACATGTAATTTTGCGATTCAATTCAATGAATATTGTAGAATTACGAAGACCTAGACCTATTTTTTTTTTAAGGTTCCGTACCTCTAAAGGAAAAAAACGGAACCTTTATAGGATCACTGTAATCCGTCCGTCCGTATGTCTGTGAAGACCCTTTGAATGAAATGAAATTAAAACAATATACGCAAGTCTACAGTCTCTTGAAGATGTGAAATCCTTCAAAAAATAAAATCAAACAGTTAACGTAAAAAAAGATACGGCCGGCTATGCCGGAAAAAAAATATATTTCGACACTCAAGGGTATCAACATTTATAGGGTAGTTTCCATTGACCTAGAACAATGAAATTTGGCAAGTAATACTGTTTGATACTATAAGTATAGGGAAAAATCTGAAAACTATACATTTGTAATTAATTATAATACGTACGGAACCCTTGGTAGGCGAGTCCGACTCGCGCTTGTACGGTTTCTTTCTTATTTACCGTAAATTATATTTTCCTTTCACAAAGCATAAATTTGCAATGATCATATTATTTTTATTATTTTTAATTATTTATTTTATGCACACAACAAAACGATGAGAAAATAAACAACTAAGGACTATTAAGTACAAAGGTATATTTTTTTAATTAAAATAATATTTTGTTAAATAACGTAAATGGTGTTATTACCTATAACACCATTTTTTTTCAAACGGATGGTCATCTTCCTTTAATGAAATGTACTTAATCTTTCAATAAAAGTTTTGGGAATAATAGGAGATGTCAAGTATGTTATTTTTTGTAGACTCGAGGTTTACGTTCACGGAGCCATGTATAGTAACTTACCAAAGTGTTTTATTTATAGCTAAATGTTATTAGGGAATGTCTCTATAACTATTAGGCTTATCAAAAGTTGTAGGCAATAAATTGTACTATCTTAGGTGCATGAAATTCTAATTAGTTCTCGTCCTCTTAACATAGTGCCAGAGTAACCTAACTATGTAATTGATTCGATCACCGAAAAGGTAGATACGTAGGTAGATATCAGACTGGAAAACACTAGTAAAAAATAAATTATGTCTAATTAGGTAACCTACGTGTTCCATTTTCGGGTGGAAAATCCTAATGGATTGCCTTGACACCTAGAAGAGTGAAAGGGTATACATATCGGATTCATACCAACTGAAAACGGCAGCAGCCGTGACATTCACGATGACTATGAGAGGCTGTAACCTCGTCGCCCGCTAACTACTTAAAGGTGCGCGATGTGTTTTATTTCCCCCCCGGCATTCAGTGTCTCTCCACCAAGTTCGGTTACGCTGTAAAGATTTCCTAAATCAACACCCCAGGTTCATCATAAAAAACACTTGTACTACAAAAGTTTAAACATCTGTTTAATGAAGACTGCTTTTAGATTTATTTCATGATTCTTGTTATGGATAGCCTTTTGTTGTTTTTTTAATATACTTAAAGAATTCACTTCGTCAATCCGCTTGTCCTTCGTGATGGAGAGATATTTAGGGGTAGAATTTTTTAATCGAATTGGAGGCCAAGTTTTGCATAATTTGATTATATTCGGATATCTTTGCGTTTTTCATGAATAAGTAGATAAGGTATGTTCTTCGTTGACATGTAAATCATAACGAGTATTAGGTACTACGCTGATTACTCGGCCAAACATGTGACGTAGGTTTGTCTTACACTTTGCATTATTCATGTGACCGTAGGTATTGCAAAAAATGAACTGACATTGCACACTTACTAGGTATATTCTTTGGCTTATCACGTGAATTTAAATCATTTCTACTAGACTGTTCATTTAATAAATAATAAATTATAAAGATCCATAATTTTTGTTAGTAACAGACAGAACTTAATACTATCTAATGTTAGTAATAAATGTGATCTTATTTACAATTATTGCGAACATCACTCGACAAAACATCTAAGCGATCAGTCTTCGCACAAATTGCTTTAGTATAGGAGATATATATTTAATGATAATTTTGTTGGTTTATCAAATTTTCTCTAAAAATCTTCTAAAAAGATGACAGGCGGACCTTTTACTAAATGCTGATTATATTTAGCGCGTCTTTTATTTGGGTAAATGTGAAATGTTTTCCTCTAATAAACGAGAGATGTAATGGCTAGTAAAATTACTATAAAGTTCATTATGTGGGTTACATACACTTCTTACCTAAAATTTTACAAAATACTTATTAACTGTAAGCTGTATATTTTCCATGAAATACCTAATATATTATTATGGTTCATAGTAGCTTAGAAGGATTATTCTGTACCAGTGTATCAGATATTATTCTGTATCTCTACTTCATGGTGTGTCCTGCTCTGACATGAATACAAATCTGTAAATACAAGTACTTCATTACTCCGGTCCGATCTGATTCCTAGAAAATACTAGTTGTAAGAATTTCGATCCTTCTAAAAATGCTGGCCATATTTGTACAGTTTTGCAAGGCCTGAACGTCGTTCATTTCGAATTATATTCTTATTTCAATCGCTGTCTACTTCTATCTGATACATTCGAAGACTCGAAAATATAAAGCATTTTTATTGGTAAAATGATGTGCATCGCGCGTCCATTGGTTAAATGGTCTAAGCCTCATATTGTGTTTTCTTTATTTTGTAAGATAGATAAAAATACGTGGTTCCATTTAAATGGACTTGCATTCTTCAAATGTAAGTATTGCCTAGGTTATTCCTAAATAAGTATCTAGATGAATTCTAAAAAAAATGCAAATAATATTAATTCAATCTCTAGTAATTGGATCATTAGGTATTTCTACGGTGTTCAAATACCAACAAATTTAGAGTTGATCAGCAAGGTCTTATAAGTGTTGGGAAACTGATTAACCTTAAATCAAAATAATTGTCATATTCGAAAATTATTTTATCATATAATGATAAGATGGAATTCTAGTAATGCGGCCCGTTTTTGAGATTGTGGGCTTGGAAACGCCCATTAATTACTGTGCTATTTTCGTTTAATCCCACCCTGCGATCCACTGTGTCCTCTCGTCACTACGTCGAAGCAAGCGGATATTTAATTGAAATAAATAATAAATGAATTTCTATGAAACTTCTGTAAATCCTAATCATTCATCGGATATAATAGAACAGTTAGTAACGGTCTAGGTAACGCGTAGTTACTTAAAGCGTTATGTGGTGGTACATTGTACCTACCTTATAAGACTGTGTATAGTGGTTTGAATGCAATATATGAATGCAACTGATTATACCAAATAGAATTTTTGATTAATCTCACTAGAAATAACCATATTATACATATACATATGTACAGTTTTAAGGGGTTTAATGTTCTGACCTAAATATCTTTGAAAAATTACGCTTTTTGGGTGGTTGGCCAGCCCTGATAATAATAACTTTTTTTTTCCGTTTTCGTTATCTTTTCCGAAGAAAAAACCAACAATTCATCAGGATTTTTCCACTCTTACGCCGTATTTTACGGTGTATTACACACCGTAAAATATGGGAAAAATTATAAGTATGAAAGATAACTTCAATCAAACAAAACAATATTACATTTAATTGATTGATTCACATTTTCTGTGACTTGTACTTATTAACTTACCTGAAAATTATCAAATAACCGTTATGACTTCCCATTATTAAGTCTGTTAATTGTTGGTGATGAAACTGATGTAGCTGGTAACTGCTAACTGATGTCTTAATAACTTCACTATTTCAAGGCCTGCATCATTTGCCATAATTGAAATTATCTGCAATAACTACCAATTTAATAATCTTGAATTCATTTAGATATACTTGTCACAAAACAAAACATAACGGGAGGATATTTAAGTAAGTACGTATTACCTAGATTGAACCACTTACAGGATCATATTGTCACATTCATATCGATTTGGTTTGAGTTTCTTACAAATATTTTTCCTTGGCAAAAATTGCATGCTACTGAAATAAATTAAGTGCCTATTTAATTTGAATGCAGAAGAACACCAAACAAAATCGTATAAAAATATACATACATGCAAAATATGCATACATGTACATAACAAAATCTCTAAATGGATTATGTTTTTGAAGCAAGAAGTGAAGGATTCGGTTATGTAAAAAATAAGGGTTATTATCTTTTGCGTAGGTAACCATCAAACACTAATGGAGACATTCATTTTAGATTGACAGAAGAAAAAAAGTGTTACCAATATTGGTATATTGGTAATACTTACATCGTTTTATAATTGGTCATAGATTTTGATATTGAGTCAACAGAAATCATGATATTATTAATTAAGATAAATAATTGTAAGATTTCCCAAACAGGATACAATCAATTTGTGATCATGTTGGTAAAATAATAACAGAGCATTGACAAAATATTTGGTTGACATCCAGCCAAGATTTTTTGTCTTAAAACACTGAACACTTAATAAATGTCTTTTTGATAGTGCTCGTAATGTAAAAGTTGGGTCGATAAAAATTTCTTATGCAATAAAACCTCTCTCTCGGTACGCAATAGTTTTATGCTCGAGTAATTATTAGATATATAGGATAAAAAGCCATTGGCCTGGTAAAAACTTTCATTCCTTGACCAATATTTCTTTATATAGTAACAAGAAAAATGGCCTGCCAGTGGAGATCTCGCATTTATGTTCCAATTCTAATTTTTTGGTACAGGAATTTTTCTCGAGTGTCACGATGCAGCAAATAAATATTGGTCGTGAATTGGAGAAATGAATCGATCTCGCTCTAATATAGATGATTCCGAAATTTTATCTCTTTCACCCTAATAGCCGGCTGACAAACATGTATCAGCGGTTAATAGGTGCGCTCACGCAGCTGTTGCGAACAAATCAGCTCGGATATAGCTGACACTGTCAAAAAGCTAACGCCTTGGCGCATATTAAAGGCGACGTGCGACACGAAAATATGTATCTATCAATAGTTGTACAATATATCAATTAATATAATTACATTAAAATAAAGATTTAGTAAAGTTAATAAATTTGTAACGTGGTATAAAAATTAACCAAAATTAAATTTTTAGATAACAACTTGTTTTGGATTTATTAAAAATTAAATCTAAACGTGGCGACTATACCTGGAAATACCTCAATTATGGCAGGGAAGTACTTTTGAATCTATTTAAAAAAAAACGGTGTTTTAAGTCTCAATTTTCGTTAGTTCATATTACAGAGTTTTTGCCTGAATATGCCTTGATTTTGCCGTTATTAATGTTCACGTTTCAAATGGTTGTATGTCCGAAAATCCGATATGAATACGATCCACAAATGGCGAGTCACGCTATTTACTCATAGCTTGTACCAGCACGTAACAAGCAAAGACATTACGAGGAGGGTCGACTCGTTCATTCAAGATCGGGGAAAGCATCTTACGTATTTAAAAATAGATATCGTACAGTATTTATTGGCCTTCTCTTCGGGATTCGATTTAATATTAAGATTAGAAAAATATAGTACGCACGTGTTTATGCGATGGATGCTGATTTGTGCGTGGACATTAGTATTTTCAAAAGATTTTAAAGGATATTTCTATAAAGCTAAATTTGACAGGAGAAAATCCTAGTGTGTTATGCAACGTTAAATTTTTAAACTAAAAAACACTTCATCATAATAAATATGTATATTCCGTTATTAGTGTTCACATATATTATTTCGAAGAGTCATTTGGCATTTACGTCGTATTTTCTACTTTCTAATACTTCTTACTATTTAATATTTGATTTCACCCGGCAATAGCAGCAAATTAATTATTACCCTGTATATACAAGATGAAATGGCGCACATTGGGGGAGGCCAACATCCAGCAGTGGACTAGTTTAAGCGAATGATAATGGTGTATACAAGATAACAAAATTTAGAATATGAACGGGGCAAAAGAAGTATCTACTTATTCAAGAATGATTTTTCAGTTTATAAATGTTGTTAATTTGTTTATAGTTTTTTGAGTTACTAAACGGTATCTTTCATTAGGAGCTGTCAATACATGCGGTGTCCACACACGAGCTGCTGAAGCCCAAAGATGAACCCTCATATTCATTGGCAGCTTCAACGAACCTTTGCTCGGTCAGCTTACACCATTCAGGTCAGTAATAATCTATATTAAACTAGCTGTTGCCTACAGTTTCACTCACGTCCCAAAAAGATTAACATATTATAATTCCGATTTTATCACGATGAAACACGCACCTGATTTTAAGTTAGACTTCTAGCAATTCATTGGTGAAAACTGCATTAAATTCCATGCAGTATTTTTTGTATGATGAGCATACAAACGGACAGACAAAAATTTAAATAAAAATTATTTAGCCCATTATTAGTTTTTCTTTAACATCTAAAACGTACAGACATAGGCTTGGTACAATTTTATTATTGGTAGGTATAGATTATTCGATTTTGTCAATCAACATTTATCCTTACGTACGTAAGACACATTTAAGTAATGGGATGTACGCAAGACCTGTTCCGTAATTGTGTAACAAAAATACAGAATTCCACCTTAAGAAAATCGTATAGGCATTCTGATAAAATATAAAATGAAATGAGTACCTACATTATTATTTGAACTCAACATTTCTTTTTCGTTCACTCACAATCACAATGTACCTACTTACCTAATCCTTAAATATGACAGTGATTAGGTCATCGACTATGTAGGTAGGTATACTAAGTTCAAGTATAAATGTTCTTATTTTATGTTATGAGTCTACTTGCACGGTTCCAAAAAGTTGATTCTATGGACAAGAATCTGGTAAGAAACTCCATAAACACTATTCTATTAGGCTTCATATTGCAATAACAGCCTCCGTCACCTTTTCATCACCGCACCACCCGCCTCAGGAGTAGGGCCTATCCTCACATTCTGGAGACCTGGGTCTCTAAGAATGTTAGAGCGTCGCGTTTTCTCCCGCGCACCTCCACGATTTGGAATGGTCTTTCTCCTGAGGTGTTCCCACTGCGCTATGACATGGGGATCTTCAAACGGCGCGTATACCGGGCTCTTAAGGGCCGGCAACGCATCAGCAACTCCTCTAGTGTTGCAGGTGTCCATGGGCGACGATGACTATTTACCATCAGGTGGCTCGTCTGCTTGATTGCCGACGTCTAAATATAAAAAAAAACAAGATGTGCGAGGACAGCTCAGGTTAATGTCGTAATTAAGACGAAGTAGAAATCAATAATTGAGAGTTATTAAGTAAATGAGGCGCGTTCTGTAATGACAAACTATATACAGAATCCAGCAGCGGAAAAGTTAAAATCATTCTAAAAATTGTAGGTGAAAGAATACAGACCGTCACTAGATTTTTTGTTGTAATAAGATGATAATTAAGTAGGTACTAACTTATACACGTCAACAACACCAGTAGTAGAATGAATGATATAGGTATGACGAAATGAACAAATTTTTAATGTTGATTTTTATCAGCCTTAGTTACTGAGATGAAATGATATTTATTTATTTCTGTAAATAGATCTCTCAAGGATACTTTTAAATGTCTTTTTTTTTAAGTACTAGATGGTGTTTTGGAATTTCCTAGCTGACGACCTCTGAGAAGAAACACCGAAACAAATTCGGAGAATCATGCTCTCTTTTGAATTCCAGACATAATAGTATAAGAATATGTGAGTATACAATGCAGGGCAGTGTCTGAAATGACCTTTTGAAGAAAGATCCATAGCGGCTTTGAGTAGACCAGTCCCATCCGACGGCACGCATTGCATCAGACATTGTGTAGCTCGACCATATTATAGGGAGCTCAACAATCCGTCACACGATGATACCAGGTGGGCAGAGCATTTGTGTAGGCCATATAAAAAATCTCGAAGCCACCAGACAATTAAAACTTAAAAGACGTAATATATCTAGCCTACATCGTACTCACATTTACATAAAATCCTTTTAACATTAATTCAATTGCATTATTTATAGAATTTAAGTGTAAAATTTGCCGATAATGTCGTTAATGTCATTTTGTATCACAAGATATCGGGGTCAACAGTTTTACTATTTTGAAACTAACTGTTAGGTAGTCATTTTACGAATTTGGTGTATGCATGCAATCCCCTGTTCTTTGAAGATGGTGAAAAAGTTCTTGTTCTGTGGTCAACTTCGGTGCCAAAATTAGCATTATCGTATTAATTCCTGTCCCATTTTTTCATTGTCCCACTGTGCGGGACAATGACAGGCTCTATGATTCTCCTGTAGTATTTTTGTGCGTTTCTGGTCTCTTTCTTATCCAAACTTGCTCGGTTCATCCGCCAATACGAATTCCCCACCGACAACATGATCCTTCCACCTTGATTCCGGTGAAGGTCTTGTATGTGTCGGAGACGGCTAATCCTGTCAGGAGTTCTCTAACACGTGTTCTGCGTGAGTCAGGGTGAAATCCAAAACGAGACTCGTTAGTAAATAACACAATTGCCCTTTGTTGATCAGATTACATTAAATGTTCCCGACCCCAAGCAAGTTGTATTTTGCGATTGCAGTGACGAAGAGCTGAAAGACATGACTATCTGCGAGTATGTAGATAGACTTCATGTAACCTTCGTTGCACAAAATCAGTTAATATAAAAAAAGCTAATAGTTACGCCCTTTTTACTGAAAGTCCACAGAAAATCAATAACACATAATTTGATTTTCGTAGCTCAACATATTTGGCAAGATCACTTATTTTTAAAGATTTTTTATTTTTTAAACTAACAATGAGAATATAATATTAAATAAAAAAATTAAAGAATCCCCCGACACAAAAATCTTTAAGGAAAAAAAAGGAAATAATCTAAATATTGGCCCTTTATATTTTATAAGTAGAATATTTTAATCCAAGCATCGTTGTGTCGGGGGACCGGTCATGTGCTCGTCAAAGCGCATCGTTTGAGCCCAAACACAACGTAGATGCCGTACACCGTCCAGGAGTTCTCTGAGGGTTGGGTATGCTGCTGAATTTTAAATATCATCGAAAAGTGACAAGAATTCACATTTCGAATCAATCAGACTTGTGGTGTGAAGTTGTTGATATCTATCTCTTCATCAAGAAAATAAGTGATGATCTTTAAACGGTTGAGCAGATTTTTTTGAAACATAGCTACGAACATTCGAATAACATACCTTTCAAAAAAAATTAAAATCGGTTCCCTCGATCAGGTGCTACGATTCAAACATATACACAAATAGAAACATCTATACTTTTTCTTAGGGGATTAAAAGAGCTATTAATGCCTTTACAAATGCTCGCCATAATAGAAATATACTAACTATTAAAATACTAACTATACTAAATAAAAAGTAATAACTATAATAGTGAAGTCTTCCCAAAATAAGATATTTTTGTCACGTGCCAATAAAAAGTATGTTAGATGGAATAGCTAGAACTAACGGCTGTCAGTGATTTATCTCTTAATCACAGAATATAATGTTGATACTAATATATTGGAATTGTTTATTCACAGTTGCGTATTTGCGACCCATTCCCAAACAGGAAGAGTCCAAGCTACATGTATTTATGGACACTTCCGTTTTTATGACATCAATTAGAGTAAAACAAAGGGATTGTGATTTGATACCTTGCCTTAAGGCTACACACCCGATATCCATGCGGCAGTAAACGAACCGGAAATGATATTATTTTAATTGGTAGCGTTAGAAGGTAATTATCTTTAATGAGCTGAGTAAAGTAAACAGCGAAAACTACGTTCATGATTCATATAGACTGAATAAAGAGAAAGATGTCCGTTTGGTGACCCTGTCACGTAAGAGACAAAATTAAAGTTATTCGGGATTGTGGTCTAGTTTTGTAGGATGAACGCGTGAAGTTTAATTTTTGTTTGGTTATTGATAAAACAATTTAGCCTAAGAGATAAGGGTTTGTAATAAATGAAATAAAAGTTTGGTAAATTTCTTATGGAAATTATGCTTCCTTTTATTGTCTCTTGCCTCGCAAAAATGCCTATCTTTCTTTTCATCAAATTGCGCGGAAAGCGTTGCAGTTCTCGAATCAGTTGGCATTACAAGGTTTGGCGTGTCTACGGTCAAAGGGTACTTAATATTATTAATAGCGGACATCCTATCTGCCTGCTTCTTTACTTTATCCATAATCGATTGTTGCCGGGATATGAAAACTGCAGTTTTAGGATCTAATCACCATATATGGTAAAACCTGTGTTATTGAAAACATAAAATGAAAACATACCACCACGCCTTTATGTCCGAAAGGTTAAGTTTACTGGTAGAGGTATGTTTTAAGTGATATTGCCACTAACTAGGCAAAAATCCAAACTCCGTTTTTTACGAGGTGTTCCTACTGAAAACTATAGAAAATGTCAATAACACTGTTCGACATGGGAATCGAATCCTTGCTTAACATGAAGCATAATGCTAATTATAAATTATAATTATTACTATTACTGCACGAACTTACTACTTACGTGTAGATGTAGACTAACCGGCTACGGCTGTGACTTACGTTGTACGGTTGTACCACTTCAAACGTTTGCTGTGTTGGTATGAACTTAGGAATATTTAATTTACGACCCCGACCAGTATTGTTCATTCAGAACGGTCTCGAGTTGATTGGCGATATTAAAAGTGTCAAGCGCCCGCTGCCGGAAATTCATTGATAGATTTAATCGCCTTGCACTGAAATAACGTACGACGCAGTAGGATTTGATTTGAGGAGTAAATTGCTTAGTCATTAATGCCGTCCGGTCGACGCAGCTCTCCGCACTAAAAACGCGTGCTATTTTCAGGGAGTTAACAAAGATCCTTGAAGTTTGAAATTAAAATCGACTTACGTCAGTATGCAATCGCTTATAGCAGCAGTAGACAATGTTAACCAAAATGTTAAGATCAGACGTTCCTATCGTAATTTTATTTTCCGCACTATCAGCTACAAATACCTAGACAGTAGGCTAGCGTGATGGACTATAGCCGAACCCCTCTCACTCTGAGAGGAGATCCGTGCCCCGCAGTGGGACAATATATGGGTTGGTGATGATGATTGAGGCATTTTTTTTTTATATTCCCTACCAAGTGTGTTGTTTTCACTTTCATTTTATTGTATTTGTAGCTAAGTAAAAAAAGTCTTTCTCCATGAATTTTATTTTAAGAACTATAATATCGCCACGTAGAAATATAAAAGAAGCATTTGTCGGACCCTCAGCAGCAATTTTTTGCTTTGTTTGCAAAAACATGGGCTGCCAAAGTAATGCATTAAGCAACATACAGCTGCGATGAAAATACTACAAGGAATGTGGGTTACAAGAATGATCAGGCTAAGGCGTGACTACATATAAAGGACAAAGCCAACTTAAAAGAGGCGCCAGTTACTGAAAATTATGCAGTAACCGGTACGGTATTTATATGAACATTTATGTTGCTTTAGATTGAAGAACTTGGTACCAGGGAGGCTATAATAAGCATATGAATGTAGAGATTAGATATGTAGAGAGTCTTGAGATGAATACATTGTGTAAACGATAATCTATGGTTGCAAAGGAAGTGTACATACAACGCATACATACTGCGCTGACTCCAAGTAAATTGGAACGAGGACAGAATAATGATGATTACATAGAAGCTGAAAAAATATTTTTGTAAATGGCTGCTGTGTTGAATATTTTGTAGAAGTGAATACTAAATACCCTTTTCCGTAACAATAAAATTGTAAAAGTTATTGGATAAACGAAAAATATATTTTGCGTATTTATTGACAAATGATAATAGATGCCATGCCCGTTGTACCTTCAATAGAATCGATTTTCTTGGTTGGCCATAGAAGTATAATAGTTTAGTTACATAATGACACGTCATACTTAAGTGTTCATGTTTATAATACGTGGGTAGGTACAAAATATGTTTACATTATAATCACAGCCCTCTGTTCCTTGCTTATACTCTATGAGATCATTGTGTTACAACTGGCATAAGCTCGTGTTGATATGTAGGTAGATATCATATGTAGGTACAGTATTCAACTACTCACATATAAGGATTGTCTCACTATTATAGCCGATATTCCAATAGATCCGATTAGATTGGCTTCTAATTTCACATCTCAATATCTAAATTATTTAGTCTGACCAGAAAATTATAATGTTAATCTGGGCAACATTATACATGCTTTGATCTCAAAGAAGGCTGCTGATTTTTCTGGGGTCAGCTAAGAATATTATAAGTTGGTGTTTTCAGTAGTCTAAAACCATGAATTTATTAACCTAATAATCAGGGCCCAAAGTTTATATTTTATTTTGTCAAAATTAAAAATCATCATTCAATGACTTCAGAGTTGAATTTTTGTCTACATATTCTGTGAGTTTTTATATAATTGGACGACTGTTCTGATACAGCTAAAGCAGATGACTTCAGAGTTTAATTTTTGTCTACATATTCAGTGAGTTTTTATATAATTGGACGACTATTCTGATACAGCTAAAGCAGATTGGGGCCCCAGGTTGTATTCCTCATAATGTTCAGTAATTGGGTTGCGGATATCTGTTGTCAGTTCATGTAAGATACCAATGCAACCGCATCAGAAGCCCACCGTAGTCGTAGGGAATAATCTAGACTGGTGATGACGGCTGCCTTCGGACTTCCAAATATATAGGTATCAGAATAAATAGAGCGTTTAGGGTAAATATTAAAACCAGGTTCAATTGAGTTATTACCTAACATAGTCTTCTAACGATTAGAAACAAAAATGTAGGTAAAAGTATTAAAAGCACGGTTTAATTGTAGCGCAATATCAATTAGTTCTGGACCAGAGTTTTCCGCATTCATTACAAACACGTCTCAGAACATCGTCCAAGTATTGGCTGAGTAAGTACTGGTACCAGCTATCACCATTCTGAGTTGCGATTTAAAGTTTTTTTGGGTTCTATGTATTACTATATCAAGTGCAAGTTACCTAGGCGATCAGATTAATTTCGTTGTTAGGTCACCACATTAAGATTGTTTGTAGGCACGCATTTTGTGATGATTTACGCAACAGCCGCAAAATGTTTATGATATATTTCTTGTATAGATAATAAAAAAGCTGTATATCTATAACAAGTTTTTTTTATTTAATTGAATGTAACTATGCATAAGATAAGTGTCGATGACTTGTTGCCGACCTGAGTACAAAAGAGAGCGCATTTTACAGAAACATTGACTCTAATGAAGAATGCAAAAGACGTCCTGTCGTGAAACGAGTTGTTAAGCTTCCTAGATTCAATGATGCTGCTTGCGTCAACTGGGATTAGTGAAAGCCGATATGGTACTTTCTTCAAAATGCCATTACAGACATTGCCTTGCATATTATTGTAAATCACGTACGTATTTGTCACTAACTTGGCAGGACTTTAAGATTTGTTGAGTTTGCTTCGGTGGTTCTTCTCAGAGGTCATCAGTTGGGAAATGCCATCGCCATTTAGTAAAAAAAATGTAAAATGTTTTACATTGCACAGACTTGCAAGATAAAATATTATTTATGAATATTATTAAAAATAAATATTATTTTATCATTTAAAGAATCGGTATGTGAAGAGGGATATTGTCATTAACAAGAATATTAGTAATGTGCGACCCACATTGCTAGTAAGCTTTTAAAAAGAAAAAAATATATCATAAATATTGTGAAATATACATAAATACATTAAAAATGCGGATAAAACAAAACTGCTCTACCGATTATAAATTATACTCGGACTATGTTAAAAATAAGAGAAATTAATATCATTTCACAGGATTGGTAAGTAAATATGAGATTATACAGGGTGTAATTTAATAGATGCGACAAATATAAATATAATTAGGATTTTTGTGTAACAAATAAAATTTAGAAGATGTAATTATGGAAAATAATTATACTTTGTTTATTAATGTAGAGTTTGGTAAGACGATGCCAAGCTCTACAATACAGTGCGCTTCAACTGCTACTTTTCTCGTGAATAGAAAAAAATAGGTAATAAATTGATAGTAGTCGTCTGGTAGAAAATGCCTAAGGCATTAAGACCGCCTTTGTACACATTTTTGTACATAAAGTATAAAATAAATAAATAAATAAATAGTAAGTGCAAAGCGTTAATACTTTACGTAGTAACTATCTGCATAATGAATTGATTATTTTGGATTTAGCTCGAAATTATTTGTTATTTTTTAGTTAAATACTGGCAACTCATGCCTACCTGAAGACGATAGCTTAGTTTGCACCATCACCACAGAGTATAAAACAAAGTCGCTGTCTGTCCGTCCCTATGTATGCTTAAATCTCTAAAACTACGCAACGGATTTTGATGCGGTTTTCTTTAATAGATAGAATGATTAAAGAGGAAGGTTTTAAGCTATTAAACATTACGTTACAACTCTTAGGAACGGGGCAGCGCGGGTGAAACCGCGCGCGGGTCGCTAAAAAAAAGGCCTAAGATAAAAGATAAGATTCCCTTACAATTTAGATCATCGATGTTAACTTTTAAAATGGTTATTGAACCTCCTGTTTGAATTTATCGCATGTTATCAAAGTCATACTGTAGACAATTATGCAGCCTAGCCAAGGAACCGGCTCCCTGACATTTTTTTAACCACAGCAAACTATTTTTACTTCTATGTACTACGAAAAAGTCTTTACATTAATAAGCTCATTTTTTTCTAATACGAGTAATCTATACATGTATGTTTAATCAAGGCTTTCCTCTGAACTTAACTATTGGCAGCCCTATCCCAAGGCATTGATTGTGATCGTAAAGTAGCCCGCATCGAATCCAGTACAAATATGAGCGTGTACTTCTGGCTTTTATGTGTCGCGTTGAGCCACCTTTAACACAGTTTACACCTAAATCGATTAGACATCGAGAGAAATTGATTAGGCTTGTGCTGATAATTCATTTACGATTCGGGCTTTATCATTGCAATTCTTGCGTTTCAAGCTGCACAAAATGTACCTATTGAATAACAGATTTTTGTGGGTCTGTTGGCGATTACAAATTGTAACTCTTGTTCAATTTAATTATCTTTCATGTTTTTACAATGACGGTTTTAAATTATAAAAATCAGCTTACAAATTGTATGCGGGGATTAAAGTTACAGTGATTTTTCTGCTATTTCACCTCTAGTCTCATTATTATTGTACGATTAACGTTTCATTCTACAAAAAATCTAAGTAGCAAACGTAGATTGTACTACTACAAAAAACATCGATTCGTGATTAACTCAAAGTAGCTTATCTGAAAGAACGACATCGCTCGGTATCTAGCGGCCGCGGGCGCACACCGATCTCTTCGAGCCCCTGACGTCAGCTCGGGTCGCGTCCCCTTAACCTCGGCGCTCTTGTTGCAAACTGTTCATAATTCAATCCAATTACAATAAAAATATGATAGGCGCCCATTATTTTACAATGCTTTTGTATGTAAAGACGTACCAAGAAAAACATTTCACATGGGTATGTTTTTTTCAATATCGCTTTTAAATGGCGTGAACACGGCAATATAATCCATATTACGAGTAAGTGTTGTTTGTTACAAAGTAATATAGAAATAAAACATTGATAAGTAATTAAAATATAATGCGCGCAAATAGTTGTAAGAATTTATTTTACTGCTTACACTGGGTGTTTAATAAGAGTGTTGCTCATGTAGATTGTAGTGTAGTTACTTAAGAAGTGTTCATGGTGTTATCTAACTATAACACCGATCGCCCGTCATCGGGGTGTTACTGCGGCCCACAATGCGTGCGCGCACCTTACCTAGAACCTTACGTTATTAAACTTTATTGTTTGAGAGAACAATTACCTTTTGTACGAGTTGGGTATCGACGCCATTATCAGTAGACGCGTTAAGTAACGCCGGAGGCTCGAGTTCTACTATTTAGCGTAAGTCGCAAAAGGCTACGATTACCACCTTTTTAATATGTCTTTGTTTGCTTTTCTTTGAAAACATAAGCTGTACTGAAAAAAGATTTTTTAAGTAATAACTCTTCAAAGACCTAAACTAAATAGTGTTTTCCCGTGAACCTTGTGGGGATATCCCAAAGTGGGATATAGGTATTATTTTCGTTCGGTACTATAGAATTTGATTGCAAATTGAAAAAAGATCTTAAATATTCGGAGATACTCTTAAAAATGTCGTAAAGATAACTCAATAGTACAAATTACCAAAATGTGTTAGTTTACAAATGAAACTTGCGTTATTTACAAACAATGTCGAAACTTTTTTAACAATTCTAAACATCTTACAGAGATTAATGACTGTTTACGTTTTATTTTTAATTTAACCCTAATTCTTTTTTCATGGTAACCAGGTGTTTGATAATAATGGCCCGAAGGTTTTTCACCCCAAAGAGTCAGATAGGTTGCTAATTGAAGGAAAAGATTATGTTTCTTACCTCTTGCCCTCTAGGTATATATGGCAAATGGACCGACAGTGGTACCTATGTTACATTTTCTGTTACAACTTTTTATAATACTAAAGTGATTCAGTTTTGGGACAGAAGATTTATTATATTCGTTAATTATTGTTATTATTAAAATTCCTAGAATTGAATTCAGTATCTGCAAAAAATATGCACATTATACCTAGGGCATATTCTCCAGATTATTTTTTAAGTTACCTAGCTTAGTTTTTCCATGAAAAGTATACTATTAGGTATAGTCAAGCTGCCACGAATTCATGAACTATTTTTTTAATTAGGTACTTAAATCGAAAGCGAACTCAAAACACGAAAAGCAAAACATAATAAAACTCATACCATCACGCCTGTGCATCCCCAGTGTTACGCAGAGGTGTACTAAGGTACACCAACGGTTCGTTGGTATGTTTAGGTCCAGGTATGTTTTATTCTTTTTCAGTAAGGTAAATCACTTGAAACCTGCAACACTAATTCATTAAAATTATTTCTAGACAGTCAATACTTTATTTAGAACATATTTTTAAATCTATGTTTTAAGCAATATGTTTCAAATTATACTGCCGTATAGTAGGTATGTTTTCTGTACCTACCTACTTACAACGAGACAACCAATCCGGGAGGATTTTAATAAAAGGTAGGGGGTGGTGTTTTGAAAGAAAATCTCAAATATTTGCTTGTTTAGATTTAGAAAAAGTCCGGACTAATTATTGCGTCGTATATGGTTTACCATTCTTAGGTTCTGAATCTCGCGGGCATTTCGGAAGGGTTGGGATTTCTAGTCACGTTACAGTAAAAATGTAGTGCGTACATAATCTTTCTAAGAAATTAATAACATGAGATAACAGTGTCCTGAGGTTATATAGTATTATTACCTATGACCGGAATTATTAACTTATTTTTCATGTATTTTTGTGAATACCTAAACTATACTGAAATAAGACTGATGGTTTAAAAAAGTTAATGTAGGTAATTAAGTACCTACCTAAATCTTCTGGCCATAATTTAACAAAAGTTAAAATCGTACTGCTACTGTGGTAATAGTAATTTGTAGAAGAACTATTTTAAGTAAACCTTAAAATTAGGGTCCATATTTTGTTATTATTGCTCGTAAGAGTAACGCCAGCAATAGTGACGACATTCTGCGGTCATTGTTTTTGTTAGTTTCGCGAATATAATAAGATTTCAACAGAAAGTGTTGACAATAAAGAAAATAACTTCCGCCTATGGGTGGCGGTAATCGCTTACCAACAGGCGATCCGTATCCTCTTTTGCCCCCTATCCCATAAAAAAGTGAAAAGTAATAATAATTTCAGATGATCCTATTTAAGTATTTTCATTGGGTAAAGTTTTTAATTTTTGATACAAGTTATTTTAGAAAAGCGAAAAATGCTGCTCGTACACCTACTCAATCCTAGTCCTAGAAATAGACCAACACTGGCGCAGACCTATAATGAGTAGATAGTTGTAATGGAAGTTATGCTTAGTCATCATTTTCCTAGCCTTTACCCAGCTATGTTGGGGTCGGCTTACAGTCTAACCAGCGAAGGGACTGCCACCAGACTTCCGCTACCCCATTTTTAGGCTTATCGATATCCGGAGGATAGACTGTCATGTTTTTTTGGCTTCCGGCTATCAGTAACTATTGTCATAATGTTACCGATAGCCGGAATATATAAACTCTAAGATCAGTTCTACAATTTTTCTGAACTTCCAGGGTTTTAAGTTTCCCAAAGTTGAAATACTGATGAAAAATTGTGGCGTTAATTATTAATCAAAAATCAGATTAGTGTCTACTATAAATATGTTTAGTTTAACGATCATGAGTGTATGACAATCGGTTCCCTAATTTTTATAGAGTTTTGAGTTATAAAAAAAAATAAGTAAAATAATACTTTTCCTCCTAGCAGCTTATAACCGCTTAGTGTATGATTACAGATTTTTTAGCAAAGACATCTTACTACCTCGTAGCGTTAAAACTCTGTATCTTTGCATTGCATCAGTGTAGTAATTGCACTCAGTGCAACTTCATGAATTATTGAACTGAAACTAGAATGAGACGAATCTTTTTTTATGATTAATAAATTTGTAACGTTTGATTTACGTGTCTTTTCACTAAAAATATGTCTCATATGAACAAAATAATATGGGGAAAATTTATCCATACTTGTTTTAAAAGTAGCGATGTGTACCTATAGTAATTTTCAATCACTTTTCATAATAATTTCAGATTTTCAAAAACTTCAGGTAATACTCGTATATCAAACCACTTTTGCAGCTTAATGCTCTTTTCTATGCAATTTTCAACTTTGAGCCTTAAATTTTTTTATGATTTAATAATCGATAGGTATCTAATATAAGTATAGTACTGGACAAAAGCAGCTCAAACGGTAACATTTCTCAGGGATCAAAAAATAAAAAGGAGAAACGAATTAAAAAGCGAATTAACTCTTCGTACCTTAAGTTAAAATAGTTTATATATAAAATAGTTTATATAATAGTTAATATAAAATAGTTTATATAATACTTTACTCATTTACTCGCTCGCTGGCACCCTGCAATATCTTTTTGATTCTACTCATTCTTCGTCTTTATTATCTACTACGGAAACAGGATCTTTATTCTCCATTCGGCGGGGCAATCGTGTCTTACATTTATGTTGTTCCATTCAAAAGTGGTTTTTGGACTAGAAAAAAGTTCTGACGGTAGTTGCGTTTCTTTCCTTTTATGTTTAACTCATCTTCGAAACTTTGAAAATAATAAACTCCACAACTTTATTCTCATAGGTTGAATGTTCTGATATCTGCTCCATAATTTTTTTTATTGCAATTTAACTAATTTTTGTAGTTCATGGTTCTACAATCATTATACTAAAGCTAATTTATTGCGAAAGTAACTCTTGTCTATGTTTGTTACATTCACGCCCAAGTCGGAATACCTACCTACCTACTAATTTTGATGAATTTTGGCATATACATATAGAGATAGACCTTGTAGAAGGACATTTACAGGAGGCTATTTTTGTCTCAAAAATTCTTTGCAAGTGAGACCGCGGGCAAGAACTAGTTTCTGATACATGTAAAAATTGTTTGCATTTTATGAGAGTATACAAGAAAGGAATACCTAAGGGTACTTATACCTATTTAAAGTAGGTTTAATTTTTTAACCGACTAATTTATAACATCTGTTTTTATGTAGAGCTTAACATATACTCCTACAAAACTCGTAGGTCAAGACAAATATTATGATTAATATAAAGAGTGGACAACAGAAAAAGGCAAGAAAAAAGCATCATCTATCAATATTATGCAATTTAACTCTACAGGTGTGGGTGGCATGACGATAAGTCATCCGTATCTACCGACTGTTGGTATTTTACGTAAGATTCTACAAATACCTAATTAGCAGCATTATTGTCTTAGTTGTGTTAATGAAACTGATACTGCAAAAGTTTATTTAACCTTTTCTTTCTCATATAGGATACTTAGTCAAAGGACTTTTAGTTTTGTTAACAATGATGGTTTAAAGATAACTGTTTGGTGTTATTTGTATAGTAAAAGGGTCTTGTAGCCAGAATATCTATGGTAACAATTCGCTTAACTAAGATTTAATAAAATAGGGCTTTATATGGATATTAGTTTGTATAGCCTGTTTTATTGCTTTGTATACGAGATGAGTCCCACAACTCGGTGAACATTCAGAAGCCAGTTATTCAACGGCATGGGTAATTCGCACTGCTCCCGAACTAACGTTTCACAATTGTTATTTGTTATTAATTTCACGAACGATACGCCGGCTTTTAATGTTTTATAAATACGACGCATTGTTCTATAAGCGACACAATACCTTGCGGTGTTCGCGGCTCGGCTCGAATCCGATATGCAACTACATCGGCGTGCGGCGTCTGTCTGACGCATTCTTCTACACACGTAAATTGTGGAAACATACCTTTTATACTTATACTTTACCTTTATAGAACCTTATTTCAATTTTTACAGGATCTCCGAAAATAGTGTGGGTACCTACAATCCTGTTAAAATCTATTAATGCCACAATAAAATTAATATAACATTGTAATCACTGATAGCATAATTCATGCCATAAAGGCTAGCTTAAGAAATGTTTATAATCAAAAATATTTGGAGAAGTAGCTCGGTTACCATGGCCGCGGGTAGGTACCTATAAAAGTATGTAGCTTGCATGTTTAGCTACCTACAACGTTAAGCGACGAATTCCAAGAAACCCGTATCGGGAGGCACGTACGCGTAAGATTGGCTAAATCTCAAGTGTTAAATGTTACAACATAATAACAATAATGTATATTGTATGTATTCTAAACAGGACTTTAGTTACTCACTAGCACTCTACATCTTGTAAATAGTAATTAGGGATTATGCATAATGGATCGTATCTTATTCATGTTTTTGGATGCTGTTCAATCCTGAATGATATCTATCATTTTGCACGTGGTCTGCGTTAACTGAGATGGATCTTCACGTAAAAAACTACGGCAAAAGTAGGAAGGATTTGATTGCATGATCAAGAACACATTATGTTGTTTCAATATCTGAAAACAAGGTAGTACATTCACAATCTTAAAAAAGTAGAATTCAGTACATATTTACTGCAGTACTGAATTATATTTCTAGACAAATGTAGAAGACTCTTTCTTACTACTCGTATATGCAACGCGAAAAGAATAATGTGATAAAATTAAGGTAGGTATTTAATAATTCTGATGGAGTCATCTTACTGTGTGATGCAGGTACTAGTAAAATATGATGTATCGAGATGAAGTATTATTATTTAGGATTGATTGCGAGTATGATTGGTTGCAAGTTAACGGAACATTGGTATCGTACGTATAGTGTCACCAAGACTAGGAAGATGTAACTAGGTATAGTCCTGAATAACGGAACACACTACACACACAATCATCATAATAATAACATTGTAACTGGTTGATGTCTGTACGTAGGAGATACTTAGAAAAAATATTATCATTACTTTCTAAGAAATAAGGACTGCATGAAATTGGGAGTTTTGAAACTTCAATTTCATGTTGATACGCCGCCTAGGATCTGAATTATAATTAGTAATAATAATTATTTGGACGCGAGTGAAATAGGGCAATCCGTTCTGATTTTCCCATATGAGGGGCACCAGCCTAGGCATGTAGGAGCCCCGCGGGGGACCCATATAAAGAATTGTAGGTACAATTATTTACTTTTTAAAAGGATCCCTAAAACTGTTATGCCCAAGGCCAAAGACGGCCAAAAGGCAACAGCTAGTTTTTAACAAAATGTATGTGGTCTTTGTGTAGGTGCATCACCGTACGATAGCCGAATATGTCTCCAGGAGAGCAGCACCGATGCAGCGAGCTCCCAAAGCGTCAAAGGGGAAGAAGAGTTATCTCGAGTCTACCAGACCCTTTCATTACCAACACTTCCGAGAGACGACAATAATTCTAACAACAGGTTTGTTGAAGTTGCATCGCTCTTGCCTTGTATACCTACCTAGTCTCCATTTAATTTTCCTTTTTTTTTACTCTATTTTTAAACTATACTTGCTAGCGATATTGTAGGCTATCGTAGCATTCTTATTTATTGAAAACATGATCTTACTATTTTCTTTTGAAATGTCGAGATTGGGTTCAACTGTATCATTTCTAATAAAAGTTATGTAGCTATTAGTAACTGAGGGCTTAGCGTAACTGTAGGCTGGTTCTTATTTTTTTTTATTTCATAACATTCTATAAATGGAAATACAATAGACCTTCAATGATGGTTTGATTGGCGCAGTAGACAAGAAATCCGTTTCTGCTCTTGAGCAAACATTTATTAGAAAGGAGTATTATGTGCAGGAAATTACGTTTGTAAATCCACCCACTATTTACAAGAAAACCATCATGAGAAGTGAATTGGGCTCTATATTCGGTAGTGGGTAGATTTGGGCTGTAGATATTGAGGCAACGATTAAAAAAGGTTTTAATTTTTAACATTATTAATTGTTCTGTTGGCGATCTAGCAACACTGAAACAAAGAGTAAATCTAAGTCAACGACCCCAGCCAGCCCGGGCAACTCTGAAATGAAGCCGCAGTCTACCACACCGACGTCGCAGGCACTGACGAAGCCTCCATACTCTTACGTGGCACTCATCACGATGGCTATACAAAACAGTCAAACTAAACGAGCCACGCTAAGTGAAATATACGCATATATCACCAAGGAATTCCCATTTTTCGAGAAGAATAAGAAAGGATGGCAAAATTCCATTCGGCATAATTTAAGTCTAAACGAGTGTTTTATTAAAGTACCCAGAGAAGGTGGCGGTGAGCGTAAGGGGAATTATTGGACTCTTGGTAAGTTAATACGAAATTGTACAGAACAATAAACTCTTAACAGTACTTAGCAATTGTAATGTGATCTAACATAAAAAAATAGTAAGATTGTTCTTTAAAAGAATTTGACTCTATCATCACTTGTGTATTTTCTGTCTGCATCAACGCAATGCGAATGACTGCTGACTGCTTAGCGATCATTCACCGTCATCTCATATTTCATACCTTAAAAAGCGAATTGCTAGCGACATTCCTGCTCCCATGTTTATAGACTCTTGGGTGGTGAGCGTAGTATTGTTGTAGATCCTCAATGCGGAGAGATGTTCGAAAATGGAAACTTCAGGCGACGACGGAGAATGAAGAGGCCCTTTCGAGCAACCCCTTACACTAAAACATTATTTGGAGACGGATATCATGTGGCACACGTTGGACAGCATGTACCACCTCACATGCAGCCATTACCTCTTGGGGCCAGGAATTACTTTGGATCGGGTTCACCGTACCATCCACCTTCGTACCCAAGATATGACACGTGAGTTTTTAATGATTAGATATGAGTTTGAAATAATTTCAAGAGCTAGATGATTTGTAAAAATAGTTGCAGTATTTATAAAACAAAGTCGCTGTTCCAGTACCGATATGTTTATCTATACTTAAAATAAGTCTGTAGAAAAGTCGTGTCTGTAATTGCAAGATAATTGGGAAAAAATTGGTGGAGAAGACTAATTAAGCGATACTGAAGCCGTATTAATGGTATTTGGAAAAAATGTATGTCTGTATGTATGTATGTATCTATTTCTGTATGTTCGTTTATTATTCAAGATCTACTCGGCGGATTTCTATGAAATCGGGTGTATACGCAGATTATGAGCCTGGTAAACAGGGTTCCTTTTATCCGACTACACCTGCTCAAAATAGAGGGATACTGTTTTTCCATACTTTTCTTAGAACATCCCTAATCAGAAAATCAGAGTAATTGGAAAGAAATACATTAGCAGTATTGGCAGTATCATAAGGCAACTTTTGAGCTTAATTTTATTTAAATCTGTTAACTTTATCTAAAGTTATTACAATATGTAACTACTCATTGAAAGCGAACATTATAAATAACTAAATAATATGTACTAGACTTCCAGTTAACCTCTGCAAATACATATAACAAAATAAAGCTTATTAAAAATAAAAATATACTTACGGATACTGAATAAGATAAAGTAAATGGCTGACATACTGATTTAACCAATTTTAGAGTATAGTAAATAAGTTAACAATGGGTGTAATTTTTTTCTCTAATAAATTTTACGATGTCATTATTACCTCATTCAATATTTGATTTACATTACAGGTGTCATTTAAGTTGTCATGACAGTTGTTTTCTTCCTTTGAAGGAACGTAGACAAAGTAATTTTATAACGTGAAACCTCCATGGTGTAGAAACGTACATATTTAGAAACGAAATAATTTCTATTAATTCCTACCTAATAGTAATACTTACCCGTTGTATTGATATTCAAGAAAAAAAAGGATCCTGCAAATGAAATCGAGAGCAACAGCTATAAGTACCCAATATTGTAAATGCGAAAGTAACTCTCTTTTTATTTGTTTTCTGTCACCTTTTAATGCCCTAACTGCAAAACAGATTTCGATAAAATCAGGCAAGGAAAAAGGTTGCATTCAGGGGAAGGACATAGGTAGGTAGGCATATCTTTTGTCTGAAGATGTCGTTTTAGGATGAGAGTGAAACCGCAAGCTGCAGCTAGTTCCATAATATATTATCTTTACAATAATTTAGTATTACTTCACTCTGAAAATTATCCGCATCGCTTATGTTATAATTTAAACAGTCAAGTATATTAATTATAACAAATATTTACGTTTCTCATACTACTGTTTACAAAACAAATGCTAATAATTTACTGATATGTTACTAAAGAATTTTATATTCGATTTCCTTGACTGTCTTCATTTGATAATAACATTGAATTATATTACTCAGGTGAATCTAACTGTGACCTTAAAAACTAAGTAGTGATAAAGAAAGATAGTACACCTGATTATAATAAACAATATGTAAACTATTTTAAATATTTGATAAGTCCGCGATATTTAATTGGTTGAATATTCGAACTTTTGAAAGTTTATCGAACGTGGCCGTCCTTCTGATAAACTGTGTATCTTATAATTATATACACGTGATATTGTACGTATTGCCCGATATAATATCGGTTACTTCGTACTGGGCGCTGGCTTATATTACATACCTATACGAGAGTAATCATAAGATAATGTTATAAAATAGGTCGTAGTATCTTGGGGGTTTAATGATCTATTAAGAACAAATCTTACTAAAACTTTACATATTCGTAAGCTTACCTTTATTTTTTATATAGTGAGTGATATCATGACGAATTTTAGACAAATACCAAATATGTTCATAAAATTGTATTTAGGTAATAATCAATACTGCTGTTTTTTAGATATTTTGCACTAAACTTTAAGCAATAACGGACGCAAGTTTTCAATTACATAGAATTATTCTGTACATCGAAATGAGTTTTTTAGTGTAATGATGTATTTTGGAAGTCGAGTGTTCTTAACTATTAATATGCACTATTTACATTAGTTTTAGCATTAATTGTTTTGTAGATGGTAATGTCTTTGAAAAATAATTTACATCGATGGACAATACCAAATAATGAATCCTCATATGGAAAACAATTTCATTATTGTATGGTACTGGCATGCTATTGGTCGAAGGCAGGTAATAGGGGCGGAGTTTGTTAATTTTATCTGTGCCTGCACCACGATGACTTACAGACTATTCAAGGTTTTGACAATGACATCTCAGTAGGAAGTACCTACCGAGGTAGTCAAGCGTGTTGGTACGTATATGAATACAAAGTTGATGCGTCCAATCGTACAGTGCAAGTTAGCTAACAGTTACTGATAAGGAAAAGGGCATTAAATTAATGCCATGGATGTATCGTATACTTAGGCATAGTTCATTCCATTCAAAAATGAAAACATTGTAAACAAACCATCACTCAACATAAAATTGTCGATTTCACACTTATTTCGTTTTCACTGCATTAAATTATGATGTCGGAATCTTTGAAAATATTGACGCTTTTATATTACACTTGTTTTTATTGCAATTTCAAATAAAATATGTAAAAAAATCGCGAATTTAAATGTGTACTAGTTTGACTTTTTTTAAAGTTTTAGCGAAGTGCTGATCTATACGATATTGAATGATTGAAAAACAGATTCAAAACAGTGAAAAGGCAAAGGAATTACGCCAATATGCGCATTCTCGGTTAGTTTAGAGAAATTAAGAATATTCGTTTAATTTTTAATTCTTACCGATTTGTTTCTTTGATAAAAGTAAATTTAAATTATGGGAAGCACATCTTTGTCCTAGAAATAACTAAATTTTCTAATTGACGCGATACAAACAGATAAATTTAAACTAAAAATTTAAAGATACCGACCCCTGTTTCAAAAATCTCTAAAAATAAAAACAATATCTAAATCAAAGTTAATGTAAGTAGAATATTTTAATTCAAGCGTCGTTATTACCGCTAAGTAGTAGAAAATCTGTCTTGAAGCACGACTATCTTTACACTAAAGCTAAGGATAGGTGCTATTTTACTATTCCTTATTTTCTACTTTAAAGCATAACAATATTATATTTATAATATGTTTTAATATACATCGGTAGTAATGTCGATGTCGATGTAAATAAACCAATCTTGCCTTCTTATCAAGTTTAAAAAAATCCATTAACTTATTCGTACATAGTGTGACCTATATTATATGCAATAGGCACATCACTAAAACTATTTAATAAAATGTTACTCACGTTTCTTTGTTGACAAAGTTTTTACTTTTGATTGGAGTAGACTTTACCAACCATTAACTATTTTAATGACACCTACATACCTATGTCTTACAAACAAGTTCATTTGACAATTGTTAACAATTTTCAAGTTAGGTTGGCAAGGTGTACGTTTAGTAGACCGATCGAATAAAAATAGACATCTTTATTTTAATAAAAATAAATATATATGAAAATTTGACAGTTTTCGGTCTGGGCCGTATTAAGACGTGCTAACGCCATAATTTTTAGGTTGTAAGAAAGAGATGAGGTTATTTAATATGTAGAGCGGCATATGTTGACCGTTTTATTATAGCCGGTTTTAAAGAATATTCTACTATATTTTGTAAAGAAGATTGCCCCACAAAGACGGGAGAACAAGAAATCTTGGTTTTTTTAGGGCCACTTGCATAATGTCCTTAAATCCCGATTTAAACTAACTTGCAACAATTTTTTTAGAGTTCAATCCCGATTTAACAAATGTCAAAGTTAAATCGACAGATGGTTTGACTTAATAAACTTGGTTAAAGGTGTTTTAGAGATTAATTTTCACTTTTAGATTATACAATATTGTTTGAATGGGTATTCAAACAATATTGTATTATACGGATGGCAAAGAAATTGAAGAATTTTCAAATACTTACTCCATACATTTCTAGGAGTGTTATGGAAAGAACAGACTTTGGTCAGGAGATATATTGAGAAAAGTTGATTTTTCATGTAAACAAGGATACCGCTGCAATGTCGATGGACATAGTAGAACACCAATTTAAAACTGGCCAAAATGAAGTTATTTCTGCATTTTATAATATAACAAATTTCCTATATTAAAATAGAGCAATTAATTGTACACACGTTGAATTTTCTACCACCGTACTTACTTGAACATAAATATAAATTGAAAACGGTTATTTTCCAACAATTACGTAATTGTTCTACCAACCAAACATTTCATCATAAAAATCTAAAAATAATAAATGGTCCTGTGAATCTTGCTTTAAAACGAAGAAAAAGTTTGGGTGTAATTCACAATTAGCCGTTTTTAAAATCAGATTAATCCGAATTTTGTTGCAAGCTGTCTGTGTAATTATATAGGTATAAAATACACCCCGCGGGCACTTAGTTGCCATGAAGTAGGTTTCATGGCAACTAAGTGCCCGCGGGGTGTGTGAGAAATTGGCCTCTGCCTTGCCGATGGCGGGTTTGATTCCCACATGACACTAATATTTGTATGGCCTACTGTTGCTAGTTCCGTATATGTATATCTATGAGTATGTATTTGTAAGCACACCCTCGGTATAAATTTCTAATTTGGATCAACGAGAATCTATTTCGAATTTGTAAAGGACCTGCCGTTCTAAAAGCGGTGTTTAAAATTACAAGACGCTTCTATGTGTTTGCTGTTCCGTGTAACATATGTTAAGTGGCGTTTAAACGTTTCCAGTACATGGCTAACGCAGTCGCCGAGCGGCCTGGGGTACGCGGGCGCGTGCGGAAGTATGGGACGTAGTCCACCCGGGTGTTCGCCACACAGCGCGCTGCCCCACCAATCGTCGCCCGTCGCCGTCAATCCGTTTGCCACACATCAAATTCAAGGACAGGTTAATAATCATTACTGTTTACCACTCTTTTAAACGTCCACACTACTATAGATCTATTAATTGGATGGAAATACCTACGCAATAACGATCGTGACAACAATATTTAAAAAAAAGTAGATGCTAGTGTATTTTCATCAAATGAAAATTAAAGTTGTCTCCGTTATCGTAGGGCCCGTTTGCAATGGGCTACTCCTGGATCCTACTGAAGACAACGACTATCTAGGTGCTTAAGTACATATAGTCATTAGTTATACTATTCTTTTTACGTCAATATTAAAGTCATAAATACATACTGAACTTAAAATAATGAAACAAGATTATAGTAAACAGGTGTTGTAATGCTCCTATGAATTCCGATGGCGTGTTAAGAGGCTAATTTCATTTCAGTAATTAAATCGAGATTAAAATTTGAGTAGCGTATCAAAAAGCAGTAAAACTCTATGTTCACAAATTGGCGCTATGACTGTTCAATAAACGACTTTTTCGATTAAATAACTATGAATACAGAATGTAGGTATTTAAGAGGTGTTACATTATAGATGGATTGGATTTAAAACAATAATATATTAGTTATAAATTAAGCTGAATCGAAAATTTTCCGTTAACATAAATAAGTTTACAACGGGCTTCGTAGTTGGACTAAAAATAACTTAAAGGAATTAAAACGAACTTATAAAACATAATCTGTTTCAGCTCCAGAGCCCTCTGCAGCCGATGCAATCGATGTCTATGAATACCTACAATCCCATTGGAGTCAGTGCTATAGGTAAATGTATTATAATGTCCATTGAAATACTCCTGATAGAGTCCGAAAACATCACTTCGAGTTGTGTATGGTGTAAAATATTTTTGGAAAAAGTAGAGTGCTTGATGCGGTCCTGATGGTTTAGTAGAACATGAATTGGATTACTAACGGTTATTTACTTATATACAGACGGGTCTCCGAGCCCTGGCCCTGGATACGCTCCTTCAGCTGGCGGTTTCTCACCGAATAGACATCATGACATTGTCACGTCGTCGGACGCGGCTGTTACTCGATTTCAATTCTGGCCTGAAGGTAATTTGTTTAGACGTAAGAAAATATGCATAGACTTTCATTGAAGGGTCTCGACATGGAAGACCTTTTTTATTATTTTTTAGGTCCTGCTAAATAAAATATTTTCTTCTCATGAAAAAAACTGAGATATGGAATACAGCAGAGTCCATGTGTGGTATTAGTAACCCAAATCATTTTAGTCACAAATCGGTAACCTCAAATATCTAGGATTTAGTTTATGAATCAATTTTTCTTGATTCTATATAATTACGCAGTGATATTGCAATGACGTATTGAATTGTAGGAAAGTCTGTCTGCACGGTAATTATACTACAATTGAATCTGAAATTTAATTTATGTAGGTTTATTCAATTATAAAGGATTTGATTTTATTTCTCACTTAGGAGTTTTGAATACTACCTCCAATCGACACCGATGAAAACGGGCTACTAACGTACACCATAATAACTAAGAGTGTTACTTTATTCAAATTATCAGTTTATAGACCATTTAATAATATTTAAATCAATCTGTATTTTAGTCAATACAAATAACTACATTTAAAATGCTTCAATTCTATCGTAGATAATATTTTTATAAATAACCATATCTTGTTACATACAGATAAATAGTTTTGTCAAATTTTATTTTATCTTTGTATTTTTATGTGTACCTACTGTCAATACGTTAGCGTTATTGGCAGGTTATACAATCTAGTGGAACTAAGCGCTAACTGTTATACCTGAGGTCCTAAATTCGATTCTAAGGTCGAGCAAAGTTTTGTTGGAAGTTTTTTCTATGAAATTTTCACTAGTAGCACGAAGTTTGGATTTGTGCCCGATTAATATCGCCTCCAATGATATGGGACCGAAACATACTGGAAAACTGCGAGTGTTCATTAGTACCTACACCTCTCCCTAACTCTTTGGGGAACACAGACGTGTTCCCTGAACACAGATTTCTCTTTCCCAATTTAAATTAGCAAAACATGATCGTGGTCTTAAATTATACTGAGGGGTATGATAATTATTCTTCTCTACATCTCGGTTTAGGTAACCGATAAAGTGTGGCCGAAGCTGCAGGGCTTAATGCTCTTGGCGATCATGGTGTGGTCGCAGTAGTGTGTAGAATATTGTTTAGTGGCTAATTTTTCTTCATCAACCTGTAAAAGGCCCTTTAAAACGTTTTATTAAAAATATTCTCATCTAAATTCTCTGCTTTAGTTGCTACTACGTTGTCTTGCCCTGTATAATTACCTTCCTGCCCTTCTCCCAATTTATTTATTTATATATTTTTAAAATCACACCAGCAGCATATGGGGAGTTCGGACAATGTACAGAACGCCATCTACTGGCCTTATCGAAACAGAAAACCTCACAGAGGTTTGTGTCCGTGTTTTATTTCTGTCAAATCTGTCAATCCGTTCCCGATACAAAATGTATGAGAAAATAAATTTTCTACATAATGTTCTTTTTCGTGAAATTTTTCGATGTTTTAATAGTTATTCTGGGGAGGAGACAAATCCAACAAACCACAGATCATAAAAATCGGTCCAGCCGTTCTCGAGTTAGGATACCTAAGTCTTGTAACAAACCCGACTTTGTTTTTATTTAAAGATGTCCGATAATTCGTGGATAACCACGAATTATCGGACATCTTAAAATAAGTTTTATACTAAACAAGAGGCTAAAGAAGACTCAATAATATATAAATATTATTGAGTCTTCTTTAGCCTCTTGTTTAGTATAAAACTTATTTTTATTACTCGTAGTTCTTACCAGTTCTTAACCAGTAAAAATGCACAAATATGACGTTCTCATTTTGAAAGGACATTCTCTGATACATAATACTCGATTTTTTCACCAAGACATTTAATTCAAATTATTCTGACTGTTTGTCCATTTCTAGCCAACCATTCATATATCTATTAATAAAAGTAACAATGATCCGAACTCTTCGGTATCTTTATATTATTATGTTTTTAATGTATAGGTACATTTAGAGGAATCGATTAGAAACATATGCAATCCATCCAACTACCGTATGCAATTCATTCCAACCACTTTGGCTGGATCATTGCGCCATCTCATTTTTTGCCTACCGACGTTTCTGCGTCCAATTCGTGGTTCCCACCACTTTGAGTCATTTGGGACTTTGGGTCACCACCTATCATTTCTACGGCATATGTGACCAGTCGACTTCCACTTCTCTCTCGTGATCACCTTGGCTATTTCGATCAACTTGGTGCACTAACGGATCTCCTTATTCCGGATTATATCTCGGAAAGATATTCCCAACATAGCCCCCTCCATGGCTCTCTGAGTGACCTGCAGCTTGTGTATGATTTGCCTAGTGAGCGTCCAGGTCTTCGCACTTTAAGCACCAAGCGCCGTACATTTGAATGATAGATATGATAGTTAGGATGCATTGTTGAAAGGAATACGTTATTACAAGGAAAAAATTAAGAATAGAATAAAGAGTTTACACAAAGGGTGTCAATTTTTAATCTAAAAACTAATACGATGTCAGTATTACCTCATTGAAAATTTGATACAATATTACAGCTGGCATTTCTGCTGGGGTAAACGTGTTCTTGAGTGGAGGCCGCGACTCGGCAAACCTAGTGAACAACCCTCCTGTAAGACGGGAGTAATGGTGTGCGAAAGGTTACTTACTGGCGGAAGCTGGATGCGACAACCCCAGGATATAGTGAAATATCTGAATTGGCAGTCCACGGTCATTGATAATGGCAAAACATTGCAAACTGCCTTTTAAAAATAATTAACAGCTTTGCATCTCTTAATTTTGCCATTACTTATTTTTCATTTTAGTTTTACGTGGATATCTAAAATTTCCTAGAGATAAATATGGTAGTACAGTATATTATATCCTGAATATTAGGCCAGATATTAGAATTGATCATTTCATGATGTGGCCGACTATTTCATGCAATGTTTGTATTTATTGAAATGGCCAGCTAAAACTGATCATATTATTATCGATTAAACAGCAACGTTCAGTTATTTAGTGAGTTTCGTAAAATTTAAGTAGTTTTGTGTCGTAACAACATTTCACTTGTCATCTTCAGTTGGCGAGTTATTATTAGCTTTTTTATCAGAATAATCAGAATAGTTCGCCGCCATATTGCATCACAAATCACAAGTGAAATAGACACGTAAATAAAGCCTCGCAGTATTTAGCTATCTATATAACAAGTTAGCAATTTTACAAGCATGACTAACTTGTTGTAGTAAAGAGATATGCTTCTAACTCCATCTTACGAAATAAACATTTAATAGGTACTGAACTATCAAAAAGTATACAGAATAACGACCTCTGTTCCTTCCTTTGCCAACTGGAACATTTTCTCACTATCAGTTTGAACAGTTTTCGATAGAGGGCGACACACGTTAGTACCTAAGCAACACCCTAAAAGATTTTTCCAACCATTTTTGTTTAACTCCGAGGAAAATGGGACTGAACAAAGTGATATGTATGTTACACTTAATTTGCCAAAATGGGTAAGTTATAGTTGCACTGGGTAAAGTAACATGAAATATTAATTAATGATAAAAAAAATATTTCTGTAAATTGATCTTTTCTTAGAAGAAACATCTCGTGAGCGCTTGAATCAGATTGAAAGGGGGAAAGCAAGACAATTGACACAATTATAAAAAAAAATAGTGGGATATTGTCTGTGCCTGCGAACTTATTCAAGGTCTGGCGAGGGAGCCTGCCAACTGGAGTTATGTATTCGGAACTATAATGAGGATCAGACTGTAGAAAATTAGAATAAATGTATTCTCCGAACATGTTCCTAATATCCTCCCCGTCACCAGACGACCGACCTTTAAATTTTAGTACAGAGGGTTATGAGTGTGATTGATTTTTGGATTTGACAACGGTTTTGTAAGGCTATTATTTCTTCTTTAGCTGATTTTAGAGAATTCATTTCCGACTCGACGCTTGATACTTGTTGGTTAGAGTTTCTAACGAGTAATGTATGAATTCCATGGACGACTTCAACTCTAAGAATTCATCTCTCATGGTCTTAAGCTTGATGAGCTCAGCTTGTATTCTTTACGTTCTCGAAGAGTGTGGGCAATGTTTCCATTTGAACTAACAGCCTTCTCAACTGCGACAGCATGCTCTTTGTATCCGTAGTTGTGGAATTATGTCGAGTGCTAGCAATTTGCCTGGGTTCTGCATTCCCAAGTGCTTCTTCTTTCTTCTCCTAACATTCTCCACCCTCCTTCTGATATCCCAGAACACGGAAAGTTAAAATGTGCCGCACATATTAACATGTAACGCGATCCCGTACTTGAACATTGCAGCGTTTGCAGGTAAACATGTTATTTAGTTAACGTGGTACATTTTGAGAATCGTAGAGGATTTTATTAAATGAGAAATAGGAAGTGGCACAAGTAAGTGGGTACGCGTGCAGACTGTTTGCCGTCTACCGACTGACTGACATATACCTAAACACATTATAATTACAAAACTAAAACTATAATTATTATGTATAGGTAAAAGGATGGGGGATGAGCCTGAAGAGATTTATAGTTTTGGCTAGATAGGGATTTATTCAATCATTCGTTAATCACGACACATGAGCCAATGTTCAGCGTAACGTACCCCGCTGTATCGTGATGGTCGGCTGCAGGGATCTGCAGCTCACCACTCTCTATTAGAAGCTTTCAAAGTAAACTGTTTTTTGCTGTAGGTACTGTTTACTGTGGGTTTCGTGTCTGTGTGTTTTTAGGTCTAGTTGAAAGTATGTCTCAAAACTGGTTTTTCGTGTGGACAAAATTGACAAAACCTAGATTTTGCCTTAAAAATAGGAATGTTAAAACAAGAGATTTAAATATAAGTGATTGGTATTTTTTATTTATAATACGTCTCATTGCAGGTGGATCGCCAAGTCCGAATCCAAGTTATGTGCCATCGAGCAGTTTCTCACCAACACGCCGCCATGAGGCTGTCACATCATCAGATGCAAGCAGTGCTCGCTTCTCATTCTGGCCCGATGGTGAATATTGTTTTGTCTAGATCAAAGTTTGTTGCAGTTTGGCAGCTAATGGTGCAAGTAAGGAATAGCTTGTAATCCTACCCTTGCTCAGCATTGTGTCGTTGCAATAGACACTGGGTTATTGGAGGAGTTCAGCCTCAGAATGTCCCTTTCCTAAAATGCCCCTTCGTTCTAAATAGTCCCTTTCTAGAAATATCCCCATAATGTTTATTTCCCAGAATGTCCCTTTCCCGAAACGCTCCTCTGTTAAAACGTCCCTTTCCCCAAATATTCCAAATTTTCAAAATGTCCCTTTGCCGAAATGTACATGCTCCAAAATGTTCCATTCCCGAAATGTATAATTCCAAAATTTCTGCCCGATAAATTCGTATTATTCTTTCTCTAAAATTAATATCTTTGATTATTTGGCTTGTGTTATTTAAATATATAGTGCCCAATAATGCGCAGCTGTCGTAAAAAACGTTTCGGAAAAGGGACGTGTCGGGACTGGGACATTTTAGGAAATGGCCATTACGGGGAATGGGCATTATATTTCGAGAAAGGGACTATGCAAAACCAAGGGACAATTTGGGAAAGGGACATTCTGAGTCTGAACGATTAGAGGCACATTCTTAATAGTTATTTTTAGGTCTGTGGTTTTATATCTTTGTATGCTTTTGTATCTACGGAATTTCATGGTCTTTGTTTAGTTGCAATTTAATATTGGGCACAACTTCTTCTTGAACCACATTTGATCTTCTTAACCCGCAAACCACATTTGATCTTCTTCTTAATCTGCATAACACATTTGATTTTCTTCTTAAACTGCATATCACATTTGATCTTCTTCTTAAACCGAAAAAATATCACGTTGGATCTTCTTCTAAAACCGAATACCACATTTGATCTTTTTCTTAAACCGCATACCACATTTGATCTTTTCTTAAACCGCATACCACATTTGATCTTCTTCTTAAACAGCATACCACATTTGATCTTTTTCTTAGACCGAATACCACGTTTGATCTTCTAGTTAATTGTTTGTTCATTTTCACTCTGCCACTGCATCTATCGCAGCTTTAGCGATGCGTTCTAAAAGCGTTGTTGTTTGGTTAAATCGTCAAGTATTTGGAGACATATTATCAAACTCTACAACATTTATCAAGGTGAGCAAGGTCGCCAGAGCTCCGCGAGGAAGCGTTTATGTTGGCAGTGTGGGGGACCGGTGGTGTTTTGTTACCGCCGCTGTCATGCATGGCAGAATGTCTCCTATGCTGCCAGCCCAAATATTCCTTCTTAATTTACAGGGTCGGCAACGCGCGTGATAAGTGATACCCCTGGTGTTGCAAGCGTCCATAGGCTACGGTAACCGCTTACCATCAGGCGGGCCGTGGGCTTGTTTGCCACCTTAGTGGTATAAAAAAAATGAAGAATGAAAAACAAAATAGAAGTGATCGTACTTCTCTTTTGTTTCTGAAGGGAGATCTTAGAATTTTTTCGTGTATTTCCAGTTAGATAGTTTTGTCCGTTTACTTTTTAGTGACTGGGAATTAAACTATAGAGAACCTAACCATAGATAAAGATTTGTTTCCAAAGCATAATTTTTTCGTAGGTTTAGTATTTTCAAACTTTCGTTTTTATGTTGATAATAAATATAATATTGGCCCATTGAGTTGATATTTCACTCTTTGTTGAGACATATCGCGCGTTTAATAATACTGGCATCGTCAACATAAATCTGTAAGTTCGAGACAGCAACACTACGGCTTTAACTAGATGGTGGCCTATTTCTCCACCTCCATGTAAGTTTCTGATAAATTACTTGGCAGTTAATTTCATATACATTTCGTTACATACAGTTTTCAATTTATCTGCTGAATAACGGCTAATTAGACATCGAAATAGGCCCGTAGGTACTAAAAATAAAACTTAGAGAGCACTGAGTAACACGTGCGTCCTAATACCATTCGGATATTTTTTTATTAGTCTGCTAAATTATTATTCCGCTTTTTATTTATTACTAGCGGGGCCCGTTGTCTTGCCCTGTATCATAATCTTCCAGCCCTTTTGAAATTTATTTGTGGTCCTTTTCTTTCATTCATCCATATCAGCCGTTACCTCAATCATTCACTCCCTTTCTCAAGTCTTGCCCTGTATATAAAAGAAAATCGTAGACCCTGATTGCGGTGCCACCTACCTGGTCAAATTGTGAATCTAAACCATCCACCCATTTAAACATACACAAAGGAGTTCAGACAGTGCACAGAACGCAATCTACTGGCCTTATCGAAACAAAAAACCTCACAGAAAACAACGCCATATTTATTTGTGGCCATGTTTTATTTCTGTGAAATCTATCAATTATTCGTTCCCGATACAAAATGTATGAGAAAATAAATTTACTTCGTTCTTTCTCGTGAATTTTTCTAATGTTTTAATAGTTATTCTGCTATTCGGGAAGGAGACAAATCCAACAAACTAAATATCATACAAATCGGTCCACCCGTTCTCGAGTTATCAGTGTTGGAACAAACGTGACCTTTGTTTTTTATACGAGTATATAGATTTAAATAAATACTTACTTTGTAGGGATGATCGCTTCAATGATGAACGTTCATCGCTGTTGTAGGATCTGGTCATGTTATGAAAAAAATACGTAAAAATTTTTAGTTGACAGAGGGTTACCTTGCCAAGTTAATCTAATTTAACAGACAAGTATGGATGCCATCATTGGTTTGGATTAAATGGGTCAAATCGTGGCAGGTATTCTACAAGGCAGTGCAATTGGACTTGTAATGTCTCAGTCGTGCAAACTTTTGATTTATTCGTCTACCAGACGAGTAAGTAGGTATGTAGTCAGACGAATATGGTTATTATTGACATCACCAACACTATCGTAACTTCTCAGTCGCAAGGGTGGCAATTACTATGCTCTGTGAATATTTATTCAATTCTATTAAATGTAGCTAAAGAGGTGATACTCAACTACTATACTTGTTCTTTAAGCACTATCGAGGTCCAGATTCAGAATTGAAGAAACACATAGGTACGTTCTTCCGTCGTTCCAAAAAAGATTGACAAACCATTTTTTGAACATGAAAACAACAAATTAAATAGCTTGGATATAACAATAGAAATATTTTATTTCAAATTGCAAATTTATATAATAAAAAGTATTTACTTTTTCTACGATAGGAAAGTAGGTCCTACCATCCGTCCATTACAGTATCAAAAAATCAGTATCTTATTTATCTTGCAGTTGTAATGTCAATACTCCCATCGACACCATGATAATTTAACTGATAATGACGGTGCTTTTAGACATATGTATGGTACGAAAATGTATTTCGATGTGTATTTAATTCGATTCACAAATCGCACGCCTAATGGTATATTGGCTTAGCTCAAAATATAAAAATTTTGGGAGACCGCGAATAAGTGATCTATAATTAGGGCCCTGGTCTAGTTATTGGCAATTTTATCAAATTTTATTAATACACTGTAAAACTAAAATAAATCTATAGTTCTAAGATAAAACCATAAATTGATTTAATGAAAGGCTATGCATAAGTGTAATTACATTCTTGCCTTTCTCCTAATAGGTTACTTTAATATTAAGCGTGCCAATTGAGTCCACGTCCCACTCTTTAAAAACATGTTACTAAACCAGTATTTCTTTGACAGTTGGCGTAAAAGAAGAAGCATCATCAAGCCTCGTTTCTAATGCAGCACCGTATTCGAAATGTTTTATGTAATGTTGCCAAAGTTGGAGGGAACACAAGACTAGAATATCATAAGCACCAAGAGTGAATTTTATGGAATTATTGACTGTAATATAAAGTTCGTGTAGTTATCAATGTAAAAAATTATGACTTAAACGTGCATTTAAATTTGTCGAACGTTGATATATTATGTGGCGAAGGTAGTAAACAATTAAATTAAATGAAAACTAGATTAAATGCACATTATTCAATATTGGACATTTCATTCGATGAGTTTGTGAAATGTTGGTCGTGAAATACCTATTCGCTTTCATTTATATACAATGTATGTATTGACTTGACATGAACTTATATATTATGTGTAGTGTACAATTATTGTGAAATATATTTGTTAATAGGTGTTGTTTAAGAATCTTGTTTGCTGTCTTTAGTAATAATAGTAATTATTAAGAAATTTGATTTCTCATTAAATAGAAACACTGCTATTGGCTTTAAATGAAACACTGCATTAAGTAATTTAATATTTATAAAAACAAATTTGGACACAGTTGGAATATTTTAATAATTATTCACACAATCCCTACTTTCATGCTACGGTTTGAAATATCAATATAATTTACTCATACACAATTTAATTAAAACTAAGTTTTTATAATATCAATTATCTTATTTGATTATAATGCTACACCAGCGATCTTAATAAGTACCTACTGAAATAAATAATATAAAAACATATACGAGGAATCAATGATAAATTCACAAATCTAGGTTAATAACGTGATATCATTCGAGAGGCACTCGATTGGGTTAATAAAATTTTATGATAAAAAGCATGACGCTTTATATGCTTACTTACTAGCTTTCCCAGTTTAGACACATTTCAAGGTGGGAGTACCAGTAAATAATAGATCACATTAAATCATTTATCATGATTAATTAGAATATGTCTACTACAGTTACTAGTGTTTGACAGAAACTGTTATTTGTCTTCTCTTTGTCTCTACTGGAGCCTTTCGAAGTCTTCTTGAGCTTAGAGTATCTGAGAATGTCTCCAGTAGACCATTTTCATTTCCATTTCATTTCAATAGTTACAATCATGTCGATTAATAGTTTAGGAAATTGTAGGTACAGTCAGTATACAATACCTATTGCTCATCATAAATATTTCAGAATAAGTATCATCCGGTTGCCCTTAACCCAAGTTACTTGGGGTCGGTGCAGTATGTCTTTTTCTTCTATATTATATCTATCAGCAGTCATCTCATCGTTCGCTTTCTTTGTAGCCATATCATCTCTCACACAGTCCATCCGTATTTTCTTTGCACTTCGCCTATCCTTACCTGTATCCATCCACATTCATAGTCAAAACCGTTTTGATAATATGCTCTTCTCTCCTGCGCATCACATCCGTACCACAGCAAACGGTTACTGCACAACTTTTCCGTAACCGGTGCCTCTTTCAAACTGGTGTTACAAGAATGGAATGAATAAGGAATAGTATCCTATCCATTCTTGTAACCCTCCACTTCCTCGTAGCATTCTCATCTCAACTGCATGCCTATCATGCATCCCTTTTATAGCCCAACATTCTGATCCATACAGGACGGTAGGTTTTATTATAGTTTGTATATTTTCCCCTAAGTTTAAAGGCAATTAATTAGGGGCTGCACGTTGTTCCAGTAACCTGTCGCCATTTCATCCACTCTGTGTTAATTTTGTGTTTGATAGTCCGACTTAACCGAGGTATCGAATCAGAGCAGACCGTCAGTGGTTCGCCAAAACTGGATAGATTACAAAATATGAATTGGGTTTTGGTTCTGCTAATTTTTGCAGAATTAGTAATTGTTCAATACTAAGAAAATATTATTTTATTACTGTTACTGTACCTAATTTTATACTTTATTATTGAAAATGTAGAAAGCGGTATTTTTAAATCTAACGTAACAAAAACTAATTTTAAGAAAATTCAAACATGGCAAATTAAAAAATGACTACAATATTTGTATAAAACCTCATTAGAGACCATGGAAAAGTTTATTCTCCATAAATCTATCTTACTAAAATAGGTACACTATAAATAGATCTAAAAATGTTATGTCAAACATTTATCGACAACATAGTAATATTAAAAAAAACATAGCCTTTCCCCGTTTATGTCATTTATTATGTCTTTTAAATGTAGGTTGCCTATGTACAAGTTTTAAAGCCTCTTCCCATTGACACAAGTTTATTTTATGTTTCAAGAATAAAATCTTTAACTTACTATCATTTCCTACCCTTTAATGGGCTTTATTTCAACATGATTAAAAAACCTCTTTATTACATCACACTCTTAAATAAATTCCCGTTTTTGTCAGTTTTATATCAATATGTCAATAAAGTGAGACGGCACTAGTTAATATAGTTATTATCTGTGTCTCTTCGCCAATGAATGTTTTAGATTATGGGGTAAATGTAGTTGATTATGGTGTTTAAGGTGTCAGGCCAAAATTAATAAAAGCTTACTTATGTATGTTGTGATAAAAAATTCTATCTATTTGCAATTAACGCTAAGATTGTGCAGTAAAAACTTTATAATTCAGCGTAAAATTTATTAAAATTCAGACATTTTACCCCGTCATTGAATTTTAAATTCCAATATCAAACTTGTATAAACCCTACTGTAGTAGTATCAAAAATAATAATATACAATTTATACAAATTGGAATCCATCGTAAAGGTTTATTTACTATCCTTCTAATTTTAAAATCTCACCCGTTTAATCTAAGTTTATTTTGACGCCTCTTTGTGGATTCGTTTTAAACGAAGAGATTTACTACGTGGTTCTGGAGCACGATGCAGTAACCCGGGTGACCTCTCCACGCTCAAGGAGTGGCCTCGTTCTCGCGCGGGCACAGGGTGGGTGAGCAGATGCATGGAGGTATTATAAGCAGAAATCATTGGTAGTTCACTATAACCGGATGCATCACATCCTCTACCAATCTCGCTTCTTAAGTCTGAAGCAGCCAATGACGTAACGTCATCAGAATCAGTTCCTTCATCTTCAGTTTCCAAAACTCTGAAAGATTTCGACCTTATAATTACTTTCAACTTTAATTAGAAGTTTACAAATAAAACAACAATTCGCAATGTCTTACGATACATGACTAGAATATACAGAGATACTAATAAAAATAATCGCAAATGCATTGATCGCTTACATACTAAAAATGTTTAAGCATTTAGTTAAAGATATTATACCCACCTTAATTCCATTTTGCTTATCCTTTGTTTCATTTTAGCCTGTTCTTCGCCGACGTCTGTAAGTAGCCCTTGTAAGCGATTATTCAACATATCAACGGTGGTTTCCAATTTATGCACAGTTTCCTCCATGCTTTGTTGTGTTGTTTGCGCATTTTCGAAAACAGCTTCATCAAGCAAGCCATCCTGTATTTTCAAAAGAATTGTATATATTTGTAGGTAGGTATATGTGTATATGTATATTATTTGAATAATACTTTGTGGTTATACTTATTATGTTTGGTTGTCACCGTTACTGTGACATTATTTACAAACCTTCCTTAGTAACTGACAGCCACGTTCAGTGAGTGTTGCTCTTGCATCTGGATAATCAGCGAGGGCTTCCCAAAGATCTCTTTTTGCCAAACAAAATAGGTCGGAATAGCCCAAGGCTCGTACGTTGGCGGTTCTTCTATTACCGGTACGATTACCGGCAATTTCGAGGACACTAACTTCTCCAAAAACGGATCCCGCGCTTAAAGTAGCTAACACAGTTTTGCCATCATCGGCAACCACCTGAAGTCTTCCACGTTTGACAATATACATTTCTTTCCCAACATCTCCCTTTCGGCAGATATAATCTCCCGGACTGAAAACTTGAAGTTTAAGTTTCAATACTAGCGCCTCTAGTAAGCCCGGTTCACAGTCCTGAAATATTCTTACTTTACGCAAAGTGTCCAAATGAACGCGAATAGCGATTTCTGCTTTAAGTTTGTCGGGTAAGGATGATAAAACATTCTCCTCATCTAATGCTCCGCTTTGTGCCCAAGTATAAGCAAACCAACGAATTACTCTTGCTTCGAGCTCACCGCTAACCTTTCGAAATGCCATGTATTGTTTAACACCGTCCATTTTATTTTGAAATTCTACTCTGGCGACATTCATGTTTGATATCATGGATCCTATGTTACCGACTATTGTGGCAAAAATTAAAACACCAGCCAAAAAGTCTGCAACGACAAATAAATATTCAGCATCAATTTCTGGTTGGGGCGTTTCCCCAATAGTGGTTAAAGTTAGAGTAGACCAATAGAAACTGTAAATATATTGATGTGCCAATGTTTCGTTACGGTTCCCAGTTATATTGTACACCCAATTATCTGTCCCGAATCCAATTGCATAACTTATAGCAAAATACAAACAGGCGTTCCAATGTATCAGAACAAGAATCGCCATGACGACCTGGAAGACAATGTGAAAATATTATATTATTATTTGTGTAATTTAATCATGTTAAGTAAAATTTTTAAGACATTAATCTTACCAACCTTGCAAATCCTAAAGGCATTTGGATAACTAGTGGCGGTCTCAGTACGATCGAACCACTCCCACATTCGAGGTAGACGAAACAGTCTATTGAGTCGTACAATAACAGGGCACGGCAAACGTTTCTGGAACACAACCAATATTGACACTTTGGAAATAACAAAGTTAAGGCATGTTTCTGTGGAATATTTTCTATTTGGCTTTCATTGTGATGCAGATAGCATTATATTTAAAAATTCGTTCGTAACTAGTATTTTTCTCAAATTATTTCAAAGTTCACCCTTTTCCGGTCCGACTCTTGTTAGTTTTGAAAACAAAAAAACACTTTATATACCAGGGTAACGAAGATAAATGAATGATTTGCATAACAGACTATGTCTTCAACAAGTTGAGAGATGCGTGCTTAAGATTTAGACTTCGATCTCTGTCCACATCTCGCCAGCGTCTTACCTAGTGGTCAGGTAAGGTAGGCTATCGTCACTGCTGGTTGCGACCACGATATATTATTGTGTAGCGGGTATGTATAACTAAATATTATTATATTATATAAGTCGACATCTAATACTAACATCATCGCAGGTTCCAGGCCTCCACCAGTAATATGCTATATCGGTAGGTAAAGATGATATCAGGTCATATCTCCATGAAACTGATTTTAAATAATGTCTCCTAAGCATTTTTGGATCTTTTACCATGAGACCTTGTTCAAGATATCCTGTCGACAAAAGAAAAATGATTAAATCCTCAAGCTGGATACGCCCAACGTTTTGAGTTCGCAGTTACAATAATCATTATCTGGTAAATAGGTATATTCGCGCAGCAGCAGATTTTATTAAAACCATACAGCCTATTATTTCTAGCCTTTTGCTAGGATGGTAGTGTAATAGTGGTAATATTTAATCATCAGTTTATGTTAGGTAGGATCTCGTTCAGATAACTACTATCAAAAAAAAGTATCTACAACACAAACTTTTAACAAAAAAGTGATGTCAATACAAAGATAACAGTTTTCAAAAACATTAATTGATCAATCGATCACAATACCCGTGGATTCGTGTCACTACAAGCGCAGTGCAATATTTGAGCGGAAAAAGCAACAAGGCAGGGTCGAATGTTTGTTCACACGTTAGCTAAATTTGATGACGCAGGGCGCGGCACTGCGTGTGGGTGTCAAATTGTTGATTTGCGGGCTCACTCCAAAGTAATACTCGTAACTTACGCTGCCTTAAATTGTATCGATTTCAAAGTTGTACCCAATATTAAATGAATAAACACTAACACTATAGGTTTATTATTTGTTTTTCCATTAAAGACAACAACAGACTAGACTGATAATCCATTTTACTATCTAGGTATCACATTATTGTTTTTACGGGATAGTGTGAATTAATTGAATTTAAACTATATTATGTTCTTGGAAGACAAGTAAACGTATATATTTTTGTCTAAATGTCGCAGCTATAACAAATGTTGTTTAAGGCAAGATTTGAGTATGATGTACGGAGATTTTTAAAATTACGTAACTATGAACTTAATAAGAATAATTTTATTTCGTGACCGCTAGAACGCACTAATGCATAAACACGTGGCGCCAAAGATCCGGGCTGTTCTGTACACATATCTATAGGGTTGTCACTAAGCAATAAACATTTGTTTTCCAGTTTATACTGTTACTGATTTGTTATGAACTTTGGTATCGATTCGAATAAAACGCTTTTGTCAAATTGAATTCTGGATATTTGCACAGACATTCGCTTCGAATTCGCTCAGCGAATTTAAGATTTAGAAAAGAAAGACATAGAAAATGTAACCCGCAAATTTTACGAATTGGAATAATTAACGTACCTTCATGAACGTGCACGACTGTATCGATGAGATAAATAGCATCGCACAGGTAGTCCAGCACAAACCATAGCGTCGTCAGTTTATCCAGTTCCCAGAAGACTGCTCGGCCAATGACGAAGACCACGTTGTATAGAATAGCTAATGACACGACGGCCAGCCACTGCACAGTTTCAGTATTAATTAATTAATTGAATATTTAAAATTGGTTAGACATTTTTGTTACTTCTGCCTAATCCTTCTGGGAACAGGCGTGATAATTTTATGTTATGTTTTTGTTACTAGTTAATCGGGTTTCTTAATTCTATCACCATGTTATGGCATAATAAATAAAATTTATTTCCGTAAATTCTCAGATCTTTTAGACACTTTTACAAGTAAGTTTTAAGAGTATATACAGGTTACTGGTAATTCTAGATTCAAATTCAACTTTCAGAGACCAGACATCGGACATTTTGGAGATCATTTTTGATTTTTTTGTCCTACCTTCAGTCAAAATGTTTTAGCTCCACTAAAACATTTGTGCTATAAATACCCTAGTTTTAAAATTTCTTTAGTTTTAAAATAAAGACCTTCAAATGAAGTTATTTCAACTGATCTGCCAGGTTAGATTGTACTTGCCTCGGTCAGCCTATGAATAGACGTGCATGAAGAGCACGTAAAGTCGTCGGAGGTCACGTTTGGCATACGAACACCTATGACAATCGTTAATGGCAGTCAGAAGTTCAAAAAGCCTGTCAACCTATGCTTAGGGTCAATACTACCCAGAATTCGAGTTGTAGCAAACTGACAGCCGTTAATTCGTGTAAAATATTTTGGTAGGTCTGGAAAAGGCTAAGAGGATGATGTTTATCGAAAAGATCAATACATTATTCATTCCAAGATTCGGTTTATATTTTTTTATTTAAAAAAAAACTAAGAAAAATATTTCAGCAGAATATATTCGAATAGAATATATATATTTAACGAAGCCTTTTTTATGCCCCACTACTGGACAAAAGTCGCTCATAACTCTGTACAAGATTTTATTTGTCATTGAATATTTGTCTTACGTGATAATGTCCCGGGAGTGTAGGATCAAATGCAAGTTTCAACCCACAAAACAGTTTGGATCGTTTGGCTTGGTATAAGGGTTCTTCAGGGTCGGAGAAAGTCTGTGCAGCGAATTTGTCCAAGAACCAGTCTGGCGTCTTGGAGTGGCCCTCCCCGCTGATGCGGTACCGGAGATTTCTCGCCACTCTAGACAATTGCCTCTGCATCCAGTTGCTGCTAGAGTTTCCTTCGTTTGCCACCTGTTACAACAAAACATTTCTTTTTACATACAATTAAAAAATGTTGTACCTATATAAATAATTCGCTGTCGCGAGTAATTGTTTGAGATCAATCAATAAATTTATTAAGAATGTAATACAACCCACAATAGCTTTCTAGCATTTTTGGAATTGTTGTCTGAGTTTCTCTGTTACTTTGTCTTTTGGTTTGTTGTTTATTTAAAATCAAATCATAACTGTTAAATTATTCAGAGGACCTGAACGGCGTCATAGTCCATATCACTAACCACGTTTAGGCTTTCATTAAAATTGGTTGACTCTAATCGAAAGTTAATACAAATACTACCATGGAAAACCTTGAAATTGAAGAGTAAACATTGAAGTTAATTCCTATTTAAGAACAATGTACAAAACTGGTACAGGTCGAAGAATATACAAATGAAGTAGATATCAAAATATACAATAGAAAGTCTGTTACTCAGAGATTACTCAGACTCTGAGTTCAGTGGCGCTAATGGGTATCAAATCAAGAAATGGTGGATTGTATAGGTGTTCAATGTAATAAATAACTGTGAGACCGCTATACTGAACGTACAGTTAAACTTATGCCTAGAGAAGTGACACGAAATGACGTATCTCAATAAGGATGATGACTGCATTAAAAATATATATTCGGTCCGTCAGTTAGATTATTCAAAAATACACGTATTTTATGATTTATCAAAATAATTAGAATTGACAAAAATATAAAGAGCGTCAAAGTTCCGGAGTGGGAAGTAGTGACGTCACTATTTCGTAAAAAAATTATGAAACCTTGACGTCACTCGAAACTTAAATTCACTGTATCGCCGTCATTTTTTGTTTGTTAAACAAAAGGAAAAATACGTGTACATTATTTTTTTATAATGTAAGTCACGGATCAAAATAAAATTTTTAGTCATCTATTTTAAGTACCCTTCATCCAATAGGATAAAATCTAATCTAAAAAATATTGATAAAGTAACAGTACCTATTCCTGCGCCTGGTTTCGAGTTAATTATCTGATACAACGAATCCTTAACGGTGGACCACAATTTACGCCAAACCTGTATAGGTATATTGCATGTGGTGCCATATCTCTATTTTTCCCTGAATGGTAACAAACATTGCTATATTTACAGCAATGTTTATTATGCCACAAATGGTTATCCTCTGTATACTATTTCAGTTCAATGGTTGCCTAAACCTTGGTGATTAGCCCGTTGCATACGCAACCTTTGTATATCTTCAATTACAATATAATTTATTAATAGCTTCCTTAATAAAAAATAAGACTTTCCTCATGACTTCTGATTCTGTTTAATATTTGGAGTGAGTATAGTTCGTATTGCTGGCTTACATCGCTATCGGTGTCATTATGCTATAGGTAAGTGTCAGTCAGAGAGTGGACTATGAATATAAATCAGTCTTCATCAATGTGTATCATACGAGTATCCTTGAAACAGTTTTGGATAAGTGTTTTTCTAGCATCCACATAAATATGTACGTATAATTAACCATACTAAAATTTAACTTTATAACATAGATCAAAAAAAGTATAATAATAAGAATCTAAATTTATTATTATTATTATACTTTATACTTGTATCATTGTAAGTGAACCATGTTCTTTTGAGAAATAAATTCTTTAAACCCAGACAGACATAAAATGTTTTCATCTAAAAAAACAAATATCGTTTAAAATTGGTGCATTGTCCATGGAAATGGTTCTGCATCAAATTAATGAGTGAATACATCTATACGTCTATGAGACGCTTTTAGGTAAATTGTCTATAATATGCTTTTATAAAATTCACCTAAGTTTTTTGTTATGCTCTCTTGTTATGGTAGATCAGTTTTTATATATATATATAAAAATAAAATATTCATATGTTTATTGATAGGTAGGTACACCCATGGTAGGTGCGAACATGGAACTGTAGATAATATTAAGTATTTTATTGATCAATAAAATATTTGACAGCTTGTAAATGTCATCTTCGTCAAGCAGTAGGTAATATCCTAGTGATATGACCATTGGGCTGCTAAGCCGTAGGTCCCAAGTTCCAATCTAAGGCACGCATGAGCCTATGAATAACTAATTTGTCACTCGCCTAAACGGTGAAGGAAAACATCGTGAGGAAAACTGCATGCTTAAGAGATTTTTTCGACGGCGTTAAGTCGTAATGAAGTCTGTTACCCTGCACTTAGTCAGCGGGGTGGACTATAGCCTAACCTTTCACCATTCTGAACGGAGACCCGTGGAGCAGCAATGGCATAGTATGGGTTGATGATGACCTCACATGTTAAATATCGTCAAGACATTTTTATCGTAACTTGTCAAGTTTTCTACCATAGGAATGCTGCATAGCAATAGGGTGGAATTTACATTTTTCCGCGACGACAAATTTATCGGTCGTTAAGTACCGAAGTTACGTGCTATCCTTTAGAATAAAATTATTGAATTTTGACGGAATCGACAGTTTTAACGGTTGGTTTCATATTCGCACCCCTAGGTTGACATAAAACATGTCGTTTTGAATTAAGTGCTTCCAATATTAAGCTAGTAATTAAAATGCAAACACTCGCAATTATGACATCAGAATCGAGCGATATGGATGTTTGTATCGGTTATAACAATGTACTTAGCCATTGAATTTACGCTTGGTGTTTAGTAACTGTCTCATTAATTGGTAATGTGTCAGTGTCAGGTACCAATGGTCACGGACCATCAAAATGTCCAATTAATATTTTATTTTTTATTCATTAATTTTGTCTTAAATAATGTTTAAAGCTATAGGTACTCATAAATACACGTTACGTCATATTTAAAGTTAAAAATTATGTACCGTTATCGTCCATCACAAAGGATTTAGAAATTGTCCGTTTAATTGATTATAGCCGCCCCGATCACGTGAACTATTTGCCAATAATGGGTGACATTACCTATACGTAATAGTTGTGTAAGTACGGTCAGCAGCACATAATGGCATCCAAAACTGTTAAATTTCTTCAATCGATTTCCAATTGAATCTCCAAATAATAGAGTTTATTATCCATTGGGGAAATTTGACACTTTGTGGTAACTTAGTGTATTGGCGAATATTCCTACCTACATAATACTACATCCAATCGTTATAGGACTATTAATATACTAATATTATAAAGAAGAAGAGATGTTTGTGAGGTTGTAGAGGTGGGGTTGTGGGGGGGGTTTCTTTTTGTGTTGGATATTCCATTTATCGAGGAAGGTTTAAAATATCACGCTACGCCTCTTAGGAACGAAGCAGCGCCTGTGAAACCGCGAGCGGGTCGCTAGTTATACATATACTAAAAAATCTCAATTTATTTTCCATGTGAATAATACCTATTATTGTATTGTATAAATTTAAGTACCCACATAACTAGGTACTACTAATGTGTATTCTGCAAGCAAAAACTCGTATAGTATTTTAAAAGGGTAAGGTTTTCAATTACATAGTACGTTTGCATGAGACGCGCGACGTGACAGCCAGATTTATTTACGATATTTTTTTAATAACCGAATTTAAGGACGAAAATCGAATCCTACGTAGATAAATTTGTCTTAAGACGTGCCTCTTGGATAAGTACCGAAGCTGTGAAGATAGAAATTAAATACTACCTTTAACGTTTGGTTTTTTGAAAATGAAAAAGGTTGTCAACATGTATAATTATTCGACACAAACACGTAAAAATTGTATTGATGCATTATGTATTGCATTGCATAAGAACAAGGGTTGGCAAATGTAAGACAAACCTCACTACCGAAATTTAAAACTTTATATAAAGGTCTATTTTTCCAGATTTAATATAAAGTTAAATCTCCAAAATTATGCTTATCATGGTGTTGGCGAATGTCACGAATCCCATAAGTTGATCGCAATAAGTTGATTATAATTATCCCAAAACAAACAAAATTATTCATATGAGAAAAATTACCCAACAAGAGACGCAAAACTACATATGTTTCATGTATGGACTACGTGAACATATAGAAATACTAAAGGCAAGATGTATGGCACCTATTTACACACAATACTCACCGAGTACAATTAGAATAATTTATGTAATAATGATTCACCTAAAATGCACTAATTCATTAATAGCGAAGTCCCTGTTTATACTTCCATTTTCTAAATAAGCTTTCGTTCGACGTAATGTAGAATGTGTCACGTGTTGTGTTGCACCTAATTTAAATATTCTAAGGTAACCCTTACTGTTAAGTTGCTGGTTGCAGACAGTGTCAAGTTCATTAAACACTGTAATATACCTTTGTATGGAAGTTAACTACGAATGCTAGACACGAACCCTTTATTTGCGCGCACTAGCCATTAAATGTCACAATAATTACTGAATGTTCTTTCTTCGTAACTTTAGTCGACAATGGGAAATGTCTTTGTATAATGTGGTTAAACAAAACTGTTTATGAAAAAATAATTGAAATTTAAAAAATGCGCGACATGATCATTATTTTGAGCTGAATGATCTTGAATCAGCTAAGCGGATTTTTCTCTTTACAACTGAAGAGGAATCGGTGTGATAAGAAAAAAATCGCATTTGAATTGGTTTATCAGTTTAAGAGAGTCGATGACATAGACGGATAGCCGAAGGTTTATGTAGGTATACCTATTAAAACCTTTTTTGTTTCATCAGTGTTAAAAATATTGAAAAGTTTCGCGCACAGTTCCATGCGTTATTATCAACTACCTACTACGGTTCAGACTAAGTAAAATAAAGTCGTGAATTATTTGAGAACGTTGAAAATTGTCTAGAAAAAAATGGTTTTGAATCTAATTTATAAGAGTGAATTTTAGTATCGGATTATAATAATTATTGTAAGTCTCATGCCGTGTAAGTAAGGACTTTTTTCAAAGGATACTTGATGTGAATGAGAGAGTTATTTGAATATTATTTGACTTGACCGACGCTGGATAAGAAAAGGTCACAAAAAAATTGTACTTACCGGGCCCATGCTGTTCAGACCTATTTTATGAATAGTATAAACAGGACTCATAATTTACTACAGGCGCACTCGACTGCCAGGCACATGAGTCAATTCATTTTATCATCCACTCTTATTCACCACACCGATGTCTTCAAAACAAATAGAGTCATTAAGACTCGTCGACAAATAATATAGATCGGTATCAAAGTAATTGTTAGAAGGTTGGGTCACGATACCGACTCAGCACGAACTTCAATTAAAGGAATTTTGTTAACACGACTAATAGGGGGCGACTTATTTTCAATTAAGACCATACAGGTACTTATGTAAAAAAAAGACTTGTAGACAATTTTATTCGGACACAAAAATATACTCGCGGTGGGTAGAGCCAAGCGTCCGTTGCGTCTACAATTTAAAAGGGAATGAGCATCAAGTCCGAATTTAATAGGTAGTCTGTGCGTGTCCAAGGCAGTACCATCGAAACAATAGGCCATGAGAAGCGCGCCACACCACGAGCCACTTCCCGATGTCACGTTTATGACGCGTTCACCGTAGCTTCCGTCGTAAATACTGATTGCTCGACCACCATCGCTAAACGTGATACTTCTAATTGCCCCTTTAAAAGTTAATGCATTAACTTGATCATGTTTCGATGCCTCATCACAATTACACTCGCTGTGTTTGCGATCTAAACGTTTTAAGTAAATTAAGTACATTTTCCAGCGAGTTTGTATTTTCTTTGTGAAGCTGTCGTTGTACATAACGTTTACCTTCAATTAAGGTGGCCAATCACCATCCATCATCTAAGCTATTTCAGTCAGGTAATTAATTAATTCATTTGACTTTTTTATCTGGTAAGTAGGAAAAATTTCAAAATATACTAAAAACTACTCTAAAAGGTTTTACGAGTCAGGCTTCTCTTGTGAACTACATATTATGTATTTTGAAAAAACATTTCGTGGGAGCTTTTAATTCCTAATATACCCACATAGATTTGTATAGTAGTATGTACCAGATATAATAGGAGAGTAATATGCTAGAAGTACATCTCGTAGATTAAATACCAAATGTTGAGATTTAGACCTCTAAAAGAGGTTGAAGATGTAGGGATACGAATCGTGAGACTAAAGCGGAGATGGGCAGGACACTTGGCAATACTAGACGACCTTAAGTGGACCAAAACAGTCACCGGATAATGGCCATGGGATGTCAAAAAATCGTAGGGCAGACTACAAGCCCGATGGTCGGACGATATTGTGAGGACTGTGAGCATCAGTACAACTTGCACAAGATCGGTAACAGTCGAGGAATAGAGAAGAGGCCTCACTCGGCGTTGGGTGTTACCAGCTCAATAGATAAACAGATACGAGTATCACAGTGTAAAGCATGTCATTTCATCAATATGCCTTTTGACTTCAGAGTAACATTAGCTTTGAGTAGGACAGTCGAAACATAGCACGCATACATCAGTGTGTAGCTAAACCATGATTTATTCATTTAATTTGATTGCCCTATATTGGTATAATTAGTTTTACTCGTTAGAAGAATAATAATGATTATCAATTTAGGTTCACTACTTATGACCGTAAATTCTAAATACTCGTAGAACTCTTATTCTAAAATAAGAGTAAATTTTTAACGTAACTTGAAGCTGTTTAGGCAGGTGCCTATTTCACTAATCAAAGATTTTTAAATGTAATATATTTTTTCAAAAATTTGTGAAGAATGAATAATTGTTTAATCTATTTTAACTGACCTCTTCAAACGGTTCTATAGCATCCTCCAGTCGTTCCTTACATTGGGCTCGCATGTGAATCGGGCTGAGTGTTTTTGGAGAACGTGAACTTTCCGCTCGTGAATTATATCGTCTACCGCGCATTTTGTGGCGGTTATTTGACCCAGAGGATCCAGGATGTGACCCTGATGAACTCGTCAATGTGAAGGCTTTTCCATCGCGGTGCCTGCAAAAAATGTTTACCATGTAAAACTGATACTAAAGAAATGAAATTGAGTATACCAACGCAAAGTTTTGGATTAAATAAATAAGTAAGGGCCGTTACCCGTTTAGTTCCGCGATAAGGACATTTTGCAAAGAACAAGTGGTTCAGGAGACATTTTGATTAAATTTTGTTGTTTTTTATTTTACTTACAAAATTCAAGTTTTTATAATCCTCAAAAAGGCTTGAATAAGGCCGCATTTGCCTGCTCCGAGTAAGTTCCCGTTAAATACGGAGTTAATTTCATGTAAATTCCGTTCCATTTTTTAATTTATCCAGGCAGTAGCGGTTACTTTGATATAGTGAAATGCAGTCTTAAAGTAACCTATAGAAAGAGAGTAGATCCACGAAACATAAGGGGATCATAGTTTAGGGTCTGAGGAATTTTAAAGGTACATAACGGTGTTTGGTTCATAAAGGGTTCATGTAGGGGGATTTGGACTGTGACCCGCCTCGCTGGTCCAGTGCTTGTTGGCGGATTCGCCAGAGCCTCTTCTGTTGTATAAAGTTAGGGGAGGCCTTTGCCCAGCAGTGGGACACAAAATAGGATATATAAAAAAAATGTACATAATGCCTAACCAAACTGTGACTTTTTGAGATAATAGTATTGAACCCAAATATCTAACTAAGTAATGAGTAATTTGGAGAAGTTTGCAAAAACCGGCGGTTTTTTATCAGGTAGTTTAATTTTTTTACACTAGATCGAAAAATAGGATACCTGTATTTTTATTTTCCCGATATTCAATCATTTTCATATTTATTTTCGAATTTGAAGTTCTTTCTTTTTTAAATAGACATAAGTGCCAAATGACGTAATTTGTATGGTTAAACGTGTTATACTGTTAAAAAACCCTTAAAATAATTGTTTTATGTCAGTTCGTCATTTATCATAATTATTATAACCTTACATTGCCTATTTCGTCGTTGATTTACTATTATTTCGACAAAATTTCAATTTTCTCAGTTTTGCCGTACTCGTATAAGTCACGTGACGTCATCACAGGTATCTTTTTTTTTTTTCCGAAATGAAGAAATATAAGAATATTTTGAAACTCAGGAGAGGAAAACAAAAGAACGAGATTTTTGTTTTGCTAGCTTAATAATTTTGAAATAATGTAAATTGCGGATGCGGTTTTGTCTTATTGTTCGGCTTAAACTTACTATCTATTACTATACATACATCTATTTAGAATTTCTGTATGCTTCGATTCACGTGGAGTGAAGAAAATTTTGTGGCAAGCAACGAGTCCAGCTCGTATCTGCTTGCGTAATAGATGAAAGATATAGGTATAGGTAGAGTAGGGAGTAGAGAGGGATAGATAAACTTACGAGTAATAATGGTCATCGAAGGTATTATCCGTTGTGTTGCGCTTGGGCGTCGGGTGGCGTGAATCACCGCGAGTTCCCGCTTTGCGCTTAAGCATGGACTGATACGAGTCGCCATGAGCCGCTGCTTTGATGTACGCCCACATCTCCGAGGTGCTGAGGTGCACCCTCTCACATTGGATACACCTGAAATATAATATTCGGTGGATGCAAAGCAAAAGGACATTTAATAAGATGGTTTATAGATACATTTTCAATGTTCGTTATTTTAGGATGTTCTACATTTATGTTCTACTTCTGTAATCTGTGTGTATCTTTTTGTTATTTTTTGTTCGTAATTTTTTTCTATTTCTGTTTTATAGAAAAATACAAATTTTATAACTGGTTGTATCGTGGGTGCATTAACAAACACAAATTCTCACAAACACAAATACCCAAACCCGGTAACATATTTATTTTATAAAAAATACACTTCCAGATAGGTACCGAATAAGGTAAAGTAACTGGCTAACATACTGGTTTAATCAATTTTAGAGTAGACTAAAGAAGTAAACAAAGTTCGTTATTTTTTTCTTTACAAACCTATACGATGTCATTATTACTTCAATGAATCGCCGCTAAGGACCCCTTGGCCGACGTTGTCGATCTCTGAGATATAGCACACATTGGATATCATTGCTGTACCGAACCGAATTTTAACTTTTTACTTTTTGCAGGGTAATTGATGCATTTTCGGAATCGTATGTTACCATCACGCCTGTATTCCCCAAAGGGTAAGGCAAAGGTGTACTAATGTACATCAACATATGCTATTTTATAGAATAACCTTGAATATGCTAGAGGTCTTGGGAATCAAACCCAAGACCTCTAGCGTAGCAGTAAGTAGCAGTAAGCAGGGATCACTATGCTAGTGAGGCAGTTCAGTTGAAATCTTATTTAAACAGCTTTTTTTGGACACCGCACCAGAAAAGCAGCGGAATGATCACTAAATCGCTTTTCAAGTTTTTATAAGCTTGACATTCATACTCCATCATTGATACATTCCCATAGGGATATTGGTCAATTAAAGACTTTGGAATAAAATATTGCTCTATGATTGTTGTTTCATTTTCTCATATGAGTTTACTGTAGATTTTCTTAGCTTTTTTTTTGGAAACGTTTACTCATTGTAGAACTGTATTGTTCGTGTTCTATTTGTCTTTGATGAAATAACAAACTGAATTCTTACGTTTTTTAGTAATACGTAACTATTTCATTAGCTTTCATGCGTTGTCAAAGAATTAAATATCCAAGTAAAATTGAACGATTTAAAACGCCTATTAGTATTCTTGATTCGTCTACTTGTAATGGTGAGGGCCTATCTGGAGCTGCGGGTATTGATTATTGCGTAAAGCGCTATTTTATTGTGTTGCATTTTATGGGAGTGTCACTCGTCAATAGTAGCGTGTTCATTGAATCTTCTTTACAGAAAGCGTTTTTAAATATTCTGCTGGCCAATGCTATTGGAATTGATTATTTAGTCTGTAAGATACACGTCAAGTAACACATAATCGTGCCTGATTATAATTTTATTAGGTGGCGTTATTTTTTTTTACTGCTTTTCAAACGCCGACCCACTGTGTACACATCATTATGGTACATAGAAAATTCTAGAAATCGTGTTAAGACATTAACTGTTTTTATTCGTATGTCACCTCATGGCTGGAAAAGTTCGATTTCAACTATGTCGTCGACTGCCGTCCTACTATATTGAACTCTACTTTTGATCCTTATCATTTTATCCTGGTCATGGATGACATCGATTATAGGGGGATATTTCAAAAACCCAAACCAAACGCTTTAAGTCCACTTTTATCATGCGTACCGCTGAAATGTGGAATGTGGTCTTCCCCGATAAATATAATCTAGATGTCTTTAATTCAAAATACAATGTTGTTATAACTAGCATTCATCGCTATGGTGCCTACGTAGTAGGTGTTAAAAAAAAACCTGACAATTTACAACCGATAGTGTACAATTTTACGAGAAATATATACATTAATATCTATGTGGGTATGTCAGTTTATCAAAAAAGTGATGGCTTCTCTTCGCTTCACTTCTCTTCTTCGTCACGTTTTACGGTACATGACATTTAAAACTTTTAATTGTTTGTTGTTTGTGTTTATTTTGAGTACTGTCTTATAGATTCGATTTGATGCCCTATAATCCGTGCCTTTGATTAATCTGAATACATTAATGTTAGATCCTGGTGGCTACATTACCGTGGATATTTTTAGCGTGACTGTTTTATTGAAATGAAAATTATTTTAATGAAATTAGACTGACTACAAATTACACAAATTAGTCAGACACTACAACGTAATGAACGTTGAAGTGGGACGAGCACCTCGAGATCTGAAGGGAATCCTGGCTGCAAAGGCCTTCATGAATCTTGCTAGATTGTCTTGTTGTAATCGCTCACCCGGGGTCACAAAATATTTGAGAAATATGCTACCCGTGCTTGACGGTGGCTTCTTGGTATGCCTTGCATTTTACAGAACTGGCAGTGCCATTCTTACGCCAGTGGAAAATCGATGAGCGTAATTCGTGACTCTACCTCCAAGAATAGAACAAACCTTAAAAACAACATATTCGGCGTCATTTAACCTCGATTGCTTTTTTTTTTCGCAGTTCAATAAATTGAAACGGAAAAATACGCGTCAAATATATTGGAACAGTATATTTTCTACTTTAATGAGAATCAAAATATTAACGGCAAAATTATACCTAATAGAGCCAGACCAGACTCCTTTATAACAGCTAATAGTTTCTCAGCGCATGCCCCTAACACAGGTAAGAACAATGGCTTAATCTAAACATTATATTATAGCGGCTTTGGCAAGTAACAGGTATACCTCATTGGTGAATATTGACAATTCATATAGCACGATGTAATCACTATGACCTAGAGGTAATAAATATTAGGGCTATTTACTTCATCACTTGAAAGTGAACGCATCTCATTGTTGTTGCTGGCTACTTAACGGTGGCATATCGGTGCGGTGTTTGTGTTCAGTGATTTCTAAGAATTGCTAATTAGGTATTTTTTTTTGTGTGTGATGGAATTCCAAGAACATTTTGTGAAAATTATGTTTTACGCATTTATTTATGTGTACTTTTCGTTTTATGTGGGTGCTACGCCAACCTATTTCTCAGCATTTTTTTCTGTTACTGTAATTTTATCAAGATCTGCAAAATTTTGGCTCCAGCTGACCCTCTCCTGATTTAGTTTAAAATAGTATATCTATTTTATGAGGAACCTGATTCTAGCTGCCCCAATTTGTCCGCGCGACCGCATTATGTCGACGACTACGACGACGACGCGTCATCGTAGTCGCGGCGTAGCAATTGCTACGAATCTTGATATTAATTTTATATTTTTATTTTAGTTACTAAAATCAAAGAAGGCTTTTCAAGGAGGCATTAATTTGAGATTTGATTTAAAACCCAGTTAACAGGTATTTTATTATTATTACAAATAACTTTGTATAACATTACAGAAATTAATGAAGATGATGACCACCAGTGATCGGAAAAAGTTCAGCTAATTTAGCTAAACTTCCAGGAACAGAAACAAAAATGGAGACTACCTTACGACAACATTTTTCTTGAGACGGAAATTGTCCCGAGTTTCGGGGCATCATTCAATTTTCAGTACATATTTATGTATGTATGTATAAGTATATATACATATTCATGAACTATAACCATTTCCAGGTCGAACAAAGTATTATTGGATTTTTCTATGAAATTTTCAATAGCAGCTCGGAGTTTGGGACATGGGACCTAAGCATACCGGCGAAATATGGGTGTACATTAGTATGCCCCTGCTTAAGCCTTCGGGGAAGACAGGTGTGATGGTATGTTATGCTATGTTATGAACTATAGCCTAACCCCTCTCACTCTAGAGACCCATGCCCAGTAGTACAACCATTATTTTCTGGTAGATAATTCGTTGGAGAGCATTCCAAATGCACTGCTCATGGTCAAATGCTTGGTTAACATCTGAGACAGTATACGAGTCGGTGAATAGATGAAGCCGAGTAGCATCAACATCAATTATTTCATTGACATTGTATATATGCATCACAGAGAAACTATTGAAAACACTCGCACCCACTGATGAGTACGCGCACATTTCAGTTAGTCTGGCTAAGGCTAAAAATTCCGCCCGCCCGGTGCTCGCCGCGGTGGTGAAACAGCGGTTTTATGTTTAAACTCACGAGACCGGTTTTTTGCGCGGTTACGCAGCCGTCGCGGTCGAGATCATCGCCCGCAAACGTGGTGGCCGATGATCGCTAGACAGGCGGTTAGAAGGCGAGTGCTTCCACTGATTCAGGATAGAGACCATGATTATTTGTTACTCGCCTGCCAACCGATCGCAGAGCGAGCGGGCGCAACCCCCCGAGGCTGCGGATGACCGCGGCCCACGCGATTCTATTAGTTGCCCGCCGGTACAGCTGGAACCGCATACAACCGCTCACACCGCGGGCGTAAAACGCGTCGTGAAATGTGTTTTAATTTTTTACATATATATTTGCATTCTACAGGAGGTGCGGTCCCGCAACCGCCGCGGACGCGGGTGGAAACTGCTTCGTGAGTTCTTAAGGCTTAGTGTTAGAACCATTAAAACTGTCTGGCAAATAATTACAGAAAAAAAAACATTTATACTTATAAAAATTAGCTATTATACTGTAACGTAAGTAGATACAATTATATTTTATTGGAGAGTCTGGCGAGGGGTTACCACGGTACTAATTGTCTGGTACTGGGAGAGATCGTTTTCTAGTACTATCTAGAAGAAAATATGAAAAAAATATGTTGTGTTAGGGGCATGCGCTAAAAAACTATCAGCTTTTATAAAATAATGAAGGTTTGACGGCTACGGGCTCTTGCTGTATTAGATCGATAGACGACACGATTGGCGTAGCGGTTGAGCGATCGGCTTCTGCGCCACGTGTTGTGGGTTCGATCCTCACACGGAGTAAATATTTGTATGATCTACAGGTAGTTGTTCCGGGTCTGGGCGTTTATGTATGTGAGAATTTGTGTTTGTAAACGCACCCACGATACAGGAGAAAATCCCAGTGTGGGGCAACGTTTTGTCTAAAAAAAAAAGATATAATCTTTTAAATACAAAATATCTGTTTATAAATACTGTTCCAATACATTTGAAGCGTATTTTTCCGTTTCAATTTATTGAACTAGCGTGGGATCACGAAAAAAAAACAATCGAGGGTCAATGACGCCGAGTATTTTGTTTTTAAGATTTGGTCTATTAATCTTTGATGTGTACTCCTACTCCTTGTTTATACGTTCTCCATACTCCTTGTTTATACGTTCTCCATACTCCTTGTTTATACGTTCTCCATGGACTATCGGTGTAGGCAAGCCGTATTGAGTGAGCGGGATACCCCCTATACTTATCACTGTCTTGAAAAACCACTATTGTGACAATTATTATCACATACCTGTTAGGAATTCCTTCATTACTAAATATTCCTGAATCTCTAAAATCTTCAGAAAGCTTGTCTCGATATTTTTGCCACAATTGCCGTGCTTCCGATAATGCACATAAGGTTAGTAAAATTCAGTATTTATCGCACTGTCAACGGGTTTTTTTACTTGAATGATTATTTAACGTTTTCAATGGTTTAAATTGTAATAACTTTTCGTAGAGTGAACCGATTTGAATTGAATGTAGCCTAAACTAACGTACGCCCCAAGTAACAAGCTATGAATTCCTTCCCATTTCCTCCAAATCAATTCTGTAGTTATGATTTGATGCGTGTTCAAACACACAAACAAAATTTTCAAAATAGAAATGTATTGTGTTATTTATTCTCATTCCCCCAAATTAGTTTTATAGGTATAGATTAGATATTATTTGGAATTTTCAGATAAGATAATATTATAGAAATCATGCAATATCAGTTACCAAGAAATAGGAAAAAAAAGTCCCAGCTTTTGTCAGTGGTAGGTATTGTATAAGCACTTCCCTACATACTTTCCCAGTAGTCTCCACATGCTTTATTGGTACTGGTTAAAATGTGGAATGTGCTTCCTGAGTGGGTCTTCCCCGATAGATATAATCTGGGTGTCTCGTAGATCGCAGGTGTTGCTTAACATCAGGCGCACTGGCGGTCAAGCGCTGCCGTATCAAGAATTAGGAAGAAAAATTGTTTTCAGTCGAGATAAATTTGGTTATGCAATATAACCAATTCTACCACCACTACAGTAAATAAAGAAAGTAAAATTAGTAGTAGCCGAGTAAGTTCAGATCAATTTAATTTATACTCGTATTACTTATTTAGTTAATCGTCTTTTGAAAAATGAATTCTCTTTCTTTCAGAATTAGTCTAGGCAAAATACAACATAATTAACGTTACATATCATGGAAGTTAATCATAATATTAAATAATTATGATTTACTATAGTTTACCTTGAAATCAAAATGTTTTATGCATTGTATAGATTTATAAAATAATTTTTATCTTCAAGTGCGTCCTGCAAAACTACTGTTTATAATTTCGTCACTTGTTACCTGATCCATATTAACGATTTTTTACGTAATGAGATTAACACGAGTATTTATACCTCGAGATTATTCTTTGTCCGTAGTGAATGTATCGTAGTTTACTTATGCGTCTCGTGTTGAGGAAGTATTTCGCTTTGAGTGCAACCTATTTAAAGCAATGTTTAAAATGGACAATATATAATAAGCATTCACACATTGTTTACGTTACGTTCCGTTCTATGTGTATCATGTTGGAACAGTAATTTTTACTTGAATTAGTTACTAGAAAAATGAATTCATGTTAGAATGATATAGTTGCCATGAAGTCTTCATTTTGAGAAATTTCCTTGTATCATTGAGATACTCGTTTATTTGATACTTGTTTTTATGTAGGTTGCTCCATAAGTCTTGTAATACAGTTTTTCTCCTTATCAAGAGAGGTTTCATAGAAAGGGTAGTCTTAGATTCAAAGGTTTCTGAGCCACTCAGGACTCGACACTATTGGAACACCCTCCCTACAGCCCGGACCTTGCGCCTTGTGATTTTGGGCTCTTCCCTATTATGAAGAGTCAGTTAAAACGGCAAAAATTCACAACTGAGGAAGAATTATTTAGTGTTTGGGATAGAGCTTGTGTTTCTTTTACAAAAGATCAATGGGAAGAAATATTTAGTAATTGTTTTGTTCGTATGCAAAAGTATGTTAACTCTAATGACATGTATTTTGAAAAATGTTATTAAATAAGTACTTTTGTTTTGCAAAATTTTTGGAGCAGCTTTCGTAGTAGGTACTACATATAAATAATATAGCGATGCTGACTGTATTTTCTATATTACTTACATATGTACCTTTTTACCTACCAATTAAAATAAAAAAATTAAAATAAACACAATTTTTCCAATGTTTTACTCATTTTATTATTTATTTAGGTTTGATAATAAAAGTTTCTCGTATCTAATGATTTATGTAAGCTTTGCTTAGAATATTAATAGCCTTTTAAGTGAATGGAGAGACCGCATTTTAATGTATCTCCAATTACCGGTGTACGTGTCCAACAACATATTTAGGTAGATAAAATTATTTTATCGTATTCTTGTAAAAATAGATTAAAATCACCAGTGCTGTTTTTTATCTAAATTTATTATCAATTTATACATATGTTGGTATCCTCTTCACCATGATGACACTATAATGGCGCAGAATTTTTCGTCTGCGTCAGATTTTAACTCAACATAAACTTACATTTTTCGGGTTCCATTGGAGAACAAAGCCCTTTTATTTTATTTTTAGCGGATGTAAGTCTAAGGGTCTCCCTACACTTATCACCGTGGAAAATCGCTTTGTGTTTACGGCATAAAGTCTAAAATTCACCATGCTTGTAGCGTTATCTTATTTTGAAATGAATAAATATGTATGTTTTTTCTTGCTCATACCGAATTTTACTGCTGCATTGTGGGCCTTAAGCGGAGATTCAGAGATATCTATGTAAGACGGGGTTAGACCAGTCTAAGGCTATTCGACTTAGCTCTTCTTAAGGCTCGGGTATTCCAAATCGACCGTTCTTTGCTTCAATAAATATTCTTTGTTTTGATAGGATAAAAATATATGTTGTAGTTTAATAAACGATCTTGAGTATTCTTTGATTCAAAATACGATATCTACAACTTCACTTGATCATAAAAATATTACAAAACATAGATAATTTTATCGTTTTTCAGAATATACTTATGGAATATCAACCCTAGATCACAAAACATGCCTAAAATGGTTAATGTCGTGTATGTATGTATGTATGTTATGTAGAACAATAATCTATGGTTACTTTTTTTCAAATAGTTTTATTTCTTCCTAACACGATGTTATATATTAAAATGAGCCGCGCGCCTCCCTTCACAGTATCAGTCAAACACGGCACATCAAAATCAACCATTGAACGTGATAAAATTTTCCTGGTTACAATTTCGGTGCAGTGTGCTGAGGACAAAAACGCCGTAAAATAAGCCTGAAACACTTGCGGACACCGATACCACCCAGCCGTGGCTTGAAGCCAAGCTCGGTCGTCCAAGCCACATTTAAAACAGTTTTTAAGAAGTTCCTAATAATTTTGTCGACTTTGTCTAAAAGTTGTGGGTGCTTCCACAAGTGGGAAGAGCGTAAGATATAAATGAACTTAGGGCCAAAACAACAGTAACGAATAATAGTAAGAGCCGAATGAATATTGATTTTGAGAAGGTTTTCCTAATATTTTGTATTTTTTCATGCAAAGATGCAAATGATTCATCAAAAATTGGAGACCCAAGACGGTAAAGTTTACTACTCTTCTCCATGATTTTAATACCTGGGGCTATTGCATTGAATTTTGAAATGGTCAGTTGTCGTTCAATGGTGTGAGGTAAATAAATTTCGCATGCATATTAAATTGAATTTTTCATTAAAAAAATTTAGATCATTTAAAACTGCCCCGTTCACTTTTGTATTTAACTGCCCAATTATTGTATTTATAGTCAAACTGAACATAACTGGTTCAAGAGGGTCATCCTGTTGACAACCAACGGCCGAATTTAAAAGATTGTTCATAAACAATAATTATGAGGGATGTCTCGTTACTCCGTCAAACAAATGTCAAATAACATTTCCCTCTTCGATGTTTGTTGCGCCGGTTCTCAGTATTTTGTTTGTTTTGGTTTTGTGTTTTAACTTGACAAGTGTACGTTTATATTTTATAGTGTCGTATCCCCACGCGAGTGCTCCACTAATTGTAAACTCTAAATAATATAATATGATGTATATAATATTCGTAAAACTGATTTAGTCATACTGAAAAAAAAAAACACTTTTGAAACCTTTATAACTTTTGTTCACTGCTGCTGAGCAATATGCACAATTATATTTATTTTTATACAAGATCCTTTGAGGAATTCCTTTTTTCACATCTGTCGGCAAGGTGTCCCTGTTTACGGAGTTAAAGGCATTCTTTAATTGAACCTTAAGAAAAACCGCGCCTTCATTACTGTTGAGATAAGTAGTTATGGCGTGTGCGGCAGCCTCAGCCTCCTTTAGAATCCTAACCTAATTGAAGGGACTGGAATTTATTAGTTAAATATTTATAGTATGCACAGCATATCTTGGCTGTCTTACGCCTGTAAGTGCAACCTAATGCAATGGGACGAATGCCGCCATCCCTCTTGCTTAGGGCACAAAGATTCTATGCACATTGCCGGAGAGCATCAGATTGATCAAAGCCGTAAGCTCCTTCAAGAGCAAGTCACCAGATTCCCCGCCACTTGCATCTGTCAAATCTTTCAGGTGCTGTGGTGTTAAGCCGTCAAGGCCACCCGCAGAGTCGCTCTGGAACGAACCTATGACTTCAACCAATTGGCGACCAGTTATTGTATGGGAATTGGAATCAATGTTAAGGGGAAGGAGAGGTCATTCGCTGGAGCTGGGTACTTACTCTCCAAAGCTCTATGTGTCTTTGGAGAGTAAGGTGCAACCACGTCACTGCGGTAGGTTGGGCAGCACTAACCTCGGTATAATTATTGCTATCACTAATCATTCACTATAAAAACACTATAATATACCTACTTGTAGAAATATTAAATTATTGTGTTGGAGACATCTGTATTGGTGACAGGCGCAGCCGCGTTGGCATTTCAATTTTTGTCTTTTTTTGACTACCGGCCTGCCGTTTTCCAAAAAATAATAAATTTTAAAATGGTTACAGCTATGTAATTGATGACGACGATGATTGTCTTCCTTTCGATAAAATTTATCTGTCGATAAAATCACGAGAGATTTCAAAGATCGGAGTTTTCTGTTGACATAATAATTTCTGAAAAACTTTTAAAGAAATTCAGTCCCGGCGTTTATCCCTCCATTTATTATTCTTTAAATATGTTAGCAATAAAAGAAAAATTCTTAGAGGAACGGACTCAAGTGGGTGATGGGTGATATGACTAGCTGTAGATAAACCTCAGTTTCGCCCGCTATAAAAATGTCAGACTTCCATAGAAACGTTCACCCCCTTTTCACCACCTTAGGGGTTGAATTTCGAAAAATCCTTTCTTATCGGATGGTTACGTCATACAAAGAACACACCCTCCAAGTTTCAGGTCTCTACGATCAGCGGTTTAGGCAGTGCGTTGATCCGTCAGTCAGTTATTCAGGACAAAACATTTTATATGTATAGATGAGTAGCGACAATAACAATCTGACGTTCCGTTCCGATTTGATTTTTAATTGATAGTTGATTAAATTGATAGTTCGATTAAATATTAGTTTTAATTGTATGTTTCTAATGTTTTAGAACAAGTATATTTTAAGAATAATATGGGGAATAAATATAAAACAAGGAAAGAAATATCTATATTTAGCGTGTAATTTGTTAGCGTCTGGAAATGAATTTCAATAATTTCGAAAATGAAAATTATGATTAATGCGTTGGATGATTGATGCCTTTATCGAACTCATCCAAATTTCAGCCCTGTGTTGGCTTAGTAATAACAACAGAAAATCTAATAGCATCGGCGTGCCTGAGCAGATTGCCGTTTTACGCCTGGCTACGTATCAAGCTGTAATTTTCAGTGTATGCTGAACTTTCATCGTTCGATACTATACAATGGAAATATATAACTTGACGTGTAGCTGTGTGTATTCTCACGACGTAGTCACTCTCTCTGCACGCTTTCGTCTTTCTTATTGGAACGAAGTTCTTTAACGCGGCTTGCAGTAGGAGTTAACTGGCAGAAATAGTCATGTAGCGGAGAAACGTTACGCTCTGCATACCGGTTTCGTCCGGCATAGTTCGGATATTATTGTCACGCGTTGACCACCGTACTAAATTTTCTAAATAAATTAATATGAGTGGCAATCTCGAGGATTTCGGGTTGCTGATTACGAAAATTGGCGGACATTATTTTTGTAAATATAAATAAATGGGTGTCAATTTCAAGGTTTCTCGAGGTGCCTGCTAAAAGAACTAAAGTAGGTACCCGTTATTGGCTACTTAGCTTAGCTGAAGTCTAAGCTAAGTTTAAGCAGTGTATCGGACATCTCTGAATACAAATTAGTATTCAGAGATTTATTTATTATTTGAGTAATTATGATATTCGGAAGTTTATGCTCAGTCAACTCTGAATATCAGTCTTACCTATAAGTGTACAATTAAATATTCTGAAGGAGGCAGATTGAAGTCGCTAGCAAACCCATTTTTAATAAAAAAAATACTACCGGTTAATGCGGTATAAAGCGAATTCGAAGAAAAAAAGGCTGTTGACGTCTTTTGGCTTAGTTCAGACGACGCGACGCGACGTCGATTGACGGCAATACGATAAATTGCCTCGGCTTTTTCGAGTGGCGATGGCGTGTTGTTGCACACTCGGCTGAAGCTTATTTCGAGTAAGTGTGGGGAGACCCTTATGCGCGGATAATTATTTTAGTAACAGTATTTTTTTACCATGGCTCACCTTACATGCACGTTGATCTTATATTATTAAATTTACTTAGGTACCTACTTACATAACATTCTGTTGGTAACATTCGACAAAAAGTTTACTCAATGCCTACAAAGACGATGCTGTTACAGATCGTAAGCTATACCGTGCATACAAGGTATAACTATGTGAAGTGAGTAAAGATAGCAAACGAAGTAAACCGCCGACTTCCCGAGAGGGGAAGCTCTGGTCGATTAGGCTAATAAAGCGAAGGGCTGTCGATGGAACAGAAAGTTTTCTGGGGGATCACTTTCACAAGCGGATGCATAGGTACTTGCTTCAATTATGCCATATTATTTTATTGTTAGCACACATTGCATGCTAAACATATCAGATCACTAGTCCACGGATATCATAATGACTTGATATTTAACAGATTTACATCTTAAAATACCTAATCTGTTAGTAAGGTTGTACCCACTTTGACCAAAATCCAATTAACGCTGTGAAAATCTACAGATTACACTAACTTGTAAAGTACTGGTTTAATTCAAGTTTTAAAACCGAGATTTAGGAATTTACTCATTGAATGATTGATATGGAATGACTTACTTTAATTTTGAACTTTTACTTTGTGAATCTTATCCGTATTTTTTTAAACGAGATGCTTCATAATTACCTATTTTCTTACAAATTAATATCTTATTAATACATAACACGACCAAAGTAGTTTATAGTATAAGTATCAATAATTTTAATCTGTGGTTTACGAACACTTAGCAGTGCTTTGGAGAATAAATTTAATTCAGTTAAAACCTCCACCTGAGGTAATTTCCATTAATTGTCGGTTCAATTCTTTCATCAGCGTGAGGGAGAAACACAGCCTCGAAGACTATTAACTAATTAAGCAAACGTATACCTGTCTATTAATTATACCATCAGTATTATAGTGTAAATTAATAGGTATAGTCCAATGGCAAAAATGTTTATTGGGTGTACTGGGAAATATAACGTGATCGACAAAGTAAAACCCATTAAATTATATTTATGGACATTATGTAGGTATAACCCCTTACATGTGAAACAGATATTAACCAAATACACTTAATTAATTTAATTTTTGGTAATGTTATTAATTGCACACTGGGAAAAGTTTATGGTTATGGCGTGTCAAGGTAAAGAGTTCTATTCCCGATAGAGGGACGACAGCTAAGTAGCTCATCATTACGGCTCCTTTTGAACAGCTTGAAATATATATGTTTTGGAAATGAGGTAGAAAATATATTATCTAAAAATCTATTTAAATAAAAATAAATCGAAATGATCGAATGCTCTAAATTATCGAATGAATGATCGAAATCTGAAATATATGTGCGCGCATAACTTACGAACGACTGCACCAAATTAGATAATTATTTTTTTGTTGTGTTCGTTATTATCAGGACAAGGTTTGTATGAAAGAGTTACCTATACCCAGGCAAAAAGGGTCACTAGTAATATTTTTTTGTATTACCTATAGAGAAAACTTACCGTGGGTAATAAAATACCTAGTTAGTTAATTTTTTTAATCATGTATACGTACGTACTAACTCTGTTTTCGACATGATGGGTACTTTGAGTAGTTCTATCTTATCCAGCTTTAGATTTTTTATTGCTATCTTTTTACTATCACATGCTTTTATTGGAGCATTAAAAAAGAATACGAAACTAATATGAGTTATTGGCCTTACCTCAGTGTAATGGTAATCCACAAATTTCACCTTAACACGAAATATTGTGTCACCGGTGGAATAATTTATCAAACGATATGTTAGTAAGTAATTAGGGAGCACATGTCCGAATTTGCGTGTATCGCGACGGGCGTCCGGGCGGGCGGCGCGACAGTGCCGGGTGAAGGGCGGGAACCATCTGACGGTACCGCGGCGCCACCACGTTGCACGTCTCGCCTCTCTTGTTGTCGATGCGACGTCTTGAGACACTCATACTTTTGTTTTTGTTAATTTATTTGAAACTATAGGTACTTGTCACGGATTTTATCGCGTTATATTTATTTTATTATTTAGTTCCTGGTTTTTCAGATGCCTCACAGCATCCACGTCACGGATAGACTGAGGTGTTGGATGTCTTAATGTTGAAATTACTTAGACTGATGACCAGTGTAGTATACACTGGTCATTTATTTCACTTTTTTGTTTTTTAGTAGTATTACAATTTTATTCACTCTCTTCACTCACATTTATTCTAAATAAATTATGGTAGGTACTTGTAAAAATTTTAGAGTCAAGGTAGTGTCAAAAAATACCTAGATATGGAAAATGGATTGTGGTCATAACTCAACAAACAAGCAAATCCCTTTCGCATTTATGATATTAGTTAGGACGTAATTTTTATCAAGTCTGAAAATGTCGTTGTTATTGTGCAGGTGTCATCAGCAAGGGACGGCCGTTTTATAGTGGTTTTAACTCTCGAGGTTAGCACTTCACATCAGTCAGTAGATATTCTTACGAATTTTGACATAAGATCCGTACAAGTAATGTCCAAATCCTACCTCTGGTAATGAAATGTATCGACGGATTTGTTATTTAGACTGTTTGTTATTATGTAAGAGAAACTGTCTGTTATGTTAGGGCTCTATCATGTTTTGGCTGGGATTTCTTTGACAGGATGCTCGGAGCTGGTTTTTGTAAGAAGAGGTACTATAATTACTGCAAGTTACTTATCAGATCTTGGAAGACCATGTGGGATTATAAGCCGTCTAAAATAAAGAAATCCTGAGAATTAATGTATGATGATGCACGGCCACTCGTATCGCGCATTCTCACCCCACGAGGTTTATGTCGTGGCTAAAAAGATAGTTTCTTCACGATGTTTTCCTTCACCGTTTAAGCAAGTGATAATTAATTATAAATACGCACATGATTACGAAAAGTCAGACGTGCGTGCCTTGGATTAAAACTAAAAACCTACAATTTGGTACTCCAATGGCCACTTGGCTATCAATGCTACTTACATTTTTATGTCATTTATTTCTTTGGTCGGTATTTTATTTATCCATTTAAAAATCAATTTTATTCCGAGGAGATGCAATCAAACTTTATAGCTTGTCATGTCACCGGTGCTCTTGCTAATGTAAAAAGTATACTTACCTACGGTTTTGTATCAACGCTGCAATTAACACAATTTGGGTCCAGACGTAGGTATAACCCTACAGTTCCTTTCTAGTTTTTTATTATATTAATGGAAGCGTAATTTAAAGCTCATTTTAATTTTGTTATTTATTAAAATGCTTATTGGGGAAAAAACAAAATTTATTCAGATAAATTATGTAAAACAATGCATAAATTAAAATAAGGTTCTGATAATTTTAAGAAATCCAGCGTATGATTAAAAAATAATTAAAAAAGCTATCCTATCAACATTAGAGTAGGTAATCTGTTTGAGCTCTAAAGGCATAAGTGATGGCTCTATATCTGCGTGGCGTACTGAGAATGAAGTTATGAATTGTCACCTGTGGAATAAGGCACCCAGTTTTTCTATACAAAATCTGTCAAACTTCAAACTTACTTCTCAGTTATCGGGCGATGGAAAAATCCGCCATAAATTTTAAACAAACCTTTAAACCACGTCCGCACTGACATGCGGCTTGCTTAGCGCCTAGAGCCCCAGTGGCTTACATTCCGGCTACTTGGTACACGGTGACCGCATTGAAGAGTGTTTGTTTGTGTGATGGGTCGCTAGGTGCTTGGTCATTTGTTTGGCGGCACGTTGACGAGATGTCACTTTCAAAAATAGCTCTAAAACTGCTACTTACAGTAAAATCATCTTTAAAATATACCATTTCACGGCTTATCCAATGTTGAGTTCAAGACATAAATAATAAGTCACAGTCAAGTCATGGAGAGTTTTATGTTCTATGTATAATATACTACTGTGTGTATTTTAGATACGAGTAGTTATAAAGTAGGTCGAGAGAAGCATAGTTGCTTCTCTCGGTGTCCATTACAAACTCATGTGGTTTGAGGCTCTTGCCAGCTCGAGCCTCAAATGCACACTCGTTAGTAATATGTCACTTTCTCCCCTTGGAGAAGAGATTTTTTTTTATTATATATATCATCGGTTATTCATCTAAAAGTAGTTCATTTCAGCTTTTGTTACGGTTTATAACTTTACTCCATACGTATTTACAGTATTCCATGAGTACATATCGCTGCTTTCCCGCCATTATTTCACTCAGGTTATTGGTTGTTATTTTGATATCTAATTCCTGTTCGAGGGAGAAACGCTGGACTTCGAAGACCGGACATTCCAAGAGGGGATGGGATGTGAGGGACGGTTTCCATTTTTCTGGCTCGCAGATGCACGATGGGTTCTCTTTGCACTTGAATCGGTTCAAGTACTCCGAGAACCCACCGTGCCAACTTAATCATTTTGTTTTGGTTAACTGCTTTCATTAAGTTTTTTCTAGTTTCCACTGCTAGGGGATGAAGGGCACGTCCATTTGTTACGGCCGAAGAGCCGCCATGGAGTCACTGTAAACTCCGCAACTGGTGGCCCGGTGTTTTAGAAACTCACTGGTTGCCCTGCACACCGCCAGGAGTTCAGCTTGGTACACCGTACAATACGACGGCAATGTAAGTTTGATGGCTTTAATTTCGGTAGCGCTTTGCCACATAGATAGCGCTGCACCGACCCTTCCCTCAATCTTACTGCCGTCGGGCATATATATATATATATTTGCAATTCGAAGTCGCTGTTGGCGTCGTATTTGTTCCTGGTGCGCCAAACTTTTGAATCCCAAGCCGATATATTCTGCGGGGTGTGGAGACTCTAGCGCCGACACCATCTCCTCCACCTCTCTGCCAGCTAGCGTCGGCTGGGGCACCCCCTCTTGGCCTCGTATAATGAGGCAGCCTCACTTACGCGAAGATCGAGAGGGAGTATCCCAGCCAACACCAGCGCTGCATTCAAGGAGACGGTGCGGTAGGATCGGCATATTTTTTGTGCGAAACCTCTTTGTACCGTGTTGAGTGGCTTTTGTATAGATATTTTGGAGGCGGTTGGTGCCCAAGCGCTGGCTACGTACAGTATAATCGGTTCTATAACCGCATCGAATAAGCGCTAATACACTACTTGTTGGTGCCAGGGTAAAGGGAACCCCAAAGGAAACTCAGATGCGAGCCGAAAGCAGCGAGGGAGCGCGAGCCGTGACCGACCGTTCGCTCTGAAGCGAACGGTCGGTCACTTATCTTGTGAAGCACTGAACAACTGAAAAATTCTCCCTAGCAGTTGTTTTATTTAAAACTTTTGTTTTCTAGGTTCTAGAATATTCTGACGCACGCACTGACACCGTGCGCGCGCCGGATTCTAGAATAAATCATCTGACAGTTGCCTGCCAGTGTGGCTGCAGCACTAGCCTCCCCCCGCGACCGCAGCCCCTACTACTCTTTGTCGTCAGGCTCTCACTACTACTACGATTTATTATGAAAAAGCAACGACATCCTTTTTATTTGTTAACAAAAATATACAAACTATTCGTTACATCAATTTCATAGAAATGTGTGCTACGCGTCGCCAACACTACTAGTTATATATATAAAAAAGTAATTTTTTGAAAATTGTTAAGTAAAATAATAGCAAAATAATCATGTATTGTAAAAAAAAAAAAATATGCAAAACAAAGTCTCTGACAAATGTCAGGCGAGATTATGAAGCCCTGTAATAACGGGTATCTAGAAAAAAAACCTTTTCCATTAAGTGATTAACGTGAATTGGTTGTAATTGAGCCACCTATTTAATTTTCTTCTGTTCCTGACATACAATACAACTCTTAACATAACAACCTGGAATTTCATACCCCATAAAAATTGTTTGTAGTAATTTAATGCCCACACTAAACCTAAGCATTCCTTTTCTGTGGTCGAATCGCCGTCACTAAATTTCCTGGAAGCATACGACACAGGATGCATAATATCATTCCCTTGCATTAAACATGCTCCTAAGGTTTCTCCACTAGCATCGACATAAAGACGAGTCAAAATGTTTTTATGATTCGAATAAAAACTTAATATTGGAGGATCACACATATATTTTATTACACTGTTAAATGCTTCTTGATGTTTCTGTGTCCAAACAAATTCTGCCCCCTTTTTCAATAATTTTGTTAACGGCAATACCACTTGCGCAAAATTATCGATAAATTTACGATAGTAAGAAAACAAACCCAATACAGAATTCCCCTGCTTAGTATTTTTATGAGGTTTCAATTTTTTTAACGATTCTAATTTCTTTGGATCTATTTTGTCCCAGAACCTGAAATCTCGTGTCCTAAAACAGTGAATTTATTATAACCGAAACTACATTTATTTGGTTTTAAGGTGAGGTTTGTGCTCTTAAGTCGTTCTAAGACTTGCGCTAGGACATCACGAAATTCTACAAAAGTTTCTCCCCAAACTAATATATTATCAACATAACATATTATAGCATTCTTATACTTAATACCAGCGAATACCTTATCCATAGTTCTCTGCAAAACAGCTTGACTGGTCTTAAGTCCAAAAGGTAGCACATTGAATTCGTAAAAACCGGACGGTGTGATAAATGCTGTTTTGTGTTTATCTTTTTCACAAATCCCCAATTGCCAATAACCGGAATTTAAATCTAAATTGGCAAAATAACACGCTCCCGAAAGATAAATCATAATATCCTCAATAATTGCAAGAGGATAACTATCCGTAATTACCTTTTTTAATCAATTTACGATAGTCTATACAAAATCTCCATGTTTGGTCGGGCTTTTGTACTAAAATAACGGGAGAAGCGTAAGCACTTTTTGACTCCCGTATGATTCCGTTCGCCAACATGTCCTTTATTTGTGAATTAATAATCTCAAGCTGTTTAGGAGATACTCTAGGCGGTCGATGAACAGGTATGTCATCAACTATATTCATATTTATTTCTACAATGTTACAATTTCCTAATTCAGAAGAACTGAAAGCAAAACACTTTTTAAAATTCAAGAAAGATTTGACAATGACATTTTCTCATTATCGGATAAATCAGGATTTATGTCAATCTGATTCAAATTTGTCACATCGTCCGATAACGAAAAAATAAATTTGTCATCATTATTTTGTGCCTATTCTAAAAAATACAAATAGTCATTCTTAGTAATTGAATTTAAACTTTTTCCGTCATGACCAACTATGATATTATTATCTTGAATGTTATCATCTTGATCACCATACATCATAGAATGTGACACATTAGAGTCGCCCTGTACAGATATCTTACTTAGGAACTCAATTGAAAATTGCCCTTTTAATATAACACATTTTTTTTTGAAAATCAATGACAGCATTCTTTTTATAAAAAAATCTTGTCCAAGAACCATCTCCTGATTAATATCTCTAATGATCACAAATTCATTTATATATAAACATGCATTAGCTATAAAATTCAACACTGTTTCTCCTAACACATTTAATCATGACCCTGATATCGATCTGACAAAACGTTTATCTGACGTGTCATAACAATATTTTGCTTTTAATTTTATTGAGAGTCGCTCAGAGATACAAGAGATCGATGCACCCGTATCTATAAGCGCGATGCAAGACTGATCTCCTACAGTTACTTTAATAAAAGGAATAAACTGACCCTATTGGTCTCCTTCAGGGAGTTATTGAAGTTTGGACGTAGTCTGCAACTCCACATGGAGTGGACATCCATTTAATGACCACGTCATTGTTGGTTTTGGGTGTATTGGTCCCCTTCTTAAACTGAAATTATTATTAGGTGTATTTGAGTTATTGTTAGTGAAACAGGATCTCGACCGTAAAAATAATAGCGGGGAGTATGAAATTCTTCTCTGTCTCGACGATCAGGAGATTGATAAGGTGTAGACGCAGTTGACGCCGCTGGACTCGAAGCTCTCGGTGACATCGGTGACCTTGAAGTAGTCATGGCTAATGGCTGTTCGAATCTAACTTTATTTAAAATATCACGCGGTTGGATCGGTAAATTTACACTTGGGACTTTATTATTCGCGAATATTTCCTTTAACTGCATTATAGTGGCACGTAATTATACTTTTGATGTATATATGCGCGTGCCCAATCGTTCTTTATCCCCTGTCAAAAGCCCTTTTAAAAATGTATTCTCATCAGTAATTTGTGCTTTATTCGCTAGATCCGCTAATCGGTAGAAATAAGTAATAAAATCTTCCCGATTTCTTGTTTAGCATTATAAAATTTTTCGACATAGTTCCCGATGGAAATTGCGTCCTCAATTTGTCACATAAAACTTTATATTCAATGCCCTCCTGATATATTGTTTTGAAAAAAAAACGAGGGCAGGCCCTTGTAAATAAGCACCCAGTATTAGTGCTAAGTCGCTCTCAGGGCACTTATTGATCGTTTCGACCACCCTAAACTGCACTAAAATCTCATCGAGTGGGAGGTCATTAAGGCCGGTCAAGAAACACAATCTCGTGTTCCATGATATGATTATAGGGATAACTTAGCTTTTAAATTTTCCCTTCAAAGTTCCGCTGTACGGCACAATAATCCTATCATCAGCGGATCCTCTTCTACAATCCGCTAGCACTCGTATTCGTCTGCTCTCACTTGGGCAGTGAGTATCCTGGTATACGTGGAGGAGAACCTCCTCTCTCAGCAACGTTCCTTCTTCCGTCGCTACAACACAAATATAATTTTAATATGTGCTCTTTTGAGCTTTACCCGGCGCCTCCACCACTTGTCGGAGGCGTGAGCCCAGGTACGATCAGGGAATCACTCCTCAGAAGGAAAATCCGTTTTATGTTCGTAAAATTCTTACAGGATTCGCAATTACTTAAAGAAAAAAAAAGTTTTACAATTTTTTCTCTGCACGTCACTTTTCAAAACAATTCTACCAATTTTTAAATTATTGAAGTTTATTCCTTTTATAAAATTCTCAACCAACAAGCTGGATGAGACGTCACATCTTTGTGGCAACCTACAGTACTTTGAACTTGCATTTATAAATTTTATTGGTAATTGGTAAAATACTTTTTATAAAAACTTTTAGTAAATAAGTTGACATAGTTGGCTTGTTCCCTAAACTTTGTTGAGAAAAGTAGGTACTGTAGGGAAACGTGAGCCCAGATACAATCAGGGATAACTATTTTAAAGAAAATTCAGATTTGGTAGAACAAATTAGGATAATTTATAGATAGCCAATTAACGAAACAATTCACAACTTTTCTGCACTTCCCTTTTAAAACAATTCTACATTTGAAATTAGTACTGTTTATTCCTTTTATAAAATTTTAAACCAACTACTCTCATGAAACTTCACCTCTTTGTGGCAACCTCTACGTAAGCTACGCCCACCAGCATTGATAAGTCTTTAAGAGTCTTGTCCATAAGGAATAAACAGCAATTTCCCTGCCTAACTCCTAACTCGTATTGTTTAGCAGGCGAAACGAATTAACAAACATCTGTGAGGCACATCCCTTACAATGGGATAGTTAACGGCGTTATGCACATCCTATAATTAACGATTAAGAAAATAAACAAAGTGAACAACAAAAATTTTAAAACCAACATAAAATCTTGCAATTCGCCATAAACTTTAACGCGACAAAAACGCCTAAAAAAGCGCGTAGCGGCCTCCTCACTACTGATGATGATGCTTCAAATATTAATAAATTATTTATTCAAAAACCATCATCCCAGAAGGGTCTATGAAGCTAAATTTATAAAAAGAATCAATACTGAACACCAAAAACTTTAACTTTTTCGGATGCTAATGAGTCAGAGAAAGAGAAAGATTAAGTTGTCATATTAATCCTAATAAGAAATCACTCCGATTCCCTATACTAGAAAAAAGCTCAAACCAATTAAATATTTAAGGTTAGAGGTTTTTTCAAAAGTGCAACCAATCGGCTGTATCTAACTCGACCTCACTTCGATTTGGTTCCCTTTGAATCAGTACTAAATGTAAATTAATTCAAATTCAACAAATTCGGAGTGTTTACTTCTATAAACGTTACTCTTTTTCTTTCTCTCAGACCAGTCTATCATTAGTCAATCATTTTTTCAATTTTTTAATATATTTTTTTTAAATTTTTTCATTAAAAAAAAATTAATTATTTTAATATGCGCTGTTTAGCCTACCCGGCGCCTCGGCGCCACGGCGTGAGTCCAGGTACAATCAGGGATCATTCTTTTATACTAAATTCAGATTTGGTAGGACAAATTAGGATTATTTTGTTCTTCCTCTTCACTTTTTTTTTTTTCGTTTCGTACTATTCCGTTTGACATGGAAGCGAATTATAATTAGTCTTTTTTTTTGTTTCTGTTTCTATATTCCATGATTATTGTCACTTTACATACCTACTTACCACAGATGATTTATAATTGCCAAGCATAATTATTAAAACATTTGTAACGCAAGATTTAATATGGTATCTACCTAGTACCTACCTGTGCCATTGTAACATACCTAATATTCATCATTTTCTGTTATAATTACAGCATATTTCTCAACTTCCCAAAAGTTTCACTGGTCATAACTGTAATTTATCAGTGTTACCAAGAAATGGCAGCTACTTGTGATAAGTTTATATATTTTGTTTGATATTTCAGATGGTCCTGTAGCTATCGTGTATTCTATTATAATCCGTTGTGCGTATCTACTAATCTAATTTCATTCGACCGGTAATTTTACAATCCATTCTACTTACTTTATATCATTATGTAGAGCATGTTTATAATCTTTAATAGATGGCGAAAAGTAGTACTGGTCTAAAACTATGTCAACACCTGTGAGCTTTGCCAGCCAATCTATACTTATAATAAATCTGTAGAGAGGTCAATTCTGTACATGAAATATATTTCCAAAATAACTATCAGCGGGTGATTAGTGATCGATACTGACGCCAAAAATGCAATCAGTAAAATTTTTGTCTGTCTGTCTGTCTGTCTGTCTGTCTGTCTGTATGTTCGTTATAGAAACAAAAACCACTCGACGGATTTCAACGAAACTTGGTACAATTGTTCTTCATACTCCTGGGCAGGTTATAGTATACTTTTCATCACGCTACGATCAATAAGAGCAGAGCAGTGAAGGGAAATGTTGGGAAAATGAGTGATTCATGAGAAAGGTTTCAAGCTATAAAACATCACGCTACAACCCTTAGGAACGTGAAGAACTAGGGAACAAAACAACTATTCCACGCGGACGAAGTCGCTGGCAAAAGCTAGTAAGTAATAATATATTAAAAATGGTTCTATTCTATAGATTTGGAATATAGTTAGCATTTCATTTAATTTTCATATTATTAATTAAACGTATTATCTCGGTTACTTTCATTAACCCCCCTGTAGGCAGCCCAAAGGTTTTTAGGAAAGAACATACGTGTTGCTTGACGGGCTGTTGTTATTGTTATTAAGGAGGATTTCAGCAAGTATGTTACAGAGTCGTGAAGTGTTAACAGTCATATTGTGAGTTCTTGTCAGGGTGGTGATATCGTCGATGGACGGTACATGGGCCACGGCTCTCTTCACTGCTCCTTTGTACTTGTTTCTGTACTTTTCATTTGACCATTTATGAATGCCTATTGTAAAGATCCTGACCTATATGCTGAACTCATGTCACGTGATTTTTCAGGACCCCCGTAACTGCCTACGAGTATCTACTGCTTAGTTAATTCTCTTTCATACTTATGAACCTATATATATATATATTTTCTTTATGACAGGTTTTTATTTAAATCCGCCGTATCCGTCTGAGGTTTTCAATTTGTAATAAATGTATTAAAAACACCAGTGTAGAAGGTGCCCAAAACATGATTTTGGTATTTAAAAAAATACTTATTCGTCATCAGCTTTTTACTATTACACCAATAATTACAATTATCGTAGGTACAATCAGCAGTAAATTTTTCAGGACGAACACTTTATAATTCTAAAATTTTTATTTTTTCAGTTTCTTTGAAATAAGTTCCTAGTTTTTATGCATTGTTGGAGAGCTAAGAAAACTGTTATGTTTTTAAGCAAGTTTCATAACGTTTTTTTTTTTTAAGGCATTTTAGGGGAAAAAGTTCTCAAAAAAATATTGAAGTAATATCGTTTTTCATATCGCATTTTTAAATTTGGACCGATAATTGTTGTTTTAATATTGATAAATAAGTAGTTTTTAATTGTTTTTATAAATCAGAAGTAAAAATGAGATTTAAATCGATTCCTTTTTTTAATAAATTTTAAAAAGCTATGAAACATTTTAACTCAAAAATGGTTTACTTTTGCATAATGCATACCTATGTGGGTTAAAATTATTACAAATAGTCACCCCTATCACCTTCTACGGGGAATACGTCCAATTACCAATAACCTGTATATTGGCCCAGTGCTAGCCTACTTCCAGTGTCGCTGTTGCGTACTATTTTTGTGACACCCTGTATATATATTCTTTCAAACAGGCCTCAATGTATACTGATGCACGCAGACAGTTTATAATCTGTCTAGATTTATTATCTAGCGGTGTTTAATATTTCCTGGTGACATATATAAAATAAACATACATAATTAGGCATAGCTTAGAGGATTAGTAAGCTTGTGGCAGTGGGCGGGGCACATAGCTCGTAAAACTGATGCCGCTGGAGCAGAAAGGTTCCTTCTCGAGTGGAGAAGACGCACCGGAAAACGCAGTGTGGGACGACGACCTCTAACCTGGTGAAGGTCGCATATGGATGTAGACGGCATATATCCGGTCCTCATGGACGTCTTTTGGCTGATATGATGATATGCGTAGATTAAGTATCTACGAGATAATTATAAATGATTACAAACAATCATATTATTTATTTATTTATTGTATACATCTACAAAATACTAAGGCACTAAATTGTGAATAAAAGAATGTCAAAAGAATACTGAATAATAATATTTAAATGTCTAAAAATATCACATATCAATAAAATTATTACACTTCTATAAATCACTCAATACAAGTATTATTCTAGAAATTAGTATTGGAATGTTGCAAGTTTTCCATTTTACCTATCTCCAAACTATAAGTCAATACATAATTCGTTTCGTTACGACCATTTAAACTTTTTTTTTAAAGCTTAGTAATGAGGGTCGCACGTTACTAGTATTCTTGTTACCCCTCGTGCTAAGCTAAAATGCTTGTGTTACGAGTGGGTTCACGTCGGTAGTGCAATGGGTGGGTTTCGAACCGGCAACCACATGATCGCAAGTCCGACGCCCTAGCCATTATGCTACCGCCGCTTCATAATTAATTATATAATGCGAATGTTAATATAATAATTGTGATATTATTTGTATTTATAGTTGTGATATCATTATTTTTTTATAACACTCATAACATAATCAAATCACATCAATGCTAAAATGATGGATGAATATAGTTTGAAAAGATACTGTATAAATCCTAGGTAGTATTGCATTGGATATTTTTGCTTATTCTATAATAAGTAAGATCACAACAGCACAGGTTTCCAAAATTAATTTTCTCTGTCGTTTATCTCTTTGTAAGATACAATAATAGAACAGGATTATTGCAACTTCCTAAAATATTGACATACCTAACCTACCTTCATAATTATGAAATCTATGTATCTATTACGCTTGAATATTAGGTATGGCTACCTACATGTTAATAAAATTATGAATTTAATTTAAGAACTTGACGAATACCTAAGTCTCATTGCATTGACAGGTTTAAAATAAGTGAGGTACTTATGTTATTAACACTGTGTTTGCCTTTTCGCGTAATTTTATGTGCAGTTTGAAGCTCTTTGCTGGCGCCATGCGGCATGGAACCCTGCTGCTGAATCTGAATCCGAATCTCCTTCTTCATTAACACCCATTTGAGCTCGAGGCTAAACAGAGATAATATTAACATTAGCAAATTGTATCTATTTATTTGCTCGACCTGAAAATCGAATCCAAGACCTCTAGCGTATGAGTCGCGCTTGGGATCACTAGACTAATGAGGCAGTCAGTATTACATCTTACAATTTAAATAAAAGAACGTCGTTAAAATATCGTTTTTGATTTTTTACCTGGTCCGGTGTAGAGGGCGTGCTGCGGCTATGCGCCGCTCCGATACCCCGCCGACCAGTCGCGCCACGTCGTCGCACTTTACTGCTATTTGGAGGTGGCATAAGTTTGTCATCTTTCTGTAAATTAAAACCTCTGCTGCACAACAGAAAACTAAGCTTTGTTTAACAGTCCTTAAAAATTGCCACTGGATTATATTGTTCTCGCCCACAAACGATTCATAGCTTACTTTTATAACAAGTATAACAGTACAGTGCGTAACGTAACTACGAAACGAGATAAAATACTCGTACATAGGAATTTTCTTACTTGTATATTGTCGGCTGAGCCCCAACTCTTGAGTTGGTCACTGTCATCTGACCGCCTCTCTTCACGGTCGCGAGCAGACTTTGGTACGTATGCCGACGATCTGGTAGCGCCCACGCCTAAGAAGTTACTAAACGCCTCTGTGGTTTTTTTCACCCTTACGTTTAGCGAACCGATGCGGAGAAATCCCTCTTTTTCTGTGAATTCACGTTATTTTTAAATATCAACATTTTAACAATATACAATCTCAGCTATTCTTGAAAAATCTGTTATAGTTCCTGAAGGTAGGTAATTTGTAGAAGTGTTGGTGGAGCGTGTAATTAGGTCAAGCCAGACGATGGAATTGAGTTAGTCTCAATCTCAGTGAGTGAGAAAATGAATGAATAAATCTATGACTTTCAAGATATTATCAATGATGACAATTCACGCTCGTTTAACACGTCATTACGCTACTGTAATTCCGTCCAAGCGATATGCCTCCTGAGTCCTGCAGTCGAGTATACGCAGTATACGTTTGTTCTAGCCTCGCTCTCCACATAGCTGCCGCTCCCGCCCCGCCTTCCGCCAACATCGACGCTGCAGCGTTTATGCTGTGCCAGTACTTATTATGATTTTATCGTTTGGTATGTAGTGACCACGGCTTAAACCGCATTTCAAAGGCAGTCTGAATGCCTTAGGCATTTTTCAGACAGTCTTTCGATGATTAACGATTACGGTAAGTAGTAACAATAGAATATAATTGAGAGATAAGAGGCGATATCACTTACATATTACATTTGTTTACATAATAATTGAAGCGTACATAGACATTAAAAAATATTTAAGTAATAATTACATATAAGTTATTCAACACATAAGTAATTATAAAAAAGGCAAAATCAGAGACGAGATGAAATATAATATCTAGTATCTCTTTAAAGTTTTAAAGGAATGCCGAGCTTTCAGGAAGAGCATTCCACAATTCAATATGGATGAAGATTAAATAGAAAATAGGGTTTTCAGTCATATGCCATTCATTAGATAAGTGATTTTTAACTTCATAATTAAGAAAATTTCTTGAAAATTCTTAATAAGAAAAACATAGTGGATGGTAACCATATTTAATTAACATAATAGATCCTACTTTATTGTAACAAAATTTATTATGAAAAATCTTTTCAATATTATTAATCAGTAAGTCCATAAGACCAAGAATGCACAGGTTTCTTTACTTGCATAAACAGATTGTCAGGTCATCGTAACACACCATGTGGTCGTTAAAATAAGCATTGATTATAGTGCCTGAGACCATTAGCCAATGCAAGCAGGTATTCGATACCCCCTAACAATTTCTAACATCTGTTTTTTACGGAAATAATTATATGTATATCTTTAACAGTAACTTCTTCAATTCCATTCAGATCATCATATGTAATGGAAGTCTGACCTCCACACAAAACACACGTTTTCGTCTCATTATCAACACAGATTGCATCTTGACATTGCAGGCACAGTCAACATTAATATATTTACTGAAATGTTCAAGTGCCTTGCGACATCGCATTTTTAGAGCGTCTGGTTGTGTAGGTACATCAGACAAACATTTGATGTATTTTAAAACTTTCACATCTTTAAAGAGGTCCAAAGTCACCTTAATGTTGTTGTTAATGTTATATTCAACAGCCAATAAGTACTTTGCTGAGTCTAAACCGCAAGTGTTAGTTAATAAAATACTGTTACCATCGTTGTCCCGGGAGAGCTACATAGGTTGCCGTTATTTATGAATTTGATACTTAATTTCCGTGGATTATTTGGCTTAACTTCTTTGACGACTCCACCCCAATTTTCACAAAAAGATGGTTTGTCTGAAAATATAGAATCGTCTGTAAATCGTTGATCATTGTTACTTTTGAATGATTCTGTTCGCATTTTACGTTTTCTTGATCGTTAATCAACGGGTCTTTGTTAGTTACACCTTGAAATTCTAACTGAATTTTTAAAAACTGGTCGACCCTGTTTCGAAATTTTTGTTTTAAATATTAATCTATGTTTAAAGTTTACAATTTAAATTTATTTAGCAACCTTTTCAGAGTAAAAATGAGTGGCGTATAGTAAAGTTATTTTACATTGTCCACAATAATATTTATTTTGTTCGATTCAACTAATCGATCAAACCACAAAGCAAAGGCAGTATTTTCCAGTTTATCAAACTCGTCTCTATTTTCCTCTTCCAAATATTCTACATAGATGTCATCTGTATTTAAACAACTGAAGTCAGCAGTGTAATCTAATAACTTATCAAACCTTTTTTAGCCTCATCCATACAAAATTTAGCCAATTTATCATTATAGCTCCACTGATCTTGACAGTTTTTTATGATATCTTGATAATTTATTTGTCATACTCCTCTCATTTTTTCAATAGCAAAATATAATGTACAGTAAACGCTCAAAAGTCTATAAGCATGCTAAGGATTAAATTGCTATGAACAGTACGAGCGAGCTCGATACAGTTAGTGCGTGTTACTTGTTAACGACAATGAATATAAGGTCGTAAGTCAAACTAAACGTCAAGCTATTGCGTTGTGAGATTGCCTATTGACTTTTGGTCGCCACTGTAGGTACATATATAAAAATATTTTACTTGGGTGTCAACATTTTTTTTAAAATATGATAAATTATTAAGTGTTCTGTAAAATGGCTAGTATGGAGTCTTATAAAAATACGTGGTGTATTGGTATTCCAAGTTATTCCTTCCAAAATTGAAAGTAACTGCTGGATGTATTCTTTCTTGTTATTATATGGTGTAAATGACTTGGTACTGGCAGACAGCAAAGCTGAAGAATCGTCAGTTATTATTTCATAGGCTACATTGATTGTGTAATTGAGCCATTCTTTTAACCAATTTGTAAGTGATATTTTAGTATGACAGTCCGTGACCAATTGCAAAATACGAATACCAATCGACGACACGATTGGCGTAGCGGTTGAGCGATCGGCTTCTGCGCCACGTGTTGTGGGTTCGATCCCCACACGGAGCACATATTTGTATGATCTACAGGTAGTTGTTCCGGGTCTGGGCGTTTGTGTATGTGAGAATTTGTGTTTGTATACGCACCCACGATACAGGAGAAAATCCTAGTGTGGGGCAACGATTGAAAAAAAAAACATAGGAACAGATTTTAAATTACGATTTGAGCCCAACATACAAAAACAATGTTGCAGTTACTTTAAAATTAAAAAAAAACGTATATTTCGACACTTTCAAGGAATCAAAATTTATAGGGTATTTTCTATTGACCTTGAACTATGAAATTTAGCAAGTAATACTATCTTATACTACCGGTATAGGGAAAAATCCGAAAGCTATACATTTGTAATTAAATCATAAAAAATTGTACGGAACCCTCGGTGGGCGAGTCCGATTCGCATTTGTCCGGTTTTTGTTACATAATCACACCTATTACAACTAAATAAAGTGCCGCAGTGTTTCGCTTGATATGCCGTCGTCAGTACATCTTGTACTATAGAAAAACACAAATTATTACAGTTATTTTTTAGTAAAGGAAAAATTTCAATCATGCGGGTAGGTTTCGCGGTGGCTTAGAGGTCAGTGCGTCTGGTATATCAAACCAGAAGACGCAGGTTCGAATCCTGCCCGCGATTGAATTTTTTCCTTTATTAAAAAATAACTTGGTAGTCTTAGCATGGAAAATGCAAAAAAATCACAAAAAGATAGTTAAAAGGTAAGGTGGCATCGTACGACACTGAACTAACTGTAAAGTAAGTCGTGTCGGTTGAGAAGTAAGGTAACTTGCCTCTCATAGATGTCACCAACGTCACCTTATGACGTAAATTCAGAATGTGAAGGCAAAATTTCAATCATGCGGGTAGGGTTCGCGGTGGCTTAGAGGTCAGAGCGTCTGGTATATCAAACCAGAGGACGCAGGTTCGAATCCTGCCCGCGATTGAATTTTTTCCTTTACTAAAAAATAACTTGGTAGTCTTAGCATGGAAAATGCAAAAAAATCACAAAAAGATAGTTAAAAGGTAAGGTGGCATCGTACGACACTGAACTAACTGTAAAGTAAGTCGTGTCGGTTGAGAAGTAAGGTAACTTGCCTCATAGATGTCACCAACGTCACCTTATGACGTAAATTCAGAATGTGAAGGCAAAATTCCAATCATGCGGGTAGGGTTCGCGGTGGCTTAGAGGTCAGAGCGTCTGGTATATCAAACCAGAAGACGCAGGTTCAAATCCTGCCCGCGATTGAATTTTTTCCTTTACTAAAAAATAACTTGGTAGTCTTAGCATGGAAAATGCAAAAAAATCACAAAAAGATAACAAATTATTACATTTCAAGTATGAGTTCAAAATGAAAATTATGTAATGTTACGTCGTTTGATGAATCCAACTAATAAATAAACGGTAAAAATAAGAATTTATAAGGGTAGTTAATCAAAACAGTCTCACAAAATAAAACAATTACATTTACCCTATTTAGTCTTTTCCTTTAGGAATGAATGAACCAATTTTGGATACAACCTCAGTCTGCTTACGAAATATATATAAGTTGATAGAGGTCGAAGTATGGAACACTCAGACGGCATATTGAAGGAAAATATAATGGTTAATCTCTTTTTTCAGCTTATAAGTTCACTCTAAAATCTTTAACAAATTCACTCTTAAGTTTAGTTATATTACACCACAAAAATAATACGTATCTATTTATTCAGTATATAGTAGATTTTTAAGAGCACTCATACGGCCCCTGTGCAATTGAATGAGTGATCCAAATTAGTCGTAATAAATTTGGAACTGGACCTGCAAGTGAATTCTCAAATTGATAATAGTAGGTATATAACTACTTCTATAATTCTTTCAATATTGAAATAAGACGTGCAAAGGCTATATATTCTGAGATATACATGTAGGATCGGGGCTTTGAATAAAATATTTGTACCTACACAAATAATACTTTTATTTTTCTCTATGTATTCTCCAGTACACAGAGAAAAATAAAAGTAGTAAAATTCTTAAAAATCTTCCTAGTAAAAGTTTTCTAGTTTCCTTTTTCCTAGCACACACCTCACGTCTGTTGTCTAGTCTCTCTCGCAATCTGCTATTCCCTCTTTCTTCCCTATCCAACTATCTATTCCTTTCACTCAGTCATTTACATTCTATTTGAACCACCTTCTGAACGTTCGTTCTCTCATCCTACATACATTATGACGTTTTCTTAAAGCGCGCTGTTTGAGTGATCCCCTTTATTGACCATATTATTTTTATCTCAGGTTAAACAAATTGTTAACTTCGCCGTAAATGTTTTAGCCGTAAAGTCTTCCTTGATTTTTGTTAAGATTGAAGAAAGGATCACTCAATCCACATGCACATATCAATTTGTAGTAAATCACCTCCCTTATATCACCTATAAAAGCATATTTAGATTCTATTGTCACCCTGTAAAATGCCTAAGTTAAATGTCAGTAGTATTGTTTGCAACTCAATTATGAGGTTTCATTTTTAAATTACAATATTTTCTTTTCTAATTTTGGCATCATTGTTCACAAAAACACCGAATCAACGAAATTCTCTTTCCGGATTCAAATCTGCATCAACATTAGTAGTACTTAATACAGAAGAATGGAGTATATTATTTCTATAAATAAAGGAATAGTCTATATTGTGAAATAGAAATAAATACACTCACCTTCTTCCCAAAGTTAAATGCGGGAGCGGTGACAAAATTCCTTCCCTAGATTCATAACATGCGTAGGTACACCAGAATTGCTTGCTTTAAAGCGCTCATGAAATATACCCACATCAGGGTTAATTATGTACAGTTCTGTTATCTTATTTCACAGAAGTAGATATAGGATTGTTTTAATATAAAACACAAAATTATAAAAATTTGGCATGGATGACAAACAACCCAAACTAAGTAAATTGAATTATATTGACAAAAACCACAACCAGGAGATGTGCCCACGTAAATCATAACATCACCAATTCACCAGCAACAAATAAAAATGAATAGATGAGAAGAATGGTGAGTTCCACAAGTTTTTAGTTTTGCCTCGGGGTTACTGGTAATTCCTGATATTTCCGTTAAGTCTGGTGATAGAGGGAATTCATTAAGACAACAAAAGACCTGTTTGAAATATTTACATACGAGTAATATTTAATTTTCGGAAATATTCTACCTTTCGTCGTTTTTTTGCTGTAAGTACCCAAAAGAATTTAAAGTTTTTCGGTTTAACAAAGATGAATAGCAGGAACAAATAAACGGACGTAAAACTACCATATTATCTTGATTACGATGGGAATATCCAAAAATAGTGCAAAAGTGTACATAGGTACAGGAAAAAATGTTGTCTCTAAAAGCCAAGAATAGTAATAACTACTACGCAAAGAGTCTCCGTCTCTGGTGGGGCGTCTCTCGTTTGCGCGTGATGTGTCATCTGTAAACTAGAGCACGTCAAACTGCGAGTAATTCTGATAGTTTATTTTTGACTCTAGACATACCTAAATATTCTGACGTTTCTCAACGAAGTCAGCCTAAGGTAAGGCAAAAAGGAATCTTGAAAATTCATCCATTATAGTATGTATGTGTAAATTTTATATCTTGTCGATATAAAATTTGTATTTTACTAAGGAGATGGCACTGGCTCCTGTAATACAGTTTATACTAGCTCAGGAGCTAGAGTTATGTACAAATTATGTAACATATTTATGTCAATAAAATATTATTTATTTATACATATAATGGATCGTAATACTACTCGGCGTGGGACCTTTAAAGTCAGTTAATAAAAATTATTTCGAGTGGCGAGATCGCTTTAATCTATCTTAGAACTCTTTTCTTCTATCTTAGAACAGACCGGGTATGATTCGCTATGAGTCGCTTCACATTTTCGATAGAATAGGGCGTCTGCAACCACATTTTCGTCCCCGGGGCGGTATGTAATCTCGAAATCATAGTTCAATAGTTCCAACTGCCACCACTGAATTTTATCGTTCTTGATTTTTGGAAATGTGCTTTTGACCATAAATGAGACTGTATTTGGAATACCTTCTTTGCACGACAGCTGCCGCTACTTTTTCTATTCAGTGGTTACGCTTGTGAGCATTCAGAGTTCTGGAGAGGAACGCTATTATTCTTCCATACTGAATAAAAATAGCATGCTCCGGAAGCATTGGTCTCCAGATTTAGTTGAATTTTGGGGTTATTGATAGCTAATTCAGCAATTTTCATTTCAATTACTGAAATCGCCAGCTTTTATGATTTTGCAAAAAAACTTTATTTTATCCGGGATCCATCTTGAATAATGTACAAATATTCTCATAGTTTTTCGAAATGATGCAGATCTTCAGTAAAATTAATAATCAATTAAGGTTTTATATTAAAAATAAAAACTAAATATTTATATTTTGATAAGTGAGTCTGATTCATAGTGCCTTCTAGACTTAAAAATTGGCTTCTCAAAAGTAAGCAAATTACTATAGTAAATAAACAAAGAAAGGAAGATTCAATGTTGGCTTCAGGCAAAACGCATAGGTTTAGTTGATAGTAGAGTTCCAGCAAAATGCATTTTTAAGGCTTTATGATTTTGCAAGACATCATTTCCAATAAGTTATAAAGTCCGCGCAAAGACCACCCATGATCATAAGCGTAACATCCGTAGTTTGCATTTGTAGTTCTAGTTTCTGATTACATAATCCGTTGACTTGGGTGCTTTTTGACGTCGCCATTGTAATTTATTGCATATACGGAGGCATGTATGTTCAGATTGTAGTGTGTCCAGAGGTTAATCGATAAACCTTGTGGTGTCAGTGCTCAAGTGTCAATAAGTAATAAACAAGATAATGTAGTGACGCTGGTGTCTTGTTCGTCGTTTTCTTTTAATTTACTGTCTTTTAATGAGACCTGCTGAGATAAACTTGCAGTGTCCCTTTTTACCGCATTTCGTGCAGGTAGATAACATTAGATGCGGAGCAGTTATAACGAGATTGGCGTTGATTACCACAAAAGTAGCATGAATATCTGATGGCTTTGTTGGTCTACGAGTTGCCGCTGTGGCTTCATCGGTGGTATTGTTTATTACGGGCAGAGAGAGGTTGATAATGGTAGTATCATTTTGGAATGAGCTTCAGGCATCTTGCCTGTTCGTAAGCTTAGTCTAAAGTGAGGGTATGATTTTTTGTACAAAAAAAGGGCCTCGGATGTAGGTACTCACTTCGTTCTGCACTGCGTCGAACGATTTGAAGTTGCAGTGTTACAATAAAAGATAATATTACAAAGGTCATATTTATCGATGAATCAGTTTATTGTTGTTGTTTGGCTAAGCGGTGCCGCGAATGGATTCCATAACCAGTTTTATAAATAACTAGATGACCTGGTAACCTTCGTTTCTTCATGTCCCAGACCGAGTGGTCCAAAAGGAAATCTGGGATGAGGGTTCATATTATTATCTATTCAATAATAGGTATACCATTCGGCTATCCTCTGTAGTATGGAAATTAATGCCATTTAAAAAAAAAGTTATTTAATGCCATTGTGAGGAGACTATCAAAAGAGAGCTCTCTCAGCAAAATTTTGCTCGGATAATCTTAAATACTTTATGAACAAGATAATATAGTCATTTGCAATCAGCGTGTTAAGACTCTATATCTATTACTTAGTATTTTAATGTTTTCATTTATTTTTCTTGTGTCTGTATTCTAAGCAGTGCACTGGAAAAAAAGTACTGGCGGGTTTGTGCATCGACTTCTATCATGATCAATGTCTGATTGTAAATTTTTGTAGTCATTTGTAGTGTGGGATATCAAGGCCTCACGGAAAGTCGCACCACAGATGTCTATTAACGGTTCTCAGTTGTTGAAACGACATCGGACCACGATCTTTGACCAACAACAATCGAAGATAATAACATTCGTCATTACTTGGATGCAAAGTTTAGATGCGATTTCGATGATGCGTTCTATGATATTTCAGCACATAGCAAAGTTCGATATGTTTGACAAACTGAGAAAAAGCTTTTTAATGTTTTCGACGGTGGCCGTGTGACTATGTCTGCTGCGTTCTGTTGATTGTACCTTTCTGTACTACATTTTGATTGAAATTCAGAACAAGGAAGAAATGGCAGCCCCAACGGATTTCTTGTAGATAAGTCAAAAATTGTGACAAGTTTCCTTGATCATATTATACAAGCGTTTAAATCCTATCTATTAATTGACTGTCGAGTTGCGTCTTTGACGTGGGATAAATCTGACGAGATGCGTTTCTGTCAACTTGCGTTTCCTGGCGAAATGTGGTCCAAAATTTTCCGTTTCAGTCAGATCCAGCATGGTGGAATCAGATTGGAGTAGATGCATTTAATCTTCTTTATAAAATGCTCTTTGTCTTTGTTCGTTGAATATGTTTTTTGGAATAGAACTCAAACTTTCAATTTTATGTGGTAGGCTACAGTTTTCAAAATAACAGATGAACGTATGTATTTTTTATACCAGATTTTAAACTAATAACTATATCCCTCTCAGTCGTCTATGCTCGAACTGAGGATAATAACCCTATGATATTTACGTAGTGTTCCTGTAGGTGTTTATAAATCGGTTAGTTTCTATGGAGTGTCGAGGCTGTGCAATGATGTCTTAAATCGGACACGTATAGTATGTAGTAGTAGTGTAGTTAAGTTACATTTATGTCCTATTACTTCTTAAGTGGATTATCTTAAATTACCAGTAAACCTATATTTTCAAAAGTGATCTCAGACAATTCCAATCGTTGTTAGACTCCGGATGTCAAACTTTCAACTTTATGTGGTAGGCTACAGTTTTCAAAATTGCCTAGTATCAAGTAAGTAGTATGTATCACTTAAATTAATAAAAAATGATGATGTATTACGAACAAAATGCAGGTAAACATGTCGCTGAACTTTCTCTTAAAAGGAGTCTGCCCACTACACCGTCTATATCATGATCGTGCTATGAACGTATCAGGTACAGGACACTAGAAAGTGTCAACAGAGTATCACACCCGTGCATGATGGTGTAAGCGACCGTAACCGCTTGGTTCCCGTTCTCTCAGTTGTAGTAGTTCATCTGTGTTTTCGCGTGAGGCAGACACAGATGAACCATAGCTATGCGTTTGGCAACGTCGCGGGCCATGCACGTATCGGCACCGGCAAAATATTTTCGCCGACAATTGTTGACGCCCCGTGCATGACCCGCGAAGGAGTTGGTCTGTCTAAGGCTACGGTTTGCCACCTCAGCGGTATACATAGCATATTGAAGTCATGGACCACTAGAAAATTGACTTATCTAGAATATTTATCTGTAAGTAGGTACAGCTGGTAAGGTGTAAGGTGGTATGACGAGGAGATATTATAATTACTTATTTCAGGAAGGCTCAATTTACATCAAAATTTAACGTCGAATTTTGAACTTTATTCTCATTTAGTAATGTACAAATTAGTCGCTGACGCTACTCGCTCCAATTCTTAAGGGTGCGATACTCATTTTTGGTTTCAACTAATTTTCACATTACGTAATGGAAATCCAAAATGGTATTCACAATTTCGTTGTCTCCTCTATCTCCGTAACATAAATTGAGCCTAAGTGTATGACACAATAACACAAGAAAGCACTATGAGGACGCAGACACAGTTTAGTGCATCTTACTTGACTGAGCATTTAAAACATCAGGTGTGACTCTTATGACCGGAGCAGACGTAACAGTCCGGCGGCGTATATCGTATGTGTCTGCCTCTGTAACATATTTTGTGCTTAGAAACGTCGGCATAGCCTTATGATCCTATTACCTATAATAGGATAATAAATATTTACTACGTTATAGTTTGTATATTGACAAATTTCTCAATGGAAACTTCAGGGTCACACTTGCAGGGTCACTTGGCATTTGTATTTGATTTGATATTTTGGAATACTCACATACGAGTGAGTACTCACAGTCACGAGTTTCTGACTAAATACAACGTGACTAATATTATGAAATAGCTCTCAAATATAACTGTTTTTACTTTAACTATAATTATCTATATTTGAAGTATTTTCAATCATTTTCGCTTTGCTTGCTTCTTTTTACTTTTGCACCGGAACTGGACTATTCTGCCTAAATAAAATGACGAATTATTTTTTACTGTCCCATGAAAAAGTTGATCACAGAGTCGGTCAACGAAAATAAAATTAGAGTGGTTAATCACGCCTGTATTCCGCAAAGGATTATACAAAGGTGTAGTAATGGACACACCCCATTCGCCGGTATATTTAGGTCCCATGTAATAGGCCAGCGTATTGCCATTAACCGGATACAAATCCACACTCCGTGCTCCTGACAATTTCATTGAAAAACTAAACATTAATTAGGCATATTTTTAGTGTACGAATTATATTTCTTAAAATGTTCACTAAGCCTGTTATTTTCAATAATTCCAAAATCATCTACCCTATTACTTTTACATTGTATTTATTTTAGGTAATTTTTAATAAATTTTAATATGGTTAAGAACTTATATTATTATATAAATCCTTTTTTAACCGATAGGAACCGAATACACATTTTCTGTTATATAAGACGAAATTTATACTGTTTGTTTAAATTATTTTATCACAATATGTGCACTTACTGCGCTAGAGTAAAATATTAGATAGAAACAAAACTTTAAATGTAAGAAGGTCGCTAGTGATTGCTAAATCGCCCTCCGAGAATTAGAATCAATTAATTAGAGGCAGTACATAATTTAAAATTATAATTTCGTTAGAAGCTTCCATTACCTGAACCATAATATAGTAGATAATTGGAAGAATGGTAATTATATCATAATGATACAAATATTATAGTGAACAAACTTTTGAATAGCTTACTTCTATATGATCCAGGTGAAAGCGATGTGTCCATGTGGACTAAATATTGCCGCGGTTTCCTGCCAGACCAATCGCGGACATTTGGATCAGCATCTGAAATATACGTGCAATTATTTTATATACGAGTATAACCTGCGTACGTACAGTCAAAGTTTTGCAAAAGCATCACGCCATTTTTTATTATACTTGTTAACGATAAAATGCAATAAAAAGTTGCTGTGGGTCTACTATTTTTAATTCCATCGATAAATGAAAAGCAATTTTCTAATCCAAAACTATCGCTATTTTTCTTACAATCATCTAAGAATAGGCTGGGCAAAGGTGTCGCGCTCTTGCATACATCTCTATCTTGTACAATAGAATATTGGATAGAGCTGTTATTATTTGTAATTAAGAAGTATTTTTCGTTGCGGTATTGTCAGACTTAAATTGAAATTAAAAGTTTAGGGTTCGTAAATAATTACGTGATTGAAATAAAACTACTTTTTACGGATTTTATCGCGTTGTATTGATATTAGTTAAAGTTTAGTATATAAAATCCGTAAAAAGTAGTTTTATTTCAATGTCTAATATTCGCGTAAGTGTCAGAAACCAGTAAATTACGTGATTTTTACGTTCCCTATAATTAATTACATTATATCTTATCTTTTTGTGTTTTTTTTTTGCATTTTATAATATATCTTATGTAAATCTAACAAAAGTCCAGAAGTAAAACTTAAATGTCAAGCCCACCGTTCCGCAAATATTAAATTCAGTAGCAGGCATTTTTAGCATTCGTTATAATAAAACCCCCTGCGCCATCTCTTGACAAATTTGTTGAAATTTTTCAGTGCTATGGTGGCGTATAAGTTTCGTATAATACATATTACACATTAAGCTCACTAGATGGCGTTTGCTTTGGTCTTGGCGCCCGAAAAATAGAATTCGAGCCGAGTGTCAATGTAGCCCGCCAAATATAAAATATGTTTCTCGCAAATTGTAAGATTTTGCATGTTCATGAGAATAGCGCCAATAAACAACAATTTGTATTTATAAACTATGTGTTCTAATTATCTACACAGTATTTTTTTGGTTAAAGTTTGAGTTAAGTGAGTCGAAAATAACTTACCGTATACTTCTACTAAAAGTCTGTAAACATTTTCGTGGCGAAACTGCATTGCGATGTGTAGAGGTGTGTATCCCTGTAACATAAATAGTAATATTTGTATAAAAGTAGAAAAATTGCTATAGGTACTAAATACTTACTTACCGACATTACTGTACTAATTAATGTACACCCTCAGTTCGCTGGTATGTTTAGGTCTTACCGAGCTAGTCGGATATTTTCTCGGCTCTTACGTATTCTATCGTTCCCACACGGGGACTATTATATTGAATTTTTAGAATGAGTGATAAAACATTTTTATTTTCCTTTGAATGTTCTCATTTGGTGACTACATAAATAGATTCTCGATCTATTACTATACAATTTTAGAAAAAAATACCAGCATTATGATATGCGTATTATATAGGTACAAAACATGCATGGAAGATTGCACCTTAACGATGGCACAGATATAGATAAAAATATTCCAAGTAGAGGGTGCGCAGGGCGGATGACGTGCTTACATCAAGTTATCTAGGCTCACATCTGCTCCCGGCTTCCATTGCCCCCGTTTGCAAATCAAATACTTATATTCAATATCACCCTGGATAGATATTAAACTCGGTTGGATATTACTGAATATATAACAGTGACAGCTGTAGCGTAAACTAAACGAAAGTTCACTGTAACTGAGAGAACTTAAGTTTGTTGGGTTCCGTCAAACAAGAAATCCTTGTCGTTACGGAATATCAATAAGTACGTTTACCCCCGATACCCTGAAACACGTAATTATCTATTTATGATGAGTAAATTAAAAAAAATTGATATCTTATGCAAACTTTCACCCTCTTATAATGTAAAAATCGAATAACCCTGATCGAATAACACGTCATTATTTATTTATTCTCAGTACCTGTATTTCAATAATTAATTTCAATGATCTTTACCTATAATAAAATTGTAACAGGCCAATGACTGTACATTATAGATAATAAGAAAAACTAACATGGAGGGTTTTTATTAGAGCAACAGAAGCCAAAATAGCAATTTTAAGAATTTTTGTCTGTCTGTATGTATGGACGCGCATCACGCAAAAACTACTGCATTGAATTGAATGCAGTATTCACCGATGTATTGCTAGAGGCCTTACATAAAATCTGGTGCATGTGTCATATTGTTACGCCGCCTAGAATTGGAGTTAGTATGTTTATCTTTTTGGGGCGTTAGTTAAACCGGCGGGCAACAGCAACAGTAGTTAATAATTTATAATATTTATAATATGGAGACTAATATGAAGAATCTAATTCGAACATTACCCTGATACACCTTTGTGTCCTTCAAAAACCAGTTCCCTAATCCTAATGCAAGAGCTTCCCCAAAAAATAACACAATTTCTCAAAATTGACCCGACAATGCCATAGTAGACCACGAACAGAGAATCACTACCTAAGATTGGCATTGGCATTGAACAAGGCATATGTAATGCTATGCTGATAAAATTAGGCAAATTATATCAATAATTGGGCAAATCGTGTTATTTGGAGAATATGCACAAAAAAAAAATTAAGTATCTACATGATAAATATTGTAGATCCGTGTTGTAATAAAAACGTAAATTAATTAAATTTATTGTTATTTTAATGCGTTTTTACTGACTACATTTCAAAACTATAGCATCCAGGATTTTTTCCCATAGTAATCCTTACAAGTGCCAATAATTTGGTACTTTACCCTAATTATTTTATTTCTATTTGTACATATGGATTTCCCCTTTTGCTTATAGCTTTTACGTGCTGTAAGTCAGTAACTGAAATAGTATCTAATCATTTATCAGTTACAGACTTCTCAACTTAATGGATAATTTCAATTGAGTAACTACTCGTATAATAGGTATATAAAATAACGGCATTTCTGTGTCTGTCTTAATAGGTCTTAACAGTCTTAATACTCATCAATTCCTAAGTAGGTATATTGTATTATCTATGCACCAAATGTCATAGGTACTAATTGTGATCATTAGATTTACCGACGCTTCTGTCGAATTCTCAAGTACTCGTAGTTCATCAATAAAAAGTTGAGTGGACTTACCCCATTCTATTTAGACGCCGACGAAGCCGAACACCACATGAAAAAGAATGTAACAAAAGTTTAAGGATACTGTAAAATAGGCAACACAGCTCGCACTAAATCTGATTGGACACTTATTTAGTAGTAGGTACCCAAAACAGTTTAATGTTAACTAACTGGACATAACGTAATAAAAATTAGGTAAACGGATACTAGAGTAACCATGACTCTTGAAACGACTTCAATACATTTTAGAATGGAATAGTATTATAATATTATTACATACATTATTTAATACGTACCTACTTAATACCTATGTAAGTGGACGTAACCGTGTAGATTTTCTAACTAGAGAATTCATGCAGTTTACTAAGTTAATTTCTACTCACCGATCGTTCGTTGACTACATGCCGGGCGATCCCACCCAGAAGTTTCACTAAATTTTCATCACCGCGCTTACAAGCCCAGTGCATCGCAGTCTGAAATAAATTAAGTAGTGAACTCTCCATATTAATTATAATATGGTTATATTTAAATGTAATTAGAATATACTCGAGCACCCTTGAATAAATGCGAACTTATACGTCGTAAAATGTTTAATACAATAATAGTGCTATCTCGAAATCGATACCAAATTATGAAGTTAAATATTCAGAACCTAAGACCAAAACACGATTCCATCACGAAAACAGTTTAGTAGGTCGAGAAACAAATTACTTGATTGTTAGCCTTTTATTTTTATATATGTAAAACACTTTGATGGACAATATAATGTCGAAATTATAGCTCTTTATAATCGGAACGCATTAGGATGATTTGCATCCAGATTAAAGATTATATTTTGGTGAAGGTAGGTGTTATTAGCATAGTTATAGGAATTAGCTTGCTATCATCGCTGGTCATTTTTATATTTAAAACGTTATGGTAAGATAAGTATAATTTTAAGGAACCGTATTTTAGATGAAGGTTGGTCTTAACTGCTGTTAATAGTTAGCAATTTAATGTTGTTTTACTAGATGTTTGGTTAAATCGGACTTCGATATTAAATACCTAGGTACATAACTACTGTAAATTACGTGCACAAATTTCTTTGTTATTTTTTTTTCCATTGAAATACTTAGGGCCTGCTCTCCTTAGCTGAAATTATCTACAAGGAACAATTTCAGATAAAATAGTCTGAGGGAATTATTGAGATAAACATAGACTAAAATCTATTAATATTTTTGAACCAACATTGTCCTGGGCTCTAGTCCGTCTGTTAAGCAGAGTAATCGGGGCTAACCGGAATGGATCTCCCGGGACCGTCCATTGTGGATTGTGGGGGTGTGAAGGAAGCCTGTTTATTAATTCAGTACTCGGGCTAACACGAATTGATACTGAGATTAAAATAACACTAACCAAATCTTCAGTACCTAATTATTACAGAGTAGTTTTTTATTCACGGATAAACTCTGTTACATATAAACAGACTTAAAAAAAACGTCATTTAAAAGAAACTATAAGTAATTGAGATCATAAAATTGATTGCTGCAGCGAAACAATGGGTACCTACATGTGAATAAAAAAATGTCGACGAATACGGCTTTATAGTGATGCGATTGACCTACGCTCTACCGGAGCCCATAAAATCTCCGTCACCTTAGGTGTGCCAAGGTTTTCAGTCAGCAGTTAAGTCTTGAGAATATATATTACTTTATCCGAGCCGAGGGTACGAGTTACGTACCAATCGGCGTATGTACAAGATGTAGGCGTGATCGTCGCTGATTCAGTGGGGTAGTTAGTGGCGGGCGGTCCTAGGTTCGACGTCGCCCGGAGAAATATTGGCCCCAGGGGAAGCGCTGTTAATTTGCAGCGCACATTGGGCACAGGCACGATTTTCCACGTACCTACATATCTATACCTACGCATTTGGCGCTGGCAACGTCAATATTGGTGGAGGCCATTTCGTACTACAAATATTTTCTTTGTTCAGAATAAATTTTGGGCTTGCAGGAACGTATAGAATGTAGGTAACATTTACAATGATATTATTTGAATTGATAAATGCTATGAAAACGTTCAAAATTTGGCATATGCGTGATCAATGATAACATACATAGAACATACGATAATGCTGGGAACTACCAATAAGTGCTTAGTACTTATAGTATAGATAACATAATAAGAATGTGTTGTCGAATCAAAGACACGTTTTGTTAATGCCTTCAGATATTAAATTAACAGGTAGCTAATTAGTAAAGCCCTTTGTGGTATCAGCTGGAGGGCAGGCACCAACCATAATAATATGATGTTTATTATAATTATTATAGCGGTAATTTACAAGTAATTTAACATACTTACATACTATATGTTGCACGCGTTCACACCATCGGCGGCAGCAGGTATCGACGAGCGACATGCGGGAACAAAGTCCAAATGTAATTAATCCAACATAATGATACATGAACTTATAAAGCCCGACACAAAAATGTTGCTATGGCAGCGTTTATTTTAAAAGATAAGGGTCCTTTGAATATCCTTAAATAAAAATCTCATTAAGGCGACGTTTCCGGGTCAGCGGACTACAGAAATTACAAATTTATTGTCGGTTAACCTAATAAATTTAAAACAGGATTACGTGGTTCGTGCACAAAGCAAAGCTCTAACAATTTTCCCGATATAAATCTCTCTTCTGCGTCAAACGAGTGACTTATCATATGAAGCGAAACCATTAAAAAAATCTTAGATAAGTATCTACTTTACAGTTGACTTCTCAACGTCTATCGAGGTTGATTATTTGATTTAAATGTAACGTAAATACGTATTTCATTAACTACCTATAAAACTCAACTTGGTTAAGTATAGTGAGTATGTAGTAGTCTTTCATTTTGTCAAACACATATCGATCGCCTATATAAGAAGGGTCCCGATCCATACAAAATTTATCCAGGCCAGGCTCAAGCGAAAAGTATACTTAGGTATCAGTTTTTAATTGACATTGAAAAAGCTTTGTAACATTCACGGAATTAACATTCATTCAATGATCAAGTCTATTTTTTTAAGCCATGGAAATTAAAAACAATGACTTCATCACTGATGTACGGTCAACAGCAAATCATGGTATCCAAAACTGTCAAATTTCTTCAATCGGTTTTCAATTTAATCTCGAAGTAATAGAGTTTATTATCCATTGAGGAAATTTAACAGTTTGTGGTAACTTTATGTGCAGGTTGACTGTACATAAAATAACAAAAAAGCATAGATGTGGCGCTTGTGTGCTACATTTATAATCGTAAGACAAAGTCCCCCGCCGCGTCTCTTGGTCCGCAATAAACTTATAAACTACTGAACAGATTTTCATGCGGTTTTGACCAATAGACAGAGTGATTAGTTTAAATTGATTGAAAAATGACGATAATTGTTGAAAAAACGGGAAACGCCTGGGAGCTTTCATCGAAAATGCTGGCGGGTCGCTAGTATTTTATAGACGTAAGATACCTACATAAAACATACAATATACATATCTGGTTTATTGACCATAGATATAGATACCTTTAACAGAGTTGTCATAGCTTTGCAAAGTTACCTATTACCAAGTGGTAAGTCTAAGATACTTGAGTGCTTCAAGGATTAAGTTGACAAATATTTGGAAACCTGTTTTGGAAGCTATAAATTTATTCAACTTCCGTACATTTAAAAGTGTAAATTGCTGTACGCCATTTGATTTAAGGCGTTTAAAAAGCAATGTTATGTTGAGTGACCGCGGTGAAGAAGCTCTAATGTGTTAACTAAGCTCCAAATGACACCGTACTGTAATATACCTACACTGTGTTAAAAATACCCTGTCCGATCCGAAAGGAGCATATAGGTATCCCAATCACATCATCAAATAAAATAAGAAACATAGGTACATATAGGTAAGTAATTTAGGTTTAAAATTCAAGGTCGTCGTGGCTAAATGCCACAATTATAAAATTGCCAAAATCCAGCAAATTTTTAAAACGTTATAAATCTATCATGGACCTTATGTTTGGCATTCAGGGACGGTGTCGCGGGTTCGTGACTTAGGCCACTGTGGTCTACGCACCTGTGGCCGACGCCCAAAGCGATTTTTAATCAAATGTACTGGTAGACAGAAAAAAGTTTTACTAAATAATAATGAGAGTATAAATTGTGTAATATCATATTATACCATAATGATTCGTTATGGTGATGGGGACTATCAAATAGATCGCAGCGCGCGATGTGGCAGAAATATGAAGAAATAAGTCGGGACTATAATAACCAATGAAAACTAATATTATTAAACTAATAAAATAACTCGTCTGTTCGTCCTAAGCTCTTTAACATCTCTCACATACAGTGCTAACACAAATGTTGAGATTGGAAGTTTATGTATCATGGTTTATGGATTCAAACCCTTTAACTACTACCTACCGCATTCATTTTTGTTGAAGTAAGTAAGAAAATTGGAGTTGATTATGCATCACAACCTTTTTAAGTTTGCTTTATTTGATTTTTAATGAAAATTAAGCCGAAATTTTTAAAACATTTAAGATGCCAAAAATTTATAGATACCACGGCCCGAATAATTTGGAACACTAGGCGGCGTTGTTATCGCGCACATAGGTACATTCTAAAGAAATAACAGGGGCTGTATTTTATTTTCAAATCGTTTTTGAGTGCATCATACATGCATGATATTTATAAATAATAATTTCGTCCCCGGTGTCGCTGCCACCGTAAGCAATTTCTGTTTCCTCGTCTTATAATTTTTTTTTCGGGATTTTAATTCTTGTATATTGAAAATGATTAATAGAACCGGATCTCGATACCTAACGATACCTTCACGGGTCGGACAGGGTATCCTAAACACATTGTATACACTGTATACGTAAATTTCAATTGTGGGCTAGGTAGGCGTTCACTATTAGGGTAGGGGCAGTCAATTAACACTAGACTAATATAGACTGATGATGAATAGATACTTTGAATAACTATTTTGTAATGACAGTATATTGTAGTTTAACTATTAATTAACATAAAAGTTCTTACGCATATTTAAAAACCTACACTTCGTACCTACCTACTAAATTTTAAATTTGATTTGAATAAGTTTTATTGTAAAAACTCAAATCAAATTTGGTAAAAACCAATTTTTAAAATATTAAAGTAAAGCTAAGCTGCGGCTACGGTGTAACATAGTGACAAGAGTACCTATTGTTTAGCGCCAGTGGCTATATCCACGGATGGCGAGGACACGACTCATGTCCCCGTGTGCCGACCAACATCCGCTACCACGTCATATTGATTGCGTTTGCATGTACATCAATTAGGATCCGCGGAACGATGCGTCTTCCACGTCACTAATTATCGTCTTGTCACTGTGTAATTATGCATATAGGTTGACAGCGACGTTGATATACGTATCAGACTTTACTATTAATCTCCATCTTGGAGTAAGTGTATGCTTAACAGGAATCATTCATAAAATGTTGTGGAAGATTTCAAAGCTTATTGCGTATTTAACGCCCTAAAATCCTTTCGCATTCAGATGTAAAAATGTTTTTCCCCGAAAATAAAAAATAACTGGCGAGTGGGAATATAATTACTGTCAGCATTAAAATATAATTTAATTCTATTAAATAAAACAAATGTATATACTTACACCCTGCATCCGACCGCCCATATCATGAATACCGAGAAAATAAAAACAAAAAAATGGCATTAATTCGTGCTGGTCAGCAGAGTTCATGTCAGTAGTTAGGTATTAGGCCTAAACTTTTTATTGTCTTCCTTATACCTAGAGCAAACTCAAAAATACATTACTTTATCTTATCGTCGAAAAATCATATCTATTATTGGTAACCAGTTATTATAATACGTACAAAACTCTGTATAATTTTACCCAAACCACTTTTTAGTCCCCCTCGTGTGGCTTTTTCGAAGCTTTTAATTCATCGGCTACATGCGACATAATTAGGTAGGTACTATGCTACTGTTATAACCATTATGTTACGCCCATGTAGCTTACCGTGAAAGGATCCTGAAACAAAAGAAAAATGGGCTTTACTTTACAAAAAGAAGTTTTGAAACTGTGGTTTAGCTAATGATTTACGAAAAAGTACACTCGAGAGCAGTAAAAACGGGACACTAACATAAACCTTAGAATCTCGGAAACTTAAAATGCTTACATATTCAAATAAATAGTAATTTAAAAAGGTTAATATCTTCTAAATAAAAATAATAAAACATTTAGTTATACACCTATTCTTTGTTATAGTAAGTAGATAGTAAAACTACTGACATATATAAAAAGCGTTAATTCGATCGTAAAACAACAATTATAAATTTAAAACAATTATAAATAACCGTGTTTTTTTGCAGTACATAATTTTCTCATATTTAAGTAATTTCAATTCTTCTGTGGATTTTAATACTGATGTTAAGTGATGCTGTATCCACACCAAAATTAAGAAGCGATGTTTGACAACATTTATGTACTTATTTATTTAATTCTTTATGCACAATCAGAGTACAGAGGCGGATTTAATGCCTAGGGCATTTTTTAACAGTCGACCTGAGGGTGATGCCGTTACAGGTCATTATCATAAATATAAACCTACTTTATATAGGTACTTAATATAAATAAAGAGGTACCTATAAAACTAATAAAGTAGAGGTTAATAGTAAGAATCTGCTAAAGAACTGAAGACATATTTCCGAAGTTTACATTTAAAAGAGAAGCGATTGGTCCCATTCTGATATTCCGAAGTAGCGCATTCTATAGAAGAACAGCTTGTACAAAAAATAAAACGTATTCTCCCATTTCTCTATAATTGCAGTTTTCAGCTTAAAAAGAGTAATTGTAGCCAAGTTTTATCGCCTGAGGTATCACCCAATCTAGTCCTAGGCATACTTGTGAGGATTTAAGCTGCGGGCTAACCCTTTATGGGACTAATATCCACCTCTAAAACGTAGTCATTCGCTATTCCAGCAATATAGGGACGGGTATGGTCAATCACAAAAACATAGGATTCCTCCCAAGTATCTAAGAGTTCGCCCGAAGATCAGACTCTGTAGCGTTCACTAGAAGGAGGCCTACGTCCAGCAGTGGACAAAATATAGGCGTTTTCGTTCAGCACTAGCTTTGTGTGAATTTCCAAAGAAATTCCAGGCTCATCGCAGCCCCTACTTAAATATAATCACATTTCTAGACGCATCCTTAAACACTCAGGTATACTCTTGACGTATTTCTTTTATAATTACGCAATACAATATAAAATACGGCCTTATATTTCGACGGTTCGGTGTTTTCATACGTTATGAACTAGTAAGGTTGATGATTTGATGAAAGTTAAAAATTTTGTAGTAGGTACCTCGGTGTTCGAGTCTTACATGCGCTTGTCCGGTTTTTTTAAACAAAGATAAGTTTGGACTCTAGAATTTTGACAAGCACCTATCGAATCGACGATGCTTTTACAAATTACAAGTTCTCAATTATTCATACACCCGTAACGACTAGCTATCTGTAGGTCATACAAATATTTGTTCAGTACGAGGATCGACCCCACAACGCGTGACGCATTATCCGATCCCTCAACTGCAACGCCAAATGTCAGTACCATCTATAAGTATCTACTAAAATAAATTATTGTGATCATCATTGGTATAAAGATTAGAATTCCAATAACTGGCATGATAGTAATAAGGTAATGACTATAAAAATGGGTTTAGAGGTATATGTTGATCAGAAAAAAAATCTTAGACCCTTCCATAATTTGAGTAAACTACTAACGTAGTTTGAAAATCAATTGCATCGCATTGAAAATCAATCCAATTTTATTTTCTCATCATGAAAATTATTTTATAAAACGATTTTTATCATTAGGCAAGCAGCGATCTCACGAATGGCGTTAAAAAATCGGATAACCCTTAAAAGATTCGGAGTAGTGTATCCATAATGTTCATTGTACCGACTCGCGCGCTCGGTGATCGCCGAATTACCAACTAAACTGTAAAAAACGTAGATAAAAGGTGGTGCTGTGCATATTCCCATGATCGGAAGACGGTCAGACGCGTTTTAATACACCCATAATCGTCGATCGACGGTGGATCATATGAAATATGTAATACCGCTAATAGGTCTCGGTGGGCAGCTTCCTCAGCGGTCGCTTGGCCAATTTTGCCGTTGGTAATAACCTTAATATCCCATCAGTGCTATACCCCATGCGTGTACAAAGATGAGGCCGGATAATGACTGTGCGACCGGCGCGCGTACCCGCCTTCGCGACCGATAATTCACCTTTATTGAATAAATCTGTTTGATTACCGTATTGCACGCCACGCTTTATAGTGTGATTGTGCTTTTGTTGGAACGTTTCAAATAAGTACAGTCATTGTTTAAATCTATCTATGGGGTAGGGTAATTAATTCGCAGATATTGTCTGTCTTAATTTTAAATAGACTTGTGCTCGCGACTTTGTCTGTAGACTTCAGAATTGGGTCCAACCTGGATAAAAAGTATCTACTTGTAAACTATCCGTGTTTCAAAATTCATTCAAATCAGTTCAACCGTTTTAGCCTAATTGAGTAACAAACATTTAGGATGTTTGTTGCAAACAAACTATTACATGGATAATATTAGTAGGATTTTATCTAAATCATATTAAATTCATCAATATAAAATATTGCAATAACTATTCTCTTGTAAAATAATGAAATAATTATTTAACTTCAAAGCAATAAGCAATCAGTCGTCGAATGTCATTTTCGAGTAATGTATGCCGACATCGTAAACGATGAGCTCGTATGGCTATAAGCATGGTGAATGAGGATTTCTAAAATAAGAAGCAATTTATTATCATAAGCATTGCAGACGCAGTGACGCAAACATTCGTCGACAGTTATTAAGCGCTAGAACACTGCATCACGATGAAGCAGGCGCGCACTGCTCGCGACAATATTGTCATCTCTCTTGCTAGCGGCATCACTTACACTCACAAGTAACACATAAATCAAAGCTTAGACAAATTTCAAGTCATTATTCTTCTTCAAATTACGTTACGTTACTTATATCGTTACGTTCCACTTTTTCAACAAATTCAATATCTTAATTACGCCTGTTACTGACTAAATTAGAATCTATTGTTTTAATAAATTTAATACATTAATTAAATAATTCGAACAGCAAGTAAACTGAAAATCATTCCCGATTAAGAATAACTAACAACAAAATACCATTCATCAAGCCCCATAAAAGCAATCACAGTTTTTAATCTTACTAACACTAAACTCTTATAATAAAAGTGTTCAAACATAATTGGACTGTATTATTTTAACGTGTGAATATCGAGTGAACATTGTGAATTTAATTGTGGAGCTGTTAACGGGTGCAACCCGAGGATGTGTTGTTAATAGAGCGTTGTGTCTCTTCATTTTGTTTGAACGTTCACTGACTCCGTTATTTCGGAGCGACTAATAAATTGCGTGATGACAGGTGTCAGCTGCTCCACCGCCTCTGCACTCTTGCGTCGATGTCTCATTCCTCACGTTCTACTCCTAAATTCTCTTATTTTATCAACGCTCCGTTCAATTTTCGTTTCGTTCTCTCGTCATTCTATTTGTTTGTGTTAGTGTTATCGCTTCATTTGCGTTAATGCAACCATACAGGACATGTACCTATGTACATACACACATCTTATACAAATAATTATAGTACTTATACAATAATAATATTAAACTGCCAAATATTATTATGAACCAGATAATATTTTATTTATGTCCATCATCCTGTTATAAATTATTTTGATTTTGTTCAACTAAACGTTTTACGTTTTTTCAATAAAAAACGTTATAACGTATAAACGTTATATAGGTAGGTACAGTAATCTGTACCTACCTATATTTTGTCAGCCTTAGTATTGGTATAACTATGGTCCATGCTTCTACAATATAAATATAAGTAGGCATAGGTATTTATTTCGAAATAAGCAACAGCAATTAGCTGAACGTGTGTAAGTGTACCTACTAGCTAGTCATTTACATAATCTGTGATTGTATGGATGTAGTTCGGAAAATCCGATATTATAATATCGACTATTCTCTGTGCTTCGATTGAAGGTGAGATTAATTAAATCACTAAATATACTGTCATCCCTGTTTGCTGAGAATGTTTTGTAAGTATTGTAAGTTCCTAGTTAAATAAACTTAAGTAGATAGGTGTTTCATTTGCCTATCTACAGACGGTTAAATAGCGGTTTAACAATAATAAACTTTAACATGAAGCGGAGAAAAACAGTGTTCATGAAGCGTTTTAATTTAAAATTCCGTTGATTAGAAGTTTTCATCTCTCACAGTTTTATGTGATAAATATAGAATAAAAAATATAATTTCCGTTATCATCAAATTTAACAAGTATTTTAATAATATGCCGTCTATCAATATAATAAAACATCAAACAGTTTCTATTAAAACGGAAATATTATTAATCTTTTTTTTCTGAAATTAAATCAGACATAATAATGAAATACGCTCTACTTTCACAGTTAAAGTTGACATTAAACAAAAGCAGATAACGAAACGGTTTCCTCCAAAAACAAACATCAAGAAAGAATGATATGATATAAATCAAAAGATATATGTATTTCTTTTTACTATCGTTAATTACAGAAGGGCGTATATAAATAAAGAACGCGCGCCCATTGAGGCGGCGTGGCGAGGCGATCGCCGCGGCGAGCCTTGTCGCTACAAGCAAATGCACTTATCTTACCGGGATGTGAAAAACTGTTTTCAACTCGCTGTCGTCGGTTAGTTGCGCCAACACAATACATCCGAATGTACCTACCCGAAGTCATTGCCTCCAGAGGTCACGTTTGAACAGGATTTGGAGACCCAACAAATAAAAAACTACAAATCAGTATGAGCCTAACACAGAAACAATAAGAAGTAGGTAACACTTAAGTATGTTTATTTTATTCTATTGTATTGTTTCCGCATTGAATATGTTTACATGCTTGGCGTATAGCCGAAGGAGATGTCCCTTTAAAAGTAATTTTCTGTGTCGATTAAAATTAATGAATTGTAATTAAAGTGTAATTATAAGAGGGAACCAATATATCATTCGATCCAGAGACGCGCCATCGTAAACCCATCATCAACTCCATGATAAAAATAAACAGGAGTCTTTGAAAACATTATCGATACAAATAAATTGTCCGACCAAGAATGAATATCAATAAATTGAAAATGTAACTCATAAAAACATATCATCGATTATTGTAAACAGCTGGCGGGCATTTATGCGAAACGAATCGTTCATTGGAGCAATTCAACGGCGGTAGCGAAGATAGAAGAATTTTAATTGAAACTTACAGATTGGACCTGCGGCTTTGCGCCGCGCACTGACGCCCCGGCGCGCCTCCGCCCCCATGACTCGCGATTATGCTCACTCTACACGATAACAACTACAAAACGATAATGCCACGACAAAGACGATATAAAAGCCAAGACTAAGGCATTATCTTGTAACGAGACTGCTTCTACTGAGAACCAGGGTTTGACGATGGCGGGAAATGTTTGGAACCTAGTTGGTTGGAAATCCACGATACTATCTAAATTCTAAATCTTGCGCATACCTAGCTAGTCGCTAAATTTGGCATTCCAAGCGAGTCTATGTTAAGACACTGACGGCGTTTCAATTAAACTGTTAAAATTTTCAACTCACAGGCAATAACTAGAAACCACTATAACAAAAAACTAAACAGTATACTTTAAGCATGTACTACTAAGTAAACGATATGCGTTTTAGTATTATCGAATTTTAATAACCTAAAGAAAAAGAAACCGGAGAGGATTACTAATATTGTTACTGAGCTCTCTGGCGGAGCATACATACCCTCCACTACCTTACAATTAAGTTTCCTAGGTAACTCACAAACATTAGAAACTTAGCAATTTACATTAACTCCAAACTTTTGCTTGACAAAGGCCTTATTAAAATCTTGAAGAGAACTTAATTTGCGATGACAGTTCATCATTAATCTTATTACAGCTCACACAATCGCCTTACTTTTACGCTATACCTACTTAATGCGAGCTTCCTTCCGGAACACGAAAGCAAGTAGGTAAACATTTAAGCATTTTTTCACTCAGGATATTTTAAGCTTAAGTGCTGGTAAACTAAACGGTTTCTTAATTAGAAAGTTGTAATCAACAATGTTTGAAGTCACCTCATTTGAAGTTAATTCTATTTACTCAATTGATAGTGGCACTTTACCCGTCTCGTGGCAGCCATGCGTAAATCTTTCTAACGGCTGATGCACAAATAAAAACATGACTCAAGCATTCCTGATAGCGGTTATCGTCCCATTCTGATCTCGTTCTCTTTTCTTTGCATTTGTTAAACAAATAGAGGCCTGGTTGGGTCGGTAGGCAGATCCTAATTAAAAACTATATTCAGATGCTGTCGTATATTACGCGGGGGCCTTAGGCAGTTAGTCACCACGTCTGGACACCTCCCAGTCGTTTAGCGTGCGTAGTGCATTGAGGCCCAAGATGCAAATGGAAGATATTTGTTTGTTAGGCTGTACGAGATGAAAACCCATATCTATCATGTAAAAAGAACATTCAGGTAGGTACTATGGTAGGTTGTCTTTATTATTGACACTATTTGTATACGTTAGGACTAAGTAGGTACTTAAACCGTATATAATTAGAAAGTTATATACCTAAATGAGAAAAATGATCATTATTTGGCAACTCCGAAAATAGTTATTTGTTAATTAATATTAGATGAAAATAGGTTTTATACTTTAAACAAAAAAAAAAATTATGATGATCAAAATAAATGTCTATTGTTAAGATATCTACTAAACTTTCTCTTACCTCACCATAAATTTAATTAGGTTTATACATAGATAAATAAAAATAGGAACCTACTTCGACCACTTCATAATCACAAGCCTATTGTATTAACAAATTACAAATAAACCAAACATATCAAGATAATGACATACAATATGGGATTAAATGTTTGATCAATTCATAATTAGAAACAATTGTAAACACAAAAACTATAAGCGAGAGGGCAAGCGTGCGCTGGAAGCAGCCGGGTTCCGATTCTTGTTTATAAAGCGGCCGGCCCACCTCGTCCTCACTAAAAGTTTGATCTTATCTTCAATATTTTAATAGGTTCCCGTAGCGGCACCTTCGCCAGTAATTGTATAAAGTATCTCTGGAGGAATAAATTCAATATTCCGTCGCGGGGCTGGCCGGCCGCGGATCCCTCCGCTTAGTCTCGTGATAAAGCTTAAATCAACACACAAAGTAATTACAATCGAGCCACACTTCATCACAGATGCGAATAGTGATTAACTATCTCCGTCTTTGGTTCCGCGGTGTTCCGAGAGCAGCTCGCGCTGTTACCGCCTCCCGCCGGCCAATTAGATGCGAGATTGGATGGGTCCTCATTTTAGTAGATGTGACACAATAAACGCGTCCCCGAAGGGTTTGTTAATTTGGTGTCTGGTATTGTCCATAGTTTATTATAGCGATGCTTGCAGATTAAATAGTAAATTGTATTCAGTTGCTTGCTTACATTTTGAGTAAGTATGTATTTTTAGTCAGCCTTTACATACCGCAGGCCGTATTTAGTTTGTACTTTTTAAGGCTTACTTTTAACACTCCTTTTAATAGAAAGCAGACAAGATATCGTCAACCCTCCCTCTTAATTTTGATTAATTAAAAGTTTTCCATGGAAAAGAGTAATCTTAACGCAAGGGTTGTAGGTACTTAGAGAACTTCTTTTGTATTTTATTCTATAAAGAGAAGTTTTTCAGTAAAACAACGCTCAATCTGCAAGAAAATATAAAAGTTTTACAATAATGTATACGCCTTGGGCGGGAAGAAGATCATCAAAGACAAGAATTAATACTTCTTCTGAAATTTCTCATGTATTCTTAAATATTTAAAAGTAATAATAAAAAGGATTTATAAACCTATATATTTCGTTTCGTGATCGTGATACTTAAAACAACACATCCATTATTAGTAACGCTAAAGTAATCTAGGTATATTATTAGATATTATTGTAAAAGCGAAATACACTCAAAATTACCTTACCTACTCAAAAACTGCACACTTAAAATTTATCAAGGTTCCATAATGGTGTAGGTGTAGGACTTTTGGTAAGAAAGGATTTGGAGCGAATATTTCGGGAAATTCCTAGGGATTGGGAAAAATTTGATCAACGCTATAACGTGATTAGCCTAGCGGTCCTGAGCGCGATTGCTACACTAGAAGTCCTGAGTTCGATTCCCAGGTCGAGCTGTGTACATAATTCTATGAAATTCTCAGTAGCAGCTCGGAATTCGGAATTTGTGCCCGGGACATAGGACCTAAACGTACCGGCGAACTGTGGGTGTATTAGTACCTACGCCTCTGCCCCACCTTTCGCTACAGGCCTAGTAAGAAAATAAAGTTCTGCTTTCGCAGTATAGCGTTCTTGATTCCCCGCCGGTACATACGACATATGGAGGGTCGTATCTATGTACGGTTAAACACATCTTACAAAGCGCTGTAGTATTTCAGCTTAATGCATAAACAGTGTCTATATGTATATTCGCATTTATACCGTAATGAGGCCGTTACACGGCGCTCGAATTTGGTACAGCCGTGGGCGGGCGGCGGCGGGCTCGCACCTACTTCGCTGCAAGCGGCCTCTCCCAATTAGCCTTAAAATAATGAACATGTTTTATATTTCCACCCGAGTGCGGCGTGTACTTATCCCCGTTTGCCCCGGGAGGTCATGCGGCTGTGGCCCTCTCGCGTTGTTTTACACGGGAGTATCTTCAAGTAGGTAATATAATAAAAAGGACACGTCGGTTTGGTTTTCAAAATAATTGCGGTGGGGTGTGCTAATAATCGTTTGGGAGATATAATAATGTTCTCAATATGATAGTTCAATAGGGAATTTCTGCTCTTTGTGCCGTCAAAAAGTACCTACCTTTATTGATTTACCTAGTTATTTTATCTGTCATTTAATAATTTGTTTTCGCCTGGCATTAGGCAGAGGTGTACTGCTGTGCGCCCACAGTTCGACGGTAATTTTAGGTAAGGAGTTTAAAGTGTAACTGAGAATATTTTTTTATATTACATTAGATAACATAATACATTTATTATATGAAATGAAATAATATTTATATTTGCAGAATAAATATAATTTCATTTCATTTCATGTATTACGGCAAATCCTCATGGATCGACTGCCAGCTACCCTGTGGATATGTCAGAGTCGTACATAAAAACCGAACTTGGTTTCCTTTGTCCTAAAGTCGACCATGGGAGCCACGACTGTATGGTAAGGGGAATCGAACCCAAGACCTCAAGCTCAGCAGCATTTACGACTGCACTAGACGAATGTAAAGAGGCATTCCATTTTTTATCTAACAAATTATATATTTTTGAGTTTTAAATGGTAGGTAAGTAGTTTGTTGTTTCCCCTATAAAAGTCTTAGGAGAGGAAAAACGCTAGGTACCTATCCACAATAATCACGGCACAGTAACTAAATTAATTTAGAACATTATAATTGAAAAAGGGATACTTGCCACGTAGCAGGTACCTAAATATGACTAATTCTTAAATCACGCCGCAGCATATATCACATAGAGCTTGTACATATTCATCACATTTTACAGTCTAATTCATTAAAAATTTGCCGCGATGACAAACGAGAAGTCGAGGCGCGCCACACATTTCAAACAAGCATTTAACCACTTCCTGCCTGTTTAGTCTACAAATAACGCGACTGCTCAAAGATTTAACTAAGCCTGAATAAATAATCAATTTAGCCAGCCCAGCGCGGCTTCTGATCGATTGCCACAATGCCGGCTGGATGATATAGACGACGAGCCGCGGCGATAAATATCCTCAGACAAATGTTTAGAGTGTCTCCGGAGAGTTGCGGTGACACTAAATTTAAAAGCTTCAATTGTACAGAAATAACCAAAACACGGTTAAGATCTTTCGAAAACAAATCGTGTATCGGTCGCTTGACGACAATCGTGATAGACTGCGCAAGTGAACGTCTCTAATATAAACAAATTAATAGGGAGCGGGTCGAGCTCACTGTGGTGGCGGGTGTAATTTAAAAGATACTCGCTTACGATAGGGTTATAGGAGTAGGTTCAGAGGATCAGCTTCTATCTTCCATTAATTGAAAAATATTAGTCACGTCGGTTGTTAATCACTCCCATATTTTCCACTGTTATTAAATATAATACATTTCCTAAGCCTCGCTAAGGTCATTTAATATTATGTTGAATGATAAATTGTAAATATGTATTAAAACAGTTTTAAAGTTAGGTAAATAGGTATAATTTTTATAAGGATTTTGCAATCGGCGAATTTTCGCTTAAACAGTCGAATTCAACTTAAACTATTATCTATATTCATTTACATGTTACATGTGTTAATCACATCGTCTTAGGACTCTCTTATCAAAACGGGGGCAATTTTAAGAATGACTGCGCCTATAAATAACGGAGTCTTTACATTAATTATGAGCTTAATTATGTAGAATCCCTTTGATTTACAAGCCGCTCATTGCCGCCGCAAACGAATTGTAGTGGCTTAGCGAAGTACCTCGGGCTTCGCTTGCCGCTTCTTGGTTATAATTATTTTTGTCGTAAGACAGCTTTGCTTTGGTGTGTATAGATCGAGATGAAAGTGAATCGAGACAAGATGACGCCCGTACCACTTCTAAGGATTAGCTGATTACATACAGATACAATTTAGTTTTAACATGGGTTCGTTTTAAGGCTGGGAGATACCTAAAAAGATTTAGAATTTTAACTTTTTCAGAAGATCGATGCTCAATTAATAGATTATAGAATTATAATAATAATTATAATTCACGAGATGGTCACTCTCAGATTGCATGGCATTTGGGCCTTACCTATTAGACCACATTAGCCGACTGCGGGTTGGTAGAGACTTGCGAGCTCCTTCAAGAACTATGAAACCTTGAGATGCGAAGGTTTTACGTCAGTCGATTTATAAATATAAATACTGAACACGTACAGACGGTACAGTTACATCAAGCTTTAAAATGATATCTACAATAAAATATTTGGAAGCTGTGAGGGTGTGGTAGGGGTGGTTGTTCGCGGATCGCCGAGAGCGCGGCTGCAAGCGCGCGGCGTGTACGCCGAGGGCACCCGCCGCCGACATGCTCCACCTAGGGTTACCAGAACTATTCGGGAATTTCCAGGGCAGGGGTGCAAAAATTAAATATATCTAACGTGCGTAGGTATGTCGGTACTGAGTCTTTTAATCGAAATGAAATCGTCATTGTAAAATAATAGGTATCTCCAGAACGCATTTTATATAAGACATAAGACTTCACGAGTGCCGCGATGTTATGTAGGTACCTACATATTTTAGATGATTATGCAACACACATTCTGAAATGTCAGCCTTGTTGTTGACCTGCTATTAAACCTGCCATATTTAAAGACAATAATCTGATTTAATAAAGCATAATATAAGAATAATAATGGTTCATCTAATAAATATAGTAGGATTTGTTAAAAGTTCATAGAATTTCCTAAAGTCAACTGCAGTAGATACCTAACTTTGTAACTTAAAATAAACACTAGATAGCTAGCCCTCAGTGTGCGTGTAGTCCAATCAAAATAGATATCAACCTAGCCAAAACTGCGACAGAGCTGAAAATTTACACAGACGTTTGAATAGTCATTTTAAACAAAATGTGAAAAGTCCCCGTCGATCCAACATGTGCAAAAAATTTTATTCAAGGTCATAAATCAGTTTTTCGCTAATATCTTTTAAACGGTTAGTCTTATTATAGAAATAGTTAATCTTCTTTTAATTGTTATATCCTCCGGAGGTGTACTTATTACGTCATTAGACCGTTTCCGAGGTTAAAGTATATCTTTAATATAATTGTGGCAACTCGATAAATTCCTGTACGACGGTCCTGTGATTTTCTCTTTTCCGCTTTCCGTTACTTTTCCTTCATTTGCTGCATTGCCAAAAAATACACATTTTTTTTTTGCAGAGAACCGACTGTTAACCGCGCTCTCGTACGACGCGGACTACCTAGTAGATGTACTAGGACCTCCTCTAGCTTGCTAAAATAAAGATAGATGTTGACGGCTAGGAATGAATTATTTTTGTGTAAGTAGATACCTACTATAAGTTAGTGTCAACACACCAACGAATATCCCGATATATTTCTTCTATTTACGAATATTATGATATGTTTAAATCTTTCGACTCGCAATAATTACATTCGAATGATAAAGGATCATTCGAATGTAATTATTGCGAGTCGAAAGATTTAAACATATAGCAGAAAAAGTATAAGAACCTTTTCTGTCGGAAATCGCATGCTAAGAGATATTCGCGATAAATTGATCTTCATGACCTTTGAACATGAATAAAAATTTTAGCACATTTTGAATCGATGGGGACTTAACGTTTTATTTAAAAGACTATTCAAAGGTCTATGTAATTTTTTGGCCCTGTCAGAGTTTTGTCTACATTTGCACTTTGTGTCTATTTTGACGGGACTAGTGGTTCAACCCGCACTTGACCAGTATGTAAACATAGTAATATTAATGTGTTTTTTATTACATAATTATATAAATTTTAAAAGCATGTATTGAAGATTATTTATTGATAATATTATTTTTTTATCAGTACATACAAAGTAGGTATAGAACGATCAAATCGTACCTAATTGAATATATCTGATTGAGGTCTCAAACTTAGTTCTCCTAAAAGGGTTAGTTGCATTAAACATTTTTTTATATGTTATTTGAATCCAACTATTTATTTTGGTTCAACGAGCATAATAGCAGAAGGTTCGTAACGACCTGCTCATCTATCACAGAATTTCCACGAACAAAGATCAGGGTATTCAAACAGCCGGACAATCGAATAATTGTCCTCGATCGCATACAAGCTGCGATCCCATTCGGACAGTCCGGCAGGCTCTATTTCTGCCTGGTGGTTAGAAACAATAGCTCTGCGCTGCAATTAGTTTATCCGATAGATGGTGGTCGAACGAGTCGTAAATCTACGCTCTTGCCACCAGTGGGCTCTCTACGTGGTTGTGGCGCCGTATGTAGATTCAGCTCAGTTAATTAATGTGCCGTGGTAAAGTGCGAGGTCTCTCCCTTGCATCCCCAGCCGGGTTTCGTAAATTGCGCACCCATCTCCAACATGTTGGTACGATAGCTCTAATTGAACAAATTAAAATTCGATACCCAACATGTTTGTAACTGATAAAATAATGACTTTTTTAGCATACTGTAGCATTCATTCTTCAGTATAAACTTAATAAGATAATCTTAATATGTGAGCTTTATTGCGAAAAACATCAGGGGGAACTTCACAAGCGCGAGAAATTTTCAACGTGTACAAAGTAGTACCATTTGTCACCGAACCACAGAATACTAAAGTACAAGCTTACATGAACCACTGCGCAGTGTTAACACAATTTAACTTGACTACATATGACCACACTATTATGGAACTCGGCAGTCTTGTATAATGAATCTTTTCCTTAATAATGTTAGCACATGAAAAGTAATTTTTAGCTTAACTGTTGTAAGCTTTCTGAACTTTATGGTTGTTTTGTAGAATTATAACAGTACAGGTGGTACAATAAAGATTGATAATGTAAACACGTTTTATATAAAAAAAATGTATTATATCGAGTTTCTTGCCGGCTCTTCTCCATAAGACCTATGTAGTTATGACATTTCAAAAGTGCCTATTTTAGTGCTCTAATTAAAATAAAACATTTGAAAAATAAGGACAGCACATGCAAAGAAGTTCCTTCTTGCAATGGATATTTAGGAACTTTATTGCATTATTAGCGAATTGTGAAATGTGTATTGCGGCAGCAGGCTATGTTAGTTTCAAGTTTGGCGATAGGTAGTTACAAATATGATCTTCCCAATCGAGCTCTTGAGCGGCGTATGGCAGGCGTGATGAGGGGCGAAGGTACCCCACCTCCCTCATTATCCCTTTCATGCTGAATTTCAATTAGCATGCTTTCGTGTTTAGCAATAACAAACGGGGCTCCCGTTTGGAGAATACAACGTGGTGGATATATCTACCTACATCTATCGACATAGGTAGGTATAGATAAACCATTTTATGATATACATACTAGCTTCCGCCCGTGATTTCTACTGCATATAGATGTAGATAATCTACGAGTATATAAAGCTCGCTAACAATTTTAAAAATTAATTCAGTAGGCACGTAATATTGAATCAATTAACGGATAAACTTAGTATTGGATTTTTAATATTAAGTTTAGGCCCAGTGGATGACGAATGCCGCATTCTTAAACTACCCATTATGCCAAATGCTTTAAGAGTAAACCGGTACCGAAAACAGTTTTACGTACGACATCAGTATTGCCCAAATATTGGACTTTTGATAGCAGTCGCTTTGTGTAAAATGCTTACATTCCACTTTTTTTTATGGGATAGGAGGGCAAACGAGCCGACGGTTCGTCCGATGGTAAGCGATTACCACCGCCCCTGGATACCCGCAACACCAGAGGAGTCACAAGTGCGTTGCCGATCTTTTAAAAGGGTAACCTCACTCACTCACTCACGACGAAACATAACGTAAGCGTTGTTTGACGACGGTTTTCTGTGAGGCCGTGGTATCGCTCCGGTCGAGCCGGCCCATTCGTGCCGAAGCATGGCTCTCCCAAGTAAATCGTCTTTTTAGACTAGAAGTGATTGGAAGCAGATTTAGCAGACTCAAACATAGTTAGGAAAAGGCTAGGAGGATGGGGATGACATGATGATCTGACATAGTAGTTTCATTGTTGCACCTATGGAATAAAATAAACAAAGGCTAGTGTTGAATGATCAAATGTTGGATCGTCCGCTGCCAACACCTTGTGGCGCCAGAACTAAATTACTAAAGCAGCACGAATGCTGAGCTGTCTCCTTTCAAATTTGATTGCGCCTAACATCACACGCCCATGAACTCTATAATGAAACAGCCGTATAAAAACAAAACTATGGGCATATATGATTAGACTGATACACGAGTAAGGTAGAACCACTAAACAAACAACCATTACAATATTGCTGCGTCATCGTGTTGGAAATCACTTATTGTTGGAGTGACTTGCACTCCTGCGCCAGTGCCTTATGCTGCGCGTCTAGGTTGCGTTCGAGCGAGACCCGCCACGCCGGCTAAACTTGCAAGCAAGTTTTAATACTTATACCTACCTACATAGTTAAGTACTAGTAACTAGAGTTATTCACGTGAATGAGTGAGATATAAATCTCGTGGGGTATAGAATAGAGGAATGCATGTGGTAGGGTATAGAATACAGGAATGAATGTGAGCAATTGCGTGAGTTTTATTGATAATTTAGTTAATAACACATACAGGAATTATATTAATACTGCAATTCATTCAGTGCAGTGAAAACCTAGTGGTCCGACCGTTGGACTGCCAAGTCCAGTCCAATTGGAGTCTTGAGTTTGAAGTTATGTGCGTATTAATAGCATAGTTATTATCACTGGCTTAAACGGTGAAGGAAAACATCGTGAGGAAACCTGTATGACTGAGAAATTTTCGCGACGGCGTGTGAAGTCTGCCAACCCACATGAGGCTAGCGTGATCTACTATACTCGTAGCTTACCCCTTTCATTCAGAGAGGAGACCCGTGCCCAACAATGGGGCAGTATAATGGGTGTATTATGTGTACAAGATTACAAATGCAAGCTAAAAAATAGACGCCAATTTTGAATATGTTGTATGCTTTATATCTACCTACTATTCACCAGTTTTAGATTTTTTGGATACAAGCTCAAAAAACAACAGATTCACAAGGTGCACTTTATTTTCATATTGCAAAGGAACTGGCTGTCATTTTACTCAAACAGTACTAAAAAAATTGGAGCCGCTTGTGACTACCTACCTAATATGTATGTAACCACGCAATCGAACTGAAGCCTTACCACAATGAGTCAATACGGTGATTTGTCGGTTGTGAGAAAAGAAAGACGCTATTCAATATGTAGAGCGGCATCCGTCTCTCTCAATCGCAATAACACGTTGTGGTACGGCCTAGGACCTGTCGCGGTAAGTCCACCAAAACTGCTATTCTTAGCATATCATGACAAGGCACGGAGGGGTGCTTCGGAAAGCACGTTAATCTGATGTCCCCGGTTGTCATACGAGTACCTTTGATAAAATCGTCGTAAGTAGTCATAAGTCGCCCCATAAGCAAATATCCAGTTCTTACTTGGGCTATCGATAGGTATTACCAGAAATTGGTTGCGGAGGTTTGATGGCAGTCGCTTTGTGTGCGAGCGCACGATGTGGTGGATAATTTCCATGATTACTGGAACGCTTATCTATCGTTTTCTATGGTCTGTATCCAAAAGGTCAGGCAGAGGTGTTATATTTTTCACCCACAGATCCCGACCCTATTGACCAAATCGACCTAATAATACTGCTCTACTTGGGAATCAAACCCACTAACTAGACCAATGAGTGTAGTAAAAATCGAAGTAGGTAGTTAAATCTCAATTTTTCCATTTAACCTAATGCCCGAAGAATTTTTGCAATACGTACGTGTTACCACTAAAGCTTTCGCCGGAGAATGAAGAGTTTTTTTGGACTGAGTTAACTAACTGAGTTAATTAACGAGTAGAGAATAAATATATATGAATATTTATTCTCTACCTGATATATCTTGACAAACAGGTGAGACCAGATGAATTAATCGGAAATCCGCGTTATCGTATTATATCGTATTGGCCTAAGTGAGTTATGAAGGAACAGATGATGAATATACTAACACATACAATAGATAGATTAGATTTTTTCTATAGATAACACTAAAGCTCATTATTAGAGATATTGACGATTATCAACATAATGGGTACTATGTGATAAATGAATATATATTTTTGTTTAGTATCTCTACAAAACAAAAAATATTATTCACAAACAAGATAAAATGCTGTAAGTGCCTCCTTAAACTATTTTGTCATTGCCTATGACCAATGAAGGACCTATTTAATCAATGGATCCCTACGGATGTGTCCATGTTGATGTACTCATTGTAATAAATTCATAGTTCACACTTAGAGAATTGCACGCTGGCGATAAAATATATTCGTGTTGAGTTTTGGTAAACTCTATGTTATTAATTTAAATAAAAAATCTATCTTGATATTTCAATTAATTTTCAACTAATGCGATTAATTGTTGTCTTTTTTTTATAACAAATAGGTAACGTTAACATCGTTTTTTCATGTTCAACATGCATAGCTAAACAATGGTGCGAGCAATCGATGGACGGGTCAAATGAGGCGCAGCGTCAAATCTCGGGTTGCACCGACTTGGCGCCGGCCGACGCATTCGAGAAGTTAGCACACCCATTGAAAACGAATAAAAAAACTATATACGAAAAGTTCTTGTCGTCGTGCTTCACTTCACAAAGTAACAAGCGACCGTAACAAACGAGTTCGACGAGGAATCGATTTCGCCGATGTGCCCTATTTTAATAATGTGTTTAAGCAAAAGCTTAGATTGCTTAACCCTTTAAAAATAATTATTGGACCCTTTTACTCATCTTGAAACTATACAATAAGTAAAGACAGTGGGTGATAGAACTGCAAGAATAAACCGAATTTAATAGATCAATTAATTGGTTGTACCCGCTTATATAAAATTTGCAACTCAAAGATTTAAATGCAGATAAATCATTTAGAAAATCCCAGTCTTAATTAGACAGAGAGATGTCAACGGAACCGATGGCTTGCACCGGAATAAATCAGGACTTAAATTGCTTTCTGCAACGACACTCCCACCGTCGAGTTGGCTTTAATAGCGCGTGCAAACGAAATCTTAGACGAATGTTTGGAAATATTTTTTACAGTGAAATAGAATACTCGGGTCGGCGGGCAGGCGCCACGAAAAATGCGGTTCTAATTGCAGTCCAGTTAAGAGCACCAATTAGAGCATGCCAAACCACAAAACTATTAAATTTATAGAAGCAACTTAAATGATATTTAACAAACATCATAAAATCCGTAAGTAGTCATTCAAACTAAAGACGACGATATAAATTTCTACTTATATTACCCAACATAAATGTAATTAACAATACCATTATTGGATCGTATCAATATAACTGTTGGTACGGCAACCACCATCGAAATGATTTGGTTTTAATTACTTGGATCACCAGCTCCGCCCTCGTTGGAATCGAACGCTCATAAATCAAGAGTAATAATACCAAGCTTTCGTCTTTTTTATTGACTAAACAAATCTTTATCAACACAATTACACGATCGTTAGGGAATCATTAAATATGACCAAATTGATTTTTGGACGCTCACCTAAACTTAAATAAAGTTCGAATTTAATTCCATTCTTATGAATGGAATGGTATGGCAAAAATGTGCAAAGACCAATAAATAACACAGTACCTACCATTGGTCTTGGCTACATTTTGGCCATCAACGGTCGTGCAGGTTAAATCATTTAAATAAGGAAGGACAATAATCACGAAAGCGAAACATTTATGACGCTGATTGTCTTTACACCGAGTAATATATTAAAATTTTCCAATGCAAAACCACTTGCAGCTAATTTCAGATGTGTTACAATTATCTCGACCCAACTGTACCGTAACTAACTGTACTGTGTAAAGTTTTTGAAATACCAATTCAATCCAATGCATAGGTAACTTTAAAAAGATCAATCCAATCTAAATAAGGAGGAACATAAGCATTTGTCATTCATCCAGTGCCAGTAAGTATATAAAAATCTAAATTAATCAAATGAGCACTAGGTAACATGGTAACAATATTTCTCTACAACTCGCTTCTCATTTTCAAATAACTTTTTTTTTCCATTCATGTGATGTTAACAAGACCCTAGGTATCGACGCTTTATCTAATTTGCTATTAGACAATGATTCGTACTTTAAGTATGTATATCGAAAAAGAAAATTATTGTTAAGTCGTCAAGTTGTTTATTCTAGTTAATAATTTCGAAATTGTGTCTTAAATTTAAAACAGTATTTTTACCCTAAAGACATTACATAGGCAGTCCAAATTTCTTATATAGGCAGGCAATGTGTGACCAGATCACAAACATTGTTATACACTAATTTTATATATCTGCATTCAAAGTAGCAATAAATAATTTCCTACTCTATTCTATTTTATGAGTATGGCGATTTGTTGTTCTCAATCTTATGTTAACCCACGAAATATCACCAAAAACCCGAGTGTTCTCTTATCATTTATTCCTTCTCTTCCTTCGAATCGATAAAGCTAAACTAAGTATGATTGTAAAAATTAAATAATCGTTGGTATAATTATATTTAATAAATTATATGTATGTTATCAAATATAACCCAGCGATTATTACACTGGCGTTAAAAAATAATATATTCAGTGCCTATTCTAATATCTCTACACAGTCAGAATGAATTCAACATTAACACAGCGTTAACGGGAATATCATGAAGTGTTAAAAAACCTTATAAAATTTAATTTAACTCAACTAATCATCATGTGGCATTAAAAATAAATATTACAGACAAGTTCTTTTAGATAGGAAGCGGCGATGGCAGATTTAAATTTTTAATTTCAAAGAGTTACAAGCGAGGCATACAATAAAAAATATCACAAGAACCCACACACAGAGAAATTTCCACAAATCTATAATTCTATCAGCAAGTCGGGCAAATACGAAAATAAGCATCAAAGTGTTTTTTAAAAGAAAGACGACAAATGTCAACCAGCAAGGAACCAGAAGCAAACACGTGTTACATATTGTCTGACAATATTTACTGTTGCGTTATTAGCTCGGGAAGCGGATAGAAGAAAATGAAAATAACTGCCGTTGAACACACTAAAGCACGTGTTATAGTAATACCGACTGTAAGTATCAATTGGAAACAAATTCAAAGAGCCGAGAAAGCAAAAGTGTCAACTGCAGCCACAAATTATGTGAAGTACTTATCATAACAGTACATATTGTGTAATTTTAAAAACGGAAACAAGGTACAAATCTTTGTTAATTCTTAAATAAGTTTTTTTAACTATTAACATACCTACCTTAGACAGGATACCAATAAAATTTAAATCCAATTGCGTCGACACTTGATTTACAACGAATCAATAAAAGAGAAGGCTATCATTACCTTTTTATTGCGTATTCAATAAAATTAATGTACTCGGTAATCAATGTGACGACACTGCTCTTTCATATAAAAGCCTAGAGACCATGGATTTAAATAGTTGATTTTAAAAACCATTACTATTTTAGTTAAAATAGCCATTAAAAATTATGTACTAGTACATCGACGAAAATAGGTACACGATTTGTCTACTAAAATTAACAAAACAGTTCTTCAGTCATTATAATATTAGTACATATTATTATTGCGAATAGTTTGAAAGTGTTTAGAAACATTTCCTGCAAAATTAGTCTAACAAATATGGGACTCAGTAACATCAGTGGAATGCTCTTCAGAATTAGCGATCGCTCTCAGGTTTTATGACGTCTATATATCAAGTGCGCGGGTTAAAGCAGCGCAATACAAAAGATCTATAGAAAAAATGCCAGTGTCTGAGAGATGGCTCGTAAAATAAAACAAGGGACTACGTCCGGAGATATGTCAAGATAGCATGCGGCAGGGGGGCGCGGGCCGGCGCCGGCCGTGCACCCCGAGACCCAATTAGAAGCACACCTTTTGGACATGTGCTCTCACTTGGCGCTAACTAACGCCGAAAAACTCAAGGATATGGGACAACTACATCCGTTACCGTTTATCATATTTTTTCACGAAAATTCTTTGGGTTCTCAGTGGGCATTGTGCGATAAATTCGCAAATGTCCAATAATTTCTTATCAGTGGCATCTGCTGCTAAGGATATTTAAAAAATAAGTTGATAAATAATCCGTTTTGTTATTATCATTCATTAATAATTGTGTTCCAACTGTACGTACTAAGCTATTTTATATCTGCTTGTAGTTGTTAATGATCATTTTATGTCCCTTTGTTGTCCACTACATTAAATGTGTAAGTATATTAAAAATCTTTTTTAATAGACTGCTGAGTGAAAACCTAGCATAATATACTATTAATATTATTGTGTGATAGACCACAGGGTAAATTTTTATATCCTCATGGCCATATTCTTGACAAGTTTTTGAGACCAACTTTGGAAAAATGTGGCCTTATTTTTTTTTTGTTAAAAGCAGCACATTACTGTCCCAAGCTGCCAAAATTACCGTTGTAAGACAGCTGAATGAATGCTGTTTTAATGTTTTTTAAAACTACACCGTCTTCTAAAAACAATTTTCCTGTCTCTTAAAGTCGAAACACAAAAATGTGAATGCGAATTTGCGAAGCTGAAAACTGCGATGCGATTTCTAGCGGCAAGGGTCTTACTGTTACCGCTCGAAGGACCATTCCTTCATAATAAGCATAATTCACAGCTTTTAGCGACACACTGCATAAGTCTCTTCCATAAGTCTTTCACACCATTCGTCCCTGTTTTGCGCCAGTCTTACACAGGTCCTTTCCAACACACTTTATCACGTCATTCATCATCACTTGGACAGTCGTCAACCGTACCGAATGTATTTCTTAAACTAGCTAGTGACATGGATCCCATAAAAGACATGGAAGTGTTGCAGTGCTGTCATTGATTAAAATGTTATTAATTATCACAATTACACGTGTAAAACGAAAAATAACGGCGCAAACCTCAGTTAGTGAAATAAAAAAATCCACGTCAAACATTTTTTTAAATTTATATACACGCTGTCTCATAGCGGGCTAAAATGGCAGGAACTTGCATGACGTCACATCGCAGGAAAGCGCGATGCGAATCAATTCGAAAATTCTTGCGATGCGTCGTGCGAGCTCGTATATTATTTCAGTTTTGTGTTTCGACTCTTAAGTTAGTTGCCGTAGAGATCCTTATGAAATAGTTGACAAAGTTCAATTATTTTTATCCGGAACTTGAATTTCATGAGTATACGCCTAAAATTAATCTTACCTTAGTCTTGACGAGCTTTGCATTCTCTTTACACATCTTTGCCAAAGCGTGATAATCTCCTCTTGCTGCACATAAAATCCATTGTTTTTGCTTTGAGTCCAAAGGATCAGTTTCACTCTTTTGATCTAACTGTAACACAATATTAATTAATACTTATATTTATTTTACTTTATACATATTAAATTGTTATAATTTAAAACCTTCACATGCACTTACAGAAACTCTGTCGTCCTCATCCACGCCCTGCGAACAAACATATTTCAATGAGTCTATTACAGTTCAAGATTTCATTAAGTAATTTACAACTTTTTGACATACCTAAGCTGGTTCATTCATGGCAAATAATTTATTAAACGATGTACATCAACGTACTTAACGTCGGAAAACAAAAGATTAGGATTATAAATAAAGACGATATTTACATACATAATAAATATCTTAACGACACATATAAATTAATCGGTACCTAATATTTCAAAATTAATAAATGAGTACTTATATTGTGAAAATAATATTTTGAATTAATGGTCAATAAATTCGAATTCTCCCGTCTTCAGGCTTGCGCTGCTATTCATATGAGATGATTTAGGTCACAAGTTATTTGTATAAGTTGGTGTAATTAAAAACTCTATGTAATGTATAATACAGTTCATTTTTGTGTAATGTACGCATAAAGTTACAATGTTTGCGACTTGTGCTCTGGGCGTGCGCTGCGCAGCATGACCACTTTACCACCTGTCGTTACATATTTATGTCTACACTATTGGCCTCACTGTTAGGGACTTTGATATTGACAAGATAACATCCTTAATGTGATGTGTTTGATTTAATAATAAGATTAAGTTTGTACGTTGCTGGGTTTAGGCTCTTTGGTAATAATAATTAAAAAGGTGGTCCACTGTAATGTTTCGCATATTTTTTTTATTGAAAATCATAAAATGTGCTAACCAAAATTGTGTCATAATTATTAGATAGATACCTACTTGCCCTAATTTTGTTCTCCATAACACTATAAATGTAATGTAGACTATTCAAAAATAATAACTTAAAGCATACCTACTAGTTACTTAATCTATAGGTATAAGTTATATTAATGAAAATCTAAAAATGGTTGGAAAATTGATAATATGATTAGGTAACCTTACTGAAAAAGTAATTTAAATATTATTTTTTTTGTAAAAAGTATCTACCTAAGTTAAGTAATGTCAAAAGTATACGTACCTACCTACTGCCTATAAAATATTTGTATTGGAATCGAATTATAATTCTATGGTATCTCTTTAACTTTAGAAATTGCTGGTGTAAACTATCATTCGAAATTACGTTAAGTCGTATCACCCTATGTAAGCTGAGTTGGGTAAAGACTTTACTTGTCTATCAATAATAGTCAAGTAAGTAGGAATTATTATTATTATTGTGTAGGTGAATTTTAAAAAAAAGCATAAGTACTCAAGGACCATATTTACAATTTAACATGTAGACTACAGAACACATCACTGTATTATTCCAATACGCACTTGGCTACTAAAATTGATGCTAGTTCAAAATATTCACCGGGTGTTTATTTGTGCCTTCTTTCCACTCATATGTTTTTTTCAATCTCCAAAAAACGTGTTGGAAACAACGCGATCCATGTCAAACGTGGTAGCTGCGGTGTTCACTGATCAGTGGGTTGACGCGACGCACGTAGCACTGACACGCAACGTAAACAATCGGTTTTGTTGAAAGTGTTCTACATCGCACCCAAACGACTGCATGCCATTATATCAAATTTGTAAAGGAAAATGGTGGTATTTTCCTTTAAATTTTATAATGGACAATTTATATAATTATGTAGATACCTATCTTGATTTCTATTGATTGAACAATGAGATCATTTACATACGTAGTAAAAATAACATTGATAATAATGTAAATAAATTGAAAGGGCAGACTTGCCAGTTAATCGCCGAAGGGTTCCAGGCGTGCGTGCCTCGCTCTTCGCCGTAGGACGCCATACGCATCACGTTGTTCGCGCTAGCTCGCATTATGGTGGCGACGACGGCACCACATTACGATCGATACACGTCACAACTGTCTAACTTTTAATTTGTTTAAACAATTTTTAACAGTGGAAAAAGAGACATTCCAACAAATATAAACCGCAATCATAATAGTAAGAATAGGAAAGAAGGAATAACGAAAACGGTGACAGAATATATTGTATGACATATCGCAAAAATCTTAATTACTAATTCAGTACGTAAATCGCAAAAGGATCGGCCGGCGCCCGAGAACAACAGTTTTTCTAATGTTTCTGCAATTTTTTTACTCGACGGGTTAAAGGCAAAAGTTACTAAATGCTATATATCGCTTTTATAAATGCAATTATTGCCACGGACACTTGATTGTTTCATGCCACAGAGCGTGTATTATGCCTTGTCTTACTTTTATCATTCAATAGCTGACAGCTAATTCATCCGTTCCTATTTTCCATCACTTCGACAAGGCTCGTTAAATGCGGCATCCGCGTTGTTGATGGCTGCGAGTGATTCTCAGGCCCGAATAGCACAGAGAGAACAATGAAATCGGTCATATTTTCCTTCCAACTCGCAACAGACCGTACCAGCTTATCTTTTTCATCGTGCATAACAAGTATGCGTTATTTAAAACACCGATGACGTATACTTAAACCAAAGCTCATTTTGGTTACCTTTGTGAAGGATTTAAATTCGTAAGAATGACGAAGAATCTGACAGCAAACTTATACACCATATCGCAAAAAAAATGTCATAATAGGTGAAGGTACCCCATAATTAATGGTAATAGTACCCCATCCTTCAAGGTACTTACTTACCACCAATTAACGAACGCAATAGTAAACTAACTGTTCCGGGCGTCGGCGAGCCACGCACCATCACCATCCTTACCTCGTCCTTTTTTACTATCGGAGTCCAAGAGTATCTGAGACGTGTAGATAAAGTTACTTAATTCAAAATAAGGCAATGGGATAATAAAACGTTTACTGGGTGCTTAGCCTCTAAAAACCAATTGGATTTCTCGTTTAGCACGTACTAAGAAGTCTTAAAGGGATCACAAAATTAAACTAGCCACTTCATTTTAGATACAAGCATTTATAGGAATGTGTTTGTGAAGGGAAAAGAAATTACTCGATAGGATAATACTTCAATGTGACAAAGTTCTGTATCTATCCCTCATTATGCAGGCTGGTCATATCAAACACAAGCGAAACCTAACTGACAGCGTGGTCAGCACAAATCACGAATGACCTTTTTTTCGAGCTTTAATGGCGCACGTGCGTTTTTGAGTCACACGACAATAATTGACAATCGACCGCAAGTCACGAGGCAGTATTGAACATGCTATACGCTTTGAATAACGATGATTATTGAGTTTCGTAGGTACTACGGTTTAATGCACTAGCAACGCGTACCGAGGCAGAAGACGCGAGATTTTGACTTTATTTTTAAAATAAATTTTAAATTAGTACCTACCTAATCAGTTACTGTTAGGTACTGTGCTATTTTTAATCTACTAAAAAGGAGTTTCTATTGCAATATCTTCATCGATTAAATTATAAGTGATATTTATTTCTGTAAATGGATCTTTTAATGATACTTTTACAAGTCAATGATTAAATTTTTTTTTAAAGACGACCTCTGTGAAGAAACACTGAAACAAACTGAGAGAATCATGGTCTCTTTTAGAGTCCAGACATAGTACCAATATGTGAGTATTACAATGCAGGGTAATATCTGAGATGGTCTTTTGAGCCATAGCGGCTTTGAGTAGACCAGTCCCAGCGAAGTGATTTCGACTTCTCTTTGTTTAAGTATTTGATAGAATAATTATTTTTTATACTTCCAAGATACATAGGTACCTATATACATTTTGTGACGAGCCCCTGATGTTGCAGGCGATTTACTTTTCCTAGAAAGTTAACTTTAAAATATCTAGTTGATGGCAGTTATCTGCACGTAAAAAAACTTGGAAGTAGAAAGTTTACTGTTAGGCCCTTTAATTTAAAGTAGGTTCTTTTATCCTTTTATACGACGCGCGGCTTTCATAAAATCTTTGTAAATTAATTTTTAAAAGTATTTCAATTGACGAGCGGAAGTGTATCCATACATCTTCAGTCTATTTTAGTGTTGATTTATGCGTCGGGTTCTCGCTCAGACGGGTGGCAACGTGGCATATTAGTGAGAAACGGATTGTTCATTTATTATTTATTAGCTTCCGTGGTGGGGCGTAAAGTGAATTCCGATATTCGAAACCGAAACTCGTATTATCTCATTTGGAAATACAGCATCTACGTGGCAAAGTAAGCCTTACCTTACAGCCGTAATTATATTGAAACTGATGTTTGATGAAGTAAAATTACACATTTCGTATTCAATCAAACCAAAGAGCATCCCCAATAATTAAGGTCTCTATTTTAATTCTTTTTGGGTTTACAGTGTGCTTTTACACGCAGGTTAATGCGTCCTTTCGTCCTTTTAATAGGTTACAATGTGAAGTACCTACACTGTATAAAGCAATTGTAAAGTCCATTAGGTGCGCGGAGGCGCGGGCTAATATTTGTCATTAGGAGCTTTTGTTGTTCGTGTTGTGTAAGCTACCCTTGTGTAGGGGTTGCCCCGTTCGGATGAGCCGAAATTATTATTATATAAATTTTTGCTCTCGCGACAAACATCCCTCGTTGGTTGTTTTCGAAATGTTCCCTTTGGGTGCAGTGTTGTTACCTATTTAGTACATTATAATCAAAACTTGTATGCCTATCTACCTGAAACACAAGCAACGATTTCACTGTCTTAGTTCTGTTTTATCAGATTAACCATTTTCGGTTGTTATTATCACGTGATAAGGAGCAGTTTATTGATAATAATCATATTCGACATCATTGTGACCGCCAAAGGCCCATGACGAAGGTTTTACAATTCAATTAGCTGCACCAGGTGTCGACGGGCAGGGAACTTTTACCCTTACCGCAACTCAACAATTTAATATTCAAGACTTTTATTGAGTGGATAACAGAATTCATAGTTGAAGTCAAATTATTTTGATTCGGTCAAAAGGATAAAGAGTTTGGACAATGTTTACAGATAAGGATAAAACTGTTAAAGGGAATTGATAGTTAATTTGATAATCGATAAGCTTTAAAGATATTACTTATCTTTAACTTACTTACTACTACTAACTTACTTGTCGATAAGCTTTAAAGATATTACTTATCTTTAAAGCTTATTATGAGATACTGTTGCGCCTGGTGTACATTGCAATGCCATCTTTTTTGCCCGAAACTTTCGCGCACAAAATAAATGTTTTATATAAATTAATCTAGTTGTATGTTGTGTCTCTTGTTCTTTTTTCGTCATAAAGCTTGCCCACCGGGCATACGACAACTAACCAAAGTTAAATTTTATCGCTATTTGATAATCGAGTAATATTTTTAAAGCTTATTAGGAGATACTGTTGCGCCTGGCGTACATTGCAATGCCTTCTTTTTGTCCGAAACTTTCACGCACAAAATAAATGTTTTTTATATAAATTCATCTAGTTGTATGTTGTGCCTCTTGCTCTTTTTTGTCATAAAGCCCAGCAGGCATAAGACAACTAACCAAAGTTAAGTTTTGTCGCTATTAGATGGTGTATATTATATGAACGTAAAGGTCAAAGATAAACAAATACAGTACGGCCGAAATAACTGTACACGCCTGAAGGTTTGTAGTTCGTAGCAGTTCTGAATGGCCGTGCAGGTTAAATCACTTAATTATTTTAGTGCAAAAATATCGAAATCAATAAGGGCAATAATGCGAAACATTTACGACCCCGATTGACGTAATACTGAGTTCTTATTTTATAATTTACTTCTGCAAAACCACTTGCTGCTAACTTCAGAAGCCCTCAATTTTCGATTGTATTATAAACATTTTTTTATTAAAAAGCTTACTAGCAATTTCGGTCACACATTACTAGTATTCTTGTTAACCCTTCGTGCTAAGCTAAATGCTTGTGTTACGAGTGGATTCACATTGGTAGTAGGTATCATTGTGATTTGTTAAATAAAACAAAATTAATGTCTCTCCCTGTCTGACCCTGTACTTGGAATCTGGTCAGTTATAAAATAATTATACTTATAATCTATATATATAAAAGAAGAACCTGACTGACTGACTGACCTACTGACTGACTGACGTATCTCTTACATTATATATATCTCCTGAGATGAACTAAATCCTTGAAAGTTTGCATGCTGGTTCCTTTTGCACTTAGAAAGGATTTTTGGTAATTTACCCCCTAAGGTGATGAAAAGGGGGGTAAAAGTTTGTATGAAAGTCCACACACACTACCATGTATTTGACACACACATTTAATAAACAATGACATCATCAAGATTATGTACAGCTGTCATTCGCTGTTGACATTTTGACAATTGTTTTCTTCCTTAAAAATTAGTCTTTAACACATTTTATGATATGAAACCTCCATGGTGTAGGTACAGTGGGCACAACATATTTTTACAAATGAAAATTACCTAAATATGCAGGCAAAGCAGAGCAAGGGAACTCTAGTTAGTATGTACATATATTGAAAACATGCCTTCTTCTACTATAGACCTTATGATCTTTATGGCATTATAGGGTGAGAACATAGATAACATAATTATCGCCTCTTTGCTTCAATAAAATGTTATCTTGAAAAACACAATTTTACAGTAAGCTGTTTTTAACTTACAAAAAACGATTTTACCTAAGCAAATATTTTATTAACTTATTTTAAGATTATGTATTAATACCTGTAAGTTAAAAACAGCTTACTGTAAAATTGTGTTTTTCAAGATAACACGTTATTGAAGCAAAGAGACGATATATGAATTTCTACCCAGGGCCCTGGAGTATTGATATAATAGATATAGCAGTAGGTATGCTCCTGAGCTAAGTTAGTAAACTATAAATATATTATTATATATTAATTATATAAGAATAACTTACTGGTGAACTTAATTTACCACCCAATTTCTTGGTCTTCAACACATCACTCTCAGAAGCCATCCTATTAAACATTTGCTTTCTCTCTTTTACGGAGATTGTTTGTTCGCTGTCCACTAACATGCTCTCACTCCTAGATAATGTTAACATAGGTGAACTTGCAGTACTAATCTCAGATATATCTTCATTTGGTATAAATGGACTCTGTCCTTGAGTACCTGGTGTGTTCGGAGTACTTGATATTTTCTCAATATTTTTTTCTGATGACCGTCTACGAGGATGGGCTTTAGGTGGTACATCTTCACTAGGGATTGACATCAAGCTCTCTTTAGACTCACTTTCGAAAATGTTTGGTGTATTACTAATAGTAATTGGATTCTCTTGAATAAGATTTGTTAATATACTGAAATCTTGATTAAGTTGTAATGGCAATGGTGGGCGCTTGGGGGGATCTTGCACATTAATTGTCTGATTCTCTGTGGGTGTTTCAGTAACAGTTACATTGGGTGAGTCAGTCTGAGCCACTTTCTCCATGACATCTTCGTTATCTTTACCGTTATTCGACATATATTTCTTTTTCAAAATAAGCCACTTTTCATTGTTTTGATTTTTTATAATAGCCAGAGTATTCACATGCTTTTTAAACGTACTCCTGGCTTCATCTACGAATAATGCAAAGCATAGGTTACAGTTGCTAGTACGTAACGAAAATAAACCGAAACAACGATAAACAACGTACTTAAGTACTCAAATAAAGGTAAGTCTCACCTCTCATATCAGGATTCATTAGAAATACTTTAAAGTGTTTAACTAGCTCGTGATTTGTTACTTTGCCATTATGCAGCAACATGAATTTTAATATTTCCTCAAAACTTAATTCTATCGGAGGTGACATTATTATAAAATAAACTTCACAAATAGATACACAAAACAAAAATTAGGTAACTAATAAAACCAAAATTATCAAGTCAAATAATAAAACTAGCGCCCGCCCATCAAAATCGTTTAGTTACGTAGTAACATTCACATTCAGTGTCATGTCAGTGTCAACTGTCAGTGTAATAGTTTTAACATTTACGTTTCGTTTCACGGTTTTCATTATTTAACTTACAATCTCTGTAAAAGAAAGAAAGCAAATGTTTTAGAGGATGGCTTCAGTGATGTTTGAAAACCAAGAATTAGAATGCCTAAGGAAAGATGTAGTATATAATATATTTTAACCAGTAATAAAGCAGATTTTTTAAGTATGTATGTAACTACCTACATACAGATAAAATATTTATATTGCTAAATTCGTACCTACTTACTTTATACGGCCTAACCCCTCTCACTATGAGAGAAGAACTATGCCCAGCAGTGGGATAAATTACAATCGAAATATACGGATTCTTATTGTGCTGAAGATGGCTACCACGTGAATACCTAGGTACCTGCATAACTAGTAGGTACAGGAAGGGCAATTATGAGTTAAAGATTAGAATAACCTTGTGTCAAAAACAACATACCTTCGGCCTCCGACTGCAGACTACAATTTTGGGACATGCTTTAAACTAATCCTTTTAAATAGTGAGTTGCAAGACCTAGGTATGATACCTACCTACAGTACGCGCACCATAAGTTGGCCGGAGTGAAGTTCGCCGTTTTAATGCGCAGTGGATTGTTTACGTTAAAAATTGTGTACTGCGCAACCAAACAGCTAACTTCAGTCCGGCCAACTTATGTCGCGCGTACTGTATCTACAAATGCAGCGAAAACAACTTATGGTTCTTGGAATGATTGTATGAGGGAGTATTTTTTTTACAAAAGACTAAATGAAATGCAATAAATATTGGCGTGGCGCAAAACGGTAGTTATACTCTTAGGTACAGTACGCGCAACATAAATTGGCCGGACTGAAGTTAGTTGTTTGGTTGCGCAGTACACAATTTTTAACGTAAACAATCCACTGCGCATTAAAACGGCGAACTTCACTCCGGCCAACTTATGCTGCGCGTACTGTATGTAGGTACCTAGCCAAAGGACGCGATCAGCACCAGAGGTAGAATATCTCTATCTACCTATCAGTCACGCATACATGTTGCCATTGCCACCCTGACACGTCATTCTATTACACTTAGTTCATGAAAAGCTTATATTAAATGCATCCGTGAAGTTTGTACAAGTCAACACAAACACAGGGTGTAGAAGGCGTAGGTACTACTTATCTACGAACTAGGAACGACTAGTAATAATATAAGTAAATAACTAGCTTCTGCCCGCGACTTAGTCAGCGTGAACTTCAGAATTGGGTCCGACCTGGATAAAAAGTAGCCTATGTGTTATTCCAGACTATAATCTATCTCTGTGCCAAATTTTATCCTGATCCATTCAGCCGTTTTGGCGTGAAAGAGGGCCAAACATCCATACATATAAACTTTCGCGTTTATAATATTAGTAAGGATTAAATACTTTATGGATAACTAGCTTTTACCCGCGGCTTCGCTCGCGTTGATGTCTTTAAATAACTGTCAAAGTTATAATCATTATCATTAGAAAGTAAATAAAAGGGGAAGGGGAATTGTACAAACGCACTTTAAAAATAATGTTTCACACTAAGGTCAGATACGTAAAACTCGCAACCGGCGTGTATGTATGAAAAGATGTATGAATAGGCATGAAAGAAGCAAAAGAAGTACCTATGCAAAAATCGTATTATGTGGCGGTGTTAGTAATATTAGAAAGCAACCTTATTTAGTGATTTAGATGGTGCCTCTGTACCCTTCCGTTTCCTTTCTATATTCTCCATCATTATCTACCGTGTGTGTACCGCATTTCGCAATAAAAAAAATTGGTTTATTATTGTTTTCTCTATAGTTTCTGCCTACCCTTGTGGGAGAAAGGTATGAGTGTATGTATGTATGTTTCACACTTTAAAATGTTTAGCTTTAAAATTAATTGAATAAACTATAAAAAGAATGTTCACCAAATATTGTGCAAAATGTTAGGTTAGGTTAGTAGCACTGCGACCCTCTACGCATGATTCCCCAGTTCTCGGAGCAGATGGTCACCTAGCTTGTTCTTGATTTCTAAATTCTTCATGAAGATCCTTCTGATCGATTTATTTTTGTCGCCCGGGCCCGTGATTAATTTTTAGAAAGGTTAAATTGACGCTAAGTAAAGAGTAAGAAGTTTTTTTTGTGTTTATATCTGCAATCAGTCCCAAACTATAAGCAGATTTGTTTCGTGTCGTTCTGATCGTGTCCAAGGAGCTCCTCAGCAGGAGACACCTTATCCTTCACCATCTGTCACCAAGTTTTTGTATATGGCATGGCATTTCAGTCGTTTAGTGTAGCTGATAATTGCTAACTCAGTAGCCAAGTCATTTGGGTGGTTTTCCAGCCGTGTTTTATATTTGATTCCCGTTAGTTTTAACTCCTCCTTAACGATTCTTATACTTAGAGCTTCATAGATTTCTGTGTTGGTGACGAACCATGGTGCATTTGAAGTGGTTCATAAGAAGCCATTTTGTAACATTTGCATTAGGAGCCGCAACCACTTCCGCAAGTAGTTTGTTGTCGACAGTTTGTAGTTACGTGCCAGCTGCCAGTAGATGTTTCTAAACCGGATGGTCAGTTCGACTTGTTTCGATTTGATGAGTAGATGTTTCTAAACCGGATGGTCAGTTCGTCTTGTTTCGATTTGATGTGTTTTTTCCAGGTCAGCCTTTTGTTCAGATGCATGTCAAGGTATCGGACAGAGTCACTGTGTGGCAGAATATTGTCACCCATTTTTTCCGGAGCACAGCTTCAGCGTAAACGTGACATGTACGCATTTAGCTGTGCTGGATTTGATTCTCCATTTCTGAATTCATTCATCAACCTTGTCAAGGCTTTTCTGCAAGACGGTGGCTGCTGCAATCGGATCTTTGCTACTTGTGAGAATTGCGGTGTCATCAGCAAATGTAGCCGTAGATACTCCTTGTGTTTGTGGGAGATCAGCAGTGTAGATTCGAAAAATTCTGTTTGTGGGGCATGACTCCATCAAGAAGTAGTAACTATGCGGTATAGACGATTTTATTTTATAAAGAAGGCCTTTATGCCACAACTTATCAAAGGCGGCCTGGATGTCCAAAAATACAGCGGAGCAGTATTTCTTTTTTTCGAAAGACCGTCTTGTCTTATTACACACCCGATGTACTTGTCCTACCGTAGAATGCTGTTGTCTGAAACCAAACTGCTGTTGATCCTATACGATGACGCGTCTTCCGGGGGATTTCCTGGCTTGTGTATCATTGTTACTATGGATACCTTCCATAATCTGGGAAAATGCTGTACTCGAAGCACTCCGTTATAGAGAACGATTAGGTACACCAATGCTTTTTTGGGAAGTTGCATGATAACTTATTTTGTGATAAGATCGAATCCGGGGGCTTCGACAATTCCCCAACTTCGTCCTCTTCAATTCCCCAACTGTGACTGGTCTTGATGGAATGGATAGTTGTAGGTCCTGCTGCAGAGTACCTACATTCGACTTCGTTTTCGAAATCCGCGTTATTGACTTAATTAGGTGTGAATATGGCAGCTAGGTGTTGTGCAAGTGCAAACATGTTGGCTTTTACTTGTCGTAGTCCAACCAGACTGAGTTCTAATGGGACATTTATATTAATGTGGCCTGTTTAACGCCTTCGTAAACTTCCAGAGAGAGTATTCCGTCGATTTTGTGGCAGTTAGATTTCCAATTTCTTTTGAAGTGTGGTATTATTTAAGTAATCTATTGAGTGTTTCAGCTCTCGAATAGCTTTATTAAGTGGGGTCTTATCGCTTTTAAGTCCAGATTGGTGCCATATCCTACGTACGTACGTACGTACTCTAGTATTTTGCGTAGGATATACGCACGCACGTACGTTCATTCACGTACACGTACATTCCCAACCGCTTGGCAATTAGCTTCTTTCATTAAGAGAGTGTTAATCCAACAAGCATTTTGTATGTATTGGGTCGCGTCATCTATTTCGGCAGTTGTTTTTAAGGAGACTTATATTTCGATGCTCTCCTCAATGTACTCCCTGAAGCCTTCCTAATCAGTGAGATTATTGCACAAGGTATCAGGCCTCTCGTAGCAGATGACAGACGTACTAATAGTTAGGAGAACAGGAGTGTGGTCAGAACTACTGTCTAGGCACTGAATTCTGCCTAGACAGTAGTTCTGACCACACTCCTGTAATTTGTCCTTCATGTAATTTGTTGAGAATCCCTTTATTATGAAGAAGCCCAACAAATCTGGTTTTTGATTCGGATCTGTGGGCCAGTAGGTTGGTTCTCCGGATGAGATACAGTTCAGGTTGTTTTCCTCGAGGCTTAGTTTTAGTTGCTTGCCTCTAGTTGTTGTTAGCCTTGAGCCCCAGAATGTATTTTTGGCGTGTGAATCTCCACCAGCCACAAATCTTCCTCCTAATGTTGAGAAAAATTTTGTAAAGTTTGTTGCACTAATTGTACGTCTCAACGAACAGAATATTGCTGATAGGTTAAGTTGTCCACAGCTGCCTTCCACCGCAATGGTCGTAGCCTGAATATGGTTTGTCCTAAATTTTGAGAGCACTTGGTGTTTGTTGGAGTTTCTTATTACTAAGGCTGTTCCTGCATGACCCGTTCCATCATGGCCCGTTCCATCATGATGATTAGTGACGTAAGTATTGCAGCCTTTGATGTTGATTTTGATTTTATTGGTACAGTATAAGAACTCAGAGAACAATATCAAGTAGATTATTGTTGTTATGTAAATCGAAATAAGAGTATTTAATCATCAGTGGATTTATTCCGATAAATTATAACACTAAATCGACATAGTATTTTTAAGAAAGTAAAAATAACTAATACAAGAGAAAAAACAAGAATTGATATTAACAAACGTTGTTGCTAGGCAACATACTTAAAAGGAATTTTCTTTATGGCTAGCATTGTGCTATTATAAACTTCATGGAAGAACAACACTCCCACTTAATCCACAATGTCTAGCACAGAACTGATGTTTCTGCCTAGTGACTCCTTTTGTTAACATGTCTGCAGGCATAAGAGCAGTTTCACAATATTGAATACTGATTACCCTTTGCTCTGCCAACTCACGAACAAAATGATATCTAATGTTGATATGCTTGGAACGTTTTCCAATTGCAGGAGTGTACACAAGCTTACAAGCACTTTGACTATCACTAAAAATTGTAATAGTCTCCATTTTGTTAGTCAGTTCAGAATATAAACCATTAACGGAAACTACTTCTTTGGAAACCTCAGAAATAGCAATGTACTCAGCTTCTGCAGTACTTAATGCAATACATCGCTGTTACCTTGATTGCCAAGCAATAGCAGCACCACCCAAAATCAGAGTATAGCCAGAGAAAGATTTCCCATCAGGCCCATTACCCCAATCAGCATCTGTATAAGCGACCATAGGCTTGTTACACTTTTTGTAACATAGAGACAATTCCAATGTCCCTTTTAAATACCTTAAAACACGTTTTACTGCTGCCATATGAGTAGAGTCGTTACAATTATTAAATTGTGATAACATTGTAACTGCAAACGATATATCTGGTCTTGTACAACATGCCAGATACATAAGTGACCCTATAATTTCTTGGTAGCGTGTATCATTACTCTTCGGTCCAGGCTTCAGATGAGTATTTGTTTCCACAGGGGTGCTTACTGGTTTACAGTCTTTCATTCCGTATTTCTCTAGAATTTTCTCGATATATGTCTTCTGTGAGAGTTGGATCTGTTGCTTATCTGCTGTACGCTCAATCCGCATCCCAAGACACTCACGTGCTTCTCCAAGATCTTTAATTTTAAAAGAACTTTGGATCTGTCGCTTCACGATGTGGGCTTCAGAAACCTTATCGGTAAAAATATAAAAATCATCTACATATAGCGCAATGGCTACAAAAACCTTTTCAGTTTTTTTAATATAGACGCATTGATCATATTTGGAATGCGTAAATCCCATGTTTAATATATGAGAGTGAATTTTTTTGTTCCAACAATGCGCGGCTTGCTTAAGACCATACAGTGCCTTCTTAAGCTTGCAAATCTTACGATCTTTCCCCTTTTGAATAAAAAATTCTGGTTGCTCCATATAAATATCCTCCTGTAAATCTCCATTAAGGAAAGCCGTGGTTACATCAATATGATGTATGCTTAGGTTCTTTTCAGCTGCCAGTGCTAGTAAAAGGCGAATAGATGACATCTTGACTACTGGTGCAAACGTTTCGAAATAGTCTTCACCGGGTTTTTGCGAATAGCCCTTAGCGACCAGCCTGGCCTTATGGCGCTGAACGCTGCCATCCGCTCCAACCTTAAGTTTAAAAACCCATTTCGATTTAACGACGTTTACATTTAACGGTCGATCAACCAACTCCCAGGTATTATTTACCATCAGAGAATTGTATTCATCATTCATGGCTTCCAACCACAACCTTTTATCAGAGCGCTCCATGGCATCATGAACCGATACAGGATCAGGAAAATCAGCAATATTAAAGTTATATATAAAGTCCTTTTCTCGCTTTGGACATCTTTCTCTAAGTGGGTATCGCCGATTTACAGGATCAACCACATCACTTGCAGGTTCAGGAACAATTGAGTTCACTGGATCTTCCTCTACTATAGAACTTGCAGGTTCAGGATCATTTGTGTTCACTAATTCTTGCAAATCCTCTGTCGTCTGGCTTTCTACATCAACAGAGTCATAAAAATGCTCTCCAGATTCCGATTCTATCGTTTGACTAGATGAACCTCCTAGAACATCTATATCTACTACAGGAATATTTTCATTCTGTACATATACATCGACAGAATCCTTTTTTAAAACAGAAGAACTTCCATGTTCCTTCTTCACAGGAAAATTCTCGAAAAAAGTTGCGTCTCGAGCGATAGTAACATCTCTTAGATTTTTATCTAAATTGATAAATCGATACGCCTTCTGGTTAGTGGCATATCCAGTCATTATCATTGAGACCGTTTTCGGATCAAACTTCTTCCGACTATGATCCTTTATCAGAACCTGAGCCCGGGACCCGAATACTCTAAGATTCGACAGGTCGACTCGTTCTCCAGTGTAGGCTCTTCAGGAACTTTATCCACCAGAGCCACAGTTGGAGATCGTTTCTTCAGATACACAGCACATCCAATGGCTTCTCCCCAAAACCTCTTATCCAGACCAGCGTCGTGCACCATACATCTTGCCTTCTCAGTTAAGGTACGTATCGTACGCTCCGCCACTCCGTTCTGCTGAGGAGTGTGCGGTACAGACCTCTGATGCTGGATACCATGAATTTTTAAAAATTCCTGGAACTGACCATTAGTGTACTCTGTCCCATTATCGCTACGAAACTTTTTTATCTTTTTTCCTGTTTGTTTTTCAACTAGTGCCTTAAATTCCTTGAATTTAGTTAAAACTTCGGTCTTTGACCTCAATAGATACCTAAATGTCTTCCTACTGAAGTCATCCACAAATATCAAGCAGTACCTATTGCCACCTAAGGACTCTACTTCCATGGGGCCTGCTAAGTCCGAATGCACTAGTTCGAGCAGTTCCTTTGCTCTCTTACCTTTTCTCTTTGGAAATTTCTTGACGCACCCTTTTCCCTTGCAGCAACCTTCACATGGTTCCGTGCTCACTGCTCCATAAGACATACCCTCTGTCAAACCCTTTAACTTATCCATCAAGGGTCCACTCAAATGACCTAACCTTCTGTGCCACAAATTAAAAGCCCTAGAAGCATTTGAGGAATTTGGAGGAGACGTTACTACCATTGCTGACTCTTTATCTAAAACATACAAACCCTGTTTTAGAGGTGCTGTTAACAATACATTACCAGCTAAAGTAATATCCTGTTTCCTATAAACTTTACAACAATTATTGTCAAATACAACAACACAATTGTTACTACACAGTTTACTAACTGACAGTAAATTTGCCATTAAGCCTGGAAGCATCAGAACGTCCTCAAAACGTACAGTACGTCCTTTGTTAAACACATCCCCTTTTAAATTGGAAACAATCTTGTCATTGCTTGCAGTTGTCACCACCTTTGATTCAATGACCTTACTATTTTCTAGTATGTGTTTATTTGATGTCATGTGACATGTAGCCCCAGAATCGATAATCCAACCGTTTCCATCGGAAATCGATAGCAAAGTCATCAGACCTGCTTGCTCTTTACTGTCCTTCGTTTCAACTTGAGCCACACTATGGCTCTTGTTGCCTTTAGCTGATTTCTTGTTTTTACATTGCCATTTATAATGACCTTTCTTCTTGCATAAATGACAGGTCACCACTTTGGAGTTATCACTTTTGGTTGCCAATGCTGAATCTTCATCAGTGCCTTTGTTTTTTCTTAAACCCTCCTTTAAAAGCGCTGCAATAACATTTTCAGAAGTAATCGGTGTGCTAGAATGTTCTAATGTCATTACTAATGAGTTGTACTCATCTGTCAATCCAGCCAGCATTATAATCCCGATAAATTCATCATCAAGACCAGCGTTAATGCCTGCCAATGCTTGGGTTGTCATCTGGATATCACTTATGTACTCCTCCATATTAGTAAAGTCCGTTAATTTAACATTGAATAATTTCTTCAGAAGATATAACCGCCGAAGTAGCCCACCATCAGCATAGGCTCGTTTCAGTGCTAACCAGGTCTCCCTTGCATTTTTCAGATGCATTACCTTGGGGTAAATCTTTTCAGTGCACATCAGGCAAATTTTACTCCTTGCTTTGGCGTTTTTCTTCTGCGCCTCCACAGAGTCCATCGTAAATTCCTCGTCAATGCACTCCCACAAATCCAAGTCCGTGAGAAACATCTCCATAGCAAATGACCATGTTGCATAATTGCATTGGCCTTTCAGTTTTTCAAAACTGGTAACGGCTTGGACAGACTGCATCCTTATTGAAAAATTTTAAACAAGAGATAAATTATTTAACCCGTTCTGGGCCCATAACCTGTTGTTATGTAAATCGAAATAAGAGTATTTTATCATCAGTGGATTTATTCCGATAAATTATAACACTAAATCGACATAGTATTTTTAATAAAGTAAAAATAACTAATACAAGAGAAAAAACAAGATTGATATTAACAAACGTTGTTGCTAGGCAACATACTTAAAAGGAATTTTCTTTATGGCTAGCATTGTGCTATTATAAACTTCATGGAAGAACAACAATTATTGTATGTCAATAGTTCTAATTCCGACTTGTTAGGGTCAAAACTATTGATGTTTCAAGTGCCCACTCTCAGGGCAGTCATTTTGATATTTTTTCAACAAGAGTGACTATGAGACTCAGGTAAAGTGTACTCATCTGTTGTAAGATCATGTCGAATATGTTCGACTGTTTGATTAGTAGCTCTTCTATTTTGCTGCTTAGGCTGGTTGTAGTTCTTGTGTTTCTTCGAGTATCTATGGGAACAGTTTTGCTTAAAACCTCTCGTGTTTTACCTTTGAACATTGGGTTTCTTGTCATATGCCTTTCCAGGATCTCTTTGTAAACTTCGCAGCTTTTATAATTGGCCGGATGAGCGCCTTGGCAAAGTGCGCATTGTGCTGGTGTGTTACGGTCTTTCTTTGGGCAATCTGCAGTTTTATGTCGCTGGGCACATTTTACACATCGGTAGGGTCTCATGCTATAGTTTTTGGAATGACCATATTGTTGGCACGTTTGACACTGTGGCAATGTTGTTTTCTTTTTTTTACATTTTTGTACAATTAAATATGTCAAATGGATCTCCATGGTAAGCATTTTCTTTTTTATTACTATACTCTTTGGTAAGCATTTCCACAGGAACCATCTCCATGGTTACCATCTCCATAGTAAATTTGCTAAGAAATAACAAAACAACGCAGCGCTCTCAAATAATAAGTTTTATAGGCAAATTTTTGATTCCTTGTGTTACATTATTGTAATTTTCGTAGGGATCTATAATTAAGGACAAATAAAAATACGGCTTGTTTTGCTCGCTGATAATAATATAGCTTTTTATTGATGAAAGAATTTTTATAATCGATTTAGTGGTTTATGTGTGAAAGTGTAACAAACAAACAAACTCACTTTCGCATTTTTAATATTTGTTAGGATTGTAACTGCCTCATTATCCTAGTGGTCCAGAGCGCAACTGCTACACTAGAGGTCCGGTGTTAGACTCTTAGGTCGACCAAAGTGATATTGGGTTTTTCTATGAAATTCTCAGTAGCGGCTCGAAGTTTGGAGTTTATGCCCGGTTAATGGAAATACCTAGGCTCGCCCCCTATTAAATGGGACTTAAACATACCTACCGACGAACTGTGGGTGTACATTAGTACGCCTGTATTACCTTTCGAGAAATACAGGAGTGATGGTACCTATGTTTATGTTATGTTATGTCTTTATGTACCTACTGCTTCGTGGTAAAATTTTGGCCTCCTTTAATTGGCGGAATATCTGCATTATATCTCTATCTACACCTACCAACACAAACCGATGAATGGTTCGGCAGGCAACACTTTTTGCATACCTACGTAAACAGCGACAGGGTGACGTATTACCACACGTTTAAATTAAAATAAACCAACAATTTAATATATAAAATGAGACTTACTTAGAAGTGCTTTGGGGTAGGTAGGTACCTACTTAATTATAGAAATGGGTATATTCCGATTTAGATCAATTTCTGCAAAACCCGTAATTTAGACGAGTATCGTCTAGGTGAATTAGACGCAATCACGCGTCGTACCTTCAGTTGACTTTTTTCGGTAACATTGGCCGATTATGAATAGTTAGTGTAACGTTTTCCGAGATGAGTGCTTTTTCGAGTTATTTTTGTCACTTGGATTAACCCTAACTAGATACTTTTTCTGAGCAACCTGGTCACTTATAGGAAACATTAAATAAGTTTATCATAGATAATCGTTTTTGTTCGTGTGTAAAGCTGTACAATAAGTCGTAACTTCGTTTTTATTATTTATTCAGAATCACCCATGAGGGAGAATTCCGACAGGACAAACGTCTTTAAAGTAAAAGTCAGTCATTCTCAAACTATGATGATGAAAAAAAAGTATTGTGAATTGTGATTTATAATAGTAAGTAAATAAATAAAATAATTGTTTATTTTACCTATCACGTTAGCAAATGTTAAGAACAATCTTTTTTGCGGGGCTATTCCGATTCATTCTATCATAAAATTTGGACACCTACGATCATATCGATAATTTAAAGTAATTTGGTATTGGGTTATTTTCGAATGAAAATTAAACATAAAAAAGAAATAAAAAGAACCTTGAGTAAATCCTGATAAAGTACACTTTTGAATGCAAACAGAATTACCCCTGGATATATCGCAATATCCCCTGTGTAAGAAAAAATTGAGTCAAGCTTTAAAACCCATGATTAATAAAAGCTATTAATAATATAATAATATATTAAATAATAATGCCATTTACTAAAATAAACAAAGGTAAAATAATATAATTGGCAATTTATACTTATTCTATGTAATTTATCAGGTACAAATCCCGTCATGTGATAAAAATTTCTATGGGTATGTTTGTTGCGATAATATTCCGTCAATTATGAATCGATTAAGATGATTCTTTTTTGATCGGTAGGTCATACTTCGGAGGTGTTTCGCCCCTACACACGTGACGGCCGAGTAAATGATAACGTCGTCTGGGTACACGTAACATTCTACTCGTTACTCAAAATATTGTCATAAAATAAAACCGCCTTCAAAAACATAAAAAATAATGTTATGTGCGAAACAATTTCGGAAGTTGGTGGCGAAATCATAAGATCACTTCCGAAACTGTTTCGCAACAACGTTGACGTTAGTCGGTACGAATCCAATTATCCGACATACCCTGCCACCTCCCCGGGTGGAAAACCATCCATGAGGATTTTATGTACTACCAAAAAAAGGAATATTGACCCCAGAAAGGTAACCGGGGTGACCCTTCACCCCACACGAAAAGTCGTCCATATCTCGTGTTATTATTTTAGTATTTTTTGTAACGCTGGATATATTCAGTTTATCATAATATTTTATGATCTATGAGTCTAATTTAATGAATTATTCGTCAATTTTCTTCTATTAAAAGGCACACCAACATCTCATTTACAAATTTTTACAGAAGGGTATCTAATGTTCGTTGTTATCCCGTGCTAATAAGTCAGTTACAGGCGTGCACAGCTTTAATGGTCAGAAAATACTTAGGTATTGGAGATTCAATATTTGCATACTATCAAGAAGAATTCAGTTCTAAATAAAATCAGTAATTCATTATAGAATATGTTATAGTTCCTCCCTTATATAATTTAATTTTATTATTGCGTTATGAAATTTAATTATTCTTGAATTGTGGTACCTAGGTACCTACTTATCTATTATTATTATATAAAGTTATTCCTAAAATATTAATATCAGTTAAAATGAAAATAAATTTATTACATACAAAAATTATATAATATTTTCGGTCACTAAAAATAAAGAAATAATTAAAATTGGTAACAATAACAATGGAATACAATTTATAGTTTAGGCGGACCTAGAAACCAGAACCTAAAGCCTATTATAGGATCACAATTTAATCAATATAAATACGAGTGATACTAATTAAGACTTAAATTTAGGTAAGGTAAGTTAAATAACTATACTGTTAATATTGGAGCACACTGAGTTATAAATTATAATAGTTCGCTAGCCTGTTCAAGGGAGCAGAGCATCTTATGTTAGTGCGACAATGTGTATTAAAATTAATATGTTTTTATTGTTGATGTAGGCAATAAATACACACATCCAGACGTCTAGGTAATTAGGTGCTTGTGTTTTTTATAACCTTTTAATGAGCTTGCAATGTATGTTTGTTTAGATAAAATCTTGCTAACTGAATATACACCAATTTCTCCTATCTATACTACGGAGTTGAATTTTTACATGTTGAATAAGTTCCAAGGACAAGACATTTTTATGGTAAGCATGACCTGAATTAACATCCAGGATTAGCTAGACATGAAATTCTATAAATGCATTTAGGTAATTATGATAGCGGGCGTTGTTTCCACGACATGGTTACTGCACTCAAGGTGTACCTACTCCTGACGAGGGAACTCTTCAATGGTTAACGTTGAAGAGTTCCCTCCGTTGATTATGTTGTGTACTTAATTATGCCAGCTGGTTTTAAGTTTTACCATGACATGGTACTTGGGTTGGCTACTTGGGGTTGGGTTCTGACTAGGAAACTCCTCAATGGCTAGCGCCACAGATATGATATTTAGTATATGCATTAAATTATGATAACCCATTCTAGTTTTCCGTTACTGCAATCAAGGATAACTTCTAACGAGGGAACTCCTCAGCGATTAACAGCACGGACACGAAATATTGTATTATGCGCATTAAGCGGGTATTAAGTTTTCTTAAGTTATGACACGGTTACTGTAGTTACTGTAGGTACTCATGGTTAGCTCCTAACAAAAGAACTCCTTATGGGTGAACAGCACAGATGAGAAATGTTGCATACGCATTAAGATATGATAACCCATTCCACTGTTCTTTTTAGAGTATTTAAATATATGCTTGTTTTTACTCGTAAAAATGATTTTTTACTATTAACTTATTTCTTGTAACTAAATGTGTTATGTACTCGTACTTCTCATACGGACTACGTTTAATAACAAAATTTGCAAAACCTGACGATATATATGGAGTGAACGTCGCTTTAATAAATTTAATTAATGATGCGGATGCTTATGTTATCTTAGGTACCTGATTTACATTAATTGTTAAGTATTTACATAAAATACCATCACGCCTGTATTCCCCGAAGGGTTAAGCAGAGGTGTACTTAATGAACACCCACAGTTCGCCGGTTTGTTTAGGTCCCATGTTATAGGGGGCGAGCCTATAGCCATTAACCGGGCACAAGTCCAGACTCCGAGCTGCTAATGAGAATTTTATAGAAAAACCCAATAAGTATCTATTTATTGGGTTTTTATTTTTTATTTATTGATAAAAAGTGTGCCGGACGAATAGAACCTGACGTATTCCTCGACTAGATTTTTTTTGAGGATTAATTTTTAAAATTTAATTACCTACCTACTTTTTGATTCTTCGAATAGGGTATGTAGGGTACCTAGTGTAGTGTATAAGGATAAGTATGGTTATTTTGTTTTCAGTCCTATATGTACCTAAAAAATTAGGGATCGATCGAATCACTAGTATGATTTTATATTTTTCGTTTCATTAACTTAAATAATATAAGCAGAATATACAATGTGTTAAAAAAGCCCTGTCCGACCCGTGAACGTTTTGTTGGGTATCGAGATCCGGTTCTATTTATACAATAATCATTTTCAGATATTTTTGTTTTCGTCAAATTTTATAACATGATGCTATTACTTAAATTATGGGTACAGGTAAATAGCTCTCAATTAAGACTTAAGTACATTCTATAGGGTACTATTATTGTGTGATCGTTTGTTATAAAAAATACGGTAAAAAAACGGTAGCATAAAAATACGTAAGTAATAATACCTTCGATAAGTAGTGGATACTTCTACATTATTTTCGTAGTGTAGGTACAATTAAAGATTCATTGGCTTTTTAAGCGCTTTCCCCTTGTTATTCAATTGCCAAAACCACATTCCCACTTATTATGCATAGTTTATTAGCAATTATACCGAATGGTAAGTTTAACTAGTTATCTACCAAACTTTATCATTACCCTGATCAGACTTTCGTGTGGTTCATCGCAAGCGGGGCGGGTCCGTGTCCTACCTATGCATAACATTGAAGAACTTTCGATTTAGTAATACCCACTAGTTGTGGACTTCCCGCTTCTAACAAGAATTAGACATTTAACTTTTAATTGGCCGCTTGTACGGTCTTCAGAAACTTTGTTCGCTGTAAGTGTTTAACTATGTTATAGGTACTCTACGCTTTTAATAATGACCAAAGTTGCTTCTGTTCTGAAACTGTTGGGTTTCAGACCCAAACATCAATGGAATATTTAAGATTAAATTTTGTGTTTGTTTTTTACTACCTGCTTAAACCTACTCCATATTACGCTACTTCTATTCTTTTGGTAGCTAAGTAGTTTGTTTGAGTTAGCTAGGTATCTACTTACGCGATAAATAATCTAATTCTTAAAAAACGCGTATGTAGGCCTCAACTCTTAAAAAACTTGCAGATAGGAAGAAGGGGAAAAGCTCGGACGCTATTTTAACGTTACCTAAGCTAGTTTACTTACCCATGTACCTACTTTAAGGGTCCGGCGGAGCATGAATTGCCGACAAAAACGTACCTAATACCGAAATAAATCGTAATTAAGACAATATTCTATCAAAATAAGTTATTATTCGGATTTGGACACCGTTAATCTAAGTTCCTAAGGTACTATTTTGTCTACTACTACTTCACTGGAAATAAAAGACCAGAAAATCGTTCCAAACTTCGATCATTCGCTTAAATTTATTTCAGTTTTATTTAAAGTAGAAACCTAGATTAACGGTATCGGAATCAGAATAATAACAGCATTTGATTAAATTGTGTTTAAATTGCGATTTATTTTGATATTACGTTTGTAAGAGAAATTCGGTCCGCCGGACTCATAAGTAGGTACATTACTATTTTTCGATCACAATAAATCGACTATGGTTACAAGTGATAATTATATTTATTATTATAATAATATAACCGCCGACATTATAACCGGTCCTTATGGAAGTCTTTAGGAGAGACCTTTGTTCAGGAGTGGATGTCTTTTGCCTGGTATGATGATGATGATTATTTGTTTGTGGCTAAATCACTGCGACCGCATTCGGTCTATTGTGATCCCGGTTACAGTTAGTTGTACCATAGCCGCAACACAGAATAATAATTAGGTAAGTATCTACTATATTAAGCAAGTTATCTATTGGGACTGAAGTCCTCATTAGCCTAGTGGTCCCGAGCATGACTAGCAGTCGCGTTAGAGGTCCTGGGTTGGATTCATAGGATTCGAGCAGTGTTATTGAGTATTATTGTGAAATTCTCAGTAACAGCTCGGAATTTAGACTCGCCCCCTGTTACATGGGACGTAAACATACTGGCGAACTGTGGGTGTACATTAGTACGCCTCTGCCTAACCCTTTGGGGAATACAGGCGTGATCGTATGTTATGTTATGTAACAGCCACATTAGTCTAGTTGTTGTAATCGTAACTGCTACGCTAAATTCGAATCGCACGTGCGTTGAGCATAGTAAGTAAGGTACCTAGGTACTTATTGGGTTTTTCTATAAATGGCAGCTCGGAGTTTGGTTGTGCTTGATTACCTAATGGCAGCAGGCTCGCCCTAACGGGCAAACTGTGGGTGTACATAACATTTCAGCCTAACCCTTCGGGGGACACAGGCATGATAGATAGATAGATATTATCTAAAAATTTTATGATGGGGATGACAGTTATTAGGTACCTAAGTACATAATATGCTATGTCTGTCCATTCCATAAATAAGTAAATGGTGTTAGTCGGTTTGTTTTATGAAAAATGTACCTCTTGGTTTAGGTTTTGTTCACAGCGCTAGGCATCGAAACATGTTCGATACGGTAGGCATCCGGCAAGACAGAATTTTGGGAATAGGTAATTTATAGCCTCAAGTAACGCCGACTTAACCTGCTAGTTAAGTATATTTTTCAGTTGCTGGTTTAGTAGGTATACATAGTTGTAAATTATAATCCTCTCTTTCAGAATCTGTCGAAGTGTGTCATCCTTTTTTAACCCCAATAACACACTTCAGACTCAAATACCTACATTCAGAACTTTACTTATGAATTCATAAGAAGGTAAAGCTAGTATGAAATTGTTGATTAATCTCGTTGAGCAAGATAAACCTAATTCTGCGCATAAGGTTGTCCATTCAATATTATGCATAATAGGTATATGTAGGTAGGTACCTACAGTAGTCATTCGCTTGACCAAGTGCAAGGTTACGTTGCGGTTGCCAAGGTTTGTCTCTAGATGGGTGACCACACTGACTGCTCTTAAGATATCGACGCATCTTGGACATTGGAAGTCGCTCCAAATACTGATGTTCAGTTGGTTCAGCTAGACTGGAAACCTTCTCCAACTGAACTGAAAAAAGATTAATGGGATGATGAAACTGTGAGTTTTTCTCTTTAGAAATCCGCAACCAGTCTATCCTTAGGATATCGGTTCTGCTCAGAGTTTCAGTTGCAAAGGTGAGTTAGCAGTTGGTTTTACTTGATTGGAACGCTTTGATTGAAAAAGCTAGCGAAAGCTAGCGATGCGTAAGTAATTCACAAATTAAAGTATCAGAAAATTGTCACTTGTCATTTACAAGTAAGTGCCTACCTAAGTAGGTATTTACTTACCTATGTACTTAGAACTTAATATGACGCACTTTCAAACTTTACCGTTTGAAATGTATTATACCTTACGCATGTGCTTATTAAAATATTTTACCTTTTTACCAGTTCTTTAGTTGACGTATGGTGTTCAGTTCCTGATGTTTAAAGCTGGTAAGCAGAGGTCTGCAGAGAGGTACGGCCATGTTGCGGTCGCGAACGGACGGCGGGAAATCGCGGCCGCCCATGGGAGGCGTGCGGCGCCGGGCCATGTAAGAGGGATGGCTAAATTCATGCCTAGGAGGCGCGAGCGAGAGGAGCGCGAGGCGGCGCGACGCAGAGGGCGTACGAAGTCGCGGACCGCCACGCACTCCTGTTCCGGTCGCGTCGACGGGCGGCCGGGAACCCGCGCCTCGCCACACTGACTCCGCACACGCTGATCAAACTGACTTTTCTCCTAGTACGTTTTTGAATGCGCGCCGGTAACAGCGGGCACGTGATACGCCCGCGGCCACAGCTGTTTTTTTCTCTTTCGCTCGACTTTGTGACAGCCGAGTGTCGCGTGCGATCTCGCCCATTTCCCGCCACTTCCAGTAGCAAACGGAAAAGTAAAACTGTCAAGTTTTTGGCGCGAAATGTGCGATTTGAGGTCGCGCTCGCAGATATTACTGGATACCTGTGGTAGAAGCTAAAATGACTTCTCTGTTACTTTGTGAAGATAGTTGAGCTGTGATTTTCGGTTCGCGTTATTATTTGCTAATTGTTCAGGAAAAGTTTCATAATTATGGATGACTGGGAGCGGCACGTAACTCCGCTCCTTCAAGACATGGGGTGTGCAAACGAAGATGCCCAAGATGACTTCTTTAATCAGCAAGACGTAAGTGATAAATGTAAAGAATTATCTTATCAACTGTAGGAATAATCAACCAGGTCCTCGCATTGACGGACGCAAAACGTAAATAATAATACTTATTGATAAAATATACATATTTACTTACACGAATTAGGTAGGCATGTGCTATAAAACATATATTTTGATAAGTCCCTACCTACTAGATATTTACTAGGGTGGTGGCTAAGGCTACTCACTGCTACTTGCGGCTAATTAGGTCCCTAACTGCATCGTTGTTAATTCATGTTATAAAAGCAGTCAACAACCCTTAATGAGATTCGTAGGTAGGTACTCGTAGTATCTAGTTTACTTTTTCAGTTTAAGAAGGAAGTAATAAAAATGAAACAGGTTCAATGCGGGTTAGACTTGCGCTTCTATAGAGTTGCGTATAATATTTATATATGAGTTAGTAGGTAGTTTTATTTTTCGGGAAAATACATAGGTAGGTATAGGTTAGGTTACCTAGTATCTACATGAGACTGGAACATTTTTGTTTTCTCCAGTGAAATATATTTCTTGGAAAAAAATATTTCGAATATTTTAACTTCAAACTTCGGCCAATGGGGGTGAAAGGGTACCGACCCTTTCCAATATTTTAAACCCTTTCAAATAAGCAAAAAAAATTTTGGACTCGAGACAAAACCTGATTTAATTAATTATATTTTTGGATGCTCAAATCCATCAAGCTCTTTTATAAGGTAAGTAGGTACCACAATATTACACAATGGCCTACATACAATTTTAATGAATATTTTTTAATTAGATTTGTTCGTTTTTTGGCCAACATTCTTGCGGAAAACGGGAGAGAAACGGAAACATAAACATTCAAGGGTTCCTTTTACCATTTTAGGTCCCGAAGCCTTAAATCAACATTAGATAATTATCTGAATGTGTCAAACAATTTTTTTATCATAGTAGGTACCTAGATATTTACCTAAATTACCTTTTTAAAACTACTAGTACCTAAGGGCTACACAAAAATATAACTCTCGTCTAAGGAAGAGTTACCTACTCAATTTACCACTAACAATAACCAGGTCATAGAAAATAATTGCCTATGTAATCGTTACAATCATTCTATTTTATTATTGGTACGCTTTCCGTGAAGGCGACTAGGTTTAAATTATTATACATTAAAACACACAACTGAGAGATAAGTTTATAATTCCATGATTAAAAGATCCGGATTAACCAATTTTATCAAAATTCTTACAATCAAGAAATTTGTAGCAGTGTGCCTACTAACGATTTTGTTTAATGTCATAATGCATCGAAATGGTTTTCAGACTTCTGACATAATCATTCTCCAAGCCTTTTCTCAGTTATAATCGGGTCGGCTTCCAACCTAACCAGATGAGGCTGAATAACGATATTTTACACGAAGCGAGTGCCATTAGACCTCCGAAATTCTGGGCAATACCGATATCCGGAGGTTAGACTGGTTGTCAGGCTTTTTTGGGCTTCTGACTACCACTAACAATAATTGTCACAGATGTTCGTTTAACAACCAGGACCGACGGCTTTACACGGAGGCACGAAGCTTCTGACACTAATGGGTGTCATAATTATTAATTAGGTAATAACAAAGGTACTTTTATGTTGGTATGACAATCGGGCTTAGCATGCTCTTGAAGACAAGGCGTTTCGTTGTGCTGAGAATAATCCAACCATCTATATAATGTACGCTGATAACAAGACTTTTTTTAAATAATTTTAAGCAGGTATCTACCTATTTCGTAAAAGCTATCAAAACAAGTTATAACATTGGTGTTATATTCGCTTTCCTACCAAAGTATTTTTATACATAGTTAAAATCAGTTACCTATCGAATTGAAGCAAGCATAGTCACTTCACTACAAATACACTTTATTTTTTTAATGTACATCTAAATTTTTAATACAGTCCTCAGGTCTCAGGTCCTAAGTACGACTGCTACGCTAAAGGTCCTGGGTTCGATTCCCAAGTCCAGCAGATCAGAGTCGCAGAGTCGTTTTTGTATAATTCTCAGCAGCAGCTCGGAGTACGAATTTGTTCCCAAATAGACTCATTATTACCCTTATTACCTTCACGGTATCTAAACTTACTGGCGAACCGTCGGTGTACGTACGTACACCTCTGCCTAACCCTTCGGAGAATACAGGTATGTTACGTATCTAAATATTAAGTTGTAAAATGTGTCATTCATGAACCAGCATATAAATATATAAAATAACTCTGGTGTATTTAATAAATTGTTGAGGTCTCATATTTATGTATTAAGAACCTGGGAAGTTACATTTAAATTGAATACGCTTACAGCACGACATTTTCTGTTTTTTGGGGTTCCGTACCTCAAAAGGAGAAAACGGACCCCTTATAGGATCACTATGTTGGCCGTCCGTCCGTCCATCCGTCTGTCTGTCAAGACCCTTTACCTCGGGAACGCGTGGAGGTATCGTGTTGAATTTAAAACCATATACCTACTCAGGTCTACAGTCCCTTGATGCTGTGTACAAAACAAAATTAAAAGTTACGCAAAAAAAGAAACAGCCGTTTATGTCGGAAAAAACGTATATTAGGTTGGGGAATAAGTCTTTCCACATTTAGTATGTAAATACTTTTAATAAAAAATCTTTGGCTGTACTATTTTTATCTGGCTGATTTTGATAACATTAAAAAAGTTACATTTAAAAAAAGAATGAATTTAGAAAATTTGTTTCTCGCTATTTTTCATTTGTTTTTCTTTCTGTCAAAATGAGTGAATCTAATGAAGAAATTCGATACATTTTAAAGTTTTATTACAAAAAGGGGAAAAATGCAACGCAAGCCGCGAAAAAAATTTGTGACGTTTATGGACCTAATGCAGTGTCAGCAATAGTAGCACAAAGTTGGTTTAAGCGATTTCAATCCGGGAATTTTGATGTTAAAGATGCACCTCGCTCTGGTCCTCCCTGTTACAGATAAAATTGACGCAATTTTTGAAAAAGTGGAGCAAGATCGGCATATCAGTAGTTACGACGTAGCTGAAGAACTGGGGATTGACCACAAAACAGTTTTGACCCATTTGAAAAAAGGTGGGTTTACAAAAAAGCTCGATATTTGGGTGCCACACGAGCTCACTGAAAGAAACCTAATGAACCGTGTACTCATTTGCGATTCTTTATTGAGACGTAATGAAACTGAACCGTTTTTAAAGAGATTGATAACTGGTGATGAAATGTGGATCACGTACGACAAGAAAGTGCGCAAAAGGTCGTGGTCAAAGGTCGGCCAGGCTTCACAGACTGTGGCAAAACCCGCAATAAGGTGGTGCTGCGTGTATGGTGGGATTGGAAGGGTATTGTTCATTATGAGCTTTTACCGCCAGGCAGAACCATCGATTCGGATCTTTACTGCCATCAACTGATGAGATTAAAGCAACAAATTGAGAGAAAGCGGCCGGAATTGATCAATAGAAAGGGTGTGGTCTTTCATCACCATAACCTAGACCACACACATCTTTGGCCACTCAGCAAAAATTAAGAGAGTTTGGCTGGGAGGTGTTAATGCATCCGCCATATAGCCCTGACCTTGCACCTTCAGATTTCGACCTGTTTCGATCTCTTCAGAATTCTTTAGGCAGTGTCAGGTTAACATCAAGAGAGGACTGCCAAAACTACTTGTCACGTTTTTTTGATCAGAAGTCCCAATATTTCTACAACAATGGGATCATGTCACTACCCACAAGATGGCAAAAAGTCGTTGAGCAAAATGGTACAAATATATTATAATTAAATGTAAATTAACTTTGAAAAAAATGTCTTGAGTTTTCATATTAAATGCGAAGAAACTTCCCCCCCCCCCTATTATTTCAACACATTCAAGGGAAACAAAATTTATAGGGTATTTTACGTTAACCTAGAACTATGAAATTCGGCAAGTAATACCGTCTTTAACTACAAATATAGCCAAAAATCTGAAAATTATACCTACCATTTTTAATTAATTATAGTATGAATCTACAAATTTGTACTGAACCCTCGGCGGGGGAGTCCGACTCGTACTTGTCCGGTTTTTCATATACACAGTAACGATATTATTTAATTTTTCAATATATCCTGCAATCCCTATGCCAATTCAAAGAATGCTTTGATAAATTAATTGCATCAAGTAAAATCCAATAACCGCATCAGCACCTAATAATAATTATAGCATCGAGGTTCTGAAGTTAAATCCAAACATTAACTAATAAACGTGGTAACTATCCAATATCCTCAATCCATTAATCGTTTCATTCTAGCACTAATCTACGAGCAGTGTATTTCGCCCAACTACCGGAGCTACGCTAGAGATACGTCTAACATCGCGGGTTAGACCAGATCCAATATAAAACGAGATTCGAGTCCGCTGCCATGTGGCAAGGTGCCCGGGCCCTGGTACTGCTGTTATGCTTAATTGCCCGAGTAAGAGCGCCATTCACCGCAACATTCACGTCTCTACAACGATGTCTTTCCTGAAACATGGGACTGTTATTGGTGTTTGAATCGGTTATTGGACAAGTATTAATATCATAATATCGATGATTACGGAAAATGCTTGTTCCTGATATCTATTATAATTGCGTAGAGATTATAACGGTTTTTGTAAAATCTATTCCAAACATCTGAGCATTATGGCATAATAATTTGTGAGTAGCCTATTACTTAATTATACATTCCATCACCTTCGAACCATTGAAATACTTTTTTCAAGTAAGTACCTAGCTACCTTGCAGTAGCATTTTGTTTAATTCCCAATAATTTACCTTTTCACCCGAAACGCCGTTGATAGCTTGAACCGTTATATAAAGAACACACCCTCCAAGTTTCAGGTCTCTACAATAAGCAGTTTAGGCTGTGCGTTGATCCGTCAGTCAGTCATTCAGGACAAAGCATTTTATATGTATAGATGTTTAAGAGGCTAAGCATATAACTTGGTTTCAAATAAAATACTATGTAAAACGAATGGCCTACGTGGTCACACGAGATCCTGTCACGCAATTGTTGTCGTTTTCACTCTTGTTATCGACGCGTAATTCGAAGTGATACAAGATTTATACATAAGATTATGAGTTAATACGCACGACTGCGGTGGCCTATGCTAATTGAAAAATGCAGTCATTATAATTTGCAACGCGATTTTAAATCCTTCCGATTTACTTACTGATTTCGATATTTTTGCACAAACACATTAAATTATCTGAACGGCTAGCTTCAGACGCTCACAGTTATTTCGACCATACTAGTACAGTATGTAGGTACTGTAATGTAACTGCCTCATTAGTTTAGTGGTCGACTGTCTAGAGGGCGACTATATCGCTAGACGAATACACTCGCCCTTATCACATTTGAAATCACCCATACCAGCGAACTGTGGAAAGTATCTGCCTAGCCCTTCGGGGAATACAGGTGTTAGTATGTATTCAATGTACAATCAAAAATCTTGATAGTTGACCACTTTTCCCCTTATTATAAAGATCATAGGGTCGACTGCTAACGTACTTTGTCGTTTAATCTCAAAAACACAATAACTCGGCAACTTAGTAACTATTTGCAAATTGTTTCGATATAGCTACACGCATTTTTTATTGACTCTATCTTTAGGGACCGCTTGCACGATGCGACTACGGCGAGTCAAAAGAGAAGTATATATTATAGAAAATCAAGGTCCATTGTGTAGTTACTTGACCAGAACGATCAACTAGCTATATATTATAGTTACCTACAGTTGGCAAAGTAAGGCATCTCACCTGCTACGAGTACATATAAATAAACATTATGAAAATTTTAAGTAAACATACAAAGATTGAAAATGCTCTACATGTCAACTTTCTGTTCATTTTCAAATAGATGAAAATAAAGATAAGATTCACCCTCCACAAAAGCAATTATCGAACGTAACTTGTCATTTCGAGCCGCGTTAATGATAGGCTTAGTTGTAGAGCCATGGCGCTCGTATAGTTAACCCTAATTTTGAAGAAACCATGATTGCTTACTAAAGAGTACCAAACAGTGTACACTACTCAAATTTGTCTACGACCTGCAGATTACTTACTGACTACCTAAATGCTGTAGTGCAAGGAGGAAAAGTCGAGATCTATCAGCGAACAGCCTAAATGACAGGATGAGTTAACTATTGAGGGCCTGTACAAGACATTTATCTATAAACTAGCTGTGTACCCGAGATGACATGGTGAGAAATTCCCAAAATCCTGTATTAGGGATGTAATAACCTCGTTTCATTTCATGTTCCTAGACCCGACAGTTTAAGCTGTGCGTTGTCAGTAATTCAGTAACCTATGTTTACATAGATATTGTGGAAAATGTTGCTATGGTTGACCAATAATATCCACATACATAGGTATAGGTATAAATAAAGGACCCCTGACATTATGGTTCGTGTCATATTCATCTTGGCAGGATTTAAAACATCATCATCATCAACCCATTAACTGTTCCACTGCTAGGCACAGCTAGTCTCTTCTTAAAATACTAGAAATTAGGTTATAGTCCACCACACGGTCTAATACGGGTTGGTAGACTTCACACGTAGCCGAGAAAATCTCTCAGGCATTATTTCCTCCAACCTCCTCCACCACCAACAAGATGGATGGACGACCTGGTAAAGGTCGCTGGGAGTCGTTGGATATGTCGTGGGCCGATCGTTTAAATGGGCAGATCACGATGTGCCGGAATTTTATGATAGGGCCGATGAAAGAAATATAAATATCGGTTAGGTTAGTTTACAACTGTGACCACACAATGCACGAGCCGAGTGAGCGAAGTGAGCGGGACCGCGGCGGGGCCCGGCAAGTGCCAGAACCGAATTATAACCATTGTACATACTTACACAGAAGAAATTAGGTTAGGTAAATCATGAAATAGTCGGTCATATCACGAAATGCCGCCCAGGCAAATCTCGATTAGTCCATATTAAACGATCGGTCCACGACAGATGCAGGTGGCATATAACCGGTCCCTGTGGAAGTCTTTGGGTGAGGCCTTTGTACAGCAGTGGACTTCTATTGGCTGATATGATGATGATGATGATTACTTCCTCACAATTTTTCAAGAAACAAATTCTTCACTGTTTAAAAAGCAAGTGATAATGATTATGATTTCCAAAAGGTAGAGTGCGTCCCTTGGATCCAAACTCGAGACCTATGACTTGGCAGTTCAGTAGTCATATCATTAGGCTATCAATAGGACACAAAATGCATTACAGAATCTTTAAATGCTATGCAAATGATATAGGTACTATAGGGAAATCTTGATTAATCATACAAGAGTAGGTATACCTATCTACTTGTAGATTTATAGTAGTGACTTAAGAGTAACAGTAATTGGTACCACACATTCTCTATGGATTCAATTTATTATTTGGCTGGTCTTTTGCTTCTATTTAGGTGAATATTGAATCTGGTACCGAATCAACAGTTCGCATGCCCAGAGAACAATATTCTTTGGATTTCTGGATGCTCGAAGACTTCAAAGAAAAATAAAAATAAGTCAAATGGTGTTAAATTCTGGTGTTAAATTCTATTAGTTTCCGACGAGTAGTACTCACTTTTCATGTTTATGTTCATTAATTCATCATAATCAACCCATTATACTGTCCCACTGCTGGGCACGGGTCTCCTCTCAGAATGAGAGGGATTAGGCTATAGTCCCCCACGCTGGCCTAGTGCAGGTTGGCAGACTTCACACGCCATCGAGAAAATCTCTCAGGCATGCAGGTTTCCTCACGATGTTTTCCTTCACCGTTTAAGATAATTAACTATTTAATACGCACATGACTTCGAAAAGTCAGAGGTGTGCCTTGGGTTTGAACTCGAGACCTTTGACTTGGCAGTCCAACGGTCATACCACTAGGCTATCACTGCTTATGTGCATGTTTATGTGATAAACGACAATTAAGTGGGAAAATGTAGCAAAAAACATTTAGAATTTGTGTTGATTCGCGCGCTTTGAGCCCGATGTCACGGGTTTTGTTGTTGATTTTTATTTTTTCTGACTTGCAAAATAGAATTAAAGTGGAATGTGCTGTCGGAAATGGGTGTACCACTACACCTCATATACATCATTATGAGATTGTATGAGAATGATACTGGAGCAGTGCGAGTAGATAATGTCCTCTCAGACAATTTTAAAACTCAGTGTTCAACACCTACACACAATATATAATGCGGATTGTCTTGGAAGGATAGAATAAAGGTGTGTCAGTTGGGGTAAAGTTGCTCTTACTTACGTTATGCCGACGACACAACTCTTCTTGCTCAAACAAAAGAAGAAATGGAAGATTTTCTTTTTCGTCTTGAAACTACCAGTCTTCAATTCTCTCTTCAAGTGGACTCATCATAATAATCATCATATTCGTCTTATATCGATTAAGCCCGGTCTATTGACCGGGCCTAACAAAACTAACCAGAAGTTCTCAGTGTTGCTAGTAAGCAACACTGAGAACTTCTGGTACTACTTTGCAGTAGCAAAGTAGTACAAAATTATGTTAAATACTATCTAATACTATCACGGTTCTATTATCTGTAACATTATATGTAATAAGTTTTAGAAAATAAGTACTTAGTTATTATTTAGGTTGGCTTCACTATTGCATTGGGTTGTACCTCTAATAATAGTTGTAAGTGATGATTAAATAAATAAATAAATCTCCAACACTGGTGTGTATGAAGATGAGATTAGACGTCGGATCACCATTACCAGGATGGCAGTGGAAAGGTTGGGAAAGATTTGGACGGACAGAAGAATAACCAAGAAAACAAAGGTTCGATTAATGAAATGTTTTGTCTTTCTAATCGCCGATCCGATCGCCGCAAAATTGATGCACTGGAGTTGTGGTGTTGGTGGCGCCTCCTAAAGATTTCTTGGACGGCTTTTCGTACAAATATTTCGATCTTAAATGAACTTCACATAAAGGCTAGACTTTTGTCGATTATTCAACTGCGAATACTTAAGTTCTTCGGCCAGTAACGAGGGCTGCATGGAAACGCTGCTCATCCAGGGCCAAGTTCTTGGCCGATCTTCAACTCGTTGGACTGACCTTATTGTGAAAGTTACCCAGACCACAATGGTAGGTACAGTACTCGACATTTTCACAAATAATACTTTCATGACTCAAAAGTTGAAATACATCAATGCATTAAATATATTATAAATATTTAATATTTATCGTAAGTAGGTATTTCTACAATACTTACAATACAATCTATAATTATTTTCATACATACATACAGTCACACCTTTCTCCCACAGGGGTAGACAGGAACTATAGACCACCACTTGCAACGATTCTTCCATATTTCTTTTGCTTCTTCCACATTCATACATCTTCTCATACATACACGCCGGTTGCGAGTGCTACGCACCTGACCTTTTTGATAATTATTTTTAGGCTATACTTATTTTTATTTTCCTCATAGGGAAGGGTACCTCGTAGGTAGTTGAGGGTCTTTCAACTTTTGGACTAATAATACATTTTTTGTTTGTTTTCCATGTTTGTATCTTGAATTGTATTCAATTAAGTCGCAAAAATTGTATACATTGCCTTAGTACTAGTCCTGTTATAATGCTATGTAAACCCTTTTTTGAGAAATAAAAAATAAACTAATTAAAAAATTAGGCATAGTAAAAAATACTATGCTTCACTCCGGGGAAAGTACATATTACAAAGTCGTGTGGTTTGCACACTCGTTAGTTATCCATCACTTTCTCCCCTTCGTAAACAATCTATTATTATTACCGAATAATTAATAACACTAGGAAATATACCTGTTTTATTATTTTGGAAGTTAACAAATAGAGACGGCATCAGGGATAACACCAACTCTGTCTCTTAGCAAATGAGCCTTTTGAAATAAGGGGTTAAAACTATTATAAAGTTCAATTGGTTTCCTAAGTTAAATAATACTAAGGTAGAGCTCAAAATATGAATGTTTTACTCACTCCAACCATTAAGCCAGTCCATCAATGAAATATGCCACCCAAGATGCGATTTGTTTATGTTTCGGATTATAATGAAGCAACCGGTTGATTTGATATTAGGTCGTTGGTGTCCACTTAAAGATTATTTATTTAATTTACTTAATTTTTAGGCACTCTCAAAAGCAATTAGGATAATGATACATATTTCAATATGTTGCGTTTATTAAATGTCACCCTGTAAGTAATAGTGGTTTTTAGGTATCCTAGTTGTAATTTTAGAATAAGGCTTGATTGCACAAAGTTTCATTCGAGTAAAATAATTGCGCTCCTCCCTATCGATATACATATTTAAAACATGTATTTTTACTTAAAAGCAATCTTTTAATTTATGACTTATTGCTTAGAAAATTTAAAGGGCAGATTCGATTGTAGGTATATGTAATACTTTTTTAATCCCATTAGTCAATACAAAAGTTGACAAGAGAAAATGAATTTTCCCAGAAATTATATCTAGCAAGACCAAGTTTCCGTCCCCCAAACCTCTGAATTATAGTTTTCATTGCAATCGTTAGACTTGATCTCGAGAACGCGATTACAACGGCAATATTTAACATAAGTTAATAAGAATAGAATAGAATATTCTTTACGAGGGCCTTTAGAGAAATTTTGTTTGTCTGTATCCTTTTTGGTTGTCGTCTGATCCGATAGTCGGATCGTACATACGAGTCGGAAACACTGGCAAAGCGTTAAGATTTCAATGCTTTCTCGATTTTATGAAGGTACCTATGCTCTGCATTAAATAAATGATAAGGCGCGACTGCTCCGCTGGAGGTCCTGGGTTGGATTCCCAGGTCGAGCAAAGTGTTTTTATGCTTTTCTATGAAATTCACAGTAGCAGCTGTGGATCTGTGTCCGGTTAATGACAATACACTCGCCCCCTCTAACATGGGACCTAAAACATATCGGTTAACGGTGGGTGGACATTAGTACGCCTCTGCCTAAGCCTTAGAGGAATACAGGCGTTATAGTATGTATGTCTGTCTGTTGATTTGTCTGAATGTTTGTATGAGCATCACTTAAAAACTACTGCACGAAATTGGATGCGGTTTTCACAGTTGTGTTATTAGAGGTCTAACTTATAATTTGGTGCATGTTTCTTCTTCATACGCCGCCTAGAAAAAGATACTTAAGAATTGACTTTCCTTTTGGGACGCTAGTGAAACTAGCGAAGAGGGCAACAGCTAGAAGGTTTATAAATATTGCTCTTATAGTATGTATAAGATAAAGGCGATTTTAATTCGTTTACAGCGAGCCTTAAAGTTAGCGTGACTTAAAAATGTCAGTTAATATTTGTGAACACATCGGGCGCATAATAAGCACATTCGAAAAAACTTGAAGAAAGCAAATTAACGAATGTATTACTACTGGTGTTCCGATATAAATCATTAAACACCAAATTGAAAGTAAACGTGTAAGAAACACATGTAGTCTACAATTTATGCGTCAAATCGCATGGGTAGATCTTAATATTAAAATGCAAGATTTTTGAGCTGGTGATGTATTAAATACCTACCTATAGGTAATGATAAGAGATGTTTTAGTTTATTAAATCAAGCGAGTTTTATAACATTACCAGTTGAGTCCTCCAAGAATGTTTAATAACGTGGTAAATTAAAATTTGTTTAGGTACAAATTTTATTCTGACAGTTACGCAAATATTAGACATTGAAACAATTTTTTTATTGCATTTTATTACATAATATTATTTAATTCACATTCATTTGTTTACAAATTTAAATATTTAGAAATCCGACAAATTGTCATAATATTCCAAAATACACAAAATAACTGACATATTAAATCAATTTAATTCATTTAGTACCTAAAGAAAATTTTATTAAAATACCTATTAGAGTTTCCGTGCGTAAATTCGCCTGCGTACCTACTTAGAAAATTTTCGTTTCTAAAATATACTGTGACCACTGTACCTACACCATGGAGTTTTCATATCGTAAAATGTGTTAAGTCTAATTTATAAGGAAGAGAACAATTGTCACAATGTCAACAGCGAATGACAGCTGCACATATCTTAAAGATGTATTATTTTAGAATGTAGCCTATACCTATCATAAAATCCTTTTTAGTGCTCATCTACAATGCAAAAGGAACCAGCTTGCAAACTTTTAGGGCTCTAGTCCATCTCCTGTAGCTCGGCTGTGCGCTGATACGTCAGTCAGTCAGTAAGGTCAGTCACTCAGTCAGTCAGGTTTCTTTTATATATATATAGATTATATATAAAAGTAGTTCTAGGTCAACGGAAAATACCCCATAAATTTTGATTCCCTTAAGAGGGTGAGATTTTTTATATAATGTATTTAATATTAACATATACGCATGCTAAACTTTTTAAAGATATGGCTATGATGTTATAGTTAGGCATTATGTACAGTCAACAACACATCAAGTTACCATAAACTGTAAAATATCAACAATGGATAAAATAAATGCTATTACTATAATATACTACTTGGAGATTAAATTGAAAATCGATTGAAAAAATTTGACAGTTTTGGATACCATGTTGTGATGAATGTTATTGACTGTATACCTGAAACATCATTTTCTAAAACGGTGGTTTTGTTGATAAGTACCCATTCGTAAATATTATATTTTGACTTCATCTTCCAAAAGTAACTAACAGTAGGTATACCAATATTAAAAATGTACACACGTGCAAATCATGGACTTTAGTAAAATCCTAAACGAACATTTGCCTATACCCTGCGAATCAACCTGCCAAATTTCAAGAATTTGACTTAGTTTCTAAGATTATTCAAGTCAACGTAAAAAAAGTTTTATTTCAATAAGACCACTAGAAAAGGTATTTTGAAAAGTCAAAACTAGTTGCATGGTTCCAAAAAGTGGATTTTATGAAGAAGAGTCAGCAAGAAACTCCATAGACACTACCTTAAAAAAAATATTTTAGATTTCTATTACATCGGCAAACAAAGCTTACCTTTGGTTATAATATTTTTTTTAATTGTTTAAATTTAATTTAAGAAAAAAATTAAGCAGTAGGTACCCAGGTTTTCTTTCCACACGATCTTTTAACACTCGTGACTAACACAGAGCACTTGCTCGCGGAGAGCTAAGTGCTATTACTAGTTTTTCCCTTTGTGTTTTAAAGATACTATTACTGCTATACCGTGGGAAAGTCCACTAGTTTAGTGTTCAGGTGGCCTAAGGAAGTACTTCCTCGGACACGTGTGTCCGCCATTTACCAACGGACCGTCAACCCGCATTATTTTACTTAAGAACCGGTAATTTTTAATGAAATTCTATACTATAGTGCAGTGCAGCTGTGCCACACTCGGCTGGACTGTGTGCGGCCCGAATTAATTTTATATAGGTAGGTACTACGCCAAAACGCATATTAAATTTGAAGTATCTACCTGCAGACTGCAAAAATGTCTATAAATAGACGTAAAAAAATAATATTTTTCCTCCTCTGTCTACTCTTACTTAATATTAATAATTAATACTAACTAAGTAGTATTTCTTACCTACTGATTATAATTATAATATAATCAGTAGGTAAGAAAGAGAAAATAAAGATAAGAAATAGACTTAATAAATCCTGATATAATGATTATTGAAAAATGAGATAATGCTGCATGAATTACTTATACCTTTCTATTTTGATTATTGTGTGTAGATAGGTACCTCTTTTAATATTTCGGGTAATAACTTATAAACATAGTGATTTCAAAATTTTGTTAAATAAATAAAACACTTAACAAAATTTCTGCACTCCAACTTGACATAAGTAATTATATTGATATTGTTGTACCAACAAACAGTTATAACATTCGGTATCGAAACGAGATCGTCAGGTTCGACAAACAAGTACAAATTGTAAAAGAATTTATTCGTCGCGTGGAATAATATAAAGAACAAGTTGCCGAGTGCGGAATTAGCATTGGAGTGCGCCAGCCCAGTGCGTCGATCGGTATAAGCGAAAACGCTCATTAAATGCTGACAGTGGACGTTATCTTCTTATCAACGTATAACCTTTCTGAGTGAGCGTTATTATAACATTTAATATTATAACATAAATGATAATAAGGCAGGCCGCTGGTGTATAATAATTACAATATTAAAAGTATAAATAATTCAATGGCCTATCGGCGATGGAAGCACGCGACGGACTTCCGGAGAGTCTAATGAATGCAGGCCTCATTCTCGAGGCGCTTCACGAACTACGAAAATTATATAATTATCGTGTTGTTAAGTGTATACGAGTGGACATGAACTTAGAGATTGTGATCTTTGTAAATTGTTAAATCTTCAGGGATCTACGTGCTAATGTGTTGCTATATCCACGAGAAAAAATACTTAAGAAAGGTCAACGTTAATTTTATATCTTTAAAAAATACTCAAAGGAAACTGTTTCCTGATTCCTTATAGCAAAGTCTATACTAAAAATAATACAAATCATATTTTTCTTCACTCGCAGTTTATTACTTCTTGGTTTTATTGACTGCAATAGGCTCTTTAAAGCTTTATTCTGTACAATAAGTCTCGGTAGTCCCAAGATTCAATGGTGGTTACCGATATATTGATTGTGAATTACAAAATACATTGTGAAAAATATTTTTGTTTCGCAATGGTCCATATCAGTTGCTTTCATCCTGTATTTAATAATCCATATTAATGAGCTTCGGGTAGCCTAGTCAACTGAACCTATTATGCTAAAAAAATTCAAAAATATACTTGTTAGATCCTAAAAGCGTAAGTACCTACGTACGTGTACAAACTATGTCACATTATTAAAAAAAAGGAGCGCGCGTTCATTCACTCGTCAAACAACACACCTGCTTAATATCTTAATATTATTTTTTACCCGACTACGGTGAAGCATAAAGGAGGGTTGTGATTCTGACCGGTACCTATGTATGTTCGTCAGTTCCCTCAAGAATTATTATGGTTCTCATGTCGTATTTTTATTAATAAGGAAATAATATTTTCCATGAAAATGCTATAATATAATATGCTATAATATATAATGCTTGAAAACCTATGAAAAAATAATGCCTATCAATAATATATAATTTATAGTTATAAATAATATCACTCCTGAAATATTTTCAAAATAAATTTATATAATTGATGTGAAATTATTTGTTTATGACATAGCGGAGGAAAATAAGGTCCGAAGTGTCATACACAATTATGAATTCATTTTCGAGTAATAATATTTTATTACTCGAAAATGAATTCATAATTGTGTATAATGAAAAAAAATGAATTCATATTGTAATCCATTCATTGTACACCAATGGCAAATAAGGACTACGACAAGGCATCCCTTTGTCACTTCTAGAATTAAACCAAAATAAGTACGCAAAGCATAGTTATAATATCTGAAAAGCATCACCGCTTGATCTTATTTTTTGGAGTAAAGTTAGTTACCTACTTCAAGAATCTGGCTTTTTGGGTAGATATAAAGCTGAGATATTGTTACTGTATTTTAGCATCCACTGTCCTAATTCTTCTTGGGAATAACCGCGACTTCTAATCTAAAAATATATAAAACTCAAAGGTGACTGACTGACATAGTAATCTATCAACGCACAGCCCAAACCACTGGAGGGATCGGGCTGAAATTTGGCATGCAGTTAGATGTTATGACGTAGGCATCCGCTAAGAAAGGATTTTGATAAATTCTACCCCCAAGGGGATAAAATAGGGGATGAAAGTTTGCATGAAACATTGTCAATTTTAAACCGATCGGGCTAAGACTTTGCATGCATATAGCTACTATGACGAAGGCATCCCCTAAGAAAGGATTTTGATAAATTCCACCCCTAAGGGGATAATAATTAATAAATTACATTAATTCGACCTATGTAGGGGTGAAATAGGGGATGAAAGTTCATATGGAACAAAGTAACTATTCCACGCGGACGAAGTCGCGGGCAAAAAGCTAGTTTAAATATATCGATCAACTATGGGTGACAAGTAGAGCTTCGTTGCTATCGAACACTGCGGTTCATCTCCTGAACCCTGGAACCGCAAGAGTACTGCCTAATTAGCATAACATACCGTCATGCCTGTATTCTCTGAAGGTTTGGCAGAGATGTACTGATGTACACCCATAGTTCACCAGTATGTTTAGGTCTCATGTAATAGGGTGCATGAAAATCATACAAAAACCCAATAACATAGTGCACGATTTTGAAATCGAACCCGGACCTCTGTAACTGGTCTAGTTTAGCACTCGATTTACAAATGAGGAACAGACACTGCGGAGCATATACATCACTCCAGGTATTTTAACACCAACACTATTTACTTACTAAATTCAGACACTATTAAGTCATCATTTCTAGAAGTTCTCCGTGGAGAGCTGCTAAAGATGATGAGGTTGCATTGGCGTTGAGTATTTAAGTACGTGGATAAATCTCAATAGCAGAAGTGTGGGTTATAGCATTGTTTGTAGTAATTTCGGTAACTAAGCCGAAGAATCAATGGATAAAATTTGTCATATAAGGCAGCTGTATCCGTGAGTGGTGGTCATGAATTGGCCAACGTAATTCGTACTTCAATAAATAAATACTAGTAACCCCGGTCATACCCGTTTAATTCCCGTTTTCCCTAATCTAAATTGAATTTCATCAAATGCCATCTTAACAGGTGCTAAACCTGCTAATTATCAAGATTCTAGACTCAATGTATTCAACTGCATTTTATGGCATTAAGTCCCTTGTTTGCCAACGTTTAATGAAGAAACCCAGGATAGAGATTTTGTCCAGCAGTGGAACACAAAAGATGCTTTATAAAAAATTCCCTTGTTTTAAAAATATACATAGGTTAATATAATGCCTACCAACGCGAATAATAAAAAAAATAATCGAACGAACGTTTAACGAAAGTGTACATGCAAGATAATCTATACAGATAAAAAAATTGTAACAGGACGATCTCTGTACATTATAGATATTGAAGAAATACTAATAATGTTCTATTAGTCTTCCCGACTAATATAATACCTATATAAGAATAGAATAGATTAATTTAACAACAATTTTTTGATTTTTGTTTGTCTGTCCATATGTTTGTACGCGTTTCAAGCAAAAACTACTGCATGAAATCGAATGCGGTTTTCACAGTCGTATTTCTGGATGTCTAATTTAAAGTTCAGGACATTAAATAAGACATCGAAAACATTAAATATCACCAGTTATATTTCAACTTACCTAATACGCCATCTAGAAACCGGATTATAGTAAATCCTTTTGGGAAGCGAGTGAAAAAGCGGGCAGCAAGTAGTATCAGAATATAAATAGTAGTGTTTTAAAATTAGAAATATTGATTATTGGTGGAATACGTAGTAGATACACGTACAGTTTATGTCAATAACACTAGTTTACAAAGAAAAAAACCCAGGGGTGAGGCACATCATTTCTTGTAGATTTTTTGAGGCTAAATCTATATCCGGCAACAGATTAATTCTAGGACGTCAGAATTTGGAGATATACAAATCTCAAAGTACTAAAAACACTGTTTTTGGTGATATTGGAAATCATTTTTCTAAGAGAGTAAATTTTTATGGTAATTTCTAACTAAAGCATCCTTTAGTATTACTCTTCTCCTTTCAAATCCATTTTAGTTTGCTTCGCTACGAGTGTTTTTTCTCAAGATATACTATTTTATTTTCATAATGTAGTCCATTAGTACTAAAATTCAATAATAATACAAGTTATATCGAAGTGCTGTAGCTAAAAATGTATATCTTGAGAATAAAAACTGGTAGCGAAGCAAACCAAAATGGATTTGAAAGGAGAAGTGAAGTATTAAAGGATGCTTTAGTTAGAAATGACCGTAAAAAATTGCTGTCTTCAAAAAAAGACTTCAAATATCGTCAAAAACCGTGTTTTTAGCACTTTGAGATTGGTATATCTCCAAATTCTGACGTCATAGAGCAATTCTGTTGCAGGATTTAGATTAATTGTCAAAAAATCTACAAGAAATTACGTGTCTCACCCTTGGGGCAAAAGAATTTTTTTTTTGTAAACTAGTGTAATATATTAATATTTAATTAAGTAAATTTATACCTATTTCCTAATTAATTATTTTCTTTTCAATTTTTTTGCATTGCTTTGTTAAGTCTTAGACGGTTTAATATCGGGTCACTTTTTGGGCTTTTAAGGTCCTGAGTCGTGTCCAGAAAGTTGCCACATGTGCTCACTCCAAGTGATCTGAAAACCGTAGCGAGAAGAACAATATCAATAAAACAACGTAATCCTTTCCTGGCTGGCTAGTTGGATCAATAATATGAAAGTCACCAGAGCCTATTCAAAACTGTCAAATTAGGCTTCATTTCAAAACATCAAAACTTGTTCAAATCCTACATACTTACATACCTAAAAAAATTGTAATAAACAAAATAACAATATAATGCAATATTTGATCTGATAATGCAGATCATGATTTGCAATTTGCTCAATTTTTCATTGATTTACGCGACTCCAGGCATTCCCAATCCCAATCCCATCCCAATCATGACCATTGGCGCTAAAGCAAGTAGTAGTTTACAATTCTGATTTTTTTTGCGTGACGTCGCTCACATCTAATTTTGATCAACCACATGTTACAATCTATCCAACAAGCCGTTAAAACTCTAATTTCAAACGAGTAACAATTAATCGCGCTGTATTTCCACTTACTTATTTGTTTGTAGACAATATCAAGATGCAACAATTAAAAAAATAATAATTAAATGCAAACGTTGGTGTGAATCGTCGACCAACTAAATTCATATTTTTGTAACGAAGTATCGGGTGCGATAGTTGAGGCGAGATAACGTCCAATTAAAACAATTCCATCAAAACATTTTGTGTCAGGTCATTCCACCTGCCGCCAAGTAATAATTTATTCATAAGGAGCTGCTGTCAGCGTGCCCAGTGCGTATTTTATCGTCCACTAAGTTGCGCGGCTGACGAAAAGTCGACGGAACTTCCTATGGGGTTATGAACGATAAATAAATTTACAATGTTTTCAAATTTAGTTACTAATTGCATATTTTCCTATGAGTACATTTGATTTTACATTTTATATTAAAACCATATATGTAGGTAAGTACTTATATGATTTGTATATCATACCTATGTTAAAATTGTATACTTCCGGATCGATAAAATATATTTAATAAAGGTGTTCGGCACGATAAACAAACGAAGCTAAGATTGACCATTGAACGTGGGACGTAATTAAAAATGCTGCATAACAAGTAGTGCAACTCACTGAATTATATATACAAAGAATGTATGACCAGTCAGAAGAACACGAGAATAAATATATAATTAGCACCTTTGCCCTATTGTTTATGTATGAACCCATAATGCTTTTCGCTGCCAAATTGCCAATTCAATCAGTACGAGCATTACCTACATTCCATCAAACGTTCGTACACATTTAGGAAACATAACAAACATTTATATCTGTTGTTGTTTAGCACATTACCACAAAACACGCGATTTAACAACAAATAACTAGTAAAAAACAATAACGCATTTTACGTGACATTGAAAGACAAATAGCGCAATTATGTAACGCAACAATACCGCTCGCCTGTGCAAAAAAGTGACATTAAAAAATGAAAACGAAACCGCTGTATTTTTTTAATTTTATTTGCAAACCGCTATTGAATGTTGATTTATGACTAAAACGTTTCTGTTGATAAATTGAAAATTTTAGTGTCGCTTGCTACTATTTTTCATTTCGACTTCAACGATTTTGAAATCAACAAAATATTTGTTGGGACATAAAATATAAATAAAGAATTAGATTCTATTTCAAAAACATCCTAAATCTTCATTCCGCATTCGATACCTACTACAAATACCTATAATCGGGTTGAAACTAATCTATTTAGATGCATAATCGTTACTCACTTTTATGGGCGACTACATTTCCAGGAACAATGCAAACATCACGTCGTACGTCAAACACTGACCCATATAAAATGCTTTTTCGCCTCTCGGTAAAATTTCCCTGTACTCGGCTTGCTATTTATTACGGGTAAGCTAGTACGTACTTTTTGATATTTACTAAGTTCCATTTGGGTCCCAGCTACAGCGCTACAAGGCATCCTTTTTATCCTATACCTATTCGATGACATAGTTTTGCTTAAATAAATCTGAGCGTATTACAAAATAATCCAGAAATTATGAAAGTAAGTATAATAATATAAATATAACATGCTTGTGAAACATTATTGATATTTTAAAAAATAAATAGAGCGGTACCTACCTACCTCCTCCTCCTCCAGAACCTCCTCCTTTTTTTGAATTTGAAGTCAATTAAAAAGAGTAGACACAGTTAGCAGGCAAGCATACTTACTGGCTGATGTTAATACTGCATACTGTCCTGAATTCTATTTTTGCCTCTTCAGAGATACGTAGCAAAATGTTAAAATCCGATTTCAAATGGATTACTAATTTGAGGCTGGAGTGACGGAGCTTAATGCTTCCCATTTTCCTTTATGGTAATTAACTTAGTAGTAGTACCTAAGTACTAACTATATTTTTAGCCGTTAAATTTATATATTAAATATCGATATATACTTTCGAATATTAAACGATAAGTTATGAACTTTATTTGAAATAAATATCGGTAAGACAATTCAACAATAGTCAACCGTTACTCACTGTCGCTGCTAGATCACAGCACTCTTCTACACATGCTCGGCCTATGCCTAGCATGGGCAGAACAGTGCTGTCGTCGGTGCAGCCTCGCAGTGGTAACTACCACGCGTTGGCTCCCGGCCTATGCGACACAGATAAACAGTGTGGTTCCAAGACTACCTGCGTTTCTCGGAAACGAAGCTGAGAGTGCCAAGTGCCTGCCCAGCCTCTCCTCCATGTCAGGCCTTACTACCGTTACGTCGCCTCTTTTGCAAGCATAACTTGCCCGCAATAGGAAACAGCGGCTTTCCACGTACTCTCGTTTCCATCATAGATCGAATCATACTTATATACGTTTGCTGTGCTGCACTGGTGACAACCGGGTGTTGGCTCAAGGTGTATGGTGTATGCCCGAAACAGCCATGTCCCCGAAAGCACCTACGTTAGCGGAAAACCGAGGGCGCAACGTGGCGGCTCGCCAACTTCTCTCACCACCTCTATCATGACGAGCCGTCTTACAAGTACAATCTGCTAAGCATTAGGAATCGTTGCTTAATGCCGTGGTATTCTTAGGTACTCTATATCATGACAGATTTCTTATTAACTATGCATGTCAGAGGATTTTACCTAGATACTTAAAAATACAGAAACTATTTTTTAGAACACCTTCGCCGATGGCTTTCAGATGATCAGCTAAGAAGTAACTCTACTTGAAGCGAATTAATTAAAGAATTAGTAATTTTGAAGGAAATATAAACGTACAACAAAGTACACAAAAACTTAGGTAGTGTTGCATAAAGGGGTAACAAGGTCAATTTATTGTTGCGAGGTGTCGATGCTGAAGGCCCCGAGAGGCCGGCGACGTGGCTGTCAAGATAAACATCGCGGCCCGGTCCCCGATAACGTGGTAACGAGCCTAACGTCCGTACTGTAGTAGCATCGCGCACAAACATCTTCAACGTTTATTGTTAGATACAGTTTTTTGAAGTAAAACTTACATTAAGTATAGATTTTTTGAATGAAATTAAAAACTACTTAGCATCTTTAGAATTTCACTAATTTGATTGTAATTTTACATACATAAGGGTTAGGCAGAGGCCTAACCCTTCAGGGAACACAGGTGGTATGTGGCATACTAATGTACACCCACAGTTCGCCGGTATGTTTAGGTCTCATATAATAGGGGGCGAGCCTGTTGCCATGAACCGGGCACAAATTCCAAACTCTGCTAGGTACTGTCGGAGGCGTGAGTCCAGGTACGATGATGGGATCACTCCTCCGAAGGAAAAAATCCGTTTTATATTTGGATTATTCTTCTTTATTCCGATGATATTCAAAGAATCAATTCATTTAACAATTTTTTTACTACACTTCACATTTAAAACAGTTCTACTCAATATTTTATATTATTGGTTCTTATTCCTTTTATAAAATTCTCAACCAACCAGCTGGATGAGACGTCACCTCTTTGTGGCAACCTCTACATCAGTTTGGGTGCATTGGTCCCCTTCTTACACTGAAACCATTGTTATGTGTATTTGAATTATTATTAGTAAAACGGGATCTCGGCCGTAAATTATACCGAGGAGTATGAAATTGCTCTCTGTCTCGACGATCAGGAGATTGATAAGGTGTAGAAGTAGTGGATGTCGCCGGACTCGAAGCTCTCGGTGACATCGATGACCTTGGAGTATTCATGGCTAATGGCTGTTCAAATCTAACTTTATTTAAAATACTACGAGGCGGTTGGATCGGTAAATTTACACTTGGGGCTTTATTATACTCAAATATTTCTTTTAACTGCATTATAGTGGCACGTAACTCTGCTTTTGATGTATACACTCGCGTGCCCAATCGTTCTTTATCCCCCTGTCAAAAACCCTTTTAAAAATGTTTTAATAAATATATTCTCATCAATAACTTTTGCTTTATTCGCTAGATCCGCTAATCGGTAGAAATAAGTAATCGAATCTTCTCGAATTTCTTGTTTGGCATTATAGAATTTTTCAACATAGTTAGTTCCCGATGGAAACTCCGCCCTCAATTTGTCACATAACTCTTTATATTCGATGCCCTCCTGATATATTGTTTTAAAAAAAACGAGGGCAGGCCCTTGTAAATATGCACCTAGTATTAGAGCTAAGTTGCTCTCAGGCCACTTATTGATTGCTGCGACCACCCTAAATTGCACTAAAAACTCATCGAGCGGGAGGTCATTAAGGCCGGTAAAGAAACACATCCCGTGCTCCATGATACGATTAGAGGGATTACTTAACTTTTAAATTTTCTTGTTTAGTTCTCCTGTATGGCACCACAATCTTCTCGCCAGTGGATCCTCTTCTATAATCCACTATTACTCGTATTCGTCTGCTCTCACTTCCCAGTTCTGATATATGTGGGGGAGAACCTCCTGTCTCGGCACCGTTCCTTCTTCCGTCGCTGTAAAACAAATATAATTTTACTAGGTGCTCTTCTAAACTTTACCCGGCGCCTCCACTACTTGTCGGAGGCGTGAGTCCAGGTACGATGATGGGATCACTCCTCTGGAGGAAAAAATCCGTTTTATATTTGGATTATTCTTCTTTATTCCGATGATATTCAAAGAATCAATTCATTTAACAATTGTTTTACTACACGTCACTTTTAAAACAGTTCTACTCAATATTTTAAGTTATTGGTTCTTATTCCTTTTATAAAATTCTCAACCAACCAGCTGGATCAGACGTCACCTCTTTGTGGCAACCTCTACAGTACTGAGAATTTAACAGAAAAACCCAATAATACTTTGATCTTACAGGACCTATTGGGAAAGTTTGGTAAACAAAACTACTAAATAATAAAAGTAAAAATGTAAAGGGAGCTGCATCTGCCAACAAACTGGTATGCAGTTTGGCAGAAGTAATGTGTTGTGTGTTGTTTTTACTTTGAATAAACAGTTTTTTCTTTCATATTTTTAGCGTATCAATCGCGCTCATGACTACTAGGCTAATTAAACTTTGGCATAATGGGCTATGTTTCTTACTGATTTCAATAAATTTTTAAATTTTTCTTCTCCTAATACAAGGGAGCGGTCCGGTTTCCGTAACCATATATTCATTAACGCAGTCAACATTGGCGGCAAAAAGGTTCTCCAAATAGAATGAACCATCATCAGGATTAACACTGGAAGGCACGTCAAGTGAAGCTACACAGCTTAAATCTTCATTAATTGACACTCTGATTTGAGTGGCACCGATATCGCCTCGACAACTTAGTCGGCACCGATATCATAAACGGCTTGACGGAGGAACAACTCTTCTTGGAGCTTTAATCTCTTATCTCTTCGTAGTATGGAGTCTGAGGCCGTTTCTAACACAGAGGTAAATTCGTCTCCATAAGGTATAGAATTACGTGGTGGAGTTTCGCAAGCCGATCGGGTTGGGTATTTCACACATATCGGGTTCACTGGATGGAGATTCTACGGTTGATCTAACAATTTGTGATTCAGTATCATAGTATAGATCTTCTTCTTCTGAGTCTTCATGGTCGCGACTTTGACAAGTTTGTGGATCGACAGACCTTGCGGCACTACGCGACCTTGTGGTTACGCCGCTAGCGCTTTGGCAATCACCCTGGAATATAGCACGCCCGTTTATGTGGGCTAAGCCATCGTCAGACGGATCTGCCATAAATGCACCGCCAGGATACGAAAATGTGGGTGTATCATCAGCTGGCGCGCATAAAATTCGCGATGACCTGGTATTGATTCTTTCTCGTAGGGGAGGTCTACTGCGTCTGCCACAGCGGTTACCGCCGGATACAGATGGGCATCTGCCCCTAGAACTTTGTCTAGAGTTCATTGTACTTACGTTTTCGCTAGTGCAACGATAAAATACAAAAACGACCTAATGAGGCAGTTAACGTATATTTGTTCCTTATTAATATCATATCTAAACTTATAATTATAATGCATGTGGGTTCAATTGGGCTTTTTGACCAAAATAATGACTGAGCTACCTGATAATTATTATCACATAGCTTAGATTCTAACTAAGCCTAATGAACATAGACCTCTTAAATTTTTTTAAATGTAATTATTTACAGTAGATCTTTCGCTTCAAAGAAACTACTAATGTAGTTTACAACTTTATTTGAGCATAACTATTTATTGCTAAAGATAAAATATAAACTGAGGTGGTTTAATTATACAATTACGATGAAGCTATCGTAAATGTTTGCACTTCCGTAAAGGTTACTGAAAAACATTAAAAAGAGACATTGCAGTACGTATTATAGGTAAGCATTGCTAAATAGTATATATTTATTATATAATCTGTACGAACCGTCATCTTCTTTAGAATTAGACAATTAGTGATGCTTAAGGGTCCGGCGGAGCTTGAATTGCCCACAAAAACTTAATACCAAAATAAATTGTAATCCAGACAATATTCTATCAAATTATGTTACAAGCATTCATATTTGGATATCATTAATCTAGGTTCTTACGATAATATTTCGTCTACCACTACTTCAATGGAAATAAAAGACCGGAAAATCGTTTCAAACAAACGCCCAGACCCGGAACACGAGAATTTGTATTTGTAAATGCACCCACGGTACAGGAGAAAATCCTATTGCAGAATGCAATTTAAAAAAAAAATGTTGCCCCCCACTTTTTTTTAAATTGCATTCGCTTGCATTTATTTCCAGTGAAGTATTTTGGACGAAATGATAGAGTAGGAACATAGATTAACAGTATCGGAATCCGAATAAGTAATACAATTTAATTAAATTTTGTTTGAACTTATTTCGGTATTACGTTTGTAAGAGAAATCCGGTCCGCCGGACTCGTAATATTTTAATATAAACCCAATAAAAAAAAACATATAATAAATAAAGAAATACATTGTTTAATTAATTAATTAGATAGCGTCTACAATTTACATATAACTCGTGTCGACGTCTGTACCTCCACTTACGGTTGATTGTAAACAGCTTTTAAAAACTCCGTTGTCCCTCCTTTATCTTTGTAGCAAGTAGATACTAATTATATGTTATTATTTAATACAATGTTATTACCTAGTGTATGCCAGTATTCCCTTATAAAATGAGTAAGACACTGATAAACTGTTAGGTAAAACAACTTAAATACGTAGTGAAATGATATAATTTAACGGGTGTATCAGTTCGTGCCGTTTCGAAAGTTTCGACACAAACTGATATTTAAGTTTTCATTGTGGTTTGATTGTTGAACTGAGAATACTGTATTCATTATTCATATATTCTAATTACGAGTATCCAACTGACGACGCCGTAATCATAATTAACTTACCTATTATTAAATGTACATTGAAAAAACATGTTGCATTGTTATTCACAGTTTGTTTAATAATGTTAGGTTTATTGATCGTTTTCTTATACTCGTAGATACCTAAGTACCTACTTATTTATTTATATTTTTTTCTTATAAAATTTATGGTGAGATTAGTAAAACTTAATGAAAATCTTGAAAAGTTCCTATAGAGCTTGGTATAGGTAAGTATAATTAATATGCATATTTTTGCTATCAAGAAAGATATTTAGTTCCATAGTAAATATACGATACATGCCTATAATTGAAATCGCACGCTTGATGGCACTGTTGAACGTTAACCACAAGACGTGATCATGATTCTTATTAGTTGTATACAGTTTTATTGATGGTCAATTCCAAGTTTTGTTATTTATGCGTATAACATGAGTGGTATAAAATAACATCTAACATCTTTGATGTCATTTTGCTTTATGGCCGTTCTGTACGTAACGAGAACTAAGAAAATCATTAAAACGATGCATCCAATTACTGTTATTAAAGTTATCGGCAATACAGAAGCCAATCGAAATAGCAGCGGTATTTCGTTCCATTATGGCGCGCCCGAGGCTCCGAACGGTCAAAGACAATCCTTAACTCGAGACCTGGCGGTCGCCACTGGCAGTTTTTATTTGAGAATATTTTCCTAACTAATTAAAAGCGTTAAAATAAGAAGATAAAAACTGGCTTCGTTATCGAAGGCATCGACCCGCTTTTGTGTAGCGGCCACCAGCGCGGCCGCGGAGGAGCGCCCGGCGCTTAGTCGCACTCTGTAATTAACTAAAACCGAGCGAATCGAGCCCGCCGATATATTCGACGCACAACAAAGGATGTACAACTCTCGAAAAATGCACGTCCACGCATAAATTGCGACCAACTTTGGCTTCTGTTACGTACTGTAATTCCTAAAAGTATCTTCCTTTTCAACTAACTTTAACCTACCAATACAATTAAATTCAATGTAACTTATTTGAATAGTTTATCAGGTTATCTCGAGCCCACTCTCTATATTGTAAGGTTTTGCGCAGAAATCGCAATATCTAGTTATATTTCAGTATTTAGAGGCTGATAATGTGACAAGTAAAGATCGTTTTACCTTTGTTCATCATTATTATAATTATTATACCAAATTCTTACATTTGGCTCTAAAATAAAAATAGGACTTTTGTTATTATTGTATGTAGAAAAATTGTTTTGCTGAGTTTGCATTTAATATTTGAACTGAATCAAAAATGAAAAGCGCGGCAATATAAATACTGGTGAGATTTCATCAACGGATTTGTAAAGAAAATATTAATAAGTCACTGTTGTCTTAGAACTGATGAAGAGTACCTATACGAGTACTTCAGCATCACCTTATTACCATCAGTAGTTATTCCAACTTTTCTTCAAACAATATCTAGTAAGTAGTAATCAGAAGAAAGTTAATAGATCATACATTAAGAGTGCGGTACACCCTAAAACATTCATTCATTCTTTTGTTCTGTAGCCACGATGTTTAAATAATATCTATTACACGGAACAACACGTGGTCGCTTAGCTTATGTATGATGTATCAAGGCGCTCATTGTCCTGTCAGTTTGCTCGAAAACGATATCAATATTATATTCTGAATAATGAAGTCAATAGCAATTTATCAAATAACTGCTTTTGCACGTGTAAATGACCTAGAATCCTATTGTTACGTTATATCTATTGTCAATGCCTAATGTAATGTCACAAACAATTTACAAGATATATTAGAATTTGTCATTTTGCACACACACCCACTGATCAAAATGTTGATATTACTGCTACTTTATATTATTTTGTACAAGTTTTCGTGACCTGTTACCGTTTCGACGAAATAAGTGTGCGTCTCTGAAGTTATCCTTAACCGAAAGCCGGGCAGGCAAAGTCACTTATATCAGCGATTTCCTGCAAAAATATCGAAATTGGACAATTACGACAATAATCACGAATACCTACGAATCATTTACGATCCTAATCGTCTTAATACTGATTTTTTACGTGGAAATGTCCTACCACTGCGCTCTCAAGAGATTGTTCTCAAATACCTAACAACTTCAGAGACGCACAGTTCTTTAGTCGGAACTGTAGTTACCTATACGTTAAGGCCAAATCTCGCAGATCAATTTTAACTATTTTCTCGGTGTCCAGTTGATCTAAAACTTGGTACACATAATTATGCTATTAATTCGAGAACAATGCAATAACATCATAGAGCTGGTCTGATGATGAAGGCGGAAGGTGGCTACAGTACTCAGTAATAAAACAAAGCAATCCTCCTTGGTATTACGTTGTGATAGGCATCACTAGCATTGGTCTAAAATGTATGGGTTAAGGAGGAGGACAGGACTGGACTTTGTCCAGGAGTAGGACAGTATCGGCTAATAAATAAGGGACAAGCTATTTTAAAATCATTTTTTACTTTTCATTTTATTAGTAAATCAATGAATGGTGTTTCAAGCATCTACATTATGTTAGGTATTTTTGTTATGGGATAGGAGGGCAACCGAGCAGACGGATCGCCTGATGGTAAGCGATAACCGCCGCCCATGGACACAGTGCGTTGCCGACCTTTTAAAAGGGGATTGGGCCTCCGGTAACCTCACTCATTCGGCGAAACACAACGTGAGCGTTGTTTAACGCCGGTTTTATGTGAGGCCGTGGTATCACTCCGGTCGAGCCGGCCCATTCGTGTCGAAGCATGGCTCTCCCACGTAAAAAGGTAGGTTAGGTACCTACTTAAATTTTTCTTTCAAAATATATACCTAAAATAAAATATTCATTTTTGTTATTAAAAATATATTTACTTTATCTCTGACGTCGATTTAATCGAGATATAAATCTAGATAATTAAGTGGTGTGACAAAAAATGGAGGCGTGATATGTTTTCGGGCCGTCGACTCTTATAAAACTAGATGGTAATGAATGAACACAGATAAGACAAGATGAAGAGGATGGGTTCAGAGGACAGGGGACACGTTGGCCCTTTGTGAATGAACATTTTCGATGTCCCTACGTGTGCGTGTGTGAGTGAGAGGTACTTGTTTTGCGTGTAGTCAGGCGTGTGTGACAAAGGTCGCCGGTATAGAATAGGTTTAAGATTTTTTGTATATCGACACCTTTAAAAAGCCTTTTAAGGGCTCGCTTCGATATTTAATATTCAAACTGTCGTAAAATTAGTGATGTGATAAAATTATACCAGGTAAGCAATAACTCATTATTTCTTGTTCAACTCTTAAACCTATTTACGTAAGCTGGTGAGATATTAATTTAAATTAAAAAAACGTCACTAAGCGAAAACAATTCATAAATTAAAAATCTTTCGTTTTACAACCCATCCATGGTTCACTGTGATGGTGAGTTCTAATTAGCTTTTCATGAAATGTATGCAGTAAGTTATTTAGAAATATAATTAAGTAGGTTTAATTTAATAATACCTTTCGTCTTTGTATAGGTACTCGTAGTACGGAAAGTCTTCATGGATCATGAGGTCTTTCCGTACTATAAAAAGAGAGTCCGCCACCAGGGAGGCGGGAGGGTATTTCAGACTTGGATTACCTTCCCCTGCCCTATAGTCACGGCCCTGACAATGTACTTACACCTAAACCTCAAATTACTCATGATACTTCGTACAACGCTAATTAGCGGACTTCTGCTACTTTGTTAACCGATACGTAATATCCCCCCTATTGCTTGGCGATAATAATTAGCTTCTCATTATTTTAACTGCAACTTAAGTGTCTGATCATCACTTAAATTAATTGCCAGTTTCGATTTAAATATATAGGCCGTGGAATTTACCTCAGTCTGTTACGATATAAAAATATCTAGTATTAAATTTTAATAAAACTTATTAATTCTAACTTGGGACCCACTAGACTAATGAGGCAGTAATCAACTGCTTTATTGTTGTCCCAAGCGCGACTGCTACGCTAGAGGTCCTGGATTCGATTCCCAAGACGAGCAGGGTTATTGGGTTTTTTTCTATGAAATTCTCAGTAACAGCTCGGAGTTTGGAGTAATAGTGCTCGCCACTATTTCATGGGACCTGAACATACTGGTCAACTGGGTGGTTGTACACCAGTATCTACCTACACGATTGGCGTAGCGGCTGAGCGATCGGCTTCTGCGTCACGTGTTGTGGGTTCGATCCCCACACGGAGCAAATATTTGTATGATCTACAGGTAGTTGTTCCGGGTCTGGGCGTTTGTGTATATGAGAATTTGTGTCTGTATACGCACCCACGATACAGGAGAAAGTCCTAGTGTGGGGCAACGTTTAAAAAAATATATATTATTTTATTATGTAGGCACTTGAGACTGCACAACTTGTTAAACTCTAAAAAAAAAGAGAAAATCGTTCATTTCGCCAAAACCAGCGATACAAAAATCCAAAAAGAGCAAACAAAGGGATCGATCTAAATAATTGCTTAGGTACCTTACTACGTGTAATGTTAAGGCACGTGTCTCACGGCTGGCCGAAATGGGTCTCCAGACCATCATCATATCAGCCAAAAGACGTCCACTGCAGAACAAAGGCCTGCCCCGACCGAAGCCGACAAGGACCGATTAAGTATATGCATCTAATGACTTCCAACGACCTTTACTAGATCGTCCGACACATTTTGTTTGACATTTTCACATTATATAAGATTATATAATGTGATAATGTCAAACAAAATGTTGAAACAATTTTGAATGTGTACTTGTCTACTGTGCTCTCGGCGAACGTGCACTTCGGACTGACTGTAGCCTGTCAGAGACCTGTCGAACCTGGGGTTTCGATTGGGCTCGGACTTATGGAGAGGGCTAGAGATCTCACAATTAGTTTGACAGCAAGGTTTTGGAAGATGGCAATAATTTCGAAAAGGCGAGCAACTAATGATTCCATGGTATGGAACTAACCTGATTCGGTATCTTTGTACCTGTTACCTTGTTGATCCTGATCAAACACTTCTCTGTAGTGGTCAACCTCCTCTCAAGGTCCCTTGAAGAAAGTAGATTAATAACTGTTTCAAAGCCAGGTTTGTTGAGCTGCCTAAACCTGCTTCTTGAATATTTTATTAGTGGTTTCTTCTGATTTAGTAAATTCCGCGTCTGAGTTTTTCCCCGTCGGCGGGGTACTTATTTCGGTGGGTCAGGATTATTATAAAACAGTACTTTGGCCTCAGAGAGTATTCATTACACGTAAATAGTATTTTTCTATTTCTTGGGCAAGAAGTATCTACTAGAAAAGTACACTCCTGTGCACCGCATTTTTTTATTTTCAAATAGTCAATTCAGGGCTGGATACTTTCAGTGTAGCAATTCTTATTGTACTCTTTTTAATACTAATTATTTTAGTAATCTTTATATTTATATCTGCCGCAATCAGAAATGAAATGAAATTATATTTATTATGCAAGTAGATCTTTAGAAATACTTTTACATGTCAATGGTTTGGTTGGTTTTTATAGCTAGATGGCTTCGGCATTTCCTAACTGATGACCTCTGAGAAGAAACACCGAAACAAACTCAGAGAATCATGGTCTCTTTTAAAGTCCAGACATGGAAGAACATATGTGCGAGTGGCACGATGTAGGGTAACGTCTAAAATGGCCTTTTGAGGAAAGAACCATAGCAGCTTTGAGTAGACCAGTCCCAACTGACGGCACGCATGCATCAGACATCGTGTAGCTCAACCATAATTCAGGGAGTTCAACGACCTGTCGCACGACCATACCAGATCAGCAGGACATTCGTGTAGGTCAAATGAAACAACAACGACAAACGTCAGAGACGGCAAATAACGTTAATTATCATAAGAAAGAAAGAAAGAAGAATGAAAGAAAAAAGTTTTTATTGACACAGTCACGGACACTGCACACAATAACATAAAAAAAATATCTAACTATCTTATACCTAAAATAATTAGCTAACAGTAGTTAGCATAATATATTGACCTATCTTTTCGTGGTGGAGTTTGTTATCTGCATACCAAAATATACTAGTCTCTCTCTAATAGCTATTATTTCTATAGTTTATTTTAATACCGTCTTAAAATAGGTTCAAATCATTTGTTTGCATAACAAAGGTAAATGTAAAACACAGTTCTAAAGTTTAGTTGGTACAGATCGCTATGATGCCTGAAAAAGTATTCAAATGTCATATGGTTTCTCGAAAAATGTCAGATTATAATTATATATTGTAGAAAAATTATAATAATCAAAAGATTATTATAATCATTATGCTAAAATTATAAAATGGTGTCATGTTTCCACTGATTTCTGTTTTTTTGCTCTTCCCTTTCCGTTTATTGTCGATACATTAAAAAAAATAGAATTGTATCTAACCATGTCTCCACATAGGATATATTGAAATTTAATAACTACAGGTAGGTGTTTGTTTAGAAGCAATAGACATGGTTTGTTCGTAATTAATGGAATACCTACTTAACTTAACTGCTATATACATACTTATTGTTAGTCAAATTGGAACTTGTCGATGTTTTGTCTGTACGTATGCACACACATCACGCAAAAACTATTGCGTGAATGAATTGGATGCCGTTGTAATACTTGAATTGCTGGAGATCTAACTTAAAATTTGGTGCATGGTTCATCTTGATACGCTGCCTAGAAGCCGAGTTATAACAGTAAGTAAGTACCTAAGTAGGTAGGTATAGTAATCATTTTGGGATGCGAGTGAAACCAAGGGCAACAGGTAACCTAGTTATAACAATATTTATCTTCATGGTTATTGGCGAGCTGATGTAAACATGCTCAATTATTTGGGTACCTCAGTAAGTTGCTCATCTAGTTCATACCGAACGAAATTAAAATATAGGTATACCTACTTATTTTTATACTCTCGTTACAATATTTGGCATGCTCCACTTGCTTATCGTTTTGTCAACAAAAGTGCAATCCGCCGATGACCGATAGTATTCGTAAACAAACATACTATCGGTATAGGTGTGAATGTGGGAGTTTTCGAAGATATTTTTACTAAAATAATTTTGCGGACTGGAAACTCATGAGTATCCAACAAACTCTCGAGATGCTGGCGTCACTAAAAAAACATGTTTTGTTCTAAGGAATGTGGGTAGATACTCTTTATATCTCTGAAAAGAGATCTTTTAAAATGTTATCTTTAAAATCAGATCCCTTTTTAGAACAAAGGTAAGGCTAAGCATTCGTTGCGGGGTGTTTGGCGCTACAACAGATTTATTTTTCATTTGTTCTGTGTAGGTATACTAAGGCAACCTTATTTAGTGTCTCTCAAAAGATATTCCTTCGATGTCAATATATAGTACCTAAGACGGAAATTCTGTTTCAATTTGTTAAACTGTAGGTACCAACTTGTCGCCGCATTGTCGACGCGCTCGTGTTCGAGTAAGCTATGTCAGTACATTATCTATATCCACTAATCTCCAATTATAATTCGTCAGTGTACAGTAACCAGGACATTTCCACAAATTCCCTGGCCCAAAACTGTGAAACGTCGCTGGCTGTCCTCCTTAATATTATAATCTTATTCTAAACACAGAATATATTAAGACGGAGTCAGCCCAAGTTGTTACTTGGACCGAGTTAGGATGAAATATATTCTGTAGGTACCTAATACTTTTATATCTACAAGTAGAGTAGGATAGAACGTGATGTAACAATGTTTAATTTTTTAATGTACTTAAGTAAACACGTGTATTTTAAGATTTCTTTTTTGATTTTCTTAGGCCTACTCTACTTGTTTATATCATTATGACTTATCGTTGCATACAATTAGGTATCTATTTACAATAACATATTTATGTATCTCTATCTTCTGTAGGTATCTACTGAAGTTGGTTAATAAACTACTTCCACAATGTTTATTTTTTTTAAATATATTTTTATCGATCAGTTGTTTATGTGGATATTACGTTTAATGCAAATCTTACTTTGAGGATATTGTATTGTAATTCTTTTGCAAGCAAGCACAGAACCCTAAACCAACTATAAACATTAATAAACCAAACAAATAAAAACTTTAAAACAGGATGTAATCAAACCATCCGTACTATTACATACTTCATTATACAGTTAATTATTTGTTGAGTCTTTTGATCTAATCGCTTAATATAATCTGGATTGTTTTAATTTGCTTTTCATAGACTTTTTATATGTGTGTACAATTATTTCAGTAAAGAACTACATGTAGGCAAATGTTTAGCAGCAATAAGCATGTATTTTCCGTAAAATATTATATTATATATTATTTAATGTAAAATTTGAAATACTTACATTGTTTTTTAAATTTTACAATAAACAAATGTATTTTATATGCTTAAAGTAATTTGTAATTGGCCGAAATATTTCCAAAAAATATGTTAGAAGATTATTAGAAGCCAAAATAATTATCTTTAGGGTTATTGTTGGTCTGTGTGTCTGTCTATATGTATGTATGCGCATCATGCAAAAACTATTGGAGAAAACAAAATTTGATGCGGTCTTCAATGTATTGCTGGAGCTCTAACTTAAATTCTGGTGCATGTTAAATTTTTTTAACGTTGCCCCATTCTAGGATTTTGTCCTGCATCGTAGCTTTTTTTTACAAACACAAATTTTCACATATCCTAACACCCAGACCCACTAATTTATTATTAGACCCGAGAGTAACCGTGGGGAACAGCCAGTCTTAAATTCAAATATACTTACTTTTCTGTGGCGAATTGAATGTCACGGTGCAACTGCGGACTGTGTCAGAAGGATTTCTGTTATTCAATACTAATTGGTATATTCCATTTGTAAAATCCCGCGTGTGTTATTCACACTGTGTGGGTCCTTCCGAATGTAGCAAAATCTCTAATTCCTTTCCTTTTTAATTTTAAGTTATCATAGATCCGGAGATTTCAGCGTTATTCAGTGAGTGGTATTTAAGTAGCTTTTTTAAAGTAGGTACACATAGATTTCATGCCTATATGTACGGTTTGACAGCTTATATCTCTTTATACGTGTTAATCTACCCACCCCCATACAGTTTCGTAACTAAACATACCTGAGAAGAACCTATGTAAACACTGACTAGATTGCTTCCGAAATCTGTTACTTCCAAAATCTGTTTGCTTATACACACCCCTGCAGTACGTTGAGCCTTCGTATTAAACAAATACAAGCCTAATAAACCTCAGTTCATTGGGTGTCGTATCAAACAAGACCTTTGTTTAGCGGGTTTGTTGACTACTAATGAATCGCAAAACGCGTTTGTAAAGGATAAGCGCTTTTGCATTTACAGTTTGTTTGTTACCTGTACCTACTGTTTCATTATGATCATAGGGACTTTTAAAACTTCTGCAAGTCTGTTTTCACAGCTCTCTGTTTTTCTGTAGAACCATATTTTTGTAATATCTATAACCTTATAACCACAAGTATTTTATTATTCACTGGCCCACTGTTGGGTATGGGTCTCCTCTCAGTATGACAAATGTCCGGCTATAAGTTCACCATGCTGGCCATGTTTATGCGAATCTGAAGATTTCAACACACCATCGAGAAAATCTATCAGGCATGCAGACTTTCTCACGGAGTTTGCTATCAAATGCTAAGTTAAAGCGAGTGATAACTTATTCGTATCAGTGCGCACATAATTTCGAAAAGTCCGAGCCCTTGGACTCGAAATCGAGACCTGTCTTGGCTGTCTATAATCACATCACTAGTCGAGGACTGCACCGTAATTTACTTAACCTAAATTTACAGTGACTACATTAAGCAACATGACATTCCGTTATGTGGCTCGGAGAGCATGACATGTTCTGCATTCGCTCATAGTTGACAGGTGCAAAATATGACCGCTGTTACGCCCTCTCAGACTCCCAAAAGCATCACGACTGATATATAATATTGCATCATTATTTGGCTTCTCTAGATAATGTTATTTTAAAGTCACTCGCTCCAAATATTGCCTCGAACTGGAAGAAAATTTGAATGATAGGACCGCCGTTGTAATTACTTGTATACGAGTACTTTGTATAATTTAATTATTATGATGAGCCTACATATAAATGTTACTGCTATGGTGTAAATTTTTTTATGGGAAATTCTTGCCGGAATACTTGCAATATACCTACCATGGTATAGGTATATTGTAAGTATAGGTACCTATATATACCTAACTAGATACTTATTAAAAAATAATTATTGGGTCAATGAAACTCGGTATGTATAACAAAACATTTAAACTAGCTTTGAAATCCTTTTGAAATAAATTTTCTCTTACCGCCGTATTCGCATACAGCAGACGAAAAGACGTCATTTAATTACTTAATTACGGTCTGTCAATTTTTGTCTATTAAGTACTATTTTTTTCCTGTTACTTAATAGGTATTGCCTTTTAATATTAAAGCAGATCCCGAGTCGATGTCTGCAAATTGTAGGAATAGGTAAAGATTATCCGAATAATCAACCTACATTCACAGCTGTAGATAATGTAGGCTGTACATAATTCTAGGTATCGATGAGTTTATAATACGATATCTACATGAGAACAGGGCAGGTACAAGCAGACAATCAACGCCACGTGCAGATTTTCCCATAGGACCTCGTAACATGTAAATGCATTTCTGGGGAGTTCGTCTTGGAAAGCTCTTAGTGTTTCCCTAACACATCTATACTGTACCTACCCTCGCATGGTGAAACTTGCATTCTGAGTTCTATCACAGTTTAAAATTCCATTTAAATCCTTTTGATTTTGACCTGTCTCTTTTTTACCAGAAGTCTCACTCTTTTTGTGTTATTAGAAGCTGAATCGTTTTTACACTACTTCACTAGGTACTCATTAGCTAGTCATCAGTAATAATAACATATTACTACTTTTTCCAGAAAGTGTGTAATATCGTAAGGAGAAAATATAACATCATAAGAAGGTTGATGAAGCGATTGGTGCTATTAATACATACCTACATAATGAACTAATTTGCTCGATGTTTTTCTTGTTTAGAAGATACCTAATCAATAATATTGGTCGAAGCAAGATGATAATGTCACAGAGGAATTATACCGACACGTATTTCAGGCACGTAGTAATGTATTGCTTTACCTAATAATAAGAATACCATGCAATATACATGCAATGTACCTATTGATAGAGATATTGAAAGCACTCTAGATTCGTTAGTTGGTAATCTGATCAGGGGAAAATTTAGAACACTATGCAATCTATTTCAAGATCTTTCAACGTCACGTCTACTGTTGATCCCTGAACTAGAAATTCAATACAATATTAACTATGAGCCATTAATGGGAATTTTAGAACCGTCCAGCTAACAATTAGCGGGGAAGTGTCTGACGACCAATTTGTCCTCTTACAGTTCATAAATGGTGTTAAATTTTAATTTGTGTTCCTAGATACGTTGAAATTTATATAATAATAAACTGACAAGTTAGTACTCTACGCTACCTTATTAGGTACAAACTACGGGTTATAGGTACTTAACATAACTTAAACAAATAGAAAGTATTAAAATTTACTTGATAATTACTCCAAGAAAACCTATCGCCGCACTAGCTTTGGTCATCTAGGTGCTTTATTATCACTAGTTTATAAGCCTTAAATTACTTTCAACTGGTTCAAACAATGCCTAGCGTGCTGACATATACTTGCCTGGTTGGGTTCGTTGAAAAAAGGCGATTAACCAGCGAAAACTTCAGTAAACATATTTAACACGTGTACAACAGATACAGGGTGCAAGTGAAGTGAAGTGGCTGGTTGATAAGATGTTTCCGCAATATTCGGACGGTTTAGAGCAACTTTTTCAACTGCAAATTGATTATCTCTCCCGTTCTTCAGTGAATAGAGTAGCTTCCGGATGAACAGTTTTTATTTGTTTATGTTTCACCAATATCCATCGCGTGACGAGCAAAAAACCTTTTAGGGAACACTAAGTTGTCTTTTCTCAAAGAGATACTTAAAAGTTTCTTGTTTCGATTTTTTTTCTCCTGTTTTTATATCATACTAGATATCGATAGACTTGCAAACATTTTCTTGAGTACCCAGGGTGAATTTTAATTACGTAATTGGCAAAACTTCACACATTTGGGTCCATATCTGAACATTTTTTTTAACCGTTGGTGTCCCGTTTCTTTGCAAAACTTCCTCCACGTACCTTACGTGTTTCTTTCTCTATATTTTTTTCTTAGTTACCTTAACAAAAGTAATATTATTTTGATTAGGAGAGATTATATTTTTATCAATGAGTCGACCTACCAACGAATCTGACCGAGTGTTGACTCCGGGATATGTTTATGTACTCTAGATACCATAAACCTTACTGCCCCCTTATTATTTAGCTTATTTATTAAAGAATAGGACATGGTTAAACTAATTTAAATTCTGCTGCCCTAATCATAAAATCTTGTTTGAGTCATTTGTAATCTTTGTTTAACCAAACAGTACCTATAACGTTTAAAACAATTACGTATACTTAATAACCAACTCAAATCATACTTTCTATAACAATAAATAAATAATTCAACTCAACAAATAAAACTCAAAATTAAAAAAATACTTACGTTTGTTATGGTTAAAGAATTAAATAACATTTTCGAAACCCCCGACTAATTGACTACCTACACTTATTCACTTACCTACAAGAAAATCCGGCGGGGGCTGCATTTCTACAAGACACATCAACACTTCTATACTACATTTTAATTGAAATTTATAACAGAAATGGGATTGGCAGTCCCGACGGATTTTCGTACAGAAGTACTTAACTAGGAAATTTACTCTCATGGTAACTTTTTCAAAATGGCTAAATTATTCGTTATGAATGTATTTTTTTAAGTTAAAATTGTAATACTCGTATGATATTTTTGCTGTAAATGTTTATTCAACTGAATGAATGAATTACGAACCGTTTACAGAAAACCGCGTTTCAATCGGTGAAATCGTTATGGAGATAAGTGGTTTTTAGAGATAAGTAGTTTACATTCGTTTGAGGGCACAAACAAACAAATACCCTCTCACCCTAAACGCATGTACCGTCTCCGTTCCGTCGGTAATTAATAATAATACTGACCGTTTATAAAAATAGATGTTGAAAACAACGATATAAAAGATAGATAATCAGATTTTATTATTAAACAAATGTAGGTCGAATTCTCGCGCCAAACGTAGTGTACATGGTGATTAATGACTGCAAGCTTTTTAACGACGAAAAAATAGTGTTTTGTTTTAAGATAATGAGCGTTAAGTTGATAAATAATTAATGGTCTTAGACCCAAGATGTAACGGCCGGCACACTGTTTTTGATAAATTAATAAGGAGTGCTGTTTGTAATTTAGTTAGAAATTAATAGAGGGCGACGCGATGGGTTAATATTAATTCTTTTCGCTATGGCAAGACTCTAGTTATTGTCAGAAATTAGTAACTTAGTTTATATTATCATTCAATAAATTATTCGGTAGGTTGGTGTAGGTACTTATTGCATTTTTTTCAAACACTTACTTATATTTACCTAGGTACATCATGAATCCGTAAATTTATAGGTACTGCTGAATATTTTACCCCCTTATACATAAAAAAATATAACGTCTTATAGCTATAATATGTTTTGTCTTGTTTCGACACATGATATTTTGTGACAGGGAAAGAAGACAAAACATGTTATAGTTATAAAAAGTTTTATATTTTTATGAATGAGATGGTATGCCTTATAAGGTTTAAAGGGCTGAACATTACCTAGAACTAGAACTTAGCTAGGCAATTGGTTGTCGAATGTTAAGATGATACATAGATATATCACCGAATAATTGTAGATATAGGTATCTAAGTTAGTTTATAATAGATTTGGTCAGATTATTAATGACAGATTGAGAGCGATTGGAGATTGGAGATTTAATGCGGTGAAGAAATTCCAAAGTACAATGTGTATCGACTCGGGGAGCCTAGGGTATTGGGGGCCAGCCGCACCTTACTGTGACAATGATGGGGTCTGCACTTTACTGTCATGATATTAACATTATGTACTTACACATATTTTTGTAGAAGTTTTACCTATCGTCGGATCAGAATAGGATGAACATGTTCCTATGTGTTAGTTTGTATCTTTATGGTCTAATCTCATACATATTTATTTGATAGTTTACAAGAATACTAGACTTATTACAAACTCACGGTTCATTATAATTTTCTGACTTTCCAAAAATGGGCTCATATGAAAATTTAATACGAATCTAATTTAAGTAGAAAATTTTTACATTGGGATAGGTCTTGGATATTTTAATTCTTGGACATTTTGATAAATAAGATACCGTCACGCCTGTATTCCCGAAGCGTTAGGTTTGGGCAGAGGCATACTAATGTTCACTAGCACCATTGACCGGCACAAATGCCAAACTCCGAGCTGCTACTGAGAATTTCATAGAAAAACCCAATAACATTTTGCTCAACCTCAATCGAACCCAGGACCTCTAGCGTAGCAGTAGCACTTATGACAACTATACTAAAGAGGCAGTTTGATAAATAATCACAAATAATTAAAATCTCCATCAAAATACTAATAATACTGACAAACGACAAGGTCTATTATCAACAAAAATGGCGTCGGTGTCCGTCGGACCACGCACTGGGAAGACACGATAAACGGTCGCCGGGCAATTCAGCTCGTGCCTATTCTACAGGCGAATTCAATTAACTGTACAAGGCACGGGAGTAATAAATTCTCTAAACAATCAGAATTCGAGCCCTGGTAATATGTCCGTCCGGTTGCATACGCATTGCGGCCGTGGATATGTTTAATCAACGAATAAACACGATGTACCAGCGACGGTTCCGAGTCGACACATGTATCTATGTGCGCGCACCCTTTTTTCTGACCGTCCGTAAAAAGGTTTATGTGCCCATTGTTGTTGGAAAGATTACTTTTTGGCATTTATTCAGGGAGAGTTAATTAATGCGAATTACAAATGGCTGGTTATAGCTTCTGTACTTTTTTTACGCAATACCTATTCCCTGCTGTAAGTACGTAGTGGATAGCAGTCGTTATTAATATTTATTACGGCTTTTTTATTTATGTTTATTTTTTGTTATTTTGCGCAGTTTTTATAAATTTTCTTTTAAGTATGGTGTATGCTTTAAAAGTAGAGAGTCGTGGATATTCTATTAAAACAATTATTATATAATTCACTCAATAAACAAAAGTAGCTAATACGCAGCATTAGGAAGTTAGGTACAACGGGGTGCCGTGTTAATTATTGGGGTGGAGTCTAACCTAAAACGCATCTCCACAAAAACGAAATGCCTACATACCTATCTTAATAAACGTTACATGTCAGCAGTACATTACCACACACAGACCCCTTTATCTAGGTATATCTCCGTTAGTACATAGCATCAAATTGTAACAAAAGGATTATTCACGTAAGCGGATTAAAGCCGCTCTCCTAATTTATATCCGTGACTCGAACACCAACAAAGCGAGTTTCCTTGTTTTTCTAACGAAACTAATCCATTTTTAAAGTGCTTTCTATGGAAATGCGTATTGTGAACGATGTTAACACGTCGTCGACGGCGGCGCGGCGACGGCGCGGCGCGGGCGGTTGCGGCGGACGCGTGGCGGGCCATTGTTCTTGCGTGGCGAGGTCGCGAACCGCAGCCTCTCTTCATTACTTAACCAATCGATCCACGGAAAAACCTCCTTAGCCGCTTATTCAGGCTTAATTAACCTTTATACGAGTCGCACCCGAGACGCCGCCGCCGCGACAAGCGTATCGCTCCACCGATTCCGTTATCTGATCCATCGTAAAAATTAATTACGTACACATGTTCATAAATATCTAAACTGTTAGCATTTACGGCCAACGTTCGCCTGGACGGTTCACGCGAACGCTCACGCACCTACTGTTGCGCCCGCGTAATTAGTGAGCCGAGGCAAAAACTAAACATGTCAACCACTATTTTATTTAGTGTTACTTTTTGTTGTACTTCCTGCCGTGAGAGCGAGACGCCTGGGCGCTCTCCGTTATTCTAAAAATGCAAAATTGGCTCAAATTGCTTGTTATTAACGATGACAGATGTCTTGGCGCCAGCCCTCGTTTTGGTTAAGCTTGAAATACAACCTTGTACCCACTATTTTAGGGACCTGTTTGGAGTAGAGCAGGCTCTTAAATCTCGAGGCGACTGATCGGATGTGTTGATACTAGTGCTATGGATATGCAATTAGTGACACAAACTTTTGTTTTTTGTTGAAAGAAAGGAAAAATGAGATGTTTAGATATCGGAGGTATTATATCGTAGCAGTCAGACGTTGGGGACGATAAATGCTATGCTCAGCTAACGTGACATTAAAACGGAATTTACTTCTTATTATCACTTTCATTAAGATAAATATCAACGTGTGAACTTATTTTTATTTTTTATGAGCCCTATTATTACGAGTATTATATATACCTACTAGAGATTAGTGAGATCCTTCATTTTTACAAAACAAACATTGGTGCTGCTATCTAATAGGTACCTACGTAATTATTTCAGTCATGCTTCGTTGAACGTGAGATTAATAAGATGTATGTGCCTGTAATAAACAATAAACGAATATAATAAACATTTTGTTTTAATAAATAATCATTTGACAACAATAAACTTCATAAATATTAGGTCCTAATAAAAATAGTTACCTAATTTCTTTTATTTAGGATAGGTAAGCACAGGGGTAAAGCCCATAAATATTTTGTTACTAACATAGTTAGAAATTCAATTATGTACCTAATTACCTACTTACTAATGCTAGTAATGTAATAGATATTGGCTATTACCTACAAAACAAAATTATGTATTTACTAATTTGGACAAAGATCATCCAATACTTTAAGTAAGTAATCGGGTGATCTATGCCCAAATAAATTCTAAATAATACCTATTACTAAATATAAAAACAGCAATAAACTAATAGTATACGCTACGGGTGGTAAGGAGGTAGGTACCTATGCACCTAGATAGGTAGGTATTATTATAAAGTACAATCCAAATTAATCATTGAAAAGATTATACCTACCTAAATCGAAAGCGTTAATAAGCACGAGATATAAGTCTTTGTAGGAAATTCAATTAGTTATTATAAACAGCAAGCGTGTCGAACAAATCAGTGATGATTATTTTACTGAACTAAGTAGGTAGGTACTTAGGTACTATCACTGAAAGTCAAAAGTCACAGTATTTTTTTTTTATTTCAATTAGACCGTTATTACAAGTACCTAGATACTTTTGAATTGTCTAGAGACTACGTATAGAAGATGCTTTTCTATACGTGCTTCCAGAGGTCTTACATAGTGCTTTTTTATGTACCTAGGTAGTTAAGCATAGTCATTTCGTTCTTTGTTCATAAAGAAAATAACATAACATACATACCATTATTCCCGCCTTTATTCCCGGAAAGGTTAGGCAGAGTCGTAGGTAGATACTAATGTACCACTCACAGTTCGCCGATAAGTATGCTTAGGTCCCAGGTAATAGGGAGAGACCCTATTGCCATTCCATTGGCACAAATTCCAAATTCCGAGCTGCCACCGAGAATTTCATATAAAAACCCAATCAAACTTTGCTCTTACTGGGAATTGAACCCAGGAGCTCTAGCGTAACAGTCGCACTAAGAACCACTGGACTAATGAGGCAGTTTAGAAAAATAATACGTAATAAATTATTTAGCCCTCCGAAGTGTCTTTTGGTTAGTGGTGAACTTGAGGCTACAGCTACCCATATTAAAACCAACATAATCGAAACGTTGCTTCAAAGTTACACTGTGGCAGAAATTCACGAATCATCGGACGGCAAATAATTCGCGAAATATTTTCGGGTGCTAAAATAAGTCCTTGCACACAACCTATAACCGGAGCTGTTCAGTTACTTGGCATTTATCAATAAAAAATGCGAAAACTAGCTGTGTTACACGTTTTTTTTATTCATGTTCACAATACAGCACCTACTTTAACTTGGTCAAAAAGACCTTATAAAAACCAACCAAATATTTAATACCATTTTCTGCGAGACGATGCAGATGGCATAATAACAATGTTGTACCAGTTAATAATAAAGTAGGTACCTTAATAGATCGTTTATTGTACTTAGTAAGTAGTACCGACCACGAGGAACCGTATAACTACAGCAGTAAAACTGGCTGTGATTCCAGCTAGGCTGGTGACTAGTGAGACATCGGTCTTCCTTATTCGGACCACGGGAAATTCCACATGACCACAATGCAATTGATTTTTTATTGATGGAATGATAACGTTGGAGTATCTAATCAATAAGATGCACGTAGGTGTATCAATGACTTTATGGGTACTTGTACCTAGGTTAGTCAATTATATGGAATCTGAATTGTAAGTATCTATATAATATGTAGGTAAGTACCTACTCGGTTATTTAACAAATTTATTTAACGAATCAAACTAGTCATATCGTTGGTTTTTATATAATATTTTTCATAAACTACTTGTCAAAAATGTAAATGTGAGTAGTAAGTAGGCTAGTATAGATACGATTAAATCTATATTAACGTTTTATAACATTTTTGAGTATTTTATACCTATGACCTTATGCATTTATGCAAATGTTTTGCTGATCTGGTATTGTCGTGCGATGTGTCGTTTACCTCCCTAAATAATGGTTGAGCTACACGATGACTGATTTATGCGTGCCGTCAATTAGGACAGGTCCTACGCTTGCCCTACCTTGCATTCAAAGCTGCTACGGCTCTTTCTTCAAAATGCCTTTTCAGATATTGCCCTAAATCGTGACACTATATCTGAATATTATATCTGATAATAGGTAGATACTAAGTAATACTACTGTCTGAACTTTGAAAGAGACCATGATTCCCTGAGTTTGTTTCGGCATTTCTTCTCAGAGGTTGTCAATTAGAAAATGCCGCCATCTAGTTAAAAACATTTACTTGTAAAAGTGTCATCATTTCATTTACGCTTTTAAAATACTTTTTAACTACTTTTCTTAAATAATATAGGTAGAGGTTTTCATTTGAATTCAATAAAGTACCTACTTATTAAGGCACACAAAATGTTCATCGGAATCGAAAAGGAAAAGGACCTGTATACCAGAGATACCTATCAGGACCAGATAAATTAGAAATTGCTCTAAACAGGGTTATAATAACTAGCACTCAATAGAAGACACCGTTTATTGCAGCTTTTATTTGGTCCGTCCAGCGCAAAGGCGATAGATATCATTAAAAACACAAATATCATTTACTTACTTAAAAAGAAGAAACACACATACCTATAACACCCGAAAAAAAATATCTGGAAGTGCTTACCGTTAGTTAGAGAACCTTATATCATAAATATGGCATCTAAGAAACATTCAGTTTGAAGGAGCTCGGCTATAGACCTAACAGTCTTTTTAAAAATGTCATAATTCTATGAGCGTATTTAAGAACATGTTAAGAGTTTATATCCCAACTTAAAAGTAGGTACCTCCCTAATTATGCTATTGTAACGTAGCTTAGTAGTGTTAGTACATTTATTAATACCTTACAGTATTTGAGCGCCATGAAATTAACTTCACAAATGTATTAGGTAAGTTTGCTCTATATGTGAACTATGTAAATATTCTTTGAGAAATAAGTACCTACCTACTTAAATTATCTTTGGACCGAGAAATCTGGAGAAATCCCTTTACCAGTGTCCTGAATAACAAGGTGCTACACAGAAGTATGTTGTCCACGTCTCAATACAGAAAGTGAGAATTCGGGCTTGCACGACAGAAGATAAGCACTGCTTGATGCGCAGTTCTTGCAGAATGGATAAGTTTGTCCTGAACTGAGTCCACAAGATCCCAGGCTTTCTTTTCCTTTCTGACTGTTTTCGTGGTTTCGGTGACATTTCTGTTCTTCCATATCATTGTGAGTGTGTTCATAGCTAATATTGTGATTGCCACGACTGTAGGTACGATGTTTGATTTCGTCAGCGCAATCACCATTGTTCATGTCCATCAATGCTGCTTGGTTTAGGTATGATTGAATGACATAGCAATTCGCTATTTTTGTACTGGCAGGTTGTTATTAACGCGATCGACAATTTTATTATAACTTTGGTCTTACCGCACGCAAAATACGGGCTGTGTCGTGGAGTTGTGGAAAATAGCCTGCTGCACCATAGGTACCATACCATACTTTGGTTTCACTTAGTGTTTGATCTTCAGAACAATCTCAATTAATTCTAACCAAAACTATTTCATATGGATAATGCTGTTTATGAATAAGGTCGTGTCGTCCACATAATTATTATACCTACCTTCCTCAGTAGTATTTTTAAGTAAATTAGGCTATAAGAACCTACTTATAACTACATAATGGGGATAGGAGAAGTTAATTGAACCTATAAATGAAACGTAGAAAACAAACTGACATCCATTACTAACCAGCGAAGTAATTTTATTACAGTTTTTATGGGTTTCCCTGGATATCCACTAATTAAATCTTAATATATCGGCCCTGGCAGCTGTTATATTGATAACTTGGTACTAGGTATTAGGCAGATAATATTTTATGTCCTACGTGGTTCATTATCTTTAAAGTTACACAATCTGTCGGACAATTCGTAAGAGATTAGTAGGATATATATTATCCAGTCAAATTAATTACACATTCATTAGCATTTTTCATAGAAAAACTTTGTATACTTTAATAATAATAGATAGTAGACTAATCCTTAAGACATTTAAATGTTATTTTAAATAAAATTATCAACAATTTTAACTTATCAACTTGTTAGCAGTCTTGTCGTCGCGTCACTTCTAACTTTAAAATATAATAAACCGCCTATACTTATTACTAACTGACTAAACCCTCATGTTGCTAGAAAAATGTATTATAAGGGCTATTAAAAAGCATGCGACCCGCAGGGATGCCCGTTGTGAGCTGCTGGTAGCTAGCGACACATACATACGTAACTATATGACTTACTCCTATTATTAATGTGCGTTAGTCGGTCAAAGCTTCATCTCCAGTTTTCTTTATCGAGTTACGGAATAAGTATAAATCTGATTATCAATTGGCGTATTTGATCCGATCTGTTAAGTTCTGTACCCATGTACGGCTGTAGCCGCCACTCGAGATTGAAGAAAATTATTGAAGGTTAAGTTCAGTGGATGACATCAGAAGTATTAAAACACATTAATAATAGAAATAACTGGAATAAGATTTATTTTTACTTCGTACTACTCTACACTACTATCAGCATCAAGTAACCTACCGGATTCCTCGGTGACTTTCCTTCTGACTGTGGCCCTACATACCTACGCTTGTATCTAGCCTAGGGCACCTACCTACGTAGGTACCTATTAGACCCAAGCGTAGACTAGTCGATGAATCTAAGTTATCAGGCGAATTAAGTTGCATAAAAAATAATGACCTACCTACTAAAGTTTTAATGTTTCAACCATCGCGGAATTTAGGCACAGTCTGAACTGAATAGTACCTATCTATTTACTTACTCATTTTCTATTAGGTAATACCTAGGTAGGTATCTACACTTATTAACCGACTTAAAAAAAAAGGAGGAGGTTCTCAATTCGGCTGTATTTTTTTTATATCACTCAAGGTCTTTAATTTTCTAATCTTAACAAATAACCGTACATATTCGTGTCATACCTAAACGCTTTTGGGTCAGAAAGCTTTTCGCTTACTTTTCGACCTACAGAGGTCACGGTTTTGTTGTTTTTAGATATTTAGGTAGTTACATACATAATATAGATAATCAACCCATTACATTGTCCCAAAGCACGGGTCTCCTCTCAGAATGAGAGGAATTACATTATCATCCACCACACCCGCCTAATGCGGGTTGGCAGTCTTCAAAAGCCGTCGAGAAAATCTCTCAGACATGCAGGTTTCCTCACGATGTTTTGCTTCACCGTTTAAGCGCCTAATAATTAACTATTAATAACTACGCATGTGACTTCGAAAAGTCAGAGGTGCGTGACTTGGAATCGTAGGTACTTGGAGTCGAATGGACTAATTTAGGTACAAGAAAGTAAAAAATTTGAAAAAAGAAAATTAAGATGTACCTACCTAGTTTTTTTTATTCTTGATAGGCTTATATACGCTTGATCGCGAGTTCGCGGTACTGAGAACAGTAGATATAAAATAGAAATGTCAAGAATTTTTTTCCAGTCTTTAATCTATCTGAAAACATTGTATAAAATAGGATTTAAATTCATATATATGTCATAGCATTAATATTTCCTACATTTCTAAGTTACGCAGTGTTTATTATGGTTGGTTCTCGTCTTGAATAGCGCCACCTGTGCGGCGACCTCTAAATCACTTCAGAACGTCTCCCACGAAACCCACCCCTAAGTATTTCAGTTAGTACCGTTGTATTCCGTAATTTTCTTTCAGTAAGTTAGTAAATATAGTATGTAGTTTTGTCGTTATGTCGCACGGTTTTCTGAGCTCTACGTACCATAGGCAGAGAGTAGATATCTAACGGAGGCAGGTATCTATGGTGGATTAAACAAAATCCTTAGTCTTATGATTGTCTACCGTTGACTTTTGACAGGTGTAGGTATGTTAGTAGGTACTACACAAGTGGGTAGGTACTTATATAGATATGTGATTGTAGGTACATTATTGGGTACCTACCTTATAAGGTTTATATTTAAAGTCTTTTAATTTAGGTAAGTACATACTACCTACATGGTGTAAAAAGAGAGAAGAGAGAGAGGAGAGGAAAGTAATACCTATGTATTTATTTAAAGATATAAATACCTACCTACACACCTATAACTCTCCTGTCCTCAGTGAGATGAGATTATGGTGGTAATGATGGCATTTTTCTCAAAATACTAGGTAGGTACCCACCTGTCAAGAATTTTCAGGTATATACATAAATATCTATCTAGGTACCAAGTATCTAAGTAAGTAGGTGCCTAAATCTAAATAAGTATTTCCTGATTTCTTAATTTGAAGTGTTACCTAATTTAGTCATTTAACAAGTCATCACACTACGTCACGATAATTGGCTCCATTTTCAACCGACTTCAAAAAGGAGGAGGTTTTCAATTCGACTGTATTTTTTATTCTAGGGAAAAAAGTAGCACCTAAAGATATTTTAAGATTCAAGTTGCATTTTGCAAATGAAAATATTTCACTAACATTCATCTCTTAGGTAGCTTACTTCAATACTTTTTAGTAGTTATTAACGTATTATTAATTGTAAATGGAAGTTTAACACCATGTAGGTACTTAGAATTGTAGAATTCATAGGAACTCTACAGTTACAATACTCAAAATAATAAAACTCTACAATAATTAGGTGTGGGTACCCTTTTACATTCTTAAAGTAGGATTCGAGATAAGCTTTTCCCAATATCGACATAGGTGGTAGTCTATAAAGTCGATTCTTGACTCTACGTCCGTGTCGCCTTGTTCGTAAATCTGACGAGGTGAAACAACTTGTCCTCGGCCGAGCCATTTTTTGCCACTAGAGATTTGTTTGCCCGCCGTACAGGGCTGGCGGACTGTCTCGACGGAAACCCATAAACATGATCAAGTCGGCCCGACTCTGCCGCTTTTTTCCAGCGCCCCACCCGGACGTGGGCGGCAAAGAATGTGTGGGCGGTTTCATCTAATGGAGGGGATAACAAAAGCCAATAAGGTGCTGCGTTTCCGTCCAGTATTTCGAAAAGGACAGAAAATAGAGACTGCGGTTGGCGGTCGATATGTAGGGCCGCCCCCAAGGCGGGGCCTAATTAGCCGTCTCCTACGGCGGAGGGGCGTCAGGCGTCGTACGCGCGCCAGTCGGTGTTGAGCCTCGATCGCGTAAAGAAGGTATAGGCCGGTCGCACACGAGCAAGAGGGCCCGGCATGCGAAGCGCGCGCGCACCGGCCCGCTGACGCGCAGGAATGGCAGCGCGCCGCGCAGTCGCCGCGCACACAACTAACTGTGATACAATATATTAACTTAATTTCTTACTAGCAGTAGTAGAAATAATTATAGGTAACTAATACGTCCGTGCTATAGACTTCGAGAGACAGTGTTTAGTGTGAAACCGCCCATATGATCGTCCCGATGGCAGCGTATGCGCAATTTGGCTATTCATACCCGCCCGCCTCGCAGGTTAGTGAACAATTACGTAGTGTCCTTTGTCCAGACACCTGCATGTGTATTCGAGGCTAAACTGTTTGCACAGTAGGTATATCTACATGTCTAGTTCGTACAAGAATGCTTACATTCAATATAGTGAGATATCTACCCCTTAAATTAAGGGAATGACTGAAACAGCAATGATTCTTTAATATTAGGCGCGCTTAAGTAAGTATCAAATAGATAAATGTGGATTAGTACTTGAGAGCTAATAAAATATGTAATTAATTAATGGACGTTTGTTTGATTTTGTTATGTAATATAACTACCTAGGTTATCTTCTTCAGAAATATAGATAGATAACATTTTTGGAGTGTTGAACATTGCCAGGATTATTGCATTTTGGTGTTAAGGAGGACCTAGGTTACCTGACTATAATTACATTTACCTACCTAATAATTAGCTCAATATGAACATTAGGTATAAAACTGTGGGTAGGCATAGGTATCTATTTAAATATAAAAGTTGTTTATGATTTATACGTGCAATGCTCTGTGTAAGTAATTAAATAAATTCAGTAAATCCAATTTTATATGGTTTAATTAAATTGATATGCCGTTAAATAAACTAGGATCGCTTCATATTGAGCATATTTTAATTTAAAATTCATATAAACTGTTTAATATACTTAGGTATATTCAAAATAAACAATCTAAAGAAAGCAAGATTTAGGCCTACCCGTATCTAAGTTTGGTTAGACTGTAATGTAAGCAAGTACCTATTTGTTCGTTGATACCTAGGCAGGTACCTACTTATCGTCGAAACTACATTCAAATGAAACTCTTATCATCAAAAATGCTAATTAGGTAGCTACCTATAGGTAGGTAGTATGTAGCCAGGTATAATTAATTGTTCAATAAAATAATATAAATTAGTTCCATAGACTAATAAATGTGTTAACGTACCTACACACGGATCGACTTAAAAACGGCCAGGCCTAAACTAAAGTAAAAATAATAATAGAAACCGAAAAAATATCTCTAAATCTACCTATTGATCTTTGGTATCTACACAACGAAACTTGAGACTACTACTTAATCCCCCAACTTAACTAAATGAAACTTTAACTTACGTAATCTTTCTAAAGAAATTAATTGCCGCTTACTTTGTGGGTTTACCTCGTTATTATAGTATTATATTTACGTATTTTGTCTCAACAATTTATTGCATTAACCTTTATACAATAAGCATCTAATAAAGCGATTCTTTCCCTGTTCTGTTAAATAGGATACCTACTAGAATACTGCATGTAGTAGTACCGACCTACTAGGTATGTACATAATTACATACCTAATAGGTACCTATTTACTATCGTAATCCAAACTTCAATTTAGTCTTCAGTGGTACTTACCTCATGTACCTACAAGTACTTATTTCATGACTTTTTTCTTATTCCTATTGATTGAACTTCCCTAACTGAACGTGATTTTCTTTCTTTTTTAGCATCTCACAGCTGGTCAGTGGCCTTCGGCCAGGTACCTAACCCTAAATTATTAGGTTTGATCATTCAATCAACCAACTAGCTATCTATATGAACAGTAGTTCATAAGCAATAGGTATCTACTTCTACTACTTATGTACCTAAATAAACTCCCAGCTAAATCAGTCGAGCCGTTCTCAAGTGATGATTATATATAGGTATTGTAATGCGGTAATTATTATTATTATTTGCGATATAAGTAGATTTCATTAAATTAAATTAAGTGTATTATACATATACATATATAGTTAATTAGCACGCGCTTAAACGGTGAAGGAAAACATCGTGAGGAAACCTGCATGCCTAAGAGATTTTTTCGATGGCCTGTGAAGTCTGCCAACCCGCACTAGGCCAGCGTGGTGGACTAAACCTAATCCCTCTCATCGTGAGAGGAGACCCGTGCCCAGCAGTGGGACAGTATAATGGGTTGATTATGTATATATATATATATATATATATATATATATATATATATATAGGTAGGTAGGTGGACTTAATAAACATAACGACCGCGCAGGCTTATAAACTAGAATAAAAAAACGTCAAAAATTAAATAGTCAAGTGAGAGATAATTGGTTGTCCTAATAATAGTTCATGAATATTACTAGCCAATAAATAAGACACGTTACGTTATTATCTTCTGACATTTTCATCACCTGTTATAAGCCGTCGGACGGTAGCTCTTAAGTAGGTACTCAGCAAGAGTAGGCGCAATTAAAAGAGTATTTTAAAAGAATATAATCCGTAAAATTAAATGGAGAACGTGTTGATTGTGTTTTAATTTCTAAAGTCAACTGAACGGAAAACAATTAAATGGACGGGTCACTTTGAAGATACTCATTGTGATAATGTAGAGCTAAGAGAAACTACATATACCTACTTGTGTAATAAGCCAACATGCCATTCTGTTGCTTACACAGTTACTACTGGTATTATTACTTTTAATATGATTAAATGTTAAAGCAAATCGAATGTTTATTTTTCTGTTCATGTTATTTTTCATGTGTTACGACTGCTAACATATTTATTTTTTATAACAATGTAACTGCAGCCATAGATTCAGATAAATAGCAGAGTTTTAGTATCTATGTATTATTAGATGATAATAACAGATCTTTCTTAAGGTATTCAGATCATGTAACTATATCTTCTTATAGGTATGTTTAGTAGGTAGACAGATCGACAGAATACCTTTTCTTTATAGCACAACAAAAACTAACCATAAGTAGGTACTTGCTTGCTTGTAGAATGTTACTATCTGTTAGATTGTTCAATTAGATACTTTAATATCTAACATTTGTTAAGTACTTTCGGGAAATGACATCCCGTTATGATAAAATAGCGGGATAAATTTCTATTTAAAATATTGATTGAATATTTTGATTCTAGCAAAATAATAGGTAAGTAAGCAAGTATCTAAGTACTGAAACGCCTTCGATATTGTTTTATTCGTATTTAAGTTTTTTGTTAGCATAGTTATGTAATACCTAGTTGGTATATAATACATAGGCACATACAATAGAGAACCTGGAAACAAAAATTTCAGCAGTTACTTACCAATTAAGTACCTAGGTAAGTAATCGTTTTTAGTTTTTACATAGGCACCTAAACAGATATCTACGGTATCTACCTATTATCTATTGAGTTTAAGTTAAGTTTAAAGAACCGGACACAAAATAGCCCTTGTGTCAAATAAATATATATATATATTTATTTTATATACTTAAACTGTTATTTTGGCACCCGAAATGAAAATCTAAAGATACCTAAACCTCTTGAACATTATTCAAATCGGAGGGCGTACCTACCTGGAAGAGAGTAGCATAGAATCGTGGTTGGATGGCTTGAACTGAGGGAGGCGTAGGTATATCCAGCAGTGGGTGAAGTCAGGCTGTGGATGATAACGATGATGAGATCTCTTGATTTTTTTGGCAACCATAGTATTATATTTTTGTTTTATGCAACCACCAAACTAAATTATTATCTAATTTCAAAGAAATCACACCATAATCTCTTCTTAAGATAATTCTATTGTACATACTGATACGTTTAAATGCATAATGTATGTAGGTAATACCTTAAGTAGGTCTACGTATCTGCAGCATATCTAAAGCGGCACATAATAAAAGGAAATATGGCTAATCTTATATTTGTAACAAAAGTATTAATCCGTAAAGTATAAATGTAAAAAACAAGTTATCGCTACAGGAATTTTTGGGTATCAGTGTAATGAACGATCTTTATCAGTTTGTACTGAAAAGCAATAAAATCTAAAAAGAAAAAAATAATCAGTTTTAAGTAAAAATAACTGTAAAATAAATTGGATGACATTTTCATTAGGCTATGAAATATAGATAGGAACCCGGAAATTTTAAAAAGATTATTTGGATCCGACTTTTGAATGGTATTTAGTAGTAAGTAGATAACTACGTGGAATAATCATGCAGAAATTAATACCTATGTTCTAAATTCCGTCCGAGTAGTGCTATTTTTTTATTTTTATGGATTTTTTCAAACTTTCAATAGCAGCTCGGAGATTTATTTGTGCCCAGGTAATGGCAGTGGGCCCGCCCTCTATGAGGTAAATCAATCCTTAACATAACGGTGGTGGAATGTGTGTGTACAAAAGCACACTTTTGCCTAAATCTTCCCTGTTTATTACATTATGAACTGATAATTACATTACCTACGGTTATAGTTAAGTAAGTACGAGTAGGTATGTAGAGAAATTCATAACTTTGTCTTGAGATAACGTTATATCATACCATATTTCATGGCAGCCAAAATGTATAGGGTTATAGGTAATATAAGTATTTCATACACTTTGACTATTATATAATTATAATAGTCAAAGTGTATTGAATTTTTTTCTTAGTTTTTTAGTAACTTGTATTAATATACAAGTTACTAAAAAACTAAGAAAAAAATTCAAAAAGAGAGCGTTTCCATTTTCCGTTGCATTAAAGTACCTACCTACTTCTATGTAGTGTAGTGTACTTTCACAACGTTATCTTTTTTAATGCATGTCAACAGGCACTTGCTAATAACCTGAGTTTTTACCTGTAGATTACTGACAAGATTGCATCTATAGCACAATCGATTATTGAAGAATATTATGCAGGTATCGTTTGTAATGTCAGCATGAAGTAATTTGTTTCTTCTGGATTTTTATTTAAATCTCGGAGTGTACCTAGGAAGTTAGTCGCTTTAGAGATTGTAGGTACTCTCTCTAGGATGCCCTTTGAACATTTATTATTAGTTCTTCAGTAAGTAGAGTTATCCTAGTACTTATTCTAGTCGGGATAGATAGTTTTGTGCAGTCGACCTTATATTTAAACGTCTTCCCAACTTAAATATATTTTTGTATGTATCTAGGTATCTACTTGGACATGGGAATCATTAAGGTTTGCCAGTGAGGGGATAGGTAGGTAGATAGCTATCTTGAATTTGAGATGGATATTTACCATTATTATCTACCAGTTTTACTTAATATAAAAAATACTGCACTGACACATTAAGATATGATCTATCTACATTATGTTTAATAAATGGAGACTTTCTCCTACGGACCCTAATTATCAATGGCTTAACTTCTTTGTTAGTTAGGGTAAGTACCTTAACTAACAAAGAAGTTAAGCCCTACTTAAAATTATAAATAGATATCATAATCGTAAAATAGTATAGGTACCTAATCTGAGATCGTAGATTGACAGACATATTGACGATGACGTAAGTAAATGGAAATTGTAAAATATTAAACTAATAATTAATTACAACAATCCCAAAAAGGTGGTGACTTCGATCACCTAAATAGATAGGATTAAAAGCTATTAACATCTGTTCCGATATACAAAGGAATATCGCCTTTAGGTTTGATGTAATATTGTCTACAACGTCGTGAAGTTTATTTAATATGATTGTAGAGCAAATGTTTTGCTGTGTTTTTGTAACGAGACGTTAATATTTGACACCCGCATGAACGTGTAGAAAAAAATTAAATGTACGAGTAGAAAAAGGTTCCGTAGTTCTTTCTACTTAATGATTACATATTTTTATTATAATTGACAAAGTGCACGTACGTATAGGTACCTATTACTATTTTTTATTTAACATGAAAACCTTTATTGTAATTTTTGGGATAAATTATTCCAAAAAATATATTGAGAATATTGAGATGGTTACCTATGTATTGATTCGCATTTTGTTTACAGCATCTACCTAAGATACTGTAGAAAAATATTCTTTCAAAAACTATAAAAAGCGTATTAAAAATAAACTAGCTACCTATATGAAGATTCTTTCTACAAATTAAAAAACTAACCAATTGACGAAAGGAAAAACAACAAAAGCTCAACAATAAAAAGTTCCAATTGTGAATAGATGACTCGGTGACAGATGAATGGCCGGACGGGTTGATAAACGAGTAATCCCATACGAGGTTCCGTTGTTATCTTTACGGGACTCCAAATAATATCAAGATGGCGCCTCTGTGAACAAATAAGATCTGATAATGTTTTAGGAGCAGGTAAACTTGACCCTTGCGTTAAATTTTGACTTTTTATTCCCCACACATTTAGAAAAAAGTCACCCTAATAAAATTTCAATTTTAAGTGTTACGTATTTAGCGCTTTACATGTTCTGTATGAGACTCGGGTCTTAACTCTCCACGGGCGATGGATTAAAAATAAGTACTTACCTAATCCGTTTATCGTTGAGGGCGATCTGTTTGCCAGTCAGCTGTTCATGCGTTTTTCTATTGCGATCAAACGATTGCCACTTCACACGACTTTTAAGTAAGTAAATAGTAGATATATTTAATTGTTTTTTCTGCTACTAGTTAATCTGGTAAGTTGTGTGTGCATGTGTGCTGTTCTATTTTTGTAAATCAGAACAATATGAGCTGCCTAGAATGCCCGAAGCCATATAAGTAAGTTAGTAAAACAGCAACAAAGTAACGCCTATCTAAGTAGTTAGTTGGTAGGCAATACTATAGATTTCTTTTTAAGTATTTAATTAGTCGCTTGCATATGAGCCGATGTGGTAATAAAATACTATCCTTACTAATTATAATAATACTTACTTATGGAAAATGCATTTATTTTCAGGCAAGTCGACAAGAAATCTACGTACACTGAACAAGGTTACGACAATTTATTGGAGATACGAACTAAATCTTTGAATTAAAATCAGTTAATTTTCTGTAAATTAAGTACAGATTTGTTCGCAGGTAGAAAACACCAATGGGCCAGTTTGTGTCGTTCGTCACGAGAACAGAAAGGCACATGTGCATTCCCCACAACAATTTTCCGTCTAATTGACCGAATGCAATTGAGCATTCAAGTTGATTCGATAGCAGTTAATAGTTAATAGCCTTCTGATACGGGTCCCTTGCTAGAAAATCAAACAAACTTGAAAGAAAATTGCATTGGGTAACCTGCCGTTTGTAAACACTTTAGCTTTTTAAAACACGTTCAGATTTCTACATTTGTTTTTATCCTTTATGATCCCTTCCTTTAATTAAATTTCTGCTTTTTCATTTATTTAAATTAGGTAAATGACAACTACTCTAGTAACTCAATTATGCTGAGGGATGTTTCAGAACCAAAAAATAGGCAATTTTAATTAAGGACTTAATTGCTATTTTTACGACCCCAAAAAGCATTTAAAAATTATATTAAGAAAGTCTAAAATATAATAAATGGCATGCATGACTTATGAAAAAAATCTTTGTAAGTCACCCTCTTTCATTCAATTAATTTAGGTTTATAAAAAATCAACGTAATAAGGTACTGTAGAGTACAAATTTCAGAATGACGACATTAATATACTGTTGAAATAGAGTTTTTAAATTACTCTTCTTTCGTTCATCCTTTGTATGGAAATTAAGGCTAGGATACAATGGCGTCACCAATTATTTGGTGAGCTATAGCAAGTTTTAAAAAACAATATCGAAAATAAAAGACGTGGTTCTTTGTGATTATTAAATTAAAAATATATGATATGCCTACAGTGTTTTTTTAAGGAACTTATGTAAGGTGGTATCTATTTAAGAGGTATAAGTTATAGCTTATTTTTTAACTTAATTGAAGATATATTCCAATTCCAATTTGTTTTATGATTATCAGAAACAGAAACCTAGCCGTAAATGAGTAGGGGACACGTAATAAACTCTACACCAAAATCTACATTAATAAAGAATACATTAGTTATATCTATCTGAATACAAAAATATTGAACTACCTCCAGCCTAAATATTTATGTAATTATATTTTCGAAAGGTCAAATCTTTATGGGCAATATAAACGACTAAAACTGCTATAACGTACCTAATAATTATGTAAACGACAAATGAATATCGTTATAAAGGTTTCGTACTAGTATCTAGCATTCTGAGGAAACATTATACCTATCTAGTTCAAACAAATCATACAAACAAAGTCAAAAGGATTAAAAATTTCATTTGTTGGAAGTTATTATAGCTGATGATTGGCGCTTTTTGGGAGAGGCCTAATTTCAGCAGTGGACGATAATAGGCTGATATGATGATGATGATGAAGTTATTTTCAATAATCTGTACATAATTATCTGGTCACAGTTTTGACATATCAAAATAATAGAATTAACCTAAGAACGGGCTTAGAATATACTAAATGCAACCCAAAAGGCATTATAAAATGTCAATAAACATACTAATATCTACAAGGAAGAATTCAGTGAAAAAGTAGTCTCCGTATCCATAGGTACTATATACTAGGCAAATTTACATTTCTATCAAATGTTGCCACTAACTGGTGATGCACACTAGCCTAACACATTTTATACATACTCATACCTAAATTGTACCTGTACCGTTATACCGTGACATAACTACGGTTGTGAGCTAAAAGTCGATCGCTTAGCCATGCACTACGACAAACGTGAAGTCAAATACATACATACATACACTGGAAACACATAACCCGCCTTTGGTGCAGTCGGGTAAATATTGTAACTGATTGAAGTGACGGGCAACGGTGCTAAGAGCGTTTTAGACGGATCGATAACAGTATCATGCATTTTATCAACATGAATCTGGAGATATGGATATAAAAATATAACTATTACGAATACAATACGTGTTTTATCTATGAATATTCGCTCTGGTATCGTTAAGGAAAACCAAATATCCTGCTTCATTACTTTTGTGGTCTAAGAACGCCTTGCTATGCTAGAGGTCGAGGTTCGAGTCCCCATGTTGGGCAGTGTTATTGAGTTTTTCTACAAAATTCTCAGTAACAGCTCGGAGTTTAGATTTGTGCCCGGTTAATGGCAATGGTTAATTGGCTCGCTTCAGGTTGTGGGACGTAAGCATCGGTAATTCGTGGGTGTACCTACATTATTAATTTAGTACACCTCTACCTAACCCATTGGGATATACAGGTGTTATGGTAAATGATGTCAAACAGCCTCCATATTTCGATGGTGTAAAAATAAGTGCTTACTCGACCCACGATTATTACAAAAAGTTATTCAGTTTTTCGATAGAAATTATATAGATAAGTAGGTTTTTTCTTCGATTGAATTCCGAAGTCACATATTAGCATAATAATAAGCTTAATCCAAAAACCAGTTACTCTTTGTGTCTTTAAACGTGCGTACCTCTTAGTTCGTTTTACGATAAATAAGTAGTTAGGCACTTATCTTGTTTTTCTTTTACAACCTGTAACAGACTAAGCGGAAGACCTGAAAGTAGTTTGTTCAGAATCGAGTACTGAATCTATTACAGTGGTTTTTAATATACTTAATTTTTTCCGTAAAGATAATTAGTCAGGACATACGCCGATCTTATTGACGAAATCCTTCAAAAAGGTCAGGTGCGTAGCACTCGCAACCGGCGTGTATGTATGAGAAGATATATGAATGTTGAAGAAGCAAAAGAAGTATGCAAGAATCGAATGGGAGAAAGGCGTGAGTGTACCTATGTATAATTAGTCAGTGGGTCGAGTCATAGAAAACTGAAACATATTTGCACAAATTACTATTGGGTGCGTGGGCGCGCCGATTTCGTAGTGCTTATGGGTACGACTCTAGTACGACCATAAGTGTTGCGTTTAGCTGGTATAACAAATTTCTTGAAACAATTTAGCTTACGTGTCTCAAAATGACTATAGGGTTTCCTTATATATTATTATTTATATATACTCTTATAATTATGACTCGATACTAATGTTTGAAGTCTTGCGCTTATTCAATTACACGTTGTATAGTTGGTACATATTTTTTATATCCTCCTATTTTTTCATAAGCTTTTCAGCTATCATAACAACACTAACGATTGACAACTGGGACTGCTGGCTTTACATTCTCGTAAAGTCATGGAGGGTTCATCCACCCGTGGTCTTTAAAAACCAACTTCAAAATAAACAAGGTTATCATGATTCCTAGGTATAACGGGGAACTGCTTTATTAGCCTAGTGAGCTCAGGCCCACTAGGATAATAAAGCCTACCTAGCCTAGTCTAACCTGAGCTCCTAGGTTCGATTCCCAGGTCGAGCTAGGTAAATATTTGTGTCCGGTTAATGGCAATAGGCTCGCCCCCCATTTGGGCCTAAACATACCGGCGAACTGTGGGTGTACATTACTAGTTTCTGCCCGTGACTTCGTCCGCGTAGACTTCAGAGCATTCCTTGTGCAAAAAAAATGTATACGAGCCTTATTCGGTATAAAACAAAGAGACAGTTGTAAAGAATATTTTTAAAGACATGACATACTATCATTAGCCAATCTATATTATATATTTATATAAGAAATTTGTGTTTTTGTGCGTAAACATCCACATTTATTTTGTAAGCATAACGATACTGTGACTAGGCCAGGGAGACACATTCACAAACTGCTAATACCTAAGCAAAGAATTAATGTATTTAGTCAGAATGTACACAGCATGGTGATACGTTTTTATTATAAATTACCAAAAACGTTTATGGAAATTAATGCTGTAAATGTTTTTACATGTTATTGGACAAATGTTATTACAGCGTAAAAGACTTCTTGAACGATAAAACATTGTGACCATTTTCTAATGCATGCAATATTAATAATTATGATAGATTTTGAATTTATTGATAAATTTAAGTATCAATATTTGTACGCTAGATAATGGTAGAGTATGGCTAGCACCTGAAATGAAAACACCTGCATCTTTGCATATCCATATTCTGACAAATAAATGTTCCTTTCTTTCTTTTTTTCTTTCAGAGCTTATGTACTGTTTCAGACTAATCTACCTCTGTGCCAAATTTCATCCATATCCGATAAGCCATTAAAGTTTTGCATTTATAATATTAAGTAGTATGGATGTACGGAGAGGCGTTTCTTCCATGTTATTCAAGCATTCGAGCTACTTCATAATTAAAGATCATTGCAGTTTTTACACTCAATCCAAGTTTGGCAATTCTATGTGGTTGTTATAATATGGTCATTTATTTGACACCTCATATCATGTTTTATGCAAACAAATCCTCATTTAGTTCATTTTAATAAGCAGTTTGTCCCATAATAGAGCTACGTAAAACAGTTTTTCACTTTTTTGTTGGCGATGAATGCGGTATTGAATAATTTATATGTAATGACTGACTTCATACATGGAATATACAACAAGAGCTACATATTTTTTTTCTATTTATACTTACCTACTTAAAATACAGATGGAACAAATTGCTAATTGTTTAAGACAATCCTTGCATACATTCTTGTTTATATGCTGGCAATTAATCATAGTATAAATTATGGAGCTTTAGGTCAACGTTGAGTTTTTATGATTAATAGAGGAATGTAATAAAGTTCTACAGGGAAAGATAGGCACTTTTTTATTTGGTCGCTCGATAGCGGAACGCTTTCATATTGTATAAATTTGTCGTGACTACCATCCAATCACAACAACATAATAAAAACCTAGTAGGGATCACACACAAGCCGCTTGCGGTGAAATGATAATCATTAATCCACTGGAATTTTGTGCGAACGCCAACGTTGTGCGTAAAGTGGATCCATTTATTTGGAAATCCGGTGGGAGGTCACGGCAAACGTCCACAATAAAAGCCGGGTCCGGTAGCACAGTTTAATTGAGTCCTCCGACCTCATAATCCTCGCCTCTCGCCCCACCCGCTAAATGTTATTTATAAGCGAGACTCCAAACAGCCGCCGGCCGCCGCACCTACGTCGTGTATAAATTTTAGCCTATTGCACCCTATACTGGCCGCCAGCCACTGGCGTGTTTCAGCATCGCGTCATTACTTTTACTGTTTTTCTTCGCGCTCACTCTAAGCTGGTAATTAATTTGCAGCGATTATTGCTATTGCCTTTACGCTTGTTATTAAACTTGTCGATAATTTAAGATGGAACACGAATCTCAAATTGCGGCGTCGCGGCCGATTGCCCTTTCGCATACGCTTAGATTGTGTTTTGTCGGGAATAATTACTCGACGCGTTTCCATTCGATTTGTTAGCGATGTACGGTGCGCACAACGAACACCCGCGTCTCCATATCCGTGTGAGTTGCAAACCTTTTTCATAAAATGTTACTTACGTTGGAAATTGCATATAATTTTTTTTTAATTCGCTATGCAGGTAATCTACATACATTTTTTTCCCCAAAATTTTCATAGCTAATTCTTGTTGGAGAATGAGAGAGGTTACTTATCTTTAAATAGGTATATTCATTAATAAATTAATATTATAGTCGCGTTCGCGAGCCCACCGACTTGAAGTTATTTCGTACTTAAAGGTTAATTTGTGCAAAACTATTTTGTTCAGTAATTGCTGCCTGCTATAAAATATCTAATTACAGACCTGATAATATTTATTTTTGTAACAAATTACCTAGGCCATATTAATATTTGGCTATTAATCGTGGTGTTATCGCAATTTCATCAGGTGGACGGGCAATTAAACGAAATACCTACCTAGCAGATGACATTTTTATCCGTTACTTTAAGTTGTAAAGTAACATTAACATACTTTTACGCTCTGTCGGCTTCGAACGTTGCAGAATTAATGCCCAATGGACGCCGATTGAACATGTGGCGAGTCCATTGCTCGCATGGCAAGAGCCATAAATGAAGTATCCGCTGAGTATTAACTACTGGGAATTTGGCCATCGGAATTATCGGCGCAATCCGCTTGACGATAATTGAATGGAAGCGCGTTAAATAACCATTAATTGTTGTCGCGAGCGCGATTGATATTTATCGCCGGTGCGATCTGTGGGCCCCAAGGTGCGGCCGGTGCATCTCTAATGGCGGCGCGCACACGTCCGCGCGTGTGTCACAGCCAACGCGTCATTTCGTCGTGTTTCGATCGCCACGCACGCCGCGAACTCGTTTTTCGTGACAACGTGCGTCACGCACACACCTCATTTCAATTTTACTACAAGAATCGAGCAATTTATCGCGCCATAGCAATATCGTTTTCGCGAACGCTTCATAATATTCAGACTAAGTACCTATACTTCCCTCGACATTCCGACGCCTAGTGTGACACTAGACATTAATACCCACATGACATATTGTATATTACAATGTAGACACATTATACCACGCTATGCTCTGCACAGCGCACCGAGCTCTGGTACATAATAATATTATGTCAGTGCAGTGTAATGTAAGTACACTCGACGACACATTATCATGATGTAGAAAGGTGTTTATGCTTTAAAATAAGAGGGCATTCTTGAACGACTATTATTTTTAGAATTTGCTCTGCTTGTGGGTGCTACATACTAGCAGATATACAATATGAATATGTGAGTACATACTCTTAAGTTGAAAAGAAAGTGATTTTTGCGCTCGAATGTACTTAGGCAGACGGACGCTCAGTGTGAGACAATTTTTCCGCCGCACCGCTGCAAAGCGCCACATAATATTTCCAAGGAATGGCGCTTGAAGATTTATGTTTATGATACGCATAATAGTGGCGTCAATTGAAAGCTAGCGGCGAAGGAGACGACCCCTTTTGTGTTCCGTCTCGATGCGTGGATGTTTTGTGATGTCTCCACCCATTACAGCGATATTTAAATAGCGCTTAAGGGCTATTATGAGTGACCATTCAGAAAAAAATATGCTTCGAAACCTTATGGTTAAAAGATGCTACTGAGGTTACGCTTTACGAGCGGGTATGAGCTGAAGATTTTATAGTTACATGTAAGCGTAATATTTGATAGGTAGATAATTATGATGTTAGATGCGTATGGAGAGGAGAAAGTAATTCATATTCGAGAAGTGACTGTCAAAAATGAGAAAATTTATTATTTAATGGTTCCACAGCACCGAGTGGTCAGGTGGAGTGAGCACGCATGGAGTGCGCCCCCGCACTCCCCGCAAAAGGCCCTCGCACGCCCTCTCTCAAATTAAAATAAGACTCCCGTTCGTCAAGCGACTCAAAAGAAAAACAAGAGTGGCGTTTACAGCCCAATCATTATAATGATCGGTTATCGATTTGCTGTATAGCGTGTTTTTCTAAAGGACCAAAATTTTGTGCGTCCGATTACGCGCCCCTGCACCGCCCGCCGGCTATTCCGTAATCTATTCCTACCGTCGTCACGATATCGTCGACTTATCTTCGTCGTTCACTCTTATAATTTTGGAAAATTCATATAATAACATCTGATAACAATCTAATTATTATAATGTCCTCTTTAACATATCCCGTTGGTCGGGGCGAAATTGGAACGAGAGACGGACCTTAGGGACCAGATAATGCCTCAGCTAATGTAATGGAAATTATAAGATCATCTTTATGCCTATTAACTGTGCTTTTAAATAAACACATTACTTCGACTCGAACGACGAGCGAGTTTATGGTGGCGCATTCCGTGTGAACCATGCTTTACTTATATTCAAATTCACAGTCTGCACAGGTAGCTAATGTTTTTCAATTAAATTTGAAAATGATGTACTTAGACAGTTATTAGCCATCCATGATGTAATTGGATTATGAATGTTTGTATATCTTCTTATATTAAAGTTAGATATTTCTATAAGTAGGTACCTACTGGCTAAATTTAATATTTTAATTTTAATATTTTTCAATTTCTATATTTTATATTCGTATTTAGTTATTCAAATACCTGAAGGGAAATGCATGTACATAAAAAAATTTGGTTCAGTTTTTGTGTCATCATAACCGTCGCAAGTCATCTTAGGCAAATTTCCGATTTCAATTCAATATACTTAATTTGTTTTTTTTTTTAGTTTCGTAGAATACCTACCATCCGAGACTAGATCAGGTCGGAATAACAATATGAATTTTATTGTTTTTAAGTAGATGCACATCTTCTGATTATAGCTCAATAAAGACTTATTTCTAGTTTCTTAGTTCTACACCTATTAGTTCTAACAATCCGACGCCCACAAAATCGCTTACATAGGCTTGTTGACCATCAGAAATGATGAAGCGTAATTTAAAATACTACATACTAAAGTTGTATTTTGAAAAACGGGAACCCGAAAGCCTTGATCCGTGTCATTTGGCATAAATTACCCCATAAAATCATTAAAATACATTCACTCACGATTTTTTAGGGGGTAGTCTAGTATGTCACAGGCAGAAAACACCACTTTAAACGATTCTTGCACACTTATTTTACTAAACCTTATGATAACATAAAAGTAGACACGCACTAAAAGGCATAGAGTATGTTTTGATTGAACTGGCATAGTACCTACGCTACAGCTTGGTAGGTACGCTAAAGGCTTTTTCTGTTTCGGTATACTTAGATTAAATATTAATAATTATAATTATTCTTATAAATTAATTTATATATTAAATAACATAACATACCATCACGCCTGTATTTCCTGAAGGGTTAAGCATAGGCGTACCTTCTGATTGTATGTTAAGCCATTAACCGGACACAAACACAGGCCTACTCAGCCTGCAGGTAAATCCGCCACTGCCTTCTTAAATACCTATAATATGTTGTCAACTTGTTAGAAGGTTTCAACAATTCAATCCTAGGGAGGAGCAACGATTTAAAAAAAAAAATATATTATCTAGTAATTTCAATAAATATAATAAACAGTAATAAATCTTTAATTTATCTGCTAGTAGAAAGCTAAAATTGCCCTATCCAAATCACTGTGGGTTATCCATATTTGCAATTGAATACTAGGAAATCTGTTCAGAAATCAAAAATTCTGATAGACATGCTCGAAATATCGTCTCTAGCTATCATCAATATGTATGGGGGCTGACAACGAATCGCTAAGAAGGACGAGTGGTCTGCGCGGACACTGTCGAATCCGCCCTCGTCCGAATCTCATCAAATATTGACGGGAGACTGAAAGCTTCCCATCAGTTATATAGGTGTGTACCTAGTTACGCATCTACGAGTATCTATATATACATGTCTAGTCCTGCGAGTCCCGCGAACGTGATGACGGACATTTAAAATGAGACCACGCCTCGTTCTAATTATATTCGGGTTACAAAATCAATGTTTTTCGACTAGCATGACCGATTCTAATTGGAATCGGTCATGTCATTGACGACGACATCGCATCCTCAGCTGGAAGGGGGTCCATTAGAAATCAGAAGGTTATGGTGTCTTTTGAGATGTTGCTGACAAAAATGGGATAATGAAAAACCCGTAAAAGTTTCCCGTAATCTGTAAGTCTTGTTTGTTATAGTTGGACAAATGGAATAGCGTAGGTACGCCACCTTCAAACTTAACCCTCACGATGCAGCTTGCTATTGTGCTACTCTAAGAGACACCTGATGCCATTGAATTGATGGATTAGCGGGTACATAGTATGATTTTCTGTTCAGTACTTATGATAAAGTTTGGCGTAAGTTCGGCGTGTTATAATCTTGTAGTTTGTGTTCAAGTATCGGTCACGCGCCTTTCCATATAAGCATAAAGCCAAATACGAAGGTGCCGGGAATTTGAGCTATGACATGTCATCACGCCTATATTCTCCGAAGGGTTAAGCCGAGGTGTACTCATGTACCTACACCCACATTTCGCCGCTATGTTTAGGTCCCATGTAGGTAGTAGGGGGCGAGCCCATTGGCTTTAACGGGATACAAACCCAAACCCCAAGCTGCTACTGAGAATTTCATAGAAAAACCCAATAACACCTTGTTCGACCTGCGAATCGAACCAAAGACCTTTAGCAATACAGTTGTGCTTAGAACCGCTATAATATTGAGGCTTGACTGAGTACTCTTACTATGGATAACTAAATGGAACAATAACTTTTTGTCCTACGAAAATGTGGGAAAATATTAATTGAAAATTAACCATTCGATCCCCCTACCCCTCTACCAAAGATCCTCTTCTTTCTTTTCTTTCTTCTTCAGACCTTCATCACGGACCCAGCCGAATAGTCTTGTGATGTTTTCGAAAAGGCATAGCAAAAATGGTTTGAGTCCCTAAATTAAAACAGTACCTACAAGTAAACGAAAACCTTTGATCAATAAAATGTACATAGAACAGAAAGGCTCCATAATTCTAAAGCAATTTTCGTGGATACTTCTAATAAAACAGGCTATGAAAAATCAATATAAACTCAAAATTTACATTAATAAACGACAAGCGCTGTATTCTTTCTACCGTTTCAAACGTCGATAAAAGTAAATTTAAACAATAAACTTGTATTAATCCGGAAAATCAATAATTTTTCACAACATTATCGTGCCTACGCATGTAACCGCTTCAATATGTTATATAAGACTCCGTGCATTCTGAACACGAACTTCAATTGCTAGAATACCAATCCTGTATTTTATGACCCTTTAGAAATTCTGTGCGCTGCCTATTATATAAGACTTGAAAAAATCTTAACGTTAAATTCTCTAAGTACCTACGTGGCATGCACGCGAGGGTTGACGAGCTTGCCATGGGGAATCTAAACTAGTTAACCGTGTCCTAGTCTAGTCTGAAGCACGCAATTGGTGATCGTGGAATTACCTCATGTCTTTCGAATTGTATGGAGTATAATTTTAAAAGCCTACGATTTTATCGAGTACTAGCTGTTTCCCGCGGTTTCACTCGCGACCTCAAATAAGGTTATGTTTAACTCTATAATAAATAATAATATAGCCTATGTTACGCACTTATAATGTATACAATTCTATTAGTGAAATATTTTTTTAAATGGGTCCAGTCCAGTCCCAGTATTTGAGTTTATTCACAGAAGTCGACTTCATAGTTTTAGTTATTGTGATCAAATAATATCTACGTTTTTAGTTACTAGGGTTGCCAGATGCAGACTTATCATTACCGGGACAATTCTAAAAAAAAATATGTTTTCATAAGCCCCAATAATGTGTTTCCTTGTTGTACATATTTTTTAAAAGCAAAAGCTATTTAAAAAAATCCCTAATAACTTGTACTTATACTTGGCAACCATGTCATGGGATGGAAGTTGTACTGGTAACCATAGTCAGGTAAGTATATGAAAACTGTAACTTTATAAAATAATATTAGGTGCTCGGAATCCGGGATTATATAGGGTACCTAAAGGAGGCTGATGAATCGCGACTTCACCTTCTTGGGGAATGCGGATCGCTAATACACAAGCGTAGTGTTCATCTAGGGAAACACACCTTAAGCCCAGATGAAATAAAAGAGCTCACCCCTAAGAAAATCCTGCAGTTCATAATAGCTGCAGGATTCAGCGGTAAACTCTAACTCAATCAGTGGCGATCACAACAGACCGACAGCGGTCGCAGTAATACTATATCCGCAAACAAAGAATAAAAAAAATAGGTAATTATATGAATTAGTAACTTTATAAAAAAATATTAGGTGTTCGGAATCCAGGATAGAAAAATCTAATTACTGGACACAGGACAAGACGCAAAATTCTGGGACATTCCCGAATTTCTCGACCATCTGGCAAGCCTAGATTTTATCTATAAATTGTGTGAAATTTTTCCAATGAATTCCTTTAGTCTGATGAGCACTAAGGGACAAAGATGTGAAGAATTCCATCAAAAACACACTCGTGAAAGGTACCACGTTTTCCAGGAAAGAAATTATTTGAAAATACGTCATCGCCTCTTGCTGATTATGTACGTACCTAATATTCACTTTGTGTTGTATTGAATTTCTATTTCGCAAACTGTTTGATTTATAGTGCTCATCAGATTACACGTAGCCATTGGAAAAACTTCACACCATTTATAGGTAACGACATATTATTTGATCACAATATATGGAAAAGTGAAAAAAAAATATTAGGTATAAATATTTGATATTATAATTATATTCCATTTATTCATTATATTGATATAGTTAAATACATTTGCAAATATTTTTATAAAAATAACAATAAAAACATTTAAAAATATAAAGAAATAGTAATCCACCGGTATCGGGAACAGGGTCCAAGGTAGTATATATGTATTATTGAGATGACCGATTTTGACGCAGGGTGTAACTATTATTATAAAATTTACTTTTAAAATAAATCACTAATTAATTACAAAGAGAACAGAACCCATTTTATCGTCTTTGGCTATAATTATAATTTTCTAACTACTGCAGCTGATTCCAGGGTCAACACTCAACATCCTGCGTCAGAATTAGTCATACCAATAAAAATATATTTTTAAAACTACATTATTGATTTTGGTTTTTACATCCTTCTACGTTTTTATTTTTCATGAGCCATTTGGCAAACTCTGCGTACCTATAAATTTAAAATTTCTAGTTCTAGTAATTATTAAAAGGTTTTGATGAAGGTAAGGTTAATAACAAAACGTTTTATTTGAATACCAACTTCTATTCCCTATTAGTATGCCTTAGAGTCGTAAATTACCTAAGTTGCGAAAGATTACCATTCATAGTGCACCTTATAAACTTGATGGTGCACTAACATGACAAATAATCATAACATTAATGGCCTAGGCATATCATAACATCACTTTGCCTATAAAGCTCCATAATTATTTTTCACAGTGTAAGTAGTGTAAAGTGTAAAAGATAACCGATGTCAATCCGAGTCATATTAACAACTGGCTGCGTTACTTTCACCCCCCTCTTGAAAACATCTGATATCGCCCACATAAAACATTAATCCGAAACCCTCTCTTTGCTCAACACTCTTCATTTGACAGATTGGACTAAATTACTGAAGCTTTTTTATTTAATTTAAGGGTAATAGCAATCGTAGGAGTATTTCTCTTTGAGAGCTTGTTTGTTCAATCTCGCTGAGATCACTCTCCGTCCAAGTAGTTTTTATTGGAACTTTTGTTGACCGAGGCAGTCAAGCGTCAAGCTTTGCCCCCTTTGCACACAGTGACATAATATTGCTTATATTTGATTTGATCAGCCCTTGGAATGGTAGAGGAAGCCCTGTTATTGCTCTTGCCCTCGCGTTTTATTAGCTTATAAACGCTCGTTACTTTTCTTAACAAGTGTCTAATTTATTACTGTATTTAATTAGCACAGTCAATATAAATGTTACACTGAAACATGTTTAATGTTCCAGTGCTCAGGTAATAATGTGTTGTTTATTTAACAATGAAATTCACGTAACCTGATGTAAATTATCATAACACATATTTAATCTTAATGTGTAAAGCAGCATAGGCTTTTACAGACTGGTTAGTTCTATGACGAAATGATTTGCAGATACCTACTGGTTTCTGACACTTACGCGAATATTAGACATTGAAATAAAACTACTTTTTACGTTTCAAGAAGTCAGCAGTTTGTGAACATATCCTAGACAAGGCCCGGCACTACATCAGATTTGATAAACCACAAGTCCTCGCAAAAGAAAACCGATTCCTACCCAGGATGATCCGTGAGGCTATTGAAATTAAAAAACATCCAAATTTCAATAGAGAAGATGGCTGGGTCTTACCACCTGCTTGGAACCCCATTATAGATTCCATAAAATCAAAATCCAAGCCCAAAACTGCAAGACCGAAGGATACGGTGAGCTCGTTCTGCGTGAATCGGATCGCCAATAATTAACAAAAATGTAAGGTAGCTGTTAGTAATTGTAACATTAAGACGTCCAACAACTTAACCTACCCGTGACCATGGATGCTGTAAAGGATCCGAAACGTCGGGAATCAAATAATATCAATACAACGCGATAAAATCCGTAAAAAGTAGTTTTATTTCAATTGCAGATACCTAATAAAAAGCACGCCTAAACTAGCAAGTGAATATGCCTATACATATTGTTGTTAGCTATTACGTACCTACGTGTGTTAATCAGATTTTTTTTGAATTGGTGAACAAACACATGTACCTATATCAAATAATCATAATAAAGTTAAGTACATTACTGAAACATATTCAAACACACTCACACACAAACGTACAATTACGCGAATCCACTCTCTAGGTATATCACACAAAAATAGGTGCATGACTAATAGCTTATGTAGTTTATAGTACTGACAGCATTACAATAATAATTACTATACACATAGCTGGTTTATGTTTCAAAAATATAGATACGTACGGTAGGTATACCTATGTACCTATATTTTAATATCGTGTTCAGACAATCGCTTTACTGTAAGTCGCGATTATCAAGCGGCGTGCGATTGATATCGAAATCACAATTTCATACCGAAATATCGTCGTTATCCATAATGACACAGTATGTACGTGTGTTATCTTGGGCTATTACTAATTACACGTATGCACGCAAGCAGTGATAGTGCTGTTTAAACAAATATGGCGGCCCAATAAGCGGTTGTCTCTTTGTAATTTATCTCCGATTAATCGCAACGTATTCGCCCCAATAACTATTGACTCCAATTTCACTTGATTATAACGTTCGTAGGGACGCTACTTTTATTTATTTTCCTTTTAATTTTTTTAAAACTTCGGGCCTCGCTCCGGCTGTTTCCTGGATTAACACTATAAAATCTGTACCAATTTAAAACAGCCTTGCGTGATTCCAAGCCTCCTACAGAATGAAAAAATCTTTTAGTAGGTATGTTAATTTCATACGGGTTTTACTTACTGAGCACGCGCCTATCTTTAAATTGTGATTGATGAAGAATTGAGAATGTGATTAAATAAATTACCATCGAATGTGGCTACATCACTATCATCTCTCTCTCTCTCTCCTGTATCGTATCATACTTATTATCTCTAAACAACCTAGACGATACGTATGACTTAGAGCTTTGAGCTTATAACCTCCATGTAGAAATGAAGGCCAACAAAAGTACAAGGCTTTTCTCTTTGAAGACCTCGCTCTGTTTAAAGAAAACAAGTTGGTGCACTCAAACGGAGCGTCATAGGTGAAGTGGGGTCCAGTGTGTGCACAGTATCTTATGCTATTATTTCTAAGTCAACCCAGCCCCAATGTTTAACCAAATCTGTTTACGTCCCCGTTCCCTTTAATCTTTCACCGCCTAAACTACACTCATATTATTAAATAAAGAAATTCATATTTGTTATATCAAGAAGGCTGTAGTGCCTTGTTCGAACCCACTCTTTCATCTCTTTTCAATAGGCCCACGTTGTGTTTGCTCTTCATATAAGTAAGGATAGGTTGTATTTTTTGTTCTATATTTGTTCTAGATTGTCTATGCTCTAGTGAAGTAATTCTGTTTATGTAGTTATAATAATGGTAATTAGAAACTTTTATTTCGCGATTAAGTAAAGTATCGTAATTTGCAACGGTTTACATAATACCTATATCAATGATGGGAACCACGCTCGATGTAGGTATAATCTTTAGAAATGAAAAGGAATCCTAATATGAAGAAACAGTAATTTTACAATTATACATAATTATCGCGTACGGTAATAAAAGTCGTATTTAAGTAAGGAGGAAGTGAATGAAGTTTTATTTCTAATATCAACACAAAATGACCTGCTATGAGTTAAACAAGACGTTACAATTAACAAATTGTGCCGATCACGTCGTTACTTTGATCAGCGGAGCGCTAACTCGACTCTTCATAATATGTTTACTAATTATTTCCACGAAGTAATTCGAGAGAATCTCCAGTCGGACGGGACGATGGGCGCGTCACAGAGATGCTTAGATTAAGCGGATGCCCCTGATATTATCTTACCGCTCTGCCCTAGAAATGGAATTAATTTGCATTCGTTTAAAAATAAACGTACCTACAAGAAAGCGCTCCACTTGTTAAGTGTGCTCTCAAATCGTCCGAGTAACTATCTTTTTAACTGTTAATTAGCTCGTGGTCGTCGTTGAGTTCCACAAAACAAAAGATCGTTCTGATATTTTTATCTTTATTATTACCTATAAAAGTTCACTATTCACAAATTAATTTATTCTGCTGAAATTAAAAATTCAACCATAAAAAGTACTTAGGTGTATTGATAAAGCATTTACCCAAAGCTTGAGTGTAATAAGAAGTGATATTGTTGCAGTTGCTCGTCGGCAGCAGCGGGGCGGGCACCGGCGGTGCAGCCACTTCGCCGGACGGGGGCTCCAGCTCAGCGCCACCGCTGTCGCCCGGTGGCTCGGGCGTCGCAGGTGGTGCGCTGTCCCCCGGTGCCGGCAGCCATGCCAGCACCCCCGCCGCCACCTGCTGCGACACGCCGCGCCCTATCATCACAGACCCAGTCTCCGGCCAGACGGTCTGCTCCTGCCAGTACGACGGGGCAAGACTCGCCCTCACCTCCTACCCACGCCTCTCGAGCGCCGCTGTCGGCGTCTATGGAACACCATATCCATCGACAGATCAAAACCCCTACCCCAGCATTGGTGTCGACAGTTCAGCGTTCTACTCACCGCTGGTATGTATTGTTGTTAACCTTACCAAGCCACCTAGAATGTTATTCACAATTTGATTATGAAATACGATATGATAGACACAAAACATGATATTCTAGGTTGTTTATGATGATCATAATTAAATCTTTAGTCGTGGCACGCACAACTAGTAATAATATTCAATATTCAATGTTATTTTATCTAACGAACAAATTACCATCGATGTTTATCTGAGGTAATTAAGAAATATAAGGTGTTTGTCGTGAGAATACCGCAAGAAACTACCCAATCGGCTATATGAGTTATGAATGATACAGTTTATTTCATAGTCACCATTAACTGAGTCAAGCCGTTTACCTCCTAAAACAGAACGAACAGACTGCAAATTGGTACGAATAGGTCGTTTGCCGTTTGCCCGTATACGAAGCAAGGTTTATCGCTCTCGACTGCGATACAACGTGTTTGGCTTTTCTGGCGTGGCGTGCGAGCCACCGGCGAACCGGTCCGGGCGCGCTGGGCCAGAAAACCACCGACACCTCGCGGACCCCGCCGCCGCCCGCCGCCGCCGCCGCCCTGTCACGAAACATTAATATTTAAACTCAAAAATAAATTCTAAAAGCGACCGCCATTATTATACCAATTACCTACACTCTATCTCAGCTCACCACTGAAGGAATACTTTTACTTTGTTTGAAATGACATGAAATATCTCGTTCTGTATACCCTGCGTCCACTTTTAAATTAAGACAGCTGCTCAATGCATTTTTTATAAATTGCAATGAGTATCCAATTTGTGGTCAGCCAAAGACTGGTTAGATCTTTTACTCGCTTAACACCTTGCCTGTACAAAGAGGACAAATGGGCGATCTGTTCAAATGCGGCACCCATAACGTTAAACGGTACTATATTTATAAAGTACCCTAAGCTATAGTATTTTAAAATTCTCAGTGTTAGCAAAGCATTAATTGGTTTCCACTCCTTTATTTCTTTTAACTAATAATACCTCTTCCCGACGATTGTTACGACATAAGCGATTCCCGTAAAATACCATGTGAAATCCATTAAGCCCGGAAAATCCTATTGAGCAAAAGATCATCCATTCCTTTTTCGTTTTTCGAGAGGAAGTTTAAAGGGCTAATCGCGAAATGTTGAAACATTCATAACATACCTAAGTTTTCACTAAAATTATAAACGATTATAAACTTATATTCAGTGTGTTTTTTCATGATTATTCACTGAATTTGAGTGCCACGGTGATACCATGTGTACCTACATATTAGATAGGTATGTATAAATATATAGGTACATATTTTTTAAATTTACATTCCGCATAATATACCTAATATAGGTAATTCCCGAATAATTCATAAAAATAAGCCTACCAAGTTACTAACAAAACTTGCATCAAACTTCGAATACATAACTACCTAAGTATCTACTTAATTAGAAAGGTTTTCAGTGTAGGTACAGTTTTGAAAGTATAGGTGGGTACTTACCATTGTTTGAGTTTAACCTGAGATTAAGTACATTAAAATACAAACCTTGAGTAAAATACGAAATCCAAAATAAAAAAATAGGTTCATTCAACTTATAATTATTATATTAATAATATGGCAACTTTGTTGTTTGTAATTGTGGATGCAACCTAAACCGCCGGCAGTGAGATCTCTATCTGTCATTTATTTAACGAAGCTGGTACCTACGCTCTGTGACCCTGCATGTTTAATAACAGGTGTTTAAATGTATGTATACTGTCATTGTGTGTCCTTGTTCATACCTAACTCACGACAAGCCCGGCCGGTTCCGTGCAAGCGACGATTTAGCGAACAATGACGACGCTCCACCGCAAATACACTTGTGTCTGTTTCTGCCTATGTAAGTCTTCATCTATCTACAAACTAAATACAGCTGTAAATACAGCACCACAGGGTGTAGTATCGCTCGGTCTGCTTATAAACCGTTGCGGGGGAAAATATTCAACTGCCATTTTTGTACACGAGCAACTCCGGTGGCGGCGTCTGTTCGACTTGTGACTTACAATACGAGCAGCGCCATCTATTGTATACGTTTGATAATCAATAAAATGGGTTTGTTTGTGTAAGACGATACAATTATGAACTCCAAGAGTCACGTGAAACAGTGTTTCAGTGGTTTGTCACATATCACCGTAGTTGGAAATGATGTTTTCTTTCACATTTCCAAAATTGTTTAAGTAGATGAGAGTTCAAAAGCTATCGTTGATAATATTGACTGAGGATAAAAAATATTACATAACATAAACATTAATTAATAAAAAAGGTATGAAAATAAAAATGATCAGTAGTGGTGGATCAGTGAAGACGTGTATAACATACGAGTAGGTAGATCTATCTACTTACTAAACCTTTTAGGTTGTCCACTATAGTTACCCTATTTAATATCTTAAATTATACTAGTTAATTTGAAGCTGTTTAACATAAATGTTGTTTTATTACTAGATTGTAAGCATCGGCATCGCTACGCAATTAATTTTTATGTCGACACAATAAAACGAAATAGTTTTTCTCCTTTGAAGATAAAAACATAAATACTTCATAAAATGTGATAAAAATGTTAATTAATATTTAACAGACTGATGGCGAATTGTGAGGGAGGCTATAAAATCTCTCGTCAGTCGTTAGAGAGCATGTGTAGCAGCATGTGTCCTGCTACATACACGTTTATCACTCGTTTATTGCAAACGGAAACCTCAGACGAACCCTTCTACTTCACAGCATTATAGCCCATTGATAGACATACGACGCGACGTCCCAAATTAACGAGCGGACAGTAAGAAAAGCGCGTCATATCTCACACATCAAAAAGGACTGTATTTATTGAACTATTTACATAAATATGCTATTACCAAAAATTCTATTCTTTATAAGTAAGTCCTTAAGTCAATTAAATGACAACATTGATAAGAACACAATAGAGGCATAAAACGACAAACGCCTTCGTCTTACTCGATTATAAAAACGTAACAAAACGCCAATTTAAATACATCACTAATCTTAAGTCAAAGAGAATAAGTTTAGGAAAAGAGACCTGAAATTCAATTAAAGAAGGGCATCGAAACGAGATGCAAGATGCTTAGGGACCGCGTGGAACTGAGAAGGAAAAAATAAATAAAAGTCAAGAGAAATCAGGCGAATTGAGAATAGCCATTAAGGTGTTAATGAGGGTCTTATTAAGCCGTCTCCTCCCTGTGGGTGGTCTGCCTGTAGTGCTCGCTTTGTTCATTAATCACTGCAGATTAAATTTCGACTTAATTATCAAATGTGTATCACGAGCAACAATGGACGATGAAGTTTTGATAATGTCATCCTTTTTGTTCTCGAGTAAGCTTACTTGTATCGATGTAGAATTGTAGAGTTTGTGTCATCTTAATTTAATAAAATAATGTGAGGAAACGTCATCACAGACAGATCTCGAGTACCTAATTAGGCCCAAACCATTTAAGAAAGTATAAACTAAACCAAAGGCCGGATAATCTTTAATATAAAAATAGCCGTATAAGATAGCTATAAGTTTTAATTTTCTATTTTGTATATGAATGCCTACGTTTTATAACAAATGCAATTTGAATAATAATGTTGTGGTTACTTTCTTTATAAATCGATCAGTTAACAAAGAACCCTTGAACCCTAACATTAATTTGATGACTATAATTACCTACATATACGTACACATTTTTTCATTATTTTGAGAAAAAGTTTACCTAGGTAAATCGAATTCTATAGATCTGCATTTTAGGAGATTTGCTGCAATTTTTTTTTTTTATAAAGCTTACTAGCAATGTTTGTCGCACATTACTAGTATTCTTGTTAACCCCTCGTACTCGTAACACAATCATTTAGCTTAAATGATTGTGTTACGAATCCGAATGGGTTCATGTCGGTAGTGCAATGGGTGGGTTTCGAACCAGCAACCACATGATCGTAAGTCCCGAGGCCCTAGCCATTATTCTACCGTCGCTTGAAAATGTTTAACTATTTATCACATCGCGATGACGAGGACATCGGGAAAGAGAGAAATATTTTTTTCATATACCCAACAACTGAATGGGTAACTCAGATGGTTACACTATTAAACCGCACTTGGACCTTGACCTTGCCATAATTATTAATAATTATTAGCCTCTGATACTTATCCTACCCTACAGTCTAGTTACAGTAGCCCCGGAATAACAATGCGCGCCTGATGTTAGCCGATGCGAACAGCCGCACAGGTCAAATAACTTAATTAAGTGTTCATACGTAAAAATATCGAAATCAGTAAGGACAATATTCACCAATGAAAAACAATAACGGCCCCAAACTGTCTTTACATCAAATTTTTAGGTATATTAAAATTTACCAAGGCAAAAAACCACTTGCGGATATCTTCAGACGGGCGTTATTATGTCGGAGGTACTGTCAGTCATTCTACAACAAAACAAATGCTACAGGAGTTGAGATAATTATCACAGCAAAGTACTGTTTATACATAAATGTATATAAAGATACTTAGTAGGTACAAATGATTTCATAATTTAAATTAATTAGATTATTGCAAACTAACAAAGGTTTCTCATGATGCCGTACTAGTAGTGATTTTAGATGTAAATACCTCAAGAATTAACGTGAAAATTATGTTGGTATAATATGATACTTTTACTCTGTCACGTCAAAACTGAATTTGAAGAACTATTTTCCAAAGAAATGTCCCTGTTAGATTTTATAAAATTGTACTAGTAAAATTGTACAATTAATTTAAATTACATTTTAAGTTTCATGCATTAAATTATTGATTTGACATTTCGCGTGCATTTTAATAATGCACTTTGTAGCCACAATACAGCAGGTGTAATGTTGAAAAACAAAAGCAGACGCAGTTTAGAATGAAAACCAAAAAACCAAAGTAATGCCAGAAATCTTAATCAATTTGAATATACATGACAATGACACAAAGGGATTGCTTTTGCATCGTTCTTGTCTTTTTATTTATCTCCAGCTACAGCCAAGAGAGTTTCTCTAATTCTAGAATCAAACGAATAAACTGTCACTAGATCATTTTCTACAATATTCGCATTCTCAGAATTAATAATGTCGGATTTATGTGACGCGGAACAATAAAACGCGCCTGAAATTGGCCACTTAATCTGAATGTGGGTGATTACTCTGAATGTCCATCGTTCAAATAATTGAGTTTCCACATTCAATTTCCAAAAACTGTTTCTTAGTGCGTTGAAGGAAAACATCAATATCGATTCTGATTTACGTACTTAAACGTTACTACGTAGTTTGGCCGCCTTGCTAATGGTGGAAATTTGTTTTAAAAATATAGGTACTTGCCTTGAAACTACAGTTAAAACACTATTTCAAATCTATCCTACCTTGTGGATAACGTAAACTGTTTACTTTCAACTTTAAGTACCTGCCTAACATGTTCATTAAATCATTAGGTACCCTATAAATTAGGCAAAGCTTCTGAAGCTATAAAAACTGGAGGAAAGCTTTGTCAATTCATGTCTTGATATATAAAAATAATGTATGCAGGTACGTGGATATCTAAAATATCATAAATATCTTAGTCGACGTCTATTACCACCATTACTCTTTCGCCAATTAATTAGTTACAAGCGACCTTGCTTCTGAGTAATGACCACATTTCATTTTATTTTCTTTTTAATTAGCTTCAGGGAGAAAAGAGCCGTTGACAACATCCTAAATAAATTTATTCTGTACAACATCGTAATAAGACTCCAAATCATTTGATCGTCAACACCCAAACATGTGTGATTACATTTACGTGTGTGCGTGAATAAGTACACAAGTAGGAGTATTCTGTAAACGGATAAGCTATCTTTAGATTGGGCGGTGTACTTAGATAGATAATGTGTAGTATAATGGCTGTTTTATTTTGATAGAAGAACCGTAGGCATTTATATAAATATCACAAATCGGATGTAGCTTTTTATAATAATTAATGGAAATTTTTAATTTTTAAACGGCTTCAAACAAAATAAAATAAACTTTTAAACAATGTCCCTTTAAATAATGTCCCATGCGACAAACATAAAAAAGTAAAATAATAGGAATTCAATTAGAAAGAAGAAAGACAATGCTCTCTAGCCGACATAAAAATTACTGAGTCAGTTCTACAAATGGTTATACGCTTTTCTAAAAAAAGCAAACTGAATGTAATTTTCCATATATAGATACGGATCTACATTCACCATAAATATCTGTACACGCCTATAGTATTCCACAAACAAGTGATTTGTAGGAAAAAGTACCAATTCTTTCACCAGGGAGTTTCTGTAACAAGTCATTCAAATTATTTTAGCATAGGGAGCGACAAATAACTTGAACAATTAATTGAAAGGAACGGCTAGTGTAGCGTAGTTTGCACTGTCACACGTTGATCTATTCATCTCTTTTCTTCTTTGCTCAAGATGTCTGCCGGACTCTATAATTGATTCCTTAGGAGTAACAAAATGATGAATTAAATTTTAAATTTCAATTTTATTAAAGGTAACTGTCCACATGATAATATATCTTGATACATTTTCTTTCAGAAAAACAATATGTAGGTACCTAGTTACTGTTTAGCAACGATTCTGTTAGCAATATGCTTACAATAAATTGTCAGCCAGGAGTGACTCGAGACTCATAAATTAACCACAAAAACAGTTAGTGTCAACTGTAATAACAGCAGCAACATGTTTTACTAGCAAATTAGAAACTTTAAAATTTTCTTCACCTGTAAATATCGGCAACATATATTCATGCAGGCGCGATAAGTAACATGTGTCATTTTTTGTATTCATAATGACAACGTGTTCGTATAAGTGTTACAGTACATAATATCAACCGCCATTGCTTTAATGATGCAATAGAGAGCCGGTGAAACGTGGGTGGGCTTATCAGTAGGTACATCGGCGATTTGACATAAATGCGTTATACTTAGATTACCTATGTGACAACCGATAAAATGTTGTAAAGCGCCGCCTAGCAGTGATTGACACCGCGCATGTTTACACTGCGATATCCTGACGTAGATACACCTTCTGTATCAGCCGCCTTATCTAGCAGACACATAAGCGTTTTAACGATACAGTACAAACGAAAGGTGGCCAAAAATCCTTCTAAAAATATATAATATTAGAATTATCATTCGATAACTGTAATAGGCCAGGCCGAGGCGTATGGACTGGCAAAATAATTTTCCAACAATGACCGTTAACCAACCCTATAACCCTCGTCTCACCTCAACGCGTTAATTGCTCCGCAAATATACTCATCTTCGCACTAAGCGTTTACTTGCCGACTTTAATGACTGGTCAAACAGAGCGAGCGCGCGGTCGCGCGGTCAGCCACGCTGCGGCTCTGCCGCTAATAAATCTTCGGATTTTCCCCGATTTCCCGACGTCCCGCGGCGGCCGGCGCCCTACGTCCACTCTCGTGCCACTCTTATAAATTACCTACACGCTTTCGCTATAAATCACACAATGGTCGGGCTAAATGCATTTACTATTGTTTGAATACACCTCGAACACCACTATCGTGACCGATGTCCGTATGTGTTGGTGCATATTTCATTTGGCGATCATTTTCGGTTTGTGCACCTACATGTGGCAGACGTTAGTCAGCAATCTTGGACGGCACAGGAAATTTGTTACGTCCCTTTGTTAGGTCCGGAACTAAAGGATATTATGACCGTTCCATGTGAAAGCATCCGCGATTAATCTTGGACGAAAAGTTTGCGCAGTCGCTTGACTAAAGGAAACAGTCTAATGCGCGATAATTGAAAGAATTCGTGGAATCGACGAGGGTTGGGATTAGCTTGAAAATAAACAATTATATCGAATGTACCGCTTATTAAGCAATCTGCGACCACTTAGCAATATAAAGGTGCTTATTTCGACCGTTATCTCGGCCGGAAGTAAAAAAAAACGAGATCCAGGCGTAATTTTTTTCCGCGCCCCTCGCCTCGCCCAACGCGCTAAGCATTAGTTGAATAAAAAACAAGGTGTCGATTAAACTTGAGATAGCTTTTAACTACGTTATTATTTAATTTTAAGTTTGTTTTAGGATGCCGTGGTTTCGTGTTTTGGAAGTAATTTGCATAATAAGAAAGTTTATAGAAGCAAATTATACATGACGTTTATTTAAAATACTACGAGTATTTTAAATAAACGTCATAGATCTAACTAAACAAAAAATATTTATATAAATTTTATTTTATTTTTAAGTACTTGAAACCTAATTTCAACTGGACGAATCAAATCCAAAGTATCTAGACATTGTTTTTCTATATAACAATTATTTTTAAGAATATTAAATTGAGACGTCACTCTAAGTAACATGATTATCTTTTAATTCCACTAAACATTTTTGACATTTCACGTCTATAGTATCTATTATACAAAAAACTTAACAATACAGTGAATCGGCAAAATTTAACGCCGTTTATAATATTATGACACTATAGTGTAGTATGCTACGTTTGATCGATTTAGGACCACCGTAGTAGTAGGGGGCACTACTTACATAATTCAAAACGGAATAAATGATACGTCACCGACAACAATAGCTCAATGAAGACATCTCGGCGTGGAAGCGATGCTCTACTATAGGTACATTGTATATTCAGCGGAAAATAATTGCAGGGAAGCGCTTTACAGTTGGTAAATTTCGAGTGAGTTTTTTGCGAGTTATTGTAGCGATTCGGACAGATGTCACGGGCAGGAATCCACGACAACAAAAGCGCCCCGGGGGCACATTGTCCTCTCCTCTCCGACCTCCCCGCGTCAACCATTAACGCTGACACCTCTAACATTTATTCCTGTATCAAAATAATACTTAAATAATTTATTCAATTTATTTATAGCTATATTCAGTGTATAATAGTTATTGCTCTAAATGGTTTTTAATGTCCTTATTTTATAAGTAATTTATACGTACAGACGGGCCTTTACAGCTGCGTTTCACCCTCCAATGACGGCTATTAGCAAGACATCAGATACGATAAACTCGGGCCCCGGAAACTCTTATGAGCTGTCGTAGTCTATGTTCATTTTAATTTAATGCTCACTGAGTTATCATTGAATTAGATGTTTGAAGTTATAATTTACTTACTTTTATTAAGTAATTTGGTTTTAACAACGAGAATAACTCTGCTCTCAGTAAGTACTTTAATAACTACTCGTTAATGAATGATAGCTTGCATTTGTAAGACAAATCTTTCAAAGGTTGTAACCGAGCAACTTTTGTGTTGTGTTTGCGGCTTTTATAGAGCCCGTAATGGAGTCAGTTTTAGTGGTGTTTGAAGTTGAAGTAGACAAGGATTAAGAGTAAGGTGTCACGCGGAGGTCGCGGCGAGCGCGGTGGACCGCGACAGCCGCGGCTGCTCCGGCGTGCCCGAATCAATCACGGAGGCTCAATAATTGATCGCCCTCGGCGGTACCGCGCCGAGTCTCCCCCGACCTAATTACCTCTCTCGCCCTCCACACGCGCACGGCTCATTAAGAACCGTCTGTTGTTTGTTCTCCTAATTAAAGTGGAGCTTTATCGGTCTCGGGGCCCCGTCTAATTGATATCATTGCGAGCGTTTACGATCATTGAATTACGTCGGCCGCGATCGGTTACCGTCGGGTTCGGCAGTTAAACGTGACCGCACATTGTCTGTGTCTGAGCTCCAATTGACTTGTTTAATCCTGGTTTATTGTTTATTTATTTATGACACTCTTTTAAAGCGGCGCCAGCATCGCGCTGTTTCTTTAACAGACTACGTCTATTCATGAGGATTTACTTAGTAGGATTCTTAATTCTTATAGTTTCAATAAAAAATATAGCGAATTAACTAACCTGAGCCGGTCGTAATGCTTATTAATAAGCTTGCGAACCTCCACCAACAAGGTTTTAATAACAGCGTACAACTCAATTCGAAATTACGAGCGGTTGCTCAATTTTCAATAATAAAGTGTTGTAAAAAGAAATGTTTCTGATTAAGAACACAATATCATGCATAATAAAATAATATTAACTCGATACCAAAAGAAATAACTTTCAGTTCTCGAAGTGGAAAATAACCAATTTCGTTTAAATCACAATCTAGCAATTCTTTGATACCCGTGAAATTGCCGTAACGAAATAAATGTTAAATAAAACGTAAAATAAAATTATTGTGCCTCCACAAACAAATAATTGGAACGGGAACGTACCTAAAACGCCCGCGCCCGTCGCCGCTCGTTTTATGGCTTATTTGGGGGAAAGCTTTATTGAAGTTAGCCACGTTGTCTGCGTGACTTACAAATACAGCCCTTAGCGCACACGGCCACGGCTCACAGTGGCGTATCGCGCACCGTTGCGTCACTGCCGTGCGCCATGAAATGACTTTTTCGTTTGTATTCGCTCTTTATCCACTTAGAGTCATTCTTTTTTCCACTTGCTACAATTCACTTTTAGTTTCTGCTAGCAGTGTTTTCCTACCGGTATTATTTTATAGCATGAATAATTTTATTTCTTTTTTGTAGGTACGATCGAAGGACTTGGTGTATTAAACCATCGATGATATATTGAAATTCCCATTCTTACAGCAACGTTGTATTTTGCTTAGCCGCACGTCCCTACTTGGTGTGGTAGCAGAAGTATTATAATACAGTTTATGAAGCAGAAAATGTTATCGCCGTACACGATACCGAAGTAAAATCATGCCTTTAACTGGCGCACAGTAGCCAGAAAGCTGAGTCGCGGTATGATGGAGTGTCGTCGATTTGGCAAGGCGGCGGGTCGGCACGGCGCCTCGGGCGGTGCCGGGGCGCGCGCTAGCTCAATAAGCGGCTCCAACCACCGATGGGGTACGAATTTATGAACCGTCAAATAACTTATCACCAGTTTAATGCAATGAAATAAACGAGCCTTATTTATGAACCGCACAGATCAGTCGAACGTGAACTTTGTCTTTTTTGTTTCTAGGGTCGTGGCCGTAGTTGGCTCTTATTTATTGATCTAGCGGTGCGTGTGAATAACGTTAATAGTGGGGCCGGCCCCTTTTCGCTACTGTTTATATTTATTTGGGGTTGGTGTAATGAGTCTATCTGGCGCGCTGACTCGCGGAGTCTGTGGAGAATTGATTAAAATGTTGTTAGACCCAGTCTTACGGAAAAGGGGGACGAATTGGTGCGGATAAGATTTTTCGAGAGTTAATAAATGAGTTTTATCACCCCAGTTAAAATAAACACATTAGAGATTTGTAAACTGAGACCCGTAGGTAGGGCTCATGGAGCGTAGGTAAGTAACTTACCTCACCGTCGTAGGTATACCTAAAATTTTCAGTCAGTTTAGTGAATAAAAGTACATACCGTTTAAATCAAATGGCCTATCCTACATACACACTAGATTATACAAGCACGCATCCCATATTTTAACGACATCAATATCTAATTATTTTCCTGAAGACTTATAGGTAGGTAGTAAGTTTTCTTTTAGTACAAAAGGTTTGAAAGGTTTCTAGGAAAAAGTCGTAAAATATTGCATGCAAATTATCAAAAAAAATTGCAAAATTTAAATCCTTTATTACTCCCTAAGCAGCTATAATAAAAAAGGTCCATAAATCCCTAACATAAAGTCAGATGCATAGGCGTAGTAATAGTAATAATAGCATAATCATTAATGTTCGGGCAGGCACGTGCGTTCTCGAGTCGCGCCGCTAATGTCGTGGGCGAGACAATCATCACTCATAGTTAGCGAGCCCCGACCTCAGAGGGAACCACGCGGCCCTGTCACCGCCAGGAAAAGGAGCAATTTTTATCACAGTCCCACAAAAGAGTTGCGGTTACGAATTTGTCACAGGCTTATTTGCTGGGGAATGTCGAAAAAGTGTAATGTTTACTTATATAATAACAGATATTAATGATGTGGTAATCATTTACAGTTGCTCTCTAGCTCCCACAGCTTTCAGCTTTTAATATTATTATATGTTCGTATGCTAGGACCGTGCGTTTTTCCCTATAGGTATATTTAGTGGAATTGGAGATAGGTACATATTTAGATGCTGAAAACTTATTAGTAAGCTTTCTCACGTTCAAAAAAAATATTTGTTCGTGATGTTGTGAATTTCCTGGGGGTTTGTTAAAATCTTAAAGTTAACATACCATCACGCCTGTATTCCCCTAAGGGTTAAGCAGAGGCGTACCAATGTACGTCCACATTTCGCCGGTATGTTTAGGTCCCATGTAATAGGGGGCGATCCTATTGGCATTAAACGGGCACAGATCCAGACTCTGAGCTGCTACTGAGAATTTCTGTCATGAGAAATCCTGGGGAGCCAGGACCTCTAGCGTAGCAGTCGTATCTGGGACCACTAGACTAATGAGGCAGTCTTCATCTTAAGGTTAAATGAATTGATACTGAATGTTATGGTCGTCACATTACTCAGCCAAACTAGGATTAATGTAGGTACATTTTTATCAAAGAGTGGGGACCATGGCGATTTTTTCAGAGGCCTAGGTACGTAACTATGGCAGTTTATCTTTGCCGATCACCACTAATTGCTTTAACAGCTTATTAAATTGAAGATTACAATCTTGATATTTATCAAAACCAAATCAAAATTACTACAATAAACTTATCGTGGCATCAAATTTCTGAGAAATGTTTACAGTTAAACGGATTGTCAAAGTCGTTTGTATCAAATCACGATTTATAAATGATTAAACGTGTATTGCTATTAATTATCAATTTCAATTAAACTATCAGTGTTGATCTTGTAACAATGTTCAATGCACTATTGCAGTTGAATTAGAAAAAAAATGCTTAGTGGTTACATAACAATCCGTATAGGTACGTGTAACAGAACAGACGAGTACCATCATACTTGGATTCCCCGAAGGATCAGCAGAGGCTAATGTGCACCCACAGTTCGCCGGTATGTTTAGGTCCCATGTAATAGGGGGTGAGCCTATTATCCTTAACCGGGCACGAATTCCAAACTCTGAGCTGCTACTGAGAATTTCATAGAAAAATCCAATAACACTTTGCTCGACCTGGGAATCGAACCCAGGACGAATAAAACTAGCCGTTACTATCCCAATGTTGGACAAAGAACAAGTCTTTCCTGCACCCCCCTTGAACCAACTCTTGCATTACGAATCTAAATCATCCAACACCTCTTTCTGGGCCAACCTCGATGGCGCCTTCCATCTTCAGGCACCTCACACACACATGACTCCTTCAATTCCATTTAAGCCAATATTTAAAGATAAATAAAAATATTATTTATTGGCCACTACAGAAAAGCCACTACAGAAAAAACTGTAACTGAATCTGGGACTAGTTTAATGTTTTTCTTTTCTTTTACTCTTCCCTTTCCATTTGCTATACCTAAATAAATAAAATAAAAGTAACGAGGTTATTAGGAAACCTGCGGTTATTAGCTGCTCCGAAGATCAGTCATCTGCAATTACCCTTGATTACAATTGCATACTTTTAACTATTTACAATGGATTTTATATCCAATTGTCGAAAGGCTAAAAGTATTGCGATATTGCTTTTAACCCCTGAGTCGAAACTACATGCTAACTTAAAATAGTCTTAATCGACATCATCCTTGGACTGTACTAAAGAACCAACGGGTATTATCGCGCTCCAAATACCTTTAATATGCTTGACGTTTCGGCCAGGTTACACTCTTCGTGGTCACAAGCAGATTGATGCAGCGAGTTCACTCCGTCATTGCGTTGGTGGATTTTTCTTCATCTACCCCCATATTTTTATTATTGACAGGTATAGAGCCCGCGATATACTACACTCACTGTGTCTGTATTTTTAACCGACTTTAAATAGCGAAGTTTTAATATTTTAACTGGTTCTATAGTAGCGTCATGCAACGCGATAATTTAAAATTTAGGATACTTGGATTTCTTTATAAATTAAGTAGGTATTTACTTAGATCTTGTAAAACCTTTAACAATAGGCTCGGAAATTGGCATAACTTAATTAAGCTCACTTTAGTCTGTGGTAAACATGTCGAAGAAGGCAATACTTTGGGGGAGGCCTACGTCCATCAGTGGACTAGTATAGGCTGATAATAATGATGATGAAACACGTCGAATCTTTCAGCTGAGTGCAAAAATTTTTAAAGGAAAATCTGGCAATCCGTAAAGGAACACTGCTATTTAATTACCTATAATCAATATTTTGTTGAAGCGGATTCGTGACCGCAATACTTATCTCAGTAGGGTTGCACAAAAAAAATCTAGAAATTATGCACCATTTTTTTTCTAGAAACCGTATAGGTACTACAAATTTCTTCACATTATTATTTATTGTGTTTCGTTTAGATGAGGACTAATGCGTTAAAGTCAAGTTCAAAATTTGGCTCAGATTCAAACAAAATAGCAAGAAATTTGTTTCATTTTATGTCCTTGTCATGCAACAAGTGTGAAAGTAAATAATGGATACTTATTTTGCCTTTCCCATTACTCAAATTGGATAATGTCCTTTAGGTATTCCTCTCAATGTTTGAGGAGACTCGTATCCAGCAGTAGGACAATAATGAGCTTACAATATAAAATGACCATTCTAATATTTGATATATTGTCATAGATATCTACCCGCTTGTTAAGTACTATGGCTAGTTCTTAAATGTATATGCTAGGTATGTCTCCAGTTTTATCGAAGTACCGTGAGCAGACAGTTGCTTGACTAAATTAGACTAGAAAACAAAGAATTGCAATGTTGTTATCAATGTGGCGTTTGAAGGACAATGTTACTTACATTCTACTTAATTAAATAAGTACCACTTTCGTAGAACAGACTAAATTATAACTAAACATACTTTTAGTGAAGAGAGCTAATTAGAAATTAACGCCTCTTTGCTAAGTACGTCCTACGCCAGTTACGTAGATACCAGGAATGTTCTTGTTTAATTTATGTGAAAATTGTTCAACGCGCCATGTTTTCTAGTTGATCGCCGATTACTTTTAATGAATTTAATAAATATTTATGTCTAACATGCGTGATAAGAAATTCAGATTGACAGACTGGAAAATTTTACACTTAGCGCTCTTAATTATTTCTCACGTATTAGAGCACAATTATTTTTATAAAAGTAGGAATAGCAATGAAAAATGGTATCGGCTAAGACATTTAAGGTGCTTAGTTTACATAACATACCATTATGCATGTATTCCCCGAAGGGTGGCAGAGATGTTGGTATTCCAGGAAGACACCCCGGAATAATTAAATAATGAAATCTTTAATAAAGAAAGCATCTTACTTACCTATCTACTATTTTGTTTTATTTCATAACATGAAAATGTGTAAGGCTCTTGGAAAAAATAAGTCGTTATTCTCATATAGTATCATTACGCCGTTCGCTGGTATGTTAAGGTCCCATGTAATAGGGGGCGAGTCTATGGGTAGTAACTGGGTACAAGTACAAACTGCGAGCTAACACAATGCTCAACCCGGAAATCTAACTCAGGTCCTCTAGCGTGGCAGTCGTGCTTAGGATTACTGGCTATGAGGCAGATACAGTATATTCTAATATCAAAAGCCTAAACAACATATACGTATTTTTCTAAGTAGTCAATGGCAGGAATCAAGTGTCCTGTAAAAAATATGTTCTACTTTACGGTTTTGAGTAAATTAAAATGATCAGATGTTATTGCATTTATATTTTAACATCATCTACCTACGTATTATAAATTATAATTATTTCCAAATTCAAAAGGTCGCTTTGTCTCGACACGATCCGAGTGTGACGTTAACGAGAAACGTGACATCCAACATGCAATAAGGATTTGTAAGTCAGTACTGTCGTGTTGGACATAAATCGAGTGACGTCATCAATGACAATAATTACTAATGCAAACAGGTAACTAAGCCGAACAATTTGTCCGCGCAATGAACAAACGAGCTGTTTACTTAGTACAACTATTAAGCTCCGGTCTTGAACAATAATTATGCTATTATCTCACAAATACTCGTTACCATTCTAATGGGAATGTGTTACGAGGCAGTTGCTTTTTATAATATTTTTTTCTCATAATTGCTTACCTTACTTTTATTGCTTAAGTCTGCTGTCTGCAATAAAAGTATCCCGTGTTATTATATTGCTTATCTATGTTTTCATACAATTTTGGATTTATGGGTAACAGTATTAAAATTAATTTACATCATGGAACTATTTTCTTGGCCGCTTAAAAAAACCTTTGATGTATGATACTTGATTCTTAAATTCATAACTATCGTTATTTTTCAGTAGTATTTTACTCTATCGCTGTCCACTGCTGCTGCTGGGTACAGGTTTTTCCTAAGTTGCGTCATAACACACACTCCATTCCACCATCCCCTACACGAGTGCTCCTATACTGATTCGTAATTTTCTTTTTTGAAATTATTGCTGTTCAAATTCAATTATTCCAAACACTATAAAAAGATAAATAAGTACTACTTGGAAATAATAAATTTCTCGTCATGTCATAATAACAAACGTCACAGTTACATAAAATGTTACCATGTTTTGCACGTGTAAATAGTTCGCATCAAGTGTTAGACAGATTGTGATTGTGACACGATTGTTCCACTCGTGCGACGAAAATTGTTTATCAGACATAAAAAAAGAAAATTACTTAGACTCCACTAGTTCTTTGGTTTCCATAATCTAGACTGTAGTTTTATATAATTAATAATCTCTAGGATATATATAAGAAATCATATAAAAAATGACGACTGAGATTAAAAATCTCTCTTCATAAAAACAAACAACATTTTATTTAGTGTTGTCGCAAAATGAAAACAAATTACGGAATACGACGACACTCACTTTTCTTACTTAAAACAGGGGGACAAATAAGCTTGCTCTTTTTATTCAGTTATCGCGTCACAACCAGTGCCATACGTATCATAATGCTTTTCATTTTATTATCAGTGGAGCAGGCTGGGGTGAGACAAGGGACGAGCTCCCGAGGCGCGCTCGAATCGTTCACACTTTTAATTTAGTTGCTTCTAATGTATGCGGATAACTGAGCAAAGAGGGTAGCATCCCCGCTCACTAGCTCACTGTTAAACAACTATCACGCTTAGGGTGCGTTGAGCCTTAATAGTTTTCCCCTCTGCTTCCATACATTATGCAAATACGCCAGTGATATGTCAGCCAGTACACTTGGGACTTTTATCGTTGTTCGTGAGTTTATTCCCTTTTATTAAGTTAACTTTAATTAAATTGAAGCCGATTGACTGAAAGGTATTAAGCGTTAAGATTTATCAGCTTACATGTGGGTTTAGCGATGCAGAGTGCTACTGCTAATGGCTAACGAATTTGGAATAGGTAATTCAGTAACGATAATCGTTTTGCACCGCACTCTGCAACCATGTGAGCGGTTCTGATCTACTGATTTAACATTACTTTACTATACTATTTTTTTCTTGAGATAATGTTACGTAAATCTCTATACTAGATAAATAATGTAGATACCTACATAATACACAATATGTTCACTATTTTTCAACAAGTACCAATACTTTCATCGCACCAATCTCAAGAGCCTATGTGGTGGGCCTATATTAAAATAGCAATATATTTTGTTTCCCATGGATAAAACGGCACCAACGGTTTTAGAGTGTCAATACTAATGCTGCATTATAATAAATATGTAATATCGATGGTTATTCAATAAAATTAAAATGTTTTCTAGTTAGTAATATACACTGCCTCATTAGTCCAGTGGTCCCAAGCGCGACTACTACGCTAGAGGTCCTGGTCTCGATCCCCAGGTCGAGCAAAGTGTTATTGAGTTTTCTATGAAATTCTCAGTAGCAGCTCGGAGTCTGGATTTATACCCGGTTAATGGCTATAGGCTCGCCCCCTAAAACATTTGACCTAAACATACCATGCGAATGGGTGTACAATAAGTATGCCTCTGCCTAACCCTTCGGGGAATACAGGCGTAATGGTATGTTATGTTAAATAGTTTATCAGCAGAGGTAGATATATTTATCGATATAGAGGAATAGATACCCAATAAGTGTGTTAGTTATTCAGCTAGGAAATGCCGGCGCCATCTAGTACTTACTTACTTCATCATCTTCCTGCCCTTGTCCCAATTTATTTGGGGTCGGCGCAGCATGTCCTTTTTTCATCCCTATCAGCCGTCACCTCATTATTCACTTCCTTTTCTCATCATGTCGGCCTTAACACAAATACATACACAAGTGGCATTATAGAATCTATTTACAGAAATAAATAAATATCATTTCATTCAGAACGCATGTAAGTACCTAATAGGAACCAAGAAGCTGCTCAGGATATTTATAAAACAAATACAAATTTGCTCGACCTGGCAATCGAATTCATTTTAATATAGCAGTAGCGCTTACTACCACTACAATAATTAGGCAGATTGCAGTACATCAATTTAATTATAACTTTCTGTATTCATCCTTAACAATGGACCTAATGAGCATGAATGTAACACATCTTGTTTGGATTTACCTTACAAATATAATCAGGTACTCGTATACAAGTTAACCTGTATGATCGAATAGGTAAAATAGTTAGGTACCTATATCATCTTGACCAGATCTATGTAATGTGTTGACTGAAATAAACTGTATCAATAGAGACTCAGGTACAACATCATTTGGCTAGAGGCATGTTTGTTTATTGTGTCGTGCGGTATTTCAGAGCAACCCTTACGCGCTCAAGGAGGGTGGCGGCGAGATGTCTGCATGGACGTCGGCTGGCCTTCAACCCTCCGGCGGCTACTACCCCTACGACCCTACACTCGCAGCCTACGGGTAAGTCCCCAGGGTCCAAGAGGCCCCAGAGGTCCGCAGCGCCCGCGCCACTTTAGATAAAGCCCACGCCGCGCCGCACTCGGATTAACATAATACCTCCCTATCGAGACTTATCTCTCTAATAGATTGCAATGCGAAAGGCTCATGTTTGTATTTGGCGACTCGCTTGACTTTAATAAATTCTGTTATGTTGTGCATATGTACCCCCAACATGTTTTAGTGTTATTGGTTTCGGGCGCGTTTTGTTGAGTGATGGTTTTAAATAATGCTACTAATGAATACATTAACATACTTGTAGCAAAATTAAAACATTACTTCTACACAACCCCGCGTATCAGCTTACTCGTTAAGTCAATATGTTTATTAGGTACCTACTTAGGTAGTATTTTGATTAGTATGTTCCCAATATTCCGATAAAATTTATTTACTCGTGAAACGATCATAATATTTTCGTCATTACGATCTGTCATTGTGTTAAACTGAATAATTATTAGATCGTTTTGTTTACAACGACCGTCCGTTTCATGTTACCAATTTTGACGTTGTCAAACACATGTCATATTTTACTTGTAGACATTTTAAACGTAATCGTTAAAAACCCCAGTAACAATAACTCCTCTTAAGAATTACAATATTCTTTAAAAAATACGTAGATAACATGCGTTGAAGTTAGATAAACAGTCCGTAAAAGAAGTGTTAGGTGAGGTAGGTACTTACAAATTAGAAAAAAGGGAATATTTATGACATTTTTACTATCTAAAAAATGTTTTATCATTGTTTCAGTGTGTGATTCGGTGATCGTTCTAAGCATAAAAAGACCTATAATAATCGTTAGTGTTAGTCGAAAAGCCCGGAAAGCCTTACAACCAATGTATAACTAAGTTATCGTTATTGCCCAGAAATTTAGTTTGTTATCCGACCCCAATATAAGAAAAGTCTCGAAGGACGCATCTATACGCTACTCTTAATAGCAGATGTTTAATGACTTAACATAAAAAAAGTGCATCGTTAAGGGCATAGGTACACATATGTACCTAGTTGAACACTAGGCAGTGCGTGTCGAGCGCAAGGGACAAATGACCGAGTAACCACTCCTGGTTGTTTGCCGTCCCGTTTCGATACGAACACACCAGCGCCCCTGACAGAGACGGATGACGCGACATCCATTCGCGCTAGTGCTTGATTAATTCACAGTTTTTCTTTGAAACGCGATCACACGACGTGTTGCGTTGACGTTTTCGGCAAACTTATCAACCCGTCAGACTTGTCGACGAGAAAGGGTGGCCTCGTATTCAATTTTATTTATATCGCATCATCTATACTGACTTATCGTCTATAAATCGTCAACGATCGTCATAATAGTGTCATAACAATGTTGTTATGCAGACGTATCAATTAAATATACGTTTCACGCCGCACTTGAAATTTATCCGTCCATGAATCAAATAGAAACTGCCTGAAAATAAAAACAAATCATGATACATCAAAGCGGAGTTATGCTGACAATTCGGCTGCGCTCGACTTAATATATGGCAGGCGGTGCGTTATAATCTAAAAATAATTAGAGGCGACATTAGTTTTTATGCGTAAAAAAGACGCGACGGTACGGTATCGTGGCGGGACGAGCACGGAAATACACTGTGATATATAGCGCCCTCGATGTTCCAACACAATTGTTCACTACGCCAACGCACGCATAGGATGATCACTCAGCGTCCTCGTACATTAAACATATTCAAACAATAAGTAAAAAGCATCCTCTTAAATTTGTGCATTTAGAATATTTTCGCAAATACTCTTCTAAATAATTCATTTATTAACAAGTGTTGCCCACGAAATTGTTTGTTATTCATTTCAAAAGAAAACTTCATGAGAGGCTCATAAAACGTTCCGAGGGTTGCAATAAGTTAGCCGGACCGAATAAATAGCCTCACAAAGAAACAACTACGGTGAAAAGCGTACATAAGCAACAAAACTTGGCCACGAGTGTAGGCGCACTCGAGTTAAGTACCGTTGGCGTATTATTTGGAACAGCCTGTAATCTGCCACGCCCGCCGCGCGCCGAAATGAAAAATTACTCAGCTATTTTTAACAAAAGTCTCGAGCACAGAAAACGTACAAAAATTAGAGAAAAGAGACGAGGGAGCACTTGTACCGCACCATTGAGATCAAAATGCGCAGGAAATTACCGCGCCCCGAGCACGGAGCTCTGAGGAATTATTTGTGTGCCAACGATTTGGGTTGTTACTTTTTAAATAAGCCAAGTAAGGGCGCTTGTTAACGAGACACGCAGCTCTAGTGACATTTTATGAGCGTTTAGCACACGTACGTTCATTTATTTATAGAGACTTTATCAACGGCGTCAGCTCCATGACCGTTACAGAATCGAATACCTAGTATTTTTAAATAACTTACAAGAAAGGTCACCGTGTATCTATAGTAAATTAGCATCATAGAAATCATTCTAGGGGAGCAAACATGCATGCTGCGACATAATTTTGTCGTCGTATTATCTTTATTCTCTCCACCCATTATTCCGGCACGAGAAAAGCAATGATTTATTTATTTATTAAGGATTGCCAACAAAGATATATTAAATTCTAAATACATTTAACAAATAACAAAATAAATAAGACGAAATGTACCTTCAATTATGGGCAACCACAACTTATATCATGATAGACGAGATGATATGATGATAAAAATATTTCCTAACAGATCTATGCATGATGAAACTTTAAGTCTAGGTTTTACTAATTGCTATGACCCGTCACCTAGATGAGAAAAGAAGATATCTTGTAATATTTGCAGGTGTTATTTTTTATAAATAATTACTCATTATGCTGTCCGATAGTAAGCTAGAATTTATTAATTATATTGTCGCTGTCAAAACCTACAAAAACCTGTAAGTTATCGGGAGACAATTACCGGTGCGTGTATTGATCATAATTAATACGTCATACAGCGCGTTCCAATCAGGTGTAAGTTAATAATAAATGTATCAGTTAATTGTGTAGGTGCGGGGCCCGGCACGAGGAAGCCAGCGTAATTACTAATTACAATATGATTGACACTTGCACTTCCGTTCAGAAATGTGGTTGTTAAGTACTGAGACCGAAGTCTAGATAATTGTAGATGCTTATAAAGGATTTTTATTAATATTAGTGATGAAACGATATAGAAATTCTATAGAGGTTTCGGAGGGCTAGCTCATCAACTAATCAGGGGCAAATAAGCATTTGTAACCAGATTAAGTAGGTAGATATGTCATTATGATACATGGCAAAGTTTTCCTACTCTTCCAATTTCATTGTATGATTAAATTCGTTACTCGTTCGTTGCCAGTTTAAATATTCCCTTGGGAAACGTCAAGCTTCATTGACGGTTTTCTGACTGGTAACTAGTGTAGATCCTGACTGACAGTTACAGTTGCAGTATATCTTGCAGATATATCTTTACCTATGAATAAACAAAGGCTATGGTTTCTTAATAATTACCACAGATTTTTAACACGAAAAGGAGTTCAAAAAACTGAAATTGGATCGAATATCTGTACATACCTGTACATATAGGTATGTACAGATATGCTAATCTATAAATGACCAATGAACTCATAGCGTCAAAAGCTATAGAAATAGCAACATTCAAAGCTAGATGAATTCAGTTGTTAGGTAAAGATATCATATCCCATGAACAAGAATGCTTTATGTCAAGAAAGTAAGTAGACAGTACCAAAGCAAGCGCAACGATCAGTTTCGAAAACGCCTACTCAACTCGCACTTGAGTTGCAAACCCTAATTCTAACACGAGCGAAGCCTCCCCCACAGCGGGGGTATTACTTATGTACTCGTATTCCTACATAGCTGTACGGTTTACGGGGGAGGGCACGTAGAGGCCGCAATTCCCCCAAGCGGGTAGATCGTAAACCTTCGATACCACGAATTGAATACTCGGCAAGCGCAAATATGTAGCAATGCTTGTAAGCGCCCGCCCTACACAGCGTTGCTCTTCGCCGATACTCGGGGTGACCTATAAATACACACACACAATTTTGAATTGATTACTTACTTATTTTTCTGTATTTCTGTCTTCAAACAATGAAGGAAGTCATAGTTTTGAATTTTATTTTTACCTATACTAGTTATTATATGGACAACATAATAATTCATAAATCAGAATCAAGTTGATTGATGCTTTTCGATTGCAAGTAAGCTGTTAAAGTAAATAATCTAAAGAATGAACGCAGGAAACGTCACTAAAAATTAATCCACACATTAGTGCGGTGCACAAATATGGAACATTATTCAAAGCTCGACCGTAGGTTTTATGTTTTCGTCCCCAAATTAACAAAGATACAAAGTATTTCCGCCCATGAAAGTATTAACAATTTGAGAGCCGACTGCATGTGTTCTCACAGGGCGGGCGCGCCGTATAAGTGGACTGTCTAAATTAATTAACAAAGCTTAAAGGAATCAACCCTCGCAGCAGCTTCAGGGCTGTAAACCAAACATAACGTAGTCGAATCAATAAAATGTAAAGCAATAAAGCGCTGTTTTTCCTAAACTGCGCTGTCGTCACTAACCGCTGTAAATTTCTGAAGAGCTTATTCGTGTTCAAACTAATGCGGTTTGGTTTCAGAGGCTTTGTATAGATGTGCGTTTGACACGTGTATTAATATTACGCGGCGCGTATTTCATATGAGAATACATACGTACCAACACAGCGTATATTCTACCGCAGCATACATTTTCACAAAAAAATAATCGATTGGGAATTTTAAATGGTATGGGTTGCACCAGTGTTTTTATAATAAAACCACCGGCTCAGTCGGCGCGTGAGGGCCGTGTCGCCGGCCGCGGTCGTTCGGCGACTAGCAATACCGGTGATGTCCGGTTAGCAAGATGGCGTCGCAATCGATTGGTGGTGAGTACGCCCACGCTGCCCACGCCTGCGCTGCACCGCCCTGCAATTGCAACCGCGATGCAACGGCCCGCCCTTTACTTCAACAACTATTCTTAGTCTAAAAAACGTTGTAGTTACATGTTAAACCAATCTCTTTTCTTATCCGATTAAAGATGTTGCAACCCTCCAAACTTGTCAAAATCTTCAAATAATTCAACTTAATTTTTATCAAAAAGAATCAACGTATCAAACAGCAGCAATACCGTAACAAAAGATCAAATGCTGTCAATTTTGCAAATCTTATTCGCGTCATGCATAACACGTAGGCGAAAATTTCGAAATACTCCTCGATACTAGACCCTAAGGTGAGTGCTCAACATCGCAATTTGCGTGAACATCATGCAATGCGGGACCATTTTTTAACTATTTTCACGCGCGAAACCTATTTATTGGGCCCCTTAGACCGCGCCTTTGTCATGTCGGGAGAAAATCGAAGTCAGGTACGAATACTGGCAGTGCCGGGGGGAAGCCACAATTACGTTCAGAATGCGGATGCAAATGGGACCGTAGGCTCTAAAAAGTGTACCGAATGTCGCTCTGTGCCGCGATAGCTTTATTTTTGCTGCCGTTACGAGAAATCTATTGCCTCAAATAAAACGCCTATCTGCTACGAATTTAAAAGCCACTTTATTGCTCACTGTAAACGATTCGACGCATGGACGGTGTAACTAACTGAAATATGTTATACTGAAACTTCTCGTTATATTACGGATTTATTGGTCTATATTTATTATGGAGACGATCTAAATATTGATGTCGCTTACATCATTTACAAATGCAGGGCTAAGTATTTTCGCACTAGAAGGGAATAAATTTAAAACTTAATGTTCCTACCAGTCATTCTTCTTATTAACATTCCAACAGTTTTATTCAAATAATGACCTGCTTACCCACTTTTATGTGTACCATGAAGTAGCAAAGATTGTATTCAATATATATAGAACTTATAAAACTTACCTATCTCTCACGAAAACGCAGTCCGAAACACTTTTCAGTTTATTTACGTCCGATGCGAAAGTTTTACAGCTATGCTAAGGTCGGAAGCGTATATTGTCTATTTAGGTACACGTAAGTATAAACTTTTTTGTCGACAGATACGGAGCCGGGTACGATTTAGCTGCCAGACGGAAAAACGCAACACGGGAGTCCACAGCGACTCTCAAGGCGTGGCTGAACGAGCACAAGAAAAACCCTTACCCAACGAAAGGCGAGAAGATAATGTTGGCGATCATTACCAAGATGACGTTGACGCAGGTATCAACGTGGTTTGCGAACGCGCGCCGTCGCCTCAAGAAGGAGAACAAGATGACCTGGGAGCCCAAAAACAAGACGGACGATGATGACGACACGATGCTCTCTGACGAAGAGAAGGATAAAGACGAGCAGGAAGAGAAAATCAAAACTCATAAAGGTTCGTTGAGTTTCACACAGTACAACGTCGGATAGTCAACTGCCACCATTACATTGAAAATTATGATAGTTTTCTATGTGACAATATTTAAAAGTGAAAACATACGTTGACTTTCTGATGTTGATTGGGATTTTAAAGCTTTTACAACCTTACATGTTGAATTATACCTAATGTTTATTGTTGATTGCGCTGCGAACTGTTGTGTTGATGTACCTACTCATTAATGTTTTGTTTGTTCTTGATATGAGCGACTGCGATTGTATATAATGTACTAATTACCCTTGAACTGTGAGTAGTGCGGCTATTTCATGTACGAACTGTGTCGGTGTTGTTAACCGTTTAAAATTGCTTTAATTTTGTCGGTGTATAAATCGTCCAGTGAATTGGCATAACGCGGCTGCGGGCCGGAGGGTGTGCGAGCCTGAGAGGAGGCGAGGGGTCGGCGGGGCGTGCGGTGGCCGGGGGGAGGTCTCAGGCGTGTAACTGTGCGTAACCGCTCCTCGCTACCGGATTTCCTATTCGTAGTAAAGTGGGCGGCGCCCGGGCCCAAATTTCATATAACGCGTCTTCCGTTCGTCGCTACAACGGGCCGACGCTCGGAGGTCGCGTTCAGCTTGTCTGACGATCTGCCCTACTTCATGTTCTTGCCAAAGGATTTGTCGAGTTCGTGGATCGTTTCTTTTATGAGGATATTCCGCTGGAACGTAAGTAAGTACGGTTTTGGGGATTTATAATGTACCTACTGATCGGATGTAAGGCCTTCTTGTAGTAGGTACCCTAATGTTATTGTTAGAGTTTCGTTTCTTTATTTTGATTTCAGATTAAGGTACCCATCGTAACTTTGTTAATTTTCCTTGAATGTTTGTATAAACTACCATAATGGTCATGTAGGTATTTGATAGAAAAATAACAAATGTGTATTGTGTTTTAAAATTGTAAGTGCAATAATAAAATCCAGATACGTATTCGACATGCTACGTGAGAACTGCTAGGGCGGCAGTTAGTCCCGCTTGTCAACAACATAAATTATAAGTAGGCATTGTTACAATAAAGATGGCTTCTAACAGAGTGTTTTCATAGCGAAGTTCGCGTCGCTAATGGAGGTGCGAGGGCGTCACGCATAACGCCCGGCATACGCTCGTGTAATGAAGCCCACTATTGTTGCGACAGAAGTGTACTTAATTCGCGGTGAATAACGCTGCGTGAATGGACCACTCGTGGCCAAACTACACTATTCATAAAAAGTAAGATGTATGCACGAAGTGTGCCGCGATCTGGAACTGATGGAACGAATTTGTAATTTTGGCTTTGTTGACAAAATATTGCAACATTTGCATACCTAGGCAGTTAAATAAGTATAGGTACGATTAGATGCATTAAAATAACTTAAGTATATAAATGTAGGTATTATGTACCTGTGTTCTCAAAATTCGACAAATACCTACCTAAATCGACCTTTATTAATAGATATTACATTAGGTAATATTGTTACGAATTCAACGGCTTAGTTAAGAAAACCATTAGTACCTAACTTGGTAATAACAGGTAGGTAGGTATTAGGGGTATCGGATTATCTACGTGTGGGTGTGAAATAGTAGGTAAGTAAAGTAGGTAATTAAAAAAATAGTTTTAATCTTTGTCATAAATAGGTGACCTACGATATTATTACGACGCCATACTCCATTGATCATAACATTAGATAAGCAACTATCGTTATATCGCCATCGTTTTTTGATGTGAGCGTCTAAGCTCATATTTTACGATAATTACAAAGAAATTTTTATTTTAAATTTAAAAGTCTATTTACCTTAAACAAACAAATATGAACTGTAAAATGCAGTCATTTTGTCAATATAGCACAATAACAAATTATTTTTCTAATAAATGCAGTAATATAATAATAAACTATTGGTCGAAATATTATTATAAAACTACATATTATTCGTCTTCCACATAAATGGTAGGTACATATTTATGTGGAAATACTTCATCAAATAATTCCTTTTGGCGGCATCAGAAAAATGTAAGACGCTGTGCATTGTTTACGGCATTATAGTCAGGCGTCCCCTAGGCGACTTCCGCGCAACGCCGCCGAAATGCCGCGCTGTCGCGCTGCCCAGGGTGTCACACGATTGTTCAAAACTTTAAGGACATTAGATTTTCTTTAGCCTCAAAAATTGAGCTAGATGCACAAATAATAGGTACCTACCCTTTTAATTTATTCATAGGTAGGTACCACTGGAAAAAAACATATAAATAGAAAGAAAAAATATCAATTATTTAGCTAACGCCAATGAGACACGAATAACATTTAAGAAATAAAGTAAATTACAATAAAAGTAAATTACATAACTATAATCGTGAAATTAAAAAAAAATTGTTAATCTTCCCAACAATTTCTGAAACTGATAGAATGAAATATAAATCTGCTTCATTCAATTAAAAATCTTAAAATTGAAGCAGGTTTCCAATCTACACCTGTAGCCAGTTATTATTTTTTAAATTCTACAAAACTGTTCTTTCATGTTAAACATTGCGTGGTTGATGTTGATCACAGACGCATCATTATAAATAAATAGGTAGATATGTAAAACCTTCGTGTCTAAAGACTCGTGAGAATGAATCTCTAATCAAAAATCGGACATCATAAGATTATCATTAAACTACCTAAACAATTTCCGATAAAAATAATCCTAGAGCCAGATCGCAAACAAACCATAACATTTCTCACTAGCGTACATAACCATTCTTTTACAAAAACGTCAATGTAAGCGACATGTAATATATCATTTTAAGTCACGGCAAACAAAGCCAATATAAAAGCTTTCACACGCGATCCCTAGACCGTCGTCGGCAAACAAACACACAGAACTATCCGGAGCTAAGCCACTCATGAATAAAAGCTTCATTTTCGGACCCTACCAATAAATGTTAATTTTTGTCGTGAGCGCACGCATTGCAAACAAAATATTAATCCAGTGCGCGTTAATGGAAAACGAGTAGAAGTAACACAAACAAGTGAGTGTCGTCAGTCCGCACCCGCGCTGCACCGGGAGAACAGCCACGAGCAATAAATTGCACTGACCTCAGCTGTTAAGTGCAGGGCTGCAGCTCGAGGGTGCCAGCACTTAACACCAACCGCTCTTAAAATACACTCATGTGATACACTACATAAATCTACTTTTTAAATGCATCATCCATGTCATTTGCATTAAAGACCAAGTACGATCTAGACTAGAACGCTCTGATGAAGTCGATCTTATCTAAAACTTACTTACAATACATTTAATTCAATATCCAAACACAAACAAATCCTAGACGAATTATTACACCCTAACAGGAGTTTTCGTAAAGTGGAAATACTAAGGGGAGGGCCACGAGGCGCCCAGAGCGACCGAGACGGGTTTTTATTATGTCTCACTTTGCCCCCGGCTTGTGACAAAAGCATACTGAAGGGAAAACCACTCAATGCGAAGTGTGCACGCTGCCACTTTCCACACGTTCCCACTACTCCGCATCACCGCGTCAAAACTACCTACTATCTTAACATTATACTTCCAATTGCATTCAATACAAATGAAGGATTTCGTAGGTTCAACCAAAAATTACACGACGTAAATCTTGGATACTTATAATACTGAAGCAATTACTTATATATACTTATAGTATTATATAATATTAAGAATATTAAAGTATTAAAAGAAGTAAAAATAAATAGATAGCTACTATAAATTCTGGCGACATTTGTTTGTCATTACTCTTCATAATCAATGCTAAGGCATCATAGCTCAACTAATGCCAAAGCACTACTAATTTAATGTGTTTATCCTTATAAACAAACAAGCCTCTTGCAGTAAATGTAAGTAGGGAATTTCCTTCGTTATAGTAATTAAATTACTCCTTGTTTATGGTTTAGTTATTTAATTAAAACAGTTAACGTATTTTCCATTAAGTTAATTTTGAGGTTAAAAGCTCAATCAATGATTTACGCCATTATTTATTTATAATTTCCACCTGTTTGTCAGTTTATTTCATGAAGGTGGATGCCTAGTATACTACATAGTACTTTATTTTCACAACAAATGAAGTAAAACCTATTACTGAATGCACATAGAAAGGATTTTATAACAATCGAAATTATTAGGTATTGTCAACTAATACGTGCATATTCCATATAGATATCCGTAATCCGTCTCATTTGTAACAAAATTAACCCGATGAACACATTAATGTATTGTTTAAATAAAACATTACTAAATCGTCCATGACTCGCTTATCTTTGCCGTTGTGGGCCTTTATCAGATTAATACAATGAAAATTAAAACAATTTGCCGGATAAATATCTTCGCGCGGAGTATCAGTGGCGTCCCTATTTATCCCTAGTGAAGGGCAACGCGGATAACCCCTCTTAAAAGCTAGGAGCAGTCAGCATTAAATGGAATAAAGAGAATGAAGTCGAGCGGTCGCGTCGCCCCGCACCGCTGTCTTCAGCCCCGCGCACGCCCTCGCAGTGCTCGCGGGCCTCTGAATTTCATTAGTGGCCCCGGGCCCGCCTCCGCACCCGCCGAAAGCCACTTTACAACGGAAAATGGCATTATGATAATACTTAGAGCCTTATAAAATTCGCTGAATAAACATTTTTGTGTAATTGTACAATAACATCAAATTTTTTCAAGCGAGTAAGATTTAGATTTTTATTTTATTGCACTTTTTATCGTGACACTGTTAAAAGGTTTAGAAATTCCGATTTCTTATCTTTTGTTAAAAGAGTTTAATTATTGAAAGTAATAGGTGCCCACTTTAAGTATGTAGATGAGTAGCAGTAGGTAAGGCACAGTAACAGAAAGTGAAGAGCAAACCTCAAAGAAATTAGAACAATGTTAAGAAAAACGAAAAGCGAGATTGACCATTAATTGTGTTGTGCGCACATTCCGTGGTGGTGAGTGCGGTGCCGCGGGGCGCGCCGGGAAATGCGAAATAAATGCTCGGCTTAATACGAAAGGGATCGGTCGCAGCGCCCGCGGCGGGGGAGTCGCGCCCCAAAGTGGTATTTTCACTTCGCTAATCGGATAACCACTTAACGAATGGGTCACTGCACGCCTAACGTATTTTCACACGACTTTTCTAGAGGGAGCCGGGAGATCCAGCTCCTTACTAGCTAAAACTTACGTCACACTTGTAACGGTCACGTCGACGATTCAATCTACAACGTATCGATTTTTTTGGGAACATTTTAAGCCCTCTTTATTGCTGTCGCGTTAGTTCTGGCTTTGGATATTGCGACTAATCTGATTGCAATAAAGTGCGCTCACGCGTTTATTGCGTTTCTAACATAAGATATGATCGATGAATATCATTATCTTTACAGATGAGGAACGGAAAGGGGACGAAATGCTGCAGGGTATGCACCACCAGATGCTGGGCTATGGAATTAAGGAAGAGACGAAGCGAGGCACATCCGACTGTGGTGTGCCGATCCCTGCCTCCAAACCGAAGATATGGTCCCTCGCTGACACTGCAGCGTGCAAAACACCTCCCCCAGCGGCGCAGCCGTGGCCTCAGCATGCTTACGGCCCACCGGAGCGAGCGGCGCCATCTGATGGGAGTTCTAACGGTTTTGCTCTGCCGGCGACGGCCGCCGCAAGTCCAGCCAGTGGTTCTTACGGGCGGTATGGCGGTTTTGCCGGCGGGCAGTATGGTGGGCAGCATCCTTGTGTGCACCCAGCGGCATTCCCTGATGTCCAGACCGACACGCCGCCGCAGACGCCTCCCAACATGAAGGTTCCCAGCGTCGCCAATCCGCTTGGTAGCGGCGGCGGCTCCGGTTACTGCTTTCCCCGGCACCAGCAGTCACCTCAGCGTGATCCCTACCACAACCCTCACCATGCTGCTAATAGTCACCAGCCTAATCAACCGCATCACAACGAGGGATCTGCGGCATTCAAACCATTCTATAAAAGGTAAGAATATCACTTCTTTTTATCTATGTAATCATACGACTTGATAGATAATAACATTAATTTAGGGACACAACCAAAAGCTATCTCACTCAACCGCTCGTAAACACGTTTTCGGAATAGGTTAAAGTTAATTCGTATGAGATGTTGCTAACGTCACGTGAAAAGAGTGAATGTTTCCTATTCCAGCTCGCTTCAACATCCCAACGGTTTCGTGTCGGCCATTTGAAAGCAGACCGCGCACCAATAGCGGTGAGTTACAGATTGATTCAGCTTGAGCATAATCGCGACGCACACATGTAAATGAGAACAGTGCGCGTAATGGACGATCGTGGTGAAGATACCGAAGGGCTATAAACTGAGTTGCGGTTTAGTAGCGGAGCTCGCGTCGGGGTGTCATGTCGGTAATTGAAAACAATGGAGTTGAGTCGAGGCGGAAGGGAGACGCGCGACTCGAGGGCGGCGAGATTGCAATCTTGTGTCATTTGTCATTGTCAGAGCGACGCGTTCCTTACGCCTACACTCGTACCGCTGACCTGCCCAAATTAGCCCTTTCTACGAGTATGTAAACTTACATTTATTTTGTGATGTGAAAATTAAACTTCTGGTAGGGAAACGTGAAGTCAGATTATTGTCATAATTTTATTGATTTATCTAGGTACCTATCTACCTATCTGAAGTCTGAAGTCTCCATGCCACGGCTTTGATCTAATTCATTTAATTTGATTACGTATTTAAATCAATTAGTAATCCTAATTCCTTACAAAATTAAATTGGGAAACTATGACAATTCAAGTGGTTAGTGAAAGAACTATTCGCAGTTTCCTGTGTCGCATATTTCTTAGAGTTGTCAAAGATTTTCTAAGAAGAAGTAGCGGCATCCGCGTCTCATTACAATAAATTGCCTGGCCACCGACGCCGCACAGGACGGCACCGCCAAGAATTTTGTTTTAGCCAAACGCTCACAAATTCACTTCTATAAACCTTTTGTATTATTTTGGTTTTCACGCCTTTTTGTCCCTCGAATTCCTTGACGCGAAAATAACTCCTTATCGCGGCATTCCTTTAAAGTAGCCCCAAAAAGAACGGATTTAAATCGACAGTTTTTGTTTTCGCCCTAAATAACATTCCTACACCGTCTTAACTTGTTATTTTACTTAATAAAATAAAAATGCGATTCAATTTAATATTCATTATTTAACGGTGTTATAATATAGTTTATACCATAATGATTAAGATCATGATGGTAAGATGGACTACCTACTAAACTATGGAAGGATCGCCGCCGGCGCCGATGATGTCCGCCTTGAGCTTTATTTCCATTCACTAAAACTAATTTGAATAACGCAGCGGAATCGTTGAAAAGACAAAAACTGTAACATATCTAACTGTATAGGCACAATGAGTATTGTTCGGAAGGTGCGGAGGGTGCGTGGTGGCGGCGCGGGCTCACGGCAGCCGGGCGGTCCTGCGCGCGCCGATAACGCACGTACCGCGACCGTGCGTGGGCGCGGAATCTCAATGGATCCTCTTCATTCACAACACTACCTCAGCATTAAAAGCTGCTTTACTTTTTTTCGACGCCCTAATCTTTCCTCTTATCTCTCGATCCTGACTCGGGTCCTTCTCTGTTTCATTCAGTCGCAGGTCGCTTGGACAACCTGTTTGACTTCTTTTTTCATTGACGCCGTACAAACTTTAGATGACCGCGGCCGAGGTCGGATTTTTATTTCTTTCACATTTTGGTTTTCCGGTCCAAGCCATTCGTTAATAAATTCTCAGATAATGAGACTGAACGTTTCGTCACCTCATCTCGATTGGTTTAGATTTTTTCTTTTTCGGTTTATATGTGTGAACGCGGCGGCGGGCTCGCACCGTCCACACCGCGATAGAATCGGAACAGCTATCGGAATGGACCTTCTTTTTTGTTAATTTAAATACCGCTATTCTTTTTAAGGGATATTTTTATTGTTTTAAAATAAATGACGCGGCGGTTAAGAATGAGAACCTCTGAATGAATTTTATTCGATGTAAGAGTTGGAACATCAAATTTATTCTGGTTGTTGTTTGTTGCAGGTAAAGCACGTGAAACCTGGGTCGCTGCACTACCCGTCAACTAATAGGGACTGTCAGATTATCACAGTGGCACAGTGTTTCAGTTCTACAATAAGATTTACGACACAACTATATACCTTAGTTAAATGGCCTCGGCCTGGTTATATACTGGGTCTATAGACCAATTTGTAAAATTTATTAATTTGGTAAATACTTTTATTTGTATATCACATAGTGTAATTTTAAATTTCTGAACTATATGCACAGATTATAACTATGTATAAAAGTAATTTTCGTTAAGTACTTAATTTTGGTTTGATATGGTTAATAATAATGTCTATGGTTGTCACTTGTCACTAAGTACTTATCGAATGAAACATAGTATGAAATCGACGTTGCTCAGTATTTTTATAGACTTAAGAATATTATGGAAATAATATCCAAATTATTTATAGACACACGAAAAGCGCAATAATGTGTAATAAAATTTAAACTAGCCTATATTGGTTTTAGTGAATTGTTGTAAATTTATTACCAATTCCACGACTGGAATGTTCGACGTACGATAGTAATCTTGTCATATATTTGCGCTAAGTTCTTCCAAACTTATGTTTATGATTTAATTACTTGTGGAGCAATAAGTTATTCGTTAGTACAGGTGCCAGACTTAACTCTGATTAGATGTAAGTGTAATTGTACATTGAGAGAGTAGACAATGAGAAGTGGTTAGGTTTGGTATCGTGCCCTACTACACAAACTATTGTTTAATTTTGTTAATAACTAGATGAATAGTCGATATACTATCGTCGATTTGGTTATTGTTGTTGTCCTTGTATATATAAAATGTTTTGTAGATTTTCTATTTTAGTTTGTCAAATGTGTACAAAATAATTAGTATGATTTCACCACGTTCAATAATGTCGACTAATATTTCGATGATGAACCTTATAAATATTGTTTAAAAGTATTATTAGTATACATGTACATAAAATATTCTGAATATTTTTTATTTTTTAATCGGTCACAGCCATTTTACTGATCCAATATTTTAATAAAATTTTATTAGAGATATTTCCTTTTTTATCTGAATAAACTCATGTGAGAAATTTAAATGATTTGGCAAATAGTTACTTTGAATTTGACAATTGGTATATATTTTGATGTATATTTTGTTTTATAATAATTAGTGCTAAGTGCAGACACAATTTAGCATGGCCAAATGAGAAATCGTGTGTCGTGCCTGCGCTCAGCATTCAGATCGGAGCTGTGAATATCTAAGACATGTATCGAAAGATTTTGTAACGAAGGCATAGCATACATACCTACATCGATCAGTAATATAAGATAATTTATTAAGAATTTTACATAGAAATTGTACTTAATTTCCCACATAATCTTTTTTTCTCAGGTCACAAGAATTAAAGCAATAGTTTTGAGGCTTGTTATCATAGAAGTTCATCTAACGTAAAACATAGATGAAAAAAATTTCAATGTGACCAAATCGAATACATTCGCTTAATATTAAATGTTCTATATAGATATTTATAGAATATATACCTATTAATTATTATTCTTATGAGTAAAATTATGTAATGATTGTAATTAAATCTTTATTTCAACGGTTTAAGTTTCATTTACGTAACATTTTCCCAAAGAGTTTCGACTATATAATAATATTCAATCTGATCTATTTTTACGCAATCTACAGTCTACATGCACATACTGAGGTACCTATATAATAAACATTATGGCTCGGCAATCCCTTCCCAACCACAGTGGCATAATCTGTGGAGATGAGTTTCAAAACTCCAGTCCAGACACCAAAAAAGGTTCACAAGAACTTATGCGGTAGGTAGGTACCTGAGTATTTTAAAATGTTAACGGCGTAAATTATATTATCAGGATCGTTTCATTAAAATTCAACTTGGCCCAGACCTTTTTCCATTTGCTTACAATTAAACCTTAATCAGAGGAAGCAGCTATTAATAGCCTACCCTTTTCTTAAGTACTTAATCGGAACTAAATTAAAAGAATGCGACTTTCAAATGGTTCAATCTTGGAGTACATACTTAGGTACCTATAAATAAAATGGGGAAAAAAGTCCTCAATGAGCCGCTAAAAGTCGTCGGGCACTCGTCGAGGGGTCCCTCCCTTACTCTCAACACTTAAACAATGCTTAAAAGCTAATAAAACGAACCTTTTTTCAACTTTCTAGGATACAATTATGGCTTCCATTTCCAGTTTAGCGGGGATTATATTAATTAAAGACCATTATTAGATATTATGCTTAGTAAATAAAACTGGGTATCTAGGTATTTAATTTTAAAAGACAAGCTTATAATTACATGCATATTGTGGTCTAGATTACTATCGATAAGTACAGCATAAAGATAAAAAATAAAACATGAAGTTCTTTATACCTTTAGCATAATGGAAAGTATGGGTCTTATATTAAATTTAAAACTGTAGTTAGGTACAATAAGTTAAACTATTGAAAGCTATCTAGATATATTTCTAGGCGGTTTGTTATTATAATTATTTGAGCATTACGTTATAATATAGATCTGGCTGATGTGGGTTCGCCGACGGTGCATTTTAGCCTGTGACGTGTGCCCTTCGTATTTAACCGTCATTAGATGTTTTCTTATAGGTAATTGACATGAATATAACGAAAACCCACAATTCTTCCCATTAAATTGAAAAACCTTATGGTAAATTACTTGATTTTTCTGAAGTTTCTTTGTTTATATCTGCCTGACATAACGACAAGCCGAATATGGTATCTACCTAGGTATACCTATATTACCTTAGTAAAAGATGTGGATGATTGCGTACCTTCATAGGTACGACTTTGGTAAGTATACATTTTTTTTATAGAATCCTGGATAACTGTCAACTGTCAACTAATAACATTCTGATTCTTATCTATAAAAATATCCACGTACATAACAGGGTGTTAAAATTTAATAAAATTAAAAAAATGACTAATCCCAGGTCGAACTTAATGTTGAGTTTTTTACGTATGAGTATTCTCAGTAGTAGCTCGGAGTTTAGATTTGTGCCTGATTAATGACAATAGATAGGCTTGCTCCTTATTATGAGACAAAAACGTACGCGGGAACGCTGATAACATTAGCACACCGACAGACAGACTATACAGACATGATGATATGTTTTAAATCGCTACTTGAAATACTGTAGTCTAGTCTCTATAATACGAGTATATTGGTTGCTATCGCAAGGACATCGACAGCTTGCTTGATTCAGCCTTTAATCTGAAGCACCAAAAACTATGGACCACCTCATTAGATGAATAAAACAATTCTCGTAAAGCATATCTGTCGCAATATAGATCATAAAATGTACTCATTTAATAAGTAACAAACAAAACGCAACGATTGCTTTACTTAATCAAATCCGTTGCTATAACAATTGAATCTGCAATAAAACCGCCATTGCTAATAAAACGGCCATAAACATTGACAACACAAATAGCAGCTAATAACCAACGGAACCAATCAGATCGTACGCGTGTGACACCAATATATTTTATACGTACCTTTATAGAGATCGAACCTTGCAGATGATTGCTGCAATAAAATTGTTTGCTGTCTCCGCTTTTAATTAATTAGATTTCAGTTCCCATTACATTAAAGTTGGAAAAGGCAGGTCCTTTAATTAAGTATTTAGGTACCTAGGTACCTTTATATAAATCTGAATGAAACACCAATCAACAAACAGTATGGTTAAAATAACTGTACGTGTCTGAAGTTGTCCGCAAATTGTTATGAAGTGATTTTACTTCTGTGATGTTCGGGACGGCTAACTTCATACACGCACAGGTATTTTGACCTTATTGTACAAAAGAGATGTCTACACAAACAGGAATTGCCACTGAAAAATTGCCAAAATTAGTCTATCATTCAAAGATTTATCATCAAGATAAGTATTTTAATAGTAGTAGATTAAGTTAAAGTTTAAGTAATCGTTGTTTCTAAAATCTACCTGTGCATTCATTATGCTTAAACTAATGGACTCCGTTGGTTAATTTCATGCAAAGTACAGTACCGTAACCTGGAAGTTAGGTTATCGTTAAACGAGCTTCCAGCGTTGAGCGACAGATGGCATACCTTGTGCTACCGGTACTCTACCTAACTTACCACATACATACTCTTACACATCCACATCTAAGTGAAAACTAACGAATAAAGCGTTTCGATATTTAGGTGGGTAGGGTACTATATATAAATCAAATAACAATGCATCTATAAAACATGCCTACTGTTTGCAGACGATTTAAATAATTATGGTTTTGGTCAAATAAATTGATGGTACCTAGGTACCTATAAATCAGTTTTAATAAATAATTTGTAAAATCCGTTAAAATTATATAATATAACATTAGGATTCTAGAGGTAAATAACAACACCAGATGTATATATAAAGTTTTTATCAATGTTGTTAAATTTTTCAACAAAAACAAGGACATAATTGTAGCACGATGATTTTTCCCCCATAATATTCCCGTGAGGAGCGCAGTGGAGGTCTGTCGCCGCATCCTCTCACGGCGTTGCGCCGCCTATCGATTCCTTAAAGAACACTTTTCTCACTCAAACGCGTTTACGTTTGGTATCTTCATAAATATTTTAGTCTCGTCTTCGGTAAACCCCGAGCGCGTAACGCAGTCCAGTTTGCGGTCCGTGGTCGGAACTTAGCGTCGGCGGCGCGGCCGTCAACCGCGCCCGTGCCCGAGCTCACAGTAATTCAAATAAATATTTAGATTTCCTACGTCGTTTACTGCGTCGTGAATGTTATTCCGCTATTGTTTGCCGAGAATGGGTCTTATTGCGAACGCAGCTTGACTTAGCTTTTCTAAGCTTGTAAAATTTATTAGGTGTACGAATGGAATTAGAAAATAATCAAAAACAAACCGTATAGTAGAATTTAATGCTATGTGTGGTCATTATGACATCCGCAATTACAGTCGTAAACAAAGTAAAAAGCACAGGTGGCAGCGGCTCACCTGCCTCAGGTCGAGAATGTCGAATCTAATCACTTCAGATTTGGTTGTGAAGGGGCAAATTTATTCATAACCTCACATTTATCACCGCAGGCCGCTCCGAATAGTTTTTCGCATGTATGAGAAAATTGCCGAGGCGAAATTCTATCACGCCTCGTCCTGAGGAGGGCGCGAGCCGTTAGAATTTTGTGCACCTTGCCGAAACCAATAAATCAAACTATTGCGTAATACTACCCCTATATGCATGAAGATCTGTGCGGACCTTCAGCTTTATTTATTGCACCACTAAACAGATTTTTATGAACGATTTATGAGAGTCGGAGCTGTTTGGCTTGTTTTTAAGGTTTATCTTGATTCGAACATTCCTAAATTTGTTAGAACAGAGGTTGAGCGATCAACGAACGATGAACTGCGAGAATATTTTTAACGGAGAGAAACAATATTACTTCGGGGTTATTGGTTCGGGATAATAATTAATTTTAGATTCTAATAGTTTAAACGTAGCTTTACTAAACAATTTGTTAATTGTACCTATTTAGCTCAGTGATACTCGTAGAATGCCAAATGTTAGCGCGGCACTTTGATTTTTCGAAATCATATGTCATTAGTCATTAATAATATGCCTGCGTTTATTAATTTCCTTGGTCGATTATAACTGCTTAGTTTAGCGGTCTTAAACACGACTGCTACGCTAAAGGTCCTGAGCTCGATTGCCAGTTTAAGCAGCTTGAGTCTTTCACTCACTTTAACAATGGAGAAAAACATCGTAAGAAATCCTGTATGCCTGACAGGTTTTGTCATCGGTGTGTAAAGTCCTGGAAACCCACACTAGGCCTGAGAGGGCTTAGGCTATAGATTAACACCTTCTCATTCTGAGAGGGACCTGTGTCTACGTGAGACGATAACGGTGCCTATTAAACTAAGGGGCATATACCTACATACGATATAAAACTTACATTAATAAATTACGACTATTTGCAGACCGAGATATATCCAATTATATATTGTGACATAATGTGTTAGACGTCATGTTATAAACCAAAATAGCCATCAATAAATCTCTATGACTTCGATAAATAGGTTTGGCCGACGGTTCACGCCGATAACAAACTAGTGGCTACCAGATGTGTGCCGGGCGCGTATCGTGGCATCGATCGCTCCCTAAGTCCGAGATGTGATCGTCGGCATTCCACCATCCCGACATCGGAGATAACTGAAAACATTACGTTTAATAATTTATCTACAGCAATTCGTCTGCGCTCGGCTCCCTGTGTCTCGTGTCGGATGCGCTGCTCGGCACACGGCACCTTCCTACACACATCCACTAGATAGTGCCCTTAATCATATTAATGTCGTTACAGATAAGCCAGATAATATTACTTAAATTTACTGCAGATACTTAACTGATTAAAAGGATAATTTTCTCATATCTGTTAAAAGGTACCTAACAACTTTAATGAAGTTGCTCCGCAGTCAACGACTGCAAATAAAAAGACAACATGTCAGGCCTAACATTGTAGCAAAATGAATTTTAATACAATAATAATATCCTTATATTTATAGAAGGTTATCTGCTATAAAAATTAAGCGAAAAGCTCTTTTCTAAAAACGAGACGATTTTAAATCATAACATTACAGGAGCAAGAGATGAACGATTTGCCTACCAACTTCATTAATATTTCGTTCGAAATCAAATATCTAACTTGGGAATACTTTCACGGAGCAGTCGACGGATAAACCAAGGGAAATCAATGAGACATTCCTACACGGCGGTCGTGGTTTCGCGATTGAGAGGAACTTTGGAGTTTAAATGAGTTCACCTGCAGACGTGATTGTGCCCTGGTGTACTCACGTGCGTATGCAGATTAGCGTTACGTCTCTAGAATTATTATTCCACTAAAATTATCGCCCATAAAATAGGATTTAAATACGAAAAAGCAAATTAAAGCAAAAAGTGTTAGAGAAGTTTTTTGCTTCGCTCAAATGATAATAAGTGAAAGGATAAGAAACGGGCGTCTGATGTTAGCGCCAATGAAGTTCAAAAGTAATAAGCAAATGCTATATTAAAAATATACGCTGATTTAGTTTTCACATTAACAAAAGCGGACAAGACGATATAAAACAACATAAATCGGACCCCGCCGCGTGAACTGCGGACTTGGCTTCACTCATGCGCCGAGAACATGAACAAATACTTTATTGCGCTCATCGAAACATCCCTGGGAACACGTTGCGCGATCGATGAGTTACGGTACACCGTGGCTGTCAATTTCGCGGTATAAAATTCCTCATCGGATACGACAAAGGCAGCTGTCATCGTGTAGCTTGAAGGGTCGTCGCATCCCTCGAGGCTAAGCCCCCGCCGTCCGGCGGAGACACGCACGTCGTCCGAAACTCGCCTAATCCGCACCTACTCCACACATAAACCCACCTAATTGTTAATAAAAGGAGAAATTCGGAAGCGTGCGGTTACATCACTCGGATGGACTCTCTAATTGATTTTTACTGCCCTTCTAATTTAATGCGAGTTTATGGGGTTAATCGGCGCTAAGTATTGTTTAGCGCTAATTATGTGCAGCCTGCTTTTGCGATCGTTAAGGGTGTCTGCGGGGGAGGCAATTATGTAAAGGCTTTGTTTGAGCTGCTATCGAGAATATGAACAAGTCTGTCTTTGTTTGAGCTACGGATTTATTCTTATGCTTCTATAATTATTTAATAAAAACATAAATATAATAAAAAAACTATCACCAAATTATACTCTTCTTAATATTATTAATGATACCAAAGAATGAACGTTAAATACAGTTACACTTACAAATCAAGAAAAAAATGGTTTTAACATCTGTTTTGCAAAGATTTAGAATTTACGCAATTTGTGATACTTCATATAAAGGTAGTTACAGTAATAGCAACAATTTATTTATAATACAGGAATAAACTATATCTATAATTTAATTGCTATAGGTAATTATGTTAATGTGTTAAAATCTGTTTACTCCTAGTGTACATACAAATCTCGTTATTTGATCAATAAACAACGAAAAGACAGTACGTTGTCCAACAGCAGGGTGACATCTAATAAAAAACCCAACATTTTATTCTATTTCGAACTCATCTTAATAACTCGGACAATATTTTTTGTGAAACGTCTTATTTTCTAGTGAATAAGAATTTGTTGGGACTCCTTGAACGTGTACAACATAATGTTATTATAATTTATGTCATACTAAGCAGGTGAAGATATACGAGCGGGTCATTCATTTTATTAAACATGTTTGCTAAGTCGATTTTGTTATTTTTTTTGTCGTTCGCTCGTGGGCATCTATCACGCAGCGTGCGGGCGCTTTCTCGCGCAGCTCTTTATTACAGCACCAATGATTTCCGGAGGTCGCGCTGGCCACTCGGCGCACTCCTCGCGCCCTCCGCGCACTGGTACAGTACACCACATGATGCTACATTTGCATAAAAACAGATAAACTCCATTGTTGTTTGTATGGTGCTAAAGGAACGCGCATTTGTGAGGTGCCATCATTTTACTTATGACTTACTTTATGCGATACTCGAGTGATAAATAAACGGTACCAAAATATGAATAAGGAATCCATCAAATGATGGATGAACATAGTAATCAAGGGTTATTTATGTATTGGTAACATGACAGTTTCCACCAGAAAACTAAATTTTGTGTAGGACGATGTAATTGCTTTAATTTTATATCTACCTTCCACAATGTTCGTTACACTTATCAAAATAACTTGTCTGGATTACACGTTTGTTTAAAATTCGCGACAAAAATCCGTATTAAACACGAAACGGTTCTAGGGTGAAGGACGAAAGAGGCAACAAAAGCATTGATTCCTCTCACAAAGATATATTTTGTGATATTATAAGAGAAACATTTGCGCAAAATGCGAACATCGGGACCATCCATTATGCGATGTCGCCGACAGACCGACCACCTCTCGCAAAAGCACTTTGTATTAAGTCAACAAATCCAAAAACCATTCAAAGGACATTTGTTTCCATGAATAATAATATGTAAATATATTATTATATACAAGTTTGGAGCGCTCTCGTGACTACTTCGAAAAACAGTGGTGTGCTAAACTGTGCAATTAAAGTAAATTGGTTGTACACTGTTGTCTGCGATGATAGTGATGGTTATTCAATTTAGGATACCATGTGTAATTTAGTAATCTCTTACATAAAAACTTCTACGTTTTTTTTAAATTGGCTTAGTGCTGCGTCTGGATTTGCGAGTACCTACATTTTTATTAAAATTCTTATTGATTTTGCTTATTTTTTTGCTGCCTCAATTGTTTTCACCTTTCCCTGACTGCCTATTACCACAAAACGATCATAAGTACCTACTTATGATATTACATCACACTTCATGATGACATTACGAACGTATACGATACGAATGATGTTTTTTTGTTTATGTTAAACTTCTTTAAGTACATACTTAACTAGGAAATAATTTTGTCTACATTATTTAGACACTTAACTTGTGAAGTACATTCAATTATGAAAATAATTTGGAGTGTAGCTGGATGTCAGTGTAAGGTACAAGAACGCGAGGTCCGTCCCGTGAGTTTTACAGATTTTAATTTTGTCTGCCTTTTGTCTTTATGGATCACGAAATGTTTTGTGTAGTAGTGCCCCGGGAGGCCGGGGCCGGGACCCCCCGCCGCGGCTTCCTTCCTACATCTCCTCACTACAAAAACGCTTGTTATAAAAATGCACGAGGAACAAAAACGCTTACGTCGGGTGACAAGTGGTCTTTGTTTATAATATTTGTTGATTTGTTCAACTTATTTATGAATGTCTATAACACCTGATGACTGTGCTTTTTTGCAGCTTATAGACAAGCACTGATGTCAGCGTGTAAGCAGACACCAGATATCTTAGTGGTAGCTTAAGGTAAGCAGTGAATACTTGGTAAGATGACGTAATTGAAATTATGCATCCGAGTATATTCTAAATGTGTAAGAAGGTCAAACAACATCGTCTTATTAAGATTAAGAAATCAAGAAAAGTTAAGAAATCAGTTGTCTAAATCGTTGTTGAGTATTTTACATGCCTAACCACGAAAATAATAATCGACAGTTTGTATTAGGAATAAGTATTTCATATTTTTTTAAATTACCTTCTTTCCTAAATGTCGCTTTAACTGAATAAGTGCGTTTCACATTAATATAAGTAATTTTATTTTATTATCGATTAAATTCAAACTATGTATGTTGTAAAATATAGACATGTCATAACAAGCGTGCAAACAAGTTGTAAACACCTACATTCGGCGAGCGGCCGAAACCGGAGAACTTTATTAGCTGACACCTCTGTATAAAACGGTGTCATTATCGAAATATCATACTAATATAGAATGTTAAATTTATCAAATATACGGTATTTGGATGAAAACATACAAGTTGACAACACGTGTAGTCGCTATCTACGCGGACGGATCGGACGCCCCGGGGCGCGGGCCCGACTTGCCTGCATTACTCACCGTGACCTAATGGGCGGGGATAAATCATGTGTATATGTAAAAAAACATACAAAACAAACCCAGAAACGAACCAATGTTGAATAAACAAAATTCATGGAAATGGGGACAAATCTGACAATACCGAGTCCGGTGGTCCGCGGATTCACCGTGTGATCCATTTGCGAATCCCGGAATAATTACGTCATTGCTCCAAGGCTGCTCTATTACGTCCACATTTCGAAAAATAGTTCCCTACGTCCGTGTTGGAAACCACTTGCTTTGTTTAATCAAGTTATAAATTAATTAAATAGTAGACATTTATTAATTACGGAGCCGACAAACTTTAGTTTGTGACGTTTATTGGCACTACTAATTATGTTTCCCAAAAATATTATTTAACTATGCATTTAAAGTAAATTCATTTCCGTTGCTCCCTTTTTGACAGGGATCTGTAATCGCATCATCATATTATTAAAATATATTAAATTCCATTGTCACTCAACGCCTATGCAAATAAATGATAAGGAGCTGTTGCTTCATCAAAATAAAGATACGAATGTACCCTCTAATGCGAATAAACGAAAAGTGCAACAAATTAAATTCTCCCACGCGAGACGTCCCTCGTATAAAGAAAGACATTACGACGGGGCCCAAATAGGAGCAATTCATAAAACTGAGCGAGCCCTTTGATATGAAAATACAGCTAATCCGGGGCACGCGCTCTGAGCTCCGGGAGGTGACCTGTGTTTGTTTGTTTGTTCCACGATATCATGTTGTTATTTATTTATCATAACTCTGGACTTTTCAATAGTCTCGTCCAAATTTATTAATGCACCGCTCGTACGCCATTATAAATTATAATTTATCCCAAGATTAATGAATATAAGTGTGTTATAATCATTATGTGATATTTCTTTAAACATATCCCATGAATTTCTGGAATGCTTGTACGTATTAAGCTTTATTGGTTAAATATTTGGTATCGAATTATGCCGACGTTCCCATAAAAGAACTTAGTCAAGTCAGAGTTGGATTTGTAACCCGTGAAAAATAATATTCGATTATTTAGTACGGGGCCCTGTGAACTATGTTTTTATAGTCCTGCCTAGCCGGATGTGTGAAAATAAAACTATTTAGGGTCTTTGAATTTTATAAAAGGATTTATTTACTAAAATTAATGGATCCTAATATAATTATAATGATGACTGTGTAAGGTAATAAAACATATTAATGCGCGTTTTTCCTACTTTAGTTTATATAGCCTTTTGCGATAAACAAATGTAACATACGCAAGGTACGTACACGTAAATTTATAACCTTCGTTAGACACAGCAATAATAATCGTTACGTATTTTTATAACAGTGAAAAGGCCGGGCTATTTATTTAAAAGCGTATTATTAAAAGTCATTTGGAACACAGTATTACGAGAAATAATAAACACCAAAACGAGTGTTGGTTCTTTTTTAATGTTTTGATATAAGCACCAGATGATTGAGCGTTGCGGTCGCCCCGAACGGTTTTATTAATTTTAAATTGATTTGTGAAATCCCTTTTTTGTGTTCCGATGGAGATCAACGCAGGATGAATGAAGTTATTATTGCTACCACCAAACATTTTTTATGATCGTTTCTCGACACGAGTCGTAAAAACTATTTTTGTTTACAATTACTATATTTACTGAGATATTTTGATGGTTGCTTGGCAAAAAATATTTCCATTTAAACAGTTTCATAAACTTTAGTATGTAACTGATATAGTAAAAGTGGTTATATTGTTTATAATTTTGAATGTTTATTTTTGTTAATTGTGTTCTGGATTCGATTACCAAATCCATCCAGTGTTATTATATTGGGTTTTCCTGTAACTTAAATCTTTAGCAACTTGTTGTTTGAATTTGTGCTAAGTAGAAGTACATCAGTACATCTTGGCGTAACCTTTCGGGAAATAAAGGCGTGATGGTATGATAAAGATAAATGCTTCAGGATTTCTATTTAGCAAAGAGTAATATATACTAATCGGATAGATATAAATAAATACTTATTTGAGCTATACCTCATTTAACTATTAATTAAATTGTTTAATAGCCACTTAGATAAGCATTTAGCTTATGCGCTGCAGTCTTGCCACATAGCTGCCGCGTAGGCAGAGCGTGGTCCAACGCAGCCGCTGTGTAGTCACTACGTAGCGGCCACGTAGCCACTACGTAGCCACCACGTAACCGTCACGTAACCACCGCGTAACTGCAGTGTAGCCGTGCGTAGTAGTAGTGTAGCAGCCGCGAAGTGCCTCATAGTTGCCGCATAGCTCCCGCGTAGCAGTGCGTAGTAGATGTGTAGCAGTCGCGTAGTGCCACGTGGCTGCTGCGTAACAGTGAGTAGTAGTTGCGTAGCAGTAGTGTAATGGCACCTAGCTGCCGCGTAACAGATGCGTAGCAGACGCGTAGCTGCTGTATAATCGCCTCGTAATTGCTGCATTATGTAGCAGTTGCGCAACCACCACGTAGCCTCCGCGTAAGCGCTGCGTTAGCATTGTAGCACAAACACCGTCCGGGTACGCTTGGACCAACGCTGAACATCAACAAGATATTATCAATAGATAATAAAATATCATGTAATAAAATACAGTATCGTAAAAAATAATTGTATCGTTAAAAAAGAAGTCATGAACTTAGATAATGAGTGATGTTTGATTATCATCATTAAATTGTATAGTAATATGACAGTAAAATACCATACAATATACATGAGTGTTTACCATGTTGATTTTCCGATTGTATAATCATGAACGCAGGTAAGCGAAACCAGTGTGCGAGGATCGTAAGCCAGTGGAACTCTATAGTCTCTGCCTAACCCAATGGAAGAGTTGAAATATAAAAAAGAAGGAAAAAAATATAAATTTTAGATATTTATGAGCACTGGTACCGGCTGGTATAGTGTGATTAACACTCAACATACTCCGATGATCGCAGTGAATGTTTGCGTGCGTGAATTTCATGGAAATAAAGAAAACATTAAATAATTATTATTACCAAAGCTTTTCTTTTAATTCTGAAAATCTAACCATAAACCAGCTCTTGGTTTCACAGACAACTGACTACTGATTACTGATTTTATATGTTTTTATCGTTATTTTTATAAAAATATTTGAAAATGTATTCAAATACGTAACTATAATGAATAAATGGAATAATAATAATAATATATGTTTATTTCAGACAAAGTCCATACTTTGTTATTGACGTTATACTTAATAATAATTACCTAGTACTAATTAATAATCTGTATATCTAATATAATATCCTACCTATGCTTTTATACTAATTTTATCCAAAATGTTGTGCATATCTATAATTGATATAAACACTAGTCCTTGCCTCTGTATTTTGCTACTAATCAATGTTTGTGTATTATATTGTTGATGTGCCTTATATAAATAAATAATGATTGATTTAATTTACAATTGCGTGTGAAGCTGCATCCACCTCTTAAACATCGGGGTATCCCACCTATCTACAAATACACTAAGGATAGTGTTTGTGCTGCCGCGGACACGAGCCATCAGGGAAGCACATCTTTTTGTAATTATGGTGGCGAAACTATCAATGCAATTTTCTACAAACATCCTGATGCACTTCGGCGCCACGGCAGCTCTAACATGAATGGATATGGGTAGGGTATACTTTGCAAATGAATTTGACGAAACGTTTGGCGTAACGGCTAAGCGATCTGCTTCTGCGCCACGTGTTGCGGGTTCGATCCCCACACGGAGCAAATATTTGTATGATCTACAGGTAGTTGTTTCGGGTCTGGGTGTTTGTGTATGTGAGAATTTGTGTTTGTAAACGCACCCACGATACAGGAGAAAATCCTAGTGTGGGGCAATGTTTTAAAAAAAAGAAAAAAATTAATACTAACTACTCCAACCACTATTTCTAAAGATATCCTCAAGTTTGGAACTAGTGAAATCACTGAAAAGGTTCACATGACAATCATAATTAATTCCGGTAATGAGAGTTGAAACTACACGGGGCGTTCATGTCAGATCTAGTAAACATGACGTGGGCTTCGCTATCGCGCCACGATCAATGATGTATCGATATGTGTATTTCATTAAGCACGTACGCTGAACAAGGATACGCTACGACCAGATATGCCAAGCGATTATGACGACACCCTATAAGTTTCAAAGGCAATATTTATAAAATAATTGGGCAGAAAAAGGATTTCCAACTGTGATAGTCAACTTACAGAAAAAAATAGAAGGTAAATACTTAATGTCGCTAGGCTAAATATCGCAAAAGAAATTTATTAGATAGGGTCAATAATATTCTTTTTAACCCCCGACGAAAAAGAGCGGTGTTATAAGTTTGTAGTGTGTATCTGTGTGTCTGTATGTCTATGTATCTGTGTGTCTGTCTGTTGCATCGTAGCGCCTGATCGGGTGAACCGGTTTTTAATAATTATTTTTTGTTTGAAAGGTATTTGTCGAGAGTGTTCTTAGTTATATTTAAAGAAAATCTGCTCAGACGTTTGAAGATCATCACCTCTTTTCTGGATGAAAAGATGTAAACAACTTCCACAGGTCTGATCGATTCAAATTTGAAATACTGTCACTTGTCAAAGATATTACAAATCCTGCAGCATATCCAAGTCGCCAGAAGAACTCCTCAACGGTTTACGGAATCTACCTTGTGTTTGGGCTCATATAACGTGTTTGAACTTTAGAGTAACCACCCGGTTACGCTAAAGATAGCTGCTACTTTTCTACATACCTACTATTTTATTTATACTTAGCGGTCCCCCAACACAACGATGCTTGCATGAAAATATTCTACTTACATAAACATAAAAGGACATTATTTAGACATGTTTTTCTTTTTCCTTTTTAGAGATTTTTATCGGGGATTTTTTAAATTTTATATATTTTTAAAAACCACCGAGACTTATTAAAATACATGGTATCTTATCATTTCCAAACCAAATTGATGAATGATTTTTGTTTCGATCAAGGTCGATCTTTGTAACAAACTTATTTGTAGGTACTTATTTTTAGATAAAAACACATTTTATAAATAATTACTAATTGTTGATACTGTCCCGACACTTGTTCTAATTAAATAGTGCCATCCTAGGTCAAAAGTTATCTTTTATAGGAGTTATCAATATACATATTTAATGAAACCGATTTCGTGAATGATGTAATCATAATAAAAAGAAACATATTATTATTCATTATTAAATTTTATGCAACATTTTAAGAATGCTTGCCATAGCTGTTGTATTGTATGAAATGCAGAAGCAGAGCATGAGAATATTATGGAATATTAATATTTACTACGTACAGAACACAAAAAAAATGCATATTTATTTCTAATCGGATAAATATGAAAAAAAAGTGTTCTGCCGATCTACCGATAATATCATACAAATTTTATTTTATAATTCGTCTCTTTTAACGAATTCAATATAAAATGTCAATCGTCAATGTACTCTGATCTATTCAATTGATCACTTCGTCGAATCGACAGACAACAAATTAGTAATCACAATATTGTTGTGATTAGTAATACCAAAGGGCGAAATAATACGTCATATCAGTAAAAATTAAGAAATCTGCGGTAGGTAACAGATAAAGGGATTTCTTTTTTTCTTGTTATACACTTCCCTAGAAGAGTAAAGTGAATAATACATCGAATATTTCATTATATTTATTCAACCAAAAGTTTTTTTATGGGATAGGGGGCCAAACGAGTAGACGGATCGCCTAAGCGTAAGCGATTACCACCGCCTATGGACACCCGCAATACCAAAAGAGATACAAATGCGTTGCCGGCCTTTAAAAGGGGGTTGGGCCTGCAGTAACCTCACTCACTCGGCGAAACACAACGTAAGCGTTGTTTGACGCCGGTTTTCTGTGAGGCCGTGGTATCACTCCGGTCGAGCCGGTAAAAAGTTGGTCCATAAACAAACACTTCCAGTAAAACTTTGTCTTTATGGGGTCGCATGGGTGGTTGTCCTTGGCTTCTCCACCCATCGATCATATCTGTGGCGCGCTCACTATAGATGTTGACTAAACATAAAACCGCATTATATTATAGCACTATGGTGGTTAAAAAATATATAGGTGTTACTGTTCACGGTAGTAAATTATAAGTAAGTAATATCGTTTATAACCGTTGTAACCAGTAGTATTTACTTGATAGGTTAGGTAAGTATCATGAAATTCTTTGTAGGGCCAATAAAATTACCAAGAATTCCATGAAAAATATTCTAGATTATAGTAAGATTAGGTGCCAATCTTACTATAATCTAGAATATTTTTCCGTGAAATAAGATCCTATGTTAGGTGAAAAGCTACCTACAAAATTTAAAATATGATAGAGGTCAAGTAACACAAAAGCCTGCATATCAATAAGGTTGCATACAAATAAGGCACAACAATATCAATGGAAGAGACAGTCCACTGAAAATGTATAAATACAGCGACAGGGGTGGTCTTCTGCCTCTCATCTCGTGTTCGTGCTCACTATAGGTAACCGTATCAGTAGTGGTCATATACCTTATAACACGATTCTTTCTGTCAGCTTCGACTGATGTTTTAATTCTGCAGAATGCATAATCTATTCGGTAGTAATAAGTTTCCTGCTACATGAATATTATGTATTGGTTCTCTGCTGCCAATATTACTAAAAACAGTTTATTTTCAGACATATATTCTGTCAGTTCTTTAGAGTTATTTAACCTAAAAATTATCGTTTTAACACGTCATGGTACAGCTTCAGATGTATATCAATAGGTTAGTATAAATAAGTAAAAAAATCAGAGACTTCGCTATGATAAGTTTTATTACTGAATTATAAAACATTATTATTTCAGTCAGTACCTATATATATATCCTACGATGGCAGGTAGAATATTGTAGAGAATAAACTTACGCTACTTTAAAAAAGAGGATGGAATAAAGAAATAAAAATTAAGTAAATAGCTAATGAGTATATGAAGATATTCAGATGAAAAGATATTTCCTCATTTCAACGATATTCTTATATGAGAACAATATCAAACATTCGTACCCTTATAACGTATTCGACATCTATATATATAATAATAATTATTATAATTTAATTATATCTATATATATATTAATAATTATTATTACTCAAAATTGATAATATCTCTAGGTTATCTCTGTTATATTTTTGGGTAGGTAGCCATTATATCATCTCAAGAATGGGATTGTCAGTAAAACTAGAAAGGACTTTTAATATAAATTACACATTATCTTGACACAATCAAACTACTAAAACTTGTTCAATATATCTAAATAAACATATTAACAATATATTAACTGTTACCTATTAGGGAGATCCCTACTGCTAAGAAACAAATAATATCGAATACGTTAAAAGGGTACAAATGTGTGATATTGCTCTCATATAAGAATATCGTTGAAATTAGGAAATAATATCATTTCATCTGAATATCTTCATATAATTTTTTTTAGTCACCTATTGGCTGAAAATGATTGCGTGAGTAGGTATAGCCTAACTAAGTACCTACTCGTACTTACAGGTACAGTCAGCGTTAAATAGTTCGTGGAAACCAAAGTGGCCAAAAAGTTTGCAACACGACTTTATTCCAACTGTAACAAAGTCGTATTTCGGCCACTTTGGTTGTCACAAACTATTTGACGCTGATTGTACCTATGTATGAAGACAATGAATTAAATAAACCTTGAAATACAATGTTCTATAATGCATAGCTTAGCATCCAATATATTGTATGGTACCCGTTACAAGAGGAGCGGTACATAATATGACTCTTTAATGTTGAAAATGTTGTGTCGTAAAGCGCCTACGCTTGCCCATAGAGCAACTTGGAATCGTCGTAAGAACTACGTTTCTCTTTATCGTAGGCGTTGTGCGCTTGAGTCAAGATTTCACCTGGTGTAAAAGTTATATATATTTTTTGTATTTTTTAGACTTTTTATAAAAAGTTCTATATTTTTTGTTACTTCAGAAATCTCTTTATGTTGATGCCGATTATCGACCGGAACATCGTAAATTTTTTAAATGATAATAAAAAGCTTAATATTAAACTCGTGCTAGTTTCAAAGTCATTTGAAATCTCAATATTTATATTTCGCTAAAAGTATATTCCTGTTGTCTACAGAAAATAAAAAACTGCAATTTCAAAATGCATCGTTTAATCCGATAAGCATTATAGGTATAATTAATATTATAAAAATTTGCATTTTAAAAGTAGAAATTATTTTTATGAAATAGGTATTACGTTTCTTCAAGTGTTTCTTATTTATTTTCTTCTAATATTACTTGGCCCTGTAGCCTGTAGTTTAATTTAAAGTTTAAATGGTACACGCAAACTACAGCGACAAAACAAAAAACCAATATAGGTACATTCAAAGTCCTCCGGTATGTTTTAGGTCCTGTGTAACAGGGGGCGAGCATATTGCCATTAGGATTTTTTGATAAACTATTAGTAAGTTAGTGGTACTGTCGCTAGTAATTACTGTCGATAGTAGTATTCCCGAGCGGGAATTGAACCCACGATGGCACTCTCGTTGTACTGATGCTGATTTCTCAACCACCTGCGCCAATCGTATTGTCATTATGTGTGTTAAATTTAATTAATTAAACAATGAATTGCCGAAGGCTCTTTACGACTGAATACCTATATTACCCGGTAATGTATGTCTCTGTGAAAGTCTAATAAATAATTGTAGTCACTACTTACAGGGTTTCAATATACTATAAGGTTAAAACGCCTACACTTATTTTCTTAGCAATAATGTTCATCTACTTGCCTGAAATAAACCGACAATATTTCAGCTGAAATCCCATATAATCTACTGCAAATTTGGTGGTTTTTACGTCGCCACTACCTTTGCCTCGGGTTCGTTTCCCATCCAAGGCAAATGTTTGTCTTTTCCACAGGTATTTCTTTGTAATCGGCATGTCGTTAAAAGACTTTACGGTTACTTACAGGAGATATGATTTTGAAATTACTTGTATGGACCTTATGTCATATGTAATTCATTTTTTTAGAATTATATGAAACAACTACAGAATTTCTAATAACTTATTTTAATTAATTGTCTGCTTGTAAAGTCCCCCGGGACTCAGGGCTTGTACCTTAGTTCGAGAGCTGTTTTATGAAAAAAAAACGAAAATAATGCGAATAACATCACACGAGCGAGGTCCCACAGTGTAAGGTTAAGCTATGCTTGCTGAGTTATCCTGAGCACTTTACTAAAGCTTCAAAGAGCATTTTATTTCAAAAGATATTTATTAAATAGGTACTACTTTTGGTTGTTTGGCACCTTACTTTTCGTGATATCTACCTACCTCTTCTTCTACAATTGAAGCTTGATATCTTACTTTTACTGCCCCCCTATTGTCCAACCTATGGTCATTTGGAATAAAAAGCGCTCCAGTTGTGCAGATATGCTCCAACAGAATGTCTGAACGGTATTTGTAATGATGTATATTCACAGCAGTGGCCTTGACACCTACCGCGTGGGTAACTTGCGACACAACTGCATACACTGCGATTATTTTACCTCGCTGCGTCATCCCATACATCTCAACTGACAATATTTTACCACCGACCCTTATTTCACGGAATCCAACCATATTACGGCAGACAACATTCGGACATGTAAGCAAACATCTTAATGTTTACTAATGAAACATTTCTAAATACATTGATTGATGATGTTCTCCTCGCACGGGTTTTGTGTAGGCTCACATTATTCTATTCATAAGTTGCGCTGCGGGATGCTCAACGTCAGCGTTGGTGGCTTCGCTATTGTTCACTGCGGACACAATTCGGCAAACAATCTTGTGCTAAGTTTTTTTTTCACCGCTTTCCTTAGAGTAGGCCATTTAAATTTCATGCGTATTTTAGTAAGATAGACGTCGCTGATGGGTTTCCATTAGGATTGAATGATTAAGAGGTCGAAGCGGCGTTGGATTGACAACATCGTGCGAGGGCCCACGTCTCAGGGGAGCGTGTGGAACCCTCGACACCAGAGTGTGGTGCTGTGCTTGCAATTAAGTCCTCGGGCGGGCATTATCTCCGCATTATAGTATCGCCACGACGCACTGCAAAACACCCTCCCCAAGACATTTGTATCAATATTAACAAACACGCCAACACGGGCGACCGTAAATGCGAACCTCGAAAAATAAATGAACGTGTTTGCAAACTTTGTTTGGAATTATATATAGATAATAGGTAGTTCCAAAAACTATCTACGGTTACAAACCGCTTAACTGTTAATTCAAGTTCCTCCAACATTTTAAATATAACAGAAAGCTCGGGATGTGGAACATTTGTAATGAACTAACTTTTTAAAAGTGATTTCATTAACAAATGAAATTTATGTATGCGTCAATCGACTTCACGCTGTGACATAAAAACCGCTAAATAGCGCATTGTAGTAGCGTGTAGAGAACAAAACGCGAAGCGTCAACGGTTGTGATTGCCAATATAAAAGTTAATCATGTTAGTGCGCCGGGGTGGGCCGGGTGTCGCGATATCATTGTCCCAGGTTCGAGCCCGGCCGCCCCCCGCTAGGATTCGTTGCTTATTTAATGCAACGATGCACACGTAAACATCTAAATAACTTTTGTGTGACACTTCTCCCCTACCCTCTAATTTTACTAAGTAGCCGTATCTTTACAAATGTATTGGGGAAGAAACATTCAAACCAAATGTGTTTCAAGAGCAGATTTGTTTCTCATCTCAATTAGAGTGAACATAGAACATTTTTAAAACAAATCCAGTAGTAGTCTTCTTCAAACAGCTGCAAATATAATTTAAGAACCTTGAAAGTATCAATCTTTACATTTGCTAAAAGCTAATATAATAGAGTAGGTATAGCGTAATATTCTGGTCGCAAATCTTAAATAAATACTTTGAAGTACGAGTATAATCCAAAAATAAGATAATCCTCGTGTGTTCTGTTAATCGGAAACTAACTTCTGAATCCCACATTAACAAAAGGTATCGTAGTTTGATGGTGTTTGCATCGCAGGTCGTTTGTTTCTTTTTGAGTTTATAGAAGTGTTATAAGCGTTGCGTAAAGTAAACTGTTAGTTAACGCTATCCGAGGGGTGCACGCGGCCGGCACAGTGCATCAGCGCACTGGGTGCCTCGTTGCCAGCTCAAAGCTCTCACCCCACAGCTCCTGCCACTCTCCTGTCACAGCTTACGCAAACCGACAGACAGCCTCCCAATAATTCGTTACGAAAATGTGTTAATCGCGCGCCGAACACTTTCACGGTTCGCGACACCGAATTAGATTAGCGCGATGACAATAGCTACATCTGTAGCTGAATGAAACTCGTCATATTTTGACAGGTATCGTCACATGTCCGTACCCTCGTCTGCCCACATACACGTGTTCGTCCATCCCACGCGGACTGGTCGTAACGTTCGATGTCAGCCTTTTTTCCTCACAAAAGTCGTGATTTCACGCGGCGCGAACATTCATCCGATTGTCGTGAATTTCGTTATCTTGTATTAGCGAGCGTGTGAGGTGATATTGAAAAAATAATACGTTTGGGATTTGACGGCTCCCCATGTGCGCACGGCAGCTTCCTTTCACTGCAACGCTCCTATAAATGAAACGCGGGATGATAAATTTATTTAATGTATACAAATGTTTGGACATTTTTATTTTGCTGTCATTTAGACGTAGGTAACATAATTTAGTTCACCATATGTTAAGTCGTTACATCGCTTTGAGTAGGAAGTGGAAAAAATGTTTTACGACTTGTGAGAGATAGTATGACAAACCGGCCGTTTTCCGTGTATCATCCTCACCGAGTCGATAAACAATTTTTTTTCTAATAGACGCAAAAAGGTAACAGATGAGCCTATTGAATGAATGTGGCATCGGGATAAAGCCAATTACGAAACGAATAATTATATATGCAATCCATTATTAGTGTGTCTGGCACACAGAGCGGTATTTATAGTGCGTGTAAGTATTGTCTTGTTGTTAACTTTCCAAAGAATTTATCTTTTACTGATTAAAGTTCTGATACAGCTGAAATAAAAATTTGCCGGCTCATTAACGAGGGGTTTAATTTGGGGTTTCCGTCTAATTGATCTTTGGCCGAGGTAATTATTCACAGGGGGTATATAAAGTAATTATTGCTGGGTAGCCCTTTTTCCTTGTCGCCATGGTGCCCCCCAGTCCCCCTTCAGCTAATCACCGCCCGCACCCGGTGTCAATGACGGCTCGCGACTGTATCTTGGATCGCGATGACAGAATTTTAATATATTTTGTTGTTGTATGTAAATGGCGGTGCAGATGGCGTCGCATAGAGTGGCGGATGATACACATAACTCCCCACATCGTTTGTAAAGTTTCCAGCCAGTGGAGAAACCGTCTCGTCTCGAATAATATGGTGGCGTTAAATTATTAAGTGTTAGAATGTAAACATTGCTGATACACAATAATGTATTAGAGTAGTTTAAAGTTGAACAAAAAATGGTTCGAGTAAACAAACCACTCGAGCACATTATCAGAAGGTACTCAACCGACGAGGTTAACAGCAATTACAAACCATAAATTAACATTACCCTTAACTGCCTCAAAAAACCTACGCGGGATGTAAAGGAGATTTATATTTGTTAAGGCGAAGTTGTTCGTCTTCATAAGGCTTGACGTTTCATTTCTGTCTAGGCAGGCCGACAAGTGCTAACCCTCCTTCGCGCCTGTCCCGCGCACCCCCGGCCCGCCCCGTCTCGAAGGGCTCCCGTTGTTATGCATAAAATTTTGTCTTATTACTTCCAACTTTGCTATTATATTTGACGAGACGGAGTTGGCAAGTTATTTTGTTATTAAAATTTTTGGCCGAAGACGGCGGCGAGATGAATCTAGTTCGAATGTAAATGCGAATGCTTAAATTATAAAGCAAGAACTTATTTGATTTAACAAACCTTACGATCTGGGGATTAATGTCGGAAATTGGAGGAGTTGGCGGCGTTGTGAATCGCGCGTTGTCTCGAGAGGTGGCGCAAGTCGGCCAGCCACGCGGATTCGGAAGACGAGAAAAGGGGATTGACTAACGTAGGTAGATACACCAATTTTAAGAGAATATTGGCCGCTCTTGCAACTTATCAACCGCGTTCAGTCATACATTTACACCCACCCTCTTATATTCTTTATTGTACTGTCAGTATTATGGACTACGTAGGTACATCTAATAGTTTTTTTATAAGTGTTTATTTACTAGAGCTACCAAAATAACTCATATTTAAAAAACAGCCACAGTATCCGGCCAAGGTGTTCTCGCAATATTTTGAACAAAATACTAAATTACGAATCGATCAGTCCTATTGCTCAAAGATCTTCATCAACTAGAAATGATATAATAAATAAATTTCTTGAATAATTGCGAAGAACCTAGCTACTCTCGATCAAGTCATCTTTCAAATAAAAAAAAACAAATCGGTTCATCACCAACCACCACCAACGCAAGCAGTATGTTCTGTTCAAGATATGTTTAGACATTATTCGATTATCAAAGTCATTAAAAAAATATTTGCCTAATTCTATTTCCTTTGCATCGTCATCATTCTTAACTACTTATGATCAGCGCAGTGTATTTTTCTTCCATAAATCTCTTTGAGCTGCTATCTCATCAGTAACTTTCTTCACAAAGACATTTACCTATACCTATATTTGTTATCCGTAACTATACAGCATAAGTATTTGTCTCAAATCGTGGGTAAGTACTTATTTCGTAAAATTTAAGGACACACGCAAATGTCGGAACACTTGCAAAAGGGTTTTATGACAGAATCCGACGTACTTACCTAATAGTGGTCGCTAGCTATTTACACCCCAAGAAGTTTTACCTCAGCAAGTCAGATATTTTCTCTTGCGAGATACCGATTTGAATGACAGTAAGAAATATTATTTAACCCATTTCCACATGGATTCAGTCATATTTGCCTAAGAATCTGTACTATTGTACTATTTATTATTTTTTACGTGGGAGAGCCATGCTTCGGCACGAATGGGCCGGCTCGACCGGAGTGATACCACGGCCTCACAGAAAACCGGCGTTAAACAACGCTTACGTTGTGTTTCGCCGAGTGAGTGAGGTTACCGGAGGCCCAATTCCCTTACAAAAGGTCGGCAACGCGCTCGTGACTCCTCTGGTGTTACGGGTGTCCATGGGCGGCGGTAATCGCTTACCATCAGGCGATCCGTCTGCTCGTTTGCCCTCCTATCACATAAAAAAAATATCCGTGTTTTAAAAAAATATTAAAAACAGTAAAATAAACATTCTTCACATAAAAATTATCTAAAATAATGACGAATATGAAGATCGGTATGATGAAAAGAACGAAATTATTTAAATTATACTTTTTCTCGTATTCATAATTATTATTTTATATAATATATTTATTTCTCTTTTTGCGTTTATCGCTAACCATTACTTAATATAGCCCACTATCACATTTGAGTGGTAATCATAAATTAGTTATATAATTTGAATCTAAAATACTCTTTTATTAATGACAAATAATAACGCCGTTTTATCTCTTTTCGAAAATTTTTGGCTTAACTTTGAAATGTAAATTTTAGAAATTAACCTAAATATGGCGCTTGCTGCAGGCTACCTTTTGTGAAGCAAAATTAATCGATTACGTATCACAATCTAACCAGTTAAGGAGTTTCTAAAGGTTTCCTCAAAGAAGAAAGAAATAATTAACCAAAAGAAGATAGGGCTTTAATACATGATGAGTTAGCATCTGTTGTGTCATAGCAGTGTAGTGTAGTGTATGTGTAAGCTTCACACATAACTCCGAAGAGTTAAGCAGAGGTATACTAATTTACCTACATCTACAGTATGCCAGTATGTTTAGGTCCCCTAAAATAAGGGCAGGCCTCTGGCCATTAACCGGGTACAAATCCAAGCTCCGTGCCGCTCTTGAGAATTACACAGAAACCCAATAATACTTTGCTCCAACAGGGACTCCAACCCAGGCCCTCTAGCGTAACAGTCACGGTTAGGACCACTAGAATATTGAGGTTGTAACAAGCTGCATATTTAAAGTCAGTCAAAATGTTTTATTTCAATTAGATCACTTAAATAGGTACTTTTGAGAAGTCAAAACTAGTTGCACGGTTCCAAAAAGTGTGTTTTTTTTATTAGGTCGGCAAGCGAGCAGACGTTCCACGTGATGGTAAGTAGTCATCGCCGCCCAAGGACACCTGCTGCTAGAGAACTTGTTGATGCGTAGACGAGCTTTCAGAGCCCCTACGGACTGCAGACTGACAAAGCCGCGGCAACCGATGGGTAACTGGCTCATACGCGCAATAGTCGAAATACACACTAAGACACTGACACTGCTTTACAACAGACTCCGACGTAAGGGTGGTCGCCGGCCAGACAGTCCCCGAGAGGTCCTACCACCCAGCACGTCAGATATTTTCTTGGCTCTTACGAGATGCCTATCTGAATGGCAGAGAGGAACTGTATTCTAACCCATCCCCACATGGGGAAATGAGAAATGGGTGATATGGAGAAGGTAAGCTTAGGCTCAAATTAATATTCCACTGTAGTTGGCCCACTGTAATTGGTCTAATAAACTTACTACCTACTACACTCACAGTCCATTCACGTTAATGAACCATTAAAATTAAGTAAATAACATGTTAAGTATTTATTGGTGGCTTGTATAATGATTTACCTGGGAATTAAGTGAATCATAATTTGTCATATTTTTGGCATTTGCCCACGTTTAATGGTTTACTTACGTTAATGAGCACAGTTCAGTTCAATGTAAAAATGCTAATGACATTGTACTATTAAGGGGGTCGGTGACCTGACGAAGATGAGTAGAGTATTGGGACTAAATGTTAGTGCGAAACAACAGAGTCTGAAACGCTGGTTTATGTTTACATACTTTATAGTTTAGACGGTTATGATCATCTGTTTACCTAGACATAAGTGCTGAAGCGAAGCGCGCAAGAGGCGCAGCGCGGCGGTGAGCGTGGTGGGTGCGGAGACGCCGTACGTAACATCTGTTCCTTTTGTAGCGACAAATTAACACCGACTCGAGCAAACTGAGGCAATGCAACGACCCATTCCCAGCTCGGAACGAGCCCTAAAGCTTCCCTTAAGCGCGACGCCAGCTGCTCGCAGCACTAAATTCCACGTTACAATGCTTTGTTTTAAAATTTGTAATCATTCTCACATTTTACGACGGTGAACGGTCCGTTTCGGAAAATTTGATACGACTATAAAGCCTGTAATTGTGTTAGCATTCCAGTTAATTAAAAGTTATGAATTTAAAGTCGCACAGCTTTAGTGTTCTTTGACGCTCGCCGTCTGAATAAAACGGTCATATAAAACGTGATGAATTTCTTTTACTGCTTAAAAGAGAGTTTAGACAGCATTTAGCTACTGTTAATGAGCGAACAAAAAACATTATGAATCTTTTTGTCTATCAGTTTATATCTTCAATTGTTATGGCACGCTATTTAACGTACAATGAACGCGCTCTACTCACTGTCTAAACGAGCCTCGTAATGTAAATTGTATGTATTAAGTTACAAACGAAATATAAAGCTTTCTATACTAAGCATCTGCTTACGTCATAAAAGTGTATTATGTCAATAAATTTAAAAAATGCACAGTCAAAACATTAGTTTCCCACAGCGATTAAACGGCAACGAGTAATAAAGGGCAACTGAAAACACTATAGAGCAGTGAGTTATGAAAACAAATACACATTACGAGTACGTACAAAATCTCGTACAACTAATGACGTTAAAAGCGAGGGGTAAGAGTAACAATGTTAACAGTCATAGTTCGGGTGTGTGTTCGCCAAAACTTGGGTACTGCGGCCATAAATACAGCCGCGGGGGGCCGCCGCGCCGGGCGTCGGGCACAATAACCACGACGTATGCCGTGTTAACATTAGCTCCGTACTTAATTCCTTGTAGCCCTAAACTCGCTTAAGAGGGTAAGACTCAGTGACACGGTGTTAATTAAATAATTACTTTAAATAATAACTCCTTGGCCCCGAGCCTGCGACCCGACCGAGCTACGTTACACGCCGTCCCTTCGCTTTTACTAATATTTAATCTCAGTGTGATACCTTGTTTTAGTAACGTTATTTAGTATTTAATATTTAGTACTTAACTATTTAATAACAGGGCATGTTATTTTTTTCTTTCCTCGACCAACGTCATGACTCAGGACTTCATCTTGGTTTACGTTAGTAGGATAAAGCGTCTCCTGCTTAATATCCTAGATTAGAACTAGACATGAAGAATATTACGGGGAAGTGTCTTATATCTACTGAAAATATTAATTTTAAAAGTTCCTCTTTGTTTAACTAAGTAAAAAGTTTAAATACAAAAAGTTTATTTCAGAAGTATTAACAACAAACCAAACGGAGAACACAAGTTAACAAAACGTAATGTTCCCTGTTGATATCAAAGGCAGAATTTAATGGGTGCAGCTTATTGCCCAGAGGTCGACTGTCTAACATTCACATAAAAACCCGTGGGCTACATTCAAGTGTCTCTTTAGTTTTAGAATGTTTTTACAGAGCGCTTTAGGCACATTTTTCTTTGTAAACGGGTATGGTTAGATGTAAATATATTCTTTACTGTACTACAAAGTTTTGTTTTGGATTTCAAATCGTGAAAAGATATGAACAGTTTTAATACCAGTTGTAGACCCGTGATCAAAATGCTTAAATCATATTGCAAATAGGTGAACCGGTACTTTGATTGATTTAGAAGTGACTTTCTTATTAGGCCAATTTATTACCTAGCTCAAAAAATAATTAGTAAGTACTAAATAACCAAAATTTCACAAATACTCTGTAGTTTATTTCTCGTAAAGAATACAATAAAATTCAATACTAAATACATGAATTGCTTGAAGAACAGTAGGTACCTACTCGTAAATACACTAATTACTTAGTAGATAATCTTTTACAATGTTGTGGGTAAGAATAAAAAAATAAGTATACCATTACGTATCGTTTCTTGAAGGCAAATCTACTAAATCTAATTAATTACACAGTGATTATAGTAACACAACTTATATTTACTAATAAAGAATTTGTTTCACGAAAAAAACTTCTGTCAAAATCCTCTTCCCGGTTTGCCTCCTCCTTTTTTTACCGCATCTATCCATTTCCTAAAAGCAGAAATCTAGGCCTTCCCGCCATTTCACCCGTGGTCTGAAATGACATGTATATTGTTAATTCAGTATAGTCCGTCTCATTTATACAGTTTTTTGCTTGTGTATATCTGTGCGTCTATTTATCAACCCAAAATATATTATCAATTGTTTACCGCTCTATGTAAAGTTGATCTATTCGACAGAAGCAGATTATAGTGTTTCTAGTAATGCAAAGTGACAGGTTATATCTAATCCATGGTTGACCACCTGCATTTGAAGATAGCTTAAACCCAATAGATAGGTTAGGATCATGGATGACTTCATGTACCTATCTATCTATTTACAATAGGTATTTTGTCTTCTTCGTATTATTCATTTTAAGCTGCTACTGATTTTTGGCGTTACTAAAGAGGCTGACATATAAAAAAGGAGCGATGAAAAAAAAAACTTGCATCTACAATGTCTTAATATTTTTTTATAAATTGTACGTATGATGTTTTATTTATTTTCGAATAAAGCATCTTATATAAAGATACATATCTATATACCAGGGACCCTAATCTGCTTTTACATTTGTGTCAGAAACATCCAATGATAATCATTGAATTACCAGATTTCGTAGATAGAACTGTCAAAAATCAACATTTACACAATAAAATAGCAGACTGAGGCCCATGAGTTGGTTGGTTTCATAAGTTTTGAGGGTGTTTGATTTCTGCTAAGCCAGCTAGTTAATTTTCTATTTAGTATAAAAAAAAACATTTGGTAAGTAGGTACATTACAACTCCTCGCCTTTCACGGCATTCGGTAGCAGAATAACTAAGTGATTTTATCTTGTAATTCAGAAACACCAAATTCTTCTTTTTTACGTACAATTACAGTAATTACACATTATACACACTAATTAAAATGTTTTGTATTGTTTTACAATCAACAAAAATTAAAATTTTTATTTAAGTCTCTTAGTAATACTAACTACATCAACAATGCAAACGTTTGTTAACTGAGATAAATATATTCATTTTACTAATGTATGGAATATTTGAGCACACTGATTACATTAAAAGACAGGAAACTAATACAAGATAACAATTAAAATTTAATGTGTAGTCTACAGAACTAAAAATCAGGAGGTAAAAACTAAAATATTTTTCTGTTTCTACATATGACTAACATGAACGTAGCATATTTATTAGCACCATTATAACAAAAACATTATTATTATAAGCTACCTGCCATTTTTATTGCATGATAGCGTATACTTAAAGAGTTGCAAAAAAGCTAATGTTATAATGTATAATATAAATTACCTAATTAACTCCATTGTTCACTCCTCAGAGCGCAGTTTAATCGATCGTCGACATTAAAAAAGCACGTCATAACACTTTATTTTTATGAAAACAGAATAATTTGAATGGTCCCAGCGCACACAGTCGGTTGTTATTTGTTCATTAAGGCGGGGCGAGCGAGCGCCAGCGCTGTGTAAAGCCTACCCTCAAGCACCTACTCTATTGACTTTCTTCCGTCACTTTCTTATCGAGTTATGATAAATGGTGCCTAGTCCACCACGAACGCGACTCTGTTCCAAACGCGCAAGCGTACATTTTCGTACGCCTCCGTCTAGTGAGCATAATTCGTTTCACCGCATCGACGTTACTTCTTAAATAATAAAAGCTCTTTGTAAAACTTTCCCTCCTTGAGCGTTCTAAAGCTTTTCGGTATCCAGTAATTAATATTCATGGAGGCTCGTGCCGGAGGGGCCGTGTAATTAATAAACTTATATGATACTTTTGTTTACAGTGTCATTCCTGAAACGCAGGGGAACTTTGGTAACGCCTGTTTGTCTGGATGTTCAGTAGGATCGCGTCCCCCTTCTTTATGTAAGTATTTCTGATACAGTCCGCCGCGCATTAAAGAAAATTCAAATTAAGACGGTTGGTGAAAACGTAAGTCCACCTCTGTCAAAGTCGTCCCTATAAAACGAGGTCCTAAAATAAATTAATGCTTCATATCAACGGGAGACAAGTATCGTTTAATTTAATTTGAAGGCTCAAGTAATTCGACAAAACTTCTGTAATAAAATTATCGAGCATTGACCGTAGTGTGTGATAACGTGGTGAGTGGGTGTGGAGGCGAGACGTGCGACCGGACACAGCTCCGTATGTTAATACACGTAAACCAAGATAATCCATAAAACTCACAAAAGGTGCCGAGTTGTCTTCACGACCCGCGGCCCGAGTTCACAAACCTGCTTAACAACGGGTTACTTACAGGTGTTAAATATAAATTAAGCAAACTAGGCGTATATTTTTCGGTTAAACTGTAATTTGGGTAATTAGTTATAATTATCCCCGTTGGTCACGTGCCAAGATTATTAGATACTTTATAAGCATTTCAAATTAAAAAAAACGAATAAGGTGTTATATATTTCGGAAAAATTTCATTCAAAATTTATACAAAAATGCCTCGTAAAAAAAGAGTTGAGACAAAACAATGCTGGTAATTATTCAATAATAATAATGTTACGAATTGAGAAATTCGCCAAATGTTAAATAGCATGCATTGCTTATTCATCAGTGAAACGCAATCCCCTCAAAGCACTTAAGCACTTAGCGCAAACATATCGATTCTCAATATGCGACGCTAACGCCCCGGGGACACTGTGACAATGTAAAAACGCGAATACGCAGCGCACCGCGTGATTCACTTATTTGTCCTCTTGTGCGGCGAGTGCGTAGCGAACATTACCAAACGAGAGTTAAACTAGGGTTAAAAGTGTGGAGGGTCCACCCCGACCTCATAATATTATAACGTGTAAGGAGTAAAAGAGTCAGCGTTATCTCCTACACAGACCCGATTCCTGACCACTTTAATGGGAAAAGCATGTTAGAATTAAACTAAACAAAGACGACGCATCAATTAGGGGGCTCTTCTTGTTTTTTTTCCCCTTTTTTCGAAAAGGGCTTAACTTAACTTTAACTTTTTAAACATGTACGTTGACCAGCCGGCGCTCGATGTTGTTCGTTATTTTTTACTGACTTATATGATTAGATCAATCTCAATGGTTCTTGTATGGATTTCAATTAAGGCGATAAAGAGATAAGTGGGCGCAAACATTAAATTTCGTTAATTCTTTTGTTAACTATTAGAGATTATACATACACAAGTAATAATAGGGCCTTTTTGAATCAGCTGACTGCTTGCTTGCCAGAAACAACAAAATGCTAGGTATGTGACTTAACTATACTATTCCACTCAAATATCATTCAGTGTAATGACCATAGCGTCATAGTGTCTACTACTCGTACCTATCCGTTTGTGAAATCTGACTGCAATAATAAAGATTCCAGTGATAATTTTAATGACTACAATTTATTATTTAATTGAATTAATTATAGGTTAGTATGTACCTATTTCCTTTTAGAATCTTATTGATTCATTTTAAATACTAGCTATATGTCACTTCACAATGTCGACTTAATTTGATTACATTAATGGTACTCTTAAACCCCTTATTGCAAGGCAAACATAAAGGTTATCGTCGTACCACTAAACAGGACTTTGATTATACTAAAAATGAAGTGCAATAAAATCGAGAGGATAACTCCACTGTAATTAAGACGAGGTAAATATATGGAACGCATTGACGGATCGTAAAGCTAAAGGATTCAAAACAACAAACTGCAAGCCAGTGTTTACGACGACGACCGAACCGCTTTTATTGTTGTTGTAAAATTCACGATCCATTATTAATTATTACAGACATCATTAATCTACTAATCTATTTAAGGGCGTGCGATAAGAATCTCATTTAAAGTATTGAATGAAGAGTGTCCGTAGTGGACTTGAGATAGGCTTAAATTAGCTCTCAGGATTGCGGCACAACTCAAAATATCTCCCCAATCCAAATTGGCCCTTATTGTAAAACATTTAAAGCTTGAATTCTTGGTACCTTTATTTCGAGTTAATTCATTTGGTTGTATTTGATATGGTGGCTGATTTATTACAGGTCGGTGTTTAAACGACAAATGCATCGAAACAGATAGGAGCGACATGTCCGACATTGGAGGACCGATGTTGACCACTATACACGGAACATACACGGCGTTGTTGTTCGAAGACGCGTCACAAGATATGCGCTAAACTCTGAATGACATTTGACTATTTTTTAATCACCAACGTTTAATGAAAGTTTAGTACTTATCTAGGTACTTCTATCATACTTCTATAATGTAATTGAAATGGCAATAAGACAGTTTTTCCATAAAGCAATCATTAAACGTTTATTATTTATTCTTACTTCATTCGAGTTGTACTGTTGCGTTAAACATGGTACTCCTGGAGATTTCAATCGCGTTTAGTGTTCCCATAAAATAAACGGACAAGCCATTGGACTCGAAATAACCTATCGCTGAATTCAGAGAGCCGAATGAATTGTGATATGGTCGATTTTATACCGTTTTGGTTTATTCACATTCTGGGACCTTGATTTTACGAGAGACTTAACATCATGATCGTTATTTTGCTTTTAAGAGTTAATGGTCTTTTTCTTTGATATCGTCCAAGCAAGTCCAGTAGCTAAGGGGGAAAAACAATTATTATGATAATTTCAATTAACTTAATTCGTAAAAAAATTGTTGGCAGGTACCTACTTAGTGTTTCTCTTTAATTGCGTTGATAAAATTATTAAAACCTCTTTACGCAAGCGTCTTCAAATTAAAACTAGTACAAGGTTATAAAAATGGATAACGAAACAATTGGACAGAATAGGGTATTTTACTGTTGTTTGATTTTCTAGACCTATTGAAAAATATAATTAAATATATTTTGTTTATTGAAAAAATAATTTGAGTTGACTGATGAGGATCAAAGAATAAAGCATTTAAAGTTTTTCGGGGGATAGAGAAGGTCAGCGTACTTACGTTTTGACGTCACAATATGCTATAGTGCAAAAATAATCAATCTACTAACCTATTGAGAAGATATTTTCTAATCTCTTGTGAAGCGGTTCACCCAAAGACCGGATGGGAGTTTCTTCAAGACATAATCTTTACAACAAACTGTGATCGGATCACACACTAACGAAGCACCAGGAACACAAGAGATAGATTTAAGTAGCACTGATTATAATAAAATTAATCTTCGTATTTCACTATCAGCATTCTAAACAGGCCTTTTGTTATGTTATTGGTATTGATTGTATATTTTTGGTCCACGTATTTTGTACTATGAAATGTTTTTAGGGTTCCGTACCTCAAAATGAAAAACCGGAACCCTTATAGGATCACTTTGTTGTCCGTCCGTTCGTCTGTCTGTCGAGCCCTTTATCTCGAGAACGCGTGGAGATATCAAGTTGACATTGAAACCTCAGGTCTACAGTCCCGCAAAAAACGTTTATGCCGCAAAAAAACGTATATTTCGACACTCTCAAGGGAACCAAAATTCATAGGTTATTTTCCGTTGACCTAGAACTATAACTAACTATTTAGCAAGCAATGCCCTATTATACTTACTACAAGTATATGGAAATATCTGAAAACTACATTTCTAATTAAATCATAAAAAATATAGTCTTAATTTAAAGTACGTAATTAAATTTGTACGGAACCCTCGGTGGGTGAGTCCGAATCGCACTTGTCGGTTTTTTATTTTTTTTAACGTGTGTAATAATTAAGTGTTTATTGCAGTATACTTCTGAACTACAAATAGAACATGTGTAATGCCATACGAAGCTACTTAGCGTAATTGAACTATAATAATTCCGGACTAATATTTCAAACTGCCTCATTAGCCTAGTAGTCTTGAGCTGAGTACTCTAGAGGTCCTGGGTTCGATTCCCAGGTCGAGCAAAGTGTCATTGGGTTTTTCTATGAAATTCTCAGTAGCAGCTCAGAGTCTGAATTTGTGCCCGATTAATGGCAAAAGGCTCGCTCACTATTACATGGGACCTAAACATACCGGCGAACTGTGACATTAGAACACCTCTGCCTAACCCTTCTGCATGTGTGCTGGTATATGTTATGCTATGTGTTTGGAATTACTGTATGTGTTTAAAATATGGGTATAAATGAATTTTGCCAAGTTAATACCTACTAAGGTTACTTTTGTTGCTAATATTCTATGGATTATACTATTTATTATATATATTACTTAATTATGAACTGCATAATGCAGTGAGGCAATTATTTTCTCACAACGTTTTACTGACATTTTTTTGGAAAAGCCCTCTATTTCAATCAAAGAACAGAGAACCCTACGGTGGCTGATATGGGTAGAGGCAATTCTTTGATTCGGTAGCTATTTCCAATTGCTAACCATGTATACATAATACATATATGTTACATTACAACTGAGGAATGTTACAATTATTTTTTTTATTAAGGAGAGCATTTTATCTAAAAACTACATCATTTTATGGAAATGTTATGAAATACAGTTCCAATTCCTACCTGTAAATAATAATCTAATGAATTTATTATTATAATTTATTTACAATAAATGAAAGCCGCGAGTCGTTTTGTAAATAAAAAGTTAATTCTCACATTGGAACGTTACCGCTCACCAACAAGCGACGCGAGCTGGCGGGACTCGCAGAAACTATTGTGTTGTGAACTATCTACAGAATATTGTACGGACGAGATTGCTGTTCACCTCTGTGTGTACCTGGGGGGGCCGGCGGTGGCTGTGGAGGGCGCGCGGGGGGAGGGGCGGCTGCATTGCTTGCTTCGCTATTCCGCGCCACCACATAGTTTTGTTCGCAAGCTCTCATCGGCCTCGAGCTCGTGCTTAAGGCTCAGCCCTTGCTAATTGGACATTTTCAAGTGTCTGTTACCGGCACTAGAGTTAACAATAGAATAAAACAAGCTTGTTACAACGCCGGCCGAAGTCTTTTAATGTACATGCACTAAATTATTTTCAATGAGATTCGTTAGTCACTAATTATGTTGGCCTGCGGCGGCAGTCCCAATTTGGTAAGTACAACGTAGGGAAATGTTTACTAAATCAGGTTATAAATCGTAGTAGGTATTTTTCAATACGACTGTATTTTAGTTGGCCAGAACATTTAATATTTTATTTATTTAAGTATTTCCAACATAAAATACACATTACATACAATAAACAAATACAATTCAGATACAATTATTGCCTTGTTTTTATTCATTTACAGGAAATCACAGCATGCAATCATTATCTTTCAAGAAATATTAGATCTTTAATGTTAGTTTGTACAAAGCAAGGGTTCAGGGTAGTGATAAAAAATACATTACTATCTCAATTTTCAACTTGCTGATTCAATAAACTATTTTATTTGCTATCCTCCTTTAAAAGTACTTCGAAGGAAAGCATACTTTCAGTAAGTTCAATATTAGTGAAAATGCAATACCTAATCGTCATTACGAAAAAAATTTAACAATTAAGTAACTCAAAAAAAACATATTGAGAAACAACATTTATTGCTTGTGCAATCTTTCCGTTTAACGAATTTGCTTGGTTCGTGTTATAGCTTGGCCTTAAAACGGAACTCGGCGGAACTTCGGCCGCGCAGGTTCTTGTTAAACGCCGCCGCCCTGCAGCTTAAAGCACTTTGCAAGAGTTCATACCATAGCGGAGCTATTTGTTCCACGGTTTTATTAAAAGCTCTCGCAGTTTGCGCAAATGCAAATTGTTTGTGATATTAAAATTTCCAACTATTAATTTCAAATGGCCACTACCTAATTAACTAATGTAACTGACCCAGAGTGCTTCTGATTTAGGACGAAGTTTAATTTTGATCATAACTTTGATGTAATGTTTTACAAGTATATATGTGTGTGTGGTTTTAACTCACTATGTACATAATCACACTAAAACAACATGTAAAGTATTTTCATCAGAATCAAACTGCATTACACAGAGGAACTGAAACTGAACTGAACAAATTTTTAATTTATTTAAATAACTACTGAAATATACCTACATAAAGCATCTCACGAAAGCAAGATAGAAAATCTTCGGACAAATCTGTGATGCAGTAATTTCCTAGTATTTGTAAACTTATTTAAAAAAAACATGTCAAAGGATCCTCTTTATTGTAGTAAATTTTATAGCTAACAAAATAGACGAAAGTTACATGGTACTACAGCTTATTAGTAAAAAATTGCTAACGACTTTCACCAACTAGAATGTTTCACTATAGATAAGTTTCCATTATAGAATTCGAACAAAAAGTATGTTTCTCTCCATAGACGTTCCTCTGGAAATGTAACAATGTAAGTTCAAAAACTTGAACAAAGAACACGTTTACAGTTAAGAACTAATCCGCAACGAGCTGAAGTGGGAGACAAGAGTGTGAACCGATAGTTCATGCTTGACTTATTAGCTGCAAAGAATAATCTAACTTATGATGAATATTTACAGGCTATTTTCGCTTGAGAGGATCTCGTTGGCGCCACATGCAGGGTTCGCGACAAGCCAGACTGGAACTTTTCAGATTCGCAATCACGCCGCGTGAAAGTTTCAAGTAGGTATTAAGTTAAAAGTGAACCGCGGTGAGGTAGTTCCACATTGTACATTCTGTAGTGAACAATTGTGTCAGGTTTTGTTCATGTATAAATTACTGTTAGGGATCTATGTTATGAGCGTTTGGAACTTTGTGAATTATTTGGTTGGTTTTTATAAAGGTGATTTCATCATCGTAGCCTTATCCCAAATATATCGGTGTGGCCTTCCCAATTAACCAGACGCGGCTAAAATTAAAAATCAGTGTTATACACGAAGCGAATGCCATCAGACCTGCGCAACCCAATTTTTGGGCGATACTTATATCGTAAGGAAAATCTGGTTGTCAGGGGTTTAATTGTACGATCAACAGCACATCATCGATTTTCAATTAAATCTACAAATAATAGAGTTTATTATCCATTGGGGAACTTTGACAGTTTTTGGTAACTTGATGTGCTGTTGACAGTCCTCCATTGAACTCCTAGTTTAATTAATTCTCAGTAAATAAATAATATTGCTACTTAATATAAGCTTCCATCTGGTTATTCGGACTGTATAACAACAATAGTTATTTTTTATTATATTTGTCATAAATATATAGATATAAGTTAATCAACAACGTATTCTGAACTGACTCGTCGTTTCGTAAATTATGTGCACGCCTGTAGTGACCTACTCCCACAGGACCTTCGCTAACAATGTTGTGTATATGTAATTGTGTTCATAACATGTTTTACAATGTTGTAGCATTTTAATAATTTTATAAATTTAATCTTAAACAGGAATTGAAACTACACTTATGTATTCCGTTTATTGTCCAACAGAAACACGTTGATATGGGACCGTTTCGAGAACCCGCAGCTATGTATGCAGACTTAGACTCGATTAACTTGGGGTTGTACACGCCACCACCTGTATCTGTCTAAACTTTCCGATTATTCACTAACTTTGCAATACGAACTGCGCACACCTATCTAATTGTTTCCATTTTTTTTAATTACACAAAAGTCAAGTCGTTCGATGGTACGTAATCAGACCATAGACACCTGGAACATCAGAGCAGTTGGTGATACGTTTCTGAGCCTTAAGAGCCCCGAAAGGGGGCACTGGCTCTCACGCCCAAAATTCGTAGGACAGACTCCGACGTAACGGTGAGAAATGTATTAAAAAAAATATAAAAACGCGTATTTAAGAAAATAACTCATTTGCTTTCCTTCAAAACTCGCTTTTGTTCTTGCCAAATTTCAAATAAACAAATAGACATCCTAAACAAATACTTGCCCACCCATTATGCCTAGTTTGTTTTTTAATTTCTAACGCTCCACTTTGAAGCCTTGTTATCGGTTGATGTAATTTTGTAAAGTTCATCATTATCTTTCGGTGCTTCTTTCGGTATCTTTTAATATTCCGATAATATCTATCGGTTTTTAAATGGAAAGGCAAATAGAATAATATGTGTGTTTTAAACTAGCGCCAGACAATATCTTGAAGAAATATTACTCAAATTTCTATTAGACGATGTCAATATTTGTCAATAAGCCAATGTTCAATAATAAAATTTTTCGGTATTCAGGCCTAAGTTCATGCCATTTTCGGTCAGCGTATTAAATTAAAATGCTAGGTTTCAATTATCTTGAAGCTGGCGATGGTCAAATAATATCCATACTATCGTCGCTGGACTTTAGTCATTAGACGTAGGTACTATATTCCTGATATCTATATAAGCAGATTATCTATGCCACTCAGTCGATTGTTATAACGGTAAGCCTATATTTACCACCCCTACTTTCCCTATAATTGTTGCTGATTAGACGCTTGCATGGTGTGCAAACGTGCAACCGGACAATTCCTCATGCTATACCACCACTTACGGCATTAAATTAAACCCATATTTTAAGGACGCTACTGCAATCTGCTAGATGCTTATTAGGGAACCGCACCCCATTATTAAGTGTTGATTAAAGAACGATTACGTCTTTATTCGATGTATTTTCAAAGGTATAAGAAATTTCAATGGAAATGTTTCAGGTTTTTCCATTGTCTGTCCTCTATAAAATAGTCTTATAATTATGAGTTTCAGGAACATTGGTCCTATTCGGTTTAAGTACTGACGTCAATAAATGACAAGCTCGATTATAAATTTATTTAGAGATATCAAACTAGAGACTAAACGTCAAGATAGTGGAAACTTAGAAGCACTTAGAAAGCTAGTATGAAAATAATTTTAGTAACCAGAGAGGGTGTATCTGGTTATAATTTAAATACATAATACTGAGTGACTAAGTAAAGTATTTATCTTTATTAAAATATGTCTTTCTATAATTTGTATGTGCTCAAAACAACTGCTTTTTTATATCAGAGGGACAAACGAACTCGCTTGAAAATCTTATCTATAATAAAAAACACGTAATACGTCATAATTTTCAAATTAAAATTTAACTAGCTATCCATAATTGTGTATTTTATCTTGCAAAACCTTTAAAACATGGCATCATTTGTTAATCCCGTATGAACCAAGCAAGTACCGCACCTAGATTTCATATTAACTAGTGTCACAACTTTTCATTCCATTTCAAATAGCAATAAAGATCCAATTTTAAAAAATTAAATTTCCATTTGACGGCGTGTGTGTGACGAATGGAAATCGGGCAAAAGGGGTCGTCAACCCCTTACTTTAAAGTCGACGCATTAGTGCAACAATCTGTGTCCAAAATTATGGTGACAGACACTTTTTATAGCGGCCTCGTAATATTATATTATGAAAGTAAATTAATTTATTGCCACGTTAATAAAGAGAGACATAATTTTAAATTGGTTAGTTACGTGTTGAGTTCCGTCAATAACGTGGGACGGGGCTAAAAATGTCTATTAGGCCAATAAGTTATGAGATTGACGGAGTTATTTACATTTAGACACGCACTCTAGTGTGGGTAATAGCTCTACGATGATGATATTGTATAGATTAACTTTACGTTCATTAAAAAGGAACGTAGAGATAAAATTCTTATTATTTTTTATAATAATTGAAAAAATACAGTACAATATTAAGAAAGTGTTGGTTTTATGTAGATATCTACATATTTATGGCGCATGCTGTTTATTACTGTTTGAAGCATAAAACTAAGTTAATTGGTTATTATAATAGTTATTCTAATTATCATTATAATATCTATATCTTTATAGGAACAATAGGATGTTTCCACTTCGGATAGTTAACATTCTCTTCTCTATCGTTAGGAGTCAGTGTAAAACATTGTTATAATTAATTTATTATTCCATTTAGTTACATATTTTTGTAAGGAAACAATAAGCATAAAATTTATCAACCTGTATATTAAAATGCAGTAAATGTAAATAGATACACTCTTAGACGCCCTCACCCGCTATAAACAACCGCATTGGCAAATAAAAAGTTCGCTCCTAATTCTCACACGAGCGTAAAGCAATTGGATCGAAGTAATTTACGAGTTAAATCTAAAAATATGTCTTTTCTATGGCATCCCAGCCTCGTCACAGATGGCTACACAATAATATCGGCAGCGAGACCCCTTCAGAGGGGAGCACCACTTATTTTATAAAGTTTGAATAAGATTTTAAAAAGCTGAGTGAGGCTTATAGCAAGATTTGGGTGGAAAACGTTGGGGATATTGTTTTGGAAAGTTTGTGAAAATTGTGTTACCGTCGCCCCTTGACTCCGTTCGACATACGATGCTACGAGGCTTTAGTCTTATGTCGTTTCATTTAAAGGACAATTCGGAAACGGTTTCGAAAACTAGGTAGTTTGATGTATTTAATTTCGTAAGGCTTATTTTGTACAGATATTTTTTTATTATATTGAACGCACTGTACATGATTAGTTTTGTAAATACAAGGGAGAAGATTTCATATTATAACCCTACGTTTATGTTTTTAGGGCTGATATATATCCAACTACATAAAACAGCTTAGATCTACCAGTCAATCAGAAGTTTCTCTATTTGAGGTCAATAAATAGCATGTATTAAAAAAATATCTGCACAGACACTGGCTTTTTCTCTTTGGAAGGATTAAGACCATAGTCCACGAAGTCGGCTGGGATCATCAATTTATGTGTTGGATTCTAACCAGGACTGCCATTTACTATAGCGAGCCCTCTAATTCTATCACTAGATTGTCTATAAATTGCAATTATATGTCAATGATCAATACTATCATATTTCTATCCGGCAAGATTTAAGCTGCTATCATAGAAACAATCCTCTTAGTACCCTTCCCAAAATATTCGTACCATAAGCCATCGTATCGGGGACATGACTCGTAGATCCGTATGTAAGTACACTATTAACTATCCCACCATGCTGTCCACTCGTATAGCCAATGATCACAGTTCTGGGGGATCAGTGCAGCTTCATACCGTGACGCAATAAAACTTTATTTTGTTAGACGTACGTACTTTTTATTTCCTTACCGCGGCATATTTCCCTGGGCACACCAAGGATCAGTTTGCGAGCGAGTAATTCGGTATCTTTACGTTACGTGACTCTCGAACGATGTTCGCGACGTGTTCCTACTATTGCCTTAGGCCTCCCTTCTTCGCCACGCCACTAAGAAGTATCACTACGATTTTATATGACAAAGATTTAAGGAGCGTTAGATCTTCCATGTTGAAATATTTATTAAAATTAAAGTGAGACTTGCTTGGAAAATTGTCAATAGGTAGAATATACCTGTATAAGAATTGCGTTCCCTGCTTTCCCTGTTGGATATATCAAAGTCCAAACCTTTCTCGTTCCAACAGTTTTAAGATATCTACATTAATAAGCACCATACATTTTACAATGACCATTTTCTTTAAAATCAGTGCCTTTAAAATTACCAATTTACTTGTTAGACGGAAAATGTCCGATTTATCATTATCACTAGCTTGTATTCAGGATTAAACAAGAAAACGTATCTTATATTATGAAACTCACCGTCCATAGTTTATGGACTAATTATGTACTATTTACAATTTTATTGGTATGTACTACTATTATTTCTTTCGCTTCATAATTTTACTAGTACAGATTTTAATTCTGATAAATTATTCAACCTTTCTTTTTTATTACACAGAACTAGTTATTTAGTTTTAAATCAAAGTAATCCAACCGTAGCGTAAACGTATTAGTAATTTTTCTTTAACACTTTTTACTGCCGTGATGACTATCCTTCTATGCCTATCTTATAATTTCTCGTTAACGTCGAAGGTTACCTCCTCAAAATGTATTTCTAAAAATATTTCAAATCGAAGTCCAGACAGACCGATGCCTAGAAATATCTCAGAATAGGAATTGATCATCTGACCTGACCTCTTTAATATCTAAAACTGAAGATATTTTGGGAAGTCCGGTCTGCAAGTTTCTGCTGTCTATGTATGGAACATTTATTATTCTATTCATGTCCAATGGCTAGGCCTCATCCCGCGCCCTTTGCGCCGATGGTCTCTGTCATTATCATCGCTTTTTGCTTCACATAACTGGCCGCAACCTCGAGAGATGTCCATATTGTGCTGGCCGCACCTACGTAACAGTTTACGTACTAATAAAAATGACTTTTAAAAGCTCAAACAAAAACAACGTCAGGATAATGAAACTACAAGATACCTTGATAATAGGACTGTTTTATACTATACATGTTATTAATTTTTAATTTCAGTTAGCAGGTAGGTTATAAATAGTTTTACAAAATCAATCGTTGTGGACGTAATAGAACCATTGCGAATCTGAATATTATTCCGGGATTTTTGTAAAAGACTTAGGCGTCCTGTTATTCTAATTATTGTTTTTAACAACTTATTATATTTCTTGGAAATTTATGTACTCGTTATAAACCTCCAGTTCAATTCGGCAAACTACTCGTAAAGTCTTTATTTTATTCAAATAACGCCAATATCACTAAGGACATGCTGTAGTAAATACATTTGACGACTTTTACTGCTAGGTATTGGGTACATATATACGGTTTCGATCTTTCATCCCCAAAACATTATGGTAATTAACATAACTGTATAAGGTTGAACTGATTTTTGAATATTTGTCATTTTTGATATATTTTACAATCATCATATAATTCAATATATTTACTAGGTACTAAACGACGAATCGAGCTAACACGTGAAAAGATAATATAATTTTTATGTTTCCTCCACTATTATTGTGCGTAATGATAGTATTTTATAGCAAACTGTAACTATAAATTAGATTTTTGATTTATTAGTAGTTACTGTAACTAAAAATAATTTTACTGCGTAAGAAAAGGAAGGACAGTAGTGCGGTTTCAAACAATTATCACTTTTTGGAAGGGTCTAGAAGATGAATTTTAGGGTATGTCCTGGAAAATATCGTAATATATCGTAATGATTGGTTTTTATATTTCTTAATCGAGTGGGTAAAAATAACAATCAGCCAGCCACACTAGATGATTAATTAATTCGCATACAAAGAAAAACTACACTAACTAAAACTAACACATGTGTGACCTAGACGAATAATTAAAAATCTTTTGTTTATATTTTGACATAAATACTGTTGAAATAAATTATTATAGAAATAAATAAACGATTCTTTAAGTTGTTTTATTTTAGAATCATTTTTTGATGTTATATGTAACAATAAATTCTCAAAGGTAATCTAAAATCTCTCGTATTATTGTTTATTCGACAAATTACATGAATATTAGTCCTAATTGAATAATTAATATAAGCGTGCCATACATCACTGTCAGTGTTGGAACCGTAACCGATACAGTTTATAGTCACAAGACCACTATTCATGTAAAACGTATTCCCAATAGTGTGGCATGTTTATTCCCCGGCACTGAAAGCTTTGCTGGGGAAAGGAGTAAAATGAAAAGTAGACATGGGTCCGATAAATAATTGAAGGCTTTGATAGAGCATCGGGAATTCCAGGTCGGAGTACGCCGACTGGATCTAGAGGGAGCCATCCTTCAAACCACCCTCCGTCGCTACTGAATTATTCCGCAATAACACACTTGTTATAGACATTTCTCGAGAAGTGATACTTTTATGATTTACTCCAACTTTTATTGGCACTTAAAGGAAGTATACGATTTATTTCCCGTTCAATATAAGGTATGGAGTATATCATTTTTTGAGTCGGTATCAAATCTCTTAGGGCGTTAGGAACGTTTGGGCGTCACACACCATTTATACTTGGGGCGTTATGATGTTTCGACGCGTATTACAGCTATGAATTACGTTGCAGTTTAAAATAATAACATCGATAAATTTTAGGATAACTAAGCTTAAAATAATAGCATTTCTAGAATGTGTTAAAATATAAACAACGGATACCTTTTATTGTATATTATTATACACTACTAGCTGTGCCCGGATTCATTACAATATATCCTTTTTTCAAAAAGATTGTGGATGTGGATGTCCACAACAACTTATCAAAGTTTCATCGCAATCGAATGAATGATAAAGAAACTAAAGGAACATTCATTTTAATAACATACTTATTAGATAAATATTTAGATAGACATTAATAGAAGTAACCCTACTTAAGTAATGAATGATTTTAAAATACGACTTATTCTCTAATACTGGTTAAGAAGAGCTATTTAAATATGTGCCCACCTGTTCATTTTTATTCATAATTTATGTATATATCGTCATTTTGTTTGAGTGTTAAAACGGTCGCTATTAATTCAATCAATTTTTCTAGGAAAGGTGAAGTATTTGTACGTTATCTGAGTTGAGAGGGTTAGGTATATTAAAAAGTAGGCAAGTACTTTAAGATTTTAAGAACAAAATCTTGTAATGAACAAGTGCATCAGACGGCAGTAAGTACACTACTCCATGCATGTGATGTTTGTCGACGGGCACGTGTGCCATGTTCCGTGTCAGAGCGTGATGCATATCGTGAACGGAGCCGATCAAAAATTATTATACGAGAACATTAAACTGCTGTACATTGTGCTTTATTGACGTCACTTCCGCGGCAATAAAATCGACTTGTCTTGAAAACGCATAATTTGTACGACAGTCACGCGCATTACGCTACTAAACGGTGTCTTTGAGAACACATTTCACACTAAACTCTCCGGGGGCTGACTTTTGATCATAGATAAAGCTTAGTTTTATGCGTTCGAATTATTATCGTCAAACGCTTGTTTATGGCCGCGGGAATATTAATATTTCTTTATATCGAACACGCACGCACCAATTCGGTCCCGCCGATCTGCGGCAAATAATTCTAATAAAAGCGGTTTCTATGTCTTCGTTTTGTTCCACATTGCGGTATAAACAACACATGCTCTAGAATCCGAAAAAGGGTTATTATTTTGTATCTAATACAAAAACGTTTCGAGATATTTTTTGTGCGACTAAGCGGTATCTTTTGTGACAAAAACATTTCTAGCGAATCCATTAATTAGTGAGATATACGACACACCCGCAGCCTTTGGCGCTCAATTATAGTCAGACCTTTGACGCTTGATTAATTCCGACACAAAACTGACCTATTACAGTTTATTGATTACGATCTCCAAATCGATTCAAAGGGCCGCGCTTCCCATATGCTGGTTTGAATAAAAGCTTAAAATTCCTCAAATGCCGATCGAGAAAAACAATAACCGAGAAGGATAAGGAAGGAACGGGGACAGTGTCACGTAATAGGTCCAGCTTCCGGTGCGTTTATCAAAAAATTTATTTGGACATTCCTAGCGCGCCTCCGTTGCGCTTGCCTCGGCTGGATGTGTTGGCATTTAATTTATCTATAGCGCTGAAAATGCCGGAGACGGCCGCGCAACCGTTATTGCTGGGGTTCTCTCACCACTGGCAGGCTACGCACTTCCGCTATGTCAATGATTTATAGCCGCTTACGGCATTTGCGGCATTTAACTGTGTGTTGTCCGACCCATTGTCCGAGGATCGTCGAATATGGACGAGGATGATTCTTGAATTATGTGTGGGGGTCGGCTGCCCTATAATTTTTGATTTCGCGTCCTAATGCAAAGGGTCAATACGTGCTTTGTCCAAGTTTAATCTGTTTGCGTCGCCTAAAGGTGACGTTGATTTGTTTGCGTTTCGATTCGTCGATCTATTGTCATGGGTGCTTTAAAAAAATTATGAATGGATTTATGTTCGGTTGTTGATGCCGGAAGTTTTTAAAGATAAATTTAAAAGAATTCTTTGTTGTCACTTAACTTTGAGTAAATAGGCGGATATAAGTAGTAGACATTGTCAATTTTATTGATAAACGAGCTTATAGCGTATATATTATACAGATATATATGTATACGCTGTGCTTGCAGTTCTAACGTTAATTTTGTGTGTGGTATACCTACCTACCTACGTCACCCATAAGTGGCAAAATGTTTATAAGTCATTAGTTAGTGAGGCATTAGTTATATTTCACATAAAGTGTTCCAAAATAGTTATAGAAATAGTTTTCACAAAATTCCCAAGTGAATCTTTTAACTGGTGCTACTACCATAAGTGGCTGTTGATGCAGACATTCTTAACATTCATGGTACACTATTATAAGCGGTATGACGTATACCTACTACTGGGTATTGTGAGGTTCTCACGCCGAGCTACTCCGTCATCGACTCACTCAGACCATCAACACTACGCTTTATAACATCACACGTTACCTACTATTATAAGTCAACTAAGTACAATATTATTTACAGTGTTACAAATCTGTAAAGTGGACTGTTGATAGGGTCACGTATCACGTATCGAGTACGAGTTGGGGATTGAGGGAAGTAATATAAAGAGAAGGACTTTTTTTTGTAGACCTCTTCCAATGTTACAATTGCAGTAAACTTTACATTATAAATTAATAATTAGATCACAAGAACCACTTCCATACCAAATAAAAAAAAAAAAACAAATTTAATTTTAGCCAAGTCGATGATATAGATAGTACCTACATTATTATGTAAAACTATATGGAGTCATTGATAGTCTTACCATCACGCCCGCATTCCCCGAAGGGTTAGGCAGAGGTGTACTAATGTACACCTACAGTTCGGTGGTATGTTTAGGTCCCATGTAATAGGGGGCGAGCATGTTGCCATTAACCGGGCACATATCCCAAACTCCGAGCTGCTACTGAGAATTTTATAAAAAACCCAATAACACTACTCGAGCTGGATATCGAAACCAGGACCGCAGGATAGCAGACCCGCTCAAGACCACTAAGCTAATTAGGCATTGATAATCATTTTATTCATAATCAGTATCGTTTATATTTTACTCTGGGCATCAAGCAGTGATCTCTAGTGACATGTGGACTACGATGACCGAATCAGCGGACAGGGGTCATAATAAATCCCACTCTTTGTAACTAGATAAATATAGCTGACGTCTTAATCAACAATATGGGCGAATCCAAATTTATACATAGAGAGATTTACATTTCATTTCGCAGTTAATTTAACGATCTGGATGTAAGCACATACAAATATAAGTTTCCATGCGGCAAACTTAAAAGCTTTGTACGGCCCGACAAAGTGCTAATTTCAGAGACTAGTGACTAACACACATACGGTATTCATATACGGCAGTAATAATCGGAGCAAATGAAAGATTTATTAAAAAAATATATGACATTAGCACTTGAAATCATGACTAGGTATTTAACTACTTATTATACTTAATGTGTTTCATGCCATAATTTTTACATACATACATATTTTCACGCCTGTCTCCCATTGGGGTAGGCAGAGACAATAGATTTCCACTTGCTATGATCCTGGCACACCACTTTCGCTTCATCTATGTTCATTAATCTCTTCATGCATGATCTGTTTAAGGTGCTTTTAACCTGACCTGATTTTTTTAACGTAAAAATAAAAATGCAAGGACCTTTACAGAATACAAATAGGAATAGTCTTCAAAATAACTTCTTCAAGCTCTGAATAACACAACAATCTCCACATAATTTGTACCATAAAACGTTAATTGTTTATGATTTTTCTCTTACGAACGGACCTGTTCGTAGCCACGTAGCGGATGATGAAGCTGGCTACAAATATCCTAATCTCACTTGCTAAATATATTTTTTTTAACATTAATGAGGACCTTAGTGACATTGTTGACATAGAGAGGGAGCGTAGGGCACTGCCGGTCAGGGGCAATATGATGGCGCGAAGATTTACTAGGTGTACGGACCAAATTAAAGTAACGCTTTTTAAAGTTTATTGTCAAAGATATTACACTGATAATTTATGGATTAACTACTCGAAAAGATCACTGGATATAACAATATTAAAATGTTGTTGTGACTGCCTCGTTTTTGCAGTGCTTCGGACTTTTTTTTATACCACTGAGATGGCAAACAAGCATACGACCCGCCTGGTGGTAAGCGGTTACCGTAGCCTATAGACGCTGCCGCGTTGCCGACCCTGTAAATTAAAGTGGAAAAGTTGGGCTGGCAGCATAGGAGACATGTTGGTCTTTGCGGTAACGCATACTGATGGATTTCATGCCATTATTCGCAAAAAACAGCTACAATTCTGAAGAAAGAATAAGGGCAGTCCTAACTCATCACATTATGATTTTGTATTTGAATTAATACGAATGGTTTGCAAGCTACGATAAAAAATGCCCCAGACAATTCGAGATAAGCGCTCGTTTAAAAAGTTTTAATCATAATATCTTCGACATTCATCACGAGTCTCATTTTACGAAAATCTATAGCCCATCGCTGGGATAGCCTTGCAGTGCCTTTAAAGGCCTACGGTTCTTCAATTTATTCTTATTTTAGTCCCAATCTTTTGCTACAGTAGGTACTGTCCTTTTTTTCTATTGACTTTATTAATTTATAGGTATATTGTCTTCTCTATGCGATAGCTATATTAAAAGGTGAATGAGTTAAACCCGAGTTCTTGGCACCTTACTGGACCTCCTCGAGTAGCAGGATCATTGATTATACATAAGTTTGTCTTCAGATTCTTGCCCACCTGTCGGATATGTGCCGGATGATCATTTCTATAACGTCACACGATAGAGAATAGCTTATCACAGACATATATGTATGTCTATACAACGAAGCATCATCATCAATCCATATACTACCTTCCATCCCACTGTTGCGCACAGGTCTTTCTCAGAATGAGAATGGCTAACCTATAGTCACCTACGTCAGCTCAGGTCCTGTGGGTTGGCAAACTTCACACGCCTTTGAGAAAATTTCTCAGGCGTGCAAGTTTCCTCACGATTTTTCACGAGTTTTCCTTCACCGTTTAGGAGAGTGAAATAATTACGGAAAATCAGAGGTGCGTGCCTTGGATTCGAACTCGAGACCTTTGACTTGGCAGTGTACCGGTCATACCATGAGGCTATCACTGTTTTTTTTCATAAACGTAGCGTGACTATCAAAAATTTTGTCTACAGAAAAATCGACGTAACTCCTCATCTACGATGTCCAACTCCGTCTGCTGGTGAGTCTCCAAGCCACGATGAACTTATTAAATATTTTCTAGGGGATATGAGGATTTTTCGTGCTATAAAAAGTAGCAATTGTAATAAATTAGGGTCAAAGCAGAAATTCGTCTGCGAATCAATGGCGACGACGACGACCAGCATGGAACACTCCGGTTTTCAGTTGGTAAGAATACCTCATAAAATCTGCCCTTCTATTTTTTCTTACTAACCTTTTTATTTTTCCAGTCTATATCATCATCATTAACCTATTTACTGCCCCATTATTAAGCACCGTTCTCCTCTCAAGATGAAAAGGGTTAGGTGAGATATAGTCCACCATACTAGCCTACTACGAGTTGACAGATTTCACACACCGCGGCATATGAAGTCAAGAAATTTTGTCACTGCCTTGAATTCTCAGTCGAGACAAACGACTTGCCAGCTGAAATTTCATATCACTATGTACGATTACTATGTATTGAGCATTAGTTATATACGTATTTGTGTTTCTGTATACGACTAAGCAATAATTTTCGATGTTAAAAACACTAAGATATTCAAGTTCACAGTTAACTTTTCTTAGAAAAATATTTTACATTATATATTCATAAGCCAAGGATCTCCAGGATAAATTAAATCATCAGCAGGAAAAATATTGCTACTTCACTACAAAGTTCTCTGAGTATGGTATTCAATCTACTAAGTATTCTGGATTGAACCAGCTTCTTGACACTGAAATCAGCATGACTCTACGAAACGCCTTCGGCAATAGGGAAATATTTAAAATAAGGTTAAAATTATGAAGATTTGGAAGCGATATAGCAAAAATTAAAAATAACTAATTATCCTTCACTTAAAGGGACACCCACAATAACACGACGTTCGTGTGAAAACACAAACATGAAATTATTATAATCATACAAAACAAGCGTTGAAATAAATAAGGAAGTTAATGACCTCTGTTTATAGCATTTTATCACCATATTAGGACTATAACCTGAGTTTAATAGTTTTCATAAAATTTAATGAACATATCATTTACGTAGGTACTTTAAATAAATGTCAAATGTTTATGTGATTTGTCAATAAGGATAATATCATCAGATGCTTTTACATATTTCCTAAAGTGCTCTAACATTCCTACATACTTACCTCCAGGCAATACGGTCATGAAAGTTAAAATATATTCAAGATACGATTAAGAAGGTAGTCCTTTTGGACTACATTTGAACTTATTTAGAAATAATTAAATAAAAATAAATAAATGTGAGCAACACACTTGTCTTTTTTTCTAATGCTAATGTTCCACAAAAGCACAAACAGTTTCCAAAATGGAGCACGCAATTGAAGTAAATACCCTTTCAGGAAGTAGTGCGTACTTCAGAGTCAACACTCTCAAGTACGCAATACTGAGCGCAATAAAATAGGTGGCTTCTACTACCACCACCACTGACCATACACATGTAGTACCTACAAAGCTGGTCTGGTGGATCAATATAATAATTATCATATTACATTACATTTATTAAATCATTAAAACAGATGTGTAGTTATACTAACATGCAAGAATTTTATTCTTGCCTAAAGTAATTAGTCAATAAAAATGATCGTGTGATGAAATCGTAGTTAATGCAAACCAATTTAATTTGTCTATTTAATTTAATAAGTTTATATACAAATTGGCCTTTGCAATTAATAGATTTTTTGAATATCATATACAGGTAGGATTTTCCTTTCTGTTTTCATTTCTTTTTCGTTCTTAATATATAAAGCACCATACTAGGTAAGCAGATACTGAGCGTTTGCAGTTTATTCGTTCAAATATGAAAAAAATAGGCTTTTAGGTGGTGGCAATATTTTATAGCGAAGATTCCAGCCATACTTCTGAGGATATTTGCGCCTGATTTGACTCCAGTGCTGACACGCCTCTTTTGTCTCTCTCTTGATACTGGTCAAGTGCCAAAATCGTGGAAACTTGCTAACATGCTTGTTTTTGGCCACAGGTTGTACCCAAAAAAGGTAGTCGTGCGGACCCTGCTAATTTCATGCCTATTTCGATCACGTCCATACTCTGTAAGACCTAGAAGTAAATTATCTTCTCAATGATCTCAAGGTAAGGATGGACATATGATCTATTTATGTATCTAAAATTTGGTAAAACAATGACTTTGGTAAGTCATACTTCACTTATAACTTTCTTCACTCTCACAAAATCTCAAAAACTGTAGGTATACCCTACGAAATGTTGTAGGTATGCAAGTTACTTATAAATATAATATATCTGCCATAAGAAATAAGAAATGAATTGAAAAAACTCTTACGGGATGGAGAATAACCAGATGAACGCGAGTAGCACCGCGGAACACAAATAGTTTTTTTTAATAATTACACTTTATGAAACTAATGTGTGCAATCACATTTTTTTAATACCTAATGGTTTCATATCTAAAAAGGAATGGCAAGAAACTCAATGATAACTCCATTAAGCTACGTACCTACATACTACCTAATTGGTATAACCTTTTAAGCTAATCATAAAATTAAAATATTAATATTATTACCTACTTAGTTCATGTAATCCTGCATATAATTATCATAATTTTATTTGTTTAAATGAATTAAGTATATTTTTTTGCAATTCGTAATAATGACAGATCCGACGTGTTAAGTATTTGTACATAAAAATAAGCAGTTCGTAATTGCTTTTTTATTATTTTTGAAACCCATTTGTTTTAATGTATAAGGCTCTAAGTATATAATATAATTTAATAAAATACAATGGGTTGGTATGTAGATTGTTTAAAACTCCTAATAGGCAGTTGTTCATCGTTTATAGTAGTCAGATTCCCGGGTTGACTTTTCTCTCGTCTTCGTAAACCTGCTCATTTAGAGGACATCATACTTTTACTATTTTTTATATTCAGTGAAGTAGTAATAGACGAAATGATAATGTAGGAACCTAGATTAACGGTACCCAAATCCAAATAATAACACAATTTGATAGAATATTGTCTGGGTTACGATTTATTTCGGTATTACGTTTTTGTGGGCAATTCAAGCTCCGCCGGACCCTTAATGAAGTTTAAGACTGCCTCGTTGGTCTAGTGGTCCCAAGTGTGATTGCTACGTTAGAGGTCCCCAAGCAATTTTTTATTAGATATTTCTATGAAATTCTAAGTAGGAGTTTGAAGTTTGAGATTAGTGCCTAGTTAATGGCAGGCTTGCCCCCTATTACATAGACCTAAACATACCGACGAACTGTGGTTGTGCATTAGTACGCCTCTATTCCCTTTGGGAAATACCGGCGTGATGGTATGGTATGAAGCCTAACGACGATAGGTCCGTACCCATGATTCGTACTACGAAGAATAGTAATACAGCAACAGCAATGTGTCCATGCGCGACGATGACTACTTACCACCAGGTGATTCGTCAGCTAGTTGGCCGACAGAATCCATAAAAAAAACATAATTATGATTTATAAAATTAAAATACCCAATTATGTCTTAATTAATATTTGCATAAATATATTATTATTACTTTTAATTGTATTTTCTGTTTATCTATTATATTAATTATATATAATATAATAGATAAACAGATATATAGCATTAATTATTACTTTTTGGGACAAGGGACCCAATTTTTTTTTATTTAACTAGGTATTCACCTTTCCGTGCATATGTCAGGAAGTAAAACTTCTCTTTATGTGAAAGTGTGTTCTATTCCTGATTAGTGTAAAATTATTCCTAGGGACTGGTTTACCAAGTGTTAGTTACTTCACACAATATAGCTGCGTCACGAGTGAATTCTGCGACTTATCTCATAGTGAATGGCAAGCTTAGCCTATGGCCAGAAGCAACAGCAGGCCTATCTTATTGTGATTTTTTTACATTTTCCATGCTAAGATTATAAAGTTATAGTTTGTAAAGTTATATTTTTCCTTTACTAAAAAATAACATCAGGCCTATAACACGTCCTGGGAACCTTGGCTAGAAACACTGGTACAATTACACTTTTAGATGTAGATTGCTATGCAGACGACATGTGCTGCTTACACCGTCGGTCCGGACTCTAAGACAGCTTTTAAAATGATGAGAAGATCATGCGAATGAGTGTGGTGTTATTTATTTATACCTATAATAAAATTTATTAGAGCAATAAAAGCCAAAATATTTTTTTTTTGACTTTTTGTCTGTCTGTCTGTCTGCCTGTCTGTATGTTTGTACGCGCATCACGCAAACACTACTGCTTGGAATTGAATGCAATATCACTTATGTATTGCTAGAGGTCTAACTTAAAATCTGGTGTATGTTTCATCTTGATACACCGGCTAGAATCGGACTTAGGTATAGTATGTTAATCTTTTTGGGACGTGAGTGAAACTGCGGGCAACAGCAACTAGTGTATAATAAAAATAAAAGTCAAATTTGTTGTATCTTCTGTTGTACCATCGATTAAATTAAACAGCAGATAGAAAGAAATTAAAGAATTACTCAATGAGAAGCAATATGTTGATATTGAAAAGTTTTCTCGCATTTCTAATCCCTAGTTAAAATCACCCTTTATACCTCTATACTCGTACAAATAAATTACTATTTATTTATTATTTATTTAATATATATTCTCATTTATTTATTAACTAACCTATTTATATATTTTTACAAAAAGAACAACAATAACATATATTATTTATTTTAACCTATTTATATAATATTATTTATTTAATTACATAGAGTAATTTATTTGGTAAACTTCTTAACAACTGAAGCTGCATTCTACGCAGCTAAGTAGGTACATATGTACTCGTATATTTGATATGAAAAGAAGGGCGTTCGGAAGCTTTTTGAAACAGCAATTTCCTTTTCCGGCTAGGCGTACCTATCAGATATCTTTACTCAAAAATAATTAATAAATAATTGCCGATATGACATTAACTTTTATTATTACGCTACCTACCTACTATTGTTACGAGGACGCACCTAGAAGCCCACTCATCAACAGTCGAGTCATGCAAGGGACAGTATATTGCACATAACTATGTTCATTTCTCGTTAGCCAGCAATAAAAGGCAGGCACAAAAACGTCGAAGCATTTCGAGTGCCAATTAAATCGCCACAAACATCCTGTAAGCCGAGATTATCGTATCGTAACAAGCATCGGAAACCTGCCCACTTCTCTCACACTGAATAAATTAAATAAAAACCCAATATAAAATAAATTAGAAATTGTTACACCAACGGTTGAGCACTGTTCTGTCTTAGGTTGGCTCATTAACTTTGCGCATAAGCGGAACTTAACGAGACGAAACCGAGTGGGGAATATTATCATTATAATAATATTTCATGTTGTCTTCAAGATAATTTTAAGGCGCAAAATTTGATTTCCACAGTACTTATTTGTTAAATTTAATTATGTGCTTTCTCAGTACTGTGTGGCGCTTAATTACCACGCAGCGCACGCACGTGCGCGGCCACCGACTATAGATCTTTAATGTAGATGCCATTCAATTTCCGCAGCCTTTCGGAGTTCTTAGATACTTTTGACGTGTCCAGTTATAAATGTACAGAAGCTTACAATGATCTTTGGACTATTTTTTAATTAACGGTGTATGTAAAAAAAATACATATAATTATGGAATCAAACGAAGAAGAAAAATGATTACCTACTAATATTGAAATTAATTAAATATTATCGCGTAATCCGATAAATTAAAATATGGTTACAGAACACTTCCTGAACAACACTGGTCACTAGCCAGTAAGTAACCAACGCTTTATTAGTTTGAACAGCGCCTACCTACCTAAAGGCAGAACGTTGTAGCTGGCAGTTTGTGTGTGTTCCAGTTTGTTTTGATGGCGCGAGGATGCAGGGTAAGACAATGATCGAACAAATAGGGGTTTGTCACGCGACGCACGCCTAATCAGGGATCGACGATGTACCAGAGCGCTACCCGACAACGTTTATTTATGCCTTGCCGATATCGAACGACAGTTTTTATTACCAGACGTTGCCCGTTATAATTCATACTACACACTGTGTACTTTTTTAATGATTGCTTTTAAATACAATATTTTTATTTTCCTATCCAATTAGAATTACGATGGATCGATCGGGGTTATATATGGAGGGTACATTTAAGTAATAAAATAAAATAAGAGATAATAGAGAGAGAAATTATTTATGCTATTGACGTACTTTGATTGAATTTAAAGTTTCTGTTGTTGCAAAATCGTACTTTGCTATTTTCTATATACTTTTGAACAGGACACTGTTGCTTTAAGTTCAAGCAAACTAGCAAATGTTCAAAGTAAAGCTGAACTATCAACGTCAACGTTGTGTGTTCAAACTGTCAACTTTGTGTTGAGGCTCATGAAATGCCACTGCACCTTGAGAGAAAAGTGGACCTCTAAAACACAAGCTCAAATATCAAACTGATCTGGTATCGTCGTACGACGGGTCTGATCGATGAGCTCTTTAATAATGGTTGAGCTACACGATGACTGATGTATGCGTATCGTCAGTTAGGACAGGTCAACAGTCACAAAGCATCGCGGAGGAATAACACCTCGCTCCCATAACCCCAGCTAAAAGCGGTGAGGACACCCGTCTGCAGGTCAACTCAAGCTATGTCTTTTTCTTCAAAAGGCCGGTTCAGATATAATTGAAAGCGTTAATTGAAAAACTTATATATCTGATAATGCTACTAGTGTCTAGACTTTAAAAGAGATCCTGAGGTCGTCAGTTAAGAAATGTCGGTGCCATATGGTTAAAAATTATAAGGCTGTGTGTGACTTGTAAGTACTGCTTAAAAAGGATCTATTTACAGAAATAAATATAATTTATCATTGTTCGACCAGGAAAACATATTTTAAGCTCAGTGGATAACAGAAACCTAACCAAATTCGGCAGGACGTTACGTGTGTAGGTAAGTAACCTATAACATTTAAAACATTATGAGCGACATACTGAATAAGGTAAATTATATTTTTATAAAACTGCTGCTTATTTAATGGTATATACATTAATAAATACTATAATTATATATTTTTAAACTCATTTTGCAACAACTAAGACTGCCTCATTAGTCTAGTGGTCCCAAGCGCGACTGCTACACTAGAGGTTCTGGGTTCGATCCTCAGGTCGAGCAAAATGTTATTGGGTTTATCTATGAAATTCTCAGTAGCAGCTGGGAGTCTGGATTTGTGCTTAGTGTTATAGGGGGCGACCCCTATAACATGGGACCTAAACATACCGGTGAACTGTGGGTGTACATTAAGTACGCTTCTGCTTAACCCTTCGGGGAATACAGGCGTGGTGGTATGTTATGTTAAACTCATTTTTAAAAGCAGCTGAAAAAAGATTCATGGTTATAAGGCCTTAAAATGGAAAAAATAAAAGCTCTAATACTAGCTGTAGCGGTGCTTGGCTATTATCGTTACTAATGAATAATTAAAATGGATAATCTAAATGTATATCATTTAGATAAGGTTTGTACTCAACGTGCCTATGCCGAAATAAACTTTCGGGTAATTACATGTCGGGTGTTACTTGCTCACTGTCAGTGACATGTACAACAGTAAATGTTCGAGACTAAAATGAATGCCGCTCCACAGAATAATCTGCATCCATCACAATGTAAACGTCAATAAGAAGAGAGAGCGAGGCATGCACCTGAAACAAATAATTTCATAACTCAACCATGGTATCGTAAAGTTCATTTTGTAAGATTAGTTTTTTTTTAGTATGAACCGTTACTCTCTCACAATTATAACTGATAAATGAAATAACTGATATTCAATAAATTGTTTTGCTGCTTTCCTTGTGATAATAGTAATACCATTCTAGCCGTTTTCAGCCACAGCGACTGCATTATGTAACAATAGAGAATTTTCTTTTAGAGACACTAATAGTCATTGCCAAGTCATTGCTTTTAGAAAATGACGAATTAAGTGGTAAAGTAAGTAAATAAAAATTATGTGGTTCATGAACTGCTTGTTCAAGGGATTTAGGTAACAAGTAAACTAACAAATTTAATGCTAAAACAGTTTGAATGCTAAACCAATTAAAACACTAAAGAATAATTTTAAAAGTTGTCACCAATTTTTTTTTAAAGGTGATTTCACCCTTAAGACGTATATTCAGAATGTAAAGGTAAATTTCCATCTGGCGGGTGGGACTCGCAGTGGCTGAGAGGTCAGAGCGTCTGATGTATCTAACCAGAATACGCAGGTTCAAATCCTGCCCGTGGTCGAATTTTTCCTTTATTTAAATAACTGTATAATCTTAGCATGGAAACTGCAAAAAAAATACAAATAGATTGTTAATTATATGGAAAGGGTTTTCTTATCGTGATAATGGTAAATAGGTACACCCTTTGGTTTAGACTTTAGGTCTTCCGTTTTTGCACGGTTTCCCGATTTCTTGCCTGTATCTACTTTTTATAGTATGGAAAATCCATATATATAAAATCCATCTCATGGATTGTCTGCCACCTGGGGATGCGGCAGGGTATGTCAGACTCGTACCAACAAAAAGCCATACCGGCCTTCCCTTGCCTTATAGTCACGGCCATGGAATTTAACACATTCACCATGACCGTGACAATATTTACCTACTTACTGGGTTATGCTTATCATGGGTAAACTCACGCTGTCAATATTATTAGGGATACTATTACGAGTATGAATGACGAATTGATTGCGCATCTGATGAATACATTAAAAAAAACTCTGCCCCACACTAGGGATTTTTCCTGTATCGTTACAAAAATAAATTCTCACATACACAAACGCCCAGAACCTGTAGGTCATACAAATATTTGCTCCGTGTGATGATCGAACCCACAACACGTGGAGCAGAAGCCGATGTGTTGTTTATGATATTTTATAGGTATCTGTTTTTGATGTAATACGTTATGCTTACTTTAGAATCTACGTCAACCCATTACATTGTCCCTCTACTGGGCACGGGTCTCTTTTCAGGAACAGAGTGTATAATCCACCACGCTAGCCTAGTGCGGGTTTGCAAACTTCACATGCCGTCCAGAAAATCTTTCAGGCGTGCAGGTTTTCCTTCACCGTTTAAGTACATAAATAACATTACCTACGGAAAAGTCAAAGGTGCGTGTCTTGGATCCTAACTCTAGATCTTTGACTTGGCAGCCCAATGGTCATATCATTGCACGCTTTAAAATAAACGAGTAAAATTATAATTTATAATTATCATCCGATGCACCCTGGGCAACAACCTCGCTATCATCTTACTGACTGTTTACATAATCTTTTTAAAACGGCATTATTTTTAATGAGTAAGTACAGTCAACGTCAAATAGTTCGTGACCACCAGAGTGGCCAAATAGTTCGCAACACTTCTTTGTTACAGTTGGAATAAGGTCGTGTTGCAAACTTTTTGGCCACTTTAGTTGTCACGAACTATTTGGCGCTGACTGTACGTAGACTTAACTAGCTAGCTAGCTAATAGAATAGAAGAAGAGTCTGTTTACATACCCAAAATACATAATAATGATCTTCTGTGTTTTATGTAAGCATTAAGGGCCAGGCAAATACTTACACCTCCTTGTTTTTGAATTGTGTTTCTGGACTGGACTACTGGACGTGAAGCCTACCCGTTAACGTAATACTTTTTTCCATACTAGTATTATAAATGCTCTATCACGCCAGAACGGTTGAACGGATCTAAATGAAATTTGGCACAAAGATAGATTATATAGCACTTTAGATTATATAGATCTTGAATAGCACCTTTTATCCAGGTTGGAACATTTTGAAGTCCACGCCGACGAAGTCGCGGGCAGAATTGTATAAAAATATCACGCGATAAAGTAGGTGCGTAAAAAGTAGTTATGTCAAAGGTTTTATGTATTTAGACACCTATGTCATTTTATATTTTTATGGCATCTTGGTGTTTCCGCATTTATTAACTAGACTTGTACCTATGTTTGTAATTTTATATACCTTAAGCTTAGAAAAGTTATTTTCTCCCACTTTTCACACCATTACGATGGCAATACAATATGTATAGATTGTTTGATAATACTGGTGGAGGTAATAGGTGATAGATGTAAGCCATGTTTTGGCCACTTTCACTTTACATGGTGATCATTATTATCATAATGTACACAAAAAAGATTTCATGTAGAGGTGGGAGTGATACTACATACCTTGGAATTAGCAGGTAAATATACTCGTATGTAGAGTTAAGTATGAAATAAATTCTTTGATTAATGAAATATATGCATGAATCTGAAAGAATTGATGATGGAGACGTGAAGTGAACTAAAAGCATAAAATTAAATATTTTAATTTTAATAATAATAATTATTTTTTATTAAAGCTTAATTTGAAGTTGAAATTAAACTTATAAACTTCAAAGGAAAAAGCTAGAAAGCGCCCCTCGCTTTTATTAATTTCATAATTATTTTGTGATTTTTAACAATATAGAAACTTGTTACGTGTTTTTTTTTTAATTATAAATTGTTCATAAAGGGTCTTTTTTATCGTAATCGTCATTTGTGTAGGTTGTGTAGGCTTCTGTGTTAGAGTTGTCGTCTTTGCGAAGGATACGATATTTGACAGGTTGCGACTGCCATCGGAACTTTGCTACGCAATTACTGAGAATATCCGATATCATACCATTAGACCGGTTGGCAGGCTTTTAGGCGTTACGTGTACCGATAGTGTCCAGTCAAATATTCATTCAGACACATCGATTTCTGCTAACGTAACCTACTGCGATTTGATGTGATTTTATTTCTGTTAAATCCATCTATTTCAAACCCATGAAAAATCAGAAATATTGGCAAGGAATGCTTCTAAAGGAATAATATAACAATAAAGTAAAGTACCTACCTACGAATGTTAAATAATACAATGGGATTTTGTATTAAAATAATAATTGCTCGGTGGTAGGACTTGGGGTCTGAATAGCTGGCGACCAGCCTTACGTCGGAGACTGCCGTAAAGCACCTTGGTGTGTGTTTCGACTTGCGCGTGAGAGCAAATCTCTCCTCGGTTGCTGCGGATCTGGCAGTCTGCAGTCCGTAGAGGTTCGTAAAGTTCGGCAACATATCAACTACTCGTCTTGTGTTGCAGGTGTCTATGGGTGGCGATGATTACGTCCAATCAGGTGGCTCGTCTACTCGTCTGTCGACATAATCAATAAAAAAAATATTACCAAATTTAACCGACGACATCGTACGCATAGAATTAGTCACACACTTTTCCCGGATTCAATTCACGGGAGTAATAAAACATTCAGATATTTGAATTAGCAGATACCTTAATAATACGGTTGAAATTATACCTAAGTATATACCAAATACTGCTAAGTCATAGGTCTCGAATTCCAATCCAAGGCACGCACCCCTGACTTTTCGAAGTCATGTGCGTGCGTATTAATAGTTAATTATCACGCGCTTAAACGGTGAAGGAAAACATGGTGTGGAAATCTGCATGCCTGAGATTTTCTCGACGGCGTTTGAAGTCTGCCAACCCACATTAGGCCAGCGTGGTGGACTATGGCCTAATCCCTCTCATTCTGAGAGGAGACCCGTGCCCAGCAGTGGGACAATATAATGGGTTGATTATGTTATGTTTTGTTATATACCAAATGTACCTTTAAATAGTTATAACTAGTATAAATATCTTTTCAGATTTAGGTATATCCGCGATGGTCTACATGTTCAGTAAACCTATACATACCTATAATACAATTTTGACTGGCCGACATCTGTACATTAAAGATATTGAAGAAAAGCTAAGGTCTTTATTATAGCAACAGCAACTAAAACAATATTTTGATTGAATTTTTGTCTGACTGTACACGCATCACGTAAAAACTATATCATGGAATTAAAGGTAATTTTTACTGATGTAATGCTAGAGGACTAACTTAAAATACAGGCTATACAAATCTGGACATTCACCTGAAAATTCGGAAATTTTGATGGAAAAATTGTCTTAGCTTATATATAATAGCTAGCTATAAATATAATGCTAAGTTTATTGATATATTAAAAATTATGAATAATCTACTTTTTGTTAGTTATTCTAAGATCAGAAAAATGTAAGTATGGAATATTTTTTAAGGATTCTGCTGGTTAGTTAATTGTGCCCAGCTTATAACCTCGGGCTAGGTAAGGACATGATAATAGTGCCTTCTGTCGTAGGCAATAAAACCAAAACATGAGTATCGCAGTTTATTAAACTTAACAAATTCGTAAGAAATTAATTTATTATTATTATCCATTATTACAATGCCAATTAGTAGGTATATTTACTGGCATTGTCATTTTATCTTAAGAAAATAAATTAATAATCATCAAACTTTATTTATTTTCTTGTAAATAGTGGGTATCACAGCTAATATCTTAACATAAAAAGTATCTAAGAGTTTGGTTAGTTAGTCGCTGCCAACTTTCTCACCGCAGTTTATTTCCTGAATGAAGATGCGCCGCCAAGATCCATCAGAATTGAAAACTATTTTACAATAAGCCTCCGGCTGTCTCAATGATAGTTAAACTCATTTGCAACTCCAGCGAACTTAACCAGGAGAAAAATAGCAAGCCTGGAGCGCTAAAATGGACACTTTTGATGAAATTCAGCGACACACAAGGTGCCATATAATAATAACATACCATCACGCCTGGAAAGCATGAAGAGAGAATGGATAAACGGAGATCGATGAAACGAGTAAATATACATGGCGAGCATAGAAGAGTACATATAATAGAATTGGAAGGGGCCGACCTCGGCGAACGTAGCATAACCAAATTGCGTGCGTTCTTAAAAAGGTCAGGTTAAGAGCACCCTAAATCGACGATCATGTATGAGGAAGTTAATTAACGTAGATGAAGCGAAAGACATGTGCCAGGATCGTAGTAAGTGGAAGTCTATAGGAGACAGGTGTGAGAATATGTATGTACGCCTGTATTTCTAGCAGGTTAAGGCAGAGGACTACAAATCGACAACCAAAGTTCGCCAGTATAATAGGGGGCGAGCCTTTTATATGGAACCTATTCACCGGGCACAGATCAAATCGACGAGAAACTCCGACTATTAGAATTTCATAAAAAACGGTACACTGCTCAACCTGGAAGTCGAGCCCAGGATCTTGATGTTGCAGTCGTGCTTTGGGTCACTGGCCTAATAAGACAGTCCATAACGTGCCGTAAATTTCAATATCAGCTGACCGGTAATTGTATGAAATCCTAAACAACGCGAGATCAGCTTACACTAGACATTAAGGCACGTTGTGTAGGCTAAATATGCATATACTAGCTTCTGCCCAACTTTGTCTGCGTGGCCTTCAAAATTTGGTCCGACCTGGATTAAAAGTATCCTATGTGTTATTCTAGACTATAATCTATATCTGTGCCAAATTTCATCCAAATCTGTTCAGCTGTTCTGGTATGAAAGAGTAACAAACATCCATACATCCGTTGTGAACTATGTAGTTCACTACTAGGTATTTATAATATTAGTGAGCCTAAAACAGTTTAATATAATTTGTAGACCAAGAGGGATAATATTTGGCCATTTTTAGCCCCCTTACTCTGCGCGCAATAGTAGTAGGTACTTGTTGTGGCAAGTCCTTGTTTCATGTAAAGTTTGCGTAAAATTAGGCCCAAGTTATTCCATACAAAAGCTGTCGAAACCTTTTTATCATTCTTCTTTTTTTGTTGTACGGAAAATCCTCATGGATCGGCTGCCACTCAGCGACGCGACAGGGTATGTCGGACTCGTACCGACTAAAAATCGTACTTGCCTTTCTTTGCTTTATAGTCATGGCCAAGGGATTCATGAGCACTTGCTGAACCTCTTCAATCCTCGGCATCCTTCTGCCCTTATCCCACATTACAGGGTCGGCCAAGTATGTCCTTTTCTTCCTTATATCTCTCTCAGCCGTCATCTCATCATTCGCTTCCTTTGTAGCCATATCATCTCTCACACAGTCCATCCATCTTTTCTTTGGTCTCCTTCTACCCTTATATCCATCTATGTTTATGCTCAAAACCTTTCTGATAATATGCTCTTCACTTTTGCGCATCGTATGCCCATACAACGAGAAACGGTTACTGCACAACTTTTCCGTATCCGGTGCCACTTTCAAACTGCCTCTTTATTACTACTACTACTCCTCATCCTGTCCATTCATATAACCCCACACATTCCTCGTAGCATTCTCATCTCAGTTACATTCAGTTCTTTTTCATGTATCCCTTTTATAGCCTAATATTTCGATCCATACAAGACAGCAGATCAGAACATAGTTTTGAATATTTTCTCCTTAAGTTTAAGGGAAACTTGGTTTCCATTGTTGTTGTTGTTACGATAGAACCGCATTGTGCTTATTTCTTCTAGGAGACATATGCAACTTAACTGCAGGCGTGATGGTATGTTATGTTATAATATGTTACTTGTTCATTTATTTTTTTGATAATTTTTGACGTCATGAACAAAACTTGCTTCAGAGTTGGTCAAATTTGGTTCGACAAAGGACATAGAATAAATTTCATCCCGGAAATAACTTTAATTGTTCCAGGGTTGAGATTTTTTTTTTGATGGCACTGAAGTAAACTTATTCAAAATCTTGATTTTAGAAAACATGACTATGTGATTTGATGACTCTGTTTTCGCTGTGCGAAGTTCTAGAATCTAGTTATTTGTACTTATACGCCAAAATGTACTACGTGGGGGTACGTAGTACATTTTGGCGTATAAGTACAAATAACTATAGAACTGCCTCATTCGTCAAGTGGTTCTGACGCAACTATGGTAGAGGTCCTGGGTTTCATACCCAGGTCAAGCACAGTGACAATGTGGCTTTCTATGAAATTCTCAGTAGCAACTCGGTGTTTCGATTTGTACACGGTTAATGGCAATGCGCTCACCCCCTATTACATGGGACTTAAACATACCAGCGGACTGTGAGTGTACATTAGTTCACCTCTGCCTAACCTTTGGGGCAATATAATAGGCGTGATGGTATTTTAGAAAATAGGTATGAGTAGTTACGACTACTAGCAACAACATACTGCTTGCACTAAGCCTTATTTGTAATGAACTGGTGCTAATTACAATGTTCTTGTAGCGGTCTGGTAAATCCACTGCCACGTGCTCCACAGTCCCACAGCACAGCACAAATGATGCTCTGACACGATCTAGAATACATAAATAATCATTCACGCCCGATATATTACTCGCTTGCAAATGACTAGACGGTTAGCAATCGCTCAGTAGACTCATGTCATTCATTATTGCTATGAGTAGTTACGTAATAAGTCTTATAAGAAAAACTGCCTACCAAAATGCGTCGGTAAGTAAGGATTCAGAAAACCAGATTTTATAACGATGGCTATGACGTCAGCCTTATCAATAGATACTGCTGTCCTTCAATTTTATTCATATGTAGCGGTTTCACACGCTTCCCAAAAGGATTTACTATAAACCCGGCTTCTAGACGGCGACACCAGATTTCTTAAAATCTATTTAATACAGTAGTAGGTATTTGCGTGATACGCGTACTAACGTACTAACGAAAAAAAAATTGTTTTGGGTTCTAATAAAGAAGAAGAATTTTAAACTACATTAATATCTTTACTTTCATGAATATTTGATGTCTTTTTATATTTACTGACTAGCGGTTGCCGTTGTTGAAGTGGGATTGGGCGGGCCATGTGTCCCGTATGCACCCGGAGTGATGGGCCAGCTCAGTAACTCAATGGCTACCCGGAGAAGGCCGTCGACACCAAGGCAGATCGAGAAAGCGCTGGCGGGGCGACTTAGACTCTTTCTGGATGGACTGGCCTCAGATTGCTCTTGACAGAGATCAGTGGAAGGAGATGGGGGAGACCTTTGCGCAACAGTGGGATCTTATAGGTTAAAAAAAGCTGTTGCCCGCAGTTTCACTCACGTCCCAAAAAAATTGACATACTATAAGTCCGATTCTAGGCCGCGTATCGAGATGAAACATGCACCAGATTTTAAGTTAGTATTTTAAGTTATGCTGTATTAAAGACCCCCATATTAGTTTTTCTTTAATATATATAATGTCTGTAGGTATATCCTAAATACTCGTAGATGTGATTGGCATACCCTTTCGGATCGGACAGGATTATTAACATAGCGAATTTTAAATATCCAGATTATACATAAAAAATATATATACCTATACCCTTTATTTCCTGTAACCTGATAAGTAGAAAGTTTTAACTGTAAGGCTTAATTTCCTACGCTGATATAAGTCGCTGACGTCGGTCGAGCGTATAGATAACATAATGTTCTATGAGATACCGAAAAGTGATGCTGACGTCCGCCGCAGATTTCTTGTTACATACGTCACTGACGGTACGCTCGACCGACGTCAGCGACCGACGTCAGCGTAGGCGGAAATAAAGCCTAAATCTTATACCTAGCTATGATACAATATTATAAATCTACTAATCAGCAGCATAACTTAAAATACTTGGGTTGACCTTGGAATCGAACGCAGGACCTCACGCTCCACAACTGCGCTTGCGACCACTGGCTAAATATACCTATATAGGTAGAAACCTATACATATAGGTTAAAATAACATAACATACCATCACGCCTGTATTCCCCGAAGGGTTAAGCAGAAGCGTAGATACTAATGTACACCCACAGTTAACCGGTATATTTAGGTCCCATGTAAAAGAGGGCGAGTCTATTGCCATTAACTGGACATAGATTCCTGACTGATAATTTTATAGAATAACGCAATAACACTTTACTTGGGAATCCAGGACCTCTAGCGTAGCAGTTGTGTTTAGGACCACTAGACTAATGAGGCAATTTTTACATAATTATGTACTACGTAAAATGAAACCTAGGAGAAGCACTAAACTAGGAAAGCACAGAGAACACTCCGACTCCGAGATTCGGTCACTAAACAGTAATTTAGTTTAGGCTACTGTCAAGGACCCTGCACTAAGTAGGTATATTAATATTGTTGTATATTATTATTATTTCTGTTAGTTGGAGTAGATCTGTCGTTAACTACTTACTATTCCAATCTTAGAATCCTTTAGCACATAAATGACGTAACTGGTTTCAAGATATATCGCCCGCGCTGCTCTTAGCCGGTGTAACTACAGACGAACGCAGTAATAAATATGACAAGTAAAGAGCGTTTAGAAATTAAATATCTATAGAATCTTTAATTGGTGCTTATTTACAACTCCAAGTAACAAAAATAAGATACAAAATGGGGCACGCAGCAAAAAGAGATCTTGAAGTTTTAATTAATAAAGCTCAATTTATCAAAATACCAAATTTAATTATCGGGTTTCTGTTTCATGTTCAATTGCTTTACATGAAGCTACCATCGTCTTTCTTTTTCTGAGACTGTGCGTTCGATTACTTCTTTATACTTTCTAGACATTAAAATGATTTCATAAAATAAAGTAAATAATGCAAACTGCTATAAGTTTTGATGGAAAATGTTTAGATCTTTAGACGTAAATTTATGAAGCTCTCACTCTGAATCGAATAAAAATCCCAAAGAAAAAAGCGTGATAAGGAAAATGATGAGTTAACAAACAACATAGATAAATTTATTATCCTACACGAAATAGACGTCACAGTGACACATGCGCAGTCAAAAATAAAGATAACTATATGGAGGAAGGACACGCTATAAACAATAATATTAACATCTACATTACCAGACTAGTTGTCTCAGTTGCTATTCAGAAAATTAAGGTGCTATGAAGAATTTGATAAATAAAGTTACACAAAATATTTATAATGAATCGTAAAGCTGTTGCCGCGAGGTGAATCTCCTCGACATTGCTCGTGGTAGTCTTAATGCATGATTACTCGTTCCTCCCACCGCGCCGAGCGGCTATCATTGGCTCTCACCGACAAGACGCCGCCTCCACTCCTGCGCACACTCTACTTCAAAACAACTCCATCCACTCAATAAACAAGTCTTGAAGTCCATTGTCTCCGCACCATTATACCGTCACATCGACATGTTATGCAGGCCTGTCAAAGATCTGTTAGAAATAAATAACGAAAAACATCGGGGACTCCGGCACGGATACTCATTAGTTTCATTTCTTTAGTAAAATTATTATCGTGAGTGTAGATATGGCCAAAATCCATGATTTAACATCTGTTTTTATGAGTGAATAATTAATAGTTGCAAGACGGTTACCTACATATAATTATATAGTAACGTATTAGCAAAATTATAATAGCTAAAGTAATCTCACTGAATTGGAATCTTATTTGAGAAAAAAGAAATTGTAACTAAGTTGAAAGTGGACGTGGTTAGTTAGCCGCAGTCAGGAGCATCAAGGGCATGTACAGGTTCAGTGCGGCGGGCGTCACAAGCGTGAAATGTGGCGCCGGCAAGTGGACGTCATAGGGGAGCTGCGAACACTCCGGGGGGCGGGGGAATAGCGCCTCCGCAGGAATAAAACCACCGTTTGCCTCTGACGCCCGCGCTTCCCCTATAGCAAAAAGTCGAAGACGGAACGAGGCGACAACCACAGAGGTTCGCCTCCACGCTGCCGCGGATAAAATCGACATAGAATTAAAGAAAAATACAAAAATCACTCATTGTTCTCATAAAATGAATGTGCTGGGAGTTGAATGTGAGGCTTTTTGTGAAAATATTCTCATACTTTTAAATGGGATCTCGTGTGGCGCCTCCTAATGATTCGTCCTTTTTGCGGCGGCGATGCGCGCGCCGGCCGGACGCTCTCAACATCTCTAGGCTTTTGGTGTGTCGGCGCATGTCACCACTTTAGCCTTTTTGTTTCATCGGATGTAAATTAAACAATTTAGGCAGCATTGTTTTCAAAAAGGCCGAAGATAAGAAAAGGCAAAATTTTCATTATTGATTTAATTTTTTGTTTAATTTAAGGCTTTAGGCGGATCGTTTCGCTGTGCCCGCGAAATTCAAATTTCGAGTGGTTTTTCGCAGTTTGTAGGTCTATAATAACTTCGGCATTCATGGTAATGGTAATTGCGACATTAACTATACAAAATTCACATTTTTTATCTAAAACTATTGCTTAAAAATAATTATTGGAGCTAAAAGTAGTGTAAAATGTCAATTTTGACCAATTACACAGATTGCGCTAAGTTTTTGGCTTGATAAGGATTTATTAGTAAAGGTTTTAGTTCTCAGTTGTGAATGTTGTATAGTTGATGTCGCAATTACAACTACCATGAAACTAAAACTTGTTACAAACTGCGAAAAACCACTCGAAATTTGAATTTCAGGCACAGCGAAACGATCCACCTTAAGTTTTTGTTGTCCTGTTGATGTATTGAACACTATCGATTTATTCTACATTGAGGGAAGACTAAACACCTTGCACTATCTAGATTTCACCAAATCACTTGATGGCGTACTTCCATATATAAGGAGACAGTGGAAGGATTTTCAACGTTCAAAGAAAGTTTTCATTTTATTATGTGATTATCCTATTTGATCCATTTTCACTCAAGCGACGTAAGTAAAAGTATAAGTGTGACACGAACTTACGTTGCGTGCATTTGTATTAATTTGTTTAAAAATAACTTTTTTAAGTACTATTAGTATCTAGTATTTATACGAGATAGCACTATTATGAAGATGTTTTTTTATATATTTTATCATAAAATATCTCACCTTTTTCAACTGAACGTGTTTTTTTGAAGTAACTAATGGAAATCTCTAGTATAAACCTCGTTATTATTTGCTTACGGTTTTTACCGTGCCTTACTTTCCACCTTTTTTACTTATTATTTTTTTAGCTATCAGAAGCCTTACTGTATGTAATTAATTACCAACATCTTCTCCAATCCAATTAAGTTATTTTTTTATTATGCTTGTAATTAAAACCGACACGTCAATTCGTATATACGTTTACTCTATAGTTGTTTCCACAAAACCTGCAGTGGTTTCAGTGTAATCGCCGTGGGTCGTCACAAAATTCCAGTCCGCCTGTTTATTCATTGTGCATAAACGTTCATTTGTTTGTGTACAGGCCGCTGGCGTGGCGGTGCGGTTACGAAACTGGGAATAAATAATAAAAGCCGTGCGAGCCCGAGTCGTGACACAAACTCTTTCACTAATGGAGCGTCGACGCTAAGTTCGTATTGTGTATCCCAATCAAGATGTTTCGTTAGCTTTTCCACTGCCATTTTACTGATCATAATGATGAACATAAATAAAACGTTTATTAGAAATAAGTCACTCCTATGAAGTGAATTGACGAATACACGAACTCTTGGTAACCAATTTCAGGAGGCTTCTGCAAATCAGTATTAAAAATTATTAGAAATGTTCTAACTACACAAGAAGGTTTGAATTTCGTGTAAGCATTATATTCATCTAATTGACGTGGTTTTAACTATTAACGTCGAGTCTACGTTTAATATTAAAGAGGAAGTGGATTGTGTAACTATTATTGTATAATTTTTATTTTATTTTGGAAGGCCACACAGGAGAACAGTAGGCGCAGTTATCTCGAATTGATGGGGTTAATCTTAAGCGATGCTTTGTCGTTTGTCGCTGGACACCGACTTTAGTTGAGCAAGACAGTAGATATAGAAAGCTATTACGTGTATTTTGGATAATGATTGAGGATTGGATAATCCTGTTTTTTGTTTGGATTATGATAAGTTTGCGTATAATCTATTAGAATACTTACTAGTATTGTTTGTTAAGCAATCATAACCACGACTAAATTATGTATTTAATATTTTTTAATATGGTAGGTACCCTATTTGGCTGTGACATAATGTTTCGATGTCATTTTGCGTTGCGTGACACGGTAAAGTAAGTCAAAGCAAGTTTGACTTGTTGCCCTAATTTCATTTCACTGTACATTTTTTGTTTGAAGTTTTATGTGAATTGAGGTTTTGATTTATTTTGTTCTCCACCTCCCCATGAATAAATTACAGTCTAATTCATTCTTAGGTATTGTCGTAAACACGATTTTATCATCAACTGATATAATCAAGTTGTTTTGTTATTTAGGCGACTACCTCGTGAAAGGAATTGCCTGCTGAAAGCCAAATCCAAGCTTTCAAATATTTTCTATAATTCTTCTATTTGTTCTTCCATAGTAGTAATGTTAGTACAAAATGTCACGGGGACTGATGAAAACTGGTCTTTTGGAAATACTGAACTGATTAACATTCGCAGTTCCAGGAGAAACAGTTGCAACTCATTGGTTTGAATTCGTTCAATAATTTCTTTAACAATAATGAGTATTCATGAGTCGTACAATTTATGCAGTGCGTTGTCCTCGAAATCAGTATAATTATTATACAAATCAGTAGGTATTCAATTTTTAGCCACAATTTGTGTGTGTGTCAGCTAGCCAGGAGCCATGACCCGATAGCTGCTATTTTGAATTCGTTGTTAGGAAGTAACATACAAACTTTGACAGAATTATACCGTAAATAGGTAAGTACCTGTACCTACATTATATTAGTATAAATAATAGCCGTACCTATATTTTGAATTTTGCTAAATTAAAATTCAATTAAATATTGGTAAATTATTGTTAAGATATTTGATATTTCTTCTTCGTCTTTTAAAATTATGGTTAACAGTGAATATTAGAACATTATTTAACAATTCATTCTTCTCATTATAGTAACTGTCTCTTTCATAGTTCAGATTGTTTTTATTTTTGCCTTATTGCTTGACTTGATTGTGATGTGGTTTAAGTTTTCATTATAATAATTGTAGTTTTAAACATCTGCATTTTTAACTTTGAGATCCTTAACGTCAATATTATGCCTATTTTTGACAAAATACAACAAATAGGCACCTACGACATGGAAGTAGGCAGCCCTTAATGTAATAATAAAGCTGAAGAGTTTGCCGAAAGTGGCTGTTAAATTTCTTACAGTTGCCATTTTATTACACTGCCAACTCTTGGCTTAATATGCGTCCAAAAAATGTTAACAAAAAATAGGCGCCACCAAGAAGAATCCCGAGTCGATGTACAGCAGGCAGACCCGTATTATATTGTGTAGTGTATTTTTTACGTGTAACTTTTGGAGGCCCGGATTTTGTGTTAAAATACACACCTAAGTATCATTAGCTATAAACACAGTTCTTTGTGTCTACCTTTGGAAGAAATAAGGGCAATAAAATGGGCAGATTGAAGTGCCGAACGGATATAGGCCAAGTATGGAGTAGGCTCGTCGCAATATGTGTTTATTGTCATTCAAAAAATTAAAATATAAAATAATTTTTTCATCATCATCCTCGGCGATTACGATACACATAAAATGTGTTTTAAGATTTTGTAGAACTTGCTGCCATTTTGTTTTCGTATTTGTTATCATCTGAATCCCTGATAAGTTTAATCAAAATACCGATCGTATCAACGGACCGTTGTTAAGATAGTACAATAGCCGATTCCTCATAATATTACCTTATAAATCCTTTGAGCGACAAAGGAGTTGCGCCTACGCAAGTCGCCAGTGCCAGTGACCCCCTCCCCCGCCACCAATAGCCCGCTCCCGCGCCCCGTACCCTCGTGCCCCTGTGCCGCCCGAGTTCACTGTGGCGCCTTATTATGTTACCTTTGTTTTCAAATTTAATTGGCTTCTCAAAGATAACTTATCTTGATAATAAACGACGACCAATAAACCGGGGGTCGGCAACAACTGACTGTTCTTCAAGATAAGATTGCGCCTTGAATGACGTCTAATAGTAGCTAACTCTACACATATATTTAATAATATATACGTTCACATGTCATTGAATAGATTTCAGTTTCCGTCTTTCCCAAATACCTACTCATAAAATTTGCATTTTATTACAGTTAAAAATAACTTTAGTATTATAGTTAATTGAACAATTAAGTAGCTTGAAAATTTCCGTAGTAAAAACATCATTTTTAAAAAGTAAAATAAGTAGTTTTCTTCTCCTTCGTCAATATACCTAATAATTTTCAAAAAAAATTTTTATATTTAGAAACACTGACCAATTTTATAAAATCCGAAGAAGAAAATATATTTGTGAACCAGGTATAAAGATTTTTCGGTGTCTGGGCATAAGAGCAAGTTCCAAAATTTCAGCTTCATTCCAAAACCTAGCGTTTCTACATACCTTTTATCAATAAGTACGTATCGAGATGCAATGATGACCACAGCAACGATTGAATGCTAACTTTGGGACGGCAAAAGTAGCGCTGGGCATCCTCCAGCGAGACGGGCCAACAGCATAGTTCAAATATCGAAGCGTCCATAGCGTGCTCCCTTGCGCCCGAATACCTGCACAAGAGACGATGTCTACGCGGCCAGACCTGCCATTCGGGTGCGCTCAAATTACTGGAAGATTGTTAGACCATTGACACAATGAAAAGAAGAAGACGGTCCTGTTCCAGCAGTATCTGTAATGGGCGAAGCGCTGCTGTGGATGGTGGTGATAATACCCACTGGTATCGAGTACATCGCATTTGAAACAAAACATTACAATCATTAACATATTTTAATTAGGTAATGCAAATATTTTTTACTTTTACCTAATTCAATATTTAAAAATTTCGAATGTAAATCAAACTGCTTACACACATTACTTCTTACTCCAAAGTTCAACATACTACAGAATATTTAGTGCACACTGAATACCAAATACATTATTACCGATTACCTACACGAAGGAAATTCTGAGGTCAAGTTATAAATACGTGGAATATTTAACATAAGTACTTAGCCTGTAAAGTATCATGTTAATATCATAAGGCAAATGTCCCTTTGTTGTATTAACGTGGGACTTTATTACTCAGATCATTTAATTGCAATGTCCTTATATTGTTTTGAAACAACTCATACCTACCGATGTATGTCTGCCAAGTTGTATTTAATTTGTTTATATTTTTAATCTTTCATCATTATTAAAAGGAAATAATCACCGCTGAATTAATTCACTGATTTACATTTAGATTTGTAGACCAAAGATGAAACTTCGTTGTTTGGCTATGTGTTTGTTACCCTTTTTTCTATAATTAGGTACTTGGCTTGTTTTTTGATGTTTTATCTTGTGTGCAAAAGTATTCCTACCTACAGAAAACAAAGATCCTACCATGACGTTGTGTACCATTGTGATCATTCTTAGGTTTCCCCTAGGGGCATCCCTCTCTCTCAATCGCAAAACGATTGCAATAACGCGCCATGGTACGGCCTTATGAACCAATGGGTTGTAGCAGTTTGCATCTCAAAAAAATCTAAATAGTTTCCAATTAAGTAGGTAATTAGAAAATTAATGAAGATCTAGCGCGAGTCTTAGTACTATTCTGTCTACGTACGAGTCTATGCATATTTTTGATTGTTTACATTTCTTAGAAGGAAATCTTCTAATCGAAATTAATTGCCGTATCTAATTTCTAGAAGTGGAATGGTCTTCGTAATCTCTTCTCTCCAGCCCACCAGTATTGGGAACCTCCAATACAATACCTAGTGCGTGTCAAATGGGCAGCACGCATGAGTTTTGTAATATCGTCCTCCTCAATTGGTCCTTGGACATAAGCGCGACTGCTCCGCAAGAGGTCATGGGTTTGATTCGAGCATAGTGTTATTAGGTTGTTGTTTACTTTACTATTTTGCAGTAAATATGTCACTAATTATACCGACTTAGTGTCAGTGAACAGTAACTGACCTAAATGGTAATATTATTACTTTCTCCAGTAGGTAAGTATATGACCGTGATAACTCATTTACAACAAAGGTATTAGTATCGAAGCAACTGAGTTACAATACTGCTCGACTGGTTTCTAATGATTATGTCACCATTGGACAATTAAATTACTCTAAATTCTTAATTTCTCGCTCTCCTTATAATATATCTCATCGCCTTCGTTAGTCTAGTGATCACCAGGGTGACCGTGGGGTTCGGTTTTCGGGAAAAGTTTGTTCTGTTCTTCTTCCTAAGTAGCAAGCTGGAATATTTTTTAATAGCAACAATCTTGCCTCCTGTTACCTATTTCTATTACCTATCTACCTGTTTACGTAATGTAATGTTCCTAATTATATTACCGTACATTTTTCCTACAACTATTGTAGTTTAACTAGATCTAGCCACAATTCAGAGTAGATAAGAATCAGTATCAATTTCCGGTTAAACATTTTATGGAAACGCTTTTTTTATTTTTTACAACTATTAGCCTTCTAAATTCAGCTTATCTTTATGTTGTTGAATGAGAAATCGTAAATTAAGATTTAAATAAAAGATGTCTTGTAAACAACAAACCTTTTGCTAAAAGCGGTAATAAATTATGGGTCTGGCGATTTTACGTATACTTTTTGTTGGTGTTATATTAGTTTTCTGCTCGCCTATTTTTATAGATACTGTTCTTCTTACTAAAGATTGTTATCAAAACAATTTTTTGGATCTTAGTCTATATTTAAGTAGTAACCTCTACTGATTTCAATTGAGTTTATAGCATATATTCGTTGAGATCATTTTTCAATTACGACTGGATAGTAGGTAAATCAATAATATCAACACCTTGTCTTATTCATAAATAAAGAATGACTACATAATATGTAATTTAACAGTTTTGTTCATGAAGTAATTTGAATTGTGTGCTCTGCATATTCTTTAACAAAACCGAAAGACACGACAATGAATATGTAGTAGGTGTTGGAATTACTAATAGGCTTAATAGCATACAATGAACAACGTGTCAATTGAAACAACCCCATTTCCTCACTGTTAAAATAAGATCTCTTATTTATTCTAATATTTTAAAGTGATAACCTAAAATTGGCTACCAAAAGAGACGTAGGTATTTGCTCCTTTATACTACCTATAAAAATCATCATATCTATCATTTCATAAATCTCCTTGTAGCTACAAAGTTTTTCACTTAGTAATCAGAATTATCAAAAAGATTTACTAATAAATGTTAGTTACATTAATTTTAAATATATTTTTGTATCTATTTAATACCTATCAGTAATTTGTTGTTCAATCTTTTATCTTACCTTCATTGATATTTTGTTAATGATATGATAAACGTCAATAGGTGATATTACGCAAAAGTAGGCGCAGAGGGCGCCACTTGCACATTTAGTAAACGAAAATTATGTTAGCATTGTCTTTATTTGTAATTTAAAAAAATCACAATATATCATTGCATATTACAAAACTTAAATTATTATATTAACTTAATGATTATATAATAACACTGCGTGACACGATTTCTGTACCCAATAAACTGATTGTTGTTATCGTTTTATATTTTTTAAAGTTATAATAATAATAAAAATAACTTCCCAGTCGATTTCGGTTATGGTGACTACTGCTAATTATAAGGGAGCTAGGATGATGTTCGACAGTGATGTCTTGTTTCTATCACGTCTTGTTTTTAAGGTACACGCCGATAAATTTTTAAAACTACCGAAGTATATTGCCTTGATTGGTTAGGTAAAATTCCCAAGTACCTACGTACTGTTGTTTTCTTTGCATATGGGACAATAGACTACTACTAATAAACACTATTTGATTAAAAATTGGTAATTGGAAATCAAATATAAAATACTTGCCTTTAATTAACCCCGAAGACATCATTTTACCTCCCTTACACATAAAACTCAGCTTCATGAAGAATTTTGTTAAAGCAATGTTTATAATTGGCAAAGGATATTTTAATTATAAAATAACAATAATATTTTTGTTATATTTATTTTTTTATCAAGAATAAGTGAAGCGATGTGGATTTTTATTGGTCCTCAAATACGCATTTGAATGATAAACCTAATTTTCAATTAAAAGACTTTTTATCGTATAGGTATTGTATAATTTGTTGTGTGGTTATGTGTAATATACTTACTAGACATCAACTTTTTAATTTTTATACAACATAATAACTATTAGCTACTGTACTCATAAAACAGGAGGATGATGTGTATGAATAAATAAACGGGAAAAAATAAACTGGGCACTTAATAAATTTTTTTAAGTTTGTAACGCCGTGTTATTATCATTATCTTTTTATTATTAGTTCTGAAATGATAGCGGCCATATTTATACCTACTTATTTACTAAAACTGCTAGTGGCGCACCATGCGGCTAAGTTTGGTAGTTTTATCTCTCATTGTTAGGCTTGATTTCCTTCTATGCTGACAACGGTCGTTGATGTCGCGTCGGTCGAGCATACTTACCTACCGTCATCGTCAGTGGCGTATGTAAAAGAAAATCTGCAGCGGACGTCAGCGTCACTTTGCGGTGTCTCATAGAATATTTTGTTATCTATACGCTTGACCGACGTCAACGATCAATGTCAGCGTTGGAGGAAATCAAGCCTTGGATATGTGCGTAGGATTTATACAGAGTGACATTGAAAACATGCGTTAATTTCACCCTGTATATTGTTAGCGCGACTGCTACGCTAGAGTTACTGGGTTCCATTCCCAGCCCAAGTAAAGTATTATTTTTTTAGGTTTTTCTATAAAATTCTCAGTAGCAGGCCGAAGAGGGAAGAGGGAATATGTGCCCGACCTAAATATGTTATAGCGACATCTACCGCTGCTACATACAAACTACGACGGACAAGTCCTGAATCGCGCAAGTCAAGTTGCAACGCAACTTGCATAGGTACATCAACTGTCGGGCCATGGCCCACCAGGCAAAACACTCGCCTGGTCGGAGTATCCTCCCTTTGGGTGGAAACTCGCCTCTCCACAATGTTATGTACATGACCTAAACATACCGGTGAACTGTGTGTGTAATTTAGTACGCCTCTGCCTAACCCTTCGGGAAATTCAGCCGTGATGGTATGTTTCATTCGATAAAAGGCACACAAACCCAACTAGAGCTCAGCACGAACAAATTGCATGCCCACCCTGATCAGAACATTCCTAGTTAGGCTCTCGATGCGTACGTACTAATCAAGTACATATTCAACCTATGGATCGGCGACACGCGAACCTGCAGACATTGTGAGGAAGCTGAAGAAAAGACACTTCATCTGAGGAAATACTTTATATTTATGCGCAGTGCTCTCGGGAAACATACATAGTAGGTATTTAAAGCTCAGAGGAAGAAGCTCAATACTGAACAAATCCTACAGTCTTTAACAATCGTAGAGAGGTAGAGCGGTGATCTTATTAGTCTGACTACTGTTACTATAGCCACAAAACCAAAACAAATGAAGTCATATTTAGCACACCATTCACTAGCAGTGTTAGGTCCTTTTTTCATTTAACAGTATTATTAGATTGGCACATCCCTTCATTATAATCAGTATGTCATCCAATGCAAATGCGGAGTCAGAGACGGCTGTATCGAATCGGAATTCTCCCAACCAGTACAGGATCATAGGCCATATATGGCGATATATCTCTCTTTGGAAAAAATATACATGGATACCTCACTAGTATGAAGGCCTAAAATTCTGCTCCTCTGTGAATATGCATCAGTCTCATCCGTTTGTCGGTAGGTGGGGTGACATCTTTATTTCCTCATTCACCATCTTGACGAGTTTTCAAAAGCTTCTTCAATATCAAGAAACACTCAATGTTACTTTCTTGTCTCCATAAACTTGTCCGCTTTGTCTATGAAACTCGTAATGGCAGTTTAAATTATAATTTTTATAGTAAATAGGTTGTAGGGGTGTTAAGTAACGATTCATATGACGATAGAACACGCCTGCTTAAAATTAAATACAATAAAACTACAATTGTCCGATATATAAGCCATCTAATCACTACATATATATATACTTAAGTCACACTTGAGTAAAATACTATTTAACTATTAATGACATGTAGTTCCCGTCCCGTACACTTATTAAAACCAGTCCTAATTTTATTAATTTTAGATAAGGACATATTAAAATACAATGGGAACATTGTTATTTATTTAGTTTTAATTTTTGGAACTAATATTGGGTTCGGTGTCAGTGTTTTTAACTATACCGGTTAATTTATTTCAATTATGAAGGAAATTATTCAGTTTTGGAAAGAAGAATGTTATTGCCAGAAAAATAGTGACAAGCAGGAAATGGGACGACAGTGTACTCTTTCGAATGATTTCTCGGTTATTGGCATCCCTACCACAGAATGCCTACGAAATCAAAACATTAAATTTAATGATGCTGTAGCGAAACGAAGAAAGTAAGAAAGAAAATTTATTATATTATCAAAGCAAGCCAAAATAGCAAACAAAAAATAACATGGAAATAAAGTTAAGTCGAGGCATGATTTTTTACTTACATCCTATCAAAGTTATCAAAAATTGTTATTTGAGCATATGCGCGTAACCTCGACCGTCATGCTGCATAAGTTAAAATTTAAATAAGAACGTGATGTATTTTTTGTCATCACTTTCCTTCTTCTTCTCTGGAAAACTTGTCAACTTTACAAAACAGTTTTGATGACATAGAAATGATCTTATACTTACGAGGGGAGCTAACTACTTGTTATAATGCCAATATAGAGAATATTTGACCATAAAAATCTAAATTTCCTTCAAATTAGCGAAGAGCCAGAATGAGCAAAACTAGATACTATTCAACAAAACTGAACCTCATCTGCCCATTATCATTGACAGTGGTCCCTTCTTCAATCTCATACGAAGGAGAAAATAGGTAGAATCAAAGATTTATAGTAGCACAACATACTTTTAATAATAGATCGAAAAGCTGTACACACACCTGCCCACACAAAAATGCTTAAGCGATAAGCATTTTTCCCCGTGTGGGGACGGGTTTCAGACAGCCATTGCCATTGGGCTCATTGCCTTTCAGACAGGCATCCCGTAAGAGGCGTGAAAATATCTGACTTGCTCGGTGGTAGGACCTTTTGGAGTCTGACTGGCTGGCGACCACCCTTACGTCGGAGTCTGTCGTAAAGCACCTTGGTGTAGGTTAGACTTTTGCACGTAAGTGCCAATTTCCCTTCAGTTGCTACGGCTCTGGCAGTCTGCAGTCCGGAGGGGCTCTGAAAAATCAGCAACGCATCAGCAACTCCAGTTGCTGTTGCAGGTGTCCATGGAAGACGATGACTACTTACCACCACGTGGCTCGTCAGCTCATTTGCCGACTTAATTCATAATAAAAAAAAAATTGTTCTCTATATCTCCAAAATGGTGTTACCTAATTTGGCTGTTCTTACCACACGCAAGCTTTCCACCACAAGAGTAACTTTGACAGTGTTTGGAGCCACTTTAACAATATTAAAATATGGTCTAAATATGTGCGCATCAAAGACACATGGGGACAGGTCCAATTCTGTCTATAATTGTATGGTGAGCGAGGATATCCATAGACCAATAAATTGATAGTTTTTTGGAAACTATCGGTATCATTATGTACATCAGGAAAATGATTTTATAATTATAATTATACCCACCAATCCCACTCATCCACCTTTATCTTATCTTCAACAAATATTTGTTTTTTTTTTTAACTGTTTTAATCAAAAGTGAGAAATATGTACCCAGCTCTCACTATAGATATAAAACCGTACAGAAAAAGTGAACACTGTAATAGGTACTAGCTTCCGTTCGCCACTTCGTTTGCGCGAATGTCGATGGAAGTATATGCCTACGTCTATCTTAGTATCACAAACTATCTACTTCTACTACAAATTCAATTACGCATTAGTAACAGTAGAATAGATGTGCAGCATCTCTAATGTGTCGTAACAGCGTCATATCAAAAGAAAGTAAAATTATTTATAAATTATAAATGATAAAATAAAGATGTTAATTTTTCGGGACCTTTCCATTTTCTATTCTAGTCCTGCGGCCGTATTATAATGAGATAGGGCGATCATTTTTAGGTTGTGAGAAAGAGATGCCGCTCTACATATTAAATAATCTTTCTTACAACCTAAAAATTATCGCGTTAACACGTTATAATACGGCCCCTGCATTCCTACGAAACCATTATACAATATTTTTTTTTAATGTCTCACAATAGCCAAATAACATCTAAGTACTAAAAGCATTGACGAATTAAAAAATTTAATTAGCCATGTCCAAATTCAATTAATTTGCTGCTTAGAACGATCCACGTGTAAATGTTTTTATGAATAACTTTAACTGTCAGTCATCACACAACATTATTATAAGTTTTTAATCACAAAAAATTCTGCATTTAATAACAAAAAATTAAGGAGAGCACACAAGTGTTTGTGGCTGTGTACATTTTTACATAAAAAATAAATTTACATGGCTTACGTATGTTAAATCTTAAGAGATACTTAGATAAAAAATTATCTACCTGCTTTATTTTGTTATACATAGCTTCGCTCGTCCAAATGTACGCAAGACAATGTCATACTTTAAAAGGGATGTTCATTACATCATCTATCGTCTGACTATAGTAAATTGATTATGAAAATATAATTAATTGAATAATTTTTTTTAGTCAGTATGAATCCTGGCGCCTTATATATATCAAAGACTACCATATACCTAGAGTATACCTAGTATAGTATATTTTAATATTGTCCTCGTTTTATTGCAAATTCAAATCTGTAGGTACAGATTAGAATTTGCAACAACAAACAAACAAAAAAATTAACCTAACCTAACAATCCATATTACCTACTAATACTGTAATTTGTCTAAGAAAGGTGTATAGTGGAATTAAATAATTCCACTCACAATTGGAGCTGCTCGACTGGGGAAGTACCTTGAAGAAAATCGTAGCCAAATAAGATAGCACCATGCTATGTTGTCTCCTATGCTGCCAGCCCAACTATTCCTCCTTACACAGTCGACAACGCGCGAGTGATACCCCTGGTGTTGCAAGCGTACATAGGCTATGGTAACCGCTTACCATCAGGTGGGCCGTATGCTTGTTTACCATTTTTTTTTTATACCACTAATCTATAAAAAAACGAAGCAATATTAATCAGAATAAATAGGATTAAGTAGTGATCTATATAAATCAAAATGAATGTTTGTTTGTTCTCTATATATTGCTAAACCATTCATCCTATTGGGATGAAACTGGTGAGTTGTTGTGGGCATGCTTTGGAAGGTTTATAAAGAGGCATTGCAACGCATGAGGGGGGAAAGCTAGTTTAAAAAAAATAAAGCCATAAACAAAACAAAGCAAATCGGGAACATACAATAATGAGTATCAAACATTGCCTAGGAAAACTAATAAAAAATATAGAAGGTATCGGTAAAATTTATTCGGTCTTCGTTATGGTATGCTTGATCTGTGTATTTTTTAGCCTAGCCTAGCTTTGACGAAGAAGCTTTGGGTGCGCTGTTACGCTTTAAGCCGTAATTAGCGAGTTTAATAAAAGTGTCTACATAATTATTGGGCAAACAATAAAAATCTACGTACAAAACAAACAAAATCTTTACAATTCATTGGCATCATTAAACTCAATTTTATAATACAAATATCAGGTCCATTTAAAACGCGACTCATTCCGCCCGCCCTCAATGCCTTCAATATTTAGACAAGCTTAATTGGACATACGTTAATTAACCATGTAGCCGTTTCAGTCAACAGCGCCATGTGGATGCATTTACGCTCACAACTTTATACTAGCGACTGTGAAACTATTAAACGTTGATTACTGAACACTTTTCTACGATTTGGCTGCTACGTAGTTCATGGGAAAACGTGATTCCAAAAAAATCAAAACCCAAGGTATTGTATTTAGGCTATAATTAAGCCCTAGCTTTCAAGATGTATATATAATATAAGATAAATGTACATGAAAAAAAAACATTGCCATTTAGTTATTTTCGTCATATGCTCTATTAATTGATGAACTTAAATTTAATCTTCTTTTACTTTTTGCTGTGATGTTATTAATCCTTAACATAATTTCAGACAAAATTATCCAAAATGCAAAGACACAATATGAGTCAAGTAATCCCATAATTATGTGTTCCATATTGCCAATTTGACATGGAACGCTTAAAGCAAGAGAAGATACTAATTCTCTTTGAAAGGGGATCAAACCAAATAAACACAAAAGGAACTTCAAACTTTGATGTCAATCTGTACGATTGTCACGGCAGTTAAACTCGGGAACTTACATGCTTACAACCGAGGGTATCGATTATGGACTACGACTAAAGGTCTGCTCGCATGGTCTGGGTAGGTAGTTACCTCACAACTTTTGGAATTAGGAGAATTAATCTTACAAACCCTTTAAATAATAAATGATATTTATTTCTTTAAATAGATTTTTTGAGGACACTTTTACAAGCCAATGTTTTTTTAAACTAGATGACACTCGCATTTCCTAACTGACGACCTCTGAGAAGCAACACCGAAACAAACTCAGAGAATCATGGTCTCTTTTAAAGTCCAGACATAATATTTAAATTACAACTACGTTATATTTTTGAAGGAGTTAAGTAGTAGTTACAATTAGCATAGGTGTTTTAGGCATTTTTAGAAATGTAGTTTAAAAAACGGACAAAACAGATGGACAATGAAATGATCCTTTATGGAGATCCTTTTTTTCCTTTTGAGGTACAGAACCCTAAAATCGATCAGAAACGATTCGGGACCGCACGATTTTTGTACCCAATATTAGTGTAGAGAAAATGTAAAATAAGTATTCAGTATGTAAATAGGTACATATACAAATAACCGAAAAAAAACGGATAAATATCAGTTCTCAGTTGAAATCGATTCATTAAATTTAGAGTTGCGACGCTGTACACAAACGCTAAAAAATATCTGGAAAAATAATGTTATGTGCGAAACAGTATCGGAAGGCGGTGCCTTTGATTTGATCGGATCTTTTCATTTCGCCACCGACTTCCGAAACTGTTATTTTTTATGTTTTTGAAGGCGGTTTTACTTTTTCTTAATTACTATTATAAAAGTTAAAAATAATGGTGGTCTAATATACCTATGTATTCGGAAAATTATAATGGGATCTATCCCTGTTGCAGTAAATAAATATTGTACTAACTCAAAATAGTTTCCATGTTATCCTTTCTGTGTTATATTAGGTTGTCACTGTGGCGACCGGCTGACCCGCGCGACCCAAAACTAACAAAATGCTCATTTGAATTGCTAACTACGAAATTATGAATATTTGCATTGTTATTAATCCGATGGCAGTCGTTAAACACTGTAATTTAACTCTTATAAACAATTAAACTGTTCGAACGTCGTATAGCATTAACGCTTTCTTTTAATTAATATTTTAATGGAATAGTTCCTTAATAGTAAGTAATCATTAGTTATGGCTAAGTGATTTTGATAATAATAAATAATATTAAGAAGGTAAAGTAAATAAATAATTTATTTTTAAATTTTATTAATAATTTATCTATACCAAGAAGCCAAGAACCTGACTGACTGATTGACTTGCTGGCTGATTGACGTATCAACACTCAGCCGACACTACAGGAGCTAGATCCCTGAAAGTGCATGCTGTTTCCTTTTACACTGTAGACGAGCAGGTGCTAAAAGTTTGTATGAAAGTCCGCACACACTACCATGCGTCTAAATACACACACACACACATATACATATTATTAGATATTTAATTAACGTCATTCCGTAGTACAGCTGTCATTCGCTCAAGATCTACTTGACGGATTTCTATGAAATCTGGGGTATACATAGATTATCTATGAAACCCGGGATATATAGCCTGGTAAATTTTTAAGGTACTTTTTCTTCCTTTTTCCATACTTTTCTTATAAAATCCTTAATTATTTTCAGAAATTGGAAAAGAATGCATTGTTAGTATCATAAAACAACGTATGAACTTAATTTTATTAATATCGGTTCAGTTTATCAAAAGTTATTATTACTTTATTTAACAATTGAAAACAAACATGAAAAAAAACCATTGAAGTAAATTTCATATTTAATATATAATAGACTTACAGAGGTTATAAGTATAACAAAATAAAACATATTTAAAAAAATACACTTACAGATACCGAATAAGATAAATTGAATGGCTAATGTAGAATGGCTTTTGGAGTAAACTCCAAAATTGGTTAAATCAATACAATAGTCTAGTAATAGTCAATAGTATCAATACAACAAGTAAAGAAATAAACAAATGGTGTAATTATTTTCCCTAACAACTAATACGATATCATTATTACATCATTGAATATTTGATATGACATTACAGCTCTGTACTGTAATTTTTACTGATCTGGAGATGACATGACAATTGTTTTCTTCCTTAGAAGGACAAAGTCATTTTATAACGTATAACCTCCACGGTGTAAACACAGTATAATTAGAAACTAATTAGTTTTTAATAATTCTATCCTTATAATAATACTTCGAAAGGAGTACCTACTCAGAAAGTACCCCGCATCGTTAGGAAGTTCTTTCTTTGAAACCCTGACCGCCGCGCGACCGACCTTAAACTCCGGATACCGGTAGGGCTATGTAGCTGCTTATTTTTTTTAATTTATGGATTATATTTAAAAATGTAAAGAAATACTTATGTACGGAAATAAATAAAGGCTAAAATACTTACATAGCAATACGAAAGAAAAGCTTTAATTAGATACTGGTTTCTGCCACTAACGCGAATATATGAATTTTGTCCGGATTTTATATATTTATTTTATTTATATATTTATTTAAAATTTGTAGGGGTTTTATTTCAACATTAAATATATATTGAAAAATAATTACCTATTGCAACGCATAATAAATTAAGTATTCAATGCATAATAAAATATGTAAGTAAAGTCCTATATGCATTTAATGTTCGAGCTACAAGCTAATTGGTATTGGCCAGTATCGGCGTACAACGTTTATGTAATTATGTCAAAGGTCGAGTTAACACATTAATATAGTGTTTCAATTAAATCGCTATAAGGGGACAAATAATAAAGGATTTAGTTCTGGATCCCTATAACACTAATTATGCATCTAACATAAATACGTGGTGATGTAGCACGAAAGTAATGTTAGTCTGTTACTTTTTCACGCCTAAACCGCTGAACCAATTTTGATGAATCTTAATAGGGAGATAAATTGGACCTTGAAGAACGATATAAACGACGACCTTTTGTCTTAAAAAGTCTTTTAGCATACAAGCGAAACCGCGAGCAACACCTATACCTAATATTGTAAATGCGATACTCTCTTTTTAATTTTGTTCTGTCACCTCCAATTGCCTAAACCACTGAACGGATTTCAATAAAACTAGGTAAGGAGAAAGGTTACATTCTGAGGAAGGACATAGGCCTACCTTTTGTCTCAGTAAACTGTGGGCTGTAGCTACTTATTAAATAAATGAAAATCATAATATAAATAGGTACATAATACATGTCAGAAAAAAATATGTATATGTAAATGTGATATAGAGTTCTATGCTAGAAGCAATTTTGTAATTGGAATATTCGTAGACGTACTTAAAGATCAGTGAAAAAAAAATCAAACATATGTATGTCCAAGACGTGTTATTGCGATCGAGAGAGAGGGATGCCGCGCTACATATTAGATAGTGGTATCCGTTTCTCAAAACCTAAAAATGATCGCGTTGTGATTCGGCCGCTGAAATAGTAGTAGTCAAAGCAATAATCGGTCATCCATATGATCGAAACCATAGGCAGACCATAGTTAGTGTTTTTTTTTATATTTTTTTTATTTAGAAGCATGAAGTTTAAAAAGTGGAATACGCAGCATCGACGAGGGCCGCAAAACAAACAAGTTAGAGACAGACAGCGGATCGTTTAATCAGTCTGTGCTGCAGACACGGCCTGCGGGTGGAGAGGGGCGGAGGGGCGGGCTACCTTCCACTAAATGACCATCCCTCTACTCTGTTAACCCATGCCACCGTATCCACAAACAGTATACTCGGTGAGTGCGGCAAACAATAGTGCCACAAACTATTAGAATTGTAATCATATTAAAAATCATGTTAGATTTTTTCCCAATTTTTTCAAATCTCTGTCTTATATAATATCTGTGCTTTTATGCAAAAATGTCTTCAAAATATTTGAACAAATATTATTTTTATGAAAACATTTTTACAAAATATACAAGTAGATATTTACTAACAAAAATTATAATAAAACAACAGATCATTTGCACACCATAGGGAAATACATACACTTACTGGGACAAACTTACCTAATAGCACGAACGATAGAGTTTAAAAACTTATCTGCTATAACTGTTGGATAAATTGATTGAACATTTAATGTACCTTTATCATTCAGACTGTCAGATAGACATTTTAACAATAAAGGATGATGGAAACTGTTATGCACATGTTAGTAGTGTTGACAAGTCTAAGTAATTGTTGGTCTATGGCGGGTCCTCCCGTGTTATTTCCGGCGCCTCGCCCGTCGGGGCCGGGCGGAAGCACTCCGCCCGCCCGGATTCATTTCTGGTTTTCGCTACTCTTTTGTCTTAAACAGTTTTTGCAACTTGTCCTCTCCCTCTCCCAAGAAAATGTTTACCCACTTATTCAATGAGTGCTCTCAAGATAAGTTCACTAGTAATTAAAAAATGTTTCATGATATTCGACAATCAATTTAAACGTAATTAACGGTCCCGACTTGATCCAGGTTTTAAAATTACTGACATAGAAACTTCATTATTACCTCCCTAATATGTATTTACACACACTATTCAATACAATGAGTATTTATTATCTGAATTAAATTAAATTATTTTACTATATACACTATTTACATAAAATACATGAACGTAAAAAAAAAGCTATATATATAAATCTAAAAGACAGGCGTGACTAAGCGTCAAAGTATTCCGGTATCGCTCAATACAATTAGGTGATGGACTGGTGTTTGGTATATTAAAAATAACCGACTTATCGAAAAAAATAACTAAATACAATGTATTTTGTACAATGTACAACTAAATACAATGTATTCTGTACAATGTACAACTAAATACAATATATTAATGTACAATCGTATTCTGAAAAAATAATATCGATCATAATAAAGTTCCAAGCATTTAAAGTTTTTGGTGGGGATTGAGAGGGAATGCTTTGCTTTTCCTTTCCCGCAAAACGAGTGTTAGTATAGAAATTGTATGGCTGAGTGAATTGAAACGTCACAATTCTCTAGAATACGTTCTATGTATAGCATAAAATTAAAATGCATACAATTTCCTTATTTTTGAGTCAATTTTAATTTTATTTTTGTGGATGGGTTCTATTTATGGTAAACATTTTCATAAGACCATAAAAAAACATTCAGTTAAGTATCCAATTAAATGCTGTGCACCTACTCCATTTTAATTATAATGATAATTTGGAACTGCTGAAAAGTATTTAATTAATTAGGTTTCTACATTTTTATTCCTTTAGATAAATATTTATCAACAACTCATTAATTTATCATCCCATTACTTGGCACGGGTTTCTTCTTAGAGTCAGAGAGAGAATGGTAGTTATTGTCCACTTCGCTGGCCTAGTGTGGGGCTAGTAAACTACACACGGCGTCAATAAAAAACTTTCAGGATGAGGTTTTTGCTCACGCTTTTTTCGGTCACCGTTTAAACGAATGAATTGTTAATTAATACGAATAAGATTTCACGATTTTCGGAAACATGAATAAGGTTGTTTAGAAACATTATTTTGTTACAGTAGTTAGTTAATTCAGTCGCTTCAGAAGGAAATTGAAAACAAAGGACACATATACGAGTATTATAGGATGTGGAGGATATTTTATATTTACTAAATGCAATCATGATTTTAATTTTTCCTGCAATTCAATTAAATATTTGATCTGGGAGCCTAAATACCACTTTGCCATAACCACTTTTGATGAATCACAAAATTGTGAATAATGAAATGAAAAATTCCGCTAATCTATCTATATATATAAAGGAAGAACCTGACTGACAGACGTATCAACACACAGCCAAAACTACAGGAGCTAGATCCCTGAAAGTTTGCATGCTGGTTCCTTTTGCACTGTAGACGAGCACTAAGAAACGATTTTTGGAAATTCAACCCTTAAAGTAGTAAATAGAGGGTGGAAGTTTGTATGAAAGTCCGCACACACTACCATGCGTTTAACATAAACACATATTTAATAACGATGACATCGTCAAGATTATTCGCTGTTGACATTTTGACAATTGTTTTCTCCCTTATATATTAGACTTAACACATTTTATGATATGAAACCTCCATGGAGTAGGCACAGTGGGCCTCAGTTTATTTAGAAACGAAAATTATCTAAGCACGCAAGCGAAGCTACGCATCGGAAGTCTAGTCTTACATAAATTATGATTCACTAAAACAATGATTCAAAAACTTGGCAATTCTTATTTTCTGTTGTAATTAGGGGTAGTTACAACAGAAAATAAAATTGCATTGCATTACCTACTTATTACTGTTCTGCCGCGGCTTATTAGTGGCACTTCTGAAAAAGACGACCATCCATTTAATTAATAACGGCATTATCAAGTAAACGAGTTTTTCACTCATTATCAAACCAATTAAAATATGGTCCTGTAAGACCGTCCGTGAATTATTTTTAGAAAAGCTTAAAACGGCACAATTTTTTTGTTTCTGATGCTTTTTTAAATAATTATTTCAGCTCGGTCACTTATGAATAGAGATACAATATCCTAATAAAGTTTATTTTTTGAATTAGCGCCCTTTTTAATAAACCTTCGGGGTCACATAAATATTCTGGGACATAGTTAATTTAATCGTCACATTATCTCATCACTCACTCACCAGCTTTAGTTTCGTCACGAAAGGTGGAATGGAGCATATTAGGCAATAGCGCATATTAAGTGTACTGAAGAGCTAAAATGGGGAAAAAGTCTAATTCAGTTCTTAATTAGAACCTGTAGTATTGTAGTAATATTGTCATATTTTTTTAAATAAATAAATTAAAGATATTCTTTTCTTAGTGCTGAAACGAGTCATAGGATACATTTATACGTTATGTGTGGCACCTACACCCAATGCTGCGTCTTTGTCACCCCACAAACTCTGCTGCCCTTGGACGATAGTTGTTAATTCCCATGTTTCTTAGTAGATACTAGTATATCCAAAATATCTTGCAACACAGAAGTTTCTAACTAGATTAACCTTTGAACGATTATTGAACTGGCTATAAAATTCTGCAATTAACTCAAAAATGACTCATGGAAACATATCTTAAGCCCATATAATATAAAAGAGTACTAAGCAAATCCTGTCGTTTATAATAGCCGCAAGTTAATTTTTATTTTGTAAAAATATGTCCTGGTATCTTAACTTTAAAATATTAAACCGATTAGATCTATAAAAAAACCGTTATTAAAATTATATACTCATAGGTACGATAACATTATTACCGGGTATTCCCTTAATTATAATCATCTTTGAATTATTGAATTAGCAAGTATTATAATTATAATATATAAAATGTTGTAAATATATATAAACAACACTGCCATGATTGGATTATTATAAAATGTATTTTAGGTAAATAATAAAAAAGATTAGATGAAAGAAATTATTAATTAATGTTATAAACTTATGCTAATGATTATAAATAAGTACATATTGTTGTGCCCTAGCAGGGTCATGTATGAAACATTTATATTTATGTAACACCTTTTTACTACATGAATGCAATAAATATATAGATATGATTATTATCTCACTTAGGTGATCACACCATAATATTGGACGGAGTTGCCTTCATATCAGCCGATGCCCAAACAATACTAATATGTCAATGGCCGCATGTCTGTCACTCAATTGTTTTCATAAATCAAACCTGGGAGGATAAGTAAGTATTTTGGTCCACTAAAACCGCAGGTCCGTCTAGATCTGTGTATGTATATGGTAGATTCCGTAAGAGATAACTAACCTTAGAATAGGTAGGTAACCTAAATGTGACAGTTCAACCATCAAAACAATGTCTGCCACGTATTAGATTGTAGTAGAATTACTTGAGAGCCTAATCCCACGTACCTACCATTAGGTTGTGGAATGAGTTACCTGCTGAAGTTTTCCCAAAAGACTATAGCATGGGGTTCTTAAAAAAAGAAGTGACAAGGTATTTACAGGGTCGGCAACGCGCAAGCGACACCTCTGGTGTTGCAAATATCCATAGGCTACGCTAATTGCTTACCATTAGGCGGGCCGTAAGATTGTTTGTGATAACAAAAAAAATAAGGATACCTTTGTTGTTTGTTTACGTTTACGTTTGGTCAATCGCATCTGTTTTCATTGTTAATCAGGAATATATTCAACAGTTCAGGAGAAAATGATTACAGGTTACCTATACGATGTTAAGTTGAATGTCTCCAATAGAACTCAAAAGTTCACCTGATACATCTTATTACTCATACAAGAAAATAATTCAATTTTAGTCAATTTCTTCTTTGTAATATTTATCTTACCTTACCTACCTACCTAAACCTTACCCCTAGTTTGTTCGACAACTTATATGAATACTTACCTACCTACTAATCCTCTACTTACCAATACAATATTATACTAGTAGGTACTTATGTAGACTTAAATATTTTTTATATAAATGTTGCAAGTACCTATTAAAGTCAAGGATAGGCGTGAAGTTAGTTTAATTGCTGAGATTATTTTGTAATTAAGGAGCTAGGTCACTACAGAAGTTTTCTTCAGTTTTGGTGCTTTACTTAAAAACTAATTTTAAATACATACGTAATAGGTAGAGTAAATTTAGGTAATAATCAAATTATTTTTTATAAGTCCAGTAGGCAGAATAAACTCAAATGCTGACTGCACTTTTAGTTGGGTTTAGCGGTTAAGGTCTTCATGCCACTATCATCATACCTAAGTGTCGTTGGTACAATTCCCACCTGATTCTACAAGTGTTTCGAGTCTGGGTGTACGGTGTGCGTCTGTTAATTTTATGTTCGTAAAGTCTTTCTCTAGTTTTTTGTCAAATGCACTAGGTAAATTGTTGAAACATATTTATTTAAATGATCTAGTTTAGTAAGCACTTAAGATTAGCCGTAGTTCGCCTCTTCCTCAACAATATTGTACACGCCATAAAAAATTATATACATTATCTTCTACTCATGTATGTAAAGAAAGAAAGAAAGAAAGAAAGAAAACATATTTATTCCCTCAACCAAGGACACACAGAGACAGATATAAAGTATCACACATTAAGATTAATAAAATAAAACTTTGCATAAATATCAATTTTTTTGGCAGCACTGTTCCAATGTCACACAACATTATGACACTGACAGTGACAACAGAATGCACTTGTAGACATGCGTAAAAATCATTAATAAAATATTATAATAATTATGTCAACATAAACAAAAAATATAAAAAATGGAGAGTACAAATAAACTATTTCCATATTTTTATGGCATATTTTTAACCGACTTCAAAAAAGGAGGAGGTTCTCAATTCGATTATATTTTTGTTAAATTTGTTACGCGATTATTACGTCAATTGTGAATCGATTTTGATGAATCTTTTTTTATCGATAGTTCATACTTCAGAGGTGGTCCCATAAAAATTTAGTCAAGATCTGATCACAAAATTTAGAACAAAATGACAATGACAATGTTGAATTAAAATAACTTTTTAATTTTACTTTTTACTTTAAGAAAAAGTAAAATCGCCTTTAAAAATATAAAACATAATGTTACGTGCGAAGCAGTTTCGGAAGTCGGTGGCGATATCAAAAGATCAAACCAAAGGCACCGACTTCCGAAACTGTTTCGCATTTATTAGATAGGTACCTACTACTGACATATATACTTAAGCACCTGAATACTGTAAACAAGTTGTTAGGTACCTTTTATTAGTCATCAATAAGTAAGCCATGTTATTTTAATCAATGTATCCAAAATTGAAATTCGTCGTTTTCCATTTCCACCGGCATTTTCCGTGATCTGTGGTACTGTGAGCGGATGGAAGCTGCTCCACATACCTACTGGAGCACAGATCAAAAGCGCAAATGAATTTTGACGTATCCACACGGGGGCATATCGGGTGGATAAGCCGTAGCGAAGTATCTACAGGTATACTAGATAAGTATTTACCAGCAATAAACCCGCCTGCACGCCTCCCCCACCCCGCTCAAACAACGGTACACCCACGGACTCTCGATCTACTCATTTCGTATGCAATTTTATTCATTATTTGTAATCTACTTCAATCGAATAGGGTCTCAGTATAAATCACTTTTAGGATTTGCTCGATAGGACGTATGTAGATTGACGCTTTTAGTGTGATATTTAAATGCGATGTGTCTTTGTGCCGGTACAGACGCGCTAATAAAGCCAGCCTTCCACGAACTCGATATGTATGAGACGTTTCACGTCAGAAACTCATTTGACTAAAACAAATAACGCTCACTTTCTTTTTATTTTCTTATGCGCACGTCTTTAAAGATGCCGATGCGTCTTTCCATTTTATTTCAATCTTTCGACGAAGCTATATACTTAATGTTTGTAGGTGTAAGTGGACGACTCATAAAAGATCACCACATATGCCTTCACTGAAATTAAAAGAAACCATCGATTGAACTATGTCTACCGGTAACTTTAGAAATAACAACCCAAGAAAATATTTTCACTGCGTGTTTATTGAAAACCGAATCATTCAGTAGCCGTGATCTTATAAGGTGCATTTAATAGAGACGTGAGTAGGTAATAATTCATTGCCGATGTAGAATGGTCAGGTTAGACTTATATTTTCAATGAAATAAATGAAAATTGTCACAAAAAAACGTCACCACAGAATTTATTAAATTTCTGTTAATAGCGTTGATCATATCTTACCTACCAAATAAATTTTTAGTAAAGACATTTAATGTAATTATATTTATACACTATGTTAAAAAACCCTGTCCGATCCGGAAGGGGCCTAAAAGTACCTACCTAGGTATCCCAAAAACCAAAATCATCAAATAAATTAAAAAAACAATAAATATTCTTGAAAGTAAACAATAATGAAGTTTAAAATTCACAATTTTCGTGGTTAAATTACAGCGATTTCCCCAAAATAGAATTTAAAAGAGTATGTGAAAATATCATCGACCGTAAGTGGTATATATGAAACCTAGTGATGATGTCACTGCTACCATATGTAAGTATTGCCAAGTAAGTTTTCTTGTTTTATTAAATACTAGAGTTCCCGTGCGTAACTTCGCCTGAGTACTTAGGTAATTTTTGTTTCTAAAATATACTGTGCCCACTGTACCTACACCATGGAGGTTTCATAAAATGTGTTTCGTATGTCTAATTTATAAGGAAGAAATCTATTGTCAAAATGTCAACAGCGAATGACAGCTGTGCATAATCTTGACGATGACCTCGTTTAATAAATATGATATATGTGTGTGTCTGTGTGTGTAGGTATGTCAAACGGATGTTAGTGTGTGCGGACTTACATACAAACTTTCACCCCCCTTTTCACCACTTTAGGGGTTAAACTTCCAAAAATCCTTTCTGAGTGCTCGTCTACAGTGCAAAAGGAACCAGCATGCAAGCTTTCAGAGATCTAGCTCCTGTAGTTTCGGTTGTGCGTTGATACGTCAGTCCGGTTCTTCTTTTATATAGATTATTCGGGGTATTTTTTTACATGAAATACATTATTAAAACGATTATATAAATAAAACCGTATATCGATACGTAACAAACCTTCGTGGGCCCCTGTAGGTACCGTAGCTGAACCCGGTTTTCTTAACATAATTATTGTATAGTACGGAAAATTTTCATGGGTCAGCTGCCGCCATGGGAGGCGACGGATAATATCGGACTCGTATCAACTAACATAACAGACCATTACGCATGTATTCCCCGAAGGGTTAGGCAGAGGCGTAGGTATCTATTAATGTTACATCCACAGTTCGCTGATATGTTTAGGTCCCATGTAATAGGGACCGAGCCTATTGCCATTAGCCGGGCACAGATACCAAACTCCGAGTTGCTACTGAGAATTTCATAGAAAAACCCAATAAACATTACTCGACCTGGGAATCGAACCCAGGACCTCTAGCGTAGCAATCGCGCTTGGGACATCTAGACTAACGAGGTAGTTATCAACTAATAGACTTATTTGCCTTCCTTTATCCTATGGTTGAGGCCATGGGACTTATGATACGAGTAGATAACATTCACAATGATCACAACAGCCAACACCTCAAGGAGTAAGATAAATCCTCGGTTCGCATTCTACTCAACAGCCTACCTAACTACGATTGACCAACACCAGCTATTTCATGAGAATTCCCATGTTAGCTGCCTTCAGGCATCGCCTCACAGAGACTGGAAGTATGTTAAAACACTCCAGCGCTTTGTGCTACTATTACGGAACAAGAGAGAGGTGGATGCTTATCCTTCTTTTTCTGCCACCTCCTTCCCACGTTTTCTTGCTCTCGACCATGAATCAAGTTATTCACTCGTACTCACTACCTCGATTACTTACATGATCACGGCACTCCTCTGCCCAAACAGGGCTCAACGTTGCCCTCGTAGAGGGGACACTTAGTTAGGTTCTAACTATTGTACCTATTTGCTTATAAGTAGTAGGTAATAAAAAAAATAACAACAGTAGGTACCTAGACAAAAAAACCAGATTTAATAAATTACAGGTGCGAGAGAGAGATAACAGAGAATAAGTTCTGGGAATTACTAATTCTATGGCCGATTAATTCTACAAACTAAATTATGGACACTAGATGAAATGCAATTATTAACTCATCAAGTCGTCGTACAAAAATAATAGTAAGTAGGTAACACATATATTTACATTATATATTATATTTTATTTAAAGATACTTGATTACCGGCTAATTATTGATGTACCTACCAATACAATTTAATCATGATCCTATGATTAAATGCGAGTGCTCTACCTTTTTATTTAGGTACTTACCTATTTAAATGAAATTCATACTTACCACATTACTTCGAAACGCGAGATAATGGTTGTCAATCTCGTTTGTTATTTGTTTGTGATTAAATTACTTTACCAACGTTTAAGAAACAGAAGCTGGTCCGTAACCGAAAAGAAATGCATGACAAAGGTAACTACCAACCGATTTACTTCATTAAAATAATTTTAATATTATGAAGTATGTGAGATTTATAGAGAAATGAAATTTTATAAAAACACGAAATGCTCCTTCAAGGTGGATCTATCCTGGCATGCTTCCCGCCATTGAACGTTTTCGCGGATATAGAAGCGAGAATCTACGTAGGCGTTGAAATACTAAGATGAGAGGACCAATGATACGCATACGCTACGCGAAAGGTAGCGGTAGCGACTATATACGTTACTTAAGTAGGCACTCGTCGATATAGTTCTAATGAGGCTAGAGGGAACACCTGAGTCCGACAACTATCGTGGGAGAGCCATGCTTCGGCACGAATAGGCCGGCTCGACCGGAGTGATACCACGGCCTCACAGAAAACCGGCTTAAAACAACGCTTACGTTGTGTTTCGCCGAGTGAGTGAGGTTACCGGAGGCCCAATCCTCTTTTAAAGGTCGGCAACGCACTTGTGACTCCTCTTTTGGTGTTGCGGGTGTCCATGGGCGGCGGTAATCGCTTACCATCAGGTGATCCGTCTGCTCGTTTGCCCTCCTATGACATAAAAAAAAGAAACTATAACACTGTTCGAGCCGTGTGGGTCACCATTATATACGCGAGGTAGGCTGACATTTGAACCGTTTGTTTTTAACGACAGCCACATAATTAAAAGTCGGCAATCTGCACACATGTGCGTAGTCAACGCCATACCTATGTACTTACCTACCTTCTGCCATACTTCGAGACAAGGTTGAAGAAGAGAGTAGATAAACGTGTCACCTACCGTCGTAATCAGGTATTCAACGGACATTTCTGTTTCAGTGACTACCTGAATTAGTTCTCGCCACTGTGGAAGGACCAGGCTTCTTCAGGCTTCAGGTGACACAGCACACACTGACAGAGTTTCCTGTATGGAACTCCGAGCGGCAAATCCGGGTGAACCAGATTGGGCATGATCTGTCTATACGAGCTATAGTGTCATATAGGTAAGTACCTATGCTGGAAGAGTCAATAAACTGGAAGGCTAATTCCCTCTTTAAGGAGAGTTTTACCTATACTTACTTCAGAAGGAGGCAGTAGGGCCGATCCTGCTCAGAAGCGAAGGCATCGAGAGGTAACCATCCTGGTGGCTACCCCAGATAAGGCAAATTGACGCATCCCCATCACCATATTATTCAAACGGAGAAAAATAATGGGCCATACAAGCCAAAAATGGACCCAGAGCAAGTTGTAAGTAGGACATAACATCCCACCCCGCTTATACACAGGAGTAGTCATGGTAGAGTTACCAAGTCCGGGGAGGGCTCAGAGATCTCATTTTCCGGAAATGGCCACTGTGTGGTGTTAGTCGGTAGAAGACCTATATAACCGATATAACCAATTCTTTTATGCCCATGAGGATACACAGGATAAAATAATTAAATTTACCTATTCCACAGCGTTAATCGATCTGCATTTTTTTTTGCAACGGATCGATTTTGCAACATTATACAGGATTTTCTTAAGTAGATAAAATAAGAAAACGGTTAAAGCTTTTTATTTAGTTGCGTTAAGATACTTATTGTTTTCCAATTTTGTTAATGGATCCTATTGAACTGTACTTAGGTACGTAGGCAACCTATGAATGCACATAAATATATGGAACAGATAAAGTTTACAGAGAATATCAATGATTTATCAATTTACTATGGGTCTCTACACACACGACAACTTCACATACGCCTAAAATTGTTATGCCAGATAGTCAAAAATATTTTATTATCTATATATTAGCTAAGCAATTAATTTTAAGAAAATAAAATATGATCAGTGGTTAATTTGGCTAGCCTAATGAGAGTGAATACTGTTACTAGTAGAGTTAAAAAACTATATAAAGTGTCATTGTCCGAGTACGTACACTGTTGTATCATTAAGCCAGTGTAATGAGTCAAAGGATTAAGGTCATGGTTTAGTGGCCGGCGGCGGGTGGCATGGGCGCAGCGGGAGCGAACTGAGCAGAGTGTAGCGTGCGGCATCGACGACAGCGCCGCGATGAGTGACTTTAGCACGGCGTCGCGCGCCGCTCGACCCAATTGGTCGCTCGCCGGTACCCGCCCAGAGGAGGGGGCAACGCACACAATCTCACACTCACCTAAGATAATTTATTTTATGTTATACCGTTTGAATATTTTATATCTGTGTGAGTTTTTTCGGTCGGTATGCGTTCAGTGTGAAATATTCGCGCGATAAGAAAGAAGAGGGGAACAGATCGATCGGGGACGTTGCGCTTTTTATTTCAATACTCTGGTTGTGTTATTGTCATAGTTTAATGTAGATGATTATCTTCTTTTAGTGCTCTACACTATCGCTGCTATATTGACATTTTCTTTAATTTCCTTGCACTCAGCTTACATAAAAGTCAAACAGCTAGAGTCGCTTTTAATGACCATGTAAGTATTAAACGCAGTATTTAAAAATAAATAAGAACGAGTTTTGGCCAGAGGGCAGTTATCTACCTCTATGGGTGAGAATAAAATGAAAATGTTAATGGGCAACAGGACTCATGAAGCATAGTTCTTTACGATACTTTACATCAAAATGCACCCAACACTTTTCAAGTTTATTCATAAACCAAATCTAGTTATGTTGAAGGTAAACCTTCGTAGAATTTGGTATGAAATACAGAAATAATTGACAGTCAAAAAACCGTTTAATACTGTCACCAATAACATGTTTCCACCGCTCAAGCGACCAGTAATAGCTATCGAGTACACCGCAACTGTCGACTTTACAGGCTGGCTTGTATAGCTACCTGGATACATGTCACATGGAAGGAAAATAAAAATTACAAATGTCGTGGTTACCTTTAATCAAATGCAAAGCTATCATTAAGTCGACGCTTCGGCAAACTCGCTCGTCGTGCGCATCGTCACTGTTAATTATCACAATATATATGTATAAAATAAAATAAAAGAGACCGCTCCGTACCAATACTGACATAAAAAATACGAGAAAAGAAAGAGAAGCTTTAAAAAAGAAAGGAGTGCATCTACCCCCACCTCCGGTGGCCCCCACCGCGTCGGGCCGCCCCTGTGGCGGGCGCCACCCACCGCACCGCAAAAATCGAGAGCGTCGACGGCGCGCGGGGTCAAACGGCGACGCGAGCGTGAAAAGAAGGAGCGGTGTGCGAGCATCACGCACACAGCTGTGAGTGTGCGTGTGCGCGCCGAGAGGGACGGCCGACGCAAGAGCGGGACGGCGGCGCCAATTACTATCACCTGGCGGGCAGCTACCGCATTACCCACTGCCGCCGCGCGCGCGACCACGCGCCCGCTGCACCACGCGGCTCGCTCCGCTCCTGTGACGCTCCGCTGTTCCCGACTCTACACCGCAATCGATATTCGCATAGTCACGGACTCGCGGCTACCCACTGTGCACCGTCGCGAGTGCATCCCGTGCTACGCTCGCCGATTCTCGCTTGTTTCGGGGATGCATCGCAGCTACTTCACCCTGCGTCCTGAATAGTGCCAACGCGAGACAAACATGCAACTGTGAAGTGTGTGCGGACAGTGACACAGACATAAAACTAAAACGTGATAATTTAGAAGTTTACTGGCGACTTTTATAGTACGAGATGACGTCCCAGTTTGCCTTCAGAGGATCTCCCCCCAATCAGGTAAAGTTACAATTAATATAGAACATTTAAAAACTTCTTTTTGTATTGTCAGTACTTATTTTAATAAATCATCATAAATTTGCAGTGCGATGTCACTTGATTTTACAGATTGAAATTTATGAATGTACTGTATTTTTACTATGTAATACTGCCTAAGTGATATGTTCATGTGGTCATCAGTATTTTTTTATTACTTAGAGATATTTTAATCACACAAAATAATTGGTGGTTTTATAATTAATATCAAACAGAGATAATTAGGTAGTGCTGAAAGTTATTTCTAAAACTTACTTATTCTGTTTATATATAATTTTAAATGGAATAAAATTAGAAATATGATGCTTACATTATAATGTTTATATGTAACATGTGCATACTTAGACCATGTAGAATATTTATTATATTTGAAATAATAAATGCTCATACGTTTCGGTGTTGACAATAAATATATTTACAATCATTTTCGTAATACAACTTACTCCAGAACGAAGCAAAACAATCGGAAACTAAATCAATCGATTTAGTTCAGCATCATACTATTGTAAGTAATTAAGTGCACATTGTGTTCAAAAATAGGTTTATCGCTGTTGTACCCTAACAGGCATTTATTTTTCTTCCTGTAACAACGAAATGAAATAATATCATAGACTATTTTTATGAAATCATGTGTAGAGGTTATATATATCTAGGTATAACTATAAATTACCTACTATTTGCACATTTTTTTAAAATAATTTTAGAGTTTTATTTATTTAAAGGATAGGTAATAAAATTAATATCTAAATTACTAGGTAGCGTTAAGTAGGCACTTACTTAGGTATAATATGGGTAGGTAGGTAATTTGATTTGTGCCGACGCAAGCTCAAATTAGGACAGTTTATCTTAAAAATGTTTTCAACGGTGAAATCACTTGTATTTTTCATAATACCTACTGTTTCTAAATAACATACATTTATCTACTTATCAAATAGTAACATAAGTTTTATTATTTTTACTGTGCCAAATATAATTAAGTAAGTATCAACACCGCAAACATAGTTAGGTAACCAAAGTACCTATATTGTTTTGGTAGTCTTTTAAGTAAAATGTAGTACTGTTACTTTTAAACACATCTTTAAAAAAATAATAGTTATATTTAAATTTAACAAGGTTATCCGATTTGTTTAAACTGGAAAATCACCACTTTACCCTGAATACTAGAATAAACTAATATTGATTGTGTATGCTCGACTGGAATAATATAATAATACAAAGCACGAATCATAATTTTCTGTACCAATGAAAAAAATGTGTAGTCTATATTTCATTAAAACTTCTAACAGTTATCTAAGTAATAGTGTCATAGTAATTTGTCAACATGATTAAGTTCATTTAGTATATTGGCAAAATATAAAAATTGTTCTGGTAATGGAAGGAGTTGAATAAAAAATCTTACCTAAGCCTAAATAACTAAGTAGGTACCTAGGTGTTTAATATTCTTTAATTCTTCAGTTTTTATTCCTTTAAGAAAGTTGTATTCGTATCAAAACTACACAAAGTCAACCTGTGTAAAATAAAATAATGTGCATTGCTTGTCAACAAAACATTGAATAATGTAAAACATTACAAATGTAAACAATGGAACCTAAATGTTAACACAGGTCAGTATTGTATCAAACTGCATACACCTATAGATACTGTAGTGTCATCAATGCAGCAAATAACATATTCAAACTAATGAAAACAAACTATTGTATGAATTAATGTTTATTACAAACTATCTGGCCACAGACGTAGTCCTGTCCAAATTTCAATGAATCATACAAAAATTCAAAGTACCTACTTTGTCTTACTTACATTTTTCAATTCTCAGGCAACTTTTCTAATTATTGTTTCCTTAAAACTGCCTCGTTAGTCTAGTGGTCCCAAGCGCTACTGCTACGCTAGAGGTCTTGGGTGTGATACCCAGTTCGTGCAGTGTTATTGTAATTTGAACTTGTGCCCAGTTAATGGCAATAGGCTCGCCTCCTATTACATGGGACCTAAACATAGCGGCGAACTGTGGGTGTACATTGATACGCCTCTGCCTACACACGGGGAATACAGGCGTGACGGTAGGTATGTTATGTTTCTTTAAAAACCTTATACCTACGTACTTTTAGCCAAATCAGTAAAGCCGCTTTCCAAGTGAAGCACTCACCAACGTGATTGCATTTATTTTTATTATCAACTTGTTCAGAAAAGTTTCTCATGTAAGTGAATGCATATGTAATAAATACTTCTCAGATATAAATAGTCTCAAACTGAAGAACAGCATTCAGTATTTATTTATATATAAGCACATTAAATATTGATATGTGCTGGAGAAATGTGAAGATATCTTTTTATTTATAAAATTTTACTTACATCAAGTAGTAAATACCCAAATAATGACCTTTAAACGGTATTAAACCAAAGAGTATTCAATATAAAAATATATTTTACATAAAAACATCAAGCTTTACACGTCAACCTACAATCAAAGCTAAACCAGTTAAAACGAGTTTGTATGCAAATGATCGAAATATGGTATCTAAATGAGAACCAATTCTGGTTCGAATCGAAAACATTGAAAATATAGTTCCGATCTAGCCTAGATGGCAAAATAACAAGTATCGATCTCAATCAAATAATCTGTCAAAATAATCTGTCCACGGTTGACGGTGTTTGTTAGTTTAGCAGTTATGACATTGAGAATGGATGGGAACCATATTTACCTATCTAGAACATTTTTTATTACAAAAATCGACCTTTAGGGCTTAAGGTTCTTGTTTCTTACTGTTATCACCGAATATAGTGTATTTTACATGATTATGTACTTAAACAACTACTACATATTAATGTTTTTAAAAAGTATTTGAGAAATTCGTTTTATTTCCTAAATTGCCTGTTTTATAAAAATTTTAAAAATTTAACCAAGTTTATGGATAACGAATTACTTATTGCGTGCCAAATAAGTTTCACGATCAAATCAATCATTAACAAAATTTATTCTTTTAATATCACTATATAACTGGCGTTTCTGTTATTTCCAACTATTCCAATAAAATCACTTTAATATTATTCAAAAATGAAACATTATCTCTCAAGTGGATGTGATTCATTAATAAATTATTAGATTTACTGTCGCCCTTATTTGCTATCCGATAACAGTTTATTAAATTTCACACTCGTATTAATATCTAACTGGTGAAACTTATCATGCAATACAGTTAGTTTCGCGTTCCATAATTAAAATGGTGAAGTCTATACGCAAACCAATGTTAATAAAGATAATATGGAATGGTTTGGTCAGTGGCCGAATGCGTGCCGTATGCGATCTAATTTCGCTATCTCGGTGATAAGAGGGAGTTACTCCCTCGACAAGGAGAGGATTATCCTCATTATTTTTCCGTTTTGAAACGTAAGCTCCATTGACAAGTCGACGGTGCAATCAGAGATATTTAACATTCACTAGTTTTGAGTCAATCCTGTCGCTGCAGTCATGCTCTTTATTTTTTCATTTCATAATACGAAACCGTCGTAAATGCTGCCTTTAAATAAGCTTTCTTAATAAGAATCCAAAGTTTTTTCTTTAATAGCAGCAATGGTTCCATTGCTTTCATGGTACGTTTTTATTTAAATAGCAATTAAGTACAAGAATGGGCTGTAAACGTTTATACTGCGTTGTATCGTACGGTTTAAGACCTTAGAGTCGCTAAACCTCGGGTGGCATCATTTTACTTTCACAATACATGCCTAGGCGGATTTCCTTTTATTAATATTGTAATGTAATTATTTTTAATTTTGACTACTACTATTACTACTGACCTATCCAATTCTAAATAAAATTAAAAAAGAGCTTCATGTATGCTAACTAATTCGTTGTGCACAAAAAAGATTTCTTCCTAACTAACATATTTTGCAAAATTATGTTGAATTCTCACCTCTCTTATTCCTTCATCATCTTTATCCGTCGGGTAAGTAGATACGTACGTCTTACCTATAGTCAACTTTTGAGCCTCAAACTGGAAAAAGGATCTCTCTCTAATATTTGAAGTAACCGATACATTAGGTAGCTCCATAGAGCTAGATAATAATATGAAGGGTCGGTTAAGCTTAACTAGCACCAGCGCTTCATGGTTAGTAGTATTTTGAACTTTAATTGGGTCTTGTAAGTTTTTATACAACAAGTTTTTGTTGTAGCAATAATATAGATGCTAATAATTCTTTAAAAAATAACATGTTGACGTTTGAACGTGTTGCAATATACGTCATGTATATATAATTATTATCTACTCGCCTGTATACAAGTCATATATTTTTTCATTTCATAAACAAGCTGGAACAAAAGACGACTAAGTTGTTCTTATTTAGGTCATACAAGTCTCGTCAAGCTTGCGTACCAAGTGTCGAGTTCCAGATTAATATTTTGTGAGCGCGTGGAGCCGCGACCAAGCTTTAGCAGGAATACTCATTTGTATAAACGACGCACAATTTAGAGAGAGAGAAAGAGAGAGGGATTGGTGCGTGGCGCTCGTGAAAAAGAAAATCTTGTGTACAATATTACAATCAATAGTTGGTTAAAACAATAAAATATAACCACCATATTGATCATTAAAGTATCATACAATACCAAAAGTGGATGATTTCGGTTTTACATTTCATGCAGCGTTACTGTGTGCACAGTGGTTTACTCTCCGCAGTAATTGAAGGTGGGCTTGATAGGCGAGGCGCGGAGGCGTGAGCGAGCTCAGCTATGGGTGCTTACTTCACTGGCTTGTGGTCACATAATCGGCGAACACGCGTGCACGACCTCGGGACACGTAAACCGAAGAACAAAACCAACACCATTCATTTAACTTCATAATGAGCCATGAACAATCTTCGTCATTTTTGCAGTTTGCATTCGACCGCTTACTGACCCCTTTTTGTTCAGAATCGTAATTTGACGTTTGGTACCCGTTTCGATTTTAATAATGCGTACCTAATAAAAAGCCATGATTAAGTAAATGTTCGTCTGGTGAGCTATTGTTCTTGATAATGAGCCAATGTTTAATGATATGCAAGTATGCTTTTTACATTTGTGTAACAGGATATCGCATCGCATTTTGCTAATTATGAAGGTAATATAGTCGAACTAACGCATTATTCTAAGGGTAATTTAATGTTTTAATTAGATTTAAAGTTCAACGCCTAATATACGAGTACATTAAATACTTTCAACATAACACTAAATCAATGGGGCGATTTAAACAGTTTGGCTTAAGAAAATCTTAAACTAAAACAATTGCTTTTTCTTCTTATTAACCTTTAATCTCGTTTACCTTGAAATTGAGATCAAAAGTCTTTATATCAGGCATCATACCGTAAACCTGACACCTTATCTCACAACCCCGAAGTCTGCGTGGAGCGTTCCTCAGAGCGTACCCACTCGACTCGCCCTAATCAGATAGGTGAATGAAACGTTCACTTCTCAGAAACTTTAATTAATTTCTCCGAAATGGAGGGAGTGCTCTGTTCACGCGGTTAGTAAATTTTGTAGTCTCTCGTTACGGCGGCGACGAATTGTGATAGTGATTCCCATACTAAAGCGCAGGCGCAACCGGATTCAGTAGTGTATGTGTGCGTGCCGCGTACGTTCGCCCAGAAACATACTCCATCCATTTTGAGAATATCAACTTGCATTTACGTTCTTTGAAATATGAATCTTCCCCCCTTCGCTACAGAGCTTAATTCAGCCGTATAATCTAATAGTCAGTCAGATGGAACCCCGAGATATGTTACGACATTTTGATGGTAATAAAACTTTTTCGCGTTCAAACACGGCAATGAAAAGGCTGTGTTAGCGAGTTATGTTGCGATTAATAAAAAGATACAGTAATTCTTATGGATGACCGCATATAATTATAGAATTTGCTGCTTTTTAGCAACACATCGCAACCTACTGCGTAGCTATGGTGGAAAGAAATTGAACTTTGAGTATTTGCTAATTTACAAAGAGTCCCTAACTTCGCGTAAGTTAGCAAATACTCAAAGGAAAAATTCCCATAAAAAAGAAAAGTGTAAAACTGCAATTGAACCTTTTTGATAACACATGCAATGTTCATTAGAGGAATTAATTTGTATCCCTGTGACGATTTGTGCCTTAATAAAAATACTGAAAATTATGTCAGTTTTTTGCATGTATTCTATTTCTACCTATTTCCAGCAGTTTTACGTCTTTAAACAAGAAATATGAATGTATCGTGTACGTAAAATTGACTAACTTAAATATCTATTAAGGTTATGATACTTTTACCTGTTCATTTTCTCCATCCTGTATAAGGTTTCCTTTATCCTCAAAGGTTGCCATATAATAATATCACCTATTATATGAATAAATAAGTAAATTTTCAACATATTATGTAAAATGTTCTAATGCAGATAGCATCTCCCCACAATATTTTAATAAAATAACGACTAACCTCTTTTAATATTTAAGCAGGTTTACGGGAGAGGAATTGGGTACTCTGATTACTTTTTAAACGAGAGAAAGAAAATTCAAATGAGATTTTATACCGTCATTTTGGAAAATCGTGTAGATAATTGCTTTCACAACACATTTTTCTTCTTCAGCGTCTCTTACGTGATAATTTACTTTAAGTGTAGGCATAAACATCAAAAATACCGCATCAAAATAACCACGGGACAACAGTAATACATGAATAAATGTCGGTTGCGGCGCGTCGCGACTACAGATCTTTCGTTAGTGGTCCTAATCAGGCGCGCCATAGAGCGTCGTGAAACTTTATTACCAACATTGTGAACTTAAAATACACATGTATGACAATTACTGGCGTTGTCTCGCCCACGGGCGTGTGTGTGCGATGGATGAGGTGCTCACATATCGTTAGTTCACACCTCGTCGCCTCCGAACCGTCCGCGATCGCGAGACGTCGTTCGTTACTCTTGTGACACACGGCCGCTTCGAACGAGCAGCCGCTTCTCTATTGTACCGACATCAATTCGGTATTGATTAAACCACGTAGTGTCATAACCATTTATCTATATTGTAGAAGCAAGAAATAGTGTAGCAGGTACAAAAAAACTAAAAAGTAGACCTTTCGTAGTTCTAACGTGCAGAGTTCACTGAAACCTATTATCAGTAACGTGAAACATTAATAATAATCCAATAAAGAATTTAAAATTATCAAAATAATAAAAACTGTATCGATTGTTACCGTTGTTTTTTTTTTATCTAAATTTAAAAAATATTACGTACAAAGTTCAATAAAGTTCGGAACCAAAAAATGACCGATAGTTACCTAAACAAAAATTAGGAAGGTCAAAGGATTTAAGTGCGTTCAATTATAAATACAACAATGTAGATACCCTCTTTAAACTTGACACATTCTCTCTACTTCATTCTTCAATTCCTGTAAATAGAGCATCGAGTCGGAGTCAGAGAAGTCGTTTAAGAGTTTCTTGTATACTTACCTAGTAAATTGAATAAAAATTACAATTTATAAGCTGTGTTGTTTACTGGCAGGTTATTTATAGATAGTGAATACACAACTACACAATAACTACACAGCTACACAATTACTAATAATAATTTTGTATCTTGTGATTAAGGAATATCTACCACCGTCAATATCCTGTACACTATATTATATTCCATTAAAACGCACGTCTGATCCAATTTGTAAATAAATTACTATCGCTCACAGAGTAATATTGTGCGCAGTTATTTTGGTAACACAGTTGTCGATTAGTGGGTAACGACAGGGAGCTCGCAATAAAGGCTCGACCGGGAACAGCACGGGATGTTTTGAATCGCCACCGCTTTAATGGCGTCTGTATTAACCGATAATTCAAATTTCCATGCCCCTCTTCCAGTTCTAAACACAAGCTGACATAACACACGCCGCACTCACTACACATAGGTAGATACTACGTATACCCATCAGTATTAATTAGGTAGATAGGTGCCCCGGCAATCTTCATATTGTACCAAAGAATTACAATTCCTAAAAACTTCGTTGTAATTTTATTGTGAGTGACACTAAATTTCCCATTTTTGACATCGATGAGTGCTCGGGTGCATTACATGTTTATCTACTAAACCGTAGCTACGTACTTATGCATAGGCAAACTAATTTACAACCTAGTTACAAACCGATAAATTCTTACCTAAGTATTTGTATTGTAAATGAAGCAAGATGCGTCATATAAAAATTCTCTATGCATAATGTACGCTACAGTGTTAAGAATTAAAATAATTTATAAAACTTGGTGACATGATTTAGAGCTCCGGAAGCCTCAACTCATCTTAAATAATGAGAATAAGGATGGTAGATATTCTTGAAAGTTAGTCTCTTTTTTTTCTTTTAGTCAGTCTTAGTAAGTCATTCTTCTGTTTATTGTTCTTCTTACAAAGAAAGAATAAACTAGGAACTTAAACGACAAAAATACAAATAGATCAAAATACACATCAATCTCGAAGCAGAGAACTCTGACTCCAAATGATTAGATTGTGTCCAGCCCAGCAGATTGTTTTTTTACAGATTCAAGGGTGTTCTGGCAAAACATGCAAGCATGTAAGCTTGCTTGCCAATATGCTTACGTCGAATTGGTCACACGGATAATATTCTGCCGAAACCATTCAAGTATTTACCTAAAGTAAGCCGATATTTGGGGCATGTAATTAAAATAGACCTGTGGAAATAATCCCCCATTTTTGTGTTAAGATGTAGAATGGTTTCCGGAACGTCTCAATATTTTAAATTATCCTATCAAAACGTTAGAGCGCTCATGCAAAGAGTTTCATCATTGTTCGCGGTTCTTTGGTTCCCCTTACAAAAATGGTTTCCTACAAATAATAATTAGCTATTGTTTCATCAAATTTGTGCTAGTTATCTAAGTAAACTAAAAGTCATACGTTTAATGCAAGGTGCTTAAAATGTTGAAAAATAAATTGAACTGAAACATTTACCACAGTTTTTAGGTTTCCTGTTTACACGGTTAATTGTATAACGCTAACACTAGAACTCTTAACATCATAATAAAAATCTTAAAAAAAACATATTCAGCAACTTTTGTTCTAAGACTTTTTTTAATACAATACATTTACCAATGATACCTATACTTGCCGCTGTGTAGTTTCTAACATTCAGGACGAACAAATTAAATATTTTTTATTTTGTAAGAAAGTAAAATCTGATGAATTATGAATTCATAAAGCAAAAGTTGTTGTTTTTGTTAATAGTAATAAAGACCATCCAGCTAATAAGTGTTTTACAAATAACTGCGAAAGTAACTTATATAAATCATTTTCAAAATAAGTATTCAAAATCCAATCGGTTTACTTTTCACATTACCTGCTTATATAGCTAATTCCTGATTAAGTAGGCGTGCTGTTACAGGGATCTAAGAAACACTTTTCCTGAAGGTTCTAATTTATTTCCTTTTTATTAGTAATAAACGAATTTACTGGTATATTATCTATTTTAATTACCAGGTGGATAAAAATACACCTGATTCTTAAATTTATAAGAGTACACAGGTGTAGGTAAAAGTTAAATCAATAAAGAATAGCATACTTCCGTAGAAATCCATCTTGAATATACATCAATAAGTGCCTACATATAGACACCTATATGTATCTAGGTAGATATGTACATGTATCTGTACATAATTTAATTAATTAAAGGGGCGCAAATACTATATCTATTGAATACAATAATTTTTAATTGTCTTGTAATAGGTGATCATATCCTCCATATCATTTAACATATCCATTCATAAGGAAATGTACGATTGAGGATATGTCCACGTTACACTATAGAACATTGAAGGAGATGTTCCGTTTATGTACACCCTTTATAATCATAGCCTAATTGTAAAAATTAATGTCTATGGAATTTCTTGCCAGCTCTTCTCTATAAGACATACTTTTTGGAATCATAGTTTTGAGTTTCAAAAGTATCTGTCTTAGTGATTAATTGAAATAAAACATTTTGACTTTGACTACGAGTATAACAGTGTTACGTGCCAAAAAGTTTTTGCAAGATCGTACAATGTTCTGATTGCATCCATCTAATTTCAGCATTACTGTACTGTAGGAATGTTTGCGACCACGTCACAGGGGTATTAAGCAGAATAATGGCCCGGTTATTAATAGACAAGTACCCGCGGCACTAGCACATGTTTATTCCGTAACAGGGGCCAATAAATCTCACTGAACAATCTGAAACAACTTCATTAGCGAAATCAACGTTCATTCGCGCCGCACTGGATGATTGAAGACACATAAGACGCCGTTTCGAGATAATGAATCCAATCTTATTTTTCACATGTGAATATCGGATTAAAAGGAACAGGTAAAAGTTTCCGTTCACATTTGTGGGTTCGATGGAGTGTATCGACGAGCTCTCCGGTTGCTCTCGAAAGAGTTGCAATTTTATGAATGAGTTGTTTGAATGAAACACAATAATAATACGGGTCGGGCGAACCGACGCGCAAAGCGCGCTGTAGAGACGTGTACGTGTCCGAATCGCCTTTTAAACGAACATAATATTTGATCCCACTTTAAAAATTTCAACTCCCCATAAAACACTTAATAATATTGTATATCGATATACAGGACCCGATTCATTTTGCTCCGTTTAAAGTCATATGTGGCGCATTTTATAATTATAGCAAATAATAAATTGCTTGAATGCTGTTTGTTCTCATGCCTCTGGAAAATATTATAACGAGAGTACAAAGTGGTTTATCACTTTCAGTATTGAACGGTTTTTTGTATTCTAACAGACCCAGTGTTGTGATTAAAACATAATTAACATAGAAATTCTCCATACCTATCTGGATGAAGCAATAAGCTAAAGAGAAACTAAGAATATTATGTTCCGGAGCGACCAAGTCATGGTTGCAATTAAAATGTTACAAAAAACCGAAACACTTCGAGTATCTGTTTCATCTACCCACATTGCTAACAGATCATCAGTTGATAAGAAGCTCTGTTATAAAATCGCCGACAGTTTTATATCATTTTTATAACCGCACCCAAAATGTTATTAATTATATTAATATTATTAAATGCGTATAGGTAAAACTCTCTTGCAAATGTGTGAGCATACATTTTAATTAGACTTATCTAAATACACATATAAATGAACTTTTCATGTACTTACTTGATTAATGGAAAACGATTATAAAAACATTATTATCTGCAACTAAATGCTAGCTACCGACATGGCAATCGCAGGTTGTACGTACCTAGCATCTGAAAAAAAGAACCATAGAGTTGATAATGTCCTTTTATTTAAAATATCATTTCACTTCATAGAAAACTCTTGAAAAAAACATAAAAACCATAGAGTTCAAAACTCCTTCTTCTTGTTGATAGAAAATTATTTTAAATAAGTTGTTGTAAAATAAATTCATAGATACGTTTTTTATTACCATTACGCACCATTAATGTGTATTTAGGTATCGTTACATTAACATAGCACCAAGTATAAGAATAAGGGCGGCGGTACCTTTTCAATATTTATTCATTCCTAATTTTACCCTAATTAGGGGAAGGTGTGAATTTCTTTAAAGCATCATGCATTTTGAGGGTGGGCCAATTTTGTATTGTTATCTATACGAATATCTTGACACAGGATGCGGTCGAAATAGACACCTACCTTAAACTGATGATCCACCATGTAATTGTCCAATTAAATTTACAATTTTATGTAAATAACAACGTTATAACACAGAGACGTTAACGTTTTATTGTACCTTTAGGGGAACATGTTTATGCGTCACGTAAGAGTTTAGTAGTTTGGATGACCATTTGAAGAATTAGAGGTCACAAAATAAATCCTAGCACGCCAACGTTCAACGGAAAGTTCAACCGTTTCAAATGTAATTACATTGCTTGTTACTCCACTGAAAAGTGGATGAAAAACATCGAACAAGTTAATTAATTAGTTTTCCTATTCATGTGAGCGTGGTACGCCTCATTATTAAGGCCGAATCTCACGATATAAGTACTACCAATTAATTGTCTAAAACAGGTAGACGATAATCTATGACACTTTGCCAGTGTGCAACTTTTTTTTTATTATTCTAAGCTGAATAATGGAAATCAAAGATGCTTTCCTTAGATTAGTGTTGTATGAAAAAAGATCCCGGGAAAGCACTAATTAAACACTTATTGCCATTGGTTGGATCTCAGGAGAAGGTTGAAGAATCTAATGATCTCTAACAAATATTAATGACACATTAAAAAAAATATTCTAAAGTGTTCTTGTAGCACCAATGTGATGTTATCGTCTCCATATCATTTTTATGTTGTTGTGGTTTTTTAGTAAGACAATTAATGTCCGGAATATCTACTTACATAATTGAAAGTTGGTACAGAAGTGTGGGCCTGTTAGACAAATTATTTTTGTATTTATTGATCTTAATCTGGCGCAATTAACCTGATGTTTAGAAGAGGAAAAAAATATACTACCACGGAATTATTCGCACACGCTTTTCTCAAGACAAGGAATGTAAACGCGAACGCAAGCTGGCGTGACGCCCGCGCAGACGGCCTTATCATACGATCTATCAAAATGTGATGCTTTTTCTTTTACTAACTACCTATGCGCGCAAAGGATTAGACGAGAATATTAGCACTCGGATAATTCTGTGAACTGCCTCGGGCCTACTTATTAGCTTAAGCTAGGGATCGTTACATGCTAAGCAACACGAATTATAATCACTGCTGACAGAATCAGTGAAACCTGCTCTGACATAAATGTAAAGCACATTATATTCGCATAGGGTTAATGATAACACACGACCGCTATAACCTAGTAGCGCAATAGCCTAGTATTTCTGTAAACAGTGCACATCTATCAATTCGCTGGTTATGTAACAGGTCGCCTGATTAATGAAGATGTGAGCTCTCTTAGTGGAATCACTTTCTGGACTCTCGACAGGTCTATGCAGAACTAAGAGGGAATTTATCAACTTTATTAAAGAATTAAACATTAGCAAGAATCTTCTAATTTTTATTATGCACCGGTAACCTTATCGTAAATTTAATACTTTAATGATGTCTGCTAAAGGGCCGACTTTAATAAAAAACCCCTTGGTACCTGGACAAAAGCCATCGCTCGGCGTCACCCACGGTTAGTTAAGCGAACGACATGTCATCGATATTTTTTGCCCGGCTGATGTCTTTAACGAAATTCATGTCATTGGGTCCGATTTCTCTAAGATTAACTTTTTTACATTATTTAACAAATAGATCGGACCCTTATACGCTCGAATATTCAGTTACATGGTTTAACACTTAAAAGGGCTTAACGACTCTAACATATCCTGCGGGTTACGATAAAAAAAGACGACAAAAAGAGAATACTTCTCGTGTTTGTTTTTTAAAAGATGTCTGCTGAAGATAAGGTGCAGCGGCACTTTAATCCTCCAACCGTCCGATATTTGAAAAGGATATGATGACAACTTTTTTGTATTCTTTATCTAATAAGCACACATAACCAATACTTACTTATTCCAAAGTTTGTCTAAGTAGATAAATGAAAATGACGTGTTATACGTGGGTATTTAGTTACGTGTCATGTTTACGTACCGTTTCGGACACTGTCAAACCAAATTTGCATTATTAAATTTGTCAATGTCATGTATTATATCGAATAATTCAATTTAACAGTTTTTAAATCCGTTATCCAACAGGCCTAAGTTATACCTCATTATTTTAAAATACTACGCGTATAACTCTAATTTCATTCTAACGGTAGCATCTTAATTCTCATGTAACAAAAGACATGAGTCGATAATTCATTTGTTCTTTCAATTAACAGCAACCATTAGGCAGAACTTGCAAGAATTTTCCGGCATTGCAAACTTGTAACAAAAACATTATTAGTTGTTTCGTGATGTAAACCAGCACTTCTTTTTCCAACTGATGTGGTTATTCATATGCATTTCCCACTGTTACTGTGTCTGTTCCAAGCTATGACCTTGATTTACAACAACGAAATCTCGTTAATCATTTATTCTTCTTAACCATAGCGTTTTCCCGGTTTGTTACCTGACTCTGATTAATTTAACGGAACTTATCGAGTAACTATTAATTATAATCATAACGAAGATCTCCACGAAATTTACTTTTTCCTCAGGTGGCTCGCTATTGTAGCAATAAATAGGCGTTTATATACCTACCTAAATTATATTATGTTAATGTTGGTTTAATAAGTAACTTGGTTTATTTATTTTTGGAACTACAGCATCTGATCTAGGCAAATTTTTGAAATGTTCGCTGCTCTATCCCCATGACATTATAAATTTTACACCGCCGTACCAATGTATTTAAATTAGATTTTCATTCGAGTCCGTATGATATCATTTTAATATTGTTTATGTTGCTTTCTACACCAAACATATTTGTTTTCCCTCTTAAACTACTTACACGTCCAGACACGCTTTCAGTAGGGGCCTTTTATAAGCCCTAATTTAATTAGTGTGTAACTTAAGTATACTTAACTCCGTATAATCGCGCATAGGCGCGTAGTTTTAACATTATGACAAAATAATTCACTTTCGACACTCACATAGGTTTTCATTACAACATAATCAATTTGTAATCGTAAGGAAGATTTAGTGTTAAATCATGCTTGCTCTCAATTTGCCAAGCGAATAAATAGAGTAATCTGTAGGTTGTACAATGATTATGTCGTTTCACCCACCAGACACTCGTATCGTTCCAACGGATTTAATCCCTTTTAGGTAAGCACCGGCGTCGATTTAAGTCACATCCAGCATATAGATCGATATAATCTCTATTACCATAGCTATTAGGTCGAATAAACAACGATACAATGCGAACACCTAACAACCCTAGATCCTGCAATACATAGGTACACACTGTTAGCAAGCAAGGATTAAATACCTAAGCGAGGTATGTAATGTAGGTAATACAGGACGACGTTTAACGGCTTCGGGATTACCTCAATAATTCCCTCAACACAACAAATGTTTTTAGCCTGCTGCGAGGCCGCAGCGATGCCATAGGTCGTCGAAATATTCGTATCGATAGTGATACACATGGATATAAGTATACGTCGCGTGTGGAGCGACCGAAGCCATACTTCTGGCAGACGGGTCATAGCTTCAGCTTAATACGTCCACAGTCAACCGCGACGTGACTTTACTAGGCTTATGGCGACAGAACCGCCTCTTTACACAATTAAAGGTCACACAGTCTCCATCGCTTTTACTAGCCTCTACGAAAATGTGTCACTACCTTTCAAAAATCTTAATTATCTGCTTGCTCAGTTAAATTATTCATTGACGTGTCATAGGCACTATAATTCGATTATTGCTTTTTTTACACAAAACTTATAACAACATAAACCATACAAGGAAAGTATCAATTATGATTTTCTAAAAAAAAATAACATGCATTTGTAGCAGAACGACATTTCTCGGTTTCTAATCCCATTGAAAACATAATAAAAGCTGGGCGGTTGGGACCATTTTTCATTCCAATGACAAATATTTAGAAAGTTATTTACCCGCGTGCGAGTCTGCACTGTGCCCAATTAAAAGGACGATCTCAACTCGCGTTTCTGGCATTATGATCGCACAACAGCCGGATGTTTATTTTACGACCGCGTTATCGATTCAGGTAGTCCAACGAATAATAAATCTATTATAACAACAATGTGTCCACCCTGTGCTATCCCATTGTCAATTTATTCTAAATCTTCACTCGCATCATATTAGCATTATTCGCAACGTAGCATTAATATGCTTTTTATTTGGAGGGCCCTCGTAGCATTTCAAATTTGCTTATCGTGGTCCTTGCAAGCCCGCCTGATGATATGAGAGGCACGCCCAAGGTTCTCTGACGCTCACCCCTTTTCACACAATCGTTAAAGGCTCGTTTATTATACATCAATTATTTTATATGAAGCCATTTTTTTTAAGCTATCCATTATGAACTTTTTGGATCAATTTTATTGATTACACATTAACGACGTGAGCATATCACAAGTGCATATTAAATTGTTCTATAATTCCTGCATTGCGACTAGCTGTGCGCACGGAGGCCTCCTATTAAATCATGACGTCTGCAATAGCGAATGTGAAAACGCGCCATAAAGGCATTTCAAAATTTGCAACTTACAGAGCACCATCTCGACAGCCTCCAACAGTCCGCCGCCGGCGCAGGCGGGAATGAGCGCGGGCGCGGGCGGTGCGAGCAGTGCGGCCCGGCCCAGCTCGCCCGCAACCGCGGCTCCGCGCTGCTGCGACACTGGCCGCCCTATATTCCAGGACCCTATCACCGGACAAACAGTCTGCTCGTGTCAATACGAGTTTCTCAACTACCAGAGGCTCGCTTCCGGCGTGCCCCTGTCTATGTACAGTGCCCCTTACTCAGACGCCGCGGCGGCTACAGCTGCCGGTATGGCGGCGTATTTTCCCGCTTTAGCAGCTGATCAACCGCCCTTTTACACTAACGCTGTAAGTATATAATACGTTGAAATATTTCTGAAATTGTACCTACAGATACAAGATAGCATTAGTTGTCGGTAATTTTTGCAGCTCTCATTAGCCCCGACGTAAATAAGTTTAATAGAGGTTGGCTCAGTCGTTCCAAGATCTAATCAAAATTTGTGTCGCAGGTTTTAAATCACATTTTTACAACAGCTAATTAAAAAGCACCAATAAGAAGCATAATAGTACTTTGTTCTTTAGGCATGAAACCTCACAGAAGCTACAATAATAAATATCATAACTAACCCAAAATAAAAGAACTTATCAACAGTCTGAACATTATACCGTGCTAATTAAATAAAAGTTATAATTATTCGTTCGGTTTTATTTTATTTAGCCCCTTTGTTGCAGTTTAATGTTCACATTAAATAAAAAGAGAACAGCTTGTATTACATTGTATAATTATAAAATGCAGGTTTGAATCTTAATCTAAATTCAAACGTTAATTAAGGCTGAGAATATTGTAGGTACATATTTGGCACAAAAAAGCACCTGAAACTTCTTTATTTCCATTTACAAAATAAAAATATATACAAGAAGCTCTTAAAGACACTCATTTAGATACTAATTAAATAAACTTAGAATATTAATAATATTATTTGACCGGCTTTTCAATACAACGTGGCCGATTTCTGCGGTTGACATGATAATCAGACACTAGTTTTGCAACCGAACATGAATTAGGGATATCGAATTGAATTGCAAATAAAAACGAACATTAAATTAATTCTGTGCTTTTTGCACGCACGAATATCGGTCACTTAATGTTCCTCGTGTCTTAATTTCGATCGCATTACAAATCACTTTTTTTAACAACCTATCGTATCATGTGAAGTTATATTTATAAATAGGTACCTTCTTTGTTTAACTAAATAGTATGTGACTGAAAGAGTATTTAATCAAATTAGACTTTTCAAATCAATTCTGTCTAGTCCGGACGACTCAAGAAAATGTAAATAAGACTTAATTGTATACTGTTCCAGCAACACACACTTACTAAGTAAATAATGAGTCATGTATTAATTTATTTGTAAATTTTACAGCTACTGCTAGACCACTTCATGAGAGGTAGATGTTTATGGGACTATGACCAACCTAAAGCAAGTACATACTTATACACAAAACTAGTTTCGTCGACAGGTTTCTGTTCGACCAAGCCGATACTAAACAGCCACGTTATTTAATATTTTATTGTTTTAGTACTATTGACGTAAAATAATCGCCCATTTTATCGAATGGAGAGTATTTCAATTGATTTCCAACTCAATATAGATACCTATATTGGAATAATTATGCAGAGGGCTGGGTCGTATAGAATGGATAACCTCAGAAATGGGGTTGATAGCAACTAGTTCAAACTAAACAATATCATACAACTTTATCAAGAGAATAGCTTTCTTCTCGAGGGATGATCTCGTTTTTCCCAATCCTTTGAAAATTCTCCTCACCTACGTTAGTGTTCCAAGCGTGCTCTTAGACTCCTGGCGTTATCTGTCAGTCAGTCAGTGTTAGGTTTTTATTAAATAGATTGAAATTAAGTTCTAATAGATATTATAATTTAAGTGGGAGAGCCATGCTTCGGCACGAATAGGCCGGTTCGACCGTGTGATACCATGGCCTCTCAGAAAACCGGCGTAAACATGCTTACGTTGTATTTCGCCGAGTAAGTAAGGTATGGTGTTGCGGGTGTCCATGAGCGGCGGTAATCGCTTACCATCAGGCGAGCCGTCTGCTCGTTTACCCCCCTATACCATAAAAAAGTGGTTAGTTAGAGGTCCTAGGTTCGTTTCCCAGGTCGAGCAAAGTGTTATTGGAGTTTTCTATGAAATTCTCAGTAGCAGCTCGGAGTTTGGAATTTGTGCCCGGTTAATAGGCACGCCCCCTATTAGGTACATGGGACCTCAATATACCGGTGAACTGTGGGTGTACATTAGTACACCTCTGCCTAACCCTTCGGGGAATATAGGCGTGATGGTATGTTATTTTACGTAGGCTGCTCCATAAGTCTTGCAATACAGTTTTTTTCTTTGCTGAAAGAGGTTTTAAGGAATCTTGGATTCAATCACAGATCACACAAGACTGTCACCTCTACATAGTACACAAGAATATTTTGCAGCAAGTTATAAAGAAGCTGAAAGAATTAGGATCGATTTCTCGTCATAGCACTTGGCACTTCCATTATGACAGTGCTCCAGCACATCGAGCAATTTTAACTCAAGAGTTTTTGACCCAGTCCGGATTCACACTATTAGAAAACCCTCCCTACAACCCGGACTTGGCGCCTTGTGATTGTAGGCTCTTCCCTACTATGAAGAATCAGTTAATATGGCAAAATTCAAAACTGAGGAAGAATTAGGTACATAAGTGCTTGGTATAGAGCTTGTGCTTCTGTTACAAAAGATAAATCAGAAGAAATAAAATGAAATGTTTGTATGCAAAATTCTGTTCAAAACTTAATGGCATGTATTTTGAAAAATGTTATTAAATACTCTTGTTTTGCAAAACTTTTAGAGCAGCCTATGTATGTTATAAATAACTTCATTATCGCTTGCTGAAATGGTGAAGGAAATCATTGTGAGGAAACCTGCAGGGCTGAGAGATTTTCTGAACGGTCTGTGAAGTCTGCCAACCCTCTCATTCTGAGAGGACATCCGTGCCCAGCAGTAGGCAAATTAATGCCTTGATGTACAAGTATTATAATGATGATGATAAATACAACAACAATAATGTTGAATATAAATTAAATTAATATAAATGACCCATTCTTTTACCTGGGGTTAAATTATTTTGTCCTAATAATTTGACATCAGTTCAATCACGAATCTACGTCGAAGACTTGGAAAAATGTGAATACCCTTTGCATAATGGATATCGTCACATTATTTTGTTTCCATATAATAATAATATCCCACATATCTAATCTTATTAAACCATTACTAAATTAATTACTTTCACAAAAGCTTAAGAATACGTGGCGATATCATCTAAACTCCAAACCAATGGGATTATGTACCGACCGACATCTACAGCAGAGAAGCTTAACTATTTTAATTCCATTTTTTCCCCACTTCCTCTTACAAAAGGCATTACGTTAAAATAATTAGGATACGATGTCAAAATATTACGTTAGAGAGGTAGTTATAAGACTCTCTCGCAGTGTTAAGTAGGCATCACAATAAGGTTTACGATATATGTAATAAATACATATAAATTTGAATCGTAATCCGTTGATGTATGTTCTTTTGTCCATCGTCCCAAAAAAGTTGTACCGAACCAGTCGGCTTTAATAACTTAATATGTTTAACAATCTTTCTGAGGATTAAAATATGTCCAAAGATCTATATTGCTTGTATACGTACAGGATTATAATACGTATCTATACCGTAATATGTCACACTCATTAGTAACTTTTTTACTATTAAATTTACAATTACAACTACATTAAGGCGGATCGTTTCGCTGTGCCCGCGAAATTCAAATTTCGAGTGGTTTTTCGCAGTTTGTAGGTCTATAACAAGTTCTAGATTCATGGTAGTTGTAATTGCGACATCAATTATACAACATTCACAACTGAGAACTAAAACCTTTACTAATAAATCTTTATCAAGCCAAAAACTTGGCGCAATCTGTGTAATTGCTCAAAATAGACATTTTACACTACTTTTAGCTCCAATAATGATTTTTAAGCAATGGTTTTAGATAAAAATTGTTAATTTTGTATAGTTAATGTCGCAATTACCATTACCATGAATGCAGAACTTATTATAGACCTACAAACTGCGAAAAACCACCGAAATTTGAATTTCGCGGGCACAGCGAAACGATCCGCTTTAAGACATGAAATAGTTGCTTCAAAGGTTTAAAAGAATACGAAAAACTAACCATAAAAGCACTCCCTGTGTTAGTGTGTATTACCGAATGTGTGTGGGTTGTGACTTTGAATGATAATGATCATAACAACATAAAAGTAGCCACGCTACGTAATATATGACGTGTAGTAAAACTTTTGGAGGAAGGTGTTAAAAGCCATGAACGTGTCCCGGCAGATGATTCAATCATTCATGAAGATATGATCGTACATCATCAGTGGCGAAAGTGTTAACTCCGGCCGACGCCTTCAATGGGATCCTGCCTCACACCGTTTTTTTAGTTAACGCCTTTTATTTTGTCTATAATTTATTGTTTCGTCCCGACTCGTAGGGTCTCCGTGCAGTGTAGACGTGGTTTTATATTTCTTTGTTTGGTATTTTTAGTTGACGGATTATAACGTGTTTGTTTACACTTCGAAATTTAAATCTAACGCTTACTGTAAACAGAAATACTTTTATGAGACAAATAGAATATTTAAAGTGTCAAAATACTTAATTGCCGTTCGGTCTAATCGCTTCCATTTGCACATGTGGCAGTAGTGACAGGAAGCCAGTGTTATTACCTACATTGAAAAAATAACGATTTATAGTTCCAAAGAAGTGTCCAAAAATAAATCATCGATCTGCGCTACCGTGCTTCATAGATACGTGGTTAATGTCCGCTATAATTTATGATAATTATAACATCTATGTATGGCATTGTAATCAATGGACTTGGATTTATTCAGTAGTGTGTAAATAGACATCGTTAATTTTACTATAAATTATTCCGTCAGGTGCTAGACACGAAGAAAGATATTTAATTATCGCCCCAACAAATATTAGGAAGCTATATAACATTTTTATTAGTAAGTATATTTACTGAAAACTCATAAAATAAAAAATTCTGTTTCCTGGATCAAGCTATCTAGATTGTAGACTGGTATATCTAAATATCTATTACTTGATAAGTAGGACTTAATTGTACCTCCCTTTAGTATTCATCATACCGTAAAAATGACGTAGGCAATTATTTTTAAAAGATCATTCGAAGACGTATATATACGTAGTACGTTCGTGGACTCGACGACATTTCAACGCTACCTGAGCTTGCGTGTCAACCACATCGCTCACCGGATTAACTTATACCTTCCATAAAAATACGTAGGTACCTACTAGCTAGTCCAACACACTAATGTTAATGGGATTATAGCTAGGTTCCATTAAACTCATAATGTTGATACCAATAAAGATCACGGGCAAGTTTTTTCTGATCAAATAATTGTTTCGTTAAGATGCAACACGACTATCAATCATTCCTTAACCTTTTAAGTACGATCAATTTATATATACATTACATGATATACATATCTATATTAAATCCCTAGATTTAATAGAATATGTACTTCGTATCATGTGATAAAAATCTATTTACTCTATTTCTTCCACCTGAGCCAAGAACGCCAACATCTTTGTTATAATTTGATACAAAAAGTACAGGAGTGTAGCGAAACCAGACAATTTCGTTTGTAACACATTGAACTCATGGGATCAGCCGATTAAGTAAATATTGCAAAAGCAGTAGGCACAATAAATCCACCGAGCCGCAGATTCGCGGCACAGCGTAGTCCGATTATTTGAAGTAACAGAAAACTGGAATTATATCACAAAGGTCGCAGCAACAAAGAGCGACAGCGCGACTGGATTACGCTGTCGTACTTGAGTAAAATTTATTATCGGATTTTCGATTCGGCCACCAATGAAGTTGTTGGACAACAAAATCTTTTGATAGATTTATCCTGGCTGACCGCATTAAGACTCGCTCCTGAGTTATTTTTAATGTGTCGCTATAAATTTTTGGACCCTTAGTGACAGCCGTACTTTTTACGCGATCTGCGGCGCACAACTTTAATAACAAATTAATCATAATTTCAAAACCCTTAGTTATTTAAAGTTAAGACGTTTGCAAATATAACTGAAATGTTAGGAGACATTAAATTATTTTGTTTATTTTAAAAACATACAAGTTCAACAATCTCGGTAAAAAAGAGATACATTTGTCGACCGAAAATGATTGATGCACTCGTCTCGTATCTTTGCCCATTAAGTAATAATAGTTAAGACCGAACCGTTAAAGCGATCGATCAAGAAATCAATCCGACGAGGATCATTTTCGTAATGGATTACTTTAAAGCTACCGGAAACTAGAAGGAGATATTATGATAGTACAGTTATTAGACTGGTGCTTTTTAATGAGTTACAGAGTTTATTTTCTGTCATAAAATTACCGATGACATGTTGATTGAATTTTACGCCATTCTAACATTCAACCATAAGATTTAATGGTTCATTCTTTCTTTTCCTAGGCTGCAGGGATTGAACTGAAAGAAAACCTTGCTGCAAGTGCAGCGACCTGGCCGTACCCAACCGTTTACCACCCCTACGATGCAGCCTTCGCGGGGTACCCATTCAATGGGTAAGTTATTGTTTCTATGAGGTTATATGACATAAATTTGGTACTAGTGTCTTGTTTAATCATTTCTTGACAAAGATTTGTACTTCAAAAGATTCGACTACGGTCTGATTAATTCTGGCATCTTGCCAATTAATTTTCGAGGCATACCGATATTAGAGCAATCCGAGCTTGTGACTACCTCCAACGACTAACAGACATTTTGTCGCGTTCGTTTGCATGATTTTAGAGAACGATGTTTTCAGGATCTTGTAGGTATGTTGAATCTAAGTCTTATAAACAGGTTGTCGATTTAGTCACCTGTACCCGTCAAATAATAGATTCTACCCATCGTTTTTTACGTGGGAGAGCCATACTTCGGCTCGAATGGGCCAGCTCGACCGAAGTGATACCACGGCCTCACAGAAAACCGGCGTGAAACAACGCTTACGTTGTGTTTCGCCGAGTGAGTGAGGTTATAAGAGGCCCAATTCCCTTACAAAAGGTCAGCAACGCGCTCGTGACTCCTCTGGTGTTGCGGGTGTCCATGGGCGGCGGTAATCGCTTACCATTAGGCGATCTGTCGGTTGCCATCTTATCACAAAAAAAATATCGTACTTTACAACTTTTCAACTTCTCTTATATGCCCTTGTCGTGAGAAATAAATAGGTACATCTTTTTACACAAAAGTAGATAGACCACATTTAGGCATGTATGAAATGACACCTTCTTTTTTTCACTTGTCAGAGGGTTTCACTTGGACCGTTGGTTAGTATGACGGGTAGAATAGTCACTAAATCTGCATTTTATACTGTCTATAATTTCCAAGTAAATCCAAAATTCATGTATCAATCATTTTGTTCAGGCTTGTCTCTATGCTTCCTGATTTAGAATTCTCATTGACAGCGTTGGGCAGCCCTGTGTCTGGCATAATTAATTTTTGAGTAACTGGCGCAGCGAGCCAATACCAGACGAAACTCTACCCTCGGCAATTTCCAGATAAGTCCCTAACGGCTGCAATATCGACAGGCTAGACGTGGAAATCTCTAAAAAAGGGATAAAACAACATAAAGGCCAGGAAGCGCTGCTAGGCCCAATCCACTGTCACTTCACATTTCCTGTCCATGCTTCTGGTGCTCGTTTTACGCTGTTCGTCCGTTAAAGTTAAGCTTCTGGACGGTATAAATACTAATTAATGGCAAATATCAGCTTTGTGTTTGCAGCAATGTTTGGCTATCGATTTTTTCACACACGTAGTTTACTATAATTTTTAAGATTTTTACTCCCAGTATTTACGATCAAATCACGTTAATCTTGCCAATGCCAAACATTCATGTCTTTAATTGAATATTTTCCTGATATGAGGATGATTTTTCGTTTATTGATGAATTTAGGTTAATCGAAGAATTTTCCACGTAGTGTACCTTCTTAGTGAAGTTTTGCATTAATTATTTATTCATAATTCATAATCGGTAATGCATTTGTCACTACCGGTAATTCATTAAATAGTTACGAATATTTAATGTCATATAACCGATAAATTGAAATGTGAAACGAAATGTTATCAAATATGTACCGATGTCACGCAACTAAAGGATCAAGACTTTAAAATTAATTAAAGTATAAGATAAATACCAATAATAAGTTAACAAAAGCGAACAAGTCCAGCTCATTTCATGTCATATTTTATGAAGAAATGACATTTAAGTTAAGGCTGACATTGTATTTAAGTTACCAACAAAAAACCACTTTATATAGCGCACAAAAACTATAGTTTCGGTAAGTAACCAGATACTTGGACGGAGGGGTGTAGTCTGTGGAGTATCGATGTATCAATGTGTACGCCCCGCGGATAAACTAGGGGTAACCAACTAACACATGCGTAAGAAATCTCATTTAGCTTACTGTGTTCAGCTTATGGCTGTAGCCTTCGTGTTTATAACGATGTTACCTTGTACTCATTGTCCTGTTTAACCCAACTACTAAAACAAAACATTTAAAAGTTCTTCATAAAATGTAGTCTAGTAATGGTGACCATAAAAACTTTTTCATACTTCCGTTCCAATGGTGAGTATAACTCCCAAATAGAAGTACATTAGCCTGACAGATATCGTTTTTTTTTTTAATAAGTAGATAATTATTTTGGAGTCTTTTGATGTATGTACACTATCGTAATCGGCGCAAACGTACCTATGTAGATAGGATTTGATACAGTCAACACGCTTATGTAAACTGATAGCGGCAAACTGTAAAGGTTACAAAACATGAGTTTATTAGATAATTATGAATGTTGTATCCGATTATGCGCGATTACGTGCGACTGTACGCATAAGTATACACATAAGTAGTCCTTTAACTGTGCAATCGTTTCCATCTTACTGACGACCTACATTGGACGAAAAACTATCCACCACTGAAATAATAAATTTAGAGCCGCCTTCACTTAACATAACATATCATCACGCTTGTATTACCCGAAGGGTTAGACAGAGGTGTACTAAAATGTACCCACAGTTACCCAATAATACTACTTTGCTACACCTGGGAATCGAAGGAATCGAACCTAGGACTGCAGCATAGCAGTCTCGCTTAGGAACACTAGACTAATGAGGCGGTCTTCACTTATTTTTTACGAAAAAGACGAAGACGAAGAAGAGTGTTATAATATTTAGTACGACACATACAAAAACATAAATTATATAACTTATTGGGGCAGACAGAGATTTCGAACTGCTACGATCCTGACTCATCACTTTCGCTCCATCATTGTTCATTAACCTCCTCATATGAGATCGTCGGTTTAGGGTAGGAATAGGTACATACCCCCCTCCAATTCTTCTGTACATTATCGATAATATTAATACAATATTTTATACTTTATAACTACCTCATTAGTCTAGTGGTCCTAAACGCTACTACTACGCTAGAGGCCCTGGATTCGATTACCAGCTCGAGCAAAAAATTCTCAGTAGCAGCTCGGAGTTAATTTAATTTAATATGTGATAGGCTTACGCTTGACCGCCAGTTCGCCTGATGTTAAGCGATACTGTTTGGTATTTGTACCTGGTTAATGGCAATAGGCTTGCCCCCTATTACATATTAGCTGCCTCAGTACGTACAATTCAGATACAGGCGTGGTGATATGTAGGTATTTTATAATTTATATAGTGAAAAATTCATATTCAACCACATTCATATTTCATAAAAAAATATGGCAACATAATTTTCTTTCTTACTTCCTTCATTTTATAATAATACTCCTTACCATAATAAATTTATCAGACATTTTCCAATTAGATCAATGAAATATGAAAAAGAAATTGTTAGTCCGTAAGCTGTGATGATATAAGTCTGAATCGATGTCTAGACCAAATTTTCTGACTCATTTGAAAAAAAAAACATCAAACATGCATAACAGCATTTGTACCCTCATCCTCCCTCGGTCAATAATTTCTGCGCTTGTTTATTGCTATTTTAGCTATATATTAAGCGACAACGCAATAGGACCATGAGCAATTAGGTTTACATAGACCGAAGAGCAGTGACAGCCAAGCCTATGACCATTGGACTGCCAAGTCAAGTTTAGCGTTCGAATCCAAAGCGCGCACATCGCGACTTTAACTAATTAGTTATTTATACGAGTAACGCGCTTAAATGGTAAAGGAAAACATCAAAGTTAAAATGTGTTATTTTAATGAAACCTCCAAATAAGGTACCTACTTTTGAAAAGTCAAAAATAGTTGCACGGTTCCGCATCAAGTATGAGCTGTAAAGACACGCTACCATCATCAGCCATTTAAGTGAGCATGACAATTGTGAGGAAACCTGCATGTCTGAGAGATTTTCTCGACGGTGTGTAAGTTTTCCTTAGGGCAATGGAATGGATTGCCTATTTCCTCTCATTCTGAGAGGAGACCCGTGTCCAGCGATGGGGATATATGTATGAACATAAGTATCAAACATATACATATAATAATATATGTGTTGATGATGAAGACCGAATAAGATATACCCATTCGGGAAAATCTAGTCATAGGTAGTTGGTGACAACGTTTTATCGACAACGATAATAGTATATCTCGACCTCTCAAGTTATACACGACCTATCAAGTTACCTAGATAGATCTTTTTTAGCTTGTTTAGCTACGACTTTATTAGGTAGGTAATTTACGTCGTACAAGAACATTATGTGTAAGTAGGGACGATACTATAAAATATTAAAAATAAAAAATAACAAATCAATATTTTTGCTTAGCTATTCACGTAACTGAAATAGAATAAGATTTTATATATTTATTTCTCACCATAAATTGCAGATAGTTTTTGATTTGAAGATTGGTGAATTATGTGTATCTGAGTAGTGCATGTGTGTATGTATGCGTTACATTAGAATCATTATGTTAGGATGTGGTTACAAATAAATCTTCAACTCAATAGATAACTGCAACAGCTAAGTACTTACGAGTATGTTCATGACTTACAATAGCTTAATCATATCTCTATTTGTAAAATCCAAGTCAAATCGACAAGAAACATACAATTAATGAATAAAAATGTTTCAAGCACCAACAAAGGACAAAAAGTAGGAAATCTGTGATGTGAAGTAAACTCTCGCATTACACTTTTTGTAATAGAAACACTTCATTAGTTTCACGCCTTCGTACTTTACAAGATATTTTTTTTACGATAAAGTCGGCATACTTATTGATCGTATAACAAGAATACGAAAGTTAATACAATCATGCCATCGTTCTCATGAACTGTTTTTGCTGCGTGCTCATCGCGCCACGCCGGTGTAATTATAATTAGCAATGGTTTCATGTCAATGTGAAGAGGAAACATTGTTTTTCTATCACATTTATAACACATAAACTAACCATAAAAGATATCTAACCTGTAATTAATCGACAGGTGAGTATTATTAATAATATTGCATCAATTTAAAATAGTCATGGCGGCGGAATAGATGTGTCGAGGAGGTGTAGATAGCTCATTATCATAAGCTTTCATACGTTTCAAATGTCCTCCAAATAATTTAAAAGACATTAATAGTCCAGTCTGTAATCATTATAATTTTTACGAATTGATATACCTACTTAAGCTGTGTTTTAAACGGCTCGTGTTGAATATTTTTTGTAATCTAATTGTGAACAAAAACAGCTGGTGGATATAAGTTAATTAGCGACTTTATAACGCGTTAATAGATTACTGTCGTTGTTAACTATATGTAGAGAGAATGCTTTGATTTATTCGTTTTTAATTGCACCGCTGTGCACTGATGCCGCGCTAACTCCGCCGAATGAATATAGATTACGCGATTGGAACTAACTTTAGACGTTCTTCTACCGCAACCAAACCTCTCGTTAATTTGAATTAGTAGTTTAAAAACATTTAGTATCCTCTATTAGGTTGTATGCTGCTGCATTGGAAGTATTTATCGTTTGCTGTTAAACAGTAATTGGCTATAAAAACGTATCTGTGGTAAATAGTATTGCTAATAGCTACATTTACTTTGCACAGTTCCGGTATACGCATTAAAAAGATAATTAAGAGCTAGGTTACTTGTTGTGTAGTATTTCATTCGTTCTCTAAATCTAAATAAATAATTGTAACGGTAAGTATGACAAACAGAACGTTAAATGTAAATTATATCCATGTTAATTGAAGATTACTGAAATTTCGTTTAGTGTCTGGACTACCTACTAACGAATTAAATATTGTAAAACATGTAAACGGTACATAGTTATTTCGACTGTTGCCATGTTTATTACTGACTTCACGTTTGGCGTAGCGGTTTAGGTGGTTACTTCGCCACTACCGTTGCGCTGCGTGTCGTCGGTTTGATTCCCAACCGAGGCGAGTATTTGTGTTCAACGGATATCGGTTCGCTTTCAAATCTATAATAATCAAAATATTTCATTTGACTGAGAATTTTAATTAATATATTTTTTAACATCCTACCTAGTGCATTTATTTTCATTTATGTTAGTCCGAAAACTTAGGCTTCATGTGCACTACGAGTACAATGTAGTTAGTTAGAGTTTTTTTTTTCAAATGAAATTAATGAAATAGCTCACGAGTTAATTGATGCCTAATATACCTATCCATAATTACATTAAGTAGACAAATAATTACACGAGTCTTAAGTACATAATTTAATGCTGAAGTAAGTACTGAATACAAATTTGCAAACTAAACTTAAAAAGCAAAGGCTGTACCGTATTTTACCAACAGAAAAAAAAGCATAAACGGAAGGCTTAAAATAATCACGGCAAAGATTCGGATAAGATAACATTTATTGAAAAGAACGGAGGTGGTTTCATAAACAATGCGATAAAAATACTGATGGATACAATGATTGTGGCCACAAGTCTCCGAAGAAGCTGAACTCCCAGAACATTATTAAAAAGTTCTCTAACTTGACAAACAGTCATTTAACCAATCAGACAACTATGATCAGGTTCGAGGTTTTATTTCAAATAATAAAATTAACTGTTGATACTTTAATTACTCACGTCACTTGTATAGTGTGTTGATAATAAAGCCTGTAGCTTTCGCATTCGATTCGATCTCTAAAGAGGATTACACAATACATACATCTGTCACTTCAGAACGGTGTTCTACAGGAAGCTTATAGGTTTCGCTTAATATTACAGTCGTGCGATCAAAATCCGCAACTGCCAATAACGAATAAATCACCATGTCAGTCGTGATATAACAAGCGTTAAATAACACAATTAAAATGTTGTAAAACGTCGAGGGGCGTCTCGCTAATAACGAGGTAATAGAAGGTTTTGAAGTGAGCCGAACGCGGCAGGTGCGACTACAGACAACGGCTCTTTCCCGATGTGTATCTCACACCTTAATCACTCACGTCGGCAACAATCCGTAATGATATGTATGTACTAAATAAACACAAAAACGGACCATAATTAAGTACATTTAACTATGTTACCGACTTGGAAATGCGATAGAAGTGAATTAAACAACTTTTTCTGTTACATTATTCAAGTGCATTTAGGTGATTGTTGTTGATATATGTATCTAAATATTAGTACGGTTTTAGACTAACAAGCACCTATTATTTCTACAAATACGTATCAGAAAAGTTAACATATTATTCTTACCTTGAGCTGGAAAAACAGCGCTACACAATATGCCAATAAGTATTGTAACGAATACGTTACATTCGGACTTGTAAATGTTATTTGTAAATCGATACGATCGTCAATAAAAGCGCGATAGTTGTAGGTTGAAGCTAAATAAGCTAATAAAACACTTGCCAATTTATATACTTTCTACATTATATACTCAGATTATATTAGTATGTACCTACTGTTGATAGCAGATACATATTAACGGTATAATAAGGAACAATTCGTCATTAGAAACGAATTATTTGCTTCATTTTGATCTCAAACAGTACTGAAACAACAAGCAACTACAATATAATTTTGAGATTTCCATGTAGGCACAGAAGCAAGTCAATTAAGATTTTTTTTTTCATCTTTGAATAAAGTAAAAACTGGAATCTATCGAATAATATTAAACGGAACTTTTGCATTATTTTTTACCTAGGTACATTCATTTTTAGGATTCCGTACCTCAAAAGGAAAAAACGGAATCCTTAAAGGATCACTTTGTTCTCCGTCTGTCCGTCCGTCTGTCCGACTGTCTGTCTGTCACGACCCTTTATCTCGGACAGGCGTAAGGTATCGAGTTGAAATGAAAACAATATACTCAGGTCTACAGTCCCTTGAAGCTGTGAAAAAATCAAACTTTTAAGTTAACGTAAAAAAGCCGATTATGCCGCAAGAAACGTATATTTCGACACTCAAGAGAATCAAAATTTATAGGGTATTTTTCGTTGAACTGATCTATGAAAGTAATACCGTCTTAAACTACAAGTATAGGGAAAAATCTGAAAACTATACATTTGTAATTAATTATAATATGTACCTACAAATTTGTACGGAACCCTCGGTGGGCGAGTCCGCCTCGCGCTTGTCCGTTTTTTTACAATACCTACATCATTTTAATTAAGGTATAGGTAATATTGCGCTGGTCGTGGTGAATGTCACAAATCCCATGGCCGTGACTATAGGGCATAGGAAGGCCAGTACGGTTTTTATTCGGTAAGGGTCCGACATACCCTGCCTGTTCCCCGAGTGGCAGACGATCCACAAGGATTTTCTGTACTATAAAAAGTAATATTGTGCTGAATCATTCATCACAATCCGCAAGCTCAATTGAATCCAAAATCCAGCCAATGGTCAAATCATTCGGCTGCCACTGCTTCTTAAACGCTATAGTGCTAATTAAATTGAACGGATGGCAACGTATAGCTTAATGTAGTTATTCGTAGCGTTAATCCGCATCACGTCGGCTCTACCAGTCCTCGGAGGTTTGAGAGCGAAAATGCAGTGAAAGTTCAGTTAATTAACAATGAACTAAGCTTTAAATCGTAACAATTTACTTTGCAAAATAAAATAAAAGGTGTTAAAGCCGCGACAGTCTTGGCCTGTTGTGATAATAACAACGTTTGACAGATATTCTCGCTAACAATTACCCCCAAGGCAACCTTGTGCAGAAATTAGGAGTGACAACGGCCCAACCCTGAAATGAGTCCCACAAACAAACCCTCTTTACGCTGACTTGAAGTTCGGACACCCTAATCGTTTGGGTAGTTCACTAGTCTTATTTCACAATAAGTATGATTTGCATTAAGAAGTAATCAAATAATTCTTGGCAGATTTAAGAAAGATAGTATCTATATATTTTTTTAAGTAACGGTTGTTATAAAACCATCTGAGGGGAAACGGTTTACTACAGCACTAGTAAGCGATGGGCTAGCAAACTACATTCTACAGCTTCAAACTCCATCTAATTATCTACGTACCTTCAAGCGAAACGATAGTACGCGGTTATTTCAACTGTTTGTCTGTTTATAAAATTAATTAACATAAATCAGAGTTTATAGTCTTAAGATTACATGGGTATTACGCAAAGCGTGAGGTTTAATACTGCTTATGGCAATTTGAGTGGGAGCTATTGATTGATATTGATTTATTGATAAAGTAACAATCGCGTCATTCTTCATCTTCCATGGAGACAATTTTTTAAAAACTAATTTTATAATTTCAATTTTTTTATTAAATCTTATATTATCTATTATTTACACTAAACTGGCAAATAAAGCACCTTTATTACAAGCTAATCTTGGAACAACTTTCCTTAGTTGCCGTGATTAATTAGAAGAATGAAATCAATTCACGTGATATAATGAGATTCAATTTACATAGTTTTTGTAGAGTAGGTAGATGATATCTCTGTTAGGAACTTGTATAATGTATATGTATTAATTTGTAACGAATAAAGCTGGAATCCCTAAGGGCCCAACTAAATTTATTAGAAGTCCCTAATGTGAGATGGTCGCGCCGCAGTCCATAGCCGGTGATAGCCCGTTAGACGTCGGGCGACGGTCGTCAACCGGTGCGTCGTGACTGGTGTAACAACCACCGCCGACACTTCCTCTGTCCACCGACATAATTACAAACGGAAAATTCAACTACACCATACAAAAGTGTAGACGAATTTCGTTGAAGCGAGTGATAATACTCGGGAGGCGGACGCGGTCGGCACGCAGCTCACGTACCAATCTATTTGGCCCCGACCCGATATTGTGCACACAAAGTAACGATTACTCATGCCCGCCAAAGTTTATTTATGACAGGAAGAAATTGCGATTGTATTCTCTTAATGGTTATAACTTCCCAATATGACGGCGCCCGTCGCTTCTTGTTTGTTCAAATTATTAGAACATCGTTATTCCGGTGCCAGATACAATTCAATTAAAAATAAAAGAATTATTTTATCGCTGACAACCATATACCTAATAGGGAAAATATCGGTGACATATAAGTCAGACAGAAGAAGGTGTGCTGATAGAAAACAATTGGTTTAAAATATTTTCAATGTTCATGATATTTTTTTTAAAAGCCCCAAGGACAGTGCGGTGCTGAAGTTAAGAAGGTTTAACGTTTACAATTTGTCAATCCTGGTCACTTGGGACATAGTGTAAGGGACTTCGCTGGATTTTCCTAGTCAACACTGCAACAAAACAAATTGGCTCATAAATTTTATTTATTTAGGTACCTACAACTAGCTTTTGCCCACGGTTTCACTCACATCTCAAAAGGGTTTACTATAACTCGGCTTCGGTTGGCGTATCAAGATGAAACATGCACAAGATTTTAAGTTAGAAATGCACCGGAATCAAATTTCGTGTAGTACTTTTTTCGTGATGTGCTTACAAACATAAAGACAGACATACAAAATTAAATAAATTGTTGTATTCGCTTCTGTTGATCTAACCTTCGAATTTTAATTGTATTCAGTAACTTGACAGTTTAAAAAATAATAAATATACCATACTACAACTAATAGTGTTGGGGTAGTGAACGATTTTGCGTAAAGAACGAATGATAAAAATGATATAATTTAAATAAAACTTTAAAAACTGGTATGTAAGATGTGGAACATAAGAATAATTAATAATTATTAATGAAAGCAATTTCCTTTTTTATTTGCTTCTAATAGAAATAAACTAAGAATACAAATTATGTAATTTTACTTTTTACTTTTGTCATTTTATTTTCTCTAACAAACTTCTACAATGTTAATAGTGTTTTTAAGACAAGTTAATAAATTTAAAATAAAAGTTTGCATATAAGTACAGTAGCACACATAAGTGCAGTAGCAGTCTCGCAAAACTATTGCAAACAAAACTAGTACGCGTACCGTAGGATCGCGTACTGACCCTACGGTGCGCATGTATGTGTGTGAAATGTCATTATGGAAGAAGGTTATAAGTGCGACTTAGTTTTGTTTACAATCGTTTTGCGAGACCGCTACTGCACTTATGTGTGCTACTGTACATAAATGTAAACTTTTATATTATATTTAATAACTCGTATGTAGGGCTTTTGGGACCAGGACCGCGTTCCCGAATTCCACCTATGGATACAATAATTATTTCTGAGTATGTAGTATTTTAGGACCACAAATAAAATCGCACGCCCTCATCATTAGTTGGTCTGTGTATTATGACTCATGCCGATGTCAACGATATGTTTCTTTAATTTAATGTTTGATGTTACGAGTAGTTACAAATAAGTATGTAATTGAATTTCTGGCTAGCTGTAATATTTAGCAATAAGTTAGAGTATTATTGTAAGGTTGAAGTAACGTTTCAGTCCTCTTTTCCCTTGAGAAAACTAATATTTAAGCTATAACCTCATAACAAAAGAAAATATAAAAAACATGCATTTAACTATCAATCAAAAATAAAATATAGATTATCTACTTTATTTTCACTATTTTTCATTAGGTTTTATTTCATTATTTATTTATTAATAAACATAAATAAACAAATTCCTTAAAAACATTAATTTTCTTACTTTATTATATTTTTGTCAAATCGTCCTTTAAATAGTTTAAGTTGAGCAAATTTTTGAAAAATTGTTATTAAACAAACAAAAAGAAAAGACTGACTTCGGATTCAAACCCACCCGACAGAAGCCCACGTAAACGAAGTCGTGCTTTTAAAAACTCTGCCAATGCTTACTTTGACAATGGTATCAAATTTTAGCACTACTTTTGAATCGGGTCGTTGAAAAATAGAAAAGGAGTATATCATACTGTTATCTTTGCCTCATGTTGACCACACATATGACGCGTTAATGTTTGCGTTGAAATACACACACAGCTACGGACAGAACCGTGCGTACGGGCGAATATGAACATTGAGGTGCTACTGGACTTTTGTCTCTTGACTGTACATTACTTTAGTTCATTTAATTTCGTTCATTCTTTCACCACCTCACTATTTTTTTTGTCAATAACTATATTACCCTTCAACTGTCAAGTTACTGAATTAAATTAAAAGTCAATAGGTATCTATAATGTACCGACATAGGCCTGTTACAATTTTATTGTAGGTAGGTATAAATGATATAAATTCATAGATTATTTAATTATTATAATTTGTTGTAATTTGTTGAATTTTATTGTAATATGTTAAATTTAATTAGAATAAAATTAGCTACTTACGTTATCATCCGTATTTGCGTAGAGGTACTAATATAATTATGTATTTAGATCAGATCATATCAGATGATGATGAAGTCGTAAAACAATTTAAATTAACCAATACCTGCGGTCAGTTAAAATCACATAACAGTTACGTGAAGGTTATACACTCAACCTTCACTCAAAAAAAATAGTCAAAAACTACTTTGACTATTTTTTTAAGCACAGAACTTGCGGAAAGCGGTACCTAGTTGCATAAGCAGTTAACATTTTATCAACATGACGGAACATTTCTATACCACATTGATGGTAATGCCGACTGAAGGGCTATGCGTCATCGAGCGCAGCACTGCGCAATGATAATAAGACTCAGTCAAACACGTACCCTCACGTTTTCTGTGTGGCCACTCCATTCCGGACATGATGTCATCGTCCACACTTGCGTAGAGGCGGCATGTACTGACACGGTGCCCGCTTCGACTATGGCTATAGCACACAGTTAATCGTGGATACGTGTACAGACAACGATTTACAGCACAAAGTGCCAGTCCTCCCGTGTATTACCAATCTATGGAACAATAAAGAGTACGCGCGAAGGCATATAAATGAGCGGTGGCGTATGCAAGGGACGCCGCGCGTGCCATTAGTAAGCCCCGCTCGGTTCGGAGTAATTGACCGACGGGCTAATTTCATTCTAGGCGCATTGGACGCTTCCTCTTTCCTTTTTCCTATCGGTCAGCGGCGGCCACGAGGCGAGTTGTGATTGACATCAATGTACTTATTCAACTTAATTAAAAATAGTCGACTCACCCCTCTGTGGATACTCAATTATTTCATACTCTTATATAATATGAAATATTTATTCCCCGCATTTTCAAGTTCCTCTCATAGATTTGGGAATTAGGTAGGTCACAGTAGTTTCTTAAATAACACTAGGCTCCTACACCTACATACGGGTTGAAAACTTTCTTGTTTTTCTTCATGTAACGGATGATCCTTCATTCTTGTTGTCATATTTTCATTGATTAATATAAAATTATGTTCTCTACTCTTTCCGGAGTCCCGAAATTCAAAAACCCCAAAATACTAATATTTGTCATGATTGAGTGAAAAGTAAACGCAATAATAGCACTTCACTGGTTCTTGTATGTGTAGGTCAAAAATTATCATATGATTTTGGTAATATAACGTAAGTGATATAATTCCTACTTTTTCATACCTTTGTCTACCTTAAAATCCCCGATGACTGCCAAAAATACTCCAAATATTGAGGCGTAAGAGTCAATTTAAATGGCAAGAGCAGTAAATAAATCATGTCAGTGCTAATAGGTACTTGCTCAATAATCCAGCTTGTAGTCGATTACGTATACCTGCATACGATTTGCGGTTCCTTGGACGATATAACGAGCTAGTGGTGGTACACGTTGCAGTCAGTTTGTTGTATTGGTCATGTATCGGTCTTGCTTGTCCACGCTAAGTGTACATATGTAGCGTGTTAAACCCAAGTGTTTCGATTATAGATGATATAGAACGCATCGTATTAAGGGAAGTCTATATTTAGGAGAATATTTTTACTGAGTATTGATGAGTACTTACTTAATTATTATTTCCGATGTAATTCTAAGTAAACCGGTAGGCTTATAATTCCTTCAGTAACTATAGTAGGTAATTGTATTATATTTCATTGGAAAGGCAAAGTTATTTCTACATTAGGTTTTGATTAAAAAATAAATTTAAAATTTAAGTTCTTCAAAGATTAGATTACCTACACCCAATGTAGATAGGTACCTAAGCAATTAATATCTATCGATTTTGGAAATTTCCTGTGGCTTATAAAATTTTCCTGCCGACTTGGTATTCTCGTACGACAGATGACGTTGAGATCCTTATACCTTATGTAAGCTCCACGAAGGCTGGTTCAAGGATGGTCATACCAAATTGACTAAACTTTAACAGAGACTATGATATTTTAATTTGTTACGGTGTTTCTTCCAATGCTCGTCAGTTTAAAAAAAAAAACATCTCACAAATCGAACTCAACAGTTCTTATAATATAGATAAAGTAAAATAAATGCGATAATTTTGAATCGAAAAGGAGACTCCTGAGTGCAGCGCTCGACTATTCGCAGTGTCTATCATCGCGAAATCCTTACATACAACATGTAAGGATTTACTGACATCTACATCAAATACACATAGCAAGGAGACTAAAGAAAAGATGAATGAATTGTGTGAAAGACGATATTATTATAGGACTTAAGAACTAATGGGTAAATAATCAAACGCTACTTAATTTTAAGAACGCTGTAAAGTCTCGTGCTATCCCTATCACCTTAATTCAAATCAAACTGACTGTGAAAGCACGACACTTTACGGCGTCGTAACTGAGTAGTTTTTCGATATTTGGCCGTAATGGACGAGATAACGGCTGATAAAGACGTATGGAATAAAAATTTAATTAAAAATTTTAAGAAACCTCCAACACAAGAGTCTCTAAAAAGGGAAAATATTGGTATATAAATATTGTCCCTTTAAATTTAATATGGCTAAGTATTATATTTTAGTCAAGGTCTAATCTGAAGAGGTGATGATCTTCAACGGCTGAGCAGATTACTTGAAATATAGCCAAGAACTCTTCATTAACGCACTTTTCAAAAAAAAAAATATCAACGTCGGTTCACCCGATCAGGCGCTACGATGCAACAGACAGACACACAGATATACAAACACACACACACACACACAACAGATACATACTACAAAGAACAATGGCGAACTCCCTTACATTTCTTTTGTCAAGAGTTTTCTGCTGCGTCTCCACATGAAAAATATGTAAAAATATAGAGTTTGCATTTCGGAACAATTCTTATTTCAGTTTCAATATTATTGGAACTCGGAAATTAAAGATACTCCAGGTTAAAGTATCAAAGGCTATGTTTTGTCACACATTAAAACAAGTATTTACCTATGCGTTACGTAAAAAAAACTGCAACCTTCGTGAATACAGCTATTAGAAGCTATTATTTAATTATCACGTATAAAAAATACATACTACGCAGATGGATTATTATTATTTTATAATGATTATGATTATTATATTTATAGATATTGATGATTATGATAAAAGGCACATAGCTCCGTCAATGAACATTTACTGTATCTTACTTCTTTCTATTGATTTGAAGTCCAATACTACACAGAGCGACACCCATTTAGCCAATAGGCAGTTAGCTGAACTATCAATCCAATCTGCTAGCTAGCTGCTAGCTGAACTATGAGTCCCAATATAAGATACCTATAATTAATTAAAGTGCGTTTGGGCTTCGAGACCCCAAGGGCATTAGATTTTGCACTGTGTCTGATATATTAAAATAACATCATACCTTCGCATTTTGACGAAAATGTCAGCCATTTGTTAGAACGAACGCCAGAAACCAATTTAGATTTTAATGCACACAGAGTGAATTCGAATTCATAAATTGAAATTGGCATTACACGGTAGTTCACCTACGACTATGTTATTTCACTTAACGAAGATGTCCTATGAAATTAATTTCCACGTTCTCACTCAATAAAAACCTCATAACGGTACTAAATGGAAACAGTATACTTAATTATACATACCTATCTAAACAAAATGGAAGAATTAATTAAAGAAACATCACTTTACCGTTAAAAGAAAATTTTCCTTGATTACTCAGAACACACAGTTTTTGTACGTTGTTAGTATTTTAATGAAAGCTTATATAAATAAAGTATGTAAGTTGATTAAAGTTTTAATGCAAAATTGAGACGGACAAACAATCATAAATTGAATTCAATGTACAAAATGACCTGTATTTCGTTGTCAAACGAAGTGTTTTATATTAAATCTATTGTTATGAGGAGATACATCATATTTATTTATAAAACATAAACTGACACTCCAAAATTAAAGCATAGTTAGTTACCTACTGAGCGTCACAGTAGAGTTTACGAAATATAATGTAGATAAAATAATTCCTGATAAACTGCAATATGACCAGCAATATATGTATATTATTCACAGATCATGAAGTTGTTATATTACGCAACCAAAATTGGTGGAATTGTTGCGAAACAATGCCTGCCCACCGTATAAAATTCAATGTTCTCATCGATATTAATAATATGTCAGTAATAAAATAAGACGTGACCTCTGATAGCAAGTGAACCGTGGGCACGACACTTAATTTTCACTAGTTTATACGTTCTACATAAGACGTCTTGTGAGGTCCAGTGCTACTATCTGGCCGTCAGTGGCGCCACCGCACAACGTAGCGACAAACGAGGAACATCTTAAGGCACGGACAGACTGCATCTTCTGTGCAAAATCTTTAAATTCCGTAACCAGGTTTCAGGAACTAAATAAATCTCTTACATGTGGGTTCACCTCCTTCTGTCTTAATTAATTTCATATTATCCCCCCATAGTCCTCCCCTCCGACTTCAATTAAATTGTTCATTTTGATTAAGTGTTAACGTTCTGATAAAGTTAAATGAACAAAAGCGTTTAATGAAATTCTCGACACGAGCTTGGAAAATGTTATTTTTAAATGTCTTTTATATTGGTTATTGTACAGTGGAAATTTATGGTCTGTGAAAAACGGGGTCCAGATCTAAGTCAACGTAACTGTTCTACCAGAAAGTTCCTAGCTACATTTCTGTACCTCATACCCCGTAAATCTTTTACAATGACATAACATGGCCAGGCTGATTTGAGTATTCAAATGTGGACATCAAGTACCCTCTCGTGTATCACCCAGCTTGCATAATACATCATCCATTGGAATGTCCAATTAGACATGTGTGATCTATCCGCGCCTTTACACTTCCATGTAGGTAAATGTTCAACAGTTGATTGACGTCTGATAAATAGCATGTGTTGACATCTTCCTAGTGAGAGTTGAACATTGATAAGTCTTTGGGAGGTCGTAAACAAATTTACAACAACAAAATAAACATAATAATTTATCGGCTCGATAAAATACAATACAGTGTGGTATTTGTCTAATACAAATCAACATACCGCATATCATTTAATGTGATCCCTTAATTGTTATTCTTCGCGATTGGATATCAGTACCATTAATTATAGTCGGTATTTATGCATACAAACTTTTTCTCTAAATAGTATCTTAATTTAGTGCTTAACATTACACGTAATCAATATATTTTAAATGTCACGGTTGTTGTTTTATCGGTTTTTAGAATATATAGTAAGTAGGTACCTACATATAACAAAAGCACCAAGTTATATTAACTCATTTAGGTATTTCTAGAAGCATAAATCTTATCAAATATATTTAATGTTATATTAATAATATATTATATCAAAGTCCTTGTAGAAATTGCTATGAATTGTTTTCTATAATATAACTTCGATAAACATAATATATTCATTGTTCACCAGATCACTCCATGACGATTAATAATAATATTTTCTTATCAAAAAAATAATTCTTTATAATTATTATAAGAAAACTAAGAAAGTGATCTGGATCTCTCGCATAACTTTTCATTGAAATGAAATGATATTTATTTCTGTAAATAGATCTCTCAAGGATACTTTTACATGTCTTTTTTTTAAGTACTAGATGGTGTCGGCATTTCCTTACTGACGACCTCTGAGAAGAAACACCGACACAAACTCAGACAATCATGGTCTCTTTTGAAGTCCAGACATAATAGTATAAGAATATGTGAGTGATACAATGCAGGGCAGTATCTGAAATGACCTTTTGAAGAAAGATCCATAGCGGCTTTGAGTAGACCAGTCCCATCCGACGGCACGCATGCATCAGGCATTGTGTAGCTCGACCATATTATAGGGAGCTCAACAATCTGTCACACGACGATACCAGATCGGCGGAACATTTGCGTAGGCCACATAAAAAAAATCTCGTAGCCACCAGACAGTTAAAAGACGTAGTATATCTAGCCTATATCGTACTCACATCTACGTAAAATCCTTTTAACATTAATATCATTATTTAACATTATTATAGGAATCGCGTATCTGGGATACAAGCTGTCAGGTATTGCGACTAACGTAGATTATTTATTATTAAAAGGCACACCAACAACTCATTTATAATTTTTAATTTTTTTACAAAAAGGTTATTATAAGTTCGTTATGTTATCCTACCAGTTACTGATATGCACAGCTTTTACAGAATGATCATAACTGAATTCGATTATTTTTTTATTAAAATAAATTATTTTTGAATTATAGCACATAATTGTGGATACAAATTTATTTAACTAAATTATTCACAATATCATCAGTCATTAAACAGATATAAATAGTTAATTAATCGATCGATATAGAGTAGTAGTAGCTATATCACAGTACCTATGCCTGGTGCTCTATTGAGATATGCGTTATTATATTATTATTGAAACCTCCTCTTCCTCTTAGCCTCTTGCCAACTAGGTTGGGGTTAGCTTCCAGTCTTACCATATGCAGCTGAATAACAGTATTTTAAACGAAGCGACTGCCATCAGACCTCAGCAACTCAATTTCTGAGCAATGACGATTTTCCAAGGTTACACTAAGTTGTCATGCTTTTTAGGCTTCTAAACTAACGATTGTCAGAGGTGTTCGTATGATAACCATGGATCGATGGCTTTACGAGCTCTCCGTGTGAGAGGGGAGGTGTCTCGGTGTGTCAATCATCGACAAACTGACCGCGACAGGCGCACCTAGCGGATCGGTAGTTATCACTACGAGCAGCTACTAAACTAATCTCCGATCTAAACTAAAACAGTAAAAATATCATAAATACATTAACGATTCGTATTTGTTTCTTGTTCAAATTTTTATATTGTAAAATTTATAAAGTTGATTGATCACATTAATGTCTAGATAATGATGCGAATGTAGTGGGAAATATCTATAGAAATAAGTTTTTGTGATCCTTGTAAATTAAAACAAAGGCCCAATAAATTAGATAATAAACTTAATTCATTGTCTATGGACTTAAAGTAAATTTAACCCGAGATGAAGACGGCTAGCAGCACTTTGTACAGCGAATGTAATCTTCTTGCTTGACTATAAAATCATTTATTTTTAGAGAAATCATTCTAAACCATCCATTTACAGAAACTTTAAATTTTTACACTTGTGACAAGGCTAATTTGGAAAATCATACAATCCACCCATTTAGAACTGCCTATAAGCTTATAAGTATGTACCTATATACCAAATTAACCTTCCCTGATATGCCAAAATGTAATTAAAATAACATTCTTGAGTGTTTCTGACCGGAACTGGAACGACTAGGCATACCTTTTTAAAAATTATGTAGGACTACAGTTATTTCTGGTTTTCGAGTTTTTACCTAATTAATAAGTTAATTTATGTTATTAAAGTAGTTAAGAATAATGCGGTCGATTGCCAAATTTGCATATGAAACATAGCTATATACAAATATAGCTATGTTTCATATGCAAATTTACACAATTTACAAGTACAGACAATGTGTCTAGGGTCAACTATGTTTTAGAGTATCACCGCAATTGAGGATTATTATTTTTAACCCCCAACGAAAAAGAGAGGTGTTATAAGTTTGTAGTCTGTCTGTTGCATCGAAGAAACTGATAGGGTGAACCGATTTTGGTCATTTTTTTTGTGTTTGAAAGGTGTGTTAATCGAGAGTATTCTTAGCTATGTTTCAAAAAATTACTCAGGCCTTTGAAGATCATTACCTCTTTTCTTGGTGAAGAGATATAAACAACAGGTCTGATCGATTCGAAATTTGAAATCCTGTCATTTGTCAAAGATATTACAAAATCCTGCAGCATACCCAACCCGTTAGGAGAACTCCTCAAGGGTACACCCCTGAAAAGTTCTTCTAACTATTTGAGCCCAAAACAACGTAGATACCGTGTACGGTGTCTACGTTGTTTCGGGCTCAAATGATGCATTTTGACGAGCCCATGAGCGGTCCCCCGACACAACGACGTTAGTATTATAATATTCTCAATACTCAATTCGTTTATTGCACTCCGCAATGTTAACAGGAGTTAAAATCATCTTCTACATAAGTATATTAAACTTAAAGAGGCACTATTTAGATATTTTTTCCTTTTTCGGGGGTTTCTATAAATTTTTAATTTAATTTTACAACTAAATTATTATTTTTTTATTCTTATTAGTAAATCTATCTGAAAAAGATTTTTTTAATTTGATTAAAAATTGAAAATCAACTGTTAATCAGGATTCCTTTTGAAGTATGTAATAGTGTTTTTTCACAAAACCATTACAATTTCTGCCTCGGAACTAAAAAAGAATTGGTCGGTCGGAAAGAATCGGTACATCCAATAAATACTACTCGACGGAATCGTACCATGATCGTGATGATGTTTGCTACGAGGTTCCACAGCTCTTCATCAGGCTATCAGCTTCCTGATACGCGACCAAACCATACGAAATCGTTTAGGTGAAGTGGGTCTGCGTTCCCGAAGGCCGCTGAGAGTTCCACCTATAGCACCCCGCAACCGTAGGGCCCGTTTACAACGATTGTAAACGGGCCAGTTTGTATATAATAGTAAACTCGGAAAGGCTCTTGTAGCATTTATGAAGACTGACATATATGTCAGTACTCTACAAATGTGATGGAGTACAATCTGTCAAGATTTGAAGAAGGAGTCAATTCTGTGGTGACGGTAGATTCCTGTTCAGCCTTACAGAAATAGTTAGGTACTATTATCGATTCCATCTGTACCTTCAAGTCTGTTACCATCAACAATTTGAATAAACAAAACAACTCAACGCCTCAAGCGCATTGATGGTATTTCTTTCAATTCATCATTCAGCAATGTGTACAACAAATTACGTTCAATATCTTGTTGTGGCAGATTTACTGGCACTCTCTTTGATTTTAATTGCATATGCGCACGACAGTATTATTGTTATTATTGTAAAATTAATTAAAACAGCTTTGTATAACTGTATCGCATACATTAATACTTTATCAACTACGCAAACGGCAGGGTCAAGACACAAGTTTAACAGAAAAATAATTTGCCACAGATAAACAAGACAATTTATGCTTTGTTTTTGTAAAGTTTCGTCTCGACACAAGAAAAAATTGAAATGATGGAAAGATTTAAAACAATAATGACACTCATTCATTAAACTGCAATGTTCTTCAATAAACATAATTCAGTTATTGAACATGGATAATTTCTTAACATCAAAACACGTTTTATAAAGTGAATAAAAAAACAACTGATTACCGATAAGTAAATCCCTATATATTTCACGAAATAATACATCTATGTAATTTTGTTTAATAATCTATTCATGTATGTTATACATATAATATTATATAGATAGGTACTTCACGTAAAATTTTACAGGAAATGATACAGGTAATTTGAGCCTTTAAAAAAAGCAATTTAAAACGTTACCCCTTGTTACAAAAACAAAGATGGCGCAACCGAAGTACCGGTGGTGAGTTAACGCTTCGATTGTCACGTGACATGCACCGCCCAACCTGTAGATAACACGCCCTTTATACCACCTTAGTTAACGATTGGCCCTCATTACAACCACCGCCGAAAATATTCAGTAGGTAACCACATACACCGGATTGTAACAGTCCTGCCTTGCGATTAATGCGATCATATACGGCTTAGGCTGTAAAGCGGCTACCCCTAGCCGCAGTTGTTTCTATTAGGGGTTTTTGTGCATGAAGCTGACCAATTAGTCGTCGGATAGCATGTTCGGGTGGCAGCTATCGGGTACCATGGACGCGTGCGGTTCGCCGTAATAGCGCGTTGCCGGCTCGTAATGTGTTTTTGGCGTGCCGCGCCCCCAGCGACCCTATCTACCCACCAATATTTAGGACCTGTATCGTACCTTTTAAAACTTCGTCCATAACCCGAGATTGGCCGTTGCGTGCGCCCATTTCTATATTACGACGACGAATAATTAGCTTTATCAGATAGCATTTTTACGAACACAATAATTTACTAGTAGCATGAAAGGCAAAGTTTGTGTTGAAAACGATCATTCTTTTTGAATTATTGTATGTTTATCATTATTTAGGTATGTCGATTTGTAGTGTCCAAAATATGCAATCCTAAGTCAAACTCAAGTTCAAATGCAAAGTTAGGTAATATGAAATATTTTCGAATGACATAAGAAATACGATATAGCGACATAGGATACATTCCCAAATGCGTTTTTAGTTTTACACAAAAAAAACTGTCACCGTGTATTAAATTTGTCTTTTAAATTTCATAGTTGGTGGATTACAATGTTGACGAAATCTGTGAAGCGTAAGAAAAAGGTGTACCTACATCTATTAATTCAAAATATGGCACCGTGTAATTTTATATGGGTACGGGAGTTGTCATTGGTAAATTCAAACTGTAAGAGAAACACAATATCTTGTAAACTTGTCTCTAAGCTACGTCATATTATTTGGGGCGGTATGATCAGTCACACAAAAATTCTGTTGGTGTAGTATTACGTCGCTTTACATATGGTAGTAAAATTACCAAAAAAAAGAAGTAGGCAGGAAACATTTGTTTTTTTTATTAGAGAACAACCAACAAGAGATGTTTGCAAACATTCATAAAGGTCTTCGATCGTAATGTATCTATAAGATTTATATTTTTTAATTATCTTAATAGACATGTTTTTTACACCTAGATGGAGCTTAGGAACGATCATAGTAGAAAATATTTAAAAAATTGCAAGACAGAGCTTTGTCTGAAAAGGATTTTTAATAAAAATACACGTAGCATCATTGAGTGGATCCGTCCAACTTTATCTTATAATTAATAAGATAAAAATCTGTAAAAAGTAAGAACTATACTTTCTTACATAGTTCCGAATACAGTAAATTGCATTATTTAAAAAATCAAGTAAGACAAACCTAGTTCTTGTAGCCTACTGTATTAATTTTGGGATATATAAGTTGACTTTTGAATTCCTAGGTACAGCAATAATAGTTCACTCCACACGAATGTATTTAAAAAAACAATCACTAATACGCTTAAATAGCATACTGACGAAATCATGGGTTCATTATATATTTACACTGCGTCTGACACCGTTTGTCCATTATAATAGATTGTCAGCTATAATGAACAATTGAACGAGAGAATGACACGAGCCGCAATGGCGTCCTACCAAAGCGGTAACCATTACACCTGTATTAATATTTAAGGGAATTCGCTATCTGTGAACCACTAATATAAAATCATAATTTGATTGCAATTTTTCCAATAATGTTCATCGTGCTGTTCAATTTGCCGAACCATCTGAACGATCGCAACGTTTGCATTTGCTAATAACATGTGCAATTTAGCCCAATAATGTAAATTGATTTGAACAGTTTAGGTGAACCACATCACCGGCAAATCAGTACGCCGGCTCCGTATTATCCCGACATCCATTAGCATTAGCAATTACGCGTCCATGTTAACATACTTATTTAAATATTAAATACTTAAACAATACACTTCACACGCGCGAATATATGAGAAACTCATTCCATAATGTGTAATGGGAGAGCAAACTCTACGCAATCCTTGCACTTACATAATAATCACGCTATCGCAAAAATCTCTATTTGCGGTGTTGTTGCTAACAGTAGGTAAGGTGTTTTACGTAAACGGTCTAATTAAACAAGACAGAAACATGTGCAATGAAATTTTAGATCAGCAAGTACATTCGAGCTGGTGTTAGCGCGCCGGATAGCGACTAGCATTGCCCTTTTAACGCGATGTCTAGGCGCCGTCCGCCGAACGCAGCATTCTTATTTTTACTTTATTTTTATAAAATGTTACATATTTAATAATGTCTTGCGTGCCGGTAACATTATACGATGGTAAGCTTAGGCAGAATATTCTTCTCATAGTCAATAATGCATGCAATTTAGTTGATAGTACAACAAAGTAGATATTCATTAAAAACAAAACGTAGAGTAATAATAAGTAGTTAATTTAAGAAATTAATTGCCTCAGGCCCTACTTTGCGTAAAGTCCTGCTTTATCACGGACTTTGCTCTTGCGGGCCTTATGGCTACTTAGTCCATTGTTCTTCCGCCACTTCATTAATATTATCTGCCCATCAGAATGATCACTTTCTCATTCAGCTGTATGAAATGATCAACCGCAGTGCTTATCCGCTTCGGAAAAGCTTTTGTCGAAGCCAAAGATTTCATTTGTGAAAGAAAATAGGAAAATCTTAAAGCTTAGTTTTAATTTATTAAAACTGATTATAATATTGGTAAACTTGAAATTAAAGCACCTATTTTTGACCGATTTTGATGCACTTAACCGTCTTCAAAATATAGGTAGATATTATTTATGGAGACGCAACTTTCATTGAGCCATACGGTTATCAAATAAAATTTGCAAAACTGTTTTGATCGTCAGATGTACTGCGTTAGGTCAAGTCGCACGAACATCTGACAAAATGTTTAAACCACTGTACCAGAAAAGCTAGACTGGTCTAGCTCTAATAGGCTAAAATTCTAAGGCAGTCGCGATCAAAAGGAAATGAAACATTCTCTCGTACAATATATTAGTAATCTTATGAGCAATAAGTATTTTGTTGTGGCAACCAGCTATTTACATCTCCTTCTCTCTTGTTTCTCTACAATCCATTAAGTTTTACGGTTTTCTCACTGAAAGTCACAAAAAGCACGCCTGCTTCTGATAAAATATAACGTATTAATTTATTTAATGAAAATAACCATTTAACGAAAAAAAATGTTAATTCAGAAGATTTGCAATGATATTAAGATAAGATCGGTATTATGCTTTACAATATCATAGCAAATCAACCCCGTCAAATATTCCAAACAAACGTTTGGGGCCATTGCGGCTCATTCTTTCACCTTTATTTCATTATTATGACTCCCAATTCACACCCGCCCCGGACCGCCCGCTTTTATGGTGACCTGCCGTTCTCCTGCATAATCTATTGCCGATTCAAGAGGTGTTAGTTGTTTCACTAGAAAATAAAATTTATCATTTTTATGCATCTATCATGATTTGGTTTGCAGCAAACTATGATAGTAGGAAAACTCCTTAATAACTTGATTTTGAATAGGTACCAGTTAAAAGTTATTGAAATAACCGCAACACCGACGGATTACTTTAATAACAACGACAGTCTGTACGAGCAATAATTTTGTGTTTATCTCATTTTTATGAGTTTAAGTAGAAGCATGAGGTGGCCTGAGAGATAGGGATTTAATTGAAGGCGAGGTGTCGGTGTGGGAGGGGTGGTACCGCAACCACCCGCCGACCGGGGCGCAAACACGCCGCGGGGGTAGCAAAATAATAAAAAAATGAACCTCGCAGACCGATCCCCCGCGAGCTCGGATGCTGTGAAAGTGGCACGCCGTGGATAAATGAAGCTTTTTTGTTTGTAAAATACGCCTAAGCTTAACGTCGCTCCACTTTCGTATTGTCCCTCCAATTCTATGGATGTTAGTTACTTCATAGCCCAGTTCTTCGCGGGTGTCATTAAGTTTCTGTCGCCAGTATGAGTTCTCATTCGTTTCTCTCCTGAAATTACTATGGATTAAGTTCACACAAGATGATATTTGACATTACAATTTTACACGTCTTGTTAATCGCGATCAGTGCGCATTAATAAAAACAGAAACAAAATAAAGGGATTTTCTATCATATTTATTTACGAGAATCTCGTTCAATGGGGATCGAGGAGAATTAAGTCAACAACGAACTTAACAATAGAGTTAGCCAGTTCATTTGAGGAAAGGGATATATAAATCGTAACCATATATGATGCGCTAAAGGTTCACAATCGATTGCAAGACACAAATACAAGGGGCGCTGCCCGTCACTTCTGCGATTTAAGTGACAGTTTTATTAATTTCTCACTACTCATCCCTATTTTCCACCCCACTCAGTTTCCGACAACGTTGCAGAGCAGCATATGGTGTCGGCAATGTTTGCACCACGCGTTCTATCAGCGAATGAAAAATTGTACGACCATTCTCACATGTTATTCACTGTGTCAATTTCCTACCTACTTACAAACAAAATAATCTGTATTCAAGGAAGTAAAAGACGAAAAATCTAACAAAACACCACCTTAACAGCAATGTTATCTGACATCTTTTCAATATCCTAAAGTATACGTTGTTATTATTAAGTTGATATAGGTATACAATATTTATAAACACGCGACACACGTTAAGAATTAACTTAAATAGAATTTAAATACGGCATCGTAATAAAGTTAGTACAATTCAAATAATGGCGAATGGTCCACCAACAAATGCGTACCAAGCTGTGTCTGAGATAAGCTGCAGCTTAAGGCTGGCACAGCAGTCGATGGCTTATCTCGATTTCAATTATTATGCTGGCGCTTTCATTGGCTCGGTGTGGCGATCACGGAGCGGACGGGAGGGCGCGCGATAGGGATTGGAGCGGTCTCGATTCACGTTATCTGAAATCTCGCCCAAATCGGACTTTGCCATTATACGCTTGATTATGTTCTAAAATTTGAGCACTGTTACAGTAGCATAACAATATACCCTATAAACATTTAATTTTGATGAATTAATATTATGCTAACAGTATAATAACGTTTATTTTCTTTGATAGGTATGGAATGGACCTAAATGGCGCAAGAAGAAAAAATGCTACCAGAGAAACTACGAGCACTTTAAAAGCATGGCTAAATGAGCACAAGAAGAATCCTTATCCAACGAAGGGCGAGAAAATAATGTTGGCTATTATTACCAAGATGACGCTGACTCAAGTGTCGACGTGGTTCGCGAACGCACGCCGTCGCCTCAAGAAAGAGAACAAGATGACCTGGGAACCGAGGAACAGGGTCGATGATGATGACAATAATAATGACGATGATGACCATAAAAGTAACGATGGAAAAGATGGACTAGGTATGTACCTTACTTAGTATATTAAATTATTTTACCAAGTGTTTTGCTTAGGTACTGAATTGAATGAACGCTATGTGTAGCAGCAACTTGAAAAATAATGATTTTCTCTTGTCTAAAAACGGTTTCTCTTTTAGATGGAAAAGATTCGGGAACGGGTTCTAGTGAAGACGGAGATAGACCACAACAAAGATTAGATATGCTCGGTCAAAGAACCGAGTCAGAGTGGTCCGAATCTCGCGCCGACAGCGGACCCGAATCACCTGAGCCTTATGAAAGGCCTATTCATCCGGCCTATCAGCATTTACCATCCCGAGCTCCACCTGGTAGCACTCCAGCTTCCGCTAAGCCGAGAATATGGTCACTAGCAGACATGGCGAGCAAAGAAGGCGAAGCACCGACTCCACCTTCACCGGCGTCTGCGTTTTATCAGTCAGCGGCTGCGGCAGCAGCAGCTCGCCTCGCTCATCCCTACAGCCGACCTGAGCTGTACCGAGGCTTGTATCCACCGACTCACCCGGCGGACGTGGCTCTCCTCGAGTACTCTCGCTCCCTAGCGTTGGCTGCGCCTGCGCCGGCGCCGCCTGCTCCTTCGCCATCCTCATCATCCACCTCGTCGCTGGCTGAACCACCTCCTCCACCCCGCGCCTGACCACAAGCCCCCCGCCCGCCGTTGGCGCATCGACAATAATTTCGATCTCTCCCGATGAGTGCCGCGAGGGTCTACTCAACCTGTAAATAGCGATAGACTAATATAAATATGTATACATACGTATAAATACGTGATAATAATTAATATGCACCGGTAGAGAAGCTTAGATTTGTGATAGTGGACACATGCGAGCGGTGCGCCACCTGCCACCGCCCGCGCCGTGAGGTTGACAACTCGCAAACGACGTCGACGCTGCGCCCGCGCCATCGCACCGCCGCGTCGACCGACCGACAATACTAGGTGCTATACAAGTTGGACCTTGCGACATGTTGCTATAGTTATTATTGGAGGTGGTTTAAACGAAGTGATTTAATTCAAAAATAGGTATTAATATGTGTTAAGTTTCTGATACATAGATAAACAACACTGTTTTAGATTATTATTTGTATGTAGTGTAAATTATTATTTCAAATATTCTACTTATATTTAGTGCCTAATTACGTCCAGTGTTTCTATTGTTTGATAGTTTCTTTAAATATCTAACATTCGAATTTTAATATTTATTGATACGAGGTCAGTAGTATAACGAGTCGTTAATATAAGTTTTTTTTATCTACAATATATCAATAATTTATATCAGATTTGTTGATAATTTCGGAAAATCTGTATAGTTTTTTCTAGTCAGAAGACTATGATTGTCTGTGTTAAACGTTAATGAAATTACTTACCTGTCTCTAATTCATCACCTTTAGTTACTAATAATTTTCCCTTTAGTGGGGCTGGCAAAACACGAGTAGCATACGCTAAAGATAAAACGGAAATGTTGAACTTATTAAACAAGGACTGATATATAATAATCCACTGAATCAGAGAACCTGTTACATTTACTAAGTAGGTATTCTCGAAAAGTTTTTAACCATGTGGGACCAACGAATCGTGAAATGCGGAAGAGAGACGGGCTTCCTGCGAAATTAAAATAATTAGACTCCAAATAAAAGTTGCTCGCTGCTGTAGTACATAATTGTAGAAAATTTATTGTCACAATTAAAATATCTAGCATTACTGTTAACTTTTGTTTGCGTACAGCAGCACATTATAAAAGTTGAACAAACCGTGTTTGTGTTACACACCCATAACTAGGCACCTAATTTCTATTGTGTTTTGTGATGACTTTTCTTATGTAGGTACCTATAACTGTCTGAATTAATTTTATCGTTTTATATATTTTATGCATTTATATGCTTATTTCTGAATATTTAAAAAAAAGTTAGTAACCAATTAAAGTGTAATGATAGCTTTTGACTTTTTCGGTCTATGGGTTATTCCACTGATATGAGCATTGACTGCCACGGTCTCGAATACAAACAAGGCACACAGTCATATCTCGTTTTTCGAAATCACGTAATACATTGTCACTCGCATTTATAAATGGTAGTTTAGACTATAATGCTAAATAACTTTATATGCATTTTGAACATAAATGTGTTTCTGATAAAGCAAATTATAATTTAAATATTCTAATTACCTATACCGTAACGTGTCTTTTTTGTATTTAAGCTCTTCTGCTTAGTTCTTGTTATGTGCTCTGTTTTAGATATAAGCAAGCCGGAACCATGGCGGATTTTTTAGCTATCAATCTGTACATTCAGTACTGAAACTTGCAGCACTATCAAAAATCAGAATGCAACCATGATTTTATGAACGCTCAGATCTGAAAAATTAGTAGTACCAGATATTATGCAGGCTTTGTATATTAAATTAGTAATTGTGTGTTTTTATAAGTGATTGTGATGAGGTCGATGGTAGTTGCGTTGCAAATATATAGCTGGGGAGAGAGCACAGAACCCTCAAGGTGTCGTAGCGACTTTGTAGTCTCGGTTTAGTGCTAACCCAGCACAGAATTTAATATCAAATGCCTTTTGTGGTTGCCAGCCTTACTCACAGTGAATATTTGTTTTATCTAAAACACTTACACAACATTCGTCTTCGTAGCAATTTGTCATACCTAAATAAAAATGGCCTTGTATAATTGTAAACATTAAAATAATGTAAATCCACATCGTCGATTTCTTTCTTAACATTGTATAGATTTTTTTTCAATATTGTAGAGACTGAAAGTCCAAAATTGAGTCTATAGTTTTGTACATACGTCACTGTTGTAAGTATATATTGTAATAATAATGTGAGTATTTAAGAGAGGTAAATGCAATAAATTTTCTGTATTAGAAGTCCTTTTGATGTAAATAAAAATACGGATGGAAGACGTGAATCTTTAAAGTAGTTATATAAACAACGAAAAAATATATATTCGACTAGACGATCTACAAATAACTTAATGGCAATGTATATTTTTCATTAAACAACATTTGCATTTCTGAATTCATATAAATTTACTGTTATATTGTAGTCAGTGTCATTCAGCTTTAGAATCAGAAAATACTAATGTACATTGGTTTAATTAAAAACGAGATAACTGTTGTTAAAATAATTATTACACGTTGTCTAATTTTGTTAGCTAACGTCTTTTACCGTTTCCCCAAAAAGGTGTGTGAATAGATGCAATAAAATTTAATACAGAAATAATTTTGGCTGTTTCAATCATTTCTTGTTCCTCTTATTAATCATTATTTACATTCATCAAGTTTTTGAAGCCAGTATGGATAAATCTCAATAATTACTTCATTATTGAATCACAATCATAATAGGAGTCAGTTTGTGTAGGTAATCGTTTTTTTAAAGAGTACACTTAAGTATCTTATACCGGTACGAAATAAGTAGACTAATATTACTTTATTAGTTAATTTTAACATTGTTTAAAGTTGCCCATAGCTATTTCACCGAAATCCGTTTCAAACGGTCCAGGTAAAACTAACATTTACTTTTATCATTCGATTGTTCTTTGAGGTGACCTACTGACATTTGTGTTCTCACATTCAACATAATAAATTCTACAGACAAGAAAAATGATACAGAATTAGAAACATGCTTTGACAATTAATTATTATAAGCTTATGTGAAATGGTGAGACATTATTAGTGTAATGTCACACCATTTTTACATAAACATAGGAAAATGTGTTAAATTAGGACTAAGTAGATTACCTTCTTAGTATTTGACTAAACGAATTTTATGTGTGATGATGTATGGTATCTGCTGACACTAAAATGTGCTCGGTTATAGATTAAAAATAAGCAATTGTAGAGAGCTATCAGAGATTTACTGAAATTAATTCAATATTAAAGGATAAAAAAATATCATGTGTATTTAAATTGCTCCAGAATTATTCATAAAATGTTTGTCTGTTAAGCATTCCGTTAGCATTAGCCCGAATATCTGCACGAGGGGCTACGGTAGGTGGCCTCATATTAAGTAGGTACTCGAAAATTGATTGACCATTAACACGTTAAGAAAAAGGAGGATTCATGATTGAGATGAAACTTGTTTGGGGACTGGTGTATATTATAGTAAATCAATTATTTATAATAAATCAATTATTAAAAACAATAGGTTTAGTGAAAAATACAAATCGTATTCTGAAAAAAATAATTTAAATCGGCTAATAAAGTTCCAAGATATAAGTATTTAAAGATTTTGGGGATTAAGAGGCGATGCTTTGTCCTTTTCCCACAAAACAAGTGTTAGTATAGGTTTGGTATGACACAGTGTGTTGTGACATCACAATTCTCTATAGTGCGTACTCTGTCTAGCATACAATTAAAACGCCTATAACTTCCTTATTTTTGAACCAATTTTATTTTATTTTTATAGATGGGCTCTATTTATAGTAAACACTTTCATTAAGTCATAAAAAGTTCCATATATATAACCATATTTGCATATTTCCATATACATAAATAACAAGACTTCTATTTAATAGTATTATACTCCTCTAAAAACCATTGTCATCTGAATTACTATATAGGTAAGCCACTACTAGTAAATACGACGCAACATGGTTGTTATTTTATAGCATCTACACAACGGCTACAAATCAGTTCTGGCATTCGTCGGCTCGCTTCGCTCGCTCGGCTCGTGCATCATATGGTCACACTTCTAACCTCACTTAACCTAACCTAACCAATAAATAGTGAAAAACTCTGATAACTAAAAACGTAAAATATGTTGGTGAGTTGAAAAAATCGTGGCTAACTTAGTAAATCAAGACAAGTAGGTAAAAATATTTGTTGTCTTTTACTTGAAGGTTACATTGAAATTGTCTTTATTTAATAAACGTATTAGCTTATTAGAAGGTTTCCTATTTTCGCGTTACTCAAATATAAAATCAGAGGTTTGTTATAAAAAATCTGTGGCTTGACTTATAATTCCCCAAAAAAATCAGTTATATAGCCAAGGGCACAGCCAGTAGCAATATCTATCAGTAACAAATTAATTTCTATTTGGAAAACTTTAATCATAAAGGCGTGATTTACAATTCTTCATTGTCCCAGAGACAAATCGACTGATTAATATTAACATACCACTCGTTTACACAACAGACGCGGCTCACGCGAGTTTGATGTATGAATGTAAAGTCGTGTGAGTGTGTCAAGTACCTATGTGTAGGTATACAAAGTGACAACTTTAGCTGCAGAAAACCGTGACTACGATGTACTACCTATCTCATTATGGTGACTAGGTACCCTTGACCAGTAGTAAATTTACTTAAAGTGTGACTATAAATCAATCAACGATTACCGGGACACTCGTTCGTATAGGTACGGTATAGCTCATCGCGCCATCCGCCCAATTAGACATCAAAGCATTTCAGCAGTAAACACTTTATTATGAAAGTGCACAAATTTTCATGAACGTAATTGGGCCGAAGTCTAACAAAATACGCATAAATCATCGATGTAGAGTGCTTTGATGTGACCGTGTCCGGAGTGACGTCACACCGCCGTCTGATATGTCATACATTCATTATTTGCTCACGTATACTAGATGAAAGGCGACCACAATATAAATAAACAAATCGTGGAACAGCCTATGGCGACGTTGAAAGAACGTCATGACGGAATTATAATGGAATTCAAGAGAACTATGTTCATGCATTCGAATTGTGTTAATAAGTTTCAATTAAGTGTTAACGATTCACTTATCATAAATTTTAATTCGTGTTATCAAGTGTTTATAATAAGGCGTGAAAAGTTAGTGAAATAAAAATAGGTAAATATGCAGGAACTAAGTCTTGTACGTGCCTTGTCAATTCTAACGTCACACCGCTTTAGTGCGATTTAAAAACATAACCTATAGATAAATTAACGTTTTTTGTCACGAGGATTGTAAATTCTTATTTACTACATCAAAAGAAGAATAATCCGTACTTACCAGTGTTATTAAAATTACATTTGATTTCTATTTTAAGTTACTTTGACAAGGCCCATAATCTCGAGGCAGAATACTTATTAGAATGGAAATCCTCATTGAACGGCTTCAATGCGAAAATCTTAAATTCTAGGTAGGTACCGTAATAGAAAAGCCTCGGACTTCGAGACCAATACCTCGTCAAAGCATCCACAGACGCCTGTGAAGTTAGTCAATCTTTACTGGAATATTTCTGTAAAAGTTTAAATTAAATCACACATAGTTAGACACTTTTTATCAAGCTGTGCGAAGTAAAACAAGGGAGATGCGAAATAGCTTCAGGATCTTTCTATACGAAGTTTTATTTCTGATATTTTGTAGAAAGGCCAGCCGCAGTACAGGCGATTGAAAAACGCCAAATATCTTTACAACCATGATTACATTAGCGAATGCTAAACTAATGGACAACAGTATCTATTGATAAATACCATGCAGAACACCATCCTATTGAAAGTAGAATACAACTTAGATTTCTTCCAGAATCTTTACTAGATGAATCTTTATTCTCTTTACTTCCAGAATCTTTAATAGATTCAAAATTGATTTCGTTGACTGTCTCAATAGTTTAGTGGTCCCAAGCGCAACTGCTACGCTAGAGGTTCTGGGTTCAATTCCCACGTCGAGCAAAGTTATTTTGGGTTTCTCTATGTAATTCTCAGTAGTAGCTCGAGTTTGGAATTTGTGCCCGGTTAATGGCAATAGGCTCGCCCCCTATTACATGCATCCTAAACACACCGGCGAACTGTAGGTGTACATTAGTACACCTCTGCCTACCCTTTCGGAGAATACAGGCGTGATAATACTATCACGCCTGTATTCTCCACCGTATGTTCCTTCTGCCGTATGTTATTGACTTGATTTTTCTCTTTGTTAGCCTGGCATAATATGAAACTGACAGAGCGTCATTTGTTTTCAATTGGAAACAAGAATACAATCTTTTGCTAGGTAATACTTAAATCTCTTTGGCTGCAGATGCAATAAGTAAGTTGGAGAAGTTACTCGCCCCAACCGAGGTTGAGTTACGATATTATGACAAACTCACTACTCGCCAGGGGACAAGATATGTTATTTACGTAAGTATTACTACAATACATTATCTTAATTACAATTACCCCCTAGCCCTTTCTACTATCGGACGACTAGAAGCACAAAAAAGCGACATCGATTCATGGTGGACATTCCGAAAACCCTAACGAAACGCTTTAAGTCCACTTTTATAATGCGTACCGCTGAAATGTGGAATGCGCTTCCCGATTGGGTCTTCCCCGACAGATATAATCTGGGTGTCTTCAAATCATGAGTGAATCGGTTTCTTCTAGGCAAGCGCGCTCCATCGTAGATCGTAGTATCGCTTAACATTAGGCGAACTGGCGGTCAAGCGTAAGCCTATCACAAATAAAAAAAATCTAAACAAATTCTACAAAAAGTATAAAAAATAAGTAGGTACTTACAACTGTGTGGCAACTAAACTCAAAAGTTCACAACAACACAAGTTAGCCTGTTTTTTCGGAGATTTCTTTATATAAAGATATCAAACATTCTTCACGAAAAGAGCGATATTTTTTTCCTTACATCACATTAAAGGGTCTAAGTAGGTACCTAATGAATGCCTATCAAATCTTGCATCTCAGGCTTTGATCTCTAGCATCAACTACTATCTGAATACAATAAAAAAATGGAATTGTCCGTATGTATCTACATAATATATTTGCCTATATTGTTGAAGGTGATTCTGAAAACACGTACCAATGTACCAATATTTATAAAAAAATGCATACCCTAGACTAATGTCAAAAATATATTTAATAGATATAGACGGGCTGATAGAACAATTTCTTTATCGCTCAAGCTTTATCTTTACGCAAAACATAGTATCTACTATAAATATAAGTAGTGGTCCCAAGCGTGGCTGCTACGCTAGAGGTCCTGGGTTCGATCCCCAGGTCGAGCAGTGTTATTGAGTTTTCTATGAAATTCTCAGTTGCAGCTCGGAGTCTGGATTTGTGCTCGGTTAATGGCTATAGGCTCGACCCCTATAACATGGGACCTAAACATACCAGGCGAACTGTGGGTGTATATTAAGTACGCCTCTGCCTAACCCTTCGGGGAATACAGGCGTGGAATATAATTTTGACGATGGCTGTCAGTATAACTGGAGCTGGCCGCATGCTGACTGACAGAAACGACAGTCAACGTACGTCAAACTTACAAACTTATGCTACAAACTTATCTGATCCTGCTACTATCTGGGTGCACGTCAGTACATTATTAAAATATAATACTTGATGCCTGCACTCAAGTACCTAAATTATAAAATATTGAATAATTATCTCTGTAACTTTATAACTCTCAATATAAATATGTATACATTATTATAATATTGAATGACTTTGTAACTGACAACTTTGTAACCCTCAAAAATTTAATACCTTGTTTATTAACACTCAAACTCAGATGTTCAATCACCTTCATGGCTGCATGCATACTTGGGTTCGAATGTAGGTAAGTAATCTCCGTACACTGAAAATCATTATAGGTAATACCTATCCACGGCGCCTCAATGGTTATGTTTACGAATACGAACAAGGGTTTTTATTGCATCAGTGACATTGTTTACAGTAAGTCAAGCTAAAGCCACGCAGCTAACTACGAGTACTACTATGGTTTACGTAAAACGAAATCAGACTCAATAAATGGCACATAATATTAACAGCTTTTCGACACTGTATGAAAAGAAATACATGGTATACCGAATTTTTAGCGTTCATTTTAAGACTTAAAGAAGAGTGGCGAAGTCTTATATCGGGCTCTGGCCGACTGCATCATCATGGTTACATCCACGGATCTTCGATCGGTGATACGGGATTCAAACGGCACGTTAGTGACCCGAAAGCGACCTCTAAGTAAAAAAATCAAACATTAAAAATGTTATTTGATCCGGATCCTAGTCTGAATTGTCTTTTATTGGCTTCAAGTTCAATATTATTCTTTTTTGACGGATTCTGTCAGTGCTTGTGTCATTTTGAAGACCATTTTGATACAACAGAAATAGCAGAATTTAGCCCCATGTTTTCTAAATTCAATCATAGGATAATTAACTGAGTCTTCTCAAGGCCAATCAACATTTTTATAGAGTGACTCATGTTGAATTAAGTTCATATTTCAATTACAAACTCTCACACAGCAATCACGCATCATTGTCACCTCAAGATGCTCCCTTTTGTTGAACCTTTACACGACTATATCGCCGTCATTCGGTACGTATAATAAAGCTATCGAATCGATTCATTATGTTAAAAGCAAATTCTAACGTCGCATCGCACTAAGTGACTTGAGGATTTCATTCAAACTCGTGAGAGCGATATATGCTGACCAACAAGAACGTAAGGAAAAAAATACTTATTTTTACAAAGGCGCTCAGAGCAACGTGTTGTGTAAATAGTCCAACATGTTTCTATAACAAAGAAATCTTAATAGTCGATGACGGGCAAAAGTCAACATAACAATCTACGGGTTGATTGCTCATAATTTTATATGCACACTTGGACGTAGGTGCTTGGTAATAAAGCCCACTTCCTCGTGATTTAACTTTAACGTTTACCAAGGCACTCGAAAATTTGTAAGTTATGTTTCTGTTTATAGGATTAGCATAAAACATGGTTATCTATTGCATACCTGGTTACTAAAGCGTTGTTCGAACTTCGCGATACAGTCTCATTGTACAAGGATTATTTCAATGAAATAAGGACTTTACTTACATATATTTACAGCTGTTTTTTAGCATTGAGCATAAGGAGAATCCTTGAGGCAGGAATTCCGATTTCGTAGCGGCGACTGCTATGCCATCTAAAATATTGGACATCTCCATCTTGGTTGGTGTTTTGTTCTTTCTGTGGTCACAAACAATGAGTCGGGATCGTCAAGGGAATGTATGCATACTTTAAAATACGTTAAAACCTTTCTCCCACGTGGATAAGTACAATTTCATGCAGAGAAACGAGTGAGGATGGATAACACGGCATATTCGTACCTTGTTTTGCAGTTTCACCATCAATGTCCTTAAAATCACCAGATTTTTCGGCCTTAACAAAATATATAGATCTCTATACTTAGGCACCTATATTTTTTTATTTCTAATAATTGCTTTAAGTATATTAGGTAGTTATGACTGATATTGATCTTATTAATTCTTTTTAACCCATTGAACGTATTTGAGTCCTTATATTTTATACTTATTAGTTCAATATCGATATCCAGTCTATCCCCCTAAAATGTTAATACAATAGATAAATAAATTAGGAACAAGTCTTCATATTAACATTCAGTATAAAATCGCCTTTTGCTGGTATCTGAATCGTGATCTCTTATGGTTGGCAAAAAATGAATCAACTTTATAAAACATACATTTGATTTTAAGTCTTAACACTACTAATACTCATTCTGTGTTAAATTTCTGATACTTTAATTACACTTTAATCTTTACATTAAGTTGCCTTACCATCTTCAACTTTTGTAGTATAGTTTTTTGTTGATAGGTAATGCAATTAGGCACTACTTTTTTCTAGTTAATTAAATTACATATTGTGAGGCAAGTTTTTGAATGCTATTAGATGAGAGAGATATTGTCTTAAAAATATTAAATTTCATTATTATAAATATTGTCTTCAACCCTAAAGGTGAACTAAGCTCCCACCCAATTCTACGGGGCATCTGAATGATGGCTTGTATTATTTTTTGTAAGCATGCCATGTCATCGGAACGATTGTGGTCGGTTCCCTATGATTTATCGATGTCCATATTACAAATACGACACAACATTATGCGATTCTTTATTTCTTCTTTAAGCCATATTAGTATTCCGCCAACAATCCTGTCCAGCGTTGGTTTTGTCATACCGACTAAATGTTATTTTGTTGGAATTTCAAATAAACAATTGTTGGAATTTTTTCATAGGTTTTATTTACAATATAAATTAATTCGAGACTTCAATCAGCGCTGACCAAAACGGTTGGCATATTTAGAGCGCTCATGAATTAAACTACAGGATTATGTTTTCTGCGATCAAATACAACTTAATTTGTACGCAATAATTAAAACAATTAGAAGATTGTCTGTATGATACCAGTGCCTTTTGTATGCTTATTAGTATGTTTTTGTAGTGCGATGTTACGGTGACACAGACGGTCCAAATCGGAATAGTGTAAATATTAAAGACGGTAGGAGGAGTTGGGGAATCCTCACAAGTGGTCGTGATAAATCTGTTTCAGCACGCATGGCAATTAATTGACTGGTGACACTCCATCGCATTGTTGCGGAGTCTTTATGTGGTCAAGCGGTAATTTTCTGCAGCCCTGCGTTTGTGGCCAACTGTTACTTCATTGCTAAGCTACTTCACAATATAAATATTCGGTAGCATGAGCCAAGTTCAAAGAAAAAGGATGGCGACGCAGCAGTCGTGTGCAATATTACACGAACCATTTTATACTAAGAATTATTTACCTAATAATTTAATAGAAAATAAGATTTCCTTGTTACGTAAGTCTGCCTGGATCATTTGAATAAACTGTATGGAGCACTGCGCTGATAGCTGCGCCACAGTTTTTAACTTTTGCAGTTATCATCGTTTCCAATATAATTTTGTGTACACTTCATCTTTCCAAATAAATTACTATAGCTACTTTTGATCCTTTCACTACTTGAAAACTATTTAACTTACATTTAAGAAATTTGGCACATTTATTAAAACCCCAAAATTTCATAAATGTAGCTGATTATTAATAGGTATATTAACGTTTAAAACCTTGCATTTTTATGAATGACTGACTTAATCACTCACTGACTTATAGATCAAAAACCTATCCTACTTCATCTGGAAGTTCATAAAACCTAGAAACTTGATATTTGGCATCAAGGAACTATTAGGCAAAGGAAAAAATTAAAATTACAAAGAAAAACTGAAACCTGAAAATTATTGATAATTGGTATCAAAAAAGTAATAACAAAGTTAAGTATGAAAGTAGGTGAATATATAATGTTGTTTTTAGCATCCAGCTGGGTAATTGTGTGTATACTTAACAGAACGAAAATTTTTAGAATTGTATTACGAGTATTATCCAAGCATTTTATTAAAACCTAGCGCCTTTTGAAATTATAATAGCAATAACTTTTTCTTTCGCAGGAGAATAGGTTCCATGCTGAAAGGTTGCTTTTATTGTTTTTTATTCCAGATTATCGCGAGCACCCTGTGCTGTCCGGTTGGTGCTTGTGAAAACTATACAGTATAAACGCAGAAAAAAAGACTAATTTTAAAAATCACTTTTGATGAATGTTGAAAAATATTATAACAATTTCTTTAGAAAACGTCATGATATCCCATCAAAAATATAAATGTGAAAATGGGGGCCAAGTTCAATATTAAGAATAGGCGCGATTGTCGACTGGGTGCCAAGTTCTGTAGACAATTCCGCTAAAGATTTGACTTGACTAGTTTTGACCAACAAAGCAAATTATATAACTGACATTGATTTATTATATATATCTAATGCTTAATATGTTAACTTTACGTATATGGAAGCCAAGCTTTGTTAGGCAATCAATTAACGATGTGAGTTGACAAAACCATCCCTACTTCTTAAAAACACGAATCCGTCTCAATTGTGTCATATAATAATTATCTAAACAGAACTCAATTACGACTATCAAGACAGTTACTTATTTTAACATAAAGGAAAATTTTTAAATATTCGCCGGGCACCCATACTTAGTAAAAGAATAGTTGTTTTCTTAATGAGCTAATGCAGGCAGTAAAGAGTTTTATGTCTTTCTTTATAGTTTGCTTGAATTAACTAAGCACTGTAACACATTATTAAAATTTTTACTTCGTTAGTTACATTATGTGCGCCACGAATTTCACGCGTAAATATATGTTAATATATGGGTACCACGATAAACATATACAACAAAAATATAATCTCGTAATTATGCAAAATCTTTAAACGGGTCCGCATACAATCAGGGCGTGAAGTTCAAATTTTCATTTAGCTGCGCACTTTGCGTTATTTGAAAGTGACCCTAAATCCCGCGTCCTCTGTGCAGATAATTCTTAATTTGCATATTAACGAGAAACTTTTGCGTCGGCAATACCGAAAAATTCCGGAGGTCGAGTGTGAACGGACAGGTGGTGCGGCGGACTAATGCCGGAATATTTCTTAAATCCTCCACCGCTTTCGTCGGCGCCGAGTCCACAACGGTATGTTGTTGCCCTTGATAGCTTTCTCGTTTCAGGGAGATTAATTTTAAAGGATTCTCCGGTACCGTATCCTGCGGATTTGAATGTTTTATATCAGTCTTCACCGTGACAAATGAATAATAGCTAACTCATAGAAGATATTTACATTCTATCATCAGGGGTAACACTCGTGAAATATCTTCTCTTATTGGATAATAGAACACGTAGTAGTAGTAAGTAGTCCCTGTAGGCATACGTCACGTGCAGCGTAGGTAGGTTAGTGAATAAGATACTTCGCCTTAAGCATTTAAAATTATATGAGCGGCAAATGCTAGCAGTGTGTGGATGGTAATTACGTGAACAAACAGGGAAACCAAATGATAACTACCACACGATATTAGAAACGGCTCATTAGGTCTTTAAGCTGAGATGACAGCTCTATAAATAGGTAGCAGACAGGCGTCTTCTTAGAGTATATTATTATTTTATTTATTTTTGTATTGTTGGGGCTAAAAGAGAGAATGTTTGTAGTGAAAAGGTGGTGCGATGACAAAACATCTGTTCCGTGTGTGGGAGAGCCTTCGGCGGCTATTCCGACTAAATCGTTTACCGCGTCCGCGACACCCCGTAAAAGAGCTTAATGCGATCGTCGATGACAAATATAATCTTTGCTCTAAAGCGAGTTGACTTGACACTGTTGTTATTCCAAGAAACGGAAAGATTTATTTTTACTCAAAGAGCTAAATATTCAGGTGAAAGATATCTGTGAGGGCGTTGTTTGGCCGACTCGTTAAATCTGTCGACGGAGACGCGTCTTCTGTGTAATAGCGCCAATGATACCAAAAAATCTGCCCGGATTTCATTGCTTTGATATTCAGTATCAAAGAAGGAATAACATTTTATTAATATCTCTTCTAGTGAGCATTAAGATTGTTGCTCGTGTCGGTGAACGTCGGTAATATTCATGCTCAGTTTCTTAACAGAATTTGTTTCTGCATCTTAAAATATGCAATTTTATACCATAATTGAAATTAATACAATATAAATTTCTCATGAATTTTACAATTTATCACTTAAACTCTGCTGTCATTTTATTTTTACTTGTGAAAATGATTATTCGTAAATAGCTGTGTCCCGCGGTGGTTCCCGAGTTCATCTAGTTATTCCCAATCCCACAAATATTTACATTCATATCCTTTGAACCCTGCAAGATATCCTAATAGAATACACCTACTTACTTATACGAAAATTTAAAAACACATTTCCCGTTTAAGCCCCATATACCATTAAAATCGTTGAGCCGTTTCGGAGCCTATTTGAAACAAAATTTAAAACAGATGGCCAAAAATTCTAAAAAAACGACTAATTTCTCATTAGGCATCGTAGATTGGCATTTATTATGAAATCACAAACAGATTAAAGAAAATTATTTCTTAAATTGATTACTATCGATAGATTATAAGAATTCTAATTTTGAGAATTATTCAGGTAAAGTTAATCGATTCAGTTAGACAGATAAATACAGAGTCCTTAACCGTGAAGCTAGCTGGATTTCAAACACGTTAACAGCTGCTGTAACGCAATTAATATGACGACGTTCACTCATTTAGTTGTAGGTACACAAAGAAATCTCTATTTTTATTATAACGATCTTGCTTACATTACTTCCTTATTATCACGTTTTAGACATTATATTTAATATACAGCGCTAATTATGAACGAGTTCTTTATTACACAAAGTGAAGGCCCATTCAGAAAATATCTTAGAGGAGGTTAATCGCCATTGTTATTCTTTTATTTCTCATTTAGGGTTCTCCGGGCGAAGTGTACCTACTTTAAAGAGGGAAATTTATTTTTTAGTTGTTTATGTAGATTGTTATTTTATTTTAATATTCGGTAACGCAAAAAGGAAACATTGACCAGAATATTAAGTGAATAATAAGGTGTTATATTATAAAGGTAAAGCTCTTGGATTTCTGCTCTAGTGGTTTCGGGGTTGATTTCTTTAAGGATAAAAAAATACTTGTTTGATCGTCATGTTGTATTGCATGTTTGAGTAATTTCTGAGGAAAATCTTAATATATAATATAATCTAATCTTTAATTAAATAGGCATAATTAACTTAAGCATAAAAGTGAGCACAATTTGTTATTAAAGAACAAAGCACTAAACTTGCAAATTCCTTAATATTATTCCCCTTAACTCAACAAAAAGCCTTATACAAAATATATCATGTACAAATTTATGATTATAATTATCTGTGTGGAACCCTCACTACACGGAATTACCTATTACTTGACCAGTGCTAACTAATTTAATTAGCATAAATTGTTATGCTGAATAAACGAATTTAGACTTGTATTTTTTTTGTCTCAGTTAAATGACGTGTGAACAACGTCTTGTTAGTTTTTATTTACTATACAAAAGTGTGTCCCTGGGTTAGTACATTTTTCTACTGCAAAACTAAGGAAGTGATGTCATTGTCCTTACATTCCCCGGTAGAATTAGCCGATTAAGTAGGACTTAGATATGAATAATATGAAAAAGATACTCTATATTTTCGTAGGCATATACCTATGCGTTTTGATAGGATCTTTAGGAAGTACCTATATTTTTATTTTATTTAATTGAATTAAATTTTATTATTTGTTTGAAATTGCAAAATCTGCAGGATTTTGCAATACTTATGTATTCTTTTGTCAAATACTTATAGCAAATATTTTTGTTACCTAGGTACTGGAAACTAAAGATAATTAATTCCATATCATTCTAATAAAGTTTATGTATGACCCACAACTGCTCTAACTGAACATGCTATTTACTAACAGTAATGTGTACAGAGTAGATGTATCAAATGCTACTGACGACAAGCTTAATGTATTCCGCCATTGCCTAAACAATACGAGCTTTATTAAAATGCGTATTAAAACATATCTTGGAAAGAAACAAAGGTCGTTCACACCGGTTCGGTTCCTACAAAACGTGGTGTGCGACCGTGACCGTTTGCGTTCCCTCTACCATTTTTAAATTTTTTCGAGTACAAACGTATTCGGACGATAAACAACATTTCTCGGGCGGGCGTTTTAATACATATTTTAATCGCTTAACCGTTTTGAGACATTCATTAAGCTTTAGCGCTTTGACTAAGTAGCTGAAAGACAACACAAAACTAATGTCGTGCCTTTTCAATACATGTTCGTCATAGTCCATCCAAGTCATAGTTTCTCAACCACGGCGGCGACATTAACCGCCTAACGGCTCGTCGCCGTAAAAAAATGTCTCCGTAAGTAGGTAGTTAAGAATCCGCTGTACCATTTATTTACAAGAGTGAATCCGGCTTAGAAAAACTAGCATTCAAAATTATTAATGGTTTGTTTGAATGGTGCGTCACGCGGCTCATTGTTGGCGCGCACTCCGTCCGGATGCGCTCGCTGACACTAATTATTCCCATAGTGCTTGAATGATAGATTGCCCTGGACAAATCACTTCTAGCCTCACTCCCAAACAGTAATAAAAAAGTCGTGTGATTAGTTTTTTTAAGTCGGAGCCCACCGATTGTCAAAGAACGTGGGCTGACTTGTACCGTTTGTCTAAAAAGGTAATATGTTACTGTAAAAGTTGAAATGTCTGCGATGCTATCTTGCATGGACTTCTGTCAGATTGGTAAGCTTAATCCCTTTTAAATTATTCACGTCTAACAGAACTACTAATAATGTTGATATATTAAATTCCATGACTAATGTCTCGTTTATTATTTCCAAAACACTGCACAGCACTGCATTGCACTACAAGACTGTGTATCTATATGTGCGAAGATTCTTAAATTGTTTACCCGTTTACAAATACATTATCACGCTGAAAGTAGAGCACAATTGGCGCAGTGCTTAGCGGTAGAAGGTGAACTTCTCGGAGGTGTATTTGCTATCTCGAATAGCGGCTAATTATGTAGGCACGTCGCATGTATAAACATCTGATTATGCCATAATATGTAGGTACTCGATTTCCGCACTTATCAGGATATGTATGTATGCAGCGGGTAATTTAATTTAATTTTCTGCAAAAGTAAATCAAATTAATTACAGAGACAATGTCTGAGTCTGAAGAAATTTCTTAGGATTTGCCCTGAGTTGATATTCAACGTAATCTGGATGACCTGGCTGCTGATACATAAAAACCCCATTAATAATTTTCCACAAATCTTTTGAGTACCGAATAGATAACAAAATAATAATATTGAAATCAAATTAAAGCAGGTAGGTATTTGAAATTCTTGTAAAGTTAAGAAGCTAACAAAATAATGCCCATTTAAGGTTACCTACATTGGTTTAAATAGATTTCGTGAACGATACCTTAAAGTTGACCTATCAACCTTAAACAAAGTAACGGAGATAACATAACAAATCGCTTCGGTAACTGCGATACTAACTGAAACGATAGCGTCGATCGAGGCGGGGGCCGTACCGCGCCCAATGAAATATTATCTCCTGTGTGACTTACGAGTACTGGCCTCTCGACCAAGCATAATGACATTTTAGTATTACAACATTTTATCTACACGAGACGAAAAGTTCCAAGATAAGTTAAACGCCAACTGGTATATTGTTTCAGAAAGTTGACAGCCGATGTAATTTGTTAATGTCAAGCGGCGTTTGCGGCGGCCGGCGACATAGCGACGTATCTGCGCCCGCGGCCCGACCGATCTGACGTAACCTAAAAATACACGGCGACACCACTTCGCCCCAGCTCCTTGCCTATCTGTCGTACTGATTTAAATAATGAGATTTATCATTTCTGTGTGCACAAACGCATAAAATTATTATCTGGCATCATTCTATTAGTTACATTATTTAGTAAAGCTACCGAATAAAGTAGTGATAATAATTCACCTGTTCGTTTAAAATTCCTTTTGTGTAATACCATTAAAGTTGACAAAAAATCTGAATGACGCATTATTAATAGATGTTTCTGACAAACGTCAAGTTGCGCCCACCTATGGCTTATCCTTAATCTTATACTAGATTTGAGAAATGATGAAGACTATGATAGATTTTCTTGGTTTGGTTAATGCGGATATTTTGCAGGAAAGTAAGTATCATCTATTATACCTAATAGAAGTTATATAAACATGGAACCGAATAATAATTATTATTTGTCGCCTTGTCAAGAGCAAAGGCGTGCCTGTGTGTGCGATGTACAAAACACAGTACCTACATAATATATAAATGTTATATTTAAGTAAATTTATAATAATGTAGATGTTTACTTTTTTATTAAATATGCAAGTTTCTCATGTGTGTGAATAAATCTATATATTTAATAGATATTAAATATATAGATTTATTCTTAATCTTAGTTAAAGATTCAAAAAATAAATTTTAACTTTTTAACCAACTTCAAAAAAGGGGATGTTCTCATTGACACTGTAAGTTTGTTTTGGTATGTTTGTTCTTGACCGTTCGTAAACTGATTTCGATGTTTCAACAAAATAAGAAATATTAAACATTCCTGACATTAAATACATTATTGAAGTTTAAAATTCACGAACTAAATTACCGAAATATCCCAAAACTTTAATTTGTTTTTAATGTGATGATACATTCATCACATTCCATCACCATCATCGTCTTTAGTATTTTTGGCACCCAGTGACGATATCACTGCCGCTGTAAGTTTCCCCGGTAACCTCACTCACTCGGCGAAACACAACGTAAGCGTTGTTTAACGCCGGTTTTCTGTGAGGCCGTGGTATCACTCCGATCGAGCCGGCCGGAGTGATACCTCATCAGGATCTTTTTTCTCAGCGACGCGTGGAGATATCAAGGTGTTTTTTTTAACGTTGATTCATAATAAAATACATGCATTTAAAACTTACACTGAGCATCGCCGATCGGTTCCTCGTATTTATTTATTTTATATTGTTCTAGGGAAATGAGGTACTTAAGTCTACGGTCCCTTGAAGCTGTAAAAAATCGGGCTTCTAAGTTAATGCAATAAAAATGGGCTATTTATGCCGCAGGTATAATTGTACACTCGAAATAAATCAAAACATATATGGTACTTCCTGCTAACCTGGAATCGATCGAAAATTGAGTATTTGTAAGACTTATTTTTAAATGCACATTCAAAAAACTTATCACCCATCAATTTATTTACATCAAATATACTGATTGCACATCAAATTAGCCAGAACGTACGAACGTAATACTCACACATGTAACAAAATGGGACAATATTTTTTGAGCCTCAAAAATCTAACTGATCTCTTTTATATCAGCAGTTTTTAAAATAAATGATGTATTTTTTATATTTAATCTTTATATTAACTATTGCGTCTATATTAGTTGATCTACGGATAAATAAATGAACTGCATTTAAGGTAACATGATAATTATATTCAAACATATTAACATCGGTTAGGCTAGGTTACAACCGTGACCACACAATGCCAGAACCGAATTGTAGTCACTGTACATTTAAAAAAGATTCTTATTAGATATGCGTTAATAAAAAAGATCCGCTTTTCAATTAAGTAATAGCGATGCGTCACGAACTCAAATTGTTGCTAAAATAATAATATTTTGAGGTAACTATTTTGTTGTGCACTCAGTATATTTGATTAGGATTGAGATTTTTTTATACAAAAAAGGAAGATTTTTGATTTACATTTAAATACTACCCAATTTTAATCATATCATATACTAGCTTTTGCCAGCGACTTCGTCCGCGTGGAATAGTTACTTTGTTCCCTAGTTCTTCGCCCGCGGTTGCCCCGTTCCTAAGGCTTGTAGGAAGTAGTAGAAGAAAGAAGTAGGAACGGGGTTCCTAAGGGTTGTAGCGTGATGTTTTATAGCTTGAAACCTTTCTCATGAATTTACTTTTCTCATTTTCCCAACATTTCCCTTCACTGCTCTGCTCCTATTGATCGTAGCGTGATGAAAAGTATACTATAACCTGCCCAGGAGTATGAAGAACAATTGTACCAAGTTTCATTGAAATCCGTCGAGTGGTTTTTGTTTCTATAACGAACATACAGACAGACAGACAGACAGACAGACAGACAGACAAAAATTTTACTGATTGCATTTTTGGCGTCAGTATCCATCACTAATCACTCGCTGATAGTTATTTTGGAAATATATTTCATGTACAGAATTGACCTCTCTACAGATTTATTATAAGTACTAGCTTTTGCCAGCGACTTCGTCCGCGTGGAATAGTTACTTTGTTCCATATGAACTTTCATCCTCTATTTCACCCCTACATTGTAGGTCGAAATTTATCAAAATCCTTTCTTAGGGGATGCCTACATCATAGTAGCTATATGCATGCCAAATTTCAGCCCGATCCCTCCAGTGGTTTGGGCTGTGCGTTGATAGATCACTATGTTAGTCAGTCAGTCACCTAACGTAAGAGTAGACAAATATAATCAGAAAGCTCCGAACTGCTAAGCTATCGGGAGTTACACGTGTTATTGTGATTCAAGTCCTAAAAATGGAGTAAGTTCTCCCGTTTTCCCAAGATTTCCCTTCACTGCTCTGCTCCTATTGATCGTAGCGTGATGAAAAGTATACTATAACCTGCCCAGGAGTATGAAGAACAATTGTACCAAGTTTCGTTGAAATCCGTCGAGTGGTTTTTGTTTCTATAACGAACATACAGACAGACAGACAGACAGACAGACAGACAGACAGACAGACAAAAATTTTACTGATTGCATTTTTGGCGTCAGTATCGATCACTAATCACCCGCTGATAGTTATTTTGGAAATATATTTCATGTACAGAATTGACCTCTCTACAGATTTATTATAAGTATAGATATAGAAGATGAAATATTTTTTGTAAATACAAATTTACATTGACCGAGAGAGAATGACAGAGAGAAATTGGAGAAATGACCGTGACGTACTTACCTACCTATTATCAATGTATGAAGGAGCACTTTTTCAACTACTTACTAAATTTGTCTTTCAATCCGACTTATCTTTTCGTTAGAGCTATTTTAGATGCTTCCAGGGCTTGGGAACTTCAGTAAATATCTACTTAATGATTAATGATTTTAGTAAAAGTAGCAATTTATACGCATACCTCGGTGCGCGAGTCAGACTCTCACTAGTCCAGCTTTTTAAAACTGTATCCTAAAATATGTGATACTTCTTAGTCGTTACTACACTGCTGAAGGTTGTAACTCTGTTTCAGTTTGTGAACTGTATGCCTCTATTACTTACGATCACCGCTTGATGGAGTGTGGAGCTGACGCGTATATCCTGGTGTGATATCGGGTCCGTCCAACGCTTTGGGCTCCAGTCTCTAGGTCTTTTCCTGTAACTACCACGCGTCCCAAGTTATCGGAACTTTTTCGGGCAATGTGCCCAAAGTATTTCACTATTCTTTTCTCTTGAGAAAGTTTTTTAAAACTCCATATAACCTGCAACTGAACCAGTTTTTTTTTATTTCCCCTAAAACAAGTCCTATTACATGCATCTTATGTCATACATACGTTTAAGTAATCGTATTTTCCTAATCCTGTTAGAATTTCCCTAAAGTCTATCTTAGTGGATACTGCTTATATAAGCAGGTACATGACAAAAGATATGTGCTGTCCAAATTACATGTAATTAGTTTCACCCAGTACATTTTCTTATAAAATATATTTAAAGTTTCGTTACATGTACCTAAGTACTGGACATGAAACAAAAACTGTGTACCAGCGACATCTTTGGTATTCCAGACGTCCATAGGCCACGGTAACTGCTTACCATCAGGCGGGCCGTAAGCTTGTTGCCACCTCAGTGGTATAACAATTTTTCTTTCTTTTTTCTTTCAATACTGATTTGGCATTATGGTATAGTAGGTGCCTAATAATGTAACCACAACTCAAATAATTTTATTAAAGCTTAATTTTAATGACTTAATAACTGCCGTTAATTAGGATTAACGACCGCCTCATTAGTCTAGTGGTCCTAGACGCGACTGCTACGCTAGAGGTCCTGAGTTTGATCCCCAGGTCGAGCAAAGTGTTATGTAATGGTTATTAAATGTTAGCCGCGAGTTTTTCTATTAACTTCTCAGTAGCAGCTCGGAGTCTAGATTTGTGCACGGTAATTCTTTTTTATAAATGGCAATAGGCTCGCCCCCTATTACATGGGACCCAAACATACCGGCGATCTGTGGTTGTACTATGGTACGCCTCTGCCTAACCCTTCGGGGAATACAGGCGTGATGGTATGATATGTTACATGTTACGTTGACTAGTATTATCTATACTTATAATAAATCTGTAGAGAGGTCAATTCTGTACATGAAATATATTTCCAAAATAACTATCAGCGGGTGATTAGTGATCGATACTGACGCCAAAAATGCAATCATTAAAATTTTTGTCTGTCTGTCTGTCTGTATGTTCGTTATTCGATTTCAACGAAACTTGGTACAATTGTTCTTCATACTCCTGGGCAGGTTATAGTATACTTTTCATCACGCTACGACCAATAGGAGCGGAGCACAATTAAAAAATGTTGCAAAAACGGGAAAATTATTTGATTATTTTGTTCTGGGAAGTGACATGGGTCGTTGATAAAGCGTGCGTAGCCGCTGGCGCAAGCTAGTTGTTAATAAAAATGAACTCATAATATATATTATTATGTCACAGCGAGTCATATCGTGATTTATTCGTAAAAAGATTATCCTGATCATCCACTAGACCCTAATTCCCGAGGGGCCCGGCCCTGATACCCTGTATCGCGGGTGCTCTCGTTTTCAAATAAGTAAATTAACGTGGAATTGAATTAAGTTTCGTCCCGAGTTGAGATTATGGCGATTTAGTGAGATTATCTGAATGTGTTAAACGTCGCCGTCGGGTTGTAATGGAAGGGCGTGGGTCAGGCCCATTGTTTAATTATAGATAGTGCTTCGGTATAAAAGCCACGAAGCGTGGTCTGGTTTTACTACTCATATTTATGTTTATACGTAAGAAGGTACCGTTTTTATAACTCTATTGTGGACGGTGGTTTAACTTTATAATGCGTAATAATGTCAGGTCATTTAGCAGTGTTTAATTGCTATTTAACTTGTAATTTTGATTTTAACTATTAACTAACATTTTTTGACCGGATTGTAATTTTTGTGGAGTGGTTATTTATTTAACGGTATTTTCGTTTTTATTACAGAACTGTATTTGAATTTCTCATAGGAACATGTTTGAAGAAAATTCACAATTACGCTGCTCTTTTATTGAAAATCAATTAAATTATACCTCCTTTTAACTAAGCGATGTTTTATAGTTTCCATAGGTAGGTACACTAAGAAACACTGAGTAGCCAGCTGGTCAATGTAAATGCAGATTTTATTTGTTGTCTGTTTTTTATTAAGGACAGGAAAATATATAATGTATTAAACAAAACAATTTATCTCATTTTTCATTTTAGATCGGTACCTATCTGTGAATTAGAAATGCAACAAATGTCTGAAGATGTTTGACAATTTCATGAATTTACCAATAAGTTATTAAATGAAATATTTAGTAATCAAAGAATTACTTTAAATGTACATCATTTTTTACCTACACGAAATCAAATTCATTTACTGGCCAGTGTTCGAGGCGAAGCGTAAGTTTTAGGAAGTTTTTTTTTCCCTTTTAACGGGGACCAAGTGTTGGCGTGTTCGAGTCTCGGTAGCTATCGTAAAGCCGCGTAGAGATCGACGCCGATAATTGAAAAAACGTTACGACTGCTGAATCTTAACACCGATTTAAAACTGCGATGGATAAATTAAAAGAATCCAACTCTGGACGATTGTTTTTCTTTCCGATTCTTTGCCTCCGATTTAGCCGATAAGCGTGTTCTGAGCGAACTTTATGTTCCGATTGTACTTGTGTACATTGTGTGTAGGTGGCGATGTGTCGTGTGCTTTAACAGTTCTTTTTAATTTTAATTAAAAACAAAATGTATTACAATTAAAGGACATTCATCGTGGTAGTTTCTTTAGTGTCTCAGCGACTGTACAGGTTCAAGTTCAAGTTCAAATGTTTTGATTTCAAATAAGCTTTTACAAGCGTTTATGAAACGTTATGATTCTAGTTCCACGGTTCCAAAACGTTGATCCTATGGAGAAGAATCCGGCAAGAAACTCAATGGACACTATTTTAAAATAAATGATGTTACAATCTTCACTGGTATAATATTGCGATATCAGGATGTGTGAACATTGGATGTCAAAATTGGACCAAAGGTATATATATATTTCTAGAACTTATATACTTATGATTATAAACTTATTATGAAAACCTCATGTGCTTAATTTCATAATATTTTGTTAAGTATAAATTGATCCGGAGCTCAGTGCTAGTAAATTTGTCTGTCTGATTATTGTTTGATCAACTGGAAAAGTAATCGATTTTATAACTCAGATGCAATGTCAAATGAATTAAGTAACATTCTGAACTGATGTAATTTATTGTGACACCACGACTCTAATATCAATGTGACCTACACTGATATTAGAGTCCTCCATTCAGAAACAATTCCTCCTTACAACTTAACACCCTGAGTAGTTAAAATTGGTATAAGCGTGTTATAAAAGGCGAGGGAGTACGGTCGGAACAATAATTCACAAAAATTGTGAGCAGTTAATGTGCTCCCGGGCCTGAGGGCGACATAATCATCCGCAAAACTAAATTTAATGCTAATAGCACTTTTTAAAATAAAATCTCGGCAGGGTTGGGTGCTTAGTGGCATTATTTAAAGTGATTTTAATTATGTTGAAAGCAGATGACACCCAGTTCCCTCCTCTTCATTGTCCGTGGCCGACCGTCGTTTAGGTCGAAATCACTTCCAATGGGTGTGTATTGGAATTTTTGTTGGTATAGATAAATTATATATCTACCTATTTGTTCTTTACGTGTAATGTTAACTTTAATTACAGTCAAGGAAAGCTTAGTTTTATTAATTTTAAATTGTTCTTTAGTGCGCAGTGTTCACAGATTGAATAACTCTACCGTCCATGAGGTTAATACCAATCGATTGTAATTACTGTGTACAGAAAAAATATCAAGTAGGTACTTGAATCTCGAAGGTTATTAAGCTGTTTCACCTGAAAACATCCAAACTTCAATAGAGAAGATGTCTGGGGCTTACCTACTTGGAACCCCATTATAGATTCCACTAAATCAAAATCCAAGCCCAAAACAAGAATGCAAGAATCACATCGCCAATAAATAACAAAAATGTAAGTTAGCTGTTAGTAATTGCAACATTAAGACGTCCAACAACTTAGTCTACCCGTGACCGTGCTGTAAAGGATCCGAAATGGCGGGAATTAAATAATAACAATACAACGCGATAAAATCCGTAAAAGTAGTTTTATTTCACTGTCTAATATTCGCGTAAGTGTCAGAAACCAGTATGTTTTACCTATATAAAATTATGATCAGATTTTGAAACCAGCCAAAATAGATAGGTATGTACCTACCTACCTACTAAGCAGGACACTACTTTGCAGGAAAACGCGATAAAACAATGATTACACCTAAATTTTGTGACAAAAAAAACTAAGTACAACTTTTTCAATTGCCTTTATAATGTGGACGAGTCATAGGTAAGTGTGTTTGATTAACAAATCACTCGTGACGAGCTTGCGACCCAATACCACATGCGGGGGGGAGTGTATCTAATAGTCACGTAACGCTACACCGCGTAGTCACTAGACTAGGGCCCTGCTAGTGCGTGCCTCTAAATCCGACGAAGCCAATAAATCACACGAAGGCAAACATTACGAGGGCTTTCTATGTATACTGTTACGCATACTGCCCCGCGTTTGTGTACCACGAGCGAGTATTTGTGCTCGGCTAGTCGTTACAAAAGCAGAGTGATTCACAAACATACATAAAGCACCCGGCCCGGGAAATGCACATCGATGTCAAATGGAACGATGACAGTGTCACAACGACAACTCGCCGCCGCTAAATAACTCGCGCTGTTATAATTAAGCTTTCAATTTGTTCACATTTTAATATCGATTAGCTACATTGCCGAATTCATACCTATAACTCATGCATATTCGTGTTATTGGTTAACTTTTAAATTTGTTTTATTCATTTTGACTATTGACCTGCGATTTTATTGAAATGGGTGACCGACCTCCAATAGTGATACTTGTAAAGCCCACTAGCCATTAAGCTATCGAACAATATCTAATAAATAACGAATTCAAGAAACCTTAAAAATGCAAAATCAAATCTTCAGACTTCACCAGAAAATCACTCCACAGAAAATCACCAACCAACTTAACGAATGTAAAACCAAATCTTGTCAATATGGTTGTATGGATAGGTACTAGAAAAGTTGGCTTATAGTCGTATAGAAAACACATCGTTGCGTTGGGAGTAGGGTTGCTAGACCAAAATTTGTTTAATAATCAAGAAAAGCTGTCGGTTCGACGACGGACTTCACCTGCAGATATTGGTTTCCTTTAAGATACCATAGACATAAGATGGCGGAGCTCTGAGTCAAATGATTTTTGCTTTAAGAGATTGCACTATTATAAAATGTGGAATACGTTTTCAGTTCGTTTTTGCTCAACATAGTAGAAATCGTGAATGAGCATCTTCATCCTCTACCTTTTTATTTTAGTAATATGGCTAGTTGTCATTATATATATTATAGAACAAGTACATAGGTAAGGACCTACCTAATTGTCGAAGAAGACAAATATTGTGCTGTGGCAAAAGATGGAAGTCGTGTATAATATTTATGGTATTCGTGTATAAAATTGAACAGTATAATGTCCATAGACAGTGAATGTGGCGTAAAAGCAATAACATAAAATATTTATACAGTTTGTTTAATTATGGGATCATCTTAAAGCTTGACGGGACTGATCCGCAAGCGTTGATAAATCACACGAATGTAAACATGAGGTGGGATTTCGTTTGTCTTTTAAACTCACAGCAAGAGACAACCCTCCGATACATTTTCAATGTGGCGCTTGTTGACAATCACGCTATTTGTGTAAAACAAACGTGATGACTGAGTACTTACTTTAGAACCTCATATCATACAAAGTGGGGGTCTGTATAACCTGCAACTACCCTTAGTTGAGGTTGAAAATGTAATATGCCTTACAGTATGACACAATTTCAAGCAATACAATAGGATTAAGAGGAACTTTGTCATAATGATTCGATGGAACCATCCGTGCATATTGTTGAAAGTTTTATTTCATACTGGTTTCTGACACTTACGCGAATATTAAACATTGAAATAAAACTACTTTTTACGGATTTTAATGCGTTGTATTAATATTATTTAATTCCCGACGTTTCGGATCCTTTACAGCATCCATGGTCACGAGTAGACTAAGTTGTTGGACGCCTTAATGTTGCAATTACTAACTGCTACCTTACATTTTTGCTATTTATTGGCGATCCGATTCACGCAGAACGAGCTCACCGTATCCTTCGGTCTTGCAGTTTTTGGCTTGGATTTTGATTTAATGGAATCTATGGTTCCAAGCAGGTGGCAAGCCCCAGCCATCTTCTCTATTGAAATTTGTGTGTTTTTTAATTTCAATAGCCTCGCGAATAAGGAATCGGTTCTCTTTTGCGAGGACTTGTGGTTTATCAAATCTGATGTAGTGCTGGGCCTTGTCAAGAGTATGTTCACAAACTGCTGTCTTCTTGGAACGGCGGCGTTGGCGGCGGGAATGACGACTTAACGTACCTATCCTGTTCTCTGAGGGACGATGGGTTTCGGATATGCTAAGAATCGTCAGCTAACCATGAATCATCACCCAACACCCTCGATTGAGCATCTGCAAAGTTGAGCTTGTCACGACAAACTCAACTTTGCAGATAGATTGATCAACTTTATTACTTAGCCAAAATCCCCTCTCACGGAATTTGCAAATAAGAAATAAGTTCTATTTAGGATAAGAACGTGTTTAGCTACCATTTTAGAGTGCCAACATTTAAAAGAATGGAACGTTTATCACATAAATGTGTAGGTTAGTCAGATGTTTCCATCAAAACCTCTACATTTAATCCATAATAAATGGAGTGCAGGAGCTTAAATCGTTAGTTGCTCATTATTGCCGCGACAATGGGAGGCGGTGCGCAGTTAGGCATTAGAAAGGCCGAGCTTTCGCTAATGACATCCCGGCGCGCCTTATGTACGCCGACACGGCGCATTTTACCAAATAACTCTTTGTTCGAGGAATGCGACTTTTAATTTACCTTTTTAATGTTCCGCGTTCTGTTGATAATTTGATATAGCATTTTTGTAACAACGCGTGAATAAAAAATATCAGACAATGGACACATCGTTCAATAACTGCTCGTGAAGATAAAAGAGTAAAACTGTTGGTAGTTTTTGCTAGCAAATATTCACGTTACTTTACCTCAAACATCAAACGGCTATAATTTATGAATCAACCCTAACTCAACAAAGGGGTTAACATAGTTTCGACGCAGTTGTAAGTTGATAAATATTTTTATTTATAAATAATAGGTAGATTTGTAGGTACGGTACAAAACGGTCATGACATTAGGCATTGAATAAATTGAGTTTAGTTATGATTTATTATAATACTAGCTTTTGCCAGCGACTTCGTCCGCGTGGAATAGTTACTTTGTTCCCTAGTTCTTCGCCCGCGGTTTCACCTGCGTTGCCCCGTTCCTAAGGGTTGTAGCATGATGTTTTATAGTTTGAAACCTTTCTCATGAATCACTCAATTTCCCAACATTTCCCTTCACTGCTCTGCTCCTATTGATCGTAGCGTGATGAAAAGTATACTATAACCTGCCCAGGAGTATGAAGAACAATTGTACCAAGTTTCGTTGAAATCCGTCGAGTGGTTTTTGTTTCTATAACGAACATACAGACAGACAGACAGACAAAAATTTTACTGATTGCATTTTTGGCGTCAGTATCGATCACTAATCACCCGCTGATAGTTATTTTGGAAATATATTTCATGTACAGAATTGACCTCTCTACAGATTTATTATAAGTATAGAAGAAGATTTGATGTACAATGGTTCCTTTCGATTGAGGTCGTAGACGCCCTGTGCGTCTGCTACGAATTCGAATAGAGGTAGATGCTTCTCTGTCTCGTTTGGCCTACAGCTTCGCATGCATGACTTGCTTGCAGCTTGTCATGCATCGCGGTGGATTATGGCCGAAAGAAAGTCGTAACCGTCCACTGTCGCAAATAAAACATGGCGCTACTGTGCACAAGCTGAGCATACCTCCAACCTATTACCAAACGTCAAAAATGTGATGGTACATTGGTTATGGTAAAATTAATATAGTTTTAAAAAATATATTTTGTAAGTGTGTAGTGCAGAATAGATAACCAAATCTAGATAAAATATAGATAATACCTAAGCTGCAGTCAGTACCTACTCCACAAATCAAGAAACCGTAAATTGTTACCTTTAAAAATTTAGTAAGATTTTCTAGAAAGTAACTGAGGTGTTTCTAAATGACCATTTATAAAAAAGGTTTTCGAAACTGTAAAATATATTTAAAAGTCAAAATTATAGTGTAAGTAAAGTAACTTAAAGAGTTAATTAAGTAAAAATAAGTAAAAAATAGGCAGTTTAGTAGGTGGTTATAGAAAATATTTCTCGACGCACTGAATTTAAAATGTAACTAAGTTAAAATACGCACTTTATAATGATATTATTTTGAATGTGATAATTATATCTGGGTAAGTATATAAATAAGTAAACTTTCGAATCTATTTTTGAAATAAGTAGCTATTGATACAAGTATGCATTATCCATATTTAAGATTTGTATTTTTTATTAAATAGTTAATGGAGATTGGGTAAACCCTGAGGGTTATAACCGCCGAAGCGCTAATGGCATTACAGTGCGTACACCTACCTACCTACAACACTGTAAGAGACGAGTACGCACCGCATAGCGCCATCTATCAACGTACCTGCGCACTACAAGTTCTAAGCGTTTAGGTGTACCGGTGGGATGTGTTAAATGCAACGACCGACAAACCCGACTCGCGTCAATATTGACACAAAATCCCATAATTTCGACCACCATGCACACAATAGATTTATAAGATAAACACAGAGTAAAATGTCTGTAAATAGGATTGACAACATTTTAATATATGGTCTTGTATTTACTTTGGGTTGGTTCTCCTCTCTGTTATGCCTACATGCGTTAATGCTGTACCGTGAAATCATTGTTTTTTGTAGACGCTTTGGAGATTAAATATGAATAAAAGGACAAAGCGCCGTGAACATATTGTATTTTTTTTTCAGCGGAGTTGACTTGGTAAGCCTGTGGGATTTTAGCATTGCGACATTCCATGCCATGTTAAATACTTTTTACGTATGGGAATTTAAATAAAGGTTTCTTTAACTTATGAGCTATATTTTACGAGTAGGTATGCATCGCTTATGACACGATAAGGCGTGTACGTAGGTACGTAAGCATACTTTATATATCCCTGCAATAGTTATAATCTACTGTAAGTAGGTATGGGTAATCAATTTATAAGGCAGATATTATGGATATCCTACACTTTATGTCCAGATTCTTGTCAGGTAAATAGAAAATAGTTCAGAGATCTCAGTCATCTCAATTTTGCATGCCATGTAGGTATACTCTTAGCGAGATAATGTTTGGACCGGTTTATGCCATGTTCTATGCAATTCTATTCAACTAAAACATTAGTAACAGAAGTTATTAGGTACTTATTTGGTCAAATTAAAAGACCTGGTTAGATGTAAAACGTCTAACGAGATATTTTGTATAAGTTGTTCTTAGTTTGTTTCTTTGTGCACGATTTTTTTAGATCGGTTTGTCGCCCCCTTGAGCCCTAGTAAACTATGCAAAACTAATCTCAAACGCTAATCAATGTTTTACACTTTAAACAAAAATGTGTGTAATTTTTTGTTCCCGTTATTTATTTATACTTCTATGCACAAAAGTAGTACCTATATAAGGCGGTCTTAATTTTTTTTTATACCACTAACGTGGCAAACTAGCATACGGCCCGCCTGATAAACTTGCGCGTTGCCGAACCTGTAAATTAAGGAGGAATAATTGCAGCAGGCTGGCAGCATAGGAGACATTCTGCCATGCATGACAGCGGCGTTAACAAAACTCACACTGCTAACACAACGCTTCCTCGCTTCCTCGCGGAGCTCTGGCGACCTTGCTCACCGTTAGGAACACAACATAGCACGGAGCCATATGGCATTCTCTACCAGTTAATTTGTTAATAGAATGGCTGATGGTGACCCATCCATAGACTGACCGCGGCTGGCAACTTATCCTCTCAGATCGATTGGTCAACGTAGGTATTACGTAGCCGCGAACTCCCCTTTTTAGGGTTCCATACCCAAAGAGTAAAACGGGACCCTATTACTAAGACTCCGCTGTCCGTCCGTCTGTTTGTCTATCCGTCGGTCACCAGGCTGTATCCCATAAACCGTGACAGTTAGACAGTTGAAATATTTACAGATGATGTATTTCTATTGCCGCTATAACAACAAATACTAAACAACAGAATAAAATAAATATTTAAGGGGACTCCCATACAACAGACATTATGTTTTTGCCGTTTTTATACGAGTAGATAATGGTACGGCACCATTCAAGCGCGAGTCCGACTTGCATTTGACCTGTTTTTTATTTAAACTACACCTGTCAATTTTAATAAAACTTCAAAATTAACTTGTAGAAATTATTGATATTTTATAGATTTTTTCCAAAGCTATAAAATACGATAATTGCCATATTAGTCCTAGTATCTACTGCATATTTTTGGGAATTGCAATTACGCATCTTTGACACTTCCGGCGGGATCTGTAGCATTAAAACCCCATTGACGATTACCTGCTTTGAACTAAGTTTGTCAATAGTAATCTGTAAACACAAAACTGTTAAAATCTGCTCTTTGACGTTAACCGAGTTTGCTCAGGTGGTACCCCTTTGACAATAACCAGCTTGCTTTATAAGCCTCTTGAATGTCATTTTTACTTGCATCCCTTTTTGTGATGCGGTGACAGTTTTGAAATAGATGCAGAATAGATCGGTACCCAACCATGTAAGGCAAAACATAATTATTGGTACGAGTATAATTATTAAATTGTAGATGGGAGGTACGTACGAATTGTCATGGTTCATTGTATTTGATATTTAGACCTTAAAATCGAGAAACGTGGAAAAAACCTCAAATTATTTCTCAAGTGGTCTTTAAGATCAATATCAGGATATTCATCATTCTTAATACTTACATAGAAACTTAAGCAAACCTAAGTAAAAATTTTGACAAGTTGAAATGTTGCCTTTCAAGAGTTGAGTCTAGGTAGAAGCAAGGTGAGGTAGCAAGGTCTAACCTCAACTGATGGTTTAGGTACTCTTCTTAATTAGGTAACGAATCCCACTCTTTACACAAGCTTATCGATCTAAGGGGTGATGATGCTTTACAGAACAGGATTACTCAATAGTAAATAATGTAGTATATCTTACACAAGTCACCATTCATATTTAAAAAATAATAAGATGAGGTACGCTACCATACCCCTAATTTGAGCGGACTGGGTAACTATTAACTTACCTATCTAAGGTACGAAGGTAACCATAGTAAAACTAATATATTATGCTATAGGTATTAGAAGGACATACTTCTGTCCTAACGTATTTATCAGAAGCTCTTGCTTAACGCAGGGGTTCGGCTGTTCGCAAGCTCACACCGCAGAAGCAGCCTTCAAACGCATATTCTGTAGCTGATTAATGACTCCAATGAGGAGATAAAAGAACCAGTTACAATAATTCATGTCACTATGTTTGTACACGTTCGATGTACAACAATGCAGCGCGTCAGCAAAGGGGTGATATTTAACTCAAAATCAATGCCAACTCCATTGTATGCACACCGCGTCAGGAGGGGGAACTTTATGTCTTTTGCTTATACTAATAACACCACCCCTTAAAGGGTGGTTCCTTTCGAATAGGGAGCATCCAAACTTTGTATGTTAATATAAACACTCGTGTAGGCTTCCTTGCGAACATCACAGAATTCAATGTACTAAAAGACTTATTATTACATAAGCAGCCCTACGAGAGGGAATTATTCCGTAAGGGGCATGTCGAGGTTCTTTACAAAACAGGTTTATAACGAAGTTTAAATATGAAGCTCTTTGTAGTAATTATATCAAAAACCGGTCAAGTTCGATACGGGATCGCGTGATGTTTGGCGTTGTAATACTATAATTACAACAGTCGTTGTATGTTTTAACAGTCATTTTTTTTCTGATAGTTGTTGATTAACTGTTTTTCCAGAATCTCGGTCTGTACCAATATCCTCAAAAAAAAAAAAAAAAAAGTTTACTGCTAGGCAAAGGCCTCATAGGGGCGCCCATTTTCAGCAAAGCTCAGGTCCAGGATTTTTTATCGAAAATATCTCCTCATCCCTCACCTCAACCGTTGGCGAGATGATTTTGTTGATTATTGAAAAATAAAGAGGTCACCGCCATGGTCCTGAGGCCAGAGCGATTTGGAAATCTACCTGTTACTACAGCAGAGGCCTTAGTGATAAAAATTATTACAGGAGTTTCTAGTAAAACTTCATGTACTTATATAAAATCGGGTATTAAGCGGGTACGTGAGCATGAGATGGAAGCTTGGGAAATCCATGCGGAATTGGGAAAAGTTATCATCGTAGGTAAACCACGGATACACCTAAAGTATCATACCTACACTTCAGATGATTTCAGGGGTTAGTGTTTTCTTCCACTGTTATATGCAAAAATTATAGAACGCCATGTACTTATTACAATTGTTGAATAAGGGCTATAAGTGGGTGACATCGTCGCTAAGCGACAGAGCCCTATTAAAATATAGATTAAAAAAAAGGGCTTATGTACTACTTTTGCCTACTCACGATCTTGTCGTAGGCACCTACTGCTGTAGCAGAAAGACCTTAAGGAGATAAGTATAACTATGTTGTAAATTGATACAAAGGTGTTTTGTTTTCCCATCCTAGCATTTTAGGTAGGCACTTAAAGTTTCATTAATATTCAATTACAATTATTATAAAATTTACAGTTTTTGATTCGATTCGATTTACTTACATAAGAAAAATATTTCTTTGCCTTTATGTAACACTTTGTCAGTTAAATCTTTACTGACTTAGATTACGTCATTATAGAATACCAATCTGTCGAATAACTATTGAGTACTTATCTAACTTCTGAATAACTCAAGTCGACATCCTATCACGCCTATATTCCCTGAAGGGTTAAGCAGAGTGTATCTACTAATGTACAGTCATATGGGGCGAGCCTATTGGCATTAACGCTACTGAGACTTTCATAGTTAAATAAAATAGTATATAAGTTGTGAAGTAAAACTACAATCAGATGTATTAATGGTGAACCATCAATGCAAAACAGTGGGAGAAATCTCCTAAGTGACGCAAAAGTAAAGAGAACGTCTATAAGAATTGTTACAGTGCAAAACGGAAACTGGGTTTGTCTACATCGAATACAAAAATCTTTCTCGTTTCATGTAAATATGGGAGCGGAACAAACTCTGAACGACGCCGAATTCGTAGTCGGGCTAGTAGGAGAGCGTAGTGAGCAAGATTCACCGATCACTTACACGTGTCGGGCGCGGAGGACGGGCGTCGCGACGCTGGGCGGACACGTGTTGTATGGAGTCCTCCTCCCTCCTCACTCTTATCATAAGGATGTGCTAGTTGAGTCGTCAGTGTCGCCCGCGCTCACCCGGCACCCACTTAAATTTGTATGCACATTATACATGAGGCGACGTGTCGACCGATCATCTTTATATTGCTGCCACTCCAACCCGAGACACTGTAAACACCACTAAGCCATAGGCCCGATTTGTCAGGCAGCCCTGCGAGTACCTACCTTCTTTATATTATAGATTCAAATCTAGTTCGGAGATACATATAAATAAAAATGAAGCTATATCAGAACTACTACCTACTAAAGTCAGAACTTATATCTAGGTAAATATTATAAATGCACAATTTCGCGCCACATGTTTACTTAGGAACATTTTGTTTTCATTTGTTTATGCATACTCGTAGAATAAAAACTTGGTACCTATATCAGTTCACAGCACACGTAAGTACCTACTTGCCTACTTCTAAATTGAAAACGATACTGGTTTTTAAATAGATATTATAAACACATAAATATTAAATTATTTCCAACTGATCTCACATAAATATTTATATGATGTGGTATAAAATACCTACCTAAAGACTAAAAGTTAAAAATTCTACACCCAACTCTATTCATTACGAACTAAACACTATTGTCTAAACATGGCTTTATAGACACGGAAATATAAGCCAATTAAGTTCATACCTAATTACATTACACTAACGTACAGGCAAAAAAAGTACTGTGTAATTTTAGCATACCTATTTATGTAAGTATCTACCTAATTAGTGAGCATTCGGACCAAAACGCCGTACAGCTCTGTACCTACCTACACGTAACTATGTTTAGTAGGGATATCTAAGCCCTCTCGGAACGTTTAGCATTACCAATTCGCGGCTCATTGAATCCAAATTGAGCCCGGCTTTGTGAAATCCCTTTTCTCCCTTTTTCATTTTTACGAGTGTTGCTTTGGCGCCAGGCTACTAATGAACTTCGTTTACCCTCCCATTTCATTAAAAATTTAACCTTAAATTGTTACTGGTGGGTACAGATACCTGTAACTATTTTTTACATTTCTTTGATGCAAATGTAGGAAATAAAGCAAGTATTACCTATATTTTTACCTAGTTTTTAACGTGTCACGTAGTAGTACCTACGTAAAAGTTCAAACGAAAAATCTAGTGTGAATTTATGTTTTATGGTACGAAATGTACCAACATAATACCTTCTTATTTATCTGAGAAGATGGATAAGACGTAAAATGTTTTGATTTTTTTTATATAGTAATACCTAGTCTTTTCTTTGTGTGTACCTAACTACTAAAAGAGAGCTTCAGAAATAAATAAATCAATCTAATAAATAGGCCCTAATGAAATCCTTTACTTTCAATAGGCTTTTTACAAAATTTATGTTTATTTTCCTAGAACAGGTGTTTTATTTTTAATCTGTAGATAACTACATATTTCATTTCAAAGTAAAAATACTCTTTCCTCCTACTTTATGATCATGATAATCATCTGTCGAAAACGTCAAAATTTGTTAGCAAAAATGTCGTTAGAAAATCATTTGTAGAGAGGACCATCAAATATGATTTTACTATAGAAAGCACTTCACATACTACTTCAGTGAATTTGAAAAGATACTAGACCAATAGAGATTCTACTGTCACCGGGCAGGACAATACATTCACATTCATAGCCTTTTGAAAGGATGGGTACTGGCTGATATTATTCTCGATTGCTTTTTAATTTATATTTTATGATTATTATTTAGTTTATATTATTTACGACCAACAAGTAGGCACTTTTTGGTCGTTTAGTACAAAACTTAAGTAGTTGTTACAATCTACTCGATTGAAGAGAGACTACTGCTACTAGATTAAAATCCACATCCACATGTAATGTAACTATGTATATGTAGATTGAGTGATCCTCTCTAATCTTAACAAAAATCGAGGAAGATTTAGTAAAAAATTGTTAAAACAATATAGCCTAGGTAAAAATTTGTTAAACCTGAGATAAACATGATAATAAGGTCAATAAAGCGGATCACTCAAACCGCGCTGTCCTAATGTATATCTCAGAATCTATATAGCCTTTGCAATTCTTATTTCAATAATATTATTTCAATGTATACGTAATCTATTTTTGAGAGTTATGCTTCTTACCGGGGAAGGCTGGTGGCAGCAACTGAATGAGAAGAGCTGGAGATTAAGCTCTGTGGATTTCGTCCACCAGTGGATAATGCAGACTGCACATGATAGGTAATGTAATGAATCGCCATTCTAACATTATTCTAGGATAAGGTACGCGCCATTTTTGTTTGAGATCCTTGATCGTATAATTTTATACAACAATAATAAACGGCAAAATATATTTGAGTGTCAATTAAACGTGATGTTACAATGTAATATGCATTATTTAACAGTGCAGCACAGAACGTGCGTTCGATTGTCAGGACCGCGCGTGACGAATGGGCCGACTTTGTTGGCGACACATTTCCATTGCAAGGGGAACTTTTAATATTTTGTAGTCTGTTTCTAATTGCCTCGCCATTATATTAAAAATATTCAAGCCTTTCATTTTAATTTAAATGGAAACGTACTAGGGTCATAAATAATGGTAGGTTTTAACTTTGAACACTCATAGACGAACCTAACTCAAATGAGTACTTTCAGAAAACTTACCTAATTGACGTTGAATTGAGTTCTGTTTTCTCTCTTTCTTGCGTTGGTTGCATAAAAAACCGTCATTTTTTGTTAACGCATTGGAAGGTAATATCTTTAAGGTTATGTTGCATTGATTTACATACGTTACTGGGTACTCGTTTTTGTACGCTGTCTCATGGCCAATGCCAATGTGTAAACACTAATATGGCAAACTTGTTATAAACGTAGATAACCAACATATGCACGCTAAGCTGCGCATGCCGTGATCAGTATGTGAATGGGTCTCGATGTGTTAAGAATCGAGACCACTCCGTACCTCGGAGAGCTCGTAATGCCGTCGGTCCCGGTAGTCATACTAACACTTATGATAATCGTTAGTGGCAGTCAGAAGCTCAAAAAGCCTGACAACCAGTCTGTCTTTCGAGGTCCGATAGCAGTTACATAACATAATCAACCCATTATACTGTCCCACTGCTGGGCACGGGTCTGCTCTCAGAATGAGAGGGATTAGGCTATAGTCCACCACGCTGGCCTAGTGCGGGTTGGCAGACTTCACATGACGTCGAGAAAATCTTTGAGGCATGCAGGTTTCCTCACGATGTTTTCCTTCACCGTTTTAAGCACGTGATAATTAACTATTTAATACGGACATGACTTCGAAAAGTCAGAGGTGCGTGCCTTGGGTTCGAACTCGAGACCTTTGCCTTGGCAGTCCAACGGTCATACCACTAGGCTATCACTGCTTGCTTGCGATAGCAGTTGCTTTGTGTAAATAGCGATATATCCATTCGCCGACCCCAACATACCTAGATTGGGAAATGGTTAATAAGATGACATCTACTCGTACTGAAATTAAATCATGACTGAAAACGAACAACGTATCATCAATCAAATAAAAAATAAACATTCCATTCAACCTCAAAGCAACATACAAATTAGGTCGCAACAAAGTAGACATGCCATTCGAGGGCTAAACAAACGTTTGAACAGTCAATCAACAAGGCCGCGGTGAGTGCTCCGGGCTGATGGGAAACGATAATGCACAGCAGTGATCGCGCACTCCCGCACACTGACTGTGTACAGTCGCCTTTAATGTCGTATGATTAAACATGAACCGAGGACTTTATCAAATTTTGGCACGCGTTTGCTCGCCGGGGATGGGGCGATAGGTGTTTGCAGACCGCGCATGCATTGCCTGCTCTCAGATAGAGCCGTCAATACGTCGAGTTTGTGACAACCCTGAGTGATTGCTCGATAAACATGCAGAACAAATTTATTTTTAGTCATCGATACTGGTGTCTTAAAAATATGGTAGGAACTTTTTATTCTCAGCATTTTCCATGCTTAGAGGAAAAATATTATAATATACGTAATAGGTAGGTACCTACTCTAGAGAAGAAACTCATAAATAAGTACCTAGGTACCTATATAAGTTTTTAGGTACCTTAATAATGTTATGATATGGATGAGAGGCTAGAGGCTAGTATACTCACAGAACAAAGAAGTATTTAATGTTCCGTGAGTATACTAGATGCCCCGAATACCCCATGATAGAACAGTTTACAATAGTCGAATATTTCGCAACCGCATTTTGCATCAGGGATTTAAAACTATTGGGCTGTAATAAAAGTTTTGGAATATTAATAATTATTCGTAAAATATTAGCAAAATCATCACTATGAAGCACTGCAATGCTCCACCATTTGGGGTGCGGGGGAGCGTGAATCGAGCAGGACATTACGGATGTAGGTACACTAGGATGTGCGAAATAGTCTAATTCTGCTACGGATATGACAGTTAAGTAAGTAAGTACTTAATGATAATTTGATACTTACAATCGCTATGTAGTTTTCTTTCTCTTTCCGAACTTGTATTACAATTCTTTCTTGTAAGATTAAAGTAAGTAGATATCTAAGTAGGTACTTACTTTATTATATACCTACCTACCAATATTAGGTATAGGTTAATCAAAGACACTGGACAGATAAAATCATTTTTGTATTTGGGTAAACTGTGAACTAAGCAATGATTTACCTAAGTAGGTAGGTAAGTATAGGAATTACCTACTTTTTAAATTAGAGATTTTTTATTAGCGCTCAGGCCACCAAATGCACTTAAGTTTAGGTACCTGGGTAGATATACCTACCTACGTGCTTTAGGTGGGTCAGGTAATATATATAGATAAACTTATACCTAGCCTAAATATAGATTATATTGTACCTAAGAACTTATGTCCGTTATATATTCTAATAATGAATATCGGATATTTTGGTGAAAACAAACCTTTTGTAATTAGTATTATCTACATGACAGCACGTAAGTTTCGTATGTCTTTGTGGAGAGTTCACATGGGCCGCGCAAGATGCGGCGGGGCCCACTCCGCCATCCGTCAGGCTGTCGTACGAGCGCCACTACACGGCTCTGCACTTAACTTCACGCCAACCATACATGTGTCTATGGCGATGAGGGGCTAACTTGCTACTTGTTAATAGTTATGAAAGGGCCACGCCGAGTGGTCATCCCACAACGGACACCCAATTATGAACCTCGTCATGACAGATAGTGGCGAATTTAGTTAGACGTCGGCATTAATGTTTGCTACGCGATTCATTTGGACATGATGTATTCCTGACTAGTAATGAATAGCTAGCACAAAGGTTTTCAGAGGATAAATCTTACATAAGCAGATAAGTAGGTAGGAAGATAGGTATCTACACTACTTACACATGAAGGGTCTCATGTAGGTCGGTATGGATTGCGTTTCGATCTCACTTACATAGGTACATATTTACCTACTTTCACAAGCACTTATCTAAGTACCATTGCTATTTTAGGATAAAACTTAAATAATTGTATTTCGGTAGCTCATAATTTTGTTGTATATAATATAAGCTGATTTAAGGGTCAACAGCCTGTATCAGTTGGTAGACTCATTGTAGATTTTATTTTTTGTTATTAGTATTAAGATTATGACAACAAATTAAAATCCAACTATAGGTAGATATCGTCAGTATAAGTATAGGCTATAATGCATGAATCGAACCCACTACTACCTACCTACTTGTAGTTGAATGCCAATAATTCAGTCACTAAACCAATCAATCCACGGTCCTATAAGTTAAGCAACTACCTGTTACAGTCTAAACACATCTCGTTTTAGAAGACCCTAATGACAAAAAAACTTCATGACAAAAGGTGTTTGCAGTAACTATTTCAAGCACTTTTTTTAATGAAAATTATACAAATGAAAACCATCTTATTTTTTATTCATCATCTGGAGTCGGACACATACTAGGGATACTAGGGATCTAACTAAGTAGAGCGACTCCAGTTAGTAGGGAATCCCTCCCTACTAACTAAATCCAAGAACTTACTTTTAGTCTTTAGGTATCTACCTACGACAAAATTTAGCAACACAAGACGAGCCACAGCGACCCTAAAACTAATTTTACTTGGCTAATTTTTCTATGATATGACCGGCTTTCGACTGCCTATATGAGTCAACGTAGGTATACTCGAACTGTGATATGTGTGTTGACGGTCAACAGAATATACCTACGGCAATGACATATATAGTTAAATAGAGGACCTACGGACAATAAACTGCACAGAGTTGTCTGAATATTTTTGCGACTTTTAAAGCAACGCTTCTACAATACGTAGGTACCTACCTATTGCTACTGCAGCAAAAGTATAGTGACATTTTCTATAGCTAACATAAAACATCATTCTCAACCCTTCGATAAGACCTATCTGTGTAAATAAAAATATGAAGTAGGTAATAATTAACCTCCCATAGGACCTCAACCCAATCCATCCATCTATGAAAGGCTATTAAGGTCAAAAGCAATTTCACAGAGCAATTTTGGACTGTTAATAGCACGAAAATACTGGAATGAACAATAAATATGCTAAGAATTGCCGCAATTAAACGACAATCAAAGTAATATAAAGCTGTATTGAAAATAAATAGCTTTGGATAATCATTTTTCTTCGGAACACAATGAATTACAAAATACGAATAGGTATTCTTTATTGCACCTTGCCACGGTGGAATGACTATGTTTTGGGCTGGAATTCGTCTGGGTAGAGAAACAGATCTCGTTTTGACATGACTGATGCAATGATGCAATTTAAATGAGCAGTGTAACGACTTTCCCAGATATCAGCTCCGACGAGATTTACTGTTCATAATACCTAATTCATATTCACACACTGCAAGGCTGGTAAGGAATGTATTCAGCGAGTATAATACCACTGTATTAGTGTGGCCTGCTCAATCCCCCGACCTGAATCCCATTGAGTATACACGACGTGGGATTTGCTCGGGAGAAGTACTTTCAGGGATCTTTCCCAAAATTTGAACACGGATAAAGAACTTTTTTCACAACTTTCCTAACTATGGATCCTAATTCCAGTCATTCCAGTAGTGAAAATTCATAACCACATACTCACCTAATCAGTACGCCATGCCGCCCATGTAGAGCCATTGCTAATTAGGCTAAAGAGCTCAAACAGCTTTCTTAAATGTTGCTAGAATAGTTTTTTCTTTCAATTAACTTTAGCTCATACGTTATAACCCCGACTCTCACGGGGCCCCCGAAAAGCCAGTATATTCACTTATACAATAAATTATATTTTCAACCGACTTCAAAAAGGAGGAGGAGAGTCAATTCGACTGTGTTTTATTTTTGTATGTTTGTTACGCGATTATAGATTGATATAGTCCAAAAAATATTTACAGAGTAAATGAGGAAGATTTTGAAATAAAACTACTTTTTACGGATTTTATCGCGTTGCGTATCAATACAACGCGATAAAATCCGTAAAAAGTAGTTTTATTTCAATGTCTAATATTCGTGTAAGTGTCAGAAACCAGTAAATGAGGAAGATTTTTCGATTGTCTGGTAGCACTGAGCGGTAATAAATAATTGTCAGTTACATTATGTAGCTAGTTTTATATTTCGCTACCATTGAAGAACATAAAAGGCATTTTTATTGGGCTGTCTTTTCACTAAGAAATTAGAAAAGGGCCAGTTTTTCCAAAATAAAATTCCCCCGAAACTTCTGCAAGTTATTCAGAATCAAGCGGTAAAATAAAGACTAGATAATTGACAAAAATATTTTTCCAACAGGGCCACATTCTGTGTGTCCTGGGGCCCGCCCTGGATGTATAACAATAAAAAAAAATAAAAAAAACACTTTAATGTCCTTGACTTTGTTGAGCAGTGATATATAATAATGTGATTGATCTCCCTACTGACCCTGACTTTGGATCAGACAGGTATTTTTTAACATAGTGTTTGTAGGTACGAAAATATCTTTTATTTTGCTGGTATACTGGAAAAATAATACAATTATATGAAAATAAAATAGATTATTTACGGCAATTTATTAAAATGTAACTTCCAAATAACTAAAAATCAAATCAAGCATCTTACATAATTTTGTAAGATGCTTGATTTACTACGAATAATCACGGTCCATTAAATAATATTACATAATACACGTTGTATAAGTAGGTATATTTGACTGAAATTAAATGAGACAAAATATTGTGTAGGATATACAAGGATTATTATTGATTAGTAAAGTACCTAGCTAAGTATTTAATAACAAACACTGGATACCATATATCTAAACTCTCTTACTTTAATTTACCGTAATAAAATATTTAAGGCACCATTGTGCTCATAATGAAAAACAACTTTTACTATGGGAACAACCCTGAAACAGCGAAAAAAACTAGCTGTTCCATCTATTTTACAGTAAATAAAGAATGAGTATAGGTCTAATACCTACATAATGTTATTTCATATAACAACGATTTTGATTCTGTAAGACAACGATATTTTATATGAGTTATGAATGATCCTGTCCTGTTAAAACGCAAGACACATTTTTATTTGTGTGCCATATTAATGTGCCGATCAAACTATACATATACTTACAAAAATTTAACCAATAGGTATCACCACAATATGTATTGCTTATAGAGAAGGCGTCTTAGAGTAAACATCCATTATTAGGGCTCTGTAGGTAGGTACCTCAAAAGGAAAAAAGGCACCCTTATTTAAAGTGATATGAAATTATCCTTTATAGAAGCTAGGTACAGAGTAATTCCCGTTTACCTAGAATTAGGAAATATGGCATAAAGCAAGATCTTACATCATATAGAATGATATCAGAATTAATTATTGATTTGTAGTTTGAACTTCAATCCAACTTATCGTTTCGTTAATCTATAATAGTAAGTTTGTAGTGTTTAGTGATGGACGAACTTTCTACGTAGGAGTTTATACAAAAAACCTCGGTGCGCGAGTCTGACTCACTCATGTCCGATTTTAATTAGTTTCACAATTGTCTTACAGATTCGGCAATATCCTCATAGAATTTACAAAACAAGTTATAAAACTTATTATTATATTTGGTATATGAAGTTAATTAGCCCATAAATATTATCTAATACGAAATCTATCTAGGTTTACAATTTACATAAACAACAAATTCATTTTCATTAAATTGTAAATGGTGTTAAATTAAATTAAATTAAATTAAATTAAATTATGTAGCTACCTACATAATTTAAAATATTATATTTGAACTAAAAAAAAACAATGTAGAATTTTAATATAAGGGATTTTATCCAAACAAATCTAACAAAGGGTGAAACAATTCGGTGTGAATCTATAGATATAAAAATATAGCTTTTAGATATAAAAATATCTAAAATTGTGCAACAACAGAAAATTTCATGTCGTATTACTTTACAAGTGTTATAATAGATACTACCTATATAACTAAATTTGGTAAGAAAATAATAATTATATAATTATACAACGTGTAACTGAATGAGCGCAAGACCTCAAAAACGTTAATTAGAATATAGTCATATTTATAATAACGAAACCATAGTCATTTTGAGACACGTAAGCATATTTTTCTCAAGAATTTAATTATACCAGCTAATCGTAAACCTTGTGACCGTACCGTCGTACTCACTACGACTACGATATCGGTGCGCACACGCACACAATAAAAATGTGTGCCAATTTTCAGTTTTCCATAACTCGATGATGGATCAGGGGCCATAATTTCGGGTATTGTAATTATCTATTCAAGAAAAATTAACACATATTAAAAACTACTGTAATCAATTCAGTAGTCGATTCTGAACAAACTACTTTCAGGTCTTGGGCTTATTCTGTTAAAGGTTGTATAGCTAATTAATTGAGCATAGGAATGTGCGAATATGATGACTATTATAAACCATTTTTCGCACATTTCGAGATACAGTCAATAAATAACAAATGTGTGTTGCTCATGCCAAAGGTTTAAATTCAATGTTAATATTGCAAATAGTCTCTTAAAAATATACGAAAACTTATTTCTTACACAATGTTAAGGTATTTTTTTTAGTTTTTCTAAAAAGTCGTCAAGAAATTAAAAAATACGAATATACATTTGGAAATTATTTATACACATTAGTGAGTCATATTATTTTTGCTTAAAAAATAACTTTCTTTCGAATCTTCTCCTATTGCACAATTAATTATATTATCATCAAATAAATTTCTTACATTATCATTCATTAATTTCTATTAGGTACTTTCATTTATTACTGTTCCATGTATTTTTGTAACAAATGGAAAGGTCTATGACGGAACTATATTTATTTATATACATATAAGTTTATTTTTATCTATATACATAAATTATCGCCATAATTAAAAATAATTATGTGATGCACAGCTATATAAGATTCTTCACTCGATTTTGTACATCTTTTTTTGAAATAAATTATTATCTTATCTTAATTTAGACTTCAATATAAACGAAAAATGTAAAATGACAAAAAATAAAGACTGAAAGTTACAGTACAGGTAAGTTAACGTCAAGAAGGGTTTATCTAAATACCTACGAATTGGCGACGAATATAGTTTTGAAAATCTTGATACCGCTACAAAAGCAAGGAAAGCGAAACAGAATGCTGTTTATTTCCCTTGTTCACCTCAAAAGCCTCCATTAACGACCAGAAATACCGTTTCCATGTCCCAAAGTAATGATAATAATATAATGACACATCAAATTTAGTCGAAGTCGAATACTAGGAGAGATAATTAGGTGCGAGGGGGATCGCAGGGGGCGACGAGTTAGGTTTCCTGGTAACTAAGCATGCGTAACGAAATGCGCCAGAACCTGCCGAGCGCCAGTAACATAACTATTTGAATAAGAATTTTAGGAGCTTACCTAATTCCAAGAAACCTAAGTGACCTATTTAACTTTTATTTATTTTTATATACTTTTGTAACTTGTCAACAATAATTTTATATCATTGATATCAGATCATTTAATAGTTCTGACTTATGTTTGACCTATGTCATATCAAGCAGAACTATCAAGTGAAATGACCTTAGCATACATACTTATATATGTCGACTGAGTTGTTTTGATAAGTTTGATTTTTACTAAATGTGCAGTTAGGTAGTTAGTTTATAGGAAATCATATTAATTTGTTGAAAAAGGAACATGTATATTTTGGTGGGTGATTAAATACTACCCACCTTAAAATATATATAGGATATAAAAAGAGAATAACTGTATTTGGTTACTAGCTTCAGTTTATGACCAGTCATCCGAAATATCTCACCATGTCCGAAATATAACTTTTCACCATTTCATTTAAGTAATCTAGTTGCTTAATTTCTTTCTCTTAAATTAAGAAATTAGGCAACTAGATCAAATAGTTTACAATCTGACGGTAGCCGCTCTTCAAATTGTGGATAGCTGAAGAACAAAGAAGAAGAAGAAGCGTTATTTTTGGTTGAATTGGGTCATGTGATTTATTCCCACAAACACGTGTTACCAACAACAGCGACCAATCAGAGAAAAGTTCATAATTTAACTGTCAATAGTATCTCAGAATATCAGTACCTAGGTAAAGTAGCCTCTCGTAGTTAACGCCACAGAGTGACAGAGTCCGATCTGACGGCCTTATTCTGACAGAATTTTAGAGCGTATAGTTTATTTTATAATTTAGATATTAGAGTATTTATTTTTTGAGCGGATTCAGATCAACAGCTTGTATAGCATGGAATGTTAATATAATTGCCTCAAATTTCGAAATTAAACAATCATATTATAATTTACTTACATAAATATTCTGATATTGACATCTAAGTGATATAATATGTAACTGTAACTAAAATGAATTCAAAGTAATATTTGAAGAGTAACGTATAAAAAGTAGGTGTACATAGTAAAATATACACTTACTTGGAAAAGTACGTTACGTACGTTAGTAAGTTTTTAAATAATTCTACTTTACAAAACGGTATTTTTTTATAACCAAAAAATCTTCTGATACATGTAACAATAACTTATAATTATAGAACATAAATGTAACATAACATCACGCCTTGTATTTGTAAATAATTACATTAATCAAATACATATTTCATATAAATATTTTAGATTTTTAAGAGCCGGATTTATGCCATCCATCCATTCCACTTAAGTCGTTTCCGACAAAAGACAGTTGTTTGTAAAGTCTGGAAAAAAATTGTCAGATAATTTAAACTTGGGTATTAATGGGCTAAAAATTTAGGACGCTGGTTTTTCTTGTTTAAAAAGAGAAAGGCCATAACAACCTCAACTGGACGTCAACCTCAATGGATGAAGGGCTGTACAGGATCTGAGTAAACCAATCCCAACTGCAGCACGCATATTTTAGTCATTGTGTAGTTCGGAAATAATTTCAGTCAACCTATCATAACAGCAATGAAGATACTGACATTAACTTCTTCTAAAAGGACGACTTACTAAATGAAATTATTTCAACGTCTTGTACAATTTAACTCACATTTAACTAACAAAACCGTCACCGAAATTAATGATGTACTGTACTTTTTATTTTATGTATTCCTGAAAAAGGCGAGTCAAATATTTTAATAAAAAATGTTTCCATAAATAGATAAATAGGTAGGTATATAATACATAAAAATATACTCATACATGTGATGTATTCTGGTTACGTAAATTAGGTCCAACAGATAAATACCTATAATAATCCTTTATAATAAAAAAGGGCAAATAAGCAAATCAACCACACTCAAGAGATAATATTAATGAATAAAACTAAAATGTGTTAATTTCTTATCGTTAAATATTTTCGAGACCCCAACAATTACTAATGCCGAAACTAAGCTAACCATGCGAATAGCATAATGCCTGAATAATTCTTCGCGTCTTTTTTACGATATCGTCCTTCTTACATTGCAATTTATAAGATAATAATTACATATATAATGTAATAATTCAAACTGATCACAGGTGTCTAATAAGGCTCTTAATTGTATTTTTTAAATATATTTCAATTTTGTTCCCATCCTAAAGACCTGTCGACGGCCATTTTCCACTGCTTGTACCTCATGTCTCGTTCATCGTCGCTAATAAGACAAGTGTACGTGGTTCCACTTGTCATCGGTATTGCAGAGCCCTGCTTAGAAGGTTCAACTCCCCAGTAGGCAACAAGTGCCGCCCCTAACGCGGTACTCTCAGTAAAACCCGCCCTAATTACGTTAATGCCAATTAAATCAGCTTGCATTTGCATGACTAAGGCGTTGGAAGTCATACCGCCGTCGACCTGTAAAAAGATGAAATGAGATACTTAGAAAACTATTCATTCTCAAACTATTTAGATAAGCTTTTTAACAGTCGCTTCACGACACAACCTACACCTGGATTATCCAACCTAATATGCGTTTAACATACAAATATTTACCACGGGTGGAAATCGAAACCACGATATGCGGCACAATAGTTGTGGCGAGGTGACCACCTCAACCGCTACACCAAACGTGCAGTGAAATAAGCATCTTAAATTTAGGTCGTTGTCTTCAGGGTACCCTTAAGAAAATGCTGGAAACGTCACAAATACTGCCCTACTTAACTGGTATTGTTAAGACTGACAATCTTCTGCAATATACTCGTAGGTATATAACTAGAAACTTACAGTGATATAATTTGATATAATTGTATGACTAGTCATAAGAATTTTACTTCCTTTTTTCCCTAGGCTAGCGAGGCTAAGAGCTAAATTGAGTTGTGCCTGGAACGCCTCTATAGTTTTTAACAATAAGGTGATTTTAATAAACACCGCTACTAAATAGACAACAGTAATAAAATCTTTCTATCCTAACGTGCAATTAGCCTGTATTGCTTCGGTGGTCGTAACAAAGCGAATTGTCTCTATTTCGACAATGTCATGGAAGCGCAGCCTCAGCCTCGACACCGACATTTCAGCGACATCTACCGACATCCTGGAAATATCATTTTGGAAAGGGTGTCGTCGAAACGTCGAATGGTTTTAGAAATAGATGGCATTACGGATTGGACATGATTTTTTTAAGATTGTTAAGTCTTCTCCTCTAAAATCCCCTACCACCTAGGGAGGCGGCAGAGTACGTCGGACTTATACCGACCTAAAAATTTACTTGGCATCCCTTGCCACTTAGCAAGGTATGCCAAGTGTATTGTCAAAATGTGAAAACCTAAAAACCCTGAAACACCTCAGTAGGTATTTATTTATGATCAGTAGCAAATTCAAATTTTCAATTTACCTACCATCTTTAAAAAAAACCGGCTATCCCATACTCACCCCCGTCCCCGTTTCCCCTTTAAGTTGGAACATCGGAAAACACTGAAACACTTCATTATTAATTCATTCTTGTAGCTGTATTTCAAATTTTTCATGTTTCTAACTTTATAAAAACTTTCATACGAACTTTTTTTCCAAACCCCTATTTCCCCACCTTAATGTTGAACTTTCCAAAAACCCTTTCTTAACGTCTCAGATTTAATAGTAGGTATTGGTTGTGCGTTGAAAGATCAGTCAGTCAGAAACTCAGGACAAACGATTATATAAGTATAAAGTAAAAGTTATCAAAGATAATTATTACTTATCGAACTCCTACAACCAAAAATCAGACACTGCATTCTTACGCAGAATACGAGCATATAATTATATATACATATATCTGCTATTATATGAGATTCGAGAACAATTTCTTCCACAATCTCTTTGTTTGTAAGGTACTTAATTTGTATAAAACGAAAATTACCTTCAGTAGCTGGAGAGGTATACCACAGTCTTCGTTCATGGCATCCAAAATATCTCGCACTTGAAAACAAACAGCTTCCAGTGCAGCCCTCACGATGTGGTTCGAGTTTGTGTCTTCCGAGATGCCACATATTACACTGAGAAAAATGTCAATAGTTATTCGATACCAACATACGAAATGTCCAGCAGTGGACGAACATAGGCTGATGATGATGATGATGAACATACGAAATGTGGTTTGTAACTCATCAATTATTTGGTGACGAAGAATCTCGCAAGTCGCATCGCTAATGAGATAATTAAATATTATAATTTAAAAAACTGCCTAAATATTTAGATGTCAACCTGCCTGCCTTCTTTCAATTTTTGTCCAGATTTGCCGTAGTTCATGGGTGCGCACTGCGCAAGCCGAATTTTATCACAGGTAGAGATGTGCTACATTGCAAAGCTATGAACAAGTAGAAATATGTTCAAAGATACTAAGTTTATACGCGAGTACTACAGGAATTTGAAATAGAACATCTTTGATGATCATGCATCATCATGATCACACAGCTACCTCGTGCAAAAGCGCATCATTATACGTTGCACACCTCGCTCACCATAACACTTCAGCGCATTCAGCATTGGAAAATCTATGTAAAGCGGTAGACCCGGAATTTGCCTACTATTGGGAAACCCATCAAGTATCAATCCTATAATACTACTTACCCTCTAGCATCTTGACGCCAATATGGTGCGTACAAACCACTAAAGGCTGGTACAAACACAACACTGCCGTTATCGGTTGCTTTTTCAGCGATCCCTTGAGAATCCTTGGCACTTTCTAAAAGACCGATATTATCTCTAAGCCAACCTAAAGCTGCTCCAGCAACTGCCACCTAAAATTGACGAGAACTTAATAATTGTTGAAATAATATTTTGTTTGCCAAGAATGAATAAGTTTCGTAATGTTGCCAATATAATAACTTGCTGCATTTTATTAAGATATAGGTAGACCAAAACTAACAAGTTACTTTGATGACTATTCGCTCGTACTATTCGAGTTTTTCGAATAGTACGAGTTGGTCAAATATTCAAGGTATTCGAGTCTTTTTGAAACTTTTTTTAGATGAAAACTACTTTAACAATTATGTATTTATTAGTCATTTATGAATACAATAAAATTATAAAAGTGTTAAAGCTCTTGGTTTAACCTAATTATAGTACACAAATAAAAGATTTTACAGTGTATTTTAGTATGAGTTAATTTTTTTACTAATTACAAGTTTTGATAATATGTATGAAAAAATCAATACGTACTTTTAATATGTACCTACTACTTTGAAAGAATTTGACAATGCTTAAAGCTCAGAAAATTAAAATGAATGCCAGAAGTTCCCTTCGCCAACTAAGGTTCCTATTATGGATGAGTGTTACCCAAATTTTATGGATCCATTCGGCTCTTACTAGTAGGTACCTATATTATTCGATATTGTTGCTTTAGACCCAAAATCACTCATTTTCTTCGATTTTTTCCTTTAAGAAAGCGTCCCGTATTTAAACATTGTCATCACTTGTCAAGTGTCCTGCCCAACTCCACTTTAGTTCTATGATCCCTCTTCCAAAGTCTTGAACCTTCATTTTTGGATCTCGATGTTTGGGACTCGGTCTCTTAGTTTGGAGCATGGCACGCTGCATGGCTCTTGGGAAAATGTTCATGTCTCGGCACCATAAGTCAAGGTGGGCAGAAGACATGTTAATAAGCGGGTATTCAGACACTGTCATATTGATGATGATTCAGATATTGACTGCCTTCAAGATGTCACCTAATTTGCCAAACGCAGCCCAACCTCTTTTTGCGGATGCTCCTTCCCAAAAGATCTAACGTGTCTAAGATAGATATACTGGTATAATTTCATCTTCCAGCATAACAGATGTCGTAGCAATGGAATCATTAGGACAGGTTCTTCGTCTTGTACATTTTCAACTTCAGTCCGACTCTTTAGGATGCAACAATGATGACTCTTAAAATGGTGCTTGCACCATTTTTGGAGGTCTTGAAATATCTCGGCGAATAGTACAAGATCATCTACAAATCTTAGATAAGACCTTTGATGATAATACCAGATGTTTCCCAAACCAATGTTTGTACGACGTCTTCTTAAAGAGCCTAAAAAGTTTAGAAGAAATGGTCCTTGTCTCACCAATCGCTGGATACCCCTCCCTTGGTTCTCAGTACCGAACAATTAACCGGCAATATTGTAGGTTTATCACTGGTTGTTTTCGCGATACCTTACGTGACGGAGACTACGAATGCCTGGGGACGAAGACGAAGGATTTGTCCGAATGTCCGAAACCCACGCTTTAATCTTTCTTCTCCGAAACAGTGGGATGAGCAGCTCTGCAGTTTGATGCAGAATGAACTTATTAAAATGTCAATCAATACTGCTAATTTTGTTTTAGTAGTTATTTAGTCAGGTGTTTTGTTTTAATATTTAAAATTAATACTAATGAAGTTACTGATAATGATTACAAAATAGTAATAGAATACATTCCTTTGTATTTATCGTAAAATAACGTGAAATAACAATACAATTAAGCGTTAAAACAAAATAAACACTGAATAAATGTTTTAGGGTACTAAAACCAACAGATATATCATGGCAGACTAATATAAAAAAACTCGGATACCTCGAATACCTTGGCTCTTACTATTCGAATAGTAAAATGGGGTGAATACTCGAATAATAGCAACACTCGAATAGGATGCCCTAGAGATGACATACTGGGCTATTTTACTCTATACAACAAAAATCTAAACATATTATTAAAATAGCTTAGGCAAAAAACTGTGTAAACTAAACTAAAAAGTGTCAACTGTCAACTGATCAGCGTATAAAGGCTTTGTACTTTTATTATTTTCACTATATTATGCATTCAGGAACAGCACAACTGTAAGTAGAATAATAACTCATTTTTAAATTATATACAATTATTATACAAAACGTATATTATATACTAGCCTAATGGATGTGGTTGCCCGTTCGAAACCCACCCATTGCACTAGCACTTTATTAGCACTATCTGAGGCACTTTTCTAAAATGGGTGTGATACCCAATCAAAAAATAACAGTCTATTTAACTTACAGATCCTTCCAGGGCATATTGTGGTGGACTTTCGCTTCCTAGTTGATAAGCAACAGTAGTCAATAGACCTCTGCTGGAGTTAACGCGAATATCACCTGTGTTGTACAGTACGAAGCAACCGGTTCCATAAGTTGCCTTTGCTTGTCCTTTTTGTAAACACATCTGCCCGACTAAAGCAGCTTGTTGGTCTCCTAAGCAGCCTGCTATAGGAGTACCTTCTAGTGGTCCCTCAGAAATATAGCCATATATCTGTAACAAATTATGATGCCATGCAATATTTAATTATATAAAAAACCCAAAATTAATTTGAGAAATTATTTTGAGGATAATTGACTTCATTTTCGAATATAATAGTTTATTTACCTCAGAACTTGATTTAATCTCTGGTAAGACGCATTTAGGCACTTCAAAAAATTTCAACAAAAGAGGATCCCAATCCAAATTCTCAATATTCATCATCATAGTTCTTGATGCATTAGTGACATCAGTTACATGCTTTCCCCCATTAGGGCCACCTGAAATTTAGTTAAATATTAGTTAATAGTTCAACTTTTAAAATAATGCCAAAGTATATTTTGCCAGACTCATACATGTATGTATAATATATAATTATCTAATAGTAAATTAAATCTGCCTTATTGCAAGGCTGTACCTGAAGGTATGGAATGCTCTTCTCGTATGGTAATAGAATTAGTAGCTCTCGGCGAGCATTTTGCTGGGGGGTGGGAATTATGGTCTATTCAAATCACAAGAATAAGGCCAGCAAGAGTGCTGCTGATGATCTACCCTCATAGGACAGGTGCACATGCAATAACATATGGGCTGCTATATCATTTCCCAGGTAGTCCCTAACGACCATAACAGAGATGTTTGTAGAATGAATCATGCATGAGTTTGAGCTGTGATGACTTTGTGAAACGATGGACAATAGCACAAGGCCACACAAATCGTGCCACACGCGTTTATTAGTGTATGCTGCGTGTTGCTGTTTTTTCAGAGCAGTGGGACAGATTTTTGGAGCGACAGATGAAGGGTAACATCTATTTATTACCCAATCGTACTCGCCTAATGTTCACCGGCTCCGTTAAGAAGAGGCGTTATTCCAGCTTATAGGATTCGTAAATGTGCAGTAAAGTTAAAAAAATAGTAAAGATAAGGCAACATTGTATAGCATTGGACTAACTGTAAAATAAATCATATTTGTAGACAGCCAATATTAATGGGTTTTGAGTAGATATGTTGTTGATGTCATCTGTAAACTGTGATGTCAATGAGAAATTCTATAAGTGAAAAAGACTGTGACGAATAGCTTGGCAGAGTAAAATGTCAAGTGTACAACAATTTACTTTTTGCTACCAACTTGCTCCTTCATAAACTAATGATAAATCAAACAATCTCGTCTTATTTTATATATCATCTCCTGAGATACAAGTTCCCATCTAGTTCGGGAGGTAGGGTGTAAACATAGTGGTTTCAACAGTAACCACCACAAACTAAAATTTAATATGTTACTGTAATTGTTATCCTTCTGGTGAGAAAATAAACAATGTAGGTATTTATTTATTTATATACATAAAACATACAAAAATGCTAATTAATGTGCAGTTTTTTTTCTTTGAAACAGGGGAACACAAAACTGTTTACTGACTATTAGATAATTATCATTATTTATGTTTGGTAGCATGGTGAAACAAACAAAAATAAATATATTTTAAAACAGATGTTACTCAACATTACACTATTTATTTACCTGTTAAGTTCCACATGATCCAAGTATCAACAGTCCCGAAACAGCATGTCCCTTTCTTCATAGCTATTTTAACAGCATCAACATTATCACTCAGCCATCTTAATTTCACTGCACTGAAGTATGGTGACAAGGGGAGTCCACATAATGGCTGAAAGTTATTTAAAAGTAAAGTTAGGCTGAAAATGCAATCATACAAAGATGTAATGAATTTACATACATCAAGACCCCTCCATGCCTTTGGGAACATGTTAAGCTAATTGATCCTTGTTGTCATATGAACACTAATGACCATAATTGCTAGTTATCAAAAAGCCTATAACCAGTTCATCTAATATATTTTGATATTCATACATACAAAGGTACATACATACATACACTCACGCCTTTCTCCCACAGGGCTAGGCAGAAACTATTTATAATATCTATATCTATAATATCTAGAATAACTATCATCCCCATATAATATACATATACTGGAAGCTGACCTTATTATTGTAGAATGATGATAGCTAATTAAAGGCATCATAAAAATTTAAGTACTTTTCTAACCAATATGAATTGCATTATGTACCTATATAATTGAATTACACATAGTTTAAAATAATAATTACTACACTAAGATTTGCTAACTTAAGTACTTGATTTTTTTAATACATATGGTCATAATATAATGTTTCAATTATAATAAAAGTGTATTTCATAAGACAACAATAGAAATATGTTTGTCTTTTTTAATATTTTTAATCAATAATAAGATTTACATTATTAAAGCACCATAAAAAAAATGACAAAAATATTAATATTTAATCAGACAAATAAATATTCTAAACTGCAATCAGGATCGGGAGATTACACGCTACCACCTTGGCCGCATGTACTGTGACATCAGTTTCAGCAAAAACAGTCACTGTTTTATCATTTAATTTATTGATCATTTTATCCAATCAATTATTATCTATATTTATGTTTACTAACTAATTCGAACATGGGAGAGGACTGAAATCTATTTTATACTTAGTAATTACAAACCTAAATGTTTATGGTGACGTCATGAGAGCATCACAACATCTACTTTGACATAAGTTCTGTATTGATCTGTTAAATTTGCCACACACTTTTTCTACTTTTAAATAATTAAAATCTTGCTGGAAAAGCGATTATGTAAAGAAATTTTGGCATGGACATAATCCTGTAGCAATAAAGATTACAAACAAAAATATTTTATTCAAATTTGAATCTTATGCATATTCAATGCATGCTAATGTAAAATAGTTATAAAGCATTAGTACTATCTACATAACCTACAGAGATAAATTTTATGATAGTGATAAACTTATCACTTCATTACAAGATTTGTTGCTTTAATATATTAATTAGATTAAACATTTTCAAACCTTTAAATAATTCTTGTTTCTTGTTTTGTTGGGCACTGTATCCAAGAGTTTATCTATAGTAGAGGAAGTTCTCATGTCCAACCAAACTATTGCATTGTGCAATGGTTTGCCTGTGCTTCGATCCCATACTATTGTAGTTTCACGCTGATTTGTGACTCCCACTGCTATAATATCCTGTAATTTATAAAATAGGAGCATGTATAATTCAAATATACATACATTAATTTATTTACATAAAGCACATCAACAATATAAACACAAACAGATAGAAAATAAAATCTTGTTGTTGATAGACACATGGAAAGGCTCTGTGCCAACTTTTACTGGTATATTTAGGTGAAATAAAACAATATAACTGCAGTTGAGCTTCCGGTCATATAATCACCGTAAAGGGTTCCAATTCGGAGCATAAATAAAGAGTAAGTAACTTGCAAATATTCTTAGATATTTGCAAGTTACCTACTCTTTATACATTCAGAAATGATCAATGATATAGCATGAATAACAAAGGCAGGTCACTAATGCCGTATTCAGCAACGAAACTAATATAAAAGATAAAACAATCAATATGACAAAATAAAGCTTAGTGATGACTTTCTGTCCCATACCTTTGCCGAGCCTCCCAATGTCACCAACTCCTCTACAGCTTTTTGTATGCATGTTACTACGACTTCCAGAATAGCATATGGATCTTGCTCTACCCAACCTTCTTGGGGAAATATTTGTTCAAGCTCCTTTTGATGATATGCGACGACTTCTGAAGAATTCGCTTTGAAAACTATAAACCGCGCACTTGAAGTGCCCTCATCAATGGCACCGATTAGAGGACCGAATTTCCCATATTCAGACATTATTACCACTCAATCCTCACTGTCATTAAATAATATAGGTAATTAACTAAGTTAGTTGTGTAGTGTCCTCCTGCCTCTTATCTTGAGCAAACAAATTTTTTTCTTTGATCTTTTTTGACTGACAGAATTCAATTCACAATGATATTAAATGTCATTACAGTGTCAATGACTAGTCTTGTGTAGGTCCTGAACGAACGAACTAAAAGGCACGTTTCGATTTCCCATCAGTGAACTAAAAGACACGTTTCTTAACCGAGATCGTTAATCGGTCTTTCGGTCTTATTAGTACTTCGTACTATTCGTACATTTCGTACGTAATGTTCCTGAACGACCGAGATCGTTAATTATCAGTACTTGTATGTCATAATAGTACTTCGTACTAATCATACATTTCGTACGTAATGTTTCTGAACGACCGAGATCGAATAAAAGAGCTAATAGTACAGCATGTACCGAGTAAAGTTACATTACGAAGGAAAATTAAATAATATTGACAGAGAGATTCATTTAATGCATAAAATGTGTATTTAATATTTAATAAATATTTTTTATCATTGCTCAACGAATCAGTTGGACATTAAACCCTAGTAACTATTATTTTAACTGTCGAATTATATTACAATAATTGACCGAACGATGAACTAATAAACAAGCAATTTGGTCAGATGTCCTCTAGGAACTAATAGTACTAATAGATAGAACTAATAACTAGTTCACTGACCGAATTGTACTAGTTTAGAGCGATCTCTTTACCGAATAGGCACAAGACTATCAATGACTCAAAGACAAAGAGTACTTTGCTATCGATAGACTGTTCAAAGAGTATTTTTTTATGGGATATGAGGACAAACGAGCAGACGGACGGACCGCCGCCCATGGACACCCGCAACACCAGAGGAGTCACGAGTGCGTTGCCGACCTTTTAAAAGGGGATTGGGCCTCCGGTAACCTCACTCACTGCGCGAAACACAACGAAGCGTTGTTTAACGCCGGATTTCTGTGAGGCCGTGGTATCACGTGGTCGAGCCGGCCCATTTGTGCCGAAGCATGGCTCCAGGCTCTCCCACGTAGACTAGTAAAATTATATTTCATAGACTACTAAGAGATGGTATACTTTAGTGATTTAGTGCAATGACTACTATAGCTAGGGAACTTTGTGTTAAACATAGTTTCGTGAGCTTCTTTCTTTTCTTCTTTGAGTTTTAAATTATTTACGAAAACGACTTACTTTATTATTTATAGAAAGAAGAGAAATATAAAAGTTGGGTAAATAATATAACTTGTCAAAAATCAAAAATCTTGGCAGTTCGAGAATAATGTACCTTATGGACAGTTCTTTAACATTATAGTAATTTCAAGTATACCAATTCCGAATACAAAGATGTACATACTTATCTCATTTTACTAAAATGTTCCCTAGGTTTATCGATACTTCTGGTATCGTTACTTTCAAAACTAAGATTGCTATCTATTTGATATCTTGGAAACTTGACTCTTTACAGGTACAATACTTTTTGATATTGGTGTCTGCAATTTTGATTTTTGAAGTATAAATGACTGGCCGCTAACCACCGTTTTTTTCAAAATGATGTCCGGGAGGATGGACATTTATTATTATATTGGTAAAATCAAGAAGTTTAGATTGTTAAACATTATTATCTACATATTAGGCTGAAACTATATATTTGTATTCAAGAAAATAAAAAATTGTAGTAGTATTATATAATTATGATACCATGTGATAAAATATTTTTTCATCATAAAAAGAATTACATATACTTATTTCATTATTTATTTGTGTACCTAAATCCAACACTCACCATGAAATCAATATTCCTAAAGTGATATTGACTAACTGCTCTGCATCGACTTGCGACCGCGACTACTAACTACAATAGTAATTACTAATCTGTATAATCGAGATATCTCAAGAAATTGTCATAATCGAATGATTTCATTAGTTTAGCTCATACTCGCCCACCGCTACTCTCAGCACATCTCTATACATAGGTACTTAGGTAGGTACTTGTAAGTTGTAATTTAAATTTGTTTAATTGATAGTTGGTGGGTTTCTTCACAGGGTTTGTTTGCTGTAGGACTGTAGGTAAAACCTGTGGTAAAACCTAATTATTAATTTCTGTAGCATTTTTATAATACGTTCAGATTGAAAGTATTTCAGCATTAGTATCTAATTGTTAGAATGGATTTCAAAATGCACGAATACACTCATGCTTTGGTGGGTAAAGTGTCCCCAGGATCACGACATGGGGACGGCGTTGAATTTGATGATGTCCGTCGTCAACACGAATGTTACACGAGACTTCTGAGGGAGTTGAATGTAGAAGTGATCGAAGTGGAATTGCAAGGTTCGTTGCATGAGAAGGTTCGAATAGAAGACATGGCTATCATATGCCATGGCATTGCTTTGCTGCCTAGGCATAGCTCCTCTGTTGAATCCCATAATGTAAGTTTAACTTGTACTCATTTCTACTTTATCTTAGTATAACTAGAACTTGTCTAGTATTTGCATTATTGCGAAGGCATTTTTGATGAATCATTGTGATGACTTTTATTGGCATAGCAATTTAAATAGGTAAGTACCTATTACGTGGGTATCCAATTATTGCATTCATTTTACATTTACCTACCAATTTGTGTACTTACTAACAGAGAGAGCCATTAACATGGGAGAGCCATAATTCGGCATGGAATGGGCCAGTCTTGCAGTTTTGGGCTCGAATTTTGATTTAATGAGATCTATAATGGGGTTCCAAGCAGGTGGTAAGCTCCAGTCATCTTCTCTATTGAGATTTGGGTGTTTTTTAATTTCAATAGCCTCTCAAATCATCTGGGGAAGGAATTTATTTTCGTTTGCGAGGAGTTGAATTGGATCACCAATAATTAGCAAAAATGTAAGGTAGCTGATAGTAATTGCAACATTAAGACATCCAACAACTTAGTCTACCCGTGACCATGGATGCTGTAAAGGATCCGAAATGTCGGGACTTAAATAATATTAATACAATGCAATTTATTCAAACATTTGTTGTAATGCTTAAAACTGTAGATTTTCTATTGTTTGTTATTGTTGCTGGTTTAATAAAAACTGCTATGTATACTACAAGGAAAATGTAGTAAATACCTACAACAACAATTACATGAACTCAGAGGAGTAATGATATTCTTATTACATAAGTGGGTATCTTATATTATCATTAAGTACCTTAAATTATTAATAATGACAAATTTTTCAAAATTATATGCAGTTTATCCTTATAATTTATCCAATAGTACCTACATCCATAAAATAAAATAAAAGTTGACATCAAAATGCCACCAAATCTTTATTAAAATCAAATAAAATTACCAAATTGACGAAATAAAAATCATTAATGTCCACAAAAACGAATAGTGGATTAAAATAAAAATATAAACAGAAAAAGATACTGAACTAAATCCTGGCTTTATAGGGGGATTAGAATTTATAAATACAATATTGATGAATTTAAATCATGTGATGCCTTATGTGCTTTGTTTCAGACTAAAATTTTAAAAGACATTTTGCAGAATGATCTGGATCAAACAGTTATTGATCAAGTGGATCCAGAAGCAAACATTTCCTGTTCAGATGTGTTGTTCACAGGTGAACTATTCTGTCCGTTATGCTTTACTGACCTACATCCTCTCATTATTTAGGTGAATCCATGCACATCAATGAGTATTATGTTTACATGAATAACTATTCTTTGTTTTCTGACCTGTCCTTTTGGTGTACATTAAATAGTACTTTTATCTATCTATATATCTATTGTATTCATTTCAGGCCGAGAGTTCTTTGTTGGTATCTCTGAAAGTACTAATGAGGCAGGAGCAAGTGCAGTTGCAGAAGCGTTTCCTGAATTCCCTTGTACTCCAATAAAGGTAAATTTTTTTGGGTCATGAAGAGTTAGGGTAATAAAATTAAATGTTAACAATGCAAAGAGCTTAAAAAAATGTTAAATCTGATAAATAGTTAGGTGTGAGCATTAAGTGGTCACAGTATGTTGTTAGTTGTTAGAACATCCTGCATCTCATCCAACAATGCCAGTTTTATTACATAATGATGTAGAGGGGCAATTCCATAAATGATTTCTACTGCAATGTGGCAAATATTCTGTTAAGCCACTATTATGTTAGAATTGATTTACTAGTGTGCCTCATATATGGCATTCATGATATTCTAATGGGGCTGTTCTTGGTCAACAACAGACTGCTGTGTAAAGCTTTTCATTAGGGAATAAGTAGGAAGTAGTAGAAATTTTGAATAAGAGTTATTAAACACACATACATCAGTCATAGGTAAATAAATACATTTGGATGTCTCCCTCTCACTCCTACTGTAATTGGGTAGTTTGCTTTGTTGGTGGTTGGAAAACTTCCACTGCCCCCTATAAGTTTTTTATAGGGAATTTCACAGTAGGGTTGCTGAGTACCTGATTCATTAGTCAGTTATTTGCTAATCTATTTTGATGGCATGACCAATATTTTTTACAGAAATTTCATTTATGTTATTATGTTTGCATATTTATTTGGCACACTCTGTACCCCAAACAGTTTGATAGATTTAAGCTTGAGAGGCGTCGTTAGATTCGACTAAATTTTGAGAGACACAGGGTATATTAAAAACTAAAAAGAGTAAAATAAAAAAGTTAATTTAACTGAGATTGGTCATCTGGTTTCAAACAAGAGGGAGTTTTGTTTTTTTAAATTATTTTTTTAATTACTATGATGTGTAATACCATCATTGGTGTAGATTGTTCATCTCTGTTCCTAATTATTGAAACAAAATCCACATTTATACACCCTATAAATGTTATCATTATCACTGAGAATCACTGAGAATAATGAAAATATCATTTCAGGTTGCCAAAGGAGCAAAAGAATTGAAGAAGTACATTACTGTAGCAGGGTCAGATATTCTATGTGTTAGTGCCAGTAAAGAGGCTAAAGAGTTGCTTAAAAGAATTGAGCGTGAAGCCACATTTACCTACCAGACTCTGACGGTCCCTGAAGATGAAGCGGCTAATTGTTTATATGTTAATGGCACTCTTATACATAGGGCTATTGAAGAAATACCTGAGGCTTTCAAGGTATGTTTCTAGTTATTTTATGAAGACAAAATCTGAGTACTGTTGGATTGGGTCTGTACTGTGGGTGATCTTAGCTATGTGTTCACATTATCTGTTAGGTATCTAAGTATACTGAAAAAACAAGCCAAGCTAAAGTACATTATTAAGCTTGTATTGTCAATCAGCTTTTGTTTTATGATAACTAGGATAATAATTTAGTATTAGTTGTTAGTCGTAAAAGTACTTAGTTAAACACAATTTAGGTGCCTGTGTATAAAAACGCATTACGTACGCATGAATTATTCGTGATCAATTGAGGCCCAATGAATTGAGGGCCCATTTTTTTAAACTTGCGAAACGAAATAAGACTTATAGGGAAATTAGTAAAAACTTAAAGCAAAGAGCCATGAATTTCTTAAACGTGAATTATAACTGTTATGATTAAATAACAGGCCCTCAATCCAGAAGGTTGCATAAAGTGGCATAACCTAAATCTCAGAAAGTACTATCTCTGGGTTAATAAGTTTTATTTAAGAATTTATTTAAGATATTCTTAATCTGTAGAATATGACATTACAGATTTATGGCCCTCTATGGATTTATTTAAGACCCTCAATTAATTATCGCTAGGGACTGAGGAATCAGCAAAATATGAATTTATCTGAAGAAATACATAAATACGACTTTAATATATTTTACTTAGATACCTCTGTGAATTAGTTAAAAAGAAATAATGACGCAAAAGTTAATTGTTAAAAAGTAAATATAATGAAATACCGTCACACATAAGAAATGTAAACTCATTCAATGCATTCAGATGTCAGCTTAGCAAATACCTAATCAGGATGGGTAATAAATTATTAACTTACAATTAACGACGACAAACTTATGGTAGTTTTAAGATTTTAGTATTGTTCTGAAGTACCTACCTAAGTGACATGATTATGTTTTTATTGAGAATGAAGTTTTTTTTAAACCTAAAACGAAGGCGAATTTTACTAAAACATCTGAACTGAGAGCTATTTTCGGCTTTATTGACTAGACTCAACCTCTGGATTAACGCAAATTAGAATAAGTTCTTTTTACTATTTTTTAATTAAAATGTTACATATCGTCAACGACATTCATGAATTGAGGGCCAATGATTGTTATGTCATATTCCACAGATTTGGGAATTTCTTGAAATATTTAAGAAAATCTTAACTAAATTCATAAATAAAAAGTTTTAACCCAGAACCCACTTTATGCAAACATCTGGATTGAGGGTCCAAGTTATTTATTCATAACGGCTTTAATAAACGTTTAAGAAATTCATGGCTCTTTGCCTGAAGTTTTTACTATTTTCACTAACTTACCTGTCTTATTTCGTTTCGTAAGTTCATCATAATATATTGATACTAGCTTCTGCCCGCGACCTTGTCTGTGTGGACTTCAAGATTGAGTCCGACCTGGATAAAAAGTAGCATATGTGTTATTCCAGGCTATAATCTATCTGTGTGCCAAATGTCATCCCGATCCGTTCAGCTGTTCTGACGTGAAAGAGTAACAAACATCCATCCATACATTCATCCATACTCTCAAACTTTCACGTTTATAATATTTGTAAAGATTATTAATAAAGAGAGAGACCATCTTCTTCTTCATAGTCGTTAGTTCAGTACTGAACGTCGGGTCTGTTATGGAGACCAAGTCATTTTAGGTCTTTCACCATTTCCTTCCACACTGCACGGTCCTGGGTACGTCGTAGCTCTGCAGCAATGGGCATTCCAGCCAGCTCCCTGATTTGGTCGGAGAGCGTCCTCTAGGTATTGTCCCCTCAACCTTGCCCTCCACCAAAAGTTTCTGCAGGCTGTCATTCTCTCGTCTCGCAATGTGGCCTGGCTGTGGAGCTGGCTGGCATGATTGTATTCTCTTTAGTTGCCTAAAGAGAATACAATCATACTTTGGCCACATTCCACATTCGCTTGGCTGTCGACTATGCATATAGTCTTGTTTCAACTCTCAACTCGCTCAGGATCGATTTGTTGGTCCGTATCGCAGTCCAGGGACTAGATAGCATCCTGCGCCAACACCACATCTGAAATGCGTCGATCTTAGCCCTCTCCGATGATCGAAGTCTTCAGGTTTCCACGCCGTAGAGAAGAATTGATTGATGACCACTGTTTTGACCAGTCTCGTCTTCGTTGCTCTCGAGATGTTTCTGCCGCGCCAGAACTTAGTAAGGCTGATCGTTGCATTTTTGAACATTTGAATTCTCCTCTTTATCTCCGTTTCGCATCCACCTTGGTCGCTTAGCATGGAGCCCAGGTATATTAATTGACTCACGTGTCCATGTCACGAAGTTCATTGGTGCGAGGATATTTATTGCCTCGGTCGATGGTCATAACTTTGGCTTTTGCCTTATTAATACTCAGGCCCAAGTTCCGGCTTTGCTGCTCTACTCTATCAATCAATCGCCGTTCTGGCGTGAAAGAGTAACATACATATTTACATCCACACATTCATACATCCATACTCACAAACTTTCACGTTTATAATAATTAAGAATCATCATCATATTCATCCGTATAATAATATATTTTACTTCAAATAGTCAGAACAAACATGGATATTTCCTTGACAAATATTTTTTAGAAACCTAAGTACATACCCCCTTTAAAATTTCAGGTATTTTGTGAAAAAATCGATTTCGCTAGAAGATCGATCTGCTTTTCTGAACTTGCGAAGATGCCAGCTAGATTGAGTTCATGCTGCTTATTAGTAAGGAAACCCTAAGATTAAGGTAAAACAATTGGCTGATTCTTGGTTTATTTATATGGAACCACTCGAAACAGCTTTAAGTTATTTTTGCACATTACTATGCTTGTAAACTATTCTTAAAACAAATTTTAACCATGAAAATAGTATTCAAAATCTCATGGAGGAGATTGAAAAAAAACTGCCTAACCATGATGTGTAAACAAATCACATTCAGTGTACCTGCAGTACTCTCGAAATAACAAAGCGCTTCCGAAGTTATGCACAAGTGACTGTGCAGCAGTCAATTTATGACAAAATCAGTATAGGCGCGGCAATGCCTGCAAGGGGCGGAGTCGGCGCTGCTTCGCTTTTCACTCATTCCTTAGTGTTTAATGCTTACCTACCTCTCGCTACCCCATTGCAAGTACACAGTCGGTGCCAAAAGTGTTACGAGTTGTTGTCAATGTTATACACTAAAATCTTTCCGATCCAAAAGGGGCTATGTAGGTATCCTATTCACATTACCAAATAAAATAAGAAACATTAAATGTTCGGGTGTTCTTAACACATTGTACAAGTAGTTGTTATTTCTTTTATTGACTTTTTTTGTGGTTTGTTTTTGCAGGAGTAAAAAAAATCTTTATTCCGGTTGAAATCAATTACAGGGCTTCGATAAACCTGTCAGGGTTAAACGCATTTTTTATAATTTTCTCATAATTATTTTCGAAATTAATGTGGCTGCGCGGCCCTTCGGAACGGCTAACACCAAGCGCGCGCTGTTATCGCGGGGTACTGTATTGTAGGTACTGTAAACAAAAAACATGCATGTCTCTATAGGCGAATAACTACACTGTACACTGTTGCTCTATAGAGTTACTGACGTGATGTAAATCAGCTGTCCATGATCATGACGCATTATATCAAAGACTAAAATAATTAGTTAATTCTTTAAAAACAGCCTTTTTGTGCTTTAACGGAAGTTAGTACCGTTTTAAGAAGTAACTTTGTCAGCTGCTTACCTGAATTTAATGACCTATCGATAGTGATTGAATAAAAATCGGAATCAATACAATATAAAGTCATACATTTGCGAATCAGTTTTGATGACATGAACAAATAAATATTTTAATAGCATAATCTCATTTATCGTATCAATCCGAATAAGTCTCATAAGTATAGAGGTGTCCCAGACCGAATGGTCCAAAAGGAAATCTGGGACCCCTAGGTCATAATTATTATCTACTAGCTGACCCGGCAGACTTCGTACTGCCTCATTGTTGTTTTTATTTAATTCCGAGCATATTCATATTTATTCACCTTTTAAACCTTCTCTGGACTTACACAAATAATTCAAGACCAAATTTAGCCAAATCGGTCCAGCCGTTCTCGAGTTTTAGCGAGACTAACGAACAACAATTAATTTTTATATAAATAGATTCAATAATAGGTATATTGTTGGGCTATCCTCTGTAGTATAGAAATTATCACCATTTAACCTTTTGCACGCCAATGACAACTATAGTTACACAACGATCTCGTGCCTGAGACGCCAACGACAACAAAAGTTGTCTCAATTTCGCTATTTTTAAAACACTATTTTTACGTACTAAGCACCCTGTACTTAGTGTTAAAAGAAATCCTTTTGTTAGTTGAAATCATGCCATTGTGAAGAGATTATACAACAGAGACCCTTCAAATTTGGCAGGACAAAACATGAGAAATAATTATTTAGTAACAGTTTCAGGAGAATATTTTTATGTGCAAATAATTTTATGTGCAAAATGGTTTCGGAAACCGGAGGTGAAAACGGTTTGAAGTCGGTTTTACTTTTTGTTAAAAGTTATTATATTTCAACATTTTGAGTGGCGAGTAACAGTACATTTTTGTTATTTATTGGCGATCCGAAACGTCGGGAATTAAATAATAATAATACAACGCGATAAAATCCGTAAAAATAGTTTTATTTCAATGTCTAATATTCGCGTAAGTGTCAGAAACCAGTGGCGAGTAAAATTTTACGTACTTCGATGATGTCATAATTTATTAGGTGGTACGTGTTGTTGCCAATTTGTTTAAAATTTTGCTATCAGATCTTCACCAAATTTGAATGACAGATGGTCATTCAAATTTGGGGAGCAAATTGGGAGCAAAACGGGAGCAAGTATATTCTTGCACATAAAAAAATTAGGTATTTAAATTGTCCCACAATTGACGAAAATATCAACATACATAAAATAGAAACATCCGAATTGAGATTGACCTCCTTTTTTGAAGTCCATTAATGTTTCATATTTGCACAAAAAAATAGTAAAATACGCAATAAAATTATTATTCCAACAAATAAAGTGATTTTTATAAAATTCATTTGCTTACTTAATAAAAACAATGTTTTGTCTTTTTTTGATACGAACAATTACATTTTGAAAATGTTTTCTTAGAGCTAGAACTCTGATTTTTTTCCAATTTAATAGTGAATAGTCAAGATAGTTTTTAGAAGTATACGCACAAACCCGCCAGTACTTTTTTTTGCAGTGCGCTGCTTAGAATACAGACATAAGAAATAAAATCTGAAAATAATTAAAATACTAAGTCACAGATAAAGAGAAGCTTACCACACTGATTACAAATGAACATCCTGTTCCTACACTATTTAAGAAGGCTCTCTGTTGAATAGTCTCTATTCAACTGAGTAGCCTCAAATTTATGCTATTTCACAATGGCATAATTCAACTGAAAAAAGGATGTTTTTAAATGGTGATACTTTCTATATTACAGAGAATGAGAAATGCTCAATGATGTACCTAGTATTGAATAGATAATAAATAATATGGTTATATTTTCCCCCAACCTAGATTTTCTTTTGGACCCCTCGGTCTGGGACATCCTTTATGAATAAGCAGAGCACACTCATAGATTGATGGATTGGTCTGTTTGTGCTGTTAATAATAATAATTATATTATCTCACCATTGAAATCTCGATCAACGAAATCAACACGTGATTACTGGGAGCACAATAAAAATGTAGTCAATTTGCACGAGGATAGACTGCGTAATGTTGTTAACAAACAAATATCGTTAAATAATATATTTTTCTGATTTGGACACAGCAAGGTATTGGTCAAAAATATATATTAAGTATCCAATATTACTTGCCCTTAGAACTATATAGTTCCGGAGGATGTTCCTGCTCAGTAATGTGAAAGTATACGGCCTTGAATTTACTAGGTGCCACATCGAAATCCAATCGCCAGAGCCATTCGAAGACTTGTGTGGCCCTATTGGCTAGAATAGCCCCCTACCAGTGTCTCTTGTCCCTTGCAGGGACAAACGTGTAGCCGCGTCGTTGGCAGGCACTGGATTTTCAAATTTAAATAATCTTAAAAGATAAGAACGTAAACAATATTCCTTTGTACAACTATTAGTATTTTGATTACCTATACCATAAGAAAATAGTGAGTGGCTCGTAAGTTCTAACAAATACACATTACAATAAAATATTTATTTGTTTATATTTAACATTTATTGATTCTGATGGCAGTTACTACGAATGCGTAGTAACCGCATCTGGTTAAAAGAGGCCAACACAGTTTGCAAAAGGCTAGTAGAAAGATGCTTTATTTCTTCAAACTGTGTAGTTTTGTGACAGAAACGAATCTCATTTCTATTTTTATGGATGTTATAATCATAATTAATTGTTCAAATTAGTTTGAATTGCTAGAATAAACTTCCCAGTTACATTTTTAGTACTTAGGTACCTATATTAAAATATGTACAACAGGTATTATCTACGAAAACAATGTTATGCCCAACTTTAAATTACTCGAACAAATTACCTATAACCTTGCATGAAAAAAGGATTCAATGATGGACTTTAAAATATTTACTTAGTATTTAATACCTATCCATTCCCTAAGCTTTAAGAGTGAATTTAGACTACTTTAGACCTTTACTGAGATATTCTTAACTTGATAATTAAAAAAAATAACAACATATAGTTGTTCAGAAAAAGTTTGGCTACTTTTGCCTTAATAATTAGCAATTGAAGCTTAAATCTATTTTCAGACAATCCACAACCAATTTTCCCACTATGTTCCTGATATTAATACATTCCCTTTTAGAAGATAGATTCTAGGCGTTTTGTTTCTTTTCATACTTTTCTGTAATCTATAGTCCCTGTCACGAGAAGCTAGAAATTTTGTAAACACACATTCAGGGATTCGCAACCTTTGGATCAAATAAAAAAAACAATTTTGTAAAGATGATGATTTTTATAATATAACATCACGCCTGTATTTCCTGAAGGGTTAGGCAGAGGCGTACTAATGTACACCTACAGTTCGCCGATATGTTTAGGTCCCATGTAATAGGGGGCAAGCCCATTGCCATTAATTGGACACAAACCCAAACACCGAGCTGCTACTGAGAATAGCACTTTGCTCGACCTGGGACGAATCGAACCCAGGACCTCTAGCGTAGCAATCGCGCTTTGGACCACTACGACGCAGTATTTTATTTTTATATACTCATATACTCGTAATTATGTTAACATAAAATTCCGAGTATTCTGTTTCAGAATCAGTTACATGGATAACAAAACTGTCTACCGTGTTATCTATACTTTCATAAATTTTGCCATAAAAGTTATTTTCTTCCTTGATGACGTGCTCCACACAACGCTTTCCACCTTTCAACAGTAATTTACTGCGCAGTCCTTGTTGGTCACCTCCTCAAATTTAAAATGTGTGTTGTCAGCGTGAACTTACTTTAAAATGGCGGCCCAAATGTTTACGTTCCAAAAAGTCAGTACCAAAAAACATTAGACGACAGCGATTTATATCGCTAAAATATAATCTGTCCAAGTGAAATTGCTCGTTAGTTTCGTATTACATGATTTACACGTAGATAATATGTGACTTTGAGTTCAATCAATTTTGGGATTCTTTGTTGTTGATTAAATTGTCGCCTTCAAAGTTTATAGCTTCTCGTGGCGGGAACTATACCTATATATTATTTTTTATTCAGTTATTTAATTATCGTAAGCGGCAAACATGTGAAATGATTTTAAGTATATTATCTGAAATTGTCCTATTAAATGGAGCACTACAATAGATATACATTTATTACAATAAAAGCATAAACAGCGGCTGCTTAGTAGTAATTTGTGCCAAACATGTTTTTGTTACACTGCTTGTATTATCGCCGCCAAAATATTACACAAACTAATAATAAGTATTATATCAAGTAGGTAATGTGATTGGAAGCTTATTTCGTGTTATATAATGTTTATAATTAATACTAATATATTATTGTTCTTAAATGTTGGAATAAAAATAAAAAACATTTCTAATAGATTCTTTTTAAATTAATATATTATCTAAATAAGTACCTATCTGTATTCTTGTTGCAATTTTATTTCTAAGAGCACGTTTTTATTTATTTCACCTTAATAACGTGCATAATATGTCTAATGCACAATATTTAAATTGTTTTAGGAGTTAACAGTTGAATAAACGGTGTGTTAAGTGTTTGTTAATTTAATATTAAACAAATTTTGGTCTAGTTATACATGTCAAGTATTTTGATACTAAATAGTATACATACTAAATGTAGAGAATTATTATTTAATCATATAAATAATAATTGTTAATATGGTGTTTTATCATTAATTTAACATTCATGAATAAGATTTAAATTTCTTACGCAGTATTTGAAACGAAACAGTAATATATAAACGCAATTGTAAAGGTAGATATTACACAACCCCTCGGTACTGTGGGATATGACAAAAATGCATGATTTACCCGATGCAAATATTGAAACAGCTGATATTTTTTTAGATATTTCTGGGTTGGTCTCGTTGTAAATTTCGTATTTTCAACGACTGAAACCTGAAACTGTGCATTAAAAATCACCGTGTATAAGTTCTAATCGTAGCGATGCTTTCTTCTCTTATTCCATACAGACCACCTGAAAACCAGGATTTTGTTACTTACACAAATTTCAAAAAAATAAATGCCACTGACAACGTCACTGACTGACTTTATTTTTAACCCCCGACGCAAAAAGAGGGGTGTTATAAAAACTTGTGTATCTGTCTGTCGCATAGAAGCACCCTAACGAATAAAGTGATACTGATTCAGTTTTTTTGTTTGAAAGATGACTTGACTTGATTGAAAGTTTTTAGTTATGATTTAAGAAAATCTGGCCAGCCGTTTGAAGGGGTGTGAGCAACTTCCACAGGTCTGATCGATTTGAAATTTGATTTGATTTAATGATATTGCAAGAAAATGGTAATCATGTCATGATGTTGCGGTGGTTTTTAAAATTTAAAAATAATGTTCTTGACTTCAGTTATTGAAATTCAATTATCACATCTCTTGTTTTCACGTTTCTATTTGTATTTATAATTTGTCACGTCTTTCTATGGATGAAAAGGTTAAAGTATTGAATCGTTAAGTAAAAAATAACAGCTGTTTTGGTAGATTGCTGTTAAGGTCTACGCCGAAATACGAGCGACGATCAGACTGTTCATAAGTATTTAAAATTCTACAAAAAATTGGGCTAAAATTCATGCCACATTGATTGATTGATACTGAATTGTACTTGAAATTTCTTAGTTGTTCATATAATCTTGAACAGTTTGCAGGTACGCCTATTAATTTTATGACCATGATTATTTATTATAACTCCAATAAAATTATGAATGATATAATTGTATCTATTATAATAATTCACACAATTCGCTTAAAGCTTTATATGTTTCTTTTATTTATAGTCCATGTGCGTATCGACATAACTGTGCATGTCCAAAGTTCTCCACAAGTAGCGTTTTCAGGCGTCCGGATAAAGCCGGACATAGGTAGGCTTTTTGATTGCGTGTCCGGCTAAAATAAACGGTGTCCGGCATGTCCGGCTTTTGTTAGGCTTTTTACATTTCGCAAACGAGCGAGCGCCGAGCGTGGCCGAGCGCAGGCGAGTCGACTGTCGGTCGCTCCCGCAGGAGTTCTCGTACCTATTAATATTGAGACATTTGTGTCTCAATATTAATCCTCAATAATGTAGGGTGTCGGGCCTTTCTACCCAAATGTCCGGCCAAACTGGCTGGTCTGTCCGGCTATTAGGTTTGGCGACCTGGCAACCCTATCCACAAGCATAGCAGTAGGAAGTAACTTTTATGACCAAATTAATTACAGCTCTTGTTTTTTTTAACCTACTGCGCCAGAAGGAGGGTGTTTGTTATTTCGTTTTAGTTATTTGTTAAATTTTGTTGTGGTTTTTCTCTTATTATGAAAGAATGTCTTAAGCGCAAAACTGATTGACAATGTCAAGTGTCAGAAGGAGAAAGTCGATGGCTTGCATGCAATTTCGCGGAAGTACAACAGCGATCTGCTGAGCCAACCGGCACGTCGATGCCTGAAGCTAATAAAATGGACATCATTGTCTGTTTTCAACCGACTTCAAAAGGAGGAGGTTCTCAATTCGTCCGTATGTTTTTTGTTTGTATGTTTGTTACGCGATTATTCCGTCAATGATGAATCGATTTTGATAATTCTTTTTTTGATCGGGGTCATACTTCAGAGGGGGTCCCATAAAAATTTGGTCAAGATCTGATCACAACATTTAGAACAAAATGACAATAACACGTAATGACCGAGTAAATGATAATATCGTCTAGGTGTAAGTAAAATTCTACTCAAAATGTAGAAATGAAGTAACTTTAAAACCGTAAAACCGTCAATTACATAAAAAATAATGTTATGTGCGAAACTGTTTCGGAAGTCGGTGCCACTGATTTGATCGGATCATTTGATTTTGCCACCGACCTTCGAAACTTTTTCGTACATAACGTTATTTTTTATGTATTCGACGGCGGTTTTACTTTTTCTTAAAAGTTATTTTATTCGTCTTCCTTGGCGGTCACAGCCAAAACTATCACAAGGTTGGATGACTGATAATGGAGTCATCAAAAGCATTGAGTATTCATAATTGTATCTTATTTTCTATATTAATAAAATACGCTATAGACCTGCAGACACGCACAGTTATTCCGACTGTACTGTAAAAGTAGTTAAGTATAAGCATTCCCTGAATTTTTAGTATTACTAATATAGTATGTGTTATGAAAATTGATGTATTACTATAATAATAAAGATATTTTATGTAAGAAGTGTACTTGATATTATGGCAATTATAGCGAAAACTGCATTACTGTATTTTTAAAGTAATCGAGTTATGGTATTTTGCTCCCACACCTCATCTGATATAAGTTATTTATTTTTATAGTATTTTAGTTTAAGCGAATTCCGGTTTGTATGTATCACTGGACAAATACTCTGGACAATAATCTTACTGCTTGTATGTATGGACATAAACACTTGGCTGCTATTTGCTGTCTTCAAAACTAAAACCTACATCACACACAAATTAATCATTATGTAGTCTTTTGAACTGGAACGGGAAAATAATTTTAACTGAATTCATTTATAATAATATAAATCGTCTCTATGGATATAATGTTTTGCCTTGACACGTAATATTTGTGACTGGGAAAATAAAACAAAACATGGCTATATGAGGTTTACTAGGAGGTAGTACTAGTAGTAAATAGCAATCAAGATGGTTTTGTAGATATTAAGTATATAACATACTATTTATAAAAGACGTTTCACTAAAATGGAGTTTCTCATTACATGGTCCTCTAACTTTATTGACGAAATAGAATTAAAGAATTCGTGTGAATTGTAGTAGTTGTGGTCGGGTAGGTTTACCGCGGTCCTTAACACGAATGTCGAGACGGCTACTTAACGATTAGGCGGCGTTTAAAATTAAATGTACCTGTGTTGTCAGGCCAAGAATCGAAGCAGTGCACAATGGTCCAGAATAACATATATTTTATCGAAAGTCAAAATTATTGAGCGGAATGTTTTCGACAGCTCAAGATCAATGTTTTTCTAAAAATAATACTTAAAAGATTTGAAGATAGATATTTATGGAAGAAAATCTGTTTAGGTGTTCTCCATCAGGAGATAAAAAATAATAAAAAAATCTTTTTTGAAAAGCTAGACTAGGTTGTATTTGGTGAAACAATAAATAGGGGATAAATTCGGTAAAGTTTCTATCTCATGCAACAGAAATGTATATAACTTCTCTTTGATATTCCAAACAACACTTTGAATTTCAGTGTTGTTTGGATAAGAACTTATGAAAAATTATGAATCGTTTATGGTATTCTTTCTACCCAGTTTTCTAGTAGTTATGTCGTTTACGTTTTCTAAAATCTTTGATATTGTTGGATGAATTTCTGCTGTTCTTCAACAGTCCTTTGTTTATATTTTTAATTGCAGCAGACTTCATAATCTCTAAATAATCGTCTTGTCATGTTTCCTGTCTCACCTTTTTTGTCGCCTGTTTCAGCCTTTGTTCGCTGTTATCTTGCTACCACAACTGCTCCATATTTTAACACTGTCTCAAATCTTGACCACTATCGTTACGTCTGCCGCCTCGCCTTCCGTGTTACCGATATTGCTTAGCTTTCAAAAGCCTCATATTTTATAAAAACTATCCTTTACTCATGTATTTGTAATTGCGATAAAACAGTCGATTAAAATTTATAATTATACCGATATAGTATTTTAAATTTTTCTTATTCAATTGAGTAGGTATATAACTCAATTAATTAAATATTTAGCTTCATGTACAATCTCAGTTACAAGTTACAAATAGGTGTTGTATATGTATGTTTTATTTATAATATAGACATGATATTATGTTAGGAATGAAATAAATTATGTACTGGCATTTTTAATTCATTTTATTAAACCTTTCTTAATAAAATACTTTAAACAAGATTAATTTAACATCTAATAATGATTTGTTGTAATTTATTGGGTTCCCTTCGAAAACGGGTCCAGCCTTCGAGATAAATAACAAAGTATAGGACCAGTCAGGACAGGCTCTAAAATTGCAAAAATATATCTAATTAAAAACTAAATAATATTTTATTGTAAATATATACTGAAGTACCTACTTATATAAAGGTGGTGTTTACTATATACCACACTTTCTTTTACGCTAGTAATTCAAATTAGGTTTTTTTTGTCTCCTTGCAAAATTGACTTAATACTTCTTCTACTAGAACTGTTTTTTTTTTCACATGGAGAAGTGCAAGTCCCTTAAGGCGGTCTTCTGTCAATGATGCTCTTAATTCCTATGTCTTAAGCTGATGGAGAGTTTAGAAAGAACCTCTCTACCATTTCTACACTAACTGGTAGAGAGTGAAGAAGAATGCTTAAAAACTTTTTACATTTCAGAATGTTAATTTATATTTAGATAGGGAACGGATTGTGGAATATTCGGATCCCTATTGCTCTCCCATTCTCCCATTTGACCATGGCCTGTTTAAAACTACTGAAGCTGGAGAATAACAGTTAGCTTGCAGCATTAGTTTCGTTATATATGTTTGTATTGTGCGTATTGGGTTTGTTGTGAGAGGCCAAAGAATATTTTTCATTAAACAAAAGTCTTATCAATGTTCAGCCAAAGTCCATATAAAAGGGGTTTTATGATCACCCCTGGATTCGCCCTTATTCCCTTGTTTTGCCTAGAATAATAGGTAAGTAAGTAGGTTTTTAAAATAGATTTTTGCTGAATTTATTAAGATGGCGTAAAATGCACTACCTACCTAATTGACGTAAACAAAACAACGTGTTCCTTTATTTCGTCTTTCTAGCGTGTTTATGGCTGTTTAACCAATTTATAATTGTCTTGTCGGTAGGTACCATATTGCTCAATATAAATCGTATCCTGTTACAGTTACAGGTGCTAGATGTCACAAAGAAGGATACCAAAATTTCATTTGACAGTTTGATAGGAGATGTCCTTAAAAGTGTTTAGTTAAAGTTACAGAGATCTGAAAGCAAAAAAACTCCACGGCTACACCACAAGATTGAAACATTATCGCATAAAATCTACACTATCTAGCCGTAGAAAGATGACAGATGTTATTTTCCTACATAAATTATTTAACGGAATTATTGACTGTAACGAACTATTAAACTATCTCCAAATTAGCATACCAACTCGTTTACCCCGAAAAAATACTTATTCCCTCTTCCATATTCCATACTCTAGAACGAACCTCGGATATTTCGCTGCTGTGCCAAGGCTTTGTAGACAGTACAATAAGCTCTCTAAAGCTGATGTTACAGATATCAGTGATACTTTGCCTAGATATAAAAAAAACGTAAGAGATGGTCTCTCATGTCAGCTTAAGTAGTCTGTATAATTCTCATTTAAACATAATATTAACAATTTTTTGTTTTGTCTATTGTAACACTTCAATGATTAATATATTTCAACTCTTCCTTTTTGTAACCTTACACCTTCAGTAGCTATCCTTTTAAATTTTTATTGTTAAAAATTAAGTACTTGTGTTTAGTTATTTCTATAATGCATGTTGTGGTCTCCTATAAGTGAAGGAGTACACTGACTTGACTGATTCCTTATGTTATATTTTGAAAAATTGTGTATGTCCTTTGTTGGAGATCCTAAATAAATAAAAAGACGTTATATTAGTTCTATTCTATTATGTGGTACTTTATCAAAATCGAAAATCTTAAAAAAAAACATTGCCGTCTAGCCATTTCACATGTCTCTGTTTTCGTCGTCGACTGAAGAATTGTTGGTACGATAGACTATTTTGGTAGGTATTTATTTGTTTTTCACTTTGAGTAATGTAATGCTCAAAATTTTATACATTATTTTAATGAAACAGATGATTTGTTTTTCGCATTGAGTAGGTAATCATTGATTAAAATGTTACACATGGTTTTAATGGAAGTAGTACTGCATTTTAGGTATGTATAACTGTGAAATGGCATATTTTTTGTTCATTGTCATCTGTCAAGGCTTAGTCCCGCTACAGAGTCGGTCAACAGGCGGTCCTCGAGGTATTTCAGTCATAAACATAATGGAATTGTATTGTGTTGTTGTTGAATAATTTTTGATCATGTCCAATGCTTAATATGTGTCACTGCACATTGTTCAAACGTGGATACCTAAGGTGTTGTAATATCCGGACGATCCGTCCATCCTTCAGTTTACGTACACTCCTATAAGTGGGTTATGGTCATTGCGCATGTTAACTTGATAAGTGACAACTACGCGTACCGCTTTACCAAGAACCATAAAATATTAAATAAGGTTCTTGTGGTTCTTGCGCTTTACTGTAGATATATGTTACTATTTCGGATGCACTTTTAAGAATAATAAATGAGAACTTCATAAACAAAAAACACTTCAAATAATATAAAAAGTTAAGTTGGGTTAGTTTTATTCTAAGTATTTTTTCTTTATTCAGGTATTTACATTTTTCTGTCGCATGCAATAATATTAATGTTTCTATTTTTGAGATTAGGTGTCAACGTTTTTTTCTTCTTACTCGTTCTTTAGTTTTTTGTTCCACTTTCGTCTTCAAACCTTTGGGAGTGAAGACGAAAAATTCTTCTTTCTATGAAAATCTCAGTAGCAGCTGAGAAAAACCAACAAGCAGGGCGACAATCTGAGAGCAATGGAATCACGCGTCTAGTCGCAATTCTAACCTAACCTAACGCAACATTATGTACAATATTTGGTGAGCATTATTTTTATTCTACATTCAATTAATTTTAAAGCTAAGCATATTTAAAGTGGAAACCATTATGTTTATAGTTCAGTCAATTAATTTTAAAGCTATTTTAAACCGTGAAACATTAGAAGTGCAATACCGTTCATTTTATTTACTTTCTAATGATAATGATTATGACTTTGACAGTTATTCAAAGACATCAACGCGTTAAAGTTGCGGGTAAAACCTAGCAGTTGGAAAGTTCTCTCCCATTTTATAGGGATTTCTAAAAAGTTAAAGGCGAATCATTTTTCAATGTAAAATAGTGAGCTTCCATTCTTTCCCTGAACTCTTCGTATTGTGTGGTTCATAACAAACTTTGAATAAAATCCTGGTTGTTTTTGATTTTTTTTTGGTTCGCTCACGCTCTGCGCACATACATAATAGCTTGTTGGGTACAAAGACTCGTAATGAATTAAATCATTATGTATGCAGGATTTTTCGGAAGTAGCCTGCGGTGTCCCTGCTAGCATTAAGAATTTTATTATTGCGAGACATTTTGTGATATCCGCGTAACAGTGTTGTTATGCTTGACCATTAAATTATAGCAGTTATGAACGGAAACCAAAAATTGACTAAGAGATATTAATAATATTTAACACTATCGAACCCGCAAAATTTGGTGGGATTCCAATTGCCGAGCCTGATACGACCATCTGTAGGATTCATTTTTGCTAGTGCTGGTGACATCTATACTGGTAGAGTCACCAATATAAAGGGAAGATTTCACCTTCGTAGTCTCGTACAAAAATAGTCAAGCATAGCAATTTAAAAAAAAATTACATTGTCGATCGCACTGTCGCTTAACATCAGGCGAACTGGCGGTCAAGCATAAGCCTCAACAATAATAAAAAAAAATATATTACGTATAGTTAATAGTTATGTATACATACCTCCTTATTCATAAAAATATAAAATGTCTTTTAAACTTATAGCTATAATATGTTTCGTCTTCTTTCCCTGTCACAAAATATCACGTGTCAAAACAAGACAACATAATTATTATAGCTATAAAAAGTTTATAAGACGTTTTGCATTTTTATGAATAAAGGGGATAGTTTGTTTTGCATGCGTTTCCTGGATGACTGACTAATATTATTTGATATCCCGTTGCCGTGGCAACATGGGGTTAAAAAATAATATAGATAATAAAAAACATTCCTTCAAAGAAACGCAACGTTGTGTATAAAATTATTATGTAAAGTAAATCCCGATACTACAATATTAAGTAAATCCCATCTAGTACATTTCGAGATTTGCGGACGGTAGCAGATTTTTAATATGTGAAGATTTTCTACAACAAAAAAAGAAATATAAATTACTGGATAATGCTACTTAGTTTAAATAGATGAAATGGATGAAAAAGGGAAAGTTATTTTTTCAAAATTGGGTTATCTACACGAGAACACAATCGCTAGAAGGTTCTATTTTTAGTCGGGTCATTAGATATGTTTATTCTCAACAGCACTTGGCTCTTAAGAAAATTGGTAAGAAAAGTTATACTTATTCGTTTCAGTAACTTTTAATTAGTGACGTAAATCTTATTTATTTGAGTATCACTTAAACACAGCCTATATTTAGATTTAGGTAAAATTAGAGATTTTCACATGTCGCCTATTTTCGTTTAACAGTTGCCAACTCAACCTTTATCTTATTGTATTTGCCTTCGGAACCATTTTCTTTATTCAGTTTCCTTTGTATTTATTTGTTTTAAGAAAGTATCTACTCTCTTTTTCAATATGTTTTCTTCTCTACGGATATCGAGCAAATCTAAAATACATACGGGTCTAATTTTAACATCCTTTTTTGAAGCCGGTTAATAATTAATAGGTATCTACATTTTTGTTTGCCCAACTGTTGTGACAATTTGTAAGTATTTAAGCTTTTGGTGGTCTATCTTTGTCTAGCTGTGATGATTGAATTTGTCGTTGGAAAAATAAAGAGACGTAGGATGAAAAATTAAGTGTTCATAATTATAATTGTGACATTTTTACCTTTTTGGCATGATCTAACGGCTCCAACGCGGATTTGTCTTTGAAAGATAATTTAGTTTTTTAATTTCTTGGACAGTCGTAACACCATTTTTGCATTATAAATTCTTTGTTCAAAGTTATTCTGTTATCAGTTTCTCTAAATTATCAAAGAAAGTGTTAGGTACTTCAGTCTTGTTGCATCCTAGTATTCTACGAATAATAATCGACCTGATCTTAGTATCAAAAACCGGATGCTCTCTGATACTAAGATCATCATGTCGCTGTTATTATTTCAGTTCCAGACATCATATCTTTGCCAGCAGTTTTATTGATTTCATTAAACTTTTCTGCCGAACCTATATAAGTGTATCAAATATTAAAAAAATGTTTTTTCGTAATAATCGTAATTGATGTGTAACTTTCGTAATACCTTGAAACTTATTTGACATATAAAGTTGATTAGGAGGAGATCCAGTTCTTACTCCTACGCTACATAAAGAATATCGCTATTTTAAGAATTGTTATTTTATAACCGTTTTCCTTGGTATCGAATCACAAGTGACGTTTATTCTGCGATGTCGTATCGTTTACTTATAAGATAGGTGTCACGTCGCTTTCCGAACCTGAAGCTTTCAAGCATTAATGAGGTGTGGGCTTTGGCACAAAAGTGGGTTGTCTGCGTTTGACGCGCATTTTTGCCACTCCAATAACTAATGAGACCCTTTACGTCGTTACACGGTCACAAAAAGCGTTAATTCAATGGGTCTCAAATTTTCTGTTTTCTGTAGGTGTAATTAGGTAAGTATGTTTTTTTATGGAATACCTAAATTCAACAAAATATTGCACCATCGTCAAACAGTAAAATTGTTACCTACTTTGTTGTCACTTTTGATGAACTTTTGCAGAATGACAAAAATTAAATCTAAAGGATTGCTGTCCTCTATAATTTTATATATGTACCTAATAACTTAGATTATACCCACCAATAAAATTGAATTGCTTTTGGGTTAGGGCCGCGTCGACGAGAAGTCGTTATTGGTCACTATATCTAATATTGTTACCACTTCTGTTGACTCGGTGAAAGCTAATCGATGTGACGCGTTATTACATTTTATCGGTTCCACAGAGAGGGAGGACTTCTATACAAAAGAAGCAAAGTGATTGTCTCCTATAAAACGTGAGTCTATTTCTTCGTAAATAGGTACGTAGGGGAGGTGTGGGAGCATTGGGCACTTTTTTACTTAAAATCGTAATAAAATGTTGTTTTTTAACAAAATCATTTTTTATTGATTATACTAGTAGCACATCTAGTTGGCTTCAATTATTACGAAGAACACATATTCTTATACAACTTAAATCAGTTTCAAAATTGCAAGAGATTTTCTTAACACTCAAAAGTGCCCAAACCACCCGGCCATTGGTTTGGGCACTGTATTAAATACACCACTTAATGGTAAATTGCTTGAATATTAAATAATATAACTGTAAAAACGCGTTAAAGTCGTTACATAACCTCCCGACTGCCCAATGCTCCCCTACCTGACCTCTACTAAACATTATGCTAAAACTTCTCACTGTTGTTTATTTCCGGAATATAGCGATTTATCCAAGTTTTGCCCATTGTTAAAATAGACAGCAGAAACTGCTGGCTTCTTTTCAGACATTATGCACTAAGTTCATTTTCAAGTTGTATTTATTTAACAAAATAATATGGATGACTCTCGAGCGGCTCGATCATCTGTTAAAACCAAAACGCTTTTTCATTGATGATTTCGGACATTACCTAGTTCTGCTTGTCAAAGATTAGTCAAGACTCATCTTTTTTTTTTTTGCATTTTCCATGCTAACACTTTACCTTTTAACTATCTTTTTGTCGAGACTCTTTCTCAGGAACAGGCATCAAGTTAAAATTATTCAAATACTGTCTATAGTCCCTTGACGCTAAAAAAACAAGCTTCAAAACATCAACGCGCAATTAAAAAATAAGTGAAAGCATACTTACATACTCGCAAGTCAATTAAAAATCAAAATTAATAGAAACGGTTGGTGATTAAACAGCTAAAATTGTGACTGCCGCCTATTCGAAGCTACCTTTTTTCGAATGGGTCAATGAAACGAAAAGATTTATGTGCTTGTAATTTCATTGGCAAAATGAAACGACAGCACAGCACAAACTATGTAGGTACTTTGGCGGAGGATCTATGCAAGATGCTTTGTTATTTTCCAGACAAATAATTCACTAGCTCTAACTCAGCTGAAAAGGGTACACGAGTTAGTTGAAAACAAGGACATAGTAGCGATCAACGGATAAAAAGTTTTCCTAAAATGTATCATGTTTAATGCATGCGTTGAGCGAGATGTGCTTTAGAAAATTGTTAGACGACTTCTGAAGGTTTACTTAATCTATTTCGTACACAGTATAAATAATAGAGATATGTTCTTTTATGGTATCTTTCCAAAGTAAAACGAAAATGCTATTTAGGTACTATAATAACAGGAAGGTATCGAATAAATAAAATAGATCGATATCTACATAGGTCATTAACAAGACATCTTCTTCCACATACAAGCATCCGTTTGCTTTTTTATTAAATTTCAAAATCATAATCTAAATGGATATATATCTCGTGACCGAGTTCAGCGTATATGCGGATAAAATAATTAATCGTGGGAATCTCTTACTAATGCTACTATGAAGGTTGAAATTGAACCTTCATAGTAGCATTAGTATCAAAAGTGTTGTTTACGCCCTTCAAGTACATTTATCTAGTTTCAACTTTTAAAACTTTCTTGTTTTTATAATATCTTGCTTGCTATGTACAATACTTGCTATGTAAAAGTACCTAATCAAATCTTCGTCGATCAACAAAATAAAGTTATGATTAGTGGAAAAAACGCTACTTGAAAAAATTGGTTTTCATTTCACCTGTCATTTTGTGTGTTTTGTTTGTGTTATAAATGTATATATAGGTATGTAGTCCAATATATATTAAGGTGGTATCTATCTGCGGTTCTAAAAATCACTACAGAATACTTGGACTACTTATGTATTTCACTAACATATTTTGTATTAATTTATTATTTTGTGAAGCAATTCGTAGTTTTTTGGTCCTATTAGGTACGTCAGTTCTATTTAGGTTTGTATTCATTGCAGCTGGTTTTGGGGTATTTTACATCGTACCCTAGTAGTAGAATCCTTGTCTAACCTAAATATTTTTAGGTAGGAACTAGGAAGCTTTTTAAGCTATTGCATAGCTTCTATCGCGGGCCTTGAGCGTGGGGACCGAATCCAGAAATTCCGTAACGAAAAACCCTAACACGCTTGTCTCTTTAGTTCAGTAACCCGCCTTTTGGTGGCATTGGTTGTATTACATAAGTTGATAAAAACCAATGCCACCTAAAGGCGGGTTGCTGAACTAAAGAGAAACACGCTTGTCTCTTTAGTTCAGCAACCCGCCTTTAGGTGGCATTGGTTGTATTACATAAGTTGATAAAAAACGCTATGCAATAGCTTTACCGCGGCAGTCCCCGAGTGCCACACGTCTTTTTTTTGTGGGAAATTCTCATAGATAGTCTGCTACCTGGGAAGGCGGCAGCGGAGGCTGGACCCGTACCGACTAAAACCGAATTTGCCATGGGCCATGAGATTCGCGACATTCGCCACGACCTAGGAACTACAAACCTAAAATTTTCTATATCGGTTTTTATATAGTCGTTTCGAAAAGAATATTTGGTATTTTATAAATAATTTTGGTATCGCTACGATTTTCTTGTTTCGTTAACTTCTGAAAATAGCTTTCATCGTTAGATTAAAAAAATCGCGTTTGCTAATTGCGAACTAAACACTCTTAATTGTTTAGGTAATTGAAGGAAAGGTCCACCTTCGGACCTTTTGCTAAAATTGTCTGTACTGTATTGTGTGTGCTGTATATAAAATACCTTTTCTGTCTGTTCCATTGTTGGGAAAGGATTGTGTTTTATGTCAATTATGTAAAACGTATTGAAGAAGTCATGTAAGCAAGCGGAAAATGATGACAAAAAGTTCCGATTGGAATAACTGCCATAATAAACATACTTATATATTTTTTCTAGTGATGTGTCCCCTGGACTAGCTATTAACTTTGCAAATTACAAATCTACATATATTATTAGGATATTGATTGGTTTTCTTGGTTTCGTGGAAAAACCGGAAGAATTAGGTACCTTTGAAAATTTCTAATCATGTTCTTACAACTGTATGAATTACTTAAATGTCAAAGTTCGTTGACTTCGCTGTTATGTTCAATACATTAAGATTTATTTTTATAGTGATTTTAAGGTACCCTGTTTTATAGCGCCATAGCGGGTCCATGCAATGCTAAGTACCGTCCAGGTGATACTACGCGCACACCGGAATTTTGTATATAAAAATATAAGTATAATTTCATAATGTAGAGCCATAATTGCGTTTAGCCACCCGGACAAAATTCTTCTTCCTCTCACTTCTAGAATAGCTTTAATAGGCAATATGCATTTGAAACAGATGAGGGTAATATTTTTTTTTGGGGTACTATTTTGAATCCTCATTACGTCTCTATCAATATTTCCTGATTTTATTTCTTTTTCGATGTGAAAATAATTATTGAAAAGTGCAAAAAAAATGTGGGAAATTCAGAGCGGTTGAAACGGAGCGTTATTGGTCAGACGATTTGACCAATGGCGTCAGTCGAGTGTGACGTCAAAGTCTATGTGTATGTCACTGTCAAAAGCGCTTGTTCTGTTCGTAACGACTGTGAAGTTCTGAAATTGTATTAATTATCATTGTTCAATATCAAATTGTTACACTTATTCTGTGGTGATTGCAAAATCCAAGCAAAATCAACTGAACAAGAATTTAACAATTTGTAGGTTACATTTGTTGTTAAGTTGTCATAGACTTTGACGTCACGCGCCAAGCGCGCCTTAATGGCGGGCGTTTAAAACGCCTGAAAAAGTTAAAAAATAAAAAAATATATATATACTACATTTTACATTTTTGGTGCTGAATATTATTTAAAAGTAATAAAACGATATAAGCTATAATAAAAAAATATAAAAAAAATCAGTGCATATTCCCTATTGTAGATACGCTATCACTTAAGTTCGCTTCAATTCTTCTTCGTATTATATATATAAAAATAACCCTCTTGGGTTCTTTTTATATATATGTGATATTAAGCGTAAGCCACGCTTGACCGCCAGTTCGCCTGATGTTAAGCGATACTGCGATATACGATGGACCGTGCATGCCTAGAAGAAACCGATTCACTTGTGATTTAAAGACACCCAAATTATAACTATCGGGGAAGACCCACTCGGGAAGCGCATTCCACATTTCGTCGTTTCGTTCGGGTTTTTCGTGCTTCTGGTCGTCCGATAGTAGGATGGGGCTAGAGTAAATGATAACGTCGTCTAGGTAGGTAAAATTCCACTCCCGACTCAAAATGTTGAAATAAAATAACTTAAGAAAAAGTAAAACCTACAAAAACAAACAATAATGTTGCGAAAAAATTTCGGAAGTCGGTAGCGAAATCAACAGATCCGATCAAATCAAAGGCACCAATAAAAATCAACTATCTAAATAGTAAATCAATAGTCATTCAGACAATTCCAAAAACGACGCTTTTGGAAATGTCTGATTGACGCACCATAAATCTTGGTCACCCTTCTTCTAACCTGCATTATGGGTTTAAGTTCTGTAGGTCGTGAAGTCCAAACATTAGGGCTTTATTCATACCGTCTACATTTTCTTCAAGATCTTATCAGTAGTTAACAAAAATAATGGGACCTCTACTAAGCTCCGTTTAATAGGTTAAACTTTCTGAATATTGGATCCACAAATTTGCGACTTTCATTATTAGTGTTTTAAAAATTCCTTCGTAATGTTGATGTAGTCGTTTTTCTTCTACGACATTGTGTCCGAGCAGTCGAAAGGGATACTTTGTCACGTAGCGTTGGCAGTGTCAAATAAATAAAATAACAGATTATCGAGCGGAGGCCCGTGCGTCGAATAACAACCCGCTAATGGCTTAGAGTGATTTTGTTGAAGCAAGTTGTTCTCTAATACTAATACTTCGCAAAGTAGGTATAGGTACCTACCATTGACATACGATGAGGACAATCACATCACATTTTGTAATTTTACGTCGTCGCCGGTAGCTCTTATTAATAAGCGCCAAACATCCTTCTTTCTTTATTTAATTTTATATTTTTCTTTTTTTTTGTGGGAAAGAGGTCATGGGAAATTAAAAAGTAAATAGTTTTATTATTTTGTTGAAACTGTGTACTTACCTAGTGTACCTTAGGCAAAAAGGAACCCTTATAAGCTTAATTGTCCGGTCTGTCCATTTTTCTCGGGAATGCGTGTTTTTTTCAGTCGGGAAAGAGTGATTTAAGGTACTTTAAAATAATTTTGATGAAAAATGTGTAGTCTACATGTTGCGGCACGTATTCAATTCCAACTTTAACGAGTCATGGATGATGAGCAGGTAACCACTACCTACCTGTATCATAATCAGAAAAAAAGTAGGTTGGTACTGTTTGCTTCATGATAACCCTCTTCAACGTATGAATGCGGAAAAAAGCCAGTAGTTTTTTATGTATCAGGTTGTTCTACAGTAGCTTTTCAGTAAAATGTTCATTTAAAATTTTGGTATGAAAACATTCTGTGTGGGCTTATCCATACGTTCCAGTTAACTGTTACATATTGGCTGCTATGGCGTATTAATACTGTTCATTGCCGCCGCGCGATAGGAATGCTCTTGAATAAAATAGTCTTTTTGTTTGATGTGTCTCTGTGATATTCCTGATGTTGAACTGGTCACTTTTTATGTTTGAATGATTTGGCAACGTTTGGCAACGCTGGTATTATAAGTGGTGTAAAGGTATAGCAAAGACTGACCTGAAAATCGAATCTTGTTTCGAATTTTAGTAAAACAATGAGGCAGTTTCGTACGTACCTATTATAAGATTGTTTCATCAATGATGAAAATCTGTCCAAGATGGCCGCCGCCACAAAATGGTGGATTGCATATTTTTTCACCACTCCCTCAATATGGGTATCAAATAAAAGGGCTTGACTAGTAGAATACTATACACTAGGATAAATTTCAAATCCAAGATGGCCGCCGCCACAAAATGGCAGTGTCGGGGGTTTCTTTAATTTTTTTATTTAATGTAGTCTCTTATCTGTTAATGCCATCTGCTTTCAGCGTTTTGTTTCAGCATTGCAAGTACTTTGTGATATAAGTAGATTTTTAATGGAGGACAAGATATTGATGCCCTTTGCTGGCAATCTATATTCAGATACTTGGATTGAGTTCTAAAATAATATACTTAATTGTGTAATTTCAGTTCGAACGTCTATCGAACTGAAATTACACAATTATTTAGGTATGTATTATAATTACACAAATCCATAAATCGATATCAAAAGCTAGTAGTTAGAAATTATACAAAAGACTATGTTAAAAACACATTCCGTTCAGTTCTAATACCGGAGACCAGAAACTGAAACTGGTGAAAACAAAAACCAATTAATATTAACCCTGGCCTAACAAAAATTGTAGAAGACGTCTGGAAGAGTGGCCCCACACAGAACCCAGTCATGGATTGATGTTAGATTTACTGAAGATAATGTCAGCTATATTTTGGTTTGTGATACCCTGGTTAGATCTGATTCCCGGTTGTGACATGGTCCGTCACATTCTGACATCATTATCCTGTAGCAGTAGGCAACCTTAGCTTTAAATTATCTATCTTTGGGAACCGCGACCACACTTACTCGATATGTGTCTGGAGCGCATTCTTTATCAATGGGGTCAATGATCTCAGGATATTCAAAAAATTCTGGCATTAGGTAGTGCATGGCAACACCCCGCTGTGGGTTTGGGACAGGTGGTAAAGCGCCCATGCAAGGTTCTGAGTGCTTTGGAGTCATGTTCATTTGGCCACTCAGGAAGACTGGATTATAATTATTGATTTGTTACGTGGTAATTGAACTCCCCTAGAGTTCAATTACCACGTTTTTCTCTTAGACACTTCCCTTCCACTCCGTAGACACGCTTCGATATCAATACCTACTACAACTACGTGCGCCAGTGGGTGGGTGGCAATCTGGGTCTCTTTAAACCTCTCTCTCTTTAATCACGAGTGAATCGGCAAGCGCACTCCATCGTAGATCACAGTGTCGCTTAACATCAGGTAAACTGGAGGTCAAGCGTAAGCCTATCATAAATAAAAAAATGTGACGTATGTACCATGCATGCCATAAATAGGTAGCGTACTTTTGAGTAATATGTTAAACTAAAATTCGTCATTCAAAATGAAAAAATCTAAGCGTTTTTCGATGAAAATCTAACTTAATATGAATAAAACTAAACTAAACAATATGAATTTAAGAAATTTTTTAAAGAATAAAATCTTTGATCTGTCTAACAAAAACACGAATATTCAACCGACCTTACCTACCTATATTATAGCGTGTGCGCGTATGAGAGAGATAAATGCATAGTACTGAATGTAGGTAATATTTTAATTAATTAATCTCGATTTAACACCATGTATTCAACTGTCTGTTATTTTATTATGTTTCTTTAAAGTACTTACTTGATTCACTATAACTTTTTCTACTGATTTATTTATTACAGACTAGATGACCCGATGAACTTTGTACCACCTACATATAATATTTGTGTAAAATGTGGTCAAAACTTAAGCCTAACAAAACGACTTAATAGGGCTAAACTACAGAAAAATCAAGTGAAGCACAAATTAACATCAAAACGGAAATTCGTCACTCCATCAATCTCGGATGGATTAAGTTTTCCAGATATAATTATAACCCCCGAACAATTTCAAGAATAGGAAATGATCGAAGCCGAGCTGGGCCCTAACAGCATGCCGCCACAAATTAGATGATTTTACGCATACGTTGAGTTCGTCAGCAACAGTTGATCGGTGAATCATTGGAAAAGTCTGACGAAAATTACTGGACAATAGAATCATGGCTCCACCAAAAATGGCTGGGTTGTCATGAAGATCTTTTAACGTTCTGTCCAGTGCTTCAAGTGACTTCTCGTGGGCTATCGTATATTCATCCCAAACGATCGATTTACATATCTGTAGAATCTTCGCCGGTGCTTCATTGATTTGGATGTTTAGTGGTAATTTCAAGGCAGAATGTGCAGTTTGTCCACCTTCTAATAATGTTGCAGCTATTCCAGACGAAGCCAACACTAGGGCTACTTCATTTTGCGATCTGATTTTTGCTAACAGCAATGAAATTAGGAACTTTTTCCAGTCCCCTCGGGAATATCGAGGACGTAAACTCCACCAGATCCACTGTTAACAGCTTCCATCAAAGTATCGTACGAAATTCTTTGATGTTCATTCAATTGCAGAACATTTAAAAGAACTGTTTTGGACCACCAGACACGAAAAAGCGACATCGATTCATGGTGGACATTCCGAAAACCCGAACGAAACGCTTTAAGTCCACTTTTATCATGCATACCGCTGAAATATGGAATGCGCTTCCCGAGTGGGTCTTCCCCGATAGATATAACCTGGGTGTCTTTAAATCACAAGTGAATCGGTTTCTTCTAGGCATGCACGGTCCATCGTTTATCGCAGTATCGCTAATCGTAATCGTAATTTTTGTAATGGTAAAAAAGGGTCATTGGGGGAGGCCTACGTCCAGCAGTGGACTGCTAATAGGCTGATGATGATGATGATGATGAAAAAGGAGTCAGTGATTAATACCAGTATTCCTTCAATTATAGAAATCGTTGGGACTAGGATATAAAGATAAATCGATAGTTCTTATATGAAGTATCAAAAGGGACTTCTTAAAAAGGAGCGATATAAGTACCTACACATAAATAAACAAAAATAAACTACCTTACCAGTCTATTCATACAGAAGTAAATTATAATTAATCTAAGAACTTAAAGTTCTACTATATTAAGATACTTTGATCATACTTAGTAAATTTCTAATACCATACCCACTACGTACGTAGGTAACCTACACTAAAAATGAAAAAAAATTATTAAAGAAAAATAATTAACCGACTTCAAAAAAACCAAAATGGGCACTAAAAATCGAAAAATAATTGAGTTACAGATTTAATTTTAAAGACGAAAGTCGTACTGACCTCTTTGAAGTTACTGCCAAGCCGAATAATTTTAATGAAATACCTAAATATCTCGATAACACTGGTTAACTAAATGTTCTTTGTCACATGAAAACTTATATCAAATTTTACATGTATTAGGGCCACCAAACAATAATAAATATGAAATGAAAAAAAATGTACACATCAGGTTTTCTTGTGACATCAAAACATTTTCGTAAAAAGTACAAAAGTCAGCTACATTTAGAGAAATTTTATTGCTTAATGTACAATAAATACTTATAATTTTCTTGAATATTTGACTTTTGGTAGGTCCCTTTTAAGTCTCCAATAATAATCTACTAGCATTCCTGGACTTCATTTCTCTTGATAGCGGTTCTCCATTAAGGAAATGTCCTGATGGAACTTCTCAACTTGTTCGTCACTCACAGCAACCAAATTTGCCGGAAAGAGATCTAAATGAGAGTCCAGCATATGTCTTTTAACGACATATTACACTCCAAAGCTTTATAAGTTTATTTATTAAGTCTTTGTGATTTTCCGCTTAAAGGTTTCCAAGAACATTTTAGAGCACATTTACAAAACTGCCAGGCGAGTTTTTATCGATCATTCAGATTTCCTTCGTAGTTCTTAAATAAAAATACTTAATCAGTTGCCGTATTTGTGGACCTACAAATATTCCGACTTTAATTTTTGCCTCACTGAGTTTGGGGAAAAAATCCACTGCCATCTTTTACATTTTTTTTTATCAAGTCGAGCTTTATGTGCAACTGTGGTAAATCGTGAGGAAACCTGCATGCCTGAGATTTTCTCGAATGCGTGTGAAGTCTGGCAACCCGCACTAGGCCAGCTTGGTGGACTATAGCTTAATCCCTCTCATTCTGAGAGGAGACCCGTGCCCAGCAGTGGGACAGTATAATGGGTTGATTATGTATGTACAAGAAATTCACATACAAATACCAAATCAACATGATAATTTAGGATCATTATTTTGTTGAAAAGTGAATCCAGGACCAATTCAATCCACTGAGTGTAGCGGAATCTTTCAGAATTTTTAGATGAGAAAATTTCAGAGAAGCCTTTCTTGTTTAGTTTTCCGGTTATTCTCACAAGATTTCCGGGTCTATTGTTGACAAAACACCCCCAAACCATGGTATTATTAACACCATGTTTGATGGTAAATACTGCCTGTACATGCTTCTGAAGTCTGTCTTCTTTTGATCGGGGTATAAACACACGTCTATTAGACGTGATTCTGAAATCTGAAAGTGATTCTTCACTCCGAAGGACATTTTCCCATTGATATATTGTCTGTTTCTGGTCAGATGGTGTGGTTTAGATCATAAATATAAAAAATTAGTTATTGTAGGTACTTGGAATTGAATCAACATATAAAATTTGAACTTCGTAAGATAAGAGGAAGGCGTTTACAAACATTGCAAGCTAATTAAAAGACGACGAATCGAAAGGTACTTCGAGGACTTATAAACTACCAACTACCCAATAAAGTGATTGCGTAGGTAATAGATGGAGCTTACTAGCTCGGAACGAATGTTTTTGACTAAAAGGAAAAAATGACTATCGTGCTAGTATGACAACTAATATGAACAAATTCTGTAGTGTGGAGACAGGAACAGTTACCATTATGGAGTAATCATACGAGAGATGACTGCAGGTTGTTCTTTAAATTCAATGTACTTAGTTTTTTTTGGATTTTACATTAGAAAATCAGCCAATTATTAACTACATTAAATTCGACTTGAGTGTACTTATTTACGTCTTACCATTCCTTTGCGCAAAATATTCAAGGATTTGCTGCTTTATATAATGCATATAGCTTTTAGCTTTTACCCGCGGCTCCGCTCGCATTGATGTCTTTAAATAACTGTCAAATTATAATTATTATCATTAGAAAGAAAATAAAATAAGGGGAAGATTGTACAAACGCACTTTAAGAATAATGGTTTCACACTAAGGTCAGGTACGTAGCACTCGCAACCGGCGCGTATGTATGAGAAGATGTATGAATGTGGAAGAAGCAAAAGAAGTATGCAGGAAAAGTATCATGTGGCGGTGCTAGTGATATTAGAACGCAACCTTATTGAGTGGTTTTTAGGATGGTGCCTTTATCTATTCTCCATGATACACATAGTAGGTAATAAACCTACTATGTGTACCGCATTTCGCAATAACACTACACTCTGCGCTGTAGCATGGTACGGGTGACAGTTTCAGTAACATTTTGTTTCACTCTTGAAGGATGGCTCGATTTACAAATTATGACTTAGTATTTTAGCTGTACCACATTCGTAATATATTAAATAACATAACATACCATCACGCCTGTACTCCCCGAAGGGTTAGGCAGAGGGGTACTAATGTACACCCCCAGATCGCCTGGTATGTTTAGGTCCCATGTAATAGGGGGCGAGCCTATTGCCATTAACCGGGCACAAATCCAGACTCCGAGCTGCTACTGAGAATTTCATAGAAAAACCCAATAACACTGCTCGACCTGGGGATCGAACCCAGGATCTCTAGCGTAGCAGTCGCGCTTGGGACCAGTAGACTAATGAGGCAGTCAATATATTAAATCATTAATATATTATTGTTTTGTCTATAGTTTCTGCCTACCCCTGTGGGAGAAAGGTGTGAATGTATGTATGTATGTTTCACACTTTAAAATGTTTAGCTTTTAAAATTAATTGAATGAACTATAAAAAGAATGCTCACTAAATATTGTGCAAAATGTTTGGCTAGGTTAGATTAGCACTGCGACCCCCTGCGCATGATTCCCTAGCTCTAAGAGCAGATGGTTACCTTGCTTGTTCTTGTTTTCAAAATTCTACCTACATGGAGATTCTTCTGATCGATATATTTTTGCCGCCCGGACCCTAGATTCATTTTTAGACAGGTTAAATTGACGCTAAATTAAGAGTAAAAAGAAAGAAAGAAATGTTGACACCTAATCTCAAAATTATGAACATTAACTGTTGCTTAAATGTGATAGAAAAATGTAAAATAAATAAAGATAAATAGAATTAGTACAACTAACCTTAAAACTTACTTTTTCTTATTATTTGAATTGCTTTTGGTTTATGAAGCTCTCATTTATTGTTTTTAAAAGTACCTACATCCGAAATAGCTGATGCTATAACTACTTAATGGAATAGTGAGCTGACTGCCGATATTTGAACTTCATTTCGAAATAATTTTGTACATTTATATAATATGTCAAAGGGATCTCCATAGTAAGCTATCCTATTTATTACTATACTCTTTGGTAAGCATTTCCACAGGAACCATCTCCATGGTAACAATCTCCATAGTAAATTTGTTATGAAATAACAAACTGGCAGCGCAAGTCAAATAATGAGTATTATTGGCAAATTTTTGATACCTTGGGTTACATGTAATTTTCGTAGGGATTTTTATTTAAGAAAAAAATAAAAATACAGCCTTAATTTTGTACACGTAAATATGTCAAAGGGATCTCCATAGTAAGCTATCCTATTTATTACATACTCTAGTAGTTAGGACAGAGCATAAAGAAGTAGACTGAATTTCTTTTGTATTGTTTTTTTTAAAGATACGGTCTCCCTTGTAATCGCCATAAACCTGCAAACCTTTGTTACTCAGTGCTCAGAGCGCAGGTGGCGTTCTGTAGTAAATTATCTATTCACTCAAAAACAAGTCACTCGACCGAAATTACTCGTATATGTGTTACACATAAATCAGTGTTACATCTGTTGCGGCTAGAAAATTACTCGTTCTTTTTAATGCAATAATATTTATAATAGCATGTATGAATAATTTTACTTAATCATACGGTTTAAGAAATAACCGAAATTCATTTTTAATTTTTAATTTATCTACACATTATTGGTTCTTGTCTCCTTTAAAATACTCCCCTATATTTCGCACACTTCCCAGCGGTATTTTAACTTTGCAAAACAGTCCTGATAAGCTTTTTCGGAATGTTCTTCAATACCTGTGACGAATTTGTTTTAATCTAATCAATGGTACCGAAACGGCGTCTTTACACTGATTTCAATTTAGAAAGTAAGGAAAGTAGCAAGCAGCCATATCTGGTGAGTAGGCAGGTTGAGGGTGGATAGCCATTTGATTTTTCAGGTCACACCTTGGCCACTCCGAAGAAACGGTCCAATTCCAATACCTACTACAACTACATGCGCAAGTTGTCGTTTGTACAAGCGCAAATATGTGCGTGAAGTAAGGTTGCCAGCGCGCTGCATGCCACAACTAGTGTTGTGTACATACATAATTCACAAAGTATTTTGAGTAATAGTAACAAGGGCTATATTTATTACTACAAAAAAAATATGGATTCCTACTAAAACTTCACTAATAATGTCCACCCGTGTGAAGCCGAGACGGGCCGCTAGTTTATTCTATTTCTTGGGAGTTTTTTGTTTGTGTTTCTCATTTATTGTCTATAGGAGTTTTTCTTGATTTTTAATTTCACAAAATACGCAAGTAATAATTCAGTGTTAATTTTATGGCAAGGCGTAGTGGATGAAAATTGCTTTGACTCTGATGCACTAAATATCGAAGAAAAACACAAACCTAACCTCGGGTAAAAGGCAGTCAAAGTAAAAAGATATCAACTTCGGCTCCATTTTTGTTTCCCAAAAATAGTCATCTTTAAAAATTAGTTCCTTCTTTATTTTATCACCATACCAAACTGCGAGTAAACATTTTGGTACCTTACAAATATGTAATGGGCCTTGTATCTGAAAGTACCAATCCGAGTTAAAATTCACGCGCACTTGTCCAGTTTTTTTATCACAGCACCAGAAATGCATTTTCCTCTCCTGAATAGCGGCATTTATTCCTATTTTATAAGGCGCAATAGAACATTTAACTTCTATAAGCATGTCACCAGCATCAGTTATCCCATCCGACGTTGCCCCTAAAAATGGATACCTTTCGTCGATAAAAAGACCACATGGCTTTATATTTAAATTTTCTAAAGTAATTAGTTGCTCTATAGCAGGTTTTTCGTTTTTTTTTTCGTGATTTATAGATGCCACGTGGTCAATACAAGGTCTATACAACATGTTTTTTATCATATTTGCACAACTATTTGTCTTTACTCTTTTTACTACCTTGCCAAAATTTGAAGCTTTTAAAAGATTTCTTCTTAGCTCTAACCATTCTCCACTTTCACTTTGTAGTATTGTTCGTTTTTGTATACTGTTGCGTTCTTCTTCAGTCTTCATTAATTTTTTTAAGAATGTTTCTTTAGCAAGGTTGTAAATTTCCGCGTCCATGTCTGGTTTGTCGACGTGTTCACCATAATCAAAATAATTTTTTTTGGCTACTAGATGACGGTTTTTCTTTCTTTTAATAGTTTGGTTGTATTTTCTTTTCTTGCTAATTTTTTCTTCGTATTCTTTCAGCTTTAATAGTGGAACTTTATTATAAATAGTTTTGTGATCAGTAGATAGTATTTTTCCAGAATTAAACGACACTACTGCCCCAGCACATCTTGCTTGATAAGAACGTTTAAGGGCATAGTTTACTCTTTTTCCGCCGATGAATTTGGCAAGCACACCATTAAATCGTTCTACAATGTTACTGTCAACGTCCTCAATGAGACTTCTGGTGTGGGACGCAGTATTGCCGATTATGAACCGAATCAGTTGCCAGAGAATAGTATTAAAGAAAAGGGTGGGTTTGGAATTGCCTGCTGCCCTACAAATATTTTGGTTACATTCAATGTGATCTTCTACTGAATGACGCATGGCATTTGTTATATCTTTGTGGAGGTTTTTTATATTTTCTGATTTTGTCCACTTTTTGGAATTGTGAATTTTTATTGCGTCACATATATACTTTCGCGCTTTTAATATGACTTTATTTGATAGTATGTTTCTTTCTGAGAGAGGGTACTTGGTGTCACTTTTTAATGATTGCAATTTATTGCAGAAATTCCTAAGAATATGGTTTTTGCAACCAATTTTTTCAACAGTAATAGAAGGATATGGCCGGATATCAAGAATTTTTGCATATGTACTACTATCACCATCAGCAATGTATCTTCCATAAATAAGTCCGTGCATTTCAATAGATTGCTTAAATCCTTCAGCAATTATGGTAGATTCCATAGATGTGGATGATCCACTGTAGTTTTTAAAGCATTCGTGAACCTTAGCCCTCTCATTTCGTTTGTCCGCTGTGGCACAAATACAGCAGTATTTATTTTTAACTGCCATAAATAAACCTGACCAAATCGTCTACCTATTATAGTTGCAGCACCAGACAATGCAGCATAGTTTGTTTTATAGGAACGTTTGCAACAACCATCTAGTATTACATCAATTATAGGGATGCCTTCTTTAGTTACACTTCCTTCTTTAATAGCAGTTTCTCTCTCCCGTTCCCCAGCTTTTCTCATTTCTTCCCATGCTGTCACCTCCCATTCATCACATACTAAATTTTGATTAATTTTATATTTATGTTCCGACATGACTGGTAAATCAAGAGCTGAAGCAAAATTGATTTAACCACAGCCAGCTGCCATCATCCCTGCGACTGCCATTTTGTTTAAATTATGTTTTGTGTTCTGTATTTTAAATTGCTCTTTACACAGTAAACATCTAAATGTAAAAATTGATGATAAACCAGAAACCTGTTCAAATTCTAATTCCATGGTATTAAAACCACAATGGAACAGCGATTCGTGGCCTGAAATCTTGATTAGTTCTTTAAAAAAATGATGGACATCGATAACTCTGTGTCCGGTTATATTAGCAGATTTCGGACTCTGGAAAAAAAGTTTCTTAAACTAAAGATTCAAGGACGTTAAATTTATAAAACCAAGCGTGGAAGTATAATAAAAGGGAATTGTAAAGTTTGGTCTATAACAAAAAATATTTCAATTTAAAATATTCACATTATTAACGTCAACGACGTATGGCAATGGTTTATCATGATGTACATCTGACGATAATGCCGACATAGACTGAGTTTTGTCAAACTGACAGTGCTGTTTTTTTATTCTGGAATAAAATAAAAATAATATTAAATCCCCAACAAACTGAAATTATATGCGGATTAATAATTTTACTGAGTTGTTTTATCCTGGAATTGTATTATTAAAAGGCATACCTTTAAATAATAGATTTCCAGGATAATGGCATACATATTACATATATGCCACAATTTCTACTAACATAAAATACAATTCAGTATTAATATTAGGTACTTTAACGACATAAAGGTATGTATTTGATTGCATAGGTTACTCACAAACTATTTTTTTGGAAGGCTGTAGTATAATAAGTAAATGGCTGGTTATCTAAGTTTAGCAAAGAAGCGGAGCCTACTCTACTATTATTGTAAACATTATCTTCCGATGTCCTTGTTCTGAAAAAGGAACGAATTGATAAAACAAGTAGCTATATTATTTCATCTTCTTCTTCTTCTCTTGCAGCCTACTTTAAAGTCACACTTCTTATTGTAAATTACACCTACAACTATTCTAATGTTTCGTAAAGTATACTTAATATATTCAGGTAAGTATACATTTTGTTATGTTTGATAGAGACGGTAGCTAGTTAGTAATAGTAGAAGTAGTAGTCTGCGTAGTTTCTTACCTTTTACATTCCCTCATTTTACGAGTTTTTTCTCTCAGGAACTTCAAATATTATATTTTATTCATTTTTTGCTTTTTAGTTATCCCCATTTTTTATTTATACAATTGACTAGTTTTTAGTTTAATTAAATCAAATTAATTAATAATTTATTATTACACATGAAACTGACAACGCCATGAATCCGATCCAAAACAAAGAAAACACTATGTCTGTACTCGATGAAGTTCCCCGGCAACAGAAGGAGTTTCAAAATCACAGATACTTAATAAAAGTGGGTGTCATTTGTAACAAAGCCACAGACTGAGACTGAGAGAAATATAAAATTTAAAAAACCCCGCAGCATCAAGGCTTTGCGTGGTGGTTACCATGTTCTTGCAATACTACTTTTTGGCAAGTTTTTACCAACAAAGTCTTGAGGAAGGCTTTTGCTTGAGTCTCAAAGCAAAAGCCTTCCGAATGACCTTTTAAGAAGTCTTAGCAGCCCTGTTAAACGCCCTTTTCTTCTGACTCATGTCCCTCGCCTTGCGGTGTCGAGCATCAACCCACGCCAGGTAAGCCTCATGCTTAGGCGCTTCAGCACTTTTGCATTGAGGACTAAACCGAGGGTGAAATTTGCCGGAAAATGGCACGTCGAAATATTGGATGAAGTACGCCATAGCCGTACGTAGCACATCAGTCACTGCATCCGCGCAGTTGGAGGGGCCGTCAGAAGAAAAGCACACGGACTGCCAAGGATAAAAGGCGTAAAAAGCTCGCATCTCATCCCAATCTGTTGACTTGTATCGCTATACTCGCCGGCTGCCTCTAGGGCTGGGATCGGGCGGCGAGTAGATAGATACAGATTTCACCAGACAATGATCAGATTTACCAAACGGTGAGGAAATCGTCACTGAGCAGTGGTCTGGATCGGTTGTCTGAAGAAGGTTCAGGCAATAGGGTGTGTGCGACTCAACGTCAGATACCCGCGTTGCATTTTGGACCAGCTGGGTAAGATCTAGCACTAAAGCGAGCTTTCGCGTCTCAAACCCAGCATAGTTAGTTTCCCGGTATGGGTACAGCCACTCCTTGTGGTGGTCGTTAAAGTCCCCCAGTAACACCAATTGTGCTGAGGGGTTAGAGGCACCAATAGTTGAGTACGACTAAGTAATCTGTTAGCTTGGTTGTCCCCAAATCTCCACTGTGCGAACGGTAGACACAGTCATAGAGAATTTTCTCTATTCCTGTATCCGACAGTACCCATAGCACAGAGAATCCGGGGTCCTCAAGGTGACGTAGATGACGATAACAAATGTCGCCACGGGCGTACAGAAACTCCGGCAAACTCCGGCACGGGGCTTAAATTTGTGCTCCACTCTGGGTATGTCAGGTACGCCACCTCAGTCGGAACTCCGATCTGAGTCTCCGTCACAAAAGAGTGCGGGTTTTTCTGTCTCGAGGTGGTAATGGACAGACTGGAGATTGAGATTCTTCTAGGCAAGCGCGCTCCATCGTACATCGCAGTATCGCTTAACATCAGGCGAACTGGCGGTCAAGCGTAAGCCTATCACGAATAAAAAAAAACTTACCTCGACGATGTCGTCATTTATTCGATCGGTACGTTTTACTGACATTTCTTCATTCTAAATTATGAAAATATAGTTACATGTACATAATAGTTTTACCGTTAACCTTTTTTTTGCAGACGAATAGCGAAAGCCCTATCCAAATCAGACAGCACATTTTTGGCAATATAAGGATTTACTCTACACATCTGCTTACCCCTTCAAAGCAGGATTGATGCTATGTTATGGAATGGTGAAAACAATGCATAGATAGGTATATGATGCCGCAATCGCGGGTCATTTACTATTAGTTATTGAAGAGTTTCGTTGTCTGTCTGCAAAAGTAATTATCAGGATTAAATTATATCCTATAATTATAATTATAGGATCATTTCAAAATTATCCTCTTTCGAACAAAAAGGAATCACCCAAATCAGTTTAGACCTGACACAGTTAAGCCCAAACATACATGAAATATATTGAAACATCCAAATTGAGAACCTTCTCCTTTTTTGCAGTCGGTTAATAAACTAGAAGGTTTTACCTAATTTAATAAAATTCAAACACGACTCCGCAGCTTTATTGTGTTTAGCTAAATGTCAATCTACACGTCAAGCTAAACGTCCAGTATAAAGTCATTTCGCATTGTATAGGCTTTCCTTGTATTCAGAGGTCAGCTTATACTGGGCGTGGGAGCTCGTCTGACAGAGACCCGTCGCTGACAATGGTCCGTAGCGGACTGCGGGCAGAGAGGGGTGCCTGACTGCATACAAATTCTCGGATTTTGCGCTCGGAAATAAATTACGTAAGCGACAAATCACATTTTTAGTTATTTAAACAAAACTACGCTATATATTAAAAAACTGTCTTACAGAAAACTAGATATGGTTATTTAGTACGTTTTAAAAATAATTGCGTAATCTAATTCGTAAAAATATCGCAGTACCATTGAAAATAGTAAATAATTAGAGCCTACTTTACCAATTGTTTCTATCGAGAAAATTTCATGCTATCGTGTTTTCCTTTTATGCGATTCTAGATTATATGCTCAAAAATCATATATCTGAAAATTATGTTCATAGTGTTTAAACTGAAAGAAATACACTGAATTGAAAATCCAGTATATTTTCGAGTATCCCCTTAAGGTGCGTGCAAAGTTCTAGCTTCTCTCAAAGTAAAATGCAAATAAGTTTTTGGGTGAGAGAAAGGTTATAATTTCAGCCACGTTCTTAAAATTTACCTTTTAACAGCCTCTTGATATTTTCACTACGTGTCGCGTCATTTTTTTTTGTGTAAGCTTTGTAGGTAAATAGGATAAAAGAAGAAATAAAAAATTCGCAAAGTTTACTCGGTTTTGTTGATGCAGGTCACGACATGAATTTATTACAGGTCTACTTTAGGTACTTGGGATGTAATTGAGTGGAACAGAGGGCCTCCAGTTTTGAACTGCACTGCTGATCTTCGATCTCGCTCGCACTGCTTGCGCTAGTACGTATTTTGTGGCGTCATTCTTATTCTTCTTATTAGTTAGTTTATTCAGGTCACATCTCTTAAATGTTGAAGAAAAACAAATAGATTGAAAGCGAAGTTTTAACAAATTATTATAATAAGCTGTCGTGCCGCTGTTTCGAACAATAATTGTCAACATTCACTGTGCTCTACCAGATTGGGTCGTCAACTTAGTGTTTTTTTCCCTTGCTCTGTTCAATAATAATTATTTCACATACTACTCTAGGAACCCGTACTACTCCAGGATCAAGATTTGTAACCGAGATTTGGAAGTTTTGGAAATAGTATTGTTTTACGGCTTCAGTGATTGATCTCAAAAAACGTATGAAATGTTATGTGGCCTTAATTTACAAATTTTGAACCTTACAAATAATATTTTAATTCCTCACAGTACACACTGTGATCCAGTGAACCTGTTGAGATTGAGGAAGAATTCTGTTGGGTATGTAACGGCCTCGACTAAGAGTTGATTCTATTTTTAAATGTTTTTTTTTTGTTTTTCCTCCCATCGGATTTTCTTGCAGGTAGGTAAATATGTGTAGGTAGTCATGTAGTGGGGAGTTTCGAAAATGTTAATCCTTTTGCCATAACAATCGTCGTAGGTTTATTCAAAATTTTTACATTTATGATTTATTTTAAACTTTTTAGAGAATTCCTTTAAAAATTCCACTCTTATGTAAGTTATTTCTGACTAACAAAGTTGAAATTGTAATGACTTTGTATGTTTATAAAATATTTTATTTTTAAATTATCTAGTTACTAAAAAAAACTGTATGCACTGTATCTTCGCCATGAAGGTTTTACAATCGTAAAATAAGTTCATTACTCTAATTCGTAAAGAAGAAGAAAGCTTTTGAACTTATTTTATCTTATTTAGTATCTGTGAGTATTTTTTAAATCTTTACCTAATATTTGATTTTATATTTTTTTACTTATGCTAGTCTAGTACAGAAGTACTTAAATAAGACATTTACTCCAATAATTACTTTTTCAAAATGGCTAAATTCTTCGTTATCAGTATAACATTTTTGAGGTTAAAATTGTAATATGATATTTTGCTCTAAATTTTAATGTACCTATCTACGAACAATCGCTGAAAAATTACGAACCCTTTGCAGAAAACCGCGTCTCAATCGGTCAAACCATTCTGGATATAAGTGGCAACATTCGTTGGCACACACAAACAAACAAACACCCTCTCACCCTAAACGCATGTATCGTTTCTGTGCCGTCGTGGGTAAAAATAACAAAATATTTAAAAATAATTATCTTCACCTACTGAATTTCTTAAATGACAATGACCCAATTAGTATTCAATTATTAGTAGTTGAAAGTGTTAATTAATTGTTAATTCGATTCAAGCAATATCTACTATTCATACCCATAAATCAAATGATGATGTGAACAGCTTCAATGAATATCTAATGTATCTAGGACGTGCCTAGGCTTCCATTACTTGATAATTTCATTTGCATTTTAAAGCAAAATCAACGAACAGCAGTCATAGCGGTCACAACCAATGAAATGGATAATAGTAGAAACTAGTAGATTTCCGGGAATTGAGCGCCTTCTAAATCACCATTACTACATTACATAATAAAACAACATGGGGCCTTGACAAAGTCACATTTTTATTAACGATAGCGATATTAGACAAATCTGAAATGTTTGGAATAGGCATAAGCTTTCGAAATGTCCCGTGATCTAATAGTTTTCGATCGCTAAGTGCTAGACAATGTCAAATTGCGTACGAGACGATGACGAAATCAAATGACTTGATCGATATTCTCATACAAATGCTTAGACAAGTGGCGCTCTTGACAATCGAAATCGCTGAGATATCGAATCGTTAGATCGACAACATAGCGAACGTTTGGACCCTGTAGAAAAGCAAAACTTTATGGCTGATTGTTAGTAATAGGTAGGTGTTATCACATAATTGTTTACAGAACGTATATTAAATTAATAAAGTTCATGGTTTACTTGAATACCTACTTCTTTAACTTTCCATGAATGGGTACGATCCAAAAGGGTTGGCAATTGTTCACCTCTGTTCACCTTATTCAAGTGGTCCCAAGCGCGACTGCTACGCTAGAGGTTCTGGGTTCGATCCCTAGGTCGAGCAAAGTGTTATTGGGTTTTTCTATGAAATTCTCAGTAGCAGCTCGGAGTCTGGATTTATGCCCGGTTAATGGCACAATAGGTTCGCCTCCTATTACATGGGACCTAAACGTACCGGTAAACTATGGGTGTACATTAGTACGCCTCTGCCTAACCTTTGGGGGGATACAGGCGGGATGGTATGTTATGTTCTCAGTAGCGGCTCGAAGTTGGGACTTGTGCCCGATTAATGGCCCGGTAATAGACTCGCATCCTATTACACTAAACCTACCGTAAATCGGGCCTAAACGTGCCGATGAACAGTGAGTATTTATTAATACACCTCTACCGAACCCTTTGGGGAATACAGGTGTGATGGTATAATGACGTTTAAGTAATATCCTTAAAAATGACGAAACAAATACAGTCAGTTCCTTCCTGTTTATCGTTTTGTTAAATATTCATAAAAAAAAATATTTGTCAAAATTTTGTAATTTTAGAACATACAGCTATTTAATTTCAGTTCAGGATGAACTGGATATGAATGAATATTTTATATGAATACCTATTTTAAACACCAATGTTCATTCACTTTTACCGAGTAAACTTAACTTTATTATAAACAACAACTCATTGGCGCGGGCCGGTGTAGAGAATTGATTTATGTGACGTCTTAAATTTCACGTTTGATTACGAAACCATAGCCAAGAAGTTGATTTTTATCAAATGATCGCTTCGACATAAAGTAACATCAGCAAATCGAACGTTGTCTACCAGGGCCTTCGACATCGCACAAGTGTTATTGATTTTCGAAATTGAATCTACACGGAGCTATTGCCACTTGTTTAGTCCCCCCAACGTGACAATAAACATCAAAAAAGTCATGTACGGTTTTAAACTTGAATGATTTTTACGTGATATATTTATTTCTTTTATAAATGATAAGTAAGCAATTTTTGATGCCTTAGTGACTAAAGCAAGAAAATCCCTATTCAATTGTTCATTTAACAACAATATAATTAACAATATGTGTACCGTAACTAGAGGATTCGATCCCGGTCGATTTTTCTAATCCCGGGATTTCGGGATTATCTACAGTTAATCTGGGGATCCCGGGATAGTCCCAGGATTGTATTGTTAACAGAAAGTGGTAACAAAAAGACAGTAAAACATATCAAAATAATTTTTTTATTTATTTTTTAGTTTTGTGAGGACATACAATATTTAAGTATTAAATCTTCAAAAACGCGGTTAAACAAAATTATACTTTCTTCTTATAAAATAAACAAACTAGGCACTTCTGTAATATATGAAACTAACAATAAACTTCAAAAAATCTACTTCTTTAGACTTATTTAGATAAACTATAAAAAAGACTATATGCTAAAGAGATCAATGTTTATAGGTACTCATATTTTTTAACTTAAATTGACCAGAAACTTTATAAATTACTTATTTAAACCATGAAAATAAAATCTAAGGAATGACAACGCATCCAACGTCTTATCTACAAGCATACTTCTCTTCAAGATAAGTGCGTTTCGTTTCACGCATATTTTTATTGACTTATTTACAAAATGTATTAATCCCGAAAATCCCGGGATTCATTAAATTTGATCTCGAAAATTTCGGAAGTAAAATATGACAGGGATCCTCTAACCGTAACATACGTATTATAAAACTTTTCATGTTTTACAAAATTAAATAAAGACATTTTTTTAATTATTTGGTAATTCAATACGAAGTGTGGCCGTCTATGTTGTTGTAACTTGTCGGCAACGATTTTTCATTGAGTTTATAAGATTGTTCATCTGATCCTGCGGCAATCGCTCTCAATGGAATTTTAACAAGTCTTTCAATTGTTGGGTTGTCGACACTCCGTCCAGGTTCTCAAGAACACGTCTCTGGAGCGTGTCCCATGCGTGCTCGATGGGATTGGGGTTGGCGATTGTGAAGGCACTGCAATACCCGGATGTTTTCCATTGCCAAGTACTCACTGGTCCTCCGTGCTGTGTGCGAACGCGCATTGTCATGCATCAGCGTGAAATCTTATCCAAGACTTTGTGCAAATAGGTGAACATACGGCCCGAGTACATCGTCAATGTAACTTTCAGCAGGCATATTGCCGTCTACAAAAACGAGCTCAGTTCGTCTGTTCGTCATAATACCCGCCATATACCATCACTGTGGTGTAAGGACCACTGTAAGGGTGCAATTCCTAAGCGCATTCAGCCGTTCAGCATTTTCGAGACGAAAATTACTCACAACTCAATTTAAAAAAAAACTGTATATCTCAAAATGATAAAAGTGAGATAAATACCAAATTTATCAAGCAACGAAAACACATGACATCGGAAAAAATAATTAGCTTTTATTTTAATGAAAACAAACCCAATCGAAAAGTTTCTATTTTTATTTAAATCAGCCAATAAATGCCCTCCGCGTGCAGTAAAACAACACGTTCAGGGTGCTGTTGAGGCAGCCTCTCTACTGCAGTGCATCAGGAATGTTCGCGGTCATGTGAATTTTTTGCTCTGCCACAATGCATAAGCGCTGTGCGTCCCTGGTGCGTGTGGTGTGGGGCGGCAACAACAGTATCCTGTCGATGATTTCGAGCAGCCTGGACTATGCAGTAGTGCAGCCGCTGTGAAGCGTCGGATGTTACTGTGTATTTTATACAGGAATTTGTTTATAATGTAAATAAAATTATCTTAATCTATATACATGAAAAAAGAACCTGACTGACGGACCTATTGACTGACTGACGTATCAACGTACAGCTGAAACTACAGGAGTTAGTTTGCATGCTGGTTTCTTTTGCACTGTGGACGAGCACTAAGAAAGAATTTTTGAAAAATCAATCCCTAAGGTGGTGAAAAGGAGGGTGAATGTTTGTACGAAGGTCCGCACATACTACTATGCGCTTGACATACACACACACACATACATATTTAATAAACGATGAAATCGTCAAGATTATGTACAGCTGTCATACGCTGTTGACATTTTGACAATTGTTTTCTGCCTTATAAATTAGACTAATATCACGTTTGTAAAAATTGATGTCTTTTGTTTTTACGTTCCATGACATAAGGTGAATAAATAACCTTTAGTTATGATGTTGAAAGCTAACAAAATGCGTTCAACGAAATGCAACCTTTCAAATGCGCGATGAAGTGATTCCAGTTTATTGCTCACAAGTGTAATGATTTTGCAATTTTGATTCGTGTTTGTTCAAACAGTTTAAGCATTTAATATTTCTGTATGTATGACTTATGTTATTGAATTACGATAACGTGCGTCAGGAGATCGCACGTTGTCGGATGGCCGAATGTAATGATTTTATAAAATAATGACAAGACATTTATATAGGTTTCCTTATCACGAGCGACAGATGGCGCTTGTAGTTGAACTATTCGTTATTAAACGCCCTTTTTATTACAAATTAGTCAAATATAAGTAGGTGTTATATTATCAATTTGTCTGTGTAATCAATTTATAACTATTGCTAAATTTAAAGTTAATCTAATGTATTTAAATTAATCAATTGATCATGCGTACTGTGTACTTCGCTCTGATTGGTCTAACCCAGCTGAGTGTTAAGTGATTGTTGATAATTACATACTGTTGGATGAATAAATACTTGTAATACTCAGTCTGAAGTGTATGATTCGTCACACAAGTGTATATCAACGTCTATCTCAAACTGCTGGTCGTTAAGACAGGATTTAGGAAAAATACTACGGCACCTGGATAAACGAGAAAAGACAGGCTTTTGTTTGTGCAATTAAATTCTGATTTTTACTGAAAACTAGTTGCTGTTGCCCGCAGTTTCACTGACGTCCCAAAAAGATAAACATACTAACTCCAATTCTAGGCGACGTATCAAGATGAAACATGCACCAGATTTTAAGTTAGACCTCTAGCAATACATTGTTGAAAACTGCATTCAATTCCTTGCAATTGTTTTTGCGTGATGCGCGTACAAACGTACAGGCAGACAGGCAGACACAACAATTCAAAAAAATGTTAGTTTTTCTTTATTAGCAATAATGTACAGATATCGGCCTGTTGAAATTGATCTCTCATTCATTAAAAGTTTGAAAATGGCTAGTTTTGTGAGGATTCAAGTAGACGCAAAGGTATAGGTGTTTTTTTTAAAGAGTATCTATGGAGTTTCTTGCCGTCTCTTCTCCATATGACCCACTTTTTGGAACCTTGCATGTAGTTTTGACTTTTCAAAAGTACCAATTTTACTGGTCTAATTGAAATAAAACATTTTGATTTTGATTTTTATATTCTATAGAATGACTAATAAATCATAATACATTGGTCCCTAAAGGACCTTCCTTTTTCATGAGAGGAAAAAGCTCGATTTTAGGATGCACCTTGAATTTATTTCTTTTCATAATAATAAACTGAAATATTGAAGCTGAAGAAGTTTTTAATTTAAGAACGAAGAACCACAACATTATTGAAAGAAAGAACACTCGATTCATCGTAAGTCGTAAATTCATTTGCTTTCCGACGAGGAATAAAAGCTATTGCAAAGTTTTCCTGCATTCAAATTGAGGCTGGAAGGCTTTTCAATTCAAGTTTTGTAAAGAACAATTCGCGGCAGAACGATTTCAACTGTGAATAATAACAATATTTAAGTTTTATTTTAATGTCTCGTACTGAAATCATATGTATTGGCAGTTATGACAAATATGGCATTGATATCACAAAAAGTACAGAACGAAGATACTATTTAACAACTAAATACAACGGTTGCGTACGTAATAATAACAATACGTAATAAACCCTCTCTGGAACAAGCCTTACCTCATCATGAGACTAATATTAAATGATTAATTTGGAACATGTTATCTTTGCTCCGGCCGATCTGAGTACGAAGTCTGTTAAAAAACTTTCAAGTTGCCCATGAAAGCCTATGTTCGGCGGGAGTTCCTCAGACGGATTTAGAAATGAAGAGCGTGGTGAGTGAGAACGTTTGGCATGTCTAGCGTGCGAGGCTGTTCGACCTGTAACAGAGTAAACGCAAGACCTGAAAGTAGTTTGTTCAAAATCGACTACTGAATCGAATACATTGGTCTTTAATATGTTAATAATAAAAAAAAAATACCCTAAATATGGGCCCTCGATCCATCAGTGGGTCGAGGTATGTAAAACTGAAACCTATTTGCACAAATTGATATTGTGTGCGTGTGCGCATCGATATCGTAGTCGTTGCAAATATTAGGTTGGGGAATAAGTCTTCGCATTTAGTATATAAATACTTTTAATAAAAAATCTTTGGCTGTACCTATTTTTATCTGGCTGATTTTGATAACATTAAAAAAGTTACATTTTAAAAAAGAAACAAATTAGTAAAAATTTGTTACCCGCTATTTTTCATTTGTTTGTCTTTCTGTCAAAATGAGTGAATCTAATGAAGAAATTCGATACATTTTAAAGTTTTATTAAAAAAATGCAACGCAAACCGTGAAAAAAATTTGTGACGTTTATGGACCTAATGCAGTGTCAGCAAGAGTAGCACAAAGTTGATTTATGCGTTTTCAATCCGGGAATTTTGATGTTAAAGATGCGCCTCGCTCTGGTCGCCCTGTTACAGATAAAATTGACGCAATTTTTGAAAAAGTGGAGCAAGATCGGCATATCTGTAGTTACGACGTAGCTGAAGAACTGGGGATTGACCACAAAACAGTTTTGACCCATTTGAAAAAAGCTGGGTTTACAAAAAAGCTCGATATTTGGGTGCCACACGAGCTCACTGAAAGAAACCTAATGAACCGTCTACTCATTTGCGATTCTTTATTGAGACGTAATGAAATTGAACCGTTTTTAAAAACTGGTGATGAAAAGTGGATCACGTACCACAAGAACGTGCGAAAAAGGTCGTGGTCAAAGGTCGGTCAGGCTTCACAGACTGTGGCAAAACCCGGGTTAACTCGCAATAAGGTGATGCTGTGTGTATGGTGGGATTGGATGGGCATTGTTCATTATGAGCTTTTCCCTCCAGGCAGAACCATCCAACAATGCCAACAACTGATGAGATTAAAGCAAGAAATTGGGAGAAAGCGGCCGGAATTGATCAATAGAAAGGGTCTGGTCTTTCATCACGATAACGCTAGACCACACACATCTTTGGCCACTCAGCAAAAATTAAGAGAGTTTGGCTGGGAGGTGTTAATGCATCCGCCATATAGCCCTGACCATGCACCTTCAGATTTTCACCTGTTTCGATCTCTTTTTCGTTTTTTTGATCAGAAGTCCCAAAATTTCTACAACAATGGGATCATGTCACTACCCACAAGATGGCAAAAAGTCGTTGAGCAAAATGGTACATATATATTATAATTAAATGTAAATTAACTTTGAAAAAAAAAAGTCTTGAGTTTTCATATTAAATGCGAAGAAACTTTTTCCCCCACCTATTACGATTGTGATACGGCCACAAGTTTTATGTTTAGCTTACATGTCTCAAAATGACTTTCGGATTTCGATATTATAATTATAACTCGATATTCTAATCGGCGCTTATTTAGTTACACGTTGTATTTGTGATGGGTGGGACACACTTGATAAAGTTTTTGCGGCTTTTTAGTCTTTGTGGGACAGGAGTAACTCAATCCATCACTCGTATTGAATCGTTTATTCTTTTTGTGATTCGTGAAAGAATCACCAAAACGAATTATTAAAAATTCGAAATATCCGTCATAATAAATGTGTGGTTTTTTCTGTACTAGTGCATTTTTGTGTTTTAATATTTGTGATTTTTTCACATCCAGCTAGTTTTATACGGATCAAAGCATTAGTCATATGTATTTTAATATACGCATTGATTTCGGTTCCTGAATTTTAGCGGAGGTAGTTTTTCATAATGTCTCATGATACTGATAATATAAGCTAAAATACTGATAGAAGCTCCTCGAATACATCTGTTTGTGAGAGGATGTATACGAAACTCTTTTCTAAGGCGTTATATAGGAGTACGAAAAGCTAACGATGATGTTAGTGAATAGTAGAATTGCCCATTATTATATTCTCATGAAGTTACAGTACATCACTGTGATGTACTGTTTGCATTAGTGTCCTACGACTAGCAAGATTTTATCTGCTAGGTCTTGTGGCTTTGTAGAATATTGTGATTTTTTTCTTTACTTGAGCTTTCTGTAGGAGAGTGGAGTTTACCTGCTATCAAATTTCAGTTTAAGCAGAGCCACTCACTCTAAAATAACCAAAAGCACACTATAATTACTTTTTTTTATATATTTATCGAAGAAGCAGGGTTACCATGACCTGTCTCGTAATCAGAAGTGATAGTTAAGCATTACCTTAGTGGGCGACACAGTGGGTCATGTTGGTTCAAACAATAAAACCCACATTAGAAGTTATGAATCTCTCATTTAATCAGACTTCTTGGTCAATATTGTAACCGCCAGACCGCCCGTCGTCGTCGTGACTTTACTAGTGCTATCTTTGAGAGAATAAGACACAAGAAACTCCCAAGTACATTTGTCTGTTACGATTATTAAAGTGACTTTTAATCTATAACGATGCAGGTAGGTTTATAAAGTAAAGTGGCTGCGATAAAAGCCGAATGGAGAACCAGAGGACAGTATAATTTTGTTTTGATTTCAAATGAAACACCCCCATTTTGAGTAAACTGACTGAGTTTTTACCAATGAACATGTACTAGTTTCTTAATACAAAATTGTAGGCCACATTTGTGTTTTATTGCACCGGACCAGTTGGTATGACATTTTTCGTGACGATGAAGCCGGCAAAATGTCTACAATCCGCTCAGTTATTGCACAGATATTGTGTTTGCTTTTATACAATCTACACCTTAGTTTATTACCTAAAGTACTGGTAAGCATTAACTTCGGACTTTGTCATAACATAGACGGACACTGTCTAATTAAACATATTTAATATCTTAGGCTTATCTCATTATAAAATATAAAAATTTGCCATTTTTAGAGCATTGTCAGATCTGCAATCTAATTCAGATATTTTTGAGGAAGTTGTCAGACAAACTTCTTTGGCGGATCTTAAATATATGCACATCAGCTTTAATTTAAATAATACCTATTCACGAAACATTTGAACTGCACTGCGCGTTAATTCTCCCTGTCTAACATAGTAACATGGTGTGGGTATATGAGAAAAAAATGCTTTTAATCTGATTTGACTTTCCGCCTCTAAACCACTAGAATCTTCAGAATTTAACCATGATGAAACAGCCGATTCATAATATTCCTTGTCACAATAATGTTTTTGATTTATTGGTTTTTATTACTTATTTTATCATATTTAGTACCTGAAAGTATATTTTTAAATCTTAATAGGTACTTGATTTTTTATATTTTTTGACCTGTGCTAGTCTGGCAAAGAAGTAGGTACTTAAATAGTAAATTTACTCCAATAGTTACTTTTCTCAAAATGGCTAAATTCTTCGTTATCTTTGAGGTTAAAATGATATTTATGTTGTAAATTATTGACGACACGTTTGGCGTAGCGGCTGAGCGATCGGCTTCTGCGTCACGTGTTGTGGGTTCGATCCCCACACGGAGCAAATATTTGTATGATCTACAGGTAGTTGTTCCGGGTCTGGGCGTTTGTGTATGTGAGAATTTGTGTTTGTAAACGCACCCACGATACAGGAGAAAATCCTAGTGTGGGGCAACGTTTTAAAAAAAAATGTTTATTGTAGGTACCTATCTACGTACACTCGCTGATGAATTACGAACCCTTTACAATGAACCGCGTCTAAATCGGTCAAATCGTTGTGGATATAAGTGGTAACATTCGTTTGATGGCAAAAACAAACAAACACCCTCTCATCCTAAACCCATATACAGTCTCCGTTCCGTCGTGGGTAAAAATTATATAAAACTCCAATAAAAACCGGTCAAGTGCGAGTTGAACTTGCGCACACTCTCAAAGCAAACATAAATTTTCGGTCGAAAAACATGTACTTTGCAATTGGAAATGTTAGTTTAATAACCAAAAAATGTGATAGAATTACAAATTTGGATTTTTTTGTTCCTGTTTTCACTTGACTTTGCTTCTTACCAATTTTAGTGATTCTAGGTCTAGGCCAATGGAAAGTATATTTCGTTTGAAAACACATTTAATTCCTAAGGACCAAAGACCTTCGGGTTTTATACAAATGACAACTTGATAATTTTTCCCATTCTTGAGATAAAGGGTTTTTCTTGGTAGGGCAGATGGACACACACGGACAACCAAGTGGTTCAATAAGGGTTCTGCTTTTTTCTTTTGAGTTACGAAAAAAGTAAAACCTCCTTCAAAAGCGTAAAAAATAATGTTATGTGCGAAACAGTTTCGGAAGTCGGTGCCTTTCATTTGATTGGATCTTTTGATTTCGCCACCGATTTCCGAAACTGTTTCGCACATAACATTATTTTTTTGTTTTTGAAAGTTAATTTATTTCAAAATTTTTAGTAGCGAGTAATTTTTTTACATATACCTAGATGATGTTATCATTTTATCATTTATTCGGTTATCATTTTTATCATTTATCGTTACGTGATATTTCTAAACTTTGTGATCAGATCTTGACCAAATTTTTATGGGACCACCTCTGAAGTATCCCTACCGATCAAAAGAGTATCTTCAAAATTGGTTCATTATTGACGGAAAAATCGCGTAACAAATATACAAAATGACACATACAGTTGAATTAGGGTCAAAATAGCAGACGGATCGCCTGTTGGTAAGCGATTACCGCGTCCATGGACACCCGCAGCACTAGGGGAGTCACAAGTGCGTTGCCGGCCTTTTAAAAGGGGATTGCCTCCGGTATCCTCATTCACTCGGCGAAATACAACGTAAGCGTTGTTTCACGCCGGTTATCTGTGAGGCCGTGGTATTACTGCGGTCGAGCCGGCCCATTCGTGCCGAAGCATGGCTCTCCTACGGCAAATTACTCTAATAAATACTGACGAATTTCAATCCAAACGATAAAAATCGTAGTAGATACATAATACAGTGTATTCGACGCCTCAGACACTAAGCTGTAAACATTTCATGGTTATTTTGTGTTTTCGGTGTGGCGAGGCGGGGTTCCCCCTGCTAGGTAAGGGCCGTCATCTGTAAAGATGCTTTCATCTTGATTGTATGCCCGCGACCTCGTAAATTTTCAGCTTGAATTCGATATACACCTTTGTATAGTTATAATATAGTCACAAATTACTTTGTTTTGAAGTAGGTATTAGTATAATATTTGGCGTTCACTTATTGTTTAATAAATTATATGTATTTATTATTTACCATGCTATTTTAAAACGAATCCTAATGAACTTACATGGCATAAAATATGTTAGTCCTTAGACAATACATAAAGAGAACAATGCATACAATATGTAACTATACATGTTAAAATATCGATGCTACACCCGTCAATTGCTACTAAACAAAAATAATAAAAAAAAGATTCACAAACTGATGAAAAAATGGTACACAAATATCAAAGACAAGGCGAGTAGGATAAACAAACTATACGACGTTTAGTAAGACTATAGACCAATAATGTTTTAATAAAGTTTTTACTTTCACGTATTGAGTTATTATTATATTGTAAACTAGCTTCCGCCCGCGACTTCGTCCGCGGAATAGTTAATTTGGGCAGAATTTTTTTAGTACATATGTATACTTATTTTGCAAATAATACACATACAAACTGCCGTGGTTTACTGTAAATAGCTGCTTTTTGTAAAGTTCCCGTCCGGAGATTAGCGTTTACTATTACTATGCCTCCATCGTCCAATTTTTTTTTGCAAATATATTTAATGTACAGACACATTTTTTTTTATTGTTTTAAGATATACTGATTAAGTCGAAACCGTTTGAATAAGAGGTTAGGTATATCACAGTACCTACTCAGTTCCTACCAAATCTTTAAAAAAATAAATATGGCCTAAGATACTTGATACGCAGAGCATTTATGAACTTCTTATTGTGAAATAACTTTGTTATTTTGGTGAATAATGAGGTAGGTTATTATGTCATAATTGCAAAAATAACTATTTCTTCAGTATCTATTAGTGTAAGAGGAAATATTTCCCTTTGGAAGAACTTAAATCCTAGTCCGCAAATAAGTAAAACTTTTAGTACCTTCTATAAATATGTTGATATGTAGCAGTCAATTTAAGGTTGTGATTAGAATGTCCTACAACTTTCGGCAAATAGTTCGCTCTTGTACGATATTGCATGAATTATTCACATAGTTTTCATAGTATGAACAAGTACCACTTGACTCCCGTGGACAGTTCATATTGGAAATGGTTGGAATGTCATTAAGTATGAATCTCAAATTTAATGAAGCACGCGTTGAGTGGTCGCTGGTCAAACTTTGTTGGATATTACACTAGTCCGAATGTTAATAATGAGTTTAAGAAGGCTTGGTTTTAAAGTGATATATTCCGATGCAAACTGCTGTACAACTACTATACTGCACCAAATGTTCGAGGGGACCCGGGCTCTTAGGGGACTTCCATGATAGTTAAAATTGCGTTGCGAATTAGATTCCTCATTGCATTCTATAGAGTACATTACCGAGATGTTTTCGAAAAATAACTGACGTAGTAACTTGAAAAGTACGTAGGTGCCTCCAGACGACTCACTAAACCGTTTGTAATTCGCCGCTGCTGATCCGTCAATCCCATATGATATAGACATTCCGTGGACGTAACGATGTCGTCAGAACGTACTGTTCGGTAGAAGATTGGGTTATTACATCACAAACAATCTTTATCTAATACACATTAAAAAAGTCTAAGCAACATGTACGGTTTTGAACTTTTGAAAGATTTTTACTAATGTAATATATATATATATATTTATATATATACTAACTGCATTTACTGCAAGATAACTTAATGACAGTTTTTTTTAATTATTTGGTAATTCAATACAAAGTGTGACCGCCTCTGTTGTTTAAAACTTGTCGGCAACGATTTTTCATTGAATTTATAAGATTGTTTATCTGATCCTGCGGCTATCGCTCCCAATGGAATCTCTAGAACACCTCTCTGGAGCATGTCCCATGCGTGTTCAACGGGATTGATGTCTGGCGATTGTGCAGACCATGTTTTCCATTTCCAAGTACTCTCTGGTCCTCCGAGCTGTGTGCATCACCGTAAAATCTGAGCCAAGACTATGTGCAGGTGGGTGAACATAAGGCCCGAAGACATCTTCAAAGTAACTTTCAGTGTTCATATTGCTATCTACGTCTCGGTTCATCTTCTCGCCACTGTAATGGTGCACTTCCAAGATGCTTATCAGCCGTTCAGCATTTTCCAGACAACGCTACACACTTATATACGCCTATACGCTTTCTCGTATCAGGCCTAAATCCAAACCGGAATTCATCACATAATAAAATTTTATCCCTTTGCTCCTCAGTCTCTGTCAAGACACCATACGTTTGACGGGTGCGATTCCCATGGCGTATAGGTGGGCACCTAATTGGACGTTGTGCTCGTAGGCCGTATTCATGCAGCCTATTTCTCACGGTTTTGTGGCTAACAACAACACCACTTGAGAATTGTAGCTTTAAACCTTGAGACAGAGCAGATTCCCCATAATACTTTTTCAGTTTAAATTCCGTCTGTTTAATTGATTTACCACACAAAAAGTAGTGTTTAATTTTTTTTTCTATTTTCGATAAAACTTTTATTTTAGCGCCGATTTAAAAAACAAATTGACGGTAGCTTAGTAAGACGATCTAAATTAAAAAAAACCGGCAAGTGTTAGTCGGACTCACCCACCGAGGATTCTGTACAAATTATCCTATAAATTTTGAATTCCTTGAGAGTGTCGAAATATATGATTTTTGCGGCATAAACGGCCGTATTTTTTTACGTTAACTTAGATGTATGATTTGTTCACAGCTTTAAGGGACCGTAGACCTGTGTATATGGTTTCAATTGCAACTCTATTCTTCCACGCGTTCCCGAGATCAAGAGTCTTGACAGACAGACAGACGGACGGACGAAGTAATCCTGTAAGGGCTATGTTTTGTCTATTTGAGGTACGGAACCCTAAAAATAAAAATAAATTAGACGACTTTTAAAGTTAATTAAAATACTTTATTTAATCTTAAATGTCACGGACTTATGAAACCGCTCTCGTATCTCCCGTATCGGCTGACGTCTTACAATCAGTTATATGTATCGACCTTGCCGAGCAGTTGTACTCCATGCTGCTCAGCAGGATCTTGAAATCACGCTCCTATTAACACCAAAATGCTGAGATACCTACCTGGGACCGATTTCTTCCTGCTTGTGGTACCGTTCTACGTACAGTTCTCTCTCTGCATTTCATCAGAAGTCGAATGGCGTCGCTCCATGGCATAAAAAAATACTCACCACTACTTTTTTTTTTCAAAAACTATAATCTCAAAATGATAAAAGTGAGATAAATACCTAATTTATTAAACTACGAAAACTCATAAAATCGGAAAAAAATAATTACTTAGCGTTTATTTTATTGAAAACGAAACACATACGAAAAGTTTCTGTTTTTAAAATCAGCGAGGAGGTACATATTTTTGAAAACATAACGATGGTATATCCATCTACTTTCTTAAGAAAAAATAAAGTATAAATTAATAAAACATGAAATTTCTGTAAATCATGCGTGTTGCTTAGACTTTTTTGTTGTATGAATTTACGAAGTATGGCAGGTGATGTCTACATAGTTAGCAGCAGTACTACACATACGCAATAAAAACTACTAACTATGTATTTTAACTGTAACACACTCCTTAAAATCGAGTTATTAGTCAGATATTGTATCACACTACCGGCTTGCCTTTTCCCCTTGCTCCAAAAATATTTAACGTCATTCGAACTAGGTGGCGTTGGCGTCGAATTAGAAGTCGCTATGGTTTCGTTACCGCAGTCTGTATAAGATCACACTGTGTAGCTTGGGTTAGTACAGCCTATACATTTATTTAGTTGTATTTTTGTATATGAATTTTTGGAAGCGATGCGCACATTTGTGTTGGTCGCTAAGAATACCTAAAAATCTGATAGTGAAATTCACTGAAAGTCGATTATGCTATATTTGTATATATTAATGTGACGCCATATTTTTGAATAAGAATTATTTTATGTGGCCATAAAGCAGACGAAAAAGCGAGCAAAAGGCTAGCACTACATTAAAAAAGTATTTAATTACTACATTAATTTAGTATTTATTTCATTACGGTAGGGATGGTTTACAAAATACAAATACACAAATATTAATAATATCAACTAATATCTATAACTATTTACATACTTATTTAATCCTGTTGTCCTGAAATTGAAGATACTTGTTATTTTTTACAATTTTGATGGGAAACTTGTACAACGCCTCTAGCGGTCGCCTGTGGAGTTAAAACTGCTACCATTGGGGTGATGGTGAATTTGTTTCGGAAAAGTATTTGTAATGTTAATGTGAATGATGTATCCTAGAATTTCAGCAGTGCCATCTGTAGTATGTACAAGTTCAGTAGTTTTTCTCATTTGCGAACTTATTTCAATCCAAATCCCGGGAAGTATCTTGAAATGGGTCCCTGGATGGTTTAGATTCACAATTTGAGCCGGTAGGTGACAGTGCAATCGGGATCTACAATTTTTTTATTACACAGGGCAAGACATGGGAAACGGAGTGAATGATTGAGGTGACGGCTGATAGGCATGAATGGAAGAGAAGGACATGCTGCGCCGACCACAAATAAACTGGGACAAGGGCAGGAAGATGACGATACAGGGCAAGACAACGTCTTCCGGGCCTGCTAGTGTTGAAATAAAATAAATAACGTATATTAATAACTTTTATTAACATTATTATACTCGTATATGTCTTTGAAGGCTGTTTAACTTTTTGTTCGAAGTTATTTTATAAAGAAACGTGTAATTCAATATAATTATATAAGTAAATTAGGTTTTGTTAAGTTTCCACGGGATCTTATCATGATTTACCTCTTTTCGCGTTATTGACAATAGTTGTCAAAATTTGGGAATTTAATCTGGTGTGACTAACATTTGCATTTGAAACTTAAAATTGCTGCTTAAGGGAAGTCATTGGTGTCTTGTACTAATAACAAGACGGGGCCTACAAAATTTACACTTAGTTGTTGGCCAGAATTAAGATCATTGTTACGGACGTTATGCATTTATGGCTATCGCCGCAGAGCTTGAATCATGCATTTTAATAGGATCTCCTGTTCTTAGTATCCACGAATCAGTTCTCAACCCAAATCATGTATTTGCATAGTGCAAGAGAGTGTCTACTGTGTCTAAAATTGTATGTTTATTTACTTCATGCATCTCAAAAGAAGTTTTTGGATGAATGGTAGCCTATGTCGTTCCTCAGGATACACTCAATGTTCTTACCAAATATCGAACAACGTTTAGCGGTTTAGGCGTAAAATGTTAAAAAACATGGAGTTAGTTTCGAATTTATATTAGTATAGATTAAAGGTCTGATGTAGAATTCAATGAATAATACACGAGTACCTGCAATGACATTATATAGTTAAATAGACGTAGACACGTTATCATCTTTCAAATGCGAATATTGTTTCGTGGGCAATGTGATAATTGTAGTGTCACTTGTGTGATTGACCGACCTAAGGCGCAGAAATGTGTTTGACAGCACTATTAACAGCAATAAATTTTAATTTTATTTAAATGTGCCCTCTTGTGCTGAGATACTACATAAATTATTATACTAAAGTAAGAAAAGAGCATGGAGTATCTTATCACAAGTTAATAAATTCTTAGCTTACGTACATTTCACTTTTTTCGTTGCAAATAAAATTAAAAATGAAAGAAAGAGTCAGCGCATGCCTTATTAGTATGAGAGAAAGGGACCCAATACTTTTCATGTCGCACGTCACTATAAATGGACATACTGGAAGTTTCAAATGTGTCATTTAAGACAACTGCTTAGTGCTATTTCTTTTCATCTTAGGCTGCCTGTATCTATGCGCGCGCTCATTAGGAAAGCCGCAAATGTTTAGGATTATAGGTATGGACATGTAGCGCGACTCAATTTTAAATGACATTTACTATGAACATGGCGTATTTAACAGTATTATATCATTGAGTACCTGTCAATAAAGTGCTTCAATTCTATGTGCATGCGTTATGATGCGTAGGCGTGATGTATTATAAAATAATATTGTCAATATTATAAAAGACAAGCACGGACATCGCTTAATATACTTTTCTGCAAGTCGTTGTGATAATAACATCTAATCCGTCCGATCGTTACATAATAGTATTATGTTAGCCCAGAGCTATATTATCTTTTTAGAAAGTTATACTCGAGGTCTTTGTTTATTAATAACTAGGTTTTGCCAGCGACTTCGTCCGCGTGGAATAGTTACTTTGTTCCCTAGTTCTTCGCCCGCGGTTTCACCTGCGTTGCCCCGTTCCTAAGGGTTGTAGCGTGATGTTTTATAGCTTGAAACCTTTCTCATGAATCACTCATTTTCCCAACATTTCCCTTCACTGCTCTGCTCCTATTGATCGTAGCGTGATGAAAAGTATACTATAACCTGCCCAGGAGTATGAAGAACAATTGTACCAAGTTTCGTTGAAATCCGTCGAGTGGTTTTTGTTTCTATAACGAACATACAGACAGACAGACAGACAAAAATTTTACTGATTGCATTTTTGGCGTCAGTATCGATCACTAATCACCCGCTGATAGTTATTATTATTTTGGAAATATATTTCATGTACAGAATTGACCTCTCTACAGATTTATTATAAGTATAGATTAACAATAGTACAATTCAATACAATGCGTTAAGAAAACCCTGTCCGACCCGTTATAGTATTGTTAGGTATCGAGATCTGGTTCTATTTATACAATCACTAGCTTGTGCCCGCGACTTTGTCTGCGTGGACTTCCGAATTGATTTGGGCCGACCTGGATAAAAAGTAGCCTATGTGTTATACCAGTTATCTATCTCTGTGCCAAATTTCATCCAGATCCGTTTAGCCGTTCTGGCGTGAGAGAGTAACAAACATCCATACATCCATACTCACAAACTTTCACGTTTATAATATTAGTAAGGATTTATTTATTTCTTTTTTGCATTAAACATTAGGTTATAAAATCAAGTTCCTCCTTTTGTAACTCCTTGTGTTATAAGTTTTAGAGAAATGTTTCAGATTAACTTTGACTATCATTATTATCTGCATTCGTTTATTAACATATGTATATTTATTTTCAACAAGCAAACAGCCTCTCACTGTGAACGCATACACCTCCGTTCCGTGGATAAAAATCCTTTAAATCAAGTATGAAGAATATGAACAAGGATATCAAAAAGACGGTATGAGATGGATTGATGATGATTTGATGGATTTCTTTGGAGCCCTAGTGCTACTAGGGCTCCAAAGAAATAAATTTCTTAAAAAGGCCTGCGTTTTGATTATAATTATTAATTCTCTAAGTATTTGTTTTTACACATATTTATTTACATTTTCATGAAAAACACTAGAATAAAATAAAAACAGTAGCCCCACTGCATCGAGAGCAGGATGCGGTACGGCGGTCAGAGCCCCAGTGAAAGAAACCTAACAGCAGTACTCATGGGTACGGTCCTTACAGGTCTGCTTTTACATTTCTCTATCGTAAAAAGAACTTGGCTGTCACAACGATTATTATTATTATTTGTATCTCCTTTGGAATTCACGGCATATGTTTCTTGAGGAAAGCAACCGGTCCATTGTAAGGCTTCCGAGAGAACACAGTTTTACGCAGAGGCCCCTTGGAGCGCTTTGATCTAATACTGGATTGTTGCGGCATGTTCCCGACATGTCACAATAATCAATATTATTATTTGTATCTATCTGCTTTGGAATTCATAGCATATCTTTCTTGAGGAAGAAAACCGGTCCACTGTAAGGCTTCCGATAGAATACAGGTTCACGCAGAGGCCCCTTGGAGAGCTTTTATCTAATTTTGTATTGTTGGGATGTATCCCCGACACGTCACAGCGATCAGTATTATTATTTGTATTTATCTGATTTAGTATTAACGGCATATCTTGCTTGATAAAGACAATCAGGCCATTGTAAGCCTTCCGAGAGAACACAGGTTAACACAGAGGCCTCTTGGAGAGCTTTAATCTAATACTGGATTTTTGTAACGTGTCCCCAACACGTCACAACGGTAGGTATTATTATTTGTATTTATCTGCTTTGGAATTCACGGCATATCTTTCTTGAGGAAGACAACCGGTCCACTGTAAGGCTTGAGAGAGAGCACAGGTTCACGCAGAGGCCCCTCGGAGAGCTTTTATCTAATACGTATCCCCGAAACGTCACAACGATCGGTATTATTATTTGTATTTATCTGCTTTGGAATTAACGGCATATCTTCTTGAGGAAGAAAACCCGGTCCATTGTAAAGCTTGCGAGAAAACACAGGTTCACGCAGAGGCCCCTTGGAGAGCTTTAATCTAATAATGTATTATTGGGACGTATCCCCCGACACGTCTCAATGATCGTTATTATTATTTGTATCTAGCTGCATTGGAATTCACGGCATATCTTTCTCGAGGAAGACAACCAGTCCATTGTTAGGTTTACGAGAGAAAACAGTTACACACAGACGGCCCTGACAGAGCTTCGATTTAATATTGGATTGTTGGAGCGTGTCTCCGACACGTCATAACGATCGGTATTATTATTTGTATCTATCTGCTTTGGAATTCACGGCATATTTTCTTGAGGAAGAAACAAAAAGGTGTACTGTAGTAGGGTTTATCCTAATTCTGTTAGTTAACGTGAAACTATATTATAGGAAGGCTACGAATAATATAGGTTTCACGTTAAATGATATAGATGAAAGCATGACAAATAAAGCAGATAGAGTACATACGACAAAAGACTAATTGATTGCCAATTTAGAAGAATTTTATTCAATGTTTTTTGGCACATGATTCGTTATTTTTAATACTTTAGTAAATCAGGCGTTGGACAAAATTCAACTATTTTATATCGCAAAATACAAGTTATTAAAAATGTGAGGTAGCTGTCAGTAATTGGAACATTAAGAACATTAACATTCATGTTTAGGCCTAGGTCACCTGAACTTCACTTTCTAGGTTCCGACCTAATGTACTTGACTGTAGAACTGAACTCTTGAACTTCTTGAACTGTTTTAGAACTATTTAGCACTGTTTCCAACTGTTTAGGATTATTTTGAACTAACTACCTAAAATGTACGGCGTGAAGTCATTAAGTCGCGGAGACTCTTAACACCGCCATTCAGAAATACGCGTCATAGGCACAGTGACATCTCTTGGTCAAAATATGAACTAAAATCTTCAAAATGACATGAACATACCGCCCACCAAGGACATTATTGAAGAATAAAATATGTCCTTCGCAAAACCATAAAACACCAATTATTTTAACTTAAACTGAAGTAATATCTCTGGTGAGTGGCATTAACAAGAACTAAATTAAACAATGAAATTAAACGTTAACAGAACTAAACCTTAAACAGAACTTAGAAATAATAAACAATTGACATAATACATTATATCAAAACTTATGAACTAGATACTAACATAACATGTAAACATGTATCTAAAAGAACATTAAACCAAATATCATGAACTTACACATAAACACATTACATGAAAATCATCTCAATCATTTTTAAAACGAAATATAAAACTAACTTCCAATAAACTCCTAATCATTATTAGACTGGCACAATGAATAAATTTTATACAGAACTCTTTCAGCGTTTGACATACAATCCTGACCTATAATACTATTGGGACTGGGATATTTCTGACCTTATTTTTTAAACAACCAAGTAACCAACAGCAGGAGTTAAATGATTCCGTCACAAGAACTATGTAACTGATCTTTGGTTTTAGAGTTTGAACTGACCATCTATGAACTAAATTACTAAATCTTCTGAAACCTTTGTCAAAAAATCCTTAAAGAACTCATAGTTGTTATTAGGAACAGTAATTAACGGCTCACCAACTAGAATCAGAAACTGACCTGATGTAAACTGAGCAACATACTCATTTTACCATAAGTAACTGTTGCATCTGCTATAATTCTTTTTAAATGATACCTTATGGCTGCCTTCCACAACTTGCTATGATCTCCTGTTATTCGTAAACATCCATGAACTCGCACTTCAGCACTTCAACAACTCTAAACGGTAAGTATTGAATTTTTGTATTAATAAAACTGGTATTCAATCATACCAACTAGTAACGGTTAACCATAACTTCTGAATGATGATCTTAGCTAATATTATACTGAGTGCTATCCAGCCAAACGGGTCGAATAAGTACACAATATCAGATATAATATTGCATTTAGTAACTTTTTCAGATAATACACAGAGGGAAGCTGCACGGTGAACTTGAACTCGTCTGCACCATGGTACCATCACCAGGTAAGTTCTAATATTTTAATACTAACAATTATCTCTCCTTCATTTTTACCTTTGAACAACTCCTCTGTAAAGTCTTTATTTCCTTTATTATAGAACTCTTCTTTAGTAATTCTTTACTTTTTCTGTTCCATTTCTGTATTTCAAATTGAACTTTCCTTAATAATTCTTTCATTTCTCTGCACAAACGTTTTCCTTTTTCTATTGTTGAACATCCTGCCATCAAATTATCAGTATAAAATCTTATATTTTCATATCTTATATCAGGACTATTTTGCCACACTATTCTTTGATCTGCCACATCTGCTACTCTCACATACATTTTCACTATACCTGCAACAAGTTCTACATATATAGTTCTCTCTCCAACGTAACACAGTGTGCCGTAGATCGGTCTTTAATTTAGAACTTATCATTAACGAATCGTTAAGGAAGCCCTTATCATTCTTCCAGTACTTGTTGAAGACTACGCAACTCTTATATACAGCTTTATCGAACTTCATGTCTGGTTTCTGTATAATTCTTATATGATGTAATTGTAAATATTCTTCTAAAATCTTTGTGTATATTTCTTTCAGATCTTGATTCTTCTTCCTCTGTAACATTTGAAATCTTTTTAGTTCTATATCTTTACTGTTACCATCAACACACGCAGGATTGTGATCCTTAACTGGCGACTTTACTACGTAACGTCCGTCTGTCGCTCTTGTAGTAGTAGAAGCAAATAACTTTTCATACTTCTGTTCTTGTTCTGTAAGTATTCTTTCCGCAATTGGTAATTGGTCTTCTATTTCCCTGAACTTTTTATACATGTCATTTTCATTTAACCGGACATGCATTGCCGTGAACTCATTTTTATTCTCATTCTTGTTTTCCAGGTGAGCTACTCCGGATAGTATCCAGCCAAGGCTAGTGCGCTGTGCAACCAACAATCCATTTGGATCTTTCTTCACACCATCTCGCAATACCTTACTGTACACATCCGCACCCAACAAGATGTCTATCTTATTAGGCTCGTTGAACTGTGGATCTGCCAATACTAAATGATTTAGATCTAACCATTCTATTGGTTCAAGCTGTTTTTCCGGTAGATACGAAGTAATATTGTTTAGAACATATGCCTTTATTACCAGCTGAAAACCGGACTCCGTCAAAGATTGTAGTACGAACGTAACTGTGTAGTTCGTTACAATCGACTTATTTTTACCAAGACTAGAGAAAATACCTCTAGTCGGACTCTTCTTTAATCGCAGAAACTGTACGGCAGCTTCTGTGATAAAAGACGCTTGTGAGCCCTGATCTAATAAAGCCCTCATTACTTGAGGCTTTTGCGCAGAAGTCTGAACTTTGACTAGCGCAGTAGCTAGAAGAACTTGACCTGAACTAGCGATCTTCTTCCTTAATAGACAAGAAACTAGTGGCACATTATCCACCACCTCTGTCTCTTCAATGCATGTATTATGATCCTTCTCTTGATCTTCCTGCGCATTTGAACTATAATTGCTGTCTATATGTAGTAGAGTATGATGTCTCCTACGACATACACGACAAGCCATGGTAATTCTGCATTGACCTACCATGTGATTTCCGCCGAGACAATTGAAACAAACTTTATTGTTTTTCACGAACTGACGTCTCTGTTCAACATCTAAATTGGCGAACTTAGCACAGAAACACAATTTGTGTCCTTCACCGCAATGTTCACATCTCAGTGCAGCATGCCCTGTTCTTTTAAAATTAGAACTACGAGTGGTAAACAACACCTTATGACTCGCTTCTGTTTGGGGACTGCCACGCCACTGTCCTATTGCCTTCTGAGGTTCTATGAACTCAAGAGCTCTGAAACGACTTTCGAGGAATGTTTTGAACAGATCTAAACTTGGTAGTTCTTTTGATTCTTCTGAGGAAACCTTTAACTGCCATTGCTTGCGGGTTTCCTGGTCGAGCTTGGACGAAACTATGTAAATAACTATTATGTCCCAAGAAGCTACATCAATACCCAAATTGTTCAAAGCACTCATACAATCAGTAGTCGTATCTAATAAATGTTTTAATGTAACTGCTGACTCTAAACTTACACGTTTCTGATCAAATAAACGTTGTAAAATACAATTTGCTAAATGCCGTTTATTATTATATCTATGTTCTAACTGCGCCCAACATACCGAATAATTAGAAGCAGTAATAGGTATTTGTCGAAGCAATTGCTCTGCTTCGCCCGTTAAACATCCTTTTAAGTAATGTAATCTTTGAACGTCATCTAACCCTTTATTAAAATGCACGAGTGACATAAAAAGATCACGGAAACTAGTCCACTCGGCGTACTTTCCAGAAAAAGAAGGAATATTAATTTTTGGTAGCCTAACATTATTAAAATATTTACTCTCACTAGAAGATGTTTGTTCGCGGGGTTCTTTTACTAGAAACTTTTTCTGAATATCTTTTAATTCAGACTTATACATAATAAACGTTTCTTCAGTTTTGTCATACATATCTGAACTAAAATATGCCCCCTTCATATCATCTAATGTAGCCTTTTCAATAATATTCCTATGCGTATCACTAAATCTTTTCCACTGCTCTTCTAAAGTCTCTAACCTAGTGTCTATATATCCTTCTGTTATTCTTTCTTTGGGTGATTTTTTAAAATTAGTTCTACCCTTTTCTATGATATTACGAGCATCTACTTGTAACTTTAATAAAGACTCCATATTTCTAAACTTTGAAACAACCTTTAACCTGCTTAAAAGAAATCACAAATTAAATGGTTATCAATAAAATTCGGCAAGCTCTAAAATTACAAGTTAAAGTTAAATATCACTAATTTTACAAGACAATAACAAAAGACACTAAATTACTCCAAGTCATTTTTTTTTTAATAACGGATTACTCGATTTTTCCCAAGTGTTTTGTAAACAGTTTGAACTTTATAAAAATCGAGCATAGGTTCCTTGTAGTAGCACTTCTTAAGTTATTAATTAGTACTCACAGTTATGCACTGGACTCGCATACTAAATACCCTCTGTTGACTCCCTGTCAACTCTTTGAATCCACTGCAGCTCGTCCTCGCCACGCTTATGACTAGACAGCTGATGACCTGGATGCCGCTTCCACCCAGGAACCTGCATCCGCCTGTGGATCCTCCAACGGTAACCTCCTCGGCCTCTTCTTGAACTGGGTATCTCTACCCTGGTGCTTTTTCACAAGCACCTAGGCGCCATCAGTAGCGATCCACTACTGTGTCGACGCCTACTCCACGACTGGATCTGCTGACCCAGTCAAAATCCGGCAATCCGGCTCCGTAGGACCTTGTTTAGGCCTAGGTCACCTGAACTTCACTTTCTAGGTTCCGACCTAATGTACTTGACTGTAGAACTGAACTCTTGAACTTCTTGAACTGTTTTAGAACTATTTAGCACTGTTTCCAACTGTTTAGGATTATTTTGAACTAACTACCTAAAATGTACGGCGTGAAGTCATTAAGTCGCGGAGACTCTTAACACCGCCATTCAGAAATACGCGTCATAGGCACAGTGACATCTCTTGGTCAAAATATGAACTAAAATCTTCAAAATGACATGAACACATGCCATATCACTTAAGTCTTCCAGTGATCATAGATGCAGTGTCTAAAGGATCAGAAAAAAGAATAGCAATATAACGCGATAAAATGTGTAATGTCTCTAAATTGTCTTAAATTGCGTAAAATCCCTTGACATAGGCTGTCTTTGTTTGAACCCACTGACTAAACACAAGTAAGTAATGTACTCGTACGCAGTCGCTTTTTATATAAACAGTGATCGTACCAAATCCAATAACCTAGCAGCTCAATTGCCATTCTGCTATTGTTTGTATGATTTTATAAACAATAGCTTTTCAGTTTATTCGAATCAATCCCACTCGAGCGTGACAGCTGAACTGCTGAAAATAATTAGATTTTTAAAGTACCACAGAGAAAAATATTCTCCTGGAGGTGTATTTTTAAAGAATATAAGGATATAACCATATCTGAATCGTGAACATAATTTAGCTAATTTAATAAATAACCTGCCAATCATGACGTAGGTTTATCTCGGATTCAAATCATTACATGTGAATAAAATATAGTTAAAAGTTAAAGTAAATATATTTTTGTCTTATACAAAAAAAAAGTTTTTGTTGGAGTGCTATTGACATAAGATTTTTGTTTTTTACAAAATTGATTGTGTAAAATCCCTTGACGTAAGGTTCAGTTTTTGATTTTGTTTCAACCCACTGACTAAACAAGTAATTAGTTAACTACTTTACCCTGTAATGAAAAGTGTAAATAATTTATTTTTCGTGATTAGCCTTTTAAGCGCTTGCCCAAATATCAATTGCAGTGCCCCTGGCACGCGGGTACAAATCGATAAAATAATAAAAAATAAACTTCACGTTATAAGCAAGTGTTCGTAAAGTTGTTGTTGCGTCGTCAAATTTGGGGCGAAATCTCTCAAAGCTTTTCGTTGTAACATGTCCCGGGCATGCTCGATAGGAATTAAGTCGGACGACTGTGCAGGCCAATTCTAAACTTGAATATCGTGGTGTCGGAGAGCGGCCGACACTAGCCGCACCGTGTAGGAAGAGGCATGAGTAGTAATTACTGACTCATTTGTATTGTGTGTGGGACAATAACAGGCTCTACGACCTCACTATGATTCCCGCCCACACTATGATTGTCCCGCCGTGTGGACCTCCTGAGGGTGCCGTAGACGGCTAACTGTCCCTGGTGTTCTCCAAACGCGTGTTCTACGTGAGTCCGGATGAAACCCAAACCGGGACACATCCGTGAACAGCACCAAAGTCCATTGTTTGTCACTCCATAGTAAAAATGTTGGAACACGTAGCGGTCTTCGAGCGTGACGGCCAACATCATGGAACCGCGTTCGCACGGTTTGGTCGCTTACTAGCAGCTGGTGGTGGATATTGGTTTGTCTTCTGGCGGCCATTTGGAGAAATCGATCCTGTCGCTGCGCCACAACGTTGATATCACGTTTTGGCTGGTGTGTAGGACCTCAGCCACGACGCGTTGAATAGCACAATTTTCTAACATGCCCACGGCTCGTATCATTTCATCTCGACTCAAAGGACGACGTGACATGACTCTTAAAGCTCACACGGCACGTTAAATTCAAAAAGAAAAACAATCTAATGCAATTTTCATTATTTAATATTAATAAAACAATTTTACGTAACACGTACGTAACGATTTACTAACAATTTTGCCGCCGTATTTTGTTTCTTTTTATTTACATTTTCAAATTTTGAAAATAGGATAAAATAGATTTCAATCTGTTTAAAAACTTTTTATAGAAACTAATAAGATTTAAAACTATAAAGCCGTAAATAATTTAGGATTAAAGTAGGTATCCCTAGATTCTATTGATGTGTGTATAGTGCAAAATTTAGAAGTTATCTGGTTATTAATAATTTTAATCAATCGATAAAAATAAACGAATGGGGAATAACAATGTATAGTCAAAAAGTAATAAAAACAAAAATTCTAACAAACTTACTTCTTTTTTAACAATGTTCCAATTTCAATCTTATGAAGAAGACAGTTTTATACTCGTAGATACTACTAGGCTTTTAATATGAACCCGGAATGAATTTTAGAAAATAATACTTAATAATCATGAACTAAACCGAGCGATACCGAGGAATACTTTGACGCTTAGTCACGCCTGTCTTTTAGATTTATATATATAGCTTTTTTTTTTACGTTCATGTATTTTATGTAAATAGTGTATATAGTAAAATAATTTAATTTAATTCAGATAATAAAATTTTTGAACTAAACTAATTAAAGCGTGTTTATTATTATAGGAACACGTTGGAGTTACTCGGAGATAGCTATCAAAATACTTATAAGTCTTATATCAGAGACAAGTTTAATCACTTCGGCAATATTCACGAGTTAATTCCCTATTTCGTTACCTAAATAATTTGAAAAATAGGCCATACCTCCTTTGTTGAGTTTGTTCCCGTGGGACAGCGAATAGAAAGTTCTGAGTGCCGTATTATAATAAGAAATAAATAATTTTAGCTACGTTTTACCAGCCAAATATTTTTTTTTGTAAACGCATGGATAAGTTAGTTTTTTTTATTATTTTATCATAGAATCATTGACCTATTGGCGTCGAATTGGTTTCTCTGGCGTCAATGCCATGTTTAAATATAAATAAAAACTAAATAGAATTATATAAATGCACTACAGGTGCATTTTATGGACCACTAGTTCATATTTGAAATTCACTGATCGGTTTATAATTCGGTACGATTTATATCAGAAAAAACTACTAGTATATGCTATTACTTAGTCACCAAAACTGTATGCGTAGTGTTTTCCAGATTTCGACACGATTGACCATATCTCGATTTCATCAACTTCTCGCATTCTTTTACTGGTTTATCTATTCAGTATGTTATTATTATTTACTGGAGTTGTGTCCATGGTAAGATCTTCTAAATTGTCTGTATGATTTTCCGTTTGTGTAAGGTCATCTTGAATTCTGTCTTCTGTACTATTTTCTTTACATAAAATGTCACTTAACGATATTGTATATGTTACACACACCAAGGTGCTTTATGACAGGCTCCGATGTGAGGGTGGTCGCCAGCCTTTCAGACCCCGAGAGGTCCTACCACCAAGCAAAATAAATTTATATTCTTAATTGTTGTTATTTTTTTTTTCGTTTGTTTTTACATTATACAGCAGAACATTTTTACGAATAGGAATATAACCTGTGCCTAATCCGAAAACTATTTGTTTTAATGGGACCTGAATTTACTAGTAAACCTAATCTTATGATAATCTCATATTTAAGCTATCCGTTTGAAACAACGCAGCAGGGAATTTGTCGGCAAAACTTACAAACTTTACTTAATTATAAATAATTCAACAAAAGTGGACTATGTATGTATTGAAAAACCAAAATGCTGCAGTATTTTTGTCGGACAAAATATTTTTCAAAATTCTTATTAAATTATCTTGTCAATGCATTAAAACTAAGTAGGTATGTGTTCATCAAGAAAGAAAATCTCATGTTTTCGACATATTTCGATCATGCTCACTTGAAAATGCAGCACTTTCGACAAAAGTTGTACAGATGAAGTTTGGTAGACTCGCCAAAAGGAAGTAACGATGTTTCAAGTATGTATTGGTCATTTAAGGGGATTACATCGCTCAAATCCAAAAAAAACCCTAGCTTTATAGAAGTTTCTAGGGAAAACCTTATGTGCGTTTGCCATATAAAAAAAATATGTTATAGTTAAGATCATCACAAACAAAGTGTATTGTTTAAATTTTTTATAAATTTGCCCCAATTATGGATATTAATTGAAGTAAATAAGCCCTTTTTAACCTAATTTGGATTTTTTCTCTTTAACGGCTTAGTAGTTTATCATGAATTTTATACTAAAAAAAATGTAATGACGCAATGAACAATTTGTATTGTTTTTATTTTCTTATTCCTTTGAATATTTTTAAATAATAAAGAAATACCCGAAACTTCACTAACACCCCGCGTGAAGCACCCCCGCAATGCCTGTGAAGCATACTCAGGACGCGATGAATCAGTGTCTCGACGACTCTAGGCGACGGGAAGACTGTACGTGCGTTGTTTAATTGTTTATTGAAAATAAATTAAAAAATTAGCAAATTTGAATGATTTTTGAATTAAAAAATATTGTAAATAGTATTAATATTAGGTATAAATTAAGTTTGTAAATATATTTAAAGTATTTTTTAATTTAATTTTGTTTTTTCATCATTATTAATATTATCAAAGAGTAAGCCTACATATAAAAATAAAAGTAAAGTGAAGCGTGGCCGAGTTCTTCAAAATTATTGATAAGTTGGATTCTCTCTGCGAGAGAAAGACAAAGGTACATAAACCTTTGTTGTAGTATGTAGGTAGTTATTTTCTAGTCTAAAAATGAAACCAGTAGGTATCTATTGATCTTTATTATTAAATATTTACTTTTAGGATGTTATTTGGGAACAAGAGACGAGAAAATATTGAATAAACACTGAAAATATCTTATGTTCTACTACCATTCTCGACAATTCAGGAATAAATTTTTAAAGTATTATATTAATAAGAAGTTCCTAAAGTCAGAGCAATAATAATTCTTAGCTAGAAACATGGCAATAATGGTGTAGGTCAACACCATCTGCCGCCTTCTGATTTATGACATCTTGGGGAAAAACGCTCTCGAGCCGGCTCGGTTCATTTCTTGCGTCCTCACAAATGACGAAAAAAGATTTTAGCACATTTCAGCAGAAGTTAGCAACGGCGACACTTACATGCTCACTATGGATTATGTAATAACATCTATTGTTTGCTGAGTTATAAATACTGAAAAAGATCGAAAAGTTACATAAGTCATTTATTTGATAAATTATCTGTGTACCTACTTGTAAAATAATTATTATAAACTTTGTATTTAGAGCTTTCATCAATTTATGTGATTTTTTTTTTATTATTTGTGATTTAGTTTTTAATCGTTATCGTAATGTTATGTCGTTAACGATATGTCGTAAATATATACGGATGAAATATTGCAGTAGGTAGATATTGGTTTATTTTTCCGCCCAAAATAATTGCAACACTAATTCTGAGCTCCTGAGAATTTTCAAAAATTCTGACGTGGTTATCGAACCCAGCATGTTTATCAGCTTGCTTGACCTAGACCAATGCAAACTATTCAAATGGATGGCATGGATTTTAAATGGATATTATCACGGTATTCCGCAGAACATGTTAAAATTGCTTAAATGAAGTGTAAGTGCAATGTAAGTGGTACTGGATCCGAGAATTAGTATTATTATTTGTATAATTATTTTGCCATCAAAACTAAGTAAGTAATTAAACTAACTAGTAAGTAATAGCCGGGTAAAACTAATTTTGACTGAAAATTAGATAAAATTAGTTTTTATTAAGGACGACGGCGATCAATACTAGTTTTGACTAAAAAACCGAAACAAAGTCAGTGTTATAACGGAGAGCAAAGTTTTGGCTGTAATATAAACAGTGATTTTATTATTATAGCGTACTCGTATATATACATGTATCAGTGGTCGTCTTATTTACGTGCTTAGGAGACCATCGCCGTTGTATTGGACAGTATAAATATACATACAACGTTTAACTGAATAACCGCAAGACCTCAAACAGGTCGATTAGAATATCGAGACATAATTATAATAACGAAACCCTAAAGTCATTTTGAGACATATAAACATTTTTTTTTTAATGAAATTAATTATATCAGGTAATCGCAAAACTTGTAGCGGTGCTACAGTCGTACTCACAACGAGTACGATATCGATGCAATAACAATCTGTGCAAATAGGTTTCAGTTTTCCATACCTCGACCCAATGATGGATAAGGGCCATATTTCAGGTAGATATTGTTAGACAAAAGAAAATCGTTCAAGTGATTTAAAGTAACTCGAACATAAATAAGCACTTCTTGTGATTCAGTAATAACTTTACTACTTAATATCATAACTACATTCTATAGTTGATTTACAATAAATATAGGTGTTCGTTATTTTGGGATGTTCAATTAAAACACGAATAGGTTTTTACGACTTTATTATGGTTTATTATAATACAAACAAACATGGTATGGTTTATTATAATACATACAAACATTTATGTTAGATATAGTCATCACATACAAGTAATTATGTTACGACAACTATGTAAATATGTGGTAATAATTACCTAAATTCATGTTAAGGTTTCAAAAGGCAATCTTTAGTATGATATCATGCATGAACTGTAATTACAGAATAACCAGATATCTTAAAATATACCTATCTGGTTATTCTAAAAACTGGTTATTATATCCATAGAATAAGAAAAAAGTTTGTGCATTATATTTATATATCAGAATTACGTGTTATTGTAAGTAGGTGTTAGTACTATTTGATAATAACGTTTTTGATCGTTCCACTAAATTAAAACCTTGCGTAATTAGGGCAAGTTGTGATAATCACACCCAACGCTTGGAAACAGTTGAATGCAGTGGAACGCTATTAACTTACTTTAACAGGTAGATGCTACAAATAATGTTATGGTAGTTATATATTATTTTCTTGTTGTATATTTCATTACAGCAGAATAGCAAGTTCTCTTCATGATATTATACTATAGTTTATAAAAGCCTTACATCTTACAACTAATACTTGTTTGGTTCTGCAAGGTGACAACAGATATTCCATTAAAATTAAACATTCGGTTATATTTACGATTAATATACTGAAATATGCCTTACTCCTAAACTACGTACTGAAACGATTATGTAAATCAGTCGTTTGAATAATACTATACATGTATATATATACGAGTATTATAACTAGGAATGTAATTTTAGTCATTAAGGTGCAAAAAAGAAAAAATGCTTCACAAAGGTAAATAAAACTAGATACTTACAAATTAATGGTTTTCTGAAAATGGGGAATGAGTAACGGTGAATCTATTAAAAGCATGTACATGCTTTAATGAACACCATCCGGCGTTAGCTAAAAATGCTGAAATTTGTTAAATTATTTTTTATTCAAAATGGTTTACACCGTTACCGCAGCATAGTTCAGCCTTTAAACAGACGGACGGATGTAACCGCACATTTTATTTAATTAACTTTACAGTTAAAAGTCTCTTTTATTTGATTTGCATTTTAAAATCATTACAATTTCCATTCTGATATTTTTGGCACAATATTCAATGGGAATTAAACGAATCTGTACGATTTATAAACTATATATTTCGCAGTAAAAAAACAATAAATGGGCAAGCGCTAAATTACTCACTACCAGTATTTCTAAATTATCAAAATAGCTTTAGGACGGAAGCGTAATAAATTTGAAAAGCTAATAATAAACACTGCTCAAAATATTTTAAAACCATGCTTATTCCCCTGAATCATTAACCTATCTTTCTATTACCTCGAAAAAAAGATGAAAATTGGATGTTATTTTAATGAGGCTTTAATACATTTTAACAGTATGGAAAACAATCGACGGATAGGCAATTAATTCTGAGCGTAAATGACTAAAAACAATCCAGAAATAGTCAGTTTCTAAAGACATTTAAATACATATTACGAGCGATAGACGGGACATCACGAACACAACTGTAATCTAGTACGAGTAGTTAGTTCCCTTTCGAAAAAATTGCACTAAGTGTCATATGTCATCCTGACAAAGAAAAGAATCAAATCCAATCAGGATTCAAGTTTTTGTATGAAAATGTTCGCAATGTCCGTTCTATAACCCTTTTTAATCACTTTGTAGTTTCCTAATACATTGACTGTCATTTATAATTTTGATATGATTTACATCGTGCCTTTGGCGTTAATTATCTTAATTTATAGGTAACAACATTTATTATTAAATATAATTAAATATAAAATAACTATGATATCAAATTGTTTAATACGATAGCTGTGTTATTATCAAGAGGAAGAAATATTACATTCTGAAAAAAAAAAATAGCCTGTCTGCTGATTTCGTAAAGAATACGTAGATTTCTTTTTTATAAGTATAAGTATTAGTATTAGTCCAGTATGCAGATAGTATATCATTATCAGAGAGTTTCACTAAATTCGTTCTATTTTACCTACCTAATGATAACATTATCACACTGCAATTAAACCTACGACTTTCTAAATAAAACATATGTAATATAGACGTTAATAAGAGAACTTTACCTACATTTTATTTTAAAATCCTGAACATAGTAATCATTATGGTGCTTATAATGTAATGTTTGGTTTAAAATGGCATGTAACGGTACATAAAGCACAATGATAACGTGGCGCGATAATGTCCTAGTGCACGTTTAGCACGCGTCCAAAATATGCACGTGCACTCGTCGCATGCTCACAATGTGTGCCAATGCACGCTTTACATGCGCTGTAATCTTTATTTGATTAGTGTAACTACTAATCGATTAAATACTAATGCAATTTGCGCAACAATAATGTAAAAACTCCCTGAGATGGACACGACACGCAGTTAATGACTATGACATCTAGGTATTGCAATTAATTATACTGAAGCTACAATTTTAGTATATTGCTGATTATATCATTTTAACTATAATTGACCCGAAGGCCTAATCAAGTGATCCAAAAACGTTGAAAAACGGTATAGAATCTAGTGACAGAAAGTCAATTCTGGATCGCATTACAATGACTATTTGCGACACTAAATTTAAACTATAAATTTTGAACAGTTTGCCAGAATCAGCCTTCCGATCCAAATGTTCTGTTAAAATATTTAAAATAGAATGGTAAGCATAGATAGTATTGATCAGTCCGTCTTCTCTTACGATCCATATAATCCGTGTTGTATTTGAATGCCGAAGAATTTTCTAACAATTATTGTGAGGAGACTACAAGTGTACTCTGTACTGTACAAGTGGTACAGGAATTTCATGCGTAGTAAAAGAAATAATAGTTCTACAATTATTCAGTGCCCGCTTCTTGGTAGGTAGGTTATACTACCAGCAAACTGGTTCTTACCTTCGCCACGATGACAATTAAAAACGTATTGTTGCAACTTACGAATACTTAGTAGATTTCGCAGTCAAATGGACTCGTTAATTACAACGGCGGGTGCTCCGCTAACGGTAACTTTGTCATAATTAACGATTATCTTTATCTAACTACCTGGTATAACTTTTTGAATTACAGGATTTTAAATTATGTCACCTAATTAAAAAAGTTTTACTTACTAAACACGTAATTATAAGACCCTGATATTCATCTACTTAGTAAAGTACGCAAGGCTTTTTGTCAAATAACCAAATCGCCTATAATATTAAAAATGTTTTAGTATAATTTTAAGTTTTATGCGGGGTACATGAATGAATTTTTTACAGTATGTTTTTCAAGAAAAAGAAGTTAATCAGTCATATTTAGTGTTTTTTTTTACAATAATATCAGGTAGTTTTACATTTTGTTTAAAGAATGACGGCGCCGTAAAATTAACTTAAACGTACGATACTTTTTAAAGATATAATTGTACATACATGAAGTTAATACACTTTTCTTTGATACCCTTTAGTGATCCTGCGAGAAAGAAGTGGAAATTAATATACCTCGTTCCTTGTCGTTCATTTGGTAATCATTTTCAAAACGTAATATAATAAATAGCAGAAGAATAGTGCTCGTAAACGTAGAACATTTATATTAGAAATTTTATCTAATTTTATTTACATGCCATTCTACAGTAACACATCAGCCCATATCAGAAAATTTTTTAAGTAGCCTTCCGTGTCGGTGTTGCTCATTCTTCATGAAATACCAAAGGATTTCATTATTTAAGTGTTCAGTATATCATATCCAGGGGCCTATATCATGTCCTTCGTGTCCGTGGTCGGTATGAGTAATCGCTAGTCGTATGAATTGCCATGCTTCTTACAGTTGGTAGAGATCGACCGAGCTGGAATGTAGCTGCTTGGAGTGGGATGGCCGACGTAGGGACGTCGCCTCCCGGGCCGCGGATCACACTTGCGTGAAGCTGGCATGCAAAGCCGTCTCCTCCTGGCCGATCTGGTTCGCAGGGGTGTAGTATTGCTGCCAATAAAAGAAATTATGAATCGTATCGCTTTATCAATGAAGATTAAAAGTAAAACTATTTATGTTGAAATAATATACGGATTTTATCGCGTTATATTGATATTAATTGATTGCCGACGTTTTGGATCCCTTACAGCATCCATGGTCACGGGTAGACTGAGGTGTTGGATGTCTTAATGTTAAAATTACTAACAGCTACCTTACATTTTTTGTTAATTATTGGCAATCCGATTCACGCAGAACGAGCTCACCGTGTCCTTTGGTCTTGCAGTTTTGGGCACGATTTTTCGCGATAAAATCCGTAAAAAGTAGTTTTATTTCAATGTCTAATATTCGCGTAAGTGTCAGAAACCAGTATACAACTATTTATTATTATAAAAAATAATAAAGAATTTACAAAAATATTATTTATAAACTATATTGCCGCACTAAAATATATTATATATATATAGAATAACTATAAAACATCGAAAAAAACACGAAAAAGAACATTATCAAGAAAATTTATTTTCTCATATATTTTCTCATTTTATTCATCACTAAACACTTACTCCACCGAATGCCCCTCCATTCCATCCAAGGCGGTCGTGTTCACGTTGAGTTCCACGATGTGATTGGGACTTGCGTTCTGCGTTCGATGCGAGGCGAGATTTGGCTCGTAACGCAGCTCGTAAAGGCACGTTGGCGCGCGCCGCCTCCGCGCGTCCATGCTGGCAGAACTCAATCAATGCAACTCCTAGTGCGAGAGATAGACCTCCCACTAACACGTAGAATAACCCAGCCACTTGGTTCAATGTCAACTCGGATCCTTTAGTATCCTGAAAACAAGTTTAAAATGTATAATAACGGCCACTTGTCCTCACACTAGATGGTTCCACTTAATGGGATTGCATATTTTTTGAGAAATCTCAAGGGCGCAAATTACGTAATTAAAAATAATTATAGATGGAACTGCGTAGTACTGATGCACACAACATCAGTTTCTCTGTGTTTTTATCTATGTTCTCAAAAAATATTATTTTTATTTTTTTAGGTTATCGAATATCTGACCGGACGATGTAAGCGCCCACGTATTCATGGTATTTTAAAAATAATCGTAAAAATTAACTATATTAAAGCGTATAAACCAGGCTAAAAATACATAGAATTTTAAGTATTAAGGACCTGTTTAATAAGTTTATATTCAAATACATTTAAAGAATACAATACATTTAAAGAAGATGTGTGTTGCACTTTCAGGCTATATATTTTTTGGTGTGCATTAAGGATTTCGTTTCGATTTCGTTGGGCAAGTAATGAATCGTTGTTTTTGAAAAACGCTTTGGAAAAATTTGACTTATGAAAACATGAAATAAATCAAAATGGGTGGTTCGGTAACCGTAACTTATTCATTTTAGAATGTGTTTTCAATATGTGTAATATCTTAGATGATGCAAACTAAGCCATTATCTTCAGGTAAGCATAAATTATTATCGGTTTTAATTAAAATAAAAAAAAAACAAACCAAATAATTTTAAGCAAGTATCAAAACATACACGTCCGATCAATCTAATGGATTGATAGTTAACATATATTCCCCGAAGGGTTAGGCTGATGAGTGATTACACCCACAGTTCGCCGATATGTTTAGGTTCCAAGTCCTATTACCATCAATAGACTCGCCCTCTATTGCTCACAGTTCGGAGTTTGAAATTTTACCCCGTTACCATTAACCTGGCACAAATTTCAAACTCCGAGCTGCTACTAAGAATTTCATAGAAAAATTAAAAACACTTTGCTCAACCTGGAAATCGAATCTAGAACCTCTAGCATAGTAGTCTCGCTCAGGACCACTAGGCTAATGATGTAGTTCTGATAGTAGCAAGATTGATAGTCACTATGTGAAGTATGGAAACATGTTGCATTTATGATGATATAACATTTTTTTTCTATTCAAGAGAAAAATGTACCGGTAGAGGAGATCGAGACGTTGCCAAACTCTTTTTATAATACTAAAAAATATTCCTAAATCACGTGCTCTTTGTTACACAGAATTATATATGTTAATTTGTGGCGTTTATTGAATTTTCAGCGCCCAGTCAGGTCTACTACTCAATAGGTCTTTAACTCCGATTTAAAACGTGCGCATACGCAATAACAATATTAATTATGAACGACCTAACTGCTTGGGTGCAGGTAGACGAATGCCGCGCCGCGCAACGTCATTAAGATAATACAAACTATCTAAACCAATACGCCAGCCGTGCCCTAAAATTTTCTTTAATTAAGTTAATTTAAGGCCATTTGAGGTTTAACTTTCTCTCAAAGGTGTTGCGACAGTAGATGCCACTAGCAACCATCTACTCGGTGTTAATAAGGATCTTGTGCAGCACATTGAATGCTACGTTCGCAGATTTTTTTGAGGCGTAAGCATCAAATTGACTAGCACCTTTCCCTTTTCGATCGCTCGATCCGGTAAGTCTAAAGTTTGCATTTGCTGCGTAATCCACGAGTCTATAGCTTCGTTATCCAGGTGGACATAGAGCAAACTATCCCGGGCCCACGGCCCACTACATTTTGCATAATGCCGCCCAGACGTTCCAGAGTTTGAAGGACAGAGGATGTCAAGAGAGAAACGGTCCAAGCTTTAGAGTTAAAGAGAGTTTATTCCTATTCTGTTGCATGGATGATATCATCATATATTGTAGGGACAATTAGATTTAGACGCATTAGATTTAGCCTGCATTAGTTTAGTGATTGTCCCGGGCGTGGCAGTCGTCTCCCAGCGCTCAGGCAGTTATGTAGGTTATTCATAGTCAGTAACTAATATGTATTTGTAACTGGTACCAGTAAATGACGAGTATATACCTATTGTAATGGAACGACCTTCATTTAACCACTTCAACCCAATGACTTTTACTTTACTTACAGTATCAGGTAGATCACATTCCGCTTTGGTGAACCATTTGCGTATCAGTCTCTGAATTTCACCTTCCTCCTTCAGTGATTGCAAGGCAATATTGACGCCATCCCTATAAAACACTCTAATGAGAACATTCTGCCATTCCTCGTAAATAACTTAAAATAATTATTTCGCAAAACATTCGCCAGTACATTAACCATAGATTTGCACGCTAAATTCGCCATGCAGTACAAATTTCGCGTACGTATCCAAATCAATATCAAAACGCCTACCGTAACTTAGATCCTTTAGGAACGCCGACAGCAAAGTCCTTAAATCCGTTATTGGTAAGGGAGACCACCATCTCACAAGGTGTGTCTTTAGGAGCAGCGGAGCGGTCCATTAAAAATGCAAGCCAGCCATGTTCATCCACAGGCGAATCTTGAGGGTTTGAAACAGGCTTTGGCGTGTCAATAGTATCCTGTATAAAGATTATCCCTTATTAACAGTAGCTATATTTAGAATAACAGAGTAGACATGAAATTTTTAAGTAGCAACGTCTGTGTATCTATGCTTAGACTCTCTAAGACGTCAACAATGGCCAATTTACCCAACCATGGAAGGTTGTGGGTAGTTAATCTTATCTAAGTTCAGATCAAAGGTAATAAGTATTAATCTTATTCTAATGTTTTTTGTAACATAACATATCCAGTTGTCCTACAGTCATTAAAGACACAGCTAATTAAAGACTCTTTAACAAAAATGTTCTACAAGCTTTAAAGAATTGATTATTTAAGCACGAGCATTGATTATTCCAGGATTAATCAAGATACCTCTGGGCACATCGCTACTTTGCTGTATGTCTGGCTGGGTTCCATAATCCGTGATAGTGTCAGATATGAAGCAAGATTAGCCGTGTACGATGATATCACTATCAGAGTGAAAAACCACCAAACTGACCCCACAATTCTTCCAGAGATAGACCTAAAATAATAATAATTAATTAATTAATAATAAATAAATTAATAATTTGTCGAAGCTAAAAATTAAACGCAGTGTTAAATTCCCCAACGAATGTACATCTTAACGTTTATATTTACATACTCCCGCCTTTCTCCCACAGCGTAAGCAGAAACTATAGACCGCCACTTGCTACTTTTATATCAATAATTATATTTTAACGGGAATATCGGACGTATGAACTCAAAGCCCTATATTAAAATATGTTGTAATACACATAGTTTTTAAAATATGGGTAGTAATATACTTTAGACAATCAAGTATTAAAATATTCACTGACCTGGGAGTAATGTCGCTGCCTTGCTGCATAAAAGAGCCCAGTGAAAACCACATAGAATTCCAGAAGCTAAATTCGTTCACCACGGTCGCCTGTAACATTATGTGCAAGTTTTAATAAATGTTCATTCGGGTGTTACAAAGGCTTTTTATCTAACACATGTGCTTGTCGACCTGCATTCCCTACAAAGTTAGGTAAAAATTACTCATGTAAGTACTTCAACCAAAAATGGTTTATGTTGCAGGTCACCAGTGGGGTGAGCCTATTGCCATATACCAAAATTCATAACTTTCTAAAATTGTTCTGCAGCTGTGCGCACTGCCAGTAGACCAATATCTCAGTTAAGGTTTTTTGTGTCAAAAGCAAATATGTTAATTAAAATAATTACCTTCGTTGCGGCGTCGGAATGGTCTGAACTTTGCGTCTCCGAAAAAGAAACCACACGCCACTCGTAAGGAGAAAATCTGGACACAATGAATAGAACCACACTCACAGCGAGTAGACTACACACGATAGAAAGCTGCAAATTTATAATTATTATGTTTATAGGTACAACTGTATCTAGTATCTATGGCAATTTTAATAATTTTAATGTCAATATAGTAAGTTCACTGGTGTTAAACCTTACCCATATTTCCATTGATAGCGGTTGAAGGAAGCTAAATATTGCGCCGGTACTGTTCATAATATTTTTATTAGGCTTGAGGTCAAAAGAAAGGAAAGGTTTGCTGAAGTCAATCACAGATTCGCGTTCTAAGGTTACGGTCAAAGGTGCAATGGCTATGTCGGCTTCCTGAAAATTTTGTTAAATATATTATTTCTGATTTGTAATTTTAATTTTCTTATACAAAACAAGATTTTCTCTGACTGTCACAGAAAATCAAATGTTTTATGTCACAAAAAGAATGACTAAAAATAGTTTAATAATTATATTTAAAAACTGTAGTGACAGTGATTTTAGCAATATTATACTACGCAATAAACTAAAAGTTTAGACAATTATGTTGATCGTCTCGTGGTTAGGTTATGTCCGGTGCTAAATCAAAGTTAATCCCAGTTGAAATAACTCAAAGTTAATCCCAGTTGAAATAACTCAAAGTTGACATCGAGTTTCAATGATAGGTCAAACGGTAGCGCTTTATTTAATACTACCCGTACACAATGTAAAGTACAAATGTGAATTATTAAGTTCGACCTATAGTTAAATAATGCATAAAAGGCGTTATAAGCTTGATCAGCATTATTAGGTCCTTTAAATTATATCGAAAGGGAGACTCGACATACATTCTTAAAATTTATCAATATTTTCCTTACAAAAGTTACGAAGTTTAATTTGCCAACGAGAATACGCTTTGTTTTATTGGAACTGCAACTCATTGTGATGTATGGTCTGTTAGAGATAGTTCAATTATTTTAGATTTACAGTGTCTGTATATATTGTGTACGAAATTGTCGGTAGATATATGTTTTGCATTGTTTTGTTTTTATATTTAGACGTCGGCAAACGAGCAGACGAACCACCTGATGCTGTAATCTAGTCGGTCTTTTTAGTTCTAATTTTAAATTATGATTGAGTGATTATAATTGATATACTACTTTTGAATCGGGTCGGTGAAAAGAAGGAACGGAGTATGTTATACAGTTATCTTTGTTTATTGTTGACCACATTTGTATCACCAGCACATAGCTACACTGTATGACGCGTTAATGTTTGCATTGAAATACACACACACAGAGCCAACCGACAACATTTTTTTTCATTGCGCGCATGTTTAACGTGCATGTTGGACCTGAAGTCTGAAGAGTATCATTATACTACGTTAATACTGGTAAAATTATTACTTATTATGTGTTATAATTAGGCTATATATAATTGGAGGCTAAATTATTATTTATATATTATTTCTTTGTGGGATGAACTGGACTCCTATTTGTATAATTGGGCCGAAAAAGCTCGAAACCGTGAGGAGTGAAAGAAGAGTGGGGAGGCCTTTGCCCTGCAGTGGGACAAACCGGGCTGATAATAATAATAATAATAATTGTGGAGCTCGTGGCTAAGTAATGATTAAGCCGATCAAATGATCGGCAAGCTTACGCTGCGTTCGCCGCGATCTGTCTGTGGATGGATGATCAATCTTCTTTCATTGCCGTAGGTCCCAGTTAAAATCCAGTAGCAGCAGAATATCTATGATACTTGTTAGTGTATCAGTATTGCCCAGAAATTGGGTTTCGGAGGTCTCATGGCAGTCGGTTCTTGTAAAATATCGATATTCAGCCACATCTAGTTGGGGAAGCTGACCCCAACATAGTTGGGAAAAGGCTTGGAGATTGATGACTTAGGCTATTATTGATATCCGCTTTGAGAGGTTTCAAAACTGCAAATCCACAAAGTGATTATGCGGACTGGGTCTTACCTTTCTTATAAGTTCTCCGATCATTCCGTCCCAGCCACCAACGAATTTTGGATTTGCGTTACCGTATTTGCCGTCTCTGACCAGTTTCAGTTCATCTGTGGAACCAAATAGAATCGGTATGCTTTTTATTGAATCCATGCTGCCCTCTAAAGGCAGTGCTATTGTTATCTAATTATGGTTATATATAACAATAGTTAGATTGTATGTAACTCAAGCAAAAACATTTTTTTGACTACAGATTACACATCGATTATCAAAACAAGTCTTTGAAATACTGCTTTTCCGTTGCACTTACATTTGATTTCCAACTTATCGGATATCATTTTAGTGAGGTCTGCGCAAAATCCCCTATATGGTTCGATAGGTATGGATTCGGGGTCTTCAGGATCCTCGGGTTCATTGCGTATTATATACGGGGGCTCTTCAATGGTGGTCACAATGTAAGTTTTATTGCGGTCATAAGATCCCGAAGCTGTAGTCGGAGCCAGGTTGGGGCTGACAGGGATGAGGCCCCTGCCGTCGTACCAAGTCGCAACCTGTAAACAGTTGGACTATATAGTTTCGTAAAATATGAGGTAATTTTGTCAAAAATTATATTTTGACAAAAAAATAGTGATACGGTACTTTTATTTCTTATTTACATAAAAAAAACTGGAATATTTATAATTTAAATACTCTTATAACGTTAATGAGATTTGCTCGTCTTATAGGCCTAGACGCTAGGCCTATATTTAGCATTGAGTGTAGTTAGACTGCGGATTATGAATAATAATAATTATATTATTAATGTTGCTTTCTGAAATAGTGTACGAAAAACAAAAAAATAGACCTAGGTACCATTGGTGCAGGTGCCATTCAGACAGGTGCTCCAAGGTGGACTATGTCAATCTCTCTCCCACGTCTACTTCTCAAAATGACACCAGCGATATCTATTGATGAGATATTTATTACTATGATCTTCAACCAACATGAGTTACTTTACAGTTAGGTAAATGCCGAACGATGTTATAATTAATTTAGAATAGAATAGAATATTCTTTATTGCACACCAAAAACTGACCCGGAACAACTACCTGTAGATCATACAAATATTTGCTCCGTGTGGGAATCGAACCCACAACACGTGGCGCAGAAGCCGATCGCCCAACCGCTATGCCAATCGTGTCGTCAAATTTTATTTTCAGGTCAGGATAAACAAAATATTTATGACTGTTGGATACAATTCTAGTTAAATAAGCAATAAATCAAGTATCTTTAGAAACTGTTTTTTATCGGACCTACTACACTTTCAAAACAAAAGTTATGTCCGACCATTTATCTTTTGTTACAAAAGTTGCAGTTGATAACTTTTAGTTTCAAATTTTCTCTCACCTTCACAATATCACCATCAACGGTCAACTCCATAACTTGCAGAGAAAAGTTCTTGCGATGTCCTGCTTCATTGAATCTTATAATGCCCGTTAATCCATTAATCTCCGTCTAAAACAAATATTACATTCTCTTGTGTTTCAATAAAATATATGTCACTTTTATTTCGCAACCAAGTACATATATCAAAGCTAATACATCGCATAGCACAATTTTGCAGAAATGGATGTGAAAAAAAAAATACAAAAAGAAAGGATTCTCATAATTCCCGTGCGCGAATCAGGGTAGTTAGCAAGTGTGAGGGTTAATTACGCGTCACCCAACGAAACCTAATTAATCGTCAGAGCCTCCGAATTGTCGTACACGCCCACTGCGCATACTCGATATAAAAGACGCGACTCGTATTCAGCACCTGTGTTCTTGTAGTTCCACCCAATTTCAATGTTGAGCCAACAATATTACTTGCTGGAACTAATACAACAGAATACTCGTATATATTCATTAAAGATAACAACAAATGTGAAAGATGTTCCTAAGTCACATACAGCCACAGATTTGACGTGGGATATGTGTTGTGCACACTGCGGCCATCTTCCCCCAACTTTAAATGATAAAACTACGGAAGCTCCTAGGTCAGAGCAAACTTGAGATCCATAAAATATTATTGTTATCTACTTCATTAAAATCCGTCTAAGCAACCCAGAATAATATTGTTGCGCGAAATTTCTCATCACGTCGTGAATTATAAATTCAAATCCTCGCATTCAGTATTAATTAGTTGTGTATATGCATGTATGAAATGAATTTACGAAAGTATACTGTTAAGTATTACAGCTGTTTTTTGCAGTGTCTTTAAAAAATATTCAATATGTTAGCAACGCACTTCAAAAGCAGCACTTAGTTGGATGTTATAATTATGATGACGTAAAATTTATTAGTGATTCTGTTATTAGAGCGACGCGAAGTCAATATATAATCAGCATATAGGTACTTTCCACCATTATTGTTATGGTGCGTATTTTCCGCAATAATATTGACAATGACGTCAACTACTTAAATCACCCAACGCATGATAAACGAAACATTCGCTCGCAACCGTAATTCAATGTAGAATTGGCATCAATCATTCGCATGAGCACAGTAGGGAACATAAATGATTTCAGAGAATGAAGGTTAGTTACCCTTGCAAAAATTATATTACCTATTATATTTCCGGTTGTGAAACGGAGAAGACAAGATTGTTTCAATTATACTGTCAGTTTAGAATACAATGCTAGACGATGTAGGTTCATAATAAGTAGTGTTTTGCTAAGTCTGTGTGCTCCACAATCATTATGAGAGTTTCTAGCGTACTTACCTTTTTAATCATTCGGGATATCTTGTCCCCATACTCAAAGGGTGTAACTGCGTTTTGAGGGTTGCAATCCATTAGGCTAGTGTTGAAACTGCCGCGCTTCAAATTCCCACGTAGCATGTCAGGTTTTTTGCGCAACATACGAAGGATGGCATCGACTAGCACTTGAACTGCGTCGTACATGAGAGCCGCTTGCGCCTGTGTTGATCAGAAAAGTTGGAGTTATATTTGTATTAGGAGTCTTATTATACGTTCTAGGCAAAACAGTGATATTTTTTTTACGGTATTTTACTTTTCTCTTAAAAAATAACTAGATATATTGGCCATATAGATGGGTTGTAATTTCATTACAAGAATCACAATTAACAATGATAGTAAATTTACAAATTAAGAAGCCGTGGTTGGATAACATTAATGTATAATTTATATACATACAGTATATATACACAGTATCAGGAATAGAGATGTTTTGTTAAAGTAGACGATCGCAAATACTTATTGAAAGTAGATTGTTGCGGCACAAAGTTGTGTTTCAGACTAGTATTGTAAGGCACGTGTTCCATTACGATAGTTAGCCACGATCGGGTATAATGTTCAGTGCTCAATACGTTTCATTGTCCGTGATCAGTTTAGTTGCTCAGTTGGTTATGTAGCTAAATCGAATTTATAATGTTAATTCTGCATAATTATGGTTGCTGCCCTGTCTGTAATTGATAATTGAAAAAAAAGGTGGAGAAGACTAATTAAGCGATACTGATGCCGAATTAATGGTTTTTGGAATTGATGTCTGTTTGTATGTATTTCTGTATATCCGTTTATAACTCAAGATCTACTTGACCGATTTCTATGAAATCTGGTGTATGTGTACGAAGATTATGAACCTGATCAACATTTAGGGTACTTTTTATTCGACAACGACAACGCAAAAAGGAGGGGTACTGCTTTGTTCCATAGTTTTCTTAGAATATACTGAATTATTTTAAAACAATTCACTGCCTGCATTTTCCAGTCAACTTGCGATTTGCAACAACAATATATATTGATAAACCGAAATAGTATAATAAATAATGGCCACCTAGTTTTCGTTAAATATTTATCGATTTTTTTACAATTATGCTATTTCACACAGCTGTTTTTTTTTCAATGGTTAGGTAAGATCTATCCTGTTTGTCGTAAATCTTGCACTTGATGGTATCAACAGCTTCTTTACAAAAATACTGCTAAGTACCTACTGATTTGATTATTTATGTCGCGACAATTTGACCCGTGTTTTCCGTTCAAAACGGACTTTTCCAGAGACATTATGTGAATTACGTTAAATTTGTTTACTGAGGCTGTAGTTTGTAATCAATCAAAAGAGGTTGATTGTTCATTCGGGTTTTGTCAGGGAAGAATGGGGTCGAACTTCTCTAAAGACCATAAAAACCCTATGAAGGTCAATGAAACAACGAATGCGGGTTTTAGCAAGAGGAGGAAATACCGAGTATAACATTAAAAGAAAGTGGCAATATCATTTAGAATTTCAAAAATAAATTGAGTTTAAAATTGAGTAAATTTTGGAATTTAGATTTTTCAATCAAAATTTTCAATCAATCAGTATGTTATTTCCGCTGGGTTTGGTACGTTGTGCCTCGAGTTCCTCCGTTACTGCTGAAAATAAACATCCTTCCAACGCCGCTGCACGGTGTGTGTTGTATTTTATTAAAGACAGGACTTTTTGTGCTGTGATATAATAAATAACTATGGCGACTGCGACTGTGGAGCAATGTTCGTTGGATTAACACCACATATGCAGATTTTACACAAATGTACAAAATCCATTCATAAACTCGTTTAGACCTTTTCTTTTTTTGCTTTTTTCAATTCATTTTATGGTCGAACATAACCTCAAAAAAGTAATTTGATTTTTATAAATATCTCGGAAATGCCATTGCAGACTGTGTTGAATTTTTTGAGGATGTATTTACGGTTTTAGATCTTTATTTCCTCATAAGAATTCACAATGATTCACTTACTGAGAAAACAATATTCACAAGATGAACTTAAAAGAAAAACTTTTATTTAAATATGCCATCGAGTATTTTAAAGGTGGTTTGATAAAGACACAACAATGTTGAATTCAGGACATTTGTCCATAGTGTCGTGGGCACTTTCTCCTTTGGGTTTTTTAAGCCCCGAAACTGTATTGCGTCCTTTTACGTTCATAACCCATAAAAAACGCTTATTCATACTGGAAATTATATTGTCAGAGTATTGCTGGGTTATGCAGTCCCATGTTCTTCGAAGATGGCGAAAATGTTCTTGTTCCATGGTCAAATTTGATGGGAAATTTCACAGTGCCGCTCGCTGCAGCATGTCCCATGCGTATTCGATTGAATTCAAACCGGGCGACGACGGTGCATACCAAGCTAGAACATGGATATCGTGTTCCCAAAGGGCCAACCGATATTCATCGTGACGTATGAAAAGGGGCATTATCGTGCATTATCATGAATTCCTATACCATTTGAACTCTCTGCGGGACAATGCCAGGCTCGACTTCTTTGTGGTATTTTTGTGCGTTCTTGCACAAAACCTTGCTTTGTACCTTTTATTCAAACGAGGTCTGTTCGCCCGGTGATATGAATCTCGTCAGTAAATATCACAACAGCCTTTTGTGGATCAGAACACATTAAGTATTTCGTGACTGCCACGGCGAAGAGCTGGAAGACGTAAGGGTTTGCGAGAAAGTAGACCGACTTCATGTAACCTTTGTTGCACTGTTTGATTGCTTACTGGCAGCTGGTGATCCTTCTAGATTCTGTTGTAGATGCATGGTCGTTACATTTGGTTGAATCTATCAACACACAATCTGATTTTCGTAGCCTTTTCAGAATTTTGGAAGCCATCATTTGCTTTTATAGAAATTTTTACATTGACTTTATTAAATAAGAATAAATTAGTATAAAATATTTAATCCCTATATTAACTTTTGCCTTAAACTGGAAGGTTTTTAACTAAAAGAGTTTAGTTAATTTCGAATTTGAATATCCCTAGATGTTATTGATGTGTTTATAAGGTGTATAAGTGTTATTATGTAAATAAAACATTGCGTTAAACTAAACACATGCTGAGCAGTGATAGCCTATTAATTAATAGATATGACTGTTAGACTATCATGACAAAGGTCTCGATCTCTAATTCGCATCTAAGGCACGCACCTCTGACTTCGGAATCATGTGCGTATTAGTGGTTAATTATTTAATATTTATCAGTCGCTTCAAGGGTTAAGGATTCATCATCGTGGGGAAACCTAAACACCCAAAAAATTTTTTCGACGATGCCGGCTGGGCTCTGCATGTGACGTCTGCCCACTCCCAGTAATCCAGTGTGGTGGACTATAGTCATAGCCTTACCCCTGTCACTTTCAGAGGAGATCCGTACCGTGCAGAGGGACATTATATGGGTTGGTGATAATATATAAGGACATAACACAAAAACATACCGTTATACGTATCATAAATACGTATAACGGTATGTTTTTGTGTTTCTGTAGATTATTCAGCTATAAGAATCCAAACTTAAAGACTCACCCCATTATTAAGTGTATTATGAGTAGGGGGTTATCTCGATGGATACAAAACAAAACTTACCGAAATAGTGTCTCTCCTCCACACGTCAATAAAATCACGGACTACTTTTCGGGAAAAATCCACCAATCGAAATCCAGTAATGTTGATAGCAGCGAATTCTGTGACCTTTTTCTCCCAGCGTTCATCCATTACCTGCATCAAAACGAGCAACATCAGAAAAGTGTATCAAAAAACATAAAATCTGTGAAAGATGAAAAAGTCCGTTGTTAGTTCGCAGCTCTTATGAGAGATTATTTTTTATATATATAGAAAGAAACTACGTCCGCATAAAGTTTTTAAGTGCATCTGAATATATCAGACAAAATAATGTAGACACCAATGAAAATCTAGTTAAGCCTGGGATGCTAAAAACCAAATATCATCATCATCATATTAGCCAAAAGACGTCCACTGCTGAGCAAAGGTCTCCCTGGAAGACTTCCACAAGGACCGGTTATACTTATGCCGTCTGTATCCAACGACCAAATACACTGAGTTTATTTGATTATTAGCATTGCAGGTTAGTAGTACTTCGATTTTTCGAAATCATTTATAATGAAATGAATGAGTAGCGAAGACGGCAGAACTCCAGTTTAGTATTACGCTGAAGGTACTGTTAATGACATTGAAGCTGTGCATATTGTTACTCCAACTTGCAAAGTTGGGATCTCGAGATCCCGCAATTAGCTTTCTAACAAGGAGCTGGGGGATTACTCACCAGTCCGCTTAAGAAATAATGGTAGTTTCTTCGCCCGAGTTGCACGTCACGTACGTGCAAAATTAGCGCGGCCTTTGCTAGTTGTGTTGTTGAATCAAGCACAACATATTTGTTACTCCAACGGTCCAGTTTCTCTATCGCCCGCAAGTACTCGACCACGTCAGACGCGTTGGAGACTCGCTTCACATTTGAAATGCGGAACGTCGCGTGCCCCGGTTGCAGACTCTGGTACAACTGCTGCAGGCGTAGTAACCCTACAAATTAGTTGAAGCAATTGTAGTGTAATATTTTTCCAAGGTTCTTAGTAGAACCGGGGGGGGGGGGGGGAGACCGATTGAGAGTGAGATAACGCGATAAAATCCGTAAAAAGTAGTAAGGTTTTTAACTGGTCTTGGCATACGAGCAATCAATTTATCGATTGTGTCTTTTGAAAATTCCAGCTGTTCCAGCTTTCTTGTAAAGTTTTCCACATGTCCTCTTGTTGGAGGGACAACGACTATGCATATTTCTGTCAAGCCCTTCTTGTTCCCCCATAAAAGTTCAATTGGGTTAAGATCTGGAGCCGTATTATGACGTGTTAACGCCATCATTTTTACGTTGTGAGAAAGAGATGCCGCTCTACATATTAAATAGCCTCATCTCTTTCTTACAACCTAACAATGATGGCGATAACACGTCACAGCACCTAGTATCAAAACAAACATCTTCATATACGTTATGATTTGTATACCACCGATGGATATTAATATTTTACAAAGATGAATCATTAAGAGCTAATACGGCCCCTGGGCTCTGAGGAGGCCACACCATGTTTTTTAACATCCCAATCGTCTTTTTCTGATCTAAATAACCCCTACACAAAATTGATCTGTGTTCTGGGTCATCATCTTGTTGAAAAAAAAAAATCCATTTCCATTAAACCTTAACCCGGAAGGAACGGCTTTATGCTGTAGAATAATTTTATAGTTCTCTTTTTTCATGATTCCTTCGATTCGTATTAAATCTTCAGTTCTATAGCTTGAGAATCATCCTCAGACCATAGTATAATCACCATAATAGGACCACCACCATGCACTGTTAGCACCACACAACATTAACTGTTAATTACTACACACACACATTAACTTTTTCCTCTGATCTACGTCGAACAAAAATTCTTCTTTTTGAACCAAATATTTCAAATTTGGATTCATCGGTTCAAAGAACTTTTTTGAAGTCTTCTTCAGTCCAATCTCGATGAGTAAGGGCCTCTGCTTCCGTTTCTTTTTGTTTTTTGTGGCTTTAACAAGGGTTTCTGAACGGCAAAGCGGCCAAATAACTTAGCATCTCTCAATCGTCTTACTGTGGTTAATGACACAGGTTTAGATCGGGATTTGTTCACTTCAGCGCAGATTTCTGTTGCTGTTAGACTAGATCCGCTTGCTAGTAACGACGATAAAATTATCCTCGTTAGAAGTGGTAGCTCTCGGCCTTCCCGAGCCTGGACGAGCCTGATTACTGCCAGTCTCCTTGTATCGAGTTACTGTGTTATGAACACAAGTCTTTGACAACTTAAGCTGCGAGGCAATCGCACATTCAGATTTGCCGTCGTTATGTAAAATAACTACGGCAGATCGAATTTCATGGCAAATTCCGCGAAGTTTCCCTAATTTTAAGACGTCTTTACTGTACAAACCACAATTTCAGACTAACTAACATAGAGAAAGATTTACGGCCAGTCCCAATATCAAATCAGTCAATAGATTTGCGTACTAGAGATAGGATTTTGACATAAGGTCCATACAAGTAATGTCAAAATCCTATTTCTAGTAAGCAAATCTATCTACAGATTCGACTAGTCGTAACTCCAAAAAAACTCAAATAATAAATTTGTTTTAGAAAGCTAAAATAAGCTGAATTTTTGTCAGTGCGAAACAATAATGAGCTGGTAATTTATTTACAATAACTCTACCACCTGGTCCTTCTGATTTGCTGTGTATGACACTCGTTAATGTGTTGAAACAATATACGTTTATTTATAGTATTACAACTTAAAAAATATACAAAAGAATGACATTTTCAGACAGTAGTAAGTAGTAGTAGTGCAGAATTATCCTTTTGTTTCGTATTTTTAAAATATTTTGTGGATGATAAAGTTTTTTACAAGTGGTCTCAAACTTTTGGCCGGCAGTGTATTTGATATATACGGGTCGGGTTTGTTACAATACTCGAGAACGCGTGGACCAATTTTTATGATCTTTGGTTTGTCTCCTTTCCGAATAGCAGAATAACTAAACATCACGAAAAAAACATTATGTAGAAAATTTATTTTCTCATACCTTTTGTATCGGGAACGGATTGACAGATTTGATAGAAATAAAACACGGACACAAATGCCATGGCGTTGTTTCCTGTGAGGTTTTCTGTTTCGGTAAGGCCAGTGGACGGCGTTCTGTGCATTGTCCGAACTCCTCATAGACTGCTGGTGTGATTTTGATTTTTTTTTTGTGTATGTTTAAATGGGTCCTTGGATGGTTTAGATTCACAATTTGAGCCGGTAGGTAACGAACACAAATAAATTGGGACAAGGACAGAAACATGATGATGCAGGGCAAGACAACGTTTGCCGGGCCCGCTAGTTTATTATAAATGTCTTTGTAACTTGTTACAATAAGTTGGAGAGCTTCCGTTGAGTCTAAATCTATTACATACTAGAGTTCCCGTACGCTGCTTCGCCTGCGTACTTAGGTAATTTTCGTTTCTAAAATATACTGGACCCACACCATAGAGGTCTTATATCATAAAATGTGTTAAGTATAATTTATAAGGAGGAGAACTTCTTCTTCCTGCCCTTGTCCCAATTTACTTGGGGTCGGCGCAGCATATCCTTTTCTTCCATTCATCCCTATCAGCCGTCACCTCATCATTCACTCCCTTTCCCATCATATCGGCCTTAACACAATCCATCCATTTTTTCTTTGGTTTTCCTCTACCCCTCCGTCCCTCCATATATTCATATTTACTACTCTTTTAGTTAAATGAGTTTCATCCCTCCTCATCACATGCCCATACCAGGACAAACGATTCCCTTTCAACTTTTCGGTCACTGGCGCTACAACCAAAAGGAGGAAAACAATATAACAAAAAAAAACAAAATAAACAAATTGAAAATAAACAACATTGTTTGCCTCCTTATAAACATTGTCAAAATATCAACAGCGAATGACAAATATTTAAATCTTGACGATGTCATCGTTTATTAAATATGTGTGTGTATGTCAACCGCATAGTATTGTGTGCGGACTTTCATACAAACTTGGGGTGATTTTTCACCACCTTAGGGGTTATCATAACATAATCAACCCATTATACTGTCCCACTGCTGGGCACAGGTCTCCTCTCAGAATGAGAGGGATTAGGCTATTCGGGTTATCTATTAGGAATACCTTAGGGGTTGAATTTCTAAAAATCCTTTCTTAATGCTCGTCTACAGTGCAAAAGGAATCAGCATGCAAACTTTCAGGGATCTAGGTCCTGTAGTTTCGGCTGCGCGTTGATACGTTAGTCGGTCAGTCAATCAGGTTCTTCTTTTATAGATTAAAGATACAACGTTAAAGTTATGTTTGTTTTCATGTTTCACGTCAATAAATTGGTGCAAAATGTGGTCAGACGATTCCATGTATGGATTCACTGGCAGGTGAAGAAGTCAGAATATAAGAAGAGAATAGATTATGACTGTCTCGTACAAATAAATAATATGTATTTTAATATGCAGATACGAGCGCAAGCGACTTAATCGTACCGACATAACAATGGTATATCTTTCCACTCTACTATTTTTTGGTCTTTTCATAGCGGCTCATCCCAAAGCCTTTGGGAAGATGGGACCACGGGTAAATCAGTACTGGGACAAGCCATTCTCCAAACGTTCATAGTATCAACCAGAAACGGTACTTCCAAATCAACCAGAAAAGGTCCTATAGATATCTCTGACTAACTTTTCGGTAGGGTAGACTGAGGATATGAACGCGGGTAGACTGATACTAGAAATTGCTGATACCGAGGCCACCCAAACGAATGGGGAGCGTGGCTTGTAACCAAGCTCGGTCATCCAGAGCCACATTTAAAATAGAAGTAATCAAATTTCGTATAATATTATCATCTTTTTCCAAACGATGTGTGCTTGTATCCACAAATGTGAACAGCGAAGGAAGTAGGTAAATTTTGGACCAAATGAGCTAAATCGAATAATGGGTACTTCCAAATCAACCAGAGAAAGTCCTAAGATATCTCTGGCTACCTTTTCGGTACGGTGGACTGAGGATATGAACACGGGTAAACAGATACTAGAAATTTTGCGGATACCGAGACCACCCAAACGAATGGGGAGCGTGGCTTGTAACCAAGCTCGGTCATCCAGAGCCACATTTACAATAGAAGAAATAAATTTTCGTATAATATTATCAACTTTTTCCAAAAGATGTGGTTGTGTCCACAAATGTGAACAGCGAACGAAGTAAGTAAATTTTGGCCCAAAAGAGCAAAATCTAATAATGGTAAAATCCGAATGTATATTAATTTTTAAGTCTTTCTGAAATATCATTAAAATTTTGTATTTTTTTTACGATAAACATCGGAAAGGATTCATCAAAGATTGGGGACCCTATAAGCATTTTTCAACAATTTTGATGTGAGGAGCAAATGCATTGAGTTTTTGTTAAATCAGTTGTCTGTCAGTAGTTTCTGGTATAAAGATTTCACATTTTATGGGATTGAGATCATTGCTTTAAAAAATTTAAAATCTTCCAAAACTGTGTCTGCGTCACCTAGGTTCCCGTCGTCTAAGTATCAATTTGATGTACTGAAACGTTAAATTTTAAATTTAGTTACTTGATAATGAGATTTATCGCCAAACTAAAAATGACTGGCCCCAGAGGGTCACCTTGTTTTGAAAACCGACAGCTGATTCCAAAAGATCTTCCTTATATAGTAATTTAGAGGGGTGCCTATAACAATGCCGAATGAAACTATAAATTTTGGGTATTTCTTTTTTGACTTCGGGCAACAAAGCGTCCCTATTTAACCGAGTTTAAGGCATTCTTTATGTCAACCTTAAGCATGACCTCATCTTTTTTATGTTTTAGAAAAGTTGCTAGGGCACGTACAGCTGCCTCACAACCCCCTTTGGAATCAAAACCTAATTGTAGGGGCTGGAATTTGTCTTTGAGTATGTCACTGTAAAAATAACAACAAATTTTGGCTGCCATACGCCGATGGGACGAATGCCGCTATCCCTCTTGCGCAGGGCACATAGATTCGCCCCGTACAAATGTCGATGACGGCTTCGATCACAATGCCGGAGAGCATTAAATTAATCAGAGCTGTAAGCTCCTTTAAAAGCAACTCACCAGCTTCCCCGACGCTTGAACAAATCCTTTGGGTGTCAATCCGTCGGGGCCACCAGCATATTCATTTCGAAAGGAGCTGACGGCTGTGATCAATTGGCGAGCTGTAATTTTTAGGGAATTTGTATCTGGTTCAGGAGGATCAGGGAAAGTGAGGTCCATCCACTGAAATGGGTGTTTACTCTCCAAAGCTGAAAGAGTCTCTGGAGAGTAAGGTGCAACCATGTCACTACTAAAAATTATTCTGGCAGCTCCACTTATGTCACCACTTGATTTGGATTCCACATTGTGTAGTAAGCCTTTGGTCCAGTGATTTTAGCTAAAAAGGTGTAGAACTGCAGGTTTCTTTGATTTGGGTTGTTAAGGATTTTTTATTTGCCAAATCTTTTTGTACATGTAGAATCCTATATGAAAAGGTGAGTAAGTTCCCAAGCATTTAGGGAGTTCTCCTGAGTGGCGAGGCGGACACATCACGATAGGCTCAGTGCAACCAATGGCCTCGCCCCGCGAAGAACTCTTTTTGAAACGGTAGTTGAATTTTTCAATTTTGATAATTATTTCCACAGTGGTTGATCAACGGGAATATTTAATGTGGGTGAAACTGGGACAGTCGTAAGGTTAGAAAGTTATTATGGTGTTTATAAACCTTTCCAAAATGTACCTTCAAACCCTGTTTACCTTTTAAAAAACGTGCTTGGGAACAATGGGGACATCTTACCAGGTTATCCAGCGAGGTCAAAGGTTGACTAGCACTGTTTCCAGCATCACTAATGCGTGTTGGCATTAGTGACACTGCCATTATAACTTAACATATAGACACTTATAACAACGAAAAATATAAAAACACTAAAATTATTTATTATAAAATTAAAAATTTTAAAGTGACGTTGGGACTGTCACTCCGTCGTCGGAGACGCATAGCCGCGTGTGGAGCCTTGTCATCTTCACGCCACGCCTACATTTGTAGAGGCGCAGAGGCACAGAATCTCGCAGGATGCAGCACAGGACAGATCGCTCCTTGTGACGCCCCACCGCAATGTAAATATTTTATGATAAGATGAATAAAAAAGATGTCCGAAGTCGGTTTAGTTTAAAATAATGCAATCAGTAAATATCTTTGTCGTGATAACGGGTCACAAGTCGGAAATTATTGTGATAAATATTTATTGTGATTTTTTACGTCTTTAATGAGTTCTCTTTTATTATAAATTTTCTTTATTTTATATATATAAAATTTGCATGTAGTACCAATTATAGTTATAAAACCAAAATCAACTTACAGATTCATTAATCTTTATGTTGATTTTTGCTGTAAGTTTAGTTATAAAAGGTAAAATTTTAAGTTATCGAAACCTTTGACGTGTAAGTGCTTAAATAATTACTTATCAGTATGAAATTTCACAAAACCATTTCTTTCTGGCTTCCAGTACTTGCCACACATTACCGTAGTTTGGCCGTTGACAAAATTTACATCGCCCTTTCTAACCAAACATTGGAAAATGGCCGACCTTATTGTACCTTACATGGAGATCGTAGTGCTACATGTGCTTGTATTATTTTTGACGAAGTTGGTCCAGAAACATCACAGTAGTCGACCGTATCTCCTCGACCCTTTTTCAAGAGTCTCTGTGCTACTTGGTACCTGAACATTTTTAGAGGCATTGTTTTTCCCGCACTATGTCGTCTGTTTATAACCCAGCTTTTATTTATGTAAATATCCAGAACTTGCGACAGTAATGGCAAATACCATCATTGGCTTCTGAAGTCTGTTCTATACAGTGCGATCAACATGTCTGCTAAGTCTATTGTGCAAGTACTTATGAGCCTGTAAACTTACTTTGGTTCCTCCCCACGAGCCCAATTAAGAGTTAAATGATGTCAAGGAAAGAGTTAAAGCAATAGGTGCGTGGGTCAGTTGTAATAAAAGTGCATTATTACACTTGTATTTGAGGTTTTGTTTATCATGAAAGCCTTTGTAGCTTGTAACTTGTTACGAAAAAGTTGGAGAGCTTCCGTTGACTCTAAAATATCTATATTATATATTAAAGATACAACGTTAGACTTGTTTGTTTTGTTCTCTTCAAGTGCAACATTTCGTCAAGCGACTCCATGTATGGAGTCGCCGGATGAAGAAATCAGCATCATTTAATCCAAAATATTTAAGAAGAGAATAGATTATATTATAGACATAATCTTTTTCAGTCCAAGCTACTTACATATCAATTATCTCTTTCCACTGTGCTATTTTTTGGTCCTTACCGGTAAATGCGCCAAGTAAAATAGCTATTTTATCACGAATTAATTGAAGAATTGTAGTTTCGAATTAGACGTCGACATTTTTCGCGGTGTGATTCTAAAAGTGACAAAATCAATTAATGGTTGGAATGATTTCCAATGTTAAGAAATCTTTACATTACTGGCTGTAAACTAGAGGCATGTTTTGGCGTGGGCCCGGACATTATAGAATTCGCCTACATTTCAGTAAAGTTATAAACTTTGTTATAGTACGTACTTATTAACATTTTTATAGCATACTATCTTTTCAAATATCGGTCGAAGCTCCTACTTTAATAGCCTTTCAACTTTCATTTCAGACATATTGCTTGGTTTTTGCAAATTACGTTTCTACAATAAACATCCCTCGTATGTTTAATTCTTATTGATTTTGGTAATGTACATATTTATTACATTGATTCATTTTATAATCTTGATATTAAATTAATTAACTTTATACAGAATAGTCAAAGAGATATTTCACTAATATTCATATTTATTAGTACAAGTTCTTTTTCAACAGTTTTGCAGAAATTATAATAATTAATGTATGTCGTCTAAACATCGACAAAAACCTGACGCATGTTTTTTATGTTTTTCGAAAAACGCTGAAATCTTGTACACAATTCATACAATTGTATGACATCGCAGTTCTATGACTCACATGAACAACATATAATAGGTAGGTAGGTAGGTTAACGAAATAATTTAGAAAACAGAGAATTCGCTTAGTAGAAATTCAGGTCAGTGTGTGTTATGTCGAAGATTAGTTAATAGATACTAGGTGATTGGCATTCAGTTAACCACGCTGTTCCTTTGTTTCGTACGTAGTTTAGAGGCGTCGCCGTTCATAAAAGCCACGGGTGCCACGCGTTATTGTTGGTCACCTGAATATCTGAAAGATCTTAAGACTCGTCAAGGTGCAATAATCACGCGTTATTCTAAACTTAGCCTTAGGTAGACAATGATTACTGTTCTACACCATCTAAAATTGGGTTATACTTTATTACTTGGTAAACATTGATTTATATGAAGTGACGTTGACATAATTGCTTATTGCCTGTAATTGAACGTTTTCAGTCGATGAATCATCCTATTCAAAACAAATTGGGTCCATATTGCTATTATATTTTATTAGTGGTTTTGATTTTTCGTAAATTAACCGCAGCCTGTGTAATTTTCATAATAGCACATGTAATTTAGTATTATGAAACAGAATAATTACATAACGCTGTGTCACAAAATATATGACAAAAAATACAAACAGACAAACATAGAACTTCATCTTTTTTTAAGTCGGTTAAAAATGAACTTCTGTTATTTGTAAATGACAGTTCTCGCACTCGCACTCAGTATAACCCTAGTGTCTTGTCCAAGGACTTTACTATCATGCAATCTCCGGTGGGAGTCAAATCACAGAGAAAGACAAGACACGGGGACTGTAATAAATTCGATATTAGTGTAAAAAAAACACCAGTTTTACGAACTATCAGTTCTTTGTTATAATATATTAATGTATAATTGAGAAACAAGGTAGGTTCATGCTAATAAACTGGCTCCATGTACGCGCACAAAGTTTAGTTTCCATTCTATCTGTGATGAAAGAAAAACAGTGAGGTGCTTACAGTGTTAGGTTGTAACTAAACTATCAGCAACAATATTTGATAGTGACTAGATACAGAATTGCGAGAATAGATTATGTTAAGATTACTATCAAGTTCATCGTACACTCTGCAGTATCAACATAAGCGCCGGCTACCTATTTGGAGATTCTCACTGACTTGGCGTTAGGCGAGTAAATTTAGATTACTAGTAGGTAAACATTATTGTTCTTTGTTACGTTTTAAGAATAAAAAAGATAAAATAAGATAAAAATATCCTAAATATTGCCACATTCCTTTTAAAGCTACGCAAAACCAAAATAAATACCTAAACTACAATCACAAAACATAATTGTGAGTTTGTTGAATGTCAATGGAAGATGATGACGAATGGTGTGAATCATTCATCACTAGTAGGGATTCATTCTGCAGCTCCCAAACTGGCGCTTTTGTCATAATTTAAGAGTAATATCCGCGAAAAGATTGAAGCGGTGACGAAGACGCACGGAGAAGAGGGTTGACGTGTGGGTAATAAAGGCGTTATCGTAGGATTTGTTGAGACTCGCCCACCCCTGGTAGGCCTTTCGCCTCATTGCTATTTCATATCGTGTCGTAACTATACGTTTCCATTGATCACCTTGAAAATTTCATTCATTTCAAAGTACCCATTACTTTACTTCATTCATTCAAGAATTGTGACCCTCTAGAGGGGTATGACAATTTTTATTGTCTGTTAATTAATTAGCCACGTCTGCATCTAAATATATTATGCAATCGATAGTGTTAGAAATTTGTTACGATCATATTAACACGTATGATAATGTGTACGTAATTGAATGTTTTCTTACAGCTATTAATATTTTACCTTCGTATATCGTCTTCATGTCCTTAAAAATGATGTGCAGAAGGCTTGTATTTTATCTTTTTTCCAAACCAATGTAATAATTCATTATTAATATATTCGGATACGTTAAAAAGATAAAAATAATAAATCTTGAATGTATCAATAATGAATTCCTGATATTGTCGTTCTAATAGACATTTTACAAAATTCGAATCAAGACATAAGTAATGTCCTTGAGATTCTCGTGGCATGCCAGCTTGTAGTCATGTACCTACTACTTGATCGTCATCAGGATGCAAGTGTCGCACTCTATTTCAATGGTCAAGGAACAAAACAGTACAAAGAGGGTGCGTAGATTTTCATTCGCCGTTCATAGTTTTTTTTTTTACTTTATTAGTATTCGTTTAGTAAAATAAACGAATAAGTAAGTTTAAGTTTGCTGGATTACTCAAGCAGACAGGTAACTATTTGTGCACTCTGTTCTTTTTGAGATAATACTGTTTTTAGTAGTTTGTAGTCAGCCGAGTGGACTCGGGGCACTCGCGTTCATCGTGGACTACACTAACTTTCCAAATGTCTTTTTGCAGCATCTGCCGAATCCGAATTCGAAAGTTTTTCTTTATCTTTAAATGTCTAACTCGGTAACGATTCCAGCTTATCTGAGTAGCTCGAGAAGTTTCAACTAAAGATTTTAAGTATATATAGGATATCAGTGAATAATGAACGTAGGTATATTTTCTTATATTACAACGAAAAGTAAGTCATGTCGGTTGAGAAGTAACAAAGTAACTTGGTTTTCAATAGATGTCGCTAACGTCACCTTAAGACGTAAATTCAGGATGTGATGTCAAATTTCGATCTGGTGACGGGACTAGCGGTGGCTGAGTGGTCCTAGTGTCTGGTGTATCTAATCAGAAGACGCAGGTTCGAATCATGCCCGTGGTCGAACTTATCCTTCACTAAAACTACTACTAATCATGGAAAAAAAAAACATTGCATATGAAGGAGCCCAACTTTATAACTCACTACCCAGACATCGAAAAGAAATAAAAACTATGATTAATTTTAAAAAAATACTAAAAAAACACATCTTTGACTGCTAGAAGTAATAACTAATAAACAAATTATGCTATTATATTTATAATGTTACTGTACAGTGTAAACGATGCCTTATAAAACTAGCGATAAGAACAACATGCTCGAAGCGTAGCCACAGCACCGGCGCGCGACGTCGTGCGTGAGTGTTATTGTGAACCTACCCATCAAAAACGCTCCGCTCTGGAATATTTTATATTTTGCTATAATAGATATACAATTACCCACTTATAAAAATGTAGATCCGTTTCTGTGCTGTTCTGGGATTACTAATGACGATATTGTTAATAGCTATAAGTTGCTTTGTTTCTCGATAAGTGATTTTGTAAATCTTAGAGAAATAAATAATAATTTCAACCGTAAAATAAAATAACTTTATAATCTTTGCATGGAAAATGCAAAAAAAATAGCCATAGTTTGTTTTACAAAACATAGTAATTAACCAAACATGAACATGAAGCCGAAGATCGGGTTCTGTGGCGTTCACTAGGAGAGGCTTACGTCCAGCAGTGGAAGAATATAGGCTCATTGACAATGGTCATTTCATCATCATCATCATCATCAGTCTATATTAATTCACTGCTGGACGTCGGCCTCCTAGTGAACGCAAAAATGGTGATTTATTTTTGGTATTTTTTTTATATGTTTATTGTCATTACTACAATATTATGAAGGGTTTATTAAATAATAGGGAAACAAACACGGCTGAAACGTCATCGGATGACGCCGGAACAACCCATAAATATTACTTCAACATTTTTGCTCAATATAGGGAAATTGGCAGTGATAAATTTCACCTCTCTAATTTTAGAAATCCGTAAAAAAGAAATCCATTTCTTTTCGTAAGGAAAATTATCTACAACGAAGACTACGGGGGATGTCGGGCCAGACGGAATTCCGGCGTTGTCGCTCGTTGGACGTGATTCCTCTCCAGACATGATTACGTCTTTTCTTATATTGTGTGAGATGAATGGAGCCTCCGTCGCTGGCCAAGAAGTCAATTGCTCACAGTTCGTGACTGGGAATGAAACGCTCGCTGTCAGTCTTTAGTTGAATTTACTTCTGTGCCTCCTGTGATAGTGACACAAGTAAAAAATCCACAGTTTACACGCGAGCAAAAACAAGTTTTAAAAAGTTCGCGATCTAAGTTGGCTAGGATGAACTTGAGTACTTCCTTTTGTAGATAAAAACATTCAGTATTACTGTACATTTAAATTTTTACGGTAAATATTTATAGACATTCTTAAAAAACCTGTGAGTTGTACCTTTTTTATTTCTAATACATGCTATAAATTCCGTGATAAATGATACAAAAAGGTACAGTTAAATTATGTTGCACCTATAAGTTGTGTTATACAAGTAAAAATTTATATAACTTATTCTAATGTTCCTTGCGCAATGTTGCTCAAACAAATGATAAATAAAATACACCGAAGATGAGATTTGTTCACTTATAAGTCCTCTATATGCGTAATTTAGCTATATAAAATACAGCTAAATAACGCTGTAATAATTAGCTGTATACAATCAGTATTGAGAAAAATCTATTCAAAGTAATATGATATAATATAATCTATCTATACTTATAATAAATCTGTAGAGAGGTCAATTCTGTACATGAAATATATTTCCAAAATAACTATCAGCGGGTGATTAGTGATCGATACTGACGCCAAAAATGCAATCAGTAAAATTTTTGTCTGTCTGTATGTTCGTTATAGAAACAAAAACCACTCGACGGATTTCAACGAAACTTGGTACAATTGTTCTTCATACTCCTGGGCAGGTTATAGTATACTTTTCATCACGCTACGATCAATAGGAGCAGAGCAGTGAAGGGAAATGTTGGGAAAATGAGTGATTCATGAGAAAGGTTTCAAGCTATAAAACATCACGCTACAACCCTTAGGAACACCCCGTTCTAACTTATTTCTTCTACTACTTCCTACAACCCTTAGGAACGGGGCAACGCTGGTGAAACCGCGGGCGAAGAACTAGGGAACAAAGTAACTATTCCACGCGGACGAAGTCGCTGGCAAAAGCTAGTAATAAATATACTAAAAAATAAAATGTCAAAATTGATATAATTGCACTTACACTAGTTTGTCACTTTTTTTCTTTTTTTCTAAACTACAAAATGTGTGCAACAATTACATAAAGAGGTTACAACTTGAAATATTTATTATTTTATTTATTTCACACACAACTATTATTACAGGTTCGCGCCTAATTCAATAGCGTAGTTAAAGTCCTACTTTATCTAATTATATCTACTATATATATTACAGCATGTATACTTTATTCTAAGATCTATTAATAGTATCGTACAGATCGAGTTATTATTTATTGAGTAGGTAGTAATATATCTCTATTCACGATATTTTTGCAAAAATCCTGCCCGTTGACTCCTCTGGTATTCCGGGTGTCTGATAATTTCTATGTAAAAATCACAAAAAGGTACAACTCGACTTAAATCACTCATCACAGGAGGCACAGACTTATATGGGGGAAACAATCAATAACTTCATTTAGTTATATAATAACAAATACAGTTGGAGCATTAGTTCATCGCTAGTATACAATTTATTAAATAAAATAATAGTAAATGAAAATAATCTAGATACCTTTTTAAAACAGGCGAAATGGTGGTCAAGCGTTAGCCTATCACAAATAAAAAAAAAAATAGAAATCTGGTTTATGCAATTGAAGAACAGATTTGAATTCATGAATCTCTGTCTAATAAGTTCTAACTGTTAACTAACAAGACAACTTTACCTATGTACAATAATATGATCATTTTAACCTACAAAGCATTCTCAATTCGTCTTACTGACTGAACTAGACTGTTCGTTAGTTTATTGTTTCGTACCGAGTCAAAATTTGGAAACTTTCGGATGTATAACTTGTGTAAGGGTCACAAACCGGTTTTATATATTAATTCACCAAAGGGTTATGAATTTTCCGACAAAAAATATAACTGGAATGTTGTCCCCAAAAAAATATGCAAGTACCCATTATAAACGCGGCTTGTTCACGAAATATGTATGTATATTCGTGTTTTTAAGGTTCTGGAGGGAGTCAACGAGATACCGTAACATCGGTTTGATAGTCAACAAGTTATCAATATAATTATAGTGTTCATCACAAATTTGAAAAAAAAAAAGGTCCATTGAATCTATCCTACACTGAACATTTTTGCTACATGTCAGACACAGTTGTGTTACAAAAAACTAACTAATCGCCTCGGGAACCCTTCATTGATGTTTACGGAATGAGCTTATTGAAATAGGTATCGTCAGATAGGTGTTTCCAGTAAAATTATGTAGCTTGTTTTCAATAAATATTCTAGCAGTGAGAAAAACTAGTTACAATGATTTTATGAATTTAATTTATATTAAATTGATATTTATGAATATCAATTTTCTCTCTATAATTCAACGTCTGAAAAACAATTGTCAAAACCAAAATCCTTTTTCTTTTCAGCCAGCATGGATTTCCTCGGTTAATTAAAATGCAAACAAAAATCACAAAGACACACGAAAATAAACTAATAATTGGAATACTATGACTTCATTTGTCTACTTGTAATTATTATAACACTAGCTTCTGCCAGCGACTTCGTCCGCGTGGAATAGTTACTTTGTTCCCTAGTTCTTCGCCCGCGATTTCAACTGCGTTGCCCCGTTCCTGAGGGTTGAAACCTTTCTCATGAATCACTCATTTTCCCAACATTTCCCTTCACTGCTCTGCTCCTATTGATCGTAGCGTGATGAAAAGTATACTATAACCTGCCCAGGAGTATGAAGAACAATTGTACCAAGTTTCGTTGAAATCGGTCGAGTGGTTTTTGTTTCTATAACGAACATACAGACAGACAGACAGACACAAAAATTTTACTGATTGCATTTTTGGCGTCAGTATCGATCACTAATCACCCGCTGATAGTTATTTTGGAAATATATTTCATGTACAGAATTGACCTCTCTACAGATTTATTACAAGTATAGAAGATAACGTATGTACGTATAATAATAATACGTACGTAATGTATAATAATAATAAAATTGTAAACATAACATTTTATGACCTTACATTACTTATAGGCTGATATGCTAATATGAAAAGGTAGTAGAAAAGGTAAGTAAGGAGGTAAATATGAGAGACCTTTGCCTATCTTGTGGTCAACTTCTAGTCTATCCAAGTGCAACTGATTATTACCATTTTACACAAACCGATTACAATCAGACGGCTGCAACCCAATTTCTGGGCAATACGATACCTGAAAGATAAACTGTTCGTATGACAACCGGGACCGACAACTATAGGTGCTGTCCAGAGCACGGAGGAGTCTCGATGTAATAAGAATGGTCAACTAAGCTTAACATATTATTCAGCCACGAGCCCCTCTTTTGAGAAAATCAAAGTAATATCAATAATAAAAATATATAAGGTAATGAAAACTTACATTACTAACTAAAGTTCGTGCCTTGCACTGTATACTCTGGGAAGTACATAGGTATAATTATTTCAACACTTTGTTTAGTAGCGTGTCACTGAATAAAATCTCCCAAAATTAAGGGATAATGAAATTATACTTTAAAATTTTGAATTTGACTTTCATTTCTTACTTAAAATAACTTACCTACCTACTTTTCATCTTGGAGTTACAATCTAAAGTTAAAGACTGATATAATAACTTTACTTAAATAGACTAAAAGTTAGTAGGTATAGTTGAAAACTAGTATTTTGATAGTAAATAAACAACATTATTAATGCAACAGTACTTAATGGCGCACTTTAAGGGTAGCATCATAATTGCAGACTGACTGCCGCCGGTTTCTGAATTGAGAATTCAAGGTTGAGAATGTGTCAAATGCTACCTAAGTGGGACTTAAAATTTTTTTTGTTTCTGAATTATATTTGAGTACAGGCCTTATTGACTTTTTAAGTCCACGTTATCATTTTTATAATTATTTAAGAACGCTCATTAATAACGATCTACATAAAATATTCGAAAATTTATGTAGACACTTACATATAAGAAGAATGTAAGTTGCGCGTGTCTGTACATTACGTATATTTGCAAGAAAAACTGATTTTCTCCGTCGTTTATCTGGCGGTTTATCTGTGTGTTTAAACAAGCATCAAATCGTAACTACTGAATGGATGAAAAGGAACTAGAAACGAATGCATAGCCCGGGTAAAACATAAAAAAGAATGTTAACTCTAACTGTAGGCATTAGTGTTTACGTCATCATTACCGCAATGGACATTTTATTCCAAAGCACAGCTGTCATTCAACCTTGACAATTTTTAGTACTCTTCCTTATAAAGTACTAGCAGGCCCGGCAAACGTTGTCTTGCCCTGTATCATCATCTTCCTGCCATTCTTCCAGTTTATTTGTGGTCGGCGCAGCATGTCTTTTTCTTCCATTCATCCCTATCAGCCGTCACCTCAATCATTCACTCCAATTCACATGCCTTGTCCTGTGTATAAAAAAAAATTCTAGAAGCCGATTACGGTGCCACCGTGGTGCTCAAATTGTGAATCTAAACCATCCAGGAACCCATTAACCTTTTGCACGCCAATGACAACTATAGTTACACAACGATCTCGTGCCTGAGACGCCAACGACAACAAAAGTTGTCTCAATTTCGCTATTTTTAAAACACTATTTTTACGTACTAAGCACCCTGTACTGAGTGTTAATGGACTTTCAAAATGTTCTTAGAAGATGAACATAAATTTTAGAATACATTTTGTGTAATAATTTAATATAGTTACTTAGCAGATATCATTTTTACCAGGCTTGGCGTCCGTTGTGAAGTAACGTTAATACGCGCTGGCGTGCAAGAGGTTAAAACACACAACAATATCAATCAGAATCACACCAGTAGTTTATGACGAGTTCGGACAATACACAAAACGCCATCTACTGGCCTTACCGTAACAGAAAACATCACAGAAAACAACGCCATGTTCTTTTGTCCGTGTTTTATATCTGTCAATCCGTTCCCGATACAAAATGTATGAGAAAAAAATTTCCTTCATAATTTTATTTTTCTTTAATTTTTCGATGTTTTAATAGTTATTCTCAGAGACAAATCCAACAAATCAAAAACCATGAAAATCGGTCCAACAGTTCTCGAGTGCTGTAACAAACCCGAGTTTGTTTTTATATTTATAGATGATACATAATTCATTTAATCATATGAAACCTACATGGTATAAATACAGTGGGCACAGTATATTTTAAAATCGAAGTATTTTTATCAACCTGATATTAGCAACCAATGTTTATAAAGTGGTAATTAAGCAAACTTATAGTTACAAACATTGGACATTATCGCGGGTCACACCGCCATTGTTAGTTGTAAGTAAAACAAAAAATTCAAACATGATTTTCATAAAGATCTTAAAACCTTTTTGTAATGGAGATCCTAACATAATTTTAGAGATAGCATTTGAGGCTTCGAGCATAAAAAAAAATTTCAATGATTTGTTATCAAACATTAGTTCGAAGGATACTGCACCCTAAAATTAAGTATTTCGTAATATGAAAGTGAAAACCGTATCACTTATTGTGTAGGTACTAATCTAGATAGAACTGATATGTTACTAAAAATGGTAAATATAATGTCAAGAAAATAAGCGAAAACTATATTATTACTATAAAATATGTATATTATCTTGTAAATATATATATGTATATGTATGGTTAAACAGACCACTATACTGACATTCTATTAGAATTTGTATATTGGTATTTTTACCATTCGAGGTAATTTACAAAATCGCAGTAGTTACATAAAGACTACATTATTTTCAAAAGGGAATACGGTATATTCCCAACCATTTATGTGAATCCGCTGTCGGGGTTCAAAGTATCAAAGGGAAAGCTTCTTATCTCATGACATCGTAAGAAAATCAGGAACACCGTATCTACAGCGGCATTTAATTTGGAATGTTGTTATTTATTAACCGACTTAAATAAGAAGGAGGTTCTCAATTCGGATTTTTATATTTTTATGTAAACATATATAAGCGCCCTGTATTTTTTATGAATAATTTTATTCTATCCCAATTACACATTTATATTTATTAAGTATCTATATTGCAAACCAGATAAATTATGAGTCTATAGGACTAGGTATAATTATTATATGTCATTTTGGTTATTACGGAACATTCGATGCAGAATGGATCCGGACACCAATATGAAATTTAATAACGCGATAACTAACTTGGTCCGTTTTAATGTACGAGTAAGAGGAATAATAAAAATCATTATGGCTTGAGCAAGAATCCCGGCCGGTGCGCGTTAGGGACGGGAAATCCGTGGGTTTTATACATTAAACTCGCTGAATAAATTGGAAGTCGATAGGACCATTCCTATCTAGAATCCACATTGAACCTGCTAGCTATTCTAAAATATCTATGCATAACATTTTATTCGGCGCGGTGTTATTGCAAATTGATGGCAGTGGGCTGTTGAAATATAATTTCTAAATTTCAATCTATATGTTTAGAAGATATACTCGTACCGTAATCCAGGGTGAGTAGCATTTCGTAGTCTTTACTTCAAGTTTTAAACGCGTGAGTTATGGGTTCCTCTTTAGTTGTTAGTCACCTCAGAAGGAGATATTTTGAACCTTTATGTTCTTTTGAACAAAATATATATGTCGTGTATACTTTAAAAGGGGTCATTTGCGACTTTTGGGATGAAAAGCAACACATTTAAAACATTGTTGGGAAAATAGACGTCAAAATGTAATTTTAGCAATAACAGTAAATGTTTAATATCCAATCAACTTTATTAAATATTTAGAAATATAAAAATAATATGCTTAGACTTGGTCTCATAAATTATCATTGATAAGTAACTATTTATATATAAAAGCGATCACACAACCAACATGTCATCTTTTTTCACCTCATCTGAGTCAGAAGACCAACTTCCTTCACCATATTCACTATATATCCAGATTTGACTGGGTTATAATCTTCACCTACAGCACTATTATGACTGTCAGTTTGGAAACAGCGTAAACAAATAATAATTGCTCATTAATCTAATGCACTTTCTATAATATCTTTTTGATATGAAATGTGTTTTTTACATCTGGGATCAGGCTTATGGCTGGCATGGCTGTCTTGGCATGTTTTGCATAAGTAATACGGGTTGATCTATAATAATATCATTCCGTTCAAAATACCAAAATTTACAATATTCGTCAACTCAAACTATATAACACAAAATGTTGCTATAACACACACATGCTAGTTTCCCGCGTATTTCCAATAGAAAATTGCAAAGTTTATCACCATCGAAACGAGTTCTAACGTATATAAACTCTTTTGACACCTGAATACCCGCAAATTTGAACAAATGTCAAAACGCAATATTACCAATCATTAAATATGACATTTAAACCAATTGTCTTTTTATGTATTTTTGAGTTGAGCGTTGACAGCTGCGCTACAGTATTTTACTTTTGTGCCTATCTTCGTTTTCCTTTGTAAATTGTAAACTTAAGCTTTTCCAAATAAATAAACTCAAACTTTAAACTTATTATTGCCATAAACAAATTTACTTTATGGAATAGTAAATGTTGCCGTTATGATGATGAAACTTTTTTCTCAAAAAATGTCTTTCACCCCAGTAGTTGCAATACACTCAAGTAAACTGGTACGTTTTCAGCCGAAAAAACAATTATCAACTTTTATTAAATAATAAAAATGTAAGGTAGCTGTTAGTACTCGTAATTGCAACATTAAGACGTCCAACAACTTAGTCTACCTGTGACCATAGCTGCTGTAAAGAATCCGAAACGTCGGGAATCAAATAATAATAAAATCCGTAAAAAGTAGTAAGGTTGTATCCGTTAGGGTTGTGTAGTTTAAAAGGAGAAACGGAAAAACCTTATAATCTCTTTCATGTCGGCCTATCCGTTTGTCCCTAGGGATTTTCTTGAAGATTAAGTAACGTATTTTTTTTAAATTTGGCATTTTGGTTTCAAGATGTACTCGTCGCTTTTTAGACATTTCGTCGCGAACAAATACACTAATTTCTCATAACACAACACAATGCCGCTCTAGCGCGTAGTGTTGAGTTGGGCGCGGAGGCGTCTCCGCACCTCCGTCACCCGCACCGCCTGCCGCTGATTTCGTGTACGCGGCCTTAAAGTCATGTTTTCTTGATTTAGTGCATGTACTTTGTGTGCATGTGCTATTCGTATTGGCTTCTAAATAATGTTTTAAATCCATGAATAAACATACCGGCGCACTGACGTTGACTGGTGTGACGTTTGCTCAACGTGCTGGTATGCTAAGACCGGTATTTGATTTATTCAAAGTAACAAGTTTAGTGAAAAATAGAACCAAATATAACTTGTATACTGGAAAAATAATTTAATTCCACTCATGAAATTCTAAGATATAGGCGTATAAAGTTTTTGGTGGGGATTGAGAGGAAAGGGACAGTGCATCCCGCTCTGTCCTTTTCCCGCAAAACTACTAAGTACCTTTACAATTTGTAAGGCGCACGGAATATTTGACGTCACATGTTCCTATAGTGCGCTCTCTGTCTAGCATAAAATTAAAATATTTTTATCTTCCTTATTTTTGCACAGATTTTTGATTTGCTTTTGTTGATCGGCTCTATTTAAGCTCAGCTTTGTCGTGTGTTGCTTTGTCTATTACTAAGGAACACGTGTACTAGGAAGTTTGTTAACTAACGCAGTGCCCCAAACGCACAAAGTGATGGACGATTGCTCAACAAATTATAATGAAGTCGTATAGTTATAACTAAACAGAGTATCAAAAGTTTTTTTTTGCGTTGGGAACGCAAGCGTTCGTGCAATGTGGTTACAAAAGCATTTACTTGCTTGAGTCGAGATGCTAGCTTGTTTTATTCAGAGTGTCGGTAAATCCTTCCTATTCTGTAGCGACAATGCGTTGGGATCACGTCTCTATTGTTGTTTGTATCGAGTTGACGATTAGGGAGTTTCAATAACAGACCGCGACGTTTAGGTAATCTATCGCTGTCATAAAATCTCTCAGCTTTACGCTTTTCAAACGATTTATTACGCAGCGGACGGTTACATAAAAATTCGTGTTAATAGCCAAAATAAAGACGTAATTGTTCTCAAAATGTTAAGAAGTCTTAATAAATAAATATATGATCAGCGAATATTTTGCAGAAAAATTAGCTTTAATAATCTCGTAGACAACAGAGTTCTTACTTTTTAAATATCTGTTGGACACGAATTTTGTTTAGGTCCGTAACATTTTTGCAGCCTTTTTCCTTTGCAATAAGAATAGGTACGAAGCAGCTACCATTTCTGCGGGAGGAGAGCACACGATAAATAGGCAAAGAGGCATTAAGCCAGCAGGGAGAAGGCGTTATTGCCTTCGGAGGGGGCATTGTTGCCGGTCGAGCCACGAACTGCTTTACATTCGCAAATGACTGAATATGATTTAATCTAATATTATATTACATGAGAACAAAGAGAACAAATTAATATCATGCATTAGTACCTACATATAGTTCGCCATTTATAATAGCAGCTTATATAACATCTTCCGTTTTTGCTGTAAAAGCGCTTGCTATTACGAGTAATATGAGAGTAATCGATACCTACCGATAATGATGGTTAATGGTGCGACACCATCAAAATTTTCTGAAACTCCTTTATAATCATTGTCGACTGATACCTGATTAGGACGAGACTAACACACTTTTTGATGATATCAGGCGCCGTGACGGCCCGTCCCTTTCCATACGGTGGCAATTTATTTATATTAAGCGTAACTGCGTAACTTTCGTAAAAATATTCGACGTTTATACGAAATATTTTCACTGAAACCCCTCTGTTGACATCTTTCATGTGCCGGCTTGACTCAATGACACTCAGAAAAACTGAAAAAGTTTTATAAACTAAACTACCTCCTGGGTGAGAGTAGGTATTTTAGATTATAACTTTCATAGACAAAGTCATTCCACGGAGAATTCTCGGCTGTGGTCGTTTTCTTCCTCTTCGCTTCCTCATTTTTATATTGCGTACCTACCTGATAAATCACAGGGAATATGTATGCATCACGTCTCAGATGACATTTTATTCTGTTTTACGATTTTGGCGACAAGGACACATTTTGTAATAAGAGGCATTTAGACTTCGCAAATATAATATTTTCAATTTTTGAATAACTTTCTTTTAGGGACCGATCAGTTAATTTAAGTAACAGGAGGACGGTGGAAGTTATAAAGAGGGTATATAATGTTCTTTCCCGTTATGTAATATGTTCTAGTATAGTGTTAATTTCTGTAAATTACCTTTAATTTTGGTGATATTCTGTTATTCTGATGTTTACTTCAGAATTCTGAAGTAAACATCAGAATTGGGATCGGGAGGTTGGTGGTCTTTTGTACTGAAAATCCGTACATATATTTCGTCTGCTACCCTGGGAAGCGGCAGGGTGTGTCCCTTATTGACTAAAAACCGTACCTACTTGCCTTCCTTTGTCCTATAGTCACGGTCATAGGATTCGTGAAATTCACTACAATCATGACAGACTGCGGTCCAGCGTCTGAACCTGGACAAAAGTAAGTATCTTACGTGTTAGTCCAGGTTGTAAACTATGTGCCAAACATCCAAATCCATTCAGCCGTATTTGCGCGTTATTAGCTAATATAGTCATGGGTATAGGATTGACATAGTGATCTATCAACGCACAGCCCAAACCACTGGAGGGATCGGGCTGAAATTTGGCATGCAGGTAGATGTTATGACGTTGGCATCCGCTAAGAAAGGATTTTGATAAATTCTACCCCCAAGGGGATAAAATAGGGGATGAAAGTTCATATGTAACAAAGTAACTATTCCACGCGGACGAAGTAGCGGGCAAAAAGCTAGTTAACTAATAAAAACCAATGTATGATGTATCTAATTATCTATTATAATAAATAACTATAACTATTATATTTAAATAAAATAAAACTAAAAAAATAAATAAATGGTAATTACCAAATATAATATATAGTTATTACACATGACACGGTCCACGATTGTTACTTTTATATATTTTTTTTAACATCTGTTAACAATGTGGAGTGTAATAAACGAATTGAGTATTGAGTTAATGTACAACAACAGTTTACCGGTTAGTATGTTTTAGGTCCCATGTAATAAGAGCGGAGCCTATAGGCAACATTTTGTTATTGAATATGCGTTTCCGATATTAAAATTAATTGTAAACTTTTGCACAGTTATGACCTTAATTCTTAAAAAATCAATTTCTTTAAAATATGTAGTGAATCACTACATATTTTTAGAATATGTAATGTTTCACTAGGTATTTTTAAGAAATGAAAACCTTAAAAAATATGTCAACGAAAATACAAACTGACACTAATAAATTGTAGTTTTTTTTTTTTGTATTTTTGATGATATATGTATTCTATTTATTTAAGTAATATTCTATTTATTTAATTCTAATTATATTATTTCACAAACTTTATTTATCTTTTTTTATCTTAGCTACATGCTTTCTGGTAACATTTTGCCTTTGGGGAGACAGCTAAAAATCAATCTAAATTTTCTTTTCACACGCTTGCTGGGAAGAGACAAAGTTGTACAAATCAACAATACTCAGCACGCTTGGTGATAAGATCTAATGACCCGCTTGGCTAGCTACCATCGTAATATTTAAAAAGGTTATGTCAAGTTGCAATCAACTCAACAGTAAAGAAATATGATCTCAATGTTTAATACGATATACCTACACATATGTAATTATGTTGACAAAAATGATTTCTAGGCTATATTCAGAAAGTAAATAAATCCAATAAAGATGATAATTATGTTATTTGGTTAGTAGTATTGAAAGTAGTAGATAGGTATTGAAATTAGTGTCGTACATGGATCGACTTTGATGTGACAGACAATCTAAAAACGATGTAATATGGGTATCGAAATGATCAGTTCCGTCTCGTTGCAAATCCGATCTTCAGTATTTTTCCTTTTCTTAATATAGGTATGTACATTGTATAGTAACGTAATAATTTAGTATTGTACATTCTTATATCTAGAAATGTCAGATTTTTTATATATAGCATCTGCACAGCATCCGGTTACTTGCGATTCCCGGCGCCTGTCACGACATCCGCACTTGCTTTTAATGTTTATCTCGTTTTTATTTTCTCTCAGCTCATTTTAAGTTGAACTTTCGTGGTTCCGACTTTCATTTAGTTTTTTCACCAGTTTTGCAAAGATATAATAACTACTTAACTATGAATAATTTGTCATTTATCTATTTAAAACAGATGTAGGTACCTATGTAGTTCAAGTAGACCAATGTTATTTTAAATTGTGTAATTAAACAAAAATTACTCATAATGTCTCCCTAGTGAACGTTCGTCTTCGAAGCTATCAGTAGATATACGTACTTACTTTGCCACCACATTTTATATGTAAATGGGCTTTTCCGTTTGCAAAGTGCTCCTTTTTCCAAGGTGATCCTGCGACTGTGACATAAAATGAATTTTACGTCGCATCGGATCCGTGACTACGCGTCTCAAAAATCCTATTTATATCCCTGTTTATATATTGCTATTGACGTGTTGTTGATTTACTTTTTATTCCTTGTTTTTGTATTAATATTTTATTTGACGGCGATCGAAATATAGTTTATATTAACCCTCCATTATGAATTTGGTTTTAAACCCGCGAGGATGGAATGGGTTGGGATGCGAGAATCTTCGCGACCATTTTTCAACGAAAAATGTCTTACACAAAAAAAAATTGTTTTACAGTTGGCAAGCAAATTTTTGTTCTATAGTTACAAACAAGCTTGCTGTGCTTCTTTTAGGGCTTTGGGTTTATAACCCCTTATTTTACCATATACCACGAATGGAGTCAACTTGAAATAAATCGATATGCTTAAATAATCTAATATTAGAATATCATATTCGTAATTAATAATGAATGTGATATTTTTTGTTGAAGGTTGCAAAAATCAATTCTTGCCCATCCAATCTTTGCCTAGCCGGTCGAAAAGCACCTTTAATGTACTTTGTGAAATATAATTATGCGGTAAAGACATTTAAATATTACGCATGATAGAAAAGGACAATCACGAACAACAGTAACCTATTTTTTGTTTTCCATAAGGAACATATCGCACTTAATGTCATGTCATCTTGACAAAGACAGAAATCGAATGACATAGGGATCAAAGTGTGTACTTATGAAAATGTTCCCAAAGTCCGCTCTATAACACTTTCAAATCCCTTTGATATACGTATATTTCAGACTGCCTCGTTAGTATAATGGTCCGAAGCGCGTCTGCTAAGCTAGAGGTCTTTCCAAGAAATTCTCAATAGCATCTCGGAGTATGAACTTGTGCCCGGTTAATGCAAGCGGCGGTAGCCTAATAGCTACGGCGTCGGATTGGCGGTCATTTGGTTGCCGCTTCGAAACCCACCCACAGCACTGCCGAATGGAACCCACTCATAACACAAGCATATAGCTTAGCACAAGGGGTTAAGACGAATACTAGTAATGTGCGACCCACATTACTAATAAGCTCTTTAAAAAAATATGCAATAAGCTCGCTTCCTATTACATGAGACCTAAACATACCGGCGAACTGTGGGTGTACATTAGTATACCTCTGGCTAACCCTTTGAGGAATACAGGCGTAATGGTATGTTATAGTTTGTCAGAATACCGGCAGTGTTGTATGATATTTTGTTATTAACGAGACAATAAAGTAAGTAATCAAAAGTTTACAACGAATAGTACCTACCCATCCATCTACTAGCGGGCCCTGCAAACGTTGTCTGGTCCCGTATCATCATCTTCCTGCCCTTGGCCTAATTTATTTGTGGTCGGCGTAGCATGTCTCTTTCTTCCATTCATCCCTATCAGCCGTCATCTCAATCATTCATACCCTGTAGATATATAAAAAAATAGTAGAACCTGATTGCGGTGCCACCTACCGGCTCTAATTGTGAATCTAATTTAAGCATATACAAAAAAATTAATCAAAATCACACTAGCAACTTATGCGGAGTTCAGAAAATGCACAGAACGCCATCTACTGGCCTTACCAGAAAAGAAAACCTCACAGAAAACAACGCCATGTTCATTTATGTCCGTATTTTATTTCTGTCAAATTTGTCACTCCGTACCCGATACAAAATTTATGAGAAAATAAATGTTCTTCTTAATGTTCTATTTCGAGAATTTTTTCGAATTTTTTCGTTCTGCTATTCCGAGAGAAGACAAATCCAATAAACCAGAGATCATACAAGCATCGGCCCAGCCATTCTTGAGTTATAAGTGTTGTAACAAACCCGATTTTGTTTTATATAACAGTTGGGCTGAAAAGTTCGTAGGCTAGCATAGAAAAGAAATTTTTTTTATATAGATTTTGATACGTTTTTACATTTTAGAGGTTAATAACTTTGCGTTTCAATTTACTTACGGATATTAAAACTTCTTTATTAGAATTGCGGCTCATGCTTTGCGGCCTAATCTCATAGCTGGTGGGGTATGAAATTGATAAGGCTTGTCTCAGATATGCTACATAAAATAACGATAATGCGAAGTAACGCCGAGGATAACTTTATTACCTCCCTAAAAGAGATAAAATAGCCTTTTTTAAATTTCAGTAAATACAAGTATCTGCAAAATATAAGCTAATTGGGTACCTACTGTAAAATTCATTCAATTTCAGATTTCCATCAGTTGTAATTTAACGAAATTCTGTATAAGATACAAGGAAAATATCGGTCAAATTTTTGAACATTCGTATTGCTCGGTAATTGAATCTAGGAGGTTAGATGACTATCCTCCTACACAAAATACAAATATTTATTTGCGTCAGCTTGTACTAAAAATTGAATGTTTATAAAATGGAGAATGGCATCTTAGGAATGGTATGGAAGCAGTTATGTACCGTATAGATATATTTTATATACTCGGTGTATCTACATTTTGATGAGTCAGGCTCATCAAAATGTAGCTGTAACTGCCATTGAAGTCGGTACCGAAATCTCTCAAACTCTTTTTCAAGTGGTCTAATATTCAATTATGAAGGTGGTCGGTTCATCAACAAAATCTTTAACATAATTTTATTTAATTGCAACTAATTACAACAATAGTTTATTCTGCTAATAGTAGAACAAGAAGTGTATGACTAAATGAGCTATACGTAGCGTGAATACAAAATCAACTCATTATTGTAAATACTGCACTCGTTATTCGAAGAAGAGAGTTGGAAATATTTCACCCCTCGCCTTGAATTAACATTCCGGACGCGGCTTCTTTAAAAATTCGCCTTCTTTCGCCCAGAAATAAAGGCGTAACATTTACCGGTTTTAATACCTCTTCACAGTCGGGAATATTAATAAGGACACAAATATCTACATAAATGAAAAGTTAACTAGACTCGCTCTTAATTTGCGTCTATGGTAAAATTATTGTAGGTAACATTAAAATCTTAGCTGTTGCAAATAAGGAGCGTCAGCGTGTATGTATACTTGCAAGTTAATCATTTGCGGTTGATCAAACGGGGTTAATGAAAAAAACGATGTAATATGAAAAGAAACCTTTTTTTGATTGATAGTAATAGTGATTGTAGAAATGTAATGTTAGGTTATAAGGAAAGATTATTTTTACTATTACGTAGTATTTAGGTGATTTTTGTCTAAAGCAAAGATTGGTATTCCACTCTAATATATGTAATAAGCAGATGAGCCTCTCCCTAGCCTAGGACAACGTGCATCTGCCCAGATAAATGTTTATAGAACTTACCATCATGAGAATCGTAGATGTAGATGACGTTCTTCCATCCATAATGCGTGATGGTAGCCATGACAGCGCGATGGTAGTCGGGTCGCATACTCACTGCGTAATCCACAAGGCCTGAAGATGGCGGTAGTACCTATGAAATAACCACACAATAATTATAACATTTTCTGAAGAAGCAGTAAACCAAATTTCGAGTCCTGATTATTAAGAACGCACATTCAAATTACGTAGATAATTCAAAATTACGTTATCGATAGAATTGCGTAGCATGGATGCACACTGCTACAGTGTCTAGTTCCATGTTTCTCATTGCGACTAGAAGTTCTTGTACACACTTTGGTTTGGCTTCTCCTTCAAAATAGACACATACAATAAGAATTGTTCTAACAACCGTGACATTGATATTTTTTCCGACACTATGTCTCAATTTAAACTCTAATGGACCTGTAAATTCCTATCTCTATTCTCCTATTTGGTATTTGGTATTCGTTGCTTATTGTTATTGCTGCTATAAGGAAATGAATTCTGTATCCATTAACATTGTAATTATTATAATCATTTTAATCATTGTAAATATTGTATTTTTTCTTAAATTGTATAGTTTTTTAATGTAAATTTTAATTATAAACTAAGTTATTAGTTGTAATTACCATATCATCACGCCTGTATTCCCTGAAGGGTTAGGCAGAGGTGTACTAATGTACACACACAGTTCGCCAGTACGTTTAGGTCCCATGTAACAGGGGGCGAGACTGTTGCCGTTAACCGGGCAAAAAACCGGTAAATTAGTTGACCTATCCAATCATACCCCATTTGATATATTTTGTGGACTTTCACTTTTTTCTTTTTCACAATATGGCGTCTCGTTGTCGTTATATTGAATTTTGATTATTGTAATATTTTTGAGGATACTCTCACAATTAAGACGAATCTAACGACACCTCTCAAGCTAAAATCCATCAAGCCGTTTAGCCTGTAGAGCTTGACAAAGAAAAATACATACATACACTCGAAAAACATAACCCCCTTCTGGCGCATTTGAGTAAAAATAAATATAAAAACACTGCGAAATGTAGTTACTTTTTCTAAGTGGCTGGAGATTAAATTTCGTACGCAAAGCCACATACTTAAGCGACACATCACATGAAATATAATTTTAAAGCCTTTAGTAACAATGTCATGGTTTCAGACTAAGCCCTTGATAAAATATACGGCAGTGTTACACATGTATGGCGGTACTAGAAGTTTCGAGTGTGGGGGTAGTCCTTGAATGATTAAGCTGTTCTAGTGCCGCTCAGCTACTTAGGCCTAGCTCAATCGTGTGCGGTATTCTGTACAATCATAATCTAATTTATAAAAGAATAAGCAGGTATATTTTTGCAGATATAAGTCTAAATAATTTTGCTGCGAATATGTGACACATTTTTATTAGAATTACACTTAATTAAATAAAAAGTCAAATATAGGTAGGTACTCGTGAAGGTTCTACCACCGCTTAAAAATACATGGTAGACAGAAGGGTCGAATCGTTGTAATGACTTTCTAAGCGCTCGGTTTATGAAGTGTCAATTTCCTTGATGAAACTTTGTACTTCGGAAATTGCACGGCGACGTTTTTGTTGCTCCTGTAAATGGCAATGAATCATTTGTTTTTTTTTGTAGAAACCCAATTTATCACAGACGTGAGTGAAATTGGGTGCGGTTCTCAATGTTGTACTATATTTCTTTCTACATATATTACCAGATTTCAAAGTCAAATCTGGTTCATGTTTCATTTTGATATACCTATCACTTAGAAGTCCATATTTAATTAGTGCTTTTGGAACGTAAGTGAAACCGCAGGCACCAGCTATTACAGAATAATGAAAATGCAAAACGTGATGCGTGATGTATGAAGCAAAGTCTTATGGATGTGTATGCATTTATCCTGTTCTTGCGTACCGTTCTCAAACTTGATGATTGACAAATTTGTTGAGAACGTACGTTGTATTTCGGGTTTAAAGCTTAAAGTCTGGGATACGAATACAGACATCCGATCCGAGCTGGACCCATCTGCTGCATGGCAAAAGTCAACACAGCAGGTCCAGACATAGATGGTGTGACAAGCTGGACTCATTCTGAGTAGATTGGCCCTTAACGGCAATTAGGCGAACGGTAGTGCGGCCTTTGTAAGGACAAATGCAGGCATTAGGACGATTAAGTGGCCTTTAAAAATTACAATAACAATTTTATATATTTTCAATAGATTTTTTAGATAAAAGATATTAAAAATGTAATTTAATAATACTAATATTAATACGAATACTAATACTACCTACTTAGTTTATTAATATAGAACTTCACTGCTCAACAAAGTCTAGGTAACAAGGACATTATACGAGTATTGTTTATTTTAAATTCAAAATATTTTTGTTTCAGGTGTACATTAATTAAAGTATAATTTAATGCTCATAAAAAGTATTATCTAAAATAGTAAAATTATTGTTATTTTATAGAATATTCTTTTTTCGAACAAACTAAAACGGTTCAAAAATCGGAATAATAAGTTTCTGTAAATTTAAAAAACTAGAACGTATGTGTTAAAGTTCATCTTATAAAACTATTCTACAACATTTCATTAAGTAATCTGTTTGAGTTCCTAAGGCATTAGAAATGTCTCTACATGGGCGTTGCGCACTGAGTATGTGGTTATGAAATGTCACCTCTGGAATAAGGGTCCATACTTGGGAAAAGTGGGAAAAATGTTATTTTTCCGTGTTAAAATTTTCGTGAATATCACTGAAAGTTCTGCTCCCGATCAAATCGCACGTATGAACAGTAAATCTCGACCTAGCTGATATCTGATGAGGTCAACCATAGGATGCACAAACTCGTCACAGTTTTACTGTTCATTTAAATTGCTTTGTGACAAAATGAGATCTACTTTTTTGCACACACGAATTCCAGCCCAAAGTATAGGCGTTCCACTTTGGCAAAGATGAACTTCCTGAGAATTCTGGAGTCGACTCTGATGACCAGGAAATCGCTCATCTCATCAGAAATCAGAACACGACACAGTGATTGTCAGTCCATCGCAAATTGGCGTTAGTAAATAACTTCAATAAATAACCACAATAAATAACATCCTCGATTTGGACATAGCAGAGCTAGCACTGTCAGAGGTCTGTGAGAATGAACATTGACTTCACGTTATAATCTTCTGACAGTTTGGGCACTGATAACCACTTGGTGTTAAGATTAGAGTTTTCCAACCAAGTGAGGAGCTGGGATCGCCTTCTTAATCATTTTGTTGAAAGCGGTCTTGTCTCTGCGTAGTGATCCTGTATCTTCCTTGATGACGTGCGGCTACACTTCCAGTAGCTATGCAAGCCCATAAAACCAGCAAATTACGCTTCGTTGCGTGTTGACAGCGTCCGCGATTTTGCGTTGATTGTGCCCAGTTTCAACCATAACCTCAGCCATATACATCTCTTCTTGTATTAAATGACGTGACATAATGCATATAGTATTAAAAATTACGAAAATGCAGCAGTTCTCTACAAGAAAAAAAATGTAACGATAATCGCACAACTTTTTACGTTAGAAAATCTCGTACCTACTCTGCGATCAAGTTACGTTTTGCCCTCCTTATTAACGAAATTTATAGCTTTCTTCATTTTTTTTTTATTTTGAACACTTATTTAATGTACTTTGAACCTGCATTTAGACATTTTATTGGTCAATATGAAAAGTCTTTAGAAAAAGACTTTTCATAAATAAACTGATATAGGTAGTTGGCTTGTTCCTTAGACTTGAGCAGTGTATTTATTTATCTTATTGCTTGTACTTTGCTTACGCTTTCTCCTTTTTCTTTCTGAATGAAGAATATTCAAATCAAATTGTCAGTGTGTAGGAATAAAAGTATATAGGTAGTACAAAGTATATTTCCCTTGCTTTCATTTTTTAGAAGTGAAGGTTAAAGTGTCTTCGAGCGTTGACAACCCGCACGTAAAGTGTATTTAGTGAATTATTAATATGATTCACAATATATTGCACGAAATGGGATTACGGAATGAAACGATTCAGGTTCTTGAGAAAAATAAAATAAAAATGTACGACTACTAATCCCAACATAGTATAAATATATAGAGAATAATATTAAAATGAATATATTTTTTGTAAAATTTGCAATTTACTGTACTGTAGTAATTGTATATAAATATAAATAATAGATATATATAAATAATTGTATAAAAATACTTAATCGTATTCTTATTCAGCATATATACACCATTACACAACAATTGTAATAAAAGTAAGTATAAATACCTTCTCAGGAAACCAGGGCGTAACGAATGGTATTTGAAACGTGTTGGTATAGGAATGCAGGGTGTCGAACGAGTCCGGGGCCACCGCTCCCAGCATTGCGATCACGCCGCGACCGAACTGGTTGCAAACTGAAACAAAAAGATTACTTACTTACAATACTTACTCGGGTACTTGTGTCTTTCTCTGATTTTAACTATTTATCTATCAAACACCCAACCATACACAAGGAAAAAATTAACGAGACCCGAAAAATATCTACAGGTCATAAAAATATTTGATTCGCGCGGGAATCCATGACCTGATTCTGAAGACAATCTCTTGACCACATTACTGTACCATTCAACTCGTTCGCATTTTATAGAGTATATCTGTGTAACGTGTACCAGCGTGTTCCATAGATTTCAAATTATAGCCTCCGGTCGGTTTTAATGAGTCACACGTGCCCTGACTTTTTATCCAGGAATTATTTAATATCAACAATCTGTCTACAGTACACTCGGCTATCAATAATTCAATTAGTATTTTATGCAGCGTATGTTTCTTTACTGAAAGCTGCAGTAAGAGTTTTATTTATTGTATTAACTTCAGAATTATAAAATATTGTCTCAGATCTTAAAACGAATTGTGGGACGGCTACGTCTCACCATGTTATATGTTATCTGTAGAAGGTTGTCCTCTTGCAATGACGTTCCAGCCTCCAGGTTTGGAAAAAGTATCTTTAGTAGGGAAAAATTTAATTTAGGTATCTTTAGTTTGGGAAAAGTATTAATGTCTGTTATGTTCGATTTTAGTAGCATCAGAACGTAGATATAAGAATCTTTGCTACCCTCTAGGGAAGCATAGTGCTTTTTACTTCACATACGAAGGCAAGAAAAAGAAGTTATCGAATAAAAATAATAATTTGATTACCTTTATTTATCATTATCAACTCATTTACTGTTAAAATTAGAGGAGTTAATTATATAGAGTCCACTACGCTGGCTTAGTGAGCCTAACTGCACAAAACGTTGACACAATCTCAAGCAACTAGGTTTTTTTATCGCTTAATTGAGTGAAGTCAGAGGAACATATATCACTAGACTGTCATTTCATTTTAATTTCCCACAAAAACATGTTTAATTCTGACGATGATACTAGTACCTAATGCAAATAGAGTGACTATGTATGTAGGTACAGTAGAAAAGCTTTTTCATATACCTGAATGTACGAAGCTAGTGAGTTACTACTCACTAGTTTCACTACCTACATAAATACTGTATGGTTTGTATTAAAGATATGTATGTAGTTATAATGTAGCAACATTTATATTTTATTCATCAAGCTATTGTAATATGCGTTATATAATTAGCTACTGTTTTGAATTAGTCTAACAAGAACAGTGTAGCATACTAATGCGACAATGGAGTCGAATATTTAGTGTGTAATAGTGTTCGGGAGATACAAGACCGCAGATAATAAACCGTTATTAGCAAAACGTTCGTGATTTATTTGCCTCGCTCCATAATGCATACAGATATCATGTTTACATTACACTAGAATTTAATTTTATATAAACACAATATTTTTTTATAATAAAGGAGCTAAAGAGTATGCATTTCACCGTAATTAGTGACCATTGATCATTACCTATGAATATCTATACAAGTAACTAACAGAGTACCTAGTCCCTTTTTTAATGTTCCCATTCTGTAAGTGTTCGATAAAACGTCTGCTTGAAGGTCATTCCTAAATTTTATAGTAGGTATATGGAAGAAATAACTCGTGAAGTTTCTTTTTTTAACCGACTTCCAAAAAGGAAGAGTTCCTCAATTTGACTGTATGTTTTTTGTAGGTATGTTTGTTACGCGATTATTCCGTAAAATATGAATCAATTTGCTCTCTTCTTGCGGCACATTATATTTTAAATATTTTATGGCTTGTTTCACTAACTACTATGTGTTATGTTATGTTTTCAATCTTAGCTTCCTTGTATTCGTGGGGCATATCGAGTATATGGCCGATATCATTTTTCCTGCCACGCACGCATTAGTGTTCTCAGTACTTCGAAATATTGTTGAGGGTACCGGTGTTGAAATATGGATGCGGCAATAAAAAAAGCAAATATCGCTCGGTTTGCCCGCGGGGACAAGCCGGTATGCGGATCACGTCCGGCCGACATCACACTGCGACTCATACGCTCACAGACACTTTGCCGATTCTAAACAGTTAGTGCTTACCGAACCCCCTTGAAGCCCCCTTTGAAGTATTTTAATTTGCGATCAGGCAGAAGCTTATCTAAAATGGAAGGTGTTTAGGGACCGACCGGTTTTGAACTATATCTAACTTATCTGATGTACATGAATACATTTAGTTTCTAATATTTAATTACAATCTCAATCGTGGTGTTCGAATTTATATATGTAACTACATAAAAAAGTTCGGTTTCGCTAATGTTGTTATGTCTGCTAGGTGTTTTATACAAAGGGTCAACGCAGTGCGATGTTGTAGTACTCTTGCAGTTGTTAGTTTTTGGTTGATAATGACTTTTTTCATCAAAACTAATTAAGCATGTACCCAAAAACTAGATAATATCTGTGAAAACTGTGTTAATTAATTTCCATCAATATAGGTAGTTTCGTTTAGATTTTTTTGGAAATGCTTGGAGGTCACCGGTATACGTAGGTACTGCATGAATCTGTATCTTGAAAGAGATCGCGAGGGAGACGTAGCAGACAAATTTCAATAAATCATAAAAAAAACACCTATACATACCACCAAGTCGATGAAACGAATTTGACACCCTAGAAACATCGGAACAGTATGAAAACTTGGTTAAGAGGCGGTCACTCTTATTACAAACTTAATTGGAAGACAGCAATTGAAAGTGAATTTAAATAGCATGATAATAACAAAAAATGGATAATGACAAGCAAACAACTGTAAGCTGCTACAAGAAAAATTTGAACATGGATCTGAAGATCTACATGGAGATCCCGAAGGGCATATAAGTCGAGTCATCTTAAGAGTCCGGCGGAGCGAATTTCTTTTACAAACGTAATTCCGAAATAAATCGTAATTCAAACGCAATTTAATCAAATTCTGTTATTACTCGGATTCGGATACCGTTAATCTAGGTTCCTACGTTACCATTTTGGCCAAAATACTTCACTGAAAATGTAAGCGAATGCAATTTTTGATAACTTTACCAAGTTTGGAACTATTTTTCGGTCTTTTATATCCAGTGAACTAGTAGTAGACGAAATCGTACCGTAGGAACCTAGATTAAAGGTATCCAAATCTGAATAATAACATAATTTGATAGAATATTGTCTGGATTAAGATTTATTTCGGAATTACGTTTTAGTGGGCAATTCAAGCTCCGCCGGACCCTTAAGTATGGAAGCAGTGGGATTCATATTACTTTTGCCTTCCGTATCTAGACCGGATTTATGATATGATAAGAGGCTTTATAAATACTCCTTTAAGTGTACTTTTTAAATGTGTTACCGTAAATAAATGAACACTGTGGTACTTCGATCACTCTTTAGTGTTCATATATGTTCTGTTTGGTTTTGGTCTTTTAAAAGAAAGTCTATATAAAATCTTGCTTAATTTCTTGCTTCATAAATTGAATTCGAATAGTATTCGTATTTAACGTATCATTATGATTATTATTAGAAAAGGTAGCATAGTAAGTATTAAAGTATATTAAGATAATTTGAAAAAGTTTTTGTATAATGTGGGTAGCGATGGTTTGCCAATTTCGACCAAATATTGTTTTAGCGCTGGCTACGTTTCTCCTCTAAGAGTAACAGAAATGAACCTCTCGTTCAAGAACTTGATATATAAGGGAGTATGTCAACTAGGGAGTAGCTAATCAGGTAGAAATGCTTCTGTACTTGGTTCCAAAGGCAATAGCTTTAGTCAATGGAACTGAATTGTCTTTATATCAATATACTAGGTATATATTCATCATAATATATGTATAGTATACAATAAATATCAATTTTCTTTACCATTGTCTCGTCAAACACACGCAACAACAAAAATTCGTAAAGGAGTAGGTACCTATCTTTGTAAGGGTCCAGTAGTATTAGGAGTGTTCATTCACACACTAACTTGCAAATGCGATTCACATTTGCAAGTAAGACTTGAAGTGAAGTGATAGAACGGAATTACAAAGTGGTTTCATATGCGTAAACCGTGGTGGTCACACGTTGTACGACCCCGACTTAGTTGAATGCTTGTTTGCAAACCTCGAACAGGTATCTGGGTCTATTGAGTTACGTACCCTATTTTCACTATCACTATCAGTTATTCATATCTACACCTTGCTTTATGAATGAGAATTGAAATAAAGTCCTAAAATAAACTTTCTTAATTTGGTGTTAAACACCGGTTTACAATTCTTACGGAATATTTTGATCTCGTGTATTAAAATCATAATGGAATGTTAATAACTGGTGGTGGGCGATTACGAATGTTTTGTATAATCGAATTACTTTCTATTACTAATGTTGATAATCGATTATGAAATTAGTAACTAATATATTTTTATAATCGAATGACGTTACTTATTAGTACTAGTAGAGTAAGTAGTAATATATGAATATGCTTAACGTTACAATATTTTTTCATCATAAAACGAATTACATGAGTTCTTCCATATTATGCTTATGTACTTATTTCATTATTTATTTGTGTACCTAAATCCAACACTCACCCTGATGATGATGTCAGATTATATCTTAGCTTTTAACGCTGTCGTAATAAGGTTCACGTAAAGTCTTAAACAGATTTTAGTTAGTCGCTTCTAATAACATTCACCATATTAGGGATATTATTTCATGTTTGAACATGATCGTTTTGTCAGTTAGTTTAATTCAACTTTCATATAATAAACTGGGTGGCTTAGAAAATATTAGAAATCAATACCATACTAAAACAGTGTCATGAAAAACTATAGATATAACTAACAAATTATGTAAAAGAAAAACTACTACGGTAATTGTAATTGTATGTAATTTATGTTATAGGTAGTATTTGCCACTGGATTGCGGTTCTGTATTAATATTTCAACCAATCACGATAAACCATTTTATGTTGTCATATTTCTAGAAGTAAAATCAATACGTAGGTTATATCTTTCGTATTCGAAGTACATCTAAAGTTATTACGATGAAAGCCTATGGATTTAAAGAGTACTGAAAGGGTTCAATAAAATTGTTCATTCGATCAGGTACAATAACATTATGAATATTTTAATACATTACAATATTACGAATTGGATAAATAAATAAATAAATCGTAGAACCCGATTGCGGTGCCACCTACCGGCTCAAATTATGAGTTTAAATCACCCTGAAATCCACTTAATCATACACAAAAAAAAAAAACAGAATCACAGCAGCAGCTCAAGAGACAATGCACACAACCCCATCTTCTGGCCTTACAAAAACAGCATACAACGCCATGTTCATTTGTGTCCGTGTTTTATTTCTATCATATCTGTCAATCCGTTCCCGATACAAAATTTAATATGAATAACATAAAGAAAATAAATTTTCTTCATAATGTTCTTTTTCGTGATTTTTTCGATGTTTTAATAGTTATTCTGCGATTTGTCTCCTCCCCGAGGAGTGTTGTAACAAACGCGATTTTGTTTATATACAAATTATAGATAGATTAGGGACTTCTTTACAAGTATAGGCCTCCTCCAATAATCAACACTTAGATCTGTCCTGGGCCACCGTTACCCCGTTTTATTTTCCAGGGGGGCCAGTTGTAAGTTACAACTTGGACAGGCCCCCCTGGAAACATTTTCTTTGTACATTTTGTATTATTCATTCGCGCATTATGGCCCTCCTATTATTTTTTTTTGTTTCTAGCAATGTAAAAGTGCATCAATAACATTGGTTTTTGTTCCTATTTTAGTATTTCTTTTTCCATCTTTAAGTTTCAGGAGTAGTAGGTATGCTCCTTTCCATGGCTTTCTGACATGATTTCGTTTTGTGTGTGTATTATAAATCCACGTTTGACTTCATGAGAAGCAAGTTAGGCGGCATGAGTCTAGGATTTTCTTTTTTAAGTTTGAGAGGGAAGTTTGCTTATAAAACTGAGATTATATCAGTACATAATTGTATTGTTTTTGTACTGCAAAATATAACTGATATCCATATTGTTTTATCTAAAATAACATTAACATTTTCAAGTTTGGTATAGCGGTTGAGCGATCGGCTTCTGCGCAACATGTTGTGGATTTGATCTCCACACGGAGCAAATATTTGTATGATCTACAGGTAGTTGTTCTGAGTCTAGGCGTTTGTGTATGTGAGAATTTGTGTTTTTAAACGTACCCACGATACAGGAGAAATACCTAGTATGGGGCAACGTTTTTTATTTATTATTATAAAAAAAGAATATTGACGTAAATAATATACATTGATTATTGAAACTTATTTAAATCCGTATATGACAGCCATTTTATTTGGTTGGATGCTTCTTCCTATTAATTGTTATTCCTGTTTAGATCAACCAAACAGTAAATTGTGGATGATTACAAGGGCACAGTATTACATTGAGCTTCCCCTGTCCCACTTCAATCTCGATAGCGTTTGAGAATGGCTCCAACCACTAATCACTAGGCGACTACCGTTTTCATCTCCTCTATACAGTCATCACCCTCATATAATCGCATAGTTGCTGAAAACGATCGAATTGTAATTACACTTCAAAATTGGAAATTAATAATAACGTAGATTTAATAATGTCGATAAAAGCCTTCCGGAGGTCAATCTCAGCAAAGCTAATAAAACTTGGTGGCGGTATGAACATCAGTTCCCGTTGGATTTTGTGTTCTGATTTTGTCGCTCTACAGAAAACCGTATCTAAATCGATCAAACCGTTTTAGAGGTAAATGGTAATATTATTTTGTGAATACAAACAATCTCTCACCTTAAACGCATACACCTCCGTTCTGTCATTAGTAATAATCAAGTAGTCAGTCCGATCGAGAAAATCAATTACTATAAACTATTAATTACTGACTATAACTTTTAATTAAAACTTCAGTCTAGATATGTCATAACTACGAGTAAATAGCGCGCTAGCGACTGACTAAAACATCAGGAATTAGTTCATATGCCTGGCCTTCACAATCAGTAAATTAATGCTCAATGGCGGTCAATTCTGAAATACTTAAGTGATGCCGATGTGACATGAAATAAGTTCTCGTCGGCTCAAACTTGTTCAAAGTGAGGGTTTAATTATAGTTCCGTTGAGTAATTACTCGTTTACCCACACGATGATGTGTAGGTACTCGTACTGGGGTTTCGGTATTAAACGCCAGAGGCAAAGTAGTGGAGTAGACGCATAGTTATTTAGACGCTTCATAATCTAGACAGTCCATGTTGTATATAAGGTACTAGAAACTGAATTTTAGAGCCATATATAGATATTACATCTTGATCCATCCTTTACACATTTATTTTAATAATTATAATATCAATGTTTATCGAAGTAAAATCAGTAATAGTTATACTTCTATATATATATTTTACTAGCTGTTGCCCGCAGTTTCACTCCCGTTCTCGATACAAAATGTATATGAAAAAAAAATCTACTTTATAGACTCCGTAAATGTTACATTAGAATAGCTCTAATATTTTGTCTCTTGTCGCAAACTTATAAAACATATTACATATAATATATATTACATATAATATATACCTTACATATTTCCATACAAACTTTCATCCCCATTCGCCAATAGCAAGCGCAAATATGACGACTCCGTATTATGTGAATTAAAAGATATGATAGCCGATTTGAAGACTTACCAACAAAATCAAGGTTCTAAGTTTGAACAGGAATTGAGAAAGATGTCACAGCAAAATAGTTAAATCGAAAAATCTATTCAACATATGTCGGATAAATATGATGAGATTCTATCTCAATTTCAGCAAACAAAGTCTGAGAATATTGCGTTAAAAAATAACATCAAAGTGCTGGAACAAAAAATGGAGTTACTTGAACGAAACTCAAAGGCATCTACCATAGAATTGAGAAATGTACCAGAATTACCATCAGAAAATAAAACAACATTAACCAACATCATTCAAAATGTTGCCGAAGTACTGAGTGTTAAGATGCTGGGCACCGACGTTAAGAATATATACAGGTCTCAAAAGTCAGCGGGCAAGCCCAATCCTATCACAGTGGAATTTTCATCGACCACACTTAAAGAAAATATAATAAAAGCCTCAAAAACCTTCAATAAAGACAAAAACAATGAAGTAAAACTGAACTCAGCACATTTGAAGATAGAGGGTGAGCCAAAGCCGATTTTTATTGCTGAGTCTCTAACCTTCCACGCTAGAAGGTTATATTATATGGCATGTGAAACTGTGAAACAAAATAGATATGCGGGTTGCTGGACTTCGTATGGAAAAGTGTACATCCGCTTGAAAGAAGGTGAGCCAGCGAAGTTGATCTCCCGAGAAGAAGATATAGCCAAGCTTAAATCACAATGACTAGTACTTCCCTTACACTTGCTTTATAATATGACAAACCTTGCTGTAGAATTTGATTGCTCATATTGCTCTGAAGCCGATTATTTAAATTATTTTGCTATCGCCAAAAAACATGTAAAAATGCTTATTTTCTCCCTGTATAACACTTACTACTTACTCAACAATAATATTCACTTACTCACCAAACATACACATATACCCACAAAATATACAATATTTTTTACAGCACTCACCCACTCATATACCTGCACATATACTTCGCCTTTATTCACAATATATATTTATGCGCAAGACACCTGCTTCACTATAGTATATTATACCTACCTTCTTATAAACCCTGTACCTTCACATTTATCACACAATAGCCTTAATTTAAAAATACTTTTCGAGATAAGATATTCATACTACATAATTAGTTCTAGGTTCACAAGGATCTTACTGGAGACACTTGATAAGCGGCCTCTTTGTAAAACATCAAAAATAATATTCGCTCAAACATTATCTTCACTGGTAATAACTTTGCTCAGCTTTCGATGACACCAATAATTTGATAAGGACCATTGACCAATTTGATATAACTACCCAAATAGCATGTGACCCTGAAGACTGCTCCACATACCTTAACGATCCTAAACATTACATAAAGATTCTCCAACAGAACATCCGCAGCTTGAACTGCAACTTCAACGAGCTATTTGTTCTATTTAAAAGGCTGGAGTTGTCCTGTGACATCATTATCCTCTCAGAATGTTGGCTATCGCGGGTTGTTAGCATACCTATAATGCAGGGATACACGTCTTACAAAACGAACGACTGCTATAACCAGAACGATGGTGTTGTCGTTTATGCAAACAGTAATTTTGAATGTACTGTTGAAGAACCTAGTCTATTGGAAGCTAATTGTCTGACAATTAAAATAAAATCGAATACAGTAATTATAGCCATTTACAGACCACCTAGCTTTAAATCCCTGGATACTTTTCTAACTTCTTTACACACGCTATTAGAGGGTCTCTCAACATTCAAAAATATCGTCTTGGTGGGTGACATTAATATCGACCTTATTGGAAACGGCCCTGAAACTTCAGCATATCTAGATATGCTAAGCTACCACGGACTTCTTCCTGCTATTGATGCCACCACCAGAGGCAAAGCATGCTTAGATCATGTAATATTAAAAAATAAATCAAGTGCGTTCACATTTCCTCTAGGGACCAGTATTACTGATCATGAATCAATATTATTCTGTTTGAAATCCAAAGTAACAAATAAATCTACAAAATTAAAAATACTACATAAAATCGACATGGACAAAATAAAATCTGAATGTAGTCATCAAACGTTCAACGAAGTCTACCAGGAAACAAACCTAAATAATGCTACGAACAAATTCATTCATATTATTCAACAGTTAATCTCAAAAAATACACTGAAACGATTAATTCCCAGAAGTAAATTCATAATCAAACCCTGGATAACTATAGGTGTGCTACGTTGTATTCGTACCAGAGACAGGATGCACAAAAAATTAAAAACTAATATAAATGATGTCATCTTAAAAATATCATACGTACGATATCGAAACTTCTGTAATAACTTATTAAAAAAACTTAAAAGGCAATACGAAAGGGATCAACTAGTTATGTCAAGGAACAACTCGAAAAAGCTATGGTCAACTATCAAAACAATCACCAATAATAATAATAAAAAAACACTACCATTACAACTACTGACAACTGAAAATACCCCTAAGGATGCGATAAATAAATGTAACGAATATTTCTCTAGTATTGGTAAACAACTTTCAGATAGAATTCCAACTCATATTCCTGACTTTAAGAAGACTGCTATACCTCCAGTCAATTCGTTTGTTTTATTACCTACTGATGTTGACGAAGTTAAAAGATGTATTCTACAACTAAAAAGTGATTGTGCTCCTGGATGGGATGAAATTAGTGCTGAGGTCTTAAAACTTCTCTCTGCAACCATAACTCCCGTCTTAACAAATTTAATTAATCGTTGTTTTCTTTCTGGAGTATTTCCGACGGCCCTGAAAAAAGCACTAGTGCTACCAATACATAAGGCGGGAGACAGAAGCAGCGTCAGTAATTATAGGCCCATTGCTATATTGTCAACACTATCTAAGTTATTTGAACGCCTTATCAACAAGAGACTCACTAAATACCTTGAACAGTACCGTTTACTTTCCAACGCACAATATGGTTTTAGATCAGGGCGCTCAACTAATGATGCAGTACTTGACTTGGTCAACTTCGTAGTGAATAAATTGGACACTAAAAATAAGTGTTTAACAATATTTCTAGACCTCGCGAAGGCCTTTGACGCTGTTTCTGTTCCTCGCCTTGTGCAAAAACTTGAAGACCTGGGCATCAGAGGTATCCCACTGGCATTATTAAAGGATTACCTAAATAATAGAACACAATGCGTAAAAATTAGTAATCACATAAGTGAAGAACTGCCGGTTGAATTCGGAGTGCCACAGGGCAGTATTTTGGGACCCAGCCTGTTTCTCTGCTACATAAATGAGCTTTGTAACCTCAACATTAAAAACTGTCGCATCTCTGCTTACGCAGATGACACCGCGTTAACCTTTTTTGCACATACTACTGATGAACTTTTTCATATTGCTCAAAATGGATTTAATACAGTATGTCACTGGCTGTCTTCTAATCTCCTAACCTTAAATGAAACTAAAACAAATTACCTACTTTTTTCAATCCAGAATCGACTGCAAGCAATAAATTCCTCACGCGCTATTTTTGCTCATAGATGTAATTTTCCCCCTATGCCCAACTGTAAGTGCCCCAATATTAGTCCCACTAAATGTATCAAATACCTAGGAATCGAAATCGATGCTAATTTGACCTTTGAAAACCATATAAAATCGCTATCCCAAAGAATACGCAAACTTACATACATTTTTAAGGACCTTCGTGATGTAGCAGAGAAACAGACATTGAAGATGGTTTATGAGGCCTTGGTACAATCTATCTTATCCTATTGCATCACCACATGGGGTGGAGCTTGTAAATCAAAATTGATAACCCTCGAAAGAGCTCAGAGGATGATACTAAAAGTGAGTCATTCGAAATCTCGATTATACCCCACTTCAAAACTTTATGAAGAAACCCGAGTGTTAACTGTACGCCAACTTTACATAATGCTAACCGTACTCCTCAAACATAATAATATTCCTGAAGCAAGAAAAAATCGCATAGCCCATACCAGAAGGAATTTCGCAGTCTGTGAGCCTACTATCGTTAACACTGCTTTCGCTCAAAGATTCTTTCTATACCGAGGAGACATGCTCTATAATAAGATAAATAAAATACTCACCATGGCGAATTCCCTAAAAATTGAGTGTAAAAAGAAACTTAAGGAATGGCTACTAGACTTGGACTATACTGATACTGAAAAAATCATAGAAGTCGTAACTTAGCAGGAAACATAATATACAAACTGTCACGCGCACCCACACGCACGCACACACGCACACACACACACACACACACACACACACACACACACACACACACACACACACGCACACGCACACGCAAACACACACATACACATACAAACACAAAACACACAACGCACACACATACAAATCAGACACGCAATGATTAATTACCTGACAATTTTTGACATTAGAGTTTTGGGGGGCCTGGAGTGCTAAAATACAGGCCTAGGCTTAGTTTAGACTCCAGATCTCCCACAAATTACAGATCAAACTTGTCATGTTTTCTTAATGTTCAAAATAAGTACCTACTAGACCTACCAATTGTAAAATTTTCTCAATTTTGTATCCCTAATATTGTAATTTGTGGAGATGAAATAAACGCATTTTTATTATTATTATTATTTATTTATTCCCTATTGTTATTTTACACCCTTGAAGGTAAAACTCTTACAAACTTTGAATGTCATAGATTGACATTTATATCGAATCAACAGCCTAAAAAATTAGTTTCAAGCTTCTAGCTCTAAAAATGACGATACTTCCATACAACTTTTCATCCCCCCCCCTTTCAACCCCTTACAATCCCTTTTTCGCATTAAAAAGTAGCCTATATCCTTTCTCAGGCTCTAGACTATATGATGTGTACTAAATTTCATTTAAATCGGTTCAGCAGTTTTGGCGTGAAAGCACGACAGACAGATAGAGTTACTTTCGCATTTATAATATTAGTGAGGATTGTTTTTTGCCACATTCATACCGTCACGCCTGTTTGTAAGGTTAGGCGGAGGTGGGTCTTACAAACATTCAACAAAGTTTTCGTTCACTTGGAAAACTTCCGATATTTTATGGTTCAGATAAAACATAAAAAAAGTTTTTAATAATATTCTATTTTAGGTATTTTTAAATACCAAAAAAATTAATATTAATTTGTATTTTTGACTATAAAAAGTCAAACAATGATAAAAATCTATATACCTATATCTAAAACAGTCGGGTTTGTTACAACACATAACTCAACAACGGCTAGGCCGATTTTTATGATCTTTGTTTCGTTGGATTTGTCTCCTCCCGAATAGCAGAATATTAAAACATCGAAAAATTCACGAAAAAGAACTATATGAAGAAGTCTTATTTTCTCGTCATACATTTTGTATCGGGAACGGATTGACAGATTTGACAGAAATAAAACATGGACGCAAATGAACATGGTGTTGTTTTCTGTGAGGTTTTCTATTTCGGTAAAGCCGGTAGATGGCGTTCTGTGCATTGTCCGAACTCCTTATAAGCTGCTGGTGTTATTTTGATTATTTTTTTATGTATGTTTAAATGAGTCACTGGGTGGTTTGATTCACAATTTGAGCCGGTGCCACCTCCGCAATCGGGTTCTAAGTTTTTTTTTATATACAGGGCAAGACTAGGTATCTTGAAGATCAAGTGATCCAATAACTTGCGGTAGCCTGTCCCGTTTTTAAATGAAGGTTTCTCTGATCTCTGATAGGGTATGTGGGCGTGGCGAAAATTCCAAACAGTTCGCATAACCACGTACCCATATGTGCTCGATAGTTTAAGTCAGGCGAGTCGGGTGGCCAATCTAATCGTGATATGTATATTCTCGGAGTGCGGTGTTCGCCCATTCACCTGGATGTGCAGGCGCATTATCATCGACAGTGTCAGTTATTGGTTCTAAACGGTCTAACAATTCCGACGATTTTTGGCAGTTTTGTACAAATTTGTCGTCATGACCTTCGTAGAATCAAAGGCGTTCTCAATCAAACTATAAACATTATTGCACCCCAAAACGATACTGATTTGCCACCTCGCTGAACACAACGCATCCAGTAGCAGTTCTGTCTTTCCGAGGCTCCAGGCTTTCTTGGACAGACACGTCGATTATGTGGGGTGAGTGCAAATCCGGGCTTAGTCAACGATATTCCCACATGTCTTCGCCCTCATCTTCTTCACTTTGACCCTGCGTCGCTCATTGTTATCTGCGTTGTCGTCTTTGCCGTGTATTCAGTAGCGCTCTTCAGGACCTCAGTGTAAGCGCTAATTTCACGTCTGATAGCAGTTTGCAGGGGTCAACAGAATAATATGTACGTGGGAAGTCTTAATTGACATAGAGGAGCCGGCACAACATTGTGATTGCAATATTTGAAACAAAAAGTTGTTGCAATTATTAAAGCAATTTATAAGTAACAATAGTTGTTTACTTGATGTCTTAAAAATCTAAATTTTTGTCCATTATGTACCTACTTGTACAATTTAAAATCAAACATATATTTCATTGGGCGCTTACATTTCAAGTTAACCTTAACTTTTGACTTCAACAAATAAAAGGTGAAAAGATTAATTTCATGAGTACTCAACAATAGATTTCTTACAGCACACTACGTATTGTGAAAAGGTGGCAGCATTGTGACACGCCACCAGCCTGCTTCGGTTTTATATCGTGGGGACCCGTGCCGTAAACATTCTTGCTGACCTAAATAACTATGCCCGGCTATGGCACTACTTTCCCAATAACTATGCATTGCACCCGGCATTCCTTTCCGCACCATTAGACGAATTTCCAATGGAAACTGCCCCTCGATCGCGTGTTTGACGTTACTCCAATAAACAAATCCAATATTAGCTTCGCAGTGTCGTAACAGCATAGAGCTTATTGAAATTTCAAGTACACGTTTTTAGAGTCTTAAATATTTATTTTTTATTGTTTGGCATGGTTAAATTTGTTGTTTGTATGTATTCTGTTACTCTATAGTTTATACATAAATACATGTCTTTTTTATCCACGAGTATTATACGGGTATTTACTAATACTCAGTAAAGAAGAAGGTGAAATTACACCCGAAAACATTTATGAATCCTGGGTGCCGCAGCAACTATCACCATATATTTGTGGTAATAATTTTGTACGTAAAATAATTTTTGTCACCCTGCTATTTGTTAGTGCTGATATTCAGTATTTATATTTTTTTTTATGTGATAGGAGGGCAAACGAGCAGACGGATCACCTGATGGTAAGCGATTACCGCCGCCCATGGACACCCGCAACACCAGATGCGTCACAAGTGCGTTGCCGACCATTTAAAAGAGGATTGGGCCTCCGGTAACCTCACTCACTCGGCGAAACACAACGTAAGTGTTGTTTAACGCCGGTTTTCTGTGAGGCCGTGGTATCACTCCGGTCGAGCCGGCCCATTCATGCCGAAGCATGGCTCTCCCACGTGAAAGATATTATATTAGTTAATCATCTATAAATTATTAAATAACACAACATAACATACCATCACGTCTGTATTCCCCGAATGGTTAGGCAGAGGCATACTTAATATACACCCACAGTTCGCCGGTGTGTTTAGGTCCCATGTTATAGGGGGCGAGCCTATAGCCATTCACCGGGCACAAATCCAGACTCCGAGCTGCTACTGAGAATTTCATAGAAAAACCCAATAACACTTTGCTAGACCTGGGTATCGAACCCAGGACCTCTAGTGTAGCGGTCTCGCTTGGGACCACTAGACTAATGAGGAATGAAATTATTAAATAATCACTTATAAAAAATTTTACTCAAAAATATACAATGTAATAGGAGCTTTGCTAATTTACTGATTATATATATACATACTCGTAAGTATAATTATTATTGAGGATTGAGTTTCTATTAAAGAGGTTCCAGCACATCGCGTAACAGTGATACCATCACGTCTGTATTCCCCGAATGGTTAGGCAGAGGCGTACTTAATATACACCCACAGTTCGCCGGTATGTTTAGGTCCCATGTTATAGGGGGGCGAGCCTATAGCCATTAACCGGGCACAAATCCAGACTCCGAGCTGCTACTGAGAATTTCATAGAAAAACTCAATAACACTGTTCGACCTGGGGATCGAACCCAGGACCTCTAGAGTAGCAATCGCGCTTGGGACTTAGACTAATGAGGCAGTGTAAATTTAACATTAGAATAGAACCTCAATATCTCTCCAAATTCGTAAATATAAATTCCAATCGATATAAAGTATTCATTTCTTCACAGTTTATTAGGATTTCTACTAATTAGGTTTGAATTTAGACCATTAACGACTCGGTTAGTTTGACTAAGTCCCGATAAGTTTTTAAATATCTACATTTAATTAATTCTTCAAAAAAGTTCTTAAATAAGATTTAATTACATTTGACACTTTTAAAAGTTTTGATAGGTCACTGCACACGAAGGCAACTAACAAAAACCAAATAATGTTGACAAAACAAAACAATCTACCAAATAATGTCGACAAAAGAAAAAAATTGGCTTTGCAACTGGTAGTTTACATGATAACTAGTAATGTAATCCTGAAGATCTTAACAAATACACCTATTTCCGCCATTATCATCAATATCATCATTAAAAACTAGATAACCTAACTAACACGTAAGAGGAAAACAATTTTTCTTCAGGGATTTCAAATTGAGTTCCCATTCTCTTTTTTAGAGTTTATTCACGAAGCCTCGTTTAAAACTGCGAGGCGAAGATAAAAAGAGGCGGGACTGCTTCAGGCCGGCTTACTACAGTGTCATTGGGGTTATTATCTTGTGCGTGTAAGTGAGATGGAGCTTTAAAACATGAATAGCGTCATCTCTTTCTTACAACGGAACAATGATAGCTCTAACACTTCATAGTACGATCCCTGATCAAAACACGTCTGAGACTAATGACAACGACGCGAATTTTTATGGCAGTTTCCGTTCTTCAGGGACTACTATTTGTTCACAGATATCCGTTGAATTTTCACTGTAAAAGCCGCTATAAAAAGTTTAAACGTCCAAACTGCGTCAAAGCGATTTTATGTGTTTTTCTTTTCCCTTTTATAATGTTATTAAAATACGAAGAAAACGTTACCGCTGCTTAGGTGCTAGGTATTGTGAGTTTAAATAGCTTCAATTTAATTGTGTTTTAGCATAATACGTAATTACCTGATAATACCACGCATAGAGCACTAAGCGTGGCAATTGAATGTCATGTTATTCTTATTATTTAAAACAGGACAAACAGGGCATAAGATTTTTACAACACTGCCTATATTTCAATATATTTTGTGAATGTTAAGTTTTTATGTAGACTTGATCCATTATTCTTTATCGTTGCAATATTCATGGTTGACTAAAATCAATCGCAGAAATGTGAAAACATCCGCAAATTGTAAAATAAATTGCCATTATCGATATATTTTTATTGCCGCATCCCGCGGGTCGTCTGTTGCAACCTAGAAAACATTATACTAAAAACATTGATTCGGCAGCCTATGTAGATATTATCAGGCGGCTGAAATGGAATGGTGTAAATTTTCATCATATTGTTGCACGGTTAGCAAATGAGGGAGAAAGTATCGCAGTTTTAATTTTCTTCAATCAAGGTTATACTTTGGGCATTTATAATGTATGAAACAACCTTTGCGAGTTTTCGTCTATATGTTGCCGCTGTGATTCTTGTGTTCACGGATTTGTCACAAGACGACGTGTGTCCCCAGTGTAGTTTTCTGGCTTAATGTCGGTCACCGCACTGTAGTGTTAACGTTTGTAGGCCTTGTACAACACGAAAAGAGTATTTTTGAGATATTATCTCATAGTATTCTTTTATTATGTAGTGAAAGTGTGTGGTGAATTTAATAATAGAGTCAGAACTATATTCTTAAATTCACCCAAAATACCTCAAATCGATATAATGTGGATAAATAGAGATTTTTAAACATACTCGTATTTGTCATGTTCTTATTTCTTCAGTTTAATAATTTATATACCTCAAGTTTACTTTTAGACTAAAGTATCAGTATGCATGTTTAGTTGTAATATATATATATATATAACAAGATAATGCAAGTTTACATTTTTATTGTACCGTAATAATTCACCCTACTGCTTCGGAGCACGACTTTAAGCAGTCCTTTAGCCAAGCTATAAAATCAGCATAATATTTTGTAATTTTAGGTGCGGTGAATCTGGCAAGTTGCCCGATTCAATTTAATCTTTGTACTGCGCGTTCCGTTGTGGTCACTTCTCCCGGAGCCCGCTGCCCCGCTCAATGCTCACAACTCCCCGATCTACTCATGAAATTAAATCCTTATCGTGTGCACTCTGCTGAACATCTTCCAACTTTACATCACCATTAATCTCAATCATCTCGAACGCACTTTGGTCTTTGGTATTCATTTCATACACGCAAATAATTCTATTTGTACATTACACTGTTTTAGAATGTTGTCAAAATAAGTATTTTACATGTTTAGTTTATTTAATACTAGCTTCTGCCCGCGACTTCGTCTGCGTAGACTTCAGAATAAAAAGCGATCAGTCTATGCGCTATTCCCGATTATAATCTATCTCTGTACTAAATTTCATCGAGATCCGTGTCAAATAAAGTGTCAAAGGGATCTACATAGTAACCTAAAAACAGCGCACGTCAAATAATGACTTTTATAGGCAAATGTTTGATAACTTGGGTTACATTATTAATTTTTAGTAGGGATATCTAATTAAAAAAAGACAGTTAATGTTTCTCGTTGATAATGTACCTTCTATTGGTAAAATAATTTTTAATATCGGTTTAGTGGTTTAGGCGTGAAAGCGTATCAAACAAATAAACTCACTTTCGCATTTATAGTAGTTAGGATGTTGCTCGATTAGCGCGGCGTTTTGCCACTGTTAACTATAGTGACATACGTCATTAATACATTTATGTATTAGATTAATAGCCTTAATTAATGTCTAACAGTGTTTGGAGAACAAAACTTGTATGTGTAATATAACCGTGCCACGACCCAAATGAAGGGGGCGCAGTAATTTGCTACAGAAACTTGCGAGCGCAATCCCAATTTTCTCATAGTAAGTACGCGATAATTTGACAACTTCAAAGTATCATTTAGACACTCGTGTCATGTAACACATGGTGCTAGTGGTAAATAAATCAGAACTCGCCTAAAACCTTGAGTGACTCGCTCGTTAAGGCTTGCCGTACACAAGTGTGGGGGAACTTAGTCAGCTGAGCTAACTTCAGCTATTAGTTTTCAGTAGCATGCAACACATAATAAACAGGCCAGAGTATTGCCTTTTCCTTAATTTATGAATAGGTTAGGGATATTCACCACAATCACAAGCGAGGTAACTATTGAAAAATATAGTTTTGATAATGTGTCAAATTTGTTCGTCTGCGTGAATGGGACCATATTATCCAGGTTTGACTTATTCCTACGGTGAAAACTACGATGCCTCTCCGCATAAAAAAGACGTGTGGCACTCGGGGACTGCCGCGGTAAAGCTATTGCATAGCGTTTTTATCAACTTATGTAATACAACCAATGCCACTAAAAGGCGGGTTGCTGAACTAAAGAGACAAGCGTGTTTCTCTTTAGTTCAGCAACCCGCCTTTAGGTGGCATTGGTTTTTATCAACTTATGTAATACAACCAATGTCACCTAAAGGCGGGTTGCTGAACTAAAGAGACAAGCGTGTTAGGTTTTTTTCGTAACGGAATTTCTGGATTCGGTCCCCACGCTCAAGGCCCGCGATAGAAGCTATGCAATAGCTTAAAAGAATTATCCGTAAATCCATATACACTTTCTCTCTTTTTTAGAACTGGCAGACAATCAACTTTAGTGTCAGTTTGTCATTTATAAAATCAATGGTGTTAATAAAACCAGTGATGTACGTTCAGACGTTACTTTCTTTGAGATTTTATATCCATTATTACATAGATAAATATTGCAGTTGTATTTGTTTTCATATTTAACAATGTTTACATGTTTACTTTGTTGTTGACTGCCTCATTAGTCTAGTGGTCCTAAGCGCGACTGCTACGCTAGAGGTTCTGGTTTCGGTCCCCAGGTTGAGCAAAGTGTTATTGGGTTTTCTATGAAATTCTCAGTAGCAGCTCGGAGTCCGGATTTGTGCCCGGTTAATGGCAATAGATTCGCCTCCTATTACGCGGGATCTAAACATACCGGCGATCTGTGTGGTGTACATTAGTACGCCTCTGCCTTACCCTTCGGGGAATACAGGCGTGATAGTATGTTACATGTTTACAAATCTGTAGGTGTGCCTTTGTGATATGATATGCTAACATTGGTTATCTAAGTCACCACTGTCTAATAACATAATAGAATACTGTGATTGTGTTTACCACATAATGTATTTATTTGATTAATTAGTTGCTTAGCATCGTCGTGACAAACATTCAATTCGCACAAGGTGCGTGCTTAAGAATGTGTTTTATATTTTTGATATCTGTCAGTAATTTCAATTTAAACTGTATTAATCCAGCTTTAAAATTTAGCAGTATAGTATGAAACAGAAACTGGGCTGATTACAATATAATTGTTTAGTACATAAGTTGGAATAAGACTCTACACACCCAAAATTAGGCAGAGTACATCCCTGGACAATACAGGCATGGTGGTATGACATGACCCCTCAGAAGAATAAGCAGGTAAAAACACTTAATTTAATTTAATGTCATCTATAGACTCAGATAACGAACAGTTCCAACATATTCTTATTGATAACCTAAAACCATTTTAATACGCATGTCGACATCAATAGTACTGTTTAATCCTTTCTTTTATGTTTGAAGTATCTAGTTTCTTCTCATGTACGCCAGACTAGTGTGCTGCTCTTATGCTTACTGATTTCGGAACTTTCTTTTTCTCGATTCGAATCCTTCGAATAATTAATTTTCTATACGCAATCCTTTGATTGGCACAATACTCGTATATCATTTATATTCTACTAATATGATAATTTATGATTTGTATGTGCCGATGTTTTCTACTCAATCATACAAAACTGGCAGATAGTTTATACCTGGAAAAATACATAGGAATTTTAGAACGTCATGATTTTTAAGCTATTTCATAGCTTCTATCGCGGGCCTTGAGCGTGGGGACCGAATCCAGAAATTCCGTAACGAAAAAAACCTAACACGCTTGTCTTTTTAGTTCAGCAACCCGCCTTTAGGTGGCATTGGTTGTATTACATAAGTTGATAAAAACCAATGCCACCTAAAGGCGGGTTGCTGAACTAAAGAGATACATGCTTGTCTCTTTAGTTCAGCAACCCGCCTTTAGGTGGCATTGGTTGTATTACATAAGTTGATAAAAAAACGCTATGCAATAGCTTTACCGCGGCAGTCCCCGAGTGCCACACGTCTTTTTTTTTCTTATATTGGTTTACGTTCAAGTTCCTTCATGCTCACACTAGAAAAAACCAAATCAGTCACTAAGAACAAAGTGATTATGGAATAAGCAGCTTAATTTAATATTTGATTTTACGGATTCACTCATTGTACTCATTTGGTCCATTTGAAACCATTACTGTAAATTGCAATGACACATTTGCTATTTATCACGAATTAAAATCTTTTGAATGGAATGTATGTCGCATTATAATTCTGCGATTAAAAGATTAATGTTTTGTATAAGTTAACAGACAGTGCATAAAAATGCGACTGGTGTCATTTTTTGTTATTTATTTATTTATTTATATATGGCATTCCAACAAGTTCACAAATGCATATACAAGGTTAGTTTTAGTATAGGCGAAAGCCGAAACACGTGTCTAGTATTTTTATGTAAAGAATCTATGTACAAAATTTCAAAAATATATCAAGAAAAATCATAAAGTTACAGGCGTGTTACGTTACCTGGTTATCCGTACAAAAACATACACACCACGCGGCGCCCCCGCGCAGGCCGCTCGGCGTCGGCTTGCGCTCATTGATAATAATTTGGCAGTAGGTACCTAACCGTAGGTACGGCGATTGTATTGTATGTAATTAACTGGTGATAACATTTTCCATCACACTTGCAGGCTTTGGACTGTCGTAATGGTCAAGTGTAGGTAGATATTATTATGTAGGTACCTACATTATACGTAAATGCAGCCGTAAGTGATAAAATGTAGTCAATGCGATTTGTTGCACCTTATGCCAACCACTTAAAAAAGTTCAATCTGGATGAAAAGTGTTAAAAATCGCATTACTTAACCACAGCCGGCGGTGGGTAGGTACCTACTAATAATAACTTTCCACAATTAACCATCTTGGCGTGTTTAAAAATGTTAATCATAGCTATTTACAATAATTGACTGAATCACTATTCACAATGTAAGCTGTCGAAGGCCGAAAGGTACCGCACTCCCTTGATCTTTGTGTAGCGGCCAGCATTGTATTCCACGATACTCTGATACCGAATTGCTCCTCGTACCGCCGCACTGCCAGGGATACGTTATCACCACAAACCGCTAGTGTAGGTACCATTTCTGTATACTGGAAGTTTGTGTATGAGAAACTCATGGTACTACTTACGATACTTTCACAAATAAACGATTTGATTTAACTTTTCGCATACGATATTTACAGAATCAATCAAAACACAACTAACACCTACGGCGCCGGCGCCGGCCGCGCGCTCGCGATCGCGTTACGTTGCTGCACGGGAGCGTGACACGCGCGCATCAACCTGTAGCTTCCGGGCAACTAAATGACCGACTGAAGGGGTTGTTTTACCCCCCCGCCCCGCTGTGCGCTCGCGCCTAGTGCCGCTATGACCTGCCGTGACCGTGTTGTGCGCATATGATCGCTAATAGGTACTTAGTGTCGCTCGGTGTCCAACTTGTAGCCTTTTTAAAATATTTTTTGGTCAAAATATAACATGGTGTAAAAATTATTGGAATCGATTCAGTTACTTATTCTGAACAAACTATATTCAGGTTTCGCCTATACTAAAACTAACCTTGTATAGATCAACACAATCATAGTAATTTCGTTATTAAAGTTAGCTTGTCATTTATAGGTGTGAGACAGCTTTTACAGATTGGGCAGTAATAATAAATACAATAATACTAAATAACTAAATGTGTTACATAGAATTAAGTTTAAATTTTACAAATTAAAAATATAAAATATTTGTTACCGACTTATTGCTTGATTATATTAATTATTATATTAATTATAATAATTATTATTATTTTTTCTTTTTTTTTTCTCCGGTTGACCGGGGTGACTGACATCACGGGCCAAAGCCAAGTGTACGTCAGTGGTTTAAACTGTAGAGAAGAAAGATTTAAGAAAGTTGATGAAATATAAGTGTTTTGCTGTGAATGTGTTATGTGTTTGTGTTGTCGGGTTCACACTGCAAGAACTTTCTTACCAGTCTGCACGTGTTCAGTATAGCTGCTTTCTGGAGTAGGTAGTAAGTGTTTGTTATTATTATTATTATTGTGATCATTTGAATATCTCTGAATCAAATTCTGCGTATTGGTAAGTAAGTAGTATTCATACTGTCTTAGATAAAGATGTATCTTCTATAGGTATATCTTATATTGTTATGAAACTATAACACTTATCGTTCCTTTATTCTTTGAGTAAAATAAAACAGTAAAGTGTAAAATCAGGGGTCGAAGTTCACATGTTTTTTGTGAATCTTCACTGTGCACGACGTAGTAGATTGTAAGTATATATTCTTTAACCCAAAATTAATGTATGCGCATAATTTTGAACAGGTATCTACTTAACACTTTATTAAAGAACCATTTTCACTAGCGCCTTCCTCACTGACATTATTCATCCGAAGCTTTTACCGTGACATTATTTTGTTGAAGACCTCCATAGATAGGTGAAAACGATCAGGAATGTATTATATTTACCCATATTGTATATTTGCTTTTTATCTGAATAAAATCAAATTGAACTTCTAAATCATTTTAGGAGAATAGCATCGGTACTTTTTTATTTTTTTATTCGTGATAGGCTTACGCTCGACCGCCAGTTCGCTTGATGTTAAGCGATACTGCGGTCTACGATGGAGCGCGCTTGCCTAGAAGAAACCGATTCACTGTGATTTAAAAACACCCAGATTATATCTATCACTCGTACTGAATTCTCGTTTTACTTCTAAAATGGTAATGGTATTCTACAAACGGTTGTTCTAGAAATTCACTAGAATTGTTTTGATCACCCTCGTGTGACGGGGCGAAATAAAAACAGAGGAAGGTCTTGCATTCAAATGAGAGCCGTGTATCAAGGAGGACAATCACAAAATACAAACTTCATTTTCCTGACCTCATCAAACAGAACTGGCACTCAAGATCCTTTTATTTCTTTTGGTTTCTGATTGGATAAAAAGATCTAGCTTTTAAAACCTCCAGTATCTACCACAAAGCTCCTCAGAAGGTAATTTTTATCACACGTTACACGGATAATTTTTGCGTATATTAGGAGACGAACTGAGTAATGTAAGAGTATACGAAAGATTGTTATTAAAGAGATGCTAGTTTCTTTGGAGAGCAAACGTAAATTAATTAGCTAAAACTGCATTAGTTAAAATTATTGTTGAATTTTGTTGCAGGCGGCATGTAACCGGTCTTTGTGGAAGTCCATGGGGGAGGTCTTTGTTCAGCAGTGGACCTCTTTTGGCTGATATGGTGGTGATGATAATAATTGAATTAAACTTTCAAGATAACATAACCAGCAATACTCGCGAGAGTAAAGAAACCATTTCTTAGTTATAACGAGTATTGACAGTTCGCGAAGATGTTTAGCACCAACTTCTGAAACTTTTAGAAGTCTAGTAAAGAGAGAGTGGTTTGTTACGAAATATTCGATTATTGCACTCAAAAACTTTGAGTATACTTAGTTTTTATGAGTACGAGTATATACTTGGTTTGTTCGACTTGCCGGATTCTTATTGCTAATTATACTGCGTTACACGATTTTGGTACCCAAAAACTGATTGTTAATAACGTTTTCTATTAGTTTTTTTTTATTTGGGAATATAAACAGTAACACAGTAGCACATTACATAATATTTGATAGTGATATTGACATAACTAAGTAAATGTGTAACGAACAACATTTTCCACAGAATATAAATCTAGAAATATGTTTTGCTGACATGCGATTTTCTATTTAATATCATATTTTGCAAATTTGATAAATTTGCAAAATGCAATTTGAATATTTAATAGTAGTTGCCTACAAACTACAAAATATTTCATTTTATAAAACAAAATTTGCAAAATATGTTACAGAAACGATAATATTAAAAGTATACAAATTAACTCTTAGTTACAAGTGATCATAATTTAAGTTATTAAAATGTAAATAGAATAAGTACAATAAAAATATATATTGAATATCCATACACCTGTAGCTAAAAGTATACAACATAACGGTTACAACAACGGCAACAAACAAATTGCTGCATAGAAGTTGCAAATTGAGTTTAACATTATCGTTATAAACACAAGAAAATACGATAAATGCCAGACCACTAACAAAAGAGAAGAAGAAATTAGAAGACTAGCTTTTTGCCCGCGACTTTGTCCGCGTGGAATAGTTACTTTGTTCCATTTGAATTTTCATCCCCTATTTTATCCCCTTAGGGGTAGAATTTATCAAAATCCTTTCTTAGGGGATGCCTACGTCATAGTACCTATAGGCATGCAAAGTCTCAGCCCGATCGGTTTAAAATTGACAAAGTTTCATACAAACTTTCATCCCCTATTTTATTCCCTTGGGGGTAGAATTTATCAAAATCCTTTCTTAGCAAATGCCTACGTCATAACATCTACCTGCATGCCAAATTTCAGCCCGATCCCTCCAGTGGTTTGGGCTGTGCGTTGATAGATCACTATGTCAGTCAGTCAGTCACCTTTGAGTTTTATATATATTTATATATGTCTTTTGTTTCATCACGTCTTGTTTTTAAGGAAGACGCCGATAAATTTTTACCTACCTATGTTGCTTTGATTTGCAAGGTGTATTTACATATGGGACAATACTAATAAACCCTATTTTTGATTAAAAACATGGTCATTGGACGTCAAATATAAAATATTTGCCCTTAATTCACCCGAAGACGTCATTTTACCATCGTATGGGAGGTAAAATGAAACTCAGTTTAATGAAGAACGTTGTTAAAGCAATGCTTATAAATGGCAAGGATATTTTAATTAATAAACAATTTAAAGTCTATGTTTTTTCAAGATTAATGAAGAAGATATAAGAAAGGATTTTTACCTATTGGTCCTCAAATACGCATATGAATGGAATACCCAATATTCGATCAAAAGACTTTTTATGTTTTTTTTTTTTTTGTGTGTACTATTAATAATAAGTTTTGCTGTCAATTTTATTCCAGTTAATAATATTGATTAAATAAAGTAATGTGTATACTAGACGTCAACTTTTAATTTTTTTACATAACTAACGGGCCCGGCCAACATTGTCTTGCCCTGTATCGTCATCTTCCTGCCCTTGTCCCAATTTATTTGTGGTCGGCGCAGAATGTCCTCGTCTTCCATTCATCCCTATCAATGGTCACCTCCATTATACACTCCCTATACCATGTCTTGCGGTGGCACCTACCGGGTCAAATTACGAATTTTTTTTTTATACTACTAAGGTGGCAAACAAACGCCTGATGGTAAGCGGTTACCATAGCCTATAGACGCTTGCAACACCAAGGGTATCACGTTGCCGACCCTTTAAATTAAGGAATAATAGTGGTAGGCGGTATAGGAGACATGTGGCCATGCATGACAGCGGCGTTAAAAAACACCACCGGTCCCCCACACTGCCAACACAACGCGTCCTCGCGGAGCTGTTGTGACCTTGCTAACCGTTAGGAACACAACATAGCATGGAGCTGTGTTATTTGGCTAAGATTTTCTGCAAGGTGGAGGTAGTTCCCCAGTCGAACACCTCCAATTGTGAGTGGAATTATTAGATTCCATTATACCCTACCCCTCTTAAAAACATCCAGGGACCCATTTATATGTACATACACAAAAAAAACACACCAGCAGCTTATGAGGAGTTCGGATAATGCACCGAACGCTATCTACAGGCCTTACCGAAATAAGAAACCTCACAGAAAACAGCGCCATCTTCATTTGTGTCAGAGTTTTATTTCTGTCAAATCTGTCAATCCGTTCCCGATACAAAATGTATGATGAGAAAATAAATTTTCTTCATAATGTTCTCTTTCGGGAATTTTTTCATGTTTTAATAGTTATTCTGTTATTTGGAGAAGAGACAAATCCAACAAACCAAAGATCATAAAAATCAGTCAAGCCGTTCTCGGGTTATAAAGGTTGTAACTAACCCGACTGTTTTATATTAAACTAGCGGGCCCGGCAAACGTTGTCTTGCCCTGTATCATCATCTTTATTTATTTGTGGTCGTCGCAGCATGTGCTTTTCTTCCATTCATCCCTATCAGCTGTCACCTCAATCATTCACTCCGTTTTCCAAGTCTTTACCTGTATATAAAAAATCGTAGAACCCGATTGCAGTGCCACTTATCGACTCAAATTGTGAATCTAAACCATCCAGAGACCCATTTAAACATACACAAAAAAATATTCAAAATCACACCAGCAGCTTATTAGGAGTTCGGAAAATGCTCAGAACGCCATCTACGTTACTGAAACAGAAAACCTGTGTCCGTGTTTTATTTCTGTCAAATCTGTCAATCCGTTCCCGATACTAAATGTATGAGAAAATAAATTTTCTTCATAATGTTCTTTTTCGTAAATTTTTTTCGATGTTTTAATTGTTTTTCTGCTATTCGGAGGGGAGACAAATCCAACAAACCAAAGATTCTAAATATAGGTCCGGCCGTTCTCGAGTTATAATATGTGTTGGAACAAACCCGACTTTGTTTTATTTAAAAAGATTAAATGTGTTAAGCTAATTTATAAGGAAGAAAACAGCGAACGACAGCTGTTCTATGGAATCATATTATCTTGACAATGTCATCGTTTATTAAATATGTATATGTGTGGGTGTGTCAAACGCATGGTAGTGTGTGTACTTTCATAGAAACTTTGATCCCTTTTCACCCCCTGGGGGATTAAATTTCCAAAAGTCCTTTATTAGTGCTTGTCTACAGTGCTAAAGGAAGCAGCATGCAAATTTTCAGGGATCTAGCTCCTGTAGTTTCGGCTGTGCGTTGATACGTCGGCCAGTCAGGTTCTTCTTTTATATATATAGACTAGCTGTACTCTGCGGCTTCACCCGCTAAAAATGCCGCCGGACTTTCATACAAATTTTGCCCCCGGTTTTCACCCCCTTAGGGGTAGAATTTCGGAAAATCCTTTCTTATCGGAGGGTGTGTTCTTTGTATGACGTAGATGTCTACGTCATACCAAGTTTTAGGTCTCTACGATCAGCGGTTTAGGTTGTCCGTTGATCCGTCAGTTATTCATTCAGGACAAAGCATTTTATATGTACTCGTATAGATAACTGTTAGCGACCGCACCTAGAAAACAGTCCGTGATAAAAAAATAATAAAAAAAAAACTTTTTTTTTATTTGTAACCCAGTGTTATCTAGACAACATTATATTATATTCATAATAACAATATGCCATTACGCTTGTATTCTCCGAAGGGTTAGGCAGAGGCGAACTAATGTATTTTTAGGTGTCGGTATTTTTAGGTCCCATGTAATATGGGGGCGAGCTTATTACCACGCACAACTTGCTTAACTCCCGAGCTGCTACTGAGTATTTCATGGAAGAACCCAATAACACTTTTCCCAACCAGGTTTTAACAAAAAATCGAACCCAAGACCTCTAGCGTAGCAGTCGCACTCAGGGCCACTAGGCTAATTAAGTAGTTTATTTTAAATATTTGAGCTTATTTCGTTATATACATTAGATTTCAGTACATAATATAAATTACCAATGTGAAAATCATGTTTAGCTATCAAATATTAATTAAGTTACCTACATTAAGCGTGCTCAATAAGGCAAGTACTTTGTTCTAAAAATATATTGAAATTTCTTAATCATAATTCTTCAAACACTGGAGATGTATATTGATACAGCGGAGCTCGTGTCCCACAATCATAATAACTCTTAGAAGTCAATATTGATTTCTATCAAAATATGCCACACGCGTCAGTATTATTTTATTTGGTCTAATTATTTATTGCTAATCGTATTAATACAAACATTATAACATCCTTATTTAGTAACTCGATATTAATTACCTTTATTATTGTATTGTTGTTATATTGTGGCAACATGGAGCTTGTTTGTACATAAGTATTGTTTTGGTAAATCTTTGTTTTAGATACAATATGGTTATCTTTTATTGGTTGTTTATTAATAAACTACAAATAATTTAACTGGCAAATCGAACTTCTTCAGAAATACGTTTAAAAAAATTGACAGTATCTATACATACCGACGAACTATGGGTGTACATTAGTACACCTCTACCGCAATGTTATGTTGTTTAATTTTTAAAAGTGATTGCAAATGAATTGGGAATATATTAGCTTAGAGCATAATAAAAAAATACACTTACTGAGACGTGAGAGTTTAAAGACATCCGCCGTGTTGATAATATCTACGTAGAGTTGGAAGTCCAGGTGGGATCGGTTCGCGGTAGAGTGTTGCAGTATGGCAAACTTGAAGGCATTCTGAATCTCGTCAGTGTTCTGGTCGAATACCACGCCTGTGAAAAAAAGAGGTAAAGTTCATAAGCTCTAACATAATTTCAATATTTTACATAGATTAAGCTTATAGTGATTATGTTACTCGCTGATAATGTAGCTTTCTATAGTTGAAAGAATTTTTATAATCGATTTATTGGTTTAGACGTGAAAGTGACTCACTTTCCCTTTACAATATTAGTCAGGATATAATGATTCATATTTGTGGTGCTGAAACAACAAAATGTGTTGGCGGTTTAATGTGGTATAATGTCTAAAGCTTGTTAAACGTTAATGCCTATAGATAATAGCAAATTCAAATACAGTGCATCGCACTATAACGACACTGTAATTAAAGAGCAATTAAATAGACGCATTACGGCTGGGAATGCTAATGATTAAATAAAACCTTTAGTCGTTCATTGGTTTATGAATATGACTAGAGTGTGCGGCCGGCATTCGCAATTTATTGTTTTGCAAGCATACGCGGGTATAGTATTCCGGTATGAAATTTATAGCTTCAGTCTGGCTGGAGAAAAATATGGATTTATTGGTCAAGCTTTGCAACAAATCGTTATTGCTTTTAGGGATCTGATATTCCATACTCGATAAAATGTAAACCCTGAATTGGTATATGGCTGCGATGTCGCGACTTTTAAGTTGAGAAGTATAATTATATTACGCTTTTATTTGATCTTTAAATTAATATTTTTTTACATAGTTGCTTTGATTTTGTGTTTTTTTATAATGTTTGGTTCACTGTAGTTCTTCGGATTATTTTGGCACTGATATTACTAACTTTCATCTTTAACCTGTGTATAGTTTCATATAGGTATAGTGTAGTTCCTGTCCATCATACTCTACCCTTCGTTTTGTAGTATTAGTCACATCTTTAGTCTATGATCGATTCATTATAAATACAACTTTAAGGTTTGCTATGCTCAGTTCTCCTAGCAGCTGTTGCTATTCCTATGCAGTAAACGCAAAGAGGACGATATCGTCAGGAAACCGCAGATTTGTTAGCTTCTTGGTACCAATTTCATTTCCTGACCCCAGTCAACATTATGCTAGATGTTTTAACATCTCCTCAAGCAAGAGTGCTCTTGAAAAGTTTCGGAGTACGTCATCCTTTGTGTTTAGGTACTCATTTATCAATTTTGAAAGGTCATTTTTTATCTAAAAATAGACATTTGGATATTTTAAAGGAATCTGATACAGTCGAGAAAGTATTTTAGAGCGAGATTTAAGCCAAAATTTTCGAATGGCAATAACTTTTTAAATATATATTATATATTTTTAAATATATAATTTAAATTTTATTATTTATTATTACATGAAAATATTTTTATTCATTAACCGAATATCGATAATTTATTCGTCATTCAAATAATTTTTCTTCGAAGAAATTAAATTATTCGTTATACGAATAAATTTTACCCAACTCGGACTATCTAATGAAGCTGCGCTAGTGTAGATACATTGTGCGTATGTCTGACGAGAGCTTGGGTAAGATGGTCTTCTTTTCGGATCTTCAGGATGAAAAGCGAAAACAAAGCGGCCAGGTACTCAGGTATCTCATAAAGATAACATGAAGAAATATTCAGAAACGAAGTATAAAGAAATGCAATATAAATACTTAAATGTCTCGCGTTGGGAGGATCTTGTAAAAAACCGATCGAGTTGAGACACTTGGGGCATCAAAATATCTGCAATTTTGAAAACCAGAGCAGCCTTGGTTATATCAAAACGAGACCAATTAAATACAAACTAATATAATCAAATCCATTCCATTATCCAATATAACTACCGCAACAATATTTCAACCTTCCTCCATTGTGATCTTCTCTTTACCGTTAAAATATGGTATATGAAGCATATTTGGGTACAAAATCAAAACTTAAATGATATTGAATCGCCACAAACATCATAGCCGAAAACGGTAAGGCCTAAAACTACCTTTAACATTTTAAATGAAATGGTTCAATTCCCCAAGTTGGCATAAGAGAGGCATAGCATTTAGAACATAATATTTTTTTACCGTGGGAGAGCCATGCTTCGGCACGAATGGGCCGGCTCGACCGGAATGATACCACGACCTCACAGAAAACCAGCGTCAAACAACGCTTACATTGTGTTTCGCCAAATGAGTGAGGTTTCCGGAGGCCCAATCCCCTTTTAAAAGGCGGGCAACGCATTTGTGACTTCTCTGGTGTTGCGGGTGTTCATGGGCGGCGGTAATCGCTTACCATCAGGCGATCCATCTGCTCGTTTATCCCTCTATCCCATAAAAAAACCGTGGAATCGAATAATTCCACTCATAATTGGAGCTGCTCGACTGCTCGACTGAAAATCGTAGCCAAATAACATAAGCTCCGTGCTATGTTGTGTTCCTAACGGTGAGCAAGGTCGCCAGAGCTCCGCGAGGAAGCGTTGTGTTGGCAGTGTGGGGGACCGGTGGTGTTTTGTTACCTCCGCTCTGTCATGTATGAGAGCATGTCTCCTATGCTGCCGGCATATCCTCATTAATTTACAGGGTTGGCAACGCGCGAGTGACACCCCTGGTGTTGCAAGCGTTCATAGGCTACGGTATCAGGCGGGTCGTATGCTTGTGTGCCTGCTTAGTGGTATAAAAAAAAACAAAAAGGTTATTTACACGTCTAAATAGTAAAAAATTAGTTTGTAATAAGTCGAGTAAACGGAACCATTTCAAAATTTTGTGTGCTTTGTTTAAGAAATGAAGTGAAAAAGAAAAATGTTATCTAAATTTTCATTACAAGGTAACAAGGCAACTTTTAACGCTAAGTCTTTTTAAGTGCCAATTATTAAAAACGCCCCTTTTGTTATGCAATGTTACATTCTGAAATAAGATATGAAACGTTGTTTCGCTTGGATATTGTGAAAATATATGGATATATTATTATTGAGAAATTACCAATAAAATTAAATTTTTCATTTTTCATATCGACGTTCGCTAAGTAATGAAAAAAATTTGATGTACATACCTACGCTGGATTTTGTATACATTACAATGTGCGCGTTCATGACAGCGAATCCAATTCAGACGCCGCGTGTGTGGAAATTTTTATTCACCATTGAAAATAAGTTGCTTCAAAGCAGTCACGTAAAGAATAGTTCGAAACGACTCGTTGTGGAATATCGGTAATACTTCAAACATGAACCCTTTCGATATTAGCGATCTTAACTCGGTTGCGTAAAATATGTCTAGAATTCAATGGATACCGGTTTGGACTTTTATTTCAGTATATACAAGGTTGTGAAAAAGAAAATATTATGACGGCTTAGTTTTTATTGCAATGTGAATAGGCGTGGGTCAGAAGGAACTTTCTTTTACGTCGGTCAACAGATGTTCTTAATGCCTGTGTTCAGTTTGTTTATAACGTCTAGAAAATGAGTGATAATAACAATTCTATTGAACTAAATTTATTTTACTAACATATACAATTTATATTTCATGGAACAAGTCATCGTACCTTCACGTTATTACGAATTTATTAATTTCTTTTAAAACATACGATACCTACTTAAAAAAATGGTATTACTTAGTTCGTCTGGAAATCAAGAGGTGATGTTTGTGCCAAAATATTTACGAGAATTATTTATAGAACTAAGTAGATTTAATGCTAACCGTTACAATACGCTTAGATTTTGTACCTTTTTGTAGTTTCCGGAGTATAAAAAGAATCATAAAACCGTAAGAAAATACATTTCCTACTACCTCCGACGAATTTATATTTTTATTTTTGGTAGAAACTACCACCTGATTGGGTCCCAAAACATACGGCAGTTCTGCAGAGTAACCCTACAGGGTACTTATAATACAATAACGTTAATATACGTGAATTGCGGTGAAACATTGTAAGATAATGCGACATTAATATGACATTGCATAGAATTCGGCACAATGTTGCAACACGCATGAATACGACATTGCGTCGCTTCACGTTAAATTGTGCCTTGTGCGTTACGGCACTGCACGGCATTGTTGTGTTTTCACTCCTTACGGTCTGCTGGGCATGGTAAAATGTTTTTTTACTTTTTTATTTCAGCTGCGTTGTGCGGAAACGAACACTATTTTATTTTTACCGTCTAAAAATATGTAGGAATAAGTGCAGATTTAATTTAAAGCTTTTAAATTAAATCTGCACTTACTCCTACATATTTTATAAAATAAAATCTACATTGTGTAGGGATGTACTACTACTATACTATGAAATAATTGTACTTTATGCCAATATAATCTTTATTATAAACCAAGAAGTCAATTTTTTTTTCAAATAAGTAAAATCCATCAACACAGTTTATAATCGTAGTATTATGAAAAAAATACCTACACGATGAATACGTAATAATCTACGTATTCATCGTTATTGTAACATTACAAAATAATAAATAGGTATTGACACCATGTAAATAATAAAATAATCGCTTGTTATTTCTGAAATCAAAGCTTCATGAAATTAATTTGGAAATACTCGTAACATTTTAATAGTAACCATTTCAATACAAATACAAAATGGTTTATATGAAATGGTTTTACAAACATTCGTCAATGCAGTTAATGAAGAGTTATTTGGCTAATTTCATTACTGCCTTATATAATAATCAGAGCACTGAAGTGGATTCGTATTATTTTATTGCCAAAAGGATTAATTTATTGAGCTTTTGAAGAAAGTGGCAAAATATTCAGGTCATCTCTAACAAAATGAGAATCACCTCATTTGTTTCAATTGTCATAAATATATACGATTTCCCGTGATGTGGCAATTATTTTGAGAAAAACAATTGTTTATGATAAAAAAATACGAAGGATTGCTTTAAAAGAGGAAAAATATATTCCCTACTCAGCAATCCAAAATAATTGAAGCAAGAAGAAGAAGAAGCAAGAAATCAATTTGTAGTTATATTTACTTTAGATATTTCTGTATTGTAATCCACCAATACAGCCTACAAACCCTTATTACCCAACTTGTCGACGCAAATGACGGTTATGATCTTCTAGCGGATGCTTGATTTTAGAAATCATATTTAATCAAATGCACTGGGGAGTGATCTTGCCCTTGTCTGCGTCTTGTCTTATGGTTTCTAAAAGTTAGATTTGCGATGTTCAATAACTCCTTGTCTTGTTGTCCTATCTGGCGCCGTGCTACTTCCAGGTTATAATAAAATAAAATGGGTTATTTCTATTAAAATTTATACATTTGTCGACTATTAAAGATTTATTATAGATATCAACAATTAATAAATCGAACGTGACTAATTCATTATCGAAAGCAAATTAATCACATGTTTCTTCGATATTGGTTATTGATTGTGATACTTCTTTGTACGTTTAAAGGATTTTTTTATTATGGTTTATGTACATGTACATATCACGTTCGATTTACCTTTATTGTATTTACTTTTCATCTCATTCTTAACTTCCATTAATAATGGTCACTAAAGCGTGTGCTTATTAATTGATCCAACAGATTAAGCGTGGGTCTTGACAAGCCCCAATGTCAACCAAATTATCGATATTGCGCTACTCCACTGTGCTAATATCAGTAGATCCGTCTATTAATATAATTGCCTCTCATAATACCTTTAGCAATATATCCTTATTTGTAAAAGTATTTGGTTGATATAAAGCCTACTTAGCAAGATTATTGTTATTTTTTATTGCAATAAAGCAACGGTAAACGGATTGATAATGATGAGAAAACTGCTAATGGGGTGAGGAATGCATAAGTATTTTGAATAATTTCTTAGGAATTGCTACCCAGTTGTACAAGAAGAAAAGACAGCGCAGATTAGCTCATTGTACACTGTTTACATTACGCCGATTATAGCGCGATGCGTCTCAAAACAGGGTACATCCCGTAATGTAAACAAAAGAGTGCACTTAAATGATCATTAAACGTTGATTAGTGAAGCGAAGCGAGTCGCCCTAAAAGATCTGTCTTGGTGTTTTGTATGGCCGTATGATTGAGAATGGCGAGGTCTCGCAGTGGATATGTGTCGGATGACGTGGAATTAATCTGCGTCGTGTAAATAAATGTGGGGTGTATGTCAGAGCGACGACGGCGGCGGTGAGGCGGAGCGTTCGCTGCCTCTTACCGGAAGCGCCCGTTCTTAACAGATTGGAATAGGTATATCCTTACGTACCCTGCGTAACGCTTGCCAAATTATTCTTTACCCCTAAAACAGGAACAAAGCCTTCATTATTTCGTGTAATAGATTCCAGTAAATTCACCCAGAAAATTCTGATATGGTCGTTGAAAGGTGAATTTTGATTTAACGCACCGTAGTGAAGTCGGATTTTAATATTTTTATCGAATTTCGATTCCAATCGAATGTACAACAAGCTTAAATCAATTAAGGTAAAAAATAACATAACATACCATCACGCCTGTATTCCCTGAAGGGTTAGGCAGAGGCGTATTAATGTACACGTACACCCACAGTTCGCCGGTATGTTTAGGTCCCATGTAATAGGGCGCGAGCCTATTGCCATTAACCGGACACAAATTCCAAACTCCGAGCTGCTACTGAGAATTTCACAGAAAAATTCAATAACACTTTGCTCGACCTGGGAATCGAACCCAAACGTAGCGGTTGCGCTCGGGACTACTAGACTAACGAGGCAGTTAGGTAAAAAAATTTGTGCAACAACGAAATATTATTCTTGAATGCGCTTTATTTGGCAAAATCGCAAACTGATGAACAATGCTTATTATCAACAATAAATAAAAGGCGATCGACTCGAATGATGTAAATAAAGTTTTTAAATAAACATTTTCACACGACCATTTCACTTGCATGTTTAATTCACGGTGTAATTAATTTAATCGTAAAGCTGCAGCTAGCGTTTATTTTACGCATTAAGGGATTATTTTGTGCTATCGGCTGGTAATGTTATCACATGTGTCGCCTCGGACCGCTCCGCAGGTTACAATGCCGCTCCGTGCCGCTTTTGAACTGAAAAAACAAACGCGGTAACTATGTTGTTTTTGTTTCCTTGATAAATTGGCTTGTGCCCACTGATCTCTATGCTACTAGAATGGATAGGCTATGGCGTACAAATGACAGCATAATTTTTGGCTCAATTTGAAGCGCTGCTGCTTTTGTGGAACTAAAATTGACACTGATTGGCACATAATGCAAATGGCCGACGAGCTCTTTAGAGCCTCCCGTGTTCCGATCATCAATGTCGATATTTTTTCATTGTATAATTTTGTTTAAGTCCAAGTAAGGGAAATGTGTTAAAATCCTTAGGGATCGTCGGACACCTGGGGAGGCGTTATTGTATTGTATTCTAAGTGCCTTGTTGTCCGCTGAGTGTAGTTGGTCCATGTGCACTAGTGTAAAAAGTAGGCCTCAGTACCATATAAAAAAACTAAAACTATACCTTACAAATGTATGTATCAAAATGTTACCACGCACGGAAAACGTTCGTAGCCCTCGCTTGGTATTTGCATCTGTATGAAGTTGAAGTCGTATAAAGTTGTTGTTATGTAAATCGAAATAAAGAATATTTAACTCAGCAGTGGATTTATTTTGATAAATTAGTCAGTAAAACGACATAGTAATTTTATAAAATAAAAATAACTGGTACAACAGAAAAAACAAGTTTGAATATTAACAGAAGTTGTTTGTAGGTAAAAAAAAACTTTAAGGTTAGCATTTTGCTATTACAACCTTTATGGAAGAACAACAAGTTATCGGCATTGTCCAGTCTCTAAAATTAGTTCCGTTACTGCTCACTTGGGCTATCAGCGCCAAAATGGCGAAAATCAAAGGGAAAATCAAACCAATAAACCTTTGACAGTGGCCTGTCCAGTGTACTTATAGAGTATATAGAGGTCAGTGCTTGTGCCACACAAACGCAGTGCGTTTCCGTCAGTTGTGCGAATTTATCAATCAATTTATCGCATAAAGTTATTTGGAAAATTAAGTTTGCGAATTCAAGTTATAACAGATCACGACGACACGACATCTATACAGGGTGACTTTGAAAACATGTGACAAATCAAAAGGGGGGGTTGTGTAACCGTTACTTATTCATTTTGAAATGTAATTTCAATTGTTTAAATTGTACAAAAAATAATCTTTATTGTCGTCTTAGATAATAAAAGACTAATAAAATACTAATAAATGCTGTTATCGATTAAACAAAACGAAAAATAAATAATTTAAAGTATCATAATAGTAGCGAAGTGCTCCCGATCAATCCATTACGCTGATTGGTAGGTACTACGAAAAGATGGCAACGCTTTGCACTTGCGTTTATTTACCTATACACGCACGAGACGTTGTCAAAGGCCTTCCGCAATACTAAAATAGTAAAATGTATTATTTTCCTTAATTACATGCTCTACCTTTTTTGGTAAATGTTACACTGTGTATAAAGTACAAATAACCATAAATGCAATAGACTATTTATTATAGACTATTGCAGATATGGTAGTTTCACTCAATATGACATACCTATATGCTTACAGTGTCTATCGTCATATTTGCTCGGACATAAATATCGCCAAAATATTGTCAACTGACCGGTCCTAACTAGCGGGTGTGAAGACCTTTTTGGCATATGTCGAATGTTTGAATTTTATGAGTAAAAATGCTCCATACTTACTCGTAAAGTAGACGGTGACGAAAACATCTTATGGACGTGACAGATGGTACAATTGTGTTTGGGACCGTACTTAACACGTCGATATAAAGTTTACCGGATCAACAAACCGTTCCGAAACAGACTGTCGTGTGGCTCGGCGTTAGTGAGTCCAAACTTTGGCTCGGGCACGTGTTGCACGGACACACGTTATCGTAACGTTCACGGTAGCGTATAATCGTAACACGATCCTTGTTTTCGCTGCACCCAGCACAGTCAGGGTGGCACATGCCCGCTTTATTTGTGTTGCCACAAATAATAGAGCCGTAACGCCTCGGGCACTAACTACTGCGCCGGTCAATTTAGCCTTTATTTTAATAGTCGTGCAATATCAATTTAGTTTTTATTAAAATGTCATATGGAGTCTGATACATAGCTATCAAAGCATAATAAATACTTAGCTGTTTTTATTCTTTACTAAAGAAAAGTAAAATAAAAATTGTCATGACATCACCACACGGAGGTATCTAGTTAACTTGCATTGCAGAACAATATTTTTCTAACGTTCTTCTTGTTGTAATCTGACTCATTGTCAGTATCATAAATTTAGGAACTCATTATAGATGAACAGTTCACAGGTTTAAGCGTAAGCGTAATACACTGTTGGAATGACGCGAAGTCAAATAAAACGATGAGAATATTACCATAATATTTTTTATATTCGTATAATGTTATATTTTACTTAAAGCTGCGAGATACATACATAAAAATTATAATAGCGCATCCCCATGAAATTCTAAACTACTTACACCCGGCTTGCCCCGTTTTGCAGTTTTTCCGTGCAATTTTTGAGTTTGAGTTTAAGGAAAACAATTAAAAAACCCGAATTGGTTCAGCCGTCTTCGAGTTTTGAGCTTAGAAACAAATTTTGCGATTCATTTTTATTTTTATAGATGCAGTTATCAGGTATATTTCAATATAAATTTTCTATAATTTGAATCCGCCCTATACAAATAATGATTACGTTAAATTATGGCATTGATAATTATGCCCAAGATATAAATTCTTAGGTTATATATTGCGTAATAAAATAAAAAGATTTTATTGTCACAGTTAATAACAACGTGTGCAAAACTGAACACAAAACTTTGTAAAACAAAAAATTCGTGTCTTGGGAATCGAATTTGGAACGACAATGTCGAGTGGAGTACTTTATATCCATACATATACTAACATATTTCTTTCATCGCGTACCTCTATATTAGGCGGAGAGAAATATGGTCGTATTTATTTGATAATGTAACAGCTCCATAACACCCCGTGCTGTGCCGGGGAAACTAGGGTTGTTGCGTGTGTACTGAATTGTGTTTTGAAAATATTTCATTTGTTTCACAATCTATAGGAAGCTGGTTCCCCTAGTCTTTCGTGTTGCTATAACTATACTTAAGATAAGATACTATAATGTACTTTCTAATGGTATTTATGCTATATTTTTTATGATTTTTATTTACGCAATATGAAAACAAAATAGACTAATAGAGGGGAGACTTTAATCCTGTGACCTAGGCTCGCTCTGGTAGCTATATTATTTATTTTATTGCTTACTCAGTAGTTTATTACAGGCCTCTTCGTCATCATCGTTGTTCGCTTTTATCAGTTAAAACCATATATTTTTGTAAATCCGTCAAATGCGGTGTAGAAATGTATACATATATACGCGGTGTAGATGATAGAGAAAGATGATTCCAATGACCATTTTAATCCTTTTTGTTGAGTATTTTTGATATCGTTGCAAAAAAAAAAATTCAATATAAAAGCAATAAAAAATCTTTCAATATTTACAATCTAAATATATCCAACACCAAGAACAATTTTATTTAAAAAGTTATTAGAAAAATATGTTGCTAAGTAATAACTTAGTTTGACTTTTAAGTCAAGGTTTTCTCGTCCTTCAGATTTCATATGCAAAAAAAAAAACAAAAAAGTTGACGTCGATGATAATAACGGGAGTCCCTTATGATTATAAGAATTCCGCCTTTTCTCCGTTTTAAAGTAGATATAAGTATATATTATGTGCCTGCAAATTATTCCGCTTTATATCAAAATACCTTGGTACAATCGCCGTCAGATATATTGTAGCGAACAAGGTGATACATTCACTACAAGTTACCATTAATATCTGAATATTCATTACGTGTCAATAATTTCTATACATTTAATAATTAACCAAAAATATCTGAACACTTATAACGTCAAGGGTATCTACGGACAAACACTAAATTACCTAATTTGTTACTGCGTAATGTATAAAATGAAATATACACTATCTGTGGTAAAAGAAAAGATGAAAAGGAAATAAAAACTGTATAGAAAATCATTTGTTAAACTGCTATGTGAATATCAAAATGATATGTGAATGTAATGTGTTCCTTTGTTCGACATTGATTCCTATTCCACTCTTGCCCCATAAGTTTTCAATGGGATTGAGGTCTAGTCTTTTTGGCGGTATTTTGATTAAAGTAAGCTCTCTGTTCATTAATCCACGCTTGTACAGTACCAGTATTATGCACTGAGCTGTTCTCTTGAATGAATGTTATCTGTTCATCTTGAATACTTTAGCAGTCGAAAGAAAATATCAAGAAGTTCCTTATAATTCATTGGTTTCGTTCGTCCACTTATTTCTACAAGCTCACCAGGGTCATGTTTGCACATCCACTTCCAGAATCCACTCCGACGATAAGGCAGCACAGTTTGTTTCAAGTAGGTCCCGTGTTTTTTCTGATCTCCACAAACTCAATCTGCCATTATCCGTTGAACAGAAAACTTTCTCGTCCATAAAAATAATTTTATCAAAATTGTAATTTATATAATTGGCCGCAAATTGCAGCCGCTGCATTTTGTGCCTTGGTGTGAGAGTTGGCTTTCTAGCCGGTACTCTATTTTGTAAACATCCTTCTTATAATTGTCTTCTTATGGTGCTACTGGATACTTGGAACGTGCTTGAAAACTGTGTAGTATTGATTAATCTTTCATTTCAGGCCTTGTTTAGAATAGCCATGTCTTGGTTTCTCGTTGTTACACGCGGACGACCAAATAAAACATGATTATTCAAACTTCCCTCATGCTGCCATCTTGCTATCCATAAATATACAGTATTTCTTTGAAATGAATATAGTGTTACATTAACAGTCGTGATGTTAAATGTTTTTAGTGTTCATCACCATAATACTTACGGCTATCCCTAACTCATAGATGTCTGTTACGGATAAACCATCATTCTTTAACTGAATTATTTTATACTAGCGGGCCCGGTAAACGTTGGATTTCCCTGTAAATATAAGAAAATCCTAGAACCCGATTACGTTGCCACCTACATGCTCAAATTGTGAATCTAAAACATCCGGGGCTTAGAAAATCACTCCAACAGCTTAGAAGGAGTTCCGACAATGCACACAACGCCATCTACTGGCCTTACCGAAACAGCATACAACGGCGTGTTCATTTGTGCCCGTGTTTTATTTCTGTCAAATCTGTCAATCCGTTCCCGACACAAAATGTATGAGTATAATATACATTTTCTTACTTACTTTTCTACTTACTTTACTTTTTCGTGATTTTTACGATGTTTTCATAGTTATTCTACTATTCGGGGAGTAGGCAAATCCAACGAACCAAATATCATAAAAAGTTATAAGTGTTGTAACAAACCCGACTTTGTTTTATATAAATAGATCTTAATTCAGCATACTCAATACTCAATACTCAATAACTTTATTGCATCCCATAATGTATACAAAAGCTTCATCTATACGGTATGAACTTATATACATTAATTTTAATCAATAATACCATACCCATAATACGTTGCTTGTTTGAATTTATTTATTGTATGACACACTTATCATGACAGTGATGACAAGACTGAAAATAGAAAATGTTATAAACTGCTCGCGTCATCCGAATATTTAAATTAGCAAATGAGTTCCTAATAAAATTGAATTTATAGTACCGTTGCAAGGCACTTCCTACTGCAATTTTTCCTCAACTACTCGGATATTTAAGACCACCCCTTCTGCGCAGATACACTTGACGTTATAAGTGTTCACATATTTTTGGTTAATTATATGTATAGAAATTATTGACAAGCATTTTCTCAGATATTAATGAAGTAAAGAATGTTGAGATATTAATGGTAACTTGTAGTGTATGGAACTTATTGACATATTAAATTGTTTAGAAGTATTCGGTCACCCTGTCTGCTATAATATATCTGACGGCGACCGTACATAAAACAATCCCGAGTTGGTAAGAATATTACTATACAGAACGTAGTTTGAGTACCGCTATCAAATCACATCGAGTGACGAACACAAAGGCTGTACTATGGCTATGTTGATATCGGTTACAAACGACGATTGTCACTAAACGAAGTGGATTTTGCATCAGTATGCAGCTATCATTCATTTCGAGACTGGCTTGGTATTGTCACGGTTATTCTATGAAGTTTACGATTATACAACCCAACAAAATGTAAATAATGTAGTGTAATTAAGGCGCTGTGCATAGTCAACTTTTAGGTATTTGAGGGGGTGAAGCAGATGAAGTGGGGCACGCGTAGTCCCGCCTACTGCGGGGCGCACCGGGCGAATGTCAACCATGCGCGACGTTCTTTAAATACAGAAACATAATTTCGCAACATTGGTTAAGTGCACGTTTGGCTTAGCGCGCCGCTGTCCGGCTTGAAATTGCGCTTCCACGAGTTCGAATCTCAATAGATACTATGAGTTTTTTTTTATTTTTAAAAATGTACACACTTGTTTTCTTATTTTTTAAATAATTAATTAATAATTGTTATTTAAAAAAAAGAATATCGAGAAACTTAACAGATTCATCAGACGAATAATAAATAATTCATAAATAAAATGGCTTGGGCGTAGAATGGTCAATTCTAGAAATGGCCTATTCTCAAAACGGCAATTGTCAAAATTGCCAAAAATTAATATAAACAGACATTTTTATTCCCGTATATATTTTTCTTCAGAGTAGTATAAAAAACAGTCACCAAACTTGATGGTTTATTCTGAAGAAAAATAATACAGATACAGGATGTTACAAAAGACTGTAGTTATACCAAAGGAGGTCATTGTACTCACCACTATGAACATCTTTACTATGGCGCCTGCCCTAAAATCGCTAAAAAATATTTTTTCTCGTCTAACCTACGTCTAACCTTTTCGCAAAACCATACATGCCAAAAAAAACTATGCCTTTTTGAGAATTTGCCATTCTGCGTCTAAACCATACGATGAACTAGTAACTAGTAAAGAAACGAGATCATTGCGAGTTGAATGAGGAATTACTCAAAATTACTGTATAGTAATTTGTATTTTTTGAATTGACCATTTTGAGATTCGAATGCAAATTTCAATTTATTCAATTTATATTGTGATCATTTTGAGAATTCGTCATTTTGTGCCTAAGCACAGTGGTATGTTATACATACATACCTACTAAAGTTTATAATTTACAAATTAATATAAAATAAAATAGGTATGTGCAAAGACAACAATTATGACGATAATATTTATTGTGACAAGCGAAGATTTAGCAAGTACACACAATGACGACGCTAACGTGGCCGCCGTTACAGGAATTACTTCTGCCGGTATTGGTTATTCGCAATTTTAAGAAATTACAGCATGTATCGACATACCCATATTTACGAAAACCACATATGCTCAAGATCCCAGATAAACGATTTGATTTGATCAAGACATCATTTATGAAAAATGGGAATCAACATCTGACGAATCCTGTGGCAGCAGTAGCAGGTTTTAAGAACGCATAGCTGCTGTTGTCATGGATTTTTTGCTGATGATGAATTTGGGTACGTCCATACATGCTGTAATTTCTTGGAATTGCGAATAACCAATACCAGCAGAAGTAATTCCTGTAACAGCAGCCACGTTAGCGTTGGCATTGTGTGTACTTGCTAAATCTTTGCTTGTCACAATAAAATCGTCTTTGCACATATTGCATCTAAAATTGAATCCGGAGATCAAGCCAATCCTTTATTCTGCTATGAGTGACAGCTGTGAGAAGTTACAATTGAATAAAGAACTATGGCTACATATAGTTTGCAACTGTTGATAAAATGCATTACGTCAACGACTCCTCGACTATGAACTGGTGAGTATGTATTATTGTCTTGAAATTCTGTCGACGGTTCAACGAATAGCACATCGTCATTGATTTCTCTGAAATAAAAATTTCTTCATTTTTTGTTTTGTTATAAACAAAAAACAACAAAGTAATTCTAAATCACAGTAATTACGCGATGTGTACAAATACAATGGATATATGACTGGGTGGACAGACAGATAGGTGGTTGTCACGTGATCTCTTTGGAGGATAACTCTTCGGAATCGTCAGCTCCCATGATTGACTGACGACCTTCGCCCATCTGTCGATACTTGCTACACATAATTTGATTTTGGTTTGGCTCGTGGAGTTACAAAGGTTGAAAGTGATTTTCCCAGGGTTTTCGTGTTCAGAATGTGAAATTGAAGCAAATAAGTTTTTAAATTTTGACATACTTACATGATTGTTTATATCAAAAAAAAGTTAAAAGCAAATAGCTCTATAGGTCCAGACTACATCCCCCCTGGTCTCCTCAAAATGTCAAAAGAGTATATTTCGGAACCTCTCTGTCATATTCTTAATCTAGCTATAAGCACTGGCAATTACCCCTCACAATGGAAACTTTCAAGAGTCACGCCTATACCTAAATCCTCGAAAAAAACTGATATCGAAGAATACCGACCCATCGCGATTCTTTCATCTCCTGCGAAGGTCTTCGAGAGCATTTTGCATAAGCATATCAACGATCAAATTAGCGCCTACTTATGTAACGAGCAGCACGGCTGTTGACGACGCGTAGCACACATTTTTATGAAATTAATGTAACGAATAGTTTGTATATTTTTGTTAACAAATAAAAGAGGTTTTCGTTGTTTTTCATAATAAATGGTAGTAGGGGAGTGAGAGCCTGATGACAAAGAGTAGTAGGGGCTGCGATCGCGGGGGGAGGCTCGGGCTGCAGCCACACTGGCAGGCAACTGTCAGATGATTTATTCTAGAATCCGGCGCGCGCACGGTGTCAGTGCGTGCGTCAGAATATTCTAGAATCTAGAGAACAAAGTTTAAAATAAAACAACTGCTTAGGGAGAATTTTTCAGTTGTTCAGTGCTTCACAAGGCTTCAGAGCGAACGGTCGGTCACGGCTCGCGCTCCCTCGCTGCTTTCGGCTCGCATCTGAGTTTCCTTTGGGGTTCCCTTCACCCTGGCACCAACAACGGCTTTAGGTCCAAGAGATCTGTGAACACTAACCTCATAACTCTTCTTGACTTCATTTCCACCCAGCTAGATCACAGGCTCCAAGTTGACGTCCTCTACTTCGATTTCCGGAAGGCGTTTGATAGGGCCAATAATGACATTTTGTTGGCGAAACTCTGTGCTATAGGTTTTGCCCCTGGACTTCTCAATCTGATCGCGGACTATCTACGAGACCGTCAGCAATTTGTCAAATTGGGTATCTTTAAATCTAGACACACGCGTTCCGGGGTAAGTCAGGGTTCCATTCTTGGGCCTCTACTATTCATTATTATGATCAATGACATTCCTACAGTAGTCAGCCACGCACGATGCTTACTATATGCAGATGACCTAAAGCTGTACGCAGCAATTAAAAACGAGGAGTACTGTTTGGCACCCCAGCGCGACATCGAGGCGGTGTATAAATGGAGCGTTGATAACAAACTTGAATTCAACCCCACTAAGTGTAATGCTATGACCTTTAGCCGAGCGCGGCACCCAGTTATTTTCGATTATAAGTTAAATAACGAAATTATACCTAAGTCGTCGACCATGAAGGACCCAAGTCCTTCATGGTCGACGACTTAGGTATAATTTACATTTTTCATTTAGGTTACATTCGACCGGGGGTTAACATTCCATGGTCGCATGGTCGCGGTTGCCAAGGAGTCCTATATTAGACTAGGTTTTGTCCTCAGAAACGCACGTGACTTCCAAAATACCATTGTCATTCGAATCATTTATAATGCGCTGGTACGTAGTAAGTTGGAAACTAGTGGGTCTATCTGGAGTCCCCATGAGAAAAAATATATTTTAATACTCGAAAAAGTACAGAAGGCATACCTTAGATATCTTTACAAGAGGGTCTATGGATACTACCCATATCTTTACCCCACCAAGTTTCTCCTGGGTTTTCTCGATTACAATTCCCTAGAAACCAGAAGGAACCGTGACCAAATTGTCACGGTGTGCAAAATCCTACGTGGAAAAATTGATTCACCTGATTTGTTTAATGAACTGTGTCAACTCTTTACCCATAATAACTATCTAAGAGGCAGGAAACATAAACTAGTTGCAGTGCCAACTTGCCGTACTCTAACCCGAGCAAAGTCCCCAATACCGCGCACACTCTCTGCACTCAACGATCTCCTGAACTCGTGCCCAGATATTGATTTGTTTGAGGATGGATGGGTGAGGCTATTGACGGTATCCTTGAAGTTGTGCGAGAGGGATCTATGATCGATTTCAATTTGGTGCGAATCTGTGATATGTTTTAGATTATTGGAATTATTTAGTATATTACACCCATCGTTCTATGAATGAAAAGCCAAATGAAGCTCATAATGTAGTAGTTCTAAAATTTGTTTAGTTAATCAAGTAATTACAATTCTATTTAATTAGTATAATTGGTCTATGACCGTTCTAGTTAAATAAATAAATAAATCATGTGATTTTTTGAGAAAATGATGAATATCCACAATGCAATATCCCCATATTATGCATTTAGCATTTAGAAAATTTGCCACTTTATCGATTTATATTGTGGCCCCTTTACAAATTCGTCATTGTGCTATAGTCTAAACTATGGTCATTTCGTCGTCGAAGTTGTTCATAATAATGTCATTATGAACAACTTTCACTTTAACTCCAACCCTAAAATCGCGAAAAATAATCTGCCGAAAAAGCTCATTCACCCGCGACTAAATGACCTCTTTTTTTTTAAAGAAAAAAGACTAAATGACCATAGTTTGTTGATTGGCACCACAGTAAAAGTTGTTCATAATGATGAGTGATGACTGTAATGGGGTCATTACAGTCATCACTCATCATTATGAACAACTTTTCGTATTTCTACACTCTTTTGTAAGACTGCAAATAATTTGAATATTATAAACTTTAGTAGGTATGTATGTATCACTTAGCACTGGGTTTCGGTGCATTATGACGAGTTCTGAAAATGGCCGTAATACAAATTTAATTAATTTAATTGGCATACGAGTATCAAAATGGTAAATTGTAAAAATGTCAAATTGTCTAATATAAATATGACAGTGACAAATTTTCATTTGTCATAATTGCCATTTAGAAATTGAGTAATATCAACAATGTACATTCTGATGCACATTGTTGATATTCCTCATTCAACTCACAATGATCTCCTTTCGCATTACTGGTTACTACCTACAATATTTTGTAACACCATATATAAGCATACTCGTGAAGTTTTCTCCGATGGTTCATCTACTGACGGATAGATCGCCAGACGATTCTTTTTACTATAGAATGCAAAAAAACGATTCAGGAAAATTTAAAAAAAAACTTAGTAAAAGCTTATAAAAAAAGAAAACTAATAGAAAGTTAAATAATAATTATTGAAAATTTATTTCAAACAAGAAGAAAATAATAATAAAAAAAAGCAATTATATGCTACAAATAAGAAAATCAACAAAAAGTGAAAAATTATAGCGGGGTTTGAACCCAAGACCAGTGCATATCTGTTCAATACACGATACCGCTAGACCAATCGAGTCATTGATTCCCGCATCGAATTTACGAATCTATAGATAATCTATTTGTATGTACTTACTTTACAATTTCTATCGTGAGTTTTTGTTTCATCGAATAAAAATTAATATTATTATTATTATTGTAATAAAATAAATAGCTTTCAAAACGACCAGATATAAAATTATTTCTGAGCGGCGGGCGGAACAAAGTGACATAGGTCCATCAGGCAGCGCGCCTCAGCGCTCACTGTCGCTTACCGTAGAAATGAAAGAGAAGAAAAAAGACGCCACGATGCCGCGATGTTTCGTTCGACTCGTGCGAGTTATTTATCATGATATTTATTAATTATTAAAAATATAGTATTTCAATCAAAAAATAAAAACAACAGTTCCCTTTATTTTTATATATTACGTCACTGTTATAAATTTGATCAAGATTTTTTAATAAATAATACAGTTACAACTGCTAGAAATTTAATATTAATGGTTATTTTATGATTTTTGTTTATCGAGAAAATTTAACGAAAACGTGTTTTGAAAACAAAGGTTCCCTCGTAAATATGTTCAAGATTAACATATATTTTTATTGCTGTGTTAAAATGTATACTTTTTGCTAAAAAACTGTTTTAAGATGCCTATTTTGACTAGTCACAGCGCCTTAAATTTGTATACAGAAATAAAAAAAAAATATGTAGAATTTTTATTTCTATGTAAAAATTACACTGATATTAACTACTAAAGTTGGCCCCTTAATTTTTTAACGTACGTATATACAACCTAAATATTCTAATCCTAAGTCCACAGTACCGAAAAGTTAATCAGAGATATCTTAGGACCTTCTCTGGTTGATTTTGAAGTAGGTACCGTTTTGGCTGATGCTATGAACGTTTGGAGAATGACTTGTCCCGGTACTGATTTACCCCTGATCCCATCTTCCCAAAGGCTGTGGGATGAGCCGCTTTGCAGTTTGACGCGGAAAGAACTTCTCAATACGTCAGTCAATACTGCGGAACATGCTCGTCTGATGGTTGTGGGTGAATGGGAATCATGTTTCTGGCTTCAGGCACTTCCTTCATCCAATACAGGGATTATGTTGGGTGACACAACCTTTCGGCTAGCTACCTGTCTCTGTCTGGGCACTTTATTGCTCCGCATCGCTGTCAATGTGGCGAGGTAGTTGACAGCCTCAGTTATCATGTTCTGTCGTGCTGCAGGAGTGCAGGCTGCAGAGCGCGTCATGCCAGCAGTAACGACATTCTTCGTCGTGATCTTACCACCGCCGACGTACCAGATGTTTTAGAATCTAATGGCTTGGTACGTGACCATAGGAAGAGACCAGATGTGGATGTCCCTTTTGCCTTGAAAAATGTTTAGGTCTTTGGTGTGGGACGCAACCTTTACTAGGAAATTTCAAGGAGACTGGTCGACACTTCAGGTGACCAGAGGGCTGGCTTGTTTCTAGGGGCGTATAAGCATCGTTCAGCGTGGCAATGCTGGCAGTCTTTTGGGTACGTTGCCGGACGACAGCGATGCCGAGGAATACTTTGTCCCCTAGTCACGCCTCAGTCGTTTATATGTATTTATTTTATTTTTTTATGTTCATATAATTTAAGTAAATGGTGTACCTATATTAATAAGTTTCTATTTATTATTTATATAGTCAATGGATTTTAATATTGTTTATATTTCTCTTTATCTTGGTGTACAAGTAGGTATATACCTAAACTTATTATACTACCTTAACCTCTTGCTTGCGATGTTGCTTTTTCGTGCTTCTGGTCGTCCGAAACAACAACACTATTTGTTTTAGTGTTTTCAGATTTAATCACATCCAAGGTGAATATCAACAATCCAAGCACGTTATTTTGGCTGTACGTAGTACATTTCTTCATTCTTTAAAATACTTACATACTAACCATTACACCTGTATTCCCCGAAAGGTTAGGCAGAGCCGTACTATTGTACACCTACAGTTCGCCGGTATGTTTAGGTCCCATGTAATAGGGGGCGAGCCTATTGCCATTAACCGGCTGCTACTGAGAATTTCATAGAAAACCCAATAACACTTTGTTCGACCTGGGGATCGAACCCAGGACCTCTAGCATAGCAGTCGCGCTGGGGACCACTAGACTAAAATATTGCTTTAAAAATCACTAGACCTATGTATTTAGGAATATCAAAAAAGGTAAGCACCAAATGTTGTAATCTGGATGTATAAACAGTCTGTCATTTCTTTTATGTTCCTTCTTTTATAACCCTTTTATATCATGTATGAAACATTAATCTGTACATTACTGTGTGGGAGCTGCGGAGCTGGGAAAGAGACTACTCTTTAATAAGAAATTATTGATTTATACATTTTGTAGGCTGTGGGACAGCAAATGACAAGATTTTTTTTTTGAGATTGGACTTCACATTTCTCTTTTATGTGTGTGATTTTAGTTTCACAGAAATCTAGAGTCATTTCGAAGAAAAATTGTTATTAAAGTCCATCAGCGGGCTTTTGGTAAAGTGGCCTCAGTATGTGGTTAACAAGGGCTTCGTTTCTTTAATTTAAAAATAATGACAAAACAATATTCAACAGTAGAAAGATGTTAGCGAAGTATTACTAAAAACACTACTCTGGATTAACCAGAAAAAACACCAGTATATTTTTCCAGGTTCGTACAGAAAAATATTTCCAATCCCACACTGCACATAATCTTTTCGTTATGATGTGGTAACACAGGTAGCAGTTATGTTTTCACACAAGTCATGTTGTCACAAGCTTAGTTTAATTTCCTTAATAAATCATAGTCACTGTCTTTGGAACTATAGAAATGTTAATGAGTAAAGTGTTTTGTAATTTTGATCTAATTCATAGATTTTTTTAAATAACACGATGGAGATTTTTATATCTTAATCATAATGAAATATTATTATCAATGACTAAAATTGTAATTAATATGTAGAACGCGTTGAAAATTTGTTGCAATCTTTTTAAACGACATTCTATCAAAATCACTCCAGTTTTGCAAACGTGAATAATAGTTCTAAGCTTGATGCCAATGTTCAACTAAGCAATCTTAATTAAACTCTATTGGATACATGGGTTGTACAAGTTTGGACAACGCAATAAACTTGCTCTGCGGTCCCTGTTTATGATTAATATCGTTTTCAAATTAGTGCGCACATACTCGTATAACTGCTGATGACCGATTAAAATATCAAGAATTTTGCTAATTTCATCGACGTTGTAATTAACTCTACAATAATGTCTTACTGTCTAAAAATTGTTTCGTCGACTGGCTGGGGTGTTTGTTGGACCATTTCTTGTTCCATGCAAATACGCTAAAGACGGGAGTTTTAAGGGCTATCTACAATGTAAAAATTACGTTCAAAAAGTACTACCTCGCAAATCTAGATTTTCTGGAATAAATGATTTTAACTTTGCCTAAAGGTCCACAATCCATATTCATACTAGACCCTGCAATTCAAGTTCAAGTTTAAATGTTTTTATTTCAAATAAGCTTTTACAAGCGTTTATGAAACGTTATGATTCTAGTTGCAAAGTTCCAAAAGGAACTATAACCTATGGAGAAGAATCCGGCAAGAAACTCCTTGGCAATCGCAGGCTTTATACATTAAAAATATATGTGTTACTACAATATAATGGTTGTTTTTTCAAAAACATTGATGTAAGAGCTGCCTCATTAGTCTATATTCGTAAGTGCAACTGCTACGCCAGAGGTGTTGCCACTCCGAGATCGAGCATTGTTATTCGGTTTTTCTATGAAATTCTCAGTAGGTGCTCGAAATTAAGATTTGTGTCCGATTAATTGCAATAGGCTGCCCTGTTACATGGGACCTAAGCATACTGGCACTGTGAGTGTACATAATTTTAATAAGTACACCTCTGTCTTACCTTCGGTGAATATTAGCGTGATTGTATATAAGTAATGTTATCTATATCAAAGCAATCACAACTACTACACCATAACAAATCTATGCAGGAGCGATAAAAACCTAAATATCTATTTCCCGCAGGACTTGATATCGCCCCTTTAAGGAATTGTACCATTTAAATGCAACACTACTATCCGATAAAATCGACGCCACACGATCAGCCAGACTCTAGTACCAGTCTTTGTATCGAGTAGTTCTCGCATAGTTTACGTGTTCTACGTAAGGGAACGATGTAATATATTGTGAAGTTATGAAGCATGCGGTCACGTTAATTTATTTTGACATCGACGATAGTAGTCGCTTTATTGGCTTTATGTAAATTATGTAACTTTATTTGTGTATGATGCTACAATGTGTGTCATGGTAGGCAACTAAGGGATTACGCGATTATCTACATTAATAAAATTGAATGTTTGTCCTCTATGCATTGCTAAACCATACCATCCCATTGCGACGAAACTTTGGTGAGTTCTTGTGTTCTTGCCTGATGTTACACGTACAAAAAAAAGAAGCACTGCAACGCCTGCCGCGGGGGACAGCTAGTTATGAATAAAAAACCTTGCACAGGCAAGGTGTGTTATTTTATTTCTTCATTTTGTGTGGCAAGTAGAATTATTTTACTTACCTCGACGATGTCATCATTCATTCGGTCGGTATATTATTAATATATTTTTTTTGTGATCAGTTCTATGATAGCCGCAATTGCGGGTCATTTGCTATTTGTTATTGAAGAGTTCTGAAGTCTGGCTCCGAAATTCGTTATCAGATCTTTATGAAATTTTAACGGGACCATTGGAAATTATTCTCTTTTGAATAAAATAACATCTGAACGTAACATGCTATACATAAATATAAACATCCTAACTGAAAACCTCCTCCTTTTTGGAAGTCGGTTATAAAAGAGATATCTATTATAACAGATTTCCTGCGGTATCATAAACTTTCCTATTTTCTGCTACTCACTTTTATTACAAGTTTATCTGAACTATTTCAAGTCTGAGGATTCCTCATGCTTATTCTAGTTTCTTTATAGTGTCCATAAAAGGAAACATCTCTGTAGTATACATCTTTCTCTTCTATTGTCGTTAACCTACCTTCTTGGTACAGAATAACTCAAGTTTAATGAATGTTGAAAATGACAACCTAAGTAGCTAAATTCAATAAATTATTCGTCTACTTAAATTATACCATTAAAACGTTGTCAATAATTAATAAACCACTTTCTACATAAAACCTAGAGCTTGAACTTGCCTTCTATGAACTATATGCCAATATTTATGTAGGCTTCTGATTGGCGGTTTAGCTTCATTGAGATATGTGCCTGTAGTTTATAGTGATTAGAAAGCGAATCAGTTTCATTAAGGATGCGTTGGGTTTTCAGCAACACACAAAAATCATATGATGGCTTTATATTATTATGTACCTACACTAGTACATAAGCTTTTATAATCTCAATTTAGTATTCACTATTATGTTTTTAGAGAACCTATTCGTATGTACTTCATTTCCGAAAATATTAGTGTATTATCGTTCATTTTTTATGCATATTGCAATGCTTGAGTCATAAGTTTCTCATTAGAGTGATGAAAAAGTCACCATAAAGAGACCATTTATTACATCACGCCTAAATGCCTAATACAGCCGCGATGGGTATGAGTAGCCCAAAGGGTTAAGCAGAGGCGTACTAACGTGCACCCACAATTCGCCGTTATGTTTAGGTTCAGGTAATAGGGCGCCCTATAGACTCGCCAGCCTATTGGTATTAATCGGGCATAAAACCAGACTCCGAGATGCTACTGATATTTTCATTAACATACCTAATAACACTTTGCTCGAATTAATAACACATTAATCGAACCCAGGACCTCTAGCGTAGCAGCCGTGCTCGAAACCACTAGACCAATAAAGCAGTAAATTAAAGGAGATAAATTTTCCGAAATGTGATGAAAAATTAGGTACGATTAATAAATATATCAAATAATCAATAAAACAATTTATTGAAATCAAACTAAATAAAAAAAACGCAGAACAATCACGTGAATACGTGAATCGGATCGCCAATAATTAACAAAAAATGTAAGGTAGCTGTTAGTGGCGTCAAAACCTCAGTCTACCCGTGTCCGTTATTTGTGCTGTAAAGGAATCCGAAAAGTCGGGAATCAAATAATATCAATATAACGCGATAAAATCCGTAAAAAGTAGTTTTATTTCAATGTCTAATATTCGCGTAAGTGTCAGTAACCAGTAAAATAATTTATGTGTTTTATTACCTCTAGGTTTAGATCGTTATAGGTTTAGGAGCTTATACAGGGCTAAATTTCAAAGACCGGCCAGATTTTAAAATTAATACCTATATTAAGGTCAAACCCAAAGTGCATTTTAAACATTATTGTTAAATTAACACAATACTCGTATATTGTAAAAACATTCATTTGAAAATGTCTGAAAAAAATTGAAATTCATAAATATTGCGGATTTGTGGTCGTGTGCATGTGCTGTCAAATTTATGTATTAATGTTTGGTATTTAGGTTATTGAACTGACGTGTGTAGTGGTAACTAGGTATATCCCCGCGTTCTGTAATTTAGAGGCGGACAGGAATAAAATCATGTGAAAATGTTTAATTTTAACTTTTTTATTTCGTAGATCGAAAATATTATCGATTCTGAACAGCCTCTGAAAATTTGGCCGGTCATTGAAAAATAGAGAAATAGAGATATGATTACGGATAGTCTGTTGAGATTAGTAACACAGACGATAGCGCCATCTGGTGGCACTAAATGGTATTAATGATGTCACGGTAGAAGGGGCAATCACTGCAGCGGCGAATCAAAGCTGCCGACTTGCCGAGTGGCACTTCACATCAGGTGTTCGACTTGTGCGCACGTCGTGGAACCGTCACAAGTTCCTTTATAAACATACATATTTATTGCTAATGTGACCTTCTTGACGTACGAAAAGTACTACTAAGAAGTCTGATTAAAATGAGATAACATAATGACTTCGAAATGTATGTTTGAATCAACATGAGCCACTGTGTCGCCCACTGAGGTAAGATTTACTATCACTTCTGATTACGAGATAGGTAATAGTAGCCCTTGTTTCCCCTACATATCGATATTGATAATAGTACCTACCTCACTGAGCGTAAGTGATTGATAGATTCTCAATATAATTAATGACACCATCGTTTCTGTCTGATAACAACATGGAACATGGTATAACATTATAACCATTGTATTGAGAGTACTTTCGTCTATGCTACCGGTGCCTATTAGATGGGGCTGCGGTTACATTCCATTTAACTTCAGGCCTTAGGCTGGTTCTACAGACAAGCGATTATGTTTTTTTTTATTCGGACGTATTGAGACTAGAGATGGGTTTATGCCAGGGCATTTATTTTTTTCACCCATAATGCCTGGGCGGAAACCCATCTATATAGATGGGTTTATGCCAGGGCATTTATTTTTTTCGCCCAAAATGCCTGGGCAGAAACCCATCTATAATTGAGACCATACTCATTTTTGTCGTTTTATGATTGAAATAACTGCTTTTTAGACTTTAAATTTATTATAAAATGGTAAAAAAATAATGTTGTATCTATATTATTTGTTTCGTACAGTTTATATGACACATTCACACATTGAAATAATGTGGTGTCATAACTTTATTGATATGTTGATAATAGTAATGAATTAATTATAATAAAGGAATTGTTTATCAGCCAATTGAAAACACATGCACCAAAATAAGCTAAAATATCATCCGGTAATAGTCAAATCGTGCTTGCAGTTGTTACTGTTCCAAGATCAGTCAGATAATTATTATATATAAAAAAATATATGTTTATTCCCAAAAAAGTGGTATCAGCCTAGTAGGTAATACATACAATATGATTATTGAAGACGGTACCTATAAAGATCTTTTCCAAAAGATTTTTGGTTTGTGTGTATTATTGGAGGTAACGTGATGATGCAAAGCAAAATGATTACATAATGTTGTCGGTCGTTATATCTATTATTTAGTAAGTTTCAATAAAATTCTGTCTCGAGAATATGCGCTTGCGCTCGCATATTGAAGGATGGACGAAAAGACGTTGTGACGAGTTTAGTTGATTTTTTTTAACTTACAATACTAATGGTGAATAGAGCGTACATTTAATGTTTATAAGGTTAAGCTGCGTCGATAATGCATTTGTATTGGACTTTATTAAGTCTTTACTGTCCATTGAAACCTTTAAGAAGATATCGACGAATAGCCCTTCACTTTACTGTAACACCAGCCTTACGGTAATAGCTGCTGAAAGCATCACCCACGTCTTTATATACGAACGAGGGTGCTTATGAATTTAATTAATCCCCTCACGATGATTTAAACAAGTTATTACTACGCCTATATTGCATTTTGAGTGAGTGTATAAGAGCCTTCCGAAAAATCTTGTTTCATAACCTTCATGACATGTTTTAGATATACCTACTTATAGATGTCAATCTATATTGTATTGTTCTCTTGTTGGTTTAGAGTTGTATAATAGTATTATGAGTTTTTACCTCATACTCTTTTACTAAGAATAACTGCGGAGTTTAATTTTTATCTAAGAAACGGATGAAAAAAACTAGCAGATGTTAAATGAGAGTTGAGATTACTTACTGTACTGTACACTACAACATTTTATAATTTAACGAATATGAAAAAGGGCTAGGTAATGTGTTTTATCAGCTAAACCCAGCTAGGCTTCGCTGTGGTTTAGTATCATTTTAATTATTAGGTATCCCGTTCCCGTGGGAACTTCAGTATAAAAAAAACATACATATAAAAAAGCTACACTCTTAAAAAAATTCAGGTCAATCCTTCGTCTACTTTTCGAGTTTTCCCGACAAATAAGTAGGTAGGTATGTAGGTATGTATCCTATAAAATCAAAATACCTCTGCGACTACTACAATAGAAGTCGTGGATTCCTAGGTCGAAAAAAGAGTAGAGTCACTAACTGTTTTATTACATAGGTACCAAAATATATCGGTGAACTGTGGGTGTATATTAGTTAACCTTGCCTAACCCTTCGAGCAATACAGGCGTGACGGTGTGTTAATATCTATCTATATATATAAAAGAAAGTTGTGTTAGTTACACTATTTATAACTCAAGAACGGCTGAACCGATTTGGCTGAAAATTGATAGGGAGGTAGCTTAAAACCAGGAGAAGGACATAGGATATTTTTTATCACGTTTCCGTGGGATAATTTAATTTTACATTTTTACCCATGTAGCGGCATTACAAGTACAGCGCCATCTACTCGATTAAGGAAGAACTAAGTCGCGAGTCCTACATCGCGCAAACAGATTTCTCCGCGACTTAAGAAGTTAAGACCAAGTAGTAAAATCCGACCAGAACTGTCGGGCAGTAGCCCACCGGACAAAACACCCGTCCGGTCGGTGGATCCTCTCTTTTCTACGGTGCATGGAGCGCTTTACTCTCTGTGCTTCATACTCCTAAACCCCCTAAACCCATATAAACTGTTATTTTGATAGTTGTCATAGTTGCCACATAGTATGATGGTTGTCATTGTTTGAAATCGTGCATATAAAAAAGAGTATTTAATGTGTTTAAACTATTTTGCTGGAATGCAGAAAAAAATTATTGATGTCAATCGTCTATTTGGTGCGACCTAGAAGAATGGATTCAGACTGGAGTCAGTAGTCAAGAACATGATAGCAATTTCATAGAAAAAACTGTTTTGAGTATTTTTCAAACAACTCAAGATAGCCTTTCAAAGACATTTGATGACATTTTGTGTTGCTAGACTTTTTTAGATCTGAATTTTTTTTAATAGGTATGGCGCAACCGGTGCAAACCGAAAAAAATAGGCACCTTATTTGTTGACATTCGAGTCTGTAATAGAATAACTGCATGAACCATAACATGGAAAATAGACTTGCAGTCAGAACGATACAGAGTAGAAAATCAAAATTTTCAACCATTTTTTTCAAATCGTTACGACAGGTGATACGAAGTACACCGGGTCATCTTATATATATAAAACAAAGTCGGGTTTGTTACAACGCGTATAACTCGAGAACGGGTGAACCGATTTTTATGATATTTGGTTTGTTGAATTTGTCTCCTCCCCGAATAACAGAATAACTATTAAAACATCGAAAAACAACATTATGATGAAAATTTATTTTCTCATACCGACATTGTTTCGGGAACGGATTGACAGATTTGACAGAAATAAAACACGAACATGAATGAACATGATGTCGATTTCTGTTTCGGCAAGGCCAGTAAGTAGATGGCGTTCTGTGCATTGTCCGAACTTCTCATAAGCTGCTGGTGTGTTTTTTTTTATGTATGTTTAATTGGGTTCCTGAATGGTTTAGATTCACAATTTGAGTCGGTAGGTGGCACCGCAATCGGGTTCTGCGATTTTTTTTAATATACAGGGCAAGACATGGGAATGTTATGAATGGAAGAAAAGGACATGCTGCGCCGACGACAAATAAAGGGCAGGAAGATGATGATACAGGGCAAGACAACGTTTGCCGGGCCCGCTAGTATATATATAAAACAAAGTCGGGTTTGTTACAACACTTATAACTCGAGAACGGGTGAATAGATTTTCAAGATCTTTGGTTTGTTGGATTTTTCTCCTCCCCCAATAACTTAAATTAAAACATCGAAAAAAATCTCGAAAAAGAACATTATGAAGAAAATTTATTTTCTCATATGTTTTTTATCGGAAACGGATTGACAGAAACAAAACACGGACACAAATGAACATGACGTTGTTTTCTGTGAGGTTTTATGTTTCGGTAAGGAGAGTAGAAGGCGTTCCGTGCATTGTTTAAACTCCTCATAAGTTGCTGTTGTGATTTTGTTTTTTTTTTGTGTATGTTTAAATGGGTTCCTGGATGATTTAGATTCCCAATTTGACACTGCAATCGGGTTCAACGATTTTTTGTATACAGGCCTAGGCATGGGAAAGTGAGTGGATTATTGCGGTGACGGCTGATAGGGATGAATGTAAGAAAAGGACATGCTGCGCCGACTACAAATAAATTGCATGAAGGTGATGATACAGGGCAAGACAACGTTTGCCGGGCCCGCTTGTATTTCTATAATCATTGTGTTTCTTTTGTATTTTGTTTTATTACGTCAGCTGCGAGCTTGTACAAATACATCATTAGCGTGTGTTGTTTGCCTTAATTACCTGCATGTATTTGTAACACATATGTATAGTATATAAGCTTTCTACACTGCACATCTCTTTATAGTTAGAAAGACTATAGAGATTGTGTGTTTTATGGACTTGTACGCAGCTTAAGTTAACCATCCGCTTCAATACAAGTTAATAAATAATTTATAAACTTATGCAATAAATACTCCTAGAATGGCGATAGCTAACTACTATGTAACTTTGGCAATGAACTATTGGCATTACGTGAACATTTCTCCGGCTACTTATTGACTAGGTATGTTGTTGGGCTCATCGAGTAACCTGTATACTTTTTCGGTTTCTTTATTACATACCCTACAAATCTAAATTGTCTAATAACTAGCGGCCCGCCCGCGGTTTCACCCGCGTTGTCCCATTCCTAAGAGCCGTAGCGTAATGTTAAATACCTTAAAACCTACCTCTTGAATCAATCTATCTATTAAAAAAACCGCTTCAAAATCCGTTGCGTAGTTTTAAAGATTTAAGCATACAGAGGGACGGACAGGCAGCGACAGCGACTTTGTTTTATACTATGTAGTGATAAGCTGAGGTTTGGTATGTGGCGTTTCCTTAATAAAGTAGTAAAATTATATTTTACTAAGTCGCCAACGACTTTTTCGACAATTCTGACTTCGTAGCCTCGTAGTACAGAACGCAGTGTTTATCTCATACATTTTCATCTACCTGGGTGTGATAGATAAACACTTATCTATATTAATTTGTGTGCGACGTCAACCGCTGACTAAGCTGGGATCAAAATATATTAAGTAATTTTTTTTCCAATTTTTTCCAATATTTATGTGTATAATATTCGCTGATAGAATACGAACTTTCTATCTATGGAACAAAGGAAATGTAATGTTCTTTTATCACACTTGGTGCTGGATTCGTTTTAGGAAATTAATCTCTCATTCCTTAAAATTTCACTTGTCGAAAAACATACAGTTTCATATAAATCTATGCAATGGAACGCGCCGCGTGCGCCGCTAACTTCGTGTACACGGTCTAATACGAACACGTGCGCTCTGTTTTTACTACGACGACGGTGCGCGGATCACTACCCTCCACTAAAATATATGCATGAATTTCCTATAATATATTGTAGTCTTTGTGCATGAATGAGGCACTTTCAGTGTTTTCATGAATAATATGAAAGCGTTGGTTGATTTTTTTTCGTGCTTCTAGCCATCGTGACCACTTTTGGTGGATTTCTACTTTTCTAGTAGATTATGAACCTAAATTATAATTCTTTAGTAGGTCGAAATGCCTTAGAAGTTTATTAGTTTTATAAATTGGAAGAAGATAGATAAATAAATAAAGTATTCTTTAATAAGGATTAAAAGATAGATCGAAAATACAAATACACATGTTACATGATTAGGTACAATCGGCGGTCTTATCGCTAAATACAATTTCTTACAGACGGATTGGATGGAAAAGAGTCAAGTAGAAAAGACAATGGGCGGTTGTAGGTGTACTGCTTAATGGATAGATAAATACCTAGATTGTGGTAAGTACAGTCAACAGTAGGTACATTATGGTGTCCAAAACTGAAAATTTCATTTTTATCTCAAAATAATAGTTTATATTCTTTGGGGAAATTTGATAGTCTGTGGTAACTTGATCTGCTTGTTGTGCTATGAGACGTTTTCAGAAAGAAAAATACACTGTTTCAAACACTGAGTATAGATGACATTTATCTGTTTTAATTTAAGTTAATGCCAAAATCATGTTTGGCATGCAAAAAACAAATATTTGTTTCTGTGGCAGCAAGTAATGGAAAGTGAAAAGTGTTACATAATCGTTCTAATGTTTTAGTAAATAAACCAATTTTATTTCAGTAGTAGTATAACTTTTATTTTAAGTGAAAGATAATTATGTTGTTTGACGAGTAGGAATATAGTAGATTTTTAAAATGTGTTTAGTTGATTTTGGTAGTATTTGGCTCACGCTGCTTCTAGCCGTCCGATATTAGACTTCCTTTTTCTGGAATAGGAAGTATTCTAGGTACCTATATAATAGCATTAACGCAAGTACATATATTTACATTATGGTAAGTTTTACTTGGAATCATTAAATCTTACACCAAAATATACGGAAACATCATTATTTATAAATATATACGGCTCGTAATTATAGTTTCAGTGTCTGTGATTATGTTATATATTATTTCGATACTTCATACCTAAGAAGTTCATTTTCGCTTTATGTAAATTTTTAGTCATCGTACGTCAATGAAACAATGAGTCGTTTATAATTTCACGTAAGTATTGTTAGTTCAAGGAAACAGACAATAAGATCTTCTTTTGTACCTACGTTATGACGTACAAGAGAAGATCATAATGTCTGTCCGTCATGTTGTGCATTCGGTTCTTGTAGATGGTAATAATAGACACATGTACATTTCAGATGAAAACAGCTGAAATATACACGTGTCATGTAGATGGATTAGGTTCTGAATTGAATTAGTAGATATCGGTGTTGCTATTATGATTGCATGTTAAGTAACGAGCCATCCGGCTGGTCTCTTAGCGAGTATTCATTATGCAGCCACGTAGCTATGACGTGGTCAGGTGCACAAGGGAATTGATATCAGTCATGTGTCGCACTAGCGGTCACACTTGATGACTGACCGCGCGTCACGCCTCACGAACGCTGCGGTATCTTTGCATGAATTCTCGTATCACTGGTTAATGGAATATACCTACACAAGAAGTTAACTGCCATATTATATAAAAAGGTTAATTTTACAATGAATGACAATGAAATTGATTCAGGGAATTTTTGAACTCATTATGTCAAACACAAAAATATTTAAGCATAAAATTTGAGCGTGTAACAGAGCTATTGTCATCAAAAATAAAATAACGACAGTTTTGATATAGCGACTGAACAACATTTATGATTTTCAAAAAGTTATAAACGTTGTGACAAACGATGACTCTGATTTCCGCGACAATGGCATGCGAAGCACTTTTGAGTTAACCTCATAATTTATTTCCCGTTTTCATCGCCTGTCTCGGCCGCGCCATTTGTATAGCCACATTTCATCTGATGCCAGCGTCACATTTCACTTCAACAATATGCAATATTTTTTATATTATAGGTAAATACTTTTTAATATATACATACCTCTTATTTTGTGTACTAATATTAGAATATAAAAATATTTTCTTAATTATCATAAAATATTTTATGGTCCTCCATTGAAATTGGAACACACACTAACAGGGACAGGGATTAAAATATTTATAAATAATTATCTCGTCATGAGGTCTTATTTAAGTCTAATCTGCAACATCATCATCAATCTGTAATTTTTATAATTCCAAATTAATAACGGATTAAGTTATTTAATAGTAAAGGAAAAAATTCAATCGCGGGCAGGATTCGAACCTGCGTCTTCTGGTTTGATATACCAGACGCTCTGACCTCTAAGCAGGACCTCTCTTAGAGGTCAGAGCGTCTGGTATATCAAACCAGAAGACGCAGGTTCGAATCCTGCCCGCGATTGAATTTTTTCCTTTACTATTAAATAACTTAATAATCTTAGCATGGAAAATGCAAAAAGAATCACAGAAAGATAATAACGGATTATTTAAATTAAATACCAATTTAAAAATCCTAACTATTAGGTATAAATGCGAAAGTGAGTTTGTTTGTTACGCTTGCAAGACTAAACAACTAAACCGAAAAAAAAAAATATTTATAAAAATAAAAAAATTTCATCGCACCTAATGGGTGCGCTTCGTGGAATATTTTAGTTGTGTGTCAAAATGGGTGCGCTTCGAGAAATACCCCAATAGAAAGCTACATTATCAACGAGTAACATAGGCTATATTTGTTTAATTAGAGATTCCTACTAAAATTACAAAAATACCCCAAGGTATCAAAAATGTCCCATTTTGTTATTTGTTAGAAAATTTAGGCTACTATGGAGGTATCTTTGACACTTTATTTGACACAGACATCAATTAAATCTGGTACGGAGATAGGTTATATTCTGGAATAGTACGTAGGCTGCTTTTATCCAGGTCGAATCCCATTCTGAAGTCCACGCAGACGAAGTCGCGGCCAGAAGCTAGGATGGACCTTGTAAGGCCTAGACCTCCGTAGCACAAAAGTCGATCTCTAGCTACGGCTTAATAGCCTAAAACATTATGTACTTGTATTCCTGTATTTTTCACTTTAGTATTATGTAGCACTGATCATGTTTGAACTTCTCTTCTATTTGTAAAAAGGTATTTGATAGCTGTCTTGATTTACAGCCCGTTTTTTAACTTAATCGAGCAGTACAAATAGTAACGTAGTCTACTTACCAGACTGACGTCATTGAATTAGAGCTAAAAGAAATTGAACCAAATATGAATATAATTAAACCCTATAAGTTTTAGTTCGATTAAATCAATTAATAAAGATTAATACAATCGGGCTTTAAAAAGTGAAACCTGTCTTTTATTATCAAATTTTGTAAATAAAAACGGTTTATAAAATTGGGTTCGAATCATGCTGGCAGAGCAACAGTTCGTAATGTTCTTATAACTGCCCGTAAAAATAATTAATCTGATTTGAAACCAAGCCTTGTATTTGCGTTCAGATCGAATCGTGTAAAAACGCACGGTTACTGTTGTGTCCATTTTTGCAAAGTCTACAAAATTTCATTTTTAATATTAAATACTCGCCATTTTATGGATGTAGATATTTACAGTATAAGCAACGTTTTCCTAACATTGAAGTCGGCTTTCATTAGACTAGAAGCCTTGTCAGAACAAGATACGGCTGAATATACAGTTTTGCCGTTGTAACAAAATTATCAAATGAAATTGTATTTTAAAATAAGACTTGCTGCTAGAGTTTCGGTATGACTTTCAGTAATATTCCAGTATATTTTATATGACAATTCGCACGTACGAGCGTAAACTTATGTTTAAAGCTCCATCATCCATCCATTATCTGGATAATAGCTTAAAAAATATACTTATGTATAGGCTATGAAAATGGTCTTTAACAATTTTGTTGCCAAAATTATTGAATATATATACAAGTGTAGCTGATGGTGGTAGAAAAATCAGCAACCTCAGTTATTGCAGATAACACTACCTTATTTGCATCGTCAGAGTAAGAACTGGCTGAACTCTTATCTAGAGTGGAAAGGGAGAGTGAATTACAACAATTGCAATGACAATGCTGAGGCCAACGCCTCAGCATTAATAAGGCAAAGACAAGGTGTTGGTAGTAGACAGACCGGGTATGCTAATGCGCTCCAATGAGTTCAAGGATCTGGAATTTGTTAATCAGTTTTTTACCTGGGCTCTCTTATTAACAATGAGAGTGGCAGCGAGAAGGAGACCAGTAGAAGAATCCAAATGTCCAAGCAGTGATTGCTTACTAGGATATGGAAAGAATGAAAATTATCCCGCAAAACATAAGTGAGGCTGGTTTTTTTCAGTCTTCTCCTACGGCTCAACAATAGAGCGAAAAGTGATGCTTTCGAATGTGGTGTTTGGAGGCGCATGTTGCGAATCCCATGGACTGCACGCCGAACCAGCGTGTCTATTCTCAAGGAGCTCGGAATATCCACAACGGTATCCGCTATCTGTTTGCAGGGGATACTCAAATGCTTTGGACATGTCGTTCGTAGAAACCCTGATAGCCTGGAGAAGCTGATGGTTCTTGATCAGGTCCACGGGAAGAGACCACGCGATGGCTTACCTACCTGTTGATCAGACCTAGTAGAGGCGATCACTGGCCTGCTAATAATCAAAGCAATTAAGACCGCCAAGGATAGAAACAAAACACCACCGGTCCCCCACACGGCAACACAACGCTTCCTCGCGGAGCTCAGGCGAACTTGCTCACCATTAGGAACACAACATATCACGGAACTATGTTATTTTGATACGATTTTCTGCAAGGGGGAGGTACTTCCCCAGTCGCGCAGCTCCAATTGTGAGTGGAATTATTCAATTCCACTATCCACTGCCCTACCTCTCTAACATGTACAAAATAATCTTAAAATCACACAATTATTAATTAAAATGTGCATTATTCCTTCAACTTCGAGGTGATCTTAGTTGACTATAAGCCATGCGTCTGACGTTTCAAAAATACTTGCCAAAGGATGACCGAATATAATCATAATATGCACCAAACGTGCTTCATGCATGCCGTACCATTTTGTTACAGATGAATGAAATATGTTTTCCTTATAATATTAACTATTAACTTCTTAGTGAAATTTGTATAGTAGCGAAAGTAACGATAATTGATATATTAAATTTGGCTTTAGACGTGACTTGTCTCCTTACATTACCTGTAATTCAATTACAGAAGTTCTTAACGTAGTTTATAGAATAGACGTGAATAGGGCTGATATAAATATGGATAACTTTAAAACTGTCGTAAACACACCTAGGTTTTCACACATAAGATCTACGTTGTAGGTACATATTTAATCCGATGTGTTTCCAGAACCTACTAGTTTACACAGTATGCCAGTTTCACGTATCCTTGCTCAAACCCAGTACTTACAGTAAATTAGGCGTGCGTGAATACTATACACGCTACTACTGTATATATAATATTAATCTACATATTTTTTATATATATAAAACAAAGTCGGGTTTGTTACAACACTTATAACTCTAGACAAGGAAACACGAAAAATAACATTATGAAGAAAATTTATTTTCTCATACATTTTGTATCGGGAACGGAATGACAGATTTAACAGAAATAAAACACGGGCACAATATGAACATGACGTTGTTTTCTGTGAGGTTTTCTGTTTCGGTAAGGCCCGCGTTCTGTGCATTGTCCGAACTCTATAAGCTGCTGGTGTGATTTAATTAATTATTTTTTGTATGTTTAAACGGGTCCCTGGATGGTTTAGATTTTCAATTTGAGCCGGTAAGTGGCACCGCAAGCGCTTTTTACGATTTTTTTAATACACAGGGCAAGACATGGGAAAGGAAGTGAATGATTGAGGTGACGGCGCATAGGGCTGAATGCAATGACATTATATAGTTAAATAGAGGTAGACACGTTATCATCCTTCAAACGTGAATATTGTTTTGTGGCCAAGTGTCGTAGGTAGTGTGACATACGTGATTAACCGACATAAGGTACAGAAGTGTGTTTGACAGCGCTATTGACAGCAGTAAATTGTAATTTTATTTAAATATGCCGTCCTGTGCTGTGCGATACTGCACAAATTATTATAGGAAAGCAAGGAAAGAGCATGGAGTATCTTATCACAAGTAAGTAAATAAATTCTTAGCTTCTGTACAATTTATTTTATTTTCTTCGTTGCAAATAGTACGTAAAATGAAGAAAGAGTCAGCACATGCCTTATTATAGTATGAGAGAAAGGGACTCAATACTTTTCATGTCACACGTCGCTACATACAGGCATACTAAGTATGGAATGCATTGACAGGACTCATAGATCAAAATCAGAAGCGACGATTTTATGGATACTTAAATGTACCTATTATCTGGAAATTTGCGGGACTTTATTTTTCATTGTGATGCGTTTTATTGACAATATTAGTGATGTACTTATTACATAACATACCATCACGCCTGTAATCCTCCAAGGATTAGGCAGAGGTATACATCGGTATACCTCTGCACACAGACACAGATGTACGCCCACAGTTCGCCGGTGTGTTTAGGACCCATCCATGTCATGTCATAGAAAAGGGTGCGAGCCTATTTCCATTCACCAGGCACAAATTCAAACTCCAAGCTGCACTGCGAATTGCATAGAAAAACCAATATCACTTTTTCGACCTGGACCCACCCACCCAAGACTTGTAGCGTAGCAATCGTATTTTATTTATTTTGTTTAATTTCAATAAAAAGATTATGAGGGAAAAAGTTGAGGCCTTTACTCAGGAGTGGGAGAATACAGACTGATTAGTATTTATTTATCTCTCTCTCGTATTCAAAGATTTGAACCCAGCTGTATGCCCAAAAAATATAGCTCAGTAGGTTCGAATCACTTTAAACCGGACAGCTTATATGTATGTATTATAATTATTTGTTACCGTAAACCGGACCTTGTGAAGTAGATCAGATATTGATTAATATCCAGCGCTTCAACTTGCTTTGTGTTATAAGCTGTTCGTAGTTCTTGAAGTAGAATCAGCTTTGATGTGAGTGTGTGTATTTTTGGCTCTTTTTCTATTATTTGTCGTTAATATAAAAAGACATAATTATTTCCATAAATCATTTATCGCGAGTGAAACTGCAAAAAGCTAGTTACAAATATTACCCACTAAGTGTTTCCTGCGGTTTCACTTGAGGTCGGAAAGATTATTTTAGACAAAAGTTAGCCTTTGTCCTTTCTCAAGATGCAATCTAGCTTCTTGCCTTATTTATTTAAACGGACAAACTTATTTTCGCATTAATAGATAGTATGGACGGTACCTAAGTACCTAATTAGTCATTTAATCGGTTACAGTTTGTGTTTCATTTTCTTTTTGTTACTTCTAATATATTTTTTTATTAAACTTTTTAGTATATAAAATTATATTCTGCTTCTTTTATTTGTAGCTAATGTACCTAATTTCCATTCTGTTCAACAATTAAAAAAACATAATCTTTGTTTTAAACGACACCTTTCAAATGTGTCATATAAGACAACTGCTTAGTGCTATTTCTTTTCATCTTATGCTACCTGTATCTATGCTCGCGCTCATTAGTGAAGCCTAAAATGTTTAGTTCCAGGTATGGACATGTAGCGCGACTCAATTTTAAATGACATTTACTATGAACATGGCGTATCTAATATTATTATATCATTGGCTGAATGGAAGAAAATGACATGCTGCGTCGACCACAAATAAATTGGGACAAGGGCAGAAAGATGATGATACAGGGTAAGACAACGTTTGCTGGGCCCGCTAGTAAGCGAATAAAGGAGAAAATATTTATAATACCTATCAACAACAAACTATAAATTAGTACCTACTCATACAATATATATATATACGTATATATATGTATATATACGTGGGCTTTTTATACAAACCTACACCTACCAATAATCTAGATCTAAATTAAAGCGTTAAAAGAAGCGTCAAGAAGCTGTTACTGTCTGTGTACGCTGTATTATTCATTTCTTTGTTAATTATTACCTTAATTCAATAAAATTAATTTGAAATGAGATCAAACAAATTTAATTTTGCACAGCAATATACGTCGTGAACAACGTCAATATTTATCTAAATATTACGCGACTCCTATTTTTGTGTAATTATCTTTCAGGTTGAATCAATATTTGATTCACTTTGCGTATAATAAAGTCTGATTAGCATATTTAAAGTTTGCGTATTACGGAACTTCTCAGTGTGAAATTCCGTCAGAATCACGCACTCACAGAACCTTAGGAGTTTTACAACCTTTATTCAAGCTGGTGTTAATAATGGCCTTAGCACAGCAATTCAAATTAAATAAAGAAAGAGAGCGGAAACCTTGCTTCCATTACTTAATAAAATAATTAATCGACGTCCCAGGAAAGTGGGCGAACAATAATTATAGATAGATCTTTTAATCCTGAGTCAATTCTGTTGGATACCTTTTATTCTGCACTTTGAACTTGCCAGTGTATAAATAAGAGAAGCTCTTTCCCTCGGGATGCCTCCGGCTACTTGAGCCTTTGTTTTTTTGAAGGTTAGTTTATATTTCTAACAAATTAGAATTATTTTGATGCCTCGCTAGACAACAGACAATTTGATTTAGGCCAAGATAAAATTTTCCAATAAAGAATGTTTATTATGGTGTAAATACTCTTATAATTGTTTTTACTGTGATCTTTCGGCAAAAGATCGGCACCGCGTTGCTTTTATTTAATAAAACAGTACACAGGCGCATTGTGATTTAAATTATGACTTACAATACCTATGAACGCCCTACAAAAGTGAACCAAGATAATATTATTTCGACTTGATACAACCAAGATCTTATAGATAGTACCTAGCTATTAAAGAGGGATACTTAGAGCTTCGGTAGCCGCTCGTAAAATTATACCCACTGCCAAAACCTTAAGTAATTTCTTGGGACCGTCTCGTAAAGTCGCAGTAAAACAATTGAAGAAACTCTAGATGAAGAGGAAATAAAACGTTTTTTACTGTTAGTAAGCTCGATTTAGTCGAATAAGTATCGGAAGGTAAAGGACGAACCATCACAAAAACTTTATCTTATGGCAAATAAATTATATATCTTCTTGTATATATACATATATATAACTTCTCCTTTTTTTCATTTTGCTACATTCGGTATATACAAGTTAAATGTACCTAGATACAAATGTACATGGTTAAAAATGAGTTCTTAATTCTTTCGGTAAAAAAACAGCTTGACCCATTGTTGCATAAAACCAAACGTATTGAGAGAAATGGATGCCATTACGTAAAAGGATGTTTAGTTCATTCTTGAAATATCATTCGTTTTCTTTTTGCCATCCAGTCTTAGTAACGTACAAACCTTTGTAGTGGAAGTAACTCGATATGGCTCATAGCGCGACTTTCGTTCTTTTGTTATCGGTGATCCTCCACATACTTGTGGTGAGTACACATTACAATGTGAATTGTGATACCGATATAATTTGTTTTGGCACAGAAAAAGAAAACAAAGTATATTTATAAACAATTTGTTTTTGTTAGCATAATGCAAACATTTGCTAGTGTATGCAATATGCTGCACACACGCTGTTTTCATAGCGTCGATTAATGTTGCATGCAACTTCAATTAAGACCACATCTTATAAATTTGTAAAGTGAAGCTAAGGGGTGTTATCTTATTAGCTAAGTTTGGTATTACAAATAATTGATTTGTGTAAAGCTAGAATACAATACCTAGTCTGAGGTCTACTAAAATATACCCCCAGTTCGCCGGTATGTTTAGGTCCCTGTAATAGGGGGTGAGCCTATTGTCACAAATCTAGACTCCCAGCTGCTACTGAGAATTTCACAGAAACGCCCAATAACACTCTGCTTGACTTGGGGACCTCGGACCATCAAAAGTTGCTGTACTTAATAATTTTAATACCTAATTATAAAAAACGCCAATTTGTAAAAAACCGGAGCCTTCTTAATTCAATGTTGTTTATAGTGAATGTTGTAAGTGATAGTGTATTATTTTAAAAATAGAATTTTTTTACAGGTAAACGCGGAATTGTATGACAAAAAAACCTTAGATGGGATGATTCTTAAAACTCTCTGGACGAAAGTATACCGCGGTTTCGATGCCAAATCAAAGGAACATGTGATTAAAACCTTAAGAACTTCAGGCGATTACGACAAGTTAATAAACCATTTATCGAATTTAAAGAAAGAAAAAGTACAACGGGTTCTAGACTTGTTAGCAGAGATCATGATACTTTACATGAATTAAACTTTATAACATAAAAAAGAAAAAAATGTAGTTTTTTTTAAAACGGAAAGGTATTATAAGTATACTATATTTTATATAGTATAGTATTCTACATTCGGTTCTCGCATTATTGCATCTTTGGTTACGTTTCGAGCCATATTCTATTCCAACTAAGCCAAGCACGGCGGCATGTGAGGCTTGCATACAATACGTCGTCGGAACCAAAGCTCGCAAGCTTTATCTGTTACGTCCCGCGATTTGGAAAGTGTATAAATAAATAGTAAATATACTTTTAAGCCATGCGTTAGCTCGCCCGAAATTGGAATGTAGTTCTAAGCACGTACATACACAGAGATCTTATGCAAAACAAGTGATGTGATGCCTAAATACTCGTCAGCGATTACCACAAGGATTACTTGATAGACAACCCATATTTGTGCTTCCATAAATATACTCATTGAATTGTGATCACCGAACAATAATAATAATGTTACTTCTAATCTGTTTTACATTATATTGGGTTTAAGGTAATAAATTACATTTAGGCAAGGAATTACCTATATCTTTTATATAAATTTACAAAGAATTTCATTAAAGCCATTTCATATTCTTATTCCTTAATATGAAATTTACGTACATATTACCAATATTGTGATTTAAATATTACCAGTTATACACATAATTATGGATTGAAAAGGAAAAGTAACAATAATAATTTTTAATTCGATCGTACAAAAACATAAGTAAACAGGTAATAAAAATAGCGTAAAACCATTCGAGACGGTAGGTTACGAGAGCCTATGTGCCCCTGAGGGCTACAAATCACTATCTAACTACACTAACTCACATGATGAGGTTTTGTAATGAATGTACCCTGTGTTAGTTCAGTGTGGTGTAAACAATATAATGTAACGCCGATATTGGTTTTCCGACGTGATTATTCTAGTCCGTTGATGCAGCGCGACCTAAATTTAAAAGATTTTAGTTTACTATTGTTACAAAAGATTATTGAAAATGGATGGTGTTTAATGTCAAAGGAGATTGCATTGCCCCAGAACTAAAACCACCCATCCATTTACCGACTAAACGATGGGTAGAGTGAAAAGGCTTAGGCTATAACACTGGTGTACAGTATTTTTGCGCAAAGTACATTATTATATACCAATTTTTTCTTGCTTTTATAGGTAGAAGTAAGTATAAGAACAAGAAATAGTTCTGTATTTGATTACATGTGAAAAAAATGCAAAAAAATTAAACAAAAAGACATAAAAATTGTACATAGAAATGATTTATTGAAAGAAAACGAACGTCTATTTATGATTAATTAGTCTTTTTGCTGTTCCTGTCATGTTTAACATAAGTTTCTCTTATCAACCCCCAAATATAATCCCCCATCATGTTTTCAGTGTACTGGCCTTGGTAACGTCTCTCAAATTCCATTATGTCTTGATGGAAGCGTTCCCCTTGCTCTTTCGAATAAGCTACCATATTTTATAGCTCTAAATAGAATAAGTATCAACTACCTATCAACAGTGCAAAATAAATTTCTTATTATTTTATTACTTTATGAAATAATGTATAAAAACTAGTATACATCGATTATTCGTATGTCAAAAATGGATCAATTACCACTTATATTTTTATACGCCGTATTATTGAATCGCTTTCAACGCTATTGCTGCCAGTTTTAATCAAATTAGAAATTAATAACACCCCTTCTTTTTCATCGGCGGTTAAAAATACAAGTGATATTCCTTAGGTATTGCCAGTTTGTGGCACATGTCCATTAAATTTTTCTGTTTATTTTTATCTATTGGGATTGGCCTATCATAAGCTGGACGAAGATCACTAAAATCTATAAAGGACAGTTTTGTTACGAGTTGCTTAAAATTTATTAGCACACTCAATCCTGTTATAAAAATGTTCCACGTTAATAGTTTTATAAAATATTTTTTACGGATTTTTTGCCTCAACCATACTCGTACTGAGCCAGTTACAACTTACACTAAAATGACCGCATTCGCGTCCCGCGTAGACTAGTATAGGTACACTTGACTCAGTATACTATGAGAAAAATTAATAAATTGTAGGGATTTGTATTAATATTTTTTACAGGTATATGTAATTATATTTTTTACACGGGTAAATAGGAAAAGATTTAAATGTTGTCAATGTACTAAAAAGTGCAATTGTCGGAATTTGTTAGTTGATTCAGTATACTTAGGAGCCATCGATTATTATCCTTAAATTTATCTAAATGAGAATGTAACATGTGCATCTTTAGAAAAATTCTACTTCCGGTGATGCAAAAATTCGAAAACATGTCAGTAATGTGCTCGTCACCTCTATAGTTTCCAAGGAAACCATGAACTACTGCTTTAAAAATGTTCCAGTCTTTTTGCTCCTCATTGCTAAGTAATATTTTTTTTTATTTGAGACCAAAAAATAAGAAAATAAACTCGCCTCCAGAATATATCTGCAAAAGTTACGTGAAACATGTGGAGCCCATTTTTTGTCTTGACTTTAACAGGTAGATTAAAGTAAGCTTGATAGGCTTCGTAAATTTTTAAATTTGTAGGTACTTAAATCATACCTTTTTTGTTACTTTCGCGCGAAAATCAAAACTGGTCAAATCGTTATAACTTATGTAAAAGCAGATATTTTCGTTGTCCAATCGCACTTTTAATACGAGTATATTTTTGCTTGAATATACAATCAGAATATATTAAATAAATCCCATGCGCAAGAAAATTTTATTTTTTTGTTGACTGGTGTAATCTACCACGGTAGCTTATGCGCGTTGGCAAACTTCACACGCCGCCGTCGCTAAAATTTCTCAGGCATTCAAGTTTCCTTCACGGTTTAAGCGAGTGATAATTATTTATTAATACGCACATATTTGCAGACCAAAGATGGGTTATGTACTTATGTTTAGTAAAAAACAATTCTTCCGCTACCTAGAAAAACAAGTTAATAATTTGTTATATAAGTTAGGAGTAAAACAATTATTGAAGAACTTACCTTCCTATCTTGTGGTTTGGTGGTAAAAAATAATTAGCATAGCATTTAAAATTTTTGATTACATAGCTGTAGCATTTAAAATTCTTATACTTTTTAACCCCCGACAAAAAAGAGGGATGTTATAAGTTAAACGCGTGTGTCTGTTTATTGCATCCTAGCGCCTGATTCTGTCAGCCGATTTTTTTTGTTTGAAGGGTGTGTTTGAGTTCTAGAGTGTTCTTAGCTATATTTCAAGAAAATCTGCTCAGTCGTTTGAAAAATATCAGCTCTTTTCTGGTTCATGAAGGGATGTGAATGACTGCCACACTTTAATATTGAAAATTGTAAATAGTGGAAAAACGGTCTTTAAGCACGACTTTGTTTCCGCTAAGGATAAGGATAGCTGTATTTTATATTTTCTACTTTACTGCTTTATTTTATATACTTAGCGGTCCCTCGACACAACGACGGCGACGCTTAGATTAAAATATTCTTCTTTAAATGTAAAGGGACAATATCTAGTTTTTTTTCCTTTTTAGAAAATCATGTGTCGGGGGTTTCTTTAAATATTTAATTAATTTTTTTATAATAAAATATCAGAAATAAATATCATCCTGATTGGTATTGGTCAGTACCAATACCACCTCGGACTAGGAATACCACATTAATGTTCCATCTGTAACCTTTTAATATTCGGTATGGAACGCAGAGTGTACGCTTGATGCAGATAGCTGTAAATGCTACAATTTGTTTAGTATAATAATATGATAAACAAAATAATAATTAAGTATTATTTACGATAAATATTTCTTCGTCGGACCTTTTCATTATCTGTTTGTGGTGTGTCTGTTGTGTAGACACACACAGTAATGACCTCTTGGCCTAAAGTCATGCCATGTTGAGACATGTGTTAATGTAGCAAATGGATCTAAAAGCATACTGCGTTCATGAGCCTTCAGTATCGGGGAAGAACTTAGAATATTTTCTAGAGCTCTTGGCACCTTTTACGAGTGTTTTGATAGATTTATTGTCTCAGATTTTTACGTGGGAGAGCCATGCTTCGGCACGAATGGGCCGGCTCGACCGGAGTGATACCACGGCCTCACAGAAAACCGGCGTGAAACAACGCTTACGTTGTGTTTCGCGGAGTGAGTGAGGTTACCGGAGGCCCAATCCCCTTTTAAAAGGCCGGCAACGCACTTGTGACTCCTCTGGTGTTGCGGGTGTCCATGTGCGGCGGTAATCGTTTACCATCAGGCGATCCGTCTGCTCGTTTGCCCTCCTATCCCATAAAAAAAAGACTGCTAATAACCGAACCTCTGGTGTTGCAAACGTCCGTAGACTACGGTAACCATCAGGCGGGCCGTAATATTGTTTGTATGGTTTTAAAAAAATACTAAGTGTTATTTCACCTTAGTTATACTCATCCGATAGCCTAATAAGATAACCTTGGACTGCCAACCAACTGTTAAAAAATAGTTAAATAGATACGATAACAAACTTTTCGCTAAAATAGAGTGCGGTTCACATGAGCCATTTTGTACAGAACTCACAAGTCAAGAGGGTAACAGATGATAATGGATAAAAATGTAGCGATCTGTCACTGCTGTTCCCACGGCTCCCATAAAAATATATGTTAGATTTTTGCACAAGCCATATAGTTTTGTGTAACCATAGTAAGTTTGCAAACTACAAACTACGTAAACCGTGAAAGTTTTCTTAAGCTCATAAAATTTGTTTGGGTTTTTGTGTGAGTCAATTTCGTTCATAAGAAAAGTACAATTTTTTTACGACTGTACGAATATTTTTTTCATACTACTTATAAAATAAACAATGTCACGAAAACTCACAGTTAAATAGTATGCAAAGTAATACTTTACCTTTTACATCTGTTGGAACTATAACATAACATGCATCGAATATGATTTTATATAAGAGTAAGTTGATTTCTTCAGCGCATCTCTACCTACGCTGTGCGGTGAGGCAGATTAAGTGTTGCACTATTTTGTATGGAAGTTGTCGTAGTAACCCGAGGCAACCGCCTTTCAGCGCGAAATACGGCGCACATACCGTGGCGCGTGGACGAGTCATCCAGAATAGACCAAAATAGGTATAATGTATCTTGGTACCTCATTTGGTTTAGAGTTACGTAACCAAATATTTTCTATCACTGGGGTGACGTCGTTGTTCCACACTAGACAACAAGGATGCGGTTGAATGAATGCCCTAAACGGTTGAAACTATGTTTGCTAAAAAAATCGACTAATACTTGATTTAAGTATCTATTGTATAAATACGTTATAATGATTTCTGTAGTATTTAAAACTTCAGTCGAAAAATCACTAGCGCAGTTAGTTTTCCAGGAGAAAAATATACAAACAATTGTGAGGTTGAAAATGTTCCTCGGTAAAAATTCACTTCGAGTGATGTGGGGAGACTACCAGGCGAGTGGGCTGAAGTGGTCGCAACGCCCCACGCTGAATAAATAGGGATACATTTACCGCCAAAACGTTCACGTAATAATATAACAAAACGGATCGTGGGACCCACCCTTCCCTGGTGGGGTTGACAAAGCTCTTGAAGTATAGCTACGGTAAAACAAGCTCCTTTTATAATCCCAGCCAGTGTTCACGCTTAATTGAGTTAAACATACAAACATACCAAGTGGTTTACCCTCACACTTTATTTTACAAAAACAATATACTGAAAATGTTGGAATAACTTGTGACAACTGGATTATCCCTATGAGAAGCCAGTTAACCACAAAAGTTCAACGCGACTCTCAGAATCCGTGATGGCCGTAGCCGTAATCAGCGGTCGTGTTATTGACAGTATAACTTTTACACTGAACAATCAAAAGTAGATTTAAAGTGAAAAGCAAAGAAATGGGTACCAACTTTTTAGTTTCAATACTAAAAAATAAAGATACCTACTTGTGTTTATTTACGTTTCCTTACCCTTACACACACACACACACACACACACACACACACACACACACACACACACACACACACTTAACTACTAACTAAAATTGCATACACGATTCACTCAATCACACACAAGTCTCACTCAATCGCACACGCACTTCATAATGTAACTGTTTCTTATTCTGCATGTTACTTAGGTATACTTTATATGCATTATGACTCTTTAACGTTTAAACAGTTATCTCACCTCATGTAGAGCCACGCCTCGAAGATTACAAATTCTAACTCTACAAAGGTAATATCTTGGTCAAAGGCATGGCTGGCAATGGCCAAGCTTCTAAATGCTGAGTAAATATGATAACCCAGCATTTAATAGCTTAATACCATATTATGAATGGACGTACGTAGGTGTTTTATAAATAGATAATAAAATTTACGTTAAACTAATATTCAAGTGTAAAATATTTTTCAACCTGTTAGTCCACACACTGCTGCTTAAATTGCAACTTCCCCAATATACACGTGAAAAAGTTTTTATAGAAAATATATTAATATTAGGACAGTGTACCTATTTGATTTATTTTGTAACCAGACTCAAACTATATGATTACCCGTATTTAAGGGCATAAGATTTGCTAACGAATTTCTTTCCTAGTCCCAACAGCAAGTGTACCTGTATATGTTAATTGAAAACAATTTAGGTTGAATTCATGGAAACCTTTTTATGTTTAACGCTGTCTCATAAAAAGGTTTTCTCCTAAATTAGCTTTAAGTTGGAACCCTTAAAATACGTGCATGTGTATAAATAAGTATTATGAAACAGAAAATTGCTTGCTTTTATCTCAGGAAAGGAAGTCGGGCCAGGAAGTAGTCGAAAATCTTATTATCGCTTACAAGGGGACCCTTAATTTTCCATCCGACAAAACTTAAGCGACTCGCAGCGGGCCCAGCTCAATTTTCAAACACGCGAGCCTTACTCGAACTTCCATTAAACGAGTAGTGGATGAGCGTACGCTAAAAAACTCTATGTCGAAATTGATTAAATCCTATTGGATTTGAATTGTTCCTTGTTTTAGTCTAGTTTGAACGAAAGCAATACTTAGGTACCTACATGTGCGTGCTTACGTTACGCGTGTTCTGTTTTTGTAATGTTTGGTCATTGTTGAGAAATTATTACAGCTTCTTACGAAAAAATAAATCTATAGAAAATATTTGTTGTCGGTGGAAGTTTGATTATTTCGCCCATAACAAGGTATCAAAAAATGCCAACCTGCAATATCGTAATTTTTTGTTAAATAATAATGTAGAAACTGATAGGTACAGTTTTCATTGAGTGTTGTTAATTGATAGAAGCTATTATTATAGTAATTGCGCGGATGTGCGGTTTATCCTGGAAGCCTTTGATATCTATGTAATTGAGAAAACAATGCAGCTATTGTATTGGACAGCAAATTATTGCCGATACTATCGATGATGGTTGTAACGTAATGAAATTCCAACGTTATCAGATTCGCTTTGATCCATAAGCGTACTTGCTTTGTACATATTAAGCGCATTCACGTACCTAAATTTAGTCCTTTTTAAATAAAATCTATCAAAATCTGTTGTAAAAATATGCAAATAAGTAATAAATGATTGCTTGAAGGCTTTATAATCCCCAACAAAAAGAGGGGTGTGAGTTTGTAGTATATATCCTTATGTCTGTGTCTTCATCATAATCATCAGCATCATCCTCTATTCGTCCACTGCTGGACGTAGGCCTCTCCTAGTGAACGTGTCTGTGTATGTGTGTATATTTGATGCATCACGACTTATTTTGGACTAATAATATAAGTCGTAGGTATTCTATATTCAGGTTGAATTTTAAAATCATACGCGCTATATTTCATTGGTCATATTGGTAATATGTGTTAATTTTTACCGCAAAAGATAATTACAATAGCTGAAATTATGACACCCTGATCCATCAGTGGGCACCAATATCATAGTCGTTGTGAGTGCGACTGTAGCACGGCCACAAGTTTTGAGTTTAACTGGTATAACTAATTTCTTGAAAAAATATGCTTACGTGTCTCAAAATGACTATGCTTTGTTATCAACCGACTTCATTAAAATATGACTCGATATTCTAATCGACGTGTTTGATTTGGTCTTGCGCTTATTTATTTTATTATTTATTCATTTACGTTACACGTTGTACATATACTAACAGATTTGGGCAAGGTCATTTCGTAATTCGTCCCGGAATGTAGCGTGTCTACCAGCAAGTAATATAAGTTTAAAAAGCACAAAATAAAAATTCAACTAAAAATTTAAAGAAATCTCCGACACAAAAATCTCTAAAAAGTTTAAAAAAAATCATACTATCTAAATATTGTCGCGTGTCCATGTATATCTAAATATTATCCCTTTATATTAAATAGTAGAATAATAAATTCTTATAAAGATATTATACTATGCTATTATAAGTAATACTATTATAAAACGGTGATATCATATGACGGGAAGGCAAAATTGTGGCCGGAATAAAACAGACACTCATCTTACTCAACAACCCATTTCCCATGCATTTTGCATGAACAACTACTGCGGCATGACAAGCTTATAAAGTCTTTAATTTCCGGATTAGTGCTGAAATATAATTCACAGGTTAACGCTGACACGTGTGCTTAAATCCTGACTATTTATCACTGCGCACCAGGACTGGACTAATTTGTCTCACATACATATGCACGAATCAGTGGGTACCTAATTTGAGCACTACGTTATGAATGACAGAGTAACTCATCAACGCCGACCTCGTACATCTGCTAATAGGCAGAATGAAGCAATAGAGAACGAGGCAAATTGTTTTACATGCTCGGCTATATTGTTTGTGCTGCTAATATGTAGTTTTAGTAAGTTGCATTTATTAGCTAAGTATCAATATTTGTTACCTAGGTGCTCACATACCTACTTACCTACATTGAATACACAAAATACCATATTTTATTAATCATTTCCTAGAAGAAATTTGTAAATCTGTAATTTTTCAAGTAACGTAAATCAGTTACTATTACGTATTACACAATTAAATAAGTATCATCCTTACAAAAGCATGATTAGTCAAAGGAAATATTTATTGCAACCGATGCAGCGATTTAACTGTAAGCTCAACTCGTCCGTCATCTAATGGGTGCGGATAGCGCGCATTTTGTATGAAATGACACGTCCGTCCGGTCGTCTGGGAGCAAACGACGGATTCTAGTTGGCCAACAGGTCTCAATGACTAAGACTAACAATACACCTCTTTTTCATGTTAATCTACTTTGGAGGGGCGTGCATTTTTAGTAGTTTCACTCAAATAAAACTACTTTTTATTACTGATTTTATTGCGATATTAATGTCTAATATTGGCGTAAATATCAGAAACCAGTAAGAAACACTCCTACTGCTACTCCTCCCGGCACCTACAAACAAATTAAGTAGCCATAACTTTATTATTGCGTATCCCAAAATATCGAATTCGGGACCAATATTGGGCCCATTTTTAGTTTAATTAATTTGAAAGCGTCATTACTCAGCAGAACCTGTAATGCAGGTAATATCATATCGTTGTTTCAATATTGAATATTGGTAGGGATACTTTGCAACAAATGGATTATATATCCTTCGTAGTCCTTCTTCACAATCCAAATATTTCACCTTAACGGGAAATTAGTTAAACGTAAACTAAGAATTTACTAAACAACAATAGCGAAAACTGATTACCTATTTAAATAGAATTGGGAAACCAAAGACATTCACATATATTTTCAATCGTTTGTCCTCACTAGGATTTCTCGGTATAATGCGCGTGTTTACAATACATTTTTACATACACATAGGTATACCCCTAAGCCTAAGCCTATTGGTTATACATATTTGATCCGAACATGAATCGAACCCATCTGTGGACCAACTCTACGGCCGGAAAGTCTAAAAACATGAAATACAAACCTGCAAACTGTCATGTATCCTAATATGATAAAATCAATTTAGGTACTTTAAAAACAGCATTCATTTATTTCTAGCCGTTTTTTCTTGACACTTGTTAAAAATAGTCTGGCAATTTGTCATCGAGGTAAAAATTAATTTCGGGCCGTAAATTTCTACTTTCTCTTGTTGGCAATATTAAAAAAATCTGGCACGATTAAATACTTTAAATCAAATTCAATGGCATTTTAAAGCATATCGTGAAGGCTGTGTAATGAAAAGAGGTCCTTGAAATATAACGATTTTTTATTTTGTCATCATCACACTATATTAATCAGCCCGCTAAGAATGGTGATTATGACAGTATACGACCTCAGTCTGTTTTTCGGTTTGTTTGGACGAACTTTTTACCACGGCTATAATTTTCGTAATTTTGTAGCTAGTTTAGTAGTTTAGCTTCTGCGACACAATAGAAAATAAACTTTAATAAACACGTGCCCAGTTTTCGATTGTCCCTTACGTAGAATGCATCAACTGCATATATGAACTAAATAAAGCATTGCCGTATTGTTCTCCACACTTTTGTTTAGCAGCCGCAAACGTGCTTAATATTAGTTTAACAGAATACAATAAAATTTGTACTTGAATAATTTGTAAGCTTTTTGAATCTCATTTAGATAGTTTGTTGATTGTTGAGTTATGTTATTCAAAAAAGCATTTATAAATTGTTGTTTTAGAAAGGGACATGTTAAAAATCCTTACTATATTATTCATGTTTCCACTTGTAGGTACCGACTAGTCGACTATTAACAAAAAATAAACTAAACTGTGCCTATTAATGTGTAACAATATTGTACGTGTAGTTACGTGTACAACAAACGGAGGCGTTAAGCAATAACTATGCTTATCTACCGAACTACAATATTACACCGCGCTTGTCCAAATCAGTGTGTGGATGAGCACATGAAAACTTCGGTGCCTCGGCGAGCATGTGAAACCGTCGCTCCCTATTGTCATATGACATATATCAACGACCCATGGCAATCGTTAGCGGTAGTTAGAAGCCCAAAAGAGGCTAATAACCGCTCAATCCAATATGATATCGGTATATCGGTAATGCTCATAAGTTGGGTTGCAGAGGGGTAAAATACTTGATATGCAGCCGCACATGGCTAGACTAAAACCCGACCCCAACAAAGTTGGAAAAAAGGCTATGAGGATGATAATTATGATGATGGTTACGTGTACAATTATTATGTTTATCGCAAAACAATACAGCAACGATATTTTACACTGGACACTCCGTGGTTAAGTGAAAAATAAAGGAGGTGGCTTAATTAAAGAAACGCTTTGGCTTAAGAATGAATTTTCTCACGCTTCTTCTTACCCTCAATTTGGCTGAAAGACTGTGGGGACATAAAAGAGTAATAAAAACATCGATTTTGCATAAGAATCCCGCAGATGCGGTTGCCGGTCGGGCGAACCGCGACAACAAGAAGCCGAGGACGGCGCGCGATGTGAGCGCCGATTAAGCTCTAACAATATCGAATTATTTTTATTGTTCAAGTGTTCGATTTCATACTCCGATAAAAATAACTATGGGTTGTTTGCCTTCCTTGAGATATTGTGAATGTCATGATAAAATTGATTTTTCAGCTTTTATTTACACAAAAAGGGAACCATTTGAATTTTCAGTTTGATACCAATACTTTCCTTTGCTATAAGTGTCCGAACCGGGAAGTTACTAACACTAATGCATCATATAGGATGAGTCGGACTTAATACTTGTGCAATGAAGTTAATTTTGATTGATTTCAATAAAAATATTCGTTTTAAGAATGTGGCAATTATCCGTGGGTATATTTTCGAATCAATACTTATCAAATTAAGGGGTCCAGCGGAGGTTGAATTACCCTCAAAAACGTAATACTGAAAAAAATCGTAATCCAGAAAATATTCTATAAAATTATGTTATTACTCGGATTTGGATACCGTTGATCTAGGTTCCTACGATACTATTTTATCTACTACTACTTCACTGGAAATAAAACACCGGAAAATCGTTCCAAACTTGGTAAAGTTATCAAAAATTGCATTCGCTTACATTTATTTTCAGTGAAGTATTTTGGACGAAATTGTAGAGTAGGGACCTAGATTAACGGTATAGGAATCAAAATAATAACAGAATTTTATTAATATGTGTTTGAATTACGATTTATTTCGGTATAACGTTTGTAAGAGAAATTCGGTCCGCCGGACTCTTAAGGACGATGAGTTTCTGGTATAGCAGTTTTCTACACAAAACAGGTTACTATTATAGTAAATCGCGTAATGGTATCGACGTGTGTGTCGATATATTTTTACTTAACAGATTAAAAATAAAAAACACTTTCACAATTAAATTAGAAATCGCAAGACAGCTCGAATAATGGCCATTTATATATTTTTAATATATATTCTATATTTTTAAATGGCGAAGTGTATAATTTTTGTGACAGCAAAATGAAACGAAATAAATAAAGGAACCAATAAAAAAACGTAAAAATAATTACCTACAAACCAGACGTTGATGAAACAACAGCAGCGTACAGTCACGACACGATACAGGCTTGATTGAAAGGAGTCAATACCTACATAAAGACTAAGTTAGAGATTTCTCTTTATTGATAATGTATTTCTGCGATATGGGAACTAATGTTCCCATATAGCGTTTATATGTGTCTAAATTATACAGCAAGTTGAAACTGGCACACCCTAAGATTCTCCCGATGATAATGTTTGAATAGCAGAGCGTTGTGGGAAGGTTTTGTTATACTGATTGCCAAGGAGTAACTATACTACATTCTTGGGATATATTTAAAAAAGATCATAAGCTAAACCAATACTTTTATGCATATTTGGCATTCTTATGTTAGGCTTTAAATTATTCTAAAGGAAATTAGTACAGAATCATTTTTAGGATTCCGTACTTCAAAAGGAAAAAAAACGGAACCTTTATAGGATCACTTTGTTGTCCGTCGGTTCGTCCATCTGTCTGTCTGTCAAGACACTTTATCTCGGGAATACATGGAGGTATCGAGTTGAAATTAAAACCATATACTCAGGTCTACAGTTCCTGGAAGCTATGAAAAAATCAAACTATTACTTTAATTTAAAAGATACGGCCGTTTATGCCACATAAAACGTATATTTCGACACTCCCAAGGGAATCAAAATTTGTACAGTATTTTCCGTAGAACTATGAAATTTAGCAAGTAATACCGTCTTATACTACAAGTATAGGGAAAACACTGAAAACGATATATTTGTAATTAATTATAATATTATTATGTACCTACAAATTTGTACGGAACCTTGGGTGGGTGAGTCGCGTTTGTCCAGTTTTTATTTTATTGGCAATATCGAGCGTAGGTAGATATTAAAAAAGCTAAAGATGGCTGCCCAAGGGTCATTCTTGTTTCGATTTTCGCGAGTGAACCTTAAGAAAGAGTGAACTTTTATATATTTCTGGTGAATATAAAATAAGTAGGTAAAATACATTTTATTGTGCAGAAATATTGGAGTCAATTAACTGAAGAAATTATTATATACCTTCGGGTTAAAATACTTACGATTGCGAAATAATAATTATGTTATTATGATTATATTATTTTTCAAAAACGGGCGTAGTACAGTAAAAACTGGGGAACATTAGCTATGACCGCTATGTGGTTGCCCAGCGGCCACAGCGGTCTCAGCGGCGTAAAACTAATGGACTGAGCTCACGTTTGAAAACTAAATGTCTATATTATGTACTAAGTAGCTTCAGTTGTAAAGATGTCATTTACGTGAAATACAGATATATAATCACCCTGGTCAAACAAATGAACAAGACTTTTACTGAAATTATCTTTCCTCTTCAAAAGGGATAAAGGCACATTAAAAAAAACAGAGATTGTGTATGGTAAACATAAATACAGCTAAACATGCCAGGTTTTAATTGAGACTGATCCTATTTACAGTGTAGCAAACAAATTTTTGGTAAAAACTGTCATTCGTGATAATACTAAAAATTCTATTTTAAGGTACTTACGAGTAAGTATTGGAAGGGATTGCCGAATTTCATGATTCCAGGTCAACGGGAAGTACCTTCTTGGGTTTGAATTGTTTGCAAGTGTCGAAATATAACATACCATCACGCCTTTACTCCCCGAAGGGTTAGGCAGAGGCGTATTAATGTACACCCACAGTTCGCCGGTATGTTTAGGTCCCATGTAATAGGGGGCGAGCCTATTGCCATTAATCGGGCACAAATCCAGACTCCGAGCTGCTACTGAGAATTTCATAGAAAAACTCAATAACACTTTGCTCGACCTGGGGATTGAACCCAGGACCTCTAGGGTAGCTGTCGCGCTTGGGACCACTAGACTAATGAGGCAGTCAGTGTCGAAATATGTGAGACATAAATTGTATGACATGGATATATATATTGTCTTGAATTATAAAGCTTGATTTCTTACAGCTCCGACGAACCATAGGCCTAAATGTTTGTTATTAATTTCAACTTGATAACTCCACGCATTCATGAGAAAATGGATTTGAACGGACAGACAGACAACGGAATGGTCTCATAAGGCTTCTTTTTTTTCTTTGATATACAGAACCATAAAAATGTAATTTTAAACTTCTAGGGTCCTTATAATGTTATGTTAATTTGTGTTGATCTTAATAGAAAAAGTTAAATTGTTTAATAATGGGTGAACCCCAACGTTTTATGAAAAAGTTGTTAAATCATCATCTAATAATCCTCTCAAAATACCGTAAAGTACATCTGCATCTAATATCGAAAGAAAACACTACAAAAGGAAAAGACCTTTCGGGGGATTGAGTTTAACTGTCTTTAACAAGGGTTGAAAACAACTCCACTGGTCGGTTGAACCGATCGTCCATAAATCTTGAGGCAGACAGTAACAATATGTAACTGGTCTGTCTTCAGTCCGACGTATCCTCACTAAATACCGGCGCAGACATTGTAATGGATTTTGTTGACACGATAATCTGGCACCATTTTTACCAATAAATATTTATGTTGCTATAAAAGCTCAAAAACTAGTGGTTCTGTTTCGGGAGATTTTGTCACTAATCTCACTACTTATAAATAGCATAGCATAATCTTAGCATGGAAAATGCAATAAAATCACAAAAAGATACATACTTATAAATGTTTTCTGTATATTTAAGCATAGAGGTATACATAATGAAACTCTGAAAATAAAATGTAAACTCCGAGCTGCTAGTGAGAATTGAATTGAATTGATAACATCAATATCACTTCGACCTAGCAAAACCTCAAAGTCGGTAGACCTAGACATAAGAGGCATTATTTTTACAAAAGCCATAATCTGGTCAGTCGCTTTAAATTACCTTCACCCTATTTACATACTTGTAGTAATATATTTGATACGAATTTTATTTTCTAACACGACCATACGTGAAGTTGCCCAAAGAGTAGATAAATCATCGAAAAAATATCGTAATAAGGCCCAAAAGTTAATACAATACGGTATATATCTATGTTATAGACATTTAGGATAAATCGTTTAGATAAAGTACAGTCGTTAAGCAGAAATCTGGTACAAATACCGAGGTATTTAGCTTGGCTATTTATCATAAATGATTCGAAGACAACCGTTTCCCTACATTTATCTGTAGCTCATTAATTAACGAGCTCGCCAAACGTAAGAGAGAATAAAAAATAAGGCCCTACCAAACTAATATAATAAATGCGGAAATAACTCTGTTTTTTAACCGCTGAACCAATTTTGATAAATTTAAAATTTCTCTTAAAATACAAACAAACGGTGCTTACAATTATACGGTTACATGTACCTACATATTAAACCGACTGTCAACTATGTTAAATACAAATTACAATTTGCAAGAGGCTTAAAATTGTCTCAAAAAGGTAAAACAAATATATCATAAGGCTACAGCGAAATAAGCAGAGCGTATCTTGAACTTGTGTAATATTTTACTTAGTTTAAAGTTATTTTATCAGGAACATTATTTCGTATTAAAGTTAAGGAGCCGACCGTTGCCGTTTTCGGCTACAATAAGTTTGTAGTTACAATAAATCTTCATAAATGCAGATGACAGTGGAGAGTACGCCGGAAGCATAATGCATAATTATTACTGCTTTAAGCTAGCTTAGGATTGAAGCAATTCCACCCTACAGTAATAATAACACTCGTGGGGGTTTACTTTTGACTACGTCATAATATTCGATATCCCGTACTGTGTAGGATATAAAATCCGCTATATCGTATTTTACTGGACCCGGGTATTCGTTTTCGCTTCAGTATGTGCGGAAAGGTTACCATTTTGAACAGTCAGGTCAGATATACAGCACATGTATTTTTTTAAATAATATTTACCTATACCATATTTATACCTTTCTATTCTATATCTATTTATACCTTTTTTTTGTTTAAGGGAGAAACCTTCAAAAGGCGACCGGTCCTACAGGTTGAAATATTTAAGTATTGGAATCCTAAAGGCGTTATTCCGACACCCCTAGCACTATAACTTAACAGCAATATAACATAACACTTAATGTCAATAAAGTTAGACGGCATTATAAATAATACTTGTTTCAGTTATTGTTTTCTTGTTTTGGAAGGTACCTACAAGGCTTTTCTTAGTGCGGAAAATCCCCCACAGATAGTTTGCCACAGATAGTCGGCAGGGTAGGTATGTTGAAATCCTACCGATTAAAAATCCCACTTACCCTGTACTTTATAGTCATGGGATTCGTGATATTCACCATTGTAATTAACCATAGTTAACTACAATCACCGGACACCCGATTTTTCATTAACCATTACATTACGCTTAAGGTTTTCTCAGGAACCCGTGAATGTAACAAGTTATAATTAATAATACTTAAGTCTACGGCCCCTTTGGAAATGTAAAAAATTGATCTTCTAAGTTAATGCATTAAACAAGTACGACCATTTATGCTTCCTATTTTGAAACTCGCAATATAAATCAAATCACGTTGATGTGAAAAAAATATTTCAAAAGCGACGCAGTAGCTCTTCTTTCTTTTGTCAGTTCTCTGGCGTCGTCGTCGTTCATCCACCCACCATGACTGTTTAGCGACCAGATTCATTTTGAGGCACGATGAGGACATACCAAGTGTGATTGCAATGCCATAAAGTAAATTTTCCGATTTAATTAGATTTTTTTTTGTCGGTAAATATTGTATTCGCAGATCAATAAAAATCATGATATTGTCCAAGGACTCACATTATAGAGAGCAGCAAAATGACTAGTTAGTGTGAAGCCGTGCTCTTCGTAATATTCATACACTCACGCCTTTTTCCCACAGGGGTAGGCAGGAACTATAAACCGCCTCTTGCTACGATTCTTGTATACATCTTTTGCTTCTCCCACATTCATACATAATCACTTATTATTATTCAGGCCATCGTCATGAATTCCTTCTTTGATCAAATATTGATCATGACGCTAAATCAAAAATCGTCTGAATAAAAAAAAACTCATAATATAGTACTAATATTCTAGTAATTTTCATGGAAAAAAAAATTTCAGCCCGGTAGCAGCCAGCAAGGTTAAATTTATCATTTTATTTCAACTAATCAGTTTTCATCACAGTTCACAACTATTCCAAACTTTTTATAATTTTAATAAATGCCATTGTAACAAATGTAATTACTATAAAGTGTCAATTTTTGAATCAAGAAGTTTCATCATCAAAAATCTTCACAACTATTAAAAAGTAGTAAGTGTATAGAATTTTAGACTTTGCTGCACACAGTGTGAAAAGAATCAAGCGCCATCGTCGAGGAAATACGAACGATAAACCGCAGCAGGGAAGAAAGTAACTAATTAATGTGTGAACTAACTGCTTACAATTGAAGTACGAACACCACAGAGCCGTATAAATCTACTCGTTTCTTCATTTGTCTTGAAGCTATCCGTCAGCTCCTCTTAGACTAATTTCAGAATATTTGAACAAGTGTTACTTACCGAACAAAATTAATTAAAGTTATTTGAAACACAGAATACTAAAAAGTACATTAAAATAATTATCTTGTTGATAAAGGTTCCAATGAATGGGACTGGCGGCTCGTGAATAAGTCAACACATTTTTTATTTTCTTACTAGCGGGCCCGGCAAACGTTGTCTTTCTTCATCATCTTCCTGCCCTTGTCCCAATTTATTAGTGGTCGGCGCAGCATGTCCTTTTCTTCCATTCATCCCTATCGGCCGTCACCTCAATCAACAACTCTCTTTCCCAAGTCTTACCCTGTATATAAAAAAATCATAGAACCTGGTTGCGGTGCCACCTACCGACTTAAATTGTGAATCTAAACCATACATACACAAAAAACTATCTAATCAGATGCCAATTATCTAATCAAAATCACACCAGCAGCTTATGAGGAATTCGGACAATGCACAGAACGCCATCTACTGGCCTTACCGAAACAGACTGAACAAACAGAAAACCTCACAGAAAATAATGCCATTTTCATTTGTGTCCGTGTTTTATTTCTATCAATCCGTTCCCGATACAAAATGTATTGGAAAATAAATTTAATTCATAATTTCCTTTCTCGTGATTTTTTTCGATGTTTTCATAGTTTTTCAGCTATTCGGGGAGGAGAAAAATCCAACTTATCAAAGATCATAAAAATTGGTCCAGCCGTTCTCGAGTTATAAGTGTTGTAACAAACCCGACTTTGTTTTATACATTTAGATTTACCTATTCATTATTTTAAACTTCCAAAAAATAATTTATTTTACACAGCACAGTAACAAGTTTTCAAAATTATATTTATGTATTTGGTATTTTTATTCCTTCAATTACCGGAGGACACATAATTTTAACATTTATACAAAAATATATAGGTATATTTATTGTTACTGTAACTTATAAGGTGTCCGCATATAAAATAGATTAGCGAATATACCGAATTGCTGCCGTACAGTGAAGGACAATTTGTAATAAACAAACATAATTATAATGTGTGGAGGTGCGAGGTGTGTTGCTCCTCCACACAAAGGGAGGATCCTCCGACCAGGCGGGTGATTTTGCCTGGCGGGCCACGGCCCGATGGTTGATGTCGGGCGATTGTTTATATGCAAGTTGCGTTACAAACTTCACTTGCACGATTCAGAATTTTTTCGTCTACTTTCTATTTAGCGCAGTGGATGTCGCTTCAAATGATAAGTTCTGTCTAAATTTGTAATATTAATCAAATCTGCCAAGTTAAATGAAGACTTCAGTGTAGGCACTAGCGGTACTAAGCATAGTATCATAATAGCTACTTTTTTATTCTTGATAGGCTTACGCTTGACCGCCAGCTCGTTATAGTTAAGGGACACTGCGACCTACGATGGAGCGTGCTTGCCTAGAAGAAACTGATTCACTCGTGATTTATTTCAAAGACACCCAGATGAAGAATGAAATGAAATGAAATGAAATTATGAAAATTTCATTTCATAATTTCATTTCATTTCATTTCATTACTGCTATAGACATTATCAATAATCAGTTCAGTTCATTATCGAAATTATGCAATTGGATGTTTAATAACTTAATCGACATCAGCAGGTGGTGATTATTAAGCTCGACATTAATTACTTAGGTATTATTAATTATTCACCACATTACGAGTAGTACGAGTACATATACTATCTGGTTTTAGTGATAAAATTTTCACATGCACAAACAATCAAACCCAAAGCAACTACCACCACCAGAACAATCTGCACCAGATTACTCAGCCAGTTGAGCCAGTTGGTATTACTCAACACATGCTCAACTAATAATTTTACTCGACAAAGCTTGTCTGTGCCAAGTTATTTTTTCCTCTTATACATTTACCACCCATACTTTACCACCCCTTTTATACCTTTCTACATTAAGCATTAATTTAAAAAGTTACTCTATTTTGCTCGCGAGAGGAATAACAGTATTTACTTTGTAGAGGTTAATCATGCCATATCGTACAACAAATAGTTGACTGTTTTGATTGAAATTGTTTACGGAGATCGTGAAATACAATGCCGACACGCGACCCGGAAACTTTGAATAAATTCGTTTATTTATCGACGATTGCCGGCTTTACTGGTGCTGCGACGCAAATAGTTCGGCATTTCGCGACATACTCGTATATTCAAATATTTGTTAACAGAGTAATAATTATAAAACTATTTGGCAAATGTATTGATATGATTGGATTGACCATCCAACTACTGACTGCCTAAAATAATATTGTTCATCAGGGGATGAAAGTGACAGGTTAATAATGAGTGTGAGTTTGAGAAAATACAGTTGTAAATCGTACTTACGAGTAGTAATTTAACACTTTTCTCAGAGGGATACCATAATGCCTTAACAATTTAATGATGAAGTTGTCTGAGACTATTGTAGGGTTTGAGTCGCTAATTTAGGGATGAGTCATTGATGTAGGTATTTGCTCTCACGAATAAAAGTGAACAGTTTATAATTATTGTTCACAAAAATTATCAGTCGTTAAACTATAGTATACTAAGAATTTGAACATGAGGTTAGACGTGTCTAAGAAAATCGTAAACAGACTGCGTCCAAAAGTATATTATTAAAGACTGTGTTAATATACTAATCGGTAAAACGTGACACTCAAGGAGTATAATCATTCATTGAAATAAATAATCGTATGTGACACTTCACTCTTAAATAGCCATACCCGACCACTTACATAATTACGTAAATATTTATGTCCCTACACTTTCAATGCATCAGCCTCACACACCTATCTATTCATACTTAATATTAAAATAGCTATTATCGACGGTTTCACTCGCTTCCCAAAAATACTATTTTCTACTTTATGTTTACATTCACGACTTCAGAATAAGAAATATAAAGGTAGAGGCTGTAAATGTTGATCCCCTGCATTTGTTTGCTACTAGTACTCGTAAGTATCCGGAAACCACATCAATTTGCAAAAATGTTGGATCCTCTTCGTGTAAGAGCGACCCGATTAAGTGATCGGTTTTACTGCACTAATGTAGGCATCATTGATCCATGTACCAATTGTTTGGCTACAAAAGATGTGATTTGGAACGCTGCTGTTTCGTAAAATTCTAATAGGTAACTTCCAAAAGAAAACATGAGACTCTAGACTTTATAATAATATTATATAGACAGACTTAATGTTTAGTAGGAGTTTTCCTTTTTAACAAAAATTTTATAATCGTATCTTTCGTTCGTCTCGTATTTTTGGTTGTAGGTTACAGTTGGTCAAACAGTATCTAAATTTTGCTTGGAAGCAGTTGTTCTGGTTCATGCCGCCATGTTTTCGCGGGCAGTACAAGAAATAATGGATAACAAAAATCTGCGATGCTACAGTGGCGCTGCTGCCCAGTCACAATGTATACGAATACAGTCCAAAAACCGTTTGCAAAACGGGAACTCGCCTTTCAGAAGTGACTTAAAAAGTTTTGTACTGTAGGCTCTTTATCAATTCAAATCGATCTTACCGGCTGAGTCCCGTTGTTTCTTTTAACCACTTTAAAAGTGTGACAATGACCTCGAGCATAGTCCAGATCCATCCCTGGCAAAATTACCATAACATGTATTGGCTAAGTAAGCAAATTGTTTTTTTCCTTTTTCAACCTATGGAAGCCCATTGCATAGTAATGCCCCCCGTTGGGCATGACCGATGCGATCGATCCCTAAGTATAATAAGCGTTCCTAGTCTATTCCTTATTCCTGATAGTACAAATATTTTTTCGTTCTAAGGGGAAATACTCGTTACGACATTCAAGCAAACGATCCTGATATTCTCTAACAGATTCCAATCACAATTCGTGCTTCGCATGTGATATGACATTTCGAAGTGGCGTTCCCGATCCACTGACTACCGTATATGGTATTGTGTTAAAGTTTCCAAAGTGCTCATGCAGTTTACACATATCTACGGATCCAATAAGTTCTGAATCTGCAGATAATCGCTTAGTGTTCAGTACGGATTTCCGAAACCCGAGGCAGGTCATTCGTTCGCTGTTTGCACTCAGACGGTCTGAGCGTTGAGTGAACGTCTCCAGCAGCTCTAGCAGCTAAATGAATGAATGAATCCTCAATTGTCTCCTGCGATCGTTCTTGTCTCTTTCTCTTAGCGTATCGGGAATACTGAGGAAGATACGACCCCTTCTTCCTTTGCATATTTTTAATCTTTTTGAACCAAATCAGGGCTTCTGAAAGTTTCGAGTCATAATTTGTATCTGAAATTTTTACATAAAATATAATGTTGGTGCTATGGTAAAGGGAACCCCAAAGGAAACTCAGATGCGAGCCGAAAGCAGCGAGAGAGCGCGAGCCGTGACCGACCGTTCGCTTTGAAGCCTTGTGAAGCACTGAACAACTGAAAAATTCTCCCTAAGCAGTTGTTTTATTTTAATCTTTTGTTTTCTAGGTTCTAGAATATTCTGACGCACGCACTGACACCGTGAGCGCGCCGGATTACTTTGTCATCTACCTCATGCTCATCTTTGGTCGCAGAGGATTCTGACGGCAACTGTCCCGATTGGTGGGACCTTATGGGTCCCCTCAGTGATTTTTCGCTTCTCCTCTGCGACTGCGGCCGCTTTCTTATTAGGCTTTTGATCCATATACTTGCTTGTACCGAGAGGCCAGCCTCTCTCTCCTGGCGGTGGTGTACTTAGGGGCCCCCGGTGTCGTCTCATCTCTTGGGGCGGATTCTGAACTTAAGATTTTCACATCGGAACGCGGCAGTTTCCGAAATAATTTACCCTTGTGATCGTCACGCTCATCATGTAAGATATGGTTAATTTAATAATTGGTTCCATTTAGTTCTCACAAAAATGGGGGGATAAACGGTCCATTAGGGGAAGTACCCCATATGTTTAATATACATAGGACATTAACCAACATTAAACGTCTCAACATAAAAAAAAATATATATATATTTCTATAAGTAAGAGCAAACTGGCTAGAATAAATAACGTTATTCGATTATTGCTACATTAGCGAAGGAACAACTAAAGAAAAACTTTATTAAAATAGTAGTTTTTACTCGGACTTATAAACATTTCATATTTTCATTAAAAGCTGATAAAAAGCTATCAAATAAAATATAAAGCACTTGTAAAGGTTATATTTTGTATCAATATAGATTCGAGTATGAGCTATCTAACGCTTTCATTGATCCAAAATTGCATTGTCCACCACTGCCACTCATGTTTCAATGAATTTAACTGACTGCATCCGCATCACACAATGGGGTCGCATACAATGAAACGAAGTTATTGCTTGCTACGGGCAAGCCAACCGCATGTTCACCTCGAAGTGAAAACATGTACGTTTCACGTCCTAGACCAGGTGCAATCATTCAGTAGGAGGTACCGGTTACCATACCGAACAACGAGCATAATTTTGTAAAAAAATACATTCCTAATAGGTGCATTACTTCCCCCGTATGGGGTAGAATAAGAATACAATTCCTCACTGCCATTCAGATAGGACAATATAATTCTTATAATAATAATAGACGCAAGAGATAAATATCATAATAGAGGCAAGATTGTGGGTGATAGGACTTTTTGTGGTTTAACGACCGATGATGTCGGAATCTGTCGAAAAGTACCGACTTTTGCGCGTGAGAGCCAGTTCCATCTCGCTGTTGCTGCGGCTCTAGGAGTCTGCAGTCATTATCTTATGCTTCGGTAACGTATTAGCAATTCAACTGCAGGTATCCATCACGAGCCGTGACTAATAACCATGGAGATAAAATATATAATGATCAAATTTAGTAAATTGATCACCAAAATGCTTACCAAAATGGATAAATGGTCACCAAATATTAGGTTTAGGTTAGGTTAGCACCGCGACCATAACGCCAGAGCCGAATTCTACCTACTAAATAATACTTGGTTGGTGAATTTGGGTGATTAGACAATCATAATTTGGAGTTGGTTGCTTTAAGTAGGATCGCAAGTTGTATAATTGTTGGTTCTAATTTTACGTTAAAATGGGTATTTATTTTCGTGATCATTTACTATTTTTGGCAATATAAAGTGATATTTTTCTGTAACATTTTACTAGATCTGGTGGTTAGGTAAATATATTGCCACTTACCATGATGTGACTCAACTGCTCGTTTGGCGACATAATCAATAAAAAAAACGTACTGTTTCTTGAAATTTTAACGAATTAATGGTATCCTATGATCTATACATATAATAAGTCTGTAGAAAAGTCGTGTCTGTAGCAAAATAGGTGGAAAAGGTTAATTAAGCAATACTGAAGCTGAATTAATGGTTTTTGGAATAAATGTCTGTCTGTATGTATGTATTTCTGTATGTTCGTTTATAACTCAAGATCTACTGACGAATTTCTATGAAGTGTATACGTAGATTATGAGTCAGGTCAACTTTTAGGTTAGGTACTTTATATCCAACTACAAGTGCGCAAAAAAGTGATACTGTTTTTTCCATATTTTTCTTAGAACATCCTTAATTATTTAGAGAAATTGGAAAGGGATGCATTGGTAGTACCACAAAACAACGTTTGAGCTTAATTTTTTTTAAATCAGTTCAGTTTATCAAAGTTATTACAATATTTAATTATTGAAAACAAGCTTGAAAAATAATCATTGAAGTAAATCTCATGTTTAAGTATGTAATAGACTTGCAAAAGTTAAAAGTATAACAAAATAAAACATATTAAAAAAAATCACTTACAGATACCGAATAAGTTATAGAAAATGGCTAACGTATTTATTTAAACAATTTTAGAGTAAAGTAAACAACGGATGTATTTTTTTCTCTAACAACTGTTACGATGTCATTATTACCTCATTGATTATTTGATATGACATTACAGCAATCATTTACTCATATACAGAGTCATTTCATAACGTGAAACCTCCACGTTGTAGACACAGTATAGTTAGAAACGATTAATTATATCCTTAAATAATACTTCGAAGGAAATACTCAGAAAGTAGTACTCTTGGAGACGGCCCGCATCGTTAGGAAGTTTCTTTCTCTGAAGCCCTGACCGCGGCGCGCCGGTAGTTTGGACCCTGCTCCCGATACTAGGGCTATGTATCTGATTTTTAATATAATGGAAATATTTAAAATGTCAAGAAATATGCACAATAAATAAAGGAAATAATAGCAATTAGAAAGGAAAATTTCAATTAGATACTGGTTTCTGACACTTGAATTTTTACGGATTTTATTACGTTGTGTTTATATTATTTTAATTCAACAAAAATAAGAAGAAAAGGATCCGACACGTCGGGAATTAAATAATATCAATATAACGTAATAATATCAGTAAAAAGTTGGAGTTTTATTTGAAAATTAATTAGATATTGAATAATAATATTCTGATGCTGAAAGTTTTTATATGCATTTATATGTTCGAGCTACACGCTGATTGGTATCGGTCAGTATTGGCGTACAGTACTGGAAAAACATTGTTGTTTTCCAATCATATTTTTGTAATTATGTCATAGGTCGAGTTAACATAATATAGTGTTTCAATTAAATCGCTATAGTGGGACAAATAATAAAGGATTTAATTCTTGGTCCCCGTACTACTAAGTATGCACCTAACATAAATACGTGGTGATGATGAACGATAGTAATTGTCAGTCTGTTACCCTTTCACGCCTAAATCGCAGCACAAATTTTCATTAATCTTAATAGACAGATCCAGTTTGGACCTTGGAGAACGACATAGGCTAGCTTTTTTATTAAAAAGTCCTTTTAGCATACAAGTGAAACCACGAACGACAGCTATACCTAATATTGTAAATGCGAAACTAACTCTCTTTTTATTTGTTTTTTGTCACCTTCTATTGTCTGAACCGCTGAACGGATTTCAATAAAATTAGGCAACGGGAAAGGGTACGTCCTGGAGGACATAGGCCTAGCCTTCCTTTTGTCTCAATAAGTCGTTTTGGAATGCGAGTGAAACCACGGGGTGCAGCTAGTCAATTAAAATCTAATGATAGCTATATATTACAGAAATATAAAACTGATTATTTGATGTTATCGAATGTTTTTATTCTAAACAATTCCAAATATATTTAACATAGCAAATTTCAATTATTTATTGAACAACTTAGAGGACGTGATGTAAACGTAAACCAAGGTATAAAATTGTAAGTCGCCGAAAATCAACATAAGCTCCCACTTTTGGTAGGTGCTTTGTTTATATGAAACGGTTTTATCCTTTTACGAGTGCATCTTCAAAAAACTAATTTGTCACGTTGTTATTAAAAGTTTATAAAAGGTATGATGTACTTTTTATGGTTAAAACATTTACTGTTATTTTTTCAATGATAAAACAAACCGATTTTTACTAATGCTGCAACTTTCATAAGAAAAATTAAAATTCATTTTGCTCAAGTATAATTTCAGTTGAGTACAATACAGTTGAGTAAAAGGAATTTTATTTTATGCAATAAGCGTATTATAAACTAGACATGCTCTTAGATAATCTATTGTTCTTGTATGCTTGGAATTCTCGTGTGAGTAGCTTAATAACGTAAAAAGTGTGGGAATAGTATTCTAATAGTACCTACATGTTAGCAGTGGCCGGCTTGTGCATCCTTACCGCCAATGAGTCTAGGCGGTGTTTGCTCGTAAATAATAACTTCATGCATAAACAATGGGGCCCGTCTCCTCAACTAGCTTCTTCGTCACTATGCGAGCAACGACGAAACCCATTCAATTTTCAGTATATAATTTAAAAAAATGTTATATCGAGCTTCGTCTTCACTGTTGTTGTTTCCGAGTTCTTTAATATGGAAACCGTTATTATACCTATATTTCTCCTTTATTAATGATTTTTAGATTTCTATTGTAAGCAGCATTTGAATATCGTGACTGTCGCTTCTTTTTATGGGATAGGGTGACAAACGAGCAGACAGATTGCCTGATGGTTAGCGATTACCTCCGCCCATGGACACCCGCAACACCAGAGGAGTCACAAGTGCGTTGCCCGCCTTTTAAAAGGGGATTGGGCCTCCGGTAACCTCACTCACTCGGCGAAACACAACGTAAGCGTTGTTTGACGCCGGTTTTCTGTGAGGCCGTGGTATCACTCCGGTCGAGCCGTGCCGAAGCATGGCTCTCCCACGTGAAAACGTCGCTTTTATTTTCTAAGCTTATGGATCTTATAGGTCTCCGCCTAATAGTTTCATCAGCATTTAAGTGTAAATATGCACGCTTAAATGAATACCCAACACTAATGTAAGTACAGAACTATTTCACTTAACACGGGGAACTGTGAACTTGGCCGCATTGTAATTCGAGATATTTCATTAACGCATTAGTTTCCAAAGTAGCACAATTTACTTACGTATATTTCCATTTATGACGTATGGAATAAAAGCGTCTCAGATTGTGTGTCCTACACGTACGTGAAGTAAGAATAACAAATGGCGGTTACGGCCTGATTGAGATCTAATTTATTGGCTCGCATTCTGGGAACAGCCGCATTCTAAATCACAATAATGGCATACGGGCCTCGTTCTAGCTCAAGCCTACAGATTACGTGTATTGTAAACGGTGTCTCGCGCACATTATGTGTACGGTGTCGTTAAATTTAATTAAGGATGTTCTTACAAGTATCGATACATCAATGGCTCTACAAAATTCATGACTCCCTACTTACAAATTAATGATAACAGGTTTATCGACATGTTTGAGACACATATACATATTATAATAACTTACATTTATATATATTATAATAACTTAAAGTGTCGGCAAATAGCCCAGTTTTATAATTATATAAGTTTTAGCCAACAGTAGACTAACAGGCTCATGACATTTATTTCAAACTAAATTGAAATACGTACCTATAGTACTTATAACATTTTAAAGCGCACTGCGGGCAGTGCATCTTTTTCTAAGCTACGTCACGGCTATTTCAGCTCCCTGTTTAAGTCTAAATTAACTAAAGTAGAGTTCCTTTTTTAGTGGTTACCGAGAATTTCAACATCAAAAATATTTTGTAGCTGATTTAACGGGTCGTCATCAAAACCTCTAAACGCGTTCCTAATAAAGATATTTGAAACTTTGAAAAATAAAGGTTATCATAATTATTCATAAAATCTGTAAGTAAATAAAGTCGGCAGGTACCTATATAGTAGCGTCAGTATCGCGTTCATTTCAAAAAAGCCAATTTAACTGATCACACGAAACAAAGCCATTCGCACAAATAAGTTTACAGTAACAATAGATGGCCAGTTTCGTTAGGTGATCAATCGTATAAAAGTTGACTCAGTTTAGACTATACTCCTATAAAATTGAAGTTGTTTTAAAAGTAACAACAACTCTTATAAATGAACTTAATGGAGACCTTACAGTATACTGTTGTAAACTTGCTCTAGTCTGAACAAGTAACATAATTGAATATGGGCAGTGTTGATAATCAGTTACGCAACAACATGGTGCTACTAAAAATGTTTTTGATGACGTAACGGAGGAAGAGACGAGGACATTTCCCTGAAGTATCTGTCTAAATGTAAAATATTAATGTAGGAAAGTGTATAATAACAATCCATGTATACTTGTGTGATATTACAAGACGCTGCGTTAAAATATAGAATGGCTATTTATTCACAAAGAAAAAGAATATAGTACGATATCCAATGTCAAAATTTTCACTAAGAAAACGAGGTTAGGTAAAAGAAATAGGTAATGACTGCCCATCCTAATATTCAATAATTAATTGTTTTACAAGGTAGCATTTGCAGATTAGCAGGAATTTAATAAGGAATTCTGTGGGTGCCTGACGAGGAGAGCCCGTCGCCCGACTGGAAGGGGCGCGTGTTTAGTACACGCGCGCTTTCAAGTACGATGCAAGGCAAGGCCTCGTTTTTTGAAGGGGTCCAGTGAACACTAGACCACAGACTCTCACGGTCGTGGCCAATGTCACGAATCCCATGGCCGTGATTTATAGGTGGCAAAAGAAATGAAATGAAATGAAATTATTTATGCTGCAAGTAGATCTTTAGAGATACTTTTACATGTCAATGGCTTGGGCTTGGCTTGGGTTTTTTTTAGCTAGATGGCTTCGGCATTTCCTAACTGACGACCTCTGAGAAGAAACACCGAAACAAACTCAGAGAATCATGGTCTCTTTTAAAGTCCAGACATGGAAGAACACTTAAATATGAGTGGTACGATGTAGGGTCAGGTCTGAAATGGCCTTTTGTGGAAAGAACCATATCAGCTTTGAGTAGACCAGTCCCAACTGACGGCACGCATGCATCAATCATCGTGTTGCTCAACCATAATTTAGGGAGCTCAACGACCGAAGAGTACGGTTCTCATTCGCTACCAGTCCCACATACCCTGCTGCCTCCTCAGTTAGCAGACGATCCATGAGGACTTTCCGTGCTAAAAGAAAGAATTCAATGAGAAAATCTTTTATAGTAATGAAAATTATAAAAAAATATTATTAGATATGCATACAGTGAGTGCAATACTCATTTGGAGTTTTTAATATTACAAAAGCGTTCTACAAATACATATTTTATTTTCTCCTCGAGAAAACCTGTGTAAGCTTAGTAGATAGGGTGTCTAATTGATTTAATGGAAAACCTTTGATATTTCCGAGACCAACATGGCGATATTGGTCTAGAAAATGTTTTCAAAGATATTAAGTATTCTTCATGATATTATGAATGCTCTAGAATACCTGAAGAATACAACCAGCTTGAAAGCTCAATATATGAAGGACAGACCTAGATCAAGTAGCCTCGAAACTTATAACAAGACCATTTTTATGAAATAAGTAAAATCAAGAGTATATATTTAATAGATAATTAACTATTTAATAGTCATGTGCGTTTCAAATAGTTGATTATCACGCGCTTAAACGGTGAAGGAAAACATCGTGAGGAAACCTGCATGCCTGAGAGATTTTCTCGATGGCGTGTGAAGTCTGCCAACCCGCACTAGGCCATCGTGGTGGACTATAGCCTAATCCCTCTCATTCTGAGAGGAGACCCGTGCCCAGCAGTGGGACAGTATAATGGGTTGATTATGTTATGTTTATGTAAGAGCAAAATCAAAACAACATACAAAAAACCGTCGTAATTAAAACTATTTCTCACAAACCTGCAATTTTTTTTAATTTGCAAGAGAAATACTCTTCTGTTTAGTTTTTATTAATATTTGTTTAAATATTATAGCATGGCTGCTTTCATTTCAAAGCTTTTAATTTCTGAGTGGAAGATTGTTTATCAATATTTATTATCGATACATTTATAACTGGTGCTCAAAGAGCTCGTTTGTATCGGTTGGATGATTTAATCGAGTTTCTTATTCAACAACTCGCCCTACGTAGAATTACAGTAGTAGTTGCGTAGCTGTAACAACACTATCCATATTAATTATGTTAGTTGTTCAGATTTGAAGCAAATTTCCGACACTGTATCATAAGATCTTCATTAAGTCACATGAAAACCTCTTATTATATTTGAATCCACTTCAATTTTGTAAGAGTGCACCGTTATTGAGTCAACTTCTAGACGATTGATCATATAACTAAACTGGGCCTCAATTGTTATTGACACGATACGTCGCGCGCCCTTAAAAGCTCTGTAAACTTGAACCCATGCTATAACACACTAGGACACCCTCGTAAGAATTTTAAAGGTGCACGACAAATTATATTATTTTATTATCTTTTGCATGCTATTTTCCATGCTAAGATTATAAAGTTATTTTAGTAAAGGAAAAATTCAATCGCGGGCAGGATTCGAACCTGCGTCTTCTGGTTTGATACACCAGAATCCTGGCCGCGATTGAATTTTGTCCTTTCTAAAATAATATTTTTTATTTTATCTATTATATTCTACGAGGTACATGATATGACTTATTAATTAACACAGTGTTCCACAAAACTGTACAGTTTGACTGTGGAATCAGTATATTACACATATAATTGATACCTTATGGTACATTATGATATAAGGAATGCACAATAATTATTTTATGGTAAGTTATGTATGAGGTGTTTTAAGGTTCCGTGCCTCGAAATGAAAAAACGGGACCCTTATAAGATCGCCTTGTTGTTCGTTCGTTCGTCTGTCTGTTAAGACCTGAAAACTATAGGCACACTAGAGGGCCCAGCATACATTGTCTTGCCCTGTATCATTATCTTCCTGCCCTTGTCCCAATTTGTTTGTAGTCGGCGCAACATATTTCTATAAAAAAAATCGTAGAACCCGATTGCGATGTCATCTACCGGCTGAAATAGTGAATCTAAACCACCCAGGGGCCCAATAAAACATACACAAAAAAAAATCTAAATCATACCAGCAGCTTATGAGGAGTTCAGACAATGTACAGAACGCCATCTACTGGCCTTACCGAAACAGAAACTAACGCTATTCATTTGTATCCGTGTTTTATTTCTGTCAAATCTGTCAATCCGTTCCCGATACAAAATGTATGAGAAAATAATTTTTCTTCATAATTCTTGTTCGTGAATTTTTTTTGATGTTTTAATAGTTATTTTGCTATTCGTGGAGGAGACAAATCCAACCAACCCGACATCATAAAAATCGGTCCGGCCGTTCTCGAGTTATAAGTGTTGGAACAAACCTGACTTTTGTAATTTTTATATTTATTTGTAATTAATTATATAATGTATATATAACATATATATAACATACAAACACAACATGTATGTATAACATATTAATTATAATTAGGTACGGAACCTTGGGTGAGTCAGTCTGACTTAGACTTCTCCGGTTTTTAACATAATTTTAAATTGAATAAAGAACCCATATTGTTAAAGACCCTGGTATCCAAAATATGAGGATTATTGCTATTTCTGTGGTAGGCAGTGCGGTGCAAAAACATCACGGCACATCATATTTTCCAAAATCAAAGAACTTGCAGACAGTACACAAGATGAACTCATTTTTGTATGCAATTATTTTAAGAAAAAACTAGGTGAAGCCTACGTCCAATAGGTCCACGAATATAGGCTGGTAATGATGATGATGATGAAGAAAAACATGCCCTTGACAGGGCTATGAAAATAGTGCAAGTTGACTTTGATTAATAACTGGTGCCTGCCTGGTAGACTGCCTCATTAGTGGCCCCAGGCGCCCCCTATTACATGGGACCTAAAACAACGTCGAACTGTGGGAATAGATGGGTATACCTCTGCGTAACCCTTCGGGGACTACAGGCGTGATGGTATGTTTATATGTTTTTTGTGTGGTAACTGACCACGTTGACATTTCTGGTTTATAAGATAATAAGTACTTAATAGGTCAATTTTATTCGTTTTCGAAATAAAAGCAGCTTCTAATTTTATTTCCATAAACTAGGAAGATCAAGGGGGGTGGGGTTTTGCAATTCCAATGAAGTAAAGCATCTGCACAGTACCTAGTTTCTCGTTATAACGTGTCACATTTAGTATTTATGTGTTTACCTCACGATATAGTTTAGGGGACAGTAAACATCAGCCGCACAGACAAGGCGAGTTTCTGCATTGATATTTTTTTAAGTCTTTTCGATCTTCTTAGTTTACCAATTAGTTCAACAATTTATGAGATAAAGATTGATGAGATACTCTCCATTGTGATCGTCTCAAAATTAACTTTTCAAGTCGTTCTGAATATACGCATTATGAAAGAAATTGTGGCTTAATTGAATTTTAGATCCACGAGCACCTTGAACTGAAACCTGTCTTTTCGGTTTTTATTATTTAAGACTTTATAGAATCTTTTTGTGGGATTAGGTACCCAATTAATTCAAAATGAAATTGCTGAAACCTACTATTTACAAGAACATTATTCGGTATGAACGAAAAATAAAGTGTGTAGCTAGGCAAAGAATAATGGCGCGTGACGGTTACACATCTCGCAGTATAATAATGCGGTATTTTATCGTTAAGACCTACCGCTTGTCAATAGAGACGCCGTATGTGACTTATTTGCTCCTATTATGTGACTTGGTTACAAGATATTCCAATGCCGAATATCTGACGATAAGTTTGAAATTGTGGAAATTGGTGTAAATCTTGAAGGTTCGATAGCACCGGATGGCACCCATAATTCGCCTATTGAATAAGTCTAAATTATTTCTTGGATGTTTTCTTATTTTTATTTTTATTCTTGATAGGCTTACACTTGACCGCCAGTTCGCCTGATGTTAAGCGATACTGCGATATACGATGGAGCGCGCTTGCCTAGAAGAAACTGATTCACTCGAGATTTAAAGACACCCAGATTATATCTACCAAGGTCTGCCTTGGTAGCCGGTGGTTGGCACTCGGGAAGCCTACTATAAGTACCTGTATTTTAATATTTTTAAAGACATTATGAATAAAGAATATTTAGACCTTTGTTAATGATCCATATGCTTATTTTGACGCTATTACCATAATAACTATGGGATATTATTTTTAACTAAAATGTGTTAAAAATATTATTGCTGGGTTTTAAATCTACTTTATAAAGACAGCTTTGTGTCGCAGATTCATTAATTGACACAAAGTAAACGCACTGGTATCAAATATACATGTAACATACAAATATTCGCATTGGATGGAATATTTCAATCGAACCCACGACACGCGGTGCTATGTTAGTGGCGAGGTGACCTCTTTAGTAGCTATGCCAACGCTTTCACGCTACGACCTACTGGGGCGAAGCAGTATAATAACTAGTATAATATACGTGACAAAAAATACCATAAATCCCTACATAGACGTAACTAATATATTCATATATATGAAGCAAATATGTAATCACATACCTATTCTCATTTCATTAAGATACGGCTGTATCAACTGTATATTTCATTTAAATAGGCCGATCACCTGCCGACTCTAACAAAAAGTAAATATTTAATGATGATAATGATAAGAAAAGCGCATACCCTGTATAGTATTTTGTAACACGCTCTATATTTGCCCTGTGGGACACATCCCACGGAAAAGCGAAGAGGGGTTCAGTTCAGACTCCGCGAGTGTATGGGATTATCGGGGCAGGACGACATCTTAATAGCTACGGCTATGTAATAGGGGTCGATCCTCACTAATACATAAAAAAAAACATTGGCCTTACCTGTTTGTTGGCAGATCACTTTTGATGAAACTTATAATTCATATTACAAAATTGGTAAGGAATTACTACAGGCCTCTAATATGAATTGATTTATGCTCGCGATTTAACTAGAAACATATAGGCGGTAATCCGGGACTTCCCTAATTACTTAAATAAAAGTAAACTATTCCTTACATATTGTACTGCCCGCAATGTTACCCGCTATCATTTAGGTATATGTTTTAAATCCCGTGGGAATCAACCTCAATCTTTTCTTAGAATATGGCATATCTAATAGGAAACTAATGTTTTTGATTTTAATTTTCTATATTTAGTTTTCGAGATAATCTAGATCATACCAAACCAAAAACATCATCATATCAGCTAATAGTAGTCCACTGCTGAACAAAGGCCCAAGGACCATACTCGTAAACATAGTTTACTGTAAATATCTAATGATGCCATAATAATAACGTCACAGAATTTTTCTCTTCAAGCCGGTATTTCTTCCGTGCTCCTCGCCCGTGTCCATGTTTGCTATCTTTTGGATAGATGAACAATGTACACGGTATTATTAATAATTCCGAGAATATTTTGATACAAACAACAAAAATTCTTTCTTAAATACGTTTTAGGGACAAAATTACTTAGCGTGCACGACCCACGCTTTGAAGAAGTTGAGATTATCATTGTTATGATTTTAATTCATATTTTAAGAATAATGCTTAGAAATCCCTGTCCGACCCGTGAATTAGGTATCTGGATCTGGTTCGATTTATTTAATCGTTTTCACATTACAAGTAATAGTATCAAAATTATAAAAACGAGGATACTTAAATGACAATAATTACTTTTTTTGTGATGTGATTAGGATACCTATACGCCCTTTTGGATTGAACAGGGTTTTTTTTTAAGTGTATACTTTAACAAGTTATCCAACTTTTATGCAGGGTAATGCAAAGTAAACGTGCCGTATATTCAAATATCAGTATAACATTGTATAACATTCTGAGGACTTGTTGACCTACATAGAAATGCGATTATCTCCCCTCACTCCATTTTCAGAAATGTTAAAGTGATCTTGAACTTTACTGGAACGCTGTCTTTTAAGGTAAATGCAACATGCGTTAGGCAAAGTAAATCTTGTTAAAAGCGAATACGCTAGTAAAGGTAAACCTTGTTCAACTTTTAATGGTTCTGGCCCATAATGGACTTGTCTGCTTGGTATATTCATCTTTTTAATCTCGCTGAAAGTATCATTGAGTTAAATTCAGAATGATTAAAAACATTTTTATTCAGTATATTTTTATTAAGATTAAGGAGGTGGCTCGTGGCTCATAATCCGTGAACATATAAATTATACACAGCCAGAAAATCAGTTCAGATAATTATCAGAATATCGTGTAATCCGAAGAGTTGGAAATATGTCTAATGCGTATAATCAAAATCTTCCCGAAAATCATTACAGAGTGACTTCCTACCCGTAGGCAGGTATTTCAACCAAAATTAAACCCCAGTTTTACTAGAAACTGACTCGAACATAGTCGGTAAAAGCCCGGCCAATGACAAACGTTCAAAGGCTCATCATACCGCGTAAATGCGGTCTATCTGACGAAGGTTATAAGAGCCGTATCATGTTTTTGGTTCGGTTACATTTAAATTTGTCGGTTGATTGAGTTTATTTGTGATTGTGCTGCGTGACATAAATAGGAGGGCTGTCAGAAATGATTATACAATTGGATTTATCCAAATAAATGTTAGATTCAAGCGTAACCACTTCGAATTATTCGAAACTCAACGATCAACTAATCTCAGCTTCTTATTAAATGTCTTTTTTTGTTGTCTTCAAATACAGTCACGTGATCATCATACAAACGGAAGGAATTTATTTAAAGAAACAGCTATCAACCCCAATGAAAATTGGTATTGTTACTCATTCTGGATTCTGGTTCATAAATATGGAAAAGTAATTTGAGGTACATACATCTAAAATAATTTTTTATATATATCAGACTCTTACTGAGTAAACCTAACACGGGGTTTCACCTCACTATTATATTCTAGGGTAACAGGAGCGTGCGAGAATATTGTATAAACTGAAATCTATACCTGGCTTAAACATTGCATTTTTCTAAAAGTTTAATCGGCTGGAGGTTACTTGAGGTAATCATTCAATACTTTTTACCAGTGTGTTTGAGATCTCTCCGTCGAAGTTACGTAGGAAGCTGTATGATAAAATCTAAACATCTTTTCTAAGTTAATGTGTAATCAAAAAGTAGTTAACTTATTTTGCCTCCGTAAATCTAGCGCTTGTGTAAAATAATTTGAGGTCTAAAGATAACCTAAAAAAAGCTTAAAAGCTTCGGTAGGTTACTTCATAGGAACAGGCTGCCTTAGGTAAACCTAGGCAGGTATTATTACAAAAGTGAATAAATTAGAACTGACATAGAAAAAATAGAATTTTGATGAAAAAACAGCTGAATATAAATAAAATTAAAAAGGTCAAACGCGCGAATTAACGACTCGCCGAAGGGTTCAAGCTTTTGAATTAATTATCCTTATCAACGAGATAATATTTTTCTGGGTTGTTCGCTTTACTCGGAAAGCGTAATAAAATAATTCAAAATATGTGATCCTCTTTGATATTTCAGTGAAATTGAGGGCGAATGTGATTACGCCAATCGAAATCTACTTTCTATGTCAATAAAATTTGCACTAAGAGAAGTAGAATTATTTTAGCAGTCAAACAATGTAGGATTAATGCTCAGAGGTTTACATGGCAACTTTCCTTGAAAATATTATTTTTATAATAATATTATAACGCTGAAAAACAAAGAATCAAACTGAGTGGATGTGACGGTAGACAAACCTGGTTTGTTTGATTATAGACATTTTTGAAACTAACTTTTAAACATTTTAACAAAAAATTATGACATGTTCCACCAGTCAAACATGCTCGCTTAAAAATCTATCAAAAACAACAATGAAATTTGCTTCACTATTCAAGATAAATATGTAACTTTTTAATAAAATATATAAGCACAATCTATTGTTTCGTTCATTAAAAATGACAGCTCCAAAATATTAGAACTAAGTGACACAGGCCACGGTCGTGAAATCGCAAAAATATTACCAATCATTTGTATGTAGCATTTACTACTCTGTGGTAAAATTTGACAACGTTTGCATTAAGCTACCGTACTGTAGCTTGAAACTTGTTGTGCGAATACATAGAATCCACTAGGTGGCTGAGAAACAGCCAAAGAGCGAACTTCTTCCGCATCATTAATCTTTCGATACTCATTTATCGTTTGCACGTGTCGCGTTAGTACAAATCCTGCACGGTCAGCGTAACAGCTGATTACAACGTCTGTCAAAGTCGTACGATACTTTGTTCGAAACAAAATGTTTATTATCAGTTTACCAAATATTTGATTTCTTCCACCTATTGACATTTCTATAATTTCACTGGTTACTGAAATAAAATATTACGAAAGAAGAAAGAAAAAGGTTGATAACAAACATACAAATATTAATCATTATAATAAAACCGTAACTAGCCAACATAAACAAGCGACACCGTGGGCAATAGCTATAAATGAATGTAAATGAAAATGTTGTTCTCTCATTTAGGTACATAATAGTGTTCTTGTATTGGCACAAATATTCATAGATGTAAAAATGAGTTAAAAACAGAATCCGACCTTCAGGTCTTCTCATCTAGTCGTTGTCAGTAGTCTTCCGATAGTTATGAAAGTTAAAGTTCTCTACCCGGCTGGCGTGCAGCACTACGTTTGCCTCCACTCAAGAACTCGTTTGCTCCAGCATTCTTCGAGAAACGCGGGTTACCCATTGCCACTGCAGCTTAGTAATCCTTTGAGATGTGTGTATGGTTTCATTGGTAATCTGATGGATTACTTCATTGCAGTCAGAAAAATTCTAAGCATTACTATGACTTGCTGTGACACTTAACTTTAGTCTTAAACATAGCTTACATTAGTGATCAATATTAGGCAAATAATATCTTTCTACCCTGATAAGCTACATATAATGTACATCATCCTTTGGTTTGTACTTGACACATACCTATAGTTGCAGCGTCATACAAGCATCTTATCACCTCGATGTGTCGCCACTCCATTTGGCAACACTGCAGTGCCTCCAGACCAGCTAAGTGATAGTAGAAACTACACAGGGTAGACAGAAACTACAGAATGCCACTGGCTCTACATATTTTGTAATTACTATAATATACGACGTAGCCGTTATATGTGATTCATGTGGTTAATGAAAATTTAAGGTCATTACCAAAATGTAAATGTCCTATCCATCAAGTTATTTCCTCGCTTGGGTATACTAAAAAGATCTTAGTTTCATAACATCGTACCGAAAACATTTCTGTAAATATAATTTAGTTTCTGTGTGGGTAGTGAAACTTGTGTTCGTTTCAATTTAACCACATTTGTTTAAATGAGTATGTAAAGTCTCTTCAATTTAAATACAAACTTTGCATTTTAGACATTACATCATACAGACTTTAAATTTTGAAGGGTGTTTTGTATTTTACTCTGGTAACATGATGTGGTTAACTGGAATTAACTTTCGATTATTATTATTTAAAAATGGATACATGCGAATACTCACGAGTTAATACGTCGTATGATAATTTTTTATTGCTTAATACAAAAACACATTACATATTTACATTAAAATAATCATACAACACAAACATGGTTGGGACATGTAACAAGGTGGGTGTGATACACGGTAGGTGGAGGTAAGGCTGTGACAGAGTGGCAGCCAAGGACTGGAGGGAGTGTCGGAGTGGTAGATGGATAGACGACTGCATGGTAATAGGGGCGAACATGGTCGAGTAGTCTCAACCATTCTCCTTCGACTAGTTGAGAGAATGAATAAAAGACGATAAACGAAAGGAATTTATAAGGCGAATTTCAGCGGCAGCATTGTGGGAGGACGCATTAGAACGACATACACCGCATATTTGGAAGGTCCTTCACAAAGGTCAGATGCGTAGTAGACGCAAACGGGGCGTCATAATGGCGAAATGTATGATTGTAGAAGAAATCGAAGAAGTATAAAAAAATCGTTGCAAATGTACTTCCTGCCTTCCCTTATGAAAAAAAGGCTTAAAGACATGATAAGAGATATTTAATTTGTAAAATGGGTGTATGTATGTTAATATCAGCAGGCTATCCTACTAAATACATTCATGTCATATTGCGAACAGTTTCAAATAATTTTACTTTTATCTGAAGTAACTTATCATGATTAATTAGTATTTTTTTTTTGTAAATAACTGGCCGATGCTTTAAGGCTATAACAGTTAACATTCGTCGACTTAAAAAAGTAGCTTTTTTCTTCTATAGGTAATCGTTTGATGGACTGATCTATCAACACAGCCAAAGCTACAGTGTCTAGAAAGCTGAACTTTGGAAAATAGGTTTATTTTATAACGCAAACATCGGCTAAGAAAGGATTTTTTGACATTTCAAATTTAAGGGGGAGTAAATGGGGGAGAAATTTGTATGAAAGTATTTTTTCTTTAAAGTTAGAAACACGAAAATTTTAATTACAATTACTGAATATAAATTTAAGACCTAATTTTAATTAAGTGCCTAAGACTAATAAGGTAATCAAATATGTTATTTTTGCATCAGTATAATTTATGAGTTACAGTAAACATTTTCAAAATGTACAAAAGCCATACTTTATTTTAACATTGTACATATAGAAATTAAGGTTTTAGTGATTTTATTGAGTAAAATGGTTTAGGCGCAGAATGCCTAGTCTGAAAATGGCAAGTGAGTCTTTAAAGGACCAATTCTTGAAATGCTTAATTCAACTATTCATATTCCCCGAAGGGCTAGGCAGAGGCGTACTAATGCAAACCCACAGTTCACCGATATGGATCTAATCATCCATCCTATCGCCATTAACCGGGCACAAATACCAAACTGATAAAATTCAAATACAAAAACGAGCTACTACTGAGAATTTCATAGAAAAACTCAATAATACTTTTCACGATCCTAAGAACTCTAGCGTGGCAATCGAAATTCTATAAACACCTAATTCTGATAATTCAAATTCTATTAATGGCAATTTCTCGAAATGCCTAATTCTCGTAATGACCATTTTTTCTAAACTGAGGAAAAACTAAAAGTAAAATATTATGTCTATAATTCTGTGTTATGTTCATGTTTATTTCAAATTGACAACAAAACACATTTCATAAAATTATATGTAGATACTAAATGTTATTGTTAAAAATAAATAAAATCATATATCGTAAATTATGATTGTTATTATATTAAAAGTTTTAACAAATTACAAACGAATAACATCGAAGTTAATCTTTGCGAAGTCCTTTATAAATAAAAAACTTGGGCGCTTGCTTTATTCGATGGTGCCAACCTTCCAATGCATCAGTAGTGCGATGAAGTTATTCTCCACAACTAAGAATAACAGGATATTAAGAATTCCTTGGATACCACTGTTTTTTTCAATAATCTTAAATTGCAATTGTTTGACATCCTACTGGGATGTACTGTGTAGGCACAAGTGGTAGAATATCAATTCTTCTAATATATATTTTTTGTATTTTCTCTTTCAGTCAACTTTAAGTCCTTCGCCTTCTTCCAAATGGCTTTTTCATAGTTCAAGTTCAAATGTTTTTATTTCAAATAAGCGTTTTTTAAACGTTATAATGATTCTAGTTGCACGGTTCCAAAAGGTCGATCCTATGGAGAAGAAACCGGCAAGAAACTCACACGCTTTTAAAATAAATGGTGTTACAATCTTCACTGGTACAATATTGCTATATCAGGATGTGTGAACATTGAAAGAACTCATGAACACATGAACATGGAAATAACAACCACTTATTTGCGCATTAGGGTATACGGTTCTTACTGCATCCATTATCGCTGACTCCTAATCACACTTACAAGTCCTGTATGTTTATTCCCAATATAATTAATTGCTGATCCGTATTCAGTATCAGTGGTAGTCATCTCCTTAAATATAGCACATGAGTATGGTTCAACGACCTTAATAATACCGTTAATTTAATTTGTCTGTCATATATGTGTCATTGTATTTCAAATTGTATTATAACCAATAAGATTTGTGACTAGTTTTATTTTTTGGTTTTCTCTGATTGAAGTTGACATATATATTTATCATAAATATATTATTATGTATAGTGTCTGTTGTCCCTTTAAAAAGGGTCAGACAGGCAACTGACAAAGCGCTTGAGTTAGCAAATGAGATAAGATGCTCTAATAAGATTCCAGGATAATCGAACCCGAGAAATTCAATCACCTCGAAATTCAGAACTAACTTTGAAATTTCCCTTGAGTGTAGGTTCATCTTGTTCTTTTTTCGAATATAAAAAATGTTCTATTACGTTTCATAACATTAAAGTATTTGTGTTGTATCTAGCGAAAAGACAATTCCTTTTCAATTCTCTTGGATCAGAAGGACTGAACAGCAGTCCTAGTCCTAATATGTTAATAACACCACACTACCGCGGTGGGCTCTAATTTATGTAGCATTTTAGCATGCTGAATTTGGAAATCATGCTATATTGGTACAAATTCACAATTAACAGACTGTACCTAGCTATCGTCATAATATGTTATAAAATTATTTACCATTATTTCCAACAAGAGGAAGTCATATTTAACGAATAAATTTTCCTATTTCAATACTGTTTTTTAACTCTCAAAAAACCTAAACTAACTTACACCTACAAACGTAACCTACACCTGTTCCAAAAATTGCTATCGAAAACAAAACAGAAACTGATATTTTACTTGTTTTCTTGTAGATTCGAATAAATAAGTAATTTGAGAAAAAACTTATTTTTTTTGGAGCCTTAAGAGTCGTAAATTGTAACCCAGACAATATTCTATCAAATTGTGTTCTTATTTGGATTTGGATACCGTTAATCTAGGTTCCTACATTACCATTTTGTCTATTACTACTCCACTGGAAATAAAAAATTGGAAATTCGTTCCAAACTTGGTAATTTTATCAAAAATGTCATTCGCTTACATTTATTTCCAGTGAAGTATTTTGGACAAAATGGCAACGTAGGAATCTAGATTAACGGTATCGGAATCCGAATGATAACACAATTTGATTAAATTGTGTTTGAATCACGATTTATTTCGGTATTATGTTTGTAAGAGAAATTCGGTCCGCCGGACCCTTAAGTCATTTTTCTGTCATTGGCCGGATATTGCTCACAGTCTTACTAGTCATTGTTTTGATAATTGTTGTTTTAATTTGTCTGAATTAAAAAAAATGTAGATAATGTGAGAAATCTATCAATCTTCTATATCTACGAGTATATACATATATGTAAAACAAAGTCGATTGAATTTTTTCCTTTACTAAAAATAACTTAAAGTCGGGTTTGTTAGAACACTTATAGAACTACTGGAGCAATTTTCATGCTTTTTTATTTATTGGATTTTTCTCCACCACGAATAGCAGAATAACTATTAAAACATCGAATTCATAAAAAAGAAAACTGTTTTCTCATACATTTTGTATCGGGAACGGATTGACAGATTTGGCAGAAATAAAACACGGACGTAAATGAACATGGCGTTGTATGCTGTTTCGGTAAGGCCTGTAGATGGCATTGTGTGCATTGTCCGATCTCCTCCTAAGCTGCTGGCACCTTTTTTTGTGGATGTTTAAATAGGTCTCTATAATTTAAGCCGGTAGGTGGCACCGTAATCGGGTTCTACGATTTTTTTTATACACAGAGCAAGGCATGGAAAAGGGAGTGAATGATTGAGGTGACAAGGGCAGAAAGATGATGTACAGGACAAGACAACGTTTACCGGTCCCGCTAGTGGAAATATAAATTGGAACAGTCGACTATTTGAAAATTCAGAGAAACAAATTACAAATCTTTTGAACTACGTACCTATACATAACAAAACATAATATATATAGGTAGTACAAATGGCAAAGTGAGATAGGATGAAAGAGGCTACAGCTCTTATTATTAATATTAGAAGGCTATTGATGACGATATTTACGATTAAAACAAAATTATAACATAGAAAAGGCAATTACTTCCAACGCCTTATTTGAAGCAAAGTTTTATATCTTTTTAAGTTGCAGTACCAAAAAATACTATAACTGGTTGTAGTAAGTGTTCGGTGTGAATTAGTTCGGTGTGAACAGTTCCCTGGAAGTTATATATTTTTTCTATCTATAGTAGGGAAAACAATCAACAGAAAGGATATCTATTTGTTTCGGTCGTAAGTCGCCTATTATGCTTAAGCCATTCTTGTATAAACTTCTGGGCATGAATAATCTTCGATAAATTCACGTTAACGCAGCTTAAATTGCATACCTATGTATAACTCATTTTTTAAATTGTTATTATAGGAATTGTGTGAAAAGTGATCCATTCAGGATTAAAATTTATATAAATTTATATTAACAATTGACAATTCACTTTGTTTAGTGGTAAGAATATTCCTTTTTTCTTATAATAATACCTAAGTAGGTACATTTTTAGGGTATCGTACCTCAAAAGAAAATAAAACGGAACCGTCTGTCAAGATCCGATACAGAAGTTTATGCATATCAGTGAACTTAGCAGATCATTGTCCAGCAGATCGACAATAAACGTGAGTTCTTTTCGTATACACCGGAGTTCTATATATATTTCTTGATACTTTTTAGAAATAGTTCTGCCACATTTCCGAAAAAACAGTTAAAAAATGATTTGCCAACTTTAAATTGAAATACTTTTTGATTTTTCAACATTCCAACCTTTCCACCATGATCTGCTGGCACTCGGACGATAATAGGGACACTCGAACTTTGACAACGTATAGCGGCCATCTTGTTCAAGTGATAGCTGTCAAACTTGGCGAGAACACTTGACAGTCGTGACATTTCACCATGGATTGCTACACTCTTCAATAACGCGTAGAATTTGTGAAATTTATTATCAAAATCAGTGCTCTTTTCGCCTAACGTTCCATGCGTTGCGTCCAATTGATTGCATTCGTGGTCGTCCTGCAGAGTTCACAATCCGTCGTCGTTAATGAATAAATTTGAGACAACCGGGTCGATGATCGATGAAGTAGTGCCTGTACGTCAAAGAAATGCAAGATCGCTGGAGATTATTGTTGCTGTTCGGGACCGTGTGCGAGGAAACCCCAGATAGTCCATTCCACGTCGTGTGCAAGAGGTAGGTCTTTCTGCGACAACAATTTGGCGGATTTTGTGTCGAGACTTGGGTTTTTAATCATACAAAGTTCAATTAACTCAAGAGAAACGCCAGAATTATTTCTTATAAGAAACAGGAACTGTACTCAGGTGCATGCGAATGGAACTCATATTATTTTTGATCTGCTGCAAAATGGTCTGCTACGGGAAGTTGCCAGATAATGTTTTTTAACAGATTTTTTATTCGGAAATACGGCAGAACTATTTCCAAAAAGTATCAGGAACAATAGAACTCTGCGACATGCGAAAAGAACTTCCATTTATTTTTGTTCTGCTAAATTCACTAATATAGTTTATGCTTAGTTTATGCCGCATAATGGGAATTAAAACCAATAGGGTACTTTCCGTTGACCTCGAAGCATGAGATTTGGCAAGAAGCAATGTCAATGTCGTTAATTTGTAGTTACATCAAAAAATATTTTTTTGTGATTACAAACTTTATAGCAGTTGGTAAACTAACCACGACTTATGTCGATGTATGGGGCAACAGTTTTCCAACGGCAAAGATAAGCTTGTCCATCAATACGGTTTATACGGAACCTTTGGTACGCGCGTCCGACTAGCACTTCATGGTTTTTCAAAATTCTTATCTTATTGTATACATATATTAATTACTTAATTTATTTATTGTAGACTTTCGCAACTCCTTAATGTATTAAAACCAAATAACCTATAAAATTAAAACATAATAAACTAATTAAAATGAGTCAATAGAGACATTAGGTCTTTTATGTTATGATTGTATATATTTTTTAAAAGCAATATAAATTTAAGAAGCTAAACCAATAACTAAAAAAAATTAGGTACATACAGCAAATAAATAGCATAATAATATTAAAAATACGATTTATGTAAACCGTAGATTATATTCTATGGACACTCCCAAAATACCTTTCAATTAAACAATGAAATATATAAAATATCAACATAAACTGCTAAAAACTGTAACTGAATGCATTGCTAGTTAAAAATATAAAATTATTTAATTTTAATACTTTTCTCTAAACTTACCAATTGGAATTTTATCAGGAGTTGGTGGTGGCCGGCTGGTTAGCACAACAGTATTACAGTACATTACAAAAAAAGATAAAAACACATAATTAAATATTTTATAAAGAACTTTAGGCGCCATTATTACGGATATTAAAATGTATCTGTGATAGGAACAGAAAATCACATTTTCACGCGCGCACTTCTTTTAAATGTTCGCGCGGTTACAGGTAACTAGAGTTCGGTTGTGGGGAAGTTGTATGAGCGTCGACTTCGATTTACACGGCGACGTCACTACGCGAGCGTCGACTAGCGACTGGCTGGGCGGACGGGACGCTTACCCGCCCTTCCCGACCCTCCCTACAGCGGTCCCTACATCCTCTTTTCTACACGATACGCACGAGTTGTTTTATTACTTTTATTTTTCTTTAATAATCTTGCTTAATGGTCTATTTCGTTGCTCGATGAAACTTCTTAAATTTCCTTTTCGAATGTTACTCGCTTTAACTATAAGTTAAAATTGTCATTTTGCCGTGTTGGCGGCCGTTTCGGTTATTGTTGGGTTTGCATTTCCACCGCAAGCGTATCTTTTTTTTATATTTACAGTAGATACCTTGTGCTTCACAATCACTAGAGTCAATTTGTACGGCAAAGTATTTCACTTCTTTTATGGAAGAAGTGCAATCTTTCTTCTATTACCCAGTTACTGGGAAACACCGATCAACGTAATGGTCAACTGGTTGTTAATTTCAGGTGTTTGACCATTTATTATGACTAACGTGACCGATGGTTTCATGAACCCATTAGGATGGGCATCTGGACACAAATTAGAACAGTTGAGTTTATTATGTTGGTATTATGTAGAAAAATCAGCAAGAAAATCAAAGAGTATCTATCGAGTTACAAATAGGTACTCTTTTACTACTCTTTAATTATTGGATCATTCTGAAATTCACAGTAGCAGCTCGGAGTTTGTATTTGTCTCCGGTTAAAAGGAATTGATCGCCACTTAATACATGGGACTTTAAAAATGTATCGACCTACTGCGGGAGTACCTAGTCACATCAGATTACCACTGCTTGTGTGATATTTTACGTGTTTCTTCAGTTTACAATTAAGCAGTTTGTTATAGAAGATAAATTGAATAGGATGAATTGCCTCCTTTCATGTTCAATTCTTATGGCATGCCAGAGCTGATCAGCATCCATTCACGAGCATAACGTGGATCGTTGTTCAACTCTACAATATTCTAAATTTTATAACGACTAAATGTTGGATATATGCCTCTTGCCTGGCTATCCATTTAGATCTCGATGCGATGATTCTGGTGCAGGTCGATCCTGCCGTCTTTTTCATCGGTCTTCTTCGTCCAGACACCTGGCCGTTGGTCTAGAACTAATATTGTAATGAAAATTAGTGCCCATATTAAAATTACTTGTCAGGCACTAAGTAGTTTTAATACGAGAACTGATGTTCTTCTCTATTCTAGTCAGTTCAAATTTTCATGATTGGTTTTAAAGCCATTAATAAACCAAAACCTACACAGAACATGAGGGTAGAACAACTATGACTACGCATAGCTTGGCTCTTGTGTGTCATATAATACCATAGTCTATCGATCCGCAGAACACCACCGAACAAAGTGAACAAATTGTGTAAAACCGACGACAAAAACCAAAATAAAGACTGAACGATGGCACCTTAACAGAAATATTAACACAGATACATACACAGAAGTTACTTAGTCAATTCCTGACACGTCGCGAAGGACTTCGAAGTATGATAATATCACATAAACAACTCCTTTTATAACTTAGCACATAATATACTTGAATAACACGTTGTAATAGATTTTGCCGTAATGCGTCAAATAGCAATAATTTATGAGCAGATATTTGGCAAGCATCGCGGTCCGGAAAAGCGTGATAATTTCTAGTGAGTGGGTGCACCGTTTAAGGCGGCCGACGCATGTTTCATTGCAATCGTGACACATTTTTCTGTAGAACATGTTGTTTTATTTCATTTTATTTGCATCCGAAATAGGTGTTGAAGCTTACCAAACATACCATCACGCCAGTATTTCCTAAAGGGTTAGGCAGTGGTGTAGTATTGTACACCCACATTTCGCAGATATGTTTAGGTAACATATACGAGTAATAGAGGGCGATCCTTGAAATTGATTTACAAAACATTTGACTACGGCTGAGTATTTCTTTTATTAGTTTCATTTTTAAAAGTGGCGATAGCTAGCTATAGCGATAGCTAATGGCTAGGGCGTCGGACTTGCGATCGCGTGGTTGCCGGTTCGATACCCACCCATTCTACTACCGACATGAACCCACTCGTAACACAAGCATTTAGCTTAGTACGAGGGGTTAATAAGTAAGCATATTATATACAACAAAGACATGTTTATTTTTCATATAATATTATCCGTTTTTTTAACTATGTAAGCTTGTTTAGATACGATTAAATCTATATTAACGTGTTCTGACAGTTTTGAATATTTTATATGACCTACACAAATGTCTTGCTGAGCTGGTATCGTCGTGCGACGGGTCGTTGAGTTTCCTAAATAATGGTTGAGCTACACGATGACTCAGGACAGGTTAACTCAAAGCTGCTATGGCTCTTTCTTCAAAAGGCCTGTTCAGATATTGCCCGACATCGTAACACTCACATCATAATTATCTGGTAATACTACTACTGCTGTCAGGACTTTAAAAGAGACCATGATTCTCTGAGTTTATTTCGGTATTTCTTCTCAGATGTCGTCAGTTCCGCAATGCCGGCGCCATCTAGTTAAAAATTTTTATGTAGGTATTCTTATAGGATCTATTTACAGAAATAAATATCACTACATCATTTTATCATCTTCATCACTTCATTTAATTTCATCGAGCATTACTCAGTACTTCAGTAAGCTTTATAAATAATAAATAATAATAATTTCATTTATATTATTATATCGTATAGTATACCACCACATCAGAACACATGTACCCACAATTTGGTCCATGTTTATGTCCCATGTGGTACGAAGCTGCTATGGCTTCGACCTGCTATTGAGAATTTCCAAAATAAAAAACCTATAAACACTGCTCGACATGGCAATCGAACTCAGATCCTCATGCTCTTTACCCGCGCTTATGACTATTAAAAGCATTTAAAATGTTTAAGTGAAAGAAAGAAAGAAAATATTTATTTGCACGGAATACGGGTGGTACCAGATATAACAATGGTGCAGTTCATACCATATTCTGCCTGTATTAGGCATACAAATATTTATAATTATAATAATAAAAATCAATTAAAACAATATTATATTAATTACAAAATGACAGATTATCATGTTATACTCGTAAAGAAAGAAAGAAAGAAAGAGAAGTTCCCTGAGAATCTTCGGCTATTTGTTAAAAACTGATATACACATGTGATAAACATTATTTTTATTTAGGGTTGTTCTACAAAATGGAATAATTACTTTAGTGATTATGACTGATATGTGATATCTGATTTTATGTTATTTTTATCTGATGATGATAAAAAAAGTTTGTCAGTTTAGGGAAAGTACTATAATTTATGTACATACCTATATAACTTTGGTGCCTGTCAGTGAATAAAAAAAATAATATCGTGATCAAAAATGACTGAAACCTTATTTAAGAATTTGGCCAGCCAAAACAATGAAGTTATTTTCATTATGGTCCCAAGGAAATGGAAAAATAAATAAAGCTCCAAAATTATATCTGGATGTAAGAAAACTACAGTTTTTAAAATAACTCCAGCGTGTTATATATTACAAGAATTACACCACAAGCGTTGGGTCACACTGAATATGTAAAAGACCGAACTCATAATGGTTGGTTGGAGGAAGAGATTGAGTACGTCTATAAGTATCGTCTTTACCTGGGCCTATTAATCTCTTTCCAGGCCAGCCAAACTAAAGGATCTGCAAGACGCACCACGGAATGCTTGGAAAAACTACAATTTGGTTTAATTTCCTCTTGGCTTTTTGCATTCATTTCGACCATTTTTGTATGTGGCAAGAAAAGCTCGGTACTCAAGTCTAACTCGTCCGTGACAGTTTTTTTTTAAATTTGCATCAATACCATACTAAAGAATACACCATCAAAATCGCCTTTCTCCTTTACCAAAAATATATCATACAAACAATACAATTAATTTATGTTTTTGCTTATATTTCTCGCATATGGCGTTTCGCACACCCCTTGATTTCAGTTCAACGTAAACAAAGTTGGTAAACTTTTAAATTGAAATTATGATCACAGGGTGAAAGTTTTAGGGACCAGTCCACCCTGGCAAGGTTCTGAGGTGGCTGTGTAATCCCTCCCTCAAACTCCTAATTCTTTTTGAAGCTTAAACTTTAATGTTCATGCAGGATAGCTTGTTTTAGTTTTCTTTTGGGTGTAGAGACATTTTATACAGAATCGTTGATGGTTTTTATTGATTTTTTTATTTACATGAACACCTGCTGAATTCAATATACACAATAAACAAGTGCTGAAAATATTTAGATACATAAAATAAATATTTCAAGACGAAAAGTGAGAATTCTGTGAAATTCAACGAAGCATGATTTATACGACTGTAGCTTTGGGTCCATCTGTTAGTGTACAAGATAAAACGTATCCCGTTAGGCAAGTGCCAGGAGGCAAGCAGTCCAAATTCTCTAAGTTCCTCGGCCGAGGAACACCAATGGATTCTTTGAAGTCATGACGTGACAATGTTGTAATTTGTAGATATATGGGTCCAAAATTATTTTATTGATTGCTGTTTTGAACATGTTTAGGTGACCCATGGTAAATAATGATATCTTATTATTACGAGCCCCGATGCAAAATAGTTCGTTTAGTATGGATGGATATTGTTTTTATGATTTACAATTGATTTGGTTCGAACTTCTTAAAAGTCATCGGGGCAAAATTTCACAATGCTATTTGGTTGTCTGCTATAAATCCTGTACTACCAAACAGCATTGCGCGAACATTAGAGTAATTATCAATTCACACATAGATTTACATTGCGTGTTATTACAATGAACTGACTAATCAGTTTGTAAAACACACAATACTCGTATGCATTCAGAGCTTTATGCTAACGTAGTGCTCTCTAAATGCTCCCAAATACAGCAGAACGCTAAACAGTGGAGGGCCTTAGGCGCATTGAGAGCATATTATTGTGATCCGTCCAGTCAGGTGTATTGATACAGCCGGCAGCCAATCAATTCTACGTGATCGCCTGCAATGCCACGAGCTAACTAATCAACTCAAATTTAGATTGACTATCTTCGTAATAATTCATATTTTTTGTAATACTTCAATCTTTTAAATAAATAAAACAAAGTCGGGTTTGTTTCAACACTTATAACTCGAGAACGGCCGGACCGATTTTTATGAAAGTTTGTTGGATTTGTCTCCCCCTTCCCCTCGAATAGCAGAATAACTATTAAAACATCGAAAAATTCACGAAAAAGAACATTATAAAGAAATTTTATTTTCTCATACATTTTGTATCGGGAACGCTGATACAAAATGTATATTTGACAGAAATAAGACACAAATGAATATGACATTATTTTCTGTGAGGTTTTCTGTTACGGTAAGGCCAGTAGATGGTGTTTTGTGCATTGTTCGAACTTCTCATAAGCTGCTGGTGTGATTTTAATTATTTTTTTATATATGTTTAAATGGGTTCCTGGATGCTTCAGATTCACAATTTGAGCCGGTAGGTGGCATCGCAATCGCATTCTAGATTTTTTTAAATAAAGAGCTGATAGGAATGAATGATGAAAAGGACATTCTGCGCCGACCACAAATAAATCGGTAAATGAGCTGATACAGGGTAAGACAACGTTTGCCGGGCCCGCTACTAATAATAATCACAACTGCTTCAGCCTAGTGGTTCTGATCGCTACTGCTACGTTAGAAGTTCTGGATTCGATTCCCAGGTCGAAAAAATTGTTATTGGTTTGTTCTATCAGAGCGAGACTAAATAGTATAAGAAATAGTCGAATTTCAACGTCTAATTCGAAACAGATGTTGTCATGCAGTTTTTTTTTTAAAAAAAGCTTACTAGCAATGTGGGTCGCACATTACTAGTAGGTATTCTTGTTAACCCTTCGTGCTAAGATAAACGCTTGTGTTACGTGTGGGTTCACATCGGTAGTGCAATGGGTGGGTTTCGACCCGGCCATCACATGATCGCAAGTCCGACGCCCTAGCCTTAAATTAATTTTAATCCAAAAATATTTAATTTTTAGAGTTCCGTACCTGAAAAGGGGAAAACATAACCCTTATAAGATCACTTTTTGTCCATTCGTTGGTCCGTCCGTCCGTATGTCTGTCAATACCCTTTAACTCGGGAACGCGTACATACGAGTAAATGGCTATAGTTTCAACTCAATACCTCCGAGTTGAAATTAAAGCCATTTACTTGTATGTACGCGTTCCCGAGATAAAGAATAAAAATATTATTATACTAAGTCTACAGTCCCTTGAAGCTGTGAAAACATCAAAACTTCTAAGTTAACGGAAAAAAGATACGGCCGTTTATGCCGCAAAAAACGTATATTTCGACACTCTAAGGAATCAAAATTTATAGGGTATTTTCCGTTGACCTAGAACTATGAAATTTGGCAAGTAATACCGTCTTATATTACTAATAGGGAATAATCTGAAAACTATACATTTGTAATTAATTATAATATGTACCTACAAATTTGTAGGGAACACTCGGTGGGCGAGTCCGACTAGCACTAGTCCGGTTTTTTTGTGAAAATCTACTTACCAACTTTACTTGAACTATAGCTTGGTCTAAAGTTTTCGTCAAGATAAATGAAATAAGCTCAAAGGCTAGAGCGCCGCTGTAGGAGTACCTACAAATGTATTTCGTCTCCATCGGTGAAAATTAAATCATAGTGAAAAATAAACATCCCCCTTCTTCTACCCTATTTTTGTTATCCAGGAAATGCCGGTGCCCACTAATATTTAAAAAATACTTGTATGAGTGTCCTAAAAGATCTATTTACGGATATAAATAGCATTTATCGTTATCATTAAATTTAATTTTATTATAATAAAAAATGCAGTGATAGCCTGATGATATGACCGTTGGCCCGCCAAGTCAAAGGTCTCGAGTTCGAACCCAAGGCACCCACCTCTGACTTTTCAAAGTCATGTGCATTTATATAATTATCATGCGTTAAACGGTGAAGGAAACATCGTGATGACGATGAGATTTTTTTGATGGCGTGTGAAGTCTGCCAACCCGCACTAGGCCAACGTGGTGGACTATAGCCTACTCCCTCTCGTTCAGAGAGGAGACCCGTGCCCAGCAGTCTAACAGCATAATGTTTTGATTATGATTATGATAATAAAATAAATAACTGTGAGTAGTTTCAGATTCATAATAACGTTACGACAGGTAAATGTATGTTGACGCAAATAAACGTATTTATACTCTTCTTTTCTTTATAAAAAACTTGAAATAATAAAATTGGTGTAGACAGACTGTATTTAGTAGTGGCAAAATCAGTTTTAATAATAATATTTCATAATACTCAAATGGAAATCTGCGTAGCAGTTTCAGAGGCAAACTCAACACAACGGCTATTTCAACCTTAATGGGACAATCTCCCGTCAGAATAATTCAGAACCTCAGTCTATAATTGCTTTTGACTCTTCGACTATTAATGAGTTAATAGGTAATTTTGAACAATTACCTCGTTCATCATGTACCTTGATTAGACACTTCGGCCTATGTTTAACTGATTTCATATTCACGAATTGAGCTCGACTGCGTGTGTGCTTTTTATAAACAGGATTTCCGCATTGGCGCAAATATTGGTACGGCGGGCGTTTGAATACTTTGAATATTGCTGTTGAGCTGAGATATTTTTCTGTGCTATGATATACAGGAATATGCAGTTGTACATCTATATATATATTACATTTTCGAATCATATTCAAACGATATAAGAATGTCTTGAATGTGAGGTGTGTATTCTTTTTTGCACAAGATCTGGTAGTTAAAATATGAATGAAGCTCTAAGTAAATTACATAATTTGATAAATCAATGGCGGACCCTGGGTACTTTTGCTATCAACCAGCTCACAAAATAATTTACAAAATCAGTTAAGAGGAAATCTTGCCTTTCAAGTGTTTTTCCGAGAAAAGGTTCCTTTACAGAATTATGACCAATTATCATAAAACCATGTAATTTCGAGAAGAAAAAACTAATTTTGAATAACGGTCGGCCCCAATGTAGCAGCTGTGTCATTCTTGAAATTTGATTTCAATTAAGGAAACAAAAGCCAAAAGTTTTATTAAAATGGAATATCGTTTGTGGTTCTTCGTACGTTGTTCAATATTTTATACATTCCTAAGACCAAGAATAAATTAGATTAAGTTACAAAGAGTTGGGAAATGGATTGAAGACTACTTGCAACAAGTTACAAACGGTGTACATATTTTATTAAGAATGGAACAACTATATCAAAATTAACTCAAAAGCAGGTGCAAGTGAGAGCAGGTCAACATTTCGACAATTCATTGATTATAAATCTACATTATTTACAAACCCTAATCCTAATAAAATATCCTGTAATGTTTTTTTAATCTAAAGTGCAACTAAGCGTCAAATTATTCCTCAGCATCGTTGTTGTCTGGCAACGAGCCTCCCGGGTACGTTATTCAAGGAAATATTCAAGGAGACTGGTCAACCACAACCTCTTACCATTAGGCGGGCCGTATGCTGCCACCTTAAAGTTATTTATTTTATGTACCTATTACCTTAGTGGTATATAAAAATAACTACTTCAATTGACGCGAGGGCTGGCTTGTGCCTACAGAGGCGAACGAATAAGATGGCAATGCCGCCAATCTTCTGAGGGCTTAAATGGCCACTTTTGACAAATCACAATATGATTCACACACAGCTACCTACTGTAGAGTTCCAATATAAGTTGACCTTTCATTGTACGACAAATCTATACAATTCGAGGTCAGTTTGTACTGGTACCTTCTATATATCACGATGAGTAGGTACCGCTGTGTCCGTGTTGGCTAGTCTCTATGATTAGGAGCTCTCGCGTATCAACCCCAAACAGCTCAAAAATGTGGTTATAATGCAGTGTTACGAACTAGACGAACTAAGGATTAAATAAATAAGCAAGCTAAATAAGTACCTATACATATCCAAAAACGATGGTTTATTCCTTCCAAACCTTGTACATACGACAGCACTAGAAGCTAGACGGTTGGACTACTTACAAAAATAATCGCTACTGCGACGGAAACCGGGCGGTTCAAATGGAAAATTTTATAATTTGGTATGTAGTTGTCTGTATAGTACAGTCCAGGTTATGGTCGTGGTCGCATGTACCTACATTACGATCGCAACTGAGCTCTTTGTTCGAAGCTACTCCGCTGTAATGTAAAGCATGGAGTATTTTTAGAAACATCATGTAGTTACCAACCTACTATTGTTTTTGGTGCTATCGAAAATTTTTGTGATCATCCACCCGATACGGATGACAGTACTTATAAAACCTTTTGAAATAACAGGTATTCCCCGTGAAAGAGATATCTGAAAGAGATATTTGAGGCAATTAATAGTCACATGAAGTTTCTTAGAAGACAGGTTTGGCAGATAGATAGAAGCCACCAGGTAGAATCAAATTATAAGATTAAGTTACATGTAAATGCTTCGATAGTTACTTATCTTATTTATAGCTTAAATTTGTTTTTATTTAAAAATGCAAAAAGAGAACGCTTATGGAATAACCTCGGTGTTTATCTAACCGTCGGTCGGAGAATATTATTTTAGAAGTTTGGAATTTCGCTTAATAATAGTAATCAACCTTTAAAAAGCCGAAATATTCACCTTACGAAATGACATCGTTCATAGGTATTTCTTTTGGTTTCGTATGACATATAAAATGAAAAACTCTTTGAAACATGAATTCCAGTGTTAATTTCATGATACCATTATCCAAACCGTAAACACGAGCATTCCACAAAAAATACACGTAAATAATCGACAAAACACCAGAATTTACTGAGGTATGATAGATAATATGGAGATATTTAATCTGTCGCGCCTACAAAATATTATCAGTTTATTGTGTACCTGATAACAAAAATATTATTTACGCAGCCCGGAATATTGCTTAGATAAGAACCTACATCTTGGACTTGGCCAATTTGATTTTCAAATAAAACAAAATAACGATAGCTTCAGAACCGTGTAAACAAAAGGAAATAAGCACTCGGGTCATTGAAAGGCATCTTTTCATAACGTGAATGCAACTATGACAGGGAGACGTCCATGACCCAAGATCACGTCTGCGATGTTCACCTGCCGAGCGATCTACAAAGTTTAGATAGATGGATAGAGTATTCTTGACCGTATACCAGAGGACAGAGCAAAAATACAAATGTTACACGAGTAGGTACAATAGACGGTCTTATCGCTAAATGCAATTTCTTACAGACAACCATTGTATGGACAAGACTTGATTGATTAGAAAAGACAATGGGCGGTTGCAGGTGTACATACTTAATAAATAGATAAATACCTAGATTGAATAATAAATAAACATACATCTTTGTTGCAAAATATTTATACTATAAAAATATAAATATTATACTATGCATATAATGGATATGTTTAAACATAAAAGAAGAATCTCATTGACTGACTGACTGACGTCAACGTCAACGCACAGCTGAAACTACAGGAGCTAAGAAAGGATTTTTGGAAATTCAAACCGTAAGGTGGTGAAAAGGGGGGTGAACGTTTTTATGACAGTCCGCATAGACTACCCTGCATTTGACATACACACACACATACTTATACATATTTAATAAACGATGTCATTATCGTCAACAAAGACATTATTATAGTTAAATAGAGGATCGTCAAGATTTAAATAATATGTTTCCTTAGTCCAGCTGTCATTCGCTGTTGATATTTTTGACAATTGTTCTCTTCCTTATAAATTAGACATAACACATTTTATGATATAAAACCTCCATGATGTAGCTACATTGAGCACATTATATTTTAGAAACGATAATCACAGTACGCAGGGGAAGCTGTGTATTAAAAATTATAATACAATAAGATATAACAATTTAGATACAAGACGCTTTCTGGGCGTCTTGTCTCTGTGCTGTTTCACCATTGTTTTAAATAATGCTAAAGTTTATCACCAAGTTCTAGCTTCTTGAATCAATTGTCATACCGGAATATTGATAACTTATCACGCTTGTCGAGCAATAATCACGAGCTTGGGCTATAAATGCATTATTCCACTAATTCATATAGTCAAAAATAAGAACAGCCGCACCTTTGTAAATGTGTAGCATTTTCCTAACCTAGCGTTGCGGATACAGTAATAGGGTACTAAGCCCACATACTCGCTGACCAATCACGTTAATTTAACCGGGCCGTTTCGTTACCTAACTTGTTTCACAGTGATGTATGGTATGGGCAAATGTAAGGGTTGCCGGACATCTACCATTTAGCTGCATGTCCCATTAACTACTGATGGTTGATAGCAATAGGATCAACTTAAATGCAGATTTGCAAGTTTCTAGATTTTAGTGGACGAAAATGCTAGTTTTATTTACGCTATTTTTTCTCAACTGCTAACCCTAATGTTAATATATCTCACAAAGGATACATAATGTTTGTATCGAGCGTCCATTTATGACACCATAATTTCCTATGCAACATTTTAATTTTGAATGTTCAAAAATAGACCACTAGTCTACAGTTTCTGCTTACCCCTGTGGCACAAAAGCGTGAGTGTATGTATGTATGTAGGCTACTAAATCTAATACATAAGTATAGTTTTAGTCATATTTCTTTATTGTATTCTAAGTTCCTACGTTAGAGGTCCTGGCTTAGATTCCCAGGTCAAGCAATGTATTATTGGGTTTTTCTATGAAATTATAGAACCAAGCAGACTTTGGGATTTGTACCCAGTTAATAAAGGACCTAAACGTACTGTCTGTGGGTGTAAATTTTTTTTATGGGATAGGAGGGCAAACGAGCAGACTGATCGCCTGATAGTAAGCGATTACCGCCGCCCATGGACACCCGCAACGCCAGAGGAGTCACAAGTGCGTTGACGACCTTTTAAAAGGGGTTTGAGCCACCGGTAACCTAAGTCACACGGCGAAACACAACGTAAGCGTTCTTTAACGCCGGTTTTCTGTGAGGCCGTGGTATCACTCCGGTCGAGCCGGCCCATTCGTGCCGAAGCATGGCTCTCCCACGTAAAAATTTGTACGCCTTTTCCTAATCTTTTGGGGAATACAGGCGTGATGGTATGAATAGCAACTTGGACATAATTATACTTTATTTTTGTCTATCTTCGACGTATAGGATTTTCAATCAATCAATTTCAATTTTCATATGTTTACCATTACTAAATAGTATTATGGTATACATAAACATAATCAACCCATTATACTGTCCCACTGCTGGGCACGGGTCTCCTCTCAGAATGAGAGGGATTAGGCTATAGTCCAGTACGGTGGCCTAGTGCAGGTTGGCAGACTTCACACGCCATCGAAAAAGCATGTGCTAAAGCATTTGTAAAACTATTTAATGTAATTATACCGAAAATATAGTAATGAAAAATCAATAATGCACACTTCTTTAAGTAATCTTGTCTGTAGGTATATCTGTTGTCTGCTTGTCTGTTACCTTTCAGTTCAGCAACAAACAAGCTTTTTGCTTAAACTGCTGGAGAGATATTATTTAGTAAAAAGATAGATTGCATCCTGGGGATGAGCATGAGCTACCTTTTGTCTCACAAAAATATAGCGTTAATAGTTCTTTCGGGTGCTGTGTGAATCATGGCAAAAAATAAAAGAGCAATTCGCTTATTACGATCAATGGCACGATCACAATCCTAGGAAATATGTCACCTCGCGGTAGGACGTTCATATTCTTGGTAACGCTAGAAAACAACGCTAATTTTAGTGTAGGCGCTAAAAGTGTTTTACATTCGTTCAATAGAATATACATACATACCCAAGATTTTTTTTCTTTTTGGAAAAAAAACGATATTACATTACATATAACACTTATCAGTAAGGTATATAAAACAAAATCAATGTAATAACCACAACATTTTCCACATATTAACGAAGAGGTAAGTATGCACATTGAATATCGTTATAAACTAACAAACTAGTCAGTTACCACATGATAATATTATATCAGTTGTTCAGTGCATTAATAACTTTACTTCGAAAGGCATTACTATTTAGCATAAATAATATATATCAATATCTATGAAATGTTCATGTTTTGAATGGGTGCACGTTTACCTGCGTTTGTCCGGTATGATGCCTGAAACAATCGGTAATCGCGCACTTCACGACGATGAATTGATCTAGGAACTACAAGTTTAATTTCATTACTAAGATCTATACAATTTAGCTTATTATGATAAAGGTCATGCAGTGTCATTACTTGCAGAAACATTCGTCTCTTTTCGAGTGAGAGTAAATTATACATTGCTAAAAGCTAATAATTAGTTTAGCATACTACAGCAAGTAACAACGCATAAGCGATCCGCAGTATAGCACAATAAATATTAAAAGCTACCTAGCTTGACATTCTGTACCCACTCAGGACCCGTCCATGCCAACTCTTGTGTCCCGCCCGTGGGAAATAACGGTATATTAACTGCGCTAGAGAATTGCTATCGAACCACGCGGGTTTCGCTGAAGAATATCGTAGGTGTTTATGCAAAATTGCTATCCGAACTTATTTGTACAGTGTTATATTGGTTCGGTCCGATTAAACAAGTTAAGGTGATGTCATTGAATTTAATAAGATTGCTTAAAAAATATCAGTGTATTTAAAAGGTACGACGATTTACAAGTTATTTCAACAATCCTCACAATGCACGTAGGTAATACTCGTAATCATATACTCGTATGTTTAGTATTTTTATGTTAGTTAAATCATTATTGTTAAATTGGAACTTTTACCAGCATTCGTTCGGTAAATTTTAGGATTTTAAAGACATGGTAATATTTTATAAAAATAATAGTTATATGAGGTCCCATGTTATGCGGGCGAGCCTATAGCCGTTAATCGGACACTAATCCAGACTCCGAGCTGCTACTGAGATTTTCATTGAAAAACTCAAAAACATTGCTCGACCTGGGGATCGAACCCAGGACCTCTAGTGTAGCAGTCGAGCTTGGGACCCCTAGACTAATGAGGCAGTCAAAGTTGGAAGAAATTATTATAAAAATAATCATACATACACTACATACATACACTCTCGCCTTTCTCCCACAGGGGTAGGCAGAAACTATAGACTGCCACTTGCTACGATTCTTGCATACTTCTTTTGCTTCTTCCACATTCATACATACACGCCGGTTGTGAGTGCTACGCACCTGATCTTTTTGAAGGATTTCGCCAATAAGATCGGCGTATGTCCTTCTAGGGCGACCTCTACCGGCGCTGCCGCTGACAAAAATAATCACTCATAGTTATATTTCCAAAATAATCATTTACTAACCGTGTTTAGCCTATACCTAGTATGTATCAAACCCTGGTAAAGTCATCAATTAAAAAAATCTTAGGTAAAAGTGTAGGTAAATATGTAGATTTATAAGCAGAACGTAGGATTTACCAATAAACAGGCTTAGTAACAGATGTAACTGGACGCTAAAATATTCGCAATTCTGCTTTTATCATAATGGGATTCGCACATTCGTCTACTCAACCGTACATAAATGCATACGTACAAATTGCCATTGCAATTCTACTCATGGCATTGGCACTGTAGGTAAAGCCTGAAAGCGCCGGGGTTAAACCAGTCAAGTTACGTGTATCATTTATAAGGCTTATATTAATTGTGTAAAACGGAACGGAAAATAGTGTGAAGTGTGTTGATAGTTGCCTACTTCTAAGAGTGTAATGTATTCTGATTAGGCACAGGTTGCTTTTTGTTACGAGGGATATAGGTGTTTCTATCTATTGATTGCCAGGGTTGCATCACCGTGATTGACATAAACTGTCTCTGATTAAGAAGGTAAGTTACTGAGTTCTTATTCAACGTTAAGAATAAAAGGAGCAACTTTTAGTTGAACGTTATGCTGTAGTTGAGTGATATCCTTACAGTGCGCTGTGATAGATTCGTACGAAAATACGTAGGTACTCGCTGTGTCAAAGTTGTCAAACATGTGTGACAGATATCCTCAAAGTAGCAGCACCGGCGTCGAGTACCTTTGACCTCCAATGTGAAAAGGCAATTAATACCATGACCGCGCCTTCTGTTCTCGAATTGTTCAAATCCTTTACTTGAGCAGGAACATATTATACGGCTCAGATCTGTTTAAATGTGATAATGAAGTGACGAAAGGCAACAGACGGGCAAAGCTTGCAAACATCGCGCATGACGTTGAATAAGTAATGAATCTTCTTCTAGAAACCTTGGCTGCGGCAGTGTTTTAAGAAAACAAATTACTCGATATCGTGGTAAAATCAACGATAGAGTTAAATTACGAGTGCGTCGCGTCGGTGTAGAGTAATTCCTCCGCACTTACAGACATGTAAAAAAATGTATAGCAAATTATTGTAATTTTAAACCGTTTTTTTCGTAAACCTCGCCGTAATTAATGACCTAAGTAGTATTAAAGCCCTGTCCGGAAGTTGTTTGCTCTCTAGCAACTTCTAATAGTCAAGTGGTAGGTAATCGTTTTATCCGACTTCATAAAAACCATTATTTTTTAAGCGATAGGTTATTAAAATACTTCTGAGATGTAATCAATAATAAATTGTAAAAGGTGTAAATTTTTATTTATTTAATTAATGGTTCAAACATAATTTACTTGTCATTATTTTACGGCGATCACTCTGCTGTTCTAAAGCAAGAATTAATATCAATCAATATCAAAAATAAATTAGTCTATACAAAAAAGATATAATTTTGCATCAAGCTGTTGCTGCTCCTACAAAATTGGGAATAACGTGGGAATAACTATAACATTTCTGGCTACAAGGAATACGTTCAAGGTATTATCAGAAATATTTAAAGTAAGAGTAAAATTTTACAAGAAAATTTCTAGTGTGTGTTAGTGATAGGTATGACAAATTAGTCTGTGAGAAGTGACTATAAAATTATATGGCTCGATAAAATTATATTTAAGAAATAGTCGAAAAATAATATAGAAAAGTCGACAACCAGGGAAAATTGTCGTCAACAACTGATAAAAGTTTATTTAACAGATAGCATACTATCAAGCTAGTATCTCCGGGAGGGTTATGCAGAACAATATATATTTATATTAATGTCATTTAAGAATAAACTTATTGAATTAGAATTTAAAAGTTAAACGTAAAGATAATTCTGTTTAGCAAAGGAAAGGGACTCGGACTAAGGACTTTTGTCACCACCAAACCAATGGTGTCGGGCTTTTGAAACTAATACGATAAAGTTTATAATTAACCCGTCAAAGACACCTTTTATTCTAAAATCATTTACCAATACCAGTATCCAGGTACATAAAACTTTACCTGGCAGTACTTTACGGCGAATTTTCTGCTTTCTTGAAAAGTTATCGCTGTCGGCCCTCGGGACTACATATCGCGACCGCACCTCCCTCTACCTAACTTCACCCCTCCGACGTAATAACGACCGACTTTATAACCGAGTGGGTTTAAATCTCACAACACTTTCCCATATCTACTTTCCCGTTGCTAGCAACGTCGCCCGAATGGAATTTAAGCCTACGATTACGATTGGTCTCACCGGAGTCCGTAACTTATCCAAAAATCCGAGGTGATTTAATGTGCCCCAAGAAGTCACGGATTTAAAACGATCTCAGCCAGCAGCACAGATCCGAACTGCGCGGCGCTCACGAGACTTTATTCGTAATATTCCTTTGGCCAAGACTTCCAAGGCATTACAGTTGGGACAACAAACCAAAAAAGGTCTATTCAATAATACGGTATTATATATGAAAAATGAAATAAGCTCTGTTACAAAATACATTGTGATGTTTATCATCTTTATAGAATTGTGAAAGTGGTAATAAAATAGTGTTGAGACTTTATTTTTAACATTTCCTTTCGGCTAAAATCAATTTTAATATTTCCGCACTTCAGAAAATTAGAGTTACTGTGTAGGCAGAAATCACGCATCGAAACCCGATTGGATAGAAAGTAATTTGTGCGCCAAGCGTATCGAGCAAACGCAGCACCCAATTTTAACGGCGTTTTTATTGTCTCAACGGGGATACAGACATTTATGGTTTAACTAACCAAAACACTGTATTTTTTTCTTTTTTACAAGTCATATTATTGGAATTAGATTAAACCAAATCAAATCAATCAATCAACTTAGTTATTTGCTTAAAATTGGTGCAATAAGATGTTATAAAAATTCCGTTGCCAGTCTTAATGGAGCACGTTACCCAGATTATACCAACTTACTTTTACCAGTGTTTTTATATTAAAGTACAATCTTTCCTTTATTCTCTGTCCCCATGATGTAGATACCTACAGCGGGTATTAACAGATTAGCTTTGTTTATCGCGTTGATTGTACGTTCTAGTAGCGACAAAGACTCCCCGCCAGCTTGTAAAAATGCTGAAAGAATTCGCAGATAAAGCGCCGCAGGTTTTAAAGTATTTTTAACCATATCAACTCACATAGTTCCTTGTACTTACCTACTTTAATATTAACTTTTTCAACGTGGACAATTTTAACTGTTGGGAAACGTACCAAGGCTGTAAAGTTTCCAACTAGTCTCTTTACGACGGCTCTCCTCGTAACAGAATGATTGCGCACTGAGCTTTCCACAGTAAAATGCAATAAGTTAAAAAGAAAATGTCGTGACATGAATGTATTACAATGGAGAAACTCATTCCATATTCGAGTGATGAACGGAACGCTAACGTTTATGTTATCACAGATTATTTTTGCGACTGGACGCTGGACGCATTCTTGCAAACACTGCAGATGACGCGAGGTTGCATTGATGTCATAACTCAGAAGCAAGTAGCCGAGTGGGTTCATTTACTGGCATTACGCCAGCATGTGTAGAACAAAATGTTAAGAATTTGAATAACCCCGTTTAACATTAGTTTCTATCCGAATTGCCCTGAGAACGTTGCCAGTTCACACTTCAAGTTCAAACACGGTGTTCATTGTATAACCGGCCATATAATTTAATACTCTGCTAGACTAATTCCTTCGACAAATTTATGTTTTTCCAATCAAACGTCGAGGGAAGGTTAAAGCATGAAACCAAATTAGGCAAAGAAAAATTGCCAGGTACGTGACAAATTCAGTGAAGGCGATGTTAAGCCTTGTTTCGTTCCTACCCTAATTAAGCTTCAGCGTGCTAGAGTAGCATATTTATTTCCTGGGTTTTGTCTTAGTTATAAAGCTGTCAAGCTCATACCTGGCCATGTGCAGTAACAAGAGTAGCTGTAGATACTCCAGCCCTGTGACCCTTCGTGCGCAAAACGGCGAACAAACAAAAGCCTTTTCCTCAATTAAGCAATTTGTGTGGACATAAATTCAACGAGTGTATGGCGTTCACCGGTTGCCGGGATGTTTCAGTACTGTTAGTAGAGCGCCCGTTCATTTTGAACTATATGTACAGACGTGAACATAGGTACACTATATCCCTCTTGTTTCGCGTGCCTAAAATTTAGTTTTAAATTAGAAAAAAAACCGTAATGGTGCCTCGAACAATGTAGACAATTTATTCGAAGACAATGCTATGTTGTTATTTAATAGTATTCCGTGGCAAACTTTTAAGCGCCACTTATACTTTTCCCTATATATCTAGGAAAATAAAGAAAGTAAGAATTACCAGTAATGGTAACACAGCTTAAATTAATTTGACTACACTTCTGACAGGTGCTGTCAAGATTGTTTCAGGGTGTAACTGTTGCACGGAGCCAACATTCGGCTAGTCCTCAATTATGAGGACAAAATAATATTTATATGGGTTTCGAATTGCAGTAGGAATTGTCCATATTATATTTACATGGCCAAATTAATTAAATTACAGTACCATAAATTCGAAAAACATAAGAAAATGCAGCTTATTATCAATTCCTCACACAATATACTCGTTAACAAGCGTTTTATCATTTAATAAAACCACCCTGAAAGGTGGTGAAAAGGGGAGTGTTCCGCACACACACAAACACACACACCCACACATATTTAATGATATCATCAAGATTATGTACAGCTGTTGTTTGCTGTTGACATTTTGACAATTGTTTTCTTCCATAAAAATTAGTACATTTTATAATATGAAACCTCCATGCTGTAAGTACAGTAGGCACAGTATATTTTAGAAAAGAAAATTACCTAAGTACGTAGGCGTACGTAGGTAAAGTAAAACAAATTATTATCATGTATAAAATTATTCCATAATTGTGTTCGAAAAAAAAAATACTCACAGCGTGCAAAAGCTAAAAGCTACTATCGCAAAAACAAAATTCATAAATATTAGTAATGCGTGTGCTTGGATCCACTAGCTGCAAATCTGATTGAGGCAGATAGTTTGTACTCGATTTACTTCGCCCTTATCAGCCCATAATCTACTTGTACACGAGATTTCATAAGAATCCGTGAAGTATATCTTCAGTTATAAGCGGACATAGATACATACAGGCAAACAAAAAAATTAAAATCATTCTTAGGCAATTCTTTCTTAGGTTTAGATTTAGCTGTATGTTGTCAGTTCCAAATACCGAAGAACAGGAACAAAGAAAAGCAGCATTTTTTTTCCGAGGGCCAGGCCGTCAATCTAACCTCAAAATGGATATTCGGAATATGAACGTGGAAAAGTTTGACGGAAACAATTTTAGGCAGTGGAAATTGTAGATGAAATGTGCACTCCAAGCAAAAGATATTAATATTAAGACTCCAAAACCTGATGTCGCCAATGAACAATGGTTTAAGAATGATAGAATGACTATGTTCATCCCTACGTCTTCAATGGACCTAATACAGATCAATCTTATTGTGAATCAACGCACGAAATGATGTCCAAACTTGAATCTATTTACGAAGAAAAGAATGAGAAGAATAAATTAATGATTCATCAAAGATTTTACAATACTCAATGATACCAAATGATACAATAGCTCAGCATATATCGAATGTAGCAAATCTAGCAAAAAAGCTCAGAAATTATGGAGAAAATATCAGTAACGGCTATTATAACAAAATTATTAGGTACCTAAATTACCTTCAAAAAGAGTAAAATAAAGAAAGTTAATTTTAAAAAAACTCGACTGCCAAAAAAGATGGACACAAGGTGACTCATGCAGTCGGAGGCATCGTCTTAAATTGAACTCCAAAGACCTATTGCCTCCGACTGCATGAGATTGGTCATGTTTATTCCATCTTTTTTGGTAGTCGAGTTTTTTACTTTTTTATTTTCCTTTTTATTAATGATTCTGCTCTTAAACGTTTGACCTACATATTTTTCTGATTCTGGCTCATCAACTCGTTTGCTGACTTAATCCATAAAAAAGGCCATTTTTAAATTTAAAACCAAACCGTTTTAGTTTTTACTTCACAAAATATTCTGTACGGGCCCGGCAAACGTTGCCTTGCCCTGAATCATCATCTTCCAGCCCTTGTTCCAATTTATTTGTGGTAGGCATAGCGTGTTCTTTTCTTCCATTCATCCCCATAAGCTGTCACGTCAATCATTCACTCGTAGAACCCGATTGCGGTGCCACCTACCGGTTCAAACTGTGAATCTAAACCATTTAGGGACCTTTTTAGACAAACCCAAAAAAAAACACCAGCAGCGTATAAGGAGTTGGGACAATGCACACTGGCCTTACCGAAACAGAGAACAACGCCCTATTCATTTGTAGCCGTGTTTAATTTCTGTCAAGCTATCCGGGAAGGAGACAAACCAATTAAACCAAATATAAAAATTGGTCCACCCGTTCTCTAGTTATAAGTATTGGAACAAACCCGACTTTGTTTTATATATACGAAGATAGATACGATATAATACTCGTATGCATTCAAGTTTTCGTAAACGTTAATTGTGTGTAAACGTTTGTTGTATGAAAAGGAGTACTGAAGATTGGATCTGGAAGTTTTTATGCTCGTCTATTCACTTGAATATTTTATTCAAACATTCACTCGGAAGTGACCTTTGTATTAAAGTTCCAAGATTGTCACTGAAATCAATCTTAAACTGTTACTTTTACTTACAGAGGCGGTCGGCGGCACACAAATAATAGCAGTCTGAATATCTAATGAACTTCTTCACCTTAACAGCTAACTAACTTCCTCGACTCAAATTATTTGAGTGCGCCTCAGTCCGCGAAGACAGGGGTTTCTCCTGTGCAATTAAGTGCTTCGGCTTTCATTGCGAGAAACTTGAAATCACTTCTTTGAATAAGCTTCAAATTCGCAAGTCAGCGGTGGCCCCAAAAACTTGGTATTTACACTTTCCACTTGATATTATGAGGACTTTCTTTAAGATTAGCTCTTTTATATCACATGTCAGCGATATATGCTATAGAATATAAAAATATAAATGAAGGTATACGTCGAATACAGAGCTTACGTTTTCATGTGATGAAGATTTTGTAAGTAAAAGAACTTCATATTTTTAAAGTTGCTTTTTGTGCATTTCATGTTTGGTATTGTTTCTGCAACAGTTTGTTTTTATGGAACAATGGTATAAGTTTTCGTACATGCAAACAGGTGGTGTAAGATGTGCCATTATTTTCTAAAGTAAGTACCTACATTATTATACCAGGGCAGGTATAATACTGCAGAATTTATTATTGAAATAAAACTAGTTTTTACGGATTTTATCGCGTTGTATTGATATTATTTGATTCACGATGTTTCGGCAGCCTCCTTTACAGCATCCATGGTCACGGGTAGACTAAGTTGTTGGATCGTCTTAATGTTACAATTACTAACAGCTACCTTACATTTTTGTTAATTATTGGCGATCCGATTCACGCAGAACCGTATCCTTCGGTCTTGCAGTTTTGGATTTTGATTTTATGGAATCTTTAATGGGGTTCCAAGCAGGTGGTAAGACCCAGCCATCTTCTCTATTGAAATTTGGATGTTTTTTAATTTCAATAGCCTCACGGATCATCCTGGGAAGGAATCTATTTTCTTTTGCGAGGACTTGTGGTTTATCAAATCTGATGTTGTGCTGGGCCTTGTCTAGAGTATGTTCACAAACTGCAGACTTCTAGAAACGGCAGTGTTTGACATCAGCGATGTGTTCTTTTACGCGGGTTCCTATGCTTCTTTTAGTTTGGCCTATGTAAGAGAGACCGCAATCACAATCTAGCTTGTATACACCTGCATCTTGCAGAGGTATGTGGCACTTGACAGGTGGTAGGAACTGACTAATCTTCTTCAGCGGCTTGAAGTATGTTTTGATTGAAGCTCGCTTCAAGATATAGCCAATCTTGTCTGTGACTCCTCTAACATATGGTAATATAGCAGGTATGCGTTCGACTGTGGCACGTGTCACGCGTTTCTATGACGAGGGCGCGGTATTCGGAGCTTGTTGTCGTGCAGTACTTGCTTGTCATGTTGAAGCTCTGCAGCCAGATGTTGCACATCACAGATCCCACGCGCTGTCTGAAACAATGATTTACCGACGATAGATAACTGTGTTGGGTGGTGGTGTGATTCACCATTTAAGTATTTGTCTGTATGGGTTTTCTTTCGATACACTTGTGTGACTCAAGGTGTTATTGGGATTACGAATTACCAAAACATCCAAGAAAGCTAAAGAGTTATTGGCCTCTGCCTCCATAGTAAATTTAATTTTGGAGTTTACCGAGTTAAAGTGGTCTAAAAATGGTGTTACTTTATGAGATGGTAGTATGGTAAAAGTATCATCTACGTACCGCTTGTAGAACTTTGGTGCAGATTGCAGGGCAGTCTCCTCGAAATCCTCCATGAAGATATCAGCAACAATGGGAGATACTGGAGAGCCCATTGCTACACCATCCACTTGCGTGTAGAATTGATTATTCCATAACATATAGCCAGATGTGAGGGAATGTTTTAATAGTTCAGCATATTCAATGGGCATGTTATTCTCTAACAGTTTCTTAGATACAATTCTGATGCAGTCTTCAACTGGTAAGCATGTAAATAACGACTGAACATCAAAACTGACCATAGTTTCATTGTCGGTGAGATGTAGATGTTTTATTTCACTCACAAAATGGTATGAGTCCTTAACATATGCTGCCGCGTTTCCTCTTAGTGGTGAGAGTACTTTAGCTAGGTGTTGAGCCAATCTGTAGGTTGGTGAGTCGATTTGGCTAACAATTGGTCTTAGCGGAGCATTGGGCTTGTGTATCTTAGGCAGCCCATACAATTTTGGTGGTTTTGCACAACTGGAAATTAGGTATTTTACGTCCAACTTCAATGTAACGGAGTGCTTTTTTATTAGATCACTAGTTGATTTTAATGTTTTTGTAGTAGGATCCGTTTTCACTTGTTTGTATGTGTTTACATCCGATAAAAGGTCTTGTATTTTATTATTGTAGTCCGACGTTTCCATAACCACCGTGGCGTTGCCTTTATCTGCACGTAGAATAGTTAATTCGGGCCCTATCGCGAAGGTTTTTAAACGCTGCAAATTGTTTTTTTGTAAGATTCAGTTTGGGCGGTCTGCTACGACGTAACACTGACGAAATGTCTTGACGTATCGCCTCCAAATCTTGTTTATTTATATTATTATTATTATTTTTAGTAAAAGTAGTTTTATTTCAATGTCTAATATTCGCGTAAGTGTCAGAAACCAGTATGTTAGCCAGTAAAGAATCTATATTACAGAATATAGGTACCTAATATTAAGGAAGACTCTTATTAAAAAGCAGTTCAATAAACCAAAAGCTGCGAACTCCTTTAGTACCTACATTATACATAGCCTTAAGTAGAAACCTGCCCTATTAGACTACGATAATAAAACGATAATAAATAACGGAAAGATAATAACATATGAAATGGATAACAGGGTTCTTACATTAAGCATTTGTACAAACCATGATAAAGGTGACTCAAACTTTCACCCGTCGTTAACGTTGAATTTATACAATTACACTTTGTGTTAGTATAAGATAGAAGAATACAAATGTTTCTTTTCTTAAACGATTAAGAATATTTGAATTCGAGTAGGATACCTGTCATCACTATTTTTAATACTTATCTGCTTTTAATAACGGGAGAAGAGACAGTAAAGTCGCTTAATCTTACGTACACATTATCTATAATTAAGATAATTAAAGAACTATTTTCATTTAGCTAGGTTCGTTTATCACAGTGACAAAATTTGGTGCTCCAGGGTACGTGTGGAACAGTTTATGCATTGAAAATACACATTAACACACCACACTACATACTAATTGCTGTTTAGAACTGTTCTTAATACAATTGCCAGATACATTACTACTATAATTATTATGGTTATTTTCAACAATGATCCGAGGTAATAAAAACAACGTATTACCTAGCTGCTGCATTTTACTCAAAACGTATAAAAATCAAAAAGATAGTTCTAGTTAGTAGTCTAGTCTAGTTCTTCAAAAATTACTAGATGGTGTTTACTCACGGTGCGGCTCGATCTAGTCGAAACTTGCAACCACGAAACTTTAAGTGGTGCCGCTGTTTTTACTTATTAAAATTACAAATATTCAATTTTCGATAGTGTGTATCATTAAGTGTGGTGAAAAAACGTTGTTCTTCAAGACAACAAAGGTAATTATACAAAACCATTCGACATTATTTGTTATTGGAGTAAGGTTGTAATATCAATGAAATTTTAATTTGGTACCCTCTATACGTATGTTTTATGGCCCCCGGGGCCATTTTACACGTATGAGTATATATTGCTTTTAAAAAAAACTGTTTTTTGTTTTCCGATGCCTCGCACAAGTGTGATAAGTCCTTCTGCTGCTAAAAAAAGAAAGTCTCGGGATCCCGAGAAGATGAAAATGGCTATTGAAGCTGTAAGAAACGTGGCTATGAGCTATAAAAAGGCAGTCAAGGCTTATTCAGTACCGAGAAGTACTTTAAAGCGATTGGTGAAGGTCTCTGAAAGATGTTTGGATTCACTTGTCCAAAAGCCACTAGAAAACCTATATTCAATCGTGGTAGGAAAGCCACACGGGCTAAAGTCTTAACATTGTCGATATATAAAAATCTGTTGGTCGAATCTTTGCAGTTAGCAGAGACTAGTGTACGGGGCAGAGGACGTCTACTACAATTCTAGTTTTCTAAGATGTTTGTTGCATTTTATCATTTTCATACATTTAATATGGTCCCCAGGGTGCCATAATACCCTCTCAATATGTCAAGTTGAGAGTTTTGCCTATTTTCGAAATAAAGATAATTATGAGAAACCTATCGGAACTATCATTTAATAACTCTAAGCAAATTGTTAGCAGATATATTTGGAACAATCTGGCACTGGTTACTAATCTCTAAGTCTTCAAATATTGGCTGAAAACTGAAAAAACAAAGTAGGGGGCCATATTCCCACCTTCTCCTCTACGGAATTTGCGTTCGTGCGCAGTTAATGGATAACCACTTTATATGGCAACCATTTGTAAAAAATGACGTACCTATGTACGTTACTTGGTTATATCAGTGGCTCACTCAGAGTCCCTACAGTTCTTTAGCTTTTTTCTGTAGGTACTTCACGTCCCTCTTCACTGGCAATAATTAAAATCTTAATTTACACGACTTTTATAAAAAAAATACGTATTTTCGTTACGATTAGTGCTTTATTTTGGTGCTCTTAGTGTTTTGTTGACAATGTTGTAATATGGTAACTTTTGCAATAACTATGCAATAAATATTTTTCATACTTTCTATTGTGTCAGAATATCTCACAAAGAAAGAAGGAGGGTTGTGTCGGACTCCTACCGACTAAAAACACACGGCCATCCATAGCACAATGTGGAGGGGGCTCCGAGATCTACAATGAAGGCACCGATGGCCCTCCTGTGCTTTGCCTTTGGCACATCACAAAAATGTAGCTTGCTGCTATCCTTCCGGGAAACGAACGCCTCGAGTATTTCTAAGCGTCCGCATCCCAGGGTGAGTAACCACATAAGCACGCAAGGAGGAGCCACACCACGTCGCTATTAAAAATTGTCCTGACAGCTACACTTATATTACCTTCGCTTAGTTAGGATCCCACGTCATGTAACAATATTTCTTTCTCTCTCTTCATATTGTCTCTGCACCGATGTTTTTGGGTCAGAAGTTGTATTTTCCCCAAAATACAAGCTAATGCTTAGTTTTCAAATCAGCATATCTATCGTACATTACATTTAAACTGTGTCTACCAATAATTGTACTTTTACCTGTAATAACTTTGCTTCAATAAATACTATATAATTATTGTTATTATTTCTCTTATTCAATATATTTACATATTTAAATACATTTTTATAAAAATAACAATAATAACATTTAAATTTATAAAAAAATAGTAGTCCACCGGCATTATTATTATTCTTATTGTGGTAAGGTGTTCACGGACCTTGCCAAATTAAACTTTTAAACCTCGTTCACCTTTAAAGATCAATTCTTTAAAGGTGAACGAGGTTTAAAAGTTTGGGAACAAGTGAGAACTTCTTACCAGGTTATCCAGCGAAGTCAAAGGTTGACTGATACTGCTTCCGGTACACTACCATCAACACATATATAAAACAAATTACGTAACTAATACTATTAAAACATCGAAAAATTCACGAAAAGGACATTATGATGATTATACATTTTGTATCGGGAACAGATTGACAGATTTGGCGTTGTTTTCTGTGAGGTTTTATGTTTCGGCAAGGCCAGTAGATGGCGTTCTGTGCATTGCCCGAACTCCTCATAAGCTGCTGCTGTGTGATTTTGATTTATTTTGTGTATGTTTAAATGGGTTTCTGGATGGATTAGATTCACAATTAGAGCGGGTTTTTTCTCATGTGCGATTTATCAGTGCAATCGGATACGTGTAAAAAATTTCAACAAAATATTGCTAAACTTGCATGAATAACAATAATCTTATTAATATGAAATGAAAGATCGTAATAATAAATAGGCAAGTTTGTCTCGGAACAGATAAAGCTGAGCTTTCATCTTAAGCACTCGCACATCTCTGTACTTATAATGTATACTAGATAGTCAATTAGAGCAACCACAGTCTGTCAATCCAAATTGCATGCTGCGCAGTTTTAGGTCTTGTTTCACCGCGAGAGTATTATGTAATTTAGGAATAGTTACATGAGAAACAATGAGGAAAGCCGAAGATTGGGCTCTGGGGCGTTCAAGAGGAAAAGCCACCAGTGGACGAATATAGGCTGATGATGACGATGATATAAGAACTTTAATACAGAGGGTGTCTCTTATGTAATGTGGGTTTTATAAGTACAAATTCCTACGCCCCAATTTATACTGTTGTAACTTATTATAACATATCTCTAGTTCTATGAAGAGTACAATAATTGTTTTACTTTCTTTTAATCATTCTATCTGTTTATTGACGGCGCGGCGATAAATATGAAATTCGGGTGTTGTTAAGACATTATTGAAAACTTACTAACTACTGTATAATTGTTTCTTAGAAATTTAATTTATAGAATTAGAACCATACGCATACGACAGGGAAATATTTAATTTGCTCAACAAAAATGTTCTCTAGCAAATAAATGGAATTAGAATTTAACTCCACCCTAATCTAGAATGCACGTAGATTAAAATAATAGTATAGTTGGATTCTTTGTATCTACATATTCGTGGAAAGCTCCGAGAAAAGAATGGTTAATGCAAAACAGCTGTAAATTAAAACTGGAAATTAAATGGAACCTAGCGTCGCTTACAAGGGATGCCATATAAAATGCTTTGCAATTTTCCAAAGTATTGTTGTGTGTACTTAACTTTGTTTTCTTTCTTAGTCTTTCACTTTTTGCAAACGTTTTAGGTGAAATTATGCTTATTCTCTGACAGTGATATAGAAAAATGTTGAATAGCCACTTGGTCTCGGCGGCCATCTTCGAGACTGCTCACAAACTTTTGTGTTGTGAAACTTGGTTGTTTGTGCTTGACATTTATTGCTTTTATATTTTACGAGCTCAAGAGAGACGACTTGCTAAATGTTGTTCAACAACGTAAGCTAACACAATCTCGTTTAATTTTGCACTTGTTTGTGTATGCGTTTGTGACAATCCACTTTTTACCCACGACGGAACTGAGCAGGTGTATGCGTTTAGGGTGAGGGGCAGTTTGTTTGTACCAACGAATCTCCATAACGGTTTGATCGATTGAGACGCGGATTTCTGTAAAGGGTTCGTAATTCGCCAGCAATTGTTCTTAGATAGGTATAATAAAGATTTAAATTTACATTTACTCAATGATTACATTGACAATGAAGAATTTAGCCATTTTGAAAAATAACTATTTGTGTTTTCCTATTTATGTACTTCTGTATTTGATCTGATTCTGCATCTGATATTTACGATTGTCAATATCGTTATACCATCCCCATGGATTACTACGTCTGTCTGGTAGGACGTACCTAGCCTTCAACAATTGAACCTACTTGATCATTATTAGTTCTTCTGTCCACATTCGAAGTGTTTTATCTAGGTGTCGTGCGTCAATATTAGTGCGTGAATAAATACTTTTCCTTTCTTTTCTTCTTTATTTCTAGGTTTCCCAAATCCAGACTTGAGCAATTACTTGTCGAAGTTCAATCTATAAATTTTGAAAATGTTGAACATCTCCAGCAGACTTTAGAGGTCGTAGTTGGTTTTGGTTTGGTATTTCGCTATAAAATCATCTTTAGAGCTTTCATAACATCTACAAACCATTCCTAATTCCTAAAAGGAACATGTCATACGAGATAGCTGTAAAAGTAACCTTCTCTGTCTGTCAGTAGATTGGACATAATATATATTTTCTTTAATACGGCGTTTCGGTGGCGGCATTTCATATATGTGCCATTGAAAAGTCTCGTTTCTTTCTTTCGTTTTATATATGTCACATTTGTCCTCTTCCACTTGTTATTGATTGGATACATAATCATAGTGTTCAGCAAACTCAGTCAAACTCGAATGTTCTAGATAAATTATCACATAAAAATTTCAAGTTTGGATAACACCAAAAATAAACATTAAATAAGGAAGACAGCTTAACCCAGTATCTTTCAATCTTCTTCCAAAATTTGCTATTTGAGTATTCCAAACTAGATCAGAATTGTTACTTGGTACTACTTTCGAACCCTAATAATATTAAATAATTCAATACACCTTTTGGGGTCTCAGTTATACACGCAATATTTAGAAAAGGTTTGTATCTTTTCCATTACAGGGAAATGTTTGTCAAAAGTCTGGGAATAGGACTAAACCCAACCTTGTTTCTCATCGGCTTTCTCCCGAAGTAGCGATCAAAATCAAACTTGCTCAAATTTGCAATGGAAATATCTTTTTATTTCCCCTTTGAGCCTTCAAGGTTTAAAGGGACTCGGGTCGTCAACTGCTTAAGGATATTAAACTTCCTAGTCGATGCCTTTAAGTTATTTTGGAGGGATTTTATTTCATTTTTCTTATTTTTGTTTCATAAGAGGCATAACAATTTTGGTATCTGATAACTATTGTATGCAAAACAAACAATTATAAATTAAAAATGATACGTAATTAACCATGTATTGGGTATACAAATAAGTAAGGTGCTTTTTTTAAGTGAACTCAAAATTCATTTATAATAAAACGAAGATACATTCAATACTCAAAGTAGTCTCCATTACTTTCAATGACTTTGTTCCATCGTTCGGGAAACTGACAAATATCTTCGAGAAAGAAACTTGGCGGTTTTGACTGAATAAATTCATCAATGCTGTCTTAGACCTTGTCAATTGTTTTATTAGCCAAGTGATGCTGGAGCGATCGAAATAGATAGTACTCCGACGAGCAAGATCTGTCGAATATCGCGTTAGGGAGAACCTTCCTACTCAATTCACAAATGACATCTTTGATGTCTTTTGCAACATACGGCCTAGCATTGTCGTGATGCAAAATCACTTGTCTGCTGCCGCTACCAGTAATCGGCCTCTTTGACTCTAAAGCATTGCTCAAATGAATAAGTTGCTGTCTGGCCAGGTTGAAGCAACTCATAATGCACTACGCCATTCATATCCCACCAGATGCATAGCAACACTTTTTGTGAATGGATGTTGGGCTGGAGTGATTTGGCATGCCTGTGTGTGATTTGCAATGCCTGGCACAGCTTCATTTTTTAATGCTCACCTTTACCGGGAACCAGCTTATTATGCTCTCCGAGGTATAGAGCAGGCTCGATGTGTTAAGATTGGTCATTAATCCGTAGACTGACCGGCTTGACCTTGGATTTCGATTGGTCTGCGCGGTTATGAAAAAAATGTGTGCGGTCGGGGGGCTCCCGTCAGTAACGAAGTTCTTCAAGCTTTTTTTCAACTCCGAATCAGGAATCAACAATTTAACTCACGTATGAATTGAAACAATTACAAAAAATTCGTTCATTCAACATTACATAGGTACTTAAATTGTTAAACTAAATATTACTACGTAAATTATTAGTAATTGAAAACTATAAAATTATTATGATAATTGTTAGTTTTGACACCCACATCAATTTATTTACAAAAATATTTTCCAGATTTGAAGTAAATGTCGTTTTCGTAATCAACCCCCGAGAAGCCAAAATTGACACCCCACAATTTAGAAAAAGAATGCTCGCTATTGTGGATATCAAAATTAATAATTAGCTCACCGAGAGACCTCGAAATTGACTCCCATAATAGTTTATTTATAAAAAAAAAATCTGCCATCTTGGATTTCAAAATTATTGTCATTTTCGTTATAAGTACAGTACACCGAGGAACCTCGAAATTGACACCATTTATTAAGAAAATTCTTGTCCGCCATCTGGAATTTCATAATTAATATCAGTTTCGTAGTCAGTACCCCGAAAAATCTCGGAAACACTAAAAACTAGTATGGTGGTCAACGCTTCACGATAATATTCGTGAAGCGTATATAACTATGCAGGACGGAACCGAACATCTACGAAGAGAGCCGAGTAACGCTTTTTCGTTACATGAACGATTTGAGCCAGTTAACTCCTATCGCAAGCCGCGTAAAAGAAATTCGTTTTAAAAAAATCTAACGTTTCTTTTTCTTGTATCAAGAAAATACTATCACTAACAGTTTGAAACTAGTCGTGTTACTTTCTGAAGTAAATAAACCCAATATATATATTTAAATATGTATAAACAACCTTCTTACCCCTTTGTATGGCTGAAATAAATTAGTTTTCCTGTAGGGTGAATCTTGTTACAAAGCTACGTGGTCTTTGAATAAAGATTTACATTCTACTTAGAATCCGAAAAATGTTCTTTGATTGCATAGCTAGTTACTAGCCTTACATGCTTTTCATATAAGATGGGCGGAAGATTTTTCTCATAGGAACAATTCAATGAAATCTATTAGCCCAGTCAAGTTAGACATGTAAGGTTACAAAAACTCGCATCGAGCTGAAAATTTGTACGAATGTTCGGAACACCATTATAAATGTGAGTCCCCATCGATACGACAGTGGCATAAAAAAATATTCAAGGTCAAAGATCGCGAAATATTATATACCTAACGACTCAAAACTTTTTAAATGGAAATATATCTAATATCTCAGAAATGGTGAACCTTAGGAGCAAAAGTGTGTGATCCCCACACTAGGATTTTCTCCTGTATCGTAGGTGCGTTTACAAACACAAATTCTCACATACACAAACGCCCAGACCCGGAACAACTACTTGTAGATCATACAAACATTTGCTCCGTGTGGGGATCGAACCCACAACACGTGGCGCAAAAACCGATCCCTCAACCGCTACACCAATCGTGTCATCCAGTCATATTGCATGAGCTAGAGTTTTAGTTGGATCTATTTTTATGATAAAGCTTACCGTTTGGCTGAAAAACGCAACAAACCCATATTTGCGAACTTTGACCTTGTTTTTATGGGGACTTTTTCATTTATAATGGTGTTCCGAACATTCGTACAAATTTTCAACTCTATGCGAATTAATTCAACCCTCTATTTTTTCGGCTAACTTGACCGGGCTATAATTATGTAAAATAATTTTAATTTACTCTTTTACGATGTAAATATAAATCAAAACTAGCTAGTAATTTAACAGTGTGTTTATATCGGTATACATTTGCCCAAACGTTCAGGCATACGGCGTTATGGTATGTTATATTATTTTACGTTGACTGTATTTTTCGATCGAAATTATTGAATAACGTATCGGCGAGAAGTGTGGAGGGATGGCATTGTTGAGAATTGTGGCTAATGTGAAAGGGAGAAGATCAAGCTCCAAGGGAGAGCGTAGGTGGGGGAGGGCGCGCGGTCCTTATCTCCGTGGAGAACGACGCGCGCACCATCTATTAGACAAATATACTCAACTTTTAAGAACAAAGAAAATGCATAATAGCACTTCCAATACACCATATACAAAAATCATTCATGTTTAAGAACATAGGTACTTACTTTTTCTAAAAGAGAATTTAAATATTGGATTATTTTAACTACACTTCACAAACGTTAAACGGCTATTTATAAAATATTAATTGTGTAAGTAACAATTGAATAGCATTCGATAAATAAGTATATTTTGAAATAGGATACTGGGATATCGGAATACGCGTCAGGCGAGTAAGTGAGAGCGCGTTTGTCGAAGTGGGAGGGGCCCCTGCGACCCATGCCACACTCGTCCGCCATCAGTCGCCCCTAAGTCTCAGGTTTGCACACAGCATCCCGACAGATTATCGCTTTATATTACCTACAATACACAACATAATAACTAAAACCTTTTAAGTAACGTACACTATGTAATTTTGTACTTTACGAATTCACCGATCGAAGTCGGTTCGTACCCGAAAATGGTGTTTAATACTTACGCGACGCGATATACCGGCTTGTTGTTGTTAAACGCAGTGATTTTGTCTGCACAGCCTTTTGCAGTTGAAAAAATAGCTGTTGGTAAGTTAAATCAAGCACATTTGTATAATCTAGATAAGTTTTTAGTTTTTCTTTTCACTATATTTATTAATTATAAAAAGTATAAGGATTTTTTCTATGATTTTTTTTATTCTACTTTTTTCTGTGTCTTACATAAACAGTGAACTAATGGTATATATTTGTTTTTTAAAGTATAATTCAACATGTTTTGCTTTCATCTCGCTTCAGCGCGTAGTTCATGAAATTATCATGTAAGCGAATCGATGTTCTCTTTCCAACCCACTGCGGTTGTCTCGCTCCCACGAAGCAACTGCGGCGTTTGGTAGGGGTGAACACTTTTCAGGCGCGTTTTTAAAATAACTTCGTTTTGTTTCGATAAAGTGACACGTCGAAGCCTTCATTCCTGCAACTCGATGGGGAAAGCAGGCCTGTTACGTTCAAAACTTTTATAAAAATTTACTAGAAGACATCCAATTGAGTATAAATTACGCGGTGATATTTGCATTACTAATTATTATTTATCCATCCACAAACTTTTAATGATGCTAATCTTAATTAAGATTTTATAGCATCGTTGAGTATGGTATAGCTTTATACAATAATAATTGTAATTCATGGTCCAATGATACGTAATAATAACGATAACGTACAACAAATGATATTTTATGTATTTGGTAAACGTCACTAAAAGATTAATTTTATCGTAAATGTAATTAGCGTAGTTTATTCGTAGTTATGTATTCATTTGCAATTCAGGCACCCATAAAAATTTATCGTTTTAGCTTAAACTATGTCCGTATATACTTGTTTAAGTATATTTGCAAGATATAAATCTTCATCATCTTTTGGCTACAACAATTAAATGACCCTCGAGTCTTACTAAAATTATATTTTGTACTGTTTTCTGAAACTTACGCGAATATTGGTCATATTGACGAGTTGACCGATTTCAATTATATTTATACTACGATAAAATAAATAATTAAAAGAAAATTGACTGCAAAAAAGACAATTTAAAAGTAATGCACTTAAAAGACCGAAACAAGATTGAGAATAGAAAACAAAATTAAAATAAACTATAAACAAAGTAAATTCTATTTCTTTTTATTTTTACCCACGGCGGAACGGAGACGGTATATGCGTTTAGGGTGAGAGGGTGTTCGTTTGTTTGTTTGTGTGTGCCAACGAAAGTTGCCACTTATCTCCAGAACGGTTTGAGCGATTGAGACGCGGTTTTCTGTAACGGGTTCGTAATTTTTAGCAATTGTTCGTAGATAGGTACAATAAACATTTATCATTTATCAAAAATATCATAATATAATTTTAACCTCAAAAATATTACATGGATTACGAAATATTTGGCCATTTTGAAAATTTTGCCATTAGAGTAAATTTCCTATTTAATTACATCTGTACTAAAGTAGCACCAGTCAAAAAATATAAAGACAAATATTTTGATATAAAGTCATAGATTTGTGCCCGGTTAATGGCAATAAGCTCGCCCCCTATTACCTATATGGGATTAAGCGTACCGGCGAACAATGATGCAACTAGAATCATAACGTTTCATAAACGCTTGTAAAAGCTTATTTGAAATAAAAACATTTGAACTTTGAAGTAATAACGAAATTTTAGATTGGGGTATTGGCAATGATATAATACTATTAGATACGCCATGTTCATAGTAAATGTCATTTAAAATTGAGTCGCGCTACATGTCCATACCTAAAATCCTAAACATTTTAGGCTTTCCTAATGAGCGCGCGCATAGATACAGGCAGCATAAGATGAAAAGAAATAGCACCAAGCAGTTATCATATATGACACATTTGATATGTCCAGTATGTCCGTATAAAGTGACGTGTGACATGAACAGTATTAGGTCCCTTTCTCTCATACTAATAAGGCATGCGCTGACTCTTTTTTTCTTTCATTTTCAATTTTATTTGCAACAAAAAAATAAATTGTACGGAAGCTAAGAATGTATTAACTTACTTGTGATACTCCATACTCTTTTCTTACTTCAGTATAATAATTTGTACAGTATCGCAGCACAAGACGGCACATATAAATAACATTAAAATTTATTGTTGTCAATAGCGCTGTCAAACACACTTCTGCACCTTAGGTCGGTCAACCGCATAGGTGACACTACAAATTACACATTGCCCACGAAACAATATTCGCATTTGAAGGATGATAACGTGTCTACCTCTTTTTAACTATATAATGTCATTGGGTATTGGGGTATTTTATTACCTCAATGATTACTAGAACTGTCATTCATGTCATTTACTGATAAGTTGCCAAAATTGACAATTGTTTTCTTCTTCTTTACGAAGTAGAGTATCATCATCAGTAGTAAGTCATTTTATGATTGTAAAACCTTCATTGTGTAGATACAGTGCGTGCAGTTTATTTTATTAAATAGATATTTTCTTAAAAAAACTGTGAAAAACATACAAAGTCATTGCAATTTCAACTTTGTTAGTCAGAACTTTGTTAGTCCACTAACAAAGAGTGAAGTTTTAAAAGGAATTCTCTAAAAAGATTTAAAAAAAACACAAAATTAAAAATTTTGGTAAAACCCAGGACGATTGTTATGGTAAAAGGATTAAATAACATTTTCTAAATCCTCGACTATATGACTACATACACTTATTCACTTACCTACAAGAAAATCCGTTGGGGCTTTATGTGTCTTGTAGAACTAAATGCAGCCAAGGTTTTCAATTTTTTTCCAAAATTATCTAAGGCCGCTCGGTGTTTTAAGACGAATATAAGGATACCGTAACTTGAAATCCATCCAGCTATTTGGAAGATATGAGGTAATAAAGAAATTTACAAATAAACATACATAGAAGATTCGCGCGAAAAAAAACCTTTCTTGGCAGTCGGGTAAGAAGGTACAAATAAATACATGCTTTATAGTAAAAACGGGAATACAAAAAGATTTTATATAGACAACAGTAGTAACTTCGTAAAATAAAGCGGGACGTCCTTTCCGAGTCCATTTTAAACTGACACAATATTTGGAGAGGAACTTGCCGTAATTACCCGACTCGAATAGTTCGTTTCATGCTCCCGTAGACTGGGCTGCACCTGCGTTGCAGTCACTGCATTGGACGCAGATAAAGGGGATAGTAACCCAGTATTTTCTGTAGGAAAACCAGTTTTGCTTTGTTGTTGTTTTGGATTTCAGTACCTATTGATTAGCTGGCCCTGTAATGAATATAATAGTAAATTTTGAAGTAATTATTTCATTACCGTCTGCGCAACGGTTTTACCCTTTGTTCAAGGTCAATTTGAGTACCGACTATGTTTTTTTTATACTTAGGTACTAATGTTATTAAGTTCGCTAAAATTCTTGTTAAAATGTATTATACCAAACTAGTTTTTTTTACTAGCTTACCTACTGTTAAAAGTGTTAACTTTTATGTTTGTTACATAATTTAGTTTATTTTAACTCTGTTATGTGGTTTAACTGTAACTTACCGTCGAGTGCATCTTAATTTTTAGAAACTTAATTGGTGATATTGCTAACATTATTATTTCCTCTTCTATCGTAATTATAGTACTGTATGTTTCTTTTACCGAAATAAATAAATAATTACGGTTCAAGCCCAATATGTACATCAAGATTAACTTAAAAGAAGCATTAAAAAGGTAATATATTCCTATAAATCAAATAGTTATAAAATTAACAATGTAACTCGTTTTACTCTGATAAATAAATGTTTGCATCCAAGTAGGTATAAAGTTACAATTAATTAGTACGAATCAATTCTATTTACGTTTAGACCAATCAGAACCAACCAATAGAATTGATTTATGGTTTTACTTTTTGCAACCTACCTACATCATTTTTGATCATTTCTACTCAATATCACAAATGATATTAATGACATAAAAAAACATTATAATCTTAATCTATATATATATAAAAGAAGAAAGAAATCTGACTGACTTACTGACAGACTGGCCAATCAACGCACAACCAAAACTACAGGTTCCCCTGAAAGTTTGGATGCTGGTTCCTTTAGCACTGTAGACGAGCATTAAGAAAGGATTTTTGGAAATTCAACCCCTAAGGTGGTGAAAAGGGGGATGAAAGTTTGTATAACAGTACACACACTACCATGCGTTTGACACACACACACACACATATACATCTATACTTATAATAAATCTGTAGAGAGGTCAATTCTGTACATTAAATATATTTCCAAAATAACTATCAGCGGGTGATTAGTGATCGATACTGACGCCAAAAATGCAATCAGTAAAATTTTTGTCTGTCTGTCTGTCTGTCTGTCTGTCTGTCTGTCTGTCTGTCTGTATGTTCGTTATAGAAACAAAAACCACTCGACGGATTTCAACGAAACTTGGTACAATTGTTCTTCATACTCCTGGGCAGGTTATAGTATACTTTTCATCACGCTACGATCAATAGGAGCAGAGCAGTGAAGGGAAATGTGGTGAAAACAGGAGAACTTACTCCATTTTTTAAGCTTCCGTCGCGTGTGCAGCCTTATTGGTTAAAGCTACACAGAAATCATGTATGACGGAAATGTTCTCCTTAAAATTATATAAAAAATATTCCACGACAGCAAATGTCTATCTTTTATGGTTGACTCACAATAACACGTGTAACTCCCGATAGCTTAGCAGTTCGGAGCTTTCTGATTATATTTGTTTACTCTTACGTTAGATGACTGACTGACTGACATAGTGATCTATCAACGCACAACCCAAACCACAGGTTATAGTATACTTTTCATCACGCTACGATCAATAGGAGCAGAGCAGTGAAGGGAAATGTTGGGAAAATGAGTGATTCATGAGAAAGGTTTCAAGCTATAAAACATCACGCTACAACCCTTAGGAACGGGGCAACGCAGGTGAAACCGCGGGCGAAGAACTAGGGAACAAAGTAACTCACTAACTCACTCAACTAAATTCCACGCGGACGAAGTCGCTGGCAAAAGCTAGTATTTAATAAACGATGACATGGTCAAGTTATGATTCCATAGTACAGCTGTCATTCGCTGTTGACATTTTGACAATTGTTTTCTTCCTTATAGACTTAACACATTTTATTATATGAAACCTCCATGGTGTGGGTACAGTGGGCACAATATATTTTAGAAACGAAAATTACCTAAGTACGCAGTTGAAGCTGCGCACGGGAACTCTAGTAAATACTTAGATAAATAAATATTCTTTAATATGAACCAGTGATTTGTGAATAACTACTCGTACAACAATATGACAATGCTATTTTAATAACGGGTATAACTTGGATCATCTTCTTTAATAACGTGGTAAATAAGTAATTAACGTTCGTTCGTCTGACCAGGTTTACAGTACAAATTTAAAACTAAACTTTTACTTACTACAATCTTTCTTAACATTTTAATTATGAACACATTATATGAAATATTTAGTGAAGGGCTCTTAGTAGTACATTAATTATTCCGTTCTCCTGCCTCGTTTATAAAGAGTGAAGTTTTATTCTGGGTGCACATTAATACATCACTAATTCATGTTTATGAGCCTTTGTAATATATTTTTTCGCAAAGTATAACACAGGTAAGGTTAGTTTTTTGACTTTTCAAAAGTACCTATTTAGTGGTCTAATTGAAATAAAACATTTTGACTTTGACTTTCGAGGTTTCAATTGGCAACAAATTAAATTATTATTAATATAGGTATTAATATGTGACAAAATGATGCACCTACTATGATCAGTGTCACAAGCAGATAGCGTACCTATCCTGCTCATATTACAATACAAAATCACATGCATACTTTAAAATTACTTAAGTAATTTTTCAAGGAGAAGATGGAGAATTTTTCAAGGGTCAGGAAGATGATGATTAAGTTGACTATATACACAATTGGTTATTTTATACGGTTAATGTTAAATCTGATTAGCTTTATTGGCTCCTTGTTGCTTCTCCCCTCACGCAATGAAAATAGGTCATATCATTATACTCGTGCTCGCTGGACTGGCTAACTGTGATTTTCACGTGTCACAAAACTTAAAGTTGCGACCATTTCTTCCAAGGAGGTTATATGTAGCTTTCCGCTTATGTAAATGCGATACACGATACTACATATATACCTACTACACAGTAAACTATATAATCTTAAGTATAAATATGATATTTATATATTAATTAATCAATGTCAATTATCCCCACCCAATTAGGTATTATTATAATTAAACCAGTTAATTAGAGAAGCTTCAGTCACGAACCAATTAAAAAAAAATACATACCATGAACCCTGTAACATACTTTATTTACCTCCTTATATAAATAATAGCAACCTTATGTTGGACTGGAAATAACTAACTAAATAAATAAACAAGCTTTATTAATAACAATAAAATCTCTACCAACTTTAATATCATAACACTAGACTTAATTTGATCAGATGAACTTATTTATTTCACTAGTGCTCGGTACTCTGTCGGGGGTGCGAGTTTACTATTTCATTTGTATCAAATAATGATCATCCAATGACACTTAGGTAATGACGTAAGATTGTATAGATTTGGTAGACAAAACTTGGGGGCCACAAAAACATAAACCAAGTTTCAGCCCCTTAAACCGTTTTTTATAGGAATCCTGAAATTCGTATCCCCAGTATAAAAAGTGTGCCTTTAAATGTTGATGCTGGTCACAAACTAAACACGTCTTATGTTATGTTATGTATGTCAAGTGTTCATGTAACTTTTCCTCACGACTTTACTTTTTCTTATAAACAAAATTAAATCATAAACATGTTGTACAGTAATCCAGCTTTATTAGGGCGGGGATCGTTTTAAAAACGTCTATAGAGTCGGTGCCGCTCCGCGAAAACTGGACTGGAGCCAGCGGCTAACATGAGAATTCTTCAACGAATTATATTTAATGTAATTTAAAATAAGTTAAATGTTAAACGTTTCTTGCTACTTGTGCAATTATTGTACCTACCTCATTACATAGTTAAAGTTGCATAGAAATGGACTTAATTGGTTTTTTCTGCGATTATGCTAAACAAATAAATATTAATATTTCAAATAAATTATCGTAACGTGGCTGAGATTATGGGTTTTTTCGATCCTTCTTAAAAGTCCGATTTGCCTACGACCTTTTGGATTTTACAAAAGACTAAGGACCGGTAATTCTATAGATAACACCGCCAATTTACCTTAAAAGTTGCCATTAAGCACAATGAAAGCTTTTTGTCCCAAAATCATTAGCCATTATATTGGCCAAGTTGAAGTTATTACCTAAAATCATCTGTTTCACTTCAATCAATCTCTGAGGAGGCCACTTGTTTGCGTAATAGATTTTATATTTATTTAAAATAATTTCCAAAGCAATGGTAAAGGTATCTAAGATACATAGAAAATCTACATGTGAAATCTGTTTATTACAGTAATACTGTCACAGCTAAGTTGTATTTTATTCACATTATTACTAGAATTTTCACGTAACGCTGCGCGCTTGGCGTGAATATTTAAAATCAACAATATAATATATTTATATATATCACTACTAACTGATTAATCAAGAAATCTCAGAAACTATACCTTGCTTTACCTTTAAATTGCATCCGAATTAGCTCTGCTTCTTTAGCCAAGTGGTCCTGAGCCTAGTGGTCACTGCTTCGCATGAGGTCCTAGGTTCGATTCCCAGGTCGAGCAAAGTATTATAGTTACTGAAATTCTCAGTAACAGCTCGAAGTTTGGGATTTGTGGGTAGTAGGACCTAAACATACAGATGAACTGTGGTTGTACATGTACCTACGTCTCTGCCTAGCCTTCGTGGAATATAGGCGTGATGGTATATGTATGAGTATTGCATTAATCCAGGAAATTCTCACAGGATTGGGATTAACTAGATGGACACTGGAATCCTTATTTCTACGTATATTTGAAATCGAGTGACACGTTATGAAACTATATAGGTATTTCAGTTTAATCCTTAAAAAATTACAATTGAAGTAACATCGAAGTGTAGGATCCCTTACGGTAAATATTGTTTTATATAACCAATATTAAAAGAAATGCTTTTTAAATCGCTATTTGACTAAAGAAGTTTTAAAATAGAGAAAAAATGATGACTTTGAAACATGAGTTTATTATAAGTCACTTTTTGTTAATAAATAAATCCCCTTTATTATATTCCTAAAGTGTGACCATTTTTTCTTTCACTGCATGCTCTAGGTACTTAGCTACCACTGATAGCAGTAAAATATTTTTATGACCAAAACCTTCTCCAGTTCTTAAAGCTTTCTTAGTAGGTCTGCTCTTGTCGACGGAAGCAATCTGATCGCCCACAAATAAAAAAGTATTCCATATTCAAATGTAATCATCCGCGCATTCAGGCTGCAGGCTTTCAGTGTTCTGTATTCCGGAACAACAAACACAGCGCTTGCGTTAGCGTGGGCGCACGTTGTATAGCAATATAATTACCAACTGTTGGTCTGAAACGATGTTAAAATTATTGCATTGATCTAAATGAGGATATCAAGGATATGATGGATTTCTTTCGTTTGAGCTAATTTTCTACAAACACGTATTTGTATTTCTCGTGAGATATTGAACAGATGAATGAACGAAATACCTTTACTAGCATTTCACATGAGATATTATCCCGGCACATAAATTGATTTATTTTGTTTCAATGAGAAACTGACTTTAGCTTGCATTAAAGCGCGTTGATCTGTTAATAATATCCGTGTCAGTTCTGCCTTTGCTAAAGAATAATTAATTAAATCTTCGCCTATACCGATGGATTAATATTATGGTATTAGATAGACGGGCCGCTTATAAACAATATCCCTGGAGCAATAAAATCCAGACTAACCTTACCTGTCTTGGAAGGTGTTACAGCAAAATTATTGTGAAAAGAGATTTTGCTGTGGATTTACTGAAGGCTTTATTAATTAGTTCAACTATTTGATAACGGTGGTATGGTTTTGTTATACAACTTTTCTATATATCGACGGTTAAAAGGAAATAGGGGATAAGCGACAAAAGATGAAATGTTCAGGAGAGCCGTTCAAAGTTTTAAATTTTAGAAAAACTGACGTATTTTTGTCATTTATTAAGATATTGTGAAAAGTGAAACAGTTATAAAATCAGATAGAAATGGAACAGTTACTGGTATCCTTAGTTTTAGTGATTTGACGTTATTTAAAGTAGTTTTTGTCGCTTATAACCACAGCTTTTAATTTTTGAATGAGGAAATATGGCATAAGATACAAATGATAAAATCAAATATTAAAGGATAAGAAGAATATGCGACATTCCAATTTATCATTTCGCAAGGTAAAAGGGTATAAGCGACTAGACCGATCAATCAATATTATAGGAAAAGAAGGATAAGGTACTTTTCATAGTGGTTGTATAAAAGATAATAGGGCACAAGAAACAGTCGGCATTCAAAATAATACCAGGATATAAGACATTAGTAACACACAATGTCGCTACGAAGCAAAGAAATATGGATGAAAAGCCACCCCAAAAATAATGAAGTAGCGCAACCAACACAATCCTTCATCAGGAAAATATCTAAAACAGATATTACACGACACCATTTTTTAGTAAAGGAAAAAAATCAATCGCGGGCAGGATTCGAACCTGCGTCTTCTGGTTTGATATACCAGACGCTCTGACCTCTAAGCCACCGCGAACCCTACCCGCATGATTGAAATTTTGCCTTCACATTCTGAATTTACGTCATAAGGTGACGTTGGTGACATCTATGAAAGGCAAGTTACCTTCCTTCTCAACCGACACGACGGAAGGGTTCGCGGTGGCTTAGAGGTCAGAGCGTCTGGTATATCAAACCAGAAGACGCAGGTTCGAATCCTGCCCGCGATTGATTTTTTTCCTTTACTAAAAAATAACTTAATAATGTTAGCATGGAAAATGCAAAAAAAATCACAAAAAGATCACCAGTGTCATATTAAAATTAATTTAGGTAATAGGGCATAACCGACTTGGCTGTCATTAAGAACTAAATGGAAATAGGGGATAACCGCCAGAGTAATATAACTATGCATTTTGTATAAAGGGCACAAGCGCCACAGCTCGGTTAAATTACGAAATGGAAGTAAGCTTTAAGCAACATTTGTACTTCTCAATTGAAATGCTTAAAAGGCATAAACAACCAAAAGCTTGGCACCCTTGTGAAGTAAAAAAGCATTACCGACAACAAACCCAAAATAAATCATTTTTGTAGGGGTACAATCACCTTTATAGCAAAAATGACCAGAATTTTCATCGGTTAGCAAAAATAACAATAAAAAATGTTTTTTTTTGCTTGGGCATAAACGCCAAAAAAGTCATCGTAGAGCCATGGGAGTAAGCGCATTCGAAAGAGCAGAAAATTTCAAGTTCAATGGCATATATAACTCATTTTTGACCAAAATGTCGCTTTCCTTTTAACCGTCGATATTATTTTTTAAACGTTGCCCCACACTAGGATTTTCTCCTGTATCGTGGGTGCGTTTACATACACAAATCCTCACATAAACAAACGCCCAGACCCGGAACAACTACTTGTAGATCATACAAATATTTGCTCCGCGTGGGGATTGAACCCACAACACGTGGCGCAGAAGCCGATCGTTCAACCGCTACGCCAATTTAGCTGTGTACCCGCGTTAATATTGCAATTGATTAAAAATTTAATTGATTGAAATTTTAATTGTTTAATGCCCAACACTGAGGACAGATATACACCACACTCAAACATATGGACACCCCAAACTACTGACTTTTCAAATTAATAAATTAATAGGTAGGTAACGCAGAGAGGTAAAGAGAGCTGTATTTTACTGGATACGCAGTTTTTTTTTATTTATTTTACATAAGGCTTACAGACTAATAGACATATGACATATATATGTTGTTGTTATAAAATGTTATTAACAAATAGCTAATTACAAGCCTCCATATTATACCTGATTAAAATGTGCACATAAGCGTTTACAGTCCAATATTGTAGAATAGATGCTATGGTAAACGAACCTGGTCCTCTGTCCTGTATTCGTTATTGTCACATTATTCACGTTTTGAAAAATGACCTGCGTATATTATAACACTCGCATGATTGATATACAGCTACATTTGTCTCGACTTTAAAAGACACCATGACGGAAAGTCTATGCCTCTGATGATGCTTCTTCTGAGGTTGTCAGCAATGTAGGACTAAAAATTTGTAGCTTTTTTTTTAAAAAACGTTCTGACAATATGTATATAGTTCAAATAATACGCTATTTTAGGTTAAAAAACTAATTTACTCTTTTCCTTATTCCATAAAAAACACTTTGGAAATGAGTGACAATTCATCACACTTATCTAGTTAACAATAATACGTAAACAAATTGTTTGAAGTTATTTGTATTTCAGTTTTCTGCTTAAAACCTTGCAATACAATTATATCATGAATCAATACAAAATCTACTTCTCATTATAAATTATTTGCATGGCATTCTGCCACAGTTGGCATTTATATGATGACTAACAAAGAGTATTGAAGTGAATACCGAAGCCGCTTTTATTTTGCAACAGAGTTACCGGTGGCTGGGTATATAATGTCATATAGTATAGAAAGCGCAACTGGGGCATGCAGTTTATACTGTGCCTAGTATAGTGAGTGCAATATAATGTAAGTGGGAACGGCGTCAAACGTGCATCTATCAATACTTCACACTTCGCCGCACAGCTGTGGCACAGGCTGCAGCGAGCTTCCAGTTAATACATATAAAATAGTTACATCCGAATGAGCCTATCACACTCCGTATTAACGTTTCGAAAATCATTAACATTTTATTTTTGACGGAGTGATGTAATTATATTTTAGAATAACTTTGCAGTTGTATACAATTAGCGTTATATAAGTACGTGTAAAAGAATAAAGGCTTTTGCTGATTATTAATTATTGATTAACGCAAAGCGTAAACGATTGGTCCAACAACATACAATTTGGTAGACGACTTTTTTATAAATAACACAGAACTAGATAAAATAGATATAAGTGTTTTTAGAAGGTAAAATACGTATTTGATCGATATAAAAAAACTCACATTGGCGATTTACGTAGTTTTATATTTTTTATTCGTGATGAGCTTACGCTTGACCGCCAGTTCGCCTGATGCTAAGCGACACTGCGATCTACGATGTGATTTGATGTTACGTCAATAAATCCGAAATCATAATCAATATCTACTTACGCTAGCGAAAATAGTACGTCTCGTTGCGTCAGCGCCTGTACGCAAAACTAATACGTCTATATGCCTTCGTTTTTGGAAATCTAATAAGTACTATTTATTTGATGTTATAGTTTTTGATTAAGAGTAGTTAAACAAACGGTCGCTGCAAAAAATAATTTATGTTCCTCATCAATTTTTACAGTGAAGCTCACATTCATGTAAGGTAGCAAACAGACATACGACCCGCCTGATAGTAAGCGGTTACCGTAGCCGATGGACGCTTGCAACACCAGCGGTATCACTCGCGCGTTGCCGACCCTGCGAAGTAGGAATAGTTGCGCTAGCAACATAGGAGACAATAGCGTGATGCTTATCCTATCTGCCAACACAACGCTTCATCGGGGAGTTCAGGCGACCTTGCTCACCGTTAGGAACAGAACATAGTACGGAGCTATGTTATTTGACTACGATTTTTTGCAAGGTGGAGGTACTTCCCCAGTCGGGCAGCTCCAATTGTGAGTGGTATTATTTGATTCCACTATGCTCTACGTCTCTCTTTTTATTATTTGTGTAATTGAGTCTAAAGCTCCGCTCCGCTTTGATACAGATGACCTAATTCGATTAATCATTCGTACTTAATAATAATTTATTGAATTAAAATTAGTAAGATTGAAATATCAATGAATCAATGAGTTAAGATTAGCCCATGATGCACTTGATTTGAATTCAAGCTTAGGTATATGCATTATGAAGAAAAAAAATTATAGTTCCGCATATAAAACAAAATATATTTTAAAAATAATATAATCTAAGTAATAATATCTAGGCATTACTTATAAGAAAAAATATTTTTCCCTTTTCATTCCGTTCAATTTCATTTTAAAGCTTTTCAAAAAAAAGCATACTAGCAATTTGGGTCGCACATTACTAGTATTCTTGTTAATCCCTCGTGCTAAGCTAAATGCTTGTGTCACGAATGGGTTCACGTCGGTAGTGCAATGGGTGGGTTTTGAACTGGCAACCACATGATCGCCAGTCCGACGCCCTAGCCATTAGGCTATCGCCGCTTCACATTTTTATTATGACTTATTAATTAATTATAACAATGTACGTCTATTGATAGTTATCTACAATGAAACATAAAGCAATTTCTTGCGGTGCCCGGGGCAAGACCCTGCGGGAAGCCCGAGAAGCCTTAGAAGAATTAACTTACAGCAAATATAAAAGCCACGGTACAAAATAATATATACGTGTATAAGGTAAAGATATATTATGGTCATAGTGTTAGGTATGGCGGTATGTATGTACCTATATTTACAAAAATCACCATGTAACTAAACTGATACTGACATTTCTCAAAATGTTTTCTTTTAATGGCATGTTTGCCGATGACGACAATTCAGCCAATAACAAGTAGAATGGAGAAACGTGTGAAGAACTAAACAACAATTTCGGTTTTCGTCATAAGATTATGAGAAATGTCATACCAAGACAAAATCACTTTGGATATGCAAAACTTCTTTCTCAGTTCTCATCTTTTTCTCAGTTGTTTTCAACAATCAACAGGTTTGAATGAAGAATGCAAAAGGCTCGCTATTTTTAATAGGAACTCAGAGAAACGGAATAATGGCTCCTACAATTAGGATTAATTACAGCGTTTAGTAAGTAATTATTTCTTCCTCATTCAGTGGAAAACTGTTACTATACGTCTTTTATTTGGATCAACGAACCCTTAGTCTAGCCTGCGGCTAGAATTTATTTACTATTACCGTGCTCTCGATTCTTTAGGGCTGGAAATATTCCTCCTTTACATTTCAGTTCTTGAAATACCCGCTAATACTGATACATTTCTTTGTTAGTGTCAAAGACATCTCGCATTATGGTCTTTCAAGATGAAAGACCGTGACGTTATGTTATGTTATTATCTGAAGTAGCAATCTTGTTATAAAGATTGGCTTAAGCTTTCTTTTTTGTAGAGTATCAAGTCATTTAGATTTGTTTCTAACTAATAAAAAAATAGTCTAGTTATGTCTAAATAAGCGACACTAATAAATCGGTCCGCAGTAGAATTTATTTTAATTTATCGGAATGGTCAAAAAGAATCTGCTCTGAGTTTTATTTATAACCACCATAAGGTGGAACTTTACAATACGGTCTGTTACTCCTTACAAATGGAATAACGAGGTCTTTATCTTAGAATCTAGTGAGCTATCACTTGAGTCGTTCAATATTATATCGTTGGCGCTTTTTATATGACAAGTATTTAAATGCTACGTTTAATCGAAACAGTCGACTTTTAAAATGATTGATCTTCTTTATTTTTAAGTAAGAATAAATCTAGTCAATCTAAATTTTCTTCCGATTTGAGCTACGCAAAATTGTTTTGAGCTAAAGAAATTAACTTTTTATTTGTGGGCCTTAAAATATTATGAAAAATTACAATTCGGTTCTATGTACATGAGCAAAGCAAGCGGTGTAGCGATCCTGCGACATCGCTTGCTTTGCTCACTTAGTTCGTACAGCCTATTGATATGGATCTTATGTTCAAGATATTAAGACTAACTACAAACACTATGACGAAGTGACGCGTTTTAAATTGCAACATTTTAATACATGTAAAAATATATTGCACTCGTAAATCTCTGTAAAGTTGAAGCTTTCATGTAGATTGCATTTACAAAGTAGGTATACTATGTTTCCAGTATTGCGGATGCTACGAGTAGGTCACTCGTCTCTTTTTACTCTTAATTTAATACCAAGGCTGTATCACAATGTCACAGCTAGATATTTCGATCAACAAAAAGCAGAGAAAATAAACAATACGAATATGATGTTATTCTTATAAAGACGTTGTATATATAAAGTCGTTACTTGAATACATTATTCATGAATACATTGAGTTAAAACCATAGTATGCACACGGTAATTTCTTAACAGTGTAGGGATAATACACTGCGGCTAACGCGTGTTCAAAAGTTATTCTTAGCTACATAAATAAAAATAAAACCACCGTGGTAATATTGCACTGGCTATTATCGTTTCATATAATCCCGGGCGTCATAACACTGCCCGTCCGAGGTTTAGAACTCTTTTGCGGCGCAGCGGTGAAAAAGTTTCTTTTAATCTTCTTTTAATGAAGTTATAGTCGCACAACCAGGTAAGACACTTTCCAGTACAAACAGATTCTGTTTGAGAAAAAGGTAGGTAAGCAAAAAATATTGCAGTTTTTTTTTAAATATGCAAAACTTTTACTATAATGGCCTTAGTGGTTAGACAACCAGCACCATCTCATGTTTTATGTACAGTTTGAGCATAATAATATAGCATCTATCTTATTACTTAGGTACATCATTACATACATTATCATACGTACAATCACATACGTCACGTCACAGGAGATACGTACATCATACAGGACACAGGATGTACACCGATTATATTAGCGAGGTTCTTCAAAAAGTCCATTATTGTCTTTTTTTAGTTTTAGTTCGTAATCACTCTTTAAGATTTCTTTTTATGTCCTATGGTTATGTTTATTTAACGATCTAGATATTCTTCTCTGTATTCTTAAAAGAAACTTGCCTAAGTGCATATTATATATTCTGTTACATTTTCAATTGTATTTTTTTTATTGTTGATAGGTTTATTTTATTTCCTTCTGTATTTATTGGTTTTTTAATATATTTATTTATAATATTGGTCATCACATTTGTCTTGTTGGAATTCATTTTTTACATTTTCGATCTAGGTAGTTTCTGCAGCATTTTTTCTAGTTCTATAGCGATTTTTGCAGAGCGCTGTATAGTCTGCAAATCTAAGGTAGCTCGAGCTTGATTTGAGATATTCCATATCTTTTCCATTTAAATTGTCTGAATACGGCTTCTAGGACTGCTATAAATATCTTGGGTGATAATGGGTCTCTTTGTTTCACTCCTCAATCCTAATAAATAATAAAAAAATCCTCTCCTCTTTTTACCTATCAAGTCTTACTCGGGTGAAGTTCAGTTCCTACCAGCTGTCAAGTGCCACATACCTCTACAAGATGCAGGTGTATACAAGCTAGATTGTGATTGCGGTTTCTCTTACATAGGCCAACCTAAAAGAAGCATAGGGATCCGCGTAAAAGAACATCGCTGATGTCAAACACCGCCGTTTCAAGAAGTCAGCAGTTTGTGAACATACTCTAGACAAGGCCCAGCACTACATCAGATTTGATAAACCTCGCAAAAGAAAACCGATTCCTTCCCAGAATGATCCGTGAGGCTATTGAAATTAAAAAAACATCCAAATTTCAATAGAGAAGATGGCTGGGTCTTACCACCTGCTTGGAACCCCATTATAGATTCCATAAAATCAAAATCCAAGCCCAAAACTGCAAAACCGAAGGATACGGTGAGCTCATTCTGCGTGAATCGGATCGCCAATAATTAACAAAAATGTAAGGTAGCTGTTAGTAATTGTAACATTAAGACGTCCAACAACTTAGTCTACCCGTGACCATGGATGCTGTAAGGGATCCGAAACGTCGAAATTCAAATAATATCAATACAACGCGATAAAATCCGTAAAAAGTAGTTTTATTTCAATATCTATTATGTTTTCCAAAATATTTTAAACTAGCTTCTTCCCGCGACTTCGTCTGTGTAGACTTCAGAATTGGATCAGACCTGGATAAAAACCTATTTGCAATTCCAGACTATAATTTCATCGAGATCCGCGTTAAATAAAGTGTCAAAGGGATCTCCATAGTAACCTAAATTTTCGAACAAATAACTTTTTTATAGGCAAAATTTTGATACCTTGTGTTACATTACTGTAATAGGGAGCTTTAATTAAAAAATACAGCTTATGTTACTCGCTGATAATGTAGCTTTCTATTGGTGAAAGAATTTTTTAAATCGGTTGAGGCGTGAAAGCCTGACAAACAAACTCACTTTCGCATTTATAATATTACTTGGAATATATTTATGATTTATTTTACATATTTTTAGAGCTTTCCATAATCGTGTGTTGTGCAGTCGAAGGCTGTCGAGTAGTCTACAAAGGTTACCTATATAAAGTGATTGGTTGTATTCTTTGTATTTTTCTATAATTTGTTCGATAGAATGTATTTGGTCGTGTGTTGAGAAACCTCATCGAAAACCTACTTGTTCTATGGGTTGAATTTTATCTAGGGTGATAACCTTGTTAGTATTAAAGAGGTCAAAAGTTTTCATTGTTTTTTTTTATAAAATAGATCTAATTTATTCCACTGTTTAGTTAGGGACTTTCTCTGTTTCCAGAACCATTTTAAAGAGTTTAGTAATTAATGGAGGTGGTATTGGTGCTCCAAACTTCAATACTTCATTGTTTATTTTAGGCCTATTTTCGATTTTAGTTTTTCAATACGTTTCATTTCAAGTTACTTCCAATATTTCTTCTTCTGAACATGTTTTGCTATCTGAACTTTTTGTCATCTATGTTTATGTTATTTTGTTCGTTATTTACTATTATTTTGTAAATTTATTTGTAAAAGTTTGTAACACAGTCTAATAGGTATGTCTTTTCTTGATTTTGTTTCTCTCTATCTTGTTCCTAGTTTCTGTATTGCAGTCTTTGTTTGTGTTTACTTACTTGTGATGGTATTTTGCGTCATAATTCATTTATTCGGTTTGCTTTTAATATCTTCTGTGTTTGAAGCTGTTTTGTAGCTTCTGGAGAACATTATGTTTCTCTATTTTTTTGCTTTTTGGTGTAAATAGTAAGCACTATAGATATATATATATAGTATATCATTAAAAAATAACTTGTTATATTTTAAGACAGCAAAGTTTCCTTTTTTTCCCTCTTCAGCAATTTTTGACAATTGTTGTCAAGTTCATTTTGTCAAGTACTTCTTTTGGATAGTCTTCTATTGAATACCTATATTCCTTCTAATTTCTGTTTATTCTGCATCACTGTGGTCTTTTTCCAGATTCGTCGTTAGGATTTAATGAAATGTTCAAATCCGCTATTATTATTTTATTTGATAAAAATTATGTAATGTCAAACTTAAAAATTTTTGAATGTCAGACTTATATATAGAAATAATTAAAATCAAGATCAATTGTTATTTTCATGAGGTTTCGTAGATTTTTTGGATTCGTCCCAGCCAAAAAGTATTATTCATTATATAAGTATCGTGTATATTATGTATGTATCTTGTATTTTATCCTTCAATTTTTAGTTTTAAATCTTGCATTTCCTGTACTAGGGGAAATAATTGATTAATTCGTTTTTGAATTTTTTTATGGGATATAAGGGCAAACGAGCAGACGGATCGCTTGATGGTAAGCGATTACCGCCGCCCATGGACACCCGCAATACCAGAGGAGTCACGAGTGCGTTGCCGGCCTTTAAAAAGGGGATTGGGCCTCCGGTAACCTCACTCACTCGGCGAAACACAACGTAAGCGTTGTTTAACGCCGGTTTTCTGTGAGGCCGTGGTATCACTCCGGTCGAGCCGGGCTATTCGTGTCGAAGCATGGCTTTCCCATGTAAAAAAAATTCTTGGTTTGAGCTTGCATTTCAATTTTCATTTTATCTAGAAAAAGTTGGATTTGTCCATTCATTTTGATGGCATTTTTGCTCAACAGCACTAGTAGTAATATCAAAACGCAGCAGTAATAGAATTGGGTATGATATTCCGAATGTTATCTTAGTTTGTATGTATTACTTGGTATTACTTACCGTCCCTTTCCAATAAAACCTCCAAAATATGTTTTAAATCTTAATTGACAGTTTTTATGCAGTCTTTTGAATTTATTTTTTATAAATCACTCACTCTTATACTGAAAAAATATTGCAATTTTATCAAACTTCTCAAATTTTTCAGACTACGTAAACATTCTGCTTTTCCGCACTATTCTAGCACTTATTTTACTTGGGCGGCCGGAAGCGGAATTCATTTAATTAACAAAATGAAATTACACATGACTTCACTAAAATCATGCTTAATAAACCCTTCCCGCAAACCATGTTCCTGCAAATAAATAATATATTGATTTACTGCAAACCAATATCTGAATAACGGTTTCGTTGAAAAGTAATTAGCAATTTTCCAATAACGTAAATAAACTAAAAATTCATCAGGATGCTATAATTTTGTCGGGACGCAGTAACTTCATCATTGTCTTATAACATTCCAGAGTAATATATAAAGAAAAAAAAAACTACGTTGCAAATGGGAGGAACATTGGTAGAAATGCAATCTCAAAATGGCTCTTAGGGCATAATGCCCGACCGCTGGAATTGAAAAAAAGACGTAGTGATAGTATGCGGGCACCTAGAGCAAGCCCAGCTTGCGTGTTCCGACGGTATTAAAGGAGCCAGCGAACTGTGGCTTCAGTGATTCAGATAAACGTTTCGGTCAGCAACCATATATCAAGCGGATGACGCTTTCAGAATACGGGTGTTCTCGCTTTTTCAGTATATGAACGATAAAGATGTCCAATGAAGTGTTCCGCCTCTTGTTTGCGGAGGTTTTCAGAGGCAGCGATTTATATTTGAGTTTAGCTGAATCTTAAAATGGGTATTTAGAATAAAAGATTGAGATAATAGATACGATATAAAAGATTAAGTATAAAGTGTTTACATTTTGCAGTGTAAGTAAATGTGTTCATCAACTTATATTTTATGTACAAGATATGGTTATAGGCTATAGCTGTCTACTGTGTCATTTTTGCAATGGATGTATCTAACCGGGTGGCGGACGATCGTGTTACTAAAGGGAAACCTACCAAAAGCTGCCAGTCTAGGGGAGGAGGGGCATGCTTGGGTGTGATTGTTTACCACATTAAGTCAACTCGGCGGCCACTTTCAGAACAATAAATCGGTGCTCTAGGAATTAAGTTGTTCGTCCAGAGTCCCTAGGTAACTGGTTAAACAACTACATCTAGGTAGGTATATGATGTTAATATGTCTGATTGAAGGTCAAAACTTTCGAAAATGGAATTTCTTAAATACTTCGACCAGATTATACGGGTACTGAAGTATGGTTGCAGTGATATTAAAACCGCAAACTAAATAATAGTACATACTTAGATACTTTGTCATTTAATTTTCATACTGGAAATGAGGATATCATACTAATAACCGCAGAATGTAATTAATATTAGTTCCCAGTAATACACCTCATATAACTTATGTATTAAACAATATTGATATCCTCAGCCCAGATGATGGTAAGCGATTACCGCCGCCCATGAACACCCGCAATATCATAGGAGTCACAAGTGCGTTGCCGATCTTTTAAAATGGGATTGGGCTTCCAGTAACCTCACTCACTCGGCGAAACACAACGTAAACGTTGTTTAACGCTGGTTTTCTATGAGGCCGTGGTATCACTCCGGTCGAGCCGGCCCATTCTTTCCGAAGCATGGCTCTCCCACGTAAAGACTATACAGAACAAAATGTCATAAGTATATTCGTTTGATTTACTAGGATTGGCGGTATAACTTCTCCTATCCAACCCGACAGTCTGCGTGCTACTCGAACTTATTATTTTTATTCAGCCAAATAAAATATATATAATATTTGGGGGCTCCAAATAAAATATTTATGACGTGAATTCATAGTCTACATACATATTTTCACTCCTGTCTCCCATTGGGGTAGGCAGAGACTATAGATTTTTACTTGCTACGATCCTGCCACACCACTTTCGCTTTATCTGCGTTCATTAATCTTCTCATGCATGATCGTAGATTTAGGGTGTAACCCGACCATTTTTGAGTACGTCCGCAATTTGGTTGTGGTACGTTCGCCGAGGTCGGTCCCTTCCAATGCTTCCATCCGTTCTGGCCATGTATACTCGTTTCGTCAATCTTCGTTCATCCATCCTCTCTGCATGCCCAAACCACCTTTACATACCTGTCTCAATCTTTGTTATCATCTTCTTTCACACCACACCGCTCTCTTATCACGCTGTTCCTCACTCTATCTTTCAAGATTACCCCACACATACTTCTCAAAACTCTCATCTCTATAGCATTTATTCTTTCATGTAACATGTAACTTTCACTACTATACCTTAATGTCGGCACCAGCCCTCCCCCAATTACAGCCCGCCGCACCTTTTCGGACACTTTACGGCTATTCATGAAGGTGTGTAGCGCCCCATTTACCTGATAACCGGCCCTCACTCTCCTTTCAATGTCGCTCTCATGCTTACCATCTCTAATAAACGTAGAACACAGATATACAAACTCTTTCACTTGTTTCACTCTTATACCACTATCAAAATATTGCACACTGTCATAGTTTCTTCCCTTCAAAAATCATAACTTTCGGCTTACTTACATTCACTTTCATTGCCTTTCTTCTAAAAGCTCCATCCATAATTGCTACAATCTTCTGTAACTCCCCCTACGACGATGTAAGGATAACTTAATCATCGGCATAGATGAGACATTTGACAAGTACCTAACTGATTCATTGTTAAACCACATTTACTGTCTCTCAAATCTTAAACACTGTATCTGTATAGCTGTAAGTTTTCCATTAAATAAAAAATAAAAAAAAACAGGCAAACTTTCCATGAATAAGTTGAACAACCACGGTATCGCTACATATCCTTGTCTAACACCCTTGTCGATGCTGACCCATTCAGTATACGTCTCATTAATCCTGACACATGCATTGAAATCCTCATAGACAGATTTTAATGCCCATATCAGGATGCATAGACTCTAAATACTATAAAGCATAGTACATAATTTACAGAGAAAAGCACGTTCGCAATAAAATCAAACGTGTGTAATACTGTGGGAAAGTCGATGCGTAGGCCACCTGCCATGCATCATGCATGCCAGGTGGCACGGACACGGACGGATACACGGACGATTTATTTTTTGAACGGTGTAGCAAACACTATTAAAACAAAGAATTGTGAATCTTTTTACTGATTTTTTACAGTTTGTGTAAATCCTTAAATTTGTAAAGTTATTGTTATAATCTATATCGATAGTACAGGCAGGAAGAGGAGTGCAGGCAATTTTATATGTTTCCGGTGTTTACGATACCTAAAATTATTAGACTTAGACATTAGACACGACATGTAATATTCTTTCGTAGCACAAACCAAATGCCCACGAAATGATTAATTGACAATGCATCTTTTATAACTTCATATAATTTTGTACAAACTTTCTTTTTAATAAACCAGTAATAAGTACATGCTTCAGGATAGTAATCGGCTAGGGATAGTTAATACAGAAACCTATTGAAAATGGAATAACGCCCTCTTTATAATAAAATTAACCTGCCAACTTGCGAGCCAACTGTTATTTACAAAAATTTACAAAACAAACGCCGGTTTTAAAATAAAAAAAATTACAATATTCAACAAAAATGTTTAGACGTTTTTCTTGTTTTCAGGTGCGATATTCGATCAAAATACGGAAGAGATCCAGAATGTGTTTAAGTACGCGATGACGATTCACAATCAGAATATCAGCAGCCGTCGTTTGGAGTTACAAGCGTACGTGGACGTCATCAATACGGCAGACGCATTCAAGCTTTCGAGACTCAGTAAGTAAAATAAAGTGGTCATATCCAATTAATAAAATTTTAACACTAACTGACGAACAATGCACGGCTTTAACTAATAGGTCTAACTTACAAACAGACAACACTTGCTGGTACCCGCGGTTTGACTTTTCATCTCAAAGGACTTTTGTGATAAAAGGTCGCCTATAGATAGTCTGAAGGTAGCTCCAAGGTCCAAAGAAATTGAAGCGTGAAAACGTAGCAGACAGTTACTTTTACATTTATAATATTAATATGGATTGTTGAGTATTAAGAGTCTGGTGGAGCGAATTTCTCTTACAAACGTAGGTAATACCGAAATAAATCGTAATTCAAACACAATTTGATCAAATACTATTACTATTCGGACATCGATACTGTTATTCTAGGCTCCTTCTCTACCATTTCGTCCAAAATATTTCACTGGAAATAAATGTAAGCGAATGCAATTTTTGATAAGTGAAGTAATAGGTAGTAGACGAAATCGTACCGTAGAAATAACTAAACTAACTAGATTAACCAACCATAATAACCATATAATCCAAATAATATCATAATTTGATACAATATTACGATTTATTTCGGTATTACGTTTTTGTGGGCAATTCAAGACCCTTAAAACGTGCTATTGAAAAATGAGGACAAGATCATCACAAGATCAATATAGCTAGTAACAAATAGCTTTTGTTAATTGTCCCAATAACAAAATACCGAAATATCGACACATTACAATTAGGTACGCAACTGTCTAAATTCGCACTCGTAACTGGCGGCAACGGTAAAAATATTATTACTATTACATTGAGCATATTTAATCATTCATACTTACATAACAAATGACACTTGCCAAGTTTGCGAGTAAAAAAATCGAATAAAATCTCCCACAACGGTGGGCGCTTTTAACAGATTTTTTATATTTGTAACAATAAATGGTTTGACTGTATTAGGTACCGTTTTTAAAATAGTTTTATTAAAATTCGGTGTATAACAAAATATATTTTCTTCTGAAGTGGTGCAAAGAGTTAGTTTTTCTTTATCTTCAAAATAGTAAGTCTTCACTTTTCGAGTGGGTGAGATAACAAAATACATAGGTACTACGCGGACGAAGTCGGAGGTAGTAAGGAAGATTTTTTTTATTTGTAATAGCCTTACGCTTGACCGCTTGTTTGCAAAAATGATAGGTTTCATTCAAAACTTATGTATATTATTAACTAGCGGGCCCGGCAAACGTCGTCTTACCTTGTAAAAAAATCGTAGAACTCAATTTTTCAAATTGTGAATCTAACCCACCTAGGGACCCACTTAATCAAACACAGAAAAACAATCAAAATCACACCAGCAGCTTAGTAGGAGTTCGGACAATGCACACAACGCCATCTATGGGCTTTACCGAAATAGCATAGAACGCCATGTTCATTTGTGTCCGTGTTTTATTTCTGTCAAATCTGTCAATCCATTCCTAATACGAAATGTATGAGAAAACAATTTTCGTCGAAATTTTCTTTCTCGTAAATTTTTTCGATGTTTTAATAGTTATTCTGCTAGGAGGAGACAAATGCAACAAATGAAAGATCATACAAATCGGTCCAGCCGTTGTCCAGATATGTGTTGTAACAAACCCGACTTTGTTTTTTAAAGATAGAAGATAAAAATATGATTCCTACCTGTATTCCTAAAAGAACAAAGCTGAGGTGCACTACTTACCCCGTATGAGTATATAGGGGGTTAAAACTTGTGGAAATGTAGCGCCAGATCAGAATCTAATAGAACATCTATCTAAACATAATTGAATCAAACAGGACCTGTCGCTAATAGCCGCGCTTACGACCACTAGACTGATATTCTTTGAATATTAAAACTATGTAGTGCTTGCTTAAAAAGATTGTTTTAATAAATATTATCTCATACTATCTGTTGCGTCTATTTAAAAAAAAAAACATCAATTTTGTAAACGACCAATGAAATAAATTTTCTGAGAAAATATTAAGTAACTAATGAGTTTTCTTAAATGCCTAAACTTTATGATGGACGCTATGAGCTGTGTTTGACACAAGTAATTAATTGAAATCATAATCATCAATATTATTATGAGTCAAGCAATTTCAAAAGGATTAAATTGAAATATATTTTGTGACCGCTCAATTAATAATTTCTGAACGTAAGTATAAATATATTTTAAACCGAGCATAACAGTTTTTATACATTCTTACTTATTTTTGTGCCTTAGAATGGACAATCTTATATTTTTTCATTTAATTAGAATTCACTTGCAGCTTTAATCAAAACTTACTAAATTTTAATTTTTAACATGGTTAATTGATATTCACAGTGAATATATATTTACTATTTACTACTTTATTGCGATATTGGCATATCTACCCACATTAGGCCATAGTGGTAGACTTTAACTTAATTCTTGCCCAACAGCTCAGCGGCAAGGTAAACTAATTGATAATTTAAAAAAGGCTAATGGCATGCACTATTTGAGTTTAATGTCAAATACGTAATAATGATAATCATTTATTGCATCAAACATGGTAGGTACAGAGACCTTAATAATGAGTACGATTCAAATATTTGGCCATTGCACGGCATGCAAATTCAAATCACAAATTTCTTCAGAATAAATCATCATTAGCAGTCAATAACACATTTCTCTATTAAAACATTATAGTTGAGTCAAGTTTGAAGTGTGATACAATTTCCTTTATAATTAATTATTGTAATATAATTATTATTTTATAAATGAAAATTAAACATTGTAACTACATGATTACGTTACTTCTACTTAAATACCACCACTAATGCATGCACTAAGTTTATCATTAATTCCCAATATGAAAAATAAACACATAATAGGAATTAGGTTTTATAGTTACATAATCCACCTGCGTGGGGTAATGTGTTACATCTAGTAGATCATTGAAGTACAGTAGAAACAAAAGAGGACCCAATATACTACCTTGAGGTACGCCGACAGGATTAGTTGCTAGTGCTGACTTATAATAATAATACTTGAGATCGCAACATATTGTTGCTTATTTTTTAGATAGCTACTCAGTCGCTTTACCTCGTATCCCATACAAATTACATTTGTCAAGCAAAGCATCATGATTCACAAAATGGAATGCTTTGCTAATCAATCAATGAAAACTCCCGTTGTTGGTATATTTTCATCTATATTCTCTGTAATTTTACGGACTACGTTAAAACCAACTAGCTTGGTTAATTTTCATTTCTGAAAACCATTTTGTTCAAGTTTCAGTACGTTACATTTCTGTTGAAAGTACGCAAGCCTAATATGCATGACTTTCTCAAATATCTTGGCAATAATCGGAATAAGAACTATAGGTCTGTAATTGCTCATATTGGTCTTATCACCCTGTTTATGGATTGATTTCACAATTGATGTTTTTAAGCCATCGGAAAAAACAGCCTACCGACATAGACAGATTTATTAAAAAACATAGTGGAGGACTTATTAAACACTCACACTGTTTGACAATTTGCGTGGGAATATTGTCGTAGCCTAAAGAATGTGTGTTATTGAGAGTTTTAATTATTGTTAATATTTCATCGCATGTTTCATGTGGGTGTAGTTTGATTTGATTCGTTTGTTACGCTGATTAAGTGTGGAAGATGTAAGATTGATATAAAAATAATTAAAAGCATTTGATATATCTACTGGAGTAAGTATTGTTCCATTATCAGTAATAATTTTATTAATTTCCCTGATAATAGTTTTTTTTTCATAGCTCTTAATAAGGTGCCACATAGTCTGGCAATTAAATTTTCGATTTTAATAGGCGTGCATTTTTTAATTTCTGCGAATTTTGCTATAAATTAGATATTTGTTTTTTATCGTTTTGTCTTTTGGTAAAACATGTTTTTTTAAACCACTTGATATCCAGGAATTTTTTGGGGCATTTTGCACACTGGAAATCATAAATTTAAGCAAGGTATAAAGAGTTCATGGAAAGCATTAAAAGCACATTTAACATTGGTATGTTCATAGACTTCTGACCATGACAGCTTAGATAGATATTTCAGGAAAATATTCATGTTTTCAGCGCTATAGTCCCTTTTAAATTTATACCACTGCTTCCTCGGGTTTTGTTTATTTTGAACAGGGACAGGTAAAGTTTGACAGGTATCGTGGTCTGATAGGCCCAGAGGTATGTTTTTACCAGTTAAATTCGGTATATTACTGATGATCTGGTCTAAGCAAGCATTTGACCTAGTAGCTTCATTTATGTGAATATGAAAATTATAGTTTTGTAGAATCCTCAGTTATTATATTCAGTCTCTCGTATACTATATTCAGTCCCTCCAAAACTTCCTAGATATCCCATTACCAGAGTGTTTTACACCCCTAGATGTAATATAAACTTAAGTCTCAACGCTTCTATGCTAAGAATATGTAGAGAGTACAATAGAGTCTGCAAATTGATCAACACTGATATACACAGTGTTTCCCTGAATAGATTCAGGAAATCAATCACAGAGGTACGGGAACGTGACGATACAGCATAGATTTAAGAATATTTTAATGGTTGCATGTTCTGACGTCGCTTTAAATATCTTTTTATGTATGCATTTTATAGTTTTAATTTAATTTTTATTTTTATACTCATTTAATGTTAAGACATCGATCCTATGACGTGTATATTTTGTTTGTGGAGAATGCTGTGTGTATTACATTTTTTTTTAGAATAACTTAATATGTATTGCTGTTGGTATACCAATAAATAAATAAATAAATAAATATTCTGCATGAGTGTTAGATGGCTTTAATAGGTTTATATTGTTATGAGCTGGGGTTCGGGATAAATTAAAAACCACTAATTTCACCGAAATAAACAGTCACTTTATTCACTGCACAAACACACACAGAAATCACACGAACTGTCACTATACACTAGCACTTGTTACACTGCACTGATAATCACTTGTAACTTCACTTCGATCTTCACTTGGATGCGTCCAAAACTGAACTGCCTTGCCGACGCTGTCGACCATTATTTATATGAGCCACGAAGATTCTGGATTCGAAAAATCTCGATAAATCTCAATAATGCGACCCGCCCGCATTTTTGAGACAATAGATTTTTACGTCCTTTATTCAACTTGCGAACAATAGATGTTTACATCCTTTATTCAACTTGCGAACAATAGATGTTTACAATCGCCATTGTTAATCCTTGACCTTGAGCCCGGTCTCACGCTATTGTGTTTTGTTTGTTTTTCTTTTTGTTGCGGGTGCCGCATTCTAGCATATTCCTCTTGTTTGTTTTCTACCTGCTTCATCGACTAATCCAGAATCTCCGTGACCCATCTCCGTCGTCCTAGTTACTCGGTGTAACACTGCCCCCTCCTAAGACATGCTCGTCCCGAGCATTATTACATCCGTGATAACGTGCCAAACGATCCACATGAACGATCTTCGGAGCACCTCTTGGTCCTTTCTGTATCCGGTAGGTCACATCGTTGATCTTAGTCACGACTCGGTAGGGACCGTCCCATTTTGCCTGTAACTTCGGTGACTTTCCTTTGCTGCGTACCGGGTTATGTAGCCACACTAGTGAGCCTTCGTCGAAGCCCTTATTGTTCATCTTGCGGTCATAGCGGGTCTTCATCCTCTCAGATGTTTGTTGGCCTGATTGTCTGACATGCTCATATATGTCATTCATTCTGGTACGCAAGTCGTTTGCATAATCAGTCACACAACGGGGGGTGTCAGGCGGAATACCGGTGATGAGATCTGCAGGCAACCGTAGTTCTCTTCCGAAGTTCGCGAAGGCTGGTGTTACCGACGTACTTTCGTGAACTGCACTCCGGTATGACAAAAGGAACGGCTGGATGTGCTTATCCCAATCCCTCTGCCTGTTCCCCACGACTTTTGCCAGATATCTCTCTAAGGTTTGATTGAATCGTTCAACCATTCCATCAGATTGTGGGTGGTAAGAGGTGGTTCTGGTTTTATGGGTACCCATTACCCGACACGTCTCCTGGAATATTTGAGACTCAAAATTCCTTCCTTGGTCGCTGTGAATCTCCAAGGGTACTCCAAATCGACAGAAGACTTCATGGACCAATTTATCTGCAACCGTCGAAGCTTCTTGATTAGGAATGGCGAACACTTCCGGCCACTTTGTGAAATAATCCATCACAACCATAAAATACTTGTTTCCACTTTCACTTTCTGGAAATGGTCCCGCAACGTCTAGGGCTATTCGTTCCCAGGGCGCACCAACGTTGTAGACTTTCAATGCTCCTCTTTATCCTTCTGCATTTGCTCCTGCAGTTGGCGTGCCTGCTCCTCTAGACGGCGGGCCTGCTCCTCTTGACGGCGGGCCTGCTCCTCTTGACGGCGGGCTTGCTCCTCCTGACGGCGGGCTTGCTCCTCCTTATCCTTCTGCATTTGCTCCTGCAGTTGGCGGGCCTGCTCCTCTTGACGGCGGGCTTGCTCCTCCTGACGGCGGGCTTGCTCCTGCATCAGTGCCATTAAGGCTGCAAGGTCAACTGCAGGTGCTGGAGATGTCCTGGATGGACCAGCGACTGGGTCATTAGGTGGTTGCTCATGACCCGAAGGTAGTGACGGCGAATCTGCAAATCGTCTCTGGTCCATCTCCTGCTGCCGCTGACTTCTTGTCCGGATACCCTCCGTATCTTCTTTCGGTAAAACTGGCATAATTTATCCCACTACTTCTGACACCAAATGTTATGAGCTGGGGTTCGGGATAAATTAAAAACCACTAATTTCACCGAAATAAACAGTCACTTTATTCACTGCACAAACACACACAGAAATCACACGAACTGTCACTATACACTAGCACTTGTTACACTGCACTGATAATCACTTGTAACTTCACTTCGATCTTCACTTGGATGCGTCCAAAACTGAACTGCCTTGCCGACGCTGTCGACCATTATTTATATGAGCCACGAAGATTCTGGATTCGAAAAATCTCGATAAATCTCAATAATGCGACCCGCCCGCATTTTTGAGACAATAGATTTTTACGTCCTTTATTCAACTTGCGAACAATAGATGTTTACATCCTTTATTCAACTTGCGAACAATAGATGTTTACAATCGCCATTGTTAATCCTTGACCTTGAGCCCGGTCTCACGCTATTGTGTTTTGTTTGTTTTTCTTTTTGTTGCGGGTGCCGCATTCTAGCATATTCCTCTTGTTTGTTTTCTACCTGCTTCATCGACTAATCCAGAATCTCCGTGACCCATCTCCGTCGTCCTAGTTACTCGGTGTAACAATATTAATAGATTTATATATTAAAATCCCCAGCAATTATAGTGTGCTTCTTAGAATACGCACTAGAAACTAGTTCAGAAATAATGGGGATTTGAGTTGGGGATTCTATAAACACAAATAAACCCACATTTATATTGGGGTAGTTCCATACCATAGTATTCAAATAAGCGCTTAGTCGCTAAACTCGATTGTCTTGTTCTTTTTTTGTACTCTAGATAATCTTTACATATAATACAGACGCCACCACGTTTTCAAATGCATATATTTGGTTCGCTACCATGTTTAATGAAAGTTTCACACAAGCAAATGACGTTTATCTCCATATTTTGGTCTTTTAGCTAGATGAAGCAATTTTTAATAAATCTAATTTACTCATCATTCTCGCAATATTTTGGTGAAATAATAAAATTTCTTTATATTCTGTATCATTAACGAAATCATTGCGACGGCGGTTTATTAAGTTCAATGTCAAAAAAAGCGCAAAAACTATTGTTGATTAGTAATTTTAAATTGTCAAAAATTTTCATCATACCTTTATTGTTATGTCTACAGCTCTTCCTAAGTGACATAGAATGGTCATACGATGAGTTCAGATTTCAAATACCGTCGGATCACAATTTTAATTTTCTATCAAACATTCCAGTGCTTTATTGGACCTGATATCAAATAAAATCAATGACTGGATGTTGTTAATTCAATTAGATAATAAACTATAGACCTTGAAATATAAAATTCTCTCTTGTTATTCACTCTACAACAAATACTTATAGTGAGTTTTAGCAGCAACGTGATAGGAATATTATGTTCCCGTATTCAAATAGTGTCAGTGTCTTTGAAATGAAATTAAGGTTGCAAGACTGTGTGCCATTGTCTCAGGAACGGGGGAGTCTTTAACAGAAGTGTCATCAGCGGGTCACGTGATCAGAATTCTACGTCGTCGTCGACGAGGCACGACTTGATCAATAGTCTAACACCCTGGAGATTTTTAGTATGCATTATATGACATAAATATTGCACAGCAAAGAAATTCCTAGTAGGAAACGCAAAATACATTAGGATTGCCAAATATACACACGTTTCGTCGCGCAGATACCGGAAAGATAAATTTTATGTCAACCCCAACGTTTTATTCGTTTTTGATTTATGTGTAATTTGAAATCGGTAATAAATGTGTATAGGTTAGTGGTAGGTAGGTATATATGGTGTAGACGCACTACCCCCACGTGTATCAGCTATGTCTACAAGCTAAATTCTTCTATTATAAAAACGAGGTCCATCAAAGATCTGACGTAACTTATAAAAGTAAAACCCAAACAAAGGCACAAAATATCAAAGCTTTTAAAGAAAATAGAACGGGCTTAGATGAGTTGAGATGAATTCCCTAAGTCAAAAAGTAACGACTTACAACGTTATCGCGGCGTCTGAACGACAATCAGGTGACCGACTCGTAAAAAGAAAAAATACAGATAATAGTTAAAAATAAGAACAATACAAAAATACTGACACGGAAATTAAAAAGAGGAACAAAAGTAAATTGCCCGTGAAAGAGAACGAGCGCCCGCAGACACCCCGAGCCTATTTGCTCTAATGACAAGCACTTCCCTACCAGCATGGCGCCAGACTGTTGCGACTCTTCCATTTTTATATCGAACAACAATATTATTCGCAACTATTTGTTAGCATCTTTATTATTAGCTACTTTTTCCTAGTGTCTTGCAGGTTTTGGATTAGTTTTCAAAATACTTGAAGAACGAAATAGTTTTATTATGTAAGTACATATATTCGATTTTTACTATTAATTTTTTATCCTCGTTAAAAAAACATTTATAAATTAAATACAGTAAATATATTATAAAGTTTTTAATCAGTAACCTGCTCAGCTCTACTCTCTCCATAATGCAGTAGCAAATAGTAATTAAAATTAATGAACGGCAATATTCCACACCATTTAGGTCAGAAATATTCGATAATACTACTAACTATCGAATTAACCAAGTGATTTATACAATACATAGTGATCGCGAGATATCTTGATTCCACGAATCTCATGTCTCTCTGTGTACACGTGTGATTGGTTGGTCAGTCATGAATTAAATCAGGACTCCATCATATAACAAACGGCGTACATAAGTTATATTGCATTGTACTTGTACCTGAATACATTACTTTATCTATGCAAATTGAAGATAGTTTTAGAATCTTCATACAATTGAGATGAATATGATGTGATTGATTAATGAATTCGTATTTCCCATATCTTTTCACTGTAGTCCGTACTAATTTACACACTTATTAGGTAGGTATTTATGATTTCACATTTCATTTATTTCCACGGAATCACTAACGATGAATACTACAACTTATATCTGATTGATATAAATTTTAGCGTTTATCTGAAGAGCTTAATAATATAGTTCTAATCACTGAATTAGAAAGGTTTAATTTTAGTATATACGAGTCAATTCTCCTAAAATCCATCACAATGGCTCTATAAAGCTAGAAAAAATCCTTTTATAAATAACGTACTTATGTAATATTCTATTATGGTAATTCCGTATTTCATATAGATAGGGATACATACATTTCGGATGAGATTTCAGACTTGTTTTATTAACCGGCTAGCCGTCCAACGAAATTCTTAACCCTGTAAAACATGCCTAGATCATTACTGAACGCAAACAAGACATTGTTAAAACATTATTAAAGTATTTCTTAAAGGTTTAGCTTTAAAGTCTTTGTGGCAAAATATATTGTAAACAATCAATGTCTTACCCATAATGGGCGGTGTCGCGATAAAATTTAAACGAAAATATGAAACAACGGTGACACGCCGGGTTTTAATAAAGTTACTGCCAATAAACTCCGGGTTATAAACTTATTAAATTTCAATGAAAAGACGACGTTGTGATGCCTAACCAGCGAATGATGCCTTGTGCAAAATTTTACCCGGTGTTTTAGATTCTCATTGTTGATGCAAACGCGGTGACGTCTCGAAGCCTCGGAAAATGGCTGACAATTTTTCAAATGTTATTGTAACTGTCGGAGAGTGGTGTTGTTTTACCACATTAATTTTATACAAATGAAAATGTATATTTCATTTGAAATTATATCAACTTTACTTTATAATGATAACGGTATTACTTTACACGTACATTACATGCCTGAAAGATTGTCTCGATGGCGCGCGGCGGTGTACGTGAATGATAGCCAAGTCATACGTATCTAGTTCCAAATCAATTGATAGGTGTAGTTATTACTTGGAATATGGAATAATTAAAATATAATTAACGTGTCTCGGAAAATAAGCCAACCTTATAGTTTTGCAATTATTTTCTACTAATAATACCAGCCGGCTTAATAGCGAAATATTAATAAAATTTCTACGCGCTACAGCCAATACTTATCTTTTATCATAAATTATTGGATATCATAATTATTATCATAAATTACTTGGTTTTACAATATTATCGTAACATACTTTCAATGAATTTCGGATAAACTACCTTGAAAAGTGACTCAAGAGTTTTTTTTGTCTTTATTTGGGAAAATAAACGGTTACATTAATATATAAAATGTACAGGGGCAAAATTAGTAAACGTATACCCAGCAACATTCTCCACGTATTATAAAGAACTTAAATAACACGTACGATTTACATTTTTTTTTTCTTAAGGAAATACAGAATGTGTTTAATACTCGTATTCCTACAAACTAACATTCAAAATGGAAAGAAAGAATTTGAACAATAATAAATAGTCTAACATCTAGCAGAATTACAAAGTCAGAATTACAAAATCAGTGAGTGCTTTCTGAATAAGATTTAAAAATTTTCGAGAACTGATAGAAAAGAAGTCCACATTTTGTAAAATCTTATTATACTGACTAGTAAGGTGACGCAGAGGCGCTCGCAAGCCTGCATTCGACCAAGTGGAGGTTACGGCCAATAGGTGCTGCAAGCGCGCTCCACGACTAATAGTTGTTCTAGGTACTATGTAACTAATCTTATTACTAATGTCCAAACAGTCGTATGAGTTACTAAATAAATCAAATAGAAACATTGTCTCCAAAATAGTACGTCTGAATTTAAGATTTAGTAATTTGTACTTATTTAATAGATCATAGTAAGATGCGAAAGCAAAATCATAAAAGCATAAAAACCATGCATTTCTATGCATGGTTTTTATGCTTTTATGATTTGAATTGAATTGAATTTTCTTTGGACTTTTTAATTGCATCTGCATATTTGCTGTAAAAGGGATTCCATACCGCAACAGCGTACTCTAATGTGACCTGATTAACGATTTGTAAAGATATAAGTAAGCATGGGCGGCATCATTACAAAACAATATATGTGGAGGGCATTGTTTACAATTTTACCCAATGAACGTCTAGGTATAGTTTATCATCGAGTAGAACTTTTGAGGGTTACGTTATTTAAGGAGTAAGGATGCGTAATAATGTTTTTGTTTTTAGGAAAACTAATATAGCAGCACTTAGATAGGCTAAGTTGGAATTTGTTCCTGTGATAATATGCATTAAACCTATCCAGGTTTTCTTGCAGGAGCAAACACTGCGTATAGTAATAATTTTGAAAACATTTATTGATATAGTTAATAAATATGATGAATAAAAGTAGCCCTAAGATGGAGCCCTGAGGTACTTCAGAAGTAACGCTTAGAGTAGCGGAAGTAGTACCGTTAATTACAACCCTCTATGTTCTATTAAAAACGTAAGAAGAAAACCATCTTAATAGATCCCTCCGTATACCATTAAATGCAATTTTATTAAAGAGCAACTCATGGTCAACTTTGTCAAAAGCTTTCCGGAAATCGGTGTATGCATATCAACTTGAAGGCGAGAATCCATATTATTGAACAAGTAATCTACAAAAGTCACCAAATTAGCTGTAGTTGATCTCCTTTTGACGAATCCATACATTAGCATAGATAAACTTTTAAAAAAACTGGCAATATCGATATAGGCCGATAATTCTTGACGTCTTGTCTAGGTCCTGACTTGTGTTGTAAACAGGGGTAATATTTGCATGTTTCAATGCCTGAGAAAAAAAAAATGGTATACACAAATCAAATGCAGCCCGCTTAATAAAAACAACGGGTATACCATCTGATCTAGGCTCTTTAGATCCAGTGCCTGAAGTGCTTTCAATACTTCACTAATAATAAGCTGAATATCATTTAGCAGTGCAGGTTTCAGAATAGTCATTAAATGAGGAAGACATGTAGGTTGAAGTGGGTAGCTCATAAACTGAATTAAAGAAGTTTGGAAATAGATTACAAATTTCATCCGGGTTGTTAGCTGACTGATTGTAATAATTCATAGTGGAAGGAATACCTGTAGAACGTTTTCGATTAGAAATGAAGGTCTAGATATGTTTAATATTGTTTCTTACCGAGTTAATGTACTTTCTATAATAGCTACTACACTCCACTTAGAATCTAGAGCGATACAATGAAAACTGCTCATAATCGGAAACATGGTACATTTTCCATTTAATTCAAGCATTGGCGTTATTTTTATAAATATGTATAAGGGGCTTTGAAACCCAACCCGGAAACATAGAATAGTAAAGTAATTAATTATAGAAAAAAATAAATTATAGAACTGCCTCATTCGTCTAGTGGTCCCAAGCGCGATAGCTGCACTAGAGGTTCTGAGTTCGATCCCCAGGTCGAGCAAAGTGTTATTGGGTCTTTCTATGAAATTCTCAGTAGCAGTCTAGATTTGTGCCCGGTGAATGGCTATAGACTCGCCCTCTATAACATGGGACCTAAATATACCGGCGAACTGTGGGTGTACATTAAGTACGCCTCTGCCTAACCCTTCGGGGAATACAGGTGTAATGGTATGTTACGTGTATATTATAGAAAGTGTTTAAGAATTTTATTTGATTATTCAAGGCATCCTTCCAATTTATTTTCTTTAGGTCGCTATTAAATTTCTCATAGTTTGCCCTAAAATAATTATATTTTTTTATCGTCCCACCTAGCTCAAAGGTACACGCAGAAAAATCGGTACACAGAATGGAGAAAACTATTCAGAAATAAATAATCTGCAGGTGTAGAAATTTGCAATCATCATTGCTAATAACTAAGTCTAATATCCTCCCGTTCACATTTTTTATATAATTAAATTGATTAGCGTTTAGGAGAGATATAAAACCGCTCAAGTAATCACACGCGGCAGTTACGTCTACATGTCTAAGTAGACCGTGAAGTAATCCAATCAACATTTGACAAATTGTAGTCCCCTAACAAATAAAAGTGTTCAATGTTTGTGTCGCTAACTAGTGATTGTAATAGGTCAAAATATTCAACATAGACAGTAGACACTGTCAGGTGTTTTAGTTGGATTACCAACTAAAACACCTGACAGTGTCTACTATTATTGTATTAACACTGCCGCAATAATTAGATACTTACCTCGGGTTGAGCATGGAAATTGTTTTTTTTATACCACTAAGGAGGCAAACAAGCATACAGCCCACCTGATGGTAAGCGGTTACCGTAGCCTATGGACGCTTGTAAGACCAGGGGTATCACTTGCACGTTGCCGACCCTGTAAATTAAGGAGAAATAGTTGGGCTGGCAGCATAGATGACATTCTGCCATGCATGACAGCGGCGATAACAAAACACCACCTGTCCCCATACTGCCAACACAAGGCTTCCTCGCGGAACTCTGGCGACCTTACTCACCGTTAGGAACACAACATATCACGAAGCTATGTTATTTGGTTACGTTTTCTGCAAGGTGGAGGTACTTCCCCAGTCGAGTAGCTCCAATTGTGAGTGGAATATACAAGGACTTGTTCTATATTAGAGTATATAGATGGACGTGGAATTAATTCTACTGATCGCAGTTCTGTAGAATCAATTGCACTCTCTCTTCAGTACCGCAACGAGAACCCCATCTTCATCCATTTTTTTAGGAGCCGCGCAATCACGGTCACACCGATATACTACATAACGTTCATCAATGAACTCACTGTTAAATATTTCGGGTGTTAACCAGGTCTCAGTCAAAATTATAACATCATAACAATCCGCCAAGATATTCATATATAGAATATGTAATTTGGTACAGATTCCCCTGCAATTTTGGTAATATATTACTAAATTATCCACCATTGCAGTGATGAACTGTACAAGAGATTGTCAAACCAGCATTATCCGTTATAAATTTTACGAATTAATAGGGCGAGATCCATCCTTAAAGCAATAAAGAGTAGCGCAGAGTAAACAAGAAACATACAAACAGACCCGAAAATGTAGATCTTTGTTAGAAAAGGAAAAGGAAATCATAAAAAAATCTAAAAAACCACCGAATTTTCAACTTTCCCTTATAACTCCATTTTTATTTCCATAAAAATCTTACAAACATAAAAACATGGGAAATGGATTCAGTCATTCAACACAAGTGATTCGTTTACCAATACGAAAAGCAATTCATTGTTATTTACAAATTTTATTTCGATAATTCCACTGTAGAATTCATAATAATTATATATTACATAAACATTATATCAACTTATTGCTTTTGTGGTGATGTGGACTGTGCTGTTAAGATTGTCTGGATCAGCAATATTGGACTAACTTTATTGGGTTTTGCTTTGTTCTTCAAAGCAAAACCCAATAAAGTAAGAAATTGTAAAATAAATGAGACCCAATAAATCTAGTCTCAAGGTGGACTTGGTAGGACTTCAGAGTAAGAGATAGAAAATAATACCATAGAAGTATCATTACTGTAGTATGACTAGTGCCAGTGTGGACATTATTTATCGATTTGTACGGGATTATTATTAACTAAGCCTTGCTTAGGACCCTTATCTAAATAGTCAAATCGTACGAAACCAGTTAAGGCTTTGCCAAATCCTTTTAAAAGCAACTTTTTATCAAACACAACTATGACGAGAGCACGAAATGTAATCAAATTATCTTAAACTACTAGATTATTATTATTAATAGACACTCAACGCTATGGCGCACCTTCTGCCATTGTAATTGCACCCTAACTCAATTACTTTAAAAGCCTGTCAGAGAAGCTAAATTTAATGAACTTGAAAATAAAGTGAATTCTCTTATTTAATCCCTTTGCCGCTATCTGTTCTTTTTTATTCACCAGTTGACAGTGAATTAGAAGTATATACTTTGCACGCAAATGTTTAGAGGGATATTTTAAATATGATTTATTCACGATACCTTTTTTTGGTGTTCTTTTTATCTAATCAACCTCATAAAAAGTAAACAATATACATAGGTAATTATATTTTTTTAACATATAAAGTTTATGTAAATACTTTAACTTTTATTACCCACGACGGAACGGAGACGGTATATATGCGTTTAGGGTGAGGGGGTGTTTGATTGTTTGTATGTGTGTGCCAACGAATGTTGCAACTTATTTCCAGAACGGTTTGACCGATTGAAACGCGGTTTTCTGTAAAGGGTTCGTTATTTATCAGCGATTGTTTTTAGACAGGTACAATTTTAACCTCAAAAATATTACATTAATAACGAAGCATTTATTTTGAAAAGTAACCATTGGAGTAAATTTCTTATTTAAGTACTTCTGTACTGGACTAGCACCAGTTAAAAAAAACATATAAAAAGGCAAATATTAAGATTTAAAAATATATTCACAGGTATTAAATAACATAAAATAAGTAAAAAAACGGATTAATTGAAAAAAAAAAAATACTGTGTCAAAGAATATAGGTACATGTAATAACTAGATTCGTATTAGTGCAGTTATTCTAACACAAACATGACGTCACGGGACATATTTGGCGGGTCTCGGCTGAGTAAAAACGAGATTTTAGATATAAAGTCATTACAATTTCAACTTTGTTAGTCAGAAGTAACTTGGAAGTTCTTAAGGAAGAGTGGAGTTTTCAAAGGAATTCTAAATATTCTATTTAAGTCTATTTAATTCTATTTACCTAAAAAGTTTTAAGTTAAAATCCGGCGGGGCTGCATTCAGTTCTACAAGACACATCATAGCACTTTTGCTACATTTTAATTGAAATTCACAACAGAAATGGGAATGACAGCCCCGACGGATTTTCTTCTAGGTAAGTGAATATGTGCAGGTAGTTATTTATGTTGTGTTAATTAATGTTATTCAATCCTTTCACCAAAAACAATATTCGTGGGTTTTTCTAAATTTTCAATTTTAGGTTTTATTTAGATGTTATTAAGTGATTCAGCTGCAAAAGCATTTTCCTCTTACATTTTTGTGTTATACATAAAAAAATGCAATGTATTCAAATTATTTGTACAGTATGCAACCAGTTCGCACGAGGGGTGTTCGCAATGCTTGGCGCGGTGACTCCGGAATCCTTCGACACTCTACACTCGTACACGAACACATTCCAAATGCCTTTCGTCACACCGTGGTTCCCTGAGAAGGTATGTACCAAACTTAATGTCATTTTTTTCAACAATCCAATTATTCTGACAAGAATTAGTGTGGTTTTCACAAGTCGCTGGGTCATCGGAGATTATACCACGGGAGTAAACGGAACAGAGACTAAGCTCCATAGATTGAGGCGCTTTGTGTGAAAGAAACCGGTTCATGCTGGTTCGGTTAGTGCTCAAGCACGAGTTCGTAGCTCGGAGTTCAGATGTCCACGTCGCACTTCGTCTCGGTTTTCGTTTCATGTTTTGATGTAATAATAAGGATAATAGTGTTTTAATATATCGCATATGTCCAGGTGTTTGAGCAAACATTTCGCGTTTTTTTTTCGTGATAGGTTTACGCTTGACCGCTAGTTCACCTGATGTTAAGCGATACTGCGATGGAGCGCACTTGCCTAGAATAGTTTGATCTGAAAATAACATAAGGGGAAGGGAAGGGTTAGGTAGAGGTATACTAATGTACATCTGCATTTCACCGTTGTGTTTAGGGTCCATGTAATAGGGGGCGAGCCTTTTGCTATATAACCGGGCACAATTCCAAACTCAAAGCTGCTAAATTTCAAGCGAGTATTGATAATGCTAAACTTTTTTCACTTAGCTCCACTAAAACTGATTCACTCAATCCATTGCTAGCTTTGATGAATATAAATGGTCTGAGTATTTCAAACGCGGCTGTTTCCAACGAGTGCCTGAAGGATTTGGTTGACAAAGCCACTCAGATTCAATTTTTATCTTTTAAACAAACAGAAAAGCAACGTATTTGCTTTGATATATAGAAATTTCTGATTATAAATAATTCTGTAATCTGTATTAAATTTGACTAGTGCAGAAGCTGGTAGCCAACCACTGCGCTTTTCGCACACTTAGGTAGGTATTACTTATTATTCAATATTACAAAGTTTCTGTCATGCAGTTTAATTCTATACATTGTTAACAAATTAAGCAAAAGGAATGTTATTATTTTGCAATTATAATTTCAACTTGAAGCTGTTTTTAATGACATTTGTACTTATACGTACCATGTGTATGTAAACGGAGATGTTTTTTAATATTTTAAGCTAGATCTAAAAATTACTTTCTCTTTGTATAACAAAGCTAACTTAGTATTTATTTAGAAATACTTTAGGCATTCTGTTTGACAGGTTATCCCACCATCGTCCGGCTTAATCGACCACGCCGTGAGCATGCGACCGGATTACCATAAAGCTATCGTGGACACAATCCTATATTATGGATGGAAGGAAATCATTTACATGTACGACTCGCATGATGGTGAGTATCTGTTATGTCATACATATATACCTGCTAAAAATGTGTCATTACAGTTTTTTTTTATATATTATCTAACGTAACTTATTGTTATTTTCGAACAAATCATATCTAGTTAATAATTAACAAAATTAACAAAAAACAATAATTAGTAAAAATGTAAGGTAGCTGTTAGTAATTGTAACGATAAGACGTCCAACAACTTAGTCTACCCGTGACCATGGATGCTGTAAAGGATCCGAAACGTCGGGAAGCAAATAATATCAATACAGCGCGATAAAATCCGTAAAAAGTAGTTTTATTTCAAAATCGTCTATTTATTGTATTTTCAATTCGATTGAAGAGGTATTTATTCCTATTTTTTAAGAATACTTATCTGTATGTCCCAAAAATCATTTACAAATGAATAATTTGATTTATACTTGACGAAGACACCTGAAGTACCCTATACTTTTTAGAATCCGTTTAAAATTGCAACTTATAAAATTGTATTTACATACACTACATTTTTATAGGTTATGAATAGAATCATCTCGTACTGAATATTATCTAATGGAGGTACCATACCGAAGCCATTGTCAATACCGCGGTCAATAGATGAGACTGTCATCCGCACTCTATTCGATCTGGATAACCATACGTATAACGCGCCCTATATATAATTAAATTATTGCATATTTCTTTCGTTGGTTCAGATGTTGAATATAGTAATTAGAATACTTTATGGTAATGAGAAAGGTTTTAATGGCGAAGCAAACTGACATTAAGAAAATCTTTTCATATTTCACCCCCTAATTTAGGATTTGAAGAAGTGTGCCCTTTTAGTAGATACTCGTACTATCCATTAAGTGGGTACTTATGAACTAACGAGAGTAACACTGCTACTTCTAAATAATATATTATTAAGAAGACGTTTCGACCAGGTTGCACTGATCGTGGTCACAAGCAGACCTGGTCGAAACGTCAAGCAAAATTAAAGGTATTCATAGCGCGTTAATACCTGTTTCGTTTTCTATACTCTTTGTCGATCTTTTATTTGTTACTAGCTTTTGCCAGCGACTTCGTCCGCGTGGAATAGTTACTTTGTTCCCTAGTTCTTCGCCAGCGGTTTCACCTGCATTGCCCCGTTCCTAAGGGTTGTAGCGTGATGTTTTATAGCTTGAAACCTTTCTCATGAATCACTCATTTTCCCAACATTTCCCTTCACTGCTCTGCTCCTATTGATCGTAGCGTGATGAAAAGTATACTATAACCTGCCCAGGAGTATGAAGAATAATTGTACCAAGTTTCGTTGAAATCCGCCGAGTGGTTTTTGTTTCTATAACGAACATACAGACAGACAGACAGACAAAAATTTTACTGATTGCATTTTTGGCGTCAGTATCGATCACTAATCACCCGCTGGTAGTTATTTTGGAAATATATTTCATGTACAGAATTGACCTCTCTACAGATTTATTATAAGTATAGATAAACCTTCACAGGCCTACCCAGACCAACCAAATTGGTCAAGCCATTTTGGAGTTATCGCAAGACCTACACGACTACACGCGGCACTTGACTTTCATATGTATAGTTATGCACACCAATAATATGCTATCAGGCACTATGATATGTTTAGGCCAATCTTTAGTATAATAACTTAGCAATCAGATTACGTAAATTCTGCTTACAACAAATTAAATTCTGAAATAATTTGATTTTTTAACACCATTGATCCGATGTCCAATTTTCCGTCGAAATATGCAATTACAAAATAACACAAGTAACGGCATAATTATACGGATTGGAATAAAATAATTACATTGCGATGAAGTACAAAATAGTGTTGCAAATTTACGTATTTTTTATATGGCTTACGCTTGACCGCCAGTTCGCCTGATGTTAAGCGATACTGTGATCTACGATGGAGCGCGCTTGCCTAGAAGAAACCGATTATATTTAATTTGTTGTTTACGCTTATGACTGGATATTTATGTTGGTTAAGCCTTTAAGATGATGTTGTTCCGATTACAAGGTATTATTACTTTTTTCTTGTTTCGTGTTGATGATATTTTGATGATTTTATAATGGTATGTAGCTATATAAATAGCGTTTGTGGAGGGCGTCCGACTGATCATCTATCGTGCAAGTGTTCAACATTACGGTTATTAAGATTTATCGAAGACATTAACTCATATATTTAAAATTGTATTAACTTTTCAGGAATAATTAATTTTATATCATTAAGAACCGTTATTCCCAACAAAATGTTTTTTTGCATTTTACTTATTGTTAATTAGTGGATATTAATTATTAAAAATTTTAGTGACACTACCATTTTATAGAAAATTGTATATTCATTGAAGTGTCACTTTGTGCACAAATATAGCTATAATCTTGGGGCAGAGTTATCCAAGACCGGAGGACTACAGACTCATATATATTCTCTCTAGGCCTCATAATGAAGCTCATGGAAGAGCTGTTTGAAGAACTGTACAAAAGATCCCTTTGCCTTTCTTTCTCTTTCCCTTTTTTTGGCCTTTCTGCCTCGGCCCCATATAATATAAGATGAGATGGTAATCAGAAGTATCAGTGTCGGAAGATTTCTCCATTGTTCTTCGCATTCTAGGCTCGTAGTTAGAATGATTGTCATCTGGGGAAAAATCACCTGTTGGTCATGCTGTACCTGGTAAAGAAGGCACAAGATTGGGTTTCAATAACTGAGTGTTCCACATGGAGATTTTCACAGAAATTCACAGTACGAGTCCCAATGGGCGTTGCAATAATCGAGTTTGAAATCACTGACTCTTATGATAAATAAGATGAATTGGTAATATTACAATCATTAGTTTGGTTGGAAATTGGAATAACTTGATCTTGCAGAGTATTGTATGCTACACAAAGATCATTTCCATTTGATAGTGACGAGCTTGAACTAGAATTGCAAGAACCGGAGCTCGAAGAGTTTGAGCTACTCAATATTGAGGTTCGGCTAGTTGTACTAGATGACCTCGCTCATTGCTCGGCAATAACATGCTATGGTATGAGCCTAGGCGAAGAGTTACTTCTCGGAAAAATAAGATTTCTATCATTTTTGTCACTTGTAATATCATTTTCTTTAATATTTAGTACAAGTTTGAATATTTTATCTCTGCGCGATATTGTACCTATTCCTAAAAATAATTAGGCAGTATTAGGGTAGGTAATATTATATTTCTTATAAATAACAGGGTAATCATTGACTAATAACGACACCTATAATATAAAACATTTATTTTTGTTCTAAAAGTGACACTATATTTATAAACACAATATTGCATTAAAGTTTTTGAAATATTTTCACACTAAGATAAGCCATAACGTCACTAACCAAAAGGAAATGATTAAGCACTCACGAAAATATTTATTTAATTGATGGAAAAGTGTCACTAAACAAATAGTGACATTTGGAATCTGGATTTATATCAATAACATTCACGTAACCTTAATGAAAAAGTAGCTCTAAATGACATTTTCGTTTTGATATATAAAAATAAAACAATCTTACCAGAACGACGAATTAGAAACCTGACAATAACTCCTCACGGTTTCGAGCTTTTTCGGCCCAATTATACAAATAGTAGTTCAGTTCATACCGCCATCTCCATCTGGGCCTCCCGCGTCATCTAACGCCTTGTGAGCTCCACTCTCTCTCACAAATCTAACCCATAAGTCGTCCGACATGCGGCACACATACCCAGCCCAGTTCCACTTTAGAGTAGCGGCTTTCTGACCAACTTCAGCGATATGAGTTTTGGAGCGCAGTATACTATTGCGGATGCGGTCTGGTAGCCTGAATCCTAAAATACTACGCTCCAAGGCTCGCTGACAAACCCTGAGCGCAAATTTCTGATGTTCAGTTCAGTTCTGACGACACGTTTGGCGTAGCGGCTGAGCGATCGGCTTCTGCGTCACGTGTTGTGGGTTCGATCCCCACACGGAGCAAATATTTGTATGATCTACAGGTAGTTGTTCCGGGTCTGGGCGTTTGTGTATGTGAGAATTTGTGTTTGTAAACGCACCCACGATACAGGAGAAAATCCTAGTGTGGGGCAACGTTTTTTAAAAAAAAGAAAAGAAAAAGAAAAGAAAAAAGTTCGTCTTTGACATTATAAAAGTACTTTTGCTGGGCCAGTGTTCGACCAGAGAATTATTTAAGGTTTTCAGGCAATTTACCTTTGTTACGAAGCAATACTTTAACGGGTTCTGGTTTGTTATAGCAGATTTTAAGTCATCGATTTTAATTGATATATACCGATATGGTATACTTTGGCGGGCCAAGGAATGTCGGTATATATTGTAGATGTGAGTTTAAAAATATCCGTTTCGTCTTTGCGTATCCTCTCTTTGGCGCTGATGGAAGTTTGCTCAAATAGTCCCACAAGTACGATTTTAAATGTCCCTATTCTTGCGTTCTTATACTTCTTGAATTATTTGTTAATTGGCATTCATTGGCTATCATTTAATTTTTCTTAACTTTTGATAGATTCATCTGATTATAAAGAAAAATTATTGAAGGTATTTCACAGAGTAGAAGTAGGAGTAACTTAAAAAGACGTCGGTCATTGCAACAGCAGCGTTTCAATTTTAACATTTGGCATTTAACCTGTCAAGCAACTTCAGTGCACTCTGCACTCAGATACCAAAACTGACGCGACGATGGTTTCAGTGTTGCTTTTCGGATTAACTTTTTAATAGCAGTGAATATTAAGACAAAAAGGAACGAAGAACGGGGTAAGCATCGCAAAGTCGAGCCTTACTATCCTCTTTATCGTTTTGCTTTACAACAGAAAATGGCGGTTTTATAAATCGTAAATTGTTCCGCTCGCCGGGGATTACAACAGAGCTGACTCCACTGATAATAAAATGTCGACACGAACGAGATTGCGGAGAAAACGTTGGTCGGGGTCTCGCGGCTAATAGTGGCTGCAGTATCAAAAATAGGGTGTCTATCACCTATGAAAATGCGCCAATCTTTAATACCTATATTCTAAACATTAATTCTTTTGACTCCAAACATTTCATTTAATAGTCAAATTTAAATAACTATTGTATATAGCGTATTTTATAACTCTGTCGGATCATCAGTTAATATTTTTTTAACGTTGGTACCTACCCATTACTATAATATTTAAAACGTATAAAAAGGTATACATAGCAAAAATTTTACTTTTGCAATAATGGGAAGGAATACACATTCACCAAATCTCAAGAGGATAGAAGAACGATCTATGATCAATTTTTTTTTATCTCTGAACCGATTTGTTCAAGGTTGATGCCGCAAGGTGACATTTACTTCGCAAAGATAAAGTCCCCAAAATGGCGCTAAACTACAGATCACATCCAAAGAGATTGGAATGGTTCCAGTTCCGGCCCCTATTATTCCAAATGTGATCTGTATTCACTGAGCAAAATTGCTTTACTGGTACTCGTTAGGTGCGTGATTGGACCGAAAAAAGAGAGATGCACGCCGCACAACGTGATACTGTTTGTCACGGAAAAGTTTTACAACATACGGTTAATTTCGAAAAATCGGTCATAAATAACTTGAATCTATATTTTATTTACACTTATAAGGTCTCTTTATATTGACGTAATTTTTGCGCTATCTTCGTGAAAATTTTCTTTCTATTTTGAATTCCCTGAGTCTTCGTTGGAGGCAATAAATAATATTTATAATATAGGAGATATAGGAGCCGAACACCTCATTCGTGGCCGCCCCGCCAGCGCGTTATGAAACTTTCCCGGATTTATAAGCATAGCTAACAACTAAACATGTATCACGAAACGATCAACTTTTGCGCAGGTTATAATACCTACACGAACACGAATTTTCTTCTTGAAGAATTTTCATTTTATCGACAAGCAAACTGCGGGCAGTTTCTCCGCAATAGAGCACATAATGTAACAGATTACACACACATTATAGTATCCGGTTAAGGATAGAACTACTTTTATCAAAAGAGGAAAGTGAATCTTCCACCGACCATTTAATATCATAATTTTAAGTAGGATAACCGCTCAATACGCTTCATTTTACGTAACAATATTCAGTCAATGATAGGTACCTACATTCAGAATAGGTAAGTACTACAAAATAGGAATTGGAAAAACTAATTTAATTTAAAAACAAATCATGGCACACAAGTGATACCAAAACGGTTTTAAACTAGAATCAATAAATGCAATTTTACGGCCTACATTTGGAAATATTCGTCATACTCGTAGCGTTTTATGGCGAGCGCACGTTCGAGTACATACGGCGGAATTTCATTCGATTATCACAACGCGTTTGTCGAGTTGACCGTAAAGTTTTACGTGCTCTCGTAGGATTGCGGAACCACCGCAGTGGAGCTGCACCTAATGACATTACCGATGAGTATTTCTTTCTCATTGAACTAGCTTGCTTTATTCGTTAACCGTTCATCGGAACAAAAGATTGCCATGGTAGAAAATTATTTTGTTAATCCTCTAATCTCTTCAATTTCTAAAACCACCTTAAAAGATTTTATGTATCTTGATCACTGTTAAAATCGTTTACTGAAACTTTAGTTTGATTAATACACCAAACTTCAAAGTAGTTATTTGGAATTAAGTTCATAACTTCAGCTTTCATAGGGACTATTCGTGCTTGATTTTGAATGTTGGTTTACAGTGAAATAAAGGTGGAACTGGGGGAGTAGATGTAGATAAATGTGGGATTTAAGTAAGACTTATCGTCGTAGATATTTTAAGTGAAGTTGTTAATATTTATTCAGATATATTTATTTAATAGTAACGGTCTATCTGTATTAGGATTATATGCCATTCCATGGGAAGTGAAATTTTCTCCCTTCACCTTAGATCCTAACGGTCGTTTGTTCATAAAGTCAAAGTAATAACATAACGCATCTTTATACAAAACAATATCACACAATAAAATATTTTTTTATAAGCACAGTCAAAAGCCAATAGGTGATTTATTTATTTATTTACATACAGGACATCAACAATATAAACGCAATCTTTGTTTAGTAGCAAAATACAAAGATAAAAACTAATGTTTATATCAATCGAACCGGCGGTAGCCTAATGGCTAGGGCGTCGGACTTGCGATCATCTGGTTGCCTGCCTATACCCATCCATCGACGTGAACCTACTCGTAACACAAGCATTTAGCTTAGCACGAGAGGTTAACAAGAATACTAGTAATGTGCGTCCAACATTGCTAGGAAGCTTTTTTTAAAAAAAAATACAGATTTGCGCAAAATTTAAGACAATATGAGAATGGACGACACAATGACAAAGTTTCAATAATTATGTGTGTTCTATTATTATACCTAATTTTGCCGTTGAACTGTTTAATTAATAGGAATATATTTATTAAAATGCTGAAATACAATTTTATGTATTTTACTTATTGCACTGTCAAAGAGCATAAACTTTCATTTTACCTCGAAAGATCTGAAAAAATAAGCGCATTTTTCATAATTACGTACTTTTGCCCGGCACATTTTTCTCAGTTAGAGCTGAATTAATAAGGCCGTGAATTTTGTATCCTTTTAAATTATATTCACCTGAAGACGCTATTTCATGACATTCAAAATAAAATTATCTCTAGAAAAGTACTGACATTAATTATTTTGCGTTGATTCTCAAAAATGTGACTAAGTACCTATTTACACTAAATAATTTCAACAAAATTCACTCCAAAAAAGCAAAATTGATTTGTCTATATCTAAAATATAGAAATTACGTTTTTTACTGTTTTTCTGACCCAATTTTTGATAGGCTGATAAAAATAAATTGGGGATGTAAAAATCAAAATCTCTTTTAGATATATTAAAAGAATTGCTTATGAGTCTTTAACGTTATGTCAGGTATGCGCCATTTTTAAACAAGCGGTTCTTGACATTCCAAAACAGCAATAAAAATGTTTTACATTGCATTTTACTATATTTTATTTATTCAGCTAAGATTCATGAACGATGTTTTTGTTTCACTCATTACAAAAGCACTTTATTGCGATACCCTAACAGGGTTATGTACCCATTAGTATAGTCTTAGTCCAATAGGTGTGTACATTTTGCAATAAATAAATAAATTTACGTAATATAATAATACTGTTGTTCTTTATTATGTATAATTGACGTCTTACTATTTGAAAAGGCATAAAGATTTCATCTTAAACATCAAATGAAAAATAAGTTATATACGATTTTTTTCCGTGAACACGAGCTAAGCCTATAATCGGGTAATACCTACTGGTTTCTGCCTGTCTCTCATGGATATCCCTGTATCTTTTGAGTTTTCCTTGTGAGTATCGAAAAATGGCGTCGTGGCTATCGAATATTGCTTAAAATCGATTACAATGCGGAATCAGAGTCCGGCGAAAATGGTAAGAATATTTCGAAGAAATCATGTATAAAATCAGCTTCGTTATTTAAAGAAAACGTTCGTAAGGAATATCATATCACTATTTGTTTTTAATAGGTTTATAGATTTAGAAAGGTTACCAATTTTTATGATAGAAACAGATGATTTTATTTTATTTAATTAATATAGAATCTAATTAAATCAGATAAAACAAACTGTGACTACCTGACAAATATCAAAGAATGTATAGTTTTAACGATTAATTTCACGCGTTAATTGATCAACTACTATACCTACATAAGTCAGAAGAATAACTCATGTCTTATTTCAAAAATGTTATTAAACCCAGTTTCGCTAGATACATAGCTAAATAAAATCGTATGCAACTGGAAGACTATTGTATTAATACCAGTGCTAACCCTTCGGAAAGTAATATTTAACCTAGTTTATCATCTTAAATCAATGTCATTAAAACATTAATTTTTCAAAACAAGTTACCATGATATCAAATAAGTATTATACTGATAATATAACAAAACCTTATTCTATATTCAAACATGGAAGATCGAAATCTCCACACAACAGGAGAACGGAACGTCGAGATCATATCTGTATTCAATTTATTCACGGCGGTTCGTGGACTCTCACAGTGTACAGAACCGGACGTCACTGGCAAACACTTACGATGCACTGAACATTTAGGAAGCACAACACTATAACTACACACTAGGCTTTGATAGTAAGTAACTATCAGTACAATTTCCTGTGCAAATTTCGTTATATATAGTTTATTCTAAAGAATTCGTTATTCCTGTCTCCTCGCACTGAACAAAGGTATGCTGTTGATATTTTATTAGCAGGGAATGAAGAATGTCGCTATTTTTAACCCCCGACGCAAAAAAGGGGGGTGTTATAAGTTTAACGTGTGTATCTGTGTATCTGTTGTCTGTCTGTTGCATCGTAGGGCCCCAACGAATGGATTCCGATGACTGACGATGATGATGATGGTGACTTAATCGAGAGTGTTCTTAGCTATGATTTAAGAAAACTGGCCAGCGGTTAGAAGACGTTAGCCGTTTTTTGGTTCATGAAGGGATGTGAGCAACTTCCACAGGTCTGATCGATTTGATACCTTTTACTTGAATTATAATACAAGAACATGGTAACCATGTCATGTCGCTGCGGGTGTTTTTAAAATTATAAATTTAATGTTATTTTAGGTAAATTGCATTTTAATTATGGGCTACCTATGCAGGAACTATAATGCAAACTACTTCCTTATGTGTGAAAAAAAAAACAAACGAATAATTTCGAGATTTTACACACAATTACGCTTTATTACCCTGAAATTTTCAGGGGTAAAGCGAAAGTTAACTGAGCAAAATGAAATTTTGCTCAGTTAACTGACCTGAGTACCTAACGTGTAATATCAAAATGTAACAAACAAATTGATATCTATGCACTGTCGTAAATGATTTCGAGGAAAAGAAACCTCGACTTGAGTTCTCAACGTGCCCTTAAGTAAATAAATGTCGCAGTGTTAATCTATTTAGTGTAGGCATGGACATGATTGCTAATTTTAATAGATTTTCATATGATATGTTTATTTATTTTTTTCAAAACATTTTCACATTTCGCTCGTAACATTTATACTAGTTGCTAATAATACCTAAGGTGTCTTCATCTTCTTGATTTAGGAACTGTATCCAACAAGTAACAAGTGTACCAATTGACGTGACGTATGTATTGAAACTTGCTTCATATAACCACATGAAGCAAGAACCGTATATTACATAAAAGCAAGAAATCATACTGTGACTTGTTACATACCGGCTTGTTATTTTATGGTCGCCTTATTACAATAAATTATGTTGTCAAATAATAGAATAGAAATACACGCTAATCGTTTAGATGAGAGATGGAGTGGCGATAAGCTTCGAAATTGCGAACTTTATTAAATTATTTTGGTTTTGATTTTAACTACCAATATCGAAATATGCGTAACTGTCACAGTAATTTTAGGTGATATTTATTTATTTAGTACCTACATACCTACTACAAAATATTTGTTCATATAAATATATTTTAAATTTATGCATTGATTGCGTTATAACGCAATAAGTATATAAAATCAACAAAATTTATAAATAACTAGCTGCTACCCGCGGTTTCACTCGCTTCCCAATACTATAACTACAACACTATAAACTCGGCTTCTAGCCGGCGTATCAAGATGAAATATGCACCAGATTTTAAGTTAGAATTCAATAATACGAGTGTGTAAACCGCATCCAATTTCAAGCAGTAGTTTTTGAGTGATACGCGTACAAAAAATTTAAAAATGTTAGTTTGGGTTGCAATTTTATTGTATGTATATATGTGAATTATACATAGTACTGCTGTCATTCGCTCTTGACATTTTGACAATTGTTTTCTTCCGTATAAATTAGACTTAACACATTTTATTTTATGAAACCTCCATGGTGTAGGTACAATGAGCACAGTATATTTTAGAAACCAAAACTACCTAAGTACGCAGGCGGAGCTGCGTACGGGAACTTTAGTTTTATTTATGTATTCTGGGTATTGTTTTTTAATTGTTTGGGTTTCAATGACCATCCTATACATTTTCGAGAAGTGCTATACTGGAAATCACAATACGTTTCGAATGCAGTGTCAAATAAAATCACAGTAATCACTAAAGATGATTTTACATACATTTTAACCATATAGTTCGTCAACAACCCTTTATTAATTCAAACTACTAGCAAGTCCTAGAGCTGGGGTAGAGTCCAAATGGCCGCAAAGTACCTCGCGTAAAATTGATAATATAATTAGATACAGGCTGATGTTTGAGAAATATGAGAAATATGTGAGTATAATTTATATACCGTACTGTATACATATACCACTTAATTTTCAGCTTGTTGTTTATTTTAAGTGTCTGTATTGCTGTTAGTTGTACAGTAATAAAAAGACAGTAATTAAAATTTAAATTGATGTAGTGTTGTAAACTGTTTCCTTTTATATAGAAATTACAGGGAACAGGAAGGAATTAAATGCAGCTGAACTCACACAATTGGCTTGGCAGTTGCCGAGATCAAACGAGGTCCGTTCAATCCCTGGGATATAGAACCCTAATTGTGTAATGACATTTTCCATTAAAGGTCTATTAGTCGAATGCCATTGTTTTTATGACATTAGGATTCGTAATTAATTCCTCAAGTCATGAGTCTGATAGAACGTTATTTACTTTGAATTATTAGGGTTTCAATCAATGGCCCCGAGATGATTCAAAACTCCGCCTTCTCTGAAGGGCTATCAACTTTAAATATGAAAGAAGGTGCATTAATATTCACTTATAATCAATAATTAATATAAATAGCGGTTATTGTTCTCATTGAAAATACACTTTGACAAAATTTCAAAAAACACCAACCATCTTTTATTCATTATGTAATGAACATCGGTAGCAGCCCGTCTTTTTGCTAATTGATTTATCGAACTTTATATTCTAACCGGCACATTATGCAGAAATGTCAAGGGACAAAGTTTAACACATCTCTATTTAAATAAAAACACCATTATCTATTTAGATATTTAAAAAAAAGTTTACTAACAATGTGGTCGCACATTACTAGTATTCTTGTTAACCCCTCGTTCTAAGCTAAATCCTTGTGTTACGAGTGGGTTCAAGTCGGTAGTGCAATCGGCGGGTTTTGAACCGGCAACCACATGATCGTAAGTCCGACGCCCTAGTAATTAGAATACCGCCACTTGAGTTTTTAGCGCCGAAAATTATCGTTAACATACTAATAAGTTTAGTCATATATTATATGAAATCTTTACTGTAGCTTTGTATGTCATTAACTGTATTGAACTTTATCAATAATGGTGAAAACAATAAAATTATTATTTGCCATTAAAGATTGAGTTATTCGTACCTAGAGCTAATAGGGACCTACAGTGTATCGGTCTCACTTAATATCAATGCCAATTTGTGTCAATAAATACTAAATGGGAGGAAACAATTACTCTAGTATACGAAGGGAAATGAAATGGCCGGGTGAAGCCTTTTTGTTCGCCAACCGAATTCCCTGATCCCGTAGTTATAGAGCTTTGTTCTTGTTATTCTATCACGCGATCAGCTTTCAAACAGTAAGTGTATGTACGAGTGTATCGTACATGATCAAATTTCACAAAGTGATACGACGGTTAAGAAGCCTACGTTTATTTAATTTCGTTGGAATTGAAATATAGAATCGCAATATACCCTACCACGTTTATATTTGATAAATAACGTTGAATGATATCGGTTGTGCTTTTGCCGAGAAATGTGGAGATACTGCTGGAAGCGATATGCAGAACTGTATCAATATTAGTCTCAAACATGCATAAGTAATGTCACGTCGATATTCCAATGCCTACAGTATTTTCTGTCATACTAACAGCATTCAATGTTTATTGTGAATGTAATTCCATACAAGCTAATATTTTATTTTATTGTTAATCTGTATCAATGTTGCACTTTTCAATTTATATCAACGTCAACTATTTATATATATATATATATATTATATTTTTATATCTCTTCGCCGGCAGCTCGATCTCGAACCATTTCTTTTTGATTTCCCGGTCATGACATCATTATACGACCAACTTTTGCCGACAGCTTTTATCTGGAATTGTCAACACATATTCCAAATATATACTTTTATGGCTTGACCGTTTGTGAATGCTTGCGTTTCTGACCAACCCGTCGTAGGAACCATTACCTACATTGTGCCTGTTCATATTTTTTACCTATCCTTTTTGGAAGACTTGACCAGTATTATATATTAATAAACCAACCTTTAAGTCGTTTTGGGGTATCATACCCGCATTTCCACAGACGTCCGCTGTGTTGCCGTATGAATTTATCATAGTTATTATAATCATAATGAAATCTCAATTAGGTACTTATGTAATATTATAGGTATAAGCTAGAATAATACATTATTGATAAATATATTTGATATATTTTTGACATAACTTCTTGAAAGTATCAAGGTTTGAATAAACTCTAGTTGTGGTAATATTCATAACTTCAATTTGTTATTAATTATATTATTAAGACAAGTAATTATGTACTGAGATAATTAAATTGAACCACATGCAACGAGAAGTGTAAAGTAACTATAATTGCCGTGTTTGTTTAAAAAGCTGCAACCATATTTTTATAGTACTCGTAGTGAATGAGGGCACATAATGGAGTAAGTTAATATTTAATTGGAGCGTCTCCAAGTTGCCACGATGACTTTTAAGCGGGCTCTCTGTCACAAACTGTGAAAGTGCGCCACCCAACGAGCAATTCCTTTGCCTTTTGATGTCTTTATTAAGTGAATCATGAACTTTAGTTGATGAAATTATAACGGAATTTCGTAATACTCCTCGCTTCATCATCGATCCTCCCTCAGCATTTTATTCATTATAATAATTTAGAGATAAAGAACTTCAGTTATATCGAATAAAAGTCCTCGGCTAAACCTATTCTTAAACTACTTAAAAACTTTATTCCAAGAGAAGGAATCTATCAACCTGAAGGTGCTCTATTTTGGTATAAGTCTATTGTTTTACAGTTTTGTCTGGGAATCAACGAGGTTACCATTCCAAAATAAAGTTGAATTATTTAATGCTAGTGACCAACAAATGACATTATATTATTTGAAGATGGATGAGCGTTATTATTTATAGGGTTCGTGTAGTTTTCAGGGTATTACGTGGATATTATGGTTATAATTCACTTTTTAATCGGTGTCGGTTTAGCTCAAACAATTAAATCGATAAAGCTATGGAAAATAAAGCATCTAAAATACACCTGACCTGAACGTAAACGTGTCACTACTTCAGCCAGCATGAAATTGAATTGACATCAATCAACGTTTTATAGAACTTTCCAATTGGTTCGCGCCATACAATAATAGCATTACGTTACTGTAAATGTGTGTACCTGTTGCACATCTCTGATTAAGACAACGGCTCCTGCACAGTTCAAATGAATCTCCTATGTACTTACAATGTTTGAGTAACGCGGCTTTACTAACTAAAACCGTGGAATAGGAAAACTGCAGGGAGACAACTTTAGTTTGTGTTTGTAGTTTGAATAACGGTTTACACGCGTTCAGTTTGTGACACCTTAAGATTCAAAGTTTAAAACAATCGACTAAGCTTGACGAGCTCAGGGACTATTTTTATTTTCAGGAAGAAAACGGTTTCTGAAAAATTTACCTCTTCCGCTTTTCTACATTGGAAGTAATGGGTTTTCAAATAAGGAAAGAGGGTTCTATATTCAGTATAATGACTTCCTGCATCGTGAGATTTAGAATCAGAAAAAGTTAACGTGAGATGTGTAGTAGGTAATGTACATTATTATAACCATGGATTGATATGAATTAAACTGTTGTTAATACGCAAATGATCACTAAACTTTATGAATAACGCCTAATCTAATTATATTTTTAACTTTGATCTACCAAAAGTAAGAAACACTCTATTATGGGTAGCATTATTTGGTAGTTATGTATGTACTCGTTCATTTGCGACTTGAGGCAGAATTTACTCTTTTAAAACTTATGTCTGTACGCGTTCTGTTAGCCGGCTGACTGCACGTTTCTTGGCGCCGATATTGAATAAATTGAATTCCGATACGTCGCCGACTCGAGAAGATTCCATGATACCAATTTAAAAAATGTCCTTCGTCGTAATGGTAACGCCTCTAATAAATACATTAATAGTATGCTCTAGAGTACTAATTCAATACAAACGCATTGAATTTTCAATGAATAAATAAAATAGATCTACATATAATATACATATAACATATAGATTGAGATTGAATTAATATCTCCTATTTTGTGAACATCGTCATAATAAAAACTATCTATATCTTAGTTTCGTCAAGATAAAATTGGTCTCGTAAAATCAATTTCGGTGAGACACTAGACCGCGTCTTCCTAATCCAATTTGTAACCTATAAGCAAAGATATTGGAATATAGGGTTGAAATAGGACGAAAAGAACAAAAAGATCCCATCAAATAAAATTGGTGCAGAAATAGGGGCGGCGAAAGGAAAACCGCGGGTACGAACTCATACTGGGGTCCGTGGGTACGAACCATCTAAAGTGACAAAAAGGTTTTTCTTCCACTATTATCGACAGACCTATGATTATATATTTTATGACAAGAAAAAGGAAAAAACATTGTATGCGTGATGACAAACTTGCTTTGCTTTGCTGCCTTTTGGTAAAATATTATTTGAAAATTTGGTACAAATAGGCAAGCAATTATATTAATGACTTGTTAACGTGAGTATACGAGGAAGACGTCTGAATCTGTTAAGAATTATGCTTATCTTAATGCCCGGCTATCCTTTGTCCCAGCTCCAAAGCCTGCTGAGATACTGAATCCCTTAAGAAGGGATGATAAACTTCTAAATTTTTATTTAGTGATTACCCAGAAATTAAATGTAACGGCAGTTTTAACGTAGTACTACGGTTAGCCGGCACCTTTGCTAAGGCAAATCATAATCCGTACTAGTTATCTATAGGTAACAATCCCTCCGTCTATTGTCAGACTTGAGTCATAAAAAGAATTAAATCGTATCAAAGCGGGTTCAGAGCTTTTGCGGATACGAGAAATTCATCACCAAATATTGTATAAAATAACATACAATCACGTCTGTATTCCCCGAAGGGTTACAAATGGTTACTAATGTACATCCAAGGTTTGCCGGTATGTTAAGGTCCCATGTAATAAGGGGCCTATTATTGCCATTAACCGGGCACAAAACCAGACTCCGAGCTGCTACTGAGAATTTCATAGAAAAACCCAATAACACTTTGCTCGACCTGGAGATCGAACCCAGAACCTATAGCAGACGAACGGAATAATATGTACGTACCTACAAATTTGTACAGAACTCTCGGTGGGCAAGTCCGACTCGTTTTTAATTAGAGATACGAAATTTACAATAATGTTACCCAAAGGCAATGATATAATACTATTAGATACGCCATGTTCATAGTAAATTGTCATTTAAAATTGAGTCGCGCTACATGTCCATACCTATAATCCTACACTTTTAAGATTTCCTAATGAGCGCGCGCATAGATACAGGCAGCCTAAGATGAAAAGAAATAGCACTAAGCAGTTGTCTTAAATGACACATTTGATATGTCCAGTATGTCCGTATAAAGTGACGTGTGCCATGAAAAGTATTGGGACCCTTTCTCTCATACTAATAATGCATGCGCTGACTCTTTCTTTCATTTTAAATTTTATTTGCAACGAAAAAAAATTAATAAATTGTACGGAAGCTAAGAATTTATTAACTTACTTGTGATAAGATACTCCATGGTCTTTTCTTACTTTAACTAGTATAATAATTTATGTAGCAACGCAGCACAAGATGACACATATAAATAAAATTAAAATTTATTGCTGTCAATAGTGCTCTCAAACACACTTCTGCGCCTTAGATCGGTCAATCGTTTAAGTGACACTACAAATAACACATTGCCCACGAAACAATATTCGCATTTGAAGGATGTTAACGTGTCTACTTCTATTTAACTATATGATGTCATTGCCCAAAGGTATAAAAATTTTTGACGTGCGCTGCCATTTTGTTATTTGTTAGAACATTTGAGTTACTATGGCGACCGTTACTTTGACACTTTAATATCATAAACGCGAAAGTTTATGAGAATGTATGGATGTTTGCGGAGCTCGATGAAATTTGGTACAGAGATAGATTATAGTCTGGAATAGCACATAGGCTTTTTATCCAAGTCGGATCCAATTCTGGAGTCCACGCAGACTAAGTTGCGGACAGAAGCTAGTTAATAATAAAACTAAAGAGAAATTGGTAAAAAAAGCCAAGATTATTTATAAGCATAAACTTTCTGCTTATCTATATATATAAAAATGAATCCCTATTTCCCTTGGTAACGGCGTCATGCGTGAACGGCTGGACCAGTTTCGCTAATTCTTTTTAGTTGTGTTTGTTATTGTAAGGAGAAGGTTCTTATGGAAGAAAAAACTAAAAAAGTTGCGTGAAACATTAGAAAAACAAATTAAGAAAACTTAACGACCACTTTTCTAATGTAATGTAACCTTTTTTTAACCTTTTCTCCTTTTTTATCCTTATGGCGTTTGACATTACTGCTAGTTGTGTGACAGTTAGCGCAATTGACAGAACGCGCACTGCGAATGTCGTTTAAAATAGATACCTCGGTCGGAATTATATTGATAAAATAATAAATGTATCATTTCTTAGTGCACATTCCACAGTCGATGCAATTGTACAGTGAGTTTTTTTAAGAAGTGTTTGCTCATCAAGGTTATTTCAGCGTAGCCTAATATAATATGGAGTTTTGGTATGTTTTGATAGATTAACAAAATGTATACATGGTTATAAAGACGAATGCAATAGATTTTTTTTTATTTTCAGTTAAATTGTTGTTTTTAAAAATGGCAGCAATTAGACGTACAAATCGCAATGCTACCATTCGAATTCATTAACATAACATACATACCATCACGCCTGTATTTCCCGAAGGGTTAGGCAGAGGTGTACTTAATGTAGACCCACAGTTCGCCGGTATGTTTAGGTCCCATGTTATAGGGGGCGAGCCTGTAGCCATTAACCGGGCGCAAATCCAGACTCCGAGCTGCTAATGAGAAGTTCAGAACAAAGAGAAGAGTTCATAGAAAAACCCAATAACACTTTGCTCGACCTGGGGATCGAACCCAGGATCTCTAGTGTAGCAGTCGCACTTGGGACCACTAGACTAATGAGGCAGTCAAAGTCGAATTCAATATTCATAGTTAAAACAGGACAACGTCTGACGGGTGAGCTAGTTTATTATAAAATAGCACCTTGTCATCAAGTGCCAAGTAAAATATAACCTACACCTATGAAAGGTGCATTTTCTTTCAGGAATTAATATTTAATAAGGAGTTGTCATCCATTATTGAAGCTTCTGGACCTTGGTGTGATTTTCGGTGACTTCTCGCCCAAATTATGTCATATCCTAAATATGCTATATTCAAGATATTTTAGTAGATATCAAGAAAAACGATATCTAATTTATTATTAGAAAAAGGTATATTATTAAACATAATTATGCCTTCTACATTTATAGTTCTGATGGATTTGACTTTTACCGTTTAACCTTAATACTCACGAAAGTAGATACTTGTTGAATCCTGAATAATGCCGTTATTAAAACCTTTAATTTGCTACAAGTTACTTTAAACAATACCTGAGTGGTAAAGATGAAAGTTTCTCACGAAGTTAAGAACTTTGGCTAACTATTAAAATTGCTCATAATCGTCGCGTTCGAGAGATCGAGAGTTTCATAGCAATTTTCACAAAAGGTTAACAAAACCGCTGAGCCGTTGTCTGGATGATATCTGAGAAGTTATTAATTCAACCATTTAAAACTACAATTATAGCCTGAACTTACACCGTTCAAGAATAGCAATCAATCTGATATGTCAGAAGTAACTTGCGGAACGATGAATAGCACGGAGTGAAGCTGGTCGTAAATCTGTGTAGGTGTTCGACAAGTGTAATATTCGCCGTCCAACGCCTTGCGCTATATGAAAAACTACGTGGGGCATCAGGGTTGGCTCATATCGCGTTCGACAAGTTTATAATAGATTTCGGGCGCACACGGTGGTTCACGCAGCTGACGTCATAAGCCATTAGTCGACCGACGACAGTGGAAAACCTCAAGGGTCACGAGTTCAAACGCGACACATGGTGAGAATAGTCCGGGAGCGGACGAAACTTTCACCGCATCTCACCCCGCACATTTATCTCTTAACAGCGAAACTGTTTTGGATATCCTTTTGAACGCTTACCACGAAAATGCCTAAATAAGTCCCGCTTCAATGTAATATGCTACTTTACACTTTGTTTGCCATATTTTCTTAACTAGCTAGATAAGATACAAAATAAGATAATATATTCGTGATGAGTTGATATTATTGACCTAAAAACAAAGTACCTATTGCAGAGGAAGTAGTGACACCAGCTAAGCTAGGCTACGAAGCACAACACGAACCTTAAGTAGTTCCTATGTATACTTGAAAGAATCAAGTGTCCATCTAATCTGGGGTCCATTGAAGCTGAACGTAATGGTAGTTGCACAACTGCACTGGAGACGGTTTTTGTGTTCAAGTTGTTTCGTTGTCGACTGCAAATAACGGAGCGTATTATTTCATCCCTAAAACATTTATAGAAAGGTTGTTCTTTATAAAGAGTTGGGCTATAATATAGCTCAACCTATTCAATATCAGATCAGATCATGGGTACGTTTGCAGTGCGAGTAAATGTAATGGTAGACAAAAGCTAAAAATAATGAAGCGGATACAAATAAGATATATAATTTCGATTAAATAAATATATACATTACTGTAAATATAGTATACCTTTCCGTGCCACCCGTTCACGCAGAGGAAAAGAGTTTTTATTTTTTGCCCCTTCGAGCACGCTTTGTCCCTTTTTCGTTTCGCTTGTTTTATATGAGGCGTTTAATTCGATAAAATTCGTGTGGAGTGGAATTGGTTTAGGAGAGCTGGGAAAGTGGCATATAAATATGCTCTTGCCGCTGTCGAAGTCTCTGTGATGTTTTTCTTCCTTTTGTAAAGCAAGGAAATACTACTACTACGTTTGTGCTTTTTTGCTCCGTATAATCTCATTCGACTTAGACGACATGTAAAATATTTTATGATACACTGTGTAACAAATATTATATATAATTATATACTAGTGGACCCAGCAGACGTTGTCCTGCCCTGAAAATAACCCAAAACTCGATTGCAGCGCCACCTACCGGGTCCAATTGTGAATCTAAACCATTCCCAGATCCCCTTGAACACACACAAAAAATTTCATCAAAATCGGTCCAGTCGTTTGAGAGAAGTTCAGTCACATACACACTCACAGAAGAATTATATATATAAAGATATATATATATATATCTTTCCTTTTCACGTGTTTTCAATTTTTATTTATTTAGCAATAATCTTGTTTCTTCCAAATCTTATGGGTAACCAAAATTATGTTTTAGTGCTCACCTACTTTCTATTAATATAAAGCCTCCAGGCTCCAGTGCAAATGTTTTCCGGTAGTCAATGAGATCTGTGTATGTATTCATTGAACTTGTTAACAACACTTTTAATATTCCGTGAAATCATTTACCAACAGGATTACTGAGACTTCAGCAACTATATCAGACCATGCAGCCGGGTCGTACCGCGTTCCGCATCGCACTCGTGAAGAGAATTAATAACGCGTCTGACGCCATGGAATTCTTGTTGGCTTTAGAACAATATGACCGTTGGGGGAATAAGCGGATCGTACTAGATTGCAATGCGAAAAATGCCAAAAGCATATTGGTGGAGCATGTTCGAAAAGTGCAACTGGGACGCAGGACTTATCACTACATGCTCAGCGGACTGGTTAGTATTGCTTTTTCTAGCAACTGGGAACTATTCAAGCTCCAATTTATTAATCCTTTTGCTTACTTAATGACATTCTGCTGTTTTTATCGAGACGGCATCAAATGATAATTATGATAAATTATTTATATTACAATCCCTTCTCCAATACATTACAACCCCGTGTGGGGACGGATTAGAATACAGTTCCTCACTGCTGTTCAGATAGGCATCTCGTGAGAGCCGAGAAAATATCTGACTTGCTCGATAGTAGGATCTCTTAGAGTCTGACTGACTGACGACCGTACCCATCGAAAACCGTCATAAAGCACCTTGTGTTTCGACTTTTGCGGATGAGAGCCAGTTCTGCCTCGGTTGCTGCGGCTCGGGTAGTCTGCAGTCCGTAAGGGCTCTTAAAGGTCGGCAACACATCGACAACTCCTTTGGTGTGTCCATGGGTGGTAATGATTACTGGTGACTTGGTGGCTCGTCTGCTCGTTTGCTGACATAACCAATGAAAAAAGAAAGAAAACTATTGAAATCTGCTTTATGAAACAGTCACTTTACATTTTGTTATAAAAAATGTGATAATGATATTTTAACGTACTATTTACGTATGGTACACTAAAGACTGACTGGGTTTTATTATTCGCACCGGAACAACACAATTACCTACTTGAAACAAGAACTTAAAGCGGCCCATTAACAGGTTATGGACGATCATTGGGAGAACGAAGTAACAGAATACGGCGCAGTCAATATAACTGGGTTCCGCATCGTCGACCACTCGCGCAAGATTGTACGCGATTTCATGGACGGTTTGCGGCGAATGGACCCTCGGTTCAAGGGGACCATATCGGTAAGTGCTTTCATTACCCCACACCGCTATGTGTTAAGGTATGTGTAGATTTTGCGAACTTTGATCATCAACACTGGTACATACGAGTAGGTATGTCCATCGGCACAAGATTATAATATGTGATAATGCTATTTTTATTACATACATACCCTAAAGCCTGTATTCCCCGAAGGGTTAGGCAGAGGCGTACTAATGTAACTCACAGTTCGCTGGTATGTTTAGGGCCCACGTAATAAGGGGTAAGCCTATTACCATTACAGAGCACAATTTTATAGCAGTCACAGTGAGACCTACTTAACTAGTGGGGCAGTTAATCAATTGAAGCTATTTTTATTTATATGTGATAATTATATCTTAGAAATAAAATCTTTACCAGTTTATGCATTCCTTTTTTTAAATATGTATATATCTTGCAATTAGTCTATCTCTAAATGCATTCCTAAACCTAACCTAAACACGGCGGATTCTTTGGAAATACGGGACGTGAAATATAATCTTCACATAATTTTGTATCGCTTACATATAAACCCGCGCCTGTGATGCAATAAAGCATACATAATATTGACCAATCAACATGAAACAAGCTGTCGTACGTCAATTTGGTACATTAAAATGTTAAATATTCTTTATTCGAAATAAAATATCGAATGAAAACGTAAAACGAAAGTCTTTGTACGTTAATGAGCAGTTTAAAGCTTGTTTTTAATTGCTCCAATCTAGACCATTAGTGGGGAAACACTAAGAGAATATTTGCATCTCTATTATTGTCATTCTAAATCTCAAGTTAACGAAGAGAATTGTGTCTAATTTCACTTAGTTTAAATTAATCGTACTCATGTATTTTAAGCAATTTAATGATTAAATATTAACGTTAAAGCATTTAAAACGCTATAACATCTTCACTAACGTAACTAGTAGGTATACATATACCTATGTATTAATCATAAAAATATTATATAAAATATGTATAATTTCATAATACGTTTTCGTCAACTTTAATATGAATGTACGATCGTAAAATCCCTTTGGACTTTCGACTATTCCAAATGTCAAGCTTGTAGACTATATAGATTTCGTGATTATGAATTTTTGTGCGGGTGAGTGTGTGAGTATAATAGTATTTAGTTTTTACATAAGTGATATAGATTAAATCTGTGTAAAATATGAAGGAACTTTTATGATATTCATGCGCAGAACATAAAGCATATAGGGTGTAACTGGCGTATCATGGAGAAAATTTCAGCGTGAAGTAATAACGCGTTTATGTAGATTTCCCTAACTTACGCACACCCTAATGAAACAGTGAGTAGGGTGCGCCTCTAATATAAATTATATATTATTCCATATGATCTCCCTTTTCAGTGTACGTACACATGCCTTTTCCAACTCGGCACCATATGCTCAGGAGGATTGCTCTGAAGTAAACTCATCAAGGTTGTTAACATGTTTAGACATAGCAATATAAAGCTACTTATTATGTACTGCACGTTAAATGGCGAGACATTGTCTAGATCTTTTCTGTTTGTAAGATTAGAAGCAAAGGAAGTCAAGAACAACTTTTTAAATTTCATTGGGGTAGGCAGACTGTCACTTGCTACGATCCTTGCTAGCATTATTGAATTATAGTGGTATTAAAAATTGTATCAGTGTTAATAAAATTATGTGAAGACTAAGATTCGATTTTTGGAATATTTTTAGTGGTTTCTAGAATCACAGTCTGATAAGATAAGATACGAAACAAGATGCTGGAACTTGCTTTGGTGTGCAAATACTAATTAATACCACTGAACTACGACAAAAAACATAACAACATTTAAATTATTTTTTTGTCATGCCTCTACTTTGTTGTTGTCTAATAATTTATATTTAATATAATAGAATAAAAAATACTCACGTAACGTCTAATATCTGGTATAATTTATAGAAATTATTATTTAGGCGGAGACTGCCCTCATGTATGACGGTGTTCAAGTATTGATGGATGCACTTGGAAGACTTTGGAGGAAAAAACCGGACGCATTCCGGAGCGCCTTGCGGCGTGCAGCGGGTCAAGCGAACTCCACTAAAGTCATAGACTGCAACCCTGGTAAAAGCTGGGTCGTCCCATTTGAGCATGGTGACAAAATTTCTAGACTTATAAAAAAGGTATATATTTTTTTAGCTTGATAATGTTCAATATGTTGTTTAGTTTCTCTTTGTATATAGGTACAACAGAGTATACTTATTATTAAGTCTATTTATGTTTCTATTCTTTTGTTTATTTTGTCAAACAGCAGATTGACCCGTCTAGTCCTAGCTCCTTGGCTTCTAAGCTTTTATTACATAGGTACATACATCAATAATTTACGCCTGTCTCTCTGGGGTAGGCAAAACCTTAGTTATATGGGAAAGGCCTGAGAAAGATCGGGTAAAATTAAGTCTTCCAAAGTAGTCAGAAATTTTGCCTTTGATCTTTCACTACCATCGAAAATCCAAATGGACAAAGTATTTACATTTAGTGTAAGAGTATTAGAACGAAGCGCTGCATTTTAATTCCACGTCGTGTGCACATGACAGCATATTGTCATATTCTGTTCGTTTCAGACGGATATCGAGGGACTCACGGGAAATATTTTATTTAATGAAGAAGGACACCGACACAATTTTACTTTGCACGTAGTTGAGATGACTGTTCAGAGCGCGATGCTGAAGGTATGTGTGACGTCATTGTAGGAATGACGTCAAAATCAAAATTCGCCTAATGAATTCACGCAAACTTTGCACATCCGTTAGCAAAGGTTAATTTTAACTTTATTTCACCCTACTTCTGTTTCACAGCTCACTAATGATTTCCCGGCTTCCATAAATCAATGCGTATAAACTTTTGGAGGCTTTCAGTCGCCACTTGGAACTTTCAAAATTTGTTTTTGGGCACTTGTCGGTACTATTGGCTTCTGTTTTTGCAAACAAAAAATGTATTATACAAAATCAAATTGTTTTTTGATAAAAAAATCAGTAGAAGCTATTTTTTGTTTTGATCGATAAATTAAATTATTATCTTTTGTAATCATATATTCAGTTTGCTACATGGAGCGATGCTCATGGGCTGCAAGTGACTTCACAGAGATATGTTCAGCTTCGATCACCCGCCTCATACGACACCAACAAAACCTATACTGTCACATCAATACTCCAAGAACCATATCTGATGCAGAAGTCAATAGAGTATGGCCAGAAAGAAGAACTGTTTGGATTTTGTAAAGACTTAATGGAGTTAATTGCGAAGAAAATTAACATCAAATGTGAGTTTTTAGTGCCTTTTTTTTTGTTTCATGATTTTATTTTCGGCTTCAATATACACTATGTTAAAAAAACCCTGTCCGATCCGAAAGGCGTGGGGGGATCCAAATCACATCACAAGAAGCATTTAATACTCATGAAAGTAAACATATTGAAGCGGCGGTAGCTAATGGCTAGGGCGTCGGACTTGCGATCATGTGGTTGCCGGTTCGAAACCCTTTCATTGTACTACCGACGTGAACCCACTAGTAACACAAGCATTTATCTTAGCATGAGGGGTTAACAAGAATACTAGTAATGTGTGACCCACATAACAGGTAAGCTTTTTTTAAAAAAAGAAAAAGTAAACAGTTTAAAATTCACGAATGTTGTCACAATTTTCCGCAATTACCACAAAATCTAGCAAATTTTTATAATGTGTTAAAAGGACCATGGGTCCTAATAGGTACCTATGTTTTGCAACCAGGGATAGAATCGCTACCAATGTAAATATTGCAATTTCAGTTTCCTCAATTTCTTTTGAAGGTTTTTTTTTCTTTTAACCTTAAAATGATTACCAATATAAATGGATCTCGATACCTAATAATCCCTTCACGAATCGGACAGGGTTATCTTTACACATTGTATATCCAGTCTAGCCAAGGATCACCGCTGAACTTGATTAGGTACATTGATATACGTTTGCTATGATAATTATTAATAACTACATACGCATTATGATTTTACAAAATCAGAAGTGTTTTGGATTTAATCTTATGATGCAACCGTTTATTCAAGGTTTCATACAAAAATGAAACGAATAATACGGAATCATTTAAAAAATGAAGCGTTTATCCGTCCCTGACGCCAAACATGAGACAGTTCGACTGGATGCGGGAGACTCATCACATTAAAATGATTTCGTAAAATACTTGTTGTATGTAGTAAATGATGTATTACTGTGCATGTAGCACAGTAATACATCATTTTAAATCAACGTAATTATTTCGTTTGGAAATATTTAAAACAATTACAAAATATGATTTCGATAAAAGGGTTTAATTTTCAGCGAGACCGTGGTTGATTTTAAAACAATTGTATTATGAATCATTACTTACTAGTAATTTAAAAATGGCTCTAAGGAATTATTGCTACGTTATTTCGAAAGGTTACATAACTTTTATATGTCAGGAATAGTTGTATTACAGTTAATATTAGATATTATTTTTAGATGTGATAAAGTGGTCTAAGGATACAAAGTACGCAAAAGACGCAACACCAGATGTGTACACCGAATTGGTCGATGAAATCTTGAGAAAGGTGAGTGTTTTAAGTAAATACTAAACACGCTTTCTTTTGTTTTTACCTCCGTCAAAGATGCTTCACATCAAGGGTTTCGATTTAAGAAGATTAGAGTCGTTATTTTTACTCGTATGGTAAGATAGTCTCTAATAAGTAAGTAGATAAACCTTGTTATTTTTCAAAAAGATAACGGATTAACATTTGTATTAAAACATAACTATTACTCCTTTGATGCCCGAAGGGTTAGGCAGAGGTGTACTGATGTACTTACCAATACAGTTAACTGATATGTTTTAGGATCCATGTCGGATGCGAACCTGTTCGCATTAATCATAGCCGCAGCCTCCGACCTGCTACTGTAAATTTCCTAGTGAAATCCTCACAGTTCTGTTTGGTTCGATTTCGAGGTCCAGCAGGGTCTGGTGTGGTTGCTTATGGTCTTCACCACAAGCAACTTGCGACCACTAGACCAATTAGGCAATGATATGCTTAGGTACTATTTAACAATATTTTAAATAATACGCATATTTAATAAATCTAACGTTATAAAATAGCTTCAAATACAGGTAATACCAACTACGCTGTATTTGCGGTACATATTAATTAAAAGCTTGTTCTGAATTTCGAATTTGGCTGCCTACTGAATACACGGGGTGGTTTCAATTTTGTTCCTAACCCACCGTGCGGTTGATCACTATATGCAATTGATTTTGTACCTATTACGAGTATGTGTTTGCAACAGTCAATTAACGCATAACTACGAATAATACTTTTTGTATAATGTTTTATTTATTTATTTCATATTTGAAATAAACAACTAGTATAAGCCAATGGTAAACTTTTAAGAAAAGTGATAAAATTAATTTTGAGAAATCTTAATGAACACTAACGCTCATAAAATACAAAGTGTTCAATAAAATTAAGATTAATGTTTTAAAATAAATATAAAGGCTAACCATATTATGAGGCTAACCATTTACTTTAAGGAGTCTATCTATGTTAAGCCAATTACCTGCACTGCACTGCACAATGCTATTAGCAGTGAACATGTATGAAACTCATTATATGATTTATTCACTTTCTCGCTTTAACCATGCCTATTGTTTATATGATAAAACAACATAATATGTTGTAAGGTTGACTTTTGATCTTGGAGCTATAGGATTTGTAAACAACCTACATCTAACTCAATGGAGAGAAAGGTACACTGCCTACTACACTTTTATTCTCGATCACTGGTCTGCTGAAACCGCGATTTCCGAAACAGTCATGTCCCGAAAGTATAGGTTCTAGATTATCTGTTATGGAATCAAAAAGTCACAATATCAACATAAGTATGAAGAGACTACTGTCATTTATTCACTTGTGTGCGAGAGCTTTAAGACCAAATCATATTAACTAATACAAGTGACAAGGTAACCAAAGGAGACAGTTTATGTCAGCCTAATAGAAATATTATGACACATATACCCTGGTAATATAATAACGTATGGAAGTCACAAACTTTACGACTGACACTGGGATGTATTACGTAACGACTTATGTTTCGGCGGAAAAGAAAAAAAAACAAATACAGTCTACGCCACTAGTAAGTAACACAGGATTAAATCACGAATTTCGAAATAAGAGCATGTCTGAAAAAAGTATATCTCGATTCCATTAACCACTGCGCTAAAAAGATTTTTGAGGGAAAAGATTTTTGAAGATTTTTGAGGGACTTTTTGCACAGATAAAGTGAATAATGTAGTTTATGGTACCTTTGATATTATTTACTGAATAGTTTTGTTATATCAGCGGCTGCTGTAGATTTCTGAAACTTACGCGAATATTAGACATATTAAACTAAAACCAGTTTCGGATTAATTTATCGCGTTATATTAACATTAGCAAAATTTCGACGTTGCGAACTCATTACTTACAGTCTTTTTTTTACTTACGGCTTACGCTTGGCGACACTACGATCTACGATGGAGCGCGATTGCCTAGAAGAAACCGGTTCACACGTGATTTGCAAACACCCAGTTACAGCGTCATATGGCATTTTGCGTCTTTTTTAGGTAAGAACGTAGGCTGTTGATTCATGGAGTCTTTACAGCGTAACCGAACTTGCAACCCCAAATAGCAACCAACTCCAAATTATAATTGTCTAATCTAAAAAAAAAAACAAATAAATTCACCAACCAAGGTATATATAATAGGTAGGATTCGGCTCTGGCGTTGTGGTCGCAGTTCTAACTTAATCTAAACCTAATATTTGGTGACCGTTTATGCATTTTGGTGATTTTCAAGCGCACCTACTCGTAATTGGTTCGTTCCGAGAAATATTTTAGGTGCGCTTCAAAATGGGTGCGCTTTGAATATTACCCCATCAACTTAATAAATTTGGTGGCCATAATATTTATCCCCGTTATGTTATCGTCACGGGCACACCGAAGAGCCGTGCGTTTAACTTGTACTAACTACCAATGTTAGTCGAGGGGAGGTGGCAATAAATACGCCAACAAAATCCCGAAGTTTTGGACTCATTACAGCTTTTGACAGCTCCACCAACCCTGTTAGTTAGTGGCAGAGAGCTGTAAAATAAATACGACATTAAGACTAAGAATTCCATTCGGCACCAAGTCCCGTTACGCTGTAAAGACTCCCTGAATCAACAGTCTACGGCCTTACCTAAAAAAACACCAGATGACGCTGTAACTCTGTAAGTAAAGAATTCAAAACGTCGGGATTTTGATATTGTAAATATAACGCGATAAAATCCTTAAACTGGTTTTATTATAATATGGCTGCTGTAGACCTTTTGTTCCATAACTATCTCTGTGAAGTATGAATACCACCCGAACGATGCCCATAGAGCCACAACATTATCCCACAGTGTGCACTAGTAAAATTTTATTCTTTTCTTTTTGCTGTCGCTGCGGAGAAAATGGACGTCGGCGGTGGAAAAAAATGTTTCGCGGCCAGCGTTTCGCATTTATCCAACTCCACGATTTTGGCGCATAGCACCTCGTGACTTTTTACTTTCCACAATGAATAACGGCTCGAACGCATTGAGAGATTTAGCTGTAACTTATGTCCGTTTTGCACCACCAGAATTACACTTCGCAATACGAGCTATCTACCATGAAACTTTGTTTATTAAGCCAACCTTAGGAGTAACTCTGCCGCAATTTAATACGCATACTTAGGTATATGGTAAAGCGGGCATTTATAAGATAACCTTAGAGCTAAAGTACTTACTCATTAATACTAAATCTTCTTTCGTAGTTGGGTAAAGATGGAATCATTTAGCGTAACATAGAAAAAGATACTTTATACCTAGGGATATTAATCCAATTTAGTCAGTAGTTCTGCTTATGTCATCATCGTTAAAGTTTTATCATCAACCTGTGAAGCCTAACGAGAGTTAGCAGACTTCACACATCTTCGAACTTCTTTGAAGACGTACAGACCTGCCGACTTTTTTGTAGGTTTCCTCACCATATTTTCCTGTGAGTGGTTTACATATGATTACTTGACAGTCATGGTACTTGGCAGTCTAATTGTTATATCTTAATATCACTGCTTTCATAATCACGTATTCTTTGTGAGTAAATAAAATCCAAAATATTTATTCGAAGCATAATTCGCTGTTGTTATGGTAGGATATTTGTTAATATCTTCAATCTTTTGTACCTCAAGAGGTTCATCCCATTACTTAACAGTTTGTCCCGGCCCAATCACAAAGGGTGATCGATTGGTTTCTAAGGTCCTTGTTTCATTGTGTTTGTAGTTATAAAGGTTTCGCTCGGCCCTGCTCGTTACAGACTCGTTTGGTTAAGTTTACGAAGAAATTTGACGGGAAATCTAATATGAAGTGAAGGTTCATCCTAAGCTCTTTGTCTGTATATGTCTCGCCCGTGTGTGCGCTTTATGTTATTTCGTAGCTTGTCTCAATGTCTAATGAAATATTTGCGGGGTTTAGTTTCCCGTGTCTCGGATGTTACTTTAGTCGGTACTTTGAAGGGAAACGTCAACCCGAAATTGTATAAAAATATGTTCTACCATATGCTTTCGGTACGTTTTAGAAAATTCAGAAATTATATGTATTTTGTCAAAACAAAAATACTAACTAAAATAATATTAGATAAATACTTAATAATACAATATTATTCTAAAGGTTTAGCTATTGTGCTCCATTTTAAGTACCTACTTCCTGTCTAACTTAATAGAATCATAGATCAAGATAACATTATACAGTACAAACTTACGTATCTTGTAATAATTATTCACTTTTAATTCGTAATTTTGAATTGGTGACGACGACGTAATTGGATATTTTAAAATAAAACTGCCTACTTGATTTCGAACATTTCAAACAATAACAATCCTGTCTTACACATTGAGTAATATATACTGTTTTAGGAGGCCGACATAGCGATTGCTCCCCTCGTCGTAACACCTGAACGAGAGCGATTAGTGGACTTCAGCGAGCCGTTTCTCACTATAGACGCACCAATCACCAACACAAGGCCACCGAGGCAGTTATCGGACACATTCAGTTTCCTTCGGCCATTATCAAAAGAAATATGGGTGAGTAGCCCGTGTCGCCATTTTTTTGTTTGATTAAACGCGAAATACTCTACTAGGTATTGATTTTTTATTGTGTACAGGTATTCTGCGTGTAATTGGAAAAGTTCAGACCTTTACCTAACTTTGTTCAAGTAGAAAATTTGAAATAATATTATGATATTTATATTAATTGGCATTTCAGTTAAATCAATGTACTCGTATAAAGTATCAATATAGAAAGTAGGTAGGGCCTCGATTTAAATATATTCAAATTCATATTCATATTCATTTATTTTGCATTCCTGTTGTTTACATAGATGGTAAGTAAATACATATGTGGTATCAAACATGAACCCCGTCAGGGCACAGCAATAGCTTAAAGTTAAATTAAATTTATATAAAATTATAGAATTTTAATATCAGGACTATATTAATTAATCTTATATCTAATTATACATTATATAGTAATACTTAGTAATTAGTTACATATCTGTAAAATCTGAATGTCTATGTAATAAATGTTTTATGTATGTATGTTTTAAAATGTCTTATCAATATTTTTTTTAGTATATTATTTTATTTATTCATATTATTTATTTGTTTATAGTATTTATTTAGCAGTAAAGAATTCAGTTAGGCTATAATAACATATTAAACATTTATAATATTTATAATAACATATTAAATATTTTTGTAATTCGTTTTTAAATTTATTTTTATACTCGATGGTTTTTATATTTTCTGGAATTTTATTATATATTTTTACATACATTACCAACGGACCCGAATGAAATAAAGCTAATCTAGAGCTGGGTAGGGCCAGTTTATTATGGTGCCTTAGGTTTCGTTGTTGCGGACGTTGATCTTTTGCTAAAGGTAAAAGTAACGGGTGGTTTTTGACAAATTTACAAGTTTCTAATATATAAATGCTAATTAAGGTGAGAAGTTTATATTTAATGAAGTATGATTTGCAACTCTCCATGGGATCTGTAATATTTGCAAGTATTCTAACGCATTTTTTACACTTATTAGTTATATCACTCTAACCGTCTGAAAAAGTGTACATTTATTTGAAATGATAAGCTTCTCATTAACCTTAATAGAAACATAAAATTGTCAGATCCTACGAGTACATTTAGAATTGTATCAGAATTTTTGAACAGTGGCATTTATAGTCACAATGTAATGCAAAATTACAGTAATGCCTAAAGTTGCAAGTAGGGAACGGAGGTAAGCAAAAGTTAGCTGGTCCTTCTCCATAACAACTGACTCCACATCCCAAGTCGCCCCAAGCGTATACAAACATTTCGCCGATAAAACCATGTTCATTTCGTACATATGAATGTTTATGACAGTTCTTGGACTGAATAGTGAATACTATTCGCTACGCTATTTACGATCTTAAATTCAAAACATGAAACATCAATATCACGCGTACGTGGGTGAATATTCGAGCATTATTTAACAAATCATTCGTCTCATCATAGTAGTTCTCTCTTTCCTAGTTCAGATTGTTTTCATTCTTGCCTTATTGCTTGACGGCAGTAATGTAGTTTAAGTTTTCATCATCATTATTGTAGTTTTAAACATCTGCATTCTTAATTTTGGGATGAAGTTAATGACGTTCTAATGTTTTTCAAATATTAACCCACGTACTGAAGGTAATAAATAAAAAGAAAAAATGTTAGACAAAGATTCGACAAACAAAAACAAGAAACATTTTTTGTTTTTAATTTAACTAATACTACATTCGTGTATGACAATTAGAGCTTATACCACGGCGTGCAGTTAATGTTATAATACAAACAAAATGGCTAGCTTAGAATTTCGTACGTGAATACATGAGACCCCACAAACAACGACCATTTGTAAACATTATGAGACCGACACTAAATGTGGGTGCACGTTATATCTATTATTTTCAATTCCGCTAGTGTATATTGTAGTAATTACTTTTGTTTGCAGCTATGTGTACTGTTCAGCTTCTTCGCTGTCAGCATAGTACTTTTTCTAGTTTCACGATTCTCACCCCACGAATGGAAATCTGTCTCTATATCTGACACGCAACTGGACCATGCTTTAAGCAGCACTAGTGAGGTAAGATTGATATTCCTATACTACTAAATTAACTGCAATTTGCTTAAATTTTTAGTAGTTCAATTTAAAATTATTGAATTCTTTTAGATAATTTTACACAACGAGTTCAGTATATGGAATTCATTCTGGTTTTCGCTTGGATCTTTTATGCAACAAGGCAGCGATGTGGTCCCGAGGTACGTAATAAAGTCTTACCATGCATTACGATTCAGGAATATTCAGAATAAATAAAAAACCAAATAGAAAACAACAACGCCGGTTGCCAATGCTCGAGCATTTTAAGTAATGCGGTCAATATCACGAGCCGTGCTGCTTTGGAATTCTAGATTAAATTCCAAGTCATGTGTTGAATGGAGCTTACTTTGAGTATAACATAGTATATTACATATAAGTGAACAGTGGATAAGAAAAGGTTCGATAATGACCTTAATATGTCTGCCAATCCGCGATACTGCTTGTAATAAAATTACATCCTTGACTCAATTTCCTTCCTTTTCGAATGACAGTTATAAAATACGATCGCATACGATGACATTAACAACTTTTGTCAAGTATACTTTTTCAATTTCCAAAAAAGAACTGAATTAAATAAAACGCCTTCGGGTTATATTTCTGTAGGACAAAGGTCGTATCATATTTTCGCCTCTAAGGCCTTTACTGTCTCTTTAAGTTTCATTTTCATAATTTTGAGTGATAATATTTGTAACTCTGTAAAATATTCAAGTAAATTACTAACATTCATATCGCGCATTATACGATATCGCGATACTACTTTGTTAACGATTAATATTAATCATAATTTTAAAAGCTTAAGATTTCAAAATTTTGAATAGGTATAGGTAAAAGAGTAAAAGTCAATACTTATTTTATCAATCAAACTGACGTTGTTATTTGATGTTTACTACTCAACTGACAAAATTTCTTATAATTATCTGTAAACATTCAAGTTAAACAAGTTTAGTGCAGATTAAAATTGTTTAAGAACGTGGGAGTGCAATTACGAAAGTGTATCACGTCTTAATATCAGTACAAGATCACAACAAGCAAGATGCAAAATAATGAAGGAAACCACATTGTAAACAATGATGCCTTGCAACACGATATTACATAAGCAGTTTATGCAGTCCTAACTTGGTGTCTAGTAAAAAGCTTACCTATACACTTTTGAGGTATTTGTGACCGAGGTTTAATCTCAAGAATTATGATTCTTTTTTATAGCAGTAATTATTGTAACTAATAAAAAATAACAATACTATTTATAGACACATTCTGTGTTTGCTTTTTGGTAGACAAAATAAAGAACAAAATAACTACATACATACACTCACGCCTTTCTCCCACAGGGGTAGGCAGAAACTAGACCGCCACTTGCTACGATTCTTGCATACTTCTTTTGCTTCGTCCACATTCATACAACTTCTCATACATAGGCGCCGAAAATAACTAAGAATAAAATAACTAAGATTGTTTATTAAACAAGGTTATTGTGGCTTTTCGTTATGTTTATAAGGAACCTGTGAGCAATCTACCTATATTTTTTCGCATTGCAATGAATACATTACACAATATAAATGTTAAACCATTTGAAATGCTAGCTTAGCTTAATTATAGAAACAACTTAAATATTATTGAACTGTTGTCGAATTCTCCCGTGGCATTATTTTGACACAAATCATGTAGGTTTAAACCCTAGTTCAAACTATACTCTGTTAGTAAGTTAGTCAAAGGCGAATTTGTTTCTTCAGTTGCAGTGGTACTTTATGCCCCTGATCACGTAACATTTGTGTCTACGCAGTATAAAACAAAATATCGGTTGTAGGTACGTCCGTACAACAGATATTTTGTGTTTAACTGCGTAATACGAGTATATAGCCAAATACATCTCAACTTTTGTTATATTTGTGATTTTATATTATCTTCATCTATAATTAAGTATGTAGGTATGTATGGGGATTTGGCTAGGTATGATGATGTAGCTGCGATTTTATTTTATATCCTACATTTTTTTAATAGTCGCTGTTCTACTGCCAAACATAATTTTTTTGAAGGAAATATTCAACCGTGAGTACAGGCAGTTTAGTCAAATAAGTTAACGAAATGCCCGTGACATCGAACTATCTATTCTTGGTAGGAAATATACAAACGATTTAAAACTGAACAACATATTTTTTCGTATAGATCTCTGTCGGGCAGAATAGTTGGGACTGTGTGGTGGTTCTTTGCGCTCATTCTAGTGTGCTCTTACACTGCAAATCTGGCTGCGTATCTGATTGTTGAGCGCATAGCGGAGCCGGCCCATTCAGCACACATCCCGGCACCAAACATTGCTCATGAAGTAAGAACTACATGCACTTTTACAAGATACAGGTAACAAACAGCTATTGGTAAGTCGAAGCGTTTGCTGGAGCGAATTAAACATCTTCTATTGCATTGTGTTTTTAAAACAAAGAATCAGATAGAAAATTAAAAAAGTACTAAGTATACAGAGAGGATCATTGCTGTGTATTACATTAGTTATAATAAAAAAATACTCACATAAACACAATTTTCAGGGTTTTCCTTATTGTTTCGACAGGAAGGCGTAAAATATTACTAATGAAAACATTAGCTCGTGATAAAATGATGTCAACGTCCGATCTTTGTTATATTTGATGCCTAGTGCTAAAATTCTAAGTGTCAAGCCAGTGATTAAAGGACAAAGACATTTGTTTCGAGATTTTCCCGCCCACGAATTCCATTTTCACAAAACACTTTATCTCTTTAGCGGTCATGTTTATTATTTCGCTGTTTCTACAATAATATATAATTTTCAGAGCATGGGTATGCGGAACCATTTATCCATGGATCCTGTTTTAAATGAAGAGGCTATGTTTGCATATTCTGATGAAGGTGAGGCGTGTGGTCCGTTGCGAGTTTGTCGATATCGGCACGTTAATTTTGCTATCGCCACTATGAAGGGATCGGCGCTCAGGTAATGTATTTGCGCGCTATTTCAAAACTATAATGTAATTTTATACCATCACTGTAGCACATCTTGGTCCCAGCTGTATTTTTTACGTATCATTTTAAATTTCACGATAATAACATCATCTCCTACGGTAATAAGCCTTGTCTGTTCCGCCCATCTGTAATCCGCTTAAGGGTGGAAGTTTTCTTACCGATTTAGCCACATTTTCTATAGGAAAGTGGATTGACAACGTGTCCTAGATTATGAAAAATCTTGAGTTTAATGCTTTTAAGAACACACCTGTTTAATTATTATTCCCGGGCGATACTATTGAAAAAGTTAAAGCTACTTGGAATTAGAGGACTCGTTTTGAATTCTGTCATTGTCTTACTTAGAGGGGTCTACCTCTAAGTAAGACCTGAACCAACTCGTAGACAACGTGTTTGCATAGGAGAATATACCAGTGACTATGCTGATATTAACAAACTATAGCACCTACTAGGTACATATTTGCTCTGGAACATAACTGTATATCCGATTCGTGTTTGTTCATTCATGAAACAGGAAATCTCAGTAAGAGGATTAATTGCTAAAAAACCCACATCATATCAGAGTGAGTCCGTTAATAATATATCTATTAAATACAATATTCACTATTATTTTAAACTAGCCGCAAATACTCATTATTACTTTTTTAAATGTCGGAAATCCACCCACAAAATTGGTACTTATTCACTAGAAAACTCAAACAAAGTCTACAAAGCGGGGTTATTTCTATGGTTACCAGTTTGCGAGTAAAGAGGCTTATGAAGTACTGTGCTACAAATAGTTTATCTGTTTGCACACATTGCAAACAGAGTTTTAAACAGGTGTTTTATTATTTTGAAAGTTCCAGCTCGCTCCGATTGCGAATAACTCCTAGAAGTAGGTACTCGTATTACTTAACCGCTACAATCTCCGTGCAACTAGTTGTGACTTTTCAAAAGTACCTGTTTAGTGGTCTAATTGAAATAAAACATTTTGACTTTGACTTGACTTTGACTTTGAATCAAAACGTTCATTAAATACTGTGTGTTGAAGTTCAGTAATTATGAAGAACTACTAAACGGCGCTCGCTCAGCTGTTTTACAAAAGACGGTAAACAGAGAATTAAGCAATGCGACTGCGATACATACACTAAAAACATGACAATCTCTACTTCCAAAGTAGATGTTTAGGATTCCCTCGCTCTATATTAGCAAAGGGAAGCAAAGAGCTCGAAGTGTTTGCACCAGTCGCTTTGATAACTATGCTTCGCCGCTGGTAAATAGTTTCTTTCTTAATTCATTGTGTACATTCATTAACAAAGAAAATAACGTAATGGAGGAAAGCCAATTACGAACCATCATTTAAGTTTTGAGTAAAGACCAAAACATTGTTTTATTAAACTGAAGCAACATTTTTCAAACATGATTTTAAAACCAAACGAGTGCAAATATCTGACCCGGCTTGCACGTACCTACGCGATAACAACGTGTGCTTTGACTACCCATCCGGGACATATTGGCAGGTGTCGCTACCGATTCACACCACAAACAATTTCTACCGGACTTATTATCGCGACCTTTCGGTTTCCTGATTTATTTTCTGCTTTAATCGACTCCATTGTAGTTAAAATCCAATACACGCACGTCTTACTTTTTTAAATTAGCGTATTATTTAATGATCACTTCAGAGTGATAGTCTAAGCATTGACTGCTACGAGCGATGAAAAGCTATCAAATACTTATTGAGCCCTTGTATTTTCTATAAAATACATAAAAGTTTAAAATTAGAAATTTAATTATTCATTTTAAGCTGGTAAGCTTGAATAAACTTATTGCAATGAATTCAAACGTCAATAATCTATATTAACATTGAAATAGGTTCACATAAATGAAGATCGTATAATACCAAACTGAATTAGATTTCCAGATAAATACATAGTAACAGGTAAGAGTAGATTTTAACTTAACCTAACGTTTCGCTAATTTGAAAACTTTCCCGCTGAGACATATTAATTAATACAGTCATGACATAGACGCCAGCGTAGGTGCCTTTATGAATAACGTGTTTAATAACATGTTTCCTTTAATTCTATTTTTTGTTTATAAAAAGCTATAATATGATTAAACATTTAATGCTATGAAACTTAAATAAAAACAAATAACCAAATTATTTAAACTAGCATGCAAGACTCATGTATCCCTCTGTTGAGATTGATATGTCAATGTAAATATACGATGCGACCGCTCACTACCGACATCTGGACAGCAAAATAAATATAAACCATAATATTATATGTACGTACGCCAGCAATGAGCACAAACTGTGTAAATTTCCGTGCAAACAAGAGCTCCGACTATCTATCTCAAATCTCGGCTCTATACCTACGTTAATTCCTAGCGGGATACTGAAAAGTCGTAAATTTAGATGGCTTCCCGTCAGTTGGGAAGGCGGGGTGCACTCCGCATTTCGAATTTGTACTACCCATTTTTATGGTATGTGATTTGGCGGACGTGATTTTTGACAAGTTTAAAATTTACATTTTATATGATACATCGGTTTTACGACGTAGCGCTATTGAGTTGATACCGGCTGAGTTTATTGAACGAAGGGAATTTGTTTGTAGAAATGATTTCGTAGTTTGCTTCGCTTCTATCCATTACGGCGTAATAATGTTCTTGATCAAAACATCGCCCCGGGGCATTGAATTTCTCACAAGTACGGACAAAAACAAAATTACTTCCTTTGATTTTATGTATCTTATCGAGTACTTTTACAAGCTGTTTTAATAAGTTTTCAAAGTAACTGATCACTAAAATGTCAACATATCAGTCACCGTAGTTTCACAAAATCATGTTTAAGCCTTTCTCTTATCGTTAATTTTATTTTCATTTTGATCAGATTTTTTTGGCCATTTAGAACAGGTTCTTCTATCATATTTCAGATAGAGTTTGGTTTAACTTTCAGGGAAGCAATAAACTTGGCAATAGTAAATTTAAAAAAAGACGGAGTTTTAAGCAAGCTTTGGCGCAAATGGGCTACCTATAATAAGAAATCCGATTGTGAGATGATTAAAGACAAGGTGAGATTTTAAATTCAGTGTAGAATTTGTAGACGTGTTAATAATTTTCTCTTTTGTTCATTGAAAACTGACTAACTTGATCCTAATTACCTACTAGATACTTACTGTGTTAATAATTACCTACGTCATCTTACAGTAATCTTGTATGGTTTTAATAAAAAGCTTCAAATAATGAGATTTAATCATCTGTTAGGTAGTTTAGATATAAAAGTAATTTCAGAACTCAGTTTTTTATTGGTTGGTCCAAAATTTATTTTAAGTCTTTATATTTTAAGGAGACATCTATAGCAGAAATGACGCTGAGCCAAGTGGCGGGTATATTCTACGTGTTAGTGGGAGGTTTGGCTCTCGCTCTGGGGGTGGCATTGGTCGAGTTTTGCCAGCACGGGCGAGCGGAGGCGGCGCGGGCCAACGTGCCATTGCGGGCCGCTCTACGAGCCAAGGCGCGCCTCGCTTCCCGCACAGATCGCAAGACACCTCCACAACGCACGCAAAGTGATCACGAACGCCTCGGGTGGAACGGAGCAGCTTTCGCAGGGGTTAGTATTTGATATTCTACCGCCGAATATTTCCTGGGAAATACTTAGAATATAGACTACCTACCTATTCTGGATTGTAATACTGCAATTTTGTAATATATTATTTGTTAAGCTCCAAGGTGGTAGCATACCTTGATGTTTAAAAAGCCTATGTATGGGGACTTTAATTTCAAAATTTAATTTATTTTAATCCAGCTTGTTACTGGTCCCTGGTCAAGGACTTGTTACATATGCTTGTGCAAATTAGTCAATCTTAAAGCAAATGACACAATGAGAAAATATGTTTTAACTCTAGGTACGTACTGTATTATTAATACGTAGTATTTTTAAATGGGCAATAATGAATCATCGTTCGGCGTAGAGGCTGAGCAATTGGTTTCTGCATTACGTATCCCGGGTTCAATCCCCGCCCGCACAAATATTTGTGTTGAAGTGTATATTTTAATGTACCTGGTCTAGACGTTTGTGTATGTAAAAAGTAACAGCAGATAATTTGTTAAATCTAGTAAAGATAAACGATTTTGAACGCAACATCATTTACCAGTCAAGTTATTTGTTAGGTAACCTAACACAGTCAATAAATTGCAAATTATTAATGAAATTATTATAGAAACTAGTGGTCCATAGTGCGGCTGCTGAGGGAAACGCCTGGGTTCGATTTCTAGGTCTAGCAGTCTTATTGTGATTTTCTGTGAAAGTCTCTGTAGCTTTTAAGGCTGGATAATGGCAATAGCCTCCCACCATTATGTGCCTAATCTATACCCCCGAACTATGGGTGTACGTACATTTCTGTTTAACACGTATTGTGAGTGCAGGCGTAATGGTATATTGTGTGTGTTTGTGGATATAGGCTTTTATTCTAGCTTTTTTTAATCTTTACATTGCGAAAATGGCATATGTAGATAAAAATCATTGAAAATTCATAGTACTTTATGGCGACTAAGCCAAGCTATACTCGTACAACAGGTTTTTAATACTTTAATTATTTTTTTTTAACTATTTTGAGTATACACAAAAGCTGAAACACTTTATTTTTGTTAATGTAAGTCTGCTGGGTGTGTGAAATGAGCCAAACTGTTTGCTGTCCCTAATCTTTTTTATTAGCCGGATAAGATTAATTTCGTACAAAGTATCTACCCACATTAATTCACATTATATTACATTGTAGCAAACAACTCGAATACAATAGCATAGGTATTAACGTAAATTTAATATTTGGGAAAATAATCTGGTAATCCGTTCTCCCGGGACTCTCAACAAACGAGTCTAAACTCTTAGTGATGCTAAAAATAACTCTGTCAGAAAGAAAGAAAAACGATTTAGTTTTCTTTACGAAAATTATATACTTACCTACTAACAATATGTAAATACACAATAGCTGTTAAAGAAAATTAAATTTTTAGCTAATTATATATTATCTTTTTGTGATACTAATTATAATTTTATAGTACCTATGTTCTTCCCATGAATGTGGAAGAAGCAAAAGAAGTACCTATGCAAGAATAATAGCAAGTAGTGGTCTGTAGTTTCTGCCTATCCCTGTGGGAGAAAGGCGTGATGGTATGTACGTCATGCTGAACTGCGTCACAAAAATATTTGTAACAAAGAAGCTCTGATTTTCGGCGCCAACAAGGCGCCAACCAACTAATGATGGACGATTGACGGCTACCGTTACCGGATGCGAAATGGTGTTTTGTTGAGGTTAAATAATAATAAATAGATAATTGCTATAAATTTATAGGTTTTGTTTTATGTGTATCTGGGAATAAATAAAACAGATGACAACCGACACATCCAAAATTGATTTATTGAATGAACCAGATAAATGACAAATATTGAATACCTATACACCCTATACCAATGTCTATTGTTTTTTTTTATATTGTATGTTACTGTGTTATTATTGAGTTGTTGAGTGTATTGCAAGAATGATGGAAGGTACACTGAGTTTGTGGATGTTTGTGTTGTGTTGTACGCGTACATAATAATTAAATTTAATTATTGTAATGATATGATGAGAGAACGTCAAGAGCTCCACCCCACTTCCTAAACTGCTACTGTAATTAAAATTGCCTTCAACAAATTAAATTGGTAAGCAAATTCAAAATCAATAGTTAAATCTGTACAATTATAACTTAGAGACCACAGGCTGCATATATATATATTAAGAAAGGAAGCTATGCCTCTTACTATTAAAAAAACATAACCCTGCTTCTGGCGCAGTCGGGTAAAACCCGCTGCTCGACTTGGAAATCAAACCCAGGAATTGGAATCGAGCTCCCAATTAGCAGCCAGCCACACTAGCGACTGCTTGACTAATGGGGCAGTTGTATATTAATTTGTTTTTATTTTATGTTTAGTACAATGACTTTCTACTAGGAAGGGAAATGTTGGGAAATATCCATCGCAAGATCTATTAAAATATGCTATAACGTAAGTTACAATTTGTTTAACCGTTGTGTTTTTGTAAATCCTTTGTCTGATTTTACCATCTGTTCAATATAGACTGTCTAGTAAGAAATAATCGATTTTAATAACGTTGGTAGGTAAGTATCATAATGAAATAAAATCCGAGCACGCATCCTTGTCACTGCTCCTAGCGGACACATTTTTATACGTATCGGTTATGATAAATGAAATAATAACTACGTAATACACAAGCTTGTTTGCCACTTCGGTGGTATAAAAAATACATATAACGATATACCGATATATTTTAAACAATATTCAGTACATATGTAGTTTTTATTTCACAACATAACACTACCTTTGCTACTTATAAAGTAGATTAATTGAATTAAAATAATAATTCGTTAATAAAAACATCAAAATATTTCCGATTTCGAGAGAATTCAAAGAACAGTTTGTGAGTATTTTATTCTTTTACCTTACTCCTGGTGTACCAAGTGAAATATGCCTAACCAGTGTTGGCTAATGACCATGCCTAATTATACAAGTACATCACCACTATGTTTAAAAATAACCTGTCCAATCCGAAAAGGGCATTACTAACTATAGGTATCCCAATCACATCACTAAATAAAATAGAAAACATTAAATATTGTAAGTAAACATACTTAGGTACTTACTAATGAAGTTTAAAATTTACAATTGTCGCAATTACCCCAAAATCTAGCATTTTTTTCATTTAGCCTTATTAAGTTTATCACCCAAAAACGGTGTCGCTACCACTACTGTAACTATTGCCAATTCAGTTTCCCTGTTTTATTTTCGGGAAACGTTTTTGTTTTAAATTGGAAATGATTACTTATAAGTTTGTTAAATATGTTAACATTACTTATCTGTTTCTTAGTCTAATATAGATACGTGTTAATATGACATAATCGTAGAATAAGATATCCTTGTATTTCTCAGATAATTGAAGTTTATGAGAAATAAACGTCTTAGACATAAATAGAATCTCGATACCTATCAATACCTTCACGAGTTGGACACGGTTTTCGTAACACATACATTATATAGGTAATGTTTCGTTTCGGAAGCGAAAAAATCAAAAAGGCCGTTTAAGATTTCGGCTTCAAACTATTATGTATAAGTACGTACTTATATTATTAACAATCTTCGAAGATATCATATATAAATATTGCTTTACTAGGTTTCTAACACAAATCAATCGAACGTTTTTCATAAAATATGAACATGAGATCATACTTTTCTGACTTTTTAAGTACTTCATGCATTACAATTTTTCGTTCCAGTACTTCACTTCCGGTACCCAGATCGCTCAAGAGGATGCAGTCCATGCCAGTTTCACGCACGTCTGATCCGCGGAGAAGACCGGCGCCAATATCCGCCAGTCTTCGACCAAAATACCCAATAACGGCACAGATCTTTATCAACTATAAAATCGCATTACAAAGAACAAAGGTTACTTGACATTAAACTCATAAATAAATCTGTGCTTACAATATAATATTGTGTAATAATATAAAGTCATAATAACAATTACAATACCAACTTAATACGCTTACAAAAAGAAAATTTATGCGATTGACATTTACATATCAATAATGTGGCAAAATTCAATCGCATAATACCTATTTACAAAGTTTACGAAAAACATGAGGCATTCTGTCGGCATTTCGATTAATCGAATAGAATGAAAATGTATGAAATCGACCGTGACTTTTTTAGGAAAAGAATTGCATTTCCCGCGAATTGCAGTTTTAAGAATAAAAGTAATATACAGCATAGCATAATGAAGCATTGAGTAAAAAGCTTGCTTTCTCAGCTACCTGTTAGATTTGTTATTTACAGAAGATATGTAATTTTTTAGAGATTATTAGATAATATTACTTGGAGTCGATATAAGTATACATTCGACTTTATTATATTGTATATTTCAAACATGACAGTCGACAACAATCACAATACGCTTACATAATATTATTTAATATAATTAATCAGAAGAAAATAAGGAAAGAAATGTTAAGAAAACCCATCGTATATTGATAGTCTTCCGAAGTTATCGCTGACACCAAAGTTCTATAAATATTTATAGAACAATGTTCAATTTAAGCAATTCTTAGCAACATAAATACCTCCATATTAAATTATATTCAATGTGCCTACAGTTGCGGAATGAAAGGGTTCGTCAATTTACAAAGTTTAAAAAAAAAATGCTTAATTGTAATTTGGGTCGTACTAGTAGCATTCTTGTTAACTCTTCGAGCTAAGTTAAACGCTTATGTCACGAGTGGGTTCACGTCGGTAGTGTAATCGTTTTCATTATTTTATAATGCCGAAACCAAGCTGATATCTTTCAAGTTATGAAGAAAGGCAGCCATAGTTCCGACTGTCAAACAGTGCATCGGAACGAACGAACTATCATGTGGTACTAGTGTAACCTACGATTTTGATTAATACTTATAGAAAATGACATTTTCTATAAGTATTAATCAAAATCGTAACGTCATTACGTTAGAGGTATACTTAGTTCAAAAAGAAGAGTAACATTTATATCATGTAGGTACTCATGTAAACAAAACTAGTTTTTAAGGTGACGAACCTTTTTATTTTGTGACTATAGTTAGGTAGTAAATAATTTATAATCACAAATATAGAAATAGGTTTTTTATTCATGGATGTTCATTAATGAGATTGTAATAGTCGATAGTAAGAGGAATTATGTTGATGTTGCGAAATTTAGAAGAACAAAATCCCAAGTGCCGTTGGCTCTGAAAGTTTCATTGGCATCAGTTGAAACTTACGACATTGGTCTTCCAAGGAAAAATAGAACATGTTATCTTAGGATCTGATATCTAAACTAAGGTTCTTTTTCTTCTTCACGGAGGTACCTACCTACTTGATCAAACGAAAGTGTGAAAACGAACTAAATACGTCCAAATACTTGATCTGTGCCCTTCTAATATCTACGTTTCTATTTGGATTCTGTAAATAAATATCTAAGTATAATTGTCATAAATTCTCTCTTTATTTGGGGGAGTAATACTGCACCATTTTGGTATTTACTTAAATAATAGTAGGTACCTACCAAAAAGTTGTGAAATTGTGTTCGTGCCGAAATCAAGGAATTAAATCTACATGCGTAGGTACTATAGTTTAATGACAAAGTAATTTGGTACAAGCATTTTGCAAGAAGTTATAGTTGTATTAAAAATATGAATCACAGCTAAAGAGCTTGTTAATTATGTATTTACTATTTTACCCAGTGTAAGGTAACAGTAACACCAGAGAATTATAATAATAATAGCAATTATAATATAATATAATAGCAATGTGCAAAAACCGCAGGCACCATAGCATGCTACTTTGAAAAATATTTTCGATTAATTATGTTTTTAAGCATACATTTTATTCAATTCACATTTTATCAAACAGTACACATTATAATGAATTGAATTAAAGACTTAAATAACAAAAAATATTCCTACTCTATGTATGTTATGCAATTTACGGCAAATACGAAGTACTTATATTAATATTATTTAGTAAATAATATAATTTTTATTAAATAATATAAGAGTAAGTAGTTAGCAGACACATGTTGACCATTTATAAGTCAAGTTCAAAATTAGGTGATCATATACATAACATACGAACAGTTAGTATACCTAGATATTATACGAGTAGTACAGACCTGTAGCGTTGTAAAAAATATATTAAATCGGAGGTGGTTAACATCATCATAAACAATTTGACAAGTTTGAAAATGATAAGTGACAAAAGTATGTACCTATTTAATCGTTTTGTTATAAATTACGTCCCTGGGAATAAAGAAATACAAGAAATATATTGGCAAGTTCAATCCATCAAGGAAAAACGGTTTGTATACTTCCAGGGTACCTATAATACGATAGCCACTTCCTTTGCTCTTCATTATAAATTCCTTCGTATTATAAACAATTATATGCTACCAAAGCACTGCCCAGCAATAAAAAAACTTACTAAATTATGAAATAAGGTACACTTATAACCTCATAAGAGTAGAATGATATTTTGCTAATGCAGTTCTATAAATTTAAGTAGATATTAAAAATAAGTGTAAGTACTAAATTTCATAAACGTCATAATGTCGTGACCAACCCTTGTAAATTGAAAGGTTCGTCCACGTATATTTAGTACCCATTTTGTACCTGTCCTGAAATTTTTGTACCTCACACGGTATTTACGGAATTTCACGATACTGGTTCCGCCATTTAATGCGTCATAATACGAGACAATGCCTGTACTCCAAAACTACAACGAATTACATCATTCTCATCAAACGCGAGGCAAGCCCTCGACATCCCATAGTCGTGACTATAGGGCAAAGAAAGGCCAGTGCGGTTTTTAGTAGTTCGGTACAAGTCCAGGTATGTCGGACTACTGGGTATGGGGTACTGCCTCCCCAGGCAGCGGACGATCCAAGAGGGTTTTCGGTACTATGAAAAAAAAAAAATTTTTCTGCACCTCAAATAAATATAGCTAATGGTTTGTTGGACTTGTTTGTTGTCTTTATATATTAATGAGTTATACAAAAAGAATATCTGTGACATTTCATTTTGATTGAGCAGCTTTAAATAATAGATGTTCAATGTCATGAAGGAATTATATGATACGGATTTAATAAAGTTAAATGCGAAATTGCTAATAATAGTGACTCCGTATCAAAGAAGATATTATAAAGTATATTTATTATCTTAGTGATGCTAGTAGTAAATAAGTCAAGCTCGACTTCCCGACGCTCCATGTTAGACGAACGACATGCCCTGATAAGGTAGGAGTTTTGATAATACTCCAAACATTTTTAGAAAAAACACGACATTTACCTAGCATTTTAAAACTGAAATGGCAGCGAGGGGGTTGACTGTGAATATTCGTTGTTGTAATAAAAATGATCGGAATGTGATATTCTTTTTCTTGTATTTTGTTTCTGGTCGGACTTTCATTTTTCATTTTTGGGCACAAAATGTTCGAGGCTTGAATGATCTCCTTTCATTGCGCAATTTATAAATAAGTTCGTATTATTGACAAGTACTTTAATAAATCGGAAAAACTCATCATCCTTATTATCTATTTTATTAGATACTGACCTTGTATTTCTTAACAGCATACACAATGGCTGCTGTTTGAGATACCGAGAAAAATAATTCGTAGTCAATGCGATTTTGTTGTTAAATTAAGAAGAAATCTTTTATACTTTTAAAATATTTTTTTACATTGGAAGATGTTGGAGTATCTATTTGATTATCATAAATATTCATCATACAATTTGACACAGCAAAAGCTGGCTGGTATATTTATAGTAGTAAAGTCGCGATTAATGATGGCAGGTAATACAAATTTTCCGTATTTTTTAAATTTTCTTCTTCTATTTCACTTATAAGGTTTTCTGTACTGATATAATCAATCAACTATTTTACTCTAATACCACTTTAATTTTCATGATTTCTGGTTTTTCTTTTGCTAATTCAGTGTTAATATTCTGAAATACGAATGTTCTATTATAATCGCTGCTGTCATTGTTTTAATTTATTACTACAAATCTAGTAGTAGTAATGTAATTAGTATCTATCCTATTTTTTTTTAAATACACAATTTTTTCAATCTAATTCCTACTTGCTTACTTCTCAAAACATTACCATGAACAATATATTTTGATAAGCATAATTTTACCATGTTTTTCACGGTTTATTTGATTACTTCGTAATCGTTGCGTTCCTTAATTTATTTCAAGCAAAAAAAACTTTAAAGGTACATGGGTCTCTATTTTAGAAACAACTCAAATTGTATAATATCGTATATCGTATTGTAAAATATATTATACGCGGATGAGTCGTCACACCGATTCATTTGGTGGCGTATTTTTTTCAGACCACGGTTTAAGCCATTTTGCAGTTATCAATATAATTCCGACCGAGGCATCTATTTTAAACGATATTTGCAGCGCGCGTTCAGTCAATTGCGCCAACTGTCACAGGCTGTCAAACGCCATAAGGTTATAAAAGGAGAAAAAATTAAAAAAGGTTGTATTAAGGTTAGAAAAGTTCTATAGCCGTTAAGTTTTCTTAAATTGTATATTGTTCCACGCAACTTTCTTAGTTTCTTCTTTCATAAGAACCTTACAATAACAAAAAAAGAATTAGCGAAATTGGTCCAGCCGTTCACGCGTGATGCCGTGACCAAGGGAAATAGGGATTCATTTTTATATATAGATTAAACTATAATATTTCACAGAATATGCTGAAGCTGCCATGTTTATCTATAGGGCGCTACGAAAGACGGAGATTGTAGAGTAGGTACACACATATAAAACTATAATAAACCATGCAGTTGATATATCCTAACAGAAACAATCTTGATAGATAATATTAAACCATGTAATAAAAAGAATAACGCTTTGTCAAATATATATATATATTTTTAATTTAACTATAATGTAACTGCAACTTTTTTCCTGAATAGTACGTGTATTTTTGCTCGTAAAATTTTTCGGGCGTAGAAAATGTCACAAATGAAAAAGTAATAAAAAAACTACCAAGATCACCGTCACCCGCTGTTGATTTTTGGAGTTACTAAATACTGGTTTGATCAGAATGATGTAATTCTCTTTGTAATTTTGGAGTACAGGCATGGTCTCATCATTATGACGCATCATAATGACGGGAACAGTGTTATCATGAAAAATATCAGCACAGGTACAAAATAATATTAAATGAGTACAAATCTATGTGGTAGAATCTGTCAATTATAAGAGTTGGTCCCGCCATTATGACGTTTATCTAAATTTCTTTTTTCTTGCATTTTCCACGCTAAGTTTATAAAGTTATTATAGTGAAGGAAAAATTCGACTGCGGGTAGGATTCGAATCTGCGTCTTCTGGTTTGATATTCAGAATGTAAGGCAAATTTCCACGTGGTGGTTTAGCTGTCATAGTGTCTGGTGTATGCAGAAGTCGCAGGTTCGAATCCTGCTCGCAGTCGAATTTTTCCTTCACTAAAATAGTTATATCTAAATTTCTAGTCTTTTCTAGTCTAGTAAGTCAGTAGTAATATTTGACATTTAGATATTCACGGTTTTCCAAAATAATAAATGTATCTCTAGAAACATATCTTTTAGGAATAGTTTCGTCCACTACGTCTGTAGGTTTTAATTTTCTTGCAACCGATTGCCTATTCAAGCAATAAGTTTATTCAAAGTAATAAAATTATGTAGGTAATTACATATACTAACTAATAAGAAGTCCCTACTATTATATGGGTTTTACGTCATTGAAAATGCTGGATTGATAAGAAATTGCGACCTTATGATAGAAATTGTATCTGTTATTACATTGTCTATGGACATATAAACTTTAATTATTCTGCTCATGAAACGTACTTATCAATACGTATATACAATAGGTATTGTTTGCTCATAATGTCAGTTTCATAATCAGTGTTGGACTCTAAATTTGGAATAACGCTTGCTCATTTTCTGATGTTACAATATTACAAAAAACGTTGAATGAAGGAAAAACGTGAATTCATTAAATATTCCTGTCGTCGTCTGTAGTCATGCGACAGACGGTCGCTTGTAGTTTGTAGTTGTTTGATTGGATTTGCACTTTGAGGGGCGCATTCATCTCAATTCAATCTGTTCTTTCAATAAATTGGTAGCGTTTGTCGAAAATTAGTTGCCAATAAAACATGCCACTCAGAGCTGCACTGGTACGGATGTCTTGTAGACACCGGTCCAATGCCTCTACCGCGCATTTTTGCGACATGGTGCATTCATCACAAAAATCTTACTTGTATTGCAAAAGAGCATCGGAGTAATTTTTACTTTCATAAATAACATCGAATGTTTCATATTTTTGCCCCTTTTGTGGGAGACTCGTACGGAAAACGGTACTGCTGTTATAACTGCTGTATAAATTTGAGCGTTGTGTCCATAGTTCTGTAGATAAATTCAAAGTATAGTATTGAGTATTTTTTATAAACACAAAAGTTCCTAAGGCGTGTTGCAGGTTTACCATCGAAATTTGCTCCGTAAAAATTTCCGTTTTCATTTCCATTTCATACATATTTCCAGTTTCACATTACCAATACATTTCCCAATACCTGTTCAAAATCCAATTTCCATCTTCTTAAAACGTCACTGGGAGATACAATTTTGTCTTCTATGCTGGAGATTGCGATCTCTGTAATTGACTACTCTGTGATATTGGATCTCCATAAACACATACAAGTCACAAGTCCTGAGGTTAGTGTAAGGATCACCACAATGATCCGCATCGCTGTAATAGACTAGTTCATGTACTCGAGTACCATTCAGAAAGGTACAGAAATATTTTTTTCACTTTTGTGATATCTCTTTTTGTGGGAGCTTAAACTATGTATATATGTCGGTGTAGCGATAGTCTTACAATTGAGCATAAATCATTGTTCTAGTACCTTCTTGGTGTAGGCACCTAGATGTATTTTGATACAATCTTCCTCTTTTTTAATTAAAATACTAAAGAAGTCATAGGATTTTTTGATATTTTGGGCCTTTTATTTTAAATCCCTTCTTTAAATTTTCGAGAAAAACATCAATTAGTCCCTGTGACATGTCAGCAATCATGCCTTTGTTAACATAAAGGGCTTGAACCAGTCTACCTACTCCATTTTTCATAGAAAATATAATAAGGATCTTCTCCAGGTTTGTTACTTTGTTGTAGAAGAAATTATTTGATGTAATTGTTCCACAACACAACGGTGCTTGTTTAAGTCCATATAAACCGCGTTTTTTGCATACTTTGCTAGTTCCACTATTATTCTTCTGGCCGTTTGGCGTAAATTTCTTCATTTAAACGTGCTTAAAGACGTATGGTAGATACATAAAATTGCACAAGAATTATATCTCGAGCAGCAATACTTAGTAGCGTCCTGATTATTTTATTTCATCATGAACATGAATCATTGCCTAGGAGTTTCTATCCTATTAGTTTATTCCAAGCCTCGCATGTTGTTCTAGTGTATAAGGCATAGTGAAACGCTGTTTTATACCATTCTGTCGACTTGTATTGCATACCTGCTCATTATTGAATTGTCAGGGTACACTATAGCGGTTTTTTTCTCAGCTACAAACTGATTGAGTATGCTGTGAATTGAAATTTGGAATTTGAGTGCGTAAAAGGTCCACTAACAACATAGTGTAAAAGATCTTGAGGCTTCGTCGCTTCAACTAGTGCGCTTTACCGTTGATGTGTACAACCTTCACATAATTCTGTTTTATAGTCCAATTATAAGTCAAATTCCTTTTTTGTATATTTTTTATTTTGATGTCATAAACGTTCATAATACAATTGCAACTATTGTGAATTTGTGACAATATTCACTTCTTGCTTTGGTGCTTTAATATTAAGTATAGAAAGTCCACCGAGTCTTATTCGCTGCCTGTTCACTATTTCATTACCTTAGCTTTCGGGCTTTTTAATATTAAGTATAGAAAGTCCACCGAGTCTTATTCGCTGCCTGTTCACTATTTCATTACCTTAGCTTTCGGGCTTCATTCTGTGCGGGATTTTACTAATAATATTATTAGAATTATTCTATAGTTTGAGCACCAAGAACTAAAATTGAATTTCTTTGTTATGCTGAAATATACCATACATCTTTTGATAGGACCGGTTCGACTCGTCTGTTTATATTATTATCGAGACATATACTTGCTTTGTCAATAGCATTGATTGGAAATTGTACAAAAAAAAAGCTATTCCCGACGAATTACTAAATCTGTCATTTTTATAAGTTCGAACACTAAACTGAGTATAAAGGGAAATGAATAAGTTTCATAATAAGTGGAAGGAAAAGATTCTTTCCGCTTATTTATTGTTATGAAGATTCCATGACATTCTGTCAGAAGCAAGGTCAGAAGTGATGAATTACATATTTGCAGGCGACAAATTTGCATGAGTACGGTTCATGAGAAATTCTTATTTGGAGTGTAGGTAGGCTTTGACAAAGTCTAAACTAATAAATCTAAGTAGTACAAGTAAGGTAGTACATATAAAGAAAAAAAACTATTATGTGTGCTTTGATTGTATTACGTAATTGTATTGCATCCCGTTTCTTCTCCATCTGTATATTTCACATTAGTAATCAGATTAGTGGACGAAGCACTATGTTAAACTTTAGCATTTCTAGCTTGATATAAACTTGTATTAATATCGTTAATATAATAAATTATCATATTGTGAGTGGATATAACGTGGTCTTATTTTTTTAAAACTTAGTTCCCTTTTTAACATAGTTTTATTAAACTGGTAGTCCTTTTTTATGACGGTTTAAATTGGTGTGTGTACTGTCTAACCTCATATACATTCGATGAGTCGACATATTCAGAGTATCCATAACATTGTCTACAGTGAGCTACTTGACAACATCACCATCCACTTTGAGACTTCCACATGACTTCTTATCGACTAGTACGTTTAACTATAATTTGTTTATTATAACCGTACCGCTGAATTGACTCGATTTACGTCGTCTGCGGGGTACAGGGGCACGGAGGTAGGACGAGAACGTAAAGAAAAGAAAAAGTAAGTATACGAATATTTTAGAAAAAAAACTGTATCCAAATTTTGCTGAATATCGACAAGATATAACTTTAAATAAAACCATAGCAAAAGTTACTGGAGTATGGGAAAAGTCGGTATCTATAATTGTACAAGGAAAATTATTAAAAAAAAAACAACGAAAGATTTAAATCACCGAGAAAACCAAAATAAAATCGTCTACTTCCACTCTTTTTTTGCGAATCTGCCGAAAAAGAGTTGTAGTAGATGATTTCATTAAAGGTGTGAGAAGAAAAGTCACTCAGTTTTATAAAAATCTGAAAAAAGTAAAGAAAACAATCTCTAAAAATGTTTTCGCATATTAAATGTTTAAGGAATGAGATCTATTTTTCAATTTTTTACTACTTATTTCTGTGTCGGTATTATGGATGAGGAATAGGTCCTAACTCTGGTTAAGACCGGACACACATAAAACATGCAACTTCAGAAAAACACTCCCGCTATCTATATCTCTTAACAGAGAAACACTGATACCTAATAGTTTCAAGTACACCGATAGATGTCTCTTCTTTCAACTGTCATGTAATTAATAAACTCTGACGATTAAGTACTGGATTTTATTTCGGTATTAATCGCATTATTTATATTTATAGTATTTATTCTACAAAACATTTTTAATATATTTCGTTAAAATTATCACATTATTTTATTTCATCTAGCACCTACCACCATGTAACCTGTCGTTAAACCTTTTTGTGTTTTTTAATTGGCAGCATTAGACAATAATGGTCGCTGCAACTTGCGTTGACGCAGTTTGTGTCTCGTGTCAATTTTTTGATAAATTAATTGTATTTTTAGTGTTTTGTCTACATCAGAGTTCGAAGTTGAGATCTCTCCTCAGTTCTGATATTAAATGACTACCTGGAAATGAATATTGGTATTATAATATTGTTAAACGTAATAAATAAGTTAGAAGTATACAATCTACATACAGAACGTTAGTTTTTGTTAATAGTTAAAATCGCGATGCTTCGATTTGACGCAAGAGGCACTCTTCTTACAATTAAAATAATATACTCTTTGGGTTAAGACCTAATACTAATGACGTACTGCATTGATGCACACCTTATAGGCTTATGCAATCTCTCCCAGTGACATCTGTGTTATTAACTAGAAAGTAATTTCAATGTAGGGGTAACTCATCCTGCTAAATTCAATATTTTTACGACAGATGTCTCCACGCGAAGCCCTGTCTAAAAGTGAAATCAGTATTCACTATGGAGCTGGATTAAGAAAATACTGTCGCACATTTATCAATGGACTACAGCCGGTTTCAATTGGCTCAACGACTTAACGATAGGAATACCTACGTCATATTTTCTATGTAAGTTATGATATTATTGAGTAAAGTCGCTGATTTTTGGACAGAAGATCAATAATGTGTATTTAAGGCTTAGTTTAAAAAATTTAAAAATGTGGACTGGTACTTTCTTTTTAAATTAGGTATTTGAAAAAAATGTTGGTTGTTTAGGAATTGTTATCTTTTGATTATTAATTTATTAGACGGATTAGATATTTGGAACATAGATAAACTAAAAACTTAATAAGGTTTTTTCAATAAATTATATTTAAGTGACAGGAAATAATTTTAATGTCTTGGTATTTTATTTTATTTTAACGGACTGCAAAAAGACCAGAAAATTAGATATTTATTGAGCTTTCCGAATGATTTGAATTTTCTTTCATAGTCTGAATTACATACATATTAAATTGAAGTTCAGAAGCTGGTCGCTACTTGACTATAATAATTTTATAGTCAAGTATTATTAATTAATAGTATTCTTATTGAGCAGCATTATTAATAATATACTCTATCGTCATATAAAAGATTAAAAAAATGAGTACAATACAGTACAAATATCTCCAAGCTGAACATACAGGATATTATTTTAAATAAATCATTGGATGCTGGATTATCAAACACGTCACGGCAACCAGCTCTAAAGATTGCTTTCCCATCCCCATTCTATTGCATTAAAACTTGATAATATATTTTTTTATTCTTGATAGGCTTGCGCTTGACCGCCCATTCGCCTGATGTTAAGCGATACTGCGATCTACGATAGAGCGCGCTTGCCTAGAAGAAACCGATTCACTTGTGATTTAAAGACACCCAAGATTTTGACATCTATCGGGAAAGACCCATTTTGTACTAATATACATGCAGTGAATATTATTTATCTGCAAAAGCAATCGCTGGTGGAGTAGCCAGATCTACGGTAGGTAGTCTTCGATGTTGACTGGGCATTTTTTTCGTGTTTAAGGCTGTAAATATCCGCTGTTTCACTTCCGCAATTGTTCAAAAAGCATTTTTTGTTTCTGCTTTTGTGTTATTTAGTGCTGTATATGGGTCATCAAACGCACTGACTATCTGTTTCAGATCTTCCCTGGACGACAAAACTTTTTTTCTTGCTTAAAAATAGCCGACGTCCTGTCACATCCAGTAAAATTATAAACAAATGCGGTAATCTAAGAGTCTCCTTAAAATTTACAGTTGTGTACAATTTTAAAACACAAATACACGTAATTTGTCTTCTTACCAGCAATCAGCGACTTTAATAATACTTATAAACAGTTAAAATCGTATTGCTACTGAGCTACTATGAATGCAGCCAAATACATATTTACCCAATGTTTAAACAATCCAAATTCTTGACTGATTTGATTTTCAGTCCAATGCAAATGAGGGATATTGAGAAATTAAGATTAAGTATATTAGTCACTGGAGGACCTGGTATTTATTGGATTCTAATATAGTAAACAGTTAATGTTTCTATCAATATACGAAATATATTGTTACTGAGTGTTGCATACATTACAATAAATAATACACAGAAAAATGAAGTTGCTGATACAAAAGACCCTGTCACCACTGTCAGAAAATTTCTTATAGTTATGAGACGACATATATAAATAGATAAACTTTCTGGTTTCTGACACTTACGCAAATATTAGATATTGAAATAAAACTACTTTTTACGGATTTTATCGCGTTGTATTGATATTATTTAATTCCCATCGTTTCGGATCCTTTACAGCATCCATGGTGACAGGTAGACTAAGTTGTTGGACCTTACATTTTTGTTAATTACTGGCGATCCGATTCACGCAGAACGAGCTCGGCGTTTGTGTATGTGAGAAAAATGTGTTTGTAAACGCACCCACGCTACAGGAAAAAATAGGTACTAAGTAAAATTATCACAAAGTTTTGACCATGCACTAGGAAAGTTGGCAAGTCACTTTTGAAGGCCTTGATCAATTTGATTCCGTCGGGCAATGTGGATGAATCAGTCAGCGATATATTTTACGAGCCTAATCTATGAGTCTTGCGCATACTGTAATTCGTCTAAAATGGATACTGCTACGTTTTTATAACAATCTTTATTCAATAAAGTCCCTCCCCTCTCCTTGACGTGAGGTTGCAGTACACGCCCTAATAATTTCTTGACAGTTATGAAAGTAAAGTCATTCATAAGATTGATGTAGAGAAAGCTTCCAATTCCGTGAATAGACAAATGACCAATCCAAAATTTTATGAAATAGAAAAACAATGATCTGATTCCGATTCTTACAATCAATTTTCGACACTATAGCGAGGCTATATCTACATAAAAAATACGACACGAGCATAGCAGCTGAGTGCTAGTGGAAAAACAAAGAAGTAATATAGAGGTGATACAATACTCCCTAACCTATTTATACCTTGTAAGCTTCCCAAGTGGTCAAATAAGTAAAAAGGCACGAACTTACTTGAACTAGGTGAAGAGCGTGCAAACCTGGTTGACGTATAAAAACGCGATGTCATGCGAAGTACGGGAAAAATGCAATTGTAAAGAGATTTGCGCCAAGCACCGCTCGCATTCGCTATGCCTGTGATCCATCTAATAAGAATATAGGCTAAGTTCAAATCGAATTCCGTTCGCAAAACTATGTGATATAAAAACGAGATAAAAATGTAAGGTTAAAGTTTTTGTGTAATCTTTTACCACAAATTTTATTTAATATGAAGTATTAAGATAACTCAATCAACTATTGCTGTGATTTTCATTTCCCCTGTTGAGGATAATAAGTATAATTCTACTACTTAATACCTTACTAGATAGATAAAATATCTAGGTAGGTAGGCCCTCTTTACAAAGTATAGTGCTTCTAAACAGAGGTACTAAGCGTGAGGTTCTGAGGTTAGTTTCCAGGTCTGGTTTCAAGCCAGGTTTTTTTATAAAATTCTCTTCTCAAATTCAAAAGCAGCTCGCCCCTCTCATCCACAAAGAAGAACCGTGCCCAGCGGTGGGACAATAATAATGTAATGGGTTAATAGTGTTAATGATAAGAACTCGCCTTTTTATTATTTATGAGGCCAAAAAGACCGTGGTATAGTATAAATGTAGGTATACATACTCATATCCCTTAGAGTAACAAACAAAATATTTTAAATAAACTATAGTGGCCAGGGTGAATTATATTGTTTTAGATTCTCGATATTTTTAACTATGTTACAGTAAAAACTGTGTCAGTATGAATATCGATTGTTATTGATATAGAATCACAAATAATGCTTTTTTCACTTTCATTTTATTTGGTTTACTGTATATGTTTAGAAAAAGGATTGAAAGGTGAATGAGTTTTGGTATATGATGCAGGCAAAGGAAATGATGCAATATAGTAAAGGCACGAAGAACGTTTACATGAAAATAAAAAAAGGAAAAAAGTCTAAATATCCCTTTACGTTTCATATAAGGAGAACATTTTAATCCAAGCGTCGTAGTGTTGGGAGACATATGGTCCTAACCACCCAGTTTGTATTATCATCTGCTCGTCAAAACGAATCGTATGAGCCCAAACACGAGGTAGACGCCGTAAACTATTGATTAGTTCTTCTGGCGGGGTGTACGAGTATAGACTACAGGATTTTGTAATATCATTGACAAGTGGCAGGATTTCAAATTTCGAATCAGAACTGTGGAAGTTATTTATATCTCTTCATCAATAAAAGAGGTGATGATGATCAAACGACTGAGCACATTTTCTTGAAATATATTTATGAACACTCTCGATTAACATACCTTTCAATATTTTTGTTTTATCAAAATCGGTTCACTCGATCAAGCTCTACGATGCAACAGACAGACATACAGATATACACAAACGCACGGACACATAGATACACACTACATAATTATAACATCCCTCTTTTTCGTCGGGGGTTAATAAACTGATTTAGGAACTCTTATTCTAAGAGGAGACCAGTACACAGTACTGGGACAGTAAGTAGGTAAATGATAAATAAGGTGCATAATAATATCATAATATTTCACTAAACAGTCATAAAAATCGTCTTCTTCATATAATCGTACTGAAACTAAATCAGTGCCCACAATTATCTAATGAAATTGTACATGTGGAAAAGCATGTAACAATTGCAAGTATTTATGGAGTCGTCTCGCATTCAGCTCGTGAAATTTGTTGAATATAACATTCTGTAATATGCGGGAGACAGATAACCGCAATGGCAATATACTTCACCCTTTTCATACAATTTGCATTGCTATCATACCAGGCATAGTGACTCTTTTAGGGCTGACACTTTAGTTGAAGTTTAGTTTCCAGAAGTCATAGCTGAAGTTCTGATAGATGGTAAAAGTGCGCGATCACGTGACTATGTAGGTTGTACTAATAAATACATCGTCTACAATTTACTGTTCCACTACTGGACATGGATCTCGCGTTGGGTTAGACTATATTTCATAACTCTGAAATCCACATAACTCGCCGAAAAGTAACTAAAGTATCTCTCAGGCATGTAGATTTCCTCACAACTGTTTTCAAAACTACACCGTGGATGCCAGCAATTCGTTCTTTTTAAAAAAAACCTCCTGTTCTTGGGTGCTCTTATGTCTCCCGGACAAATACTTGTAGGTCAAAGAAATATTTGTTCCCACAACCCGTGGTGCAGAAGCCGATCGCTCAGCGGCTACGCCAAACGTAATAAAATAAAAAAATATTTATTACGTCTCAAACATATGGTATCTTACAAAAATTGAGGCAGCCCCGGTAAGGTGTGTATGTGTGTTTTTTTTTATTTTTAGCCAACTCTGACCAGGATGACTTCAATTTCCTCATAAGTAAGTGTTGTAAGCCCCTCAGTTATACTTTTTTTTATTTTCGTGAAGGACTGGGATATATTTAACTTTTTACTTATTTTGTTATAGATATAAGCAGATGTATAGCATGTTATCGCCTGGGTTATAGGGGAAATTTCAACAACATTGGAAATTGAAACATATAGGTAGTATATTTTTTGAATGTAAGTCGCTGATTTTTTATAGATTATCGGTAGACTGTCTATACTGTTACGGTTACGGTATTTTTGTGGCTCCCCCATCCGCAGATTGGGATGCAATAGGTGATAAATGATTGTACCAGGGTGACATAGATATTTTTAAGGAGTTTTGGAAACATTAGATGTCGAAGAGTTTTAAAAATCCAGATTAATTTTCTGTTTTTTTTTTTATTTGTGATAGGCTTACGCTTGTCCGCCAGTTCGCCTGATGCTAAGCGATACTGCGATCTACGATGGAGCGCTCTTGCCTAGAAGTAACCGATTCACTCGTGATTTGAAGACACCCAGATTATATCTATCGAGGAAGACCCACTCGGGAAGCACATTCCACATTTCAGCAGTACGCATGATAAAAGTCGATTTAAAGCGTTTCGTTTGGGTTTTCGGAATGTCCACCATGAATCGATGTCGCTTTTTCGTGCTTCTGGTTGTCTCATAATTATTTCGTTGTGTGAATGCCAGAATGCCTTTGGCCTAACACTATGCCTAAATATTTTGTTGAGTGAACCTTTTGCATAGTTTTCCACTTACAGAAGTCGTGGTTGGCGCACTCATGGATTCAGATCCATAGTTAGCTCTCGGCTTTGATCGTATGTTTGGTGTAAAACAAATATAGTTGATCTTTAGAAAGTTGAGAGTAAGGAAATTTACCCTTAGCCATCCACTTATAGCGACTAATCGAATTTCTGCAGTGATTTTCACGGTTTCCCAAGTATCACCTGAGTAAAGAACAGCCGTGTCGTCCGCATAGGAGAAAATCCGCCCGACACTGCTGCGCAGGTTACATAGGACATTTATGTAAACCAGGAACAGTGTCGGGACTAAAACGCTGCCCTGTGGGACGCCAAAAGCGGTTCTTCCCTCGTCGCTATACGAATCTCCGTTTTTTACTTGTTGTTTCCTACCAGTTTAATAGCTTTCAAAAAGGGAGAGAGCTATCAATCTTATACCTATAGCCTCGAGTTTCTGCACAAGGATAGGGACAGAAACGATGTCAAAAGCTTTTTTAAGGCCCAAGAATATTGTTAGGCATTTTAAACCCTTTATCAACTTAGAAACTATATCTGATGTCAATGCTGTAACAGCATCTATAGTTGAAAGACCGTACGTCGATACGATCGAGTGAGTTTAGGGGTTTTAACTTAGAACATAATGCATTTTAAACCCTTTATCAACTTAGAAACTATATCTGATGTCAATGCTGTAACAGCATCTATAGTTGAAAGACCGTACGTCGATACGATCGAGTGAGTTTAGGGGTTTTAACTTAGAACATAATTATTACTATACGAATAATTATGTTCTAAGTAAAACCCCTAAAGTCAAAAATAACAACTTTGTCTGACTTTTTAAAAGAACGATGTATAAGTAAACTTACAAAGCGTTCTTTTAAAAAGTTAAACTTACTAACATAATTATGGCTTTATTATTCAGCCGGGTAATGAATCGAAAAGCGATCAACTTAGAGCAATTTAAATGAGCACATAAATTAAAGAACCTGCGCCAGTCTTATCCCATTTTGGCTTTAATCAAGTAGATTTATAAGATACATAACTTTTTAGTCTTTTCCGAAAATGTTGATCATCTTAGATCTATTGACTTTGAATAATGATATGCATGACCGCAAGTCATACAGAATATAAAATATCGATCAAAGTCTTTGTAAGATCCTTGGATCTTATACTTAATCATTACTTACCATAAAAATATTTAGTAAAATATGGCCAGTAAATATAGTATGTTCAAAATAATCAAAGTTAGCATATAACATAAAGATTATTATTTTTATAAAATTGTTTAACTTTTACCTCTATACAGCAACTCAACAACGTTAAGGGCAGCGGGCCCATTATTATTTAAAAAGTAAAAGTATATTAGCCGTATCTTTTCACCTCAATTTACTTTGAAGCTCAACTTCTGACAGATTTATGACATAATAAGGCTTTGGTTTTAAGAAAAACAATAACATTTATAAGAAAATGGATGAAAACTCCATTATGCACTTTGAACCCAGTGAACCAATTTTTTTATATACTAATTTCTGCTGCTATTTCATTATTCACTTAGTGAAACGTATTTTTACAGGCGCGGTTTCCAAGAATGGTTTATACAAGTACACTTTCATTTTCTAGGAAGTCTGTTTTACAATTACTTACTGGTGCTACACGTAATAATTTGTGCGCAATAAAAACATTGGGTAAACAGAAAATGTCTAGGAACTATGAGGCCGAAAATACCCTCCGCTTAATATAAAATGAAATTGTCTCATGTCAGTCACATGTGTAATCGGCAATAACCCCTTTCTAGATGTTGATAAAACAAGCTAATTAATAATAATATGTTAATTTTTGCCCAGTCATAGTCGCGTCGAATTGCAAAATTGTGATAGGTACGAATTCGCAACACAAAAAACTGCGACATCAATTGCGGACATGTGATTTTGTGCCGTAAGACGTTGCACTACCACATTCCGGATAACCGTCCCTTAGGAGACCATTCTTCTCGAAACATGAGATAAATAAATAACAATTACAGTTGTTTGAAAAATATTCCAGTTAAAAAATTTCAAGTGAGACTATCAAAAAATTTTATTCATTTATTTTATTAATTCGTTTATAATAGTGTATAGGCCGTATATAGCAGGCAGTCATAAGTTTAATCCTTAAGCATTTTTTACTAGACAACTTTATGATCTTTTTGGATTAGATGATGCAGAGACAGATCAAAATTGATGCACTAATGAAATAAGAGTGATAGTAAGAGGAAGACTTAGATACGTGCAAATTTTTCAATTAAATGTATTAAAAGAAATGTATTGGTATACCAACTAAATAAATACAATAGTACAATTTACAATTGGCAGTCGTGATCATGAGCGCATTTAAATTACAGGTAAACACAGCAGTCTCATACTAGCAGGTATACTAGCTGAACCCGGGCATGCGTTGCAATGCCCTTTTTTTTCGTCATGAACCTTCCCAGGCATGCACACCACAACTCACCAAAGTTTCATCGCAACAGGGTGAATGGTTTGGCAATGTATAGAGGACAAACAAACATACATTTATTTTTATTTATATAGATAGATTTATATAGAAGATAAATAGATTACGAGTATGTGTAAAGTACTAATGGACAATTAAATTAACAATAAATGCAGAGATAAGTAATGATAAAGTTAAGTACTCACCAAAAAATGTACGACAAGAAGTATCTAACTCAGCCTTGCAAATTTTGAGGAATGCGAGTAAAAGGGAAGGAATAAGATTAATGTTATGATGGTAATGGGATCTCAGCGTAAATCGCTCGGCCTTATCCTTGCCGATCGAATAAGTAATGTGGAGATACGCAAATTAGGAGGTGCGAATGAAATCGCTATCATGAATAGCAGGCGCTTCCTTTTAACCGACTTCAAATTAAAAAAAAGGAGGATTCTATGTTCATCTGTATTTTTTTATGTATGTTCACTGATATCTTCGTCAATTGCGGACGAATTAAAAAAATATTATCAATATTAAGTTTTTATATATCGAACTCATCTATCATTCATTCTACGAAAAATATAAAAAATATCAATTTTAATATAAAATGACCGTCATCGTCGATCCAAAATGTACTTGAAATGGTTTCGTAAGGAACTGAAAATTCGGCCAAGCTTATCTCTTGTAGTCCGTTCCGCCTTGTTGGTAGCGATCAAATATATTAGTTATTTTAGACGCTATGACCACTGACACCATGAGAGGCTTTCTCTCAACGCTAAATATTTAATATTTTGTTCTCCAGCATCAGGATTTTGTCGTGCTAAAAGACGTTGGCGATAGTATCTCCAACTATCACTATATAGTCTATCACTCACCGTCTATGTATTCGCACCAGAAATGTAAATGCAGCACAAGCAACTGCTGTGACACCAGTACACTGCCTTCCACGAGAGTCTATGCTTAATCAGTCATTGCATTGCTGAAACGAACCACGAAAAATAGATACATCGTTGCTGATGTTTACAGACCTGCTGGGTTGATTGTGTTGTACCTGTTGTACAAAAGTTTCATGAGCTAATCTGTACTTGAATATTACCATATTCGGCTATTTCAGTAATCTGAAGTATCTGTGAAATATCTTAGTCTAATATATTTGCAAAGTTTGTCTTTGCGTCTTGTGTAAATAAAACCACTTATCCTTTATACCAATTTTGGCTAAACATATTTTGTAGTCTTATATATTTTGTATCTTAATAATTTTTAGAAACGGAATCATTCTTGTAAATAGGCGTCGTTCTACATCTGACAAACTAGCTATTTTTGGTGGTATGGGATTAACGTCCATGTTGTTCCAATACGCTTGGGAAGGTACTTCATGTCACAATTTTACTTCTTTCACAATTTTACCAATTCGTGAAATGAGTTCTCGAAATGACGTTTCTAGATGGCATCTCTGCTTTGTATTTAATTTTCACTTTTTTTATATCCTGCTTTTTATTTTTGTCTAGATTGGTGTCTAAAAATTCACACGTTTCTCCATTCCGCTTGTTATTGCCTGAATGATCATCATCAGCAAACTTACCATAAAAAAAAAGCTACATACACCACATGGAGTATCAGCAAATTCGTTAATGGCAGATAGAATATTATCTTCTGCGATAAATCGGGTTGTATTGAAAGTTTTACGCATCTCCTCCACGGTCGTGGTCGATATTATGACTATAAATACTGTAGATTGCATTTCACAAGGCTCGGCTGATTGTAAGTCACTAACATATTTAACTATCGTCTCTATAGTATTAGTTACATTTGCGATTTTTTTTCTGAAATTTGTCTTATTGTGAGAGTTCCTGTCGAATTAGGATATTTGAGATTTTTGGCAAGCCGAGATCAATTGTAATTGTTGATGTATTCTTATTGATCTTCTGATCGCAAACCGCACACTTTCTCTTTTGATATAGTTGATGTTGTAAGATTTGGTTCAAGGATTGTTAGTCATTTGACAACTTCACATACATAGGTCGAAAGGCGCTATTTATAATTGTATTCACAATAATAGATAAACAATAAAATTAAACCAATATGGCGGCAAAACCTCTCGATGTAATCTGTGCACCGCTTCTTCCTTCATCTTACGATAAGCTATAGGCTCGCTAACCGCCTTGGTATTAGATGGATAGATAATATGTACCTTTATTGCTTTAGCCCTGTTGTTCAAATATTAAATAACTTCGAATGAAAGTAGCAATATAGTGAATATAAACGATTTTCAAAAGTAAGGCATTATAATTATTATCTAGGTATGTTTACGTCATAGATTGTGCAATTTATGATTTAAATCAAACGAGTAATTTACTTTTGCTGCTTTTATGTATTGTTGAAGTATAAAAAGCCTGGTAAAATTCAGCCGAAACATTGCAATACAAAATGTAGCGACTAAAAGTTATATTATATTAGCATTACTTATATTGAACTCTATCTTTACACACGCGCTGTTCAACACTTTAAAACAACGAAAGTGTTTAAAGACTAACGGCGTTGAATGGGGCATATATGCAACGCCAGCTTTGGAAGTTACACACGTTGAAATTTGAACTTTCTTCCACAAAGCCGCTTCATAACGAAAGAGGAGCTGCGAGACTGCTGTAATGCACTAAGTAGTTTTTAACTATGGACATATAAGAACTGAACATACTTCCCGCCTTTTCAGTTAGTGAAAATAAATAGAATGTCATGATAATTTATATGAGCAATTTAATTTACCGTTTTAGCGAATATTATTGATATTCTCATTGTTCCGATTTAGATCTCACGTTATTTTCGGAAAACAGGACTATCTTGGTAGGATAATAGGTATATTTAAAATAACAGAGCTATTAATGCCATCGAATAATATGTGTACGTAAAGAATGAATAACCTTTTTTAAGCTTTATAATGATATTGACGGTAAATAACAGAGTAGATATGTTTATACACGTAGAAAGTATTGTGTTCTTCTCAAATGACATTTCTAATGAATGCTTTTAAATTTAATTAAAAGTTTTAAACCACTTGTTTACATTAATTATCATTTTCTTTCGCTCATTAAAAATCCGTCTTAATCCCGTCAACGTAAAAGTTTCAAATAAAAAGTTACGCCACTAGATTTAACCCATCGACGTCATCAACTATTGTTGTATTCCTTAGAAAATAATTTGCGCGAAATATTTTTACTTAAATAAACGTTGCCCCACACTAGAATTTTCTCCTGTATCATGGGCATACAAAAATATTTGATCGGTGCGAGGATTGAACCTACAACACATGGCGCAAAATCCAATCTTTTAGACGGAATTCCTAACGTGCCGTCGAATTATTATAATATTCTCCTACCACGAGGCGGATTATAAATAAAATAAACTGAGTATATATATTTTCAAATATTAGTAAATAACCGTAAAATAGACCCGAAATCATTTGTTCAACCAAAGCTAGCCTGGCACTCATAGTCGGTGTTTCCTTCATTAATTACTTAATAATAAATACATAATAATGTTTTGTGGGATCCAACGCACAAAAATATTAAACTGGCATTCAAAAACGGATCCACCGAAAATAAATTAAAATTAATATTTAAATACTTGTACTACCAAATTGATGCAGAATGTAACCTAGTTTAGTTATCCATCCTACTGCATTCAATTATCTGCAAAACAAAGAACACTGTTTCAGAGAATAGTTCGAGGTATGCGAATCCCGCGGGGAGAATGGGGCTACACATGCATGCATAATATGCAGCGTGACTAATTGTCGGCGGCCAGAATCACAGATGCGATGCGATTGAATATAATATTCAGTCTCATTAGTATGAGCTCTTAATACTGCAATGATTATTGTACTCGTATTTGTTAAGAAGGAGGTACGTATAAGTAAAATGTCTATTATATCTTTTAATGCTTAGCCTCTTACATAACCTAAAAAAAAGAAACCCCTTGGGTAAGGACAATAATTTGCTGTGAAGACGTTACAAGGTGAGGAAAACGTGCGGGATTCACACTTGCTACGTGATGAAATAGACCATAAATATTATTTTGTACCTTTCAATTATGCCATTGAGTGAGTTCTGAAAGTACGAATCTGAGTTAAAATTCACGAGCACTTGTCACATTTTTTTATCAACGCGCCAGAAATGCATTTTCATCTCCTGAATAGCGGCATCTATCCCTATTTTATAAGGCGCAAGAAAACATTAACTTCTATGAGCATGTCACCAGCATCAGTTATCATATCCAGCGATGCCCCTAAAAATGGATACATTTCGTCGATAAAAAAACCGCATTGCTTTATTTTTAACTTTTCTGAAGTAATAAGTTGCTCCAAAGCAATTTCTTTCTGTTTCTCTTTCCGTGGCTTATAGATATCACGTGGTAAATACAAGGTGTATTTAATATACCTAACATGTTTTTACTGTATTTTCACAACTATTTGTCTTTACTGTCTCACGACGATATCAAGTATGGACTTGTAAGATTTGATTTAGGTACAGGTTAAATTATTCTTTGAATAAACCTTATGCATAGGTTTATATTGCACTCTTCGCATTTATGCGAAGCTTACCAAACCTTATATTTTGTTCTGGAGGGCTTTTTATAGCGAGTGCATATCCAGCAACCTCGATGCTGGCTATTTCAGTGTTGTCTGTGGTCAATTGGTTTGTATTGTCAAAGTCAGCGTAGTTTGCTCTTTATCAGTATATTGTCCCAAACTGGCAATATAATGTTCTTGTTTAAATACTTTTACTGTTTTATTGTTCTACATGTATGTGTAGTATTGTATTTGATGTTATCAATCTTATTATATTTAATATACTTAACTTAACTAAACAATATGTGGCACTACAAATCCATGCAGTTATGCAAAAAGCCAGCATTTCGTTGCGGTCTGTCGGTTTCCACTATAACAGTCTGAGTTTGATGTAGATAGAGTCTTGTCTTATCTATGTTTGGCTTACCTCTTCGATTCTGATACCATCACGTCGAGGAACTCGTTGTCTATGATATTGTAAAATATGTTAATGGGTTTTTTGTCAATCAAGTCAAAGGTGGGCCCAGAGATACCGGTGAAGGTCTCCCTTACACCCGTAAGTGTCCGGTCTAATTAAAATTCGTCGTCGTCATCATTGTAATTGTTTATCGAGGTGACGCTGCACAGATAATGGTGGCTGGCCTGGTCCTCTCGTCGAATTATATCAACTTCAACGGAAGAAAGAGCATCATCTGCAAGTTGACTACTTGCAGTGAAAGCCATAACTGGGAGCAGAACGTCAGAGTCCATTGTTAAATCTACGTCCAAGCCCTCGACATCAGTGTCTTGTATGCACCATTCCTCAACAGTTGGCTCCGTCTCCTTCGAAGCGACACCTGAAACAATAGAGTACTGCCAATGCTGTAAGAAATTTTGTTGAACATTTGGTTAGAACTATCAAATGAATCATGATAAAAAATGTATTTGATTTGTTTATTTAATTATGGACACTGATATTATAACTTAACCAATTTGAAGATCATTTGAAATTTGACCCACATTATAATACGTTCGTTGTCATCTGTAATTAGGGATTGCAATCCAGCGGCGTTTTCAATCCAGCTGGATTCTTGCTGGATTGACCTGAATCCAGCTGGGTCCAGCGCGGATCCAGCAAAATGTGGAACGAAAATAAAAAGGCAACATTTTTAAGACTTTTTTATTAATTTGTACTTCTTACGATACCTAATCTATGAAATCTTTCACTCATTTGGTGATATCTTATAGCAATTTACTCTGGTTTCTTAATAATTTGAGATCAAAAGAATCAACTTAAAATTAAATAACAAACATAACCTCATATAACATTTTAGATAATGTTTCTAAGTAAGCAATATCTTATTACGTTTATGTTTAATGATAGGATGGCTAATCAGTAGCAATCAGTCTTACAAATTCTTTTAAAATTAACTATAAAATAGGACCGTAATAATAATACTATTTTAATCTTCAATCAATTTTTTGTATCAAAAGAAGCGCCGAAATAATCTTCTCTCCACTCGTTAATCGTTAATAATTAGGCAGTTTAAAATCTGGTGATAAGAGACTATTTCTTTTTTGAATTCTCTGAAAGTAAGACCTTAGAAAACAAATGTTATCTATAGTCTTATCTCCCAACCTGCTTCGCACAGAACTGCATGTGTAGCCGGCTGCTGAGAATGCCCTTTCGGCCTCTACACTGGTCGGTTTTAGGGTCATTAAATACCCATAAACCATAGATAAATGTTCACCTCGCACTCCTTCGGTCTCATAAACCCTCATTTCTTTTTTCAGGACCTTTTCGTAATCTAATTGGCCACTTGGCTTTTGTTTATTAAAGTTCTCCTTCTCTCTTTTAAGTTCCTTCTCAAGCTCTTGCTCTAAAGTCATTTTCACGGGTTCTGCGTCATCATCTAGACTATCCTCTTCTAACTCCTTGATATATTCTTGCACCGGCTCTACAATGTGTTGTTTATTTACTCGTTTTAACAAAGTTTTCATCTCCTGCCGCATCACATTCTTTTTTGGCAAAGGAAAATAGCCAGGTTTTTTTACTGCTTCTTCATACTTTTTTGAATTTTTCAGGTACACTAACGTACCAGTAACTTCAGAGAGGCGCCGTTCTGCGATTCTGTTGCGTAGTGCTTCAGCTAGCTCGGCGCTTAGGGAAGTGCCCTGGCTATATAGCTTGTCTAAGACAAATTTCAGGGTTGTGTCGGCAGTTATCCATGTGGATTCTCTTCTGCAAAGACCTCCTACAACCAGTTTCAACGGTTGTAGACTGACGATCAACTCATTGATTATTGACCATTCATCGGAAAATTTTATTTCGGAACCGACGTCTATCAGTGCTTTATCGATGCAAACTTTTAGGTTGTAGAAACGTTCCAGCATACTGAGCAAACTTGACGACACGTTTGGCGTAGCGGCTGAGCGATCGGCTTCTGCGTCACGTGTGGTGGGTTCGATCCCCACACGGAGCAAATATTTGTATGATCTACAGGTAGTTGTTCCGGGTCTGGGCGTTTGTGTATGTGAGAATTTGTGTTTGTAAACGCACCCACGATACAGGAGAAAATCGTAGTGTGGGGCAACGTTTTAAAAAAAAAAAAACTATTCCATCTCGTGCGGCAACCAAAAATCAGACTTAGTTCTTTACCTTTCTCTTTCTTAACATATTTTTGCAAAAATAAATCATCTTTGGTGGGTGATTTTTTGAAAACAACAACCTACACGCACTCCATATGCACTTTAGTGACACAAAAACACTTTCTATCGAGACGAGAGCAGTGAATCAACTGTCTTTGATTTATAAAATAAACAATCATAAGCGGTACAGGTGGTAAGGGGGAAAGGGGGCGGGCGGCGTTGCCTTTCATTCGCACATGCGGCACGTGCTATGATATGGTGACAGAATGGCAACGTTGCCAGGCCGTTTTGAAAATGGCGGCAACTCAAAGCTAAACAATAGAAATTGATACGTTTGCGGATCCGTATCGCTGGATCCAGCACTGTATGCTGGATCCAGCATATTTAAAAAGGCGCTGGATCCAGCTGGATTGCTGTATGCTGGATCCAGCAATTGCAATCCCTATCTGTAATTACAAAAATCACTAACACAGGGCGCGTGCTGATCTGGGGACGCTCACGCTCAGCGCTGTTGGGGTTCTCATTAGTTGGGGTTTTCATCAGCTCATCTCCCATTTCTTGTATTTTTACACCAGCACGGCACACGCAGGTACACAAGCACATTCACATCACAATGAAATTATAATAGCACAAAATATGATATTATATAGCTGAATTTATTTATTATCTATTTATTACACACAAATTACACACATATTTATTTTCCTTTTGACACGCATTTACCATCGGGAGACGTCGGCCGTCAAGATCAAACCTGAGGATCAAACAGTAACTTTTTTATTAGGTTGGCACTGAAAATCAGCCCTGCGCTGTGTTGCAAGCATTTTTTAATGAAGTGCAGCATAAAGCTGAATGCCACCTCTTTTCCTTGCGGGGTTCAGACGCACTATTTGTATTGTTTAAATCTTAATTTTTTTATAACTCTTATTCTTCGTAAAGAATAAATCGTTTTTCTTTCTTTCTTTCATAAATGCCAGAATCGTCTCGTATTAATTATGCGACCGGGAATAAATTTTAATGTGAAAATACCAGATTCACCCAATCAATCTTATTATGGGACGCTCTTCCATCTGAGATCAGGACGGCAAACAGTTGGATCTCCTTTAAATTCAAACTTCGAAAATACCTCCAAGCTAGAACCTTTGCAGATTCATCGTCTCGACTTTAACCTGGCTGTATATTAATATATGTATGTTTAGGTAGGTATTAAATATCATGTATAGAGTGTAAATGTATGTATCTATTTGTTTATGTATAATATGAATATATATTTATATGCATATATTATTATAATGTCTGGCAATTTCTCTCAATTTTCTAGTGCATCTACTGTCGTTATTATGTTTCTCTGCATCACCCTGAAGTTGTCTGGCAGAAAATGCCTAATGGCATTAAAACCGCCTTTGTACTAACGGTGCATAAAATATATTAAATAAAATAGAATATATATTATAACTGGTTTCTGACACTTACGCAAATATTATACATTGAAATAAAACTACTTTTTACGAATTTTATCGCGTTGTATTGATTTCTCCTCGACATCCCGAAAAAGTTATGAAAGGAAACTTGCCGATGATTTATTAAATTTACCACACATAGTGTTTGTATACAGCGTAAACTTAAAGAGTAGGTATTTACAATGCAGGGAAAAATTATAGTTATGTATTCCATGACTACGCTCTACACTCCTCTGATGAAATATTCATTGGTAACCTTTACGTTAGGTCAAAAATTGAGAGATTCTGACCCGCTCCGCTGCCAACTGCCAGCTGTTTTACCTAACAACGTTTTCTTTATAGTAATAATTGACATGACGAAGCTTGCAAAGAGTATCTATGTATAACTATTTACTTAAATTCACAGATTAATTTTTGCCATGATTGTAATTTTTAGGGCCTATTTCACCAATCCAAATAAGTTCCCGATATCTTACTCGACATGTAATTTCATACAAATTCTGTTCCGTTTGTCGTCGAGTAGCGTCTATGTACTCAGGCAGGATGAAATAGGGCTAGGCTTGCTACTTTTTTAGGCCAATAAAATATATTGGTTACTGAAGTTAGGAAAATAAGTATAATGCTTCTGATTCAATTTTAAACATTTCAAATGCAGAAATTGTGATGTTTGAATAGTTTAAGCCCGTTTTCATCTAAACTTTTGTTGACTTCAGGTATGAATCAAGCACATGTACACAGGCATTGATGTCGTCGCCAGGACCCTTTGCCGAGCCTGCAAAAGACTGGTTCCATTACCAGTAGGTATTGGAATTGGAACAAAAAACTTTGTGAGGTAGAATCAACTACTATGTTCATCATCTGGGGTGGCACCACCACATTACCTTATATTTTGCCCGCTAAGCAATAACGGGATAACCTGAATGTATTCCGATTTGGAAGGTTATTTAGCCAGTGTAATTACTGGGCATATGAGAATCAACAAATCAACGAAAGAAAATGATATCATTGATGAATTTACTTCTGAGACAGCTTTAAGTACATATATGTGGGAATGGCTTATTTTGAGTAACCTTTTTTAATAACAGTTCTGGCCACATCGGAAATAAAGAAGAAATTAGTAAGGGCAGACAGACGACGTTGACAGTTCGAGATGTCTAACAGATTTAAATGTTGGTAATTTTAAAATAAAGTTTCTAAGATGAATATCTACTATTTTATTGAAAAAGTATTTCTTCAATCATACATATGATTGAAGAAATAGTAGATATTCCTCTTAGAAACTTTATTTTAAAATTACCAACATTTAAATCTGTTAGACATCTCGAACTGTCAACGTCGTCTTCCGTCTTCGTTTCTTCCGTCGTCAAAGTCTTTACAGGATAAATCCAGGTAAATTTCGTAAAAGCGTCAACCACCGTAAGAATGTACTTATAGTTTTTGTTAGTAGAAGTCAGAGGTCCTAGATGATCTATGTGATAAGTTGACAACGGCACATTTCCTTTATCAATTGGGTTAAGCAATCCCTCTTTTTTTCCTCTTTTATGTGACACCAGTATACACTCAACGCAATTATCAATTATTTTCTTTATCTTCGCCTGCAAATTCTCAATATAATATTCTCGATTTATAAGTTCTTCCGTCTTTGCTATACCAAAATGTCCTCTTTCGTGGTTCTTCCTTATTATTTCATTCTGCATTTTCTTAGGTACAACAAATAATTTATCACCATTTCTTTCTTTATAAAGTATGTGATTCTGTAATAAGTAGTTCTGGTAGGGTCCTTTTTGTAATATAAGTTTCAGTAAGTGAATGTGTTCGTCTTCGTCTTGTGCCTTTTTTAGTCGTGCAGTAGCCTCGGTAAGTATCAAACAAGTAGGATAACGGCTGAGAGCGTCAGCGTGCTTCATCCTAGATCCAGGTCGATGTTCAATTTGATAATCGTACTCTTCTAGAAGCATGGCCCATCGGGCAACGCGTGGAGGTAAGTCTTTCTTTTGTAATGTCATCGTTAATGCTGAACAGTCGGTTACAATTTTAAAGCGTATGCTTTGTAAGTAAACTCGAAATTTCTTAATTGCCTCAACAATAGCTAAAATCTCTAGATAATAACTATGATATTTTCTTTCAGATAATGTCGTCTTTTTACTCATAAAGTAAACCGGGTGTAATTGATCGTCTTTAGGGCTTTTTTGCAGCAACACAGCTCCGTATCCATCTGCGCTGGCATCTGTGTGAACTTCAGTGTCAAAGTCGGTATTAAAAATATGAAGAACAGGTGAACTGGTAAGTATTTCTTTTAACATCATAAAAGCCTTTTCACATCTTTCGTCAAAATTAAAAGCAACATTCTTTTTCAGCAGGTCTGTCATCGGTTTAGCAATCAAGGAGTAGTTTCTGATGAATTTTCTGAAGTATCCAGTCAGTCCGAGAAATGACTGCACAGCTTTTATATTATTTGGTTTCTTATAATGTACAACAGCTTTTATCTTTTCTTTAGACGGCCGAACCTCATTGTCTTTAATTATGTAGCCCAAATATTCTATCTCCTTTTTCATGAAATGACATTTTTTCCAATTAAGTTGCAAACCGAATTCTTTGGCTCTTTTTAGGACTTTTTCTATTTTATCCAAAGCTTCTTCTTCAGTTTTACTCGGAATTATTAGATCATCAAGATACGCTAACACAGTTCCTTCAGCTATGTAATCCTGAAATATGTCATTTATAAATCTTTGAAAGACCGAGGGCGCAGTACATAGGCCGAACGGCATCTTAATAAACTCATACTGGCCTTGTGGGGTTACGAAAGCAGTATACTTTTGGCTGTCTTTATGAACATTCACATGTAAAAATCCATTTTTCAAATCAAGCGATGTGAAAATCTTGGCTTCTTTCAGCTTATCAATTTGATCGTCGATCAAGGGTAACGGGAATCTTTCTCTTATTATTTTTTTATTAATACGTCTATAGTCAATACAGAGTCTGAATGTCCCGTCTTTTTTATTAGCCAAAACCGTTGGACATGCGAAATCTGATTTGCTTGGTTTAATTATCCCTTTCTCTAACCAGTCGTTTATTTGTTTCCTCACAACTTCTGTCTCCAGCGGTGATAAGCGTCTTGGACTTTGAAATATTGGATTCTCGTCGGTAAGTAAAATCCTTAATTCAACATTGCTTCTTTTTATCTCTTTTGTAGGTTTATAGTCGTTTATCAAATTCGTTATTTCTTTCGTGTACTGTGAGTCTTCTACGTCGTATTCTTCATCTTTGTTTTCTACTAGCAATGTCAAATGCAAAATTCGTTCCATAAAAATGCCATCTTTAGTAAATTTAACTTGGAAATCTTTAAGTATCGGATTTCCAATTATTACATTTACTGGAATGTCGTTATCTTTAACAATATGAAATGTAACATCAGAGTATTCATCATCAATCTGAATTTCGGCAGTAAACGATCCGTCTGTAAATACTTCCGTTTTAGCTATGCCAGTCAGACATATTCTTGTGTCTTTGTACGTCTTCACGTATTCTTTTATCTTTTCAAACTCAGTCTTTGTTATTAAGTTAGCGTCACTTCCTGTGTCTATCAAAGATAACAAGCTAATTCCTTCTATCTTCACAGTCTTAAATGGAACTTGAACCTTGTGTTCTGTTTGAAAATTTAGCGTCTTCTTAGGTTTATTTGGACAATCGGGTCCTTTATGTCCAAATTCATTGCATCTGAAACATTTGATTCCTTTTGTACATGCAGAAGATTGATGATCAAGATCGCCACAGTTATAGCATCTTTTTTTCTGTGTCTCGAAATTAGATATTTTTCGGTTTCCTTGATAACCTGACGTTGAAGGATTTGGTCGTGAATGTACCTTCTTCTTAAATTCGCTGTATATCTCCAACTTTTTTGCGAAACTCCATAACGTCCGAGGCGCCATAGAGTATAGCTTTGTTAGATTCAGCATCTCTTATTCCATCAATCACATATTCAATTAGTGCTGCGTCTTCAACCTTTCCGTGCAAAGCTATTTCTTTCATTACCAGAAAATACTGTTGGTATGTCTCATCATTCTTCATTTTACGTGCAACTAGTCTCTTATGAATAATTGCACTGTTTAGTTTTGGACCAAATTCTTCTATAAGTGCCTTCTTAAGGTTAATGTAATCTTTTACTCTTCCAATTGATCTCAATAACAACTTAGCCGTACCTCCTAGCAGTCGTTTTGCGTAGACCAGCTTTTCGACATTAGTCCACTTCATCAAGTCAGAAACGTCTTCAAATTCTTCAAGAAACTAATTTATAGGGTAAGTGTCATCTCCAGTAAAAATATTCATTGACTTCTCCAAGTTTCGGAAAGAAATTTGTACGTCAACACCTTGACAGTCTTCGTCTTAATTCTGCTCCTGGGGATTTTTCTTCGGTGACATCTTTGTTAAATTATTTTTTAAAGTCTTCGTCTTAATTAAGGAAAGTCTTCTACTCTTCGTACAGTAAGATAGTCTTCGTAAACTCATTTAAAATAATCTTCATAGTCGTGATAAGTCTGTCGTCGTAATTTGTTTTTTCTGATATTCTGATTCAGTCTTCTAACGTCTTGATCCACTACTCTCCAATATTTGGCTTCATCCCGGACGAGCCCCCAAAATAGTTGTGGGATGTATGATTGAAGAAATAGTAGATATTCCTCTTAGAAACTTTATTTTAAAATTACCAACATTTAAATCTGTTAGACATCTCGAACTGTCAACGTCGTCTGTCTGCCCTTACCAATTTCTTCTTTATTTCCGATGTGGCCAGAACTGTTATTAAAAAAGGTTACTCAAAAAAAGCCATTCCCACATATAAGTGGTGAATAATACGCAACTGTCGATACTGGGCTCTATTATCATGCTTTAAATTGGGTGACAGGTGGAAGCCTAATAAGATAGAAGCGATGTCGTATCCTCGTGCTTCTTAATAGGCTATGCGGATAACTATGGGTACTATGGGAACCTTACATAATCACACTACATTACACAAGGTGATATTCAATCTTATGTAATAAATAGGTTTGTGATGAATTAAGTATCAACCAACGAATCATTTACATATTTGCTTGCAGTCCACAACTGTGCGTTTCTCTAGATCTTTTTACCTCGCACAACAAAATTGTGGAATGAAATTTTGCCTGCAGTATTTCCGAACCAATACGACCTTCAAACCTTCAAGAAAAGAGCGTACTCACTTTTAAAGGCCGGCGAAGCACTTGTGATTTCTCTGGTGATGCGGGTGTCCATGGGCGGTGGTAATAGCTTACTATCAGGCGATTCGTTGTTATTTTTTTATTCTTGATAGGCCATACAGCCATACTGCGATCTACGATGGAGCGATTCGTTTGCTCATTTGCCCCCTGTTCCATAAAAAAGCCATAATCTTTCCTCCTGTTTGGAACCTCAATATGTATAAGATTCCATTAAATCTAAATTCGAACCAAAAACTGCAAAACCAAAGGACACGGTGCACATTCTGCGTGGATCGGATCGCTAATAATTAACAAAAATTTAAGGTAGCTGTTAGTAATTGTAATATTAAAACTTACTATGTCTAAAGTCTGCCCTTGACCATGGATGCAGTAATGGATCCGAAACATTGATAATTTAATAATATGAATATAACATGATAAAATCTGTAAAAAGTAGGTTTATTTCAACCATAATCAAGTTATGTTCGTACAAGTACGAACGTGCCACGAGTGATCTACGTGACGTTGTCGCTGCCATCAGTCACCATCAGCGTTGGCAGCCTCCCCGCCCATGCAGTATAAATCTACTAGTGTAACCTTCGACCAACCATAAAGAGACAAGCTATATTCTACTTTATTTAGATATTTCCTTTTTCAAAGCATTTGATTACTATCTAGGTTCAAATATCGCCGTGGGCTATCTTGACTGCATAAGTAGAAGAATATATTGAATTGGTTTAATTACATTACAGAAAACTATTATTTTCCAATGATTAATATGTATGAAACGACATTTAAACGAATTATAAACACTTACCTAAAACAATCAGCAATAATTAGAACAAATCGAACAATATTTTATAGTCATAAAAATAGTCATCAATGAACTAGTACTACTGTCGTATTTCACGTGGACATTGATGCATTTTGGAATTAGTTAAATGCTTTAAGCTAATTTGAGTTCTATTTATATAATTATGTACGTAAAGAGGTTTTCCCAATTTGCGATGATGAATTGTCGAAGTTAACATACATATTAATATGTTCACAGTATTAAGTTAATCGAATTTTTTAGTGTCACTTACTGTAATTATTATAAATGATACAATAACGACATAATACTATTGGCCACAGGTAAGAAAAGAGCGATTGTAAAGTGCTGTTGGTAAAGCCTGAATCAGAGTCCAGTTTAGGGCATGGAGAGTATACTTTGTTTGTTGAGTTTATGTATGTTTCATTGCTAAAAACTTTTGTAAACAATTGACATGACTCCGAAATATCGAAGTTATTGTAAGTATCGAAGAAGTACCGAAGTTGTCTCGCATTAGAATTCACAATTTGTTTGTTTAGCGCTAGAACTTGTATTGGTGTATGTTTGCAGGTAATACGACAAAAGGCACTAAAAATATTTTTGTTTCTTCGCATTAAGTATGTATTATTTACCTTTCGTTGAGTTGTGCCAAGTATCCCGATCGGAGGGTGAATCTACTTGGCACTGTCCCCACTCTCCTCCGCAAGAAGCGAGTATCGCATAGTTGGCAATAGGCCCACAGAACTCTCTCATGTACAAAGCTACACACAAAAAGGCTCATTTGTTAAGGTTTCATAATGTTATGTAGATATTTGTATCGATAAATACAAACACCCTTATTTTTATTCGCGACATGATTGCAGCTGCTTCAATGAACGATGCCATACTTAAAAAATCTCATATTTAAACCACTGGTGAAATCCGATTTGTAAGTTGTTTATTTAAATTGACTGCCTCATTAGTCTAGTGGTCCAAGCCCGACTGCTATGCTAGAGGTCCTGGGTTCAATCCCCAGGTCGAGCAAAGTGTTATTTGGTTTTTCTATGCAATTCTCAGTCTGTTTTTGTCCCCGGATAATGGCTTGCCCCCTATTACATGGGATCTAAACATACCGGCGAACTGTGGGTGTAAATTAGTAGGTACGCCTCTGCCTAACCCTTCGAGGAATACAAGCATGATGGGAAGGTATGTTTTAAGTTGTTTATTTTTTCATTTCGTAAGTCAATAGGTACCTACATGGAAGATCGACTGTTCGTATTTACAAGAAAATTAATAACTTTCGACGATGATATCAAATGGGTATTTAAAAACAAATCAAATTATTGAGAACAGATGGGTGCATTGTACAGAATAGAAGATTGAGATTAAATTGCTTTGAGCGTATCGGGAATTGTATGAAGAGTTGCCGCCATTGCTCTCAGCGGATGTTGGAAAATAGTCATTAGCTTGTATAATGCAACTCGATATAAGAGTTCATTCAAACCAGAGACACTTAAAAGGGATGTTGTAATGCGCTCTCTTCTAGGAACTAGTTTAGATCCATTCACTTTGATGGAAATCTCTGCGAGAGTTACCATCTAGAACTGAACGCCTATAATGTATGAAATGAAAACCTCTCATTGGTTTGATCTTCTACCAAAGGTTGAAAAAATCCGGGCAGTGGATCTTTGCAATAGAAACAAAGTAGTATAATATGTTTGTAACATAGTTTTTCATTTTTTTTTATGGGATCGGAGGGCAAACGAGCATACGGATCACATGTTGGTAAGCGATTACCGCCGCCCATGGACACCCGCAACACCAAAAGAGGATAGGACAAGTGCGTTGCCGACCTTTAAAAGAGGATTGGGCCTCCGGTAACCTCACTCACTCGGCGAAACACAACGTAAGCGTTGTTTAACGCCGGTTATCTGTGAGGCCGTGGTATCACTCCGGTCGAGCCGGCCCATTCGTGCCGAAGCATGGCTCTCCCACGTTTAAATCAGTTCATGTGCAGTTTTAGACTAAACAATCTCTGCTAACTTATACAGTCTTTAAATCACGAGTGAATCGGTTTCTTCTAGGCAAGTGCGCTCCATCGTAGATCGCAGTATCGGTTAACATCAGGCAAACTAGCGGTCAAGCGTAAGCCTATCACGAATAAAAGAAAATAAAGTTTATGAAAAACCTACAATTTTGAAACACTATCTACCAGCCATGACTATTTCAAACTAAGCATAAATATTTATCCAATAACGTAACATTGATCGAACTATTGTAACAATTTAGCTTCTCAGCTCAGTTTGATTCAGAAAGATTTTAAAAAGAGGAAATTTCGCACAGACATTCTCGCTTTGACGTGGATAGAGATAAATTCGCTTATCGCTTTGCGAACCACGAACCGCCACGAACCGTCGCAGCAGGTATTACAAATCGATGCCGAGACAATAGATCAATCCTTTGTAAATGGAAATATTCCTTTTGGCATGTTTATATTGAACCACGTTGAGCATGAAACACGAACTAAGGAAGTTTATCGTCGAAAACCTTCAGCATTGTATATTTCTTTTTTACTGTCTATGCATTTTGTTTTACTAACTAGCTGTAAGAAAACTTAAAAGACCTATAGGGTAATGTAATATTAGTAAGAATCAGTTGGATTACAACTTAAAGTATGATCAACCAAAATATTGTCTGTTTTGATCTTCCAGTGGAATAGAAACACGCAGCTTTTCGTAAGTATTTTTTCTTCGGTTATCGTGGGATTAACAAGAGGTGGAATAAAGGGTGGCTCAGAGACCTAAGATAAAATGCCGACGTAGCAGCTGCGTTTCTGGGGCCCGCTTAATGAACGCTTCGAATCGTGGTGTGGTTCAGCCTTTTTTATTCACTTTCCTGGGGAGCCTGGGGTTTTACGGCTCTACCAATATAGTTAACAGTATAGAAGTACCTACTTCTGTTGCACTTCACTGCTGGCATGAAATTGATAATTTCATGACACTATGAAAAAATTGTAAAATTCTGTAGGTATCTCAATTTCTTTTAAAAAATCAATCCTGAACCTCATATTACGGCCCCTGTGAGATACCAACTATTTTAACTACCATATTAACTCTAATAAATATAGCAGACTTAAATAGGCACCATAAAATGTGAAAATTAAAATCTGGCTTCATAATAATTATAAAAGCATCCCGGCTAGCCTTCCGTTCGTTTATTATTTAAATGTGGTTAGGCAATGTAGATACTTACAACATCAAAAGTTAATTAGGCCGGATGTTGACATAATATAAACCAGTTTATTATTCTATAAGTACAGCCAATTTTGATGCTATTTCACAAAACAAATGGAAATTAACCGAATTCCTTTTCATGATAATTTTAATGAAAATATTTTTGTTTGCAAAATCAGGTATTTATGTTTACCAGCACGACCAGCCTTAATGTATTTATGTAAGTATATAACAAGGAGCCCTTATGTATTTTATAACAAGGTTTAGTTTAGAAATGGTTATTATAACATCATTTTAATTTGTAGGGAAAGTTGTTTTAGTTTTTTTGGTTATAATTTATTAACTGTAGCGTATACAGTTAATAAATTATAACCAAAAAAACTAAAACAACTTTCCCTCCCAACAACTAGCTGCTCACGTTGATCTCATTTTACAAACTTATGACATTTAGCCTTTTATGCATCTAGGACAAATAAATAAATAAGGTCAACACCAACGAGACTTTAACTGTCTACAATTCATGTTAGCAGTTTGGTTTTAGTTGAAACCACTACAAAGCAGTAGGTATTATTACTATAACTGCTCATGGTATTAAAACCTTCTGACTAAATATACTATATACTTCTGACTATACTATACTATAATGTCACATCACGGCATCTTCTTAAATCCAGTCAACTGCCAATTTCTATTTTTTGGTGAAAGTGACATGAGAGCGACATTGTAAGGAGAGTGAGTGCCAATCCAATCCAAAGAGTGGTAATCAGGTGAATGAGGCGCTACACATCTTCATGAAGCCGTAAAGTGTCCGAAAAGGCTCGGCGGGTTGTAATTGGGGGAGTGCTGGTGCCGACATTAATGTATGGTAGTGAACGTTGAGCGTGGCAGAAGAAACATGAAAGTAGAATAAATTCCGTAGAGATGAGAGCCTTGAGAAGTATGTGTGGGGTAACCTTGAAAGATAGAGTGAGGAACAGCGTAATGTAGGAGCGGTCTGGTGTGAAAGATGTAGTAGCAAAGATTGAGAAAGGTATGTTAAGGTGGTTTGGGCATGTACTCGTAGAGAGGATGAATAAGCGAAGATTGACGAAACAAATATACATGACCAGAACGGGTGGAACAGTTGAAAGGGGCCGACCTCGGCGAACGTACCACAATCAAATTGCAGACGTCCTCAAAAAAGGTCAGGTTAAGAGTACCCTAAACCATACATGAGGAGATTAATGAACGTAGATGAAGCGAAAGTGGTGTACCAAGATCGTAGCAAAGTGGAAATCTATAGTCTCTGCCTACCCCAATGGGGGATAGGCGTGAAAATATGTATGATTCCTTATTTAATTTACCTTACCATGTCAACACTTTATGCGTTCTAATAAAATATATTTTTTGCTTTACTAAACACTAAAAAGAAGAAGAAAGAACAGATTTACTGTCACAAAAAAGACGTACGAACTTACACTCTAGTAGGTACTGTAGGGATCGAATGTAATGGGGAAGCGCAGCTAATTAAACTTGGAAAATCAATCAATTCTGTTATTTATTATGGGGCAAAGCCCTAACTCTTAAACACAAGTCTGTCAAGACTCTTCTCTCAGACTAGACAGTCCTTACGTCAGTATAAAAATTCAAAATGATTGTTTATTCTTTAATCCTTTCCAACCAGCAACCCCACAATGATGTCGCCTCTTTGTAGCAATCTCTACATCAGCTACGCCCACCAGTATGGATAAGTCTAGTAAGAGTCTTATCCATTCAGAATAAACAATCATAGCCCTTCTTAAGTCCTAACCCGAAATATTTAGAAGGCGAAACGAATTAACAAACTCATGTGAGGCACGTCCCTTACAATGGAATAGTTTACGGCGTCATGCACATCATATGTTAAACTATTAATATAATAAACAAATTCAACAATTAAAACTTTAAAATAATCAATCACCTTAAAATCATACAACTCGCCATAAACTTTAACGCGCCAAAAACGCCTGAAAAAGACGCGTAGCGGCCTCCTCACTACTGATGTCTCAAATGTTAATACATTATTTACTCAAAAGATATCATCCCAGAAGGGTCTAAGAAGCTAAATTTCTAAAAAAATCAATACTCAACATCGAAATCTTTAGCCATTTCGGACGCTATTGAGTCAGAGAAAAAGAAAGATTAAGTTGTGGTATTAATCTTATCAAGAAATCACTCCGATTCCCTATACCAGAAAATATATTAAGCCGATCTCCCAATTACATGTTTAAGTTAACAAGATACCAAATCAGTTGTGTTTAATTCGAACACACTTCGCGGAAACTATGTTCCATAAGCGAAGTTGATTCGGTTCTCTTTGAATTATAATTTAATGTACGTTACTAAAAATCTTTAGCCCAATTCGGAGTGTTTCCTTCTTTAAACCTTATTCTCTTTTCTCTCTCCCGGCTCGTCCAGGCAGCACATCATTGGTAACATGAAAACAAACAAAGTTATTAGTATCGCACTTTTCGTTAACTACATAATCATACATAATGCTATATTATAATGGCAAATTTTTGAATATTCCCATCTTTACACTTCCATTAAAATATTTAATTTATAAACCCAACTTAATATTTTATATGGTTCCTTATAACATTCTTGAAACCTCTTCCTATTATAATTATTTTTATGTTTGGATTTACAAAATCTAATCAAAACTTTTCCATCACAAAAATCTTTAAGTATTATTTCCTTTCTTAAATTGATTAAAACCTTTCCGAACATCTTATAAAAGTTAATATGTTTATTGACATTGTCAGTCAAAGGAAACTGACTGTCACCCCTGACAACCTTAATATCAGATAAAAATAAAGACTTAGTCACACAATCCTTCCGTAATAAAAATTTATTAGTACAAATTTTATTTATAAAACCCATTTTTGTTGCAGACTTCACTTTAGTTACCTGAATAGGTTTCTTAATAAATTCCTTCTCCAGAGGCTCAACCTTTATCTCTGAAATATTTATTTTTAGCAAATTTTTGCCACTCTCCAGGCATAACATAGGTTCTAGACCCACGGTCTGCCCTATATCGTTCAGATTATTAGCACCTTTCATGTCTTCATTTATACCTATGTTCTCATTATCATCATCTTCGTCTTCTACTTCCTCAATAGGATGAGATTTCATAGAATTAATATCATTATTACATTCTACATTCAAAGAATATAGATAATCACTATTTGTATGACCATTCATAACATTATTAATATTATCTATTTCATTATGATTATCATCGCACATCAAAGGTTGTGTTATGGACACGTTATTTTGTAAAAACGACTTATCTATAAACTTTGCACTAAAACGTCCTTTTAAAAACAAGTAGTTATTATAAAAATCTACAACAGCATCATTTCTATTAAAGAAATCTTGTCCTAGCACTAAGTCTTGCTTAATATTTTTAATAATCGTAAACTTATTAGAAAACAAACACGAATCAATAACAAAATTAACTATAGTCTCTCCAAGAACATCCAAACATGAACCCGAGATGGATCTTACAAAACGTTTAGCTGCAGGTTCACAGGTATAACGGAGATTCAGCCTCGTCGCCAATTTTTCAGACATACAAGAAATTGACGCACCAGTATCCAATAGTGCAACACAAGCTTTATTAGAGATACAAATATTAATAAATGGAAAGAACTGACCCGATTCCATATCTTCTCTAGGAATTTGTTCCATCTTAGTATCCTCAGACATCGCATATACGCTACGTGGGCTACATCTTTCATCTTTTGTATTTGGAGCTCGTGGCTCCCATCTTGAGCTAGAATTTTTATAAGTGTGATTATCAAGATTCACATATTTATTATGCTGTGGTTGCAAATTGCGTTGTGGCTCATGAAATGCAGTCACAGCTGATGGTTGTTCACCGACACCGACACACCGACTAGTTTGGTTTTTAACATCTTCGAATAGATATTTGATTTGTAAAATCGTAGCATGTAATTCGGCTTTTGTAGAATAAACTCGTGTGCCCAATCTTTCTTTATCACCCTTTAGGAGACCTTTTATAAATGTTTTTATAAAAATACTATCATCTAAAATGTCGGCCTTCTTTGCCAAATCTGCTAATCTATAGTAATATGTCATGGAGTCCTCTCCAACCTCTTGTTTAGTTGTATAAAATTTTTCCACATAATTTATTCTCGCAGGGAACTCTGCCCTCAATTCATTGCAAATAGTTTTATAATCAATACCATCATAATATATTGACTTAAAAAAGAACAGCGCTGGTCCTCGTAAATATGCGCCCAGAATCAACGCTAGATCGCACTCTGACCAATTGTTTATTGCAGCGATCAATCTAAATTCTATTAAAAATTCTTCTAAGGACACATCATCCAGACCAGAGAAGAAATATACGTCTTGTGCCATATTGCACTAATAAAAAAAAACAGCTTTGGTTTTTTCTTCAAATTATCGTGACGCGACGTTACGCTGGCACAATAAAATTCAACGCAGCGGCCACTTCCATAAATCAGCAGGCCCTCCTTGACTGCTCTCGCACCTCGATATGTGTAGCGGGAACCTTTATTTCAGCAATATAATTTCCACTTCGACAACTACAACATAACAATTATTAGTATGCTTTATTTTAGCATACCCGGCGCCTCCAACAAACTGTAGGGATCGAATGTAATGGGGAAGCGCAGCTAATTAAACTTGGAAAATCAATCAATTCTGTTATTTATTATGTGGCAAAGCCCTAACTCTTAAACACAAGTCTGTCAAGACTCTTCTCTCAGACTAGACAGTCCTTACGTCAGTATAAAAATTCAAAATGATTGTTTATTCTTTAATCCTTTCCAACCAGCAACCCCACAATGATGTCGCCTCTTTGTAGCAATCTCTACAGTACCTACACATACGAAAGAACATTTGACATTAAAGCTGAAATGTGATAGGCAGAACAGGTAGAAATAGAAAAATAAATAAATGAAACACATGAAGTTGCACGTCGTAGATGTGACAAATAGGTCCCCACTCAGCATGATGCCGTGTTAAGGCAAGCCTCAACACAGCGTTGTTTTCAGTGAGAACCTTAAGTGACGTGAGGACGCGAAACTAGAAAATAATAAAAGTAAGTAAGATCCAAATAATTACATAGAAATATATAATATAATTTGGTTACATAACTATAAAATACAGTGGATAAAATATTAATCCTATGCTATGGATATAGAATCCAGATCCGGATTGATTTATTCTGAGTGACTGACAAATGGTTGGATATTAATTACGAATGGTTCTCATTTACGAAGCCTGGCGTTAGCTTTGCTTCGCTGTTATTACCTTATAGGGGCTCCTTGAAAATATTCCTTAAGGCTGATGGTTCACCACATTCCAAGGACAGGGTAGGACTACTGTCCTACGCTGTTAGGACAATAGTCCTACGCTATGGATATGTATTTTACCACGATATCTATGTATTTTGGAGCGCTTGCTGTGAATTCACTTTAATTCATTCATTAGAAAATATTATTATTTATTATAGTCTGGAGGCTTTGGGAACTTCATTAGACCTACACGAATGTCCTGCTGATCTGGTATGGTCGTGCGACAGGTCGTTGAGCTCCCTAAATTATGGTAGAGCTACACGATGACTGATGCATGCGTGCCGTCAGTTGGGACTGGTCTACTCAAAGCGGCTATGGTTCTTTCCTCAAAAGGCCATTTCAGACATTACCCTACATCGTACCACTCAAATATAAGTGTTCTTCCATGTCTGGACTTTAAAAGAGACCATGATTCTCTGAGTTTGTTTCGGTATTTCTTCTCAGAGGTCGTCAGTTAGGATATGCGAAAGCCATCTAGCTAAAAAAAACCCAAACCATTGACATGTAAAAGTATCTTTAAAGATCTACTTGCAGAATAAATAATTTCATTTCATTTAATTACACACAAATAATAAATCACGAAGCTTACAGAGTTTTAACAATATTATCATTGTATCTTATCGATGTAGTTAAGTTTCGAGTTTTACTAAAACAAAGCAAAGATACTTAGTACTCAGCGCAGATTAAGTTTCCGCGCTAATTTAATCTTCTAGTTTATCGCTGAATGTCCCGAACACTTCAAAAGCAAGAGGCATCGTCTCTTCAGACCCAAGCATTTTATACCAAGCATTTTAGCAGCAAAATATTAGTATTTTATATGACTCGACTACCGTCAGACTTACGCAACCTAATTCCTGAGCAATATCGATATCGTAGACTGGTTGTTAGCCAGTAGTTTTGGGTGTTGTTTCTCGTAAGCACCGGTTTTGACATGAAAACCGGTGCTTTACGTGCTTTTTCAGGTACGGAGGGGTTTCGATGTGTCACCGTCAATCATCGCCCATCACACACTGATTAACAGTTAACCATGCCGATCGGTTGATTAGGGTAGTTATTGAATAGATTCTAAGTACCTCTAAGTCTTAGAGGTATTAATAATATTATCAAAATTGAATAAATTTAAATAACTAGTTTCAAATTATCACTTAACATGAACTTTACGCGGATGTCATCTTACAAAGAGATCATGGCCACCCCATCTCTAGCTTGGTTTTACTGAACTGCAACAAACAAGTAATATAACTTGAATGGCGAAGACAATTCTTCAAATAATAAATCATCACTTCGCTCTTGATAATTTTATAAAACCTCATTGTAACGAACTAGTCGTGAGCCTTTTATTATTATTGAACGCATAATGAAATTCGTTACCGTTTTCCCCACTAAATCTTTCGAACCATGAAAACAAGAAAGTTATTCTCACAAAGTCAAAGGTTTATTCAAGGAATAGGTACTTTTAAAAAACTCAAAGCTCGCACGGTAGTATGATTAATTAGTTCTATGCAGGCATTACATTGAGCGTGAGTGCCCATAATAAATGCGAACCATTTTGCTATAAATACTCTCTCGTAATAAAAAGGGTAGGCTTCAATGTAAAATTGCTCCTTCATAGTTATAAGAATTAAATAACTACGCAGGCAAATTTATTATTTATTTGATAAAAAAAATATTGTGGAAGTATAATCTAAATTAGCGTTATGAGTTCCAAATCATCATCATCATCATCATCACTTCAGCCTACTGATGTCCACTGCTGGACATAAGCCTCCTTCATGGCGCGCCATTTCTCCCGGTCCTCTGCCTTCCGCATCCAGCTGCTACCGGCTATCCTTTTCAGGTCATCGGACCAGCGAGCTGGAGAGCGTCCCACACTTCGGTTGCCAGTTCGTGGTCTCCACTCTAGGACTCGTCTGCTCCATCGGCTATCGGTCCTTCGACAGACATGACCGGCCCACTGCCACTTCAGTTTACAGATTCTGAGTTCCAAATCATAATACTTTTTTATTAAAATGGACTTGCTCTTGACTTCAATCTTGCCTCCGGGGCAAAGATGAGATCCATGATGGAGCGAGCACATCCAGAAGATGCCTGTTTATCCTACTTACATGATATTTACTTCCGTGTCTCAGTTGCGAATATGCCACTGGAAGTTTTAGTTCGAATTAATGTCCCTCGGGTATCGTAAAAAAGATCATAGTTAGAGGACCGACTATCACAATCGCAATTGCGCCATTTGATCTATGTAATGCTCTATACTGTTTTAATCATATTATATCATAGATCAATTTAAAAGTATACAATAAAACAGATGGTATTATAGCAACAAAATTTTGTGAAGAAAAATCCTAAGCAGTGGTCAATTTACTCTAATGTGTCAAAAGGTGATTATGAAACGGTATTTTATTAAATAGTGTAGAAAGAATAGAAAACTATGCATATGTAGAGATCGTAGATGGATTAACTGGAAATCAAATTGTGGATTTTCTCAAAAAGGCGAGGATCAAAAGCACCTTAAACCAACGATCTCGCATGAGGAGGTTAGTGACAGTAGATGAAGTGAAAGAGCTTGCCTACCTTAATGGTAAAAAGACGTAGAAGAAGTATGTAGTAGTAGGTATAAAAAATGGTCTTCAATGGTAGAGTTAGTTCATAAAATATACCTAACTACTGTACACTATGTTAAGAAAACCTTGTCCGATCCGAAAGGGACATATGTATAGGTATCCCAATCACTTCACCAAATAAAACAAGAAACATTAAATATTCATGGAAGTAAACATTAAATATTAATAAATTTTTAAAAACTTCACGATTATCGTACCCAAATTGCCGCAATTACCCCAAAATCTAGCAAATTGTTAAAATGTGATAAAAACACAACGGGCCTTAGTATATTTGGCACTCAGGGACGGTATCGCTGCCACCGTGAGTATTGTCATTTCAGTTTCCTGGTTTCATATTTTTTTATTCGGGGTATTTTATAATATATATTTAAGTGAACTCTATTATAATAGGTAGGTGTATATAGGCAGAACCTAACCTAAATCGATACCTTTTTTTAATACATTGTATGTATAAATGTCGTTGCTAAGGGACAACCGCCCAATATTATGGGTTAACCTATTGGTATTTGGCGTAGTGTATACGAGTATAACCTGTTGTATAATATAAAATGTATAATGTATAACAATGTATAATGTATAGAAACCTTTCGATTAGTAGAATTATGAGTAAGTACTAGGAGCAGCGATGCATAAACAACAACTTGATATTTCTAGGTCGCGATTGCATGAGTTGACTCTAATCTATATTTGTTAGTATGCCAGGGCTTAAGCACGCCATTTTGCCCTACATTATCAAGTTTTTTGTCCTTTATTCAGGTAAATGGAAAAAATGTTCTGTATTGCGCAATAACCTGCTTGTTTTGAATTTGTGCATTATTATTTTCAGCGAATTGGTTTTTGTAATTGCGCAAAAGCGTTGATTTAATCTAACAATAATATGATTCAATGATTACATTGTTTGTATTTGTATCAGATGAAATAAAATAGAATTTATTCAGTAACTAGCGGGCCCGGAAAACGTTGTCTTGCCCTATATCATCATCTTCCTGCCCTTGTCCCAATTTATTTGTGGTCAGCGCAGCATGTCCTTTTCTTCCATTCATCCCTATCAGCCGTCACCTCAAACATTCACTCCCCTTCCCGTGTTTTGCCCTGTATATAAAAAAAATCCCCCGAACCCGATTGCGGTACCACCTACCGGCACAAATTGTGAATGTAAACCATCCAGAGACCCATTTAGACATATACAATTTTTTTTTGAGTTCGGACAATGCACAGAACGCCATCGACTGGCCTTTCGGAAACAGAAAACAACGCCATATACGTATTTGTGTCTGTGTTTTATTTCTGTCAATCCGTTCCCGATACAAAATGTATGAGAAAATCAATTTTCTTCATAATGTTCTTTTTCGTGAATTTTTTCGATGTTTTAATAGTTATTCTGCTATTTGGGCTCCACCCCGAACAGCAGAATAACTATTAAAACGTATTCTGCTTACTTATTCATAATAATCGGTCCAGCCGTTCTCGAGTTTATAAGTGTCGTAACAATCCCGACTTTGTTTTACAACAGATTTTTACTGCTAGGTATCAGTTAGTTAGCCGGTTGTCATTCGACACCAACCGTTTGCACTGTAATCTACGCGCTTCTAATTTATTCATTCACGGCACCTATATTATAATAAGCCGCTCGCAAACTCGCTTCTCCTGGTTAGGTAGAGAGGTTAATTAAACGAACCGAAAATATTTTGGCGCAGCTAATAATCTTGTACAAAGCAAAATATACCTACAAGTAGGTACTGTTGCTTATAAGTATGGTCTTTATGTCTCTTTGACCTCATCAAATCCAATCCAAAAATGATATCTATCTGAATGTTGATGTAAGAATTAACATAAACTATGTACTCGTAATAACTTAATTTATATAATAGTATGACAATATTATCATACATATCTGATATGACAATTTTCTTTTGAAATACGTTGCAAACAACTGCAATGACAGCTTTGATATTTTATTCAACGTATTGGGCTACAACAAGCAAATTGTAGGGAACGCAATCCATTTAGGCCTTAATGTTATAGTAATCAAAGGCATTATTGATGTCGTCGAGCCGTCAAGCGTAAGTGCTAGTTTAAAAAGTGTGTAACATTTTATTATCATCGGTTATTCCACAGTAATGGTCTAGTAATCGGAACCTTATCGCGTATGTCTAGCGACTAATCACGACAGTTGATTATAAATGTGTGATAACTAATTCATATCAGAGAAAAAAGTTCCATTTGATTTAATTTAAAAGTATTAGGATTATGATTAAAAAAATTAACCTTACACAACAATAAAGGTATAAATAAAATTTATGTATTTATTATTCTTTCTGTGTATCTACTCGTATTAGTATAAACATCTATAATTAAAGTGTGTCTTGCAAAATGTATCTACCCAATACAAATTCAACATGATCCTGATTATGAAGCCGCGCAACGCCTGCGGTTTGCGTTTTATAATTAGTTCGCCGTCGCAAAACATTTCATAGATTTTCAGATTTAAAATTGTCAAATTTATATTTATTGCGAAATAAGAGCGTGTATTCCTCATAAATGAATGCTATTTGAGCCCCTGGAATGTGAGAGACAAAAGAACTCAAAATTTAAAAAGAAGTACTCATATACTCATATACTCGTATACTCATATAAACTCGTATTGTTATTAAATTTTAGAGAATTGTCAAAATTGGCAACTAATCAGTGAATGACATGAATGACAGCTATAGTAATGGAATCAATTTTCATTGGGTAATAAAAACGACGTTTTAGTCTCTAAAGAAAAATCTGTACCCCGCTAAGCTATAAATCTAAAATTTAGGTTTTACTCAGCCGAAGCCTGCCAAACAAGTTCCGCGACGTCATGTATATGTTAGAATAACTGCACTAATACGAAGATACTTATTATATGTATTACTAGCTTCTGCCCGCGACTGTCTGCGTGGACTTCAGGATAGGGTCCGCCCTGGATAAAAAGTACCCTATGTGTTGTGCCAGGCAAAATTTTACCAGATTTTTTTTTAATTTAACAAACATCTTCCCACGTTTTTAATATTAGTATCTAAGGAAGTAAGGATATTCTTTGTCACAATAATGTTTTTTTATTTATCAGTTTTTTTACTTAATTTATTTATTACCTGTAAGTATATTTTTTAATCTTAGTATTTGACTTTCTTATATTTTTTGAATGGTGCTGTCTAGTACAAAAGAACTTAAATAGGAAATTTACTCCAATGGTTACTTTTCGAAATGGCTAAATTCTTGGTTATCAATGTAATATTTTTCAATCGGCCAAACCGTTCTGGAGATAAATGGCAACATTCGTTGAGACATACAAACAAATAAACATCCTCTGACCGTAAACGCATATACTGTCTCCGTTTCGTCATGGGTAAAAAACTAGTGAATAATATTGTATTACGATAAACTGCCACTTTATTTTACATCCGTCACCATTGTACTTTAATTTGATTACCTGCGTTCAACAAAATAAATTGAGATGATGATGATTGTCGCGTCCCTGAAACTCTGTTGCTTGTGGCACAGATATTATAATATTTACTGTCGTGGGCACATTTCAGAACTTATAGAAATATCATTCGAGCTGGTGAATGAAGAGCAGCGTTACAAGAAGACTTGATTAGCAATTAGCAAGTTATTTAATATTTGGCTTGTGATAGGTGCATACTATACTACAGTAATTTATAACTATATAGACATTGCACAGTGCACACGTCACGTCATTGATCGAGCGTGCTTTCAATGTGATTATTGAACGATTCACAACTAACCTTAGCGTAATATGTAAACTGTGGAGCAATAAATTATTTAAAGACTTTCAAGACTAATTTGCATGATGTTGATTTAATAAAGAAAGTAAAGTTCTTTATTGATAATAGATATTCAAAGATTGACTTCTGATTAATGAAATGTGATACCTCGTGTAGTATAAAAGTCGCAATTATCGCAATACTAGTAATGTGCGACCCAAATTGCTAGTAAGCTTTAAAAAGAAACATTATATATATGAAACGAATTACTGAAACAGTCCAAAATAATATCTGAAACTTATGAGAAATTGTTTCACAGAAAAAGCCGAAGTCACATCGCAGTAAATAAACGTAGACCGTAACCATTCAAGAACTTACGGCCTGCAATTTTCCACTGAAGCACCTAAATTAAATACCCATTCCACAAAGTAAAAAGCGGTGGTTTTACCTTGCAACGGTGCGCTGGATTCCTATTCATGTGTTATTGTGTTAACATTTTGTGGACTTTTCTACGAACTGTAAGCTAATCAAAAAGCTGAAAGAATACTACAAATATACGAAAAGATGACTTTTAATAAAAGAATTTGTCAACGTATCAAAGAGCTGACGCAGGTGTTGATCTTAAAATCAGTTCTGCTGCCAATTTATTGAATATGACAATGTTACAAGTGAATAGTGGTTCGACAGTACTTACGAGGCTTGAACGTCGAATATTCTTTATGAATACCGGACTGCAACGCTCCCCAAATCTCAAATTTCAGCGTTCGTTCTTTCGTTTTCATTTCATTCACTGAATGTCCGGTTGGATACTCTCATTATGTGGCAAGCTGTGCTCCAGTGTTCTGAAAAACGATTTGCTTAACAAGTTTTGGGGGCTTATTTTCAAACATCGGCACGGAAGGGGCAGGTTTGTATTAGCAGGTATTAGAACTAATAGGAAGAAACCAGCCCCTTCCGTTTCAAGAACATGAAAGTTCTTTCATGTTGCTTTCCTTATCCTCATATGCACATCGCAGAGAGACGGTAAAAATCGGGATGAAATTAAATAATTCATTATCTGTATGCTCGTCATGCTGTTCATTTCATGGCACCCATGAATGATCCGAATATATATACGAGTATACTAGAGTTCCCGTGCGCAGCTTCGCCTGCGTACTTAGGTAATTTTAGTTTTGTACTCACACCATGGCGGTTTCATATCATAAAATGTGTTAAGTCTAATATAAAAGGAAGAAAACAACTTTGATCCCCCTATTCACCACCTTAGGGAAGGTATTTTCAAAAATCCTTTCGTAGTTCTCGTCTACAGTGCAAAAGGAACCAGCATGCAAATTTTCAGGGATCTAGCTCCTGTAGTTTCGGCTGTGCGTTGATACGTCAGACAGTCAGTCAGTCAGGTTCTTCTTTTAAATATATAAATAAAAAATAAACTAATACTAACAACAAATACAAACAAACTATAATTAATTTCAGTAGGAGTAGTAGGTGCCTATTCTATGCAAACTAAATATTGAACAACTCGTTTAAATTACTTGGTCATATGCAAACATTAATTGCACTTTTACTGATCACGAATGTGTAATCAATTAAATTCGATTATTTGGCTAATTAACAAATAAATTAATAAAGATTGACTCATTTACACTGCATAATTAACATTTACACTGCATTTATAAATTTATACAACTTTTAAATTAAGTTACAAGCCAAAGATTTGTACTCAACAAAATATTTGAAATCGTGACGTACTTTTAAGACATCAGAGATTTCATTTCATTTCATTTCATTTCATTACTAGGCCCAGTCAATAAAAGAGTAAGAGACTACGTAGGCAGCTGAAGACATTTATTTTTTATAAATCGAGAAAAGCATGGGCCGGCCGTACCATCCTTTCATCGTAGCGATTTTAGAACTTCCCACGGCTAAACTAAACTATTTGGCTAATGAAGTCCCTACGATGAAGTGTGAACAAGGATACCCTTGTGATGGTGTATAAAGCGTCTGTACTATTGTATCCTATATAATATATCGTATTATATCACATTCATGTCCAAATTTCAACGATACAGACTGCTCATGTCCTAATCTTAAGAATGCTACATCGATCAAATATCTAGGAGTAATCATTGACAGCAGTTTGAAATTCAATGAGCACATTTATCTCCTGGCAGCGAGAGTACGTAAATTAATAGTCATATTTAAAGCCTTGAGAAATGTTGCGCCAAAAGCTGTTATTAGGTCTGTGTACTATGCTCTCTGTCAATCTCAGCTAGCATACTGCGTCACCTCATGGGGCGGTGCATGTAAAACTAGCTTCCTAAAAATTGAAAGAGCTCAAAGAGCCCTTCTAAAGGTAAGCATGATGCTGCCATATTACCATCCAACCGTTGACCTCTACAAAAAATGGGAAGTTTTGACAGTACGACAACTCTTTATTTTGCATACTGTAGTCAAACAACATTCTCTGACAATATTTGAACCTGATAAAAACCGGCATAAACGTCGTAAGGATAAAGTTTGCTCCGTGTCATTGTTTAAAACTAGTCTCGCACAACGATTTTTCAGTTACCAGGGTCCAAATTTATATAATAAATTAAATCGGGTGCTAACGTTATATCATCTACCAAAGTCAAAATGTAAATCTTTGGTGAGGGACTGGTTGCAAAAGCTAAGTTATAATCTCACAGAAAACCTACTACATCAACATCAAAACTGATAAATAAAATGACACGTACACACACAGGCACACGCACACACCCACTCACACAAACACACACACACACACACACACACACACACACACACACACACACATCACACACATCACGCACACACCGAACACGTAACTTCACACATCACACACTTCCACAAATATGTATACACATACTCGCTACTATAAACTACCTAATTATTATTTTTATATAATTTTTTCTATATTTTTTCTTTTCATTAATGTCTTACAAGTCACTTAAGAGTAAATTAAAACTCATTGTTATATCATCATTATGCGGTAAACGATGTATCTACATGTCCGTGAGGTGGGGACCTGGTGATTTGTAACACAGGCATTCTATGCCTATCACAGACACCAGCTCCTCACATAAAAAAATCTATTTTGCTGTGAAATGTAACTATCTACTAAGTATACCATTGTGAGGAGAAATAAATAAATATATTATTATATTATATTATATTATATCCTACCATGGGGAGGACCCGAAAGAGCCCAACGCCCAGTTTTAAAGGTGCTGTTTAAACAACGATTCTATTTCCTACAGACGACTCGTACAAGGAATGTAAAGTACTCACAGTTCGACAGATATTCATTCTGAAAGCTAAGTAGTATGACAAAACATCTTACAATACATCTTACGTGGGAGAACCATGCTTCGGCACGAATGAGCCGGCTCGACCGGAGTGATACTCATGGCGGTATTACGTTGTGTTTCGCTAAGATATCTACGTATGAGCTATGGAACGGATTTAAACCTTCCCTTGAACACTTAAGAGTTTTTGGTTCAGAAAGTTATGTAGGGGAAATGAGAAAGAAACTAGAAAAACTAGTACGTGGTGATAAAATGATGATAAAAACTATAGAATATTTGATATTGATAGTAAGAAAATAACAATTAGTAGAAATGTGCGCTTTAACGAGAGCAGCATACCTGTACTGAGAAAAATATTCATTCAATTTCTATTACTAATGATGATCAAAGTGAAATACAAAATATGTTAACTTTTTTAAATTCAATAGCCTCACGAATCATCCTGGGCAGGAATCGGTTTTCTTTTTCTTGGATAAAATCTGTTAAAAAGTAGTCTTATTTTAATGCAAATTACAATTTTAAAAATTGTAGAATGGTACAACGGTCTTATCACATATAGCGATCTTTTTTTATAAACAACCTTTGGAATTACTTATGAGAAAAGGAATGGATTTATTATTGTTGTCAGCTGTCAGCGAATAATTATCTATAACGCATCCTAGGTCAACAAACAGATAATATCATAAGCTTAGATTTCGTTGAACACTCGAAAGCTGATCTCAAGCGTTTGGTATAATTTATTATCATTATTCAAAGCAAAATAGCTTACTTTTTTATTTTAGGAAATCATCCTGGAAACCCACCTACCCAATAATGGCCTCTTACCCCACTGTTTTAGTTTTTTTAAATAGTGGTCCTTAATTTAGGGACGAAGTTAAAGAATTCGATCAGCATGGATCAGCATTTTTTACGTGGGAGAGCCATGCTTCGGTACGAATGGGCTGGCTCGACCGGAGTGATACCACGGCCTCACAGAAAACCGGCATTAAACAACGCTTACGTTGTGTTTCGCCGAGTGAGTGAGGTTACCGGAGGCCCAATCCCCTTTTAAAAGGTCGGCAACGCAGTCGTGACTCCTCTGGTGTTGCGGGTGTCCATGGGCGGTGGTAATCGCTTACCATCAGGCGATCCATCTGCTCGTTTGCTCTCCTATCCCATAAAAAAAACTCCGTACTCCGATGAAAACTACAGTCGAATACTCGTAGTAGAGGTACCAATATAATAAATAGCCTTATTGAACCAATGGTGCTTACCACGACAGCCAAAGTATTGTTTCCTTAATTAAAGCATTGCAATTGTGTCAAGATAGCTCCACTTTTATTCAATCCATACTAAAGTACGAAACAATTAACTGAGTATTTATTTCCGTATTTACTTGGATGAATGGAAATGAAACTGCTCCTTGTAACGAACCATGCAGGTTGGGTCTCTTAAGCTACTTTTCAGCTCAGAAAATTATAATGATATCGTTTCAAGTATATACATACAATATTCGATCTAGTTAAAATAAAAATAATTTCAATAGTAACGCCAATCATGGTTTTCAATTATATCTTTACCATACACACACAAATAATATAAACTCATTAAATAAATACAGCCATAACCTATTTAAAATTGCATATGCTGCCATAAAATTGACCAAAAATAACTCAGCTAATAGCTATGTACTACATGAATACTAGTTGAAAAATGTAGGTGGTTGTCGGTCAGCGTGGGTAGGGTAGGCGACAAGAGGCAGTAGATTTCCTCTCGACGGCAGGAAGTGTTGATATCATCATAAATACCAGGTTGACCCTGCCCTGTCTGCGAACTATTGAACAATAATAGCTTTACGTTTAATTCAAGCCTGAAGTAGCTAGGATCACAGTGAAGAAAAAGTTTGAGTTCGGACGCGTAGTACAATATAATTTTATACAGTACCTAACTACTTACCTATCAGTTATTTACTTGTTCATATGACTGAAAATGTTCTGTGCATTTTGTTTATTACTTTATGTTTGAAAATCGATACATATAAAATGCTTCGTCCTGAATGACTGACTGACGGATCAACACACAGCCTAAACCGCTGATCGTAGAGACCTGAAATTTGGAGGGTGTGTTCTTTGTATGACGTAGGCATCCGACAAAAAAGGATTTTTGGAAATTGAACCCCTGAGGTGGTGAAAAGGGGGTGAAATTTTGTATGAAAGTCTCGTCATTTTTTAGCGGGTGAATCCGCGGGGTACTAGTACTAGTGCTAGTATTCTATACCTATGTTTTATTATTTATTTGGGAAGATAAACAATATTACAATAAATGTTACAGAATTAGTTTCACTTATAGTAATAGGGTTAATTGTACAATCAACAATGTTTCCATTACTAATAAAATAAAATAACAATAGGTATGTCAAGAAGCAAATCAATGTTTTATTTTGAAGGTATACTACTACTACTGGACAGACGATGTCTTGTAAAATCATTAAGTGGTCAAAAATCTACAAGCTCAGATTGATTTTATGTAAATGTCTAATGTTATAAAAATCATCAAACACTTCGTTCATTAGACACTTCTAGGGAGGGGTTCAAATATAAATACGTTTTAACATAAAATTATAAGCACAATGCAAGTAAGTGTTTCCGCCAGCTTTTGACATCCTACACAAATAAGCTTAATATTGTGTCGCTAGATATGGGTAGTATAAAATGTAGGGCAGGCACCTCCGTGGTACACCGTACTGGCTGCGCTGAGATTAACAAATGCGCGAACACCCGTATGTTTGACTTACATACCTTTTAAGGTAGCGTGCAGAAGCTAGAAATCATTGCATACTGTTTTAAGATAATTTTAGTACGAAATTTAGTCCGTTTTTAATCAATTTATTAACAATTAAAAGATATATATTTAGGTAGGTATATTAAAAACACTTTTTGTGGGTTCGGCATACATAATCAATAGTTTCAAAAAGCTTTGAAGTAGGTATAATGTTAATATGTTTTGACTTGGTGCACAAAAAACAGAGAGGAAATTTTTCTGACGTCACAGTGAAAGAAAATCGGTGTCCGCGTACGCCAAAATGGCCATAGAATATTGAAGAGACAGACCGCACAAACATTAAACCAACCGACGCCGCAATGTACTGCTCAAATTCATAGTAGCTATGCATCTAAACCATCGTGGCTATAAAGTTAGAGTTTTCCGCCTAATTTACATTGTTCGAAATTGTCCCGTTTGTACTATGAATATATCCTGCTATGTCAAGATCTTATTTCAGTATTAAACATTTCATGGCTAGTACATGGCTAGTATAGCAAATGGTTTCTGCATGTTGAAATTGATTGAAAGTTGCCATTGAATTAAATATGTGCTACGATTAAAATTTAAACTTAAATTCAAGCAACATTTCGTTCTAAGTTGTACTATCACAATATTTCTATTTGCGAAAGGTTTCAAAATTATAGTTGTTATATGATAATAAGTACAAAATTATGTTTAAATTTATGAGTCTGTTAAATCAAGTGAGATTTATTTTCCGTGGTGTCGCGTGCAGCTTTGAAGTTTTAATGCGAAGGAGTCCAGTTGTGTAGTAATTAGGAGGTGAGTACGCGTCGCATCGGCTGCGGCGGCGCGACGGTCGATAGCTGGAGCGACAGGCGGTGCCGGCCCGGGTCACGCCTGCTGCGATCGATAGCGGCGCGGCGGCGGCGGCGGGAGCATTCGAGCACCACGCCGCTACCGGACACGAGAGCAGCCAGTCCGCCTCGCGACACCGGCGACGAGCGGCGAGCAAGCGAGCGCGGTCGCATATACACGCGCCAGCTCCCATGCGACTCCCGCACGCGTCATGAGCGGCGCCCGCCCCCGCTCTGCGCCGCTTTTACTGGCGCTCGCGGCCGCCTTTCTACCGCAAGCCAACCATGTCGCGTGAGTACCACCAGCATCCGTAACATCCACCATTATTTACCAACTTATTCTAACTAAATCTGCCCGTTGACGTAAAAGTTTACTACATTTCCCGATAAGCTGAGACGATCGTAAATTTTGGTGGGGCACTAAAATGGAATGCATTAGATTTACGATGTACGAGTATATGACAATATTATTCATCGACTATGATTATACTTAAGTATTACGGATATACCTAACGTGAAAACAATACAGTTTACCAAGTAAAATGGGTGAACTCACATACATTTTAATTTTGATCAAATATTCTGCTACAATTCCAGAGGCAACCTAAACTAAAATATCCCTAAATTCTAGACTGTAATTAAAACTTTATAATGTACATATACATGTACATTATACATGGTTTATTATGCTTGAAACGGAGACGATTATTTTGTATTTATAAAACTACGTAATTATCTACTAAATTGATAGAAGTGTATCATTAATAAAATGGATACCTTTGTGTGTAATTTATATTCGCTGTTTTTATGAAATTTTAAGAACAACGTTGACAGTCAACTATTGAAATTTAAATAAAGGTTTTGTCGGTGTTCCGTTTTCAATCATACATATATTCATAAGATGTTAGTAATTATTTTTGTTTCATATAAACTCTTGTTTCGTAGGTATAAACGTGCCTAATATTTTTTTTGTGAGATATTTACTTATACTTATAATTTCGTTACATTATAGAGATTTTGCTAAATTTATTCAGAAATAATATCACCGTTTACTAGACCTGTGGGGTACCAATACTGTTTTTATTCACTGCGTCGGTGGAATATGTAAATGAGGGGAGATCGTCCGCACATCATGCGCCAAGCCTTTGTAGGACGTATTCACATGAAACACAACTATTTCAGGCAATTCGAGGTCTTGCTATTATAGTGATTAGAGCCATAACAGTGTGTTAGGATCAGATGACGTCATAGGCCACGGGCTCTTCGTGAAATCGCCTTTATGGTTACGCACAATGCTTCTGGTCAGTTGTTAGTTTCAACTGTCAACAATCATTTTAGGGTCAAAACTGAAACTGGTAATTTAAGGAAAAATATTATATTTTCTTAAATAAACAAATTTAAGCAAAATCTAATAGTACAAGTGTCTAGTGCCATCTCACTTTGTTGATACTATAATGACAAAGACAGTTAAATATTTTCTAAAGGTTAACAGAGGTTAATATTTATACATATTAGAATAACGCCTTAGTGTATTATTTGTCATTACTGCCCACGCGATAAAGGTTAACTAAATTTTTGTTTAGTGGGAGTCAATTCGCTCTACAGAAATAAGTCAAAGAGCTTTAAGAATTCTTAAAATATGCTTATATATAGCTCGAAATAAATTGAATCATGGGAAGGACCTCTGTCGTAGCAGTCGCACTTAAGACTACTAGACTAATGAGGCAGTGTATGACTAATGACAAGATTATTGAATTTTTTTAATCGTACCTCGGAATTTACACTTTCGTTTAAAAATCATATTATACAGCTATCATCCACTAGTTTATAAAAGCATTAAAATAGGAAATAATAAAACGCCATAATGAATTTAAAACTTTACTAAAAAATAATTATTTCCAAGGATCAACATTCATTTTTATTTCAATGTTTTCATTTATTTTTTTAAAAAGAAACAACTTTGTGTACAAGTTTGTCAGCTCATAAATTTTAATAAATTACTTTAATTATAATGGAACCTCTATACTTATCTCGTGTTTATTTTCATAAAAGAATTGATTAGGTACCAAACTCATAAACAAATAATTACAGAAAAGTATTCTACAAGTTACCGTTACATTCTGTAACTACTAAATAAACGCCTTAAATAGATTTTCACACCAGAAATCTAACTTTTAAATATAAGATTTTGGATTTGCAAACAAAATCTAAATATAGAATCAAATAAAGATAACATCTAAATTATATTTCTCCTTTAAGCAATCGCTTCAGCTTTTTTAATGTTATTAAAACAACAGTTTAGGTGTGAATGCGACGGGATAAAACGGTATCGTACCCTCATACTTTTTAATTATAATTTTCCGGAAGTGGAGTCACGCTTTGGTTTAAACGGACGCCGAACTTCGGCTTTCCACGTGGTCATACAAGCACCTAAATATTTTTGTCATGTACCCGTGAAATATATTGTAACAAATAATAATTATGTATTACATTATTCGTATTAAATTCTATGTAATGTAATAGAAATAAAAAAATAACTTTCACATTGGATAACATTTTCTTTTTCTGCTATGTTTTAATGTAAATGTTTATAAGTATTAATACTTAGTTCAATTATTAACTATGAATACATATAACATATAATGCTATTTAAAACCTTTTATTTATTCATAAAGTAGGTTATCACGATGCATTAGATTAAAAAAAAAGAAACGTGCATTGTTTACGTAATTAAATTTTTATACAAATAAGTATTTAAATCGGATTTTTTAACCTCGAAGAGTTACTTTAACGCGCAGAACTTGTATTTGCATACACGACCGAGTGCTCACGCGACGGTTTACACGCGAACCTGTATTTAACTGTCAGGTTTAGGTATTAAACCAATTTTTCAAGTAACACATGATACGCTGTATTACAATCAAGCTATGCTTTATAACGCGCCTTCGTGACGAATCGAAAGTGGTAGCGAGTAACAACGGCACTTAGGGAATAAAAGGACATTTTGGGTCCTTGGCCCATCCGGGTAGGTGTTTAGTTAGTGACGCTACGCTCATGACTATGTAATTAGTAAGTATTCCGTTAATAACTTTGTGAAAGCTGAAAAATCGGGAAGCTTGTCATAAATTTCTTCACATAATATCTTTCAGTACAACTGGATGTAGGCATTAACTTAATAACTCACTAACTCATTTTGGTTAGGTACCGAATGTTTACTTTTCTAATTTTGTAAACTAAACGAAGTTGTAAGAAAAACGCTTGCAGGAGTCACTTGGTCTTAAATAAGCTGTCTGCTACCGGTAAAAGTAATCTAAATGAAATATTTATTCTCTCTTTTCTGACATATTTATATTTGAGTACATTCAGAAGTTCAAACTTAGAGTTTGCCAATAGACTATGGCGCAGTATACATGGAACTCTACTCCTTCAAACCCCATACCAACCAACGTACAAAATCAATCTGTTGAAAATCGAATTTTTTACAGAATCAATGATTATGAAAAACATTTCCTCCATAATATTTTGAAATACGGTCGATAAATAGGGTCCATCACAATATTTAAAAATAATTTTACTATCATCATCATCATCATCGGCCTATAGCAGTCCACTGCTGGACATAATTCAATTTTACTATAAATTTGTAAAATTACTTATTTACAATCAATGATTTCTGTAACACTCTTAGCATAGAGATGTGTTTACAATGACAACAGAAGTACCTATTTAGTAAGGAATGAACCATATATTAATATATCTACCAGTTATTTGACTTGCATATTATACAACTATTACACAGGACCTAAACGTATCGGCAGTTCGTCGGTATGTTTAGGTGGGTGTACATTAGTACGCCTCTTTTTTGTTTATTTTTAATAAAGCTTACTAGTAATGTGGGTCGCACATTACTAATATTCTTGTTAACCCCTCGTGCTAAGCTAAATGCTTGTGTTACGAGTCGGTTCACGTCGGTAGTGCAATGGGTGGATTTCGAACCGGCAACCTCATGATCGCAAGTCCGACGCCCTAGCCATTAGGCTAACGCCGCTACCATTACCGCCTCTGCCTTACCCTTCGGACCAACCAGGCGTATTGGTATGTTATGTTAAATTATACAACTAGCTTCTGCCAGCAGCTTCGCTCACGTAGGATACGTACCTAGGAAAGTATCTAAGGGTTAAAACAATAAATAGTACCCTCGGAACTAGTAGAAATCGGCTTTTGTATCGTTCAATTAGTCTCCTCCACTTATTTTTTTTTCAATTATTTTGCAATTACAGACACAACCTTTCTACAGACTTAATAAATGTATAGACTAGCGACTCGCCCGCAGTTTTACCCGCGTTGCTCCGCTCCTATTGGTCGTAGCGTGATGTTATGTAGCCTATAACTTTCCTCGATAAATGGACTATCCAACACAAAAATAATTAGTCAGTCATCGAACCAGTAGTTCCTGAGATTAGATCGTTCAACCAAACAAACTGTTTAGCTTTATATAATATTAGTATATAATATTATATAATATTAGTATAGATTAAAACCTATTACGAACCTTATTCCCAATTTTCAGATAACCGTCTTATGTAATAAAAATTCAGGTTTTCTATAAAGATTTTGACTATAAAGATGGCGATTTAAAACTTCGATCAGTACAAAACGTGTTTTATTTGTAGATACTGCAGTCAATCTGGAATTTTGTCACTACTCTAGCTTAATTAATACAATACAAATTCGAGTACATGCACGCAAAATTCTATGCTCACGAATAGTAAATAAAATTATGAGATTTGGGAAAGAAGCATTTAAAAATTTGCAAGTAAATGTTATATAGATTGTATCGTTTTACTGCACAGTTTGATCGTATCTCGGTGATGCAGTTATCATGCCGATATTAGATAGTCTTCGTTCCAAGAAGAATAGTTATAGAACCTAATTCATACCGCTTTATCGATCGATTCATAAATTACAGGAATTCAATAGTCCATAGTTATTAGTGTAGGGACACTGCTGACGCATTAGATTTGATTGTATTAACTTGTGACTTTGCGCGCCGCGGCAGTCGTCTCCCCGCATTCCCACATTGGTGACCCCGACGTGATATATATAATCTTTACTGGTACCAGTTGAAATACATATTTATACTTATTAACTAACTATGAACGACCTAACTGCTTGGGTGCGGGGAGATGTTAGATGGTATGTTGTTGTAAAACCACAATGTTTTGTGTTACGTACCTTCCTGGTCTCCTTTAGATTTGTACTATCACTGCATATCAATATGTGGTTTTAATATTTGATTAAACAATAGGCTGTATACGTTACATTTAAAACAATCATTTTATTAATGTTTTATGTGTTATTTTGCAGTCTTGATTAATTGAACAGTATTAGTAAAACAGTTATTAGCTGGCAAGGAGTTTTAACATGTTCATTATTAATTGATCAATAGCGGGTCATTAATTCGTTTTACATTTTCACATACTGTTTAAAACAATTTCTATAGAAATATTATATTATATAATACAAGGAAAACAACAATAACTTTATATTAGTGAAGGAAAATATCGATTGCGGATAGGATCCGAACCTGCGTATTCTGGTTCAATACACCAGACGCCATGACCAACTGCAATAAGCAGTGATAGGCTAGTGATAATATGACCATTGGACTGCCAAGTCAAAGGTCTCGAGTTCGAATCCAAGCTATAGCCTAATCCCTCTCATTCTGAGTGGAGACCCGTGCGCAGTAGTAGGACAGTATAAAGGGTTGATTATGTATGTTAGGTTATGTCCAACTAAGCCACCGCGAGTCCTACCCGCTAGGTCGAAATTTGCGTTCACATTCTGAATTTACGTATTTATTCTTTCATCTTACCATGGGAAATACATAAAAAATACAAAAAGATAACAGTAAAATATCTGTAGTGGCGGTTTCAATACAACAGACAAGTGACAAATAGTGTAATTTTTGTGTTAAAATGTAATGTTTGTACTATATCGGTACGTACTGTTAAGATAGTATTTATTACATAACATAACATAATCAACCCATTACATTGTCCCACTGCTGGGCACGGGTCTCCTCTCATAATGAGTGGGATTAGGCTATAGTCCACCACGCTAGCCTAGTGCGATTGGCAAACTTCACACACCGTCGAGAAAATTCGTCAGGCATGCAGGTTTCCTCACGATGTTTCCCTTCACCGTTTAAGCGCGTGATAATTAACTATTAATACGCACATGACTTCGAATAGTTAGAGGTGCGTGCCTTGGATTCGAACTCGAGACCTTTGACTTGGCAGTCCAATGGTCATATCACTAGGCTATCACTGCACTTATTGATATACTTACTTATACACAGTATTTATTACCTCGGTTGTAATATCACACCTTTGTATTTATGAACTGTTTCAAGTTCTCATAACAAACGTTAAATTTTACGTCGGTTCATTCGGTCTGATTGTAAGGGATTAATTGGTTCCATTTTTGCTGCTCGGTCAGGTGGATCATTCGGCTCGCTCTAACGGCCGATATCGTAACTATATGAAAGGAATTTTTCCCTACACATGGTACCCAACCTTTTGTGAAAAATATCACCCAAAAACATAAAAAAGTATCTCTGAAAAATTCATTCGAGGCCATTTCGTTGGAGGTGCCTGCAATAAATTATCAGCTGGTGTTTGCTGCAATACGGTACCTTTTCTAACTGGTAGTTTTTTTTGTTGCAATTTTCCCTTGAGAAGCAACGCAGAGAAATAAATGCAATAATTATAAAATTTTGTATGAGAAAAAGGCCTACGTCCAGCATTAGACACGTATAGGCAGATGATGATGATGAGAAAAAGAGGTTTTTCCAAACCCAACTACAAAATCTTTTTCCATGTAACAGTAGGGACGACGTGTCCTCACAATAATTATGCTATGCTTATTTTTGCTCTACTTTGAAAAATTCTCTTCATTATCACTAGTACCATTAATAGTGACATGATGGAACTACTGTTGTTTTTTTAATCACTAGTGGGTTCACATCGTTAGTGCAATGGGGTGTAAAAAATATATTGTAACTAGTAAATTTCTTTTTTTTTATTTTGTGGAACACAGTCGGTTTTTAAGATATGACACGGAATTTAAATATTTCGGCATAAAATGTCAACCAATGGTTTAAACCGTTTAAACACAAGCAAATCGAAAATAATAAAAATGTTAATCATCACAGTAAATACTTATAAAATAACTTATCGGGAATATGTGTTTACCGAATGTGAATCGCTTTCTAATTTCTTCATTATTTACAACTTCAAGTGTAATTTTTCCGCGTCGGTTTTGATACAGAGAGTTAAAAAAATAACATTAAAGATACTATAACACCTAAATCAATCGTCAATCATATTTTTGTATGTGTAAACACAACCGCTTCCCGTTGACATCGCCGCTTGTGACAAAAGACGCACGGCGCACGGCGCACGCGGATCGGTGACGGCCAAGCGACAGTGGCGCTATTAACCTTCCGACGATTTTCTTTGGAACGAATTTGAAATACCTAACAATACATTGAAAAAATCACGACTTCATTGTATCTATACCCATAATAAAACTAAAGCAAGCTGAGGTCTGTACATTATAGGATATTAAAGAAAAACTAATATGGGTGGTCTTTATTAGAGCAACAGAAGCCAAAAAACAATTTTTAGAATTTTCATCTGTCTGTATGTATGTTTGTATGCGCATCACGTATAAACCATTGCAAGGAATTGAATACAGTTTTTACCAATGTATTGCTAGAGGTGTAACTTAAAATTTGGTGGATGTTTCATCTTTATACGCCCCTAGTTATAAATAACTAGTACAAGTAAATAAGTTGATACTTACGAACTAATACACGTTTAATAAACCTTTTTCTCACATATCTGAATGACGGTCTCTGTGCTGCCATCCAGTGAGATATTATTTGGCCATCCACCCTGCGGGCTACAGCAGCCACGAGGCTGTTGGGGCTGTCGCGCACCCTACACCTCATTTATTAAATGCGAGTAAATTTTATTATTTTTTTGGTTCCCTTTTTTATGTTTTATCGGCCATGCTGAAATACTTTATAGTCTATAACCATCATACTGTAAAAACGAATCAATCGAGTAGTTTTTGAGCTAGGATCGAACATCCATACGATACATAGGTACGTAATACATACATAGACTGTTAAACTCAATAGGAACCCTTCCTTTTTCGTAGTCGGTTATAAATAAAAATTTGTTGATTTTCTTGAATTTAATTATTATAATAAACTAATTGGATATTGTATATTATAATAAATTCGGTGGAAGGAGATGGGGGAGACCTTGGCCTAGCAGTGGCATCTTATAGGTTAAAAAAAACTAATTATTTTTACCTCTAGCGCTTTAACACCCTTAAAAAATGCCACAAGTGCCTAAAATAATAATTATGGATCTAGTGATAATAAAATTCAACGTTAGTTCCATTATAATCAGATTCTTTTAAAATGGAACGAGTGATTGAAAAAAAACAACAGTAATTCCATCATGTCACTGTTAAAGGTGTGACATAATGAATAAATAGTGACAGTGATATAAAATATTTTATAATATCTCTCAATATTTTATTATGTATTTTTAGCTACTTTTCATGGATAGGTAGGTCGATGCTTTTCTGCTTAGTAGATTTGTAGTGCGCTTCACTTTAAGTTAGTGTAATAGAGGGTTAAAGCAAGATATACTTATAGTATAGTAAACTCAAATGAGTCACATAATTATGCGAGTTAATCCTACCTATAATATACTACTTGTTTGTGGATTGCTATATATGCGATCTAACTTTTTGTAGTACCTACTTTAAAGTAAAAATGGTAGATTAAAATTAGTTGGTATAAAAGCCCATATCTACATGTTAACACATATTGCACTGATCCGTAAACTCGCGTGGATGGGCGGTACTAGTGTTCGATTTAACGTCAATATAACACAGTAAGGTAGTGTTTAAACACCCATGCTTTAGTCTAGAAATAATGAAACTTAAAGACGAATCATAATTGGAAACAGTAGTTGAAATCTAGCTTTATAATTTATTAAATTTACTTGCTATATTGCTCATAAAAACATTATTAACTGAAATAATACTGAAGATGTCAAGGACAAAGACACTAGGATCAAAATAGTCTAATAGTAAACGTAAAGGGACAGTATTTTTTCCATTGTATAGATTTTTGTGTCGGCGGCTTCTTCAAATTTTTAATTTAATTTTTATTTATTGCTTTTTAACTTATATTACTGGTAAACAGGCTACCATCAACTCTATTCCCACATTTATGCAACTATTCCAGGACGAAACACGAAATTACTTCGCCCAAATCTGTTAATATATACCTACGAGTATATTTGAATACGACTTATTTCGTACTATATACATATTTTCACGCCAGTCTCCCAATGGGGTAGGCAGAGACTATAGACTTCCACTTGCTATGATCCTAGTATACAACTTTCCCTTCATCTACGTTCAACCTTTTCATGCATGATCGTCAGTTTACGGTGCTGTTGAACTTCAATATTTAAAATTATTTACATTTGAGGAGGTAATCTGTAGATTATGACCCTAACCACCCAGCTTGAATTATCATGTACTCGTCAAAACGCATCGTATGAGCCCAAACACCGTTGAGGAGTTCTGCCGGGATGGGTATGCTGCAGGATTTTGTAATATCATTGACCAGTGACAGGATTCCAAATTTCGAATCGATCAGATCTGTGCAAGTTGTTCATATCTCTTCATCAACAAAAGAGGTGATTATCTTCAAACGACTGAGCAGATTTTCTTTAGCGATTCCCTATTAACACACCTTTCAAACAAAAAAAAAACATCAAAATCGGTTCACCCGATCAGGCGCTTTGATGCAACAGACAGACATACAGGTACACAGATACACACTACAAACATAGTTATAACACCCCTCTCTTTCGTCGGGGATTAAAACAATAAATGCGGACAAATAAGATCGGAAATTAATCCAGAGGTGACATTTGAGACTTTTACGACCATTGTTTACGACACTGAGAGTGGATCGAAATAATATTTACAATTTTTTTTTTACCCATGGAACAGCGAAGGTATATGCGTTTAAGGTAAGAGGCTGTTTATTTGTTTTTGTGTGCCAACGAATTTTGCCAGTTATCTCCAAACGGTTTGACAAAATAAAATTTATTTTACTGATTAATTGCCATTTTTGACAATTATTTTCATCTTTATGAAATAGATAAACACTGAACTCATTTTATGATGTGAAACCTTCATGGTCTAGATAATTGTACTCTACACCATGAAGGTTTGCACTGGCAAACAGTACCTACTTATATTTTAGAAATTAGATAAGTTCTAAAAATCTGCTGCTTAAACTGCTTCTCGTGTCAATGGTCAAACAATATCCGAGTAGTATGAGGCCACCTCTATGGCGTTATTGGTGGCCGCGTAGAGATCGTCGTAAAAATCTGTTAAAAACATATAAGGTCATTACAATGAACTTTGTTAGTGAGGACTGAGGAGTAACTTACTTGAATAACTTACCTAATGAGTTGAGTTTTCAAAGGAATTCTCTAAAATGGTAAAAAAAAACTCAACATTAAAAATTTTAGAAACACCCACTGCGAATATTACAATTATATTAATTATTTTTATTAAAGGATTAAAAAATAATGACTATACATATTGAATAATATGTAAATAACATAAAATGTAGTATAGAAACGCCATGACGTGTCATAAAATTAAATGCGAGCTGCATTTTCTTGTAGGTAAGTATTCACTTACCTACAAGAAAATGCAGCTCGCATTTATTTGAAATTCAGAACTGAGGTAGGAATGGCAGCCCCGACGGATTTTCTTGTTGGTAAGTGAATATGTCCAGACATTTAAATATGACTAGAGTTCCCGTGCGCAACTTCGCCTGCGTACATAATAGTTTTCGTTTCTAAAAGATACTGTGCCCACTGTACCAACACCATGGAGGTTTTATATCATAAAAAAATGTTAGGTAAGTCTAATTTTTATGGAAGAAAACAAATGTCAAAATGTCAACAGCGAATGACAGCTGTACATAATCTTGACGATGTCATTGTTTATTAAATATGTATATGTCAAACGCAAGGTGTGCGGACTTTCATAAACTTTCACAGCCCTTTTCACCACCAGGGCTTCAATTTTTCAAAAATCCTTTTTAAGTGCTCGTCTACAGTGCAAAAGGAACCAGCATGTAAACTTTCATTGCTCTAGCTCCTGTAGATTCGGCTGTGCGTGCAATGATTTCTACCATAATAAGATACACATGTAGGTGTAATAGAAATGTGACGTACCTATACTCGTATAGCAAATATAGCCATTATGAATAGTCCTTGTGGGTTAATAAAAACTACGTGAATGGATCAATCTAAGCTGAGTTCGTGGGCGGACGACCATTATTTTCACATCGAGATTCCCTCCATGCCTCAAGATGCCACTCTTTGAATGTTAATTCTGTCTCAGTATGAATACCTATGACAATCATTTATAATCAGGAGTTAGAGATCTGATAGCCGGTCTCAAGCGTAGTTACGTTTAGCATAGGACAGTAAACAGTAAAACTTAATATAAATGGTTTAATGATATGGTTTTTTTATTATAAAATCTTATTTATAAATGAACTAGACTTCGCCTGCGTGCTTAGTTAATTTTCGTTTCTAAAATATACTGTCCGCACTGTACCTACACCATGGAGGTTCATAATTATCCTAAAATGTGTTAAGTCTAATTTATAAGTAAGAAAACAATTGTCAAAATGTCAACAGCGAATGACAGCTGTTTAATGGAATCATAATTATTATCTTGACAATGTCATGGTTTTTAAATATATTTAAGGGTCTGTGTGAACTTCCATACAAACTCACCTACCTTTTCACTACCTTAGGGGTTGAATTTCCAGAAATCCTTTCTTAGTGCTCTTCTACAGTGCCAATGGAACCAGCATGCAAACTGAGGGATCTAGCTCCTGTAGCTGCGGCTGTGCGTTGATACATAGTCAGTAGGTCAGTCTGTCAGGTTCTTGTTTTTTAAATATGGATTTATTTAGTGAACTGTGAAAATGTCATTCACTTTATTATTATAACGTAGTGTTAGGTTTCAATTACTTATTAAAATACGTAGTCCGTGTTTGCGTTCATTTCCAAACAAGATATTAATTCAGCTGCAATTATTTACAATCAGCTTCGAAACCTATAATATACGATTTATTTAATGAAAGAAGAATGAAACCCATCAACACTTACAAAATGCTCTAACTAGATTCAATGCTCTTTTGATGATTTTGTTTTCTATTGGAATAGGTTGTCCAAAGAAATGCATGTATGCAAATAAAAAAATATAAGCGGTCAATAGGATGACAGATATGCACCTACAGCAATTACCCAAATAAAGTCCTACCCTATTATTTATTTGGTAGTTACAGAACTTTCAGTGCATCTCAACATTCCACACACATGAAAAAGATGTTTCATAAACATAAAAATTAAGGTAGGTAATCCTCACATAGATACATATATATACATTTATAAAACTAAGCACATGTTCCACTATGTTGAACCCCTGGTATCTAAACTTGGACTTTATTCTGTAACTTGATGCCAGTTACATATAATAATAAAACCTAACCCAATGTCAAAACACACCTGGGTTTCCAAGAATTTTAGAGCGTCGGGAGGTTTTCTTCCGTGCACCACCAAGATTTGGAATGGTCTTTCTCCTGGGGTTTTTCCATTGCGCTATAATCTTCAAACGGCGCATATACAGAGCTCTTAAGGGCCGGCAATGCATCAGCAATTTCTCTGGTGTTGCAGGTGTCCATGGGCGACCATGATTACTTACCATCAGGTGACTCGTCTGCTGGTTTGCTGACGTCTAAATATAAAAAAAAATAGAATATTAATCAAATTTATTCTGAGTAGGTACGCAAGTACGTGTTTGTATTAAGTATATATATTATATTAAAATAGTGTAATACATTTAAGTATGGTCGTAATTTTTTTAAGATAATGAAGATAACTTCTATTTATCATAAAATTATTAATAAAATATACAAAATTATAAATTATACTATTTAGTATGTAGGAACGTATCTACGTTCCTACATACTAAATTAGGACGTAGTTCAATATTGACTGTTTAGTTTACAACCTAAAGGTGCTGTGATAAACATACCATCAATTACTTATCCCGATACTTTTATAACCCCGAAATTGCTACATACGCATCGCTCGCTTACATCAACATTTTGCCCTCGGGACTCTTGAAAATCGATCAATACTTAGATACAATTTTATAGCTATAAATAGAACTGTACATCGTATTCATTGCCAAGAAAACAAAAAATTGGAAAGAGTAATATCAATACATTTGTAGGTAAAAGATATTTAAATCCAAAACCATACGCATTCACTTTTATACATATACATAGATACAGGCACTGTGTAGTGAATTTTAAAGAAGAGCGCGAATTGACAATCCTTGAACAAAACGAGACCTTGTTCCCGAAAATATAAGAGTAAAGATGTCCCGTTCACGAAGCTCCGTGTACCGCGCAGGGCAGGTTAGCCTCGCCCTCACACCAACATACCGCGTTTATTTTTAGACGGCTGAAAAAGGCGTCAAATTCCTTAAAAATTTAAGGACAATGTGTATGCGGGGAACTCGTGGACGTTCTTTATTTATAGCATCTGTAGAAGAAATAAAAGAGAATTATTAATAGGAGCCTTTCCGTGTAAAGTCGGATTTACACTAGACTTACGTGACGGCGTGCACATTATTTTGACGTGGCACGCTGACGACACGTCAGAATAGTATGCGGCGTGAACACTATTCCGACGTGTAGTCAGTGCGCGCATACAAAATATATGACCCTCATAAACTTCTGATGTACCTACTAAGGTACTCGTGCGATACGACATGCAAGTCTCGTTTGAATCTCGTGTAAACTTTTAACATTTTCAAGATAAAAATATGAAAGCTTAAATTGATCTATAAAAATAACGTGTTCCAAATACAACAATTTACAATTTAGATATAAATGTTTTTTATTTTTAAAAGTGATAAATGCAAAACTTGTGTAGGCATGATTAAACAAGATTTTTTAAGAAATGGAATTCATGATTAATCGAAGAGTTTAAGAATATATTAAACAACTTCGATTTCGTGTATCGTGTAGCAACCAACACACGCAGATAAATAGAAGAAAAAGACCTTGGCCCTGCAAAGCTTTAAATAATAATAATCATGTATCATAATTAAACATACATCCATTAAATATTGCATATGATCATCACATTTAATGGATGTCTGGACCACACATTGCCACTATTTTTCTTCGGTTCTATTTAATTCTTTCAGTCGTTCTCTTTCCATTTACCAATAAATAAACTTCGCCTTTTACAGTTATTTATCGACAATCGTTGTTCCCTCCAAAACCTGTTAACGTCGCGTCAAAGAAATAGCGACAAAAGTTAATTGAAAAACAGCGGAGCACACTTCTCGCCAAGTGCTTTATCGAAAACAGCTCGAGCGTCATCAGCCTTTTTAATAACAACTTTGTGAAATGCTTATATTTTTTAGATTTATACAAAGTAATTAACAACATTATATTATTTTTGGTTCAATTTTTAGGTTTTGTTTTGTTACTATAAAATAAGGAGTTTTTTAGTGGGGATGATACACTATTATTATGTTAAAATAATTTATTTGCTTAATCATAAAATGTTTGTTTGTGTCTTTCCTAAAGATTGGGAAAAACTTACACTTAAAAAGTAAGTCATAAAAAGGAGCCTCCTTTTGATGACTTACTTTTTTAATAAGATTTGATATACTTATATTTTTTATTTTTTCACTAAAACCAATAACACACTTTTGCCAACAACTATAGTACTTCAACTACACCTCCGCTTATAAAATTATCGCTAACGCAAATGGGTCCAACGGTATTTTCCGAGGGAGGCATTCCTGTAGAACATTTCATGCGATAAAAGCCAGCACTTCCGGCGACAAAGTAAAAGTCGGTTAGTACACTCCACATATCGGCCTCCTTGCAACGGCAAACTTTTTTCCCATTATACCTACATGAAAAAATACCTCAGAGATTAGAGATAGGTGGACGTATTTCGAGATGAAACATCATCATCGTAGGATGGTCACAATCATTAGTGCCGGAAAGTTTCTGCGCGTTTACAAAGATTTTTAATTTTTCTTCAGAAAATACCTTCTGCTACCGCAAGCATATCCATATCATTTGAGGAGGATTTCAATATACTGACAAAAGGAACAAAAAGTGACATTTACACTTTTTAGTTTTTTTTAGAAAATAAATATTTTGGTTCATATTTACGTATACGTGTAAAAATTTAAAAATATGCATGTATGTAGATTTTTTAATTAAGCCAATATGATAAAAAGAATTTCTCAGATGACACTCTTTGATCCAATACCCAGTAAATGGCGCTATTAGCAAGAAAGTCACATGCCGCACGCTTTCCATTGGTATAGTGTTTGATAAATTAGATTTTTTGTAACAGCCAGAAATTAACACTAATTGACTAATTTGTAAAATAGAGTAAATTTTATTGTTTTTGGTCCCTTTTTTATGTATTGTTCATATATACACATACATATACTGTTAATATATAGCAGTGATAGCCTAGTGGTAGGACTATTGGACTACCAAGTCAAAAGGTCTCGAGTTCGAACCCAAGGCACGCACCTCTGACTTTTCGAACTCATGTGCGTATTAAATAGTTAATTATCACGCACTAAAACGGTGAAGGAAAACATCGCGGGGAAACAAAAAAGAAAATCTGAACCAAAACGTTTTAAAATAGTGTTCCCACCTGCGACTAGTCACTTAATTGAATAGACCTTGGACTTTCTCTAACTTTCAGCTTTCGGCAGCATTTCCATCCCCATAAGCTTGATGGCTGGCAGTCCACAACTGTGCGTTTCTCTAGAAACTTTCTGCCTCGCACAAAAAACTGGAATGAACTATCGCCTGCAGTATTTCCAGGCCAATACGATCGTTAAAGCTTCGTCTGCCCTATCCCCTAAAAAAAACTTCCGGCCGAAATAGAAAACTATCAATTTTTTTTATTTGCAGTTAAAAATATCCATTACTATGAAACCAGATGACGTAAAATATCAGTAAACTCTGGTACATTTTTCAGCACAATTCGGCGTTACGTGACCGTGGGTAGAGTATATGGCGTAAAAATGCAAAAGAAAATGTTAAAAATACTAATGGACCATTTTAGACGACGTGGGTGCGCCCCAAATTACCCAAATGATCATTAACTAGAGTGATAGGCTTGTCACATTTGTAAGGTCGAATTAGCGAGTCCCTAACTGCAGTTTACCTATGTCGTTTTATAAACATTATTAATTATTTCTTTACCAAAATTATCCTTTTATTTTAACTTTTTTAGAACGAACTATTTTAATTAACCTAAAAATAGATCATTTTTAGTACCAATACAATATTACCAATTCGTAGTTTTTTTAATCATTCTCACTGAGTGTGGTCCACTGTTCAAAAGGCGTTGAAACTAATTTTAACCAAACGGGTTGGAAAATCTTAAAACCCCTTCAAAGCTTTTTAACTTATTCGAATCCTGATACTACTCGTACATAGTTATATTATTTACTGTGAGCATCTTAAAAGACTCTCAATTTAATACATTTTGATCTGAATTTGTAGCAAACTAAACTGTGGCAGTTTCAGCGCAATGTTCAAATGGAATTACTGTGGGACATTGGAAATAGGTCATAAAATTAATGTTTTAGGGGAATTGTCAGTACAGCTTGACCATCGAAAATATGTATGTATGTATTTTTTTGGTATTAGAATGTGGTCAGTGCACATGTGCTGTAAACTTTTTCTGACTAAGTAGTTACTACTTGGACTTCATTTTATTTATTGGTTCTAGTAGTTATTATAATATTTTTTTTAAAAAAAAAGCTTACTTACAATGTGGGTCGCACATTACTATTCTTGTTAACCCCTCGTGCTAGGCTAAATGCTTGTGTTACGTTGGTAGTGCAATGGGTGGGTTTCGAACCGGCAACCACATGATCGCAAGTCCAACATCCTAGCCATTAGGCCGTTTCTAATTATATGGTTTGACAAAATAAATTACTATTTAAAAGGTTGGCCAAACAGCTCAATTTTAAAAATAATAGATTCTTCATCAAGGGGAGAAAGTTATACATTACTAACTAGTGTGCATTTGAGGTCCGAACTTGCAAGGGCCACAGGACTTTGTAATGTGTACTTTCCCCCGAGGGAACCATGGTACTTTACACGAAGAAAATAAAAAAATAAGTTTGTTTTTATGGAATAGGGGGCAAACGAGCAGACGGATCGCCTGATGGTAAGCGATTACCGCTGCCATGGACACCCTCAACACCAGAGGAGTCACAAGTGCGTTGCCGGCCTTTTAAAATGTAGTAAGCTCTTTTCTTGAAGGTTTGAAGGTCGTATTGGTCCGGAAATACTGCAGCGAAAGTTCATTCCACAGTTTTCTTGTGCGAGGCAGAAAGTTTCTAAAGAAACGCACTGTTGTGGACTGCCAACCATCAAGATGATGGGGATGGAATTGCTGCCGCGTAGATGGCGGGAAGAGGCAGCAGGGATTTCGATTTAGCAGTTATAAAAGTGTTACCTATTTTTAGAGATGCAATAACCTTCATCATCAGTAATTACCTAATTCTACGAGTATTTTGCAAATCTTCAATTCCCTACTGCCTCAGCTCAGTGTCACCATGAAGGTTTTTTATCATAATTTAAACAAAAATGCATTTACCCTGTAATTTCTTCGAAATTTAAATTTAGCAGCCCTCTGCCAAACATAATTCAATATTTTACCTGTATTAAAAAAAAAACAAAACAAGGCATTAATTCATTTTAACGACTGCTAGAGGTCCTGGGTTCGATCCCCAGGTCAAGCAAAGTGTTATTGGGTTTTTCTATGAAATTCTCAGTAGCCGCTCGGAGTCTGGATTTGTGCCCAGTTAATGACAATAGCCTCGCCCCCTATTACATGGGACCTAAACAAACCGGCGAACTGTGGGTGTACATTAGTATGCTTCTGCCTAACCCTTCGGGGAATACAGGCGTGATGGTATTTTATTTTATGTAATTAATTTTCTTCCAACTTTTCAACTCTAGTGCCGAAAAGTGCTACTGTCTACCCTGTATTAGATTAGTAATGGGTCACTTTCCGAGTAGGTGAAGTATAAACAAACTTAGATCCACCTAAAAGCCTGCTACACCTGCTATACATAAATTGATACATGTGAGACATAATATAAATAAAAAAGAAATGTGCAGACCCACTGAATACGCCTGGATGAGATATTGGTCCATAAAAAACTTAATGGACGTATGTATTTTGTCTATCCTCACGTACGATGCTCAGATATGGTCTTTGACGAAAATCGCTCTTGGGGTTTGCCAGCGAGCCATGGACCGCATAAGAAGAACAGTGTACTACGTTCCAGAAATCAGTAGAACTGCAGTGCAAGTGGGACGATAACGGCTGATTAAAACAAAAAACGCGGATTGCGAATGTCTCATGGCACGTAACGCCAAACTATGTTGAAAAATGTAACAGAGTTGACTGAATTTTTGACATCATCTGGTTTCAGCATAGCGTAAAATAATTATTGGGAAATATTATAACAACGTACCGTGCGATATGCTGTTATAATATTTCTTTTCCTATTCAATGAATGAAAACACTTAAACATTGAAAACTTTAAAAAGACCCACGACGAATTAAATTTCGAAACCCCTGACCTACACATATTGACTTACGTACAAGAAAATCCGTCGAGGCTGCCATTCTCATCTCTGTTTTGAATTTCAATTAAAATGTAGTATATTAATGCTATGACGTGTCTTGTGGCTAAATGCTTGTAACTAAATGCAGCCCCCGCCGAATTTTCTCGTGGTTATATCGGAGATGCGAATGTTACCATTTATGGTAACATTCTTTGGCACATACAAACTAACAACCTCTATCTAAACGCATATAGTTGCTCCGTTGCATCATGGGTAATACATTTATTACTAACTTCAGTGATGACTGCCTTATAGCTCGCATAGTTTCAAATAATGTGCGGGTAACAGCTGTGGTTTATCTGACTAAACCGCACCACTCATGTCTGCACAAAGTGGTGTCACTTCGGTTTCGGTAGAGTTTATAGATACATTATAGACTAGCTGTTTCCCGCGTTTTCACTTACTTTCCAAAAGACTTTTTGTGACGAAAGATAGCCTAAGGCCTTCTCTAAGGCTCCATGCCAAGATTCATTAAAATTTAACCAGTGCTTTCGGTTTAAAGATTATTTATTCTAAAGAACAATGTTCACCTACGAATAAATACAAAGGTATGTGTATATAATTATGCTATCCAGTGGTCATTACAATGGGTAGTACAGTATCCTTCGTGTATAGTTTTTAACATTTTTTAATGATAGGTACATTATAATGTGACTATTATACATTGAAACAAACAAAGTAATTTTTATTATAAATTTAGGCGCGAAAGCATAACAACACCAAACCTAAACTGTGTACTTAATCAAGGCTAGGTTAAGAGCACTCTCAAGCAACGATGATGCATGAGGATATTAATGAACGCAGATGCAATGAAAGAGGTGTGCCAGGATTGTAGCAAGTGGAAATCTGGAGACAGGCTTGAAAATCTGTAGGTATGTATGTATAGTTTCAAAGTTTAGAGTGTAAGCTCTATCTCTTCATCAATAGTCTCATAAAGTGCGTAGTGTTAGTAACCATTCAGTTTGTTAAAATTAGAGATAGTCACAAAAAAGTCAAATTTGTTCTAATAATTCGTCAGGAGACTGTCCAAACAATCTGTTCTCTCAACAAACTACTCTCAGGATACCACAAATTGTTAACGCGACAGGTTGGAAGTGCGCATTTTCGCAGACACTCTCAAAGTGTCTCCCCTGGCTGGTACCAACAGTACTTTTAGTGCGTAATTTCTATTCTTCAAAAAGAAAAGGAAGTTTCAGTTTCCAATTTCTCTATTCGAAAATTTTTATGGCAACGCACGTCCTTCCGATTAAATACACCGGACACTTTAGCCAGCTAAGCTACGGAGACCACTCATTTTCTGTACAGTTTTTCTTTCGGTAAATGTATATGTCGTGGCCAGATCATAGCATTGATCGCTTCATGATGTGGCTGACCATTCTATAAAATGGTTATATTTCATGAAATGGAAAATACCCGCTGCCCGCATCATAATAATATGGTCATATGAATCAATCAATGATCAATGAATAATCAACGTTTGACGATATGAATAGTTAACACACGGTTACTTCATGATATGGTCAAACATTAGTGATCATATATAATAAAATTACATTATCCACCGTTAGAGGCGCTGATATCGATAAAGAAAATATCGTTAGGACATAAAACCGGGAGTTCGGAACATACTTCACAGGTTAGGTTAGAACTTTCATGGTTGATCAAGATATGCCTGGGCACATCGCAATGCGAAGAAAAAAATAGGTTATGTTAGAACTGTGACCACACAATGCAGTGGCAGGTACCCACGGGTGCCAGAACCAAATTGTAGCCATTGTAAAAGAAGAAGAAATTAGATCAGGCACATCCTGAAATAATCAGCCATATCGCAGAATGCCATACATTAATGATATATGGCAAAACGTGGATTGACATAATTATCATCAAATGTTGACGTTTATTCGATATTTGTTAGTCACCACTTCATCATTCACTTCATCAAAAGTCACTGAGAATATTGCTATCTGTAACAGTATCTTGGGTTTACTATAAAATCAAAATGTGGATATCATCAAAATAAAGTTGGATTTTAGCGTCACCCTCGGCCATCATCTAATATTTACACAGGGTTATTGGCATTGGTAATCAATCGTAAAATGCAAAATGGCTACTTCTCTACACCATTTTATACAACTTTTGTTCTACGACTTTTGATAATTCATTAATATTTTTTCCTATACGGAAATAAAAAACTAAAAATGTACACTCTAATATTACTCATATCTAAGGTACGACACAGCGCCGCACGTACCGCCCGGCGCCCGGCCGCCGACGCTGCGCTTGATCGAGACGCGGGGCGCGCCAGAGCTAAGAAATATCAGAGAGTACTGGCAGAAATTATAATTTTTTTTTATGGGATAGGAGGGCAAACTAGGACGGATCGCCTGATGGTAAGCGATTACCGCCGCCCATGGATACCCGCAACACCAGAGGAGTCCCGAGCGCGTTGCCAACCTTTTAAAAGGGAATTGGGCCTCCGGTAACCTCACTCACTCGGCGAAACACAACGTAAGCGTTGTTTAACGCCGGTTTTCTGTGAGGCCGTGGTATCACTCCGGTCGAGCCGGCCCATTCGTGCCGAAGCATGGCTCTCCCACGTAAACAATGATAAATGTTTTGGTTTTTGAGAAAACTCATAGAACAAAGGTTGTTCGTTAAGATGTAGAGAAGTAGCCCATACACGTTTTACGATTGATTACCAATAACCCTGTATAAGATATTGTTGTTGAAGATAGGCAATCAAAGAAGCCTGTAAAACTTCTCTAATGGATAGGGAAACCATATGTGAATTTCAATCGATTCAATTCAGAGCATACCTACCATACATATCGATTCTCCGTTTTCCACCGCAACAATTCATATTATGTTGACAACACTAAATTATGTGACTATTAAATTACTTTTTTTTTCAGGGGTGCCGGTGGGGGAGGCATGTTTGGTGATGTCAATATATCAGCCATTTTGGATTCCTTTAGCATAAGTTACGACAAAAGAGTAAGGCCAAACTATGGAGGTTAGTATTATTTTGCTTTTTAGGAAAAAAAACCTTCATAGATTTTTATGAATAATTACATAACGTAGCATAAACTGAGCTTACTGTCAAGGGTCACACCATGAACTAAATAGGTTAATATTATGTAATGAAGTAAAGTAAAAAAAAATCAATAAAGTATTATTTTATCTATATTTCGTTCCTCAATATTTCCAATACTTAATAAAGATATTGATAATTTGGCAAAACAGATTTAAAAGTTCCGTTGAATTTTATTAAAGATATAACGTACTATATTATATATGTAATACAAGATATTCTATTAGGTATGTACACACTATATTTATAATATATTCATAAAACAATCTTAAATAAAACTTATAAAATATATAGTGTAGTAACTGATATGGACTGTTTTAAAATGTTATAGTGGTCAGAGCGCTAAAGACAGAACAAAATAAGAATATTTAAAATAAGACAGAAGAAACAAGAATAGTTAAATAACAAGAAATTATATTTTATGTATGATAATGGGTAACTGTATCGTCCTAGTTGTATGAAGAGCTGATGACATTATGTACGGTCAACAGCACAACATGGTATCCAAAACTGTCAAATTTCTTCAATCGATGTTCAATAAAAACTCCAAATAATATAGTTTATTATCCATGACGTAATTTCACATCAAGTTACCACAACTTGATGTGCTTCATAATTAGGTATCGTCAAAAACTATATTTTATGATAGGTTGTTAAGAATTCATAACATTTATTTATTTACTTTAATTAAAACGGTACAGACTAATTACAACAATTATAGATATATGTACTTAATTTATACAACATTTTACTAAAATAAAATAAATACATACCTTTCACAAAAACGCAGATACTCCAACAGTATAAACATTGTGACAAATGAATAATGTTAACATTTAGAACATAGACCGGGATTCCAGCATTCCAGTGATGCGAAATTATCTATCTCTGGATACTTGAGATGGTTGATTTACCATTATAAGTTTCAAATTTCACTGCAATGGCTGAAAATGTATGAAAATTATTTATTTATTTAAACAACGGCCGGCAACGCACTTGTGACTCCTCTGGTGTTGCGGGTGTCCATGGGCGGCGGTAATCGCTTACCATCAAGTGATCCGTCTGCTCGTTAGCCCCCTATTCCATAAAAAAAAACAGAAATTTATTTGTTGTATAAAAAGACAAATCTGGGTATAAGGTCATAATAACATAATTAATCTACATAATATATTTATATTATATATTTATATTTATTAAAAAACTACATAATAAAAAGTTATTTTGAAATACGTACATGAACATAATATTAAAATATATTTAAACCACGTTATCTTTTCAATGAAAATATTTGAGCACTACTTATCACTATTTTCACATTCGAAGAAAAGATTTCGACGCAGGACTAGCAATTGGAAGATTCAATCACAATCAACCTCGCTGTCCTACTAGGTATTTACTTGTATTAAATTCACCAAACTTTTAAGCTGTTCCTCATGTGGAGTGAGCACAATGTTAAAGTTATATAGTTAAAATAATATATGTAAATATAACAGGAGAGCTGATTTCAGCAACTCGGACACACAATTAATACCACGGATAACTTACACTTGTTATGTGTTGTGTATTGTGTCGTTTTCAGGACCACCCGTGGAAGTGGGGGTTACCATGTACGTGCTCTCCATCAGCTCTCTGTCTGAAGTGAAAATGGTATCTTATTTTCAAAACAATTTTAAAGACACAGCGCATACTTACATAGCAAGATTTGTCCCTTAGCATTATCACCAGCATTAAACCGTTCATCGTAGCACCCGTGTCCACGGTTCGATTGCATTGGATTGATGTAGGCACGAGCCGGCCGGTCGGTTTGCGCCATATATCATCGCGCGAGCGTCGCGTGATGCGTGCCACGGACTTGGACTTATAGGGCTGCGCGTGCGCACCCGCACACCACCTCATGTGAAAAGCACCGTCCGTCCGACACCCGCACGCACCCCGCGCCTCTCGCGTCCCTCCTGCTCCGTTCGCCCGGCGATGGGGCACGTCACCGTCCTCTGGTTTGGTTTTCACGGCGCGAGGCGTGCGCGCGACTCACTATTGGGCTTGATTGCAGGTCCGCCAGTGGAGGTGGGCGTCACCATGTATGTGCTCTCTATCAGCTCCGTCTCCGAAGTGCTCATGGTACTCGCCACTATCAGCTCACGCTTGTCTCGGTCGCTCCGGCCGCGCGCTGCGCCGCTGCGACCGAGCAGCCCCAGATACGAGGCTGCGAGCATGTCCGCGTTTGGTGGAGCAGATCGCCCTTTGTCCGCCCACTTGCTTTCTTATTATGTTACTTGGTAAATTCGTTGATATTCGAAAAACAAAATTTCATAATGAGATCATAATAAGAATAGCAACCCGTTAACCTTAAAATACCCAGTTGTGTGTCCTGCAGTACTCGTAACTCCAAAGTTGCTGCCGTGTCGAGTGATGAAGTCTGTTCTCTGAGTTTTTGTAGCAATTTTCAGTAATAAGAATTAATTTACCTTTTCTAAAATACCGTTAAGTGCATTTTTATTAAAATGCTTAATGTATATTTGAATTCTAAAATAAAATAAACCGAAAATACATACCGATATTTCTAACTCTCAGAGTTAATAACGCTCGTTGGTTATACTGACTTCTAACCTAAGCAGAATATCTTCCATGTGAATGATTGATCCCGAACAATAACGGTTAATTTATCATCACGAGGATGTTATAATATCTACAATTCTACATCATTTTTAATAAAAAAATATAGGATGAAATTCAGTATTGAAATTGAAATTGTTATTATAGTCGAACTGATTTAAATTACCCTAATTTGAGACAGCCAACAGATTATCATCACTGCTTTCACCGAGGTTGGACGTAGAAGAAAATCATATAATTCAGAATCTGCATTACATTTCCGTTTTAAAATGGCAATAAAGATAGCCTATATAAATAAAGGCATGATCTTGAAATACATTTGATTAAAACGTACATGAAATGTGTTCAGGCTCTATGGACTTGCGACGACTGTATATCTCTTATCGTGACTCATTTTGTAGTTTGTTGTGTATGTACGTATTATGTGTATTTACTGAAATATTACCAATATAACTTTCTATTCTGTCCGGTGACTTGGAACATCGATACTATCTGACCTTGTTTAGTTAAAATTATGCTTTCGTGAGTTTGCTATTTTTGATACCAATGTCTCTTAAATATTAGCGCAGTTAATTGGTCAGAATACAAAGCCGACATCGGTTTTCTCATATGCCAAACTTTGTGAGCTTGTTAGGCGTATGTGTATGTTGGAGTGAAGGACCCTGCAGTGGAAACCAAATCAAGGTTGGGAAGGTCACAATGAGACGTGACCCATGGCCCAGGGTGAGGAGGTTGCCTAATTCACAATCCACAAACTCTCGATTCGATCTCATTAATGAACTTTAATTTGTTCCATATATAACTGGTCCAAACTTTATTGGTGGCAACTTGAATACGTGCCGGCTTGGTAGCTTGAGTCAAAAGGGGACGGCCTCCGTCGAGCCGTGGGTGTGCCACCCACTCACCTCGCCTCTCGTATCACTTAGAGCACCCATATCCTGTTCATTATTAGACTTCACCTGTGTTTCGTAGGCTTCATGTCACAATCAAACTCTCTGCACATTTTATTTCTTTTCGTAATTGTTTTAAGCTTATCGCTCAATTTGTCTATTCAATGTAGTGCAGTGTCTATTTAAAATCAAGTGTTTTTTGTTCGAAGTCACGAGAACCAGCTTCGACTTTAATGTACTCGAGTATAAAACTAAATTTGATTAGCCTCTTATGAATATCTATCTCACTGTATCTATACTAAAACATTGTGTTGGATAAAATATTTTCAAACAGCGCATGCAGATGTTAGATGTTAATGTTTAGTTACCCAATTATTGTATTTAATAAACACCGCAAAGTTATCCACAAATTATAACGTTCCTATTAAACACATTGAGTACTAGTGCCAACATATTATAATTTACTATTATCTTTAAAGTAATCTTGTATCCAACAAGTGTTTACTAAGAACGTATTTCATGAAGTTACAGCCCATAAGATAGCCCCTAATTCAAGTCATCATTTCAATTAAATAACCTTAATTATTCAGGTTACTGTACACGTTTAGAAAATTATCAACTCTTGTATAATTTGTATTGGTTTTTTTTCTCAGGATTTCACATTGGACTTTTACTTCAGACAATTTTGGACTGATCCGCGATTAGCATACAAAAAAAGAACAGGAGTCGAGACTTTATCAGTGGGCTCCGAATTCATAAAGAATATATGGGTGCCCGACACATTCTTTGTAAACGAAAAGCAGTCTTATTTCCATATAGCAACAACCAGTAATGAATTTATACGCATACACTATTCTGGCTCTATCACTAGAAGCATCAGGTAATATAATATTGTTTTTCCTATCACTGTTGGAGATATGTATCTACGTTTAACATAATTATTGCAAGGCAAATATAACATAAATTATAATTATTTATACTATTTAGTCTTACCTGAATTTCAGATTGACGATCACAGCTTCGTGCCCCATGAATCTGCAATACTTTCCAATGGATCGGCAGCTGTGCCACATAGAAATCGAAAGTTGTAAGTATCTGAACTGTTCGAAACAATTTTATACACTTAACCAAACATGTGTGTGTTGACAAACTTGTACATTAATCACAAAATGCTGACTTTGATAATATAATATTGATGATGTTTTAGCTAATATGAGAGTGTTGCTGGTCAACCGCACGCTTTGTGTGTCAACAAAACGTAATTTTGTTTTTATATATTATGAAATATCAACGTGGACTATAAATTATATTATTTCTTCAAAAATATGATTTAAATATTACCTACAATTATCTATGTTGTAATTTTTTAATGCAGTGCGAGACACATATCATTGCAGATGATAGAAAAATAATCGAAAACAATATTACTTATACGTGTGTATTGTGCTCACCAAGGCAATCATTAATTTGATTCTTTAACACGATGCAAATATATCACTAGGCTTACAGATATTGTGTTGTGACCACTTTCTTGTATCACAGATGCTACTCAGGGGTACCCTGTGAGCACAAGCGTACAACAGAATCGTCGACACGTGCTTCGTGATTTCCCTCGTGTTTTCATATGTTGGAACGTCTCCTTCTCGCATACAGCACCCGCAGAAGGCAGACTCGTAAATAGAAGCCTTTGTTCTCACGAGCATCTAGCGAAAGAACTGATACTGAGACATCGATGCTGCGATATGCTGAGCGGGTCAAAGGAGGCGGGGAACGGTGGCGCCAGCGGGGTCTGCACAACCACCGAGGGCAGTGCCGCAGACGAGGCACCGCGCGCGCCTCGGCGCACACCCACACACACCCTCGCACTACCGCCGCTTGCGCTCATTACCGGCACACTCACTGACTGCACTCGCATGACCTTACATCCAAACGCTTGCCCTAAATAATATCACCACCACTGTTTCTGTTATATTTATTTTAGCTGTATAGGTTTATCATTAGCTAAAGTGTAGTGATTAAGTTATCATTTTTATGGCCACGTATCGCCCTTGTAGGTAGAATTATTTTAATCATCCATATTAAGCTAACCCGAGTGTGACAGCTGCATTTGCACAATTCCTCGGTTTGGCTTAGTTATGGCTCGCCACTTGAATCCGCGAGTCCAATCCTCGACACAGGCGCAGAGGGAAACGCGATGCTCCGCAGCGTAAGTGATAGCGTTTTGTGTGTTTGGCATGTCTCCGGAGTCGGGTACACAATGAGAGACATTCGATACCATTGGAAAGATGGGCTGACCAGCGTCGGTATGAGCAACGAGGTGCAGCTGCCGCAGTTCCGGGTACTCGGCCACCGACAGCGTACCACGGTTGTTACACTGACAACAGGTAACCGATCGCAATAGCCGCTCTCCCAGCACAGTCCACCCATTACTCCGCCACCGACCCCGTCTCCCTCAGCCCGTGTGCAGACCAGATCGAATTCGCGACACAAGCACACACGCTACATGACACGACAATCGCACGACGAGACGCGCGAATCCGAACTCGCGACTCCCCCGCTCTTACCCCAACCGAAAGACGACTCGTGTTGTAAAACCCATTGCGATGGGCCTGGGGTTTGTTTCATTTATAATGTCCGCTGCGCACAGTCGGCTACACCATGCGGGACATCCGATACAAATGGAACGAGGGGCCCAACTCTGTGGGTGTTTCCAGCGAGGTGTCGCTGCCGCAGTTCAAGGTGCTGGGCCATCGACAGCGAGCTATGGAGATCTCCCTGACAACAGGTACTTGGGTTCGCGGGGGAATCTAAGAGTAGGGAACAAAGAAAAGATATTAGACACCACTACGTGGAACACTGGACAGAAACAGCCACGATTCTTTTCACGTCCTGCTTTTGTATTCTTGCACAAAACACAATGAGTGGTGTGAAATAGATTGTATATGTCGTGCTATATATTGTGTTATAAAGATAAAATATTATAAATTATTATTTTATGATATATCTCCATTTAAAAATATTTCTTGACATTACCTACTATCTATTAATAATTTTTTTTCAAAAATATTAATATATCTTAACAATATTCAGTATTTCACTAAAGAAATGATGTAAAAGAGTCCTTTTACATACATACACTCACGACTTTCTCCCACAGGGGTAGGCAAAAACTATAGACCGCCACTTGCTACGTTACTTGTATACATCTTTTGCTCCTTCCACATTCCTCTTAATTGTATTTATAAACTTTTACAGGAAACTATTCGAGATTGGCATGTGAGATACAATTCGTCCGATCTATGGGATATTACCTCATTCAAATTTATATTCCATCTGGTTTGATTGTCATCATATCGTGGGTATCATTCTGGTTGAACCGAAACGCAACACCGGCCCGAGTTGCCTTAGGTGTTACCACTGTGTTGACGATGACTACGCTTATGTCATCTACGAACGCTGCTCTGCCCAAGATATCGTACGTCAAGTCTATCGATGTGTACCTGGGAACCTGCTTCGTCATGGTCTTCGCCAGTCTACTAGGTAATATTTTGTTGTTTACCTACTAACTACTGCAAAGCGATGATGTATCTGAACCATATCGAATTTTAGTATAGCGAGCCTAACCCAAGCGAATTTGAGTGCTAAGCGAAAGATTTCATAAGTACTTTTTTTTTACTTGTTACGGATGCAATTCTCTTATCTTTACAGAATACGCTACCGTGGGATACATGGCTAAGAGAATTCAGATGAGAAAACAAAGATTTGTGGCTATCCAGAAAATAGCGTCGGAGAAGAAAATTCCCGTTGACTGTCCGGCCGTGGGTGACCCACACACATTATCGAAAATGGGTACACTCAGCAGATGCCCGCCAGGAAGGCCATCGGTAAGTTACTTAAACTATATTTGGAAATGTTCAGGAATTAATAAAGGTGGTTTGACTCTGCCATATTTCCAACATTGCAAATAAAATTTCCAGGAGGTGCGTTTCAAAGTTCACGACCCAAAAGCACATTCTAAAGGCGGTACCCTGGAGAATACCATAAACGGAGGCCGCAGTGGAGCCGAAGAAGAGAACCCTGGCCCGCCTCCACACATATTACATCCCGGCAAGGTGATTATTTAAATTACTCACAATCTTCATCGATGTGTTATATTAATACTAAGTAGGTAGGTATATTTACTAAGCGATTTTGATTGTGCTCGCGATTTAAGTAGTTTGCTCCGCGATGATAAAATTGTTCTCTTAATATTCACAGGTATGATAAGTGCTTGCGATGTATTTATTACTATTGCGATTTATTCAATTCATGTCGCTTTTACATACTGAAACAATTGTTTTAATTTTCAGGACATAAGCAAATTGCTCGGCATGACGCCTTCGGACATCGACAAGTACTCTCGTATAGTGTTCCCCGTGTGCTTCGTTTGTTTTAATCTCATGTACTGGATCATTTACCTTCACGTATCTGACGTCGTGGCTGACGATCTGGTTCTACTGGAAGAGGATAAATAGAGGGCGCTGTACATAATCCATTTATTTTTCCACAACTCTTAGTTAAATAATAATTTGAAACAAGATAGTGCTTTCCTCTTTAGATATATGGTTGCGGGCATTTTATTAGATTTTTATTATAGTCGGGGATATGAATTTCAAATGAATATAATAGATATTAACTAAATATAAAGTACTGTATCCTAACCAAGTTGTAAATACCTACCTAAATATTCGAAATGTATGAATAATTATGAACGATTTAGAGTAAGATCTTTTTCCTGAAGTCTAAACTAGAATCCAAACGACTGAAGTATAGGTGTCATTCAGAGACGTGTTTTTTTTCTGTTGACTTAAATGGCAGCTTTAGAAATTACCTAATTATTTTATATATTCTGCGTTGTATTTAACTATATGGAAAACATGAATTTATTTTCGTCGGTGAAACTTATAAATAACTGTTTTTTTTTAGTAATATTTATGTTTATTCGCTTTAGATGCTATGAAGTTAACAAAAGAATAACCTTCCGAAGTTCCTAAATTATAAACGTGAGGAATAAATAGCCTGTACTTTTACTTAATAAAGTTTCAAATTATTATTGTTTAAGTGGTAAAATGAGTGGAATAAGAAAATAATATACATTAGTAATACAAATCTGATGCTCAAATTTATTCGCTTGAATTATTTAATTAGTCTTAGTAAACTTTTGTAATTATGTCATTACATTTAGTGATTTGTTTATTGTTTGCTGATATCGTTGTGATACTATCATTAGGAATTTTATTTTCAATTGTAGTTGCAGACCATTCCAATGATCTTAACCTATTTTTATTTTATACCTTAGCTTTATTTTCTAACTCGTAGGTTAATGAATGTTTTGAGCAATTGATTTTGCTTTCCATAAAATTTAAGAATGCATGTTGAGTTCTGATAACGTATACCTAAGTATTAATGATGTTTGAATATTCATATTTAGAGTTAATTTATCTTGAAGATTAAACGTCAGAAATCGACATCATTCAATTATTCTTAGTACATATCTTCTACGCAAATCGGAGCAGGTAAATATTCATAAATTACCCATAAATCTATTCTTATTTTCATCCTTTGTATCTGAGCAAGTCTGCTCCACTAGAGGCATGCAGTCGCCAATGTTAACATTTTCAAAACCCAGCATGTATGTACCCATTTTTGTCATATTGTAATTTTTGAAAGCATCGACATTTTTGACAAATAGAGCTTCTGATTTATTCTTTTTATTTCAGTTGTAAATTGAAATTGAAGATCAGCAACTATAATTGCTGAGAATGTTTGACATTAATCTAATTTATTGTCATCTATAGATAGAGTAGGTTACCATCTGAAATGCGATGCGAATATGACTTCCGCATTAAACTCATATTAAAAATGGCAATAATTTGTTTTGAATTAAGTATTTTTTAAATAATGCAATATTACTTACTGTTAATAGAAATCAACAGCATATTTTAAATGTTAAATAAGCTTATTTTATTATGTAACATGACTTAACGGTCTCTTAAAAGTACATAGCAGTAAATGAAATAAGATTCCTCAATAAACTTTGAGAGCTAAGTACCAAAGAGTAAACATTAAATATAGGAAACCCTTACCCTGGGATCACTATTGTTTGCAGAACTGGTAATAAAGGTGGATTTTGATAACTGTCACATCACTGATTCTATAAAACTCTAGAAATCTTAATACTCGAAATGTCTTGGGCGATAATTATGTCCATAAAGCGACGTAAACCTGAATAAAGAATAGTTACTTTAATTTAGTTTCGATAAAAACATAATTACTTAAAAACGACGTAGAGTTATTATGGAGTCCAACTGTTAAAATCGATTAACCGTCATCACAATGAATTGTATTTCATAGCAAAGCATAGTACGTATTACGTAAGTCGTAGATAAATCCTCAATTAAATAGTTTACATAAGAGAATATTTTCTATTTCTTTACTAGCCGCACAAATTAATATAGTCCATGCAATGCTTTCCTAAATTAGTTCGATTTAGATGAATTAGCTTTCTTTGCTCGCTAATACTCTACCAAAGCTCCAGTAGTTGAAGCATAATTGAGCATTAGAAAAACGTTGTTAATGTGGGAATGCAATTCGGGAGCTAGTCACATACAATGTGATTGGTGGCGAATAAATGTTCCTATGTTCACAACGTAAATCACGTCCACCCTCAAATATCTGACAAGCAGGGCTCCTGTCTTCAGCTACGACTAATGTATTTTAATGCATCAAAGGTTTCTCGATAATTAAACCTTTTGACTACGAATGTTGAACAATATTTCAAAAAAATAACATTGAGGTGAACACATAGCCATCAAATAGGGCAATAAAAGTAATTAGTAGGTAGAAGTAATTCATATATAAGTAAAGCATTATGTATCATTTTAATTAATTAAATAATGTTGCCAAACTGAGTGTTGGTTGTCTAAAAAAACATACCCAGATGCGCAATTAGCATTCCGACATCAAATTTACTTATCATTATTTACCAACTATAAACGTTAACCTGTAATCAACCAAAATGAGATTTATATTCTTAGTTATATATTTTGGATAAGAATGGTAATTAATTAATCATTTCCATTAGCATATTAAATAGATCAATGTTAACAAAAGTTATCTCACTTAGGTGAACCGAAATGTATTTTATTCAAGGCTTATGTTGAATTTCAGAAAAATTGTCGTAGATAAATTAATTAAGGAAAGTAGACTGTAAATGGTAGAAGTCTTATTTTAGGCTAACATTTTGTACTATATAGGTACATTTTAGGTAGGTACATAATGTATATACTATATTATTTTTGAAGTACATATATTGAACAGCACTCAAATTATATGGCACCGTGTAATCTGTGTATTCACCCTCTAATTTAATTGCATTTAATTAAGACTTTGAAGTCTGTCGTAAATATTAATAAAGGTTCTAGAATAAGAAATAGGTAGCAGGTAGAAAAAATGAAAGTAGGTTTTTGACGCGGCATGAGCTACGTCTTTCCGAAACGAAATTCTAAAATATTTGTCTAGTGACTAGCAACTAAGTTCAAGACAATTAGGTCTAAGGGATTGTATCTTAGATATTGTCTTATGTATGTGTACCTATGCTCTTTTAAAAATAAGACACATTTATGGTGTGGCGGGAGATTAACACAAAAATCTTAACGGCAATTAATGTACCAACGAACTAGTTATTGCTTATAAAAAATACATCATACTCAAATGAAAAATAATAGTTAAAAAAGTTAAAGGCTAAGGAATATATAATATATATTACAATATATTTACAAGTGAAATTATTCTAAATATGAGTAATTAAAGTAACTCAACAGTATGGCTATCAACGAGAAAATCTCAGCTGAAGCATACCATATCATAATTTTGTATTTTTGTCGTATAATATATTTGACTAGTATAAATTGGTTAAACGAAACAATAATTATGAAAACAAGTACCTGATGACGCAAATTGACGATAATTATATACTAAATAAATCATCAGTAATTTTGTTATTTGGAAGATACGTAAAAAAATAAGAAGATGAACTACCAAACATTCTTAAAACTCAGAACAAGCAATTTATCCTAACATTAACATGTCATAAATTCATTATGTAATATAATACTTATCCAACTTAAAAAAACTTACAAAGCTTCCAGCTCTGTCTATCGTCACCTCTAAAAATAACCTTTGCTAACAGTAACAAATAACAATTTATACTAGTCTCTGATAAACTCTTAGTTTCTTCAATTAAATAAGAACGTAAGTATCTTCATTTAAACTTATCTGTTGTGAATAAACAATAAATAATTGAATATTCAATAATTTTCCTCTTCATTTCTTATATAGACGAAAGGACTATATGCTTAACAATAGTTCATATATTGGATTTTAGATTTTAAAATCCAAAATCCAAGGTATTAGAATTTTCAGAATTAATTAAAATATTAGAACTTACCTATTTTATACGCTCGAGCTTCGAGTGTATAATGAAACCTATCATTAAAGTAAAAGTTTTAATCACATCACTGCACCCCTATTAGTAACTGCCACGTTAAATTATATAAGGTTTTAATTGCAGCTGGAATAAAAATGACTTATTTTAAATATAAACTCTTTCTTGTAACGCAGTCAAGTTTTTTGTCTGTAAATTTGTAAATTTTGCTTTGAGATAGTTTAAAATAGATCATAAAAATATTACAAAACAAAAATAGAATATAAAACACCAAGAATGCCTACCAAGCTGTCAATCACAATTATAGAATATTAGATTTTAATATTGGGTACTCAAAATAACAATAGTATAATAACAGTAATAATCACAATAGTGTTACTGGCATAACTATAAGGCATTCATAGCAAACAATTTAAAACAAGGATTACAAATGTATAATATAGTATTAACCTGGTATCTAAGCAGCTTGATTATTCACTACTATCAGAATACATTGGTTTCTAGTCAACAATACTAACTTAACACTGTAGATATAATTATATTATTTAGATGAGGAAAAGTAGCAATTTGAACTGGCCGCAACTAGAAAGTAAACAATCTATAAGTGCTTGGTACGTCCTATCCCTAAAGTATATATTAGTTATAAATTTTGTTTCAGCAATATTTTTTTACGATTGCTAGCAAGTGGGCACTCCACGATTTAAAAAAAGAAATTTTAAACCTTTTACAAGAATTATATTACTTAGAACTGATTTTAAATAAATATGCAGAAAACATCTCAAATATCAACTCTTCGTTTCAAAATATTTTTTAAATATACTTTTTATGTAAGATATATTATTGAAATTATTAACGAAAAATAGAACATAATAATCGAATAATCACTCGTTTATTAACATTTCGGATAAAAATATATCTACCCAACTATTTGTTTAAAATTGATTTTTAAAGAGACGCTAGATAAACTGATATGAACGTTGTTGCAGAATTGAATGTAATTAAAGTACGCCAGTGTCTTAGATATTATAGGATTTTATAAATAGATTTACAATGGATATAAATTATCACAATGTATCGAAGATAGAGGGTATGATAATTATTCGCTTGTGTGGTAAAACATAAGTTTTTTTATCAATGTCCTTTTTATATGATTACTTAACTTTTAAATTATTAATAGTTCGAGAGCTAGATATTTTGTTATCTTCATCCTACAGGGTGAGATTTAATAGACGCGACAAATTAAAATATGTGTTCTATGTGTAGGAACAAAGAAAATTTCGAACACATAAAAATAAGTATACTTTTTTGTGTTATAAATATTTTGTCAATGTCTCGTGCGCCCCTACTACTACTTTTCTCGCGAATAGAAAAAAAATGTAAATTATATAAACGTAAAGCGTTAATACTTCACGTAGTAATTAACTGCGTAATGAATTGTACGGGAGCGCCGCGCGAATATTTTATTCCTCGTTTGAAATTATTTATTTGTGTTTTTTTAGTTAAATACCGATAATTCATACCTACCTACTTACAATAGACAATAGCTTAGATTGCACCATCTAAGATACGAAATAAGATTATTTTTTGGACAGTTTAGAATCTTTAGATCACTGAAATTACATTTTAAAATGAATAAGATAGATGTGAATAATGAATAAGAAGATATAGATATGATTACTGAACCTCCCATTTCGATTTGTCGCATGTTTTCAAAGTCACCCTGTATAAAGGCAAATAGGCCAGCACCTGTCTCCTACGAGAACTACTGATCTCTATTAAATAGGGACGTAAATTACTTACTAATACTTTATCTAGGGTTAGTAGGTACTCTTCATTGACGTTCCTATTTCATATATAAGATGGCTTTATTATGAGAATATTCATATTTTAAACAATTATGTTACGCGAAGGAACATTTACTTTAAAATTTTTAACATTACGTTATGTATATGATTTGTAAAATGCATCCAATTGTGTAATAAAACGCTTTTGGTGTTTCCTGAATATTCTTTCTTAGTATTGCGTGCTAATTACGTCAATAAATGTAACTTTAAAGTACGATAATCCTTATCAGAAATCGTCAGCCCGAATCGCGTGTATATCTATGGGATTCGGTCAGATTACATAAGTTGAAAAGCAATTTTATATTTTCCTACGTTGACGCCTATTGGAGAAATTTTCGATACGAAATTCCAACCAATGATTAATTATTAGCTGTCGTGTTAATAGTGTGTCGAATACCTGAATTCGAATATTATTTCCGAGTACTCGACTCCGGCTAACGATCTGCAATAAACTGTAACCGACTTTATTGACATTCATCATCAGTTACATCAGTTCGCTGTAAGCGTACGTACGCTATATATTAATATATTATTTTGATACTTTATTAAGTACCTATACGTTGTTACCATTATATAGTTACAATAGAAGAAATAGAGTGGATTATAGTTATTAATGATATATAATATATACATACACTTTTTAACCATTATAGTTAACAAGATTGAAACATTAGTGTTCATTCTAGAAGTCTCGGCATTAGCATTTATTTTAAATGCAATTTTTTTTATAAGTTATAACTTAAAATGTTAAGACTATACTAATTATTGCTTAAGTTAAATCATAACTATCTCCAATTTCTTCCATTTCTACTGAATATTCTTCATGAAACTTTATCACCTTCATTAATAACTTTTGCACTTTTCAAATTTATTTAAAAAAAGATTATATAAATTTAACTAATACCTACCTATAAATTAGTAATATTAATTGCATTTGCGTGTGAAAAATTCCACTAACTCCACGTGTTTTTATTTGGCATTAAATTTTTTTTTAAATGTAATTAGTTAAAAATCATAGTTTTCGATGAAAGAATAAGTGAGTTTGAGTGCTTCCAGATTTTCAATATTCGCTGTCAAAATAAATAGTTGCCTACTTACTACATACTGTTTCAACCTGAAAAGTAAGATCTCTTTTTTCACAGGGTCCGAACAGTATTTTAGTTTTATTTTATAAATTGGTTCTAACATTTTTGTCCTTGAAGTGAAAACTTTTAGAGTGTGATAATTTTTTGCATGCTAGTGTATAGGTAATTGCTCATACGTAACTTAAGCATTATATTGGATAACCATTTAGTCTCGGACTTACGAGTATCACATGCACATTCCAAACGTAACTTCTTTAATTTCAAATAAAATTAAACATAAATCTTCTCTTTATTACTTTTTAGGTAAACACATACCTACCTAAATCTAAAATTTCTTCACGTCGCGTCATTCAAATGGTTTCTCACATTTTTTACCAAAATTTTTGGCAAGTTGCTAGAAATATTTTGTAGGAAAGAGAAGAAAAAATAGAACAAAATAGTAGGTTAATTTACAGAAATAGAGTAAGATCTGTAATCATAGAATAAATACAATTAAACAAAATTAGTGTAACAACGACAATGTGAAATAAAAATACAGAATAAATTCAATAAAATACACCGATGTAAAAGATAAAATAATGGTTATGTTGTAACAGAACTACATACTTGGTAGGAAATGAATAGGTAATCATTACGATATTTCTGCTATTTCAACTTACTCCACGCCAATTTACTGTAGGTATCACAAAATATGATGTTTGTATCAATGAACAGTGTACCTTAGATCTGACATGCTACAGAGCGTCTAGTGAATAGTAGCTAGTGCTATATGTCTAAATTATGTTATCACGTTTTTTTTGCTGAGGCCATAAATTCTAAATTATGGCATATTTCCTAAATGTAACAAGTGGCAAAACTGATTTTGTTATTATTCACTACACTATTGTCATGTGTACGTTTACTGATAATTATGTAAAAATGATAAATAAAACATTTTTCAAATAAGCAGTTTTTTATTTTATTTTTTCTGTTTGTGATAATGTCGTAAAATAGATTCACAATCAACAGTTAATACAAATACCTTTACAACTTAAAACCTAAAGTTTAATATTTTACCTAGACTTAAGGTAAGTCAAGTGGATACTTTGAAGATAAGCCACAATTTTTAAATTAAAATTAAACCAGTTTATCATCCCAACGTTTCGGACTCTTTACAGCGTCCATGGTCACGGGCAGACTGAGGTGTTGTGCGTCTTGATTTCGTATTTATTGACTAATGATTAAAGTGAAAGGGTTAGTGGAGGGGCCACTGACCCTTTCCTTTAATCATTCTGGATAACGATTTATTTCGGTATTACGTTTTTGTGGGCAATTCAAGCTTCACCGGACCCTTAAGTTAGATTTTCATGTATAAAAGTTTAGATAGATACCTACGTATTTGGTTTTTTATTTTGAGTAACCGATTTTAGTTTTACAGATTACACAAAATGCTTTGTGAATTATGTACGCAACCTAGTTATGGCATGCAGCGTGCCGGCAACCCTACATAGTTCACGCACACATTTGCGCTTATACAACCGTCAACTTGCGCATGTAGTTGTAGTAGGTATTGGAATCGGAGCGTTTCTACGGAGTGGCCGCGGTGTGATATTGTCTAGTCAGACTTGCGGTGGGCTTTCTAATTCAACCATCAAAGGCCAGCGTATAGGTCACAGGAACAACACTAGAGGGCGGTGAAGCGTGGGCGTTCTAGGGGCTGTTTATTATAATGTAAAAATGACGTTCACAAAGTGCTACCTAGTAATCTATCTTGATTTTATAATGTTGACTTTGACTTTGTATAGATATAAAATGAGGCAATCTGCGGATATCTTATAACAATCCCCTTTGCAACCGCTGCGCAATTGTATAATTACTAGCTAACCTCTTCGAGATATACCTAGTTATCAACATAATTGAAAATACGTATCGTAACTCAGAACGGGGTTACCGTTCTGAGTTGGCCCCTAGGACTAATATCTAACTAATTAGGCACTTATGCTAACTAGTGATCGATTAATACAAAATAAAATTACACGTTAATACACAAAAGATTTAATTCATAGCACAATTATTTAATTGTACATTATAACTAAATTGACATAATTATTATTAATAAATAATTATTATGATAAAACCTGCGAATTCCGTATGGACATCATTTGGACGGACAGCATACATAATTTCCTTTTAAGTCATTTGCCAAATATGGAAATAAAATATTTCAATCTGAAAAATAAACCACATGATTTTAATTAGTGAACATGCACTACATAAGTACCCGTTGCATTTTAGCCCCCCAGAAAAGATTTGATGCAAATATCATCATCTTATGGACTATAATTATATCTACCTACTTATATAGGCGTTAACAAATCATTTTATCTAATAATTAAGTACATATTTCTGTGCAGTAAGTATTCTCTTTCAAATTGACGGAATATACGATTAATTATATTATCATTGATCGGAATAGGTAGGGCGAATTTACCTAAAGTAAAGACAAAATATATAATACTAGCTGCAGCTCGCAGTTTCACTCGCATCCTAAAACGACTTATTGGGGCAAAGGTCTACGCACATTAACTTATCCTCTTGCCTAATTTTATTAAAATCCTTTTAGCTGTTTAAGCAATAGGTGACAGACAACGAATAAAATGAGTTAGTTTTGCATTTGCAATGCCAATTAGAATTATTTTATTATGCATTGCATTAATTATTTATCTTTCAATATCTAATTAAGGTTAAAATTAAATACCCACTTTTCACGGATTTTATCGCGTTGTATTAATATTATTTAATTCCCGACATTTCGAATCCTATTCTTGAATTAAATAATATCAATACAACGCGATAAAAATCGCGAATATTCGCGTAAGTGTCAGAAACCAGTATCTATTTAAAGTTTTCCTTTCTACTTCTTTACATTTTTAAATCATTACAAAAAAAATATATAATATAACATAAACATAGCCCACATAAGTATTATTATTACGACAAAATTCATAGTAATTACGTTCCTTCTAAGGAAGAAAACAATTGTCATCACCGGATTACTCATTGATCTCTACATTTCTCTATGTTGTTAGAGTATTATAGAGGATAGTGAGATCAGATCAGAGATCAATGAATGGCTGTAATGTCACAAATATTAATTGAGGAAATAATGATACCGTATTAGTAGTTAGAGTAAAAATTTACACACTTTGTTTACTTCTTTACTTTACTTTAAAATTGGTTAAATCAGTAGTTACTTTAGCCATTTACTTGTATCTTTATTTAAAATCTGCCATATTTTGTTATATTTTTAATCTCTGCAAGTCTAGTAAAAATATAAAATTTACTTCAATAACTATTTTTCAAGTTCGTTTTAGGTTGTTAAATATTGCAATACCTTTGATAAAGTGAACCGTTTTTAATAAAATTAAGCTCTAAAGTTGCCTTATGATACTGCCAATACTGCTAATGCATTCTTTTCCAATTTATTATATTGGGTTTACAATACATTTACACATTTTTTTCTTGAATATTAATACTACACGTAAGTATTAGGACGGAAATAATAGAAATTATTTCGTTTCTAAATAAATAGGTACTGTTTCTACACCGTGGAGGTTTCACGTTATGACTTAATTGACACCTGTAATATCAAATCAAATATTGAATGAGGTAATAATGACATCGTATTAGTTATTAGAAAAAGAAATGACACCCCTAGTTAACTTCTTTACTGTACTCTAAAATTGGTTAAATCAGTATGTTAGCCATTTACTTTATCTTATTCAGTGTACGTTAGTATATTTTATATTGAATAAAGCATATTCAATATTGTTATATTTTGTTATATTTTTAACCTCTGCAAGTCTAGTACATATTTATATGTGAAATTAACATTAATGGTTATTTTTAATGGGTAGATAAATATTGCAATAACTTTAGATAAAGTGAACAGATTTCAATAAAATAGAACTCAAAAGTTGCCTTATGATACCGCCAATACTGCTAATGTATTTCTTTTCAATTTATCTGAATGAATAAGGATGTTGTAAGAAAAGTATGGAAAAAACAGTATCCTCTTTTTTGCGCAGATGTAGTCGGATAAAAAGTACCTTAAATATTGACCAGGCACATAATCTACGTTTACACCATTTCTACGTTTATACGATTTTATAGAAATCCGTCAAGTAGATCTTGAGTTATAAACGAACATACAGAAATACATACATACACACATACATTTTTATTTCATTTTTATATTTTTTTCCAAATACCATTAATTCGTACGTGGAGAAGACTAATTAAGTATCGCTTAATTAGTCTTCTCCGACTATTTTTTCCCAATTATCTTGCAATTGCACACACGACTTTTTTACAGACTTATTATAATTATTATGTACTTATAGATAACATACGGTATTCTCTGATAATAATTGTCAATGGAATCCGAGACCGTCATAATTATCTATGGGAGAGCCACGCTTCGGCACGAATGGGCCGGCTCGACCGGAGTGATACCACGGCCTCACAGAAAACCGGCGTTAAACACCGCTTACGTTGTGTTTCGCCGAGTGAGTGAGGTTACCGGAGGCCCAATCCCCCTTTAAAAGGTCGGGAACGCACTTGTGACTCCTCTGGTGTTACTTGTGTCCATGGGCGGCGGTAATCGCTTACCATCGGGCGATCCGTCTGCTCGTTTGCTCTCCTATCTCTTAAGGACGCTGGTTTTACTACCTATCTAAAAATATTTATTTACTTAAGTAACAAGTAATTATATCAATTAAATCTTAATAAGTATACTCGTAACTTGCTACCAACTTTAGGTAAATTAGCTCCACCTTTTTCGACCACGGATGATTTGTATTATCATATCATCATCATATCAGCCTATTGCCGTCCACTGCTGAACGTAGGCCTCCCTCAAAGACGACTTGTATATTTCAAGTATTTTCGTTTTGCAAATAAATGTAATTCTAAAAAAACTGAAAATGTTATGTGAATAAATGAATTGAATTGAATAAAAAAATACACATAATATTATGAATGCACTTACCTACAAAGGTAGGTAAAATTATTTATTATATCGGAAATTTCCTATGTTAGTTTGGTAGTTAGTATTACAAAAAGAAATCATCGAAATGAAAAAAAGTGCAACACATAATAATTATTTTTCGCTATTTCAAATTAAAAGTTTAATGTCAAAGTTAAAGTTTTAAGCTACAGAGATTCCAAAGACTAGCATGTCTAGCAACTACTGGCTGCATGAATCTCTCCAACTGCAGCACTGGAGGTAATGTTGAATCTACCACCTGTACATACAACAGGAAGCGGTAATAATGGCAGCAGTGCGTTAAAAGACACTGGCGCTCGAAAAGCAGCGGCACGCAACATACAACAATTTTAGACGAACTCTTCAACGAACACCCAATTATGAGAGCGGTTAATAATCGCAAATCGAAGGAGTTCATATTCAACAAGAAATACAAGGTTCAGCTTCAAGAAGATCATCCTTAAGAACTTAACATCTTTAGAGACGGATCTAAAACTAGTAAGGGCACTACATACGGGATCTTCTCAGAAGACCTAAACGTACGGATGTCCATACCTACTGTGACGAATCATACACTTCAGACTGAGTATTACAAGTATTTATTCTTCCAACAGTATGTAATTATCAATAATCACTTATCACTTAATCGCTCAATAATTATTAACAATTTATACCACAACAGCACTGGCTTATAAGATATTATGTCTACTGCTCAACGCCTCGGAATAGAATGTCTCAGTACAGATTGATCTATTACCAGCCGAATGTTCCCCACTCTTAGACGTAGGCAAACACTCAGCTGGGTTAGACCAATCAGAGCGAAGTACACAGTACGCATGATCAATTGATTAATTTAAATACATTAGATTAACTTTAAATTTAGCAATAGTTATAAATTGATTACACAGACAAATTGATAATATAACACCTACTTATATTTGACTAATTTGTAATAAAAAGGGCGTTTAATAACGAATAGTTCAACTACAAGCGCCATCTGTCGCTCGTGATAAGGAAACCTATATAAATGTCTTGTCATTATTTTATAAAATCATTACACTACAGTACTACATATTACAGTATTTCAAGCTGAATGCATGGGCATTCTATTGGTAGCATCAGCCATCGGAACAAGGTAGGTAAAGGATTACTTCATCCGTATACTCTTGGACAACATGGTAATTCTACAAGCTCTCAACAACCACACGAAAAACTCGGGGCTACTAGGCGAAAGCCACCAAAGACTGAATGAAGTAGGTATGCAAAACAAAATAACCATTCAATGAATCAAAGGACATAGCAGTTCTCGAGGCAATGATGCAGCAGACGAACTCACTAGAAGAGGGTCGAGCATAGATGCCGTGGGTCCGAAACCTATTATACCCCTCCTCTTCGTTCAGATACGTACAATTGTATGAAACCCACCCTGGACCGGCATAGCAGGTACTGGACGTATCATGGTGAGTCCAGGCAGGCAAAGAAGGCAGTACCTACTATTGACGACCGCATTACCAAACGGTTATTGCAACTCCCAAAACCGTAGTTGAGAATAGTTACCGCAGCACTCGCCAGCCATGGTCCTTTCAATAAACATCTGTTTGTTATAGGTGTCACAGACAGCTCCCTGTGCAGAACCTGCCTGGGGGACGAAGAGACAGCGGCCCACGTGCTCCTACATTGTCTTGGGGTCGCTGTAGACAGGGCAAAGTACCTTTGGTAAACCGAATACTCTCCGAGAGATCACCAGCGACATTACCGGCTTGCTGGCTAGCAAGCGGGTAATGTCACTGCAAGAAAGGCTCGCAGGAAAGGTTTTCTCGAGGAGGTGGGGTGGGTCGCGTAACAAATCTTTTCGACCCGTACGCAAAATACGCGCCTTGTACCATACCAAGTTAATGTTTACCACGGTGAGTCAAATAATAGTTACGTATCATAAACGATAATTTCTAGGGTTCCGTACCCAAAGGGTAAAACGGGACCCTATTACTAAGACTCCGCTGTCCGTCCGTCTGTCTGTCTATCCGTCTGTCTCATGAACTGTGACAATTAGACAGTTGAAATTTTCACAGATGATTTATTTCTATTGCCGCTATAACAACAAAATTCTTCATTAATCTGAGTTTTATGTGTATGTTGTAAAATGACGTCTTTGGGGTTAATTACATCAAAAGACCAATTTTTAATCAAATAGTGTTTATCAGTAGTAGTCTATTGTCCCATATGCAAAGAAAACAACAGCAAGTACTTGATAAATCCACCTAGCAAATCAAGGCAAAATGGGTCTTTTTAAAAATTTGTCGGCATATACCTTAAAAACAAGACGTGATAGAAAAAAGACATCCGCTGTCTATATACTATATAAAACGAATAGAAAACGATAATAACAATCAGTTTTTAGGTACCGAAATCGTGTCACGCAGAGGTATTATTGGCCTTGAGTAACGAGTCTTTTCCAATCAAGAAATTTATATAATAAATATTTTATAATTATTATGCTTCATGGTTTTTGTTAAATCACTTCACTCATAAGTCAAAATATCTACCAACTACTGGTAGTCTTGTTCAAATTGCCATAACCCATAACTACCATATCAATCGAAAGCAATCGAGTTGTGTCGACATAGCTGCACCACATGAGCTACGTCGTAAAATTGTAAACCACTCAATAACAGTGTATGTATGAAATCATCAATGTGACTGGTTCAGTAAACAATTCGACCAAAAACTATATAATTATCTATAGTTCTATTAATATTTTTCTGGTTGTACTTTATGTAATCCCATTAAATAGAAACAATATAAATATGTTCCTATGTTAATTAATTTTAATGTGATTGCGCATTAGAACAGATATACTGAATATAAAAAAATCAAATTAGAACGGCTCTCGTGCTCAAGAGAGAGATTTGATGGACACTAAAACTACTTCATTGGATTTCTGAAAGAGTCGAAGAAATACAGAAATCGAACCCGTTGATTTTGGAAAAAATCAAACTTTACTATTCTACCATCCGTAGTACAGCTACTATAATAGGTATTGCTAATCAGGATAAAATTCTGAAAGTAACATATTTTAACAAATTGATTCATATCTTCAAGTACCTACCTAATGAATTTGATTCATAACTGCACAACAAACACAGGTTCTTGTTACATCAAATGCTTATTGTTAATTTACAATTTTTTATTAGAAACTTTCATTATTACCTTAATCTAAATATATTTTCACATCATTCTACAGCATGAATATGGTCAGCCTTTTCCCCATTCTCGTATCGTCGCCACATTTTTTCATAAAGTGCTTCCAATCCACGAGCGTAATGTTGGCAATCATATAAAGTGCTATCCAAACGTGCTTTAAAAACCTTAGCTCGAATATATCTGCGACTGTAAAATAAAAAGGTGTTGATAAATACTCTGATTACCTTAACAAAAGATTTTCTGGAAATTGATCTAATAAATTTAACTCTTCGACCTTAACCTCTATCGCCTTCTTGACTTTAGACACCACATATTATTTATTTTTTAATATATCCTATATACAGACATCGCTTAGTTAAAATGTTATTTTAATAAATGTGAATATTTCTTTTTATAGAATAGGGAGGCAAACAAGCATATGTTATCCATTGCTAAAAAAGACTTAACCTTAACTTGTATACCTGTTAGTTCTGTGAACCATCATACGATCTGGAGGGCTAAAACGGTATCTTTTGATGAATAAATACTATTTCTAAATATATAAAAACAAGGTCGGGTTTGTTACAACACTTATAACACGAGAACGGCACAAAACACGAACACAAATGAACATGGCGTTGTTTTCTGTGAGGTTTTCTGTTTCGGTAAGGCCAGTAGATGGCGTTATGTGCATTGTCCTCATAAGCTACTGGTGTGATTTTGATTATTTTTTTTGCGTATGTTTAAATGGGTCCCTGGATGGTTTAGATTCACAATTTGAGGCAGTAGGTGGCACCACAATCGGGTGCTACGATTTTATTATATACACGGCAAGACATGGGAAAGAAAGTGAATAATTGAGGTGATGGTTGATAGGGATGAATAGTAGAAAAGAACATGCTGCGCCGACCACAAATAAATTGGGACAAGGGCAGGAAGATGATGATACAGGGCAACACAATTTTTGCCGCGCCCTCTAGTGCATTGATAAATGAGGCCAATCCTCAGATCATCTCAGAAACTGATTGTTATTATCAGACCTTCATCTGATAATAACAATCAGTTTTTTGGGTACCGAAATCGTGTCACGCAGAGGTATTATTGGCCTTGAGTAACGAGTCTTTTCCAATCAAGAAATTTATATAATAAATATTTTATAATTATTATGCTTCATGGTGGCCTCTCTATATTATTGATGGTTTTTGTTAAATCACTTCACTCATATGTCAAAATATCTACCAACTACTGGTAGTCTTGTTCAAATTGCCATAACCCATAACTACCATGCCAATCGAAAGCAATCAAGTTGTGTCGACATAGCTGCACCTAGCAATTCTACCTTCTTTAGCAATTTTGTAATAATATGATTGACTATATGACCTTCATCTGTTTTTTTTAATATCGAATAAATCTCGGTAAACGATTCCAGTTTTGAAAATGTTATATTAATGGGTGTTTGTTGACTTTATAATAATTTATGCTAACAATACGTTAATAACGATCTCCAATTATAACAGTGTATTCATAGGCTCGATTTTAACCGTGGGGGTCTTTGGGCTGATTTATTCAATATTGTTGACTATGAAGAGTAAGATTCAATATATTGTGAGCAATATAATCAGAACATTACCGATGGATTATGTAGATAATGATTTTTATAATGCAAAATCTACTCACTAATTCCTACTTGTTCCCAATTTGATAGCGATATCTTCGTATTGTTTTCTATTTTTTGCAATCAGTTCAGGACAACCTAAAGCGACCAACTGTGATGCAGCTACACTGTAAAATAAAGTATGAAAACATATACAAAGCAATTTAGCTAGAGACTATATCTGGTCATAAATATCTATAGTAGATGTTATTTAATACCGGGACGCTAAAGTTTCTCCTGGAAGGGTTACGAGTGGCGTTCCAGCCCATATAACGTCCATAGCAGTAGTGTGTCCGTTGCACAAAGGCGTGTCTAAACAAATGTCTGCTAACTGTCCACGCCTCACGTGTTCCTCCTTGCAAGCGATGCTAGAGAATATGATGCGACCAGGTGGTAAGCCTGAAAACATTATAAAGTTATACACAATCATCAATCATGTCTAAAATAACTAAACAAATAAAGTCAGTACCTAAACTTTGGGCATATTTATGTATATTCGGTTCGCCAGCAGCGGGGAAGCTTAACAGCCAGAGAACGCTATTCGGTACCTTTTTCAGTATGTTCACCCACATTTCCAAGACTTTGGGATCCGTTTTGTACAACTGGTTAAAATTGCAATATATAATTGCCTCATCTGGCAGGCCATATTGCTTTCTCGATGTAAATATTATGCTGTTCAATATTTCTTCAGCAGTTGCTACTTTTTTATTACAACTGTTTACCGATAAACCATTCTGTATAGATACGCCATTGATCAATACCTACAAAAATACAAATTAAGACATTGATATTCACTTAAAATGTTTTTTATTATCAAAACAATAGGTAGTCTATAAAAATTACCTCTATAATTGAGATAAAACTACTTTTTACGGATTTTACGGACTACTTTTTATCGCTTTATATTGATATTATTTGATTACCGACGTTTCGGATCCTTTACATTAGTCTATCCGTGACGTGAATCAAATAATATCAATGTAACGCGATAAAATCCGTAAATAGTAGTTTTATTTCAATGTCTAAAATTCGCGTAAGTATCAGAAACCGGTATATTACCTCTGTAAGATTAGGATCTAGCGTGGTCTCAATCACGTAACTTGGAATGTTAATTTCTTTTATGCTTATTTCTATCGGTACTAATTCTTCGTATTCAATAATCTCGATCCTTTCTGTGATGTTTAACATTTCGTTTAAATTTACACTCTCAGCACAATTTATGAGCGCTATATTTTGATCAGATCTGTTTTCATCATCAGATATTACTTTATATTGTTTTTTTAAATGTGGAAACATTTGTTTATGGTCGCCAATAAAATATGTGTACGGCATAAACGCAAACTTTTCACTAAAATGTAACGCCGCAGATATAGGAGATGATATTTCGTCGGTTATTACGTAATCCATATATTGAGCACCGCTTGTTCCAGGATATCCTAGCCACATTATTTGAATAGGAGCTGGTTTTAAAGCAAATATCTCATTCCGAGCTCCTTTAGTATAGCCATTCATGTTTATTAAAATATGAATACCGTCTTGGTTTATTTTTTCTGCTGCTTCAATATAACTGGACATAAAAGATAAATCAACGAAGTGTTCAGAATCTTTAACTATTCTACTACGGAATGTGGTTCTATCATCGACATTCAAAGCATAGCAAAAGATTTCAAATTTTGTGCGATCGTGAAGACCTGGTATGGACTGCATTAAGTGGGAAGTTGGATGATTACCAAAATCACTGCTAACATATCCGATACGTAATCGCTCCTTCCGTTCTTTGTTATGTAAAAATATAACTTTTCCAAACATATTCACCTTTTCTGTGTACAAGTAGGCGTGCCTCGTGGCTATCTCTCTCCTTGCTTCATTCGATAATGGATATAAAATGGAATGGTGTGGATGTACGGAAGACATTTTTTCCGTGCATAACTGGTTTTCTACTATCAATACTATGTTACGCATACGCTCTTCGTAATCATCCCAATTACATATGATCTGTAAACAGTGTGTTAAATTGCAATAAGCATCTGGAAAATCTGGTTTGTATGTTAGCGCATTTTTATAAGATTCAATGGCTTCATGAATACTTCCCATATCTTTATAAATACTTGCTAAATTACAATGCGCATCGGCGAATGTTGGGTTTATCTCTATTGCTTTCTTGAAACAGACAAGAGCGCCTGTGATATCCTGTAATTCTCTTAAAGTATTCCCCATATTGCTATAAGCGTCAGCAAACTTCGGCTGAATATTTATAGCCTGTCTGTAATGCATCAACGCTTCATGAAGTTTTCCTGTAATTGTGATGTTATAACGACTGTAAAAACTAGAATTAGCAATAAATTTTCTAAATGCCCGTTCGTATCAGAAACGTTTATTTACGTTGTAAATTCTAATGATGTGAACACATATTCTTTATTTCTGTTACTAAGCTAGACACAAAACGCATATATGCCATGTATAAATGTAAACAAATATTAGTTTTACTATTAGCATTATTTAATGTGATTAATTGTTCTTAATTTTATGAAGGTGGAACTAATAAACATTAGTTAACGCCCATGTTATTACGAAATAAGCACTAAGTGTCTAGTATATGATCTTGTTGTTTCATATTTTTTTCATATAAAAGATTTATGGAAATACTTATAATAAAAACACTGAATATTTCACGTGGTTTCTTAAGAAACAAAAATCAATGCAAAACTTTACAAACCTTGATGTTGTAATAGCGATGCCAAGTTACTGTGAGTGGCCGCAAAATTTGGGAATACTTCCAAAGCTTTCATGTATAGATTGGTAGCTTCTTCGATTTTTCCTTGTTCTCTTTTGACATTACCAAGATTATTAAGTGTGTCAACGTGTGACGGGCAAAATCGTAAAGCTTTGTTGTAACACTCCTCCGCCTCGGAGACGAGGCCCTTTTCTTTAAGTGCATTAGCGAGATTGCAGTAGGCATCAGGAAAATTAGGCTGGAGTTCTATAGCTCGTCTGTACGTATCTATAGCCAGATCTATGAACCCGTGTTTATAGTATAAGCAGGCCAAGTTTCCATGTATTGCTCCGCTATTTGGAGACAATTTCAATGAATGGAGATACACTGCTACCGCTCTGGAATAAACAGATAATTATATAAATATCTATGGGTTTATTATAGTCTCAATATTTATACTGTCTGTCTTTATACTGAATATGAAGAGTAGTTTAAAATAATGACCATCATTGCACTCATTCGTCGTTTTGAAGATCTGTTAAGGCCATTAGGTGAAACAATTTTGTTTTTTTTTTTGTTTTGTAAACGTTCAGGGCATAAACCAGGCATGTACAAGCGATGTACCTAATAGACAATCTATAATAAGCTAACAGCATGATATATCAAACCCCGTTTCTTTTATTTAGGTTTCCTCTTATATGAATTGATTATTTTAAAAACTCAGTGCCAGTGCTAAAATAATTAGGTATGCATAAGCATACCTAATTATTTTAGGATGACTCGAAAATATCTTTTTTACCAAACTACTATATTCAAGCCATTCACAGAACGTTATCCTTATGTTATATCCCTTATTCCTACATCTATTCTGTTGTACATTTTCCGAAAACTTATCACTAACGGGAATCTGATAATCAATAAGTAGTTATATTTTTATTTTAATATGTTTTTACAAAAAATTTCGTTATAATGTATATATAGACAGTTGACAGTAGACAACTAATAATGTTAGTCATCAACAAAATCTCAACAGGAAATTGTGGTGTGGTGGTAACGTTTTGTCTCTAACCTTGTGTTTTATGTTATAGTTTTATTATATTTGGTAACATTTATGACATCGTAATAATACACGAAAGCACATCAGAGGACTTATGTAGATATATGCATGTCCCGACATCATTTTGTCGTCGCATAATCTCGTCTCTAGCCATTTTTTCGATACGAGATAAGAGACGACAAAATTGTTTCATGACACGCATGTTAACATTGCACAACATGGAATTTTCTATTAAATTGATTATATTTACGACTAACCTTTTGATCTTATTTTTGAACCAGGTGACACAGCCGTTGGAGAGTTCCGTCGCTTGCGCAGAGAGCCGCGGTGGTGCGATGTTGATGACGGTATACACGACGATGCATTGGTAATCCATAACACGGACATGTCCTCAGCGCGAGCAAGGTTGTACTGAGAGGGGCAGACGCAGGAGACACGGCCGAGTCAGGGCCCGCGCGTCACGTCACGCCGCACGACGAGCCGCGCTCGCGCACCGTGCCAACTTCCCCGGAGCGACGCTGCGTCGACGACGCAACTCGCGGCCTTCGTCTACCCGCACGTTTATACACTCAAAACGTGAACATATATCACAAGATCTATTAACGACGTGAAGACCATGCGCACACGCCATTTAGTCGCCTTCGCGTTAAATTTACAGCATCATTCGTCTCACCATTAAAACACTCCCGCCGTCGCTCTGGAAGACTTCATCGAATCAGTGACGGTTTCAAAATACGCACGTAACTATTTACTCCAAAGATATTTTGTTTAAATAGCTTCAGATTCAAAAAGGTTGATCTAAAAAATTTTTTCGTATCTCAGCTGTTCGCGTTATTCACATGAACGATCAGCTGTTCCCTCAAAAATCAGCTGTTACGGGGTCGAGTCAGTTTTAGCGTCTATTGTTTACTTTGTGGCGGCGAGCTATCACAGTAGCGATAAACAGTTAATAAAAAGGACGTGACGAATTAGGAATGTATTGAAAAAGCGCGCTATAAAACTTTTTAAACAGCCGTAAAATGTTTACGTGTAGTAATAAAAAGCGTGCATGTGCGACGGTACAGTAAATACGGTAATATCGATTTGCGAGTAAGCAGGCAAGCGACGGCGGCGACGGCGGGTGGCGTGGTGACGCGACGGAATCTCGACGCGACTGCGGCCGTGGGCCTTCTTGCTGGAAGCTGGCACCCTACTCCTTCACACGACTACTGTCAACGACTGCTTAATTTGTTTACAAAAGTTTAACACTTGTCTGAAAAATGTATACATGTTTTCAAGTTTCCCAATTTACCTTAGCGTCAACATTCAAGTGAAACAGATTACGCCCGCACTTGCGGCAACAATTTTGCTCTACTGACCTATTTTCGATTGTCACATATTAGACACCATAATGTCCGTTGTCACTTACAAATGAAGATATTTTCCCTATAAATTTAATAAACATGGTTTTGAAGGTACCAAATATTTTTAATCTAATTCGAACGTTAGATGTCATAGTTATTATTTGATCTCTACATAAATCACGCCAGATAAAAGAGAACTTGCAGCAAAGTTTTTTATATAGTAATTATTTTTGGTGTCAATCGTGTATTCTTAGGTAGTCCTTATTTTTTACAAATAAATCCCATTAGGTACAATGCTTGTCTTCCCTGAAAGGTTCTTTGTACATTTACAGTTCGCCTAAAATCTTCTTCATCATGTTATTCGAGTTATTCCGCTATTCCCTGCTGGTTATTATTATGTTTTAATTCCTGTCTAATCCACTACAAACTTTGTCCTCCCGGTCTGATTCCCTTAATCTTTTTTACAGGTAAGTACAGTCAAGACAAAAAGAACTTAAAATTACTATATAAAATCTGAATATAAAAAGTTTTTATTAAATGGTCTTTTAATTTGGACAAACCCTAATAATAAAAAATATTTTGACCATCTTATTACAGGTAAAAAATATTAAAAAGGGGCTAAAACCGGGTGCGCTGTCTTCACCAAGACGAAAATGTAGAGTCGTTGTTCCTCAACATTAACATACAGGTTTCCATGACAATAAGTATTACGAACATATGTATTTCAATAAACCCTGTCCGTATATTTTCTTGCTGACTGTCCCAAAAATCTGTTAATAGATAAGTAGGGTATCCGACCGGAATGAAATTTGTTTTTTGATACCCTGCACGGTGATTCAGATCGGAACAGAAAATATTATAAAATAAAACTGATCCCCCAGGGTATCAAATATGGGGTATCCGACCGGAATAACTCTGTTATTCTAAGATCCAGTTTTATTTTATTGTTAGGCTCAATTAGAACACTGAAAAAATAAAACATGTTATTAAGAATTTCATAACGTAAACGCTGATTGTCGAAATGCAGAAACTACAGACCTCGCAACTAGGCTGGCAGTAACTTCACTCACTTCTTAATTTATTAATGTTTTTACCTACTATTTTTTAATATTTAACTATCACTAGCTTGCTCGCCTGCGATTGCGTTAGCATGAGTACTTAAGTAGAAGTCGTGCCCACAAAAGCTCAGTAAATATCACCGTAATCAGATAAATAGAAATGTATGTAGTGTACGAATAGAAAAGTTTAATTTTAGAGAAGATTCCCATTTTAGGGTAAGGCGGAAAGTCCTCATGATTTGTCTGTTACCTTTATGCACCACACTTTCCAAAAAAACCGCTCTTGCCTTCCCTTGTCACGATATTCCCGCCTTTAGCCACAACCATGACAGGCTGTCAGACCCCATAGTAAATTAATTACTACATTATTCTTAAAATACCTACCCCAGACTAAATGTAGGTACTATTTATTATCTGTGTAGTGCGAGCTCTTCTTGAGTTACTATGAGTTACATTCTTAGTTAGTTTTATTGAAAAAAATATACCTAATATAAACATACTTTTTTAACTTAATTTCTTATTTCTGATAGCCTAATAATGGATTCCGCAGAAAAAATGCTATGAATGATCCCTTTTTTGTTACATTTTGTAAATTGTAAAAATGTTAAATAAATATTCCATAAATCTTATAATAAAACTTAACCGGATGAAAGTAAAATAACTAATAATGTGACATCGAAAATTTCAATGTTAAAGGCTAATTTTAGCACTACTTTTGTCGCTCACTTGCCAACTTTCATATAATTTTGACAGATACGTGCGTAGCTATAATTAAATTCAAGAAGCATTGCCAAGGACTCCGGTTTAACGTAGTGTAATACCAGATAATACTCGGTTCCGCATCACGATCTGCACTCAATTATAGCAATAAATAATTATAGTTGCAATATAATATTACTTGTACTTTGCCATTTCCATTTTTTACATCAACTAATAACATCAGTTTTGATGCACAGCATAAATAATAATTTGTGGGACTATAACTTTAATGTTTATCGTATTTTTTGGCTATATATTAAATCACTCGAGTCATGAACATGACCTCATTTTTACCCAGTTGCATCATTTTGTTTTAAAAATTAATGGTTTAATGTTTTGGCACGGCGCCAATCTGATGCCAGTCCCGATCGGCTAGTAACATATAAGTGTTGACTGATATTTTTTGATAGTTTGGTTTGAATAGCAATGATGTTGCTATTCAAACCAAACTATGCTGATTTTTGTAGCCACATTATATATTTACGAGTAAGTTTGATCCCATTTCTATTTTATTGTAGATTTCATGTTACGACAACTGGTTACGCCTTTGTCTATAATTTTCGACAAGTCCCTTCACGAGGGTACATTTCCTGAATTGTGGAAGATCTCTAAAGTTACGCCAATATATAAGTCTGGAGATAGGTCACGATGTTTCTAATTATCGACCAATATGCATACTCAATTGGTTTGCTAAAATATTTGAAGGCTTTATTTATACTCACATGTTTAACCATCTGAAGCATATATTGAGTCCACAACAACATGGGTTCATAACTGGTAGATCAACTACGTCCAATCTGCTAAGTTATACATCTTATTTATGCGAATCTTTTAATCATAAGGTGCAAGTGGACTAAATATACACTGATTTCTCAAAAGCCTTTAATCGTGTGGACCATTTTACGTTACTTGCTAAAGCCCAGCACGTCGGAATTCACGGGAATCTGCATTGATGGCTTCTATCTTATCTGATGAATCGCACACAGCTTGTTACATAGTACGGATATGAATCTACTCCTTTTTTGGCAACATCTGGCGTGCCTCAAGGGTCAAATTTAGGGCCTCTCTTATTTGCGGTATTTATAAATGATTTACTGGGTAAAATGAATAGTGAATGTTTAGCTTACGCTGATGATATAAAAATTTTTAGGCGCATTTCTGATCAACGTGACTGCGAAGTCCTGCAATCTGACCTAAATACAATTGTTAATTGGTGTACTGAAAATACTATGTCTCTTAATATAAAAAAGTGTCAGGTCATTACATTTACTAAAAATAAAAAACCGTTCAATTACAACAACAACATAGATGGCAAGATTGTAGACAGAGTTAAGGTAGTCCGTGACTTAGGGGTAATGTTTGACTCTACTCTATCCTTTAGGCCGCATCATGATTACATTTGCAGAAAGGCTAACCGCATGTTATCGTTCGTTCTACGGAATGCTAAACCATTTAAACAAGCTAACTCTTTATTAACCTTATACTACTATTTAGTAAGAAGCAAACTTGAGTATTGTTCATCGGTGTGGGCTCCTATATATAACACGCATATAGACCGTATTGAATCAATACAGAGGAGGTTTGTGCGATCATTATGTGCTAGGTACGGTTTAAGGCGTAAAATACCAGACTATCATGATAAACTACGTAGATTTAAGATGATGAGTTTGGTACAAAGGAGATGGATTAGTGACCTGTGCACCCTCCATAATATTGTTAATGGCACACTGGACTGTTACATGGTTAACCAATTAAATTTTAAAATACCAACGCGTTCTATGCGTACACCACAATTATTTAGTATACCATCGTGCAACAACAATGTGTCCCAAAACAATGCTCTATTAAGAATGTGCAAACAATATAATGTTGTCTGTTCCAATGTTGATATTTTCCATGAAAGTCGTAATATTTTTAAGAATGCTCTACTTAAGCTAAAATTTGATCAATATTTTAACACAATTTAACTTTTCTTTCAAAACTTAACTTTCCTAACACGTTTTTTACTCATCATAAAAGTTGTTTAACTGCTTGAATGTTGTGTACAGTCATAATTGGACTTCAGGTTTATAAATTTTATGTTAAAAGAATGCTAGTATGTAATACTTAATCTGTGGTCTGTTTTTGTACCTGTTAAACGAAATAAAATAAAATAAAAATGTATCTTACCACCACCCTAGTCTTTTCCCAAGAACGTAGGTTGTAACAACTGAACTCCGCAATCTCATTACTGATCAATAAAAAATGTTGCATAGGTACTATTGAAATACTATCTCGAGGTTTTTTTCTATTCATAAACTGGGTGTGTAACTTGGGTAGGTATTTATTACTCATAAGTTAACAGTATTTTCTGCTCCTGCTCTATATATTTCTATGCTCTAACAATATAGAGCTTGTATTAACTCCCATAATCATAAAATGTCTTAAAAACTTCTTAAAGCTATAATATGTTTTGCCTATTTTCCGCTGTTATAGAATATTATGTGTCAAAACGAAACAAAACACATTACGTAGGTATATTTAGTTACTGAAGGTTTACGTTTTATATATTTATGAATAAGGGGCAATAGTCTTCCTCATGGTTATCGACGACGGCTACCCTGACTAATTGTACAACCGGAACTAAATTAACAGTATTTTTCAGTATCACACAGCTTAGGATAATGTAGCTGAAAAAAATAAAACACCACATAATATTTGCCACCATTAATATAATATTATTATATGTCAATATATTTTTGTAGCAATAACATTAGTTTAATTTACTATTAATGATAATACTTTTATATTCGAGCAACGTTAATACATATATTAACTATGACGTAGACTATGAACGGTAATAACAGTACACGATGAAATTCCATTAGGTACGTGGAGCTAAATTTAGATGCGCGTGTTAATTATACGATACAAGATATACTGTACTACATACTAGAAGAAGGAAACATACGCGAAGGAAGTCCGTATAATGAAGACTTAAGATGAACTTTCGGAGATATATGCAAATAGCAGATGATTTATTTATTGTCCAGCCTGGTCATATTGCTTTGATTCTGGACGTGGAGAAGCACCACGTTCAGAGTTGGGCGTGCTCCCTCCGGAAGTACTTTGCGGACTCCTCTCTTGGACCTGAACAAATAATAGTAAATTAATTACTTATAAATAAAAATCTACAAAGAGCTTCGCAGAAGAAGGTCAATAAAAATATCCTGAATTTCTGACGAACCAAAATCTAATCATCGTATGAAAATACGATGACACAAGCGGACAAAACCAATAAAGTTAAGTCTCTTAATTTTGTTTTGAATTAAATTTTATAGTATTCACGAAAAGATTGCGCGATTTTTTTAACTCAACGCAGCTAACATTAATCAAAATGGCGACGTTCAAAGTGACGTTATTTCCAATGACGCTCAACGGGTCAGTGGTGGGAGAATGGAATAAACATAATATACCATCACGCCTGTATTCCCCGAAGGGTTGGGGCACAAATCCTAAACTCCGAGCTACTACTACTGAGAATTTCATAGAAAAACCCAATAACACTTTGCTTGAACCTGGGGATCGAACCCAGGAACTCTAGCATAGCCGTCGCACTTAAGACCACTAGTCTAATCAGGCAGAATGTAATACTTAAGTTAGGTACTTGCAAGATTCCATGATATAATTAAGTACAATATAATAACAAAAGCCGATCCAGTTAACTGTAGTACATAAAACGTTCGAAACAAAAGATCAATTTCACGTCCCAATGCAGTACTTATTTGTAGTACAGTCAGCGTTAAATAATTCGTGACAACGAAAGTGACCAAATAGTTCTCAACACGTCTTTGTTACAGTTGGAATAAGGTCGTGTTGCAAACTTTTTGGCCACTTTGGTTGTCACGAACTATTTGACGCTGACTGTACCTTCGAATGTTGCAGGGTTTGAATTTATGACATCGCTTTTCCTCTTCGGGAGCATTATCTATGAATATATCTTTCTATAGGTATCTGTGCCCCGCAGTTTTATCTCGTTAGGGTCATAACTTGGTGATAAATAGCTTATCTAATCTTCTTGAAGAATTAGGCCATCTAATGCAAAAATTTTCAAACTGACTGGCAATTACAGAGATTATCGCGATTATACCAAAAAAAAAACAAACGAACTGCAGCTTTATATTGTTGGGATAGATTTGACACAAACTAGTTTTTATAGAGCTTCTACTCATGTCAGTATCAACAGAGGTTTGTTACAAATTGTTTAGCATCGCAGTGTGCATTCACTTTTATTTGGATCAGTTTTTGTTTTTTTTAAACGATGTAAATGAGTATAACGCGATAAAATCCGTAAAGTGATTTTATTTCAACGTGTCGGTTTGCTAATAGCAATGAAATCTGTAATTTTTCATGTGGAATAATGAATTGATCTGTCTAAATTACATGCTCTTATATCCACTGTTTTATTTCTATTTTATTTCCAATGGTGTGTAGCATAAAATTGTCTATACACATTATTTGGTGCGGACCTAACGATAATATACGATGTAACTGTAATTCAGACGGCTTTTTTTCATATTTTTTTCCTGTATACGTATTTTATAATAATATCTACCTACTATCTTTTTTATATATTTAGATATCGGCAAACGAAATGACGAGCCAGCTGATGGTAAGTAGTCATCGTCGCCCTTGAACATCTGCAACATCAGAGGAGTTGCTAATGCGTTCTCTGCTTTGAATATTTGAAATCTACCATGATTTACCAGATGATAGGTATTTATATTTACCTGGAACTCATTATTCTTGAATCTTTCGATTATAATATTAAAATGTATGTGACGTCTGGCGAAATTATATATATATATTATTATATATATAGCCCACATTAATATTCCTTCTGAGTAAATTCTTGCGACTAATATTTACAGTTCCATTTCCAATAATGTTAGGACATAGTTAATAATGTGTGTAAAAATATCTTTAATTAATGATGTCGAGGTATAGTTATTTTCATGGTATTTACATAATTATTGTAAAAATTCGTCGCATGCAGCCCCTCTTTAAACCAAATGTATGATGGTTACCATAGTAGTGATTCATGCGTATTCTATGCAACCTGCCGCGATCCGATGCCATAACTTTACGGCGGCATAAATAGAATATACCACTTAAACTGCCATTAACGTTTATGAGCACATGATGGATATACCGAGTGCCAACTATTCATTGCCGACTGATTGAGTTATACTCAATTAAATGTATGAGTATTGTATTTGTTAACTGCTCGTTTATCTTTTTATTATAAAAATATAATAATACAGTATGTACAGAGCATATGCATAAATTAATATAGCTAGACTTGTAAAGTCTCACAATTAAAGCGAGATTCTATTTATTTGTATATTTTTAAGACCCCTGACCTGACACGCAAAGATCTGACTAGAGAGACTAGGAAGATCATATAACTACCACTAGTGCAAAATCTACAAAATTGGATATCCCAGAAATCTCGAAAGATAACGAACGCTACTGAATTCATCTATTCATTCCATAAATTCAATACCGACATTTAATATAACGATAAAAGATACAACATCTGTTCATTTGTAATAAACGAGCAGTAAGCGTAATGTTTTGTGTTAAATCTAAAAATATTTAATTATGGAATCTTTGATCCGATGATCAAAGATATCTTGCAAAACGTTAGACAAACACCCATTAAGCAATGTGCGCTACGTACGTTATAATGATTTTGAAAAGAGTAACAAATATTTAAATTTTTTAAATGTTTTCACTACACTAAAATGTTAGCAATGTCTTAGGAAGAACATAATTTTACGGGTTATTTGAGTTCAATATTTTCTGATTTACGTCAGCTCATGACGTAAATTCAGAATCTGAAGGCAAATTTCGATGTAGCGGGTAGGACTCGCGGTGGCTTAGAGGTCAAAGCGTCTGGTGGATCTAACCAGAAGACGCAGGTTCGAATCTTGCCCGCGATTGTATTTTTCCATCACTAATATAACTTTATAATCTTAGCATGGAAAATGCAAAAAAAAAAATCAGTCCATTCTGTCTATAGGACCAAACAAATTGTACGCTAGTATCACTCTCGTGCAATGGTGAAGAAAAACGAAAAAAGTAGGTATATGTGTGTAACTGTAAAAGCCCGTGTAATTCGTAAAAGAAAAAGTCCTAAATGTTGTATGATTATCGTTCATTTCATCATCTTTTACCACTATGGTTAGGTTAGGTTAGGTTAATTAGGGGGACCCCCTCACAGTGCTTGCGTCCACGTCGCGTCCCCTGGAAACAGCCCAGTTCTGACCACCGTAACGGAGTGGCAGTCTGGGTTGGCCAAAGTGCACTGTGCTTTCGTAGCCATCTTGCCTTGTGACTACGAACTGTCGAATGTCGAAACCCTCGCGGGACGCCTGCGGGCGATTCATTAAACAAAAAGGCCCTTCTCAGGGCCAACCCAAAGGCCCTTCTCAGGGCCAACCCAAAGGCCCTTCTCAGGGCCAACCAAAAGGCCCTTCTCAGGGCCACTCCGACGCTTCGGCGTCAGAGGGTAGCCGCGCGCCGTCTGCGGCTAGCTTCTTTGGAGGGGCGGACGAGTCGTCTGACGACTCAATGGTGAGTGTGTCGGACGTGGCCGACTCTGGGTCGCGCAAGCGAGCACACCGGAGCGGTGGGTCCGAGGGCTCCTCAGCGTCGACGAGGTTGCCGAAGGCTAAAAAGCCGACGGTGGCCGCGGAGGCCCATGTCGTTGGGCTCGCAGACGCCCAACGTCAGCTGGATCTAGCTCGGCGGGGTCTGCTCCAGAAAGAGTTGGAGGAGCGGGTTGCGGCCAAGGAGAGGCGGGCGCTCGCCGCCCGGGCCAAGTCCGGGTACGGGGCGTCCCGCGTCCTGTACGCCGACTACTCTCTGGCCGAGCTCGAGAGGATGGCGGAGGAGGACGAGGAGGAGATTTTGGAGGTCGCCTCTAAGTCCTCCAACCTGAAGGGGACCCTGCAGAAGGCCCTAAAATGCAGGGCCGCAAGTATGCGTGGCGTCGTCGCGGAGCTGGTGCAGCGCAAGGCGACCGACGAGACGCGGCAACTGCAGGCGAAGGTGGATCGCCTGCAGTCGGAGGTCAGCCAGCTTCATCAGAAGCTGGCTGAAGCCACGGCCCGGCCACAACAGGCCAAGACGAGCCCTGCGGCAGAGGGCCCCGCCTCCTCCAACCTTGAGGATATCATCCGCAAGGTTGTAATGGAGGAGAGGGCCTTCACGAGAGCCTGCTTAGCAGGCATCGAGGACCGGCTCCTGCCGGAGAAACGCCTCCGACCGCCGCTTGCGGCGGATAAGAGGCAGAGTGAGCCGGGGCCGTCCTTGTCCCCGCCCGAGCCCCAGTCGGAGGATGCCCTTCTCCCTTCGACAACCCCGTCCAACGAGTGGACGGAAGTTGTACGCAAGGGGAAGGCCAAAAAGTCGGCGACGGCCGCCCCTGTCGTCCCCGCCGCCACCGCCGCCGCCGCCCCTAGCCAACCGCAGACCGGCAAGGGAAAGCGGAAGCGAAAGCGAAAGGGGAAAGGGAGAGGAAAGGGGCAGCTAGTCCCCCCAAAAACCGCGGCCGTAGTGGTGACGCTCACCGCGGAGGCTGCGGAGCGGGGGGAGACGTACGCGTCCATTTTGCTGAGGGCGCGTGCCAATGCGGATCCCACCCAACTGGGGATTGGCGGCGTGTCTTGCCGGCGGACCCAAGCCGGGGCTCGAATCTTCGAGTTCCCGGGGGCAGAGGGGAGTGCCCATGCGGACCTCTTTGCAGCCAAGCTGCAGGAGGTCATCGCGGACTCGGCCAAGGTGGCCCGACCCGTCAAGTCGGCGGCCATAGAGGTCACCGACCTTGACGACTCCGTCACCAAGGAGGAGGTGGCGGCGGCGGTCGCAGCCCTAGGGGGTTGTGACGTCAAGGCGGTCCAAGGCCGGGACATTAGGTCCGGCCGTGGCGGCATGGGCACCATTCGCCTCGAGTGCCCGGTCGTCGCTGCTAAGGCCGTCCTTGCCAAGGGACGGCTCACAGTCGGGTTCAGCTCGGCTGCAGTCCGGGCACTCGAGGACCAGCCTCTGCGGTGCTTCCGGTGCTTAGGCATCGGGCACACCCGGTCCCTGTGTCCGTCCACGGTGGACAGGACGGACACGTGCTACCGCTGCGGCAAGGACGGACACAAATCCGCTGCCTGCAAGGCCGCCACGCCGCACTGCGCGGTGTGTGCCGCCAGTGGCCGCCCGGCGGGCCACATTATGAGGGGGAGGAACTGCAATCCTCCCCCTAAGCGGGGCAAAGCGCAGGCGCCGAACAGGCCTGCTGCTGCCGCTGGCTGCACCGTCGTTCCTGCGGCGGCTGCGGAGGGGGGTGCGATGTCCGAGTGATGGATAGGGTCGAGCATCGCATCCTTCAGGCGACCACCAACCACTGCAGGGCAGCCCAGGATCTGCTGACGCAGACCATGGCTGAGTGGTTGGTGGACTTGGCGGTGGTCGCCGAGCCTTACTCGGTCCCTGGCCGTTGGCTGGGCGACCGAGACGGCTTGGTGGCGTTGGTGTCGCGGCCTTCCACGGACTCCCCTCCCCTCTCGCTCTTAGAGAGGGGACCGGGATACGTGGCCGCCGCGTGGGGAGACATGGCCCTGGTGGGGGTCTATTTCTCCCCAAACCGCTCTCTCTCGGACTTTGAGGATTTCCTCGAGGTCCTCACCGCTGTCGTAGGGAGGGCGGCGCCACGCCAGGTCGTGGTGTTGGGCGACCTGAACGCCAAGTCGGCGGCCTGGGGCAATCCAGCCGGCGGTTGTAACGTCCGGGGGCGCGCCGTCGAGTATTGGGCGGCCTCGTGCGGTGTGTCCCTTCTGAACAGGGGGGCGGTCCACACGTGCGTGCGGCGGCAGGGTGGGTCGGTGGTGGACGTCTCGTTTGCCACCCCCGCGCTGGCCGCCCGCGTCGTCGACTGGCGGGTGGAGATGGTGGAGACCTTGTCGGACCACCGATATGTGCGGTTCGACATCTCAACCCAGCAGCGGGGAGGGGGGATGGCCCGCGCTGGGCAGTCTCCCTTCCCGCGGTGGGCACTCACCCGCCTGGACCGGGAGGCAGCCAAGGAGGCGGCCTTCCTCCAGGACTGGCTGTCGCCCCCTGTCGAGGAGGTCCTGGACGTGGACGCCGCAGCGGTCCGGCTCAGAGGGTCCCTGACCGAGGTGTGCAACTCCAGCATGCCTCGGTCTCGCCGTCCGCCCCCCCATCGTGCCGTCTACTGGTGGACGGAGGAGCTGGAGGAGCTCAGGGCCACCTGCGTGGAGCCAGAAGGGCCTACGCGCGGAGCCGAAGGCGCAGCGCCCAAAACCGAGACCGGGCAGAGGAGGACCGCCTATACGCCTCTTACCGAGAGGCGACGACGGTCCTCAAGTCTGCAATGGGCGCTGCAAAGGACTCGGCGTGGGCCGAGATGCTGGAGGGTCTCGACAGAGATCCCTATGGGAGACCATACAAGGCGGCGCGGAACCAGCTGCGCCCGTATGGTCCCCCACTGACGGAGACCCTCGAGCCATCGTTGTTGGATGGGGTGGTCCGGTCCCTGTTTCCGCGCAGGACCGACTTCACCCCACCAACGATGGATCCCCCGCGGGGGGCGGCTGCGGCGGCGGATGAGGAGGAGGTCCCCCCGGTGACGGTGGCGGAGTTTCGCGCGGGGGTTTTCGGCCTCCGCGCAAAGAAGACGGCCCCCGGGCCAGACGGCGTCCCTGCTCGGGTGCTGGCGATCGCCGCCCCCGAAATGGAGGACAGGATTCGGGACCTCTTCAGCGCGTGTTTTGCGGCTGGGAGGTTCCCGAGACTGTGGAAGGAGGGGCGGCTATGCCTGCTCCGAAAGGAGGGACGCCCGGTGGACTCCCCCTCGGCATACCGGCCCATCGTCCTGCTCGATGAGGTCGGTAAATTGTTCGAGGGGATTGTCGCCTCCCGGCTGGGTAGCATTTTGCGGGGGGTAGGGCCGGATCTGTCGGACGCCCAGTTCGGTTTCCGTCGAGGGCGTTCGACGATCGACGCGCTGGCCCTACTCAGGGGCCAGGTGAGGGAAGCGGTGGAGGCGGGGGACGGAGTGCTGGCGGTGTCATTCGACATTGCCAACGCCTTCAACTCCGTCCCGCACTCGACGATATTGGAGGCGCTCCGGTATCACGGAGTGCCCCAATATCTGCGGAACCTCCTGGCCAGCTACCTGGGGGACCGGGAGGTTGTCCTCGCGGACAAGACGGGCGCGGTGAGGCGGTACGGCGCAGAGTCCGGTGTTCCGCAGGGGTCCGTGTTGGGGCCCCCCCTGTGGAACATCGGATTCGACTGGCTCCTGCGGGGAGCCCTCCTCCAGGGCACGAGTGTCATCTGCTACGCGGATGACACTCTCCTCACTGCCCGGGGGAGGAACTTCGGGGAGGCGGCCTGTCTGGCCTCGGCTGGCGGATCCTTGGTTGCGGAGAGGATCCGCCGCCTCGGATTGAGGGTGGCGCTGCAAAAGACCGAGGCCGTGTTCTTTCGCGGGCCTCGGCAGCGCTGCCCTCCCGACGCACACGTCGTCGTAGAGGGCGTCCGGATAGGGGTCCAGCCCCAGATGAAGTATCTGGGCCTGGTGCTGGACGACAGGTGGCGATTCGGCCCGCATTTCAGCGGGCTGTCGACGCGCCTGTTGAAGGCCGCGGAGCCCTCTCGTGGCTCCTCCCGAACCTGGGGGGGCCCAAGGCCAAATGCCGGCGCCTCTATGCCGGCATTCTGAGGAGTATGGCCCTATATGGGGCCCCCATCTGGGCGGATTCCCTCCATAGGAGGGAAAATGCAACCGCCATCCGCAAGCCCCAAAGGGCTATTGCACTGCGGGTGGCGAGGGCCTACCGCTCGGTGGGCATTTCGGCGGCGTGCGCTCTGGCCGGCACCCCTCCTTGGGAGTTGGAGGCGTGGGTGCTCGCCAGAGTGTACGAGTGGACGGCGCGCCGGAAGGCGCTCGGGGAGTGCCCCGTCCCCGAGGAGCGGGAGGCCGTGCGGCGGGAGGCGAGGGACGCAATCGTCCTCCACTGGACAGAGGACCTCGCCACCGCCACCTTTGGCCGCCGGACCTTGGACGCGCTCGGTCCGGTCCTGCGGAGCTGGCTCGAGCGGTCCCACGGTTTCCTCTCGTTCCGTCTGGTTCAGGTGTTGTCCGGGCATGGCTGTTTCGGAAGGCACCTGCACCGGATCGGGAGGGAGGAAACCCCGGCGTGCCACGACTGCGGCGCCCCGGAGGACACGGCGCAGCACACCCTCGAGGTGTGCCCGGCTTGGTCGGGGCTGCGCCGTGGCCTGACCGCGGTGGTTGGCCGGGACCTCTCGCTTCCCAGCGTGATCAACGCCATGCTGGGGAGCGAGGAGGCCTGGGCAGCGGTTGCCTCCTTTTGCGAGGACGTAATCTCGCAAAAGGAGGAGGCGGAGCGCGCGCGGGAGGACGACCCTCTCGCTGCGCCGCTCCGCAGACGAAGAAGAGGTCGGAAAAGGCGCGCAGGTGCTCTCCCTCCTCTCGGTGGTGATGGGCGGGTGACAGGCGCGGGGGTGCCTTCGCCCGCATTGCAGCCGTCACCACCTTCGTCGGTCACTCCCGGGCCCGTCCCCCTCCCCACGGGGAGGTGGTGAAGGGTCCGATAGGCAGGGCATTCGTCGGCGGGGACTGGACGTAAAGGCTGTGCCGGTTTCCCAGTCCTCGCCACTAGGACGAAGCGGGAGTGCCGCTGGGTTGTTTTAGTGGGTATACCGGGTCAGACCGGGGAGTCCCACATAACCCCCCCCCATCCCCCGATGGGAGGGGCATGCGTAATGCATTTTTTCCCAGCGCAAACAAAAAAAAAAAAAAAAAAAAAAAAGGTTAGGTTAATTAAGTAAGATTTTCTACTAAAAAAATTACCTGACAACCATGGTGGAACATTCAGAGTTGGTAAATGTTAAGATTTACCGTAGTTCGAGCTTTTACAGTATTAAATCCTAACTTACCCCTTACAGTAACACAATAGTCTTTGATCCTCTTCTTATTTTTTTTATTATTAATCTTAAAATTTTCAATCTTTATTTAATAAACTGCAGTAGTCAATATGGTAGCTGACATTGCGACGAGCGATTCCGCGGGTAGAAGCTAGCATTAAATAAAAAGGATTTCATGCAATGTTCGCTGTGTCTTTAATCAATCTTCATCTTTACTGAAAGTTTTGTCCTAGAGTTTATTTATAGTTCTTTCTTAACAGCTGCGAATTTGCTAAAAGGTTACTTAGATATTAATTTAATTAAATCTCATCTCCAGACCAGAGAGACAATGTCATGAATATTTATATTATTATATTAAAAGTGCCTCATTAGCCTATTGGTCCGATTCCCAGGTCGAGCAAAGTGTTATTGTGTTTTTCCAATAAATTCTCAGTAGCGGCTCGGAGTTTGGAGTTTGGGACCTAAGCATACCGGCAAAATGTCGGTGTACATTAGTACGCCTCTGCTTAACCCTTCGAGGAATTCATGCGTGACGGTATATTACAAGTTATATTATTTTCGATTACCAAAGTAAATATAATAATTGTATAATCTACCGTCAATCCTGTATGGAGCATGTTTGCTATAGTCTCAACATCCAAAGTAGAGTCTTGGGCAGAAATTTTCTTGATAGCAGAAGACACAATGCAGATGTCACCCCGCAGCTCTCTAACTAGGGCTGTTATCTTCTGAGCATTGCTGAGAACCTCCACGCTTTGAGTGTATGGGTTGTATCGAACACCGAAGGGACGCTGTATGCTATCGGCGAAGGCCCTGTTACGAAAGATTTTAATGATAAAAATTTGAGGTTTATCTCTTGAAATTGTCCAGTAACTTATAACCTATAGTTCTGTTGATATAGATAGAGAACAAAATGACAAAAGACTAAAACTTGCGACACTGTAAACGGCTGCGCCAGAAGTAATAAGGTAAACAAAATTCGTTAAAATTTAAAATTTTGAAAGTAAAATCGTTCCGAAACTTACCGAAACAAAGTAACCTAAATTTAGAAAAGTTTTAGAACGCCTTTAACTTCAAAATTTTGCAGCTTGTAAAGCAATAGATTAGAGATCCGAGCATAGTTAAACTTGATAAAGTATTAATCTTATTTTTATGATTAAAAAAAAAACAAATTAAATTAATGAGAAAATCTATTTTTGCACAGAATTTTTGTGCCAATGCAATAGTTTTTCTCAGTGGCGTCTCAGGTGCAAAACCGATTGATACTTAAATATAATGCGTAATACCTATGTCAATAAGTTTTATATTGCATAACAAACCTCATTTTTTCCTTTGCCTCTTCAAAAGAATCAGTGTAGTAGTAAGCATTTTGATAGGAGGTGATGATACATTCTTCGTTGACTGTAACCTCGGGATCGAACCGCTTGATCTTTTCGGGTGTGGTTAAAGCGTGTTGCAACTCAGCAACAGATGACAGCAATCCGGCGCCAAACACCCGGAAAGAGCCATCGGTTTGCCGACATAAACCAAACTCAACGGTAAAGAAGTAAAGCTGAAATATTAACAATTAACCTGACGTAACTTTTACACTTCCGTAAATATTAATGAAAGCGATCCAAAAATTTGTACTTTCTGATTTTGAGTAACACAATAATTCAATGTACGGCTAAATTGGTTAACAAGCGATGCGACACAGCACAAAATCGATCCTTATATTCGATGCTAGATAGATTTAGCATTGTGTCTCTAATTAGTTACTTGACGTGTAAGATACGAGTATTATCGTCAAATCCTAATCATGTAATAATTATTGTACGTCAACAATAGTATTTTCCCAAGAAAAGACAAGTAGTCCAATATAGTTACCGTTGCCAATCTGTCGATGTCTTCTTCGGAAGCGCCGAGGGATGCGAGCCCCAGTTCTTGTGAGAATTGTGCAAAACTAGGGTTGGCAAGCAATGGCATATGTCCAAGCAGTTCATGACAGCAGTCACTGTGAAAATAGAAGAAGGAAAATAGATAACTTTATCAGCTGCGTCGTTAAAGTTATGCTTTAGAAAATAAAAAAATCTTATTCTGTATCTCCAACGTTTATTATTTGTACATTGTAATTAAAACTGCGTAAATATTGCTTTGCACCTATGAACGCCGAGATCAACCCATCAATGTGAGGACGCAAGTCTGTAAAGTCAACACGTTTAGGCTGGTTGACGAGTAAAGACAAACGGCTCGTAGATGCAATTTTTTCTCTTAGAACGTTTATACGTACGGTTCAGGAGTATAGAACGGATCCGAAGAGTGACGAATATATTGAGTGCAGTGAAACACTCTAAAGGCGAGTCCAGACAAAAAGTCTCTTGGAGAGAGATATCCTGCAACAGGGCGCAGTTGGAATCCGGTTTTACGCTTGAGAAAAGCACTCACATCCTCCAACTGAAAACAGTTTACGTGTTTAGTACAAAACCCTTATTTAATATTTGGCTGAATTCCATGAGATGCAACAGTATAATACTCAAATATAGTAATGATGAAAATAAATAGGTATTACTTATAATTCACTAAAACTTTATGATAATTGAACATAGTCGATGAGTGAAATTTATAAAGTGGTACCCTATTCACTATGGACTCAGTTGTGGTTTTCTGTTATTTATCTTAGTAGGTATATACATATATTTTATTATAGAGTAGCGGTTTTATTCTTTTTTATAATCCCGTGAGAATAACTTAAATAAAATAAAAATAAAATAAATAACTCTAAGAGCTGGTTTTCCTAAACCAGCTCTTAGAGTCTTGGGCTGCAAATTTAAACGTTATCTTTTGGGCCTTTCATTCTTGACTCTTGAATAAAAATCCGGCAAAGTCAAGCCTAATCAAAAAATTCGTCAAGCCTGATTGAAAAGTGAAATAAAACTGATTTACATACAACACTTTATCACGTAATTTACCTCCTCGTAAGAAGAGTTTCCAAACACCCTTTTAGATTGGGTGCTTACGTTATAAAAGTAGTTAAGGCCCCGCGTTGAGTAATTTAAGTCATTCAGTCGGCCAGGACAAGTCCTCTAGATATGTAAGTAGGCTATATAGATACAAAATGGAATAACTTTGCTGTGTTCAGCATATTCTAGGTAATCGCTGACCGATATAAAGTTCACAACCTGAGGCAAATTATCCTCCCGATAACCGCAGTACTTGACAAGTTGGGGCCAGTTTTCAAGGTACTCCTCGCAAGCGTGCTTCTGGTAAAGTTTATGAAGTTCACGGAACACGATGCCCCTGTAACGGAGGCACAACTTTAACAACTACACAATACCTTTATAATGTAATAATGTGCGCGTAAACCGCATAAGATGAGCTCCTAGAAACTTTGAAGATGACACACGACGTAATTAACGTTGACAAAAGAAGGTACTAAGCAAATACAAGCAACAAGTTAGCAGTGTTGTGTCAGGTACTTGACACAACACTGCTAAACGTAGTCTACCTCCTAAAACACACACAGTTCGCAATTTATAACATATTTGTATTTGTGCGTTAAAATATAATAAACAATATACCTGTAGGTAATCGCAAGAGCAGTAGTTATATTAGGAATCATCGCAGTTTTGCTACACAGTATAGTATAGAAAAGATATATTATTACAAGGATACAATTTACATGAAAACCTAAACAAAACGTAATTTTAAAGCTGAGAACTAATATAATTATTTCATGTCAGTGTTACTCACCACGTCTTAATTTCCACTTCAGTGTATTGTACTTTGGGGATCGGCTGGCCACTGGAACAAGGAGTAAAGTATTTGACACCTTTTTTGGGAATGCGGAAAATCGGGAGCATTAGGTCTCCAGTGCGGCCTATTGCTAGGCACTGGGTTTCGAGTATAGGTAGATAATAAATATGAACCATAACGGCTACTTAACGACAGTCAAGGGATGGGGAAATGTCGCCATTAATTAAACAATCAACAGAGTAGTTAGATTATCGAAATGGGCATCTAAAAATTATAAGTTTTGAAAAATCATAAATAGCCATAAATATCCTTTATAGGCTAGGCTAGGTATAGGCTTTTCGTATACTTGGAGGTTAAAAGTTGCTTTTTCCCATGGTATGGTAAATTATTTCATAATTAATAAAAAAGTCAGTTCCATTTGTAGTGCGTTACGAGAAATATTGCAAAAATAAATAACTTGCATTGTGCGACACTAAACCTAAAGGATGAAATTCAGATTTCGTGTTTCTCTATCGATTTTTCGTTAGCAAAGGCTGTATTGCAGAAAACTGCAACACAAGCCTAACATACATTTTCAGTTCCTATCCTTATTATGTGAAAGGGAACATAGTTATAGCTGTTCCCCGCGGTTTCACTCGCGACTTAAAGTGAAGTCAAACTATCACTCACCCCCCCCCCCCCCTAAAAATTTCTAAAATCAAAATTCATGTATTCAAAGTACGTTGTTATTTACGTAGCGAGAATACCAATTTTCATGATTTTTCAAAATGTAGCCTTACAAACATCCAGCCTCCATTACCACCCATAAATTGTGAAAATTCAATAACGCTGAAACATGATTTCATAGATGTGCACGCTCCTCTCCCGTACTTCGGCTACGGCGCAGCGGCGTTTATTTTTCTATTAGTATTTATTTAGATTGAAATTTTTAAATTCGTAATATTCGTAATTATTTTTTGAATGGAATGTCCGATTTAAATAATTCAAAAAGTAATCTACAGGTATTAAAATAGTCTCAAATACGAAATGATTTATTTGTATAAGGATTAATACGGGATAACATGGTCTGATTTTGGTCGACATTTATATAATTTTTTTAAATGTAAAAATGTAATTATACTAACGTAACTACAATAGTTGGACATGTATCGTGAACTTTTTTTGGTTATTAATATGTTCTTTAATATTGTAGAATTTTTTTTTGCTCTATCTTCAATAGTTTCCGCAGCGCATGCGATGAATGACATTTTATGACATTTTTTTTACACCTTGGGTTACATTATTGAAGTTTTAGTAGGGATCACAATTTTTTTCTAGTAATAAATATAGCCTATGTTACTCGGGGATAATGTAGCATTCTAATGGTGAAAGAATTTTTGAAATCGGTCCAGTAGTTTTTGAGTTTAATCGTTACAAACAAACAAAAATACAAATCTTTTCTCTTTATAATATTAGTTAGACTGGGATCGAAAGAATAAAACGCGGTAAATTAGGAAGAACCAGTCACATGCAAACACAAAACGCAATTATGTCGAAACATTCGCGAGTTCATTGAGCTAAAAAGCGGAAAGTACACTGAAATGTTCAGTTATTTTTAGTTTTCCTTTAAGACTTGAAGTAATCCACCCAGTCTCTATTCCATCCTGTAATGGTTTCGAGAAATAAAAAAAAAACGATTTCGTTTGGTCGTCCGTCACATTAATAATGATAGGAAGCAGTGTGACAATGTATAGATGAACTGGCCACCTGAGGCTATAACAGAAAGATCTTCTTCAAGTTCTTTATAGTCTTCAAAACCCAAATTATTTGCGTAATTTCATTCATAATTAGCAAAGTCGTTTACAGCCAGAAAGAGACTATATTATTAGGAACTACTTATTTATACGGGAACTGGTTCCGCAACTTGCTGAGGGCGAGTATCCGTCCAAGTATCAACACTAACATAGTCGGGTCATCCAATTACTTAGGAGGTTGATTCAATAAATTGATTGAATTGTATGTTGAGTTCCGTTTTAATTTCTTAACTTTAAATTTATTATTAAATTCGGTAGGATTCGCACTTTTGGTCCAATGAAATGACAAACTTGCATATTTAAGCGATATTTTTTTAATTAACAGGCACATAATGATTATGATTAGTCACAGACTTATTACAATAGTTTAAAAAAAGATCTCATAAAAATGCAGACCCTTACTGTCTCATTGCTGGACACGACCCTCTGATCGAGAAAACGTTTGTAGTCCCCTTATAGATAAAAAACCTACTTAAAAGAGAAGACCTAAAAAACCTACTTTATTATTTTTGCTATCATGGGAGCTATCCTATCTATCTAGCAAGTCTTACTATGTTTAACTCGGTAAGATGTTTACTTACTATTTGTAGTTGTTGGCAATCGCAGCGAATTGTTCCCTTCGCTTGCGGTAAACGGGGTCCTTGAATCCTGGATGATCAGCATCCAGCTCCGACCCGTACATCAGGACGTTCTGTGCTCGATCCAGTTCAGAAATCTTGCGGGGAAACCAGGGCATCTCGCCAAAATCTGTAAATACATTTACATTTAGTTCTTGGTGGCAAAAATTACTTCAATCTCATAAATGGAATAAAAAAACTTTGTTATGAATTATTTAATCAACGAGTCGCTCGTATTTAAAATTCAAATGCGGATTCATAATTCAGATTCAATTAAATCAAATTTTACATAACTAAAAGTTGATTATAATTAGATATTATAAATATTTACACGATGATTACTTATTTTGGATTAGATTTTATATAATTATACACGTTTACAAAGTTCTGTTACGCGTATTAATATATAGATGTTAATAGATACCCTTAAAAATTTAAAGTAAATCCAAAATAAAATTATATATTACAAGTCAGTTAATTCTGATTTACCGAAACTAGCTGCCGCAGACAAGGGCGTGGGCGGTGGAAACTCCTCGCCAGTTTGAGATGAAACCACCTCAAAATCCTGAACTTCCCGCTTCAGCATTCTTTTCAGCTGTTCCATCCGATGAGGATCACACTCCACATCCACCAAAATGTCGGACTAAACAGTATAATTAAATAAAAATATTATTTTAACGATTTCTTTTACGTGGGAAGAGAATCTCTAAATCTTCTGGAAACTGCTTCCGCAAGCGTTATACGCTAATAGAAATTTGTATGATCAGAAACTATGCATAAATACTACAACGCAACGGTTCAATATTACGTATAAGAGAGGTAACTGGACCACTTAGTATTTTATACGTTCGCAGGTATTAAACGATCCGATTACATAATTATAGTTTATCGTTAATTCTGTTAAAATGTTCTGTATCAATAACTATTCAAAACAATGTCAAAACTACAATATTGTCAATCACAAGTCCTTATAAGACTTACCGAAGAAATTTCAGTAACAGATTTTCGGGATTCAATATGAAGGACATTTATACCGAGATCTTGAAATACAGTTAGAGCCCGAACTAGCCCCCCAACTTGGTTTCTCAAAGTAAAAATCACTGAAATCCTTTCGCTCTCCGAGTGTTGGATTTGTTGTTGAGCCGCCATGTGCAACTCCCCCAGTTTAGGATGATGGTGAGCCTCGTTTTTCACTTCCCAGTCAGAGCCATTTCTATAGAGCCAAAGTCCCAATAGACCTTTTCCAGATCCACTCATTTTGTCTTCTGAAACCAATTTTATTATAAGATGTGAAGTGTTCCATAAACAAATATTGAAATACAATCCACTTTGTAAATTGGTTCAAATGTGTTACATTTTAAATAAAGCGGCACGAGTTTGTGAATAAAGTTCAGGATATTATTAAGTAATTTATACTGAAGTTAAATGTATCCTGCTGTGTAGTTAGTTTAGACTAATTGGGGGATGTGTCGCTGCAACGGCTAGGACATACTGCGCCTTTCCTTCGGGATCTGTTCGCTTATAAAGAGAAGAGGCGCGGGAGACTCGACGGAGGGTGGGTATATTTGATTGGCTGAATCAAGTGTTCGGAGTAACTTGGAAAACGTTCGCTTTTCATACCGTAAAGTCACGGACACACTTTGGCTACATCTTATTTGTTTTTAATCTTTACAGATGTTGGCCGGGGAGGGAAGCGTCTCTACGATGGTCGTTCGGAAAAATGGGTCAAAGTAAAAAGGCGATTAATGTAAATTTAATCTTGCAATCCTTGGAATTGGATATCTAATTTATATATTTATAAACGTTTTTGATAATGGTTTTAAAATATTAAAACCAAGATTGAACTTATCAATATGTCCTCAAGATAATTACTATCTTACTACCCAGTTGACTATATAACTATAAGCTCAACCTTCTTAGTTATCTCTAGTGACACTCATAATTAAACACATTAAATCTGATGCCTACATGAACCACTACGATTAAGATGATAGTTTGTTATTACTACGAGTATGTATGCATCAATTTTCGTCAGTAACAGAAAATTCTATTACTAGGTTGAAAAAAGTGGAGGTTCAAAGGCAAACTCTGGTAACATAACCATGGACTCCCAATGTCATAGATCCCGAGTATTATATCTGACAGATTTTCTCGCCTTGTAAGTCTTCCAACCTGGACTAGGCCAGCATGGTGTAAAGCCTACAAAGTGTAAAGTTTACACCTCCTTTTATAAAAGTGGCTTCAAAACGAAGTTTCTCGGTATGTATGTAAAGTATTATACGGTTGAATTTCATAACAGTCTCGCAGCCTACAAAAATCCATTTTAAGTTCACACTTCAGTATATTCGCTAACGTGTACATGCGTTTATTTGGTCGCTACCCACACTGCGATAGTTTCTTTTGTAAGCGTAGATCTGAACACGAGTCTGCTACCTCGCAGCCGTTGGCTGACGGGCGTTAAGCGAACCAGTCACTGTATCTATTACCATTGTTTAGCGAAAGGAGCAAGAATGATAGGGGATCATTCATTATGAAAAAGGGAGGCCGCCATTACTTCTTCACTCTATTTCCTCAGCGTGTGAATAGTAAAAATAGATTAATACTTCAGAATTTTCAACATATTTGTACGGAAACGTATCATCTAAATTTGTAATTTTAATATGCTCATATCCGAGAATTTAACATAAAATATCCTGGTAAAGTTGAATAAGAGTCCATCATCCACTAAGATTCTGCATTAAACTTCAACTTGAAATTGTTCAATGCCATGTAAACAGATCTGCACAGTAATCGATCTTCAATGATGTCAGACATGATTTTAAAAACCTTTATTTTCCTAATTCAATATTTCCATAACAGTATAATCAAAGTGAAGTGACGATAGTAGCGCGCTTAACAAAGAAATATTACTAACTAATAATAACTACAAATGAAAACAAAAAACATACATCGCAATAATATAATACATAATGTAAGTAAATGATATTCTATAATGATTTTTTGGCACAATTTATCCCTATTTTCATATAGTACGAATAGTATATAATATACTGTGAGGCTTTTTGTACGTTCATGTATTTTATATAAATAGTGTATATTAATAGGTTTCTTTTCATAATGTATATAGTTTATTGTTGATGTAAATAAAAATAAAATCCTTAACAGATATACTCGGACATAGGGAAATTAGATATGGCCCTCATATCAGTTTTGCATGACTTTCACAAAAGCTCATTCTGGGGTCACGTCAGATATTATCTTGGCTTATTCATGGCTCGTTACACAGCAAAATTAACGTAACGTTCTAATTTATCTTACTATTACCATGGTTATATTGGTTCACGCTCTTAATTATTCAACTATGGATTACTTACCTATTATTATTTTTATTTAATTTCAACTGAACATTTATCTAACTAATTATGTACTAATGTAACAAAATAGGTTAATAATAATTATATATCTATCTATTTATCTAGCCTGTATTGTCCCACTGTACGACAAAGGCCTCCCTCTCCCTTTTCCTTATAACTAAAACTTAAATAATTTAAAGTAACCAGTAACCTAAATAACTAATTAAAAAAAAACTAAATCATCGCTATCAGCCAGAAAGGCGCTCAGGCGTTTGGCAATACTCTTAAAAAGAGAAAGTGCTCTGGTTACCCATGACACTAACGTTTCAACCCCAAACGGGTCAAATATATAATCAACCCATTATACTGTCCCACTGCTGGGCACGGGTCTCCTCTCAGAATGAGAGGGATTAGGCTATAGTCCACCACGCTGGCCTAGTGCTGGTTGGCAGACTTCACACGCCATCGAGAAAATCTCTCAGGCATGCAGGTTTCCTCACGATGTTTTCCTTCACCGTTTAAGCGCGTGATAATTAACTATTTAATACGCACATGACTTCGAAAAGTCAGAGGTGCGTGCCTTAGGTTCGAACTCGAGACCTTTGACTTGGCAGTCCAATGGTCATACCACTAGGCTATCACTGCTCAAATAATAACAGTTAATTAAATTGATATATTTTCGCCGGTTGTTGATTTTCGCAGTTTCAACAGCAGCACCAGCACAACCCGCCGACCTAGGAAGGTTTGATGGCGCAAGGAAGTCAATGCAAGTCGCGTCTCACACTACAGACCTACCCATCTTCCAAGGAAATAATGACGTCTCGTCCGGTCTCTTGCTGCATCGTCGCGAGCCAGGCCATTTGGTTCATCCGGCCATGGCCGGAAGGCTAGCAGTGGCAAGAGCACGGCGAATGATGTCATTAATACTGGGCGTGTCGTGCTATGCGACCTGCGCTTTTGCTACAAGACAAGCCATGGTGTCTGATTACTATTTAATATATTATTATTATTATTTTGTATTTTCTTAGGTGATCACCGGATGTCTTTGGTGAGGAAGACATCCGGTCCTTTGGAACGCTTGCGGGGAGACACAGGTGCAACGCGCAGAGGCCTCTTGGAGAACTATGAACTGAAATGGGCATGCACCCGACAACTGCAGTATGGGAGTGTAGCCATGAAGTATTCCGGGCGTATGCAGGACTATTGCAAAATACGGAAATTTAAACTGGGATAGATTATGGATGTGGGTGTTAGGTAGACTGATAACTTCTATTAGCGGATGATAACGGCGTCTGCCTTGAGCCTCGAATGAACATCCTTAGGGATGGCAGACGGCGACTTACCACCTCACTAGATAGCGGGGTCCCCCAAACAGCTGCCAGTACAGGCAGAAGGTGGCAACAGCGGTGTGAGCGGCTAAGGGCGGCCCCGGTTTCACCGTCGCGAGTCTCGTAAAGTCCCAGATTAGGTTGCCCGCTATTATGCCATTAGACACTTCCACCCACGAGCATATAGCTCTTGCACTCTCTGGCCGGCCAATTAAGGCAAGACAGAGTTGAGAGTCCTGCCGTTGCTCTTGGGTTTTCACTCCAACTACGTAATACGGGCAAACTGGAGACGACGCCCTGACGGACTCTCTGGAACAATAATGACTACAGTGTTGCTCACCATCAGCTCGCCACAGCTATTATTACTATGGATTACTCTTATGTATTGAGTAAAGAGAATTTAGATTAAGAAAAAGCTACATGCTGTAATATACTTTTAGTGTAAATTCATTTGAACTTTATTTGTTTAGTAGTTTCCCAAATACAGAAAATCTATCATAATTGTGAAAAATGTGAAAAAAATAATCTTAATGTAGCATAACGTTCAGAACGAGGTGGTTTGAAAGTAAAAAACTGTTGATAGGTAGGTACTAAAGCATTATTATTTACAAAACTAAAAAAAAAGTCTTACAGCAGTTGCACCGTATGCAGCAAGTGTCGATTCGTTACTGTTATGAAGGTTCTGTAACGTAATTCCTACCGGCTTCCCTTTTGAACAGTCACCATGAAGTATTACGAAACAACTTATTTACTAATTCAGTTATGATGTACCTACTTGCCCAGATATTGTAATACTTTTATATTCCAAATATTTTAATACATTTATTTATTTATTATAATATATGTATGAAAAGGTAAGAATTTTTAGCGCCAGCAGCCGTCTTTGCAGCAAAATTTACCATTTTGTCACTGTCAATTAGTATATATTTTTTGTTAACTTGAGATATTACTCGTATTGAATGCGCATAGACAAAGACGCCATTACTAAAACCGATCTTGCTTTAACTCGAAAGTGAGATCTGAGTGTAAGAACTTCATTTAAAACTTAGTTTTTGAAAATAAATTTAGTTACAGTATTGCACAATTTAGACTGGACAGATTTAGCGATATATCTTTCAAAGGACACAAACAAATATTTAACTTGACTCACTGCCGACGGCGCTTTTAATTCAATTTCCCTAGAGACGCCTCTCAAACGCCTTTCTGATTTGCAACGATTTGATGTCTGTTGTTATTATTTACAGAGAGCGTCCTTATTTAGAATCTATAATGTTCTATTTCTTTTTATTGTATTACATTGAATCGAGTTTAAATGTATACTTTAAAAGAACGTGTTTGTTTTTAACAGGCTTTAAAAAACTGGTCAAGGATTTTGGTTCAGTACGATCAAAAATTACCAATTACTGTATAAAAAAAAAAGGCACCTGGAGATCGAGATGTAAATACAATGATAATGTAAATACCTTATTATCGATAGCTCTCAGTAATATATACTCTAACTCCCCAACAATCGTAATCGCGCTGTTAGCGTTCCAAAAGATAGGAAATTATTTTTCTCCTGGGTTACCGTCTAAAAAGGAAAATATCTATGCTCAAATGTTTTCCGGTGCAGTCATCATATTTAATGCAGCTTTTTTTTACACGAAATTATAAGAAATTATTATCTTGTTGTTCTGATAACAAATATCTTTTGTCAGTACAGCAAAGAAAAGCTTTTATCGGTCCAAAGAAATATAAAAAAGCAAAAAATACTGGAACGTCTTTTAAAAAGCTACCGCAAAACAAAGTTAATTCTAATTTAGTTACTCTATTATGTACCATAAATTGTTTCATAATGAACTTTAGACGTAACTAACTTACTGCTGCTCTACTTAAATGTGTTACTTACTATATTTCCTTTACACTATTTTTATTTCTTTATTTCAGAGTTTATGTATCGTTGACTTTATCTGGTTTTAGATCAGTAGTGGTTCAACAAAATACTGAATAATTTTTAGATGAAGTTGGTTCAAATGCTTAAAAAATGAGTTTGTTTCTAAAATAAAGTTTAGCGCCCGCGCCTATATTCAAGAATATAAACTAAAAAAGAAATGTTTTGTTCTTTTCTCTATTTTAACAGGTCAATAGAATGTCGCTATAATTTTTCCTGGTGGAAAGCCGGGACGTCTTATAGCTAGTCATCAGTTACTTGGTGCGATGCCAAAATCAAGCCTGTACTAGTTTCAAGAGTAGTGTTATTATGGCAGAATATAATTATATAAACGTCGTCTGGGACTTATACCTTGATTAATATTAATTACCAAAAATGCTGGTGTCATGTCGCGAAAAGCTAAAGCACTTACAATATACAAACTTAATTAAATGTGGTATTGTCTTTCGTTTTTAACATCTGACGTAAAAGTGTAACAATTGACATCGTCATAGATCGCAGAAAGTAGAAGCTACTTTGACCATGATTAAGTACCTCCACTATTAAGATCATCTCGTAGTGCATTTAGTCATGTTATTTTCGTGTGATATTTCTTATCGAATAAGCTCCTACAACTAGGTGAATACCGTACCGCCCACTCTGTTAATAATACCTCCATGAAAAGCCGGACAATATTTTCAATGTAAGCGACCATTGATTACACTTTGGTAGTTGTGGTATGTAAATAAGTAGGTACCGGTGTTTTAAATTCAAGTACCCAAGTATTCTTTATTTGATGGCCTCATCTGCATGTTTTGCTATAAAAATATGTCATTAAAATGCCTATTCATCATTTTAATGGCTAACCTGACAATATGCTGTTGAATATTAGGTTGAATCATGGTACGGCAGCAAAGATCCTTGAAACATTTAATTAGCCAATGAAGGTAGCTCGTAACAATTATCCGTTTTTCAATAGCTTGATTTTTGAGTTATCTTTTTATGAACTGTATAGGTTCTCAAAAAGGTAAGCTTATTATTAAAAACCTGAAAAATTACTAAATTTTTAAACACTTACACCTAAAAATAACTGAAAAGCTGATACAATATTTGCGTTGGCTGGTAATCGCTCATCCTAACGGCCGGAAAGCCGGCACGTCTCGAGAGTTTTGTCAACACGCTAAGCCTCTTCGGCGCTCGCCACAATAGACGCTACCGGCCCCAAACTCTTGAAATCCTCTCGAACTAAATGTTTCTTTTATACTACTAAAGAAGTTCTAAATAAATCTTTATTGGTATGATTATTGTTTCGATAAAAGACGGTAACCCTTGATGACAATCTTCATTTTCTTAACTATGACGTTATACCATAAGACTGCTGGTAAAAGCTTCGTCTTGAAATTATAAGGACAAGGAAATAGTTCATCCTGAAATTGTCTGGCCTAATGAGAGTTGACAAACTTCATACATCAAAAAACCTTTAATTTAATATCCAACCCACTAACGACTGCTTTTTTTATGCGTTTGTTTTTGTTATTCTGTCCTACAGACTTTAAGCAAACAGTTAAGTAGGTTCTTAGTCTTGGAGTTCTTTTGAGTCTCTTGAATTTTGTATAATTTTTCATTAAATGCTTTGACTTTATGTTTGTAAGTTCCTAATAGCTTTTATCATGTCGCTAATGCCGCGTTCTAGTCTTGTTCTTAAATATTACAATGTTACAACTGAGAGTATTAAACCGCGCCATCTGTCGCAGAAGGCATAAAATAAAACAAAATACAGACTGTACGTACAGTCCTCTACATAATTATACACTACGCTACATTGTAAATTGTGTATTACGTGACGGCTATTTGCCCCACGTACCTCTTTTAAGATAAACACACGCGTGTCAATCTTAATTACAATGTACCTACACTAATTGCTATCATCGTGGCCTGCCTCGATGTAACGTTTGAAAGCAGTCAGTCCTTTCACTAAAATGATGTTATTTTCGACATCATTTTAGTCAACATCTATATGTACCTACTCGTAAGCAAAATCTGGGTGTTGGGTGTCTTGTTGTTCAAAACTAATAACAGCTTATAAATGTGTAGATAACATTTTATTAGTAGTCAATGACCCCAGCTCCGTACGAGTGTGCTCATAAATTCTAACTTATAAGCATCCTATTTAAACCCAATTTTCTATTGGTGAAGACTGTGTGAAAATCCGTATTGTTTTTTGAGAATAGCCCGAAAAAATGCAATCTCAGCGCGGTGGGGACTTTAATCTAGAATATCTAGTGATAAAATCTATTATTGGTAACCGTATTTTGTTGAATACATAGTATCTAATTATATTCCTGAATAGATTTCACAGAATACACAACACAACACAACTTTTCTTTTTGTTTCTCGCACCGCATGCACACTCGCCCGCAGCGGCGCAGGAACATTTTTTTCGGCAAAAACCTCTAACACCGGAACACTCATAAAAAACATTGTTCCCGAAACCAATATATATATATATATATATTATTTAAGCATACATAGGGACGGACAGACAGCGACAGCAACTTTGTAGTGATTTTGATTTCTTACAAAGCTTACGTAAGTCAAAGTCAAAATGTTTTATTTCAATAAACCAATAAGAAAGGTACTTTTGAAAAGTCAAACTAATTGCACCAGTAAGTAAACAGTACCAAATTAATGTCATAAAAATGCCGACATCGAACGTTTATGAGTCGTTTCAAATACTCTTTTATAAGAAACATACGCAACTAGTCCGTGTTAAACAGATATATGCCTATAATAAAATGAACTAATAATTATCATGAATGTCCGATGCTTTTACCGTACAGGGCGAAAAAAATAATATCCTTTAATATTTTGCACAGTAAGTTAGTCTGCTAAGTTTAGTACCTACTAAGTTATAAACCTTGTATTTCTTCTGTAAGTTATTTGTCAATTTTTTGAGAAAATAAATATATCTACATCTTCTTTTAGTAGCAAGTGGCGTTCAGTTATAAAAATTATGATCCTTCAAATGCAAAATTATTTATTCATTGTAGTTACATGTATAATTATGTCGATGTACAGTATTATTATAGCGATAAAGGAAAAACTAAGATGGTCAAGGGAATATACCTAATTCAGAAATGTGCCTGCATAATTTATCACCAGTACAATTTCAATTAAGATTTTCACTCTGGTGAATGAATTTCCCGGAGATGCATCGTCAATAGCGATGACACACACACAGCGTTAAATTTATGTAGGGGTGACAATTACACACGTCCTCCGCTAGGGGTGAAGCGGTGCGCGCACTAGGGTTGAACATGCGCACAGGGCCCCACGTCCTCAGTACTCGGTCGATACAGTTGCGGGGGGCTAGTCGCGCATGCGGCACTCTCTCAATCCAACAATCAGGTGTAAAACGACATGGCTGATAGCGAATTTGAAGAATTTCGCCGTGTATTCGATAGATTACCACAACACATCAAGGCCCCGACGCCGTTTTATTCGTAAGTACACTTTTCAACATAGTTAACATACTGATACATATCACCCCTATCTAAAAATATTACAATCCAAATTAATTCGTCACGTGAACTCGAAAAAGGACTTCGAAATCGCAGTATGACTAACAATAAATTAGTCCTGGAACAAAACCTAGTGGCATTATCAGCAGTATGTTTAAACTATCGTTTACTTTTGCAGATTAGTGCCAAATGTGGGCTTGGAAGATGATTCCCCATCTTCAAAAAGCGAGTGTTCACCGGAAGAAGATCCCAAAGAGGACCTGCATCCATGTATGGGAGACGGTGAAGCTGCGAACACAACAGTAAAAGAGGACGTTGAATCATCACCGCCATCACAGCCGGACGTAGCAGACACGAGGAGTACTCAGCATTACTCATTCACGAATGGAGAACGCAAAAGGAGAAAGCTGCCAGAGATTCCCAAAAACAGGAAGTGTGAGTAAAATGTTCCGCTTTAGCATCTTGTAAAGATTTAGTTTATTTTAATCCGTTATTAATATGTTAAGTTGACCTTTGCGGTCAACTGTACATACATATAAACGATATAAATAATGCTAGCGTCGACCCTAAATTTGCGTTCCGGGCAAATGCGCTTTTGCAATTGTATTTCATATGTTATTTTTTTCTGCTGGCGTTATGTAGCATTTTTCTTAATGCTATTACTGATTACCTGAAATATTTCTATAAAGTGGAATCTGTGTCTCAATATTGCATTGGGTCAAGATGACCTAGCCTATAATAGGAGTGGCTTATACTTCATTTAAGAACATCGATGATTTTAGCATATTTAGATTTTTATTATAATATGCCATACAATTCTTAAAAATAGAGTGGTGTTGTTAATGTGTGGCTGATCATTATAATGCGGATAAAAAAATACATATATACATATATCCATTTACATAATTTGATAAATAATTTAAAAAAATAATTATAACAATTCAATCTTATTTTTAATGAAATAACGTTTTTTCTATAGAAATAAATTCTATAGAAATTTTTAGCACAACTATAAAAGTATTAAGTACCATTAATTATCGTTATAAATTAAAACTGAAAAAAAATGTGACTTCGGTTAGTAACTTAAGACTCGTAACTTTAAATTTTCAATGTAAAACATTTAAAAAATGTGCTACCTATGTTTTTTTTACAGAACATACATTATATAGTGAGCATCAAGTTTAATATCTATTTACCCTAATTCTGTGGAAATTGATCGGCGTTTACAGTGTGCTTGATATTTATTTAATATCTACGAATATATATATATAAAGACGGAAATACGCAGTAATGTGTTAATCAACATTTAAAAAAAAACAACAAACAACGAACGAAAATATTGGTTAACACAGTATTACATATTATGGGTAATACATTATTACACATTATCCCGTCCATAACGAGCCCCACCACTTTTTCCATGGAAATAGGTAGATAACACGGAATACCAGATTCTTGCATACTTCTTTTGCTTCATCTTTGTCCACACATAATGAAAATTGCGAAATGCATTTTTGAAGATATATAACAAATAGGGTCGGTGTCCGGGGCGTTGTCTGGCTTTATGTTTGAGCTGACATTCTCTCGACATGCACTTTTATCAAGGGATGCATGTGGATTATGATGATGCAAGAGTGGTCTTTCCATGTCTCTTATCCTATAAAGATTTTAACTTTTAATATATAGCTATCTATATATATAAAAGAAGAACCTGACTGACTGACTGACTTAGGTATCAACGTACAGCCGAAACTACAAGAGCTAAATCTTTTTTTGGACTTTTGGAAATTCAACCCCTAATATGGCGAAAAGGGGGGTGAAAGTTTGTATGAAAGTCCGTCCTTTTTTAATATAGATTTTACAAAATCTGTATTTAGCAGCTCAGTTAACATTAAAAAATACCTGTTCCATAAACATAAACATACATACAAGTACAACAAAAATTCAATACCTAAAATTGTAAAAGAGGGAGTGAAGCTATTATACAAACTTCTTCTTCTGTTTGCCATTTTATGATATGAAATGAAACCTCCATGGTGTAGGTACAGTGGGCACAGTATACTTTAGAAACGAAAATTACCAAAAAATTACCTAATTAATAGGAACTCTAGGTTTAAACATATTTACTTAGTTATATGATACCGACATTGTCGCCACCATCAGTGATTTTAATACCAGAAGCCACTGATAATGTGTTCAATATTTTCAGCGAAAATATTAGCATGCAGTCAGCCAGCATCCCTAGCAGACGAGCTTGGGGCACTCACTGGGCTTCTGCTCAGGCCAGGATGTCACACTAGACCTCTCCTTGTGCTCAAATGTGGGTACCTTCTAGATGAAGACTCTAGTCCAGACTCCGAGAGACTACAAAGCCTGGGCGATGTAGACAGTGGGCATAGTACTGCTCATTCGCCTATCGACACGGGGCCGAAGAGTATATCACCAACGCCGTTACAGCAGAACGGTTAGTTTAGTTCATTAAATTTACTTTTTAATTATTAAGTTAAGTTAAGTGGGTCTGTCAGTATGCATCATAGGTATGCCAAGTATCAATCAGGTATCTACTGTCAGGATCAGGATGTGTAATCAGGATATAATCTATCGCGTATGTTTCAAATATTTTTATGGAGAACCTAGTTCATTAGGTGATCTCTAGAGGCGCTATAAGATTTCGGACTAATTGTTAATTGAACTCTCATTTGGACTAATGGTTATCCAAAAGATATTACGGGACCTGTTTCTCTGTATCAGAATACACTTGGACCAAGCGCTATCTATCCACTAATCGGCAGACTGAACCCTTAAATTATTTTTGGGAAGAATTTTTCACCGTTGTGTCAAAGTAACCATAGCAGAAGTTATTAAACTCTTGAATCATACTTAGGTCGTTGAATCCTATTACAGTGTCACCAGCATCGAGTTGCAGCATCAGCGGTCTAAACTTCGCCGGCAATATGACAAATATTCCACATAGTCAGCTTGAAATGCTCGAAGCAACGCACAGAGGCCTACATAAGTTTAACCCTAGACACCACGATGAAATTGAAGTTGAAATTGGCGATCCCATTTATGTCCAAAAAGAAGCTGAAGATTTATGGTGTGAAGGTAACTTATAAATCTGTTAAAATAATGTGGAGCTTGAATTTCTAGACTTTCAGCATATTATACAAATTAACATGATTCCAGGTGTTAATCTAAGGACAGGTCAGCAAGGGATTTTCCCTTCAGCCTACGCGGTGGACATGGATTACAGCGATTTTGATCCTGCAAATGCTAAAGTCAAAAAAGAGCGATATCTTTTAGCGTGAGTTTTAGTTTACAACTATAATTTTCTCACTGATTTTTCATTCTTTGATTTTAAATTTTGGTTGCAGGTACATGGGCTCAGTAGAAACTTCAGCTCACAAAGGAACAGGGGTGGTATGTCAAGCTGTGAGGAAGATTATTGTAGAATGCAATGGAGAGCCAACGATGCAACCATGCATATTAGAAGTTTCAGATCACGGACTTCGTATGGTTGATCGATCAAAACCTGCAGTGAGTGTACCTATGAATTATTCTGTTCCATTTTACTTTTTCTTTAAAAATCTAGCTTCATTTTTGATCATTTATTGGTGAATGCTGCAGCGGTGCAAATAATAATATAATGTTGACGCATACCCGTCAAATGAATGCCTGAAAATAGTTGAGTAGCCAGATTCCTCTTCGAAATCATTACAATAAAGCAATTGATGATCACAGTATTATTAACTCAAGTTTGTGTACAACATTTTACTACATAAAAGAATTGTAAAAAAATATAAGTAAATATTTTAATCACCAAGTACTGGATTACCAATCAATAACGTTAGACCATGCAACTAAATATAGGGATGATGAGACAGTCGCCCAAAATAGACCAGACTAGAAGCGTTTGCTCTACCTCTAGAGACTTCCCAGTTTATACAAAACAGTCAAACGATCAATCAATTATTTCGTGTTTGCGTCATAAAATATACGTAGTAAGTAGGAACATGGTTTCTGTCGACTTTACAATATTTCCGAAAATATTCAAAGAATATTTCTTCGGTTTATAAACAAATATATTATGAAAGATGAAACACTTTATTAAAACAACGAAGTCGTGTTCGCTATCCAGTAAAAGCTTGTCGGAAGATAAGTTTTCATTCAGGTTTATGAATTAGGTAATTACCGATTAATAATATAATAAGAGTACTTATAACTGATAAATACTAAGGAAATCTATTTAAGATATCATATTATTATTGTTTAGTATTTTTAGAAAAAGTTCAAAAAAAAATTTAAATATGAAATCATTATCCTGAGTATGAATATTATACTTTATAGGCACATTCATATTTTGAAATAACAAATATATACGTACGTAAACGGAATAATAGCTATCTAAAAATAAATAGGTACCTAAGCACATGAATTTGCCGTTTATTCTTATTTTGTATCCATAATGACATCTGTGTGGACTTAAATAATTAAATATCTGTACTTTCTTACTGCACTATTCCTGAGAAAGTTACCTACTTCTATTTTTTCTTAATTGATAATTAGAATATTTACAAGTAAAATTCAGCATTGGCAACATATTGATATTAAACTATTTTACGTCTTTAATCTTACTAGGTACATAAGTTTATTATTACGCTATTTTCTATTTATCGGATGTTATCAATAATTATACATGAGGGGCTCATGGCTAAGTAGTGTTATTAACTAGGCCGATTAATCAATTTGCCAGGTTATGTTGCGTTTCTCGCAATTATCCCATGCCGTCTTATACGAGTGACCGTACTAAGGAACGCATCAGGCATGGAAATGAGCACGACATACCTAAACTACTATGCCGTATCAGCAGTGTATCATCCATATACAAAACGGAGACCGTATCCTGTTATATCCATATGGTTCCCGTTCAAAAATATTACTTGTAGGTACGCAATGTCAATAATTTTTGGTGAGGATATTTTGCCGGTGTCGATACGCTCTGTGCATGGCACGCGATGGTAACGGAACAGTCTAGTGGGCACAGTCTCATACTTCTCAATACAAAGAATATTTTTTGTCTGACCCGTTCCTTGTACGGTCATGGTATGATACGGTTTAGTGGGCAGACTTCTTAAGGGTAATGTGACTCTTGTTGTATTGGATAAGATTATTACAATAACTGCATTACAAGTGATCAATGTGATCTTACAAACATCAATACAATTAAGTCTTACCGGTTCAAACGCCTACTGTTAATATTATGTACCTGACTTATGTTCTATGAGAGTTCAACCAAAAATGTAGGCGCTGTATAGCGCCTGATGTCAAGTAATAGCTACTAATCTTCTTGTTCAAATATATTGCTATTAAAGAATTCTAAATAATAAATAATAGTAAAAAATATTTTTTGATGTAAAGAAAAAATATTAGTATCAGTTTAGTAATATATGAAATTAGATTTCTGTCCGAAAAAAGATACAGATTGGTTAACCTATCTTATACATTACTGATGGTTTTTTAATGTTATTACAGAGAAATCGAAATGGACCATGCATCGATTACTTCTACTCGTTAAAGAATGTGTCTTTCTGCGCGTTTCACCCGCGTGACCACAGATACCTGGGCTTTATCACTAAGCATCCGACGCTGCAGAGATTTGCATGTCATGTCTTTAGAGGCCAGGAGTCCACAAGACCTGTAGCCGAGGCCGTGGGGTAAGCTTCCTCTTGTTTGATCGATCATTATAATTATTGTTAATTTTACACACCAGGTGAGCCGTATGCTCGTGGGTCTTAATATCATATCATTAATTAAAATGACCTCCATTGCGATTATCATAGAATACTGATGACAGACGCAGTCAAATACCCGGAATCCTAACAGCAAATGTTTCCCAGGTATATCGATTGGTATTGCCCAGTCTCAAAGTCTAATAGAAGTCGCTTTATGTTACGCTGCCAATATTCGGCCACATTTAGTAAAACTGTAAGTCGACCAAACCTAACAGTTGGGAAAACATTTAGGTACTTTTAACAGATAAGTAGATGATGATATTATTTAGGTACATTCACTTTTTATACAAGAACATTATAACTTGAGACTCTCGCCTTCCAATGGCCTCTAGCAATTTCTTGGAGTTAGTAAATAAAAAATAAATGAACCAATTACCCAGTACCAATACCCAGTTTAAGCAGGACAATTAAGTGAACTACAAGCCTCGTCACTTTTATTCAACATCGGTCGCAAGTAAAACTATTAAAATGCAACCTTCTATTCAAATTGTTACCAGTGTCATCAATTTGCACTTTATCAATTTCCTAGTATAGTTAACTTACAAGCAGACGTTCAATGAGACAATCATCATAATTTTAAAAACATTTCCTCAAAAATGTACCCACAGATAATATAATACTAATACCCTTAGTCTCATTTCATTTGTGTTTTAATCTTTTCTTAGTTGCCAATGTAATTCTATATATTTCCTCAAAGAATTACCCATAGCATACAAATACACACAAGAAATTAGATGGTAGATACTAGTAATATAGTACCTGTAGTTTCATTTCTTTTGTGTTTTCATCGTTTCTCAATCTGTACGAATGTAATTTATATTTCACTGATGACTAAAACATTATATCATAAATTTGAAGCCCTTTTATTTTTAAACAGCCTTTATTTACACCAAACACCTTTTTACAAAGACTTTAATGTTTATCCTTTTTCATTTCAGACGGGCGTTCCACAGATTCTATCAAACATTCATAGAAACGGCGTACCCGATCGAGGACATTTATATAGAATAGACAATTGAGACAAAATACACAAAATTATCATTACATTCCAATGCATGAACTGCTTACTGACTCAGAATATTGTTAGTTCAATCTGAATTTGAAATTGCATAGTTTTCTAGAATTATTTTTTCAATGTTCGCTGGAGGACTAGAATTAGGACATTGATAGGTCTAGTTTTTAGATATCTATTAGTTAGGCGATTAATTTATTGCATTTCAATTACCTAAGTAATATCTGTGCGAATAATCGAAGTCATTGTTGATCGCTGTTAGCCTGTCTGTCGCCTTCCTGGTAGATTGAGAGCTACCAACTTTTATGATAATACTTTTGATTTAAGTACCTAAGCGTAGTTTAAGTGTAGGATTTTATATGGATATTATTATTATAATAAATGTTTACAATTATTAATTATGATTAAATACATACATATATTCGGTTTTTCGTAAAACTAGGTGAAAATCTGATATTACTTAAGTGGATAGCTTTATTAAAAATATCATACTTTAGTACGCATGTATAGCTCTCAGTCTATTGTTTGTATCATCGTTACTTCCATCGCGGTGAACTACGAACTGTGTTTATGAAGACTCAAAATGTATGGCTTCTATCTTGGGAGCCTATAATGTAGGTAAGTAGGTATATAGATTCGTATGAGAGAGAAATATCAACTTAATGTTTTAGTATCTACTTATACAGTGTGTTAGAAAAATCCTGTCCGACCCGTAAAGGTATTGTTAGGCGACATCCAGTTCTATTCATACAGTATCTTAATTAACGAAGGGCGTTCCCGCTAACCAGTAATAATATAGCGTACGTATACCTATACAAAAAAAAAATCTTACCAAAAATAAAAAATAAATTTATTTTCAAATACCTACTTATCATAAATAAATAATAAACGGCTTCGCAAAAAAAATGTGCAATGTTGCCTGTCTGGGCATAAACATACTCGTACTGTAGTATTATGCGCCACTATGGCATTTTGGGCATAACAATAGTGTATTTTAAACTTCAATAATATGTACCTATGTTTATTTGTGATGTGACTGGGACCCTATATACCCCTTTCGGATTGGACAGGGTTTTTTAACATAGTTTATAAGGTATGCACGGTTCAACAAAGTTCTGTACAACATGTAGGTAAGTGTATGGACTTGTGCATATAAACTGGCTGTGCGTACCTATAGATACTTCCGTGTTTTTGTTTTGTAATTGTACCTATATACACAAATGTTTGTGAACGGTAATAATACCTACAAATTTTACAGATTTGCCACTAAACGGTATTCTTCTTAAAATAAATATGTTATAGTTTGTCATACATAGCTTGAAACGCGCGACAGCTGTCATCGAGATCACGCGCATGAATTTTCATATTTTTTAACCGTCAAAATATACGCACGACAATGTGATACTTTATTGACAAAAAGGGATATTCGTTGCGTCATCTAACGTCTGACTGTGGTATATCGATCGTGAAAATATCATGGATCGATTAATTTGCTTTAATCAGTACGATTCCTGACACCTTATAAACCAAAAACTACAATAGGGGTTGTTCTAATATCCTTCTCGTTTTATTTTATGTTTTATGCCAAGTTAAAATATGATTTAAACGATGATCGATTTATTTTCAATATCGTACAATTATCGTTTTTTTTTTTCAACAAAACCCCAATCCTAGAAATTTCACTCTGACATCTGTCGCGCGTATCAAGCTATGTCTAACAAACTATAGTAGCTCGTCGGTTACAACCAACTCGTAATGGATTGAGGAAGTGGCCATGAATTTTCTAATGAGAAACGTGAGCTACATTTATAAACGAAATGCAACAAGTAACATGTACAGAATAATAATAAAAAGGACGCAGGTTTAAATAACTTCAACACACGTAAGCAGAAACCCGTTTTAACAGAATAGGTATACCAAATAAGACAATATCAAAGAGTGTCTGTGATATGTCTGGTTGCTTCGTGCAGGTTACACTACTCTAAAATAAAATCAAGAAACAATAACCTTAGTCTAAACTCGAAGAAATAGTTTTTCATTATTCAACCATTCGTTATTAAAAATGTATTTTTGTATGCAATATCGTAAAACACACTGCATTATGACTGATAACTATTTACAACATACTTGGGTAGATAGGTATTCATTTACTACAAACGTAATTTTAATATTACAACCCGAATAAATAAAAATAAATGTAATATTTCATCAAAAATAGTAACCAGCGATAGTACCTACTTACTTCTGATTTTTAAGCAATTCGAAATACAAAAGTATAATGTTAATTCTAACGAAAATCTGAATTCTTCCACTTTGCCCCACCAAGCTGCTCCACTGGTTGGGTAAAGTGGAAAGCCTTAAAATTCGCAATGGAATCTGTCGCAGTAAATAGATTTAAGTGCGGTAGTTTCCACTACCTTAAAATTTGGTGGATTCTGCCCCACTGGGGTTAGACACTTTAGAGTTTGTGTAGGTAGGTTTGCTCATAATGTAATATTTGTTTGTAAAAGTATTTACTTCCGTAATATGTAACTGTGGCTGGTAGTATTATAATGTGCTACATACACTGATCTCTATATTTCTCTATGCTATGAGACTGGATGACTGGATAGGCTATGGCGTACAAGTGACAGCATAATTTTAGGGTCAAATATAGCACTGCTGCGTGCTTTAGTGGAACTAAAATTGACACTAATTGACACATAATACTAATGGCTGACGACCTGTTTAGAGCATCTCCGTATTCCGATCATAAATGTCGATATTTATTCATTGTATAATTTTGTGTAAGTCCTGAACACACAGACTATCAAACACTGTTCCAAGCACTGAACTAGAAGAACAATTTCCTTTTTTGAATACGTGGAAAAACGATGGATGGATTATGGATCGTCTGATACTTGGGGAGGCGAAAAAAGATAACAAGTTTGAATATTAACAGAAGTTGTTGCCAGGCAACATACCTACTTAAAACCAGCCAGCCTTTCCATGGAGCCCTCGTTTCTAGAGACATGGCCAAAGAACTTAAATAATCTTGTTCGCAGTTAAATAATCGACGAAAGTCTATCCTTAATAATCCGAAACGCCGACCAAGGAATCTTTAAGAGGCCGATCGCTCAGCCGCTTCGCCAAACGTGTCATCAAAATTAGATTTTAAAACAGTACTTATGTACCACATCTAATAAATACTACCAGCCGTAGTTCCATATTACCTAAATAATATTACAAACAAATATTACAATATGAGCAAACCTACCTACACAAACTCTAAAGTACCGACCCTAATGGCACTAAAATCTATTAAGTGGGGCAGATTCTACTGCGAACTTTAAAGTATTCCACTTTGCCCCACCAGTGGGGCTTGGTGGGGGAAAGTGAAATAATTCGAATATCTCTACATAAATATTTAGTTTGACTAATGAATAGAAGAAGAAACGCATATTCATATCAATTTAAAGATCTATAATATGGAGTATATAAGCACTAATTATAACTGAGTCCCAATCACTGTGATATGAACAGTTGATCTTTTTATGTATAGGTGTACACGCGTCTGAATCAACCCCTTCGGTAAAGGTAGTACGACCTGTTAAGTATTACTATCAATATGCTTAATCGAATGCCTGTAACTATTAATATTGGTTAGGTAATGTACAGATGTTTAAAGCACTTGAGTAACTTCATTAATCGTAGTTATACCTACTGATATCTGCATTGCTTAAGCAATGACAAGTAATTTATTCGCTATAAACACGTACACCATTATTATAATATAGCGCTATACCTTGAATTGTAAATAGTTTTATCGAGAATGCGTTCACATTGCTTAAGGAAATCGTTTTACTTACTGATAACATTATTTTGTTATTTATTATTATTTTAAAAAACGTTGCCCGGTGCGTTGACATACGCAAATCCTCACAATCACATTAATTGGTATGGCTACTTAATCATGTCTCTCGATTTCTGAAGTTGACGCTTCCAGCATGAGGCTTTCTTAAATAGGTATTCAGAATTACATTTTATTTCTGCATTCATTTATATTTTTATTGCATTTATATTTTAGATATTTTACAAAAAAGACATAAAAATATATAAAATCATCAATAGAAGTTCACCGGTATCAGGCACAGGGTCCAAGCTGCCAGCGGTTAAGGCTCCAAAGAGAGGATGTTTTATGTTTCAATTAACGATTTTGAAATTAACTGCTAATATAATATTTATTTCTTAGTAATGTGAACGTAGTCCGAAATATTGTAAATAATTAATCGGCAAAAGGCAAACGTATTCAACAAAGCTGAATAAAGCTGTGACTCAAACAAAAATAAATATTATTTATTTTTCCAATAAATGTCATAGCGTATTCGATATACCTATTATTGTATAAGGCATGAAATAATAATAAATATTATTTGGGACTGATTTTTAGCGTTTTTTTTAGAGTACCTATATACCGCTGTTACATAGTAGAGTAGCGGTAAGTATAATAATTATGGGTATTACAATATGTAGTGAATTGTCCACTAGAGGTTTTGAAGAGATGCAAACGTTAATTTTGTTATGCCTGCCTGTCTGTACAAATACATGAGCACCGAGGAATGAGGAATTTTATTGTAATCAGAAATGGACTGACTGTGACTTATCCATAACCATGAGGATTTCATTCCTTGTAAATACTGTGAAACGTGACCTCTGCCGGCCATTATAGTTCATGTCCAGTCCCGGGATTATTTAAATTAAATTAAAATATTCAGTCGTACTACAAGCCACAACAGATACATAATTATATTATAATTAGGAGTGATGGAATTCATTAATTGAATAGACGCTAATATCACAACCTATTGTTTTAATTAGATGCGGTACCAGATACTGTTAAAAATCTGTTGTGTTTACCAGAAGGAGAGTTATTTTTCTACCCACTGACAAATCCACATGTGTAATGTCAAGAATAAGTAAATGATGAATTAGGTACAGTGTAGGGCATAGTTAACTACAATTTTGTAATCTGGTTACTAACTACGATTAAAAGTAGTTAACTACATGTAGTTATGATTACATGTAGTTATGATTACATGTAACTTAACTAAAGTAATCAAACTACATTATGTAGTTGTTAATTTGATTGCTGCAATCTAGTAGTTATAATTACTGATTATTATTTAATTTTTTTTTTTTTGCAATTAAATAAACATGTAATGTGAAGTAATACTGTAATACTATATGTTTTGGAATATGGCTGCAAGGATTAAAGTCGTAGATATTATGTACTTATACTCGTACTTATCAGATCTTAATTACTTTTTATTGACTTGTAATAAAAAAAAAACTCAGCAAACATCAACTTGATTCAAATTATTTGCGAATCAAATAAATAACCAAAAAGGTTGATTGGGTTAATCATTTAAATTAGCTTTTAGTACTACACGTTTTTCAAACATTTCATCCGATAGCCTGTGGGATTAGGGATGGTTTATCATAGTTGCGTATGAAAACAGTCTTTCCACTGGAGCCAAAGAAGGTAATGCGCTCTTGCTCTAACACACGCGACTACAACGCGATGCGCTAACTACAGTACGCGCGACATAAGTTGGCCGGACTGAAGTTAGCTGTTTGGTTGCGCAATACACAATTTTTAACGTAAACAATCCACTGCGCATTAAAACGGCGAACTTTACTCCGGCCAACTTATGCCGCGCGTACTGTACCTACCAAACGACAAGTCGAAACACGCGCGATAGTCGTTCATGTACTTACATGAACGAATATCGCGCGTGTTGGCTTGTTTAATGACGCAACATCATTTTAAGTCTGTAGTTATAAAAAGTAATCAAGTAATCGTGATTGCAACTACAATTAGTAGTTAGTAGTCAAAATGTTTAACTACATATTTCGATTTTTTTATGTAGTTTGTAGTTATGATTACTTATTACTTTATGTAGTCGTAGTTAGTAATCAGTAGTTAGATTACATTTTGCCCAACACTGATTAGGTAGTACTTTTCGGATAAGTAAAGAGACTATTAAATTGCTATAAGCTGTTACAGTTGAGATATGTATGAAACGACCATCAATTTGTACCTATTAGTGAGCATCTTTAGAGAAAAGTAAAATCTTTTTATCAGTAAAATTAACGATACACGGTTACTGGTAATATGACGGCAATCCGTAAACCCCTTATGAGTCCTGTGCAAAAGTCAACCATTTTCATGTAATTAATTTGAAATTTTATATTTTTTAAACGATATCTGCGGTATTTATCTTTGAATATTTATAAAAAAAATGAATGCATGAAATAGTTTTTTAATATTCTTATCTGCTGAGTTTTTTTTAATATAGGTACACAGGACTTTTGAAATTATGACCGCCTTTTTAATTTTTTCTTAGCTTCGTGGTCAAGATACTTATACTCGTATATCTATCGCGGTTGTAGGTAAAGATGACTGTGAAGTAAACATGCGACGATAGATGGCGTTGCATACGCTGTTTCATGCAATAAGTTTAGAGCTAATGCAAACTTTGTTTTTGATGGCTTCTATTCCAGCTTTACAGTAATTGCACAATCATATATTTAAAGACATCGGAAAAGAAAAGATTATTATTAACGTTATTTAAAACAAGTCAGAACGGGAACCTCAATCTCATGTCGTTTTAAACTAAAGGAGCAGGGCCATGATAAATTTATCTATAAACATATTTTTAGTTCAGTTGGTCGAAATCACTTTTAAGGTTCGTATTTTCTTTTTTGTAGCCCAATTTCTTTCTTGCTGCTCGGCAAAGGCCTCCCCTTTCTCCTTTTAATTCTCTATTTTGCGCGATATCCGGCTGAACTTGCCCTGCACACATATTATTATCGAGATCGTCGCGCCACCTACGTCGCGGCCAACCTTGATGGCGCTGTCCACTATTAGGCGTCCAGTTAGAGACAACTTATGCCCATTGGTTTGGGTGCATTCGAGCAACATGCCTATTCCCACTTTACTTTAGTTTTTTCTATTAATATGGTAAGTTATTAATTCATAAATTATTGTGCTAAATTAGAATGGCTTATTATCAATGTGCCAACGTACGAATTTCGATGTCACATTGAGATGGATTAAGATAAGGCCATATCGAGTAATTGATATTCGTCGTATAAAATAATAATGCTTTACCTACTCATCATCCTCCTGCCCTTATCCCAAGTTACTTGGGGTCGGCGCAGTATGTTTTTACCTACTGTAATCACAAATACCTCAGCGGACCTTGTAATTATTATAATGGCAGCACTGTTTAATGTAATCTGTTAAATACCTAGCTTAACATTTTACAGAATAATATCTAGATTGTTGTATTAATATCTTGTTGATGTCGTTTCTATATATTGTGCCCAGCATTGGGACAGCAAATGAGTTGACGATGACATTAGATATGTCAATAGCTGAATATATATACTGACTGTCATATTATATCCTTCGAAACTGGGGGGGTTTTCAGGATCTTAGTAGCAAAGCGGTACCTCAAAATAGCGTATTTATTAATGTTAAAATGTCTGAACTTTAGCAGAGCAGACCGAACTTTTTTTACGCATGTAATCGGTTTCCAATGTGTTATAATTGTTTACTAAAATTCAAGATAAAATTAAACAATTCTTGGAAGGTAGTGAATTAGATAAAAAGCTACGAATGTTTTGAAGACGGAGTACTTCAGTATCATGTCTATTAAAAAAGGTTTAATCATGTTAAGTTTTCCTTAGTATTGAGTTTCAATTTTTCTTGTGTGCATCATAGCTGCTCTATGAAATTTCATGGATTAAACTCTTACTCTCCTTTCCTCTTTTGACGGTACAGTTTTCATAGCTGACTGGAATATAAAAATTAATATTTACTTATAATTCATAAACGAACTGCAAACATCCTCTTAGCTTTTTCCAAATTATGTTGAGGTCGGCTTCCAGTCTATCCAGATACGGCTGAATATCAGTACTTTACACGAAGCAACACTGCAACCCAATTTCTGGGACACTACTTATATCCGGAGGATAGACTGGTTGTCAGGATTTTTGGGCCTCTAACGATTATCATACATGTTCATATAACAACCGGGGCTGACGTATTAAGAATGGTCACCCATCCACACACTAACGTGGTGAGCGCAGCTTAACCTAGCAAATCAATTGATCAGCTTAGTATAACTTGGCGACGAGCCCCTTAAATTCAATCACATATTTCCTCAATTTAGTAACTTCCTTTCGTCGGTATGTTTAGGTTGTACGTAAAAGCTTCTTGAAAGCCTATGTCTTAAAACTTATGTTTAGGTCAGCTGTTTCTGCGGTTTAGATGCGGACCAAGAATGTTATAGATAGAGCCTTGGCTCGGACTAACAGAGATAAACTAGTTTTTCGTTAAACACATTGCCCCAAACTCTATGACATTATATAGTTTATGAATGCTTCGGGGTATTTGTAAGAGCAATAGAAGGAAAAACATCTATCTTTAGAATTTTTGTTTATCTGTATGTTTGTATGCGAATCACGCAAATACTGCTGCAAGAAATTGGATGAAATCATATTTATTCGACAAACATATCATAAACTTACAATCTGGTTTATCTTGATACACCACCTTGAAACCGAGCTAAAGTAAGTTTATGTATACGAATGAAACAGAAAGCTACCACCCAGTTAGAAGACGTGTCCGAGAATTTGGAATGTTTTGTAAATAAATGCTAAAGTTCAAGTTCAAAGCCACGAGCGAGGAATACTGGAATTAATTAGTGCTTAGTGCCTGAGGACATCTATTTCACAGTCTCGCGAATATGTCTTTCTATGAATGTTTATTCAAAGCGTTTGCACCAGGTAAATGACAGGTTTAAAAAACAAAAGGATGCAAAATGCATTTATAAATTTGAATACATGTTTATTAATAAATATATATACTCTAAAATTTGGCGGAGTATATTGAAATAATGTCCAGTATAAACAGAGAAAAAGTGATATTATTATACTGATATTATATATTATACTGATATTGATATTAAGTACCTAAGAATCGTACTTAACGAGAGATTCAAAAATCATAATTATTTACAATTTAGGGCCTTAGTTTTGCGGGGTTACATGGGAAGCCGATATTTCTTTGTTTTTCGATGCCATGAAAACTCTTTGAAACAGATTTCAAATAGAACAGCCTCGGCGGGTGACCAGTAACCTACCTAAGGATATCGAAAAATAAACAACAAAAAATATAAGTATGCTGACTGTTTTTGTATAAGTACCTATTAAATGCCTGTTTGTACTAACATTGTATTTATAACGCGTAGGTGCCTAATAACCTTGTACAGAGCGCAGCTTGTGCAAGTGAGATTTTTACTTCAGTGAATTTATTTTTATCTCAAGGAGCAATAATGTTACCTACCTACACGTACCTAGAAAATTTAACTAGTCCTTTATACGTAGTTTGATAAAAAGGATATTTTTTGAATAACAGATACGTACTTATTTCACACCCACGAGCAGTCTGCGCTCTTTATCACTGCAATCCTCGCCGATACACAATTTTGTATAGACAGGCGTATCAAAGGGATATTTTTGTAGAGATTTTTGCGTCTCGGTATTAGACAAATAAAAGATAGGTTCTATAGTTATCACCTGAACTTATATCAAATTTTAATTGTCTTGTAAAAATTTAGAAAAATATTCTTTAGATTATTAAAAATATTCTATAAATAATGACAAGTAAGATTTTACAAATCGTTACTATCTTATCGTTAAAAGCTGTCTCTTGCAGACAACCTTTGGATGAACTGAAAGGATAAGAAAACTACTCAGATAGTCTGGCGCTTATAAAGACTTATCATGATATGTAGATCTACGGTAATATATGAATAATGATAACCATCAATAATATCACTATTAATATAGGTACCTAATCATTTTCGGTTAATCATATATGTACCTATTCCCGAAGTGCGATACAACAACTTCAAATAGCCTGACTATCTCCAGCGACTATTGCGTGAAAAGAAAGAAGAAAAAAAGAAGAAAGAAAGAAAGAAAGAAAAATAAATTTATTGAGACAAGTTCCCGTACAACACACACACATATAAAATGAGCAAATAAAACACGATCAACATGAAATGCTGTCGGCATGCTTGCCGACATTGTGCAACTTGAATGCAATATCACAGAATCCGTAGTTGCGAACGCTTCCCTTCCGATCTAATTAGGTAATGCCCTACGCCACATGCATCGCCGGAAGTATATTTCCGTGACAGCTTGCTATCTATAACTATAGGGTAATAAGAATATAGTTCTGATAAAATGTACCTAGCTCATATTTCTAAGATACTATCGATCCGACTATGTTCCCACTCAATTTTCCGATTATTAAATTATCTATATTATGAACAAATATAAACCATAACATTCTGCGAATACTACTAAGATCTAAAAATTAACTACTTTGATGGAATAATTTCAATCTGCCTTTCTCATAGTGACAGTTTTGGCAAAACACTATTTTAAAAATGGGAACGTAGGTTCTCCTTATTTAAAGGTCCAAATCATAGGAAGGTAGATCCTCATTTAATAATGAGGATCTACCTTCACAAATTCAGCTGTCCTCAAAATACGAGTCTAGGTTCGCAGAAATGTTATCAAAGAATGTTTACGAAATCACAAAAAGCATTGGATATTCAAAACTTGTGTACGTCAGTCTGTGTACATATAATCTTTTATAGATATGGTACATATTATGTACTGCTTTCTTTTTAAATAATATTGTCTAGTAAAAAAATACACTTACGTCAGTACTTTTGTGTCCTGTGTCAGGCTGGCCCGGCCTCCAATAATTGCTTCTAACTTCTTCTTCCTTAAAGAGGCATATTGAAAATGGACGCATTGAAAATGAGTGGTGGCAAAATGAAAAAAACGGGGTAACATAAAAAGTCGTCCGTAAAGACAGATTTAGTGTACAACATTGTTAGGACCGCCATTTCCTTATGTCACACACCTCAATCAGCGATTACCACTTTGACTGAGTGGTTGTTTATAAAATGCAAATGTTTTTGAGAAATGACATTTTCGCAAGTTACTCGAGTTTTTTTTATTCTTACCGCGTGTCCTGTAACTTTACTTACAAGGTCAGTACGAATATTGTAATGGAATTTTTACTCATTATTTTTAAGTCTTAGTTATTATATTTAAATATGGCTATTTTTCGAAAATTATTGTTTTCTTGTAGGTAGTATATAGTAGTATAGTAGTATTATTGTTTTCTTGTAGGTAGTATATAGTAGTCATTTAGTCGGGGGTTTCGAATATGTTATTTAATCCTGTTACGATAACAATCGTGGTGTTTTTTTTTTCAAAATATTTAATTTTGTGTTTTATTTTAGTTTTTTTAGAATCTTATTTAGTACCTACCTGTGAGTATATTATTAAATCTTAATATTTGACTTTTTATATTTTTTGACTGGTTCTAGTCTAGAAGAATTACTTATATATAAAATTTACTTTAGTTACTTTTTCAAAATGGCTAAATTCTTTGTTATCAATGTAATATTTTCGAGCTTAAAATTAGAATATGATATTTTTGTTGTAAATGTTTACTTTACCTATGTACGAATAATCGCTGCTAAATTACGAACTCTTTACAGGAAACCACGTCTCAATCGGTCAAACCGTTCTGGAGTTTTTATATAAAACCAAAAATTCGTCTTATCTTTCTTTCCTATCAACCTTTCGCCTTCCCCTGTTCCATTCTCGACATATATTTTTTTTGTTCTTTTTTGGAACCGATTCAACAGTTTATTATAAAGTAGCTTATACCCGCGGCTTCGCTCTCGTTGATGTCTTTAAATAACTGTCAAAGTTATTATCATTATCATTAGAAAGTAAATAATATAAGGAGAATTGTACAAACGCACTTTAAAAATTATGTTTCGCACTAAGGTTAGGTACCTACCTACGTAGTGCTCGCAACCGGCGCGTATGTATGAATGTGGAAGAAGCAAAAGAAGTACCTATGCATGAATCGTACCATGTGGCGGTGTTAGTAATATTAGAACGCAACCCGATTTAGTCATTTTTAGGATGATGCCTCTCCTCTACCCTTCAGTTTCCTGTGTCTATTCTCCATGATTGAATACCTACTGTGTGTGTAGGTACCACATTTTCCAATAAAACTAATTTGTTTCTTATTGTTTTATCTATAGTTTCTGCATACCCCTGTGGGAGAAAGGCGTACGTGAATGTATGTATCTTTTACACTTTTAAATGTTTAGATTTAAAATTAATTGAATGAACTATAAAAAGAATGCTCGCCAAATATTATGATAACTGTTTGGTTAGGTTAGGTTAGCACTGCGACCCCCTACGTATGATTCCCTAGCTTTCGGAGCAGATGGTCAACTTGTTTTTTTGTTTTCTAAATTCTACATGAAGATTCTTCTGATCGATTTATTTTTATCGCCTGGGCCCGTGATTAATTTTTAGACTAAATTGACGCTAAATAAAGAGTAAGAAGAAAGAAAAAAAAAATTGACACCTAATCTCTGTTGTTAAACTGTGACAGTTGCTTAAATATGACAGAAAATTAAAAAAAAATAAAGAAAAAATAGGATTATTAAAACTAACCTTATAACTTTTTTTATTATATGAATTGCTTTTTGTTTATGAAGCTCTCATTTATTGTTTTTAAAATTGCATCCGAAATAGCTGATGCTATAACTACTAAATGGAATAGTGAGCTGAGTGCCGATATTTGAACTTCATTTTGCAATAATTTTGTACACTTATATACGTCAAAGGGATCTCCATAGTAAGTAAGCATTTTCCTATTTATTACTATACTCTTTGGTAAGCATTTCCACAGTAACCATGTCCATGGTAACAATCTCCATAGTAAATTTGCTAAGAAATAACAAACTCGCAGCGCACGTCAAATAATAAGTTTTATAGGCAAGTTTTTGATACTTGTGTTACATTATTGTAATTTTCGTAGGGATCTATAATTAAGAAAAAAAATAAAAATACAGCCTTTTTTGCTCGCTGATAACGTAGCTTTCTTTTAATGAAATACTTTTTATAATCGATTTAGTGGTTTAAGTGTGAAAGTGTAACAAATAAACAATAAACTCACTTTCGCATTTATAGGATATGCTTTATAAAATAATGCACTCTCTGATCTTTACGCCCTACAAATAAAAGTTTATTCTAGGGTAATAAACATTATGTACAAATACAGGACTTCAAATACAACATTGCCCATTTCATCAAAAAACCGTTCGAGCTTCCTCCCTCTCACCTTATACCTATAATATGCTTGTAATAGGAGTACTTTCGATTGATATATACCCCCGTTATCAAATTCCACTGGGCCGGGCCAGTCTGACGTAGGTACCTACATGAGTTTTGAATATCCAATGCTTTTTGTGATTTAGTAAACATTCTATGATAACATTTCTGCGAGCCGGGCCAGTCTGACGTACACACACGTGAACTGTGCGTGGGAGAGCCATGCTTCGGTGAAGAGTGAGTGAGGTTACCGGAGGCCCAATCCCCTTTTAAAAGGTCGGCAACGCACTTGTGAATCCTATGGTGTTGCGGGTGTCCATGGGCGGCGGAAATCGTTTACCATCAGGCGATCCGTCTGCTCGTTTCCCTCCTATCCCATAAAAAAAAACTCAAATCTTTGTAGGTATTCAATTTTCGTTGCAAACTTCGTACTTATTTCCATTTTTTTTTCTAATGAAGTTTTCGTCGATGTTGTCGCAAAATTAAAACTTGAATATTATAGTGACATTCAATATCTATGCCTTAAATACCCGACTTGGCACCGGTTCTCTTATTTTCCCTTTCTACGAGAAGAAAGCGTCCGTAGGTGCCTTTCCTGGCTACATATTTATATAAATTAAACATTATATTATTAATGAGATAATGTTGAAATTAAACAACAATACAGATCATATAATTTATTGGATCACAGAACTAAATTTCGTACAATGTAACTACTTGTTTTAAAGTTATTCAGTTTGAGCAACATCATTAACCACACCAATACCATAAAATTCAGTTTTGCATCGAGGAAGATTGTTTATTCACAAGTTCAACATAGATATTAGACATTCCAATAAATTAAACAAACGTTATACAACTCGTCATATTGACACAACACTTTTTTTAGACAACCGAAATGTTCGAGCGTTTTGTAACTTTCAGTCTCAAACAATAACAAATTTAGAATCGTTTATTGCTAACGGTAATATTTAGAATCTGTTACAGCTTTATTTTTATTCATACTTTTCATTTATTGGAAGCAAAGCACTGCAAACAGCACATATAAATAAGGTACCTAATTAGATATATACAGGAATACAGTATTCAATTAAACGAATACTTGACCGATTGAATGACTAAGAATGTTATTCAGTTTCGGTAAAATAATTATGTAGTTACATAATACTGTACCTACTTGGATATCAGTAAAAGTGTGCGTACACTTAGCTACAAAATAATAAAATTTATACAATATGTTGAGGTACTTAATGAGAATTTAATGATAGGTAGGTATACCCGGCACAACCGGATTTTTACGTATACACACTTAACATGGACAAAGTCAATAAATGGGCAGGACGCTTTGAGCTCCAGAACCAGTCAAAATTTAAGCCATCTCAAACTTGAAATAAATATTTATTTTATTTTTAAAGTCCAATAAACTTTGTGGTAAGTAGATAGAGTATTTATAAAAAAAAAAACATATTATAAGCTACGTGTACACAAAACTTCTGCTGATTAACAGTTTATTTAATATAAAGTTTAAAAGCTGAAATCTTCATAGTATTCAATAAACGAAAAGATACGTCTATTTGGTATTAACTAGTTAAAGCTGTAAGGTACATCCACTGCAATTGTAAAAGTTTGATTTTAAGAAACGGACGGTGTAATGTAAAGCTGCACAGCCGTTTAGGTACAGGTTCCGAAATTTATTAGTTTTGAATTTAGGATAAACTTTTTAGGTAGGTACAATAATTTAAGAACAAACGGAACTAATCAAGTTGTTTGTTTTTGTTGTAAGTATAAGAAGCCGATTTATCACGGTGAAAGCAGATTGGATTGATATATGACAAACAAACGTTGGATTAAGGAACGCTCTGAGAAACATAATTATTTTGTTGGTATTCAGTATCTGTTCTGTTCATCATGATTGTCAAACTACATACTTATCTATCAGATACTCAAAGTGATTGATACGTTTTAACCGACTTCAAAAAAAGAGGAGATTTTAAGCAGCCGTTTTCTTGCAAATTGTATTCATTAACACATACCTATTTGAAAATCTGTTAAACTCTCTCAGAACTGGTACAACGCAGAAAGACATGTCTAGTGGTGGGAAGAGCACTTTACAGTTGAAATATGTCGTCAAAATTAATGCATTTTACAGCTTATTACTGTTTAATACATTTTAGAGTACATTATTTAATAACGGTATTAATGACAGTCGCTGGAATCTATTTCGACTATTCAGCAATAAATTTAATTCGATGTTGATTTTCAGGGTTTTATTATAAAAGGTATTTGGTTTATTATTATTGTCATTAATATTTGGTCGTATTGCTTTTTTGGACCTTTATAGAAGAAATATAATTGTCTAGCATTTTGTTGTTTGTTTTTATGAACTTTCCATGCTCTATATTGAAAGTTTTCCTTCCAAATTTGTATATGTATTATGGTATGACTATTACAAGCTTTTAACATCAGCGTAGGGTCGATTTGCTGTCGCCATTTAGGATTTAACAAAAACAAGTTAGATAAAAAACAGTACTTATGAATAAAATCGTCACATATATACCTAAGTCACATAAAATGTTGGTTAATACTAATTTTAACTTCCGCGTTAAAAATAACAGCCCTTGACAAGACCTATAAACAGTACTAGTAGTAGGTACTTAGTGTTACATTCATTGCACTGTTTATAGATTGCTGGATAGTTAAGTTCGAATTGTATTATTAAAATAGTTGTAGGCATACACGCTCGAGTACAACATCGAACCTTTGTTCATACTTAGAGGTGTTATTTTATATGTACATCATTTAAATTATATTGACATAGCATCTTCGAATTTAAGCGCATAACATAATATAATGAGACTGACAGTTATAGAGTAAATCTGTTTAGAAAAATATTAAATATATGTAAACAAATACTAACAAAATAGGTACCTACAACAAATTAAACTTAGTTACTTTAGGCAATTATACATACATTTTTATTTCATGAAATAAATATGGTAGAAATACATTCGTATAAAGCGAATAAAAGTATTTTAAAGCCTGGCATTTGGCACTATTTTCAAGTCCGTATTTCCTATTCTCTATTAATTCATTCTCTTATATGTGAACGCTTCTCTGATGTGGCAAAATTTCAACGTGACTTTCGAATCAAATGAAAGTACGATCTACAATAGCAATGAGTAAAACATCTACGTTATCTTGAAATAATATCTAATTAATATGTATTTATAACATTTTAAACGCGTGTGCTTTTGCAGGCCCCGAAATCCAAAATGTAGCAAAATTCATCATTTGATAGCTATTATCAGAGTGCCTACGTTCTTAATGCCGAGTGCGCAAGTGACGGTATTGTGATCGTTGTTGGTTAATTATTCGTACATATTAGTTTGGAATATTTATTTTCGGCAGCCTTTCATGTATGGATGATTAACTGTGCTCTCTACTATAACTTTGTCGGAACACGAACGGTCACTTGCATACCTATACGAGTACGTACGGAACTTTAACTTGCAGAAAGAATTTTCTAGTAATAAATTAGTTATAACGTGTACAATGAAAATATTTCATCTTGTTACAGTTATACGAGAGTAAGTGGTACTAATCTGGGATATTTGATATATATATTTTATGTATATACATTACATTAATGTTATCTATTGAATTTTATTTGATACCTATATAATAATAAATTATCATCTTAGTTTCTCTAGATTGATTTTACTCACAGTATAATTTGTTTAATTATGCTAGATTTCATTTAAACGTGATTTAGAATTTGGTTTCGCGTATGAGGTTTGCGGGCAATGCGCGTTTTAGACGGTATTCCTTACGAGGCACTCGAAGAAATGTTTCTTAACGTGCGTCAGAGTGTGTCACTTTTCACAAACGTCACCAATAACTTTCCTTACTTTAAACCAAACTACTAAGTCCCAATAAGTAACACGTGACTATGCGCCGGCTGGCGCGCCTCGCCCGCTCCCCCGTACGCTGGGCTACGCTACTTACTTACTAACTAGGTGCAATATAATGCGAATTTCACATCTTATATAACTATTTATTTTTCAAAATCATGTACATTCAATACATAGTTCATTTGAAGGTCGACTAATAGTTAATAATTTAAGATAAGTACGCATATCAATTTTGGCTGATTTTACTTTACCATCTTACATATAAACATAATGTTTTTAACAGAACCTTTTTGTCACTGTCGTGATAATAACTGTTAAGTTATATGTAATTCAAGTTTTCTACTAAAATGCTGTATCTGTACAGGGTACAGAAGAACTCACATAATGAAGGGAACTGATAGATGGCTGTCATTGTAATTACAGCTGTAAGTAAAGAACTAAAAGAGTACTGACTCAGTCTTTATACAATTGTTAGGATTAATTGAATTACTAAATGGTTTTTAATAGTTTAAGAAAAAAACATATTTTTAAAACTTCCATAAGTAATATCATTTATAAACACTAGTCTTAATGCACAGTCTGAGTGTGTAGGTATAAACTAGGATGAAAACAATAATTACTTAAAATATTACTATCTAGCCTATTCATTACAATTCCTATTCAAATTAACTATTTGCACTCCCTTAAAATGTATTTATAAATAGTGTCTTTGAAAAACGTTGAGCAAATTCAGAAATAAATAATTAGGGATCATTCTAATAAAAATGGCTTGTAACACAAATCTTAACACAAGTTTCCAAAAATGAAAGGTGATAAAAACATCTCAAAAGAAGAATAACATTGAGGAAGTACCGTACCTAAACGGGAACATTAGAATAAGTTTTCTCAATTACATTGTAACACGCAGGTTTAAATAATATCAATCAGAATATCTACAAGCCTTTAAGAGTAACAACACAAGGAAGAAATATTACGATTAGCTTCCCTATGATTATAAGATATATATTTTTTTTTCAATCATGTGATCAAAACTTAGAATATTAGTCACAGCTCTAATAACGGTACTCTACGCACTGTCTTCTTTTTTTTTCGATTTCCATATTCAATACATTTATATTATTGAAGGCGTAAATTAGGTACCTATAAAGGTAATATTGACCTTCCACCCGCGTATTACTATGACTTAAAATTAATTAAGTCTGATCGCTTTTCATATTTAAAAGCATCACGCCTGGCTAGCATCCAGACCAAGAAAAGTAAAATCCCAAGTTTCAAATATGCATCGTTGAAACAGATGTAGATCTCATGATAAATATAATGTAAATTTTAAACTACGTAGAAAAAGTGTTCTGTGCACTAGATTTAACTTGAAGTGTATTACCGGTGTATACATGTTATATTGAAACGAATAACATTTTTTTAACCTAGAGCAATTGTGTATGTGTACCCTAGTCGTATAAATATAATATTATGTATAATTATTTACATTATGCCTTGGTAAGGACCCGCGGTCGTAAAGTTCTTTATCAAGTCCTAAGTTTTATAGGGTGGTTTTATGAAAGCATACCTAGTGACGGAGGGCGCTAATGGTAAATCTATGAAATGTGATTTAGTATTTTTAGGAAGAGGCACGATCGTCTAAAATTTCTGCATCTAAATGAAGAATCTAATCTTAAGACATACTGATCTTAATCATAATTACTGATCTGTGACATTTGGATGTTTAATATTTATTTTTATACGAATTGAATTAAGATTTTTTTGATTCCACGGAGATTTTTTTAATTTTTATTATGTGCTGGTACCTACAGTTTACAGGCTTCTACGTTATAAAAACTGTAAAATGGGGTGAATTGGGATTCAAGGGTGAATAGAGATAAATTCTGGAAAGGTTTTCGACGTCTAATATTAGCTACCCAATTCTTTACAACTTCTACCAGTTTTAGTAGGATAGTAGTAGGATCTTTGGAAGTTCTCATGGAACCACAAAAATAAGCATTACATTTACATTATTTTACATTATTTGCTTAAATCGAAATACTCATTGCATAGTTTTATATTTAACTAGCTATTGCCCGCAGTTTCATTCACGTCCCAAAACGATTAACATTACTATAATTCCGATTCTACGCGGCCTATCAAGATGCACCAGATTTTAAGTTAGACCTCTAGCAATATATCGGTCAAAACTGCATTTCATTCCATGTAGTAGTTTTTGCAACAGACTAGCAAAAAATCTAAAAATTGTTATTTTAAAAATTGCTACTGTTGCTCTAATAAAGACCCCCCATATTAGTTTTTCTTTAATATCTATAATGTACAGACATCGACCTGTTACAATTTTATTATAGGTATAGAAAACAAAGGTATCGCAGATTGAATTACTTCGATCATGATACGGAAATATATCCGTTTACAACTGGCCTAAAATTCGTCGTGAAGTTAGGATTTGTCCCTATTCACCCCATTTTACCTCATCTGGTATTAGAATGTTGTTAGTCTGGTCAAAAGAATATTGAATGTAGTTTAGTACTTATTAGTCGAATATATTCCATAGTAGTTGTTATTCAAGAAGAGACATTAAGACAGCCATCGTTTGAAGTAAGCAAAAAATTCACGACGACATCTCCAATGAACGATCTGCATAAAAAAATGGTAGTAATTATAAAAAATATATATAACAATTAATTGAACATATATACTAACATTTTGTCTCTTAGACAGATTGACTTATATTTGAACTTTATATTATCTCTATTTTCTAAAAGAATTCAATATTACAAGTGCCAATATACATGACACATTATTATAGTCATAGTGATTTTAGAGTTATATTTATAAGTTTATTATAGAACGCTAATAAATTACCGATCGGTTCTAGGATTTCAAAGCACTTTACCGAAGCTTGATGGATGGTTGACGATGAGCACCCTAAGATTGAACAAGTCCGGTATAGTTTATTGAAGAGAACTTAGTTTTCTTCGCCTAGTAGTACCAAGTCGTCGGCCACGACGTCGGAGACGTGAAGGTAAATGATCCAGTACATGAGGTTAAAACAAACGAAGCACACGGGGAATACGATGCGCGAGTACTTGTCGATGTCCGAAGGTGTCGTGCCAAGCAGTTTGTTGATACCCTGTAAACATTATTTTCATTGACTCTGATAATTAACGTTGAATATTTTAATTAAATTGTTTTGAAAAAACAAAAACCAATTCGCTTTTGCTTACGCATTACAATCGCAATGCCTTAAAAATTCTTATAACTCGCTTAAGCAAGGCGATTAACTGAAACAGTCGCTATATTCAGACTATTATTATAACAGTACTTTAAATCTAATTGTACCTTGGATGCATGAATCAAATGCGGAGGTGGTCCAGCTTCCTCGTCAGGCTGCGGGGCAGGTCCGGGAGCGGGACCACGAGCACCATTGATTGTGTTTTCTAAGGTGCCACCCTTTGAATAAGCTTTGGGATCGTGAACTTTGAATCGGACCTCCTAGATAAATTGAATAATTAGTATGTGAAATTATTTTTATACAAAGGATTGTTTTATTAATTCTCACCGATGATCTGCTTGGTGGTGGTGGCCTTGTTAATGTGCTGGTCCTCGGTGGCGGCAAAGGCTCCGATGTCCCTGGCGGACCATCTATTTGCATTTTCTTTTCAGCAGCCATTTTTTGAACAGCAGTAAACCTTTGTTTCCTCATCTGTATCCTTTTTGCCATGTAGCCAACCGTCGCATATTCTGCAACGAAATTTAGTTTAATATTTTTTCTCGAATTCACTTAAAATCGCAGAGCAACATTTACAGTAACGGCGCAGCGAACTACGACAAGAAATCCATGTGAAAACTGGCCAATGTGAACTAATAATAATAATTACTGAAAAACAATAATAAAATTAAATAAATGTTATAGCTGAAAACTTTTTAAAATTCACAGGATATATTACTATTTTTGGGTAAACATCCTGCCTCATATTGTTACCTAGTAGACTGGCGAAGACCATGACGAAGCAGGTTCCCAGATATACATCGATAGACTTGACGTAAGATATTTTTGGTAGAGCAGCGTTCGTAGACGACATGAGCGTTGTCATCGTCAACACAGTAGTGACTCCCAGTGACACCCTGGCCGGTGTAGCATTTCGATTCAACCAAAATGAAACCCAGGATATGATGACAATCAGGCCAGATGGAATATATATCTGAATTAAATAGTATCCCATCGAACGAACAAATTGAATTTCGCATGCCAGTCGTGAGTAGTTTCCTGCAATGAAAGTTCACATTATATATGATTATTTATTAGAACCTATAGGAATAATGATCGTCGGAGTGTACATATATATCGGAAGTAGTTTATGAAATCGAAGTCGACGCTCGGTTTTGCTTTACCAAGTCACCAAAGGAAAGTTGTTGATAGAAATGTTGTGACTGAAGCGAATACATGCTGCTATCTAATCCTAAAGAAAACAGGAAGCGGCAACGATCGGTATTCGATAAATTGTTGTATGTTGCATGGGTGCTGTGTACCTGTTGTAAGTGAAATCTCCATGGCTCGTTGCCGATGGCCCAGCACCTTGAATTGCGGCAGAGATACTTCGCTCGACACGCCCACAGAGTTGGGCCCCTCGTTCCACTTATATCGGATGTCCCGCATAGTGTAGCCGACTGTACCATGCAGAGATATGAAATGATAAAATAAGCACCCATTGCACTGGGGTTTCATAATATTGTACAGGTGTATGTACTTAAGACTACCAATCTAACGAGGGTGAGAATGTAACAATAACTGCGTCGTCAGATATAATGCCGACGTAGTATAAATTCTTAAGCATTTTTAACTTTTCGTCTACCGAACATGAAAGCTTCATAAATCTGCAACTCAAATACTTATTAAAAAGATTATTTATATTAGGTAGATAGTTACGTAATTGTTTTATGAAGTAAATAACGTAAAACGTTACTTTAAGTAAGGAGGTTCTCTTGGTTATAATTTTACGCCAAAATAACAAATTGTATAAGTCAGTCAACTCACAACTTTCGATTTCAATATTGCATAATTGACGATCCATCGGAAAATATTGCAAATCCATTGGACAAGAAGCGGTGATAGTCAGTCTGTGAACAAAGTACAAACAATTCATAAAACATGTAACAGACATCTGCAAAGATTGCATTACTCATTAAAAGTACTTGCCTTATACTCCTAGTAATAGATCCAGAATGATGAATGCGAATAAATTCGTTGCTTGTGGTAGCTATATGGAAATAAGACTGTTTCTCGTTAACAAAGAATGTGTCGGGTACCCATATGTTTCTAATAAATTCTGAGCCGACAGAAAGTGTCTCCACACCCGTCCTTTTTTTGTAAGCGAGCCTGGGGTCTGTCCAAAATTGTCTGAAGTAGAAATCCAGAGTGAAATCCTGAAACATTTCTATTGTTGTAGAAAAAAACACTTGATTGAATAACAGCGGTATAACAATGGATATAATTTGGCAATCGGGCCACATATTATTTAGTAGGGATACTTGATTTAATGAATGCAACTCAACGAAACGTTATCGCCGAGGCACATTCATTGTCTGCACGGATTTGGATGTCAGCGAAATATCAGCAAACTTGAACAGAATAACTCTTGGTTTTCAAATCTATTTTTTATTAGGAATGAATACCACTTCAAACAACGTTAAATAATTTTAGTTTATTTTACGGAGCACTGTCAGATAGTTGTAACTATTAAATTCTTGAACTGTCGGTCTCTACCGGTAATGACACATCTCGCAATATAAAGATAAACACTAAGTGCTGTTCAGTCAAGTGTGCCGACAAGAATTATGTTTTTAGTATCGGTATCGGTAGCCCAAGTTTCCGTTAGTTGGAAAATATCCTTGTTTTCTTCGCTTTTTTAAGGATTATAAGTAATTTTTCCATTCCAATAATACTTACATATTATAATAATATTATGATAATATAATGTAATATGCACTGATATTTAATGGGCATATTTATGCCTATATTAGTGCCTATAAGCACAAAATTAAGTGATAAAAATGTCTATTGTGAAATGGAAATCCAATATTATTTACTGGTTTCTGACCCTCACTTGTTGTTTTACAATTTGTATGATCATTTATCATACTTACATAACTTATGTGGTAACGTGGACTATCGATGTTACCTACACAAGTTTTCCGAAACTTTGTTAAAATTCAATTTCAGTAGTAAATAATTTCCATGATTTGAACACTGGTGTAAATTGTTAAGATATATTATTGTAACATTAAAATATATGATTTTGTGACATGATTCACATGTATTAATATCTTACACATGATTGTTTTAAATAGGTACACGTAAAAGTATATCACAGGACTAGTCTTGTATCATATAAAGGAAGTATAAAAATAGTAAAAGATACCTATGTAGGTACGTTAAGATTTTCAATATAATATATTAATCAATAAACCAACTAAGATTGTTTTATAGCAGTACAGTACGGTCGCGTCTCTGCGCGTCTAAAGTTGTCCGCTTGTAGGATTTACAGTAATTAATTATAAATGTAATAATTTTGCACAAAAACACTTATTGTTTGATTATTGAAAGATTTTAACTGCGAGAATTTTCGGAACGGTTAACTTCCAACGCGCACAGTTATTTCGACGGTCTTCGACTGTACAAATAATCAACGTAAACGTATACTGGTACGTGTACTTTCTGACCAATTATAACTAATTATATTCTATATCTAGTATTGGAATAGGGTCACGTCCTGAAGTGACTTTAAGAGTCCCTTGATTTGGTTTCCACTGGGGGTCATACACCCTGGTCTCTGTCCGACATCTGTACATTGAAACCGTTATCAAGGGTTTTACGGCAGTTCTGTTTACAAAATTTTAATCCCGGCCCGACAACGTCTGAAAGGTTAGTTTTGGATTTGTCGTAGATAGTAAACGAGCCCAAGCACATACTGGATCCGACAAAATAATATTGCATTTTCCCAAAAGCTATGCATGACGAAAAAAAAAAACAGACTCTTGTAGTATTCAAGAATATTCAAGTATACAAGCTCCGGAGTTCAGGACTTCATCTCCGATAAACACAATGACTGAAACATGACCGCAAAGGTTCCAAGTTTTCTGATCCAATCGGAACTCACTGGACAACGGTAAAAACATTTAATACATTCATAGCAAGACTACTAAAAGTAAGAAATTTAAAGGCAAGTGGCTTATTTAAGGTGTTTGACGCCATTCTGAGACAATAGTAAGAAACCCACAGTCACAACAAACACCTACTCAAGAACATAAAAAGCTTAAAAGAAAAACAACAATGGAGCAAACGGTACAGTAGAGTCTTGCTTGGAGGGATGCTTAATGGCGAGGTACATTTTAGTATGTCTTTTTGAAGACACACACGGGGAGACGCACCACCACAATTAAAGAAAACGTTTAAAACACGCAGAAGTATAACCACTAAATCTTCTAAAGTAAGGAACAATGCGAATGGTGCGTCGCCGTCCGTGTGGTCGGCTCCATAACGCCGGCATGCTCGCAGCCTCGTGTCTAGGGCTGCTCGGTCGCAGCGGCGCAGCGCGCAGCCGGAGCGACCGAGACAAGCGTGAGCTGACAGTGGCGAGTACCATGAGCACTTCGGAGACGGAGCTGATAGAGAGCACATACATGGTGACGCCCACCTCCACTGGCGGACCTGCAATCAAGCCCAATAGTGAGTCGCGCGCGCGCCTGGCGCTGTGAAAACCAAACCAGAGGACGGTGACGTGACGCCCTGAGTCCCTCGATCGAACGTGGACCCCACCAAACTTGACAACGACAAATTTAGAAAATAGAATCCTTCGCTCGACCGAGGGCCGTTAACCTAAACACTGTTCTTGTCATTTTCTTGTCGTTCTAAAAATGACCATTCTACGTAAGTTTTGCAGTATTAAATACCATTTTCACTTCAGATAAGGAGCTGATGGAGAGCACGTACATGGTGACTCCCACATCCACTGGTGGTCCTGAAATAGTACATCAGTTACATTACCTGAGATTAACCTATCAAAATGTATACATTCGCCCTTTCTAATCTATTCTAATAAAAATAGAAACAAGTGCTATTCATGACAGGTTCCCTATTTTGACTTCGCGTTCCACAGTATCGTTATGGCGGTACTTGATTACTTTGGTTCCGCGACGTACCCGCGTCAACGTCCTCAATAATACCTATATGATTTATGTAATAGTAATCGTATTCTTTGGCGGTTATACAATTATAAAATTCTATTTTCAACGGTATGTAAATAGTAAGAATACTTAATCAAACATATTTTTCAGGTAAATTGAATTTAGCTAAGGTTTTACTAAGTAACTTCTTAAAAAGTATATCATGTAGTGATTGAGGATCAACTCGAATGAATCAGCAAAATACTCTTTACACCTGGTAAACAAATTTATTTCTGTAGACGCTCTTCCAAGGGCGTCTTTAGACGATCTCTGAGAAGAATACCGAAATACATTAGAGAACGAGACATATTTGGAACTACAAGGTAGGTATATTGTGAGCTTCAAATATGTTTTATTCTCTAATTGGTTTCGTCGTTTTGGGATAAAATATATTTGGAACTAGGTTGCGAGTTCAGCTTGTGAGTTTAGTGACCGTAAGCGCGACTGCTACGCTAGAGGTCCTAGGTTCGATGCTCAGGTATTGAATTACTGGGTATGTACTGTGCTGAGACGACTGTGATGATGTAAGGATGAGTAATATGAGGAAGAAAACATAGCCTAACGTTCGTTAAGGCATCACGGTGTGGACCCGAAGCGACGCGGACTGGTCACTTCTAAATACATGTAACTTTATATAATAAACCTAATTTTTTCGAATTTTCAAAGTGTCATCTCAGTCTCAGTTTTATTTTCCGAGACCGTTATTTTCATTTCAGAGTTATAAGCACAATAATTAATTATTCCTAAATTAATTTATACACAAGAACAACTAATTGGTTTCAACATGTTCATTGATCGTACGGCAAATTTTATAAAAAAATATAGCACAATTATTTATTAACTGTTCCAGATCGCGTTACTCGCGTTGATATCATATTTCTCAATTCCGTAGGAAATTTCCATAATCCTTTCTTATTTGTCTTTAAACTTGGAACTTACATATCTACTAGGTACTTATATAGTTCCTAACATTTTGTGATTAATCAGTAAATGATTTATCACTTACTCTCTACTAACTGATAATAAGTGTGGTGCTACTCGCGTTGATCTCGTTTTTTTCCAATCCCGGGAAAATTCCCAAAATCCTTTCTCAGCTGATGTCTTTATCCTATAAGGAACCTACATACATCATTTTAAAGTTTGTGGGCACATATTATTATTACAGTTTTCCTGATTAACTAATTAATGAATGATTAGTATTTCGTCTTTATAAATAGATAGGTAAGTATTTACAAATTTGTTTTTTATTAAAGTAGGTACATTTGACTCTTCTGTTAATCGAAAAGCCTAAACAATTGCTAATATAAAATTAACTAAAAATTCAGAGCATTTTGTTAACCAAGATGTCTCAGAATCCGCAAAGCTAAGCAGAGGGATGATAATATTGATTTAATAAATCTAAGAATACATACCTCCATAATTCGGCCTCACTCTCTTGTCGTAGCTGACACTTAGCGAATCCAAAATGGCTGAGATATTGACGTCACCAAACATCCCTCCTCCGCCCGCTCCGCTAAAACGAAATTAACGATAAGTATATCCAAAATATATTTGAAACAAATTATTAGAGTAAAATGTCAGAATACAATTTATTTACTGACTTCAAATTTTTAGCAAGTAAATACTTTCTTATTGTATTTTTTTTTCCATTGAGATTACTAAGATTATTAAATAAATACTTTGTTAATAAGACCGCAATTCTTAATGCCACAAGTTTTCCGATAAAATAAATTATATAAACACAGAACTGAGACCCTTTACGTGAGGACTTTTTTGGGACAGTGTAATTATATTAGCGTGGCTTAGGATTTAAACTAAGCACGGTAAATGACTTACGTAACGGATTCTGCTGAACTATCGACAAGCTTCTCGAAAGCTCAAATGCTTTATTTTACCCAGTTGCGTTTTAAGACAATCAACAAAGTTTTCCTATTTTTGGGACATTGTATTTCCAAATTTTCAAACAAATTTTCAAACCAACAAAACCTAAAGGACAGAGGCGAAAAACTTGTTGATCGAATTTATATAAGCATCTATAAACATCCTCTATATAGATGAATATAAAATCATTTCTCAAGTTTATTGTTGACAACAATTGACTTGATCTTTATGTCAAATCTCGGTTAAACTTTTGGTGTTGCCATACGTATTAATCCGAGTAAAATAAAGTGTTTGGCCTACATTGCAATAACATTCGAAGTATCGAAGTATCACAATAAATACGAAAATATTGATATTAATTTTGTGCTAAGAATACACAGTTATAATTATAAAAATAAATAAAATCGCAATAATCCATGCAGCCTCGTATCTAGTATGGCAACAAAGGTGACAATAGAGAAATAATAATATGAGTCTTATAAAATTGTACGTAATATTGAGAATCCCATAAAATCCTTAGCATTATTAAACAAAAAGTACAACATTTTTGGAAGTACAAGAAGTTTGAAAGCGTCGCACGTTCCGGTTTTTATCGCGACCCTTCCTTCAACAACGCCGTGCGACTGTGCATGGCACTTGTCACCATAGATATAGCGTAGTTATACATTTGTAGATAGTTTATCATGTGTGAATGTTATTGTGTAAATGAAATTGTGCTTCGATTCTATTATGATTGAATGCTTCGTTTTTATTGTAACCCTAAACTTCGTGAATCAGTGATAAAAAATATTGCAGACAGTAATTATGTAAAAAAGTCAACGAATGGATTTGATATCGAAAAACTAAACAAACAAACTCACTTTCTCATTTATATATACAGTAAGTAGTTGTTTGTTATAAAATTAGGTAAATATTCGAATATTGTAACAATAAGTTTAAGATTGTGCACGAAAGTTGTAAAGCTGTTTGAGAACACAATTTTGAATCACCACATTATTTAATCATTTTCAATAGCAAATAGTTAAGATAAATGTAAAAACGTTAAAAGTTGTAAATTGATAACGTGTTCCGGTACCGGGTTTCATTCATATCTGCAGATAACAACCGGCAGCGGCACGAAACTAGTCCACAGCGGTCGGCTTCCTACAACTATGACCTTTAGGTGCTCGTACGATCATGCCAATTTTGGTTTACTTATGAAATGATATTTATTTCTGTGACAGTATTAAACATACTTTTCCAAGTCAATGTTTTACTGACGAGCTCTTAGCAGAAACGCCCAAACAAACTCTATCTATATTGAAATATATTATTTTCATATCGACACGTTGAAAAGATGCAGGATATGATGGGAATGTAACACTAGTAGAAATTAACGATGTTTACCAAAAAGATCGTATTTGCTGTGGCAATTTCACTATTCCTTGCTGCGATACCAATTAATTTTAAAACAATTTCTTTTTAGACCAGAATCGGAATGGTTTTGAAGCAAGGAATGGCGAATTTGTGTACAGTTTTAATTTTTTTTTTAATCTTACTAGCTGTGTGGTTCGCACATTACTAGTAGGTATTCTTGTTAACCCCTCGTACTAAGCTAAATGCTTGGGTTACAAGTGGGTTCACGTCGGTAGTGCAATGATTTTCGAACCGGCAACCACATGATCGCAAGGCCGACGCCCTAGCCAAGGCCGACGCCCTAGCCAACATCTTCGTGTTTTCAAGTAAGTCATTAGGCGAACTGGCGGTCAAGCATAGGCCTATCAGGAACAAAAACACTCATTTGTACCAAAATAAAATAACTTTGCGTAGATACTTACAAAACGGTGAAGAATAGTAGATTGATTGTTCAACAATAGTGGTAAGCGACCACATCTTTGAGCCAAAGATCATAACCAGTAGCAATTTCATTTAAGAAGATAGAATACATAAACTACAACAATATTTTACATTTATAGTAGCTTCAACCGGTGCTGGTTTTTAAAAGGATATTATTATATACAGATAACTTTCCTGCTGGGTCGAGGACTGTAGCAATGCATTATTAATCTAGACACGCGGTAGCGTGTCCAGCCAAGTTTAAAGAAAAAGGAACTAGGGCGACGCAGCAGCCGTGTGTAATATTACGCGACGTCGAGCTCGAATTTCGAGCTAGTTTTGACCTCTTCACAACTCGAAAACCTCAATACATGAAATTTAGTACATCTATTAAAGCCTTAGCTAGTCAAGAATAGAAAAATAATAAATGTAGCTGAAACAGTTATGGTATTGTATATATAAATGTTTAAAAACTGTTTTTTTTTATGACTGACTGACTCAATCACTCACTGACTTTATATCAAAAACCTAATCCACTTCCAGATGACCTAGAAACTTGATACTGCGATTCATACAGGTGCTTCTAACCAGAAGACACAGGAACGAATGCTGCCGCGATCGCTTTTTTCCTTTACTAAGATAACTTACGAATTTATAAATTTGTTGAGTAATTTAGAAAAGTTAAAATTTGGCATCCAGCTTGGTAATTGTGTGCATAGGAACAACGGTAAAATTCAGAAAAAAAATTACTGATTACTTTGAATTTCGAATGTTGAATAAATAATAATTTCTTTACCAAAAAATATCCCACATAAGAAAAGGCGTGGCGTGGACAAACAAATTGAGATCTAAATGGATGCCAACTTTTGTAGATAATCCTGCTAAAGATTTGACTTGGCTAGTTTTCACATACAAGACATATTTTTTTTTTATGGAATAGGAGGGCAACCGAGCAGACGGATCGCCTGATGGTAAGCGATTACCGCCGCCCATGGACACCCGCAACACCATCGGAGTCACAAGTGCGTTGCCGACCTTTTAAAAAAATACATATTTGGTTATTCAACTCATTTTTTGTATAGTATACGCAAATTACTGTTTTTATATTGTAAGGTAAACATATTTTCCTTTTATAACCATTTGCTTTGTTGGTAAAAACTAGCCAACTCAAATCTTGGGCAGGATTATCTACAGAACTTGGCACCCACTTAGATCTCAATTCGACTGTCGACTTCACCGATAAAAGAATTTTCTTAATAATGAACTTAGCTCTCATTTCGACATTTATGTTTATGTTGAGATTCAGTATACAGATACGTATTACAACCCTGTAATACGTCAAAATATAAATAGACTACATATTCCAGTTGTGTACCTATTGCGGTTCTCATTTCCATGTATTCATTAAAAATGTATTCCGTTACCATGTTGATTTAATTGCAGAAAGGTAAATCATTGACAAATACATAAGTATTCGATACCAATTCGTTCGTTTAAAATGTAATGTGTCTGCCACGTAAACAGAGTATGCAAGGTTTCATTTTCGTGTGTTCATAAAAAAATGAGTTCTTAGATTATGTATTGTCTGCGAAAAGGTAAGTAATTGGCATATTCGTACTGGTTTCCGATTCATGTTCGTCCGCTTGAATACAGCAATATTGTTTTTCTGATACAATTAGAAAGTGTCCATACTAATATTCTAAAGCTGAAGAGTTTGTTTGAACCTAATAATCTCTGGAAGTATCAGTCTGATAAAGAAACTGATAAAGAAAAAACATGCATTTGATAGCCCAATTCTTGAGAAAAGTTATAGGTTATTTAACATCAAGACGGGGACAAGGATGTGGAAATAATTAGAGATTTATTTATTAGAGTATTATTTAGAGTATTATTTCAAAATCAGCATCGTGCCTCACATCCTAATCTAATATTATAAACGTGAAAGTTTGTGAGTATGGATGGATGTATGGATGTTTGTTACTCACGCCAGAACGGCTGAACGGATCTGGATAAAATTTGGCACACAGATAGATAATAGCCTGGAATAACACATAGGCTACTTTTTATCAAGGTCGAAAACAATCATGACCCGACGCGGACAAAGTCGCGGGCAGAAGCTAGTAGACAATATTATTAAAAAGGCTTCAAAAATAGGTTCATACTTCATAATAGATAATACTACACTAAGATAATACTGTACAACAGCTTAGTGCGGAGTGTGTTGGAATACTGCAACGTTTTATGGAGACCCCACTATGCCACTCACAGCTTACGGTTAGAGTGTGTCCAAAAACGGTTTATCCACATAAACCGTTTCACCTGGCATTTTGTGGGGGTAAAGCTAAGTGTCTACCATCTTATATATAACAACTGCATCATTTCAAGGTACAGGACCTACCCATCCGCAGGGAAGTCACAGATTTATTCATAAATACATAAACTAGTGAGAGATAAAATAGGTTGCCCCTATCTGCTGAATCTTCTCAGATTTTGTGTGCCTTCTAGATATCCTAGGAATGCTATTACGCCTCTATGTCCACCGCTACGTAGGTCCGTGCTTGGCGCAAACTCACCAATTCCAAGGTTATGTAGGATCCTCAATAGATATAGTGACTTAATTGATATGCACCATGACCGCATGAGTAGCTTTATTGGGGTCTTCATACAAGACAAACACTGATCTTGTAGTGCTTGTGCTGTCATGGTATATAGTCGTATACATAAGGATGGTTACCTACCCAACCACGAAATCTGGTTCTACCAATTGAATTATTTCTAATTTAAGTTGAATTTCATAATTATTATTTAATATTACATTTTCTAATCTAATCTAATTTCTAATTGTATTATAATGTTATAAGCAATAGTTAATTCATTATATTTTTGTATTATGTCCGTATATTGTGCATGCGGTGTTAACCAGTAAGTGGTTGTTAGTTGTTACACGCGTAAATGCATCTACTTTAGTTATTAAGTTAAAATGTATTGTGGAAACAATCGTTGGTTAACCTAATCCTAACTAATATTATAAATTAAATATTATAAATACGAATGTGAGTTAGTTTGTTTGTTTGTTACACTTTAACACTGAAACCACTATCAATAGAAAACTACATTAACAGCGAGAACCAAAATAGGCTTTACTTTTTTTTTTTCTTAATTAAAGATCCCTACGAATATTACTACAATGTAACACAAGGTATCAAAAATTTGCTTATTAAACTCATTTATGACGTGCGCTGCGCTATTTTGTGATTTCTTAGCAAATTTACTATGGAGATGGTTACCATGGAGATGGATACTGTGGAAATTCTTACCAAAGAGTATAGTATTAAATAGAATAGCTTACTATGGAGATCCCTTTGACATATTTATTTAAGTATATTTATTTAAGTGTACAAAATTAAGGCTGTATTTTTTTTTTAATTATAAATCCCTACGAAAATTACAATGTAACCCAAGGTATCAAAAATTTGCCAATAAAACTCATTATTTGACGTGCGCTACCAGTTTGTTTTTTCTAAGCAAATTGACTATGGAGATTGTTACCATGGAGATGGTTACTGTGTAAATGCTTACCTAAGGGTATAGTAATACATAGTAAAATGCTTACTTACTATGGAGATCCCTTTGACATATATAAGTGTACAAAATTATTGCGAACTGAAGTTCAAATGGGAAGTCAGCTCACTATTCAATTAAGTAGTTATAGCATCAGCTATTTTGGATGCAATTTTAAAAACAATAAACTGAGAGCTTCATAAACAAAAAGCAATTCATATAATAAAAAAAGTTACAAGGTTAGATTTCTAATCCTATTTTTTCTTTATTTATTTCAAAATTTTCTGTCACATTTATGCAACAGTTAATATTTATATTTTTGAGATCGTGTCAAAAATTTTTTTCTTTCTTCTTACTCTTTATTTAGCGTCAATTTAGTTTAAAAATTAATCACGGGCCCGAACGACAAAAATAAATCGATCAGAAGAATCTTCATGTAGAATTTAGAAAACAAGAACAAGCAAGGTGACTATCTGCTTGCATCTTGCATCTGCTGCTGAGAGCTCAATAAAGAGTAAGAGAATCATGCGTAGAAGGTCGCAGTGCTAACCTAACCGTTAATTCACACCATGGAACCCCAACAAGGGTTATAATCATATCATTATCTAAAGCAAAAAATATGATGCCCGCGCATATTTTGATGCCGGATCCGGATAGCGTATTTCACGTTATTATAAGAAAGAGCTTTACTCAGACTAAGGGTTAATCACAGAGTAAAGGAAGAGGCTCTCGATAGAGGCACCCTTATTAAGTGGGCAATTTTGAATGTTTGACGCTGCCGCTCTTCTCAAGACTCTCAGTAACGTCTTGAGGATCGATGTTCAATTTTTTTTTACTTTTCTAATTTCTATGTTTACGAATTTATTGTGATCATAATGGTATTTTTAGGATTCCGTGCCTCAATAAAAAAGAACCCTGTCCGTCTGTCAAGACCTTTTTTCTCACGAACTCGTCGGGTCTCAAGTTCAATTAATATCGAATACTTAGGTCCTTGAAACTGTAAAAATCGAGCTTACGCAACAAAAAAACATGGTCCCAGGTATTACAGTCCAAAAATCTTATACTAATATTCAGACTTCCCTATCACAATTAAAAAAATTAAGAGGAGTAAATTAAAAAAACTAGCAGAACAGAAACAACCTGATACGAAACTATCTTTTTAATGACATTTTTATAAAAGTATTACAAAATATTATTATAATAGACAACCTCTGGCGTAAAGTAATTATATTTAAACAAAACACACTTTTTTCTAAAATGTTAACTAATGGAATACATACGAGTATGAATGAAATCTATAGTAGGACTAAGAATAATATCGGTCTCATAAGTCAGTCGCTTTATCTTTTCCATCTGCGCAATCTCTGCAGTACAACATTCCATGCTGCAAATGTATTTGTTACAGCCCTGACAAGTATTATTAGTTTTTGTCTTTTTTGGAAGGCTGCGAACGCTGCGAACACTAAGATGATCTACCTCGTCTTCAGTTTCTGATGTAGAACTTTCATAATCGGAGTCGGATTCCTGCAAAATAGTTAAATCTGCTGCCGTTTGCTTTCTTCGCAAACCATAACTGAAAATAACAAAATACATTAATTATGTACTTTTTTAAGTATGGCGCGAAATTACGGCACAAAATGTATGGTTGGGTCATATTTACCATTTTCGTGTTTAGTCGCGTCTATCCACCGCTGCGGCCGCAATACGACCGAATGGCGCTATCCCGCGGGAAGGAGAGACCGTTTGCCCAGCTACTGAGAAGTATGGCAATGTAGCACAACAATTTTAAGAAATAAAGTAAGTAAAGGGTACAATAGACCTAACTGTGCCATCGCCGGGTCAGAAGCACTCTATTGTATAATTGCAAGAAAACGATTTACTGAAATGAAAACAAAATTATCTTTGAGTACGTTGATGATTTTAATGTCCATTACCGCTAAAATCATCAACGTACTCAAAGAAAATTATGCATGAAGCTGCTGAAGCAGCATAACATGGGAAGTGAAATAAACGGCCCATCCGCATTTCATAAAACCATAAAAATTATTTTGACAGCCGAGATAAAAGTGTAATTATTCTGAAACCCGAAATTAATGTCAGAAAGAAAAAAAATATTGACACCTAATCTAAAAAATATAAACATTGTTGCAACAACAGTTGCTTAAAGGTGACAGAAATTTTTTAAATATATAAAGAAAAATAGGATTAGTACAACTAACCTTAAAACTATTATTTTTTATTGGAATTGCTTTTGTTTATAAAGCTATCATTTGTTGTTTTTAAAAGTGCATCCGAAATAGCTGATGCTATAACTACTTAATTGAATAGTGAGCTGACTGCCGATATTTGTTATATAACTTCATTTCGCAATAATTTTGTACATTTCTATATCTACGTCAAAGGGATCTCCATAGTAAGCTATCCTATTTATTACTATACTCTTTGCATTTGTAAGCATTTCCACAATAACCATCTCCATGGTAACAATCTCCACAGTAAATTTGCTAAGAAATAACAAACTGGCAGCGCACGTCAAATAATGAGTTTTATTGGAAAATATGTGACACCTTGGGTTACATTGTAATTTTCGTAGGGATTTTTAATTAAGAAAAAATAAAAAATAGCCTTAATTTTGTACACTTAAATATGTCAAAGGGATCTCCATAGTAAGCTACCCTATTTACTACTATATACTCTTTGGTAAGCATTTCCACGGTAATCATCTCCATGGTAACCAGCGGCGGATTTAGACATTTGCCGCCCGTAGGCTATTTTCATTCCCCCCCCCCTCCCCAGCGACGGTAAAATAAAGGATAGATGAAGAAGGACAGAGAAGTCAAAACCAGACATGGAGTAAATATTAGGAACAGCCGTTGACGAACGGTCCTCAGCCTCACTTGTTAGGATTTAGGTATTTATGTAACATATCATCATAACATACCATCACGTCCGTATTCTCCGAAGGGTTAAACAGAGGCGTACTTAACCCTACACCCAGAGTTACCATAGAAAAACCCAATAATACTTTGCTGGGGATCGAACCCAGGACCTCTAGCGAAGCAGTATTTATGTAAATATAAATCTTTTAATTTTATGTAAAATGTAAAAATACTTAGTTCGGCCCCAAATTTCCCGCCCCTAATATCTGCCGCCCTAGGCTCCAGCCTACTCAGCCTATTGGTAAATCCACCACTGATGGTAACCATCTCCATAGTAAATTTGCTAGGAAATAACAAATCAAATAATGAGTTGTATAGGCAAATTTTTGATACCTTGTGTTACATTAAGTAGTTTTCGTACGAATCTATAATCAAGAAAAAATAAAAATATAGCCTATTTTGCTCGCTGATAATGTAGCTTTCTATTGATGAAAGAATTTTTATAATCGGTTTAGTGGTTTAAGTGTGAAAGTGTAACAAACAGACAAACAAACTCACTTTCGCATTTATAATATTAGTTAGGAAGTTAGGATTATAGATACTTGGTCTATAAGGTCTCCGTGTGGGGACGGGTTAGAATAGGTACTGTTTCTCAATGCTGATTCTATCGTAAAGCACCTTCTGTGTTTCTACTATTGCGCATTAGAGCCAGTTCCCCTCGGTTGCTGCGGATCTGGCAGTCTGCCGTCCCTAGAGGCTCTTATCGATCGGCAACGCATCAGCAACTCTTCTGGTGTTGCAGGTGTCCATGGACGACGATGACTACTTACTAACAGGTGGCTCGTTGTTTTGCCGACTGTATAATTTCTTTTTTAATGTTGGTAAGGTACAATTCAAAAAAAGACATTAAAGGTGAATGGTTAGTGTCAACTTATACAATAAAATGAAATAACGCATTGAATATTATTGAATATTATTTTAATAATGTCATTCTTAAAGCAAGTAGTTTGTAAAATGATAGGTTATTATATAAATAACAGTTGTATATATAATTATACTATTGTTGCTTAGCTTTATCTATGAAAGCGAAATATGTATAATGGCTTGGGTTATCTGTGGCTCAGCCTACAAACAATAGGTATACCAGATTCTATTGTGTGCGTTCTTAGCTAGTTTAGCCGGAAGTGCACTTCGAGTTAGAAGGATAAAGTTGCCAACTGCCATTCCTTTCACCCATATAGTCTATTATTTAACTATTTTGATTATTATTGTGTTAAATGTTAAATAAATCAATTATTAGTTCCTACGATAGACTCTGGTGATCTTATTTAAACATTCTATTTATTTATTTATACTTTATGTACAAAATGTGTACAAAGGCGGTCTTAATGCCTTAGGCATTTTCTACCAGACGACCTTTGGGTGGTGCAGAGACGACCATGGTAGATGTACTAAAAGGGTAGGAGTGAGGAGATGTATGAGGCGAAGACTTGCCCAAACTATGAGCATATAATATATTATATATACAAGGAAAAAGTCAGTGTCGAGATGAATCTAGCGGTGTTAAGTCCAGCAAGTATTTGCGCATACAGGTTTTAAACGACTGCCGACTGTTTAGCATTCTTATTTCAAGGGGGAGAGCAGTCCACAACAGTGTAAATTGGACGAAAAAGGTAGAATGTATAAAGTCAGAGTGGTGAGAAGGACATTAAAGAAGACGATTATTAGATGAATGAAGATGTTTATTGTGGAAGAAAGCAATATACTGGAAATAAGAAGATAAGTACGATGGAGAATTAGGAGAAAATCAAATCAAATAATTTATTTGCTTACTAAGTGTTCATATATAGGTCTTATTACATAATTAGTGGTGCTTAAAACTTAGCGGCCTTTTACAGGCGTTGCAAATTGGAGGGATAAAACAACATATTAATTTAAGTATGTACGTTTCTTAATATTAGATATATAATCAATATGTATCTAATTTTAATTAATAATATCATATCTTATTATTTTATTAACTTTTTAGCTTGCTATTGAATATATGTATTTTTGTTTCTCGTTTAATTTCTTGTGGTAACTTTTTATATATATTCTAATTGCCATGTATTGGACCAAGACTTTCGTTTAGCATTTTTATTCTTAAAGGTAGGTATAGTCGGTCTTTGTGGCGGGTATTGATGTTGTGAGTTTCCTGTACTTTAGTGAATGTATGGATATGTTTATGTACTAATTAATTGAGTAGTTATAACAACATATAAATTAACGAGGAGCTCGTGGCTAAGGTGGTAATACGTAACTTCGCTGATCAACACTTCTGCAAGGTTAAGCTACGCTAACAGTGGCCAATCTATGGATGGGTGACCGTTCTTAAACAACAAGTGCCTTGGACAGCGTCAAACGGTCAGTCTCAAGAAACACCTGTGACAATTTTTAGTGGTATTCAAAAGCCTGGCAACCTGTCAAATATCGATATTTATAAGAAATATTTAAAGTATTCTTTTAAAAGAAGCATTATTTTACGACCATACTGTGTCCGCGGATTAGAAAAATCTTCGCGGGTGTGACGATTAGCTGCAGTGCATCGCTCAAGGTCGCTGGCGTTTCACACCGCCTTAGCTTACTGAAGCAGAAACTCGTAAGCTACGAGCTAGAAATCTGTCAACACAGTAATCCTAGGTTTCAAGTGATATCGAGTGTCCTTGCTTGCTATTTGCACTTCTGATAACTGCGTACCTACAAAGATATACCTGTATGACATTGACATAAGATTTATCTTGTACCTTTTAAGTACGAGTATATCTTCAGACTCGAAACAAATACCCGATATTCGTGTCGAGTCAGGGTATACTTAGTGTCCATTATTAATTGTATGTTGGTGAAATCCAAAGCTTGTTCCATAATACGGAAGTAGACTTTTATAAAAGAAAATAATATTTTGTGTTACTAAAGCTATAATATTCATATTATGTTTCGTTGAGCTTTGGGTCTAAAGTTTGCTTCCTAGTAAGTAGATTTTTAAAATCTTGATAGGCTTACGCTGAACCGCCATTTCCGCCGATATTGAACACGAACTGTAAAATGTAAAGTAAGGTCATTAATGATGTGTTAGAAAAACGATAAAACGGCATGGTGCTTGGAAGATAGATAGGAAAAATAGTAGCAAACAGGCTTGAAAATCAGTAGAATCAACACCGAATATTTCTGTTCTGACACTGAATACCAATCAATTTGAAGTGAAGTTTTAGTATCTCCGTTTAATATTGTGCGCGGCAATGGTTAAATAAATCAGCCAGTTAAATACAGAATTAACGTAGAGTGGAATAAGTGGAATAAAGCAAATACGAAAACAACATAGGATTTCAGTATTCCCCCTAAATTGACAAGATCGTAATAACCTTGTCTTGGCCGTCTCGCGTGACGCAGAATAATTGGACACAAAAGTGGTGCATGAAAGGCTGAATATGTGGTGTACCAAGAATGGACGCTACTGGACAGGATAAGAAATCAATCTAAACATATTCAAACATATAAATGGGAAAACTGACTGATCAACAAATGCACATTCCATACTGTTGAGGTTTAGATTAAACTTTATTAATAGGAACCTTTCAAAAGAGAGGATCTATAGAATTTCCACGCCCCCGGGGGGAGTAAGTTTGTACAAAAATCTGTATGTTGGAAGATAAATAAATCTATAGATATTGGTATTTGGCTGTTCAGTTTAAAATAAAGAAACGAATCACCACTTTTACTACTTATTTTCCTAAAAAATATTGTATCTGCTTTACACATTACTGAAAGAAGTTTTCGAAATGTTAAATGTACATAATGCAGCGTAGGAATTAGTCGAGGTAACAACCCTGTGACATTTGTAAGATTAAAGGGGAGATGAGTCTCTTAACATGTAATCAAGAAAGTGCATCGTGGCGCATAACCCGTCAACCTGCTACGGATATGCCTAACCATGTGATTTTAATTTATGAGAGAATTTCATAGCTAATTTATCTTATTAAAATATTCTATTGCAGAACTTACTACTTGTGCTGAAATGCCTCTTAAATATGGTATTTTACCCTTTGATTTATCGGTACTGTTCTTGTAAACACAAATTTAAATTTCAGAAAAGGTGTTCAAGTTTTACTAGACCGTAAACTTATATAAAATAAGAATAAAATGCAATCGCCAACGTTCCAAGTCTGCTGCTGTCGAAACTATCCCAAGACGCTGTTGACTAAATGACTAAATGTATGCACTTTGTATATGGGTATGCAGGTAAATGAAAATTACTTCTAATGTAGAACAATTCGTAGTATATACAGCCAGATTTAGTGTATTTGGATAAAAATAAAATTCCCGATTTATAAAGTCAGTAAAATAAAAAAAAACACTTTATAAGGGGAACATAAATAATTTTATTTCTAGCAATATTTAGTTTATAATGTTTGATGTATATTTTCATTGATTTTTGGTTTACTTATGTTGACATAAGGATATACCTACCTAAGCTAACTAGCTTTACCCCCAATATGCGTTGCAATGCCTCATTTTTTTGTCAACCGTCCCACATCCACACCACAACTCAACCAAAATTTCATCGATCTAATAAATGGTATATGGAACACATACAGGACACGGGATAAACAAAGAAACATTTATTTTTATACGAGTATCTGATACTATAGATGATACAAACTTCGCTCCGTTGTGATAGAGCCTAGGCAGTGTGATTCCATATTGTCAAGAATAATGCCATCTTTTAAAATATTCTCGATGTCGTTTGCATTTGTAATATTGAAACACTAAAAGCATGACAACCAGTTGCCTATGTTCCCCGAAGGGTTAGGCAGAAACGTACTAAATGTACACCCACAGTTCACCGGTATGTTTAGGTCCCATGTTATTGGGGGCGAGCCATTCACCGGGCACAAATCCAGACTCCAAGCTGCTACTGAGAATTTCATAGAAAAAAGTTTTTATATACCAAATAAAACTCTTTTTCAAGTCCTATCACCAAGTTATCACCTATACCAAGTTTATCTTGTGTACTTAAAAAGTTATTGCAATTTTAAAAGTGTGATACTTAGTTTTGCAGGCCAGTGTAGTTACAACTCCGAAATTATTAATAATAAGATATATATAAGATAAATAATAATTATTAATAAGTATTTTTGATTAAGGAAAGCCCCAAACAATTTAACGACCAACCGTTTTATCAAATTGAAATTACCGATACCTGTCTACACCGCTAGTATTAATCTTACAAGAAAGAAAGCTCTTATTTTGGACTCTTACACAGATTTACAAAATAAAATGACCAATCAATGAAAGTCATAACAACAATGCACGAGGATTACGAATTAAAAAAAATACAAAATGTCATTGCGCTGGATTTCTGATATAGTCATATTATTATGATGAACAATTTCGAATAGTGAAGCAGTATTTGACTAAAATAATCTGATTTCCATAACATAGTTCTATGAATTTAAAAGGTAAAAAGCAGCAAAAACTTAAATCTTAATAATAAAACCTCGTTTATGTGAATAGAATTGTGACGTCCATACGTATAAAAGGCCCGCATGATTTTGCAGGAATATTAGCACTATCTCACCCTTTCTATAGAACGTCATATAGCGTGGCGATGTGAAATGAAAGCCGCACGTGCGCAGTACATAAACCGATCGCAAGAATCTCTTACAGGGCTGCCAATTGTCCAAAAAAAGACAAACACTGTGAAATATGCCAAATTAAAGCCTATGGAGTTTTGTTAGAGAACGATCGGAACTAGAGAACAGAGAACTAATCAGAGGCAGCCATGATACTTAAAATGATATCTTGCATAAATGACCAATGTTGAAGTAAAATCTGTGTATCCTTAAACGGCTTGCCTCATGAACACATTAATCTCCTTACACGGTATTCAGTCGGCGGTACCAACTTTCCGGCTCTCACCTAACTACATTTAATTGGTTCCGTAATAAGTTTGCTTCACGAGGCATGAACTTATTTTTCACCAGTTCATTTTCACAAAGGCAAACCGAGTGAAGCTGAGACGCGAGAAAGTTATCGATGCGGCAAGAGGCCAACCACAGGCACAGTTTGTGGTTGTGATCGAAGTGTAACTTTTGTAGAGTGATCTTTCTTCTTCTACAGATAATACTACTTCTTACGCTTGAGATTTAGAACGAACTTTTTATTGTGTTATAGGTACCTATTATTATTAAGTTGGTCACAGCTAAACTTGTATTTATCTCATTTTTGTATTATCGTGCTGCTTATGCAAACGTTTCTTGGCGTGTGAGGCTTGTTCAAATTCGTCAATATTAGTGGCTTCCATCTAGCATTTTACGGTTCGCTTACATCTGGACGTATTTATTTAAAGTTCGCAGATGATAAATAATACACCTCCGCTATTCAAGCAATGAGTGTAATTTAACGTTACGATATCGATAATGCCTTTATATACTTTTAAAGTTCCACCTGGCCTACCTGTCCACAAACACCTGAACCTGCTCACTGCAGATTATATCATATAATAAAATGTAATTCCACATCGTAGAATACATAAAATCTGTAAAGCCGATCTGTAAATAAAAATCTATTAGGTACCTACTAATAAAATAAAGTCCTCATTGTAGAAAAACTATGTTATTTATTGGTCCACGATTCTATTACTTATTTCAAATATTTCTTTATGTCATACAGAGGTGTAATTTAATATTTACATCTATACCAAATAATGGTGGTATACTTGTGGGTCGATAAACTAAACTGAGTATTTGGAGTAAATGAGAATCAGAAACGTAAAATCAAAGTTTAAATTTTAGTCACGTAGGTAGGTATGCTAGGTATCAAAATAAAGGACTCAAAGACGTTTAAAAAAAATTATATCTTTCCCTTTTAACCTTTTAAAGTTAAAAACAAATAACTAAAAAGATAATAAAAAACAGGAGTTTTATACTCACAATCATGGATTTATGTAGGTATCTGTACACTAAACATGCTTGCGTAAAACTCAATAATCAAGACAAAAGAATTAACAAATTATTTTAACGAATAACAAATACCAGGTTGTTACCTGATTCCTAGTCGGTACATATTATAGAACTCGGTACCTATATTATAACACTAAAAAGACAAAAATAAAATTCATAAAAACCAAGAACCACAACAAATCCAGGTTAACTAAAAATACAGAAACAAGATACCTATATGTGACAATTGAATTTCAGTGTGAGTTGAAACTATTTCTCCAGATTGAAATCAATACGAGTACGGTACACAATCACCCTTATCATCACCCGTTTACCGTCTCATTGCTAGGCACTGGCAATTTGACATGCAGGTTTCTCATGTCCAATCAATTTCATCCCATGTGAATGCGAACTCGAGACCAATGAGTTGGCAGTGCAATGGTTTTCTATAGTCTAATGGCCTTTTTGTTTATAATCATACTATGTTGTAGCTAATGGCATACTACCCACTGGTACCGTTTAATTTATAACTGGAAATAAGTTGTAATAGAGACGGTACTCTAAATCTTATACTTGATATTGTTATTAAGTTTTCTTTTAGTTATTCTGAGATATTTGCAGTTGAGTTTTTTTTTTTGGAACGAAGTTCCTTATCGCGCGTTGTGAAAGGGGGCTAGACGGAAAAAATTCTTACGAAAAGTTGTCACGACACTTTTTGCTATAGTAAGCTATTGTAAGCTGTGCGGCGTGCGCATGTTTCTCTGTCTGTCTAATATAGTAGTTCCTTCGATTAATTAGTGAAGGAATTGTAATATTTTTTTTTAATAAAATTTTATTACAATTCCTTCACTAATTAATCGAAAGAAACTTCGTTCCATCCGGGTGTCCCTTGACACCTCTCAAGTATTTTTAATAATTATGCTACATGCTACGAATAACTTTTTTATAATCATGCAGTTCAATGTCACTTCTGCCGACCGATGATATAACGATAATTGCATTAAACTGACCATGACATTTGTCTATAATATCTTATATGTCACGGGCAGTTTAATGAAATTATATTTATTTATTGACTGAGGCTACATAAATCACTAAACAGTTTACATAATAAAATAGAAAATCACATCACCAATGACCACGATAACCCACAACACTAACCGCCATAGATGTTACTTAAAAAGATTGGTAGGTCCAATGCAAGATTTGTTTACAATGTTAATAGTATTGGGTCTCTCTGATTATAATTTGCTTTCGTGTTGGAATAAGTGTTATTATATTGCGTTATTATGTGTTTCATGCAGCATAAACGGAGTGTCAAACAGTTATACCATTTAACGTATAACCTAGAACCAGTGTATTAGTATGATAAGTCTTAAATAATTGATTCTTGATATTTAATCTTCGAGATGCGTTTACAATGTCTTTCTCTTATTCGCATTTTATACTATTGTAAGAAACCAAAGACAAGGTAACAATTTTCAAAAGATTACGAAAAGAATACCTATATTAATTACTGAACAACGTTTCATGTAGGGTGCAAAGTTTTCTAAAATACCAGTATTTTTTTTATATCTAAGCTCAAAATCATCGCCGGTATAAAAATAATATGTAAATGGCGCATGGGCATAGCTAGCTAACCAAAAGTTTCTGACAGATTCAAGAAGAAAGAATAAAATATATTAATTTCGACGGTAAATACTGCTGTAGTATTATCACTGAATATCTGAAATTGTATTTTCTCATTTGGGTTTAATTTAATAGTGAATGAGACTAATCCCTATAGTACGTAATGAAAAATCATTGTGGCAAAACCTAGATAAAAAAATAATAATTAATAAGGACTGATAAATAATGACAAGATTAAGATATAAAGATTTTGTTTGGTACAATTAATGTATCGTTTAAAGTCCTCCGAAGTGAATTTGGATTGTAATAAGTGGATATACATATTGTTTTCACAGACCAAAAGGTCGACTCTGTCTGTCTCACTTCTTAAGATTTCTTTCCCTGTCTTTACTTCCAATATGCTTGGATATTTCTCTGTTTATAAAGAAAACTTATGCAGTATAGTACCATGCAGTCTTTAGTAGGTAATATTGGATTTAGTATTTGATGTTTTGCCTTAATTTTATAAAATATGGCTAGTTAAATCAGTATTAGTCAGTATACAGCGAGGGGAGAATTCGGTCCCACTGGGCTTAATGGCGGTCCCAATTTTTTTCAATATTGTTTTTATCTGTTCCAAATGGTCAAAGTATATTATTTAGATAAATAAAAATTGATTACGACAATTAAGTTACGAGCTGGACTTTTAAATATACTGTTCCGTACCGATCCTAATCCTAAAAAGATTAGTTTTGTTTTATAAAATACAGCACCATGTAATTGGTCACCCGAAATATAAGCTCCCAATGCCAATAAAGAGAGTTTAAACATGAACTGTTTTTCTTGCGAGATTATTATTAATAAGCTCAGCAAACCTTGAGCTCCAACCCTTTTTTTTATTAGCTTATTTGCGAGGGATTAGCATCGAGGTCGCGTTATAAACAAATCAAACGCGCGTCGAGCAATGTGAACTCACGGCTTTGAGAGATTTACATGCACGCTATGGCTTCCCGAGTGCGTGCGGGGCGCGCGCGGTCTCGAGCGTCGTCGTCACGCGATGAGATCAATGGTCACTGTGGGAATCTGGTGATGGAACTGGTGATACTCACGCGGCATGGTCTGCATGAGGCAACCAGGCGATGGCGAGAGCCAGCACAAGAGCGATGCTGTGCACGCCGCGCGGACGGCTTGTATGCATGTTTTGCGCGTCCGCGTGCGCCCTTGCGGACGCTGGCTGCCGGCAGCCGCGTATCAGCCTGCCGGCGGACTGGCGTGTTCTTGTAGCCCCTCCGGCGGCAAGAACCCGCGCTTGCGCCCTGGCGTCTATCGACCGCGGCCCGGCCGCCTCCTTCCGCTCGCAACGACTACGCTCAGATCCTCAGTGGGAGCCTTATTGAGCGACAAACACTCTAAACGCTCTATCTTGACGCCAACACGCTACGTCTTTACGCCGCCGCCGCTCTTGTATTATCAACATCTATTTTCAATTTCACTTCTGAATTTATATTAGGAAATACCGATTAAGTCCCAAATTTTAGAATTTTAAGAAGACAATCCTTCAATATCAGCACATTTTAAGTAAATACCTAATAACTTAATCAAAGGTTATCGAAATTAGGATGGTTGGTGGGTCATATTTTTAGACATGTAAACATTGTAACACTTTCAATGGAAACTGGAAGTTGTGCGGTCTAGGGACTTACAAATTTCGGTAGCACCACACACACTACATGGTGAACCGGCAGGTCCTCTTATTATTTATATGACTGCTTACCATTATTACGCAACCACAGAAAGGTAACAATTATTGTCAGTCTCTCCAAAAAATAGGCTATTACCAATATGTATTGATGACCTAACAAATAATGATGCAAATAAAGCCACAAAATAGGTAAATCCACACAATCAGGGTAGAAATGTAAAGCAACAGTTACTTAACATTTTAGATAGTAGCTGTCTGCAAGATGTATGCCCGAGGTGTTGTCACGTCACGAATTGCCTCGTTAGTCTAGTGCTCCCAAGCGCGACTGCTACGCTAGAGGTCCTGGGTTCGATTCCCAGGTCGAGCAAAAAGTTATTGAGTTTTTCCATGAAATTCTCAGTAACAGCTTGGAGTTTGGTATTTGTGCCCTGCTATAGGGTCGCCCCGTATTACATGGGATCTAAACATACCGGCGAATAGGCGTGATGGTATGTTATGTTATGCATAAGGAATTTTCTTTAAATTTTGATTATAAATAGAAAATCAACTGTCAATCAAGATTCCTATTAGAATATGTAATAGCGTTTTGACAAAACCATTACAATTTCTGACATCATTTGACGCGAAAAGAGATGATGTGGGCCGCCGGAATATTACTCCGGCGGTTATTAAAACATAAAAAAAATAAACGAAAAAAAAATACGCAGAAAAATGATTTCGTCATACCTACATTTTGTACAGAGAACAGATTGACTGATTTCACGGAAACAAAACACGGGGATGCGAGTGAAACTGCGGGTAACGGCTAGTTATCCATAAAGCCCAGTCAATTTAATTACTTCAAAAGTTATTATCACATTGCCATAATGGGCATTTTTCTATCTGTCCGGGCGTTACGAATAATGTCCTATTAATCACTTAGCTCACAATATTTACATTGAAGCATCCTTTCGGGAAACTTTCGGGATTTGAAAAATGTCTTCCATAGTATATTACTGCATTTCACATTATTGCTAATTCAAATTTCCTAAGTTTTTACATAACATACCATCACGGTTGTAACCCCAATTACATGATATACTTTTAGCACAATAAAAGTCCTTGTAAAATATAGATTGGCGTGTGCGTCTGCACACGCCAATCTGTATATATGTATATATATCTATATCTATCTATATATATATAATACAGGTTACCCTAGGTCAACTTGGTGCCTTCTAATTTTGAGAGGTGGGATACATACACTCACGCCTATCTCCCACAGGGGTAGGCAGAAACTATAGACTGCCACTTGCTACGATTCTTGCATACTTCTTTTGCTTCTTCCACATTCATACATCTTCTCATACATACACGCCGGTTGCGAGTGCACCTGACCTTTTTGAAGGATTTCGCCAATAAGATTGGTGTATGTCCTTCTAGGGCTACCTGTCAAAATATCTTATACATATGTATAATATAATACAATCGTATTCGTTACAACATTTAAAACTCAAGAACGGCTGGAGATTTTTAAGATATTTGATTTGTTGGATTTGAACCGCCCCGAATAACAAAACAACTACTCAAACATTAAAAAAAATTCACGAAAAAACTACGGGACGTGACTGAAAGTACGGGCAATAGCTAGTTTGTTTATAATAATTTAATAACATTGTAACCAAGTTCATTTTAGCGATGAACGTCAGCAACAAGTTCACAATAAAACTTTCAAATTCGGTTATAATCAAATTCATATTACATACAGTGACGAGTCTATTGCCATTAATTATTATCATCATCATTAGTCCATATTCGTCCACTGCTGGACGTAGGCCTCTCCTAGTGAACGCCACAGAGCCCGATCTTCGGGTTTCCTCATCAAGTCACTGCCAGCTGCCTTCCGCAAGTCGCCACTCCATCTGGCCTCCGAATGCCCTATCAATATTCTTTCTTCTCAGTCGTTCCCTCACTGCTGAGGATCGTGACTTTGTTTCAGTCCATTGATTATATGCCTCCATTTGTTACGATCAGCCGCTTGATGGAGTGCGGCGCTGACGGGTACCTCCAACTGTTCGGATATCTGATCTATCCAACGCTTTGGGCTCCGGCATCGACAATTTTTTTGACCTCAATCGCTCCAGATTATCGGGATTTCTACGGGCAATGTGGCCAAATTATCGCATCATGCGCTCTAGGCAGGTTGACAACAGTCGTTGAGCTCTAATCATTTTTAATTCTTTAATGACCGACACATTTGTGCGATGCGCCGTCCATGGGATCCTAAGTAAACCGCACCAGCACCCATTTCAAAGGCGTCGATTCTGTGTCTGTCGGCCGCCTTCATAGTCCACGTCTCAGTTCCATAAAAAAATATGGAGAACACAAGTGTGCGGACCAAATTGATTTTTGTACGGTTGGTGATATTCCTGTCCTTCCATATTTTGCTCGTTTGAGTCGTTTTGGTTTTAGCCGTCGTATTTCTGGTTCGTAGCCACCTTTATTAGTTATAACAGAGCCAAGGTATTGAAATTGATCTACTGTCTCGTATTCATTTAGAAGGTTGTTATGCTGGATAGTTGCGAAGCGGTCGATAACTAAACCGAAAACTGAAACCGAAAACCGAAACCGAAAACCGTCGATAACCGAAAAAAATTTGATATAAAACATTTAGATGCGAAATGTAATGTAGATCTAATCTATTGTGTAATAAATTAAAATAAATTAACAAACGTTTCCTACGCGTTTAGTTTTTCTTTTGTTATTGTCACGACGCTAATGTAATTTTTTTTTTTTTTAAATGGGTGTCTGCAACTTATTTGTATCAAAACGTGGAGCAAGTGTACAGTGGATGGTTATTCATAACACGTAAACAAAAAGTAAATTTTACTGGACGTATACGCGGAGTAGTGCTAAAGGTGCTACTGTAAAAACTTTAATTATCGGTAATGAACATTCGATCATCAATCAATACAACGCACATGGACATTTGCCAGAGCCAAAAAAGCGAATATAAATAAAAAATAAAGAATATAGCAAAAAAATATATGGATTCTCCGCCACAAATTGTAAACCGCTGCCTCCAAGATGTTCCAAGTACGAATGCTGCCCACTTGCTTAATAAAGCAGCAGCTCGAATGATTGTGCACCGCATTAGGAACAAAGGACAACCAAAAATCCCTTATACATTTAATTACGATATAACAGACTATCTTCCAAAAATTGGAAAAGAGCAATTTTTAATCGGCCAATATATTACCCAAAATGAGAGTGTAATCGTATTTTGCACAAGAGGTAATTTCAAACGACTTATTAATGCAAAATGTTGGATAATGGATGGCACGTACTCTACATGTCCAGCGCCATTCTCTCAAATATATATAATACATGCTTTAATAGGAACAGAAAGCGGCACAAATAAATTTCCACCTTTATTGTTTGTTTATTATCGCATAAGACAGAAACATGCTATACAATTTCAAAACTTATTTAAAATTATATTTCAGTCATAAATCCTATTGATAATCCGTGGGTCCGTGGTCGCCTGATGGGGAGCAATTGGGATGTAAACCCTAGAACTGCTCTGTGGTTGTACACTGCCATTGTGCGGTTGATCATCACGTACGCATCAGTAGTATGGTATGATAAGGCCTATCATGTCACCACCATACGAAAACTTGACGGTCTGCAGAGAACTGTCTCATTGCCTCAGGCGCTATGTCCACATGCCCCGGAATGGCACTAAATAACTTGCTGGGGCTACCGCCTCTTCATGTATTCGTACACAGAGGCAAAGGCCACCATGTACAGAGCCAACAATCGGGGTAAAACCTGGCTATCCAAAAAAATAAGGACGTTACATGACTTAATTTTGGAAATGCCAATACTTACGAAAATGCGGCATGTTTACGAAAAACAATATTCCGTAGAAATGCCTTCAAAGGAAGATTGGTCAAAAGACCAGTTACTTTACGAGGCCGGGAGCCTAATCTGATTTAGTTTTCTCGGTGATTTAAATCTCTCGTTATCTTTTAATCATTTTCCTTGTTGTACAATTAATACAGACTTTTCCGATAGTGCAGTAGCTTTTGTTGCGGTTTTATGAGGTTTTACAAGGAGCGGCCGCAAGGAGCGACGAGTTACGGTTGTGTCCGGTTAAATATTGACGGCCTGTCTGACTTTTGGATATGCACGGCGACCGGGCGCGCTGCACCTCATGAAATATATTGGTTATATAATAAATATATTAAACAATAAATATATATATATATATTAAATTCTTATTGGAATCATGTTTAGAGGCCCTGACTCTTGCGCTAGGTTAACAAACCAGTGTTAACCGAGCCAGTGTATTCTCCCAGAATGTGTTCTAAATTTTATGCAGTATAAAAATTAACTATTAAATTAAGTAGATGAGAAGTAATAATAATAAAAATAATTTAAGTTATGCAGACAGAAAAATAACAAAGACAAAAAATAATAATAAGAATAAAATAGTACGATTGTTGTCATTATGCGGAATGTCCATTAAGTATAAGTTCATGTATGATTAGTGTAGTGTGTGTGTGAAAGAGATGAGTAGTGTGGGATTGGTGTGAAATTGTGTATGAGGGATGTATGTGAGCATGTGTGTTTGTATTTTATTTGGAAAACCAACAGCATTATCTAATAAACATACGAAAAAACTTATGCCTCATACAGCCAATCAAAGGTCTGATAGATTCAGATTACAATGCATTATATTCACACATATAAAATTAGTTAACTATAAATCAGATGTAGACGAAAACGTATCACGATATTACGCATTATATACCTATAACAATAGTAGGAATCTATTTATTTTACCGATGTTATATGGAATTAGACAAACTAGGTACAATCACATTATATAACTATCTAAAACACTCCGTGCTCAAAGACCGTCTCATCGCCGCTACGTTCACATTGAAAATATCATAATCGTGAGATTTATAAATCATGTTCATATCGTATAATATATACTTATTCTAAAACCAATTAAATTTTTTTGTAATCGAGTGTCAGTAGCCATGATTTAATTTTGATTTTGGTTTCATTGATTGTAAGAGAATTCATATGATGAGATCTATTTTAAACGTCATTAATTTTAACACAGATCTTTGGACTCTTTTGATCCATACCATGTGAGTTTTGCATGTACTACCCCAAACATTATGTTTGAATTGGTGCATGGAATACCCAACCACTGATTGTACCAAGACATTATAAACCGTGCGTAGTAATTCGTATTCTGCAACATGTCTTAATTTATTGAAAACCCATATGGATTTTCTAATACGTGCAGTAATAAGTAAATATATTATATTATATTAATAAGCTCTATTTGTAGTTGCCAGCTGATTATCACTCTCTGTGTACGGTCACATAAAAAGTCCCGAAAAATGTTTCATGGATTCCCGTTAATGATGGACTATGTTTAATGGACTCCCATTGAACCCCTCTCACGCCGACGTTTTCCAGTCGACTCAATAAAAGGGAATGGATACTGAAATCACAGTACCTAATCATTCTATAATGCACAATTGCACATCATTCATTTTGATTTCATTTTGTCATTGCGTTATCTACATGTCTTCCTATAAAATAAACTTGATTGTTTCCATGATCTTCGTCGTGTTTCATCAATAAAAAAAACTAGTAGCAAATTAGATACATCCTCCCCGATTAGGTACACGAATTCCATGTGATTTTTTTTATGAAATTGGAATTTTATAAGAGACTAGCGTGGCACTACACTCAAATCACAATGCCACCCGCATCTTAGCACAAGGAGTACTAATTGGATGGGCCAAAGTAATTATGAACGGTAACTCTGGTAAGGTCAAGAGCAGTGTCGTTAGTTGCTAGTTAGGTCTACCAATCTTGCACCTGGTTGATGCGAGCTAGCGAAAGTGCGAAGGCAGACGAAAAAACTAACACTACATTAGATTAGAGAACTACACTATATTACACAGCTACGAGTATAAACACCGATAATAATGAATTTTAAATGGTAAGTTACATCTTACGACCGATCACCTACTAAAGTCAGTATCAGTAGGAAGCTTTTGACGTTATTTTACCAAGAGCTGTAAATCATTATCTGTTCGCTGTATGGCATCTCCCAACTTTTTTTAGTAGGCATATTATGTAATTGTATGAATTCTGGCTATAAGGATACAGTTTTTGTTATGAAAAAAAAAAGATATTAGTATAATATTACAAGCTACATTAAGTTAAATATCTGTAAAAATACTAGGTTTCATTTTCTTCTTGGAATTTCAAGTAATTTTTCAATTGCTCACCATAATAATTTACTCACATAATCTAATGTCTCCGTCGTTAAAGCTACTACATACTGCACCAATTAGTTGGTTTGAGTATCGCTCAACCTTAGGTTTAGAAACCATTATCCTTTATGGATACTTCTGTATTTGACGTTTCCCGACGTTTCCATGACCTTGAAGTGACTATACCATGCTGTAAAGGATCCGAAACGTCGGGAATCAAATAATATCAATACAACGCGATAAAATCCGTAGTTTTATTTCAATGTCTAATATTCGCGTAAGTGTCAGAAACCAGTACGATTCTGTATTTTCTTAACTGTAATACTTACCTACTTCTATTAATAATTATAATATAATATATAATATAATACTAATGATTTCTGAAGACTGGTTGTTTTAAATTATATGTATTTGCTGTTGGTGTACTTATTAAATAAATAAATAAATAGATGCTTGAAGGATTCTGTTATAGAAATGCTGTTCGAAGCTGCGCTAGTTATCACTGCCGACAATGCTTATTGCCGGGAAGGAGGTGATTATAAATTCTAAAGATACGAGTAGGTATACTGTGTGTCTATGGTTCTATGATTATTTTATTACCTCGATTTGTCCCGAGCGCGACTACTAAGCTTGGTCCTGCGTTCCGTTCCCAGGTCGAGCACTGTTATTGGGTTTTTCTATGAAATTCTCAGTAGCAGCTCGGAGTCTGGATTTGTGCCCGCCCGGTTAATGGCAATAGGCTCGCTCCCCATTAGGTACATATGACCTAAACATACCGGCGAACCTGGCAGAAGTGTACTAATGTAGACGTCTTCCAAACCCCTTGGGGAATACAGGGGTGATGGTATGTATGTAGGTATTAAGTAATTTCTGACCCAAATAAAACAAAAAGTAAAACCTAGATCTATATCTTCTTATTTGCCAAAAGCACCCAAAGCAGACACACTTAAATATCAGTAGGCACAAATACACACGAACACACAAGTACGCTACACACGTCACACCTTCATGGATATATTTGCTTGTGATTTCTTGATGCCTTGAGGAAATAACAATTCACAATACACTATTTCACTAGCCAGTAATCAGTCATCGTGTGATTGATGCATCATCACAATTTAAGTGATGTGTATGTCAGTAGAATAGGTAGAATTTGAGGAAGTTATTATGTTATGTTATGTTGCTTCTTCAACATTCAGTAGATATCGTTTCACAAAATACCGATAATTCTGCTCGAAAGCGCTAGGCCCTTCGAATCCCAGCTCGGCTGTACCTACCCATCGAATTCGCAAGGCCTTTTCCAGTTCTTGATCGTAGATAGCGGGTTACATTATAAAATGTCCACAATGTTTCAATAATTAGTACAAAAATTATCTAATGGTTCACAAAAAACTCATAATTAAAAATTTTGATAAAATTCCACGACGGTTGTTATGGTAAAAGATTACATAACATTTTCAAAACCTTCGACTAAATAACTACCTACACATATTCACTTAGTGATTATGTGTAGGTGCCAGACCTACACAACCTCAGACTTGAAGTAAATAAAATAGATAAAACAAACAAGTAATTGTCTCGTTCATGCACTTAGCCAATGCCTTCGACAGTTTCTGTCCCACTGCATTGCTGAAGCTGGGAAAACTCGGTATAAAGGGAACTCAACTAAAATTGCTAACCTCTCTAATAAGTTTTAAAGATTTAATGTTGCAGTTTGCGTTAGTGCTGATCTTGTCGTTGTGCATAGTGTTCCGCCGGGAAGTATTTTTGGCCCAACCCTCAGCATAATTCGTTTATAATTATATTTGTAACATACACAATAATACACATGCCTAATGGTAGGATAATTTTTATCAACACTGATACCACGCTTTTATTTGAAGTCGCTAGGTAGTTTGAAGTCTATAATCGCCCACAAAATAGCTTAAATAATTTGTTTTGGCAGTTAAATAAAGGGTCAATTTAATTTCATTTTAGAAATCCTCAGTGAACTAAGGATGAAGACCTCTGTGAAACTATCTGTTGCAGAAATCTGATCGAACATTCGATAAGTCAGATTTATAACTGTTGAATATAGGGTCTAAAATGTGCTCAATGAAAAACTCATAAAAATATATATTTATAACAAACTTGGCCTAAAACAATCGCTTAAAAACAACAGACACAGTTAACTACCGTTATGATTGATAATGCGTCATGGGCGATAGCGCGCCTATGCTCCGTAACCGACTTGTGGTTTTCGCATCGTAAAGGTTCATCATCGATGTTTCAGAACTAGATGATGATACACTAGTTCTGCTTATTAGAGTTAACGCTTCATGATTACATTCAAACCATTCCTGGAAAGGGAAACAGTAAATTTAAGAAACATATACTATAGGCTAAACCAGAACAACAACACACAAAGACTCATCATTATCATCATTTATTTTTGACACTGTTGGGCACTTCCTTTTAAGCTATTCTTACCTATACTTGTTTAGACATATTTGTTCAGTCTATGTTATATCTGTCTTTTGTATATTTAAATTTATCTAATGTAACGTAAGTGTATAAATGTAAGTATAATCTAAGTGTTACTTTGTCTTTAGTAGTTGTAGTTTAATTCTCATACTTGACCATAATTCAAGCAACTGAAACTGCATCCTAACAAAATGCACAATTGAATCAGTGAAGCATTAAACTTCTCCTCTCCTTTATATAATATACGTAAAAATGTAGTAACAGAAATACATTTCTAAATAATAGAATTTACTAGAGATCTACGTATATTTTTTAGCATGATTGAATATTATAATCAAAATCAGAAATATTGTGATGGGGAATAAATATGTGTGTATTTATTTTTAACTATGCAATAAATACGAACGATGCGAGTATGTGCAGGACGAGATTTTAAATAATTTGTGATATGATATGGAAACATATTTCTGCTAACAGTGATTATATTATATTATCTCTTCAATTTAATTGAAAACACGGTAGCGCGTGGTATCGCTAAGGTGCATAGCCATTTACTTGCTTATAGCTCCAATTATAACCGATTGACATCACTTTCAAAAAAATCTTAGGACTTAGGTTTACTTACATCTATAACCAAACAATTATGTTTGCATTTTCTTAGTCGAGTATATTCACTATAATACAATCTTCTTTTCCGATCTTCGGGTTCCGGAGGTCCATAATTTTTATGTGATTTAAACAGCCCTGCTAAATTCTGGAAAAGATATTAGATATCACTTAGAAATCTATACACAAATTAATAAATTTTACCTATCTACACTAATATTATAAATAGGAAAGGTTTGTATTTTTGTATGTACCGAATAAACTTAAAAACTATTGGACCGATTTCAAGAATTCTTTTGTCGATAGAAAACTTCATTATCACTGAGTAACATAGGCTATATGTGTAACATCACGCTACGCCTCTTAGGAACGGAGCAGCGCAGGTGAAACCGCGAGCGAGTCGCTAGTTTATAATATAAGAAATCTATTAAAAAGATAAAATTAATTCGTTCGTGAGCTTGTAGGTTTGAAGGTATTCTCCTGAACTAATACTTGTGATTCGATTTAGATTTTTTTTTGTTTTATTGTGATAACATTCACACGAACGAAGTTTTTGCAAAAAGTTCTTGTTATAATTAACCCCCTCGGTTGCTGCGGCTCTGGCAGTCTGCAGTCCGTAGCTACTATAATGGGTCCGCATCCGCAGTACCGCATCAGCAACTCCTCTGGTGATGCAGGTGTCCATGAGCGACTGCCTTCACTTCAAGTTTAAGATTACTGCACAACTTATTTTGAACGTGGCAAGTTTTGGAACCACTATGCTGCGTAATCCATCTGACGTTGATTATAATTAAAATACATAACTTTTTGTATAGGCGACTGTACAAAATATCAATGAATTGAATGAATTCTCACTTAAAAGATATTTATTGTACCTTTATAAATATTTAAACGTTCTAGACGACCATTGTATGAAAATGTAATAATTTTAAGTTGAAATAAGTTCTCAGTTCTGTAACAAGTGGCTTATGTTTCTTTTTGAGAATAAATTCTTTAAACCTAAATATCAAAGCATTAGTTAATATCTGCTTGCACCTATTTTGTATAAGGTCAATGGCGCCACTTCAGCTATTTCTCTACGGTTATTCCAAAGCTAATTGATTTAAATGTGTTTGACAATTTAATTAAGAATCGATGTAACCAGTTGTGATTGGTTATATTGAACACATATTAAAGTGCTGCCAAGAAAGAAATGGTTCTCATTATATTTATTTTTCTGTAGGTATCTAATTAGGCGACTTTTATACATAAAAGTATATGCCAGTCCCATCGTACCTTATAGCCAAGTTTACAAAAATGTGAAGAGTGTTAAGATCACTAGATAATAAGATGTTTTCATAGAACAAAAGTTTTCTTTTTGTTCTCTAGATGGCGTTGATAAAAAGTGCATGATTCCTGAATCGTGCAATGGTTTCGTTACCGAAAATGTTATAATACTTATGAATTTTATTTATTACATGTCTACGTTCTGAGTATGTGGTGTATCATTTCAAAACCCACCCTATTCTTGATCAAGGGCTAATGCATACGATATTGACAAAGAGAGTGATGAACTCCCCGTGCTGTAAAATCCATCTTACGCTGGCTAAAAGCACACACTGATCCTTTGTCTGTCCGTACGCGTATGAATTGTTCTTATGAAACAGTAACTGGTTACAGTGTCATAAGTATAGTCTAATTAAAAATTACTTACATTTCTCATTAAAAAGCCAGCCATCGATTTAATATTCATAACAGCTACAACTGCAAATGTGAAAGCCGCCCAAGCCACGGCGAACCATTTATCAAACGTCGGTGGCCATTGTACTATCTCATAGATGCTCCGTATCGTACAACACTAAAGAAATGAAGACAAGTGAAACAACAATAAATATATTCATGAGGTCTACTTTATTTGGGATACAGTCAATTCGTACTTCATACATTCGAGACATTAAGCGAGTGTCGACTTAGTACATACTTAGAGCAGAAGCTTTTAAGCAACTTTAAAATAAAAAAGTGGTTATTATTGGAGTTGTACAATATTCGTATAAGTGGGCTTCTAAACAGGGCTGCCAAATCTCATAAGTGTAGTATCTAAGTTTGTCCACGAGTATCTCTGAAAGTAAATTAATTTTACCGGTTTCTATGAATTAAAACAATAGTAACCTATTCATTTTACTGGATAACATAGGTACTCGTTTGTTTCAGTAATTTTCAAGATATGGACTGTTAAATATGTACCTATCACTAGAGATTCTGCCCATTAGCAGAGCTTGATCCACTGTTTTTTATTATGGGATAGGAGGGCAAACGAGCAGACGGATCGCCTAATGGTAAGCGGTTACCGCCGTCCATGGACACCCGCAACAATAGAGTGCAGAGGAGTGCCTCACTCACTCGGCGAAACACAACGTAAGCGTTGTTTCTGTGAGGCCGTGGTATCACTCCGATCGAGCCGGTCCATTCTTGCCGAAGCATGGCTCTCCCACGCAAAACTTTATTTATTTATTTTATTTTTTTGATTGATAACTTATTTATTATGTAAGTCTCAACAGTATTTCGAATGCCTCTGAATACAAATAATATGACCTTAAACTCTGAACTACAACAATAATCTATAAATTTAATTTAGAATTAATATAGCCTGAAAATTAATTATCATGCGACTAGCTTCATAAAATCAGTTACCGACTTTGTACAAAGCTTACGTCCAGTAATAAAAGAAAAAGCAGATAATAATAATGTAAACAGTTGTTCATCCGCAATAATGAGCGTAATATCAAAACAACATCATGGTATTTCTAACACTAACGCACTGCACAGCTGATTCATACTTACGAAAAGCGCAACAGGAAGTAATGACCAACTTATCGTCCAAAACCTCGTTGGCCTGAAACCCAACCAAAACTGTATATCGGTACAAAACTTCGACAATCCATATAACCACATGACAATAGCCACGTAAGCACCACCAAGATATGACGTTATAATATCCATACCGGCAGTAATGGATGTTGATCGATTTACTTGTGCCATCAACTGCAAAAATAAAAAAAATACTTTTAACAAAATTAAACCACCTTCAAAAACATAAAAATAATTTTAGATGCACAACAGTGGCCAAAACAAAAGTTCAAACCAAATCGAAGGCACCGACATCCGAAACTGTTGTGCACCAACAACATTAGTGTAACATTATTTTTATGATTTTGAAGGCGGTTTCACTTTTTGTTATGTCATTTTATTTCAACATTTTTAGTAGCGAGTAAAATTTAACGCATACCTAGATGACGTTATTATTATCTTTTTTATCATTTACGTGTTATTGTCATTTTGTTCTAAATTTTGTGATCAGATCTTGACCAAATTTTTATGGGACCACCTCCAGAATCATCGAAATCGGTTGGCGTGATATTAAATTATTCGTCTATTTGTCGCGCACATAGGTACTTAATGCAAATTTAAGACTTTTATGGTTTTCTCATGGATACTATTGTCAGAACTGGACCAAATTGAAATGGGACCACACGGGAAATACCAGCTTCCTTCAAATAAAAAAAGAATTATCAAAATCGGTTTACCCAGTCGAAAGTTATGAGGTAACAAACATAAAAAAGAATATATAGTCGAATTGGGAACCTCCTCCTTTTTGAAGTCGGTTAAAAATGGGGTTTGTTCGCATTGAACTAGCGCAAAGGGCTTCGTTTTCTTATTTACCTATTAGTTTTATTATATAGATAGACAAGTTAATTGTAATTTGAGGCCTGCCCGTTAAATTGTATACCTTGTACTTTTGCTTATATTTATGATCTATAATATGCAGTCCTTTTGGAAACCGACCCATTATGTGCTCTAATACCGAGGAAGAAAGTTACAAAAGCTCTTGACAGGCCTAGAGCTTGTTTCTTATATTTAGAAAGAGGCAGTATGAAAATCCAGTATTGAACGGGTTTTGTTTTTTTTAATACATTTAAAATATTGATTTTGACATTGTAAAGGAGAGCTAAACTTTAATTTTGAACAAAGATGTTACTAGATAAATGCATTTTATTTGGGATTATTAGATCCACCCTTCATAATTTTTCCATTCTGGTTCGGCTGTATCATTTATGTGTCATATGTGGCTCATTCAAAAACAGAAAATAAATTGAATTTAAGTCTTGTGTACGAATTGCAATGATACTAAAATATATGGTTGAAAAATTCTTTTAATAAATAAAATAATGCATCAAATACTCACAGCAAGCATAAGTGTGGAGAAGGCAAAACCTACCCAACACAGCAAACCAACAATATAAATCTGCTTCACTGATTGGAACTCATAACTTAAGAATTTAGACAGTATATACAACAGATTTGTCTGTAAGAAAAAAATAAGTTTAAGTCGATAGTGGTATCTTAAAGCAAGTGCGAATTTTGCCCAAAATGGTAGAGTATAAAACCGTGAAGTTTTGCTTCAAATATCACACACATTCATACGTCAAACACACTTGGACACGTTGAAACACATTAATTTAACAAAAGTCCGTGAACTATATCAATTTATCTATATATATAGATAAATTGATATAGTTCATAAATTAAATTCTTTTATAATATATATATGTATATATATATATATAAAAGAATTTAATTATATATATATATATATATATATTATACATAAAAGAAAGTCGGGTTTGTTATAACACTTATAACTTGACAACGGCTGGACCGATATAGAATAACTATGAAGAAAATTTATTTTCTCATACATTTGTATCGGGAACGGATTGATGGATTTGACAGAAATAAAACACGGACACAAATGAACATGGCGTTATTTTCTGTGAGGTTTTCTGTTTCGGTAAGGTCTGTCGATGGCGTTCTGTGCGTTGTCCGATCTCCTCATTAGCAGCTGGTGTAATTTTCATTATATTTTTTGTTTATGTTTTAAGTACTAAATTTGAGCCGGTAGATGCCACCGCAATCGGGTTCTACAATTTTTTTATACACAGGGCATGACATGGGAAAGGCAGTGTATGATTGAGGTGACGGCTGATAGTGATTAATGGAAGAAAAGGACATGCTGCGCCGACCTCAAATAAATTGGGACAAGGGCAGGAATATGATGATACAGGGCAAGACAACGTTTGCCGGGCCCGCTAGTTATATAGGTATAAATAATTTCGGGTTGAGGTGGTGTCGCGCGGCAGGGAGCATTATTTTGGGAATTTTTCTAGATTACTTAATCTAGTGAGTACCGTTACCCGTCTCCACTATTATAGGATGAATTTTGATTTCAAAATGAGTAATGAGTATCTTTCATTCCTCATACATATATGTGTTATTTTTTAACGGAGGGACAACTGTTTAGTTAGACGTATACGTATTTGGTCCTTAACAAAAAAAACTAATAGAAAAAAGGACTTATCAAAATTACACATAGGGCAGACATGATGATTTGGTAACTCACCATATAAACTAACGTGCTGATTAACACGTTTCCGTAAAAGTAAAATACATACAGCTTGTGAGCGTACAAAAATTCTGTGGTCAACGGTAATATACCGTAGAATAATACATGTGTGCCATATTGTCTCTCTACAACCACACATCTAGTCATCACTAAATATAATATTTTTATTATCCATGATCTCATGAACGCTAATGCTGTAAATGCTGCCATAAATATCACAGCTGCAGTGTCTATCATGGTAAACGCCGACATGGTTCCAAAATCATAAAGACCTAAAAACCCAATGCCATATGCATACGTTACATGTTTGAAGGATAGCATCTGTAACCAATGAAAGATATTTATATTATTATAATTAATTAAAATTACTTTAGTTTTTACCTAAAAATCATTTTGGGTCAATTCAAAACTACGGGAACGGGAACGACGGGTGCGCCACCGCACTATCGATGCTAACGTTTTACGAACAGAATACGCTATAACAAGAATTGGATTTCAATAGCTATCAGTAACAGTCAAAATATTTTATGTGCGTGGTTATTCATCTTCCACCATTAACTAAGAATACGTAGAGACGTAACTAATAATTACTTGCCAGATAGAATTATTAGACGCTCAAAACTAGTCCGGGAATTCGAGGTTTTGAGTTATTTCAATTACATGTTGCATAAATAAATGCATACTGGATAACGGCCTACACCCTACGGGGCATAAAGTATTGTTTTGTAGCTTCTAGACGACCCGACAAGAAATCGATTTCCCTGAAAGAATTAATTTACTTACGAATTCACTGTCCGAAGCAATGTCCACTATTTGAGAAAAAGCTTCTGTTGCAACATTGTTAGATGTAGATATAAATATAAAAGATAGTGTGGTAATTGTAGAAAGTGACCTACACGTAAACGCTAACTTGAAAATCTGAAATGAAAACATCAATTCCATTAAAAACATACCTGCAAATGGCAGCATGATCTTCGATAGTCCATTGGCCAAAAGGTCTTCAAAAACCCTGCAGCGTCCAAAACGCATCATAAACATACAGAAGAATTTTGACTATCGTCTTACTTTATTTCGAAACTAGCAAGCCGTGCGCACCTTGGCAGACTCTTTCGGTGAATATAAAAAAAAATAACTTTCATACAAATCTCCTGACAATTACAAACAGCAAAAAATATATCAGCTAACTCGGTCGAGCCATTCTCAAGTGAATCTATCTAATCTATCTTTCATACATGCGGCAATTAATTTTTATGAAATAAAGTTTTTTGTTATACGATGTGACTGGTAATTCGACGTATTCTTGGCAAGACGTGATTTGGGGCGTCAAAATGCCATAATTTAGACCCCCGCTTAGGTATAGCTAAAAATCAAGTATTTAATTCTCTTTTTTTAGTCTTTAAATTTACACCAGGTGGAGCCCAGCTAATTAGTCCTGTGTATGTTCCATGACGCCCTGTTTATGGAGAGTTAGAATAACTGTATTGATTTATCCATTTAATTTTCTTCTTTTATTTTTAATCTTCTCTTATTTAGTACCTGTAAGTTAATTTTTATGTTGAAGTAGTTTTGCCCTGTTTATGATTACGTTAGCTTAGTTAAGCTGTCAGCTACGAACATAAAAGTAAACCCATTCATAAGTAGTTTAGAAAAATGAACTTAATCGCCAAATTCGGATTATCAAAGAAAATACTTTAAAATTCAATTTTCTCGAAAACTATTGGTTTTCGGCCATACATATGGAGGGTTAAAATTGTAGCATTTTGGCTCCCCTGTTACCTGTTTGCATTTTGGTCGAGTTACCAGTAACTTTATAAGTATATGAGTTTATATACTTTCATAAATTTATCATGTTTTAAAACGGTTATATTGGTAATAACATAAATTCAGGTATTTCGGGTATACGAGTATGAGGCCGCCATTAGTAATTACACATACAAACATAATTTCACGCCTGTCTCCCATTGGGGTAGGCAGAATCTACAATTTCCACTTGCTACGATCCCTGCACAACACTTTCGCTTCATCTACGTTCAATATCTCATGCATGATCGTCAGTTTAGGGTTACAATAATTAATACCACTAATATTCCAGTGCAGGCTTAAGCTTGGCTAAGAAAAGTAAACCTATAACTAAAGCATAAAGGTATTGAGAACATAAATGAGGAGATACAATACCTTTACCATTGTTTCTTCCGTAACTGACGCAAAAAAGAAAACAAGCATCCACACTAGGCCTAAGATAAAAAACCTCGAAGTAAGAGTGTTTCTATCTAAAGTACCAAATGATTCCCTGAAAATAAAGTAAAAGGTATCATTTAAAATTATTTATAGGCCAAGTGCAGCTTTGCACAGCTAGAATAGACGTTTTCTTAAAACCTAAATAATCCATTAGTACCTAAAGCCCAGCGGCTAAAGCACTAATACTTAAGTAAACATTAGACATTAAAATAATTGAGTAGTACTTGGTTTTAGATATTGACATTAAATCCCGACCCTCCGGATCCTCTATTTTAGTCGTTAGGCAAAGCAATAAGTATCCAATGTATTTCTATACCAAAATTAATCAAAATGAGTTCAGCGGTTTAGGCGTGAAAACATAACAAATAACTTTCAAGAAAAAGTAAAACTAAGGTTGTCTGGAAGAAATCGCTGGTCGCGATAAGGCCACCCATGGTATATTTTAAAATACGATTTATGTCCTGTCTGTATCAATCCTCGGGTCTCCTCTCAGAATTTGAGGGATTAGGCTATAGTCCACCACGCTGGCCTAGTGCGGGTTGGCAGACTTCACACGCCATTGAGAAAATCTCTCAGACATGCAGGTTTCCTCGCGATGTTTTCCATCACCGTTTAAGCGCGTGATAATTAATTATATAATTCGCACATGACTTTGAAAAGTCAGAGGTGCGTGCCTTGGGTTCGAACTCAAGACCTTTGACTTGGCAGTCCAACGGTCATACCACTAGGCTATCACTGCTTTCGTATTAAATATTAGTACGGATAAATGGCTTTATCAACGGTGGATTCTTTCGGGGTTTCTATAATAATACACAATAATAGAACTCACAAATAATTGAAGTATGCGGATGTTGAGGCGAAATGTGTAGTCCTATTGTTATTGCAGAGCACCATTATGTCCTTGGCCGGTACACAATTGCTGCTATTACTTGACTGACATATCGACCATGGGGGCACTTCTCGAAAGCTTACCACTAGGAATCGTAAGCTGTCAGCTAAGTAGGAAGCATGCTAAAATAACAAGAAATCAAGAACTCTGCTATCAAAGTGCACCATATCATACGACACATATCATAGCTTTGCAATTAATAAAAAGAATATTTTTGTGCGGTTGCGTGTCCATTATTGAGCACATTTTTTATTATATTTGTACGTTAGCTGTAAGTTTTCTAAAATAATAAAATAAATAAATAAAAACAAATAAATAGAAGACAAAATTGGCTAGAAAAATGATGCGGTGTCCCGCATCATTGTTCTAGTCAACGCACAGTCGTGCGTGCTACGCTGCACTAACCGTCCCTTTCATGAATTTTTCAAGTTACATATGTGCTGCTCACCATACTATATCTCTGTTACTTGGTCAGTCTTTAAGGTGCTCACTATAGACGGCCTTGAAATGCCAACTTGCTAATAATTCTCATAGGTATTATTATAATTATGTCTAAAACAGTAAACCACAAGGCTTATCTTGAGATTTGTCGTCGTTTTGACTAGCTGACGGGCTGGAGGGCCGGTACGGGAACAATTTCAGCACAATGGGGACAGACTTAGAGGTAAATTAATACCTTGTGCATGTAATGACTCGGTCGTCAATACACCTCAACCTAGCATAAAAGTATGTTAAGCAGGCTAATAGTAGGGAAGGTACTCCCCTGATTAGCTATTGGAATGACAAAGAAGTTTATACTACAAGAGTTGACTTAAATACATCATTCATGCGGCCATTACATTCTAGCTTGCACTTCTACATATTTACACATGAGGTTATACGACACGCATATTCATAGTGTACTGGCACTGCTGAAATTCCGCTTAGCAATAAGTAAGATACTGTGGTAATTAATTCGAATACTTACAAATATTACAAAAATTGAGGTCTGCAGAAAACGACCATAAGATATTCCTCTAAGAAGTGGATTCAAAAATTTATTGCAGTCAAATCTTTTTGTGTATTGTTTAATAAAACTATCCATACACATGTATGCTATTCCTATTGTTGCTTCACATAGGATAAAATCGATTAATCTCACTGAAAAAAAAAACAAGTTTTATTTGTAGTGAAATTAGTATAAATTGCTTTTTAAAACTCTAATAACACAAAATCAGTTAATAATATAATTCGTGTACTAAGGAGACGATTTAAAAATATGATTAAGTGCGATCTACTTGCGCTTAGGGAGGCCAATTAACAGATGAATACATATATATATGAAAACCTAATCCAACTTCTTGTAGTATTTTTTATGTGATTTCAACCATTTCTTATCTTAAAGTGACATCAGTTAAATAATATTTTTTAATAACAAAATGGCTTTTTCTTGATACTTGATCAAACAATTTCAATCTTAAAGTTGCAGCTGTTAATGAGTAGAGGAAATCATTTACTGGAAAAATCGCTTATTGCCCACGACGGAACGGAGACGGTATATGCGTTTAGGGTAAGAGGGTGTTTGTTTGTGTGTGCCAACGAATGTTGCCACTTATCTCCAGAACGGTTTGACTGATTGCGGTTTTCTGTAAAGAGTTCGTAATTTATCAGCGATTGTTCGTAAATAGGCACAGTAAACATTTACAGCAAAAATATCATATTCCAATATTAACCTCAAAAATATTACCTACATTGATAACGAAGAATTTAGCCATATTGAAAAAGGAACCATTGGAGTAAATTTTCTATTTAAGTATTTCTGTACTAGACTAGCACCAGCCAAAATTTATGAAAGTCGAATATTAAGATTAAAAATATAATCACAGGTACTAAATAAGTAAAAAAACTGATAAATCAAAAAACATTATTGTGACAAAAAATATACATAATAATAACTATACTCATACTCATTAGTGCAGTTATTCTAACACAAATATGACGTCACAGTACTTATTTGGTGGGCCTCGGCTGAGTAAAAACGACATGTTAGATTGGGGTACAGCTTTTCTCTAGACTAATACCTACGTCATTTTTATTACTTCAATGATTACTACAGCTGTCATTCATGTCATTCACTGATTAGTTGTCAATTTTGACAATTGTTTTCTTTTGCTTTATAAAGTATAATAGGTTCTAAATTCATTTTATGATGTAAAACCTTCATGGTGTTGAGTAAGTTTATTTTAGAAACAAATTTATTTCTAAAAAAATCTGTTAAAAACATACGAAGTAATTACAATTTAAACTTTGTTAGTCAGAAGTAACTTAATTAAGAGTGGAGATTTCAAAGGAATTCTTTAAAAAGTCTAAAATAAAAAACCAAATTAAACATTTTGGAAAAACCCAGTTTTTTTAGTTTTATTTTCCTATGATTATGCGTGATCAAACATTTTCAATCTTAGACTGACATCTGATAATGAGTAGCGGAAATAATTGATTGCGAAACCACAAACTTAGAAACAAAACAATTATTATTAATAGATAACTCAAAAGCAGAATAGGCAGCGTATCAAAATGTAACATGCATTTTGAAAAATTGGACTTTAATATTATGCTACAGAATAATTCTGATGTACAGAAGTTGCACTCCTTTGATCTTGAAGAATGCCGTCCCTTTAATGCCATCACGCCTGTATTTCTCGAAGATTTAGGCAGAAGCGTTCAATGTATACCCACAGTTTGCCGGTATAATTAGGTCCCATGTAATAGGGGGAGAGGCCCCCAAATATTACAAGATAACGCGTGCATTCTAAGTAGTACTTTACGCCACACACACGCTACAGCTTTATTATTTTCTACCTATTCAGAATTAACCTACAAGGCTCCAACGTCAAGGTTGTAAGCAAGTTAAAATAAAATACATATCTACGAAAAAAAAATTTACAACATTAGAATTTATTATATTCATGTACATAATATATGTTTAACTTTAATGTAGTGCTGTATGTTTTTCTTACCATTTCTAAAACACGAAAACCTATTATTAAACTTTAGTCCTGCAAAAAAACTTAATCGATCAAATAATAATTACATTAGAGATCATAGAAGACAAATAAATACACATTCTGACTTTCGTTCAAGGCTAAACTTTGTGTACAGTACCCCCGAAATAACATTGCGCATCTGTAGCTGTTGCGAACAGCCGCGCAGGTCAAATAAATCGTGTTCTTATGCAAAAATATCGAAATCAGTAAGGACAATAATCACGAATGAAATAATCTTTACACCGAGTTTTTATATTAAAATTTACCACGGCAAAACCACTTGCGGATAACTTCAGACGCGCACTGTTAACTGACGCTACTGTAATACGTGTCCTAGCAAGCGTGGAACGACCCCGAATCTGACTGATTTTCAAATTCAAGTAGGTACGGGCGGCGCGCGTCGGCGCGATCGCGCTCCGTAGATTCACATAACGGTACCTACGTATAGTAAAGCGAGCGACAGGAGCCTGTTATACGTCTTGGAATATTCAAATGATTACTTGAAAACTAATTGGCAGGCAAGAAATACTATTTAACATAGTTATATAAACCTTTAAGGCAAACCAGCCTATAAGCTTCGGATTATAAGTAGTATTACAAAACAACATAAAATAAAATACAATACAAAAAGCATTTGCCAATTTTTTCGAGATCCGGGCACGTTAGTAGCAATATTCCAAATGTTCCTAAAATAACCTGGAACGGCACATTATTAGTTGGTAAAGTTGATTATATCTTATGTATGTTAGGGTTATCTTATGCAATCTAGCTTACCCTACAAGCTTTCCATTTTTGCCTTCAATATGAGGGCGACATAACGTCACAGATATTTAATACTTTTTATACTCGTTTGTCCTGAAAGCTGAAAACTACAAAGTCTAGAAAGCTGAAATGTGGAACATATTTTTATTTTACCTATACCTAACTAAGAAAGGATTTTTGAAAAATGAAATGAAAGGGGGTAATTCTTTGTTCTTTAATGTTAGAAATATGATAATTATAATTGCAGCTACTGAGGATAAATAATGAGTTTATTATTCGTTCGTATCGTTATTCAGTATTTTTCGATTTTCACATTTTAAGGAGCCCGGTGCCTGCCCTCTGTGCTGGATGTTTTTAAGGAAGAATAGGGTTTTTTTTGACGAAATAGTAGCTACGCATCTATGGAATACTAAAGTTCCCGTACGCAGCTTTGCCTGCGTAGGTAATTTTCGTATCTAAAACATACTTTACTGTGCCCACTGTACCTACACCGTGGAGGTTTCATATCATAATATGTGTTGTCTAATCTACAAGGAAGAAAACAATTGTGAAAATATCTACAGCGAATGACAGGTGTACTACGGAATCCAAGAACCTTATATTATCTATGGATTTTGCGCTTAAGAACATTCGTCTGAAGAGTAAAAATATGACCTGTATTTTTTTATTTAAAAGCTTAGCAATGTGAGTCGCACATTACTAGTATTTTTACTACACATATCTATATACTAATAAATCTGTAGAGAGGTCAATTCGGTAAATGAAATATATTTCCAAAATAACTATCAGCGGGTGATTAGTGATCGATACTGACGCCAAAAATGCAATCAGTAAAATTTTTGTCTGTCTGTCTGTCTGTCTGTATGTTCGTTATAGAAACAAAAACCACTCGACGGATTTCAACGAAACTTGGTACAATTGTTCTTCATACTCCTGGGCAGGTTATAGTATACTTTTCATCACGCTACAATCAATAGGAGCAGAGCAGTGAAGGGAAATGTTGGGAAAATGAGTGATTCATGAGAAAGGTTTCAAGCTATAAAACATCACGCTACAACCCTTAGGAACGGGGCAACGCAGGTGAAACCGCGGGCGAAGAACTAGGGAACAAAGTAAATATTCCACGCGGACGAAGTCGCTGGCAAAAGCTAGTCTATAATAAAATTTGGGTATTTCTCTACTAATTGGAAAATGGCTATCTACGCACATTGTAGCAAAATTATATGAAATAATTATATTAGTCAAAACTATTTTTCGTAATACCTACCTACACGACAGCAATGTTTATGGATAAGATTTTTTTTAAATATTAACACATTCATTTATTATAATTTTTCTAATACCTTCAAAAACACTCGCCTGACGTGTCCCAAATTCAGAATTCAAAATAAATGACAAATTATTGGCTATATTTTGCAGTTTCCAAGATTTTCCTATAAGAATTAAAAAGTGTATTACATGCTTCATAATAAGTACATATTTGATTACATTTTTTTCAACTGGAATTAGATTTTGTCCTAACATGATTCAAAAAATGTCCTACGGTTACAAAACAGTTCTCTGGCACGAATTTAAAAATAGTATAGAAATATTTATAAAAATTCACTACATTATAGAGATCGCAATGGGCAAAATCAATACCAATATTATAATGCGGCGGTAGCGTAATGGCTACGGCGTCGGACTGGTGATCATGTGGTTGCCAGTTCAATACTCAATACATTTATTGCACTCCAAAAGTTAAATAGATGTTACAATAATATATAGAAACATGTGTGGGCCTTGTCAGGCACGGCAAGTACTTGTATTTGTGTTTATGTTAATATTAATTTAAATTTGTTTTATGTACATTTATCATTTAAATATTCGTTTATATGGTAGTAACATTTACTTAATAGCATTTGTTTAAGTTTTTTTTATAAATCTTTATCTTCATTTTTTATTCGTGGGGGTAGTTTGTTATATATTTTTATCGACATAACGTGTGGACTAGATGAGTGCATTTTAAGACTAGAACTTGGTAGGTTTAAACGGTTTTTATGCCTTAGCCTCTGGTTTTTATCTTCCCGTTTTGTGTAGAAGCTTTGATGATTTCAAACAAACTTACATATATCTAAAATATACAAACTACGTAGCGTTAGTATTTTGTGTTCTATGAAATGGGGCTTACAGGTATCAGCCTCAGCCATAGCTGAGCCATGCGTAAGCGTAAATGTAGTAAGTGCTGAGTGCGGTTTGAATATTTGTGGATTTTTTCACTTCGCGGAGTTCGAAACCCAACCATTGCACTACCGACGTGAACTCACTCGTAACACAAGCATTTAGCTTATCACGAGGGGTTAAAAAGAACACTAGTAATGTGCGACCCACATTATCGTAAGCTTTAAAAAAAATGCAAAATTAATAATGTCTTTATAATAGTGTTAAAGTAAAGATGAATTAGACAGGGGACTGTTCGAATTTTCCAATCAGTAGAGAAATGCCCAATTAACACTTTATTTTTATTTTATTTTTTAAACGTACTAGCAATGTGGGTCGCACATTACTAGTATTATTGTTAACCCCTGGTGCTAAGCTAAATGCTTGTGTTACGAGTGGGTGGGTTCACGTCGGTAGTGCAATGGGTGGGGTTCGAACCGGCAGCGACCACATGATCGCAAGTCCGATGCCCTAGCCATTAAGCTACCGCCGCTTCAAAAAATCAAATTGTTTGGTCCCTATCGTCGTCGTCGTAAGTCATCGAAGTTGTAGTGGTATTAAAATGAACATAAATATTTTCTGATTATTTAGAGATATACCTATTCGTGATGAATAATAGACCCACTCCCTAAATTTTACCCTGATTTAGAATATTAAAAATACTGGTATCATTGTTGCGGTCCTGTCAAACTAAAATTTTATTGACATTGTTAAACTTTCTTATTTTTTCAGTTTTTTTTTCATAATTTAGTATATATACTATACGATGCGATAAAATATACGATGTTTTGCGTTGTAATAAAAAGTTGAAACATTTGGAATCCGTCTTCAAACATAATTTTTCAAGGATAAGTACTTTATTGGGGTATTTTATACTATGCATTAAAACCTTATAAATTTTCCATAATCTTAGACAATTTAGCAATTAAGTAGATAATAATACTAAAGACTGGATATCAGCACTAACAAATAGTAGGGTGACATAGCTTAATACATTATAAGTTTATAACAGTGATTGCCGCATTCGTCTAGTGGTTAGTCGACTGCTACGCTAGAGGTCCTGGGTTCGATCCCCAGGTCGAGGAAAGTGGTATTAGGTTTTTCTATGAAATTCTCAATAGAAGCTCGGAGTCTGGATTTGTGAACGGTTAATGGCAATACGCTCGCCCCCTATTACATGGGACCTAAAACATACCGGCGAACTGTGTTGTACAGGAATAAAGGTGTGATGGTATGTTATGTTAAGTTTATAACATACCATCACGCCCGCCCAGTATTCCCCGAAGGGTTAGGCAGAGGTGTATTAATGTACGCCCACAGTTCGCCGGAATGTTTTAGGTCGCATGTAACAGGGGGCGAACCTATTATATCATCCACAAATCCAGAATCCGAACTGCTAATGAGAATTTCATAGAAAAACCCAATAGTAAATAACACTACTCGACCTGGGGATCGAACCCTGGACCTCTAGTGTAGCAATAGCACTTGGGACCACTAGACTAATGAGTCAAGTCACAGTCAAACTCGATTTAATACTTTGGGCGACAAACTGTGGTTAGAAGTAACATTTCAAATATTGGTAGAATATGTTAAAATTATCCAAGATAGTTATGTATTGAGAACGGATATTACAGAGATCTGAGAATCACATTTGATTTTTTTTTTAGCTTCGCATCATAAATAAAATAATGATATGTTTTAAGGTTTTCGGAGTTTCACATTTCAAGAGGGGGGGGGGAGGCAATTTGACTTGATATATAAATAAATAATGAAGAGTTACAGGCTTTTTGGATCTTCATATTTTAAGGGAAAGTTTGGAAGCAGGATGTGAGCGTAGGATAAAAGTTGTACCGGGATCACCCACATTGTAAGGGTTGAAAGTTTGTAGGTTTGTTTACAATAGTAACTTCATAAAAATTGTATTCTATACATATAATAAGTCTGTAAAAAAGTCGTGTCTGTAATTGCAAGATAATTGGGAAAAAAAGGTGAAATCAACTAATTAGGCGATACTGAAGGCGAATTTATAGTTATTGGAAAAAATGTCTGCGTCTATGTATGTATTTTTGTATGTTCGTTTATAACTCAAGATCTACTTTACGAATTTCTATGAAATGTGGTGTAGGTGTACATAGATTATAAATTTGGTCAACTTTAAGGGTACTTTTTATCCGATTACAACTGCTAAAAAAAGAGGGGTACTGTTTCTTTCCATACTTTTCATGGAATATCCTTAATTATTTAGAGAAATTGGAAAGGAATTAATATTAAAATCGGTTCAGTTTATCAAAAGTTATTACAATAACTTATTCCGTATTCCATATCTAATTGCTTATTCCATATCTGTACGTTGAAGTTGAAGTTAACTTCAAAAATAACCATTGAAGTAAATTTCATGATTAAGTATGTAATAGACTTGCAGAGGTTAAAAGTATAACAAAATACAATATATTAAAAAAAACACGTACAGATATGGAATAAGCAATTAGATTAATGTAAAGAAGAAAACAAAGGGTTGAATTTTTTCTCTATCAACTAATAGGATGTCACTCTTACCTCATTGAATATTTGATATGACATTACAGCTGTCATTTACTAATCTGTCGATAAAGAAAGATTGTAGACAATCTCATTTTATAACGTGAAACCTCCACGGTGTAGACACTATAGTTAGAAACGAAATAGGTTCTATAAATTCTATCCTTATATTAAACTTCGAAAGAAATACTCAGAAAGTAGTACTCCTGGATACGCCCGCATCGTTAGGAAGTATCATTCTCTGAAGCCCTGACCACCGGTAGCTTGGACCCTGCTTCCGATACCCGTGGGCTATGTATCCGGTATATTTTTAAATACTTTTATTTTCCTTTTTATGGAAAAATATAAATAAATATGTACAAAAATAAATAAAATAAATAATACTTATAGGTATAGCAATTAGGAATGGAACCTATTAAATAAAGTGGTGCTACTGGTGCTAAGTGGTGTTTCTGACACTTACGCGAATATAAGACATTGGAATGAAATCACTTTTTTCGGATTTTATCGCGTTGTATAGTAGTAGTAAGAAGTAGAAGTTTTATTTCAACCTAACTTAGTTATTGAAAAAAAATTATTTTTGCAACGCATAATGAAGTATTCTGATACCGAAATAGTTATATTTTTATCTCTTTATGCATTTATAAGTTCGAGCTTCACGCTTATTGGTATTGGCCAGTATTTGCGTACAATACAACATTGTTGTTTTCCAATCATACGAGTATCTATCTATGTAATTATGTCAAAGGTCGAGTTAACATAATATAATATTGAAATAAAACTATTTTTTACGGATTTTATCACGTTGTATTATTATTATTTAATTCCCGACGTTTCGGATCCTTTACAGAATCCATGGTCACGGGCAGACTAAGTTGTTGGACGTCTTACTATTCTCTACTCTGTTGCAATTACTAACAGCTACCTTACATTTTTGTTATTTATTGGCGATCCGATTCACGCAGAACGAGCTCACCGTATCCATCGGACATTGAAATAAAAAATAGTTTTATTTCAGAAACCAGTATAATATAATATTTCAATTATCCCGCTATTAGGGGACCAAATAAAGGATATAGTTCTACTTAGTCGTATCCCTGTACGACTAAGTAGGCCTAACATAAATACGTAGTGATGATGAACGAAAATAATTGTCAGTCTGTTATCTTTTCACGCCTAAACCGCTGAACCAATTTTGATGAATCTTAATAGAGAGATAAATTGGACCTTGGAGAACGACATTCATAGGCTACCTTTGGTTTTAAAAAGTCTTTCGCCTTGCAAGTGAACTCGCGAGCAACAGCTATACCTAATAATGTAAATGGGTAACTAACTCTCTGATTATTTGTTTTCTGTCACCTTTTAATGCCTAAACCATTGAACGGATTTAGATAAGAGGAAGGCCTCAGGATGCAATCTATCTCCTTGTCCTATGTACTTACATAGACCTAGACTTTTTGTCTCAATAAGTCGTTTTGGGATGCGAGTGAAACGGGCTGCAGGTAATATTTAATAAAATAGGTACTTATCATCACTATAGGCCGCGAGAGAGAAACCGCGCGACACATGTTGTTAGTACTACAATTAACTCGCACATAAATAAAAATCAACTATAACTCACAATTATGCTAAGGAAACAAACAAAAAGTTTAGTATTTATATATACTTAATGATATTAACTGCCCAAAATGTGTTACAACTATATGATGGAAAATAGAATACTTAGTCGTAATAGAGGTTATTTTTATAGTGCAACTACCTATATAAGCTTCACATGTAGTTATTTGTACTTACAGATAATTTAATACTATTCAATATATCGATGGTCGCAATGAGTAAATAAGTTTACCAATAAACAAGTTATACTTAAATAAAACACTTCTAGGTACCGTTTTCGCACACCTTTGAAAATATATCGAAATTATACGCCGTTGAAGAGAATGTGCATGCAAAATATATAAATTTCTGTATACTCTGCCATCGGAAGTGACCGTCACCAAGAGTTTCCTGGAAATTAAATATTCGTATTAAATTCACAGAATGTACTCGATAGAATTGTGAATTGCTTTTGGGAGCACTCAATATGACGAGATTACGCATTATCAATCATAACACAGGTCTAAAAGAAATTGGTGCCGAGATATGGCTAAGTAGTGGATTTTTTTTTATTTTGAATGTACACAAAAACATTTTTTTTCCTACAAGTCGGAAAATGTCTATGAATACAAAGCTGGGATACCCTAAATTGTTTATAAAATATGCTATGAATATATAAGACTGTGTACAAATGGTCAAAGAAGTATCGTATCGGTTTCGTCGTGCCAATGAAATGGAAAGAGCCAAAAAATTATCCAGACTTAAATTCAGCTAGAAGACCCTTCCCACATTCAAAGGAAGTACCTGTTCCAACATATTGTTTTATTCTGGAACCATAATCTTAAGTCATTTTAATGTAGGGAGTAGCGACAGTGATTTTGAAGAAATACCTTCTGCAGAGCCAAAACTGTTATACCCAAATAGGATTGAATGATTAAAATTGATAAGGAATCTTGAACTACCTAAAGAATTTAGAGGTTTTCACTTCTAGATTAAACAAAATATTTGAAGTTACTCGAAATTTTCTCGGAAATCACAAGCTCGCAAGTCAAGTAACTACTCTGATATTATGAATGACATGCCAGAGAACTTTAGAAACTTAGTATGTATGTAATACGTCTATCAAAGTGTGTACCTTCGCAGTCATCTTGATCCCAAACAACCTTGGATCTTATAGCTAAGAACAAAGGGAGCGATTTCACCAGGACATAAAAACTATGGATGAGGTACAAAGACCGATGGTATCGGCATATGATGGCTGACTGTTGCCGGGGAGATTCAGTGTGATAGTCCCACTACACCTCATTCACGAAAGTCGCGAAAAATATACCTTTTATTTACAAGACAATATCTAGAAAATTATCAAAATTAACTTAGCTTCTCGGCACCAAAACTAGTGTTGACCTATGTAATATATAATTGCAATTGCCACCTAGAAGTAGCGGCTGCCACCGAACATTGGAGCGATTTGAAAGTTGGGTTATCCTATTACGACTTTTACTGTGAATAGGTTACAAAGCCGCGGTCGAGCAGAATTTTTTTCACGCATCTAACGCGGCCAGGAGAGAACAACATACAAATGCTTTTTTAAATTTTTGCAACTTTTTTAAATTTTTTACACATATTATTTTTAATATTCACCGTACATACTTACTTTTCTAGTACCTAGTAATGACATACTAGAGGAGCCTAATTCAATCAAAGCAGCTGATCGCGGCATTTTTGCAGATTCTGATTTCACACTTGAACTTTGGAAATTTAACACCTAGGTATACTGAAATTATAAAATAAACTTATTAATTGTAATAAAATATATACTTTGTTTTGATTTAGATATTAATAGGTATATTTTCTTGTATTTCGCATGAAGTTTCACAATATATTTTTCATGATGTTCAACATAAGGTATGTTGATAAACAGATATTTGATACTGAACGATTTTATAAATTGCATATGAATAAGTTAGTTAATAACTTTTGAGTATAAACTGATTAAGGGATTATTCGATCTCTTTCCCTAGAAGAGTACCCAGGTAAAGAATTACACAGTAACTAGTTCACATACTAAAAGAACACTTACTTATAACACTGTTCTAAGTTTTTGCCTACGACTAAAAGTGCACATAATAAGAGTGGATAACTTAAAAAATCAATATCTTTGCTCAATAATATTCTTATATAGAATATTCTATGTACTTGCTGCAATATTTTTATTATTTGAATAAATATAAAAATATTTATTGCGTACAGCTGTATGCCATGTGTCTGTCAAAACCATGTCATAAGAATTTGACAATTTGACAGCTATTGTGATTGGATTATCTCTATGGCATCTGAACTCTGGGTTTAGAGACAAACTTATTTATTTATTCCTTCATTATACGAGGTATACTTGAGCTGTACTCATAATTATAAATAAATCTATTCACATAAAACAAAGTCGGGTTAGTTACACCATTAACGATATAAGTCAAGTACGGCTGGTCCGATTTTTATGATCTTTGATTTGTTGGACTTGTCTCCAATCCAATACTAGAATAAAACATCGTCATCGTCAAACATTTAAGTGGGCGCCTGGACGGTTTACATTCACAATTTGAGCCGGTAGGCGGCACCGCAAACGGTTCTACGATTTTTTTTTATTTACGTGGCAAGACTACGTTTGCCGATGGGCCTGCTAGTATGTATATAAAAAACCAACTGAAAACTGTCACATATATGTGTACTAATTTAGTCTCGTCGGCCATTTTGTTTTTATTTTATTAATGAATAGCCTTTGACACTCTTTCTATAAAGACGAATCAATCGACACCTCATTTAGCAAAATCTGATGAGTAGTGTTTGAGCTAGAATCAAACATCCATAGGTAATAGACACATACATACATACTAACTACACAATAATCAAATAGTCTAACAATAGTCAACCGAGTTTTGCTCAATTATTTGATTACTTACTACTGAATTTTTCTACGTTTCACAATTCAGAATTAGTCTATTCTTTAGAAATGCAGGGCCGTTAATGTAAAATAAAAGAAAAATAAATAGTCAAAATTAGGCATCATTGTTATTCTACTAACTGTGCGAAGTACAGTATTATGCTTCAGCTATAGATAGCACCAACGTCACTACAGACTAGGAAGAGAAATCGACGTCACAAGCAGTAGCCTCGGTAGCTTAGTTGGCTCAAGGTCCGGTGTACTCAACCGGAGGGACGCTAGACGCTAGTTTATTTAAACTGAAAATGGAGGTTGTAGTTGTTCATCATAAATAACTAGGAGAGGGGGGGGGGGCAAAATTATAACATCACTTTGCTAAATAGAATGTAAAAACACATTCACAAGAAAAGAAGCTTGGCTGGTATTCCAAAACAATAGTACAGTGACAAGAGACAATTCTTAAGATTGTCAACTTGCAATAATGTTATGTACCTACTTACACTTTATTTCCACAGGAGTAAGAAATTACAGAGCATCACTTTCTATGATTCATGCATGCATTTCTTACTTAAATTATTTATGATAATTATATACTTTAAGCATAAATGAATATTAATTTCGCGATTTAAAAAAGCAATGGACTGATGATAAGTTTATAAAACGATAGGTTATTAAACCGGCGGCACCCGCTAGGTACCTATTTACATACCCAAAAAATCGCTACCGGGTAAAAATTACCACAGTTTTTAAATGTAATCAAGAAAAAATTTAGATAAATATCAAAATTAGATTTAAGCATAAGAATACACTAGCAAAATAATTAAAAATTAATATATTTATAAAATGTGGTCATTGATAAAATTGGTACGCAACATCCCGTTCCAATCCCGTTGGTCCTAATAAGTCTATTTTACACATCTTCTAAATATTCTTCATAACAGATGAAGAATATTTAGAACATGTGTAAAATGCTGCAGTTCTTGGTCCATGGTAGAAATTCATCTGATTCTGAGGGTGCTTCAGCAGATGAATTATCATCTGCTTCCTGTTGTGTATCACTTTAACCTTCACTCCTCTAAATCGTCTACTTTCGACACACTTTCTTCTTCACTGTCTCCTTGTTCAAGGAATTCTGCTATTACACTCTCATTTAGTTCAAAATACATTGTAAATAAGCGCTAAAACAAACCATAAAATAATATATATTATACCAGAACCATCGCTACCGGCTAATTTTCACCCATACTCACTTTATACGTCCGTCGTAACGAAGCGCCCCGCGCGAATTGGCCGTCTCGCGGCGTGCTTATGTCTTGACTATCTAGAATCCAGTGCCGCCCGGGCGTACAGAAGACTCGTGTATAGATACCCTGTGGTATTTTTAGATTATCTAGATTTTGTAATTCCCTAAATGATTAAGAAGCATTATTATATATTATTTTCAGAAAAACATTAAATGAACTGGAGGTGGATCTACAACATTAACTAATTCTGATCATTTCTAGTAATTTTGGACGATTAAATTTGGCCTGACAATTCATAATAATGAAGCAGCTGAAAATTTGGTAATGTTTGTATTCTGTAACTAAGATTTTACAGGAGAAACTATTTAAGAAAACATAATGGAAAAACCAGCCAAGTGCCTATAAGGGAAAATGACTGCTCCTGTTTCATAAAAAAAACTCTTTAACAGTGGGCATTTTTAAAATAAAATTCACTGAATAGGTAAACTATAGTCAAATATGAAATTTCAATATTTAATGATAAAACAGTAAGTGAACATAATTCTGAGAGCTCTCCATTAAGTGCACAAAATTCTAATCAGTGGTGCTCTACTTTACCATCACATCATACCTGTTATGTTGAAAACGAAGATGACGTATAAATTGTGCCGAATAACGAATAAAGTGATGACAAGTCGTTTTCCGACAAATTTGGACTACGATAAAATTTGTAAACACTTTTGTAATATAATTTTCAGTCATATTTAGTATAGTTGAACAAAAATTGTTTCAATCAATAGGAAACAATAAATAACTCAATAGTATAATAAATCGTGGTTGCGTCATCATACCTTTATTTAAAAAAAAAACATTTTTTTAAATATATTCCCACAAGGTTGAAATTTTAATAAAAATGACATCCTCTTTTGAGGATTGTTTGCTATTTGCCAAACATAGTTGTGTAACTGTGTAAATAACCAAGAACCTTATATTACCTATAAGGTTCTGGTCCATAACTTTATTCCACAAGGCTGAAATTTTGAAAAAAGGCTGCTTAACTCCATAGTACGAAACGCAAGGGGTAAGAGCTATATTGTTTTAATATTGCATGACGTTTCTTCTTCACTGTGTGAAAATTCGAATACAATTACAAAAATTAATCTTAATGTGTTTACAAATAATTTTGCCTCCCTGAAAATAAATAAAAAAGGACCAGTATAAAACACTAATTGGAATTCCTTTGCCATTATTCGTAACATTTTCAGTCATATTTAAAAAAAGGTCATACTTCTATATAAATAAAAATGAATGTTTGTTTGTTTGTCCTCTATGTCCAAACCATTCATCCAATTGCGATAAAACTTTGGTGAGTTGTTATGTGCATGATAGGAAAGGTTTATGACGCAAAAAAGAGCATGCGTGCCATGAGACAGCTAGTCATTTAAAAACCAAAAATATGAATGAACCATTTAATAAGATTCATCAAATTTACGACCGTGTACGTTCGAATTACATTATTATTTTCTACGCGCCCAATATATTGTGAATATATGGAGTAATATCAATCTTAAATTGCTTACCACGTTAACATCAGAGAATAATGGGTGGATTGTTGATGATAAGAATATACAACTGGTATGAGGGTTAACACTGAGCCGTTATCTGTTTAGGATAATCATTAACAATCTGATCAGTCTAATGAATGACATAGAATTGGGTAAATAATTTTGTTTTAATTTCATTTCATTTTATTAAAGAGATATATTTATTTTCCAGAAAACGATGAAACAATTAATAATTTATCACTTTGATTCCGAAGTTGATGACTAATAAGTTACGATAATAATGTATAAAAACTTATGAAGACTAATAAATTTCAATCATGAATATTTATTAAGATAAATAAAAATATATACTTTACGTATAACACTGTTCATCTTTAATTTCAGTAATCGTTAATTTTTTTTTTATTTTCACATTTACATAATTATATCATATCCTTTCTAACATTGGAACTCGTTCAAGTCTATTGCGCTCGCACTCCCATCGAGCATCATGACTATTATTCTTGTGTGATTATTATAAAAAAATACTTACACCAAAATGTAACGTTATTAAAGTTATTCGAAAGAAAAATGTAATCACGTATAATTACAAAATAAATAATTAATATAAACAGTGTCTGAAGTGCGACATCTTGGGATCCAATTTGACAGTAAGCATAACATTGACTCAGATATTACTGCCATCACCAACAAGGCATTTTGCATTTTAGATTTCGTTCTAATAAAGAGTAGAGGTTTTAAAAATTATTCTACTCTAATTCTCCGTTATAAAAAACTGGTTATATTAGATCTATTCTTGAACATGCTTCTGAGTTCTGCAGCTTAGAATCCCAATATAAGGTTTACATTATACAAATGCAAAAATTGCAAAATATTAGCATAGCATATTAATTAGCGATTTAATGTTTTTTTAATGGTATGTTTGCCGATGACGAATATTCAGCCAATAACAAGTAAAATGGAGAAACTTATGAAGATCTAAACATCAATTTAGACAAGATTTAAAAGCAGAATTTAAAGAAAGTGAAAATTAAGTCTTTAGATATTAGTGCTTAGCGTGAATAGATTTATTTAAGCACCATACTGAATTAATAGAAATTGCGAATACGCAATTAAGCGTATTTTTTATTATGGGCATGCTACAGAGCTACTGGAGATGTGGCCAGACGTCATCGAAGCAAGATACAGGATCACTACCAAGAGATCAGACTGCTTTCAACACATTAACAAAACCAGCGAGTACACTGCCTCAGAAGTGGTGCGGACATGTTGATATATGTTATACCTAATTGAAAATACGACAGAATATTTTAGAATTGTTAGAATATTTTACACAGCCGTTTTTGATCAAACATATTGATCGGTACCCTATAGAGAGCATATTGATAATTATAAAGATGATTGCCCAATATCCAGCACCCACAACAGTAGGAGTAATCTCCTATATATATATATATATATATATATATATATATACTAGCTTTTTGCCCACGACTTCGTCCGCGTGGAATAGTTACTTTGTCCCATATGAACTTTCATTCCTTATTTCACCCCTACATAGGTCAAAATTTATCAAAATCCTTTCTTAGGGGATGCCTACGTCATAGTAGCTATATGCATGCAAAGTCTCAGCCCGATCGGTTTAAAATTGACAGTTTCATACAAACTTTTATCCCCTATTTTATCCCCTTGGGGGTAGAATTTATCAAAATCCTTTCTTAGCGGATGCCTACGTCATAACATCTACCTGCATGCCAAATTTCAGCCCGATCCCTCCAGTGTTTTGGGCTGTGCGTTGATAGATCCCTAGGTCAGTCAGTCAGTCAGTCCTTGAGTTGACCTTTGAGTTTTATATATATTTAGATATAAACTGCCATCAGGGAAGAATGGGGTCGAACTTCTCTGAAGACCAGAAAAACCCTAAGAAGGCTACTGAAATAGCGAATACAGGTCAACATTTTAGCAAGAGGAGGAAATATCTAGTATAAAATTAAATAAAAATGTATTAATAACGTTAAGCATTTCAAAAAGTTCATTATCGTTAAGCATTTCAAGTGTTCAAAATTTATCCAAAAATTGAGTAGTAAATCGAGATTTTTGTTAATCAAAATATTAATGTTCTTATCATTTTAATGCTTTAACTGTGCTTAAGCTGGTGTTGATAAATAATGTTTAATTAAACACGTCAGTTCTCAGACAATTTGTTTTGTTTCGCTTGACAAAAAGTAAGATGTCTGGTAAAATTGCGGGTGGGCCGATTTTTTGCCGGACCAGTGTTATATCAAACGTTTGATCTGGTTATGTCTTGGTCCAGGTCTATTGTTAGCTTATACCCAATTATGTTGTATGGTAATCTGTGGAAACTGTATTTAGATGTTGTTACTATATTTCTTATATTTATATCTACTTTTACACTTATTGTATCTGTTTGTATTTATCACTCGCCACCTGCATGTATGTATGAGAAGATGTATGAATGTGGAAGAAGCAAAAGAAGTAGGTATGCAAGAATCGTAGCAAGTGGCAGTCTAGTTTCTGCCTACCCCTGTGAGAGAAAGGCGGTATGTATGTATGTATGTATCCGTTTGTTTCTCAAATGAATTAAAATAAATATACTTCTGGCAGACACCTGTAACCGCCGAAATACGCTGGCTGGCACAAACAGCAAAGCATGATTTACAGCAGATAATGAACCACTTTTTGAATAGAAAAAGTATTTTTATCTATAAAAGCACATCATGAAAATATTATATAACTTCAATTCAATTCAATTTCAATTCAAATTCAATTCAATTCAATTCAAATCAATTTATAAATCCTAATAATTTTTCATGCATATTTCAAATAGGTTTATGGTTTCTATCATGAACTATCTGCAGTTACTGAAGAAACAGGTTCAGTACCTACCTTTATAAAAACACAATGTAATTCTCCTTTATTAATTATATTAGTCTTCATGAACGAATATTTTCTTGGTACATAGACATTGGTATAATGGACGACACATAACTATATTGAGATGTCCATGTTGACCGGGGTTCGGTTCACCTGATCCATGTAAGAGTAGGGCATCAGCGGTACGATCCTAACAATCTTGATTACTATAGACAACTTACTATAGACAACGGTAACAAATGTGTTACTGTCTTTCTAGATTTAAAAAAAGCGTTTGACACCGTCTCTGTTCCAACCCTGGTGTGTAAATTAGAAAAATACGGAATAAGAGGTACCCCACTCTCTCTTATAGAAAATTATCTCTGTAATAGGAGGCCGAGCGTTAGGATTGGAAAGTACACCAGTGACTACTCGGATGTAACTTACGGCGTGCCGCAAGGAAGCGTATTGGGCCCAACTTTGTTTTTAGTTTATATTAACGATCTCTGCAACTTATATATCAAAAACGCTAAAATTTTCTCTTATGCCGATGATACGGCTATAGTTTTTTCTGGTATCTCTTGGCAAGATGTTGAGTACACAGCTGAAATAGGCATGGCTAAGATAGCTAAATGGCTAAAAATGAATTTACTTACCTTGAATACAGGAAAGACTAATTTCGTGTGTTTCAGTGTTAGCGCACGAACTGAACCGACGGATGATTTTAAAATTAAAATATATGACTGCGAGGACTTCAAAAATAATGATTGTAATTGTCCAAAAATAAATAAAGTAAGACAAACTAAATACTTAGGGATAATAGTAGACCAGAGATTATCCTGGTACCCCCAAGTTGAACAAGTTGCTAGCAGAGTTAGAAAACTGTGTTGGATATTTAGTGCACTGAGACATATTGTGCCTAAAAATATAATTAGTAATAATAACACCTCTAGGAATCTTCTCAATGAGATATACGTCGCTTTGGCTCAGTCTGTCTTAGTGTACTGTATTCCTAACTGGGGAGGGTCAGCTAAAACTAAATTCATAGTAGTAGAGCGTGCACAACGTGCCCTCATAAAAACTATGTATTTTAAGAAAATGAGATACGCCACAGATAGTCTTTATAAATTAAGCGAATGACTCTCAGTAAGAAAACTATACATTATTCAGACTATATTAAAAAAACACAAGACCCTACCGTACGATGCATCTAAATTAGCAAAACGAAGAAAGCATGACATTGCAGAAGTCCCCCAAAGAAAAACATTGGTTGCCTCCATGCAATTTAATACACGGTCTGCTCGATTATATAATAGGATCAATAAAGAAATATGTATATATAATAAACAATATTATGAATGCAAAAAAAATATACTGAAATGGATCAAACCTCTTACTTATGAGGAAACGGAAGAACTCCTGAAACCAACCACATAACCTAAACTCACACACACACACACACACACACACACACACACACACACACACACACACACACACACACACACACACACACACACACACACACACACACACACACACGCACAAACTGTAGTTATGTCAATCTTGTCTGTATTATACTGTCTACTTACCGATGTCTAAGTTATTAATATCTAACTTTCTATATTTATTTTGTTATGGAAGAGCGGAGTCTTCTAATACAGGCATTGTTTGCTTAAAAGAAGGCTCCAATCACAAACTAAATGTTGTAAACTTGTTAAAGAAAATAAACAATTTGAATTTGAATTTGAATTTGATAAAGATGATTTGCAGGTCGACAATATCAAGTAATATCGTAGTCATTCAACGTAGCAAATATAGTCCGTGTGAGCGAGATTCGTGTGGTAATATGTAACTGTCCGCTTTATATTCTTTATTACTTTATATTTCTATTACTGTCATGTATCACATATGTCAATTCAATCTAATACGAATTTTAGCGAATAAAGCCATGTTCATTCTTCAGGTGGTTTAAATTCAAATTCAGGTGGTCTACAATTTATTCGCTAATATGGAAAAATATCTACGACCTGAAAGGTTTGAGGCTGATCCATCATCTAGTTCCGACCAATCGTCTTTATGGATTCTTTGGAAGAAAACTTTCGAGAATTTCATACAAGCCATACATACCGCAGAAGCATACTGTTTTCAGAAAAATAGATCTGCGCAGCGCTTATCATCAAATCCCTATCCTAGAACACGAGAAACCCTATACGGCATTTGAAGCATGCGGCAATCTATACCAATTCCGTCGAATTCCATTCGGCGTCACTAATGGCGTGGCAGCTTTTCAACGGGCAATCAACAGCATTATAGAAAAAGAACACCTACATGGCGTTTATGCTTATTTAGATGATATCACCGTATGTGGACATGATCAAGCCGATCACGATGAAAAGTTAAAATCTTTCCAGGAGATTGCAAAGCGTTACAATCTCACATTAAACTTACAAAAGAGTGAATTTTCAAAAACAGAAATCATTCTGTTAGGCCCTTCGTCTTCGCCCTCTTTTAGAAATGCCAGTACCTGTAGACCTTGCATCACTTCGAAGAACTATGGGAGTGTTTGCACATTATTCAAAATGGATCCCTAAATTCTCGGATAAAATAAAGTTTCTTGCAAAATCAGAAAAACTCCCCCTGTCACCTGAAGCTGTTCAAGCATTTCATTCATTGAAAATAGAAATTGCTAAATCGGCAATAAATATAATCAATCCTAAAATTCAGCTCACTGTTGAGACCGACGCCTCAGATCATGCTATAGCCGCTACTCTCAATCAAGAAGGAAGACCAATTGCATTCTTCTCCAGAACTCTGAATGTTCACGAGCATAATCACTCCGCGATAGAAAAGGAGGCTGCAGCTATCGTGGAAAGTATTCGGAAATGGAGACAATTCTTGATCGGCAGAACATTCCGTCTGATTACTGATCAAAAGTCAGTCTCATTTATGTTTGATCAAAAGCACAGTTCCAAAATCAAGAACGATAAAATTCAGCGATGGCGCTCGGAACTGTCAAACTATGATTTCGAGATTACGTACCGGCCCGGGAAAGAGAATGTAGTTGCGGATGCCCTTTCACGAGTGTATATAACGGCGTAGACGCAATCAATCAGCGACAATCTTCTCGATTTGCATAAGACTTTATGCCACCCCGGAATAACACGCATGATTCACTGGATTAGAACTAAAAATTTGCCATATACTATTGAAGATGTTAGGCGAGTCATAGGATCATGCCCGGTCTGTGCTGAGATTAAGCCTAGATTTTCCAGAACAAAGGGCACTCTAATTAAAGCGACGGCTCCATTCGAAAGAATTTCGATTGACTTTAAAGGTCCCATACCGAGTAATACTGCGAACCGTTATATACTTACTATAGTGGATGAATTTTCAAGATTCCCTTTTGCCTTACCTTGCTCTGACCTTAGTTCAGAAACGGTAAAAAATAAACTTTCAGAATTATTCGCAGTGTTTGGCATGCCTGCCTATGTGCACTCTGATAGAGGAAGCGCTTTCGTTTCTACTGACCTGTGAAACTTTCTACACAGAAACGGCGTAGCTACTAGTTATACTACACCGTACAATCCGCAAGGAAATGGACAAACGGAGAGATACAATGGCATTATCTGGAAAACCATACAACTCTCCTTGAAGTCGTTGAACTTACCTATCGACCGTTGGGAACTAGTCATCGCACAGTCACTTCATTCCATACGTTCATTACTATGCACACCCCACATGAGAGAATGTTCACTCACCCCCGCAGATCTACAAATGGACAGTCTATGCCAACGTGGCTTATCGGAGCAGGAAGAGCACTCATGAGGAGTAATGCAAGGAAAAGCAAATACGATCACATAGTTGAAGAAGTTGAGCTCATCGAAGCCAACCCCCTACATTCTCATGTAAGATTACAGAATGGCCGAGAATTAGTCATCTCCAATAGACACTTAGCGCCCACAGGAGGTAACTGCACTGGTACTGACATTGATGAACCTAACATAGAATCTGACTCTAGTTGGATTTCCGCCGAGTTCTATGATTCTAAAGGTTCAGATAGTCTCACTCGTGCCGACGGTCCTTCTCAGGATAGCCTCCCGAATGATAATGGACCACTTAATGAGTTAAGAGCCCCTAATGTTGAAGCTATTGTCGACCCACCCCGCTGTTCAGGACGATTGCGACAACCACCTGTATATCTTCGAGACTATGACGTCTGTTCTTAACCATTGGAGAATGTGGTAATATGCAACTGGCCGCTTTATATTCTTTATTACTTTATATTTCTATTACTGTCATGTATCACATATGTCAATTCAATCTAATACGAATTTTAGCGAATAAAGCCATGTTCATTCTTCAAGTGGTTTAAATTCTACAATTCGTCAAATTCCATGAAACAGCCAAAGTTCCTGAATTGGGGAATGCGCATCCCGAGTGGGTCTTCTCCGATAGATATAATCTGGGTGTCTTTAAATCACGAGTGAATCGGTTTATTCTAGGCAAGCGCGCTCGCGATATATATACATACGTGTTCGATAGCTCGAGTGTGATTAATTTAATTCATTAAATGATTGGTTCACCAGATGGCCGTAACAATTGTTTTTCTATTGTGGCTACTATGTAATTGTTACTTAACGGTTTAATACGAAATATGCTTTCTATTACGTGGTAACATGGGTAGTCTGACTGAGCCTATCCGAATTAATATAAATTCCTTGATTACCTACGTCCTTTTATTTTCGACATCTTACAAGCTCCGTTTTACAAATAAATCGGTGATACTGGACTCGCCAATTCTTATTATCTAAAATTGTGACTAAGTAATAATTACGCTGTTTATTATATCTACAAGGTTAAGCTATGCTTGCTAAGCGCAATCTATGGATGGGTGACCATTATTAGCACAGCGAGACAACTCTGTGCCTTTATTTAGTGATATTCAGAAACCAAAAAAGTCTGACAACCAGTTTATTCAGATATTGGTATTGATATTGGCAAACCGATGAGCCAAAATTGGCAGGTGCTTCGTGTAAAGTACCGATGTTCAGACGGATCTGACTGAAAGCCATCCCCAATTTATGGCCGGTGGGATGGGATGATGAAACTGTGAATGTGATTGTGTGTGATTCTCGCTTCTTCGGGATTCTATTTATAAATATTTGCTTCACGTGAGCGAAGCCGCGTTCAAAAGCTAGATTAGCTTAATTATAAAATGATTCGAAAATTACATTATTTTACAAGCAGACACCACTTGCAGTATTAATGCAGGATTTTATTATTTATTTTGTGATTTACATCATAATACATATATATACGAGTAAAACAAAGTGTTAGTTACAACATTTATAACTCAAGCTGAATTGACGATTTTTATACTCGTTGATTTGTTGGATTTGTTTCCGCCCAGAATAGCAGAATAATTACTATTAAGGTCCGGCCAAACAAACGCCGTGGCGGTAGTGGGAGCGGTGGCGGCCTGTTGATGAAGTTTCCCCGAACTCGCCCATCCAAACAACCAAGAAGCCAAATAGGGCGTGTCAGGTATTCTGCGGTTGACAAAGCCCCATTCCTAATCCACAACTCTCGAGTTGAACCTCACCCAAACGCTGACACCACTCTCTACCTTGTTACTTTCGGTTTATTCTTACAGAGGAACGATATCGCCAACATTGTCCGTGACTGCGTGAATCGTATCGGTAGAAACCGAGTTTCTTATGAGTTTAGATCCCTTCAAGATGCCAACTCCTTCCTAGAAAGCTCTCTACTTAGTTAAAATGGCTATTTTGTTTTTCCTTCATTTAAAATTACAGAGTTGGGTGTCGTTTTTGGAGTTCCCTCAGATATCACAGAAGAAGTGGCTAAAATATTTTTATGTATTCCTTCAGGCTGCGGGCCTATTCTTAAAGTGCGTCGCATTAATAGTAACTTTGTAAAAGATGGGATTGCAGAATGGAAACCTACCGAAACATGTGTTACAACTTTTGACGGACAAGTTCTTCCCAAAAGAATTTATTGTTGCTACGCGCTTTACCTGTCATTCAATACATTTATCCAACAATTCAGTGGCCCAAATGTTGTAGGTTTGGTCATGTCGAATCGATTTGTAGGTCTCAATCTAAGTTGGTCTAAGTGTGGTCACGATCACCCCGGTGATGGCTGCAATATTCCTGAGAGTGAGGCTTTTTGTTTGCATTACTCTAGAAACCACTTTGAGAATAGCAGGTTTTCTGATAATCTGTCTTCACTTATTTAACTTTTAATAAAAATGTTTACATCTTCCCGAAACTTTCAATCACCCTCCAACGCAGCCGATAAACTTATTATAAACCTCAAAAATGGCGAACCGCATACTCTTCCTTCAATGGAACGTGAGGACTGAGGAGTGTATGCATAAAAAGCACAAACCTCATATTCTTTTTGAATAAATTTAAATGATGCTGATTCCAAGTCTTAGCTTTCGTATCCCACATTTTAACATCCTCCGTTGTGATAGATCTAATGATTATGGTGGTTCAGCTCTGCTTATCAATAACCGTATTCCAACTTTGCCCTTGTCCCTATCTTCATTTGTGGGGGATCTACACATTGCTGCAGGAAGGCTCGAGGTGATTACAGTGCTATCTGTTTATATTGCTCATCCTCACTGCGAACACTTGACTACACTAAAGAACATGTTACAAAACATAAATGGCCCACTACTACTTATGGACGACTTTCACTGCCATCATTTTAGATGGGTATCTAACCGTTTCGATTCCTTTGGGGAGGAACTTGTAAACGACATCTTTACTTTGGGAGTGACGATTATCCTATTATAATTTCTCTGATAAGACTTAAGGTTTCCCCTTCTTCTGCAATACAACTTGTCCAATCCCGATTGGACAACAACTTCTCCAATCGATATTGGACAAGTGACTATATATATATTCTATATGAAAAAAAAAAAGATTATTTCAGACAACTTTTAGACCGTCCATAGGATGAAAAAGAAAGAAATAAAAAGGACACGTCTACCTCACCCTAAATCACTCCCCTAACTAAGGATCTCCATATAGGGGATGAGAACCTGTTTGCTACCGTCTTCAGGATTTCATTGCAGCTACCACGCAACCTGTAAATTAGAGATACGGTTTTTTTACGCATGAAGGCATGAAAGCCGTCAGTATGATAAAGCGCGAACATTCCGGACGCACTAAAGTAGCGAGGCAGCCCCGACATAATCTTGAAGACGTTATTATACTGGATGCGCAGGTTTTCAACAATCTTGGTGTCACAGGTTCACAGAGTCCCAGTGTATATGCTCTGACAATATGCTTTAAACAGAGTTATCTTAACTTTGTCAGAGCTTCTGTAGAATCTGCCGTTTAGAATGGATTGTTGAATCCAGAGAATTACTGCCGAGTTGACAGTTTGCATTTAAAAAAGGCCTACTATATATAGTGTAAGTGTTTTGGTCAGTGATAATTATCTCCCTCCAAAAAGGAATCGGTTGTCGCTGCTTTTCTAGATAATTCGTCCGCTTAAGACAATGTCCATCATCCTATCCTCAGACAAAAACTGTTACAGTTGAATCTTTCGGCCAAGATTGTGCAATGTATTTGTGAACTTCTTATGTCTCGCTTTATGATTCTGAGAATTCAAGATGAAAAATTTATATGAGACAGACGTGGAAAGAACTACCACAAGGTTCAGTACTTAGTCCTATATTATATAACCTATATACAGCAGATATATGTTCTTGTATAAACAATAATTGTCACATTTTACAATATGCTGACGATCTAGCTTTATATGTTTCTAATTTCTCCATTGTGGATGCTGCCACATGATGCTATTTAATCATGGTCTGAGACTATCCACTCCAAAAAGCTCAGCTGGTGTTTTGTTCTCGTAAAAATGTGTTACTCCAAATCTCAGGTGGAAGTCAAGGTCAACATATCCCTATTGTCAATAAAGTTAAATTTTTAGGCGTTTACATTTGATTCTAAATTGACTGGCTTACATCTTGTTAACTGGCTTATTCAAAAATGTGAAAGAACAAAAACTGGCTCATTCAAAAAAAAATCCGGAGTGTTCTGGATTACCGCGCAATAAAACATGTCATGTCTTCTCACCTACCCCTTCCCCAAAATACATCAGGCCTTGATGATTTTTATTCGTGGCAACAACATTAAACTTTAAAGTCTATTCACACTAATCACTAATATCTAAAGACTTAAATATTACTTTTCATATTACTTTGTTTTTATTCTTGTCTAAATTGATGTTTAGACACGTGTCTCCATTCCACTTGTTATTGGCTGAAATGTCGTCAACGGCAAACATGCCATAAAAAAAACCAGGCATGTGTTATGTAGTGTGATTTACGTGTAAATACTGGAGGCAAATTTTTGGATGAACAACTCGATATACAGCCTTGCCTAGTGTGGGGACCACGGAAAGTACAAATGTTTGTAATACATTTATTCAATAAATATTATATTATTTATTCATATTCAAGTGAAAGTTTTATCACATTTAAAAAATTTACTAGATTTTGGGGTGATCGCAGCAATTTGGGTATGACAATCGTGAATTAGATTAATGATGAAACTTCATTAATATGTTTACTTAATTAAATATTTTTTTTACGTGATTGGGATACCTATTACCCTTTTCGGGGCAGACAGGGATTATTTAACATAGTATAAATATAGCCTTTAGGACCTGACTGGCTAAACTAAACTACCTGTAGGTACATGTTATGTTTTTTTACCTCTCAATCACTATGACACTCGCCCTGACCTCTATGAGCCTCTATAATACTCAAGAATGTGTCGGTTTAATATTCTTGAATATTATACCTATGTACTCTATAGAAATCGCAATAAGAGGAATGGTTTCGCAATGCATAGAGGACATGAATGTTTGTTTGCAAGCAAACATACATTTATTCATATACTTTTTTATTTATTTCTTATCGTGTTAGGCTTACCCTTGACCGCCAGTTCGCCTGATGTTAAGCGTTACTGCGATCTACGATGGAGATGGAGTTGGCGAGATGATTTTGACCGCTTTTTGCCGACGTGGTACGAGGAAGCCCAGGATAGAAAATCCTGGACTGAGTTAGAGAAGGCCTTTGCCCAGTCGTGGGACATGGAATAGGTTGTTAAAAAATACATTATATTATATTCCTTTATAGCAACTGTTTGTGTGAGGCGCTGAATGCTGATATAGTATTCCTTAGATAACCAATTCCTCAAGACTGCTGGGTAATCTAATAGTAACTAGGTTTATTCAGGACGATAGCTGGTAGCGTGGTTACCGTACTGAACCTTTAACTAGTGTTTTACATCAAACCAGACCTCCCTGGCTGACTAACTCCTAAAGCCTGCTGGACTATCAAACAGAATCTAGGGTTACTTAGCAACAGAACTAGCCGCGGCTGGCTACCGCGTTCTAAATCTCTAGAGTAAATTATAAACACTTATAAGATGGTGCACCTTAATACGCAGATTGTTACATTCAATGATCATAGATGGCGTTAGTTGTCAGGTAAGTTCTATTAACAGGTACGGGTACACAGTACTCTGCTGGTTTTCCTAAATACATCAAATAACAACAAGAGCGAGTGACATAGTGCTATGTTGTAAACATAGATGGCGTTAGAACTATTATTTTATACTAGCTGCAGCCTTCGGTTTCACTCGCGTCCAAAAACGACGTTCGGAGACAACTTGCTAAATTTTATCAAAATTCTCATTTACAATACGTCGCTGTCGCCCGCTGTTTCACTTGCACTTTTTAAGCCTAATGTAGTCTCTATCAAGATTCATCAAAATTGGTTCAATGGCATAGGCGTGAAAAGATAACAGACACACAGTTATCTTCGTTCATCGTCACTGAGTATTTATGTTATTCCTATTACCTACTACCCAGAAATAAATTCTTTATTATTTGTCTCCTAATAGCTGTATAACACTATTATCTGTATTATGTTAACCCGACCTTCGACATAGTACATAGATATGACTGCCAAACATTTTTTTTCCAGTAAATAGTATTAGAGTAAAGCTCGAACATACCTACAAATATAATGATAAAATATAACTATTTCGGCATCAGAAGACTGAACTAAATATGCGTCCCAATAATTATTTTTCAATAATTGAGTTAAGGTTTTCCTTTCTAATTGCTAGATATTTAAATATTATTTCCTTCATTTACTTTTGTACCTACATATTTCGTTATATTATTTAATATTTTCATTAAAATGAAAAATAAAACCATTAAAAATATAGCAGATACATAGCCACTGGTATTGGGAGCAGGGTCCAATCTACCCAGTCAAAGCTCCAGAGAAAAAAACAACCTAACGATGCGGGCCGTGTCCAGGGAGTACTTCTTTGGAGAGAATTAATAGAAATTATTTCGTTTCTAAATATACTGTTTCTAAACCGTGGAGGTTTCACGTTATAAAATGAGTTTGTCTACGTTTCTTCTAAGGAAGGAAACAACTTTCATGTCATCTCCAAATTAGTAAATGACAGCTGTAATGTAAAATAAACTAATAAATGACGTTTTAATGGCATCGTATTAGTTGTTAGAGAAAAAAATTACACTCTTTGTTAACTTCTTTACTTTACTGATAGCCATTTACTTTATCTTATTCGGTAACGAATGCTATATTTTGTTATATTTTTCTTCTTCTTCTGCTGCTTAATTTGCAATTACAGACACGACTTTTCTACAGACTTATTCTATGTACAGATTGTAAAATATTAGCGGAGTATCCTAAAAGCATTGTTTTCCATAAATATTAAGTCTTTACATGAATCGTTCGACCTAGCCCGCCAAATTAATTTTATTTCGCAAATTGTAGGACTATAACACAAAAAAACTATATTGTGTACAATAAGGTCATTTTTTAACCATAGTAAAATTTCAAGTAGTCGCTAGAGCATAAAATCCCGATACCAATGATACTTATATAGATATTCACTATACTTTGACAATTAAACGTGATAATACCTATTGGAGAAACTATAATATCACGTTTTAAGATAAACGCTGCTGCATACCCACTTTTAACGACGGGTGAGCGTTTTCCCTCATATACCTAAATACGGTGTGTTACGTTTTGTCACGTAGGGTTTGTGCAAATGCACATAAATAAGTTTACGATTTATAAACAAATTTATCTTTAATTAAATACCTTCCCACCCCCATTTTTAGCATAATTATTATCATTTTTATTTCCTTAACGAAAACCGTGCAGTGTATGGTCTTGGCGATGACAATATACCTATCACTGGAACGTCCGATGGCAATTTTTCACTGCTGGCTTGAATCCTGTATTTCTGAAGTATACCTACTAATGTGATAAATATAAATGATTTCGCTAAGGAGTCCCCGGGACAGCGTCTACGACCTGAAATAATATGTAATTACATTGTAGAGGAAAAAGTCCATTGAACCGTAAAACATACGATTTTGTAATCTCGCTACGCTTTCAAGTGACGTACCAACAGTTCTTTTAACCGCCTTGTATATCATCCTTTGTACATAAAAGTTTAAATTAATAACATAATCTTATTGACACCTACCTAAACCAAAGATGTACATGTGTTCTGAAATTTTCAACATTCCATTTCCATCAATAAACCTTTCAGGCTTAAATACATTCGGTTCGTCCCACAATTCTGGATCGTAGCAAATATCACCCATTGACATGAGTATTGTAGTACCTTTAGGTATTAGGTAATCATCTATTGTAACATCCTCTTGCACTGATCTCGGTCCCCCCATAGGAACTACAGTATAATATCTGTATATTTCTTGTATGAAAGCTGAAGTGTAAATGAGCCTGCAAATAAAAAAAACTCGTAAAAATTACCAATTGATAAGTACCTACGTTGTTAGGAAAGTTTTTTTTACTAGTAATCCAAAACAGTGTACTCGTATGCATGAGAAAGTATAGGATAGGATATTCCTACATCTACTATACAGACTTATTCATCTACTACAAAGTGAATTATTTTAATGGCAATCATACTAAATAAAATATAAATGGACCGTAACCGCAACTATAGGTATACATTATTTATTACTTCTTAATTGTCAGTTAGATCCAAAAACTAATAATCAAACTAAAGGCGTTTATAAAAATTAACTAGTCGGCCAGCGTATTGACATGGCTGACCGATAATTTAAACAATGCCACGATTGGTAAGTTTTGCTCAAATATGAAATGCTTTCTCTGATACGGTGATATTGGTGTCGCGAAATTTGAGCGTCCAGTACCAATCAAAGAACTGCCACATCCCACCCAAATGTACACCAACAACGCATCTGATGACGGCACATACCCTATATGTACACCAAAAGATAGCAAACAGGAAGAGCAATCAACGGGTGCGGCTTTCGTTTGCTCCCAGGCAACCATACACCCAGTAGGTACTACCAGAAAATACAAGATGGCCTATTTATAGTGGTAAAACAAAATATTTGTGGGTAGAGAAGATTCCAAGGAGTCATTCATGTAAATGCAACATAATTATGTTCCGCAAAAATTATCAGCGACTTAGAAGATAATTTATATTTTTTTTAATTTTTCTCTATTTAGAATCTGAAAGAAAAAAAGAAAACATTCATTCACTGCTACATAAAACTGTACTTAATATAGGTACTTAAAGTTTATAGTTGACTCTGCGGCAGTGAAAAGGCTACGACTCAGCATAAATCCTTCGCTTAAACAGTGTGTCTAGTGTGTGTAATACATGTTTTTCAAATCGCAACCTGTTATCCATCAATACACCATAATTCCTAGCTTCTGTAACATATTCAACCACATGTCCACTATAGGGAATTTGTATAGTCAGAGCGACAAGGCAGTCTCAATTTATTTCTTTGAACCGAGTATCAGAGATTTTGGACCAGGCAGCAATTTTTTCTAAATCACAATTAATTTATTTATAGCAGAGTTAACGTTAACATCATCTTTGGGATTCAATTATATGTATATTTGGACATCGTCAGCATATATATGGAATTTGGAATGATTTATTTGAGTAATAATACCAGAGGTATATAGGATAAAGAGAAGCGGACCGAGAATAGAACCCTGTGGGACACCCATAATAACGTTTCTCGCTGACAGGATACAAATACCATGACTTTTCTGTTCTTTAACGATTTGTGACCCATTACTTAAATAACTACTAAACCATGCTATTGCAGAGTGGTCAAAGCCATAATATGCTATCTTTGACAAAAGCAGATGTATATTGATGCTATCGAAAGCACGCGAAAAGTCCAATAATACAAGGAGTGTACATAAACCATCATCTTGCGCCATCAGAATATTGTCGATAACGTCCTCCCTAAATCCAGAATGAACTGAAGGTCATTGTTCTCAATAAAATTGTATAATTGTAAATATACAATTTTCTCGAGGATCTTGGACATAAAAGGCACTATGCTAATTGATCACAATTCCTTGAATTGTGTAGGATTTGAGACTTCAGGGATTGTTATTGTACTAAATGAAATCAAATTTGGTACTTATGTAAGTACAACAGACAACTGACTACCAAGTACCAATCATTTTTTTTGGACTGTTCCCAAATTTTAGAATTTTTGATGCACTGCTTTTAATTTTCTAGTCATAAAGCAAAATTTTCAAATAATCTCTAATGAAAATAAATGTTCTACAAGATATTTGCTAATGATCTTGATAACCTTACCTTGAGGATTGAGGATAGTATATATTTTTTTTAAATTTACTATTAATGTGGGTCGCACATATCGTGCTAAGCTAAAATGCTTGTGTTACGAGTGGGTTCACGTCGATAATGCAATGGGTGGGTTTCGAACCGGCTACCACATGATCGCAAGTCCGATGCCTTAGCCATTAGGCTAACGGTATTGGTGTATCATAACTGAATATCTTCGGAATTTAACGTTTTATGAACTAGGAAATAAAAACTAAGTGTCTAATTTTACTTTGAACATAAATTCGACAAAATTTAACTTCAAGTATGGATCATTTGTAATCAGCACCCCAACAAAACGAGAAATTGACACCCGTATCAATTTAAAAAAAAACGTTCGCCATCTTTAATTTCATTTCATTTTCACGACCAAAAGCAAATGCACCAACGATATTCACAGCAATGTTTGGACCTATTTAATAGGGAACCGACTGATTTTGTGCGGTGATTTGTCACGATGGATGAGACGTGGGTCCACCACTGCACGCCAGAAATGAAACAGCAGTCCAAGCAGTGGGTCGAAGCTGGCGCGCGGTGGTTCAACGCCAAAGAAAGTGAAGTCAATAGCATCTACCGGAACGGTCATGGCCAGCGTGTTATGGGGTGTGAAAGGGGATCCTGTTAATTGATTACCTTGAAAAAGGCAGAACAATTATAGGCGAATATTACTCCAACGTTCTTGACCAGATGGATGTAAAAATTCTCCAGAAGAGGCCTGGCTTGAAAAAGAAAATCAGCTTTCACCAGAACAATGCACCTGCACACAAAGGTGCTTTGAGGATGATAAAACTGGGGAATTAGGGGTACGATTTACTCAGCCACCCCCTCTATTCTCCTGATTTGCCACCCTCAGACTTCTATCTGTTCCCAATCTTAAAGAAATTTGTTTCTGGGAAGCGCTTCATGTCCAATGAAGAAGTTGAGATGGTCGTTGAAGAATATTTTCACAGCTTTCCAGACATTCACTTCCGGGAAGGAATTCTGATGTTGGAGATACGCTGAACCAAGTGTGTTGAAGTTAAGGGAGACTATGTAGAAAAATAAAATCATTCTTTAATTGAAAACCAGTCTTTCATTGTTAGGGCGAGAACTTTTCACCTTACCCTCGTATATACGTATAAAACAAAGTCGGGTTTGTGACAACACTTAAAACTCGAGAACGGCGGGACAGATTTTTATAATCTGTTTGTTGGATTTGTCTCCTCCCCTAATAGCAGAATAACTATTAAAACATCTAAAAAAATCCCGAAAAGAACATTATGAAGAAAACTTATTTTCTCATACATTTTGTTTTTGTATCTGGAACGGATTGACATATTTGACAGAAATAAAACACGGACACAAATGAACATGGCGTTGTTTTCCACTGTAAGGTTTTCTGTTTCGTTAATGCCTGTAGATAGCGTTCTATGCATTGTCCGAACTCCTCATAAGCTGCTGGTGTGACTTTGATATCTTTTGTGTATGTTTAAATAGGTCCCTGGATGGTTTTGATTCACAATTTGAGCCAGTAGGTGCCACCACAATTGGGTTCTAGGGTTTTTTATATGGAGGGCAAGACATGGGAAAGGGCATGAAAGATTGAAATGACAGCTGATAAGAATGAAAAGAAGAATAGGACATGCTGCGCCGACCACAGAGAAATTGGGACAAGGGCTGAAAGACGATATAGATACAGGGCAAGATAAAGATAAGAGAGAAACGTTTTCCGGGCCCGCTAGTAACATAATACAAGAATCATCATCATCATCATCATTTCCGCCTATTGCCGTTCACTGCTGAACGTAGGCCTCCCCCAAGGAGCACCCTCTTGCTTTCGCCCACAGGGGTAGGCAGAAACTATAGACCGATTCTTGCATACTTCTTTCTTTCTTTCTATCTAGATAAAATAATTTAAATTAATAGCCAATGAGAATTGGATCAAAAGTTGTGCCATTGTCGCCCTGCGGTGGCCGCAGGGAATGTTTAAAAATCCGTGTCGCTCTCCACCAATGGTGGCGAATTTGCCCAAACAAGAAGTGGGAATAATCGAAAACCTGAAGTATACCTTATTATTTTTTTTAACTTGTGTGTAAACTGCAATACAAGTACAGTAAACTTACTTGTCACTATCATTCCAACTAGGTGTTCTGTCACCTATTACAGTATCAATTTCGTTATAAATTTTTTGTTGTATTTCTTGAGATTTCATCGCTTTGAGAAGAGAAAAACCAAGTACGTTGCTGCTTGTACTTGAGCCCGCAACCAATAAGTCTAAGCATACTACTTTCAATTGCTCCTCTGGAAATCAAATAAATAGGCATATAAAAGAGAACTAACGGAACTAAGGTGACTAGGGAAACCCGAACGAAACGCTTTAAGTCCGCTTTCATCATGCGTACGGCTGAAATGTGGTATGCGCTTCCCGAGTGGGTCTTCCCCGATATATATAATCTGGGTGTCTTTACATCACGTATGAATCGCTTTCATCTAGGCAACGCCCTTCATCGAAGATCGCACTATCGCTTAACATTAGGCGAACTGGCGGTCAAGCGTAAGCCTATCACAAATTAAAAAAAGAGTAGGGATCTCTAAAAAATATGTTACTTGCCAGTAAACGTTGGGTTTTTGTTCGCATAAACCTCTTCCAAGAACAAATAAATAAAATCATTGCCTTCCACTTCTTTATTTTTATGTTTTGCAATAGCCTCCTGAAATAAAATAGTATTTCCTTGCAATTATATGTATTTGTAATAAAAATTTTCTTAATATTTATTATTTACCATAAAAACAACAACAAGCTCACTATTAAACATGTCAGTTCTCCCGTCCTTTTGACCTCTGAGAAACAGATGCTATTGAGGTGGAATCAATAATACAACAGCTATGTAGTAACTATGCTACGGTCTGGGGTAAAATATTATCTAGTATACTAAAACAATATCGAAATTCAATTATTCCCTTTATAACGCATATTTTTTTATCTGGCTATACAAACCGGAGTATTCCCCCATTCTTTTAAGAAAGCTTTAGTCCACCCAGTTCACAAGGGAGGACGAGGAGGCTGTAAATAACTACAGGCCAATTTCAGTGTTACCAGCGCTATCAAAAGTGTTAGAGAAAATATTAAACGCAAGACTTAATAAATATGTATACAAAAATAACTTAATTGCCAGTAACCCATACGGTTTTCGAAATGGAGTTTCTACTGAAGATGCTGTTATATCTAATTCAATTCATTATAAATAAACTTGACAATAAAAATAAATGGCTCGGCATTTTCTTGGATATGGCAAAAGCCTTTGACACAGTCTCTGTTTCCATCCTTTTAACCAAACTGATGCCCATATTCTCCATCAGGGGTACATCTTTACAACTGTTCAAAGATTATTTAAGTAACAAGTTAAAATTTATTCCAACCTAAGTGAGGAGACATTGGTTACTTACGGAGTGCCCCATGGGAGCGTTTTAGGCCCAACATTATTCAAAATATATATTAATGACCTTTGCAGAATGTCCATGCTTAACGCAAAAATATGCCTCCCTATTATTTCCCTATTTTTGGTTTTTGACGTCCAGTTGTCTCCTTGTATCTTTTTAATCTTGTCAAACCCCCTATCAGAAGGCCTATACTGTTTTTTTCTTTTCGAGCCAGACCAGTGCGTTACTAAATTGGACTAGCTATCTGTATTCATACTGCGACATGGCCAGACCATTTACATTTTAGTTTTTTCACAGTGGCTTAGTACCAATGACTTAGTATCTTTGTTCGTTTCCGTTTAAGTTTTACCTTAATATACTTAGTATAAGACAGTAAAAGTACCTCAATAATTTTAGCAATTTCTTGATTCAACTTTGTTATTATTGAATATCCACTCAGATCAGGTATAATAAATCTACACCAAGGTATTTGATTTAAGAGACCTCCGGCAACCGTAAACGCTTCTCCTCGCTTTCTAAAAAGATGCATTAAATATTTTAGTTTATCTTCATTTATACGTTCACCTAAAAATAAAACAAAATATGCTATAAATACATACATACTAACATTTTCTTTAAGTTAATCGATAAAAGTAAGAATAATAATAACTTTCTAAAATCGCTACAAAAATGACAGTTTTTGGTAATTCCTACTAATTTCTAGGACAAAGGACCTATGCAATTATAGCAAAGATTGGAGCTGTACCTACTTAAGGCTTGAATAGACTGACAGGCTATTCGAAAGTCACGAACTTTGTGCACAAACATTTTATGAAAATCCGATAAGTGGTTTTCCTATATCACTATTTCGGGATTTCCAGGAGAATTCAGTATAATTTCGGGTTACTATTAGCGGATCTTCGCGATGGGCCTCGCCGGTGAAGACCGTAGATCAGACAGCATCAAGCTCAATTATTAGGGCCTTACATATGAAATTAGCGTTTTGTCGTACTGACCACTTTGATCTGAAATATCTCCTACTTGGTTAAGAATTTCAAATTCAAATTTATAAATTCATTTAGCTGGTTCATTTGAGTTTTGAAATCAGTCATTCATTTGTTTTTCTTTGGCGTCGCTTTATTACCGCTCAATGGAAAACATGAAATATCGGTATATTTACGAGTACGAGTTCTACCGTGACACCAGTGCTGCAGAAACAGCTCGAAGGATTAATGATGTGTACGGCGCTGGTGTCGCAAAAGAAAGCACGGTACGTTTTTGGTTTCAACGTTTTCGTTCTGGAAATTTCGACCTTTAGAACCAACCCCGTGGACGGCCGGAGACCAAAGTGGAGAATGAAGAATTAAAGGCTATTGTGGAAGCGGATCCATCACAAAGCACTTCAGAGATAGCTGCAGGCTTCGGGGTAAGTGATAAAACTATATTAATCCACTTGAAGCAAATCGGGGAAGTAAAAAATCTTGAACGATGAATTCAAATTCAAACCTCATGAATTGAGTGAATCGAACTTGCAAACACGCGTCGACTGCTGTGTTACTCGGCTCAACCGACAAAATAATGAAGGGATTTTAAATCGAATCATTACTTGTGATGAAAAGTGGATACGAGTACTGTACGATAATCGGAAGCGCTCGTCGCAATGGCTGAACCCTGGAGACCCAGCCAAATCCTGCCCTAAACGAAAATTGACTCAGAAAAAGTTACTTGTTAGTGTTTGGTGGACTAGGGCTGGTGTCGTTCACTACAGCTTTCTAAAATCTGGCCAAACGATTACGGCAGATATCTATTGTCAGCAACTGCAAACCATGAAGATAGAACTAGCTGCTAAACAACCGAGATTGGTCAATCGCCACTGCTGCTTCACGACAACGCAAGACCACACACTGCACAAAAAACAACCACTAAGTTAGATGAGCTACAATTGGAATACCAACCGTACCTTGCTCCAACAGATCACCATTTTTTCCGGAATTTAGATAACTTCTTACAAGGAAAAAAATTCAACTCCGATGCGGCAGTCCAAACCGCCTTCAAAGAGTTTATTGGTTCTCGCCCCCATGATATTTTTTAGTAAAGGGATCAATGAACTACCTATGAGATGGCAAAAGTACATAGATAACAACGGTGCATACTTTGATTAAATAAATATATTTTACAAAAAATTATTGACTTTATATTCCTCCCGTACAAAACGCCAATTTCATATGTAAGGACCTAATATTATGAGTCTTGTGCCGAGAATCAACGCTGCATTTTGTGATATAGTTCAACATTACTGAACAGCACCTTTACGGATATGAAACGCACTACCATATATTATTTAGATAGTACATATAATCACTGTAAAGAGCTCGTAATGTTTTTTAGTTATAATTATTGTGATTGTAAAGATTAGTTTTTCTTTCTTACCCTGCCTATGGGTACCTACTGTAACAGTGTAATATAGTATATATCTATAACGATTTAAGGCATTAACATTGTATAATAAAGTACAGTTACATTTTAATCCATTGTTTAAACTTGTAGCATTTCTTGACATAGCCAGCTATTTTATTGTTTCTATTTCAAATTAAACTTACCTGCCACATATTTCCATAGGACATTCATAATAGATTCACTCAATAAATTAACCAAATTTATTGGTTTACTATTATTTTCATGTATGTACATCAACAATCGAGACAGTTCATTTTGTATTTCCTCTTCCATGGCTGTTTTGCCATAGCCGACGTGTTTCAAATTTTTCACTGCAAACTGTCTATGTTCCTTCCATATATCACCGTTAGCAAAAGTTATACCTAAAACATTTAATACAATGTAGCAATTTATAGCACCAACCATATTAGCTCATAATAAAGTATTCCATCTTACCCATATTTTTGTTCCCAAGGCAACGTAATGTTGAGAAAAAGTTGTGCGGTCTAGCATCAAATACCGTGTCATTATATGCTCGACGAACATGCTTCTCACTAAACAAAACTACTAGTAGTTCTGTACTTGTTTTCATACCCAAAACTTTTGTGGAGTATTGTTTAGATAATTCTAAAAATGCTCTCCATTCGGATCCATGTTTTTTGGTCATTCTTTGCAGCGTAAAGCTGCTTCCAATTATTGGATTCCATACTGGACCTGGAATAGTGAATTTTGTATTTATTTAAACGTAAGACTTGGTTTAAGTATCGACCTGCTTTTGTGTGCTCTTGAGACGTGTGGGTATCACGGAATAGGATGTTATTCAAATAAATTTTACTAAATAATATTCTGCATAGGTACTATCAAAGTATGCCAAATATTGTTTTGTCGATTTATATCTAAAAATAGACTAAAAAAACAGCGTTTAAATAAAAAAATCGGACAAGCGCATAAGGTCTAATTCACGTACCGAGGGTTCCGTGCCGTCTTGCTACTATCACCAAAATAATTAAGTATGTAATCATAGTATATTTATATTATATAGTATATTTATTTACATACCATCACATACATACCATCACGCCTGTATTCCCCGAAGGGTTAGGCAGAGGCGTACTTAATGTACACACACAGTTCGCCGGTATGTTTAGGTCCCATGTTATAGGGGGCGAGCCTATAGCCATTCACCGGGCACAAATCCAGACTCCGAGCTGCTACTGAGTATTTCATAGAAAAACTCAATAACACTTTGCTCGACCTGGGGATCGAACCCAGGACCTCTAGTGTAGCAGTCGCGCTTGGGACCACTAGACCAATGAGGCAGTCAATAAAAATATTTATTTATATTATCTTAATTAATAACAGCAGTCATTAATTAAGATCACGCGCATGAAGTCATGTAAATAGGCAACAAAATTTATCGGAGCAAAGTAGAAGTTATATTTTCTTATGCTCATCCTCATACAATTTATTTTAGACTAGCTGACCCGGCAGACTTCGTACTTTTATATTTATTCATTCCTTCTCTGGACTTCTACAAATAATTCAAGACCAAAATTAGCCAAATCGGTCCAGCCGTTCTCGAGTTTTAGCGAGACTAACGAACATCAATTAATTTTTATATATATATAGAAGATATAGTTTGGCAGATGAATTATAAGAATGAATGAATTATATTTATTTAGTTTTATTTTAGTTAGTTTAATAATTTATTTAGGTTACATTGAATAATGTATATATATTCAATTGTTATCTTAATTGTAATCATAACAAAATAATAATAATAAAATAAAAAATTGAAAGAAATGCAATTCTTTTAATATTCATTTATAATTCATCATCATTTATTCATCATTTATAATTTATTTAAACTTTGTAAAAGAAAAAAAAGCGCGGTTAGAACTAATTCAAGAAGACGTCGAGACGTCGAACCAATAGAAGATTTCGAAAACGTTTTCTGGAATGTTGCCTGTACCGCTTCCTATGTATAGCATGATCTGGGGTGTATATATCGTATGCCTTTTTATAACGGGCTTGATAGCAGCACGCATACTTGCCTTAATTCGGATTGACTGTGTCCTTTCTCTAAAAATCAATGTGTTATTTTTATCTCAAATTTTTTGACGCAAAAATATAGGAGACGCTATACCTGCCTCGCAGAAGTCGGTGAATGTATAGTGTAGGCGTTTATGGGTAATGCTGGTTCAAACATTAAACTTACTTCTAGAGAAGAAACGCCTTACTTCTAGAGAAAGTACAGAAAGCATTTCTTAGGTTCTTCTACAAAAAACAGTTTGGCTTCTATCCTTTCCTTTACCCAACAAAATTTTTACTTGGAATGTTGAGATTTAACTCACTCGAAGTTAGGCGTAATTACTACTTGCTCTCTTTTGCCTGCCAGGTCATGCGGGGTAAATCTGATTGTCCTGATATAGCAGGCCAGCTCGTGAGGCTGTTTATCCCACCTGTACTCAAGATCCAACTAAGGCCTCGTACACATCTTTTATTGGCTGAGCGTCCTGCACGTACAGTGGCACATGCTAACTCCCCGCTTGTGCGTGCTGTCACTCTGTTAAATGCGCTTCTGACATTTACACCAGAGTGTTCGCATCTAGATGGGTGAATGTATGCCGAGAATGTTTGAGATTTTGTGAGAGGATGAATGAAAACTGAGAAATAATACTACTCTTAGCTGTATATTATTTTGATATTGTTTATATATATATATATATATATTGTTTATCCTTAACTAATTTTATTGCTTCTTTTGAACTTTACAACGCTTTGGTTCCTTACTGTAATTTTGTGCATGTGTATTTAAAATAAATAAATAAAAGACATTCAGAAGTCATTGTATACCTACTAGCTGCAGCCCGCGGTTTCACTCGCATCCCAAAATGGCTTCTTGAGACCTATGTATGTCCTTCCCCAGAATGCAACCTTTCCCTTTCTCCTTGCCTGATTTTATCGAAATCTGTTCAGCGGTTAGGGCATTAAAAGGTGACAGAAAACAAATAAAAAGAGAGTTAGTTTCGCATTTACAATATTGGGTACAGCTGTTGTTCTCAGTTTCATTTGCAGGATCCTTTTTTTTCTTGAATATCAATAGTACGTATTATTATTAGGATAGAATTAATAGAAATTATTTCGTTTCTAAATATATAGGTACTGTTTCTACACCGTGAAACCTCCAGTATCACGTTATAAAATGATTTTGTCGACGTTCCTTCAAAAGAAGAAAATAATCATGTCAACCATGACGCCTGTAATGTCTAATCAAATATTGAATGAGGTAATAATGACATCGTATTAGTTATTAGAGAAAAAAATATACCCATTGTTAAAATCTTTACTTTACTCTAAAATTCGTTAAATCAGTATGTTAGCCATTTACTTTAATTTATTCAGTATCCGTAAGTATATTTTTGTTTTGAATATGCTTTATTTTGTTATATTTTTAACCTCTGCAAGTCATATTTACATAGTCATAGTACATATTTATATGTGAAATTAACTTTAATTATATTTTTAATGTTCGTTTTCAATGGGTATTTAATGATTGCAGTAACTTTAGATAAAGTGAACAAATTTTAATTAATATAAGCTCAAAAGTTGCCTTATGGTACTGCCAATACTGCCAATGTATTTATTTCCAATTTCTCGGAATGATTATGGATGTTCTAAGAAAAGTATAGAATAAAAAGTATCCCTAATTTTTTCGCAGTTTTAGCCGGATAAATAGTAGCCTAAATGTTGACCAGGCTACATAATCTACATATACACCAGATTTCATAGAAATCCGTCAAGTATATCTTAAGTTATAAACGAACATATAGTAATACATACATACATACATACAGACAGACATTTTTTCCAAAAACCATTAATTCGGCTTCAGTATCGCTTAATTAGTCCTCTCCACCTATTTTTTTCCCAATTATCTTGCAATTATAGACACGACTTTTCTACAGACTTATTATATGTATAGATATCATTTAATCAGACTTTTGGGGATATATTACACTACAGACATCCCACAAAATGCCCACGTGACTTCACTGGTAGATGCCACAAGAAACTCTTAAGCACATTTGTCTATTAAGATTGTTAAAGCTACATTTAAACTATAACGTTAATAAATGTTAAACATATATCAAGGCAAAGGGAAAGCATGACGTGCTAGGCTAGACCCTAAGCGCGAAGTTTCTGCTCAGCTCGGCTTCACCGCTGCTGTGCTTGCCCCTCTGAGCTCTATAATACTCTATAAAATATTTATTACTAACAAATATTTTGTCATGTAGTATTTAATAAATGATTTGATTTGATTTGATAGGTACTAGCATAGAGAAATATAGAGATCAGTGCCTTGCCCGTCTAACTGACGTCATTTTTACCACTTAGTACCACCGGGCGGCGCTGCCCTCGATTAGTCAACAGACCGTCTGTAATCATGATTGGGGCCGACAAAAAAAACGTGGCAAATACAAATATCGATTACGATTTCGGTAGGCGCATGAGTCAGAATAAAAAAAACTCATTAAGTTAGAATTTATTTATTTACTAAAGTGCAAAATTAACATAATTAAGTAGGTTTTTTGTTTTGTTAATGAATATGCTTAATTTTTTAAAAAGATTAATAAAAAGATATCATCATTTTTTTCCGCACATAATTATCTACCTATGTAATTAAACCTACGTCAGTGTTTTTTCATAATACAGTTTGTAAAGCAATCTCTTAAGACAACCGCCACCTGCAATTTATTAATTACATTGAATTGCATTGTGTCAGGTTTTACCCAGGTGTCACAAAAACATAAGATATCAATGCAATATTTATCTATTCGGGGCCACTTAACCACTTACACTTACGTCAACATAAATCGCTTCTGTGGCAAAATCTTAGATTTAGAACTTTTAAGCCCACTTGCACCAACTTCTTAAACATGTTTAAATTGTATTTAAACACAATTTTTCATTTCAAATTACTGTTTAAATACAATTTAATGTATTATTATTATGATGCATACATCTAAGATTTGCCAGAGAAGCAATTTGTATTCCGGTGGTAAAGAAGAACGCTATCGTTATGCCTCTTTATGTTGAGCCTTATTAAAATTATGACACCTTTGTCATTTCTATTACAACTTGTTTATTGTAGGTATTTTACTATGTATTTCATACACGCCAGTATCTACATTATTTATAAAACAAAAAATAATTACAATATAGTTCATATCAGGCGTCGCAATGTCGTTGAAAGTGACCTAAAACTCAACATCAGTGTCAGAGTAGAGGGCAGTGCATAAATAAAAGTAAAATAAATTCTTTATTATTTATCAATCAACCATTTTTCATACATGGCAGCGCTGTTACCGCGTTTAATATCGTATGGTGGTTTAAAAATTTAAAGTTTAAAAAGGTCTTGTACCTAACCGAGACTCCTAACGCCACCTTTAGAAAAGTTGCGGAACTTTTGACTCAACCTTACAAGTAGATTTGTAAATTATGATTTCCGCCTTACGGACATCGGATGGGTGGAAACTAAGTAGTGTAGTTAAAACAATATAGGTATTACAAATACCACATAGAGGAAGAGGGATAGATAGGAAGAGGGAGGGAGCGGCCTCTACCCACACGTCACACACGTCACATCTTTTGGTGGAGTCTTCACTAAATGAGAATGTTTATACTTACACCAAAAAGACCATCATGTGGTAAAAATTATTGCTGCCTATGTATCTGATATATCGTGCAGGGTCCATATATAAAAAAATCAATAACTTATCTATAGGTGATACAGGTTGACGAAAGGACATTCATTCCAAAGGGCTTGATTCGGCATACCTATAGGTAATTTCCAAAGTCGAACATTATACAACAATTTCAATTCATTATGTTTCTATTCAATTGTCTATTTGAACGATATATTGCACTCGATTCAAACCTGCCTAAGCACCCCAGTGTCTGATAAAATTAAATAATTCTTCATACTTTACCTACATAACCTGAACCTTCGCGATGCAAATTGGACATTGCCATGAACGACTCATTAGTTACAATAATTCAAATCCAAAAGAAACCAAATTTAATGCCCTTAACAATTACTGTCGTCATGTTTTGAGTGTTCATGCTATTCTGTTTTATCTTCTTAGATTACGCCTTACCTGGATAAGACTACAATGAGATCGTAAGCAAACCAAGCTACCTACTGAGAATATTAGACACAGACTAACGTAATCTGTAACCATGTGATGTTTTGTGCTCGAAACCCACGACGACCGCCTTAAATAACAGATGGAAATCACCAATGCCGAATTTATTTAACAACCAAGGTACCTATCTGGCGAAGGGCTATTGGTTGCTGTATGTTTACTTACTGACGTCATATTTGGGAAGTGCGTAATACTCTGTCAAGGTCGAGCTAGTTTACGTCAAAGCATAATCAAATGGTAACTAATTATCTTATAAATAATTATATTCAGTATACTGGTTTCTGACTCTGACGTGAATATTAGACATTGAAATAAAACTACTTTTTACGGATTTTATCGCGTTGTATTAATATTATTTAATTCCCGACGTTTCGGATCCTTTACAGCATCCATGGTCACGGGTAGACTAAGTTATTGGACGTCTTAATGTTACAATTACTAACAGCTACCTTATATTTTTGTTATTTATTGGCGATCCGATTCACGCAGAACGAGCTCACCGTATCCTTCGGTCTTGCAGTTTTGGGCTTGGATTTTGATCGCAAAAACACCCAAATTTCAATAGAGAAGATTATAATGGGGTTCCAAGCAGGTGGCAAGCCCCAGCCATCTTCTCTATTGAAATTTGGGTGTTTTTTTTAATTTCAATAGCCTCGCGAATCATCCTGGGAAGGAATCGGTTTTCTTTTGCGAGGACTTGTGGTGTTATGATGTAGTGCTGGGCCTTGTCAATAGTTGTTCACAAACTGCTGACTTCTTGGAACGGCGATGTTTGACATCGGCGATGTGTTCTTTTACGCTGGTCCCTATGCTTCTTTTAATTTGGCCTATGTATGAGACCGCAATCACAATCAAGCTTGTACATTCCTGCATCTTGTAGAGGTATATGGCACTTGACAGGTGGTAGCAACTGACTGATCTTCACCGACTTGAGTTAAGTTTTCATTGAAGAATGTTTCAAGATGTAGCCAATCTTGTCTGTGACTCCTCTAACATATGGTAATACAACAGGTAGGCGCTCGAGTGTGGCACGTTTCAATTTCGAATAGTATAAATCATTTTTTGTCCAACCGTTTTCTACATAGTTCAACATAAATTGACAGAAATTAAAAAAGAATACCTATAAAAAATATGATTCAGGAATTTAGAGATATCTTCGTCGAAGTGTTATTTTTACTACGTTGTTGCAACTTAAGAAAAGTGTAGGTATTCCAACAATTTTGTGTTTCCTTACAAACAGTGATTTCCACGTACGTATATAATTTTTTGAAAAAATATCTTAAATAGGTAACACCTAGGTAGGTATACCTTCCTAGGTGTTACCTAGTTGTGTTACAGGTTATATAACCTGTAAAAAATCCCGTCACCTATATAATGAGCTAAACCGTCGTCTTTCATTTGTAGTTTGCAAGGCAAAATCGTTCGGAACTTAAGCAATATCCTCAGACTGCATACCGATTCAGAAAACGAAACTGCATCCGCGTAAAATAGAACTTTGCTTAACACTGCACCTGCTGCGTGTTTTTCGAATGTATCAGTGTCAATTCAGATTTTATTTTATAGCTTGTATATGTCGTGGGCCGATCCGAATGCCAGAACCGAATTGTAGCCTTTGAACACTTACTGTATTATGAAATAATCGGTCATATCACGAAATATTGTGATCTGCCCAGGCAAATATCGATAGGCCCATTTAAAACGATAGGCCCACGAAATATACAATTCCTAACAAAACAAAAACGTAGTCACATGAAATAAAAAAATATCTATGTCTACAGACTCACATATTTTAAAAAACGTGCATGTAAAGGTTAATCGCTAATGCCCTTACAGTGCCAGTGCCTTAACAGTGAACTTGATTCTGCAATACTTATTCAGCATTATTCCAGACACGGACAAGTTTAAATGATATTTATTTAACTTTGCAACAGGTTGCAGGAGAAATTCGCAATGTAAAAATGCGCACTCAAATTCATAAAGTTATTTATTTTTGTTTAAAATTCGCATTAGTCAATTAGCAATGGTAACTAAAAACTTGAATATGTTTCGACAGGGCCGTGATAACCACTCTTATCGAGTAAAACCACAAACAATCCACAATCCCAGAGGGTCTTTCGTCAGCCGATTGTATTCAAGATTTAATTCCACCTCACTTGTTTTATTTACATCGCAAGTATAATAAATTTTAATATGATAATAGTTCTCATATTAAAATTACACATTATCACAATTACAAAAATGTCAACATTATCATGCGCGGTAACATTAAGTAGGTCCGCATCTATTATGGTCGAAGAAGCTCATAAATGTTTATAGGTTTTTTTTAACAAAATATTTAATTTTCATTTCAATTTTTCAATATTATATTGGCGAAGAAAATTCTTAAATGGTATTTTTTTTAAGTTATAATTACTATGTATTTATTGAATTCACTAACTTAACAGCATTGGTTGTAGGTTACCGGCTATAAAATAGAAACTAAGTAATAAGAAACTATGTGTGTTTTTAAGGTCCAAAAAAGGGAACTTCCACAAATATTAATATGCCAAGGAAACATTAGCAGACACGATTGAAAAGTAATTGTTACGACCCTCTGGACCACCTTGGTGACCACCGTTTTTTATGAAATGATATAGGTATTGAAAGTAATCTCAGAATCGTAATTTAAAATAATCCCATAACTTACCTGGGGGAAATTTCTTTGGTTTTCTTGTACTGATAAAAAACGCATACAAAATTAATGTGAACAATAGCAATAACGCAAAAATCATTCTCAGTAATCAATTTATCTTTTACAGTGAGCACAATGTGTAATACACGCGTAGTACAAATATTCACTGGCCTACTCGGCAACCGACACGCAACTATACAAGGCTTATGGAGCGCGTCAATTTTTGTAGGCAAGATTTTCGTTTCGTGATGACGTTAGACTATTATAAAAGTATAAAGCCGAGCAACGGAGTATACTGAGACAACTAAAAAGGATCGCCAATCAAAACCCATGCGTTCTCTTATACCCGGGGTCATCCATATTTAGAACTCACATGTAGCAGTCCCTAAGCAATTTTCATATCAGAGGCTGAAATTGACAGAAAGATAACCATGTAAGACGGGCATAAGCGGGGAATTCACTAAACGGACATGCCCGCGAGTAAGTCTGCAGACATGCCCTCGCTACTATAAGTCTGTGCAATGTTTGCTAGTGTAGGACCGTCGCAGACAGTCTGGCTTTTCAGACTTGCCCGTTGCTCATCCGAGCGATCTCATTTTGTCTGCGCGAGCACATATCCATACAGACATGTCCGAACTTGAATGCTCATCGCGTACAGTATATAACTATGTACCCTTTGTCTTAGACCTGAGAGCGACAGCAACCAGTACAGACGTTTCTGATGATTTATGTATCGAACTGTGGAGTATTAAAATAAAATGAGTTTTAATTAAAATAAATGATTATGGGAAGAATTTTTAGCCGAGTATAATAAATATCCATGTTTATGGTAGATAAAAATTGCTGGCAATGCTGCCTACCAAGATTTAATTATAAAATGTAAGGAAATATACCCCAAAGGTGATTTAGCTTATGTTTAGAAAAAAATTGAGTCGTACATCGTAACAACTAAACCGTGTAGCCGGTTGAGACAGAGACAACAAACTGATGAGTCTGTGTAGTGTATTGTGGCGACAGACATGCCGCCGACAAACTGCCCGCGGGCATGTCCTTCTAGTGAATTCCTCGCTTTAGTCTAAGCAGAGTATAAGGCAGACTCAGGCGCATAGTTCGTCTCAAACTTACATCGGTCTTAGCTAAGCTTAGAGTTTATTTCTGTTATCTATGGCACCGATCAGTAAGGTATATTTTTTTATTATTACTGGGTTTTCTATAACTGTTTAGTCAGAGCCGGAAAACAATAAACAGAAAATACGTGAAATACATTAGAATTAAAGTATATATATATATATACGGAAACATTTTCTAGGACTGCGGGAACATGGAAAAGTTTATAATAATAATATAATCTTTATTGATACAAAACCCTTAAAAATATTCCTTATGACTAACATACAAATTCGGTTAAATTAAGGTTTTACTGTGACTGTGATATCAAGGTGGTCAACATACACCTTTCATGTGTGTGTTCTATCAGTACATATCATACAGGTTCATCATCGTTATTCTTGTATGATTTAAAGATTTTAGAGTACCTACACTAAATTAAAAACAACGATGTAAGGAAATATAGAACGAACATACAATAATATAGATTACTAGATGATTCCCGTGGTTTCACTCGCAAAAATTGTCCTTCTCCAAGGTCCAATATACCACTATACCAAAATTCATCAAAAATGTTGTTAATATGATATTATATCATGTTTACATTATGAACTTTTTGCTGTAAGTCTATTTTTTTCTTACATAATTATATTTTTATTATTTCCGAGTGCCTTTTTTATTTTTTTGGAAAAATAAAAATGTTATAGTGATTATGTAGAGTTTAATTAAAATTATTTTTTTATTGTATTTTTAAGTAAATTACCTACGCAAAACCAAAGATTCTTTCATTTTTAGACATTTTTTTCAAATCTCCACTCATCTTAAAAAGTGCTCCTTTTGCGAAGTGCACCAATTGAGAAGTGCACCAGTTGCGAAGTGTGCCATATGAGAAGTGCACCAGTTGCTAAGTTCACCATTTGAGCATGGTGTACAAGTTTCGATGTGCACCAAATGCGTCAAACCCAGAGGAACAAGCCAGTACGAGTACAATTAAAATAAGTCCTCCTCATACTAGAGCACGCTTAAGTGAATCAGCTTTTTACCAGACTGCGCCAGAAGGAGGATTATTGTCTTAAAAATTATTGCTTCTTTTGCGGCGATGAATTAAATGAATAATATGAAGGGAAGCGAGCACATAAATATCATCGTAGAATTGGTAAAGTTACTACAGTTTCATTTAAAAAATCTGTTCTGAAAGTAGCTGTCTCTTTCTGATGACACAGCAAAAACATTTGTTGCTCGCATCGGGTTTAAACATGATTTAATATCTGCTGAAGCTAGGTATCATAATGATTGTTGTTTCCTTTTTAAAACCGACCATTGGGAGTAAAGCCGGTCGTCCTCGATATAAAGCATTGAATCTCACCTTGGAAGCAATATTTACATACATTTATCGAAAATAGTGATGACTGTGAAGTCATCACTATTAAAGTGACGTTTACATTGGAAGAATTAAAAAAAATGTATGCCTGAGACATTTTCTCGACGACGGTGTGTTATGTCTGCCAACCCGCATTAGACCAGCATTGTGGACTATAACCTAATCCCTCTCATTCTGAGAGGACACCCGTGCCCAGCAGTGGAACAGTATAATTCATGGTTGATTATGTCATGATATTTTATATCAAACTTGGAGTGAAAAAAATCGAATGACAAAGAAGCGCGATTTGAAATTCTGGAAGCTGCGGCAGCAATTAGACAAAACATCTACCTATTAAATAGATAGTCATCGGTAGGTCATTCTCATTACCCTCCCCCAGGTCGTAGGTATGTTAGAAGATCTAAACAGTCATGTTCTATAAATAAAATAGACCGTGAAGTAGGCTTATCGTGGACAACGTTAAAAAAAACTCTCCATGTACCTACACAAATGTATCATAATGTGGCGCAGAAACGTGTGTATATTAGGGAGAATACAACTTTAGTAAATTTTTGAATCGCATTTTTTCATCAATGCTGAACAAAAATAAAAATGTAAGGACAATTTTTGTAGATAATGACTTAGATAAATTGTACACATGGTTTAATTGCCATCTATTAACAATTAATTCATCAAAGACGACACGTTTGGCGTAGCGGTTGAGCGATCGGCTTCTGCGTCACGTGTTGTGGGTTCGATCCCCACACGAAGCAAATATTTGTATGATCTACAGGTAGTTGTTCCGGGTCTGGGCGTTTGTGTATGTGAGAATTTGTGTTTGTAAACGCACCCACGACACAGGAGAAAATCCTAGTGTGGGGCAACGTTTTTTTTTAAAAAAAAAAGACATCATACGTAATATTTGCCACAAAAAAATCAAAATTATACTTCTTTAACTATAAATAAAACACCTATACATAGAAGTAGTTGTGAAAAATATCTAGGCTTGCATCTAGATACTGCTTTATCATGGACAACACATATTAATAACTTAAAATCCAAGATTATCTCATTAATTGGTACTGTGCGTAATAACGTCAGAGATCTCCCACACAATGTCCGACTTATGATATACAATTCTCTGGGGAAGCCACACTTTGATTACCTGATTGAGATATGGGGATGCACTGCTAAGACTACTCTTAACGAACTGCAAGTAGTGCAAAATAAGATAATAAAATTATTATTTCACTATGACTACCTCACACCAACTAAAACGTTGTATGCCGAAACTAAATTGCTAACCATCAAACAAATATACACCTACAATATATGCGTACCTATAAGAAGGATAATTAATAATAGTATACACACACAAATAACACTAACAAAGAAAACATCAAAGTATAGCCTAAGAAGTAAAAATAAATTATCGATAAAGAAACCCAATAGACACAACTAGACTACCCGACTAGACCCAATAGACTACCTAAAGAGGGTAAGGATACCATTTCTTTCAATATTTTCATAAACCGATTGAAAAAATTCATCATCAGTACCTAGTGTCATCAATTCCTGTTATAGTTTAGCAATGTAATTGCCGATTAGTTTATTTTCATATACATAAGTAACGCATACTGGATATATATTATATAAATATTTTATCTCATTCAGTGAACATGTTCTTTTGAGAAATAAAGTTCTTTGATCACATCACATAATTGCACTATCTACAATATTAGTCTGAACTATTTTTATCATAAAATAAACCGTTTCGCAAAAAAAAAAAAAACCCACACGCACACCCACTTTTTTTGCACACATGGGATCGATGGGGACTTTTCACAATTTCATTACAATGGTATCCCTAATAAAGTTCATGTAAATTTTCAGCTTCTTGGGAATTTATGCAAGGGTGAATATCTATTTTGACCGGACTATATCATAAGTTAGGAACTTGAAAAAAAAAAATATTTGTTCCAAACGTAACCCTCTTCCTAACTTGACTCTTCCTCTCCTGTTTCTTTGAATAAAATATACCTATGTGTGAAATCAGAGTTTAATATTTACAATTTCGGGTCGGGTTGGGAATATTCGAAAATAACAAAATGGCAGTGCACGTCAAATATTGACTGTTATAGGCAAATTTTTGGGTTAAGATCTCTAATTAAAACAAAAAGTACAGCCTTTGTTACTCGCTGATAATGTCGCTTTCTATTGGTGGAAGAATTGATAAAATCGGTTTAGTGGTTTAGGCGTAAAAGCGTAACAAACAAAAACACTCACTTTCGCATGATAGTTGTGGGGTATATGAGTTGATGTAGATACTAAATGAATGAAGGTCGTCACTATATATATAAACTTTACTGGTACCAGTTGAAATGCATATTATTTATACTTATTGACTATGAACGACCTAACTCCCTGGGTGCGGGGAGAGGGAGACGACTGCCGTGCCGCGCAAAGTTACTAAGTTAACACAATGCAATTCTAATGCGTCAGCAGTGTCCCTACATAGTCAATGTGAGTGTGTGTGGGAGTATGCAAATATTACTGAAGTTTGCATGTAGATTAAATAGGACTGATGTGAATTATTATGATAATAGAGTAAATAAAAAAACGGCAGTGGTGGCGGTTCAGTTCTTCTGTTCGCACATAGACACATAGCCCTGCTCCTGTAGCCAGTTTTGTACTTTAAGTCATCATGGTGATTTAGGCTAGATAGATGACTGAGCTTGCAAATATTCTTGTAAATTATTGTGCTTAAAACATGAAACTGGCGTCTGGCAAATGCTGTTTTATGGCTTAGGTATGAATGGGTATTTACTCGTAATTTTTACTTTGCGTTTAGGGGAATCCGGGGCCGGGGCGGGGGAATTTGTTTATGTTTTCTAGAGTGGCTCGGAGAACAAAGAGCTGCCTGACGTGAGTAATTTACAGCCCCTATAAAGTTGAGTAGTAGAGAATCTACATGATTTACCGAGCACCACCTTAAGGACAGCTCTCTGTACCCGCTCCACTTCAATAAACAGCCCCTCCCCATACGGGGATGCAGTAGGTAAGTGAAGGATAACGGAAGGATCGAGTGAGTGATTTAAAAACATTAATAAATAATAACACTTTCTGATTTCTGGAGAAGTATTATCTATTTTTTAACTGCCTCTTTAGTCTAGTGGTCCAAAGCGCGACTGCTACGCTAGAGGTCCTGGGTTCGATCCCCAGGTCGAGCAAAGTCTTATTAAGTGAAATTCTCAGTAGCAGCTCGGAGTCTGGATTTGTGCCCGGTTAATGGCAATAGGCTCGCCCCCTATTACATGGGGCCTAAACATACCAGGCGAACTGTGGGTTTACATTAGTACGCCTCTGCCTAACCCTTCAGGGAGTACAGGCGTGATGGTATGTTAATATGTATGTTATTATCTATTTGATAGTACTATTTTATTCAAGCATGCAGTGTTTGCTTATAATTAGTTGTGCATATATAACAAAAAACTATATCTGTATGTAAAATTTCTAAGTCTCATATAACAAAGTTAGCGAACCTAAATAAATAAATAAATTCCATCAATCACTAAACCCAGGTACTTCGTGTGATTCCCATTTTTTAAATTTCAATTAAAATGTAGCATAGAAATGCTATGATGTGTCTTATAGAACTAAATGCAGCCCCCACCGGATTTTCTTGAAGGTAAGTGAATATGAGCAGCGTGTCGGGGAATTTAAAAAAAAAATTTTGAATTTCATTTTAGACTTTTTAGAGGATTCCTTTGAAAATTCACCTCACTTTACGTATATAATATAAAAAATATTATATATATAAAACATATATAAATTAATTAAAATATAAATATTTTTAAAACTTAATATTTTACTTTTTATAGTTTTTGACTGGTGTTAGCTTAATACAGAAGTACTTAAATAGGAAATTTACTCCTCCTTATGGTTACCTTCTTTTTCAAAATGGCTAAATTCTTCGTTATGAATGAAATATTTTATAAGGTTAAAATTGTGATGTTATTATTGCTGTAAATGTTTACTGTCCCTATGTACGAACACTCCTTGATAAATTACAAACCCTTTACAGAAAACCGCGTATCAATCGGTTTAACCGTTCTGGAGATAAGTGGCAACATTCGTTGGCACACACAAACAAACAAACACCCTGTCACCCTAAACGCATATACCGTCTCCGTTCCGTCGTGGGTGGGTAAAAATAAATGTTCTACAATAGAACTAATGGTCTTATTTGCATACCTTGAGGCCGGAGAATGAAATGTATTTTTTTTCCGGGCAACTACCGTAACAGCTCCAAAATTTAGCATTGTAAGAGCTAGCTAATGAAAAACTAAATGTTGATTTTTATCTCTAACATAATTTAAACAAAATCATCATTAATCTACAGGTCGCGCAGTGTTATTGGGTTTTTATATGTTTTAGACTATTATATCCGTAATACAAACCGCAGCTGATTCTATTTTTGACAATTGGAACTAGTTATTCGGCCATATTTGCCAATGTGTACCTAATCCATGAAGGTGATTTGTGTGTATGGGAAAATAATTATTTAATGTATATTGTGTGAAACTATCAGTATACTATATCACATTAAAGTTAATTACACAAACAATTATTCACTCTTTAATGATTAAAACCTTTTTGGATTTTATAATTAATTTTTCAACCGGGGCTACATAGATAGGATAAGCAAGGCGACTGTTAGCGACACGTACTTTTTACATAGTTTCTAGTTTTAATTTGTTTGAATAAAATACATAGTTTGCTACATTGTTCTATGAAAATAAATATCCTGCTAGAGGGAGTCTGTCAATAAAACAATGGGTAGAAGAGTGCGGTCGAGGCGACAGGCTCGCGCTGCAGCCACAAATAATATAATAGTGAATACTTTTTTCACCTCACGCCCATGTGACAGTAGCGAAACATTTTATTATTTATAACAAGGCGTCCCTATACCAATTTTCAGACCCCTAGCATCAACATTTACGGAAGTCTCCATCCCCTAGTTTAAGGGGTAAGGGAGTAAAAGTTTCAAATTTTAGTTTTTTGTTTTTTGTGTACTAATACTGCTAGCTTACATATCAAATTTCAGTTTTCTATGACTTCGGTACCTACCGTATGAATTTTGATGATCGTCAGTGACGAAATCGGGGTTTTATAGACATCAATAAAATTGAAATTGAAATTATTAAAAAAGCAATTATATAAAATTGAAATTGAAACTTTATAATTATGTTTAAGTCCACAATTGACACAATTTTGTTTATCTGGTATTATCCAAACCCAAGTTATTAGGGTTCAATAAACGACGAAGCGCTTCGAGACAAGGTAAGTAGTGCCGTTGCGCTTTGCTAGGCTCGTCAGATACAATGGATTATCATATCGTAGAAGATCATCTACAGCAAAAAGCATGCGGCACAGCTACGTGCCTGGGTAGAGAACTGTGTCGCGCACTACTCGGGACACATACTATGCGCAACCAACACCTGCGGTTGTGTATAATTTTGTAGTCAATTTATTTTAATATGGAGGAAATTATTTAAAAATTACAAGAATATCCAATTTTATATAATACCTACTATCTGCCCCCTGCATGCGTTGCAATGCTCTTTTTTCGTCTTAAACTTTCCCAAGCACGCACACAACAACTCACTAATGTTTAATCGCAATAGGATGAATGATTTAGCAATGCATAGAGGACAAGAAGACCTTGCTCTAGCCACTGTAGTATGCCATGTTGAGGCGTCCGCGTGACACTTTATTTTTGCGCGGGCTATCAGCTAAAATCGCGCGGAAATATCAACGGCCAGCGGCCAGCAGCGGGCTTATGTCAGTTTACTGGCCAAATTTTTCTAAAATCTGACAGAGGAAAACAAAAGCAAAGATAAATACTTTCTTGGTTTCAGTTCGATATAGGAGTTCGTAGCCTACGACCGCCACTGCTCCCGCTTTCTTGCTGCATATTGAAATAGAATGTCCTATGACTTCCAAGCCTGCCAAAATTATTCGGAAATGGACAACTTACACAGAAATATTGTGGTCAATTACAGCTGCAAATTTGACTGAGCTGAAAACTTAACTAGATATAGATTTAGAAAGTTTATTTTGTGTTGCCAGGTGTAACTACACATCAAATAAAAATGCGGATATTTTGAATGTTCAATTCAATGAGGAATATGTATTGGAACTGATAAATGCTTTAGTTACTTACCTACTGAAAAACCTATGTGTACATGGGTTTATATAGTGATATAATAGTGTTACCTTAATAAAGTGAGCTACTAAATATTTTTATTATATCTCCCTGAACAGTCACAAATTCTTATAGGTAAGTGATATTGAATCATACACAGATATTATTGTCATAAAATATTTTTAACACTATTATATTTCTTTTTAAGACTGAACTAAATTCTACAAACTCAAACCTCACACAATTTAGATAACAATCAGTAGTAAAACTCAAAATTTAAAAAACACACGACAATTGTCATGGTAAAAGGATTTACCATAAAAGGATTTAAGTAAAAGGGTAGGAATACCTACAAATATTCACTAACCTACAAGAAAATCCGTCGGAGCTACCGTTCCCATTTTTTTAATTTCAATTTTAATTGAAATTAAAAATAGGACTATGAATGTGGGCGTTAGATGGACCGATAACTTGTATTGCCGGAAGAAAGTGGCGTCTGCCTTGAGCCTCAAATAAACATCCTTAGGGATGGCAGACGGTGACTTGCCACCTCACTAGCTGGGCCCACCGATCAGCTGCCAGGCAGCGGTGTGAGCGGCTAAGGGTGTAGAGAGGTGCGGCCCCGGTTTCACCTTCGCGAGTCTCGAAAAGACCCGGATTGGATTTCTCCGCTATTATGCCATTAGACACTTCCACCCCCGAGCATATAGCTATGGGGGCCCCCCTCTGGCCGGCTAATTAAGGCAAGACAGAGTTGAGAGTCTTGCGGGGGCCTTGCCACTCTAGCTACCCAAAACGGGCAAACTGCAGACGAGGCCCTGAACGATTGGACCAATAAGAACTGCAGTGTCGCCACTCACCATCAGCTCGCCACAAGCTGCTCTGCGGTTTGTGCGCTTTTCATTAGACCTTATGACAATTTTTTTGTGTTATTTCCTAAGGCTTGTAAATAGCAATTCTGATCTACCCTCCAGTTTGACGTTAGTCTCATGATGAGGTAACGCTTGCCCCAGAGGGGGTTTATTATTATAATTCAGCCGTTGTCTTCGCACTGCAGGGCAAAGGCCTCCCTACACTCTTTCCACTCCTCACGACTCAAGGCTATTTTGGGTGGTTAAGTCTAGAACTCATCCTCATCTCCGTCTATATTTATTGTTTACCATCGTATTTTTTATTTATATATTAATAAATAGGTAAATAAATAAAAAATCTTTGTTGAATATCTACACATTATAACAGCAGTCCGTAATATCTTAAAGATCGGCACCGCATCAGCAACGCCTCTGGTGTTGCGCTGAAAAGTTCGTAGGCTAGCATAGAAAAAATATTATTTATTTGTTAGAATTTGATTTTATTATTCAGTAATACAATATATACATACAATTTTTCGATACCATTTTTATACTATGATTTGTCTTTAGCCCCAAAATAGGCTTCAGTTTCGGTGATTACCTCTTCATCGGCGCAAAATTTCTGTCCAGTGATCCTCATCCTCTTGAGGTCTGAGAACAGAAAAAAGTCGCTGGAAGCCAGATCTGGAGAATACGGTAGATGCAGAAGCAATTCGAAACCCAATTCATGCAATTTCACCATCGTTTTCATTGATTTGTGACACGGTGCATTGTCTTGATGAAACAGCACTTTCTTTTTCTTTAAATGGGGGCGTTTTTCCGCGATTTCGTTCTTCAAACGCTCCAATAATGCTACGTAATAGTCGATGTTTATGGTTTTTCCCTTTTTAAGATAGTCTATAAATATTACACCATGCTCATCCCAAAATACTGATGCCATAACCTTGCCAGCCGACTTTTGCGTCTTTCCACGCTTTGGAGTCGGTTCATCACGTGCAGTCCACTCGGCTGACTGTCGATTGGACTTCGGTGTAAAATGATGGAGCCATGTTTCATCCATTGTTACATATCGACGCAAAAATTCGGGCTTATTACGATTGAACAGCTCCAAACACTGTTCAGAATCATCAATTCGTTGTTGTTTTTGGTCGCTTGTGAGCTCGTGCGGCACCCACTTTGAACAGAGCTTTCGCATACCCAAATATTCATTCATGATATGTCCAACACGTTCCTATGATATCTTTACGGTCTCAGCTATCTCAATCAACTTCACTTTACGGTTATCCAAAATTATTTTGTGAACTTTTTTGATGTTTTCGACCGGTAACAGCCTCTTTGAGGCGTCCACTGCGTGCATCGTTCTCGGTTCTCATTTCGCCTCGTTTAAACTTAGCAAACCACCGCTCAACGGTTGATTTTCCTGGTGCGGAATCCGAATAATGTTTATCAAGTCAAGCCTTGGCTTCAATAGTTTTTTCTTTCGCCAAAAAGCAATGCTTTATTAACACACGAAATTCTTTTTTATCCATTTTTTCTCACTCAAAATGCTATAACTCACAAACTAATAGTACGACAGCTGTCAAATTTATACACGTGTCTTTTGAAGGTTAGGGTCTTAGGGTTAACTAAAAATCATATGGATTTAATACTAGTACCGCCATCTATGTGTCAGCCTACGAATAGTAAATTTGATTCGAAGGTACTGAGACTATTTAATACACACATCTCACCCTACTACTCAACTATTAATCCAGACTAACAAGTTATATTTTGACAAAATTATGTTCGAGATAAAATACGACAATTTTAATGACCTAGTTCATGCATATTTCATAATAGTGGGTTTGCGTGATTGAAGAATATTATAACTACTAAACTCCATTACGAAATATATGTTACGTTTCGAACGTAACATGTACGAATCCATAGGATGTCCTATACCCAAAAAAATATGAACTTTAAACACAACACTATTATTCTGCCCAATAGGTGAAGTAGACCGGAGAGGGGTAGTTATATTATAATCGGTTCTCAACATAATAATATACACTTACTTTATCACAGAAGAAAGTAACTTATTATGTAACTTTTTTTCAGGCGTCTGAATAGAAGTGAGAATGTGCGACACTACCTATGTGGGCACTACCTACCTTTTCTCGAAGCGCTTCGTCGTTTTTTGAACAAAGATAAAGAGTGGGCTATGAAAAGGCAATTTTGATGTACAACAAAATTGTACACCCCATAAAAAAAAGAAAAGATTAACAAAATAAAAAAATATTGTCTTAAGCAACTTACAAAAAGAAGTTAAATCCCACCAAAAACATTTTCATGTAAAATGTTGCTAAGAAGAGATTATAAGGCTCGCACTGTAAAAAAGCTTGTAACTCTACAAGCTTCTAACCTAACTCCACAAGCCCTAACTTCACAAACTACACCTTAGTCAAAATACCGTTGGCCGTTTTGCTACCGTCACATAGACGTAAGGTGAAAAATGTATTTACTTTTCATTACTTAGCTGTCATAAAATAGTTCTTGTAGTAACGGAACGTAGACGAGACCATATGGCGGTCTCGGCTTGGCAATATTTTACATGAAAATGATTTTCGTGGGATTCTCACTGTTCCATTAAAACTTAACGTTCCTGATATTTTTCTAATTTTGAACTTTCATTCTGTAAATATTCATAAAAAATCCCTCAGTTCGATTTGTTTAAAAATGCTGAACAAAGCGGCGCCTAGAAAGTTCTAAAAATGAATTAAGACAAACTATAACCCAGGTGTTATACTTTGTTTTAGTTTAGTTTCACCACAATCACTTAATATCAGGTAAGATTATTGCCTCCTAGACCATAAATATTGTGTATGAGGTAGGTACAAATTGACGGAAATAAATGAACTTATTATTAACCAATTAAAATTTTATTGAATACCTTCAAATCTGATTTGTAGCTTATTTTTATTTCCTTAACGAAAACCGCGCAGTGTACGGTCTTGGCGATGACAATATACCTATCACTGGCACATCCGAAGGAACTTTTTCACTGCTGGCTTGAATCCTGTATTTCTGAAGTATACCTACTAACGTGATGAATATAAATGATTTGGCTAAGGAGTCCCCGGGACAGCGTCTTCGACCTAAAATTAATAAATAAGTACTATGTAAACTTGTTCACCAAGATTACTAACGAGTTCATAAACCGAAAACCACAGTCGAATTCATGCTGTAATTACGAGTGTATACGTCTGTTCTTTCATTATATACCTATGATGAAAATTACAATGCCATCGCTGGATAAGATTTTCTGAGAGAAAATTCATTGTCTGAAAAGTTGCAGCGGCGGTAGCCTAATGGCTAAGGCGTCGGACTTGAGATCACGTGGCTGCCGGTTCGAAACCCACCCATTGCACCACCGACGTGAACCCACTCGTAACACAAGCATTTAGCTTAGCACGAGGGGTTAACAAGAATACTAGTACCTAATGTGCGACTCACTATGCTAGTAAGCTTAAAAAAGTCGGAAAAATAAAGAATTTGTCTATTTCCTATATAAAAATAAATCCACGTAACGCTTGTCTTAAAGTAGTCACCAGTTGAGAACTAGACTCAATGATATTATACTGGTAGTATCATTATAAAATAATAAAATCGCATTTTGCACAGCATTCATTTTATACATGAACATTCATACAAAAAATATAATTAATAAAAGACCACCTACCTAATCCAAAAGGGTAGAGGTGTTCTGAAATTTTCAACATTCCACTTCCATCAATAAACCTTTCAGGCTTAAACACATTCGGTTCGTCCCACAATTCTGGATCGAAGTAAATATCACGCATCGACATGAGTACTGTAGTACCTTTAGGTATTAAGTATCCGTCTATCAAGATATCCTTTTGCACTAATCTAGGTCCCGCCATAGGAACTGTAGTATAATATCTGAATATTTCTTGAATGAAAGCTGAAGTGTAAATGAGCCTGAAAAAGAAATGCGTATACAATTTTTGAAATTGATGGGTATTCAATAATATACAAAATCTATACATATAATACGAACGTAAGTTTCGCGTGTTTGCTTATATTTGCAGAAAAACATAACCACTGAATTAATTTTAGAGGGTCGTTAGAAGGTTTTCGCGACGGGCCTCGCCGGCGAGGACGGTAATTCGGACGGCACCGCACTGATCGTATGATCGAGTCGTATGGGTATGTCCGAATTGCAAATGAAGTGTAGGCTAAAGGAAGGCACAGACTGGTGACCCGTAACATGCAATGAAAGAATTTGCCGTCCACATAGCTGCAATATATCTTAAAAAGTATGTTACACTTTGTAACAAATTCTCATAATCTGGACGTCTTGCGAGCGCAATCTGAGGATTCTATGAGCATTACAAGACGCGCGCGTCGCGATCCGGGATTGGTCGGTTTTTCGGACAAACGCAGTCGTCTCGGAGACGCGTTTGGGATACAAGACGACGCATGGAGTAAAGGCGGCACAGGCGCTCTTTTTGATAGAGGCAAACAAGCTGCGTGATAATAGTCAGAGCGAGAACTGGCGGAACCAGGTGCAAATCATAGTATTCGCACGAATGTTCAAGTGTCCTGTTTCAAAGAATCTGAATACTACTTTTATGGATACAACGCAAGAAGATACCAGGGAGGCGAAGCGAATCCAAAGGCGACTAAAGCGATCCAAATAAAACGTTTAAATTAGGCAAGGAAAAATAAGCAAGATCGTTGAAGAACCTAGTAGGTAGATAAACGTAGTTGTCTGATTTTAATTTTATAAACAAAGGAATACTGAGACTCGTCTATTCATTTGTCAGATTTTTGGTAATCAGGTAGACAGGCAGTATAGTACAGTCCTATTTATGTTATATATATATAGATAAAAACCCTGAAAAAATTAAAATTAAACCCTAACATTCTGAACCACCGCAGAGGAACAACCTCAACTACCTTACTTCAAGTAGATTACTAAGGTTTGTAAACTGTAAAATATACATACTCGTATACCTATAAATTTACCTGTCACTATCATTCCAATCGGGTGTTTTGTCTCCTATTACAGTATCTATTTCTTTATAAATTTTTTGTTGTATTTCTTGAGATTTCAACGCCCTAAGAAGTGCAAAACCAAGTATGTTGCTGCTTGTGCTTGATCCCGCAATCAGTAGGTCTAAGCATACGATTTTCAATTGCTCCTCTGAAAAGAACGAGCTAATTAGGATAGAAATAGATCTTACTTTTTAGGGGAACTTCAAAAAAGAAATTACTTGCCTGTAAACGTTGGGTTTTTATTCGAAGAAACCTCTTCCAGGAACAAATAAATAAAGTCATTGCCTTCCACTTCTTTATTTTTATGTTTTGCAATAGCCTCCTGCAATGAAATCATCAATGTGTATTTGCAGTGCAAATATGTACCTATACATAAACAGAAACCTACAAATAAGCATTAAAGAAATTCTATAGAAAACATACTCGTAGTATTTGTCTCGTAGTACCTAGTCTGATAAGTAAAGAAAGCAAAAAATGAAAAATAAAAATTACATGGTGCATCACATTGGTGAACACACACATCTCTTAGTAATGTTGCGAAACATTTTTTTTCCGAAAACACCAAACAGCCGGTCTCATAAATCATATCACCAGAATTTTTTTTAACATGACAGACGTTAAAAAAAGTTTTATAGCTGGTCTTAAACTCATTCAGTGAATGCATAACATCTCCAAAAAGCTCAGGGCACACTCCTGGCAGATTGCAGATATTCGCTTAGTGATGTGGAGAAGTTCATCCAGTATAAATTTATTAGTTCTTATGGCGTTTCAGGTGATTTAATTAATCTTCGCCAGCACCACATCTCGTAGGCATCTATCTTACAGGTATCGTGATTTATTACACCAAGTTTTTGCGTCGTTCAATAAGATTGATGAAACTAGTCACCATTACCATCATCATTCACAGCTTTTATCGACCCACTGCAGGGCATAAACCTCCTCCCTTTTACACCATTCATCCCTGTTTTACGCCATTCTTAACCAGGTCTTTCCAATACACTTTATCACGTCATCACCCCACCGGGCCATCGGTCTCCCTACACTCCGTTTGCCTACTCTCGGCCGAGAAAAAAAGAGGAAACTAGTGCTCGGACCAAATGTATATTAATGGTCCGTCGAACATCACGGTTCTTGAAATTGACCCCAGATTGTTCATAGCACTTTTAGCCATGAATTGTAAACAAATAAGAGTACTTGCCTCAATTATTTTAGCAATTTCTTGGTTCAACTTAGTTATCATTGAATACCCACTCAGTTCAGGTATAATGAATCTACACCAAGGTAATTGATTTAACAATCCCCCGGCAACCGAGAAAGCTTGTCCTCGTTTTCTTAAAAGATCCAGTAAATATTTCAGTTTATCTTCTCTTATACGTTCACCTAAAAAAATTACATCAAGTTACTATATAATGTTAATTAAAATCAAAGTAGGTAGGTAATTGAATCATCGTAATTAATATACAAGGTGACTACAACCACAGTATAAATATTATACAGTATTGCGACTCGGCCCTGAACTTGAAATAATTACCTACAACCGCGCGGTACGTAAACACGCGATAGGGCTGCCTGCCTACAGTATTTTAAATTCATCTACCTACCTATCTCCTCCCAGCGTATGGGTTAGAGAAGACCGAAAAACATCGTTTCAAACAAAATTACTATTGATTCGACTGACTGACTGCCATTATTGAAAAAATACGAAGTAAAACGGAAGACAAGGCAATAAGGTCTCAACCCCCAACAACAACCCCACCATGGGGTGAAGATAAAACCATCTCATCGCGTCTGCGTTACGTACAGCAATCAAAACCTCTATCTACAACAAAATCTTACGTAAAAAGTAAGTTAAGTACTTATAATGTAAATCTTAGTAGGTATAATACCTATGTAAGTAGGCAAATAGATAGCCTAGCCTAGGAAACTATCTAAGTAGGTACTAGTTTTTTTAATGCGAGCGTAGGTAGCTCATTCGTGTTAGTGTCACTGTTTTTACCCTATCCACTTATTTATTTATTAATCCAGGTATTTTACTCAGTGGAAAAAGCGAAATACCTATCTATTAAAGAAAGAAACAAATTACGGACTATTTATTTATTTACTAGTAGATGTATAAAAAATATTTTATAGTCTTAGCGTTCGGAGTTTCCAGGGTATTTAAAAAATATTATCTCTGGGTGCGTTATTAAAGAATTCAAGCAACCAACACAATATAGTCTATAATTTTAATAACAGCACAATATAAATATACTACAAACAGTACGGAAACTAAGCCTAGTTGAAGAAATAATTACCTACCCTCCACTGAAGCAATAGGGTTGTAACTTATAATGTTTTTGATATTGTTTTTTTATATTAAAACATTTTTGATCAATCAATCGAATTGAAATAACTAGCTTACAAACACCTACAATTTAAATAAATTATCTCATAGCGTCGGTTAATCTCAGCAAAAGACGATAGCTTAAAACTCGGAAAACAGTTTAACAGTTTAACAGAACTATAGTTAATTATTTAACTTTGTCATTACGGCGTAACCTTTTACAAGTATTGGAGGGAGCGTACACGAGCCGCGGTTGGACGAACGCTGGTCGGAGCGGGGGTGCGGTAGACGCCACAGCGCAGGTGGCGAAAAATCCGTGTGATACCTAGTAATTAAAAAACAAGGTAGGTGACGCGGCACTCATTACTGACAGCACCGCGACAACCGCTTAGGGGTCTCGTCGATGCGCATGTTTGTGTGAGTGTGCCGTTTCGAGCGTTTGTAGGTAGTTTTCGTACTGTTTGTAGTATATTTATACTGTGACAATATAGTCTATAATTTATCTTAGCTATATTTCGTAAGTAGGTACCTACTTGTGCTTATTTCAATCAAATATTCACAAATCGCACGCTTATTGCTTACAAAAACATCACAACGTCCGTTCGTTATTGCGGTGCATTCATAGATAAGAATAAGTACTAAAGTAGGTACTTTCGCGACTGTCGGGCTACTGAGTGGAGACCGTACTCGAGGCGCGTAGGTAGACTCGCGTTCCGACTCGCGTTTGTATGATACAGACTAGGTACTGTTTAGATATTTACACTCTAACAAATTAAGATATTTTTCTCTTAGTTACCTTTCAATTAGAATACGAATGTTATCATGTAGATAAATGAAAGCTGATCACTTATAACAGTAAGTTTGTAATTGAACTAACAATGTACCTACCAACATCTGAATTGCAATCAAACTCAGATGCGCTAGGTTTCTTAAAAACATTTTTGTAGATAATAAGTAAAATCCGGCGGGGGCTGCGTTAAGTCCTACAAGATGCATCATAGCAATTCTGTATTACATTTTAATTGGAATGGCGGCCCCGACGGATTTTCTTGTAGGTAAGTGAATGTGTAGGTAGTCATTCAGTCGGGGGTTTCGAAAATGTTTTTAAAATCCTTTTACCATAACAATCGTCATGGGTTTTTATCACATATTTCATTTCATAGTTTCAGTGGTGTTCAGTTCAACGACGTGTGCATGTTTCGACCCAGATTCAATGTTTTCATTAAAAATGTTACACCAGAGGGTGTATGACATGTGGTGAAATATAAAAATCGTCACACAAGGTTAGTACCTACCCTTAACTATACTTACACCACAACAGGCGAATAGTTTGATTGAAATAAAACTTAGCAGATTTATTCTTACATTCTATACATCTATATAATACTAGCCGATGCCCGCAATTTTAGTGGCATCCCAAAGATACACACGATAGTAGTTATTACTTTCTACTGTAGAATATCAGACCAAACAAATTACAGTGCCCTTTACCGCTGAAGAGATACTGAATACGGTGAATTGCGAAATCAGTGAAAACCTTATATCATCCCAACTGAAACTGGAAGAAATTTGCAATATTAAGAGGCAGAAATGTGGTTTTTGTAATCAATTTTCTTTCCGATTCGTAATGTTTGAAAAAACATCCCAACTAAACCTATTTATCGTTTCTGAGTTATATTTTCTCGTGAATGTAACCACAAGACACAAATTTAGAAATTTGGGCAAAATTACACGATGTGGGGCACTATAATTGTTAGTATAATGAAAACCTCGGTAGGAGATAACATTTTACTGGGGTGACGCACATCATCTAGTTATATTGTTATGATATGCCTAAAAGAATCGAATATAATTTAGAATAACGAGTGCAGGTACAGTTCTGCATTAGCAAGGCTAACACAGGTCGCTCCGATGCTGTTTAGAGATTCTCTGCTACCGGATCACATAATAATAGGCACAAGATCGGGCATCAGCATCGGGCACAAGGTTCAATCTATCTCTATACCAGAATTCATCAAAGTTGGTTAAGTAGAAGAGAAAAGGTAACAGGCAGACAGAGTCACTTTCGCATTTATAGTATTATTAGATTGATAGGCAAAAGAAAAGCAAATCGGTTATTTTATAACCGTTATGTTTTCAAAATAATATGAATGGAGTTTGAAAAATGGTAAGTATCTTTTGTAATTTTTTAATGATCATTTTGTCATTATACTCGTAATAAATTCATAGTACGAATGTCATTGCATCGTCAATTGGTTCGCAGAACCTACGGCTACCGGTAACTAAGTAGACGTATTCAGACGAAATGTAGTTTATTTAAATAAATCTGCCCTGTTTCTCTTAGATTTATTGTTTTTTTTTCCTTTTTATTGAGGGCTTACCTGCCACATATTTCCATAGGACATTCATTACAGATTCACTAAGTACATTAACCAAATTTATTGGTTCTCCATTATTTTCCTTTATATACATCAATAATCGAGACAGTTCATTTTGTATTTCCTTTTCCATGGCTGTTTTCCCATAGCCGACGTGTTTCAAGTTTTTAACTGCAAACTGTCTATGTTCTGTCCATATATCACCGTTAGCAAAAGTTATACCTAGAAAATTTTACAGAATGTAGTACAAAACTATTCATAGCACCCACATTTGCGCCTAAATAAAGTATTTTGGCTTACCCATATTTTTTTTCCCAAGACAACGTAATCTTGAAAAAAAATTGTCCGGTCTAGCATCAAATACCTTGTCATTAAATACTTGACGCACATTTTTTTCACCAAATACCACTACTAATAGTTCTGTACTTGTTTTCATACCCAAAACTTTTGTTGAATATAAATTGGATAGTTCTAAACATGCTCTCCATTCGGATCCATATTTTTTGGTCATCCTTTGCAGAACATAGCTGCTTCCAATGATTGGATACCATACTGGACCTGAAATAGTAAATAAAATCCGGTTCTTTAATTTTGCTTGTATTTCTGTGTACTGAAATTATGGATTATCGGCTATTAGATCAAGTATTAGGAACCAAAGGCTTCCATTTGATTAACATGTAACATACATAATTTGATTATTATGAATGTTGAAAGCTAGACGCAGTCAATGCGAAAGCAGTTTTGTTGAGTAGTACTGAATTACTCATTGTGTATGTGAACACAATCGTCTTCAGGCAAATAATGTAAGATTACTTTTTAGGGGGCCTGATGACTTGTGTTACAGTTTTATTTTGTTTTACAGGATTTGAAAACTTAGTTCAGACACCAGTCTTCCACAAATTCTTATAAAATCGTATCTGTAGACTAACTAAATATATTCTGTCGTTTGGAACTTTGGCAATAACCTTTTAAACTCCCTCGCAGTGCTTATGCACTGAAAAGATTCATTAGTCTGAAACGGCACCCACGTAAACTAGGACGAAATTATGAGTACCACTGCGATAATTAATAAGTAGGAAAATTAGTTTATATTTATTTTAGTTCATTATTTATATAAGTACCTATAAACCAATTAGGTATATTAAGCCATCGATTACGAAGTACCGCACATAATAAATGTGATACTACTATATCTAACATTTATATTCGATTTACACGCACAGTGAAATCCTTAACACACAGTCCGATCACAATGGTACATTAGGGTAGTGTTACTAAAGAGACACAAAGCTTGTATGTTGCATCACTCTATGAATGAGAGTGTCAAATTCCTAACGTTTTATTGCGAACTGTATTTTGATGACAAGCATGTATGAGTTTCGAATGCATTAAAGCCAATTCAAATTTCATTTCAAACAAATACAATGATGATGTTCTAAATATATGAAGCAATTGCGATTCTTGCCCACGAACATTCGACCACACTTTGAACGTTCAGCAACATCATTTTAATTAGGTGCTGCTATGAAAAACTTGAAAGTTAAGTTTGGGTATTTAAGAAAAGAAACGTCATGAATATCAGTTATTGACATCGGGCAACTGTCAGACATGCTATGTTAAAAATAATGTATTTGTAGTGAGGTCAACTCCGACTAAATGGAGACTGGGTTCATTGCTTAAAATAAATGTGGCTAACAAACACCGCATTCCATTTTGGCCTGTATATTTTTTGTATAGAATATCATGTTTGTTCGTAGCAACAACAGCAACTATTAGGGGACAATAAAATCGGGATTCAAATTTTGGTTCAGTATCAAATTTCAGGTCGAAAATGAATATTTTAGGTGTATTTTTTATGCACTTAAAGTTTACACATCAACTCTATCCCTCAAGCACGCTTTTTTTTTAAGGTAAGCGGGATCTAAATAACCATTTTGGGAAGGATCATCAAAAAAATTTTGCTACCACAAAATCATTAACGACTCAAATCAAAGAGAATTGCAACATTCTAGATCAATATTTAGATACGAAATTATCAACGCAGAAATATTCCTCAAGAGATATCTGCCACCCTGTAGAATACAAGCTAAGTGAAGGTGATATAAGTGGCGCGGCCAGGTTAATTTTAAGCAGTGGTCGCACCATTCTCTCCAGAAATCCTTTCGTCTTTGGAGAGCAAACATCCATCTCCACAAGATGACCTTTCTTTTCCCGATCCCCCTGATCCTCTTTCTGACACACTTTTAATTACAGTTCGACATCATGTCACTGCTATTTGCTCCCTCCGAAGCGGCTCTACTGGTGGTCACGTAAAGTTCAAGTCTTCAAAATTAACATGCATTCGGTACTTACTATTATTTGATATTGTTGCTTTGGAAAATTCACATATTTCCTTCGCCCTTACCGTTTATGGAAACGGCCGGAACTTTTAGAAAAAATAGACTGTATTATCCGTAAAACCCCAACCAATATTTTGGATGTGGCTCTGGACGACCTGGCCTGGATACAAGCTTCCTTGCCCATCCGTTTTGGAGGCCTTGGCGTCCGCAAAATTTCGAATATAAGTTTACATTCCTATCCTCGGTTCTCAGTACCGAGATATAAACCGGGAATATTCTAGCCTTGTCCCTGATTTCGAGATGCCTTATGTGACCGAGGCTAAGAATGCCTGGGGTAGCATTTGCCCAAAACCCTTTTCAAGTTCAAGTTCAACTTGTTAAAATATAGGTACTGTAAAGAAAAAGGCACGTTCTAACGACAATTTTCGACCACTTAAATTAAGATTTTTATTTTATATGGAACAATACCAAACAATACAATACAAATTATAAATAATATTAGGTATAAGTAAAATTACATTCGCTTTATCAATGTAGAGAAATCGCAATGGTGCATTGTCTTTAACTTGCTAAATTCTGTTTTGCTGGTGCTATACTTACCGACGGAAACCTTTCGCTATTCCTTCATATACTTATGGTCTAGTATGGAAAAGTAACAACCCCAAACATAAACATGTTAAAAAGAAAAATAAAGACGTTGTATCTTAGATAACTTTTTTGTTTCCGTACCTTTTTTGCTGTGCGAAAAATTATCATAGATCGACTGCGCGAGAGGGGACGGCGGCTTCCTTACTAAACCATGACCACACTAATGGAAGCGGGAGATTAGTTTGCGTCTACGACGGATATCGGGAGAGAGGTGCATGCTTCTCTCCCATTCCTTCGCCTTCTTCGCACGCATATCTTGCTCACAATAGGAGGCGACGGCTTTTCGCGTACTCTCGTTCTCGCTCCCGACCATGGATTGGATAACTATTACCGTACAGAATTACCTATTATCTCTAAACGTCGTCCAGTATTTTACGTAGCTTAAACTTTTTATTTTACGTGATCAAGAACTTAAGATAGCAGATTAAATAAATCTACTCCACGTCCTGTTTATGTCTAGTCCGTCGCATCGTTAGTTACATCCGCATCGTTCCCATACATCTTTAAATTTAAATGTCAGTCATGCAGTATGGCTATGCTAGAGAATATGATAATAGCATATCAAATAACGACACTGAACAATTTTCGGTGGTTACCAGTCAGACCTATGTCTGAATCAGTGTACATCGAAGGTACCCAAGTATTTTATAGGCAATAAATTGATGGACTTTTAATAATTATTTCACAAAATTAAAAATTCACTAAAATTTTACTTAGAATGCTAGCCGCATCGTATGAAATAAATCCGTAAGAACAAAAATTGATCTTAATTAACCGGCTACAAAATAGTATTAATATATTGAATGTAATAATGCATAATATATATGAAATAACATCAAAACTTACCTGGCGGAAAATTCTTTGGCTTTATAGTGGTAACAATCGCAAACAGAATCAATGTGAACAATAGCAGTAACGCAAAGATCATTCCGAATGATCAATCGATCACTTTACAGTGAGCACAGTGCGTAATACGCGCGTTGTATAAATATCCACTGGCCTACTCGGCAACCGAGACTCAACTGTACAACGCTTATGGAACGAGACAATTTTTGTACGAAGGATTTGCGTTAAGTGATGACGTTAGATTTTTATAAACTAACATTTGTCCGCAACTTTGTTCGCGTAGATGTTTTTACAATAAAATAGCCTACCGATGTCACAACGAGTCCGTATCCATTGCTTAAAAAAGCAAAACGAATAAAAGACTCTGTTTTATACCATGTAGTGATGGTGTTATCATCCGTGCATTAACGTGAGGCATCAAGTAAATGGGATCACCAATTAAAGTCACCTAAAGATCACCTATGTCCTGTCCAGTGTTTTATTTGGTGTACAATAAAGTACTTGTATGTATATATAAATAAAAGCCGTTAACATAACTCTATTTATTTATTTAATTTCGGAAAACCAACAGCAAATAACATTGTGAATTAGGTAGGCAAAAGTTATAGGGGACATACAGCCAATAATAGGTCTTCACGTGTAGTCTGAATAATAGTCTATATTATATAGTAGAATATTATGTAAATAATGCAAAAAACAAATAATGCATCAAGTATCTTACTTGTCCTACAGGGGTAATTGTTAGTTGCCTCACCATGTCTAGGATATTCAAAGAAGGTCATTACTGAAATACTCGCTTCAGTGTTACCAGGGATTTTTAAAAAGCTGTAATTAATTAAGGGCGGTAAAGCGTAAGCCTATCACAAATAAAAAAATATCACTACAAGACATTACAATAGAGTACCTACTTATTATGAAATTGTTTTATTTTATGCATAATTTTATTTCATTACATGGTCGTAATGTAAACGGAAGTTTCTGTCTCATTTACTTCATTAGGTGCACCATCCGGGGCGGATATCTAGTTAAGCAAAGTTAAAGATAAAATGGATCACTTTTTTCGAACAATACATTACATTTTAGCCAGAACAAATCAAACGGAACATATCAATTCTGTTATTGATCCATCCCGTAATTGATCCTGCCTAACTTATTTGGATCCGCTAAACTGTACCCAGGAGCACCAAAGCTTCTTGGTATCATTATTAAAGGGCTTTGTTAAGCGGCCTCAATCAAATCAGAATCCTCAACCAAATATAATAGAAACATTATATTAGTCTTTCATCATATATTAGTCAGTCATCCTTTCAACATATTTAAAAGTTCAAACTTCGTTAAAATACTCGTATGTGGACATTCTGTAGCATAATTGATAAGAAACAAAAACGTCAGTGAAGTCCGATAAGCATCCTAAATTGATAGGCACTCAATGTGATAGGCAGTAGGTACCAAAGTTGATACATTTTTGGTTGACATCGGTTGAAATTCGGTGGAACTAGTGATATAGAAAATATATCTTTAAAAAGAAATTTCCAAACAGGGGGCTTACTCTTGAAACCAATACAATACCAATCCAAACGTGATCCGATTCCAATGTCAATTTGGCTGTCGGCGTAAATAATATTTTATAATCTCCAATTTGGATATCCGAATATCCGTTCTATTTGGATATTCGCCCACATTTACTGTTCGGATAGTTACAATGATAACATACGGTTTTTAAGACAAGACGAATAACTTTTTTTTTTTTTATTTAACTGTGGTTTATCCAAACACAAATTAAATACAGAGGTTGTCCGTCCCTAAACAGTTTTAGCCTTCAAACATTTTTTTTTACTTTGATTTCATGTAACATTTCCTAAGAATCCTGCACATTTATTTAAACCCTGTACAAACGTTAGAACAACATCGTATAGTTCTTACATTTATATTATACTAGCTGAGGCGGACCCGGTAAACATAGTCATGTTGAAATTTCAATAAGTCGTACAAAAATCTCATAGAAAAAAGCAGTTTCAGTTTTTCCAGAATTTTCGGATGTATAGGAACACGAATGAAAGAAATAAACCTGCATTTAAGGAATGCTTACGCTGTGCCTCGGATAAGTCTTCTGTGTATCAATGTTTTTACGATCTTATGGATAGTCTTCAAGTTCAATGCAGCACAATGCATAAGACTATAAAAAACGTTTGGTGGGTATTAAATACTTCATCACTCCGTAATCATATAACTTTCTTTTGCTATAGTTTCTACCAGTCCTACTACAAAAAACTTGAAATTAAATGCACCATTACAAAAAAAGAGAAGTTTGTTTTCATTAAAACAAAAAGTATGATTACAACACAGTTGATCTGAAATGACAGTAGTATATCGGGTATAATTAAAAAAAAATCTTTTCTCCTCTGAAACAATTAAAGAGCTTCAGTGGCAATAAGTAAAGAGCTTCAGCTGTATAATACAGCGAATAATTTTATAAATAATACAGCTTTCTTCACGAATTATAATATGAAAGCCTTTATGCAAGCTGCGCAAATAGAAAAGACAGGTATTATCAGATTTGTTCCACCAAACATCTTTAAAAAAGAGCTCTATACTAAACTATCATCTATTTACGAAATAATTGCAGTGAGAAGATTTAAAAAGAAGGTTGGCAAAGACTTTAAGCATTACTTTCCTATCTAAGGTACTTCCAGACCATGTCCAGCATGATTTGTTTTCATATAACATTTTTGAATATGTTGCACTCATAGAGCAATGTTTTAGGTGTATTATTTAATTATTCTGCAAGGATTTGCAATAGTAAACAAAGTTGTTCCATTTGTAGATGTTTAAGGTATGTGACAAACCAACTAAGATTAACTAGATAAATTGCAGTGGGCCTCATCTAGTAAGATCTACATTATGTCCAATTAAGATAATGAAAATTATGGAAAAGAAAAATAATATAACTTATGTATGCAAGTAAACTAGCTAAACAAATAAATTATACAGAGGTTTTATTTCCGCTCTCACCAACAAAAACGCAACCTGTATATGATATAGTAAATAAGCCTGTAGGTGTACATACATCTGTAAATACGTCGGTATCTGTGAATAAACCTGTACATGATGTAAATAAATCAAAAGATGTCTCTCCTAGACTTAAAATACCAAATAGTATCCAACAATGATGTACTTATGGCCCTAGTGCAGACATTGGTGGAACTAGGTAATAAGAAAGAAACAAACAAACAATTTATTCAGCGAACAGTAAAGACAAGTACATAACTGTGAATAAACTATAATAAGGGTGACAATACACCCACTACTATGAAAAACATTAAAACGCTTTAATTAAAAATCTCAAGTAATGTATACAAGTCATACACAATCTAAACCAGGAATGTTATGGATATCCGATGGTTTCGGTTAAGGTTACGGAAACCTTAACCGAAACCATCGGATATCCGAAATAAAAACCTATCCGAAACCGGAACCGTATTTGATAAAAACGTTCCGGATAGTGTCGGAGTCGAATACGCGAAATTCACGATTGAAAGTACTTCTTAATCATTTCTTATGCTTACATTTAGATCAAGTTATATCACATATTTCATAAAAGAAATTATTCACCAATCTTGCCTTAATCGTATTAAAATTGCCTTTCTGCGGGTGCCTTCTCACAGAGGTACCTTTGATAAAACCACATAATATGTAGGTTATAATGTTGTTGAAGTTAAAAATACAATGGCCATAACTATGACTACTTTTCTACAATGTATTAACTACGATATTGAATAGTTGTGGTTAAAAATGTGGAAGGACGACCAAAACACGAAAAGAAAGTGGTATGGAAGTATTCAACAGGGCCTATCAGACTTTGGTATATCCTACTGAAGGATGACAGCTGAGATTTTATCACTATGATAAATAGATTACGCTTTGGTCATAGTACTGCACCGTCACACCTGCAAGACTCGGTATTATAGCAAGTGCTATCTGTCCGCATTGTGAGTCAAATGAAGGAACCATGAAACATCTTATCTTCGATTGTCAGAACCTCAGTCAGAACTTCATGCTTGACAGATTAGTGTTGACCAGTGAACTCAGTGATGTAAAAATTAAGTGTGATTCTTCTTCCCGCCCGCCGCCACTAGTAGTACAGTCGATAAAAGATAAAAATACTTACAAAACCGATATATACGAGTATATAATATACATGTAATCTATATGTAGATAATAATATATATAAAATACAGGTAGACCGATATTTATGATATTTGGTTTGTTGGATTTGTCTCCTTCCCGAATAACAGAATAACTATTAAAACATTCGAATAATTCCCAAAAAAGAACATGAAGAAAAATTCTTTTCTCATACATTTTGTATCAGGAATGGATTGACAGATTTGACAAAAATAAAAAATGGCCACAAATGAATATGGCGTACATATTTTCTGTTTCGGTAAGGCCAGTGTGCATTGTCCCAACTCCTTATACGCTGCTGGTGTGATTTTGTTTTTTTTTTGCGTTTGTTTAAAAGGATCCCTGGATGGTTTAGATTCACAATTTGAGCCGGTAGATGGCACCGCAATCGGGTTCTACGAGTTCAGTTCCACCTGGAACTGAAGAAATTGTTCCTAGTCCTACTCATAACAAATGTAGACTCTGCCCTCAAAAACTGTACAGAAAAACAACACACAGATGTGTCGGCTGCCAGTCACCCAGTTTGCTTGCAATGTTCAGTCACTGTGTGCAGTGATTGCCAATAATTACCTTATGTTTAGACAATATCACAATTTTTGTTATACATATATAGTTATGGGGTCAATTTTTATTTTTATTTACTCTTTATTTGTTCAAAAGAATTTGTTTTTGTTTCATATGCTTTATGTAAAAAAAATATGCTCGTATTATGTGATCTCATGTCACTAAACACTGAAATGTGCCAAACAATCAGTTAAATTGTAATATTAAGTAAAATTTAATAAAATAGTTGTTTGATTTGTATTTTTTGTTTCATTTAAGCCTACATAATAAAACTAAATCGTATATTTTTTCTCTAATCTTACACAAATGTACACTTTTATAACCATAAAGTCCAGGAGTCTCAGAGATCCCATGTCCAAATTGTATAACCAAGTGATTTTTTTTTTATCCCGGTATGGGATATGGCACCACACTTTTTATGTATTTGCCAAGTGAATTTTTATTGTTTTGTTTACCTTTGACAATAAACTCTTGTTAAAACAAATGAATTTCTGTTGATTTTTTTCCTATACCTAGTTATTGTCTAATAGTCTAACAAGCTTATCACCGCTAACACTCACACTACATGTATAAGGTATAACCCTACACAATATGTTTTCAATTGCGAATTTTAGGACATTTCTCATTTTTAGGAAGGAAATGAACTCATGTTAGATTTTCAAATCTGACCAAGAGTTACCATAATAACCACATCATGAAATTAGTTGCAATGGTTCAGGCTCACTGAGAAAAATAGACTAGAAATGCCACAAACCTCACTCACAAATTAACATAAATCCAAATACCTACAAACTGCACAATTTTACGCATTATAAGAAATTACAAAAATAATAGTTGGTTTTAGTGATAACAACAATGGGAATAAAGAAGGATGCCCAAGGTTTGCTCTTTTTCATGTTGTAAGTATCTATACTTGTTTAAAAAACTAACATACTTCAGAGTCCATCAATCCATTATCATTTCCATTTCATCATGGTCATCAGGAAAACTATCTACAATTATATTAATTATAATAAAAATATAAATAAATTGAATATAGCACTGCTGAAATATAAATATTCTGTCAATGAATACCACAAATGATGGTCAGTGACAAATGAAAATACACTTGAGTAATTCAACACATATTTATGAGAATTAGTCCTTTTCCAACATTTCCAGGTTTTAACGAACAATTTAACTGAACGACAACAACAACAAGAAACTATTCATCTGAATTAGTCCTAGTGTTCTATTTTTGAATTATAGGTAGGTACCTATTCCAAAAATGTACCGGTCTACTTGTGACAACACACAAATAACTTAAGTTTTTGTTGAATTAATCCTATTCGCAAACCTATTACAAAAAATATACCTACTTGTGACAACACAACATTCTCAACTAATATGTAGTTACTTGCTAGTATTAACCAGATTACAAGAAAAAGAAATATATTTGTAAGTAGGTAGGTACCTACTTATTTAAAAGATAGGTAACAAAAACGACAAAGGAAAATACAACTAATATAAAAAGAATAATAAGGAAAACAAAACAAAAAAGAGTGATGAAGAAATTATTTTTGCCAAATTATGTGATGACAGCATTAAGTTTATTCAATACCTACCAATGTCATCTGGAATAGACACAAGTGAAGAATTTATAAGTGGGATAGCAAGTTGGTTCTGTCGGTGGGGTTCAACATTCATGGCCGTAGAAACCAAATTTAAAGGTTAGCTCTATAAGGAAAATAAATAAACGAATAAATAACATAGTACAAACTAGTTGCTCTTGGAGGTAATTAGATTCACACAAGTACCTACAAAGTTTATTTGTCTGGTTGAAAAATCAGTCATTAAAATTGAACAAATATATAAATATTTTTTTTTATTTACGGTATTGATAGTTAATAGATTGATTAGATTAGATTTGTAGGTATATCAGTCACGAAAAGAATCAACAAAAAACGATAAAACAAAAAAGTACCAAGGTAGGACATCCTAGCTCCAAACTCAAAAAACTAACCAAACGACGCAAAATTTTAAGGGCCAACCGAAAACGAAGCGCGGGAAAGGAAGTTTGTTCTTGATAATCTTTTCAGGGCGTTGTGGCTTATGGCGACTACTTTGCCAGTATTTTCTTTACAAACGTAAAAGTTTAAAGAGAGAAGAACTCATCACTAAATAAAAATAAAGTTAGCCGATGATAGATAATAGATGATAGAGATGGACAAAATATCGATATTTTCTTCAAAAATATCGATATATATCAATGATATTTTTATAAACGATATATCGGTATTCGATATTTTTTTACGCGGCTTTTACAAAGATGACCTTTTTTAGTCCCCACATGTACAGCCAAGAAACAAAAGTCCAGTAGCACCACAATGTTCATATTCGCCAAACGCACGGTTCTATCCGTAGTTCTGTATGTGTGACTGTGTGTGTAATTTAACGCAAACATTAACTCGTCATACAGTGTAGCTATGTGCTGGTGATACATAAATGTGGTCAACATTAGACAAAGATAACAGTATGATATACTCCTTTCCTTTTTTACCGACCCGATTCAAAAGTAGTGCTAAAATTCGATACCATTGTTAAAGTAAGCGTTGGCGGAGTTGTAAACTGCACGACTTCGTTTACGTCGGCATCTGTCGGGTAGGTTTGAACCGCAAGATAATTTTTAGATAAAATTAGCTCAACTTAAAATATAGAACGGAATGATAACATTATAATAAAGTAAAAAAATGTATTTAAGGAATTTGTTTATTTATGTTTATTAGTAAATAATACAAACAAACCTAATGGAACATAGTGAAAATAAAGTGGATTATTTATAACAAATTATTTATTAATATTAGATATTATTATGCATATATTTTCTTTTTATTGATATTCGTTTTCTCAAGGAAAAAAGGATTAAAGACTTAAAATTTAACTTCAATCTTACAATCAAAAACTAACTCATCAGCTAGCCAGAAAGTCAATTGCTAACATTATTATCAAGTATAGTATATCAAGTATGTGATAATTAACGATACGGATGTAAATAATAGATATAATAAATATCGATTTTTTTTCATTTGCTCATCCATGGGATGATAGATAAGACGACCAGTGTTGCCAACAAGATTTTTGAAAATCCGCCAAGTTTGTGATGTTGTGTTTGTTGTGTATTTCCGTCCAAAATCCGTAAGGTAAATAAAATTTTATTCCATCATTTTTTTCATTTTTCATCATTTTACAAAATAGCCGTTAAATTTCTAAAGTTATATATTTTTACAGCAACAACTAAAAAAATGAATGAATAAATAAACAAATATGTACCATCTTTAACATACTTGAACCGTATTTCTTATTAGCATTCATCAGCTTTGCGATATTAATAAAGTTCTAAGAGAGCCCTTTTGAGTCGATTCGTAGCATATCGATTTGAAGCGTCATCTAAATTTCTCAACAGTAACTAACGCTCGTTTAAACTTCGACTTCTAATTGTATTATGTAACTTGACAGTTCAAAGATAAATAATGATACCATACTACAATTAGTAGTGATAGGCGTGAACGATTTTGCTTAAAGAACGAATGCTTAAATGTTTCAAATTAAAAAAATCATGAGTAAGATGTGGAACATAAGAATAGTTATTAATAAAAGTAATTTCCTTTTTTTTTCTCCTAATAAAAATAAACTAAGAATAAAAATCAAGTAATTTTACTTTTTTTTACTTTTGTCATTTTATTTCCTCTGATGAACTTCTACAATGTTTAATAGTGTATATTGTGTTTTTAAGACAAGTTATTAAATTTAAAATAAAAGTTTGCATGTTAGTACAAATGTTCATTCAATTTCATTCATTCTTTAACCGCCTTACTATCATTTTTTGTCAGAAACTGGTAACCCTTCAACTGTCAAGTTATTGAATACAAATAAATGTGGAAGTTGAATGAATGTTGTGTATTTTTTTTATGGGATAGGAGGGGAAACGTGCAGACGGATCGCCTAATGGTAAGCGATTATCGCCGCCCATGGACACCCGCAATACCAGAGGAGTCACGAGTGCGTTGCCGACCTTTAAAAAGGAAATTGGGCCTCCGGTAACCTCACTCACTCGGCGAAACACAACATAAGCATTGTTTACCGCCGGTTTTCTCTGAGGCCGTGATATCACTCCGGTCGAGCCGGTCCATTCGTCCCACGTAAGCATGTACAATTTTATGCACTTTTACTTCATACTTATTAGTTGTTTACTATCTGGAAAACAATATAATATTGTTTTCCAGGTAATTATAATTATGTATACCTAGGTAATAATTTATAATCTAATATCAGAACTGAGAAGAAATCTCAACTTTGTAGTCTAATATAGACAAAACACTAAAAAAAACAATGAATTTATCACAAAATGGACATGAAACACAAACAAACATGCGTCAAAGCAAGTTACAGCGACCTAAGTGTGCAATGCGAAATAGATTAATGTTATATATTATTTTCCAAACATATTATAAATGTTTTGTAGAATAAATACGATAATAATACTGCGATTAATACCGAAATAAAATCCAGTAGTTAATCGAAATCAAATTTTATTAATTACATGACAGTTGAAAGTAATGACATCTATCGATGTACTTAAAACTATTAGGTATTAGTGTTTCTCTGTTAAGATATATAGATGGCGGGACTTTCTTTTCTGAAGTTGGGCATGTTCTAAGTGTCGTCGTCCCCCTGGTACCTAGTATTCAATGTTTCCATTTTTGAGATTAAGTAAAATGTAAACATTGGATCCCGGTTACTTAGCAGGGGAAGTCCGGTTCATCAGAGTTTAAAAAATACAAAACACGTCTTTGCCGACCTTATTGCCATCATACAAAATTATTCATTTATAACACTTCCCATAAATTTCCTATTAAACATATTATATAGCTGAAGATAGTTTTGTCCCGTTAACCGACTTCAGTCGCAGTGATACTATAGACCGCAAACAAATAAAATAAGATGATATAATAAAAAAATGATATATTAGTTATATCCTGGCCATTTGTTTTAAAAGCAGTGATAGCCCAACAAGGTAACCATTGAACTGTTAAGTAGTAGGTCTTGAGTTGAGGTATGCACCTCGGACTTTTCGCAACGAAAGTGTATTATATAAAATTAATTATCACTCGCTTAAATAGCGAAAGATAACATCGAAACCTCCATGTCTGAGAGGCTAGTGTGGTGTATGTGTGTGGCCTAACCCCTCTCATTCTGGGGGGACCCATCTTCATCAGTGGGGACAGTCAATGTGTTGCTGATGATTTTATTTAAAAAGTGTCCGTAAAACGTGCACAGCTTACTGGAAACTCTGATACTTAAGCGAATATTAGATAAAGAAATACAATTACTTTTTACGGATTTTGTGGATGTATGGTTAAAATCAATACTTTTTAAGAATTTCGATGTTTGAGTTTTCTCTTTGATAACTCAGAACTTGTTTTTTAAGTCTTGTTAACTTGTTGATTTAAGTTCAATTTTAAAAGAAAACTACTTAATCAATGGGTTTACTTATGGTTCTAGCTGACACTTTTACTAAGCTAACTTAATCATAAAAAAGACGGACCTGTTCATTAACAACGGGTCCTTCCACGCAAAAGTCGAAACACACACCAACACTTTGTGTTGCCACTTCGCCGAGACCCCAAGAGGTCCAACCACCGAGTGAATCAGATATTTTCTTACTTCTTACGAAATGCTTATCTGAATGGTAGATAGAAACTATATTCTAATCCTACTCTACTATTCTATCCTACCTACGGTAAACTAAACGGAAATAAGAGATTTTCTTCAAGAGTGGCAAAACAGAAGTGAGAAAGAGGATTCGACCCTGCATCTGAAATCGCGGAGCACATATCGAGCAAGATGTATGAAATTTTCTATAATTTCGTTAAGTATTACATGTTTTGTTTAATTTCATTTCCCAGTAATAAATTCATTGGCTGCCCTAAGCACTAATTAAAATATTATGCATTGTGACTATGCACTCGTGAATTTTGAGATTTTTTGATTTTTCCTTTTTATAATTACGTTAGCTTAGTTAAAGTATCAGCTACGAATATAAATTAAAAGTAAGCCTTTTCTTTTAAATTGAAATTAAATGACAAGTTGCGGGTTATCAAAGAAAATTCTTTAAAATAAAACTACTTTTTACGGATTTTAATGCGTTATGTTAATATTATTTGATTCCCGACGTTTCGAATCCTTTACAGCATCCATGGTCACGGGTAGGCGGAGGTGTTGGACGTCTTAATGTTAAAATTTACTAACAGCTACCTTACATTTTTTGTTAATCATTGGCGAGTCGATTCATGCAGAAAGAGCTCAGGATGATTTGTGAGGCTATTGAAATTAAAAAACACCCAAATTTCAAGATAAAAGATGGCTGGGTCTTACTATCTGCTTGCAACCCCGTTATAGATTCTAATAAATCTAAATCCAAGCGCAAAACTGCCAGACCAAAGGACACGGTGAGCTCGTTCTGCATCAAAATAATATCAATATCAATCAAATAATTTTAATATAACGCGATAAAGTGCGTAAAAAGTAGGTAGTTTTATTTTAAAGAATTTTCTTTGATAGGTTTTATTTCAAATACTTTAAAAATAAAATGTCTCCAAAACTATTGATTTTATCCCATACCTATACAATGTGTTAAGAAACCCCTGTTCCAATCCGTGAAGGTATTGTTAGGTATCGAGATCCGAGATCCAGTTCTATTTTAAATACATTATTATTTGTACTTGACAAAAATCTCCCCAAATTTTTTATAAAATGAGGAAACTGAAATGGCCATACTTTGCTTACGGAAGCAGCAACACTATCGCTGTGGGCCTTACATAAGTACTACAGACCGTGATGTTGGCATTATTGCTTGTCATTTTGTAAAGGCACGCACCTTCAACACAATCTCTCTTACATTGCTTTAAATGGCTTTGGCATGATTAATTCGAAATATATTAAATAATCACGCAAAAATGAGCGGAACACTTCGCACTATGACAATAAATAACGCCTTTACAAAATGACAAGCAATAGTGCCAACATCACGGCAGGGGACATCATACCGTAGGGATGGGCAAATGGAAAAAAAATATCGATATTTATCGTATCGATATTTTTCAAATATATCGATATATATCACCCAAGAAATATCGATATTTCGATATATCGATATTTTTTGCCCAATTTGCAATTATTTATAAAAATTGTCGAAATTTTAAAGCAAATACAGAGTAATTTTTGTTTGTGTTTGAAGCAAAGAAACTAAACCCATACAGCCTACTGCATATTTTCTAAATTTAAGAAATCGGATTGGTCAAAATCATGATGTGACGCATGAGCAGACAGCAGAGCTTTAAAAATATATCGATTTTGATATCTGAAAATAAATATCGAAAATTGATATATCGCGGGAAAAAATATCGCTAATTAGTATTGATATTTTTCTGAAAAAATATCGATATTTTGATATATCGATATTTTTTACCCATCCCTATCATACCGTGAACGGTCTATGAGGTCCAGAATAATATAATATTTGATAAAATTTTATAGATTTTGGGGTAATTGCGGCAATTTCGCTAGATTCAAGACTATTATAGAGGTCAATGCCTAGATGTGACTGAAAATCCTTTAAGCTGGCAACACTGAAAATGACGGCGAGTGAAGTGAGTGACAGAAAAATCAAGAAACCCACTCTTCACGCGACACAGTCTTACCTTAGAGAATTTAGCCTATGGAGAAGGTATAGCATAGCTAAGCTTACCTCTTTGTCGAAGTAGGTGCCTACATACAAGTCGATATGTAAAACTAGTTCATTCGCGATCGCAGCCGTTCTGTTACAAATAACATATCTTGTGTTACAAAAGTTATGTAACTACCAAACGTTGTCTTGACCTGTATCTTCTTCCTGCCCGTGGCCCAATTTATTTGTGGTCGGCGCAGCATGGCCTTTTCTCCCATTCATCCCTATACTATAAATACTACCTATATTTTCCCATGTCTTGAGCTGTATATACAAAAATTTAGAACCCAATTGCGGTGTCATCTACCGGCTTAAATTGTAAATATAAACCTTCCAAGCACCCATTTAAACATACACAAAAAATAATCAAAATCACGCCGGCAGTTTTAGGAGTTCGGACAATGCACAAAACGCCATCTACTGATCTTACCAACACAGAAAACAACTATGTTCATTTGTGTTCGTGTTTTATTTCTGTCAAATCTGTCAATTCGTTTCCGATACAAAATGTATGAGAAAAAAAAATCTTCCTAATGTTCTTTTTCGTGAATTATTTTTTTCGATGTTTTAATAGTTATTCTCTTTTTCAGGGAGGAGACAAATCACAAATCCCACAAACCAATTCTTATTATTATTATTATTCAGCCGTTGTCGTCCCACTGCAGGGCAAAGGCCTCCCTACCCTCTTTCCACTCCTCACGACTCAAGGCTATTTTGGGCCAATCCTTCCTAAAGAAGTCAAGCTCATCTCCGTCTAGGTCTGCCGCGTTGTCGTCTACCGTTATGTGGGACCCACCCACCAAAGATCATAAAAATCTATCCAGCCGTTCTCGAGTTTGGAGTGTTGTAACAAACCCGACTTTGTTTTTTAAATAAACTAGCTTCTGCCTGCGACTCTGCGTGGACTTCAGAATTGGGTCCGACCTAGATATAAAGTAGCCTACGTGTTATTCCAGACTATAATCTATCTGTGTGCCAAATTTTATCCAGATCCGTTCAGCCGTTCCGGCGTGAAAGAGTAACAAACATCCATACATCCACACATCCATACATCTCACAAACTTTCACGTTTATAATATTAGTAAGGATAGTAAGGATAGCAGATATGATTGGGATATCTATGCCCCGTTCGATTCTTAGATACAGAGTTTTTTTAACATACTCCTATGACAACAAAATTTACTAGTTATTACCTAACATATAAAATCAACCTAACTATAAAGTACGTCATGTCAGTACAAGCTTTCAATAGATGTCACTGACGTCACCTTATAGACATAAATTCAAAATGTAGAGGCAAATTTTGGCGAGTGGGATTCGCTGTTGCTTAGTAATCTTAGCATCTGGTGTATTCAAACAGAAAACACAGGTTCGTATCCTGCCCGAAGTCAAATATTTCTTTCACTAAATTATCATTAGGTATAATCTTAGCATGGAAAATGAAAAAACAAAGATAATAAAAATCCAATATAGGTATTTTTGTAACATATGGGCAGACTCCATTCTAATTAAAAACAGAGAGCAGATTTTTTATAAAACCCTCCCTCCTGTATTCCCGTATCTAAATACAAACAATTTTAGCAGTGTTCAAAAAACAAGGCAGTCAAAGAAGCTGTATTACAAGAGATTACAAAAGTGACGATACTTATACCTAAACCGTCTGGTGTTCTCTGAGCAGTCAGTCTCATTTCTCTCAATCTCGCTGTAACACTACCAACTGACTATTCTTTTTTTTAACATGCTATAAACCGTCATTTTATGAAGTAGAGGGATGGGCATCAACCTCGACGACGTGTGAACAACGATTATACTGCTGCGCTCTCACTATCAAGCGTGGTGAAAACTAGCAATATTCCCAACACAACTTAATAATCGGACCCGGGCTCCTAGCGGTCCCACGGTTCCTGTTTGGAAGAAGCCATGTCTAATTTCGGCTGGGCAACATTCAGGATACTTCACAACGGCTTTTCGTCAAAAATACCGCAGTGTTTTAAGATAAAAGTATTTAAACGGTATACTAACTATAAAAAATAAGATGACAATCTCATACAGTCGGAAGTAATAAACCTTTTTCCTCCGACTGTATGAGATTGTTATATAGGATGAGATCTCGGCTTCCGGTGTCAGCCGGAACATCCTTACTAATAATATAAACGTGAAAGTTTGCGAGTATGTTTGTGATTCTTTCACGCCAGAACGGATTTGAATGAAATTGACACAGATATATTGAAATAACACATAGGCTACTTTTTATCCAGGTCGGACCCAATCCTTGTCCACGCAGACAAAGTCGCGGGCAGAAGCTAGTTTCTGATAAATTCATACTTAACTAGGTACCTAGCAATCTATTGATGATCGAATAATTATGTGTGTATCTATAGATAAAAGCTTTTGACGTAAACTCGTAACCATGCAATTTTATGGAAAGACAGAATAGGAACCCCAAACCAGCAGGTTGTGTCAGGTAGATGGCAGATTCAATGGTGGTAAGTAGAACTCTGCTGATGGAGTTTATTTTGGGCGGTACCGCGTTGCCAAATATTCTGCGGCTAGCCAATAATGCGCTAACATCATTGTATTCGGGTTGGAAGCAATTTTCTCTGGTAAGTTCAATCTAAATGGGTGCCAAGTTCTGTAGGTAGATAATTCTGCTCAATATTTGACTTGGCTAGTTTTTACCAACATAGCAAATTTTTAGAAGAATATGTTAAGTATGTTTACCTTAGTACCTACAATAAAAAACAATAACTTACTTATAAGATAAAAAAATAAAATTTATATAACATAACTTGTATGTGAAAACTAGCGAAGTCCAATCTTTAGCAGGATTATCTACCTACACCCTTGGCGCTTGGCTTGGCTAACTTGGCACCCATTTATTAAAAATATCCGTACGAAATGCACTTTTATCATGCGTATCGCTGAAATGCGGAATGCGCTTTACGAGTGGATCTTCCCCGATATATATAATCTGGGTGTCTTTAAAATCACGATTGAGTCGGTATTATTCTAGGCAACCGCGCTCCATCGTACGTACCTAGATCGCAGTGTCGCTTAACATCAGGCGATCTGGCGGTCAACCGTAACGAGCCGTAACCGTAACCGCCTATCAAGAATAAAAAAGAACCTTGCTCGACTACAAACTACAATAATTGTTTATTTATAACTGATGTGCATATTTCCGGAAATTGAATTTTTTGTATAAACGTTTTTTCTGGTAGATTAAGCTCTTACACAAAAAACCAACCAATTCTGTAATTTAGCGTGCTCGTGACAATCTGGAATACAAAACGATAAAGGCATCATGGAATTTGTTCTCCTACGTAAAAAAAGTTTTTGCTATTATTACTTCGAAATGCGCTAGATGATAATAAAAATCTATTGCTTGGGAAATATTTCAAATAATAAAAATTCAATGTTTTCGGATTATTTCTAATGTATGTACTAAGTACCTACATAATTACCCAACAGGATGCTAAATTTCAACTTTTCAATATTTCAATCAAGGAAATTATAAATTCCTTTCATAGGTATGTACTATTATTTTACTACTTTAACTTTGGTACTTTTAAAATAAGCAATAATAAAGTTAAAGTAAGTAAAGTGAGAAAGTAAATAAAATTATTGATAATTAGTATCAAAAAATTTTTTTTATAGTAATTATCAATAGGTAACGTTCAGTTTTCAGATTTTTTCCTTTGAAGTATAAGTAGGTATACTTTAGTCTACCTTGATGCCAAATATCAAGTTTCTAGGTCATCTTCATTTCTAGATTTTGATCTATTTATGTCAGTGAGTCAATCAGTCATAAATATGTCAGTTTTTAAACGTTATCAGGTGGGTATATCAATAACTTTTTTAACTAATTCATATTGTATTCTAGATAAGATAATGGGCTTCAATACACTCACGCCTTTCTCCTACAAGGTAAGGCAGAAACTATAGACCGCCACTTCAAGAAATGCGCCAAATTTCATATAAGTATGTAGGTTAAATCGTTTTCTAGTTGTGAAGTTGTCCAGGGGCTCGTGGCTAAGTAATAACTAAGCCGATCAACTGATCTGCAAGGTAAAGCTGTGGTCAGCTCGTCGATAGGTGACTATTCTTAACACACCCCTCCGTGCCGAGCGTGAGAGCACGTAAAGCCGTCGGTCCCGGTTGTCATACGAACATTTATGACAATTGTTAGTGGTGGTCAGAAGCTCAAAAAAGCTTGATAACCAGTCTACTATTGATATTCAGCCGCATCTAGTTAGACTGGAAGCGGACCCTAATATAAGTAGGTAGTTGGGAAGAGGCTCGGAGGGTGATGATGAGTTATGAAAACGTCAAAAGTAGCTCGAACTGGTTCGTGTTATATTACTTAAGTACACACGGCTGCTGTGTCGCCAGTTCCTTTTTCGTTGAACTTGGCTGAACCGCGTGTCTAGATTTAGATAGGTACCTAGGTAGTGAAATTATTGGATACGCATAAATATGAGGCTTAACTTCCTCTTTCTGTCTCCAATCCCACACTATGGAAGTAGGTACCTATCTAAGTACCTACCTACAGCTTATGCAAATATCTCATCAAGTCGAACAATCTCACGCAATAAGAAGCGTTGTGTTCTAGGTACCTACACCTATGAGGCAACTAAATATGTACAAATTTCCTCAGACTGCATGAGATTCTTCGATTCGATGAGATTTTTGCGACTTTGAGACTTTTATCTGCGACGCAAATGTTCCACTGCTAGTACCTAGATATCGTCGTGCGACGGGTTGTTTAGCTCCAATTATGGTCGAACTATCCAATGACTGATGCCATGCGTACCGGGACTGGTTTACTTAAAGCCGCAATGGCTCGTTCTTCAAAAGACATTTCGAACATTGTCTTACATTATAACTCACATATTTGCTACTTAGTATCTAGGTAGTATCAGTACTAGGTAAGTACCTACTGTCTGGACTTTAAAAGAGACCATGATTCTCTGAGTTTGTTTCGGTGTTTGTTCTCAGAGGTTAAAAAACCATTGACTTGTAAAAGTGTCTTTAAAAGATCTATTTACAAAATAAATATTATTTATCATAGGCAGATGGGGTTTCTAATTACCAATTTAATCTAAATACATATGTAAGGCATTAAAATTGTAAGTAGGTACTCGTACATAGTGATAGCATGTTGATAGATAGGTTATCTACAAAACCTATTTATAAATCTATAAAAATAAAAGCTTGTACCTAATAAATAAGTTCGTTTGTTCAAAATCAAAGTAGGTAAGTAGGTAGGTACTTACTTCACTTATTGATTTAAAATAAAACAACACCTAAGTAGGTGCCTGCCTAAGCGCTTGTTTGGTGCCGGGTAAAGGCTACCTAAGTAGTAGGTATCATCACCTTACCTAAGTAGGTATATCTAGACTGTTAGGTGTATACATAATTATATATTATTAGATATTATATTACGGTAGCTCTATTTGATAATCATTATCTAGGTATATACTTAGGACTCTGCCTACACAGCAATTCTTATTTTTTCCAAAATATGTAGGTGAGTTTTTTCATTGTTTTGGGAGCTCCTTGAAATATATCTACATACATCATTATATGTAAGTATACTTATCTACGTACCTATTCCGTTTCAAGGGGTTCGATTTAAAATTTCACTAAGTAAAAGGTTTTTCTGAAATTATTTGACCAATCAAACAAAGCGGGTGCAGGGCAGAGACGTTGACAGATGTGTGGACAATAGGTCAGAATATAGGGCTAGGGTGAGGAACTGAGGAGTGTCTCTGTAAGGGCAGTTCGGTAATATTGGGGAAGCGCCGCCCATCGTTGAAGGCTGGGCGTACGTCACCCCACGTATGTGGTGCGACAGAGAAGTGCATTGCGCGCCGCGGTCGCGCGAGCAGGACGCCAGCCGAGGGCGGGGCACTAACGAGTCATACGGCGGCGCCCACACCACCGCTAATTCGTCTCTCGCTTAGCCTCCGCTATGTAAACCAGTCTTGTTGTGAATCCAAACAAAATCGGTCAGTCGTCGTTTTGTTGCCGTGGGAGCAACGTGTCGCAGGTTCCGCGTTTTCGGGTTGAGCATGTTGCGACTGTGAACGTAGCCGCCAAAATGCACGCGTTGTTTGGTGAACAGAGCCCATATGCGTACCGCGGAGGAGCCGCCGGCGGCTACTCCGCTGGTGTGACACCTTACGCCTATGAACAATATCGATATGGATATGGAGCCCCTTACCTTCATCCTCACCAGCAGCACGTTGGTGCTCCTAAGGACATGGTCAAACCACCGTACTCATATATTGCGTTGATAGCAATGGCCATACAGAACGCTCCTGAACGACGCATCACACTTAACGGCATTTACCAATTCATAATGGAACGATTTCCTTATTATAGAGAGAACAAACAAGGCTGGCAAAATTCCATTAGGCACAATCTAAGCCTCAATGAATGCTTTGTAAAAGTAGCAAGAGACGATAAAAAACCTGGGAAAGGAAGTTATTGGACTTTGGACCCTGATTCGTATAATATGTTTGATAATGGTTCCTATCTACGGCGAAGGCGTCGCTTTAAGAAGAAAGATGCGTTAAGAGAAAAGGAAGAAGCACTAAAAAGACAACAACAGCTGCAGCAAGCCCAAGAAGCTCTTGCTGCGCAGGAGGCCCTAAACGCGGCAGATGCGTTGGGACAACAACGTGACGTGAAGCCCGACGTGAAACCACGTATCTTCGAATGTCGGCCGAAACGAGAACCGGGCGCTGATTGTGCGCGATATGATAAGCCAGTTGATACTCTGGATGACTTTAGTGAACCGCGACTTCCAGCTTCCGCTGTTTACTGTTCGCCTCAACCATATTCGCTGGCAGCGGAAGAATTTCGTGCAGCCACGTCGGGATGGTATGCGGCACCAGAACCTCCAGCGGAACAATTACCGCCGGCATTCCGTGACTTATTTGAGCCGCCAAGTTGTCAGCTGGCGGGCTTCAGAGGCGGGTCGCCGGTGCCGGACGCGTACCGCACGTCGTCACCGCCTCATCACCATTACCGCACGCCGGCACCTTCCTACTATCATCACCAAGCGTGCGTCGCCGCCGCTCCTGCGCCAGCACATAAGTCCTACTGAGACTCTGCCCTCAGGTGAGTTTCATATTTTACTATTAATGCTAGCGCTCTGCGATTATTATTTTGTGTAGCGTTCGCGAATTTTGCTATGCGTATTGGTCTGCCGCGTGCCGCTCCGTCGGTCCACCGAGGAGCGTTGGTGTGCACCGAGACACTTCGTGACGTGGTTGTGGTTGCAGGAGGCCGGCACCGCTCGGCGCCGAACGGATTTAGCCGCACGCGTCAGTTCCAGAGCGTATAAATATAGCGCAGTAGCCGGAGATGCCGTGGAGGCAAGTGGCGGCGCGTCAATAACCACTGTTTACAGATCGGCGGCCGACCCTGCCGCCTCCCGCTCCGTTCACACCTATAGGTATGTCGAAACCACACATGTGTTAGAATACTAGACGTAACAATAAGTGGTGACGCTAGAAAGGTGTGCGTGCGCGGGCGCGTGTGAGTGCACCGCACATCGTCCATGCCGGAGCAGTTTAATCTCGACACGTTTCACGAAAGTTGCAGAGATATGATTAAATATTAACCTATTACCTGGATATGTTCTATAATACCTAAACAATGGTGGCTAACTACATAGGTAGACGGGTGCATCTTTCCAGTTTTCACTAACGGTTTCTATATTTGTTGCAGTAAATTCTTTCCTTTTCGCAACTATATTGAGGTTGGCTCCCTTTCTTACTACTGGTTATCTATGTAGGTACTATTTTATGTTACTATGAAATTCTGTTTCCTAAGAATAAATTGAGATTTAAGCTTTCCTTGCTGCTGACCACTAATAATAGTAAGCGGTAGGGAACTAGGGACTCGTATAACCTGGCTTGCCTACATTGTTTCCTGAGGTACGGGTACCTCTTGATGTGTGGAATTCAAACCCAGCCTATACCTTCCTACCTAGGTAGATAGGCACTTAATAACTGAAGCAAGCGCAGTTTAATTTTACATAACGATAGCTTAGCGTATTTTTACTTCGCCACTTGCCCCTAATCATACTGCAACATCAATATTATAATAAATAGATAAGTACTTATACCTACTTAGTTTTTAAAATTCAGTATTTACATGATTGCGAAAGATATTTTAGTTACCCATTGTCTGAAGATAATGCAGTGTAAGTGGGAACCTTATCTTTAGACATGCATTATGCAGCTGGTCGATCCAAGAAAAGCGCAATGAATGTTTGACAGAATCACCGTTTACCTATTTATGGTTACGTAATAATGAGACCCATGGATATTTGTCGTAAATTCGTAACGAACAGTTTCGTTTCGTTGAATAAAATATTTAGGTACAACTTTACAAAGTAGGTACCCAGTAAACCCTTAGGTAACTATATCTATATAGAATGTAAAAAAACATTGTTAGTAATTTTCTAAACTTCTAAGATGAACGTTATACGTAAGTGATTAATTATTGACGACAATCAATGATTAAAAAAATATGGTACCTAGGTATGCCTACCTATAACCTACTTACTAGGATTTGGTGTCATCGTTAAAAGCAGTTAAGTATGAAGACTGTTCATTATGCCAAACATCCTTCGGTCTAGAACTTAGGTACCTACCTACTTACCTAACAAGTAATAGTAAAAATAATAAATTGGTAGAGTAAAAATCAATGACGTCTGATTAAAAACAATGTTGATTAATAATTTATAATATTTTTAATTTTTTATCCGTCAATCGGTTTAACTGACCATCTGGTGACCAAGTGCTTAACCACAAAAAAAAAACAAAAGCGTGTGCATGGGAACATGCTGCCAATATAATGAAGGATTTCTTTTTTTCATCTAACGCGTAATCTAAGTAATTTTAAAGAAAATAAGTAGATAGGTACCTACCTAACTACACGAATGTCCCATGCTTTGAAAAGGCGGGTATTGTGAACTTACGGTAGGTTACCTACCTATAAGATGACATGTCACGTTTTTTCGGCTACCTATTAGGTCCAGAACGAACTCATTATTGTGTTACGTTATATAAGTTGAATTATTTAGGTAACTCGTAAAATCGCATTGGGTTTTTCTATGAAATTCTAATTAGCAGCTCGGAGTCTGGATTTGTGCCCGGTTAATGGCTATAGGCTCGCCCCCTATAACATGGGACCTAAACATACCGGCGAACTGTGGGTGTACATTAAGTACACCTCTGCCTAACCCTTCGGGGAATACAGGCGTGATGGTATTGATTTTTCATCTTTTGGTTATCTACTATATTTTTATGGGTAATAATTTTAGAACTACTATTTTTTGACCGACAAAGAATTGGCAACCCTACTATATACCTACATAGGTTTAGGTAAAGTAAAATATATCGGTAGTATTTACCGTGTAGGTGAGAGAAAATACCTACTTATTTCATGTAAATTACATTAACACTTGGATTAAAATTTGTGTACGGTGCAATATTATGATAACAACTGTAGGTAGGTAGCTTACGTAGAACAACATTGGGCGGAGAAATTGAACCACAGTAGGAGGAACTAAGTATCCCATAAAACATCAATGTCGTAAAACATAACGATCGAAGGCTATAAATATTTTAACGCCCCACTATATTCCATAAAATATAGATATGTGGATAAAGTAGGTAGGTATTATTTATTAGGTGTCGGTCAATACTTATCGATCTAGCTCCAGTTTATTTTGTAAGCAAATCATATTTTATTGTTGTTATTCTAGCCAAAAATATAAGATACTCATGTAAGCAGACTATTCTTTCATGTTTAGATAGCAGTAACAGGTGTCTAGGTACCTATTTGTTTTAAGCCCACATAATATAGGTACCTACCTACCTACATAGAAATATTGTTTCACACCGTTGAAATTAGGGATTTCAACGTTGTCATGCAAAGTTTTGCATAATGATTCGCACTGAACATTTAAACGGATAATCTATAATTACAAAAGAGTCCATCTTCCACTATTGCACAAAAATTAAATGCTATTCAGTGGTAAATGAATCACTTGAGAACGGTTGAACCAATTTTCTTTATAAAATGTTCGTAATAGTTCGGCGTCAGATTAAATATTCAAGATAAATTTGAGAAGTTGACTGGAGAATAGGAAAATTCTGGAATAGCTGAAACTACTTTTTCTATAAATTCAAGACACCTCATTCAAATTTAGAAGTGTGGAGTGAACATAATAAAGATAGCTACAACAAACTACAGTATTCCTCGAAGCGCACTCATTTTGAAGCGCACCTAATCAAGCGCACCTAAAATATTCCTTGAAACGCACCTATTAGGTGCGCTTGAAAATCAAATTAAAAAAGTTTATAATTTTATTCCTCGAAGCTCACCCGGTGGTCAAGGTGTCAATAGAGATGTGTATCTAGCGGAAGATATCGATAACAAATAACGCACTTTTATTTAGAGTCCGTAAAAATTAAATACTTCATGACCTCAGATAGGTTTAAAAAAAAGCATTATAGCGGAAAGTGGGGTGCGGGGAGCATTGCACACAAGACACGAATCCACACCCAGCAAACTCCAAGTAAAATCTCCTAACCTTATTATCTATGAGCTCAAGAATAGACTTTGACAAATACCTCGCCCCCCTCCCTTGCGGATGGCGTCTAACACCCCTCTCGGATGCCATGATACTTCGGTTGTCGATTGTTATTTGCCGGCTTTCCCACCAATACTGATTAAGGTTTTAGAAATTATTTAACTTTTAGTGTTGATCAAGTGAAGTTTTTCGTCGATAGTATTCACTTGTATTATATTACTCAAGAACACTTGGGTGTTCCCCCATTTTTTTACTATACGTTCATGCCCCTATGTTTCATCATTCGTCATTAATATTAAGGCCGAATTCTTTCCACTTTAATAACTTGAAGATGTCTTCCATTGCAGAGGTAAACAGTTTCGGGGAAACAACATCCCCCTGTCTAAAATCTCTCTGCAAAGGAATTGCCTCATAGACATGACCTGGCGTTTTCATATAAGCACTACCAGTAAGGTAGTGGATGTGACACCGCTGCAGAGATTGCAGCACCGTCCAAGTTTAAATCGATTCGAAGGCTGTCTCAATCCCACGAACGCTAAACATAATGGCAGATTATATTGCTCTTCTGTATATCCTGCCACAGCGTTTGGATGTCGTCTATTGTACTCAAAACCGGAAACTGGCTTGATCGGGCCATATCCGTCTATTGAGCAGTCGGTATGCTTCAGCATCACGGGAGGATTGGAGCGTTTTTCTACAGCAAGCGTCATAGTGAATCTTTCTACCATAACATCGAGCGTGTGGCCTTTTATTAGGGTGGGCCTTCTAGAACTTAGACCCAACTGTTTGGACAGTTTCTACAAAACGACTATGTTCAAACCACCTGAAGTGATTTTGGAGTTCGAGATGAAAGCTAGAGGGTCGGTGCGTACCTAGACTTCATTAGAAGAAACCTCCCAACTTTGAGATTTATGTTCAATAATTCTCTTACCATTAGGTGATCGCTAGAGGTTTTTACCCGTCTTTTATTGATTATAGGAAGGGAAATTCCCAATACTCACCATGCTTGGCAGGCGGGTTGTTGACCGCAGTATGCAGCACAGAAAACCGTGCTGCCCATCCCTCTTGTTCAAAAATCGTCAGTCAGTTTCTTCCCTGATAGAAAATGATTAGTCAGTCACCAAGGTAATAGCGAGGTTGACTGCCTAGGGTGCGCTGGACGATTATTTAAATTCTGACACTCTTGGAGGCTCTTTTTAACGTACCCCTTTCTTCCTAAAATGCAACGTAAATGAAATGTTTCATGAAATGGCCGAAAATCAAAGCAGCATTCGATTTTCAGCCGACCCATTATTTCATACAAATTTAAATTGGCAGAAAACTGAATCATATTTACCAACATACGCTAGTTTTCGGCCACTACCAAAATGGGTGCATATTTTAATTTCGTCATTATTCGTTAAAATTGTGGCATTTTGGTGACCGAAAACTAAAAGCTAATGTTTTCATAAGTAGTACATTCATTATAAATGAAAAGAAGACTAATAGAGCGTAACCAAATAAATGAAAGAGACAAAAGTATTTCGGCGAATACGAGTTAGTTTTCGGCCCCATGGCCGACAACTAAATATTTGATGAATTTTTTAAGTCACTTTCCGGCCGCCTAATTTATCAACGTTGTCAATAAAATATTATACTAAACAATGAGAAAATACAATATGTAATTATTTATATATTCGAAAATAATTATGCAAATTATTAGATAAGTAAACATAGTAAATATAAATTAGATAAGTAAATATACAGTACAAAACAACTTGCGAATAAAATGCGCGCCATTATTTTTTTAGCTCGTTCACACACGCGTTGACAACTCCCATGACGACGTCGAATTGAAGAATCTATACTTATAATAAATCTGTAGAGAGGTCAATTCTGTACATGAAATATATTTCCAAAATAACTATCAGCGGGTGATTAGTGATCGATACTGACGCCAAAAATGCAATCAGTAAAATTTTTGTCTGTCTGTCTGTCTGTCTGTCTGTCTGTCTGTCTGTCTGTCTGTATGTTCGTTATAGAAACAAAAACCACTCGACGGATTTCAACGAAACTTGGTACAATTGTTCTTCATACTCCTGGGCAGGTTATAGTATACTTTTCATCACGCTACGATCAATAGGAGCAGAGCAGTGAAGGGAAATGTTGGGAAAACAGGAGAACTTACTCCATTTTTTAAGCTTCCGTCGCGTGTGCAGCCTTAATGGTTAAAGCTACACAGAAATCATGTATGACGGAAATGTTCTCCTTAAAATTATATAAAAAATAGTCCACGACAGCAAATGTCTATCTTTTATGGTTGACTCACAATAACACGTGTAACTCCCGATAGCTTAGCAGTTCGGAGCTTTCTGATTATATTTGTCTACTCTTACGTTAGGTGACTGACTGACTGACATAGTGATCTATCAACGCACAGCCCAAACCACAGGTTATAGTATACTTTTCATCACGCTACGATCAATAGGAGCAGAGCAGTGAAGGGAAACGTTGAGAAAATGAGTGATTCATGAGAAAGGTTTCTAGCTATAAAACATCACGCTACAACCCTTAGGAACGGGGCAACGCAGGTGAAACCGCGGGCGAAGAACTAGGGAACAAAGTAACTATTCCACGCGGACGAAGTCGCTGGCAAAAGCTAGTTTATAATAAGACGCGTGTTGCGTTTAGCCGATCACATTATGCTACCAGTTATAAAGCAACTAATTGCAAATGTATTCAAGTTAATTTCGTGTGATAGGTACAATTTATCGAAATCATTATTAAATCAATTTTACAGCGTCAAGTAGTGTCAAAGGCCGAAATTGAGAGCCGGCCGGTAAAACGGTACAAAGACCCTATTTGGTTTCTATCTAGTCATAAAATATACTGTAAAGAAAACATACTTACCGATAAACTTAGAGAAAGTCGTAGGTAGCTAAATCTTATGATGGAAACATTATCCTAAAAAGATTATCTCCGCTGCAAAAAATTATCTCTTAAAGGCATCCGGGTTTAATGCGAAAGAAAATTAAGTCGGTACTAATCTCAGATAAAATTCTCTTATCTTAGTTTTTAAAAAACTGGACCAGGAGTCTCCTTACAATAAATCAATTTTAAGCAACGACTAGATGTAGTACCCACCTTCCAAGTTGTCGTTACCTAACTAAAGAAGGGAATTTGATGAACGGTTTACTATTAAGTAGGTATTTATTTTATTTTGAACCTACATACTGATCTTGATCAAGTAATATCGACATGTAGGTATGTCTTTATGTGTCGATTTATAAACGGAGCCTGGAGAGTATGATGAAGCTTCTTAGACAGATTTACAGTACAGGTACCTACGAATTTAGATTTTATTTAAAAAATAACAATATCTATTCGCAAACCTCATAAATGATTCTAACCCTATTACCCGTAAGTGTATTGTGTTCTACGTGTTGCGTACTACTGGTCCCCGAATGGGTCCGTTAAGTCATCTTGAAATTATAGCTATATATTATAATTAAATTTACACTTATAAGTAGGTGTGGTGCACGACAAAATTTTGATAAGTGGTCCCTCATCACTAAAATACCTAATAGCCTAGCGTAGGTTTCGCTTTCTCTCTCAATAGCTTTGCAGAACAAAATTACCTTATTAAACATAACAGTACCTACCTGTGATTTGATTATTTGCGCAACCACTATGGTTATTAATGCACACTAGTTCTAAAATTGCGAAACCCTCCCACAAGTGACCTGCACTATTAAAAGTGAGCTACCCCAGTGCCTTGGAATTCATGGATCTTACCTTGGGGATTGCCAAACCCCAGTGACGAAGGTTCCAAACATCTCGACTCCTAAAAAAATCGTATTTGCCTTTGACTTGCCCTAAAGACACGGCCATGGGAAATATCTACTACCTACCGGTTTCTCTTTTGGACAGCTACTTTTGTCAAAAATCTCGTCAAGGCAAGCATATTCGGCAACGGTTTCCCTCTTACCAAAACTGACCCTTCGTCTGCCAAACCCAATGTAATACACATAGTAGACTTATATACCTACATATGTAGGTAGTATCTAGTCATCGCAATGATGTTAATTTGGTGTTTTTTTTGTCTCAGGTACAGCAGAATCAGGAGGCAACGGGGGGCTGAGTGCAGGGCGAAGCGAGAGTATTGTTTCTTGGAGATAAATGATCACGTAATGTTGTGAGAACACTATTGTGCACGTATCTACTATAGCGACGTTTATTTATAAAATTCACACTATCGCCGTATCTCCAAGGAGATATTGTCGAATCATAGTGTTCGAAGACTTATCTAGTACTTATGTATATTTGTTCACCTACGAACTTAACATAATAAAGTTAAGTAGGTACTTATTAAGTTATACCTAGGTAAGACGAAATCCGAAAATTCCGAAAAAAGTAGCGTTCAAATAGGTAAATAATTTATTGGTGTAGGTATTGAGACAGACATACCTATAACCTAAATTTCAGTATTAACAATACAAACAGTATTAAGTACATAATATATTATGTACCTACAATGATCGTGTACGAGTCATTTAAATTGTAAACAAATATCTTTAGATAAAATGTAAATAGTTATAAATACTTATCTACCTAGTATCTATATCTTTTAAGTGTAAAGGTCCCTGTGAAGAATTCTTAGGTACTTATTAGTTAGAATACCTATAATGGGATTCGCTGTTGTTCTAGTCTACTGTTTTGGGCAAAATTTGTTTAATAAAGGCATTGCTGTATCTAATATATCTATATCATTAATAGCGGAACAGCTGTTGTAATGTAATTAGTCCAACAGATTTATATAAACAAAATAGACATTCTGCTTTGTCCTCTTCAAATTATGAAATCTCATTTATAAAACCTGTTATTTCTTTTTTTGTAAGGAGGTACCTATCTGTTAAGCCCACGTATAGCCTTATATTTTATTTATTGATCCTTTGCCGATTTGCTGAGGTTTACCTTTACAATACCTTCTTCACATTTGACAGAAAAGTAAACAAGTTTTAAGATTCTATTAAATAAGTAAATGATCCTAAGTATGTTAACCAATTCAATAAAATTAAGCTTAGCCATTTATTGTATTACAAATTTATAAGGCACAAAAATGGAAACATTATACCTAGTGGACCGCATTCTATTTAACTAACTTCATTATTATTATTCTATTTAGCCAATTACCGAAGGTCAGTGGTGAAAAAAAAGGTAAAAAGTGCTAAGAGAATATGTGACATTTTGTAAATAAAGAACAATTACCTAGTATTCTAGTATGTCTATGTCTTGTATTGCCAGTCGTTTACAGAGACAGTTAATTAGCCAGTAAAGCTTGGTGAGTAAAGTTGCTTTCCAAATTTTAAATAATAATCTCAAAATTTTCAATTTAGGCCTGTTTCAGCAAAGAATTATCTCTCCACCGTATCCGATGGACTTAGGTAACCATAGAGTTCAATATTTTAATAAAGTTTTCTTAGACCCTAGATTTTGATACAAATTATGCCGATTCTGTTGCAAATCGCGCTGAATGAACTCTTGAAATCTCTTGCTTACTGAGCTATAATGAAAAAATTAGTCAATGCCATTATCGTAATGTAGGTATAAGTTACCTGTATAAAAATAGTCATGATCTATACCTTATAAAAATATAATAATGGTGACTATGAAAGATGTGGACTAATTTGACGCAAACTGCAACACAATGTCATTCTTTAAGATTAAAGAATGACATTGTGGTGCAGTACCTACATCAATTATAATCACACCGTTGCTACTCCGTTAAGGCATGCGTTTGTCTAGCAAAGATGGTTCAATTGAATCGGTATACGGCAGCAACGTTTCCACCAGAGTTTGCTAAGAACTTGGGCGGGCGGTGAGTGAGTAAAAAATCCACAATAGATTGTATTATTATACAATCTTAGTCAAAACACACACAGATATCATTAGCAGTCTGTATAGGTAGGTACCTAATCTTTTGTCGACTGGACCTACCTAATTTTCTTAGCAGGAAGGTACTTACTACTATATACGAAATCTTTGAATGCAGACAAGTTTATTTTATAATAACTTAATGTCTATCAGTGTATAAGTTATAATTTACCTACATTACCTTCAACCTATTATCGCGCATGGTAAAATATTAGAATAACCTATCTAGCTGATATTTTTTGTGATAATTAGGTATTGTATGTGTACATAAATCTATTTAATAATAAATGTTTATTTGTATTAAGCATATTGACTGTAATCTTGTTGTTTTTTAAATTTGTCCCAATAATTTGATCCTGCTTCACCCGGAACTAATTGACCAATGAAAATATTAAAATTTGGCAAAGATCTGATGAAGACCTTTGCGGATAAACAATAGAATTCAGATTTTGGATGCGGTTTTACTTATATTAATATTATTTTTTTCCCCACATTTTGGACACTTTACAGTATCCATCTAACGCGATAAAATCCGTGCAAAGTAGTTATTTATTTATTTTTATGTACAAAAAGAAATGGTACATAGTTATGGTGGTCATAATGCCACATGGCATTCTCTGCCAGTAAACAAATTTCTTCTATCTTTTTTTTTTTTTTTTTTATTAATATTTTTTTAATTTTTAATTTAATTTTCGTAGAGATCTCTAATTTAAAAAAAATACATGCTATGGTACTGGCTGATAAAGTAGCTTTTTAAAAATCGCATTAATGGTTTTGGCGTGAAATAAGCATTCACGCATAAACAATCAAACACTTTCGCATTTATAATAAAAAAATATAGATGGATAAGTTCTATGTCAATGTGTAATATTCGCGTAAGTGCCAAAAACCAGTAAGATTATAATTGGTTTTAAGAAACACGAGGCAGCCTCCGTGCCTCTAAGCATGTGACGTGTTACATCTTCCCGACGGCATGTGAGGTCTGCCAGTCAGCGAGGTGGACTATACCTAACTTCACCCCATTACTGCCGCTTTCATTCTTCAGAAAGGAGACCAGTGCCCAGCAGTAAGATTGATGATGAAATAGGAACTAATTACTTTCATTAGTTTTTCTAAATCGATTTCTAATTGATTAATGTGTTATGTGTTAGGTTATGTATAGGTATATGTACTAGGTAGGTACTTAACTACTTGCTTTGTAGGTATATCGAATGTAATGTGAATTGGGCTACGAGCCCGTCCGCCCCCCTCAAGATTCGCCCCGCCTAGAAAAAATAGTAGGCATATACTCCCCGTTTTATAGATCCAGCTTGCCCCGTTATAAGGGAAAAATCTAAATAAATTTAATTTATTATTTTTTAAAGCACCCATATGCCCCTGATCCGTAGCTGTATTAAGAACTAAAAAAGTACACTCAGAAAATAATAAACTTAATAAACTTACTTTATTTATTTTAGTACCTACTGAAGTCGTTTAAGGCGGATTGTTCACCTGAGCCCGCCATATTCAAATTTCAAGTGGTTTTTCGCAGTTTGTAGGTCTATAATATGTTCTACATTCATGGCAATAATAATTGCAACATTAACTATACAAAATTCACAACGTCTAACTAAAACCATTGCTTAAAAATCATTATTGTAGCTAAAAGTAGTGTAAAGTGTCAATTTTGACCATTGACACGGTTTTGGCAATTTTTTGGCTTGATAAGGATTTATATGTAAAGGTTTTAGTTCACAGTTGTGAATGTAAAGTTGCTGAATTTTTTTAGTAAATCTCATAAATAAATAAGTATTCGTTTCGAATCTCAAAATGGAATCAAATTTTATGCGAGAGATAATAGCAACCTACCCAATATAAAAGTCTCAATCAAAAATGAAAACATTGTAAACAAACCATCACTTATCATAAAATCGTCGATTCATACTTATTCATTTCGTTTTCACTACATTAAATTCTGAACACCCTCATATACTGAACTTTGGCAATACCACATCATACCCACCTGAATTCTTTTATTTATATTTTTCATTCTCTCTCACTGAAAGCATCTTGAGAATCTAAAACAACAGCAAAGCCAATCAAAGCTTTTATCAAACAGTAACAACATAATATTTAGCGATCGTCAATAAATAAATATTAAATTATATAATTTTTTATTAGAACAAAAAAGATAAGATGAACGTGGCTACGATAATGACCATGTTAGTTAAAAAAATCTTTGTCCCAGACAGTAACTAACACACACCTCAAGAAAATTGAGATAGATAATTATAAATTATTAAATTATACTTATTTCTGTAAATGGATCTTTTAAGGACACGTTTACAAGTAAAATACAAAGTTGTGTATGTGGGTGCGTGGGAAAACACTTGAAATAATGGGCAGCAATAGGTACTGCTGCCCAATGGGTAAGTACATCAAGAACATTTTAGCGTAATTTCGGTAACTACTAGTAGGTATTTCGAAACAAAAATAAGTAATTGGTGTTAAAACTAGGTAACAGTATAAAAAAAACTGTCTCATAATTTGTGGATGACCCGTCTGTGTTGAAAAGTTTAGAACAATTCACCGAACCCATTGTCAATATCATAACAAAAGGAGGGAATACCATGTAACACCCGTTACCGTAAATAAGTTACCCGTTACCCTCCATATTTTCTAAATAAATAAGCCAAACATAAAAATAAGCGCAAATTATATAAGTTACTTGCAATCAAATCCTTACTTTCTCGAATACATTTTACAATGCATGCAATAGACTAGATGTAAAACAAACTTTTCCACTATTTTCATAACGGGCGTTTCCAGGCACGGGTACTGCTTTAAAAGCTGGTGTAAGTAAAGAAATTATTATTTTTATCAAATTATTATTTATGCACCAACAGAAGGAAGATTTTTGTCTTCGAATGGCGGGACACGCGCGAGTCTCGTTGGAGTCGAGTCTAACCTGAGTTTAGTTAGAGAAAAATCGATAAATTCGAAAACTAGGCAAAACTTTTAATGTTTATAATAAAATATAGGATCAGTAAATTAGCTTAAACTAAATTTTATCTATATATAATTAGTGAATTCAAAAATAAAACCGTCGGTAGCGTTTTCCATGGAATTCGTCGGCGGCCGCAACAAGGCGATGCGACGCGACCGTACCCAACTGCCACAGGTCTGGACTCACCGAGTCCATTGATCATCATCATCATAATATAATATTTATTATGCTAGGCATACACGGGCGACACTACCGCGGCTAGAGTAGCGTGGCCGCGACGGAGCTGCCATAACCGCGCGAATAGATTATTTTTTTAATGCGATTCGTTTAATGGGAACACTGAATTTTATCAAAAAACATTAAGAAGGTACTCCATTAAAGAAGTATACTGCGGTGCTACACTCCAAGTGAAGCTACACGAGCTTACCAACAAAGTAGGGTGAAAAGATGAGTAAGGCAGGATGATACCATATCCCCTATAACTATTTACATCTTGTTTAGAGGATATATTTAAGCTTCTGGACTGGTGCAACACAGGTATATATCAGCGGTAAACGGCTCATACACTTACGATTTGCAGACGCTTTAATCATCTTCGCCGAAAGCATTGAACACCTACAAAACTATGGTAGAGGAGCTATACGATGTCTCTTCGAGTGAACACTACAAAGACCAAAATCATGAGCATTGACAACCAAGCTCACCGTATTATAGTACGTGGGCAAAGCATCGACAATGTCGATAATTACATATGTTCATTTGGGTCAAACCATAAGTATGAGACGTATCGGTCAAGAGGGCGTGATCCAGCGCCGCATCCAACTAGAATGGGGTACTTTTAGCAAACCGGCCGTTATACTTAAGTAAACATACCAATGAACCTCAAGCGTTGTAAGTACATTTGAACAATGCGTCCTACCCGTCATCATAATAGCAGAGACCTGGACACTCACTAGGCAAGTTAAGGGACAGGTCACTCCATGGAGCGGGCTATGGTGGGAATATATTTCCGAGAATGAGTCCGAAATATGGTGAACCGTGAGTGTACGAAGTTGACCGATGTAGCCAGGGTGATTGCAAGAAGGAAGTGGAAGTCACATATGCAAAGATAGGTATAGGATAGGTGGGGACCCAAAGTCCTACAATGGAGACCACGAATTAGGCGTAGAAACATCGGTAGGCAAAAAATGAGGCATGACGATCTGGCTAAGGTGGCCACTTCCACTAGCCCAGTCATTTTTCGCATCCAATTCATCCCAGCCGGGAAGAATTGGATTAGAAAGGCCCAATCGTTCGAAATGGCGTGGCAATGGCAGCAGGTTGAAGAACAAGGTACTCCTTCGGCAGTTAGGTAATAAAAGATACCTACATTATAGGTAAGTAGGTATGTTATGTACTTAATAGCCTACACTTACCTCCAGGTAAGTTGTATCCATACAAAAACACCTAGATAGGTGTTTTGACGTGGTTTAACATTAAACAAACAAACCTCCAAACTGTCACTTTTAAACGTGATTAGGATTTAGTAATCAATATTATTATGTACATACTTATTTAAAAAACGTGTAAAAATTTTAAGAAGCGAAATAATGTTCACGTGGAAGAGTAAAATACCTGCACGTGTCAGACAGTTCGTTAGTGAGTAATAATTTTAGCTTGTTTGTAGTGTGAATGAAACGAAACGCACAAGTGGCAACTCAACCGATTGGTTACGAGACTGATTTTATCAAATCATCACTCAATCAAACATTGGTACACAAGTTGAGCAGAGCCATTGATAAAGCCTGTCAATAAATTAGGCAGGCAAGTAGGTTGTACGTATGTAGGTTCAGGTAGGTAGCATAGTTATTAATTCCAACAATTTACACTGGAAGACTAAGTTTATTTAGAAAATGCTCTAATCTTATAAGAAACCAACTAATACGAGTATCACATTTTACAATTGTTAAATACATAATAACAATTATGTCGACTGCACGTTTGACTTAGTGACCGAATCTTTGGTTTCTGTGTCCGTGGCCCTATCAGTTCGATCCTCACGGAAAAAATTTTTGAATGACCTACAGCGTAGGTAGGAGTAAAGGGTTATTATCTGTTTATAAATAGTAAATTAACCAAAATTCAAGTAAAAATCTTCAATAATATTATTTTCTTATTACTAAGCAGTTGATCTACACTTACATTCCAATGATGACTAAAAAACCATCAAGTGTTGATACGAGAAGCTGGAGACGGTCACAACAATGTCGATACACCCACCAGTTTTAATGACGGGTACATCTTGAAAACACATTTGAGTAGAAAGGTCTTGTTGAATTGATCCACTGCAACGTGTGCCGAGTCGAGAGCCTTCGTCATTTAGTGGCAGAATCTTCAACCTGACAGGCCACCGCCCGCGTTGATGACATCTTAGTTTTTTTTATTAAAAGCGAACCACTATGTCATTATAAATTAACTGGCCAAGTGCAAGTTATACTTGCACGATAGCATCCATTCTGTAAGATTAGTTGTTAGGTAGGTATGCACTTTATGATTAGGTACCTACCTACACAGTCATTTTTAATAATTGTGCGCATTCACCAAAGCAATGTTGTATTTTTTTAGAGTTACCTACTTTTGATTCAAAAGTTACATTAAATTATGGTAAAAGGATTAAATAACGTTTTGAAAACCCCCGACTAAATGACTACCTACATACACTTTCCCTTACCTGCAAGAAAATCCGTCGGGGCTGCCATTCCCATTGTTGTGAATTAATTAAAATGTAATATAGGTATCTACCTAGAAATGCTATGGTGCATATTGTAAGACTAAATGGGGCTGCATTTAGTCAGATTTCCGCCAGATTTTCTTGTTGGTGAATGTGTAGGTTGTCATTTAGCTGGGGGTTTCCAAAATGTTATTTAATCCTTTTACATAGCAACCATCGCGGGTTTTTTCAAAATTTTTAATTTGAGTTTTATTTTAAACTTTTTAGAGAATTCGTTTGAAATTGCTTCCGATGATCAAAGTTGAAATTGTAATGACTTTGTAGGTATGTACTACTTAGAAATTATTTAGTTTCTAGAATAAACCGTAGTACTCCACCTATTTCATAAAGAAGAAAACAATTGTCAAAATTGGCAACTAATCAATATATGATAAGAATGACAGCTGCAGTAACGGAATCATTTTTCTTTGAGGTAATAAAACGACGTAGTACCTAGGGAAAATAAGTCGCGGGACATCATGTTTATGTTTGAATAACTACAGTAATATGAATATAGGTAGTTACATAATATATGTAGATAAGTATAATTCTTTGTTACAATCATGCATTTTGATCAGTCTTTTAAAATTATTTTATATTATTTAGTACTTGTAAGTATTTTTAAATCTTATTACTTGAATTTTTATATTTTTTGACCTGTGCTACTCTAGTACTTACTTAAAAAGGAAGTTTACCCAATGGTTACTTTTTTCAAAATGGCTAAGTTCTTCGTTATCAACAAGTTATCAATGTCATATCTTTGATTTTAAAATTGTAATATTATATTTATGTTGTTAATGTTTATTGTACCCATCTACGAACAATCGCTAACGAATTACGAACCCTTTACAGTAAATCGCGTGTAAATCGGTCAAACCGATGTGGAGATAAGTGGTAACATAAGTTTGATGGCACAAACAAACAATCACCCTCTCACCCTAGACGCATAGGTAGGTATTCAATTTCCGTTCCGTCGTCGTGGGTAAAATATAACGAAGTACATTTTACCTATAATATTTTACATGAACCGATTACAGCAGTTGCAAGTGCAAGTGAATTGTATAAATATGTATATTAGAATAAATTTATATATGTGGCCAAGATTAGACGGAAGCGTTACCCTTTTCTCAATAAATGAATACTAAAATAAATAATTATAAAATCGATCCAGAAACAAGTTTTACACTGCGTGAATACATAGGTAAATACTTATTAGTAGGTACAAATCGCAGTTCCTCACACGTCACTCTTAATTAATTTTCTCTCCTATACCTACCTACACTTAAAATTTGTTTATGTATAACATTTCGCAAATTAACATTCACATTGTGGAAGGTAAGGGGTGCTTATTTTGGCAGAACATCCACTGTATCGGTCAATGAACCGATGTTTATTGTTTTTCTACAACACACTGTTGATATTGGCACAAATTCTATTTGTTTAAAATGGTAAGTCTCGTACAAACAGGTAGATTTACGTAACCATGGCCTTATAATAACACAATACAAACGCGAGCTGCGGTGCGCTGGTAATGTGTGCGATCTGTGCGATTATAATTTTCCTAATGGACTACTATGCAGGGCCGGATTTAGGGGAGGGCAACCGGGTCTACAACCCCGGAGCCTCCACAACAGAGGATAGCCCCTAGCCCTCACAATAGACTTCGGAGAATACATCTTTCAAATTCCGACTAGTAAACATCTTTTCCGGAATCCAATCCAAATTTTCCAATCTACTCCGGAGCTATTTTACTACCAAATTCTCGAAAACCAAAATTTTGAGCTACCGTCCCAAACCTTGCAAATTGCATTGAGATTGTATTTGGTTTTGATAGTATCAAATTGCACTGGAGAGCGCTCATTTTCAAAAATAAAAATTATAAAAAATAGGCTTCGATCCACGATGGGAAAAAACCGTCTATCAAAGCTTTCTCTCCTGAGATTTTAAAGCGATCTACTTCGGGAAATGGATTTCATCGAAATCATTAACGATTTTTCAACGAAAAAAGCTCGGAAGGTTCCATTCGTTAACACTATAATTTATTTTCAGATAATTCTTGTTTCCGAATAAATTTATATATGTTTGTTAAATACTAAAATAATCTACTTCGTTTCACAATAAATTATGAAAAACTCGATTGAAAAAGAAAATCATTTTATTTGGAAAATAATTTGGGGCCTACACTTCTTTGTTGCCCCGAGGCCTCCAAACCTGTAAATCCGGCCCTGCCGGTAATATGGTGGTTCTCCTTAAATATGTTATTTCAATTATTTCGACTGGTAGTTGGTATGTACAATTGTTACGCATAAAAATTTCATTATGAGGACAAACATTATAAATGTAGAAATGGAAAAGTGGTAGTAATGGAATTGCATAAAAATACCGTTAAGGACACGGAGGGGACATGAAATTCATTAGATTTTTTTTTATCGAACTGTAGCTGCCGCCTCATTTAATCTGTTAAGCTTGACGCACTGAAATAGTCCTGAGGATTTGGGTTCGTTTCCCATATTGAGCAAAATGTCATTGTGTTTTTCTATGAAATTCTCAGTAAGTAACCGGTCAGAGTTTGGTTTTATGCTCGGTTAATGACAATAAGCTCGCTCCATATTACATGATTTATAATCATATTGGCGAACTGTAGATTTACAGCACGGAGTAAGTACACCTCTACCTAACATTACTAGGAATACAGGCATGATGGTATGTACCTATGACTTTATAAACTCGTTCATTTGCCAAAAATACAAAATACTTAATAAAAATTGATGATACTGGCGGTTGATCACTTTCGACGTCAAATGACTAAGCGTTTGAAGTCGAATAATCACACTTGATTTTATCATCGATGATGATTGATGAATGAATGATAATAAAATTAATTTTATTATTATTACCAAATTTAATTCAGGGTAATTAATTACCTAAATTAAATTAAGTTGATGGCCTTTGCAGTAGGTAGGCACGTTAGTATCAGATAATTATATATTTAGATAAATATAATGTTTAGTCAACCCATGTTGTTGATGTTTCACTTAAACATCGCGAGCGCGTTTAAAGATTGTACTTTAAAATGAGTTAAAATGAGTCAGAGCATTACTTTCCCGGAGATCGCAGGTCAACAACCAACTCATCTGTATGGATTATCTCTGTCTTAACGCGATAATTTAATCCTTTGTTTATCCAATGCCTCTAATAGTCCCGATGCACCGGAACGGCAAGCATCTGAGCACAGTCATGTATCATACTCCAACATATAAGAAAATAATCCGCCCGCTTGAATTACGACCGGGGGTTGATATAACAACGAGCTTCGACGTTTCAAGAAAGTCTCAATTTAAGAATAAGTTATGGCTTCTAAAACTACATTGTGGTGTGGTATAAAAATCTAAATTTAGATGTATCTATTCATAGCTACTCTTGCGTATTATTTTATGATAGGTTAAATGTTATATTCATTTATTTTGAGTTCTAAAGTCTCTCACAGTGAATTGTAATTATAATATAAAATTTAGATTTACCCAACGCAAACCTCCGCAAAACCCGTAGCTTTCAAAATAGGGTAACTTCCTAAGGTCAAAGATCATGAACAGGTAAGCCAAGTGACGCAGTAATTCGATATCCTCAAAAATATATTAAGTATAGTTAAAGTAACGACCTAGCGGGTTCAAATAAGCCAGAGTTCTAACATGAGTCTAAAAATTTGATAAGTATGCACGGATCTTCTGACATTTGGTAACATTCCGGTCTCTTCGACTGATTTCTGGTCCCGAAAGCACCCCTTAGTGTCACAAAAATCAAAATATGAGTTTAAAGAAATATCCCTCGTTTCCATTAGGTTACAAACGTAAATAAATACTATTTAAATAGTTAAAAAAACGTAAACATTCAGAATTTTTAATCTTTTAGTTATTTTATGGCTGGAAAATGAGACCTACTTATTTTATGGACAATAACTGTTGAGGCTACTGAAACAAGCTAATATTTCCAATGTAGAATATTTTACCATGAGTTCTCGTTTGCGGCAGGAGATCATTGAAACATTTATCTTTTCTACAATTTTTCAACTTATGACAGTAACCGAGATATTCGAAAATTCGAAAGTAGACAAATAAAACGATACCTAGTTGTTACCTACTTAATGTTATATCAGACATTGCATAATATATTTGGCCGATACTATCGAAACTAAAATGTTCACTTGAACTGAAGATATTTTGAGATAAAGTTTCAATTAAATCTTGTTCCGTGGCAATGTCCCGATAGATTTCCTATTTCAAATCGCATTAAAATCTCAACATTGGAAATCCGAGAAACGCCGGCCACAACCACCCGCAGTCTAGTCGAAAAGCAATTAGATTTGACGGCTATCTCACCTCCTACTACGTTTATATCGAAAGCTAGATAAATATTTATTTTATCGAATCTAATTTGGCACGAAACTGGCCCCAGAACGTCGCCCTTTCCGTCGAGATGTTTCTAATGGAAAATTTAAATAAGTTAAGCAATGAAACTAAAACGGATAAGTAAGTATAATTATTCTTAAAACTTTTTAATAAATAAAACTATCCTAACGCATTTTTTCTTTGAGAAAATCGCTCCTAAATGTGATGGCTGCTGGGATTTTTGTACAAATGATATTTAGAATGTTAAAAAGTATAACACATGTCGGAAATGACAGGGCGCAGCCGTCATCGTCAGCATGCGGCGGGCGCGCCGCCATGCCACCGGGTTCGGCTCTCGGGTCGGGTATCGTACCCTATACACGTTTTAGTTTACGTTTACATTACTAAGCACTTGTTGAGTAAATAAATAAAGACGTTTTAAAATAAACTTTACTATTACTCCTTGACTTAGTAACGTTTACATAACCGTGAGATCAGGAATGGGTATGGACAGACACGCAATACGGTTGGACCGCTCAACCGGTGGCGTAGATTATTATAAAATTATCGCTAATAAGCCATGTGGTAATCCATTTTCTACATAACATGACGCTAAAGCTAGCAAACTTTACTTTCAATTAAAATAAATTAAGAAAAAAAAATACTGACTCATGGATCTTTTGCAAAATGCAACACTAATTTTAATAATGGAATATTTTTATTACAATGGTACCTAGGTCCCATCTAAGTATTTATGGACCTTTATAAAAAGGTACCTATTAAAGTATAATCTGTGTGATATAATCTGCATATTTTGTTATAACAGACAGTTTAAAAAATCGAATTTTTGAAAAGATGATCAAGCTGTTTTCTAAAAGTACGGTAATAAAAAATCTACATGAAAGTTGACAGATGAGTTACACGACATTTAACATGACAACAACGAGCACGGTTAATAACAAATTACAATACATTCAACCGTGCGGTGGGTTTGTGTTCAACAATTTGTTATCTATAATTAAACTAAATGTAAATATCTGCTCATTCATCAAGAGTGGCGGCTACAACACAATTAGGTGTTTCCCTGAAGCGATCGCGCCGTCGTTCGGCCGCCTGCGAACTGTCATTACAAAAATAGTGGCCCCAGAAAGGGTAGTCCGAGACATCTCCCATATGGACCCGAGTGCAATGCCGCAAGTTATTTTAACTTCTTTCATTGCCGCGCAATAGCTCTCCATTTAGTTTCATATCGTATACATTGTTAGATGTGTGATATTACATGATGGGAAACTCTCTATTATTATTTAATTGGGTGCGCATTACGTAAACAAATAGGTTTCAAATCTCTGGGGACAAACCTTAATTCTTCGACTAAGTACTTGCAAGTTCTGTTGGAATCGGTAGTTTTAAAATTACTATATAGGGTGGCGTTCCAATTACGTAAACTACAATAGAATGATAATTTATGTAAAAAGGTACTCATATTATTCATGTAGAGCTCATTCATAATTCTTATTGTTTCCCAGTGTAGACATCGAAATCTGTCAAAAGCTATTCAGTTAACATACGCAAAGTGTCCGTCGGTCATCTGTCGAATAACTTTTTCAACAAAATATGTATGTATGCTACCAATGATCGGCAACACGTTCACGTTATATTTCGATCACTTTGATCACTTCGCGCGTTCTTTTGATAACAGTCAGGTTGTTCGCATTATCCTCGTTGATATTGAAAGTTGGTACTTTGTTCCGCGAAGCAAATTATGAATTTCGTCCGCTAACATTTTGTGTTACAATCACTTCGTAGGTAAATAAATTCATTGAATGATAACCTGAATAGAAAATGACTAGACATGGTCTGGGTACTCGGCACCCGAGTATCCAGCAGGGGTAGTGCCGACATGCCGGGTACATATATGATCAGTGCCTATTTAGGTATCGTCGACTGCAAGTTCTGTTTGCAGCGAACGCCTGTATCCTTGCCAATCGTGCAAAAAGACTGGTGTTTTTACGCCACCATTTGCCCCTTTTTCATACGATAAATGAAACGCAAACGAGCAGACGGATCGTCTAAAGGTAAGCGATCACCGTCGCCCATGGACACCCGCAACACCAGAGGAGTCACAAGTGCGTTGCCGACCTGTTAAAGGGGCCGGTATCCTCACTCACTTGGCGAAATACAACGTAAGCGTTGTTTCACGCCAGTTTTCTGTGAGGCCGTGGTGTAACTCTGGTCGAGTTATACCACGATACGAACGAAAGATTCCCCCGTCCCTTTCCATTCCATTAGGACTTGTTTCTTCAATTAGGTACGATCTGACTTAAATTTTTTTGGATTCTAAAATACCTACGCCAGGTACTGAATCTGAACCGAAGTGCCCAAACTCTATAAATGTCACAAGATAGTTGGGCAAGGAACCACGAAGGAAATAGTAAGTAGTCTAATTGCGATGGTCCAGCTAATAAACTACAAACTGATAAATAATATAATCATATTCAATTAGCCGAAAACCAAAATTCTTTGCGTTTAGCAAGCTAAGAAATATAACTGACAATGAAGTTCTTCTTCATATTATTCTATATTATCAATAATAATAAATCTTTACATCAACATTAACACAAATTAGACATTCGTGACAAATAGATGTGATGGAAATAGAAACGCTGACAGTGAAACACACGTCGATCTGTTCGCGTGCTAATGCTAGTTTCACATTCCATTTTTCATGTTAAATTTAAAATAGTGGGAACTATGTTTTTGTCCGTGTGTAGATAATAATAGCAGATTATGTTGAAATGTTACAGGAAGAGAGGAATGGATCAATATCGTCTTTATCATAAGGGCACGGGGCGAGGGCCCCGTCTCTCATAGGGGCTCCGAAAAGCCAGTATATTCGCATAAACAATAAATTCTATTTTAGATTGTATAGTCTAAATAAAATATTTAGATGAAATGAGGAAGCTTTTTCGATTGTCTAGCAGCACTTAACTGTTTTTTTTTATTCGTGATAGGCGCGCGATGGAGCGCGCTTGCTTAGAAGAAACTGATTCATTCGTGATTTGAAGACATCTAGATTATAACTATCAGGGAAGACCCACTCGGGAAGCGCATTCCACATTTCGGTACGCATGATAAAAGTGGACTTACCATTAATAATTGCCAGTTACCTACAATATGTACCAAGTTTTATATTTCGACTTTTTTGAGCTGTCTACTTAGAATTTTAAAAAGGGCCAGAGTTTTTCCACAATAAAAAATTGTGACCCTCAAAATTTCTGCTAGTTTTTCAGATTCAAGCGGTATCTATAATAAAAACTAGACATATTTTTTTTCCAACAGGGCCCCATACTCGTGTGCCCTGGAGCCCCGGAGTGTAGACGGCCCTGCAATAGATATGTACATAGCTCTGAAATAAAAGAACCTCGAATACTATTTACTCGTGGTGAACTAATAATGCCGACTAGATCGATTTTTTTCTCGATTGACCTTTAATTAACTGTTCTCTGCAAACTCGACTTGTTAAATATTACAAATGACGCCGATACAATTCGGAAATAAGCCAGACACAGAGTAGCAGAATTCAGTAACAATAATTTTAGTTCCAGATTTTATTAACTTAATTGGAATAACAAACTCTCCCGGAATTACCCGGAACTCTTCCTGTAAAAAGAACCTTACAAAGAAAAACTTCATTAAGATTTCACATTCCATACAAACATGATAATTACAATAATACCTAGCTACACAAATCAAATCATTAATCACTCACGCCTTTCTCCCACAGGGGTAGGCAGAAACTATAGACCGCGATTTGTTACGATTCTTGCTTATTTCTTTTGCATTCACATTCATACATCTTCTCATACAAGATATACAAGAGATATACAGCAATAATTAGCTTTGGTTGTGATAGAGACTTGTTACTAGGCTATTCGGTCCACGTTATGATTTTTTTTATTAGACTACTAGCTCTAATAAAATTGTATTAAAAATTATGAGTAAAAAAATATTTATTTAAATATGTTTTTATTTATATGTTCTAAAAAAGAGAAAATAAACTGATTTCATCTTAACAAACAAACATACAAACATTACAAGTTAATTAAAAGCTTGTAAAAATTACAATTTGAATTTAAATAGTTATGTTTTAGAATGTCAATTCCGCTAAATAAATATATGTTAAAAGTGAGAATGAAAATCTTGAAATGAATGTCTGAATGTACATAGATTGAAAGCCGGTAAAATTTAACTGTATAATCTCATTGCTGTATGTCTTCGATGTATGGTCGAAAATGGTAGCATTATACACTCTGCAATGGCTAAATGAAAATACACAATGTGTAGAGTCTACACATTGTCTACCTAGTTTAATTTGTCGTGTACACTGTAGACAACAAAACGGTGACAAAAAAATCATCCGTAATCTTGTACATATTGTTACGCCGAGTAACTAGGACGACGGAGATGGGTCACGGAGATTCTGGATTAGTCGATGAAGCAGGTAGAAAACAAACAAGAGGAATATGCTAGAATGCGGCACCCGCAACAAAAAGAAAGACAAACAAAACACAATAGCGTGAGACCGGGCTCAAGGTCAAGGATTAACAATGGCGATTGTAAACATCTATTGTTCGCAAGTTGAATAAAGGACGTAAACATCTATTGTTTGCAAGCTGAATAAAGGACGTAAACATCTATTGTCTCAAAAATGCGGGCGGGTCGCATTATTGAGATTTATCGAGATTTTTCGAATCCAGAATCTTCGTGGCTCATATAAATAATGGTCGACAGCGTCGGCAAGGGCAGTTCAGTTTTGGACGCATCCAAGTGAAGATCGAAGTGAAGTTACAAGTGATTATCAGTGCAGTGTAACAAGTGCTAGTGTATAGTGATTGTTCGTGTGATTTCTGTGTGTTTGTGTGGTGAATAAAGTGACTGTTTTCGGTGAAATCAGTGATTTTAATTTATCCCGAACCCCAGCTCGTAACATTTGGTGTCAGAAGTAGTGGGATAAATTATGCCGGTTTTACCGAAAGAAGATACGGAGGGTATCCGGACAAGAAGTCAGCGGCAGCAGGAGATGGACCAGAGACGATTTGCAGATTCGCCGTCACTACCTTCGGGTCATGAGCAACCACCTAATGACCCAGTCGCTGGTCCATCCGGGACATCTCCAGCACCTGCAGTTGACCTTGCAGCCTTAATGGCACTGATGCAGGAGCAAGCCCGTCGTCAGGAGGAGCAAGCCCGCCGTCAAGAGGAGCAGGCCCGCCGTCAAGAGGAGCAGGCACGCCAACTGCAGGAGCAAATGCAGAAGGATAAGGACGAGCAAGCCCGCCGTCAAGAGGAGCAGGCCCGCCGTCAAGAGGAGCAGGCACGCCAACTGCAGGAGCAAATGCAGAAGGATAAGGAGGAGCAAGCCCGCCGTCAAGAGGAACAGGCACGCCTACTGCGGGAGCAACTGCAACAAGATAAGGAAGAGCAGGCACGCCGGGAAGAGGAGCAGGCCCGCCGCCAAGAGGAACAGATGCTCCTTATAAAAGACCTCCATAGAACTCTTGGCAAACAGCTAAGTGCAATGAAGGAACAGGTGGAACAGCATGAGCGTTGGATTTCCGAAGCCAAAGTTGAGATGGCTGATATAAAGAAGGCCCTTAGTGATCTGAAGGCAGGAAAAGGATTTGTGGCTCCTGTGGTTGAAACTCCCGCGACCTCCTCAATACGTGGATTTAAAATGCCACCGTTTGATGGAACCTCTTCATGGTCAGCTTACAGACTTCAGTTTGAAGCCTATGTGGAGTCAAATGGATGGGACAAAGCTCAAGCCAAGACGGCACTCATCTTAAGCCTCCGCGACCAGGCTTTAACCGTACTGGAGGCGCTCGGCAAGGATATGACCTACGACCAACTACTGGAAGCATTGGACTCAAGATACGGCGATGCACATCTAGAATACGTGTATCGTGCCCAGTTGAAGGACCGAGTACAGCGCGATGCAGAGACCCTACAGCAGTGGGCTCTAGAAGTCGAAAAGATGGTTCGGAAAGCCTATCAGTCCGTACCTGCGCTTATCGACGGAAATCTTGTTCAGGCGTTTGTCGATGGAATACGTGACCTAGAAGTCAGAGCCACTGTGAGACTTGGGCACCACAAGACCTTAAAAGACGCGTTAGCCCATGCTTTGGAAGTGGAAGTAGTCAGACAGGACTATCGGGCTCACCGTATCCGGGAAGTTGAGTTAACGACGTGCCACCTGTGCGAGGAAAAGGGCCATTCCCAGGAGGGTTGCCCGAAGCGCCGCGAAGTACGAAGGGAAGGTGTTACATCACCTAGATGCTACATCTGTGGAAGACGGGGACACTATCAAGCTAGTTGCTGGAGAAAGGAAGACAGAGAAAAGAAGATTATGGCTGCCCCAAGATGTCACATCTGTGGAGAAAGAGGCCACCTCCGGATGAATTGCCCGAAGCAAAACAGGTCCCGTGGAAGTTTTCCGAGTAGACCGTGCTCTGAAAACTGGAGGAAGAATAGAGATGACGCATATTCTGTAGTCAGGCAAGAGACTAAGGAAGCAGTACCCGTGCGGATGTTAAGAACAGGGCTGAGTGATATACAAAAAGGAAGCAAGGAGCATGTCAGACAGTCAAGCCAACAAACATCTGAGAGGATGAAGACCCGCTATGACCGCAAGATGAACAATAAGGGCTTCGACAAAGGCTCACTAGTGTGGCTACATAACCCGGTACGCAGCAAAGGAAAGTCACCGAAGTTACAGGCAAAATGGGACGGTCCCTACCGAGTCGTGACTAAGATCAACGATGTGACCTACCGGATACAGAAAGGACCAAGAGGTGCTCCGAAGATCGTTCATGTGGATCGTTTGGCACGTTATCACGGATGTAATAATGCTCGGGACGAGCATGTCTTAGGAGGGGGCAGTGTTACGCCGAGTAACTAGGACGACGGAGATGGGTCACGGAGATTCTGGATTAGTCGATGAAGCAGGTAGAAAACAAACAAGAGGAATATGCTAGAATGCGGCACCCGCAACAAAAAGAAAGACAAACAAAACACAATAGCGTGAGACCGGGCTCAAGGTCAAGGATTAACAATGGCGATTGTAAACATCTATTGTTCGCAAGTTGAATAAAGGACGTAAACATCTATTGTTTGCAAGCTGAATAAAGGACGTAAACATCTATTGTCTCAAAAATGCGGGCGGGTCGCATTATTGAGATTTATCGAGATTTTTCGAATCCAGAATCTTCGTGGCTCATATAAATAATGGTCGACAGCGTCGGCAAGGGCAGTTCAGTTTTGGACGCATCCAAGTGAAGATCGAAGTGAAGTTACAAGTGATTATCAGTGCAGTGTAACAAGTGCTAGTGTATAGTGATTGTTCGTGTGATTTCTGTGTGTTTGTGTGGTGAATAAAGTGACTGTTTTCGGTGAAATCAGTGATTTTAATTTATCCCGAACCCCAGCTCGTAACAATATACATAAAACACTTGGTTCCATTCAGTCACCATGAAGATTAGGATCACACTGAAACCCGACTGAATTTCAATTGAGTGATTTCAGTAAAAATACATACTTATAATGTACTTACCAAAATTAAGACCATTTTGGCTTTGGACAAAGGATAAACAGCCCTAAAAATATCCAACTATTTCGTTCAACCAATTTGAAGGAGTCCCGGAGTTCTCGTTCAGAACTATGAAGTATATACAAGGTGAGGTAAACCGTTGAGTGTCCGTCGTTCTATCAATTTAGTTGAATTTCAAATGATCAAATATTTATCGAGTTCCAAAAATGGTTGTCTGGTAAGCTATCCGATGCACCAAGAGTAAATAAGTATGCAGAGATGTTCTCCTAGAAAAAAATAAAGGAAGGGAGTCGGCACCAATAAATCGATTTGGAAATTGTTTGCTGAAGGGTGGGCCTGAGGTATTTAAAGAACAATTAGTCGGCTGCTTCCCAGCCCTCAGGACAAATATTTGCCTATTCCCGCCAACCCTCGTTTGGACCAATACCGCCTCGGGCGTCATTGGAAGGTTTATAGCTAAATGTTTGCCCGCACTCCCCTATGTACTTAGCTATAGGTAAACTTCCCCCTCTGGCAGCTCCGGTAATCATAATTTACGAGCTATGTTGAAAACTCAGATACTCAATAGCGAAGAGTTATTATGCTGGTTAGTCGGCTGTTTTTGCTTAACTTTCTTGTTGGTGTTAAAAGTTACATCGAGTTTAGTTGAAGTAGATTTAATGTAAAAATTTCAAACAGACAGCATAAATAACACATAATACCTGATTAAAATTTTAGGTAGGTAAATTAATAAATTCTATGTAAAACCAAATGCATAACACGAGACTGTTAGAAAACGTTCTGATTATTGAAAAAAACGAAAGCGTGTTTTAAACCTAGTTTACATGATATTGTGACATAAAGATTAGGCGGCATTCGAGTCGGGCGGTTGTATTTTAATGCTGTTTTACAAGAGATTAAATGCCCGACAGTGTTTTGATTTCTTTTAAAATAACATCTCTTAAGTTTTCACTGCGACACATTGACTAAGTAGGTATTTTAAATAAATTATTCGAGGACAAAATGTCACTAGCAATGAATCGAAATTGTTATTTTACCTAGTCACATCAAAAGAAACTTTCATAATTTTAGTAGGTAAGATAAATCTCGATAAGATAATTTTATATTGTTCTAATGAGATATTGAATGAATATATTGAAATAAGTAGTTACGTAAGAGATAATAATAAACTGAACTCATGCACAACATTTAAAGCTTACATTTGAATAAACCGTAGATTATACAAATAAATACAATAAAAAATCATAAATAATGTTTTTCACTGAAAAAAGCTTTGTTGCGTACATAGCACTGTAAGGTGACCACCAGCGCGTCAGTCGCCGCCGGCGGTCCGGGCGTACTTACAAAAATACCAGAATGTAATTAAATGTGGATAACTTGCGCTTTATAGACGGCTGCGCGCGCCTGTGTTTGTTTAGTTTGTTATAGATGTGTTTTTACGCAATCTGGAAGTCGTAAATCGTGAACACCAAATTATGTCGTTCACTAGAGTGAGGTTACCTTTCCACATTTTAAGATTTCAAGTTTTAAATTTACTAGCATTTATGGTCACTACAACGTACACATCAATCACAAATTCACAAAAAAAGATAATATACCTACTTACCTACAATGTGTTAGGAAAACCAAGTCCGACCCATGACGGTATTATTAGGTATCGAGTTCCGCATCTATTTATATAAAGGAAAATTCTTCTAAATTGAGAATGATTAGATATCATTTCCAATTCACAAGAAAAAGAAGTTTAAAGTATATTAAACAAGTTTTTTTATTAAAATACGAGGAAATCGAAATGGCAATACTTACGGTGGCTACTGATACCGTCCCTGGGTGCCAAACATTTACATAAGGATAGGCCTTACGTAAATGTTTGGCACCCAGGTTGATGTTTTTCTATCATTTTTAAAATTTGTTGGATTTTGTGAAGTTTACTTTCATGAATATTTAATACTAGTTATTTTATTTGGTGGTGTGATTGTGATATCCGTATATGCCCCTTACGGATCGGACAGAGATTTTTTTACATAGTGTATAATTGAAAATTAAAGGTAAGTAGTGTACGTAGATATATTTTTTTTATGGGATAGAGGGACAAACGAGCAGACGGTTCGCCTGATGGTAAGCGATTACCGCCGCCCATGGACACCCGCAACACCAGAGGAGTCACAAGTGCATTGCCCGCCTTTTAAAAGGAGATTGGGCCTCCGGTAACCTCACTCACTCGGCGAAACTCAACGTATGCGTTGTTTGACGCCGGTTTTCTGTGAGGACGTGGTATCACTCCGGTCGAGCCGGCCCATTCGTACCAAAGCATGGCTTTCCCACGCAATTCAAGGATATTTTGCAACACAAAACATTTTGCTGTAGAGTACCTCCGTACCTAGGTTGTATAACAAATTACTACCCTAGGTTTAGAAAAATCGACCATTTTAAGTAAAAAAATTCATAGGGATTCTTTAGCTAAGTTAAGGTAACGAGACAACCCAACAGTAACTGTCTGCTCGGGTAAGATAAATAAAACTCGTATAGGGCTTTGTAGAAAATATACCTGTAACACTGATGTCAATTTAGGAACAGTATTTTTTATAAACAAATATAACAATAGCCCGGTTACAACTGAAGATTTGGGAGACACAATAAAAATTCTCGCTTAATTTTTTCACGCAGACAAAACTAATATCTAAATGCGCAACAATTTTATATCGAGATCATACCCGCATTGAGAATAGAATCCGCACCCGCGGGGTAATGTGGCGAATAATCCACCTCGCGCGCCACCGTGCCTCCGGGTCTACACAATGAACGGATAGCTAATCTGCAAAAACGAACAGTATACCGATAACCGAATAAACTCCATCGTTTTCCAAACAAAACGTACGTCAACTTTCAACCTTCTGACATCAACAAAACGTGCTAGCTGAAAAAGAGTAGATACCAGAATAATATTTTTGCGGATCTTTTTATAACAAAACATTTTATGTACAATTTGAACTACATTATTTGCAACAGATTTAATTCAATTTATTAACAATAAAGCGAATATGTTGCTCGGTGGAATAGGTGGTCTCAATCTAATCATAGATCGAAAATTCCGGCCGCAGTATTTTTTGCAAATTTGATTTTGTATAGTTTTGGTTTTTATCAGCTTTTTTTGTACTCTGCGATCAATAAGTCTGCAAATAAACTCAAAAACTTTACTACTTTACTTGGGTTTATTTATGTTAACCAGCATCTATTATGTATATCATAGATGCTTGTTAATATAGGGATATATAAAATGAACTTACGATTATGAGATGACTTGGTAATCTGTGGTTCTTTTTGATTATCTATGTCAACTAAGTATATTACTGCCTATATATTCTAATGGCCCCAAACACGACTGCTAGGCTAGAGGTCCTGGTTTCGATTAGCAAGTCGAGCAATGTGTTATTAGGTTTTTCTATGAAATTCTCAGTAGCAGCTCGGAGTTTGGGATTTGCGCCCGGTTAGGCTCGCCCCCTATTACATAGAATTTAAAATTAACGGCGACCTGTAGGTGTACATTAGTACACCTCTGCTTTACCCTTAGGTGAATACAGGCGTGATGGTATTTTAATGTTAATTTTAATAAATTTAAATCGCGACTTCCATAATCTTTTCAATTCTGGTTTACTTTTATCGTTAAATATTTAAATTGTATGGTAAATATTGTAATTTTTATTTATTAAGATTTTCCCGATTCCTATCGACAATCTGGTACCTACTTACTTTACTTAATTTTGAACAAGTTGATGGGTAAATCACTGACATGCGGATAACCGTTCCGCCACCGGGTCTATCATAAACTCTGCAAAAAATGGAAACTGGCTTGTCATTTTGACACCATTCATCCAGTCCGTCCGGACCCTATTTTTTGTCCACAAAAAAACATGCATTTTCTCATGATCTTTATCACAGACGAGTAAGCGTCAAATTGTACTGCAACACCCTTCTCTGATGCCTCACATCGAGAGCTGTTTTTTGCAGCATTCTTAATGAATTCCTTAGGCGTTCATTCATGTCATTTGTTGAGTAAACACGAACCTTTATTAAACATAATTTAATTTTCAGCAATAGATACGGAAAGGAAATAAGGTCTGATTTGAAGATGCAAGTTCGTATCGTTAAGTAAATGGTCCTAGCGTCTAATGTTATTATTATTGTTTTATTTATTTTGTATGGAATAGAATATAGTCCCCATAACATTATCCGTACCTAATACACGTGCACTGCAGTATGGCACGTGTGTATTCGAAGATGTGAAACCTATGAATTTGAAAGAAGCAAAAGAAGAATGCAAGAATCTCAGCAAGTGGTTCTCAGTAGTTTCTATCTACCACTGTAGGAGAAAGGCGAGAGTGTAGGTATGTATATAACATTATACTTATATACTTTCAACATTAAACATACCATTCAAGAAATGAAAGAGAAGAAGATTTTTTTACAGCAGGGAGGAATTAAGTAGATAAAAATTCTCATGCAAGTAAGTGGTAGCGGTAGGTGGATGATGACGTGTCGTGGGCGGGCTGTGGGCCCGAACAATGCCAGGATTAGTGCGCGAGTGTTCATTTTTGTTCTCATTGTTCCCTGTCCACGGTTTATACAGTGCATGCAACTACGGATCAGCGCTCACGCATCGCTGGCATCGCGTTATCACGCCGCTACACGTCTACCACCCCTTTCAACTCTATTTTTGATGCGGTTTCAATTTGAAACTGTTTGCGGATCAGCATATTTTACCCGCGGCGTTTGTGTAATGAAGTTCCATTCAATCTGCTATCAATAAATGAGATAGGGATGAGGCGCTTTATAAACTTTCCTTTATTTTTAAACTTGTGCGTTTTAAGACATCAGTATATTATTCATGTTTTGTAAATAAGTATAAGTATTTTGTAAGTTTTACAGTAAACTGCAGTTTTTATATCAGATTGTTACTATTTATCTATACTAAGGCATCAATTTTCGAGTACCTACCTAAGGTATCCGTTTCCTTTCTTCCGTTGGAATGACTACCAACCTTTACCAAGAGAAGTCATTACAGTTTTTATTTTTAGCGGATCCGGATGCTATATCTATGTCTGCCAAACTTAACGCATAAATAATCTCGGACGGAAACGGAGGATCGATTTCTGGACTGGGGCCGCTCATCAATCTATCATCTGGCCGGTTTGATCAAACGTTTGTCGCGAATCAGCGCCGGTCACAGGACCCAACGCCATGTGACATATTATCACTAAGCCGCTTCAAAGAGTTTTTATTACGAGATGGCTACCACCTGAACGGATGAGGTGACTAATTAAATATTTTAGATATTCACAGAATGATTAAATCATTCTTGTAGAACTCTTATGAGTGTGGGAAAAACGTGAAATAATAGGTATTAGATAAAAGCGCAATTCGTTCGAATGTAGGTGGTACTATTTAAAGTCAATGTTGCGGGGACCTTTAGAAAATACTTATTACTGAAGTAAGTACCTACATGTTAACGATTTCAAGATTGGTTTGTAGCGTTTTTTAAACTTTAACACGGTGTAATATTTTCATTAACACATGACATAAATATTAGGATTTTTGTCATTAAGGGTCCGGCGGAGCGTGAATTGCCCACAAAAACGTAATACCGAAATAAATCGTAATCTAGACAATATTCTATCAAAAGTTATCATTCGGATTTCGATACTGTTAATCTAGGTTCCTACGATTCTATTTCGTCTGCTACTACTTCACTGAAATTAAGACCGGAAAATCGTACCAAACTTGGTAAAGTTATCAAAAATTGCATTCGCTTACAATTATTTGCAGTGAAGTATTTTGGACGAAATAGGATCGTAGGAACCTAGATTAACAGTATCTAAATCCGAATGCTAACATAATTTGATAGATATTGTCTGCATTACGATTTATTTCGGTATTACGTTTGTGAGAGAAAATCGGTCCGCCGGACTCTTAATAGAAAATTTTGCCAGCACCTTCCTTCCTCCTTCCTTCTACCTTCTCTGAAATAACGTAGGTCCTTGCCTAACTAATACCTAACTAACCTGTTTTGTAATCTATTCAACTATCAGAAACTGTTGACATGCACTTCCTTCTGGATTTATAATACAAATACACATCAAAGGCGACGCGATTAATTGAGCAATCATCGGGGGAAAAACGCGTCAAAGCGCCCTCTTCATGCATCATGACGTCACCACGGTCAATTTGTAACGACACGTGCGTTTTGGTTTTATTTCATCTCTTTAATGTAGGTATATGTATTTGCGTGAAATTGTCAAACCCTGTTCGTTCTATAAGTAATGAACTACTTTCTTTCCAACTATTATATAAGAAGAAGCATTTTTTGAAGGGGATACGCAACAACGTACACGTCTAAATAATTCTAGTACTTATTTGTGGCTAGTAAACATTTTTTTTTGAGATTGGTATTTCCGAATTTTCCGGAAACGTACCAAAAAATATAGACACGTTGAATTTGGCTTCATTAGATTGTGAATCAATTATGATTTTAAACACTAGCGATTTAAGGTATATACCTAATTAATTTATTTTTTTTAGGTAGGAACGTGCACCATGGTTAAACACCTAATTTACGAAATATTTAAGAGACCATTAGCTTGGTATATGAAACACAATCAGCGGTCGCCAACATCACAGAATTTATTCTGTGCCAACTTATTGGTAGAACAAGTAACAACCGCAAACGACTCAAAAAGCAAACAGCTGCAATTTGGATTTAGCCTCCACGCCTAATTTCGGTTGGTAGACTTATTTTAACATTAAATACACACACAAATATCCCTTGTATAAACACATCGCCCCTAATATTGGCATCACGGAAAGGAAACAGCTTAACTTTAATCAAAGTTATATCGCCATTTTCATCTTTATTGCAAGGGAGGCTGAAATCCACAGTTAAAGTATTTTTATTAATATTTACCTTACATCCAAATTGTTTTAGAATATTTTATTGTGTTAGATAATTTCGAAATAGCTTTTGTAGGCGTAAATATTCTTTCCGCTAAATTAATTATAGAAATTATTTTACCTATAAAGATATAGGTATTTGGCATAATAACGAAAAAAATACTTAATACGTTAAAAAATTATAGAATAAATTATTACTTACCTAAGTAGGTAGACAACCCAAATAGGTTGTACACATGTATTTTCAGATAAACCAAATAGGTGATTGGCTACGTTTAACGCTTGGGCTGGGCCACAATATTTTAATGCTTAAATGAGTTTCTTGTGCAAGTTGAGGTACCTACCTACGTATAAATAAGTAACTACCTAATTACATTAATAATATGGACTGGAGCCACTAACTAATAAATAAAGATGACTTTCGAAATATTTGTAACAATCTACTCAATAGTAAATATGCAATAACAATGCTATTTATTATTAAATTATTTGCATACAAAATAAATATTAGCATTTTTTTTAATATTCAGTTCACCTCTGAATTGATTTTACTTACTAGAATTATCGTAAAACTCTACCCGTAGGTATATGAGTAGGTAACCTTCAAGTTTCAACAGTTTCATAAAGTTATTCTTCACGCTGAGTATCCCCAATCGGTTCCCGCGCAGCTGATCTTAATAAACAAATGACGGACAGTATTTGGTTTTACCTTTCAATACGTCGGCCGTTACCGCGGCCGGCATGCAATGTGGCGAACACATGGGCGTAGTCCACGGTCGCCATGAATGTCTCACTACACCAGGGATTCTCGGTACCGTTGACGGTCGGCGGAACAGGGTTAAGAAAACTTATGGTAATGTCCGAAATTAAATATTTTTCAAAAGAGATAGAATGGTATCGTAAAATTATAATTAAAATTATAAGCAATGCAATTTAGAAAAAATAATAGTGACCGCCTAATTAATTTTTCTAAAATTGCATGCAAGTATTAGTATTGTATACCTACCCAGACAACATAGGTACCTAAATAGGTACTTACTACATATTACTAACATGAGCCAAGACATGCCAAATTATGCCGACCTGTTATCACTTTATTCTATTAATTATCTGAATGTGTCTCAGTCATAACCAGGTAGTGTGGTGGCCCTGTATACGTAGGTACTTCAGTGTAAGACAACAGTGGCCCGCGCGCCCGCGCCTCCCGCGACCGCTCAACTGCACCGCACACTGCGGTTTGCGCTTGCGCCATCATAACCCTTTACCAGATTATTAACGAGTTTATTTACTTCACCCCTAATGTCTGTTGTGGCATAAACAAATTCGAACAAAAATAAAGCCTTTGGAAGACAATTGGTTCCATTTTTTATTTCCTTCTATGTACCAACAATTCAACAAATAGTGCTTGTGATAATTGGAGATCTCGGTTTGCGTTATTCGGTAGCTCTTAGGTGGACTTAGTCCTACGCGTTCTTTTATGAGAGCCGGAGAACTTTCATGAGGATTTTCCCACAAAAAGAAGGTAAGTAGGTGTCACGTAGGTATTTCACACCTAAGTAATTTATAAGCTACTAGCGGACCCGGCAAACGTTGTCTTGCCCTGTATCATCACCTTCCTGCCCAATTTATTTGTGATTAGCGCGGCATGTCCATTTCTTCCATTGATCCCTAGCAGCCGTCTCTTCAATCATTCACTCCCTTTCTAACGTCTTGACCCGTATCTATTTATAAAAAAAATAGTAAAACCCGATTGCGAAAAATTAATCAAAGAAAACAACCTCATGTTCATTAATTTGTGTCCGTGTTTTATTTTTGTCAAATCTGTCAATCCGTTCCCGATACAAAATGTATGAGAAAATAACTGTTTTTCATAATATTCTTTTTCGTGAATTTTTCGATGTTTTAATGGTTATTATGCTAATCGGGGAGGAGACAAATCCAACAAACTAAAGATCATAAAAATTGGTCTAGCCGTTCTCGAGTTATAAGTGTTGTAACAAACCCGACTTTGTTTTATATAAATAAAGATATTGTTGCATCTTATATAATTTATTGATAAAAGGAAATAAAGAATTGATAATGATTGCTGAATAAGACAATGCATACACAATACAATACATCTTTTATGTATGAAAGATAATAATTTTGACCGTAGTTCAAAGTTCTTATAAAGTAAAGAGTTTAATAGGTAGTTAAATATATTTTAGTACCCTGCAATAAATGTATGGAGTATTCCTCTTTCGGCACCATTTTTTTGTGCACCTATGGTTTGAGCACCTATTGGTGCTTAGGTAATAGCTTACAACACCAATAAGTATCAGCTCGGTGTTCAATGTGGAACAAAAAAATGTATTAAATTTTATTTCTCATGCAGCACCTACGGTAGTTTCTAGTGATGGGATGGGATATTTTTACACAAATTTCTTAAATAAAACTTATCGATAAAAGTTAGTTGAACTTTAATTAAAGATTTGTAATAATATTTAGGTATAGGTACTTGTACCTAAAGAGATAGGTATGTCTTAAACGCAGCTTGTTGTGGTTGAGATATCGTTCAAATACAAGATAAATAGAACGGTGTCAGTACACTCTCGGGAATCGAATCTTGTTTATTTGTCTTACTTTTAAGAAAAATAATCGTTTATTTATTTAATAGCTCCTGGCAGTTACCGACATAAATAATGAGATTTATTACTGAAGAAGTTACTTGTAAACTGATATGAAATCTTAACCAACCCTTAAAGACTAGGCTATTCATAATGTAAGTAGGTACCTAATTAAAGTAAAATGTAAGATAAAAAATTTCAGAAAACTTAAAAGAAGAAAAATTTAAAAATAAGAACATTTTCAACGAAAAGGCTAACAAATAACAATAGATAAGTAAACCAGATTAAGAACATTGTAACCTAGGAGTACCTACCTACATCGGAGTCAGTTTCATTACTAATGACGGTAGATTATGATGTAGGGTTCTGAATGTTGCCAGAAACTATAAAATGACATGCATTCCACTAGTAGGTACTTACCTACCTACTTGTTTGCCATTTCTACCCAAGTCGTAAGTACTACCTACCTATAAAATGTCCCTGTGTCGTGAGGCCCTAGGTAGACACAACATAAAAGCGAGTAATTTTAATTTGTCACTAGACAGTTAAAGTGGCGGAGGGACGAAGCTGCGGTTAAACTTAGTGCCGTTTGTTTAGACAAGCCTAACGCGCGTGATGCCGACGGCCGCGGCTGTCCGCTGCGCCCAACGGTTACACTGCCTGGGGCAAAGAGCGGATGGAATTATTACATAAATAACCCATCCATCCAATTCTAAAATCACCAAAATGCTTACTATATTAAATAAAGCGAAATCCTCTCTGCACAGAGGGAATAGGTACATATTACCAAAGTACCTAAGTAGGTATTCTATTCTATTTTACATAAATAGGTATATGTAGCCTATCAATGGACCTAATGGACCTAAAGTCGATCGAGCCTTATTTATTTAATCTAATTAGTGCATTATCTTCATATGTCTTTTTTTTAGAAAATGCAATATATATCTATACCTATATAAAAATTAATTGCTGTTCGTTAGTCTCGCTAAAACTCGAAAACGGCTGGACCGATTTGGCTAATTTTGGTCTTGAATTATTTGTGGAAGTCCAGAGAAGGTTTAAAAGGTGAATAAATATGAAAGTACAAAGTCTGCCGGGTCAGATAGTCTACAATACAATTTACAGTAGGTAGAAAGGAACAACATTAAACTTGCACTTATTACGTCAATTGTGATTCAGCCATTATCTTCCATTCAGCCATTATCTTCCATTCAGCTATTTCCACCAAGGAATGCGATACCGCTGTTTTCAACATAAAACTGCAACAAGATAAATCAATATTGGGAGCACGAAGAAAGCCGCCACAATAGTGAATCAACACGGCCACGTATAACGCAGCACTGTGTTATCATATCACTTATCATCCTTAAACCACGTCACGCTTAGACATTTCAATCATTGTGGGAACTACCTATAACTTTATATATCTGTAATTTTATACCTACCATGTCGTTATATAAACTAAACTTTTCACTTTTTTATTTTCTGTTGATAGATTAACTCATTTTTTAGAGAGTTATAATAACCGAGACTTAGTATCCAAGTACCTAGGTAGCTAGAACAATGACATTAAGAACCTTCTAATAAAAAAATATCAAACAATACTTATTTCATTTTTATGGCGGTATTTAAACTTGCATGCCTGGCTCACGTGGTTTGCTAGTCTATGAGTACCTACTTATTAATTAAAATTCTGGCGCAAACCATTATTCAGACTCTTTATAATTAAAAACGTGACTTGACAAATAATTACGTAGGTATCCATTAAATTCTCCGTTCATGAATTTGAGCCATTATGAATGAAGAGCGTGCTCAATTTTTAGAATGGACGATTATGCGCCAGAACAATCCGATGTGTACACACTGTCATCCCGCATTCCCGAATTCTTCACTACACCACGTAGGTGTTACTATGGCCCACACAAATTTCAATGGAGACATAACAATGCGCGTCACTTGTCGCCTACCAAATCTGGTCAGTTTTGACATGTTGTCATGTTTTTATCCACGCCCGCTGTCAATGGTTCCACGACAATTTCACGGGCGAAGGGCTGCCCAATTTGCCACAATAGTCTACACTTCTAATTCCCATTGTAAAGATTACGAATTTACGTTTCTATGTTATTGCGATGCTACACACAATGGGGATTTAGCTTTATTTGTTAAAATGACTTTAGTTTTTGGTTCCAGTATGACGATATAAGATATTTGCCCCTCTTGTTCCGTGTGACTTTTTCACTATACATGTATAATTGGCTTACCGGCCTCTCATTCGTTTTTTTTTTAAACAATAGGTAATTGAAATTATTTCTATTCTCATCGGATACTTACATTTTACCGGAACGTCGTTTAATATTATTCCTAAAATATGACTAGATGAAATAAGCATAGTATAACCATAGGTAGGTTATATAATATCTATACTTATAATACATCTGTAGAGAGGTCAATTCTATACATGAAATATATTTCCAAAATAACTATCAGCGGGTGATTAGTGATCGATACTGTAAAAAATTTGTCAAATTTTTGAAAAATTGTGTGTAAAATTTTTGTCTGTCTGTCTGTCTGTTCGTTATAGAAACAAAAACCACTCGACGGATTTCAACGAAACTTGGTACAATTGTTCTTCATACTCCTGGGCAGGTTATAGTATACTTTTCATCACGCTACGATCAATAGGAGCAGAGCAGTGAAGGGAAATGTTGGGAAAATTAGTGATTCATGAGAAAGGTTTCAAGCTATAAAACATCACGCTACAACCCTTAGGAACGGGGCAACGCAGGTGAAACCGCGGGCGAAGAATTATGGAACAAAGTAACTATTCCACGCGGACGAAGTCGCTGGCAAAAGCTAGTATTAAATAATAATAATAGTAATAAATATATTAGCTCACAAGTTAGCGTGTACACTCACTGGTTCAGATAATGTTAGAAATACTCCTGAACTAAGTAATTTTACTACAAAAATACAACTGGAAAAATAACAAATTAAAAAATGCCTGGAGAACTATTTCGTGAGTTGGCTATGTGCCCCCCTCCTTGTGCGATAACAATGTCAATCGATCAAACATTCGATGTGAATTTGGTTTGTACCATCCTAAATTTAATTAAAGAGGTCCCTATGGTAACACAAAAGAGAAGGTTTCGCGCTTCTATTGGTCCGAGGTGAGTGCTACGCTCGTTCAGGTGGCTCAGGTGAATGGTGCCGGCATCGTAGCAGTTTGCTACGGCTACCACTGCTACGTGCAGTCAAGATACAAATTATAAAGATGTCGATACAATTATTTTTTTAGCAATAAGACACGCATACTGTAGTCGTGGTACCTACATAATTATTTTAAAATGACTTCAGAAACTAAGACAAAAATATTGACTATATAAGTAACGCTGATATAAGTAAGGATACGGAGATAGTGGACCATTACATAGGCGTACGGATAGTGCGGATTTTTTCCGACAGGATCCTTCAACTTGAGTTTTTAATTTGAAATGTTTATACAGCCGATAGGGCGATGACTAAATGCTTTGTGACAGTTACTGATCTACAAAGAGGCTAATAAAAGCCTCTATTGTTGTTCCTTATAAAAATAAAAAGTAATATGTTGAAGTACCTCTATTCTTAACTATTTATTTCGGATCAGATCATTATTCACTTAATTCGTATGGCATTGCAATAAGATTTAAAATTGTTTGGCCATGGCTCACAAGTTTAAGGGACGTCATCCCTTTGTATAAATTGATTTTGTGTGTAAAATGGGGTGTTACTTTTACGTCTCTGTCTGTGGTCAGACCCCCCGGTAAGTCAGCGTGATATTAATTGTGCAGAGCTAGAGTAAACCATTATACTTAGAGTTAGGGATAATCAAATTATAATTATTTTCATAGGCACCTAAAAACCTGCCTATTAGACACTGCCAATTTTTTTTTAACTCTCACTTCCCATTAAGTCATTTAATTTTTTTCCTGATACATAGTTATTTACGTAATAGTAATTATTATCGAAAGAAGCATTGTGAATATACTCATAATATAGGTAAAAGATTTTCCAGCGCCTTCAATGCTCTTTAAGTGACTTTTTATAATTATAGGTATGTGGTATGGTATATACTAAAAGTAGGTAAATTCAAGTAAACTGTATGGTAAATAAAGAAACTCGTTGAAGACTCAAAAAGAACATAACACTATAATGTTTATATACACCGACCTATACCTACATAATACATAATTTTGCCACAATAGCATCGCAATTTAATGCATGAAGACGGAGGAGAATGGCGACCGGTTTCAGGTCGGTGGCCAGGACTCTGCGCATGCGTCCTACGGTTTACATTATCGAGCGACCCAGCTCTTCCCCACCTTATACTTGTCCTACCATTCGTATCTATGTAAAGATGTACCTACATTATATTTAGGCCTTCGAGGGTGCAATCTTTTACTTTACAGACTCTGTCGTCGTGATTATATTCGTAAAATAAAATGGAAACTTCTGTGAGGACTTGGGACTCACTCAGCCTATGATGTAAAGAAACAAACTTACCCATTCATAATAACGACTTTTAATATATATGAAAATAAATTTTGAGTTCGGTTAGACAATTCGCAGTTAGTCATTAGGTATTTAATTAGTATCTATCTATGGCATTAACACTTCTAGGGATCTACTATGTTAAGATTCTGTTACACTAGTCCTAGGCTATCGCATTATTTCATCCGATTTAAAAAGGCTTCTTAAAATGTACATTAAAATGTACTTTTAATTACTTACATTAGATTTATAATAAACCGGCGGCATCCGCAACACTCAGATGTAAGCAGTGACTTTTATGACTATGAACTATTAAACATCAAAAAATTATGATGAAAAAGCAGCCACATGACACCTACAGTTACTTTTATAAAATAACATTGCCTACCGATGAACGTGCATTGTCATCGACAGAATTCGAGCGAACACTCCGTCCATCAGTTCGGACGTACAATTAAAGAGTAAATGTAAAGTAAATACTTAACATTTATTGTCGATTTGATCCGTGACATTCGTAGTGGAGTGGCTTAGGACCCGACCATACATTTGTATTTATGCCGCCAGCCTAATATCAATCTTGTTCATTTGCTTTTAAGTTGTACTTTGATCTACCACAATGTAGCTTAGTCACTGGAATACAGCCCACGCTGCCTTCACATTTTTGTAGTGTCTGAATTAATTTAATAGAATTAATTTTTACTTTAAGCTGAATATACAGACAGTTTGAAATGTTACCACCTTCTAGTACTTACCTATGTCATTTAGTTTTATTGATTTACTTACAATCATCTAAAACAATAATTAGTTAAATCAAATGATTGCATGCTTAGGTACTATATTTTAAATTTAATCGGTAGATACCTAATGCTAATGATAAAGATAATTAAAAAAAACACATCAGACTTTTAAACATTCGGTGCCTAAAGATGATTAACTACCTACTTACATCATGTTTATAAATATTTATGCCACTCCTCTGCCATAACCTCCTCAAAAAGCTCAGTTCGAGTCTAGTACTAAAGTATAGATTTTCTTTAAAATTAAATGCACGAATAAGTTCTTAATATTGGTTATCGATTGATAAGTTAAGTAGATTGGAGAAGTTGTACTTAAACCGAGATGACCCGAGGCTTTCACCCTAACTTGCCTCTCAATATTCATAACTCGATACGCGTCTGCCAAACTTGGTGGTATTACACAGCTCGGTCAGGATTATACCTACTTTGCTTCTTCTAAAAAAGAAGATTATGATGTGGATATTTCATAAACAATTCAATATTTCAATAATGGGTATTTTGTTAAATTACCTGTGTTAAACAGATAAGTAGGTACCGCAAGGGTTAATGAAATAAAATTATAGGAATGAACTTAACGATAGGTAGAGCCTCCTAGGTATTTATTAAATTCCAACTAAATAGGTACGAAATTCGAACGTGGAAGCTTCCAAGCCACACGATACAAAGACGTACAATGGTCCCTAACTACTAACATAATTATATTGTCAAATACGAGTCTCTAGTCCAATTGCATTTGAACGTAGCCTCAATGTGATTATTATAGTCGGATTCAAATATCTTTGTGGTAATTGGTAGGTAACCGTTAGCCAAAATATCGTAGTCGTAGGCCTCCAGTTACACTGTTACACCTAGGTCATATACTCTCTGTCCAGTAAGTTCCTGATGAACGACCTTCACGTGTCGTTCTAAAAATGGACTAATTTAATATTTTATAAGTCAAACAATTTTACTATCGGTGGTAATTATCAGAATCTCCATCATCTACCACGACTAGCAATTAAAAGTGATAAAATCAATAATAACCTTTAAAGGTTAAAGAGTAAACTTTTCGACGAAATTCCCCCGCGGTCGGTACATATGTAAAATCAGCTTTTACTGACTTTTTTAAGAGAGATAGGGCATAGTGGAATATAATAATTCCACTCACAATTGGAGCTGCTCGACTGGGGAAGTACACCTTGCAAAAAATCTTTGCCAAATAACATAGCTCCATGCTATGTTGTGTTCCTAACGGTGAGCAAGATCGCTAGAGCTCCGCGAGGAAGCGTTGTGTTGGCAGTGGGGGGAACCAGTGGTGTTTTGTTACCGCCGGTGTCATGCATGGCAGCATGTCTCCTATACTGCCAGGCCAACTATACCTCCTTAATTTACAGGAACGGCGGTATAAAAAAAATTAGACTACCTAGACTACGGTTCTAATCGGCTGCCTCAATCAATATATTCATTAACAAGAGGACAGCTATGTTACCAGTAGACAATGATAACTGTAAGTACTAAGTAGGCCACGCTTACCTTACGGATAAACACATAATTTTTCTACTACCGTGCTAAATTACTACTAAATTACTAGTGCTTTCACCGATCTTCATTACATATTATTTCTATAATCTGGGAGTCTTTAAATCACGAGTGAATCGTTTTCTTCCAGCCAAGCACGCTCCATGGTAGATCGCAGTGTCACTTAACATCAGGCAAACTGGCGATGAAGCGTAAGCCTATTGTGGAATAAAAAAAAATTTAATGTTCTTAATGTAACAGTTAGATATGACGTGAGATTTAGTCAAAATCTGACGTTAGCCACGCTAACTCGAATGGTGTACGTCACAGATGTACACGCATTTAAGCAAGCATGTGTCCCATTGTTTAACGATGGCTTCAGATTCGTCGTAACAGAAAAAACCCCGCCGCCGCCGCCCTGCGCCCATATGGCTTACAATAACAAATTCTTAACCAAAAGTAAACTGATGTATCCTCGCGTTCCGTTTTTAGTTAGTCTGCTGTATGCAGGCGAAAATGGCATAAAGCCGTTTGGGTGCTTTTGTTTCCTCCAGCCTTGAAGTGCTTCAATCAAGCTCTGAATAAACACCACATTATTGTAAATAAACTGGCATAATCTCTGTACTTTTTAATGCAATGGGGGAATCAGATACAAACACGTTTTTAAATGTCAAGTACATATTTATTTGTGGATTTTGTAGTATCTACATTACAACATAAACGGAGAAAATTATAATACTTTCAAAACTATTCTAAATTTCATATTTATTGGTAATCTACTAGAACCTAAGCATTTTAAGATTTTTAAGTATTAGATGATAAGACACGTTTAATATACTTACAATATTTATATGTAACTTTAGCTATTGGGACTAGGCTCTTTGTGAACTCGTAGGTATCTAAGGCTCGATAAGATATCATTAGATTACTCGTAGTAGTTCTGTTTCAATTCATTAGTGATTTCCACACGCTTGATAGGCCGATACCTAATTTTATAAAAAACCTAAATTAAAACCAATAAAATTATATACCTTCCGCATTGTCCAGCAGAAATATCTGTATTTTAATCGGACATTTTGATTGGATTCAAAAGTCACAAATGGATGTAGTTAAGACTAGTCGAAAATTAGGACAGTTATACCCAGGGCCATTGATTTAAAAAGCTGATTAAGGTAAGAGTCTAACGGTCAATAATTTCTGTTACAACCACAAATACACACGTAAAAATTTAAATTTTAAATGAAGTAAATCTTCACTCACTTATCTCCCCTTCATCTTCATCAATCATCCCTCGTTCCAAAGTGGAGAAAAACCGCAAGCAACTTGTGTCTATAATCGAGAATACTCTAAGTAAAGTCTCCGATTGGGGACGACTTAACTTAGTCCATTTTAAACCCACCAAGACACAAGTTTGCGCGTTCACCGCTAAAGAAACCCCATTTGCTGTGGATCTTCAATTTCAGAACACCTCCATTAACATCTGTGTCAGTATTGGGATCCATGGTGTTGACATTTCTAGCAGCTTTTAGTCCGTAGTCATCTGGAAGGCAAGGTCAAACTGGCATCCAATAAACTCAGGGTGCTTAATAAGGTAAGACGGTACTTCACCGCGGGCTAAAGACTGCTACTTTATAGGTCGCAAGTCTGGCCCCACACTATGGAGTACTAATGTCACCTATGAGCGAAAGCACCGCTTACCAGCTTGATCCTTTTGATTCGGTCCAGAGATGTGCAGTTAGGATTGTCAACAATCCCAATCTCACTAACGGCCTAAAACACTTAAGTCTGAGGAGAGACTGCCAGAAAGGCAAAGTGTATGTTCTACCGTTTGTACAGTGGGCAGTGTTCTGAGGAATTGTTTCAAATGATGCCAACGGCTACTTTCTATCCCCGTACCTCTCGCCATCGGCTTAGAGTTCATACACATTCCTTAGAACCACTCTGGTCTCATACTGTGCGATTCCAGAGGAGTTTCCTCCCACGCACACTCAGGTTGTGGAAACAGTTCCCTGCCGACATTTTCTCAAAGGACTGCAGCATGGGGTTCTTCAAAAAGGGTGTGAAAACATTTTTACAGGGTCGGCAATGCGCAATTGATACGGGTAATGTCGCAAGCGTCCACAGGCTACGGTAACCGCGTACCATCAGGCGGGCCGTATAAAAAAAAAACTATACCTACTATTTTTTTATTTATTTATTGGTACACAAAACAGAATTACGGAATTATTGAATTCACATTAACAATAGAACATAGTAAACTTTAACTCCAAAGGTATGTGCACACAGCATGACTTGCTAGTGACAAGAGATATTATAATAACATAAACATACCATCACGCCTGTATTCCCCGAAGGGTTAGGCAGAGGCGTACTAATGTACACCCACAGTTTGCCGGTATATTTAGGTCCCATGTAATAGGGGGCGAGCCTATTGCCATTAACCGGGCACAAATCCAGACTTCGAGCTGCTACTGAGAATTTCATAGAAAAGCCCAATTAACACTTTGCTCGACCTGGAGATCGAACCCAGGACCTCTAGCGTAGCAGTCGCGCTTGGGACCACTAGACTAATGAGGCAGTCATAATAATAATAATAAAATGTGAATAGAAATTACAATGAAGTGCGTAATTTAAACAAATTCATACCTACTAATACTATTATGATTGTGTTACAGGTGATAAAAAAATAATAAGTCGATAATATTTGTTTTTTTACAACTTCATTGGAACAGTAACTTAGCTATGTTAATTTCGAATTGTATAAATGAGCTATTATACTCGTAGATGTCAGGGGCAATGCTGTTCTCAATGAGTATTTCATTAAATTTTCGGCACATTGTTAAGATAGGGTTATGAAAGGAAACATTGTTACTGCAACTAGGCAGGGAAAATGGAATTTCACGTCGAACTGATCTGATAGCAATTTTAAAAGAGATTTGTAAGAACAAGTTTTTGGTTAAGAGTCAAGTAATAATTTTAAATAGGTAGATAACATCTTGTAAATTATGCCTAGTTTCTGAGTTTTTAAGTTTGAAGTAGTTTAACCGTTGTCCATAAGTTGTCAGTTCTCTTTTGTAGGTCATGATCTAAAGAAAGCAACTCATTTTACATTTTGCTAACATACCCTTAGGTATATTGGGTTGGTGTACACCCAGTTCTGGTGAACATCTTTAGGTATATATATTACGATTATATTGGGTGCAAAAACTTGAATATTTTATTGCAAATCTCAATAACATTTTACCCAACCTAGATCTCGAACCTAGATCTTCACGGTGAAAAGGGGACCTTCAATGACACCCATTCACCGCATATTAATTACTTAAGTAGGTACACCATGACCGGTTAGTAAATTTCTGACGAAGCTTTAGTAAGAAATACGTAGATACCTAATTTCTTTATTATGTCTACCGCCATTTGTCTGAATAATCATTCAAAGATTATGAAACTAGCCAAAGCTATAAGACCTGTTATAAATATATTATTTATCGAAGTCATCCGGGACCGCGGAATGCCATTTTCTATTTTTTCTTTTCCCTGTATCATTTTTCGCATCAGAAGGCGGCAGAGTAGAATGATCGTTATAGTCGCTTTCTGCCAAACCTTGCCACATTTTAACCTCACCGTATGATCTCAACAATGCCATATGCATATTGCTTTGTCTTCCTCTGTTCTCTTCCCACGTTTCTATCATTCGTATTAAATTATCAATTTCATGAACCAAATTATCCATTTCAGACAATTCTAGTATATTAGAAGCCTACAACAAAACTTTCATTAGCTAGCACGTAAACGTTATACTTAAAGAATATTGGCGGACCTCCTTTGTATGTTCGATTAAGTACTTAGTTACCTAGAAAAAATCGATGTGGTTAAAATACCTTTGTAAAGTAAAGATACTTAAAGGACGTGGAGTTAGGGACCACATCTGGAATCCAGACCATGCCAAAGCATAATCATTGGCCCCAAGGCATGGATAATATTCGATACAATTCCGTAAACAACCCTCGACCTTCTGAGGCATTATCAATAAGGATTACTTCAACTAAAAAAAACATATATCGATTGCCGTATAGTCATACATAATACAGCATTGTATTGTAACGTACCTCAACTTTCTTATCGATCCTCTGTAGTACGAGATCATATATAAATACCATTCTTTTGTATTTAGCTCTTATCCTGTACACTATGTTTCCCATTTGGAAGGCAGTATTCTTGTACAAAGAATCTTGATAATGTTGTACGCTTTCAATCTTGGATATAGCATCTATAACTAGTTCTTTAGCCATTTGTAGGAGTTTTAAAAACATTTTTGATTCAGTTCCCTCAACATATTGAGTTTCGCAAGGTATCCACATTAAAACTGAAATAAGTTTTATAACAAATATATTGGTATGATAACTCAAATTAATTTTCATAACTTATTGTTATGCTGCAACAATAATAAATTCTTTGGATCGATCGTAAAAAAACATTCAATAACTCAAGGCAAGTAGATAGTATCTACCTAATACCTATATTATATACCTAATCTATATTCTAAGTTGACCCTAGCATCTGTATTTTTTTTTATATTTAAATTAAATTAAAATTGTCTATCTACCAATATTATTGCGACGCTTAGTAGCAGTACGACCGTAATACTACGGTCCCTATTTATAATATAATTTTATTATGTGTATTTTAAAATAGGTAGACCGTGCTACTTCCCTCTACCTAGGTACTATGCATCTATATCCAAAATTGTAATAATGTATTATATGTATTAAGCAATCCTAATAATCTTTTATTAGACATGGCCCGATTAGATCTAGTTCCTACAAAATTGTAATCATAAATAATAACAGAACTGTATAATTGCTATTATTATCACTTGGCACATTTTCCTCAAGTGTTCAAGCGCATTTTTTTCAAAACTTATAAAATTTCCCCGTGTGGAGACGGACTTTCAGATAGGCATCCAGCTTCATCAGGCGTAAGAGTAAAATATCTGACTTGCTCGGTGGTAGGACCTCTTGGGGTACAACTGGCTGGCGACCACCCTTACGTCAGAGTCGTAAAGCACCTTGGTATGTGTTTCGACTTTTGCACGTAAGAGCCAGTTCCCCTCGTTTGCTGCGGCTCTGGCAGTCTGCAGTCCGTAGGGGTCGGCCTTAAGGGTCGGCCATGCATCAGCAACTCCTCTGGTGCAGCAAGTGTCCATGGGCGACGATGACTATTTGACCACCAGATGGCTCGTCAACTCGTTTGTGGACTTAATCCATAAAAAATCATAAATTGAAATATTTCTGACTACTTACTTAAATTATTAACAAGAAACAAAATCAATAACTGCCCCATTCCACGTACCGTGGTTCACTACTTCGATATCAAACATAGTAGGTAAGTACTTACTATTTTTATAATTCACTTTACAACTCATAAATTAGTGAGGTGCACTGGCTCGCCTTCGGCTATTTTAGGTATAATTAAGTTTCTTTGGACGAAGATTTCGCGGGCCTCTAGATTTTCCACTGACTTCAAAAAGGAGGAGGTTCTCAATTCGACTGTTTTTTTATGTTTGTTACTTCATAACTTTCGACTAGGTGAACCGATTTTGATGATTTTTTTTATATGAAAGCTGGTGCTTCCCGCGGGAAAAATAAAAGTTCAAACAAAATCGAAGGCACCGACTTCCGAAACTGTTATTTTATGTTTGCATTATTTTTATGTCTTTGAAAGCGGTTTTACTTTTTGTTAAAAGTTATACGTGAACAGCAAGTGAGTAGGTAGGTACCTGCCTACCTTATAGGCAAGTATTCAAAATTACAGGTCATTAAAAACTTTGAAGTTACATTTTATATACCTACTGAAAATGCAATAGGTGGGCAATAGTATCCAGTTCATAGTAATCTATCTAGTTCATGGTAGTAACTTATCATTTTATTCTAAAATACTGTCTAATTGTACTGGCGATTCTTTACAAAAGAATGCCCTAATTTTAACCAAATCATACCTATGTCAATCATGCTCAGACGACAAGTTCAGTGTTTCGTCTTAAAGGTGTTCGGCCCAATAGGACGAATCATAGAAATTAAAAATAATTTCATTTTTCCTTCACTGATTATTTTTTTTCTTCAATTTTAAACAAAATTTGTATGAAGTAACGTCAGCAAGGAAAATGCTTGACATATTATTGACAAAGGGGTAGTAAGATTAGTGGACAATGGAACGTGGTAAAAAGTTGATTACTGTATATTATGTTGTCGAGCAATCATGAACATTTAATATTTTGCTGAGTGGCGGCCCACTCAGTAACATGATGAAGTTTTCAAGGTGGAAAACTTCTTCAGCTCTAAACAGCCATACACATTCATGCAATGATATTGTATTAGATAGGTGATATTATTAGTCTAATTTTTTTAATGTATGTTGGACGATTCAACTTTCCGGATCGCTGTTTGACTTCGTCTGGGTCCCTGTTGTGCTCCGCATCGCTGTCAGTGTGGTGAGGCTGCCGACAGCCTCGGACACCATGGCTTGTCTTGTAGCAGAAGCGCAGGTCGCATAGCCCGACACGCCAGTATTATAGACATCATTCGCCGTGCTCTTGCCACTGCCGACGTTCTAGCCATATTAGAAAAGAATGGCCTGGCTCGCGACGATGGCAAGAGACCGGAAGACCGGAAGCGATGTCATTACTTCCTTGGAAGATGGGTAGGCCTTTAGTGTGGGACGCGACATGCTTCGACACTCTTGCGTCATCCCATCTTCCTAGCTCGGCGGGCTGTGCTGGCGCTGCTGCTTCAACTGTGAGACCAACAAACGGCGAAAATATAACAACTTTATTAATTGTTATATTTTTGAACCATTTGGGGTTGAAACGCTATGGGCCATGGCCTTTTTTCATGGCCACTTTCTCTTTTTAAGGCTATTGCCGAACGCCTGCTGGCCTATACTTTGGTCAGACAATCAGCATTGCCACCCTTATGTCAATGCAGTGGCAATGCGAACAGCCTTCTGTGTACCCTTCCGGCTGATAGCGATGCGGAAGAGTTCTTTGATGCCCTTTTTTAGTTGTATTTATTCAGTTTTATTATATCAGTTAGTTATTTAGGTTACTAAATTAATAATGTAGGTTTAATTATCTCGAGCCACTTTCCCGTAAAATAGCTAAACTGCAGAATATTATTTTTACCGATAAATTTCGGTGTCGGCGTTGAATTTTGGAGCTTTGGTCGGACTCTATCGGTTGCTTAAAGACTTACCTACCTAGGTACATGAAAAATATTGCGCGATTAAAACTTATCAAATAACTACCTACTAGATACTTTCTTACCTCTATAAACTTTATTTTAACATAAAAAAATTCGCATGATTTCACATTTGATAAATAGATTTTTATACCACTTAATAAGATAGGTTGATCATGTTGACCTATTGATCAAGAGACTCAACATATAGCTCCCGAAGATAGTTAGGTACCTATACCTAAACGATTTTATATTATGTAGGTAGGTATATGTATAGAATGAACTGTCGTCATTATGTCACTTCAAATTATAGCCATGAAATTAAACTATGTACGGTCGATTCATTATACAAGGTAGATTCACTATGGAATTATGGATGCATGCAGTGGCACTACGGCATGCCGCATGTGGGACGGCGGCGCTGGTGGCGCGGCGCGGCGCAAGTGTGCGCCATTGTGAAGTGTAAATTAATTTGATTTATCCTTCGTTTGGCGCACTGAGTTATGTCCTACATAAATAAATCCTGGATCGTCCATATAATATGCTTCCTTCGTCCCAAAATATAATTTTAATTATTCAATTCCCCCTTCGTCCTATTTTATATTCCTTCTACGACCCATATCTTTATTGTATACACCAGACTTACTTTTGTGTACAATCAGCATAAAAGGGTTACGGATTATTAAATATTTAACATCAATTAACTATTTAAAATAACCGCTCCTATGTGTCTTCGCGACAAAAAACTCACTCGTATTATTTTATATTAACGTCCTTTAGCCGCTTTTAGTGGGCAAGTACCTAATACATGTACAGCTGACGTCACTGGATTGTTTAGAAGTGCAGGTAAACAATGTGTACCCCTTTTTATGGCGTCCTTTGGCTGTTTACTTGCGTTGACTCATTTGGCCAATAGCTTTACTTTCCGATATCAGCAAAACGGGCTTCACGCTAGCTCCCGTAATGCAAAGTGCATTCAACTCATTCACGACCTGGTTGAAGTGTAAGTTCGAGTAAGCCATGCTTCGGCACGAATGGGCCGGCTCGACCAGAGTGATACCACGGCCTCACAGAAAACCGGCGTTAAACAACGCTTACGTTGTGTTTCGCCGAGTGAGTGAGGTTACCGGAGGCCCAATCCTCTTTTAAAAGGTCGGCAACGCATTTGTGACTCCTCTGGTGTTGCGGGTGTCCATAGGCGGCGGTAATCGCTTACCATCCGTCTGCTCGCTTGCCCTTCTATCCCATAAAAAAAAAAGTTTCAAAAACCACTACATTACTTTTTTTTGTTGACTGTACCTTTAAATTTATTTTAATTTGGGACGAAGCACAACTTCTATAGTGATATTGAATAAACATAGTTAGATATAGACTACATTGGACAAACTAAGAATTTTTTGGAATATGAGACAAAAGTTCAGGACGAACGAAGAATAAATCATTTATGATTTTAGGTACCTACTGTAATATAATAAGTAGGCAGATAATACCTACCATGTGCAATTATATAGTATGTTTTATTATACTGGCATTTATTATTTTTCTCCTCTGGTATACCTAAATGCTTTGAAATCCGGTGTAACTTTATGCTACCTACATTATTGTCATTAAATTTTATATTGTTGTAGTACTTAGTGTATTATTATTGCACCAACATTTTTACCCCATTACGAAAAACGGAAGGGTATCTAATGATTTTAACAGTCTATGTAAGTAGGAATGTATGTATATATCGTAAGGATATTCTGCCCTAGCTAAAAAAATACTCATCAGATTTTAACAAATGAAGTGTCATTTGATTCGTCTTTGCCGTAAGAGTGTCATAGGCTATAAAATTTTGAAAGAGTAAGAGAAATACCTCTTATTTTAAAAGAGTATCCATGGAGTTTCTTGCCGCATTCTTCATAGGACGAACTTTTTGAAGCCGTGCAACTAGACTTGTAAAAGCTTATTTGAAATAAAAACATTTGATCTTGAACTTGAAAAAAAACATGACAACATAGGCGGCAAAACACTTTTTACATAAGTAAGTAAATCAAATTTGTAATACAACATAACCTTAACCATTGTTTCTAGCAAATAAATAATTGTATATATATATCTACCGTATGACTTGTAGATAAAATAAACTTTTTGAAACTATGTTAATAGGATGGGTAGGTACCTACTAGTAACCTATCAAGAGATAATTTAAAGAAACACTAGGGGCGAATTTCCCGTACAAACGTAATAGTAAGGAACCTATCGAAATAAATCGTAATTTTCAAACAGAATTTTATCAAATTGTGTTATTATTCAGTTTCGGATACCATTAATCTAGGTATCTGTCCTACCATTTCGTGTGAAATACTTCACTGGAAATAATTGTAATGAATATAGGTCGACCGACCGATTTTCCAGTCATTTATCTATACTATACTATACTCATATCTATTATAAAGAAGTAAAGTTTGTGAAATTGTAGGGATCTCTGGATCTACTGAACCGATTTTGAAAATTATTTTTGTCTTGGATAGTGTATTTATCGAGGAAGGTGATAGGCATCACGCTGCGCCTCTTAGGAACGGAGCAACGCGGAGAAACCGCTCGCGGGGGTACTTAGTACGAAATGATAGGGCAAAATCCTGGAACGAATTAGAATAGGTAATAACGTAATTTAAACACTATTTGATGAAAATGTGTTTAAATTAAGATTTATTTTGGATTTGGTAGGTAATGTTTGTATGGCCAATTCAGAATCCGCCGGATTCATAAAGTTATTATTTTATTGCTGTTCGGTAAAGTAGATACCTACCTAATTCTACTAATTACTTATTTTCAGTCCAGTGGCGTGAGTTAGATATTTATCTATACTAATATTATAAAGAGGAAAGATTTGTATGTAAGCATGTTTGTAACGAATTGGCTCAAAAAGTACTGGACCGATTTCAAAAATTCTTTTGCCGTTAGAAAGCTACGTTATCACTGAGTAACATAAGCTATATAATATCACGCTACGCCTCTTAGGAACGGAGCAGCGCGGGTAAAACCGCGAGCGGGTCGCTAGTTCAAGAATAAAATAGTTTAGGCAAACTTTCATCATTACCATTAAGGTACTTGACTTGATCATGCCGATATTTGAAATTGAGTTTTCAGTTTTCCAAAACAATAAATTGTGGTTCGAGGTCTGTGGGTTGAATCAAAAGCTTGTGGGGAAGGGAGCAATATAGGCGGGGCAACCGCGCCCCTTTCAACTCAATAAAATACGCTATCTCACTCTTGCAAACATTATTGATTTGGGCCCCACTTCCGTTCTGCACAATTCTGGAGCCCAGAGATATGATAGGTACCTATGTTACAATAACATAGGTAAATGTGAGCCTTATGTGTCATTAGCTCTTACAGAAATTAAAATTAAGTAGGTAGTTAACTAGTAGGAAAAATATCAAAACCTATACTTACCTACATAATCAACCCATTATACTGTCTCACTGCTGGGTACGGGTCTCCACTCAGAATGAGAAGGATTGGGCTATAGTCCGTCCGTCACGCTAGCCAAATGCGGGTTGGCAGACTTCAGACGTCCGCGCCGGAGAAAATCTCAGGTGTCCAGGTTTCCTCACGATGTTTTCCTTCACCGTTTAAGCGCGTGATAATTATTTAATTAACGCACATGAGTTCGAAGTCAGAGCTGAGTGCCTTGGATTCGAACTCGAGACCCTTTCTACTGGGAAGTCCAATGGTCATATCACCAGGCTATCACTGCTCTCAACACTAACAGGCATACATATAGGTACGTACGTACGAACAATTCGAAATATCTTGTTTTCCAAATTCCCGTATAAGTAACAGCCTCAGAATACGCAGCTATATCTAGAATTCGAATCAACTTCAGCTCACGGTGATCTACTTACATTCTGAAAAATCTCGAAGAATGTGCCATTTTGGGTGAAGGTAAGCGAGTGACAGTTTGTAATATTGTAAAACAGGAGGTTTTTTTTTTAAATCTTATGTATATTTAAATGTTCACACTACGCGTTTTGATTTAATGAGGTGCAGTCTTTAGGTAAGCTATAATTAGCCTTGGACCAACTTCGTCACTGCCATGCACCCTGTTAGTGTAGTAGCATTACGTAGGTAGGTACTCTGGGCAAAGATACGTATCTAAGAATATAAATATTGTATTGGATTGAAGGACAATTTAAATGTTGCTAAAAATCATAGAAAAAATTAACGGGAATATACAACTTTGAATTACCTACCACAAAACCTATTTTATAAGGATTATATGTATCTACTTAATTCAAAATTTGAAAAAAATTTTCACTGACAAAAAAAGCTATTCCCTGGCAGACATCAGGGCTGGTGTGTTACGATAATGGTATGTGTTTTCAGCCCGTAGCCCCCACCGACACCCATTTACATTTTAATTGAACCTCGAGGGTAACTGCACCCGATAAATTTCAAATGGATTAATTGTGTTCCAACATTCCGCCCCTAAGGTCACTCGACATAACTTGTAAAACCATAATAGACTGCGGAATATTTAAAATAGCAAGTAGGTATTTAGGTACGTACTGCCTACGACAAACAATTTGGTAACATATTTTTTCAATAATGCTCAATGTCGTAAATGTCAACATTCGGTGACTTTTCGATGGTTCACATTCCTTACCGCTTATTCTGACGGTTTTGTAGCATTCGCAATGTGTTACAAATGCTGTATCTAACATTGCATAGCATCGATTCATCATAGCTTGTTCATTCATGCAAACGCGAATGATTCAGCGCGCCTGTGAAGGCACAGACAAGCAGACCAAAGATCATCACAACATTGATTGTGTCTGTGAACTATGCTACATAACAAACGCAAAGCAATTAAATAAGTTTGAAAGTCAATGAAAGTCCAAAAAGACGTTGTCGTTTTATGGAAACAACATTGCATGACCAGCCCCTTGAAAGTACAAAAAACCAAAGTTATAGCCATCTACCTACATCCGATGCAGGCGACTAGCAGTCTGCGAGTCTTGGCGCTAAAAAAATCTTATCGTGTATTCCTCATGTCATCTACCTAAATCACTATCACCAATAGATACAAAAGACTGTTGGTGGATCTAAAGACGAACTTTAAAGACAGGACCAGAGGACACACATCAGGTGCAAGAAAAGATTGTTAGATTTATAGTGATTTATGGAGAAATGTGTAGGAGGGTCAGACGGTAGCGTTCCATGTGTCACACATCATTAATTACTAGGCCCTTCAACGGACTTTTTTTCTACAAACTGTGCACAATATTGTGCGACATCTTTTTGTTCGATTTCATCTTTATTTCCGCCAAAAGAAAGCAAATAAAATATGGGGCGATTAGCCCAAAATTAGTTTTAACATGGGATGGCGTTATGGTTTATAGTAACAAAATTAGTTAGACACAGAATATACCTACAGAGTGAAATTGAATAGACGCAACAAATTAAAATATATGATTCTATGTGTAACAAGGAAAATGTAGAACCCGTGAATAAGGAAAATATTTATATATATGTACTTATATATATAGTGTTGTAAAGAGTTTGGCGACGAATCGTGCGCCTCTGCAGCTACTTTTCTCGTGAATAGAAAAAAAAATGGTAGGTAAATTAAATATTATGTAAGTGCAAAGTATTAAGACTTCAAGTAGTAACTATCTGCATAAAGGACACAAAAAACAGCACAAAAGATCCCATTGGGTCGCAGTGCACTGAGGCCTTGCTGCCTCGGCCCCATATAAGATAAGATCTGCATAATGGACGACCAGGCGCGCCGAATATTTTGATACCTACTTGAAATTATTTATTTGTGTTAATCATGCCTACCTGAAGACAACCACTTAGTTTGCACCATCTAAGATAAAAATAACATTGTTTTTTGGACAATTTAGATTATTAAAATTACATTGTCAACTCGAAATTATAATTGTCATGCTCAATTAGTTAAATGTCCTGCTGATGGTGGCGTTGTGTGTCGGGTCGGTTTATTTCCTACAACATGGTTGAATCGAACTACGCCGATACACACGTCAAGCTCATGAACAGGTGCTGTCTGTCCGGACTGATCAGCTCTTACTTGATGTGGCAATCCCTTTCTTTTTAATATAACACCTATCTATACTTATAATAAATCTGTAGAGAGGTCAATTCTGTACATGAAATATATTTCCAAAATAACTATCAAAAAATGCAATCAGTAAAATTTTTGTCTGTCTGTCTGTCTGTCTGTCTGTCTGTCTGTCTGTCTGTCTGTCTGTCTGTATGTTCGTTATAGAAACAAAAACTACTCGACGGATTTCAACGAAACTTGGTACAATTGTTCTTCATACTCCTGGGCAGGTTATAGTATACTTTTTATCACGCTACGATCAATAGGAGCAGAGCAGTGAAGGGTAATGTTGGGAAAACAGGAGAACTTACTCCATTTTTTAAGCTTCCGTCGCGTGTGCAGCCTTAATGGTTAAAGCTACACAGAAATCATGTATGACGGAAATGTTCTCCTTAAAATTATATAAAAAATATTCCACGACAGCAAATGACTATCTTTTATGGTTGACTCACAATAACATGTGTAACTCCCGATAGCTTAGCAGTTCAGAGCTTTCTGATTATATTTGTCTACTCTTACGTTAGGTGACTGACTGACATAGTGATCTATCAACGCACAGCCCAAACCACAGGTTATAGTATAATTTTCATCACGCTACGATCAATAGGAGCAGAGCAGTGAAGGGAAAGGTTGGGAAAATGAGTTATTCATGAGAAAGGTTTCAAGCTATAAAACATCACGCTACAACCCTTAGGAACGGGGCAACGCAGGTGAAACCGCGGGCGAAGAACTAGGGAACAAAGTAACTATTCTACGCGGACGAAGTCGCTGGCAAAAGCTAGTACTGAATAAATCTTACACATTAAACTCCTATGCAGTTTACTACTTAATTTTAAAACTATTTAAAACAAAGGCTCTTCTCCTTAGGAGCCACTTTTTGGAACCGTGCAAATAGTTTTGAGTTTTCATCAGTACCTACCTTTTGTAAGGTCTAATTGAAATAAAACATTATGACTTTGACATTTAAAATGAATACTTAGGATGATTTTTGAACCTCCCATTTCGATTCCTCGCATGTTTTCAAATTCAGCTTGTATAATAGATAATAATACCTAATGCTGGAAATACAATACCTAAGTAGTTCCCCAGAAATAATATAACACTGGTGTATGCAGGTCATAGCCCAAAAAGAGAACCCACATACACAGATACGATCAAGTAGCAAACGTCATTCATTCAAGCTTACCTACCGATTCCATCTCATATAATCCGTCGAAAAACGAAACTAAGAGCACGTTTTAAAAAAATAAATATAGTCTTAGTCTTGGATTATGGAGTTTTGGTCAGTAAGGATGACTGACCAAAAAATAAGTAGGTACTTATATTACAACAAACCAGATATATAAAATCGGCTACATATGACATTGCATTACAAAGTAATAAGCTCACACAATTTGTAGACTACAATAGCTGATAAATTTATTACATACTTACTACATAGGGGTTATTGTAAACTTGCCACATTGTCGATTCGTCACACTTTTTAAATTCCATACATTCATTGTAAACTTGTCACAAGTTCACAACCATAAAAAATATAGGTAGGTACCTACAAGTTGTAAACTCGACACACATCTTCTCTTTATATCATTTTTGAAGAAAGTACCGTTAGCATGCAAATTTCTAAGTCTAAGTGGTCGTGGTAAGTGGTTGACGATGTCTGTGCTCTAATGGTTCGAGTAACGGACTGCTGATCACCAGGTCGTGGGTTCGATTCCCACAAGACTTTATGTAATGAACACAAGTGTTTATTTGTCTGAGTGTTCCTTATGTATTGTTTTATTTTATTTTATTAGGGATAACAAACTGCAGTATGTATAAGTATTAAACATTACACATGATAGCAATACAATAACAGAAGTAGCAAATACACCTGGCAATGATTTTATAAGTTATAACTTTAGGTTTTATTTATTTACATTTTTGGTAGACCGCTGTTATTGAATCATGAATTTCATTTTAGTTAATATTTTTAATTAATAAATAGGTAGACATTTGATATTATTCTTAATCAGATGGATACCTAACTGTAACCATACAAGTCTCGAGGTCTGGGGCTTTTTTGTTTGATGTTAAAATTTATAATAATATTTGGGACATTTTTACACATCACCATCTAGTCCCTAAATAAGCACAGCTTGTACATACTATGGTGGTCTGTGTATTATTACATAATTAGGTAGGTACACCTTGTAGGTGTACCTACCTAATTATGTACACCTACAGGTCGCCGGGCACAAATCCGCTATTACTGGGAATTTCATACCCAATGCCTTGCTCGACCTGGGAATCGAACAAATGACCATGAGCATTCGCGCTTACGACCACTAGATGACTAATGAAAACATATTTTAATAAATATAAATTAAATAATAATAAGTATATATAGTGTAGATAACGTAGGAATAATGAGTTCAAATCACTGTTTAAAATTTACTGCTATTGTAAGTAACAATTTGACAACAAAGTGATTATGGAATGCTAAGTCAATATTCGGTCGGGTTATGAGAACCATTGGTTTCTTTGCGTTGACAGTGGTACCTACCGAAGATTGTATCTAAATGCATTTTTTTCGATTTTCAAGTCTTCTTGCAGAACATTTTTCATTCTGGCAGCAGCAAACACGCAGGCAACGAGGTCACCCGTTTTCCGTGGTAAAACCTCTAGAGACTTAAAATTTCTAATAATAAGTAAGTACATAGTAAGAAAAAAAAACCTCGATAAGAGGAATTTTACCGAGGTGACGCAATCGGACCAGCAGCCACGAAACGGTCGAAGATTGAACCTACCTTTATTTTTGGAATAAGGAAAATCGTCATGGAGCATCTACCACCTGGCGAGGAAGCAGGATATGTCGGACTGTGTGAGTTGTGCGACTCATTAGAATATCTGGTATATCTACAAAGGGTAGGCGAGTAGGTAAAAGTGGATGACTTTTTCTTAAATGAGTCTGCCTACTGCACCGTCTCATACCATAACCGTACGAGGAACGTCAATTCAATTCAATTTGTTTATTCATCATAATAGCATTGTAGTACATGGTAATTTACAGGGTAGACAATTTAGTATACTATAACTACAACTGAAATGGTGGTGAGATGCTGCATTCCCAGCTAGGTTATAGAATACCTTGTATAAGAGAGTACAGTGCTAGTCCCCATTGGGTATTACAATTAAATTATGCAGCAGGCGGTCTAACACTAGTTTTCTACTACAATTTTATTATTGATCATACAGTGTACTTAACTAAAGGTAAGACATAACAAAATATTACAATATATAAAAAAAAGAAACATTTGCTAAAAGGTAAGTAGATACCTAAGTGAAATTGTGTATGTTATGTTATGTTGTGATAATGTGTGTGTGTGTGTGTGTGTATACACGCGACTACGTGAACTTCAGAATTGGGTTCGACTTGGATAAAAAGTAACCTATGTGTTATTCCAGGCTATAATCTACCTGTGTGCCAAATTTTATCAAGATCCGTTCAGCCGTTCTGGCGTGAAAAAGTAACAAATATCCATAAATACTCACAAACTTTCACGTTTTTAATATTAGTAAGGAAGTTAGGATATTAGTAAGGATGTTCATATTGCTGAAGTAGGATAAAATAATCAAGAATGACATTTACTTATGTAGTTTTGTTTTTTTATGAATTTTAGCTTAATTTGTCGTTTCTTCTATAAAAAGCTTCCTCTTTTTCTCCTTGATTTAAACAAAAAATAAACAAAAGAATTTCTTTTATAAAACGTCGTGCTATAAATTCCCAGTTTAAGCTTACCTGGCATTTTATTGGGCTATAGGCTTTTGGTACAGACTTGTACTTACAATGTATAGCACCCTGTGTCCATGAATCATAATAATGTGTTTCACCCAAAATGCCATTAGATGTGCTTGTACCTATTACAAAAATCATTTAAACGAAAAGGTGATAGAAAGACAAAGAGAAACAAACACACAAGTACTGCAGATTTAATAAGTTTTGCAGCCAGTTTCTTGAGTCTTCTGAAAATAAAATTTCTTCATAGTGTTCTTTTTCGTGAATTTTTCGATTAATAGTTAGGTATTGTGTATCGGAGAGGAGACAAATCCAACAAACCAAAGATCATAAAAATCGATCCAGCCGTTATTGAGTTATAAGTGTTGTAACTAGAGAAAGGCAATCAACCCGGTTTAAAACCGTCACTGGGTTTAAACCCGGTAAAAACCCATTTATTCCCTGCTGTCCAATTTTGTGAAGTTTATCAATGTAATGGTGTCGAACCTAAATATTTGTGAATTTACTATTAGTATTTATCTATAATTAGGTATCGTTTTTAGGGTTCCGTACCCAAAAGGTAAAACGGGACCCTATTACTAAGACGCCGCTCTCCGTCCGTCTGTCTGTCCGCCTGTATCTCATGAACCGTGATAGTAAGACAGTTGACATTTTCAAAGATGATGTATTTCTGTTGCCGTTATAACAACAAATAGGTACTAAAAAACAGAATAAAATAAATATTTAAGGGGGCTCCCAGCTCCCATACAACAAACGTGACTTTTTTGCCGTTTTTATAAATAATGGTACGGAACTCTTCTACGCGAGTTCGACTTCCGGCACTTGACCGGTTTTTCACATTATCTTTCTGATTGATTTTTATTTAATTGTTCATCTTAATTGATTTTTATAAATAATTACCTGTTGCTTTAATTTTATAAATGATTATCTGTTTGTTTAATTCAATAAATGACTAGGTATTGCCCGCGGCATAGCTACCTACATATAGGATACCTACCTATGAAAGTACCAAAAAACTAGTTTTACAGTGTATACTTGAAAGTAAGTAGGTATCTCTTTATACTCTAGGTTGTAAACGTGATTGTTACGCTAAAAGTCTTGAGTCCGATTCCCAGGCCAAGCAAAGTGCTTTTAGGTTTTTCTATGAAATTCTCCGAAGCAGCTTGGAGTATGGATTAGTGCTCAGTTAATGGCAACATGCTCGCCCCCTATTACTTGGGACCTAAAGATATCGGTAAACTGTGTATCGGTAACTGAAGTACATTGGTACCTACACCTCTGCCTAACCCTTCGGGAAATACAGATATGATACTGCCAGGTGAGCTCACTCTCGAGTAGGCCGTGCGAGAAGCAATGCATCCATCTATCTAATAAGATCAGTTCCTGTTGTCTCCGGTGACTGACCCGGAAATTTATTAATCATCATTGCGAAACAGCTTTAGAGGAAATTACAGCCTTTTAAACTCAAATGAGTACTCCAACGATATACACACGCCAACAGAATCTAGGGATATTTTATATTTCATCAAATATCTAAAAATCTATCTAAAAGAATTAATAATACTAATAATAGAATGAGAGGTTATTTTGAGGTCATTTCGTGATTTTTTTAATATGTGTTATTTAAATGGAATGATATTTAATTGTTATTTTTATAATCGCTATAGAAAATTATTATCATAAAAAGTTTATTTCTTCTTATAAAACTATTAATGTTAATTAAAATTGAAAAATCTTATAAAATCTAATTATTAATAATCAGTGTTGCCACCTCTTACAATAATTACATGTCGACATCGATTGTTCATATTTAAAATTAAATTGTCAATGTCTTGCTGAGGTCACATGTTCTTTAAAAGTGTTGGTAAAGTTGTTGTTCCGTTGTCAAATTTGGCGGGAAATCTCTCAAAGCTTTTCGTTGTAACATGTCCCAGGCATGCTCGATAGGTTTTGATTTGGGCGACTGTGCAGGCCAATCTAAAACTTCAATATCGTGGTCTCGGAGAGTGGCCGACACCAGCCGCGCCTTATGGGAAGGGGCATTATCGTGCATGAGTAGAAATTCCGGGCCCCTTTTGTATTCTGTGTGGTACAGTATTACTGCCTGTAGCCTGCCTAGTAGTGCAGTCATGATGCCTTGAATCCAAACGAGCTGGGTTCGTCCGCCAAGACGAATTCCTGCCCACGCCATGATTGTCCCGCCTTGGTATGAGTGGACCTCCTGAGAGTGTCGTAGACGGCTGACTCTCCCTGGTGTTCTCCAAACGCGTGTTCTACGTGAATCGTTCAAAGCGTGTTCAAAGACCACTGTTTGTCACTCCATGGTAAATGCTCCCGAGTAATTGCCACGTCGCAATGCTGGGACACGTAGCAGTCTTCGAGCATGAAGACCAACTTCATGCAACTTCCTTCGCACGGTTTTGTCGCTTACCAGCAGCTGGTCGTCCTCCTGGAGCCTTTGTATTAATTGCATCGCTGTGATAGTAATTTAGAGCAATCCATCCAGTCGCTGCATAGTAACACGATATCTACCCGTGTTACTACGCAGCGACATGATGATGGCGCGATAACGTGATATCACGATATCACAACCGTGATATTACAACCTTGATACCACGTTTTGGCTGGTATGTAGAGCCTCAGCAACGACGCGTTGGATAGCACTATTTTCTATCATGCCCACGGCTCGTAACATTTCATCTCAACTCAAATGATGACGTGACATGACAGTTAAAGCTCACACGGCACGTGAAATTAAAAAAGAAAAGCAATCTAATCCTTTTTCACTCATTATTATTAATAAAACAATTTTAATATTCCATCGTAACGAATTACTAACAATTTTGCCGCCGTATTTTGTTTTTGCCAGCCCCAGCCCCAGGACTCTGGGCGTCCACCCGAGATGACGGTGACACGGTAAATAAATAAAAAAAAACGATTGTAGTGCATTAAAACAGTTTTCTATTAACTTAAATGTTACCCTTATTAATTTCGTAATATCCTCCCTTATTCCTTCTTAACATCATAAAGGAAACCTCTATGCAAAATTTCACCTTTCTAGGTCGAATGGTTTGGGCTGGGTATTAATGAGTCGGTTATTTTATATATCTTATTTCACCCTCCAAGGGATTGATTTTTGGAAAATAAGGAAATACACATCTGCTCATTTATATTTAGGAGTATTCCTTTATACAAATAAAATCGATGCTTCAACTCGAATATTTATTTAATTTTATTTTTCCATAGGAGATTGATCCCCCACTTTAGCCTTTAGGGGTTGAACTGCAAAATATCCTTATTTGTTCCTTGTTTAAATTAAATAGACAATCTCTGTGAAAAGTTTCATATTTCTAGATTTGTTAAATGCATAACCAGTACAACAGTATAAAATATGTATAACTATTACAATAGATAAAATTCATGTGTATATGATGTTTGTTATGCTCTAAAAAACATCACAAATAAATCGTGTCATGACCCAAATGCACTAAAATTATTTAAGAAGTTTAAGTTTAAGATAAAATTCATGTATATATGATGTTTGTTATGCTCTAAAAAACATCACAAATAAATCGTGTCATGACCCAAATGCACTAAAATTATTTAAGAAGTTTAAACCCGAGTAAAAACCCAAAGTTTTTACTCGGGTTTAAACCCAAAGAACCAGTTTCCACCCAATGGGTTTAAACCCTCTGCCCATCTCTAGTTGTAACAAACCCGACTTTATTTTTTAAATAAATAAGATTATATATTATTTTTTTAAATTAAAAATGGGCTTATCTTATCTTAGGGCCGCGGCAGCAAGGCCACAGTGCACTTCGACACATCCCCGCCCATTTCTTCAAACAGCTCTTACATGAGCTTGCTTGGAAAAAATGGGCTTGCGTTTGACTTCAATCTTGCCTCCGGCGCAAAGATGAGGTCAACGGTGGAGCGAACACACCCAGAACATGCCTGTTCAGCCTACTTTTGAAAAGATTCGGGTTGTACGTACTCGTAAATGCGGACGCAAGCAGGGACTTCCACTCCTTGGCTGTACGCATTATAAAAGAGGATTTATAGCGCTGTGTGCGAATAAGTGGAATATCAACCAGGTAGGGATGATATCCTGCGGTGCGTCTGGAGCTCCGATGGTAGAAAGGGGAAGGCGGGATGAGCTCATGGAGCTCTTGTGCACACTCTCCGAAGTACATTCTGTAAAAGACCGACAAGCAGACAACCTTACGGCGGTGATCCAAGCTATGAAGCTTAGTCTTCACCAGCTTTTCATCAGCTTCTTGGCTGAGTATTCAATCGAGTCAAGTGCGGCAAGTTGGTATTTAGCTGAGCCATCCCAAAGTACAGTAGGTACTCCATGTAAGAACGGACTTGTGCTTTATATAATGTTAGAACTGTCCAAACGCTTCACCTTATTTAGGATGCCCAGTTTTTTGGCTGCAACTTGGACTTTAGCCTCGATATGAGAACCTAAGTTAAGGTTTGCCTTTAGCTCCAAGCCAAGAAGCTCAAGGCTGTCGGTGACTGAAACAGATGTACCCCGGAATGTAGGAGTCATCGTAAAAGGACTTCTTTTGGTGGTGAATAGACAAGCCTGTATTTTGGAAGCGTTACTACCGACTAAATTGTTGTCAGTTGTCACCCCACTGTGAGACAAAACTTAAAGTCAGGATAGTCCGCTCTACCATGGCCTGCTTAAAAGAACGAATTTCGTCCCCACTTGCCCCTGCACAAGATAAGTATCTCTTCATGCCAGTACTGTCATTTGCGTATCAAACAATACCAGGTTTTAAAAGGTCATTGATGTGCAGCAGGAAAAGTGTCGCAGAGAGAACAGACCCTTGAGGTACCTACTCCGGCATCAACAGCCATGAGGTCAGAAGAGCAGCCGTCAATGACTACTCTTATCGACCGTTCTCTCAAGAAGTCAGCTACCCAGCTACAAAAGTCAGTGGGGATGCCATATGCATGAAGCTTGACAAGCAAAATTGCGTGCCATACTCTGTGTCCAGTGACACGGCGAGTGCTTCGCCGTGTTTCTTAATGGCCTCGCCCCAGCAATGCGTAACATACACAAGAAGGTCTCCAGTTAACCGTCCGACGATCACTGAGGTCGTTACCCTCTAGGTATGTCAGAACATTATTTTACACAGAATGGAGGTACTGGCAATCGGTCGGTAATTACAAGGGTCGGCACGGCTTCCCTTTTTGAGAACTGGTTGCACGTTTGCTAGCTTCCAGGATTTTGTCGGTTGATCGGTCCACTGGCCTTGTTTACGTCTAGACTCATCAGAGTTCTGCGAACCTCTTTATTGTGCACTGCAATCTCCAGCATTGAGGACTCGCATTGAGAAGTACGGTGAGTGGAAGTTTCGAGCCAGTATCAAGACGGGAAATGTTCGCAAATAGGGAGGCAAACAAATTAGCCTTCGCGGTTGCAGAATAGGCCAGTGTAATGGTATACAGGTTTCTGCATAGGAGCAATATGGGACGGCAGAAATTAATTTTGATAGATTTGGAAAGGGACCAGAACCGCTTCCTACTTGGTGCGTAGGAAGCAAGTCTGGCCCCTATACGTCTAACGTGATCGAAACGTGCCTTACGGATCACCCGTTTGCATGACTTGGCGGCATCATTAAAGGCTCTTTTCTTTGCGCGAATCCTACGAGCTCTGACTATTAGGTCGCGAGTGTGAACCCAGGCTTGGAAAGCGGATTCTTTACGGGCCTCAGCTTGTACACAGTCCGCTTTGTACAAAGGCCGGTCTTTGTAATAAACCGATATATCAGAGAACGGAATAAAATACTCCCTTCCCTGCCGTATCACGTTCGTAACCGCATCAGCAGAGCACGATGGGTCACCCGAAGAAAGGCATACATAAGATGCAATGAAATGGCTCATGTCATCCCAGTCTTCTGCTGACTTGTATCGCCATACTCTCCTCGTGCCACTCGGACTCATGGAATACATGCATTCAGGAACAGCACACAACGATAAGTAGAATAATAACTCATTTTTAAATTAAAAACAATTATGTTTACACAACCAACTGAGGTCATAACCACAGAGCAATATGGCGTCCACTGACTGCGTCCTGCGTTTTCGACAAATTAAGCGCGAAATATAAAAATGAAAATTTTAAATGCATTTTTATGGCACATAACGATGTAATAAACATATTGTTTTTTTAGTGGTTTATTAGCACTATAGAATCTAAATGGGGCACTTTTCAAAAATTGGTGTAATAGGTAAATGTAATGTAATTTTGACAAAATTATATAATATTTATATTTCAAACAAACATTTAGTTTCCCAAAATCTAAATTCACATGCAACCATTTCAGTTATGTAGGTACATTTTCGGTTCAATTTTAAGTACATCTGTACCTGTACATGGCTGAATGTTACTGTTTACCTCTTTTTAACTATAGGTGTAATGTCATTGCTGTTTACGATAATTTAGGAATCACCTAGCTACGTCAAAAGTAGATCTTATACCACATACCTATGTACTTACTTAAATGCTTTACTACATAAAAAATACAGAATATAGTTGCCAACTTAAATAAGTTATAGACAAATTTACTAAGATTGTTTCAGAGATTGTCCAGCTAGAAAATGCCACCACCATCTAGTATAAAAAATGTAATATTGACTTATTTAATTAAAACCAGTTTACAGATTTTATCACATTACATTTACATTAACAAAATCCCGACGATACCTTTAAAAAACATTATTGGAATTATTAACAGAAATAAATATCATTTTTCATTTTTAAAAAATATATGTAGGTATTATGAATACAGATTTAAAGCTCTCTCTATTCTTTCTTTCTTAAATTCTTGTTTTACCCTGTAGACTTGAATTTTTCCAATTCTTTGATAACCTTGTTGTAGTCTTCTCTTACTTTCTTGCATTCAATTTGTAAATCTTCAAATTGACTCTGAAAAGTAACAAGCAAACAAAATCTATATAAATAAAAATTAATGTTTGTAAGCTATTTTTTTGCATGGAAAATACAAAATAAATATTTGTATGTTTTTCCTCTATGCATTGCTAAACCATTCATCCTATTGCGAGAGGTTGTGTGCATGCCTGGGATGGTTTACAAAAACTTATATATTATACTAGCGACCTTCATGCGGTTTCACCCGCGTTGCTCCATACCTAAGAGTCGTAGCGTAATGTATAATAGCTTAAACAGCACATTAAAACCTTCCTCTTGAATCACTCTATCCATTAAAAAAAACCGCTTCAAAATCCGTTGCATCATTTTAAAGATTTAAGCATACATAGGGACGGACAGACTGTGACAGCGACTTTGTTTTATACTATGTAGTGATTAGAAGCATTGCAATACATATCATATGGGACAGGTAATGTTATAATTATTGTAAAAAATGATGAGGCTTAGAGGAGAAGACAGTTCATAGCAGCTTTGGTATGTAATATATGACAGTTATAATGTCTTGCTGTGCCCAAACAGGGTCCTTAATGATACCTAATTATATATACTTGTACCATCTAATTTACATTGTGGAATTGCAAATAAAGAATATGAATGAATGAATGAACAAAAAAACATATAGTTTTTTCTATACCTATAAAAATGGTACCTCATAGATACCTACTTGAGATCAGCATCCCACAAGGACCCTACAAGCAAGGCTTTTTCGTGCCTTGCTACCTTTCCCGGGTATATTGTCAAAGTTTCCTTATACCAACAAAGTGCATATTGTCATTAATATAAGTCATTAACCTGGCATATAGCAGTCTGCTGCTTCATCGCTACACAACTGTCCATAACGTCTTTATACCTTTCCTTCTCAGTTTCATGAGCCTTTTGTGTCTCCGTCAATAATTTGTCAATACGGTTTTTATATTCTGTTACAACTGAAACATTAAAATAATATAACAATCAATAAGTAATAAACATAAGTTGAATAAAGGTAAGTATTGATTTGTAATTTACCATTCAATTGATATTTAATTGATGTCAGTTCTGTTAAACAGCGTTCTCCATTCCACTGAGCACTGTCATAACTTTGTTGTAAGTGGTTCAAGTAAAAATATACACTTACAAACAGAAATAATATTACTAAAATTAGTGATACTTTTTCTTTGAACTTAATTAACGGAATCGACAATACCATCTTCACTTATTCTATAAAAAATATTCATGCCTTTTTCAAAAGATTTTGCATTTTACAGGTAATATGGTGTAATTAAATAGGTTCTGAACAAAGTAGTTAAGTACATAGCAGGAACTAGATAATGATCAACTTATCATTATTTAATAATTTAGGTATCATGCAGCACAACTATGATGTAAAAATCATAGTCGAGTTTACGTAAGGTATACCAAAAACCTTTACAATATATTAATTTAATTCTCTTTGACCAAAAGGAGAAAATGAAAAACACGTCGTAGGTCTACTTTGAAGTACTTAGTTACCTACTTTGTGATAAAACACTCTAACAGACCAGCAGCACTGCTGCAGTGTAGTGTTGCCGCTCGATAGTCCAGTCCTCCCTCTATCGATAGTTGAAGCAAAAACGATAGTATCGATAGTATCGTTACACTCGATATCTCTTTTAGTGCGATACTATTGGTAACCAGCAATACTTTTTTTTATTGATTAGGTCGGCAACCGAGCAGAGGAGCCACCTTATGGTAAGTAGTCATCGCCGCCCATGGACATCTGCAACACCAGAGGAGTTGCTGCTGCGTTGCCGAGCTTTAAAAGCCCCTACGGACTGCAGACTGCCAGAGCCGCAGCAACCGAAAAGGAACTGGCTCTTTTGTGCAAAAGCTATTAATACTATCGATAGTTTCATCTGTAGAAATCAAACAGACTATCGATAGTACTACCGGTTAATAATGCATAATCTATTGATAGTATCGCTACTATCTATAATATTATGGTATCGATTGTGACCTTTATTTCAATAGTATTGGATACAGAATGAAGGTATAATGAATGGTAAAAAACAAAAATCTTTAACCAACTTCGAAGTTACTATTTACATATACCTAAATCTGGTATTATTTTATTTGAAATTGGCAATTCTTCAAAGTGCTCAGTGGGTAGGTAGATCGAAAAAAATATCGTATCGTATCTTTTTGTGATTTTTTTGCATTTTCCATGCTAAGATTATTAAGTTATTTAATAGTAAAGGAAAAAATTCAATCGCGGGCAGGATTCGAACCTGTGTCTTCTGGTTTGATATACCAGACGCTCTGACCTCTAAGCCACCGCGAACCCTACCCGCATGATTGAAATTTTGCCTTCACATTCTGAATTTACGTCATAAGGTGACGTTTGGTGACATCTATGAGAGGCAAGTTACCTTACCTCTCAACCGACACGACTTACTTTAGAGAGGTAAGGTAACTTGCCTCTCATAGATGTCACCAAACGTCACCTTATGACGTAAATTCAGAATGTGAAGGCAAAATTTCAATCATGCGGGTAGGGTTCGCGGTGGCTTAGAGGTCAGAGCGTCTGGTATATAAAACCAGAAGACGCAGGTTCGAATCCTGCCCGCGATTGAATTTTTTCCTTTACTATTAAATAACTTAATATCGTATCGTTATAATGTATTGAGTTTCAATACTATCGATAGACCTAAAGATTGTAAAACTATCGATGTGTCGGTAACATTTTTTTTTTATCCCGTTATGGGATATGGCGCCACACTTTTTGTGTATTTGCCAGTGTCAAGTATATAGAGTAAACAAATAATATTTATTAATTCCCGTCATGGGATTATAATATATGGCGCCACACTTTCTGTATTTGCCAGTGTCAAGTATACAGAATAATCCCCAGTAAAACAGTGGAAACTTTACTAAGGCTTGGATAGAGTTTAGGAGTGAACACAAAAGTCACGATTTTCAATTTTATATCATTTGCCTACACTTGCACACGTTCACGAACACTTAATGGTTAACTATCCACTATAATTACACATTAAACTTCGGAGAAACACAAGTTTTGGAAAATAATATAAAACCGACAAAGTGCACTTTACATTTTCCCGCCTAAACTAGTGTTACCGATCGATAGTCGACTATCGATGATTAATCGATAGTCTATCGATAGCCAACCAATCGTAAGACTATCGATCGGCCTATCGATAGTATCGATATTATCGATAGTATCGATATTATCGATAGTATCGATACTATCGATAGCACAGAACAAGGCAATACTATCGAATGAGTGCAATACTATCTATATATATATATAATAATAGTATTGTAGTTCCTCAATAACAAACTATCGATAATATCGATAGTATCGATACTGTCGCTTTTATTTGCAACGATAGTATCGATAGTGTCGATAGTATCGATTGTTTTGGACTATCGATAGTTTAAAAATTCACAATAGTATTGTTTACAATTTTCACATATAATAGTCAATCACAATCAACTATGAAACTATGAGGATATAGGAATACATAATATCAAACAGTTTTCCTTGGGTAATAATAATAACTTTGCATTATATTTATAAAATTATTTGACATTGCCTTATTTACTTAATAACATACGTGTTGCTTTTATTATTCGTTTGCACTTTTTGTGTGAAATTGGCAACATAGTTTATTTGTCGTACTTAGTTATCGAGGGTAGTATAAAAAAACAAGTAAGAATATTATTCTTTGGGTTTAGTGGTCAGTCAGTTTAATAGTATTCGTTCGTTGGATGTGTATTCTGTGCTAATTGAAACTTATCTCGTATATTAAAACCATGGAAGGCCCATCTAAATTAGCAAAAAAGCAAAAGTCATCAATGTGGACCTACTTTGATAAAAGTGAAAATGGAAGCCAAATTAAATGTAAAATATGCAAGCGTGAATATAAGTATAACTCCACCTGAGCATTGTGTGCACATTTTTCGGTGCATTGATGCAATTTGATTTTTTTGGTTCTAGAATATCCAGTTCCAGTTGTACATCTAGTAGATATACCTGTTAAATTGGTTTTATCTGTACAAGAGTCAAACGAAACTTCAGATTCATCAGTTTGACTTTCAGGAATCATTGAATTAGTAGATCACCAAACTTGTCAAAAATTATGAGATCAATGATCGACCATTATGACACTATATTAGCAAACTCGGGGCCCGGTCGATTATGGCTTAAATCATGGAACTTCAATACGTACAGTGAAACATACTCACACTTATGTGACATTTCAAAACGCTGCTTCTTTTTCCTTTAAATAGTAACAACAAGCACAGCTCGATAGAAATGTTTATAAAAAAATACATATCGGCCTGTAATGGTACTTAGCTACATTACTATTAAAACATACCTAATACTATTGCATATTTTTAAACTATCGATAGTCCAAAACAATCGATACTATCGACACTATCGATACTATCGATACTATCGTTGCAAATAAAAGCGACAGTATCGATACTATCGATATTATCGATAGTTTGTTATTGAGGAAATACAATACTATCGATTGTATCAATAGTATTGCACTCATTCGATAGTATTGCCTTGTTCTGTGCTATCGATAGTATCGATACTATCGATACTATCGATAGGCCTATCGATAGGGTACATGATTTGCGATGTAAACTATCGATTGTTATAATATCGATAGTTCGGCAACACTAGCCTAAACTCGTCGGTAACATTAGGCAGTGATGCAGTGACAGACTAGGGATAACCAAAAAATATCAATATATCGAAAATCAAAATATCGATATTTTCTTAAAAAATATAACAAAAAAAACCCTATCGTAGACTTTCTAATGTCTATGTCGCTCGGGATGCCCGTTTATTAGCTTTATCTGGTAGTTCTAGTTGATTCATGATTGTAGCAGTGTATTTTATTAATCGTGACCGCTCCGTTCGGATAATTATCTAGAGTTTGTTATAACATAGCTTTATATGCGTGACAGATGTCGGATTGACATTTCTAGGATTGGGATATTGTTGGAAAACAATGATTATCGTATGACAATGAAAATAAATCGATCATCGTATAAATCATATTTTAATTAAAATTGGTTTTATACATACATACACTCACGCCTTTCTCCCACAGGGGTAGGCAGAAACTATAGACTGCCACTTGCTATGATTCTTGCATACGTTCCTCAATCTATCATTCCGAGTTACACCACACATATTTCGCATTACGCATTTCCACTGCATTAATTCTACTCTCATGTCTCTTCTGCCACACTCGACATTCACTTCCATCCATAAGTGTAGGTACCAGCACACCATTGTGAATAGCCAACGGAGCCTTTTTTGACACGGACTGATTAGCCACAACTGCATGCATAGCACCATTCACTTTATTTCCTGCATTCACTCTCCTTTCCACATCTGCATTAATCTTACCATCTCTAGTAAACACACTTCCCAAATAAACGAACTCATTCACCTATTCGACACTTTTACTCTTACGACCTTTACATCACACATGCATATATCTTCTTCTCTTTCAAAAACCATCACTTTCGTCTTACTAACATTTATTTTCATGCCCTTCATCTTATATGCTTCATTCGTTAAAGTTACCATGTCTTGCAACTCTTCGATGCAAGTAGAACCTGATCATCAGAATGAAGAAGGCATTTGAGAGGTAACTCATCCATTCTCAACCCACAATCACTCTCTTTCAAGTCTGCCAAACAACTGTCCGTATATAGATTGAACAGCCATGATGACGCAACACAGCCCTGTCCGAAAGGTTTTATCTGGACTTAAAACATGAAATGACACGAGAAGGATATTAGAACACACAATGGTAGGGATACTATTGGAATTTTTGGTATTTATGGCGTCAGGAAGCGTACTGACTAAAACAAATTATTCGATCCATGATATTTTCATGATCGATTTACCACCGTCAGACGATATGTGACGCAATGAACATCCCTTTTTGTCAATAAAGTATGACATTGTCTTGTGTACATTTTCACTGTCAAATCGTATGGAACTTCATACTCGTGATCACGATGACAGCTGTAGCACGTCTCAAGCTATGTCTATCAAACTATAGTGAAAAATATCGATAATTCGAATTTTCTGTCAAAACGTGAGCACGGTGCTTAAATGTCTAAAAATGATCACGTATTTTAAAATCCAGTTGCGTAAAAAAAACAAATTTGATACTCCAAAATAAATATCAAGTGTCGTTATATCGTGGATTAAAAATATTTATATCAATGTTTTTTTTACATAATATCGATATTTAGCCCATCCCTAGCACAAATTCATTCAATGAACAGGGTTGCCAATTTATGGGTAATTCCCCAAACTGCGGGGAATCTCGAGTTAATTGGGAATTTATTAGAGATTGGCATTATGCGGCAGAAATGCTGAGATTTTGACACCTTCGTCGACATACTACCTCTTCAAGAATTACAAAAAAAAAAACATATTGTTTTTAGCTTAGGATAAACATAATATTAAATAACAAACATCCATACATCCTCACAATTTTCACATCCTTACTAATATTATAAACGTGAAAGTTTGAGAGTATGGAAGTATGGATGTTTGTTACTCTTTCACGCCAGAACGGCTGAACGGATCTGGATGAAATTTGGCACAGAGGTAGATTATAGTGTGGAATAACACATAGGCTACTTTTTCATCCGGGTCGGACCCAATTCTGAAGTCCACGCAAACAAAGTCGCGGGCAAAAGCTAGTTTATAATATTAGTAAAATAATCAAAACGAGATTGCAGACAGATACTGTGAGCTTATTCCGTCGCTAAACTAAAAATAACTAATCAATATGTGATAAAAAGGAATAAGAACTAAAATAGAAAACAGGGATGTGACGGTGAAAACAGCAAATCTACTGTTAAAACAGTAGGGTTGGCAACACTGTTAAGAATGCAGATGTTAAAAACTACAATTATTATTATAATGTAAACTTAAACTACACCCCTGCCGTCAAGCAATAAGACAAGAATAAAAACAATCTGAACTATCAAAGAGACCACTACTACGATGAGAAGAATGATTGGTTAAATCATGTACGAATATTCACCTACCTCAGTTCAATATTAACATAAATTATTATTATTTGCTAATCAGTATAATTATTACTTATTATCTTTATTGTGTACACACAGCTTAATGCCTAATAGTGTGCAGTCCACTACCCAGAGCCCAACATAAACTGTCAATATTAATTATTAGATTTTTTACTTCAATCAATAGCACAGTTAAATAAATAAACTGCAAAATTCGGAAATCTGTGATCACAGTACCTACATATGTGATCAAGGATGATGAAATTTAACATTTTCAAAATTACTCCTATTATCCTCAACCAAGTAACATGGTTTTGTATTTTAATTTTGCCAGAACTGGTATATCCTAACCTATGCCCCGTATATTCGTGAGGAGTATTTATAGAAAAGCGTGTAAAAACTTTAGAAATAATTATTATTATATAGTTGAACCTTGTTTGTTTAAAATAATATTGAGGGGAATTTGTGGGGAATCAGCAAATTGGTCCCCAAATTTGGGAAATTTTATTTCGATTTCTGGGGAATTCCTTTTCATATATTGGCATTGGCAACCCTGTTAATAAGCTTTAACGACTAGCGTATTCATCCATGCGCGTATGGCTAAATTTGAAGTTTCTTTTTTATTACGGATGTAAATAAGAATAACATAATTTGAACACGACAATCCTTTCTGAGTAAATTCTTTAAACAGTGTAGATATTTAATAATTTATAATTAAATAACACAGCAAAATGCTAAAAGGTGGTGTGTAAATAAAATACTACCAAGGTACTGTTATTATACTACCAGTAGGTACCTCACCTACTTGTCTGCGTATTATAAAGGAGGTGCTCTGCTTTTGTCGAATCAAGGTAAGAGGATACAAACAATAAATTATTTTGTCTAAACGAATTATATTGAATTTATATTCATTCTCCTTGTTCACGTATCTATTTACTAGTCGAACAAGTTGATTGACGATTTTGACTATTTTATAATTTTAAACATACCTACGTGGTCACTGGTCAGCTAGTGATTTGACCTTAAACTAAATGCTTGTAAGTTTATAAATTAAAATGAGGCACTTCACAAATTTACGAAGCGTTATTATTAGGTACATATCTAAAAGAAAGAATGTTGCGAATTTACGTAAAAACGTTGCTTTCCTCAAATTAGACTTTGACACCTAGGCACTTTGTGTGCGTGCGTTAGTGAGTGAAGCAAGACGCGTATTTATATCACTGTGTATGTGCTGCCTTGCGAATGTGTGTTGAGTTTCTCTATCCTGATGCCACTTCTGACCTTAGTTCATTTTTAAGACGTTTAGCATGAATACCTACTATTTTTTGGAAGGTCTAGTCTAGACCTTAAAGTATAAAATGTATACTTTAAGGTCTAGACTATAGATACCTACACATATTTATCTAAAAGAAGTGTGTTTATGATACTTTCTCCATCCATGTACTTTTTTTGGATTACCAGCATAATTCTCATAACTGCATAATTTATACAATAATAATTTGTTATTTTTTTTATTTATTTGAATTGATATCCAAAAAATATCACATTTTGTTATTGGCTGAAATAATATTTATCATACTACCACGCCTGTATTTCCTGAAGGGTTAGGCAGAGGTGTACTAATGTACACCCACAGTTGGCAAGTATGTTTAGGTCCCATGTAATGGGGGCGAGCCTATTGCCATTAATCGGGCACAAATCCAGACCAAGCTGCTAGGTACTGAGAATTTCAAAGAAAAAACCCAATAACACTGCTTGACCTGGGGGTCGAACACAGGACCTCTAGCGTAACAGTTGCGCTTGGGACCACTAGACTAATGAGGCAGTCATATTTTATCATAATCATCAAATCAACATGAAGTTGAAATATCAATGCCTTTTGTATAGTGTTTGGTGGATGGACCAACACATTTTTTTAAGGATTGGGATCATTTGCTAGTTTTATGCTTTAAAAATGATGTTCTAAGTAGAATTGCAGAACCGGGCCTGTATGTAAAACTTTGATTTCTGGTGCTGGGCTCAGCTTGATACCCATACTCATGGTATTCCCAGTACTTCCTGAAAGCCTAAGTAACCAGTACACTTTTTGCAGGTAATCATATAATAGATTTAGAAAGAATTATGATAAAAAGATACATTAAACAAGTTTTCAATAAATAATAAGTATTTGTATCTGGGCAACCATCAACAACACATAACTCTGCTCAAGACAGATGTAAAATGTAAACTTAGATTTATTTTGTGGACAAGTCAGGGTTGTTGCTTTTTTGTTACACTCACACAGCACAAAGCTTAATGACCTCAACATAGTTTTCAGACAGGTATATCTTAGAATTATGGATATGAGCAAGACAAAATTCATGTTGAACACTCATGTCATGCCCATCCCAATATCCTAACTCTGTTCTTGAAGTTGTTGTTGAGTATGTTTATCTTGGACAAACTGTACAGTTAGATCAGTCCATCTTCGAGAAAAGAGTCACTCATCCAATCTGAGTCAGATGGGCAGGAAACTTAGTAATATCTTTTCATAAGTTTGCTGCAGTGCCAAAAGACAAAGCAAGGGTTTCTGACCCAGAAAATTAAAGAATTACTGATGAGATAAATTAAGATATTTTTATGAAACATACATAAGTGACAAAATTTATTCATATTGACATGGCATTAAACGAAGCTGTTTTCCTTCTTTCTAAAACAGTGGTTGAAATTCAATGAATGATTCCGCAGTGGTATTTAGTTCAATTACAATAGGGAATATGTATGTCTTTTTTTATATTTATAATCAATAGTTTACATTAATAAAGCACCGTAAAAAAAATTTCTTTGACGAAAATATTAATATTTAATAATAAAAATAAATATTCAAAACTGCAATCAGTTTATGTTTATTTAAATGCCGCCATATTGGCCGCGGTTAGTAGTCAGTCAGTCAGAGGAAAGATATAGCGGGCTATTCGCACGAATTACATTACACGAATTAAAATAAAAGTACAGTGGCGTACAAGTGTGAAGAGTAAATTACAATTTATATTTACAGATATGATAGTTTGCAACTATGTTTAGGAAAAAACTGAAACAAATGCCTAAAATTTTCGCAGTTTTCAAAATAACGTGGTAGTATGTTTATTTCATATTATACTTCTAAAATGGTAATGGTTTTTTTAAAGAAAATCATACCAACATTATTCAGTACAATCTCATCAGCGAACGACATCAAACATCGCAAACACGCATGTATCTACGATTTTACATACATGCGTGTTTGCGATGTTTGATGTCGTTCGCTTATTGTCGTTGGCGGTGATCGGTGAGACAACAAGCAATAACGATAATTTGCTTTCCTTCTCTCATTCCCTCATATAACGACAATTCACTCATATCACTAGTAAAATTCAAGTGAGTGCAATAATATGACAATTTATTAGGTATTTCAAAATATATCCATAGGTAATATAATATATAATCTGAATTGTGGTTTGTTAATTTTTTTATTTATTAATGCCATAATGTATTTTTGCGATTGTACTTGGGTTTTTTTAATCCTTATAATATAATTAGTGCGATTGATTGGCACGAAAATAAAAACGCTTCGGGCGAAACGCCACCTACTAAATAATCAAATTGGAAGTGTCGTATCGCACGATTCGTACGAACCGAATTCGTGCGAAACGACTACTAAGCCTTGGCCGCGTGCTGTGACGTTAGTTTCCGCAAAAACAGTCATTGTTTTATCGTTTATTTATTTTATTCATAATTTTATCCGATCAATTATCTATATTTTTAAGTTTACTAACTAATTCAAACATGGGAGAGGACTGAAATCATTTTTTTATCTAATATAAATAAATAAAGAGAGCGTGACAACGTAGACTTTGTCGTAAGTTCCGTTTTGATCTGTTAAATTTGCCGCGCACTTTTTCTACTTTTAAATAATTAAAATAAAAAAAAAGAAAGGAAAAGCGATTATGTTAAAAAAATAATGGCATGGATGATAAAAATATTTTACTCAAATTTGAATCTTATGTATATTCACTATTGCACAAGGGGGCTTGTACGCTTTTTATCTATTATTGCTATAAGGTAGCCGTAAAACAGTAAGGAAATTCGGCCAACGGTTAAATAAAGCAATAACTAGTTTGTTTTAAGTAATGAGAGTACACCAATGACCTGAGATCAACCGAATAATCAATTCACGTTGATTTACGTTTTAAATTACTTGTGTGAATACTTCTTGAATTTATTGTACTACTTGGTATATTTTAAATTAAAATTCATGATACAGGTCATTGTATATTTTATTTATACAGTTCTGGTCTTATTTTGAAATTATGTATTACTATGGACTATGAATCACTGTAGGTATGTGAAGAAGCAACTAACAGTACCTATAGAGTATTATAGAGGTCAGTGACCTAACAACAGTCCCAGTCCCTTAAATCAATAAAATAATATTCGTGTTATTTAATAAGTAGTTTGGTTGACACATGCAATTGTAGATTACCGCCACCACTATTCTAACGTTATCTGTGTTTTTAGCAAAACTATTGAAAATTCATTCAAAATATAATTCCACTATTCTATGTATAAAAAATTCGATTGGTAGTCTTCGAAATTGCATTATATTTCAATGAAATAAAAAAAATTAACGACCGAAATATCACCGAATATTGACATTTACGACATGGGATTAGACTGGAATTATAATTTGTTTTTTTTTAGGTTTCTGATTACAAGCATTTGCAATGGTCTTCTCGACCGACAATTATTGTAATTATTTGACTGCACGTTTGGCCTAGCGGTTAAGTTCGCATTGCTACCAGTGCGCGTGTCGTGGGTTTGATTCTATGTTTATGTTATCCATTTTTTTTTCAGCGAATTTCTGTCTGGGTGAATGCCTACTTTGTGAATTTTATAAATTATATACATATTTGTGAACCCTCGCGACAAATGGATCGTTGTGGCGTTTAGCTTACGGCTACGTTCGCTTGATGTTAAGCAATACTGCGATCTACAATGGAGATTAAAATTCTTCACTTTAGTTCACTATCGAAATTGGGAGTTGATTAATATAAACATAATTATATACCATACAAAGTAATTAGAAACTCATTCATTAAGCAGGTCTCACAGTAATTAGCTCTATTGCTATGCTTTTATTATTATGCTGTTTCTAAATAGCCATTGCTCATGCGATTTTAAGTCTTATTAATTATGTTATTAAATACAATGTTAGGTTAGGATAGATCACACACCAGGAATAAATTAACAGACAGAACAGAAAAACAATTGTTTCAATCCTCTGAGGGGACGCGATCTCTTTAAAGAATTAAGTACCTACTCATAGAGATGATAATTTGGTTTGTTCTGTAGGTTGGTGACGTAAGATGGCGGAAGCGCACTCGGCTGTTGCATTTTCCTTCGCGATCACCCACGACGGATGGGATGTGAACTTCGACCGCGAAGTACTCTACCTGGTCTGGGAGTCGGGAATACGCTCATGGAAGAAACGTCTGGCGCGATTCAGAGTTAGTATCTATACTTACCATACATGTTGCACGTGAGTTGAAGTCGAAGTACCGAGGTCAACTAATCTATCCGAAGGTCAATCAGTTTAGTAACAGATAGAGATTTAAAGCCCAGAAACGGTGCATAAGAGCTATATAAATTAAAAATGGCTGTCAGCCATTTTTAATTTTTAATTTAAACAAAAAAATATATTCTCTCACTACCGTCATTATATTACTCATTTTTCATTCATACATTTTTGACTTTGTTTTGAATTTGACATAGTGAGTTAAAATGAGCTTGTTGAGTTAAAATGAGCTTGTTTTTTTTTTTGATTTAGCACTTTATACTAATGATGTACTATTACCATTTCAAATTTGCATGCCTAATAGGTAGAGCATAGAGGACCAAATATATTATAAATTTAAGATCTTGTGTACTATACTTGTGTTCCATCAAATAAAGATATTTGATTTATCTCTACCAAAATCACTAACACTCAAATATCAATTCACTGTTAATAATTTAAATTATGTCTATACACACTTGTACTTGAATTTATTACCTATTATCATATATTTTGTAAATGCCTTTTGTAGTTGTGTCCGCAATTTGCATAGTTGCTCAATGACTAAGAGTTTCTCCTCTGTTCTGCTAAGACTAAAAGGCCTTCTACACGATTGGGACCAACCGCCGACCACCGTGTCCTTGGTCGGGTAGATGTAAAAATGGACGGTGTAGAAATCGGTTGAGCGACCAATATTTGGTTGATGTCAACTGCCTTGGGCGCGAGAGCATCCTTCGCTTTCCGTGGTCGGCCCCGAACGTCTGGATGGAACGCTGTCGGCCGACGCGAGCGCTTCAGTGTGCGGGTGTTAGTCGAAAGAAATAAAAGAAAAAGAATCCTTAAAATATTGAGATGGTTCAAAGTAACTCGCTCTGTTAGCCACAGATTCATCAACTTTCTTTTTATTATTTGTTTTTCTTCTTTTTTTTATCGATTAGGTCGGCAAACGAGCAGACCAGCTAGCTGACGGTAAGGCATGTTCTAAACGGATATAATCCAGCGTCCCAACAGAGGTCACCTTGGAGGGAAATTAGTTTCCATCCGCGGATAGTGTTTCGGCTACACGGATTAGTCGCGAGTCGTCTTCTGGCATGAAATCACGTGCTCGTATCGTGCACAAATTTCAAAAAGTGGGTCTTGCTTTAGCAGTTTTTGTACAATTGACGACGAAAATAAAGAGAAAGTGGATGAAGCGTTGATTAACAGAACGATTGATTCTAAGCCCTTCAAACTTATTGGAGTATTGGACTGAATGATATTCATAACTTCTTATGAATGGACAAGGAAACTATCCGATAGGCATGGCTCTGGTTTGCGAATGACATTTTGTACTAGTATACGTGCGCATCCGCTGCCTGTCACAGCGCAACTGTCTTTGGATGGATGTAATCCGCCGGCTTAACGGATGTAATCCACGCGCTCCAACCGCGGATGGGAACACGCGCCCGTAATCCAAGGACGTTGAAGGTCAAATCAATATTTGGATTACATCTGCAGTCTAGATGGATGGCAACAAGCAAGGTCACCTCTGTTGGGACGCTGGATTACATAAGTCTAGAACATGCTTAAGTAGTCACCGCCGCCCATGGACACCTGCAACACCAGAGAAGTTGCTGATGCGTTACTGAGCTTTCAGAGCCGCAGCAACTGAGGGGGAACTGGCTCTTACGCGCAAAAGTCGAAACACACCAAAGTGCTTTACTCCGACGTAAGGGTGGTCACCAACCAGTCAGACTCGGATAGGTCCTACCACCAAACAAGTCAGATATTTTCTCGGGTTTTACGAGATGCCTATCTGAATGGCACTGAGGAACTTTATTCTAAGCCGTCCCTATATGGGGAAAGGTCTTCTTCCCTCACGCATAAAAAAGTTATTGCTAAACAAAAGTTAATAAGAACATACATATGCCCGCGGTGAGCTTGTCATGCTCACTTGAATGTCCTGCTAATGGTGGCGATGTGTGTCGGGTTGTTTTATTCCCTACAATATGGTTGAGTCGGACCACGCCGATACACACGTCATGCTCGTGAACGGGTGCTGTCTGTCGGGGCTGGTCAGCTCTTGCTTTCTGTGGCAATCCCTATTTTTATTTTATTTTTGTATGATGAATAAATCTTATACATCGAACTGCAGAATTCTCAGCAACTATTTGAATCAAAGTTGTAATGCATAATATTGTAATCATGTTTTTTTTAAAAGAGTATTTATGGAGTTTCTTGCCGGCTCTTCTCCATATGACCCACTTTTTGGAACCGTGCATGTAGTTTTGACTTTTCAAAAGTACTAATTTTACTGGTCTAATTGAAAGTAAAACATTTTGATTTTGATTGAAAAACCTATTGTTGCTTCGAAAAACAAGGAGCCTTTAGCTACATCTTTACGCTTTGAATGCCGGAGAGAACTGATAAGTCGCGTCAACTACCCGATCGTGTAGTTGGTTATCCATCCCATCAAAAATTGGTTGACCCGACTAAGGACACGATGGTCGGCGGTTGGTGTCGATCGTCAGTTACTAATCTAATCACTAAGTACTTACAAATCAATAAGCGCGATACGAATTTACAAAAAATGGCAATGGTTCAAACATGGTTTGGCTGTGATTTTTGTATCACCCCCCATAGTGTTTATTTGCACCAACTGTCACACAACAGGCATTTATGTCAAACGCCAGGTAATAACAGGAGAAAATATTAAAAAAGGTTATTTAATGGTTAGAAAAGTTAACATGTTCTCACAGTGTTTTAGAAACCCCGATTTTGTTCCATGTCTTTTTTAAAGTAGTAATCGATACTTCTTATCCTCTGAGCACTAGAATAAAATTCCGCCATCGATACGACCTTAAATATATTTTTTTAATTCTAAAGTTTAAAGTTAGAGATCATGGAAATCAGAAAAAATATATATAAAATAACCAAGGCATTTGATGAAATGTAATATTTACACCCAACAATATGGATAGGTTACGAGATATTTCCATTTTTATGACATTTCTTTTTCATTTTTTTTCTCGAGTTTAACGCGGTATTAGATTGAGATTTTTATTTAGTGTATTCTTTATACACACCTATCGAAAGAATCTAATCCTGCGTTATTCAGAAGTTATTATTAATTTTTAATTTTTAGTTAAGGTTGTCACTTTCCTACCTACTACATACATCCAACATGTTTATTGAGGTACTTAAAAAAACTAAATTTAACAACATAACTAAGGGGGTTTGAAGATTCACGATCGTCAGCAATGAGGGAACGACTGAGAAGAAGAAGGGGGTTTGAAGATTTTCGTATAGAGCCTAGCCTTTTTTAAATATGGCGACCTTTATACCTCACGGGCGCCACGTTGAAAAATCGTTTAGTAGTGGCCACTCTTATAACATCAAAAATCTTTATTACACATCAATACCAACAAAAAATGACATGTGACAAAATTTTCTAAGGCGTCACATTTCTAAGATATAAGCAATCAAAGTTTATTCTAAAAGTATCAATATATATTTAAAAATTAGTTTTAAGTCGGGTTTCTAAAACACTGTGGGTCGTTAAGTTTTCTTAAATTTTCTAATGTTCCACGCAACTGTCTTAGTTTTTTCTTTCATAAGAACCTTATCTTTCTGTCTTTTGTTTTGAGCCATGACATGTACTGTAATTATTGTAATCCTTTTTTAATAGGTAGGTACTTTTAGCCTTACTAGCAAAAGTTGTCTTTGCTTAAATACCTACCTACAGGTGATTATTTATGTGGGCATGTATGGCCAAATATCAACCTATGTAGGTACATAATGGAATAACGCAAAATACTCAATGGAGTTTGGGTCTCAATTCTAATGAACACTAATAACTACCCTACCTAATAAAAAAAACAATATTTCTAGCTAGGAATAGAACCCGTTGATTTTTAAAGAATAGTGTTGCCAGTAAGGACTTAATTCTGAGAAGTAATGATAGCAAACTAAAATAAAGAAATATTTTATATATCTTATGTTAGGTACCTACATATTAAATCTTAACTCATTAATTCTGGACTTTAACCGTGAAGAGTTAATAAAAAAATGTAATTAGAATAATGTTGTGGAGCTGCCTGCGTTGTGGATGTCTTGAAAAAAAATAAATTGTGTATATATTTGAACAGAGTAATGTGTGAATCAAAAACATTACTTGGAACATTTTGACCTTTTTTTGGAAACTTCACTAAGGCAAAAGGTGGCCTATGTAGTCCTCCAAGGTCCAATTTATCTCTCTATTAAGTTTCATCAAAATTGGTTCAGTGGTTTAGGCGTGAAAAGGTAAATTCTCTTTAGAATTCTCTTTCTCTCTAGAATTTTTGTTTGTCTGTATGTATGTATTTAAATTTAATTACTCAGTTGATCCTGGATGACTTTTTTAAAATCAAGTCCGTGCTTATTGATACGCCGTCGCATAGGAGCCAAGGTATGGTATACGTACCATACCTTGGCTAGATACTCATTTTGGGTCGCAAGTAAAACCGCGGGCAACAGCGAGCGCCAGCTCATCTTTAATAAAACTATAATAGCAACTAAAATGAGTGCTCTGTTTCACAGAATAGCGTGCACAATGGCGTGTACCCGGGCCACCTACAATCCCTATATGTGTTGTGGACATTGCTAGTGGCCGCGCACTTCGCCGGGTTTAGCGTACCATTTGGATTAGTACAAAAAGCGTTATCAGTTTTACCTAGGTAAGTGCTAAGTTTAAAATAATAGCAAAAGCTCACAGGTTTTTATGGGTCATACGTATTTTTAATTCTTAGATATTTAAATTACCTATCCGGTCGGGTTTGATGCAGAATGTTAAATTTAATAGTCATTACATACCCTAACGTCTGTATTCCTCGAAGGGTTAGGCAGAGGTGTACTAATGTACACCCACAGTTCGCCGGTATGTTTAGGTCCCATGTGTAGGTAGTAGGTAGTGAGGCGAGCATATTGCCATTAACCGGATACAAGTCCAAACTCCGAGCTGCTATTGAGAATTTTATAGAATAACCTAATAATACTGCTCGACCTGGGAATCGAACCCAGGACCTCTTGCGTAGCAGTCGCGCTTGGGACCACTAGACCAACGAGGCAGTCTAGTTACACGGTTTTTCCCAAGTTTTTGGTAAGAATTTGTATAAATGTCTTAAGTTTTATTTAAGTATGTATATTTTAATAGATTTTAATAGTATATTTTCATATTATTATTATATAGCGGAATGTCGGATTCGCAGGAAATCGTTTTTGAATAACTATTTTGCAGAACGATTGGTACACAAAATGCCAGGTTAATATTACTTACCTAGATATTATTCGCAGTTATTCGTTTTTATTTTGCTTTAATTGAATATTTAAATAAAAACAATAGCTTATAAAACTAAAACTCTACTACGAAAAATATCGACTGAAAAGTATAAAACAAGAATAATGTTCTAACCACAAAATACGCACCTGTCATCATCACAATAACTTTTCTGTAGTTATTCTTCCAAACTTGTATCAAAATAAATGGCTAATTTCAATAGCAAATTATAAATCTATTTCGATTTAATTTTGCTCTGAAAATTAGCCGCGCAATAAAATTAAGCACAATAATATTGAACAAAAACTTCTGAATTATTATTGTCCTTTTCTGCTCTGTTCTCACGATAACTTCTGTATGAGAAAAATCGGTAAGAAACTCCATGAATACTATTTATATTTTGATGTATTGAATGCTTCCTGCTTTATCCCTTTTTACCAGTCCATTGCTAGTGCTAGTGCGTTTTTCAATTAACCCAATACTTTAACAGTAAAAGCAGCAGTTAATAGCACTTAAAAGTTTTTTTTTATGAAAATGTACTTAAATTGCTGTATGACTCCCGTGCTTCACGTTTTCTCAAAAAAATTAATTCTAAACAAAGTGAGAGTCACGATTTTTCTGATTTTCCTCCAATCTTGTCTCTAATAAGTTAGTATAAAAAAAATCAAAATGCTCCCTTTTTATATCCTCAAAAATACTTATCCGTCAAAATTAGCTAATCTTTTACTTTGTTTCGAAATTTCTTATGTTTCTCTGAAATATAAGGGTTTGATACTGGTTTCTGACACTTACGCGAATATTAGACATTGAAATAAAACTACTTTTTACGGATTTTATCGCGTTGTATTGATATTATTTGATTCCCGACGTTTCGGACCCTTTACAGCATCCATGGTCACGGGTAGACTAAGTTGTTGGACGTCTTAATGTTACAATTACTAACAGCTACCTTACATTTTTGTTAATTATTGGCGATCCGATTCACGCAGAACGAGCTCACCGTATCCTTCGGTCTTGCAGTTTTGGACTTGGATTTTGATTTTATGGAATCTATAATGGGGTTCCAAGCAGGTGGTAAGACCCAGCCATCTTCTCTATTGAAATTTGGATGTTTTTTAATTTCAATAGCCTCACGGATCATCCTGGGAAGGAATCGGTTTTCTTTTGCGAGGACTTGTGGTTTATCAAATCTGATGTAGTGCTGGGCCTTGTCTAGAGTATGTTCACAAACTGCTGACTTCTTGAAACGGCGGTGTTTGACATCAGCGATGTGTTCTTTTACGCGGGTCCCTATACTTCTTTTAGTTTGGCCTATGTAAGAGAGACCGCAATCACAATCTAGCTTGTATACACCTGCATCTTGCAGAGGTATGTGGCACTTGACAGGTGGTAGGAACTGACTAATCTTCTTCAGCGGCTTGAAGTATGTTTTGATTGAAGCTCGCTTCAAGATATAGGCAATCTTGTCTGTGACTCCTCTAACATATGGTAATATAGCAGGTAGGCGTTCGACTGTGGCACGTTTCACGTGGTTTCTGTGACGAGGGCGCGGTATTCGGAGCTTGTTGTCATGTAGTACTTGTTTGACATGTTGAAGCTCTGCAGCCAGATGTTGCTCATCAGAGCCAGATGTTGCTTTCAGAGAGCGCGTGGGATCTGTGATGAGCAACATCTGGCTGCAGAGCTTCAACATGTCAAACAAGTACTACATGACAACAAGCTCCGAATACCGCGCCCTCGTCACAGAAACCACGTGAAACGTGCCACAGTCGAACGCCTACCTGCTATATTACCATATGTTAGAGGAGTCACAGACAAGATTGGCTATATCTTGAAGCGAGCTTCAATCAAAACATACTTCAAGCCGCTGAAGAAGATTAGTCAGTTCCTACCACCTGTCAAGTGCCACATACCTCTGCAAGATGCAGGTGTATACAAGCTAGATTGTGATTGCGGTCTCTCTTACATAGGCCAAACTAAAAGAAGTATAGGGACCCGCGTAAAAGAACACATCGCTGATGTCAAACACCGCCGTTTCAAGAAGTCAGCAGTTTGTGAACATACTCTAGACAAGGCCCAGCACTACATCAGATTTGATAAACCACAAGTCCTCGCAAAAGAAAACCGATTCCTTCCCAGGATGATCCGTGAGGCTATTGAAATTAAAAAACATCCAAATTTCAATAGAGAAGATGGCTGGGTCTTACCACCTGCTTGGAACCCCATTATAGATTCCATAAAATCAAAATCCAAGTCCAAAACTGCAAGACCGAAGGATACGGTGAGCTCGTTCTGCGTGAATCGGATCGCCAATAATTAACAAAAATGTAAGGTAGCTGTTAGTAATTGTAACATTAAGACGTCCAACAACTTAGTCTACCCGTGACCATGGATGCTGTAAAGGGTCCGAAACGTCGGGAATCAAATAATATCAATACAACGCGATAAAATCCGTAAAAAGTAGTTTTATTTCAATAAGGGTTTGAGCTGATAAGAAAATACCTAATTTAAAATATCTTCATTGGATGACTTAATGTAAAAAAATCTGAGAATGACTTAAGGCGGATCGTTTCACTGTGCCCGCGAAATTCAAATTTCGAGTGGTTTTTCGCAGTTTGTAGGTCTATAACAAGTTCTAGATTCATGGTAGTTGTAATTGCGACATCAACTATACAACATTCACAACTAAGAACTAAAACCTTTACTAATAAATCCTTATCAAGCCAAAAACTTGGCGCAATCTGTGTAATTGGTCAAAATTGACATTTTACACTACTTTTAGCTCCAATAATGATTTTTAAGCAATGGTTTTAGATAAAAATTGTGAATTTTGTATAGTTAATGTCGCAATTACCATTACCATGAATGCAGAACTTATTGTAGACCTACAAACTGCGAAAAACCACTCGAAATTTGAATTTCGCGGGCACAGCGAAACGATCGGCCTTAAACGGTAGGTGCAAACTAAAAAATTTTAATAAACATTATAAAAATGTTTCTACTACAAATCTTCTGCAACCGAGATCTCTTCAGGAACAAAATCTAGACAATCTTTATCTGGTAAATGTTGTTACCAATGGTGAAGTTCAGGAGATTCTTTTTTCCTCTTTCGACTCTATAATATCTCAGTAGTCGCCTTTCTCAGATCATGTTTTCAAATCGAATCTACCACTATTACGAAGAATACACTCAATTATTGATTTATATAAATTAGTGTCGATAGTCTTTTTCGAAATTAGTTCTAGATTATTCATTTCTTTGGGAAGGACTTTACCTACAGATAATACAAAGATGAGTCGATGTATCACTCAAAATCGATGTGACTACAATCGACCGAACGAGAAACTTGAATTACTTAAACTTTTTCTGCAAGTTATTAATTTCGTATATATTCTATCAAAATAATTTTCTGTGTTAGGCTAAGAACTCACGGAGCGTTTTTCCCGTGCCCGCCGCGGTTGCGGGCCCGCAGCTCCTGTAGAATGCAAATATGTATACTTATATGTAAAAAATTAAAGCAAAGCAGAAAACATCGCTCCGTGAGTTCTTAGCCTTATGGTTACCTAATAAATTTAATTTATTTGAAAATTGCACTCTGCACCAAACATCCTCAGAAACCAGTTTGATGGGCACTATAGTTCGCATAAATAAGTCATCGTCATGATCATAAGTAAGTCATCAGAATTGTTCTTAAAGGTCAAGTACCGAAATCCAATTTAATGATTAGTTTTTTTCTTGTAAATCTTGTTTTTGTTTGTTTTCTAGTGAGATTGTTATGTACACCCATGTATAATCAGTATGTAGGTACATAAGGAAACAGGCCTTATTCTATAGACTTGAGTCTCCTGTATGTATTTGCTGTTGGTGAACTCAATAATTTTCTGACTGTCAATTTTTGCAATGGCATCCGTTAACGTTATTTTTTCTAGATATAGGTAGGTCTCATTCACACAATTTTTGAGGGTTCTACAAACTACTTTGACGTGCTAGGATGCTAAATAGTTCATCCGATTCCTCAAAAGCACTTCTTAGGATACTCGGGCCGTAAAACAGTTGCACACTTGCATCTAACTGACTGATTTTTTAATACCTACTCCCACTTTGCTTCATGGTTCGTTGCCCATCGAAGTCACGCCCATTATCACAGTTATTAGTGAAGAGAAAGGCACTGAGAAGAAGTAAGTAAGTTCTACAATTTATTTGTAACTACCTTTTACCCGCGGATTCGCTCATTTCGCATAGTCCTAATCATTATCATTAGAAAGTAAATAAAATAAGGGGAATTGTATAAATGCACTTTAAATATAAAAAATATAAAAATAATGTTTCACACTTTAAAATGTTTAACTGTAAAATTAATTGAATGAACTGTAATGGTTTTTAGTATAAATATGATTAGCTTTAAAATTGATTGAATGAACTATAAAAATAATGCTCACCAAATATTATGCAAAATGTTGGGTTAGGTTAGATTAGAACTGCGACCCCCTACGAATGATTCCCTAGCTCTTAAAGCAGATTGTCGCCATGCTTGTTCTTGTCTTCTAAATTCTATCTAAATGAACGGAAGAGAGAAGATGTATGAATGTGGAAGAAGCAAAAGAAGTATGCAAGAATCGTAGCAAGTGGCAGTCTATAGTTTCTGCCTGCCCCTGAGGGAGAAAGGCATGAGTGTATGTATGTATGTATGTATGTATGTATGTATGTATGTATGAACGGAAGATTCTTCTGATCGATGAATTTTTGCTGCCCGGGCGATTTACTCTTGCGAGGCATCCTGAAGAAGGAAGTGGAACAAAAACTAAAGAAAAAGTAAGAAGAAAGAATAAAAATGTTGACACCTAATCTCATAAATATAAACATTAACTATTGCTTAAATGTAACGGAAAAACGTAAACACCTAAATATAGAAAAAGTAGGATAAAACCAATGATATAATACCATTAGATACCTACGCCATGTTCATAGTAAATGTCATTAAAAATTGAGTCGCGCTACATGTTCATACCTATATAACTAAACATTTTAGGCTTTCCTAATGAGCACGCGCATAGATACAGCAAAGAATACAATAATATATACGCAGTTTAAGATGAAAAGAAATAGCACTAAGCAGTTGCCTTTTATGACATTTGATATGTCCAGTATGTCCATTTTCCGAACGAAACATTACTTTGTTCTGTGATTGTCCGTATGTAGTGACGTGTGACATGAAAAGTATTGGGTCCCTTTCTCTCATACTAACAAGGCATGCGCTGACTCTTTCTTTCATATTAAATTTTATTTGCAATGAAGAAAATAAAATAAATTGTACGGAAGCTAAGAATTTATTAACTTACTTGTGATAAGATAATCCATGCTCTTTTCTTACTTTAGTATAATAATTTGTGCAGTATCGCAGCACAAGACGGCACATATAAATAAAATTAAAATTTATTGCCGTCAATAGCACCGTGAAACACACTTCTGCACCTTAGGTCGGTCAACCGCTTATGTCGTACTACAAATGACACATTGCCCACAGAATAATATTCGCGTTTGAAGGATGATAACGTGTCTACCTCTTTTTAACTATATAATGTCATTGGATAAAACATTTAAAACTGACCGTACAGGTTTATGAAGCTCTCATTTAATATTTTTAAAAGTGAATCCGTAATAGCTGATGTTATACTTAATTGAATAGTGAGCTGACCACCGATATTTACTTATTGGAACTTCGTTTTGCCTTAATTTTGTATATGTAGGAGTTAAATATAAACGGCCTTGTATTTTGTTGGTTTTATTTCTTGAAAATCGGACTTAACAACTTTTCTTCTTAATTTTAACCTTTTTTTATTGTATCCAGTCTCTCATCCTAATTACGTCTCTCTTGTCTTCCTTCCTGTCCCCAACTGAGAGCACTGATCTCTACCTATAGAGTAATATAGAGGTCAGTGCTGTCCCCTCTTTTGCAATTGTTGTCCCTTTCCCACATATACTTCTCTTTTCTCTTCTATTGGGATACATTCATCCATCACTTGCTTACTTACAAACAACATCCGGATACACACAATCAATCCCACTTTCATATTGAATGCTAAGTGTTAAAGGGATCTCCATAGTAAACATCTACATAGCAACCATCTCCATAGTAAATTTTCTAACAAATAACAAAATGGCAGTGCACTTCAAATAATGACTTTTATGGGCAAATTTTTGATACCTTGGTTACATTATAGTAATTATATATATACAATATAATAGCTTTATATTGGTGAAAGATTTATTAAAATCGATTTAGTGGTTTATGCGTGAAAGTGTAGCAAACAACCACACTTTCACATATATAATATTAGTTAGGATTATGTAATGGAAACTCTAGTCGTTATACACGACAGGTTTATTTTTTAATTTGTTGTAGAAATGAAATCCTTTTAATCCGAATAAAGTTAAGTAATTTTTTCTGTAGTTTTCTGCCTTTGAACCCCAGAGTGTGACAATGTTTATTAAAGCTGCTTGTTCCTCCCTTATTGCCCCATTAAAACACGTTTACAACAATTGTTTAGATGCAGGTGTATTTCCCGAGATTTTCAAGAGGACACTGGTACACCCCATTCACAAGGGAGGTGACAGAGACAGTGTCAATAACTACAGGCCCATATCAGTTCTCACTACTCTATCAAAGGTCCTTGAAAAGGCTTTGAATTCCCGCCTAACTGTTTACTTGGAAAAGAACAACATACTGGCTCAAAATCAGTATGGATTTAGGAAACATAAGTCTACTGAAGATGCTGTTCTGACCCTTACTACCAGTATAGTTAAAACACTAGACGACAAAACCAAAGCACTGGGCATATTTTTGGATCTATCAAAAGCATTTGACACTGTTTCTGTCACTCTCCTGCTGAAAAAAATGGAATACATAGGAATCAGAGGTGTAGTCTTCAATATTTTCAGAGACTACCTCACTAGACGCAGTCAATGTGTACAGATACAGTCGTCCCGTAGTGCCAGTATTAATCTCAGCGGTTTTGGCGTACCACAAGGCAGTGTACTTGGCCCTACACTCTTTCTTGTTTATACTAATGATCTTTGTCAACTGCATATACCTAACAGCGAAATATTTGCCTATGCGGATGACACGGCTGTACTTGTTCAGGGCAAATCGTGGGACGATGTGCGGGCTAATGCTGAAAATGCCCTCCAAGTTATACAAGCACGGCTGAATCATAACTTACTCACTCTCAATGTCACCAAAACTAAATATGTCGCTTTCTCTCCTTCTACCCAATTGCATCCACCCACAGACTCACTCTCCCTTAAAGTCCACAGATGTCTAGACATAAATATACAAACATGCAACTGCCAAAGTATAGATCGCGCGAACCACGTCAAATATCTCGGTGTCCACCTTGACTCCACCCTGAGCTGGCAGACTCATCTTAGGACTGTTACAGGACGTGTTCGTAAGCTCATTTTCACTTTCAAAAGGCTCAGATCAACACTGCAGACTAAATCGCTCATAGCAGTATACTTCGCTTTGGCACAATCTCTTCTTTCATACTGCATCTCGGTGTCGAGGAACTTTTTCTACAGCTATACTTAAACTAGAAAGAGCACAAAGAGCTGTTCTAAAAGTTGCGTTCAAGAAACCAAGAACATATCCTACATCTGAGTTGTACAGAGAATATAAACTTCTTACCGTAAGACAGCTCTTTGTGCTTCAAACAGTTCTACGAAAACATACTTCCCTAACTTTTATCCCATATCTAAAGAGTGAGAAGCGACGTAAACACCAGGTTTGCCCCCCAGTGCGCCACAGAACTGCACTCGCCAGTCGACACTATCATATTCTTGGCCCCCGCCTGTATAACATAGCCAACAAACAACTTAATATTCATGCACTTCCTAGATCTAAGTGCAAATTTTTGCTGACGGACTGGCTTCTAAAGCTATCACACAGAGAAACAGAAGGTCTCCTTGTACAAGCAATCTAATATTTTAAAATCTGTACGCTCACATATATATCATATACACGCACACTCTCTCTCTCTCACACACACACACACACACACACATGCACACGCACTCACAAACACACACACACAACTTGCATGCACTAACGTTTTATTCTATATTATTTTATTCTTGTTGATAATTTCCTGATCATTGTTTCACAACATAATTATACATACGTCTCTTTTTTATGTAATATTATAGCGGAAGCCCCTGTCTCCTGTAATACAGTTTTTAACTAGCACAGGAAACAGGTGATTTTTTCCACTTATTTTTCAGTTATGTTACGTATAGTATAAGACTTTAATTTGTATACCTAGTGGAAAAATACCTGTAACACATTATTTTGATACAAACAAATAAAAAAAAAATGTTGACACAACTTGTGGTAGGGTAGGTAGTCTTTTCTAAGTTTGCGTCATATCAAATTCCTCACCTAGACTATCAGAACCATAGAGCGAGACTAGTGATGGGATTACGCCGCGGCATTGTGGGCAGATTGAATTTACGCCCAAAATCCGCCCGTTTGTATTACTTTAGTACCTAATACCTACTAGTTTGTATTTAGTATACTAGTTTGTAATAGTTTAGTGATACTTTAAACATACATACATACACTAACGCCTTTCTGCCACAGGCGTAGGCAGAAACTACAGACTGCCACTTGCTACGATTCTTGCATAATTCTTTTGCTTCTTCCATTACATTTTCTCATGCATACACACCGGGTGTGCGTGCTTCGCACCTGACCTTGTGAAGGATTTCGCCAAGGAGATCGGCGTATGTCCGTCTAGGGCGACCTCTGCCGACAGTGTCGCTGACATTGGCCTTATAAATTCGTTTCGTTAATTGTCTTTCAACTCGCCCCCTATTACATGGGACCTAAACATACCGGCGAACTGTGGTGTTGCATTAGAACACCTCTGCCTAACCCTTCGGGGAATACAGGCGTGATGGTATGATGGTAAGTCGAAACCATCTCAGCATATTCTTCAAAAAATCCTTTGTTAGCGGACACTTACGTTATAAAATAAACCTATGTTCCAAAATATTCAGCTAGACTATTGTAGACTTTGTAGTTTAGCCTGTGCGTTGATAGATGAGTCGGTCAGTCAGGGCAATGCTATTTTATAAGTATTGATGACCATCATTAACTTTCACTACCATACATTAGTGTCAGCGCTAACACTCCCCCAATCATAACCAACGGTGCCTTTTTAAAACTTTACTTTACGTTGATTTATGAAATATGTATACAGATTACTATTTGTCCTCTTAATTCTTCGCTCTACATAATCGTGATATCAGCTTTTCCATCTACAATAGCAGATTTTTTGTTTTAACAATCAATTATGTTTTGTTTAGCAACTCGACAATGTGGCAGGTCATCGCTTGTTTATTGGCAGCTCTTACCATGTGGCTTAGTGTGATATTTTTGATGAGATACCTCCTCAAACTGCTTTTGATGTACAAGGTAATTGCCTCTGTTTAATCAATAACTACAATATTCTTGATATACCACAAAATAATTTATAATATGTTATAGGGATGGATGTACGAATCTCGCGCCCCTGGGTCCAGAATATCTTTAAAGACAATGCTATGGATAAGTGTGGTGAAAGTGTTGTCTGGATGGAATAAACCCAAGTTATACAGTTTCCAAGGATCGCTGCCAAGACTACCGCTACCTGCTGTTAAAGATACTATGAAACGTGTAAGTGTTTAAAGTTCAAAATAATCTATATTTGTTGTAGACACAACATCGAATCAGATCTTATCACTGTGTATCTGTGTCATGCGATAAAACAGAATACCTAAATAATATATACTGTCCTGCATCCCAAAACCATTATCGAATAAATTATATTTTGTAGATTTAGACTTGTGATTTTTTTTATATGGAATTAATTACTAACTTGTCATTACTATGTTCATAATAAAAAGTGATAGATTAATTTAATTTTTTTCAGTATCTGACTAGTGTTCGCCCCCTATTGGACGACGATAACTATGAGAGAGTAAAACTATTGGCTAAAGAATTCGAAGAAACTATAGCAGTTAAGCTACAGAGATACCTTGTGTTGAAATCATGGTAATTTTTGTAGTTAATAGATGGCTATAATTAATTTAAAGTTACTAATATTAAGCTTTCGCCTTTCTATAACAATACAATGCGTAATAAAAATTCAGGTTTTAAAATAGACCTGATATATTATATCATAGTTATGTAACAATAGAAAGTGATGGATCCAAAGCTCCTTACAAAAGCATATTACAAGAGGCCCTGTGAGTTTCTAAACATAGTCAGAAACCTAACTAGAAACACCTGGATGATATGATTACGAATATGTAAAATAAGAACCATCAATCAATCATGCTTTCATACCATAATGCCTTCATCCTTTTATAAAACGAAAAGCTATTATAATTAGACGTTGTTTATATAACGAATAATACAATATGCCAGAATTTTTATAAAAATTGTATACAGTATAATACTTTTACTTATCGAACAGCTATATTATTTAATATTTAATATCTATCTATGATTAAGTTCTGTAATTATACAGCAATTATAAATTTGGAGAAAAATAGATAACTATACAGGTGGTCCAAATAGTAACGTCAATATTAAAAAATTGGTTTCTCATACCTACCTAGGGGTACCCGAAAATACCCCATGTAGGTATGTTTTGTGATTTTTGATAGTTTAGGAGATATGATTTTTTTTTTAATTTTCGGGGAAATTTTCGGGGACATCTTTAAAAATGTAGTATACATTTTTTTTATTATAGCTGACTTTGCAGGTAAAAGAAATTATGGTATCTCTTGCAGGTGGTCCAGCAACTATGTGTCGGATTGGTGGGAGGAATATGTTTACCTGCGCGGTCGGTCACCACTGATGGTTAATTCTAACTTTTATGGAACTGACGCCATTTTGTTGAGACCGACCAACATCCAGGCGGCGCGCGCAGGCGTCTTCATTCACTTGTGTCTCAGATTCCGAAGGCTCATCGATAGACAAGAACTTGAACCGGTTTGTAATTCACGTTCACTTTATGTGTGACAAGCGACTCGCCTGCGGTTTCTACCGCGTTGCTCTACTCTTATTGGTCGTAGCGTGATGTTATATAGCCTATAACCGTCCTCGATAAATGGACTATCCAACACAAAAATAATTTGTCAAGTCCAACCAGTAGTTCCTAAGATTAGCACGTTCAAACAAACAAACTCTTCAGCTTTATAATGTTAGTATATCTATCGAAATATATGTAAAATTCAAAGGTGACTGACTGACTGACATAGTGATCTATCAACTCACAGCCCAAACCACTGGAGGGATCGGGCTGAAATTTGGCTTGTAGGTAGATGTTATGACGTAGGCAACCGCTAAGAAAGGATTTTGATAAATTCTACCCCCAAGGGGATAAAATAGGGGACGAAAGTTTGTATGAAACTTTGTCAATTTTAAACCGATCGGGCTGAGACTTTTCATGCATATAGCTACTATGACGGCATCCCCTAAGAGGATAAAATAGGGGATGAAAGTTCATATAGAACAAAGTAACTATTCCACGCGGACGAAGTCGCGGGCAAAAAGCTAGTATATATATAAATCTCAAAGGTGACTGACTGACATAGTGATCTATCAACGCACAGCCCAAACCACTGGAGGAATCGGGCTGAAATTTGGCATGCAGGTAGATGTTATGACGTAGGCATCCGCTAAGAAAGGATTTTGATAAATTCTACCCCAAGGGGATAAAATAGGGGATGAAAGTTCATATGGAACAAAGTAACTATTCCACGTGGACGAAGTCGCGGGCAAAAAGCTAATATTAGTATAAATTAAGGATCATATTTTATAAAGTCATGCATAAGCATTGGTGATTTTAACTCTGGGGTTAATGTAACTAACAAACTAAGCTAACGTTTAAAAGCTGAGAACTTGAGTCTCGCAGTTATCTATACTAATATTATAAAGCTGAAGAGTTTGTTTGTTTGAACACGCTAATCTCGGGAACTACTGGTTGGAATTGAATAATTCTCTTTGTGTTGGATACTCCATTTATCGAGGAAGGTTATATAAAATCACTATGCCTCTTAGAAACGGAGCAACGCGGGTGAAACTGCGGGCGGGTCGCTAGTTAAGAATAATTAGGAATTTATCAACTAAAAATGTTAGCTCTACAATAGCTACTCATAGTAGGGACACGGCTAGGTTGATACTGACTAATAATTAGGATAATCTTACAGAAGAATTATTATCCGATACCTACCATTCTTATACAGACAGCACGTTTCGCCGATATTATGACTTTCTATACCTTATTTACCGGTACCTATGCACCTATACCTTATACGAGTATCCGGAATATACCTTATTCATCTATTAACTTAGTTCATCGAAACAGTCTACAGCTAGAACGAAAAAACCTTTTACCGCGAGAAATTTTCACCGAAACTACATTTAATCTCTACCGATGTTGATCCTTAGCAATCCAGCATTCTGAAGATCAATAGGCTATTTGACTGATTATTTTTTATAGTCATCAACGAGAACAAAATTAAAATCGGCTCAAAAATAAGGAAGTTACAAGCATTTTAATTTTATGCTTGACAGGGAACACACTATACTTGTTTATGACGTCACAAACCAATACGCCATACAAATCTTATACTAACACTCATTTGGGGGAAAGGGACAAAGCATCCCCTCTTAATCCCCACACAAAAACTTGAAATATATATATACTTATATCTTTGAACTTTATTAACCATGGCTATAGGCTCGCCCCCTATAACATGGGACTTAAACATACCGGCGAACTGTGGGTGTACATTAAGTACGCCTCTGCCTAACCCTTCGGGGAATACAGGCGTGATGGTATGTTATGTTTATTAACCAATTTAAATTATTTTTTCAGAATACCATTTGTATTTAATTTCATTTTTCAATCAACTTAGTATTTTTAATTATTCAAGCATTAGTCAAATACCCTATTCAGGTATTATCTATAAACTGGAAGTTTTTAATTTGTGTAACCTAGGTATTTACCAAGATAACTCGCTCAAATATATTTCACCCACATTTTGTATAATTTCGTACAGCACGATTATTTATATAATTTTCCTATAGATCATGCTACAAAATATGGTACCGCTATGTTCGTGGCAGTACGAGAGACTTTTTAACACGGTTCGTGTCCCTGGCATCGAGAGGGACAAGATTGTGCACTATCAGGACTCGTCCCATATAACTGTCTATCATAAGGGCAGATATTTCAAAGTGCTCGTGTATTCAAGAGGACGCCTATTGAAACCTGCTGAAATTCAAGTGTATGTACTATTTTATAGGACCCCTTCTTTTATTATTAGGTATATCATCCGTTCACAATTTTTCGACAGTTTATACGACTAGATTTATTATGCCCACTACATGTACACTAAATACATTGATAACGAAACTCAGCATTCCATCAATATTATAATTATTACTATCTATTGGGTATTTATACCCTCAAGCCTATCTCTGTCTGTCGATCTGCAGATAAAGTTTCCTTAACTATTACATAGTTTGTTATTATTAAGTGTATAATACAGAGAGATTTAAAAGTAAGAATTATATTTTCCATAGACAAATTCAACAAATCCTCGACGACAAGTCTGAGCCGGTTGTGGGTGAGGAGCACGTTGCTGCGCTAACGGCGGGCGAGCGCTCACACTGGGCACACATTAGACAGACCATGTTTAACCGTGGACATAACCGCACCTCTCTACACTGTATCGAAAGAGCAGCCTTCAATGTGTGCCTTGGTAAGACCATGAATTTATTTCTTTATTAAGTGTTGCAGGTCGCCCTAATAATGCTCTTAGTATTATAACGCTCTAGGCAAGGTAACAATTTACATGCAAACACCATCTTTCTTTAAACGTGAGAAAACCTACCATCAATCAGCCAATGACATCTAGGAAACTCGAGGTTGATAAGAAAACATTGTTGAATGACATAATAATTGTTCGAAGGATTGACCATAACCATCCCTGACTGTCACAGCACAAGTTGCTATTTTTGCCACGCCTGACTTTATTCAGACAGTGAGCACATGTCTTCTGAAATACTGGATTTTTGAAATTATGAAGAGAAACGTGAGAAATTATAATATTCCTAGATAATAACGTAGTTGTATCAATATTTTCCTATTTACGTATTAAAATATATAAATATGTTTGAAATGTTCATGCATCTGTATTGTTTTATTATTTTCCTTAAATTACCCTTAACTAAGCTGTATGCTTTACTATAAACTAGGCTATGTAACCTCTGCTGCGCATTTTGATTCAATCAATTGATCAATTATTTTATTTTTCAGTAATAATATAGTTCGCTAAGTAGCCATTACGTTGACGTATAAAAGCTTTGAATTATGAGTTCGATTCCAGTACGTACCTACCTACCTACCATTACAATATTGAATAAAGGTTAATAACATTCCAGATGACTTCGACTATGGCTATGATGAAAATGACCCATCAAAATTGGACGAGTTTGGTCGAATACTTCTCCACGGCAAAGGCCACGACCGGTGGTTCGACAAGTCCTTTAACCTATGCTTTAGTAAAAACGGTTTTGTAAGTATTTTACTGTATTTGTAATATACGTTTATTTCTTAAATTTCCAAAAAAAATATGGGTGATATAATCATAAAACATTTTTCTACGAATAAAATACATATTGTCATCTGTTATGCAATCTGATGTATGTGCAATACTACCATTTTCCTGCTAAATATTTTTTCAGTCTATTTTTTAGATAAAATATATAAGAAGGATAAAAATAATAGAGAAGCAAGGGACTAAGTTATAATCAATCTATCGATCTTCAAGGTTAAATATCAAATTTAGACTAAAAGCCGACCAGTAAAGTGAGAAAGGCTAGGATGACGTGTGGGCCTAACATAATTTACTATGACGCTGAATATATCTTGTGGAGTTTAAGAATTAAATTTACTTATTTATACCTACATAATTATTTTCTATTTTTTTAAGGGATAATCTTCTCTAAACTATAATTGATCCATTGTACTTGAGCACTTTTTAAAATAAGAAATGTATTTTTATGTTTAATCTTTATATTAATTATTGCGTCTATATTACTTGATCTACGGATAAATTATACTTAAACTGTATTCAAGGTAATGAAAGAAAAGAACCGAATTGTAGCCATTGTGCATATAAAAAGTATTCTCTTAGTTTTGGGGCATCATTTCTACATCCAAACATTTTTTGCGTAGTTCTAAACAGATTAAAATATCGATTGATTTACTTTATTTTACGTCTTAGAGAAATAGTAAAGAAAGTAAGTCTTAGAGAAGTAGTAAATCAATCATTAAAAAAGATGTTTCAATTTTCTTGCATGCTGTTTTTGCTAAATAAATACGATCATTTAAATACATGCCTTGAAGATTTAAATTAAAAATATTTGCAGGGGAGATGCAACAAAGTTTATAAAAGTAAATGAATATGGATAATAAATTGAGCAAGAGCAATACTTTTTATAAAGTGAAGTATTGTAGTCATACATACATACATATACTCACGCCTTTCTCCCACAGGGGTAGGCAGGAAGTATAGACCGCCACTTGCTACGATTCTTGCATACTTCTTCCACATTCATACATCTTCTCATACATACAAACTGGTTGCGAGTGCTACGCACCTGACCATTTGAAGGATTTCGCCAATAAGATCGGCGTATATGTCCTTCTATCGCGATTTCTACTGACGCTGCCACTGACATTCGCCTTATAAATTCCCTCAGAGGAAAGAGTAAATTCCTTTCGTTAATCGTCTTTCATTCATTCTTTTAACATGTCCAAACCATCTCAGCATATTCTAATATTATATTATATACTTACTACTTAAGGCGAAAACATTCACTCTATTTAAAAATGTTCTGTTTTCTAATAACTTTCTGCCTAATTTGCAGGTTGGATTTAATGCAGAACACACCTGGTAAGTGAATAATTATTACATTATTATCTTATCATTGTTGGTACATTATCTAAGTACTCATTTTGTTTGTTTATCACATTCAAATTATTTCAGGGCAGATGCGCCTGTGATGGGTCATTTATGGGAATACGTTATTTGGTGTGAATTGGAAGTTGGGTGAGCATAATGATATTTACTTCTTTAAATAGATCTTTTAAATGCTCTTTTATATTCGATACTTAAGACCTAAAATATACCGGTAAGTAAATACTTTGGTGGAATGGTGAAGTAAAACATCTTTAGGAAACCTGCATGTCTTAAAGTCAGGCACACCGCACTAGGCCACCGCGGTGAACTATGGCCCCTTTTATTGTTAGATGAAATCACAATGAAACACTAAATCGACTTTTCTTAGAATCCGGCCTTCGAATAGAATCTGCTATGATAGAATATTGATGATAAATGAGTGCACTGTGTTCCGAATTGTAACACATACTCACATTTTCGTGTCTTACGTCTGTATTCCCCAAGGGCTTACACCTGCATATACCATATGGTGGCCTTCGACATTACCCTACCTAATGAACGTTTAACAGTAATTTCTAGTAAGACAGAAGGGCTATTAAGATCAACCGTAGTAGTTTTTGAAGAATTAAAAATATAACTAAAGAGTATATAAATAAATAAATAACTTAAAATTCCTTTACAGATACAGTGCTGACGGCAATACATTAGGTACTGTTGAATCGCCTCCCCCGGCTCCTATACGTTTACAATGGGACCTCGGCCATGAAGACCTACTCAAGAGCATTGATGTTTCGTACAACATTGCCCAAAAGCTACTAAATGATGTCGACCTCAGGATACTGATGTACACTGAATATGGAAAAGGTAAAAACCGTTAAGAATATGGTTAGCTAATTATTGTTAAAATAGTTACGGTTAGTTACCTCAACAGCTCGAAACATTTTAATGAGGTTCAACCGGCAATCTTAGCTTTTGACTACTTTTTACTCGTTTTATTAATAAAATAAATGGTGATCAATGAACGGTGGTCAACTTTCTATTTTGCCAATTGTAATTGCTGTGCTTCTTGGAGGGGACGGTGTGCAAAATTAATAAATATAGTTAGATATATATACATACATATAATAAGTCTGTAGAAAAGTCCTGTCTGTAATTGCAAGATAATTTAGAAAAAATAGGTGGAGAAGACTAATGCGATACTGAAGCCGAATTAATGGTTTTTGATAAAAATGTCTGTCTGTAAGTTTGTATGTATTTCTGTATGTTCGTTTATAACTCAAGACCTACTTGACGGATTTCTATGAAATCTGGTGTATACGTAGATTATGAGCCTTGTCAATATTTAGAGTACTTTTTATCCGACTACAACTGAAAAAAAGAGGGATTCTGTTTTTTTATATACTTTTCTTAGAACATCCTTAATCATTTATGGAAATTGGAAAGAAATACATTAGCAGTATCATAAGGCAACTTTTGAGCTTAATTTTATTTAAATCTGTTCACTTTATCTAAAGTTATTGCAATATTTAACTACCCATTGAAAATTAACATATAAATAACCATTAAATTTAATTTCACATTTAAATATGTACTAGACTTGCATAGGTTAAAAATATAACGTAAATGGCTAAACATAAATAAGATAAAGTAAATATGGCTAACACACTGATTTAACCAACCATTTTTTTTCTCTAAGTTGTTAGAGATCAAATATTGAATGAAGTAATAATCATCGCATTAGTTGTAATGCGATGATTAATACTTCATTCAATATTTGATTTGACATTACAGGTGTCATTTAAGTTGACATGACAGTTGTTTTCTTCTTTTGATGGAACGTAGACAAAGTCATTTTATAACGTGAAACCTTTACACATATATTTAGAAACGAAATAATTTCTATTAATTCCATCCTAATAATAATACTTACGCGTTGTATTGATATTCAAGAAAAAAAAGGATCCTACAAATGAATCCGAAGGCAACAGCTATACCCAATATTGTAAATGCGAAACTTACTTTACTCTTTTTATTTTTTTTCTGTCACCTTTTAATGCCCTAACCACTGAAGCGATTTCAATAAAATCAGGCAAGGAGAAAGGCTGTAATCTAGGGAAGGACATAAGTCTAGACTTTTTGTCTCAAGATGTCGTTTTGGGATGCGAGTGAAACCGCGGGCTGCAGCTAGTAAATAATAAACGAATACTTCGTATGTACTTATAAGGCTTTAGCAATATTATGTCTCCCCTAGAATTGGCTACTTCTGATTATTTCTATGTCTTTCTGAAAATGTTTCCATAAATAGAACAAAAAATAAAATCTGTTAAAAAATAAAAATGTTAAAAGCATTTTAATTTTATGCTATAAATTATCTTTTATAATGCTCACAGCCAAGGAATGGAACTTCCTGCTGCGTCTATATTTCCGAGTACGTAAAACCTAAATCTTTTTAGAAGTAGTGTGAACAGACATTTTCTCGGTGTGCTCGCTCCACCGTGCACCGTTGACCTCATCTTTGCCCCGGAGGCAAGAATGAATAAATAGGAAGCCCATTTTTAATAAAAAAAAATGCTAGTCAGATAACGTACTGTAGACGATTGTACGACTTTCGGTAAGGCCAGTGTGCATTGTCCCAACTCCTTTAAATACGCGGCTGGTGTGATTTTGATTATTTTTTTGTGTTATTCTATAAGGGTCTCTAGATGGTTTAGATTCACAATTTGAGCCGGTATGTGCCACCGCAATCGGGTTCTACGAGTGAATTATTGAGGTGACGGCTGATAGGGATGAATGGAAGAAAGGGGCATGCTGCCCCGACTACAAATAAATTGGGACAGGAAGGAAGGAAGATGATAATACAGGGCAAGACAACGTTTGCCGGGCCCGCTAGTTTTTAATAAATTACACACACACTATTCGATTAAGTGTAGGTTTTAAGTATAGGTATTTTTTCTGCTTATTTATTCCGTGTGTTTCACCATAATATTTTATTACACCTGACAGGTTTCATGAAGAACTGCCGCGTATCTCCCGATGCTTTTATCCAGTTGGTCCTCCAGTTGTCGTACTTCCGGGACGCGGGCCGGTTCTGCCTAACTTACGAGGCGTCCATGACCCGTCTGTTTCGTGAAGGTCGCACTGAAACTGTGCGCTCCTGCACCATTGAGAGCTCCGAGTGGGTTAAGGCCATGGAGAATCCCAATGCCACGGTACGACGTTTTAAGAAATATTCATAATTGTCACTTGGCAATTTGGCATAGCCAGATTATATAATTTCATTTAGGAAAAACAATGATGATAACATGACGTGGTACGGGGGCCGGGAAGAGTGGGGATATTGCGGATACCTAAGGAAATCCTTTAATAAAACCTTAAGTATCAAAGCTAATTAGTGTGTCTTTATTGATTTTTGTAAACTACTAATATAAAATCGAGAATTATATTTTTCCTCAAAAAAACAAAACCCTTGCAGTCCGTATTTATCCGATGCCGGAAATACGGACAGCGGGTGGGGTAATTGCGGTGAGTCTAGTATCCACAATTAATTATAGCCACGGCTTGTGTAATTATTGAATGTTTCTTTATTTGTTTTGTTTTTCGCTTATACTCTTAATTATAAACCCCATGAGTTTTTTCGTATTTTATAGCAAAATAATTTAGATGAGGTAATGACATATGACATATCTTTTTAAAGTTAATGGCACTCTAATGTAAGTGTATGTAATTATTAAAGTCACACATAAAAAATTATAAGAAAGGAAACTGACCTTTAAACGGGTGCTTGGCTTCCCATGTTTACAACTGCAATTATCTGCAATTACCCGCTGACCGTGATGACCCCACTCTCCCCCTATTCTAGTATTCTTATATGTTTTATTATGATGGTTTGTGTGGCCTACTAAATAAATTATGTCGTTTAGGTTCAGGAACGTATGGCTCTATTCGTGAAGGCGAGTCACCGTCATCAGCTAGGCTACCAAGATGCAATGGCCGGCAGAGGCATCGATCGCCACCTATTTTGTTTATACGTCGTCTCAAAATATCTGGAACTGGAGTCACCATTCCTTCAGGAGGTGTTCAACGAACCGTGGCGACTTTCTACCTCCCAAACACCCCACGGTAAATATTGCGGCAACGAAAGATAGCTAACAGACGTTATTATTTCAGTTTTATTTAATAAAAATATCTTAATTTAATCTTTATACATAAAACAAAGTTACGGTTAGTTACACCATTTATAATATGACTCAAGAACAACTGGACCTATTTTTATGATCTTTGATTTGTTGGATTTGTCTCCACTCTGAAATTTGCGCAGGTAGCTGGCACCGCAATCGGGTCCTACGATTTTCTTTTATTTACAGTGCAAGACAACGTTTGCCGCGCCCGCTAGTAAATTATATAACTTTCCTATATAATCTCTCTTTCTATTGGTGAAAACCGTATGAAAATCCGTACAGTAATTTCTGAGATTATCGCCAATTTAAAAACGGCGTGGCGAGGACTTTAATTTATGATATATTGTGATTGTGGAATATGGTAAATCTTTATTGTAATCTATTTCACATTCCAGGTTTTAAAACTAATCTTGGCCATTGCACCGCTGTACCAAGACTTTGTAGGCAACGACAAAATTGGATATATGTTACCAAATTTTGACAAAAGTGTTAATAATCTGCTTGAATGATAAAGTATTAATTAGCCAAATTGTGCGTCATCTTAAATTGTTATATAATTTAATTGTTTCCAACTTAATTAGTATTACATATTTAGCTTAATTGTATTTCTTAACGTTTAATGTTTATTGTGCATGCTGTGGTCTCCATTAATTGAGGGAGTACACGTGATAGATTTAATCTGTTCCATAATTTGTAAATGTTTGTGTATTTCCTTTATTAGAGATCCTTAATAAATAAATAAAATAAACATTTATATCATGAAAAAACCGTATTCGGTTTAAAGAAATTTATTTCTTGTAAAAACTTTACAGTTCATTTATAATCAGAAATACTTATGTAATAACATTTCATAATAACAATATCATTTACCTCTGGCACATGCATATAAAAAAATAATAATATTCTCAGGTCAAACGTCAATGTTGGATTTAAAGAAACACCCGAAGTGTGTAAGCGCTGGCGGCGGCTTTGGCCCAGTTGCTGATGATGGCTACGGAGTCTCGTACGTCATCGTCGGAGAAGAGCTTCTTTTCTTTCACGTGTCCAGCAAGAAGAGCTGCCCGATCACGGTGCGTATTAATTTAGTATTTTAAAGATTGTTTTGCACTTAATCAAATGTAAATTCCATTAAATGCACTAGCAGCGTACGAGTATAAGTTTGACACGCCTCATCCTTACAACAACAATGTAGAATGTTGTCTCTCCATAAGGTAATGTCTAAAATTATTAAAAAATCATTTCATAATACTCAACCGGAGCGGATAAAACTATTGTGGGACCCAATCGCAAGCTTATTGTTATACATGTAGGTATGTCACTCGACGTTGACAGATGAAGCTTACTGGGTTTCTGAAATGTAGAGTTCGTATTAAGTTGGGTAGCGAAAAAGAGAATGTTAGTGTGAATACTCGTTATTGCGCGCATTGCGCGAATTAAATTTTCTAAAATGTCTATTGACACCTGCTTTTGACATCGTCTTTTTCTTACAGAGCTCTACAAACTTTGTAAAACAAATCGAAAGATCATTGAAAGACGTGCAAGACCTCTTCAAAGAATACAAAAAACTCAATAACGGAATTAAAACTAACAAGTAATATGGAAGAACTCTTTTGCATTGTTTTAGATTTGTTGTTGTTGTTATGTGTAGTTTATAATTTTAGTCTATTTAAGTAATCACTCAAATCATACTGTAGTATTCTTCATAATAATAATAAATAACGTTGTACAATATTATTTTTGTAATGTAAGTTGTTCCTTGTAATGTCGCTATATAATTAGAGCTCCACAATCTTTTATTATGTAAAATCAATTAGGAACATTTAAGAAGAGTTACTAGATAATATAATAGTGGAATTATAGTGTCAATTATCTGGTGCTGCACTTGAGGTCAAATATGCTTGCTTGCGCTACACGGGGTTCAAATATATGGTATATTTTTTTTACACATTATCTTTAGTTTTAGCGAAAGTATGTTCTTGCTCGAATAAAATTCGATAGTGTAGGTGCAGTCAAAAGGATCGATAAGAAAATATTGATGAGACTGTATGAATATCAACATCATTATTTTCGGTCGTGATTATCCTATAGCGGAATAATTAATGCCTTCCTTTTAAAATATAATATAAAATTTAAATTGTGTAATAGGTACTTTAAAAACCTGCTAATAATGATGTGTGACCTATTGAAGTCAATACCATATTAAGACAAACTGCAACTACCTGTTTGAACTAATTACTCGTCACTGTACATCGCCTTTATAAGTAAAACTCAAAACGTATCGATGATAAATGATACAAATTAGAGATGAAACGGATATTCGATGACTATCTGGTATCCGGCCTATCTGGTCTTGTTTTCACTATCCGGCCGTATACCTGATAGTAATTCAGTATCCGCCCGGATTCCGGATAGTAAAATTTAAAAAAAAATGAGCCCCGTTAATTTTTATAATCGCACGTCGTTTAACACGTTTAGTGCTGCCGAATATCCGGTAGCCAGATATCCGGCGCTCAGGCCTCGTAGCTTGCCGAATATCCGGTATCTGGCCGAAGCATTATCCGTTTCATCTCCTATAAAAATGGTTAGGAACAAAAAATTATAAACTACTTACATAGCTGCTTTTTTCGAAAAAAAGAGAATGAATTTTGTGTTGATACCAAAAAATATCAACAAATTATAGCTTTTTGTACCAAACTTGATATTTTATCATTTTATTACTAGAATTTTATCACGTCATAATTTATAAACATGGCAAGGATACCTATCTATATAGAAACCAAGGTGTAGACTGGAAAAAAATATAGGTACCTACCAATTCTTCCTTTTTATACGGGAAAATATCGAATTATCACGTTTTGTTCCTAACCTCCTCAAATAATTCTAGCAAAAAGGTTTTATTTTATATAGAGAAACCAGAACTACTGAATTATTAACTAACGTACTCAGACACATTAGTTGACGCTATTAATATAGTTCCATAATTCTAACTGACACTTAAGTTTTATTTAATGTTAATTTTTAGTACAGATTGATAAGCTTAACTTTGTTAATTTTGCAACGACATTAAATAAATTATATTATCATGAAACTAAATTATCTAATTATTTTTTATGTAATTTGTGTCGTTTTTGAGTCGCATATTTCTTTTTATAATATTAGAAAGCGTTATTATGGAATATACATGACTTTTTGATAGATGAATAGAATAATGTACCAAAGCTGGTCACTCGGCCTGCATAAAAAATATCCATCGGTCCCACTCACGAAACGAGACATGAAATATGATTGCAGTTTGAATGTTTTGGACAGCTTAAGTAATAAATACCTTCGCGGAGGAATGAAACCATGCTCCCCTAACCCCATAAACAGGGGCAAAACACTCGTGGGGTTTTAGTCGGTAGGTCACCCGGTCTGGGCGGAGGCTGACGCGCTGAGGATGACACAAAATACGGTAATTAAGTACCTATCTATTAAAAAAAATTATTAATATTTTTATCAATGATATATTCCTTACGATGTACCGAGGTCTAAAATTTTTAAAAATAACATGCATATTCCCTAGTATCGCAATAAATATAAAGAAAAAAACATTTATGACTCAAATAAGGAACTCATCTTTCAATACTTGTCGCGACAAATAGTATTATATTACTTTATTTATGACTTCGTAATTACTAGATATGTAATGTCACTACTCGTGATTAGTATTACCTATACTTATAGCTGGGGAGAGCTCATGACGAATGTAGAGAAGGTGTTTTAGGCCATTTCAAATTATAAAAACTGTATAATTTGAATGTTATTAAACTAGAATCGGGAGTCTGGAAAAAAGATTGTGGTTTACTGCGCAGAACCTTACTTTTGCAAAAACAATGTTTTAGTCAACCTGGAATTATAGTCCTTTATTTCAGCATTTATAGAACACAAAAATCAATATCCCAGACTATTTGGATGGTTATAAAATATAACTAGTCTGCTTCAAAACTGCAAAGAATACTTAAGCGTATAAATATGTTTTAGACATATTGCGATATTGATAGTATGTGTGGAAATCCCAGCCACACAACGGTTATTATAACCGCTACACGCGGACAAAGATTTTAAAACACCGCAATAAGAAAGTCTTATGCCTGGGCACAGGTGCGATAGCGAAAGCTTATGGGCACTCGCCGGCAACCGCTGTGGCTCTGACATTGCTGTGATTGGTTATAGTAAGACCCTGTGACTCGAATTCAGCATGCGGCTCAGGCTTTTCACAGTCGGTATGGAAAGTTGTAGCAAATTTTTAATTCGGTTCCAGTATCACTAACATTCAAGTAATTAGGTATACAGTTTCATAATTTGAAGTTGCATTAAAATACCCTTAATTCGTCATCACCTCTTGGGCATACTTGTGTTTATAATTTCGAACCCCGGTGCGAATTAATGTCATAAATGTATGATGGAACCTCAGATGGAACAACTTAATAATTGAAGTTTCACACACGTTATGAGTTGAGTTGTTACGCTAGTTTAATTCATGTCAAATTATAATTTGTATTGTATTCTTATTATAACAACAATTGCATTAAAAATAGATGAAATAACCCTACAAAACAACAAACAATATTTTTGGTTTGGCTTGTGAGTTTATATTCATTAGGTAACGATGCTCGGATAATATTTGTGCAATGAAATTAATTTATATAATGTCAAGTTAAAAAATACAACGTATGAATATGTGTGTACAAATATAATAAGAACGAATTAATCAAAAACATATCAATATTATGGTTATTTATTACATACATCACTTGCTTTTAAATGCATTTTTTTATAAAACTAGTTTTAATCACGTGACTGACGATGACGACGATCGATGTTTTACATATCTGACTAATTGATTATTTTTTAGTATATATTAATTTTAAAGTACAGTCAGTCGATCACGCAATTAATTATTTATTTCTCCTTTTAATACTCGAAAAATACATTCTGTTCATTAATAATTAGGTACTTTATAATTATTTAAAATATATATCTTAGACTAAGCCTAGGCGGATTTCTCTGTACACCGTCACATTGTTCGAATTGAAGAATTTTATTAGGTATAACATCCTTCACTAATTTGCTTTCACGTGCCTTTAATCGTCCCACCAATACGTACGGTTACGTTTAGATGACAAGCGTTAAGTGCACGGTAGAAGGCTTACTATGCTATCTTCTATCCTGTCGGTGCTAGTTTCACAACTAATAGATAGATCATGCATACTTATAAAAAAAATACACGTTCTGAAATATTCTGTAAGATTCAAACTACATAGTACTCATTCAGTTAGTTATTCGGCGCATCACTACCAACTTCTTAGCTAAATACTCAAAACAAACGCTTACAGGTGGCAAAGTTTTTGCATCCTCAACTCTAAAATAGAAGAAGTCGGTTAATAACCCGTCAGAAAATCTTGTACCTCACACTTCATCTTAACGAAGCCTAAGGGGATTTCATTGTGTAGGTACCCATGTTTATATAAGGTTATTTAGCAAGGGCACATCAATCACAAAAAGATTAAATAGTAGTTATGATATTGAACAATTTGCTTAACAAAAACATATTCAAGCTGAATAAGATTACCTAGACCTAATGCCTAAGTACCTACCTAGCTATGGGTTCTTTCTAGATTGTTTTGTATTGTTCTGCAGTATTATAAGTAGGTACTTACTTATAACTCCCTTTTTGTTTGGTAAACGTACCCTTTCCGAATAACCCTGTATGTAGCTTATGTATGTATCTAATATAATATAATTATGTAATAGGTGTGCAGGGATATTACAATGCAAAATAGAATCTAAATCTAAAATAACTAACCACGTTTGAAATAAGCTACTTACAAGTTTTTATAAATCTAATGTAGATAAACACTAATTAAATAAATTAATAATAAAACTGTATTTTGTTTATTTTAATATTTTGTACTTTGATAGGTCTGATCCAGGCGCCAATTACCCCTCCTATCGCCTCCCTCTCTTGCTCCCCTGATTTAGCTTTTTGATATCAAATTGACAGCAAACGGAAAAATGAGAGCAAAAGAAACAAATAAGTAATTAAATATAAAGTAATAAATAAAATAATCTGAGTTAGTTTACGGCACAAATTATAAATAGTAGGTCCCGATCAGTGCCCGTGAAACTCATTCGTACGCCCACGTTTTTATCAAGGCAAGTAGGTACCTACCTAAGTAATTTTATGGTGTTTTGATGAAAAAAAATTCGTTTGGCTGTCACTTTTTACCAGACTACGAAAAAAGCAAGGGTAATTAGTTTATCAGTCTATGTATGTATCGTATGGATGTTCGATCCTTGCTCAAAAATTACTCATCATATTTTAGCGAATGTGGTGTCGATTGATTCGTGTTTGCAGTAAGATTATAGGTTATGATTTTTTGAAAAAACATGACAATATAGCCGGCAACACAAAAAGGGGGACAGAAAAAAAAATAGATTTTAACAAATGCGGTGTAAGATTTGTCTCGATCCCCAGAGTATAGTGCGGTAAAATTGTATTACAGGAAATCCAATATAGTAAACACTGGACGAATGAAAGTGTAGGTACCTAACCTACGTGCTGGGACTCTCTACTACTAGCGCCATCTCTTAAAAACGTAAGAGAAACTGGAAAGGAATACATTGGCAGTATCATGAGATGTGTGCGTCATCACTAGCTGGGCTACGGTCACCGATTTTAATTCTAATTGGACAGAGAATACTACACTATATCTCTAGAGTCAAAGCACTTAGCGCAAATCTATTTACGCCCAGAATTAGTCGCTAAATTACAGAATTGGTCGGCTTGTGGTTCAAAAGATATTTCCGAAAACATTTTTATCCATACATTCGGTACGGTGAGTAGAAAACATTTTTTTGTATTTGAGAAAATATTTTATTATACTTACTAGTTGAAAATAGATTACAACTGCCTCATTAGCCTAGTGGTCTTGAGCGCGAAGGCTACGCTAGAGTTCCTGGGTTCGATTCCCAGGTCGAGCAGTGTTATTGGGTTTTTCTATGAAAATCTCAGTAGTAGCTATGAGTCTGGATTTGTAGCCGGTTAATGGCAATAGACTGGCCCCTATTACATGGAACTGAAACATACCAGCGAACTGTGGGTGTACATTAATACGCCTCTCGTAGTCTAGTAGTTCTAAGCGCAACTGTTACGCTATAGATCCTGCGTTCGATTCCCAGATCGAGCAAAGTTTATTGGACTTTTCTGTGAAATTCTTAGTAACAGAGTTTGAGTTGATTTCTGCTATCTTGAATTTAAAAATGAATGGTAATGAAAAGGTAACAAACATAGTTACTTACTTTCGTATTTATAAGATTAGTGGGGAATAGCATGGTACCTATAGTACTCGCCGAGCTGTACACCCAGTACATTAGTACAATTCAGCCTAACCCTTGAGGAAATACTGGCGTGAACCATCACGCCAGGTGTTCCTAATTTCATAAAAACGTAAACAACATATCAATGTTATTTAATGTATAGTAAGTAGGTAGGTACAGTTCAGTTTCAGTCCCATGTAATAGGGCGAGCCTATTGCCATTAACCGGGTACAAATTCAGACTCCGAGCTGCTACTGAGATTTTCATAGAAAATCCCAATAATACTGCTCAACGTGGGAATCGAACCCACGACCTCTAGCGTACCTAGCAGTCGCGCTTGGGACCACTAGACTAATGAGGCAGTAAAAAGAATAAATGCAAGTAAAAAAAAGAATGATTGTAATTATAACTTTTATAAATCTTTTAATTTACATTATATAAAAGTTTATAATAAACGGATCTAATTACGGATTATTTTAGGTGTTAATTAGAGCGTCACTATTAAGAATTTAGAATACATTAAGGTGGATCGTTCACCTGAGCCCGCCAAATTCAAATTTCGAGTGGTTTTCCGCAGTTTGTAGGTCTTTAATAAGTACTGCATTCATGGTAATGGTAATTGCGACATTAACTATACAAAATTCACAATTTTTGTGTAAAACCATTGCTTAAAAATCATTATTGTAGCTAAAAGTAGTGTAAAATGTCAATTTTGACCAATTATACAGATTGCGCGAAGTTTCTTGCTTGATATGGATTTAAAAGTAAAGGTTTTAGTTCTTAGTTTTGAATGTTGTATAGATAATGTCGCAATTACAACTGCCATGAATCTAGAACTTATTATACACCTACAAACTGCGAAAAATCACTTGAAATTTGAATTTCGAGGCCTCAGCTGAACAATCCGCCTTAAGGAAATATACTAGTAATACCATAATGTATTCTAAACTTTTAACAATTATTCATTATTCTCAACGATTTCAAGTAAAACATAATTTATTTGAATAAATCTATGATTTTATGTTATAATATTAATGATTATTTATTTAAATAAATTATAAATTACAAGGAAATTGAATTCATACAACTGAAATTTTCGTATGAAAGTTTTTTTGAGTACATTAGCTCTTGGACTACACCTAGCAAAATATAATTTCTTATATCTTTTAAACCACGGATCGACCAATTCTGTAATTTAGCGATTAATTTCGACTAATTTTGGGCGCAAACAGATTTGCGCTAGGTGCTTTGTTTCTCGAGATATGGCCCAGCCAGAAAGAGTCCTTTCTTACACAACCCTTATATATTTTGTACCACAACAGTAAGGTCCGACCGAGATCTCAGTCTCGGTCTCGGTCTCGGCGTTATTTTTGAGCTAGTCTCGGCCTAGATCGAGAATCAGAAATTCCGCAATAATAATTTTTTTTAATATAACTCGCGTACTAAATTCGATCGCTGAGTGCAATGTGTGATTGATTAATTGATTAAAAAACTGCCAAATCAAATAATCAAACTAAATAATGACCAAATGCTACTCGGTTTGTATTTTCATTCGTAACCATATCACACTGAAGGACTGAGGACTTAGCACTGTCAGTGATTGGTGTGTCAATAGTTTATATATAGAAAGTGACCTCTCTACCAACGCTGACAAAACTGTTATTGTATCTACACACATACATACACTCATGCCTTTCTCCCTTTTTCTCAGGGGTAGGCAGAAACTATAGACCACAACTTGCTACGATCCTTACATAATTTTGCTTCTTCCAAATTCGAACATCTTCATACATACACGCTGGTTACGAGTGCTACGCACCTTGAAGAATTTCGTCAATAAGTTCGGCGCATGTCCTTCTAGGGACATAATATAAATTCCTTTCGTTAAGCAGTTTTCCTTCATTCTGTCAACGTGTCCAAACCATCTCAGTATATTCTTTCCAATACGTGTCACTACTTCATCTATTGTATCTTATGTTACATTATTGTTTCCTTTTATGGTAAAACGGCGTTTGGACAAACTCACATTGCCATAGCTGAATGGAAAGAAGATCTTTACATAACATTAAACTGGCGGTCGCGTAGGCCTATCTAGAATAAAAACGATACATTCCAAGGAAGTCAAGTATTTTGGTGTCACTATCGACCAAAAGCTGACGTGGAACTCACACAGCTAATATACTCAAGAAAGCTAACATGGCGTGCTGATAAACTACTGCTAGTGGCACACATCACTTCTACAGAATATTAAAATCCCTGGCTAAAAGACGAATTTAAGTTTCGAGACTGTTATTAATAAGGTCTAGACGGAATTGCTAGGAATAGTCCACTTCTAAGCTTTAATTAAAGCCTATGACAAAATGGACACACCTCCTATCCTTGCGCTAAGCAGGAAAAATCGACATTGTAAATAGACTGATGAATTCCCAATTCAACTAGGGCATATCGCTAACACTCAAGCGCAATGTTTATTTAAGGAAAGCCCAGATTAAATAAAGGATCGCTAGATTTGAGACGCTGAGACTTGAGCGTTAGATCGTTGAACGCTCGAGTCTTCTAGTCTCATGACCGTCGACTCAGTGCCCAGGGCTCGGCCTCAGCGCTCATTTTTAACACTACTACGGACGCAGTGATACTGTAGCTGCAAATAAACAATAAATAATTTTAAATATAAAAAAACCCGACTCCCAAAAATGATGGAAACAAGATGACCAATCTCATGCAGTCGCAGGAATTGCCTTAAATTTAACTCCAAAGATCTAATGCCTGCGACTGCTATTTTGATAAGTTTAGAGGAAAAAAATATTTTCAAGACGAATAATATAGCGCCAAAAATCGACTATTTTAATTTTTATAATTATATATATACCCAGTGTCACTGTCACATTTGAGGCGAATGTATCGACGCCTCTCAAGCTAAAATCCATCAAGCCGTTTAGGCTACAGAGCGTGGTTAAGAAATATACATACAAACATACACTCCAAAAACATCTCCCTTCTGGTTCAGTCGGGTAAAAACTCATTGAAAAAACTGACTCTTGAATTCAGCGATTCTCGGTCTCGGTCTCGGCCGAGATTTTTTTTCATTCTCGGTCTCGGCCAATGTCAAAAAACTAGTCTCGGTCGGACCTTACACAACGGGCCGACCAATTTTGTAATTTAGCGACTATTTCCGACTAATTAGCTACTAATTCTGCGTGCAAACAGAGAAAAAAACACTCAGTATCTGTATACTGAGTGCTTTTTTGATTATTTTTATTAAAAACGTTGTACATAAAAGGTTCAAGTACGATCTTTTGATTTCATTTCCTTGGCATACGATTTTTTTGTAGTTGGCATACGATCACACCTTTTTTGCACCTGGCAGCCCTGGTTTGCATAGGGTAATGATACTTGTTCTGCCATGAGTGATTGTATGTTTGTTTTAGAATTGCTTCGTTTCGTTTTTGTACGGATTGACATCCTTCAAGATAATAAAATTAATAATAAATTCTCCTATAATATATCATTTATATAAATCATCATAGTTCCAAATTTATATTCTAACAAGTTATTTAAAATCTAAACAATTCTGTGTAAATAGAATCATTTGTGCTAACATCTTAATTCTTAGCCAAGGAAGGTGTCTCAATGGTCTCATGCGTCTTTTATACATAATTAAAAAATTTACAATGTTTTACAACCCCCTTTCTCTTTCTTTGACAAATATGAACTGAAACATGTATCATATACTTAGAATCATATTATACAGACTGTGGGTTGTGTCGGCACTAACTTTATTTTCTGGAATTGTAGTGTTTTGGTTTTATGGATTTTTAACTGCATTTATTGTTTTCATTCTGGGAATTTCAGGTGAGTTTAATAAGTCTGCTTGTAATAAATAATAGCAACAGGATGAGTAGTGTTGCTGCATTTTTCATAGATATTTTTAGGTATTTTAGATACTACTACAAAAACTTTGCTTGACATGATGTATTAGGAGTTCTATGCTATCTTTTGACCTGATTGTTTAGAAAATTTTACAAGAAATCATACATCCAATACAATCCTGCATATCTGTTCCATGTATTCAATTAGCTATACTTAACCATCAACTTAAGACTAATTCTGATTTAGATTTAAATGTTTAAATAATAAGCTTCAGCTCCATAAATAATAGTAGGTATATCTATTCTTGATGGTGCCCTAGATGTTCAAGCATATTTGTGAAGTACATAATTTTTTTGTGCTTGTCAAGCATTTTTGAATGTTTAGAATGATGCTTGACAAGCCAACATGCTTGATTATGTTTAACAATCATCTATACCTGTAATAATATTGTAATAGTCTGATATCTATACATTATATATTAAAGAAAAACTTTATTAAAGCAACAGAAGCCAAAATACTTTGTTTTTGAATTTTTGTCTGTACTTATGTTTATATTACACACATCACACAGAAACTACTGAATGGAATTGAATGCAGTTTTGACCAATGTATTGCTAGAGGTCTAACTTATAATCTGGAGCATGTTTCATCTTAATATGCTGCATAGAATCAAACTTATAGTACTTATGTTAATCTTTTTGGAATGTGAGTGAGATTGGGGATGGGCAACAACTAGTATATAATTTAGGCATGTATTTAATGATGATTTTAATTTTGCAAAAACAGTAAGCAGAGAAATGTAAATGGTCATCTTTTTTAAAGATTGATTCTTTTTCTCTGAGACATAAAATAAATTAAATCAATTGATTTTAATAGTTACTTGTTGATGTTGTGATAGTTACTTGTTGGACCCCAAAACTAAGAGAATTATATGTACAATGGCTACAATTTAGTTCTGGTATTGTGTGGTCACAGTTCCAACCTAACCTAACCAATGTTTATATTTCTTTCGTAATCTTGAATGCATTTTACAATAACACAATAACTAATATAAAGATAAAAATAAAAAAACTACATAATTTATTTTTAAAAGTGCTCATTTATAATAGATTAATTAAGATTTTAGAGGATCAAATAATATTGTCCCTATAATATATGTAATATATGTACTGGCCCAGCAAGCCCATCACTTGATGGTAGCCCCCCATCAAGTGATGGGCTTGCTGGGCCAGGCAACCTGACATTTCGGGACTAACACTCTCCTATAAAAGATGGGTTTGACGGAGACATCAGCCTGTAGGGGCCTGCAAAAGGGAAATTGAGAGTATGGAACACCTTCTGTGTACATGTGATGCAATAACTAGAAAGCGAATGTGCCTCTTGGGGCAGGGTTATCCAAGACCAGAGGACTACAGACTCATATCCCCAGACCTCATTATAAAAGTCATAGAGGAGCTGTTTGAAGAACTGGGTGAGGATGAGCATAAACAATCCCATTGGGTCGAAGTACACTGAGGCCTTGCTGCCTCAGCCCTATATAAGATAAGATATACTTGTGCTGTTTGTCAAGTATGCTTGGTTGTTTTTATTTCTTTAACAAGCTGCATAATGTGGACAACAGAATTTATAATGTATATAAATGTGTTCCTGGGGAGTTTGTTGCACCACTTTTTCTTCCCAGTGAAAACACTAGGAAGTGGTGAAGGGCGGGTGTTTTGGGGGCTGTCTATAATGTAAAAATGATGTTCAAAAAGTACTATATATTAGTCAATCTTGAATATTTAATTTGACTTTTACTTTGTAATTATTTACTTATTAAATAAGTATTAGCTAGCTATTAGCTTAATGATTTAAGTCTATTAAAATCTATTACACACCTGATAAATGTTTGTTTACAGGGATTCTTTACAGTGCTCAAGATCTATTGCTGTATTACCCTAATGACCCGCCAGACTCCAGAGTGTTTGTCCTTCAGCCAAGCAATTATAAACTACCATATGAAAGTATAAAAATTAATAATAAAGATGGTTTCAAAATTCATCTGTTCCTTATAAAACAGACTGTAAACAGCAATCATAAACCTACAATGATATTTTTTCATGGTAATGCTGGCAACATGGGCCAAAGGTAAATTTGTATACAATTTTAAACATAAAAAAATTACTAACATGGTTTTAAGAATCTAAAACGAACTTTTTGTTTTGTTTAAATAAAAAATGCTTTTTTCATTTAAACAAAACAAAAAGGTTGTAAATAACTAACGAATACAAACTACAGGGCCTTTTAATCTGACAATAAATAATTTTCAGGCTATCAAATGTTTCTGGATTCTACCATAAGTTGAATATCAATATCCTCATGGTGGAGTACAGAGGTTATGGTTTGTCAGAAGGAACTCCTTCTGAAAGGGGTCTGTATATTGATGCACAATCTGCCCTTGATTACATTATGCAGAGAACTGACATAGATGTTAGTAAAATTATAGTGTTTGGAAGATCATTAGGTAAGTAGTAATATTCATTCTTGAAAACAGCAACATGACTGGCATAGAGGAGCGTTGAGAGCTTTCTAGGTCTCATGTTTGAATTCAACCCCAGCAGGAAATGTTTTTGTGAAATAACTAAGAAACTATAAGCGCAACAAATTTAAAAATGTACGCAGCAATTACAGCTGGGCAACTAATTCTCTACTTTTGTTGAAAATAGACATTTAAATGCCTATTTTAGACATTATTTTGCTCGGGTAATGCACACAAATTGAACACAAAAATTGTGTTATTATAATAGCGTAATAGTATATGAAACTCTTGGCTTACGAGGCTAAGGCACACTTAATGCCCATAATTAATAATAATTATGGTCTAAGGGTCAAGGTTTCAAAATTCACACACTATAATAACATTGACTTTTCAGGTGGAGCTATAGCAATAGATTTAGCTTCAAGACTGGAATATAGGAACAAAATATGGGCTCTGGTAGTAGAGAATACATTTACTAGCATACCTGATATGGCACAAGTTATACTTAAATGGAGATGTTTAAACTGGCTGCCACCATGCTGTCATAAGAACAAGGTTTGAATTTTATTTAATTTATACTGTGGCTCTTTGTTAAGATTGTTTCAAAAAGATTGCGGAGGTAGTTGTCATATAGCCATTTTGACCGATTCTCCTTTCATGCAAATTGGTTTAGCCTGATTAAGTTATATCCAAACTTTCACATTTATATTTATAACCTTTGTAGATTATTAGGACTTATTATACTCTCACCTTTTTCCTCACCTTAGTATATAAATTTGTGTATTTGCTAACAAACATTGAAATATTTTTATTATTTTTAGTATACGTCTTTAAAGAAAATGGGGCATATAATGACACCTACTTTAGTGATATGCGGTTCAAATGACGCTCTCGTTCCGCCGTCGATGGCTAAAGAGCTGTATATGCGATGTGGAGCCGTGTGTAAGAAGTTAGTGGTGATGCCTGGCGGGGGGCATGACGACACATGGACTTGCAGGGATTACTACTCATCTGTACAACAGTTCTTGGTAAATGTTCCACCATTACCGGATGAAATCGGTCCATTTTTCGATGATGAAACAAATTCTACTATAAGACACACTATTGTGCATACAGTATAGTATAAATTGTAATGGTTAGAATGAGACAGAATATTGTATTACCATTTCATTATGATTTAACATATTTTATATAGAAAAAATATTTTAATAGGTTTTTAAATTCCTGTAGTAATTAATATGTAGATAATATTTCCAAGATTTTCAATGTCTTTGGTACAAAAAGCGATGCAAATGTGCTGTTGCAATATGTTTTAATAATATACAATAATTATATAATAGTACATAAATAGTATTATACAATGGCTGAATTCTCAGCAAATTATTATTAATTGAAATATAAATATAATATTGGTGTGTCAAACATTTCGCAGAAATAACTATGTTTTTAATTATATATTTTTACCGCCAGTCGTATTTCCATTAGTGTTAGGATGAGACAATACTATCTTTTTGTATTTTGTAGGGTGAGGTATACTACACTGTACACAGTATCATGTCTAAAAATTCTGATCGACGATAAATATCTAAGATGACGAATGTAACAATCTCAAAATAAATATTACTTTTTGGTATTACCATATTACTCGTATATAAAAGAGTCGCAATAGCTCACCAAACTAAAACAAAAAACTGCCAAACAGACAAAATAATTCATGTATAAGCGAATTTTGGCATAGTTGTAGGGAATGGTGTTTTAAACAATATACTAAAAGTACCTACTGATGGTTGGAGGGTGGGGGTGCTATCCATAGGGTTGGTGTAAAGGATCCGTTTTATAGTATTCTTAAATAACTCGTAAACGGTGGCCCATAGCATAGCAAAAATGTTCTTATACTTATGAAATCTTCATAAAATTTTCTACAAAAGAGATTATGTACCTACACTTTTTCGCTAGGATCAACATTTAAAAAGATATTAATAGTCTAAGATCCGGTCTAAGAAGTATATACCCTCATCTGTTATTTAATAATAATAAAGAATATATTATGCTAGATAATGTATACATTGATACATACATTGTATTGCCTAGCTAAATCACGTGTCCATGATGTTAAAGAATAAAATGAATAATTAATTAATTGATCAACTTCCGTGATTTGTTATATACGAAAATCGAGCATCTGCTGAGAGAGAATATACCCCAAGGAATTGGAAAAATATAGGTTGCCTACTTTCCCCTCTGTGCAACTGTAGAGTTGCCAGGTATAAACAGGTAAGTAAACGTTATAAACGTTATAACCCTCGATAAGTTATTTAATCGAATTACATATCAAATTAAAGTTTACCTATATAAAGATAATAAATATCCAATCCAACCATATTAACTTGCCTTATCAATAAGTTTGTTCAATCCCTAATTGCCTAGATTGAGATGCTAAATTTTCTACGCGAGCGTTGAGTGACAGAAAGCGTTGCGTGCACGATTCAATTTGACAAATAAAGATGTAGCGAGGCAGGTGAGCGTCCGGGACTTTCCATATTCACTGCAATAGATAAGGATGACTTGACTCCAATCTTATGCCACCATCAAAATATTGCACACTCATAGTTGTTTCCCTTTCAAAAACGATACCTTTCGTTCACTTTCATTCCCTTTCTCATAGATGCACCACCTTGACATAGTCACTTCTTAATTTTTTTTATATAAAAATTTTGGTCCCTAGAGCAAACTAACTGTGGTCGAGCTACCCAATGACTGATGGATGCGTTCCGTCAGATGGTACTGGTCTACTCAAAACTCCTATGGCTTTTTCTTCAAAAGGCCATTTCAGACATTAGTCTTACATTGGAACTTAATCCCCATTATCCCCTTATTTAAAACAGTAAATTTTATTTCTTGAACAGTAGTTAGATTTTTTTTTAAATTAATTTTACTTATTGGTTTATACCATGAATGAAATCAAAATATATTAAATACATATTTGCTACTAAGTGCTCTATCTGGGCTTTAAAAATACCATGATTCTCTGAAATTGTTTCGATGTTTCTTGACGTCGTAGTTAGGAAATGCCGGTGCCATCTAATATTATAAAAAATGACTTGTAAAAGTTTCTTTAAATTATTTTATTATTAATTACTTACAGAAATAAATATCATTTAATCATTTGTATTTTGCTATTGATAAATTTATGTAATAATAAAAAAATATTTAAGTCTATCATTATGTGATATTTTATTTGACTTTTATCAGTATTTGATCCGCGCCTACACGATCGGAAAAATCTTTTGAAAGACGTACATTTTGAACGGATTTTTTTTCGGAAATGAGACGTTAGTACGTATGTCTCGTCAGTACGAGTATATACCTACTCGTATAATAGAACGGCCTTTAACCGATACTGATGATTTTGTTTCAAATAATTAAGACGCCATAATTGTATCTCATGCCTTTCTTGTAACACTTGACGGTTGTTACCGATTTTACGCCATTTGTAACCCATTTTTATAAGTAATGAACGTAAAGTGCTTAAACATCCGTCAAAGTTAATTCTTTGTCTCAAAACATACTGAAGTTTTGCCAAAGCGTTTGTGCTCGTTTTTCATAGGTGAAGTGAACTTAACGGAAGTTGACGGCAATTCTTTTTCTTATTTCAAAATTGTTGTTACAGTGCGTTCACTAATCCCTGTTGCTTCGGAGGTACGTTTTGTGATATTAGCCAAAGGACTGAAATCAGAATTTTCAATATTGTTCGTCTTCATGAAATGATATTCTTCTTGGAGAAAATGGAACACTGGCTATAATTGCTCGTCCCTACAAATAAAAAGGAGTAACATAAAATATTATGTTTTGCACAAAAACATTTTATTTCAGCATAATTATTACAGAACATAACCTTACCTCGCTATGAATAACTTTCCACTTTTTACCGGGATTTGACATGCTGACTGTACTTCGTGGCCATCAGCGTAGCGGAAACAATAAGCACAAGTCACATGTACATGTCGAACCACATTCAAAGGCTGACCGCACTCGTGAATTGCAAGAACTCTTTATATTTCTTCTTCTTTCTTTCTTCTTCCGAATGTCATACTATAAAGGGGGAAAGTTAATTATAGGTAATCAATTCTAAACATAATGACTATTATTTGCTTAATCTATTTTTTCATCGTGTATTTCTCATGTATAATGATGATGCTGATTTTTAGTTTAAAGAAGATAATTAGGAATTTTATTTTTAGGATTATACGTATCATCTTCCCTTCCCTCCATATCTCATTAAATATTTATCGTTAGCTTCACCCCCATCTACCAGTACATTTTAGTAGGTACCTATATTATTTATGGCATCTTTAACTACAACTATACCAAAATTCGCTTAAATACACGGATTACCTATTTCCCCTAGTTTTCTTTCCTTGGGTGGGCAGTAGGACTTGCAAAATGGCAATAACAAAATCATTAGGCTTCCTTTTCTTCTAGTCTAGAATTTCATAATTTCCCAAGCTGTGGATCAACATTCATGATCTATACCTACTTACTTATAATAAAATTGTAACTGCCGATGATTGTACATTCCATACAAAAATCTTCAAACTCCTTTCTACAGCAACGGGATCATGTCACTACCTACAAGATGGCAGAAAGTCGTCCAACAAAATGGCACATAAATAAGTACTGTAATTTTTGTAAAACTGAATAAAATGTCTTGAGTTTTCATATAAAATGCGAATAAAGTTTTTCCCCAATCTAAAGGTACAAACCAATAATATCAATGCGAAAGTAACTCTGTTGGTTGGTTGTTAATCACGCTTACACGCCTAAACTGCTGAACCATATTGATGAATTGCTATAGAGATAGATTGGACTTTGGAAAAGGTCATAGGCAGCCTTTTGTCTCAATAATTAATGATAGCAGAACCACGCAGCAGAGTTCTACCACCTCTTCGCACGATTGCGGATTGCTATCTACTTTTAAGTTTAGATCTATCTGACGTAGACTGTATGCTTAGGATAAAACGTTTTTAGTCAGGCCAGTCAATTAAACTTTGACTGGCCTGATTAAAAACATCATTGATGACATCATTACCATTAGTATATTTAAAATTTACTAATGGTAATGATGTCTCTATTTTATTTTATCCTATACCTATCTACTAATTATTTGTTTGAAATCCGGTTCTCATAAATGGATAACGCATTTCGATATTTGAATTGTACAATCAAGCTTGCCATTAGACGGGGGCGAAAAATCAGTCTTGATGACTCTCTTCCCGTGAAAATTTCGTTTTCTCGCAAAGTAACACACAAAGAACAATAACTTGTACAAAATAGATCTAGCTATACGTTTTTATCTACCCTGAACAATGTTCCCCAGGTGTTGTAGGTACTTATTATCAAGCACGTTGACAAGCAATAACACTGGAAGTACATTGCATGACTAATGTAGATACGCCATACCTAATTATTGTAATCACTACTGCTTTAACTTATTATGTGGCTGTAATGAACGTCATGGTGCCAAAATATTATTTGTTCTAGTTATCATGTCGTTCCAGTATTTTTACGAAGGAGGTTAATGTGTTTATGTAATGTTTGTTTACCTTGAGAAACTATTTACGTAATAAAATTGAATAATTATTTTGCAATGAATTAATCACGATGTTCCGCAATAAACAAATTTAATATGTTCTTTTTTTTAAAGTATACTATTTTAATTAATACTACTGCTTTTTATTTCATCTCAGTCCATTTCATAAAACAATCCCGTAGCCGTTACTAACGAGTGCCTGCTGCTTAACTTTTATAAGGATTTGTCGCCGAACGCGGGCCTGCCGTCGAACTGCCGGTAGCAGTAAGTATTGCAGAGCCCTCGGCTGGTCCCGACATACTCTTGGGTTGGCGAAGCTTTGAAGGCAGGCCATAGTTCGACGGCAGGCCCGCGTGCACTGGAGGTCCCAGAGATCTCCAACCTCCAAAAGTTGTGGTCCTGTACTGAAATCGGCTGCCCGGACAGACAATGGCACCAGCAGGCGCCTTCGATTGAGTAGCGAAGCCTCCGTATACCGTATAGACTAGGCAAGTTTGTAATAACATTTTTGTTGTAATATTTTTTTTTATATATGTACATACTAGCGTCCTATCCCGGCTTCGCAACGGTGGACATGATTGAAGTTTTAGTAGGGAGCCCTAATTATTTCTGGAAATAAATATAGCCTATGTTACTCGGTGAAGATGTAACTTTCTAAAGGTGAAAGAATTTTTTAAATCGGTCCAGTAGTTTTTGATGCAAATACGAACAAACAAACAAATATTTCCTCTATGTATATTATTAGTTTAGATGTATAACATTTTTTATATTATAAGTACAAAGTATGTATTATTATTGTTTTGTTTGCTTTAACTACCTGTGCTGCGAGACTTTGCTTTTTGCTAAATTTTGATTTGATTATAGGCGATGTCGCATTATACACTATGATAAAAAAAACGGGCATATAGGTAGGTATCCCAATTACATCACTAAATAAGTAATTAAATAATAATTACATCACGAAGTAAGGGATTATAAGGTGGCCGATCTGGAAAGCGCCTCTCCAGCTTGGCCCAATTTGAATCTCAAAAGCTAGGGCACCTAGCGAAGGTCTGTTTTCTCCCAAATTTATTCGCAACAAAAACAACAAGTCGGGTCTTAGTTTAGAAGATATATTTAAGTACATACGTTGGCAGCGACACTGTCCCTGGATAAGAATAAATGTGACTGACACTGCCATGGCCACCATGAGGGATTAAAATTTTGATAACATAAAAAAATGTCGCCAAATTTCAGAATTAGTCGGTCAATGGTTCAAAAGTTATGTTTAAAGGTGGCCAATCTGGTAAGCGCCTCCCCAGCTTGGCCTCATTTGAATCTCAAAAGCTAGGGCACCTAGCGAAGATTTTCTCCCAAAATTAGTCGCAGTTTTTCGCCAAGTTACAGATTTAGTCAGGTCTTGGTTTAGAAGATATAATACGTTAAATTTTTAAGGTATAGTCCAAGAGCTAGATCGAAATTTACGAAAACTCTAGCTCTTGGACTATACCTTAAAAATTGAACTTAATGCCATTTCAGTTTTCTCGTTTTATACATTTATTAACGGGATATTCTTTGTTACTTGTAAAATTGAAAATGATTATATAAATAGAACCGGATCCGGAATAGTCCCGGATTTTTAAGAAGTTAGAATTTTATATTTAAATTGTAGGTAAAAACTTTGTGTCCGTGTGAATTTAGTTTTAAAAGTTGTGTAGGCCGAAACCTGACATTGTTCTTTAGGCAGAAACTATAGACTGCCACTTGCTACGATTCTTGCATACATACTTCTTTTACTTCTACATTCATACATCTTCTCATAGGAGTACATAAGGCACGGAACCCTAAAAAAGAATCGATGAAAATTTTGTTGCTTGCGGGATTCAAAACATTCTTCAATCAAAATATTGAATGCGTCAGGTTGGCTTGAGATACCTATTTCGGACTTCATGAAATGTTTACCTACTGTACCTAGTTTCTTTCGTTTTTTTTGTTGACCATGCGTTTCATGGCATTACGAGTAGGTCAAAAAAAGGTGGTCATCCTTGCCACTACCATTGTGTAGTGTCGTGAATGCGATTCCCACCAGAGGTAATTTGTGACATTAACAATTTTTTTTGTCTGTGTGTACTTGTTGCCTGTTATTTGTAATGATAAAATGTATCTATAATGTAATTGGTTATTTGTAAATTCGTAAAGTTCTCCGTGAAACGTTGTTTGTTTCCTAGTGATAACCATCATTTTATCAAAAGAAGAAAGACTTCTACTTTGTTAGTTAGCAAAAAAAGTTGATATAAATATATTTTCCACATGTTTTACTTGCCGACTGCGCTCTTTGTTCAATCAGTATCGAAATCAGTCAAGGTGAAATAGTTTTTATCATAGGGATACAAAAACAATAATCAATTCCTAAAATATTTTAATATACGAAGTTTATTTAACAATCCTCCACATATGGTACCCTAATGAATATGAATGTATGTAAAATTATTCTATAAACATCTCGAGGAGAGAGGTAGGTCATACAAGCAAGAAATGCGACGCTAAAAGTTTATCGAAATCGAAAGAACACTCGTACAATTATTCATTAAATAAAGATACAAAACAAACAATTCATTTTGCGAACATGCATAATTAAACTCTTCACTAGTTACATATCAATGAACATTATTCAACATCAATGCACAGACATAAATATACATTTAAAATTGTAAAATAGACATGTAAAAGAAGGGAAATGAGCACAGAATATAACAACGATAAAAAGCTCAGGTTAGATAATCATATGCATAATCCATGTGTAAAAATAAATAATGACATTAACAACGAAATATAACATTAATTTTTTTTTCAGATATACAAAACTGTAAAAATGTAAATAGATTAACAATTTGCATCGTCATTTATATTATAGTATTTTGTCGTAACGTAAAAATAAAAAAGATATTACATTATGTATAATTATTATGTTGCTTAAAACCTGATAATTATTAATAATATTTGCAGAAATACGAAATTTAGGGGCATGTATATGCCACGAGTATCATGTTACGTGAAATGTTAATTGAATGTTTGAGGGCTACTACATCCCACACTTACACACGACAATGCGTAACACAATTTACCGATTAACGTCGTTTTTATTATGTTTGATTATCCCCATATTATTATGATTATAATCCACGATTTCTAAGTAATTCATTTTAAAAGAAATTATTTCATTCGGGAACGAGGTCACAATACACCAAGGAAGGGGAATCAGAAAGACATTTACGTATTAGAAATCGGTTAAATATTATGAACGCGTTCACAGAAATGGGTAGATGACTGTGTATACGATAGTTTGGATGTGTATCGCTGTGCATGTGCCACAGTGGAGCGCGTGCGTGGGCGAGGCGGTGGCGTCCCGCTAGCGGCGTGCGCCAAACTCGACCGCGTCGTCATCGGTGATGTCCCCGTGCCGCCACAAGTTAAGGCGCGAGCTCTTGGCGTGCTCCTGCGCGGCACGGTACTCCGCTACCAACGCGGCTAGCCGATGGTCACGGAGCGATTCCATCAGCACCAAGCCTTCCTTGATCAGGTTCTATATGTAAAACATAGTTTCGTTAAGTTTGCGGGATGTTTGCTGATGGTTCGATAAAAATTAATAAGAAATATATAAGTACCTTTCCAACATCACCATTGGTGTTAGGATCGACAAGGGTCACGCAAGGTGGAGAACCGCGCGTCTCAACATTTAGGAGCAGTTTTCTATTGAGCGTGTCAGCGGAGAAAGCCGCGACGGCCTCGGACCTGTCATCGGGGTCCGAGGGAAACTTGACGCAACACAGTGTGTACTCGCTGGCGTATGCCGGCTCTGTCTCCGTGCCGGCGGGTAGCAATGCTAGTCTTGTAACGTTGACAACCTGTTACACATATTATATACTTATTTACTATCCTGATCAATAATGAGTTTGATGACTGCACTGTCCGTTGTCGTTTGTCTTAAGAACACACATGAGAATAGTTAGCAGTAATCAAAGTCAGAAAAGCGTTAAAACCAGTTTATCTGTAACGAATATATCAGATATCCGAAGTAAACCACCATATAGAAGGGAAGATGCCAGGGTAGATGAGACATGCTCATACACCAAGTCTTAAAATAAAAACCAATACACTAGTTTACAAAATTTAATATTTTGTTTGCAGGGGTGAGCTACATAGATTTGTGTAAATTTTTTGATACCAAATCTAAATCCAGCAACAGAATTGCTTTAGGACGTCCGAATTTGGATATATACCAATCCCAGAGTGCTAAAATCACGGTTATTGGCGATATTAGAAGTTATTTTTTTAATTTGTTGACCTCGAGACCATCATCATCATCATCAGCATATAGCATTCCATTTCTGGACGTAGGCCACCCCATGTGCGCCATATATTACTTAAAATATAGACGAAAACCGTGATTACAGTATTGAGACTACTCAATACTGCAATCACGGTTTTCGTCTCGCGGTGAAGTTTACTCACCTCACGGTTTCCATAATCAATGTAGAAAATATGTGCCATTTTATCTTCTGAAATTTTCTCAACTTTAGCCCTGTACCACTGGTCGTCCATAGTAAAGCGAGCTGCACAGATTTGGCCTCTTCGAGGGATGTAAGATCCAGGCAGGGGCGCATTGTTCTTGAACTCTTGATGAATTTTTTCCATCAAAGTTTCGAGTTTAGTACCCAAATCGACATTCTGTGCGTAGAAGTTGCCCTCGGGTGTCACTTCGGTGATGACGACTTTCTCGTATTTCACAGTACGATCTTGTACTGGCGCATTCCTTTCTTTTTCAGTTTCTTTCTCAACTTCCACGTAATCTTTCCATAATCCCAAACGTTTCTTGATTGCATTTTCTTCGGCGGTCTTAATCTGCCTGGCAAACTCCGAAGTTTCGGCAGTGTGGTGCATCGAGGCGAGTCCATGCTCAACCAACGCTACTGATAAGTTTTCGTTATCGTTCCATAACCAACCAATGAAGTTGCCAGCCTTGTCCATCTCTTCAATAGTCACAACAACATCGCGTTGCAGACACCTTTCCTTTGTGAACTGCAGGGCTTCTTCGCCGAAAGGCTCCGCGTTTTGCATGCCACCGCCTCCAACGGCTGGGCGCGACCCCCTTGGGCAGTTGATGCCAGCGAGAAGGAACGTAACCAATACAGATTCTTTCGGAATGTATATCCTCATTCGAGATCCACTGGCGACAAATTCAACGGTAGCTTCAGTCTTTTGGGCTCTCTTCAGGAATGGGAAGAACTTCTTGGCTTTAGCCGAGTCTCCACTGGTATCTTGGATACGATGAGTGGGTATGTCTTTTTTGGCGTGAACGCCTATGCCAGCTTTTTGCGCCTTTAGTTCAGCTTCCAAAAGCTTATCATAGTGGGAGCTCCTCTGATCGTTATCATTTCTGTATCTTACTACAGTCGCATAACCCTTAGAGACCAAAGCTTCCGCCAAATTACTGCGTAATATAATAAGAGCATGTTTAAATTATTAGCATAATATGGTATACGGTAGAACTAGATTCTATAAAAACGCAGATGTTGTTTCATACTTACATTCCTCCAGAAATAACGGTGCAGCAGCTTTTTTCAGGGAAATTATCTTTAGCAGGCTGAATGTAATCAACAGTCACATTAACTTTCTTCCCAATCAATTTTTTTCTCAGAAATTCTCGTGCTTCATACATCCAAGGAATATCATAGAGAGGTTTGAATCCCTTTGGTCTTGGCGAATTTTTGCCTTCCTCGTCTGGGCTATTCCTATGAATAAGAATTGTTTGATTAAGAAGTAGCTCAATAAATTTTTAACAATAGTTAAGATGTAAACAACCAACTTACTTTTCACGTGGTGGTCTAATGCTAGCCAAGAATATTTTTTTCTGGGTGTTGTTGGGCATCTTAACGACGAGTGCGTCTCCGTTGACTACTTCCATGACGGTAGCGGTGAATTCCTTGTCCTTGGCGGCTATGACAGGTGCATTGCTTGTGTAGTTGGTCCAGATACGGAGCCTGGCGTCTTTTGCGGATTTCTCAGCCGCCCTCAATGCACCAGCGCCTATAAACATTTATTTTGTCAGAAACTAAAAACCTGATACAACCCTTTGAATGTACTACACACTGATTGAAAGATTGTTGAATGTTTTGAATTCATTCACTTTAAAGTATTGAAAGACGAAATATATAATATCGTCATTTGTTACGTGGTTGAATAGACTGTTTGTAAATATCAATTGCATTTCTATATAACTGTTACACTTATATATTTAGATGTATGTTTGCCATGTAATAAATAAATTATATATTTATCATACAACAATACTAACCAGATTTCATGACAGCCAGTGACCAGTCAACACATCTGGCAAAGCCCTGTCTCAACAGAGCTTCAGCAATGTTTCCTTGTGGGTGTAGGATAGTTCCCACAAAGTTGTTGTTATTGACCGATTCCAAAATAACTTCAACATCTTTTTGCAGCAGCTTGGATTCAAGAAAAAAGCGTGCTTCCTCAGCGTACGGCTCAGATTCACCATCTTGTCGTACCGCAGGGCACTAGGAGACATAAATTTTCTATTAAGATAATGTGAAAACTACCTGATTGTCATCAAACAAATATTTAGTCTCATTAGCCTATTCGTTCTGATCGTGAGTGCTACGCTCCTGGGTTTGATTCCCTAGTCGAGCAAAGTGTTATTAGATGTTTCTATGAAATTCTCAGTAGGGGCTCGGAATTTGTCCTCAGTTAATAGCAATAGGCTCGTACCCTATGACATGGGACGTAAATATACCGGCGAATTGTGGGTGTACATTAGTTCGCCTCTGCCTAACCCGTACAAAACAACTTCGTTTATAAGCAGGTAGTTTACTAATAAATACAGATTTAACAACAAGGTAAGCTTCTATTTATGTAATTTTTAGCCTGTTGACCATTAATGATTAACAATTAAACTGACGCAAATAACTGTGTTAATAACCAAACAAATGCGGAAACCACCGCTCTAATAATGATAAGGGTGGTTCGTGTTCTGAAATACGCAATATCGTAGAAGCTTAACGAGACAACGGCAAAGTAGCAAATTAAATATTTTTGAATATGTTTAGAAGATAAAACAAGTTTAAAAAAACAATTACAGGGATACATCATTTCTTGTAGATTTTATTTGATACTAAATCTAAATCCAGCAACAGAATTAAGAATTGCTAGGACATCAGAATTTGGAGATATATACCTATGTATAATATCCTTGCAATTTTTAATCGTGATTTTAGCACTTGTAACAATTTTAAAGTGAAAATCACGGTTTTGGCGATACAATCTAACCTCGCCATTCGGAATATGAATGTTGAAAAAATTGACGACAAAAATTTTCGGCAATGGAAATTTCAGATGAAATGTGCACTCCAGGCAAAAGGTCTAGATATTAAGATTCCAAAATCTGAGGTCGACATTGAACAATGGATTAAGAATGACAGAATGGCTATGTTCATCCTCACCTCATCTATTGACCTAAAACAGATCAATCTTATTGACTGTGAGTCAGCACAAGAAATTATGAGCAAGCTTGGATCTATTTACGAACAGCACTCTGTTCGTAAATAGAGATGAATAACTTGAGAATTCATGAAAGATTTTATCAATATAAAATGACTCCAAATGATACAATAGCTCAGCATATATCGAATGTAGAAAATCTAGCAAAACAGCTAAGAGGATGTGGTGAGACTATCAGGGATACAGCTATTATAAAAAAGGGCTCAAGTGCTTCATATATAACAAAGACGATTTATTTCGGTATCAAGTTTGTAAGAGAAATTCGGTCCGCCGGACTCTTAAGATTTATCCATCCAATAAAACAGATTTTGTATGCGAGGCTTGTTGCTGTGCAAGCAAACCCGTTTACAATTTAAGAAGTCAATGAGAAAGAATCTGCATCCAGGTGAGCTGATATATAGTGATGTCTGTGAACCCGTAAATGTAGCTTAAGTGAGAGGTATGAAATACTTTACCTTATTTTATTTAGATGCAGCTACAAATTACCGTTATGTTTATTTTATGAAGAATAAATCAGTTGTTTTTGAGTATTTCAAAAGGAACAATGAATTTGAAATGAAAAATTATATGCAGTAAGTACTTGCAAAACATCATGATTTTACATACTGATAATGGTAGAGAGTATGTTAATAAACATTTCAAGGATTATTTAGACAAAAATGGCATAGAACATTAATGTACTGCTCCATAAACGCCGGAGAAGAATGGTAAGGCTGAGAGAGAGCTACACACTATAATAATTGAAACTGCCAGGTCGATGTTATATGCAAAGATTACATTTCTGTATCTATGGGCAGAGGCAGTTAATTGTGATCCAACATATTATGAATCATCTCAAGAAATTTCAGGATCACATCAACTTGAGACCTAGAAGAAATATAAACTATGCAGTGAATTTAATAGAATTATCAGTTCCTTCCACATACAAAGAGGCAGTCAATAGACCCCTTAAAAATTAATGGATTGTGGCTATAAAAGAAGAATCAGATGCACATAAAGATAACCACACTTGGACAGTAATTAATATTGATAATCAGAGTTCAATACAGCTGATACGGAATTCTGTTTATCATAAACGTACGAAACATATAGATGTAAAATATAATTTTATCAGAGAGATGGTGGAAAATGGTTTAATAAATATACATATGTTGAAAGTAGTAAACAGTTAGCAGACATTCTAACGAAACCATTCCCCACACAAAAAGTCATAGGTCTTAAAGAACAAATTTTGAATTATAATTAAGTAAAAGTTTCTTTTAGTCTAAGAATAAAATTTTAACGGGCTGTATGTTGTCAATTCCAAAGGAGTTTGAAGATTTTTGTATGGATCGTGGACTCAAGGGCGCCATTTTGAAAAAAAAAACGGTGGTTAGTGGCCACTCATATAAACTTCAAAAATCAATTGCAGACATCAATACCAACAAGTAAATCTTGTAAAGAGTCAAGTTTCCAAGATATAAGCAATCAAAGTTTTAAAGGTTTATCGATACCGGAAGTATCGATAAACCTCAGGAACATTTTAGAAAAATGAATTATGTACATCGTTGTATTCGGAATGTTACGCTGTATTGACTGATATGCTTGAAATTACTCTATAGTTAAAAAACTGTCCACATGGTACATATTTTTGAACTGTCTAGGATGATTTTTGGCAAATTATATTATTTAACCAACTTTAATATTTTTCCCTCTAAAAATAATAAAGTAAGTCGTTTTCCTAAATAATTTAGACCTCAAAGAAGAAAAGAAAGAAGCTCACGAAACTATGTATAAATTATCATTTCCTTGGATACCCTAAATATGCATATATAGGTAGTATACAGTATCCTTGAGATTCTCCAGTGGCACTAACTTTTTTTGTAAGTGTGGTACAGTGGAAGATGTAGCGAATATGTCATGCCCAGCGTGCCCCTATACTTGCACACGTCGTGACCTAATGGCCGCTACAGAAAATGCCATGTGCATAGCGGAATACTGGGCCAATCTAGAAGGTTTTTCAATTATTTCTTTTCTTTTGCTCTTATCTTTCCTTTTGCTATCGATTCGATAAGACGAAGTGTCTCCTATTGTTATAAGCTGTAGAGCGCTGTGATTAAGTCAGATTCCTTTGTTTTTGTGAACTTGCAAGACTTTGAAAATAATATTTGAAGTCAATTAAAAAATACTTAACAGTACAACTTTGATAGAGTTTATCTTGGAAACGTGATGCTTTAAAAAAATATATTATCTGACGTTTTTTGTTTATATGAATGTTAGCTATCGAAATATATAGGTCATATTAGAGGCCGCATTATTTATTTATTTATTGGTATACCAACTAAATACACACAATAGTATGACACATTACAATTTGCAGTTGTGATCTCAAGCGTAGTTAATTTTCTTTTAAATGGCGGACGCCACACAAGGCGAAAATCTTCAAACCCCTTTGTAATATCTTTTTCGCTTGGTAGCAGTTATGAGAATTTTGTCTTCTGTTTTTCTATTGTCAATATGTCAATATACAAGGAATAAATATATTAATTTATTATAGAAATCTATTCTATATTATCTAAATAGGTTTATTTTAGGAGACAACCTATAATTCATCTTTCAAATCCATTTTTGTTTGCTTCACTACGAGCTTTTCTCAAGATTTCAACTACACACAATGTAGTAGTTAGTACGGATTGCAAAAAAAATAATATTAAAATTAAGTTATTTTTTTAGTAAAGGAAAAAATTCAATCGTGGGCAGGATTCGAACCTGCGTCTTCTGGTTTGATATACCAGACGCTCTGACCTCTAAGCAACCGCGAACCCTACCCGCATGATTGAAATTTTGCCTTCACATTCTGAATTTACGTCATAAGGTGACGTTAACGGTGATTGGTATATCAAACCAGAAGACGCAGGTTCGAATCCTGCCCGCGATTGAATTTTTTCCTTTACTAAAAAAATAACGTAATAATCTTAGCATGGAAAATGCAAAAATATCACAAAAAGATATTAAAATTAGTTTAGCTCCAATACCTGACGTCCTAGAGAAATTGACAACATTTCATTTTTTTAACACCCATCTAATCTAAACTAATATTATAAAGAGGATGGATTTGTTTGTTTGTTCGTATTTAGCTCAAAACTACTTAACCGATTTTAAAAATTCTTTCACCGTTGGAAAGCTAAATCTTTACCGAGGCTATATTTATTTCCAGAAATAGGATCCCTACTAAAACTTGAATAATGTAACCCATTTATATATATATAAATGTGTTTGTTAGACTGGAAATTTAATAAAGAGTATTTGTGCCCTCAGCTCTATATAGTTTAAACAAACAAGTCTTTTTGTATATTTAACAACAAGAGATACCTATAGTAATTGTCACTTTATTATAATCTAAACTTAATATTATAAAGAGGAAAGATACGTTTGTTTGTTACGATTAACGAATAAACACAAAAAAAAACTGGACAGATTTCAAAAATTCTTTCACCATTAGAATGCTACCTTATCCCTGAATAAGATAGGCTATATTTATTAGGTACTAGAAAAAATTAGGTATCCCTACTAAAACTGCAATTATTTCCACCCGTGCGAAACCGCGACGGGCCGCTAGTATATTTTAATTTTATTTGAAACTAGGATACCTCTAAAATAGGATACCTTATTTTTTATTTTCCCGATATTCAATTTGATTTTTATTTTATTTTTCTCCATAATGAAAAAATAAATAAAAATATTTTGGAACTCGGGATAGGAAAACAAAGAAACAGTATTTTTGTTTTTGTGGCTTAATGATTTTGAAATGTTGTCAATTCTTTTGCCAGATGTAGATTTAGCGTCAAAAAATTTGCATTTGCATTTTTTTTGTAGTGTAATGATCAAACTATATTTTTCTTGATATTAATGAATACTTACTCTGATTCCTGACAGCATCAGTGTAATTTGGTAGAAATCAGGCAGCAAACAAAGTCTGACTGTGGAGCCATCACGTACATATTCAATAATAGCCTTGATTGGCAGATTGTTGAATTTGTTGACAAACGTCTTCGGGCTTTCAATGGTCCATTTAATGTCTCGAACATGATTCTGTACAATGAAACAAAAGTTTTGTAACTTCTTAGCATTGGGAAAACTTCTAATTATGTCGTTTAAAATAATTTTGGTGTTAAGAATTGTGCCAATCATATCATTTTTCTAGTAGCTCATAGTAACTATGATTTGATACATTATTACAATTATATACTCCTTAGGTTTATCATTTAACATCATGATCATCATTAAACCATTTATTGTCTCACTGTCACTGCTGGGCATGGATTGGTCTCCTTTCAGAGAAGGGTTAGGCTATAATAGTCGCTGGCTTAATGAGGGTAGATTTCACATGCCGCCGTCGAGAGTATCTATCAGCCATTTAGGATTCTCCACAATGTTTTTCTTCACCATTTAAGTGAGTGATAATTTCGAGAAGTCAGAGGTATATAGGTATTCGAAGTTGAGACCTATGACTTGGCAGTGCAATGGTTAATTCAATAAGCTATTTTTAACACTATACATTCGCCTAATTTACCAAAAGGTATCAACATAACATTATCTATGTTGTCTCTTGTATTCTTTTTTTTTTATTCGTAATAGGCTTACGCTTGATCGCCAGTTGCCTGATGTTAAGCGATACTGCGATCTACGATGGAGCGCGCTTGCCTAGAAGAAACCGATTCACTCGTGATTTAAAGACACCCAGATTATATCCATCAGGGAAGACCCGTAGAATATTTACATAATATATAACATCAAGCACAGATAAGTTGATGTATTCCAATCTAGTACCAAAAACGAATACCACTGGTATTTGTTTCAACTCATATTTAATCATATTTATTTTCTATCCCGAATGGATACCACTCTTTAAATAATTAAATTTAATGTAATGACTACCAAAAACTTGAATTGGGACAGTCAACACAGTCAAACATAATCAATTTATTTTTATATACAGTCGTGGTCAACTAATTAGGGACAATCTCTAGTTAAGCCAAATTGTGAATTATTTTTTTATTTTCCAACGTGTCTTAACAATATTCCATATCTTTTACATGTAAGTGTAATTAGTCATTTATGTGCGCGATTATACAATAACAACTTCTTAAACATTAAACCTCTTTACAGTATAGCTGATAGATTTATCATAGTGCTATTTGTTCAAAGAATGCTGGCTGGCCATTTAATTAGGGACACTGAGGTATTGCGTGCTAATTTCAAAATTGGAATTTTAATACTTTTTTGTTTCTTTTCTTATTGTTTCGTGGTCGTTTTGGCGGCAATCCAGATGTTTTATGTTAAGTTTTGAGAATTATTTTGAAGAAAAATGGGAAAAAATAAAAGTTGCGATCCAACACTACGAAAAATTATCATGAAGTTTGTCGAGCGTGGTTGGTCATACCGAAGGATAGCACAACATTTAAATTGTTCAAAAACTATGGTATGCAATGCAGTGCAACATTTCAAGCGCTATAACACAGCTTTAAATGTGTCCAGAACAAAAAGATCGAGAAATACGACTCCGCAAGAAGATAGAATGATAACCAGGTTAGCTAAGAAAGATCCGTTTCTAGGCTCTATTTTAATTAAACACGAAGTGTTTGGGGCAAACGAAAGAGGTGTATCTGCGAGGACCGTTCGACGACGTTTGGTAGAAGCAGGGTTGTTCGGAAGAGTGGCTCGCAAAGTACCGTTGTTGAAGAAAGAACATAAAAATGCTCGTTTGGCGTTTGCACGTAAATATGGACATTGGACCTACGCCCAATGGCAACATGTACTTTTCTCTGACGAGACCAAGGTTAATTTGATTTCTTCAGATGGAAGGCAATATGTACGGCGTCCTGTAAAACCGGAAATGAATCCAAGATTCACAAAAAAACAGGTGAAACATGGCGGTGGAAACATTAAAATGTGGGGTTCATTTTCTGGACGTGGAGTGGGACCTGTGAGGAAAGTTCAGGGTAACTTAGACCAACATCAATACAAGGCAATATTGGAAGAAACTATGATTCCCTATGCTGAGGAGCATCTCCCTATTATATGGACGTTTCAGCAGGATAACGACCCGAAACATACCGCCCATTCAGTCAAGTCGTTTCTTACCAGTCAGTCTGTATCAGTGCTAGATTGGCCAGCAAATAGCCCGGACCTCAACCCAATTGAGCACCTTTGGCACGAAATCAAGAAAAAAGTTGCCACTTATCGTAATACAAATTAGGATGAAGCTTTTTGTGAGGCATGGGCAAACATTCCTGTCGAAACATGTCAGAAACTGATAATGTCTATGCCACATCGGTGTCAAGCGGTAATTACTAACAAAGGTTTTGCTACTGGGTACTGATTTTACACGTAATAAAATGGAGCTGATATTATAACACTGCAGATTATAAGTTTTGTTTAACTGTATTTTTCATTATACTTTACTGTCCTTAATTAAATGTCCACTACACAATTGTACCTTAATATTTAATACATGTTTAATCTTTGATATTAAATACTTTTTCTATTTATTTAATCTTTTATTTACAGCCATTTATAGCATAATAATCGGACCACATTATGCAAATAATAGGTGCTGAGAAATCAATAGGGTTTTATATTTATATGTACATAACCGGTTATAGCCCTTCACTATCTTGAATGTCCCTAATTAGTTGACCACGACTGTATATATTCCAAATTCACTTTATCCCAATTTTTTTACCTGCAAGAAAGCAAACTCAAAGCAAAAAATTTTGGAACAATAGAGCAAACTCACCCTGAGTTTGCTCTATTATTCCATAATTCGAATCAAACAATCAGAATCAATTGTAATCACAATGGATACTGATTGATTTTGGCATGACTAAAATTCTGAATTCATTGCTATGTAGATGATGAATGATTGATTTACTGATACAAAAAGTTGATTTTCTAATGTTTTACAATTGTTAGATTAAAATTGATTTGTTTTCGTGAAAAATGTACCTGACAGTTATTATTAGTTAGGTAGACGTAAGTAATTACGCACCTATCTTATAATCATTATATTAGGTAAATTTTAGAAATACAAAATTGCAGAGCCTTTAGGATAATTTATCAAAACTTACTTGGGCATCTGGTCCCCAAATGCCTTTGTTCTGTGATTTGGCCATGTCTTCAATCTCAACAAGCTTTTTGAGCTGAGGAATGTTTCTGCCCCCATCTCTGACTTTTGCCAAACCTTCAGCAAGTAGAGCCTCGGTCAAGTTTTCATCTTTAGTCGGATCTTTGCCAGCCCACACACTACCATACTCTCTGGTAGCTGAATTTGGTGGTTTTTCAGCAGTGAAGATCACCTCTCTCCCTACTAACTTCCGGAGGAACTCGCGAGCCTCCCACGCATAGGGCTCATCCTTTGTTTCCGTGTCACTGTTAAGATGAAAATTATTATTACAGCTTTATTGTGACACATTATTTCCATAAATATTTCGCTTTGCATGTCATATCATAAAATTTATAAAAAAATATCAAATCATCTGCATACAATACCAACAATCAACAATAGCAAATGCATATACCCTAATACATCCTATTACTTGGTGGGTTTCCTTTAAGGCATAAAAATTTAAATAGGACGTTAAAATAAGCAGATTTACATCTAAACTAATATTATAAAGAGGAAACATTTGTTTGTTCGTATTTGACTAAAAATTATTGATATAAAAATAAAAACTAAGGACACAAGTTCTCAAAATTTCTGTTCTGTTTACTAGATGTTGCCGGCGGTTTCACTCGCGACCCAAAAGCATTTACTTACCTACTATAATAATTCGGTTTATAGGCGACGTATCAAGATGAAAAATACAGGTACCAGATTTTAAGTTATGCCTCCAGCAATACAACTGTAAACACTACTTCCAATTTCGTACAGTACCTAATTTTAGCGTGATGCGCTTACAAAACAAACAGACAAACTAACAACAATTTTGAAGATAATTCTTGGCTTCTCTTTCTTTTTTAAAGACCCCTTAGAATCTATGTACAGACATCGCAACTTGTTACAATTTTTTCATAACATTATACAGAGAGCACATTAACATGAACATATTTTTTTATATAAGAATTGCAAAACTAAGCAGCCATAGGTACACAAATGAAACATATTAAACTCTATAAAAGTACTTCCATTAGTTTCATTAATAACTCTTCGCTATTGACACAACCTGTAGTATGTAGGAAGTCGCATGCGCGATTTAGAGAAAAATCTAGGAATTCAATTCCAGAGAGCACCCACCACTCTCCAACTCTATTTAACCCCAGGTACATCTGTCACTCAGATGCCTATTTGTACAAGTAATCAATAATCTGCATACCCAAGTAGGTCATTGCAAACACAACTTGACAAAATTGACCAGAACTCACTCCAGACTCCACTCCACACTTGCTCAGTGTTTGAGGACTTGATGTGATCTACTGAGCCCGAGTTATACAATGTGTTAAGAAAAACCTGTCAAACCCTTTAGGTATCAAGATCTGGTTTTTTAAATTCATTTTCAATTTAAAAGAAAAAAATTATATAAAATATGGAAAATTCCAAAAAATTGCTGACTTTTTGGCAATTTGGGCATGGTGACCTTGAGTTTTAAACTTCAATTTTAAGTTTACTTAAATGAATATTTAACACATGAAATAAGAAACATTCATTAGAATTTTCATGTTGGGATTGGGATCCCTATCACATCACCACATGAAACATCACTGAACAGGGTTCTTTTGTATAAACAAATGTGGCAAAAATCATTGCTACAACAAAAAGACTATCTCTTGATGTAAAATATCTATATACCTATTAATGATTTATAATATATTTAAGTATATAAAATTTCTATTGGTCTATTATTTATTGATAATGTAAGTGCAATTTATTTGAATATAATAATAACTCTTACACAGATTACAAGAGATGTATCTGTTGTAATGTATTTTATAATATTTATCTTATTTAAATGTATCTATTTTACTGTAGTAAAACAGATACATTTAAATTATCATTTAGAGTTATTATTATATTCATCAATATATTATATTTGATTAAAAAATAATTAAAATCTAAAGAACTTAACTTAATGCATAATTTCAATTTTAATTATCAAGAACCATAAATGAACAGGGCATATTTATTAAAGTGCTTTAGGCATATTTATTAAAAACTTTTTTTGGCTTACTATGTCAGGTAAAGCTAATAATGTAAGAAGGATTATTTGTTGAAAATTAAGTTATAAAAATGTATGTGTGTTTCTCTATGTAGTGTTAAAACCAGTGATTGTTTTAACTAAAGGGTTGTGACACCCAAGAAATATATTTTAAGTATAAAATCAGTGTTAATTTTTTCAAGAATAATGTATTTTCAATATACTTTCTTTCATCACCATTATTTTGACATAATATAAATAAATAGTGTTCAACCATACTAACAGATACAAATACAAATCGTTTATTACACATGTTATGGTGAGCCTCAAACTAAGAATAGCTTGTATCTTGGGGTTGAGTTAAGTTGTTACTGTAAGGGATACATTGAAGTTGAGACTGTGTGGTGAATATTGTGTGTTGTGTGTGTGAGTTATGTGTTTTGTGTATGTGTGTGTAAGTGGGTTTTTTATAGGTCCTATATCAAGGCTTTGGTAGCATCGTATGATAGATTAAGATGAAAAGTAGTACGTTTTTTTTGGTTGTTATGACTGAGCATTCCCTAACGTTACAGATTCTAGTGACTTTGTTGTATGTGTTGGGGTGAGAGAAAGCAGTGCTATGTTTTGCTAATTCAGATCTAGCGTTCGGAACCGGTATTCTAAAGATGCGTTTTTTTGTTATTTCAGAATAGTCAGAGCGTCTTTTGAGTGTGACATGAATATCCAGCACTGCTTTGAGTATAAAAAGCTGTCTTACCCTAAGTACTAGGAATTCTTGATAAATTAAATCTATGGGGAACCTAAACGGCTTTTTAAGAGCTACCTTAATTAATTAATATAATTGATATGTATTCGCAATTGCATTCACTAAGTTGAGAAACAAAATGATGTCCCAAATTACTCAAGACTTCAAGAGTCAAACAAGTCAAAAGGGAAAGTATTCATTTACTTTTCCTTTCAAGTACTAATGTAATTGTACCAATCATTATTGCCATTACTGGAAAGACTGAGTTAGAACATTACAAATTGAAATAATCTTAGAAAATGGGCATCAGGTAAATATTAATATAGACACCCAGATTAATGTTCAACAGAAGTGTCACATTTGATACAGCCCATTTTCACAGCAGTACCAAATTACCTTTAGAAATGAAATATCTACTAACTTCATGAATAACAAGCTGTTACAATAATTATATCAATGTAATGTCACAGAGCCACAGTAATGTTTATTGTGGTATTAAAATCAATATTGGATATTAAACACTCACTTGTTAGCAGTCCTCTGGCGCGCTAATTTAGGCGCCGTAATGCCAGAGAGCGCGATTACTTTCTCTGGAGGCGGCCCACCTTGGGGCTGTCGCCTTATCACAATCGTATCTCCCGATAGTACCTGTAACAAAAATGCATCCCATTTTATGCGAACGTTGTCACATCCAGCTATATCTATATATGGGTAGCAAACTACGTCTAATTTACCACACCTGCCAGCTGGCACAAAAATATATCTAACGCTACAAATTATCATGGAATAAACCATAAAAGGAATAATAGGATCCATTACGGTATATCTCAGCACGATGTGGTGCCAACGGGGCACACACGAGGCATCTTGGCTTTCTGTTAGACAATAAAAAAACATAAAATTGTTGTATTACCTGCTTCACTATTCCAATTTTATAAGCAGGTGTTGGTGCTGGAGCACTCATTTTTGATGTATTTCTTCTGTTAATATCCAGCAAACGAATATGACGAATGTTAAAAAATTACTGATCGGTGAACAACTAACAAGATTGGCGAAACGTGGCCACAGCTAGTCACTAGTGTTTCCACATTTGAGAAGCGTAAATTTTATTGACAGATTTGTTGATACTTTCTCCATAGAATGCTTGACTGATATTCTCAACTACATTAGGCACATTAAATTGTAACAGTCCCAAAAATCGACTAAAAATATAACTGTTGGTGGAACACAACCTTTGTGGCGCGGGAAATTTGAAAATTAAGTGTTGTCAGTATGTCACCATTCGACGTTTTTTCGCAGTGTTCATTAGGTACATGGTACATGTAATTTAGGAGACTATTTTGGAATCTGTATTTCAAAATTTATAGACTGGAGCATTGGTGTATAGGTAAATAATTATGGCTTATGTTTAACTAATCACCAGATTTAATCACTTTATATTGCCAAAAATAGTAAATGATCACCAAAATAAGTTCTATGATCACCAAAATAAGTTCTAACCTAACCTAAACCAAATTTGGTGACCATTTATCTATTTTGGTAAGCATTTTGGTGTTCAATTTACTAAATTTGGTTGCCATGATATTTATATCCAATAATTATTCTACCATAATTAGAACTATTAATATTTGGATCATTCAAGTTAGAGCTGCTGACATCTATTTTAACTTTGCGTTGTTTTCTTCTGTGGCCTTGGCCTTTTTTATGATTTTAATATTTGTTAAATTTCTAAACCCCCTTTCTCCCCTGAACATCTAAAGTAATTTTATTAACAACCGAGTAAATAAAAAAAAAGATTAACGTCGTCTACATAAACGTAAAATTTTATTTTATAAATAAATATTTTATTTTCACCTACTTAAAATTTCTCATAAGTATTTAATTTCTTTATTTGCAATAAAAAACACGGATCTCGCAATGACTAAAAAAAAATATTATTTAATTTACGTACTAGTTTATATAATAACTTTTAAGAAGAACAGTTTCGGAAGTCCGTGGCGAAATCAAAAGATCCGATCAAATCAAAGCACAACATATTTAGTAGCGAGTAAAATTTTACATATACCTAGACGTCGTTATCATTTTATCATTTACTCTATCATTATGTGTTATTTAGCTCTTGACCAAATTTTTATGGGGCCACCTCTGAAGTATGACCTACCGATCAAAAGAACAATCATTAAAAATAATCGGTTCTTAATTGACGGAATAATTCCGTAACTAACATACAAAAAAACATACAGTCGAATTGAGGACCTCCTCCATTTTGAATTCGTTTGGGAACCTCCTCCTTTTTGAAGTCGGTTGAAAATTTTAAGTACACGCTCTCTTCTGAGCCACGTAGTCCGTATGGCCACAAACGGTTCATATATTTACCTAATAAATTATGTTATATTTTTGATAACGTTTGCATGTCTCCGACTCTCCGCATGTGCAGCAGCAGCGCTAGCACAGCATGCTAAGCTAGAAAGATATGATGTTTAAGAGTTATCTAACGTTGCGACTCACAAAATAGGCCTATCCATTTTTACAAGTTTTTGTTTGGATGTCATCATAATGCCTTGAAAATCAAGGCATTATGATGACATCCCTTAGGTCACGTTCCAAACCGTTCAGTTCTAATTACTTTAACCTAATTTCTTTGTAAAGCTTGTTTCATATCATATTTGGGTGAGATATTTATTGATTTTAAAATAGTAGGACTAAAGTTGGAGTAGAAAAGTTATATACTTATTCTGATAACTATTAATTCAAGCTGATATCAGCATAAGAAAATGCCTCCTTCAACGCCGTATAGTGTGATAACACTGATAACAGGTTAGATAACATATTTAATTAAAATAAGAAGTGATAGTAATAATTAAAATGAGTTCTAACCATAGTAGAATTTTGTTTTGTGTTTTGACTTTTCAAAAGTACCTACCTATTTTAGTAGTGTAATTGCAATAAAACAAACTTAACTTTGACAAAATTATAGAATGCAGCAAAGAAGCTAGATTTTTAAAACATCCTATGTATAGTGAAAATTTAGAAATTTAATCAAATAAGAATGCTGGTTAATTTGTAAATTAAAAACATAAACTTGTACAAAATTGGTTGAGTGAACTTAATAAATCGGTTTCATACCGGAGGAAAACAAGAAAACTATTTTATTTTAAGAACTGACGAAATTCTGACTCTGACACATCTCTGATCTGACTGAGACTCACTCTTTAGTCTTTTGTTTTGGCAGTTCCCATCTGAGGTTCCCAATTCCCACAGTTTCAAAAATATAGATATTTTTGGAGTAATTCATATCAAATTAGTTTTTTTTACGCAACTCTAGTATTTAGTAATAATTTAAATGATTATAAAATAAATAGTTACTAGTTGACCTTCTTTTTAGTCCTCACATGTACCTAAAAAAAAGACTATTTAAAGAAATACCTATCGATATTTTTCTCTAAATAGATGAAATTTGAAATTAATATTATTGCTTTGAGTTTGATGCCTTTAAAATATAGTAGTTTCGCCTACTATATATTTGTTACGATTTTTAACGATATTAGGTTTTATTTTCATTGAACATTTACACCATTGAGTTTTGACAGATTTGCACACAGTAGTTCGTAGTCTCTGTAATCGGGATGATTATTGACAAATAGTTTAATACTCTATTTGATTATTGAGTTACACCTCAGAGGAATTAAAGAGACTACGAAGTACTGTGTAGCCATATTACGATTTTATATTTTCTTCAGTTTGTTGTAAAAAATTGGAATTAGGGTATTTTTAAAACAAAAATTTACAACAAAGAAGTAAAAACCTTGATAAATTTTGAACAAAATACAATGCAGTATATATTATATGATATTTATATATTATATTTATAATATATATTTTTTTAAAAAAAACGTTGTCCCACACTAGGATTTTCTCCTGTATCGTGGGTGCGTTTACAAACACAAATACTCACAAACACAAACACCCAGACCCGGAACAACTACCTGCAGATCATACAAATATTTGCTCCATGTGGGGATCGAACCCACAACACGTTGCGCAGAAGCCGATTGGTCAGCCGCTACGCCAAACGTGTCGTCAAAATTATAAATTAAAAATTTAATTATAAATTATATTAGCATAATATTTTCGCGAGACACTGAGGAGGGCAATCGCATGTGGATTCGACGCTACGGGCGCTAGTGTAGCGTGAGGTCTCCAAAATGTCAAATTATACTGTGGGCTACGCGGGTTTAATAATAATGAAAATAATGCTAAGGATATTTTGCAATATCTAAGATTAATTACGGCAAATATGAGTTAATTGATGTCAGGGTTAGGTGACACTTTTCTCAAAAGAAATTTATGACCTCCTTTCTTTCTGTACAAAACGGGATTAAGTAACTCTGCGGCACGCTCAGAATTTTTACGGTACAGTCATAGGGTATTAAATATGATTTAAATTATGCGTGAGGCGTATTTATCGGAACAGTTAAAAAAACAGGTTTTTAAAAATAGTAACCTGGAACAGATATCTACATAAACCGAATAAACAGTTCCAGCCTGTTTCGCCTGTTCCACAAGGTCCACCCACAGTCCACAACAGAGGATTGCCGTAACTAGTGTGTTTCTGTATCTGCGCTGTGTAACAAGCTTTGCTCTTCTATAAATAATGTATGTTTACTTTGATAGAAAGAGATACAAACAAAAATGACCTGGAATAGTTTGGAACAAGCCCTTTTCTCTTCTGACTTATTGTAATAGAAAGAGATAGCATCTGTTCATACTCATTTTTTTTTCGGTTATTTTGGCTACAATATGTATAATTTAATTTAATTTCAAATAAGCATGTAATCAAGCTGTCAGTCCTAAGCGTGTAAAAGCATGACGGGTGGTTTTAAGCTATTGCAAAGCTTCTATCGCGGGCCTTGAGCGTGGGGACCGAATCCAGAAATTCCGTAACGAAAAAAACCTAACCTAACACGCTTGTCTCTTTAGTTCAGCAACCCGCCTTTAGGTGGCATTGGTTGTATTACATAAGTTGATAAAAAACGCTATGCAATAGCTTTACCGCGGCAGTCCCCGAGTGCCACACGTCTTTTTTTTATTTCAGAAACATGTACTGAATGAAATCTTTCTATGACTGGTCCTGTAGTATGGATGGTACTGTATAAGTATTATTATTATAAATCCGCTCAAATGTAACAGGCTGTTATTTTGAAACATGATTTTGGAACTGTTATTTCTTTGGAACTGGAATAAGTGTAATAGGTTTCTTTGACGACACGATTGGCGTAGTGGTTGAGCGATCGGCTTCCGCTGAGCAAATATTTGTATGATCTACAGGTAGTTGTTCCGGGTCTGGGCGTTAGACCTGACCTGTTACAGACAACCTCTAACTGTGATCATTTCAGAAACTGTGATCTGTATTACTTTGTTTTCACGTACTTAATAACAAATATTGTAAACTATACTTCAGGACCTTACTCGCCAGTAGCACCATCTAGTGGTCTTAAAAACGGCACGCTTATAAATATTTGTGAGTTTGATTAAAATAGCTGTATTATATATACATTCTATAAAAGATAAATTTGTTCAATTAAAAAAACAGTTTATTCCAAGACTAGCTTGACTTTTTGTCACAATATGGTTTTGTCACAAAACGAAAATTTTGTATGTAGTAATATTTTCTAAGACTAACAAACTAAATCTACAAAGTAAATAATTAGCTGGCTATCTCAAATCATAAACATTAGCTAATTAATTAGGTACCAACTTTGTAGATATCAACTTTCAAAACCTACTTAAAAATAAACAGAGGTTCGTTGTTCTCGAACATAATTATAATAAGACAAAACTTTTGCTTATTTTGTCTGTCAACTTTATGAGAATAATCAACAATCTGTCTATCAGTCTATATATGTATTTTTATTCTTACTTATATTTATGAAAATAATCGACTAACTATCCGCTATGCTTGAAAGTCGACTCAAACAAGTATTTCTTAGCACCGCCACACCACATTGCACACGTGATAGGAGTACGTGGAACGCGTAATCACTGCGTTCGTTTCATTCAGTGTAAACCATGTCTATCTATAAATTGTATCTAAGTACGATTGAAATAGATACCAACTGCTATAGAACACAATAAAATTATTAGGTTAGAATGGAAAAATAAAAACAAAATGTAGTAGGTAGATAAGTAAGTAAGTAGATTGGTTTTTAATCAATCATTCAAATTTTAATGAATTTCACCTAGTTCGTCTAAATTCTAACTCCTAATTTGATCTTATGAAAAATACTAAGATTCTATTTAAAATATAAACCTTTGTTAAATCAGGTTACACATTATATCAGTGCTACCTACTTTTAGTAAAATTTTTGAACGCTTATTTTAGTTGGACCATGCAAAGGTTCTTTATTAGAAATAAACTTCTACATTGTAAGCAGTATGTATGGCTTTACAAGGGGCAGTTCAACAACTGATGTTGGACTTTTAGCATCATGCGATGCTTTGGGTATATTTTGCGACTTATTCAAAGCCTTTAATTGTGTTGTTCATGAAACATTGATCAGGAAATTACACCACGATGGTGTTAAAAACACTTTTCTGAATCTTCTTGTCTCGTACTTGGGTAACAGGATACAGAAGGTGAGATGCAATGGAAAGAGATCTTTGGGGTCTGTAGTTACAATGGGAGTAACACAGGGCTCAATTCTCGGTCGTTTTTTATTTAAGATGTAATGAAATGAAATGATGAAATGATATTAATTCATCATTTCATTTCATTGATAAAATGATTTAAACTCAAGCGTCAATAAATAGTTTCTGACGATGTAAACAACACTCTCATAAAAGTCGTACACTGGTTTAATGCTACTAATCTACTTTTGAATGGAAAGAAAACTATATGTATTAAGTTTACAACACCTAACGTAGTGCAGGTGAAAACCAGTGTATCTATAAATGGCGAAGAGTTGGACCTTATGGACACCACCGCATTTCTAGACATCACTTTAGAGTCTAAAATTTAGTGGGGCCTACATATAGATTAGTTGTCGAAAAGGCTCAGCTCTGCAGCATATGCCGTCAAAAAAATTCGTAGTTTGACTGATCAGTCAAGGCGGTCGGTCTTTCGCTCTAGTAAATGACGGTTGTAAATGACAGAAAAGTACAAAACTTAAGAAATTGCAATTACCTGCGGCCGGCGGATTTGTTTGTAGAGTTTTAAAATATTTATAGAAAAATAATAGAGCTAATTTAGTCGAAAATTTTAAGTGCAAGTCTTTAATAAAATGTTCTTCTACCATAGTAAGCCATTATTATATTTAATTAAGTTATACAAATTTGTGAAAAAAATAATGTTATTGACTATAACTTCTTAACAACCTCGCATTGTTAAGATTTTAATTTGTCATGTCAGTAACATAAAACAAAAAAAAAAACTTTTGTCTTACTATTTTTCTAAGGATGTTTGCAGAGATCTAATTGGCAGTACTAATATAAGGTTGCACTTTGTCCGCGCAATACCTCATGTCGCCTGGCGGCATACGCGGACAAACTGCAACCTAATGACAGCAATAATAAGAGCGTGTAGCGACATCTACCGCGCTTCATAGAAAATAGACGGACTAATCCTGAATCGCGCAAGTGAAGTTTGCATTGCAACTTGGATATATACAACCGCCCGACATCAACCGTCGGGCCGTGGCCCGCCAGGCAAATCATCCGTCGGTTGGAGGATCCTCCCTTTGGTGTGAGGGGCAACACATCTCGCCCCTCCACACAGTGGTGACCCCGACGTGATCCCAGTGTTATCCCCAGTGGGGACCCCGAAGAAGAACATCAGCGCAGCATTCGTAGACCAGCAGCTTCATCATCATCGCTGTCTTCCTTCCCTCACAGCACGAGCAGCGAGTCACACAGCCAGCCAGCACTCTTCCGGCTTCAACGGGCATCCGTACCACATGCCTGCAGCGAACGTGCATGCCTGGTCCGCACCCTCAGCCGACATCAAGCAACTTGGCACAGCACACTGCACTTCGGCCGGTCAAACAAGCAGAGGCAGTCTCTCCTGGTCGACGCAGCAGCCAGCCACTACTCACCACTGTACCACCTCGACTCACTGAGACCTACGCAGCATCACCCCGACTCACTGGGGCATTCAACGCACTCACCGCAACACAGTCCCGACTCACTACGGACTTCGCGGTATCCTGTTCCGACTCACTGGAACATACTCCACTGGCACTGGCAAGCTCTTCAGACGCACTGACCGCTGACTCATCATACGATCATCGACCTCCGGTCTCGGGGGAAAGTTATGTAGCGACATCTTTCGTCATCGTTTGCAACGCAACATGCATATATACAACCGCCTGGTCGGAGGATCCTCCCTTTGGTGTGAGGGGCAACACACCTCGCCCCTCCACAAGCGTACCGTGTGTATATACATTGTCCGCCATTGCCCCTTGTCTGTGCAGCACCTGAGGCTGATTTTGCAATAAATGTGATATGTGGAGATTGATTGTGATAATATATTAAAAATAAGAAATTAATAATAATTTCTTATTTGACTGCCTCATTAGTCTAGTGGTCCCAAGCGCGACTGCTACGCTAGAACTCCTGGGTTCGATCCCCAGGTCGAGCAAACTGTTATTGGGGTTTTCTATGAAATTCTCAGTAGCAGCTCGGAGTCTGGATTTGTGCCCGGTTAATGGCATAGGCTCGCCCCCTATTACATGGGCCCTAAACATACCGGCGAACTGTGTGGGACATTATACGCCACTGCCTAACCTTTCGGGGAATACAGGCATGATGGTATGTTATAGCTAAGCCAATTAAAGTGATATGTGGAGACTGAATTTACATTAAAAATAAGAGAGTTAGGTAAGTTTAGGTAAGATTAATAAAAATGTACCTACTAGTGAATTTATATTTTTTTAAATTTTAAATGTCTCCTAAACAGATTTCGTGTGTACGCATGTGTAATTATTAAACGTTCTAGTGATTTTTATCGACATTTTTCATTTATCGACGTCCTGAAAAACAAATACCTACATCCCAAACTAGGCTGTTGAATCATAGGTGCTCTTCGTGGACAAAACGTACCTAACAATAAATTCTAATCCACGAAGAGCACCTGCCAAAAACATTAGTAGGTGCTCTTCGTGGACTAGGCTAGGTGCTGTTCGCGCAGGTGCTGTTCGGACGGGTGCTCTAGGTGGACTACGTCTAAAAAGTAACCTATGTGCTATCCAGACTATAATCTATCTCTGTGCCGAATTTCATCCAAATCCGTTCAGCCGTTCTGGCTGCCACTTATTTTATTAATTTGGTATTATAGTTAAGTTGCACATAAAGTATGTTACACAATATAGATAGGTACAAAGGACCTTTACATCGCATACAACCAAAAGAAGACAACACGCTTTGTAAGTGTTGTTTTAGTTTAGACAGTCGGCTGTCTTTCTTACATACATCTCTCTCTTTTCGGAAGAAAGAAAAGTTAAGCGTGGATGAGACTAACGGCCAGTCCCAATATCGAATCAGTCAGTAGATTTGGTTACTAGAGATTTTGACCTAGGTCCATACTTACAAGTAATGTCTAAACCTATCTTTAGTAAGCAAATCTATCGACGGATTCGTTAATGGGACTAGCCGTAAAAAAAGTGCCCATCTTAGCATATTCCTACGATATTTAGAATTAAATGGCGCATAGCGTTGACTTTCTAATATACTTGAAGGGTTCAAAGTTTGTTTTTATACATAAGTTATACTTTTTTTTGTTGTACGGAAATCTTCAGGGATTGTCTGCCACCCGGGGAGGCGGCAGGGTATGTCGGACTCGTACCGACTAAAACCGTACTTGCGTTTCTTTGCCCTATAGTCATTGCCATGGGATTCATGACAATGTGATCCAGCGTTCGCTTCTTCGTTGGTAACATAACAAAAAGTTGGTGCCTTTGTGTTGGTTGGAACTTTTGTTTGGAACTTATTTTGTTTTTGGCATCGACTTCTAAAACTGTTTTGCATTATAACATCATTTTTATGGTATGTTCGGGCGGTTTTGTTAAAAGTTTTTTTTTCTAAACATGAGGTGTAACAGGTGATGATCCCGTGTATGTTAGGTAGCGACTAATATGAAAATAATATATATATAATATATATAAATATAATATATATAAATATAATATGGAAATAATAAAGCCATATTAGTCGCTACCTAAAATATTCCTTATTTATAGTATAGTGGGTGTTAAAGGGTGTAATTGCTGTAACTAGTAAGTTACAGTAATTACACCCTTTAACACACATCCTTTCACAGATTAGATATCATTGCATTTTTTATATTATCTACTCTTTTATTTATAGAGCACCAATAAAGGGATATAAAAATTATAAATAAGTTACTGTTTCGGCATATATATAATAAGGGTGAATTCGCCTATTTTCAGCCGTATAAGCAAATGTATGATTGCGAAATGGTGTATTTAATGTTAAGTAAGTCCCAGGCCACTATCTTAAATATTTTTGAAGTCGAGTTATAGGCAATGTAGTTTTGACATACATACATATATTGTATTGGTGTTATCCTTTAATAAACTTCCATGGTGTAGGTACAGTGGCCATAGTTTATTTTAGAAACGAAAATTACCTTAGTACGCTGGCGAAGTTGCGCACGGGAACTCTAGTCAAATAATAAAATATTATAAAACGATCGATTCAATACGTATTTGAAAAAAGGTTAAGAACTTATTATGGCCAGCAACGATTCGAATATCAAGTCGTCGCCGTAGAGAAGTAAATTAAATTTCGAACTAGGAAAAGAATAAATGACAAATGACTTCTTCCATTACTTTCCAACCGTGAAGTATGATTTGTATTATGTAGCATTTTCCAGTGTCGATAGTCACTGTTGTTCATGTATTTTTTTAAATAGTGTATAAACCTTAACAGTAATAAGTTGAAGAAGTATTAAAATGGCAAATGCAGATTTTAGAAAGGACGTGACTATGCCTGTTCGACCAAGAAGTGTCTATACAGCGCACTCCTATAATCAGGTGATGTAACCCTCTAAATACGTTATTCTTAAACTTATTTTATCCCGTAACCGTAATGCTCCTTTGCGAGTTTAAAGGAATTTTTTTAACGTTCTTTAAAAGTTACAGTGCCATTTATATTGGAAATTATTGTTAGAAGGGATTCAGGAATGTAGTACATTATTATATTGTTAAGAAAAAATATATTTGCCGTAATTCGAGTAAAACTTTATGTAATTTAAGTCTCCTGTAGCGCAATACTGCGAGCTCGTGAGCATATAAATTAAATACCATGTCTGGCTGTGTCGCGATTGTTTCTGTGTCTGCTGATCTGTCAATCTGTCTGCCTTGTCCGTCTGCCTACTTTGTCTGTTTTTTGCCCGTTTGCCTACCTGCCTGTACGTGCCGTACTTCCATACTCCCAAACCTAGACTAACGGTATCGAAATCCGAATAATAACATTATTTGTTAGAATATTGTCTGGTTTACGATTCATTTCGGTATTACGTTTATGTGGGAAATTCAAGCTCCGCCGGACCCTTAAAAAATAACTTTCTACTAACTACGAAACTGTACATTGTGCTCAGTCAGACATTTATTTGGCGAGTTATTTAATTAAAGATATCTCGGCGATATTTTGTCGAATGTAAAGTTTTATTAAGCATTTTTGGGTTTGATTTCTATTTGTCTCGTTTAGGAGGAGTCCAACTTGTCCGCCTTCCAAGACTACAGCAAGTTTCTTGAGGGTGGTCTTGGACAGGCTGAGCTAGTGGGCGCAGCAGGATGGCAGCCGCCATGGCGAGCGCCCTTGCAGCGCAAGGCCCCGTTCTACCCAGGAGATGATATCTACCACGCCGATACTTGGAGGGAACTTGAGGCAAGTCCATATAATTTCAATGCTCTTCTTGATCAATACTTTGAACCAACGTGACTTTCTCCGTTTGTACTTAGTTAACACTAAGGCAATTAAAAGGTTCGAGTAGCCTACATTATTAATTATACCTGTACGTAATGGTCAGAGCTGTCAAATATATTAATATTATTACTGTGCCAATTTCGCCTCCAAATTATCTTCATTCCTATCACATGAACATTTTATATAAATTGGCTTCAAGTGTGCAGAGCAATATTGCACAAATATAATTGTCAAAATCCTTCATTTGGAACGTTGATTTTTGACAGCCTTGTTTTCCAAATCTGACAGTCATTAATTCGTATATAAAGCCCGTTCTGATATAATTGAAATAACAGTATATAAAATACTTTGAACTTCCGAGTATTTTTTCGCAAACACAATTTTGATCCTTATTTACAAGACAATACGGATCGCTTTCCTATGGAAGGTTTTCAGCTCTTTTGTGGGCTTACGCGCCGTACGCAGAATTATAAAGACTTGCATAGAAAATCGATCCTTATTATTATTGCATACAAGGCGCATAATTGTATTTGCAAAGAAAATACTTTGAATTTTAATTTACGAGTATTTTTTAGACAAATACAATTGTGCTTCTTATTTATAAGACAACACGGATAGATTTCCTATGCGAGAATTTTCAACTCTCGACAACGAGTTTACTCCGTGATTGCGTTAGTACTTTTTCTTCATCTACCTCCACATTTTCGACTGGCTCCCCTCTACCCCGGTGGCTTTGTCCCGTTAACGGGGTAGATGGGAAAAATTGTTGCATCTGCCCCGGTAGCCTCGGCGGTCACCGCGGCAGATGGCACAGATCGAGTCGCATTTGCCCCGGTACGGCTAAATGAAGTATAATTTGCACCGGTTTTGCGTAGAATGGCATGGGTTAATTTTTATTTGCCCTGGTATTAGTGGTATTATATTGTTTACCGATGAAATAATGCTGATAAATAAAAATATTGATACTTATTTATTAAAGATTTTAATATGATCAAAAATTTTAAAAATATACTTACAAAAAATCAACATCACGAAACATTAATTATCATTACAACATAGTTCCCTTAGCAAACAATATAATTTCTATAATCACAGATTACGTGTATTGATCAGTCTTCATTAAGACCTTAACTTATAGTTCTACTCTAACTATCGTTATAATCAGTATTAATGGTGGTGAAAAATTTATTTAATATTTTAATAAATAACTATTACCTAAAAATTGTCTGACAAAAAAAGAAAATTATAAAATTGTTTCTTAATTAATATATAACTTTGACTTATATAATCACAGATTATTAACTAGATCAGTCATACTTATTAAATACGTATTAATACGTAAACTGGTTACTATAGCATGTATCTACTTTTAATACATATTGGTAACCAGTACGTAGAAGTACACAACCACCTTTTTATTTATAAACGTGAAAGGTGGTAAGACTTTAGCTTATAGCTTGCCTTCAGCAAGCCTTTAGTATGGCATTTCTTCATCAGCCATCGTTATTAGAATTAAAAACTCTAGAACTAAATCACATGCATTAAACCACTCACACATCCTTCTAAAAATTATCACATTGACAAATACTAATCAGATTATTATTGAAAATCGGCGTCAAACAACGCTTACGTTGTGTTAGTGAGGTTACCGGAGGCCCAATCCCCTTTTAAAAGGCCGGCAACGCACTTGGGACTCCTCTGGTGTTGCGGGTGTCCATGGGCGGCGGTAATCGCTTACCATCACGCGACCCGTCGCCGCTAGTTCCCCTATCCCATAAAAAAACTTACTAAACCATAGTCATACTATGCGCATCCTTGACCACTTCGCAGCGACTGACGTCACTGGCAACAGTGCATCTTATCCTTCTTCCTATTGGTCCAATAAGGGCTCGTTCAGATGCGGAAATCGCGCGATTACAAATCGAGCGGTTTGAAATCGCAAAATTGTGTATAATTTTTATACAGCCGGCGGTTACTGAGCGATACGCGTGCGCGGAGCGGACAGTTGTGGTCAGTGTGAACATGGACGTCGACGAAGAGACACTGTGTTTACTGTGGTTGCTCATAAAAAAAGCAAAGAAAAAGGCAGTATTAGGTGCATCCAATACTATGTGACCGACTCGTACATGGTCAATTTGTAACATTATAAAAGGGTTAATAGTAACAGAATCAACGGGCGTCGCGCGATTATATTTTCTTGCGGTTGAATAGCGGTAACGGCGCGGTTACTCAAACCACGCGATTATGTCTGAATGATTATTTAACATCTACATAAACAAGGCCCGCGCGGTTCCTACGCGATTTTGCAACCACGCAGTTCCTGCCGTGTCTGAACTAGCGCTAATAGATAAGGATGGTCAGGTATCCCTTTATTTTCTCGTTTTCTCTTTATTACTCCTCGAGTCATTTTTAAGCACATTTTGTAATTATTATGTTACCTTTAAACACTATTTGTTAAAGGATTAAGAAACTACTTAGTAATGTTACTTATTGTTTTGTGATGTTGATTTTTTGATAGACATAATATCATTATCATGTTGATTTTTTACATGTTTGATCATAAAGTTATTTTAGTAAAGGAAAAATTATTTCCCGGGCAGGATTCGAACCTGCGTCTCCTGGTTGGATACACCAGACGCTCTGACCTCTTAAGGCACCGCGAACACCACCCGCCTGATTGAAATTTTGCCTTCACATTCTGAATTTACGTCATAAGGTGACGTTGGTTGGAATGTTTGATCATATTAAATTCTTTATTAGGTATATAAGTATCAATACGTAATACGTAATTTATAAGCAATATTTCATTGGTAAATATATATTACCACTAATATCAGGGCAAACATGTAGAAATTGATCCATGCCATTCAACGCAAAACCGGTGCAAATTATACTTAACTAGCGACCCGCCCCGGCTTCACACGGGTGCAATGTACTACCTAATAACATGCATCTATTATATCCATAAATATAGCCTATGACACTCACAAATAATGTAGCTTTCTATTGGTAAAAGAATTTTACAAAATTAGTTCAGTAGATCCAGAGATTACCCCTTACAAAGTCTCTTATAATATTAGTATATAGATTTAGCCATACCAGGGAAAATGCAACTCGATCTGTGCCATCTGCCCCGCTGAGCGCCGAGGCCGAGGTTACCGGGGCAGATTCAACAATTTTTCCCATCTACCCCGTTAACGGGACAAAGCCACCGGGGCTGATGGGAGCAAGTCGCACGCTAAACTCACTGTGTCAATACTACAAAAAAAAAATCTGTTTTATAACTTATTTACTATTTTACATTATAAATTAGATTCTTTTCATAAAACAAAGCTCAATAGTAAAGTCGATACAACGTAAATGTGTTCGTTAAAGATGACGGATGTGGTGGGAGGCGCCGGATACAATGCCTCGGTGACTCCTCACGGCACCGTATGCCTCCGCTTGAGAGATCGAGTCAAGTAAGTACATTTATAGCGTTACTAACAGAGCCTTCCATTTTATTATTGGGTTACCACATAAGTTATGAACGATTATGACAGGATGAAATTAAACTTATTTGTAAAATGTCTATCATTTATTAGTCACTAACATAACCACCATTAGAATCAATATTACGTCTCTACCTATTCGGAAAATAATGAATAGCATCCCTGTAGTATTGGTTTGGTTTTGACTTGAAGAATTCGTCTAGGAACTGTCGCAGGTGGTCCTCACCATCGATTTTTGTTCAAATATGGCATTACTCAGTGACCTGAATTGGTCATAATCTGTTGGATCCATATGGTGACTAAGGTAGATGAATAATTATTTTCCAAAAAACTCCAATAGTATTGCACTATTCTCGCGATATTTTCTCGAGTGTTGTCGTACAAAGCAAGTCTTGTCATGCTCTGAATGTCTACGCTCGATTGCGGTTTTCAATCTTTCCAGATGGTTACAGTAGAGTGTGTGTGTCATGGTAATATTTGTAGGAAGGAAGTCCCAATATATGACTATGAATACCCCACCAAACGGACAGCATCACGTTTGTCGTGAGAAGTTCTTATTTTATGGTCGATTTTCCAGGTTCATTTGGGAGTAGCCATTGACGCTTGCGGGTATGGTTAATATTATAGAACCCAGTTTTCATCCCCGGTAGGTAATGAGGTGGTCCAGTCAGTTAAATGTACGGTGAAAAGATAGTTGTGTAGAAACGTCTGTGTGATACTTGAGTCGACATTGACTCAACTCATGAGGTAGGTACCCAAACACCTTTTTCCTAATTCGTGTAAATGTCGTGTCTATTGTAGTATGAGAGCATTCGAGAAGAATAGCCAATGCACGCAAGGAAATCCTGGGATCTTTCTCAATTAACGACTTTCATTAATTTAAATATAACTATCTATTTCCACTGGCCGTCAAGATCTGGGCTGATCAAACAACGTGTAGTAGCCACTGCGAAATTGGATGAACGATCTTTTTACTGTAGCGTCCGGCATGAGGAGCTATATTATGTTGGCATATGTTCCGCACAGCTTCAGCCGCTGATAGTTCAGATTGGTATATTCATAAAGCAAACAATGTCTAACGTGCGTTGTGATATCGTCATAATATTTTTATGTGAGCGCCGTTCACTGTTTATATACCTTTTATCGAAGAACGTTCTAAAACAAGTCTATTCCAATCAAAACTGAAAACTTTGTAAACAAACCATCACTCAACATAAAATCTTCAATTTCATACTCATTTCGTTATCACTTCACTGCATTCTGATGTCGTATACTTCGAAAATACTGTCAGTTTCATATTAAACTCATTTTTATTGCAATCAACTGAATTATGTAAAAATCATCGATGTTAGAAAATTGATTTTTTTTGTTCCGGATTAGAAAGTTTTCTAAAAGCTTTAGTGAAGTGCTGATCTGTACGATATTGATAATGAATGAAAAACAGATTCCAAAAAGTGAAGAGGCAAAGGAATTACGTAAATTGATCTCATTTTTTTAACACCCATATGTTATAATTAGCTTATGTCCGCAACTTTGTCTGCGTGGACTTCGGGATTGTGTCCGGCCTGGATAAAAAGAAGCGTATATGTTATTCCAGGCTATATCTATCTGTTTGCCACATTTTATCTAGATCCATTCAGCCGTTCTGGCGTGAAAGAGTAACAAACATCCATACATCCATCCATACTCACAAACTTTACTTAACTAATTTTAGAGTAAATTAAAGAAGTAAACAATGGGTGTACATTTTTTCTCTAACAACTAATACGATGGCATGATTACCTCATTGACTATGAATATTTGACATTACAGCTGTCATTTACTAATCTGGAGTTGACATGACATATTGTTTTCTTCCTTGAACGGAACGTAGACAAACTTATTTTATTACGTGAAACCTCCACGGTGTAGAGACAGTATACTGTTTAGATACGAAATAATTTCTATTAATTCTATCTAATATTAATACTTAAAGTATCGAAAGAAATACTTACTCAGAAAGTGGTATTCCTGGACACAGCCTGAATCGTTACGTAGTTTCTATCTCTGGAGCCCTGACCGCCGCCGCCGGTAGCTTAGACCCTGCTCCCGGTACCGGTGGACTATTTGCTATTATATTTTAAATGTTTTTACTTACGTGAATATAAAACATTGAAATAAAACTACTTTTTCGGGTTTTATCGCGTTGTATTGATATTATTTAATTATCTATTATATATGATATATTATATTAATATTATTAAAGGAAGAAGAAAAGGATCCGAAACGTCGGGAATTAAATAGGAATATCAATACAACGCGAAAAAATAAATCTGTAAAAAGTAGGAGTTTTATGTTAACCTTAATTAGATATTGAAAAATAATTATTGCAACGCATAATAAAGTATTCGGATGCTGAAATAGTTATATATTTATATCTATATATTCACTTGTACGAGTATGTTTGAACTTCATGATTATTGGTAGCGAACTAGCGATTATAGCCAGTATTGGCATATAATATTGGGAAAACATTGTTGTTTTCCAATTATATGTATTTATGTATTAAATCAACGTTCGAGGTAAACTTAATATAGTGTTTTAATTATCCCGCTATTAGGGACAAATAATAAAGGATTTAGTTCTGTGTCCCCATACAACCTTACTTGCTTGCCGCCGTAATTATACTTAAGTTTGCACCTACAAATCATAATAGCGGCATGCGACCACGGCTCTAGACTGATTAAAATTAATTAAAATTATTTTGTTGATTGTATTTTTAAGAAAATTACCTACGCAAAAACCAAAGATTCTTTAATTTTTTGACAATTTTTCCAAATCTCCACTCATCTTAAAAAGTGCTCCTTTTGCGAAGTGCACCAATTGAGAAGTGCATCAATTGAGAAGTGCACCAATTGCGAAGTGTGCCATATGAGAAGTGCACCAGTTGCTAAGTTCACCATTTGAGCATGGTGTACAAGTTGAGAAGTGCACCAAATGCGTCAAACCCGTTGAATTTTTTCTTAGTCGGGTTTTAGTTTTTAAACTTTCGTTTTTATTCAGCAGACTGTTTCTGGGAAACAAAGCTTTCTTTTTTATTTTAAATATGTTCTTACGGCTGAATGACGGTAAATTTGGATCATCGTTGATTGCGTGCAAAATTTTGTCGAGCGTTGGTAATTCATTATTAAAATAAAATAGATGCACTTTTCTTCTTATTGCAGACATTGTAAAGTCATTCAATTTGTTAATAATATTTCAGTCCGCCTTCAAAAACATAAAAATAAAATAACAGTTTCGGTAGTCGGTGTCTTCCATTTGGTTTGAACTTTTGTTTTCGCTACCGACTTCTGTGTTACTGTTTTTGAAGGCGGTTTTACTTTTTGTTAAAAGTTATTTTATTTCAACATTTTTAGTAGCGAGTAAAATTTTACGTATACCTAGACGACGTTATCATTTACGTGTTATTGTAGTTTTGTTCTAAATTTTGTGATCAGATCTTGACCAAATTTTTATGAAACCACCTCTTAAGTATGAGTTATCGATCAAAAAAAGAAAAATTAAGAAAAGCAGTATACTAATATTAGTTATTTATAATCAGTTTTAATAAACATAGGTAGTAACGTCGATGTCGGTGTAAAGAAACCAATACCTTCTAAATCAAGTTTATTTCATCGAATGAAAAAATCCATTCACTCATTCTTTCATATTCATTATGCAAAAGTCACATCACTAAAATTATTTAAGGTTATTGACTTTCCTTTGTTTACAAAGTTTTCAGTTTTGATTAGAATAGATTAAATATGTTTCTCGAATAAACTAGACTACTTTTACTAAACAGTAAATGCTCATTATTTATGTGACAACTCAATAATTTCAGTCAATAAATGTAATTTTTAACGAAATTGCTATCACTAGTACTAAGTCGGGGCCCCTGGATACCTACCTACTGATTGATATTATCTTAAAACATAGAAAAGGGAAAAAGCTAACCTGACTTACTTCGGAAAAAGCTAACCTGGCTTACTTCGTAAATTAGATTTTTTGGGATGGGATGTTTTTAAAATTAAATGAACCGCCTCATAGATCTAGAAGTGTTGAGCCTGATGTTCTAGGTTCGATTTTCCATGTCGAGCGGAATGCGAGACAAGGACTCGCTCCTTTGAGTCAAGCGATTGCGTAAACACAGCCTGAGATTTTGGATATCACAAGTCCCATGGTCGTGAGCGTGACTATAGGCCAAGAGAATGCACTTAGCTTTTTAGTCGGTATTCGATACTAGTGCGATATACCTTACCGTCTCATCTCGTGACAGACGATCCATGAGGATTTTCTACACCCCAAAAAAATAGAGCAAGAGTTTTCTATCAAATTGTCAGAGTACACAACAGCAGTAGCGGTGGGCGATTATGAGATATACTAATCAAATCATTCGATTATGAAGATGTCTCGAGATATTTCGATTATACAGATTAGTAATTACTAATTTAGTCAGTAGTCGCGGTCGCAAGTCGATGCAGCAGATACTAATCTGCAAACAACATTTTTAAAGTGATATCTACTAAGATATCACTTTAAAAATGTTGTTTTCATGGTGGGTGTTGGATTTAGGTACACAAATAAATAATGAAAATAAGTATATGGTAATTCTTTATATGATGAAAAAATATTCTATCATATTCATATAATAAATACTTCTACTATTATTTTCTGGAATACAAATGTACAGTTTCAGCCTTCTAGGTAGGTAATAATGTTTGCCCCTCCCCCCTCCGAGCGATCCTCGAGGCTCTGCACTTTTTTAAAACAGGATTAGTAGTACTAATTTGACGACTTTGACGACACGATTGGCGTAGCGGTTGAGCGATCGGCTCCTGCGCCACGTGTTGTGGGTTCGATCCCCACACGGAGCAAATATTTGTATGATCTACAGGTAGTTGTTCCGGGTCTGGGCGTTTGTGTATGTGAGAATTTGTGTTTGTAATCGCACCCACGACACAGGAGAAAATCCTAGTGTGGGGCAACGTTTCTCTAGAAAAAAAATTAGTGACGTCATTCGATTATGAAAATATATTAGTTACTAATTTCATAATCAATTATCAACATTAGTAATACAAAGTAATTCGAATATACAAATCATTCATAATCGCCCACCACTAAACAGCAGCAAAAAACTCTGAGACAAAATTGACATTATGTAGGTTGCCAGTTTTTTGCAATTCTTAAATAGTGATGTGCCACTATCGGAAATTAACTTTATTAAAATCAAGTATCGTTTTTTTATAATATGTTATCCTGAAAAAATGTGTGTGCTTTTTTAAAACGTAATAATACAAAATTAATAAGGTATATACGTAAGGTAAATACGGATATACGTGGATTCATAGCATGTCTATGGTCTTTGATTTATTAACAAAAATTATTGGTCCTATTGAAACATTTTATTAAGAATTATTCGTAGACTGAAAAATAATTTATCGTGGGAATTGAGTAGGGATACTCTATCCCTTTACCGCAAAACGAATGTCACTACATAAAGAATTTGAATGGCGCACGCATGGTTTGACGTCACAAGCGTCACGTACGCTAGCATAAAATTAAAATGCTTATAACTTCCTTATTTTTGAATCGATTTTGATTTGTTTTTTGTTGTTCGGCTCTGTTTATGGTGAATATGAGAGCATTAAAAATATCAGTCAACTAGCCTTTAATTAGTGACTAGCTTAGTTTAGATTTGTGCCAGGATATTTGACAATACGCTCGGCTCGTTGCCTATTACCTACATGGAACCAATGGCATTGTTTCCACTTATGCTTGATTCCCGATTCTGATAGGATCAATTGGAATGACCAACCAACGGGATTTTATTTACCTAGCTATACCTAAAGACTGTTTTTTAGAAATTATCATGTAAATCAGAAAATGTAAATTTAATGAGCACAAAAGAGGTGGAACGTTGCTTAATTAATTTCTGCGTTAGGTATTGTCCTTCTGCCCAAGAATAGCTCTAATTAGCTCTGAATGTCAAAAGTAACTAAGGAAATATAACATTTAAAAAAAATAGAAAACAACGTCTGACTATATTAAAATATTGAATTGTAGGTTATTGTGTGGTGTATTGGTGGTTAGAGCTAGTTATTTTTAAGAAGCTTTTGTTTAGAGTGGATATGACGATCGACGGTGCGGTTCGCGTGACTAACGCGAAGAATAACATAATCCTGGCGTTGTCGCGATCGGGCGCAGCTGCTGCGCTCATCCACCCTAACGGACGTGTCTACCACTACGGGTCACGAGTAGAGATCCAGGCTCGTCACCAGCAAGGCAATAACAAGTTAGTCACAAAAACCAAGAAGGAATTATTACTTACGAGCACACAGGGCTCATCATTACTAAGTAGCAATTCAGGATCCCGAATCCCGGACCTCTACCAGCTTATTTTTGTTGGAATGTATCTAAAAATATTAAATAGCTAGGTACATAATATGGGATAGGTAAAATAGAATCCTCTACGCGTGATTGCTACGCTCGAGATCGGGAGAGAGGGGGGTTCCCAGGTAGAGCAATGTATTAATGGGATTTTCTATGACATCCACAGTACCAGGTCGGAGTTTGGATTTGTGCCTGGTTAACGGCAATAGGCTCACCTAATAGGGACCATAAAATACCGACAAACTGGTGTGCATCACACCACCTAAGTCTGTTCTTTATATGCCTCCTATCGAGGTTTTAGTTTATACCAATAATAGTGTTCCAACGCGTGTAATTGAGCCCGAATTTTTAAATTTGTGCCTTCAGTAGTTTTAGAGATATTCACGAAAAATAGAATTTTGTTGGGGAGATTTTTAAATCATCACCCCAGCAAAAAAAATGATTTATTGGGTCTAGGTGGAATAAAATTCACAAAGGTAGCATAATTTTTGCTAAATGTGCCTAGAAAAATCTAATTTTTGTCCCTGAAGATTCCGAAGATATTTCAGTTTTTGCAGCGGCAACATTTTATACTATTTGCGTTTTTTGTCTCCCGATTACAAGTGTTTCTTATAAGCTGACAATTTACATAAACAGCTGCCTTTTATAAATTATAAGTGTACGAAATTTCAGCTACATATACCTTATAATTATTGATTAAAATCAATAAAACCAACTTTCGGTGATTAACCAACCGAATCTGAATGACTATTAAAAAGCGGCCGTACGATACTTTACGTTGACCTCTTTAAATTAGAGGCATTGTAATTTTTTTTTTCAATTATAAGTGTACAAAATTTCGGCTAGATATAATATGAAACCCTATATTTAATAATTATTGATTAAAAACCATAAAAACAACTTTCGGTGATTAACCAACCGAATCTGAAAGATTATTAAAAGGCGACCGTGCGATACTTCATGTTGACTTCTATAAATTAGAGGCATTGTAATTAAATTTGTTCGGTACAGACGTGTCGATGACTGTACCGAACAAATTTAATGTCTATATAGATATATTATAGAAATTATAAATATGTAATAGATGTAGAAATGTTGTTTGTATGTTAAAAAATAGTCATAACTAATTAATCAGTTGGAGTAGACATACGAAACGCTGTAACATGATTTGGACAAAGAATAGGTAAAAGCCAATAGTGTAATTACGTTTCTGGGTTGCCTCCTGCGAGAGAAATTACCAATAGTAGTTTTTAAGTAAAGTAAGTTAAGTGTATCTAGCGAATCGTGTTATATGTTTAGAAAAATAATCTAGCACAAATTGGCACAAATTAACACCTATTTGTGTATCATGATTATGCCCTTTACCGTTTCAGAGATGCAAAAACTAAAAATGTTCCCGCTGCAAAAACTGAAATAACTTCGGAATCTTCAGGGGCAAAAAAATGGTTTTTCTAGGCACATTTAGCACAAATTATAACCTACCTTTGTGACTTTAATTCCACCTAGACCCAATAAATCAATTTTTTTGCTGGGGTAATGTTTTAAAAATCTCCCCAGTAATATTCTATTTTCACAAATTTTTAATTTGGGCACGAGTTGGAGCACTAATTATTTGGTATAAACAAAACCTCGATAGAAGATATATCACTATCACTACATAGTATAAAACAAAGTCGCTGTCGCTGTTTGTCCGTCCCTATGTATGCTTAGATCTTTAACAACGCAACGCAGCGTAACGGATTTTGATGCGGTTTTTTTAATAGATAGAATAATTCGAGAGAAAGTTTTTAAGCTATTTAACATTACGCTACGACTCTAAGGAATGGGGCAACGCGGGTGAAACCGCGGGCGGGTCGCTAACTAGCGACCCGCCCGCGTATAGAAAAGATTTTGCTGGGGTGACGCACACGACTAACTGTGAGTGTAGCCGTTTAGGTACAATAGTAGAGTAGGTAAACCCTTCTATATAGGTACTTACTATTAATTTGAATACTGTTTTGTACTAGGTACTTACCGAGTAATACAACTGTCGCAATCGCAGTTTACATTTGTTTGTCCGAGCTTTGCCTACAGAACTTCACTTGTGTAGAATATAGATGTTTTTGTTAATCGGTCGCTCAAAGCTATTTCGTTCATTTTATCATCGAATGGTAGTCCATTATCCACTATCTAGTGATATTGCTCTCGATTCAATTCCCGTTCCTAAAACATTTTGCTTACCAAGTTATCATACTTAACTCAGTTTTTAGGCGACATAAGATGAAACATGCATACCTATCTATATTTTTTCTTAAATATGTACAGACACTTGCCAGTCATTTTATTATAATTAGTAGGTACTTACGATAGCATTTAAGATTAGTAGGTATTTAAATAACATTCTGTATATTTTGACAGATACGCAAAAATGTGGTACAAGGGTGTATCATTTACCGCAGAGCAGTGTGCGCTGGTATACCTGGTGGACGCAGCCGGGACGCGCACCACCACCGACACCTTCCTCGACATGAGTCAGGACTTCACCCTCAATGTGTTCTATAAGTAATCACTGTTTGATTTATTTAGATCTCATCATTTTTTTACAAGCTTTTATTTAGTTTCACTTGTCCCGGTGTCTGTAATGAAATCTTGCAAGTTAAATTTGACGCACTTCCTAGTTTCCGATTGAGCTAAAATTTTGCATGCTTATGTATATCGCGTGACAATGCAATATAATGATGACATGGAGCTGATCTGATGCTGGAACTGGAAGGTGGCCATAGGAACTCTGCAATAAAACGACACAACCCCATCGAGTTTGGGCTTGTATTGACGAGTACTTTGATCCTATATGGTAATAGGGGTCTGTTGCTGGAGCTGGGTGATGGCCCTAGGAGCACCGCAATAAAACGACCCAACCCCATCGAGTTTCGGCTCGTCGTGTGCGTCACCCCAGCAAAAAAAAAATTATATGCCTTCTATCAAGGTTTTGTTTATACTAATAATTAGTGCTCCAACTCGTGTACTGTGCCCGAATTTTTAAATTTGTGCATCCAGCAGTTTTCAAACATCACTCCAGCAAAAAAAAATATATTCGGTCTAGGTGAAATTAAAATAGCCACAATGGTAGCTTATAATTTGTGCTAAATGTGCCTAGAAAAACTTGCCATGCAATGCCATGAAATTTTTTTCTGGGGAAGGACCTTTTGTCTCAAAAAATCATTTTGGGATGCGAGTGAAACCGCGGGCTGCAGCTAGAGTCTAATAAATATGTATTTTCTAGAGTATGTTATAGGGGTCCTTTGATTTGATTTTTGCCTGTATGTACGTATAGTAATGACAAACAAATGACTCAATTCGCCAATAAAAAAGTTCGGAGAGTTCGGAGTTTCCAGGTAATTTAAAAAATGTTATCTCTAGGTGCATTATTAAATAATTCAAGCAACCGAAAGCAGCACAATATAGTTTGTAGACTTTATTGTGCTGCTTAAAGTAAGTACATAAAGGCAAAGAGAAAAAAAAAAACTTTGCCTTTAAGTAAGTACATACTTGTGCTTATTTCAATCAAATATTCACATATCACATGCTTACTGCATACAAACAACCTCCGTTCGTTACTTCGGCGCATTCACGACTGTCGGGCTACCGAGTGGAGACCGAACTCGAGGCGCGTAGGTATGACTCGCATTCCGACCGTTTGTATCAAGACAGACTACTGTATAATATTTATACTGTACTTTGAGAAGCACAGTATAAATATTATACAGTAGTCTGTACCTCAGTACCTACCTATAATTTTTATTGGATAGTGTTCCAATAAAAGAAATCATCAAAGTCCTACCTCCTACTACGTTCTACGTCTTGTACGTTTGACGTTATTGGTCGTAAAGTAAGTAGTAGTAAGTAAACACAACAATCAAAACTAAACTCTTTTCTCAGATAATGGTAAAAATAGGTTACAAGTTACGATGCCCGGTGATACTCTTTGACCGGATATACCACTATCCGTCTGCCCGGGTATTGGATATCTGGTAAAACAACTACCCGTTTTATACGCTAGGGATGTTTTTTTTTACTTCGACTTAAAATTTAACATCATTATATGGTTATGCAGCGAGTCCCGCCACGGTCCTTCATACGTGAATGAGGCGCTGTCGTTACTGCAGGCTGCGCAGTACTGGCTCACCGACGATGGTATCGACAATTGGATCATCAATAACGTGCGCGTTAGCCAGACCGCTGATGGACTTGTCAGGTAATAAGATATAGCGTACATAATAACGACTTTGTTCTAAAATGATTGGACTGTTAGCGAAATGTTTTAATCTCATATATACCTATGTAAATACATAAGAGCCAATACTGACTACACCCTGACTTGCTGATTCACCCACTTATTGATTGACAGCTAACGCACCGCATAGCCTAAACCTAAACCTCTGGTGGTTGAACTTGAAATTCGGAGAAATATAATAAAGCATTTTTTCGAAATTCAGCACCTACGGGTGTTAAATGATAAAATGGGCGAAGTCATTTTTGAACGGTTAATCTATCGATTTTGATGATTTTTTTTGTTTCCTATATTTTGGAAATAATCGGGGACGTATTTGGTTTGGTACCCGAAAGTGGGGCTGAAGAAGTGTTCTCATGAAGTCTCTTCTAGGCACGGAGACTTCTGCTTGTGTCACGGAAGACACAAGACATTTAAAAAACGAATGTTTTTAAAATTTCTAGTTCTAACAGGAGTTCACGATATGATTTGAATGAGTAATTATGTAGCAAATGTATGTCTTACCTGCCTTACCTTCTCTCTAACGATTGTTGCAGGATTCACAGGTGTAGCCACAAGTATCAGTTGCGCACAAGCCCGAGCAATGGGTCCGCGTCCATCACGAGCCCATTCCTTCACTGCACCGCCTCGTTAGGCCAGACTCAACATCTGTTCGTACGGTGAGACCTTTACCTTTGAAACCCTGACCTGGCGCAATAAGGGTTATGACAGGTCCCGTCAATCGATCTGAAACCAACACCCGACTTAGGCTATAGGGGTATCTATTGAATGAAGAATTGTAGGAAACGTTAGAAGGTAGCGTCCTGACGAGAATGTAACAGAACTGTAAACGTTCAATTCCTTACTGTCATTCAAATCGGTATCTCGAAAGAAACTAGAAAATATCTGACTTGCTCGGTGGTAAAACCTCTTGGGATTTAACTGGCTCCGAGAGACTCCGACGAAAGGGGATGATACGTTAGTCTGTTGTTAAGCACCTTGTGTGTGTGTCTGTGTGTGTTTTTTTAGAGCCAGTTTCCCCTCTTTCGGTTGCTGTGACCCTAGTAGTTTGCAGTCCGTTTTTAATTACTTAGTAACAGATTGAGTGACGAATCCTTACTTCCTTACTAATATTAAAAATGTGAATGTTTGTGAGTAGGGATGTATGGATGTTTGTTACTCTTAGACGCCAGAACGGCTGAACGGATCTGGATGAAATTTGGCACAGAGATACATTATTGTCTGGAATAACACATAGGCTACTTTTTATCCAGGTCGGATCCAATTCTGAAGCCCACGCAAAGTCGCGGGCAGAAGCTAGTCAATCATATCTGTGAGAAATAACCTGATAGTTATTTCCCAAATCTCCTTGATTAAAAAACTACTTATTATTAAGTGGGTACCTATATAAAACACCATAAATTTCTTATGAATATGGGGGTTAAAGCGTCCGAACATTAAGACAATTTCACAGAAACACAATGCACAACATACCCTAGTACCTACCACGTTTTTGTTAATAAATTTTAATATTATTTTTGGACAGAAGATGAATTAAAATTAATTGAATTGAGAAACAAATTTGACATTATATTAAAATAATTATTAATTTGATTATACCTACGTACTTCCATTATATATTATGTACTAGTACCTAACCTTTTCTTTAAAGTAACCATTTCATTAAAAGTAATAATTTACTTTTCAAAAAAATCACTAATTAATATCAAAAGTTAAAATTACTACTACTATTTGATATAGTGACTGATGAATTTTCATAATGAGGTACTAGTCGTTTCAGTAATTAAAATGGTTTTTATTAAGAATTAAAAAAAATGTTGACAGACGTGGCGAGAGGCGAATGCACTTCGACGGCAATTCGTTCATAGTCCGCAATGCTGGTCATTCAGCTGGGTTCGACGACAAGAATCAACTGAAAGTGTACTGAAACTCTCTCACCCTCATGCCAAAAATATTACAATATATAGATACAGCTGTGACTCTATAACCAGTCTTCACGATTACTTGCTGATCACCGTCGAATGTTGTATAGAATACTATGTAGACCATTCCGTAATTTGTTATTGTATGTAGTGCCATTTTATAAACACTGCCAATGTTTCCTCTATGTTCTCTTTTCACTCTAGATTTGTACGAAACACGTGGACAAGTCGTGCATAAAGTTGACGGTGTAACTGATTTTCTTTTTTATCGATGCCAGTGTGTAAAGCTTGTCAAAGTTTTTGAGATTTTTAATTTCTATCGCTCTCATGTTTATAGCTGCCAAGCTGCTATTTTTTATTTATTGAACTTCGACTAGCACCCGCGGTGTCATAGTGATTAAGATTACAGTTTCATGATTAAGTGTTAGATCATCAAAGTGCCATAATGTTATGCCGTAACACATTGAGCATTTTGTAACTCATTTTTTTATATTTAACAGCTTTACAATAGTTACAACAAGCAAAAGCAGTGTTAATCTTCAACTGTTTATATTTTCATATACATCTATTAAGATGCAATTTTTTTTGTAATACATATTATTTATCGTATTTAAGAGCTTATGCGTTGTTTGAGAAAAAAAAAACAATCCGATTTATGATAAACATCAAATAGAAAATAAATCAGGTTGTTGAACTAGATCACATATTTTCAACGCAATGGTTACTAGAGGTATCAACAGTTGCGACAACTGTGAATATAAATGCAATGAACATAGGGTTTCCGCAACTTCAGTAGGTTTTATTATTTATTATCGCTTTTTGAAGATATTAATAGTTTAATGAAATGACGTCTAGTCGAGTTTTGAGCTTGGCAGTGTTCATAAAAACGTTCAGTTTTATAAAAATGTTTTGGAAACTACGACTTGTCCTCATTTGTTTCTTTGTGTATAAAAGTTCAAGTAATACTTTATTATGAAGTAATAAAGCAATGTCTGCTTCAACTTCCTTTGGTTTTATTTAATTAATACCTACTGAGTAAGAAACTTAATTTATTTTACCATCACTATCCTGTCTCAACTTTATGATCTGGGTTCCAGAGCAGTTTACGAATCACTAGGTACACACAGCCGACCGAGAACGAACCTTCTCATGTAGTAAAACGAATAATGGGAATGAATGAAAAAAAAAATCAATGAATCAGTTTATCCTGCAAGCTACGTAGGTAGGTATGTAGGTACACTCGCGAGCAATAAACTGGAATCACTTCATCGCGCGTTGTTACATACATATATAATTTAAACGATAATTTTGTTAGCTTTCTATCTCTCTTTCAATATCATAACATTATTATCATAAAAGATTATTTACCTTAAGTCATGGAACGTAACAATAAAAGACATCGATTTTTAAAACAAAACACCATATCGTCACTGGAAAGGCAATACTGCTAAAGCGCCATTTTGGCCAAAATCAGTTATAAATACCTATATATCGTTGGATTGGCTTTTTTTCTGCGTCGATTGGTCTAGGTTTCATAAAGATCTGAGCAAATTTTTGGCGCTTTAGCACAGCAAATGTAGGGTGTGCGTAAGGATTGAGGGTCTTAATCGTGAATCGAAAAACTAATGTTAGGTATATAGATTTAGAAGAAGTTGTAAAACAATTGTAGTACCGATTTAAAAATTTGTAGAATGTAAATTTTTAAAAATATAGCATCTTACGTGGGAGAGCCATGCTTCGGCACGAATGGGCCGGCTCGACCTGAGTGATCCACGGCCTCACAGAAAACCGGCGTGAAACAACGCTTACGTTGTGTTTCGCCGAGTGAGTGAGGTTACCGGAGACCCAATCCCCTTTTAAAAGGTCGGCAACGCACTCGTGACTCCTCTGGTGTTGCGGGTGTCCATGGGCGGCGGTAATTGCTTACCATCAGGCGATTCGTCTGCTCGTTTGCCCTCCTATCCCATAAAAAAAAACTTATATGAGGTCTCACAATCCTTACTCAAGGGTACCTATTTTTTGGTGAACCAATGCAAGTAGAAGCTAAATTTAGGCATTTAGGTACCTACCAAAACATTCATCAAGAATAATAAACATTCAAAAATTTTACAAATGTTTTAAATGGGTCTCTCAATCCTTACTGTATGGACTGAGGGTCATGGTGTTTTGTGAGTAAGTGGCTATGTGTACAAAATTTATTTTTGCATCTAGATTTAGTAAATACGTCAAATAATTTGTAAAAAACAAAATGGTCTGGAATACATCACAGTTTAAAAATTATAGCTGCCACCCAATTTATATTCGTAGTTAATTATAAATTTACAGTACCTAGTGAGCTACGATCAAGTCTTTTTTTGTAGGCATAAGGATTGAGGGACATAGTTTCTAGAGCTATAATTTTTAAACTGTGATGTATTCCAGACATTTTGTTTGGTGCACTACATTGACCTTATTACTATTGGTGTAAATGCTCATCTTTTACTAATGAGGACGACTGCTACGCTAGAGGTCCTGGGTTCGATACCTAGATTGAGCAGTGTTATTGGATTTTTCTGGCTCTGAGTTTGGAGTTTGCGCCCGGTTAATACGCTCCCCCGCTATTATATGGCTCTAAATATACCGGCCAACTAGGGGTGTATATTAGTACGCCTCTGCATAACCCTTCGGGAATAGATGCGTGGTGGTAAGGTCATCTTATTGAAGTTGTTTTAGAATACACATATCTCGAGCAGATTTTGCAGTTGGGTGAAAACAGCTTTGAGAGGGTGGGTGATCTCGTTAGGCTGGGCACTATCTGGAAAACTATGTCAAGTCTTCTTCAGTTCGTCATCACCCATACCGCAAAGTTTGAAAACAAGTTTTTAATCGGTGCGTCCTACCCGTGATGACCTACACTCACAGTACGGCTAGTCCACCAATAAATTTAAAGTAAAGAGATTATCTGGCTGAGAACCAAAATTAACGACATACCCCGTCGAATTAGCTGAAGTGGCAGCAGGTTGGCCAGATCTGTAGAAGAGCCGACACCTGCTGGGGAAAATGTGTTCTTGAGTGGAAACCGTGACTCTTGACCTCCGGCAAGATGGAATGATGTTTTGGGAAAGTTTGCTGGCGGAAGCTGGATGCGGCAAGCCGAACACTGTGAAATGGCGCATAGTGTGAATGGTAATAGGGTGAACTGGAGATCTACGTCCAGCTGTGGACTAGTATAGGCTGATGATGATGTTCACGATAAGGTGTTACTGAACGGGAATATTCGTCCGCAATAAAGTGAATTGTTTATTTGGAAGTGTCTGAGACGAAGTAAGTAAATCGATTTTTCTACTGGTTTATCTTGAAATTACAAAGATAAACCATGAAGGCCCGTCCCGCCCGTCAAGGTGACCGTCCAGTTTCTGTTCTTTTCAGTTCAATTCCAGTACAGTCCATCCTATGGTTGCCTGGAAGATATCGCAAATTGCGATAAGGCCGCACATTGTATGTTAAATATCAGTGATAGCCTAGTGGTAGCCGACTGTTGGACTACCAAGTCAAAGGTCTCGAGTTCGAACCTAAGGCACTTACCTCTGACTTTTCGAAGTCATGTGCGTATTAAATAGTTAATTATCACGCGCTTAAACGGTGAAGGAAAACAACATTTTCTCTATGGCGTGTGAAATCTGCAAACCCGCACTAGGCCAGCGAGGTGGACTATAGCCGAATCCCTTTCATTCTGAGAGGAGACCCGTGCCCAGCTGTGGGACAGTCCAATGGGTTGATTATGTATGTATGTTATGTATGTATGTTAAATTACTGCATTTGTCATGTCTTTTTTGGTGTAACTACAATAAAGAGTATAATAAATAAATAAATATCCCTCTACAGCTTCATCTGAGCCAATCTTTTGTCTCGAAGGTATACAAGAGGTTCAAGGAAACTGGAAACTTATTCCAGAGACCAGGATTTGGACGACAGCGAGGGCCACTTCGGTGAGGTATGACAGATTTCTTGTCACCTCTTCTTTCCGAAATCGACACCAAACCCGTGTCGATGTCCAGCAGCAGCTCTGAGAAGATCGAGGGAGGGCTGTCAGCGAGTGGACAGTAAGGAGAGAAATCAAAGAAGCGAACATGACCCCAAAAAGGCCAGCCACGGGATCCAAATCCAGCCCACCGACAAGCTCGGCTTCAGTTTGCTCGCGATCAATTAGATTGGGATATTGAGCAATGGAGCAGAGTCCTATTCCCGGACGATACCAGTAAGTGCCTGCATGGTAGCGACCGTCGACGGAGAGTCGATAGGAGACCGGGGGAGCGATTCGTACAATGTTGTTTTGCGGAAACAGTGGCATTCGGGGGGTATATGTGAGCGGAGATTTCTATTGAAGTAAAAACGGAGTTGATATTCGTACCTGGGAGGTCGGAGAGGGGAGCTATCCGCAGAAAGATATAATATCAACGCCATTCTGCTAGGCCATGTGCTCCCTTACGTAGGGTTCATTGGCGGTATTTCCTACTAATGTACGATAATGCCCGCTGCCACACCACTGCAGTGACTAGATAGTACCTAGAAGTAGTCGGGATTCCTCCACTAGAGTTGCTAGCCCTGCCCTGACTTGGAATCTGATTTAACAAATGTGGGCAAATTAAAAAGAAGATGTCCAGCTCAGGCGTCGTTAGAAGACTTGAAAACTGCTTTTAGTCGAAGAGTGACAGAAAATTCCATAAGATTCCATCAGGAAACTCATTAGTAACGCGTCAGAAATGATGTGAATCCAGTTAATTGCTCGCGAGTGTGGTTTGATGGTTGTCGTGTAGGTACATAATAAAATTTCAAAGGCCCGAGAATTGATTCCAGGGGTACACCACAAACAGAATCTGTATCGTATGGAAGACTGATTGAATTGAAACTGATTCTGAAAAATAAGGTATTAAAAACATGCTTAGTGTCAATTATTAATTCCTTAGATATTATAACATTCTTATTTGCCCCTGGCTATGTCATCCGACGGGGATCAGGAGAAAGCTTTTGACAAGTCCCAGAACACATGATTTCTGTAAATGGGTAGGTTCTATTACTATGGTATGGTAAGTACTATTCGGGTATTCACGCATCAGAATTAAGGACGATGGGTAAGGACTAAAAATGTCGACTACCTACTTTCCTATTCAAAGTCAAAAGTAAATTCAAAGTCAAAATTCTTTATTTCAATTATACCACTAAATAAAATAGGTACTTTTTTCAGTCAAGACTAGTTGCACGGTTCCAAAAAAGTGGGTCATATGGAGAAGAGCCGGCCGACTCAACCATATTTGTTGGGAATAAAACAATTAATTCTCTTAATTACCTACTATTTAATGATGTTTGTTTATTTTAAAATGTGATTATTTATGAGCATAAGACATCATCATAATTATCATAGGATGTCATTTGATTAGACTCTATTGTAGTCGCTAATTATCTCTAGTAAAATGCGTTTTTAGTAGGTATCAAGGTATGATTAGAAATAATATTGTAGAATTCACAACCGTTTTTATATAACGATGTTTCTTTACCACTGTATGTTGAATCGGTCAATCGGGTGGAGCGGTTTCCGAGCGATGGGATGGAGGGGCGGCTGGTGTCTTCGTGCGGTCTTATGTGGTTGCGCGCCGCAACATTGCGCAGCGCGTACTGATACTGAGTATTGATCGGTGAATGCCGGTGGCGCCGCGGCGCGGCTCTCGCAGGCGTTACACGTATAACTCGTGCGCGAGCTGTCAAAATCGCGTGACGTAACATTAACAGCTAGGGGCTAGGGCGGCGCGCACACGGCCGCTAGTAGCCGTCTGTATATAACGTCCGTGTGATCGCTCTCGCCGTGTTGCAATCGACGCCTAGCGTCTGCGGTCTAGTGCACTGTATTATCTACGCCGCTGATTCCGCGAGGCAGGTGAGGTTGGGGCCGGCGTGGCCCCGGCCGCTTTGAGTGTAACCGTTTCGGTATTGATCGCATCTCGTCTACTTCAATGTTTATAAACAGCCGGCCGCATCTATCCGCTCCCTCTTGTTTTTGATACGTCCGCCTGACAGTGTGCGATCCGGACGGCTGATCCTGAATGCACCAACCGCACCAGCGGCGGCATCGCACCGCTGGGATTCAGTGCACGTATGTACATTTGCACTTGTTTATCCCGAATTATTAATTTTCTTTTATGATGAGTATGAGACTATAAATAAATAATATCTTAGTGTTTCCAATACTTACACGAAGTAAACAGACATACCTACCTAATGTAGATAACTGGAGATATTTTAAAGCTGCCTCCGAACAATACCTACTTGATGTAAGTATTACCTTCTAATGTGTAGGTTTCCAATACGGACACACATTTCTCACTATGTTATGTAGGCAGGTACATACATATTCGGTCAATTCAATTTCTCAGCTAGCAGCGAACGTGAATGATATAGAGGATGCAGGTAGGCACATAAGTACTTCAACCACATTACTTACTCCAATAAACTATCTCAAGTACCTATTTACCTCTGCCTACCTTTCAGTAATTGGTGATTGAAACAACTAACAGCCAGTCCCGATAGTCAGTGTGTATTTGATTACTAGGATTTTGACATATATGGTTCATACAAGTAATGTCAAAATCGCTATATCTCTTTACTATGCAAATCTATCAACAGATTTGATTGGGACTGGCCGTTAGGCAGGAGAATATAAAGTTACCGGACAGGATTTTATTGTAAAATTATCTATATAAAAAATAAACCGACGATAAGTGAGCTTTTGTACGTAGCTCTTTAATTATAAAAATGAAACTTTTCGGAAGCTCTTTCCGCTAATAAGGTAGGTACCTACCACATTAGACCAGGGTTCAGCCTTTGAAAATGGTAAAAAGTAAAAATAAAAATATAGTAGGATGAAACCCATTGGAAAAGGAAGAGAATATAGCATAAATGAAAAGAAAAATAATTTACGGCCAATCTGAGGTCGAGAAGTGGATGGGGGTGAGTTTTTAACGGTAAACAACGGTTTATCTCGATTTCCGGCAAAACTGCAAGTCCTATGGAAAAAAGTTAAATGGCAAAGTTGTAGGTATTAAAAAGATTTATAACTTTTGTATTTACACTTTTTCACATAACCTCAAAATTTATGTAAAAATTTCAAATAACCAAGTTCTTGGTTTTTTATTTATATCCTATTTTACAAAAATATTTTAGTTTTCACGAAATTTGGTGAAAACTTATCTTTGTATGTCCCAAACACACTATTTTTTTATTTAAAATATTAATTTTTTCACCTAATTTTGACTTAAGTAATATCGAAAAAGCACTCTAATTTTCAATCAAAAATTATTACCTCAAAATATCAGCTTTTTTTATAAAGTCGGTGGGTTTTTTGTTCGTTAAAATCTCTACTTTCTGATGATGTAAAAAAAATATACATTAATATATTTTTTGTATTTATTGTCGATTCTTTTCTTGCTAGACCCCACTAAACGATTCAAAGCTGTTTTTTTATTTTATACACTTGCTTATCATATGCCTAATATTGCCTTTACAGTTTTATCATGAGTATAATATTATAACTAAATTTGTTTGTGCACAAACTAAAATACAATACTGCTCGCGAAGCTTCATTATGACTTCCCTTGTAGATTTGTTGCAAGTATTATTTTTTTCCATTGTTTTTATATGAATTAAAGTTTAACATTACTATATGGCGCCAAAATTATACGAAAAGTGACCTACACATTGAGTGTTATCTTTTAAAATTTTAATAAAAAAATAAACTATTCCGCGTTCTTAATTATTTGACCAGCCAGAAAGTAATAAGAATAGGTTCAGATGCAACATATAAAATGTATCTATTTAATTTTGTCTGTCTGTTGCATTTAAGCTGTTTAATTATTCATGGGTACCGCTAGTAAATAAATGTACCGCTATTATCGGAAAGTTTTGCAATACCAAGAGATTTAAAAAATATTACATGCAATAAGTTATACTAGTTTGTTTGAAAAAATCTTGTCTTTAAACAAGCGTTCTTAATTATATGACCACCACTGTATATTGTACATTATCCCTTACAAAATGTGACTCACATTTTAGTACAGGTATGTCACGAAACAGTTTAGACACAATTTTGATCATGTGAGTCACATGAAAAAATATGTTTTTGAAAATGACCCACTTATTCCAAAATTCAGCAATTTTTTTTTATGTTATTAAACCATCATAGGTCTCAATTATTAATCGGGGATTTTTGTTTGGAAATCATAATTTTTTCTATAAATAGAAATGGATCTCGATACTTAACAATATCTTTACGGTACGGATAGCGTTTTCTTAACACATCATATAAACAAAGTTAAGTACATAAAAAAATTTGGTTCCTAGACCTACATTGTTAAACTCCCAGCATGGAGTTAACAAAAATTAGGTAATTATTGTAGTGTTATTACATAGACCTGCCCACTTCTTTTCTTTTTTCCTTATTGAGTAAATAAGTAGGTAGGTACTTGAAATGACCGTGAAAAATCAAGTCAAGTTGATTTTTAAATACCCAAGCATTTAGGTCTTATCTACATAACTAACTTTACTAAACTAGTTTTAAAATAATTGTTCTGGCTGTTAAATGCCGTGGTTTACATGATACCCTGGAATCTTTGAATACTCTACAATCATTGTAATTACCTATATTGAAAATTGATAAAACCTATAATTTCAGCAGTTTTGTTTCCTAATTTTTCGCATTACATAATAAATTAATTTGACCTAGTTGTTAGAGATACAGAATGTAGTTCGAACACATGTCTAAAATTCTAGGTCTGCAGCAGGAAATGTACATTTTCTTATGTCCGCGACATCGGGCTCCTAAACGTAGGACATCCTGCAGTTGTTGAGTTTGGGAATTATGACGGAAACGATGAAAGTGGATCAGCTAGACCGTTTATAAAACTTTAGCTACTGTGGTCTTAAACGGGCACGTTATAATTTACAGTTCAGTTTACAGTCCTTTAGTTTAGAATGATAGGGGAAGCTGTAGGTATAGCCACTCGGTCATCGATAGGCAGGTACCTGCCTACCAAATATTGATGCTAGTCTAGTAAATGCATCGCTTGTTCCCCTAATGATGTCATAGGAAAGAACCACATTGTATGTACAATAGTCCCCTCTCCCTGCCCACGTCATATGGGTGCGCCGAATCTATGTCCACTCTCCACTTAGGTATATTACGCTACTGTTAACTTGATGGCCTGACACGTTTGCCAACAATGATCAACGTCGTTATTTGGTACTTGTGTAGGTAGGTAACTGTATTTACTCACCTACAAAAGTAGAAGATTAATAACACCTAGACCTAGGGCAATCAGAGAAGAATTTGAACACATCCTAATTTCTGGCACTTACGCGAATATTAGGCTTTGAAATAAAATTATTTTCAACCGACTTCAAAAAGAAGGTTCTCAATTAGACTGTATTTTTTAATGTTTGTTACCTCATAACTTTCGACTGGGTGAACCGATTTTGATGATTCTTTTATTTGAAAGCTGGTGCTTCTTGTGTCCCATAAAATTGGTTTTATGATTTGGTTAGGATCTGTAGCCTTAGCACGAACAACTTGCGAAAAAGTATTCGTATCGTCACGATAGAGGCGCTGGTCCATATCTCATACAAATTGGTCTCCATGACGATAAGAATACTTTTTCGCAAGTTGTTCGTGCTAAGGCTACTGAACAGTAGCCTTAGCATCGTCATGGAGACCAATTTGTATGAGATATGGACCAGCGCCTCTATCGTGACGATACGAATACTTTTTCGCAAGTTGTTCGTGCTAAGGCTACTGATCACAAAAAGACAATAACACGTAAATGATAAAATGATAACAATAACGTTGTCTAAAAATAAAAATGTTGAAATTATGTTAGGTGCACATCAGTTTCGGAAGTCGGTGCGATTCGAACTTTTGTTTTCGCCACCGACAGCGGAAACTGTTGTGCACCTAACATTATTTTTATGTTTTTGAAGGCGTTTTACTTTTTATTAAAAAATATTTTTCCGGATTTTATCGTATATCGTATTGATATTATTTAAGAAAACAGGTGTTGGACGTCATAATGTACATACATTATGGTACTACACTAAGACGTCCAACACATCTGTCTAACTGTGACCATGGATCCGAAAAGTCGGAAATTAATAGATTAATATTATCAATACAACGCGATAAACTCTGTAAAAAGTACATAAGTAAGTTTATTTCAATTTGAACACATTTTTATCCAAATCCTATTTCAAAAGAGGTGGTTTCGAATGACCGCATTCATATTTATTCAGAATGTTAAATTTTAATCGATTATGCTAGTTTATAAGAAAGCATCCGGACAATTTTTTCAGCAGCAGATTATGTAATTAAGTATACCTGGATATCCGGTGGCCGTATATCCGGTTGACCGTTGCCACCGGGTTCCTTGTAACTTGTAGATTATTTTTAGTTCATTTATTCCGATTTCGGGGGTTTTCCTTTGAAAATACTAAAATGTTCTTATGTAACTATTTTTACTGATTTCTGAGAATCATTTCAGATAATTTAACATATCCAAGCCTTCGCAACCCTTTTTAGCCGGATATTGAGGTAGTATCAGGTATCCGGCTCGATAGTTAAATTTGGCCGGATATAATATTTCACCTCTAAATAATAATAAAAAAAAAGAAGCGAAGAAGAAAAATAAAAGAGCGGCGGTAGCTTAATGGCTAGGGCGTCGGACTTGTGATCATGTGGTTGCCGGTTCGAAACCCATCCATTGCACTACCGACGTGAACCCACTCGTAGCACAAGCATTTAGCTTAGCACGAGGGGTTAACAAGAATACTAGTAATGTGCGACCCACATTGCTAATAAGCTTTTATTAAAAACAAGAAGAAATAATCCCTAACTACCCTACTACTCCCTACATGTCTACTTAGGAATGCAACATATTTTTTCTTCATTTAGGTAAGTAAGCATTTAATAAACTGTGGCATCTTTAAAGTTTTAAATGTATGCACCAGCTAAATACCTACCCACCTACATGGCCATGAGTAAATGCCAGGACCAGATTACACCAGTTTATCAACAACTTTTAGTTACGAAATTTCTTGCTCTGCAGAACATTGCAAACCAGCTTTTGTTTATGTCACAGTATCAAATTATTGACGTAGGTAGTTATATTGTGTAATACAATTACAATGCAGCATGATGATTTCATTCGAACAAATTGAATTCTTTTATGTCGTCTAGATGAGCACACATTGAACACTGGTTAAAGTAATCACGGAAGTTGTAAAACAACAAACATTTTATTCGATCCTACCGGAAAATTGTAATGAATCAGCCGTCCATATTATATTTACTTAAAAGATTTTATTTGGAACACGTTTACTAAGTACTTACAAACCTAGGTACCTACCTACCTTTTTTATAAATTATAATTATTAGAGGGCTAAATGATTAGGTTACAAAAACCTACCTACTGAAAATATCAGAAATACGTTCATCTGACTCTTGGTAAGTAGGTGCGCTAATATAGTTCCTAAACCCGTTGTTATCACCTAAAAATGTAATAATGGATTATTATTAATACCTTATGGTCTAGGAGCCCGTAGTATATCCGTTTCAACCGCGCGACCAACTCATAATATTTGCTGAGACTTTGGCAGGAATTTGTTGTAATTTGTTACTATACACACCACTTTTCCTGAATTTGTTGCAAAAAAAACTACTTAAGACGTTATGGCCAAAAATAAAAACACTGTCAATTTTAGAACGCATCCATTTGTAGCAATTTATAACCATATTAACTTTTTCTATTATGACAAACTAATGAAGATGATGAGCATCATCTTCATTAGTTTCATTTGTGTCAGGCGAGGGCACGATAATATTTGTCTGGCAAAGAGTTAGATCGTTTTCTAATAAGTACCGTTTTCTAATAAGTAAATTGTATAATTTAACGAATTTAGGCTGATATACCTATTACACATCTTTGTTACCTGATACTGGCCAAAGCCAATAAAATAATAATCTTCATATTAGGCCACTATTCCTACCTGTGTTAGGGGCGTGCGCTAAGAAAATTATCAGCTTTTATAAAATAACAAAGGTCTGGCGGCCACGGGCTCTTGCTCTATAAATATCTATTTATAATCTTCTATTTGAGTTACAAGATATGTACTTACAACACTGTCCTTTCGATTTATACCACTGATTGCTCCCCAAATGTCACTGCCAGGGTAAGATCATGTCTCTGAAAGATATAACTCTGGTGCAGATAATGTTAACCCTACCTACTACTTAGGTTGGTACTATAGGATCTGGAGAGGCGTTAAAAGGCATATTTTTAGGGTTCTTTAACTCAAAAGGAAAAAACGGAACTTTTTTAAGAACACTTGGTTGTCCGTCCGTCCGTTTATCTGTCTATCAAGACCCTTTATCTCGGAAACGTGTTGAGGTATCGAGTTGAAACTAAAACCATATAATCAGGTCTGCAGTCCCTTGAAGCTGTGAAAAAAATAAAACTTTTAAGTTCACGTGAAAAAATGATACGGCCGTTTATGCTGCAAAAACGTATATTTCGACGCTCTCAAGGGCATCCAAATTTGCAGGGTATTTTCCGTTGAACTAGAACTATGAAATTTGGCAGGTAATACTTATCTTATACTACAAGTATAAGGAAAATCTGAAAACTATATATTTGTAATTAAATCATAAAACCTGCAAATTTGTACGGAACCCTCGGTGGTTTTGGCTGTGGCGGTTTTCTTCAATCTGTAGGTCGCCATGTTTAAATATAGGTAGGTGGTCTAGGCCATAGATTTATATTTAAACTTTTATGTTTAATACGGGGGTGAAGCCCTAGCTCATACAAGCCTGTCAAGACTGTCTAGTCGGAGAACTAGACAGTTTTATTTCTTACTAGCGGTTGATCGCAGTTTCACTCACATCACAAAATATTAACATACTAGGTATAAGTCTGATTCTAGGCGGCATATGAAGATGAAACATGCACTAGTTTTTAAGTTAGACCTTTAGCAATACATCGGTGAACTGCATTCAATTCAGTAGATTTTGCGTGATGCGTGTACAAACATACAGACGGACAAAAATTCTAAAAATTGTTAGTTCGGTTTCTGTTGCTTTAATAAAGTTTTTCTTTAATATCTATAATGTACAGACATCGGCCTGTTCTAATTTTATTATAGGTAGGTATCTTATAGATAAGATATACCTACATTCTGTCAAAAAAATATCGGGAATGAATGATTTGAGACCATGATTCTCTGAGTTTGTTTCGGTGTTTCTTCTCAGAGGTCGTCAGTTAGGAAATGCCGAAGCCATCTAGCTAAAAAAAACCCCATACCATTGACATGTAAAAGTATCTCTAAAGATCTACTTGCAGAATAAATAATTTCATTTCATTTCATTTCATTTCATTTCATTTCATTTCATTTCATTTGTATACGGTTCCAAATTTTTTATTTAATTTTTTTTCTTGTTAGATTGGCGCAACTGCTATCCATTTTGACGCGGAGTTTGAGTTGCAGATCTGCTATTTAGATTAAATACAGTGTTTAGTTAAGGTTTAGTTAGATTATGCCTAGTATGTATTGCGAATTTTATATTGGACCAAAACATCGAACAAAGAGTTTGTCTTAAATTTAGCATCACCAATGGAATTTCATATTCGAATTCACTGAAAATGTTACCGAAAGCTTACGGCATCGACTTTACCAAAACGCGTGCTTATGAGTGGTACAAAGCGTTCAAAAACGAGATGTGATGGAAGATTTGCCTCGCTCTGGTAGGCCATCAAAATCTTCTGTTAACATCGCAAAGTGAACGAAATAGTGACTGAAAATCCTCATGCAAGCTTGAGAGAGATAGCCGCTTAACATTCTATATCTCACGAGTCGATCCGTACCATTTAAAAAATCACATGTTGTCACTCGGCTAGTCCCAAAATTTTCTCCAAAATCTCAATTGTATAAGAGTTGCTGCGGACATGCTATCTAACAAGTCAATTCCGATCCAACATTCATGAAACGCTTTGTTACTGGTGAAGAGACGTGGGTTTACGAGTTTGACATGCAAACTAGTCAACAAGCTTCGGAGTGGCGCATTCCAACTGAACCGAAACCAAAAAAACCAAGTTAAAGTCGATCAAAAGTCAAAAAAATGTTTTTTCATTGGCGTAAGTGTATCGTTTCTGAAGGAGCATACCTATCTACTTAGAAGGCGATAAAATAAATTTGGATGAATAACTAACTTATTGTGTAATATAATAATACATAAAGTGTTACTTTCTATTTATAAAAATCGAATGGTTGTTTATTTTTTATTAATTTCCAACGAGCCAAACCACAATAATATCGTCTTCTCGTAGATTCTATAAATACTTAAATGATATTTTTGAATCAAAGAGTTATCTTTATTAGTTTTATCATTTTTTCGTTTAACTGTACAGTTTTTGGCTTGAACGATAGATTTTTGTTTTCATTTATGGGTGGTCCCAGTCGCCGGAAGAAAAACAATAATATTAAATAGATCCGGCAACTTAGAGTAACCTGAGTGAATAATGATCTCTACAGTATATTACATTACATACGATTGCAATTACACATACCAATAACCAATACCGATATAGGTACCACTATATAGGTACGAGTATATACCTACCCACTTACCTCAACTGGACACGGTCTATTTACCATAGGTACGTCTCACTTCCTAGGTGTTGCTATCATTTCCCTATAAGTATGTACAGTTACTTTCATGTTTATACGACATATCTAATACCTTTACACGTTGTAGTGTAAGTACTACCTACTGTAGATGTTAAAATTATTGCTATCCTCAGACGAAATTAAATTAAAATGTATAGGAAGTTAAATGATGTTTTAATACAGTGAACAATGTTTAAGGACTAATAAAATTAAAAAATTCTTAAGCAAGCGTCCCAATTGACGACGACAGAGCGAATGCCCCGAGCACCCGTTCCTGGCCAAGAACCTCGTCCCGTTTTATCCCGTTAATCTTTGAGGTGTTGACAATCTCCAATATCGTTGACAAAGGAATTCTTTATTGAAATTTATGCTATTTATATGGAACAAAGAGACATTAAACGTAAGAGAATAATTAAAATTAACAAAACCAAACAATCGTCTATCCTGACATCGTGGGCGTCCTCGTACGCGACTCCAGGTGGAAACCTAACAATGGGATTCTTGACCAGTTGCTTGTGCTTATTACAATATAATTGGTTACTTTTAACAAAAAGTGACAAACATGTACTTATGAATGTATAAAAAGTATTCATTTAAGAATAGAGCCTAAAATAGAGCCCTGTGGAACACCCATGTTAACTACAGACCCGGGAGATGTGACTCCGTTTATACCTACTTTTTGTCGCCTCTCAGGAAGATACAAGCTCTAAAGCTAGCCCCCTTATACCGTTGTAGTCTAATTTACGGATAAGCGTGTTGTGATCAACGCAATCGAAAGCTTTGGAAAGACCTCAGAAGATGCCTATGGCATCTTGTGATCCCTGCCAAGCCTCCAAAATGTGAGAAAGTAACTTCATGCCAACATCAGATGTTGACCTACCCCTCGTGAAGCCAAACTGTTGATCATGTAAGATCTTATTTATATTTCATATAAATATATGTGCTATCATTTGGTTAAGCATCAGTTTTTCAAATATTTTATTAAAAGCGGGGATAATAGAAATGGGCCTATAATTACAGGGATTCATCCTGGTTTGAAAATTGGAATCACTGCTTTGTTTCATTAGGTCTGGAAAGATACCTGTTTTAATGCAAAGATTAAATATAATTATTTAATTAATTTTAATTAAATAATTATATTTAATTTAATTCCCGACGTTCCGGATCCTTTACAGCATCCATGGTCACGGGTAGACTAAGTTGTTAGACGTCTTAATGTTGCAATTACTAACAGCTACCTTACATTTTTGTTATTTATTGGCGTTCCGATTCACGCAGAACGGGCTCACCGTATCTTTCGGTCTTGCAGTTTTGAGCTTGGATTTTGATTTAATGGAATCTATAATGGGGTTCCAAGCAGGTGGCAAGCCCCAGCCATCTTCTCTATTGAAATTTGGGTGTTTTTTAATTTCAATAGCTTCGCGAATCATCCTGGGAAGGAGTCGGTTTTCTTTTGCGAGGACTTGTGGTTTATCAAATCTGATGTAGTGTTGGGCCTTGTCAAGAGTATGTTCACAAACTGCTGACTTGAGTGAACATACTCTTAACAAGGCCCAGCACTACATCAGATTTGATAAATCAAGTAAGGTGGAAACGCCATTCACAATGTCCCCTTTTTTGATTCCAGTACTATTTCCTACAAACAATACTATATTCGATTCATTATTTGAATTAGATTTTGAAATCTTTCCAATCATTTTAATAAAGTTCAGGTTGGAATAACAATTATTTGTAACACTGTGACAGCAATCTGTCACAGTGTTACAAATAACTGTTTTGTAAAATTGAGTAAAGTAACGTAATATAATTAAGCTTGTAGTTGACAGGACCGGACATAGGTTGAGTAAACTCATGTATCATAGTTGTAGACATATGCTGCTGATGGTCCGAAGGTGGAGCAGAAAACACAGCTGCATGAGAAATTGTTAGTCAAAGACTCAAATCTTTCAGCATTGTACTTCACAATATCCATCAGCTCACCCGCCTCCAGCATGCGCTAGCTGAGTTGGTCGTGGGTAGCTTCATCTATCTATCTTCTATCTATACTTATAATAAATCTGTAGAGAGGTCAATTCTGTACATGAAATATATTTCCAAAATAACTATCAGCGGGTGATTAGTGATCGATACTGACGCCAAAAATGCAATCAGTAAAATTTTTGTCTGTCTGTCTGTCTGTATGTTCGTTATAGAAACAAAAACCACTCGACGGATTTCAACGAAACTTGGTACAATTGTTCTTCATACTCCTGGGCAGGTTATAGTATACTTTTCATCACGCTACGATCAATAGGAGCAGAGCAGTGAAGGGAAATGTTGGGAAAACAGGAGAACTTACTCCATTTTTTAAGCTTCCGTCGCGTGTGCAGCCTTAATGGTTAAAGATACACAGAAATCAGGTATGACGGAAATGTTCTCCTTAAAATTATATAAAAAATATTCCACGACAGCAAATGTCTATCTTTTATGGTTGACTCACAATAACACGTGTAACTCCCGATAGCTTAGGAGTTCGGAGCTTTCTGATTATATTTGTCTACTCTTACGTTAGGTGACTGACTGACTGACATAGTGATCTATCAACGCACAGCCCAAACCACAGGTTATAGTATACTTTTCATCACGCTACGATCAATAGGAGCAGAGCAGTGAAGGGAAATGTTGGGAAAATGAGTGATTCATGAGAAAGGTTTCAAGCTATAAAACATCACGCTACACCCTTAGGAACGGGGCAACGCAGGTGAAACCGCGGGCGAAGAACTAGGGAACAAAGTAACTATTCCACGCGGACGAAGTCGCTGGCAAAAGCTAGTACTTATTAAAGATATCCAGTAACAAAGATTCCTTGAGTAACAATTCCTCACACAGTTGGTGAGTATGTAAATCATATCTAACAGCACTAACTCAATAGAACAATCCTTTAAATGTATAAGTAAATTAAGGCGGTTTTTCCGCAAAGTAAGATTGACTTTAGATATATTACCTTTTTTCATAGCCGTCCGGGATCTCTTAATTAATTTCATAATATTTATATATATTTTTTTAACTTATTATGACTTAATATTGGACAATGTGTTATGATGTCATTCCAGACAGATGACCCGTCAGGTCAATAGTTATGGCTGGGCTCACTGGATTGGATGCATGAGCTACTAGCTCCAATACATTCTTTAAGTGCAAGAGGACTGTTGAGTTGAGAACCTAACCTAGTAGATTCTAATCTAGATAAAGTCTTATGGGCATCACTTAATTCTAGTTCAAGGTCAGAAATTCGTGTCAAAGCCTATTCATGGGTATCACACCAATGTTAGAAGTACTGCATTGTTGAATATGCCCTCTAGAAGTCGGATTACAGTACCTAAATCCTTTTGGGAACTGAGTAGAACTGCTGGCAGCAACTAGGTAGTCTAACTAAAAAATACTGAATTAAGTAGACGGTATACGATTTCTAAGTCCTATTAGGTTAATAGGTAAATTGAGTAGGCACCTACCTACCATAAATGAGTAGGTACCAAATGATAATTCTCGAATCAGAAATTTAAGAATTTATCGACTGTTCATTCTAAAAATCAATCAATCCCAAAATCTCCATCTCTAATTACCATTACGTATCTAAGTAGGTACCTACCTCAGGTACCTACCTATCTCCAAATAGACTTATACTAGTAGTAGATTCTACCTATCCATGTTTTTGACATTAGGTCTGGTTCATTAATTTTTAAAATTTAAATACATAATAAATACCTAATTTATGTATTTGTATTATGTACCTGCTCTAAAAAGAGTCAACGAGAACATTTAGCATAACCAATTACATGGGAATGTACTTAATACCTACTTAGATGATTAGCGGCTGATTAACATGAGAATAAAGTAGTGGTGGTGGAGGACACGTCTGTGGAGCGACTCGTGTTCAGGGCAAAATTGAGGGCACGAGAGTGCGCGTTAGATCACCAATGCGCTGGATCGACCAAGTCAAAACCGCACTAAATGGTCCACGAATGCACGAGGCAAGCAACAGTACGAGAGGAATGGCGACGAATTGTGAAGCTTGCCACCACCCCTATCATGACGACCACAACCGAGAAGAAGAATGTAGTGGTATCTACCCAAACAATTTGTTAAAAGATCTGCGTTAGTATTCATTAGTCGTTGGTCAGAAACTGTTCAAGAAAGTAGGTAGGTACCTATCTGTAAACGAAATGGACACAAAATGTTATCTACGAACTAAGTAATCTTGCACAACCTAACATGTTTTAAATACCTACCTACTTATGCGTGGTAGATAGGTAAGTAGGTATAGGGATGACTATGTCTTATAAAATAAGATACTTAATTATGATTATAAATTGTGTGCTAAACTACAATGTCCACTCCACTTTCTAAGGAACTTGAGGAACATCCTGATAATTAAGGCAATATGGTGGCACCAAACCGTGGTGGCCCGTGACCTGCGTTAGCTGTGGTGGATGTGCATGTGCCCCAAGGGTAATTGGAATTAAAAGAAATGAAGCTACTACGTCTTAAACAGAGTTGACAGGAGCCCGACAACATTCTGCATCCACCTTATAGTAGGGAAGTTTAAGTTCGGATTTCGGAAGGGGTTTGCAGCTCTTTACTGCGGAACCATACAGTCTAATCACCTATTTTTTTATTGGAATCTTATCAGAAAGCAACTTTGGTATTCATACTCTAGTGATGGCGAAATATTTTGATTCAGAAATAGCAAAAGCGGATTATCAAGCCATATTGCTTTACAGGTAATACAGCACTGATTTCCCTATTATTATTCTGAGGTATAGGTCGCGAGTGAATTTCGGAGTACTTCATCCATACTATGTCCCTCTTTCTTCATCACAGAAATGGTGAGTCCTGAATTTGGAAGTTTTTATGAGATGGGTCGCATTCCAGTCAACTTTCCTACTTCTTTAGGGACCACTGAAATAGTAATATGGATATCAGTACCTTACAGGCATCAGTATTATCAGCATCATCACTAGTCAGTGTTTATCCACTGCTGGTCGTAAGCCTCTTCGAGAGTTCGAACTTAGCTCTTCAGCATAGACAAAACCTGCCTCTCTGATCTGGATTTTGAACTTATGTTTTTATTTTTACTGGGTCCAAGTTTCTACTCAATATTGGCCCAGTATTTATTATGCGACATAATTTAAAAACGATGTGTGTGTACTACCAAAGGTACCGTACCTTCCTTAGATATATAAAAGTTTGTTTACTTTTTATTTGTCACTAAAAATACTTTATAAGAAAGTTTACTGAATATTTTTGTATAGTGGATATGTACATGAATATTATCGAGGTACCTAAGTTGGGAATTGTACTATCGACCAACGCCATATATAGCACCATAAGAACTATATTTGCTTGCAGCCTCGGCTGCCATTCCAGTCCTTACCTACGCTTATCAACCAATAGCCTCGTCCTTTTTATGAAGTCGAAATCGTGTCTCTAATCGTATAAACAAAAAAGATATTGAAATAAAACTACTTTTTATGGATTTTATCCCCTTAGGTATATACAGGGTGTTTGGTAGAACGTTGAACATACGAAAATGGTGGTTAGTTGGGGTCATCTGCTACCCACTAGGCCCAAATTATTTAACCTTGGCCGCACCGTTTTTTTTTTACTTTTTTTCAATTTCACAGAAGATTATCAGTTTTTTATCAATTTAAATTCAAATCTAATCTAATATGTATTTTTTTACATCTTTTTGTAACTTTAAAGACTTTTTTTCCCATTAAAATATGTACCAAACAATAATTTTATGAGAGTCTGCTACAATTAGACATTAATACAAAACAAAATCCTGCCTGTTTTACCCGTCACAAGTAAAGATATTCGAATTTAAAGTTAAAAAAAACTGGTTTGTGTTTGTTGGTTTGAAATTAAAAAAAGTAAAAAAAAAAAAACGGTGCGGCCAAGGTCAAATAATTTGGGCCAAGTGGGTAGTAGATGACCCCAACTAACCACTATTTTCGTATGTTCAACGTTTTACCAAACACCCTGTATAAATTATTTAATTCCTATAAGCCAACACCTCCGCGTGCACGGGATTTTGTTTTCAAAATGGCTAGCTGAAATGGCATTGAGTGGGAATGATATTTGGTCATGGATGTTAAAAAAGTTATAGATAGTTTAATAATATTGTTTAATGAAACTATTTATTATCAACCATTGAGAAGGTGAGAAGATCACCCATTTCATAAATAGATTTTTACGTTGGTTGTTGTTATTCTGTTCAAGTCCATTAGCACCCACCTCTATGATACCTACGTATACGAATATTATATAAAGTACCTAACAAAACAGTATTATTTTGTTCAGTTTGCCGGTATGTTTATTGTTTAGGTTCCAAGTTATAGGGGGCGAGCCTATAGCCATTTTTCCGGGCTGAAATCCAGACTCCGAGCTGCTTCTGAGAATTTCATAGAAAAACCCATTAACACTTTGCTCGACCTGGAAATCGAACTCAGGACCTCTAGCGTAGCAGTCGCGCTTAGGACCACTGGACTAATGGGAATTTTTAATTTTTAAAGATGGTAAATACAAATTAATACGGTTCATACAGCTACCTTTCTTCACGATATATGTATTATAAATTACAATTACTTAGGGTAGGTTCGCCTTTTCGCGTCCACCACCCCGTTCGCGTCCATTCGACGGACCTCTCTTTAAAAATATTGGACAATAAGTATACTAACGCACTAACAAAAACAAAAGCCATTTCTACTAATGCCTACAAATGCTCCGTACGCACAACCCTTCCTGTTTAGAAAAAATGATTAATCTGAGGTTCGCAACAAAAGACTGCCGACGTGCGAATTGTTAACAAAAAATACTGAGCTGAAGCATGTTTCACGGTAAGTTAAGATGGGTCTGACGGAGACATCGGCCTGCAGGGCCTGCAACAGGGAAATTGAGAGTATGGAACACCTTCTGTGCACATGTGATGCAATGGCTAGAAAGTGAATGCGCCTCTTGGGGCAGCGTTATCCAAAAAAAAAAAAAGCTCATGGAATAGCTGTTTGAAGAACTTGGTGAGGATGAAGGATAAGGTAAAGGGCATCTAGGGGAAGCACAAATCATCCCATTGGGTCAAAGTGCACTGAAGCTTTGCTGCGTCGGCCCCATGGAAGAAGGGATTAATATATTTTTTTGTTTTGTATTTTTATCATATGTTTTAATATTTTAATTAATAGAGCCTTTGTAATGAAGTGCCCTGAACTAATTAAATATTGTTTACTCACAGAGATTTAAACAATGTTATAAAAAAGTTTTAGATAAGTTAATTAAAATAACGTATTCATTTTAAAAATCCTAGTGACTGTAAAAAAAAGTCAAAAAAGTTGATTTTTAATATTTTTTAGTTCAATCAATGTTATGAATATTGTTAAATACTTATCTACAATTGTAAAATAAAAAAATATTTAAGTCAGTCTTTTATGAAATTATTTAAAAACTTTTATACTATAACTAATTTAACTTATATTCCGTTTCTAAGTTAGTGGACGCTAATTGGTCCATAGGTGTACGCAATTTGGATTTTGTGGATGCAAAGTGGGTAAATCACCTAATTCAGATATTTTTTAATTTATTAAAGAAAATACTAGATCTTTTGGGCAGAAGTTAGCGTCAAACTTAAATAGACTATATAAGGAATATGTTACATCCATTTTTAATTCAAAACTAGTGCAAGAACATTTTTATTTTCACCCTCAAACATGCCAACTCCACTAAGTGGACGCAAACAGGCGAAATTTCCTACTTACCTTTACCTAACCTATTTATTATGGTTTGTTTCAGCCGCCGAAACTACTGAACATAAATTTAGGAGACATGCTTCGCGAGTTTTCACTTTAGAAGAGAAAAATATTTGGTAAGGAAAGTGACCAAAAATTTTGCATGTTGTAATGCCTTTAGTTTTCTATTTGTGAGTATTTTCGTATTCGTGCCATATTATCAGGGCATGTTATGATAACTGCTACTGAACTGTTATGAAAAAGACAAAACCTTTGTAGATAATATTAGAGTGTTTGAGTACCTATGAACTCCGAAATGACTTCAACTACTGCCACTACTACATAGATAAGCCCTCGTGCCTCGTCTACATTCTTAAAGGGTGTGGGGCGATTTTGTTTTGGTCTCACACGGTTTTGTTTTATAGAATTAAAGTAGGTACCCACTAAGGCATGCTATTCGGGTATTCGTATTATTCGAGTATTCGCCCCATTTTACTATTCGAATAGTAAGGGCCAAAGGTATTCGGTACTCACTAGATTTTTTTAATATTTGTCTGCCATGATATATTTCCGATCGTTTTATAGTTAAGTTACCTACTTGGGCCACTACCAGTAGCCTTAAAACATTTATATTTTTTACTAGCGGCCCCAGCAAACGTTGTCTTGCACTGTAAATAAAAAAAATCGTAGAACCTGATTGCGATGCCACCTATCCGCTCAAATTGTGAATCTTAACAACCCACTTAATCACACATAAAAAAAAAATCAAAATCATACCAGCAGCTTATAAGGAGTTCGGAGTTCGGACAATGCACACAACGCCATCTACTGGCCTTACCGAAACAGCATACAACGCCATGTTCAATGTATGAGAAAGTAAATTTTCTTCATAATGTGCTTTTTCGCGAATTTTGTTGATGTTATAATGTTATTCTGCTATTCGGGGAGGAGACAAATCGAACAAAGAAAAGATCATAAGAATCGGTCCGGCCGTTCTGGAGTTATAATTGTTGTTACAAACCCAACTTTGTTTTATATTATATAGAATAGATGTTAAATCATCTAAGTTTATTTTATTTTAATGCTTAATTGTATTGTTATATATTACTTTCACGCAGGAAGCATCGAAAGGTAAATTGTTTGTTTGATTGTTAGGTATTAATACAGGTACATTTTATATAAGCATCTAATATGCTCCTTTATTTCACGATGCTACCTTAAAGGAGAGGAGTAAAGGAATAAGTGAATTGGGATCCTCTTCTTTGGCCTCGCCTTTTCCCGTTACAAGGCGACGTTCCTAATCATGCGACGCCATTTAATTCGGTCTTGTGTGTTGTGCGTCATCTTTCATAAATCCAATCTCCCTCATGTCCTTTTGGACCTTAGTCATCCATCTGGCTTGAGGTCTTTCTCTTCCTCTCTTCTCTGTAGCTATGGAAATGCACTTTTTCACTTTTTTCAGGTCTTGACCGTACCATATCAGTGTACTCTTTTACTTTATCCGCTATTTGTGCAACCTTGAAAATCCCTCTAATATGTTCGTTGCGCACCTTGTCTCTGACTGTAGACAATTAAAGAATATTTCTGTCTTGTGAAGTTCTTGTTCAAGAGTCTTTTTCATCGCTCTTGTTAGACTTCACCTTTCGCTTTTATGGGGTAAAACTGGGATAGTTGCCTCAGGGGTATAGTTGCCCCGATTTTAATTGCTATAGTTACGCGGATGAAACTCGCGTACTTTATTGAAAGATCTGGTCTGTCCGTCCCTATGTATGCTTAAATCTTTAAAACTACGCAACGGATTTTGAAGCGGTTTTTTTAATAGATAGAGTGATTCAAGAGGAAGATTTTAAGTTATTTAACATTACGCTACGGCTCTTAGGAAAGGGGCAACGCGCGTGAAACAGTGGGCGGGCCGCTCGTCTTCTTATAAAATAAGTGTAATATAACTTTTGTCAACTATTGTAATTTGTAAGTTATTTGTATTTTTTTAGTGTTCCGTACCTAAAGGGTAAAACAGGACCCTATTACTAAGACTCGTCTGTCCGTCCGTCTGTCCGTCTATCACCAGGCTGTATCTCATGAACCGTGATAATTAGATAGTTAAAATTTTCACAGATGATGTATTTCTGTTGCCGCTATAACAACAAAAACTAAAAAACAGAATAAAATAAATATTTAAGGGGCTCCCATACAACAGACATGACTTTTTTTGCTGTTTTTATAGATAATGGTACGGAACCCTTCATGCGCGAGTCCAACACGCATTTGACCGGTTTTTATTGTTTATTTTTTTTTCAGACATTATCTAGTCACTAAAAAAACATGAAATCATACTGATATATCTACACTGTATATTGATAATTAGTATACCTACTAGTAACGTCTTTTTAAACTAAAAAAAACAGTATAAAACAACTTACCTACCTCGAATATATTCGAATAGTGGAACAACACTATTCATAAAACTCGAATAGTAAAATCGAGTGAATATTGCATGCCTTAGTACCTCACTATGGTTGCAAATGATAATTATTTATAATTATGCACCTAATTAGTACGAGTAGGTAAGTATATGGTATGGTATGGTAATTTTCTTTATTTTTTCTCTTTAAATATGAGACGGATATAAACTAACAGCTTGTACCTATATATAAGTAAGTACCTACTTATAAACTAACACAATTTTCATAAAAACAGCCTAAGTACCTACCTACTCGGTGTGAGTGCGTACTTATTCGAAATTAAAGATTTATATAAGTAGGTAGGTAAGTACCTAAATCAGACAACAGGCGCCAACCAGATGATGTACGAACTATATTTAGATAATTATATAAAATTAGTGTGCGTAATTATTGTTTGACCTTGGCAAAGGCAAGATGTGGAACAATAGTGACGTGAGCTCATTGGTGCATGTCCGCTGCATGTCGTAATGGCTAAAATGACAACTAATGAATTTATAACTCCAACTATCTAGGTACTTACCTACTCCAAGTTCATTCAACGTTTTTGTCTACAACATAGTTATTTTTAAGACATTAAATTAGGTAGGTACCTAAATGGTTTTCATTGAACATTATGAAATTATTTATTTATTGGTCTTTAAATTACTTTTCAATGCAAAGTTTAAAATTTGCTGAAATGAACACTTAGGTATACATATCAGACTAGAAACAGTTGACTATTAGATAACATTTATTTATTTGCAGTTATATAAATAGACTGGAACTAGGCACAGCTTACGTAGGCAGCCTACGTAACACGCGAATCTCTGTTCATTCAAGATCAAGGTTGGAAGCTGTGAAACGCACGGAATAAGTAGTTTTACGATCAATAAAATTCAACTGAGTGACGACGTAATTAACAGTCAGTGAGCATAATATTTATTAAAATAAATACTGACTTACCTACCTATATTACTTTTAAGTACTTATTGAAATTAATTTGTTATTAACAGACGCCTAGCAAGACTAATAATAATTGTAAATTGTGTAGGTACCTACCTATACGGTTGATAAATAGCACCGTGCTATTTCTGCAAGATAAGTGGTTCGATAAATAATATTTTATCACAATTATTCAGATAAGAATTTCACTCTTTATTTAATCATTTAAAGATGGTCGAAAAGCTAAGTTAAATCAACACGACAACCAAGTCTCATTAGATCTGGGGGCTATAAAAGCCACTTTTGATGAATCACACACACACACATCAGTCGAATTGGCGATCAAGCGTAAGCTTATTAAGAATAAAAAAGAAATATTATTCACAGATACGAAACTACAACATCGTGCATTAGTGCCATATTTTGCAAGTATAAGTAGACTTCTCATTTTACGAAAAGCCTCTAGGTACAATACGAGGCCTACTTATACTGGAAGTGTACAACACAATATGAACGCAATGGTTATCCGAATCATAATAATATTGTCATTCATCCAAAATGTCTATTTTAGCCACCCTGTAAAAATATTTAGGGGTGGGTAAGCGTTAATAATCCTACATTATTTTGTATTTAACCACAATTTATTGTTTTACTATGTAATGCCTTATATTTTGAAACCAATGGACCATATTTAAGTATATCGGTACAGGTTCGTGCTTGAACGAAACCATATTGTTTAGATGACGCGGACGACCTTTTGTTTGTCCCAATCCCAATACATAACGAATCGATCCGGAATGGGTTGTTCCGTAGTCATCCTCCGTAGGCATCTCATCCTATTTCTTTACTAATCCTAAATTAGAATTCCTAACTGGTCCGATTACATTCTTTTATTAAAGTTTCTTTATACAACCGAAATGTGTTCCTTATTCAACCTGTGGCAAATATTACCGAAAAAAGTATGGTTAGCAAAACAATATTTTATCAGAATAATATTATTTATCTTAAAATATCTTGATTGTTACTTGTTTCGTGCATCAAATAAATAAATAAAGAATAGTTATTTTTCTATTTGTGTTATAAATAAAATATTTGCTTTACATGTACATTCACTCACTTGTAACAGTGAAAACGTGGAAGCGGTACAGCGAGTGTTTCGTTCTGCACTACCACTAGGATTGCAACTAAAATAATGATGTTTTGTGGAAATAAAAAATAATTAAGCTGTTAACTGTACCTTATTGAAATCGTTGCTCGTAAATCTGTGATTTTTTAAAATATAATATGATTTGTACAATTTGATGTTGTTTTATTTTATAGAACAATATAAAAGCAAAAGTTAAACTAAGCTTTAAACTATTTTATTACCTGAAACAGTTTAGGATGAAACGTCATCGGATGACTCCGGAACAACCCTTCGGAATAGTTCTAAAATTCTAGTAAAATTATTGTGACAAAGAATAATTCGTTTTGAGTGAGAGTAATATTTACTAAACATTGTTTACAACAAACTAACTAACTCAATTGATAAACTCAGGCAATATTACGTAGTTATTTATAAAAAAGAATACGTGTTTAATACTCGTACCAATCAAAACTATAAGAATGACAACTAACCGGCAAATTAAAAACAACTAATATTGATGTCCAAGCTATTATTATTAACATAACAATCATATTTCAGATCTCAACCGAGTGTCAAGACAAGCAGCGTTGTGGTAACAAAAGAATAGGACTCAAATCAATTTTGTAAATAATTATGAACGGTGTTATTACACAAATTGAAACAGCTGCGTGAATATAAAGTTGTTGAGGATTTCATGTGGTTGAAGCATAAGGAATAGGCAGCCATGCTGTCGTACATGGTGCCGGTAGACGAGAAACCTCCACCAGTTCCGGGCAAGGGCCGGCTCGCGCTGGAGCTTGTGGTAAGCCCTGGCAGCCCTGAAACTGCAGCGCGACGCGCCCGCTCTGCGATCACCAACATTTCCAAGGAGTCCTCGACTAGTTCCTTCGCTAGTGATCTCACCATATCTTCGTCGACACCCACTGGTGCGCACGATAAACCAAAGCATAAGCTTTTTGGAAATGGAACCAAACACACCACTTTAAAGAGGTAAGTGGTAATAATAATAAACAGGTTACATTTATTTTATGGGCCTTATACCAACTCCCTTAACCTCAGGAATAGAGTTCTTTAAGTCAATGTAATAAAATTGCCATCATAATCAACCCATTATACTGTCCCACGTCTGGGCACGGGTCTCCTCTCGTACTGAGAGGGATTAGGCTATAGTCCACCACGCTGGCCCAGTGTGGGTTGGCAGACTTCACACGCCATCGAGAAAATCTCTCAGGCATGCAGGTTTCCTCACGATGTTTTCCTTCACTGTTTAAGGGCGTGATAATTAACTATTTAATACGCACATGACTTCGAAAAGTCAGAGGTGCGTGCCTTGGGTTCGTACTCGATACCTTTGACTTGGCAGTCCAATGGTCATACCATTAGGCTATCACTGCTATCATTTAGGTCAATTTTGAAATACTAATAAATAAAGATGCCATAGAGAGCTCAGTGAAAAAACTTACCGTACCCAACGACATTATTATAACAGGCTTGTACTCAGAATAATGGACCTCTAACAACTTAAATAATACTTATAGGTAGGCAAAAAGATTTTAATGTTATACAGCAGCAAAGAGATTTAAAAGGGTTATACATTATAACGGACGATGGGAAGGGACGATAAGATTCATACAACTATTTTGTTTCAATTGGTCTGATTTATCCTCAGGTTTTATTCTTTATCAGGCTGCCCATCAACATGCAAATTTAAATGCACTGAGTATTACGAACCTGGTGACAAAAATAAATAAAAGCATCTTATTTTGGAATTGTATCGTACCTAATATAAAACTGAGTAGGTAGGTACCTATTTATAGCAATAGGTAACATAAATATTTATACCGCCACAAAAAGCGTTTCTAGGTTCTAGATTCCTATTTAATTTCCATCATAAGTAAAAGGCAGCTCTATTTCTTTAAAATGTATCGATTTTCAAGATCAGGGGCTTTTGATAAATCATGTTTTGATTAATATGTAGTTCTAAATAATTATGAATCTATGGTATCTCTGAATATAGCCATTTTGACCACCTGGCCACATTTAACAACTCTTCTAAATCAATTCATAGGTATTTAGAATACCATAGCAATTTTGTAATATATTCATATTACAAAATTGCATATTAGGATTAGGCAATCAAAAGTGGCAATTTTAGCACCCCAGTTCTTTTCATCGTAAAAATGTACTCTTAGTCATCGATCAAAGCGCCAACATAATAGATTACGGTTTTTAGCTTGTTAATAAATAAAAATAACGGTTTCTGAAATAGTTGCGTCAAATCGAGAACGCAGAAGTTAAGTTACTGGGCTGTCATGGGAAGCTGATTTTCTAGTGCAGAGTGAAATTCAAGCTTTTTTCTTTTATACATAAGTACCTACTTATTTGGTATCTCTATCAAGTACCTATTTAATATGAATAACAGCAATCCTGTTAATGAGAACTTTTATTTAAGTACTTAAATAGATATCTATTATATTCATTTAGGTGCATTCGGCTACGTACCTAGTATTCGAAAATAAATTTGTAACAAACATTAATAATGAACTGATTATAAGATTTTTTTTATATTCGATATTTTTTACTTCTACTCTGTAATAGGTTCAAAATATTGGCGAATATTGAGATTGAAAGTTCGTAGAAGTTTCTTTTCGTACCTACTGAGGTACTATAAAAAGGGTACTTTAAGTTCGTTATAAAAATGATAACTGATAACGTTCACAACTTAACGGCACCTACTGAGATTTTTTTTATAGGTACCACTAAGGTGGCAAACAAGCATACGGCCCGCCTCATGGTAGGTAAGCGGTTACCTTGCCTATGGACGCTTGCAACACCAGGGGTATCAATCGCGCGTTGCCGACCCTGTAAATTAAGGAGGAATAGTTGGGCTGACAGCATAGGAGACATTCTGCCATGCATGACAGCGGCGGTAACAAAACACCACCGGTCCCGCACACTGCCAACACAAAGCTTCCTCGCGGAACTATGGTGACCTTGCTCACCGTTAGTAACACAACATAGCACGGAGCTATGTTATTCGGCTACGATTTTCTGCAAGGTGGAGGTACTTCCCCAGTCGAGCAGCTCCAATTGTGAGTGGATTTATTCAATTCCATTATACCCTACCGCTCTTACCTTTGAAACTTGAATTCTTTCGAATCTCGTATTTTCTGGTAGAAATATAGTTTAGGACAAAATATCGGGAAATTACGATTCACAAATTTGTGCACTCATTTTAATTAAGTAGGTACCTAACTTTAACTACCTAACAAGATCTTTTTATTACCGAACCTCTTGCATAGACCTGCTGTTGTATTCTTCTAATGTAGGTACCTATAGGAAAATGCATTTTTCTTTGATACTGTTTGAAAATGGTACATAATTCTGTAAGTAAGCAAATATAAGGATTTCATTTGAAAGAAATTATAAATAAACCGGACAAGTGCAAATCGGACTGGTCGAGTCCGATTTGCACTTGGTTGCAACCGAGGGTTCCATACAAATGGTAGGTACATAATTATTAAAGTCAGTTAATTTAATTTGAATTTCTTTAAAAGCTTTTAAAATGCTCACGGGGTTGACATGTTTAAATATAAACGTTACAGGACAGGCAGCTACATTCCGTTTCAGTAAAGCTGCAGAAAGTGCGGGTGAAGAATTTAATGAATCTGTAATTTTTAAGGATACATTGGTAAAGAATGTCTCAGATTCTTGATTCGTGGTCTCATAAGAACAGATCGGCATCTGTTCTTATGAGACCACGTGCCGTCTGTAGAATGAAATTGTTATTGCCCTGCAATTTCGATTTACCACTTTCAGTAATAATTATCTTACAAGTGGTTTTGATCTTATTATCGGCGCACCTAATTTTATTATTAATATAATGAGCTCTAGCTACCTGACACACCTTTTTAAAAGTTTTTGATAAAGTGTTTACATAATTATTGAAAGAATTTCTCAGTTGTTGTAACTCTTTAACCCATACAATTCAAATAAATGTTCCCTTTTTTTACGAATACCTGTAGTCGCCCAGTCACTGACAGTTGATCTTATTTGATTTTATTAAAAAAAAAGGAATTAAATTCGCTTTTCACAATAGAAAAGCGAATAGTGTTCGTCACAGTTATTAAAATAGGTTACTTGAACAGGCATTTTTTTACTAATTAAAGAATCATTATATTTTTCTAGCGCATGTCATGGGATATGATGAATGAGTGTTAAACGTGACGGTTTGTCTATTGTATTGTAATTCTAGTAGGGTCAAACAAGAACAAGTAGAAACAAGGATCATTATTAAAAACCACGAAATTCAATTATCTGTGCGAGCATGGAACAAATCGTTAAAAATATCAATAGGTACGTGTCTATATGGATTTTATTATTTAAAACGGCAGCATGCAATTTCATATTCAAAATTGTTGGAACGGTAAGTAAATCTTAGGCTTATCAAATGGGCCTCCAGATAAATTTTAAAACAATTAGGAACTTCATAAATTAATAACACTGATATTCCGGCTATTAATTTATCATTTTATTTTATAAACTGATTACGAACAAACAACTAAAACGCTTTTGTAGTCGGGTGTATTTTAATTTAACTTTCGATTTAAACTTACGTAGATGGAACTTTGTTAAATTAATTAAAAGATGAGATACTACCTACCTAAATACCCTAAAAGTAAGAAAGTCACAGACCGTTCACTTTCGAAGAGAATTTAGGTGTCAAAAATAGCTGTCTTGCAAGATTCCATGTTAAGCAATGGTACTTACAAATAAAATCCCGATAATACCTATAATTATATAAAATTAATTGCAGATTTTGAAGAAACTCTGATGGGTGATTCTGTGTAGGTAGGCTGCGAAGGTTAACAAAAAGATAAAAAAAAGCATTGCAACGCATGCTAGGGCACAGCTTTAAGATAAAAATCGAAAAATAATTTGAAATATAAAAACGATAATATTTGTTATACTCTAAACCTCTTGGTTTTTTTAAATATCTTCACTGTACAGACACAGCTTTTTACGATTCTATAATACGTAGTAGATAGACGTCGATATCAACTCAGATGTCGACGTCGACCATGACGTGATCATGTTGACCAAAGCCCTTTAAAGTAGTCATGTTTTAATCTCTTTAATAAAGCAATATGTAGCTATAATTCATATAAGTGCTGGCAATAACATTCAGATTATTCGTAAGTACCCACAAGTAAGATCTATGTAGGTACCTACTTTGGAAAGGAATTTATTGTCGTTTGCTGCAAACCAATGATAAACATAAATATAGGTTTACTAGCTGTAGCGCACGGTGTCACTCGCATCCCTAGTTTAGGGATTCCTTTTTTATGGGATAGCTGGACAAACGAGCAGACGGATCGCCTGATGGTAAGCGATTCCCGCCGCCCATGGACACCCGCAACACCAGAGGAGTCACAAGTGCGTTGCCGGCCTTTTAAGAGGGGATTGGGCCTCCGGTAACCTCACTCACTCGGCGAAATACAACGTAAGCGTTGTATAACGCCAGTTTTCTGTGAGCATGGCTCTCCCACGTAAGTTGTTCTATCCTTCAGGATGCAATCTTTCTCCTTGCCTAATTTTATCTAAATCCGTTCAGTGGCATTAGGCATTAAAAGGTGACAAAAAACAAATAATCAGAGTTAGTTTCGTATTTACAATATTACGCACAGCTGTTGCAAGCGGTTTCACAAGCTGAAGGACTTTTTAAGACAAAAGGTTGCCTATGTCGTTCTCCAAGATCCAATTAATCTCTCTATCTTCTCTCTCTCTCTCTCCCTCTCTCTATCATATATCTAGTCCAGCGGTTTAGGTGTGAAAAGATAACAAACTGACAGATACTTTCATCCTCATCACCACGTATTTAAGTTAGGTGTCCCAGAATTATCTTGCAATTACAGACATGACTTTTCTACGACTTAATATTTGTATAGATACATATGTGAATTAATAATTTGTTTAACTTTACTGAGTATTAAACTACTTACCTACCTCACTATAAATATCGTTGTTTATAAAATAGGTACCTACCTAGTAGGTAATAATGGTCAACCACTGGGACCATATAGATAATTTATTGTGTGTAATAGATAAATAAGGCAGTGAGAATGTGAATGGCTACAAAATTGTTGGCATATCCACGTATTTTAACATTATTTGCATACACAATAAAAATTAAAATCAGTATTATGAATATTTAACATTATTTTTATTATTTAAATACTTACAAGCATTTTTGTCAAAAATTTTAGGTACCTACCATTCAATAATACTTTTGTGCATTTATTTCTTCATGCCCATATAGTCCGGGTGGTCCCATGCGTCGGGTAATCTTAACGGTGGCTTCCACAGCCACGACGTGTAAATTTCCAATTGACAATCAGGCCTATGGAATTAAACATCTTATTAAACAATTGTCTAACTCAAGTAAGTTACAAATGATTAATACATTCGTACTATGTACTTTTCATATGCTTCACATATCGCTATACTTATATGGGGAAAACATTGCAGACAGGCGCCCGGTTATTTCCACAGCGGCCTTTCACGTAGGTAGGTAGATTAAGAGCGTCCTTTCCCGCAGATCCTACACATGACACTTTGAAAGGTGCTATTTCCGTACCTTTACAATCGTGTCTATTATAGAAGTTAATAGATTTCTGCTCAATTGGAAGTGCTATATTTTAAAAAATTACCTACGCAAAATATAATTATAATTATTATATAATATCCAATTTAAAAGCGCCACATAATACACAAACCACTGGCAATTCTTTACTTATTTGATAGATAGAAAATAATAGAAATACATTTGACATGTAGATAGAATAATAAAATTTAAAAAAATATTCTATTCAGACAATCGTCTAGCTGGATTCGCTAACCTCAAAATCAGTTGATAATAATATAAATTCACAATTGAAATCACAAATTATGAGCTGCAATTAGAATTTTATAAGTAGGACCGTCGGGGTACGTCTTGGTCGGCTCGAAGAAAACATTTTTTTTTATCACAAAAGTGTTTTTAAAGAAGTATTGATACGCTTATTTAGGTTTGTATAAAATGTTAATGCTTGTTCTCCTCTCTTCCTCCTTTAATGTTTTTTTTCCTAGTCAATAAACTCTTTGGTGTTATAAAGAGTTTTTTGATTTTTGAGGGGAATCAAAGTTCTTTTTACCCATCTGCAAAATTTGCCCGAAGTTAATAGGTATATTCTGGAACAACAAAAATAGGTCATATTTTTGTTAGTGGAAACTGTCTGCAATACATCTGTCTCTGATGAAAAAAAACCTAGTCATTAAACATGACTTTAGTTTTATCCAAATTCTTCCTGAGATCTAAGCTGTGCGAGGTTGATGGTATGCTGTCCAGCATTTGTTGCAGCTCCTCTAGCGACTGCGTCATTAGGAGGAATACCCATCGCGTTTGCGAACCAGCTCGATCGTCGATTATACTCCATGGACTTCTGTATGATCTGCTTTACTGTGTGAATGTGGTCTATGGAGCGACACCCCGTGTGAAACCTGAAACTCGTCTCCTAGCGAGACGATTCGTGATGATTCTAGAGAACAACTTACAGACGTGACTTAGAAAAGACAGGTCTGCAATTATGTCATAAAGACTTTTGTCTCCCGCCTTAAAAAAGTATTTGTATAGTTATGAGTTGACAATGTCAACAATTGTTTCCTTTCATAAATCATTATTTGTACTTATAGAGTAGGTATTTTATGATGTGAAACGACCAAGGTGTAGATAGTTACAAATTGCACGGTAGCTATCTACTTAATATTTAGAAACGAAACATTTTCTCAAAACCAATCGATATCATTTCACCTTTATTTAAAATACATAGAACCTAACGAAAAATAAAAATATAATCGAGGAAAGAAGGAGCACAGTTAATTGGTACGTAACTAATACTTATCGTGTCTAATTTTATGTAAGTAAGTAGGTACTTATACTTACTCTTGTAATATATTACTTAAAAAATAATGCAAACATAAAACAAACATACCTAACAGTTTCGGAAGTCGGTGCCTTCGATTTGGTTTGAACTTTTGTTTTCGCCACCGACTTCCGGAAATGTTATTTTGTTTGCATTATTTTTATGTTTTTGATGGCGGTTTTACTTTTTGTTAAAATATATTTTATTTCAACATTTTTAATAGCGAGTAAAAATTACGAATACCTAGACGACGCCGACGTCATCATCATTATCATTTACGTGTTATTGTCATTTTGTTCAAAATTTTTATGGGACCACCTCTGAAGTATGAACTATCGATCAAAAAAAGAATCATCAAAGTAGGTTGGCGTGATATAGAGTTATTCGTCCATTTGTCGCGCACATACCTACTTAATGCAAATGTAAGACTAATATATATATATATATACATTTTTTTTTAAACTTTGCCCCACACTAGGATTTTCTCCTGTATCGTGGGTGCGTTTACAAACACAAATTCATTCTTTCAATTCATACACAAACGCCCAGACCCAGATATATGGTTTTCTCATTGATGCCATTGTCAGGACTAGACCAAATATAAAGTGGGTCCACATGGGTGGGTACACGGGAAGCAACACTTTCAAATAAAAAAAGAATCATCAAAATCGGTTCACCCATTCGAAAGTTATGAGGTAACAAACATAAAAAAATACAGTCGAATTGAGAACCTCCTCCTTTTTGTTGAAGTCGGTTGAAAATTAACCTATTGACTCTAAATTCTAAAGAAGCGTTGAGTTACTATAGTATATTGAGAGATAGTTCGTCCTACTTAATTTTTGTTTTGGTTTCTATAGTGAATATATCAAGCCATATTAGTTACTACCATATTTGTTAAAGCAAACCTGCTAGCGAGCCAGCCTACTACACCAGTTGACGTGACAGGTACGGGTTTCAAAGATTTTGCATCTTCGGACTTGGAAATGGCTTGAGGAAGAGCAGCGGCTGTTTCTTGACGGATAGCGTTTGCTTGTGCCAATGCCACTCTGCGTATAGAAAGAGTTCAAAGATTTTTCGATCCAAGGTTAAGTAGGTAACTTACACAAGCGGTCGATAACTAACTACGATATGGTATGATTGTGAGGACTAGATAATAGATATTATGTAGGTACCTGGTTAGCCATAATATACTTTTATTACTACTATAATTAGAAAATGAATTTATTTTGCTCAAAATTAAATGAAGGTAGGTAAGCAGGCGTAGGTAGGTACATAACGTTGCACTTTTTTTGAGATTTAACTTTCGTCATTAGTGCCACGAGATTAATAATAACCATAATCTTTAAAGGTACCTTAGTACCTACTTACCTACTGAATGCTTTTGTATTAGAGTATTGAAAGGTCAACATTTTCTAAATAGGTATCCAATCGGCACGATTATAACTATTTAGACTGTTAGAACAGTATTCGTGAACCAGGAATGGTCGTGTTCAACATTGGTTTCGCATGAAACTCCCGGCTCACGATAAATTTGATCTCCGTGACGAATTCTGTCGCTTTGATGCAGCATAACGTCAGGACTCAGGAGCCGTGCTACTGCATTAGCGCGACAGTGTTTGTATTACAGCTATATCTAACCTAAGGATATGGAGCAGTGATATAGAAAAGCGGATACCTACTTATTGGTTTACTAAGTGACATGTCGAAACTGTTTTTAATTTTCCTGTCCGAAATTGTTCGTAAATCAATGAGATACAAATCTTACCAATCCGAAAACGCTCATTGAGCGAAAAAAACAGTTCACAACGCGTTGTGGTGAGAGTAAAACATCCACCGACAATGACCTACTTCTAGAATGTGACTAGGGAATGCACATCATAAACCTGCATATAACATCGTTTTGAAAGAGCAATCTTAACAAGAATGCAAGAATCACGCTGACATGACGCAACACAAGGACTCCGAAAGCTTTTTTTATTGCAAATTGGTGCTACCTCCTATATCCATCCCATCACCACAAAGAATGAAGACTCCAACACTCCAGATTTAAATAAGAATATAAAAAAATTAAGTGTTAACTATCTATTTATTGACAGCGGGATTGACAAAATAAAAAATTAACATTTTTATGGTTACCTACCTAACTTGTAAGTAGGGACATAACATGATCTAAAAGCCTTACTTTCTTTCGTCGAGTAGCCAGCTCCACCTTTCAAACCACTGTTTTCTGCAGTTCTCTTGCTTCTTTAGCTGCGCACGCATTTGAAACGCTTCCGTGTTTGGGTCAAACTTTAGGGCCTTGTGTTCGGTCGCCATTGTGCAAGTCTTGACTAAAAAGTAGGAAGTTTTAAATCCAGTTCTATCTAAAAGAAAAGTAACATAATTATTATATAACTATAACAAGTAGTAAGTAGGTACCTACCTACCTAATAGAACGGAGTTGGGCAAAATGCCAAGCCGTCGTCTTTGTTTAATTGATGACGCTAGATTTCATTGAGAACGAACATTAATTCGTGACTCTGTACGTAGAAAACGAAACATAAAGATGCAACCCCTTGGTAAAAAGGTAAACGATGAAAAAATTACCTTATGTCCTTTGGTCGGACGTCAGACACTCAGTATGTTTTAAATCTGGCAATTTTTTTTATTGATTAAGTCGGCAAACGAGCTGACGAGTCATTGTCGCCCATGGACACCTACAACACCAGAGGAGTTGCTGATACATTGCCGACCCTTAAGAGCCCCTACGGACTACAGACTGCCAGAGCCGCTGCAACCGAGACATATAGAATAGTCAGACATTTTCACGCCTCTTACGTGTTGCCTATCTGAAATTTCTGAAAGGCAGAGCAACAATATTCTAACTCATCCCCACACGGGGTAGCTTGGCAGTTAGGCATAAGTACCTACTCACATAGTTTCTTCTAGGCAAGCGCGCTCAATCGTAGATCGCAGTGTCGCTTAACATCACGCGAACTGCCGGTCAAGCGTGAGCCTCAGGAATAAAAAAATATATATAACACTAAGAATGCGTTCAATTATATTTCCTAGTTTCTAGGGGAAGGCAATATGTTCATACCTATGCTTTTATAGATACTACACTATAGGTAGGTAAGTATCTAAGTACCTATTAAATTTGCATGTGATTAGGCACTATATTAGTAGTTACTACGCTAATTTTATTCTCAAGCAGCTGGTTTGCCTCGACATTCATGTAGTGATAAAATCTCATTCGTAAGCTTCTGTGTCATTTTTAATAACAGTGGATTTTGAGGTTCCGGTGGGATCGCTGTTCATGATATAAGTACCTACCTACCTACCAAGGTGCAATTGAATAACTACTTAAGTACAATTGACACAATTAAACTTGTAGCTACTTATACCTGAATGAATAATTATTTAAAATAAATTACTTACTTGTTATTTATTTTGAGGATCCAGTAGCTACCTACCTATATTTGATGATTTCGCTATTTATTCATTAATCTTGTTTGTAAAATTGTAGTCAATACAAATTCTGTGGCGCCATGGCTAGTTCATGACATAGGTATTCCCTCCTACTTTTCCACATTAATGTGAGATACCTACTCCTGCTTTTATGTAGCTACTATCTTCTATACATGTAAAATGTTTTGTCCTGAATCACTGAATGTCTGATCAACGTACAGCCTAAACCGCTGATCGTTGAGACCTGAAACTTGGAGGGCGTGTTCTTAGTATGACGTAGGCATACGATAAAAAAGGATTTTTGGAAATTCAACCCCAACCCCTAAGGTGGTGAAAAGGGGGGTGAAAGTTTGTATGAAAGTCTGTCATTTTTTAGAGGGTGAAACTGCGGGGTACGGCTAGTTGTTTAATATAATATCTTGTCGTATCGTAGAACGTTCTAAGCTGTTATGCAATAATTATAATTATTATTCCACTATACCTACCTAAATCTAAGTTGTAATAATTCTAAGTTTTACGTGGGAGAGCCATGCTTCGGCACAAATGGGCCGGCTCGACCGGAGTGATACCACGGCCTCACAGAAGACCGGCGTTAAACATCGGTTGCGTTGTGTTTCGCCGAGTGAGTGAGGTTACCGGAGGCCCAATTTCCTTTTAAAAGGTCGGCTACGCTCTCGTGACTGCTCTGGTGTTGCGGGTGTCCATGGGCGGCGGTGATCGCTTACCATCAGGCGATCCGACTAGACGGTCTACTCATTACGAGTAGACCTTCATGCCACATTTTTTCCAATATGCATAACATAGGTAGGTACCTATCAAAATTTAAAACTCTATATTCGTCATCATCAATTTTCAAACAAACTGATCACTGTACCTATAAATTTAATAGTGGAGGCGGACCATACAGTTCCAAAACGTGTTGTCTCATGTCTCGTCTCTGGATGTGGATGTAAGAGCGCGTGTGAAGCTGGTAGGAAACGTTGGTCAAACAAATAAGTACCTATTCAAAATTTTGATAAGAGTAATTGAATAAAAGATAAATATAACTCGATCTAATTGCCGGTAAATTGATACAGCAATTAGTTGAGTTAAGATAACATTCAATTTAGATGCAGGACGTTATTTGTGACTGCACAATGATGAAAATTCAATACCTACGTTGGTATCCAGTCAACCATTAAGTCAAAAAACAGGGTCATCCATAGGTACAGACATGTTCATGTTCGTTTAATGGCTATGATGTTTGGATCGCATTGACTTGATTAACATTTCGGTGTTTTTAAGAGTATCAACCGTGTTTGTTTCTATTAGGATTTAGTACCGTAAACTTACCCGCAAAACATTTGGTACTTATCTAAGTATTTTAATTTTATGCTAGAGTCTAGACAGAGTGCGTACTTATAGCCGGTTAGTCCCCCTATGCTCTAGTCCCACTATGCCCGTGTCATAAAATACCTAGGTACTAATAAGTTTTGCTATGCACGAAATCACATTCGCAGGCAGTGATGAAGAAAACTGTTACATATACCTAGTATATCTATTATTTTATTTAAGTAACCATTTAAAAAGTAAATTAAGAAAATCTATTAAGTTATCCTATTCTTAAACATTATTAAATATATTAAAACAAAGCTTAAAACAACAACAACTTTGCTTGTGGTTTTTTTTCAGAGTAACCATAATAATGAGCCCTTCCCCGAATTATTACCTGGTCCTTCTCTTTCGCTATTATGTAAATAGGTTAAGCACAGATGATAATAAAATTATGATTGAAAATTGAAAAATTATTAACTTACAGACGCTTGTCGCATAATACGAATAGCGCTTTATAATTTTAAACATGAATTCAAACACTTTTATTTCCAACTGTACCTTCCATTGTTTACGTAGAATCGAAGAATTGCCTAACTTTTTAGTAGCTATTTTTCGAGTCGAGCATCTGCATAGCAGGACTAGAGCATATGGGCACTAATCGGTGCGGACGTTATGACGTCAAATCGGGGGTGCGTTATACTAAATTCTTTACTAACACTTGTTTTACGGGAAAAGGACAGAACCCTGTCAAACCCTACAAATACAATAAACTTTTAACATTTCTACCTATCTTAGAACTCTATTATTCTATTTGAATAATTTTTTCAGTAAGTAAGTAGGTACCTATAAAAATTACATTTCATTATATATATTTTTCAATAGTGCTGTTATTTTTAACAAATCAAACTAATCAACTTAATACATAGCTAGATACCTACTTTATTCTATGAATAGTAGTAGATGATAGTTGACTGGTGTTTGGATTTGTTAACCTAAGCTAACCTATATGATAGGTAACGATATTTTTTAAATACCTACCTAAGGCTTTGGAAACTATCTAAACCTAAAGAGAACTACCTTAGTAAAATATTGTCATTTAACAGCAGTAAAGTAATAAAATAGGTAATAGAGATCTTAGTTTACTTTAGTTAGTAACCTGAGTTCAATTCCTCTTTATCTTATTATCTAAGATAATAGAGAGGGATTGAACTCAGGTTACTAACTAAACATTGTTATACATTAACGTATTTAATTAGAAACATACTAAAACGCATTTATGCTTAAGTATAAACTTCTACAAAGTTGACAGCATTAAGCCCAAATAGTTAGTTGCTGTAGGTACTTAGGGTAGGTACAGGATATCGGGTTAAGTTGTAAACACTACTCAACTAATTTTATCCTAAGTAACGAAAGAAATAAAGCAAGCAACCAAACTAAAGAATTGCTAGATGCTAAATAAAGGCTAGTGTCAGTTATAATTAAAGTGGGGCAGACTTCACCGAGAATGTTAAGTAGCTGTAAGCCGCAGATCCGGAACTGTATTGAACGTAAAAATTACGTGACCATATTGTGTAGATTCCTTGTCTATGCGAAGGGATCTTTTAGAAAGTTGTAATTTTTGGGTACAGCAACTGTTACATTTTGTTATTAAGATACCTACCTACTTTGAATATAACTAGGTACGTCGTCCGGGGTATTCCTCAAAGTGCACCCATTTTGAAGCGCACCTAAAATATTCCGCGAAACGCACCCATTAGGTGCGCTTGAAAATCAAATTAAACTATTTATAATTTTATTCCTCGAAGCGAACCCAGTGGTCAAGGTTGGCCAATAGAGATGTGTAACGGAAGATATTGATAACAGATAACGCACTTTTATTTAGAGTCCCTAAAAATTAAATACTCCATGACCTTAGAAAGGTTTAAAAAATGCATTATATCGGGGAGTGGGGTGTGGGGAGCATTTCACACAACACGCGAATCCACCCAGCAAACTCTAATTAAAATCTACTAACCTTATTGTCTATGAGCTCAAGAATAGATTTTGACAACTACCTCGCCCCTCCCTTGCGAATCCCCCTCTAACACTCCTCTCGGACGCCATGACACTTCGGTTGTCAATTGTTATTATTTTGTCGGCTTTCCCAACATTATCAAGGTTTGAACTCTTAGTCAACTTTTAGTGTTGATCAAGTGAAGGTTTTCGTTGATTTTATGCACTTGTATTATATTACTTAAGAACACTTGTGTGCCTATTTAGTGTTCATTTCTGACGCCCTGGTACTTTTGGTTAAACAAAATTGATGGTGATGTAATTCAATCAGTATTGCGAAAAAGTATTCGTATCGTCATGGAGACCAATTTGTATGAGATATGGACCAGCGCCTCTATCGTGACGATACGAATACTTTTTCGCAAGTTGTTCGTGCTAAGGCTACAGATCATTTCTGTTTTTCTGATAGTTATGAGTAAGATAGATAGGACAACTGAATTTTAAGATTTCTATCTATAGTGAATACCTAATAATAGTTGGTGCACAACTTCTGTTCATTTCTATTGCCCTGGTACTATTCAAAAACAAAATTTTGATGGAGTTTTAATAAATAAACAATTAGGACAGTTGAATTTTAAAACTTCTATCGATATCATTTATTAAGATACCTTCATGCCCTTCCCTATGGTTCATCATAGGTGCGCTTCGAGGAACAATATTTTTATATTTTTTATTTGATTTTCAAGTGCACCTAATAGGTGCGTTTCGAGGAATATTTTAGGTGCGCTTGATTACGTGCGCTTCGTTAAAAGATTTGTACCTACTCAATGATATAATACTATTAGATACGCCATATTCTTAATAAATGTCATTTAAAATTGAGTCGCGCTACATGTCCATACCTATAAAACTAAACATTTTAGCCTTTACATTATGAGCGTGCGCATAGACACAGGCGCTAACAGGCAGTTTAAGATGAAAAGAAATACCACTAAGCAGTTGTCTTAAATGGCACATTTGATATGTCCAGTATGTCCGTATATATAGTGACGTGACATGGAAAGTATTGGGTCCTTTTCTCTCATACTAATACATGCCTTATTAGTCGACATAACTGCGACATGCGGCAAGACTCTTTCTTTCATTTTAAATTTTATTTGCAACGAAAAAAATAAAATAAATTGTACGGAAGCTAAGAATTTATTAACTTACTTGTGATTACTCTATGCTCTTTTCTTACTTTAGTATAATAATTTTTGGAGTATCGCAGCACAAGACGGCACATATAATAAAATTAAAATTTATTGCTGTCAATAGCGCTGTCAAAGACACGTCTGCTTCTTATGTCGGTCAACCGCAGTGACACTACAAATTACACATTGCCCACGAAACAATATTCGCATTTCAAGGATAATGACGTGTCTACCTCTATAAATCCAAATACTACATTTAAATATTAAACGAGCGATTGTATCAATAGCGCATAACACTAATAATATTAGTACCTACTTACCTACCCGCAATGACATTTACTTAGGTAATTTAAATATTATGTAACTCTTTCAAATTTCTTCAAGTGATACCCTTAATAGTGCTAAGTAGTTATTATGCATAAGTCAGTCCACACTGTGGTAAGCAAGAACATTATACGGATAGTTACATCTTTGTTCATAATGAATTTAATCACAATAAAATTCTGTAGAACTTACCGATTTATCTACAAATAAATGCAGTTTCGTAAGACTTCGAAAAATTAATAAAAGTAAACTGATAAATCGCTTCTTAGCAAAAACTAGTAATGGAAATTGTTAGAAATTGACGCTTTTGACACTTCCTTCGATGAGGTTTTATGGTTTTTTATTACCCACCTATAAAAAGCTGTCAGAAATCCGGAGAAAAAATAAATCAGATAGTGTTCATAGAGGTTTTATTGCGGGATTTGTCGCGTTGCGTATCTGTGTGCACGCTTAGCAGTTTATATGCTACTGCACATTCCAAGTAAATAACTGTAGATTAAATTTGAGTGTTCAGTTACATACCGCGTTCGCGATTTCGCACGGTGTCGTTTAGGAGGAACGACCTCCATTTACATTTTTTTTTCTCCTGCAAATGTACTAACCCAAAACAATGTCACTGTCAAGTCAAGTCAAAACTTTCAGATATGTAGAGGTTAAGTCTCAGAGGAAAGACTAGGAAAGACCAGTCATATGTACAAGTATCATCATCATCATAGTCAATGGCATTTTAAAGTTAAAAAGAGGATCATAGTATTTTGTAGGTAATCAATAACTATATAATTACATTGTAGGCAATAGGTACAGTCAAGAGACAAAAGTCCAGTAGCACATCAGTGTTCATATTCGCCTGCATATATAATATAAGCACAGTTCTGGTCTGCCCGTAGATCTCTGTGTGTGTAATTCAACGCAAACATCAACCCGTCATACAGTGTAGTTATGTGCTGATGATACATGTGGTGAACGTTAGACCAAGATAACAATATAATATACTCCTTATCATTTTTTTGGACAACTTTTAACAAAAAGTAAACAAAAGTTCAACTCAAATCGAAGGCACCGACTTCCGAACTGTTATTTTATGTTTGCATTATTTTAATGTTTTTGAAGGCGGTTTTACTTAACTGTTAAAAGTTATTTTATTTCAACATTTTTAGTAGCGAGTAAAATTTTACGCAATACCTAGACGACGTTAACATTTACATGTTATTGTCATTTTGTTCTAAATTTTGTGATCAGATCTTGACCAAATATTATTATTTTATGGGACCACCTCTGAAGTATGAGCTATTGATTAAAAAAAGAATTATCAAAAACGGTTGGCGTGATAATGAAAATGAAAAAAAATTATTTACCCATTTGTCGCGCACATACTAATGCAAATTTAAGACTTATACGGTTTTCTCATGGATGCCTCTCTGATTCTCAGAACTGGACCAAATTGAAATGGGACCAGACGGGAAGCACCAGCTTTCAAATAAAAATGAATTACCAAAATCGGTTCACCCAGTCGAAAGTTATGAGGTAGTTATCAAACATAAAAAAAAATACAGTCGTTCGTTACAGTTCCTTCTTTTTGAAGTCTGTTGAAAATAAAACCTAATGAAACAGTAAAAATAAAATAACAGACAAATTATTTAATAATATTAGATGTGTGCTTTTTTTATATTTTCTTTTGTTATGAGGTTTTAGCTTAAGAGTCCGGCGCGCGGCGGACCGAATTTCTCTTACAAACGTAATACTGAAATAAATCGTAATTCAAATTCAAAATTCTTTATTGTGGATCATAGGTACATAATACAGATGTTATTTAAAGTTTTGCGTTCGGCTATGTCCCGCCCTTTGGGCATACAATTATTACAATTATGTCAACATTTAACAAAAAATATAATTATTTATTCTAACTAAATAGATTATTTTAGTAAGAAAATTTCTAGAAAACTATTAATCCATTTAAATTAGGTACATGTATAGTCAGTTATTAAAATTTAACGGACAATATAAATTAATGTCTTGGTGGAACATTGAACGCATCATGACTGGGGTAAATTGTATTGCAACAGTGATTTGTCTGATAAGAATTGCATAACAGAGTAATAGCGCTTATTCACTAACAAGTCATGAAGCCTCTTTTTAAATGTTTTAATTTCTAGAATAGTTCTAAAAGGCCCCGGGACATTATTAAATATACGCGAAGCTGCGCAAAAGATACTTTCATGCATTAAATGCGTCTTGCTAGCAACCATATGCAATTTATCTTGATGCCGTACCTATACGCGAACGATATTTGAATAGAGAAATATTATTTTTAACAAATACAGCGGCTTCATATATGTATAGACTTTGGAAAGTTAATAAATTCATATTTTCAAAGAATGGTTTGCAGGATTAATTTTGAGATAAATTGAACATAGCCCTAATACATCGTTTTTGAGCAATGAACGCACGTTCCTTGTCTGTACTGTTGCCCCAGAATACCACACCGTATCTAAGAGTTGAGCTAACGTAACCGTGGTATGCTGTTAATAAAGTTGTTTGGTTTGCTATTTTTCCTAGTTTACGGAGGGCATATGAAAACTGACAGCCTTTTACACACCTTGTCAACATGTAATTTCCAATTAATTTTGTTGTCAATATTTAGTCCTAAAAATTTTGTTGTTTCAGTTTCTTTATTGTCGTTATCTAGGTAACGGATTTTTAACGGATCCGTCCGTCGAGATCGTATTTGAAAATTCATTATTTTAGTTTTATCAAAGTTAATCATTAAATTATTCATTTTAAGCCACTCTATAATTAGTACTAAGGATTGATTAATGTTAGATTCTAAATTAATTGTATTTTCATTAGTGAATAGTATAGTGCTATCATCAGCAAACAATGTAATGTCATAACTTATTACCGATGGCATGTCGTTTATATAGGCAAGGAAAAATAAAGGTCCTAAGATACTTCCTTGTGGAACACCAAATTGAACAGTTCCAGATTCAAACACAATTAAATCAAAATCTATTATTATTCGGAGTCCGATACCGTTAATCTAGGTTCCTACGTTAACATTTAATCCAAAATACTTCACCGGAAATAAATGTAAGCAAATGCAATTCTTGATAAATTTACCAAGATTGGAACGAGTTTTCGGTCTTTTATTTCCAGTGAAGTAGTAGTAGACGAAATAGTATCGTCGAAACCTAGATTAACGGTATCCAAATCCGAATAATAACAAAATTTGATAGAATATTGTATTGATTACGATTTATTTCGGTATTACATTTTTGTGGGCAATTCAAGCCCCGCCGGATATTCGTTTTCTCAAGGAAAAGAGGAAACTTAACCTCAAACTTACAAACATAAACTAACAGTTTACTACGTATTACAGTCAGCCAGAAATTGAATTACTACCATTATTATCAAAGAGATTAAAATCATTACCTTTGGATACTTACCTACACATTATTATACCACTCAAGCAAATAGGTACATTTCAATCTCTCTGTACCTAACCTGTAAAAGTCGACGCGCCAACAAAGCTTTGGCTTTGTCATAAAATGGAGATTAGAACTCGTTACATGAAAGTATTACACTTGTTAGCCAATAGCCAAAATAATCCGCAATGCATCAAATATATTTACAAGTATTAAAATTACAGAGGAACGATCATGATATCGGAAAATTTAGGTAGGTACCTATTTAGAAAATCAAAATTGTCGACCAATCGCATGCAATCGGAGACATTAGGTCTTTGTAGTTAAAATGGTGATCCTCCGATTGCATGAGATTGGTGATCTTTTTTCCATTATTTTTGGCAGTCGGGTCTTTGATTTTTATTTTATTTTTTGCACTTTTTAGTTTTTGATATACCCAGTGTCACAGATTGGGCTGATTTGCAGATTGGGCCAAATTCAAATTTCAATTGATTTTACGCAATTTGTAGTTTGTAAGTCTCTAACACATTCTCTAGGTCCATTATGTAGTAATTGCGACATTAACTATATATGCACAGAACAAAGAATACATGTTCCGTGTATATGTCGTGGGCCCATCGTTTTAAATGGGCTGATAGAGATTTGTCTGGGCAGATCACGATGTGCATTTCGTGATATGATGGATTATTTCATGATGTGCCTAACCTAACTTCTTCTGTGTAAGAATGTGTGTACAATGGCTACAATTCGGTTCTGGCACTCGGATATTTATATTTCTTTCATCGGCCGTATCACGAAGTGCCGGCACATCGTGATCTGCCTATTTAAACGATCAGCCCACGATATATACATACAATATTCACAACGGGGTATAAAATTTCAATTTTCAATTCAAACTTTTGCATAAAAATCGATAATGAAGCTAAAAATGTTTGAACTTGACAATTCTGCCAGTTGGTGCAGTTTTTGCCGAGATAAAGATTTAGATGCAAAGGTTTTAGCTCTCAGTTGTGAATATTGTGTTGTTATTGTCGGAACCTAGATTGTGATAGAGATCTACATTGCGAAAAACAAAAAAATATATAATTTGGCGATTTAAGGGTCCGGCGGAGCTTGAATTGCCCACAAAAACGTAATACCGAGATAAATCGTAATCCAGACAATATTCTATCAAATTAAGCTATTATTCGGATTTGGATAATGTTAATCTTGGTTCCTACGGTATTATTTCGTCTACTACTACTTCACTGGAAATAAAAGACCGGAAAATCGCTATAAACTTGGTAATATTATCAAAAATTGCATTCACTTACATTTATTTCCAGTGAAGTATTTTAGACGAAATGGTAGAGTAGGAACCTAGATTAAAGGACCTACGCAAAAGGATTAAATAACATTTTTGAAACCCCCGACTAAATGACTACCTACACATATTCACTTACCTACAAGAAAATTCATCGGGGTTGCCATTCTCATTTTTTAAATTTCAATTTCAATTAAAATGTAGCGTAGAAATGCTACAATGTGTCTTGTAAAACTAAACGCAGCCCCCGCCGGATTTTCATGTACGTAAGTGAATATGTGTAGGTAATCAAAAGTCTCAAGTTCGAATCCACGCGCGACCCGACTGCTTATAGAGATGGAAACAAGATGACCAATCTCATGCATTCGGAGCCATCATCTTAAATTGAACTTCAAAGACCTCCGACTGCATGAGATTGGTCATCTTGTTTTCATCTCTTTAGGCAGTCGCTATCTATCTATCTTCTATACTTATAATAAATCTGTAGAGAGGTCAATTCTGTACATGAAATATATTTCCAAAATAACTATCAGCGGGTGATTAGTGATCGTGACTGACGCCAAAAATGCAACCAGTAAAATTTTTGTCTGTCTGTCTGTCTGTCTGTCTGTCTGTCTGTCTGTCTGTCTGTCTGTCTTTCTGTCTGTATGTTCGTTATAGAAACAAAAACCACTCGACGGATTTCAACGAAACTTGGTACAATTGTTCTTCATACTCCTGGGCAGGTTATAGTATACTTTTCATCACGCTACGATCAATAGGAGCAGAGCAGTGAAGGGAAATGTTGGGAAAACAAGAGAACTTACTCCATTATTTAAGCTTCCGTCGCGTGTGCAGCATTAATGGTTAAAGCTACACAGAAATCATGTATGACGGAAATGTTCTCCTTAAAATTATATAAAAAATATTCCACGACAGCAAATGTCTATCTTTTATGGTTGACTCACAATAACACGTGTAACTCCCGATAGCTTAGCAGTTCGGAGCTTTCTGATTATATTTGTCTACTCTTACGTTAGGTGACTGACTGACTGACATAGTGATCTATCAACGCACAGCCCAAACCACAGGTTTATAGTATACTTTTCATCACGCTACGATCAATAGGAGCAGAGCAGTGAAGGGAAATGTTGGGAAAATGAGTGATTCATGAGAAAGGTTTCAAGCTATAAAACATCACGCTACAACCCTTAGGAACGGGGCAACGCAGGTGAAACCGCGGGCGAAGAACTAGGGAACAAAGTAGGTAACTATTCCACGCGGACGAAGTCGCTGGCAAAAGCTAGTTTTTAATAATTTTATACCCAATAGGTATGCTTCAGAACCCATAGCAGATCGAAGGCCCCTCAATAGAATTTGCTACAGACCCAGTATCCCTATTCCCTGTATCGGAATCTGGATAATAACTTAATTTGATTAAATTGTGTTTGAATTATGATTTATTTCGGTATTACGTTTGTATGGAAAATTTCTCTTAAAATAAATCCTAATTCTAACACAATTTAATCAAATTATGTTATTATTCTGATTCAGATAATGTAGGGTCCTACTATACTATAATTTTGTCCAAAATACTTCACTATAAATAAATGTAAGGGAATGTAATTTTTGATAATCTTGCCTTTTTCGCATGTTTGCATTTTTTGATAAATTTGGTACTATTTTCGAGACGTTTATTTCCAGTAATGTAGTAGTAGACGAAATTGTACGGTAGGAACCTAGACTAATGGTATCTGAATCCGAATAATAACACAATTTGATAAAATATTGTTTTGTAGGTACATGTGATTGAAAAAACTGCATAGTGGAGCCATATGGACTTCACATTAAGAATAAGAAATCTTGCTTAACCTGAAACCTCACGGATTCAGCTCAAGTTCATGATGATCACGTCAATGCCTATCGGGTACCACCCGCTCCAACCGGAACGTAGGTTATGAAAACTATTCCGGCCATAACTGCTACAAAAGCGAGTGGCCATACTGGTGTAATAGCAATCACAAGACAATTTACCTGTACCTATCACATTTACATTTTACCTTGTGAAGAATAACGATCGCCGTACCAACGACGCTTCATGACGATACCTACTTCAATTTTGCACATTTCTTTTTTCACTTCTACTTTTCTAACAGTAACACTGTAAAAGATTTTTACGTCGCCGTTATGGCATAGTTTTGGTAGAAATAAACTACAATGAACACAGAAAACACAGAGAAACGCAGTATTTGAAGCGGCGGTAGCCTAATGAACGACGACGCCCTAGCCATTAGGGTACCGCCACACCCTAATGGCTAAGGCGTCGGATTGGCGATCATGTGGTTGCCGGTTCGAAAGCCACCCATTGCACTACCGACGTGAACCCACTCATAGCACAAGCATTTAGCTTAGCACGAGAGGTTAACAAGAATACTGGGTGCGACCCATATTACCATTAATTTTCAAATTCAATTTCAATCGTTTATTGCGAATATAGGTCGATAAGTTGGTAAATACATAAATTTGTCAAAGAACAAACATTTTTTGTGCCACTATACTCTTCCGTTTTAGCATGCAATATTCAATAATATTAATAGTAGTAGTAAATAGAACATTTAACTTATTTAACAATAATCTAATTCTTAACATTGAAATTATTACATGTCACAACCCAGATACAAAATGTCAATCAATTTGATATGTCTAATAGTATTGTGTCTGTAGCCTCTTTATTTATGTATTTACTTTTGCAGATTAAATTTGTCATTAAAATATTCATTAATATTATAATATGCCTTATTAATGAGAAGCAGCTTCAATTGAAAAAATGTTTAATGTGTAATGTGTAATGATTGTAAATGCGAGGCGCCATACAAAAGATGCTACTATAAAATTGTGCTGTTTTATTTGACGGAAAACACACTTTATTAAGATGTCTTTTGCTCTTTAGTTGCTCAAACATAGAGATATGTGAAACCACAAACACGGTATATAAACACATGGAAGGGTTATTAGTTTCAAACTAATGAAAAATGGTTTACAGCTTTCTGTAGGTTTCAGTTTACAAATTGCCCTTACACATTAAGCTGTCTTTTTTTTTAAATAAAGAAGTACCTACCAGTTGCCGCGCAATCGAAAAGAAGGACAGATCACAGAGCACAGATATTAAAGAGCACTTTTTATGTTTAGTCTATATCTCTAAAATTGCGTACAGTTGCCGAGTGATGCGAGGAGTGCTGCATGGTTATTATATATCTAGAACAAAGCACATAGTATAATTATGTATTAAGTATAGGTTCCTTAATCCCCAATGTCGAATATTCCCTCCATGGAAATTTATCTTATCTCGAACGCGCTTTCCGAATAAAAGTTACGTAGGTAGTTAATCCCATCGACATTGTTACGGTTTGTAACTGCTCCAAAACCAGCCAGGTTGCCACCCAGCCGCGGTGCATCCATAACGTTGCGGTGGCGCCGGCGCGCGGCGTGTTATAATTGGTTGCATTCAATTTACTGAATCATCACGTTTTATCGATTATACTTTTAATAATAGATATAATCTTCTATAATCTTCGCTCCTAGTAAACAGAAGATAGAATGTTTTACAGCAAATAGATAGGTATATAGTTCAGCCGCCATTCAATTAGAACGCACAGGTTCAAGGTTTAAAATTATTACGGGAGTCAAACAGGGCGACCCGTTCTCTCCTAGACTGTTTACCAGCGACCTAAAAAAAGTATTTCGGACACTGGCAATCAACTGGGAGGAAAAGGGCATTATTCTCGGCGAGACGACACTGATTCGCCAGATTCGACAGACTCGCCAGATTCGACAGACTCGCCGATGACATTGTTCTTTTCTCCTCCTAAGCTACCGAACTAAAAAAATGCTTAGCAGCGCAAGCCTTGAGGTTGGACTAGATGATTATGTCAAAGACCAAGCTCATTACTGACAGCGTATCTACTAATTAGCATGCATATGCATATATGTTTAGATGGGGAGAAAATACAATATGTCCAAGAATACACCTGAGCTAAGAAGTCTCTTTCCAAGTAAGGCAAGCTATATAAATTGCAATACACACGGAAAACACTTGGGGGAAGCTACTGGTCCATAAAAGAGCTGTTTAAGGGTAATTATTAGATTGAAATAGCAATAAGTAATTAAGACTGAAAAGCAGGCTAATGGCATGGCCATTAGCCTGCTTTCAGTCTGCACAGACTTTGTCATTGACTAAGATTCAGAAGTCCAAACTCAAGGTTTGCCAACGGGCCATGGAGTGCAGTAGGTTAACCCAAATTATAGACGTAGGTAGCTCGAAACGCCGAAAGCTTATATGGGATTAGGCCCCCATTAGTGTTTCCGCCCTAGCCCCCCGAGGGGCTTAGTCCGCCACAGAGAAGGAAGTAGCATAATAACGAGAAGACTGGAAAAAAATGGGGAAGACCTTTGCCCAGGAGTGGAACAATATAGGCTAACCAAAAAAACAATCTTCTGTAGGTAGGTATAGAGTATTTAATAAAAATTCATAAACCATTCATACTATTGCGACGAAACTTTGGTGAGTTATCTGCATGCCTGAGGGAAGGTTTAAGAATGACAAAAAACAACAAATATAAAAAAAGACATTGCAAAGTAACTACGACAGCTAGTACTTACCTAGAAAATAAAGCTATCTACCGAGTACCGATCTACCTCGAGTCCCTAATCCTTTAATAGGTATGAGTTATGTAAATAGGCACAACATGCTTAGCGCAGTGCGTAGTTACCTACCTACTTACGTAGTTTTTTTGTTAAGTCTAATTATATTATTTATGTTAATAATGTTTAATTTTTTAGGGTATCGTTCGGCAGTTCAAAAGGGTCGATGGTGGAGACCCTAATTTATGAGAGTCCCCTTCAAGAGGAGCCCGAGAGCAGTCCGCCGCCAAAAGTTCACGAAACGGCGTTCCTCTACACGCCCGTCGAAGACGAGTACGTTTTGTTCATTTGAGTATGTTAATCATTCATTTTTGTTATGAATTCGTGCGAATGATGTATTTGCCATTTTATATAGGTAGGTACCTATATTATTGTACTATCTACTTACTAGAGATGCGCGAATGCGAATGATCCAACGATTCTAATCATCTAAATATAAGTACTAATTTACACATTCGACTTCAGTATTAGTAAGAAACTAATTTTCATAATTAGTAGGTAACCATTATCGGCGTTTCAGCTAACTAAAAAAAAAGTCAGTCGCGAGTTTGAAATGCAATAAGAATGAGGTACCTATTCGCGCGAATAATCGGTCAAAGCGCCAGTCGTACCTATTGCATCATTCAAACTTTATATTGGTAGGTATACCTAGGTATAAAGTCGCAGTCCGTAGTTCAGAATGCTTGTCCTAGGGTAGATTTTGTAAGTGTTCTATTTTACTTCTAAAAATATGTAGGTACCTACAGATTTTTTCCGTTTTTAGAAGCTAGGTACCTATTTACGAGGGAGAGGGGGGCACCTTTGAACACTTTATAGTTATTAAATTATATTTCTCATAATATGGTGTTATAAATCAAGATGTATTATATTTTATAAATAGATATGGGGTTTATACTAAATAATAAAAATTATATTTATTGATTTTGACCCATCAAACTAACACATTTTCAATTTTTTTTAAACCATATTTTGTTCAAATCTACCTCATCCGCGGGGCACTTTTGAAACACCTAGGGGCAGTATTGAAAAACCAGGATAAAATAAAAACCACGTAACTTAGAATATAGTCAACACTATATTTAAGTTATTTGCATCTTATATTATCATTGAACAGAGCCATTTATACCTACACTAGTTATTACTTAAATAAATTGTATAAAACTCTACACAGGCCTGGGCAGTCTTGAACAAGATTAAACTAACTAATAAGTTATAAAAGAGATCAATATGAATATTGCAAAAGAATCACAGGTACCTTTACGATACCAATCTTAAAAATATTGTTATTGTTTATTGCCATCTGATTGTTTATCCACTTCTCAGGACACTTTTCTAAGGCATTAGCATATTAGTTTGCCAATTCTCTCCCTTGCACGTAGGTCAGGCCGTAGTTCATTTTAGACATTGTTAAGAAATACTTTTCTAGCATCATTTGTAAAAACTTGACAAACTGTGTGTTTGTTATTATATTCTTTACTTTTTTGAGTAATATTCTCTTTAAATTTTTTAAATCTGTAGTATGTTTTATGTTTTATATAGCAGCAGCAGTTCTTAGCTTCATGCCATAGTTGATAACACACAATACAGCTCTTTCGGCATCGTCTTCATTCATAGAATTTTCTTTTATCTCTTTGTAATTTCTTACCATGATGACTGAAACAAGAAACCAATTAAAAATTTAAAAATCTCATGATGGATTTACTTGGTTAGTTACCCATAGGGGCACTTTTGAACATTTTATTCCAAAGGTCCCCAGCAATTTTGTTCAAATTTGCCCCAACACCATCTTGCATAAATAAACATCTCTGGACGAAAAACTTACTTGAGTTCAAATTAATTTTCATTTGTAATATTCGGGACATAATCTAAACAACGCAATAAAATAATAACAACTTGAAAATTTGCTTACAAATAAAAAAATATTTATTTACTCTGGTCTTCGTAAACAAACCGGCGAATGATTTTCAAAATTACACTGATATTGACGTTAGTTGGGAATTGACAGGTGTTTAGGTCCGTGTTATCAGTATTAAAATGGTTTCTAAGGTTAGGAATGTTAAAGGATCCGTTCATAAAACCAACAATTCAAAACTGCCTCTGTTCTAAACTGCCCCCCTCTCCCTATAAATGGATGTAATTGTAAAAATCGTGCGTTTTTTGGAAACGTAGGTGTACTTGGTAGGTACCTACTGTAGAGATTGCTGCAAAGAGGCGACATCATTTTGGGGTTGCTGGTTGGAAATTATTAAAAAATAAACAATGATTTTGCATTTTGATACCTACTGACGTAGAGTATTGTCTAGTCAGAAGAGAGTCTTGATAGACTTGTAAATTCAGTTAGGTCTTCGCCCCTTATTAAATAACAGGTTTTATCAAATCCAAGTTTGATTAAGTGCGCCTTCCATTAGTTTGGATCCCTATAGTAGGTATCTACCTACCTAACGAAATGAAACCGTGGCAGGCAGACACCATTTTTAATATAGAACAGTCCATTAAAACCAGTAAGTAGTTTGGTAATTTCATAACTTTGATACCTACATACAGAACACAGTACACACCTCTCTAGAAATAAAGTTACCTAATCGTCGCCGTCATGTCGCCGTCCCTTCGGTTACTTATGTGCAAGTGCAATTATTGCAACGTATACATAGGTACCTACCTAACCTACCTAAGCAAATTGTTGTGCTTGGCGTGTAAATAAAATCGTACATATTTTATTAGGTACGTAGGTAAGTACCTACCTAATAAATACGTATCAAATAGGTATTACTTGCGCATTATTCTGCAATGCTAACAACATTGTCTGGCAATGTTGTTGGCTTTTTCAAAAATGCAACTACCCTTGCCCTACACCGACCTTACCTTTCTTAGTAATACGTGGTGCATGAAATAGCTTATATGAGGTCCCCCTGCCTTCCGCAATCAATAAAGAGCGTCGAGAACATCTCCCCTCTTCATGGCTTATTTTATATGCGTAAGCATCAGGCTACCTACCTATTAGTACCTATGTGTGAACGATCTGTTCGCTAAAATTAAATAATACGTTATAAATTCATAATAATATACTTCAGTCTTTGGGTTAGCCTATCCATCACAGTACCTAAATTATTTAGGTAGGTCTAAACTAATGTAAACTTCAACATTAAAATATTGAATACGGGAGTCATTGTATTTTAACGAGCCAAAAAATATATTTATAGAAATAATACGATGCCCTGTTAGTCCATTGAAAAGTTACATTTGAGGTTGCGTCCTCGTGGGGATACCACGTAAAAAAAACGCGCCTCAAGACTCTACCTACCTAATGGACCAAAGTTATAGAGAATTTAATTTGCAACAAAAAATGTTAACAATTTTTTTTTATCAGATAAATAGTTTAAGAGATATATCGTAAAAACCGTTTTAACCCCTATTTTCAAGATGGCGGCCGTGGACAAGGGTGGCGACCCCACAAACTGGATTTTAGCTTTACGCTGACCCCCCCTACACATTAAAAAAATAAAATTGCGTACTCTAAAAAACGCAAGGTAAGGCGTAAAAAATGTAACATTTCAATGGACTATGTAGAAATACGTAAATCAGAATCGTACAAGATAGGGATGGGCAAATGAAAATAAATATATCGATATTTTTAACAGGATCGATAATTAGGTACATATCGTATGTTGACTAAAAAATAGGTCATCTAGGAAAATAAATCCCAGGTACTTAAAAAAATATCGAATTTGACATAAATTTGATACTCCAAAATAAAAAAGTTCTTTTTTTAAATATGGATATTTTGATATATCGATATTTTTGCTCATCCCTAGGGCAAGAAATCGCTAATGTTATCTTTATCTTCTTTAGATAGTATAAAACAGTCGCTGTCGCCATCTGTCCGTCCCTATATATGCTTAAATCTTTAAAATTACGTATCGGATTTTGGATCGGTTTGTTTTAATAGATAGCGTGATTCAAGACGAAGATTTTAAGTTATTTAACATTATGCTACAACTCTTAAGAATGGGGCAACGCGGGTGAGACCGCGGGCGGGTCGCAGTCTAGAATAAAATAAACATTTTCAAAGATCTGTTTTTTTTAATATTTTGCGCCTCTATTTATATCAGCCTCTTTTTAGGAATAAATGAAATTTCCTGTAGCTATAACCTGGATTTAATATTTACTTTTAACCGAAACCTCCTCCTTTTTATAATAAAAAAGGTTTTCAATTTTACTGCATTTTTTTTGTATATTATCTTTCATTAAATTTATACAAAAACTGATATGATAAATTTGCCGCATTGTTCTTCACAAAACTAAATAATTATAAAATATTATATATTTATTGTTGCTTAGCGTAGCGCCATCTATCGCACAATCGAACGATATGAGCGCGACTTTTGTCGAGTCATAGCGTAGTGCTATTCAAGTCGTGAATGTTCTAATATACACTACGTTGGTAATACATAGTAAAAATTATTTGAATCTTTTGATAATAACTGTCAAAAATGTTAGAAAATTTATGGTAACGCGTCGCGTGTACCTATTACGTCACCGATCGAGCGAGCGCGTTGCGTGCATGCTTCTCTATCGCTTCATTCCATCCATGCTCTATCATATCGTTCCGAATCGTTCCGTTCCATTCCATTCGCTACGGACGAAGCCGCGCGCGACTTCCGAGATCGATGTTGTAGACTAGTTGTAGTGGGTAACATTTTGTGAAGCGTCGAATGGACCAAACCTGCAAACCAAACCCAACGTCGTCAACTGCGCCAATGTTTTTATCATTTTAATAGAAGGCATACAAAAGTGACTTAAGTAATTAAAACGTGAACAGTGATAACGTTGTGAGTGGATACTTTCAAGGTATGATAATTTACAATAATCACGTCAAATTTGTTGTGCTGCAAACTGGGTGTTCACTTTCCGATGGTTTCCAAAATTGAAATAGCGCCCCTAGCAAAGCTATTATTTATTTTATCGTGCTTTTTATAAATGGATAGTCGCTACTGTTTGGTGTTAACTTTGTCTTCTCTTTGAGTTTTATGTGGATAATTCGGTCACAATGACGTCACGAGTACTGATTTATAAACATAAAACGACTTTCGGTTCCATCCAGCAGTCGGGAACACAAGGTCACGTATGTACATGTAGTAAACATGAATTGGCAATAGTTTAAGCTCTATTTTAATGACACCATCAGTGACCGACTCCATTCAGTGACGTTAAGGGCCCCCGCCCTGCCCTGTGATGTTTCGAGGCCACTAATTTACGGCATGTTGTTCGTCTTGCGCACCAATTATGCTCAATTTTCCAGACACCTTATTAAATTTCAATTACTTTGCCATACTACAAAATATACTATGTATTTTTGGGCATAAAACTATCAAATACAGGTACCTCACCTGGCAAGTTCTATCTGATGATCTACTAGTCTGCAATTCAATTGCATTATTTGTGACCTATATTGTTCAAACTGTAATAATTAAATACTACCAGAGACAATGGATAATGTGGATGTGGTTAGCTTTGATTTACATATTAACACAAAGAATATTTCTTGTACAATATTAATATTATTATTCTTCTCTTTGGTTTAATAGAGGTCCTATGTTGCTTATAGTTGCACGTACATTACCCATTTGCACTTATGATTTGACATTTGAGTTGTTTGTATACCCAAAATATAGCCTTAAATTGTAAAAACACAGTAAAATTAGAGACTGATTCATCAATTCATTTGTTATTGTGTGAAATATGACAGCTAGTGGCTAGCCTAGTTTACAATGTATTTGTGACCTTGAGACTTGTCAAGTAGGGAAGATGATGATACTTCTCTATTTTTACTATCTGTTGATTCATACTGGAATTTGATGATGTCAGATTTCTTTATCATTCTTATGATATTCTGCAAATATTAGTGTATTTGATGATTATAATAATGTCTTATGAAAAGCCTATTATGTATAAAAATTTAAGCGAATCCTTTTGGAAATTGAAAGTACCTAAGTGATGTCATATCATTGTGGTTGGAGAGTGTTTTTTGTGGGTGTGACTGGTTTTAATTATGATGTAACTGGCCTTATCATACATTTTTTGATGTGATTTCTCATTTGAGTAAACATGATGTTGGCAACATAATAGATAGTATTCAAATACTTCTTTCATAATTTATTAATTTGCTGGCATTCATAATTGTTCTAATCAATATGATTGAAACACCTATCCATATTTATATAGGATCATTATTTATTCAAATCAAGTGGCATCATTACCCAAAATAGAACAAATACTACTATTTTGTAAGTCAAAATGTTAAGTACCAATGTGCTCAAGATTGGAGCTAAATACTGTGTGGGCGATGAATATAGTCATCCACTAATAAAAGAGGTTTCATAATTGAGTCACCTTCAATGTTAATATAAAGAGCTAGCGTCCCAGCAATGCGAATGAATTCTAATGTTTGCAATGCATCTGCTGCTTAGCATTATGGCAAATTCATAATATAATTTAAGTAGAAATGTAAGTTTTATGACATTAAGATGCACCTACCAACATTTTAATTATGTAAGTCCTAAGCCTAGTGTTTTTGACTTTTTGCTTTCAAACAACATGTATTGCCTCTTAATTGCTCTTCATAAGGGTATTACATTGCCCAATGATCTTGAGGATTTAGTCTTTGTGCTAGTAATTGTTAGTCACAGGCATTGCGGGGGTGCTTCACGTAGGGTGCTAGTGAGGTTTTGGGTATTTCCTTACTATTTCCATATATTAAAGAAATAAGAAAATAAAAACAATATAAATTGTTAATTACGTCATTACAATTTTTTTGGTATAAAATTCATGACTAACTATTATGCCATTAAAGAGAAAAAATACAAATTAGGTTAAAAAAGGCCTATATGTACTTCAATTATTATCCAAAATTGGGGCAAATTTATAAAAATTTTAAACAATACGAATTGTTTGTGATGACCTTAAGTATAACATATATTTTTTATATTGCAAACGCACATAAGGATTCCACTAGAAACTTCTTTAAAGCTAGGGTGTTTTTTTTTGTTTTTAAGAGATTTAATGCCCTTAACTACTACATCTTATACCATGGGGTTAGGGGATTATATGAAATGTCTAGTTAGGAAGTATTTTTTATGATAACCTTAATTCCTGCTATGCATGATTGATTCTATTATTAACATACCAATAATTTTATTATGCCAATAAAGTTTCATTGTACTTTACATTATTTAAAATTGTTAGTAAAAAAGTTATATATATTTTAAGATTTTAAATTAACCTATCAAAGATATATTAGCGGAGAGAATAGTAAATCAATTGTTATGAGCTGGCATTACCTATTTATTTACTTACATTGAAAGAGTAAACACCAGCAAGCCAATTATAGATTTTCACAAATAGTAGTAGAAATAATCAAAGAATTTCTGGAACACTCAATAGCAGAACAAGTACCTACGATTATCTACTACGACTACAATAAATTATTTTAAACTGAAAACAAAACTAGTTATTGAAAAACTTAAGGTTAAGCACCTTCCTTGCCATACTGCTTTTTAGAATGAATGGGTCAAGTGAAGATTCCTTTGCTTATTTTATTAAAATTGCTGCTTGCTCGCACAATATATGAATTCTGCCTGTAATTCGAAGAAGAGAGAGGGATTGATATAGGGGGATTATACCGAACGTATCTGTAGGGATCATTAAAATAAAGTTTATGTAAAAGTTCAGGGCAATCAATTTTGATTGTGGTAATTTTAATTAAAAACCTACAGGCGGCCAATTGGCGACGATTTGTAAGTGGTAAGATGTGAAATTTCTTACAAATATCCACATCTATAACTGCACAGTTATGAACTCAACTGAACTATACAGTGCATGTTCCCTTAAATCGGAATATAAGTACTTACACTTATTTTTATGAAGAAATACCTGCTGTCCTATGCACCAATTTTATTTCCAAAAATTTTCATGAGAGTAACAAATTTTGGAAGTATCCAACATCCAAATTTTGGAAGTTGCTTATGCAAACACAAATTTTCGCAATAATTTAAACATAAACTAAAAATTTAATTTAAACTTACAAGAGTAACTATAACTACAAATGTGAGGATACATTAAACAAAAATATTGTAGGTGGTATGTAGGTAATAGGTATGCCAGCAAATAGTCAACAGCACATAAGTTAACACAGTGTTATTTGGAGATTAAAAATCGATTGAAGAAATTTGAGTTTTGGAAATGTGCTGTTGACCCAATGATCTCTATATTTCTCTATGCTATTAGCAGTGTGTTGACCGTACAATTGAATAAACTCGTTCTGTTTTCTGATCTAGTTTTTATATATATCATGGCTCATTGATGTTAAAAATCAATTGCGTTTCTTTTTTAATCATTCGTTATTTTATTTCCACAATTTCCGTTAAGTTCTATGAGATAAAATTTTTGATTTCAGTTCGGAGCGTTCTAAAGTTCGCGTGTCATTCTACCAAGGAGCGCGGCCGCAGTGCTTGTCCCCCCCGCCCCTGGTACCTCAGCCAGATTCCCACGTTCTTTACGCGGCCCTGCTCTCGGCTGCCGCTAACGCCGACATGGCGGAACACACAATGTATAACAGACAGATCAGGTAATTATCTACCTAATTTACAAATTTCTTATAATAAATATGTCAATCATTAGCATACTTTAAAAAGTTTAAGAAATTGATGGCTTTTCAAAAAATTTATGCTATTGATTAACCTTATTAATTTTGATATAATTAATAATATTACATAACATAACATACCATCACGCCTGTATTCCCCGAAGGGTTAGGCAGAGGTGTACTAATGTACACCCACAGTTCGCCGGTATGTTTAGGTCCCATGTAATAGGGGGCGAGCCTATTGCCAATAACCGGGCACAAATCCAGACTCCGAGCTGCTACTGATAATTTCATAGAAAAACTCAATAACACTTTGCTCGACCTGGGGATCGAACCCAGGACCTCTAGCGTAGCAGTCGCGCTTGGGACCACTAGACTAATGAGGCAGTCCTCATAATAATATTACATTTTACTATTAATATCTTACTATTATTATTTTTATTATTATCTCCTTTCCTTTTCGCAATTTTTATTAATTCAATCTTCAATAAACTATATTCGTCCTACCACCTTTATGCAGATGACTTGCAATTTTATAGACGGGGTTCTCTTACAGATTTTCCACAGGCGGTTAATATTATAAATACGACCTAGATTCTTTAAGTGATTGAAGCAAAGCGTACGGACTTAAGAGTCCGGCGGAGCGAATTTCTCTTACAAACGTAATTCCGAAATAAATCGTAATTCAAACGCAATTTAATCAAATTCTGTTATTATTCGGATTCGGATATCGTTAATCTAGGTTCGTACGTTACCATTTTGTCCAAAATAATTCACTGAAAATAAATGTAAGCGAATGCAATTTTTGATAACTTTACCAAGTTTGGAACTATTTTTCGGTCTTTTATTTCCAGTGAACTAGCAGTAGACGAAATCTTACCGTAGGAACCTAGATTAATGGTATCCAAATCCGAATAATAACATAATTTGATAGAATATTGTCTGGATTACGATTTATTTCGGGCAATTCAAGCTCCGCCGGACCCTTAAGATTAATCGAACGAAAACACAGGTGATTGTTGTTGGCAGCCCTAGACTGTCTGCTAGGATTGACTTTTCTATGATTCCACATGTTAGTTTTGAAGGGCACATACTATTTAGTGAGAAAGTTAAGAACTTGGGAATCTTCATAGGCAAAACATCTTTTTCGGGGTCGCTGAGGAGATTACGCAACTTCTTGCTAACTGCCGCCAAAATAATACGCTAGCACAGTCCCGTTTACTTTCCATCCTTGACTACGCCGATGCGATGTCAGCTATCTCGATCTCTAGAGCTAGAGCTAGAGCTAGAGCTAAATAAACTTGAGCGTCTCCAAAATTTCTTCATACATTTGGATTGCGCAAATAAGAATTTCCATATATTGTCCATTCTCTACTGTCTTCTGTATAACCCTTTAATTCTGTTTAAACCCTCTTTCTTATCTTAAAGAATGTTTTCAGTTCCTTCGAGACACATACTAGATATCTAAGGTCATCGGAAAATTTGAGATGCCAATGCACTCCACAATATTCCTCGACTACTCCTTTTCTGTACAGGCTATACGGCTTTGGAATGCCTTGCCCGTTTCAGTGAGGCGAGCACAATCACTGCCGATATTTAAAAAATGGTGAAGGAGCACTATCTGTCACAATAACTGACATAGGTATTCTCCTTCGCAACGCATCTTATAAAATACTTTTATGATAAATTGTATCTTACATTAATTTATGTATGTCTATATTTATTTATGTTAATATTAAATATGTGTAAATTATGTATAATTATGTATGTATATTGTGTATTTACAATGTGACAATTTGTGTATGATTTATGTGTTTTAAGTAGTTTTTTCGTGTGTACGCCAGACTACCTGTTTTTCGCGTTTCCCCTTTCCGTCGAGTCCATCCAAAGGTTGTCTGTAAGACATCGCTTATAAGACTTATAAATTTGAACTTAACATTATTTTTTTGGTGTGCAATAAAGAATAGTCTATTCTATTAATACAGCAAAGTAGATTAGGATTTAAGAGATTGATCGATTTGTTTGATTTAAGACAAATTTGCAGAAAATGTATGTTTTACTTTATAAACAAAAAACTTTACAAATCAGCAAAACTGGCTCGTTAGTCTAATGGTTGCAAAGAGTTATAAGGATAGTGTTAAATTTTTGTTCTTTGAGAACTTAGTCTACCTAGATTTTACATTTGTGTCCAGTCAATGGGAATAAGCTGGTCCTCAATTAGGTACATGGGACCCCAAAAACGTGACTGTAAAATGGTGGACTGTGGGTACCTATACAGGAGTAAACCTTTGTTTAAAACTTCAGCGAGGATAAGGATGATAAATAAACCACCCGAAAATAATGTTCTTCAAGTAGGATGTAGCCTGACCTTTATGTGAATTTTAATGAATGAACATGTTTTTAATCATTTTAAAAATATTTGAATTTCATTCAGTGTGTATCAGATTAGTAACAAATAGGTATATATTATGCTGCTACTTATTACCAGTGGTCCACCAAGGTAATTTTATTCACAGTATTGTTGTTATGTATACATAATAGAGTCAATATAAACAGCGGTGATGTCACCCTGCAACACAGATGTTCATGCGAACATCCAACATCATTGTAGTATTTAGAGCCATAATAAGTAATAGTACCTACTCTAACGTTTTTTCGTTCTTATTGTCCAGGAATTTGACTTGTTTGATATAGGTATTCAAATACTTTTTATAATCAAATAAGCAATTCCGCGAGAAACTAATATTATAAAATGTAAGTACGAAACATCTTTTCAATCGCTATAAAATATATCTATATGCATTAAAGTCGATTACAGTATTCATAAGGTATTCTATGAGTTTACGTTGATATACATTAGAATGCATGGAACGCATCTGCAGTTCATATTGTTCGAATCTAATCATGCGGCCATTGTTGTATGTTCATTATGTGGAATACGATTTGTATATTTTATGTTTACAGTACGGAGAGCGGGTGGGACAACCCGTTTCGTCCGGACGGCGATTTGAGTCGCGAGGCCGACGAAATAGTGTCACTGATAAAAGGCGGAAAACCGATCACGCCAACCCCGCCCCCTGCATCTACGCCGCAGCTAGCCGCTTGCGACGAAAAGGAGGAGAAAGTGCAAGCCAATAATGTTAATGTAATATATTTTACTTACTGTTGCCCGCGGTTTCACTTGCAGTTCAAAAAGATTTACTTATTTTTTAACTCGGCTTTTACCAAGATGAAACATGCACCAGATTTTCAGTTAGATCTCTAGTAATGCTCTAGTAAACCGTATCTAATTTCGTTTTGTGGTTTTAGCATCATACATGTACAAAGATTCTTAAAATAATAATTTTGGCTTCTATTATGAGACCAAGACCGCTGTCCCGATTTTTTAATCCCTGCATCTCTTTGATTTCCCTACGTTTTATAATGAAGTAATGTTAATTGAGAGTAATCTTAAATATACCTTCAAATCAGTGGCTGTGCGTTTCGATGGCGCGGCCACGGCGATTTTTTGATGTTATGTATGTAAATATGCAAAAATAATCATAGGTTTATATTCAGGAGCTCCTCGGCTTAGTTTTAAAAATCTCCGTGACCGCACAGTTCTCCTTGTTTGGCGATGGCGCGGCCACGTTCAAACCCTTTTAACGTTTTAACCATAACTAAATGTATGGTTTTGGGAATCAACTTTTTAGGCAATTTGGGCGCCATTTTGAAAAAAAAACGGTGGTTATCGGTCACTCATATAAACTTCAAAAATCAATTGCAAACATCAATACCAACAAGTAATGTCTCTCTACAAATTCTTGTAAGAGTCAAGTTTCCAAGATATCAACAATCAAAGTTTTAAGGTTCTATTCTATTCTAATATCGGAAGGATCGATAAACCTAAGGAATATTTTAGAAAAATGTACGTTGAAATTACTTTTCTTTCTTTTCCTTCTTTCTTTTCTTTCCTTTTAGTATCGATTCGATAGGAAGAAGAAGTGTCTCCTATTTTTATAAGCCGTAGAGCGTCGTGTTTAAGTCAGATTCCTTTATTTTTGTGGACTTGGAATACTTTCAAAATAATATTTGAAGTTAATTCAGATTCTTAACAGTACAACTTTGATAGAGTTTATCTTGGAAACGTGATGCTTTAAAAAAATATATATCTGACATTTTTTGTTTATATTAATGTCGGCTATCGAAATATATAGGTCACATTAGTGGCCGCATTTTTCAAAAAATATTGAAATGGCGGACGGCACTGTAAGGGGGGGTGCAGCGGTCAACGTTCTTATGTAAAAATCTGCAGTAGAGCTCTAAATCTGATGTAAATGCAAAATTATTTTGATAACATTTTAGGCTAATCCGCCGTCGCCTCAAACGAAAGTGGCGAGTCCCGTGCAGCAAAGTACACCAAAAGTGATGAACGGCACGAAGAATGGCGCCACTGTGGCAGAGGTGCGCGCCGGGCAGGTAGAGGTGCAGCGCTCGCCGCCGCAGGAGCCGCAGCAGCCGGAGCACGTCACCATCAGGAAGAAGCCCAAGTGTAAATGCTGCGTCATTCAGTAATTGATCAACCATGGTTATTTCTTCGCTTCACACCGGTAACACGCTATGCTTTATGACGGCGTAATGCCAACCTTGGTGTTTACTCGGTGCTAAGTATTTCATTTTAAACATACTTTATGTTCATCATTGAAATATTTCTAAAGCTATAGGTACTATTTACAAAAATATAGGTTTAATAAAATTGTACCTACTATTTACAAAATTCATTGCGAGTATGACAGCTATTTTTGTGTAACCTTATATTGTCATGTTAGTTTCAGTGTTTGATTGAATACTTTTGTTGGCAGCAGTTTAATGTATCTGTTATCTTAATGCTTTGGGTATCATTCGATGTTTTAAGTTGTTTCATCTTTATTAAGGTACAAATTATTTGTTTTAATAGCTTCCCTGTGGAACCTTTTAATTGAGATATAAGTTGGCTCCTAACTTCAAAGAGAATAATGAATGCACACTGTGACATGAAAATATTTATATAAATTTAGAGAATCTCACAAAATTTTAATGGAGCTTGAGATAATAGAAATATCAAAAGGTTTTAACCAAAATAAATCTGCTAATAAAAATATGTTATTGCCACTTGCTCATTTAAATCAATTGACATATTTTAGAGAAAAATAATAACTTCGAAAGTAATCATTTATTTAAAACCTGTTACTTTAAGAGTTAACTCTTGTGTTGAATAATATTAAAATACATAATTTAAATTAAGTATATTTTTATATCTTTATTTATAAAAAGTATTATAAACCATATAAAGTGGGTAAACAAGTATCGACTATATCATTGACGATAACAGATATTTCGACGGATGTATAATAATAATGCTAGTCACGAGTACTATTGGAAATTTCATTCTGTTTATGGTTCTGTTGTGTTTTAACTGTTTTTTGTTTTATATGTTCGAACCAGTATCTGGCCGTTATTCCTCAATAGTGTCCATGTGTAGCTGTACCTAAATGCCTATAGCTTATAATGTTGATATCTTAATAATTGACATTTAATGAAGTAGCCTCCTACAATGATAATTCCATGCTTACGTCCATTAGTGTCGTCACTCAAACATACATTTTGCCGATCTTAAGGTTACTAAGCAGCAGAAGAGATAATTTTATGGAGCCTATTTATTTAAATTAAATTATATATTATCTTCGACAGAAACAACAAGACTGTATTTATTTGCTAAATATATTTGACAGCATATTGGGTAACTGTTTAGTGAAAGTATTTACTAGCTAATACTATGAACATTTAAAGGCTGAAAGTTGTTGCAAATGTTTTATAGTATTTGTTGGTATAAAAGTGTGACGGAATCATTTTTGTATACATGACGTTTTTGATTATATACCTAAGGTAGTTATTGCTGAGAAATCGATTTAAAATTATGTGTAATATTTCCTCAAAAACCAAAAAAGTAACGAAATGAAAACGACTTGTAATATAAAATACGATTAAACAAAACGGCAGGATATTACCGCCCTGGAAAGGTTAGTTAGTAATGTGTATAAAATCGATAGGTTCCAAAAGGATAGAGTTTTTAAGGTAGCTAGAAGTAATTAGTGAGGAAATAGGATATCTGCGTTACAAACTTCGTTATTAAACAGATAAATTATTTTTGACTAGGTTTTCGTATTTTGTAGGCGAAGTTTAGGGCTGCTGTTTCAGAACATCAATGAGTGATTGTAGTAATAATGTCAGTATAACTTCGTAGAGGAATAAAGTCGAGCTACATTGAACAGTGTGCCACAACACGACTGATTACGACACGTGTGGTTCGTGTTTCACGTACTAACATTACTGTAGGTGGGTCCCAGTCAGCAATGAATGCATCGGCTGTGCATTAACAGTGAATACGTAACAGATGCTTGAGTGACCAACGTGTTCGTCTACGAAGTGATGCCGACTTAAAATATAAAGAATAAGATTGCCGGCAATATTGTATTCCCACTACCTGTCTCATGTCCACCTATAGCAAGGCTAGGCATTCAACACTATTACATTTTCTCAACATAATAACTTACTATCACAATCAAGATAGCTTTGTGGTGTTATTTCAATTAATGATATATTGGTGTTAATTGTTAATCTCTAATTAAATGTTTCCATAGAAAAATATCTGTGTATGTAAAACTGTATGCATATATATGCTAGGTGTCTTACTATTTCCACAATCGCCTAGCTGCAGGTGGTTCATCTAATATTAGAAACGATTGCCGAGATTTCCATAAAATTTATTCTTTCAAATAAGGGGGCTTCTCTATTTAGCCCAACTGTTTAATTCTCATTTTGCTGTAAGTGCATATGTTTATGTAAGGGTTTGTTAACATCTTGTTATTTTTTAGTACGTCATACTTATAGGTGCGATTATTCGGGCACAAAAATTATGTTCGTTATAATTCCTGTATTTTTATCAGTAGGAGAGTGATAACATTGTAGGAATTGTGGGTCGCTGATCTTTATTTTTCTAATTTTTTTTAATTGATATGCATAATATTTCCTTAAATATGTTAAAATAAAATGACAATTGGTTGAGAAATTTAGATATATGAGGTAAAAACAACAGAAAAAAACAGACGATCCGAGAAATTATTACTTTTTAGTCGTAAAACCGTTACAAAATAGTAACGGTTTTTGCTTTATAATGTATATAGTCCTTTTGTCATAACATGAGACAAAGTTATAACGCCATCGCTATTTCATAATAGGCGTCTATTCACCACTTACAAATAAATTTAATTATTAAACTGCAGACATTTTCACATTTTATTAAGTACATTAAATATCGATAATTCGCCATTATTAGTGTAATGATATAGTAAATGGAATTTAATCTTATAACTTCACTAATATCCGTTTGTTTTAGGATATCGGATGATATAAACTACTTGAGAAGTACAGAAAGTTGAAGTCTGTTTTTCTATGTATAAAAAGTGAAGTATCCATAGTACATATTATAAAACCACATCAGAAAAATAATTATAGAACTATCACCGAAATCTAAATAATAGGATAAATTATATCTACTGGCATAACGTACGCGTATCACCGATTTTTAGTTACCAGCACAAAACAAATAGTTATTTTAGTCATCTAAAGTTATGTAACTATTATAATCTTCAACAGAAACGCATAGATACGCGACCTGTGTCGAGAACACTACCGTTTTTTATTGCAAAGAAACTCGTTTGTCTTTAGTTTTATGAGTCCACTATCGACGCAATATGTTAGTCCCACACATTATGTCACTGTGTAGTATCTTATTATTGAGGTCTCTGCGTAGAAGATTAATTACGTTATCATTTATTGATAGCGTAATTTATTAAAAACTTGTAAAGTAGGAAGTCGCGTTAGACAATTTGGAAAACATCGATTGTCGGGCAAAAAGCAGTATTATTGTTACAATGGCTTGTGTAACGTATATTAATGTTATGACTCTCATACATCGTCATATAATTACAATATATTATGTATAATATATGTATTAAAAGTTTAGAAAATCGTGCCTATTTATCCTTGAGATTCCAATTGATGGAATAATGTTCCTTAATAAAGTTTTTTATTTATAAGTAAAATACTGGCATTAAGGTTCCATATTTAACTAGTACCAGGAGGCGATCAACAAAATACATTAGCAAAAATAATGAATGTCTCCTTTATGCGATAAATTATTCACGATTATAATATAAATGTGGAGTATGTTCTTATTTTCCAATGTTATACTATTTACTGTATGTATTATCTAGCTGTTATTTATAATACAGACCTAAAATGACATTATATTTGTATAAAATCTTTACTTTCTATTATTATTGTCAATGGATATGTACAAATTGATTACATTGTAATTATTTATAATAAATCTTTAAAGGCGAACTGGTGTATTTCTAGTGTTGTCTATGTGTGATAAACAGAGATCGGAATAGGTAGAAATATATACTCTATATAACCTTAAGTTCGAGGAAAAGAACGTCCTGGAATGACGATTAATTCCCGGGAATTATGAAATTGAATTAAGCATCATATTGATCTTTGAATACATTTGAACTAAATTATTATATTTAGAGTTCAGTATGTACTAAAACTGTTAAAGTAAAGAGCTTTGTTTTACATAATAGCAATACTACATAATACATAATAAAATCAATTAATGAAGCTCTGTTATTTACCTGATTATGTATAATATCCACGTAAAAAAAGCCAATTTTTAGTTTACTTAATTAAAACAAAACATTTGAATCTCACTTGAGTGACACTGGCATGGCCATCATCGGGATTTTAATTTTAATAACAAAGTCGAAATTAGTCGCCAAATATCAGAATTATTCGTCACTGGTTCAAAAGTTATAAGGGTTTATAGGTGACCGATCTAGGTGGCAACTCGTGGGTCCACGAATCGCAAGTCCAATATTTCCTTTGCTTTGCCTTATTTCAGAAATTTAGGCGCATTTGCTACTGTAAATCCGTGTACTTTAGTGAATTGATGACGTGCACTTATTATATTATAGTTTAATTGACACCTTTTACCAAAGTTTTTTAATTATTCCATAAAAACAAGTAAAATACATGTTTTTCGAGCGTAAGTAATGAAAAGGGCATTCTGCGAAAGGGATATTTTGCGACCAGTAAACATTTTGCGAAACGGTCGAAGCTCTGTAGCCTAAACTGATTGACGGATTTAACACATGAGACGTCATTATATCCATTTTATTCGTTGTTCTACAGGTTACGTCACTTTTTAATGATTACGTTTAAATTAAAAATAAGATATGTTTAGGCAGCAACTTGGTATAAAATAATCACGTAGAAAAATGTTGTGTACTTAATTTCTTTATTTAATGTAATGTATTGTTACGCCGAGTAACTAGGACGACGGAGATGGGTCACGGAGATTCTGGATTAGTCGATGAAGCAGGTAGAAAACAAACAAGAGGAATACGCTAGTATGCGGCACCCGCAACAATAATAATAACAAACAAAACGATAGTTTGAGACTGGGCTCAAGGTCAACATTAGATAACAATGGCGATATCATCATTAACAATAACAATAAAAATCTCGATATTTTTATCGACTTATTCGATCGAGATTTTTCGAATCCAGAATATTCGTGGCTCGTATAAATAATGGTTGACAGCGTCGGCCATTATTTTTTGTTGACCAGTTTTGAACACATCAAAGGGAAGTACCAAGTGATTATCAGTGCGACGATAAGTGTAACAAGTGCTAGTATAGTGCAAGGGCCGCATAGGACAATATGAGGTAGCACCGTGGGCCGCACATTCGTGGATTGGGTAGTTGATACCACCAATCAATTGACATAAGGTATTTTTTATGAGCTGCCAAAAAAACTATTGCCTCATAGATTTTATATGGCAATTGCTACCTCACTGTGAAGTAATTAATTTATTTGCTAACTCAATGAACTATAATAGATTACGAACTATCTGAAAATCTAATTTGCAGTGCATTAACAAACATACAAAAATAATAACCAGACGTACGAAAACAAGTATTAGTGGACCACACAAATATTTGTTTCGGCGCAAGAGTAGTGGCGAGTTGACCTCGACCGCTAGCACCAGACATACCTACCATCAATTATTATTATTAGTAGGTACTAACTTTTGACTCGCGGTTTCACCCGCACTGCCCCGTATCAAAACTACATCACCACGAAATAATAAATAAAGTAGGTAGAAATGAACATAATGTTCTCTCACCGTCACGCTCAAAATACCTAATTAACTAATAACAAGGACAATTTGTACTGTCTAGAAACAGATTTTAATTCTTTTCTTTTTACTACAATATTTACAACTTCTAGAAATCTAGAAGTTAATGCTTGAGTTACCTACTACTATTTAAGCTAGTCACTAGGGGCGAGTTTCATTGACTATACTTTGATATTGCTTTCATATATCTACGCGTTATAATTTTTACAACCGATCATGTGCCGTCGTCCTTAGTGAACACTATTCGTAATCACCATGGATTGTCATGGCGGGACTCCCCCTGTCCCCATACCGCCACCACACTAATCTTTTATTACGCCGAAGGAGATGTTGGGCGAGGACGCAGATGTTACATATACAATGGGAAACAGAACCTAGCCATTCGCGCGACGGTTGTCCCGTCTTCGAGAACGGTCCTCCAGGCTCGACGGCAGCCCCTATTATAGTAGCTCTGCCGCGGTTCCGCTTGCGACCCAAAATTGCATTATGATCAATATTTAATAAAATAGGTAGGTACCTACTACATAGTTATGAAACCTAACTTCAAAGAACTTGAACTATAAACCCTTTGATACAAACGTTTTCACCCATCTTAACCCCCTTAGAAGTTGTATTGAAAAAAATCCTTCCTTAGTAGATCTATACAGGTTTCCATGACTAAAGGTTTAGGCTGTGCATTGTCTGTCAGTCAGTGAGTAGGTAAGTCAGGACTTTGGTTCTTTAAACTAAGTATACAACAAAATAATAGTAAAAAAAAAATCATTTTTATAACAAGCTTTTATTAACATAAGTAGTCTAAAAAGAAAAAAATATTCTTAAATTGAATCAAACCCATCATTTATTACTTTAGACGATTTACTTTTAAGATATAAATGCTTGTCGCGATATTTAGGTACCTGTGTAAATGCAACACTATTTAATAATGTCGTGAAGTTTATGCAAAATAAAACGTGTGCGGTCGGGTAAGAAGTTTGCTTTTATTTCATCTCCGAACCAATAGTCAATGTAATTCACGTATAGGTAAATTAATACAATCACAAAATTGGATTTCAAAATTAATATCAATTTCGTAATTAGCACCTGTAGAAACCTTGAAATTGACACCCATATTAGAAAAATAATGTCCGCCATCTTAGATTTCAAAATTAATGTCATTTACGTAATCAGCACACCGATAAACCTTAAAATTGACACCCATATCCATTTAATTAAGAAAATAATGTCCACCATCTTGGATTTTATTACGAGCTCAATAAGGATATTTTTTCCTTCTTCTATCTTTATTCCCCATAATATTCTTAATTTATACTTGTTCTAAAACAATAGATATACCTAGATACACAATTTAAACATATTTTATTAATCTATCATTATGTATAGAACCTTTAATGACCGACTATTTTGTTATATACTCATAAGTTTTCGTGACGGTCCACTGTCATTGGCGGTCGATTGGTCTGAACACAGCGCATCAGCAAACGCGACATACATAGGTCCTTCCTCGCAGAGGCCGGATCGGTTTCGGGTACTAAAGAGAGGCGCACGCAGTGTTGTTTTGTAAAAATCTGAAATGCCGTATGTCATAGTCTGGGTTGCCGTATATTAAGGAGAAACTCACTGAATTGCCGTATTTAATTTTAAAAAACAATACGTGATGATGAAGAACGAAAGTAACTGTCAGTGTTACCTTTTCACGCCTAAACCAAATTTGATGAATATTAATAGAGAGCCTCTTAATTGGTCCAATTTTAATTGGATCTTGGAGAACGAGAACCATGCAAGTGAAGCCGCGAGCAACAGCTATGACTACCTAATATTGTACCCACCTTTTAATGCTGATTTCAATAAAATTAGACAAGGAGAAAGGTTGCATTCTAAAGAAGGATATAAGCCTAGCCTAGCCGCGTGTAAAACGGCGGGCTGCAACTAGTATTAAATATGCCTAAAAACTCAGGCGCTTCACAGGTTTATTTTATATTATTATTTATTCATATCATAAAATTGTAACAGGCCGATGTTATTTGTCTTTATTAGAGCAACGGAAGCCAAAACAACAAATTTTAGAATTTTTGTCTGTCTGTCTGTATGTTTGTGCGCGCATCGCGCAAAAACTACTGCATGGAATTGAATGCAGTTTTCACCGATGTATTGCTAGAGGTCTAACTTAAAATCTGGTGCATGTTTCATCTTGATACGTCGCCTAGAATCGGATTCTCTTTGAGAACCTTTTTGAGACGTGAATGAAACTACGGGCAACAGCTAGCATTATAATAATAATATGAATAGTTTAATGTCAAACTAATAACTTTGTTGACTCTGGAAGTGATCAATAGGTACCTTTGTTAAACCTTACTATAAATTCATTTAATATTTATAAACTGTGGAATTTTAGACTATAGGATAAGTAAGTACAAACCTACACTTTACAAAATAAATTGGTATAATTTTTTATACTTAACACTAGATACCTACTGTTTACAGGAGATATATTATTATTCGTAATATGCAAGCACACGATTCTACATTATCAATAATTAGTTATACAATTTTATAGAAGCTTAATGTACACCAGAACATATAATTACACCAATGAGATTGTTATTTAGTTGGATAAAAACGAGCGTGGAGCGACGAGCAGGGTGAGAGGGACAGGCGGGGACGATTAAACAAAAATAAAAAAAAAATATTTTACCACTTGGTAGAAAACATAACTACGGCCGGTTAAATCGCGTGCTCCACCCCTTGTATCCTGCTCTCTCCTCTGCCGAATTCCTGCTGTTGTCGAAAAGGTCTCCATATTTGTACGTGTATTCGTTTTGGGTCACTGTCCCGCTTTCACTATCGCTCCGCTCGCCGCTACCTAGATTAGTGGTGGTAGTTCTATTCAACAATAATAAAATCAATGCGTAAGTTATGAGAAAAGGTGTCCCGTATAAAATATAAATATGGTATTCTTTTTATTTAGAAATCTGTTAAGTAGGTATAATTGTATGTTTACAGTATTCCTGATAATGTAAGTTTATTGCACAATCACATCAGATCGGAGGGTTCGAGATGTACATGTTTTCTGTGAAAATGGTTAAATCAGTACTCACAATTCATAATATCATCATAATAACAATTAAACCGTAATTCAAAAGTAATTCCACAGCAGTTACTACTGCCATCAGGTAACTAAATAACTATGGCATAACATTTTTATTACTTCTATTGCATTCGTCATAATAAGTCATGCCTTTCGAGTATTTTAGACCTATTGAATGTGCGGCACGAATCTGTGATTCACTAGTTTAATTAGTAAATAGTTTTATTATTTCAATAAAAAAACGCATATACACATTGCAAGTGCTAAGCCCATGACTCATTACGACGACTGATATTATACTAAAGTTACGTAAATTATTATACTTATTCTATTAATTGATTTTTAGTAATTCGGGAGTAAGATGACTTACAACATACATTAGGCCTTATACTTACTAATTAAAAAACGTTTTACATTACATACCTACTTAAATAAAAAAAATATTCGATCCAAAAAGTTACATCCAAATGTCTTTTTTGTAATAATAACACCGAAGGTATAAATGCATAATAGAAGTATATTCTAATTATAAAAGGTTTGAATATCAAAAGTTACTATAAAAGGAAACAAAACTGAGATCTATCGATTATTCGAAATTTCAACTGCTTTGTTTAATATCAAAGATACATCCATCGGTGGAAAGTTTTGAAGCAATTTTACGTTTGACGCAAAATCTCCGCTAAGCAACTCGTTTCTAACTAACCTGGGGAAAAATAAACAATTTTGGTCGGAACAAGACGGATTCTTTTCTGTGTAAAAAATGTTACAGACTTCATCTATAATATAAAAATGAATCGCTGAATGTTTTGCTAAGCGCAAATCTCGAGAGCAGCTGAACCGATTTTGCTTTCTTATTTTAGAATAGGTATTTCTTGAAGTACGAGGATGGTTCTTACGGAGAGAAAAAAATTAAAAAATTGCCTGAAAAGGTCCAAAAACAACACTTTTCTATACTCCCATACAATCGATTCGTAACAATACATAAAAGTCAATTTGAACTTTAATACCATACTATAAAGTTTAAGTGTTAGTGGAGAGGTTCCGGGTAGGCAAAACAATTGAGTGACGTTATTATAGTTATATTGACCCTGGATGGTTTAGATTCATAATTTGAGGGGGCACCGCAATCGGGTTCAACTATTGGATGATTGAGGTGACGGCTGACATGGAAGAATGGAAGAAAAGTACATGCTGCGCCAACCACAAATACCTAAATCGGGGCAGGAAGACGTTGATACAGGGTAAGACAACGTTTGCCGGGCCCGCTAGTTTAACATAAAATAAACACGTTTTATACTTACAAGATCATGGCACAGCAGATATAAATGAGGAAGTCAAATCGTTGCGCGTCAGCAAACATTGAGTCCCAAATTCGTTCCACATCTGGAAGCGAAAATTCTTGAGAAAGCAACAGCGTTAACCACCTGTGGAATATTGATTTAATCTATTAATTGGTCCGCATAAGGTAGTTTAGAAGTTAATTTATTTAATTGCTGGAATTCTTACCTAAAACTGTAGTATTGGGGTCTTAGTTCTTGTATCTCTAATAAATTCCAAACAGTGGGATCATTTTTCTTCAGACAGTCACTGAGTTTTCCCATCACATAATTGATCCCGCTGTCCGACTCGTCCAGAGAGCGTATAAAGAAGTCGCGTATCTCGGCCATGAGGTTCGTGAAGCAAAAGAAACAATCTGCCTCGGCATGTTCTGTCAGAATAATGTTTGGTATTGCGTGAATGAATGAAATCGTCAGACATTGTTTTAGCAGCTAGAGGAATGACTATTCAACATGATTTTACAACTCCCCTTTTTTTCTAGCAGCGGAACGTAAATAAAACAACTTGGGGCCTCAGTATCGCTATCTATAGGTTATTAAGTATAGTAGGTATACATACCTACATACAAAAAACAGGTCAAGAGTTATTCATGAATGTTAACATGGAAGTCACATATACTGGAATTAGATATATTCTCATATACCCACAGAATAATAAAACCATATCAACGCGAGACACAGCTAGTAACAGCTATATTAGTAGGAAAACTTTGCATAAATTACACTCACTTCTGAACTCTTTGTCCGGATCGATGGCGAAGGTGTGGTATATGGGTCCGATTATTTCATTCATGCCCTGCACGTAGCCTTGGCCAGGGTTAAGTTTGGCGTAAAGGAACAGCATGCGCTCCACCACCTCCCAGTGCGCCTCGCAGCCTTCGTTGAGTGGCGCGTAGTCTCCGCTGTGGGCGCTGTCAGACCGACGGATCTCATTGCTCAACTAACAAAGTAAACGGCATACATTGTATAACAAATCAATATTGTCAAGAGATTTTCATAATTATGAAATTTCCGAAAACGTCTAGGAAATATATTACTGCGTCTGTTAAAAATATCTCAGTAATGAAAATGACTTCATTATTGGTATGGAACTGATTAAATCAATGCGCGAATGACCTCAAAGCATATGGGCCGTTTAGGATTGGCACTGTATCATAGGCATTTGTAGGTAATTCATTTCCAAAATGCTGCAGGTGACAAATCACCTATCCGAGTATTATTTATTTATATCATTAGACATCGATGAGAAATCAATAGACAGTTACGGCAATAAAATAAGTCACTATGGTAAAATTAGTGACCTAAAATTATGGAAAACTACCTTAGCAACTCCGAGGCCTCTTCTTTCTAAAGTGGAATACTTTAGAACTGACTGCTCAACTCTTTTGTGCAACCTCTTTACACCATTACTGTTGACAATCTAAAATTAAAGTAAGTAAGCTAAAGTAGGAGGTATTAATTTTTTGAGATATTAAGTATAAAAATTAAATTAGTCTTAGTGACCAATTTACTTTTATGAAAGAAAGGGAGGAAGTGGAAAGAAAGAAATATTTCCAACGAATATGCAGTTGGACTATAGCCTTATCATGTCTAACAGTGGCACTATAACGGCTCATAATGATGAGACAGTTGAACCACACAAGTATGTAATCCGTATTTTTCTTCTAGGGACAATGAGATGTTGCAACAACATAATGCAGAAAATGATTAGGAAAATAATTAGAGATTACTGCAGCCTAATCTACATATTATACACATAAAAAATGTAAACATACTTATATTTTTGCACTTGACTGTACCTATACTGAGCTTTAATGAATAAGTGTATAACTAATGTATTTTTAAAATTAACACTTTATATTGAATGGATAATGGTGCCCAATAACAATTTAGATTTACTGTAATTTGTAGCTTGAAAAATTAAGATGTAGAATTGAATTAGAATTGGAACTAATGAAAAAATACTCACTTCTTCACATGGAAATTCTGTGGCAGACTGAAAAAACGATATATCAGGACATAGTCTTCGAACATCTTTGTCAATCTGTAGTAAAACCTCATTATCCTTGAAGTATGTGCTCCATGAGCTGTCAGGACTGATATTCAGAGGATGGTCACTAGGTCCTCCTGGAGATACTATAATTTCATCTAGAAATGTATAATAAAGCATTAAATAATAATAATGGCAAAATAAACAACTTGAATTTAATGTTTATAAAGATCCATTAGATCCCAATTTTCTCCAATAACATGATGATTTTCTAGAACTATTATCTTATTCCATTCAGATTAACTTATTAATTCCCATAATTACCCATCATATACGTAGGTAAATAAGGTTAAGTAAGTAAGAGATAAGACCAAGTCAAAAGACCAGCTACTTTACGAGACCGGGAGCCTAATATGGTATACCGACGGGTCCGAAATGGGAAATGATGTAGGATGCGGAATACATGGAGATCGACCAGGGTTTAACAAGAGTGCTAACTTGGGACAATACGCCTCCATATTCCAAGCAGAGGTTTACGCCATCGTGGAATGTGCGGAAGCCAATCTGCAAAAGCACTACAACTATCACACGATTTATATAAATTCCGACAGCCAAGCAGCTCTTTTAGCGATGGACTCGAACGTCATTTCATCGAAACTAGTAGAAGACTGCATGGCTCGATTGAACTCTCTAGGGATGAAGAATAGGGTAGTTCTAGGATGGATCATTGGCAATGAACGTGCCGATGAACTCGCAAGAGCGGGGGCTAGTAGCACGCAGCAGGGACCAGGGCCTTTCTGTGGAATACCAAAAGCCCTAGCTCAAAGAACCCTAACGGGCTTTGAGAATGCCATGAAGCTCTGGATGTAATCGCCAGGCACGGACCACTCCAAAGCTCTGATTAAAGCCTATTATAAAAGGCACGCAGGCCTTTTATTAGCGCTAAGTAAGAATAGTATGCGCATTGTGACGAGCACAGAACAAAGAAGTACCTAGAAGCAGTAAGTGGGCGTAACCTTGTTTCCACTAGTCTGGTACGATGTACACACCTGCCGTATAAAGTGCTCTCAGTCGCGTTCGCAGATAGCCAACGCGCAAACATGCGTCAAAAACTTTAAAAAATCTAAAAAAAATAATAAAAGGCCCTTTTGTGCCATTTAAGAATACAAAAACCATAGCTGGGGTAAAAATCTATCACATGAAGGGATTTCGTATCATCGGGAAGTATTATTTACAGTTTATTACAATAAAATGATAAAATAAGTTTGAATTTTCTTCCGCCAAACATAGCACAAAAATGACAATCTAAAGTTATCCCTCTTGTTATAGAAATAGAGTTGATTTTCTTTTATTGGCAATCAATTGTTCTAGAATGTTTGCTTAACTAACCAATTTGATGCCGCTATTCAATTAGTGCATGCAATATCGATAAAATGTTATCGACTATTTTTCATTTTTAAAATTACCTATATTACTTTCCAGTATACTAAGAAAAACATTAGCTTGTGATGCAAATTTTTAATCTCGTAAACATGATATAGGGATTTTGTTACTGTAAAAAAAGAATATAAAGCGATAGAATCCGTAAAGTGCGTTATTATAATATGTCTAATATTCACGTAACCGTCTCAGATGTCAGTATGAATTACGGAGCTAAAACTATTTTAGAATCCAAAATACTAATATAATTAGATGTGCTTACTAGAGATAGAATTTTGACATAAGCTCCATACAGCTACTGTCAAAATCCTATCTCTAGTAAGCAAATCTACTGACAGATAGGATATAGAAATCGGCCGTAAGTCATCACTCTTCCTTTTTTGATAGTCGAGTAAAAATACTATCACAAATGAATGTTAGGTTACTCTACTACTTCATGTACTTTCCAATTAAAATACCTAGGTATCATTATGAAAAATATAATTAATTGTGTAATTATTCACATTATATCATAATTTATTGACCGCCTCATACACAAGCGCGACGACTGCTACGCTAGAGGTCCTGGGTTCGATCCCCAGGTCGAGCAGGGTTATTGGATTTTTCTATGAAATTCTCAGTAACAGCACAGTCTGGATTTGTTACCGGTTAATGGCAATAGGCTCGCCCCCCTGTTACATGGGACCTAAACATACCGGCGAACTGTGGGTGAACTAATGTTTACCCACAGTTCGGCGGTATTTTCAACTCAACTCTTCGAGGAATGCAGGCGTGATGGAATGTGTATTGAAAACCGGTAATCAGTTATTTGAGTTGATATATTTTTTTAAGTTAAATAATTTATAGAAATATAAATAATTATGTTGATATTGTTCAAGTCGAATGCTATTGAACGGTATGTTTAGGTATAATAATAGGTGGGCGAGCTTATCACCTTTGACTGGGCACAGATCAAATCGATCCGAGCTGATACTGAGAATTTCACACCAACACCCAATAACACTGCTCGGCCTGGGAATCAAATCCAGCATCTAGCTTAGAAGTCGCACTTGGAACGAGTAGACTAATGAGGCAATTTAATTTACTTGCTATGTAGCTGATATCTCATAAAATTTTACAACGCACTATTTAACAACGTTAGTAATACATAATAATAATATAATAACAATACGTACTAAACCATATTATATCAGAAACGATGTTTGGTATTTACTTTAACATTATATCTTCACTTTATTCACTTATTTCGAAGTATCTTTATCGATAAGTTCACAAGAATGTATTATATGGACACATCACTATTGTCGGTATGCGTGAAACACTATTTGTCATTCAAAATCTTCTCTTATAACAAGCACCATAGAGTTTAATTCCAAAAAAATTGTTATAAATGCCATCTATCGTGGAGTAGCGGTACTTCATCGTATTGAAATCGATTTTAACTCCAAAAGAAAATAGTCGTAAAAGGTTACAAACCTATTTGGTAATGTGAATTATGTGCAATTGTTATAAGGTTGAATTCAATGCAAATAGTTTAGTGTGTTAAATCTGATCGTGATTGTTATTTTTGACCAGTCATAATCCAGTTACAATAGTGTGTGTAAGACGTAAATGTGTGAGTTTGACAACACTGGTTTTCATACAAAATAGGCATTATGCTAATTCCACCTATTTAATGTTCCGTGGTGACGAGAGCCTTAACAGGACATTGTTGTTTAAACAAGCACATGAGGTTGAGCGATACGCAAACCTGTCGACGCTGTGAGGAAGCTGATGACACGCCACTTCACCTTCTTGGGGAATGCGGATCGCTAATACACAAGGGTAGTGTTCATCTAGGGAAACACCTTAAGCCCGGATGAAATAAAGGAGCTCACCCCTAAGAAAATCCTGCAGTTCATAATAGCTGCAGGATTCAGCGGTGAACGCTAACTCAACCAGTGGCGATCACAACAGACCGACAGCGGTCGCAGTGATACTATAGCCGCAAACAAATAATAAAAAAAAGAGATAAGGTATTTCATAATATTATCATCATTAGATGTTATTTAGGTACACGTGTTGTAATGTAAAAGTTATATGAAAACCTATACCTACTATTAGTTATTGTTTGAATTTTATACCCTCAATCAATATTCTTTATGAAATTCAACTACCAGTCACTAGGTAATCGCTAGATCTCAGAAAGCTTGCAGACATGACTTGCAGGTATGTTTCTTATATAGATATCTCCATATTGAGGAGATTTAGGGAAATGGGATTGGGAATTCAAATTCTTTTTTTTTTGCATAAACATCCATAATGTAACGCTTAGGAGCACAGCTGGTGTATTACCTACAGTAGTGGTGTATTGCCAGTTAGATCAAAATAATTATGTGGGTATGAAGTAAGCAATTCAAATAGGTAAGTTAAAATTACTTAATTGTTTTTGTACAGAAATATCGAAATTGTAATGCTAAGAATAATAATAAGGAACCCGTTCCGTACACACAATACAAGCCCCCAATCTTTACATAAGTTTTGATATTAAAATGACTACTTGCATACAACATCAGTTATAAGGTTTACATTTTAGTGCTACAATTTGATCATATGCGGACTCAAATATCTTGAGACATCCTACCATCTATTCATTTACACAAGGAAGAAGACATTTTTTAAAATAAATAATGTAGGTTACCTATGTAATGTTTATAATGTTGTCTTTTTTCAATGAGGGTTGCATCCCAGGATCTTTTTTGATGAGGAAGGTAGAGTAGTAATATCTTCCAAACTAAGGACCTCATACCCTTTTCATCTGGTATGCCTACATGCAATAGAAAAACATAAATATTGTATTACAGCATAGCTCATATAATATACATAGTATTATTTTTACATATTACATATTATCTTTATTTCATTTAATTATGAATATTTTATTAAAGGAAATATATTATTTACAATATACTTTATGCTAAGCTAGCTGTTGCCCACAACTTCACTCGCGCCCATGTTTTGTTTCTATGAAATCAGTCAGTCCGTTCTCTATACAAAATGTATAATGAAATCAATTTTCTTCATAATCATTGTTTTAGTGAATTTTGTTGATGTTATAAGAGTTATTCTGCTATTCGGGGCAGAGAAAAATCCAACAAGTCAAATACCATAAAAATCTGTTCAGCCAATATTAAGTTATAAATGCTATAAATAACCTGACTTTGTTTTACACATTATATAAAGAAAACATAAGCCCAGGTATAGTGTAATAATTATAATTACCATTAAATGCCAGTTTTCTTACTCTTTCTATATCAACAATATCTTCTTCAAGTGTTTCTTCAAAGGCTTTAATTCTGTAATACAAAAGAATTTGAAAAAAATAACAGAGAAATTCATCTGTAGTGTTCCAAACAAAGACACAATTGAATTACTGAACTTGTGGCGAAATACTCAAATGCTATTTAAATTTATGATGCAGTTACATTGGAGTATTTGGCCATTAAAATTCCAATCTAGTACATTTTTACCATAAAAACAGGGTAAACAAACTAACCTATTAGACAGCCAGACTTGTGTATGTATGTTCATCAATAAGTAAGACCATTACAACATGATAACTTTAAATTAATTTATTAACTTATAATAAAGTAGCATTTTTTATTAAATATAAAACTATGATCTCTAGCTAGATTGGCAACTATTTCAATTGATTTTAAATAATATAAAATCTAAAAACAGTATTACAAAGCAAGAATGGGGTTTCAAGTTTTCAGCAAGTTTTTTTAACCTGTATTACAGACACAATGCAAAATCTGTGGTCTTGGTCTCCAGGGGTTGGTATGAGTGTTGCTGAATTGAGGATGATTTTATTTATACTTTAGTTTCAATATTTGTGTCTACAAACTGTAAGTTTGAAAAGTATACCTACCAAGTAAAAAATTGCCCCACAAATTTAATTCCTTCAACACCAATTTTTACAAGATTAATTCAATTTTTTTTCTCTAGAAATACCTATTAATGTTTTTAATTTCAAAATAAAGCTAACCTAGCCACAGTGGCTGAGTGAGTAATAAGGATTTTGATTAATCAATAAGTTGTAAGCTGAATTATATCAGGGTTTATATAAAATAATAATAACTATCCCTCTCCTTTCCGTCTGGCATTTTCTCAGATAGAGAGAATAGCCTGTAATATTGGTATATTACAGGCTATTCTCATTGACCACTACATTGACCCATTGTGGGTGGGTAGAATCATCATTGTGAGGAACCATACATAATTATCAGTTTCACAGCCAGTTTCAATGATTTTCTTCACCTTTAAAGTGGGTAATTAATTAATTCTCACAAATCTCTGATACAGCATGCAACACACACCCACTCACATACACAATATATATCCACACTCAAAATTATACCTGACACACACACACCCATCCAATGCTGAGGCCGCCTATCAGCGCCTCAATTTCAAACTTTAATATCTAGGCCAAAAGACAATAAAAAATGTTTGTAAATGATGGCATGGGGTAAAGTGCCTACTTTTCTAGGGTGGCATGGCAGTAATTTACTGAATTTCTAGGGTGGCAATGAATGGGTTAATTTCATAATTTTAATTTTGTTTCCAGTTTTCTTATTTCTAAATTTTACTAGGTACAGCAATTTATTGGAAATTTAGAGCCTCATAATTGCATTGCTTTGTTTGCGGCTCAACAGCTAATGTGTTCAAAATTTAATCTTGGTTATTAAGCATTTATTTTAAATTAATTTGTACATGATTTAGAATAAAACGGAAATTGTGGTACTGCATGCAATTCTTTTCTTTCTACTTAGTGGTGTGAAGTATTATTATTACTTTTTAATAAATAATAAGACAGCAGTACCAACCCGTATTCCATTAAAGAGCTTGCTTTTTTTACATTATTTCTTGTAATCAGTACTCAATCTAATAATTTGAACGATCTATTAATTCACATGGTATTCAAATATAAAACTGAGATAGAGACAAAGAATTATTTTCCTTGTAGCAATTGTCGATGGCGACTATTTTGTCAGTACCAAGATAATACTTAATATTAAAAAATAAGTATTTATGTACGGTGTAGGTACTGGAATACGCCTATTTGTGACCGCGAGACCATTACATTGAGATTACCATTTACAATAAATACTAAATATCTATTTACCTTGCTTTATGTAAACTCATTTTCAATGTTCATCTGTGAAATTGTATTAATGCTATCAAAAAGTGAAAAGGTTAAAATTAATCTGTTTGATAGTAAATATCTACATTCAGTAGGTATCAAAAATTCAAAATGCCAAAATGTCGGGTTTGTGACTTGACAATTTGATTGAGTGACTGACGAGTGACGGACGCACAGACTAAGCATGTTTTGCGGCTATACTTCGACTTGTAGCGACATCTACCGCTGCTACTGTATACAAACTCGGCAAAATCCTGAATCGCGCAAGTGAAGTTTGCAACTCAACTTGCTTTATATATGTATACAACCACCCAACATCAACTGGCGGGCCGTGGCCTGAAATATTTTTAACCTATTTTTCGTAAGTAAAATGTGCTAGATTTTCAGGAAAATTTTCTAAACTGGCAGTACAAACTGCTAGATAGATATAGCGAAGAGAGTGCAGTGTCAGCGATTTCTGTGCCTTCCGAGCGTATGTTCTTGACATCAGGATACAGTACGCGCGACATAACTTGGCCGGACTGAAGTTAGCTGTTTGTCAGTTTTTGGTTGCGCAGTACACAATTTTTAACGTAAACAATCCACTGCGCATTAAAACAGCGAACTTCACTCCGGCCGACTTATGCCGCGCGTACTGTACCTACCTACATATTGTCGTCACGCAAAAGCAGGTTAGAGAGCACTGCAGTGGATGAACTCTGTTTTCAACAAAATTATTATTTAATCCGTCTATTTATCTACTATTGATTAATACGTTTAATTATCATTTTATCCTTTTAAAAAATCAACTAATCTGTGTAAACCGGTGTTGAAAATTTGTAAGCCGTTGACATATTCTACAAGTGAATGTAAGTAATTTGTATCGAGGTGACATGAGGTGGCCGCGGCCGACAGTTGCCCACGGCAATTAGTGCACCATCTGCCCGCTAACAGGCTATGTGTGCGTAACGATTGAGGGTCCCATTCGTGAATTGAAAAACGAATGTTATCCCAACCCAAGCCATCTCCGTACTTCTAATAGTTACTCGGCGTAACAATATAAATACCTATATAATAAGTTTGTAGAAAAGTCGTGTAGATAATTGGAAAATAATTGGATAAAAAATATTAATAGATTTATTTTAATTATTATTATTATTATTATTATTTGTTATTTATTTGCATTTATTTCAGGCTACAAGGCCCATATAAAAATATATAATACTATATATAAAAGTTTACAAAATATAAAACATAAAATACTATAACATACATATAACAATAAAACTATCACTATTTTTTCACACTTAAAGTCGGTGTGAGTTGTACGGTGCTAGGTATCCGGCCTCGGAAGCGCCGGAAAACTACACCTTTCGGCCAATACTCCTCCCTCATGAAGGACGACAGATGTTCAGTCGGTACTCTAACCACAAAGGACTTGAAGTTCACGTTGTGCCTAGAGTCTAACTGCTCGACCCTCAGAGTAACATTGCTCTTAACTGCAATATAGGTACTCTACGACCTCTTCGGCCTTCGTGGAGTAATGCAGTCTGGACACGTAGAGTGGCGTCACCGGTACTGCAGGACGCAGCAGGTGTCTCGGTCCGGTCGGTGCGCTCCCGCACTTGTTCAGACAGGTAGGCTTCCTCTTCTTCTTCTTCTCCACCTTGATGAAGCCATCCTTGTCGCCCGTGTCCTTCTCTGGACCCACCCCCTGCAGAACCTTCCGCGTAGAATCGCTGCGGCTCTGCTTACCCCCTATTTGGTTCTGCGACACAGCAGACTTGCCGGTTGCGACAATAGCTGCGTAGGCACGTTTGGGGGTCGACGTACCTACGTGTGACGTTGCCTGTGTCAAGGCAGGATCGGCCGCGGTGCACGTTGCTTCGCCAGCTGAATCAGCGGTTGGTGACGCATGAGCGGAACTCGCCGACTCAAAACTGCTGATGGTGGCATTTTGCGCCCCGCGACGTGTGTTCACGTTAGAGACGTCGGGTGACCTACTTGTCGAAACAATGTTGCGTAATAACACTACTTCGGCACGTAGTTCTCCTATGGTGTTGTTTGACACCTCCAACTTGGACTTCACTTCTACCAGGCTCGTTTTCAGGGTCGTTATATCCTTCAACAACCTGGTTACGTCGACGTGGTCGAACGTGACGGGGGGCAGCTTATGCAAATCCTTCGCCACGAAAGCAGGCACAACATCTGGGTCGACCTCCTTTAACAGGGTGATGATGTCCTGGACGCTCTTTTCCGTTCCATCCCTTCGGCGGGACGGCATCTGGTCGATTTTTCCGAGGGTTTGGAATAGCAGCAGTTTGGCACTGCTGATCTCCTCCTCTTTGTAGGCAGTCTTGCAGATCTGCATGATGCTGACTTCATCCATATAGTCAATGGCATGCTGTAGGAATGCCAGCAACTCGTTGGGTATGAGCTGTTGTGAACCCATAGCGACACAACAGACGGCAACGGCTATACGGCCGCACAAAACGCGAATTAAATATTCGTGCCGCGCAGGACAAAACACGTCCGTAGTCGAGCGTGCATTGCACTGACTGATAGATTATAAATTGTGTATTAGAGTTGTCCGTCGCAAAGTGAAACCGCCGGTAGAAGCTAGTAAGTTGATAAGGCGCATTGTGAATGATTCACATCATAAATGACCATACGTACCCAGGTATTATGTTAATATCACTCGCTGCACAGTCTCATCATCACATTATTACTCTATAGCCTGTGTGTGTGCAAAGATTGAGGGTCCTAATCGTAATTCGAAAAACTAATGTTATCTAGATTTAGAAGAAGTTGTAAAACAATTGTAGAACCGATTTAAAAATTTGTAGAATACCTATAAATTTAAAAAAATATAGCAATTTAAGGAGGTCCCTCAATCCATACTCAAGGGTACCTATTTTTTGATGAACCAATGCAAGTAGAATCTAAATTAATACTCATATTTTAGTAAAAATGCAGATAAACATTTAGGTAGGTACCTACCAAAACATTCATCAAGAATATTAAACATTCAAAACTTTTACAAATGTTTTAAATGGGTCCCTCAGTCCTTACTGTATGGATGGTCGTGTTGTTTTGTGAGAAAATGGCTGTGTACAAAATTTATTTTTGCATCTAGATTTAGTAATAGTCGTCTAATAATTTCTAAAAATCAAAAATGTCTGGAATACATCACGGTTTAAAAATTATAGCTCTAGAGATTATGTCCCTCAATCCTTATGCCTACATAAAAAAACACTTGATCGTAGCTCACTAGGTACGGTAAATATTATAATTAACTACGAATATAAATTTTAGTAGTAATTGTCTACTAAAAGTTTATACAGTTATTTGACTAGAAAATTCGTTATTCATCAAAATATTATTTATCAAATTTTCCTAGAACTAAATATGTGTAGGGTGACCAAAATGAAACAATTTTTATACTGGTTTCTGACACTTACGCGAATATTAGACATTGGAATAAAACTACATTTTACGGATTTTATCGCGTTGGAATGGAATCAAATAATATACATACAATGCGATAAAATCCGTAAAAAGTAGTTTTATTTCAATGAAACAATTATTTATTAAACTTTTAAACGCCAGGCAAAATATTGGGAGCGTGGTATTGTTTTGGCATTATTTTATTTTATTGTCATCATAACAATATTTAGTATTCCCCTTAGTGGTGCATCACGCGTGAACGGCTAGACCAATTTAGCTATTTATTTTTCTTTTCTGTTGTGTTTATTGTAAGGAGATTCTAATGAAAGAAAAAATTTAAAAAGTTGCGCGAAACATTAGAAAATTTAAAAAAACTTAACGGCCATATTAACTTTTCTAACCGTAATAAAACCTTTTTTTAGCTTTCTCCTTTTATAACTTTATGGCGTTTGACATATCTGCGAGTTGTTTGACAGTTGGCGCAATTGACAGAATGCGCGCTGCAAATGTTTTTATTTTATGCGTCTGTCCGAATTATATTGATAAAATTTATCATTTCTTATTGCACATTTCACAGTCGATGCAATTGTACAGTGAGTTTTTTGAGAAGTATTTGTTCATGAAGGTTATTTCAGCGCAGTCACGCCGAATATATAGAGTTTTGGTATGTTTTGATAGACTAACACAATGTATCTTTTTTTTAATCCTGTCATGGGATATGGCGCCACACTTTTTGTGTATTTGCCAGTGTCAAGTATAAGGAGTAAACAAGTAATATTTATTAGTTCCCGTCATAGGATTATATTAAAATGGGCCACACTTTTTGTGTTTGCCAGTGACAAATATATACAGAATAATCCCCAGTAAAACAGTGCAAACTTCACTAAGGCTTCGATGAAGTTTAGGAGTGAACACAAAAGTCACGATTTTCAATTTTATATCATTTGCCTACACTCGCACTCCTTTACGAACACTTAATGGTTAACTATTGACTATAATTACACATTAAACTTCGGAGAAACACAAGTTTTGAAAAATAATATAAAACTAACAAAGTGCACAAAAATCCTTTTGTGGTTCAATGTATGGATATAATTCTGTTGATTTGCGCATTTTATAATTTAGTTTAGTTTCATATTCTATACTTTGTTTTTGTGTTTTGCTATCTGTAAATAAAAGCTTGATACTGATTTTCCATAAGTGTTTTATTATTTTTCTGGAATGGTGTAATAGACTACAGTATAGACTGCCTCATTAGTCTAATGGTCCCAAGCGCGACTGCTACACTAGAGGTCCTGGATTTAATTCCTAGGTTCCTAGCAAGGTGAAGAGCAAAGTGTTATTGGGTTTTTCTATGAAATTCTCAGTAGCAGCTCGGAGTCTGGATTTGTGTGCCCGGTTAATGGCTATAGGCTCTCCCCCTATAACATGGGACCTAAACATACCAGCGAACTGTGGGTATACATTAAGTAAGCCTATGCCCAACCCTTCGGGAAATACAGGCGTGATGGTATGTTATGAATGGTGTAAGACAGGCGGTCTACATATAAAAAAATAACATAACGATATAATTTTAACATCCTTATTCTTTTCTTTTTTTTTATTTGTAATGCAAATAAAAAAGTAGATTGGCGTACAGAGCATCACAATGAATTTTATGCCTGGCGTTCAAAAGGTTAATAAAAACCCATCCAAATAAAGAAATCAATCCTACATCATTGTTTCATTTTGGTCACCCTACACATATTTAGTTCTAGGAATATTTGATAAGTTAATATTTTGATGAATAACGAATTTTCTAGTCAAATAACTGTATAAATTTTTAGTAGAAAATTACTACTAAAATTTATATTCGTAGTTAATTATATATTTACAGTACCTACCTAGTGAGCTACGATCAAGTGTATTTTTGTAGGCATAAGGATTGAGGGACATAGTTTTTAGAGTTATAATTTTTAAACCGTGATGTATTCCAGACATTTTTGTTTTTTAGAAATTATTAGACGACTATTACTAAATCTAGATGCAAAAATAAATTTTGTACACATAGCCATTTTCTCACAAAACAACATGACCATCCATGCAGTAAGGATTGAGGGACCCATTTAAAACATTTGTAAAAGTTTTGAATGTATATTATTCTTGATGAATGTTTTGGTAGGTACCTAAATGTTTATCTGCATTTTTACTAAATATGAGTATTACATTTAAATTCTACTTGCATTGGTTCACCAAAAAATAGGTACCCTTGAGTATGGATTGAGGAACCTCCTTAAATTGCTATATTTTTTTTAATTTATATTCTACAAATTTTTAAATCGGTTCTACAATTGTTTTACAACTTCTACTAAATCTAGTTAACATTAGTTTTTCGAATCACGATTAGGACCCTCAATCTTTGCACACACACAGGCTATAGAGTAATAATTTGATGATGAGACTGCGCAGCGAGTGAGATTAACATAATGCCTGGGTACGTACGGTCATATGATGTGAATCATTCACAATGCGCCTTATCAACTTGCTAGCTTTTGACGGCAGTTTCACTTTGCGACGGACAACTCTAATACATAATTTATAATCCTTGCTTAATATCCTAATAATATTAAAATAAACCTATTATTTTTTTTTTCCAATTATTTTGCAATGATATACACGACTTTTCTACAAACTTATTAAGTATATAGATATTTATATTGTTACGCCGAGTAACTATTAGAAGTACGGAGGTGGGGCACGAAGGTAGATAAGTCGTAGAAGCACGTAGAACATTCGAAAGAAAGCCGGGTTCAAGGTCGATGACCGTAAAGAACAGACGATCAAGTACCTACTCGTATTATGTGGACCTATCGAGATTGTTCGATTCTAGAATCTTCGTGACTCATATAAATACTAGGCTAGGCTAGTACAGTTTAGTTCTAGACACGGCGATGTGAATATCGAAACGAAGTTAAGCGATTACAAGTGTAACAAGTGATAGAGTAGTCTTTCTCTGTAATTTCTGTTGTGTACTTTGTTGTGCAAAATCGAGGAGGTGATTCAACAAAATAGTATCTCTATAGATGTACACCTTCATAGACATTGGAGGTGCTTTCTTTTCCAGCATCAGCACAGCACTCTCTAAACATGGAGTAGAACCTTTGCTAAGATAACTATGCGATAATTTGCTTTGTAACTGGTACCATCTGCAACCGTACCCAACAAGCTCTGCAAATAGTAGAGGAATTTGGGTGAACCCCACCAAAACCGAGTTAGTAATGTTCAAAAACAAACACTAGGGCCATATTGCTTACCCAAGCTCTTGGGTAACTGAACTCCGACTGTCCACCGAAGTTAAGTACCTTGGTATAATTCTCGACAATAAGCTAAAATAACCGATCTTTGTTTCTCAAAACCTAGAAAGGTGCCTTTATCGGGGTCTGTGATGAACTGATGAACAATTAACTTAGTTTCGCTTCGAGAAGTAAATTATAGGTAAGCCTAGTTTAACTCATTGTTACGAGAGTTTGTTAAGAGGGTTGTTGAAGTTCTACTATCGGTCCCTTGTTGAAATCCTTTTTGTTGCAAATATCCTTTAGCCTGATGGCACTCACTTCGTCTAAAATATTAATATTCAGGCGCATCTGGTTAGATTGGAGGACAACCCCAACTCTGTGTCTTTTACTTTCAGCCTTTGTCCAACTATGGGAGGGATGTGTGCGAGGGACGCGAACATGGGCAGCTTGCGAGGAATGTGTGTGAACAGATTTACAGAGTAAGTAGCTCCTTAAAGAGTCTGATATGCATCTTCGTACCGGTTCAGGTTCCTCGTACAGCTTACACGCACCTTTTCCACTGGAACTGGGCTGCGCGAGGCTAGGAAAATGAAGGTGGATTATATTAAAAATCCCTCATGCACTGCTTCACTACCTCGCACACCTTAGTCTGGAAACTAAAATTCCACCTTATTTACCCAACGTAAGTGGACGTTGGGTAAATAAGTAAATAAGTGAAATATTGTAGGTATGATGGTGGATTGGTTAATCAATATGCCTATGGTTATTTCGTGAAGATAGAATCTGTTACAATTTGCTTTTGAACTATAGCCTACTGCAATTCAATACATAAGTCGTTTTTAAATAAGAAATGTTGAAAAGAAAAACTTATTCGTAATAATAAAGCAAAAATCGCGTGTAAATACTAGCTAAATGGTTTTATTTACCGTTTACAATGTATAATTAACAAATCAATTAAATGAATTACTAAAGATGTGATAGACACAAAACCCTTACTCATAGTTTCACTACTTGGCGAAAGTAGTGAGTAGAATTCATAGAACGCCAAAGCAGTGATCACTCCATTAAGAATCATGCCCATAATTATGAACAAACTCTCTATAAATTCATCACTGCTTATGCCCAGTCCTGCCTCCATGATGAGACCTAGTGATACAAATATAAAGCTTCCATATACACCGGTCATAATAAAAGGATTGGTCGAAGTTAAGTTTTTACTTTCCGAACTATAGAACAAACCCAGAGTCATCAACATCAAAATAAATCCTCGTGCAATCATCTGCACCACCTTGAAGGACATTTCTTTTGTAAACTATAATAAATAGAATTTCACGATTGTAAATGATACAAAACAATATATGAAAAATAAATGTATTAATAAAATGACATGTGATAACCATGGGGAAGGGAGGCAAAGAGATCTAGACCTCCATCATACTTTTTAATTCCTGATAGTTTTAAGGTCCGGTCAAACAAACGCGGTGGCGGCAAGATAACGGCCTGGATGACAGTCAGTTAGATAACCAACGCGGACACCAAGAACTACATGTAGGTATATAAGGTTCTTGGCGGACACGGTGGCGGGCGCGGTGGCGGACGCGATCACAGGAAGCCTGTCAATGGCCTGTCATTCAGGTTTGTTCCCACTTGTTCTACTAAACAGTTCTATTGTAGAATTATTGGGATTTTTTTTCTCAGTAGTCCTACGATGTTATGTGTTACAAAATAGTACTAGCTGTGCCCCGCGGTTTCAGTCTGCTTTTAAGAGTCGAAGCGTGATGTTAGGGCCTATACCTTCCTCAGGAATGTGGCTATCATATACATACAGAATTTTTCAAATCGATTTTGAGTTCCTGAAATTGGCTCCAAAAAGATTAACATACTACCTACAAGTTCGATTCTCGGCGGCGCGTATCAAGGTGAAAGATACACCAGATTTTAAGTTAGACCTCTAGTAATACACAAAAACTGCATTCAATTCCTATATTCTCAGAAAGTGTAACGACATTTTTCACGATTACGATTTGGATATATTTTCAGGTAGGTCAATAATATATGTGCTATTTGCCTAATTTTGTTTTTCGTTTGTTTTTAATAAGTTTTAGTCTGTTATTTAATTAAATCGAATTCAATTTAATTCAATCTTATTTAATTTAATTCAATTAAATTTTAAGGAGATTTATAAAAATATTATTCACATAAATTCTTATAACGGTAAGATGGTTAACAATTATTAACCATCTTTAAATCAATTATTACAATGACATTAAATACTTAGTTAAAAGAGGTAGACACGTTATCATCCTTCAAACCCGAATATTGTTTCGTGGGCAATGTGTAATTTGTAGTGTCATATTAAGCTGTTGACCGACCTAAGGTGCAGAAGTGTGTTTGGCAGCGCTATTGAAAGCAATAAATTTTTATTTATTTATTTGTGCCGTCTTGTGCTGCGATACTGCAAAATTATTATACTAAAGTATCTTATCACAAGTAAGTTAATAAATTCTTAGCTTCCATACAATTTATTTAATTTTTTTTTGGTTGGAAATAAAATTTAAAATGAAAGAGAGAGTCAGCGCATGCCTTATTAGTATGAGAGAAAGGGACCCAATACTATTCATGTCACATGTCACTATATACGGACATACTGGACATATCAAATGTGTCATAAAAGACTACTGCTTAATGCTATATCTATTCATCTTAGGCTGCCTGTATAGCGCGCGCTCAATACGAAAGCCTAAAATGTTTAGTATTATAGCGCGACTCAATTTTAACAGACTTTTTTTTTGTTCGTGATAGGCTTACGCTTGACCGCCAGTTTGTACTACTACTATGTACATGTCGTACCTAATAGTAATAAATCATTGAATAAAATAAAGAAAATGCTGACCTGTAATTTAGATGCATGCAATGGTATTGTATTTGTAAAAGATACGTACTATGAATGTGTTTGTGTGTATTTATTTTAAATAAATATAAATAGATGACTCAATGATGATCCCTTTTTGTCAATAAAGTATGAAATTGTCATGCGTACATTAGGACCACTGACCTCTATATTACTCTATAGGTAGCATAGAGATCTCAGATAGAGATCAGTGATTGGACTGTCAAAATTTAAGGAACTTCATGATGATTGCGCGTGATCTGGATGACAGCTATCGCGCCTATCAAGCTATTTCTAACAAATTAAAATTATAAATATTTGCAATATTTCACTTTACACTAGCAACTTTTATTTGATAGGGATGGCAAATAGAGGTCATATTTTTATATTTTTACTCTTCAGGTGAATGTTCTTACCTCAGGTTCTTACGCGCAAAATCCATAGATAATATAAAGTTCTTGCATGGGCTTGTGAGGCCTGTGATCTGTGTTGGCTTAATGTCTTAATGTCATCCGGACATTTTTGTATCACCGATTCACCGATATTCATTTCAAAATGAATATTATTTATTTATTTTATAGTAGTTTTATTTTAGGAAATGTGTTCTGTGACATGAACACAACAAAGAAGTTTTATCAATACGACTATTGCACTCACCCAGATTGTTCAATGGAAAACCAACATACAATGTGCGTGGCTGCTAATAAACAGAGCCCGAGGCTCTATGCATCTGGTATGACCACTTGGATGAGATACCAAATCCTCTTGTTGCATAACCGGCACCGAGACAACATTGCTATGGGTTTAGAGCCCGGTCAGCCACCTGCGACAAATATGCGCAAGATGTACTGGGACTATGAGCTCGAACATATGGCAGAAGTTTGGGCACGCCAGTGCCAAAAGCGACATGATGAGTGCAGAAACACTATCAGATTTAACGTTTTACAAAATATGGATGTACGGGCTGTCGTGAGCCGGGTAACCGAAGCTCAGCTGCTGGCAGATGCAGTAGGGGCATGGTTCTCTGGCTCCAGAGTGCTACCGCCAGAACATGTTTGGTCTTTTAGACTTAGTAATTGTAGTGCCCCCGGTGGTTGCAACGCTCATTGGTACTCGACAGCAGCTTGGGCATCCACGTGGCGACTCGGGTGTTCTCAAGCTCTCTGTACAGCTAAGAAACCTTCGTGTGTTCTTTTTCGCAAAAGAAGAACTGTAAATGTGGATCGATTCGAATGGTCCAATGCAACACAAACCTCAATGCAAAGCCAAAACATACTACGACGCACTCGATACATGACGACAGCGAAGTCTATAAGATTTGAAGATTTTGCTACCACTGATAGTATTTATAGATCAAAAGAGTCCCCATTACACCGTGGAATTGTTCAAGTAGAAAATAAGGAGAAGAGGCGAAAGGAATCCAAGATTTTGGCTTACACATTTTGCAATTACGGACCAGCAGGAAACATCGACGGCTTTCCAATATATGAAGCAGGAGCTACATGCTCCAACTGTCCTCAGGGCACACAGTGTGAAGACCGTACTCACAGAGCGCTGTGCTCCGTAGTTGGTGATCCTGACTGTAAACAGTAACCGAAATTTAAAATAAATCAGTCGAATCGGTTTTTTATGTTCTAATTTATTCTTTTTTTTATTGAAAATAGGTTTTTCTTACATAAGTATCCACTTGTTTTATTGCACCATTGATTTCATGAAAAATATTTTTGGAAGGTATAGGAAACAAGTGTGATGACAATAATTGTTTTCCTTGAGAACTTCTTGAGAAGTACATTATGTGCGAAATAACTCACAATAATAGAAGTATTATGTATCTAAGTCGTATGTTTTGTCTTTTATGACTTGCCTTTTTCTCGAAGATATTGTCGTAACTGTTTTGTTAATTGAATTCAATAGTGGCTCAAGATGTCAAAATACAGCTAAAAACTCAGGCGCCTAATTATTATTATTTTATTTTTCATGTACTTACGCCGAATGTTATTGGGTTACGGTTTGCCAAAAAAAAGTGATTTTGGTGGGCTGGGATCTAACTATCGTGCATTTACGTGATGGTCTTTAATATTTTGACTTGTGCCACTAATACACTGAATTCCGTTTACGATTTTTTTACCCACTATACTGTCCCACTGCTGGGCACGGGTCCAGACTTTACACGCCGTCAAGAAAATCTCTCAGGCATGCAGGTTTCCTCGAGATGGTTTACTTCATCGTTCAAGCGCGTGCTAATTAACTATTAATACGCACATTACTTTGAAAAGTCAGAGATGCGTGCCTTGTATGCGAACTCGAGACCTTTGAGTCCTGATTCCAGCAGAAATATTAAGAAGCAGTCGACGGGTCTTGGTACCTCCAATCACACATTTATGTCAATTGTGTATCGCCAAGGATGTATTTCCAAGGACCTTAAAAAAAGCGATAGCACACCGTATATATAAGAGTGGCGGTGGCAGTGTCGGCAATTATAGACCGATATCTGTTCTGCCAGATTGTCAAAGATTCTAGAAAAGATCCTTAACAATCGCCTCACCAACTTTGTCATTTTACCATTCCACAGTCTTATTCCCCCTAGCCCAGCTAGCCTTTTCTACTTATCGGACGACCAGAAGCACGAAGAAGCGACATCGATTCATGGTAGACATTCAGAAAACCCGAACGAAACGCTTTATGTTCACTTTTATCATGCGTACCCCTAAAATGTGAAATGCGCTTCTCGAGTGGGTCTTCCCCGATAGATATAATTTTGGGTGTCTTTAATCACGAGTGAATCGGTTCTTCTAGGCAAGCGCGTTCCATCGTAGATCGCAGTGTCGCTTGACATCAGGCGAACTGGCGATGAAGAGTAAGCCTATCATGATTAAAAAAAATGGAAACGCGATTTCCATTTTATCATAAAATCAACATGATTTCCATAAGGCAAAATCTCGTGAAGATGCAGTAGTTGCCCTTATTGATGATGCTGTTAGGGCACTTTATAGTCGAACTATGTGCCTGGGTATCTTCTTAGACCCCAACTGAATATCCAAATTGCAGTGGCTAGATGTTAAGAGGCTCCGGTCTTGATATTTTTGAAAGTTAGCTCTCGGCGGTGGTACAATGTGTTAAAATAGGCTCTAGTCTCAGCGAAGAGTACAAATTGACGTATGGAGTTCCTCAAGGCTCAACTTTAGGACCTACACTATTCCTAATTTATGTGAATAGTCTATGTAATCTGTCCACTCCAAACTGCAAAATATATAAGTATACCGACGACACGGCTTTACTCATACATAGTCAAGATTGGAATCAGATCCGCGCATATAATATTAGCTATCTGCCAATATTTTAAAATTAATTATCGAAAAGTCAAACTATGTATATCCCGTTTCTCCTCTTCTCTTCCGGACTCCTTTTCAATCAAAGCCCATACCTGCAATAAACAAACAGATCAGTGCTCAACGTCAGGTACCTGATATCCTAGAGTTTGTTTTATAAAAAAACGTTGCCCCACACTAGGATTTTCTCCTGTATCGTGGGTGCGTTTACAAACACAAATTCTCACATGCACAAACGCCCAGACCCAGAACAACTACCTGCAGATCATACAAATATTTGCTCCGTGTGGTGATCGAACCCACAACACGTGGCGCAGAAGCCGATCGCTCAACCGCTGCGCCAATCGTGTCGTCAAAGATGATGAAAAGTGAACAAATTAGGGCTTTGTCTGCCCGAGTAGAAAGTGAAAATAAAGAGTGAGTCTCTAGAATACAGTAATGTAGTAATGTAGTACATCTGTCTAAATGTACCTAGGTCAGCAAATGTGTTCTTAACAGTAATTCCCAAAGTGGTTATATCGACCCCCAGAGGTCGACGACGACTTGCTAACAGTCCATGTCAGTGGAAAAAAAAGGATCCCTGAAATGTAAATAGGTATACTTTGCAAAAAAAAAATTAGGTAAGTACCCCTGCTTAAAAAGAGGGGCCAAGATTTTGGGTAGACCACCGTCTAGCCAAAATCGCAAATCATGCCAAGTGGTAGACAACTTAAAAAAGTTTGGGGACCTCTGTCTTAAACCAAGTTCAAGTCCAAGTCGTAAATACACATGTTGCGTTTTATGCTGATTTATCTATGTTAACACTTGTTGGAACATAATATTATAAATCTGAAAACTACAAAGTAAAAGAATTTAGGTCATAAATGCCGCAGAGGGCCCGACTTAGCCGATATTATAGCGCATATCAGCAAATGTTGACATTGGCAACTGATACCTTCGGCAAGGCCTGCCTCGAAATCAGGTCAATGGACGACATCTGCATAAACCTTCACCACATTAAAATTTTAAATATATTAATAACTAGCTTTTGCCAGCGACTTCGTCCGCGTGGAATAGTTACTTTGTTCCCTAGTTCTTCGCCCGCGGTTTCACCTGCGTTGCCCCGTTCCTAAGGGTTGTAGCGTGATCTTTTATAGCTTGAAACCTTTCTCATGAATCACTCATTTTCCCAACATTTCCCTTCACTGCTCTGCTCCTATTGATCGTAGCGTGATGAAAAGTATACTATAACCTGCCCAGGAGTATGAAGAACAATTCTACCAAGTTTCGTTGAAATCCGTCGAGTGGTTTTTGTTTCTATAACGAACATACAGACAGACAGACAAAAATTTTACTGATTGCATTTTTGGCGTCAGTATCGATCACTAATCACCCGCTGATAGTTATTTTGGAAATATATTTCATGTACAGAATTGACCTCTCTACAGATTTATTATAAGTATAGATTAAAGCTCAGGCAATTCCTTATATTCATTCTCAAACTCAACTTGATATCTGTAGTTTAGATTGCCTTTCTATGCTTATAAGTTATAATTAAATTGAAGATAGACGCCAGCTCAGTGGCGGATTACGGACTTATGAAACTAAGTAGTCGTCCTTACTCATCACGATCAGTTAGCATTGTCACTGTACTTTTTATCTTGATAGGGGTTTCCATCATATACGAAAAATCGACAAAGAGTTATTGTTACTAGGTCAAACAAGCTGTAATAAACTGCCTATATTTGAATATGTTTGTAGTTCTTGTAGACTAATGGGTGAGGAGACAGGGAATTCATTTAACACCAGGCCTCATTTGATGAAGTCTGGGAAGTTTCCTCTTTTACAAGAACGACTCAAAATATCTTCAAGTAAATGCACGGTTAAATTTATTTTCTTGACAAAACGTAAAAAAGAGGAGCTGAAAAAACTCTTGTCCGGTACATTAGTACTTACTCGTTCTTCATGTTATATATTTATAAAGAGCTGCAGCCAGCGTTGCAGCTTCTAATGAATGCATTACCAGGTTTTGTTCTAAGTATTTCCATTCATAACTGCGCATACAGTATGGTATTATTGACTTCTATAAAGATATAAAAGGCTCGTAAAATCGTAAATATATATAATATTATCGACTATCGTGATATGGATTTCAGTCCACTGTATTTCAAATTGTTTTATTACACACATTTTATAAAGAGAAAAGATTTGATTGTTTGTATTTTATTTTTAAAAGATGACTACCGTACGTGAACCTACTCGTAACACAAGCATTTTAGCTTAGCATGACGGGTTAACAAGAACATTCAGTTAAGTCATACTCGTACTTAAAATAGGAATAACAGATATTTATCTATACTTATAATAAATCTGTAGAGAGGTCAATTCTGTACATGAAATATATTTCCAAAATAACTATCAGCGGGTGATTAGTGATCGATACTGACGCCAAAAATGCAATCAGTAAAATTTTTGTCTGTCTGTCTGTCTGTCTGTCTGTCTGTCTGTCTGTCTGTCTGTCTGTATGTTCGTTATAGAAACAAAAACCACTCGACGGATTTCAACGAAACTTGGTACAATTGTTCTTCATACTCCTGGGCAGGTTATAGTATACTTTTCATCACGCTACGATCAATAGGAGCAGAGCAGTGAAGGGAAATGTTGGGAAAACAGGAGAACTTACTCCATTTTTTAAGCTTCCGTCGCGTGTGCAGCCTTAATGGTTAAAGCTACACAGAAATCATGTATGACGGAAATGTTCTCCTTAAAATTATATAAAAAATATTCCACGACAGCAAATGTCTATCTTTTATGGTTGACTCATAATAACACGTGTAACTCCCGACAGCTTAGCAGTTCGGAGCTTTCTGATTATATTTGTCTACTCTTACGTTAGGTGACTGACTGACTGACATAGTGATCTATCAACGCACAGCCCAAACCACAGGTTATAGTATACTTTTCATCACGCTACGATCAATAGGAGCAGAGCAGTGAATTGTGGTGGAACAGTGGTTTCAAGCTATAAAACATCACGCTACAACCCTTAGAAACGGAGCAACGCAGGTGAAACCGCGGGCGAAGAACTAGGGAACAAAGTAACTATTCCACGCGGACGAAGTCGCTGGCAAAAGCTAGTATTTATATAAATCTATACTTATAATAAATCTGTAGAGAGGTCAATTCTGTACATGAAATATTTTTCCAAAATAACTATCAGCGGGTGATTAGTGATCGATACTGACGCCAAAAATGCAATCAGTAAAATGTTTGTCTGTCTGTCTGTCTGTATGTTCGTTATAGAAACAAAAACCACTCGACGGATTTCAACGAAACTTGGTACAATTGTTCTTCATACTACTGGGCAGGTTATAGTATACTTTTCATCACGCTACGATCAATAGGAGCAGAGCAGTGAAAGGAAATGTTGGGAAAATGAGTGAGAAAGGTTTCAAGCTATAAAACATCACGCTACAACCCTTAGGAACGGGGCAACGCAGGTGAAACCGCGGGCGAAGAACTAGGGAACAAAGTAACTATTCCACGCGGACGAAGTCGCTGGCAAAAACTAGTATTATAATAATATAGCTACCTCTACATTATGTATCTCGCAAATTAAATAATATTAAGCACCCTTAATATTATTCATCGCACCCTTGCTCTGTCTGTCGTAATGCTAACTAGATGGCGTTGGCGTCGAAATAGAAGTCGCTATGGTTTCGTTACCGCGGCTCGTATAAGCTCGCTACGAAATTTCACCTCAGTACGTTGTAAAAGTGCTTTGTTACTTAGTTATTTACCTTTCGTTATTTAGTTTGTAAGTTAGGTATAAGAGGTATAATAATTCGTGAATGAAGGATAGTATATCTTAGTATACTACTTCAATTTTTTGAAAGCGGTTGACATAAAATGTCAATCGCTGTAAAATAATTTTAACGTTATGTCCAAGAACTTTTTATACGTAGATTGTCTTTCATCTATCCTGTGTGTTTACTGATGTTTTGATGTCCTGGCCCCGGGCATAGAATTATTAGACACCCTAGACCCTTGACCCTCCAAGAGTAAAAATAAATAAAGCAGGTAGTTTATTAGACGAATCCAAACTCTGCTTTTCTATTAGTCAAGCTGTTACAAGTACTCGTATACTAAGTATAAAATTTTAAATTAAGATATAAATATTTCCGTCGCTGGCCGCACTGTTGTTGCGTAAATAAAATTCGTAAATAAATTTATGATATTTTTTTATATAAAAATTTGAATTGAATGCCCGTGTTGGGCATTCAATTCAATTGCAATTTGCCGGCGATAACAAGTAGGTATAAGTACTTTTATATTAAATTAAATTATTTCTTAAATATACTTTTACGCTATGATTCGTCCAGGCCAGCATGATAGCACAATTATCGATGTTATGTTTAATCGACCAAAATTATGCGTAAAAGTATGCATTACTAACTTGTAATATTCTTACTTAAAACTTACCTTAAACTAAAATACATGAAGAATACCAGACAAAAACCATCATTATACAATTGCCAGATTAAAAAAATATTATGAATTTCAACCAATGCAAACACTGTCTGTCTGTAAAACTTGGAAAATTCATATTGAATAAGGTGTAATAGAATTTTTAACGAGGTTTTCATAGAAGAAATGTTCGTTGTGATGAACAATAGACAAGTTTTTGTTACCCTCGGCATCTTAACCGCTCGTCAACTAGCTGCGTCTCCCGGTTGATACCATAGTTGATAGTGAATCTCCATAGGGTAAAGATAGATTACGTGTCTGTACACACCTAGTAGGTATATAAATCTTAGGTATACTTTATAGGACAAACGAAACATGTGGTATGAAAATTCGTTGGGCCAATTAAAAGAAAATTAGTAAGCATTCTTTATTTTAAAAAAAGCTTACTTCATCGATTTTAAAAATTGGTACACTAATAGAATGCTACATTATCACCGAGTAACATGGGCTATATTGTTAATCGAGTTAACCATAACGTCACTTTAGGTTGCGAGTGAAACCGCGTTGAACAGCTAGCAACGTAATATTTTCTTTAAAATTAAATTAACATTTATTGTTTCTATTGTAATATATACTTACTTACCTCATTAGCTCACCACTCATAAATTGCACTTCACAGAAACGTCATAACTGTCATTTATTATAAAATCAATAAAAACATTTTCTAATGTCATGAATATTTTGCTAAACTAATAATCTTGTTATATACATTTTATTTCAGCAGGTAACGATTTGAATCAGGATGCTGTCCGCAGCGAAGGTTCGCATTCATGGAATGCAAGATGATAACTGGGTAATCAAGGACAAAATCAACCAGTATCGAGGACTTATTAAGTTATATGGTGGGTATAAAATATATAATGCCATTGAGTGGGTATGTTTTTATTTGAATGGGTCAAACTTGAGTAGTGAAACCTACCTGCTACCTACGTAAGCATCTGTTTTTAAGTGAACCTACCCTGTTGCTAGCAGTAGGTCTATGGTGAATTTATATACTGACGACACGTTTGGCGTAGCGGCTGAGCGATCGGCTTCTGCGTCACGTGTTGTGGGTTCGATCCCCACACGGAGCAAATATTTGTATGATCTACAGGTAGTTGCTCCGGGTCTGGGCGTTTGTGTATGTGAGAATTTGTGTTTGTAAACGCACCCACGATACAGGAGAAAATCCTAGTGTGGGGCAACGTTTTTTTTTCAAAATAAATAATAAATATAAATAATAAAATATAGTAATTTTTTTTTATAAAATAATACATAGATCCCGTGACTTAACTCTCACAATATCCCTTTAGGGCAGGTTTCTGAAACACCCTTTCTTACAACCTACTTTTTTACTTTTTTATTAATCTCTTTACTTTCTGGGAAAATAAAATTCTGGAGAGGTTCTGGGGAGTCTGCATGCATAGAAAGAAATATTACAAGACATCTATAATTTATTTATTTATTTTCTAATAAGTACGTCCACATTCGGTTTGAATTGTGAATCATAGGCGGGAATCGAGTCATTTTCGCGGTGCGGTATAGATTTAACTCTATAACATTATAACATATTAACATTTTACATTCATAATTTAGATACTTACTCTATCCCTATCTAATACATAATAGAAAATGTATTAATTTTTTAAAACTACTACACATAATATTTTTTTTTTATGTTATTTTATATTATTCATCACCTATTATAAAATCTTAAAACATCATCATACAACATCGTAGCATTTTCGTAGCGCGTAGTCGATCGGTGATTGCTACGGTGATCGCTACGACTGCTACCGGCCGTAGCTGTAGCTGTTATAGCCCCGGAACATTAAAAACATTGTATCGGATACCTCGTAGCTACGCTCTGGCACGTCAAAGATCTATTGAATATGTACCTTATGTTTTTGGGTCCGGGACAAAGAGGACGAAGAAGGATCCGTACATACTGAGACTTCGTTGTCTGTCTGTGCGTCTCAACGGACACAGATAGGAAACTAGTCTTGTAATTACAAGTTGCAAATCGTATTTATTTAAATAGTGAGCACACAACTACTAATATTTTTTGATGTACCTAGAACGTGACCGCAAGATCCATGAAGGCGACTTGGCAAAGCAGAAGAAGCGGTATTCCCGTGACATTCGTCAACTCCGTAAAGAGATCGCGGCGAAACGTGAGGAACTTGGTGTCGCTGTGTATGGCGACAAACAGTTCCTTAGAAATGCTTTCCAAGAACACAGAAGACTTCAGCTTACTTATATGAATAGTCAAGCCGATGTAAGTAACAATTTAGTAAATTGATTTTAAAGCGTTTATTATCTCCAGTAACATCTTGCAATATAGGTACCTACGACTTGGTCCACGATCTCTTTTAAAAGTACGGCACTTTTAGATGAGATCGCGGTTCTTCAACTGTCTTAACTTACTTTACTAGTACTTTTAAGTTTTAATGCAATTAGATATATTTTGTAGGTATTTTTTTCCGAATGCATCATTTCCTGAAAATTGTTTTTAGTTAGTGTTCTAGATTCCACCGCATTTGAGTATTTCACAGAGAGCGATTGTAATTCTGCATTAAATATCAATAAATTATTCAGCGGAATTTTTGACGATCACAAAAGAGGGATCTCAATGTATTAATAACTGTGGGTACGTAATGTTACACAGGCGTTTCGAAGAGTTTTGTAACAAAAAACTGACTAAGTCTCTGTAATAAAAAGGCACAACTGGCGGGTCAGTATGCCAGGACAGCCCTGATATGAATATGGGATTGAATATGTCTACCTACTGTTAATCTCTAAGTTTGCGCGGAACAAACAAACGTCTATGTATACTCGCAGCAGCCTCGTGGAATGGGTGTTATAAACTTACACAGCTATATATACAATACTGGTGTAATCTTCAACCGATTTATAAATATGGCGTTGTTTTATTTATTACAATATCTATCAGTTGGACGGGAACTTGGGAGGTCATTAACATATAACTGTTATGACTTTTTCTGGTATAGGCCCGCTAAGTAGTTTTAATTATAAAAACGAAAGCTTAAAAACTAAAACCCGACTACAAGAAAAAATTACTAAAAGGTATAAAACAAGAGTTTTCTATGTCCAAGAACAGTGGTATCCAGTTTATAGCCGCAGTCGCTTGCCGCTATTATGATCCGAAGGTCCAAACTTAAGTATATTTACGGCGGCATGCGACTACGGCTATACTTTTTGCTAAAAGTTATTTTATTCAAGTTCGTTTTCAATCGTTAAGATAGATAGATAGAAATAAGAAAAGATAGAGAAAGCAGACCGATTTCAATAAAATTTGCTCAAATGTTGTCTCATGATACTGCCAATGCATTCCTTTCCAGTTTATCTAAATAAGTTTTTAAGAGATGGCGCTAGTATTAAGAAAGTCCCAGCCGGTATATTTTTCAATCGTCCAGTGTTTAAATTAGATTTCCTGTAATACAATGTACAGCACGATACTCTGGGGATTAAGACAAATCTTACGGCACCTCATTTGTTAAAATCGAATAAAGCTTTTTTTTCTGTCCCCTTTTGTATTACCGAATCAATCGACACATTCCCTCAATCGACTAATTTGCTAAAATCTGATGAGTAGTTTTTGAGCTACGATTGAAAATCCATACGATACCGACTTACATATAAAGATACATACATAGACTGTTAAACTCATTACCCTTCCTTTTTTGTAGTCAGGTAAACTGTTAAAGTCATTGCCCTTCCTTTTTCGTAGTCGGGTAAAAAGTAAGTATTGATTTCTGAGACTTACGCCACTATTCGACATATTAAAATGAAACTAGTTTACCATTCTGCGTAAATCGGATGATTAAAGTGAAAAGGTAAGGGTAAGGGAGGCACAACACTTTAGTCGGCCCGTTACCATAGACGCTGTAAAGAGTCCGAAACGTCGGGATTTTGTTAATTTCAATATAACGCGATAAAATCCGTAAACTGGTTTTATTTTAATAAAAGATTAAACAAGTAGTTAAGAAAAAACTATAGGTACCTATTGCTTAGTGATCAAAATTGAATTTTATTTCATAAGTATTAATAACCAAGTGCAAGACGTCTACCTTTGTTAGGCATTGCGCGATGTCATTGCTCGTAGATACCGAAATATCGGGACGAATATACTGTTCATAATAAAAAATATAATATACTTACTAAAGAAATGCAACTTTATCTCAATGGTATAAAATTGATGCCACAATGACTGTTTCCATGTATTTGTGTTCATCCCTTGTGTCAATGATATACCTACCTACTTTAATTTTCTTAAATAATGGAATAATTTTGAACTGTACCTACATATGTATAGGCATGCCTGATACTGACTTTTTTCGTCATCGTAATGTATAGGTACAGGTTCTCTACCTACTTTGAGCATGAATCAATTACTTAATAAATGTCAACAACAGAAGAGTCTTACAAAAAATGCATTATCATGTGATCTGTTACTCATTATCATAATATGTATATATTACAAAACTAATTCTAAACAACCTTGTTCTAGAAAGTATTGGAGAGTATCCACCAGGAGAACTTCAACAAGAGGAAACAACTTGATAGAATTCGATACACAAAAAAGAAGAAAATGGAGAAATTTCGCTTAGCTCAGGTACTTAAATAAATGAATTACTGTGCCGTTAACTGCAATACTTTTCTCGCTAAAAGAAAAGATCTTACGATAACGATACGCTAAACTGAAATATAGTTCTTGTTGAAATTTAAAATGATATAGTGTATTGGTCGGCATAACGTAGCGTTTCTTATGGTAAGGTATCTTTTTATTTTGGCTAAGAGAATGCAAATCCTTACTAAATGATAGCTATGCTTTCATCTCACTCATTCTATCATTACATATTGATAGTAAGAGAGCGGAGCGGACAATGCATCGCAAGTGTTTATTTCGGGACGGTTGTATGAATAAATAATTATGTTGGGTCGTTACCGCCAGGTATGAACGAAGCTTGGGATGAGATGTGGAAAATTTCATACATTTTCTTGATTCATTCAAGGGAAAAGACAAAATTCATGAAGTAAACAGAACACTTCAAAAATCTTTGTATTAATTCTCAGGTAGGGTTCAATGTTACAATGAGTGAGTAGAGGAGTAACAGGAATAATGAATCATGTCGGAAAAAATGCCGAGCGCTTTCTAGCAATATGCTGTTTTTTTAACTTATGAGAAATAATTTGGAACAAATAATGATACAGTGTGACACATCGGATCTTTATGAAATATATCTCAACATCATCGCTGTTTCTTAAAATAGTGAGTTACTACTTAAAAAAGGTAGTGATCGCGAATATCAACGGCTACCTTTCTTATACGTAGGGTACCATTATTTTTTTATAGACAAAGATAGTTGCACAAATTTATAAGTTCTCCAGTAAAACTTATTGAAACTCGAATATATCAATCCTTCTTTTTATAGTAGGACTTATGGAAAACTCTTATGGATCGTCAGCCACCTGGGATGGCGGCAAGGTATGTCGACTCGTACCGATTAAAAACCGCACTTGCCTTTCTTTGCCTTGGGGTTCGTGATATTCGTCATGACCATGCCGGGCTGTGATTCAGCGTTCGCTGTACACTGGGGAGGAAATTAATCCTATCTGCTTAAAATAACTCGTCACATTGTCTTATTTCGCCCACGTTTGGTGTTAGGATTGCTAAGATAAACAGTAATTATTTATTACTAGCTTTTGCCAGCGACTTCGTCCGCGTGGAATAGTTACTTTGTTCCCTAGTTCTTCGCCCGCGGTTTCACCTGCGTTGCCCCGTTCCTAAGGGTTGTAGCGTGATGTTTTATAGCTTGAAACCTTTTTCACTCATTTTCCTAACATTTCCCTTCACTGCTCTGCTCCTATTGATTGTAGCGTGATGAAAAGTATACTATAACCTGCCCAGGAGTATGAAGAACAATTGTACCAAGTTTCGTTGAAATCCGTCGAGTGGTTTTTGTTTCTATAACGAACATACAGACAGACAGACAAACAGACAGACAGACAGACAAAAATTTTACTGATTGCATTTTTGGCGTGACGATGAATTGACCTCTCTACAGATTTATTATATAAGTATAGATGAATATAAAATCGTTTTGCGACTGAGAGAGAGGAATACTGCTTTACACAATAAATAGCGCCATCCCTTTCTCACAACCTAAAAATGATCGCATCTACACGTTGTGGTACGGCCTCAGTTTTATTCAGTATTTTCGTTTAGAAGCGCCACTTGTTCCAAAGAGTCGGTCAGGGCCTTGTCTCCAGTTTGCCCACATTGGGTAACTGGAGTGGAAACCCAAGAGCGTCCGTAACACTCAATTCTGTCTTGCCTTAATTGGCCGGCCAGAGGGGGGCCGCCAGAGCTATATGCTTGGGGGTGAAAGTGTCTAACGGCATAATAGCGGGGAAACCCAATCCGGGTCTGTTCGAGACTCGCGACGGTGAAACCGGGGCCGCACCTCTCTACACCCTTAGCCGCTCACACCGTTGTTGCCGCCTTCTGCTTGTACTGGCAGCTGTTTGGGGGACCCAGCTAGTGAGGTGGTAAGTCACCGTCTGCTATCCCTAAGGATGTTTATTCGAGGCTCAATGCAGATGTAGTAAGGCTTTTTGTCTATACAAGTATAAATATGTGTGCATATAACGTGACTTTGCATCGACTGCCTTCATCAGCAAACTTGCTTCTGGTATATTTCTAATAAACCTATATTGTAAATTGGAGATTTCCTGAGTAACTGATAATAAATACACCTACTAACTTTATTAATAATGAAATATTTAATAGTTGGAGGCAGCAGAAATGCGGGACCGTGTCATATATGAGGTGGGGGGGAAGTTGCCCCCTGAGAAGAAAGAACAGGCCGTGGCTAACTACGTGCAACGTGCCAACATTAAGAAGAACGCTGCCCTTGCGATCAAAGTCATGTATAAGAAAATTCTTGACATATTGAAAAAGGTATAATATTTGATTGGGTTATTAGATTAGGATTTATTATTTATTAGGATTAGGTTATTTGCAAACTGTGATTGTGTGTATAGGTCATCACACAATCACACTTTGCTTAATCTGGGAACCACTTTATGTAAAGTTATTGCAATATTTAACTACCCATTGAAAACGAACATTAAAAATAACCATTAAAGTTAATTTCACATATAAATATGTACTAGGTTAAAAATATAACAAAATAAAGCATATTCAAAATAAAAATATACTTACAGATACTGAATAAGATAAAGTAAATGGCTAACATACTGATTTAACCAATTTTAGAGTAAAGTAAAGAAGTTATCAAAGGGTGTATTTTTTTTTCTCTAACAACTAATACGATGTCAATAATAACTCATTAAATATTGGACTTGACATTACAGGGGTCATTTATGTTGACATGACAGTTGTTTTCTTCCTTTGAAGGAACGTAGACAAAGTCATTTTTTAACGTGAAACCTCCACGGTGTAGAAACAGTACCTATATTATTTAGAAACGAAATAATTTCTATTAATTCCATCCTAATTATAATACTTACGCGTTGTTCTTTTTTTTTACGTGAATATGAATATTTATTCAAGAAAAAAAAAAGATCCTGCAAATGAAACCGAGAGCAAGAGATCCAATATTGTAAATGCGAAACTCACTCTCTTTTTATTTGTTTTCTGTCACCTTTTAATGCCTTAACCGGTGAACAGATTTCCATAAAATCAGGCAAGGATAAAGGTTGCATTCTGGGAAGGACATAGGTCTAGACCTTTTGTCTCAAGAAGTCGTTTCGGAATGCGAGTGAAACCGCGGGCTGCAGCTACTATTATAAAAAACGTTGATTTCGTTTTTTCATTAAAATTAGACAATTCAGGAGTTACATACAGTACCCCAAAATTAACAGTTCGCATCAAGTGCCTACAAGTTAGCTGTTGCAAACAGCGACACAGGTCAAATAATTAAGTGTTCTTGTGCAAAAATATCGAAATTCCGTAAGAACAATAATCATGAATGCGAAATTTTTACGGCCCCAATTATCTTGACGAGATTTTATATTGAAATTTACCACTGGAGAATCACTTGCGCATAACTTCAGACGCACACTGTTATTTTGGGGGTACTGTAATATTAAAAGAGGAATGCATAACGTTCATATTTAGGATATAATCTCGACGAGGTCCTTAGGATTTTCCCTCCATTTGTTTCATGCTCACGTGTGTACTTTCAAATAATTTTGTCTCGTTCCGTTTGAATAGAATGTAACATCATAATCAACCCATTATACTGTCCCACTGCTGGGCACGGGTCTCCTCTCGTACTGAGAGGGATTAGGCTATAGTCCACCACGCTGGCCCAGTGTGGGTTGGCAGACTTCACACGCCATCGAGAAAATCTCTCAGGCATGCAGGTTTCCTCACGATGTTTTCCTTCACCGTTTTAAGCACGTGATAATTAACTATTTAATACGCACATGACTTCGAAAAGTCAGAGGTGCGTGCCTTGGGTTCGAACTCGAGACCTTTGCCTTGGCAGTCCAACGGTCATACCACTAGGCTATCACTGCTTTATGAATAGAATGTAAGGGTCACTTCAATAGCCATACCATCATAGAATGGTTAGAATTACTGTAAATATAGATGAAAACAAAAGATCCTGAGACCACTATAGAAGCAAAACATATACAGAAAACGAAATTGCAAATGAAACCCGTGTCTGACTGCAAAAACGACAGCGTTCGCCAATTCAACAGGAAAATAGAGATATTTTTGTTAAAATGCTACAAAAAACGAACTGAAAAAAAAAACAGCAAGAAGAAATAAAGAAATTATAACAGAAGAAATAGAAACTCTGAAAAACGAAAAACACACATTAAAAAATTAAGAAAAAGAAAACTAAGCAAGAAAAGAAAAGTCTGAGTAAACTATACAAGATAATACACAAAAAATAAAACAAAATATTAAAAAAGGAGATTCGTTACAATTGGCAAATTCATAGAACAAACAGGTGGAATAAAAAAGGCATATAAAAAGTAAGAAACTACCAAACGTGTCATGACACAACTCCAGGATTACTCAGGAACAACCGTCACACAGAAAAAACCTAATTACAACAGCTACACAATTATACAAGAATCTCTACACATTTACAAATGAAAATCATGAATTCAATGTCTAATAATAATAAATCGACTCAAGAAAGAGTACCACCTTTTTTAGAAAGCGAGGTAGAGCTTTCTATGATATAACTAAAAGCAGAAAAGAGCCCAAGACCTGACGGAGTGACAAATGAAATGATAAAAGCTACGAAAGAACAACTTATAAAACCACTCACTAAGCTCTTTAACCATATATTAATAACAAAAGAATTACCAGAAACATGGACAACCTCAGAAATAATTCTACTGTATAGAAAGGGAGACTCCAAACTGATATCTAATTACAGACCCATTAGTCTTATATCCTGCCTATATAAAGTATTTACATCGACCCTACTGAGACGTGTAACAACGGGGATTGACGAGAATCAGTCTACAGAGCAAGCGAGATTCATGAAAAAATAATCTCTATGATCACGTACACATACTGAAAGTAATAATCGAACGATTTATTGAATATGACCTCCCCTTATACATTGCGTTTATAGATTACTCGAAAGCGTTCGATTCAATTTCACATGACTCTATAGGCGGGCTTTAAACCAGCAAGGATTAGTCTACGACTACATAGAACTTATCAAAGCAATTTACTTGAGAAACACAACAATAGTACGCTTAGACTCAAGAGGACCAATATTTCAAGTCGAGAGGGGGGTAAAGCAAGGCGGCCCTTATATCTAACAATACTAACCTTATTTAAGTACGACACTAACATTACCTACTAACAAATAAATAAATAAGTAGATACACAAACCAAACAGTAGATAGAATTTTATAAATGTAAGGGATAGAAATAAAGCTAAATAAATAAGGGCTACTTCTTTGCTCACTTCAGCCGCTGCTAGTTCCATCGTTTGGTTTTCAGTAGGTATTTGGGTTTAAATGGATTATTCTGTTTACGTAAATAAAGTAATGAAGTATGCTACACTGAAATTTTGGTCTAGTCTTCCCGAATAATACGAGAGCTCTCACGTTTTTGTGGAAAGGTACAGTATTACCTCGCTTGTTTTTTTCCTTCGTCTTGGGCACTACCGTGCCCCGTACGACATATTTTTCAAAAACGTAATTTCATGACTTATTTTACATCTTTATAGGATTCTTCATACTTTACCGTCGTATTAGAAGCATTGAAACTGGATTGCCGAGCGCAAGGCAAGTGCCTCATGGGTGCCACCGAGATGGGCCAACTAGCCATGGAGTATCTAGATGACAGAAAGTTCGAATTCAGTAAATTGGAAAAGGAAATCAAAGCTAATATGAAGGAGAGAGAAAGAACGCTGAAATTAGCTAGGCGAGAGGTCGCTTACTTGACAGAATCGTTCCCTAGTCTTATAAGAAAAGAGGTAAATTAAACAAACCTTACATAAAACAGATTCACAAACTGCCTTTAGTGCTGGACATTGTAAGTCCTTTTCGTCTGGTTTACAAATAAACTTGTTTAAGCGCATCTGTTATTTATTTATTCAATATACATATTTTCTCTAGGCCTACATGAATCTTGCATCCTATGGATTTGGAACGTAATTACATGGTATTGAATTCAATATTCAATTTAACAAGCTACGTAATTGGATTCTCAGTAATTGAGATAATAATTAAATAATTGCTTGATTGTGATCTCTTGACTGGCCCCAAAAGCTATTTAAAGATGAGAATAATTACCAATATCAAGTAAAAATAATATTATAAATATAATACATAATCAACCATAAATATAATACACTGTCCCACCGCTGGGCACAATAAATTTATTATTTTATGAAATAATAATTTTTAGTTTCTGAAAATTTATTTAAACTGCACGTTAGTAAATATATTTATGGTGCGTTGTTGGAGTACCTACCCATGTCAATAACCAAACATATTATCGGCTGATTTGATATTTGAAAACTAAAATGTAAGTAAATTGTTGGCCACAAACAGTTTTTGCTATTGCCCATTAAGTACTTTTTGTATAAGTTAATATTTTTTTAGGTGTTTACGTAATTTGATAGATCTCTCTAATGTGTCAGCAGGAGGCCACAAACCTCGACGATTTGTACGAAGATGAGGAGGTCGGAAGCCATCACTCAGTGCACTGGGAACTCGAGGAAGTAATGAATATCTGCAAGCGTTTGCAAAAAGCAACGCTTGTATCATCATTTGATCAAATCATTTTAAGGTAACTGTATGCTACTGCAATGTTTCTTCATTGGCCAAAGGGGTTCTAATATTTTCATAAAGATGCTGCTATGGCCCAAGTAATGTTTTCTTTTAAGGTTGAAGGAACAACGATACCAAACGGGGCGGTTGATGATGGCGTTAGCGCTGAACAGTGTGAAGCGGGACGAGTTGTTGGAGGACCGTAAACACGCTAACTTGATGCTAGACTCGCTAAAGAATGTTGGCCAAGAGAGGACTGCGCAGTGAGTAAATAAGCGACCCTTTTTTTTAAAGAAACATTGTCCCACACTAGGATTTTCTTCTGTATCGTGGGTGCGTTTACAAACACAAATTCTTACATACTTAAACGCCCAGACTCGGAACAATTCCCTGTATTGTAGTTGTTCCGGGTCATGGCTTCGTGTGGGGATCGAACCCACAACACGTGGCGCAGAAGCCGATCAGTAAATCCCCACGCCAAACGCGTCGTCGAATTTTTGTCCTAATCTTTGGAATCACTGCGGTGCCACCTACCGGCTCAAATTGTGAATCTAAACCATTCTGAGACCCATTTAAACATACACAAAAAAAACAATCATACCAGCAGCATATGAGGAGTTCGGACAGTGCACAGAACGCCATCTACCTGCTGGCCTTACCGCGACAGAAAACCTCACAGAAAACAACTACATGCTCATTTGTGTCCCTGTTTTATTTCTGTTAAATCTGTCAATCCGTTCCCGATACAAAATGTATGAGAAAATAATTATTCTTCATAATGATCTTTTTAGTGTTTTTTTTCGATATTTTTAATAGTTATTCTGCTATTCGGGGTGGAGACACATCCAATAAACCAAAGATCATAAAAATCGGTCGTGCCGTTCTCGAGTTATAAGAGTTGTAACAATACCCGACTTTGTTTAAATTAAATAGATATCTGACTAAAACGTGTAAAATAAAAAAAATATTAAAAAATTCTAAAAATCCTATTTTCTAGAATTTTTAGATTGCCAGCAGATGGAAACAAAATTACCAATTCCATGCAGTCGAAGGCATCGTCTTAAATTGAACTCCAAAGACCGTCGTCGTAGTTGGGTTTTTAGATTTTTTAAAATAAATTTTATATTTTGACTAGACCAAAATTACTGTCACATTGGTGTGCAGAGATCTTCGCTGAGTATGAGAGCGGAATTAATATTCTTTACTTATTTTACGGTTTATAAAGAAATTCTAATCTACGAGTATATTGTAGATTCCTGCCCTTTGTTTATTTAGATCAAACGCGACGATGAAAAATAAGTAAATGGGTTCGCTTTCATAATAATAATACCAGCATAGGGACATGAAAGGTAAACAGTTATAATATCGTGTACCTACTTATATCTGGAAAAGGTCATGCAATCAGGTTTAAGAAGCCAAATAATATATTAGGGAACAAGGAAAATATCGTTACAAGTTTTTTTTTTTCAGGGTGAATTGTGCTGTTTTTTTGTTTTTCAAAATCTAAGGAAAATGATAAACATACATAACCGTTTTTAAAACTCTTGAGTTCATGACGCCAACTGTAACACTTTAATAACATAACATAACATAACATACCATCACGCCTGTATTCCCCGAAGGGTTAGGCAGAGGCATACTAATGTACTCCCACAATTCGCCGGTATACTTATTGACGCTAAACAATTCAAATGCTGACATACCTAATATAAGAATATTTACACCCTTCGAATGAGATTTTAAATGTTTAATGAAATAATCTATTGGACGGGGGACGTTTCTCCCCTTACGTACCCCTTACTACCTACACATTCATAGTACCTATGTGAGCGCCTGATGACATATCGAATATTGCCTATTAGCTACGCGTTATTCCGATAGAATGTTGGATTCTCTTAAAAATCAATGAAATTTGGAACACATACCCACTCGTAGTTTGCCACTGGCATAAAAAATATAGAGTTATTAATTACTATACCGAAAGCACTCGATAACGGCCTCGATAATAGCCTCTGGCCAGATAACGGACGTTTTTACCAGAACTTAGCGAGGTACTTGGTATGAATGGAAATATCGATTGTGTTCCAGTTTGATTAGAGTCGGGGTGGAGAATGCCCCGTATTTTCCTCTACCGGTACATCAATTAGGTCTTCGTAACCATTGATTGAAAAGGTAATTTGCATTAGTAATCTCAAAATCGATCGACTCGTGGGAATTTGAACCTGATCCTGCTTTTGCTGCATTATGCCTAGCGAATAGTCCGATAGTATTTTTCTGATATGCTTTAGGGTCTTAGAATCGGAAATATATAGCGATGAAGAGAGAGATAAAGAATAAGTATATCTAGTACCTATAAAGAAAATCATACAGTTATAGATATTATTTATTTCAAAATAGTAAAATGCCTTATTGTACCTATGTTTTTAGGTACTTAAAAAAATCCTAGAGTGTGGCAATCTCTTCTTAAAGGTACCTAATAAAAAATATCAGTCTGACCAATCATCAAAACAAGGTATAGTGCCAGTGGCATAATTACGAAATTTCAGAAAGCGAGATCCAACAAACCCGACTTCAGACGTAATGGACTTCAGAAATAGTTTTTTGACTAATTTAGAATAATTATGTAAAAAAGACGTTGTGCCTTAACTTTCATTGCATCAGGATTATGAGATTTTACAAGCATAACAAGACGTGTTCCGTTACTGTTTCGTAGTGAAATAATTTGTATTATATCTAGCTAAGTACTTAGATTAAGAGTGGTAAAGTTATTACAAGTGCATATCGTTGAGGTTCCTAATTTATAGTTGAGTTAGGCGTTGGCCCATGCATGTCGCCTGAAATCTCAAGTTAAAGCTGCTATCATAATAAGGCAATTTTTTCAAAATGACATTTAAGACGTCACCCTTCATGTTAGCTTTACTAAATACAATTACATAGGTAACAAAAGGGATGGAATTTAAGGCATAGGTACCTACATAATTATCATTCATTTGAGTTTACAGTGAGCTGTTAATAACCTCAAAAAAATTTAGATAGTTATCACATGAATTTCTTTGCAAGCCGATGCATTTGTGGTTGAAGGTCATTTCTAGGTTGCTAAGTGGTGTTGGGGTTTGGCAAAAATTCCACCAATAACAAGTGTAATAACTATTACTGCTAAAATAGCGAGACTCGCCTCTACCTGCCAGATTTAAGTCACTCGCAAACATGAGGTAGGTACGGCGTGGCGGGAGGCACGCGCCGCAACGTAGTCATTCTTTTTACCCGACTACGAAAAAAGGAAAGGTAATGAGTTTAACTTAAATGAGTTTAAGAGTGTGGAGACCGCGTTTGGGCTAGCGTAGTGTGGGACGCTTTGCAACGCGATGGACCGACGATTTGAAGAAGGTGGCTGGCAGCGGATGGATGCGAGCCGCCCAAGACCGGGATGGTTGGCGCTCCTTGGCCTCCCGGCCTCCGTTCAGCAGTGGACGGCAATGGGCTGATATGATTGATTGATGATGATTGAATGAGTTTAACAATCTATTTATGTATGTATCGTATGGATGTTCGGTCCTACCTCAAAAACTACTCATGAGATTTTAACAAATGAAATGTTAATTTTTTTATATTTTTTGACGGGTAACGTAGTACAGAAGTAGGTACTTAAATAGGAAATTTACTCAAATGGTTTCTTTTTCAAAATGGCTAAATTCTTCGTAATTTATATTTTTGAGGTTAAAATTGTAATATGATATTTTTGCTATAATATTTATTGTATCGCTATCGCTGCAAAATTACGAACTTTTTACAGAAAACCGCGTGTCAATCGATCAAACCGTTCTGAAGATAAGTGGCAACATTCGTTGGCACACATAAACAAACAAACAGACAAACACCCTCTCACCCTAAACGCATATACCGTCTCCGTTCCGTCGTGGGTAAATAACACGTAAAATGCAAAATAATTTATGAAAGTTAATGAAATGTTAACTTTAATATTGTATCAATCGAATGAAAAATGTGTAGGTAGTAAATTACATTTATATTCTGCTCCCTCGTTTCAGTTCATTGGTTAAACTCGGAAGTCCTTTGTGTGTCCCTATTAAAATATGCATTGCAATACAAAGTGACTGTATGCCCAAATGATTTCGATTGTTTTACAAAAAGGTATTCCAAGTAATGTAACTACGCACAAGTAAATACGCAGTTATTTATCATCGTCATTTTATACTATATTAAAACATTGGTGGTGGGTGACCTGAACATACCTATATAAAGAAAATTAACATAAAAATAAAAGAAAAGTTTTTAAAATGTATTTTAAACAGATTGGTATTCATTTGAAATGGCTGCGGGATGTGTTTGTTTTAATTTTATTATTGGCGCCAAACAGACTACACCCTATATGATAACTTTGATTTATTACCTACAATGTCTTGTATGTTGGCACAGGCACATCGATCAGAATCAAAATTAATATGCATCTGTAAATTTCAAACTTCTTGAACTCTTGTAGGTACCCTTGTTACCTTATACTACCATCAAACAAACATATCGGTTTGTAGATGAATGAAAAATTAATTTGATCGTTTTTTGCTTGACAGCTATTTGCAAGAAAAGAAACACATTCGATCGCAACTATCCGCAGAGAACCGGGAAGAGAAAGAACTATCAAGATCTCTCGATGAAAAGGGAAGACTCATTATAGAAATGAAGATTTCTTTGCAACAAATCAATGAGCTTTTATCAAGTGTAGGTAAGTAATGATGCGAATCAATTTACAACACATAGGTAGAAAAATCACAAAACCTCACCAAACCTAACAACATATTCCACTCAACATAGAAATAAACTTGACCAAGAAGACAGTAAAAGCTTTTTCGTCAGACGTTTGTGACATTGACCCGGACTCGTTGCTAGTGGGTCAGGAGGTAACCGTCCGTCCGGTGCCGACAGGAGTGCCTATCTATTTCGCTCAAATTTCAATATTTGTTGATTCAGTAGTTGGTAATACACTCTTCCTCAGTCTATTGTCAACAATAATAGGTTTATTAACCTTAAAGCTATGGTTGGACCATTTTTTCAAGTTGATAGCTAACCTTATTTTCAACTTACTTCAAAAAGGAGGAGGTTATCGATTCGACTATGTTTTTTTGTTTGTTGAGCGATTATTCTGTCAATTATGAAAAGATTTTGATGATTCTTTTTTTGATTGGTAGGTCATACTTCAGAAGTGTCCCCATAAAAATTTGGTCAACATCTGATTACAAAATTTAGAAATAAGACGTAACGACCGAGTAAGTGATAAAATGATAACGTCGTCTAGGTATATGTAGAATGGACTAGAAGAATAGACTCGCTACTAAAAATGTTAAAATAAAATAGCTTTTAAGAAAAAGTAAAACCGCCTTCAAAAACAAAGAATAATGTTATGTGCGAAACAGTTTCGGAAGTCGTCGGCGAAATTAAATGATCCGATCAAAGCAAAAGCGCCTACTTTTTCTTAAAAGTTATAGCTCATTCTTCTCTTTACGTTATTAGCTTATATATTGCTATTAGCGAATTTATTTAGATGGTTAGGTATCTACATTACGTACCTAATTGTTTAGTGGAAATTGGAATGGTTAGGATAGAACTTCTTGAATTGCCTTATGTAGGGTAGTCTACATCATTGCGAATATTTTATTTCAATAGACTGCACGTGAACAGCGGGGTTATTTCGTATGAAAAATCTGTCAATTACAATGACTAACAAAAATTTACTATTTTCGTGAAGAGAGAAGAGGAAACGGAATAGCTTGCTTTTTTGGAATATAAATTTACGGATTTAAGCAGTTTACCTAAAGAATATGGTGGCTAAAGAGGCTTTTCTTTACACTCAGGGTATCGATTTGGCTAAATTTTAGTATCTTGTTAAAGGACATTGTTCTGTCTCCATACATTGCTCGCCCCGAAACCAATAGCAACGGAAAATTAATTAATTCAAGATTATAAGCTATCTCTATAACAAATGGACACAAGTCCAAACTCCGAGGTACTGAAAATTTCATAGACAAACCCATTAGTAGTTTGCTCGACTCCTAATAGGATTGGGTAATACAAAACGAAGACGAGAAGATACGTAAGATATCGATCGACGAAACGTAAGACATTGAAACTATATATTGCATCAATATCGTATATCTATATATCGATCTTTGTAGTAACTATATATCAATCAAATCACTATATCCGTAATACGTCTATCGATTTGCGACGATACGATATCGTTATTCGAGATATTTTAATAAGTTTATACTATTACTCTGTGATCTTTTTTAAATACGCTATATTCTTTTGCTTTTAAATATAGGTATTCATGTTTTAAAACGAATCGTCGAATTCGTCACAAAAGGTAAAAGAATAAGAAATATTAATGTAGCCAGTCCTAAGTATAGGTAAAGTATGAAGGAAAGTTCATTTTAAGATTATTGTAATGGCTATAATACTGTCTTTATATATATAATTCTTCTGTGAGTGTGTATGTGACTGAACTTCTCTCAAACGACTGGACCGATTTTGATGAAATTTTTTGTGTGTGTTCAAGGGGATCTGGGAATGGTTTAGATTCACAATTGGACCCGGTAGGTAGCGCTGCAATCGAGTTTTGGGTTATTTTCAGGGCAGGACAACGTCTGCTGGGTCCACTACTATTATATACTTATTCCGCAATATTTATGAACGATAGACAAAAATATATGCTAAAAGTACAAAGTACTCGGTATTGAAATATCTAAATCATAACCATATTGAGTTATATAAACAATATTTATAGATTCATAAAATATATAGTTTCGGTATCCGTATCTCATATCAGTATATAGTATCGATTTGATATTTAGAAATACCTATATCACCCAACCCTACTCCTAAGGACGGTGTCGCTGCCACCGTAAGTATTGCTTTTTCAGTTTCCTCGTTTTTTTTCGGGGTTTTTGTTTATTTTATTCAGGTCCGTTCAGTCGTTTTGGCGTGAAAGAGAAAACATCCATACATAAGAACTTTCGCCTTTATAATATTAGTAAGGATATCTAAATAGTAAGATATTTATTTTAATAGTGAATAAGAAAGCAATCAGAGTCCAATAAAATAGCCGAGTCGTAATAGAAGTAATACGGAAAAGAGAGAAGGAAATCACTAAAACACACCGTCACGAAGGCAAGGTAGTAGCGTAGTGGTAGGTAGCGATCGAGCGAGTATCGTCCTCGTCCGACTTCTTCTCGTTCGTCAGTACCTAATCGATTATTCAATTAATCATACATCATTCATTAATATTTATTAATTCACATTATAGGTACCGATTCATACTCTGTTAAGCATACCTTCATATCAAAAACATTATTTTAATGTGTGAGAACAAAAACAAACTTATTTATAAAACAAAACCATCCGATATTTGTCGACAATTATTATTGGTATGACTGCTAAGTCAAATGTCTCGAGTTCGAACCCAAGGCACGCACCTCGTCAAGTCATGTGCGTATTGTCAATTAGTTAGTTAATAGGTAGTTAATTGTCACGCGCTTAAAACGTAAAAGAAAACATCGTGAGAAAACCTGCATGCCTGAGAGATTTTCTCGATGGCGTGCCAAGTCTGCCAAGCACTGCCGCACTAGGCCAGCGGGGTGGACTATAGCCTAATCCCTCTCATTGTAAGAGAAGACCCGTGCCCAGCAGTAGGACAGTATAATGGGTTGATTATTTTATGTTATGTATGTATATTATTATATTTTTAGGTGGATTTAGTGTACATAATTATGTACAAAAGTAGGTAATTAGTTTTTATTGTGACACCTATCGCTCTAATATCAAAATTACTTGTTCGTCAACTGGCGAGTCGGAAACTTACACGTGTTACGTTGGCACCTTCCAATTTTACCAATATTTTTTGTCGTCAATTCGCTCGACCCTGGAAATAATTAAATGTAATAAAGGTATCTTTAAACATTTTATTATTTTATTAGGTATAGTAATTAATTTGACATCCTTATCCTTCTTTGACATAACATTTGGCTATGACGTTTACGTCGAACTTTTAATAAATAGTCATTTCAAATACTTTTTTGTTTATTAAGAAACCTACGCAGCTAGTCTGTGTTAAAAAGATATATGCAACTAATATAATAAAATGGACTTATAATAATTATTATAATGAATGTCCGATGCTTTTGTCGTACAAGCTAAAATAATATCCTTTTTTTTTTTAAATGCTTACTGGCAATGTGGCTTGCACATTACTAGTATTCTTGTTAACCGCTCGTGCTACGCTAAAATGCTTGTATTACGAGTGGGTTCACTTCGGTATTGCAATGGCTAGGTTTCGAACCGGCAACCACATGATCGCCAGTCCGACGCACTAGCCATTAGGCTACCGCCGCTTCTTACTTGCCGCCTTTGCAAAGTACTCACCCATTTATATACCTACGGTAGCCGGTTTGTGTTTGTGTACAAGCTCAAATATAGCGAACAATCACACAAAGTAAACAGAAATAGAACACTATGTACTATCTAGCTAGTCATGTACCTATGTGTACCTGTTGTTGGTATGAGTGACCATTGTAGAAGGCCGCTGTGCAAATTGAATCTCATTCCAGTTTTGGCTTAATTTCCGTATAGTCACTGAAAATGTAATCATTCCAGTAAATTAATATCTAGGCGGGTGAATATTCGAACATTATTTAACAAATAATTCATGACATCATAGCAGTTCTCTCTTTCATAGTTCTGATTGTTTTTATTCTTGTCTTATTGGCTTGGCGGTAGGGGTGTAGTTTAAGTTTTCATTATCACACTTAATTGTAGTTTTAATTATCTGCATTTTTATCTTTGGGATGATGGTCGTGACATTGAAATTTGGTAATTTCGGGCTCTCCGGCCAGGTGGCCAGCATACCCACTAAAACCACCACCACTACTACCTTCCGCATAGTGGTGGGTTCACAGGAATTGATGAATGATCCGCGACCCTACCGCGGACGTCCAATGTTGGACAGTATATTTTACCTAAGAACGCAGGCGCAGCTGCACAGGGGTGCACAAGTTTAGTGTAGCATATAAATGCTATGATGTGTCTTGTAGAACTAAATGCAGCTGATGAGTTCCTTGATGAATTCAGTACTGTACGTCAGAAAGAAGAAGGAAACAATTGTCAGTGGAAGCTAATCAGTAATCAGTGAATGACATGATTGACAGCTGTAGTAATGGAATCATTTTTCATTGAGGTAATAAAAACAATGCATAAGTGTCCAGAGAAAAAGCTATACCTACCCCAATCTTTTATCAAATTTACGTGGGAGAGCCATGCTTCGGCTTGACCGGAGTGATACCACGGCCTCGCAGAAAACCGGCGTTAAACAACTCTCACGTTGTGTTTCGCCGAGTGAGTCAGGTTACCGGAGGCCCAATTCCCTTTTAAAAGTTCGGCAACGCACTCGTAAATGCTCTGGTGTTGTGGGTGTCCATGGGCGGCAGGTATCGCTTACCATCAGGCGAACTGTCTGCTCGTTTGCCCTCCTATTCCATAAAAAAAAACTAAAAGTTTTTACTCAGCCGAGGCCCGCCGAATAAGTCCTGTGACATCATGTTTATGTTAGAATAACTGCACTAATGCGAATATAGTTATTATATGTATATTCCTTTCTCAATATTGTTTTTTATTTATCCGTTTTTTTACTTATTTTGTTTAGTACCTGTCAGTTTATTTTTTATTCTTTTTTCTTGACTTGTTGTACTTTTTGACAGTGTACATGTATGGGCTTGCATATCTTCAGGAGGTTGCCATCAGCGTGATGGCTTGTTCATCGAGAAGTTCTGATCTTAACTCAACTAAGCATGCCTGGAATGAGCTAGGGCGGTTAGTCAGATGCCGCAGACCACCTCTTACCACCCACAGGACACTAAAACAGGGCCTGATAGAAGAATGGGAATATATACCCCAACATCAGCTCCAAAACCTCCAAAACTACGTGCTTTAAAGCCCGAGAAGGCAATACTAGTTATTAAAAATTAAAAAACATGTAAAATATACTCATACCTGATAATTGAGTTTTAAAGAAGCTTTTGACACTAAGCTAATAAGCTTAGTGTCAAAAGCTTTTTTGCTTTTGTAAGCTTTTTTGAAGATAGTAATGTGATTATTGTACAGTTTACTATAGTTTAAAAGAAAGCTGAATTTTTTTCTCTAATTTAGAAAAATAACTGAAATTATAAAAGTGTGGGACTTAGTTTTGTAGGCCGGTGTATTTTAACCTGAAGTTATAACATGATAACTCAATCGTAGGTGCTCCAAATGTACCAAGGCCGTTCACAGACGTGCCACCCGCGGTACAGTACGATTTGGAAGATATTCTACAAACAGTGCCTGAAGTAGATTCGGATTGTGAGTAATTTTTAACGCAATATTTTTACTGTTTTTTCTATGTTATTTCTACTCTCTGCCGCATGGGATTTTAAAACTAGTACAATTAATTTTCAGTGTGCTCTATCAACACTGATATGTATTTTCACTGAGTGTATTTTCTTCTCATTATAGCAATACGACAACTATACCTACCAAAATAAATTTAAAAATACCCGTTTGCCGTATTACAACATTTTTAGGCTGGAACGAATTTATATTGTTTTATAATACCGTGTTTTTGGACGATCCCTTTATAACATTCAATATAACCTATTTCTGAAGTTGATCACGCACCTCAACGAGGAAAATGTGAATCTTTGGCCCAAAATCTTAATACAGAAATGTTTTCAAATCCGCTATAGATACTTATATTTATAATTTTAAAACTGTATGCTAGGGATGTACCTATACATATATAAGTAAAAAGTATTTGGAAAATAGGGTTTTTCTTACTATAAATGAATGATCTTTTACCATTTTTATTATTATTAAATACTAATAGTTTCGAATGTCAACAGTCGATAAGCTGATATTAACGGCTCGGCAAAAGCTGACCGTGCTAATCCAAGCTGTGTCTAAGATGGAAGTTACTCCAGAGGTGAAGCTAAACGCGAACATGTTTTACCACCAAATCCTGGCGAGAGCCATGAGGGAAAACTACAAAGAGGAAGCAATTCAGGAAGGAGGTATGTGCAATTATTACATTAGGTGCCTAAGAAACTTGAGATGCAAGCTAATCAGAAAACATATTTTACAAGTGAATATAAATATAATGTAATATAATTAATTTATATAATATTATTAATATAAATATAAATTATATAATTATTAATATAAATCCAATAAAATAGTCATTGGATTATTTGGCTAGATTGATTGAGTTATCTGTTCACGGTTTCAGTCACTGAACTGCTGTTCCAAGTCTTTGAGATTTGTGTTTTAAATACCCACTTGAAAAAAGTTTGTTTTGCCTATTGTTTTACTATCGGTATTTATTATTGAGATTACAGATACTTTAATGATTTTTGTGCCAACTGTACAAGAATGTGAATATTATTTACATTTTTTATATTTTTTTATTCGAAATAGGCTTACGCCGCGATGATGATGACCGTCAGTTCGCCTGAGGTTAAGCGATACTGCGATCTACGATGGACCGCGCTTTCCTAGAAGAAACCGATTTTCTCGTGATTCAAAAGACACTCAGATTATATATCTCGGGGAAGACCCACTCGGGAATCGCATTCCACATTTCAGCGGCATGCATGATAAAAGTGGACCTAAAGCGTTTCATTCGTGTTTTTGGAATGTCCACCATGAATCGATGTCCCCTTTTCGTGCTTCTGGTCATGCGATAGTATAAAGGGCTAGGGGGAAGAAGATCGTGGAGATCTCATGCATACTCTCCGAAATGTATACGATAAAAAACCGATAAGCTAGCAACTTTGCGGCGATGTTTCAGACTTTGGAATTTAGCCCGGACAAGGGAGTCATTGCCAATGATATATTATATGATATATAATTTCTAAACATCTATATACCTTCAGCTGTGTATGCGTGATTGTGTATCCAAACATTGTCGTAGTCGTATCACAATAAAATGTATACAGTTATTTGTGGGATAATCCTCTTCGCTCTGTGTCGCTGGTGTTTCGTTTCAAAGTAAATGTTGCGCAATTGTCGTGTAGCTGCATTTTAATACAAACGTTTACAAAGATGGTCATCATTAAATTTATTTTCCCTTTAATAAACATGATTTCATTTGATTCAATTCAACGTTACAATTTAATTTTAACAAACGTAAAATTACCACAATTTTTCGCCATGTTGAGCTTTACCAAGAGTTTTGTGATAGCAGCAGTCGCTAATTAACCAACAAAAAAGGAGGTTAATTAATTAGGTCCGTAATATTGTAAACTATATTTACGAGTATAATTGACTGCCTCATTAGTCTAGTGGTCCCAAGCGCGACTGCACGCTAGAGGTCCTGGGTTCGATTCCCAGGTCGAGCAGTGTTATTGGGTTTTTCTATGAAATTCTCAGTAGCAGCTCGGAGTCTGGATTTGTGCCCGGTTAATGGCAATAGGCTCGCCCCCTATTACATGGGACCTAAACATACCGTCGAACTGTGGGTGTACATTAGTACCTACGCCTCTGCCTAACCCTTCGGGGAATACAGGCGTGATGGTACCTATTTTATATTTATAATTGTAATATTGTGTATTTAACCATATGTCGGTAATATTGTCAGAATTGCACAGTTTTTTTATGTGTTAGTCTATACCAGCTACAAAATATCACCCCCTCCCCCCACCCCAACCCCGTAGTGATCAGTAGCGCCGACTACAGATCCCAGATCAGCAGAGGCCGTCGTTCGCAGCATGCTCTGACTTACCCCTATGACCCTATCAACCTTCTGCAGGAATCCAACCGAGAGACTAGCACTGTCAAAACACACACCAACAGATGTCGCTCGATATACCGTCCTCACCAGAGAGACTCGTCGCGAAGACCCTCTAAAGTCTAGACTGATCTATCCCATCCTGCTAGTTGAATAGGTTACTGTTCAGTTCAAATGTTGACTCCTCTATGATCGCGACCTATAGATCACAATGGGAAATATACATTCATACATACATACACTCACGCCTTTCCCTCACAGGAGTAGGCAGTAACTATAGACAATGGAAAATATATAATAAATAATACTTTTTTTTTCTCCTAAATAACATTAGGTATTATGACTGCTTACCGTGTCATAGTGCTTTTTGAACACCATTGTACCTACTTTGTAAGTTTACAGGCTCGAATATTGTTACCAGTGAAGTGTATTGTGTTTTTACCAAGCCATACGGGTCTACTATAGAGACATACCTGTTATAAGAAATACCATTGAAAGAATTTAGTTAAATATATTACATTATATCACTTGTATACTACTCGTAAATCAAACCCTGGGCCGCAACTACTTGCAGCTAAGTTATTTTTTAGTAAAGGAAAAAAATCAATCGCTGGCAGGATTCGAACCTGCGTCTTCTGGTTAGATACACCAGACGCTCTGACCTCTAAGCCACCGCGAACCCTACCCGCATGATTGAAATTTTGCCTTCACATTCTGAATTTACGTCGTAAGGTGACGTTCGAATCCTGCCCGCGATTGTATTTTTCCTTTACTAAAAATAACTTAATAATCTTAGCATGGAAAATGCAAAAAAATCACAAAAAGATACTTGCAGCTATTTTTAGTACCTATATTGTCGTAATTTATATCGACCTAAATTTAAGTTGGGTCTTATGAAGATATAGGTCACCTTTATCTATTCCTTTGTGTATTGTATACCGCTTTCTATTATATTATTTTAAGTTAGTAATTTTACCTGTGTATCTGCTTTCGTACAGCTCAAGAAACACTTCATCGCGTTATTTGACGCGTAGATACCTAGTTATACGCACCGAAAAGAATATTATATTATTATTAGAGTACCTCTTTTTTTTTTTTTCAAATGTTGAAGTTTCTAGATTACTGTAGGTACCCAATTAATATAGGTATATAAGTAGGTATGTCTCAAATTAATTATGTATAGCTCATTACAGTTCATAAATCATGTTAATTAAGCAAAATTGCTATATCATGTACCCTGCCATATGCCAAACCAAGGCCATGGGTCGAAATCAATTTAATTTATCTATTCAAATATTAGTTTAAAAGGAAAATGTAAATGTGAGTAATATGTAAGCTGGGTAATTAGATATACACAGATTTAAGGTCTGGCGGCTTTGAGATTTTTATGTGGCCTACGCAAATGTTCTACTGATCTGGTATCGTCGTGCGACGGGTTGTTTAGCTCCCTAGATTATGGTCGAGCTATCCAATGACTGATGCATGCGTGCCGTCAGATGGGACTGGTCTACTTAAAGCTGCAATGGCTCTTTCTTCTAAAGGCCATATCAGACATTGTCTTACATTGGAACTCACATATTTGCTACTAAGTATTATGTCTGGACTTTAAAAGAGACCATGATTCTCTGAGTTTGTTTCGGTGTTTCTTCTCAGAGGTCGTCAGTTAGGAAATGCCGGTGTCATCTAGTTTAAAAAAAATGACTTGTAAAAGTGTCCTTAAAAGATCTATTTACAGAAATAAATATCATTTATCATTTAATCTCTGGTTAGTCAACTAGCCAAATATTACAAATTAAAATAGATCTTCCTCGAAACTGAAATATCTTAAATGCATTCTGGGTTAAACTGAGTTTCGATAACTTCTTTGCCAAATAATATAATTACGATGTCATGATGTGTATGTTGGAGCCTTTAGCTATTTTTATCGTTGCGCTGAGATCAGTCTAACTTTGCAGTTGAACGGTTTTATGCTTAATGAACAAACGAAATGGATACAAATAAGTACTGCAATATCAGAACGGAACAACAAGAATTTCATTTACTATTAAACTTTGGGAGCCCATAAAATATCAAAGTAGTCTGCATTGTTCATCGTTTTCGCTGGGCTTGTGAAAACAACTACGCTTTTTATTATATGTACCGTTTAGTTCGGTTATTGTTAACGGTGGGGAATAATCGTTATTTCTTGAGTGTAATATACTTCTACATATTAATGTTTCTTCCAGAATGGTTTAATGTTATATATATCATTCCACTGCAAGGAAACTTGCTCCCTGTAAATCGTTAAAAGCAAGCGAAACTATGCAAATGATCGCTCAAAATTACTTATAGAACGATCGTTACTGGATATTATTGGTGACTGCACGTTTAGTGCAGCAGTTAAGGTGGTTACCTCGCCACTACCATTACAGAGTGGGTCGTGGGTTCAATTCCTACCCGAGGCAAATATTTGTGTTTTCGCAAGATATATGTTTGGAGTTGTACTTACGTGTCCGTTAATTATACCTTTGTGAAGTCCCCTGCGACACAGGGATTGTTCCATATTTCGGGAGGTTAAGAAAATATTACACTTTGTTTTTGTCTGTTGCGCTGCGTTGTCAGAGTCTCGTTGTGTGAAAATGTTATCCTATAGCTTATTAGAGCAAACATGGTCGAGATCGTAGGCGACATTTTTACTCTCATGGGCAATTTATTTCCACAGGGCTGATAGAGTTTGAAATGGAGGATCCGAATGTGCCAAGTCGTGCCATTATAAAGCTTCGCAGTAAACAGCTGGTGGATGCGCAAGTTAGTGAGTTCGACGTGCCGGATGCACCAGGCAAAAAGTGAACCATTTGAAGAATAGATCATATTATTATATTTGTAACGACGGTATAAGTTCCAAAATTGTTTGTGAATAAAATCTGTACTTGGAAAGTTTTGTGTTTGATTGAATAAATCATCATGGTCCGGTCTCTGACCGCATCGTATGAATGATGCGTATCATAGATAAATTTACGAACATAAAATACACAGTCAAACTGGTGTACAATAGTACCTAAAACTTTGCCTAAACATTTTGGGAGTGCACAATGAAGGGTTCTACAATGTATGACTAAATCGTGCTAGTGACATTTTTGCAGATGGTCACTCAGGTAAGTGGTCATGCCCTGAGTGGAATGAGGAAAGGCGGTGGCGTAGCAGAGGGTAATGGCTCGGAGGAGTTATCAACGACGCACACAGTGATGAGGAAGCTGTGATACAAGCTTCCTCATCACAGAATAATAATATCGACATCGCAAGTCTTGTAAATAGCTTTACCCTATGATATCAATTAAAGCCGCGAGTTACTTTTAAAATAATTTGTAATATTATGGTACTTATTTTAAGAATAGTTTTATTTTACCTAGTGTATAATCTTAGTTTGGTATTAAGGCTGAATTTCAATGAAGTAACACGCTTATCGTTTGAACTACTAAAAGTATAACGCATACAGGATTTTTAAGAGTTTCATTCTTCTGATTAAGTTTATTTATTGTATAGAAAACCGTTGTAGGTACTCCAAGGAATCTGATGACCAATTATTGTGAGAGTTCTTTTCGGTACCTAGTAATAATGTTGAGATTTTACAGTCCCAGCTGGCGCAGCGTTGTAAAATTTAATGTCCGACTTTACCTTTAACCGAAAAATAACTTAAAGCAATAAAAGAAAGAAAGATTCTTTAATACTATAAACGATTTTCAATTAAAGGAGATACTGTATTGTATTGTATTTTATTGTATTCCTATACTGTATTCCAGCTTATGCTGGACCATAGTCTGTCAGGGTTGTTTTTTTATTCCTGATAAGCTTACGCTTGACCGCTACGATGGAGCGCGCTTGCCTAGAAGAAACTTGAGAGAGAGAGACAAATGAGAGACTCGAATGTCATGAATCCCATGGCCATGACTATGGGGCCAGAGAAGGCAAGTACGGTTCTTAGTCGGTACGAGTCCGACATATACTGCCGCTTTCCAGGCGGCGGAATATCCATAAGGATATTCCATGGTAGAAAAAAAAGGCCAAGTACCTACCCCGATTCGGTTTACATTGCAGGCTAAATTGACAATCACTGTGTGAGTCTGTGTGGCTTTCAGTAAATGTAATGAGATAATGGTTTCGATGGTGACATTCTCGAGCCAATACATCTACTATACATTAATTTGTTCAGGGATCAAAAGTTTTTGGAACGAAGTTCCTTATCACGCGTTGTGAAAGGGGGCTAGACGGAAAAAATTCTTACGAAAAGTTGTCACGACACTTTTTGCTATAGTAAGCTATTGTAAGCTGTGCGGCGTGCGCATGTTTCTCTGTCTGTCTCTCTCTCTCTCTCTAATAAGATAGTAGTTCCTTCACTAATTAATCGAAAGGAACTTCGTTCCATCCGGGTGTCCCTTGACACCTCTCAAGTATTTTTTACTTTGAGAACTTGTAAGCAAACAACACGGTACAATACTCGTAGAATACACGTCTTTATTCTTTATCATTATGAGGTATCAAGCTTGTAGGTACAAATAACGTCTTAGGCATACGCAACGCATACACTTAGGCTTACGAGTACGACGTAGTTCTAATAGATAGGTAGGTACTCTCTTCCTATAGATCTACAATTTCGCGTCGCAGTTTTGTTATAAATAATGCATTATTTTTTAACAGCGTATAGTACAAGTGAAACTCGGCGATAACAATAATGTACCTACTTCTACTCTATATCTCTATATTTGACTTCTTACTTAACTAGATTTTGAAACTATGGCGTACCGAGATATTGTAAAAAACGAATATGAAATCGAAAACGAACACGAAATCGACTACAATACCTCAAAATATGGTTTACTAGCTGGACACCGAAAGTCAATCAAGTAAGTCCCTATTCTTTTATATTTTAAAGTTGAAATATAATAGGTAGTTATTTTTAGGGCTCGTATGACTTGCTATAAGTTCTTAGTATGTACCTACATTTCTATAGAGAAAGCACTGAAGTAGATGGATGTTCTGCTCACACCATATACAAATTCAAAATATATCCTATATTCGGCCTGATTTTGTGTTTTCTTGAACGCCACATCTTTGACGCCACCATATGAATTATAATATGAATGCACAATTTTTTGGAAACCCATTAAACATCAAATGAAGAGGATACCCGGCATCATAACATAACATGAAATGAAATTGAAAACTATGATTAGATACGATAAAATTACATATGGTTATCAATTCATTATCTATTGTACCTACTTCACCAATTTACAACAGGTTGGTATATCTGAACGAGTGGCAAATAACCAAATGTGTCAGTTTATTATCGCATAAATATGCATAAAATAAATATTTACTTTATCCGCACTGATAAGGTGCAGTGCCATAGTGGAAAATTAGTGTGTTATAATTGTGTTAACTACCCAATTGTCACAATATAAGTGCAGGGGACTCGCCACTTTACTCGATATATGTTCAATATTGACTAAAGGTAAAACATAAATGGTCTGTAGATACGCAATATTTTATCTTATCAAAGATTATCACACACTTTAAGATATCGTTAAGTGATATTACCGTTGAAGACATGTAACTAATCACACTAGAGGCCGGATGGGACGTGTTTACTTATATTAAATTTGAATTTTGTGACGTAGTGACATCGTCTAACATGGTCACGACACGGAACGATCACCAAGTGAAACAATTTAATAAAGAGTAATAAAATATCTATATTAAAGATTGTATTGTACGACCACGAGTGTGCAAGTGACAGCCTGTTGACTACATTTTATTAGTTTGTGAGTCGATGCCGTTTCGATTTCGCCGACATATATTTTTATCGCTATCGCCATCACCATGATTAAATGGTTTGTACAGGTGTAACGTTGTGCGCTAGTTACGTGTTGATAAATGTTTCTCTGAATAAAATGCTGTGACATTGTTTTTACTGTAAAGTGTGAGGTTTGTGATAAATAAGTGTAGTGCAGTGCGGTAAAATGGATAAACTTAGACAAAAGTCTAAGAAGGAAAAACCAATGAAGCATGTTGAAAAAGATCAATCTAATCTATTTATAACAGACGTTAGGGCGATAAAAGAAAACCTTAAAATTAAGGAGATTTTGAGAACTGTAAAAATGAATAGCAGCATGCGAATAAAAGCCCCAAAAGGCAGTAAAGTGATGCAAAATAAAGATTTTAACGATAATGAAGACATTTTCGGGGGCGAGCAGAATAACCAAGAACAAATTATATCGGAACCCCCGAGTGCCACCAATCCCGACGTCATCGTCAACAATAACAACGTAGAATTAAATGAAAATAAAACTGAAGATTTTGAGATCAAAATCGAAAATTTCCAAAATAAAAGTAAGGAACTGAATGGAGGTCTAACTATAGAATGTGATGAAAGCAATATTTCAGTTAACACGAACATTCATGAATCTCTCAGTGTACCAGAGGGGTTATCGGATTTCGTACTAACTAGTGATGAAGATAAACAAAACAACCTAGGTGTTACAGATATTAAGATCGATTTACCGACTCCAACCGAAAGTTCACATGTAAAGGCTCGTGACAGGAAACTTTCTCTGGATCAAACTATGTTATCTAGACGTGGAGGGCTGTCTCAGTCTGAATTGGATTTAAATTCAATCGGTAAATCGCCATTAGAGAGGAAATCTTCGTTTTTTAGAAAGAAAATGGATAGTTTCTTGAAAAATACGACTGAAATATTTAAACGGCAGTCAATTAGTAGAAGTCAATCTATTCAAAGGAAAGGTTCAATGTCCGTGTCTCTTCAATCGTTGAATGAGAATACAGCATGTAATGGTGATTACGGTGAACCGCTGCATGATCATCAAGTGAGTATACCTACCTATCTTGTATTTTAAGAGGTTTAATAAACCTGATATGCACAATGTAGTAATTTGCGTTTAAGGATAAATTAATTGTACAACCAACACCTCTAATTTTCGTAAATGATTTTTCATTATTCATGTTGATTTTATATTCTTGTAATTCATTAACAATACACAATTAGACCAATTAGTCGGGACATGTGCATCAATATATATTTATATATATATATATTCAAAACAAATAGTAGAGTAGGTACCTAACTTCTAAGAAATATCAAATTAAACGCTTTACGAACAAACTACTGAAATTAAACAAAACTTATGCAATTTTAGTTTCAAGGATTGTGTATGTTACACACGTTGATTCCTGAAAACGTAAAATAATTTATATTACCTTCTATCTATCTACTCTACTATCTTTGGTTTGTTGGTTTTGTCTCCTCCCCGAATAGCAGAATGACTAGATATTAAACATCGAAAAAAATCACGAAAAAGAACAATATGAAGAAAATTTATTTTATAATACACTCATCGGGAACGGATTAACAGATTTGACAGAAATAAAACATGAATAAAACACGGACACAAATTAACATGGCGTTGTTTTAATATTTTATTGATGTAAGTATGTTTAAATGGGTCCCTAGATGGTTTAGATTCACAATTTGATCCGGTAGGTGGCACCGCAATCGGGTTCTACCCGTATATATTTTTTTTTATATACGGGGCAAAACATGGGAATGGGAGTGAATGATTGAGGTGACGGGATAGGGATGAATGGAAAAAAGGACATGCTGCGCCTGTCCCGATTTACCTATATGGGGTTGGCGCAACAAAACAACGTTTGCCGGGCTAGCTAGTAGTAATAAGTAATATTCTAGTAATATCAATATCAGCAAATGGAGACCATGAGAACGAAATGTGTATTTTCACAAACAATATTGTGTGTCGCCGTGTATTAAGTATTTGAAAACATTAATAATATGTCCGTCTATACAATTCATTATTACGTACACAAAAAAAATCTGGACTAGTGTGAGTTTGACTCGCGCCGCGAGGGATCCGTACAAACTAGTATGTAGAATAGTTCGTCCTTCACGGGAATTATCTTGACAATAATCAATATTGTTATAGTTCAACAGCTTAACAGCATCGAACATTGCTCTAACGAAAAGATAAGTTCGATGGGCAAATTTAACCCTTGTTTCGACGAAGATTTAAATATTCTTATATTACAATATTAAGTTAATTATTACGTTTTTGTAGCAAAATAGACCCCTGAAAAAATTGCAAAAAAAATATAACTCTTACCATTTTTGAGAAATGGGGGGTCCGTCACAGCGGACTGCGCCGAAATAGCGGTAATTTACTATTAAAATGACTTGTCCGCTGGGACGGACTTTACCAATAGGGGAATGAAAATAAAAAACAAAATTTGGAAATGAGTATTATATATATTTTTAAGTGAAAAATTCTCAGGTCTAATTTTAAAATATCTGTCAGTAGTTTCAAAATTGTTATCAGTAAAATGAATGAATCGTCGTATTTGCTCATACCTTTTCAAAGGTACTACATCTGCCACTTTGTTATATCTGTATTTCACGCTCCAGTAATCTAAATAAGAGTTCATAGGTACGATTCCCATCATAATATGTATTGCAAGAAAGTCACGCAAATCATTGTCTGTAACCTGTATAGATCGGCCAGTTTTTTGAACTGAATAAGCGTTTGTTTCACTGACGATGTCAGTTATAATATCAGGTGAAAAAAACGAAAAGAAATATTGCAAAGGTGAACGAACTTCGGAGTTAGTGGCAGTAATAACTACGTCTTCTATAATAGCATTGTGTAAAAAAGTATTCTTCTTCCAATTGTAGTCTAAAGATAATCTCTCTAACTTCTTTGACTTTTTTGTTACAACCGAATTCGTAATGTTTGCTTACGTTTTCTAGTGACAGGGGATGGAGTATCCAGCGATGGTAAAGATGATATAGAAGGCAAGTTGAGAAAATTAGGTTCTTGATTTGGACTAGGTAGCACTTCTTGTAAAATAGGAGTTAGAGGAAAGTTAGCATAAGTTTCGTCCAGGTTAATAGGAGAGTCACCGAGAAGATTCATGCGCTCTATAGAGGAATCAAGCGATGGTGCAGGCGAGGAACAGTTCGAAATAGGCAGACTATCAAGCTCATTATCAGAAACTGACTTTTCACTAGTTTCAGATGGTGCACGCTCTTTAGGTACAAGTGCTAATATTCTTTTAGAACGTTCATGCTGCAGGTGACACTACAAAAAAAGCAAAAGAAAAACTAAGCAAACCAACCACCTCAGCGCAAATAAAACCATATAGGTATCTACTTAGATAATACCAGGCCTAAAGGCAATATTTGTAGCAATAAATATAAGTGATCATAATCATCATTTTAGCCGTTAGACGTCCACTGCTGGACATACCTAGGCCCCAAATATATATTATACCTATAAGTATTTAATTCATTATTTATAAATAGTAAGATTGAATATACAAAAAATATATAGCTACTAGTTTGTCACTTTTACGAAAGCTTTGAAGTAAGTAGGTAGGTACATTATAATGTAATTTATCTATAACTGTCTTTTTGATAATGTTCGCTGCTACGGACAAGTAAAACTTGGTGTGCTTTGGTAGACTTTCGACAAAGTCCGCTGTCACGGACATGTAAAATTTGCTATTGTTTGGTACATTTTTGGCGCAGTCCGGTATGACGGACAACTAATTGATTAGTATATTTTGGGTAAATAAACAGCAGGAAATACATAGTTTTGTTATTACATGCATACGGTACATATATAACAACAAATATCACACCCAAAATCCAATCCAAAAGCATAAATAATATTAAAAAATTATTTAAATACCTTTAGTAAAGTCGATGACCTCCGTTTCGGCGGCATTTTGCTCGATAAATGACAGATGAAGTGTTGCCAGATCACGATTTATATTTTTATCTATTTGACAGTTATATTTTCTACCATTTATTTGAAATAAATTATTTCAAAAATATTTTGACAATGTCACAGATTTTTTTAAAGTACTTGTTCGTCATAGCGGACAAATTCGAAATAAGGGTTAACTTTGTAAGTACCTGAAAAAATGTTATCCATACTTCGATATAGGTACCTATATGACATTAATATGGTAATACCTAATTTCATTGTGTCAAGTTTCCAACTACAATCTATACTTATAATAAATCTGTAGAGAGGTCAATTCTGTACATGAAATATATTTCCAAAATAACTATCAGCGGGTGATTAGTGATCGATACTGACGCCAAAAATGCAATCAGTAAAAATTTTGTCCGTCTGTCTGTCTGTCTGTCTGTCTGTATGTTCGTTATAGAAACAAAAACCACTCGACGGATTTCAACGAAACTTGGTACAATTGTTCTTCATACTACTGGGCAGGTTATAGTATACTTTTCATCACGCTACGATCAATAGGAGCAGAGCAGTGAAAGGAAATGTTGGGAAAATGAGTGAGAAAGGTTTCAAGCTATAAAACATCACGCTACAACCCTTAGGAACGGGACAACGCAGGTGAAACCGCGGGCGAAGAACTAGGGAACAAAGTAACTATTCCACGCGGACGAAGTCGCTGGCAAAAGCTAGTATTAAAATAATATAGCTACCTCTACATTATGTATGTCGCAAATTAAATAATATTAAGCACCCTTAATATTATTCATCGCACCCTTGCTCTGTCTGTCGTAATGCTAACTAGATGGCGTTGGCGTCGAAATAGAAGTCGCTATGGTTTCGTTACCGCGGCTCGTATAAGCTCGCTACGAAATTTCACCTCAGTACGTTGCAAGTGTTTTGTTACTTAGTTATTTACCTTTCGTTATTTAGTTTGTAAGTTAGGTATAAGAGGTATAATAATTCGTGAATGAAGGATAGTATATCTTAGTATACTACTTCAATTTTTTGAAAGCGGTTGACATAAAATGTCAATCGCTGTAAAATAATTTTAACGTTATGTCCAAGAACTTTTTATACGTAGATTGTCTTTCATCTATCCTGTGTGTTTACTGATGTTTTGATGTCCTGGCCCCGGGCATAGAATTATTAGACACCCTAGACCCTTGACCCTCCAAGAGTAAAAATAAATAATGCAGGTAGTTTATTAGACGAATCCAAACTCTGCTTTTCTATTAGTGAAGCTGTTATAAGTACTCGTATACTAAGTATAAAATTTTAAATTAAGATATAAATATTTCCGTCGCGGGCCGCACTGTTGTTGCGTAAATAAAATTCGTAAATAAATTTAATTTCTTCATACTCCTGGGCAGGTTATAGTATACTTTTCATCACGCTACGAACAATAGGAGCAGAGCAGTGAAGGGAAATGTTGGGAAAACAGGAGAACTTACTCCATTTTTTAAGCTTCCGTCGCGTGTGTAGCCTTAATGGTTAAAGCTACACAGAAATCATGTATGACGGAAATGTTCTCCTTAAAATTATATAAAAAATATTCCACGACAGCAAATGTCTATCTTTTATGGTTGACTCACAATAACACGTGTAACTCCCGATAGCTTAGCAGTTCGGAGCTTTCTGATTATATTTGTCTACTCTTACGTTAGGTGACTGACTGACTGACATAGTGATCTATCAACGCACAGTCCAAACCACAGGTTATAGTATACTTTTCATCACGCTACGATCAATAGGAGCAGAGCAGTGAAGGGAAATGTTGGGAAAATGAGTGATTCATGGGAAAGGTTTCAAGCTATCAATGTATATATCATCACGCTACAACCCTTAGGAACGGGGCAACGCAGGTGAAACCACGCGGACGAAGTCGCTGGCAAAAGCTAGTTATAAATAAAGTAGGTATTTTATTAAATTTCAATGTAAGCAATCAGTACTGAGAATATTATACCTTGTAATGTTAAACTTGTTTACAGTTAGTGAGTTCGAGCAAATATAGCTGAATTAGGTATGTACCTACAATTTGACAGAGCGTTAATAACTAAATTGTCAACCTGAATGTTATGGCTTAGACTTTGTTCACAGAAGTTTTAAATTATTCTTACGTTGTGTAATGGATATAATGATAACCGTGTAACTGGTAACTTATGATAAACATAATGATTCATGTCACAGTATAAATTACTGTATTCATGTGTACTTACCTATAAAATTATTTTGGTACTGTGGATATGTTTAAGATTTTATAGTATATTTTAAATAATTATGTTTTTTTTTAAAAAAAAGGGGACTACTGTAGCGGCATGAAACGTAACCTGATATTAAATGCTTACACAAGTAAAGGTGAAGAAGAACGTTTCATGCGTACAGTCGTTTGCCTCCCGGGCGGCTTCGCGTGAACTTGCGTCGCGTAAACTTATATAATTATACCTATATCTAATATTTATGTAACCTCGTGTGATGGACTAGAACTTGTGTTGGACTAGAATTTGTGTTGGACTAGAACAATATCTATCTTCTATACTTATAATAAATCTGTAGAGAGGTCAATTCTGTACATGAAATATATTTCCAAAATAACTATCAGCGGGTGATTAGTGATCGATACTGACGCCAAAAATGCAATCAGTAAAATTTTTGTCTGTCTGTCTGTCTGTCTGTATGTTCGTTATAGAAACAAAAACCACTCGACGGATTTCAACGAAACTTGGTATAATTGTTCTTCATACTCCTGGGCAGGTTATAGTATACTTTTCATCACGCTACGATCAATAGGAGCAGAGCAGTGAAGGGAAATGTTGGGAAAACAGGAGAAATTACTCCATTTTTAAGCTCCCGTCGCGTGTGCAGCCTTAATGGTTAAAGCTACACAGAAATCATGTATGACGGAAATGTTCTCCTTAAAATTATATAAAAAATATTCCACGACAGCAAATGTCTATCTTTTATGGTTGACTCACAATAACACGTGTAACTCCCGATAGCTTAGCAGTTCGGAGCTTTCTGATTATATTTGTCTACTCTTACGTTAGGTGACTGACTGACTGACATAGTGATCTATCAACGCACAGTCCAAACCACAGGTTATAGTATACTTTTCATCACGCTACGATCAATAGGAGCAGAGCAGTGAAGGGAAATGTTGGGAAAATGAGTGATTCATGGGAAAGGTTTCAAGCTATCAATGTATATATCATCACGCTACAACCCTTAGGAACGGGGCAACGCAGGTGAAACCACGCGGACGAAGTCGCTGGCAAAAGCTAGTTATAAATAAAGTAGGTATTTTATTAAATTTCAATGTAAGCAATCAGTACTGAGAATATTATACCTTGTAATGTTAAACTTGTTTACAGTTAGTGAGTTCGAGCAAATATAGCTGAATTAGGTATGTACCTACAATTTGACAGAGCGTTAATAACTAAATTGTCAACCTGAATGTTATGGCTTAGACTTTGTTCACAGAAGTTTTAAATTATTCTTACGTTGTGTAATGGATATAATGATAACCGTGTAACTGGTAACTTATGATAAACATAATGATTCATGTCACAGTATAAATTACTGTATTCATGTGTACTTACCTATAAAATTATTTTGGTACTGTGGATATGTTTAAGATTTTATAGTATATTTTAAATAATTATGTTTTTTTTTTAAAAAAAGGGGACTACTGTAGCGGCATGAAACGTAACCTGATATTAAATGCTTACACAAGTAAAGGTGAAGAAGAACGTTTCATGCGTACAGTCGTTTGCCTCCCGGGCGGCTTCGCGTGAACTTGCGTCGCGTAAACTTATATAATTATACCTATATCTAATATTTATGTAACCTCGTGTGATGGACTAGAACTTGTGTTGGACTAGAATTTGTGTTGGACTAGAACAATATCTATCTTCTATACTTATAATAAATCTGTAGAGAGGTCAATTCTGTACATGAAATATATTTCCAAAATAACTATCAGCGGGTGATTAGTGATCGATACTGACGCCAAAAATGCAATCAGTAAAATTTTTGTCTGTCTGTCTGTATGTTCGTTATAGAAACAAAAACCACTCGACGGATTTCAACGAAACTTGGTATAATTGTTCTTCATACTCCTGGGCAGGTTATAGTATACTTTTCATCACGCTACGATCAATAGGAGCAGAGCAGTGAAGGGAAATGTTGGGAAAACAGGAGAAATTACTCCATTTTTAAGCTCCCGTCGCGTGTGCAGCCTTAATGGTTAAAGCTACACAGAAATCATGTATGACGGAAATGTTCTCCTTAAAATTATATAAAAAATATTCCACGACAGCAAATGTCTATCTTTTATGGTTGACTCACAATAACACGTGTAACTCCCGATAGCTTAGCAGTTCGGAGCTTTCTGATTATATTTGTCTACTCTTACGTTAGGTGACTGACTGACTGACATAGTGATCTATCAACGCACGGCCCAATCCACTGGAGGGATCGGGCTGAATTTTGGCATGCATATAGCTACTATGATGTAGGCATCCCCTAAGAAAGGATTTTGATAAATTTCGACCTACAATGTAGGGGTGAAATAGAGGATGAAAGTTCATATGGAACAAAGTAACTATTCCACGCGGACGAAGTCGCTGGCAAAAGCTAGTACTTAATATATCAGTGAAAGTTATATCTTGAGATTTTTTCCTCTTCTCTTAATAGAACACCCTTCTGATCTCGACATAAGTAAAGTGAATACACAGAACATTAACATATCTACTCTTACAAATACCGCCAAAGTGCCTTTAAAAGGCCGATAGGTACTACACGATTGGCACCAACCGCCGACCATCGTGTCCTTGGTCGGGTCAACCGATTTTTGTATTCATTCTACACGGTCGGGTGGTTGACGCAACGTGTCAGTTCTCTCCGGCATTCAAAGCGTAAAGACGTAGCTAAATATGACCTTGTCTTTCAAAGCAACAAAAAGGTCGGTTTGGCAATAATATTTTTATGCTTGAACGAAGAAGGAAAAACAAAAAGAAAAGGGAAGTGGATGAAACTGTGGCTAAAACATCGAATTACTTTGAACGATCTCAATATTTTAAGGATTCTTGATTCGGTGACGTCGTGTGCGCCGGCCACGACTGACAACCGCACAGTCGCACTGAAGCGCTCGCGTCGGCCGACAGCGTTCCAAATGGTCAAGGTCGACCACGGACGCAAGCTGTCGCGAGGGATGCGCTCGTGACCAAGGGCGTTGACGTCAACCAAATATTGGTCGGAGAAACGATTTCTACACTATCCATTTTTACATCAACCCGTCCAAGGACACAATGGTCGGTGGTTGGGCCCGATCGGGTAGGTGCATAATTTATGTAGCATAGCATTAAAAATATTATAAACTACATAAATACCTACATATATTACTTTATTTAAACTTCGTATGTAAATAATAGCAGTAGGTAAGTAAACTTATGGTCTGTCACATCTTTGTTGCAATCTTTTTTTTATTCATGATAGGCTTACGCTGCCTGCTGACTGCGTGCCTGCGACGAAAAATGCATTAGAAAATTAAATGCATTATTAAGTAGGTATCTATATACTACTCTGGAATATACATAATAATAACATTTTATTGAAACACTTCTGTAAGGCCGCTTGTCCACGCACGTTTTTTATATACCTAGAAACCACCAGGCTGTAGTGCTGCCCAGTCTGTAATCAATTTTACATGCACCACTGACAGCAGTGCCTACACACAGCAATTCTATCGATGTTTTTCACGGCTAAAAGCCTAACAAACGCAATCACTTAATTAAAGGTATATATTTCGCAACGGTACCTACTAACGAACAATTCGTTATTCTACAATATAAGTAATTGCCTCTGTCCGTCCTGTTTCGTTTCCGCTCCTGATCACATTTTCGCATCCTGTCTAGTCTCATTATATTTTCTGATATAATTGGCTGATCCTTATTAATTATTTTTATTCATGGAAGCAAACATCCTGCATTTGAAAACAAGTAATAAGTAGTATCGCAAGTTGCTTTATTATAACGATGGCAAATAACGAAAATATAGAATATTACAGGGAGTAAAACTATTTATTAGTCACTTGACGAGTGCTAAACTTTTTAATATGGGTAAGTAAGCTATAACCGAGTGTTATTTAAATGTTCTAGAGGAAATGTAGAGGTCCTGTCGAAAATTGCATAGCCAACCGCCGTATCTAGAACGTCTCGCATAATATGTACCAATTCTCTTATTAATATGTTTTATTATATCACTAGCGGGCCCGGCAAACGTTGTATCATCATCTTCCTGCCCTTGTCCCGATTTAATTGTGGTCGGTGCAGCATGTTCTTTTCTTCCATTCACCCCTATCAGCCGTCACCTCTGCTATTCGGGGAGGAGACAAATCCAACAAACCAAAGACCATAACAATCGGTCCAGAAGTTCTCGAGTTATAAATGTTGTAACAAACCCGACTTTGTTTTATAGATATAAGATAGATTTCAGTAAGTTATATGAATGCTTTATATTATGTGAAGAGGGCACCTTGGTTTCCAAGATTATTTTCGTGAATCTTTTTACTTGTACAGTAATTTCGTCAACGGACTCTGTAAGGGTCGTTTGATTTGTCAACAGATGAGCCCGCCCCATTCATATGGACCTTTTGATGCCCTTAAATTTATTCTCATCAAATGTTTATAATGGGGGAAATTCGAGTAGCGTATTGGTATTTATATAATATATTATCTTTATCATTAAAGAATACAATATTTTTTTATAATCAAGGAGGAACTTCAAGGCAGTGTAACGAGTTTGCAATCATCCCTGACACAAAATCAGACCGGTTCCAGTCTATCGATATCCCAGAGCGAGCGGACCCTGCCAGATCCTCAGAGCGAAGGAGACAGTATTGCCGGTAGCAGGCCTGCTCTGACCGGAAGTCAACCCCTCGGCGATTCGTCTTCACACAGCATACATAGTAAGTTATAATATGCTCCTCTCAATCATTATAGACAGTCAAATTATATATTATTAGTATGTTACGTTATACTATCGACCCGTACGCTACTTCGCTTTCATACAAACCATGTCCTGAAATATTCAAACACAACAAAAAAGGGCTAAATCGGTCGTACCGTTCTCAGGTGATCTTTCATTCATGTGGCGATTGGTTTATAAATGGATATTATTGTATAGTTATTTTTAGTAAAGGAATTTTTTTTATCGCGGGCAGGATTCGAACCTGCTTCTCCTGGTTGGATACACCAAACGCTCTGACCTCTAAGCCACCGCGAACCCTACCCGCCTGATTGAAATTTTGCCTTCACCTTCTGAATTTACGTCATAAGGTGACGTTGGTGACATCTATGAAAGGCATGTTACCTTACTTCTCAACCAACACGAATTACTTTACAGTCAATTCAGTGTCGTACGATGCCACAGCGTCTGGTGTATCCAACCAGGAGAGCATGGAAAATGAAAAAAAATCAGAAAAAGGTGGATATTTTACTAGTTTCTGACACTTACGCGAATATTAGACATTGAAATAAAAGTACAGAGACAAGGCCCAGCACTACATCAGATTTGATAAACCACAAGTCCTCGCAAAAGAAAACCGATTCCTTCCCAGGATGATCCGTGAGGCTATTGAAATTAAAAAACATCCAAATTTCAATAGAGAAGATGGCTGGGTCTTACCACCTGCTTGGAACCCCATTATAGATTCCATAAAATCAAAATCCAAGTCCAAAACTGCAAGACCGAAGGATACGGTGAGCTCGTTCTGCGTGAATCGGATCGCCAATAATTAACAAAAATGTAAGGTAGCTGTTAGTAATTGTAACATTAAGACGTCCAACAACTTAGTCTACCCGTGACCATGGATGCTGTAAAGGGTCCGAAACGTCGGGAATCAAATAATATCAATACAACGCGATAAAATCCGTAAAAAGTAGTTTTATTTCAAGGTGGATATTATTATTTTTTTATGCAATTTATAGCATAGTTGTTTAAAGCTTCATTAAGTCGTTGTAATTGCAAATTATAGGGGTCTTGTTGGAGTGGATTATATTCAAGAGAAAATGGCTGACTTGTAAGCTTCCGTGTGTCTATTTGCACGGACAACCAAACGGCTCTCAGTGGACTGAAAATCAATCTCTATAGACATGGTTATAAAAATATATGAACAGTAGACTATTAAGATTTTCCGAAATCTGCTACAAAATTCCCGCTACGGACAACGTTTTTCATTTTGTAGGTACTTGCAATTACTAATTAGAATTACAGATACTAACATTTCCGTTACACCTCTTTTCAACTGTTTGTATCTGATAAAAATCTTTTATACTTAGCTTCCGTCACTGCTCCTTGCTATAACTAATTTATTTCCCAAAAAGCGTTTATATTTTTTCTCACATAACCAATACAAGACACATCTCCGCTCAGTTTTATCCGCACACTTGTTGTTTGGTGGATACCGAACCAAGTTAATGCAATTTGTTTCTAAGTTTACTTCAATAGCACGTGCCTCACACACAGCAACGTCGCAATAATGTTACGGAAATATATTTAAGTTCATAGGTTGATATTTACATAGCTTTTATAGCTGCTGATAAGTTTTGGCTTTTTATTTATGGCTGAGATGCTGTAATTTACTTTCAAAAAGTAAAAAGCAGCTGTGGTAGTTCTATTTTAAATTTTTGTATAGAAGCTGTACATCGGTATAGCAGCGGTATAGTACCTAAATCAAAGTCAAAATCTAAATGTTTGACCAATAAAATAGTGACTGAAAAGTCAAAACGCACGGTTCCAAATACTGGGAGAAGAGCGGGCAAGAAACTCCATAAATACACATTTTATACGTGTACAAAAGCATTAGAATAAAAGATTACAATATTAAGCTTTACAACTTTGTTTTAAATAGTTGCTGAGAAGTATGCTGTTTGTTGTTTAAGATTTATTCATTATTACCTAAATGAAAAAGGATTGCTACAACAAGTAAGAGAAGAGATACTAATCTGAAATGATTGTAGGTAATTATTTATTTAATCATATCGCGCCGAGGCATTGATGCTCCACGTTTCCCAAGGGAATAATTAATCTGTTTCGGAAGAACAAAAATCGGATCACTAGTACTAATAACAAAAGTATCAATTTCCATACCCCTCCGTAGCAAGCGTAAAGCAATTTTTTTTGGCACTAAACTTGAGTCTATGTGGTCATTTAGATGTTTACAACTAGGAAAAGCGTAGTTGCCTAGCACTACGGATCACAGAATTATCATTACGTATGGTACGGTATGTACGATCCGGTTGATAATAATAATGCTGCTGGGCACGGATCTCCTCTCAATTACAGAATTATTCAAAGTATTCGTACAGGGGATAGAAAACAAATTAAGATATAATTTTACAAATTTATTTATTTATTCAGACGTGTGCCTATTAAATTTCATGTCTAGATAGTAACGTTAACATAATGATGCTATTTTTGCATAAAATCCCTTTTTTCATCTTGCGTTTTGTAGCTAATATTTCAAAAAGTCGCCATTAGCGTGAGGACAAAAGTATTCGAACACTTCATGGTGCAATATTGTAAATGAAAACAAGTTCCAACAGGTTTATTCGGCGTGCCTGGTTGTCTGTGAATTACATTGTCAGTTTCACGATTTGCTTTTTCGCCCTAATTTCGAAGTATGGGGAGAAAAGGTAACGAAACGAGATTAACTGAACAAAAATTAGTATTAAATTTATATAAACAAAATAAATCTTATGCAGACATTGCAATCTTGGCAATGTCAGATGTGAGAGAATTTCAGAATGTGCAGAGAAGTAGATCAACAGTACAAAGTATAATAAAAAAAAATGGATACGGGAATATTGAATTTACACAGAAGTGTTCGACCACGGAAATTGTCTTCACGCGATGAACGTAAAATTGTGCGACAAGTAGAAGAAAACCCCACAGTAACTGCATCGGAACTTGCGGCGGAGATCGAAGAGTATGATAAAAAAGTACACCCTATAACCAGAATTATACTTTGTCTCGTCCTCGAGATTAGGATACCTAAGAAAGAGTATATACAACATGTAGTATCGCTTTCGGTGGTACTACTCATCCACTAGGTTGAGATCTTTTATTTTTGTTTTTTAATCTGTTCCCGCGCCGAGCTGTCCATGATGAAATAGGTTACATACCCATATGTAAACAAATTACTTCCAACCACATAAAACAATGCAATTTCGGGCTGCCAGAAGGACTGTCCCACTGCATGGCCATTAAGTGTTCTCGGACATACCACTGGAATGTAAGTACCACAATCACCCATCAATAGCCTACCAGTTGTTCAAGAGTTTGTTCAACTCATCAGAAATATAACAACAGAATCATGTAAATTATGCTTGACAGCAATGAACACATATTACAAGGAAGTATAATACCTACTTAATTATCATAATATGGTAATCAGGCGAGTGTACTTATATGACAATATTCCAGGCAGATAACTCACATTATGAAGACAATATCATAATGCAGGTAGGCATAATGAACTATGCTTTGGTGATCTATTTCAAGTATTGCCAACAAATAAGGGTAAGACCAGGATGGCACGCCAACCTACAACCCTATAAAGAACTCAAGTTCATTTTATCAATATACATAGGTACCTATGTACATATTATCAGAATGGCCCCTTTAAAGGTGTTACTACCTAACACTGCCACCAATGCTGTCTTCAGGAAACCTTGATTAGCAGGACCAATACCATGAAAACAGTACTATACAAGCCGTATAAAACATATTATAAAGTCATTAACCTGACCAGAAATTAACCATCAGACAATAAGCCGGAGGACTAAAATAAATGGTAATATTTCATATGCCTGCCTGCCTCTGCTGGGAGGCAATATCTCGAGCAAGTTAACACTTCAGATGCAGTCAGTGACAACATGCTGAAAACAAAAGGAGCTACCTCAGCGAACAATCAAGAACATCTCCAAGCAGACCTTTGAAAATCAGCGGCCAATGCTCAGAATAGTTGCAATCTAACGAAGCATAGCCTTCATACAAGTATGAAAATTTAAGGGAAGCCCCCCGAGCAACATAGATACTTGCAATAGCGCCACTGGAAGCAGCAGCAGACCGCTTGAGTGAGCCAATTTATCTTTTTGCAGATAAACAATCCTGACATCACCAATCTTGGTAATGTATGCGGTTACCTTTTCACACATTAGTAGTGTTATCACAGGTTGCTAATACCTGTCTTATATATACCAAAAGAGAAAACGCAGTTTTGCGAATGAAGGAGGTTCTGGAATAATTTATTTTAATTTTAATTTAAAATAATTATTTATCAGTTCAAGTATTAGCCTAAATACTTTTCATTTTTAAGCATAGGTACATTTTAAAATCATGTGAAAATACAATATGCTCATTTTTTTAGGTATAAATACCTATGATATATAATATATAATCAACCCATAACATTGTCCCACTACTGGGCAAGGGTCACCTCTCAGAATGAGAGGGATTAGGCTATGGTACCACCACACTAGCCTAATAAATACCTGATACTATATTAAATACTATAAACACTACTTTATATTAAATGTGATAAAAACTTAACTAATAATGTAACAAATCCGTACGGATTTGTGGCCAATGGGGTTGTTACACAACAAAACACTTCAGGACTTTACATACTGTAGGAAAATCATCTATTTTACTAATTATTTTCTCAAAAAATAACAATACATACAATTAATCATAGTTATCTTATTGGATACCTACAATATTTACCATCTATACAAAAGTATGTATAGAAATCTGTACATAAGGATATAATTAAAAATTAATAACATCAAATCAAATTTGATATTGTGATACAGATAGTTTCAGATGCCACCAAATATAGGTGGCTAGCTGTGAAACAAAACTTGAATGTTAAAAAAGTCAATAGCTTAGTTTTCTCATGAAAATCTTGCTATGAACATTTAAACAATATTATGGTCAGATAGTTGTCAACATACACAAGAATTAAATGTATACATATAATTACAAATGCAACATAATTGATAGTACCTAATGCTAACAATAGCATACAAACTTTTAATTTTCAACAAAACCTAATATTAATATCTAATTTAAAAAATGTATACTTATATTATTTTCTGTAAAATTATTAGGTACTCTACCTAAAATGGAAAATAAATTAATGTAGAAAAATATCTTACCTACTTAAATGATGCTAACGCCTCAACAAGGGGGGGGGGGGTGTTGCTAAGTGAGACAGGATAAGTGAACGGTCACAGTGCCAGGCATATCCACTTACTAACCTCTGATATTTTTGGCGACATTCCTTGCCCCACAATGTTTAACTTCTACGTTTAAAAACTTGCAAATAATTACCTTTTGTCTTGCAAAGTAACCTGTATCATTGGTGCAAACAGCGACATAGTCTAATAGTTACACACACCGTAACCAACGTGGAATCAAGTAAGAAGTATGTGATCCCGGGCCGTTAACATCTTAGTTTTAACTTTTTTGCATCTGACAGTTAAACTTTTTTAACCAGATTTGGTGTGCCAAATAGAAATGCGGCAAATGTGTACCTAGGTACATATTAAATAAATATTCTTTTACCAACAACTCCGTTATTACAATTGAGGATTTGAAGTATTTTCTATCTCTTGACATACTTATGTAATAGGATGTCACAATGAATTTTTACTCTTTGCTAATATGCAAGCCTTACTCTATGGTAAGGTGGTCTTATAGCAAAGTTAGCATTAGGTTGATCAGCCAGTTATTAAATGACATCTAATCAACATAATTATATAAACTGATATCCCTAATTGGAAAGCCTTAAGAGCTTCTAATACCAATATAATAAAATACGCAATGTTAGAAAATTTTATGCAATTTTCATAAAACTATTGAGTTATGCTATGAATTATTACTAAGTAATTATTATTCATTATTCTGAGATGAAAAAATACACTACTTTTAATGTGGCAGTCATGTGACTGAAGGCAGGCTATTGACAATGGTCAATATTGAGGCCCAACATAATTATAATTATAAATATCTATACTTATCCATATTTATGATTATTCAAGGGTACATTCTACTACCCACCACAAAGTTTAATGTCACTTTGGGTACATGTTAAGTAACTCTGTAGGTATCTATTAAATCCTAGAACTGTGATTGAACTGTCAACAAAATTAACAATTTATCACTATTTTCATGAATTATGCATACCCATTGGTATTTTATATTATTTAGTACTTTATGTACGTTTTTATATTCACCCATACAATGGTACGGGTCCTAAATCTTATTTTCAGAACTTATGAACTAAGACCCTACAAGTTAAACGATGCCTTTTGTATAGGCAAAAGCACCCACTTATCTACACCTAAATATTTGCCCCAAAAAAACACAGAGTACTATTTTATGTTGCATGCGTAGACAAACGCTTCCTTACGTCGTTTATAAATCTAAATGATTACAACAAAATATTGTGACATCTAAATTGCTTATGGCTTAAGACTGGAAATATATATATATATATATATATAGGATATCATATCCATAACTTTTATGTAATAAATAGGTACTTGCACAAATCCGAGACAAATATTGTCAATTTCGTCTGAAAAATGTTCTTTCTTCATCCTTTTGGCTTTAAATTTCAAGATATCCGAACCGGTTATACCTATATGGAGTATATTATAAAATATATTCACAATATATCCTCTCACGCTATGCGTATAGCAATGTGATAGAAGTGCAGCGCTATTTGCTTCAGCACAAATTAATTGCCTTACTCTGATGTCGTAGAAACTATTACTAATTTTTTAACCTCTATACCTATGATTTCATAGGTATCGCTAACCGATGTAATTCTCGAGCTCCGCCGGTTTACAAAGTTGTGTACTTAATAATGTCTTGTGGAAAGATTTAACAATTTTCCGAGAAAGAATTCGTAGAATTCAAATCCTTCATCATTCAATACAAACGCTTTAGCTTTAAAATTTATTAAGCACATTAGTCATAAATACTTAGCCTAAATAACAGGAGTTTACTAGGTGCTTACTTGTATCTGTTGAGACAAGGAATTTCAGGGAAAAACATGGATATACAGTATACTATAACAGATCAATTTCAAAAATAATAAATCTGTGATTTCTAAGCCATGAAAATCTTTTTTCACAATTATAGAAAACCATGATAACATAACTATCACATAATCGTACATATACATATATCATGTTAATTATGATATTGAGGTGATATTACCAGAACTTACTCTCAAAGTCTACATGTTGTATATACTCTTTCTGAGGTATCCTAATCTCGAGGACGAGACAAAGTATAATTAATGATTAAACGAACTTACCATAAGTGAAGTTCTATCATAATTATACGAAGTGTCTCGTCCGAAGAGATTAGGAACACCCTCCCAACCCTAATGACCATAGCCCAAAAAAGTTCTGGTAATATAACTTTACTCTGAACTAAATGACAGCTCGGCGCGGGAACAGATTAAAAAACAAAAATAAAAGATCTGAACCTAGTGGATGAGTAGTACCACCGGAAGCGATACTACATGTTATATATACTCTTTCTTAGGTATCCTAATCTGTTCGGACGAGACACTTCGTATAATTATGATAGAACTTCACTTATGGTAAGTTCGTTTAATCATCAATTATTAGACGAGCCGGTTACAGTAGTAAAATTGCCAGGAAGAAACCCCACGATAGCAAGGTGAATAAAAATGTTGCCCAGTAGTTTGTGAACTATGATGCAGAATTCTGGAAGAATATGATAATTTCGGATGAGTCTAAATTTAATATTTTTCACTTGGATGGTCATTTGAAAGTGTGGAGAAAACCCAACACCGAATTGGATCCAAAACTTATGAAGCCTACTGTCAAACATGGTGGTGGGAATGTGGGTGTATCGCAGCATCAGGCACTGGAGAATTATTTATTATTGATTTATTATATAAATAATAAACAATTGTACCGTAAATCTTGAAAGAAAATTTGAAAAAGCTGCCGATAAATTGGCATTGAAACCGGGATATTATTTTCAACAAGATCAAGACTCCAAACACCTAACAATTAATATAAGTACCTAACAATTATATAAGTAACATAAAACACTTTACACATTTGAATAAATAACAAAATTTAAAACATATTTATCATTTTATCTAAAATTATCCCCTGTATGAATACTTTTGTCGCTCACGTATCTGCATACATCTTTATATATATAATTCTTCTGTGAGTGTGTATGTGACTGAACTTCTCTCAAACGACTGGACCGATTTTGATGAAATTTTTTGTGTGTGTTCAAGGGGATCTGGGAATGGTTTAGATTCACAATTGGACCCGGTAGGTAGCGCTGCAATCGAGTTTTGGGTTATTTTCAGGGCAGGACAACGTCTGCTGGGTCCACTAGTACATATATAAACTGTTAAACTCATTACCCTTCCTTTTATTGTAGTCGGGTCGTAATTAACGTTTTAAGTAAAATAAATTGAAATTATTAAGTACAGAAAATTTTGGGTGTAATTACCTACATTCAGAGTCTATGGTCATCACCAATCAATTATATAAGTAACCATTTCCAAAGCTCGGAGTAAACCAAATAAACTATCAAAAAAAATAATTTCGAAATGAGTTCTTAAACGTAAAAGTTATATTTATTTATTTAAACAGCAATAAAATATTTTGAAGTTTGAGTAAAGCTTCAAAATATTTAATTCCCATTGAAAAATTAATTGGTTCTAGGTATCCATGCAGCATTGTTCGCGAATCCGATTAGCATAACTAGCGTGCTCGGTAAAATATGTTGTGAGTCTTGAAAATAAAAAAAATCGTACAATACTATGTATTTCTTTTAATTCTTTGAAATCAGAGAATCAGAATCAGTCAACCAGTTCTTGATACTAAACGTATAAGTATACTCAGAAAATGATCCCATTCAAATTGGGTGAAAATTTCATCACAAAATGTATAACTTAGAAATGATAATAACACGTACCGACCTACCTAATTAGGTACAAAAATTCTACTCGCCACTCAAAATGTGGCAATAAAATAACTTTTAACAAAAAAATAATGTAATGTGCAAAACAGTTACGGGAGTACTTTCGATTTGATCGGGTCTTTTGTTTTCGTCACCGAAATTGAGTGTGTGAGTATAATTTAACTTATTTTGCATAAAAGCAACTGTGACCTGCTAACTAAAAGACATTTAAGGTTATAAAATAAAATAAAAACTACTATAATGCATCTTAATTGCATCTAAATTAAATAAATTAATTATGTCTAAACCCATTTTTTTTCTTCTAAAAGACTATAACTTAATTTATTTAGTCCAGAATAGTCAAATTTTACGTTTAGACACAATTTAGATAAATTTAAGATTTTATTTATTTTTTATTTTATATGTTGTTTCTTTTTCATGGCTTTATACAATAACCACACATGTCTTTTAGTTAACAGATAACAACTGCTTTTATGGAATATTATTTTGATTATAGGTACTCGCAACTTTAAGATGTTGGTATCTCTGAATTGGATATGATTTTTCCAAAAAATCTTTTTGTTGGTAATAAAATATTAATATAATGCTTATAATCCATTTAAGATGATGTCCCGTTTTCATGAACCTCGAGCGGCCGTATTATAACATGAAACGCCAGCATTTTTACGTTGTGAGAAAGAAATGCCGCTATACATATTACAAGCATCATCTCTTTCTTACAACCTAAAAATGATGGCGTTAACACGTCATAATACGGCCCCTGTATAAATAAATAAATAACACTAAAGCCGCAAACATATTACTATCCTTGCCTATCGCTATTTAAAATCGTTGTATTTTTCTGTAGGTTTGAATGAAGCTTACATCCAAGAAGCTTCGCTGAACCGTGCTATATCTATGAGTTCGGGCTTGGATTCAGCCCACGGCCAAAACCGCAGGAAATTCAGAGCTAACAGGTAAATTACTTTTTTATAGTTTTTATTTTTTAATGGTAATTCATTATGAGGTATGTACTTTTCACCAATAGACTGTTAGATAATTTGTATCAGTGGCGACTTACCACCAGGCTGATTAGGCTAGAGCCTAGAGCGGCAAATTTTAGGGGCGTCATTAGGGGCTAATATTTTTTTCATGTGCTACAGACATTAAACTAGTAATATTTACATAGATACATAAATCGGAGGTTCGGAAAACGCTGCGCAGTCTTGACGTGAACAAAGCCAGTGGACCAGATATAGTTCGGAGGACATGTGCGCCTGAGTTGACTCCAGTGCTGACACGCCTCTTTCGTCTCTCTCTTGAGGCTGGTCAAGTGCCAAAATCGTGGAAGCTTGCTAACGTGCAACCTGTGCCTAAAAAAGGTAGCCGTGCCGACCCTGCCAATAACAGGCCTACGTCCATACTCTGTAAGACTATGGAACGTGTATGTATGAACAACAGGCTCCTAGCATATCTAGAACCAATGATCTCCTCAGTGACCGACAATACGGATTTCGTCGGATCGGTCTACTGGTTCACACATATCTGGAGTGAAGCTATCGAGACACAGGAGGCGCGTGTCGTCTCTCTTGACATCTCGAAAGCTTTTGATAGGGTCTGGCATGATAGCTTTATTAGCAAGCTTTCATCTTATGGCTTGCCCACTGGTTTCGTTGCCTCGATATCGGACTTCCTGAGGAATCAATCAATGCGAGTCGTCATTGATGGCTGCTCGTCCGATGTTCCCCAGGGGTCTTTACTCTCTGCGATACTCTTCATGCTGCACATCGATGGTCTGCTGAAGCCCGGTATCTTTGGGTACGCAGACGACAGCACCGTTGTAGAGAGTTACACAGCCAGCGCACGGACCGGTGGACCAGAAATGCAGTCACTAAGAGAGGCCATGGTTGAGCGCCTGAGTTTGTCCCTCCAGGCAGTCTCCGAATGGGGTGATGCCAACCTGGTCAAATTCAACGCTGCCAAGACCCAGGCGTATCTGTTTTCTGGCAAAAAGAGCCCATTCCAACTGGCTCCTACTTTCCGAGATGTATCTGTCCCGATTACTGACCACCTTGAACTCTTGGGCTTTACTCTGACGTCAACCCTCAACTTTGGCTCCTACATAGAATCCAAGGCTCAAATAGCTGCCAAAAAGCTGGGTATCCTCTCGAAGGTGCGTCGTTACTTCACGCCGGAACAATTGCTCACATTGTATAAAGCACAAGTTCGGTCGTGCATGGAGTACTGTTCGCACCTTTGGGATGGATCGGCTAAGTATCAGTAGTATCAGCTCGAGGCGTTAGAAGCCGTCCAGAAACGTGCCATGAAGTTCATTGGCAATGATTCCCTTGTCCGGGCTAAACTCCAAAGTCTGGAACATCGCCGCAAAGTTGCTAGGTTATCAGTTTTTTATCGGATACATTTCGGAGAGTGTGCATCAGATCTCCACGATCTTATTCCCCCAGCCCTTTCTACTATCGGACGACCAGAAGCACGAAAAAGCGACAACGATTCATGGTGTACATTCCGAAAACCCGAACGAAACGCTTTAAGTCCATTTTTATCATGCGTACCGCTGTAATGTGGAATGCGCTTCCCGAGTGGGTCTTCCCCCATGGATATAATCTGGGTGCCTTCAAATCACGAGTGAATCGGTTTCTTCTAGGCAAGCATGCTCTATTGTAGATCGCAGTATCGCTTATCATCAGGCGAACTGGCAGTCAAGCGTAAGCCTATCACAAATAAAAAAAAGTACGTAATGAGAGAGGTAGGGCATAGTTGAATCGAATAATTCCACTCACAATTGGATCTGCCCGACTGGGGAAGTACCTCCTTGCAGAAAATCGTGGCCAAATAACATAGCTCCGTGCTATGTTGTGTTCCTAACGGTGAGCAAGAGCCAGAGCTCCGTGAGGAAGCGTTGGCGTTGGCGACCGGTGGTGTTTTGTTACCACCGCTGTCATGCATGGCAACATGTCTCATAGACTGCCAACCCAGCTATTCCTCCTTATTTTACAGGGTCAGCAACGCGCGAGTGGTACCCTCGGTGTTGCAACCGTCCATACTCTATGGTAACCGCTTAGGTACATCAGGCGGGCCGTATGCTTGTTTGCTACCTTAATGGTACTTATAAAAAAAAGTCGCGTTTGGCTGTGGCGCAGGAACGTGAGACCTGACAGTTTGCTAACGGCCGTTCCCAATATTCCCTCTATCTCTGCATTTGACGCCCGTAGGCTATTTTCTAACTAGTAGTTAGAAAATAGCCTACGGGCGGCAAATATGTAAAGCCGCCAAGGATATGTATACAGAAACAAACAAAACAGTGTCAGGGACGTAGGTAGGTCATCTTACTGTTGTTATGTATTGTGTAACAGACTCTGGTGATCGAATTTGTTGTCATTGTGTACATTCGAGAATAGTTGCTGTAGCTTTATTTACCTATTGTTGTTACACACATTTTCATTATTATCGTAGTTATTTTTTGGTAGCTCGACTGCCTTATTAGCCTAGTGGTCCTGAACGTGATTGCTACGCTAGAGATCCTGAAGTCGATTCCCAGGCCGAGCGAAGTGTTATTGGGTGTTTCTATGTAATTCTGAGTAACAGCTCGAAGTTTGGAATTGGTGCCCGGTTAATGGTTAATAGACTCGCCCCCAATTACATGAGAGGTAAACATAATGTCGAACTGTGGGTGTACATTAGTACGCGTGTGCCTAACCTTTCGGGGAATACAGACGTGATGGTATGTTATGTATTTGATACTTAATAAGAATCTCAAAAAGCCTGACAACTAGTCTACCCTCCGGATATCGGTATTGCCCAGAAATTGGGTTTCGGAGGTCTGATGGCAGTCGTTTCATGTTAAATATTGATATTTAGTCGCATCTGGTTAGACTGGAAGCCGACCCCAATATAGTTGGGAAAAGGCTCGGCTTCAATAACGCTCCCAGAGAAAACATTTTTAAATTTCCTGGAAACTGCGAAGGGTAGTGGATGGTAGTCTATACTATTTGTTAAAATTTTTAATAGGTAGCTATTTTTTACCGAAATTGAGACTTCGCGACGGACCTCGCCGGCGAGGATGATATATTGAACGAAACATTCCGTGACATTTATGCGCTCTTCTTAAACGCAAACCACTCCCAAACCAACACAGGTCACTATTATCATAATAATTATTAGATAGTATAAAATAACCGAATAATTAAAAGTTATCTCAGTCTGAAACTTGATCAAGGTATAATCACTACAATTATAATAGAAATTTATAAGCTATCAAGAATATTTAAAATAATATTTAGAAAACACCTATAGAATAGTTATTACTGTGGCTAAATGCAGCATATTAGTAATAGTATGCTGCCATGCCTTTGAAAACCCAAATTGAGTTAGATAATAATATAAGAACCTATAGAGTAAGGCATAGGTTCTTATATACTATGTAATACTATGTTCTTGCTCCTTAAACTAACATTGGTTCTTAGTGGATAGCCTTCAGTTTTAAAAAAATGCGTGTAAGGAAAAGATTAAAAATAAACTAAAGTGCTCCACTTCTCCGTTAAGGGTCACCGCTCAACTCTACTTGACTGAGAAAGATAAGCGAGGGCTGCGGCCTTTATCATAATGTAAGCAATTTTGTACCTATTTTTTCGAAATAAAACCTTAAGGGCCTTATTAAAAAGAATCGTAACTATTTAAAATATGAATTCAATATAAGGTTTATAATATCGAAGTACAAGAAAGTACTTAGATAACATAAATATACATAGATGTGACCGTCTTAGAAATTCTGAAAACTTAGATTGAATCTTCACTTCGAATAAAATAAGTAAATTCACGACATTCGACTAATCGAAATTCCGATATATACCTATTCTTCGCGGTTTCACTCGTTAGTTAAAGTGACGTTAAACTTTCAATGATTAGTAGCGACTATAGCAATTTTGAGGTTCCTATCTTTAAAAACACCCGTTACTCTCTAACAAACATCCAGTCCGCTTAAAATGTTAAAATCCAAAAGCCCTGGAACACGTCTTTATACAGTCCCCATTCTCAAGTTCCTATCTTTAAAAAAAACCGACTATCCCATACAAAATTTAACGCTTCGTTTCCCCCTGAAAAATCCTGAAACTCGTCATTATATATTTATTCTCAGTAACTGAAATTCAAAGTTTTGTGTTTCGAACTCAAAAGAATAAAGACTTGTAAAATCGAACTCTTGAATAGTCCGACACTAGCGCTAAATTGTTTCAATATTGCGCGGTGATTGAGTGAACTAAAAAGGATTGGGAAACGACCCAACCATTGGCCAATCAGGGATGCCGATACAAGGTTAACGGATTTGTGCTCAAGAGTACGAAATCGCCCAACAGCCAAATTGACATTGGAATCGGATCACGTTTGGATTGGTATTGTATTGTTTTCAAGAGTAAGCCTGCTGGTACGGAACTGGTTTGGAGTATCCAAAATAGAGGACGCTGGAGCGGGTGAAGTGACAGTGACATTAAAAAAAACATGTATTTCTAACGAGGAATTAAGGCGAGAAGCACGGATAAGACGGTAGAAATAATTCACAATTGTATGGAATTTCTCCAAACTTGTAAACTTTGGTAGTCAACCATACCTAATACGAACGTTGTTGGATATGTCAGTATAAATGGTAGGATTCATATAATTTTAAGCAGAGGTAGCGAACAAAAGACTTCTGAACTTTTTCAATGAGGTGTATAAACTTTTTCATGAAGGTTCCAGATTAGTGTAATCTGGAACTTTCATGGTATGGTATACGGTAAGGTTTGGTATGATATACGGTTTCTAATAAAATGCGGATATAGGCGTTGTGAAGTATCTATGGTTAGGGAGGCCTGGTGAAATTTTTGTCTGCATTATATGTTGGCTAAAGCTAAGGTGTGGATGAAAGTGTGTACCTAGATCCCGTATAATTGAAATACCTTTCAGGGTCTCAAATTTTCAAGCTATAGCTATTGTGTATGTGTGGCATTTCAAGTATGGTAATGTCCCATATAGGTAATGTACCAATATTTAATTATTTTTATTTAATTAAAAAATAAATATTTATTTATCTCTCTATCTAATACAAAAGAAGACGCTCAGCCGAAACTACATGAGCTAGATCCCTGAAAGTTAGCATGCTAGTTTCTTTTGCACTGTAGATGAGCACTAAGAAAGGATTTTAGGAAATTCAACCCCTAAGGTGGTGAAAACGGGGATGAAAGTTTGTATGAAAGTCCGCACACACTAGACTTAACACATTTTATGCTATGAAACCTCGTTGGTGTAGGTACAGTGGACTCAGTTTATTTAGTAACGAAAATTAGGCAAGTATACAGGCGAAGCTGCAAGTATACTGGGGCAGGGGCAGTCTAGTTTATTTTTAAATAGGAATGCAACTATGTGAATAAATGTTGTAATTATTGCGTTTAAGTATAGCTGTATCAATAAGTTTGCGATTGGAAAAGCAACTTTGATATCATTGGCTTAAGCATTATAATTGTGCAGCGTTTTACGTATGTGTAACGCTCTTTTCACTTCTACTGTAACCAAATGCAGCTGAATATAAGTATTTTACACGAAGCGACTGCCATCAGACTTTCGCAACCCACTTCATTTTACAGTTCCATACCATCACGCCTGTATTCCCCGAAGGGGTAGGCAGAGGCGTACTAATACATCCACAGTTCGTATTCGTCCGCGTATTGCCATAAACCGGGTACAAATTCCAAACTGCGAGCTGCCACTGAGAATTTCATAGAAAAACCCAAGAACACTTTGTTCGGCCTGGGAAGCGAACTTAGGACCTCTAGCGTAGCAGTCGCATTTACGACCACTCGACTAACGGGGCTATTTATTATTATTTTCAATTGAATAAAAACCATTATCAGTAGTATCTCCAGAGACAATAATTGGACACCAAGGAAATTTTTAAACAACCATTTCGGCAGTAAACGTAATAATTAGGAAAATCTATTCAACAAAGTTAGCACACTAAGTCCTTATACTAAAATAGTGTCATCAATTAATACATTTACATTACAGAGTTACATGGTTGGCTAGTGAAGGACTAACTAACCACTTGAGGCGCCTCATTCAAGATGAGAAATGCAGAGAGATGAACGTGTGTCACTCGTATCAAGACTTCAGCACGATACCAGAAAACAACTTGTCGGGACTGAAGACTGACTCGAAAGGCAGGCGGCTATCATACCAGCGTGCAGTGTCCGGTGAAGACCCACGCTATCTTGAATCCTCTATTAGAAGAAAGCAACTCATACCGGAGAACACAGAGGTAAATTTCTGTTCTTTAAAAACTTAATACTTCGCTGTGTAACCGTTGGCTAACTTAAATCTTGTTACTAAGTACCAACACAATATATTTATCTTAGCAAAATATTTAAAATGTTAAACCTAAAGGTGTGTAAAAAGGTTTTCTGAAATTCCGCCGTTGGATCCCTCTATCCGTTTGTAAATAACCCTGTAACTGTTGACCATCAATGAAACTTGCTTTTCGAATATATTAATTAACATACATACGTAACATATTGTACGGTTCTATACAATGCAACACAAGATATCTGAAAAGCCAATACCAATATCTTTTGCTTTGCAATTTATAAGTATCGCTGAAATAGCTCATTTCGATGTATGACGTCAAATCGAAGTTTGTTGATGTGGTAATCGCGTGAAACACGAACTTTGGCCGACTGAATTCAGTGTTACATTTCAACTGCTCTATCTTACTCACAAAAAGCACGAACACGAACAAATAAGATCAATAGTAAGAAACTATATATTTATTTTAATTACGAGTCAACTACTATAAAATAATGTTTGACATGATGACATAGCTATACCACAAAACGTGGAAATATTATATCTATACAAAATCACCTAAATCTATAATCTCTGAAAATAAAGAGTTGACATAGCTTTCAATAATAATTAAACTTTCGATGTATTTTACCAAAAGTAAAACGTTTTCGTTATGGCAGCTCGTAGCAGCTCGTAGCAACTCGTAGCAGGACTACGCGGCACTCGACTCTCGAAAATATTGTATGAGACAAATATGAATTTTCACTAGATTTCGATGATATATATAGTCAAGACGTTTTTTAAGAAATACAATAGTAGGTATGGGCATTTTAAATTTTGAAATTCAACAATTTACGGTAAATAGTTGTAAAATAAACGGCTCATAAATGTTAGATGTAATAAATAATTAAAAACTAATTTTGGCATAGTTTTTTAAATATCTGCGAATATTTTTTTGTATTAAACAAGCAACAATAAATAAAAATAATTAATGTTCAAATGCAAATGGCGCGTAGGTGGGCGAAGGTGGGTGTTCCAATGCGCAGGTGTGCGGCGCACTGGAGTCGTGAAGTATACCTCTATCCTCAGAGCTACAAAGCCTTCAGTCATCAGTGTCCGTCGAGGAGCGCTCAAAGGCACACGTGTCCACCGAGCAGCCTTAACCGACACGCGAATATTTACTCCATATTTCATAAGTTCAAGTTATATTTTGCAAGCTACTTAGTTTCAAAACATTTTTTAATTATTATTAGTTTAAAGTGGGTTTGTGGTAGATTTTTAAACATTCACTTTATTTTGTGAACTTTTGACGACTTTCGGACTTTTCCTGTTTAAAATTTTTCGTGTTTAATTTTTGAAGATTTCACCCGCTGATCATTTGATAATTTGGTAAGCTTTGATAGTTTGTTATAAAAATAGTAAACTTATTCATTTTAGTTTTTTTTTAATTGGACTTCTTTATAAATTTTTAAAACTTTACATGCAACTAAAAGGTGAATAAGTTTACATACATACATAAGTTGTAAGTTATTTTTTATAGCATGAATTCCGTTTCAGAATCTTACCTTAATAGTTACGCATTTTGTAGCCGCCGACTCGGCTGAGGGTCATGAAATGAAGTTTTGTGGTAACCGATAAAATCAGGGCTTATATTGATTCGGGCCAAGGTGTTTCATTAACAAATTTTACGCACGAACCCAGGTACTATTTGCACGCGATTTCTTGGGAGATAATTTGAATATCTACACCCAAATCTAGCCTCCTACGGATTCCTTGATAACAAAGTATCGACACGAAATATAATATAATATATCCGAATAATCCGAATAATATTAATATATCCGAAAAGACTTTCGGATATATTAATATTTTATCCGAGAATTTGATTTACGTTATTTATTTTTTAGTCTTGATAGGCCTGCGCTTGACTGCCAGTTCCCCTGATTTAAGAAGATAAGCTTCCGCAAGAGTGTCGATGCATATCGCGTCCCATCATTTTTATAGGCAATATCGACATCCCGGTTTTTTATATCTATTTCATAAAAAAAAAACAATATATAATAATTAAGCACATAAAAGAACGTTTTACTTTTGAAAATTCGTATTTTGTTTGGCTATCTAAAATGTATAACTAAATGACGTTAAAAAATAACACAATAAATATCTTCAATAAATAATTTTGATTTTTATGACTGATACGTTTTTGAATATTGGGTGATGCTTTTAATAATATAATTCGATGTCTAGGGTGGCGTTTCTCTAAAAATATTACTGAGGGAAAAGTCACTGAGCTAAGATGAAAATTATTATTTTCATCTTAGCTCAGTTACACCGGGGTTGAATTTGGCGTGAATGGGTGCCCCTCAGACTGTTAATTCGTAATTTCGATGTAAGTATCATAAAAGATGATAAAGGTGGTAGGGATCTTTAATTGAAATAAAATAATTGCGTTTCTGAGTACATTGGCTGCATATACTCGTATTTTTCCAAGAACTCGCAATAAAATAAAAAAATGTATTTAAATTATGAATATAGTTACAGGATTGGCGTTTTGCAGTCAGTTTAGGAAATTTTCCTTATTACGAAAAAGAAACTGAGACGTTTACAGTAGCAGTAGTATAGTGAGACAAATATTCAAATACTTGCATTTAAATTGGCATAAAATGTATTTATTGAACCCACTTTGCAGAGAATCTAAAGTCATGTATTTGCTTATGACGACAAAGAATTCTAGTGCTTTATTATTGTATTGGGTAATGCCAAATACAGGATGCAGGAGTATCAGCGAGCGATCGTTGTATCTACTTATTTAACCGGAAGGACACAGGTTCGAATACAGCCCGAAAACGAATTTTTATTTCGCTAAAATTTATATCTTTTTAAAAATATTTGGCAAACAGTAAGGCAATATCTTTCGGCATTGAACTAACTGCAAAGTACCTAAGTTATTTTGTTTCAAGACCATGTCTTGTCTTTAGAGCATTTTTCTGCAGTATATTTATCGAATCATCCTCTTTAACAAAGATCCGGGGCATCAATAAATCCACACTGTAGTTATTACGCGAATACATTACGAGTAAGGCATATTATTGCTAGACAAAGTACGGTATCTACTTAATTGAGGCAAATTGCTTATAGCTGAATAATTGAAGAACTCATAATTATAATTGAAAGCAATATTGTTAGACGTAAGCTTTTGAAATAATTATTTAGTATTTTATAAAGCGCCGTAGATTGTTATTATGTCTTAACCTTTACATTGCTGTTTCATTATTATGTTTGTGGGTGAAAATCAATAGTGCTGTAGGTCTTTTACGTATCGTATTTTCTTTTATGAATGTTTGAGCAGTATCGATTCTTATTATTTTAACGTCCGCAGACACTGAGTTTCACTCGATCACTTCCTCAATATTATGCGATGGTATATTAATAAATAGGCAAGTACGAGGAGAAAGCTTTCCTCTCATGTTAACGTATTTATCGGCATCGGGCCGGGGCCTATAGGGTTGTTTACCGCTAGCCAATTACCGGCGGAGATGATAACTCGTTTTGTATTTTCCAGTAATAGCATTATTTGCGTCGTAGATGTCGCCTGCTATAAACAATGAAAGTATTAAACAAATATTTTGGGACAGGACATTTTATACTAATCAATTCTTTTTGCTTTGATAGCCTTATTCTTGAGAAAGGAGACTATTTGACATCACCCTATAACCTTTGGGAGCGAGGCAAAGCGTAAAGTATTTATAACTACGCTGATTAATAGAAAAGTTAAGCTGCGCTGGCCGCAGTTAATCTATGGATGAGTGAACATTTTTATCACATCGTGTTTCGTTAATCCGTCGGTTCAATTTATCATTCGAACACCTATGACAATCGTCAGAGGTAGTCAGAGTTCCATAAAGCTTAACGATCAACCTATCCTTAGGATATCGGTTTTTCTCAGAAATAGAATTGAGGAGGACTGATGACAGTCGCTTCCTGTAAAATACTATATTATTATATTCAGCTACAACTGGATAGACTGGAAGCTAATTAAAGGCGATGACGGCTAGGAAGAGGAACGACTGAGGGAACGACATTTTAGAACAAAAGTCAAGCTGTCATAGGGGAGGCCGAGCTTGAGATTTTGGCAAGAAGGTACTTACTAGTCCAAAGCTACAAAATTATGTAAACAATATTGTTTATGCTTTATTGCTGACTTAAATTTTTTGGCAAATATCGGGTGATATTTGCCAAAAAAAATAAGAATATAATAGAACAGAATAGAATATTCTTTACTGCACACCAAAAAAAATGTAAATTTTATAAATTAATTGGCGACGGAAAACATCGGAAACAATCGTCTAATATAACAAAGACAATTAACAAAAAGTAGTTTGGCCCTAAAAATCATTTACAATTTCAACATTATTGCAGTGAAATAAATGTCAACGTCATTTCTAAGAAAAGCAAATTACTTGCAAGCCGTGCGAACGGCACGCCCGGTGTCACTAATCAGTCAGTTGCAGATTGTATTGAAATATTGTATACAGAGCTGATATAACCCTCCATCGTGTTTTGTTTTGATGTATAATTTGCAACTCAGGTACAAGGGTTATTTGATAAGAACAGCTCTATATCATTATACTGCCTAGATGTGTCAGTCATCTTCGGAAACACGAAGTTAGACGATGCCCATTATTTATCTTGAAGTACTGTACAATAGGCGGTCTTATCGCTAACAGCGATATCTTACAGACAACCTTTGGATGGACTCGTGAGAAAAGCAAAGGCGATACTTATGTAGTCTGGCGTAGGTACTCGTACTTAAAAAGAAACAGAATTCATAAATCATAACACATAAACACAAATTAACAATATTTTACAAGAAAATTTTAAATAAATAAAATATTACCTAAATATATACCTACCTGCTACTAAATATATACATTCCAGTTAATGCTCCTTGACCATTTCTTTGAACATAGACAATGTTTGTGCACGCCTAACTGACACAGGCAAGGCATTCCACAGCCGTGCGGCCTGCACTGTAAAAGATTCTAGGAAATTTGTAGAGTGCATTGGCATCTCTAGCCTCAAATCTACCGATGGTCTTAGATATCTAGTATGTGAGTCATGAAGGAAATGAAAACGTTCTTTAAGATAAGGGGGAACTACGGGACAACAGAATGTTGGGACACTACGTGAAAATTCCGGCGAAGACGTATTGGAAGCCACTTGAGTTTTTTACGAAAGTCCGATACCTGATCATACTTGCGCAAGCCAAATATAAATCTTATGCAGAAGTTCTGCAGAGGCTCAAGTTTATTTAGTATTTCAGTGAGATCTAGATAGCTGACATCGGCTTAATTAAAGATAGGAAAAGAAGGGACTGTGTTAACGCAGTTTTGGTGGCAGTTGGTAAATAGTTGCCCAATCTCCTCATCGACCCCGATGATGCAAACTATTTACGACTGACTTCTTGTAACTGAAAATCCCAAGAAAAATGTTTATCCATTAAAATACCGAAGTTTTTAACCGTCTCGCTGACTTTCAAGTTTAGGTTCAAATGTTTTTATTTCAAATAAGCTTTTACAAGCGTTTATAAAACATTATGATTCTAGTCGATGTCATTTTACACACATCATCAAAGAGGATACAAATTAGGTGTCGACTCAGACATGCCACAATGTACAGGTTCAATTGAGGTAAACAATAGTAACCATATGAAGAGATCTCGAAATGTAATGAATACAGATTCTGTGAAAACTATGTCCATATATTCACTATAGATACTGAACTGGCCCACCATGAACAATTTTAAACAATATGATAGTCCCTGGTATTCAATAGCCTCAGGTTGCCAGGGAGGCCACAAGTGCATCCGTATTTAAACGCCACACATTTTTATCGTCAACATAGTCCTAGATTTTATAATAGGATTTCTTAACAAGAACTGATTTGATGTACTTTTTAAATTTCTTGCCAGTAAGATGTAACACATCTTGGGAGTTTATTGTAGAAACACACACAATTTCCTAGAAATTATTTATTTGTTTTAGTTAAATAGTCTAAATTTAGGTACCACAATTTTATGTTTATTCCTAGTATTAAGCTAGTGGAAGTCACTAACGGTATTAAATTCATTACTAAAGTCCAATAAGAACAGAACCGTTAGATTTCCAATTTCCATACCTTACTTACGTCTTCCATGATATTGGTTAGAGCAGTAGTAGTGCTGTGACCAGGACGAAAACCGGATTGGAATGGGTTAAGGAGACTATTTTTACAGAGAAAAGTGCTTAGGTGATTATGAACAAAACGTTCTAGAACTTTGGAAAGGAAAAGAAGTATGGATATTGGATGGTACTCTGAGAAAGAACTGGGATTAGGTTTTTTATGTAAAGGAGTGATTTAATGAGTCTTTCCATAAAGAGGGAAATTGGCCAGAGGATCTGGAATTATTAATTATTAATTTCTTTTTAGAAAAAAGCTTACTAGCAATGTGAGTCGCCCATTACTAGTATTCTTGTTAACCCCTAGTGCTAAACTAAATGCTTATGTTACGAGTGGGTTCACATCGATAGTGCAATGGGTGGGATTCGAACATGGCAGCTATTAGGCTACCGCCGTTTCATAGAATAAGATAGAACTAGAAGGATTTCTTCAAGAACAGGGGAATCATTTTTCGGCTGACATGGTCACTACCAACCGCATTGGACGTGGTAGATAATATGCTCTTCTTAATATCACAATCGGAGAATCGACTAAAAAAATATGTAGGGTACTCGGGAGTTGGAAGGGTAGAAAGATAACTTATTGTAGGGGCTTTCAAGGTCCCGTCACAGTAGGACGAAGATGAGAAGTGTTGATTTATCAATGAATTGAATCAATGTCTTATTCAAGTCTTTAGGGATATCAATATGGCTCCGTTTTCTAATTCTCATAGCTCTGAGAAATTTCCAGATTTTTGTCGGCGTCATGAATATAGTAGCGTAGTGCGTCCTTACACACCCTGTTACAGTGATTTCGAGCAACGACATAGCTTTCCCAGTTACGTGTCCCGTGCCGAAATTTGTGCTTGGTTTTAGCAACAGCCTTCTTTTGTATAATGCGTCTAATTGAATCAATCAATCAAGGCGCTAGGAGATGTTTCAATTTGACTGCACGTACAGGAGCATGCACGTCGTACAGCTTGGTCGGATTTTCTGTAAAAAAACTGATCTTGTCGTTGATTGACTTAACAGTGATAAGAGGAGCCCAGTCAATGTTGCTTGCATCTCCACAGATGGCATCAGAATACATACCACCAAAATTTCGCAGTATGGGAGTTTTGGACTAAATACTGGCAAGAAGACTAAATTATTATAAGAAAACATGTCAGCTGGGTATTGTCAATACCAAGCATGGTCAATACCGTATTGACCATGCTTGCTGCGAAGAGGAAACAAAAGTAAGTATAAGTCCAAGGTCCAAGAGAGAAGGCAACGCATCATATTCCTAACTGTACTAGTTACGAATACGATGCGTTGCATTTAAAGAGAGATTAAGTACCTGTAGCGACATCTACCCCGCTACTTACAAACTAGACGGACAAGTCCTGAATCGCGCAAGTGAAGTTTGCAGCGCAACTTGGATATATACAACCGCTCGACATCAACCGTCGGGCCGTGGCCCGCCAGGTAAACTCGCTGGCGGAGGATCCTCCCTTTGGTGTGAGGGGTAACACACATCGACCCTCCACATACCTACGAAAACTAATTGTAACAAGATCGAAGAAGAGAGAGGAACGGAAGTTTTAATAAACTGGTATTGAAATCCCCCATAAAGTAAGATTCTGTAGGATAAGTAATGCAATACCTGCACTTCATGGATTTCAATTCATTTCAACTGTCGGTATAATCATATCGCGTATTTCTCATTTCATTACATTTCTCAGACTTAAGCCTAACTATAATTTAAAGACGGTCTATTTGCCATCAATACGGTTAACTCTAAACTATTTTTCTATACCCTTTTCGCAGTACACGCAAACATCCGCATACAACTCGCATCGCATGTGTGTATAAATGTTTGTGAATATAACTTGTTTCTTTTGTCTGTCTTCGTCGGAAGTTTGAATACACAATTAGTCAGGTAACTTGGGGTTGAGTTTATTTAACTTGGCTTACTAGATTTATGGCCTAAATACTAGAGCTGCAATTCAGTAGTAATAATGTGTATATTTAAAGCCTAAAATTCTACCTTTCACTGCGCATCACGTCGCCCGCCAAATAACTTATGGCCTCAATCCGAAATGATTGCTATTTTAACGCTGACGTATTTTAGTTTACATCACATGCGAATGTGAATTATAGAGTGAGGTGGATAATCTATCAAAAGTAAACATTTAATTTATTCACCTGATTTCGATTAATTAAACCTGGTTTAGAGTTATTGCTTCTTTAGTCTAGATGTTGTAAGTGCGACTACTGCGTTAGAGGATCTTACGTTTGATTACCCAATAGTGTAATGTGTTCGAGTACAATGTAACAAGGTTTTTTTAAGAAATTTTGCAGTAGCAGCTAGGAGTTCGGATTTGTGCCAACAATAGCAATAGGCGTAGTCGAACTCGTATAGATGGGACTTAAAAATATTGTCGAACTGTGAATTTTGTGTATCAGAGGTGTACTACTAATACACATCTCACTATTACAGCTCGGCAGCACCCCTATAGAGAATACAGGCGTAATGGTATGTTTAGCAGTAATTATGCCGCATTCTGACAGGTATTGCTCTATAGTCTAGCGATATATGTATGTTCTACAGACTAGCAACAGCTGTGCTGCATTCTAGTAATAGATATGCTGCAGTCAAGCGACAGCTGCGCTCGCTCTAGCGAAAAATATGCAGTGTAGCATTAGTTTGCAGTAGCGACAAATATTCTACATTCTAGCATTAGCTGTGCTGCGATTTAGCGACAACTGTGATGCAGTCTAGTGACAGCTTTGCCACGGTCTTGTGAAACATCAGTCTGTTGCAGTTAAGCGATAGATATGCTACAGTTTAGTGACAGCTTTGCGACGGTCTCTTGAAACATAGTCTGTTGCAGTCAAGCAAAGATATACTGTAGTATATGCTAGCTGTACTGCAGTCTAGTGATAGATATCCTACAGTGTAGTGACAGCTTTGCCACGGTATTAGTGACAGCCTACGAGGAGGGGAGCAGGGCCTGAGGCCTCGCTATTGTAAGTAGGAAAAAGTTGACAATTAAAACGCAACGGACAAAAGCCTCGCAAAGATCTGTTGCCCAGAGCCTCACATTGGTTAAAACGGCCTCTACTGTTGTGCTAAGTATAGTGATTGCTATGCGGCAGTCTAGTGGCAGATTTGCTGCAATCTAACAACAACTCTAAGCTGCAACATAGCGTCATTGTGGTGCAGATAAGAAATAATCTGTGTTAATTTGAGTTGAAGTTGGAGTAGGCTACTAACACTGAGGTTTACCTTATTGATTGATTTATATCAGCTTCCTTGATTCCCAACGACTCCGATACTTATCATATCGATTTCAGTTGATTAGCACGAAGCTGCTGAGAATAGAATAGAATATTCTTTATTGCACACCAAAAAATTAATGTTAAGTACAAATTTCTAAATCATAAAAGGGTACAATGGGCGGTCTTATCGCTGAGCTGAGTGCTTGGTTGCCATGGACCCCAAAATCTCCCCTCACTTTATAAGTAAGACTCCTACATTTTACCACACCGCACTCTATTATCAAATAAGCTGCTATTGTGGCAATCTGGCATCTTTTGTTTACCTGCACGTCGTTGTATAGCTGCACGTCGCGTACCAGCGTGTTTCTGCGACATACCTATGCAGAAGACTGGCGCTAAATGTGCCGTAGGTAAACGACAGCTAAGCCGCAGGCTTTCGTTTCATTTTGAAAACGGATTGAAATTAATACCAGGATCGTAGTTATTAATTAATAACTTCGTGAATTAAGTAACAATGAGATGATTAATAGTAGCATTGTGCGATTTATTTAAATTTACAAATATTTGGTTATATTTTTAATTCTAAATATTTTCAATAAAAAAACAGAGAAAAGATATTTATTGATACATTACCCATATTGTTCCATTATACTCTAGCTTGCAATGCAGAATAAACAAAGTAGATTTACTTGCCCATATTAGCTTAATGAAATTTACCTACTCTTTGAGCTTAAAGAAAAAAATTAAAGCTTTTGATGCTAGACATCTATCTATTATTACAAACGTGAGGAACAATCCGTCACTGCTATCTACAGCATCCCTTTTGTGCACTAACATCCGGAATTAATACCTTTAGATTGCCTTCCCGCTCGAGATCGAAGATTTTGAGAACAATTGAGAGGTTTAGAGGTTATTAATTCCCGGTCCCGGTAAGGTCGATACTCGAGTCTAAAATTGGATGATGTAAACTAAAAGAATACTTTTCCCTATATTTAGACTACCATATACATATATACAAAATAAAAATGAACTGTTTTAAAATCATCATCATAAAATCATCTGTTCATCATTATCTGGTCACTTGTTTTTTCTCTTATTATTTTCACTTCTTGAGTATTTCGATGTTATGATTCTATGTACTGATGCATTCATATAAATCTGGACTACGCTATAATTGTTACGGTAAGGGATGAAATTCCGTGACATTGACAAATGACTCTACCACCACTCTACGGTACGTACCTATTGTTTGCGAATAGACAGACAAATACAAATCGCAATGATTAAATTTTAGTGCAAATATTTCAACGAACCTATTTAATTACATGCTATCGTATTACATAGGTAGTAACCAAATTAACTTTCAAGTTACAATAAAGGAACAATTAATCCATGTAGTAGTTTCCTGCTACGCCTGCAATATATGGTCTGATATACGAGCATACCTATAGGTACTTTTATACAAGATTTCAACGAGTCGTGTTCCTCGTATAGTCGCCACGTGACATTTTCCAATAGATATCTCAGGGTATATGGATATAACGGTTACATGGTCGTCTCATGAAATAAACAGAAAATTACACTCTTTTGGTACTTATTGCTTATTTACGAAATTATCGTAACGAGTTATGTAAAATACACGTGCGGCAAGAAAACGACAAACAAAAACAAAAAGTCTATAACGTAGTTGAGTTATTCGGAATTCTACTTTATTATACCTACTCGTTGGTAGGACCACATACATATCTACAACGTGAAACCTCCACGGTGTAAAAACAATACCTATAAGTAAGTATATTATATTTGGAAAAGAAATAATTTCTATTAATTCCATCCTAATAATAATACTTACGCGTTGTATTGATATTCAAGAAAAAAAATAGGATCCTGCAAATGAAACCGAGAGCAACAGTTATACCCAATAATTATCTATTGTAAATGGGAAACTAACTCTCTTTTTATTTGTTTTCTGTCACCTTTTAATGCCCTAACCGCTGAACAGATTTCGATAAAATCAGGCAAGGAGACAGGTTGCATTCTGGGGAAGGACATAGGTCTAGACCTTTTGTCTCAAGAAGTCGTTTTGGGATGCGAGTGAAACCGCGGGCTGCAGCTAATAGCTAATAAGTACCTACATTATGTTTATATTTGCACATTCATGCCCGGCTGCCTCATTAGTCTAGTGGTCCCAAGTGAGACTGCTACACTAGAGGTTTTTTCTATGAAATTCTCATTAGCAGTTCGGAGTCTGGATTAGTGCCCGGTTAATGGCTATAGGCTCGCCCCCTATAACATGAGACCTAAACATACCGGCGAACTGTGGGTGTACATTAAATACACCTCTGCCTATCCCTTCGGGGAATACAGGCGTGATGGTATGTTATGTTATGTTGTTAATGAAAAAACAGTCCCCCCATTTATATTTTACTTTTTCCAACTTGCTGTAAATAATTACATACACCAAATAATTAAAACACATCATAAAAGAATGCTCAGGAGTATTCGTATAATTTACCGTATAACATGAAATTTCCGTGCAGCTGTTACAAAATTACAAAGGAAATACATATCACAAAGGCTCCAGATTCTTAAAAATTCGATGAAAGAAAAAAATATGCCCGTACTTACTTTGGGTAAATACATTGAGAGAACTACCCATCACGTACATTACATTAATGAATAAACCAGTGTATCTTTCTCATTTTCCCTAATGCATAGAATCTATTTTTGGTAAAATTCTCAATATTGTTGCTGTTTAACTTTACGATGACAGTTTTTTTTTTCATCCCACATCTCTTAGGCTTAACTATGTATTTAATGTCAATGTCATAAACTATTTATATAGTCTAGGCCACATCTACTCATACAATATGTGTGGTAAGTCAATAGAAATATCGTATATATCTACTTATGTAATTTTAAGTATATACTATAATCAGTCTGACAGCTCGATTGTATCACTATCGGTCACTATCTATCAGCATAAATAAATTCGGGTTAGGTTTCAAAGTGTCTTTAGGTTTGTACGTATTGTACATATTATGTCTATCTACCTATTGTAATTTGACACTTCCGCGTTTGTGCGACTCAGCAGTTTCTGCAGAAGCAACATATCAACTAAACAATATCTCTTCTCGACGTGGGAGAGCCATGCTTCGGCACGAATGGGCCGGCTCGACCGGAGTGATACCACGACCTCACAGAAAACCGGCGTTAAACAACGCTTACGTTGTGCTTCGCCGAATGAGTGAGGTTACCGGAGGCCCAATCCCCTTTTAAAAGGTCGGCAACGCACTCGTGACTCCTCTGATGTTGCGGGTGTCCATGGGAGGCGGTAATCGCTTACCATCAGGCGATCCGTCTGCTCGTTTGCCCTCCTATCCCAATAAAATAAAAAAATATTCCGCCAAAAACATTTTCATATAAAATGTTGCCAAGATGAGACCATATGGCTCGCACTGTCAAAAATTTATCAGATCTCATGTAGAGCCAAGCTTCTAACTCTACACGCCCTCACTAGCCCTATATTCACAAACTCCACATCTTAGTCAAAATATGTGGCTTGGCCGTTTAATTCGTACGTTAATACTAGCTTACATATCAAGTTTCAGCTTTCTAGGACTTCAGGAAGTACCCAAAGAATGTTGATGATCATTAGTGGGTGAGTCAGTGACGAAATCGGGATTTTTTAAATATCAATAAAATCTAAATTAGATTAACTATGACGAGAGACCAGAGTGACGTGGTATTCAAGGTTAACAACGGTAAAATTTAGTGGAAAAGTAATGCATGCATAATATAATATTACGTTTAAAAACATATCATTAAGTACACGATGTAGGACTAAGCATAATAGATATGTATATGAGCGAATATTTGATGAAATAGTTGCAATCAATCCAGGGTTGTAATTATGCAATGTTGTCATGTCGCGCATCATCAAAATGAAAAGTATCAACAGTTTATCAATCCATTTGCTAAATTAGCGAAATCCTTTCGTACCATTCAAGCTCAAAAGCTCGAAATTCATTACCAGATGTTGTGATAAAGGGTTGATGAAATTGATGTCGCCTACGTGCCTCCAATTAATAAAGGTGAAACACGAACGAATGCCGCAACGCTCGTAAAGCGCCATTGTACAAGAGTGGAAATTAAAGTGGCCAACAGTCGCCACTCGCATGGCTACTTATAATAAACGATGTTTTCATATCTATTAACGCAACTGTCCTAATAAATCATATTTTCAACGAATTGTTACCTACTTCTGCGCGTCTTACCTCTGACCATTATTACTTATTATAGGTAATTTTTTATTGAATACCAAGTGTAGTAGTAGATACTTAAAGGTTTATCAATAGAGTCCATCCAAAATTTTCAGAATGGGATTCATAATCTACGTATAGGTACATCAGATTTCACAGAAATCGGTCAAGTAGATCTTGAGTTATAAACGAACATACAGAAATAAATACATACATATACTATGCCGGAATATTCATATTTTATCACTTCTTTTCAGTATTATGTTCAATCCAGCAACCCCGTATTATCACAAAGTACGTTTTCAGTTCCTTAATGACACACATTCTAGATGTTTAAGCTCAGCTGTGAATTTGAGTCTGTCCATGCCTTCGCATGAACCTTTTTTTTCGGAAAATCTTTTACGGTACAAGCCATACGTCTGTGGAATGCGTTGCCTGTATCAGTGAGACAAGCGCAGTCATAAAGATTCTTTCTCCCTAGAAGACAATGCACGTAACACATTTTGAAATTATTCCATTCATTCACATAATTATCTACTTTCCTTATATATAACATAACATAACATACCATCACGCCTGTATTCCCGAAGGGTTAGACAGAGGCATAATAATGTACACCCACAGTTCGCCGGAATGTTTAGATCCCATGTAATAGGGGGCGAGCCTATTGCCAATAATCGAGCACAAATCCAGACTCCGATCTGCTACTGAGAATTTCATAGAAAAACCCAATAATCGGATCGAAATAATTGGAGATCGAACCCAGGACCTCTAGCATAGCAGTCGGGCTTGGGACCACTAGACTAATGAGACAGTCTTATATACAATTCTAATAATTATCAGATAAAATCAATATGTGTATGTACTTGTATATGTGTATGTATTTATATATTTATGATGTAAGTATTTATACGATTTTATGTAAACACTACACCACCGGCTACCCACCCCCTTCAATTTATTCTACTATTTAAAATCCATCCTAAGGTTGTCTGGAAGATATCGCTTTTAGCGATAAGACCGCCACTGTACCTATTCAAAATGATATTCGTTATCAAAACTATGTAACAATGATATGGTGTACAATAAAGAATATTCTATGTATTTATACATACATGCAGACAGACATTTATTCCAAAAACCATTAATTCGTCTTCAGTATCGCTTAATTAGTTTTATCCACCTATTTTTCCCAATGATCTTGCAATTACCGACACGACTTTTCTACAAACTTATTATATGTAGGTATAGAAGAGAAAATCCCATAAATGCATATAACTATTTTAAAATATATTATCTTTTATTCAGTAATAACTATTATACCTCATTTTATAATACTCGTATATAATAAGTAATTTTAAATAAAACTCAAAATAAAGAATTTAGAAAAATCCCACGACGACTGTTACTTATCATATATGGATTAAATAACATTTTTGAAATTCCGACTAAATGACTACCTGCACATATTCACTTACCTACAAGAAAATCCGTCGGAGCTATCATTCCCATTTCGGTTGTGAATTTCAATTAAAACGTAGCATAAAAATGCTATGATGTATCTGTCTTGTAGAACTAAATGCAACCCCCGCCGGATTTTGTTGGTAAGTGAATATGTGTAGGCAGAATTCCTTTGAAAACTCCACTCTTAAGTAAATTACTTCTGACTAACAAAGCTGAAATTGTAATGACTCTGTATGTATATAACAGATTTTAAATAAAGTTATAGTTTTTAAAATAAACTGTACGCACTGTACCTATACCATGATGGTTTTACATTATAAAATGAGTTCAGTAGCTACTCTACAGACCGTTCACCGTAAGATGTCCCCGTGATGTTGGCACTATTGCTTGTTATTTTCAACCGACTTCAACAAAAAGGAGGAGGTTCTCAATTCGACTGTATTTTTTTATGTTCGATACTTTATGTAAAGGCACTATTGTTTGTCATAGTGTGATGTGTTCCGCTAGTTTTTGTGTTATTATTTGATAGCAAAGCCATTTAAAAGCAGTCTGTTGAAGTTGTGTGCATTTACAAAATGACAAGCAATAGTGCCAACATCACGGTCTCCGCCGGTAACCGCGTCTCAATTGGTCAAATCGTTCTGGAAATAAGTGACAATATTCGTTGGCACACAAACAAACAAACACCCTCTCACCCTAAACGCACACACCGTCTTCGTTCCGTCGTGGATAAAGAACTATTAGAATCTCACTTTCTTTTTGTTCTAAATTACAGACAAGACATTAACGATCACATAAAACAAACAGGCTGCTCGCGATACTGATATTCGACAAAACGATGAGCAATTAACCTCAGAAACTCGTAAATTTCTCGGATAAACTAAGAAATATGTACCAAGGAGGCTACAAACCTACAGTATTAGTTTCATTATTGCGTTCCACGCGCTCATTACCTGTAACATTTACATTTGGCATTACACCAGTGATGGCGAACCAATAGACGTAACCATTGCTGGCACGTCACAAAAAAAAGTGGGGAACGGATTAAAAAAATGCGCTTTGTAATAACTGAATTGAGAAAAGGGTTAACTTGTGCGTAAAATTTGTGCGGATAAAGTTCTTTTCCCAATTGAGTAATGAGTAATTTTTTGACGGTACAATATATGGCTTCGTTAAATGTATGTTCGTATGTTCATGGGTGATGACTGTGATGAGAGAACAATAGATAAAAAATGCCTTTCAGTCACTCTTGACATACATACGTACGTAATTATGTTTTTTGATGAGAATCTCCGTATTTGATATGAATAAAATGTTCTTCTTACAACATAAATTAGGCAAGAATAATAAATGTGTATTTTTTTCTATAATACTCAGGTCTGAACCGAAGGAACTATAGGTAAAAAAACGCATTTCATTGATATTTATTCAGTGGAAAGAAAAATACGTTTAGACGTGTCCGCGAGCGTAACGCCGACCCTGGCAACATGTCCGGCTCGCACTCCCCAGTAGGGGGTCGCGGGGGCGGATGTTCGGGAGGGATGGGGCCATCTGGGGGTGGTGGTGGTGGTGGTGGGAACAGCAGTGGAGCTGGCACCAGTGGTGGGACCGCCTCTGGTGGATCAGGCCACGGGGATCTGGATCTTGTAAGTTCGAGTAGATAGTGCACGAAAAAAATTGCAATCATGATGCATGTTTTAGAACATATTAATAAACAATTCATGTTTGTTAGTGCTTTTATTAGTTTTAGCCTATTCCTATGGGAAAACTGTGAAGTATGTATAAATGTAAGCATGCATGCACGTACGCATTATTGTACACGATTTCACGATTTTTATACGATTTCTAAATAATATTAATAAATTATCGTGTTTGTTAGAATTTTTGTCGAAACGACTCAAAGGATTTCATTTAATGAATTTTTAGTGGTTAACGGGGATTTTAACTTAATTGTTTGTTAGATACGTTGCAATGTTCAGAAGATATGAAATATAAATATTTATGGGATTGAGCATAACTAGATGAACAAGTAACACCGCGGCGCCCAGCTAATGATAAATAAAATCAGTATTCTTTGTTATCATAAGTTACTATGCCTATCATGTAACCACTCTGCAATTCGTTGTTCGTTAATTCGATGAATAAAAATGTTATATCAAACATTTACAGCTGAAAAGCAAATTTCCGAAAAGTGAGGATTAGGCGCGGTTTTCAGAACCCGCTTCGAACCGAAGATAGAAAATTATGAACGTAAGGTTTTTTAACAAACATCATTCAAAAATTCTTACAGCTCGTAGGCCTTTAATGATACCTGCTTTGCCGTGCCTTATTTGTGACAATGTCGCGTGGCCAACATATTGCTGTTTCTAAAGCTCATTCAACAATTTCTTAATTACTTTATCCTTGAAATGACATAATATCGAAATAAAACTACTTTTTTCGGATTTTATCGCGTTATATTGATATTATTTGATTCCCGACGTTTCGGATCAGCATCCATCGTCACGGGTAGACTGAGTTGTTAGACGTCTTAATGTTAAAATAACTAACCTTAAATTGTTTGTTAATTATTGGCGATCCAAATAATATCTACATAAAACGCGATAAAATCCGTAAAAGTAGTTTTATTTCAATTTCTAATATTCGCGTAAGTGTCAGAAACCCGTATGACATAATATCCTTTGGAATGAGGTACCTTACATAATTTTATTACAACAAGACATAGATGCTTAACTTTTTGGTACGAGTAGATAATAAAAAATATTTTAGCCCCGAATCCTAGTTTTAGATCGCGTAGATGGAAACTCTGCTTTTGTTAATTTTAATCAGTACTTACTGTTATTCGTTAGTAGTTTTGTAATATTTGCAGTGAAACTGGATCAAATACCTTCAAGCCTAATAAAAAAATAAGGTGCTATTTTAACGAGAAAGAAAGAACCAATTAAAATATTTTATTCGACAGAATTTTTTTAATCAAGTCACATATATATAATGAATGCGAAAAATAAACATCGAAGCGGCGGTAGTTTAATAGCGGCTAGGGCGCCGGACTAGCGATCATGTGGTTGCCGGTTCGAACCCCACCTATTGCACTACCGACGTAAACCCGTAACACAAGCATTTAACTTATCACGTCTACAAGAATACTAGCAATGTGCGACCCACACTGCTAGTAAGCTTTAATAAAAAAGCATTATAAGCTGATTTTTGTAATGATCTTATACATAGAAACCGGTTTTATGGCGAAATAAGAAAATCGCCCGATATGAAATTTCCTTTTCTTGAATTTCCATATATAAAAACACTATTTTCGGGTACCAAAATACACTTATGCAATTTTTTCCAAGTATTTTCGTACCGGATTTTACGACAGTGAATCAGTTCACATGGTGTAGGATGGAGTCGCTGGGTCCGCAGTAGTTATTTGGTAAATAGGCATATAACAAAGTTTTGCGAACGAGCGGGGTGGCTGTTTGATGTGTCTTATACGGACCGTGACGGAAAAGGTTGGCCTAGAACAGAAGAAGAACTGTTGAAATCACAATTTTTTAAATAATTTGTATGTTGTTGTCAACCATTATGATACTGGTTGTTTCACCTTTTTATAAATCTTGAAAGTAGCAATCTTTGGAAATTCATTTTTCTTTTATAAAAAACCAAACATTTTGATAGAATAGGTACTCAATGAGTGCTAACTCGTATAATTATCTTAATAGCGGAAGTGAAACTCTTTATGAGCCATATACATTTATGTTTGTAATATTTAACTGTCTGTTTCAATATTTATATTATATTTATTCATAAGCATTCTAAATGTCAATCAAAAGCGGTTAATGCGTAATAAAATAAAAGCGTGTTTGCCAACGTTCGCGTGAATACCTACGTTTTTTATTTGAGAAATGTCGCACTTATCACGCTTTCCAGATAAATGACAGAAAAGGTAAAAGATTTGCTTAAAAATGTATCTTACCCCAAAAACATTTTATGCACGACATGGCTCATAGCTCTCTACAATATTTCATCGCACCTTTTTTAAATAAAGTAATATACATTATTATAAAATCACGAATATACGCGTGCTTCCACTGCGTAGGTACCCAGCAGGTACGTACAGAATGATAACTGAAGAGCTCACTGGTATGCTAGTTTATGAAGGATCATCTATTAAATATGTACCTATACTTATTTAATTGATAATTTTACAATTCGAAACACTGCAGTGCAATGCTGCTTGGCGAGAATGGATAATAAACTACTTTTTTTATATTCTTGATAGATTTACGCTTGACCGCCAGTTTGCCTGATGTTATGCAAAGCTATTGTTTATTTAAAATCATTTGGAAAAAAACTCGATGACTAGGATTTCATGTTTTATAAATACGTATTATAATTAAAAACTATTTAATTCAGAAATAGTTACAAAAAATAAAATAATTTCATTTCGAATTATATAAGACTACAGAATATGATGAGAGCAATGTATTACCTATAATATTTTTAATATTGAGTTAAATATGTTAAGTATGTTATGCATAAAATATAAAAATACTGAGTTAGAGTTACTGGAGAAGTGCACAGTAATCAGAGGTCGAATCCATGGCATGTCACTCTGACATTTCATCAATCAGAAATTGGTTAGGTATCACTTAACGTTAAGACCATGGCCTTCTTGACCATGTTTTACCTAATCATTTATGAGGACTATAAAATCCCGTGAGTGTGAAGTGTGCCAACCTGTTAGCAGAATGCAGTACGTAGATGAGTAAATCATTAATAAGATCATACCTACGAGTACCTACAAAAATATTATTAAGCTTATAATAAAACTTACGTAAGAAAAAGAACATTGCCTTGTTACAAATAGTACCTACACGTTTAATTACCTATTATTATGTAATACGTACCTGTCTTTTGTTTACTGCACTAGTCGTCATTATGCGTGCTATTTCAGTTACGCTGCGTTTACAAGCCAAATGTCACTAAATGCCAACGCAATAAGGTCAAAGTTTCGCGCGAATTCTGTTATAGTCTTGAATAGCTCACAGTATACCGAACAAACTCTATCAGTCAAATGAAAACCTCTTGTATTATATCTAATAATGTATAGGATACTACATTAATAGATTCAGTATATTAGGCATAACATAGATAGATTAACGAATTTGCCAGTTTTGATTACCTGTAATTGAGTTGACATTACGAATAATTTTTGGCTTACTATTTATTAAGGCGGGTTTTAGAGTCACGCTGACCGTACGCTAACCGTCGGCACTGACAGCCGAAATGTGTGAACGTCTCCCTACCGCACGCGCTGATAGCTACCTACGCATTATTCTCAAACGCTTCCCAGAAGTTCATATATTTCGGCTGTCAGCACCGACGGTCAGCGTGACTATAAAACCAGCCTAATTATATGTACAGTCAACGTCAAATAGTTTGTGACAATCAAAGTGGCCAAGTACTCGAAGTTCGCAACACGTCTTTGTTACACTTGGTATGAGGTCGTGTTGCAATCATTTTGGCCACTTTGACTGTCACGAACTATTTGACGCCGACTGTACATACTTTTAATGTTAATTCGTTGGTAATCCTTAAGAAAAAAAAATACAAGTACACTTATAATTTATTGTTACTACGAGTAGGTTAATATGACGATGACACGTTTGGCTGAGCGATCGGCCACCACGCCACGAGTTGTGGATTCGAACCCACACGGAGCAAATATTTGTATGATCTACAGGTAGCTGTTCCGAGTATGGGCATTTGTGTATGTGAGAATTTGTGTTTGTAAGCGCACTCACGATACAGGAAAAACTCACAAAACATCTCTCCTCTACTATCATCCCAGACTGTCTCTGGTCGGCATCCTCTCTGTACAGACCGAACATAATTACAAGTACACGCAAAGCTTTATCGTTACTGGTTTCTGACACTTACGCGAATATTAGACATTGAAATAAAACTACTTTTTACGGATTTTATCGCGTTGTATTGATATTATTTGATTCCCGACGTTTCGGATCCTTTACAGCATCCAAAGGATCCGAAACGTCGGGAATCAAATAATATCAATACAACGCGATAAAATCCGTAAAAAGTAGTTTTATTTTTATCGTTACTTCCACAAAGCCTCTTTGATGGAACTTATAATATCCTAATCGATCGGATAGACCGAATACTACACATCCGGGCGTCTATGTACTTCTCAAAGGCCTTTGCAGTACAGTATTTTATTATAATTTATCTTACTTTTGAAATCCGTATTAAGAGTCTCATTTTGTTTAAAAATTGTCGCTTTATAACTAACTTGTATGACGGAAGAGCAGCATGACTTGGTAGATAAATTGGTTGGCACAATTGTTATTTACTCCAGAATTTCAGAAAGGGCAAATTAGAGAACGGTTTAATCTATACTAATATTTAAAGAGGTGATGTTTGTGAGTTTCGGGTGACCTCCGGTACTACTGATCCGATTTTGAAAATTTTTTCACTGAAATAAAACTACTTTTTACGGATTTTATCGCTTTGTATTGATATTATTTGATTCCCGACGTTTCCGATACTTTACAGCATCCATGGTCACGGGTAGAATAAGTTGTTGGACGTCTTAATGTTACAATTACTAACAGCTACCTTACATTTTTGTTAATTATTGGCGATCCGATTCACGAAGCTCGAGCTCACCGTCCGTAAAAAGTAGTTTTATTTCAATGTCTAATATTCGCGTAAGTGTCAGAAACCAGTAAATTTTTTCACTGTTAGAAAAGCAATATTATCCCCGAGTGCTATAGACTACTTTTTATTTTAGTATATATATTTATATTTTCAATATCACACTACGACTCTTAGGGACGGGGCAACGGGGATAAAATGTCGCTAGTATAATTTAAATCTTAAGTATATATATATATCTGTCTTTGTAGCAACTAACTCCGTAACAGATGCCAATTTTAATAGATGTTTTGTGTGAAAACATCATCATTGGTAAACCGCTGGTATATATTACACACCAATACACCCCGACAGTTTGTCCTTCCTTAATTAATAAGCACATTAGAGTTCCACTGGTGGGTTTATCTTTTAAAACCGACTTTCTTCTGTATTGTGGGTGTATTTTCAAACACAAATTTTCACATACTCATGCAACTAAACCAGGAATATATATATATATATATATATATATATATATATATTTTATCTGTAGGTCATATGTACATTCATTTGATTTGAGCGAGGATCGAATCCACAACCGTGGCGCAGAAGCCGGTCGTTCAAGCATTACGCCAAAGGTGCCGTCTCCCTTCGTATTTATAAATGAAGGCCACTGTTTTCTACCAGCGTGTCTATCTCTCTAATGTGGGTTTACGGAGTACATACATCAGGAGATAATCTCTCAGATGTCCTTCACTGTTTAAGCGAGTGATAATAAATTGTATTAACACGCTAATTTTTTCGAAAAATCAGAGATGTGAGCGGTGGATCCAATATCCAGACCTATGAGTTGGTAGTCTGTGATCGATCCACTAGGCTATCACTGCTCACTTCTTTCCTACGTTAATTCAAGGGTGTGCATAATGTAGTATATTTTTGAGTTACAGTGGTTTCATCAGAATGTACCTTATTTATGGTTAAACTCACTTTACCCGTAAACCATTTCGATATTATAAGGCCATGAAAGATCGCATGTTCAAAGTATTGTTTCCAGTAAATAATAATAAAAAAATAAAAAGTTTATTGATAAAAAAAAGAATGATACGATAAGTGCTTAATACTAGGTGGCTAGACTGTGTGCAAAATTATTATAAGGCATCTGCTGCCGAACTAGGTATAGACCTGTATTTCAACATACAGCGCCAATCCCTTCAAGAGTGTGCCTTAACTAGCCTATATCAATGATATGGTTTATTTCTTTAACGAGAAAGTACAGAAGTGCATGCATAGTAAGCTAATTATGATAATTGGGTTTGATTGGGTTGACACCCAATAAGTTAATAATAATATACTAATAACCACCCTATTGTTATTCCACTACTGAGTATGCTAGGCTAGGTGTCCTCTCTGATTCTACAAGATTAATCTGATTAATATTCAAAACTAACATACTTAATTTAACACATAACTAGCAAATTACTAATGTTAATGTTCATTTACTGATGTCCTATTTTCTGTTTAAAATAGACGTAAACACATATTTGTAGATAACTTCAAAGAAACTTTTAGGTCATAAAGATAGATATTTGTTCAATACGTTCTTAAAACGAACGTGACAGTTTGTCCGACGTTTTTAAAACTTGGCTATATTATTGTAAAAATATTCGATAAAATTCGATACATTATACATAAATCAAATTCATATCTTGCTTTATTTTGTATACTTTATATTATCTACTACTTTATATTTATTTTGTATGTTATATTTTATACACGAAAGTCCTGTTAAATATTGAAAAAACATCTGAACACAATATTTATACGAATTTACTATATTATGTAGTTATAACTCCATCGTTATTTTGATGTAAGAGTCTAATAAGCTCTGTTATTTTACTATAACTATAAAGGAATGTAGTCTACTTACGATTAACAATTGAAACTAAAATGCTGTAACTTTGATAATATAATATAATAACTGTCGTTATTTTGCCGAATGGTAAATGGAGTATACATAATTGACATAGAATCATTCTTACTTTATGTTATTGCGACTTATTTCTCTATTTATTCTTAGTAAAGTCAATTAACGAACAATAAACCAACAAACATGCAGTAAGTTAAAGACAACACAAAAGCATGATGGGATTTATTATCAGCTACGCCGTAGCCAGTGCTACGTCACCCGCTACGAATTGTTTGTGTGGACAACTTTTATGTTATTTATTTCAAAAAGTTTTCTTTAAACTATTTTATTTTAGTTAAATATATCATCATTGTTAAACTAAATCTTTCAATGAGGACTACATTTTTCTTTTAATTCACTTTTTGTGATTTCAACATGACTATTACCTAAGACTAGTTTACAAACTAACCTAATTTTTTTAAATAGTTGCACATAGCAGATATTGGTTGGATAACGACGATGTATTTGTTTAGACGGTATAATTATCAGTTTATAAGTTTTCACATAAACCGCACGCAAAAGACGCGCCTTCTCGTGGAGTATGGAAAACAGCCCGCTATACCATACCAAGATTTCGTTTATACAAGGTGTCGACCTGCTTGCATGCGTTATTTAAGGAGGAGGCTCTGACGCGGTTGCCGAACATGGTTTTTAGGTAGTTTAGTTAGGCCATCTAATTTATTGTCAGAGAAAATTACTGCCGCTATTATATTTTAATTTAAGTGTTCGTTCACTATTCTATTTCTATTTATTAATCCCTTAGGGTTTTGAAGCAATGTTTATTGGAGAAAATTGATTATTATGATCCGACCCTATCGATTAGTATCCCACACAAATACTGTCAGTGACCGACTGCAAATGTTTTTGAATACAACAAAAACACCTGTCCGTTGTAGAAAATGTACTATGTAATGTACTTGTCCTCCAGGTGTCGTTCATTATTTCCCGTATTTATCGGTGCCACGAGTCTGACGGCGGCACTTTACTGTTTCTTGTCCCTGGATATTATAAACGGCTTTTGATTTAGCAGAATTGTATCCATAACCTTATTCTAGATATTGCCTACAGTTACACAATCTCTGTGACAAAACGTGACCTGTCTGAAAAACAAAATAGTAACACTGACTGAGTGAGTCTTGACTAATATGTAAAATGTAGAAAAAAAATGATCAAAAATCCAGATGAGATTCTGTCCGCAGCACTCGGAAGAAACCTCTTGATATTAAATAACTTTGTAAGGATCACCCCGGTCCTCCCTTAGCGGTAGGGACCGGTTGGGCAATTTGTCAGGCGGAACGGATTATTTAATTTAAATCCTTATTAATATTATAAACGTGAAAGTTTGTGTGTATGGATGGATGTATGGAACTTTGTTACTCTTTCACGCCAGAACGGCTGAACGGATCTGGATGAAATTTCGCACACAGATAGATTGTAGCCTAAAATAACACATAGGCATAGGCAACAAAGTGGCTGGCAGAAACTAGTTATATTATAAAACAGCAACGGTCTTTATAACAGCCTTTGAACAAGGACAATGTAGCGTATCCTTCCTAACGGATTTAAGCTGTCTCTTAAGTACGACGTCAAAAATTTATAGTTCCTTTTGTTTTCTTAAATTAAATAAAATGAGACTAATATAAATATTCAACTAAACACATGTAAATCAAAAAGTGTCTATAAACAGCAGAATTACCTAAGCAGCGCCTATTGTTTACATCGGATGAGCATAAAAAGGACACGTAGGACGGGATGATACATAAGATTAGGACACGGAAAAACCGTAATGCTGCTGTCAACACATTACATTCTGCATTCGCCCTGGCCTTATGAAACACGTGGCTTACAAAAGATAATAATACGTTTGTATTTAATTTAGGTTTCAAGCATGTCTTCCAAACTGAGCAGGATTTAAAATCCTTTTGGATGGAAATATCTCGTAATATCCGTCTGAAAGGATTGTTCCTCGACAGCATAACGTTCTAGTATCGGTTTACGATTGATTGATAATGTTCTTCGTTGAAATATTATTTGTCCTCGGATTACCTTTAAAACTTGCATGGGATTGTTGATGTGTATTTGATTTGCTTTTTTACCGAAACTTACTATATGTTTTTCGGTTATTTGGTTTATCTTGTGGTTGCTGTGTTTAATAAAATAGTTCTAATAAAATCCATTATCGTCACTGAAATGTATCCCAGAAATTTTAAACCAGGTACCAAAAGAAGGAACCCAAACTAATTTTATTGAAATTGGTAGCAACAACTATAGATTATATTTTTCTATGTTATAGTTTGTCAAATAACACTGAAAATCGTAAAATCTTTTCCTTGTACCTTCAGTCATCATTAGGCCATATCTCTAGTAGGCCGTAGCTTTGCATTAATATTAGCTTATCAAATGGGAATGAATGAATAGGTTCATGAATATATAACAACATAATTGATGTCCAATGTTCCTTTGCTTAATATTATATTTTAGGCAGAGAGCGGCGGGTAAGAATTCTTGGACAATAATATCTAATCGTAATTTTCCTTCGTTGATATTTCCAATTCCTGTATTTTACAATAATAAATACTTAATTGCCTTAATGGATGTCTTGAACAATAATTGACGTTTTCCATATAAAAAAACAAACAATTTACATTATCTAAATTACTGAAAACACAGCAGGCAAACCAGCCTTCCTCCACAATGTTATTACGTGAGCCCGATCATTTATTTCACTACAGAAACTAATGAAACACCACACAAGTTTGAACTTTGAATTAAATTTCCAAAATTAAATTCTATGTAGTTATTTGCTTGCCACGCAATGTTTATTTCGGCATTAGATACGAGTACGATTATTTAGTTTTCCAGTTGCCATGTTATGTTAATATAATCTTGTATTTTAGAGTAATCTGGATATTTCGGACCTGCTAGCTGAGTACTCAAGGAGCGGTGTGCCAAGCCTAAAGGGCTTTTCCATAACCATCGTCAATGATGAGGCGTTCAAGTTACTGTCGTGGGCTGAAAGGCCTCAGAACTTGGAAGAGATCGTTGATTGGAAAGGTATGTTTTTAACCTAAACCTATTATTATTATTTACCTGTTGTCGTCCCACTGAAGGGCAAGGCCTCCATTCCCTCTTTCCATTCCTCGCGATGCAATGTGAGATAAGAGATGTGGGCCAATCCTTTCGGTAGATGTCAAGCTCATCCCGCTACCTAAACCTATGTACAGTAAACGCTCAAAAGTCCATAAGCACACTAAGGATTAAATTGCTATGAACAGTACGAGCGAGCTCGATACAGCCAGTGCGTGTCACTTGTTAACGACAATGAATGGTAGGTTGTAAGTCAAACTAAACGTCAAGCTATTGCCTATGGACTTTTGGTCGCCACTGTACATTATTAAATATACGTCTATTGATTAATACAATCCGTGGTTGGTATATCCGTGAACTCACACACTATTGCATAACTATCCTCTGAAAATGTCTTGCAGCAGCCGGAGACCAATACAAAAATCATAGCCGCGGACATAAATAAAGAAAGGATCAAAGTCATTCACCCACTCCATAAGACTTGCTTGAACAAACGCCTAAGTTGCAGTCCCCTGATGGTTTCATAAAAGTTGACCTTAAATAAATAACAACAAATACAAAATTAAGTTCTATGAGTATTTTAAATTTATGCTAGACAGAGTGCTACTACAAGTCGAACCGTGCGTGAGCCATCCAAATTCTATATTGACATTCATACGTCGGGAAAGGCACAAAGCAACTCCTCTCAATACCCGCCAAAAAAAGCTTTTATCTTAGAGCTGATTACAGTTATTTTTTCAGTTTATGAATTCTATTTTTTATATAATTTTTAAACACTAATAATAAAGTGTTATTTTTAGGTTATCGCCATTCATCGCCATCATTTTTAGGTTGTAAGAAAGAGATGAGGCTATTTAATATGTAGAGCGGCATCTCTTTCTCACAACCTAAAAATGATGGCGTTAACACGTTATAATACGGCCACTGACTAACTATAAAAAATGCATCGATGGATCTTGGCGCGAAGCATACAGTTGCCGGGCGGGCCGCGATTAATGGCTGCTACCCCGTGACTCACTAGCATAATACTATCCACTACATTGTACTGCTATATTTTTACTGCACACGGTAATGTGTAAGTTCCTGCAAACGGTGAATTTTAAAAATTACTACGACTCAAGCTATCTTTGGTGTAATCTTTTACAGACAATTATAATGAATGTTTAAAAGGTAAAGTAGTGTGTAGTATACTGTGTGCCTCCGTCAGCATTATTATTTATTTATTTATTTAATACTTTATGCACGAAATAGTACAGAGGCGGACTTAATGCTATAAGCATTCTCTACTAGTCAACCATAGGGTGATACCTACAGAGAAAAATGTGGCAGATGCAATAACCGGGTGTGTTGATAGAAGATTAATACATAAACTATATATACTACCTGAAATATACACCTACATAAAAACTAAATAAATACATTTATATACAATACATAATATGTAAATATAAATATATTAATACTATATAGTATATCAATGCTGAAATGATTCTGCCAATTTCTTTCTGAGATATTCTCGGACTAAAGGTGTAACGACTAGTTGCCATACTTGCCATCCGGATTACCAAAGGGAGAGCATTCCAAAAAGGAATAGATTGTACGAAAAATCACAATTTAGGCATAATCCTCATGAAAAATTAGGACAATATTAGTCGATAATCTGCAAAAAGTATTCAAACACATATTACATACCGCTGTTTTTAGGTATCTTCGTCTAAATATCCTCTCTATAAATGTCTCGGTACAAAACGCACACGTCAGTGTAATGTCAAGGTCCGTGCTATCGGAACCCGTCAGATGTGTTGTGTTCCCACAAGTCAGGGCCGCGGCCACTGCCACTTTGATCAATCAGAATAACATGTAATTTAATTGTGATTTAAAAAAAAATATAGCCACAATTTTCAAAAAAAAACTTTCAAGCTGTCAACATATTTCCAGATCAAAAGTTATAGTCGTTCATTTGTTTTTATATAAAATAAATTTCAAGAAAAGATTCAATTACCTACTTTCCAAATTGATATCTTATAATTTTTTTTTAAATATTATAACTTAACAGACAAAATAGGCCTACGAGAAATTGAGACGGATTGAGCACACTTCCGAGGCGCGGTTTCAGCTCACTATAGTCCTTTGTTTAAGATGACTGATAACCATAATAACTGCATAATAACCCTGCCGTTAGAATCGTGTGATTTATAGACGAAGAACGTTTTCTAAGAGAATCCAAGAAAGAGAAATTTGTTAAGTCAAGATAACTTTTGACATTGGAAAAAGATATTTATCTCCCATTGACTACCGTAAAAGCACATTTGTATACATTTGGATAAGTGTGAACAAAACTTGTAATTACTTTTAAAACCTTTATTAATTGTTAATAAGCGAAACTGCTTGTATTTTGAGTAGTAACTGTATTGTTTATGAAAAAATGACAAGTCGTGGTGCTGACCGACTGGTTCAAATCGCGGAATCTGTTCACAAAAACAACATTTATAGTAGTTAATATGTTAAATTAAGTCTCTAAAAACAAGGTTTGACTTTGATGCAACTTGAGACGGGATTCCATATATCGAGGCGCATTGTCCTTTGACAAATCAAAACGGAACTCACGACAAAGTCTACCTTGTGACGCTCTCATGACGTCACCGTAAACATTTAGATTTGTAATTACTAGATATAAAATTGATTTCAGTCCTCTCCCATGTTCGAATTAGTTATTAAACTTAAAAATATCGATAATTGATTGGATAAAACGATCAATAAATTTTAAAAACCATAAAGCAGTGACTGTTAGCGGAAACTGACGTTACAGTACACGCGGCCAAGATGGCGTCGTTTAAATCTCCTGTATCTGATTGCAGTTTTGAATATTTATTTTTATGATTAAATAATAGATAATATTTTTGACAAAGAAATATATTTTACGGTGATTTAATAATGTAAACTATTGATTAAAAATATAAAAACAGACATGCATATTCCCTATTAGGTCCGCCGGACATATAAATTGTGTTTGTAAAGACGTCGCGCTTTGATGCGGTAATGCGCAAAGGGTTGTACGACGAGCGCGATGGCCGCCGCGCCATCCGACGACGACAACCGTCCTTAGAGTCACAGAATTACACAAATAATTAAATTTATTTTACTATAAGGTGTTAAATAAAAAAAAACCCACGCTCGATAGCTTTTGGTTTGCTTGTATATTTCCAACTATGCTCGTTATCCAGTGCTCGTTATCTTCATTTAAAAAAATGCAGGTATTTGAATTCGACTAATGAAATTAATTTGATTAATAAAATAGGAATTAATGAATGAAAAGTCGGGAAGTATCGAAATGAAATGAAATGATATTTTTTCTGCAAGTAGATCTTTAGAGATACTTTTACATATCAATGGTTTGGATTTTTTTATTGCTAGATGGCTTCGGTGTTTCTTAGCTGACGACCTCTGAAAAGATACACCGAAACAAACTCAGAGAATCATGGTCTCTTTTGAAGTCCAGACATAATAGTATCAGAATATGTGAGTTATATAATGCAGGACAATGTCTATCTGGCCTTTTGAAGAAAGATCCATAGCGGCTTTGAGACCAGTCCTTACTCTTAAAACAAATAGGTGGTGGTTGTAAAATTTTAATCTTATCAGAAAACACTGCATGTTATGTGAATAGCTTTTGAATTACTTAGGTAACTATGTATACCTACCTAAGTAATAGATTCCGAATATTTCTGATGCGACAATGGAAATAGAACGGAGTGTGCAATATTTTAGTGCCAACTAGTTGCGTGATTATGGCACATCTAGATGTGATTCTTCTAATGAATCTCCCACTAGACTTGTAGTTTAAATGACTAGTGCTTAATTAAAATTGTCAGTAACCTAACTAACGGGGCGCAATCAGTGCATAATCAACCTATCGCTGCAAGATTGGCGTATGTAAGTGAATCAGTTCTGTATTTCCTGTCAGACTGCATACATCTCGTCGACACTAACCTCCTTATTCCTGAACGCTTATTAGTTTATAGACTGCTGAAGTGGATATTATGTATAATAGCATCTCACTGTCTTGATATAATGTTATAACAAACAAAAAGAGCTTTAAATTCTTAAGTGGTATAATAGAGGTTTATTACGTTTATTTTCGAATTAAGTCGACAAAATCCTCTCAGAATTTCCAAAAGAAGCTTAATATCGCTCGCTCTTTAAGTATTTGAAATTATTGGGAGATAATTTAATATTGACTGACTACTATAATATGATTGATGATGCTGATAAATAAACAGCTTGTTATTCTAGCGAGATTCTAAATTTCACTTCAGCCAATGTTGCTATTTCGAATCCAATCAGCCCGTTTATCACGCGTAGGGACAGGTAAATACAATTGCCGTTACAGCCGTAGTACTTAGTACATACAGTTCCTTTACGTATTATTATTATTAGTTACCTAATAAAAACGGGGTCAAAGTTTGTATGAAAGTCCGCACACAATACCATGCGTTTGTCATACACATTGACATCCAGGATTAGTTCCAGATAAAGGTAGTCTTCGCCGGTTAACAGCAGAGATATGAAATTCTTTATACGCATTTAATTCTGATAGTGGGTTTTAAGTGTTACTACGATATGGTTGCTGCACTCAAAGTTGACTCCTAACGAGGGAACTTCTCAACCATTAACAGCACAGACACAAAATGTTGTTGACGCATTTTAATGGCCGGTTTTAAGTTTTACCATGACATGGTTGCCGTAATCAAACTTGGCTATTGACAAGGGACCTCCTCAACGGTTAACGGCAAAATGACGCCTCTAATGAAATAAAGAAACAGTCTAAAAATGAAAAAAATAACCATTAATAAAATTAATCGTTTTTAAAAACAAGCATTTATTGAAATGTCCTAAAAAGAAGAAAATAAACGTTAAATTTCATCAAGCACAAGTAAATCTCGCTACAAGATTTTATATCATTTAAATTGTATAAATAACACAATCTGGGGTAGTGTCTGTAAAGAAATGCAGTGAAAATCTATATCTAACAAAACTATATAAATGTCATAAAAAATGCTGTATCAATGTGTTAGCAATATCTGCATAGAGAGCGGTACCGCGTTGGCTTTCTTAGAATACCTGTTTTGTTGCGTCAAGTTCTTGAAATCCTTCGTTAATACACCACGCGTATGAGGGTTCCTGGTACATCTAAATGCACATTAACTTAGAAATCCTACTGCATCAGTAGCATACATCCTAGGAACAGTATATAAATGTAAAGCCTGTTATCGTTTGCAAATACTGATTCAGTTCGTTTTAGATCGCGGGGTTGGTATACGCGCCCCGGGGTATAATAAACAAACTGTATTTTTTTTATCTTATATGTCGAGAACTAATTAAGACTGGTAAAACACAAACACAACGAGACCTTAAAATTTAATGGGTGATTTCATGTTTATTGGAATTAGCAATATTTGTGCGTTATCGATCACGTTGATTAGTGACACGCGAGGCCCCTCGCACGCGATGCCGAGCCGTAGCCGCGCCGCGCCGACACCCGCCGCTCGCCACCACTGCCTTCTAACGTCACAAGCTTTCGAGTGAACCCCACTTCATTATCCACTGGATGAACCACTCGTTTTAATAAATTCCACTGTACATTTGTAACAGTGAATACTTACCCGTGATAAAACTGGGAGCGGCGTGTGCCGCAGGTGCTCCGCGTAATCTGTCCCCCGCATATTTGCGAAGCGGTGTATCCCTATCAATCGTCATAATTTGTACACACGAAAACACATGCTATTCTATTTTCCATTTGTCTCTCCTATTTTATCAAGGTCTGAGTTAGCTTACTTAAGAGTCCGGCGGACCGAATTACTCATACAAAGGTAATACCGAAATAAATCGTAATTCAAACACAATTTAATAAAATTCTGTTGTTATTAGTATTACGATACCGATAATCTAGGTTCCTACTCTACCATTTTGTCCAAAAGACGTCACTGGAAATAAATATAAGCGAATGCAATTTTCGATAACTTTACCAAGTTTTAAAAGATTTTCCAGTGAAGTAGTAGTAGACAAAATAGTATCGTAGGAACCTAGATTAACGGTATCCAAATCCAAATATTAACATAATTTGATAGAGTATTCTCAAGATTACGAGTTATTTCGGTATTACGTTTTTGTAGGCAATTCAAGCTCCGCCGGACCCTTATGAAAGTATTAGATTGCCTGCATTTAATCCATGATATCGTTATAAATTAATGCTATAGGTACTGTTCATGCGGTTTAATACCCAGCTGGTAGGTTACAAATAATATACATATTAGAAACGAAACTTATCTATACTTATAATAAATCTGTAGAGGGGTCAATTCTGTACATGAAATATATTTCCAAAATAACTATCAGCGGGTGATTAGTGATCGATACTGACGCCAAAAATGCAATCAGTAAATTTTTTGTCTGTCTGTCTGCCTGTCTGTCTGTATGTTCGTTATAGAAACAAAAACCACTCGACGGATTTCAATGAAACTTGGTACAATTGTTCTTCATACTCCTGGGCAGGTTATAGTACACTTTTCATCACGCTACGATCAATAGGAGCGGAGCATGTTGCAAAAACGGGAAAATTATTTGATTATTTTGTTCTGGGAAGTCATGGGTCGTTGATAAAGCGGGCGTAGCCGCTGGCGGAAGCTAGTTTTACGAATAAAAAGGTTTTCATTGAAATCATATCGTATACGAACAACTGGTGTGTGTAGGTAATGTAAACAAACACTATTTTCGTATAGGTACGTGATATTACAAAGGAATTGAAACTCATTTAGTAATTAGAAAATGCAGATAGGTCTATCTCAGTGGTGTAGTGGTTGCGACCACAGGTTTCATTCCCAGTCGAGTTTGATTATGAACTAAATTCTTATAATGTTAAAATATAATCATAATAGTGCTCTATACTTACTAAGTAGTTATGCGATAATAATCGAAAGCTTCCGGCACAACCACGTTACTCAACGGTATGCGTGTAAGGGTCTAACCCAGAATTATCGCTGAGTTCGCAATATACACAAACTAGTCTTTCTAGCTGTTCATTAGGAATTCAATGAGTATACTAGAGCGTTATTAATGGAGAATACAAATAAACTCACTATGAATGCTAACCTAATACCTACTACTATAAAAAGAATATATATATTATAATAATAATAATATAATATTTTGATATTGTGTGTATTGACGAGTCATCTTACTTCTAAGAATCCATAAAAATCTGAGAAGTAGCGTTTACCTACTACGTCGGAATCCCAGAAGGAAAAAACCTATGACGTTTAGCAACGCCCCGTAGCTGGAAGCAGGATACCTCCGATACTATAAGCAAGCGCAAGTGCTTGCTTAGAGCATAGTAGGGATTGCAAACCATAAGGTCAAGATCGTGGTCTGGATGGTTTGCAACCCCTATTGAAGACATTCTGTTATTCCACTTATTTATAACAGCTCTTAAGAAAAGGTTAAGGTCAAAGGTAAGGAAGGTTATTTTGCACCCGAAGCCAGGATTGTGCCTAAATCAAAGCCGTGCTAGTGACTAAGATTAGCCTTACGGTGACTTTCTATAGGTAATTACAGTTCTAACACTGATTGCTTTTCGACACGCCACCTTACGGCTTATTGTGTAGTTGGTGTAAAATGATGCCCTATAGATTCCCTTCAACGTGTGTTAAGTTATTCAATCCGGAAATGTCAACTGCTCACTCATTTATTTAACGTTGTCTGTAGTTTGTAACCGTCCGCCTTAGCGAAATATAACTAGAGTGAGTAATATTTTATCTTCAAATTTCATAAATATTTCGACTCACTATCCACGTACCAGTCGAGTATTTAATAATGATACATGATTAAAAATAACAGCTAATACATAAGTATTACCTACTCGAGTGTTAATAAAGTTTTCTAATAAAACGTATGAAATGAAAACACGAGATTCGTTTTTGTTAAGCGCTTCCACCATTTGGCACAAAAACTCTGTCCCCCCAACAAATACAAGCGTCCAAAAATACCAACTTGGGTAGCGGAAATCCGCTCTTTGACCGGAACAGCTGCCATACTAATTTTTATACATTTTAGTGCCCCGTACTGAGGTGGCAAAAACGGTAGATCTATACGCTTGGAGTCAGGTAGGAATATCTAGGTACGTAAGTACTTTTAAAATGTAGCTGTTCCCTGACTTCCCTGTATGAATTAAAATATTTTACTCTGTTATTTTTGTCTTTCGACACACACACGTATTTTGCAATTTTTACTTACAATAATTATGAATATTAATAATAACAACAGTGATAGAACTAAATAACTTAAAAGTATTTACAGGAAGCCTCTATAATAGTACCTAGATTGTTCATCAAGGGGAGACAGGGACACATTACTATCGAGTAGGTGTGCAGGCTCAAACCATGCGATTTTGTAATATGTACTTTCCCCCGAGGGAAGCATAGTAGGTAATATATTCTGTCTTCACCTACGAGGAGAATAAAAATAAGTATAAACAATACATATCTATATTTAGAACTGCCTTTGTGAGACTTTCATTGCATAAGCCTTCCTAGTCATATCTACTTACTTTTATTATTAAATACATAGCATATTAAGCATAATATGCTATGCTATATAATAGCAATTATGAAGGTATTATTTCTAGTATAAGGTAGCATGTGTAATTTTATGCTATCCTTCATCACTATACTTACCAATCTAAATCTATACATATATAATAAAATTGTAACAGGCTGATGTCTGTACATTAAAGATATTAAAGAAAAACTAATATGGGAGGTCTTCATTAGAGCAACAGAAGCCAAAATAAATTTTTTTAGAGTTGGGCCTGTCTATCTGTATGTTTGTACGCGCATCACGCAAAAACTGCTGCATGGAATTGAATGCAGTTTTCACCGATGTATTATTAGAGGTCTAACCGCATGCTTAAATACTGGATATTATTTCAATTCGACTGTTAGCAAAGCGTAGGTATAAATTAAACTCTTAATTCTGATTCTGACCTTGGGAACTATTAAAGAACGTAGAAGATTATTAGTATTTGGTTACAAACAACAGCATAAAAGTTAAAGGTATTTGCGTCCAGTTAAACGTCGCACAAGTCGATACTTAACCAGCCTTTATTTCTACGTAATCCCTTTGGAACCTACGATGACACAGATACAAAGACAAACATATTAAGTGAACTTACGAATATTAACCCCATGATTTTTTCGTCGAGTGTTAACTGTATCTTTTCTACTGTAATCTTTTCTAAAATCACATTAGAAAAGATACATACAGTTAACGAAATGGATTTATATACATACAAAGAACACTTAAAACTTACAATTTACTTCAGAATTAGAAAAAACTTTTACGACGATCGCTTTAAGATAACACGAAAAAGGAAAATAGTTATTTTTAAAGCATGGTACGATACAGTTAGCTTACCCGTACACAGTAATCGAATTATGAATAAAAAATGAAATGTGCTTTCCATCATACACTAAGTGGAGCGACCGTTTATAAATAAGAGAGTAAGCACTTGAAGGCATTTATTTTCGACCGACTTTCAGTAGGTACTCGTTAACCACTTAGAGTTTACGACGTCATCGACATCAATATAGTGCTAATAAAATTAAGGGAATCCTTAGCGAGCGTCTGTCAAACAATAATAAATACATACCCTACTCTTATATTTAATTTCTGCCTGTTTCATCGACAATGATGGATAACCGTAGATCGCATTTTTTTTGGCCATACATAAATGTTTTTTTCTGTCAAATAAGTATCTTTTCTGCGCTGAAGTAAAATACTCTAGACCTCTGATGTCATAGCCCGAATTAGTTTGAAAGATGGAAACAAGTTGACCAATCTCATGCAGTTGGAGGCATTAGGTCTTTGGAGTTAAATTTAAGGCAATGCCTCCGGCTGCATGAGATTGGTCAGCTATTGATATACACAGCTTTTTAGTTTTTGATATTCGTAGCCCAGTATCACCTATACAATTGAGACGAATCTAACTACGATACATAAACTCGAACAATAAAAATGTAAGTGAGAATGGTTGCTAAGCAACTTTAAATCGTTATAGGTCCTAAACGGTCTTTCAAAATGAAAAATAATTAAGAAACCTAAAAGTGATTTAAAGGCCTTCAACGAAATATATCAAGTGGCTTATCCCATTTGATATTTTATTTTTTTCATACCAAGAAGATTTTCACTTTTTTATTTTTTACAATATGGCGTCGGGTTGTCGCCATATTGAATTTTGATTTTTTTAATTTTGATTACTCTCATGTCTAAAGGGACTCTCCCACAATTAAGACGAATCTAAAGACACCTTTCTAGCTAAAATCCATCAAACCGTTGAGGCTGTAGAGCGTGACAAATAAATATACATAAGTACATATGTACATACACTCGAAAAACATAACCCTCCTTCTGGCGCAGTCAGGTAAAAAACGGAACACAGCAAAAGCTTCGTATAGCCGCTCTGTGATAGGTAAAATATTACCTCTATCACATTGAGTGCTTTGCATTATCAAAAACCTTTGTTAGATTTAAAATGTACCTCCAATTAAAAATCACCAAAAATCTCTCTCCCAAAAATGTCCACAAGGACCAGTTATATACCGCCTGCATCCAACGACTAGTACCAGGTTGCCGGCCACCTCGCTGGTTTTTCGTCCCACGCTGCGCTTTCCGGTGCGTGGTCTCCACTCGAAAACCTTTCTGCCCCAACGGCCGTCAGTTATACGAGCTATGTGCCCCGCCCACTGCCACTTCAGGCCAAGCATAGCTCGCTCCAAAGCTCGATCCATAGCTCGCTGCGAGCAACGGAATCTCATAAACCACATTCTCAGATTTGTTTGTCTGTAACTAAGTAGGTAGTTATTATATAATGTACCTATGATCCAAACTTTGTATGTATAGAGGGGCACTATGCAAACTTACTCTTGACTTTATCTTGATTTAGAAATACTTACACTTAACTAACGCACAAATATAATATTGCATGTATACACCAAACGAAATAATAAAAACTATTTAAAGGGTATTTCTCTACTAATTGGTAAATTCGAACAGGCCCCTGTCAAATTCATCTTTGAATTAATACGAATAAAAAGAGATGATTAATTTTGCAATAAAATACGGTATTGTTTTTGCTCATTGCAATAGCTATATTGCAGTGAATTTTTACAAATATTTCGACACTATTATTATTATTATTTAAATTAATTCCAGAGGACTGTTTTTGAAATCGTAAGATATTTTTTGAATTATGATAATGATAAAATCTAAATCCAGTAAAAAAAAATTGCCCTACTTATAACTTGAATTCTGAACTTCGGACAAGTCAGGGGACTGTTTTTGATATACCTTCAAAAACATAATTTCTTTATTATTCCTATATATAAGAAAAATTATATTAAATTAATGCATTTTGACGTGGGAGAGCCATGCTTCGGCACGAATCAACCGGAATGATATCACGGCCTCATTGAAAACCTGCGTCAAACAACGCTTACGTTGTGTTTCCCCAAGTCAGTGAGGTTAAAGGAAGCTATATCCCCTTTTATTGTGACTCCTCTGGTGTTGCGGGTGTCTATGGGCGTCGGTAATCGCTTACCATCAGGCGATCCGTCTGCCCGTTTGTCCCCCTATCCCATAAAAAAAAGTTAATATTAGAAAAAAAACCTTTCCATAAATATTACCTACTGTTGTGTAGGTATTACGAAAAATAGTTTTGAATGATAATTATTTCATATAATTATGCTATAATATAGTAGAGAAATACCTACCCATAAAATATGTAAAAAGAAGTCTGACCAACATAGCTTCAATTTAGATATTAATAAATTGAATAGGCTGAAAACTGGCTCATGGCTAGATACAATTTCGCGGGGCTGCAACTTTAAGCCGGGCTCATTTGGACCTATCGACAATTTTGACAACCAGTCCAAGACATGAATCGAAATTGCCTATTCCCATGGGTGACGGAATTAAAATTTAGGTATCCGTTGTAATAAGATTCTGTTTTACAGGGTTGCCGCCCAACGAAGAAGCGAGGCAGGCGGTGATTCGTGAGCTCATCACCACTGAGGCTGATTATATTCGCCATTTGCTATCAATCGTCGAAGTAAGTACATTCATAGTTATTAAAAAAATATTACATTGGTACCTTACAAATATCGCTATTGTTTTATCAACTTGACAGCAAATTACACAATTCCTTTGTTAACACCAAAGGATAACGGCTTAGTAGTCGTTTCGCACAAATTTGGTTCGCACGAACCGTGCCAAACGACACTCTTCAAAATTGATTATTTAATAGGTATTTTATTTTCGTGCCAATCGACCACTTCGTAAATAAGTAGTGGGCTATTGGCACGAATCATATTATAAGGATTAAAAATCCAAGTACAGTCGCAAACATACATTATGACATTTAAAAATTAACAAACCACAATTCAGAATATATAATATATAATTACCTATAGATATTTGAAAGACATAATAAATTGTAAAATTATTGCACACACCTGCATTTTACTAGGGAGAGAAAGAAAGCAAATTATCGTTATTAATTGTTGTCTCATTCACTCTAGGCCATCGACAATAAACGAACGACTTCAAACATCGTAAACGCGCCTGTATCTACGTTTTTTTTTATATGTTGTTAGGTCCCTTCAGAGTAGTTTACACCCAAGATTGCAACCCTGAAAACCCTGTGCTACCCCCATGGTGCTCGAAAAACTAAGAAATTTTGGCATTTGTTTTAGTTTTTTCTAAAAAACAGGATAACATAACTCCTTTCTGTTAGACATTCATATCTAACAACATACACTTGTTTAGGACAACATATCTAATTTGTAGGTGAATCATTTGAAACATCGGGCTTGATTTTTTCATTTGCAATAATTCGCACTTTACGTACCGACATACCTATCCTCGTTGCGCCTTATTTCGATAGAGGTAATAGGCAGAAAGTACAGAAATCCTGAAATGTACAAAAAAAACATTTTACGCTATTCCCTAACTTAAGAAAGTACTCCCCGTACTTTGCTGTAGTGATCATTGTTTCTAAAAAAAGGGTCAGTGGGCTGACGGACTCGAAGTATTATACGAGTAACTCCAAGCCCACACATTGTATTGTGGAATGTATAATGTAGGTAGGTATGGTACCTACACATGTTTAAACACAACACCAAAGGCATCCCTTCCTGCACGGTATACATTACCAGAGAGTATTCTGTAACGTCCGTAGTGTATTCCCGGTACCGACTATCTGGTCGGACAGTGTTATCGGATTACGTTTTCTACTTAATAGATAACTCTCAGTAGCAGCTTGAACGTTAAAACTGAAATTTACCCTCATGGCTAAGTCACAACCATGCTAAGAGACTGCCCTGCAAGATTAAGCAACGCTTGCCTTGGTGTCTATTATTCAGACTCCTTGAAAACCGTTTGTCTAGCGTAATCAGCTATCGTTGCATTTTCTCATACGAATATCTATGACAATCATTAGTCGGTCAAACTTAAAAGTGACCATTACTTTATCATTCATCTTTTTCCTAGTCTTCTTATACTGGAAGGTGACCCCAACATTATTGACAAAAGGTTAGAATGACATATAATGATCATGAATACAAAACTCGGACCAATTACTTTGCACCTAAAAAACATTTAGTAGAGGTCAACCTTGAAAAAAAAAAAATTTCCTTCAGTAAGTGTTAACACACTTATTATCCTATATATGCATGTTAGTTTGATTTCAATGCTTGATTCAATGCTTGTTCACGTTCGCGAGTGGGCGGAAGTAAATCTCGAAGGCCTTTGTAACGATACTCTTCCGTTTTGAAGCCAAAAGGCTTCAACGGCGAGGATCAACAATATCGTCAGACTTACTCGTACACGACGTACAAGATTGCTTCTACAAGTAGTGTCAAGAGAAATAGGGATAAAACCCGAAAGGTTGTTTTGTAGTAGTTGCAGATTTGTAGAAATTGTCTTAAATTCTAAGCATAACGCCTATTTGTGCAATTTTAATACTGTTTACAAAAACTAAATGCTTTTGGAGAAAATTTAAGTTTGTACGGTCATAATACAACGGGTTTCATGTTTCCTAACATTCCAGCTTAGTTTCCATTCTGCACTTTACCTTAAATAAATTACAATCGCGATTCGCGATGTAATTAAACTAATAGCTCTTCTAACTACCTCTCTGTTTTATGTGTTGTTTGATCACAAACATTTCCGGGTAAATAACAGTACTGATTCCACCACAATAAAATGTCAAGCTAAAGGTATATTTCAAACATTCGTATATAGAGGGGGAGGCGCCATCGCCCTTGAATAAAAATTGATCCTCTCAATGTTTTAATAATTCATAACAAAATAACTTCTTGTTCCGGAAGTTAAATGCCAACCAAACCAAAAAATATCAGTATTGTGACGCCACTTCGATTAAAAAAGTCATGCATTGCGATGAATTATTTCTCCAATGAAACCATTTAATCCTTTCTAAATTATAAATGAGAAAGTAGGTAACTCTGTTTGTCTGTTTGTTATATTTTCACGACCAAACCAAAATTATTGTTTACTAGCTGTTGCCCGGGATTTCACTCGCATCCCAAAGGAATTTTTGAGACAAAGGCTAGGTCCTTCGCCAAGTTCGTTCTCCAAGATTCAAGCTATTTCTACCAGAATGCATCAAAATTGGTTTGGAGGTTTAGGCTTGAAAACGTAACAGACAGAAATACTTTAACATTTATAAAATTACTTATTAGTGGATAAGAACTGGATTAGCGACGGGTATGATAACAAGAAACTAATTTTTATTCGGAATTTCATCAAAGTTCGCCGCCCGTCCGCAGCCGTTGAATCACGAAGCTACGGAATGAAAATTAAATTTTTTGAGGAGTCAACTCATCAAGAATGATTATAAGCACAGCTAGGTATTAAATAAATAACTTTATATTTAATAATGAGATCTGACTCAAGATGGAGGAATTGAGAAATTATGTAGTGTCCTATGCCTTAAATGGCAATTTCTATCATTCGATTTAATATCTTTACCTCAGCCTACTGCTAATGAAATGTAACCATAAACTTCTTGTTCAATGAATAATTCTCTAGCTATAAAAAAATATGATGAAGAACATGCTAAGGGTATTCTTAAAAAGATAAGGCAGATAGTAGGTATATTGGGTTGGGACTCGGAACATTTTACGTTGTGCTCCATTCCATAAAATAACAATTGCACAGCACCTAATTGGAATAAAATATTCACATCTAGGTACGAGGATAAGTTCAATTAAGAGTCGTTATCATACAAGGTACCTAGTTTTGCTCAATGGTAACATTATTGGTAATGTTTTAATTAGTTGAGCAATAATTTATTGCTCAACTAAGTATTACTCAACTATTTAGTAAAATCAATAATGCACAACCCGTTTTTAACCAAGTTCAAAAAAGGAGGAGGTTCTTTGTTTGTTTGTTTTTATATAAATGTTGACCGATATTTTCGTCATTTGATTTCAATCAAAGAGAAGATCACAAAATTTAGAACAAAATGACTATTTACACGTACCGACCGAATAAATGATAACATCGTCTAGGTACGTAAAATTCTACTCGCCACTAAAATGTTGAAATAAAATAATTTTTGTCATAAAACAAAACCTCCTTCAAAAACATAAAAATTATGTCAAGTATGTGCAAAACAGTTTCGGTAGCCTTCGATTTGGTCAATTCATTTTGGAAACTTTTGTTTTCGCCACCGACTGCTGAAACTGTTAGTAGCATTAATGTTTATGTTTTTGAAGGCGGTTATACTTTTTGTTAAAAGTTATTTTATGTGTAATATTATCTTTATTACAAGTTGGTTGTTTTTGCATTCTGTTCCTTCACAACTTACTGCAATTACATAATGACTTACGCGGCCTTAATATTTTCAAATTATACTTGTTTGCTCTAATTTACCTTACGATTCCAAGTTAGTGTATAATTAACGTAGGTATACCACTTGACACTTCTCTTAGGTAGATAAGTAGTTATTTTATATTATTATATGGTTATTAGGTAAGTACATAAAGTATATGTACACTAATGTTGTCCTTTCGATAGCACTAACATCAAACAAAAATATCTAAATGTGGTTAAGGATTGAAAGGTAGTAAGCATGCAATAACAACGTACAGCTGATAAAAAGCTGAGTCACTAACCCCAATAGGTACTTTACGCAAGTCATACAGTGTAACGGTAGGAGAGCCGAAAAATAATAGAACATCCTTTGCAAAATTAAAGTATCACAGATGGGATCGACAATCTCCATCAAAAGGATTAGGTAATTCGGTACGGTAACAGTCGTCTTTCTTTCCAAGCGCATTATGAGATAGTAGTAACGTAATACGTTACGTTTTCAAACCGTCTGTAAGATTATAAAATCAGCAATGTTGCTCAATCTCTTTCGCATATTAACGAAGAGATCCGACCTTGTGTAGCGTACCGTGTAATGGGAAAACGGCCGCAGGTTCGATTTACCTAAGCAGCATTGTATACACAGCTTTACTTTTATTTACGGTAAAAAAAAATACTAGTACATTTAGATTCTTCCTCTTGACAAAATGTTTGGAATACCTGTTTATTTTTCGCGATTTCAGTGTTGGTCCTGTTGTAAAATATGGAGATAAGTAAAGCAGTTCCTTAATTTTCTTGCCATAAATAAAGAAATAATGTTGTAGGTAAGTGCCTATACACTCAGTTTGGAGTTACTAGGGTCACTACAGAACGCGAACGCCTCGCAATCCGATCGTAGCATACCGCTTTCGCATACATTCATGAATACGTCTTGTTATACTTGCACGCCAGTTGTGCGTGAGGGTACTACAAATGTCGTTCTAAGGCGTGATTTTGGCGTTTTAATATTACTTCCATAAAAAATCCATTTGTTGATCAACTTAAGAGTCGTAAAGTTTCTGTACTTTTTTGAAACAATATAATAAGTATATAAAAGTGATAACACTTCAAATCAACGAGATGGATTGTAAAATAAGTAAGTAGTAAATAGGTATAAGAATAATAAATAATAACAAGCTCATCTTGACCTGTAAATGTTCCACTGAAAATATATTATAAAGTATATTACAATGTGTATAAAACGGAGGTAGGTTAGGTAGGTACATAATGTAATTAGATAGGAACTTTAAGCTTAGTCCTTTTAATCGCTAGTCACTTGAAATTAATTAAGGTCAGTAAAGCGTTAACTACGATACCGACTTAATATCTTAATCCGAATAAAATGTGCGGGGGCCCAAGAACAATATAACAAATAAATTGGGACAAGGGCAGGAAGATTATGATACAGAGCAAGACAACGTTTGCCGAGCCAGCTAGTATTGTATAAGAATGACTACTAGAATTACTATTATGTTATAAGTTTCTAATATTTAATTTACAAGATCAAATTCAAAACCTTACAGTGAAAAATTTATTTTTATTTTATTTTATTTTTTTCAAATATTTTTTTCTAGTAGTCATTCTTATACAATACTAGCTGGCTCGGCAAACGTTGTCTTGCTCTGTATCATAATCTTCCTGCCCTTGTCCCAATTTATTTGTGGTCGGCGCAACAATATATCCTTTTCTTCTATTCATCCCTATCAGCCGTCACCTCAAGCATTCACATCATCATTCATTTCTCATGTCTTGCGCTGTATATCAAAAAAACATAGAACCCGATTCTGGTGTCACCTGCCGCCTTAAATTGTGAATCTAAACCATCAAGGGACCCATTTAAACATACACAAAAAAAATAATCAAAATTACACCAACAGCTTATGAGAAGTTCGCACAATGCACAGAAAGCCATCTACTGGCCTTACCAAAACAGAAAACTCACAGTAAACGACGCCATGTTCGTTTTTGTCCATGTTTTTTTGTTCTGCCAAATATGTCAATCCGTTCCCGATACAAATTGTATGAGATAATAAATTTTCTTCATGTTCCTTTTCGTGAATTTTTCGAATATTTTAAAAGTTATTCTGCTATTCGGGAAAGATACAAATTCAACAAACCAAATATCATTAACATCGGTCCACCCGTTCTCAAGTTATAACTGTTGAAACAAACCCGACTTTGTTATAAATATATAGATATAAATAAGCACACAAAAATATAATTATACATTAATTACCTACTTACTGTAAAAAATAGAGTAATAGCTAAATATGAGTAGAATATGACTATTTAAAAATTCAAAACCTAAAAACTAATATAATAAATAAAATACAACTATTACCTATATATTAACAGATAGGCTAATGAGAACTACCTCATTAGCCTAGTGGCCTAGTGATCCTGAGCGCAACTGCTACGCTAGAGGTCCTGGGTTGGATTCCCAGGTCGAGCAAAGTGTTATTGGGTATTTCTATGAAATTCTTAGTAGCAGCTCGGAATGTGGGGATAACGTCGAAGATTCAAAGATTTTTAAGAGAAAGTAAATCCGCCTTCAAAATAATGGATTGTGCGAAACAGTTTCGGAAGTCGGTCAGTCGGTGCCTTTGATTTGATCGAATCTTTTGATTTCGCCACCGACTTCCGAAACTGTTTCGCACATAACATTACTTTTTATCTTTTTGAAGGCGCTTTTACTTTTTCTTAAAAGTTATTTTATTTCAACATTTTTAGTAGCGAGTAAAAAGTTTTATTTCAGCGCTTTACGTATACCTAGACGACGTTATCATTTACTCGGTTGTTACGTGTTATTTCTAAATTTTGTGATCAGATCTTGACAAAATTTTTATGGAACCACCTCTGAAGTATAACCTCTCGATCAAAAAAGAATCATCAAAATCGGTTTATAATTGACGGAATAATAGCGTAACAAACATACAGTGAAATTGAGATTGAGAACCTATATACTCCTTTGTGCAGTCGGTTGAAAAACACGTAATAAAGTAGAACATTGGTCTTAAAGTGCGACTTTGTTTATACTAAGGATAAGGATAGCTACTATTTGATATTTTTTACTTTACTATGTACTAGCTTTTGCCAGCGACTTCGTCCGCGTGGAATAGTTACTTTGTTCCCTAGTTCTTCGCCCGCGGTTTCACCTGCGTTGCCCCGTTCCTAAGGGTTGTAGCGTGATGTTTTATAGCTTGAAACCTTTCTCATGAATCACTCATTTTCCCAACATTTCCCTTCACTGCTCTGCTCCTATTGATCGTAGCCTGATGAGAAGTATACTATAACCTGCCCAGGAGTATGAAGAACAATTCTACCAAGTTTCGTTGAAATCCGTCGAGTGGTTTTTGTTTCTATAACGAACATACAGACAGACAGACAGACAAAAATTTTACTGATTGCATTTTTGGCGTCAGTATCGATCACTAATCACCCGCTGATAGGTATTTTGGAAATATATTTCATGTACAGAATTGACCTCTCTACAGATTTATTATAAGTATAGATTTAGCGATTCCCCGAGGCAACGACACTGCGACTAAAATATTTTACTTATAGGTATTAAAAATAAGAGGTCAATATTTAGAAATTATGTTTTCCTTTTTAAATGTATTTTTGTGACGGAGGTTTCTTAATTTTTTTAATTTATTGCCATTTCGGCACATTAAAACAGTATCCACTTTTTGACAATAAGGATGATCAGAGTAAAAAAACAAGAAACCCTTTGGCCATGCTGTGTTACCAGTTAGCTATTTAACGTAAGAGTATAAGGTAAGAGTTGATTTCTATACTAATCGGACGTATTTAAAATTATTATTACGCAGACTGAGTACCATCTGACGTCCGGTACAGGAACTAAATTAGTGGAGAAACTAATTTAATATTAGACCGATGTTAGTATTACTAACTAGCCAGTACCTAACGAACGCCTGTAGGTACTACGTTTACCTATAGGCAATATGTTTGTATTTGGTATAACATAACATACCATCACGCCTGTATTCCCCGAAGGGTTAGGCGGAGGCGTACTTTATGTACACCCACAGTTTGCCGGTATGTTTAGGTCCCATGTTATAGGGGGCGAGCCTATAGCCATTCAGCCTATAACCATTCCGAGCTGCTACTGAGAATTTCATTGAAAAACCCAATAACACTGCTCGACCTGGGGATCGAACCCAGCACCTCTAGTGTAGCAGTCGCGCTTGGGACCACTAGACTAATGAGGTAGTCTGCCTCATTAGTCAGACTGATTGTCTGACTATACAATTATATATACAATTATATTTTCGGTGTAATATAATTGTATATATAATTATCAATTTGTTCTTAACTTTGTCATCAGATTTTCACCAAATTTGAATGGGACTTTCTCGGGATTATACTCTTTAAAATATAAACAAATAATTATTTAAATAGTTCCACAATTGACGAAAATATCGGTGAACACACATAAAAAATAATAGAAACATCAGAATTGAGATTCTCCTCCTTTTTTGAAGTCCATTAAAAAATTATGATTCATATTTGCACCAAAAATATATAAAATACGCAATAAAATTATTATTCCAACAAATAAAGTGATCATATATAAAATCCATTAGCATTAATATTTCTTATAAAAAATGCTTGGTAAATTTTTGATGTTGATACGGACAAATGTGTTCTTAGAGCTAGGATTTTTTTCTAATTTAATTGTAAATATTCAAGGTAGTTTAAAGATGCATGTGAACAAACCCGCCAGTAGATACTTTTTTTCCATTGCGCTGCTTAAAATACAGACATAAGAAAAAAAATAGCTCTAGCGGTCGCCTGAGGGGCTGCGGCTCTAAAATCACCATATAAAAAATTGCGAGAGAGAAAAGATTGCCTAGCGTCTTGGTTAGGCTATTGCCGGCATTATCAATTTTTTAATTCCCGGTCCAATTTTCACTTAGGTTTTCATCGCCGCCGCACATGCGCTGCAGGACGCCGGGAAGCTGTTGGACATTGACACGGAACAACTTTTCTCTAACATCCCCGATGTCCTGAACGCCAGCCTCGATTTCTGGGAGAACACCTTATACCCAATGATTGCTGATGCCATCGAAAAAAAGGCTCCGTAAGTACTTCTTATAACATTACTAGCTGTTGCCCGCGGTTTCACTTACAGTCCAAATGATTCCGATTTTATTTGATTTCTTTCTTTATCAGACTGATGTATAACATTAGACGGGGATTTGTTACCTATGAATAACTAGTAGGTAGTAGGAATACGATTTTGTTCATGATGTCCCGAATATTAAAGTGTCACAAAACACAAAACAATAGCGAGATAAGACAATCTACTAGAACTCTCTTGTACGGTTTTGAAGCATTTAAGGTGTTCACACGGAAGTATTAGAAATACGTATTAACTTACCACGTTTTCAGTTCGAAGAACTTACGATGTAAAAATATAATTTAACTAAGTAACTTGAGGATTATTTACAGGTTCAACACAGAAATCATGGCGCCGGGGTTTATGCATTTCAGGGAGGTATTTTATCCTTACGAAAAATATGTGAATGATCAAACCAAAGCACTAGATTATCTACGTTCACTATCGAACAATATAGATTTCATGTGTTATTTGACTTGGTGCTACAGCCAGAAGGCTTGTAACAGGTAAGGGAACCTAATTCTTTGTAAAATACGATTCTTATTTGTTGGAATACCTGGAAGCGGCCTTTAGGGTATGGTGGAGGTCCAACCTCTGGTCGTCATCGGTCGCATTGTACCGCAGAGGAATGCGGACGCTGCCTCTGCTGTCATGCTAACAGTCATGCATTTGTATACGGAACTTATTTATAGACTTCGTGTTAATTCCATATAGGTATGGAGTACCTACTGTAAATATAACCCATATTCGCACGGTGCCACTGCTACAACCGTTGATCAAAATTCGCACCAGGTGATTCTCGTAGTTACGTATGTGTTTTTAAGAGCCTGTGCTGTAAAATACTGTACTGTTTCAGGCTTCAGTTGTCAGATATTATGGTGAAGCCGATGCAACGCTTGACCAAGTATAGCTTGCTTCTCCGTCGTCTCATTGCTCACACCGATACTGAGCCTGAACGCACCTCGTTGAAAGCCATGGTATCACATTAACATTTTTTATATATATATACATCTGCTATTGCTATTATGTAACAGCAAAAATTCCTACCTGCATACTGAAAACAATAAAAAAAACATTATTAATCTTACCTAATTACTTGTAATATGTTCTTAATTCTTTGATATTAACATACCGCCGTTACCGGTTCGAAACCCACCCATTGCACTACCGCCGTGAACCCACTCGTATCTAACACAAGCTTATAACTTAGCACGAGGGGTTAACAAGAATACTAGAATACTATACTATAATACTAGATGTGCGACCAACATTGCTAGTAAGCTTTTTTTATAAAAAAAATAACCAAACACACTAAAATCAATCCAAATCCCTATCTGACATATATTTTCATTTGTTACACAGGAAACTTGCGCGAAAAATTATGTGCAGGATTTAAACCGCTCCATCCGCCAACGTGAGGAACTGGAGAAACTGGAGAAGTTATCAAACTCCATTGAATCATACGAGATTGTAAGTTTTACTTTTTAAATAAGTGAATATTAGATTATTGTTTTTGTCATATCGCATGGTATTCTTAAATTATATCAGACCCTATTTTTTCTATTTATTTAATACTATAACTTGTAGTTTTTTAACGTGCTATTTATGTTTATGATTGTCATGATTACTTGCCTTGGCAATGGCTGCAACTACAGGCAAAGCAAGTGCGGTTTTCCGTCTATACAAAGCCTACTAAATTCCGTCCATGCCGCCCCAGGTGGCAGACGATAGGTACATGAGAATTTACTGTACTCCAAAACAAAAAGCTTACGCAACATTGTAATGTTGATTTGATCCTTATTTAATTTAAAGTAGGTAAGTCCGTAAAGCAATGAATAGGATTGGTTCTGAAGATTACATTAGATATGATGTTTAAAGATCTATTTCAAGGCCACTTCCATATACACACACAATACATAGGTATGTTAAATACATTTTCTGAAATAAATATAGACACGTTTTATTTCGTGTAGGTAAATTAACTTTTTTTAAATCACAAACTATACTACAAATTTTTCCAAACTTAATAGCTCTTTAGTTTTTGCATGCGCGTAAATTATTTAGCAAATAATTAGATTAAATTATTTCTTTATCATTGTGAAATATTCTGTTATACCCGATGTAAGAATTAACTATATAATGTCATTTATCATACCCCAAAAAGTGGTCGTTTCCAAAAGTCCTAGGCATCTAATCTTTTTTTAATGCGGTTTTATAATATGTTACCTAGCGAACTGTCTTATTATGTAGTCCAGTGATCGTAATCGCGAATGCTATGATTGAGGTCGTGGTCTAAAAGATTTGGCTCGAAAGCTCAGATTTATTAGAAAATAATAATTTTGAAAAAGTACCCAGAACTAGTACCTTGATCTGCGTAAGGTTCTGGCCCAAAAGAAATCCTATAGTTCCATCAGTTTGAGTAGATTTAGTTATTCAATATTTCTTCAAACCGGGTACGATAATGTTTAGCATTATTTTAATGTCACAGCGTTTTAATTTACGTTAGAATCCTTCACGTAATTATTCTCCATAGTGGTGTCGTAGACGTGAATTGTTTTGTACGTCATTTTCCTATCACATTGTGAATGCGTTCTATCCATTTATATAACTGAATTTATGAATCTATGAGCACATTAGTCATCGAACATACAACTGTTAAGTACATTATATTTTCTCGATGTTAATGAAGTACCTACCTACGATGTAAAACATATTATTTAATACTAATAGTATTTCTTTTATTTTCAGTAATCGAAGACGATGAGCATAATCCACGTAGATAATTAGAATCACTATAAAAAATATTGTAATATGTATTTAGATGTTTCTTAAATTTTAAAATAAAGTAGATATACCTATAATATTGTAAGCAACCTTTCCTTAACTTAAATTTTAGTTAGTTGAATCTCTCAAATTAGAAAAAGAAGAATATATTTATATAGGAAAAGTAAAGATTTAAGCATATTAATATGTCCTTATATGAATAGGTAAATGATGACATGTCAGACAGCTACTGTAATTGTAGTGATAGTTATCACAGCTCTGCTTTTCTTTTTCAGGATTTTAAAGATGAAGAATTGGATAAATTATTTCGTAGGTATTCACAACTGAATCTTAAGACTCCGATGGCTAACTGCTCCCCTCATCACAGCCGCACACTAATATACGAGGGGGACGTGCGCTACAAGGACCACTTGAAGGAGGCAAGAACAGCGAATAACAAAAATTTTAACAGTGATCCCGCAAACCATATTACTAATATATTACTTATTAACTACCTACTATATCAAAAATTTGTGTCCTTTTAAAAATAAAGATAAAGTATCAAAGATAATCTGGTTAAAGGATCACTGGAAAAATAAGTTCCCTTTAAAATTGCTTTGCGAACTATTTGATAAGAACTATTTTCGGATGCATCCAAAAATTAATTATTATTGTATTTACTTCAAATACATTACATTCTTTGATTATGAGAAGACTTTAGGGAATAATAAATTATGCATTATGCCAATCTTAAGCGAAATTTTTAGAATATTATGCGAATATCATATGAATAGGTATTTAATAAATTGAAGTGAATTTAAGTTTTGTAATTCACCTTTGTCGTGTAAACAGTTTGCTAGCGTCCCTCCAACGCGCTGCTTTGTTATCATATGTACCTATATATCGGCCTAAAACAACTACTGCGTAGAAATATGCAATGTTCTGCATTCATTATGCACATAGGTATATGCGACTGCACGCCACCGCCCACGCTGGCATGCTGTGTAAGCAAATACCTGTGTGATATCACTGCAAAATTAGGACAATTATCATCTAACATAGAAAGTTATTTGACAGATTGAAGTGCACGCCTTCCTGCTCACGGATATACTGTTAATTTGCAAGAAACTCTCTAAGGGAGGTCTTTATCCCTACAAACTTATCAGGTAAGTGTTATTAATTATATGTAAGTATATTAAATATTGGCGCTCCTTGGGGGAGGCCTGAGTTCAGCAGTGGACGGTATTAGGCTGATTTGATTGATTGATTGATATTAAATAAATTTGTGTGTGCTGTTACTTTTATGCAAATAAACCTTAAGTTTTTTCCATACAGGCCAAAGTATTTCATCGATAAGCTCATTGTATACCCGAAAGGTAGTTTGCGAAATCCGAAGGAAATTAACGCAATAGCTTTCATTTCATTGGATGACGTTGGAACTTCTCATTTTGCCTTCATTCTGTCTGAATCAACCAAGGACCCTAACGCGCAGGGTACAATGAAGGTAGGATCCAGTTTAAATACCTATAATACGCTGCAGCACACTAATCGCTGCTGATCTTGTCTACCTAATCTTACACTCGTTGGTTGCATAATCATAAGATCCCACTTTTTAGACGTGGGAGCATAAACTTCGAGAAGCCAGATATACATATGATCTTGCGGTGTGGTTCACCAGGAACCCAATGCGTGACCTGAGTGAAATGGATGTCGATTCTTCATCTGACTGTGGTGGGAGCGCTCAGAGCACCTCTAGACAGGTAGTTTAACTAGAGTGATATCATACTGAGAGAAAATATTAACATAACATCTTGATAGACTTTCCAAATACTGTGTACTTAACTAACAAAATTCAACAAATTGTTCATCTTTAACATTTACTAAAAATAAAAACATATTATCTCAAATATATAAATTAAATTACATTATATTGCATAAAGTATCATCAATTAGAGAGCTTGGGGTAATACTAGATGCAAAGCTTCATCAGGATCAACATATTGACAAGATTATTTATAATGTGTTTCACATGTATGGGTTTGTAATGAGATCCATGACCGAATTCAAACGCCCTCATACTTACATTCATCTATACAAATCTCTAGTAAGATCAGAGTTAGAAGACACTGTAATGATATGGAAACCAAAAAATACACAGACCACCTCGAAACGGTACAGTATAAATTCCTTAAAGCTACCCTCTACCGTTGTTACCGAAAAATAGCCTCATATGGCAAGTTGCTGCAGCAGTACAAACTTGATACCTTAAGCACAAGGCGCTCCAATAACAAATACGATTGCTCGGATTTGACAAACCAATTGTTCTATGTGGTACCTAGAACTGTAGTAAGACGGGAAGTGCACACCCGCCCGTTATTTGCCGTCTCTTCCTGTCGCTCTAATGCGGGGGTCCGCACCTTTGCGTCGTTTAACAAAAAATTAGTTATAATACTTTATTTTCTGATTTAGATATGTTTTCCTTGTCAACTAATAAATATAGAAGTGCTCTATCTATAGTTGTTAAAGATTTAGATTTAATCTCCTAGTTTTAACATACTTATTTGGATATTCAGAATTTCAGATATGGAAATATATTATAGAAAACTAAAGTATTCCGTACTGAATTCATGCATGCTTGTCGTCCGTCCATTTCATCAACTGTTTTATTTATATAAACTGTGGATAACGTAGTTAGTTACACATTCATATAATTGTATATAATTCTTTGTTAACCATATTATAATGTGTAATTGTTGGTTTTCCCTAATAGATAAAAAAAAATACCATAAAACCCGTATTTCCTGAAGGGGTAGGCAGAGGCGTACTAATGTACACCCACAGTTGGGCCGTATGTTTAGGTCCCATGTAATAGGGGGCGAGCCTATTGCCACTAACCGGGCACAAATCCAGACTCCGAACTGCTGCTGAGAACTTCATAGAAAAACCCAATAACACTCGACCTGGGGATCGAACCCGGGACCTCTAGCGTACCAGTCGTGCTCGGGACCACTAGACTAATGAGGCAGTCAAAATATTAAATGCAAATGTAGTACTAGCATAATTATTTTACTACTTAGGATAATTTATTTTAACTAATACTTAGATAAAGAATATCGAGGAAAGGCAAGAAAAGTGATGATGTACATTAGTTTATACAGAAAGTGTTACTCAGGGCATCAAACAAAACTCGGATGATATGAACATTGAACGCGAAGCTCGAGAGCGGGTTGCTGCCATGCTTCACCGCAGCATGGGTGCATCCACCGACTGCGAGTTCTCTCAGGGCTCCATGAACACCGACTCGTTTGATTGTGAGTTACCTTTTATATTAATGTTCAGCAATTTATTTACGTACATTTATATTTTCCTAATTGTATTCATTTAAGGAAAATATATAGGTACCTAACTTACTACACTACTCAACAAAGTCTAAGGGACAATTACATTATAGTGTTTATTTTAAATTCTAAATTATTTTGTTTTATATGACATCAATAGAAGCCTAATTTAATGCGCATTTTAAAACAGAACTGATATATTACTGAAGTTTATTGTTATGTCTACAAATTGTTATAGACCACAGATAATATAATACTAGTTATAAACCAAAGATAATTACATATGTAAGATCCAACTCACGAACCACCGCAGTTAAAATACAACAGTGACTATCTTTCCAATTAGAGAAGGTAGATATGCAACATGTATGTATCTACTTACTCATAAAAAGTAAGATCTGATACTTGATAGCGTAGGGAGCTCAGACAAAATAACTTCTGTACAATTTCAGACATGCAAAATAACTTCGCATGTCTGAAATTGTACAGAAGTAGTCGCAGTGGCAAATTTTACGAGGGTAATTTTCGTTCGATAGTTATAATGATATAGTTGTAAATTTTTTGCATTTGTGATTATTCTGCATATTAATTTTAATATTTTTTCACAAAATACCGCGGCCCTTTAGAACGTTTATCTTCAGACACGCACAGTTATTTAGTCTGAACTATCCTAGATTGCTGATTGGTCGTGCCTTAAAATGGGCTTAAAACATAATTTAGGTAGACAATATCTCGGTATCGTAGCCAAGATAAGCTTTTGCTGTCTACTTCATCATGTATAGGTATAGTCTTCGTCACTTCCGTGGCACTGCCTTAGTGCACACAGTACTTTATTTTTGTTTTATTTATAAGTTTTATTTTTATGTTATTATATGCAGTGTCCGGGGCTGAATAAACACTTTTCTTTCTCTCTTTCTTTGTGAATTTGACGATACGGTCCACTTATAATAATCAAACATGTTCAATCAAATCACTTGTTTTTTTTAATACTTAAATTATTTTAAACAAAAAAATATATCTATGATGAAGGTGAACCATCCACTAGCGGAGGACGTCCGCCTGTCCTGCAGAGCCTGCGACATCCCATGAAGCGCAACTCCACTGGAGGAAGCTCCAGGAATTCCCGCCTATCGAGCTTCCAACAATCAACGAGGTAGGTTAGAATTTGGATGTTGCTACATTTTAAGAGCATAAATATTTACCTTGGCTGGTACTGTAGTGGCCGAAGTTATGGATAGTTTAGATCGTATTTTAAAAGCAAAACGCACCAAAAGTAATTATTAACTTGTATTCATGGTCAAAATCGAGAGCTGTTTCTCGAAACTGTTTTTATGAAAATATTTTCTTCGACAGTCAATAGTAATACGTCATTTTATATATTTTTTTGGTTTCTTTTTATGGAATAGTCTTTGGTAACAGTGTAAATACAATTAGGAAATGTGTATGTCATTGCCTGCAAGTATGTATGTTTCACGCGTTAAGGCGTTGAACATCATCTTGGTTCTTTTTATTTCAGATTTTAGGTATACGTTAATACTTAATCCTGAATTTCTGCAAGGTAGGAACTGATGGAAAACCTGCTAGATCTATCCATTGATTGTCTGTATTTTTTTATGACGCCGCACTGAGCCAACCTGTTGAGAATATTTTTAAAAAATGTTCCACGAATAGTATTTCCTCTTTTACTGTGGGTACCTTTACAAACACAATCTCGCTTATACAAACACCCAGACCTGAAACAACTATTAGAGGCCGCACCGCAACATGATGATAGCGATCGTTTTGCGATTGAGAGAAAGGGATGACGTTGTACGCATTATGCATACCTTTCTCACAATCTAGACATGATGGGGTTAACACGTTGTAACACGGTCTCTGTAGGTCCTACTAACATTTGTTCCGTGCGGGAACCAAACCCAAGACCCTCAGCGCAGCAGCCGATTGCTCGAGCACTGCGCCGATCGAGCCATCAGTTCATTTAGTAGTAACGGTGAGTTTATATCTAATTGGCAATTGCAGCGCGGCATCCCACGACGAGCCGCAGCCGGGGCCCAGCCGATATAATTACAGAGCGGGCACTTCCGTCGAGCACGTCATACCGCCGCTCAACCCCGATGATGGTAAGTCATTTTCAGAAAACTCATTTCCACTTAATTAACCCTTGAAGTAACAAATACGAACACAATGCAAAATAGTTACGTTCCTCTTACCCGTACGCATTTTGTTGAATTAATACATTATTATACAAAGATTCCATGTAATCTTTACTAATGTATTGTTATTTGACGTCAATAAAGAATTTATTTATTTATTTATTTATAAACATAACATAACATACCATCACGGCTGTATTCCCCGAAAGGATAGGCAGAGGCGTACTAATGTGCACCCACAGTTCGCCGGTATGTTTAGGTCCCATGTAATAGGGGGCGAGCCTATTGCCATGAACCGGGCACAAATCTAGACTCCGAGCTGCTACTGAGAATGTCATAGAAAGACCCAATAACACTTTGCTCAACCTGGGGATCGAACCCAGGACCTCTAGCGTAGCAGTCGCGCTTGAGACTACTAGACTAATGAGGCAGCCATATTTATTTATATACATGAACATTTTTAATGGATTGGTGAATTCCAGGTCAAGCGTTTCAAGAATTTTACTGTTGTTTTGGTCACAACCTACGCTTTTTCTACTTGTGAAATCACCCACACTTATTAGGAACTTTTTTAATCTTAAATGTGGTTCTGGATGACCGAGACTGCCTTCAAGCCTCTCCCCTCTTCCTATTTAAATAACCGCATTTTATTAACATAATAACAAATACTGCATTAATGTAGTTACTAAATATAATTTCTCTATATTATATTCGCATATTCAACTTAGTTTTAGAATAAGCATTTACGAGTATAATACTTATATTAATGAATTCCACATTCATAATTTTCGTAGCGGGATTTTTGCCAACTAGGTATTTGTTTCACAAAAGAAACCTACATTGTCCGGCGAAACACAATAGCCGTCTAGATATGGGGTAAAGGTCAGTCGAACAATGTCGATTGATACGAATTTCCCAACCCTTTCGACCATCCCTTCAGCTACAAAAGTTACTCTATGATAAAAACTTGATAGACGCACACATGCACACTAAATGCGGAATTTTGGAACCGCACAACTAAAATAGTTAATTTTGCAAGCAGCTGCACATAATCACGTTGTATGCTATGTAGGTATATAATTTATATCACTCGTATTACCCATATGGTTTATAAACTAGTACATACCTAGGTATATGTTCTACTTATATTTATAAATTCATCAATTCAGGTACGAGATTTTTCACAAAACGACTTGTAATCTTTTTAATCGATACATTACTTTAATAACATCCTACCAACACACCTGTTGTTCCCGAAGGGGCAGGTAGGTCGGTCCTGAACCGGGCACAAATCCAAACTCCGAGCAGATACTGAGAATTATTATTTAAACTTTTGATAAAATAAACATATTCTATTATTATTTCTAAGTTGACATTAATTTTCCCAGAGGTGACATCAATAACCGTGAACGTGGTCAGCGAGAGCGAGTCAGAAACAGTGGTGCACACGCAGCAGCCGCCTCCGGTGAGTTCTTACATCACTAAATACACGGAATCTGAATAATAAAATATTATGCTTTAATGAACATCATTCGAATATATGTATGAGAAGTGATTTTTTTTGTCTTTCATCGATGTTGAATGATTTTTTGCATAGGTACGACTCAATCTCATTCAGCAAGAATAAAATGAAATCCTGTTCGTTTGTAAGCGTATCCCTTGAGAACTGCTAGAACGTTCAAAATGTTCGTAATAATCCGAATCTGGATTTTATAGTAAGAATTTTCCCAGAAAATTTTCAAAATCGTAAAAGTCCTTTTTTATACGGTATTTTTGTATGATTTATATTTATTCATGATAGACTTGCTTTTACGACGTTTTATATATTCTACAGGGTGAAGTTCAAGATAGAGGCACCCATTGAACTTAATAATTTACTAATGTTTTTTTAGATTTACCTACTAAATTTCACATAAATTGTTTTGTCCGTGAAAAGTGTTTTAAGATTTAATAATATTTAAATATTGATTTTTCATTTTCTAAAAATTTCAAAACAACTGACGGAGAATAATTCATCTAGCTGAGACTCTTTTCTGGGAAAATTCATTTTCTCGGAGTTTTCACGTACAAACTCAACTCGTCCACAAAATATATGTAATTCCACTGAAGAAAAGTGTGTCACTTAATCGGTTCCGAAACGTCCCTGCCCCACGTCAGTATTTTAATAGATCGCCATGTATTGACGATTTTTTGATAATACGCTGTCCCAACACATCTGTGAAAAAAAATCGTTTGCATGTTAGGTACTTAACAATACGTGTTCCCACCGTTGTTACTGTAACGCTAATTTTGTCTTTAAAATAATAAGCTTTTTAGAAAAAATAATGGCCCTCGTAGCACAAAATTAGTGATTTTAACTATAATTCTATATTACGGTTTTTATTGGTTTTATTTATGTTAACATAATATCATGCCTGTATTACCTGAAGGGTTAGGCAGAGGTGTACTAATGTGTACGTTTTGCCAGTATGTTTAGGTCCCATGTAAGAAGGGGCGAGCCTATTGCTATTAACTGAGCACAAATCCAAAATTCGAACTGCTACCGAGAATCTCATAGAAAGAGCTCATATTATGTATACCTAGAAATCGAATTCAGGTCCACCTTTAGTGTAGTCGCGCTCAGGATCACTAGATTTCATGATACTTAGGTATTAAATAAAAGGAAAATTTGACTTTTTTAGTTTACCTACGTTACCATTATGTACCTAATCGTCTATAATGGATCCATCTGAATGAAACATTAATTATTAGCAATAATTCATAATTAAGATTGCTAATAGATAGATGAGGGTCGATTTTAGACAGGATCTTGTACTTAATAGAGGTTAGAACTAAGAGAAAAATATGGTTGACGGATTATTGTGTACCTCGTCGTAATAGGTAACCTTCCCGTCAATTTTGATTTACCCCGTTTTACCACGAAAACTGTAGTCGATCTTAATTAGCACTTTCATTAGCAGAATTCCAATAATTGCTTCTTGAATAAAAAATAGAAGGTGCACTTTGCCAGCACTAAAAACTGGTACCTAAGAACTACGTCGTTTTTCTTTTAATAAACCTATGTAACAAATCTCATATGTACCTACTTCAAACATTAGACGTATTTAGTTGAATCATTGGTTTTACTAAAGTCTCCAGTATCCTAATCCCTCATAATGAGGAGGATTGGAAAACCTTTCCTAGCAGTGAATATACAGGTACATCCCTCTTATTGAGGAAGAGAGGAGATCCTTTCCTAGCAGTATAGTGAATATATAGGTACATAAATATAATACTATCACGCCTGTATTCCCCGAAGGGTTAGGCAGAGGCTACTAATGTAGACCCACAGTTCGCCGGTATGTTTAGGTCCCATGTAATAAGGGCGAGCCTATTGCCATTAAACGAGCACAAATCCAGACACCGAGCTGCTACTGAAAATTTCATTGAAAAATCCAATAACACTTTGCTCGACCTGGGGATCGAACCCAGGACCTATAGCGTCGCAGTCGCGCTTGGGACCACTAGACCAATGAGGCAATAAATATAATAATTTCGATTAATTACATTGCCATACCGAATATCCACGTCGCTTTTTCTAGATAGTACCTACCTATTTCAGTTACCTACCTTATTTAGTTCGTTATCGCGGCTAAGCATGGGTGCTGGTTTCGATTCGGTTCGCGCAGTGTTGGGTTTACCTATGAAATTATCTGTATCAGCTTGGAATTTGGATTATTGCCCGTTAGGTATTAATAGGCTCGCCTCCTATTACATGGGTACTAGTCCTAGTGTACTATGTTATATTCGCCATCTCAACATATTTCATCACGATATCGAGGCATATAAAGTACAATGCAAATAATGCAATTTTTCAACTTTCTTACATAATCAAACACGTACATAAGTATCTAAATCTTATTTAAGATCGATAATCGCAAGCACACATTTTCGGTTTACAAAATTTCTATAACTTTACTCAATTACTAGTACCTATTATATTATCTGTGCTCGTACCGTACGTGGAACATGCAGCTGGGCTAGCAACACCGTTATGAGGCACAAGTTAGTTATTAATTGTTATTACACGAGTAGGTAAAGCATGAAGTACTCCACAACTTAGTCCAGTATTATTAGTATGTAAAAGTGTCACAGGTAGGTATACTGTTCGTAAAGTGTCTCGGAATTACTTGAACACATACATTTATGAATTAACAAAGTATCGTTTACCTTGGTACTATTATTAACTTCTTGGAATAAAGTAAACTGACTTCTAGCATTGTATGGTATATTTTTAGAACTTCAGGAAGTATATTCTATTTTCTTTTATTTATTTATTAATAGCAAACTTTACAGCTTTTAAATCCGAGAATAATAATCTTACTAATAAAATCTTATATAGCCCATTACAAAGTTTGACACATTAAAATTTATACATAAGGCAAGATAAGGCATTTGTTGGTGTGACTGTGAAGTGTAAGTGGAGTGTATGTGTAATGTGTGTATGATATTAAGTGCACTATTCTGCTAATTGGTTAGTATTTATAGGTAGGGCGAATTCCTTCGATACCAAAGCACTGAATTTATTACGGCTGAGGAAAAAATATCCAGTTGTTTAAATTTTGTCTCATACGTGCGCACAATTCGTTGCAAGACAGAATGTCTGGAGTAATTAGATTAAATAATAAGTGCGCGCTGTGCCAGCATCCAAGCAGCGCATGTGTCTAGTGCGAGTACTACACGCGCATACTCCAATTCGCGCTGACAGATCAGAACAGTCCAACACTGTGTTGACTATGTCAAACAAGAGTCTCATGTCAGTAATTAACCGTCTATCCTTGAGGGAGAGCAAGTGGAAGAAACGGAGTCTGGTCGCGTAGTCTCCTTGCCTTCTTAGGCGATAGTTTAAGCGGCGTGTAAAACAGCGTTGCACAGATTCTAGTTGGGCGATATGCTTTACATAGGACGGAGACCAGATTGGTGAGGCATACTCCATAATACTGCGAACGAAAAACTATAAAGAAAACATTGAATTCGATTCAGGATCGGCGAAGATATACAAAAAACATACAGCAGTCGAATAAAGAACCTTCTCCTTTGTTGTTTGTCAGATAAAAAAGGAAGGATACTGAATATTTTTTATTAATTCTAGCCTAATAAAATATATCTAAATAATAAAGGCTTTAGTTCTGGGCTCCTTACAAGTAGGTAATAAGCTTAACATAAATACGCAGCTATGATGAACGAAAGTAACTTTTCACGACTAAGCCGCAGCTTGCAAAAAGAACTTTTTTGTTTTTTATTAAGGTAAATTTTGCAAATGATATTAAAATAATTAGCCCCATATTTAATTCCTAAACAGCTTCGGTTGATACTAAGTGGGATATCTCTATTAAGGACGTACATATGGAGATGCCCTCTGAGGGAATGGTCGCCAGACCGTCAGACCCCAAGAGGTCCTACCACCGAGCAAAAGTGTTCTAGTGTTGTTTCTACCTTAGTGTCGACAAATTGTCAATAATATGTAGGATTTATTCTGTGGCAGAATTCCTTCCATTACATAGCTGATATACTGAGACGGGATTTTAAGAATTATCCACTTGATTGGGAACTAGTACCTAGTCGAAGAACTAGTAGTAGGATCTTACTTGATAGGTAATAACCTATATTATATTATTATGTGCTAAAAAGTATTGAATATAAATAATTATTTATTATTGAATGTTGCGTCCTCTGCTCTGTAAAGGTGTAAATTTGCCGTCTTTCAAACAAATCATAAAAACTAATAGTATCAATACCACATAGCCGATACCATCACACTGCCAAATGTTCCGCCCCTAACGTTAATGTGTTCGGGCTTAAAGGGTAATGTAGCCATAACATGCGAGTAATACCACTGTCCTTGCTGAGGTCTAAAGACTGCAGCTGCCACCCTACATTAGGCAACCTTTATTCTTGTCATTTTATAATCATACAATAAATAAACTTGTATTTTCTTGGTTTTAAACAATATCATCAAACGAATTAACATTTTCTTATTCTAAAAATCATTAATTCGGCTTCAGTATCCTTCAATAAGTCTTCTCCACCTATTTTTTTCCTATTATTTTGCAATTACTGTCATGACTTTTCTACAAACTTTTAATATATATAAGAAGATAAGCACCTAGTTGAAATTAATAATACAAATAGCATATAGAAGAGTACTGTCTGCTGCAAAGTCAACGTAGTATTGTGCTAGACAGTTTCCAAATACCCTTCAGGGCTGGCTTACTACGTAGACGCGGCTAGGCTAAATTTCTGAGAGTTTAAGCTCTTATTATTGGAATCAAGTACGTCCTTAAAATAAATAAGTCCTTCAAGTAACGAAGCAAACAAAATTTCACTTCAAACAAAAATTATTTGAATCGGCGTTAGCCTAATGGCTACGGCGTCGGACTTGCAATCCTTGTGGTTGCCGGTTCGAACTCCACCCATTGCACTATTGACGTGAACCCACTCGTAACACAAGCATTAAGCTTAGCACGAGGGATTAACAAGAATACTAGTTATGTGCGACCCACAATGCTAGCAAGCTTTTTTAAAAAAAAACAACCACCATTTTTAGAACTATTCTAGGAAAACACAGAACCCACTATTTCCTAGATAATCAATCACTCATATCAACATTAATCACAGTAACATTCGTTACAACTATACATGTAACATTTCAAAAAATCGTACAAAATTATTGTTGACCCAACCTGTTATAAATCGCACTGTAATGAAATCCTACGACAAATTGTGGGGCGATGTATTGATACATTTAAAACTAAACACGTGAGTTACACAAAAGACTACGTCGTTGGTCTCGAGGTTGTAAGAGCGACTGTTAGGTACCTACGCCTGAGTTCGATTCAGGTCAAGCAGAGGTAATTTAGCTTTTCTCAGAAATTCTCAGTAGCAGCTCGGGTTATGGATTTGTGGCCCCCTCTTATATGTGACCTTAACATACCCGCGAAGTGTGGTTGTTGTAGGTACAACAGTACACCTCTGCCTAACCCTTCGTGGATTACAGACGTGATGGTATATTTATGTTATGTTACACAAAAAACTAGTCATGGTAAAAGGGTTGCCCTGTCGTCCCGGCTTCGGCGAAGGATCAAGAACCTGCTCGCTTATAAACTCTTTATTCATCATATAATTATATGAAGCGAGGTTCTATTTAGTACTGCATTTGTAGAAGCAGTGATAGTCTTAAGATTGGACTGCCAAGTCGTATTAATCCAGGGCACGCACGTCTGACTTTTCACAATTATTGTGCGTATAAATTAATTTATCACTCGCTTAAACGGTGAACCTGCATCCCTGTATGCATACCAACCCGTATTTGACTAGCATGGTGGACTAACCGCGTAAGAAGACCCGTGTCTGAGACAGTGAATGAGTTGGTGATGATAATGCCTTTACATTATAATGCCACGTGTTACGTGTTTAGCCGCTGGTGGTCCTGCAACACTCTACGCCGCACAAGACGCCGCTGCCGTCGCGCAGCTCGAGCTCAGGCCGCAACACGTTGTGCGTGCAGCCGCAGAATGTGGTGATGGCGCTCGTGCACAGCCTGCCCGACCTCACCTTCGATCCGTCACCGACGCGTCCACAGCAAAGGTAACCTTCGACATTTATCATCATAATTTTTTGCTGGCACTCTCTCAGTGACCCTAACTTTAATGATAACCTTCGAGAGTCAACATCAGCAAGCTTAGCGTCTAATGCTGTCATGCAAATAGTAATTCTATAATAATGGATCTTTGACTTATGTAGCCACATCGATATTAGCCCGTAAAACTGCTGGTGCCAATTATTTAAAATTATAATAATTATTTCATTTTGTTATGTCCTATTACACAGCCCCAGTCCACAGTCAGCTTCGGAGAGGTTGTACCAATCGCACCAAGAGTTGCTGCAAAGGAATCGGCTTTCAGCCCAGCAGCACCAGCATCAGCGTTACTTGAGCCCTGATCACCGCGGCACCAGCTACCCGCCGCCAAGTCCAACCAGGTACCGTACAGATACACTACAATTGAACAAATACCTACTCAACATTTATTCTATATTTTCATTTGTGGTTTATTCGATATCTTCTCTTATGGTTATAGGTAATAATCTTGTTATAATGAAATCGCTCCCTTTCAACATAAAAAGCCTTGTATCCTGAATAGAGCACAAAAGCTTCTTTTATAGTTCAAAGGGATAAACTATAAAAGTATCTTCTGTCCAAATCAAGATGCAAGACCAATATAGCTTTGTGTCTTGAAAATTTAAATAGACTACGAAAGTAGGTATACTCGTATGTAATCAATCTATCAACTATGAATGTACCTTATGTTAGTTACACCACAGAGTATTAGTAACACTACAGGTAAGTTAGTGTCTTGAGAAGAGACACTAACTTACACATTATAAAAAAAACATTTCATCACATATTAAAAAAGAATGATGTGCATTATTGCGGCTATTATATGGAAACCTAAGAAAACATGGAATATTATATGAGTATATTATATATCCAAAACTTTTTAAAACAATGTTTTCTCATACTGGTCACTAAAGGCCTATGTAATACGAGTAATGTATAATTTCCCTACTTAGATGTGCTATAGTAAACAGTGCAGTGACTTAATTACAGGAAAATTTTTGAAGATTTATTTTTTGTCTAAACTTTAACTTGTCAAAGTTTTACTAAGGGTACGAAGATGTGATCAAAACCTGAAGCCATACATATTGTACAACATATAATGTGTTGTAGAGCTTCATTGAAGCGTGGACTGGCGTTCTCGTACTCTTTCAAGAACCCACCTTTATCAAAAATGGGCCACGTGAATAGCCAGTCCCAGCATCCTGAAGCAGGGCCGTCTACAAGTCAAGGATCTAAGGTGATTTAAAGAAACCGCACTTTTAGCCAAGCTTACCTTCTTGCGTTATAATATTGTTATAAGTGCATTTTATTATAAGTGTATATAGTGTTAATATCACTACATTTGTAAAGAATATTTGAATTTAAATATGCTGCCAATTGACGCTATTTATTGGAACAGGGAGAGAAAGGTCCATCACCCGGCACAAGCGCCGAAAAACCGGACAAGAAGTCCAAAAACGTAAGCAGCAGGTAAGGGAGATCATTTTTATGAGGTTAACTTATGCATTGTTTAATTTTTTTGTTAATTTTTATTATTTTATTGCTATGATTTTATTTTTAATAAATACAAATTGTTGATACCTAGTTAAAGATATAATAATAATAATGATAAAAAAGTCTTTCCATTTCACACCCGTTGTCCTGACACGCTTATTTTCGGATTCACCTACTTACTTGCGCATAAATACTTTCGCAAATGTGTGAATCTCCATGTTTACTCGCTCGTTATATCGCAACTTAGCGTACTTTGTGTCAGTTCATTCTTCAGCTCAAGCGGCTGGCATTCCAAAACGGAAGGATGACACATAAAAGTCTGGCGTGTGATGACGTTTACGAGGCAAGGCTGTTTCTTATAATAATAACGTAGGATATGTAGGTGTGGCTGCAGAGATAATGCCTTTACACTACGTAGAGAAAGCTTGCGCCTTCACAAAGCTTTGTAAATGCCATATTAGGGCTCAATAGACTCTATAACGTTATGTAGGCTCTGTAACGTATAGGTACCTAGTATTTATACAAACTAGGTACCTATATCAGAAATACAGAGATATTTAAAAGGATTAAGTACAGAGCGGATATCGGGAACATTTTCATACAAAACTTTGATCCCAATTCCCTTTGATTTCTTTCTTTGTTAGGCTGACGTATGACATTAGGGACGGATTTGTTATAAACTGGAAGCAAGTGGTAGGATTACGATATTGTCTGTGTAGCATAAACATCACATATTACTTAAAAGGTAAAAGTAAAATATATAGGTAGGTAATATTATTATAGAGTGTATTTTTATACATCTTCATTTGCAACTTAATTTAGTAACAAAGCGAGCACATAAGTTTTTAACTAAGGCGGATATCAAAATCTGTTTATCCAAAAATCTAATGAAACCATTTCATTTACTTTAGGTACTGCTTTTTATTAAATACTAGCGGCCTGGTACGTGCTTCGCTACGTATAAAATGAAATAATAAAAAAAATTAATTGGAACATCAAATTCATCATTTGTTACAAAAAATGTAATAAATGAAGAACCGCTCGACCGATTTTGTACAAACTTCACATAAACCATCTACTAAATATACCGAACAAAGCCTAAACATTTGGTTTGGATAGGTGAGCCCGTTCTTGAGTTATAAAATTACAACGAAAAGTGGCATTGATTTTTATATATATTGATGATTAGGACATTAAATAATTTGATGACGCGTAGCTTTCCTATTCATGTCGTCAGGATTAGGACACGCGCATTATATTAATACTTTAGTTATCGTATATAAATATGCGTTGCCTCATTAGTCTAGTGGTCCCAAACGCGACTGATACGCTAGAGGTCCTGGGATCGATCCCCAGGTCGAGCAATGTGTTATTGGGTTTTTCTATGAAATTTTTAGTTAATAGCAGCTCGGGGGCTGGATTTGTGCCCGGTTAATGGCAATAGGCTCACCCCCTCTTATATGGGACCTAAACATACCGGCGAACTGTGGGTGTATATTAGTACGCCTCTGCCAAACCCTTCGGGGAGTTTAGGCGTGATGATATGTTAAAAATATAGCGTTATTTGCATGATAAATCAATATTTTATCAGTATTCGCGATAGTCTTACCTACAGTAGATTATTTTATTACATAATTAATTAATTGTGCGTGGACTTTGCGTGACTTAAATATTGACTATTGCTTAATTGTAAATTCCAAAGATTACAACGAATGTGTTCAACCTTGGTAGGATTTGTAATAGGTAGATACCTACTTAAGTACGCTGTTGTGGTTGTTTTTGTTAATACCCATACTTAATAAATAACTCTAATGATGATGATAACTTATGTTAACACAGCAGGGCATACTATATTTATATTTTAACAGAAGATTGTATCAAGAATTTGTTCCTACGATTTATGTATAAGTGTTTAGGTATAAATATTCAAAAATTTTATATAATTGTAAGTATTCGACGGTATTATGCGCTTTTTTTATTAGAACTTTTTTATTTATTAATTCATTAGATTATCACTGTAAGTACCTACCCACTAGAGTAAGTACTGCAACCAAGCTAAATAAATAAATAACTTTATGAGTTTCACTTTTTGTTTGGATAATAATGTTCTATTATGTTCACTTATATGTATTATTCTTATTATACTCCCAAGGTATAGGCATATATGTTAAAAATAACCCTCCGATCCGAAAGGGGCATATAGGTATCCCAATCACATCATCAACTAAAATAAGAAACATTAAATATTCCTGAAAGTAAACATAATATTATTGAAGCTTAAAATTCAAGATCGTCGTCCCTAAATTGCCAAAATGACCCCAAAATCCAGCAAATTTTTTAAATGTTTTAACACTATCATATGCCTTATTATGTTTGGCACCCAGGGACGATGACGCTGTTACCGTAAATATTGTCATTTCAGTTGCCTTGTTTTTTTATCGGGTTTTTTTTATAAATCGTAAATGTTAATATAAATAGAACCAGATCTCGATACCTAACAATACCTTCACGGATCTAACAGGGTTTTTTTTAACACATTGTATAACGTAAATATTAGCAGGAATATCAATAGCGTAGAAGAGTTAGAATGAATAAAATGCTATACTATAGATGTAGAACCTAAACATAGAAACATAAACATTTTATTCGCATGATACCTAGGTAATTAGCAAAATTTTATTAGAATTTTATCCCTGATTTTTAAAAGTAAGTACCTAATCGAAAACTTTATCAATCAGCTCTAACATCCCATTTCCAATTAGTTGGAAGTAGTGATTGGTTAAACCAATTATACATATGTAATTTATGTTAAAATTAATTATTAGTATGATTAGATAGGTAAAAGTACTCCTGCATTAGAAATTTGAATAACCTTTCAAAGCCGTGTGGCGTGGTGTATAATTCTGGTCTTGTGTAGCAGATGGCGAACTAAATACGTGGCAAGGTGTTTTGAATTTGTAATGTGCGGAGTGTTTTGAATCTAGTGTAACCCAAGGAAATGCAAAACGAGTGATGTTACCGCGTTTTTTTCCTGGGTTGGCTTTTGCAACGCCTTCGGGCCGCTTTCGCAAAGCCCGCCTCGCTGTGTTTTTTGGAAACGCCTTCATTGCTTAATGCTGCACTCAGTGCGTTCATACTACCCCTTCTTGAGGGTAGTTAATGTTAAGAGTAACGATAAAATTGTTATCTTTTTCCTAGACCTAACCTGTAAAATAGTCGAGTTTAGTGCAAAGGCCATCGGATAGACAGCCAAAGTCAAATTTTACTTGATTAATTCGCAATTTGCAGGTCTATATAAAACATTGCGAGTGCCAAGTAGGTACCTAATAGCGCCATAAACTAATCCATATTTAGAATTTTGAAAGTAAAACTTTGTGAAAATAGTTACATAGGTAATTATTGTAAGTATGTTTGACATTAATGGTCATGTTAACGCTTTGTTAACATTCTAAATATATAGATGCCAATATCCGAGTCATTTTCATTACTGTATGGGCACCGAAAATTGTAGCCACTATGTAAATACACACATCAAAAGGGTCTAGGGATCAAATAGGTACATTTTTATCTATAAAAAATTATCCAATTAATATTTACCAAATCTAGTCTTCCAGACTGGCTTCTTACATTAAAATTACTATGGTTAAGTTAACAATAACTTATCCCATATTTTGTTAACATTAAGAAATTTTGAATTTGTGGGAAATTAATTAGAAATTAAAGTTAATGTCGTTAATTAAATGGAAAAAAAGGCAAAAATAAGGAGTTTAATTTTTTATTGTAAAGATATAATATTAATAATCTGCACAGCGATTTGGCATGCTTAAAATCAGTTTCTGCATCGAGAAAAAACAGAGAATTATATACAATTATATATGAATGTGTAACTAACTACGTTATCCACAGTTTATTTATATAAAACAGTTGATGAAAATGGACGACAAGCATGTATCTTTTCATATCTGAATAACTATGTTAAAACTAAGAGATTTAGACAGGGCACTTCTACATTTATTAGTTGACAAGGAAAAAAAACAATCAGAAAATTAAGTACCTATTAGATATAACTTTTTGTCAAACGACGCAAAGGTGCGCGGGCCACCCCATTAAAAATGAAAAACCATTTCCACGGCAGGAAGAGACGGCAAACAAGGGGCGGGTGCGCATCTCACGTCTTAGGTACTACAGTTCTAGGTACCACATAGAACAATTGGTTTGTCAAATCCGAGCAATCGTATACGTTATTGCACAGGTCAAAGAGGAACATGCTCAAATTCAATTCAAAATGTTTTATTTCAAATATACCACTTTAATAGGTATTTATGAAAAGTCCAAACTAGTTGCACGGTTCCAAAAAGTGTAACTTTGTTTTAAATAGTTGCTAAGAATTATGCAGCTTGATGTGTAAGATTTATTCAATATATATACAGAAAAAGGATGGCCTCAGCAGGTAAGACCTGACCATGTCTCTGTTCTCTACTATGGAGCGCCGAGTGCTTAAGTTATTAAGTTTGTACTGTTGCAGCAACTTGCCATAAGAGGCTGGCTTTCTACAACATCGGTAGTGGGTAAATTTAACTTTTAAGAAATTTATACGGTACCGTTTCGAAGTGGTCTATGTATTTTTTATAAAGGGGATTCCATATCATTACAGAACATTTAGACATACACAATTACCTCACATCATACACTAATTTTAGAACCTGCTTTTTTTTCTTCTAAGTTAATACGATAAAAAAGTGCCGATGGGACAACGTTGTCGCAGCGGAAACAGTTCTTAATGAAAAACTTCCCAATGGATGGTTAAACAAATTTTACTGACTACTGACTGACTAAAAAATTTGAATAAAAATTTTGATTTTGTTAGATTATAAAATAATGTGCATAATAATGTATCTATATGTATTTTTCCTTTTGTTTAACAAACAAAAAATTACGGCGATACAGTATCTACGTTTAAGGTTCGCGTGACGTCACGGTTTCGTACAATTTTTATGAAATAGTGACGTTACAACCTCCCACTCCGGAAGTTTGATGCTCTATACGTTTGTCAATTCTTATTATTTAGATAAAGCAAAAAATACGTGTCCGATATTTTTGGATAACTGACGGACCGAATATTAATTATTATTATAAAATTTTATATTATTATTTAATCCAGTCATCATCCCACTTGACTTTGTAAGTAAAAAAAACTGTTATACTCAAATTATGAAATTCGAACTTTTGCCGCTGGGGCAACGGACACGTTCGTATCGTGCTCGTTTCCGTACCTGATACATTTAGGTATAACACGGTCATAGTATGAGACGGTGTAGTGGAGAGACACCTTTAAGCTTCAATCTTTCTGTATCGTGCAGACGTATAACACTGGACAAAGGGATTTGTTAACTATCCATAGATAGATACTTAAAAGATTGGCGATACAACATATTACAAAAAATGTTCCAATTGTTTGACATTCTTAAATTCACATTACTAATAGCACCCTACACCTTAAGAATGTACATTTATTCTTAAGACTACACTGTATTATTGTACATTTGTACAACCTGCAATACACTGCTTGTCATCCATTGGTGTGATACCAATGTTCACAATATGTAACCACACGTTCCGACACGACAATGCGACGGGTGTTAGTAAAGTGAACGATGTACGTTTATTGTCTGTGCAGGAATAAAGGCGGTTCCGTAAGCCCGGGATCACGGAAGGACGACAAGGGCGACTGACCCCGACGCTGGCGCATGACGCGTGATTGAATCGTGCCGAGAAAACTACATTTCCGATGGCTTTATAGATGGTGCTCGTAGTTTTCTAATTGGCCACCGATATACTTTGAAGTGATATATTCCGCCATAGGCGATGTGGACATAACATTTACTATTTGTGTCATCGTTATAACTATCAACTTTTAATTTAAATACTAGTATTACTCCTCTTCTATTTTTATTATTTGAAAATCAAATTGTAATTAATGTACCCTACCTACAAAAAAAAATTCTGATTCGTAGGTATTTACCTAAAATAAATGTATTTATCATGTTTTACCTAACTTAATAGGTAAAAGGTAGGTTGTAGTTAAATGTAGAAAATTATGCATGTTATTAGAAGAATTACTACGATTTTAATCTGTTTATATGAATGTTAACTTTTATATACAATGCTACCTGCATAGGTATTACCTTTTATAATATGTTTAGATGAACCGAGGCAAGTAGGTATGTAAGTACCTAATCTATAAATACTACATGTTAATGGACACTTGTAAACATAATTATATTCACATTTTCATTATACACACTGATTAACTTACTTCATGTTTCTTTGTGTTCATCATACATACTACCTACGAGTAGGTATCTGTAATCTATTTATATAAAATCAATTTCCGCATGTATGATTGAATGAAAGATCATCACTTGATGGCTCGCTCGACCGCTTTGGCTGTTTTTTATATTGTCCGTACCTAATTGTTAGGACCAGAATTGTATGAAAGAAACATTTTAGAAAATCAATCGGAAAAGGGTTTAAAAAATTTAGGGTAGATAACTTATATATATAAATATCATTCGGATATTTTTATCATTAAATAGGTATCGAATTATTGGATATTTCTTACTTGGATATACCTAAATTGTAGATGGATTTACGGAGTAATGATAATAATATTATTAAGTGTTTAAATGAGTGTTTCCTTGTGTACTCAGCCTTGGATGGGCTCTTTTTCATTAAATTGTTATTCAATTGTTAGATAAAAGTAAGTAAAATAGTAGATAGATATAGGTACCTACTTATTACTTATTCAAAAACTGTCTACTATATTTAACTAAACTAAGTACCTATTTGTAGCAAATCGTACTGAATTAAACTAGAAGACTGTGACAATTTTACAGTTTCTATGTAGGTACTTTTTATCTAGAACATTTTTTTTAAACAAAACCAATTTCCCTTTTCCTTCAAAATGTTACGCGTTCAAACGTTATATTAATTAGTAAATTTCGATGTAATAGACAAATAAATACACTGATCAGCTCTCCTTAATTGTTGATTGATGATGGATTGATAATTTACTTCATTTTTAATTCTTCTTTGTATTTAATATCTAGTCGTTATTTTGAACCTTATTTATTGTAAATAGTTACCTTTATTTGCCGAATATATAAATTTACTTACTCACATCTTTATGTAAGTAGACAGGTACCCTACCTAAGTACCTACCTTCTTATCTTATAGGCAGTAGCGCGTCTGTTGCGCATTTTATGTAACTATATTTATGATCGTTAAAGATTTATATATGTAAGTACCCGTTAGGAAATAAAAATTATACTAATTTCGCTAAACGATAAAGATATTCTTTGTTTGTTGTGTGCTTAGATGATGACTACCTACCTATATTATGAACAAGTTAAAAATGTATATCTAGAGAAAAAAAAATTAAGTAGGTACTACCTACCTAATGTTAAATTTCATAATTATATCCATATTTATCACATAGCTTAAGATTTAATGAAAACGTTTTTCAATATTACCTATGTATACTCCCAGTACTTAAATGAATTACAAACCTACCTACCGACGATAGAAGAGAAAGATTATGAAAAGGTTGCATAATATTCGAAAGGTGCTATGAAATAGTGATAGGTGTTGTGTAGGTAGGTACTTAGATAATTCATATAACTACTGATTTGCTGTTGTATTACTTGCAGCAATGCAAGTGTTAGTAGGTATCTAGGTATTTAGTTTCTAATAAATGGATGTGTAGGATACAAAAATTGTTGGTTTTATTTAGTTCATCGCAACATACCCCAAACAAACCAAACTTTTATCTTTTTGTGATTTTTTTTTGCATTTTCCATGCTAAGATTATAAAGTTATTTTTTCGTAAAGGAAAAAATTCAATCGCGGGCAGGATTCGAACCTGCGTCTTAGCATGGATAATGCAAAAAAACACAAAAAGATAGTTAAAAGGTAAGGTGGCATCGTACGACACTGAACTAACTGTAAAGTAAGTCGTGTCGGTTGAGAAGTAAGGTAACTTGCTTCTCATAGATGTCGCCAACGTCACCTTATGACGTAAATTCAGAATGTGAAGGCAAAATTTCAATCACGCGGGTAGGGTTCGCGGTGGCTTAGATGTCAGAGCGTCTGGTGTATCCAACCAGGAGACGCAGGTTCGAATCCCGCCCGGGATTAAATTTTTTCCTTTACTAATAAATAAACCAATCTTTTACCAATTTAACACGAACTTTAACTTAATATGCATACCAAGGGTCTACCTAGGGTTGCCAACCCTACTATATAATATAGTATCCTACTATATTAGAGGAAAAAAATATATAGTAGGCGAAATTACTATATTTTAAAGGCATCAAACTCAAAGCAAAAATATTCATTTCAAATTTCAATTAAATTTCAGCTATGAGGCATTCCTTAATAATAAAAATTTATTAATAAAGGCTAAAAAATATTCTTTTAAGAAATAAAGTAGGACATATTTTGGAACCTACCTACTATATTTTTTTTAATATTTTCGTTATCTACTGCATTTTTATGGGTAATAATTTTAGAACTACTATTTTTGACCGACATAGAGTTGGAAAACCTAGGTTTACCTTATATTTTTTTATTAGTGAGGCTATAGATAGTTTTCGTTATAAGTTTTCAAAGTAACTAGGTACCTACTTATGTGGCTAATTCATGCCCTACCGCTTACCTAATGGGGGTGAAATGATACCTAGGTATAAGAAATGGTAACTCATCATAGGTAGGTAATATTAAAGGAATCACTGATTGACTAATTCCTACCTACATACAATGCAAAATGTATTGTCTTGATCTCCAGGGGTCGGTACGGGCGTTGCTGAATTAATAGTCACTACATTCCTACCTACCACCACGCTTTGTTGTTATGGTGTCCCGTAGGTACAGGTAACAAAAAGTAGGTACCTACCAATACTCAGCGTTGGGCAGTATGTAAATTACTTGTAATTAAAATACGTAATTGAAATACAAATACTTATTTGGTAGGTGAAATAAGTATTTCAATTACTTCCATAAAATGTAATTTTGCAATTCGTATTTCAAATACCTGACGCCGAGGTATTTTATAATTAGTATCAGGGCCTGATTTACCCATAGGCTAATAAGGCTAGAGCCTAGGGCGCAGGGACCTAGGGGGCGGCGCGCGCGGCGCTGAGCTGAGATTTACTTAATTTTTTTTTTTCGTGATAGGCTGACGCTCGACCGCCAATTTGCCTGATATTAAGCGATACTGCGATCTACGATGGAGCGCGTTTGCCTAGAACATAATATTATTTGGTAAATCCTGCGTGCGCTCTCACACTAAACGGCACGTAAACCCGCCGCGCCACGCGCCGCATTCATTGAACAGCAAGTTAAAACCGTTTTTTTCGGCTATTTGTTATTTTTTCTTTCATTTCGTTTGACACTCAGGTGAGAGTGGGATAGGTGGATTGAGTGAAAAAAGAGAAGTAATTAGGTTAGTGAGGAGTTATTTATTATGATTGCATAATAATCAAGACGAGCCAAGTGGGGCGCAAGGGCACTACATATCTACCTTTTCTCGAAGTTTTTTTTTTTCTTCGTCGTTTTTTTGAACCCTCACAACTTTGGTTTGGATTATAATTCAAACCCAAGTTATGAGAGTGGAGATAACCAAAATCCTCGGGATATGATATCTATAGTGGACTTATTAAACATATAAAGTTTCAATTGCATAGCTCTTATACTTTAGATTTTATTGATATCTAAAAACCCCGACTTCGTCACTGACTCACTTACACTGATGATCATCAAAACTCATAGGGTATTTGCTGAAGTCCTAGAAAGCTGAAACTTGCTATAAAAGCCAGTATTAGTACACAAGCAAAAAAATTATAAAACTTTTACCCCCAACCCCTTAAACTTGGCGATGGAACCTTGTATGAGACTTTTGACGCTAGAGGTTTGAAAATTTATATAGGAACTCTTTGTTATTAGATAATAAAATACTTATTTCAGGATTTTTAGTAAATCGGGGGGTGATTTGACCCTTTGAATTAGGGGATGGAAGTTTGTATATGTTTTCCCATACAAACTTAATTTCATGCTGGAGATCTGAGAAATATACAGTACACAGACTTCACATTACAAATTAAAAAATGCGTGTTTCAGGTTATTAAAATCATCCCTCAACCCTTATAATTATGGGGCTTTCGTCAGGTGTCAGAATTACTACATTATTATACGATTACTACCTATACTGTTATGATTATGATTAGCCTGGTGTGTCCCACTGTTGGGCAAAGGCCTCCCCCTCATGTCTCCATATATCGCGATTTTTTGTTACTTGGACCCAGTCTACATTAAAGGAATCAAAATAGTCACGCCATATCTTCTTTGGTCTGCCGTGACGCCGCCTATCGGTATTAGGGCTCCACTTAGTGATCATTTCATTCCACCGATCATCGAACATGCCACAGACATGGCCAGCCCAGCGCCACTTAAGCTTGGCGACCGTTGGGACTACGTCAGCGTTTTGGGTTTTGGAACGCAATGTAGTGTTTCGTATACGATCTGTTCATTTGTATGCTATGCTCCATCGCCCGCTGACAAACCCTGAGTTTGGACTTTTGAGTACTCGTGAGTGACCAAGTCTGTGCTCTGTAAGTTAATATGGGGAGGATACACATATACATGAGTTTCCTTTTTAATGAAATAGGAAGAGTACCCTTCATCAAGTCTTTGAAGGGGATATGAGATATCTTTGAAGAGCTATTGCTCTTCCAGGCATTTTCAAAGATACTCATCAACGTATTGCGTATCTCTTTTAATATTGATGTGCCCTACAGGGTCCATAATGGTTCTTGTTTAAATTACACCACCTCATTGTACATTATGGTATGTTAATAAAAAATATGACTATCATTATTGTATATCCGCTCCATTAATAGCGATTGAGCGCTTAGTTGTGTTAGACATGATTTTGGCCTTGGTTATGTTCATTTAAAGTCCAATCTCTAGGCTTACGGTGTTTAGGTCTTCAAGCATGTTTTGAAGTTCTTGGGCGGAATATGCAAACAGTACAATGTCGTCGGCGAAACGGAGGTTAGATAACTTCGTTCCTCCGACCTCAATGCCCTTCCCAGCTATTAAATAATATTAGTAAGAATTCTCAAAGTAATAGAGCAAATATCGCAAGGATTCAACATCTTTTTTAAATTTCTTCTTGTACTTTTTTAGGACAAAATAAATAGATTTTAAAAATAAATGTTGGAATTATTTGGTTCTTGTCGTTTACCTACTTACTGACAGTCTGATTCAAAGATGTTAGGTTACGTAGGCTCTCTTCTGTACATAAGAATGAAAAGGTAGAACAGAGGACTGACAGGCTGGGGGCGCATATTCATAGTTAGCCTAGGGCGGTCGGAACTCTAAATCAGGCACTGATTAGTATTTTAAATACTTGAGGCTTCAAAATACATTTTAACATTAAAATACATTTAACCTTCATTTAGCGATCGTGAGTGTGAGTGCGAGGCGAAATGCGTTGGTTGCCAAAAAGCATCACAACAGACGAGAGGCAAAGAATTCAAAATCTTGCCATTCATGCCTTAGAGACAAGTTACAAAAAACATGAAATAATGTCTGGAAGCAGCAGGAGTAGCACCACTAGTAAAGACTATGATGATTTTATTGTATTTAAGAACAGAGACAGTGATTACCACAGACATCTAAAATGAAGTTAGGAATTGGTCAGCTTCCTAAATGATAGAAGCAAAGAGCTTTCAATTCTTGAGCGCTATCCAAATATAAAAAAATTGTTCATACAATTTAACACAAGCTTGTGCTCATCAGGACCTGTAGAAAGATGTTTTCTTTAGCAGGTTTTATTCATTCTCCAAGAAAACAGAGGCTGTTTGTCTGACAGTACATTTCAAACTCTAGTGTTCATGAAAGGAAACTCTGGTTTATACGGTTTAATTAATCTTGTTTAAAATACTGTATTTTGATTTTTATATTTCAAAATATCATATTTTAATTACTTGCGATACAGTATTTTTTAAATTTGTATTTCAATTATAGCAAAGCATATATTTTGCCCAACCCTGCCAATACTTATATCTAACGCTTGCGTTATGTTTAGTTATGAAAACCTATAGGGGGCTAAAACGACCATATTGTTGACAGCATTTCCTCTGCAATCAGTTCACACCTATTAGAACCCACTTAGCAATTTTCTCATGTGAATAGCTTATTTTGGTTCCCCAAAATCGGCCATTTTAGCAAAAGTCTAATGACTAAAGTCCTAGAATTGAAAGATACTTTTGTGTAATACTATTATTTAAGTATTTAATAACATTTCAAAACTTGATATTTATAAGACATTATCTGTTTTTGCATTGGCTCTCGCAACAATCTCCAGTAGGTGTTATTTGGAACACGCGATTCTTGCGGTCTCTCGCGTACACTGGCCCTGGCTGGGCCCATGTCGCCTGCTTTAAGCAAGGCACCCACATCATTAACACAAGCGTAGCCAGTATTAAACCATATACCATTTTTTATCCATGCATTAGTTGTTCAATCTGTAAAGTAAAAGTAAATACGTAGCTGAATTTTCTGGTTACCATAATATAATTAGGTAGGTACCTACTTATCAGAAATGATAAAAGGAAATTAAATTATACCCTAAAGGTACTTACAATCCTGTCCGACCCATGGAGGTATTCGGGTCTCCTTTTAGGAATTAGACATGAGAGATTACGCTATGTCTAATAAGTTAGATTGATAGAATTAGGTTCCTTTATGCTGTTTTGTTTTCATTATAGGTAGTAGGTATTCGTTCACTTAGTTGAATTTAGTTTCTTTGATTGCGTGTGCTTTATCGTGTTCGCCACGTGCGTTTCCGATTCCGAGTTCTCGGCGTTTGAAGGGGTCCAGCGAACGCAGTGGACTACAGCCTGTCATAGTCGTGGTCGTGGTCACGAATCCCATGCCCGTGACGTGACAGTAGTGCAAGAGAAGGCAAGTACGATTTTTAGTCGCCTAAAAGGAGACCCGTGTGCTGAAGTAGGATAATAAGTTATTGTTTGGTGTAAGTATTGTATATATTGTAGGGTGATTTAATCATGCGAATTTTCGCAAAAACGGTAGGGATTTTGCGAAAACAAGGATAATTTGAAAAAAAATCTCAATCTTAATGGAAAAAGATAAGGTTTTTACAAAAATACGAATCACTATAGTAATATTGCGAAACGAAAGGTTAGCTATTATGAAATAAGCTGATTGGTCGGTCGGATTTGGTGTGCCCAACACGAGACCTCCTCTGATTGGTTCAGAAAATGTTGGGTTAGTTTAGACTTATGAACCAAATCACTTAATACAATCAAATTTGTAAAAATATTTGGTCTGAAATTAAATTTAAAAGCGTTTAATACTTGAATAGTAAAGCTCACGGGGTAAAACTAGGAACCAATCGGAATAAGATTTGGTCAGTATTAAAAAAACTCGTGTTTTTGCAAAAACCCTATCTTCTTCCAGTAAGATTGAGATGTGATTTCACCTTGTTTTCAAATGATCAAATTATCCGTTTTTCACAAAATCCGTTTTTATACCTATCATCCTACGACATGTAGGTAGGTATATCACCGATAAAGACCAGAGCCTGAATTTAAATTTTTATAGCAGCCTAATCATAATAATGAGGTAGCAGTTTTGCTTACCAACCATGACCAAATAAATAGGTTATTATAACCGTATGCGAGTATACTAGATACCGAGGATTGTAATCACCAAAACTGCTGCTTCTTATTCACTATACCTAAGTAGCACCTTCCGCACTCGCATACAATTGCAAGGCGGATTTTTATAGTTTAGCAATACCTTTGACTGGGCTGAACTCGGTGACACTTATGTAACGATCTCACTCCAGAAAAAGATCACAATAATGACAGAAATAATTAGACTACCTGGATTATGCATTCACAGCGAGTTTCTAATATAATTTTAATATAAGTTTTTATTTACACATATTATTTACATACTATCATGCCAAGACACGCTAAACTTCAGAATGTTAGTGGCATTTGTAGTACCGCTACATGTCAAAAAAAATCTCTTGGTAGGAATACCTTACCTAGTGGTATGGTAGTTCTCGCGTAATTACCTACTCTATAAATACTCTTTGATAAAAATCCTTTGAACCAGAGATTTTACGAACAAAGCAGGAAGAGACTGTATAAATTGTTTATTGTTCAGAATCTAGTCTTTAATTATGTTTCAGGTTGTATAATAAAATTAAGTTCCGTCATGCTGGGCTATTTAAAAAAACAGCATTTCATATGTAGGTATTTCAGGTATTTCATTCCCGGAAATGGCCCGCGGAGATGACGTCACGGAACTCACGAATTTCACGATCAATGTTCCCGTTGATTTTTCTTAGAACTGTCAAGTTAATGAATACAATTAACTTTAGTCTCGTGTTATTCGTCTATTTGGTTAAAAAATAATAAAAAAACTGTATCAAATTATTGGCCGGACCTTTAGTTAAAAATGATCATTATTCCGATAAGAGTATATAAATGGTGCAGGTTTTTTTTTATAATGATTACATTCGTAAACTTTAAATGATCATGAAAGCGGTTTTTATAAAATGTCACACAAGAGGTCACACTTGTGTTTATGACGCAGCAGTAGACGAAACGGCATATAAAATTAGCTTGCTATCTAGCCCTACTTTACCTATAACTTTACTTGAAATAATAATTAATTGACATGTGTAATGAAACTCCAAATAGGTAAATAATGTATATTTTAAATTCTCCAAAAATAATATGCACCCTTAAAAGCAATTTACTTATTTAAAATATAACTCCATACAGCCTTCAAAATTGTCAGTTACAAAACATCCACTTATCTATTAGCTTATAAATTATTACAATCACCTTCCTAATCATACGTAATATTATTAAGTTTTAAAAAAGTGGAATTTTAACAACTACCCCTTTAAACATCGCAAATAGGAATGTTACTACACTGAATGTAATTTAAAGTCCAAAATATTTCCCTCTTCCGTAAACGGACTTGCTACGAATAGCAACTTGCTACGCAAGTATGCAAGATTTTTTTATTTAACATTACTCGTAAAATAAATAAAAACGTTAAACTTAACATTATTGAAATGCACCAATATTATGAAAATATCGAATGTATAAACGTGTATATTGGTCCCTTTATCGATGTCGATAAAATGAATTAATTATTGTAAGTAGATGCGGATACATTTCCACCATGTCCAGTCCAGTTGGTGTGCACAAACTCCCCGGGTTTTGTTATCAGTTCATATGTGTGAGCACCAAAGTAGTCTCTTTGAGCCTGCAATGATTAGAGTTTGTTAAAATTATACATCATATTTATACTGTATAAGCAATGGATTCAATTTTCATGACCGATCGAAATCCTTCTTATAATCTGAAACATCTTCAAGAACGCCTGTCATGACGATCAACCAAATTCAGTACCTATGTAAAGTAAAAAAAAATGTATACCAAACGTATTTCGATTAAAGATTTCTAAGGCTTATACTACTTTCATATTTTTACTTCAGAAAAAGGATGTGTTATGAAATGAAATGGTTGTCAAACCAAGACCATATATATGTATGTCAAGATGCAGATGTCCTCAGCTGCATGCTAAGTCTTTTTTCGACTGTATATTAAGTTTAATTTTCTTGAAACTTTGGTGAGACCTATACTATATTTGTGATATTAAGTTACCTGTAGCATATTAGCTGGCAAAACGGCGGATCTGTATCCATCGTAGAAAGCAAGTGCGGCGGAGAAGGCGGGCGCGGGCACGCCGACCAGCGCTGATTGCGCCACCACCTGCCTGAGCGATTGCTGCGCTGCACTGATGCGGTCACGGAAGAACGGGTCCACTAACAAATTCGTCAACTGAGGGTTCTTGGTGAAAGCGTCCTAACAAATAATAATATATTATAATAAAAAAACCGTTAATACTATGTGTAGGTATGTAGGTTTCATCGTAATACAAAATACTTCAACGTTAAAAAAATATACGTGATTACACTAAGACCCGAATTTCAATAAGTCAGGAAATTGTGTTCATTCACACAAACAAATATACCTACGGTCCTACAGTTTTGTTTATCGATTGGACTGAATAATAACCATACCTTTTTTTAATCTCAAACAGCAGCCCTGGGGCCGTATTATAACGTGTTAACGCCATAATTTTTAGGTTGTACGAAAGAGATGAGGCTATTTAATATGTACAGCGGCATCTCTTTCTCACAACATAAAAATGATGGCGTTAACACGTTATAATACGGCCCCAGGTACTGACAATTCAAACCAGACCAAGCCAACAGCGATCACAAGTCAATATATATAAATAAGATTGTGACATTGTATTATTTCAATGTCAACGTAGTCACGTTATCAGCGAGGTCACCGATTACTTTACATTGTGGGTTTGTGATTTTGTGTAGGTACTTGAGGGGCAAATCCTTTAAGATTAGATTATTGTTAAAAATTAAAACACTTAAATAACTTAAACAAGTATTATGAAGTTGTCAGGCCATGACTTATGACTGGACTTACTCAATTAACTACAAGTTCATATAGTAAATTACGTCATTTATGAAGTTTAGTAAAAACACCTTTTTACCACTGGTACCCCAGTGGTTGGCATGACAAGCTTTGAAAATACTTTTTCACAAATCATGCTTTTTCAGAGTTTCAACTTCAAATCTCGGATAAAAAGAAATGTGCCAGTTTTTGAATATTTTTTAATCCTTATAATCAATTGACTATTCTAGATAGGTACCGAATCTAATCTTAACTCAATTCGCCACTACTAGACCGTTTTTGCTTGGTCGCCTACTTATAATGGCAATCTACTTACTTATATTAAGACAAAAAAAAAACATTTTTTTCTATATTTTTATTTCTATTAATCAAAGTAATCACCCATGCAATCAATGCATCTCTGCCAACGTCGTGGCAGCTTACTGATGCCCTTCTTGAAGAAATCAGCTGGACGGGAGGCGATAAATTCTTCAAAGGCATTTTGTACTGCCTCTCGGTATTGAATTTTTTTACCGCCAAAAAGTTATCCAAATTCTGGAAAAAGTAGAAGTTTGTAGGCGCACGGAATGGTGAGTACCGCGGATGACGAAGAGCTTCCAACCCCAGCTGTTGCAACTCGGAGACCGTCTGCTGTGCAGTATGAGGTCGCACGTTGTTATGCAGGAGCAGCAGAGACCAACGATTGAGCAAAGATGGTTGGAGATTTGGAGCTTCTCCATCTTTGTGTAAAGTTCTTCACAGTACACATCTGCAGTAATGCTCATCCCGTTTGGTATGAAGCTGTGATGAATCAAACCGGCGCTAGACCACCAAACAGCAACCGTCTCTTTTCTAGAGGTAAGTTTTCGTTTAGAGCATTGTTTAGGTACTAAACCAAGATCCAACCAATTTGCTGAGCGCTTGCGATTGTCAAACAGAATCCATATTTCGTCGCAGGTAACATGTGGTTCAAAATTGGTTTGTCTGCCTCGGTTTGTGTGCCTGTTGAGCAGTGGAAGGCGCGTCTCGACGCGTACTTCGTGCTGGCGATCATTGAGTTCGTGGGGCACCCATTTGTCAACCTTTTTACCTTGCCAATTTGATGCAAGTAGCTCTATATTGTTTTGACACTAAAGTCGAAAGGTGCTGCTAATTCAGCCGTAGATTGAGTATCATCAGCTTCCACAATAGCCTTTAATTCGTCATTGTCGACCAAAGTTTTCGGACGATCACGAGGTTCATTTTTCAGGTGGAAATTTCCAGAACGGAAGGGGCAAAGCAATAACGTGCGGTGTTGGTCTGTAGCGTTAACTTCGTAAACGTCGTATGTTGCGTGCCCGTTGTGCCGCGTTGCTGCCACGACGGTATACATATTCCATAATTACTCAAATTTTTTATCAGTTTTGCGTCGCGAGTTTGAGAAGCACTTCATCAATGAGATAAATGTGATTTTGTCCGAAATGCAAGTTTTTTGTAGTTGTTGCTTTTACAACAATTGTTGCCTGTATCCAATTTCGTATAAGAAACGTAAAAAAAATGTTGTGCGACAATATGTGCATTGCCTAGAAGTAATATTTAAAAAAAAGTAGGTCCCAATAATAATCATATTGAAACAAAGATTTTATTGCATAGATTTATTGGGAACTTGGTCTATGCGATTCCTCCATCGTCTTTAGAACTTAGCTGGCAAAGCAATAGTGCTTCGGTACTAAAAGAACAGCTCTTAAGATTAGCTGAGAAGTTCGTTACCAACCAAAAACCGTAAAATTTCGTAAAAACCATTATAGATAAGATAAACGTATGTGCTTATTTGATTGCAAATTAAAAAGCCAAATTTTGTTGCTATTAAGAAAAAATTGGCGTTTTCAAAAAGAGAGATCCGAATAAAGGTTACGATATCGTTATAATTGTTACCCACGCCCGCAAAGTTTCAGATTAATGATGGCATCAGTATATTCCATTTTCAGGTTAAATTCACCGCGCTTACCTTGATGTTGCCGAGGAATGCACTCCTTATGATGCAGCCGCCGCGCCACATTAACGCGATACTGCCGTTGTTCAAGTTCCACTGGTTAACCTACACCAATAACAATTTAATTATTTATAATATTGAAAAAAATAACATAGAATGCCATTTACTATTCACGATTTTTATCACTTAATATCAAATATTATTACGTTAACGTTTCGGACCCTTTCCTTTTTATGTATTGTTTTTTTTTTTCAAAACGTTGCCCCACACTAGGATTTTCTCCTGTATCATAGGTGCGTTTACAAACATAAATTCTCACATACACAAACGCCCAGACCCGGGATAACTACCTGTAGATCATACAAATATTTGCTCCGTGTGGTGATCGAACCCATAACACGTTGCGCAGTAGCCGATCGCTCAGCCACTACGCCAAAGTTGTCGTCAAACGTACTTTGTCCATGGGCAAAGTAAAAGTATCATTATAATGAATTAATATCAATAAAAAGTAGTTTTATTTCATAATATTTGCCTAACTGCCAAAAATCTCAAATCAATCAATTACATAAATCAATAGGAAAAATACTAAAGATGTTGTAATATGAAGTTTAGTAATTCGATCTTGTTGTAAACTAAAAGCATAAATGTAATAAAATAAAACAAGAAATCTTTTTAAAAATATAAAAAGACTTCTTGTATTATTTAGTGTTGACTAGGTACTTAACACATTTTTAGCACAAATAGAAACAATAATTGCATCAAGAGTTACAAAAATTAAAAACGGGACCAAAATATAATTATGGTTGCAATAAAGATTATACACTGGTCATGTCATCAAAAAAATCGGCCATCCTAGTTGTTAAATATTTATCAATTATTTTATACATAGTCGTTTTTTTATTTGAAGGTTTGGATAAGATGTTGAACATTCTGTATATCGTAAATTTTAATCCATTTGTTGGAAAATAATTGTTTTTTAGGGTTCCGTAGTTCCGTAGTTTTTCCTTAGGAGGTACGGAACCCTGAAAAACAATTATTTCGAAATAAATAAATGAAAATGAATTATAGGATCACTTTGATGTCCATCCGTCCGTCTGTCTGTCTGTTAAGACCCTTTATCTCGGGAACGCGTGAAGGTATCGAATTGAAATTAAAACCATATACTTAGATCTACAGTCCCTTCAAGCTGTGAGAAAATCAATAAAGTAAATTAAAAATATGGCCGTTTATGCCGCAAAAAACGTATATTTCGACACTCAAGGGAAACAAAATTTATATGGTATTTTACGTTGACCTAGAATGGCAAGTAATACCGTCTTACAAGTAAAGGGAAAAATCTGAAAACTAGACATTTATAATTAATTATAATATGTACCTACAAATTTGTACGGAACCCTCGGTGGGGATGGGGTTTTTTACAGTCACATAAAACAGAATTAGGGCCACAATTGACCACAGGTCATCGACATGTCCGATTTTAATTTGAGCGTAACCACGTCAACCTTACTATAGCCCTATAGCCTATAGCCCTATAGGCTATAGCCCTATAGCCTATAGCCCTATAGGCTATAGCCCTATAGCCTATAGCCCTAAGTATAGTGTCTAATTTTTAGTGATGAGTGATGAATAACATTATACTGTTCTGATGGACTCTGTAACGTCATGCGACAGGCAGGTGAACGTTTGGGCTGGGGTTTCTTTTGACTGGACGCACAAAACTGGTTTTTGTAAGAAGAGGTATTTTAACTACTGCAGGTTACATAACAGATCTTGGATGATCATGTGGGGTCATAAGCCGTCTATAATAAAGAAATCTTGAGATTTATGATAATGCACGGCCACCCGTATCACACATTCTCACCCGTAATTGGAAGAGATCGGCATTCGGGTTATGTAGAGATTAGGAAGACATATTGATCGTAACCCTATAGTGTACATGGAACAACCTAAAACTAAAGATAATTGCCCAAATTCCAGGTCCTACAACCGTAGGAGACTAATAAACTGCCATCAGGGATGAATGGGGTCGAACTTCTATGAAGACCAGAATAACCCTAAGACTACAGAATGCAGAATGCAGAATGCAAAAATGTGTTAATAATATTAAGCATTTAAAAAATAAAGTGTGTTAAACATTTATCCAAAAATCTAGTAAATTTAAGGATTTAGTTTTTTTTATCAAAATGCCCTTGATCATACCTGAAGACAAAAATATATTATACAAAAAGACACCTTTTGATTCTTTCAGTCAGTTCAGTCCAGTTCTGAATGGGCTTTCCTAAGAGGTTACTCAAATTAATAAAGATATTAATATTAGGTACCTTGGCTGCCTCCCGGAGTAACATGAAACCTTGAGCGTATGATATCAACTTGCTGGCATAGAGGGCTTTCTGCAAATGTTCCAGGAACTGCTTCTTATCGCCTGTAAACTTCGTCGTAGACCCGAGCAATACTTTGCTGGCCTGGACGCGCTCATCTGAAAACAAAAATACAAGTTGAAATCGTAACTATACTGTGAAAGGATGTATGTAAATCAATTGGATTTTGATTGAAATTACACATAAACTTAAGCATGCGAAATAACGACCATTATTTAAATAGACATAAGTGAATATGAAAAACCTTTAAGAGCGGATAGGCAGCGCGCGAACACCGCCTCGCCGATGAGCGTGACGGGCACACCATACTCAAGGGCTGCGATACCGGTCCACTTGCCGGTACCCTTTTGTCCGGCTGTGTCGCGGATCTTCGGCAACAAGTATTTACCTGTAATATAAAAAAAATATAATATAAAGTTTCAATAAATAAATTATACACCGTAGAACCATACCAATTATTAGGAGTAATAAAATAATATAAATAACTTTAGCAAACTCTATTACTTAAATTTAAAGACTGTCTTTATGCTCCTCCAGATGTGATTATGCAAAATTATACTTATGTACATACATTTACTTGCCTAGCTTTGTCCCATGTTTACTAGTGATATAATAATGATTACCGTTATCACACACTTACCATCAGTATCTTTGAACTTCAAGATATCTCTTGAAATTTCGATAAGGAATGAATCCAAATCGCCTTTATTCCATTCTTCAAACACGGCTGCCATTTCTCCCTGTTCCATACCTGCACAAATAAAGCCATTTTAATGTATACAACAATGTACAACATTGATTGTCATTGACACCAAGAACGATATTTCTTTCTTATCATACAAATTATCAGGCTGACATGCGGGTTTTTACGTAGCTTAGAATTCAAGAGGCATTAAAGGTTTTTAGTACTGTATAAGATATCATATATGTTAACTTTTACAAATACCATACCCAGAACATCCTTCATGAGGCTGTAGGCTTCACATATGAGCTGCATGTCACCATATTCGATGCCATTGTGTACCATCTTGACAAAGTGGCCAGCGCCATCTTCCCCCACCCAGTCACAGCACGGCTCGTTATTAGCTTTTGCGCATATTGCCTAAAAAATATAAAATATGTAAAAACTGTCTTCATATTCGTGATAAAAATATACCTACATAATACTGTGAATAAAGAATATCTTAATTCTGAAATGAATATCAAACCTGGAAGATGAGTTTGACATGAGGCCATGCAGCTGGATGTCCACCTGGCATCAGAGAAGGGCCATACCGGGCGCCATCTTCACCACCACTCACCTGAATTAACAAATGCTTTAGACTTTTGAATAGCTGTACTCATAGAGGACAATGTCAATAGCCTTGCTACCAGTTCTTTGGCACTGGATTAACCTTTCATGCCTCGATGATTAACAACAAACACAATGAAGTCATTCCAAAGATGCATGATGCTATACAATACATCTCACAATTTTTTTTTTAGGTGATAGGAGGGCAAACGAGCAGACGGATCACCTGATGGTAAGCGATTACCGCCGCCCATGGAAACCTGCAACACCAAAAGAGGAGTCACAAGCGCAACATCTTTTTTTTCCATCAATTATCAACCGATTTTGATAATTCTTTTTTTGATAGGTAGGTCATACTTCCCATAAAATTTTGGTCAAATGATAACATCTCTAATGATAAAATTTTACTCGCTATTAAAAATTTTGAAATAAATAAATAAATGTTGTGCACCTAACATTATTTGTTTTTTTTGAAGTTGGTTTTACTTCTTGTTAGAAGTTATTTCTCACTAGGACATTATTATGAACATTCAAAACTTACAACATTGAATTCACATGTACAAATAGAAACAAAATGTATGAAATTGACATAGTTTTTCATAATATTCATAATTATGAAAGCCCTATTTATAAATAGAAACAAAACGTTTATAATTGATATAATTTATATACTTAATAATATGGTTGCTAAACATTATTAACTGGCCTAGGCTGCCCTAACTAAAGAATTAATATTAGTCTTTGCACAAACTTACACCCATTCCTACGAAGAGAATACCAGTTGGTGCTAATTCTTTGCACCAGCGTTGTGTGTCTATGTATTGTGAATTGCCACCATCAATGATTATGTCGCCTTTCTCTAAAAGGGGCAATAATTTCCTCACAAATTCATCAACGGCTGATCCAGCTGAGAATAAATGTATATAATCATTATGTTATTTATCATTATAAACAATATTAAATATAGAAAAAAAGCCATTACATAGCAATACATAACATTTAAACATAAGAAGTAGTCCAAAAGTCTAATTAATCAATCAATCATAAAATAAAATAACACCAATGCAATGAAACGGAAGGACACTGGCCACTGCAATACAGTTTTATTACTAGTGCAGGGGTCAGAGAATTCTTAATATATTGTAAAAGTATTTTATGTCAATAAATATATTATTATTATTAAAAAAAACATTCCTGGCTGATTTAAATTACAATTGAATAAAATCATGTCTACACAATATCCCTCTTAAAATCATAATAAGTGATATCAAAAGTGTATTGTTACCTTTAACTAGCAACATCACTTTTCTTGGCTTCTTGAGTTTTGCAACCATGTCTTCTAAAGATGTGGCACCAATAATATTTGTACCCTTTGCCTCATTTTGAAGAAACTGTTCCACCTAAAATATGTCAATTAAATTAACTGTAGAAAAGTGGAAATGTACAACTTTTATACTGTTTGCAACAAAATTGTAAAGTTTTAGGTAAGTATGTTATGTTACATGCAAAATCTTAATGACTTCATAACTAATTACCTGCTGGATCAAACATTATTAAGGGTCACTCTGCACGCAAGTCTAATTGATTAATGTGATTTTGATTTCATGATGAATAACAATATTTTTATTTTTACTCTCATTTTAAACAAAAAAAACACTAATTTACCTTAGCAACAGTTCTGTTATAAGCACAAACAATAAATCCTTTGCTATCCATGTTAAGAATTAAATTTTGTCCCATAACTGCTAGCCCAATGAGGGCAATATCAGCTTTAGGCCTGTGAAATAATAAATTATTACTTATAAATTTACATCTGCTTCCCTCAGTTTAATAATCTATTCAAGAAATTGTAAAATTAAACTGTAGTGTATTGTACTATTATTACTATTAATAGTACACTACAATTGATTGTAGTGTACTATTTATTGTAAGTAGCATTATCAATAGTTGAATTAATGGCAATTGAGTGAACAGCACATAACTCGGGTACCTAATGTAAGAAAGGCATAAGTTCACCTTCAAATAACCTTGTAACTACAGTTTACATCATAATAGTACCAGCACTAAATTCAATGAATATGTGGGTTAACATCATTTTTACAGACTAATTCGTAACTCTACGAAGCCTATCAAATATCCTTCAGACTAAGTAAAAAAGATTCTAAGTACCTTTCTTTAAATAACCAAACTTCGTCTTTCGTCTCATGGTTTTTTGCCAAAACCAGATTATCAATTTAACACTGAACCTTTATCTACTGTATTCTCAAATAGGTAAGTACCCACAGCCCACAAGGATCAGTGCCCTACTATAACCTCACCATGTACAAAGAGGAAAATGCCCTCACAATGTGCAAATAAATGGCTTTTAAAAAGAAATTCTGTTTAATAATTTTATTTCCTAAATCCCTATTTATTTTATCATATACGATGTAAATTATGTACATGATAAAGGAAAAATCAAAGTCATGCTTTATCAATGCCAATCAAATATTTTTTTAGGAATGTTTAAAAAAACTGGTAAAATAATACTTACTGTGCCATTTTCGTCGTTCTTTTGCTTATTATAAGTTGTTGCTAAATTTCAAATTTTATTAGTTTGTGCTAAATGCAACTTAGAAAAGTATTTTGACTTTCACTTTTTCTTCTCTTGGTATGATGGAGATCCACAAGTGACCGCATACACAGATTATTGATAAATACTTCAACAGACTGACAACAGTACATTTATATAGGGTACATATGTACAGTACCCACGAAATAACAATGCTTGTCTGAAATTATCCGCAAGTGTTTTGCCGTGGTAAATTTTAAAAACTCGGTTGGGGTCGTATTTCGTAATTGTTTCGGATTCGTGAATATTGTTATCCTACTGATTTCGATATTTTTGTGCTATTATGGATCACGATAAAAAATACAGTGATATGTACAGAGGAATGTAGAAATCACTTTTGTTCGACCATTAATTAGTTTATTAGGTTCATTCATCAAAAGTCTTGATTGTATTGTTTTATTAAGTATGTGTTTACATAAAATCACACAGCATCGTTATGAACTTTATTTACGAAGATTTTGTGACACCATTTTTATGCTGGTAATAGCGATGTGTCAACTCGGTTTGGCAAACCGGGTCAAACCGGGTCGAGTGTAACTCGAGTCAAATCGAGTTACTATCTGTTCAATTCGGTTTAGGTTTCTAACCGCTAACGCGGACGAGGCGGTGCGACGCTACACATCGATGGCGGTTCGACGCCCGGGTGAGGCCCAAACGATAACTGAACATAACCGAATTGCACCCTACGAAGTCTTCGCCATCGAGTCGCCGACTAACGACTTGTTCTTTGCGCGCGATGTTATTTTGACAATTTAATATTATTCTTAAAGAATTTAACAGTTTTAAAAATTGAAAGAATGCAGAACTTGTGTGTGACAAGTCACTCACTACAATTTCTGCAAGTGATTAATAAAAAAGACGTTATGCAATTAAATTGTATTTTTTGATACAAATTGTTTTTTTAATTGTCTTTTAAATGTTTATTTACATACATAGATAACTAAGTAGATTAAACTGGAGTCATGCATTAGGTGAAGTGTGAACATATTATAGACAGTTGTTTTCTAATAAATTAATATTGTAATTTTATTCACATACATGTAAGTGGTCTTAATAAACAAACTCGTTCGCGATGAGCGATAACTTGAAATATTTTTTGCTGTATCTGATTTTTATTTTATACCAAAAAATCAAAAATGAATATCTAAATTTCACAAACCGCTACAAACGTTTCGGTTACCTACGCAAATGCAAATAATACGCAAGCGACTTTTCGAACCGAATCGGGAACTCTAACCGAGTTCAAAGTCGTCATCTCCACGAGTTACCTACCCGCAACACGCGGCCGTTTCGGTTTGGATAAACCGAGTTGCGTACCGGTTTGAGTAAAATTTTGATTCAATTAGAAAAAATTACGGTTTGGCCCATCGCTAGCTGGTAACACTACCTGTTTGTCTCCGTCAAGACGCCAATTTTTCTAGGGGCTGGGTTGCGTGAGACTTGCAACCCATTACTCCTGTCATCATGTCATGTCATAGCGTTTTGTGATTTTCCCGTTATCTAGGCTTGTTCTTGCTTGGACATTTTATTTTATTTTATTTATTTGGCTCACTAACAATTGTTTACACTGAATAGTATAGTAATTTAAACAAGACAACAAAACATTTATAATGCATAATCTATTATATGTATGTAAGCACCGCATGCACTAAATTAGCAGAACAATACCAAAAAGAAACTGACTTCAATTATTACATTTTGAATAGGTAGGTTAAGATAATAACTACATTGTATAAAAAGTTGGATGTTTTGAACGTTTTAGTTTTAGCTGTAGTGAACGTTGTAGTTTTAGTTTTAGTTTTGAACATTGAACGAAGCGCTCCGTACTGGTACAATCTTTCAAATGTACTAGTTCGGTCTTATATTACTATTAATACATTTAGTACTGTACACTGAAGGAATAGTGATGGTATTATCATGAACATAAAGTTCAAAATAGCTTCATGAATCTATGAATGAGATTCTTATTCATTCCCGCTCGACCGCGTGACTTCAGTATAAATATACAAACAGTACTAAAAGCCTAGTTGGTGAAATAATTACCTACGCTCCACTGAAGCAATAGGGTTTTAACTTTAATGTTTTTGATATTGTTTTTTTTATTAGAACATTTTTGTTCTGTAGAGATCTATCAATCGAATTGAAATAACTGGCTTACAAATACCTACAATTTAAATAGGTAATCTTATAACGTCGGTTAATCTCAGCAAAAGGCGATAGTTTAAAACTCGGAAAACATTTTAATATTAACATGCAACTACTTGTAGAACTATAGATCTTTAACTTTGTCATTACGGCGTAACCTTTTACAAGTTTTGGCGAGAGCATACGAGAGCCGCGGTTGGACGCAAACGTTATTACTTATAAACGTAATTATAATACTCTTAGGGGCGCGCGGTAGACGCCGCAGCGCAGGTGGCGCGCGGGCACGGCGAACTAAGCGGCGGCGAACCGTACCGCGTTTCAAACCAAAAATGCGTGTGATACCTAGTAATTAAAAAACCAGGTAGGTAGGTACATAAAAAATTACCTTTATTTTTCATTATTACAAATAATTTACAAAAAAATGCTTTCGTCGGCTACGACACGTCCCGAATTCTGTATTATTGTATTTTATTGTGTAAAAAATGCTCACTCTAATGAACACTTTTTTTTTTAATAAATTGTTTGACACATTCTGGACCCACCCCTGCCATTAGGTCTGGCATCAACTCTTTGTACTGTTGCAACCCTAATTTATTTATTTATCATTTATTCTCAAGCATCTGGCCCAGAGATATATACCTTACAAGCTAACATGTATAAAATATATACGAAATAGTATTAGTCGAAAGGGCTTAACACTATGTTAGTACCACTTCACTTATGTCTTTGTGCTGTCCTGTGGCGCTTGTCCGCAGAAGCGACGGTACTCCACGAACACCTTAAAATTGACGTTCTGGCGCGACTCCAGTAACTGCACCCTCGGCGTGTACTTTGTCTTCTGGCGCACGTACTTCATGACTGTCCACTCCACTGTCCTTCGCCCTAATGGTGTAATGCAGGCGGGAGATATACACCGGTTTGTTCGGCTTGGCGGCACGTAGACTTATGTTAGGCTCCGTAGGAGCGTTGCCGCAGCGGTTCTTATTATTTCGCATTCGGCGCTTCCTCCTTTGCACCGTCATGAAACCATCATCCTTATCAGCCTTCTCCGTTGGCTTCATATGGACGCTCGCGGTGATGCTAGCAAAATCCTTTTGGATTGCTGAGGTTTTGCTGAGGTTGAGGCTGCAGGCACTGGCTGCGGGGCGGGGCGAGGGACTCGAGCGGCGGTGAATTGGATCGCGGAGATCCTTCTTACTGTTGCACCATGTGCACAGTAAGTGCACCATGTGCACATGGCATAATTATGTCCAACCTTCAACACGCACCCTTAATCTGCCAGCAGAGATGTGATTTATTTGAAATACTTCTATTTTAAATGCAAATAGAAAATGCAAAATACCTATTTTATATTTTGTATTTAAATACCTTTCAGTGAAAAGTATTTTGTATTTTATTTGAAATGCCTTTCGAGATGCATTTTGTATTTTTAATATTAATTTCAAAATGCAAAATACTTTGTGATTAAGTTTAGCCAACATTACCAGTCAAACAAAACAAAACGCTTGTATTGCCGAATTCGACAGATAGAGGCGCCTGCTAACCATGCGCGACATCTTTTTCTTCTTTGGTCAAAGTGCGCGCCTTATGTCAAGTAATGTCTGACAAGTGTCAATTTCCAACGATAACGGCGAACATTATCTATGGCTATAAATTTATGGATATGAAACGCATAGCCGTTGATACCGACGATTTGATTTCACGACGAGTTTATTATTTTCTGGTGCTGGTGAAGTAGATACTGATTTGATTACCTACTTTTCTGATATTGAAGTGTTGTTATTATTTCTATAATACTGAAACGGTTATGCACTATACCTGGAACGGTTACGTACTACAAGATAATTTAGATAATCTAAATAGACGTGACTTGGTGGATTTGGCTGGTGTCTAACAATTTCTACTTAGCAAAAAAATGTAAGTACTTACTGAAATACAAATAAAATGCATACTAAAAAGAAAAGACGTCGACTAACTTAAAAATATCTGTGATTTGGTCAGGGGGTATTTTATTTTGAAAAAGTATTTTAAAAATACCTATTTTGCATTTAGCATTTGAAATACAAAACGCTAAACTATTTAGTATTTTGCATTTGAAATAGTAAATCTGAAAAGTATTTTGCATTTTGTATTTAAATGCTTTTTGAAAACCATTTTGTACATCTCTGTCTGCCAGATGTTTATGCAACCTTAAATCTATCATGCGAGCATTCACTTTCAGCGTACTTGAAAATTGCACAAGTGTGTATGCACCCTTATTCCGTACATATGTTTACACAATATAAAAAGTGTTTTTTGCCATAACATTTTACTAGGGTGGTTAGATAAACATAAGCCATTTAAAAGTAAGTTTTGATAATTTAAAAGTACCTGTATTGAATTAAAAGTTTAATTGAAGTCTAATTGAATTAAAAGATTTGAATTGAATAAAAAGTGTGGCCTTATGGCGCCATATCCCTTATCGGGATTTAAAAAAAAAGTAGTCTGTGCTCTTTGCTCAGGTGATGGCGCGCGCATTTGCAATCAATCAATCAATAAAAGGATTTGAATTGCGCGTAGGTAGAAAGTTGTGTTACTTACATAAAGAAAAGAAGACGAAATCAGTTCACTGCTACTTGGGTACGTATCCTATACTATCGATATGATTTTTGAATTCGATTCAAAATAAGACAAAGCAATTTTATGAAATACCTACCTACTTACGTTTAAATAAGTCGCACAACAAAATACCTACTCAGTCAGTCTCTTCATAGAAGTTTTTTTGTAAGGTAGCTAGGTACATAAATTAAATATTTTTTTACCCATCTGCAGCAGGAGGATTATGTAGTAATCTTAAAAAGGCCACTGTTTGTAATTGTTTTTAACGATTGCATTTGTTCACTCATATGCCATGATCATTCTCTTTATACCCAATCCTGATTGGTCAAGGCGCACTGACATTTCATCATCATCAGCAATCAATTTACTGGCCCACTGCTGGGCATGGGTCTCCCCAGAATGAGAATGAGAGGAGACCAATGCCGTATGATGGTGTGTGAAGTCACCAGTCTTCACACACCTTCCAGAAAATTGATCAGGCATGCAGATTTCTTCACAATATTTTCCTTTGTTGTTTAAGTGAATTATATTATTATGGGCATGCACATGATAGCGAAAAGTAAGAAAATCATGCCTCGGAATAGAACTAACATCTATTACTTGGTAGTCTATCGCTGCTTAACACTGATGGCATAAAAATGGTTTTTGTGGCTAGCAAGTAGATAAATAGATCGATAGAGTATTCTATATTGTCCAATACCAATGTCCCAAGGGCTCACTCGCTCATACTGCTCCTGTACAGATAAGTCAAAGTCAAATCTACAGGTAGTTGTACAAACACCCAGACCCGGAGGTCTGGGTGTTTGTGTATGTGAGAATTTGTGTTTGTAAACGCACCCACGACACAGGAGAAAATACTGCCCCGGTGGGGCAACGTTATTTTAAAGAAAAAAAAATAAACTTTTATTTCAAATAAACAAATATTACAGGTACTTTTGAATTGTCAAAACTAGGTGCATGGTTCCAAATAGTGGGTCTTATGGAGAAGTTGGCAAGGAACTCCATAGATACTCTTTTAAATAAAAATGACATTGTGATTGTTTACAATTTTGTTAAGTATTTTAATGTGAGACTCATGTAGCTTCATGTGCAAGATAATACCTAATATACTTGTGGAGCTGGACCAGCAGTTTGCCAGGCATTTTTAACATTTATGTTTTGATTTTATTTTCTGGCAGTTTTAAGATTAACTCAGGAATCTTATTATAGAATCTAATACTGTACCCCATACATGGGGTATGGACTTTAGCGAGACGACGCTGTGGCTGCATTAATTTCATTTTATGTCTAGTATTGTAATCATGTACTTCAAATTTTTTGGTATGTAGGTGTAAATTTTTTATAACATACATTATATTTTCATAGATATCATGCACTGTCATGATATTTATTTCTATATAAAGCTGCCTTAGGGAATGACGACTATGCAGATTATAAATAGCTCTTATTGCTAATACCTATTCAACGACACTAACGATCTGTATTTAAATACATTTCATTTCACACTGTAAGTATTTAGTAGGCAATTAAACATATTATTCCAAATAATGTTTGATTTGCGGAATGACAACCCTTGTTCACAGTCCGGCAAAATGCGGGGGGGGGGGGCGGGGGGCGGGCGCGGTACCTTGTACCTTAGGGAGGGGCGGGAAGTCGCCATTCTGTATATTATTTATTCTGTGGCTTCTGTTAATTTTATGTTTATGTTACTTATAGGTTGCAATACATAACTTTTCAGCATTATTAGTTTTACTAAAATAATATTTAAGCCTTTGACCGCCACACCAAAACACAAAAAGAGTGCCCTCAGTGCTAAGTTCCAAATTTCCTTTAGAAATCTGTCACCCAGTTGCAACCATGGCGTGCTGGGCACATTTTGGTTTGTTGTCTAAACATGACTATGGTTTAAAGGTTAAAGATAGTTACACAATTTCCGTCTTATTACAAAAAAATGCGGAAGTCTTGGCTTAAACCCGGACTTACTGATCTTGGATTGTTACGGTACTAATGTTAATACCAGGACCAATATGAGTGCTTATTACAAAACCCAGACTATCCGAGGATCAGTTAAACCGTAGTTCGTCATAAGGACTAAATAAAATCCACAGATAATATGTAAAAAATTACAATCTTTCATTCGTTCATTCAGGCTTCATTCCAAGCAACGTTCCGTTTTTCTAAATATTGATAGTATAATAACATTTGAAATACTTTAATAATTATTTATTAATACAAATATATATCATAAATAGTTTTTTGTTTATATTGCAATTTACTGAGCAAGCACAGTTTATATTGTTGATGACCTTTTTATAATCAAGTTGTTATATTTTGCAACAACTCTGAGTGAAACGGAACGAAATTAAAATTTCATTCGCGCGCATTATTTGAAACGTCATTATTGTTGTTGCGTCCTTTAACATTAACTAAGTTCTTGATAATTATTCACCATTGTACATTGTCAGTAATTCAGTATTAATAATAGTGACAAATAAAATGGAACAACAAGAAAAAAAGGGGTGAAAATCCGAATCGCTTTGTAAATCTGTATTTATACCGAAAATCTTCGTCACTCAAATCAAAAGGATTTATACGATTACGACGTCTTACAGATCGCCGACACGTCTCTAACGTATCTAAATCTTCTAAATCCATCATATCTATAATGTTAATATCCATTTACAAAAATTTTTACTTAGAAATACACAAGATACTAAATAAGCTAACCTCAAAAATAAATTAATGTCAAAGTTAGTCCATACTTAAACTAGGGGTCTCAGAGGTTTAACTTTATTACCAGAGATAGTGCATGCTTTGGTGTTAAACTGTGTTTTATAATAGAGTTTTATTTAGTCCAGTTTTAATCCTAGAACTAAAGCCAGTACTAAAGATAGTCTGTGTTTTGGAATAAGGCCGTTTGTGTCCAGTAACATCTATACCAACCCCTGGAGACCAAGACAATAGATTTTGCATTGTGTCTATCTGTTTAAAATACAGGCATTGACAGGTTAATTATAGTTAGTAATATTTTTATTTTGTTTATAAATATAACAACTACATACTCTAAGGATTGCTTGGATTCCTATGTATGTAGATTTTCACAACTATGAATCAGTTTCCTTGCTACCATACCTACCACCCTACCCCGTACCTACCACATTATAATATTAATAACTCATTATACAAGATCAACTGCAAGGGTAAGGCTCATTAATAAATGAGGCTTGAAGCCCTTACTCAACCTTCGACTCCAGCTTTGCATAGACGGCTTGACTCGCAACTCAAGCAATGGATGAATGCGAGCCTTCCAATGAGACTCGAGCCTCTTAACAACTTTAGATATAGGTCATCAAGTGGACGGTCTGGACGTCTGATAGTCGACAGCGCCGTCGAGGTCGGCCACGACGCACGTGACGATCTCTATAATATATTTCAACCGAATTATTCGGCCGAATATTCGTATTCGGTTGAACCCATATTCGGCGCATCTCTATTTAAAATAATCACAACTGTGAAATCTAAACTGACTCAACAATCAACCCAACCCTCCAAGTCCAAAGATGTTTTTGATAATTTGTATTTTTTGAAGTGACTTATCTATGAGTATGAAGTGACTCGGTATCATAAAGGACGTTCATCGCCATAAGATTAGGTAGGTACTAGGTACGTACTATGCATAGAGGTAGTTTTACAGTTACCTACATACATCAAAATCGACCACTTTTTATAAAATTTAGTACGGTGGTAAGACCTCTCGGGGTATGACTGGCTGGCGACCACCCTTACATCGGAGTCTGTCGTAAAGCACCTTGGTGTATGTTTCGACTTTTACGCGTAAGAGCCAGTCAGTTCCCCTCGGTTGCTGCGGTTGCTGCTAGTTGTGGTTGCTGCCCACTCCGACGGGAATCTTAAAGCTCGGCAACGCATCAGCTACTCCTCTGGTGTTGCAGGTGTCCATGGGCGACGATGACTACTTACCACCAGGCGGTACCTAAGTAGTCATCGTGTCGTTTGCAGACTTAATAAATTCATTTGTTGTTTGTTTACAAATTCATTTGTTTGAATTACATTCATTTGTTCACAGCCAGATGCCTGAACCACAACAGGCAGCACTACCATCGACTTTACATTTAAGAAACTTGCCGTCAGCAAAGCTACAAGATAGTATATGCCGTGACTTTGTGTGGGGCACTTGTACAAAAGGTGCCAAGTGTAAATTTCGTCACAAACTACACGTTAATTCCATGAAAAACATTTTAAAGTTCTGTCACGACTATCAGAATAGAACCGGCTGTAACCGGCCGGATTGCGCGTATTTACATTCCACGAGAGAGGAGGAAGGCCTCTTTCTAACTACTGGCCAAATGCCTAAAGCGCTGGTTGATAGATACGCAGCTATATCTAGTCCATCGATGAACATCTACATGAACGAGATAATAACGCGGCCACCACCTCCGCCGCCACCGGCTTACTTGGCACCGCCGCCAGCTCATGTGCGCTCGCCACCGCCATATCGGCCGCTGCCTCCTGGAATTCTGCCTCCGCTACGCGGCCAACTGTCGCCGCCGTGGGCTAACCTGAGACTGCCGCCGCCGCCTCCCCCTCCTGCTTATTTACGCTCCCTGATCTTGCAGCCGCCGCCGCCGCCACCACCGCCAACCGTTGCATCGAATCCCAGTAATCAAATATTTCATGGTAACTTTCATTTTGTTATTAATAATCAATAGGACGACTGATTTTCCTATAATATCTATTTAATATTTTTTATTTTACCTACTTACATAGTGGTATCATTTCAAACAATAACGTCGCCGCATGTCAACCACGTGCCCTAACATTCACCGGAATACGATACCTGGTGTTCTTCTACTAAGACATGACAATTGTTTTCTTCCATAGAAGCAACAACAGGTGTTCCAAAATTGAGTGGTCCAATAGGAAATCTGGTATATTATGTTTTAAATAATAGGTATATCATTGGGTTATCCTCTATAGTACAGAAATGATCACCATTTAAAAAAAAATACTCTTTTTAGTTGACTTTATGCCATTGTGAAGAGACTTCACCAGAGAGCCGGCTCTGAAAATCTTAAATAGTTTAGGAACAAGATAAGATGTTCATTTGCAATCAGTGTGTTATGACTCTCTTTATAGTTATAGAGACTATAAAAAGTCAGTTTTTTTTCGTATGTCTGTATCCTAAGCAGCGCACTGGAAAAAAAAGTACTAGCGAGTTTGTGCACATAATTCAAGGAATTAAAAACTACTTGTGAAATAATAATAGTTATTTTTTTCAGTTCGATCTCTCTTCAATGGTCCCACAATACTCTCCCTGCGCCGGGTGCTCAGTTCACCGCCTCTTCCTCCTACGCCTCCGCCACCGCCTATGTAAGATCTTAGTTTTTGCTATTACACAATTTTATAGCAATTTGTACCTAAAGTAAGCCATGTAATTTTTTCTCGGCCATTTTATAAATAATATTTTGATAAAACTGTAACTACGAAAATCAAAGGAGTTATAATTAGCGATATATCGACATTCTGAAGCTGGTTATGTACCAAAGTAACAGGGTGTTTAATGCGTATGCGTTGGCCCAGCCAAAAAATGACGAAAATAGCCATTTAAACGTTATAGATAATTAGTTGCCCAGTTTCTGTATTTATTGCGCATATTTTTGTTGCAGTTATAGTTTTTTAGTTATTTTACAAAAACATCCTGCTGGGGTAACATTACCAGCCAGATATTTTTTTTTAATGGGAATAGTAAAATTGATAGTTAGTCAAACAAACCCGATAGTTATAATATGGGTGTCTTTAAATCACAAGTGAATCGGTTTCTTTTAGGCAAGCGCGCTCCATCGTAGATCGCAGTATCGCTTAACATCAGGCGAACTGGTGGTCAAGCGTAAGCCTATCACATATAAAAGAATATTGAAATAAATATTAGCTATTTATTTAGTTGTCTAGATGAGGTAAATGTTGCAACTTATTTTGTATTTCTTCTTTCTTCAGCTGCGAAGTTATTCGAGATCCTGCTAGAGTAACGTTTGTGGTTTTGCTAGATCTCTGAAACGGTTAAGCGGATTCTTATCATCTTTTGTACATGGCTTCTTAAGGATTAGTTTTGATTAGTTGTGCAATCATAAAACAAAAATAATAAACTTCAGTAGGTCCTAACACTTTGAATAGGAGCTCTAGACTTACTTTTAAACGTTATGTGGTAGCATGTAACTGCCTTCATTAGTATTCTCTTAGTAATTACCAAATTCGGTTCTCCACGTTCACGGTTACAATACGCGCGGAGTTATTTGGCCACCGATAAACCTGTATGTGGATTTATAGGGTTAGTGGTAATATGACGGCAATCCGTTAAGGGGATGTAGGAGAGATCAATTGCAACCAAATGACCCTCTATGATCCCTGTGCAAAGGGCAACCATATTCCAGTAATTTGAATTTGAAATGGGGATCAACTAAATTATCGTTTATTATACCTATCTATACGATTAAGGAAAAACGTCGTATAGGGAAAAAAATTGCTTTAAATTACGAAAATGTCACAATTTGTAGTTCTGATTTAAAAACTATTGAAGATAATTATTATCATTTTATGGTTGATTATTATGTGTTAAAATGTAAGCAAGCAGATAATAATATCTAATAATAAAATATTTTATGCATTGACTTTTTTTAATTTTCGAAGTTGTACACCACATACATCTTCAAAAAATATAAAATTTCAAATAACTCGAAAATGGTTGACATTTGCATAGAGGTCATAGGGGTCATGTACAGTCAATAGACAAAAGTACAGTAGCACCTCAGTGTTCATATTCGGCTGCAAACACAGAGCAAAAACAACTAATACTATTTGTCAAGGTATAGTAACATATTTTTATGAAACTCAATCTAGATTTTCAAGATACAGACTTAGCCTAGTTTGGAAATCATCGTAAACTTTTAAGAAACTGTGAGTTTTGAAATAAACAATATTTGATTTGACTACTAGTAACCTTGTATAAACTTAATATTTATTTATACCTGTAAAATTTCAGCGTAGTACAAGTAAAAAGTAATGAGGAAGTGCAAGGCCGTGGTAACCCGACCATGTTTTGGCGGGTACAAAAAAGCGAAGGCGATTGAAATGTTTTTATATTTGACGACACTTTTGGCCTAGCGGCCGAGATCGGCTTCTGCGCAACGTATTGTGAGTTCAATCCCACACGGAGCAAATTTTTGTAGGATCTATAGGTAGTTATTCCCGATACAGGAGAAAATCCTAGGGCGGCGCAACGTTTTTTTTAAAAATGAAATAACCTTTGAACGGTGCAATAATTTAATTTTTTTATTGCACAAATAATTAAAACTAATCCTTAAGAAGTCATGTACAAAAGATGATAAGAATCCGCAGTTTCAGAGATCCAGCAAAACCACAAATGTTACTCCAGCCGAAGAAAGAACAAATACAAATGAGTTGCAACATTTACTTCGTCTAGACAACTAATTAGGTATATAGCTAATATGTTTTCAATATTCCCATTAAAAAAGAAAATGTCTGGCTGCGGTAACGTTACCCCAGCAGAAAATGTTTTTGTGAAATAACTAAAAAACTCTAAATGCAATAAATTTAAAAATGTGCGCAACAATTACAGACGCTGTGCAACTAATTATCTATAACATTTAAATGATTATTTTCGACATTATTTTGCTGGGGTAACGCACACATTTATTGCTCGCTTGGCTTCGCTGTTGTGGTCAAACACAATGAATGAAAGCGAACGTCTGCTACGTTCGCTTGTATGTGATGTAATATGGACATGGAGAAAATAAAGAATTTCAGTATTAAGTATCTAACTTATATCATTTATTAGTTTATTCAAATATATAGTTGAAATCGATGAAATCGTTAGTGTTAAATATCGGACTTTTGCATATATACTTAACTTAAAGATAAGTAAGTAAACGAGCATTCAAAGTTTTATGTTAAATTATGTTTTACCACCAGGTTTGATGCCAATAGGCCTCCCCCGCGCCCAAGAGGAAATCGTGTAAAAAACGCTCCCTTAAAAAGACCTGCGGATTCTACAACAGGTAAGTAATTACTTAATTTCCAAAATGGTATTAAATTATTCAAAAGGTTGACTGTTTATTGACAAAGAAAATCCAATCGATATAATGTACAATACGAGGCTAATCGAAGGATTCAGGGGCGGGGCGTACTAAGTAAGCCCACATTTTGCCGGCATATAGGTAACATGTAATAGGAGCCGAGCCTATTACCATTTACCGGGCACAACTCGCAAATTCCCAGCTGCTATTGAGAACTTTATAGAAAACCCAATAACACTGCTCGTTCTGGGAATCAAAACCCAGGACCTCTAGTGTAGCAGTCGCGTTTACGACGACTAAACTAAAGAGGCAGTTAGTTACAGAATAGTTAGAATCAGTGAGAATGTCTCAGAAGTGAGGGAACTTATGAGGGATATATAATGGCTGTTGCTGATTAATTCCCTTCCCAAAATAGTTGTGGCAGCGCCGACGGTCGATACATACCTACCCTTGGTACTTCTTATACATCCAACATCCAGTAATGGCGGAAGCAAATATTGTTACGGGCTCTGTGCATGTTGAGAGTTGAGTGTACAATGGTTAAAATAACGCTGCTGCAAGAGGTATTTTTCATGACAAATATTCATATTTTCAAATATTTTCCTACAAAACCAAAAAATAGTGCTGGCGTGTAACCGAACTCTTTACGGCATTTCTTTCGAGCAATTTTTTTATTTGTCTATAATTATTACTACTAATCCTCAAGCTACATAATGCCTTAGACCAAGAATGTTATTAAGGTAGGTATAATATTCTTGCCATGGACTAATGCTAATGTATCCAAAGTACATGGTAGGTACCTGGCAATTTAAGCCAAGCGAATTGTATATATGTTCATTAGTAAACTAAGTACTTATTTATGTAGATATATAGATAATTTTGCCCAGTCGTCCTTTACGTATCTGTCTTCGTATTTGGGTAACTTTGGGTGAACTAAAACATCTAAATTGCGGTATTACTTGCACACGGTCGTACTTAAAGTTGCTTAAAAATTTAAATATTAAAATAGTAACTGATATGGAATAGGTGGAACGTGTGCATGCGACTGCGCAATGATTATAATTATGTACAGTACGCGCGACATAAGTTGGCCGGACTGAAGTTAGCTGTTTGGTTGCGCAGTACACAATTTTTAACGTAAACAATCCACTGCGCATTAAAACGGCGAACTTCACTCCGGCCAACTTACGCCGCGCGTACTGTATCTGCGCTCAACGATCTCGTAGGTACTTGTTTGTAAAACCTACGTAAAACGGTAAGACTGTTATCGTAGCTGCCGTCCTAGGCAGAAGTTTCGCTTCTAATATAAGTAATTTATCTTTCTTATGGTTTACTCAATTTATTATTAGCCAATAATATTTTGCTTGGCGTCTATTAATTTGTTCTCAGATTTGCCAAACAAGGTGAAAAAAGATGAGGACTCCTTGATGAGTGCTGCTTTTGAAGGGCCTTACGACCACCAGGGTTTGAGGTTTGGAATGGGAGTTAATCCCGCATCTTTGTAGGTACGCTTGGTATAGTAGTATTTATTTAGTAGCGATCGAGTTGCGTAAGCGCGCGGCTTCCATAATTATAAAATTAGTGTAGGCATGTCCTCCACATATTACCATTTGGTAAATCTAGACGTGCAGTAGCATCCAGCCAAGTTCTAACAAAAAGGAATTAGCGACGCAGCAGCTGTGTTTATTACACGAACCATTTTGAGCTATGTTTGACCCCTTTACATCTCGAAAACTATTTAACCTGCTTAGCTTAGCTTGTCTAAAATCTAAAATTTCATAAATGTAGTTCAAACAGTTATTGATATATTAACGTTTAAAAACTGGCATTTTTATGACTTGAAATATTTTCCAAGCAATCGATTTATATTAACATCGCAATAACTTTTTAAATAGGCGTGGTTTTGGACGTCGCTGATAAAAGAATTGAGATCTAAAAAAGGTGCCAAGTTCTGTAGCCTTAGCACGAACAACTTGCGAAAAAGTATTCGTATCGTCATGGAGACCAATTTGTATGAGATTTGGACCAGCGCCTCTATCGTGACGATACGAATACTTTTTCGCAAGTTGTTCGTGCTAAGGCTACTGTATCTGTAAAGATATGACACCCAGCAAAATCATGTCGAAAATAATCAATTAAATATAGATTAGTTGCACAGTGTCTGTAATTGTTGCGCACATTTTTAAATTTGTTGCATTTATAGATTTTTAGTTATTTTACAAAATCATTTCCTGCTATACATATATAAATGTATATTTCCTAGAATATTGAAATAAATATTTGCTAACGTATCTACAATTAGTTGTCAAGACGAGGTACTCGTAAATGAGCTTTACTCGATAATTCCGTACTTTAAAATGAAAAGTAAGTATATTATTGGGTACTAGGTATTATTTGTCTAAGTTTTCTCATAGGTTCATTTCTTAGAAAACTAGCCAGACTGTTTTCTATAACAAAAACATACGAGTTATTCCCTGCATTGGAATAATGAAGGCACACTCTCAGAGTATGTAGATGGAGTAATTTTTATTAATGTAAGATTTTTATCTCTAGGCTTCCCTAGATCCAGTAGCAAACACCGGACCGCGAAATGACCCAGCCTGCGTAACTACCGCCTAATCCAAACTACGGTGCGAATCCAGAGGCTGAATTTTTATCAGGCATTCCAGTAAACTAATACAGTTTTAGTTTACTGGAAATACCTGTACCAAAAAATATACCTAAGTAATTATTGTCTTATAACACCTAGTCTACTGGGATGCCTGGCAATCAGAGGACTCGAATTTTTCTATTATGTGTTTTTGATGTGATTTACTCTACAGTATTATAATGTCCAAGATTTAGAATGTAAGTAATAAACATTTGTATTTTAGTCAAGGCCTTGTCCGAGAAATTGCAAATAAGGCTTCCTAGTTAATTCTTCTCAAAGAAAAATATTTTTATAGGAAGTACTTACACTACTTGTTTAAGAGATTTCCAAACACGCCAAGGCTGTATACTAGTCAGCGCATGTCGTTGCGTTCGCTTCAAAAACAAATATTTTATATCGTCAACAAACAAAATAGGGCATAGCCCTTCTATTACTGAAAAACATGTCTGAGTATCTAAGTCTAAAATATTGCGTTGCAGTTTATAAGTAATTCAAGGTATCAAATATCAATTAGTGATGTAACGAATACTTTTTTAAGCATTTCATGCGATTATTCATGACATCATTTATATTTGACTCAAAAACGTGAATTTTACAATAATAATCAAGAAAAAGAAAATATAACTTATGTACTTATTATTTTTTTTCTATGGGATGTATGTCGTTATTATTTGTAGATATATTTTTTATGAAGTAGATTTTAAGTAAAAAAAGGCCCACAGGACTTGTTTGGTTAAGTATATTTTTAGTTTCGTAAAAGTTGATTATCTTAAGTTCTATTAAAAGTAGACTTTTTAAGACTGATATGAGTTTAAGATATTTTTTGTTTATATACCTATGTACTATATACAAACCATGTACTCAACGAAGTCTACGGAACAAACCTAACAAAAACTCCTTCAAATTATCACCCCGAGTTTTAATCATGACACGCGGCGGACTGTGGTATTGCTGGATGATATCACGACGACAAACGCTTTACTTAAAATGGTGCGTGCCTTATCTTGTTACGCTGCCTACTTGATCTTAATACTCCTTTTGGGACTCAAGTGAAATCGCAGGAAACAGCTAGAGGCACACTATATTCCCAGTAAAAGCTGACCTCTCAAATCACACCAGCAGCTTATGAGGACTTCGTACATTGCACAGAACGCTATCTATTGGCCGCTATCTATTTGCGTCCATTTTATTTTTGTCAAATCTGGTAATCCGTTCCCGATACAAAATGTATAAAAAATAATTTTTCTTCTTAATGTTCTTTTTCGTGTCTTTTTTCGATGTTTTATAAGTTATTCTGCTATTAGGTGAGGATACAAATCCAACAAACCCAACATCATAAAAATCAGTGTAGCCGTTCTCGAGTTATAAGTGCTGTAACAAACCCGACTTTGTTTTAAAGAAGACTAGTTGCTGTTGCCCGCAGTTTCACTCACGTCCCAAATACATACTATAAGTACGATTCTCGGCGGCGTATCAAGATAAAACATGCAGCAGATTTTATGTTAGACCTCTAGCAATACATCGGTGAAAACTGCATTCACTTCCATACAATAGTTTTTGCGTGATACGCGTACAAACATACAGACAGACATTCTAAAAATTGTTATTTTGTCTTCTGTTCTGCTCTAATAAAGTTAAGCCCCCATATTAGTTTTTCTATAATATCTTTAATGTACAGACCAGTTCCTTTTTTGTAGTCGGGTAATAAAACGGCCCATATCTGTTTTCAACAGTCATGTAATATCGTTAGTAGTAAGTATAGCTATGTATTACATGGAAATGAGTAAAATAAAATTACAAAATAATTTACCAGTAAAACTTGTTATTTTTTTAATCCTACCCTCGTGATCGTGATTTATGAACAATTTTAAAGGGGGCGGCCCAATGACATTATATAGTTAAACTAGCTTTTTGCCCGCGACTTCGTCCGCGTGGAATAGTTACTTTGTTCCATATGCACTTTCACCCCTACGTAGGTCGAAATTTATTAATTATTTTGCCCGAGGCTACGCTGGCGTTAAGAAGTATTATTATTAATATTTTGTTCGTCTTAATTTATTCGTTCCATTATTTACATACTCCATCATCCCTTAATTTATCAAAATCCTATTTAAGCGGACGGCTTCATCATAGTAGCTCCAATCTTTAATTTCAGTTCAATCAGTCGAAAATCTAAGATTTATACAAAATTTCATCCCCTATTTTATCTTCTTAGGGGTGGAATTTATCAAAATCATTTCTTAGGGGATGCTTATGTCATAGTAGCTATATGCATGCAGTCTCAGCCCGATCGGTTTAAAATTGACAAAATTTCATACAAACTTTCATCCCCTATTTTATCCCCTTGGGGGTAGAATTTATCAAAATCCTTTTTTAGCGGATGCCTACGTCATAACATCTAACTGCATGCCAAATTTCAGCCCGATCCCTCCAGTGGTTTGGGCTGTGCGTTGATAGATCACTATGTCAGTTAGTCACCTTTAAGTTTTATATTTATAGAGATAGAGGTAGACACGTTATCATCCTTCAAATGCGAATATTGTTTCGTGGGCAATGTGTTATTTGTAGTGTCACTTATACGATTGACCGACTTACGGCGCAGAAGTGTGTTTGACAGCACTATTGACAGCAATTCATTTTAATTTTATTTATATGTGCCGTCTTGTGCTGCGATGCTACATAAATTATTATACTAAAGTAAGAAAAGAGCATAGAGTATCTTATCACAAGTAAGTTAATAAATTCATAGCTTCCGTACAATTAATTTCATGTTCTTCGTTGCAAATAAAATTTAAAATGAAAGAAAGAGTCAGCGCATGCCTTATTAGTATGAAAGAAAGGGTCCTAATACTTTTAATGTCATGTCACTAATACGAACATACTAGGACATATTAAATGTGTCCTAAAAGACAACTGCTTAGTGCTATTTCTTTTCATCTTAGGCTGCCTGTATCTATGCTCGCGCTTATTAGAAAAGTCTAAAATGTTTAGTTTTATAGGTATGGACTAGCGCGACTCAAATAAATATGACATTTACTCAGAGGAAAGACGGACATAGAGACCGGGCAACAGCAACTAAATTCAATATATTTATTTCACTTTGGACCCATTTAATAGGATAAAAAGGACACGTATACACATACAATTTCGTAGGGTGTCACTAATTTTGTTCCGACTCGATGTCATACGACACACACTGACACGCAATTTCAACGTCGATAACATTTATCGATGACATGCATTCTAAGCTGTAATGCCAAAATTAATATTTTACTTTCATAAAACAAAAATTACTTACGAAAATTATAACAACAGTATACAGCACCTAAATGCAGCAAAAATACAGTAAATTCACTGTAATTATGGTGCACCTGGCATCACTGGAACGGACAGACTTTGGAGCAACAATACAACCGAATGTAGTCCTATAGAAATACGAGTACATCCAAATAGCACCAAATCTGGTGACATGCCAAAAAAAGTAATACAAAGAATGAATAATTTGTATCATTCTTACATCCTTTTCATGCTACGAGTATAAGATAGAAAGAGACAAAAGACAGATTCAGGTTTATATTTTTGCCCGGACTCCTACTACTACTATTATGGTATTTATTACCTTTTGTTCTACAGAAATCCAGCGTTGAAATTCGTGAACATCATTGAAGTTTGACAAATACCAAAATATGGGATGTTCAGACAGGATTTCGAGGTAATGAAACACCTGAAAAAACTTTAGAAAGTCTTCTGCGCTTTCATTTGCTTCGAGAAGGTCTATAGGATTTTAGGCTATTGGTCCAACAAAGATCTTGGCCATTCTTACTAAAAATGGATTCTCGGTCTTGGCAGACCTGTCTCACTCCTCGTGTAGCTTTCGGTAGCTGACATTAATATAAACAAAAAATATTAGATAAATACCTAATTAAAGTTAAAGCATCACGTTACCAAGATAAACGCTATCAAAGTTGTGCTGTTAAGTTGGTATCTGTGAATTAACTTCAAATATTATTTTGAAAGTATTGCAAGTCCACAAAAACAAAGGAAACTGACTTAATCGCTCTATGGCATATAACAAAAGGACACACTTCTTCTTATCGAATCGATAGCAAAAGGAAAGATAAGAACAAAAGAAAAGAAATAATTGAAAAACCTTAAACTAGATTGGCCCAGTATTCGGCTACGCACATGGCATTTTCTGTAGCGTCCATTAGGTCATGACGTGCGTAGGTATAGGGGCACGTTGGGCATAACAAATTGGCCATAATTATCTTCCACTGCACCACAATTACAAAATAAGTTAGTGCCAGTGGAGAATTTTCAGGATACTGTATACAACCTATATGCATATTTAGGGTATCTAAGGAACTGATAATTTATACATAGTTTCGTAAGCTTCTTTCTGGTCTAAATTATTTACAAAAACGAGTTACTTTATTATTTTTAGAACGAAAAATAGTAAATGTTGGTTAAATAATATAATTTGCCAAAAATCATCCTCGGCAGTGCGAAAATATGTACCCTAAGGACAGTCTTTTAACGATAGAGTAATTTCTAGTATACCAGTCGATAAAGCGTAACATTCCGAATACAACGATGTACATAATTCATTTTTCTAAAATGTTCCTTAGGTTTATCGCTACTTCCGGTATTGTTACCTTTAAAACTCACATTGCAATAGCTGAATAGAAAGATCACAGTTACATAACATTAAAACTGGCGGTCGCGTAGGCCTAACAAGAATTAAAAAAAAATACATCCCACGGACGTCAATTATTTTGGCGTCACTATCGACTAAAACCTGACGTGGAACTCACACTTAGCTAACATACTCAAGAAAGCCATGACGGCGTACTGATGAACTACTGCTAGTGGCACACAGCCCTTTTGTAGAATATCAAAAGCCCTGGTTAAAAGAACTCTTACGAATTTAAACTTCGAGACTGCTTTCAATAAGTTCTGGATGGAATCACTAAGAATAGTCCACTCCTAAGCTTTAAAGTCCATGATGAAATGGACACACATCTTATCCTAGCGCTAAGCAGGCAAAATCGACATATTAAGACGATAGTGTTAACAGGTTACAAGCACATGCTCAACCTAAGGCTGACCGATACAGAAACCTATCGACATTGTAAGTAGGCTGATGAATTCCCAATTCAACTAGGGGAATGGGTTCGCTCACACACAAGCGCCCTGTTCATTTAAGGAATGCCCAGATGAAATAAAGGAACGCTAGACTTGAGCGCTAGATCGGTGAACGCTCGAGTCTTCAAGGCTCATGAGTCGACTCAGCGCACAAGGCTCGGCGCGCAGTGATACTATAGCTACTAGCCACAAGTAAACAATAAATAATTTGAAATATCAAAAAACCCGACTGCCAGAAAAGATGGAAACAAGCTGAACAATCTCATCGCCTTAATTTTAACTCCAAAGATTTTATGCCTGCGACTGCTATTTTGACACCCCACTCGATAAGTTATGAGGAAATAATTTTTTTTCTAGGCATATGGCGTTTTAATTGTCATAATTTTGATATGCTCAGTGTCTTAGGTTACAGAGCGTGACAAAGACATACATACATCCAATCAAAAAATATAACTCTCCTTCTGGCACAGTCGAGTAAAACATACTGAAAAATTGACTCTTTAATTTAGCTATTCTCGGTTTCTCATTTGCTGCGAGACCGCACTGTGACAGCGCGCATGAGCTACACGTTCTGTTACAGAACTTTTTCATAACCGCCAATGGGTGAATGATTTTGTTTTGGGTCACAGAGAACTGTTCATTCAGCATGGCATTTGAAACTAAAATTCATTAGCCGCGTACTGACAGCGAGCAGCCACGGACGTTTGCCTCGCGAGGACGCCACAGGCTGTAGATTTCTGGCATGAAGCTATCGCGCGCGCCAAGGCCAAGACTTGGTGAGGCTGAGCCAGTTTCGAGCGCCTAACGTGCAGTTTCCAGCCAGTCTATAGCCAGTTTTTGCTAAAGACCGTCATGAGGCCGTATGTTCGGAAAGCTATTGCCACCACTCTGCCGTTATACTAACTCTTCGACTTATACTTTTTACGTGGGAGAGCCATGCTTCGGCACGAATGGGCTCGACCGGAGTGATACCACGGCCTCACAGAAAGCCGGCGTTAAACAACGCTTACGTTTTGTTTCGCCGAGTGAGTGAGGTTACCGGAGGCCCAATCCCCTTTTAAAAGGTCGGCAACGCACTCGTGACTCCTCTGGTGTTGCGGGTGTCCATGGGCGGCGGTAATCGCTTACCATCAGGCGATCCGTCTGCTCGTTTGCCCTCCTATCCTATAAAAAAAAACAAAAAAAAGATACGAAATCCTTGACGCGATCGATTCTGTCGTTCGACGAACAAGCGAGACAACCGTCTTGACCCCGCGCGGCTAACTTACTGAAGCATCGATATCGTACGATGCCACCTTACCTTTTAAAACTAACTGTAAAGTAAGTCATGTCGGTTGAGAAACAAGGTAACTTGCTTCTCAATAGATGTCGCCAACGTCACCTTATGACGTAAACTCAGAAAAAGATAGTTTCAATCAAGCGGGTGGGGTTCGCGGTGGCTTAGCGGTCAGAGCGTCTGGTGTATCAAACCAGAACACGCAGGTTCGAATCCTGCCCGCGATTGAATTTTTCCTTTACTAAAATAACTTTATAATCTTAGCATGGAAAATGCAAAAAAAATCACAAAAAGATAGATAATTATGTAATGTTTCTATTAAAACTTTAGGAATAATATGTCAGCTGAAAGTTTAAGACTGTCTACTTACGTTAAAATTAAATTTCATGTTCATTAGTTAGGATAGTAGTTTGTATTGATCCAAAGTGACCCATTCCTGGGTCATAGAGGATCATTTCCCATTTTTTTAAAGTGGCTGTAACTTGCAAATTTAGGTAATACTAGCCAATAAAACCCTTTTTCTTTGAAGATTAGATGTATAAAATAAATTATTTAGCCCTAACCTTTGGAACTATAAAGACAAGGAAAAAAGCGATCTACTGTTACCCACACTCCCCTACCTAATTATGTAGGATACCTTATAAGTACCTACCTGTTTTATAAGGGTCGGCGAAGTCCAGCCAGAGAAATGTTAGTATATATCATATACATACTTACTTAATATCATCATCATTGTCACAGTAGACAATAGGAAATAGGTACCTTTCACCCGCTGCACTCCTTTTGGCAGATTGATTTCAGTGGTTAACAGGGCATCGGACATTGGGAAAGCTATCCTATCTACAAGCTGACCTATCAATAGGTACTGTCAAACGGTTTGTTTTAATTATTACACCGGTATCGAACGTTATAACATGGATTTTACGTGATTGTAAGTCCTACTCTTCTTCTGGTCATTTAGTATTTATTTGTACACTAAATTCTAGTTTTTCTTATTTATTGATTTACAGAAAAATCCCGTATATTCCCTGGATAATAAGTGTTCTAAATGTTGATTAAGGGCATTTACAGCGTGATTATGTAACAAACGTCCAAACTTTCACATTTATAATATCAAGTAGGATAGAAATCCAAAGAAGGTAACGTTAAGATATTAACCAAATGAATTTCTTAAGGACTAATTTATTATTATGAAAATGCTTGATAATAATAATTGAAGTACATTAAATACAGGTAAACATATGTTTCCGTCCGAAATCTAGATTTTTTTTGTACTAAGTTCGTGGGCTTATATACATTAATGTTTAAGTGGACATGCTGATGTGCGATACGCACGACCATTATTTTATATGATTAACTGTAAGATTTTTGGTTTCTAATCTTATAATAAATGGCCTATCATCAACAATAGCTATAACCATGAGTTTACACACTCAATAGTTATTATTAAAAACTATACAATTATTCATGTTACCGATACAACGGCAACTATTATCGAGCGTAAACTCACGGTAGAGCTAGATAGGTACTTTCCGAAAAATATTAATAGCAGAATTATAGTATAAATTAATATCTAATCAATGTCAGCAATCAAAATCTTAAAAAATAGTCATATTTATAACAAATAGTCAATCGTACTGGTAGATAGGTAGGTACCTATAGTACTTATATTCATCCGATTGCACTTCAAAGTCGGCTGCCAGGCGCTTAATAATAATATAGTCACCAATAAGTTTGGTATCATAAGTAAAACCATATTATATTTTACGTATATATACAAATTGAGACGTAGATAGTCTTAGGTCATATGAGATAACACAGTGTCCATATCACTTCACTAATCCCGTCCCCCCCATCTCGTGTGTCATCCATATGCGAAGAAACGGCAAAAACCTACGACAAAACAAAAAATGATAAAATAAGCTCTTATTATGAAAACGCAAGCCCAATCGCTAGCTTACCTGTATTACAAAATTTATAAATAACAATAGGGAACTTGCATTTTGCATGTATATAATATAATATACATACTTACCAGAATGCTAACTTATTATGAAACACATGGAATACCTATTACACTTTAATTTTATTACCACTCACTAGATAACACACATATAATTATCTTATTACAGCATAACCTGTAAATTAATTTAGGTTTAATAAATAAAAAACTAAGCACGATATACATTTGAAAGCTGGTTAATGAACAAACCTTTTGCAAAATAATACTGGCCCAGAATTGATGGTATAATTAATATTTATTTCTGTAAATGATATTTATTATTGTCGTTGGTGAGAAATTCATTAACTGTAAATACTTTACCAGCAGCACAGAATAACTAGTACCTAATTCAACTACAAGCGGTACCACACTGTTGCTTCTTTCTTCTCTCTTCGTGGCAATAGGAAATGTCTTTTTTATAAAGTTATTTTAGTAATGGAAAAATTCGAATCCGGCCCGCGGTTGAATTTTTCCTTTATTATACTTAATTATAATAACTTTTTAATTTTAGCATGGAAAATACAAAAACATCACAGAAAGATAATGTCTTGCTTATATTTTTAGTAAATAGCAAATACAGCCGCGCAAAACTAATTAACACACTTAAAATTGCAATAACTTTTTAAGTACAAAAGATAACCTTTCGAAATAAAAAGGACTTGAAAAAGAGTTTAATTTTGTATATAAAAACTTCATAGTCGGTAACCTTCTTTTAAGAAATGGCTGAAATAAACTTTATAAACAAAAATAATCCATTTCGAATTACAATTTTACTATTTTTTTTTGTTTTCTATTTTTTTCTTGATCGATAAGTCTTGTTACAATGTGTAAATTAAACAACAGCACATAAACTTTATTTATCATGCCTCTTTCATCTGAAGAATGTGCTAGGATCATGACTTTTCTGGAACTAGGCATCAGTATGCGTCGTGCTGCAAGAATGGTGGATGTGACGTTACGAACGGTCTAGAAGGTGAAGCAAAGGTACGAAGAGACTGGAAACCATCTGAGGAGACCTTGTGATGACAGACCCAGGTGCACTAGTGTCCGAGAAGACCGTTATATTGTTTCCACTGTGTTGAGAAATCGCCACCTAAATGCAGTTGAAGTTCAGCGACAGCTTTTTCAGACCCGAAGGGACTACATTATTGACAGTACAGTGGGAAGACTTGCTGAAGCAAACCTGAATCCCCGATGACCAGATAATGACCCCAAGCTCGAGAGAGAGAGCATCGAGTAGCGAGATTGCGATACGTCCGTGAACTAATAACTAGTAAATCCCATACAGTGGGATGAAGAAGAATGGTCAAGAATTTTGTTCACAGATGAGTCTCGATTCACACTTTACACTTCTGATGGAAGGCAGTGTCTACAGGTGACCTGGTGAGCAATACCTTCAAGCCTGCTTCTCAGAAAGAGTCCAGTACGGCGGAGGCACGGAGAAGGTCGCACATAGCTAGTGGCAGTAGTGGTGAAAGGTATGCCCAAGAGATCCTCAATGTGTATGCAGGACCTTATTTAGCAATAATGGGTGATGGATCCACGCTGATGCATGATAATACCCAGCCACACAGGGCTCAGGTCGTGCAAGAGTATATTCAGGAGTTTGATATCAGCGTGATGGCTTGGCCATCAAGAAGTCCTGATCTTAACCCTATTGACCTGAGCACCCCTGGGATAAGCTAGAGCGGCTAGTCATGAGAGGTTTCGGAACATCTGTTCCGAAACCTCGTATTCAGTATGCCAAATCAGCTCGAAGCTGTAGTCAGAGCCCGAGGAGGCAATACCAATTATTAAAATTTGAATAACTTGTAATACATACATAAAAATGATAATTGAGTCTTTGACACTCTGCTAAAAATGGCTATCTTATTGATTTATCTTTTTTAAAGTTAGAAATGTTATTAATGTATAGTTTACTATAGTTTCAAAGAAAGCTGATAAATTTTCCTTTAAAAGCAAGTGGCGGTCTATAGTTTCTTCCTACCCCTGTGGGAGGAAAGCGTGATGTAATTGAATGATATCACTGATCAACTAAATTTAACTTTTTTTGTACTCATTATATAAATACTATATTTTTATATGAATTTTGGGTCACTGAATACGAAAATATAAGTAGTTTTTGTTAGCTCAAATTTTGAAAATATGGGTCTACCTATATAAAAACTTAACTTTAACGTAATGAATCGTTAAACGTATGATTTCAAAGGAAATAAAAACTATTATGTTTTGAAAAACTTTTCTTTTATGTTAGAATAATTGCATTAATACGAATATATTATAGGTATTATGTATATTCTTTGTCACAATAATGTTTTTTGTTTTATCGGTTTTTTTACTTGTTTTGTCTGAGTTGTTCCGGTGAGTATATTTTTAAATCTTAATAGGTACTTGACATCTTCATATTTTTTGACTGGTGTTAGTCTAGTACAGACCTACTTAAATAGGAAACTTACCCCAATGGTTATTTTACAATATGGCTAAATTCTTCGTTATTAACAATGATATAATAATATTAGAGAAGCCATATTAGTAAATGGCATTTAAATTTGACGCTTGCTACATTTACATTCTGCACAACGTTAGCTTTATTAATGAGCGCGAGAATAGATACAGGGAGAATAAGATGATAAGAAATAGCAATAAGCAGTTTTCTTAGATGACACATTTGATAGGTGACGCCCAATTGACCTTATAGTTAAACAGAGGTAGAAACTTATCATCCTTCAAACGCGAATATTGTATTGTGGTCAACATGTAATTTGTAGTGTGACTGTGACTTATGCGGTCGACCGACCTAAGGTGCAGAAGTGTGTTTGACAGTGCTATTGACAACAATAAGCACAAATAAGGTTCCGTGCCCCCTCGAGATATCCTCGCTATAGCATTACTCCACTACACCCACCACTACGAAGGACGGTTCTAGGTGCAAACTCAAATTCCAAGACTCTATAAAACCTTGAACAGCTGTAGTGATATGATTGACATACATCATGACAGTATTGGCAAATTTACAAAGTAATTGTCAATCACTTTGCTCAACACCGATAACAACTAGTAAATATTTTGTTTTTTTATAAAGTGGCGTTATTGCCAAAAGATATTTATTTTAATGCCTGCACAGTTTTTAATGATACAAATATATACTGAAATAATTGCATAATTTATATTTTTAATTCTCAATAATTAATTTTAATTATAATTTAATGATGTTTGTAATTATTTTCAATTAATTATTACCGATATTTTAATGTTATGTTTAACGCATTGGTGCATGTTGTGTTAGCCTATAAGTAATTGTAGCACTTATAAAAAAAATATTGTATGTTTTAAGTGATTGTTCTGGTGTAGACAATTGTTGGCTAAACAAATAAATAAATTTTAATTGTATTTATATGTGCAGTCTTGTGCTGCGATACTGCACAAATAATTATACTAAAGTAAGAAAAGAGCATGGAGTATCTTATTTAATAGGACAATTTAAGTTAATAAATTCTTAGCTTCTATACAATTTATTTTATTTTCTTCGTTGTAAATAAAAATTAAAATGAAAGAAATAGTCAGCGCATGCCTTATTAGTAAGAGAGAAAGGGACCCAATACTTTTCATGTCACACGTCACTACATGCGGACATACTGGACATATCAAATGTGTCATAAAAGACAACTGCTCTCCGAGGAAAGACAGACAACTGCTTAGTGCTATTTCTTTTCTTCTTAGGCTGCCTGTATCTATGTGCGCGCTTATTAGGAAAGCCTAAAATGTTTAGTTTTATAGGTAGGTATGGACATGTAGCGCGACGGCGCGACTCAATTTTAAATGACATTTATTAAGAACATGGCGTATCTAGTAGTATTATATCATTGGTGTCGCTTTTTTAACAGACAGCCAAAGTGCATTACAACATATAGCTTGATGCGTTTATGGATTAAGAAATGCTTCGGTAGCATATGCCATTTTGAAGAAAATTCTCTTTCTCATGCAAAGGGGTGTGGGTCTGAGACTGCAATGGATTCCATCACACATAGGCATTCGAGGTAATGAGATTGCTGATACAACAGCAAAGGAAGCAATTTCTAGTGGCACAGAAACATATGTTTATCAAGAACATACAGAAATTTTGCTCAAATATAGATATAAAATATTTGAAAAATGAAAATCATAATACGATGACATCTCTCGTCATAAAGGCATATGGTATAAAACTGTTCAACACGAACCTCCACGAATACCTACTCAAAGCAAACTGAAATGTTATGGTGATAGCATCCAGATTACGCTCTGGGCACATTCCACTCAACAAGTTCAAACACCTAATGAGGTCAGACTCCCCAAACTGTTGGTGGAGACTGCGCGGAGCGATTGCATGCAAGATTATATAAAGAATGTAAATTCTGTAAATGCACTGGATATTGGTATCTTTCAGAGTATACTAGCAAGTCCCCTGAGCGAGGCAGCTAAGGATGTATACTCCATGATTATAAATATCCTTAAATAATTATAATTATGTGAATACTTAATGGGCTGACATAGTCGAATATCGACTCTAAGCCCTATCAAATAAAGGGAAAAAGTCATTGGTGTTGCCTGAAACAATGATTTAGTTTATTTAGACTAGTCAATAGGCATAATTAACACAGATTTTAAATGGATATTTTTGAATAAATAGATATAGAACATTTGCTGAATAGGCTAAATAAAAAAAAATTACGTGGGAGAGCCATGCTTCGGCACGAATGGGCCGGCTCGACCGGAGTGATACCACGGCTTCACAGAAAACCGGCGTTAAACAATGCTTACGTTGTGTTTTGCCGTGTGAGTGAGGTTACCGGAAGCCCAAACCCCTTTTAAAGGGTTGGCAATGCACTTGTGACTCCTATGGTGTTGCGGTTGTCCATGGGCGGTGGTAATCGCTTACCATTAGGCGATCCCTCGTTTGCCCTCCTATCCTATATAAAAAAATCCCTTTACATATTTTACAATGTTGGTATAATTTTTCGTTCCTGTAAACGTGTGACGCTCACATATTCCAGTAGTTGTGTGTAAGCTGTTTGTAATTTTTTTTAAAGTGGTGGACAGTGTTATATTTAGTGATTTTAATAAGTATATTCCAACATAGACATACACATACCATCACGCCTGTATTCCCAGAAGTGTTAGGCAGAGGCGTACTAATTATACACAAACAGTTCGCCGGTATGTTTAGGTCCTATATAATAGGGCGCGAGCCTATTGCCATTATGTATTAAAGCATTACAGATATCATAAGTTAACTGCCATTGTTAATTAATAGAACCCAGGACCTCTAGCGTAGCACTTGGGACCACTAGGCTAACGAACGAGACAAGTCAAACATAGATGTGAAAATAATTCATCTACGTGCGAAGCTGGATTTGGCATGCCTATTTGTTGATAGTAATTGACATTACATACGATACATATCAACTTTAAAATGGGTTTTAATATTTTCAAATGCATTTAAAGATTCTCACGAGATCAGATTTGAGAAACAATTATCTATGCTCAAATTATTCATAATTTATTTGTACCTAACGTCGCTTCTGAATTTTATTTCGAGTCATGTCAATGCATTCCATACCTAGTATGGATGTGAATGTGATGATGGGTGACATGACAAACATAGGGTCCTTGTCACTCGTATGTAATAAGGTATATTACATATCACTCCGGACTATTTAATTTATTTTTCAAAGAAAATTTATAAAATAAACCAAGAAGTAGTTATTTACATATGATACGGTATTCAGTGCCTTTTTTTACTTTCTCGTAATACTTTGGGCAGTATTGCACAACACAGAACATAATATTTGGAATATTATTGTATTTAAAATCTGACAGATCACACTTCTGTACTTATGGTCGATCAATCGCAAATGTCACCTAGCTTAAGTAAATAACTATAGACTTCGTTCTCACTTTTCTTAAATCCTGCTTTTAATTCTTGTCGAAATTGATGTTTAGTTCTTCACACGTTTCTCCATTCTACTTGTGGCTGAATTGTCATCATAGGCGTTTGCCTATGCCATTAAAAAAAAATTGTGTCTACCTCTTTTAAACTAATGTCTTTGGTTATTAATGTAATATTTTTGAGGTTAAAATTGGAATATCATATTTTTGCTATACATTTTTATTGTACCTATCTACGAACACTCGCTGATGAATTACGAACCCTTTACAGAAAACCACGATTCAATCGATCAAACCGTTATGGAGATAAGTGGTAACATTAGTTTGAGGGCACGAACAAACAAACACCCTCTCACCACATATTTCTCAGTTCCGTCGTGGGTAAAAAGATCTAGACTTATTTGTAGACCATATTTTTTACACTTGCCAATTCACAAGGGTTACACGCCTAGGGTGTCCACACGGCTAGGCCGGCGGCTCCATAAGCTAGCTAGGGTTTGGTAAGTAGACACCCTAAAGATACACAAAGAATTAAGGCCCTATCGCGTATGAATTCGTCGCTAGAGGCGCTAGTGCAGCGTGAGGTACCCGAATGTTATGTTGGAAATGTTAAATTACACTGTGGGTTGGCCACGGGTGTTTATTACTAATTAAATCATTTCTCAATTATAATGTTAATTTTTATTTTATTATTATAAAATACGTAGAATAACAAGACACATTTAGGTATCGAGGAATGGGCAGTAAAGAGAGCGGAAGACGTAACTCACTGTATGACTTCACCTACTGATTAGTATTGCCATGCGCTCGAACATTTAAGTTATTCTGGCTGTGTTAGAACCATCAAAACTGTCTGGTAAATCAGAAAACGTATTTTTATAATTATACTATTACGTAAGTACAATTACATATTATTTCATTTCAGTTTAAGGCTGTCTGGAGGGGTTGCCAGTGCCACGATAATTATTGTCTGGCAATTGGTTAGATTGTTTTCTAGAACTATCCAGAGGAAAATATAAAATGAGTTTTCAGTAGCACTGACCAAATCCTACATATAGTCTATTCCAATCAAAACTGAAAACTTTGTAAACAAAGAAAAGTCAATGACCTTAAATAGTTTTAGTGATGTGCCTATTGCAAAACATAATGTATATGAACGAATGAGTGAATGGATTTTTTCTTTCGATGGAATAAACTTGATTAAAAGATGTTGGTTTCTTTACATCGACATCGACATTAGTACCTATGTATAATAACACTTATTATAAATATAATATTAGTATACTGCTTTACTTAGATTTTTACTACTGTTATGCTTTCAAATAAGTATTTTGAGTTGGGAGATAAAGGAATTAAGCCTACTGCATCATTGAGAATGTGTACATTGCATAATATTATTGATAAAAATTAAAAGAAATCCCCAAATAAAAATATCACAACCGAAAAAAATTCTATATAATGTCCATTTACGTTTAATTTATATAAGTAGAATATTTAATCCGTCAAAATCAATAATAAATAAAAAAATGATTAAATATCGGGAAAATAAAAAATACAGGTATCCTATTTTATTCGATCTAGTTTCAAATAAATTATGATATAATAACCACTCACGCGCCAGACGCGCACCTGTCAAAACAATTGAACGCCATACGTCACGCGGGTAATAAAATGTAATTTGATAACCTCTGACCTGAGCGATAAAAACACTTGATGTAAGCAAACTATAAGTGCTACGTCAAAACAAAAAATACTGTTATTATGCTGATTAACTAAGGAGTCTAATGAGATAAGAATCAAGGGATATAATTTTTACGTGATATTTTTTAAAAAAATGTAATTATAAAAACGGGGGGCTGAAATCTGATATCGCGCGATAAAATATTTTTTTTCTAAATACCCCCAAAATTTTATATCCATTAAAAAAATACTAAAAGAAACTAGACTATATATCGAATCTAATAAGACCAAAATCATTATTCTTATTAGAATCCAATAAGAAAAAATCTTATAAGAATTTAGGTACTCACCGATAATTGCTGACGCGATCGTTCCGCGAGAACTTTTTTACGTAAAATATTTATGAAATAAAATCTTTACGAAACCACTTGAATTTATACAAAAGTATATTAGAAGTATATTAAAATGAAATTGTTACACTTATATAATCATTTTAACACACACTTTTTGTAAAATAAATCCATTGTTCTCACCGACAACAACACAAAAACAACAACTTTTCAAAGTCGAAAAACTGCGACTTTAAGGTTCCAAAATCACTTCACTATAGTAAAATATTGTAGCAATATTCTTTACGATTATTTTGATGTATAATATCATCAAAATAAACATTAATAGCACAGTTTATGAATTAATTACGGCGCCGACCAACCTTTTTGACTAAACTTTACAATGGCCGACTTTGTTTATTTTATTTCTTGACATTTCGCCGACGTAGTGCTTCCAACTTACGATAGTTCGTTAGTTAATACCATAAAGAATGATGAATAAGTATCGACGTTAGTTAAAAGACCGAGTTAGGCGATGTTTGAGCTCATTTTCCAACGAACGCCGTTTTGGGGACTCAAGGCCCCATGGCGTTTTACGTTTTATCGCTTTGGGATCTCGGGGCCCCGCAGACGTTTGAGTGGATAAGCGTGTTACAAAAATGAAATGTTGTCAATTGGCATAATGCCATAATAGGTTGCCCTCTTCACGTTTTTGAATCTGTTTTTCATTCATTCAATATCGTACAGATCAGCACGTCACTAAAGCTTTAGAAAAAAAAACTGTCAAACTAATACAAATTTTCTAAATTCGATGATTTTTACATATTTCAGTAGAAATTGCAATAAAAAACGAGTTAAATATGAAAGTGACAGTATTTACGAAGATTCCGACATCAGAATGTAATGAAGTGATAACGAAATCAGTATGAAATTGACGATTTTATGTTGAGTGATGGTTTGTTTACAAAGTTTTCAGTTTTGATTGGAATAGACTATAAGTAATTTTCAAAACGATCCATCCACTGTTTTTTTGTTATCTCAAGTTTATTTAACATCCTACAAAGTCCAGGCTGACGCCAACAAAATTTGCAAATTTACTACTAAACAGTGGTAGTATCCACGTTAAAATACAGAATTGGGTCTTCGATCCATAAAACCAATGGAAAAGCAGGTACTGCTCCGACTCCATATAATAAGGGATACAGACAGGATAATGGTATCGAATTTAAAATTTTATGCAAGTTCCCTATTGGATGTAAAACAAGAAAGGAAATAACTTTAACCATGTTTACCTTCGCTTGTGTTGGACTGCACACAGAATCTTTATCGCCAGGCATCTTGGTAAAATAACGCAAGCTTCACAAAAGTTACCTGGGCTAAATACAAATAGTGTACAACTAATGCAAGGTAAATAAAACACATTTTGATATCAATTCATTGTAGGAACTTTCGTCAAAAATAATTTCACATTTATTCAAACAGTAATACAGTAATAATAATTGATAATTATGGCATTATAATTATAAGGGTACATACAAAAATAATAATATCAAGATTCATTCATAGGAACTCTTCTTTAAATATATCTAATGACACCACAATCAAATATGGCATACAAAGATAAAAAATTCGCGCTTTATTTGCCTTTCATACAATTTACTAATAAATTACTCATACACGCGAATTTTATCATATACGAAATCGCATAGCTGTGATGAAAAGAAATGAATTCCGCAAGTGGGCGTGAGTGGCCAAATCCCAAACTAAAGAATGGTGAAATATACTCAAAGGAGATATAATTACTGTAAATAGAATAAATTGATTATTTAATTTTCTTTCAATACTAAAACCGCGTGATTGATTTTATAAAAATTAAATAAGGCAGTTGAATGGATCCTGCTGATAAAAAAAAAACAGTATTATGACTGGGAAAAAAAATTATAAAAAACTTTAGAAAAATTAAAAGTAAACTCGGGAGAAGTAAAATTAAACTCGGGAGAAGTAAAAGGCGCGTGATAAACTAAAGAAAATTGCATTATCAGACTACAAATTTAATAAACAATATTTGGGTAGCGCGGCCACGGCGATATTAAAAAAAGGTATGCCAAGATATTGTAATAGTTGATTGCTAAAACCATAAATTTGTCAGTTATGGTTAAAAAGTTATAAGGGTTCAAACACTTATAACAGTGGCCGCGCCATTAAAATACGGAGAACCGCGCGGCCACGGCGATTTTACCTAAATTTCAGATCTTCTCATAATCAACTTTTACAATTTTTTATATAATCGTGGCGTAGTTCTTTTATTTTTTAAAAAAAAACGTTGCCCCACATTAGGATTTTCTCACATACGTACACAAACACCCAAGCCCGTAGCAACTACCTGGTGATCGTACAAATATTTGCTCCGTGCGGGGGTAGGACCGACAATAACACGTGGCGCAGAAGCGATAGCTCAGCCGCTACGCTAAAGTGTCGTGTTGGCATTCATTCTATAATGCATTTTTAGTGTTCATCAAAATTGGGACCGAAACTCCTGGACTATTTTTCGCTATTCCTTATTTATGTAGTTTCAGATTTGGCCATCCACGCTCACTTGAAAACTTCACCCCTATATTTTATTTCATCATATTACAATGTGTTAAGAGAATCCTACCCGACCCGTGAAGATATTGTTAGGTAACAAGATCCAATTCTATTTATATAATTGTTTTAACTTTACCAGTAACAAAAATACTGTGAATTTTTACTATATAATTACTTCATTAACGTGTTTACTTAATGAATATTTAATGTTTCTTATTTGTGGTTGGGATACCTATATGCCCCTTTCAGATCGGACAGGGTTTTTTTAACAGTGTATGCGTACTTAACATTACTTCTCATAAAAAAATATAATTATTTTCAGTCTACCTTTATTTACCCTGTTTTCTTAGTCATTCCATAATACGGAATTTATTAAGGCACAGCATATCCTAAGCGCTGAGGTCTATAAATTGCTTTCACGTTTCTATTGCAAAATAAATTGTCTAGTAGTGCCACTGCGGCTTGTTTAAACGCTTTGTTTACAGTTTATACTGATTTTCTCACAATTACGAGAATATTATACATTAAAATAATAAAAAAAATTACAGGGTCCATTTTATTTGATAATATCAATGTAAAATCCGTAAAAAGTAGTTTAAATTCAATTCAATAGACTGTTTACAAGTGATTAACATGGAGTACGCTTAATTCGCCAAATCAATTTTTTTTTTCGCAAATTGTAAACATTTCCGCATTGTGGGTTAATGGAAATTGGCACTATTATTTGCGACTCACTATTCCATATTCAAACACCTTTGTTTATCGTTGTCAACATAGTTTTCCAAATACTGTGTAACTACTGAAATAGTCATAAATAGCTGTAATGGCGAGTTTTAACCCTGCACAATCTTTGGGAGTCATTATGGGCGTTGCTGAATTAAGCTAATGTTTACTACAACGTTTTGAATATGGTATAGTAATAGTAGCTATAAAAATTTGCAATTAAGCGGGAAATTTAAATAGCATACGGGGCCCCTAGGCTATTATGGCACTAACACGCTAATTAATTGAATATAAGATGTTTAAACCTTCAGATTTTAAAAACGTTACATAAATTTTACGCAATATGTACTTTAGGGCTTTATTATCTCGAAGAGGTGATTTATACGCATGCAAGTTATCATGAGTATCTGTCAAAAATAACAATCGCAGTAGCATTTTAAAACTGATTATAAATTAATTATTGGAAATCTAGTCACGTGATCAATCAATAATCAATAATTAAAACATTCATTATAATACTTTAAACAGTGTCACATAAATTTGTAAAATTAATAGGCAAAAAGTATCTTACAGAATTGGTATATCGCCGACGTTACGTAACGTAATATCATTGGTAAGCAATACGCTTCTACCAGCAAATATTATTATAGTTTGGGGACATCATTTGTTGTCATTTGTATTGATTAATAAATAGTCATCATAAAACGCAATAAACGCAATATGCACGGAAATTGTTACACTAATCTTATCCCAATATACCTAACTAATTACTTCTTAAGGTAACTTTTATTACAAATTCAGTCTTTAGTCACAGGTACAAAAAGTACACTCAAGAGATCAGGATTATAACCTTAAAATTAACAACTACACTGCAATAAACTACATGACCCAAGGACCGTAACCGGATGTAACGTCGTCCTTTTAGTTTTCAGTGGGGTTAAATGTCTTCAATTTTTATGAGAATATTTTTCATCAATCTTGGTAAAAATCACCCGACAAATATAGAATTACAACACAAAGTATAATTATGCTGCATTTATAGTAGTAATGTTCGATTTTCGATCGATTAAATATTTCGTACAGTTCACTATTAATAATTTGCGAAAACGACAGTACTGAACTGTTCGTGACACTGTCCTCGGATCAGGTAAGTTTGGTCACTTTAGGTAACATGAAAACAAACATTAATAATAAAAAATAGCACCTTTTACACAAAACAATAGTATATACATAACTTTTGCAGAGTCACATTTTCTCCTCAGCATATAATTTTATTAATATAACATATTAATAAAATTTATTCCACATTTCTACATTCACGACAAAAGTCGCCAATAATTTAAATCTGAACCCTAAAAATTACATGAGATCAACCCTAACCTATATAGTAGCGGTAAAGTGTATAACAGAGGGATTCACGGTCTATCTTTCAATTTAACTTTTTCTAACCTTTTTCTAACTACATATATTTAGGTACCTGAGATAGCTAAACTAGACAAGAAAATGTCGATATGCTGTTTTAATAAAAATGTAAGGTTCATTTAAACGTGATGAGTACAAACAATGAATTGATGAAAATACATAAATATGATATTTATTATTATTATTATGACGTAAGCAAACCGATGCTTACCAGTGATCGGAACAGGATGAGCTAATTTAAAAAAAACTTCAAAGAACAGAGACAAAAAGTGGAGACTTCCTTATAACATTTTTTATTCTGGAAAATTGTCCCTGGTTTCGGGACATCACTAGTACATTAAATATTGGAGATTGCTTTATATTTTTCGAAAAAAAAAAACCGTGTCTGCTAGTTTTGTGTCAATATCGGGAAATAAAGATAGGAAACGAATTCGATTGTTTTCTATATTAATAACATTAATATTAAATGTACTGTAAATGTCCCGAATCCCGGGACAATTTTCTCAAACATTTTGTAAGGAAATCTCGACTTTTGCCTATGAAGTTTAGGTAAATTAGCTCACCTTTTTCTGATCACTGATAATTACACTAGTTTACAAAATTTAATGTTTTTTTTGTTGACAGACATGCGACATATAATTTCTTGTAGATTTTTTACTCTAAATCCTCCGCTAGCAGAATTGCTTTAGGACGTCAGAATTTCGAGATACTACTCTGTCAAGAAAGTACCGGTAAAAGATCACAAAATGATAGTTACTCATCCAGATTTTTTAAAATAGTACGGATCGACTCGTGAGACACAAAAAGTTCAGCGGCTATCTATCTCAAACATGAATGTGGATTTTCAGTCACTATTTCCTTCACTTTTGTGATGTTAACTTTAGTTGAAGACGTTGATGGCCTACCAGAGCGAGCAAATTTTCCATCACATCTCGACCGCTTTCAAACGCTTTGTACCACTCATAAGCACGTGTTTTTAAAGTCGATTCACCGTAAGCCTTCTGTAACATTTTCAGTGGCTCCAAACACGAAATTCCATTGGCCATGCAAAATTTAAGACAAACTCTTCGTGCGATGTTTTTGTCCATTATGAAATTCGCAATACACACTAGATAATCATCTGACTAAAAACAGCACTGTTTATAATCTAAATAACAGATGCAACTCAAACTCCGCGCTAATATGGAAAACAGTTGTGCCAATCTAACAAAAAAAAAAACGAAAAATTTGGAATTTGGCACCATAAACAAATCGTCCATTCTCCGATACTTTGACAGAATGTCATACCTACCTACATACTCGTGTTTCCGTCCTGCTTATTCTATTTAGTTTAATTTCATGTGCAGTCAGTTTTAATATTATCTACTAAAATTTTTTGCTTCGTCGCGGACCGCACAAATATCGTCCTCGGGCCGCAGTTTGACGACAACTGTTCTAGAACCAATTTGTTTCCGGATTTCGAATAGGGAACATCCATGTCTTTTTTATATTTGACACATCTGTCTATATCACTAAGCTTGGTCAAAATATAATTTGACGGGATCTCATAGTATAAAATACCGCCAGCTGAGTCCCTGACTCCCCTGACCCTCGTGAGTTTAGTGTTTTGTCAATAGTTAACATTATAAAGCACTGTAAAAAATATTTCTTTGACAAAAATATTAATATTTAATCATAATTTAAATTAATATTAAAAACTGCAATCACATTCGGGAAATTTAAACGCCGCTATCTTGGCTGCGTGTACTGTGACGTCAGTTTCCGCAGAAACAGGCACTACTTTATCGTTTTTAAAATTTATTGGTCATTTTATCCAATAAATTATCTATATTTTTAAGTTTACTAACTAATTCGAACATGGAGAGGACTGAAATCAATTTTATACCTAGTAATTATAAACCTACATGTTTACGGTGACGTCATGATGAGGGAGTCACAACGTTGACTGTGTCGTAAGTCCCGATTTGGTCTATTAAATTTGCCGCGCACTATTTCAATTTTTACTCGATATAATAAAAAAATCTACAAGAAACGATGTGTTACACTTTGTCAACAAAATTTTGCAATCTAATATTTTTGGTCCGGGTATAGGTCTATACAAATTCTGGCTTACGTCGGCAAAATTATATTCTATTCTTTTAGTTTACTTCACATGTTTAGGGACTTCTCCCAAAGACATTTTAATGTATTCGACAATAGTTAGGTATCCTAAACCTTCCTTAGCCATCTCAAAGTACCTTCGTGTATGTCAGAAATAGGAAGTTAAAATATCATAGTTTGACAACAAACAGTATAATAATATCAAAAAATCGTACTGTTACTGGGCTACTAGACCATATTGCTAGAGACGAATATTCTAATATAGTTTATATCACATCAAAATCAGTCTATATTTATTCAAATAAGTCTATATTTGTACGGCTAAAAGTAACTATTTAAGCATTTGTCAAATATCTAATCTTACTGCAATGTGTGTAGGAAACATCGTTGCACACGCGTTACGTGACTTTCACAAGTTAAAAGTCTCACAAGTAAAAAAATCAGTTTTATCTTATCACAAAGTCGCAAATAGACAAAAAGTCGCATTATTTAGCGTAGTTCTAATACTCGCGTGAAATGTACATACCTCGTCATTGGAAGGGAGGATAGTAATGTGGTTGAGGTGGATATCTGCCCATGACATATGGATTGAAATTTTGAGTATTTTGCGCTGGTGGTGCAGTCACCGATGTGGAAGGCCGAGCTGATACTTGAGGCGTCACTGCCGCTCGGACAGGAGTGCTGGGATATGGGTTATTGTTTTGTCCATCTGTAAGACAAATATGCTCAAAATGAAGTAAGTAATAATTAAAAGAAACGAAATATTTTTTCTGTGATATTTTTAATAGGTACTTACAGTTAGTGGTTGTAGTATACGTTTTTGGATAGTAAGGGCGGTTAGCTGGAGGTGGAACTGCTGGTTGGTACGGCAAATATGCGGGCTGTGCAGCTACTGCCCTCACAGTGGTAGCATGAGGAGCATTTGGGGGCTGTGATACAGTAAGAGGATGGGTAGTAGCAGAAGGATGGGACACAGCAGGAGGATGGGTCACAGAAGGAGGATGGGCACCAGCTGGAGGATGGGCAACAGCTGGAGGATGGGCAACGGCAGGAGGATGGGCAGCAACAGGAGGACGAGGGGCAACCGTGGGATGGGGTGCAGTTGAAGTGTGAGGGGCACTGGTATGATGAGATGCATTAGGGATACGCAGCGCATTACTAAAATGCGACGTTGTCGGTGGATGCGGTGCACTCTGCGGGGTTACTGTAGCATTGGCCGCACCACTAGGATACGTCCGAACCAGAACATTAGTCATTGAAGATCTGCTGGAACTGGCAACCGCTGCTTGAGTAACACTGTCCACTTTATGACCGTTTAAAAAGTGACTAAACCCATTGACTGCATTGCTGTTCATGTTCGATGTACTTGCTCTATTACTGTCAGAATTCAATGACGTAGCTGAAAGAAGCAGTTGAGATTGAGTTATTAATATCTAGTAGGAACCCTAATTTAATAAGGTAAGGAGATTGTCCATATCTGTACTTCCACTTTTAGGACAATGAAAAATGCTCTTATTCATGAAATATTGGTATCATTATTTATCTCTAAACTGTCAAGTTACTGAATACAATTAAAAGTCGAAGTGTAAACCAATCACATCATATTTCTATGAAGAAAGCGTTCATTAAGCTTATTTATATATTCAAACGCCAAACTTATCCCATAAAATAAGGTTTTAAGTTTTTTACTTTCATTCAAAGTATAATAAATCTTCGCCATATTAACGGCGATCCATAAACGGTTTTCACCAATGGACTGTATGATTCATGAGGAAAGGTTATAAACAACACTCCCGAGTAATAAATTGGAATCTCATTATCGCGCGTTACTAAAGCAATTTTTAAAATTTCTATGCAATGAATTACGTACATACCATCATGCTTGTGTTCCCCGAAGGGTGAGGCAGAGGCGTACTAATAATGAAAATACACCAAAAGTTCGGCGGTATGTTTAGGTCCCATATAATAGGGGCGAGCTTATTGCCAATAACCGGGCACGAACTCCAAACTTTCGAGCTACTACTGAATTTCATAGAAACACCCAATAACACTTTGCTCGACCTGGAAAACGAACCCAGGGCCTCTAGCGTAGCAATCGCGCCCAGGACCACTAGACTTTCTAAGCTGATGTGGCAGTTGGGTAAGCCAACTATGGATTGTGGTATATTTTTTGAAAGGTAATTTTGTTAGCTTCCAAATTATATCAAAATGAAAAATTATTTGAAAACCAATTTAATTTTCTACATAAAGGAGATGTTCTATTTTGGGCTAGCACCATGTACACTACATAGATAAATAGAGCAAAAATAGAGGATTTTTATAAAGAAACAAATCCATTTAAAGAAACACATTTTTTTTATGGAGATATTTTATTAACGTAACCTACCTTTTTGTGATTTTTTTGCATTTTCCATGCTAAGATTATAAAGTTATTTTAGTAAAGGAAAAATTCAATCGCGGGCAGGATTCGAACCTGCGTCTTCTGTTTTGATACACCAGACGCTCTGACCGCTAAGTCACCGAAGAGACTGAAGCAAAAGGCCTCATTATAAAGCTTATGGAAGAGCTGTTTGAAGAACTGGGTGAGGATGAGCTATAGGTATCTAGGGGAAGCACAAAAGATCCCATTGGGTCGAAGTACACTGAGGCTTTGCTGCCTCGGCCCCATATAAGATAAGTAGAAGAAATAACTTTTTGTGGAAATATATCGGTAAGGACAATAAGCATTAATGCAAAACATTTACAAACCCATCTTTTTGTGATTTTTTTTTTTTTGCATTTTCCACGCTAAGATGATAAAGTTATTTTAGTGAAGGAAAAATTCAATCGCGGGCAGGATTCGAACCTGCGTCTTCTGGTTAGATACACCAGACGCTCTGACCGCTAAGCCACCGCGAGTCCCACCCGGCGATACATCAAGCGGGTGGGACTCGCGGTGGCTTAGCGGTCAGAGCGTCTTCACTAAAATAAATTTACAAACCCAACTGTCTGCCGTATAGAAATTTACCACCACAGAACAACTTGCAGACAACTTCAGTTATTTCGAACAGAATAGCCCTACAGATCACGACAGACTCAGTTTGAAAAACTATTTAAACATATTGGAAAATCACCCGTAAACCACACACCTATGTAGCTATTATCCTTACTAATATTATAAACGTGAAAGTTTGTGAGTATGGATATTTGTTACACTTTCACGCGAGAACGGCTGAACGGATCTGGGTAAAATTTGGCACTCAGACTATACCCTGGAATAACATATAGGCTATTTTTTATCTAGGACGGACTCAATCCTGAGGTCCACGCAGACAAAGTCGCGGGCAGAAGCTAGTAGTAATAATAAAAATAAAGAGTTGACGTATTTGAAGTCTATACAGGTTATTTTATTTTATACACTAAAGTCAACAGGAACGAACAACGGGAACTACACCATATAGGTTTTCGACCCAAAACCTATAGGGTACTTCGGTACTAGGGCAAGATCGTACAGCACAAGTAAAGGGAACATTCCGAAAAATAAAAAAAGTTGAAAATTAAGGTAAATTTTGGTACTTACAAGTTTTCGCGAAAATCTAAATTTGCCCATATCTTGTTATCATGTTGACTCAGGGCCTTGATTTTTATACACCTCGGAGAAAATCAGTCACACACGCACAGACGGACAAGAGAGTGAACTTGTAAGGGTTTCTTTTTTACATTTTGAGGTACGGAACCCTAAAAAAACTGTCGACTGCTAACAGAGTTGCAAAGAACAAGAATAATAGATAAGGAGAGTTGTCCATATAACAACCTATAATATCTAAAATCACTATTTATTAACTGCAATAGTAGATACTAACTAATTATACCTTTTACTTTATCTTAAGTTCATGTTATGTTGTTTCAGGGTGATGATATAAATCAATTCGATTTTGATACATAATTAGATGTGGTCTCAATTTTCGTTTAGTTTTAGTGTTCCCAGTGACGTAAAACATTGGATTGATGACCAATTTTCAAAAATTGATTGGTTTTCTTTTTACGTCCCATAAGGTGAATAATCTTTAGTTATGATATTGCAAGTGGTTGGAAACTAAGAAAATTACCTTTCATAATATGCCACGATCCATAGTTTATTGCATAAAAATTGTACACAATTGTTTTGAGCAACGCGCGATGAAGTGATTCCAGTTTATTGTTCGCGAGTGTATTTAACATCACGCTACGACCCTTAGGAACGGAGTAAAGCGGGTGAAATCGCGAGATACAGCTAGTATTCAATAAATATTTTTAGCAATAATATTTTTTTTTTATTCTAGAAACGAGAATTATAGAATATAATAACTTACAATTCCGAATTACTTCTAAAACCGCCTGTAGTACATCAGTCGATGTATGGCTTATCGGGTTAGCCCTTCTGGCGAGCGTAGTCAGAGAGTGTAATAATGATGGTTCATCCACTCCAACACTAGAGATAGATGTCTAAAAAGTAAACATAATCATTATTTATAACAAAGTAATGACCATTCTTGCAAGTGTGTTAAATAAGGTGGATTGTTAAACTTACGGAATCAACCAGATTTCGTGGATTGCTAAAGACGCAATCCATAAGCTGAAGTAGAAATTGCCTAGGCACTGTCGATGTTCCCTGAAAATAATTTCATACAATAAGTTATTAATGTTGCAAAAGGGAAAGCATGGGGGTTAGAGCGTCGCGAAAAATCTCCCAGACACGCGAACAACCACAAAGACTTCATCTAGGACCTATTTTTTTATGGAATTAAGTCGGTAAACGTGCTGCCCCACGGACTAGACTGCCAGAGCCGCCGCAACCGAGGGGAACTGCCTCTTACGCGCAAAAGTCGAAACACACACCAAGGTGCTTTATGGCAGACTCCGACGTAAGGGTGGTCGCCAGCCAGTCAGACCCCAAGAAGTCCTACCACCGAGCAAGACAGATATTTTCACGCCTCTTACGGGATGCCTATCAAAAGGCAGTGAGCAACAGTATTCTAACCCGTAGTATTCTAACGGGGCATTTTTTCTCTTTCTCGGATAAAATAAAACAATGAATTACTTACAGAAACGAATGAAGACGTTTGGTTAAACTGCGCCAACACATCATTAACTTGCACCTGCTGAGAGGAGCCCTGAAACAGAACACTCATTGTATGAATAAATTAAAATTGTTTAAGACAAACCAAGTTATATGATTATGGTAATACCTCTATATACTCATCCAGTATACGGAACAACTCCGGACTTGCCACTGATTTTAATAATAAACGACCATTATCATACTCTTCTGATTTTTTCTCGTATATGTAAGTCTGATATTCCTTCTCACACTCCAATTTCTGCATTTCCTGTCGGTACAGCTCAATCCTAATGATATATTGAAAGGTGTGTTAGTGCGTTACTTAAAATCAACCAATTTGTTAATATCGAATAGCTACCTCCAATTAATCGGATAGTTGTGATGTATAAACTGGAAGGCATGGCGTATGGATCAACCAAGAACGAGAATGGGCAATTATTGCACAACAGGTGATTGAATCAAGAGCCACTAGATGTAATTATCGTCGCTGTGCAGGCTCGTCCATGTGCATTGCTATGTTTATTTTTAAAATTCTTGGTTTTTGTCAAGTGAAACCGAAACAGTGTAAATATTATAATGCAAATCTAAATATTCGAGGCAGTAATCATTACGATAAGATATTTTAATTAACCTTTTCAATTTATTACTTCGCACAGCATTTCATGTACATCTAAAACCACGGTAATTATCATCGCGGTCTTTTTATACTTGTAAAATTGTAGTTACTTTATGTCACTAAAATGAAGCAAAAACGTTGACCTTGACGAGGTAGGCTGTGATCGTAATTAATTATGCAAAATGCAAGCAATGATAATATAAACATGATTACATACTGACTTTGCTACAAATTCGCTTCTCGAAACATTATTATCGGAATCAGAACGCGCTTCGCTTAAAAACACTAGCCGATTCATGACTTCTCTCATAGTCATCAAACAAATTCTGGTAAAATAACACAGCGGCACATTTTACTATATTTTTTTTTAAATAATGTCATGCGTACAAATATAGAGATGAAATCATTTCATTTCAAACCTGAGTTCCCGCTGGACACAGTTCTCGCAGAGACTGTCAACTACTTTGGAGCCCTCCACTTTCCTCGCTTTGCTTGGCCCGGCTGGGAACAAAATTAATACGCGCCAAGCAAATAACATTAGCTATCCTAAATATATTTTAAAGTAACTGTTAGGAACAAAAATACACAGAAATGACCAATAGTGCAGTGATCATAGACTTGCACTTTTATGAAGTGCATATTTAAACCATAGATTATTAATTAGGATTTTATGTATAAGCGATTTTATATAATTTGTACCCCTCGGTATACCTTATGTAAGTTTAAATGAGAATTTGTATACCTTTCTGATTATAAAACTATCTAAATTTAAAACTTACTACATATTGTAGAGGTATAATATTGCACAACTCACGTAAGCGCAATTCAATGCATTAGTTTTTAAGAATGGGCTTTCTTGTAAAGCAATTAAAGCCTTTATGGTATGGTTATTAGTATGAATTAAAATAAGTATCTAAAACGATCATATTATTATTATTTATCTAAACTATGAATACCCTGCATGATGTGTGCCTCGTCTTCAAAAAAACAATTTTTGAATTGAATTTTTAGCAATCACTGAAAATAGGAACTTAAAATTATCCGTTTTAATTGGTTGCATGTCTGATATCACCCCTGCTTTGTAAATTCTGAGAACATGTCAGAATACCAGATACAGGTGTGTCGAAAAAGCCGTCACGCAATTCGGATAAATCGATTCAATAAACTCCTTACACTTTCTTCACTTTGTAATGGTTCTTCACTTCACGTTCTAGATAGAGAAATGACTGTATTCATATTTAAAACTTAATGTTTCATTACTTAATGATGTATGAGTATTCCTTGCATCCTTTCCAGGTACAATATATCTCTATATTAAAATTCATGAATTGGTTCAGCGGTTTAAACGTGAAAACGTAACAAACAGACATACAGTTACTTTCGCGTTTATAATATTACTATAAGATAGCATATCAAATCTTGCAAGAATAGACGATAACCTTAATGACTTCATTTATTTATCGTGTCTGTGGATACACATCAATGGTAACATTCAGAATCTGGTTTGAAATTCCCATTCAAGCTTACTTGGGTTCAAATATGCACTTCATAGAAATTAAATCTAACATTATAAAAATATTTTATGACCATTAATTAATAAAAAGAAATATAAGTATAGTTATTTTTACAAAAAAAAAACTAATATGATGGTAAATTAAAAAATCTATACTGTGTTAGTTTCTTTATAAGTGCAATATTACAGACATTATAATTATGAGACTTGTAGAAATAGGAGACACAGGTAAACAGAAATTAAAATCAAACAAACAAATCTTGAAAGGACAACAATAAAGTAATCCACTACTGTTAAAATGCTATTGAAAAGAAAATGCATATTATAAAAAATAATGAACTTTTGGTACTTGGTGCTATAATATATCAATCACTGTAATACAGTTGTTTGTTTAGTATTTTCAGATATATTTTTTGCTATTTGCCATATAATAAAACAACTACCCTAGTATTATAACACACTACATTAAAACATTAACCTAAGGCAGTCAAAGTGGTTAACAACTTAATAAAATTGGATAACATCTGCAATAATATTTTTATCGTTACTTTTTATTCTCCGTGTTTGTAAAAATTTATGTGAAAATCACAACAAATAACTAAAGTATGTTACATCAATAATGTAATTATTAGAAACTGAATTGTCTGTTTATTTCTTTTAGACCTCAAACAATTTTGATACACAACTCATTAAAAATGTTGCATCACTAAGTTTACATACCATTACTGAATAAAAAATTGAGGGAATGATTTATTATTTGCTGTTGCACGCAAGAAGCTTAAACTGAATAATTTGGGAAAATTTTATTGGAACTGTATGTGACAGCCAAACTAAATATTTTTTCCACAAAACTATGTGTTGATTTATATTCGCGCATGCTAACACTATTTATTCCGAATTTGACTGTCAATGTAGTATCGAAAACATTTATTTCTGTTCTTTTCGCTGAGCATTAATTCTTGTGAATTTAAATGTCATAATTTAATTGGTAAAATTTGTTTTGGTATAATATTAACTTATTAGAAAAAGTTGCATTATAATTACCATCTGAAGGCTCTGTAATGGCTCTTTTCATATTTCCCCTTTTATGTGAAATAGAGTTGGATGGTATTGGTGGTGGTGGTCTGCTAGCATCAAACCTGTTTCAACCAAAGTCAAAAAGTGATTAGCGTAATAAGAAAATTGAATCATTTAATGTATGTATGTTATGTACTTACATCAAAAAACCAAAAAAAGACCAAAGTCCAAATGGAAAAAACCAAAGACCTAATGCCTCTTAATTTCCCATTCGAAATTATATTGATGGCCGATTTTGCATCGCCAGATAACTTTATCAGAGGAATAAATTTGAATATTTGACAGTTTTTTTATACAAAGTCTATCAAACATCAAATTTATATTCGTCAGTTAAATGTTATCTGGCAATGGAAAAATCAACCCTGAAACATATAAGTTGATTCACACAGACATACACTTTCCCCGAAGTGGTAGGCAGAGGTATACTAATGTACACCCACAGGTCACCGGTAATAGTCCCAAGTAATATGGGGCGAGCCCACTGCCATTCACCGGACACAAATCCTAAATCCGAGCAGCTACTGTGAATTTTATAGAAAAAACCCGATAACACATTGCTCACAATGGAAAAAAAAACCAGAACCTCTAGCGTAGAAGTCACGCTTAGGACCACTAGACTAATAAGGCAATAAATAGCAATGTTGTAAAAACTTACATTGGTGGTAAGGGAGGTGGTGGCTGACTCGCTGTAAATAATGTTGAAGTGCCAAAGGGAGGTGGAGCTGTAAACAAATAATAAATAAACCACACAGGTTTTAATGCAGAATGGCCAGTTCTCTGAGAAGTTATATTGCTGAATGTCAGCTTCCCAGAATGTAAGTACATAAATTATCAAGTGGTACAGATTTTTCATTACTTTAAAATTAATATGAACAATAAATACTTTGTATGTCTTGACTTCTCCACCTCTGTTTTACGTAATTAACAGGACATTCTGACATTTGAATCAGCATTACTATAATCAATACTGACTTGCATGCTACACTGAAGAGCAATGAAAATACTGAGGTCACTATCAAAAACATAATATCTGAAAATTAGGAATGTTCATTCCAATACACTATTGTATAGTATATACCACGATTGGCATGTTTAAAACTAAGTGTTAATAAACCATCCCAATAGAACATGTTAATTAAATTATTTTAAACCTTTTTTTAACTATTGTTTTTAGGTAACACAGAACATTGAGGGGCAAATAACATAATATGTAATTTATTTTTTATCTTTTCATATGACTTCCTATTCATTTAGACGTCCACAATTTCGACCTATTGCAATAATTCCCTAAATTTTGGTACAAAATTAAATTATATATATTATATTATAATATGTGTGTGAGTAAATAATAAACAACCATTAACTAATGTGAGATGAACACAATAAAAACTATTTTCACATGATTACAGATATATCTTATGTCCCTCATCATCAACCCATATTGTATGTATTGTCCCATTGCTGACCCACAACCCACTAGATATGGCTGGTCTGCGAAGTCAAAGATCATATCACAAGATGTGACAATTGGTCTGCCAAGTCAAAGGTTGTATCACTAGATGTGACCATTAGGTTGCAAAGTCAAATGACATATCACTAGATGTGACCATTAAATAATGATATATATTATGATAATGACCAATACACTCAACTCTGTCATAAATGCCTGAGAGGCTTTCTCGATGGAGAGTGAAGTTTGCCATCCTGTATTAGGCCATTGTGGTGGACAGTAATATATATAATAATTTCTATATCAAATGTACCAACAGATTTGATATAGAAAGTGGTCATATAGTCACTTATAATGTTAACCATAAACACCTGACTGGATTAAAATTAACCATCGCACAATGAATTAAATACAATTTCAGACATACAGTTATTTTAACTAAACTAGCTAATATATATATATTATATACTTATTTATATTTTATATAATTATTGAATCACAAAAGATAATTTGAATCATTATAGAGATCAGAACCAAAGCTATAGCACGAAAAATATTAAGAATATGATGTATATGTACCTGAAAATATGGGTGCTGTTATTTGAACAGGCGCAGACGTAGTAGTAGGCGGAGGCGGCGGCGGTGGTGGTGGCGGTGGCGGCGCTAGCAGAGTTGGCAAAGGTGCCGGAAGAGGTGGTGGCGGCCCCGTCGAGCTTGGAGGCGGAGGTGGAGGTGGTGGTGGAGCTTGTGCTATGTATTCGTTCACGTACATGTTCATAGGAGAAGACATTTTTGCATGTCTTTCAACTAGCGCCCGTGGTATTTGACCGGTAGACAGAAAAAGATTCTGCTCTTCTCTCGTCGAATGTAAATATGTGCAATCCGGTCTGGTGCACCCTGTTCGGTTCTGATAATCGTGACAAAACTTCAAGATTGTTTTCATAGCTTCAACGTCTAATTCATGACGAAACTTACACTGTTTGCCTTTGGTGCAAATACCCCACACAAAGTTACGACATATTTTACTTTGTTGACCGGCCGATGACACGTTTCTAATCCTTGGATCCGATGGTGGCGCTGTCTGTTGCGGTAAAGGCGGCTGGCAGCCATTTTGTTTAGCGGTGGTCATTGAATCGACGAACGGATTATCAAAATTACTTTTTATTAAAAACTAAGGTTGGCTGTAAAATATTCAAATGAAATCTGTACAAAACATAACAATCGATTATTCATACCGCTATCCGCTTTCATCCACTGCAATAGCTTTTATTTTTTTGAGATTGTAAAAACACTAACAGCGACGTTAAGTTCATCGTGTTTCACCTCTACCGAATACCTACTGAGGCCGACATTGCGCGGGATATGCCGTGTAACTTAAATAACACATGGACTTCAATAAATATATAAAGTTAATGAAAAAACTACACCTAAATCGAGTTTGTTTTTTTATGCGTACCTATTAGTACGACCATACCTACATTATCGTCACGGACCACAGACTACAGATACTAGTACTGACAGTTGTTGAGTGACATTTCTAGGATTGGAGTTTTGTTGGAAAAATACGATTATCGTACGATATTGATATATATCGATCATCGGTAAATAATATTGTTTTTTTTGACATAAAACATGATATAAAACGAGAAGAATATTAGAACATACAATAGTAGATATAATATCGCAGTTTTTGGTTTATAAGGCGCCAGGAATGGTATTGATTATAACAAACTATTCGATCTGTATTATTTTCCTTATCGATTTACCAGTTAGACAATAGTTGACGCGATGACATCCCTTTTTGTCAATAAAGTATTGTCTTGCGTACATTTTGAATGACAAAAATTTTGAACTTCATGCGCGTGATTTCGACAGCTGTCGCTGTGGGAAAATGTAAAGTACACTTTGTCGGTTTTATAGTATTTTCCAAAACTTGTTTTTTTTTTTTCTAAATGTGTAATTAACTATAATTACACATTAAACTAATAATGGTTAACTATCCACTAGCATAGTTGAACAATGTCGCAATTACCATTACCATGAATGCAGAACTTATTATAGACCTACAAACTGCGAAAAACCACTCGAAATTTGAATTTTGCGGGCTCAGGTGAACGATTCGCCTTAAGTGTTCGTGAACGTGTGCGAATGAAGGCAAATGATATAAAATTTATAATCGTGACTTTTGTGTTCACTCCTAAACTCCATCGAAGCCTAGTGAAGGTTCCACTGTTTTATTGGGGATTATTCTGTATACTTGACACTGGCAAACACAAGAAGTGTGGCGCCATCACTGACCTCTATATTACTCTAGTGGTCGTCAAACTGCGGCGACAATATTTGTGCGGCCCGCCGTCCATCGCAACAAAGCAAACAATTTTAGTAGATAAATAATGTCAAAACTGATTTTGCACATGAAATTATCTAAATAGATGTGCACAGGACAGGAACACGACTATGGTAGGTATAAACCTCGTCTTGCAACCCGTTCATGAGTTCTAAATGAACGGGTTTCGGAAGGGGTAAATTACGCACAGTGGTACGAATGTATGGGAGGTCAGACATTCGCACCTCAATTTTTTTTCGAGACAGAAACACCTGCACTTTTGTTTAGGACGGAGACTCAGATCGGTGTTCCGACTGATGTGGCTTACCTATTATACCCAGAGTACACCCTGGAGCACAGATTTAAGCTCCGCGCCGGAGTTTGCCTGTAAGCCGTGACGACGTCACGTTTGTCTTTGTTATCGTCGTCTCCGTCACCTCGAGGACCCCGGATTCCCTCTGCTTTGGGTACTGGTGAACACAGGAATAGAGACAATTCTTTATGCCTGTGTCCACCGGTCGCACAGCGGAGATTTGGAGACAATCAGGTTTACTGAGTAGGTAAGGCGGCCGATGCGGCTTAACTAAAGTACCCCTTAGCACAATTGGTGTTACTGGGGGACTTTAACGGCTACCACAAGGAGTGGCTGTACCCAGACCGGGACACTGACCATACTGGGTTAGAGACGTGAAAGTTCGCTTTAGCGCTAGATTTTACCCACTTGGCCCAAGGTTCTACGCGGGTACTGGACGTTAAGTCGCACACACCCTATTGTCTGCTGATAACCGATCCAGACCGCTACTGTCGATTTCCGATTTCCGCTTAGTAAATCCGACGACACTGTCATCAATTTCAGCAGAGCAGCCGGCGAGTAGCGTATCCATAAACACATTCATAGTCTCCGGTCCGTCGTGGGTAAAAAATAGCTATAATTAAATATTAATATTTTTGTCAAATAAATATTTTTTACGGTGCTTTATTAATAATACTAGCTTTTGCTAGCGACTTCGTCCGCGTGGAATAGTTACTTTGTTCCCTAGTTCTTCGCCCGCGGTTTCCCCTGCGTTGCCCCGTTCCTAAGGGTTGTAGCGTGATGTTTTATAGCTTGAAACCTTTCTCATGAATCACTCATTCTCCCAACATTTCCCTTCACTGCTCTGCTCCTATTGATCGTAGCGTGATGAAAAGTATACTATAACCTGCCCAGGAGTATGAAGAACAATTGTACCAAGTTTCGTTGAAATCCGTCTAGTGGTTTTTGTTTCTATAACGAACATACAGACAGACAGACAAAAATTTTACTGATTGCATTTTTGTCGTCAGTATCGATCACTAATCACCCGCTGATAGTTATTTTGGAAATATATTTCATGTACAGAATTGACCTCTCTACAGATTTATTATAAGTATAGATAAATAATAATTATAAAAAAATGACATGCATACATATTCCCTATTCCAAAATCGAGTTATTTTTTAAATGTGATAAAACCATCATCAGCCTTATTAAGTTTGGCACTCAGTGACGGTTTCACTAGCATCGGCAAGCATTGCCATTTCAGTTTTTACATTTTATTTTTAAAAATGTGGGTATTTTTTTAATGGTAAAGTAAAAACAATTGTATAAATTATACAACCGGATCTTTATAGGTATTTTCAGGGGTCGGACAGGGTTTCCTTAACACGTTGTATAAATAAATAGTTTTTATCTCTATAACATTAAGATATCCATTATCCATATTATCCAGTAGGCATAATAATTATAATCACGCCACTTTATAAATTATTAGTCCTAAATTGTAGGGAGAGTATAACATTCTTTTAAAGCTTCGTTATACGAAATAGTCGTCTAACATTATATGTTTTTTCCTCTTAATTAATTCAAATGTAGTATCTTCCAATATCGGCTATGTCCAGTTTATAGTGAAGTACTAATGGCAAAGTTTCTTGAGACCTAAAAAAACTGTTGCGTTTAGTTTATAATAAAGGGTAGCAACTCCATTCTAAAATAAATATAATAATATTCTTAGGTTTAATTGGACAGTCAATGCACAATAACTACTGTACACATATTTTCAGGATACATCATGCTTAAGCTGAAAGTTCATCAATTATACATAATAAATATTATTGACTTTGTGTAAATAAACGACTACACATCATACAGCAAATAATTGTCAAAAAAAACTTAAAATAGTTTTCATTTGTGAACATAACCATGATTTAGTTATTGTCATCTGAGGCTCACCTTATGCCCATTAATAAATAAATATTATTTCCTACACCTTATTTACCACTTGATTTTTATACAAAGTTATAAAATGTACTTACTTAGTTTGGAACATAATATACTTGTTTTTAACAAAAAAAAACATGAAACTTAATTTGGTATTATTGTTGAACTACGTACTATTTTATCAAAGGGAAATTAAGCTAGGCGTGGTTTTTAAATATACATAAATATTTACAAAAATATTTGTTAGCTTAGTGGTCTAAATTGTGAAGTAAGCGCATTGTTATTTTGTTACGAAGGTTAATAAGACACTATATTAAGTCTATCGTTTCAGTATACCATAGGTACAGTTGTACACGTGTTTGCTGTTAGGACCGGCACACCACAACATGTCATGTCCTTTGTTGGCATTATCACTCGTTTTTCATGTCACATAGTCTGGATACTAGTGGAAACCGTACGATTCGCAGTTGATTCGCGTAGTCACACACGATAGCGTCTTTTAATGGCAATATCTGTCTCACAAAGATACATCCGTCGCTTTGCCCTGAAACACATTATAGACAATTAATAGTAAGTTACGAGGGAGAAGATGTCTAGAAGTGACTTTTTTTCGTTTTCATTATTCCAATTTTTCTCTCCCTAAAAACTTTCCTCATCGTTCGAGGAATAAATAAAATAAAAATTACCCGAATTGGTCTAGCCGTCTGAGTTTTGCGTATAGCAACAAATTTTGTGATTAATTTTATTTATACATAATAGGTATTTTGAAAAAGGCTAGACACCTATAATATTTTTATTTCCTTTACATTATTGATCACTGTATAGTATACTCTTTCTTGTCAACATATTGTCTTATTCTTTGCTGTTTTATATTAACTGCGACAGCATCTTACCTAAAAGTACACGTCGTATGACGTCACCACTGCTGAGGTCGTACACGGTAAGTCCACTTCGGTCGCCCATCACCAACATTGTGTGAGTCAGCGGCAGCATGCGGCTCATGTAGTTGAGACCCTATACAACAGTGGTGATTTAACACAACCTTATGCAAATGCTCTAGTAGTGGCAACAAAACATTTTCATAGACAGAGTGAATTTTCCAAGTGGGCGTGGATGTCAGACTCCGAAACGATAAGGAATGGCGAAAAATACTTAAAGGTCTTGAGTGCGATTTTGATGAACATTAAACAAGTCAACTTGAACTTGGAACTAAAAAGTCAATAACATAGTAAAACAACCGGGCACACAGAAAACAAGTCTCGTTACGTTTGACATTTTGGATTATCTTCCTTAATCAATTTTTACTTTTTTGTTTTGTCGTCCTATTTTTGGGATCATTGAATGCAGAAAATCACAATCCCAACCTAGTTGGACGGTTATGAATTACCAGACTGCCCCTAAATTGTAAAAAAATATGTGTAAGTCGTCCTTAATAACTAATTAAAGTTTATTTAACCTACCTAAAATTCATCATTCAGTTCTCCACCTACAACTTGAACTTAGGACTTAGCTTTTAAAAAATAAAAAAGAACATCATTATTTACTATGTGAATAGAGTTCAGCATGTGGCCCTGAAAGCGGTCCCAAATGCACAGTCGCTCGTCGGCGCCAGCAGACACTACGTAAGAAGCTGTGTACGCCAATGACGTCACTGCTCCATCATGCGCCTGCATGCTGTACAGGCAAGCACCTATAATAGTAATAGGAAATTATAGCACCAAGGATGATTTGTTTCAGCAGAAATAACCAAATTTCACGGCCAAAATTCTGAAATATTTTTTTACTTAGAATGTCGCATGCTGACGGCAAATAACAAAAATTAAAATTGAGAGAAGATTCCCACTTGCCCGGCCCAAAACAAGCTATAGGATATGTACTTTGTTACATTTTCTTGAAAACATTGTATGGAAATTTCGTGGAATGTGGGCTACCGTTTTTTAGCTCACCAGATGGCGCCACTCGCGACTAAGCTCCTGAAATATAGCTTTCAATGTCTGTTAATGTTATTATTACGCATGTGAAAACAAAGTAATACATTTGAGTCATATTTAATGCCTTCAAACCGTATCGAAAAAATGTCGAGCGTGCCGCAATTTGTTTGAAAAAAATGAAGACACAAGTTTCCGAAAGATAAACTGTCACAAAACACTGACATTAATTGACCGGTAACTCTTATTTGCCGTATAATAATCTCAGGTATTGCAAAACCTTAATAACATTACATATTTTATGGTCCACCCACAAACAGCGTAATTTGACATTTCGGACACCTCACGCTACACTAGCGCCTCTTGCGGCGAATTCACACGCCATAGCCTTCATTAAGTAAATTTTCATCAAAGGAAGTAATTTACGGATTACCAACGAGTGTGTATCTGCCAAACAATTTTGCAGTCTGACTTTCCCCCAGAATGAATTTTTCAAGTGGGCCTGGTTGGCTATATCCGAAACTATAAGGAATAGCGAAAAATCCTCGAAGGAATCTCGGGTCCAGCTTGGCTGAACAGTAAAACTATCATTGTATTTAAAAAAAATATATATATATATTAAAAGCCAGGAATCGAACCAGTTGATTTTGAGAAAAAGCCATACGTCACTTACTTCCCAGATTGTGATCGTTATATAGTAATAGTTAATAATCATTAATAGTAGTAATAGTTTCGAAAATATTGAAATATACCATTGGGTATATTTCATTTTTCCAAAAATATAATGACCTAGTTTTAGTGTTAATTAAAATCGGGCCCGAGGGTCCTTTAAGTATTTTTCGCTATTCCTTATACGTCGAACTTGGACATTCCAGCCCACTTGGAAAATTCCACCCATATAATCAGATACATAGCATTTACTAAACGAACCCTTTTGTTACGTATTACAGTAGAACAATTTTATATATGGATTTGAAAATGACTTGAATGACTTTCCATGCATAATATGACAAGACATGTAAATTCCAATTGTTTGCTCACCAGTATGTAGGTCCCAGACGCAAAGAAGGCCGTCTTGGGAACCGCTGCCTGCAATGGTCGGAGTCGCGTGGTCGATGAAACAACTCGTTATGGGCCCACAGTGACCGTGCAACGTGAACAGTGGGCTCAAGTCAGCGCTGGAGAATACCTGGAGATAACGGGAAAGAGTTCAAATTTGATAGCGTTTCTCTTGAATATCTTCTTTGTGACTTAATTCAAGTGGGTATTAAAATAAATTCGGTTGGAAACATACTGGCACTGAGGGACTTGTGGGTAATAAAGTAATAATTACGCTGATCAATCCATCAAAGTTAAGCAGCACTTACAGCAATCAGTCTATGGATGGGTGATAATTCTTAATACTTGAAATTGAAATTGTTTATTCTCTCTTTCACAGACAAAAAAAAAACAAAAAATGAAATTATGTATAAGAATTTACAAAGACTTCGAAACTACGAGTACTTCAAGACTTCTCGCAGCCTCAGATAGCATGAAAAGCCGTCGGCCCCATGTCGTCCGAACACTTACGACAATCGTTTTCGACGAATCGACAGCTAGTTTATTCTTACGGTCTTATTCATAATAAAACAAAACTTCTAATAAAGTCTTGGTTTGCAGAAGTCTGATGGCAGTCGCTTCGTGATGGATGGTAAAAGATAATAAAAGAAAATGGATAATAATAATCTTCACCCGTATCAGATTAGACTGGAAGCTGATCCCAACATAGTTGCGAAAAAGACTAGGAGAATGATTGTTGTTGGAAAAACACTCAATATGAACACATGGTTTTAGGACAAGTGACATTATTTTGATTACCTTGAGTACGTGGTCTTGCCCGCCAGTTACGATGCGGCCTCCCTCGGAATGCATTTCTGTGATGGGCTGCTGATGAGGCCGACACTGGGCTATCCTCACGCACACCACCTCTATAACCATAACTTCGTTAACATAAGTTGTCCCTATTAAACCCAATTTATTATTATTTAATTTTTTAATTTATTATACAGACACCATTTGTGTAGCATTAAGGTTTTCGCAGAAACCTCGAAATAGATAATTATCGTCCTTAGCTACTACATCCGTGATGAGTTAGGCGTCAATCAGCTTTAAGTATACAAAAAAGCGGCGGTAGCCTAATGGCTAGGGCGTCGGACTTGCGATCATGAGGTTGTCGGTTCGAAACCCACCCATTGCACTACTGACGTGAACCCACTCGTAACACAATTACACAAGCATTTAGCTTAGCACTAGGAGTTAACAAGAATACTAGTAATGTGCAAACCACGTTGCTAGTAAGGTTAAAAAAATTCTAACCTAATAAAATTATAAATACTTACTGTTTTTTGACACTTACGCGAATATTAATAACATTGAAATAAAACTTATTTTTACGGATTAATATCTTCGGGAATGAAATAGGACAGCTCGATTAAGTTTACAAACATAATTAATCATTGTTACTTGAATAAAGAAAAGTTAATAATAATAATTAACCCGAGTCGAGTAAAGCCCATTTTTATGTTTACTCGTCTATAATTTTGAAGACTTGTAGACATTTGACTTTTTGGAACGAGCGGATTGGGCGGTGCGTTAAATCGAATCAGTGACTCAGTCTCTGTATTTTTATGAATAAAGGCAGTTGTAAGTAATACACAAATATATTTTGAGGTTACCTTCTTCGTTGCTGAGATCTGTCTCGTAGGAGAAGCTCATCCTTGCGCGAGTGTATTCGTCCTCCGGTGTGTACGGGACTCGTAAGGAGCCCGCTGATCCTGTGCGTTTGTGAGCTAAGGCAATATAATAATTTAAGAGGTAGGTCAAGGTATGTGCCATCAAAATTACAAATTACAAATTTACCACTATGCAGCAATGAGTGCAAGTGTGCAACATTTCTTTCGATTAGATTCATGATTCCAAACAATGAAGGACATCGTCGTTATGTAGTTCATTGCATAGGTACTCCGACGGAATCCCTTTATTAATATTAATACTTAACTTTTATTTTTAAATAATATCCCGATTGCCATGATAATAATAGGTAGTGATAGCCTAGTGTTATGACCGTTGGACTGCCAAATCAAAGGTCTCCAGTTCGAATCAAAAACACCCTTCTCACTCTGAGAGAGACCCATGCCCAGCAGTAGGATATTAAATGGCTTCAAGATGATCCCGATGGTCTATCCAGGGTGAATTTTTCGAGTGGGCATGGATGGCAAAATCCGAAACTAAGGAATAGTGAAAAATACTGAAAGAAGTCTAGGGTTCGATTTTGATATATTCTAAAACTGCATCATTGAATTTTTGATAAATATTTATTCCTAGAATCCGCTACATTTGAAGACAAGTTCAATGTTTCGTTCTATAGGTGTTCGGCCCAATAGGACGAATTATAGAAATTAAAAATAATTTACTTTTTCGTTCAGTGACTGATTCGTCCTAGTGCTTTTTTGTTTCGTCCTACTCATTTTTAAACAAAATTTGAAGTAACGTAAGCAAGGAAAATGCTTGACATATTATTGACAAAGGGATACTCAGATTAGTGGGCTATGGTGCGACCGTTGTACTCGTATTGCTTTTTTACGAAGACTTGTATCGCACTTTGAAACCTATGTAGATCAATATAGGATATTAAGGCTACCAAAAATGCTTGCTATGTCGTAATACCCCTAACCCGATGAAATTGATTAAATTATTCTGCTAAAAAGTCTTTGATCTAAAATGGCAGGTATTTCTGAGACTGACATTTAAAAATAAAATGTGTTACTTGGTACATTTTTTGATCATCTGAATATCATCTAGTGATTTCTCAAAGTGCTTCATCTGACAACTAATTTTTATTGAATCATACATACACCCACGCCTTTCTCCCACAGGGGTAGGCAGTTACTATAGACCGGCACTTGCTACGATACTTGCATACTTCTTTTGCTTCTTCCACATTCATACATCTTCTCATACATATTTCGCCAATAAGATCGCCGTATGTCCTTTTAGGGCGACCTCTACCGACGCTGCCGCTGACATTCGCCTTATAAATTCCTTTCGTTAATCGTCTTTCATTCATTCTTTCAACATGTCCAAACCATCTCAGCATATTCCTTTCAATACGTGTCACTACATCATCTTTCAGCCCGCAACGTTGTCTTATCACACTGTTCCTCAATCTATCATTCCGAGTTACACTGCACATACTTCGCAAGAAACGCATTTCGACTGCATTTATTCTACTTACATGTCTCTTCTGTCACATCCAAAATTCACTATGACTTCCATCACTGATCTTTATATTTCTCTATGCTGAGAGTATTATAGAGATCAGTAACTTCTATACATATAAGTGTAGGTACCAGCTCACCACTGTGGATAGCCAACCGTGCCCTATTGAAACAGTAACGTACGATTAGTACGAAGAACTATTAGGAACGATTAATTAGCGTTCTAAGTTAATAAATGTGTCTTCTAGTACACTGGTCGGAACCGTGTCTTTTAGGTCGTTCATTCTTTTTTCTTTATAGATTATGAGCCTGGCCAACATTTAGGGTATATGTGAGCGAAGCTGCTGGCAAAAGTTAGTTTATAATATTCTTACTCCGGCGATGTGCCGTGCTGAACTGCCAGTCGACGTGGGCGCCGGACGCGGCGTTGTACGCGTCGAGTCGCAGCAGCGTGAGGTGTCCGGCGAGCGAGGCCACGCAGACGCGCCGCGCGCCCGCCAGCGCGCGCACGTGGCTCGTGCCTGCCAACGAACGCACGTTCTTCGTGTCCGATGCGCCGTCCGCGCCGCGTGCCTCCGTACTCCTCCACACACACTAAATTGTAATACAGATGGCTAGGTTATATTTATAACATTGAGGTATATAGAGCGTTCATATTACTAAATTATAAAAAATCATAATTATTTATTTTCAAGAAAATGTGTACAGTGAATCTCCTTACATTATATAATAATGTAGGAATTTATTTAACCATTTGACCGCCACGTCAAAAAAGAAAAAGCGTGCCCTCGGCGCCAATGTATCAAGAATGCTAAAAACACGGAGTACCTAAAGAAAATTGACGTCGTAAATTTTTCGCATTCATGATTATTTTCCTAACTAATGCTTAAATACTTTTAAACAGCCGTTCGGAAAAACTAACTTCAGACGCGTAGTTATGTCGACCGTACTGTATTTGTTGTACGCAATTGTCGACTTAGCCTCTGAAACGTCCGTTAGTATAACCAATGAACCCAAAAATTAACGACTAATTCTGTGCGAACACAGTTCTTTGCAATGTGCTTTGGCTGTCGAGGTATAGTGGTGGCGATCCGGAGCGGTCCGGGCCACCAGACTATCCTTATAACTTTTGAACTATGGTCTTACTAATTTTGTAATTAATAAAAATTTGCGGTTAATACTCTGTTCAATCAGAATTGAATTCGGTAATGGCGGCCTTGCCAGAAAAGTCAAAACTCAAAGATCATTTACAAAAGGTTCTTCAGACATCGAAGTACTCACACACATAGATACACATTGTCAAATTTATGAATGATTTGCATAATGTGTGAGAGACTAGTACCCAGTAGTGTCCACATTTACAATTTTGTCATTGTATACCTACGTAGTATTTTAATTCCTATTGAACAAAGCTATTTTAAATTGGCATATTTGCTTCTTTTCTTGTTGGGGAGCATGTACGGGCAAACCTGTACAATTTTATAGTTTAGGTTTTATGCTGACAAGCACGCGCAGCGAAAGAAAGAAAGAAAATGTATTTATTGGCACAAAAACGAGAAGGTCACTTAAGATAAAATAAATTTTATAAAACTAACAATATAACATAAGTGTACATAATAAATTTAATATTCACGCTTTACGGTAATCGGCAATAGTTGTTCAAATCATCGAACCAACTAGTTCGCCTCGCGTCCCTTAGCATTTTTAATATCCTTTTTGTAAACATTGTTAATAATATAGCATTTTTAATATTCACTTAGTTTATCATTCAAATGTACCTTGCCGTACATTTTATGTTTTTTTAAATATTGCTTTGTCAGCATAAAACCTAAACTATAAAATTGTACCGGTTTGCTCGTACACATATAAATTTATAATAATATTAGGTCCTTACATATGAAATTAGCGTTTTGTCGTACTGACCACTTCGATCTGAAATATCTCGAATTCCAAATTCAAATTTATAAATTCATTTAGCTGGTACATTTGAGTTTTGAAAACAGTCATAAATTTGTTTTTCCTCATTATTTTTTTCTTTGGCGTCGCTTATTACCGCACAATGGAAAACATGAAATATCGGTATATTTACGAGTACGAGTTCTACCGTGGCACCAGTGCTGCAGAAACAGCTCGATGGATTAATGAGGTGTACGGCGCTGGTGTCTCAAAAGAAAGCACGGTACGTTTTTGGTTTCAACGTTTTCGTTCTGGAAATTTCGACCTTCAGAACCAACCCCGTGGACGGCCGGAGACTAAAGTGGAGAATGAAGAATTAAAGGCTATTGTGGAAGCGGATCCTTCACAAAGCACTTCAGAGATAGCTGCAGGCTTCAGGGTAAGTGACAAAACTGTATTAATCCACTTGAAGCAAATCGGGAAAGTAAAAAAACTTAAACGATGGGTACCTCATGAATTGAGTGAATCGAACTTGCAAACACGCGTCGACTGTTGTGTTACTTTGCTCAACCGACACTATAATGAAGGGATTTTAAATCGAATCATTACTTGTGATGAAAAGTGGATATTGTACGATAATCGGGAGCGCTCGTCGCAATGGCTGAACCCTGGAGACCCAGCCAAATCCTGCCCTAAACGAAAATTGACTCAGAAAAAGTTACTTGTGAGTGTTTGGTGGACTAGCGCTGGTGTCGTTCACTACAGCTTTCTAAAATCTGGCCAAACGATTACGGCAGATATTTATTGTCAGCAACGGCAAACCATGAAGATAGAACTAGCTGCTAAACAACCGAGATTAGCTAATCGCTCTAGACACTCGCACTGCTGCTTCACGACAACGCAAGACCACACACTGCATAACAAACAACCACTAAGTTAGATCGACATCCACCGTAGTAGTCCCCGGACCTTGCTCCAACAGATTACCATTTTTTCCAGAATTTGGACAACTTCTTACAAGGAAAAAAATTCAACTCCGATGCGGCAGTCCAAACCGTCTTCAAAGAGTTTATTGATTCTCGCCCCTATGGTTTTTTTTAGTAAAGGAATCAATGAACTACCCTGAGATGGCAAAAGTGCATAGATAACAACGGTGCATACTTTGATTAAATATATTTTACAAAAAAAAAGACTTTATATTCCTCCCGTACAAAACGCCAATTTCGTATGTAAGGACCTAATAAAATAGAAACACATTGGATATTGCTACTTAATTAAAAACTTACCACAAGCTTGCCTGAACTAGCTTCCCAAAACTCGAGACGACCGTCAGCACAACCCAATATGATAAGATCGTTGCAAAAGTCCATACACCACACAGGAGATTCTTTGACGGGCTTCCCTCTCCAGTCTAAATTACTCACTATGTCTTCCCCATTGTCCTCTTCAATAGTGGGCCCACTATCACTTATTGTTAACTTATTATTACACTTATTACGTACACTATTCACAGAATTATCTTTTGAATTAAATACAAATATGTCTTCATCACAAACATTCTTACCACTATTGTATAGATCTTGGTTACTTATATTAAAATTACTTGTATCCACATTTTCTTTAGTCTCGTAACAATTAAATAAAATATCTTGCTGATCGCCGCAATATAAATTTCTGTAAAATATAAATAATTGTTTCAATCAATTATGTTTTTGAAAACAAGCAATATAATTACATAACGGTACCATGGACCATGGTAACCATTAATTAGAGAGGACAATGGTGTTATCAGAAACCATTTTTACTGTAGGTACAATTTAATTTTAATAAATAGCATCAACATCACCTGTAATTTTTTGCAAAATCATATTTGGTGGTTTCAGCAGCAGAGAGGTGCTGTGGGGAGTTTCGCGTTACTGAACGAAACCGTAAACCACTCAAGTAAGTGCTCAGTCCCTTTCGGAGTCGATGCACATTCTGTTGAAGAAAAAAACGATTTATTACGTCTTAACTCGCCAACACATTGTATAGGAACCCCCTTATTCATAAAAATATAACACGTCTTATAAACTTCTTATACTCGTAGCTATAATGTTTTGTCTTGTTTTGACATGTGATATTCTGTGACAGACAAAAGAAGACAAAACATATTATAGCTATAAGAAGTTTATAACATGTTTTATATTTTTATGAATAAGGAGGTTAATCTTTACAAAAGTTCTTACTTCTGCAGTTCTTGGTGACACTTCAGGACTGTGTTTCACTATAATCAAAAAGTTATAATAAATTAGTTATAATTTAAACCAATACTATATGAATTGTTTAATTTCAAAAGAAAGCTTTATTACCTTCACATGCCTCGTATGTTAAATTTTTCTTTGAAACCTTTTCATGTAAATCTTTCTGCAATTTAAAGAAGCTGTAAGAGAGAATAATGAATGTGTGAATAGTGAATATGCATAAGATTCAAATATGAGTCAGATATTTTTATTTGTAATCTTTATTGCTATAGAATGATGTCCATGCCATATTTTTTTACGTAAGCGCCTTTTCTGCAAGATTTTAATTATTTCAAAGTAGAAAAAAGTGCGCCGTAAATTTAACAAATCAAAACGGACGTCAAAGTACACTTTGTGACATCACCGTAAATATTTAGGCGTGTAATTACGATATATAAAATTTATTTCAGTCTTCTCCCATGTCTGAATTAGTAAAAAATTTAAAAATATTGATAATTGATTGGATAAAATGAACAATACATTTAAGAAACAATATAACAGTGACTATTATTTTGGGAACTGACGTCACATAAAACGAGCCCAAGATGGCGGCGTTTTTTTTTTTTTTAATCTCCTTTTATTTGAGACTTTTACCTTACAAAGGTATGACAGCCTCATCGTATCCTTATCTTAAGTATAACAAAATAAATATTGTTTCAATGTTGTGAGGGAGAGGGAGTCACTGACGCCACAACCATTCTATACACAGATAGTGCTATATATAAAGATCCCAATATCATATTTGTTAATTTTGAATTCACGTGTCAGTGACTCTCTCTGTCTCTCATTCTTTTTGCATTCCATGAGCAAGTGTTGGACATCCTCAAGAGTATCACATACCTCACAATTAGGACTATTAACTTTTTTCATAAGGTATCCAAATTTTCTGGATGGATAATGACCAGAACGTAACCTATGTGCCATTACAATCTGTGACCGGTTTAGTTTGATATTGGCAAACCAGGGGATCCGAGGAGGTTCACATTGTATACTCTTATACCAAATACCTTTTTCTTTAGATCTCTCATCGAAATATTCTTTAAATGTATTATAACATATTGTTTTAAATCGTGTGAGTACTTCTGTATAAAACGGGGCAATATTTACATCAGAACCCACCGTAATAGCTAATTTAGCCAACCTGTCAGCCTCCTCATTTCCTCTTATACCAATATGAGATGGAACCCATTGCAGTCTCAAATTAATGTTGCTCAATTCATTTATTTGTTTTAAAATTTCGTAGGCTGTCGGTACACCTCTGTAATGGCGGCGTTTAAATCTCCGGAATCTGATATGATATTTAATTTTTATGGTTAAATATTAATATTTTTGTCCAAGAAATATTTTTTTACGGTGCTTTAATAATGTAAACTTATTCTATAGATTCTTTAGCAAGATCTATTAAATGTGGAACTGTAGGGATTTAGACCTTATATAAATTTGTAACATTGGACAGGACATGTTTATTAAGTTACTACATAGATTCTCGGTTATTTGGCAACCTATTGCAACATATTTGTGTTATAAGTAATTCTTACGATTCAAACTGTCCTACCTGGGCATAGGGCATATAAGGGCATACTGAAAATGTTCGATTATAGATAGGTATATAGCAAATAAACAGTAGCCCTGAGTGTTGGAAATTTAAAGATTTAACAAAATTACGACAAACCAGAGCTGTTATATTGAACAAGAGCTAGAGATAAGTTTTTTGTTTTATTACAGGACATAACGCAGTCAGAATAATCATGACATTACGCATTGAACTATCCTTAGTTCAATGCATAATGTCATGATTATTCTGGCGAGTATCAGACATCTTTTCAGAAGGGTGGATCGAAAAGTTTAAGATTAAGTTGTTTTGCACAAATTCAATCAATCAATGAGCCTTTTTATCCTGAACTTTTAACTGGTTGTACTCTAAAGTATAATACTGTTTTTACAGAATGTCTCTCAGTTCAGTGTGCCTTTTGGCATAGGCCTCCCCTAACATCTTCCATTGCGTTCTAGCCGAGTGGCTAGGGATAGGGATAACGGCCGGTCCCAACTGGAGAAGAGTTTCTCCAGTTGGGACCGGCTGTTAATTTAATTTTAATCCTCTCATCTTCTCCCTTGTCTTCCTTTGTTCCTTTTACCATCTCTAGGGTATCATTCAGTTACTGCTTCATTTGTCTTTAGTACTCCGCAGAATATGGCCTGTCCATCTCCACTTTAGTTGGTCAATCTTAACTAAAACATCTATTCCAGTTTATGATCTTATGAAGGTGTTTCTTTTTTGTCGAAAATGCACCAATTAAATCCATGTTATTTAAAGTATAAAAGTTGACAGTTTTTTTTAAGTTATGCAAAATTTATAGTTTAACCCATCCAAATACGTCCCGTATTAACTAACTAGTAGCGGTGTACTTTTGATCTATTTAATATTATTTGCAAGATAATTTGGTAAAAACATGACAGCATTAGGATAGTAAACTCACGCGCCCCTGTCGATGTTAGTGATAATTTCACCATTTTGCGAGTCCCATACTTTGATATTGCCTTGTAGACACGAGCTTACAACTTTTTCGCCGTCGGTGACCAGGCACTCCACCTCTTGACTGTGGCCAGCCACCACTAGCGGCACCGCCTCCATTACCAACTGCAAACAAGACACGCGATTTGCGTCTAAGTAACTTATCGTGGTGACAACTACCTCTGGCGAGGCTCGATACCTGTAAAATATTCGTTATCTATGGAGACCATCATGGGAATTATGCACAGAGTGTAATACCCGAAGCATTTTCCATCTCCCCTTTCACCCAGTGTTAAAAAGCAAAGTTGTATATCCTCTGCAGTTATGATAATTTCAGTTGTTATCTTTTTGAAAGAAATTTTTTTATTCATAGTAGGCTTACGCTTGACCGCCAGTTTATTTATACCAATTTATTCTTATCATTCACATCAGACTCCAGAATACCCACATTGATTGATAGAATAAAATTATGAACAGAAGAATAACTGTTAACATCAATTTTATTAAAGGAGTATCTATGAAGTTTCTTGCTGGCTCTTTTCCATAAAACCTACTATTTGGAACCGTGCGTGTAGTTTTTAATATGCATATCTATATAATTATTAGAGATGAAACGGATATCCGGTAACTATTCGGTATCCGGCCTACCTGGCCGTGTTTTCACTGTCCGGCCGATTCCGGATAGTTGAAATTCATACAATTCTAATTATTTTACACAAGGCAAATCATACCACAATAGGTTATGGACACTGTTTATTTTTATAATAGCACGTCAAAAATGTTAGTTTTATTAATTAGCTTAGTACTGACGCGCGATAACACTCGAACACCCCTGAGTCGTCCCGATCTCGTTCACCGCGCCAATATTCAAATCAAACTGATCGCGTGATGTAACGCGATAAGGCGCCGTATATCCGGTAGCCGGATATCCGGTATTCGGCCAAACCACTATCCGTTTCATTTCTAATAATTATGGTCTAATAGAAATAAAATTTGAGAAATGCAGTATACAGTACTTTTATATTGTTGATCTTGAAAATCGAGTAATTATTACATTTATCTTACAAATTATAATATAGCATATATAAATTTAACAAGAACAAACCTGAATAGCTGGTTGTTTTGCTACGATTTTTCTGTATTCGTCATCATCATTCCACGACGCCCGCCATTCGGCATAGTGACGAGAGCATACACATCTGTCCAACATAGAAGTAAGTATTGAGTTGGAAAAGTAAACCAAGTATACAGGATGTCTCAGACCGAATAGTCCAAGAGGAAATTTGGGATGTGGGATCATATTATTTATTCAATAATAGGTATATCATTGGGCTATCCTCTGTATTATAGAATATATCACCATATAAAAAAAATACGTTTTTTAGTTGAATTTATGCCCTTGTGAAGACTAGACTGTTTAACAGAGATTCCCTCAAATTTGGCTCGGAAAATCTTAAATAGTTTAGGAACAAGATGTTGATTTACAATCAGTGTGTTAAGAGTCTCTTTATTTATGACTTAGTATTTTAATTGTTTTCAGTTTTTTTAATGTCTTTATTCTATGCAGCGCACTGGAAAAAAAAATACTGGCTTTGTGCAAATACATCTAAAAACTATCTTGACTATTCACAATTAAATTGTAAAAAAAGCCCGGCCCTAGCTCCAAGAAAAAAAATACAATTTAAGATTGTTCTGTTCGTATTAACGTAAAAAAATTTACCAAACATTATTTTTAAGAAATATTAATCTATATATATAAAACATAGTCGTGTTTGTTTGGTTTGTTGTATTTGTCTCCTCTCCTTCATGAAGAAAATCTATTATCTAATACATTTTGTATCGGGAACGGATTGACAGATTTGACAGAAATAAAAAATGGCACACAAATGTACTTGGCGTTATTTTCTGTGTGGTTTTCTGTTTCGGTAAGGCCAGTAGATGGCGTTTTGTGCATTGTCCGAAGTCCTCATAAGCTGCTGGTGTTTTTTTTTTGTGTATGTTTAAATGGGTCCCTGGGTTGTTTAGATTCACAATTTGAGCCGGTAGGTGGCACCGCAATGGAGTTCTACGTTTTTTTTATATACTGGGCAAAAGGAAGGGAGTGAATGATTGATGTCACGGCTGATAGGGATGAATGAAAGAAAAGCATATGCTGCGCTGACCACAAATTAATTGAGACAAGGGCAGGAAAATGATGATACAGGGTAAGGCAACGTTTGCCAGGCCCGATAGTAAATAAATGAAATACATTTATTTCGAGCAACCTCAACTCATATATGTAGAACACATAAATACAATACACAAAATAAACAGGATAGTTAAAATAAAACACAAATAATAAAATCTTAATATATAACCGGCCTTGCTGACGGCAACATGCCTATCACAACAGTGCCATAGGTATGGGCATTAGGCAGTCCATCCGCTTCGCAATCATCGCCAGGACGACATTGGTGCTGCCCCATACCCTACGCACTAGGGACGCGTCTCGCTTGCCCATAGAATGCGTAAAAGCAATCGGTGCGCGCCTCAGTCAACATATATGAGGCGCCGAACGCGTTGTTGAACTGGATGCGGAGCCCTCCGTGTCCAGTTCGATAGTTCAGTGTATCATACGGATATGATGCACGCGTGTACCTCGCCCACAGGCTGCACGTGTAGAGGGACAGTCAGTACTCCCTGAAGAGCCCTATCTTCACCTCCCTCGAACAGCGCGCTCACACGCACCGACACGGCTCTCCGTTCCCGCTCTATGTCAGCATTGTCCTTGAGGTCAGTCGTAACTATATGCCCTAAGTACCTAAAGAGATCCACTCTTTGGAGTGGAACACCGTTTAGAAAAACGGGTGGACAATCTTGTGAACGTTTCGTACCGGTCTCAAAGACCATGCATTTACTTTTGGTCACATTATACTTTAACCCATGACTAAGGACATATTCCTCACAGGACCGCACCGACTTCCTGAGGCAGCAGCACCATGTCGTCAGCGTAACTGAGATTTTGACACAGAGTCGACCGACATGGCAGCCGACCCGCTGGTTACTGAGCGCGACGATCAAGGCATTCATGTACATGTTAAAAAGGGTGGGGGAGGTTAACCCCCTCTGCGTCACCCCACATTCCAGCCGATACGGCTCTGACATTGCACCTGCCCACTTAACGCTGTTGACCTGATGAATGTACCAGTATTTAAAAACGTTGATAAGTTCACCTGGTAGGTTTATACCCTCGAGTTTAGCTCACTAACGAGGAAGCAGGTGTGCATTGGAGTCTTTCGATCTGTGGAACATCTGACGATGTCAACTTTAGCAATGATTGTTGCAAGGGAAATCGGCCTGTAGTTACTTCACTACAGGGACTACTACGGTTTTCATGAAATCAGATGGTAGGTATGAATGGCTCACGCACAGTGTGTAAAACATTGATAAGATTATTTTTATATGTGGGCCAGCGTGAACTAGGTGCTCGATGCTGAGGCCCTCGTGGCCAGGGGACTTGCCCTTAGATATAGCTTTTATAGCCTGAGCCACATCTTTGGAGACGAAGCTAGTCCACACAAACTCGTCTGGTATATGCCATTGTATTTTGTAAAAGAAAAATTACTATATTTGTTGCAATAATAATTTTATGTTGTGTGCAAATATAAAACATTATTTTTTAATGGACTTCAAAAAAGGAGGAGGAGTTCAATTCGGATGTTTCTAATTATATTGGATTTCAATTCAATACACGATACTAACTTATACACCCCTCTTTTTCGTCGGGGTTAATAATATAACCCATTCCAGATTTCCTTTTGGATCACTCGGTCGACATGTAAATAAGTCTCCATTTTTTCAAATGAATGCGTGAAGAAAATGGTAAATACCATAAAATACGACCCCTATATTTAAGAAGATTTGCATTGCTTGTATTTTTTAGTGGGGATAAAAAAAAATATTACCGGTAAAGTACCACCATCATATAGGCGATGACGGCGACACTTATAGTACAGAGGATGGCTAATAGAAGAATTTCCATAGGCGTAGTCGGATAAATAGGTAGATCGGAGCCCTTGCCCCATTGGTGTGACTGGCTTTTACTTTCCATGAGCTCGAAATCTGTTAAAGATAATAATGAAAAAAGAAAATATTGCATTGAAATTGGTTCCGACAGCATTTTACAAAAGATATATTCTTTAACTAAATCTTTCAGTTATAAGGATGATCCGAAACGAAAGATTTAGTTAAAGATTTCATTGTTTTGGAAATTACAAAGACTACCGAGGAGCTTATACTTATTAAATAAGCCAAACAAGCTGGTTGGTTGTATTACCAGGCAATATTTCGATGGGGTCGAGCGCGGCCGCGAGCGCTTGCCATCGCAGCGGCGGCGGGTCGCGGTCGTCAGGGTTGCGCACGCCGGCCGCCAGCTCCGGCGCCACGCGGTGGCTCACCAGCAGTGGCGGCAGCACCGCCACGTGCCTTCCCGTCACCGACTCGTTGTAGTGCGACAAAATCGCCGACCAGTGGTGTGAAGATAATCTACACCACGCAAACAATGTTTTTTACTTCACCTACTCGGAAAGTGACCTCTTGCTATCTTAATACCGGGGCAAAAAGGAGCCCTTTACAACCCTAAGGCTCCATAAAAGTGGGTTACATAAAAACTTGCTATTATTGCCAGCATATTTAACAGTATTGAAATGATCATTGCATAATGATTTCAGATTGATAGACAATCATTACTTTTTAGTTGACATTTTTTCTCATAATTATATGTATGAGACCTATGTCACGGTCAATTCTCCAACTGTAAGATTGTAATTTTCCTTGCTATTTTCTTTACTGGCGAATGTCAAAATATACAACATAATGGCTGATGGAGGGACATTACTTGTCATATCTTTATAGATAGACAGACAGACGGATAACAGTGATTTTTTTCCTTTTGAGATATGGATCCCTAAAAATTAAATTATATACAGAACGGACAGACCGACAATCTCACCCATAAGTGTTGTTACTGTTTGGAGTCTCCACAACCTTAAACAGTGATGAATCCAAATTGGATTTAGTGCCAAGCGCCAATTTATGTAGACCTACTCTGTACCTACATGATAATATTATATAAGTCTGAGACCCAAATATTTTTAAAGAATTTGTAAGAAGGCAGTTAATATTTATACTCGTAAGTGTGTGTATTTATTACACAAATAAATATGATTCTCTCACCTCGACCAGGGCCGCGAGTGTGGCGAGTGTTTTAGCATAATAGTGTCATTTGCATCCACTACTGATTTTTCAGCATCTATATGTAGAAGCGGTGGGAACACCAGTGGATTTGATTCGTTGTGGTTGTAAAACACATATGTAGATTGTTTCGGCTCGTTCTTTTCATAATTCTTTCTATTGACTTCAGCATCATTTTTTTCTATATTGTTTATAAAATAATCCACCACACCGGAGTTGTACACTATCATTGATATCCAAACAAGCATCCACAACATGAAGGCACGTTGAAAAAAGCGCGTTCTTGCCCACATATTAACCAAACGAATACGTTTTGGAACTCTATGGTCTTGATGACCTGGACTGGAATTTCTCTTCGCCACGACGTCTGTCGGGCTATTATGTGCCAATCCGTTTAGTCTTGGATGTGATTTTGATTTTGTCATTCTCTGAGGCGAGAAACTGTTTTCTTCTACGTAGTTTTTACTAAATCTCCAATTCAAGGCGTTATTAGCATTAAAATATTCTTTAAGGTGTAACTTATTGTTTTGATCTTGAAAAAATTCCATGCGCCGCACATCTAATCCGAGGATGGTAGCAAAAAATGCCATTTGCATAAAATAGTCTGATATTAAACTGACTATCATGAATATTGAGAACTCTTGAATAAATGGTACAAAGGTAAAGAAGCTAACAGTAAGTATTGTTAATTCCGTTAGCAAATTTTTGGTAATTGACCAGCCTTCTTTGCTCAGTCCTTGAGCGAGTCGTATTTTTACATCTAATCGGGAATCCGTAGATGTAACGCTCTTAGTGAGAACCAGTACATTTTCCAGTCCAACAATGATCACCAGATAGGGAAAAATTTCCTTGCCTTGTAAACTTAAGGAGAATCCAAAATATAGACATATTCCCATAGACATGGCAAGACTTCCGCCAATAGTAAGAACTGCGCATGCAGCGAGACCCAGTTTAGATCTTATAAACTCAATCTTACGCACAGAAAAATAAACGTACAGAAATAGTCCCACAAATGTAATAGTCAAAGGGACAAGCTCACGATAGTTAAACTGTCCTGGATAATAAACTAGGGTGAATTCATTTACGTGAGTGTATGGAGTATCTTGATATAATGGATACATTTCTTTTATCTTCTTGGTTAAGGATTGAATAAATCTGAAATAAAAGGGTGCTTTTTATAAACCTTATATGCAAACTTTAGAAACAAACTTTATGAAACCTTTTGTTTTACTGGTATGGTTTATGTCATAACTTAAAACAACTGTTCCAATATTTTTAAGGCTTTCGATTCATTAAAATTGATTTATTTAAATAACTTTTCGATTATCTATAAAAATCTTACCTTTGATTGGGTTGTTGATAAAAGATCGTGACGGCATATTGCAATACACGTGGACGAGCCCTTAAGGGATACCGTTTGATACCAGTTTCTCGGAGTTGCATACCAAATGCCATTTCAGCTATTGAGGCTTTGGTTTTCTGAAAATTCTGAAATTTGTTAAGATGTATGGTTATGGTGACAATATCATTACATTGAATTTCTTATACTCGTAGAAACGATGAGTAGGCATAATAAGTAACAGTGATAATGTTTATCTTTAATCCATTATAGGTATAGATCTAACCAAAAATATTGTTTGATGTGAATTTTCTAGTTTACGCTGTACCTACCAATTACCATAGAACAGCTTTTTTAGCTTTCGTATTTTAAAAACTTTTACGAGTCGCAGAGCAGTCTAGAGTCTAGTTTATCTACCTGATAGTTGTAAACTGTGTTAATGATGTTAGCGTCGAGTGAAAAGGACTGTATGTTTTGTTGCCACAGATTGGCAGGCGACAGCAGTAGGCAGCTGTATTCAGGCAGCAGACGTTCCGTACTGGCTTTACTGTCCCGGCGCTTAATCCCCCCAATTTGGTAACAATGCTGCAATAGTGTGCTTTTTCTGAAACAAAAGACACGAATATCTTGTCTAGGGTGGTAGGTACTTAATATTTTTTTATGAATTTGCATTAATATAATAGGTACATACTCGTATGTAAGTTATTACCTAAATATAAGTTATTACTAAAATTTAACACAATTTATTTACAAATGCCCGATTAAAATCTATTGTATTGCTACTTTACACATTTAACACAATGGCAGTTCACATAATTATGCGTTATTCAGAGAGGATAATCATGAATGTCGCTAGCACACAGAGATCTATACACTCAAAGAATATCAGACAGCAATGACGAGGAGACGAAGGAGTACCGCTTCCACCACGCATCATATTACTCAATCGCATCGCAAAGCACAGCGTAGATCGTGGTAATAAATAAATGATAATAAATAGTCTACAAGAGTGGTGTTACATATCATGAAGCATTTCGCAAAATTTATCGATACGGCGGGCGGGCTACGATTTTGTCAATGATCGCATCGCACCTTAGTGTTAGGTATTATTACAATAAGCGCTTCGTGAAAGAAGCTGTAATTATATAAAATACAAAATATTGTATTATGTATTATATTCACACATGCCACAGGTGTGATCTGTATTCCCCGAAGGGTTAGGCAGAGGTGTACCTACTAATGTACTTAGACTCACATTTCGCCGGTATGTTTAGGTTCGATGTAATAGGAGGCGAGCCTATTGCCATTAACCGGGCACAGATCCCAAACTCCCAGTTGCTACTGAGAATATCATAGACAAACCTAATAAGACTTTTCTCGACCTGGGGATCGAACCCAGGGCTTTTGGGTTGCAGTCGCGCTCAGGACCCCTGGGCAATGAGGTAGTTGTCATACATAATTGCTTCATTTGGAACAATCAGTATCTCGCATAGCCATTGCTACATGAAGTCAGTGCCTGTACTGCCCCTGTAGTACCTCAGTGAATCTATAACGTAACGCTATCACAGTCATATAAGTAGTATAATATTTCGTGTCGTATATCACATTAGAAACACAATAATCGTAAACGGCAGGTGACATAGGTATGTCACAAAACATATGCTATTTGTTTTTTTAAATTTCTTTTTTGAAGACAAAATACTAGTATCGTAGCAGTGATGATTAGAATACATAACACCAGTGAATTGAGTAGTAAAAAATAAAGTTTATACAAATTACATACTAACTTAGATAAGAAAAGACTAAAATTCGTACATAATTATTTCATTCACACGAAATATTTCACGTGACCAATAGGAACGCCGGAATCTTATGTACGCATGGCTACACATCAAACTGTATAATTCCAGTAAAAGCTGACCTCTCCTTGTAGGAAAAACGCGAGGTTGCTTAAACTACAAATGTGTAGCACAGATGTGTGTTAGAGGCATTCATGTCACGGAAAGTCAGTTGATGAAAATTATGTCAATATTAGAAAAGACAAAAGTAGGTATTCATTTTAACGTAATAAAAGGAAAATGTTTATGAAGATTTATCAGTCACACGAACTATTACACCTTAACCCCCTTAGGTTAAAGTGTGATAGTTCGTATTAAAAAAAATGGCAAGGTGATTCATACGTAATAGTATCACAATGATTAATCATAATTAAGATTTCCTTAGATTATACTAGTATCAGTGTTTTATCAATTTTAACACTAGCAAGATAATGCACAGCTACGTATTAATTTTACTTTCAAGCAAAAAAATTTTACTTGAGGCAACTTAAAAGAACATTTATGGAAAAGTAAAGGGTTAAAAGTATAAATCCTTTTTAGACTGAGGCATTGTATCCATAAAACATTTTTCTTATTTAAAAACTAATTACAGTAGCAATTACAATATATTCAGCTATAGCAACAATTTAATTACCGAGTCCACGTCAGATTGGGGAGCTAGGCTGAGATCTAATGGCTCCAACGGCTTTTTAGCTGAGATCATAATTAACGCGGATGGCCCTCACGCACACACGAATGTTTTATGACACACAAGCATTTCTTGTGCTTCATTAAAATTTTAAACTATAAAATAAAATTAATATTTGTATGTTTGACCTCTATGCTTTCGTAATCATTCATACATAACAGTTTATGAGAATAAAAAGAGGCAACGTAACGCATGCCAGAGGAATGGCTAGTTTATTCTAAAAACTACAATAATTACATTGGTAGAAACTCACGTTTCTGGATCTTCATGGTTCCTTATAGTCTCTAGCAGTCGAAACACTTCTTGCAATGGAGCTCTGAAGGCATCCCACATCTTTAGATTGTTATTCCATGGGAAGACACCTAGACAAAAGCAATATTTAAACCCTTCAAGGTCCACAACACTCATAGGTCTATATTTTTAAATGCACAGCAAAAATGGCCCTTTTAGACTTCAGTCATTAATGAAAAAACAAGATTTCTTATTTGAATAGTTTGATCTGCATACACAGGCGCAACTCTGCCCCTTGTAGAGTGAGTTTATAAAAAGCTTCTATCTCAACTGCAATGGGACATCAGTACAGTGATTACAGTTCAACCTGTGTGGGGACCGTTCAGAATACTATTCCTCACTGTCACTCAGATATGCATCTCGTAAAAGGCGAGAAAATATCTGTCTTGATTGGTGGTAGGACCTCTTGGGATCTGACTGGCTGGCGACCACCCTTACGTCGGATTCTGTCGTAAAGCACTTTGGTGTGTGTTCTATTGCTGCGGTTCTAGCAGTCTGCAGTCTGGAGGGATTCTTATGGATCGGCGACGATGACTTCTTACCACCAGATGGCTCGTTAGCCCATTTGCCAACTTAACCGGTCAAATTTATTTGCGCTGTGATGCAACTACTATGTTTGCTGAATTAAATAATTTATTAGTTATATTTCTGCAGGAAAACAGTAATTATCCAAATTAATTAACTTCTTATAGCATGAGAGAGGTTAAGTTATAGTACACCTCACTGGCCTAACAGGTAGGCAGTTCAAACATCATAAAAATAATTGAAGCATGCAGATTTCCTATATTTTTTATTACGTTTTAATTTTTTTCATTTTATTTTTGCCCACACTAGAATTTTCTCCTGTATCGTGGGTGCGTTTACAAACACAAATTCTCACATACACAAACACCCAGACCCGAAACAACTACCTGTAGATCATACAAATATTTGCTCCGTGTGGGGATCGAACCCACAACACGTGGCGCAGAAGCCGATCGCTCAACCGCTACGTCAATCGTGTCGTCAAATTAAGTGAAGAACATATAATATAGTACACACAATTATGATTTCGACAAGCAGAGATGATTTGGATTTACACACAAGACTGGATTTGGTTATTTTATTGTACTACATATTTTCACAACTGTCTCCCATTGGGGTAGACAGAGACTATAGATTTCCACTTGCTAACTTGCTATGATCGTGGCACACCACTTTCGCTTCATCTACATTCATTAATCTACTCATGAATGCTACATCATTACCAAGTAACATAGGCTATATTGTTAATTGAGTTAAACATAATGTTACTTTAGGTCATGAGTGAATCCACTGGAAACAGCTAGTTTATTATATTTTAATATTGCATATAAATTCATTATAATAGCTGGGAAGAGCTGATAATGAATCTATTTATCAATATCATTGATGCTTTGATTGATACTTACTATTGTACTATGACACATTAATAATAATAATAACAATACATTTTCATATTGTGTCTATAATTTGTTACTTGACTGATTAGTAGTTAGGTAGTTTACAAAAAAAAATGCAGGGGTTAGGCACATTGTTTCTTGTAGTTATTTTTATGCTAAATCTTAATCTGGTAACAGAATAATTCTAGACATCAGAATTTGGAAATATAGTTCAAAAAACACAGTTTTTGGCGATATTTGAAGTAATTTTTCGAGGAAAGTAAACTTTTCACCAATCATAACCAAACACAAAATTTTACACCTATCCCCAAAAACCATGTTTTTAGCACTTTAAGATTGGTATATCTCCCATTCTGACATTATAGAGCAATTCTGTTGCTAGATTTAGATTAAGCGTCAAAAGATCTACAAGAAATGTTATGTCTCACCCCTGGGGACACAAATATAAAAAATTTGTAAACTACCTAGTGTTATTATTAAGTGCATAAATGATGTTAATTATTACCTATTTTCATAATAATTTGCTGCACATAAAGAAGAGGCTTGTCCTTTGCCCAAATATAAGGAAGTTTCTGAGTTTCATTGTAAAGAATATCTAAATGTGATGGATTATCTGGAATTTAATAAATAATAAACATAATTATTATAGAAATGCTTAGTTAAAATACATAACCGAAGCAATATCAATAAGAATACTGATATGAAGTTACCTTCTGAACATTTGTTTTGGCTGCAATCAGACTTTGTCACAGCAAAGATATCGTCTCCCTGCAGCGGTAATGTTACAACAGTTGGGATGTTTCCCGGTAGAGGCACATTAAGCAGTGGATAACTGAAAATAAACAGATCTTAGCAGGGTAAATACTGTAGAAAACTGGGTTGTACTTAAATAAATATAACTACTTACCAACATAGTAGCAAAACAGACAATGCTAATGTAATTGCTGTTAAAGGATATGAAGAACAAAATAGACCGTAAGTGTAATAAATTTGGGCAACTCTCTCAGGCAGAGTAGATCCAGCCATTGTTGTTAGTAAAATTCAGACAATAACTCGCAAACTGTTCGAGAAATTGCGTTCACTAATCTCAAGACACCATCGCACGAGTATTCACGTCACTTGCAAATATCAAGACTTTGTTTATCCACAATTATGTTAATATAGGCGCATTTATTGCGGTCGATCGATTGTGATGGAACTGGAGTAATAGTCACGAATGCTATAATAATTTGCATCATGCACGAGCATGCCGCTATGTACACTGTGCACCTAATACCAATTATTTAAGTAAGTAGGTACTGATTATTACATCAACCAAAAGCAACCATGCAAGTTTGACACTTCGGCGATAATCTTTCATTTTGACATTTGACATTCAGGTGAGTCCTGTCACAGATAATAGAAAATAGTTCGGATATTCATCTAACAATTCCGTCCATTTCTGTTTATATTCCAGTGTCAATTGGTGGAGCGCAAAGAACGCAAGAGAGCCATCGGCCATTGAGGAGCTTATTGCTCTAAGTTGGCTACCTTTATACCTATTCAATACTCAATATTTAATGCATTCCACAATGTCGTTTACTTATTTAGATGCTAAATTTAACAATAAATTTGGTTTGGTTCATTAAGGACCCCGTCGGGCACAGCAATGTAGGAGAGAGGAAGCAATGTGTGTCTATAAATAATATTTACTATGCTATTGTATATAATTATTTCTTGTCATACTTAAGAGTCCGGCGGACCGAATTTTTCTTACGAACATAATACCGAAATAAATCGTAACCCAAGCACAATTTAATGAAAATAATTTTTGTCCAAAATAATTCACTGGAAATAAATGTAAGCGAATGCAATTTATGATAAAATTATCAATTTTGAACGATTTTACAATTTTTTCTTTCCAGTGAACTAGCAGTACCTACACGAAATGGTAGTGTACCTAGATTAGCAGTATCGAAATCCGAATAATAACACGATTTGATACAATATTGTCTGGATTACGGTTTATTTAATTTTATTCGGTATTACGTTTTTGTGGGCAATTCAAGCTCCGCCGGAGTTAAGTATCTATATGATATATTTTTCAGTAGGTAGGTATAGGTAATGGTTAGTATCGATATTTATTTTTCATTATTATTTAGGGACATTTGTTTCTATACCTACTTTTTGCTTTCATTTAATTTAATTATTATTTATGTAAAAAATATTTCCTTTTTTTATAATGTTTAGTAAGATAGGTAGGTCTAGTACCTACCTACCTACCTACCTACCTAATTATAATATATTAATGGGTAGCACATAATAAAACATAACATAATCAACCCATTAGATACATTGTCCCACTGTCGGACACTGGTCTCCTCAGAATGAGAGGGATTAGTCGTTAAGGAGGCTATAGTTTAACACGATAGCCTAGTGCGGGTTGGCAGACTTAACACGCCGCGCCGTCGAGAAAATCTCTCGGGCATGCAGGTTTCCTATCAATGTTTTTCTTCATCGTATAAGCGCGTGATAATTAACTATTAATACGATACATAACTTCGAAAAGTCAGAGGTGCTTGCCTTGGATTCGAACTCAAGACCTTTGATTTGGCAATCCTATGGTGATATCACTAGGCTATCAATGCTCTAATGGGTAGTATATTTAGTTTATTTAATGTTTTCTTAAATCTATTACAATTATGTTCTATATATTTGTATGTAATAATAGTATTATTAATTTAGTTGCCCTTAATTTGTGTTATTTTATGGCTGCCTCGTTGTAGGTTCCCCGTGTGGAGGGACGAGGTGTGTTGCCCCTCCACCCAAAGGGAGGATCCTCCGACCAGGCGGGGGTTTTGCCTAGGGGGGCTCGGCCCGACGTTTGTTAACGGGTGGTTGTTTATAGGCAAGTTGTGCGTTGTTAATCTCAGCAAAAGACAATAGTTTAAAACTCGGAAAATTAACACACAACAACTTGTAGAACTTTATGTAGATCTTGAGCAGCTGCGAACCGTACCGCGTTTCAATCCAAAAATGCGTGTGATAACTAGGAATTAAAAAAGCAGGTAAGTACATAAAAATACCTCTATTATTTTTAATTTCTCAATTTTATTGTGTAAAAAATTCTCACTATATTGAACAGTTTTTTAAATAAACTGTTGGAAAATAAGGGCAGGGTAGGTACTATGAAACCAATTTTATTTATTTCTTTGTAAATTAGTTCAGCTTTTTTGCAGTTTATGTGTTCTCTTTTAAAGCAACTGATCACTTGTCTTGACGCGGCACTCAATACTTACAGGCTACAGCACAACCGCTTAGGGGTCTCATCGATGCGCATGATTATGTGAGTGTGCCCCGTTTCGAGCATTTGTCTGTCGCAGTATTGCTTAACATCAGGCGAACTGGCGGACAAGCTTAAGCCTATCTATATTAATAAAAAAATGAATCGCAAAATTTGTTGCTAAGCGCAAAACTTAAAGACGGCTGGACCAATTCGGGTCCTTTCATTTTTTTATTTATTCCTTGAACTCTGAGGAAGGATATCTTTTTGTGATTTATTTTTGCATTTTCCATGCTAAGATTATAAAGTTATTTTTTAGTAAAGGAAAAAATTCAATCGCTGGCAGGATTCGAACCTGCGTCTCCTGGTTGGATACACCAGACGCTCTGACCTCTAAGCCACCGCGAACCCTACCCGCCGCATGATTGAAATTTTGCCTTCACATTCTGTATTTACGTCATAAGGTGACGTTGGTGACATCTATGAGAGGCAATGAGGAAGGATTTTATGGAGAGAAAAATTGGAAATATTGCAAGGAAATCTAAAAAACGGGGCAACGCGGGTGAAACCGCGGGCGGGTCGCTAATAATGTCATTAAAATTTGTTCGATCTACTATACTTTATGGCCACAATAGTTTGTTTATGAAAAAGGTATTGTCAGTTATTGATGATGAAAAAGAGAGGTGTTATAAATGTGTAGTGTGTATCTGTGTGTCTGTCTGTTACAGCGTAGCGCCTCAACGAGTGAACCGATTTTGATCAAAATTTTTTTGGTTGAAAGGTGTGTTAGTCGAGGGTGCATCTACGTTTGTCTACGTTTTGTCTGGGCTCAAACGATGCGTTTTGACGAGGACATTAGCGGTCCCTCGACACAACTTAAATTTGAAATAGTGGATAATAAATTGGTCTTGAAGCGCGACTTTGTTTACGCTAAGGATAAGGATAGGTGCTATTTTATATTTTCTATAGGTGCTATTTTATATATTCTATTAATTACTATTTTATATATTTAGCGGTCCCTGACAGAACGACGGCGACGATTGGATTAAAATATTCTTTATAAACTAAACGTAAAGATTATACTAAACGTATTTAAGGCGGATCATGTCGCTGTGCCCGCAGTTTTTCGCAGTTTGTAGGTGTTGTTCTAGTTGTGTACAGTGTAACAAACAAGTTATGGTTTGCCTTTTATGCTGACTCTACTTATTTTATTTTGGAGCGCTATGGAAACATTTTGGTACTTAAAATTGTAGAAATAATATGCAATGCATTTCTGGAGCGCAGTGGAACTACCCTGATCAATTATACGTGTTGAGGTATAATTGATCACATAAGGTACCTTGTGGTACCCTGACTCCTGAACAATATTTAAGTAATCAGTGGTCTAACGTTCATTTCGCAGTCAATCTATGTCCAATCTTATTGATTTTTGTTTTATCTTTTCCAATATCAATGTATAAATATAAAAAAAAAACTTTCTTATATTTATACTAGGTAGCTTATTAATCATACCAATAGTGAGCGAGAGATTCAGTATGTAATTGTATGAATAAAAAATTGTTCTCATGCACATATCGATCCTCTTTGAACATGGACAGTATGGACACACCACACCGCCACTACCGTCCGTTCGAATGTGGTAAATGTGTATATAATTAGTCATATGCAGTATTTGTGCTTTTTTCGATTTTATCCTCGTTTCAGTAAGATAACGCGGATTGGGTCCTTATAAGACTGTAAAATGAATTTTAATTCATCAAGCTTGCCGGTTTCTTTCAGACTTCGAATGTTGGCATAAAATAATCTCAGAGATGAGGTAAGTAGATTTTAAAATACTGTTTTTGACACGTTCATCTTCAGTCCCACGTCAAGGCTTGCGGGGCTTGATGAGATCGTTGTAATATTCCTTACCTTTGGTTTAGTGTTTATAGTATTTAATAACAATAATAATAAAATTTATTACTCGGTACTGCAATATACTACCTATCTACCGGTCGACCGGAACACAATATCACTGTAGGTAGGTAGGTACTTAACTCTTTTACCGGGATAGGTACACGGTACCGACTATAGCTGCAGACGCAATCCGCGCGGCGAGCTTCGCTGCAGTGCCGTTTGCCGTCATCGCATCTGCTCCCGGCCTCCGCCTCGCCATAGCCGTCACTCCGTCGACATCCGCGGCGCACTCGACAGTCGGCACTCGCTCTCAGCCGCTCGCACAGCAGCGGCATTTCGCGATTTGCTACTCACATAGAACTAAACCTTAAGATCAATTTCCGCTATGAGACCCATAATATTTTTCAAGTTTTTACTTCTTTTCAACTTTTTAAACTTTGTTTTTTCCAAAAACTGCCCATCCAAATGTCAGTGCTTTCGCAGCAAACTTGCGTGCTTGCATCAAGACCTGTTGACCATTCCAAAGACGCCATCTGACACTCACAGTCTGTAAGTATTTAAATAGTTTTATAAAGTAAGTACCTATACCAAAATATGTTGCCTGCTAAGCCTATTAATAGCGTCTTGTTGTTACCATAGCTTTATAAATAAATGTGAGATTCATAGCATTGGTAGAGTACGGGCGAATGCGAATTGTTATTGTTGCAAAAGCATCTGTTTCAGTGGTGAAGTATTTTAAAGCTCTCATCTATACATATAATAAATCTGTAGAAAAGTCGTGTCTGTAATTGCAAGTTAATTGGGAAAAAATGGGTGGAAAAGACTAATTAAGCGATACTGAAGCCGAATTAATGGTTTTTGGAAAAAAAATCTGTCTGCATGTATGTATTTCTGTATGTTCGTTTAAAACACAAGATCTACTTGACGGATTTGTATGAAATCAGGTGTATACGTAGATTAAGAACCTGGTCAACATTTACGGTACTTTTTATCCGACTACAACTGCGATAAAAAGAGGCATCCTGTTTTTTTCCATACTTTTCTTAGAACATCCATAATCATTCAGAGAAATTGGAAAGAAATATGTATTTCTTGCTAATGTTAGCAGTATTGTCAGTATCATACGGCAACTTGTGAGCTTAATTTTATTTAAATCTGTTCACTTTATCTAAAGTTATTGCAATATTTAAATACTCATTGAAAACGAACATTAAAATAACCATTAAAGTTAATTCCACATATAAATTATGTACTAGACTTGCAGAGGTTAAAAATATAACAAAATATTCATATTAAAAAAAAATATACTTACGGATACTGAATAAGATAAAGTAAATGGCTAACATACTGATTTAACCAATTTTAGAGTAAAGTAAAGAAGTTAATAAAGGTTGTAAATTTATTCTCTAACAACTAATACGATGTCATTATTACCTCAATTATTATTTGATTTACATTACAGATGTCATGACAGTTGTTTTCTACCTTTGAAGGAACGTAGACAAAGTCATTTTATAACGTGAAACCTCCACGATGTAGAAACAGTAGGTACCTATATAATATTTAGAAACGAAATAATTTCTATTAATACATCCTATAATACCTATTTATGCGTTGTATTGATATTCAAGAAAAAAAAAGTATCCTGCAAATGAAACCGAGAGCAACAACTATACCCAATATTGTAAATGCGAAACTAATTTTTTTTTATTATTTGTGTTCGGTTACCTTTTAATGCCCTAACTGCTGAACAGATTTCGATAAAATCAGGCAAGGAGGTAGGTTGCATTCAGGGGAAGGACATAGGTTTAGACCTTTTGTCTCAAGAAGTCGTTTTGGGATGCGAGTGAAACCGCGGGCTGCAGCTAGTCTGAAAATAAATTAGGTATCCACTTATAACCAAACGACTCGCCAAGGCACTTTGAACTTAGCTTGTATGATAATAAATCTAAATGAATCAACAGCATACATATAACCTTGTTATCTTTATTCTCGGAAAAAAAATCTCTAGAACTTCAATAATCATCGGATTCATCAGAAACTGATTAGTGTGACGACCCGAAGTAGGCCGTCCATTTTTACAATATAGATAGGTAGGATTCGGTTTTGACCACCTTTATTTAACCAAAAAGAAGTCTTGAACTCTTCCGAAAGTTTGCTAGGACAAATAAACTGTACCTATTATGAATAACGTCAGAAGAATCTTTAGAGAATCCTCTAAAGATTCTTCTGACTTCGTTGTCCGTCTGTCTGTCAAGGCCTTATTCTCAGGTAAAAACATTGAGAATGCTAAGAATGCCTAGATTCGGTTTTGCACATTGTTGTGTACACTTGGAGGTATCGAGATTCAATTAATAACAAATAGAAGGTCTACGGTCCCTCGAAGCCAATGATATAATTTAATTAAATAAGTATATAGATACCTAATGTCATTGCTTGGACATGTAAAAAAATAATCTTCTAAGTCATACCAATAAAAAGCCATACTACTCATTGCATACAACCATTGTATGACATAGGTAGATACTTTGATATTCGCAAAAAAAAATCAACAAATAATTAAGGTTTACATTACAGAACAAGGAATAGAAAAAAGTAGAAAAACATAATAATTTGTAGTTAACCATTTCAGTTTGTCTAGCTCTCTGTCAGTCAAGACTCTTCTTCCTTCCTTAGGAACCACATATTCCCGAGAAAAGGTGGTGTACCATGTTGATATAAATAAAACATGGGGGATTTGTGTGGACCGGTTCTCCACCCTCCAACAGTAATGGGATGTTTTTCAGTATAAATTATGAGCCACAACAAACAGATTAAATCGATAAAATGATGATAACAATACAATTATGAACCTGCCCGTCGTAATATTATGGCTGCACTTCTTTGCCATAACGCGTTCTGGTCATTGGTCGTACATAAAGCATGATAGCCACGACACGAATTTCGTTATGTGGTCTATTTATTGCCAAATTTTTTTCATTAAAAAAACGGATTTGGAATTCTAGTTAAAATGTACGGTTATCCGGATTTTTCGGATTGCATTCCCTACTAAAGGCTAATGAAGCAAGTACCTAGGTGTATTTTTTCGCAAGAAATGTTCAAAAGAAAGCGTCTCTGATTCGTTAGACTCGTACCTAGTTTGCTTCGTTTTGAGAGATTAGTTTCGAATTTGCAAGATTAAGGGCAGTTACACAGTTACTGATAACGTGTCGGATGGTAAACTACCAAATAAAATATCAGAACGATAAATCTGTCTGATATTTTTTTTCTGTTTCACCACTCAAGTCTCTGATAAAATATCTGACAGTCAGCTAATAGAAAGATATCTGATAAAAAAGATATCCGGCAACATCGCATGCGTGATTGCTGCGTTCCTATTTAGGTTCGTAAATTGGTTATTACTATTACACATATTGGGGGTTTTTTGTACAAAAAATAAGAATTCAATATGTAGATACGCTCCTGGGTAAAAATCTTCTCCTTTTATTCATCTAAACTGATAACAACAAACTGGCACACGTCCCAAAATAGGATGCGACATAATGACGCGCGTTTGGCGACCATCCCAATGTGGGATTTTTTGGTATTTCTATTAAATTTTCGACAATAGGCTCTAGCGCTATTATATGGGATCTAACCATACCGGCTCACTGTGGGTGTACATTAGTACGTCTCTGCCTAACCTTTCGGGGAATACAGGGTAGATGGTATGCTACCTACAATAAATGAAATCAATAGTAAATAATTCAATAAATACGTAATTATTATACATTTGATTATTACATAAAGATGGTTCCATGTCGAGGGAATGAATGAAAGACGATTAACGAAAAGAAGAGGTCACCCTAAGGATATATGCCGATCTTATTAGCGAGGTCGTCCAAAAAGGTCAGGTATGGTACTCGCCACCGGCGCGTGTTTATGAGATGTATGAATGTGGAAGAAGCAAACGAATTATGCAAGAATCGTAGCAAGTGGCAGAAGGTAATTTCTGCTTACCCCTGTGGAACCAAGGCGTGAGTGTATATATGTATGTAAAATACATAATTAACATGAAGTTCTTTTTGAATGTATGTCCTGATTTAATTCATAAATTTGGCATTAGATGGTAAGTACTTTGGCTGGTTTTGGAGGGTCCACAGCGTGGCCATAGGTATGGAGGGTGTGGGGATACAAAAATGTCGTCAATCTCATCTTCTAAAAACTTAAAAAGGTAATATTTTTACTAAAACACAGTTACTTTGAAGAAACTTGCGAAAATACTGAAACATTTTTGCGGGCAACGTGTTTTATGTGGCTGATAAAAGAATAACAGCCCCTTGAACTAGCTGCTAATTTATAAGAGATTATATCAGCTAGATATACCTATCAACACCTGTGAAACAGAAATTTAAACGCTATCTGCCAAATAAGTTGCGGATAGGTCATCAGACAGTTTATCAGGAAGTGATGTAACAGGCCTTGAAAGTGGTATCGGTAGAACATTGAGAAATCACTGTAGAATCTATTCATATTTAGAACCCTAAATTGATATTGGTAGGTAATTGCGGTAAGTACCTACATAGCTATAATAAATTATGTGTTGGCCAATATAATTTACATTATGTAAGTCTTGGTTCATACATAAGTACTAATATCACCTTTGTGCCGTTCCGTGTGTAGTTAAATGTAGTAGGTACTTACGTAGTACGTACCTAGGTATTATAATCGCTGCTTCTTGTGGAACTAGGTTTTCCATAACATAGGTAGGTGCCTACCTAACATTTGATAGATTCACTAGCGCTTATTACTAAACTCCTGGTTAAACTTGTGCTGTGGTGTATCGGGTTTCAAACGGGCTTTGTGGCTAAGTTAGTTCGAACTAAAGCTAGACAGATAAATATACTTAGAATTCCGATCAACACTATCACGTTTCTATGAGAGGTAAGTTTAAACTCGTAGTTACGTAGGTAGGTTAGTAGGGTCGTTGCACCGGTTGGCGACCACTTAGCTGAGTTGCCAACTTTGGTGAGTCATAATTTACAGTATCTACACGCAAAATTATCGGCAACCGCCGTTAATTCGTCCTAAATATAGTCAAGTTGTGAAATTAGGTAAATATTAAATATCATATTTTAATTCATAAATTATGAAAAATGTTTAGAAAAGTGCAAAAATATCCAGTGTCAGTTAACGACTACTTTCTCCGGTTAAGGACTACAGCACGCCAGTTTGCGACCACTATTTGAAAAATAAAGTAACATAACATATATATCATCACGCCTGTATTCCCCGAAGGTTTATGCAGAGGCGTACTAACGTACACCTACAGTTCGCCGGTTTAGGTCCCATGTAGTAGGGGGCGAGTCTATTGCCATCCCAAACTCCGCACTGCTACTGAGAATTTCATAGAAAAACCAAATAACACTGCTCGAACTGGGGATCGAACCCAGGTCCTCTAGCGTAGCAGTCACGCTTGGGACCACTAGACTAGTGAGGCAGTCTAAAATAAGTAACTAAAATAAAGTAAGTAAGTACCTACTTATTAAAACATTTTTTATATCATATTTCTCTTTGAATTAAATATAATTCAATGTTAAATAATCTTCAAGACAAAACGTATTTTCTTTAAAAAAAAAATATTTTTTTGACGAAATAATCGCGTACCTACCTAACAAAAAAACTAAAAACCAATTCACCTGCATTGTTTATGTACATGCTTGCTTTCAACGCTTACGCGCTCAAGTTTCAAGAGCGTCGAAAGCGCTTGAGCATGCGGCTCGAGCATTATAGTCCAAGTTCGTGCTTGAGTCTTGTGTCAGACACAAGGATCAGGCCTCAGGGCTCGTTTTTACAACACTAGGCCCGGGTGTAGTGTAGTCTGTCCGGCCGCCTTATTTTTAGTAAGTACTTAAGTCCCGCTTTCGATAAAAGAATCCCGCTTATTTTACTATAAGTTTCAAAAAATCCCGATTTGCTCCAAAAATAATCTGGCAAGATGGTTGGTACCCACCCACCGAACTAGATAAGTACTTACATGTCACGTGTCTGACTAAACGGTAAATTTCAAAACCTATTTTTCATCTCCGTTATTAATAAGTTCGTGCTGATTCCCAATTACAACTCAAATAGACAAAGAGAACTACAAACATACAGAAAATTCATATTAGACATAGATAGTTAGGTACGTGTTTCCTGTTTGGTGCAGTTTTCCATTTCTGCCTTCCGTGAAATTTAACTTTTAATTTAATTTTAGAACGTAGGTACGGTCTGTGTTTATTTTGCTTTGCTTTAGCTTTGATGTTCACGTTATGTCACTAGCACAGTTTATCAAGTTCAGGTAGTGTAGGACCAATAGATATAAATAAATTTTAATGTGCAGCCTTGTACATAATTGTAATATATTTGAATAGACCAAATAGCGGTAGCGGCAATGTTCTACCCAACATTCTATTCTACTAAGAAATCAGTAGCTGTAGCCATTAGTGTTTAGTAAGTGAAAAAAAAACCTAACTAATCTTATCATCATCATCATCATCATCATCATTCACAGCTTTTATCGACCCACTGCAGGGCATAAGCCTCCTCCCTTTTATAATAACTAATACAACTTATAACTAATCTTATAATTACCAAAAAATTCCGATATCTTCGATATCTTCCGTTAGATCTTCTTCTTTGATATCATCTCTATTGACAACTTTAACACCGGGTGCGGTTCGAGGAATAATATTTAAGTATTTGATTTTCAAGTGCACCTAAAGAGTGCATTTCGAGGAATATTTTAGGTGCGCTTGATTAGGTGCGCTTCGAGGAATACCCCACTATTTATTGAATAAAGTGTTATTTAATAACAAAATCCTCCAAAATCCAAAAAGTAATACTTACCTACTTAATAGTACCTACTTAATTACCTATGTGTTTATTGTATGCAGTGTGCTCTGTGTGCTAGAGAATAGGGTGGTCAGGGTGGTCAGGAATTCATTTCGGGGGATTCTAGCTCTGGACCAGAGATAACAAGTACCTACTTGTTATCTGAGCTACGGACAGCGTGCGTGCAGGCGAATATGAACATTCAGGTGCTACTGGTCTTTTTTCTCTTGACTGTACCTACCTATATTGTCAATCAGTTATTTATTTGTTTCTGAACTGAGTAAAGCTTTATTTTTCTAGCTTTTTTTGTCACCAAACTCTCCGGTATGTGATAAAACTAACATAATCTATATTTTCCGCTACGTGATTTTCAATGGATTAAATATGACTGTGTAAAGGGCTTTTTAGACGAAACTAAATAGGTGTACTAAGGATACGAACTTGGCGCCCCAGGCGGCCGCCCATGTCGACTGTCCTAACTGGCGACCTCTGTGAAGAAACACTGAAACAAACTCAGAGAATCATGGTCTCGTTTAAAGTCCAGACATAATACTTAGTAGCAAATATGTGAGTTCGAATGTAAGACAATGTCTGAAATGGCATTTAGAAGAAAGCCAATAGTTTCATCTATCCGGAAATCCTTATAAGCATCGCCATATCTTGAACGCTTTATTCGGTTCGCACTTCAGACTATCATCTATTCGCTACTTATCAGAAGTACAATGTTGTTAGTGGAATTGCAAATTGTTTAAAAAACATAAATACAGTTTCGTACGTAACATCAATGAACAAAATAATCTGAGTAGTCTTCTTTCATGTTTGAGCAGGTCCGACACTTCAACCAAATGGAATAAACAGCTAATTAATAAGCATGTAGGTAGTACTAATAAGTAAATTCTCCGTTGCATTTGTTTGAGCCCACTTATAATACTTATGTACTTAAGTCAAGCACCCTATTCGTTGTTTCTCATTTCCCAGTTCCTCACAAATGTTCATCTCGTATGATCCTCTTGACATAGCTTGTTATGCACTAGTTGCACTACTAATTTGATGGTGAAAGCATGTAGGTAGTACTTTAGTGTTCGTAATCATAGAATGAAGTCTGTCAAGCATTTACATCAAATTTGAGTAATAGTTGTATTTACACTACTTCATTAAATTTTATGATGAGACGTTCTATTGAGATCAGTCATGTTTGGCGTAGCGGCCTAGCGATCGGCTTCTGTGTTACGTATTGTTGGTTCAATCCCCACCCGGAACAACTATTGTATAATTTGTATGATCTACAGGTAGTTGTTTTGGGTCTGGGCGTTTGTGTGTGAGAATTTGTGTTTGTCAACGCACCTATGTTTACAGGAGAAAATCCTAGTGTGTGGCAAAAAAGAAAAAAAAGTTAAAGGAGGCACATGTCTACTACCTATAATTACCTCAGCAGCACGCAGTCGGCCTCGGCTTCATTATAGGAAATAAAGTTAATATATTTTATAACACTGTAGGACACATGTATTGCGTAGGCTTTCCTTCTACTTTTACACCCTAATTATGATATTTTTTCAAATAAATATAGATTTCCCCGGAGTGGGGAAATCAATAAATTGAATTATCTCATAAGTACCTGATATCAATACCTGAAATATAAATTATTATGGAACAAACGAAGCAATGTAACAAGATAGGTATTAGTACAAAAACTGAGATATGTATAATAAGTGCTTGACAGTAAAGTTGTTCATTGATGACGGTTAGTTCCATGGACCATAACTTGGGAGCGGCGGCGGCGGCGCCGGCTGACGCACCCAGGCTTATTTGTCGCATCTACCACAATGAAGTAAAATATAACGGTGTCATTGACATGAATATATAATTCATGGTTAAATTAAATCAGTTTATTACATCATGACGTGGAGCGGCTTACTATTATGTTATTATGTTAGGGAGTACGGTTAAACGGCTAGGGTCAAAATGTAAACATAGGTTATCATTGTATCAGTTTGCAGATTTACAATAATTATTACTTACCGTACTTATAGTTAATAAGACTGTGATAATACTGTAATCATAGCATAAACTTATTTTAAGTACGGTTGATTTTATAACTTTCATAACGTAGACGTACTTATGTAGATATCTACTTTTACGGTGATTACTTTTATATTAGATCTGGTCTTAAATAAATAGTCTGACTAATACAATAGGTACTTACTTCAATAATAATGAATTTTTAAGTCAGTTAATAATAGGTATACATACACTCACGCCTTTCTCCACAGGGGTAGGTAGAAACTATAGACTGCCACTTGCAATGCCAATTCCTGCATACTTCCTTTGCTACTTCCACATTCATACATCTTCTCATACACACACGCCGGTTGCGAGTGCTACGCACTGGACCTTTTTGAAGGATTTCGCGAATAAGATCGACGTATGTCTTTCTAGGGCGACCTCTACAGACGCTGCCACTGACATTCGCCTTATAAATTCCTTTCGTTAATCAATTCGTTTCAACATGTCCAAACCATCTCAGCATATTCCTTTCAATACGGTTAAAAATATATAGGTAAGTAAGTACGTATTAAGAATATTTGTCCTTAATACAATAACATGTTATCGCTTTACCTTCTATTCTGCAGTAAACTATATTTCTTGAAAAAGGTTTTACCTATAAATTTTATTTAGGTAGTGTACCTACCAATTTATTTAGTGAGGTGCTTTGTGCCAATCGACTGCTTTATAAGATAAGTAGTGGGTTATTCGCAGGAATTATACTACAGGAATTAAAATAAAAGAAAAGTACAGTGACGTACAAGTGTTATATTCAAAGATGTGATAGTTTGTAACAATGTTTAGGAAAAAACATTGGAAAAAATATGCCTAAAACTTTCGCAGTTTTCGAAATGACGTTGTACCTACTATGTTTATTTCTTTTGTGTATGTTTATTTGGAGCCATATTGTACGTCTAAAATGGTATGGTATTGGTATTTTATTATTTAGCCAAAATCCCTAATTTTTTTATTTTGGATTAATCTATGAGGCTTAGCGGCAATACTTTGGTATTAAATTGAAGCTATTTCAATTCCCTATAAATTCTTATCTCATGACTTTTACCTAGAAAATTATCTACAACAAAATTTTTACTTCAAAAAAATAATTGCTCATAGTTGACTAGCTGTATCTCTGCAACCAATGGACCTAGACGTAGAGAGCTGGAGTTAATATCAAATTGTAGGAAATTTAGTTAGCTTCCTTAGGTTTTTAGAAAAAACTGAAACAAGTACTAAAATTTCCCAGTTTTTCGAGCAACCCTGTACTACCCCGTACAAGGTCTTCAGGGTTGCAAACTTGGGTGTAAACTACTTACTACTACAAGGGACCTAACAACATAAAAAAATCGTAGATACATGTGCGGTTGCGATGTTTGATGTCGTTATTGACTGGCCTAGAGTGAGTGAGACACAAGCAATAACGATAATTTGCTCCTTTTCTATCATTCCCTACATCACTACTAAAATTCAGGTGCGTGCAATAATGTCACAATTTATGACCTATGTATTTCAAATATATATATACATATAAGTAATGTGAATTGTGGTTTGTTAATTTTTAAATTTATTAGTGCCATAATGTATGTTTGCGACTATACTTGGGTTTTTTAATCCTTATAATATAATTCGTGCGAATAGTCCACTACTTAATTTAAGAAATGGTCGATTGGCACGAAAGTAAAAACTCTTCGTGCGAAACACTACCTACTAAATAATCAAATTTGATTTGACTACTAAGCCCACAAATCGAAGGCTGGGTGTGAATCCAATTCCAAAACATAGTCTTATGCGTTTGTGTGATATTTATGAAGGAACGAAAAGAAGACCTTGGATATTGATGTGTGTAAGTGCAGCAATAAAGTGGATATTCTATGCCAGCCTGGAAATACCCACTAAAAATCCGAACGCCTATATTAAAAACGCAATATGCCTGTAAAGCTGGCCGACATATCTAAGTAAGTATATGATTCGATAGCACATAACAAGTTCTGTGCTCGATATTATCAACGGTATTCATAGCGACACGAAAGCAATACCCTCATACCCTATCATGAATGGTATCAAACGTGCATTCATGGCACTTGGTACCGGAATTTCCTCATAAACTGGATTTAATACATTTACCTAACGCTATGCATTGCTTTCTGCCTCTATTGGATTTTCATATTAAATGGCCTAGGCCAGACTTTAGAACGTCATAACCATGATAGAATAACACCTTCAGAGAATAATAAAAAATAGACGGGTGACTGTAAAAATCTGCTTATTACCAATTTGTTTTTTTTTGTATGGGATCGGGGGGCAAACGTGCGTCGCCTGATGGTAAGCGATTACCACCGCCTATGGTCACATGCAACACCAAAGGAGTGACAAGTGCGTTGAGAGCCTTTTAAAAATTATTTGGACCTTCGGTAACCTGACTCACTCGGCGAAATACAACGTAAGCGTTGTTTTACGCCCGCGCCGGTTTTCTGTGAGGCCATGGTATCACTCCGTTCGAGTCGGCCCATTCGTGCATGGCTCTCCCACGTAAAAAATCAACGTCTGATGTTGTGGACAACTAGTAAGATTGAATATGTCGTCGAAGCTTTGCATAATAATATATTTAATACATATAAATGCCATGTAATTGTTTTGGATATAGTCAAGGCTTTCGACACTACAAGATACATTCTTGTCTCAAAGCTAGAAAGCTGGGTATTCGTATTCATAATAGCCAATCGAACCTGCTGGAAGATTATCTAAGTAACAGATATCAGTCTGTTGGGACTTAAAATGTTATATGTAAGTGGACCGGATAAAATTGTCTTTGGAATACCTCATGGTAGCATTCATGGTCCAATACCTTAATGATTTATGTGAGACGCAAATATTTAATACTGTCATAGAAAAATCATATCGTTTGCGGATGACACGGCACTAGTCCACGAAGAGCACCTATTAACCTAAGTAGGTACCGTATTAACAGTATAAAAAGAGTAAGTCCACAAACTCATACGGAGATCAAATATAGTACATATATGTCGCTCACCCTAATATTAAAAAAAATCGTAGGTAAGTATAGGACTTATTATGCGTTCTGCCAATCTCTATATAGGTAGGTACTCCTGGATCTCATCCTGCGAAGGGAGTATAATGGAACATAAGAGAACTAGAAAAGAATTATTTTGAGTACCTGTCTATCTAATAAAGATTTGTTTCACCTTGGATCTCCCGGATGTATTCCACTTGAAACCTTGTTCTCTGGACACTTTCTGGTCGACATATGGCTGCTGTAGATCTTGACAATATTATTCTTCCATGTTATAGGTATAGGAAATGACGTCTGTGACTGTGACATTTTTTCTGCTGATGAACGGATGTATGAATGTGGAAGAAGCAAAAGAATTACCTAAGTATGCAAGAATCGTATCGTAGCAAGTGGCAGTCTATAGTTTCTGCCTACCCCTGTGGGAAAAAGGCGTGAGAGTATGTATGTATGAACGGATGAAATCGCTTGGCATTTTACGTTCTTATTTTGTAGTAGTAATTAATAACTAGTAGTTAACTAGCCGTTAGCTAACGGTAACTACAGATTAAAGTAAAGTTCTGTTTTGACATATTTATATTAATAGTAGTTATCTTATCCTATCATTATTTATGCGACACTGTACACAATATGGTCTATAAATTATTATAGCAACGCTTATGCAAATTTTGTGATAATATTTTACAAAAGCGTCGTTAATTGTTATTTGTTTGACCTTATACCTATTTCAACTGCAGCCCTGATCGATAAAGCAGAATAAGCACTTGAAAATAATCCTCACTAGACTGCAGCAAATAACTCCACAGCTAGAATAGTGAACTGCGCTAAGTAGACTATTTTGAAGCTACAACTAATATGGAGTAACAAATAAATAAATAGATTCCTCGAAACTTGGAGCGAAGCACAAACTTTTAATTGCGATTCGTGAGAAGATTCTCGTCAAGATGGTTTTTGGGAAGAGTTCTTATTTAGGTAGGTATCTGCACTGTGGCATAATATTGTTTTATATCCGATTTAAATTTTTATGTCTACTTAGTACTTGATACTTTAAATACTTTGGACTCACTTTAATTATACTTTATTCATAACATACCATGATGCCTGTATTCCTCAAAGAGGAATAGCAGAGGTGTACTAATGTAGGTAGGTACACCGCCAGTTCGCCAATATATTTAGGTCCCTTGTAATTGTAATCGATTTAACAGGTAAGACGGTTTAAAAAGATAAATGGAAATGCAAAGTGATATGCGTTCGGTGCCCTTGTTCTGTCCAAAAAACGTCGTATTTCGCAACATGAATGCTGAGTATTGGAACTTGCAAATTTATCGGTGATGTTTACGTGATTTCATAGAAGGCTATTGTATTTAGCAACATCTGTGATTGCATTATATTTATTTGCCCAAACAGACATTACAGTGTCATTACATTTTTTAGTTAGATACTAATCTCTAATTTGTCGACCAAACGGGTGCCATAAACGCTACAGCCGGAGATGAAGACATAATCCCGAACACTTATACCCAATCACTTGTTTTAGTTTTGTGACTAAGTATAATGTAGCATAGATTCCTTGTACATGTTTATGAATATTGATAAGTTAATATTTTGATGAATAACAAATCTTTTTGTCTAATAACTGTATAAACTTTTAGTAGAAAATCAGCTACTATTACTTTTTTTACAAAGTCTACTAAATCTAGATAACATTCGTTTTTTGATTCCCGATTAGGACTCTCCATCGTCATGCACACGAGTATCGTGCGGTACGTGGTATTACAGGAAATCCAAGTAAAAATTGAACGAATTAGAAGTGTACTTACTGGGACTTTCTTACTACTAGCGCCATCTCATTAAAACAAAGATAAATTTATGTTTTTTCCTAAACCTGTTGAAATGAAATAGTGTATGAAACTTGCATCCTAATAGTGAATAAAGTTAGTCGTCAGTCTGCAGTCCGTAGGGATTCTTAAAGCTCAGCAACGCATCACAACACCTCTGGTGTTGCAGGTGTCCATAGGCGAAAAAAAAACGAATGCTTATAAAACTAAAACCCAACTAGGAAAAAAAAGCAACTGAAAAGTACCTATATAAAAAGAAAAAAATTCTATGTCCACAAACAGTGTTATCCAGTTTATAGCCGTAGTCGCATGCCGCCATAGTTAAACTTTAGTTTAGTTGCCGCCATAGTTAAACTACCTATAGGTTTTAGTTTTTAAGCTTTCGTTTTTATTTATGTGCATGTCTTCGGGGTAACAAAGTGCTATGCAATGTGGAATTTTATGACAATCTGTTTCGCTCAAATAACGGTCGACGGAAAGTACGGTTAGAAATAAATACTAAGTATTTATACCTACTATAAAATAAATCACTTGTGCAGGGCCTAGAAATAATTAAATTATTTTATCATAAACTAGCTGTTGCCTGCAGTTTCACTCACGTCCCAAAAAGTATAACATACTATATGTCCGATTCTAGGCAGCGTATCAAGAGGAGATATGTACCAGATTTTAAGTTAGACCTCTAGAAATACGTCAGTCGAAACTGCATTCAAGTCCATGCAGCAGTTTTTGCGTAATGCATGTACAAACAGACAGACAGACAAAAATTCAAAAAATTATTATTTTGGCTTCTGTTGCTCCAATAAAAGACCCCCGATATTAGATGTACAGACATCGGCCTGTTAGAATTTTATTATAGGTATAGAAATGTATGTATTGTAAGTACTTATGTAGGCAGTAATGAAAAATGTTTGTTATCTATCGGCGCCACCGTATATCGCGCGCAGCGCGGTGTATGCATTTTGCTTGCGATGTAACTATGATAGTGATAATTATTTTTCTTGATGTTTATCAAGATGTGTCATGCGGCATTTTAATGATGTTTAGATTATTTTATCATAAATAATTACAAATATAGGTACGTATGTAGGTAGTTATGATTTTTTTTTAATCTATCGCCATCGCCCCGCCGCCGCGCCATATGGTGCGCGCAACGCGGTGTGGGCATTTTGTTTATGAGATGTAAAGACTTTTTCACACTAGTGGTTAATATTTTTCTTGACTTTTATTAAGATTTTTTTTTAATAATGATCCTTTTTGTCTTTTTGTCTTTTGTCCTTTTTGTGATTTATAAAGTTTTGCAGCTTCGTGAAGTACGAAGGTGCAAAACTTTTCAGATTCAAAGGTTTTTTAGGTATTTTCTTACCAGTCTTATAAGTTCTCGGTTTTGAATGTTTGATAGTGGATATTGTAGGATGGAGGTTGAACCTTCACCTATAATACCGAGAAACCACCTTTTCAAGATTACAAGATCCTCTTGCGCGTCCTTTATTATCGAGTGGCCAAAGTAGAAAAGGCAAGTATCATCGGCATATAAGGTGTTATTTGTCACTGTAGACTAGAAATAAAAGGGGATACAAATGAGTCCCTGTCCCTGGGGCACACCACATTTAATTTCAATCGGTTTGCTAGCAATCTCTCCAATCTTAACAATCTGATGGCGACGCTGAAGATACGATTCCAAAATTTTGAACACACTTTCAGTTAGGCCGATTGATGAAATTTACTTCATTAGCAAATTATGACGGATTCCTAAAGCAATCTGTCTCTTGTCTACTTATATTTGTTTTAATCATTGTGGCTAGATTGTTGCTGCTGTGAGAGTATTGGATTTTGCTCTACATAAAGCCATACACATAGAAATATATTTAATTTAAATATTGAGTCAGCCGATTATGTACTCGTATTATTTTTTATAATACTTTAGACAAAACAGGTAATACCGAGACGAGTCTATAGTTGTCCGGGGACAGTTTAGAACCCACTTTAAAAATGGGTAATATGAGGGTCATTATACATTTAAGAGGTTTGGTACTCTACTCTTTGGTATTAAGGTCATTGATTAAGTATTTTCCCAATTTCATCTGATCTATCGTTGCTGCTGCTGTCTGAGAAAGTATAGTTGCGTGTACTGATTTGTTCAGTGAGACAACCTTAATAATTGTGGTATTTAGCCGGTATCTGTACTGGAGAAGTAATCGTTGATCACTCACAAATTAGGAACAAAATCGTAGGTCTATTACTTTTTGCCTCTCAAATTTTTTGTTACTTTGTTTTCTGTCACAATCTCAGCCTGAAAAGACCGCTCGACCGTTATAAGCGATGAAAATTACGGCCCATCTACACAGCGCCGAACATTTTAGATATTTTCACGATGTCTATTAAATAACTAGTTGATGATATAAGTAAATCTTAAATTTTACCATAATAAATGATTACATATATCCGCACCATTCGCGGACAAAATGTAGGACTTAGTACGGTGCGGGCGTGCCAACATGAAGTTTAAATAAAAAGGCACTATAAAACATTGAGCAGAACTGGTTTCATAAGGCGCAGACGCACATGTATGTTTTCTTTTTTAATTCGTCCATGGGATATTTTGTCCGCGACTCATTAATTTTATGTTTGCAAAATTCCAATTCCATCTCGAGTTTAACTTATGGCTCGATATAATACTGTACCTAATATTCATTGTGTCAGGTAGACGTAAGTACCTAATATGTCTACCAAACACCTGCGACCGACCCAAAATAAACTAACTCTAAGAAGGTATCAGGTTCTGAAACGGTTTAGCCTCTGTGTCTATGATGTACATGATGAATTCCGCAGTGTTCAGTCTGTCTACCCATAAATCTTGGTTTTTAGGGTTCCGTACCTTAAAAGGAAATAACGGATCTTTATAGGATCACTTTTATGTCCGTCCGTCTGTCTGTCAAGACCCTTTACTCGGTAACGCGTCGAGGTATCGAGTTTAAATTAAAACCATATACCTAGGTCAGGTCTACAGTCCCTTCAAGCTATCAAACTTCTAAGTTAACGTAAAAAAAAGATACGGCCGCAAAATGCCACAAAAAACGTATATTTCAACACTCTCAAGGAAATCAAAATTTATAGGGTATTTTCTGCTGATCTAGAACTATGACATTTGGCAAGTAATACCGTTTTATACTACACTAGCGACCCGCCCGCGGTTTCACCCGCGTTGCCTCATTCCTAAGAGCCGCAGCGTAATGTTAAATAGCTTAAAACCATCCTCTTGAATCTATTAAATTTATTAATTAATTAATGAATCTATTAATTAATTACTCTATCTATTAAAAAAAACCGCTTCAAAATCCGTTGCATAGTTTTAAAGATTTAAGCATACATAGGGACGGACAGACAGCGACAGCGACTTTGTTTTATAATATGTAGTGAAGTATAGGGAAAAATCTAAAAACTGTACATACTTATGTAATTAATTATAATATTTAGATAAACTACAAATTTGTACGGAACCCTCGGTAGGCGAGTCCGACTCGCACATGTGTGGTTTATTTAAATAACTTTTTTGGTTAGTTTAATTTAAACTCTTTAAGCTTAAATTAAACTAACTAACTTTATCACTTTTAATTAAAACTTTATTAAAAACTAGCGACCCGCTCGCGGTTTCACCCACGCTGCTCCGTTCCTAAGACGCGTAGCGTGATGTTATATACCCTATGTTACTCAGTCATAATGTAGCTTTCTAACGGCAAACGAATTTTTGAAATCGGTCCAGTGCTTTTTGAGCCAATTCGTTACAAACATACTTATATACAAATCATTCCTCTTTATAATATTATAGTATAGATATATTATATTTTCAAACTTACAATTGTTTATTTTAAGATAAGTTTGTTTAATAAAATTGTATTGTGAAACATTGATGATGTATTGGCTGAATATCGGGCTAAAAATAGTTTTTGTGAGTTCTGGAGGTCAACGAGTGGTTTGGAGGCTAGGCCTGGTCTTTCGGCAAATGTAGGAGGTGCTGTTGATCACGAAGAAGTTGCCAACATGTTTAAAGATCACTTTAGGGTACGGTCACAGCTTGGACCCTCAACGTCATGGTTGGGCTTTGTGACTCGGGGCTCTGGTGATAAACTGTGTCTACGTTTTACCACGAAGCAGGTACAGTCTGTGATAAATGGCATGCGTAGGGGTAAATCTCCTGGGCACGACGGACTAAGCATAGAGCACTTGAAGTATGCCGGTACACATATGCCGAGAGTCTTGTCTCTGTTCTTTACGATGTGTCTTAGCCACTCGTATTTACCAGCAGACCTAATGAAGACCATTGTTGTGCCCATCGTAAAGAATAGGACAGGAGATATCTCGGACAAAAATAATTATCGTCCGATTTCTCTAGCAACGATATTGGCCAAAGTGTTGGACAGTATGCTTGATTCTTACCTAGCAGAATATATAAAGCTTAACGATGCACAGTTTGGGTTTTGCTCTGGACTATCCACTGAAAGTGCGATTCTAGGACTCAAGCATACTGTCAAATACTATACTGATCGTGGGACGCCGGTGTACGCCTGCTTTCTTGATCTCTCCAAGGCATTTGATCTAGTATCTTATGATGTGCTATGGAAAAAATTGAGGGGTAGGGGTGTACCGGCGGAACTGATCAGTGTATTAGAATTTTGGTATTGTAACCAGACCAACCGTGTCAGGTGGTCTAGTGCGCTCTCTGAATCTTATGGTTTGGAGTGCGGGGTGAGGCAGGGTGGGTTAACGTCTCCCCGGCTCTTTAATGTATACATAAATGATCTCATAGACGAGCTCAGCAGCATGCAGGTCGGATGCAAGCTGGGCGGTGTTAGTGTTAACAACATCAGTTATGCGGACGACATGGTGCTGCTGGGCCCGTCGCTGGGATCAATAAAGGACATGCTCAAAGTATGTGAGACTTACGCTGCTGCACATGGTTTGGTCTATAATGCCAAAAAATGTGAATACATGGTCTTTGGGGTGGCGGGTAAACGTCGTGATTACTCTCTGGAGCTCGCGATAGAGGGTACGCCAATAAAGAAGGTCACAGAATTTAAATATCTCGGGCATTTCCTCACAGATGACCTCAAGGACCATGCAGACATTGAGAGGGAGCGTAGGGCTCTGGCGGTTAGGGGTAATATGTTGGCCCGAAGATTTGCGCGGTGTACAGACCAAGTTAAAATAACGCTTTTTAAAGCTTACTGTCAGAGTTTTTACACCGGCAATCTTTGGGTTAATTATGCGAAACGATCGCTGGATGCCCTACGCGTCCAATACAATAATGTCTTCAGGATGCTGTTGCGACTCCCTCGGTTTTGCAGTGCCTCCGAAATGTTTGCGGTGTCTCATACCGACGGATTTCGGGTCATTATCCGCAAAAAAACCGCTTCTCTCCTAAAGAGAATAAGAGAGAGTCCCAACAGCATTATGAGGGCTATCGCGGCAGACACGTCCTCTGCTATTATAAAGCAGTTTATGCGGAGGCTGATCACCTAGCCTGTTGTAATTAGTTTACTTACTAACATTAGTATTTTAAGTTTTAATTTGTATTACTAACAAAATATGGATCTCATAGTTATCCGAAATAAAGTTATTTATTATTATTATTATTATTATTATTGAGAATATTATGTACGTAATTAGATCCCAAATTACACTTTTTTAACTCCATGTGCAGTTTTATTTCAATCTTCATCATTAAATCTTAAGAAATTTTAATAGTCTATTAAAATTTTAAGAAAGAATATATATCGAACATAACATACCATCACGCCTGTATTCCCCGAAGGGTTAGGCAGAGGTGTACTTAATGTACACCCACAGTTCGCCGGTATGTTTAGGTCCCATGTTATAGGGGGCGAGCCTATAGCCATTAACCGGGCAGAAATCCAGACTCCGAGCTGCTAATGAGAATTTCATAGAAAAACCCAATAACACTTTGCTCGACCTGGGGATCGAACCCAGGACCTCTAGTGTAGCAGTCTCACTTGGGACCACTAGACTAATGAGGCAGTCAAATATCGAAATATTTTAAAATTTGTCTGCTAACGGTACTTTTAACTTACTAACAATCCGGGGCGATTTGGGGTATATAATATTCTAAGCCTAAGTGTATGCCAATATTATAATTTAATACTATAATATTGACACACTTAGGCAATTAGGAGCAAGAGCCAAGGGGCGAGCCGAGCCTACACCCCTCCTAATAATTACGAAATTCAAAGACAAATCCATCGCTATTCTCTCGTGCCTATGTTATGGTACATTTTCATCACGAATAGTTAGGTAGACATGTAAGTAAATACCAGTGATACCAAGGATTACCTGAACTTTGAGGCAAAGGCAAGGAATGTTTGTTTGTATTTAAGCTACTGTACCTATCTGTTATAGGTAGGTATAAATAATATTGAAAACTGCGCCCTTTTTATAGTATAAGTACAGTGGGATGTTCATTGGCCGAGTATGATTGTGAGACAAAACATTAATCTGCGTGATTGTACTTTGTCATCGGGTAAAATGCGAACGGCGAAAACTTAAAAGTTATTTCAGTTTCACTATGTGGACACGAGTAAAAATCTTGGCGTGTCCAGATGACGTAATAATGAGATATACTAATTTTGAGATTCACCAACTGAACACACGAGTGTCCAGTCTGTTGTTTCGAGTTGGTGAAAAACCCATTATTTTCAACCGGCAGCTAAATGATAGTGTTAGGTACTATAAGCATAACTAAACGTTTTCTTAATTATTCTAATAAAGCCTAGGTAACAATAATTGGTTGATTATTTTGTTTTATAAGTTTTTCACATTAAAGCACGCTAAACATTTTAAAGATATGAATATTAGTGAAGGAATAAATCGATCTCAGACGGTATTCGAACCTACGCCCCCCGGTTAACTGTTAAGTACACCGGACGCTTTAGCGAACTAGCTTAGTTCGATCTATTGCCTGAGATTGAATTCATCTTCTCAAAAATTTATATCTTTGATAAAATTTAATATGATTGAATTTGCTAAGCTGGTCTATTGTTTGTAATTTGGTAGTCATATGTGTTTATAATACTAAATCCGTCTTATTCCTTGTACATTTTGAGAAAGCTACAGTTACACAAGCTTGTGTACTGCTGCTGCAAATAATGTACCTAGATAAAGATAATAATGTGGGTATGTATAGGTTTCGAGTCTGTTGCTCTACCTTTTGAATAAAATAAAAGTTAATGGGTAATATCTATTGGCAGGTACTTAAGATACAGATGCTGAATGCCTGCTACATTACAAACTCTAGTATGCCTTCGTGTCTAGTTTGTCTATCGGTTTAAAAGTGAATGATAATTTCTATACAAAAACTATTTTTAATTCAATTTGAAATACTTGCTTCACTTAACTATGTATGATCTATAAAGTTCATATTTTAATTTTGCGCAGGGATCTGCGGTTCAACAAGATCGAGGACATAGAGCCGGGCGTGCTGAGTCACTTGCATTCGCTGCGTTCGCTGCTCCTCAATGACAATCGGCTGCGAGAGCTAAGATCGGGCACTTTCCACGGTCTCCGTAGACTCAAGTACCTGTACCTCTACAGAAATCGCATCCAACACATCGAAAGTGATGTGTTTAAGGAACTTGTGCATCTGGAACAGCTGTAAGTAAGCACTAAATCATTTTTGCGTTGATACATCAGTTGATAATTTACTTTTTATGAATAGACAAACAACAATTTCATCATACTGACATCAGTCAGTACTAACAGCTACCTTACATTTTTGTTATTTTTTGACTGTTAGTAATTGCAACATTGAGACGTCCAACAACTTAGTCTGCCCGTGACCATGGATGCTGTAAAGGATCCGAAACGTCGGGAATTAAATAATAATAATACAACGCGATAAAATCGTTTTATTTCAATGTCTAATATTCGCGTAAGTGTCAGAAACCAGTAAGGTAGGTATAATATTTAGGATTATATTTGGTATTAACCATGTCGTGGAAATGTTGTTGTTAGAAGTTGATAACCACATCGCTTAGAATCAGTCGATAGACATCTTTTTAGCATGACGGCAACTTTGGAATCTATTTAAATTAAATGTCGCAAAACGCACGAACAAGTCACGTTAGAGCTTTGTTACATGAGTTGAGTGGTACGGTTACTTTGACAGCTTGATACAAGATAAACTGCTTCGCTGATGCAGCCAAAGTTTACGTACTATCCCAAATTCGTCGCAACACGCTTATTGAGATAAAAATGTTGATTCTAACGATTCTTTTTTCGATGTGATATAAATACCTAAATATAAGGTATTTAGGTACATAGCAATAAAATTAATACAGATAACAGGTAACCTAATTCTACGGTGTGTATTTTGAAGCACTTTAATTTATCGTTCTTTTTTGCTAATAATATTATATATATAATGGGTTCCGAGTACCTATCTTGGTAGGTACCAGATAACTTGAGTCCCGGCCCCAACATGAGATAAGATAAAAGGGACTTGTTGGTATGTTTGCGCGTTCCACAGCCTACCGTTTTCGACCTAAATAATTATTAATTTAAGCAACACTGCTTGGAATTATATTAGATGACATTGTAATAAGTAAGCAAGCTTAGCTTTACATTTTTATTCATAAAATCTGTAGAACAGTCGTACTATAATTTTGATGAACAATTATTTAAATACATTATCTTATTTTATAATACATACTGTATATTGATAAGTACGTTAGGGGTCATGGAATAGTGATTACTGGTAATTTAATTTAATTTATCAAGTTTAGCCCCACAAGACTACCTACTTATATGAGTGGCACTCTACTATTGTTAGTTGGTTCACCTTTGATTTAGTATCTACCAGTCTGCTCCGGGTTTCAGTATCTCTGGTCATTCGTGCCAAGTGATGGCGGAGTTGACCGGCTCGTTACACATCGAATCAATTGAGGTTGCATGAAATAGCGACAGTCAAATAACAACTGCTGACCCTCGGATTCTTCTCAAGCTGTTTACAAAATTGCAAAATTGGCAAAATTTACAAATCCTTTATAACTGTCGTATCCTGATTCAGAGCACCGGGCAGTTAAGAATCTGGATGTAAGAAGAATAAGTACTTGCATCGGAGATGCGAATGTTAAGGTGGATAACTAAAATGGATAAACTAAGGAACTAGTAGGTACTAAACAAAGTGTAACTGAATAAGCGCAAGACCTCAAACACGTCGATTAGATTAATAGAGTCATAATTATAATAATGAAACCATAAAGTCATTTTGATTTTTTTCAAGATACTAGTCTTCAGTAGGTTTCAGTTTTCCATACCTTGACCCACTGATGGCCACTGTAATCGATTCAGTAGTCGATTCTGAACAAACTATTTTCAGGTCTTGCGCATTCTGTTACAGGTTGTATAGAGCAAGTTTGAAAGTGGCGCCATTAACAGAAATTTTGGAAAGGAGGAATATATTGAGGCACATGATGAATAGAGATGAAATGCACATGACTAAAGAAATGGTAGATTTGAATGTGGGAAGATTTCTCCATCTTTAGGGTTAGAGGGATACCATAAGAAGAAGCGACGGTAGCCTAATGGCTAGGGCTTCGGTGTGCGACCCACATTACTAGTACGCTTTTTAAAAAAAAAGAAAAGATGTTATAGGTATTAAAAGGGAGTAATAAAGTTACGGCCGGCAGGAATGAATGAAGGAAAAGGAAACGTTATGCTGACCCCGAATATACTGTGACTATCTGTAACTGCACTGCCGCAAAACATCAGTTAAAATACTTACTTTGCTAAAGAGGCTGGTCGTGCCTACGTCGACAGCTTTTGTCTATTTAATTAGTCCTATAAGTTAAGTTCACAGGTATTCAAGTAAATACTTAATGAATCAGACAGATAAACAGATAATAATTTTAGACAATGACCGATATTTTAGACATATATTATAATTGGATAGGAACTTGTCGAGACGCTATGAGGAAGTAGTGCCATATATTCGCTTGACAAACACGAAGTGGTAATAGCATTTACACTTATATACGAGCAAATATGTAATATTATATATTTGAATGACCCTGCTACATTGTTTACCCAGAAAATGATGTCATTGTTTTATACTTAGTATAAAGACTACTTCGGAGGAACACAGGATACTATGAGGCGTTACGAAGGCGCCCCGTTATTGTTCTGTAGCAACAGTAATAAACAATAAATTAACTGAATTCAGTTTCTTATTCATGGTACTACCTACTTTACTCAATTGATTTGTTGCATAACGAAAGCTTATTTTACTACTAGCTACAGCCCGCGGTTTAACTCGCATCCCAGAAACGACTTTAGAGACAAAAGGTCCTTCCTCAGGATGCAATCTATATCCTTGCCTAATTTTATCGAAATCCTTTCAGCGGTTTAGGCATTAAAAGGTGACAGAAAACAAAATACCTACTTAAGGGTCCGGCGGAGCTTGAATTGCCAACAAAAACGTAATATCGAAATAAATCGTAATTCAGACAATATTCTATCAAATTACGTTAAACTAGATTCCTACGGTACTATTTTGTCTACTACTACTGCACAGGAAATATAAGACAGGAAAATCGTTCCAAGCTTGCTAAAGTTATCGAAAATTGCATTCGCTTACATTTATTTCCAGTGAAGTATTTTGGACGATATGGTAAAGTAGGAACCTAGATTAACGGTATCGGAATCAGAATAATAATAGAATTCTATTAAATTGTGTTTAATTTACGATTTATTTCGGTATTACGTTTGTAAGAGAAATTCGGTCCGCCGGAATCTTAAGAGTTAGGCTTATAGATGGGTTTCTGCCCAGGCATTTTGGGCGAAAAAAATAAATGCCCTGGCATAAACCCATCCCTAGTTAGGCTGCGTTCTCACTTTGTCGTGACTACAGATAATCCTGTAGTTTTAAGTGTCGTGGCTTATATGTATATTTAAATGGAGGTGTTCACATATAGAACGACATGATTAACTGTCGCCTACGACTTTTTTTGCGGTGACGACAGATTTTCATGACAGTGGGAACGGCAAGCACGACAGTCGTAAAACGAAAAAAAATCGTCACGACTATCCTGACGACAAATCGTGTGTCGTTGTTGCGAGTATCTATCGTATCTACGATAAAAATATCGTGTCGTCGGTTAGATTTGTAGCTGTAGTTACTGATGTGCAAACGACAAAGCGATTACCGTGGACCGATAAAACGATCAACGATAAAAAATGTTGACGACAAACAGTCGCTTTATTGGCTACAGCTAGCGACGACAGTAGTCTAACGATAAATAATTTACCGTTACGACATAGTAGGAACGCGCCCTTAGTTTCGCATTTACAATATTAGGTAAGTACAGCTGTTGCTCGCGGTTTCACTTGCAAGCTAAAGGACTTTTTATGACAAAATACCTTTTGTCATAAAAAGTCCTTTAGCTTGTCAATGTCGTTCTCCAAGGTCAAATTTATCCCTATATCAAGATTCATCAAAATTGACGTCATCAGCGGGTTAGGCGTAAAAAGATAACGAACTGACAGTTACTTTCGTTCATCATCACCACGTATTAATTTATAATAATCGAAATACTATATTGTGTTAACTGCTCCTAACCTTTGACATAATTACAAAAATAAGATTGGAAAACAACAATGTTGTATTTCCAATAGGTATTGTACGCCAATATTGGCCAATACCAATAAAATAAGCGTGAGGCTCAAAAGTTTACAAAGATAAAAATACTTATAACTATTTCGGCATCAGAATACCTACTTGAGTATGCGTTGCAATAATTACTTTTTAACATCTAATTAAGGTTGAAATAATACTCCTACTTTGTACGGACTTTATCGTGTTGTATTGATTTTAGTTATCTACTTATTTAATTCCCGACGTTTCTGATCCTTTCATCCAGATCCTTTTATTTAATTAAATAATAGTTAACGTGTTGTTTTTTTTAATTAATAATTTCCGATTTATAAAAAATTAAAATTGAAGATTTTCTAAGAAAAGTATGGAAAAAATAGTACCCCTCCTTTTGCGCAGTTCTAGTCGGATAAAAAATAGGTACCCTAAGAGTTGACCAGGCTTGATGTATTCAGTACATCACAGTAGGTACAGTAGATAGTTTTTTCGTAAAATATATATATATAGATTAAAAAAAATATACCATCTCCGCGGTGTAGCACTAGTAATAAGCCCAATATATCGCGTGCAAGTATAACACTGACCCATTTTCCCGATTGATTCACCAACTGGCGCGATATACATTGTTATTCCAGGAAATCAACATAATTAGAATTAGAATTTAACACTACAACACATGATAATCCAGCCCTATTTTGAGGATGTTAGTCCATCTCTTGGTAAATAGAACGCCCACCATTTCACACGAATGTTTCTTTATAGTTTTATTAGTTCATAATAAGCATTAAAACGTGTGAATTAGGAATGCTTGTACGGTAGATTCTGATAAAGTGAAGTTCTTACTTATGAAACTAATCTCAACGCGATTCACGAACTCGATTGCTGTTGCCATCGCCCAGAAGGCATCGGCCACACAATTGATTAAGTACAGATTGCGCAGGCACAATGCCAACTGGAAGATTTTATGCCTTGACGTAGTACTTAATAGTTACTATACTTTGCCTTGAAAGTAATTCTGGTAACATCTAGTAATATATATACATAGTATACATATAATAAGTCTATAGAAAAGTCGTGTCTGTAATTGCAAGATAATTGTCTTGTAATTACGGAATTACGAAAAATAGGAGGAGAAGACTTCTTAAGCGATACTGAAGCCGAATTAATGGTTATTGGAATTGATGTCTGTCTGTATCTATTTCTTTAAGTATGTGCGTTTATAACTCATGATCTACTTGACGGATTGCTATGAAATCTGGTGTATAGGTAGATTATGAGCACGGTCAACATTTAGGGTACTTTTTATCCGACTACAACTGCAAAAAAGAGGGTTTCTATTATTTCTTTCTGCAATGCCAATACTGCCAACGCATACATTGGCAGTATTGGCATTATCATAAGACAAAGTTTGAGCTTAATATTATTAAAATCGGTTCACTTTATCAAAGTTATTGCAATATTTAACTACTTATTGAAAACGTACTTGGAAACTAACCATTGAAGTAAATTTCATATTAAAGTTTGTACTAGACTTGCAGAGTTAAAAATATAACAAAATAAAGTAGGTGTACCTATTTAAAATAAAAATACAATTACAGATAATGATTACGATAAAGTAAATGATTAACGTACAAATTTAGGCAATTTTAGAGTAAAGATAAGAAGTAAAAAGTGTGTGAACGTAGACAGTCTCCTTTTATAACCCGAAACCTGCACGGTGTAGAAATAGTACTTACCTACCTATTTCATATTAAGACCCGAAATAGTTTATATTAATTCTATCCTAATAATATTACATAAACTATCGAAAGAAATAATCAGAAAGTAGTACTCCTGGATACGGCCCGCATCGTTAAGAGGTTTCTTTCTCTGGAGGGCTGACCGCCGGTAGCTTGGACCCTGCTCCCGATACCGGGGGGCTATGTATCTGCTATATTTTTAAATGATAATACGTGGTGATGATGGACGAAAGTAACTGTCAGTCTGTTACCTTTTCACGGCTACCTAAACCAATTTTTATGTATCTTAATAAAGAGATCAATTGTACCTTAAAGGACGACATAGACTACCTTTCATTAAAAAAGTCCTTTAGCACGCGAATGAAACCGCGAGCAACAGTTATGTACTTATACCTAATATTGTAAATGCGAAACTAATCTCTTTATATTTGTTTTCTTTTATTTCCTAAATTAAATTAGGCAAAGAGAAAGGATGCACCTTTTGTCTCATTAAGTCGTTTTGGGATGCGAGTGAAACCGCGAGCTGCAGCTAGTACTAAGTATAATGTTTATTGGTTCTCTAGATATTTTATCAGTCAATATTATAGGTATCATCATAGACGTATCTTTATAATCTTCCTCATTGATCCTTTTACTGCCCAATGCTGCTGGGCACGGGTCTCCTTTATGAATGAGAGGGGTTACCTTATAAATGTTATAATCCACCCTGCTAGCCTAGTGCGGGTTGGCAGACTTCACAGTTGCATGCAGATTTTTTAAGCGGTAACGCCCACAACCACGAAGTCAGAAGTGCGCGCCTTCGATTCGAACTCGAAACGACTTACGACTTCGCAGTCCAATGGTCTAATCAAGCTATCACAATGTTATGGTAATAGTAGATTCTGCCCGCGACTTTATCTGCGTGGACTTCAGAGTTGGGAAAGTAGCCTATGTGTTATTCTAGACTGGAATCTATCTCCGAGCCAAATTTTATCCAGATCCAATATTCCAATGAAAAAATATTATGATTTATACATAGGTAATCATTTTTATTTTTAAATCCAATTTCGTAGACAATCGTACTGTAATGTCACAAAAAACCGGTGGACTGTAGCATGGTAACCTAATCGCTTTCATTGTAGGTAGGTACGCTTACTGTAGCACATATTTCTAGAATTCCTAGAAATCACGTACCTACAAGGACTCTACTTACGCGATTTGTTGAATTCAATAGGTAGGTAATATGTGGTATATTTTTAGCCTAAAACACGACAACGAAATTTAAATAGATGAGATATAGTAAGTCGAGGACAAGATTTTTAAATTAAGTCCAATGCCATTGAGCGTTTGACTTAATTTATAACACTTATGGACCGAGTTCTCAATTTATAACCATTATAGGCACTGATTTATGCAATTTAAAAGCTGCCTACTTACTTTAATATTATTGATCTATGGTGGTAATGATTAGCTTACGTTATACAGTACAGTTCTTGCTCAAGTGATAAATATTTTTTTATCTATGTACGGTTAATAAAAGGAGGAAGACGAAAATCTGGTATGGTGATTAGAATAGCAAAGAACGATATTGATTATTGAAATTATACCTAGCTATTGTAGTCTTACCAATTTTACTTGAATAACGGAGCATAACTGGTCTTTGGAAATAACATAATCAAACCTATAAACTGTCCCACTGCTGAGCACGGGTATTTTCTCGAACCGAAAGGCATTAGGCTGTAATCCAACACGCAGCACTACGCATATTGAGATTCAAGCAATTGCGTATACATATATATATATATAAAAAGGAACATCATCTACTAACTTTAATACCAGTACCGAAGTAGTTTTTTTTTTTAAAACGTTGCCCCGCATTAGTATTTTCTCCTGTATCGTGGGAGCGTTTACAAACACAAATTCTCACATACACAAACGCCGAGACCCGGAACAACTACCTGAAGCTGTAGATCATACAAATATTTGCTCCGTGTGGGGATCGAACCCACAACACGTGGCGCAGAAACCTTTCGCTCAACTGCTACGCCAATCGTGTCAGTTATTGTTTATGTTGGTAACGTTTTTGATATGAAGATTACTATAAGTATCTAGACTTAAGATTACTCAATTATGATATGTACCTTAGAGTTAAGAATTACTTATAGGTCTAGCTACGCCAGGGCACACAGCTTCAATACCCGGTAGGAATAAATATTTTTATAGCCTACAGACAGTTGTTCCCGGTCTGGGTTATTGTGCCCACACACGACGATACATACTTTTTTATCAACAAGTTAAACACCAAATTAATTATAAAATTATTTCCAGGTACTTGCATATTAATGAAATTCATCAGATCGATGCACAAACGTTCTCAAATATGCCGCGGTTGGAGAGACTGTAAGCTTTAATCATCATATAAAGATATACTCGTATTTATTAACATTAAAAATGTTGATAGGTATATTTTTTTGTCCAAATATTACGTTAATTTGCATTAACACTGATTTTTCAGATATTTACACAACAACCATTTAAAGAAGATTCCATCGGGTTCATTTTCCGGGATGCCTAACCTACGCAAGTTACGTTTAGACAGCAATGCATTGATTTGCGATTGTTCTATGTTGTGGCTCGTAAAAATGATGGTCCAACATAACGAAATGTATATCGATGCAACATGCTACCAGCCAACCAAGGTTACTGGAATGCCCCTCTCTATAATGGAAGAACATGACTTTGATTGCAGTGAGTATACCCTGTATACCCAATCTCTTTTAACTCATTTAGACTGTAATATTATAGAAATAGCACGTTACTACAACTAATATTCATATATTTTTAGAGATACCTCAGATACAGAAGAACCCTGAGGACATCAGCGTAAATTTCGGAGAAGCTGCTATGTTTACTTGTGTGGTAACTGGAGACCCAACCCCTGATATAGTCTGGCTTAGAGATTCTAACGAAATTCCTATCGACGGGACACGATATGAGGTTATGGAGAATGGAACACTAATGTTGCACGATACTACCGAGTTTGATAGCGGCCAATTTGAATGCATGGCTAAGAATTCAGTTGGTGAAGTACACTCGAAGCCCGCAAAAATGACGGTACAAAAAACCCCGAAAGAAAATGGTAATTTTTCGAATAAACAAATATGGTCATAAAAATCAGGTTATAAAATCCTGCAATCAAATTAAATTTTTCTTAGCTTTATTCTTTCTTTTTTCCAGGTCCTCCTGTATTGACCGTTCTGCCACGTAAACAATTTGCAAAGCTTAACAAACAGGTTATAAACTTCGATTGTATGGCAAAAGGCTACCCGAAACCGCATATCGCTTGGTTTTTTAATGGTCAAAGGATTTTGTTAAATGAGCGTATTTCAATACGTCATAACGGCTCCATTTTCATTGATAATATCCAAGAGTCCGATGCTGGAGAATATACTTGTGTAGCTGAAAATATTAATGGGAAAGTGAATGCATCTGCGCCGCTGGAAGTATCAGGTAAGTTGATTTATAATCTTGAAGACATCCGACGCACTTTCTAGTTTTGGAACCAAAATTAAGTGACATAGTGAACATTTCAAATATATTAATCACCCCTTGGCTTTGGGATTAATTGATATTAAGTATACATTAAAGCCGAATGAACGGTGAAAAATTGAACAAATGCACACATATTGATCCTAGGTATAAAAATCATTTAAGTTTTTCAATTAGACATATACCTATATTTTAACTGCCTCATTATCCTACTGGTCCTGAGTGTGACTGCTACGCTACGGTTCTGGTTTCGAATCCAAAATCGAGCAGTGTTATTGGGTTTTTCTATGAAATTCTAGCAGCAGCTCGGAGTTTAGGATAGGATAGACTCGCCCCCTATTACACGGGACCGGAACATACCGGCGAATTTTGGGTATACATTAGTACGTCTTTGCCTAACCTGGTAATGGTATGGTATGTTATGTTATATATTCTATTCTAACTCAACTTCAATACTATCTCAGGAAATATTTATATTTTTTACAGTTCATATAAATTATTTTTGTTGTAGTTGTGCCGTCGTTTATCCTAGAACCACAGAACAAAACTGTTAGAGTTGGAGACGACGTTGAGTTCTTATGTACTGCTAAGGGAGTGCCAAAACCGCTCCTTAACTGGTATAGAAACACATTGCTTCTTCCCATCACTGAAAATATAATTTTGGAAAATGAAAATCAAAACTTGACGATTATTTCTGTAACCGATGATGATGAGGGTATATATCACTGCAGGGCTGAAAATGCCGAAGGTTACGTTGAGAGTTCAGCTTTCTTAACCATTGAAACTTTCGAAATTATTCGGCCGCGCATCGTATTAAAGCCAGAAGACACAGACGCTTTCAGAGAATCCTCTGTTCAATTGCCTTGTGAAGTAGAAAGCGAGCCCCCTGCTACAGTAGAATGGAGAAAAGATGGTTCCTACTTAAATATAGATGAAAAACATTCAATAACTATTATTGGAAGTTTGATTATCCATAATTTGACAGTAAGGGATACTGGTAGATATGAGTGTTCAGTTTTTAATGAATACGGACGCGACACTGCATCCGCTTTCTTAACTGTGAAAGATCGTGTTATTCCCGGCGACGAATATGTGAACATAGCTTTAACAGAGGCAACGAGAGATGTTGACCTGGCAATTGAAAGAACCATGGACGAATTATTTAATAACAACAAAAGTGCAAAAGCAGACATTCATCAGTTGTACCGAATAACTAGATTCCCAAATGCTCCAGCGAGAGAAGTCGCTCGCGCCGCTGAAATTTACGAAAGGACTTTAGACAAAGTTAGAGGATTTTTACAAACTGGACATAAAGTAACATCAACCGAACCGTTTCTTTACCAAAATGTTTTATCTAATCAACATCTTGAAGTAATTGCTCGTTTATCTGGCTGTGTGGCTCATAGAGAGCATAAAGACTGTTCTGATATGTGCTTCCACGGTAAGTATCGCAGTTATGACGGCAGTTGTAATAATTTTGCACATCCTACATGGGGATCATCACTAAGCGGTTTTAGAAGAATTCTTTTCCCTATTTACGAAAATGGGTTTAGTCAACCGGTGGGGTGGAACAAAGACGTAAAATATAATGGATTTTCGTTGCCAAGTGCTCGTCTAATCTCTACTACTATTATAACAACTACAGATATATCTGAAGATTTGCAGATAACTCACATGGTTATGCAATGGGGTCAGTGGCTTGATCATGATTTAGATCATGCTTTACCATCAGTAAGCTCTCAAACTTGGGATGGAGTAGACTGTAAAAAAACTTGTGACTATGCTGCACCATGTTTTCCGATTGATGTGCCCTCAAATGATCCTCGAATATCTAATCGTCGGTGTATCGACTTTATAAGAACGAGCGCTGTATGTGGATCCGGAATGACTTCTGTTCTCTTCGGAACACTTCAGCCAAGAGAACAAATCAATCAACTAACTTCTTTTATCGATGCATCGCAGGTATACGGTTTTGAAAAATCTGTAGCAGAGGATTTACGTGATTTAACTAATGAAAATGGGTTGTTGCGAGTAGGCGTGACATTTCCTGGTAGAAAGCCATTATTGCCCACTGTGGGTGTCAATGGAATGGACTGCAGACGAAATTTGGAGGAAAGTAACCGTAACTGCTTTGTAGCAGGTGATATCAGGGCTAATGAGCAAATCGGTTTGGCGGCAATGCATACAATTTGGATGAGAGAGCATAATCGAATTGCTATTCAACTGAAAGTTCTAAATCCATTTTGGGACGGAGACAGAGTTTATCAAGAAGCTAGAAAGATAGTCGGTGCTCAAGTGCAAATTATAACTTACGAGCATTGGCTGCCTATCATACTTGGGAAAGAAGGATACCAACAATTAGGAGAGTACAAACAATACGACCCAAACCTCAATCCATCAATTTCCAACGTCTTTGCCACTGCTGCTTTAAGATTTGGACATTCTATGATTAATCCGCTTTTGCATCGTTATGATGAAAATTTCGAAACAATTCCAGAGGGTCATCTCTTACTTCGTCATGCATTCTTTTCACCATGGAGATTAGTCGATGAAGGTGGAGTTGATCCTTTATTGAGAGGAATGTTTACGACACCGGCTAAACTAAAGACACCCACACAAAATTTAAACTCGGAACTAACTGAGAAGCTTTTCTACAGCGCCCATGCCGTTGCCCTTGATTTAGCTGCTATTAACATTCAAAGAAGTCGTGACCACGGCATTCCACCTTATACCAAATGGCGCCAGTTTTGTAACATGAGCGAAGTAAATGATTTTGACGACCTAGCTCAGGAAATTACCGATGAAACTGTGCGCAACAAGTTAAAGGAACTTTATGGTTCTGTGCATAACATCGACGTATGGGTAGGAGGTATTCTAGAGAATCAAGTTGACGGTGGAAAAGTGGGACCATTGTTCAGATGCTTGTTAGTGGAACAGTTCAAACGTCTGCGAGATGGAGATCGATTCTGGTATGAAAACCCGTCTGTATTTAAACCGGAGCAATTGCGACAGTTAAGAGAGACTAGCTTGGCACGAGTTTTGTGTGACAACGGCGACAACATAGATACCATTGGAGAAAATGTATTCTTCCTTCCTGAAGTTCAAGATGGTCTTGTGTCTTGTGAGGACTTACCTGCCATGGATTTACGTTTCTGGGCTGACTGTGAGAGTTGCAACGATAACGAAGGTTTAGAGCGAGCAAAACGCCGAACTCGTAGGGACACTGACACGGACGTTGATAAAAGAGATGAGAAACGTTTAAATAATCTAGAACAATCACATCATGACATTGAGGACACTATTGCATCATTGAAAAAACGGATTGATCTTCTGGAGAAAACCTGTAAAATGAACTAAATACATTCGCACTCGCACTTAATATCTATACTTTTTGAAAAGTATTTATAAAATGTATTTTGATGTCGCGTATACTATAGGTAATGTTTCGATGTATGCTTTTACATTGTAAGCTTTAATCTTATCGATGTGGTCCAACTAATTAAGATTATTTTAACTTTCTCTATTTTTAATTTAATTTCCTATTTATAATGTAACCTATATTTACCACCTACACCAGATAATACTATTAATTGTAATATAATTTAACAATAAGTATCTAAGTACCCATTTGTCAGACGTCTTACCGAGTTACTACAATTATTTTAATTGAATAACATGTTAACTAAGGATTGATTACAGACCGCATTACAGATAGCATTAGAATAAACTTCTTGTTTGAGTAGTAAAGATAAGTAGTAAGATTTAAATGAAAACGCGTTCCTCTAAAGTTATCATTTTCAATGTTCATTTGGTAACACAGATAAAGTCACCATAAAATATATCGACGAACCATTTATGTTAGAATGCAGCTGGTGTACCTAAAGGTACGGTCAAGAACCTCATACATATTATCTAATAAGGGTCTTGGGTACGGTGTTCATTCTAAAACATTTTTTGTGTCATTGAGTTAATTATACTTTAATTTCCTTAGTTGTTCAGATTAGTTTGAACGTCCTGATTATAATATATCTGTACTACACTGTCCCACAGCTGGGCTACCTATGTATAGTCGCTTAAAAATTATTGACAGAACAAGAGAATAGTACTTTCATTCGATTTATGTTATTGAGTTGTTTATTTGTCATTTATTTTCAGGCATCTATGGCCCTTAGATATATACCTACCTACCTTACCAGCTAACATATTATATACAAAATTAATGAATATGAATAGTTAGATACTCTTGTGTCACTTTTATGAGGTATATTTAATTTATTAAAAAGAAATACATACATACGAACACAGAACCTCCTCCTTTTTTGAATTTAAGTCGTTTAAAAAGGGTTCTAAGGTACCTACCAAGTAGGTACCATTATACCATATCTACGAAATATCAATTGATTTATTTACGTGTAAATCTAAATAATAAAATTATCCTCATTCACTTACATAAGCAGTGTGAATGTGAATCAACTCAATGATTTTGCACAGACGGTTGTATATTTTATATACTTAACCTACCCCTTGATCGTATAATGGGCTGATAGGTATCTACTAAATTATCACCACCTTTGTGACACACATTCATATTATATTATTTATATGACATTATAAGTAGGTATTCGTTAATAAGGAATACCTACCTACTTATTAACCCTCTCTCTTGGCTCTCAAACGAATGCACGAATGCGATTTAAAATGCTTTATTTAGTGTGAATGGTGACTTGATCGCGTGTTCTTAGCTATATATATATATAATTTAAGAAAATTTGGCCAGCCGTTTGAAGACTACCAGCTCTTCCCTTTTCGAAATTTACTAGGTATCTTGTTACTTCAATGATATTGCGAGACCATTGTAACCATGACTTGATGCTGCGGGGGTTTTAATTCAATGTTATTTTAAAACTAGTTTACTAGTCAACATTATACGGTGAGAGTGAGACCGTCGAGACGATGAGACGGTCTCTGTCTATTCTGACATTTCTGGCAACTCCATCAATGATGATGATGACGACACGATTGGCGTAGCGGTTGAGCGATCGGCTTCTGCGCCACGTGTTGTGGGTTCGATCCCCACACGGAGCAAATATTTGTATGATCTACAGGTAGTTGTTCCGGGTCTGGGCGTTTGTGTATGTGAGAATTTATGTTTGTAAACGCACCCACGATACAGGAGAAAATCCTAGTATGGGGTAACGTTTTTTAAAAAAAAAAAATGATAATAGATTGTTTAAAATTATTATACCATGTAATCCTTGGGAAGCTACTTATTTGAAATTATCTTTTGATGAATTAGATTTTACCTGAAAAAATCCTTAACAGTCATTAGCGTAGTGAGTAGTGGTAGACGTTTAATAGTAGGTAGCCTACTTAAAACTATAAAATAGGTATGAAAATGTGAAACTGTGGAAAGGTGCCACAGTAAAAGAATCTGTCCACTACCGCGTATGATACCACGACCGTACTAGGTGTTTTTAGTCTGACACGTTGTCAGAAAAAAAAATATTCTTTGTATTGAGAAGTATGAGACTGTGCCCACTAGACAGTTCCGTCACGACAATTGTTGACGCTCCGTGCATGGCATAGTCCCACACTTATCGATACAAATAATGTTTTTGAACGGGAACCAAAGGATATGGCAGGCGGATGATACGCGAATGCTACGATCTATAACACCGTTTTGTACAGATATGATATGCTGTTGATACTTTTTAGTGGGCATAATAGTACGTGTCGTGCTCGTTTCCGTGTCTGATATGTTCCTAATACGTTCATGGTATTCACATTCACAAATTCTGCGATGTACCTTGTGTGAATTGTGCATAAGGATTCATTAATAATTATTGCAGGCTTAGAATAACTCTTAAATTTATATTCCACAATTCAAATCTGTAACCAATTTATTAATTATGAGTGTGAAATAAATCTGTTAAATAACAAATGTGGTTTTAATTCAAATACCTAAATTAATTGAAGAGATATACGAAGAAGAAAAATTAGCAATGACTGCCTCATTAGTGGTCCGAAGCGCGACTGCTACGCTAAAGAACCTGGGTTCGATCCCCAGGCCGAAAAGTGTTATTAGGTTTTTCTATGAAATTCTCAGTAGCAGCTCCGAATCTGGATTTGTGCCCGGTTAATGGCAATAGGCTCGCCCCCTATTACACGGGACCTAAACATACAGGCGAACTGTGAGTGTACATTAGTACACCTCTGCCTTCCCTTCGGGGAATACAGGCGTGATGCAATTTCCCTTAATCTGGCACTAACTAACCATTGTCATAGATTTTAAGGATTTGATCCATAGAAATGGTTAATTAGGTAGTCCTAACAATATATAAAGGTACCTTTTTGTAATCAACTAAGTACCAATAGGTAGCATAGCGTTTTTAAGAATAAGTAAAGCGGCAGTGTTTTAATAAATTTGCTCTTTACACTAGCTTTTCTATTTCTCATAGTTTTACTTGTAGATTTCGGCCAAACACTTAATCATCATCATCATCATCATCATCAGCCTATAGCAGTCCACTGCCGGACATAGGCCACCCCCAATTTGCGCCATTTCACCCTGTCCTCGGCTTGTCGGATCCAGCTTCCGCCAGCAACCTTTCGCAAATCATCACTCCATCTTACCGGAGGGCGTCCTACGCTATGTTTGCCGAGTCGCGGTCTCCACTCAAGAACACGTCTACCCCAGCGGTTATCGGTTCTTCGACAGACATGGTCAGCCCACTGTCACTTCAGCTTGCTAATTCGGTTCGCTATGCCGCTAACTTTGGTTCTCTGTCGGATAACCTCGTTGCGGATTTTCTCCTTCAGAAAAACTCCGAGCATAGCACGCTCCATGGCACGCTGAGCGACTTTAAATTGGTGGACTAGTCATACTGTGAGTGTCCATGTCTCAGCACCGTAGGTCATGACGGGTAGGACGCACTGGTTGAAAACTTTAGTTTTCAAACATTGCGGTATTGTTGATGAGAAGACTTGACGCAGTTTTCCAAATGCTGCCCAGCCCAGCTGAATCCTCCTCTTGGCCTCCCTCTCGAAGTTGTTTTTACCTTCTATAGAATTTATCTAGAAGATTTCTTGCAGAAGCAACATGCAACTGAATAAAACTACATCCTGATTGCCTATTTATATTCTACTGTTATTAACGTCACTCTACATAATTGCGTGCAATAAATTAAATTCGGTCTATAGTTTCTGCCTACCCCTGTGGGAGAAAGGCGAGGGTGTATGTATGCAAATTAAATTCCTATATATTTGGTGTGTCTACCCGTTGCAAGTAACTGATTTGTGTCTTTGTTGCGTACAAGGACTTCTAAAAAGGCAATTTTCTTTCCAGTCTTTCTTGTGATAGCTTCAACTTCAATGTTGTCACCTTCTCTGGCGGCGGTCATATAACTGAAACATTATAATTACTGTAAGTATGTAATTCATCCTATAGTAGGATTTTATGTGGTTTTTTACCCTACTGCGCCAGAAGGAGGATTATGTTTTTCGAGTGTATATAAATGTATATTTCTTTGTGATGCTCTACAGCGTAAATGGCTTTTAGCTTGAGAGGCAGCAGATTTTAGTTTGAGAGATGTCGTTAGATTCGTCTTAATTGTGAGAGTACCCTTAAAGACATGACAGTAATCAAAATTCTATATGACGACAATAAGGCCGTTCAAGTATTACGTAAGCAGATTTATAACAATTATTTACTCCCCCACCCCCTTGTCAGTAAACGTAAGCAACCTCTTACCCTCCCCCCTTACTTATGTAAACATTGATATATTTAAGCATTTTTCTTTTAATGCATTCTGTTTTTTTTCTTCTATATGTAGACCTCCGCACCCCCATGTCAACAAAAATAAGCAAAGCAAAGATCTCAACCCTCAAATAGTGCTATGTAATACTTTAATGAACCCAATTGTGAAAAAAGTGAAAGTCAACGAAATATATTAAGTGGGTTATCATTGGATAGGTCTTAGAAAACCACTTTTATGTTTCTTTAATCATTTTTCATTTTGAATGACCGTTTTGGATCTATAAGATTTAAAGTTGCTTAGCAACCATTCTCACTTGATTTATTATTTCTTAATACTTAATATTATATAGTTCATAGACCTATAAGTACTTAGTTGTAAAGGTATTATAATATAATATACCTATTTGTATATAAAAACAACATATATATTTTCTTAAATATATATTTCTCTAAGAAGTGTGAATCAAAAAACGTTAATTTAAAAAACTAAAAAAAACCGACTGCCAAAAAATGATAGAACCAAGTGACCAATCTCATGTAGTCGAAGGCATCATCATGAATTGAATTCCAAAGACCTATTGCCTGTAACTTCATGAGATTCGTCATCTTGATTGTGTTTAATTGTTGATTGGACTGGACATCTTTACTACATATACAGTATTAAAAAAACTCTGTCAATTCCGTGAAGGTATTGTTAGGTATCGAGATCTGGTTTTATTTATATAATAATTTTCAATTTACAAAACAAAGAAATTCTCGAAAATAAAAATGATAAAACAACACCATCCTTAGGTGTTTTATTCTATGAGATTGAGAATATTTCGAGAAAATCTTAATTACCTACCAACATACAAAGAAACATCATCAGTTGATTGGTTTGTTTGTAAAGTGAAATAAGTATGCTGAGGATAATATAGTAATTAGGCACTCGCTGGAATATGTTTTTCATCTAGTCTACCTGTATAAAACCTTTTTTTTTTAAATATTTTACTGAAATCTAATTTAATAATATTGCCATTATCAAATAAACTATGCCACAGTTGAGAAAAGCCAACTGAAAAATTACATTCCATAAGTAATCTCAATTGTCAGTTTATAAAACTTACGTCACACTGAGATCTATGGAGACTCCTCTGGTGTCAATTTTTTCATTTGCTGTTAGAGCATATGTAGACACGGCATCCACCAAGTGTGCTATGAACCCGCCATGCAAGGTGCCTCGCTGGTTCAGATGCTCTGGTCCCACTTGGAATTCTGTCAGCATTCTCCCATCATGACAGCAAACAACTTTTAACTGAAATGTAGAGACAAAAAAATATATAGGTACCTGCTTAAGTTACTCAGAGTTTTGGTAAGTAGGTCTTTACTTATTGTATGTTTACTTTTAAGATTGTTTGTTTGTGTGCTGTATAATAGTATATGCTGTTATAGCCGAAATTTAACTGCCAACAGTAGGAAATAGGTAGGTATTGCATAATCTTGCATGCATACCATAATATAATTTGTTAAGTAATTTGTATTACATAAAACATATGAACATAGATATAGGTATATGTAATTCAAAAGCAGTTCTTACTCAATTCTAAATAGCAAGAACCTAAATATAATTACTTTAATAAGTTTTGAACATAACTGCGCAAGTATACGAAAAATAAGCAAATACTTTTGTAGTACAACTGATAAATATACTGATCTAATGTAATATACAGGATATTATTTTAATTGTTCTAAAAATAACATCGTTGTCCTACTTAGTATGATAAAGGTTTACCTTACGAAGGTTTTGATCAAAACCCTTAGTGGAGGCTACAGCTTTGGCAAAAAGCTGAGCAACTGCTGCTCCTTTGGTACACATTATGTGTTTTTATTTTAGTCTACATGGAATTATCTTTTGTATTTACATTTTATTCCCATTTGACTTGATAACGATAACAGCTGACCTGACAGCTGACTGATTGACATTGACTTTTTTTTAAATAATATTTTGGCATGGCTAAGAGGCCTTTGTGCCATACAGGCAGTGTTACCAGACGTTTTGAACGAGCGATCGTACGATGGGTAAATAAAGTCTTATTCTCTATAGGTCATCAAAATAAAATAATATTACATAAATTAAAAAAAACTTCTTAACGATAACACTTTAATAATGTACGTAATAAAGAATTAAAATTACAAAATTATGTGTTTATCTTTATGATAACATAACATAACATACCATCACGCCTGTATTCCCCGAAGGGTCATGCAGAGGCGTACTTAATGTACACCCACAGTTCGCCGGTATGTTTAGGTCCCATGTTATAGGGGGCGAGCCTATAGCCATTAACCGGGTACAAATCCAGGCGCCGAGCTGCTACAGAGAATTTCATAGAAAAACCCAATAACACTGCTCGACCTGAAGATCGAACCCAGGACCTCTAGTGTAGCAGTCGTGTTTGGGACCACTAGACTAATGAGGCAGTCTTTATAATAGAGTCTTACTATTCATATTATTTAACATACTCTTGTGTTGGAGAAAAATCAACACAACATCCAAAGTGTTATATATGTTTTGCTAGTAGTGTGGCGTTAGGTCTCAATGCTGAGCTTATTTTTTCGGATTTACGTGTTAATAAGAGTTACTGAATTGAAGCATCGTTCACAATCAGCATTAGAGTGAGGAGGGCATAGTAAATCGAGAGCAAATTTTGCTTTACCCAATAATAAAGTCATCTAAAATAGGTACCTACCTATCCCTGCCGAAAATTCGTCAGGCGTCCGGTCTTTAGAAAATATTAAATAGTCGTGTGAATTACGTACGATTTTCATCTTTCGATCGTAGGAATACGACTTAATTCGTACATCTGGCTACGCTGCTTAAAGGCTATCTGTTGTTTTTCAAGCTTTGAGCACGTGTTAAAGTCAAATTAAGGCTTAAAAATGGCGGTGGTGGCGACAATCTTATTCATGGCTTCACACTACTTGTGCTAAGATCACCTCCTGACGACAAGTTGATAAATAAAGGTATTTTCTGGTAGCTATTTCAACCACTATATTAGGCGGTGAAACTGCTGACGCACTGATGTAATAAGTAAACCTTCTGTTTGTAGGTACCCATATTCCTCCCTGTTTTATACAACCAAACAACATTATTCTTTACATTAAAATATTTGACTTGTCTGTTGTCTAGTCTTAGTCTAGACTTGTCGACATAAATGTGTTGTCTGGTCTAGACAACGCATAAGCATAGATAACGTATGGTAACGTACTACATACTGTGGACATAATTATACAGAATAGGCACAGGTATAAACACTCGCTATAAACAGGTATAGACTTCTCAGCAACACCGCTTTGTTGGTTAAAACTAAGAAATGAGAATAATCATTGCAGCATGTCAATTAGTGCCCATATATAATACGCAATTTAAAGTTAACCTTTTCACCGCTACGGACTTCAATAGAAGTAGGTACCAGATATTCGTGCCACGAGCGTCACGACTTCATATGAAGCTCTTCACTTTAATCTTATTAAAAAATTACTGTATCTAAAAGCTTTGTTTCATTGCAACCTCTTTAGCTCCCCCGGCCACCGTTCTACGGTTACCTCTAACCACTTTAAGTTAGTAATGTCACAATAAAATGCCTTAAATTATATCCATCCTTTCCGAAATAATAAAAAATTAAATTTCGCATGCTATTATACACATTTGTTATTTGTTAGTACAGAAACGAGCCAACATAGTTGAGATTTAGTTTCTGAATATCGTTTGGGATTTTATTTTACAGGCGAGGCGTATAATTTTAGCACCATAGTGGTGTTACTTCCTGATAAATATTTCATGAACAAACCATGGATAGCATAAGTCCAACAATGTTGGACTTTTAGGACATATCTTTGATGCATGTGAGGAATCACACTTCTTCACACAAAAACATTTCTCTGAATCTTATTGTCTTTGAACTGGGTAACAGGATTCAAAAGGTGGACGTCAATGGTAAAAGATCTTCGGGGTCTGTAGTTACAATGGGAGTCACACAGGGCTCAATTCTTGGACCTTTTTTATTTTTGATTTAATTAAATGACTTACCTTTTCTGATAATGGATAATCACGACATCGTGCTATTTGCAGATGATACATCATTATTATTTAAACTCAGGCATCAACAAATAGTTTCTGACGATGTAAATAACACTCTCTTAAAAGCGGTACACTGGTTTAATGCTATTAGCATTAAAACTGGTACCTGTACTACTTTTGAATGGAAAGAAAACTAAATGTATTAAGTTTACAACAGCTAACAACGTAAAGCAGGTGAAAACCAGTCTATCTAAAAATGGCGAAGAGTTGGACCATGTAGACACCACCGTTATTCTAGGTATCACTTGAGATTCTAAACTTCAGTGGTGCTCACATATCGATAAGTTGTGGTATGGATCAGCCCTGCAGCATATAATGCCGTCGCAAAAATTCGTGGTTTGACTGTTGTAAATACTGCTTGTTTTGTTTATTTTAATTATTTTCATAGTGTGATGTCGTACAGTATTCTGTTGTGGGGGAATGCGGCCGACATACAAGCTATTTTTGTGCTATAGAAAAGAGCTATTCGGTCAATTTATAACTTAAGTCCCAGATATTCACTGAGGGATAAATTTAAAGAGATTGATGTAATGACTGTTCCCTCCACTGACCTCTATAATACTCTATAGGGTGATGACAATTTATCATATGCACACAAGAATATTAATCTCTTTAAAAATGTAGTGATATACATAATGATAATACCAGGAATAAAAATAAAATTATTGTTCCTGCAACCAGGCTGTAGAAGATAAATGCTAATGTCCGAGTATACGCTTGTACAATAAAATCCCAAGCGATATTCAGAAGTCTCAACATTGGGGTTTGAAGATTTTGGCCTTGTGTGGCGTCCACTAATAAGACCTTATATATTTCAATAACTGACATTAATAAAAACGAAAATGAGACATACATATTTTTTGCAAAGCGTCACGTTTCTAAGATAAAGCGTATAGCTGTGAATTCACTTCAAATATTATTTTGAAAGTCTTGCAAGTCTACAAAAACAAAGTAAATTGACTTAATCACGGCACTTTACGGCTTATAACAATAGGAGACACTTATTCTTCTTATCGAATCGATAGCAAAAGGAAAGATCAGAGCAAAAGAAAAGAAATAATTAAAAAAACCTTAAACTAGATTGGCCCAGTATTCCGCTATGCGCACGGCATATTCTGTAGCGGTCATTAGGTCTGGATGTGTGCAGGTATAGGGGCACGCTGGGCATGATAGCATATTGGCCATATCTTCCACTGCACCACACTTACAAAATAATTTAGTGCCACTGGAGAATCCCCACCGGAACATGTAATCATTGTTCCAGCTGAACTGAGTGCGTAGTCTGTTGAGAGACTTCCAGGTTGCCCAGGAAAGCCCATGTCCCGGAGTGGGTACTTCAGCCAGCTTTACAAATGAAGAGGGTGGTACCTAAATGTTTGTTTACTACACTAAAAGACTATTTATGGGTCTCATAAGAAAGCTCAAGGTAACTCAGCGAGCTATGGAGATTGATATGTTTGGCATTTTCTTTGCGACCAAATCAGTTATTCGGCGATCCGTAAAAAAACCAAAGTTGCCGACATTGCTCAAAGGAGTTATTCGGCGAGGCTTTGTTCAGAAGTGGACGTCTTTTGGCTGATACGATGGTGATCAAATCTCTTAAACTAAATTGAAAATCTTATGACTTTGTTATGTTGGTAAATGCAGAAGCCCAAAAGAAGAGCTGGATATGATAGTATCTCGATTGTGTAGGTGTAAAATATGCTTATGAGTACCTAGAAATTCTCGCCGATGAATATGATAGTGAATTCTGAAATGACTGGTAGACGGGATGAATGGATTTACATGAAGGAAAAAGCTGAATAAGAGTCATACATTATAGGTAGTGTGATGAAAGAAACTCAATCTTTAAAGTACTATTTTATGACTTATTTTTGACGCTTATTTTTGATTGTTTTGTCTAAAGCCGAGAATTATAATTTAAGTCGCAAGCTTGATCCAATGTTCGTAAATGATGCAAATTGTTATTTTTGTATGTACATGAATAATGAGCAGTAATTATGTATCCAAATGAATTCAAAGTTCTACATTTAAGTTGACGTCTATTGCATAACAGTCTTATAGCTTAAGCTGTTAATAAAGATAGATACCATTCACGACTCAGGCGCAAGTCCATTTAGAAAATACTAGTGTCGTATAAGTTCTTTAGACTTGTTGTTGTTGTCTTAACTTATAACGATTACATCCTAATATTATTAAGCTCCAATCATCAGTCTTAATTTTAGAGTCGAGTGCTGTAAAATAGAATAGTCTAGTATTTTTAAAAGCACTAAAAGACTCTAGTCTCTTTCATCACTGGTTCCATGAATTGTATGAAAGATGATGATTATAAGTAATTAATGCCGATCTGAAGGGTGGAGTTTAACATTAGCAGTATTTCATACAAAAGGACGAGCGGGCTGTGACCACTAGTTTTTCAATAAACAACAGAAAATACATATCTATATATATAAAAGAGTTTTGATAGCTTTCCTCTGAGGTCCGCACACTCTACCATGTGTTTCACATACACACACGTACACATAGATATTCATATTTAATAAACGATGACATCGTCAAGATTATGTACAGCTGTCATTCGCTGTGGACATTTTGACAATTGTTTTCTGCCTTAAGTATAAATTAGACTTAACACATTTTATTTTATGAATCCTCCAGGGTGTAGTGTACAATGGGCACAGTAGGTAAACCTTAGAAACGAAAGTTACCTAAGTACGCAGGCGAAGCTGCGCACGGGAACCCTTATTGTTATATAAGTATATAAACAAATAAGCTTTGAAAGTAAACACCACGGAGCCAAATAATGATTTAATTCATTAGAGGTACAAAAAGGACATTTTTGTTTTAATGGACCGTGAAATGTGACGAATTCTTATTGTTTTTATTACTAGCGGGCCCGGCAAACGTTGTCTTGCCCTGTATCATCATCTTCCTGCCCTTGTCCCAATTTATTTGTGGTCGGCTCAATGTTCAATATGTCCTTTTCTTCCATTCATTCCTATCATCCGTCACCTCAATCATTCACTCCCTTTCCCATGTCTTGCCTTGTATATATAAAAATCGTAGAACCCGATTGCGGTGACACCTACCGGCTTAAATTGTGAAATTAAGCCATCCAGGGACCTATTTAAACACACAAAATAAATCAGATCACACCAGTAGCTTAAGAGGAGAGACTTCAAACAATGCACTGAAAGAAATCTACTGGGCTTACCGAAACAGAAAACCGCACAGAAAACAACGCCATGTTCATTTGTGTCCGTGTTTATTTCTGTCAAATCTGTCAATCCGATCCCGATAAAAAATTTATGAGAAAATAAATTTTCTTCATAATTTTCTTTTTCGTAATTTTTTTCGATGTTTGAATAGTTCCGAGTATTCTTCTATTCGTCCAACCAAACCATGTCATAAATATCGGTTCTAGTTCTAGTTATAGTGTTTCACAGTATATTAGTTCACATCCGACTTTTTGTTTTATATTTAACGACTTTGGTTTTTAAATATACAATAATGTAATTCAAGTTCAAGTTCAAATGTTTTTATTTCAAATAAGCTTTAACAAGCGTTTTAACTATAAAATGTCATTGTATATAAAATGTACCTTATTATGATATGATTTCATAGGGGGTTTGAAGAGAAGGATTCATAATTATAAGAAAACTGATAATAACCTTTTAAAATGTGACTCTCAACTCCTCTTTAATTTTAATAAATATGCTGGACATGAATTTTCAAGAGATGTAAATTTATTTTGAAAATGTCCCTAAAAGCTGTTGGTTGGTGGTCGACGGAGCTTCAACGTGTTAATGAGTGGTTCGATGCGAGGAGCAACCGTAATAAGTAGCAACAGGCTTTAAAGGACCAATTGACCAAAAGACGGGTCAGAATAATTGATATAACTAAATGGGATCACTTTCTGTTGAACACGACCATAAGTCATTTAAGTTATGTAATAAATAGGTAAGTAGGTATGCTAATTAGCGATATGTTGAGAAAATGATTGCCACTCCACATTGAACATGGAAACCTACTATTATTATTAGTTACTACATTACTATCTGATTACAATAACTTGCTATGCGGACGTTAGATAATCCAATTATGTAAGTAGGTAACTAATATGAAACTAATTATAAACATAAGGGCCCTACTATTCACGAGCTGAACTTGAAAGTAAAACTTACTAAACGATAACATCGGTTTAGTAGTCAGTGTGTGAGCGCGAACAATCTATTTATAGAAATAATTAATGCGATGTATTTGGTTGATGCTTTATTGGGACACACTATTCTATTACATCAACTTGGGATATTTACGTAAACACGGTAAACATTTCAGTCTTACTAAACAGTGGCGGTTCTAGGGGGGTCGACGACATGGGGTTCATGTCTCAAGCATTTTCAAGAATTCCCAAGGATATTGGAATTCCTTGATGGACGGCAGTCGCAGGGAATCCGCGTAAAAAGAAATGTAGAAGAGGATAAGTAGTGCACCGCCAAAGTGACGCCTATGTTACATGTTGTTTTTGGTTAAATTAATATAGTAGGTTCGACTTACAATGTTACCTACTTAGAATACCCGATCCGACTCGTGAAGGCGATAAGCTGAAATGGCAAACCTTACGGTGGCAGTAAGTTAAGACTTACATACCTACGTAAAGTAAGTCAGTCCGTGGGTGGACTCTCTGGGTGCCAAACATACTGAGCCCGGCAATTTGGGCACGACAAACGTGAATTTTAAACTTCATTAATTTAATGAATACTTAATGTTTCTTATTTTATTTGTTGATGTGATTGGGATAACTATGTAGGTAGGTATATTCATTAAGTCCATTATTTTGAAAATCCATCCAACTTGATTTGTGGTCGAAATAATCAATGATGGATGCCGGGACACAGGAACATATATCTAATACTAGGTACTTAGCTTCTGCCAGTGGCTCCGCTCACGTAGGATAGTTAAATCGATTAAGAATGTTCCTGCATAAAAAGTAAGTAGGTACCCACCCTAAATATTGACCAAGCTCATAATCTACCCGTACTTACACTTCATAGAAATCCGTTGATCTGGAGTTATTATAAGAGAACATTATAGATATACATAGGTACTTACACCTACAGAGGGACAATATCTCCTTCACTTATTTTACAGGTACAGATACGCAGCTCGGTCCTTACCACCTAGGCACCCCGGGGAAATTATGCATCTGGCGTTTATTTATCTTATTTATTTTTATCCGATATACCTAAGTATCATAATTTATTATATAAACGTGAAAGTTTGTGAGCGCCAGGCGCCATCACCGAACATTCTAACGAATACGATTTTATTTTATGAATGTTATATGAACAGAAGATTTAGTAGGTACCTATCCTATTACTTTATTTTAGGTCGAGGTACCTATGTACTTAGGTACCTACTCTTAGTTTTATCACAGATAATATAAGTTTTATTAAGATATAGAATACTGTAACGACCACTATAAGCTTCATCACCACCTTTTTCTGACCTACAAGAAAAACCCATGGACATCAATTAATCAGAAATCCATTGTCCATTTTGATATTTTCTGCACCATGGCGATCTGTCCTAGAACAATAAGCCAAAATGTCAAGCCAAAGGTCTTATTCATCTGGTATCGTGGTGCGACGGGTCGTTCAGCTCCCTAAATAATGGTTGAGCTACACGATGACTGATGTATGCGTACCGTCAGTTAGGACAGGTCAACTCAAAGCTGCTATGGCTCTTTCTTCAAAAGGCCTGTTCAGATTTTGCCCTACATAGTAACACTCACATCAGATCTGATAATACTACGACTACTGTCTGGACTTTAAAAGACACCATGATTCTCTGAGTTTGTTTCGTCATTTCTTCTCAGAGGTCGTCAGTTAGGATATGTCGGCGCCATCTAGTTATAAAAATTTAAAAATTGACTTGTAAAAGTATTCATAAAGGATCTATTTTCCGAAATAAAATATAATTTATCATTGTGTTGGCGAACTTCTAGTCTGTTTTAGTATTTTATTATGAGAGAGCTTCCATCTTTATGCAAATCTGGCGCTGAGACTGGGGATGTCACATCTCTTCAACCTCGTGTGCTGTTGTCCTCCTACTCCACTCAGAGCAAGGGCTAGCATTAGCATTTGTGTGTTGTGCAAGTCTTTACTGAGATCTTAGGCTATACTGGCTTATTTTATTTCTTGACTGTTAGTCTATAATGAGGTCTAGATACATCTATTTCTCTAAACTAATATTATAAAGAGGAAAGCTTTGTTTGTTTGTTCGTATTTGCACCAAAAACAACTGGACGATTTTTAAAGATTCTTTCACCTTTAGAAAAAATTTGTAATTAATTTGGAACGTGATAAGTATCGTAGGTAGAGTAGTTAAGTAGAGAAGTGTAATATAGGCTTAAGTATTATATAATAGGTACGTGATGATAACAGATAGGTACTAATGATAAATAAATAAACTCGAAAATGGAAAATCCAAGAAAAATTACACATGTGTCTACGTAAGATCTGCCCGCTAACTAAAAACGCCTGCCCTCAATCCCCATAAACAGGCTAGGTCATGTCTCAATCGATCAAAAAGTGTGTCATTACAGGTGCACGTTGTGTGTGACAACAACACGCTACGATTATATAAGCTGTGTATAATCGGCCCATGACGTATTCAATGACACTTGTTTGATGATACATTGCGCGATCAGCGCGATAGATATTGTCGTCGTCAAAAGTAAAACGATCCTGTCGAGGACGTGACAAGCGATGAGTGCGCTGTACGCTCGGAATAATTAGGCACCCTTCGGTAGAGCTCGTAAATCAATCACGTACGGCATGACATGAGGCTGGTATAAGTGCTTGTAAATTAGTGCATACTTAGGTACTTAAACAATTTTTATGGGTACAATGGCCCCTTACATTTTAAACGGTAAAGCAGTAGGTACTTATTCGTCAAATTTTGATAATTTCTTATGTCTGTATTCTCAAAAGGGTAACTAAGTTTAAATAACTGCTCAATTATTATTAACGATTCAGTTTCCCGGGTTTTCTGGGAATCGCCGCATTTTTCCGGTTGGTAAGTATTGTAAGTAGGCACCGAGGTAGGTATCCACTTTCTCTACAATAATTTAATTGTGCTGTACTAGATGTAGGTCCTAGGTTCCAATAATCTGATACCTACCTAGTAGTTTTGTATCACTTTTCCGGGATTTTCTTTAAGTATATCTATAAGTACATGGGTACTTACAGATATACAGATTTTTAGGGGAACTTGAAGAGCGGCAACGAACCCTTCAAAGAACCGCATGCCGCTCGCGGTTAGCCCACCCCTGTCCTAGGCCAACGATCGAACGGGCGACCTGATGGTACTTATGTACCTACCTAGTAAAAAAGTTCCTGATGAGAACGAGCCCGACGGACTGCTGACTGCCAGAGCTGCAGCCACAAGAGGGGGAAACTTGCTCTCACACGCAAAAAACTAAACACACACCAAGGTGCCCCCGACAGACTCCAACGTTTCTGACCCTAAAAGGCCGTAAGGCCGTAACACCGAGCAAGTCAGATATTTTGTAGGATCTTACGAAATGTCTATCTTTCTAAGGTCTAAGTGCCAGTGACGAACTGTATTCTAGCCCGTCCTCACACGGGGTGATTTCAAGCCCTGTAATTTTAGCCCCAATGGTACCAGCAAAACTACTACATTTTGGGAATGTTCATTCGGCTGAAGATTATTTAGGTACTAGAGAAAAACGGCCTTTTTAACTCTGTAGGAGTGCAGGGCATAATTCCGGCAGGACTAATACGAGTTGGTACTTTTTAACCAAACTCTTTTAAAAACGCTAACCAGACTTTATGTCTGAGTGCTAAGTATGCGCACACGTTTTATTTCAGATGCCTTATTTCATTAATTGTAATGAGTCCACCGCTGCCGCACTGCATAAGGCAAATCCAAAGTGGTCCGCAACAAAACTACAAGGACCTATTCGAATACAAAAAAATATACCAACAAGAATGGACACACAATATGACAATAAGCACTACATATGCGTCTGCGTTATCCGGTGTTGCGTAATAGTTCGCTAAACTGCGCTAAAGGCGAATAAGGTGGGTGGCAGTGCGGTAGGACGACGTCGCTCTGAGAAAGTCATTCGACCCGTTTTGCTGAGGAACCTCTTCCGTAAAGTTCCGTGTTCTTATGGCCACAGCATATGAGGTAGGTATTTTAATAGCTGCGAGTGTCGACTCGCAGCTATCACTGGCTTATCAGTAGCTTGTAATGTTGTCGCCCGAACGTTTATTTTGAAGAGCGATCACGATTTATTGCGAAACAGTGCTACTGAACCGATATCGAATAGGTTTCGTCGCTGTTTGACCAAGCACCGTGAGCTAGTAAAGCGTACTACCTCACTGTGCTTGTTCAACGTAGGTACGATTTTGATACACTATTTAATTGATTCACAAGTTCCAAAATATTTTGATCGTGGACTCTCGATCTGACGCTATGAGTACCTAGGTACGTATGCATCATGGTTGAGCCGCGATCGCCCGACCTGCATTACACAAGTATTCCAGGCTTCATTTCCTGTACCTATACCAAACACTTCCTGTTGTAGTACTTTGAAAACTTGTGACACTCGCGAATGGGGAACCCGCTCCGAACAAGATATAAAAGGCTAACGAACCTATAAAAAAGCTACAAAATCGCCTGACTAATTTTAATTAAGTAATTAGTTTTAATTTTGTAGCTTCTAATAGTTCTAATACAAGCATTGGGCGTGTAAGAAGTAGTAACTTAGATACCTACGAGTTTATTACCGAGGTATATTGTTTTGAATTTTATCATAATGTAATTGCGGATATGCAATGAAGTAAGAAGAGATAACGGTAATTCATTGTGTATGCGGTTACAAGACATAAGTACATATATGTATTTCACATTATATAAATTATGACGTTTGAAAGTTTGCATTCATTTGCACCTAAGTACTTCAGGCTGGAGAAACTACTGCTGTATATTTTGCACAATCTGACAATTTTGTCGGTTACACTTACACCAGGTGTCGTGGACAGCTAGTAAGTAGGTAGGTATCTACTTACTAATAAAGTAGCTATTATTCGAATAGGTACCTAACTCGTCACCACAAAAAGGCAAATTTATTGTTAGTAACAAAAGAACTTAAAACGTGAAAACACACATGAACATGAAATCAGTTCAATCAGTATAATGATAAGTCGAATTTCTTACGAAAATATTAGCGTGCAATAAAACAGGTTTACTTAACATTGTGTCAATCCATTCTTACCTACTGCATTACTTTCTGGGGTGGGGCTGAAAATCAATTTTGCTACCTCTAGAACGTGCTCAAAGAGCAATTCTAAAGGTAGCGACTTTTCGCCATTTTAGATTTCCCACACACTAGCTTTACACGGAATGTAAGGTAAACACTAACAGTTCGTCTATTATATAATCCGGATATCATTCTACACCAACACACAGAATTACCTTGACTTGGTTCCTCTACATAGACGAAGGAAAGATCTGGTATGCATCAACGTCCAAATTAGGCATGCTTTTGCTAGAAGAATTTACGTGTTTTTAGGTCTCTTTATGCTCAACAATTCGCTTAATATATATAGGGTAAATAATAAAAAATGTAGATTATTATTATTTGATTATCTTGCGAAACTAAATTACACAGACACAGAAATCCTCATTGAACTTTTAAAATGATATTAGTATTACTGATAATATGACGAATGATATTATTATTATAAGTTAAAAATTTGTATTTCTAATATTAGTTACTAGCTACTGTTGCCCGCAGTGTCTCTCACGTCCCAAAAAGATGAGCATACTGTATAAGTCCGATTCTAGGCGGCGTATGAAGATGAAACGCACCAGATTTTAAGTTAGATCTCTAGCAACACATCGAAAAGTGCATTCAATTCCATGCAGTGGTTTCTGCATGATGCGCGTACAAATATACGGACAGACAGACAGACAAACCGATAGACATATAGACAAAAATTCAACAGTACAGCAATCGGCCTGTTACAATTTTATTATAGGTATAGATAATATAGTCTTAGGTGTGCTTTCTCTTGTAGTTGAAGAGGACTAAATGTATAAAATCAAATATCTAAGTTAATGTATACGGCCATTTATGCCGCAAAAAACGTGTTTCGACACCCTCCAGGGAATCAAAATGTAGGTAGGTATTTTTCGTTGACCTAGAACTATGAAATTTGGCAAGTAATACCGTCTTATACTACATGTAAGTATAGGGGAAAATCTGAAAACTATACATTTATAATTAATTATATATGTAAGTACCTACAAATTTCTCGGGAGCCAAGTCCGACTCGCACTTGTCCGGTTTTTTATGAGAGGCTTTGGTTTTATTATATAATCATAAGTATCATAACCTAGCCGTTAGACATACTTACACGTAATTAAATTGATTTATTACATATCTTTATGCATTTTAAAATGAGCTGTGTATGCCTTGCGTGTTTTCGATAATAAGGTCGACATGGCCTCAAATGCTAAATTAAAATTTTGTGATTTTAAGCTAACATACTTTCACACTTCGTTTATCTACCAAAAGTATGAAAATCCTAAAACCCTGAAACAGGTCATAATTTATTTATACCCAAAATAACAAAGACTTTCATTTAACTCCGGCTCAAGCAAAAACGCCCCCCCCTCAGTGGAAGAAAAATATATCTATATGCATAAATTGTTTTATGCATATGCTGCTTTATGCTTTAGAATGATTTAAAAAGAATTTAAATCTTTTGATTGAAAACTAATAATTTTTTTGTAGCGATAATCTAAGAAGTTTCCATAGTTTTTCCGATAGTTTAAATGTCAGTAAAGTTTAATTAAGTAGCTCACCCTGAACACGAAGTTATGAGATAAATTAAAATGCCACGGAATTCACGCCAAGTGATATTGTAACTAACTAGATTATTCTGACAGCTTTCGTCGCTTTAGTTTAGGAACTCTTAGGAATGGTCCTAAGAGGCGCAGTGTGATGTTAAATAACCTTAGCCATAACCGTCCTCGATAAATGGACTATCCAATACAAAAAGAAATTTTCAATTCGAACCAGTAGTTCCTGAGATTAGCGCGTTCAACCAAACCAACAAACTCTTCAGCTTTATATGTAATTAGCGACCCGCCTGCGGTTTCATCCGCGCTGCTCCGACCTTAAGAGGCGTAGCGTATTCGCTTTTAGAGCCCATGTAAAGAACCCAACAAAAATCCAAACTCCGAGCTACTAAGGATTTCGTAGAAAAACACTGTTCGAACTGGGAATCGAAACCAATGACCTCTAGCGTAACAGTTGCACTTATGATCTCTAGGCTAAAGTTGCAGAGAATAGAGCAGTATTTTAATAAAAAAAAACCGGACAAGTTCGAGTCGGATTCGCCCACCGAGGGTTCCCAACCAATTCATTACGAATGTAAAGTTTTAAGATTTTTCCCTATACTTGTCGTATAATACGGTAGGTATTACTTGCCAAATTTCATAAATTTTACGTTAACTTAGAAGTTTTATTTTTTCACAGCTTCAAGGGACTGTAGACTTGAGTATATGGTTTTAATTTAAATTCGATACCTCCACGCTTTCCGGAGATAATTGGGTCTTGACAGACAGACGGACGGACAACAAAGTGATCCTATAAGGGTTCCGTTTTTTGCTTTTGAGGTACAGAACTCTAAAAATGCACATAATACGGAGATCGTTTATCTTTACTAGTTCCATACAAATAGTTTCCCACGAATAAGAATGCTGTGTTATGCGGCTAAGTTTTACACACTAATTTTGTTTATTGTTTCAGCTTCAAAATATAATTGTATCTATAAGTTGAGAAGAGAAGTGACTCGTTTCTTAGTAGGTAATAGATATGCTGGTCAAACAATCTGCAAGGATAAGCTGCGCTTACCACGGTCAGTCTGTGGATGGTTGACCATCGAGATAGAAACCTAAAAAAGCCAGACTCTCCTTCGAATATCGATTGCCCAGAAATTAGGTTACGGAGGTCTGATGGCAGTGGTATTCAGCCGCATCTGGTAGGGAAGACTGTAAACCGACCCCCAACATATTTGGGAAGTCCCTCTCATTCTTATAGGGACAATTTAATCTATATAATATTTAGAAAAATTAATTGCTGATCGTTAGTCTCGCTAAAACTCGAGAACGGCTGGACCGATTTGGCTAATTTTGGTCTTGAATTATTTGTGGAAGTCCAGAGAAGGTTTAAAAGGTGAATAAATATGAAAATTCTCGGAATTAAATAAAAACAACAATGAGGCAGTACGAAGTCTGCCGGGTCAGCTAGTATACAATAAAATGATAGTACCTATTGTATGCTGTGAGCTGGACTGTGACAGAACAGCTTGTAGCAGTCCGCTGCCATTGAGAACAATACTCAGCTTCTCAGTACTCTGCCAGCCTGTGTAAGTCGCTAATTTCTGGAAGCATATTGACAGTATAGGGATAGGGTGTACCTATAATATAAGACCCCATTGCGAGGTACACCTCGCAAATTTTAATCAAATGTGATACATCACATTTATTAAAATTGAGTTTTTTTAAAACCTTACTAACAATGTGGGTCGCACATTACTTGTATTCTTGTTAACCCCTCGTACTAAGCTAAATGTTACGAGTGGATTTACGTCGGTAGTGTAATGGGTTGGTTTCGAACCGGCAACCATATGATCGCAAGTCCGACAACCTTTTTTTCGGGTGAGGAAATGCGCCTTATGCATGCCGCCCCGCTTGGGGGACGCGGGACGGTTATGTCGAGTTCTCCGGCCAGGTGGTCAGCATACCGACTAAACCACTACCACCTTCCGCAGGTACTATGAAAATATTTTAGTATGACAACTAACACTTCAACAAATAGCCAAAATAAAGCTCAATACAACTCTTAGGTTGCAATACACATAAGCGGGCCCGGCATACATCAGCACAGCCAGGCTGTAAAATCGAATATATTATATAATAGATTTTCATTTTCCCAGTTCGCATGTGGCATTTTCCCATTTGCGATATTTTCGCTAGGCGGGGCAATGCTGGGCGGTAAAACCGAATATATGCAGATGAATATTCGGGAATCACAATCATCACACATGTAGTAGGTAATTGTTTCGGGTCGGCATTGTTATTCGACAAGTACTGCCAAACCGACAATGTCGTCCTGGTTATACAAGTATCTGTAACGACCTTTAATTGTTTCACAATTTTTACAAAAATTAAGGTAGCTATGGAAAGTTACGAAAGCTTTACCTACAATAGGTAAAACTTTTCAATTCATCAAAACGATGAATTGAAAAGGTTTTGCTATGGTTTCATTAGCAAATAAAATGTGTTTTATAACCTTGTTGGTGTGTTGTTGTGCCTCATGCAATCGATTAGGTACAACTGTGATGACGTAGATTTCTTTGTTTTCTTTGCCTAAAGTATGTTTTTTAGAAACAATGGGATATCCTAACCCTAGTTACCCAATCGTAATATACAAATTGTCATAATTACATTAAATTTTGCAACCTATTACTTTCAATATTTAATTGCATAAAATCATAGTCTGCTGTAAAAATATTGGGTTTTGCATATTTCCGAGAGATTTGCGGCGTTTCGTTAGAGTTTGTATCGGGTAGAAACTTAAAAGTCCGGCGGACCGAATTTCTCTTACAAACGTGGGTAATACCGAAATAAATCGTAATTCAAACACAATTTAATCAAATTCTGTTATAATTCGGATTCCGATACTGTTAATCTAGGTTCCTACTCTACCATTTCGTCCAAAATAGTTCAATGGAAATAAATGTAAGCGAATGCAATTTTTGATAACGTAGCCAAGTTTGGAACGATTTTCCGGTCTTTTATTTTCAGTGAAGTAGTAGTAGATGAAATAGGACCGTAGAAACCTAGATTAATAGTAAATAAATCTGAATAATAACATTATTGGAATATTGTCTGCAATTCTCGCTCCGCCAGACCCTTAAGTCATTATGCGAGCCATTGACATGAATCAATCAGAATCTGAACTATTATATTAGTTCTTTCTAAAGCCACATTTAAGGGCAAAAACGGGCAAAAACGGCATACGAAAAGAAAAAAGAACATACACGAATTTTTTACACACGACGCAACGGAGAATATGTGTACGTTTTACGGTGAGGGCCTGTTTGTTAGTTTGTGTGTGCCAACGATTGCTGTATTTATCTCCAGAACAGTTTGACCTAGATACGGTTTTCTGTTAAGGGTTTCTGATTTATCCCTTGAAAAATCGCTGTCCAATGTGGAATTACGGAGGTTGTGAAGTTACATGTGAAAGATGAGTCTTGCTATAGATCTATACGTTGTCGTTAAAGTTGTGTTTTTCAACTTTTGGATTATGCTCCCCATAAAAAACATACCTATAAACCTATGCATATATCTAAAACGAACAAATATAGATGCGGTCCACCTGATGGTAAACGCAAATTGTAGCTTTATCAACGCGAGCAACACCGGGGGCATTACGTACTCATGTTCATCAGTATCTACCTGTCGCATTTGCCTAGCAACTTCACAGGTTAGCAGCACTTCTAACCGGATTGGCACCCACCCAGACGAACTCAGCAGAGTGTTCTACCACCCAATGAACATTAGCTTATTAAATTATTCTTCAGTGCCGAGTATTCTGAAATCCTTAACCTGACCCTCATACACCGATGTAGATACCATTATCAAAAGTCAAAGTATTAACATACGTAATTATGAAGAAATTTATTGATGAGGTTCGGTGGTACCTTTAAACTGAATTTAATTGTTTGTCAACTTTGGTATCATCTGGTTTCGATGATTATGGTAAACAGAGACGCGACGCCGCCGCCGTTAATGATTTTGCAAGAACTGCTCCGTACTTAGAACGGCTACGAGTTAAAACAATACGCATAATTTTATTATACAATACTAAACAAAGTGTTTAAAACACAGAACGGGAACGCCTCTAATTTATTAGTAAAACAATATCCGTATTTATATTTTCTAGAATTGAGTAGGTAGTCCTTTATAATCCTTATATATCAAACATTGAAATTCAAGGTACATATTCTTCGGAAAATATATTTGCAATGTTTCCTAAACAAAACGTGAAACTCTTTTTTGTAGGTACCCAGTTACCCATTAATTTTGCATTAGATAAGGAGTAAGCACAAAAGTATTATTTCGTATTTTCAACGAAAACAATGATTGTTACATAGGATTCAAAACGTCGGGAATTAAATAATAAATCAATACAGCGCGATAAAATCCATACAAAGTAGTTTTACATAGTTATTTTAGTGAAGGAAAAATTCAATTTCGGGCAGGATTCGAACCTGCGTCTTTTGGTTGGATACACCAGACGCTTACTTAATAATAACTTTATAAACTTATAATGGAAAATGCAAAAAAAAACCACAAAAAGTAGTTTTATTTCAATGTATAATATTCGCGTAAGTCGGTGTTGAGAGACATAATTATTAACATAACATACCATTACGGCTGTATTCCACGAAGGGTTAGGCAGAGGTGTACTAATGTTAACCCACAGTTCTCCGATATATTTAGGTCCTATGTAACAGGGGGCGAGTCTATTGCCATTAACCGGGCACAATTTTCAAACTAATCTGCTACTGAGAATTTCATAGTAAAACCCATTGCTCGACCCAGGAATCAAAACCCGGACCGTAGCAGTCGCGCTTATCATTAGCTATCATATCGCAGTTATCATTCTCATGAATATTCCTATAATCCAATATCATCCTCCTAGCCTTTCCCAACTATGTATGTTAGGGTCGTTTTCCAGTCTAACCAGATACGACTCAATATCGGTACTTTACACGAAGCGACTGCCACCAGACCTCCGCAACCCAATTTCTAGGCAATACCTGGCAATTTCTGGGCTTTTAATGATTGTCATAGGTGTTTGTATGAGAACCGGGTACGTTGTGACGGCTTTACGTGCTTTCTAAGGCACGGAGGCGACTATTTATGGTCACCATCCATCGTGAGGAACACAGCTAAACTTTGCAGGTCGGTTCATTAACATAATTATTACTTAGATAAGATGAGAGATGTATAATCTAATATATTAAAGGTTTTTATTTAGATACTTAGGTAAGTACCTATTAAATAATGGTGTCTTAGGTTTGTATGGGCTGGAGTACATCCCACGCATCCCGGGTCCTGAGGCGGGTGACGGCGGCCGCCGAAGAAGCCGTGTGGGGTGGCAGCGAAAGTGAACGCGCGCCGCTCCCCACCGCCGCCTGATGGGGTGGACCCGTCCATATATAAATTCACACTCAAGGTGAACTAATAGAGTAATAACAGTTCCGGCGTCTTAGCTAGTGGAACAACCGTTCCCCGCCTCATCATGCGAGGGATCTGGAGCCAAGTGGTCAGTGTTCATTAATTCAAACATCTGCGGAAAATTTAATTAGTTACATAGTATAATTTCACCTGGTTTACAATTTAATTTTGTTTTTTAATTAAAAAAAAGTGTTAATTTTCCCGGTAACGTGCTAGTGTCGAAGGTTTATAAAAGTTCTGACTTTAATATCATACTAAATAACTTGTACATATTTTTATTTCGTTGGCGAATAATTATCAGATTATTTTTTGCGTGAACAGTTAACAAATGCATACCTACTTAATTAGTGTCTCTTAATATTGAAATATTTTCATACATAATTATTATTCGTGCTTTGAATAGATATAGGTAGTAGTAAAGCCAATACGGTAATCAGTTTTGTACTGCAAGTTTACTTCCGAACAAGTAGTAAAGATAAATATTGACCACCATGATCAGTTAAATTTACATTTCTCTTTTTAGAGCGTGTGTAACTAATTATACACCTAAGTGCTAATTGACAAATATTACATGTAGGTAAATTTGTGTAGTCGTACCTACTTAAATACGAAAATATCAAATTGTAAATGTTATTAATAGCGGAAATACATCAGTAGATATCAATTAATTGCAGTGTAATTCTGTCATTTTGTCTTTGGGAAACTTAGTTAACGCCAAGTGTATATCAAAGCATGTATCTCTCTAATAATAACACGTAACAATAGCGTTGATTTTTTATTGATGCTCCGATAGTTTTCAGTTCTGAATGCATCTTCTCGCTATTGTTGTTTTAGTACTTGCGTTAATAAATGAACAGCGAATCTCTCTAGAACATTGCAACAATGACGATGAATTCAACCGAATTGCATAATATAATATGGTCTTCCGTTTTGTAGGCATAGTCAGGTCACGATCTGCAATCTCTTTTTGGTAAACATTATAAAAACCAGACTCGTAGCCGTTCGTAAGCGGAGCTTAAAATAATCGTACTAGGTATTGAGAATGAAAACGGTTGCGCAATTTTCCACTCAAATACGGAAATAAGTATAATGAAAATGCAAAAGCTTTCCGGGTTTGCACTTTATTCATGAAAGCACTAGGAACTTTAAAATTAGGTGCAAATATTTTGTGATTATATCTCGATATAAAGCTCCAATACGTTTAAAGGATGTTAAATTTTCCCGGAATTCAATTTTCTAGTTAAAATTAAATTCAGGTTAATACATTTGCCTATGTGCTAATGAATTTATTAATTTTTAGTGCTTCATTTTGAATTGTTGTTTTCCCACAGTGGTTCACAAAAAACCTTTTTATGTTGTTGATTGTAAACGATACGATCGTTTATTATAACAAGCGGGTCATCGCGACCGCCGCCATCGCCGTGATAGCCGTTGCCGCTTGTGTAACTGTTGCATAATGTCATCCAAATGTTGAACGTATTGTATTATTAAATTAGCCGCATGTGTGAACTATGCTAATGCACCAGATGTACATAAACTTTCTCAAGATATTTTCACTGTCCTTTAAGTGATTTTGCACTCGCAAAATTATTTAGATACAGTCACATGGGTGTAGGTAGCTAGATGTCCTGAAGTAAAAAAATATATTTTAGTTAAATCGTTTAAAACTTCATATTTCGTTTAAAGTGACCTCGTAGATAGCCCATTCGTGGCATACTTTAGTGTTCTTAAAACAACGATTTCTTACATAAGCATTCAACTTGATGGATCCGGGTTGCAATTACTTGTAATTTCATAAACGGGTTTTCCATACAAGTGCCCTAAATTGTAGGTAATAATTTAATATTGTTTTTCATACGTTTAAGATGGCGTTGTGCTGAGTCTCTATCCATTCGAGAAAGCTTTTCTGATGCTCACGGCTAAGCGGCTAGTTAAACATTCGCTTCCTAGATCCTTTCAACTATGAATTAGACGGAGCGTGTTCTGTTGGCCCCCACCTCATTTAGACATGTCGGCTTATGCTCACTTTCCTTTTGTGAATCACATAAATGTACTTACGTAATAATTTGTGGTCCGCATTAATTTTATATGTGCAGTTTGACTCAAAACAATGTTTGTTATTAGGGTTAGGTAGTTGCTTTTACGTGCAATGATGAACATAATCTAAGTAGGTACGTCGCATATTATTATATACCTACCTATCATAGGTACCTACCTACTTGAAAGTTACTCTACTTTTAGTTGGGATTGTTATTTTGACAGCTATGCGACATCAAAAAATAAATTCCTATTACGCTTGATAAATATTTACTTTGCGCTGCGCGTGTCTAAGTCAAGCTTTGCGCTAATTTGAACTAAGCTAACTTAATAAAGATTTTCTTTGTTTCAGATTACCCTAGTGGTAATTTTACATATCGCTCTAGTTTCGGGAAAGGCACTATTACCACAAAACCAACAAGCACAGCAACTAGTGGAACAGGCCTCGCCAGGTGAGCGCACCGCTCAGAAGCGAGTCGGCTACGACTACCCCGCGCCTCCGCTCGATCTCGTTAATCCTTTTCAAGATCATGATGACTTGCACGCTCACGACGACCATCATGAAGTGATCGAACACCACGATGAACACGATCATCACGAGTTTGACGGCCATGATCATCACGATATCCATGAAGAGCATCACATAGAGGAGCACCATGAGGAACACCACGACCATCATGATCATCACGACCCTGGTTACTGGAAGAAGAAACTTATTTGGAAACCTGGATGGAAGAAAATTTGGAAGCCAGCCAAGAAACAAATATGGAAACCTTCCTGGAAAAAGATTTGGAAACCTGTATGGATACCCACTAAAAAGCCTGTTTGGAAAGAGATTAAAGTTCCTGACTGGAAAAAAATCTACAAACCAGAATGGAAACCAATAAAAGTTCCTGCTTGGAAAGAAGTAAAGGTTCCTGATTGGAAAAAAATTACGGTTCCCGTATATAAGGATATTGTCGTACCTGGCTGGAAGGAGATACAAGTTCCTGCGTGGAAAAAAGTCTGGATTCCTGAATGGGTTAAGATAGGAGTACCCGGTGAAAAATATTTAGGAAAAGATCATGATGGATGGGAATACACTTCGCACGACTTATGGAAGAAGAAGTTAGTGTGGAAACCCATTTGGAAAAAGTACTGGAAGCCTGCGAAGAAACAAATATGGATCCCAGACAAGAAACTAGTTTGGAAAGATGAGTGGAAGCAAATCTGGAAAACGGAAAAGAAGCAAATATGGGTTGATGACAAAAAATTAGTCTGGAAAGAAGCTTGGCAACAAATCTGGAAGCCATCTAAAAAATTAATTTGGGTGCCCGACAAGAAATTGGAATGGAAGGAGGCATGGAAACAGATTTGGGTACCAGCGTGGAAACAAATCTGGGTACCAGGTGTGAAGAAAATTTGGAGACCCGTGTGGATATCTGAGTGGTTCCCCTCCCCAGACCACCACGAGCATGAGCACCACCATGAGTCTCACGGATGGGAGGACAGGAGTGACAGTATCGACAATAATACAGCAGGGAGCCAAAAGTCATTATTGGTACAGGAAGCACCGCAAAAAGCGTCTAAGCAGTCACAGCAGTCATGGCTATTCCCCAAATAAATACATATTCAAATTAGTGTTTACGTAGGTGTGAATCGTAGATAAAATCCGGTAATCGGACTAAATAAGCGCTTGTGAAGAAAGTGATGTAATGCCATATATGAAGTCAAGACTGTGAAGTACTGCCGCAAGCGTCAGGACCAAAGGAACAATTACATCATGACAGTTCAGTTAGGTAATGACAAGTTGATACGTTTTAGATTGCCATGCGAAAATTTGTGAATCAGCGACGCGATTGTTTCTTTGACCAATACAAATTGTCATTAAAGTCCACAGTAGAGGTGAAACGTTTCGATGACGTTATATTTTATAGTGAAGCTTTAAATGGTCGTTTAGTTACCTGAAATGAGTCTGAATACATTATATTTGCCGTCATAGGATATAGAGATATTATGAGCTTGATGTCTGTACCCAATGATGCTATGTGTTTTGTTGTTGAATAGCAAATTAAGTTTAGGTTCATTGTTTTAAGTCTTTAGCTTATAGTTTGCGGAACCAATGAAATAAATGTTACGTAATATTAAAAGGCAGAATGGTTTTACTTAAAATATATTGTTTTAGACCTTAACAAATTATTATCCTTGTAGAAGACCTATTATAGTATAGATTAAATTTGTTTCTACCTCTAACAGTTTTAAATATGTAATCATACATTAGACATCATCAGAGGCATCAAATAGATAACTATTTTTTTGTTTATTGTCTATATAAAGCTCTAAACCCACAAATTTATATGATTTCAGTAGATAGGTAATCGTAATTCACTATAGTAGATTAAAACAGGTATAGGTATCAGGTCGTACCAGGGTAGGTACGTGTTTATAACTATGTAGCTATTAAGTAACGTAATAAAAAAAAACACGTGAATTACAAAAATTGTCCCACATCACCAAGTTTCTTGGAAAATTTTCCTTGAAACTGACGCATCTTAAACGACAAATCGTTTTTCGAGACTGTTGTACGTATTGATTGAGATATATCAATATCTCTTTTTAGGGATCTGTACCTCAAGAGGAAACATCAGAATCCTTGTAGGATCACTCTGTTGTCCGTCCGTCCGTCCCTCCGTCCGTCTTGTACGTTAAGACCCTTTAACTCGGGAACCAGTGGAGGTATCGAGTTGAAATTAAAACCATATACTCAGGTCTAGAGTCCTTTGAAGCTGTGAAAATATCTAACGTCTTAGTTCACGTAAAAAAAGATACGGCCGTTTATACCGCAAAAACGTATATTTCGACACTCTCAAAGGAAATAAAAATTTATAGAGTATTTTCTGTTGCCTAGAACTTTGAAATTCGGCAATTAATATAGTCTTAGACTTGTAGTATGGGAAAAAATCTGAAAACAATACATTTGTAATTAATTATATAATAAGTACCTACAAATTTGTACGGAACCCTCGGTGAGCGAATCCGACTCGCATTTGTCCGGTTTTTCTATTTATACATCGTAATGAGACGTCATTATATTCCCTACATCCTGTGTAAGTATCACGTTAATAACTAACAAGTAAAAATAGGTAGGTACTTGATAGCTATTTAAGTTACACGAGTACTCAGGATCAGGATAGAGGAAATAATGATGTTTATTAGCTATTATTTATAGTAAGTATGACCTTTGAGTGGACAGATACTGAACATACCTTTATCATAAATATAATTTTATTAAGTTCGCTAAGCTTACTTATTGAATTTAATTATAACGCATGTAAGTACCTAGGTAAAATAAAGTGTACCGCTTCCTGCTTAGTTTTTGAGGAGAATACTTTTTGCATCTGAAAAGCCGTGATAAAGATTTTACTATATCAAATATTCTCAAGCATACCTATTGTCTTGATTTTGCACCTTCATTATTTTACCTTCACACACTATTCATTCATAAAATTATTAGATACATCTTATCTCGGATAAAAAGGCCAAATGGTAATGGCTAAAAGATTATTCAACAAAATGCACTTATGTCATTAAGTAAACAAAGGTACTATTGTATATTGTAATAAGTTTTTAGCATACACAATTTCAGACGAGACTTCTCGCGTAACCAGGCTCCATAAAACTACGTTTACTTAGGTACTGTTGTACGTCTCTTGCGAAAATGGAATCGCGGTTAATCCCCCTAGGCTCTATACCCGCCATGCTCGATTTGTAAATTAATTAAAATTTATATAATTATTATATATATTTGTATTATATTTCGTTATATTATATTATATTTCCTACTATAAATCACATTCGCCTACAGTGACGAGGAAAACTGTTAGTGTATTTTCTTTTTAACCATTTAAAAAGTAAATTAAGGAAACCTAGTACCTATGTTATCCTTTATCATTATTAAATAGGTAGGTATAGTATATATTAAAACAGGTCAAGCTTTGCGTTGGTTATAAGAAGCATTGTGTCGAACTGGTTTTTTTCATGGTAACCATAACAATGAGCTCTACCGTGAATTATTAACTGGTCTTTTACGCTCTTTTATATTTTATGAGTTTTCTGCCCGTGACTTCATTTCTATGTTAATTCAGGATTTGAACTATCTGTGTAACAATCTGTCATTTTGACTTTTTTGATTAACAGAACAAGACAAAACAAATTTTAAGTTACAGACGCGCATACAGTAACCTATATATGAATAGCGCTATATTTTTTTTTAAACTTGAATGCAACCACTATTCTTTTTTGTGTGAAACTTTTTAGTAGGTATTTTTCAAATCGAGCATAGACGGACTAAAGCATAGTGGGATTAACCGTGGAATCGAACGCACGCAGTGGATTATGTATTTATGATCTTGTACATTTCAACCCATCAGAATGATGAAGGCCGTGTCAATTAGGTACGAGTAGTAGGAGCTTCTGCCATTCTTTGAACACCTCGTGTTTCTTTCTGGCCTGTAGTGCAGCAAGTTGCACTAAGTTATGTACCTGAAATCAGGATGTATGGAGCATCTCCATTCCAAGTTATTTATATTACCTATTTAAGTATGAAATAACATACCATTACGCCTGTATTCCCCGAACGCTAATGTACACCAGTCATAATTCACTGTTGGAAGTTGCTCCCTTATTGTGCGCCATTTCACCCTGTTCGTGATGATTAGGTGAAATCTCATAGGAGACGAGTCTATTGGTATTAACTCGACATAAATTACAAAGATCGAGCTGCTATTGAAAATTTCATAGGCATTGGCAACCTTTTTATTGGATGCCATATTTCGTCATGTTGGTACTTATATCAATCAATTTAAATAGAAGACACGTAACGATCATAAAAATCTCTACCAATACCTGTCATTACACATCTACGTACATATCTAGTTATTCAGAGAAAGTAACATTTACATCAATTTTAACAGTGTTAAGCCTTAGGGCCTAACATGTTTCGTGCATAAAACTTGTTCCATGATTAAGGTAGGTACAAATGCATTACATAATAAACTTAAAGTTAATTTTTAATATAGGTACTACTAATTGCTTAGCGGATAGGTACCTATCTGAGTACCTACGCAATGATTTAGCACCACAATTCATATCCCTACCCTACTTCCTGACGCTGAACAGTTTTAATAACATTTGGTAGGGAGACCAACGGCATCTTGAAGAAGAACGTGGGCTACAGCTAGTAATATAATAGGATAGCCGGTAGCTACTTAGACTACCGGCTTTCTTTCAATCGTCAAAAATCAACACATCTGAAATTGATTCGTAAGTAGGTCGGCTAAGGCATGGTAAATAACAGGAAAATTATTGGCATTAAAAAAAATCAGTAGGTACCTACCTACGTTTATAAAATACTATGTACTCGTTAGTAGCTACTACCTACTATTTATTATTTTATTTTACTAGTCATAATATCTATATAAACGTCATTATCGTGTAGTACAAATTACCGAAAAACAAAAGAAGGCTAAAACAAGTTATTAGACGTAATAGTAGAAGGGCATCGTTCACACGCCAAGATCGTAGACAGACTTTATCAGATAAAAAACAAATAGCTTCATTTAGTTCCTCTCACGCTTACTTGAGAGGAACAACACCGCGTTGTACCTATACAACACGGTTAAATTACGCGAAACCTTACTTTATACCAATTATTTAAACAATTTAAAATGTATTCTGAATCTGAAATAATAAGTAACTACTTAAAATACTAATATGCAACTTTAGTCACGCATTGGCAATCAGTATAGTTACATACTTACAGTAGGGTTGTTCGTAACGGAATTTACCAATCCATGTCATTCTTGCCGTGGGTAGGAGAATGACAAATTCCTATAGTCTGCAACTGTTGTATCAATTACTGTGCAATTTCGCTCGGTTGCTCCTTACGGTCGTAGCGTGATATTAAATACACGAATCGGGTTATCAAATGGAAATAAAAGATATTTTAAATCCGACTAGTACATCCAAGAACCAAGCTTTATTAAGCACCGTTTCAATGAGCAGAATTAGCCTAGTCACATGACTGTCGTACTTATGTTTCAAGTTGGAATCTGACTTTTCGTAATCATGTGCGGATTTTATCGTAAGGAAATCTGCATGCCTGAGAGATTTTATTGACGATGTGTGATGTCTGCCAAGAGGTTGATAGAGGTCTGAAGAAACCCGTACCCAGTAGTGGGACTCAAAAAACTCAAATTCTTCCATGGAAAACTAACTGCTAGACTCTGAAAGTCTGAACATGCCAAATTTTTGTTCTGATTTATGGTAACCGAACCGTCTCGTCATTATTAGGTGGGTACCTAAATCTGTTTTAGTCCTATCTAATTATCTGATTTATTTCAATTCTCTTTCTTGTTTACACAAGGATTTTCTCCTATATCGTAGGTGCATGTAGACAAATTATATTATGATTCTATGAGTAATAGTAGGTAGTAGTAGATAGTAGGTAGAATTGGCTAAAATATAGTGCGATACTTTAAATTTTAAATTATAGTACGGTTGGCAACAGTGGCGGACTAACGGTAGTCGCAGAAGGGCCAGTCCACCCCGGGCCCTTGGTCCTGGGGGGACTCCCCCAGAACTCGAGATCCTCCGTGGTCAAATATCAAGTAGTGCTCACAGTTAATATTTCACTTGACTTTTATCTACCTATAGATGTAAATGTGTAAACAAATCAGTATTTAGTAAACAATAGGGTTTACCGAATATTTTAAGTGGTACATGCAGATACTTTTCTTTCTTTACTCTTCTACAATATATAAATACATTTTATTATGGGATCAACTCAGAAACCGCCAAAAAAACTACTGTTTCTTACATTTTGGCCCGAGTTGAATAACTTCTTCTGTGGAACAGGCTCAGGCGCTTTCGGCCACTCTGGATAAATGCCCAAGGCATATCCACGAGACGAGGCCCTCTTGTTCCTATTCTTTTTACCTTTGTTTGGCTTTTGTTAATTCCTCTGATATATAAGATATAATAATGATCTTATAATATAATATATCAGAGGAATTAAAATGTTTAGGTTTAAAGTTAATTGAATGTGCTATAAAAATAATGCTCACCAAATATTGTGCAAAATATTTGTTTAGTGATGTACCCCAAGGTATCTTGCCATAATATGGCAAATTTTATCTTTCTTTCTCATCATATTCTTTCATACTTATCGTGATGCTAAAATTTTTACAAAATTTTTATTTTTTACATTAATTTCTTAAACAATACCCCAGCAAATCGCTGGCACCATCTGTAGCACCACTAACATGTGCATCATTTAAATTGGTATAAGAACTGAGTAGTGGGTAAGTTGGTACGTTATGATTCTGAACTTTGAATAATAAATATGTGTAACGCACACTATTTATGTAACAAAGAAAGTGACCTCTGAGAGCGGCATCACGTAAAATTGCGCAATTACCATTTAGCAAGTATAACATGCCTCCTCATGTCGTAACAAATGCTGTTTATCTTGCCTATGTATAGTAGGTACCTATTTAGCGCCTTTGACTAAGTACATACATTAGGTATCTACAGAAACATTGTTTGCGTTTATGACTTGCACCCGTGATCATACTAACAAAACATTAGCTAATTCAATCTATTTATATAAAACAAAGTCGGGTTCGTTATAACACTTATAACTCGAGAACGGTTGGACCTATTTTTATAATCTTTAATCTTTTTTCCGGACAGCACAATAAACTATCTATTAAAATATCCAAAAAATTCACGAAAAAGAACATTATGAAGAAAATTTATTTTCTCATACATTTTTTATCGGGCACGGATTGACAGATAGTTCAGTCAAGATATTTTCAATTAGGTAGGTATATCATTGGGCTATCCTCTTAGTTTTTTAGTTGAATTTATACCATATACTACTTCAAAAGAGAGCCCTGAAATTTGGCTCAGAAAAGCTTAAATAGTTTTGGAATAAGATAAGATGTTCATTTGCAAGTTTAAGTAAAACAGCCTTCAAAAACATGAAATTGAATACACTGACTTCCGAAATTGTCACTAAATAATTATTTTTTATGTTTTTCGAGACCGTTTTACTTTTTGCTATAAATTATTTCTATTTAAAATATCATCACAATGGCAACATAAAATCAACTAAAAAGGTATCTATTGTTTTTTTTAATGGTGATAGTTTTTATACCTAGGTACTACAGAGGATAGCCCAATATTAAATGTAGGTACGTAATATTGAATAGATAATATCCCAGATTTCCTTTTGGACACCCTGTATACTGCTTTAGAAACTTAAAAGTAATATTGTAAGAAGATAAACATGTCTCGTATCTGAGTTTTTTAAAGGAGTCATATGAACGAAGCAACTACAACCTAGTGAAAGCAAAGCCGTACTAACCTTATTCGAAATCCGGATTTTTAAGAACGGATATTCGTCAAATCCGTATTATCCGGATTTTACAGATTTTTTATGAAAATAAACAAAATAGGCAATTCTTTCAGAATTTTTTTTTTAATCTGTTTCAAAGATTTGTGTGAAATTGTATGGTTTTATTCCTTATTTCATAGCTGAAATTATTAACACAACTGATAGGAATGAAAAATAAAAATAAAGACAACTATGTCGTAGACTTTTTGTCAAATGAAAAACATGAACAAGAGTAACAAAAGAATGTCATCATCAATGACAATAAATAGTTAAATAGAGGGTCATCATCATATTAGCCAAAGAACGTTCACACTGCTGAACATTGACCTCCTGCATAGATTTCCACAAAGATCGGTTATTTGCCGCCTGCATAGAACTAACTAACAGTGACTTTTACCAAATCGTCTGTACGTCTCGTTGGAGATACGCTGCGTTTTCCGGTGTGTGATCTCCATTCAAAGAAGAAGAAGTTGAGAGAAATCTCATAAAAGCTCTCGAGGATCTAAGTTTCTACTATAAAGCAAATACGCTTATACCAGCGAACCCCGGTGATTAATGCATTTGTAAGCTGACTGAGATACTCCCGTCAGAACATGAGATTTTATGGGCAACCTAGAAGTCAACTGACTTCGAACTCAGGTCGGCCGAAGCAAATATATAACATATTCTGGTGGAGATTTTCTAGTGGCAGTAATTTATTTTGTAAGTGTGGTGCAGTGGAAGATATGGTCAGCGTGCCCCGAGACTTGTATACATCAAGCCCTACCGACAGAGAATATCGTGCGCATAGCAAATTAAGTACGTGAGTTTTTGTCTTGCCCATGTTCATTTTAAGACCCATCTGTTGGGAAACCGTTGAAAGTCACTGAAAATTTTGTTGAGCTATTGCAGCAATTCTACCATGACTACGATGTTGTCGGCAGATTATAGATGATTAGAACAATTTAAATTCATTGAAATCAACAAAACTCAAGATCAAAGACGGCTGGCTGAAGCTTGGAGCTTTTTGTGGGTTGCCTACGTTCAGCAGTAGATGGCAATAGGCATATATTATGACGATAATGATGAGCTAAAACTCAATAAATAAAAATTAAATAAAATTGACAACATAAAAAAATATTTTTCTATACTTCATTGTCGTTTAAAACATCGATATATCGATACTGTTTGAAAAAGGGTGCATTGTGTGGATTAAAAATAAAAAGTCATTAAAGTACAATGAGAGACCCCATCCTCCACAGATTTCAGTCATAATTATCGTATTCGAAAGATCTTTAGATATTTTTATATTATGGCGCCAACTATGTGGGGTTCGACCGATTTTGGGATTTATAAGTATTTTTTTATATCGTTTGGAAAAGACGTCCCCGTCATCCAACAGATTTCAAACATATCTTGATATTTTTATATTACGGCACCATTCTTCAAATATGTGGGGTTCGAACGATATTGGGATTTATATATTTTTTTTTATATCGTTTGGAAAATACATCGACGAATCGAATCGTACGAATACAATCGACCCATCAAATGGCAAACTAGATATAAAATAAGCTTTTTGTATCCAAAAAACATAATAACATCATATTGAAACTTAGGTCTAGTTACATGGAGACGACGATTTTTTTATGGGATAGGAGGGCAAACGAGCAGACGTATCGCCTGATGGTAAGTGATTACCGCCGCCCATGGACACCCGCAACACCATAGGAGTCACAAATGCGTTGCCGACTTTTTATAATGGGATTGGGCCTCCGGTAACCGTTGTTTAACGCCAGTTTTCTGTGAGGCCGTGGTATCACTCCGGTCGAGCCGGCCCATTCATGCCGAGACATGGCTCTCCCACGTAAAAATATGTCAATATTTCCTTTTTTAGTTATTGTGTAATGTGCCAACTATTTGATATTTTCCTATCCAGTCAGTTACCTAATACCGAGAGCCTCAATCTTAAACAGCCCCCCATCAAGCAGTGTATGAAACGCATCTCCAAGCATTATTTCAATCAAGCTCCCCTGCACCCTAACCCCCTAGTGGTCAGTAGCGTCAATTAAACACCCTTCCAGATCAGTAGAGTCCGCCGTCCTTACAGAAACTGTCTTAACCTGACGACCATAGCCAACACAGAGAGTAAGTACATACTTTCAAAACACACGCAAATGACCCCGCCTGATCAGCCGTCATCACCCGCGAGCCCCCGAGCCTTACGCGAGCCGATCCACGCCGAGTCAGTAGCTTTAAATTGCCCCTAACTAATCAAAATCCAGATCCAGCCGTCCCTACCTGTCCCCCCAGCAACGACCTGAGCCGGTTTGAGTCCCGTTATGGGGGACGCACTTAACTGCTACCGCTTAGCTTGTGAAGTAAGGAGCTTGACTTGCTCCTGGCTGGAGGAACTCGGTGCCCCGCTATCTAGTCCGGTTTCGCTGTCATAGTTCACTCGCACCCACGGCTTAGTTCCGTACCAAAACAAGAACCATGACCAGTGGCTACTAAGCTGCGCGAGTGAGTTATCACCATGTTGCGGGAAGCGAATTCAGGATCTTACAAGACCAATGAGACAGAAAACAACATACGCACATAATAATATATTATGTAACAAAAATAATAAATAGGTATTATTGCTACAAAATAAAATCGAACAAACACCAGTTATTTATTCTGTACTACCTATTTATACTTTTTAATCTATAGGTACCTATAATAAAATTGTAACAGGCCGATGTCTGTACATTTTAGATATTAAAGGAAAACGAAGATGGGGCTCTTTATTAGAGCAACAGAACCCGAAATAAAAAAAAATAGAATTTTTGTCTGTCTGTCTGTATGTTTGTCGGAAACGTGTCTTCTAAGGCGTTCGTTCAGGACCTACACAAGACTAATGTTTATACGCGCATCACCCAAAATCTACTGCATGGAATTGAATGCAGTTTTCACCTATGTATTGCTATAGGTCTAACTAAAATCTGGTGCATGTGCATGTGTTGCATCTGTGCATCTTGATACGCCGCCTAGAATCAATTTATAGTAAATATGTTAATCTTTTTGGGACATGTAAAACTGCGGGCAACAGCTAGTATAGAATAAATGTAGGTTTGTATAAAAAAATTAGAAAAATTGATATTTGCACGAAAATAAATACATTTATGCCGACTTTAAAAAAAAAACCATCGATTTCGCTCCCTCAACTGGGAAATGCGGTTGATGCGACTGCAAAATGTGGTCTCTTAATTCTTTTGGATAGTCTTTTTGTGGCTCATTAAAATCATATTAAAATGCTTTCCATGTCTGTTGGAGGGTGGGGACGGGGTCCATACAAAATCCCCCATGCTCCATTTGATACTCCACAAAAACATCGATATATCGATGATAAAAATATCGATGTTAATATATCAATATTATGCTAAATAGATATCTTGTTTGCGCATCCCTAAGTCCAGCCAGTGTCGCTCAAAGTAGAGATGTCAACCGATTACAAGTTTTCAGCACCGGGCAACCTATTAGTTTATAAAATATAACCGCTTTTTAGTAATAGGTTGTTTTTATAAAAATTATAAAAACAACCTATTACTTGTTGTTTTTATAAGAATTATATATTCAATGTTTATTAAAATTATTATACAAGTAAATCTACGGATTAAGGCTGGTCGTTCACCTGAGCCCGGCAAATTCAAATTACGAGCGGTTTTTCGTAGTTTGTAGGTCTATAATAAGTATTGCATTCATGGTAATGGTAATTGCGACAATAACTATACAAAATTCACAATTTTTATCTAAAACTATTGCTTAAAAATCATTATTGTAGCTAAAAGTAGTGTAAAATGTCAATTTTCACCAATTACACAGATTGCGCCAAGTTTTTGGCTTGATAAGGGTTTATATGTAATTTTTTTAGTTCTCAGTTGTGAATGTTGTATAGTTAATGTCGCAATTACAACTGCCATGAATCTAGAACTTGTTAAAGACCAACAAACTGCGAAAAATCACTTGAAATTTGAATTTCGCGGGCTCAGCTGAACGATCCGCCTTAAATCATAATTTTGGTTTACAAAGAGTAAAGAGTGGTTACAGAGTTGAGTCACTGCAGTGCTCTGTTACCTGCTTCTGCTTGACAACATTATGTAGGTATCCATATGTCGAAACACATGCTCGGAAGGCACAGAAGTTGCTAGCACTGCTCTTAGCAAAATTTTCCGTTAACTCAGCAGTTTGTGCTGACATTTTACTTGCGAAAAATGGGGTAAAAATATTTTTGATGGCTTATGGAAATAATTGAACTGTATTTACTTTAAATTAAGGACTAAAATAGATTCAAACAAGATTCACGGTATTTTATTGGATATCTTTGTACATAAACACATTTTAAGAGTATTTAAGGACACTAATAAATATATTAGCAGCGTATAATATCCCTCAAAGAGGTGTTCAAACTTAGTCGGTTTTCCTTTAAAATAACCAGTGCGTATCGGTTTTCGCAAAAACCGTTTTTTTGGTTTTTGTTAAAACCGATTGACATCACTAGCTCAAAGAAAGAGTTGGCAAAGTTGAATGATTGAAAGTAGTCTCTGATTTATTTTCGCTCATTTGTAAATTAGGTTAGGCAGTATTTATAATTTCAATAAAACTTTTTACTGAATTGTAATTTTACAAATAAATAGAAAAATAACCATGGCACCGGTAAGATCTTTTTTGTGTCTACCTACTCTAAGATTGTACATAATATTTTGTATTCCACATGCTGTGTTGTTATTCTAGTTGGCTAAATTACAGGCTTGTAAAAATCATTTCACTAAGTTCTCAGTCGAAATTAATAGCGAAATAAGACGCCATGTAGTCAATTTACTTGGAATTTAATTCTGATATTAAAAAAATATGTTCTATTATTTTCAGCCCCCGAAAGGTAAAGCCCCTACCAAAGGTGCTAAACAGATTTTAGTGGAAAATTCTGCAACAGTTAGTTTTTACCGCAATATGGCACTTTGTTCAACTGCACTTTATGGGATTATCTCAATTGGAGTTTATTTTGAGGACATAACCATGGGAATTATTGTAAGTTTTATCATGTAGATTATCTAAGTATCTGTAGTAGATCAGCTCATATAAAAGGCATTGTTGTTTCTTTTTCAGTTCTTAAACATTCTTGTTTTATCGATATATGCAGGGTGCTATCAAATTATGAGATACATCAGTCGGCCTACATATTCCGACAACAGCCAACTAATTGACCCAGGTCTAGATCTGAATATGGAAGGTGGCATGGGCGAGTAAGTATTAAAAGTATACTACTAAGGCCGCACTTCACATCAGGTGGTCCCAGCCAAAGTCTTTGGGAGGCTCATAGTCAAAGAGTATGTACTCATGACTAAATAATAGGAGGTTGGTCAATTAAACATATACTATTTTAGGGGGGGTCATAACCCCTATGACCCTCATGACCGGCTGCTACTGCTTCATATTGTATGAGTATCTTCTACTCTCTCAAAAAGTTAAATAATGGAACAGAAGTTGTATGAAATGCTGAGTAATTTTTAGTGGGAACTTACTCTGAGTTGGTGAAATGCAGCCTTAAACATTATCTAGGTATTTGTAAATCCCATTCAGTAAAGAGTAGGTATATTGTATTAGATGAATGGTATGCTACATATAGTCAAAGTTAAAGGTCTCAAGTTCGAATCAAAGGCATCCATCCACCTCTGACTTTTTGAAGTCATGTGTCTATTAATAGTTCATGTGTAATTTCTGAATTTGTACATCCCTGAGCTTTACAAATAAGACATATTGTCATTACTAATCACATCCAGTCAATAGTGGAAACTGCTTGGCTTGTCATTTCCTGACATTGAAACTTACTCTTAGGTCATGTATTATATACTAGTTGCAACCGGCGGTTTCAGTTGCATCCCAAAACAACTTCTTGAGACAAAAGGTCTACACCTATGTCCTTACCCAGAATGCAACCTTTCTCCTTGCCTGATTTTGTCGAAATGTGTTCAGCGGTTAGGGCATTAAAAGGTATCAGGACAGAAAACAAATAAAAGAGAGTTAGTTTCGCGTTTACAATATTGGGTAAAGCTGTTGCTCTCGGTTTCCTTTGAAGGATCCTTTTTTCTTGAATATCAATACAACGCGTAAGTATTATTATTAGGATGGAATTAATAGAAATCATTTGGTTTTTAAATAAAAAGGTACTGTTTCTACATCATGGAGGTTTCGCATTATAAAATGACTTTGTCTATGTTCCTTCAAAAGAAGAAAACAACAAGTTAAATGGCACCTGTAATGTCAAATCAAATATTGAATGAGGTAATAATGACATTGTATTAGTTAATTAAGCTCAAAAGTTGCCTTATGATACTGCCAATACTGCTAATGTATTTCTTTCCAATTTCTCTGAATGAGTAAGGATATAAATAAGAAAAGTATGGAAAGAACAGTATACCTCATTTTTGCGCAGTTTTAGTCGGATAAAAAGTACCCTAAATGTTGACCAGGCTCATAATCTATGTATACACCAGATTTCATAGAAATCCGTCAAGTAGATCTTGAGTTACAAACGAACATACATTTTTCAAAAAACCATTAATTCGGCTTCAGTATCGCTTAATTAGTCTTCTCCACCTATTTTTTCCCAATTATCTTGCAATCACAGACAACTTTTCTATATAAGGTCAATATTAACATTATTTTAATTCTAATGTTGTTCATGAATAGAAGTTACCATAAAATGGACTGCTTATGATATCAACTATTCTCAAATGATATAATTATTTAATTGCATATATATATATATATATATATAATACAACATGGTAGATACTTTGTGAATGTATTTGTGGTCCCACAGCTGTAAGCATATTACCATACAGTTAAGCAAGTGCTGTATTTAGTTGAAAGACAAGTCACTCTTCGTGACGTTTAAATATTTTTTAAGGCAATTCAAACACTTCTTGAATTGTTGGGATACATGTTAATGATGTGAATACCTATTTAAAAAAACCGGATTAGTGCGAGTCAGACTCGCCCACCGAGGGTTCCATAGAAATTTGTAGGTACATCATATTATAATTAATTTAAAATGTATAATTTTTTCTTATACTTGTAGTATAAGACGGTATTACTTGCCAAATTTCATAGTTCTAGCTCAACGGAAAATACCCTATAAATTTTGATTCTCTTGAGTTTTGGATTATACGTAATTTGCAGCATCTTCCGTATCTTTTTTTACGTCAACTTAAAAGTTTGATTTTTTACAGCTTCAAGGGACTGTATAAGTATATGTTTTACCTTCACGCGTTCCCGAGATAAAGGGTATTGACAGACAGACGGACGGATGGACAACAAAGTGATCCTATAAGCCATAAGGGATCCATTTCTATCTGATCCGTTCCCTTTGAGGTATGGAACCCTAACAATGAAAGAATTGATTATTATTTTCGAAATTTTCTTCTCGGCTCCAGCTCAACTTTACAATGTGTATGGACTTGTTGACATATGGAAAATAAACAAAACATTGTATTCATTTCAGACATGTCAAAGACATTGTGATATTGTCAGCATTAACACATGTGCTTGCTGTGTTATCTAACTATTTCTGGTTGTTGCTGTTGCTTCTGCCAATAAGGGCATTTTGGCTGCTTTGGACTAATGTGCTTGGTCCATGGTTTTTCCAAGAAGCTCCTCAAGACACCGAACAAGATGAAAAGAAGAGGAAAAAAATGGAAAGGAAAATGAAGAGATATCAACAGTAATCAATTTATTTTATATATATTTAAATCTTAAAATAGCATACGTAGATAAATGCGAACTTCTGGTTTAAATGTACCTAAAGGTATCACTTACTACAGTTTTGTTACTGAATTACTTACAATGGGATGTTCAAGGTATGGGTAGGCTCACTATTAGTGTAAGGTATTTGTTCTTATTCCTTTTAAATTTTCTTGTTATCAGTTAGTTATACATTTACCATTTACCTAGTTATCTAGGTGCTATACTTGTTATTACACTGCATCTCTTTCTAGAATAGATATAAGATATTTATCATTCGTTATTCATATTTGTAGGTCGAAAAAATAATAGTTTAATAATGTGGCTTACTAGAACTTGTGGAATCACACCAAATGATAAAGCAATATATTGTACATAAGTGTTTGGACATGCGAAACCTATATTCTTCTATAAATTTTTAAAATTTATGGATCAGACTATTTGTGTGATAAACAACAATATCTGAAGATATCACATACAGTTCTTTATTTTCATGATAATCACATGTTGTAATTCTGAACATATCATTAACGTAAATTAATTGCCGATAAATAACGATAACTGCCCTCATTATTATAAACAAAGTAAGGCTATTACTCTTGTAACTACAATATTTTAACATAAACTCAAACTTTTATAATGTAATTTTGTACTTTTGCAGATTTTTTATCAATCAACAAATAACACGCTTATTAGATTATTAGGTATATATTATATTCTAAACACAGTTTTCTGTGTTCATATTCATATACATTAATACAAATATATAAACATTATTATGAAATGCAAAATCGTTAGAGCTGAAAATATATTATTATTATAATATACAGTAGAGTAGTAGATATAATACTGCAATAAGAGCCTTATTTGACCGTAAAGGCCGTTAACTTGTACAAAAATTAAAATATAATAATTTTTTATCAATTTGCTGACAATGAAGTGAGACAGCACTAGAGATAAATGATGACGACATTTAAGCTGTCTCTTAGTTACTGAATGTTTTGGATTAAGGCGGATCGTTCACCTGAGACGGCAAATTGAACTTATTATCATTATATCATTAACTATACAAAATTCACAACGTTTAACTAAAACCATTGCTTAAAAATCATTATTGTAGCTAAAAGTAGTGTAAAGTGTCAATTTTGACCATTGACACAGTTTTTGGAAAGTTTTTGGCTTGATATCATTATCAAGCCAAAAACAGTATTATAAGTAAAGGTTTTCGTTCTCAGTTGTGAATGTTGTCTATTTAATGTCGCGATTAATACTGTCATGAATCTAGAACCAGTTATAGACCTACAAACAGCGAAAAATCACTTGAAGTTTGAATTTCGCCGGCTTAGCTGAACGATTCACCTAAGGGCTTAGCCATTTGTAGCAGCCATAATTTACAGAAGAAAAAATAGTAATTACTCTGGGCTGACAGAGATGTTTAAAGAATATGTAGAAATTGATAAGTAGGTATATCTACATTAGCTCTCTCGAACACTTTTTATTTCCAACTATCTCATCCATGCCTGAAATTAAGAATATGATTGTGTAATACTACAGAAAAGTGTACTTAATTTGTATAACTGTAAAATTATCTGTAACCTGCAAGTTTATTATCACCCTTTGTCACATATAATCTTATACCTACACCAATCCTTGTTATAATAATTCGGCACGCTACAGTCTCACCGCTGGATATGGCCCTCTCAGAATGGGAGAGTCAGAGATTGTAGGTGGGTTACATAAGTACCTGTAATAATATTTATATAAAAATATTTAAGTAGAATGCCGATTAATGAAAGTAGGTAAGTATTTAACTAATAATGTAACATTGACAGCCTTACGTACACACAGCGACACATCAAGCTTTACACTTTGCCCTTTGAACCATCTCATATTCCGTGATGTTTGCAGTGCAATTGTATAGCCTGGCGTGTTGACATGAGTACATTACTATTATATTAGGTAGATATAGACAATAAAAGTATATCAGTCGTTATTGTGAAACTACACTTCCGGAGAACTAGATTGAGCCACCTAGCATAGTTTGTATCGTCCATAACTTTTAATAAATATATGAATTATCGAAAAGTTTTTATGCAGTTTTGTAGCTGGCATATTCAACATTAGGCGCATGTACTGTTGTTGTTCTGAGTTTGAACACATTTTTTTTAAATGCACTTAAATGACCTAAGTGATTTTGCCTTTGTACAGACTAAGACATTTGTTGGAGTTTTAAAGAAAAAATGGTTTAGTCAAAAAACTCTGTTTATTCAATAACTTGTATTGCCTCCTAAAGCATTAATGACAGCATTTATGCGATTTGGCATCGAATTAATCAGTGTTAAAATCGAATATTGAGGGATATTCTCCCATTCTTCTTCGATAGCAGTTTTTTAGTTTGTAGGGCTGGATGACGAGCTCGAACGCGTCGCTTTAACTCGTCCCACAGGTGCTCAATTGGGTTCATGTCGGGACTTCTTCTTCTTTCTCTTCTATGCAACACTGCAAAACGTTCTCCCTGCCTTCGGTAGACCTTCCTCCTTCCATCGTTACCATGAAGCATGATATTTGTCTAGTCACTAAAGAGCACCTGGCTCCATTGCCTTTGCGTCCAGCGTGAATGTTGGCGCGCAAACTGAAGGCGCGACATCCGGTGAGCACGCTCTAATTTGGGCCCATTGGCTGGCTTATGCAGTCTTAGTCCACGTTCTGCAAGTCTTCTCCTTACAGTACGAGCACTGACAGTATTCTATGAAAGTCTCGAAGCTGTTCCTAGATCTGGACCGAAGTTAGGTGACGATATCTCAAACTGGTCGTAACCATAAATCAATCCTGTCGTTCTGTTGTTACCCGAAATCGTGGTCCACGTAAACGACGAACATATCCCCCAGTCTCTAGGAACCTGTGGTACACTCTTTGAACAGCGGATCAGCTTATGTGGAGTTGAATACTCACGTTTCTCTGGCTTAAACTAGACTGAAGAAGAGCCACAGCTTGAGCCGCTACTTCAGGCGAAGTATCCATAATTTCAACCCAGAAACGGTTTAAACATTAACAAAAACAATTGAGGAACTTTTTCAATCCGTAGATACGAAAAAATCAATAATCAAAGCTATAATTTACAGTTTCTGTATTATTCAGGTTTCCAAAAAAATGAACAAAAGTTATGGACGATACTAACTCATTATGCTAGTTGGCTCGATTTAGGTGTCCGGGAGTGTATAATAATATTTTTTAAATTGACTCGTAAAAAGCAATATTGTAATGACCATGTAAGTACATTTACATTATAAGTGACATAAAACTCGCTACAAATTCTTGGCCGCTTTGAAATTGATGCCCACGTAGTTTTGTGTCGTCAAAGTTAAATGACATGGCCGGACTCTGCCCGCAGAATGACTCTTTATCTTCCTATTTGAAAAATATGTACTTTTAAAATTTATTAAAATACTTGTCGCAAAGATTACGTATCTCTAGAACCTGCGCAAATATGCCAAGAAAAATATGTTATTAGTTTTTCATGCATTTCTGTGCGAAAATAGGGATGAAAACTGAGGAACCAATGGCGCCACTAACGATATTCCCAATCCTATACCTACAATCAATGAAAGGCATCTAGCAAATGTAACGGCACCAGCTGTGTTTCCTTATTGCATTTCTTTGAAGAGAGTAGCTTAGTTTCATATCGCAGAGCTTAAAATTATTGAAAGTTCGGGATTTTTATTATTGCTAATCAACATTTTTGGGCACATTTTTTGTACTCTATTTAAAGTGTCTCTTGCTCCTTCTCTGATCTTAATACTTAAACTACTGTAAACACACAACTGTTTGTGATTAAGTACCTATATGAATACTTTTGGTTAAGCTATAGCTCTACAAACGTTCCGGCCCTGCGGATGCTTGAAAATGTACAAATGTCGGAAAAGCGGATTCAGCTTCTGAGATTATGAAGTTCCATTTACAAAAAGTAAAAAGCAGAAGTCATGACCAGTAATAACCGAACCCTTTTAGTCCGCCGTGGCGTACAAGTTTCCTATGTATTGTTTCGCAAACTTTTGCGCAGCTAAACTACCTACGTCCTCAGTTCAAAGCGGTTGCTAGAATATCATAATTCATTTAGTGCCGATTGAATAGTCTTAAAATAAACAATATAATATTTTATTAAATCTTATAAAAGAATTGAATACCTATTGTAATGCTTCTTAAAAGCACATTTGCCTTAAACACTGGAAAATAAACTTTAAAAAGTACAGCTTAGCCTAGCTTAGCTTCGTATTTATTCTAAAACATTTTTTTGGCCTTTATGTATACCTACTTTTTAACGGTTTCCACAGTAGCTACAGTTATTTAAATTCATTATTCTTAATCCTAGGTACCTACCTACTATTTTAACCTACATCTTTCAATACATACCTACATAATTTTTCATGCCGTTGCATACCTACCCACATAATTTTGTTAATTTAATAGTAGTAAAACAATTTCTTTCCTTTCTCATTTCTTTAATCTGATATCAAGTTTTGTAATCAAGGGCCACAATAAAATGTACCTATGAAAAAGATGCCTTACTTAGATTTTCTAATTTGTAATATACTTAGAGCACAGGTAGGTTTTATTAATGCGATCTTTAAAAAACATGCAAGGGTTTCTGAGGATTTCTAAGGATTTCTGTTATTTGTTATATCGCAATAAACTGTACAAAATAAACCTTTTAAAATACAATTAATCTTCTCCATTTTAGACATTTAAGTACCTACCTACAGTAACATTAATTTTCCTATGTATTCTCCACAAAAATTACCCTGAGATACAACTTGACACCTACATAACTGTAAGCCTCAAGAATTTTGCCCCAGCAAAAGACAACAAATAAATATTTGAATGACTTCTTATATAGGTACTTGCCTACGTATTTTTGCACTGACAGTTTGGGAGGATATTTGAAATAATCACAATAAAGACTTGATTGTGATCTGTACTTAAGTTTGATGGATTTTTGTATAAGGTTGTGGAATATGATTTTAATACAGCGTCGGTGACAAAAACGAGGGATTATTATAAAAATATATAACATTATGGCCATATGGGTATTAAATAAAATCTAATACATACATACACTCACGCCTTTTTCCCACAGGGGTAGGCAGAAACTATAGACTGCCACCTGCTACGATTCTTGCATACTTCTATTTGAGTTTAGGTATGTATGTATAAAATCTAATATATTATAGGTGCCTACCTAGCTCCAATTGGGTTGTTCCCAGAGGTCCACGACTCTATTGTTCTTCTATTCTCATCGAGTCCATGAAAAAATTATAATAATATTTTAAATGTTTCTATAAGAGAAAGATTTAAAAGAAATTGTTTTTGCTGACTGTACTTTATCCAATGTACAGTCAGTAAAAACAATTTCTTGTAAGAAAGAAGAATATTTGGAGCTGACTTGTTGATTAGTTAAATGCTCGTGATAGAAAATGGTCACTTAATACAGCGGTTTCTATTACATACCTTAATTTAATCTATGGCAATCATCACGAATAGAAAGAAAACTTTTTATTTTGGACTCGCACTTATAGGTACATTTCACAATAATTATAAGTAAATACAGCGACCCGGTGCGAGGGCAAAAATGGTCCCTACCTCAGCATAATGCTACGAAATTTAAAAAAAATCATAATGCTGCAGCCCTGGTTTTCAGACGGCCATCGGATATATGTAGTAATGCCACGGGCAGCCACGAGTACGACCCGTAAAAAAACGAATAGATGAATATTATATATAGGTAATTATTATGCTATTATGATCTGTAGGTGCGAACTTAAGTATAATTACGGTGGCACGCGACTACGACTATAAACTGGATACCACTGTTCGTGGACATAGAAATCTTTTCTTGTTTTATACCTTTTAGTTGAATTTTTTCGTAGTCGGGTTTTAGTTTTTATAACTTTTGTTTTTAATTGTCATTTTTTGGTAGTAGGATCTCAGGTAGGAGCGGATGTCTCGGTCAAGTGACCAATAATGAACAATTGCGGCAGTCTATAGTTTCTGCCTACCCCTGTGGGAGAAAGGCGTGAGTGTATGTATGTATGTATACGCGGCGCCATGAAAAATCTTAACACAGCGATTTAGAAAATGACGTCATCAGTACAACGTCATCTATCGAACACGGAATTAACATAATCAACCCATTATAACGTCCCACTGCTGGGCACGGGTCTCCTCTAAGAATAAGAGGGATTAGGCACACGGAATTTTACTAAAAATAATAAAAATGGTGCATGACTAGAGATGGGTTTATGCCAGGGCATTTATTTTTTTCGCCCAAAATGCCTGGGCAGAAACCCATCTATATGCATAACAAAACACTTGAACAGATATTCTGTAGGTACCTATATCAAGAAAGGTACTCAATTAAAAATAATTATTGTTACCTATAGAATTTAAATTATGATATACGCATTGCATAATTAATATACAAACAGCGCCATCTATTGAGAAATTCACTAAAATACTCATTTTATTAAAACGTATTCGTATATTCCGCCTTTTATTTAAATACTAGCTTTTGCCAGCGACTTCGTCCGCGTGGAATAGTTACTTTGTTCCCTAGTTCTTCGCCCGCGGTTTCACCTGCGTTGCCCCGTTCCTAAGGGTTGTAGCGTGATGTTTTATAGCTTGAAACCTTTCTCATGAATCACTCATTTTCCCAATATTTCCCTTCACTGCTCTGCTCCTATTGATCGTAGCGTGATGAAAAGTATACTATAACCTGCCCAGGAGTATGAAGAACAATTGTATCAAGTTTCGTTGAAATCCGTCGAGTGGTTTTTGTTTCTATAACGAACATACAGACAGACAGACGGACAGACAGGCAGACAAAAATTTTACTGATTGCATTTTTGGCGTCAGTATCGATCACTAATCACCCGCTGATAGTTATTTTGGAAATATATTTCATGTACAGAATTGACCTCTCTACAGATTTATTATAAGTATAGATTAATCACCGAATGAGTTGTCTAATTTTAGGTACTTACCTAACTATTATCTAATCTGTGTCGTAAGTAGTTTTGGGTTTACCCAACATTACTTTCAATTTTTGGGGTATAACATAACTCAAGAATCTAACTAGAAACCGATAATTAACTTACTAGGTACTACTACTACTAAACTTGCTAGTCACAGTTATAATATCATAATAGTTACTTAGTACGTACAGGTTGAGTAAACAAATGCCTTTTAAAATTTTTATTTCATAAGAGAACAAAACATAGTTTGTACTTCGTCAATTAAAGATGGCGCTAGTTGTAAGAAATTCACGCACCGTACACTTTTTATTATTCGTCCAATGTTTGCAATATAGGATTTCTTGTAATACCATTATGTCGTATGATACTTGGATTAAGACGAATCCTTCCTTTTTCGTAGTCGGGTAATAAAAAGAGAATAACGATACATCACTCCAAAAAATATTTAATAAAGCTTGTAGGTGTTATACCTACAAGCTTGACTGTGATTGGGGTCTCGAACCTATATAGGTACCTAGGCCAAACAAAAAGAAGCATCCAAGGGACCCGTGTAAAAAAAGGCATTGCAGATAACAAACACCGCCGTTTCAATAAGTCTGCAGTTTGTGTGATAGCTAGCTCATACTTAGAGGTGGTCCCATAAAAATTTGGTCAAGATCTGATCATAAAATTTAGAATAAAATGACAATAACACGTAAATGATAACGTCGTCTAGGTATGCGTAAGATTTTACTCGCTACTAAAAATGTTGAAATAAAACAACTTTTACAAAAAGTAAAACCGCCTTCAAAAACTTCAAAATAATGCAACCATAAAATAACAGTGTCGGAAGTCGGTGGCGAAAACAAAAGTTCAAAACAAATCGAAGGCACCGACTTCCGAAACTGTTATTTTATGTTTGCATTATTTTTAAGTTTCTGAAGGCGGTTTTACTTTTTGTTAAAGTAAAAGAGTTATACCTTTTTTATGGGATATGAGGGCAAACGAGCAGACGGATCGCCTGATGGTAAGCGACTACCGCCGCCCATGGACACCCGCAACACCATAGGAGTCACAAGTGCGTTGCCGACCTTTTAAAAGGGGATTGGGCCTCCGGTAACCTCGCTCACTCGGCGAAACACAACGTAAGCGTTGTTTGACGCCGGTTTTCTGTGAGGCCGTGGTATCACTCCGGTCCATCCGGCCCATTCGTGCCGAAGCATGGCTCTCCCACGTAAAAAGACGAAAAATAAAGAAATTACCTACCTACTAAGTAGGTAAGAAATTTTTTTATGTTCATGTATTATATGTAAATAGTGTATTTAGATGATTATGTTTCTTTTTATTATGTAAACAATTGATTAAAAATATAATACAAAGTAATTTTGGCTAAATCATGGATTGATTAGTTCAAATTGGAAAGATAAAATGGAATCATACTTAAATAATAATTTAAGTCCACTTTAGTCTAAAATTGGGTTGATTTATTGTGATTATTCTGAAACAGAAATAATAAACATTTATCACTTAGCCAACCCTTTATTGCTGACTGTACCAAACATTGTCATGGACCCGTAGGGAAAGAAAATATTTTTTAATTTAAAATGTGGACCCGTTGGGAAGTAAAGTATTAATTTTAATTTTTCGAGAACAATAAGACTCTTGGATCTCTGTGAACAACCCCCTCCAATCACCCTAAGGGTATTAAGTTATATTTACATAAATAATAAAACCTTTTATACTAAGAGTCCGGTAGACCGAATTTTCCATACAATCGAAATAGGTACCAAAATAAATTGTAATTCAAACACAATTTAATAAAATTGTGTTATTATTCAGATTGCGATATCGTTAATTTAGGTTCCTACTCGACCATTTCGTTCAAAATAAACTAAAAATGTAATAAAACTTTACCAAGTTTGGAACGATTTTTCGGTCGTTTATTTCCATTGATGTAGTAGTAGACGAAAGGGTACGGTAGGAACCTAGAATAACGGTATCCGAATCCGAATAATAACACAATTTTATAAAATATTGTTTGGATTACGATTTATTTTGGTATTACGTTTTTGTAAACAATTCAAGCTCCACCGGAACCTTATATAATTTTGATAACTTAGTGTGAAAAAAAAATATAGGTACATAACATGATTACGACTGATACAAATAATATTGGCACAAGTAGGTAATTCAATAAAATTCTGAGCACTTCTTACAAATTAGGATAGGACGTTTTGATGATTTATAGATAGTTTTTGATTAGATATGAATAATAAACTATACATAATTATATGTCCGCTATACTCGAAACGCATTTGATTGAGCATTATTTAATTATGATTCCGTTACACAGATGAAATAAAAATAATACGTATGTGTGCTTTTAATAGTGGCATATTTTTGAGTGTGCCTGTAACACTATTGCACAGTGTCTGCAATGATAGAAGACGCGAGCGCCGACAGTGGGCATTATACGTTTGTGCGTCGTCGAGCACGCAGCAGCGGCCCCTTAGGCTGTTATATTTGCCCGCCAAAACTCTACGTAAGTTTTTTAAAACTTTATAACCTATCTTTTACCGTTCAAGATACCAGGCCTCATCGAAATATTTTTTATTAACACACTAGCTTTTACTTAATTAATACCACGAAACTGTCTTATACACATACATTATTTTTTGTATCTTTTGTATAATAATTATACCTTGAGTAAATACTCACTTTTTACAATTGCGGTTTAAAATACTAACAGTGTGCCTACTTAACTATTTACAGTAGTGCAAATATATTTTCCTTTTTCCCAGCTGAGCGATCAGTTTCCGCGCCACGGGTTGTGGGTTTTAACCGCGCACCGACCAAATATTTTAAGATAGTTGTTCCGGGTCCGGGTGTTTGTGCTTGTAAACGTAGGTACATATGCTACACAGAAAATCCTAGTGATGCAACGTTATTAACTTTTTTATTGATTAAACATTCCGTATTATTGATTTTCAATCAGAAATGCGTAGGTAGTAGTCGCATCATTTTTTCGTGCACTGTTCAAAATATACAAAGAAAAGCTGGAATATTAATTGTATATAAAGGGGCTATAGGCACTTACATACTTACAAGTGACTTGAGAAACAATTTTGCAACAGTTTTTGAAAACGGACATAAAATTTCAAAACAACCTAAATACCTCAGACAGGTACAATGATTTTAATTAAGTAGGTAGGTACCTACCAATTTTTTTAAATTCAACTACTAGAGCAGTAAACTTCTTTTATTTGTTTTGCAATTATTGTTGTGTACACATAAAACTAAAACTTGAAAATGTGCTATAGCTAAAAATTTTAATAAAAATATTAGTTTTATCTGTAATGTCTGTACATTACAGATATTAAATACATCTCTGTAAGACTATCCATACCTATACCTAATAAAATTATAATATACATAATTTATTTATAATTTAATTATAATTTTATTATAGATATAGATAGTCTTACAGATAGAAAATAGAAATAATTAAATAGTACAACTAACTTTTATCGATAAATTTTTATTTAAGAACTTTGTGCAAAAACATTCCACTATGGTAGGTGCTGAATGAGGAATAAAATTTATGTTCCACATTGAGCACCGAGCTAATATACTTATTGGTGCTGTAAGTGGAATAGATTAGGTGCTCAAACTATAGGTGCTCAAAAAAATTGGTGCCGAAAGAGGAATACTCCAAGCGCACGACGGATGTAGGTACCTAAGTAAATAACAAATTAAGGATTAAGATGGAGAATAGCATTATTAAAGCTCCCTAATAAAAGACTACTCCTATCACATACCTACAATACCTACTATACCTAGGATGTGTTAAGTAAACCCCGTCCGACCCGTAAAGGTGTTGTTAGGTAGGTATCGAGATTCGAGATGCGGTTCTATTTATAAAATAATTTTCACTTTGCAAGAAAAAAGTGTCCCGACTTTTATACGAGTATAATACGACCCGCCCGTGGTTTTACCCGCGCTGCTCCGTTCCTATTAGTTGAAGCGTGATTTTATATAGCCTATAATCTTCCTCGATAAATTGACTATCTAACACAAAAATAATTATTCAATTCCAACCAGTAGTTCCTGAGATTAGCGCGTTCAAACTTCTCTCTTTATAATATTAGTATAGACTAGCTTTTGCCAGCGACTTCGTCCGCGTGGAATAGTTACTTTGTTCCCTAGTTCTTCGCCCGCGGTTGCACCTGCGTTGCCCCGTTCCTAAGGGTTGTAGCGTGATGTTTTATAGCTTGATCCTTTCTCATGAATCACTCATTTTCCCAACATTTCCCTTCACTGCTCTGCTTATATTGATCGCAGCGTGATGAAAAGTATACTATAACCTGCCCAGAAGTATGAAGAACAATTGCACCAAGTTTCGTTGAAATCCGTCGAGTGGTTTTTGTTTCTATAACGAACATACAGACAGACAGACAAAAATTTTACTGATTGCATTTTTGGCGTCAGTATCGATCACTAATCACCCGCTGACAGTTATTTTGGAAATATATTTCATGTACAGAATTGACCTCTTTACAGATTTATTATAAGTATAGATTTAACTGAAATGGCAATTCCGTACTTAGATACAAAGGCAGCGACACCATCTCTGTGTTGTGTGCCAAACATATTACGACCTATGCTAGTTTCATAATATTTTAAAAATTTGCTAGATTTTGGGGTAATTGCGGCATGGATACGGCTTGTAAATTTTAAACTTCATTAATATGTTCACTTTCATGAATATTTAATGTTTCTTTTTTGATTCGGTGATGTGATTGGGATACCTACCTAAGTATATGCCCCTTTCGGATCGGACGGAGTTTTTTTTTATAATAATAAATAATTTACAAATCCAAGAAAATTTGTCGGGATTGCCATTTCCATCTCTTCACAATTTATAGAAAAGCTCTTATTATGTGTTTCATGTGTGATTTATTATTATAGATACCTACCTATATTAATAGGTAGGTGAATCATACTTTTAGTCTTTTTAGTCGGAGGTTCTAGCCAAGGGGTGGGACATGAATAGTTAGTTGACTACCTACTCATGACATACCCGTGAGCATTTTTCAACCGAAAGATAGGTCAACCATAATCGAAACACAACATCTTCAGACGGTCATTAGACATGTTTTTGTTTTGTTATTATAGGATCGGAATAACCTATTGCTAATAAATCTATATAAACATTTAAGAAAACAGTAAAAAAAATTGTTTTTGGCTACGATTTTCTGCAAGGTGGACGTACTTCCCCAGTCGAGTAGCTCCAATTGAGCTCTTTGTCTGCGTGGACTTCAGGATTGGGTCCGACCTGGATAAAAAGTAGCCTATGTGTTATTCCGGACTATAATCTATCTCTGTGCCAAATTTTATCCAGATCCGTTCGATTATAAATGGATGTATGGATGTTTGTTACTCTAACAAAGATCCATACCTACATCCATTTATAATATTAGTAAGCATTAGTAAGGATAGTAAGGATATGGTTGGGCTTTTTAAGTCCTTCATAACATATATGTAGTCATCGTTCATTCATAAATACCTATATCTACCTAAAAAAACATTGGCTAAATGGCTAAATTATTCAAATGAGAACATGACGTTGCGATACCTACCTTCAGCTTGGTAACTTTGATAGATATGTAGGTATTTGTTAGGCAGTACGTACTTATGAAATCCAAATTTATAGTTCACAGCTAAAGAATTTCAACAATGACCCCAATATTTTACCCAATGCCACCTATAGGCGTAGATAATTACATATCTACGACGATGGTTATAGTGATGTTTTTATATGTTAAAATTTAATCAAGATTTTAATCAGTTTTGAAAAGTATTGCGCATCGCATACTCATATAACCATTTTGATCTAACAACACCCACTCAATCAAGAGTTAGTTAAGTTTAAACAACATAGTAAAGATCGAAATAGAAAAATATATTAATATAAACGATTACAAAAAAAAAATTGTGGAAAAGTTATTTCGTGATAATTGGAAGGCATCTATGATTCAACGAGCGCCAACAAAGACACTGTCCCAAATGTTGCAATTTAGGCACATATACATTACGAAAATGTGTTTATGTATCTTACATAATTCGAAACGAGGTCTACTGGCGTGACTCCGTAACATGCATGAATTAACAGCGCTGGTTTCTAACGCGACTAGTGGAGCTACGAGTACGACTCTATAAGATGAGAGCGAAGCCTGTTCGCCTGATTTCTGTTTAGTTATCGGTTTACAAATATCACGGTCAACCGATCACTGTGTTATTTAACTTATGACTATTATTACAGTAAATATTTATTTATGCTTCCCAAAACAGCGAGAGTACTCGTATTATGTGCCGTTTTTTTATAAATGTATGAATAAGTTTTCCTGTTCCATTACATCATGAAAGCCTTAAAAATAGAACCCTACTAATATTTAATACCGGTCTGTATGCCCAAATCTCCATAAGTCGTGAGTTTTTGACTCTTTAGTCGATAGAACAAATTTTCATGCATTTCAAATAAATATCATTGTATTTATCATTTGTGATCTAATAAAACCCATAGTTGATATGCTACCTGCAGAAAAACGAAGATGCATGGTATGATGCTACTTTTACTTAATCTTAGTTTAAGTATAACATGGTAGTTATTTGTATTTTGTAGACTGACAACCCGTCCTCGGTTTCACACGCGTTGCAATATTCCTAAGAGTCGTAGCGTAATGTTAAATAGCTTAAAACCTTCGTCTTGAATCACTCTATCTATTAAAAAAAACCGCTTCAAAACCCGTTGCGTCGTTTTAAAGATTTAAGCATACACAGGGACGGACAGACAGCGACAGCGACTTTGTTTTATACTATGTAAAGATCATACAGCATCAACTTTTATTGAACATTATTAGCAAGATTTTATTTAAGGTTTTTAACTCGTGTTTCAAAAAAAAACAAAGGAAAAGACTTCGTCTAAGACATGTTTAGCTTAATGTTCTAAATCGTCTAAGATATCATCCCCGTCAGGCTTTGCACGCATCTCCCAAACACCCCGTATGATTCTTTTTGCTCTTATACCCTTGTCAGGCTTCCGAAGCAACCTTTGTAAAATGTATGCCACTCATATTAATTTATATATTCTTAGAAAATGTTAATATAGGTATCATCAACAATCATCATTATGATGTGCATTATTATCGTAATAACTACGTACCTATTTTTAATTGCATAGTACTCATTTTAACCATGCGCGGTGTTATTAACTGGTCGCTTTTGTTTACGTTAGCGTTAGATCTATCAATTGCATTTTATTTAATTGCTGAGAATACATACCAAGGTAACAGTTTCGATCGATTAGGTCGGAACAACGTGTTGAGCAACTGAAACCAACTGGTAAATAGGAATTTATCGAAAATTCATCAATTAAACGATGACTTGATGAGTTATGAACTTATGATAGAATATAGTTATCATAAATCTTTCATTGAGTAAGTACATATATAGCTTTTTCATTTAGGTAAATGTGTCGGTAGAATAGTTACTCTTACCTTCGTTGGTTCCGGAAATAGGATGGCGGAAATAAATTGTGCTTGTCATGTTCTCTTCTTAGCTAAATGTCCTGCTTATGATAGAATAGAAACAACGGTATCAGCCGTCCTTTTTCATTTACTCAAGCTGTTACCCGCGGTTTCACTTGCATCCTCAAGGACTCCTTCAGTATTGAGTATTGACTTTATGAAATCAAAGGTCCTTAATTGTCCTATGTCCTTCCTCTGGATGCTCTCTGTCTCATTACAAACTTTTATCTCGAGATGTAGGTACAGTAGTACACCTAAGCCTTGACCTTCAGACAAAACAGGCTATGGTAGGTACCTATGTTATGTTTGTATTACATACTTATTAAAGTTTTTATTGGATTATTGATATGTATTAATTACTTGCCTGTTAACATTTTTGTTTCGGAAAGGATATAACAGGTAGAGGTATTACCTACCTACCTATGAATGTTATGTCAAAGTCAAACCATACCACCATTCAATTACTAATGTGTAGGTACTCGCGGTCAACCTATTGTTATTTGTTACTTAAGTTTGTTACCTATACGTAACAAATATCACTGCAAAGTTTTATTGACAGAGGTAAGTAGGTACCTATTATTGTCAGGGTAAACCGCTTTGGTCTGCAGGTGGTTGACTTGGAGTCCGTCGCCCGTCCAGACAATTATGGCCCACGTGTTCGGCACACGCGCGCTCTTGAGTAGGATGCGAGGCGAGGTCTCGCCCTTCAAAGGTTTCACAACTTTTACTGGCTGTGGTCGCGAATTCGCGCGAAAAAACTGTTTACAAAGCGGTTTTTGCCCAGTTAGGGATGCCTAATTGGGCAAAAACCGCTTTGTAAACAGTTTTTCAAAAACAAAGAGGATATAACTCCTAGGTACTAAGATACTTTTATCGTGGCAGGTGAAACCCAACAATGGTTTTAGTTCTTAAAAATCAAAACAACTTTAATTTGAGAAAGTAAATTTTCTTCTAAATTTCCACCTCTGTTCCAAATTTCAGTCAAAATGTAGTACTTAGGTAGGTATAGTAAAACTAAATGCATCCCACGGCGGATTTTCTATTACGTGCCATGCAAGGTGTACGGTGTACCGATAGCAAATGTACCTATTGCCATTGACCAATAACCGGGCGAAAATCCAAAAAGTATGTAAAACACTTTTCTTTCTTAACTTTCGCGCCCTGATTATATTTGCAGTGTATGACAAAATCTTCAAAGATATAAAATAGATCTCTATTACGTCAAGTGTAAGTATATGTCACAATTATTCAGTGACGCGTGAGCATCGTGCGGTGTGCCTTCTTTATATTGAATATTTCCTATGAATGCTAAGGTAATGATATCTACCGGTTTGTGGCCAACATATGTACAAGGTTAGGCAAAGCTAAAACCAGTTCTGAAGTGATAAAATATATTATAGAGACTAAATGTGTCATTATGAACAGGAGTAGGTAGTGTTTATGCTCCGCAGGATACAACTGCTTCTTTCTTTCATATTAAATAATTGATTTGTTCCATCAAAATGCGGAAACAATATTAACGTAGGTAGCTGTTGTTGCAAGCCAGATTAGATGAACATTAAGGAGAACAATACCTCGTTTGAAGAGGTATCCAATCTATTAATGATCGTAATCGTAATAATACGTGCACTACACAAAAACGATTGCATGACATTGGATGCAGTATTTACGTTTGCATAGCTGTGACTTAAAATCTGGTGTTCGTTTCATCTTAATACGCCGCCGCGCCGCCTAGAAGCCGAGTTACAGTAAGTGAACACGAGTGAAACCGTTTTAGTAAGACAATCAGTTTCGTTCAACATAAATTTAAAAGGTAGGTCTTCTTAGTCGGGCACTCTTGTTAGAGTGTTCGTGGTAATAACTCCTTGTTGGGTTCTCGTCGGCATCGTTCTCTCTTCTGAGCGTCAGGGCTTCCGAAATACTTCGCCACTTCTGACGTTTATCACATTATGGGAGCAATGTACCATTGTGGTCTGGGTAATTGAAGATCAGCCACGAGCTCGTCTTCCTTCAACTTGGCCCTGGTTGACCATCCTTTCCATGGATCTCCCGTTTCTGGAGACATGGCCAAAGAACTGAAGTACCTATTCGCAGTTGAATAATCAACGTAAGTCTATTCTTGATGCGAAGCTCCTTTAAGATTGAGTTATTTGTACGAAACGCCGTACAAGGAATCTTTAGGAGGCGCCTCCAATACCACATCTCCAGTGCATCAACTTTGCGACGATCTTGTAGTCTTAATGACCAGGTTTCAGAGGGTTTCCGTAGAGAAAGATTGGAAAGACAAAGCATTTCATTAATCGAACCATTGTTTTCTTGGTTATTCTTCTGTCTTTCCAGATCTTTCCTAGCCTTTCCACTGCAAACCTGATAATGGAGCACCAACGTCTAATCTCATCCTCACACGCACCAGTGTAAGAGATAATAGAACCGAGGTAGATATAATTTTGTCCTACTTTACAGTTAGCAATACTGAGAATTTCTGGTTGGTTATGTTCGGTCCGATCTATTATTATCATCATCTTTGTCTTATATCGATGAATGGCGAGTCCAAATTGAAGACTGGTAGTTTCGAGACGGGATAGAAGATCTTCCATTTCTTCTTTTGTTTGAGCAAGAAAAGTTGTGTCGTCAGCATAAGTTATTAAGAGTCCGGCGGACTGAATTTCTGTTACAAACGTAATATCGAAATAAATCGTAATCCTCCTTACGTATATAGTAATAATCCTTAACAAAGCCAGCTTGCTCAGGTGCAATTTATCGTGAGAGGAACGCCTGTATATATAAAGTAAAACCTTTTAAACCTTACTTGTATGCGTGTATGGTGTATGCAATGTATAGTTGTTACATTTTTCAGTTGATAGTTTTTAAGGATTTATTTAAAGACAAGCAATTGAATAAAAATAGACTCGACTGAATCATTCATCTGGCCAAATTCCACTTTCCCATATTTTTCAACAGATAGTGTACAAGATACCAACTCGAGGATCTGTAGCTTTGAGATGTCTGCGTTCTTCGACCAAAAACCAGGTGTCTGTTGACATCACTGCTGTCTTTAGTAGAGACAATATATTGTTGAGACTGCTACTGCTTCCACAATCGATTTTTTGCTGATATCCACAAGGAATTTGGATCTTTATGTTTGTTCTTAAACGATTCATTAATTTTTATTACAATATCTGTAATGGTCCTTCTTCTGGGTGTTTTTTCTCAGTTCCTACCTAGTTTAATCTTTCACATCATATACACACAACAGAATATAGGGATACCTATTGAACATTTTGCATCACTGCCTTCATTAGACTAAGGTCCCAGGTACGACTGCTATAGGTCCTTGGTTCAATTCCCAGGTCGAGTAAAGTGTTATTGGGTTTTTCTATGAAATTCTCAGTAGCAGCTTAAGGAAGGTCTGGATTTGTGCCTGGTTAATGGGAATTGATTCGCCCTCTGGTACATGTTACATGGGACCTAAACATACCGGTGAACTGAGGGTGTACATTAGTACACCTCAGACTAACTCTTCGCGTAATACAGGCGTGTTGGTATGTTACGAACATTTTATAAATAGATTTTGCTGTGTCTGTAAGTTGTTACATCGTTTTTTTATGGTTTTTATTACTTATATACATTTTTTTCGAGACGGTAAATCAAGTCGACCGGTTTCTTTCGGTACCTATAGATACTTTATAGAAGAGGACCGTGTAGGATTGTTGGTGCCTATTTGACAGCAGTGTTAACGAACTACTATAATACGATACCGTCTGTGTGTGTACCTACTTCGTTGTATAATAGTACCTTATAAATTAAATGTATATCTATGTACCTACCTATATCTATGTACGTACCTATATATTTTATGATTGTTTTACAAAGACCAAGGTCACAAACACACAGATGTTTCCAGTTTTGGCTCCGATGGCGCTAGTATTAGTATAGGATACTAAACTTAATAAATAATAAATGTAGGTATGTGTATGATATGAATTAGGTAGTAAGTTTCTAGGTACCTACTCGCAGGGTCTAGCCCAATAGGTACGGTTTTACAATAATAACGGTTCTACAATAATGTCAGTAATTTATTCTTTCTACATGGCGTACACACAAGGACATCGTTATAGAAAGGCAACCTTAACCTTTAAAGGCGTCGAAATCACTTTTAAAATGAATTTACCTTCGGAAGTTAGTGGGTATTTACGCCTTAACGTACCTACATACTTAGTACTTACCTACTTTATTACCTACGTTTAATAACTAAACAAACACCTACTAATGAAGCGTAGCTTAAACTAGCAATTAGGTATAATCAAAGAATTATCTTGGTGATGGTCGTCAGTAGGTAATAAAAATGATAATTAGTATTTTTGGATTAACTATACATTTTATTGATAATTCATTGACCTTTATCAAAGTTTTACATCAGCTAAGTAATTATTAAAACGGCGACCGAGATGTCCTTTTTCAGTATAATTATTTATGCACAATCGTTTGAATTTTTAAACAAAAAGATATTTCGTGTTCCGGTTTTGTTTATTGAACACTATGCGACCTCTAGTTTGAGAAAAATGATATGTCTACTAGATAACCTTACGTCGTTGTAAATAATGTAATTCTATAAGATATAGTTCATTGCAATGACTCATCTGAGTGCAGGTTGACACTGAAAACGCTTTGCGACAAGACTACGTTATAAAAATTGATCATAGCTGCAATGCGGCGAAGTCTCTATGCAACTCATATCCTGCCGGTTTCCATTTTAAACAGTCACTATCGATGTCACTATTGCCAATAATAGCAAGTCAAGGATATTTAATTTTACTCTGGCTTCCCTCTAACCAAAATTAACCCTTCCACTGCTATACCAAGTTATACCGAATTTAATTATGTTATTGAATGACGGTTGCGATACATTTATACTTAAACAGAATTGGGGCCCGGGTAGGTAACTTGTTAAACAACTGTAATTAGGTACTTCTTGTGTTTATAACACGCGCATAAAATTGTTTTATATTAGATAAATAAATAACTTGTACAATGTATATAAATATATGTAAATAAAGCAAAATTAAATAAATAATGAGAAGGAAATTATCTATTAAAATAAATAACTAATATAAATTAAGTAAAACTAAACAAATAAATAAATGGTAAGTATTGGTTATTTAGTAATTACCAAATATGTAGATACTACCTATAGTATACCTACATGACAAAACAAGCCATTGATACTTTTATATTTATTTTTAAAACCTGTTAACATTGTGGAGTGCAATAAACGAATTGAGTATTAATCCGCAAGTAGAATGTTGATAATATATTATTGTTTTATTTTCTATATGTTTACTAAATCGAATTAATATGTACCTAATGTACCTATTTGTTACAGTAAAAGCTGAAGCAAAAATAAGTAGGTACCTACCTAAATCCTAAAATCTCCATTTGGTTATAGTTCCAAATTTTTTGCGATCGTCATTAATTTCGAACTTTAAAATTATTGGCGATCCGAGTCTGCCCGTGACCATGGATGCTGTAAAGGATCCGAAACGTCGGGAATTAAATAATATTAATACAACAAGATAAAATCCGTAAAAAATAGTTTTATTTCAATGTATTTATGTCTATTAATGTCCAGCTGACATTATTACTGAGATACCAATTTTATTATATTGGAGATAGGTAACAACCAAGAATCCTTGAGAGTCCGGCGGACCGAATTTCTCTTACAAACGTAATAGGTACCGAAATAAATATTAGGTAATTCAAACACAATTTAATCAAATTCTGTTATTATTCTGATTCCGATACAGTTAATCTAGGTTCCTACGTTACCATTTCGTCCAAAATACTTCACAGGAAATAAATGTAAACCAAATACAATTTTTGATAACTGTACCAAGTTTGGAACGACTTTTCGGTCTTGAAGTAGTGGTAGACGAAATAGTATCGTAGAAACCTAGATTAACGGTTTCCGAATCCGAATAATAACAGAATTTGATAGAATATTATCTCGATTACGATTTATTATTGTGGCCAATTCAAGCTCCGCCGGACCCTTAAGTTGAACAGCCAATTGAATACGGTAACGCATTAATTATAATTATGTTGGTACCTATATACAAACGATTACACGTCAATCAAGCTAAGTGACTCTACAGAAATCACCACTATTTCAACGGAATACAGGCGGTCGAAACGGCAAACGTATAGGTAGTCTGATGTGTCGCCGTCTGTACAGACAGATATGTAAATATTACGTCAGTAACTTAATCGGACCAGTTTAAACGTTGATGTAAATAATTTTCCATACTGTAGAATGTCAGGCATTCAAACCATTTTCTTAACACTATACAGGTAGTATATTTTTTTTTTCGAATAAACTAAAACAGTGCAATAATCGGAAAATAAGTAAGTTTCCCTATGTATTTTTTTTAATTAGTACATACACTTTTAAGTTACAAATAATGTGCGTCGCCTATTACTAGTATTCTTGTTAACCTATGTATGAGTAAAAGTAAATTTCAAAAACTATTCTAGCAATATTTATGTAATATGAGCTCTCGCATTAGCAATGGCTCTACATGGGTGTTGCGTACTGAATAGGTATGTGGTTATGAACTGTCACCTCTGGAATAAGGGTCGATATTGAGGAAGATCACTGAAAGTACCCCATACTAATATTCATTCATTACCAACCTTGATGCTGTTCCTGCTCATTTAAATTGCCTCGTGTCAAAATGAGATCTGTTCTCCTGAACAGACGAATTCCAGCCTAAAACATAGTCGTTCCACCGTGGCAAAGATGAACTTGATGACTCTGACGATCAGGAAATTGCCGAACATACGAACTTACCTTGAATCGGAATGAAATCCGAAGCAAAACTCATAGGAAAACAGAACACGTGTCCACTGATTGTTTGTCTATCACAAATAGGCGTTAGCCCACAATAAACGTCGTTCTTGATTTCGACCTAGCAGAGCTAAGTAGCACTATTAGCGGCCAGCAGAACGAAGATTGACTTCATATAAATGACAGTTTGGGCACTGATAACCACTTGGTGTTAGGATTAGAGTCTTCTTACTAAGTGAGGAGCGGTAATCTGGGGTCGCCTTCTTGAACATTTTGTAGAAAGTGGTCTTATATCTGGTAGTGATGCTGTATATTCCTCGATAACGTTCGGTCACATCTCCAGTAGCCCTGCAGCATGCCCATAACCAGCAAATTACGATTGCCAGCGTCCGCAAATTTGCGTTCACCGTGCCCAACTCCCAATATAACTACAGCCATAAACATCTCTATACTTACGTGACATTAGCTCACAGCCTTAAAAATTACGGAAATGCAGCGATAGTTGTTGATAACCCTTACTTTGCGACCAAGTTACGTTTTCCCCTCTTTATTATCAAAATCTAGTAAGTAGGTAGGTAGGTACTTTATCGTTTTATATTTTAAAATTTCGAACATTTATTTAATGCACATTGAACCTGCATTTATACCTATATTATATTGGTTAATAATTTTTCTAAAGACTTCATAAATAAATGTATATTATTATTATTATTTATAGTTGGCTTGTACATATATTTTCTAGGTACATATATTTTATTTTTAAAATTCATTTCATTCATTTCAATTCAAAATCGTTTATTGGAACCGTTTGAAGAACTCGTTTTAAGGGTTTATTAATTTTTAGGTTCACTTGCTCGGGAGTACCTACAGTTCAGGCATTGTTGGGCTTCTATAGCTGCTGTCATCGGTATTATATGTAAGTGTTTCCATTCTTATTACCAAGAAGCATTTAAATGTATTCCCAGAACAGCTTAATTATTTTTGTAACCTTGTTGTAATACCTACTGTACTAATTACGTCATATTTTTCTACACTAATATACGCTCATATTGTAGCCTATATGTTAACTAACAAAGCGTTTAGCAACTTTTATATAAACCTGTATTGCACAAGTAACGCTCACTACTTATTATTATCACTGTTATCTTTAAAATCTTGAAACCACGTTATATATATATATATATTATATATATATTTTATATATATTGAATATACGTTACGCCATATCCAACCGTCCTGCCATGACGGCTGAACGGATTACTACTCTTTCGCGCCAGGACGGTCCTGGCGTGAAAGAGTAACAAACATCCATACATCCACACATCCATACTCACAAACTATCACGTATAGTTAGTAAGGATGTACATAAGTAGGTATTGTTGTCCACGTATTTCTCAAAAAATCGAAACCGCATTGTAATAAATTATTTTGGAACGAAGTTCTTTAACGTAGTTTGCAGTAGGAATTGACTGGTAGAAATCGTAATATCACGAAAACGACAGACATCAATTCCAAAAACCATTAATTCATCTTCTTAGTCTTCTCCGCCAATTTTTTCTCAATTATTTTGCAATTACAGACACGAGGGACTTTCCTACAAACTTATTATAGGTATTACGTATCTATAGATTAGGTAGTGTAACGTAATGACGTTATGCTTTATATAAACAACCTACTTGGTAAAATGATTATTATTGTACGCGAAATTGCAGAAAGGAAGTTCCAGTTACTCAATAGTCTCAGGGTAACCTGACCATCTACACTCTGATTAATATTTTTTATTTAATAAGATAATTAAGTATCATAGCAGTGATTGCCTAGTGGTATGACCGTTGGACTGCCAAGTCAAAGGTCTCGAGTTTGAACCAAAAGCACGCACCGCTGACTTTTCGAAGTCATGTGCGTAGTAAATAGTTATTATCACGCGCTTAAAACGATGAAGGAAAACACCGTGAGGAAACCTGCATGCCTGAGAGATTTTCTCGATGGCGTGTGAAGTCTGCCAACCCGCACTACGCCAGCATGGTGGACTATAGCCTAATCCCTTGCATTCTGAGAGGAGACCCGTGGGACAGTATAATGGATTGATTTACGTACGCGAAATAAAAACATCAAGAGCACCTAGTTATTCTGTATTGTATAAATTACTAGCTTTTACCCGCGGCTTAACTCGCGTTGATGTCTTTAAACTGTCAAAGTTATAATTATTAAAAAGAATTAAGTATTAGGTTCATTAGAAAGTAAATAAAATAAGGGGAATTGTACAAACGCACTTTAAAAATTATGTTTCACACTAAGGTCAGATACGTAGCACTCGCAACCGGCGCGCATGTATGAGAAGAATGTGGAAGAAGCAAAAGAAGTGCCTCTCCACCCTTCCGTTTCCTTTCTTTATTCTTCATGATTGATTACCTACTGTGTGTGTACCGCATTTCGCAATAAAACTAATTTATTTATTATTGTTTTGTCTATAGTCTCTGCCTACCCCTGTGGGAGAAAGGCGTGAGTGTATGTATGTATGTTTCACACTTTAAAATATTGTGCAAAATGTTTGATTAGGTTATGTTAGCACTGCGACGCCCTACGCATGATTCCCTAGCTGGCGGAGCAGATCACCTTGCTTATTCTTGTTTTCTAAATCCTACATGAAGATTCTTCTGATCGATTTACTTTTGCCGCCCGGGCCCGTGATTAATTTTTAGACAGGTTAAATTGACGCTAAATAAAGAGTAAGAATAACGAAAAAAATGTTGACACCTTATCTCAAAAATATAAACATTAACTGTTGCTTAAATGTGACAGAAAAATGTAAAATACTTAAATAAAGAAAAAATAGGATTAGTAGGTACTCGTACAACTAACCTTAAAACATTTTTTTTATTATTTGAATTGCTTTTTGTTTATGAAGCTTTCATTTATTGTTTTTAAAAGTGCATCCGAAATAGCTGATGCTATATGTAACTACTTATTTGTATAGTGAGTGAGCTGACTGTCGATATTTGAACTTCATTTCGCAATAATTTTGTACATTTATATATATAAAAGGGATCTCCATAATAAGCATTTTCCTATTTATTACTATATACTCTTTGGTAAGCATTTCCACAGTAACCATCTCTATGGTAACAATCTCCATAGTAAATTTTGCTAAGAAATAACAGACTGGCAGCGCACGTCAAATACCTAATGAGTTTTATTGGCAAATTTTTGATACCTTGGGTTAAATTGTAATTTTCGGAGGGATTTTTAATTAAGGAAAAATAAAAATACAGCCTTAATCCCATTTTCTTCTTTCATCTTTGGTAAGCATTTCCACAGTAACCATCTCTATGGTAACCATCTCCATAGTAAATTTGCTAAGAAATACCAAAAAAGCGCAGCACGTCAAATAATGAGTATTATAGGCAAATTTTTGATACCTTGTGTTACATTATTGTAATTTTCGTAGGGATCTGTATTTAAGAATAATTAAAAATATTATGTAGTTTTCTATTGATGAAAAAATTTTTATAATCGATATAGTAGTTTAAGTGTGAAAGTGTAACAAACAAACATTCGCATTAATAATTATGATAATAATATTAGTTAGGAAAGCTGTACAGCTTTGAGAGGCTACCAAGGCGGATCAAAATTACTTTTGAAAGATTCAAAAGTCAACAATTTTGATCCGCCTCGGTAATCTCGACTCCCCGACTCATATTTCAGATAACCTACCTACCAAAAAAATTACTGAATCAATAAAAATTAGTGGCGAATCTGTCTTAGAAAATAGAAATCTCGTTTTATGTGTTTATTTATGACGTTTTAAACCCCCGACGCAATAAGACGGGTGTTCGGTTGTATCTGTGTGTGTATGTTGCATCGTTCCGCCCAAATGAATGAAACAATTTTGATTTAGTTTTTTTGTCTTAAAGGTAACCAAATTGCTATTAGCTATGATTTTAAAAAAATCTGGCCAGCTGTTAAAAGATTATCAGTTTTTTTCTGGTTCATGAAGGGATGTGAACAACTTTCACAGGTTTGATCGATTTGAAATTTGGTAGCCTGTTAGGTACTTCAATGATATTGCAAGAAAATGGTACCTAAACATGTTTTCATGATGCGGGGGATTTTTAAAATATAAAATTTAATTTTATGTTATTAGTTTAAAATGTTTCCTCGTTCCTTAACTAAACGCGCAAGTCTAGTAAGATATAGGTACATACCTATAAAGCAAATAATTATTAGAATAGCAATTTCTCGAAATTAATACCTACCTAGATATAGGTACGAGTAGTGATGGGTCGAGGGTTTAAACCCAGAGGGCAAAAATTTACAAAAACTGGGCGGATAGGGCATAAACGATATACGCCCAAATAAACGCCCAAAGGCTGGCCAGAAAAAACAGTTTTGAATAAATACATGGTTTTAGTTAAAATATGTCTTTTCTTATTAAATAAAACTTATATAAGCAATTTTTTTGTATATAAAATGCTTAATGGTAAAGTTAAATGTCGCACGCTTTGCTTTAGTCACCCACAGAAAGTAATTTTAAACTCGTACTTTCCATAATTTCGTAAAAAGCTTAGTTTAACAATGTTTACCAAGAAACAGATACGAAAAACATATTATACAACTACGATATACAATAGGATATAATTACTCAAAACAATATTAATACTCAGAAAATATGTATGAGGCGGTGTTTGTAGAATTAACTTAACTCATATGCTTTAAAATATACGCTGCGATAATATTTGGGGAAAAGTATTAATCATCAACCAAACATGTGCATTCCGGACCAATTAAAAGTGTCACATTATCATTTTGAATTTACCGTGAAAAATGACGGTTATTATTTACTAGTGACCCGCTCGCGGTTTCACCTGCGCTGCTCCGTTCTTAAGAGGTGAAGCGTGATGTTATATAGCCTATAACCTTCCTCGATAAATGAACTATCCAACACAAAAAGAATTTTCAAAATCGGTTCAGTAGATCCAGATATTAACCCCCTACAATCTCACATCACAATCTTTATAATATTACAGTATAGATTGTTTTATTATTATTTGTTACAATTTCAATTGAAATTACCTTAAATACTTAAATACGTAAGATATTCATAAGAATTATAAATAATTTTAAAATATTGAGTAAATGCCCTGACATTTGGGCATTTACTGGGCACAAACGGGCGGATATTGGGCATAAATTCAATGTGCCCAAAATGCCGCGGCGTAAACCCATCACTAGGTACGAGTATAATGGCCGCAACGAAAGGTCAACGGTCAAAATGACATGTGTATCTACCTAATCTCGGCACTTGGCCGCGGTTTGTTGGTAACTTTAATAGATACTTTGTATGTACCTACCTCTTATATTTATTCATTTTAATTTTCGTATAGTACCTACCTGTATCAATATTAACATCCACAACTATTTTGCCACGTTTGGTCAATGTGTGGATAAGGCTATGTCTATGAAACCCTTTCAATTCTTCATATTGGTCAATATACTCATGCAAGCTGTTTTTTTATGTATGAACATTTAATTTTTAATGGAATAAAAATAAATATATACTCGACTCTAAACTTTTAACTTGGTCATATGGCACGATTACCTTTTACATGCACAATGTCAGACAGCGCCTTATGGATATAAATAAATCACATCTAGGTCCATATAGCTGGTGGGTGTATTATATAACAATTGAATTAATCCACGAAAGAGTAAGCTATCAATAATAATGGAAGGTCGAAACAAAGGTAGAAGCTACACGCTAATTGAAACATTAATAGATAATGATTTAAGCTAAGTTTGTAGCCAGTGGGTACCTACAGTCAGTTCACTAGTCGCTTTAACACGTGTTGGTTACAATTTGTTACAAGCATGGCCTTAAAGATACGAGTAGTAATGGGTATATTATTAATAAATATTGCAATAGTACATGGTCTTACATGTGATGAATACCTGGAGATTCTACCAGAAAAAAAGGTATCTCAAATAAATTTGGAAACAATGCAACCAAAAGACATAGTGCAATGTGTAATACACCTCGGAAGGGAACAGTTACCACTGCCGGAAGCAAAATTCGTTTGGAAGTCCATAATAAAATTTCATGAAGGTATCGTTAATATTCCTGATGATCTACTTGCGACACTCCATTGGATAACAATCGCCATAACCCCAGAAGATTATCAAAATATAACGTTGAATAACATAGACGTAGTGCAGAATTTTGGTCTTAATTATAATTTAAACGAGGCGCAACTTTTCGCTCTTGCTGATGGCGTACGTAAGGATTTTGCTGGGAAAGAACCTGAAGATTACACCTACTACGATCTTACTGCTATTCGGCAAATACTTTGTGCTTATAATAAGTCCGAAATTGAAAGGATTCCTCCGACGTCTTATAAGGAGGCTGCCTTACTGATCGGTAAATTAGAAAACTGTAGTGCCGGTACTTTGTCCGGATTTGCCACATTAGCTACCCAAAAACGGGCCTTTGGGCCAATAGAAGATTGGACCGCAGACACAATTAAAATAGTTGGAAAAGTAGCTGACTATTTACCCAAAAAAGTTTCGGATAAATTCAAATTGCAACTGAATCCTACTTAACTGAATCGAACCTAGATTATAAGTTGAAAATTACATACGGTATTATAATAATATTTATATATATCTATATAATAATGTTGGTTTGTTTATTCAAATGTCTTCACATAGTCTGTGTTTAATATCTGTGTTTAAAGGTATTTATTTGATTTTGCTTAAGCTCAACTTTTGGAAACCCAATCTTTAAATGATTTAAACTATAAAGTTACCTGAACTCGGAATATCGCCAGTAACGACACATACCTGACTGACTAGATATCCTCGGACTAGAACCGACAGGATAAAAAACCCATTTAACGTTATCTACGCCATTTTATAAAAGATTTCGAACCGGTTTGCTAAGATATTAAAAACGGATAGGATGTAATTTTGATAAATGGATGATAATTTTTTATTTTTTTCTTAAAATCGAATGTAAACAGTAGTAACAAAACAATAATTAATAATATACAGTATTATCAACTTTTTTTTAAAAGTCACAGTTTAGGATCACCGTCAATAATATGTATATAAAGCATTTTCCTTGCTGATGTTACCTACCTACAAATTTTGTTTAAAAATGAAGGAATGAAGGAATTAAAAAGGAAGGAAAAATTAAATTATTTTTAATCTCTATGTTTCGTCCTATTGGGCCGAACCTCTATAGGACGAACACTTACCTATTGTAACTTTTATCAAGAAGAATATTCGTCTCCATCATATAGGATATTCGCCTGTATCACTTTTCGTCTAAAACCACGTCAGCAACACACCACGCACGATAATATTGATACATCAATGCGTTAGTCAATCAATTGGTTTAGTAACATAACCTTTTGTAAACAGGATATTTAGACAACGATGATAGCTTCAACTTTTTGTAAATCGGCGGCATATTTTCAAGAATGTAAAAAAAGTGTTGTCATCATTTGCATGCATATTATTTTGAGAAACAGAAGATTAGTATTTTAAAAACATGAATCAATACTAGAGTTCTTCAGTTTGTTGAGTAAAGTGTATCCAGAATTATTTATTTAAAGGTATTTATTACTTTTTTTATAATTTAAGAACTCAGCTCTTGTCGGTGGAGCAATCGCCACTGTTGCTATTTATTACCTACGCTTTGCAAAAAGGTGTTGGAATAAATTACATAAAGTATCGTCACGTATTATTATATCATCCCACCATTTCTAGTATGACCAAATTGCGCTGCCGGTTGTTTTTTTTTTATGGGATTGGAGGGCAAACGAGCAGACGGATCGCCTGATGGTAAGCGATTACCGCCGCCCATGGACACCCGCACCAGCAGAGAAGTCACGAGTGCGTTGCCGACCTTTTAAAAGGGGATTGGGCCTCCGGTAACCTTACTCAATCGGCGAAACACAACGTAAGCGTTGTTTAACGCCGGTTTTCTGTGAGGCCGTGGTATCACTCCGGTCGAGCCGGCCTATTTATGCGGAAGCATGGCTCTCCCACGAAAGAAAAAAGAAGATGTTATTTTTTATTTTAATGATGTAAGTACATCATTTCTGATGCAATGTCTGTGAAAACTATCTTATCAGTTATCAGTTATCACATACAATGCCATTGAGCTACAATTAGTTGCCCGGGAAACTAGGTAGGATGAGGGAAAGTTATTCTATACCATAAATCAGCTGCTATAAGACAATACGAACTCATTATTATTAAAATTCAATTTAGATATACAATAAGATACAATAAGCATAGGACCATTGTTTAGAAGTGACGTAAAAGGTAATAAAGCACGACGTTGCGTTGCAAAAGCCGTGCGATCCGGTGATACACAATATTCCATAATTCCACCAGATCGCAATAACAACAACATGAAGTAACAATACTTCACCGTGTGCGTGACATTCACCCATGCTCAATAATTGTATCAGTGGCTGCGTTGTCAGATTTTTTTACAGGCAATGAGGATTTTTAAATCTTTTTCAGTAAAAAAGATGACACGTTTCGCGTAACAGCTGAGCGCCCGGTTTCTGCGCCACGTGTTGTTAATTCCGGGATCGAACCCACGGCACGGAGCAAATATTTGTTTGACCCACATGTACTTGCTTACGGGTCTGGACATTTGTGTAGGTCAGAATTTGTGTTTTTGTAAACGCAGCCACGATAGGTAGGTACTTACAGGAGAAAATCCTAGTGTGGGTTAACGTTTTTTTTTTTAAGAAAAAGCGCGATATTTTGGCGAATGCGGGACATACAATTCCTGCCAAAACCTGCCAGACACTATGCCAGGGATGACAAAAATGTCGACATTTGCTTTTCGAGTTGGTATTTACCCCTGCCCGTGACTCGCGCGCGCCTCTATCGCACAGAATCGCACTGTACTGTCGAGTAATCTGTCCGTATATACAATGAACCTGCTCTGTGGAGTAATCCTCAAAAAGCGGGACTGAGCATGACCGAAGCGCGTGCGCAAGTCATTTAATTATTTTACAAAAAAAAATTGGGACATCTGGCACCGCTGTCAATGGTTAAAGCTTAGATTATAGACTAATAAAGAAAGTCGGCTAATGTAATATGTAGTGCTGACATTGACTTGAATACATCGTTAAATACATCACACAATAAATAATTATTAGTAGGTACTAATTACCCAGTAGCAATAGGATTTAACTTATGATATTATCTACGTAATTTATTCAAAGCATTTAGAATTCGTTAAAATTATTTAAACCAGACACTCAAATATTTTGAAATGTAATACTGACTTTAATTTATCTATGTAATACTTAATAACCTTACATTTTGTATTATGTACAAGAATAACACCAAGATAATAATCAACCAGAATTTTTAGTTAATTTTTTTATTCAGGTTTTTACATGTGTTTTTCAAATACTAACTATAGGTAAGTTGATGCCAAAATTTAAAATACGTATAATTAGTCTAATTACAGTCCACAAATAAATTACTTTAATACATAATACTTATACAAAGTTATAGAAGAAAAACTGCTACTGGGGTAATCAGGTGGGTAGGTACATTAGTTATGTATTTTAGGTTTAATAAGGAGACATAAAAACCCATACGCCTTCTTTTCAACCATTAGGGAACTAAGGTGGGTTTCAACACCTATCCTGCCCAGAACCATGGTGAGTATGGTGACATGCATGGAACCATAAAAATGACGGTGATTTTAATTTTAAAGTGGAACGAAGTTCTCTTTTTACTGAAAATACGGATACATGGTCTATCCGTTCTTGCTAATTACCTGGTGTAGGTACCTACTTACTTATTATTATAGATCGGGATAGGCATCTTGCCTTAAGTACCTAGCCAATTCAATAATCGTAACAATTTTGAAGAATGTGAAGGCAAATTTCCATCTGGCGGGTGGGACTCGCGGTACCTTAGAAGTGATAGCGTCTGGTGTATCTAACCAGAAGACGCAGGTTCGAGTCCTGGGAGTCGATTTTTTTCAAATACTATCGTCGGAAATACTCAAGCGCGTCAGAATAAAATAAGGTGGGTTAATTACTAGCTAAAAAGCGAACATTTTGAAAATCTGATGATTTGAGCGTAACGTAAAGGAGTGGGAGGGTTACAAAGGTTGCATGAATCACAAAATATATATATATATATATCTTCCTATTTCCACAAGTCGAATTTCGTTATTTAGGGCAGAATGTAGTTCTCTTTTAGCTCTCTTTATATTGTTTTTAAAAGGTTCCACCCTCTGCGCATTATTTGCTGAATTAAGCAAAGTTAAACGAATAAAATAAATTAGTGATTATTTTAACTTAACAAAAAATTTAGTTGGCTTAAAACAATAAAAAATGGTATCAATGATTTCATTTTATTAACTTTGTTTTTATAAATTAACATAAATTTAACAAGGTTTGATTTTAATTAAAATTGATAATAATGAGTTAAGTGTGCCGCGGTACGCTTCGCTTCGCTTCGCTCGTTCGCCTTGTGCGTCCTTGTTTGGCCAAAACTCAGAGGCCCGTCCACGGCGTGATAATTCTTCCATGCGCAGGCTATAATCAAGGACTAAAACTGTGCGGTGAAACATTGGACTGTGACTACCCACACACACCGCACAAACATAGTACAATTCCAAATAATGATACATCGCGCACAATTATCTGGTTCGCATATTTTCGTATTGTAGATACCTAAGTACTACTCCCTCATTAGGTACTATCATCATAATCATACGCTGACTACGCTGCTACACTAGTGAATTCCACAGAACCCGATCTTCGGCGTTCCTAATACAGACACTATCAGCTGCCTTCCGCAAGTTGTCACTCAAGCCGGCGCGCGTCTTAGGACACTTAATAAGCTTGCCTAGACGCGGTCACCAATCAAGAACTCCTTTTCTGCAGACTTTGTTAATTCTCCGAGAGATGTCATGTCACCGGCCCATTACTACGTCAGCTTGGTAATATTTTGAGTTATGTCGGTAGCTTTGGTTCTTTGTCGGATAACTGCTTTACGAATTTTATCCCTTAGAGAGACTCAGGGCAAAGCTCTCTCCATAGCTCAGTGTTAGACTTTAAACTTTTGGATTAGTCTCATCTTGAGGCTCCTTATGTCGTAACTGGTAGAACGCACACATCGGAGACTCTTTATAAGGCACAGTAGCATAAGTGACGAAAAATCTTGAAGGGATCTGCCGAATGCTATCTTATCTGAATCTCATCTCAGCGATCGATATTCGTTCGGGACCCTGCAACGACTCTGCCCTTAAACTATCATCGGCAAATCGCAGATGTGAGATATACTCTCCATTCATTTTCTTATAATGACATCGAGTTCTCAAACACTGAAAACTTTCTAGTAATTATCGACTTTGGTCCAACTTTGGCATTCAATGTTCACACATCCTCATATCGCAACATTGTACCAGTGAAGAATGTAACACCATTTATTTTAAAAGAGTGTCAATGGAGTTTCTTGCCGGATTCTTCTCCATAGGATCAACCTTTTGGAACCGTGCAACTAGAATCATAACGTTTCATAAACGCTTTAAAAGCTTATTTGATATGAAAACATTTGAACAACCATTTGCCAAACTTACATCAACAACATCGGATGTCCGAAGTTGCAAAAGTTCAATGCAAAAGTCAGCTTGTGGAAAGAAAGAGAACAATAGCGGGAATGCGGGACACTCTTTGCCTAACGACAAGTATGTATCTGTCTCTTTCTAAGTATTACAATTTTCTATTAGCAATTAATTCTGGGACGTAGGGCATGTCCATATTATTACATTATACCACAAGTACCAAAAATAGCTCTACCTATTCCAATCTCTGGTTATGACCCTTGATAACAGCTTATAGACATACTCAGAACTCGATTTGCCGACCATATCGTGGTCCTGGTAGAATCGCTGCAAGAGCTTAGGTTAATGCTCAGTGACCTCGACAGAGTTTCCCAATAGGTGGGTCTTAAACTGAACATTGGCAATACAAAAGTTATGTCAAATGCCCATGTCGTACCCGTCCTAATATCCGTTGGCGACTCTGCTCTCGAAGTTGTTAACGAATACGTCTATCTGGGACAAACCGTCCAGTTCGAGAAGGTCCAACTTGGAGAAAAAGGTAGCTTCACAACGTCTTTTCGTCGACAATACCGCAGTGCCAAAAAGTCTTTAACCAGTGTGTGTTACCAGAGTGGTGACTTAGGGCAAAGGCACGTGGTCGCTCACTATAGGTTTCATAAGAAAGCTCAAGATCACTCAGTGAGTTATGGAGCGAGCTATGCTTGGCATGGCTTACTCTATACGCGATAGAATCAGAGGAGATCCGTAAAGAACTAAAGTTGCCGACATAGCTCAAAGGATTAGCAAAGTTAAGTGGCAGTGGGCAGGGCACATAGCTCTTAGAACTGACCACCACTGGGGCAGAAAGGTTCTCGAGTGGAGACCACGCACCGGAAAGCGCAGTATGGGACGTCCTCTAACGAGATGGACGGACGATCTGGTAAAGGTCGCTGGGAGTCGTTGGATGCAGGCGGCATATAACCGGTCCCTGTGGAAGTCTTTGGGGGAGGCCTTTGTTCAGCAGTGGACTTATATTGGCTGATATGATGATGATGATGACTTTTTGATGTGATACTCTCCATACTTCCTATTTATTCGCCTTGCTGCACTGAGCGCTTCAGGCCTTCAGCGATAGCGGGGGCCGAAAACGCAGGCGGCGCGGCGTTGCGGTCGTCGTTGTGACTAACACCTCCGGCAACCCGTTCATTTAGAACTCGCGAACGGGTTGCTGGAGGAAATTTATACCTACCATACTCTCGTCCCGTCCCGCGTATATCTATTTAGTTAATTTCGTGTGCAAAATCAGTTTTGATATTACTTACTAAAGTTGTATGCTTTGTCGCCGCAGTTTGACGACCACGGTATAGAGGTAGGTAAATTCGTTAAAAAGCACCTAGCTTATTCAAACACGCAAAAGATGTAACTCAAAGAACAAATATTGGAAAATCCAAACAGATTAGTACTGAGTTTGATACCTAAAACTAGTCGGTTGCAAAAAAACTGATATGCAAAGTGCATATGCATCTATAATAAAATTCCAACACGTTTTAAAGAATTACCGTTAAATAGGTTTATACCAGCTTTGGGCAACTGGTTACTGGATAACAGATTTTATTCTATCAAAGATTTTTTAAATTATTCTGAGTAGTATGACAGATGTGTTAGGTATATTGTAATCTAATAGGTTTTAAGAAAAATAAAATATTTGCATGCTATTTATAATGGCTAAAAGGGGCTTGATCTATATTGTATTTTCATATAACACCATTCTACCCTATTTATTACAAATAAATGATTTGATTTGATGTGATTCGCATTGAATAATAGCTTTACTTATTGACATAGGGCACCTATCTATAGGACTCATATTGATCGCATAGAGGCATTTCAGAGGCGATTTGTCAGAACATTATGCTCAAGGTTTGAATTACGGCGTAAAATAAGTGAGCAGAAGGTGTGTGATTGACCTATGTACCTCACACAAGATTGTAAACGGTTCAATGGCTTGTTAAAATGTTCGACTTTAAGTTTCCATCGCGATTTGTCCGCACGCCACATCTATTTGCTATATCTATTTGTATGAAACGTTATTATTGCATCCATAGTAATAATAACGTTTCATACGACAATCCAATTTCACTAATGTGTAGACAATACAATTCCATTTGTTATGAAATGGATATCTGTCAAGATGGGTTTCTGCCGAAGCATTTTGGGCAAAAAAATAAATGCTCTGGCATAAACCGATCTATATAGATGGGTTTCTGCCCAGGCATTTTGGGCGGAAAAAATAAATGCCCTGGCATAAACCCATCTCTAGTCACGATAGATAAAGGTACTTATGTAAAGTGTTTAAAGAAAGAAAATTGTTCCAAATAATGAAGACTAATTGGGTATTTCTTCTTTCTTTTTATTATAATTATTTTACCTTGGCTCACTAACATAAATAGGTATAGGTAATGTGAATGATGTGTATAGGTACTTAGTTTTCATTGGACTTCAGGTTGAATACTACCTATTTCATGCTTGATTTAAAACTGTGTAATGCTTAATCTGTTGTCTGTTACTGTGCCTATTAAGTATATAAAAATAAAATAGTTTTATCCGATGTAAGTATAATTTTGCTTCTGGTTTCATGGTCAATTTTCCAGCTTGTTTGTGTTGACATTTACGAAATGAGAACAGATCGGAAATATATTTTATCTTAATCAAATCATTAGAATTTTTTTGGTCCATAAATATCATGGACTTCCATATTATTATTTTGTTCACCATTGTTCTGAACAAAATAATAATATCTACGTAATGTGGACGTTGTAATTTGTAGGTAATAGGTACCTAATTGGACCGCATAACACCGCAAACTTATAGTACCTACTTACCTGACTATATAAAAACTTTATTTAAGTATATACCTACCTATAAACCCCAGAAATTTATTATAGATTAATGTATGTACCTGTACTACATTTAGTCCGTATGTAAAATTATGTGTACTTATGACACAGTAGGTACCTACCCAGACAATTTATATTTTAGAGGTACCTACTACCTAATCAAATCAATAAGTAAATCGCGAAGATGGTACGGCGTGACCTTCGGAGCTCCAATACACGCCAAATTAAACAGGCGATCGAGCGGAACCGAGGGTCCAAAGTATTCACTCAACAGCTTGGAAAGAGCCACTTGACAAAGCTCACCACAAACGATGGTAGGTCTTGTCAAAGCCGGAGATTCTTGCCGAAGACTTCTACGATCGACTTTATGCCGCCCATGTTCCTCGTCCACAGTGGGACAATTGCCTTTCATGAGCCACTCTGACACGCCACTACACCGATGAACTGCCAGATATCAGCCACGACGAGATCGTGTTGGCTCTAAAACAGTTGAAAAATGGAAAAGCAGCCGGCGAAGATGGAATTACTTCGAAGCTCCTGAAGATAGGAGGAGCTCCTGTTGTTCAGGAGCTGCGAAACATTTTATGCTACTCTGATAAATTATTGTAGCTACTTAAATAAAATTAGTCTACCGGAAAACAAAATAACAAAGACACGCATAGGTACCTACGAGCTGGGCTTGTGGAGGGGTATAAGAGCGTGCGTCTGTCGCTTGGCGTGTCACTACACTAGTAGGTACGCAAAGCAGCACGCAAACGGAGCTAAGAAAATTGGACTGGCTGAAGGATCGTAGGTATGTTTAGTGATGTTTCGAACCTAATAAACGATTAGATTTTCGCGAGTTGACTTCTTGTCTTGCGTTAACTCCTTTTATTTGAAATTCAGTAGGTAGGTAGGTACCCACTTGTACGTAAAATCATTGTGCGTCGTTGTTTCGTTTCGGACCAAAACTTCAACGTATTTGTTCCGTAGCAGGCCCCCAGGAAATAAGTTGCCGTTCCAGTAGATTTTGCGGTAATAAAACACGAAGTTTTGTATTTTATAAGTACCCAAAAGACAATTTTGACAAGTTGACAAAGAAGATATCCACTAGTGGGTGGGTAGATAGAGAGTGCCGATCTTACTAATAGGGGTTTCTTTTGCAGAAGATTCTCAACAAGATGACGACAGCGAGCATGTTAATGACGGTGACGACAACATGGAACCTCTCAACGGAGAAGATTGACAAGGACGGATGTTTAGGCCTAGCGATAAAGCGTGTCACCGCTGAAGCCGCTAAAGAAGTTCGCGAAAGTCCTTCCACTAAAGAACAGGCGTTGACCATCATGAGGGAGTGGATACAACAAAATATTGACATCAAAAACGTCCGTCAAGGTAAGACAACATCCATCTATCAGGTTTGTGGTGATGGTGAACGTGCAACTTGAACGAATCCCAGGGTACCCCGTAAAATAACCTTGCACAAACTTTAATGATTCTTTCGGATACCGTAAGCTGTCTTTATAGACTTATTAAAAAATGTAGCATAATACAGCACTTGATGCGGTTATTGCCCATATTACACAATCTTTCTTGAAGTCATAAAAGGCACAGCAGCGCAGATACCAATAACAGAAAAAAAATATACTTAAGTATTAAAATAATTAACATTTTTATTATAATCCGGGTCAAGTTCGGTGTGTTGATCGCGTTATATAAAATTCCGGTACAATCAAAGATTAATTAATTCATAAGTTCATAATTAATCTGTTCATAAGTCCTCGAGAAATTTATTACGAGTTAAACACAATAGTCTACAAATTTTTTTTGTTCCTTTCTTCGTGAGACACATCATTTCATGTTATTTAATTCCATTAGAGACAAAACTCGTGGCGAAGCAAACGAAAATGGATTTGAAAGATTTTTTCAAATCCGACTGGTAGTTTCAGAGGTTAGCACGTTCAACAGCTTTATTTTAATATTAAATATATAGCTATTTTGCATTGCGTTGTATGCTTATATGCATACCGCAGGGGCATGTTTTGGACGTAGTCCACCTAGCGCACCCGTCCAAATGGCACCTGCGCGAATGGCACCTAGCCTAGTCCACGAAAGATACCAATACTCTTGGCAGGTGTTCTTCATTGATTCTCATTTTTACATTTTTGACCACGAAGAGCACCCTCAGACTCAGCAGTCTAGTGCTGGGATGTATTTGTTTTTAAGACGTTAATAAATGAAAGATATCGATAAAAAGTTTGACGGGTGTTCTAGGTGGATTATATCGTATTTTGGGACCAGTCACCAGTTTCAGATACCTATTTTATAAAATGTAAACGAATTGAGTATTGAGTATTGTATGCCATCAACTTTTTTAGCAAAGAAATCCTTGTATCGTTCACCTGAGAGGCTAAAATTGCAATACAAAAAGAGAGACGCTAGGTACCGTGTATCGCTCACTAAATTCTTAGTGTGGCTACAGGAACTACGACTGTATTTTTTCCGACCATGATACTACGCTTTTAGTACCTTTTTTCAGCAATTACAGTAAAAAGCATAATAAAATACCTAACTTTTAACAAAAAGTGTCCCGTTTAAGAAGTTCTTATTCGTTTTGGTGTCATCGTTTAGGTAATTTCTAGGCTTTTCAGTTTTAGGTTACAGAAAGCCAGGAACAAACTAAGACCTATAAAGCTCTTAGTTCAAGGTAGGCTTAAAAAAAATTTGGCTCATTGTGTAAGTAGATACTATGGGTAGTTTACACTGAACCACCCGTATTTCAACAGTGAAACATAATCTGTTCACGCAATTTTTGATAATCTTTTATTTTTGACATACAAAGTATTGTATATAATAGGTGGGGGAAAAAGTTTCTTCGCATTTAATATGAAAACTCAAGACATTTTTTTCGAAGTTAATTTACATTTAATTATATATGTACCATTTTGCTCAAAGACTTTTTGCCATCTTGTGGGTAGTGACATGATCCCGTTGTTGTAGAAATTTTGGGACTTCTGATCAAAAAAACGTGACCAGTAATTTTGGCAGTCCTCTCTTGATGTTAACCTGACACTGCCTAAAGAATTCTGAAGAGATCGAAACAGGTGGAAATCTGAAGGTGCAAGGTCAGGGCTATATGGCGGATGCATTAACACCTCCCAGCCAAACTCTCTTAATTTTTGCTGAGTGACCAAAGATGTGTGTAGTCTAGCGTTATCGTGATGAAAGACCACACCCTTTCTATTGATGAATTCCGGCCGCTTTCTTCCAATTTCTTGCTTTAATCTCATCAGTTGTTGGCAGTAATGATCCGAATCGACGGTTCTGCCTGCAATGCCCTTCCAATCCCACCATACACCATCACCTTATTGCGAATTAACCCGGGTTTTGCCACAGTCTGTGAAGCCTGACCGACCTTTGACTACGACCTTTTTCGCACGTTCTTGTCGTACGTGATCCACTTTTCATCACCAGTTATCAATCTCTTTAAAAACGGTTCTGTTTCATTACGTCTCAATAAAGAATCGCAAATGAGTACACGGTTCATTAGGTTTCTTTCAGTGAGCTCGTGTGGCACCTAAATATCGAGCTTTTTTGTACACCCAGTTTTTTTTCAAATGGGTCAAAATTGTTTTGTGGTGAATCCCCAGTTCTTCAGCTATGTCGTAACTACTGATATTGCTCCACTTTTTCAAAAATTGCGTCAATTTTATCTGTAACAGGGCGCCCAGAGCGAGGTCCATCTTTAACATCAAAATTCCCGGATTGAAAACGCTTAAACCAACTTTATGCTACTCTTGCTGATACTGCGTTAGGTCCATAAAAGTCACAAATTTTTTTCGCGGCTTGCGTTGCATTTTTCCCCTTTTGGTAACAAATCTTTAAAATGTATCGAATTTCTTCATTAGATTCACTCATTTTGACAGAAAGAAAAATAAATGAAAAATAGCGGGAAACAAATTTTTACTAATTCGTTTCTTTTTTTAAAATTAAACTTTTTTAATGTTATCAAAATCAGCCAGATAAAAATAGTACAGCCAAAGATTTTTTATGAAAAGTATTTACATACTAAATGCGAAAAGACTTATTCCCCAACCTAATATTACTAGCTGACCCGGCAGACATCGTACTGCCTCAATCGATAAATAAAATTTAATTCCGACCATTTTCATATTTATTCACCTTTTAAACCTTCTCTGGACTTCCACAAATAATTCAAGACCAAAATTAGCCAAATCGGTCCAGCCGTTCTCGAGTTTTAGCGAGACTAACAAACAGCAATTAACTTTTATATATATACCTAGAAGATTATTGTATTTTTGACATACAAACCTGCGGGCCACCATGTTACACCTAATCGCCAATGCCCTCCGCTCCCTCTCAATATCGACTTGGTCATCGAAACCCTCTGTAACATAATGTCCAAGATATTTAAACTCTCTTCAGCTCAACACTGTTTAATTTTATTGGGGGCACATTTGCCGGACACTTACCGGGGAACTTGAAGACCAAGTAGGTAGGTACTCGCTTTTCAACGAGTTATTCAGGAGGCCAAGACTATGGGCATAATACGTTTCACAGAAGGCTAATGGTCTCCTCAGTGCACCTATAGTTGGACTCAGCAGCACCATATCGTCAGCGTAAGTGGAATTGTTCATGCAAACATTATCAACCTAACACCCGATTCGTGTGCTGCTGAGTTCAACAACAAGAGTTTGGGAAAACCCAAACCACCCTGTCTCACCTCACACTCCCAACCGGAACGTCTCGGAGAAGGTATGCCCACCTAACGCTGTTTGTCTGGAAAGCGTACCAGAAGTGGAACAGCCAAAGTAAAAGGCGATTTATAAATGTTAGACACTAGAAATGGTTATGCATAAGTAGTTGAAGACTTATTACTTAACATTAAATTGCTTAAAATAGCATTGTTTTAAAATAATTTAAAAGAATTCTAAAAAAAAATTAATTATAATATAATTTTTAATAAAATTGCAAAACAGTGCACATTAAAATAATTTCACTTCTTTACCAACATTGAATGCCTGTCAAGGTAGTCAAGACGTCGTCGTAGGTATGTACGTCGCACATACAACATACATAATACAGAGTTATATTTTTCTAGTCTGTTTAGATTATGTATTCTACAAAAGCATTCGTCTACAATTAACTAAAATAAAAACAACAACTAAATAATAAAAATGGACTACCTACATAAGTACATAATATGTAGAGTAGATACCTACTAAGAACTTTCGCAGCAATCGTTCATAAGTACCTACCTAAAATTGTTTCTGGAAATACTTGTTGCATAGGCCGGAAGTAGAGATGGGTTTATGCCAGGGCATTTATTTTTTTCGCCCAAAATGCCTGGGCTGAAACCCATCTATACATATATAACACACTACCTGCTCGGCCCGAATGGCCCGATGGCCGTCTACCAGCGCTGCGGCCATTATGTTTTTTTATTTTGTCGCAGCATTATGCTGAGATGGGACCTTTTTTGGCCTAGCGTAGGATGTCTGTATTTACTTATAATTATTGTGAAATGTACCTACTTACCTATAGGTGCGAGTCCAAAATAAAAAGTTTTCTTTCTTTGCTCTACCTATGCTGGGTAGAGCAGTACCGTGATCTAGTCAAGACCTCTCGATTCGAAGAGAGAAGCATCAAATCCGTAGATGTACAAATATGCCAAACTGTTAGAGCCTATTTCACCACATCTGACGAGGTAAATTGAAAAAAAATGGAACAAAACTTGTAAGGACTAGGTACCTAATAGGACTAAAGTAACTAACTGCCAGGTTACGAGAAACTTCCACAGAGGTGGTGAAATAGGCCCATATCTAATTTTTTATTATGACATATGTAAAAGTTATCAATTTAAAGCCATTTGTTACAGATGAATCATTCCTACTTCGGTTTTTACGTCATAAGAAGTACAGTATACCGATGGCACAACAAACACTTCTAAAGTACCTAAGCCTAAGAAGATATTATCCGCAAATATTCAAGAACCTTGATTACGATGATTCGAAGCTGAAAGACATTCTCAATAACGGGTAAATAAATATTGTTTGTAACATTTACAACGTATGTACCTACCTGGTACTTATCAGCTCCATGCATCTGTATGATAAAATAATAAGACAGCTAGGTAGGTACCTACATAATAATATTGTGCATGAACCCATACTTACTGTAAATAATAGATTCTAATTGCATATAGGTATAATGTGAAAATCACCTTTGATTAAGTTACGTAGTCCATACAATTTTAAACAGGGAAAGGAATAATCAAAATGGATACCTAATTAGGATTGCCTACCAATTGGAACAAAGCTAACCTACTAACATGGTTTCATAAGATCATGCCCATTAATGATGTAACACAACTTTATTTTAGTTAGTTATATCTACATAATATCGTGGCTCCATCAGTTGTGATGTGTGTACTAGAAAGTTCCCACGTACATAGGTATAACTGTGAGCCTTGAACTTAATATAGTCACTAGCTCAGATCTCCGCATTGCGAATACACAACATATCTTATGTAATTTTGTACTGTGATATAATTCCAGCTTGGAATTTCATAACCATTTCCTAATTTTAAGGTACATAGTGGTTTCACCGGTTCGAGATAGCAAAGGTCGCCGGGTCATCGTTTACAACATGAGTAAGGAGATTTTTATACATAATATATACACAAACACATGATCACAATAGATACATATACAAATATGCGGACGATGCAACTGCGAAGTTCTTGCTTTAATGATAAAAATATCGATATCTACTTACTGCGAAATAGTTAAATATCTGCTCTGCGAATTGTATAGGTAAATTAATTTGTTATGCTTTGCGCTATGTCTATTATTATGCCCCATGCTCTGTTCTTCTCTATATGTTTTAAACAGAAGCTGATTTTATAACCCTATACTTAATTGCTTCAGACATTTTAAATTCTTCAACACATATCGGGGGCAATTTAATTTACTTTTATAAACTATACCATACCTACTTAGCTACTAAAAATATAACCAACTGTAGTAAGCTTGAAGTTTAATTATTATTATTAGGTAAATTCAATGCCAGCAAGTATAACTGTTGGGACATGTGTCGAGCGCACATTCTGGTATACGAGTGCTTGTTGGAGGACTCGCTTGACCAGATGTGCGGCTACGTGCATGTTGGCGACGGCACCGGAGTCACCGGCGCTCATATCACCACCTGGAATCCCACAGACTTCGCCCGCCTTATGAAATGGGGAGAGGTAATTAACCTAGATAGCATAATATGTCTCGGCAACCATTGTTTTTAGAGATCTTCTTGTTGAAAACTATGCACTATAACTATGCTGAAACCCCAAAGTAAGTCGGTACTTCTGAATAAAATATGGAAATATGTAGGTACGTCTTTGTTGCAATTGGAATAAGGTCGTGTTGCAAACTGTTTACGTATTTATTACGTATTATTTATTTACGTTTGGTTATCAACTATTTGACGCTGACTGTACATGCATTATGAAGAAGAAAATTTCAATTGTCTTAACGCTTGCGTGAACGTCAAAATAATCTGTTCAACCCAAGGTTCCACCTGAATCAATAGGAACCTAGGTGGATAAAGAATTACTTAATATTTTCAAGATATAGATTTTATTGAAAGAAAATATTCGATCTCAGATAGGATTTGAACCTGCGTTCTTCCGGTTAAGTACACTTTTTAAGCTTTGACCAATAAGCTACCGAAACCAAGCGTCCGGTGTACGTACCTACTTACCGGAGAGACGCAGTTTTGAGAGGATTTTTTCTTTCATTAAATTTTATACCTTAATGTTTAGCTTGCGTTAATGCCAATTTATAGAATAACTAATATTTAAAAAAATTCGGTGAAATAAAAGCAGGTTATCTATTTTGTCTTGCATTTTTGTGTAACACTTCTTATCTTCAATATTTTTTTTATACTAGGGTGGTCTCAAAATTATACCTACATTTTGACAAGATCGGACACAGTCTGCAGGTACTTCGGATGTACTTACCCGAAGTTCTGCAACTGTACTAATACTTTGTCTACTATTCAATTGCGCGGTCTTTGACTTCGCTCTTTGATTCAAATATTCAAATCACGCCTGGAGGGCAAATAAACATGATGCTTGCCCCTTGATACACATTTACACATGAATTAAAGCATATATTATTGTTGCAGCAATCGATGCCCATGCGTCACAAGGAGTTTCACTTTATTAATGTGCCGAGTGCTCTCAAATACATCGTTGATTTCGCGATGAGCAAAGTTACGCCAAAGATGGCTGAGAGGCTCAACGTAAGTTTTAAAATTGCTATCTATTAACTAATAGTCTAAAATCCGATTAAGAACGACCTTCACACATCTGTTTAATTGATGAAAAGTATTTTATATCAAATTTAGTGTGTTAAAAATATATCGCGAGTAGATTGGCTAAAATTCAAACGTGACTTTTTGTTAAACATTGCCTGTGACATTGCACTCATGTGTTTAACGAATCAATTTAATACCAACAGAAAGTAAAGATGATAATATCAATACAACGCGATAAAATCCGTAAAAAAAAAATTATTTCTCTAATCTTTAGGTATATGTACCTGCCAACCCAGTAGTTAAGCACACTATGAAAAAATAGTCAACCTAACGTTTGTATATTCTATAGGTTTCATACTTTCGATATGTTTTTAAACTCCAAAACTTTTAGGCCTGTTATGTCATCTTTATAAATTAGTAAGGAAACTACGTCATAATCAGTTCGGTCACAGTACAAATATGGAACAGTACGGAAACTAAGCCTAGTTGAGGAAATAATTACCTACGCTCCATTGAAGCAATAGGGTTGTAACTTTTAATCTTATTGATACCTATTGTTTTTTTTTTAATTAACACAATTTTGTTCTGTAGTGATCAATAAATCGAATTGAAATAATTACCTTACAAGTACTAGTAATTCACATTATAATTAACACTTTTTTTTTTAAATAAACCGTTGGGAGACAAGGACTAGGTACTATGAAACCGATTTTGTTTATTTATTTGTAAATTAGTTCAGTTACTACACAATACGCTCGTGGCATTTTTAAAAAGATCGCGGCGATAAACTTATACGTGATCATTCGTCTTGACGCAGCACTCAATACTGACTGACAGCACCCAGGGCCCTCTTTTCCATTGGGCAATATGGGCAAGTGCCCAGGGCCCAGCGAGCTTTTGCTTTTTTGTAGTCCCCTGACATACCTATCATTGCCATGGAGGCCCCATTATCCTAAAGTGCCCAAGACCATCAATAGGTTAAAGACGGCCCTGACAGCACCGCAACAACCGCTTAGGGGTAACGTCGAGCGCATGTTTGTATGAGTATGCCGTTTCGAGTGTTTGTAGCTAGTTTCCGTACTGGTCCATATTTATACTGTGCTTCGGTTGAGTACTTTCAGGTTGTCTATTGTCTTGTCAGTTCACCGATATCGACGATGTTTAAGTTGTGTTTGTTGTACTTTCTTGTTTATAGTCAGTCAAATATAAACCTCCCCGACCCTTTTTCTAATGTCTACTGGTTCGGTAGCCTTAAACTGCGTCTAACTTGCTCTTGCTCTCCCCCATGCACCGCCGTAACTCGACGCCCACGTCTAATTTTGATCCCGACTAAGCTGTTAAAGTATAAAGTCTAGTTATTACCTAATTTTCTATGTACAATTAGTCCGCGAAAAGGGACTACGTAGGAAGATTTCACCTCTCATCCGGGGGGGGGGGCTTGTGGAGGACCTATTATCCTTTTTTTTGCGTTGGAAGATGATTTTTCCGGATCGGAATTCAAAGTAAATTTTAATATACCTACCTATTCTTTTTTCAGATGCACGCTAATACAAAACAACTCCACCAACAAATAAATGTCGAATGTCTACCTACTATGTATGGCGGTACATTAAAAATCGAAGATATGGTAAAATACACATCACAGCTGATCAACGACCAAAAAAAGAAAGTGCTTGAACTCGACTCAATGGAAATCCTCAGCACGAGAGCCATAATCTCCTCCAGGAAACCCACCACCAATATAGTGAACGGCGACGTTTCGGTACAAGGGAGTTTCAGGAAGTTAGAGATAGATTGAATTAGGTACTTAGCTACATTAAGCATTTAAGTCTTTAGATAAGAGACTGTCTGTCGTGCGCTTCCAAGTTTTGCTGACTGCTTATATATATTTTGCACCGAAAATTATTATTATTGTATCAATCAATGTTCTAAATCTTGTATAGTACAAGAAATTGGACAATGTTAAATATTATTATTCAAATTTTCGTACCATTGTATGTGCGAAAGACAAGCGCGAAGTAAGAAAGAAAAAACGTTTATTATGAAATATGTTTGTATATTCCAATTATAAAGAAGTCTTCCCTTTGTTAAGTAGCCCATCCTAACATAAATGGTGTAAATAATACCTACGATACCTAATATCTAAAACTGGTCTTGAAGTAAAACATTTAATCGTTTGATGGTCAGCAATCTTGCTTATAAATAAATTCATGATTGTGTTGTGTGACTAATTAATAAGGTTGGTGTTCTAGAAAAGTGCTCAAGCAATGATTTTGAAGCAATTTCATTTAGTAACCAATAATCAAACTGAGTTTGTCTGTTTGTTACTTCTTCATGCACCAATTATGAGTGCTGCTTCAACGGTCTAGCAGACCTTGGCGCGGCTGCTGAAAGTGAGGTCCTAGGTTCGATTTACGGGTCGACCAGTGTTATTAGAGTCTCCTATGAAAATGTCATTAGTAACCTCGGCGATTGAATTTTTATAGGTATGATGTGTTATGTTATCCCTCAACTACTGAACCGATTTTAATAAAACTTGTCTCAAAGCTAAACCTCGAATCGAACATGATACCGATATTTTTTCTGTATTTCGCTTTTTAGGAACAGTAATTATTATTTTAACCGCCTCATCATTAGTCTAGTGGTCCTGAACGCAACTGCTACGCTAGTGGTCCTGGGCTCGATTCCCAGGTCGAGTGTTATTGGGTTTCTTCGAAATTATCAGTACCTAGCAGCTCGAGTTTGGGATCTGTGCCTGGTTAATAGCAATAAGCTCGCCCCCTATTACATGGGACCTAAACATACCAGCGAGCTGTCTGTGTACACATTAGTACGCCTCTGCCTTACCCTTCAGAGAATACAGGCATGATGGTATGTATGTTTTTTATGTGATTATTATTTTCCAAAAAGATATCAATTATTAGCTGCTATTGACGTAGTGAATACCTCGTCTGATATATACTTAGTTTGAATACTTTAAAAATGAGTCCCATTTACCTTACACTGTCATGTACTCTACCTCTCCGTACAAAGGGTACCTAAAAGGTTTTCTTACTATTTTTCCTTATTTAAGGGTGATATAATGTTTAGGACCATTATTTAAGATCCATGACAAAATGTATAATATGTAAAAAAGAACAATAAAGGACTTATTATTACAATGAATATTTGTGTATTTTTCCTTTATAAAACAAATAAGTAAGAGATGTATGTGTTAAATTCATGACAGATACATATCTTAGGTATGAGGGAATTGTGGTACAAATAACCTATGTAAAATTAAATCGCTCCCTATATGCTGTAATATATTTACGCTTTAAGCCTATCTACCAAAAATGGATTAGAGGTTAGACATACATAATATATTAAAATAGCTGCGCGATATTACGAAGAAGTACTTATTTCATAATAAATAATCGTCTATCGTCGTCTTGCTATAACTTTAATTATAGCTAATTTTTAAGGTTCCGTACCCAAAGGGCAAAACGGGACCCTATTACTAAGACTCCGCTGTCCGTCCGTCTGTCTGTCTGTCCGTCTGTCACCAGATTTTATCTCATGAACCGTCATAGATAGACAGTAGAAATTTTCACAGATGATGTATCTTTGTTGCCGCTATAACAAGAAATAAAAAATAGAATAAATTAAACATTTAAGGGGGCTCCCATACAACAAACGTGATTGTTTTTATAGATAATGGTACGGAATCCTTCGTGTGCGAGTTCGGGTCACACTTGGCTGGTTTTTTATCTTTACATATTATTTATATGAATATAATTAAAAAGTGTACCAGTTTTAATTTAATATAGCTCACATAAAAGTTATATGCAACATTGGCGTAGGATTTTTAATAAAACATAGCTAATTAATAAATTCCAAAATGTATTAACGTATAATATTGTACCTTTGCGTTACATAATCCTTTACAATAATTATTTATATTACATCCATAATTATTATGATAAAATATTATAAAATGTTTTTTTTGCTTGCTCTTGAGAATAGAGCGAATCTATAAGGGTGGATTTGTCTTTGGTTTGGTTAATAGATAAGTGCAATTTTTAGGAAAACTTCTTTTACATTGCTAATGAGCTTTTGATTATTATAACGAGTCCAAAGGACCGAATTTCTCTTACAAACGTAATACTGAAATAAATCGTAATTTAAACACAATTTAATCAAATTCTGTTATTATTCGGATTCCGATACCATTAATCTAGATTCCTACTATATTTCGTACCAAATACTTCACGGGAAATAAATGTAAGCGAATGCAGTTTTTGATAACTTTAAAACGATTTTCCGGTCTTTTATTTGCAGTAGTAGCTAGTAGACGAAATAGTACCGTAGGAAAATCCGAATAATAACATAATTTGATAGAATCTGAAATCGTCTAGATTACGATTTATTTCGGTATTACGTTTTTGTCGGCAATACAAGCTCCGCTGGACCCTTAATAAAACCCTGTCCGACCCGCAGGCATAGTTAGGTATCGACTCGACATCCGGTTCTATTTATATAATTACTAACTTTCCCATGCGATTTTATTCGCGAGCATGAATAAATAGCGTGATGTTAAATACCCTCAGGAATTGGGCTACCAAATGCAAAAAGATTTTTTTAATCAGACTGAAACATACTTCCTAAGATTATTGCGTCCAAACAAACAAAGTCTTCAGCTTTATAAAATTAGTACATAATAGATTTTCAATTTACAAGAAGAAAAACCCGATGTTTTGTTTTATTATGAATCGAGAAAACTAGAATTATATTATCTGTGGAGAAAACTACAATGGCAATACTTGTGGTGGCAGTGACACCGTTTCTGGATGTCAAACATAGGTAATAAGGCCTATGGGGGAATTTTGGGGTAATTTGGGCACAACGACCTTGAATTTTAAACTTCATTACTTTTATGAATTTTTGATGTTTCTTATTTTATTTGGTGATGTGATTGTGATACGTATACTTATGCCACTTTTGGATTGGACAGGGTTTTCTTAACATATTGTATATTTATAGCCTCGTTATTTTTCCAACCTCTAAAAAGGTATTTTTGTAACCTACTACTGTACCTACCTACACTTGTTTGGGAACGTGTAAATTATTTAAATATTATAATAATTTACAATGTAGGTAGGTACGGTGAACAGAACATCATTGTATCCAAAACTGTCAAATTTCTTTAATCGATTTTCAATGTTATCTATACTAATATTATAAAGCTGAAGAGTTTGCGCTAATCTCAGGAATTCTCAGGTTGGAATTAAAAAAAAAAATTGTGTTGGATAATCCATTTATCAAGGAAGGTTATAGGCTATATAACATCACGCTATGGCTCTTAGGAAAGGAGCGACGCGGATGAAACTGCAGGCGGGTCGCTATTCTCCAAATAATTGAGTTTATTATCCATTGGCAAAATTTGATATTTATATTTTAAAATAGTGAATATATAAGAATACAAATAATGCAGATAATATCAACTAAGTATATTAACTTTAGAACAGTGAACAAGTGAGTATTTGAGTCTAACTTTAAATTTTTTATACAATATGATAAGTCTAATATGGAAACATAATAATACAACAGCATTCATCACAGATACCTACTTATAAGGATACGAGCGCAGGCTGGCTGCGATGCGGAACGGAGCAGCAGTTACAAATTTGTTATTTATGAAACTGAGGTGTGACAATGTTTGTATAATAGTCTATAGCCCTTCCGCTGTTCCTGATCGCAGCCGATCCTTATTTCGTACAGAACAGCCTTAAACGACACAGACTGAAGAACATTAATTGCTTGCATACGAACAAAGTTAGAATATAAATAAAACTGATGCAATATTTATTCACAAAAAATCATTTTTCTGAACTTGTACAAATTACTTTACTAAGTACATATATGTTTATTATGTTAGAGTTCTAACTCTTATCTGAATACAAGAACCGTACCTATAGCTGTAAAAAAACTTTTCGGAATGTTACAAAATATGCGATCCAGCCGATTACAACCATGAAAACAAACGGAATAGTGAGAACTCAACTGCAGAACAGCGAAGGCAGGCCTGTTATAAGACTGATAAAGCGGTTTCGCTGCCATTTCATCTCTATATCGTCCGACCCGCAGCCGATCCGGATTTGAGCACTCGAGGCTCACCTCCGTCAGGCACAAACCGAACAAAATAATCGTCGTCACAAATTCACAATATTCTAAACATTTTTCTGAAATTAAACGACTTCAGTTTCTATTTATGCTAGTTATACCCAAAAGCGGTTGAACCATTTCACCTAATACCAACTTACCAATATAGGTATATTTAGCTTTGAGCAACATATTTGGCTGATATTATGAGTTATATAAATAATCCGTTAACAACTGACCTAAGACAACTTCATAATATACTAACCTCCCAAGTATATCGAATATAAATTACTATTTTATGCATATAAATACATGCATGTATAATACACCATACTCATATAGTGTATGTCTATAGTGTGTATAACACATATGGATGTACATATATTAATGTGTTTGGTTGAAATATAAGTCAAGTATTTTCGTTCGTAATCTTTATTGCCACAGAATATTACACAGTAACATTTTTAACTTAATTGTTCTTTAATTAAAAGTTTTAATTGCTTAAAAATGGAAGAAATGCGTCGGACATTTAAAAGCAAAACGCAACTACATACCGAATTTCGCACAAATCTGATTGTAGTTTTAAATCTTTATTTTTAATACTAAAGATAATATGAGATAAACATAAAAATATTTATGTTATTTGCTTGAAATATGGTGTTTTACAAAGATCTTGACTTATTATTAATGTTTATTTTAATGAATCGTAGGTTCATTCTTAAGTATGTATAATTGATAATAAATAATTGTATAATATCCTAATCTTACAATTGACATCTCATGTCGGTAAGGGGTATATTATGTATAATTGAATATACCTTCATTTAGATCTTACATTATTATTTATGCAACATTAAAATAAAATAAGCATTATATACATATATTTACATAATATGTTTTAAGTTTTCATTGGAAAAATATCTGTACTTACTTATTTAAATTGTACCCCTAATATGATACCTAAACCTCTATATCTACTATGGTGGGTTTTCCCAATTTTGTATCTAGGTATCTTGGGCTCGCTATATTCTTAAACTAAGCCTCTTAATTAAGCTTACTTAATTCTAGCCATTAAGGCTAGTGCGTCGGATTGGCGATCATGTGGTTGCCGGATCGAAACCCACCCATTACACTACCGACGTGAACCCACTCGTAACACAAGCATTTATCTTAGCACGACGGGTTAACAATTAGTAATGTGCGACCCACATTAGGTACTAGTAACCTTTAAAAAAACTTAGTATCTTCTATATACCACTATCGTAAAACCTTTATGGATAACTAGTAGATGGTCCCGGCTTCGCACGGGTGGACATTATTGAAGTTTTAGAAGCGGCGGTAACAAAACACCACAGGTCCCTCACACTGCGCTCCTCGCAGAACACTGGCGACCTTGCTCACCGTTAGGAACACAACACAGCACAGAGCTATGTTATTTGGCTACGATTTTTTGCAAGTTTCTAATATACTAGTCTATAATAATTTATTTTTGGCTAGCTGTGATACCGTGTGGGCCACAATACTTAAGACAAAAACCGCATTGAATTGAATTAAATACGTTCACTCCAGCATTGTAGATGTATGTTCTGATCATGGCCCTATTGGTAAGATGACATTTGTGGGGATATTATCAAACCATATGCCGCATGAAAGTCCTGTATGTTGCCTTGTGCGTGAAAATATGGAGAATACGATTTTCCCTGAAATCAGACCTAACTAGATCGATTTCGCGGCCCCACACTATAAGGTGTTTTGAAGATTTTACTGTGGAGCATGGCCCATCAGCCGCCAGCAAACCTCAAAAATCGATAGCAGACATCAATACCAACAAGTAATGTCATGATAAATTCATATAGTGTCAGGTTTCTGAGATATAAGCAATCAGAGCTTTAAAGATAATGTATAAAAAGGAATGGAAACCCAAATGGAATACTGGTCTAATAAAAGTATAATTGGATAAAGATTTTTTATTTTTGTTTCAGTCAGTGAACAATGTCACTCCCCCATGAGAGAAAACCCCTTCAACATACTCAAATTGAATGTAATAACTCGATTTGAAATGTCAGATTCACCTTACCTTGAGTCGGTATCCTTTGTTTTTTTTATTTAACTGGATTTTCATGACTTGATACAATATTTTTTAAGTCAATCCATAGCTTTCTTCATCCATAACAAGAACCAACCAATATTGAAGGCATTTTATCTTGTTTACATCTGACTTTTATGTGTTTTTTTTAAGTAAGTATATTAAAGTCAGCTATCGAAATATATAGGCAGAATAAGTGGCGGTTGTTTAAAAAATACTAAAATGGCACCGAAAGCCAACATCTTCAAACTCCTACTATCTAAATCGTTAGAACCATTTTCGAGAACATACACATAAGATTGTGTATCGGTCAATGCACAAGGGATATCCCAGACCGAGTGACCCATAAGAATGAAATAGGCGGTCGCATTATCACAATGACCTAAATTCAATTAAACACAACATTTTATATTGTTTTCTATAAATTGAAATATTTTGTATATCACTGCACATAGTCCAATCATAATTTTAACGAGCTGTTATTGAACAAATAATAAAACGTCCTATTGCACATTTCCCTTTGAACCACTAGGTCTGCTGAACGATTAATGATTGGTGAGAATTATTTAGTCATATCATTTCTATCAGCAAAACTTTCGTCACTATGTTATAAAGTGACATGCTTGTTTGATACTCATTCTCGATAATTATCTTACATAACATACATAATCAACCCATTATACTGTCCCATAATCCCTAATGTAATTACCCACCACCTAATGTAATTTTCCACCACGCTGGCCTAATGCTGGTTGGCAGTCTAAACACGCCGTCGAAGAAATCTCTCAGGCATGCAGGTTTCCTCACGATGTTTTCCTTCGTCTTCAACGCATCATAATTAACTATGAATACGCACATGACTTGAAAAATTCAAAGGTGCGTGTCTTGGATTCGAACTCGAGAACTTTGACTTGGCAGTCCAACGGTCATACCACTAGGCTATAATTACTACAATAATTATCTTATTAAATAAAAAATATTAGATAATCAGAGTGTAGATGGTCCGGTTACCCTGAGACTATTCAGTAACTGGAACTTCCTTTTCCTTCATTCAAAGAATAACATTAATTTATTATAAATCGTAATGTTTTGGTGTTCGTCATAATGAACTACGTTACTACTACTATATTACTACATTTGTCTAGTGGTCGTAAGTGGGGCTGCTACGCTATAGGACGTGGGTGCGATTCCCAGGTCGAGCAAAGTGTTATTGGGTTTTTCTATTAAATTCTCAGTATCAGCTCAAGTTTTGGATTTGTGCCTGGATAACGGCAATAGGCTCGTCCTTTATTACATGGGACCTAAATTAAACCGGCAAACTGCGCGTGAGTACGTCCACGTCTACGTAAATCTTCGAGGAACCCAAGCGTGATTATAATTATAACTAACGTATTACCAACGTGTTTATTACACTCACTGTTTGTCATTATGTAATCTCAAAGAATATGAATACGTTGGTAGTTGTAATGATAAAATCATAAATTAACCCAAATGATCTCGACTACAGAAGTTATAATATAATTATTCTAAATAGTGCGTTACCCTGACCATCGGCATCGAAGCGAATAGAAACGCTGCTGAAAGATAATCTTTTTAACAATATTTAGTTGTAGGTACTTGTATAACTTAACAGATGTTATGCAATACATTGCCGAATACAGTTCGGTCAAGATATCTGAAGTCATGCGCACGTTTTGCAGCGTTAATGTTTTCATAACAACTCTGTATACAGACAATTGGGGTCGTAAATATTTCGGGTTCGTAATTATTGTACTAATTGATATTGAAATTTTTGGACAAAAACTTAATTTAAATATTCAGACGCGCACTTATTTCGATTGTACTGTTCTTTTACTGCTAATCCGTCTATTGCTAAGCATGTTATGTAAAGTACAAAATTTACTGATTCATATTGCTTAGATATTTCAGAAAAATAAAATAGTGTTACATTATCACGCTCAATGCAAACAGCAGTAAAAAAAACATATTCATTGAAACATAAAAACTTACTCTCCATCTGAAAATGCATTGCTCCACTGGGGAAATACTTTTAGACTTTGTCTCAGATACGTTGGCGTATCATTAACGTTTTTGGCAATTATATGGTAGGAAGGGTGTAAGAACTGGTGGCTCACTGTAGAGGCGAAGAAGATTTTAGCCCCTTCTAACTGTGAACTCGTAGGAGGACCTTGAGTAAAATCGCCTGAAATAATTAAACTATTAATTTAATAAAATATAAATAGGTTACAAATAATGACACTTGTTTACAATAAAAATCGGAATCGCGGTACATGCGTCAGCGATTCCCGTTATCGTCACTATGCGTAGGTGGCAGTAGTGGTGGTTTTAGTCGGTATGCTGGCCACCTGGCCGGAGAGCCCGACACAATCGAGAAAATAAAGGGGAAATACATAATTTCTTGTAGATTTTTTGATGCTAAGTCTCAATCCGGCAACGGAATTTTTCGAGGAGGTCAGAATTTGGAAATATAATAATTTTCAAAGTGCTAAAAATACAGCTTTTGGCGATATGAATTGATTTTTCGAGGACAGAAAATGTTTACGGTCTTTCAAATGCATTTTCTTTGGCTTCGGTACGAGTTTTTTGCAACCGATAACCCTTAACAGTCCATACTTGAAAACTTTTTATCGTGTCAATGATCAAACCATTTTCGAGTAATATGAGGCTACCTGAATGGCTATACCTACTTGAAAACTACTGACTGAACTGATTTTGATGAAACTTGAGCAGTTCAAGAAAGATACAATCGGTTTCTTCTAGGCAAGCGCGCTCCATCGTAGATCGCAGTATCGCTTAACATCAGGCAAACTAGCGGTCAAGCGTAAGCCTATCACGAATAAAAAAAAAAGATACTTAATTCAATAAAAAGAATTAAGTATTGCAATTTGATGAGATGCGAGAAATATTGGGACAGCAAGAATACACACACATGAAAGTTCGCACATCTGTTTAAAAGAATAAGAACGTTGTGCAATTCCGACAATATTACATACATAATGGGACGAGATGGTATCAATTTTTTAAGTCGTTTTAAAATATTATTAAATACATTTGGTTATGTATCTTTTCATTGTATATTTTACACCACAAGTTAGCTCTAGCTGTTACTATTTCTTACTCTACTTACTAAAACAGGAAGTTTAGGATTAGAGTGCAATTTACCTATGAAAGCTAAGAGTAATCCTGATAGCGTGTTTTGCCATCCGAGAGCCTCGTAAGTTTGTCCATTTGACGATATCATAAAATTATACGGCAGGGAAGTATTTGCTGCGGTCGCATTGGCCTGGAACATCAATAGTTTTTCAGATGAACAGCCTGTACTTATAGCAAATGATCACAGCAAATGAATAGACATAAAATCCTTCCAAAGAAAAACGTCAAATCCTCGTAATGGGCGAGTGAAGTAGTAAATTACAGAAACCATATTATTTATATCCTTTATTGATTATTTATGTACATATCTCAATACATTTTCAAATATTTAAATTCAATAATAAAAATAAAAACATTTAAAAATATAAAAAAATAGTAGTCCACCGGTATCGGGAGCAGGGTCCAATTAATTCTTAATTAATTAATTCCAATTTATTTATATTATTATTACCGTTTGATGATAGGTATTGATTAAGTTCTCTCTTTTCGTATAGGTAATAGTAGATATTTTGACCATTTACATCGTCATGCTTTTCTGAATTTATTATAATTTTAAATTTATTCAATTTTACTTTAACACGTTAAAGCTGACAATCAACTGAGCATCTCAATGTCACGTTGCTCTGGTCAATTCATAGTCTATAGACGTATCGCAACTGCCGTAAGAACTATCGGCAGTGACGATAATAAATACCCGTTTCCACCTTGAGAAGAATTTCTGGTAATAATGTCGAAATGAATTGACATTCCGGTGTCCGTACCTGACTGGAACTTGTATTTGTAAAACAAAAATATATCGACAGCCACGGACTCACGACCGACTAATAAATACTTAAAATCCTGTTTATAAAAAATTAAATGTGCCTCCCAGTGCTACCCGTATACATATATACTTGTATATCTCGTTTCTGCCAATCCCATGAAAAATGATAAAATTTAGTTCTTAGTGGATGTTTACACTTTATATGCACACCAAATTTCATGTTTGTAGGCTATTTCGTGATTATTCAGTAAGTGAAGGAATGGTATTTCGTTTTTATACATAGATAGAAAATAATTGCCATAATTTTCATTAGTCACTTGATAAACTGGCAATGTTGTCATTTGGTAAAAACAAACACATCGTCGTTAAAATTAATTCGGCCATTTTGCATTTGATTACTTACTGAATAAATCTTATAGCAGGACTAAACTGAGCTTTTTTTTTATTTTGCCTAGGACTTAATGTTAGCGCGCGCGTTTTCAGTAGTCTAGCCAGCGCGTGTTTTCAGACTGAGCAAGAGACTAAGGTGTAGACTACAATTGCTAAACCAATGTTTTTACACAGCTATACATAAACGCTAACCTAGGTACTTAATTCCAGACTGTAAGGGAGCATATTCGTACTACGTGACCCATTTTTTACCACAACTTTGGTGACCACCCGTAGTACCTATATGCCAAGGCCCCCCGCTGTTTTCACGTAGTAATTCTTATATGGTTTTTAATCATTTTTTACTATCAGAAAGTTACCAATAAAAGGCTAGATGGCTAAAAAAATTGTTTGATCCGTCAATTATATTATAAAAAAATAATGAAAATGACGGCGGTACATTTAAGTTTCGCGTGACGTTATGGTTTCGTAATTTTTTTTACGAAATAGTAAAGTTACTACCTCACACTGCGGAACTTTGATGCTCTAAATGTTTGTCAATTCTTATTATTTCGATAAAGCAAAAAATACGTGGCCGATAGTTTTGGATAATCTAACTGACGAACCGAAAATAATGATATTTTTTTAATCCAGTCATTATCCCTAGTGGCTTATATTTGATTTCTTTATTTATCTTAATAAATCGAATGTAAAATTATTGAATTTATATTACCACTGACTAACTAAACAGTTTGAAATCAGCTGGCGTCCTGGCATAACGTCGAACGTTAATGAACGATCCGCCCCATAATTTGAATATACCTCGAAGCGCGAGATTGACCTAGGGAATATTGACTATGCATACGTCACGAATACCGAAGGGGATGGGAATCCCCTGAATGGGTCACTAATATGGGTATGTTCCCTAATAATAAAATTATAACTGAGTGAGATGAAATTCCCAGTAAATTCCCGAGCTGCTATGCTCGGAGTTCTATTTTGTGCCCAGTTATTGGTAATAGGTTCACCCCCTACTAAATGGGACTAAACATAACAACAAAGCGTGACTATCATACCATACCGATAATGATTAATTTATTATACATAAATATGTAATTACTACAATATTGAATAATGTACTTATATAAGTATTCAGTATATGTAAATGAACAATACATATAGATAAAACGAAAAATATATAAGTTCTAATAATATTTCCAGTATTCATATTAAATTGATAATAAAGCAAGTGTGAAGGTTTTCCTATGTGTATTACAAAAGTAAAAATTGATAATATATGCTGATTATTTTGAATTAAATACCTTCATTTCCTGCAATAGTTTTGCACATGATTCTGTATTGATGCATGGTTCAGTACCAGTTTGAACAACTGTGACATTTCTTAGTCTATATGGAATTGATTTTTTAGCAGTCCTGATTAAATTACTAGGATCCCACTGTGACCTACTCACTAACTGCAGAGGTAAATCAACTGGTGGTAGAACATTTTCTGAAATATTAATAATTATAGATAAATATTAACCCAGTAAGGCAAAAAGTAATTGGCACAATAGACAATCTATAATACGTAAATATAAATAAAAATGATTCACCAAAATGTATGTACATGCATAAAATCAGAATGTTTGCACCAATTTGGAAAATTCTTTTTTTGTGTTTGTTACTGTCTGGACAAGGATTGTATGAGATTTGGGAATAATTGGGAAAATTTACGCCCAGCAAAGTTGCACACAGGTCACTAGTTAATAATAATAAATCAAACATAAAATTATGATCATGTGACTCACCTGATTCATTCTGTAGCACTAGAAGATAAATTCCAATAATTACTCCAGCAATTAGAATAATCAGCAGCAAGCTTACAATAATTGTGGTCTGGGATCTTCTCGGTGAAACATTTTGAGAAATGTGATGTAGCAGGGGTGTGCTTTCCTCAGGTCTTCCCACATTTTGTTCCTCCATATGATTTGTGTTGTGCCGAGATTCATGATCTGCAATAGACTTGTTCACATAAGCAACATTCTCACTATCAAATGTTTTTAAATCCATAGACATAGTAAATATATAACACAAATTCATAAATGTCTAACAACCACTGGTTGTGGGATGAAGTGACTAAAGTATTAACTGATAAGCCAGTTTCCATTGTCATCACTATCAACAACAAACACTGGCAGGAAATGTAAATTTGAAATAACAGTGATAAACAAAAAAATAAATCAATTACAGTTTAAACAATGAAGTGGTAACTCCACCATGATATTTGATATCTATTTTATATCTTTTAATATGATACAGTTGTTTTACAAACAGTTATTAGAATAATAGAAATCACTATTTTACTTGTGATTGTTTATTTATTACTGAACAGAATAATATTACTTTAATGCTCAACATTGCTTTTTCACATTTGTATGTAACCAATTAAATGGATCACAATGAAATGGATATGATGTCTGGTCAATATACATTTAAGTATATCTGGCCCAGAGAATGGGATCATATCACTTCACTCAAGTATCATATTTATGTGTGTTAGCTACCTACCTACATAATGATTACAATATATCTGTAGGCATCAGAGCTCACAATTTGGTTTATTTGAATACATACCTACTTATCTCATTATGGTAATATGGTAACTAAATAGTCTGGCTGAGGACTACCCACATTGGTTATTATATATTATTGATGAAAATTTCGTAAATGCGTAATACAATTAAAGAAATAAGTAAGAAGGTCAGAGAGTCGCCTTAGGGGCGGAGACTTTTTTGTTCTATCCACAACAACAAATGAAATTTTATTATTGGAATCCTTTTAATTTTCTTTTTGTTGCGATAGAATACAAAATAAAATAGCTTAAAGGACAGAAAGATGATGAATGAAAATAAAGTGGAATAAAAACAGATGAATATTATATTGACTCACTTACCAACAGAATACAATGGCTGCATATTTGTAACTAAAATTTGTCATCAAATGGATGAACATTACGACGTATTCGACACTAATTTTAATAGTTATTGGATATTGCCTTAATAAGAATCAAGGAAAGTCGTACGGAAAAAACAATACTAATTTATGTTTAGTTGTCAGTTGTCAAAGTCACTAATCAATGTCATTGTCAAAGTTCTATGCCAATTGCCAAAGATCAAAGCTAAGAAGATTTTTTTAAATATTTTTGGCATGGCTACAGAGGCCTTATGATAGGAATATAAGTGTGTACCAAGAACCTTAAATGCCTACGACTGGATTTTGCACGTAGAACATTCGACTGAAGACAAAAAATATGACCTCTACGTAATAGTGATCTTGTTTGCATCTCTTTCTTCTGGGTGATAATTATTTTTACATACGGTACACAGCTATGTACATTTAAAACTATATATATCCAGTATAAGCTGAGATCGCATCGTATAGGCTTTACGTATAATGAGAGGTCAGCTTATTGTCAGGACACGGCTTTTATAAAAGAATTGAACACTTCCCCATCAAATCGAATGTTGATAGTAAAATTATTGCACGCGAAATTACACACGCGTCGCTAATTTATAATAAAAATAATAAGGCCCTATATTCAGAAATACAAAAAAATACAAAACTTTATACGTCCTCCTTTTTGAATTCGGTTGAAAAGTAAGTCACGTCACGGGCAGCAATAATACACTTGTACCTAAAAATAGCACATTCATCTTATAAATCTAATCAACAAACTATTAGTATCATTTAAATCGTTAAATCATTAAAATGTTCAATCATTACAATCAGAAAAATGCCTAATAAGCCTTAATGCCTAAGGAGTCAAATTGGAGGGCTATAAAAATTGACAAATTAGCTTGACCGCTCGCTTGCATATAACTAACGATAAAAAGTACTTGCAAACCCATAATATGTTTAGCAATCCGTTTATTGAAAATTGTAAACCCACCACAAGCCCTCTAAATCAAAACAGCACTAAAATAAAATAATATAAATTTTCGCTTTTTTTTTTCACTATGTTCAAATTCTTTACAGTGCAATATTTGATTTAATAAAGTAGATACTATAAAACATATGGTAGTTCTATTTAATTAATTGTGTATCGTCAAATTTCAGTTGAATTATTTGATAAATAAATTCTTATATAGTTTGGTTATTCAGTTTTAGTGACACTTTTATTATTTTGAAACTCAATATAATTATTTAATAGTAAAGGAAAAAATTCAATCGCGGGCAGGATTCGAACCTGCGTCTTCTGGTTTGATACACCAGACGCTCTGACCTCTAAGCCACCGCGAACCCCACCCGCATGATTGAAATTTTGCCTTCACATTCTGAATTTACGTCATAAGGTGACGTTTGGTGACATCTATGAGAGGCAAGTTACCTTACCTTCAATCATGCGGGTCGTTCGTCGTTTTCCTTTACTATTAAATAACTTAATAATCTTAGCATGGAAAATGCAAAAAAATCACAAAATGATACTCAATATAATTATTAAATATCGTATGAGAGGTAAATGGGGTTCAGCAAATGAATCCGTAGGCAATTTCAAAGCGGCGGAGAAAAAAGTGCCTATTTTTATCTCAAACGTAAACGTCAATGCGAGTGAGAAAGACATAGCTGACTATATCTTTACTAGAACACAGGTAGCTGTGAAGTTAGAAAGAATGTCTACGAAAAAACAGAACTTATTAAAATCATATAAGTTTTTTGTGCCGGAGTCTAAAAATCAAACATTTTTAGATGAAAACTTATGGCCGAAGGGCATGGGCAAGGGCAAGATTATGATCTTCAGGCGTTTCTTGTATTATAAGAATCCGCATTCGGCCGGAAATATGAGTTCTGGTGATGGCCCAATATCACAGTCTATATATAATGGATAAACGCACATGTAAGTTGGTGAGCTATAACGATCCATAGATAGCATAAGAGAGCTTTGTTCCAATTATGATATTATTGACTTCAAGAAACATGGTTATTACCGGAGGAACTTGCATACCTGCACAGTATCAGTGATGTACTGGCATATCGGCGGTGGATACAACGGCGGGAATTCTAAGAGGCCGACCTTTCGGAGGCCTGGCCCTTCCTTGGAGAAAGAGGGTTCTCAACAATGTATCGTTGGTTCAGTGCAATAACTCGCGAGTATGCGCTATTAAAATAGTGTTTAATGAAAGGACGGTGTTAGTGTTCAACGTGTATATGCCCACTGACGCGGCAAGTAATCTAGTGGAATTTACGGATTGCCTCAGCTTGGTGAGTGCTTTATTAGATAATTCTAATACTGAAAACTGTTATATTCTTGGAGACTTTAATGCACATTCAACGGAACGATTTTTTACTGAATTGATAGGTTTTTGTCAAGAGTTTCAGTGGACCTGTATTGATGCAGAGTTATTAGGGTTAAACTCTGATACTTATACTTTTGTCAGTGACGTACACGGCTCACGAAGGTGGCTTGATCATTGCGTAGTTATTAAAGGGGCTCGTGACTCTGTAGTTACAGCGAGTGTCATATATGATACGTTGTGGTCTGACCACTTCCCACTTGTAGTAGAATGTGTATTTGAGAATGTTTGCGCTAAGCAATGTAATTCAAATTATGTAAAAAATATTGTAGTCTGGGGTGAGAGAAGTCCTGAACAAACCAGTCTTAATAAATGGCATGTCATGAAAGACTTCGACTTATTGATTTCCCCGAAGATTTCAGAAACTGTTGTAGCAAAATTTGTAAACAACATTGTCATCGCCATGTAATTGATAATATGTATAAAGATATTGTATGTGCACTATCTGAGTCTGCTGGGGTGGGTCGAGGGAGCAGCAAGCGTAAGAAAGCGTAGTGGTAGGTTGGAATAGGCATATTGGTGGGGCATACAGGGAGGCCAGGCAGAAGTTTCGCCTATGGGAAGACCTTGGAAAGCCATCGACAGGTCCCATATTTTATGACATGTGTGAAACCAAAAGGATCTATAAGTCACGATTAAAATGGTGTCAAACGCATGAAGAGCAAGTAAAAATGGATATTTTGGCTTCATATCATGTGAAGAATGACTTTCGCTCCTTTTGGAAACACACAGATAGGCTGAGCAATAGGCCTGGCCTCCCTGTGTCCATCAATGGTGTGAGCGAGCCCGTAGGTATCGCTGACCTCTTTAAGGAACATTTTAGGATAAAGTCAACACTGGGTCCCTGCTGGCCTGAGCCTGATGCTGTAGATCATGGTGTCCTCGGAACAAGATTCACGGCCAAAGAAATAAAACGTGTCTTAAACACAATGTCTAGAGGCAAGTCTCCAGGTCACGATGGTTTGAGCATCGAGCATCTCAGGTTCGCAAGCCCTCATTTACCAAGATTGTTAGCAATACTATTTAGCTTTTGTGCGAGTCATTCGTATCTGCCTAGTGATACGACTAAAACAATTGTAGTGCCCATAATTAAAAATAAAACGGGGGATATCGCGGACTTAAAAAACTACAGGCCTGTTTCTCTGGCTACGGTGATCGCGAAAATGTTTGACAGCCTACTAAACAGACAACTTAATAGCTATATACAGTTGCACGATAATCAGTTCGGATTTCGACCCGGACTATCAACTGAGAGTGCCATCTTGTGTATGAAGTGGACTGTCGGGTACTACGCAGATCGCAAAACACCTACATATGCCTGCTTCCTCGACCTGTCCAGGGCGTTTGATCTGGTTTCCTACAGTATTCTTTGGAGAAAGTTGGAAAAAGCTGGAGTTCCTCATGAGCTGATAAACACTTTCAAATACTGGTATGGAGGCCAGATCAATCAGGTGCGTTGGGACAGGGCTTTGTCGGAGCCATACAGGTTGGAATGTGGGGTGAGGCAGAGGGGTTGAGCTCACCTACGCTTTTCAATCTGTATGTCAATGAGCTAATCGAGACGCTCAGTAGAGAGCGCGGTGGCTGTTACATTGATGGAATTTGCGTAAACAATATCAGTTACGCCGATGATATGGCGCTGCTGAGCGCCTCGGTCTGCGGTCTAAGGAGGTTGGTGGCTATATGTGAAAATTATGCGAAACTTCACGGACTGGTCTACAACGTCAGTAAAAGTGAGGTCATGGTCTTTGGTGCCGGCGGTCGATGCCCAGAAACTAATTAAGCAATCTCTGTCAAAAAGTTTCATACTTCTAGGTCCAAGCGTTTGATAAATGCATATCCAGTACAAGACAACAGTATAAAATATGTATAACTATTATAAAAGCTAAACTTCATGTGTTATTAATTATACTACCCAAAAAACCCGATTTAAACCCGTTTCCACCCAATCCGTCTTATTATAAAAAAATGCGTAAGTCTTGGCTTAAACCCGGACTTACTGATCTTGGTTTGTTACGGTACTAATGATAATACCAGGAACAATATGAATGCTTATTACAAAACCAAGACTATCCGAGGATCAGTTAAACCGCAGTTCGTCTATAGACTAAATAAAATCCACAGATAATATACAAAAAATTACAATCTTTCATTCGTTCATTCGGCTTCATTCCAAGCAACGTTCCGTTTCTCTAAATATTGATAGTATCTTAACATTTGAAATGCTTTAATAATAATTTATTAATACAATTAAATATCATAAATAGTTCTTTGTTTATATTGCAATTTATTGAGTAAGCACAGCTTATATTTTTGACAAGCTTTTTATAATCAAGTTGTTATATTTTTCAACAACTCTGAGTGAAACGGAACCAAAACTAGCATACGCGCGCGCGATATTTGACCCGATAAAAATGTTTTGGTTGTGTTCTTATTTAAATTAACTAAATGATTTCATTATTTGTTCATACTTCTCAGTAATTCAGTAGATAGGTGTATAATTCACTTTTAAGTGGTTAGGGAGATTGTGTGTGGTTAAATAGTGATAAATAAAAATGAAATGGAACAACAAAAGAAAAAAAGCGGTGAAAATTGGATTTCTGAAAAAATTTTAGTGAGAAATTTTATTAAATTAATTTTATCTTATTAAAATCTTTGTCACCAAACAGGGTTCACACGATTACGACGTCTAACAGATTGTCGAGACGTCGCTCACATAAACAAATCTTCCATATACGATCATGTGTTTCAAGCAAATTTTTAAATTTTTGCCAATATATAGTAATTTAGGCCATTATCTGGCCGCGGTTCTCTCGGTATCTCAATTTGCGCCTTTGCGGACATTTGACAACGACGAGATTCTGGCTCCAATAAAGTAGTTTTAAGGTTAGTCCATAGTTAAACTAGGGGTCTCAGTGGTTTAACTTTGGTACCAGAGATAATCCTTGCTTTGGTGTTAAACTATGTTTTATAATAACGTTTTATTTAGTCCATGGACCAATCCTAGTACTAAAGCCGGTACTAAAGTTAGTCTGTGTTATGGAATAAGGCCGAATGGGTTTAAACCCTCTGCCCATCTCTACTCACTCCTAAATATTAAATATATATCTTTATATAGTCTGTGGAGTGTGAGTGACGGACGAAAGCGACGAAAGTGACTTCGTTTCGTTTTATTGATCAGAAATATTTAGTTACTTACTATTCTTTGATATTTTATGAACTGAGCTGGTTGAAATATTTCTCGATTATTTTAAGCATACGTATAGAAATTATGAGAGTCCAAACAAAGATCAAGTTGTTACCCTGACCCTGCAAGTTCGATAGAATAGATTTGCTCATTTGCCCGATTTTGAGGGAGAACTGTTCGTAATTTTATTACGCTAGATTTTTAAAACAGCACAGTTGCGTATTACTTTATACTTCAGTGTACTTCACGTGAATCAGATTGAAGTGCATAACTGTATACAGTTACATGCGTAAAATAAGATTTGAAGATACCGTCGGCTTTTTGATGGGTGATTGGCTGCACAGTTTGCAGTTACTCTGGTCTTTTGAAATTCAAGTTAACCTACTTTTAGTTTAATTAACCTTGGTTACTTTCAAGAAGTTCTGCTATATACACACAGTAAGTTGATAATAATCAAGTACTAAAACCATCATGATAAAATCATCTTCAACCCATTTTCTGTACCACTGGTGGGCATGGTGCTCAGTATGAGAAGTTACGCTATAGTCTACAATGCTTACCTAGTATGTTGGTATATTTAATAATAAATTATACTTGTACTGGGCAGAAGCAGCAGATAATGTTTTTGATGTGCCACTGCGATTTCAAATGAGTTAATGCTCTGCTGTTGAATTTAAAAAAAAATCCAAGAATTTTATTGTAGTTATGTTTTAATAATCAATTTTTGTAACATAAACAGAATCTGGCTCTAAGCTTCTTTTGTACCTCATGAAAGCAAGAGATAAAAATGTAGGTGTATGTGAATATTCATTCATTATTATATTATTCATGGGTCTCCTCTCAGAATACATCTACCACAATATTGAAATCATTTTGTATATCCTTACAAAATGATTTCTAAAGTACTTACTACTACTATCTACTTCACAGTAATACTGCGAAGTACATATTTTGATAGATTGCTTTTTTGAACTGACTAGGTAGCAAACAATTTTGGAATAATACAATATTGTTAATGTATATTTTGCTTTTGAATATTTTAGTATCTGATCTATATTTAGTATCATAAACTGCCTCATTACTTTATGGGTTTTGGAACACTAATGAAGAGGTTTACTGCATGACTGCTATAGAGGTCCTGGGTTTGATTCCTAGCTTGGATTGGATTGGATTCAGTTTGCAGTTTAAGATTTGTGCCTAGTTAATGGCAATAAGTTTGCCCCTACTACATGGGATTTAAATATATTGGTGCACTGTGAGTGTAAATTAGTACAACTCTGCCTAACCCTTCGGGGAATACAGGTGTGATGGTGCATATGGTCTTTAGTAAATCTTTGATTGAAATTTGTATTTGTGTCATACCATGGTACCATTACAACGAATAATTAGTACAGGTACAATTAATTCATCAAACCATGTAAGGGTCCTCATGCTTGAAAACAATAATATTAGTGTGGTGCCTCTAATTGGTCATGAGTTATGTTATTGAATATTGCTTATGATATTTATTTTATGAAACAATAAACAAAACAAGCAGTGTAGTTTATTGTATCATAAAATAATGATGACAAAATAAATAAAATAAACAGTCAACAATAAAATAATCATTCTTTATAATACTATCATAATTTTTTATCATAATATAGTATAATTAACTTGTTTCTTAAAATACAAACATTATTTTTAAAAATAATCTAGTTCATAAGTAAACATTATGTATTATAACTTCCTTCATGTAAACAGTCCCTAATATGTGCTCAACTTCAAACCGGTGATGCTATTCTTTTAAAAGTACCTACATTGAAAAAAAAAAGATTGCCTGTCAATGTATTTTTATTTCTGTTTGTAGGTATTTTATTTCTCCATGTAAGTTATTTATAATCTTTGAGACATAAAGTGATTTTTAAACCATAATTGTAACAGCGTAGAATTATATTAAAATTATCATAAATTGTCACATAGAAATTAAGATACTAATACTTAGGTATTTTGAATATTTTATTATCTGGCTATGTGATTTATATGCTTAGCAAATGTTTCCTTATTACATTGCGAAATTGTGAGCTTGTTATTTTTATTTTTTATGTGTTTATTAACCTTTACCTGTTAACTTTTTTTTTCTTTACTATAGCTGTGTATTACCTTTTTATTGTTGATATTGTTCTAAGGCGGGGTGCCTTCCGCTCTCCACTTTTGCATAGGGCCTTCACTAGCTTTTGCTACTTCACCTGACCTGTGCGCGCTGTCTCCTTTAATTGGTGCCAATGTGTTTATGCTAGTGTCCATAGTTAGCTTTTTGGGATAAATATAATGACCACCAAGTTTAGTAACTTGATCACCTCAATGCTAAAAATGGATAAATTGTCACCTCAATGCAAAATGGATAAATTGTCACCAAATATTAGGTTTAGGTTAGGTTAGAACTGCAAGCGAAGTGACCAGAGCTGAATTTTACTTCATATACTTGGTCAGTGAATTTATTTGGATTAGATCATAATTTGGAGTTGGCTTTAAGTATGATTGCAAGTTGTACAATTTTTGATTCTTATTTCATGCTACAATGGGCATTTATTTTGGTGATCATTTACTATTTTTGGCAACATAAAGTGTTTTTTTGCTGTTACATTTTACTAGATCTGGTGATTACTTAAACATAAGCCAAAAGCTAAGGCTTATCCCTATTAAAAATTATGTTTTTCAGGATTCTAGAAGCACTCAATGATACGCGAGTTTTATGATAGTTCTGATGAAGATGACATGGAAAATCAATGTGATGTAGATCCAGAATGTTTGATTTTGACTCGGCCTGAATGCGACATGCATAACCGATGCTGTGGTGGTAAAGCTTGGTGTATAAGGGTGAGCAAATGTTTGTTAAAATTTTATCTTTTTTTTTAATATTAGCACAAGTTCTCAATAAAAAAAAGTTGAAATAAACCAATATCATTTTATTGTATTGCAGGATATTTGTGGTATCATATGTGCCGTGCTAACATGGCTGCTGATACTTTATGCAGAGTTTGTAGTAATGATGGTGATGCTTCTGCCTGGTGTGTCAACATATCCAGTCTACAGCTACATAAATATATTCATTTTTCAAAGCCTTGCTTTCCTTGCATTTGCATCCCATCTAAGAACTATGTTCACAGATCCAGTAAGTATTTAATTAATTTTAAATTGGAGATATCAATATTTTTCATGTGACAGTATTTACTTGTTAATCAATTTTATAAAATAACAGCCTTAAAATACAGCTGCAATCATTAAAAATCAACTTTCATTCTATTGTTGAAATTTTATAGGGTGCAGTCCCGAAGGGAAATGCCACAAAAGAAATGATAAAACAGATGAGTTTCCGTGAAGGACAAGTTATATTCAAGTGCACTAAGTGCTGCAGCATCAAACCAGAGCGCGCTCATCACTGCTCTGTTTGTCAACGTTGCATCAGGAAGATGGACCACCACTGTCCTTGGGTTAACAACTGTGTTGGCGAAAATAATCAAAAATACTTTGTTTTATTTACAGTAAGTAAGTTTTTAACATAAGACACAAACTACTGTGATTCTAAAGTAAAAAAGGTATGTAATCTGATAACAACATAATATGTATTTACTTCACTTTCACTTTTACATCATTATACTTGTATTTACTTGCTTGTGTATTGCATAATAATACATGTGTGTAACATCCACAATAACCAATGGTAAAATATGACACATAGTGGAGAATCACTGATTTCTAGAATATGAACATGTCTTGGTGTAGAAATCAGTGTGTCCAAATATAGAATGCACTGTACAACCATCAGACTTAGATTTATATGTATGTTATGTTATGTATACCTTTTTTTATTGATTAAGCCGGCAAAGAGCTGACGAGCCACCTGGTGGTAAGTAGTCATAGTCACCCATGGACACCTGCAGCACCAGAGGAGTTTCTGATGCGTTGCTGGTCTTTAAGAGCTCCTACGGACTGCAGACTGCCAGAGCCATAGCAACCGAGGGGAACTGGCTCTTACGTGCAAAAGTCGAAACACACGCCAAGGTGCTTTAGACAGACTCTGACGTAAGGGTGGTCGCCAGCCAGTCAGACCTGGAGAGGATTTGGTAGAATACAATTTATGAAAACTTAATATATTTATATGTCACCTACTCGGAAAGTGACCCATTACTACTCTAATAGAATAGGGGTAGAAAATAGCACTTACAGCCTTTTTTTAATTTTCCTCTTAGGTGAGGTATGAAGTACTATGCTCTATTCGGAGGAAAGTACACACGAAGAAATTTAAACTCGTGTGGTTGGCGGCTCTTGCAAGCATGGGCCGCAAATGTACACTCGTTAGTAGTGTGTCACTTTCACCCTTTGGTGAACAATCTACTATTTTGCACTTGACTATACAATAAATTGTTAACTCTTGAATATACCTAAAGTCTAATGTTGGGTACGCAGAATGTAACTGAGAAGTGAATGACACTAATAAACAGATTTCTATTATACTTTAACAATTCTGTTGCAATATCTTTGTAGTTTTACTTAAATTGTAAATATATTATTACAGTTCTACATAGCGGCGATATCAATCCACGCGGTGGGCTTGGCTGTATACCAGTTCGTGACATGCATTCGTCATGAGTGGCGCGACTGTAGTGCCTATTCGCCACCCGCCACCGTTGTTCTATTGCTATTCCTGATCGCGGAAGCGCTGCTATTCGCTATTTTCACCGCTGTCATGCTTGGAACTCAGTTACACGCTATATGGAATGATGAAACCGTAAGTGTTCATTAATAAATCGATATCTATTGGATCTATTCTTGATTTACATGACGTACGTCGTTCGTTTATACCTGAATAAGTTAATACATTTGAAAAATAGTTGGAGTTTTCTATAGATTACTTAAATGAAAATGTTTTTGAAAATTATAGACTAAATGAAGCTAGATTACCTAAACTTTGATTATGCTTATATTCACAATTCATTAATTATTTTTTCAATCTTTAGCTTTGAATATTATTTATATATGTTATTCTTAGTATAGTAATAGTAAATATTGAAATAAAACTACTTTTACGGATTTTGTCGCATTGTATTGATACTATTTAATTCCCGAAATTTCGGATCACAGCATCCATGGTCACGGGTAGACTAAGTTGTTGTACGTCTTAATGTTGCAATTACCTTACAGTTCTGATATTTATTGGCGATTCGATTCACGCAGAACGAGCTCACCGTACCATTCGGTCTTGCAGTTTTGGGCTTGGATTTTGATTTAATGGAATCTTTAATGGGGTTCCAAGCAGGTGGTAAAACCTAGCCATCTTCTCTATTGAAATTTGGGTGTTTGTTAATTTCAATAGCCTCGCGAGTCATCCTGGGAAGTAATCGGTTTTCCTTTCCGAGGACTTGTGGTTTGTCTTTTTTTTTTCATAATAGACTTACGCTTGATCGTCAGTTCACTTGATGTTAAACGACACTGCGATCTGCGATGGAGCGCGCTTACCTAGAAGAAACCGATTGACTGATTTAAAGACACCCAGATTATTATCAAATCTGATCTAGTGCTGGGCCTTGTCAAGAGTAGATATGTTCACAAACTGCTGACTTCTTGGAACGGCGGTGTTTGACATCGGCGATGTGTTCTTTTACGCGGGTCCCTATGCTCCTCAGTCAGTCAGTTTGGCCTATGTATGAGAGACCACAAAACCGCCCAAAACTGCAAGGCTGAAAGATACGGTGAGCTCGTTCTGCTGTAGCTGTTAGTAATTGCAACATTAAGACGTCCAACAACTTAGTCTACCCGTGACCATGGATGCTGTAAAGGATCCGAAACGTCGGGAATTAAATAATATAAATACAACGCGATAAAATACGTAAAATTAGTTATATTTCAATGTCAAATATTCGCGTAAGTGTCAGAAACCAATCTTCTATACTTATAATAAATCTGTAGAGAGGTCAATTCTGTACATGAAATATATTTCCAAAATAACTATCAGCGGGTGATTAGTGATCGATACTGACGCCAAAAATGCAATCAGTAAAATTTTTGTCTGTCTGTCTGTATGTTCGTTATAGAAACAAAAACTACTCGACGGATTTCAACGAAACATGGTACAATTGTTCTTCATACTCCTGGGCAGGTTATAGTATACTTTTCATCACGCTACGATCAATAGGAGCGGAGCACAATTCAAAAATGTTGCAGATACGGGAAAATTATTTGATTATTTTGTTCCGGGAAGTGACATGGGTCGTTGATAAAGCGGGCGTAGCCGCTGGCGGAAGCTAGTAGTAAATATAATAATAGTTTATTAAATATTAAAAATGAGTAAGGTGTAGGCACTAAAGCACCTAAGAGGAAACTCCTAGCGACCTTGGTAAAACGACGTGCTCATATGTTAGGAAACAAAGTCTTTTAAACAGTAGGCAAACACGACCACATTGACAGGTCCGCCGGTTTGCTCTACTAACAGATTACGTGTTCCTGAGGTAGTAATGAACTGCTATTAATATTATAGAATAGTATGTTATTGTATGCTAACACAGCATTGTTTTGTTAAACCATACAAAACATTAAACTGGTTTAATTTTAAAACTATGATCTAAGTTATATATATATATATATTAAATATTATTATTCAGCCATTGTCGTCCCACTGCAGGGAAATGCCTTCCTACTCTCTTTTCATTCTACGTGGCTTTAGGCAATTTTTGGCTAATCATTCACTATCAAGTCAAGCTCATCCCGCCATCTCGGTCTAGGTCTGCCGCGCTGTCGTCTGCCAGTTTGTGGGACCAACTCGCTATTTTGGCTTGTTTCACACGTACCACAGCCCATAACTACACCACACCGTCGCGACAAAAGTTGGTCATGCTGTTGTTACGTGAATAGTATCCCTGCGGCTTCTTGCAGTTGCGTTGTGGTACCCGCAAAATGTGGATGTTTGCTATGCGGCCAGCCGCTAGTCGGCGGTGTGGCTTGTGGTTGCGTTGTGGTTGCGACGTGGCTGCGATGTGGTCAGTATCACACACGCGATCGATAATGACGGCAAAATGTGGTTCGTGTGAATTTAATTATTAATTTTCATATAAATTTGCGTTCGCTCACGTGTTGTAGTTGTGATGAGGTTGTGGTACGTGTGAAACAAGCCTTTGTTTAACCCAAAGCTCATTGACATGCGGCAGACGTGTTCAGCCCAGTTCCATTTCAAGCTGACAGCTTTTTGGCCTATGTTGGCGAACTGTGTTTTGAAGCGCAGTGTTTTTGCGGTCTGCTAATTTAACTCCCATCATACTGCGCTCCATGGCTCAATGGCAGACCCCAAGTGCTTATGTGTGTAGTGTATATGTATACCCTGATTGTACCGTATTGAAACTATTGCAACTCCTACTTTATCCTTGTTTGTCTGTGTCTAAACCACTAGAATAGTGGTCACAAAGGGCATAATTGAGTTGCAAATTTTCTAATAAGAAAATAAAAATGGCAATGGTTGTCTTAAATGATTTTGATGACAAGTATTGTTGATATAAGTGTGGAGTTATTAAGAATGCCTTAGCAATCTTAAGATTGCATGCTTAATAACTCCATGTAGTTAACGACATGAGCATTATATCAACATCTTTTGATAAAACGATAAATCTTACAATTAATATTAGACTGCATATAAGGCTAGTAATATAAAAGAAATGTACAATTGAAAATGACAAATTTTATATCATTTTGTGACAGGGTATCGAGCAACTGAAGAAGGAGCAAGCGCGATGGGTTCGCAAATCTCGATGGAAGAGCATACAGTCGGTATTTGGCAGATTTTCTATTCTTTGGTTCTCGCCATTTACTCAGCCTTCGCCTAAGACAAAATTGGAGAGTTATCTATACAGTGTGTAGACTGGTATAAAATCTATATACATCAATAATAGTTTGTAACACGCATCCACTCACGTCTCGTTGTATTATAATTTATATCATTGTAGTGGGTAGTAATTTTCTTATATCAACACTAAACATTCTGACCAAGCAATACTGTAGGTGTGTTACCAATAAAATGTCGGTCGCTTTTAAGGCCAATTTTCAAGCAATTCATAATCGTATAATTTAGTCATTCTTGTCGTACTATGATTGACTATGACTGACAACGGAATTTGTAGAATGTATACATAGTTAGGTAACTGATCGTCTGCATTTACTATTTTAATTGTTACAAATATTTTCACAAACGTCTGATTATATGTGTGAAATTATTCTCAAATAGTTAAGTAATTTTAGCAACTGAGTAAAATCAATAACTTACGGTAACATTTCGGGTTGTTCTCGTTGTAGTTAAACCATGTACTTTGTACGGATACACATGGTATCATAGTGTGTTTAACAATACGCTTGTGTCTTACGTTGTACGCTGTCATGTTTGCAACCATGTTATATTGTAATATTTAATAGTAGGCCTCGATGTTGTACGAAATTCTTGAGTAATTAGTAATTGTTTGTCAAGACCGTAATAGATCTTTTAAGAATAATAAGGGTATTAAGTTCTTGTGCTATGATAAAAGTTCAAATCACAAAATATAAAATAAGTTAGTTCTTATACATAATTATCTATGCAATAAAAGCAATGCTTTATTTTTCATGATCTATTTGCTTTATAAACGTATTTCTTGTAACAAAGTTACTATACGAGTAAGGTCTAAGGCCAAATGATACCATGGATCTCTCTAAAACTTTAGTAAAACATGTCATTTGCTCATCTATTGTGACAAGAAGTAAATCTAACGAAGTTGGTATTGCCTGAACTAAGTCACCTGCCTTAACGACATTAGGCTCATGATATTCGAGACCCTTCTACAGACTGGTCACTTAGATTTTAATTTCAAAAAGAAAAAAACACTATTGTTATTGCGATTTTGAATGTTAAATTAACCTAGTGGTGATTGTATTTATTTTGTTGTAATGTATTGCGTTCTATATTTTTGTTATATGTCTGTGGCAGTCAAATGGTTAAATTCGTCATTTAGTTGAATGGCTGGCCATTTAATAAAACAACATTAACTGCCTCATTAGTTAGTTGTCCTAAGCGCGACTACTACGCGTGAGGTCCTGGTCGATTCCCAGGTTGAGCAAATTATTATTGGGTTTTTTCTGTGAAATTCTCAGTAGCAGCTTCACGTTTTGGATTTGTGCTCGGTTAATGGCAACAGGCTATTACCCCCCCCCCCCCCCCTATTACACGGCATCTAAACATACCGCTAAACTGTGGATGTACAAGTACATTAGTACACCTCTGCCTAACCCTTCGAGGAATACAGGCAAGATGTTACGTTTATTAACTGATTCCAATGCTAACGTTTATTTAACGGGTTAACCAAAATGTACTGTAATCATTCCAAATCGTAAAATTCATATCATAATCGGCTAAATCACTGTTTCCGAAAAAGTACTGTTAATACCTGTTACAATTTTGTTTTTAGAAATAATAAAATTTGCCCGAAAACAAGTCGTCATATGACATTTTGAGTTATGAATGTCCAACCCAATAAACAAAACAAAACTTCGACGCTCTAACTTTAAAAAAAAAAGTGAAGGAATGAGTAGGGATCGAGTCGTATAAAGAGGTAAAATGGAAAGCAGAACATGAGAATATTGGCTTTTGCTCAACCAACAAGAGCCGAGCACTTAAAAAAGAAAAGCTCAGCTGAACTTTCAGCTTATTTTCACAACAAATAATAAAACAGATGAACATAGTAAAAAATGCTTTATTTTCACATATAAAACACTTTAAATTTTTTTCATGCAAAAAATATTGTTTGTTTATTGTTTAACTAGTCGTATACGCTAACATATCCGATATATTTCACATTTATTATTGAAACTGTCAAATAAACAATTGTCGTTTATTAACATATTTACGGTAGTTTTTGTAAATGATAGTAATAGAAATAGCATAAACTACCAATGTTAAAATAAGTAAAATAAAAATATTAGCTGGTTGTCGGCATCTTGTAATAAGATTGCTAATGCCACTAGCACATAAATAGTCTTAAAAATCTAGATATCGCTGCTGTATGGTTAAAAGGTTTAAGCGAATAGTTTAACCAAGAGTGTATTTAATTACCTGAACCTATGGACGTGGGAGAGCCACGAATGGGCCGGCTCGACCGCAATGATAGAAAACCCTCACAGAAAACCGGCGTGAAATAACGCTTACGTTGTGTTTCGGCCAGCAACACACTAGTGACTCCTCTGGTGTTGTGGCTGTCCATGGGCGATGGTAATCGCTTACCATCAGGCGATCCTTCTGATCGTTTGCCATATCTCGTTTACTCGTATCCCATAAAAAAAACCTAAATGGCTAATTTAACCTTTTGACTTCAACATGTTCATGCGGAGTTTATTTTGTAAGGATCGGTCAGATAGACCATGGGAACAAAGCACTCTATAGTTATACATATTTTAGTTCTTGGTTTTAGAAAAAGTGAAAATTTAAAAATAAACTATTCCGGTTGCAACACCGTGTTATTCTCACCCATTAGAAACAAATTTAAACTGTGGTCAAATTAAAGTGACATTCTCGGTTTTGCGACATTAACGTTTAAGCTAGCTAAGCGGGTAAATGATTTAATCCAGCGTTTGTCCTTTTGAACCTTTATGCTTAAGCAATATTTACCTAAAGTTAATTATTACGTTCCGAAATAGCTGTTAATAAGTGGGCGTTTTATTAGCAATACATGGACCATTATTAGGAATTATATTGATTCTGCTGACTGCATAATATTCTAGATTTAAGTGTGTCGTTGGTTCATTTGTGAACAAACAAATTAACTTTGCAATAATATAGTGCTGTTTATACACATTATTTGTTATTAATTAGGCACGTGTTAGCTAAGACAGTTATTTTTTATAAACATATCTCTTGATGAGGTAAAAATCTGTGCTTCTTGTGATGAGTGATTTAAGTCAAGTTGTACCTTTTTTGTGATTTTTACATAGAAATTATAAGAAAAAATAGGATATTCTGGTCTCACTCACATTCCTCAAATATAATTGGCAGGATTTTTGCAAAAATGTCGTGAATATATAGGTACGAGTATATATTTCAAGTTGTAACCTCACTTATATGAATTTTTTACATATTTTTCAGTATATGTATCGTGCATATTGATATAATTAGAGTTACCTTTATCACTTTGAACAGATTTTTCTCAATACTGATTAAAATATAGCTAAATTATGAAAATAGATGTAAATAAGTAAAAAATCTCATCTTTGGGGTATTTTATTACTCGTTTGAGCAACATGCGTTAGGAACATTCATCTTATTTATATTTTTATTACTTAATGTATATCAATTTACACGAAGACACTTATAGGTGCAATATAATTTAACTGTACTTGTATAATTTATCACGGAATTTTAGCATGAATTTAAAATAAAAAAAAGGTACAACTCACAGGTTTCCCAAGAATTATTTTAAAACTAATATTTACCACAACAAATGAAATGTACAGTGAAACTGATTGTTTTATCACTGAAAGAAAGTACTCAAGTTCAACCTAACCAACTTACCGAGTAGATCACGAACTAGATTTTTTAAAACTTGTTTTTGCTTTCCTGTAAGTGTTAATTTTTTACTTATATCACAGGAGGTACAGAAATAATTTTGATGTTTAGCTTTTAACTGGCGTTTATTATATTTTAAGCCCAGGTTTAATAAAGGATCGAGCTCACTCTTTAGTAAATCCTGCTATTTATGATAGCCGGGTATAGTGTTACACTCAGACGATCACTGTCGCAGATAGTTAAACTGCGTCCCTGACTCAACAATAAGTTATCAATTCCATATTGCGTATCATAATATAAATAGGTACAGCTGTTTTAATACTTACATCATTCACTCTCTACTAATACAACGCAAATATGATTGAAAGAATGAAATATGATAAATCACAAAAAATTAAAAACTATAAAGTCTACAACGTTGAAATTTGGCATATTATCTACATATAGAGTGTAGAATTCTGGTAAGAAAGGAATTGTGAATATTCCCACGGGATCGGTAAAAACGATTATCAATGCGGGCTGGTGTGTAATATAAGTATTAAAAATTTGAAACATGTGTTTAAAAAAAATCACACCTATTGAGAACATCTGTTCGTACGGTTTGGGATTTGCACTCTAGAGTCAACACGTCATGTTTTAACATTAATTCTTATTAGGACTTGCTACCCTCGTACGATTCTTGCTTTGAATGCGTCTGTCTCTTGCCTTGCTCGATGGAAAGCACAGACAGGGTCTAAGTACCATTTCAGACATGCTCTCACATACACACAAGTGTGTGTTCAGTTTGTCTGTCTGTGCAAGGGTCTGACGGATCTGATCTTATGTTTGAGGGTGGTAGCTTGCTCACGATTCCCCGAATTTGCAACTATAGGTTTTTCAGCCTTTGTTCGCCCAGTGGTAAGTGTAGGAAACCTCCTTTTCATGCCAGTCTTCTCTGTTCAGCTTTTCTCACCCAATTTATCCCTATAACTATATCATGATCAGCCTATAACAGTCGACTGCTGATCTTGGGCTGCCCCCAATCACCATGGCTGTCCCATTTCACCCTGTCGTCGGCTAATCGCATCCAGCTTCCGCCAGCAACCTTTCGCATCACTCCATCTTGCCGGAGATAACTATAATGTATATAACTTAAAAAATATATTATTTATTGATTATTAAATTAACATTAGAAATTAGTATTTTTTGGCTTACCTCAGGTTAGCATTATAAAGGAACTGTGGTGTTAAAATTGCTTAATTCGTATTTGCAAATTTTTAAGATGTATATCTTATGGTTTTAAAGTAGGAAGTCGATTGATTAAAAGTAATTGAGTGAACTTTATGAGCAATTTAGTCTGTAGCAATAATCTAATTTTTATATAATTGGTGGTAAAGGAAACCATATCAGGATTTTTTTATGTACACACGTGTCGCAATGTACTGACGTGTTAACTGTAACCTATGATTTGCTGCCAATGAGCTGAAAACAATTAGATTTAGGAATTAGTGATGAACGCATTAGTAAAAGTGTGCATATAGAAAGAATAAGTACAGGGTTTCATTCACAACTATTCGGTACCTAAGTATTTTTTACCTAAATTGCCCTGTTTCTTGAAACTATGCTAATTCGTTTACAAATGCGTGTACTTTGGCGTATCAAATGCGTGTAATCGGTGTTGTTTCTAGATGGTAATACGCCAAATCGTCATAGAGGATTATCCTCTCGCAATCATTGTAGTGTTCAGACTTCGCAGGTGCATTTCTCCGCGAACCTGACAAGTCTAGGTCTGACATAAGTCACCACTTCATTTCTCCTTAAACTGATTATTCGGGACCAGAAAATTAGATAAGAAATTCATAGGTACCCCATGATTTCCATTCTGTTTCCTTTAGGGACATCGTAAACTACGCGGCCACGGCTTCTGTATTAGTCTACTAGACATCAATATAGATACGGCCAGCCACACAAATGAAGCTATAACTAATTTGACCACTGTAATCGGAGCCTGTGCCACAATGTATTAACGCGATCTTTTTTATTTAGCGTTGTTTTAGAAAGGAATGCTGCTCTACACCCGAAAAACTTCGTCCATTCCTTTTTTGAAGTCTGGTAAAACACGCAATCTATCTCCCACAACTGTAAAAATGATCGTATTGACCCGTTGAGGTGTAGCCTCTTGTGCGGCCAGTTGGCCCTTTCGGCCAAGTAAGGGCCGTGAGATTCCATAATTTACCAGATTAGCAATGTCATTGTCCAGGATCGCATAGTGCATGGGGTTCCTAAAAGCGAATACGTGTATAGAAAACCTGCCCTCTTTATGTAGGTACTGGCAAGTCACTCATACAGAAGTCATAGAACAATGTGTTATTTTTAAATTAGTAACATGATAACGCCGATTGATAAGCAACCGTAGAGTACTTTGCTTAAACTGCTATAGTAGCAAGGATTTTAATGTTAAGATTATAGTAAACTCCAGCCTTACTGCATCGTACTAGTTATGTTGGTAGTTATGCACGTCAGAACACTGACATGGAAACATTTTCAGGCTGATCTCAGCTATCGTCATATCTTTTTATTAAAGACAAGAGCTAGGAAGAAATTATTTCATGATGTACTTCAACATAATTATGGATACCTTGTATTGGGGTTCATGCTTTAACACTAATCTATGTATAATATTAATATAATTTCGTACTTTTCAAGTTTAGCAAAGCGTGAAATATTTTTTTATTAATATTCGAAGTTATTTCTATTTATAATTCAGTTTTAAGTGATGATTTAGTGAACAAATAGTATAGTTTTAGGATAAATTAAAAACTATATATTTCACATATTATTATTATAGAAAACAAATACAAAGAATTACATTTTAATGTCATTATCATTAAACCCCAGCGTCCCATTCTTCAATTTGTAATAATTTCGTCTTGCGTATAACTTAATAACTATGTGATTTTCAAATAACACCAATTCTTAACATTACGGCTTCAGCGTTGATATGCGTACTACGACATATGTCCGAGTAAGTGTAATATTTATAAATCTGGTAGTAAGTAAAGTTTTACAGGATTTAATATACATTCTGAACATGTGCCTACATAATTAAAAAGCTAACTCACATGACAAAATATTTGTACATGATTTTTATAAGTACTTAGTACCTATCATTCATAGTTGGTTTACTATAGTAGGTAGACCAATGCATCTGTGAACCTTAGATATTTAATAAGCACGCAACGATGAAATTCTGTTTGTAGAAATATTTTATTATGTCCTTTGTGAAGGCACTTGCACCACTTCAAACCACGGTTTTAAAACCACAAGGCTGTTTTGTGTTGCATGGGTTATGTTTGTGTGGCAATAAATATTACTAGCGTTAATTATATTTATTCATATGTGTTAAATCCGTTGACCACTTATCCAGTATTAATATTTTAGCATCATTAATTATATCAATTCTTAGTCAATAGTCGGCTCGGTGCAAGATGGCCTAAATATTTATAACTCTGCTTTTTATTATAAAGCTATTATTATACTAAGCATAAAAAACGATTATTTTTTTTCAATGCTATAAGGAACGATAAATTAAATTTACGATGACACGCATAGGGTACACTTTGTTTGTATATTATCATTATTTATGTAGATCATTCTCATACATCGTGTCGATGTAATGTTCATACGATGTGTGAACAGTGCATGATCCTTGACCCAGTGTGTCACAAGCCTCAGTGGGCGCTGCGTTTGGCAATAGACTAGCTAGCGAAGTTATTATGAGTCGTGTACCAGCATGAAGTCCTTTAATAAGGTAGAATATTATGGCACTAGTATCGAAATTTTTATTAAGTCGATTCTACGCTACCGTTTGCTATCTCTCTATCAACGAAACGATGTTTTTAAATGTTGTGTGTGTCTATTTATTTAAACTTTCAATTTTTTTCTGGTGCTCGCTGTTTTCGCTGTTTTTCTAGTTTCTTCTATATTTTTTAAAAATTGGTGCATTGTTGCATTCGATCTAAATACTCGTAGTGGTACGCATTACGAAAAATGGGTAGAGTAGAATCGACTCATATAGTAGGTACCTAAGTAAACATTGTCACTGCCTCTAATAAATAGAAGTTTGTTGCAATCGCATCCGCAATAATTTGCAGTCATTGTATTATGTTTCGAAATAAGATAATTAGTTAAAAGACACGTTTAATAATATAATATTAGTAATTAAATTGCTAATCACACATCTTAAAATATGTAATTATGTACCTACCTAGAACTAAAATAGTGAAATATCCTAGTGTCCTAAATGTAATTTTGTCTGTAATCATAATAAGTTTTTGAGGGAATTTATTTTCATTAAAGATAACATGTGGGATAATTGGCGATTTGTTTTTATTTCCAACATTTAAACCTCTTTTTTAATTGAAAACAACAAGTAAACGCTATGGTATCTGTTTTAGTACTGTTGCGTATGAAAAGAATTTACTGTATATGAGCATGCGTGCAGTAGGTTTGTCCAGCAGTTAGTTGGTGGCGCTTGCGCTCGACGTCGACAGTAGGTGTGTAGCAAACGCGTGAAGGGAAAGTATTGTGTTGCGGAACTGCGCGCGTCACGCCCCGCCTGTTACACTTCTCGGATTTTAGCATGAGTTGTTCGGCATCAAGGTGATCGACTGTGCCCGCTTGCGGTCGAATCCACGTGCTCACTCACTGCGTCTTAATTTCTACATCTATCTTAAATATTGCGCAATTATCATTATACAGGTGATCAACTTATTATTAATTGACATTACTTAATTATCATTAATTGTAAGTAGTACGTATGTTATATATTTCTAATGTTTTTTTTTTATTTTGTGTATCACTCTGCGGTTGTTCCAGATGCGGCTAATATATTGTTTGACATGTTTCTTGGCGTTAGTGGTGCTATCTATTTGCCGTCCGTACGACCCAGAAGACGAGGGCTTAAAGGATGTGCTGCCCTCTAGCGGGCAGTTCGAGGCGTTTTACCCACGTGAGACGCACGGCATACCGAATGGATCGTCGCGGCCGGCGCATGGGCATGGTAGTTTCTACAAGCACCGCAATCCGGCGCTAGTCGACGTGAAAAATGCGGCCGCTTACGGTTTCCGGTTTGACGGCATGAGGAGATTCAATTTTGACGATGAGTAAAACGGTAAATAATGTATGTATATACAAATAAATTTCCTTTTACTATTGTACTGTCTATCATTGGAATGGAAATCCTGATAAAAAAGGTCATCCTAGATTGGGCGGAGAGCCCTCTCAACTTTCTCGAGCGATTCTGTTTGGTAATGGGATAATCGCACTGCCAAATAAAAATCTTTTTCATCAGAGTCGAAAAATGGAACGAAGGAGCTGTTCTAGAGACCCTTTCCGTAGGAAGGTATTTTATTTTGAGATTATAATCTTTATAATGAAATTTAAATAATGATAAAATGGATTAATGAATTAGACATATTTTGAAAAAATGTATTCTGTATGGTACTTATATCAACATTACCAACTCTATGTCATTGGAAAAAAGCTCAAATAGGCTTAAAACCTAAGATCTTGGATTCACTCAATGTTGATAGAGACTCAGACTCAGCTCAGTCTTTTAAAGCCTATCTTAAGGGTATTTCATTGCCCAATGACCTTGAGGATTTAGTATTTGTGCTAGTATTTGTTAGTTCAGTGCCATCACGGGCATTGCGGGGGTGCTTCACGCGGAGTGCTAGTGAGGTTTCGGGTATTTCTTTATTATTTCAAAATATTCAAAGAAATAAGAAAATAAATACAATAAAAATTGTTAATTACGTCATTACAATTTTTTTGGTATAAAATTCATGACTAACTATTAAGCCGTTATAGAGAAAAAATACAAATAAGGTTAAAAAGGCCTATTTACTTCAATTATTACCCAAAATTGGGGCAAATTTATAACAATTTTAAACAATACAATTTGTTTGTGATGACCTTAAGTTTAACATATATTTTTTATATGGCAAACGCACATAAGGATTCCACTTGAAACTTTTTTAAAGCTAGGGTTTTTTTTTGGATTTGAGCGATGTAATGCCCTTAAAGACTGGACTCATTTTTGCAACTCACGACTTCGTCGATTAAGTTTAGAGTCGTTAGCCATAAGACTACTAAAACTCGTTAATTCGAGCCGCAATTCTTAACGTCAGGACTCACAAATTTAGTTACCGCTACTTAAGAGTTAGAAGACAGTCTTCTAACTCTTAAGCATAGGTAAATAAATTTGTCGGCGTCAAGGCGTCAAACCTTTACGTAAGTCTTCAGAAGACTAACGTAAAGGTTTGACGCCTTGTCGCCACTAGAGTCCGGAGTCTTGAGACGTGTGCATACTCAGTGCCAATATTGCAGCAAACAAAAGTTGATCCAATGTTCCTAAATAAGTTTAAAAATAAATGTCCGTTTCAACCGACAACTCATAAAATTTTATGAAACTGCCAGGAATTAGTAGTAATTTGTTACTATACACTCCTCTTTTCTTGTGGCGAAAATAACGGTGAAATTAATATTTTAGGAGATATTCACTAAAATATAGTAGTATGAAACTGTATGACTATCATACTACTATATTTTACTGAATATCTCATGAAATACGCTCACTTCATAGTGAAATGAAAATTCATGTTGAGTCCAGTGATATTGAATTTTCACAATGAAGTGAGACTGAATCGTGATTATTGGAATGTTCGATAGTTCAGTTCATCAATTTTTCAGGGCGAGTGCCTACAATTATAAAATACCCTTTAAGGCATACTTTATAAAAGTAAAAGTCACAAATCGATTAAAACTTTATTCAAAATCAACACAAAAGCAATTAAATCCAGTAATAAAAGTCAACAAGATAAATATGAAAATTTTATAACAGCATATAATATTTATAAAAATAGAAACAATTCCACGTTGGAATTTATTGAATAACATAACATACCATCACGCCTGTATTCCCCGAAGGGTTAGGCAGAGGAGACTAATGTACACCCACAGTTCGGCCAGCCCACGGAAATGGTGTTGAGATGCCGTTGAAATAAAAATAAGTAAATAAATAATTTATTCAGAAAACATTGTTTGCATAAGATAAGTATAAACTAGGTAATAACGTTTAAAATGTTACAATATAATAGATAAATATGTCTGAACTGGGTACATAATCCTGTGTTTCAGGCGAAAAGAGATAACAAAATCTAAAATAATCACTCGCACATCAATCAAAATATGTACACAACAAATAAATTATAAATTAATCGAAATGACCTAAGTAAGGGTAATTTCAAGTTTGTACCTATGTGGTGGTACCGACCCATGTGAACTTATGAAATAATAATTTACACTGATAATCAGTGTTTTTGGTAATCGACGACTTTATGATTTTGAATGTTTTGAATCCTTTTCAGGATACATGAGCTACCACAAAAATAAATAAAAAGTACAATCTCAGTAGGTAATACGAAAAATAGTAGGTACCAGTCGCTGTTTCAGTGATCTTAATTAAAGTGGTCGAAAGGTCATTAGGCTCATAAGTAGGTTCAGGTAAGCATTTATATCCATTTACCTTCGGTTTAGGTATAACACCGTTTTATTTACTTTTCTCGGGTGGGGAACTTTTATGTACGCCGCCCCGCTTCGGGGATGTGGGACGGTTGTGTCGGGCTCTCCGGCCAGGTGGCCAGCATCTAAAATAGTGCTGGGATCACGGGAATCGCTCTTGCATGCTCCGCAATCCCACCGCGGACCTCCAATGTTGGACCCTCCCCGAGGGCCAAGTACCGACAATAGGCGACTGACGACTTCGAGTCCGCCGCCCCAGGGCCTTTTTGCGGCGGGACAGATATGTGGCCCACCGCCGTCGACACCTCGACCGCAGAGAGTAGAGCGAGTGCATTGCAATACCCGCACCTCTCTCCCCCTGAGGCTGCGACCCCGCCGAGGCCGCGGAAGGGCTCAGGGCTTCCTGGGCAAAGTCCGCAGGAGTAGCCCCTCCCTGGGGTTCTACTTAGCTTCACCGTGGTGCGTGACTCTCCGGTTACTAAGCCCCCCGCCGCGACAAGGCGAGAACTCCTTGGACAGTTTATGTGTAACACCTTCTGAATACCTAATAATAAGTGTGTTCTCTCCTAGAAATCCAATTATTAAATTGTACCCACGCTTAGGTAAACCCATAACATAATGGATCGCGGTGATTAAGGATTTTTATCCATCCTTTTGTCCATTCCAAGTAACTTCCTTTACTAGATCGTTAAAATGATTAACTGAACTTTGGTTCCGTTGTGTTTTTTCGATGGTCATAGTGTCTCTCTTTGTTGACTTCGACCATTTAAGATTTCACGCTCGGTGAAGCAAAGCAAGTCATGGAGATCCGGCCAAGGAATGGGGGCTTTGAGTTGATAATTAACACGTCCCGGCACGATTCGGCACGAGTATCATCCGTATCCTTCCTTACCTGACGTGTATCTACGGTACCTGGAGCGCGAGCATTTGCTAGTATATGTGCAAACCTGTGCTTACACAGAATGACTGCCTTTTGGCAACAATATTTGCATAGCAGTGAAGTACAACTGCTCAATGATTTGATAAAAACATACGCGCTTGGGGGGATCTGGAAGACGGTATAAATTAGCATAAATAATATTTAAATTATCTTACGGTAGGTAATCACAACTATCTTTAAAACTAGACACATCTGGAATCTTTACTTTCGTCATTACTTTGATCAATACCTTTGTATAAATACTATAGAAGTACAGACACACCATTAAAGCCTTAAAACCTTTATGTTAAAACACTTAAGTCTCCTTCAGAAAAAAGTGTGAAATTATCTTAAGTGGCTAGTATGTAAGAAACCCCTTTTTAAAATCAGGCTAATATAACGGTACGTTCTAAGTAAAGATAGAAGTGTAGATAAGTTAATAAGATTATTATTATACTGCATGTTGAGGTCGAGGACCGGCTTTTAAGGACGGAATGTTTCTGATACCGTGTATAAAAAACGACTGGTCCCCAGGGATCGGTCATTCCGTTGTCGGAGTGGGTGCACGCATCTTCGTTCTCAAAATAACGTTTTGTGTTAAGCCACTTAATTCTTCGGTTGACTTGAACCAGTAGTTTTGAGTCCAATCTTGGAGGGGGTGAACGTTGGGCTACTTCTCGTCTAGTTAGTTCGACTCATCAAGTGCGATGTACCCGGATGCGATCAGAGCGGTGAGTCCGATATTTTAAATCAATTTGCGATTTTGTTACTTTTAAAAAGTTAATCATTGTGTTTATTACTATATCTTTACTTTACAGTTTCGTTCTTAATTATTTAGAAAATAATTTAAATTTACCGAAAATATTAAAGTAAATCAGGAAATATGTTAAATTTTCCCCGAACCCCGCTTACTAGAGAGAGTTTATCCAGCACCAGCAGTCCTACCGTAAATAAAAATAAAAATTGTAATTAAAAGAAAATTGTCAAAATAGTCCTAGATAAAATAAAAAAGCTCTACGCTGCCGAAGTGCCGACAGTCGTACAATGGATTTGTCACTTAAACATGTTTATATTATTGGTGCTTAATGATCGTATATTGTTGGAAAAAAATTCGATTTATATGGCATCATTAAAAAGGCTGAATGGATAGCTGATGAGGGTATGCGAGGGATGCAAGTCATCCTGCTACCCGAGAATCTCACCTCAACCGTTTATTGTGACACCCGTCGGCGTCGATGGGTATATTGAATCATTACGATTAGTATACATTATTAAAATGCTATTTTATCCATTCTCTTCATCGGCACGGTTGAATTAATGTTAAAAAATATTTTCCATATAATTTTATAAACTTTTTATTAAATAATTATGCTCATATACCACCACGCCTGTTTTCCCCGAAGGGTTAGGTAGAGGTGAACCTCTACCTCTACCTCCATCTAACCCAGTTTGCCTATTGCTATTAAACAGACACAAATACAAATCCTGAGCTGCAACTGAAAATTTCACAGTAAAATCCAGTAACACTGCTCGAGCCGGGAATTGAACCCAGAACCTCTAGTGTAGCAATCCCGCTTGGGACCACTAAACTACATATTGAAACAGTCCAATTATAGATACTCTAATTATGCTCACCATCGTTACACCATCATTAGAAAACATCAGAAACAACGAAATGATGGTAAATAATATAAGTTATACAAATACCTAGTTTCAATTGATATTAATTTGCACAAGGTAAGTTAACTAAAAAAAGTGAAGTTGGATAAATTAAACGAAACAATAAAATGCGTCTGGTAAATAAAGATGGAGTTGATGACCGGCATGCATTTGTGGGTGAAGCGTTGATAATAAATTAAACATTCAATAAGTTGGGACTCGCACGCACCATGTAACGATTATCCACGGACCGGTACAAATCACTTTATAATGTTCCTTCCATCTAACAAAACACGGGAAAGCGACGTTATAGCTCTAAAACAATAAAACCTACTTAAACCGTAAAAGAAATTAGAATTTTAGTTCTGACCCTATTCATTAAATATCCTAAAACAAATTTTTAATGATTACACAATTACATAATAGGTCTATCTTCTTTCAAAATCAAAACTTTTAGGGGAGGTGTCTGTGAGCGTCCTTACAAACTACATTCTTGTTTATTTTAAAAACTATTATTATCAAATGTATAATTGAGTAGTAAAGAATTTATAACATACGATCATTAATCTTAAATGTTAGGAGACTCTAATATTAACTTTGATTTGGGTTGAAATTAATTGTGTGTTTAGTAAATGTTATGTAACAAGCTTTGTTCGTACCAGGTACTTATCTATTTTTTTTTTGAGCTTGCGGTAATAATTATTTTTTTAGGGTTTAGACCCTGCGTTGCGAATTTTTGCTTTGCGCAAATGCTGTCTTTTTTCAGATATTTTTTTAATTGTGCATCCTACAAAGTATAACATTTTTAACTAATATCTGTAATCTGTAAAAGTTTGTTCTTATTCATAAATTACTGTAGGTACATAAATGTTCTGAAATTAGAATAAGTAGGTACCTAGGTACTTACCCTAGCAAAGTTCTATTTACAATATTATATTATTTGAAATAAGTACCTATTACATCATTCCGTTTTCAGGAGAAAGTAAATAATAGTTATTGAATAGAATATTAGCTTCCACACCCATCATTGTTAACGAGCTATACTTTCATTTTCCCCTTATCTTATATGGAGTGCGCTGATATTTTTTGTTTTACTATTTTGGTTTTTGTTACGTGACTGCTTGATGTAATCGTAACGGTAACTTCTTGTTTTGTCTTGTTTGTTATAATGACGGTACATAGTAGTTTATTTATGTATAGTAAGTTAAAGTAAGTTTTATTTGTTTGTAGATGCAGTTGATGTTGAGTGTGGCGTTGATAGCGTCCTCAGAGGCGTTCTTCTTGAAATGGGGTTCTGATTCAACGTAAGTTTCTAATTGAATCATTCCTAAATAATTTATTTGAAAATAATAACTGTATTCCAGCAGGAGCGAAATATTTTATTCCTAAGCGAATGTATTTAGTTCTAAATAAGTAGTGAATTGTGTGAATGAGGAAGACTATTAGAATAACTTTTCGTCGTTATATATTTTTTTATTTAAAGATAGATATCTAGCTAGGTCCGTGCATCAGTAGGCAATTTTTGGAAAAATGTACTAAATACATCCTTATAATTTAGGAGTACGTTGTGATCTCTGTAACAATAAAACGGTACGGGTAGTCGGTATCCGAAAATGCTGGAGCTGTAGCTCAGGATGCATATTCCGGATTCATAACTTCATTAATATCGATATAACAAGATAAAATCCGATAAATATTAGTACAGTTATTCTAAATCTACATAAATATGGCGTCACGGGACACATACAAGACTAATTTTGCGGACACGCCGGAGTAAAAACTAAATTTTAGAATAGGGTAAAGAAGTAAACAAAGAGATGATAATACTCTTTCTCTAGACTTACTACGACGTCTTCATTCGTTACCTAATTCAATGAAAATTTGTTTCCATATTAGATACAGCTGTCATTTTCAGTCGAACATATTATGTGTGGTTGAACCGGTTGAACCTAAGGGTTGAACATTTTGAAAATTGTTTTCTTCCTTTATATCATAGAATACCTAACTCATTTTATGATGGGAAAGCTACATAATGTACCTTGACACAGTGGCCACATTATATGTATTTTAGAAACGAAATAATTTCTAAATACCAAGTATATCTAATGAAATTGTAATGAAGCGAAAGTAATATAGGTAGCTACATTGATTATTTTAAAAACAATAATTGCAACGCATATAAGAAATAATATTGATGCCGAACAGATAATTTTATTCAATATCTCGGCGACTAGGACGGGAAATTGGAATACGAATAGGATTGGAAAAAACGAGACTACGTCAGGTAGCCTTGTAGGCTAGTCTCGTTTTTATTTTTATAAAAGTATGTAATGAAAATCAAGTAGAACAACAGATGCAGTACGCAGATCTAGGATCAACTCCTACAGCTACACCCACTGCATCATCATCACCCATAATCAACTTAGCCTTTTCCATCGTATGATTAATATTTCAGACTATTAATTCTGTAAACGTTATTTAACAGAATACTGTTCAATGAGTCAAGGCTATAAGCTAATAACCTAATAAGCCTTGTAAAATCAGTATTTGGGTGTAATTATTTTTTTATGTTGCACATACATGTTAAGGATAGTTTGATTGATTACTAGAAATTTGGAACAAATAGGTTTTTCTAGTCAGATTGCACACTTTCGAATTACTTATTTATTAGATAATTTTACGAATTCGAAGACTGATTTTAATTAAGATAGTTTTATATAATTATGCCAAATGTGCGTGCAATGTGGAGGCTTAATAGTCGTTTGTGCAATGTTAATTTTTGAATTTATTAATGCCATAATGTATGTTTGCGACTGTACTTGGGATTTTTAATCCTTATAATATAATTCGTGCGAATAGCCCACTACTTATTTATGAAGTGGTCGATTGGCACGAAAATAAAAACGCTTCGTGCCAAACGCCACCTACTAAATAATCAATTTTGAAGAGTGTCGTTTGGCACGAAACAACTACTAAGCCGTTGTGGAACAGTGTAATGGTTATTAGCAATTAGCCGTAGGTTTTTAATTTATGAATTTATTTTTGTTAATTTGAATTTCCTTCATCGTATTCGTTGATCTTTTGCCATTTTACAATTTTACTAGGTTCGTTATTAATTAACGGTGTGTACCTTATTATCTGATGATTTATAATATTAAACTCGTACTTGGGGTACTCCTAGGCTTCTAACAATTTAGGTACCTATGTCTCCACTCCACATCTTTTTCCGTAAAATTTATGACAATAAGCTCGTTGCCTATTACATGGGATCTCAAAGCATACACACACACACAAGCAAACTGTGGGTGCACACCAGTACACCAATGTTTCATCCTTCATCCTTCATAGGCGTAAATGTAAGATAGTAGGTGTGTTCTGTGTTAATCAAGTAATTAACCGTCTGTTATACTGTTGCAAATATGGAATATGGATAATTATGATTCAAATTTGAGTAAAATATTTTTATTTGTAATCTTTATTGCTAAAGAAATAATTTTGCCATGCCATGCCATATTTTTTTTACATAATCGCTTTTCCAGAAACATTTTAATTAAAAGAAGAAAAAGTGCGTGGCAAATTTAACAGATCAAAACGGAACTTACGACAAAGTTTACGTTGTGACACTCGCATGACATCACAGTAAACATTTCCGTTTGTAATTACTAGGTATATAATTGATTTCGTCCTCTTTCAAATTCGAATTAGTTAGTAAACTTAAAAATATAGATAATTGATTGGATAAAACGATAGAATCTGACTGAATCACAGTAACGGCGGCCAATATGGCGGCGTTTAAATCTCCCGTATCTAATTGCAGTTTTGAATATTTATTTTTATGATTAAATACTCGTATTAATATTTTTGTCAAAGAAATATTTTTTACGGTGCTTTAATAATGTAAACTATTGAGTAAAAAATATAAAAAAGACCTGCATATTCCCTTATATATGTATTATTGCGGATTCCGTGTTACACACAACTAACTTGATACTATAAGTAGCAAATAAAAAAGTACACGTTTTTGTACGTGAACATAATATTTGATGAGCATTTTCATGTCCGACTTGATCTTTTTGTTGGTAGGCGGGGTTTTCACTTTGTCGCAATTTATTGTAATTCCTTATGTTTTCTGGTATTTCATGTTGCCTGACAAGTCATGTTCGTTTAAGATAATGATCATGATCCATTATTGATATTCAATTATTGAAAAAGTACATTATTGTTCAACAATTTTAATGTTTTAATCATGTCATTATGCTTTGAGCACATGTATCTTACCGGATCGGTAATGAACATGAAAGATTTATTACATATATTAAATTAAGTATTGTATTTCTATCTGAATAGTGTTCATTTTAAAATAATTACGTATATTTGTTGTAGGAGCGTACAGTCGACGGGCCAGAACACGTGGGTGCAGCCTATACCACCAAATATGTCGCCAAGCTACCAGTACCAATACACGTACCCGTCGTACACTATCGACTCTCGACAGAAGTATCAGATTCAACCACCTCAGTACCAGCAGAACGAGGTAGTTCAACAGAACATGGCGTCGATACCGATCAGCGTACCTGCCGGGGCCAGCCTAACCCCTGTGTCCCTTCAACACGTTCAGCTGGTGCCCTGCATGTGTCCTGTCGCCCCTGAAGAGGCCGAAAAACTTCAGGGGCAAGTCGTCCAGGGCCCCTACGTGGCCCAGGCCTACAGTAAACCGTCATACATTGCTACACAAGAAGTGTCGGACAAACCCTCAGCATAGATGAAATGTTCAACTATATAAGTTTTTAGCTTCACCTAATCCCACCAATAACTTTTTCTTTTAATGTATAATTTATTTCATTGAATTAATTTATTGTCTTGGAGTGAAAACCTCTTATTTTGGATTTTTATCTAAAATTTATATTATTATTATTAGGATATTTTTGTGCGGAGTTTTCCTTCTAAAGATAATGAAGACTGATAGATTAAGGGCAATGTGTGTTCATTCAATAAAAAATATACTATCAGATTTTGTTCCCTTCAATGGTTTTATTTTGTACTTCTGATTTAACACTTACGTTGATTAATAAAACGAATATACCTAGATACCTCTTTTTAACTATATAATATCATTGCCTATTGTCTATATACTGTCCTTTTTGCGAGAGAAATAAAAAGGCTACCATCTGTCATTCCTCTGAGTACCATTGAATTACCTTAAAAGTCTTTTGGTACATACCACTACTACAAGGTTAAATTAAGGAACGCTCGGAATGTAGTCAATGTGAGGCCAATAACACCGTCATGTATTGGTTCAGAGGATTATTGCAATGCAAGAATTTATTAAATGCCTACCCAATCCCCAGTTCATCAAGCTCTGGACGGAATTGCCAGGCATGGTCCACTCCAAACTTTTTATTAAAACCTATAATAAAAGGCATATCGGCCTTATACTAGCGCTGAACAGGAACAATTTGCGCATTGTGACGACAGTCTTAACAGGACATTTTTGCTAAAACAAGCACATGTTCTAACTGAAGTTGAGCGATACACAAACCTATCGACCTTGTGAGGAGGCTGATGAAACGCCACTACACCTTCCAGGAAATGCGGGTTGCTAATATACCCAAGTGAAGTGCTCATCTAGAGAAACACACCATAAGACCCGATGAGACAAAGGAATAAAGCTCCTCTATATAAAGCACCCCTAATAAAATACGAAAAAGCGTCATCGTTTCACGGTGGACATTCCAAAAGCCCGAACGAAACGCTTTAAGTCCACTTTTATAATGCGTACTGCTGAAATATGGAATGCACTTCCCGAGTGGGTCTTCCCTGATAGATATAATCTGGGTGTCTTTAAATCACGAGTGAATCGGTTTCTTCTAGGCAAGCGCGCTCCATCGTAGATCGCAGTATCGCTTAACATCAGGCAAACTAGCGGTCAAGCGTAAGCCTATCACGAATAAAAAATAAATAAAAAAATACTGCAATTTATAGTAGCAGGGTTGCAACCAGTGATGATCACAATAGACCGACTACAGTACAGTAAAACCACAAAGAAATAATAAAAATTGAGGTATGGTAAATGAGTTTGGAAAGCAGCATTTTAGGTTCCTCGAATAATTATAAGAAATTCACTCACCAAACCTTAGTTATACTGATTTTTTTTTATTTGGGATAGGCTAACGGTTTACCGCCAGTTCGCCTGATGTTAAGCGATACTGTGATCTACGATGGAGCGCGCTTGCCTAACATATTACATTTACAATTAGATATAGTGTTTTATTTTTTGCAAACGAAGGTGTATCGAAGGTTAACGTGAACATACGGCCCAGTACGCCTTTACCGGTACGGAAATGTACGGGAAATAATATTACGCAAACACTTTCATTGTGTGTAGATATTACTCGAACCATAGTAATCAATGAATCCAAATGAGAACTCTATTCACGCTCTGATGATAATACGCTTTCAATATTGGGAACTGTGCTTCCATTAAGTTTCTTGATTATAGCATACAGTCATACTACTTACAACGATTAATAAGTATTTAGACGTTTTTGATAACGTTTCTTAATGAAACAAATATTTGATGCATTTCTCCTGTGATTACAAAAATAATCCTTGCTTTTAGGAGAGCATTTTTAATCCGAAAGTTGTATAATGAGCATTGACGATGATGTTGATGATGTCACCAGTTACACGTACAGACTAAATGTCGAACAGATTATCGACTGTCAGCTAAGGTCACACCTACTCGTACACTCATCTAAGGTCGCGAAGTGCCACAAGTGCGCAATATTTATCTGTGAACTTTAAAAAACAAATTTTATTCTGCCATGGAAGGACTATCCGAAAAACTTAAACTGTCACTGTCAAGCAGCTTCGTGAAGCTGAAATTAATACATTTGTGTGTAGGTAATTTATAAATAATTATGCTTTTCTCAACAAACAGACAAAATTTATTGTCTGATGTGGATCTTCAGAAGAATATAAACCAGCTTACCGCGTTCTACATGCCAATGAATTTAGATTCCAGTTATTTCAAAACGAAGGTGGTAGCTATAAAAAAAATGCATTTTATTTTAAAACATACTTGTAGGACAGATCTCCAAGAGCGAGATTTTGAGGAACTACTCCTGTGTTCATTAACTCTGGTATACTACTTTGGTATGCGAATAAAATTGACTTCATCTTGGTATTGGTGTGGCAGGCGACAGTTTCTTAAGGCAGAAGCAGCTTTTCAAAAAACTATGGATATGTTGTTGCCCGAATGTAGCGAAGCGACAGTTAAAATTACACTCAAATTCTTCACAGTTGTTTCACTTTGGACGTTTGAAAGTTTCGTTGAACAAATTCTAGAAGTGCTTCTCTATTTTGATAGAGGTCAGACGAAACTATTCAATATTATGCTCACGGACATTCACTATGTCCTATTTACCGACGTGAAGTCTGCCAGACATCGTATGAGAGTATTTTATGAATTACTCAGAAGTTCCAATTGGGTTATCAACAAACAAAAGCTTCTACCGTTTGTCACCAGACTATTGGACTTTTTCGCCTATAGCATAGCTAAAGATGACGGCAGAGTATCTGCTTATAGATTTTTAAGGAAAGGCTTTGAGGTTTGTCTCCGTCGTATCTTTGAACGAGTTGAAAACCAACATCGTCTACTGATCATAACGACTATGTTGAATTGGTTTTCCATGGTGAATATGAATTCAGAAGATGTTCTGGAGTTTTCCACGCTGTTGGATCATGCGGCCCAGTTTTATCAAGTGCATACATATAAGGACAGTTTTGGGGAAGGATTGATCGAACATGTGCTGGTTAATTTAGTGGGCTCCACGAACGCTACTTACAGTCTTGTGGGTTGTAGGCTCATGTTGAAATTTTTGGATCGCCAGAAAAACGCACAATATCTAATAGTTCCTATATTATTCTACGAATTTTCTCAGGTTGGTGTTATTTTATTTTGTGTATTAACAGGTAGCTATAAATATAGATTTTTGATTACCTAACTATTTATTTATTAACTTATTTTATTCCTCTCAGGTGCGACTGAAAATAGGATATTATGATTTGCACGATAAAATGTTTATGCGGCATCATAGGGAAAAGTTGAACAATTGTCTGTTGAAAGCCGCCAAAAATCATTGTACGAACATTGTGAACCTTAAAATTATATTTTCTATCTTGTGTTGTGTGGTGCTAGAAGTGCCTTGCGGCCTGACGGCTGCCACAGCCGCGTGCACAGTCATGTCCATCCAAGATCTGGCGCTGAATGGTGAGAATATTCCAGCACCATGCAGGTGGGTGAATATTCGAACATTATTTAATAAATCATTCTTCTCATCATAGTAGTTCTCTCTTTCAATTCATTGCTTTCATTCTTGTCTTATTGCTTGACGGTAGTGGTGTAGTTTAAGTTTTCATTATCCTATTTGTAGTTATAGACATCTGCATTGTTAACTTTTGGATGAAGTTAATGACGTTCAAATTTTTTTCCCACAGATATTGGTTACATGCGGTTGTCGTATCGGTGATGTCTTTAATCTGCTGGGTGCATAAAGCTCCCGTGCTATATACATACGTGAACCATATTATATCGCGGCGTGCGAAAGAAGCCCCTCAACTGAATCCACCCCTGATGTACTTTTACAAAATTGGAAGGCATCACGTAACATGGAATAAGACTACTCTTTTTTTCGAAGATTGGGAGTTGCGCTATGCGCTTTGGAAACATTTTCAAGAAACTAAGGTAGAAGTTCAATAGGTACGCCTGTACAATTTTTATAGCTATTGATATTTCAATTGTTAACGTCAATTCTTATTTTATTCTAGACCAATACACACGAAGGTAAATTAAGTAAAAAGGCGCCTACATTGGATTTACGTAATTAAAATGAGATGACGAAATATGTTACAAATAAGTTAGTATATCTTTTCAATTTGTAGCTACTACTGCACGCATGGTCTGCCTACATAATATGTGTGATTAATTATCGATTACGTTTCTTATTTGATTGCTAAGACTAGGTACCTACCCCAGGAAGTTATTTGCGTGTGCCAATGAAAGTAAGTAAATAAGTATCGTACCTATTACGTATAAAGAATTCTGTAGTGGCTATTAGACTACTCGGCTCTAGCGATTAACTTTTGCGAGAGAAAACTTTTGTATGAGTCACGTTACTATACAATTTTAATATTCCCAATTTTTGTTGTGTATTGGTGTGATGTATGTACAATAATGTACCTACATGTGCAAATGGTAGTTCAGAGATTCTTGCACTCATTAACTGCGGCGACGATCGGGTTATTCCGGTCGGATACCCCATATTTGATACCATGGGGGATTAGTTTTATTTTATAATATTTTCTATTCCGGTCTGACCCACCGTGCAGGGTACCAAAAATATTCCGGTCGGATATCTAGAGAATCATTAACAGATTTTTGGGACAGTCAGCAAGAAAATATACGTAGGTACAGGTTTTATTAAAATACATATGTTCTTAATACTTATTAAGCTAATGGAAACTTGTATGTTAATATTGAGGAACAACGACTCTACATTTTCGTCTTGGTCATGTCACCGCACCCGGTATGAGCTCTTCATAATATTTTTTACCTGCAATATTCTGGGTGTACATTGTGCTACATTGTTATCCTCTTGGCCGATTCCGAAGTAGCCTGATTGTCTGTGATGATTTTAAATAGTAATTTTATGTTCTGTTTTTGTTATTTAAATAAGTTGGTCAAAATCTTTTTTACTAATAAGGTTTGTCCAAATAATAAAACTAAGTTTAAATAGTTTTTAAACACTTATACAAATAAAAGCAAATATTTTTTAGATGAACAATTGTTTTTCTCTTGACTGTACTTACTGTCAAAAAGAGTAAGGGGATCAGACCGGAATAACTCGAGTGATCGGTGGCACACTTGCTGGTGTGTCCTTGGTGCCTGAACACCTACACGAGGGTCTATCTCTACGGCCACGCCTAACGGTATTGAGGTAGCCTCATCTATCTAAGTAGTATCTATTCAGCTGGTAACATCCACTGTTTAGTGAAGGCCTTTTCCCTATTTCGCCACTGCTGCTGATCTTGTGCAAATCACACCCACTGATTCCGCGCTGCCCTCACAATATGGTGGTGGCCGCATATTTATAGCCTTTACTCGAAAGTTGTGTGACCAATAACATGATAAGAAGAAGAAGTCATGTAGGTAATATTGTGCCGAATCGGTGGACTCAACACTAATTCTCAGAAAACTGAGACATTATGTATGAATAAGTGGTGTGATAATGAGTTGTTTGTTGAGATTTGTTGTTGTAAACTATGCTGAGGTGAATGTAAATTTCACTTTCAAGTTCATGTTCGCATCTCGAATTAGCCTTACACCGCCATGACAATGTAAGACGTAATTTGCTCAGCTCTCATCAGTTTCACTAGCCTCGTACTTAATGAGGCGAGACTGATTTTTAAATAATGCTTGTTGTATTGTTAACCTGGACTGTTGATATTATCTAGATTTGACTTTACTTTTTTATAAATGGGAGAAAACGTTCATGATAAACAACAAGTTCGCATAGAGGGAGGTACAATAAGAGGTTTGGAATAGATGCTAAGCTCTGCCTTATTGCGTCACGAGTACACTCAGTTAAATTATTGGACAAACAATGAAAGTTCATAATCGTATATAAGCAGCCTAATTAATCTTGAAAGTTGAAAATACATTAAAATAAACTAGAAGGTTACTTTATTTTTTTATTTAATTCTTTATCTGTTATTAAATTATGCACTACGTACGTATGCAGCTTGTAGGTACCTAAGTATAATATATTGGTACTTACTTATAATATTTATAAGAAAGAAGAAAAAGCCCGATGCACCGTTGATTGGTAATTGGTATTAGGCAATATTTTAGTTTAAATTGTAAATCAATTTTACGGTTTTCGTCACTATAATTCGATTTATTTGAAATACTCTGTTACGACTTACGCAGCGTGAAACAGTTTTATGAAAGGTACTTAATGGATTTCTGCAATTATTCGGGTTTCCTCTTTCCACACAAAAAGCCGGTTATGCGGTCAGTGGTTGGAATCGCTGTAATTTGAACTCTATGAACTTTTTTATAAAAATCTACGTAGGTATAAAGTACCTACAGTCCTACTTAAGTCATTATTATTTGAAGGTAAAATATAAAATACATGCACAAGCATAATAATTATGGATATGGACGGACGGACATTCGAACGATATTCATAACCGTATAAACTTTACGTGGGAGAAGCCATGCTTCCACGGCACACAGAAAACCGGCGTCAAACAACGCTTACGTTGTGTTTCGCCGAGTGAGTGAGGTTACCGGAAGCCCAATCCCCTTTTAAAAGGTCGGCAACGCACTTGTGACTCCTCTGGTGTTGCGATATTTTGAGTTCTCTCACGAAATAGGTTGACCGTCGTCGGGAATGTTGTCGTAAATCCCTCAGTGTCAAAGACTGACCGGCGCAAGCTCGCTTAACCTTGCACATCGATTGATGAGACATCACATGCCGTTGAGAAAATCTCTCAAACGTGTAGGTTTCCTCACGATGTTTTCCTTCAAGAAAAGCCGGAGGTGCGTGCCTTGGATTCGAACTCGAGACCTTTGACTTGGCAGTCCAACGGTCATATCACTAGGCTATCATTGTAAATTAATAAAAAATAAATATATCAGTTGGTATTATTCATGTAATAATTATATTAATGCTTACGTAGAATCAAAATATCGTAGTAGGTACCTACTGCTCGTAATTTTTTTAGCTACGGGCTACGACTGCTACGAGATATTTTCCTAGATGTTTGCTGCGTTTTATCATCATCCGCTGGCTACAAAGCTTAATGTTATTATTTTAATTTTTATCTCCTTAAAAGACTTCTGTAGTGCTGCGTCAGGGGCTGGATTTTTCTAGACTTGCATTAGAAAGAGATAGCAACATGCAATGTTTAGCTTCTGAAATGGGATGGCTGGATATCACAGACAAATTACTCGTACTTTGTGTTAATATATGGCATATATAAGTATTGATAGGCGCATCGGCATTCATTGCTAGTTTGTTGTTGGACTCGGGCGCATCGTATTGAAGTGGGAAAGTGCAAATTTTCCGTAAGCGCGCAAAAGCATCACTCGTTCCATTCATCGCTCGATTTATTTCACACGCGCATCTCTCTGCGTGATTTTTTCGTCTAACAAACACATGTTCATTGGCTGTGCTTTTCACTACATTGTTAAACAACAATAGATACGATTATGGATTGTAGAAGTGTGGTAAGTTTTTGTTGTACCGATGAGAACGTAAATCAATTTGCATGTCACTCATTAAGTTGCTTGGTAATTATGTTAGCAAGTCATTTAGTCATAAGTTGTTGTGTTATGTGCTATCTCTCACGTTTTTAAATAATTAAGATTAATTAGTTAAGTATAAAGTGAACAAATTTGCCGCCGATGCTATGGAACATTATGTATACTCTCCTCATGTGTTCTCTTGTTTTTGATCATGCATGACCCACAGTAGATTGTGACTGAGTTATTTAATTCCAAGCTTGTATTTATATTATAACAGCTTCTGCCCGCGACGGCTGCGTTGGACGTCAAAATTGGGTCCAACCTGGATAAAAATAATATAAACTATATGTGTTCTAAATATCCAAATCCGTTCATCCGTTTATGCGTGATTGAGTACTTAACAGACATTAAAAAATACAAACTTTTACACTTAGGTATAATATTAGTTGGATTTAAGTAAATATTTGTAAGTAGCTACTGAATGAAAGTTTTAGATAATTATAAGTATTTTTAATTTAGTGTAAACAATTTGTTACGGTAACAGACTGATATTGCTTGTTTCTAATCATGGTGGAACTTCTTTGACCTGTGTACCTATAATTTTTATTTACGAAATATGCTAAATCATTTATAAAGCTCTCAAGACTGTAATTATCACATAACAAATGTTTGCTTATATTCTTTCGTAAGCTTGTATATATACCAACACCCTTATTTATAAAAATAGAAAACCTTATTCATAAAACTTCTTATAGTTACAATATGTTTCGTCTTCCTTCCCTGTCACAGAATATCACGTGTCTAAATAAGGCAAAACATAATATTAGAGCTTTTTAGCATTTTTATGAATAACGGGGAATTTATATCACTAATTTTTTTAACAAAGGAGGCAATCCTCATTTGCCCGAAACCCAGGTATGGCAGAGGGTTATGTCGGACACAGAGACGTGTTTCTGCCTGTACAACTGGTTGGGGTTGCAGGTTTCGCTAGGCATTCTTTCTTATATACTTATTATATTTAATATACTTAATGTAATCATTTCTACGAATTTTATAAATACCCCTTTGTTTTCAGGTCTTTTTTTGCCTCGTTGCGCTGCTGGCGATGTTTGTGATAGCCGCAGATGGGTGAGAACTCAAATGCTTACCTACTAACATGCATGTTTCCCATGGCACACCTCTTTCACTTCACTTAAGTTCTCTAAATTGATTTTTCTTGATTGCGATTCGTCCAGATGTCTCTTTGAAGTGTTGACTACAAATAATTATTCCAACATTCATTATTCATTTGTCAACTGGGAATGCTAATGTACCACGGCATCCATAACCATTCATAACCTGAATGCGGCAAGCACAACTTAATTATCTTAAGATAATTATTATAAGTAAAGATTATTAGGATAGTTGACTGATATTTTTAATTTTATAAATTCTATACTAACATTCGTTTTGCGAGCAAGGAACAGAGCATTCCCGCTCATCCCCACCAAAAACTTTAAATGTTAAAAACTTTAAATATCTTAGAACTTTTCTTTTGACTCGATTTAAATTATTTTTTCAGTCTAGGAATTATTTTTAATAACATTTTTCAATAGGACCATTATTTTTAATGAGTAAATGGCCCGTCAGCTACCCTATTATGCTAAGTAGGACCTAATTGTAGATTGATTAATTACCAGTGAGCGATTGAGCGACCAGCATATCTAGTCTATTGTATTTTAACTACTAACACTAGTAATAACTTCTCCGAAAATAAAGAATAATAATAAGTCGGTAATTATTCGAAAGGACATATTTCACGATGATTCTATAGCGCATTGAAACTATTTCGTGCCAAGAAAATACGTACGTCACGGTAGGTGGCGGCTCGGCTGTACCCTTGCCATTGATGATGTCCATTAGCATTGATGTAGACACTGCAGTCCGCTGACAGTACTCGTATACTGTACATATGCACTTATAGCGTGTAATTTAAGTGCGTTCCACTGACGGAAACAAGTAATTCTTATTAGAAAATGCTGCTTTAACAGAAAGTCTAGATGCGGAATATTCTAGTGCCTCAGTACCTACCTATATTATTCAAAATGCCTTTAAATACGGACTCAGCGCTACGATGTATTGTTTAGTTGTCACTTTATTGGACGGAAGTCCTTGTTGTGAAAAGAAAGCATCTTTCACGAATTTATTTATTCAAAAAGTATTTTTTCTGAATTTGCACACGACTCTTTCTTTAGTCACCTTTTCGCTAATGATATCTAGGTACCTACTTAGTTATTTTAAATTATTTGACTTAATTGAATTGAAACCCAGTGAATATACTAGTAAATTATATGATTTTTTCTATTGTAGGTATATCACATTGATTTATATTGACTTAATTACTTAATAAATAATGTCTTAGAAGCATCTATAATTAAAATCCTGGGTAGCGTAGGTACCTAGATGTGATGTTTTTTGCATCTCTATTTTAGTAAATCCGCTTAGTTTTCAAACTTTTGCTTAGCTTTAATACCTAATACTATAATTTATAGTTAAGAAACTTTAGTTCCAATTCTTTAAAGCAAAACTCTGGTCTTAATAGATTAAAATGTACGATTGTGGTGCCCAAATTGCCACAATTACACCAAAATTGTAGCATTTTTTTAATGCGGTGCCACTGGAAGTATTGCCATTTCAGTTTCCTCTTTTTTTTTACAGGGTATTTTTTTTCATTACAGTGAAATCGATTACTTGTATACATAAATCCGGATATCGATATCTAACAATTCCTTCACGGGTCGGACAGGGTTTTCTTAACACATTGTATATGTTACGCTGAAAGATCGAAAACGCTCATTGAGCGAAATTAGTGTCGTGTCGTGGCTGGCATGACAGCCAATAATTTCAAACAAGCCAACTAATTTCGCTATGTGGTCTTTCTGTGATTGCCACGAAACGTCGAGAGCGTTTTCATATGAGCCACAACACGAATTTCGCGATGTGGATGTTTTACAGTGAACATAACGCGTTGTGAGCTGTTATTGCGCTTAATGTGCGTTTCCGATCTTTGAGCGTAACATTAACAACGTGTAACTGAATAAGCGCAAGACCTCAAACAGGTCGATTAGAATATCGAGTCGTAACTATAATAACGAAACCCGAAAGTCATTGAGGCACGTAAGCATATTTTTTTCAAGAAATATCAGGTAAACATAAACTTGTGGCCGTACCACAATCGTACTCGCAACGACTACGATCACGATGCGCACCCGCACGCAGTAACAATTTGTGCAAATAGGTTTCAGTTTTCCATACCCGCTGATGGATCAGGGAACCATATTTGAGATTTTAAATATTATTTTTTTGAAAAATTAACACATTAAAAACCACTGTAATCGATTCAGTATCTTCTAGTCGATTCTGAACAAACTAGTTTCAGGTCCTGCGCTTTTTCTGTTACAGGTTGTATATTGACTAATCTCAGATTTAAAAAAATGCACGTGTATCTTTTTCTGGCGAACAATGTACCTACCACTACTTAATGATTACTTTAAAATTTACCTTTTTTCTTACGATGAAGTAAATATTTTAAGGTCTCATTTATTCAGCGATCCTATCTAAAACAAAACCGAATGTAATAACAGGAAACGTAGAAATTGCACTCACGCGCATCGAAGTAGGAAGCTCCCGAAATTACTGGCCTATCACGGAACCGCGCGCGGTACAAACAAATAATGTAAACAGTAGGACTGCTGCTGTTACCTCAATTACATTATATGCAGTCTACGGAACGAATGACGATCGATGACAAATTGGTTCGTTACGTTTATTGTACCAACACATAGTGGATAGATAGATAATAATAAGACAGAATAATACATACTTACACAGTGTATTATTTACGTTTTCCAATGCCATTACCAGGAATACGATAACTGATTGGTTGAGAGTTTTATGAAGGCCGTAATTGTGCCTATCGAATGGCAAGCAAAATAGGCTCTTCTTTAATACTGCAACAGTAAGTAATAGAGAGCTTAATCGCAAGATAGTTACACGCTGATGCTAGTTAATTTTTTGTCTACAAAAAAGTTTAAATGAGGAAAGCCGAAGATCGGGGTCTGTGGCGTCAGCCTATATTCGTCCAGCAGTGGACGAATATAGGCTGATGATGATGATGATGAAACAATTTAAACGGTACATTTTGTTTGTTGGCAGACGTAACAAGAAGGTGGTGATACACGTACCCTACAAAGTGAAGAAAATAAAACACACACACACCGTGTATAAAACCATACACCACCACCATACACATCGCGACCCCCACATGGACCATGGGCTTTCCACGGCCGAGGAACATGAACATTTCCACCACATGCATATTCATGACGAACCCCCATTGGGCCAGCACAGCCAACCAGTTCCTGGGATTGGGATCCCGGAATTTTTACCAGATGTCCCACTAGACGACCCACTTGAGATCCCGGACGTACCTCCGCACGAGATTCCTGTATTGCCCAATCGTCACATCGTTCCCCTATACAGAAGGAATTAGGTTAGTATCAGCTGACGACAATAAAAAAATGTCATGACAAATAGTTGAGATTAAAATTAACAATTTTAATAATTGTAATTACTATTTTTGTTCTAATTTATGTTTTACTGTTACGTGGTGTAATGAAAGCTTTATTTTTCTTGCAGGTCAAATATCGACATTACTAACATAGGGTGTAACAAGCCTGAAGCCATAGAAAACTACAAATGCGATAAACCAAAAACTGTCTTCTATTGGAAATTGAAAACTATTTATACTGTGATCCGTTAGATTGGCAACTTAAAAAAACCTTCAAAAAATATAATTTAACTTAAGTTATGTACACATCGCGAGCATTCCATGGAGAAAAATGCGTATGTTCAACTGCCCTTACAAAAAACTTTGTAATGCTCATTTTAAAGAACTCGGCTCACCCACAAATGCTCGCGGTGTGGACACAAATAATTATATTAACGATGTGATTGGAGTGGTAAATAAGTGGATAGAACGTAGAAAAACCTAAATATTGTACAAATGAATATTAATCTTAAAATCTAATTAGGAATTACTTAACCTTTTTTATCAACTATCTAAAGACTGAATTTGGACGAGCTTTTGACTGATGCTAATATTAGGTGCGGTCCTAGCCAAAGACTTTGGGGGGGGGGGATCATAGAGTGGGTAGGTACTCGTGACTAATAGGTAGGAGGTTTGTCAATTAAACGTGAACGAATTTCATGACCCCATGATGGCGTGTTTGGGGCGTTTCTCTAGGGCCTCATAAACCCATTGTATAATCAGGTGCAATAGATATTTATACACTTTAAACTGTTATTTAAATTGATCTCTAGAATGTTCTGCGTTATTTATTTTATAATAGTTAACATAAATTATTGATCTATTTTATTTATCTTTTTGTTCTTTTTTCATTTTCCATGTTAAGATTATAAAGTTATTTCGAGTGCGGGCAGGATTCGCGATTCGATTCATCGAATTCGATGGCGGGTGTGACTCGCGGTGGCTTAGAAGTCATAGCTTCTGGTGTATCTAACCAGAAAACGCAGGTTCGAATCCTGCCCGCAGTCGATTTTTTCCTACACTAAAATAATTATTTTATTTAATGAAATATTTTAAAGTCTAAAATAAAAGAACCTACGCGATCGCACTTAAATAAATACGTAACGGGGAGTTTTCCAATACATTCCACATCGTTTCGACAAAAGTCCCGTTATCTCTTTCTGGGCCTTTCACAGCCCTGTTTAATTTCCAAGGTATCGGGTATACATCTATCTGTAACCCGAGGCGCACAATTATGTTTCTGACATTTATATCAAACGATCATCTACGAAAAAGCTAATAATATTTACATAATTAGTTATACAGATGAGAGTCAGGGTTGCCGATTGCTTTCTAATTATTTTCCTTATGATAATAGGCTATAATTGTTTTAGTTAATTTTACCTCGTTTTATTTTGCGTTTTGCGAAATAATTAGGGCCTGCGTCACTTTCTGTGCTATTTAGGTACTATTAGCGTTTAACTTATAATAATATTTTTAAGGTAAACGGTTGTTATTTATTATAATAAAAATAATTTATTAAACATTGTTTATTTATTAATCATGCTCGCCATGATTTAGTTGAAGGCAAATAACATCGCGCGACACCGCTATTATGTAAATTATATGAACGAAAACTAGAATTAACCAGTAAAAGTGATTGACCAGTTTAGGGCTACTCGTAATTTGACCGTTGACGTAATCCATGAATGGCTGGCGAACCTACAATATATACCTAATTTAGACTGAACACACTAATCACTTAATCTAAGAGCAAAGAAAAAAAAAATAGATTTAATCAAAATGAAACAGATAACCCTCTCTATAAAAACTTACATAAGTTAACAATAGTATTATGTCATAGATTTTAAATTACAAAGAGGTTGGTTGCACCGGTTAACGGTTGGTACCTACATTTAAATTGGAAGAAAAGACTTAGTAATTTCTTTCTCACATGAAATTTGTTTTTTTTTTATTGCTTAATACAAAAACATTACATATTTATATTAAGATAATCATACCACAAAAACCATTTTAAATTTAACCGTGGCATGTCAGACACATCCACTCGGTACATGTTCATATATTTTTATCTAGGTAATATTTAATTATAACCTTTTTACAGCTTTTTTATTAAAATTCTGACTATGGGTGCTTCAGTATACTACGCGTATATCTTTATTCTCATCGGAATATACCTATGCTTCATTAGTCTAGTGGTCCTTAGTGCGACTGCTACATTTGGTACGATTTCAAGGTCGGGTGTTTATTGGGTTTTTCTCTGATATTCTCAGTAGCAGCTCGAAGTTTCGATGTGTGTCTAGTTAATGGCAATAGGCTCGCTCCCTTTTATTACAAAGGACCGAAACATACCGGCCTACCTAACCTAACCTAACCCTTCGGAGAAAACATGCGTCATAGTATGCATTATACTATCGTCTGAAGAAAATGAATGGCTCCACCCTGCCCTCCTTATAGCCTTCTAGAGTCAATAAACGTCTCTAGATGTTTTAATTAAAAAAAAAAGATTCGGCATAGTTTGTGCTTTAAATTCCAACTTCCAAATTCCAGATTTTAAATTCCATAATCAACCCATTACACTGTCCTACTGCTGGGCACAGGTCGGAATGAGATGGATAAGGATAAGGCTATAAGTCCACCACGCTAGCCTAATGGGGTGTGCAGACAATATATACAGTGCATAAATAGATAGGTAGATTAATTGATTGATTTCATTTGTTCACCTAGGTGTGTTTAGAACTGTGGCATTAAGCAATTCCTCAGGAATCAATTCTTCTAGATAATGTAAACATAACATTATAATATCTGTAATTATATATAAATTATGCGCGATTTTATTGCGATCTACATATTTCAGACCGTCAGATAGTCTTCTTGTAATATCAAAGACGCTATCATTACCTGCATTGTCATTAAAGTAATAAAAGTTAAATTTACAAATGAATCCGGAACCAAGCCTATCATAGGTACAGTTCTTAAATAAATTTAACAATCGATAAATTCAATCGAAATGAGTGATTAATCTTTAATTTTATCAGGCCCACAATGTTTTTTTGCCCCACACTAGGATTTTCTCCTGTATCGTGGGTTTACAAATACAAATTCTCACATACACAAACGCGAGCATTTACGAGCACAATCTGATTCTTAAAAGGTTTTTTCAAGACATCATTCTGCCTATAAATTTAAATTAAAACCAATAACTATAATAATCGATGTAATTTTACCTTACGAAATTGAAGAAAACTGGAGTCGAGCGTTAGATAATATCTACTTATATACTTTACTACACATCTGCTGGGCCGAAAAAGCTTTTAATTAATCATAATTATGATTCAGATTAGAAAATACCTTAGAAGCTGTTGTGGATTTCAAATATGAGTGGAATCCAGGAGCCCCCTGTGCACATTTAATTTCAACTACTTACCTACTTTATCCAGAAAACAGTAACGGTTGACCAGTGAGAAGTAAGAGCGCAGTCGTAACTCTATTACAGCATTTACCTTGCGGTCTGATCGAATGCGATGTTTGGAACGGTAGTGAAATAGTTATTACACACAGTGCTCACAAAAAACGCAGCGGCCACCTCATTTCCTGGCGCGCGAAAAGAACTCTGTATTGATGGAAATTAGAGCGACAATCGTCCCGTCTCGCGTCGCGCACGCCCACTATGTCTTTTGGCATGCCTCGTCGACAAAGGCATTTGTTGTCTTTTTGTTGATATTACGGGTTTATTTAAGTGAAATTGGATAAATGGTCATCTCGCGATGTTGCGCTATTCAATCCGGTGCGGTGTGGCGGCAGTGCGGTGCTGCCTCGTGATGCTCGTCGCTCCATTGATCTAAAATAAAACTAAAAATCTGGAAGGAAAGAAAGTATTGGTGATGTAAAACAAAATGTGAACGTAGGTCCGTTCCGTTGGTGTTATTAGTTCAGCTGTATTGGTCACTGCGTGTTGTGGACTGTTGTCGTGTTTGTCGGTGGTCGTGCTGCAGCAATGGATGTGACCAAGTACTTGACTATCCTGGTGGTGCTGTGCCTCGAGGGCGGCGAGACTGGAGGTGGAGGAGGAAAACACCAGTAAGGATGCACCATACACATATCAAATCTATTGTTGTGTCCATTTTAAAGCCCTTGATTCATACATTATAATATTAATATTCCCCAAATCGTAGTTAACTTAAAATCATGTCGTGCTGCAATAACTGCAGTAGAATAAGAAATTTCAATGACTGGTCTGTTGTATCTAGATTTATATGCAGAATAAGCTATTGCTATGCCACCTCAGTAGATATCTACTATTGTTCCATTTATTAATTTTTAAGATACCTAGATACTTATCAGTAAATTACGATGATAATACGTTTAGCATTGCACTGTGCTTTCAGCGAATTTTTCTATATAATGTTTGGTCTTGTCTTGTTTATATTTATTAGTTCTAATTCTAAATCTATCATGCCATATAGCCATAATTATTTATAATCTGTTTTGCAGTGACCACGTACGCATACACATTCCGGAGTTTATTCATCATGATCACCATAAGAAAGTAATAACAATACACCATCATCATCATAAGCCAAAGAAAGAACATCATCATCATCACCACCATCACAAGCCACAGATGCCCCACGGACATCACTACCATCACCATCATAAGAAAGTTCAAACAAAGACTCACACGGAATCAAAGGGAGGGCACCATCATCATAATGGTAAACATGGTCACCATCATGGTCATCACGGCCATCATAGTCACCATGGTCATCACGGTCACCACGGCCACCACCATGATGCGCCCTCCGTACCAAGTTACTCTTACACGCCGAACTCAATTCCTTCCTACGAGGACGAATACGCTTCTTCGTTTTCCCCGTCAGTGCCTGCTTACGGCGGCGGAATCCCGAGCACTGGATTTTCAGTTCCTCAGCTGCCCCACGTGCGTGGAGTAACGCAAACCGTAAAGCAAGTTAAAGTGTTCGACTCTTTGCCTGGCGCGTTACCAAGCAAGGGTGTTTCGCATGGCTATGAGGTGACAGAAGAAGGTGAGGAAGATGACGATGTGTTCACAACAGTGAACCAGCTACAGAACAGGTTCCCGGCAACATTCGGTTATGTTCGTAGTGCGGTCGCGCAGCCGACAAACGATCCTTATTCCGAAATCGCCTCTCAAGATGCCGTGCCGACCCACTTCGCAGCGGCGCCTGAATCCACTTTGGGACTATCCGAGGGTATAGAGAGTTTCACTGGAACTGTGCAGAGTGATCCTTTCGCATCTTCAAGTCCGACTCAAAGTATTAGTGCCCCGTCTAGTGTTCAGCCGTCAGTTGAATACCCGGTAGTCTTCCAAGGAGACGGTTTCGACGGTGAATTGAATTCGTTTACGGGTTCTGACGGCAAAGAGACAGCGTTTATATCTAATGAGGAGCACACTTTATCTGACGATACACCAGTATCCTTTGCAAGAGAGGCTGGCATACAACAGACTACCAACACTGGTAATGTTGAAACCATTGTGTATTAATATAGTGAATTATAAATGAACTTTAATTTTTATATTGCGTAGTACCTATTTAAGTTATATTTGTATTTCTACTAAATGTATTATACTATACTATTTTATTTGAAAGTGCTAAGTTTTAAGTTAGGTACAAAGAAATTGGCGAAGCCTAAAAAGATAATTATTATCTGATAAGTAAATTTTTAATAGTTAATTTAATCAGTTTTTTTTCTAAATAAGTACTAATAGTTATATCTCCCAAAAAAGCTCTTATATCACTAAACAACCTACATTGTAATTTACTATACCCAAATAGTAATCGACATAGCGCCAATTCGATACGCCCTAGATCCGGAATTGCGCAACTGGTTAAAAAAACTGTTTCGAGTGTCAACGTAACTGTAACGGAATAATTTAATAAAAAAAGAACAATCTATACTCTAGTGTTGTATAATCAGTGAGAAATCATTAAATAATTACGTCCGGGTAACATTAAGCGCATAGTTGCACTATTTCTCCTCTCCTATGTCTGAGTAGTTTTAGTTGTCTGACTTTATTTTATTTATAAGTGATCCTTCCTATAGTTGGATATCGTTTTATAAATATTGTTAATGTTGTTAGCTTTTGTTGTTGTTGTTGTTTGAAATAAAAATAAATAAAATCGTTTGGTTTTATTTATATTTAACACACACACATATATGTGGGGTATATAATAAAGACACAGGCAAATGAGGGCATGGCCTTCGAGTTCCTCTATGGAAAAAAGCAGAGCCACTTCTATGTCACACCACGTTTCAAGTTACGTTCAACCTAAATTACGCATTCACACAAGGTACGTATTCGCATAAGTGTTAAATCGGCGTGACTTGGTTCTCTACACCGAATATGAATTCCCTCTGAATTAACACTTGTGCGACAGTATATCTATTAACGCGGATACGCCATAATTTTTTCCTTTGTTCAGAGTTACAAAAAACTAACTCCAATATTATGAATGGTATTTATGAATGAATAATACGACTACGATTGTTCTGACTTCACTGGGAAATTGATTAGAGAAATTATTGTTAAAAAAACATGTTTACACCGTCTATATTTTTACTGATGTGTTATATTTATGTGTTGAGATGGTTTGGGCATGTCAAGAGAATGGATGAAAGGCGATTAAAGCGAATGCCAGTGGAGCCGAAGGGAAAGGACGCCCTTAAAGATTTACACCGATCTTATCGGTGAGATCCTTCAAAATGGTCAGGTACGTAGTACTCGCAACCGGCCCGTGTGTATGACAAGATATAATATATGAATTTGGATGAAGCAGGATTTTTTGGATGAGGTGTGCAAGAATCGTACCAAATGACGTTCTGTCGTTTCTGCCTACCCTTGTGGGAAAAAGGCGTGAGTTTATGTCATGTATCTAAGTGTTTTATTAATACTCCAATTTTTTGCCCTTTAGGATGAATAAAATAATAAGGCTAGGGGTTTCAGTAGTTTGTCTAATGACTACTGTCGCATGCACTTGAGCATTTATATATTAAGGTGTGAACGCACTAGCTCAGTGTGGCTGAATAAACTAAGACTCCCGACGCGATCATATAAATACTTCCCCTTATTATGCTATCATTTCTATATCGGTTTAATACTTATAAAATCATAGTTTGGGGATTAACGTGTGTTATGGTATAAAGGTGTTGAGTAGTAAGCTTTTCAGGGGAAAAGCTGATCGGCGAGTTATCGTCTGCTAAAGCACCTAGACTCTTCAGGCTGATTGGCAGACGGCGTTACAGGCATATCAGTTTATCTAATACACAAAACACCGACAGCCATAGACTTTGATAGCTGTAATATACATATTTTATTCAGACTTTTTCTCTCATCTGGTAGAGTCCACAAAAGTATTCTGATCAGTGCAGTATTATTACCACATTAGATTCACCAGGGACCTCTATGTGTTTGAGCTGTGACCCCACGCAAGCCAATCAAAGGACCAAGGAATCGTATGTATGTCGTAAGATAGAATAATTGGAAAAAATATTGTAATAAAAAATATGCATAATTAAAAATAAACTATGCATGTATATGTTTTTTTACAAAGTGCTATAGATATATAAAATGTTGATTAAAGAAGAGACTGAACCGCATGACACCAGGAATCCTAGTGTGGTGTACAGAGAACTCACTTCAGAGATACCGAACAGATCGTCGGTTCTTAGGAAACACTAAGAAGAACATAAGATAAGAGAACACTAATATTCTTCAGATTTATTTTTCTAAAAATTATTACACAATTCATAACTTGTTATATGCTGCATCATTCCTTGCCATATCCCTTGCAGAAGACGGTCTTACTCTCTGTACCTAAAGCTGAGGGAAAAAGGTTCAATAGTGATGCAACACTGACACAACTGCATAATTATACCAACGTAGGGCGCGGTTCAAATACAATAAATCAATATCCGTAGGGAGATTGTAGAAAGGATATGTATATGGTTATAGTTACCCCATACAAACCAGGGGGCGGCGGGCGCCACTTTAATATCTCGGTCTATCTATCCTATCTAGATCTACAGGTTCCCATGGCGACGGTTAGGTGGAAGGTGGGATGGGACGGTGCACAGCTCAGAGGGTGTATGAATATTGATTTTCAAACCCCTCAATTCCATTTCACAGAGAACCCTAGTTAGCAATATTTCGATGTAAAAGCTTTGATGTTTTGATTTATGTGTGCAAAATACGAGTTTGTTTCATCTATACCTTTATTAAAATTTTAACAGGCCGATGTCTGTAAGTACATTATAGATATTAAAGAAAAACTAATATGGGGAGTCTTTAGTAGAGCAACAGAATCCAAAATAACAATTTTTAGAATTTTTTCTCTGTCTGTACAGACAGACACTGTAGTTTTTGCAAAACTACTGCATGGAATTGAATGCAATTTTCACCGATGTATTGCTAGAGGTCTAAGATACGCCGCCTAGGATCGGACTTATAGTAAGTTAATCTTTTTGGGACGTGAGTGAAACTGCGGGCAACAGCAACTAGTCTCTTAGAATAAGCTGACAAACATTATGATCCCGATTATTGTTTATGTTACCTATGACACTAGTCAGAGCGACGTTACCTATTTACAAAGATATAATATTCTTGGGTTACAAATTACACATAACAGACAACGTTGTGTGCGCATGGTCCCCTTTATCGCTCGTAACAATTAAATGTCTTTATTATATTACTTACTCAATTAAAATTTGCCAAGCACAGTGTGTACCTAAAAGTTCAATTTATTGTCTATTAACAAACAAGATAAATTACCCATGAAGTATACCTTTAGTCTGATTTAGACAAGTCTTCGATAAACGTCATCACCTTCAACTCGGTCTTGACCGCAACTGTGTCGGGATCGGCTATCTGTCTTCATGCAACTGAATAGGATAGGTAACTATATGATGACAAGATCTGACCAGAGTTTTATTTGTAACTACGACAGATGATCATTCAAAAATTGCTTTCCAAAATACGATCTCGATTAGTAAAGACAGTTAAAAAACCATTGACACACACATCGGCAAGGATAACTTAATTTCTAATATTTGACATTTTATTTATTATGATTCACCAACAATTGTTTACATCAATAGGACACAATTATAACAAATGCTGGATAAGAGCAACAGTGTAACAATTACTCATAGGTAAACACCGCGTGAACAAGCTAAAAGTACAAAACGTAAGCTAACCTAATTGCAAAGCAAATAAATCAATAACTATTGTATTTTACACAATGTTAAGGTTACTAAAGTAAATACACATAAAACAAGGACACTAGAGATCAGGAAAATAGTTCCTGATGAGGAGTTTTAGTTTTGATATGGAATCGTGGTGTACATAAGTATATTTGATCATTTAATTTTAATTCTAACTACAAAACCCAGCATTTTAGGTTTTTTTTTTTAAATGTTGTCTAAATGTGGAACAAAGTTTAATTTTCTGTCATACAGAACCCCGAGATCTCGGGGTTTAAAGATTATTAAAAACATGTACTAATGACTGCCTTATTAGTCTAGTGGTCGCAAGCGCGACTGCTACGCTAGAGGTCCTGGGTTCGACCCCCAGGTCGAATAGTGTTATTGGGTTTTTCTATGAAATTCTCAGTAACAGCTCGGAGTCTGGATTAGTTCCCGGTTAATGGCATTATGCTCGCCCCCTATTACATGGGACCTCCATATACCGTAGTTACTGTGTGGTTAGGCAGAGGTGTACTAATGTACACCGATACGAGGAATACAGGCGTGATGGTATGTTTTGATTATTGACTAGGTAAAGTCGCAGTGATAGTACCTATAATAATGTACCTACTTATAGAACCAAATAAAAGTTGTGAATTTCCATCTGATAATGAAACAAAGGTAGGTAAGTATTAAAAATAATTATACTCAATTCGTTTATCGCACTCTACAATGTTAAACAGGTGTTAAAAAATAAATATAAAAGTATCAATCGTGGACCCTGCCGGGCACAGCTATGTAGGAGAGAGGAGGAAGGCTTATGTTTTGTCATGTATATCTACATATATGGTAATTACCATTTATTTATTTGTTTAGTTTTACTTTATTTATATGTATATATTATGTCGCTGGGAGTCGTTGGATGCAGGCGGCATGTGACCGATCGCTGTGGAGGTCTTTGGGGGAGGCCATTGTTCAGCAGTGGACTTCGGTTGGCTGATGTGATGATGATATATTATTTATTTATTATAATAGATAATTTCCTTTTCATTATTTATTCCATTGTACTTTATTTATATTTATATTAGTTCTAGTTCTTATATCATTTTTCTAGTACTATTTGTATGTGATGTTGAATGATGGGAGATGTTTTAAGGTATCATTTTTATTGATTTAAGGATCGCGGAGTCTCGTCATTTACATAGAAGGTAAATCTCTACTACAATTTTAAAGCTGATTAGCTCTTACTGATATGTACTTCCAGTCTCAGACCTAGTACCTAGTAAAGGTATTAAAGCATTCAGCCTATAATACAACGTAGACCAACAGTACACAAGGTCACATAGTACTCAGACTGGAGCTGGATTCTACAAGCCTTAGCATTACCTACTATTTGTAGCGGAACACACGATTCCGTAAACATAGTGCTGACACGACTAGTAGAATGCCGTTTCTATGATCTACGTAGATAAATGAACATGAGACTTAGCTACTCGTAAATCAAAAAAAGAAACGTTTCGTTTGGCATATAATTACGACAGAGTCCTTAATTTATCTTTCGGTTGAAAGTAGTGTACGCCAAACACAACTTGTTGTGTTGCGTAATCAAATGAATGTACTTCTAATAAGAAAAAAAATTAGACCAGTACATGCAACTTCCGCATCGTACTACATTAACAAAAAAGAATGCAATAGAAATATGATACATGTATAGTCGAGCACGTGTAAGGTTACGAAAAAAATATAAGCATAGGAGAAAAAATAAGTTTCGTTTAATGTTACGTCTGTGCATCCAAACGCGGAAAATCACAAAACGAACAAAGATGTGCTATGTTAGAAAGTGAACCGTCGCTGATCTTTTTTGCAGCAAATACCAACCATGACTTGGTTTATTTTGTGTTGTCTAATTTTATACTACTGTGTTGCCAGACACGCAAGAGGAAGCCCTGTTCGTAAGTTACGAATACCAAGGAGAAATAATACACTGTTGGAAACAGTAATACTTTATGTAAATAACAAATATAACATTATACAACAAATTCCCGCTCAAACCGGGATTAATTTCACAACAACGTTTCTTTAAAGCTATATCTTAAAACTATCTGACAATCATGCACACAAACAACACGACTACAGTCAAACTGCAAAGCTTCATACAATACATTCAAGCTAAATCTTCACAACGTTGTAAATATAATGAGGCTACCTTTCATACGGCTTCAGTTGCATGTTTCCAAAATTTGTACTAAACTTGCTGATAGCTTTATCAAATTTTTAACTCAGATCTTGAAAATTTTTATGAGTAATCTTAGTACCGTGTAACAACCTTATTCGTAATGCTATATATACAAAGTAGTTTGTGTTTAGGTTCAATATCCACCATGTCCTACGTCTGAACTGTACGATTCTTCCTCCCCGCCGGAGAGTGCGTATCCCGTATGGTCACCGCCTTCGAAGCTGACCGGGGAGTCCCCGTAGCCACCATCTCCGTGAGATTCTTCAGCGGCACCCCAACCGTGTCCTGAAAATTCCATTATTACCCTTCTCTATACTTATGTTTTCAAGATATAAATAAAAATTACTGAGTCATTAGAAAAACATTAACAATAAATAGAGGTTTCATCATTTGTAATAATGTGACGTCAGACGCTGTCTCAAGCACTAGTCTCAAAATTGATATATTATCATTTTGAATTCATATTTCACTCGACTTTTACATCTATTTTTTTTCTTCAGTTTCTACTAATGGATACGTAGTGTACTGGTTTCTGACACTTACGCGAATATTAGTCATTGAAATAAAACTACTTTTTACGGATTTTATCGCGTAGTATTGATATTAATTGATTGTATCACCAAAATCTCAGATGTAAAGTTCCTTAATGTCAATGTTTAATTCTGTTAAATTGCGATTTCTGGACTAGGTGAAATTGTGAATTTCTTATAGCTGCAAGTATTACGTACTATGTAGTGCTGTACTGCTAGTATTACGACTTATAATCCATCCGATACATTCAAATATTTAATTCTGTAGCGCTCACCTCCTCCAAAATGTGGTGCGGGCTTCGGTTCGCCGTAAGTATATCCCAAAACCTCGTAGTGGTCGTCACCACCGCCGCCGCCACTCTTGTGGTGTATGTGTTTGACGATGGTGTGCTTGTGGTGGTGGTGTTTCACGAACAGCGGCACGTGGATAATGACCTTCTTGTGGCCGCCACCGCCGCCTCCCGCCGCGATCAGCGACAGCAATTCGGCTGTGCACACTAACACCACCTGGAAATTGCATGAGTGTTCTTTTTACACAATTTGGTTTTTGTATTATAATGACAAATTGCCAATATGTCTGTAATATGAACTGTTTTATGTGTGAGTACGTGAATAGACATTTAAACAGTATGATGTTTTTAGTCCATATGACGTTTTTGGCTTAGAATAGAACGCGATGCGTTAATCATGAGTCCCAAATATCTTTAGGAAAAGTCCCTAACTATTTATTAGGTATACATAGGTACTAGCTGATACCCGCGTGTAACCCACAATAATCTCGTTTTTCGTAATCTCGTGGGAGTTTCCCAAAATCCCGCTTTAGTGCTAACGTAATTTGTTCACTATTATTACGTAGAACAATATAATGTTGACCGGCCCTGTGAACTATGGATAAGACACCATCCCGCTTATATTCCCGGGTATTATTAAGGGTTAAGCAGAGGTGTGCTAATGTACCTACCCAGCTACCAACGAACGGTTCGCATGTTTAGATCCCATGTAAACGGGCCTATTGCCATTTTATTGACACGGGTATAAATTCAAACTCCGAGAAAAAACTCAATAAAACTTTGCTCGCCCTGAAAATAGAATCCAGGACCTCTAGCGTAGCAGTCGCATTTAGGACCACGAAACACTAGACTAATTAAAGCAGTTTAATTTTAGTTTAGAAAGTATTGCAAAATTTGTCCAGCAAAATGAGTTTTTCTTTATTATTTTTTACCTATAAGGAAGAACACAAGTGTCAATATTGTCAACTCATGTCGAGATTAGGGAATAATAGTTCTATGTACTATGGAACTAAATGTTAATTGCTTTTCTAATTTACTCTAAAATTTTGTTTCTACACCAGTCACTAATTGAGTCACCTGTTTGTCCCGTACCGCCATGTTTATATCATAGTTGGAATAACTGTGCCAATATGAATGAAGTTCCGTCAATTCCTTGTCACAATAATATTATCTGATTTATTAATTTTATTTTCTTACATAATCTTACATATCTGTAAAAACATTTTGAAATTTTCATATTTAATTTTATTTTATTTTGTTGTTCCTGTGCTAGTCTAGTACACTCGTTCTTAAATAGGAAATTTATTTCAATGGTTACCTTTTACAGAGTGAACCGATTTTAATGAAATACATCCTAAACGTGGCCTCAAGATACGAGATAAAAGGAATTAATCCCTTTCCATTTCCTCTTAAATTAATTCAGTAATATGGAAGGAAATTAATTGTGTCACTTATTTTAAGTCCCCCAAATTATTTTATTTGTAAACGTAAACAATGCACACTCCTGGGAAGCTTAAATTTTTATTGATGTATTCTTATTTATTAGTATTGATGATAATTACAATCGGTCGGTATTTGGTTATTTTATAATCTATATCTGGATGTCTTATAAGCTTTTTTAAAGCAAAAGGCAAATGTATGCACAGTCTTTAGGGCAATTTTTTTATTCAGCAGTGATAACCGAATTATTATCTATGAATCTCTAGTTATAGGTTATAAAGTACCTACATCGTCGCTTAGTGTTACGGAATCTGTAAATTATACACGTTTATTTATCAAAATTGAAGCATTATTGTTATTATTTTTAAACACATGGAAAAAGTAATCGCAAAGGCAAGCATTGATAGATTTCGCTAGGCATTTAGGCATCGATACAAATTATGCGAATGTACGTATCCCACCCTATAACTTAGGGTACGCTTCACCAGGAGTTCAGAGAATAATAGACTAGGGATTTCGACTCTCGGTTTTTTATGAAAAGTATAAGGACCTAAAATATTAAGTGCAAAATAATATCAGATACGCTAAGGTTTTTCGTTCATTGAACTCATAGTGAAGCTAAAGGTACTATGAATAATCGGTAAGTGAATATCTAATAAAAAAAATCTTGAGTAGAACGTGACACCCAAGACGACTTTCTAACTAACCGAGTGTTGGTTATAGTTAAATAACCACGGATGAAAATATCTACCACTCGATGCAAAATGCAATCATTTCATAAATTTGGTATCACAGCTGAACAAAAATAACGGCGCTTAGGTTTGAGTGAAAATTGCTAAAGATTGTATTTCCATTATTCACTATTTCGTGTAGGTACGTACAAAAGTAATTGATCTGAATCTTGCGACTTTTAGAAACAATTATCTAATTAATAGAGAATTAAATTTGAAATGAAAATTTTCATTTCATTTACTCACAATATTAGCACAAATTAATCACATAACTAATTTAGAATTACATCAACAACACACAGTCAATTAATTAATGAATAATTCAAATTATATTATACCTATACCTATATTTTTTAAATATATGTATATCTATTATTAATATATATATATATATATATATATATATATATATATATATATATATATATTGGAACTGAAAGTTTTTATAAAATCGGCTTTGAGAGATAGCTAGATATATTTGTCTTTTACATACATTTTCGCATAATAAGAAATCTAAATTATAATTTGTGGCACATAGTTACAAAGCTGTAACAATAGATGTGAAATTACTTCGATGACGTTAGGAGAAATTGTGTCAAAGTTCTTAATTAGATATCGGCAGGTTTCTGTATTGATCTTGAACGAAGTAATATCGATTAGATCGCAATCTCTACTTTATTTCGTTCCGTTACATATTTTAATCGTTTTTGTTTATTTTTCTTTATCGTATAGTTCTATTCTTAGCTAACTGTAGTTGTTAAATAAAACTGACTTATTTAATTGCAATTTTTGACGATTTAAAGATTGCGTAGAAAGCCCCCGATTCCTAATAAGAAAGCTACTTAATGCAAATGCCAAAATTTGTAAAATATGTAAGCATGTGCTTCTGTCTGCAGGGTAGTTCGGATTCACGCACTGTTATGTAAGGTTATGTAAAGGATGTTCGGAATCAAATATGTTTCAGTGTCATGTACTGTAATGTATGTTAATTAAATAATTTTACTCACCAGAAGACGGGCAGACATGGTGTAAGAAGATAGAGCGGTGAGTGACCGAGCGCTGGTGCAGGCACTTGGTGTGTGATAAAGAAATTTAAACAAAACTTCCTTTTATATCGCAACGTGGTCGCGTTTCGCGACACTGCCTCTCAGTGGCTTCGATCTAATGCGCGTGCAACTACATCCAAACCAATTTCAATTCTATTACAATCAAAGAGAACACAGTTCTCTAAGCTTTCATTACTGAAATAAAAACTGCACTGTTGTAATCAATTTTAAGCTCGAAAATATTGCCATACAAGGTTCATATTTCAATAGTTGATTTTCTGCAAAGATGTCATCAAAACTCTACCATTAGAGTGAAAATACAATTTAAATTGTAGTAGTAGGGTGGAAATTCGTTTGATGATCTCAAAGATGAAATAATGATGTTTAAGATTATAAGGCTAAGCTACGCGATGTGTGGGAGAGGTGAGGTGAGTTGAGAGCGAGGGGCTAATTGGAGCAGGATTTATGTCATGGATATGGGGCAGTGATCGTATCTGGCTATAGTTAAACAACCGCCCAATGAAGTTTGTTTTATTGAAAAAACCGTTATGGTTGAATTATTTATAGACGCAAGTGCCCGCGGTGTCGGTCCCATTGCTCCTGGAACAGAAAAAAGTTTATTGCTTTATTTGCCCTCTAGCTATAGTGTAACGATGTTTGGTTTCGATACTAGGGACCGTGGGCTTCAACATTTAATAAATACCGCTTTATCGATTAAACATAGGACCCAGCAATTTATAAGATTTATCTTTAGAATACATAACAGTGTTTTTAAGTAGGTACATCCACACAAAAAGGCTTGTCAGCTTCTATGTCCATTGTTAAACTGTCGAGTATACATATGATGTAAGAATGTAACTATATAAAATTATATTATAGTTAATAATATGAAGTGATTGAAGGACTAACAGTTCTAGTTAATGTAATTAAGCGAGAAATAAACTTTAACCTTACGTACAAGTTAGAAGATCACCAGCTGATTAATAATATATACTGATTGATTTTCTTGAGAATAAGCAACACATCGCCACGGCCTCTGATAGGGATTATTATGATAACTGTACTTACGGGGTCACAATTTCAGAACTAAAGCAGGAAATTTGACCTAGGTATCCAGTTTTTATCTGTACAAAGCACTAATAACGACAGCGCTGAAAATTTATAATCAAAATCAGGAAAATTAATGCAAGTGTACCGCAAGGCTCTATTCTGTCGCCTACTTAAATTATCTTGCACGGGACGAAATAGAATATTTAGCAATTTGCGATTTATAATATTATTGATGGAAACACATAAGTACCAACCAATAACATTACCTACCCCATAAATAATCAGTAAGGGTAAGTACTTAGCTGAAGATAATATGATTGTAACTAAAACTATAATTGGTTTCCTCTCAGAGGCACGTATCGGTTATCCATTAGTAATACTACAACAATATTACCAGGCATAGATAGTTACGACATTTGTTTAATATTTTAATAAAAAGGAATGTCAATTAGGAAGGCATTACATATATAATATATATATACAAAGCTAAAACTAAAGTTGCATGCGGTATAGAGGCGCGAGTGCCGATGGCGGCGAATGGAAGTCGAGACACTTTTACTATCGTTTCAACGAGAGGGAAGCTGATGAGATTATAACAGTCGTATAATACCTATAGCGATTACGATTCTAGAACAGTGTGCACTTTGACTAAGCAACTTTAAGCGGGCAGGGAGGCGCCACTTTCAGGATGATTGGCGAAAATATTGAGGTGTTTTTAATTATTTTCCACAACAATGTACTTTTTTCCAATGGTTGAATAGGCTTGGTTCTCCACGGCCTTCGCTAGCTTTCGAAGTCTATGGAGAAGGTCAATGTCCAATTGAGGTTTAACAATCGATATTATGATGATGGTAAAACTTGGCTAGCTAGAATTATTTAGTTCAGGTATTTTATAAATATCGTGATATTATTACCTTTTATACATATGGTGATATTGAGCCTACCGCTATCCGCTCGCTCGCCCGGAACGTCTAAAGCATTCAACTTGAAAACAGTTTCCTATGTCTGCTTAGAAGGTCAATTGAGGAAATACCCACATTTCTTAACCTCAGAACAACAACAGTTTCACTATTGAGCGTTCAAATATTTGATACATACGTAAGAAAACTAGAAGCAGCAACGCGTTACACTAAGATCATTTCGTTTTGATTAGATCTTTATCTTTGTGTAAGTATTCATTTACCTACATAGGTACTTACATATTGCATAAGACATGTGTGTGTATAAGAAAGGAAGTTCGGTTGTGAATCAACACTTCCTCATCATATCAAACATGAACGTTTGAGTAATGGTTATCCAGATAGATATCTGATGAAATAATGAAGGTTCCATTTAATGTTCTTATATTTCCAGGACCACGGCTCACTAATAGCATAGTCGAATAGATGGTTGTTGATCACAGTGAGATAAGGTGCGTTGAGTAAATATATCCTGTTTTATTTAAATTAGATACTATTTTAGTAGTAGAAGATACAAAATAGGTTTACATAACGGCGGCATATTCACCGGCGGTGTGGCATTTAGCTGAACTGGACCTATTTTGCATAACCGTGGGGCACACAATATTTTTTTTATATGTTAAGTACCTAATTCGTTTTTTTTATATTATTGTGAGCAATGTCACAGACTGTGTCAATAAACCCTTTTTCTTTCTTTACATATATATATTATCAATGCATGTTGTGTTTACCAGTATTTTAAGTGACTTTCGAGTAAACACGCTCAAGATTTTGTGGTTAATTCAGCAACGCACGTAATGACTCCCATATATCTACTAAGACAATTAATAATGATGCATTGCATCTATTATACGGGACGTGATGGGTTACGTATTATTGTAAAGGAACTCTACTTTTGCAATTATCTGGAATTAGTACTTAATAGATTAATTTTCATTCAACGACTTCTTTACGTGTAGTAAGTACGCCAACGAAACGAAAATACCGAGCTGCTATTGAGAATTTCATAGAAAAACCCAATTACACTTCACTCGAGACTTCGCTTCACCTGAGAATTGAACCCAGAACCTTATACCTATCTATGTTTTGTGATAATTATTTTTGAGGATATTTCAATAATTGTGCGTACGTAATAGACATATTGCTTCATATAATAATTTTCCGAAAATAAAACGCCCACTTGTGTTTTTGCAGTTTCCGACACCCGCGAAGGAACACTCTTTGGCCTATTCTTGTCAGACGCGACGGAAGCCACACTTCCTACTAAAATGTAAGCCGTGATTGCAGACGCTGTTATTACAATTATTATATTGCGAATCCGATCTTCACTATTTCCCCTGTATTTAATTTTGTTACGTATTCACGCCGCTGAACTAATTTCAATGACTTTTAGCAACCTTTTGACTCAAAACCTCCTTTGGGATGCGAATGGAACCGAAATCCAAGATCTTACCTACCATCAATACCCTTTTTAACCGACTTAAAAAGGAGGTAATGAATCGACCCGTACATATGTCATGTAATATTGTGGAATTGTTTAGCATTCGTAAATAAATATTAGTCTATGGGGATTTCAAACAGGTGTGCCAACAAATATCATATGTGTATGAGCAATATTTGTAATTTTTTTTTAATAATGCCCAAGGGTTCATAGATGGTCTGCCACCAGGGGAAGTGGTTAGTTCTGGCTTGTATCCAAGACCAAAGTCAGGACCTTCCTTCCTTGCTAAGCTCTAGGGTCGACGCCATGGATCTTAAATGACTTTGCAACATTTAATTACAATATCTACGCAAATTTTGCAAGACCAACATTACAGTCACCATACTGTTTGCACAGTGCGGCCACATAATGTGCACAATAGGCGAATGATTGTTGCAAAGCATATACCTACAGTCCAGAGTTTAATGAAAATAAAAGCTCTCCATCTTATACCAATTAATATAACAAAAGAGGGTGGTTACACACGCAGGTTGCGTTTGCGTTCTAGTTATATAACTGTGTAAACAATATAGAGCTTTCATAATGTAAGTGTACTGTAGATATGACACAGATACGTCACGTGAACAATTAAGTAGGTAACTAACGTTGTAAAAAGATGGTCTTCATAAGATAGGTTTGATCGGCATCTTCAGTAGATGGTAATGTATACACAACGGTGTAGCTTGCTCTACAAGGGCCCTAACCGTTTGTTCTACCCCGACATCATTATCATCATCATCAATCTATACTAGTCCACTGCTGGACGTAGTCTTCCCCTAATGTGCGCCATTTCGCCCTGTCCTCGGCTTATCGCATCCAGCTTCCGCCAGCAAACTTTACCCCGACATGAACACCCGGAATTCATTTCGGATATTCATTTATCGCTTATTATTTAGAATCGATACTTATTTTATAAAATATTACAAGTATTGCGTCTATATTAGGTTCAAAAAAATTTTTTTTGAATACGGCTGCATGTCGATTCGATTAGACAGCTCTGTTTCTAATTTATTATACCAGAGACACACGCCGCCCACATCTGGATATGCCATACTTAAAAACAATTACACATAAACAATTTGTTAGGAAAACCCTGTTCAACCTATCTAAATACTCGTGTTCAAGGAAATGTAAACTGGGTGCCAAACATACAGACCAATGATGATCACATTTAAAAAAATTGATAGATTTTTTGGAAACTTCGGTATTTTGAGCACGACAATGAATAACTTCATTAAAATACACTTTTGACGTAGCGGCTGAGCGATCAGCTTCGGCGCCACGTGATGAGTTTGATCCCCACACAAAGCAAATATTTGTAGTATAACTTACATAATGTAATTGTTCCCGGTCTGGGTGATTCTCTATGTGAGAATTTGTATTTGTAAAAGCACCCACGATATGTACATGAGAAAATCGTAGAGTGGGGCAACGTTTTCTTTAAAAAAAAACAGTATTACTATCATTAATAGCTTCTTATTTATTTATTTTATTCGTGATAGGCTTACGCTTGACCGCCAGTTGACCTGTTTTATTTAGTAATGTGATTGAGATACCTACATATATACCCCTTTCGGATCGTACAGGGTTTTTAACATAGTGTATAATTAAAATAACTTGTAGGTACCTAGTTAGTACAGTTTACTTCAGCAAGGTCTCTACCATCTAAGGTCTAATAATATAATAGATCTATAATAAAAAGCCGTTTATGGTTTTTAATTAAAATGTTGAAAAATAGACATACGTTTACTTTTAATATAATCGATTGCAACGACAGACCGTATATTATAATATAGGAAATCAATCACTGTGAGGATATACACACATATCTGATTATATAATATCGTTCTGCATTTGGAACGACGGATAGTAATCTACCTACCATCATTTATATCTACCTTTAAGTCTATCGACACTACACGCAGTACATTCACCTTGCTGACTTCAGACGCATAATTAGGTAATAGGATCGTTCTCATTTACATAAAGAAGATATAGAATTAGGTAGAGACTTTCTATACATTAGTAATTGGGTCTCAATCATTAATATAATTGACAATGCCAGATTGACAATTTTATTTTTATGACAATATTGGGACCGCTACGCCAATCGCGACGACACGATTGGCGTAGCGGTTGACTGATCGGCGTAGCGGTTGACCGATCGGCTTCTGCGCCACGTGTTGTGGGTTCGATCCCCACACGGAGCAAATATTTGTATGATCTACAGGTAGTTGTTTCGGGTCTGGGCGTTTGTGCATGTGAGAATTTGTGTTTGTAAACGCGCCCATGATACAAGAGAAAATCCTAGCGTGGGGCAACGTTTATTTAAAAAAAAATGTTATTATTATATTGGCAATAATGAGCAAAAAATAATACTAAATATCGTAAAAAAAATTGTGTAAATGTAAACCCAATACTTATATTTTTATGTAAGTCTAAACGTTAGCTAATATTAAAGCAGTGCAATTTATTTGTAGATATGTAAATAGAAATCAACAACTTTTTTTTCTGTGGTAAGTATGTTATTTTGGCAATTAGATTGTGTTTTCATGATTTCTACATTATAAATCAAAAGCATATTTGCTTATAAGTTCTCTCCTAGCTGCTCCATTGGCGCAATGGCCAAGAAATCTTGTCTATTCATATTATGTAGAATATGAATAGACAAGGGCCGCGGGTTTGATCCCCACGCAGATATTTGCATCATGCAAAATTCACGAAAAAGAACATTATGAAGAAAATTTATTTTCTCATACATTTTGTATCGGGAACGGATTGATAGATTTTACAAATAAAACACACAAATGAACATGTCGTTGTTTTCTGTAAGTGTTTTTGTTTCAGGAAGGCCAGTAGATGGCGTTATTCATTGTCTGAACTCCTCAGCTGCTGCAACGCAAGCTACTGGTGTTATTTTGATTATTTTTTTTATGTTTGTTTAAATTGGTCCCTGGATGGTGTAGATTCACAATTTGAGCCGGTAGGTGGCACCGCAATCTTGCTCTACGATTGTGTTTATATACAGGACACAAGACATGGGAAAGGGAGTGAATGATTGAGGTGACGGCTAGAATGAAAGGAAGAAAAGGACATGCTGCGCCGACCACAAATAAATAGGGACAAGGTTAGGAAGACGATGATAGGTACAGGGAAAGACAAGGTTTGCCGGGCCCGCTTGTAATAAATTAATCTTCTAACGATGCGTTATGTACCTACCTCGATAATTTTATTAATCCTCAAATCGTTTCCTATCGCGCTTCGGTCAAAAAATAGCCCTGCGGTAAAACTGACACACAATACATCATGTTGCCTTTATCACAAGATTACATGGCCCCGAAGAAAGTATCAATTACCTGTCCTGGGAAGCGTTATTTTTTTAAACACACGGCATTTAAAGTATAGGTACATCGTCCTGCATACCGATTTAATCAATAGTGGGATTATCTGAGACGAAAGCCGGCGGTCTTATACACACAAACGCACACACTCATTCTTAACGACTTTGTGAAAGTCTGGTCCAGGCTTTATTTTATATATTTTGATATTCTATGTTGTGTTCCTATAATCACAAGAAAATAATGATACTTACACGGTCATCCAATCCATAATCTATCTATAGATCTAACTATAGTAAAATTTATATGTGAAAGTAACTCAGTCCATCTATTACGTTGTCTAGAATTGAAATTTTTAAAATTCAAAAACTGAAACTTAAGGAGATAGTTAGATTGGAGCGAAACCGTATACAACAGCTAGTATTTTATATGTTTTCGTACCTATAGATAAAATTTTACTGTACATAAGTGACATTAAAGTAGAATAAATACGAAGTATGTACGGATTAATTGAGGAAAAATGTGATAAGACAACGTTGTGGATTGGAAGATGATGTAGTGGCATGTATTAAAAATAATATGCTGAGATGAAGGTGGACATACTGAGAGAGTCGAATGTCAGCGGTAGCGTCGGGTGAGGTCGCCCTTATACGTCGATCTCATTGGCGAGGTCCTTTAAAAAGGTACCGGTAAAGGTACCGGTACCGGCGATCAGTGGGTGTTTATTAATGCACTCACTGTAACTAGGTTGTGAACAGTAGGTATATGTTAGTACCACACTAGATCTGTGAATGTGAGTTGTGAATATTCTTATTTTTATCCTAAAATTGAAAAGTGGACGGTAATATACTTAATTTTATTTTAAACCCATTCTCCTGTAATAGAAAGTTCCAAGTTCTTTCCTGAAACTGTAGGGTCTGAATGAACGATTTGCCAAATAAGGGTCGATGCGGTACCTAGAAACATAAACTGTAACCACAGTTTATTATTATAGATTTACTGTACTATCCCTAGCCAACACATAACTTCTTATCAGTCATCAATAACTAACTTCAATCATAAGTCATATTTTAATATTCCATAATGAATTAACAGAAAAACTGCAAAGTAAATATTTTACAACTTCTACTTTTTATGCTATATAATAAACTACAGTTCCCGTGTGCAACTTCGCCTGCGTAGGTACTTAAGTAATTTTCGTTTCTAAGATATACTGTGCCCACTGCCCACTGCCTACACCATAAAATGTGTTAAGTCTAATTTTATAGGGAAGAAAACAAATGTCAAAATGTCAACATCGAATGACAGCTGTACATCTTGACAATGACATCGTTTATTGAATATGTATATGTGTGTGTGTGTGTGTCTGCGGACTTTCATACAAACTTTCACCCCCATTTTCACCACCTTAGGGGTTGAATTACCAAAAATCCTTTCTTAGTGCTCATCCACAGTGCAGAAGGAACCAGCATGCAAACTTTCAGGGTTCTAGCTCCTGTAGTTTCGGGTGTGCGCTGATACGTCAGTCAATCAGTAGGTCAGTCAGGTTCTTTTTTTATATATGTAGAAGATATAAGTTCCTCTAATAAAAGTGTTTAAATTATTGAGAATTCGATTCTTACTTAACTAGTCATATAAAACTTAAATTTACTGTAAAATATTTAAGCTTCTGGCCTTCGGAATACATTAATACCTACCGATGTCAAATAGCTCATAAACGTGTTAGAGATTTTAAGGTATCTATAAATTTTATTTTGATATGAACTACTTACATAGTTGGAACTTTACGAGGAAATTATTAAAACATATATTAAATTAAATATATAAAAAAGCATTAAATATATATTTAATGCTACAAATCGTCGTTACAAACTTACTTAAAATCTCTGTGACAATTTGACTAAAACGAGTTATGCATATATTTTAAAAGCGATTTTGCATACCTACACAATGCAAAAACTCCTCTGTGAATAGCTTAATGTATCGTTATGGTGGCACTTCACATGGCTATTTGTGTTCGCTATTGGGTCCTTGTTGTATTTGGCAAAATATATGATGTACAGGCCAACATGCAAATACAGGCAAATACGACCATCACAAACATCATCACATTGTGTGGACGGTTTATTTGAGTATTTGCTTGTAATAATTTGACCCCTTTGATGTGCGTCGAGAAACCGACAAGCGCACGGTAACGCGTATTTGTTATTAGCCTTATTTGGCAAATACTTTGTCAAATATACTATCCACACATGGTAATTGTTTGCCAAATATGCCAAATGTGCCAATACAAATAGCCATGTGAAGTGCCACCATTAAAGTATTTTCTAATTTAAAAAAGTCTCAGGTGACATCTGTATTTTATTACCCAACAAAAACTCCTTTGTATATAATTAAATTTACATAATTATGCTAAATGACACATTGATATAAGACAAAATTTTATTTCAATACATTATAATTCCTATCTTTTTGCGATTTTTTTGCATTTTCCATGCTAAGATTATTAAGTTATTTAATAGTAAAGGAAAAAATTCAATCGCGGGCAGGATTCGACCCTGCGTCTTCTGGTTTGATATACCAGACGCTCTGACCTCAAAGCCACCGCGAACCCTACCCGCATGATAGAAATTTTGCCTTCACATTCTGAATTTACGTCATAAGGTGACGTTTGGTGACATCCATGAGAGGCAAGTTACCTTACCTCTCAACCGACACGACTTACTTTACAGTTAGTTCAGTGTCGTACGATGCCACCTTACCTTTTAACTATGTTTTTGTGTTTTTTTTTGCCGCGATTGAATTTTTTCCTTTACTATTAAATAACTTAATAATCTTAGTTAGCATGGAAAATGCAAAAAAATCAACGATAAAATAGTATATATTTTATCATTGAAGTAATCTTTTCGAGTCATTATCATTCTGTAATTTATTTGATCTATTGTAAATGAGCAGTTTTTATATTAAATTATGTATGTTTTTTTTTATGTTTAATCTTTATATTAATTATTGCGTGTATATTTGTCGATCTACGAATAAATTATAAATGAACTGCATTCACGGTAATGAAAGAAATAGAAACATCGGTTAGGTAAGGTTGGAACTGTGACCACAGCAGACCACGGCAGAACCGAATTGTAGCTATTGTACATATGAAAAAATGTTCTCTTTATTTTGAGGCTCAACCAATAACTATGAGACATTTCTACATCTCAAATATTTTTGTGTAGTTCTAAACAGATTAAAATAACGATTGACTTATTTTATGGATTTATGAGAAAGTGGATCAACAATTAAAATGGATGACCGTTTAAATGTTCCTTGCTGTTTTTGCAAAATTAAAACGATCATTTAAATACATGCCTTTAAATAATAATAGAGTGATAATAAAAAAGGTTACTGAAAATTTAAATGTCTTTATACCCTACGTCAAGTAAGTATCTATAGGCCATACCATAAAATATTATGTAGCGAAATAAAAGCTTAATCTACCTAGTCCCTGTTTCTTCAATTACAATATCTAAAAAAGTGGCTCTTAAAACATAATATTGCTGCTATATTATTTTGTTTATGATAACCATATGGTTCCAGGTGGGTGGTATATTGTGACCAGGGTCGGGTCAGAGCCCCCCGCGCCGCTCCGACGTATTCTCGGGACAGTTTACATATAAGACTATCTAATGTCTGTTAGCTATAATATATAATTAATTAAACCCGAGGCCCTCGCGGGTGACGGTAGTCATTTGTTGAATGACAATGACAGTTTTATTACTTTATAAGGAATGTATTTTCTAACGGTACTTTTCGGTTCCCTGGGACATTGGATACAGACATTTTTATTTTACAAATCGTTATAAGCCGCTTAACTTTAATGAATATATATATTTTATAGTTCATATTTTTAATAGATTTAGTCTTTTCAATAAAATACTGTAAGCGTGGTATCATTATATTTAATTACTTGAGAGGTGAAGTTCTGAAATATTTGAGCCTGCTTTCCCCAAAGGTCTAGGCAGGCTCTAAAATTTAAACCAGACGTACCGGAGCCGTACTTATATTAAGAACTATCATAAAACAAGTACCTACTTAAGTAGATATTTCTTCAACTTTCTTCTTTAGTATTCTTATGCCAGTGTGCACATTTTTCATCACATTTTGCGATTACTATACCACTACGAATAAGTCTTGGAACGTCAGACACAAGCCTCGAAAAATATACTTGCTCGTTAAAAATAGCACCCCCTAGTGTTAACGTGAGTGTAAGTAAATGTAGAATAATTTGCCTTGATTTACCTGGCTACACAGTGTCAGAGCCTATTCTAGAGGCCACCATTTAAAGCGCAAGCGAAAGTACTTTTTGCCAACGTTCACTTTACAATAATTCAATAGTTGCCTGCTAGATGGCGGCAGTTTGTTTGATGTATTTACAATCCAATTAGTGTTGGTAGCAAATTAATTTCAAAATCGTAGAGCTTTTCAATGTTAGGCACTGAAAAGCTCTACAAGCGACGCAGGGTTCACTTGTAATTTAATCAAAAAATCTTTATCAATGGGTACCGTCAGCATCAATAAATAATTATCAATGACTGTTCATGAAACACCTGAAACACATAAGTGCACATGCTTATATATATTTTCAAATAAATAATTTTGAACAGTTCGTATGATCAGACATAATATCTGATCACAAGTCGTTCCGAAATTGTGCCACTACATCTAAAATTCAAATGAAGCAGCATCTACGAATTTATTTTAATTCGTAATTTTAAAAGCAATCAATTTTAGTGGTACTAAATCTCCAGTAATGACCGGCGCAAGCTACAAATTGTCAACATGCAGTTGAGGCGTGTGCGTCAGCGCATGGCCGAGCGGCCGACAATCGCAGCAGCCCGGCCCGGAACGGCCAACCTGAGGAAACGGCCGACCAGCCGATTTACCGTAACACAAAAAATGTTCAGACAAGCCGACTTTCTAATAAACCCTACTAGACAACCGAGCCTTCTTCCTTGTCCATAATAAATCTTAAGGAGTCCCCTTCTTAAATAAAGCGGTTCCCAATGTTTGATAATTGTGTTGAGATAAAAGTATTATAAATCGGATTCTCAATTTCATTATAATAAAAAGGATTGTAGTAAAAGAAGTATCAAGACATTTATAACTGTACAGTATTATGAGGCGGTCGTATACAAAATGATGTTTAATCTTTATAAATAATCCTGGCGAGGTTTACTGATGTTATTTATTACAGTCGTTTAAAATTATTTCACAGAAGGTGGTCCAAAAGGTTAGTAGAAAAGATAATAGCCCAATCTATTTTTAATTATTTCCTGTACATTGTCCACAAAGTGACTACCTACTGAGGCAGTCACTTTGTAGACTAATGAGTCTAGTGGTCCCAAGCGCGACCGCTGTGCTAGACGTCTTGGGTTCGATCCACAGGTCGAGCAAAGTAGCAGCTCGTAGTCTGGATTTATAACCGGTTAATGGCAATAGGCACGCTTCCTATTACATGGGACAAAACATACCGGCGAACTATGGGTGTACATTAGTACACCTCTGCCTAACCCTTCGAGGAATACAGGCGTGATGGTATGTATGTATTGTCCACAAACTGCAACTAGATTCCTAGTCCTACAACCAAATACAGGAGTAAACAAAAGTTTTACACTCGCTGGCTAACATTTTAATGTGGCCTAATAATCAGAAAAAATAATAGAAAACGTCTGGAGTGTGCCGGTGGGCTTTAGCATGGCCCCAGATTGATGCCTCGCTCTTACTGCGTAGGCCACTCTTATCGACCCTTTTTTACCTTTTTATCTTAAGTTTGAATATTGCCTCTCATAATAAGGGCTCTGGACCGTTAAAAGTTGAGGAATGCGCGACCCAGTGAATGAACTCCAATATCCACGTGTTTCGATTATGGATACGGTTTTTTTTAACGACTATTTGTTTCTAATCCGGAATGCGTCGGTGCTTGTTTTACCGTTTACCTTTAACCTGATCAGTTATTTTTTTAATATCAATAGAATATAATTCCAAATTACATACTTATTAGATGCGATCACAGTGAGTGCATATATGAGTATACTTTGTACCTAAGAAATTTCTGTGAAACTGTCACATTTTTGATGCAGAAATTTAGTTCTATTGGCCTTGACCTCAATCCCACAAAATGTGAAATCTTTGTACCAGACACTACTGACAGACAACTGACTTTACAAAAATTCAATGCATTTGCTCCTCACATCAACATTGTTGAAAAAACTTCACCTATTAGGGTCCCCAATCTTTGATGGATCCTTTCCGATTTTGATCGAAGAAACAATACAATAGTGTATATTAATAGGTTTATTTACATAATGTATATAGTTTATTGACATTAAACATGCTTGCAATTATGAAAAAAAAGATGTACAATTATCAAAAACCTAATTTAAAAAGAACATTTCGCATGATTCCTTCCTATGCCATAGCGACGTCATAGAATTTAGTATACTATAAACACCATAAGAATACTTTGTAATGGATCCAGTATCTGTTTGACCTTACTATGGACAATACATGAAAGTACCAACAGAAAATTATAGTTATATGAGTAAGTATTTTGTGTGTTCCAGGTTTAATCTCGCTCTCAAATTAGTCGTCGCTGTTTTGTAGCAGTTTTATATTGGTTAGCTATGTTATCTCGTACTGCATGTCTTCCTAGATATAAAATTAATACTCGTAGCTAGGAAATAGCAATAGAATTACATTTCCTATTCCATATAAACTCTTCAATGTACCTACCTACTTAGATTCAAATCGGACTTGTTTACGCGAAGATTTATCTTTCCGGGAGCAATCAAAAACCCGTTTACGTTATGAGAAGTTTATACCTATTTAAGAGAAAGAGAGGAAAACAGCGTACATACTGCAACATTTCTACATAGTGAATACCTAGGTATGCACTATGCAAGTCATCCATTAACCGTATATACCTGTGTATTTTTTTGTTATTGTTCAAAATACGACTGCTACTCTAGAGGTCTTGGGTTCGATTCCCTGGTCGAGCAGTGTTATGGAGTTTTTATATGATTGGTGCCCGGTTAATGGCAATAGACTTGTCCTCTATTACTTGGGGCCTAAACATACCGGCGAACTGTCAGTATACATTAGTACGCCTCTGCTTTACCCTTTAGGGAATACATGCGTGATGGTCTGTATATTAAGGGACAGGCCTTACTGGTCGGCCGGCGGGTTTGATGTATAGAACCCTATAGATAATTCGCGCATAGCTTAGCGTTCGGATAGTTGCGTGCACGCCCGTCGTATTTCCTGTACTTACGCCGCGCTTGCGCCGGTGAAACTCATGAAAATGCGCCGCCGATCAGGGAAATGCGATCGCGAAAGTGATTTATTAACTCGACCAAAAATTGCTTTCAGTTAATTCAGATTGAAGACAGCAGAGGATTCACTACATTTTGTATGTATGCATACTTATTTAGGTACTTACCTACTTAAAAAAAAGAATTCCCTATATGAATAAAGCTAGAAATTAAATGTATGATCATTTATTATATTGTACCTGTCTTATAAAGCACATGTTTGACTTTTTTTTAAAAATCCTTACTAGTATTCTTGTTAACCCCTCGTGCTAAGTTAAATGCTTGTGTTACGAGTCGGTTCGCGTTGTGACTTGTCGGTCGGTAGTGTAATGGGTGGGTTTCGAACCGGCAACCACATGAACTCCAGTCCGACGGCGTAGCCATTGCATATATATGCGTATTTACATAAAGTGGTTACCGCCGCTTTATGTAAATGTTTGTGAAAAAATGTTGACAACCAGTCTATCCTTCGGATATCGGTATTGTCCTATAATTCGCTTACCAAGGTCTGATGGGATTCGTTTTGAGTAAAATACTAACATTCAGCCGCCTTTAGTTACACTGGAAGACGATCCAACATAGAAAAAGGCTAGAAGGATGTCGATAAAAACTTAAAATCAATTGACTTCAACTGAACAGTACTTAGAAGATTATCTTAGAATTCCTATTTATTTTACTTTCGCCTCATTGAACACGCACTTATTAAGTAGCGGCATCGATACCTTTAAGTACAAAGTGGCATCACTGAAGCGTGGCACCCACCTCTAGTCCAGATAACAATTTGATAGTTGCATGGGTAATAAAAACGTTAAAAAATTGGTCACAATTACCCTGGTTACTGCCTCGTAACATTTTAATAGCGAGCTCCCATTTAGTGTGGGAAGCAACAGGAGAAATTGTCTTAGTAGAATGCGGGGTTATAATTCTTTCTCTTTGGGAAATAATTCTCACGGAACTGTTTATTTTTATAGAGATGAATTCAGTTAGTTGACTTTGCGATATTCAGTGGCGAATCTAGGAAAGGTTTTTGGGGAGGACTTTCACCCCCAAAGGATGAAGCTGTCAGGAGGTTAGAAATCTCAAAATAAAAGTTCTATGCTTAATCGAAAATCTATTATTAGATCAAAGTCAAATGTCTAATTTTAATTAGACCATTATTACAGGTACGTATTTATTTTCCTCCGAACCAGGTGGTTCGAATACGTGACTTATAATATAGTGATATTCAGTCTATTTTTTCCGCTGTTGGTGCTGCGCTACTATGCGAATCAATATTCACTGACGTGTTGGTTTAAAACTTCGTAGTACTGATGATTCATGATTTCGAGGCTATTGGACAGCAAATTTAATACATCTGATATTGATAAAGTGATCCTGGGTGAATATTATATTTGAAAAACATTAGAACGTCACATTAACAAAGTTAAGAATGTAAATGACAACTTAAACTACACCACTTAAATAACAACAATTTGAACTATGAAAGAAAGAACTATTGTGATGACAAGAGTGATTTGTTAAATAATGTTTGAGTATTCACCCTCCTGTGTCTTCCTCCTACGAAGAATTTACTAAATAGTGCGTCGGTGAGTTAATTAAGACTAACAATATTAAATAATTTAATATGCTCATAAATTGTCACAATCACGATATGAAATTCCGGAAAATATAATGCATATATAAAATACGTTGGTGTATTAAAAGGAAGGAAGAAAAGCTAAATGTTTTATTAAGTTGCAACATTACCTGATGTTGCTTGATGGACAGTAAGCAAGCAGTAGAAAGTGGGAAGCCAATGTTTACACAACACATGAATAAAAACAACTTATTTGTGTTGCGATGTTTATAGGTACATCGGTGCAGATTGTTTTTGTATCTAGGTTACAAACATTTTTAATTTGTTCCTAATCCAAAACTATTTGTTTTGTCTATGGTTGGTTAATCATTCTAAAATAAAATATTCTTGCAGTCAATACTGAGGCGTCATGAGATAAGATTTATTTATGTTTATTTTGAGCTTATAGATACGGGGAGAGCAGAATTTTGCCTGCAAAGGCAGAGTATTATAATTTGGTAGGTAATGTGTCTAGTAGGGACTCAGTACTAGATCGTCCTTTCTACTATCAGATGACCAGAAGCACGAAAAAGCGACATCGATTCATGCGCTTCCCGAGTGGGTCTTTCCCGATAGATATATTATGTTCTGGGTGCCTTTAAATCACGACGGAATCGTTTTCTTCTAGCCAAGCGCGCTCCATAGTAATTCGCAGTGTGTCGCAGGGGTGGCCAAGCGTAACGCAATCAAGAATAAAAAAAATATATATCAGACTAAATTAATCGCAAAGAATGCTAACTTTTAGTAGCGATATACCTGTCAAATTTATGTAGGTAAAAAACAAACCAACTTCATCAACAAAACCAAAAAGGCTAAACGAATACATATAAGACGCCTTATACGACAAACAACCCTTTGAAGGCATAAAAAACAAATAACAAGTTATCAAATGTATATCCACTACCTCGTAATATTCGCTAACAGTTATATAACACGTCGCATGTCTCATACGGCATGACAAAATAAACGTTATTGTGATTACAGCGCTTAATGTAACCGTTTAAAACCGATAATGGTTTGTGCCGGACGTGAAAGCGTTATAGATGCTATTTTTCAAGAATAGCTTCGTGGCTTTAGAGCACAGCTTCGAGCTAGAGAGTCGGACCGGCCGGCCGGTTTGTCGACTTGTCAGGCACTTGATAGGACAAAATACGACTTGAGAATGTAAACGACCGCGGAAACGATTCGAAGGTACACGAGAAAGTGACTAGTTTAAGCCGAAGTGCCCCTATATCTGATGCGGCGGTACTTTGTTCATAGTTGGGAGCACCGATTGCGTTTTAAAACGTTTTCTCTATTTCTAATTCTTCAATCTTTAATTTATACATGATTTTGAATAGTTGTAAATAATTGTCGTTGAAAAGAACCCACCTCTTCACTAGGTTTCTCATCTCTATCTTTACTTTTTAGATTGAAATATATTATTAGTCTCCTCTTTGTTTTTATATGGCTGAAATTCAAAAATAATCTCTTACTGCTGCTCTCTCCAAAATCTCCAAAAAATATTTAAGGTTTGAAAAAATATATAAGTACATAATCTTTAAATATACAGTTGAAACAGGTATTGTGCCTTATGAGTGCATGGATGCACTAACGTTGTGCAACAGAGCGTGTGCCAGCGCAAGTGCAAGGCTCCCCGTCCACGGTCATGGATAGTTGGCGTAGTTAATACTAACGCTACGTAATCGTTCCTTATAGGTATCTCCGTATATTACATACGGTAAGTAAGTATCGAACTGTTTTATTTTTAGTGTTCTGGACATAAATTTATCCATGCCATGTCCACATTTCTCAGTAAGTAACTATCATTGCTATTGACTTATACGAAAAGCTGGAAAAGACAATAACGCGTAAGTATGTCAATTAGTTACACCAATATATAAAGTTCATTGCTGGAATATTTTTTATTAAAATAGTTCAACGAATACTATGTTCAGTTAACCGAGAGGTAAGTATTAGAGTAGACCTTCCGTATCTTTATATGAACTTTTTAAGATATACTCTTATAGTTCTTATAAGGATTTCTTATAAGAAGGAAGTTCTTATAAGAAGATATCTTTATAAGATATCCGAACTTTATAAGATATCTTTGAACAAATCACAAAACCAAAGGTATAATTATGTAATGGTACTAATTTATAAAGACATGTTTTACAATAAGATCATTAGAATCGTAGGACATTAAAACTTATATTCCAAAAGGCATAACAATAGTTTCAAGGGGTTTGACACCCTTTAACTACTAGTACCTACTAATGGCAATCAGACCTAGAGAATCAAATCCTGGTTAACATAACAGCTGTAGTTTTATTCTTGCTCCACCATAAGCAAACTTTTAAATATTTTTCTTGTTCAAGCAAACTACATATTTCAAATATGCATTAATCATGCTTCTCACCAGAAAATTTATTCATAAATTAGACAGTGATAGAGCGATTGAAACGAGCTCGTCGTAATATTAATTGATCACAATGTGAGTGTGTGAAATTTCCTCGAAAAGTGACGATTTGTTACTGTTACAAGGCGGGTATTATTAAAATGCGGATGCAGATCGATCGCGTGTGGTTGCGCATGCGATCCGTTCCGAAGTCATTTTTATTCATGACGTTATTAGATCATTGTTCTTAATTCGTAATTATTGCATTACCTGCTGAATGTCAATGAATATTTTTTAATTATTATTTTATAACAATCAATAGAAATTTGAAAGTTTAGGTTGATCCAACATAATAATACCTAAGCACACCAACAAGTTTCTAGCAGTCATACAAATAACATGTAAATGTAGTATTACATTGAAAATAGTATAAAAACTGGCAGTTTATAAATAATGCATTTCAAAGTATACGATTTCGAAATTAAATCAATACATTTCAATCACTGACCTCTATAAAACTCTATAGGTAGCATAGAGATCAGTGACTTCAATAGAATATTGTATGACCTATTGAATGGGCAACGTTTACATAGAGTGTGTATGTAAATGTATGTAAGGTAAAACACAAAACATCATACATCTCATGCTTCGTTTGATGACTTATAAAACTTTATAATATTTATTCCTTTGATTAATTATAATTACTAACACACCGTGAAATTATTTAATAGAGACTAGGAAACTCACGTCAATTTTATGCAATTAAAAGAAAGCATTTATTGATGATTAAATAATTACAGCGCCGACCGATACTTTTATTCGCTATAAATTCTGAATTACTAACAAACTTACTTGCTAACTAATAAGTATATGGTGCCAAGTTTCTCCGAAATTTTATCTACACGTATCATAATATACCACTACCTACGCATAGTATACTCCCGACAGTCTACCACGATCATAGCTAGGAATTCATTTCGGGGACCGGGGAAGTAAGCTATCTAGACTTGAGACAATAACTAACAACATAGTTTTTAATTTAATTGATCACAGATCCGAAAAAAGAGTCAATACAGTAGGTTGGTTAAGGCATTTTTTTAATTGCTCTGCCTACCTAATATATTACAAACCTAGTTACAGTTCTTACCGAACTCACTGTGCGCAATCTTACAGGAGTGCACATTTCCCATTTTTTATTTTGCCCAAATAGCTTTAAAATTAATCTCATGTAAAAAGGTTTCACTAAAATAATTCACTGAATTACCAAGGCATAAAAATGCGATTTGTTTTGGTTTTATAACCTCTGAAAAGTTAAGTGCGCAGTCTTAGATCACCCTACCCTATTATCACCCTACCTTCTTCCTCATAGTTGGGAAAGTTGATAGATATACAGCCTAACTGGATGAGGCTGAATAACAGTAGGTATTTAATACGAAACGAACGCAACCTAATTTCAGGGTTATACTGATATCCTCTGACCAACTAGTTAGAAGTTTTGTAGGTAGGTAGTGTTTCGCTTTACAGGCGGATAAATGTTATTAGCACGTTAACTCGAATCGATATGTTTCGCTACATGATAATTATTTTTGCAAATTACCAATAATTTAAAAATTTCAGACACACTTCTGTGGGCATTCATGTGTGATTTATTGATACATAGTACGTAATTATCACACAATTATTTATGACATTCATGACGACGCGACTCGACGCCGCCGCCGCCACCGACGCACCACCGCAGTATTTCCTAAACAAAAGTAGTGTATTAATAAAGATTGTCATATTAACACACGTTGTATCCGATAAATATCTACTTCATCGTTTTTATAGAGCATTCAAGAAAATACTACCTGGTTTTTAGCAATTCAGTTTCTATTTTCGGCTGTAGGTAGATAGTTCTAGAGGTCCTTCTATTGACATTGGCACTGCTGTTTATCCATACAAAAAAGAAGTGGAACTCGAAACGCAGAATACCTACTTCGTTCCTTGTTAAAAGTGCACTGTTTTTACTTGCTTTCTTACATGAAGCTCTTCAGTGCTATTTTTCGTGCAGAGATAAAATAATTGAAGCTAGTGTCTGCTTTACAATTAGGTTGATTTAAATTATTTAGGTTGAAAGTGAGGCTGGTGTTCTCGTAATTATTTAGGTAGGTACGTATGACAAGATATTTGTAAATATATTTTTACCAGTCGAGAAATCTACAAGGTCTGCATGCTTTAACATTTCTGAACTGGTGCTCAGAAGTTAGCGCTAAATAGAATAATTGATGAGTCGATCATCTATTTTAAGAATTATTGATACTTTCGGTATAATATTTACATTATGTATACTTTTTTCTTTACCACATGGCAGAGGTCGGCGGCCTTAATCCGAATTCGAACTAGGGCCACCTTGCAGATTCTCTCACAATCAGGCTACGACGATAATAGTGGTATATGGGCAAAATATGGATTAACAACACTATCACTGGGTGTCAACAGCAGCGCGTGCGCCGAGTCGCCGACTGCAGTGTGCTGTGCAGAGTGCAATATGTGAGCAATGCACAACGCACACATGTGTAGTTCGGGACTCTTTCAGGCGTGAAAATGAATGTTATAAATAATCAGGCGCACCGCGAACAATTATCATATGAGCTTGAAGGCCAGTGTGGTTTCCACTAGTGCAGTATATACATAAAAAAAAGAAAATTAAGAAAAACTAAATTCCATTAAGTGTCTCGTCCGTCAACAGAAGAAGCGGCAATGGATTGGTTGAAATTGGTCGGTATTCTGTGAACCGTATTGTAAATAATAAAATTTGTGATAGTGATGACATGATTGTGTTGGACTGTGCCTAAATTTAGTGTGAAAGTGCTCTTCGAATTTAACTCAACGTGACCGTGAATGTGACCTGTCGATCGAAGCCTTTAAAGGACCTTTTTTGATACCGCATTAGACTTTTTATTAAAGCAACTTATAAAAAATTAAAATCTTAAAGTCGATTGTAACAGGGAAATATTAGATTTAGAGAAAGTAAAACAGTTTCCATTGAATAGAAGTCAATGTTAAAGTAATTTCCCCCACTTATGATTAAGCATAAGTATTTTATGCAAAAAACTAACCCTGTGTTAAGTATTTCACAATAAAAATTACTGACTACCTCATTAGTCTAATGGTTCCAAGCGCGACTGCTACGCTAGACGTCGTGGGTTCGATCCCCAGGTCGAGCAAAGTGTTATTCGGTTTTTTTATGAATACCCCATTAGCAGCGCGGCGTTCGGATTTGTGCTAGTTAATGGCAACAGGCTCGCCCCCTATTAAGTACATGGTAACCTAAACATACCGGCGAACTTGGTTTACATTAGTACATCTCTGCCTAACCCTTCGGGCAATACAGGCGTGATGGTATGTAAGAAAAAGTAAAACCGCCTTCAAAAACATAAAAAATAATGTTATGTGGAGTTTCGGAAGTCGGTGCCCTTAATTTGATCGGATCTTTTGATTTCGCCACCGACTTCCGAAACTGTTTCGCACTTAACATTATTTTTTATGATACTGAAGGCGGTTTTACTTTTTCTTAAAAGTTATTTTATTTCACCATTTTCAGTAGCGAGTAGAATTTTACGGATACCTAGACGACCTTATCATTTACTCAGACGTTACGTGTTATTTTCATTTTGTTCTAAAATTTGTGATTAGATCTTGACCACCTCAGAAGTATGACCTACCGATCAAAAAATGAATAATTAAAATCGATTCATAATTGACAGAATAATCGCGTAACAATAATACAAAAAAACATACCTACAGTTGAATTGATAACCTTTTTGAAGTCGGTTAAAAATACCAGTAATCTAAATCGTACCTACGTTCATGGTACCGCAAACAAAATTGATAAGAAATGCATCAAAGAGAATGCATATAATTACTAGACTTCCCGTGCCCAGCTTCGCCTGCGTACTTAGATAATTTTCGTTTCTTAATTAAAATGAGCCCACTGTACCTACACCATGGAAGATTCATAACATAAAATGTGTTAAGTCTAATTTATATGGAAGAAAACAATTGTCAAAATGTCAACAGCGAATTACAGCTGTACATTATTATCTTGACGATGTCATCGTTTATTAAATATGTATATGTCTTTGTGCGTGTGTCAAACGCATGGTATGTATGTATGGTGCATATGGTATTGTGTGCGGACTTTCATACAAACTTTCACCCCCCTTTACACCACCTTAGGGTTTGGTTTTCAAAAAATCCTTTCTTAGTGCTCGTCTACAGTGCAATAGGAACCAGCATGTAAACTTTCAGGGATCTAGCTCCTGTAGTTTCGGCTGTACGTTAATACATCAGTCAGTCAGGTTCTACTTTTATATATTATATAGAATAGATAAATGTTTGACACTCTTTTTATCAGACTAATTTTATCAAAATCTATTTAGCGATTTAGGTGTGAAAACGTTACAAACCGACAAAGTTACTTTCGCATTAAAATATTAATTTGGATTGAAATAATTCATTGTATAATTACTGAAATAATTATGTATTACCAATCAAATTTATGATTTATTTAGCATTTTTTCTCCTGTCGTAGGTGTCGTAGGATCTTTCGACCTATTGCAGTCTAATCGAAATATATCTAAGTATGGTATATTTAATAAACTTTATACAGGAGTCATCACCCTCATCTCTATATAGACGAAACACTACCTAATGGGAAATAAAAAATATCCAACAGTAAAAATGCTGCCAGACTTCTAATTTACGTATGACCACTTGTCATACGTAGGTAGACAAATACTGATTGACATAATACTGAAAACATAATTTATGTACCATTTAAAGGTATAATAGTACCTTTAAATGGTACATAAATTATGTTTTCAGTATTATGTCAATCAGTATTTACCTAGTATCTCTGATAGTATAGTAGGTACCTAAAGGTATCTATTATACTATCAGATATAACAAGAGAGAGACAAGTAGATTGACCAGGCGCATAGGTCAATCTACATATATACGTATATTTAATATAGTGCATTAAATTATATATAAACACTTACATACTAATATTACCTATAAATGTGGAAGTAACTATGTTTGTTTGTTTTACGATTTATTATATAAACAAATTACTAACATAATATTATAATGTTCTTCTGTGATAAGACGTATAAAAGACAACGGAGCAAAAGAAGTAGCTATGCAAGAATCGTAGCCAGTGGTGTTTTGTAGTTTCTGCCTACCCCTGTAGGAAAAAGGCGTGAAAGTATATAATTATATATATACATACATATATGTGTGCAGCTACTTATTTCTACGTATATTTTTATGTTAATGAAACATATAACACTAATAACCTTTATGGTCACCCTTACAATAAGTAAAAAAAAATATTACAATATAAATTATATTGGAATATAATTTACACCTGGTACTAAGGGTCAGGCTGCATATGATAACTTTGCCAGCATAAAATATTATCCAATTGACATAAGAATTCAATGCACTGTCTCTCTGTTACAGTTCGCTCTTCTGGTAGCTGTTGCGACAATTCAGATCACGGCAGATGCGCCGAAGTGAGTCATTCATTTTTTTTTTTTTATAGTTTACTAGTTAATACGTACCTATTGTATACATATCTGTTTATTATTTTGTTGTATTTTTCACGGACTTCTCAGAATGTTTAGGTTAATCTTCTTCGTCGTATTTAATGAGTTAATGGGTATAATAATATTGTCAAGGTTATTTATATTTATTGTAAAATATTTAATTCTAGCTAGCGAATCGATGTTAAATTTTAATATCATGTTATTTATTTTGTTCCTGCAAGCCTGCCGGTAGTTTATTTTATATATTCACTAATATGAGCCCAGAAAAAAATCCTGAGAAGCCAGCGTCCATCGTTCATTAAACTCCTGGTAGAACTACTGCTGTATAATTTGTTACTGGATATATCTAAATGGATTTATTAGGATATTAAATTACCTTACGTAGCCTTATTGACTAGCGAAAGTATGTTGAACAAGCTACGCGACTTCAATTGTAAGCATTGTCAATGTCAGTGTGCGATTGTGCTTAAATTGTTATGTTTCACCGCTTAGCGATAATTGCTTGTTCGTTGTACCACCTCCAACCAGGCGCATAATAACCGCCTGGTTTAGAAAGTACAAGTCGATCCTCATCGATGTCGTACGTCATACGTTACGAAAAAATAAATGACACAAGTCGAATTGTGAGTCGTATGTCCAGTGTGACGAAGTGCGGATAGGTAGCGGCGGCGGTGTGGAGACATCGCGATTGCCGACAGCGAAAGCCGCGCGCTACCGAGTCACGCGTCATGCCATTGACACTGCTCTAGACGGAACAACGAGCAGAAAAACTCAGCTGTTCAACATGCATGCGATCGATTACCCTAGCACAGAATACCGGCATTGTTATTTTTTCTTGTTGCAGGAAAAAGATCCGCATACATCTACCACAAAAAGTGAAACACATTCACCATCATAAGAAGATCTACATAACGAATCATCCAGCATCATCACAATATGCACCGGCTTTCATGCCGAGCGCTGAAGGTGCGGTGGCAGTGCCGACCAATGTCGCGATGCCGGCCGTGGCGAACGTATTGCCTCTCAACTCGGTAGAACTTTACGACGAGTCACCTACGCGAATGCCCGGGATCTCATCAGCGGCGTCCAAGCTGCTGCCGCTGTACCGCGCGCGCGGCTATTACGGGCCTACGCCGCACGAGTGGGAAGACCAGGAGTACGACCTGGCTCCTCCCCCTGAACCGACGGACGGAACGTACATACCCACTGCCTTCTCAGTTCCACCAGCGGCTCCAACTGCACCGCCCAATTATACCCCGAAGAGAGTCAAACTCGTGAAGGTTAGTGAACCTTCGCGGAAGAAAACCCCTAGAAAACTTAAGCCAAAACGAGTTTTAATGCGAGGTAAACCAGGCCAGGTAGAGGAGGAACATCCAGTGTCGACCTTCCATGAACATTTCTATTCTGACCTGGATGGTTCGGGGACTATTAGGAAAATAAAGAAGCCGCAACGAGTAGAAAAAATCATCGACGGTGATACCGAACACATTCATACATATAGTGAGGAGCATATTCACAAGCTAGTGTTTGACGATGGGTCTAAACACCCTGGATTGGTTGGGATCGACCCTGTTGGCAGCATGTCCGCGCTCGCCGCTTCGCACCCTCTAATTCCTATAAAGAATGGTCAAACACTATTAGCAATTCCCTCAGATACGCTTACTGGTTTTACGGCGGTCGGTTCCATGGGAACTCCGTCATATCTAGAGTACGCTGCATATAACCCACGAGAAGTTACCCATGATCACATATTTCATGATCATGGAGAGATCCCCTCCGATTTGGATATAACTAAGAACCACTTATCTTACCCACCAAGAATGACTTATAACAGCCAAGGTTTGCGCATTGGATTAGGTGCTAATAAAGGACTCAAGAACAAATATTCACATAAATATTTGAAACCTCAGCCAAAACCAACTCAAGATTTTACATATTACGAAAATATCTATAACCCCTACAACAAGGTTCATAATATACAGAAACCAACGATTCCCACACCTTTTGAACCCGCTTCCGAACAAAATATAGATGATTACAGGCCTGTTCCGCATTTCAAATTAAAAGATAAAGGAAATCTCAAGACTCGCAATGTAGTACCAGCACTATATTTTGGAAACGGAAAACAAGTGTCTGACTACCGACTCCAGCAGGCCAGTGTCCAAGCGCCGTACTCCGTCTCATCCACCGTCGTGCATGACTACAAGCCAAATAACTACCCGCGGCATACAGTCGAAACGGTAGGCGTATCAAAATTTAATAAAAACATATATAATTATCCGAATAACTATGAATTCGATTCCTACACCTCGTCATCTAATTTATATTCTTCTGAGAATCCTGCTTTAAATTATCAGGTTAAAAAAGGTAAAAAAAAATCCATATCTACTCAGAATATAAGTTTTGGTGGGTTAGACCATCAAACGACTGTAGATCACTTAGAAGATTCCGGTGTTTCAGCGACATCGCTCAACGGGGCTGCTCCGTCCGCTTTAGACGACTACAATAGTTATGATCAACAGAAGCCGTTAGAGTTGGCACAATCAACAGCATTTACTATACGAGAGAATTCCCCCGTGCATCCGTATTACTCCGCCATGGCAGTAAAAGCACTACACGGAGACCAACTCACCCTAGCTGAGGCTTCTAATGACAATTATCAATACGCGGAAGCACCAACCCCATCCACCACCCCTTACGTGGCCACGGTGGCGACCAGCACCGCAGCACCGCAGGAATATTATGAAGTGCAAAGTAGTGAAGCAATTACCACAGTGGCTACTACTTATGAAACGAGACCAAGAAATGCGCCGAAAGACAAAAACTCTGATGTAAATCCACTTAAGGAACATAAGCCGAGGTACAAAATATTAGCATTGCAGCCGCAAGAGTCGCACGCTTTGCATGAGTCTGAACATTATTACAAGCACAGCGCTGAAGCGCCAAGTACCACAGGAAAACTTAAATACGGTGACAAAATTTGAACAGTAATGAACTGACTTAGTACTATTTAGTTTTGTAAGTACTGTGATCTTAGGTCTGTGTGTCGTGAAACTAAGTAGTGTGAATGAAATGAGTTTCAAAATCTGTTGTTCTTTGTGAATATTTTTATTATTTAATTATTCTGCGTACACAGCTGGGTTAATCTAAACTAAACATTGACTATAGATAGAGGGCGAACAATGATGGTATACATGCATTTTATACGAATCTATAGGCGAAGAGAAAAAATATAAAATAATATAAATACCATTGAATTTTATTTATTATTGAATGTTTTTATTTAATAAGTACACATAAATTACGGCAGGTATTGACATGAACATGAATGATGTTAAAAACTATCATGGCTGCATGTCACGTGTAGTCATGATAGCTAGGTATATTTATATTTTTTTTATACTACTAAGGTGGCAAACAAGCATACGACCCGCCTGATGGTAAGCGGTTACCGTAGCCCATGGATCTTTGCAACACCAGGGGTATCACTCGCGCGTTGCCGACCCTGTAAATTAAGGAGGAATAGTTGTGACTTGCTGCCTGCCATACATGACAGCGGGGGCAACAAAACACCACCAGTCCCCCACGCAGCCAACGCAACGCTTCCTCGCGGAGCTCTGGCGACCTTGCTCACCGTCAGGAACATAACTTAGCATGGAGCAATGTTATTTGGCTACGATTTTCTGCAAGGTAGAGGTACTTCCCCAGTTGAGCAGCTCCAATTGTGAATGGAATTAAAATATATACAAGCGCCTGAACAATATAGCCTATATTACCGCAAAGTAAATTTATCTTGCTACTGACTACGGGCAGGCGTCATATTGAGTAATCTTACCTATTATTATAAACGTGAAAGTTTGTGAGGATATATGCATATTTGTTAGTCAATCACGTCAGAACGGCTGGACAGAGTCAAGCAATTGTTTCAATAAAATTGAAAAAAAGTTCTTTGGTAGGGATGTAGAATAACAAATAGGTAACTAGGCACAGACATTTATTATATTTCAATTGTTTCTGAATTGTTGATTTTTGATAGATTCGTCTTCAAAATCAGTCAGTTCTTATGTCATTTAGTGCCATTTGAGGATCATCCTAATACAATTCATAGACTTGGGCCCCTGAACTGCTCCATAGAAGACTTTTTGGGCCAATTCTCTGTAATATTGGGCTAAATAAATGATAAACCCCGGGGAATGGAAGTAGGTTAGTGAGTTCTGTACCGGGCTGAACATCAGAACTTCGTATGTAGATAAAATTATTTAAAAAGGTATAATTCTCACTTTAGAATAATGACGAAGAATAAATAGGTACATACACTACTGCCTTTTTCATATAATGATAGGCAGAAACCTCGGAATGCCTTTGACTGTTTCCACGTCCGTAAATCAAGATGAAAGACTTTTGAATGGCGTGTTTGAGTCATAAAGGTAAGACACAAATAAATAGAGTTTAATCTATCAAATAGCACTAACTATCGATATAAAAATAATCGATAGCCAGCGCTATTTGACACAGACAATATTAATCAGGAAACTATCATAAAAATGATATCTATAAGTGATATAAAACCGTCTCGATCGTCTTAATGCGTATTAGGTAATACTTTCTACAACATGATTCATGCATCGCACAAACACACCTACATCGTTGTTCCTATCCACATAGCTTTACTTCCCGGATCACGTCTTTATAGCTAAACTATTTGCGCGATAATAAAGCGGTATAGAGCTTTACGCGGAAGAGCGCTTGCGCCGGTGAAGGGCGGCCAAACAGGGTTCAATGCATTTCTAATATAATGACGAATTGACGATACGTTGAGCAATCGGCTTTTGCGCTACGGGTTGTAGGTTCGATCCCACCTCGGAACTAATATTTAAATGAGATCACTTAAATATTTGTTAAGATTACTACATGTAGTTATTATTCTAGTGAAAATTCTAGTGTAGGGTAATGTTTTTTAAAAAAGAACGAAAGAAAAAGACATAATACTCAGATCGATAGCTTCACAATAATGGCTATGGCGTCGGACTTGCGATCATGTGGTTGCCGGTTCGAAAACCACCCATTGCACTACCGATGTGAACCCATTAACACAAGCATTTAGCTTAGCAATACTAGTAATGTGCTACCAACATTGCTGGATAGCTTTATATAAAAAAAATACATTATAATTTATTCGCAATATGAATACTACTTAGTATTTATCTTTTGTTCGAAGTTTTATAATTAATACTGTAGTGGAAATTTATTACTCTAGATGATGTTTTTAAAGTGTAATGTATTAAATATTTCGATAATTAATCACACATGAGAGGACCTACATTGTATGAATGAAGAATCGGAGTTACGTAACAATTTTTTTTTTGGCAATGTTTATTATCAGGCTGCGTTTATTGTGTCAAGTTTAATTATGGATTGGAATGAACATCTGACTAATGTATAAAAGGAATAAGTTTACGTAATTAATGTCTGTTCGCACGATAGTGAAACTGAGATTGCGTGCGCATTCTTCCTGTTCTCTTAGTATAAACTCGTGAACGAGTCAACTACGAGTACATGCATCATTTCCTTTTTAGTTTACATCGTATTACATAACGATTGCTCAACAACAGCTCGATGTAATTGTTATCTGTAGGTCAATTAGTAAGAGATAATGCTTTTAGTTTATATAATATTCAGATTTGGCAGCCTTTAACTCACATTGTATGCCTTCTTCATTCATTCTTATTGTTTTATTTTAAAAATATCAGTTTTTGTTGTAACAGCCTCGTACTCTAGTGATCCTGACCGCGACTGCTACGTTAGGGTCCTGGGATCGATTCCCAGGTCGAGCAAAGTGTTATTTGGTGGTTCTATGAATTCTCAGTAGCAGTACAGTATAATTGTGGTAGCAGCTTAAGGTTTAAGATTTGTGCCCAATTAATGGTAATAGGCTCGCCCCCTATTACATGGGACCTAATAAACATATCGGCGAACTGTGGGTGTACATCAGTACGCCTCTGCCTAACCTTTCGGGGAATACAGGTGTGATGGTATGTCATTTTATGTTATTTGTATTATTTTCTTTTTCTTTATCTTTCGATACGACACCTTTTATGTTATTTTAGAGATGACAGCTTATGTCGAACTATTTAATGATACCTACATTTGATAGGTGCTAATATCTGGTGCGTACCTATTCATTAGTATTGAATAGCTTTCTGTGGTCGCCGGTTTGTTTTCGATAAGGAGCCTGATTCTAGGTAGAAGGTTAAATCCGTTACGATGTAGATATTACCTATTTCAAGGGCTATAATTAAACATTAGTGAAAACAATTAAATAATGTTTAATTAAACAAAACAATAACTTAGCCTATGAACTATATACATTAACAAAACTTGTACTTTATAGCACTGGATACATCCATATCCGTCGGCATCTGAGGACTATGACTTAGTTGGGTTATTAATACTACGGAGGTTGTTACTTCCGTTTGTGGTATGGACCACCTCCATGGCCGGCTCCTATGGCGTTCGTGTAACTGTCACCACCGAAGCCTCCGCCTCCGTGACCCCCGCCGATGTCCCCTAAGCTGAAGCCGCCGTGGCTACCACTACTGTGGTCACTACCTGATCCGTGTCCACCGAAGCCGACACTGTAGCTGTCTCCGCCCCCAAAACCTCCTCCCCCGTGACCGCCACCGATGCTGTAGCTGTCACCACCGCCGTGACCACCGCCCCCACCGAATGAATCGAAGCTCACGCTGGAGTAACTGTCGTGACCTCCGCCGCCACCGTGACCCCCGATGCTGTAGCTGTCATGGCCTCCACCGCCGCCACCTCCGCCGTGACCTCCGATACTATAGCTATCATGACCTCCGCCGCCGTGTCCACCAAAACTTCCTAAGCCAGAGCTGCCGTGTCCACCAGATGAGTATCCACCGCCGGCGCCCCCGCTGTAACTATCATGCCCTCCGGAGAAGCTACTACCATGATCGTCATGGCCACCTCCGATTCCACCACTAAATCCACCGAAACCTCCTCCGTGGCCGCCTCCAAAGCCACCAGAAAATGAGCTGCCGTGATCATGTTCCTCGTGTCCGCCGCCGTATCCACCACCAAATCCGCCGCCAATTCCACCTCCGAAGCCGCCACCATGATCATGTTCGTCGTGGCCGCCGCCGCCATGTCCGCCACCGCCGCCGCCGCCGTGTCCACCTCCGTATCCTCCGCCAAAACCACCGCCTAGTCCTCCGCCATGTCCGTGTTCGTCGTGGCCGCCTCCGAGGTCACCACCAATACTCCCACCATGGCCGCCACCGAATCCTCCACCGTGTCCACCGCCGAAGTCAAATCCGCTGTGACTTCCGCCACCGAGGTCATGACCACCACCGTGACCTCCTATATCACTTCCTCCGTGGCCACCCAAATCATATCCGCCGTGGCCTCCGCCCAAGTCGAATCCTCCGTGGCCACCGCCATGGCCACCACCCAAACCACCGCTAGAGCCACCGCCGTAACCGCCGCCGTGTCCGCCTCCGAATCCACCACCGTGTCCACCTCCGAATCCACCACTGGAGCCGCCGCCGTGACCGTGTCCATCTCCACCTTTTAAGTAATCGGCGAATCCTCCATGTAGGTGATCAGAGAGCGCTCCGCCGTGGCCTCCACCGCCGAACCCACCACCGTGGCCGCCGCTGTACCCTCCGCCGCCTCCGCCGCCACCGCCGCCACCGCCGCCGTAGCCGCCGCCACCTCCGCCGTGACCGTGATCCTCATGATGTTCATGTATCACCACTTCTTTAGAAGAGTGATGTTCTTCAGGTATATGGACCCGAATATGAACACTGTAACAAACAGAATCATCAATTGTTATAATATTCTTACAAACAAGCAAAGATATTGTTGGTTCATAATAATATTCGCATCATTACAAGAGCGTTATCACATATAAACAATAGAAGCGTAATAAAATCAGGAACAATAGATCGCAGAGCCAGCAGGTCAAACATGATACAGTGAAAACCGCAAGCAAGGGTAGGTCTATCATTATAACACAATAGCTAGGTTTTCACCATTTACCGCTATGAAGAAGCGTGAGAATCGTTATAGACATCTCAGCAAAATTACTCCAACCACTATATTTTTTGCGGTTCCATCGACTTCTACTTGTAGTGTAACTAATACTTAGTTTGGCTAAGAGCACTGCATTAAAATTGAATTGGAGAAATCGTTAGAGTTAAGGGAACATAGTAATACTAACTGTTCATGTCCAAAAGTCGCCAAGCAGACGCCAACGCTAGCCAGTAGAAAGCAGCTCAGCTGAAATTATAACAGTAGTCATGTAGTTGGCATAATTTCTATATAATTATCATGTTTAAAAGTGTACACCGATCCTTGATGACTGTGCGGGCATGCAAAACATGATAATGAAAGTAGTCAGCGCACTGCTGATGTGCCTATTTATGAAGTCTGTTATAGTAAAACTCGTCAGATGGCGAGATAGTGCAGGTAGGTATGTACCCATAAGAATTGCGTTACATAACCTCACTCCGTAATCAAAACTCTCTAATGAGACCCTTATGAATCAGTCCACACGGATTAACACGTTTTGTTCTCATTTTCCAAGATGGAATGGAATGTTTTGATAATTATGTGTTTTTAAGTAATTATACTTATGGTATCACTGCGATTTTAAAAGTTTAGTTAGGTACCTATATCGTTTATTATATAGGGTATCAGAAATCCAAACACTGCTGAATCTATAAACCACTAATTCAAAACTTGTTTAATACTTTAAGAACACTTGATTGTACTATTTATTAATTGGTAATAATAAAGATCACAGCGGGTGCACATCGATGCATCCGTGTTTTGGGCTGGAGACCGGAAGTACTTCACTGTATCGGGTAAGTAGTGATGTTACTCACGGCTAATCGGGAAGCCATAGTGCGTGGGGAGTGAACGTGCTGCTAAGGTCGCGCCTCCTCTGCTGCTCCTGATGCCGACGGAACAAACGTAACTACTCTTATGAGCTGACTCAAACGTGTAAGCCTTTTATATGACAGTGAATGTACACAACCCCTACTCCGCACGCTTAATATTATATTAATAATATAATTTTTGTAATTAAATTTGCCTATGAGCGGGCATTATGTCCTAAAATTATGTATTTAGAATTTCTGCTACATGAGTTGGTCATCTAATTGATGTAATTGTTTCATGATCTACTGCGGTAAAGAACAAAAAACATCGCTTATTTTTATTACACCTATACAGTGTATTATTTTTGTTTTTGTAGATCTTGAGCTTTTATTTAATCTAGAAACTACTTTCATATTTTAGTCCTAGAACGAAAGCCATATTTTTCTTGTAAGTGCGGTCTTGCAATAATCTCAGCTGGGAAAGCTATAAGGGCCAGCTTCAGGCCCTTATGACCAGAAGGCGTTTATACCGGCCGCATTGAACATAACCTCGTAATTATTATGATATTACGATGGCCCGGCAATCCGTACAGGTCCAGTCTGTTACATAATCATACGTAACCATGAATGGAGGACTATAAACGCTTTGTGATATACATAACGCCATAACGTGTTTCTTGTTGTGACTAAGTACATACCTGCATAATATATGTATAAAAGTAAGTATAGAACACAATTGAATAGATTTATATGAAATGATATTATTTATTTTAGATTTCTTTGATTAATAATGTAGGTATTGTAGGTGATACTAAGCAATTATCTGTAATCAGTACTATGAAGAAGAAAATGTACCTACTTGATCTAGAGCTTTAACTAATGATTGCTTTTTGCAGTAAGACGATTCTAACAATGACACTACTGAAACAAAAGTGAGCAATAGAAATGCTCATTAACCTAATAGACAAAGAACATCATGAAAATTCTGGATAACTGCCTGACTTATTTTGAGGCTGTTGTTAACGTTATAGCAGTTAAAATTAAATACTCGTTTATTGAACAATTACAAGACATTGCTGATGTACCGACTCTCACTCTTGTTGGATAATTTTCTACAGCTTTAGTAACATCGCCTTAACTTCTGGAGAATATATTTTTTGTTCTCATCGTCTTCACCATCCCACGGTCAAATCTAGCCACTGCCGAGGCTTTCCGGTCCCTTGGGACCAATGTATTTCTATAATATCTAACCAATTAATCTCGAGTCTTTTTCCCTGTTCTTTGTAGTTCCGAGTCAGTTGTTTTTTTTTCAAGTATTCTTAGATTAAGTGAAATATTATAAATCAAATAAACAGGATGGAACAAAGGTAGTAACTAGAATTTGCCTAGTGACGACATTTTAATGAACTTCTATTCTCAGTATGCTGAGGATTTTATCCGTAAGTAAATCTTAGGGATAGGCATGTTAACTGTACCAGTGAAATTACTACATCGTATGAGTTACGAGTACATTACAGATTTTGGCAATTCAAGTTGGCATTACTGGATTCGGATCCAGTTGGATCCAGCTTGTATAGATTAAAAAGGAAATAGGACTGAGTAAATAGGATTAATCACAATATATTGTAATTCACGGACGCATCGCTACACATTTCAAGAATAAGAGGTCAGAAATATGTAGCATGATGATGTAGCCGTGAATCATAGTATAATTGTCTCCCCCCTGTATTTGAAGTCGATTTCCTTTCACTGGCGAAATTGACCCTAAACATGTTTGACTTAACATTCATGTAACACATAACAAACTAACCACTACCTAACCAAATTGAATTTAGTCTCGTCAAATTCAGAGAACAATAAAATTGAATGCGGTGAATTAAATGTGTGACAGACGTGACATTAAGGTACCTAAGTAACAATGGGTCTTTGAAAAAAGCCCGAGAATACTTACCTACTTTATACATTTTATAGACGTATGTAAACGAAGAGTAATTTTAAAATACTACAATAGGAGTAACTACTTTGTAACCGACTTCAAAAAAGAGTAGCTCTCAATTCACTTTACTTACTTTAAGATTCATAAAATCACAAGTACAGTACACTTGTGATTTTATGAATCTTCGTCCAAGGCATAATTATTAAAGAAACTGTTTGTTTTGTTGGCTTGTGACATTACATTTGTAGATATTTAGACTAAAAATAATCGCCTGAAGTCGGTTTTCTTTTTCTAAATATGAATCTAGTTATTTGGCAACTAGGTTATTACTTACTGGATAGAATCCAGATATTCAATTGCCTTACAACTCCGACATAGTGATTTTGCGTCACGCTGTATGAAAGACCCTCCTAACTAATATTCAGGCAAGAATATTTTATTAAAAGAATAATTATTTTAACAAAAAGTTTTGTGATTGTGAAAATAAAATTTGTGAAAATGTTAGAAAGTTTAATAAAGATCCAGTCAATGTGTGTCACTGTCATGTCAGAGCCAGTTCCCCTCGGTTGCTGCGGCTCTGACAGTCTGGAAGTAGTCCGTAAGGGCTCTTAACTTTGGTGTTGCAGGTTTCCTTGACCGGCGATGACAACTTACCATGAGGTGCCTGGTGGGCGGGTTTTTGTATAAAAAAAATAGTGTGCGCGTCTAAAGTTGTGCACAAGTGTTATTGCAGTGGTAAATAATATAAAAACTCATTGAAAAAACCATTGCAGTTGATATTGGGTTTCGCATTCATGATAAAATATCCTTACCGATTTCGACAGTTTTCCACAAAAACACTCAAGGCAAGCTTCAGAAGCGCACAGTAATTAGCCCCATAAATTACAATATAGCTGGAAAGCTACTATAACCATCATGACGAATTTAGAGAAGGTATTTTAGGTAACTTGAAACTATAAAAATTATATAATTTGACTTTGGAATAAAGATTGCGGTTATTTTGAGACTGCGTTATTATCACCTCTTGGGCGACATGTTGTCGTAGCCACGAGTTTACTACAAATGGTCAAGTATTTACTTTAGACACCATTCCCGTAGAGGGATTATATTTTTAAAGACATCGCTGTACTAGGCAACACGCTCTATATATCGGGGGCTTCACAAACATATAACAATGATTTAATTTATATGGACAGAAAGTACCTAGACCCAGATTCGAAACTATATTCAGATATCCATGGATCACACTAAGATTTGTTTCGGGTGGGAATCGAACCCACGACACTCGATGCAACAGTAGCAGCGATAATATAAAACCCGTAATTAGCTAGTTTGTATGCATGTTACCTTTATAAATGTTTTAGTTTTTAATATATTGTATGTGTGGGAAGACCTTAATAAATAAATAAATAACCTGCAGCAACTGGTTGAAGTTAGAGGAGCTGGGTATCGTGCTGGCAAATACTGCAACAGGTCTCCTCTCGAGGTGATCCGACACGCACCGTCGCTTTCCCCAGGCGATATAACTAAGTCCATTCCTACATAATTAAAGTCTTTAGTCACAAGATCAAAAATGCCGTAGGATATACATCGACGGTGATTAAATACAACAAATAAACTTCGTTTGAATACTACGAGTAATGAAAGACGAAGTTCATTGCTCGCAGAAATCAAACCGAGATTATGCTAACCTATTATATATAAGGATAGTCTAGGCTGGCTCCTGCTTTCGGAGATGTATCTGTGCCGGTAACTGAGCACCTTGAACTCTTGGGCGTTATTCTGACGTCAACCTTAAACTTCGGCTTCTATATAGAGTCCAAGGCTGAAGTAGCTGCCAAAAAGCTGGGTATCCTCTCGAAGGTGTGTCTTTACTTCACGCCGGAACAATTACTAACATTGTATCAAGCACAGATTGGGTCGTGCATGGAGTACTGTTTGCACCTTTGGGATGGAGCGGCTAATTACCAGCTCGAGGCGTTGGAATCCGTCGAGAAACGCGCCAAGAAGCTCATTGGTAACGACTACCTTATCCGGGCTAAACTCCAAAGTCTGGAACATCGCCGCAAAGTTGCTAGCTTATCAGTTTTTTATCGGAGAGTGTGCATCAGATCTCTACGATCTTATTCCCCCTAGCCCTTTCTACTATCCGACGACCAGAAGCACGAAAAAGTGTCATAGATTCATGGTGGATATTCCAAAAACCCGAACGAAACGCTTTAGGTCCACTTTTATCGTGCGTACCGCAGAAATGTGGAATGCGATTTCCGAGTGCGGGGTGTCTTTAAATCACGAGTGAATCCATTTCTGCTAGTCAAGCGCGCTCCATCGTAGATCGTAGTATTGATAAAATCAGGCGAACTGGCGGTGAAGCGTAAGCTTATCACGAACAAAAAAGGCCATTCATGTTTACTAATAAGATTTTAAAAGAAGCTCATTTGGATTTTATTTTCTTAAATAGGCACGACACGACCAAAAATAGACACGATCATCCTCGACCTCGACCTCCGGTCTCGGGGGGCGTGATGTAGCGACATCACTCCAACATGAAGTTTGCAACGCAACTTGCGTATATACAACCGCCCGACATCAATCGTCGGACCGTGGCCCGCCAGGCAAATACTCGCCTTTTCGGAGGATCCTCCCTTTGGTGTGAGGGACAACACACCTCGCTCCTTCATAGGCACAACTTACGTACTTATTAGCTATTGAATTGTTTATTTATCATTTTCCATACCTCTTACTTTTATCCAATTGACCAGACATACCAACTAATTTATCTATAGAGGTCCTATTTAAGACATAATTTTCATTTTGTCAAGACTTGTTTGTCGATTGATAAAAGCATTTTACATATGAGAATTCTTACTAAATGAGTTTATTATCAAAAAGAAAGCAACATTTAAGATAATTACACAACAATCAAGTATATTTAACAAGGCTGAATGCTAATTAAATGCATTATAGCTGTTCTCACACGGTTTTTCATACACAATAGACTATGCTGTCTCAGGTATCTGGGTACTTCCTTCAAGGAATTTTATGCAACAAAGCAAACGCAAGCTTAAAATTATGACTAATAGGAGTGATAGGTTACACTATAAATATGTAATATATTATGTAACACTCTAACATAACCGTCGAGTTTACATATCACTCGACATTTTCTTGGAGAGCTTAATGGTAAATGTGTTGCATCTTACATCATTACTACGAAAGATAAATTCAAGTACAACGGTGGAACCATTTTGAACAAAATTTTAATTGCGTAGATACTTTATCCATCTTACATTATGCATGACAAAGCAAACTATGTTATATGTAATAATACCACTAATTTAAATTTTTAATTAAGTAAATAAATCAAGACGGTCATTAATTATGTTTGTATATCTACTTAATTAAAAAGTGCATAAGATGATAATCTACATATAGGTATTTCACAATGCGGAACAATTAAACGCTGTTCTAGAAGTATACATATGTAACCATTACAGCGGAGATTTTTAGCAGTTATCCAAATTGGTAAGAATCATGCCACTGTAATCTATTTATACCTGCTACAATCAATAGGTCGTTAACTTAAACTGGCAGTTGTATGAGGCAATAGGACACTTAGTAGTCATCATGGCATTCATCGATAATATTATGGAATAAGTTCTAATAGATTTCGATATGGTAGGCTACGTGCAAATTGATCCATCAGCAAGCATTGCCACACCGCCCTCGGTAGCTGCTGTTCACACATCAGACCCTTCTTCACTTTATCATTCAAACTTCATTGTTGCAGCGCTGCAGCTGCTAAAGTTAAGGAACTCGTTAACATATTACATACCATCACGCCTGTATTCTCGAAGGGTTAGGTAGAGGCGTTCTAATGTACCAAAATAATTGGCCGCGTAATAAATTGGTTTCCATTCTTCTTCTTATCAAGTTGACAGCAAACGGAAAGGAGAGGAGTTCCTCAGCCGGCTTTACAAATGAAGAGGGTGGTGAGTGATTGTCACATTGGTGGTTTTCATTGAGTTTTAATAATAATACAATTTCATCAGCTAGTAAGATAGTACCTACCTACCTTAATTTACTATTTACTTTGTATGCATTACACATGACATTCATACTGAAATATAAAAAATATAAAATTTTCTGAATACTAGTAACAAATCATCATAATGACTATGGGAGTCATTACTTTCTTATGGTCTATCCGATCTCTACCTACCAATGGCGGCCACATTAGCTAATAAATAATATACAAACCTTGGCTGTAGATATGTTTTTACCACTTAAAAAATAACGCTATGACCTCACCGCAAAATTGACCACAACATAATAGTCAAACATGGGAATTGGAGTATTTCCATTTAGCCCGGTTGGTTCTACTGCAACGTTCATGACCCCATGACCCTACCCCCCTCGGACCGCCACTGGATAAAATCCGTAAAAAAGGTACCTACCTAGTTTTATTTCATCGCCTTATATAGGTTAGAATTTTTGGCTATAAAAGGGATCTATGAAAGGATATATATATATATATATATATATATATATATATATGAAAGGATATATATATATATATATATCCTTTCATAGATCCCTAGATATATATATATATATCCAGTTGACATGACAATGTTACGCTAGGGTTATAAAAATGGACAGTGGTAAAGAATGAGACATAAGAGAATATTTTTAAGTGGCAATAGTACCTAAAAAAGACTAATAGTACTGTTTTCACTGGAATGGACATGTTTTGAAAACCCATGGGAGTGAAGAGTATGTTATCAATAAAGTTTCAAGCATAAATGGATACATGGTACCTTCAGTTACATGCATATAGAATATGAGGGAGACCAAACATAATGATTGGCACGTGTGAAAAGACCATAAGAAAAAAAATGATAAGGACAGGAGGAGGAAGAACTTCTTATCGAAAATACAAAATGAGCATGGATAAACGAAAACAGATAAAATTCGTAAATTTTATTTTACTTTCTGAACTCAATCTTTTTTATAAATCTACTTTCTGAGTGACCACAACAGCAGCTCATTCAGACGGTTATTTAATACGATATGTAAGTAATGTCAAAGGTGACATATAAACTGGATGTGGTTAAATGTACGTCTACATCACACACGGCGTGCTTGCGGTTTCCATCACTATTAAAATTGTATAGCTACGATTTTCTATAGTAGCTACGTTACGAAAAAAAACAATAGTATCGGGTAGTCATACGCCGATGTCGCACTTTACTTGTCATTTTTTTTTTGTGAAATGTCACTCATGTACCCCTATCGCACGATACCGTGTTCCTTAATCTGTTGCTTTTAGCATTCTTCTAAACTTAAGATTGTAAGCAAAGACATTTAAATATTATTTATAAGCATTTTAAGCGAAAAATAAGTAAATTTAAACAACACTCACGCCCTCCCCATTGGGCAAAGCAGAAACTGAATTAGCATAATTGCTTATTTTGAGTAAATTTAATAAGTAATTTACAAACTGCTTGCTGACTTAGAGTGGGTCTTCCCCGATAGATATAATCTGGTGTCTTTAAATCACGAATGAAGCGGTTTCTTCTGGTCAAGCGCGGTCCATCGTAGATCGCAGTGTCGCTTAACATCTGGCGAACTAGCGGTCAAGCGTAGGCATACCAAGAAAAAATCAAATAAAAAAAATGATGCGGCTGAATGTCAGTATTTTACTAGATACGACTGCGATCTGATTGCCCTAACCCAATTTCTGGGCAATATTCTAACTGACTTCACAAATATTTACAAACATAGTCTCCCCAATTATTTATATACAAGCATGTTGTTTATTAAATTTTTTATAGGTATTCTGCGGAACGCGGCCAAGCGGTCAACGCGAAACATCCGTAACTGTAGTTTTAGATAACTTGGCGTGATGATATAACCGGTGCATTACTACATAATTATAATCGGTCGTTGATTCGAAACATAACTACGTTAGGTCGGGCTCAGACAATTGCACTTTTTTGTTACATAAATATTCATTCAAGTTACCTATAAATGAATACTTCATTTGTAATTTTTAAAGGTCAAGTATGATGATAATAGTACAACATTAGGATTTGACTTATTGTGTAGTAACTATCATCGGACCGAGTATTTTAATGTTCAAGAATGAACTAAAAATAAACCATATTATGTGGTTTATTTTTAAATATAGGAGCACATTTTTGTCATTGTGCAGCGGTTGCCTCGGTCATTCAGGAAACCGATGTTGACAAATTACGAGTGAATCGGTTTCTTCTAGGCAATCGCGCTCCATCGTAGATCGCAGTGTCGCTTACGACTTAAGAACAGGCGAACTGGCGATCACGCGTAAGCCTACCATGAATAAAAAAAAATTACAGGCAATTCCGAATTTTTAAGTATCAACTGGTAGTCGGGCATTTCAGGCTTCTGACTATCGATTGCCATTATGACACAGTTTAATGTAGTCGATGTGCTGAGAACCCATCAATAAACTGACCGCAGAAGGCGCAGCTTAACTTGCAAATCGGTTACTCGGTGTAATTTTTATTTACCTGCAATATTCAATTCCTGAGAACTCTGTCTTTTACTGATTAGGCACACAAAATATATGACATTTGGCAGTAGGGAGATACGTACGTACGTATCAACATTATTACCTACCTACATAGGTCATATGCTTTCCTTTTTTCGTGAGTTCTCCACCTCCAGCAGCTGATCTAACTTAGGTGCTTTTAACACTAAGTAACAATTTTTTTATTTATTATATCGGCAAACGAGCCGACGGGCCACCTGATGGTAAGCAGTCATCACTGCCCATACACACCTGCAACACCAGAGGAGTTGCTGTTGCGATGTTACTTTTTTTGGGCACAGGTTGCACGTTAGCAAGCTTCCACGATTTTGGCACTTAACCAGTCTCAAGAGAGGGAGAAAGAGGAATTGTGTTTAAAGTACGATTTTATTTGGTACTAGTTTTTGCCAGCGACTTCGTCCGCGTGGAATAGTTACTTTGTTCCCTAGTTCTTCGCCCGCGGTTTCACCTGCGTTGCCCCGTTCCTAAGGGTTGTAGCGTGATGTTTTATAGCTTAAAACCTTTCTCATGAATCACTCATTTTCCCAACATTTCCCTTCACTGCTCTGCTCCTATTGATCGTAGCGTGATGAAAAGTATACTATAACCTGCCCAGGAGTATGAAGAACAATTGTACCAAGTTTCGTTGAAATCCGTGGAGTGGTTTTTGTTTCTATAACGAACATACAGACAGACAGACAGACAGACAGACAAAAATTTTACTGATTGCATTTTTGGCGTCAGTATCGATCACTAATCACCCGCTGATAGTTATTTTGGAAATATATTTCATGTACAGAATTGACCTCTCTACAGATTTATTATAAGTATAGATTAGGTACGTTCGTATGGTCAAGTCATCGTCCGCCGCACCCTTAAGAGCCTCTACGGACTGCAGACTGCCAGAGCCGCAGCAACTCAGCGTGAACTGACTCTCAAGCACAAAAGTCGAAACACATACCCAGGTGTTTACGACAGTGTCCGACGTAAGGGTCCTCGTCAGCCAGTCAGACCACAAGAGGTCCCACCACCGAGGAAGTCAGATATTTTCACGCCTTACGAGTTGCCTATCTTAATGGCAGTGAGGAACTGTATTACTATTCGTTACTGTGCCTCCGGTGTGTTCATTTTCAATTATCAACGATATGTCGGTACCTACGTAATACCTAGTATATTGTGGGGTTCATTGTCATTGAACTGACAGAACTGGCAAAAAAAAAATATTGTAAGTATTACGAACCATTGTAGATGTGATTGAGCGATTTTGACTCTTAGCTTCACTATAATACGGCTTTAAGAACACGGTACATCTCCCCTGAGAATCTGAGTTGACTTTGAGTTTCGCGTTCATAACAAAAATAATTACATGTCTGCGATTACGTGAATACAAGCTACGTTCACTTTTATTTTTTAGAGAGGAAAAATATCCGCTGCAGTATTGCGTAAGGTGCCCTGTGCCCGACGCACGTGTGACCGTTGGCACGTAAGTATGGAACCTACATTACTCGAATCTTGGGGCCCTGTTACCAGTTAACGCGGATGTAGTAAAACTTTTGAAAAAGGTCCTGTGAATAATATGGCTATCGTGGTGTCTCCAAATACAAATAAAATTGAGCTCAAAGATTTTGAGATCCTTACCTACCACTAAGAAGTGAAGAACGTCATATCGATGGTCTATAAATGCACGGAGTACCTACATGAGCGTATGTTGTGGTCTGTGGTCTGTAAAATTACTGGCTGCTTATGCGAAGACAAAGTAGAAAGCGGCGGCCACTGCACTTGTGTGCTTCTTGCACTCAGGAAATAAGGAAACGCTCTAGAGTAGGAGCTTAAACAGGTTCCTAAAACTACATCTGCTAGTGTTCAACTCAATTATTCAAATTTTACAAGATAAAATTCTTTTTTAATTTAATATAGCCTTAAAAATTTTAGTTATCAGCATCGAAACAACAAATCGATCTTCAAAACGAAGGCGGGCCATCTATTTTATTCAATTTAAAAGTGAGACCAAGCTACTTCAATAACCAACAATAAATAAACAAATAACAAAAAAGGTACCAAAAAGGTGCTTATGCAATGACATTATATAGTTAAATAGAGGTAGACACGTTATCATCCTTCAAATGCGAATATTGTTTCGTGGGCAATGTGTTATTTGTAGTGTCACATACAATTGACCGACCTAAGGCGCAGAAGTGTATTTGACAGCGCTATTGACAGCAATAAATTTTAATTTTATTTATATGTGCCGTCTTGTGCTGCGATGCTACATAAATTATTATACTAAAGTAAGAAAAGAGCATGAAGTATCTTATCACAAGTAAGTTAATAAATTCTTAGCTTCCGTACAATTTATTTCATTTTTTTCGTTGCAAATAAAATTTAAAATGAAAGAAAGAGTCAGCGCATGCCTTATTAGTATGAGAGAAAGGGACCCAATACTTTTCATGTCACACGTCACTTTAAACGGACATACTGGACATATCAAATGTGTCATTGAAGACAACTGCTTAGTGCTATTTCTTTTCATCTTAGGCTGCCTGTTCTATGCGCGCGTTCATTAGGAAAGCCTAAAATGTTTAGGATTATAGGTATGGGCATGTAGCGCGACGCAATTTTAAATGACATTTACTATGAACATGGCGTATCTAATAGTGTTATATCATTGTGCATATGTAACAAAAACGCCTATTGAACCTTTCAGCTGAGTTATCAGAATCAATACATTATGTACCTTCATGATCTTTATTAAAATAGGTTTATACATATTCTACATTTTTTAAATTGACCAAAAATTTGCAACGAAACTATTTTTTAATTGTTAAGGTAATTGATTTTATTTTTTTATATTATCAAAATCGTATAAAACAAAAGAGTGCAATAAGTAGTGTCCGACCGAAGGTCGATTTTTAGCCGAAGCCGAAGGATCAATACCTCTAAGAAATTCAGTTCAAGATTGGCTGAATAACTGTAAATTTAATTTACATGAAAATGTTATGTAAACTTGATTAATACAACTTACGAGATTATTAGATTAATATTACCTATCAATTATTCAAAAATGAAAACTTCAAAGTAATGTAAATTAAATTATTTATTTACCTAATTAAAATTAGAAAGTAATTTAAATAAGAAAAAATAAAGAACAAGATCTTTCCCCAGTATGATAAAAACAAATAATAAAAACCGGACAAGGGGTAGTCGGACTCGCCCACCGAGGGTTCCGTACAAATTTGTAGGTACACATTATAATTAATTACAAATGTATAGTTTTCAGATTTTTCCCTATACGTGTAGTATAAGACGGTATTACTCGCCAGATTTCATAGTTCTAGATCAACGGAAAACGGTTGATTTCCTTGAGAGTGTCGAAATATACGTTTTGTGCTGAATAAACGGCCGTATCCTTTTTTTACGTTAACTTTGAAGATGAAGATGGATTTTTCATAGCTTCAAGGGACCTTAGACCTGAGAAAATAGTTTTAATTTCAACTCGATACCTCCACGCGTTCCCCGAGATAAAGGATCTTGACAGACAGACGGACCGACGGACAGACGGACAACAAAGTGAACCCTAAAAATCACCAAAGTAGATAATCAAATGTGCCTACGATCGCGCACGCGTAACAAAAAAAAAACCGAAGCGAAACCTTCGGCTTCGACGAATACTTCGGCTAATTTGGCTGTTTAATTAAGTTTTAGCAGAATGTGAATTCTTTGCTCGAAGGTGGCAGAAACCGAAACCGATCTCACAATATTAATCACAGACCTCTCTAATACAACACTATGATTATAGTCCACAGCATAGAGAAATATAGAGATCAGTGATAATAATACAGACTCAACTTTTTCCAGTGCAGGTTACTTTTTTATTCAGACGTATGTCAGTTTTATAGCTATCATCACGCTATCATCGGCTAATAAATATTTTTACTACTTACCAATTAAATTTTAATGTAAACTTGTAAACAAATGGATCACAGTTTACTTTTTCATTACTCTATAAAGTTATGTGGCTGGGTGTCCAAAATATATTAAATAATTTACTATTGGAAATATTGATAAGAGTGATACTTTTAGGAGGCGTGTGTACATGTCAATTGAAGGCAACACCACACATGCGTCTAATCACCGAAGCTGAACTGCTGAATGATTACAGACATCCACGGCATGATTCTTATGTTCCAGCATGGGCCGCTGTGTTTTTAATCGTTTTCGTGCCCCTTTTTTTTATTTGCATCCCTTTTATAATAACAAGAAACTATGTGGACACCGTGCAGGCGTTGCTAGCATGGACGCTCGCGCTTACGATCAATGCAGTAATTACGGAATCTGTTAAATTGATAGTAGGTCGACCGCGGCCCGACTTTTTTTGGCGCTGTTTCCCGAACGGGAAGATGACTCCAGGGCTGCAATGTACCGGCAATGTCCGCGACGTAATAGAAGGCAGAAAGTCTTTCCCCAGTGGACACAGCAGTTTCTCGTTTTGCTCGTTGGGATTTTTGAGCTTTTGGCTTTCTGGAAAGTTAGGTATACTTTCGCGAACACGTGGACAAAGTTGGGGAATTATTGTTTCTCTCGCTCCACTCATAGTAGCAGGTGTAGTGGCCTTGAGCCGCTGTTGTGACAATCATCACCATTGGGAAGATGTACTCGTCGGATCTTTACTGGGATTCGCATCCTCATACTTCTGCTATCTTCAGTATTATCATCCTTTTACCTCAGAATGGTCCGGCGAGCCCTATGCTGTGATGATCGATCACGAATTTTTTAATAACATCTATGATGGTGATAATATATTTAAAGTGGCGACACATGAAACGGAATGTTGCACTAGAGATCTGAAAGATGTTTCTCTAATGCTTCGCTTATGTAATAAGAACACTTTAGAAGGCAATAAAAAAATCATCTAACTTACACATTGTTTCATTTATCAATTGAAATATTTATTTCTACAGGTTTCATACACCTATACTTATTTATTTATTTATCTTATTCATGCAGTTACTTCACAGCTTATAGTAGGTACCTATCTAAACAGTTTTATAAATTTAATCGATACGCGAATAATGAAGAACACAGATAGTAGATTCAGATAAATATGAAGAGAGTAGTATATACTTGTCTAAGAATCATAAAACAAACACTAACCTAACGCAAATTAACAATTAAGTAAGTAATTGTATAAACATATCTAGCAATAGGCTATTTGATTGATTATTTTTTATAGTCTTATGCAAATGTTTACCATAAATAATTAGAGAATCCATTACTGAAAACAAAATTAAAATCGACTCAAAATAAGGAAGTTACAAGCATTTTAATTTTATGCTAGACGGAGAACGCACTATACTTGTTTATGACGTAACAAACCAATAAGCCTTACAAATCCTATACTAACGTTCATTTGGGGGAAAGGGACGAAGCATCCTCTCTCAATCCCCACCAAAAAATTTAAATGCTTAGGTATATCTTTAAATTAATTATTTTTTCAGAATACGATTTATTTTCATTTTTCACTCAGCTTGGTATTTTTAATTATTCAAACATTAGTCAAATACCCTATTATGTCGATGTGTGTAGTTGTGGACAGTGGTGTTTGTGTAGGTGTTGGCAGTAATGTTGTTACCTACTTCAAAATTATTATTATTTATAACAACAATTTAGAGTTCGTGACGATGTAGGTATATATTTGAACATAATTATCATGTAACCGGGCAATAAAAAACACACAATATGAAAAACATTATAAGTTACAACCCTATGTCTTCAGTGGAGCGTAGGTAATTATTTCTTCAACTGGGCTGAGTTTCCGTACTGTTTGTAGTATATTTATACTGTGCCCCAAGTTGGCCACAGCTCATAAGTAGATGCCGAGCGCCCTCCGACGTCCGCTATGAATTCCTACTTATACCTAGGCTAGCTTAGAGCTTTATAAAATAGGTAGGTACCTAGGTACATATTTATGAATTCCGTGTAAAATACACACTTATTTTAATATAAGCTCGAGAAGATAAACTTTAATTAGGTATAATTTTTGTTACATAGGTACCTATAGAATTAACTAAAAATAAACTTTGGGTAGGTACCTCTTGAATTTTCTAAAAGGTTTTCTAAATTTAGTTAGATCTGGTGGATCACATATTCTCACATACACAAACGCCCAGACCCGGAACAACTACTAGATCGATCGTAAAAATATTTGCTCCGTGTGGGGATCGAACCCACAACACATTGGGCAGAAGCCGATCGGTGATCCGCTACACCAAACAAGTCGTCAATGTTATGGATGCGATAAAAATTTTAGTTTTCCAAAATCTATATTTCTAACCATTTGCAATCGTTGGGCATTCGGTGAGTAAAAGAGGAAGCTCCATGTTCAGCGATCATAGTATTAATCTCTCTTTTAAACATACCTACCTAATTTCATTGATTGATCTCTTTAACAACGAGACGAAGCTATCAGTCTCCTTGACAACGAGACGAAGGGTGATGTGCTGATCCGATAACAATGAGACCAAAAATGGCGTAGACAGGTTGCCAATGGCAACACAATAAAAATATATATATCTAAAATATAGTCCATGTATGTATGTAGGTATGGGCCGTCAAAGTATTGCCATTGGCCAAATCGAAAAACACATGTTTATTTACAAGTAAATGGCCCATTTCAACGATTATTTTTTTGTTTTTTTATGCCAAGTAGTGAAGAAATTAACGAACGGTAAGTATTCAACACTAAAATTATTTTATTTAAGCACAATTAAAATATTTTTAAGGGATACCCACATTTTTGGGTAAATTTTGAATCTCTGGTAACATTATTGTATTGATTTCCCGAGCCCGGCCGGCCCACCGTCGAGGCTTGGCGCGAAAGAGATGTGGATGTTGCACCGGCATCCATTGTCGCTTGTTTTCTCCTAATGATCGGTCATATATTTTCGAGTTCTGTCATATTTGGAAGTCTGTCCCTGTTCAGGAGTTCTGACAATTCAACGGTGCAATCAAGGTAAGCAATAAGTTTTGAATATTTGTTTGTAATAAACAAAAATAATATTTTGTTTGTTTCGATTAAGTAGGTACCTATAAATATTTAGATGACACTTTTATCACTTAACTCCGGTACAGTAATGGGCCTCACACCTCACGCATTTGCGAATTGTTGTGTGCGTGTTTATTTTACTCTAAAAAGCGAGCTGGTATGAAGTAATTCGTCCAATTTATATTCTTAATTAGTTTTAGTTGTAGGTAACTATTTCTAGTTACGCCGAGGAAATACCTAGTCATTATCAGATAGGCCTCTTTGATTTGCCGCATATGCGTTCACGTTGGCGCCTCTCAAGTTATTTTGCTTTTACTCCTCGGTTATTTTGACTAGTTTTCTTGAAAATAGATGTTCAGACCATTCGGAAACAAATTGTAAACCGTAGGTATATCTAAGTAAGTATGTGAGAGGCGCCATGGCGTACTCGGTTTCTGATTGAGGGCTTCTAGGGACAGGGCTGTTTCGGGAAGTATCGAATAAGTACTCTGCGCACCACCACCCAGTTACTACCATCACGAGCACTGCCTCGAGCAGGGCCTGATTTATCCACAGGCTAATAAGGCTAGAGCCTAGGGCGCAGGGACTTAGGGGGCGGCGGGCGCGGCGCTGAGCTCAGACTTACTTACAAGAACTTATACGATTATGATTATGATTACCCTGGTGTCCCACTGCTTATCAAGTACCCTTCATCCAGTCCTTCATAGACCAATAGCTTTCTTTTTTTATGTGATAAGAAGGCAAACGAGCAGACTGATCGCCTGATGGTAAGCTATTACCGCCGCCCATGGACACCCGCAATACCAGAGGAGCCACGAGCGCGTTGCCGACCTTTTAAAAGGGAATTGGGTCTCTGGTGTATTTCGCCGAGTGAGTGACGTTACCGGAGGCTCGATCTCCTTTTAAAAGGCTGGCAACGCACTCGTGACTCCTCTGGTGTTACGGGTGTCTATGGGCGGCGGTAATCGCTTACCATCAGGTGATCCGTCTGCTGGTATGCCTCGCTATCCCATAAAAAAAATCAACGTATTGCGTATCTCTTCTTATATTGCTGTGCCCTACAGGGTCCATAACAGTTCTTGTTTATATTACACCACCTCATTGTACATTATGGTATGTCGATAAAGAATATGAATAATGTATATCCTCTCCGTTAGCAGCGATTGAGCGCTTAGTTGTGTTAGACATGATTATGGTCTTGGTCATGTTCAATTGAAGTCCAATATCTGGTGTTTAGGTCTCCAAGCATGTTTTGAAGTTCTTGGGCGGAATACGCAAACAGTACAATGTCGTCGGGGAAACGAAGGTTAGATAACCTCGTTCCTACGACGTCAATGCCCTTTTCTTCCCAACTACTAAATAATATTAGTAAGGATTCTCAAAGTAATAGAGCAAATGTCGCAAGGGTTCAACATCTTTTTTATTTTTCTTCTTGTACATTTTTAGGAAAAATAAATAGATTGTAAAATTAAGTGTTGGAAATATTTGGTTCCTTTCGTTTACCGTTTACTTACTGACAATATGAATCAATGATGTTCGGTTGCGTAAGCTCTCTTCTGTACTTGTGAATGAAAAGGTAGAATAGACGACTGACAGGCTGGGGGCGCATATTAATAGTTAGCCTAGGGCGGTCAAAACTCTAAATGAGGCACTGGCCCCGAGGACACGTAGGCATCGTGGCTTATTATTATAGTTATGCTCAACTTAAGCTGGGTAGCGTCGTGATCTAGTCGCGGTAGTTAGTGGTGACCTACTCGCCTCTGGGTGCAGTTCAATATGTGGCCGGGAGCGAGAGCCTGTGGATAGCCTACTATGAACAAGTTATGCTGGCGAAGAGGTTAGCGGCGGATCGAGAGAAAAGCCATCACCTCTCTTCCGATCCATAGAAGACGTAGTGGGCGCGGGAGGGAGAGCAGATCTCCGGCCTCCCTGTCTAATCCTTTGGAGGGAATGCCATTGCGGTTTTTAGGCGGCACAGCCCCGACATACCCATCCACCTCCCCAGGTCTTAGACGAACCACGAGGAGGAAATAAAGGAGTTATATAACTTCTCAAACCGGGAAGCTAAGGCTTCATTTCGAGGTCATTTTGAGTGCAAACATGACTTTAATTGTTCTATGTTTGTGACATGATGTGAAAGAAGTCGTGAAGCAAATAATTACACGCTTGGTGATTACTCCAATGGCGATTGATGAGAGACCTATAGATGGGGCTGATCACCATTGTGGCTTGCTATAAGTAGAAAAAGGCACCTACATAATCAACCCATTATATTGTCTCGCTGTTGGGCACGGGTCTCCTCTCAAATAAGAGGGATTAGGCTATACTCGTAGTCCGCTACGCTAGCCTAGTGCGGGTTGGCAGACTTCACACGCCGTCGAGAAAATCTCTCAGGCATGCAGGTTTCCTCACGATGTTTTCCTTCACCGTTCAAGCGCGAGATAATTAACTATTAATACGCACATAACTTCGAAAAGTAAGAGGTGCGTGCCTTGGATTCGAAATCGAGACCTTTGACTTGGCAGTCCAACGGTCATACCACTAGGCTATCACTGCTCACTACACGCCTATACGGGACCTATGGTATATTAAATCCGCGGACCGCGTCTTTAAGTAATTCTAGTCAAATATAATTGAATTGTTACTTTAATGTAATATTTTTTAGATTGATCACCTAACCACAATGAAGACCGCGGTGACCGTTCTCCAGGAGTTTATGGTTAAACTTGGCGAGACACCGGAATATGAATGCACAGCTCAGGTAAAAACAAACTATGTTTATACTCAGTTTGTCTGTTTATTTGTTTGTTGTGGTGTCATGCCTAAATCGTAAAATAAAAAACAAGTCCTTTCTCTCAAAAAGCAACAGATAGCAATTAATAATTTAGACCATTTAATTTTTTTAACACCCGTTTCTTAAAATAGGATACCCGTATTTTTTATTTTATTATTCTCAACCTTACATAATTCGTTGTTGATTTACTATTATAATATTTTGCCAAAATTTCCATTTTCGCAGTTTCCATGTATCCATTCCACGAATAAGTGATGTCATTACTTTATGTGTTTTTATTTTTCTCCGAAATGAAGAAATATAAAAATTAATAAAAATCTTTTCGTACCTACTCAGGGTAGAAAAAGAAAGAAACGGAATTTTAGTTTTGGTGGCTTAATAATTTTGAAATGTTGTGAATTGTAAAATACTACTAGGTACCTGTATTCTTTACCGGTTTGGACGTGAAATCTTAATAAACAGACAGACTGAATTACTTTTGCATTTATAATATTGGTTTAGATTATATCAACCGACTACAAAAAGGAGGACGTTCTCAATTCGACTGTTTTTTTTATGTTTGTTACCTCTGGCAATCATGAGAAAACCATATTAGTCTTAAATTTGCATTAAGTGCCTACCTATGTGTGCGACAAATGGACGAATAACTCAATATCACGCCAACCGATTTTGGTGATTCTTTTTTTGATCGATAAGTGGTCCCATAAAAATTTGGTCAAAGATCAGACTTTGAGATCAGGCCAGAAAGATCTGTTCACAAAATTTAGAAAAAAATGACCATAAAACGTAATGATAAAATTTGGAGTATAACGTCGCCTAGGTATGCGTAAAATTTTACTCGCTAATAAAAATGTCGAAACAAAATAGCAAAAAGTAGTGGTTTTACTTTTTGTTAAAAAATATTTTATAGGTAGGTATATTGTTCTAAAAATTAGTAAATAAGTATAATTATTATTATAATAATTTTCTCTAATACTTTAATTACAGTATTTTCTACTCACCTGTAACGGTTTGTCTGTTACATTTTCACGCCTAGGCCGCTGAACCCATTCTGATGAATCTTAGATAATAGATAAATTGAACCTTGGAGGACGGCATAGGCTACCTGTCGTCTTAAAAAGTCCTTTGGCATGCAAGTGAAACCTCGAGCAACCGTTATAATATCGTAATGCGAAACTCTTTGTTTATTTTGTTTTCTGTTACCCTTTCATAACGAATTTCGATAAAATTAAACAAGGAGATAGATTGCATCTTGAGGATGGACATAGAACTAGACTTCTTGTCACAAAAAGTCCTTTTACGATGCGAGTGAAACCGCGGGCTCCAGCTAGTAAGTAATAAATATATGTAAGTATGCAATAATTCTTCATGTATGGTTTACAGTCGGGACCACAACACCATGCGGTGTTTGAGTATCGTTGCAAAGCGTGCGGCGTGATGGTAAGGGCGTCCGCTCGCTCCAAGAAAGAAGCAAAACAGAAGGCAGCACGCTTCATGCTCCAGCAGCTCGCCCTACACGGCTACCCGGTGCCCGGAGCCTTTGCGCCTAACGCCAAGATAAAGCACCCCATGGTACTATGCTTATGTATTATCTATATACATAGATAACTATCTAATATAATTTAACTACATCTCCCTGCTGCCCAATGCTTAAAATTTTCGATATTAAGTACATTCCGCATCGCAGAGTAGGTAACGACATTTATAGTAAATGCGCATGTCTTTCAGCATACGATATAGGTAGGTACCTATATAAAAAGGTCTTTGTGTAATCCAAAATGAATAACGTAGGTAATTTGTAACAATGTGCAGATGGTCACAGGCGCGTCGACCGAGACGCGCAGCTATGTGGCAATGCTCAAGGAACTTTGCGACCAGTACCACCTGTCGAGCGTCGAGTACCAGGTGGTGAACAGTATGGGCTCGCCGCACTTGCGGCAGTTCACCATCAAGGCTCGCATGGGCCTCGTCGAGCGCGTAGCAACCTCTACTACCAAAAAAATGGCCCGCCAGCTCGCCGCCGAGCAGCTCTACTATTACTTACGACAAAATCTATCTGGTGTTAAACCTAACATCGAGAAGGTAAGCTTTCATCGAGAGAATACTCGCACAAATCTTAATAAGATTATTATTTAATATAAAAGGGTATTCCACCCATTTTTAGAAAAGTATCTCAATTAGATTTTATAGTAAGAAGACAAAATTTTTATTCCATCAATAAGTGCTATAAAAATGCATTTAAAATTTACATTTTCAAATTTCGCGCTGAATTTGACGAAATACTGGACGCATTCGACGCCATATTGCTCTGTGATTATGACGTTAGTTGGGTGTAAACTAATTTAATCTTGGTAAATTTGTTTTGTCTCCCTTTACGAAACCGTCGTCCATTGTATTATTTCAATAAAAAAAACATTGGCTACGAAAATAATAAAAGTACAAAGCCATACGCTGATCAGTTGACACTTTTTACACGTAATAACATGGCGTACTATTTCATGGTGTTCTTTATCAGATTAAAAAAACTAAAAACTTTGAATTGAATTTTAAAATTTATTTTGTTATTTTATGAATTAAAACTAACATTTTCCGACTACTTTTAGCCTAAGATATTAGGCAAAAATGCAATTCAAAGTTTCTCAATAACTTCTTTTTAGTTTTTTTTTATCTATACTTATAATAAATCTGTAGAGAGGTCAATTCTGTACATGAAATATATTTCCAAAATAACTATCAGCGGGTGATTAGTGATCGATACTGATGCCAAAAATGCAATCAGTAAAATTTTTGTCTGTCTGTCTGTATGTTCGTTATAGAAACAAAAACCACTCGACGGATTTCAACGAAACTTGGCACAATTGTTCTTCATACTCCTGGGCAGGTTATAGTATACTTTTAATCACGCTACGATCAATAGGAGCAGAGCAGTGAAGGGAAATGTTGGGAAAACAGGAGAACTTACTCAATTTTTTAAGCTTCCGTCGCGTGTGCAGCCTTAATGGTTAAAGCTACACAGAAATCATGTATGACGGAAATGTTCTCCTTAAAATTATATAAAAAATATTCCACGACAGCAAATGTCTATCTTTTATGGTTGACTTACAATAACACGTTTAACTCCCGATAGCTTAGCAGTTCGGAGCTTTCTGATTATATTTGTCTACTCTTACGTTAGGTGACTGACTGACTGACATAGTGATCTATCAAAGCACAGCCCAAACCAAAGGTTATAGTATACTTTTCATCACGCTACGATCAATAGGAGCAGAACAGTGACAGGAAATGTTGGGAAAATGAGTGATTCATGGGAAAGGTTTCAAACTATCAATGTATATATCATCACGCTACAACCCTTAGGAACGGGGCAACGCAGGTGAAACCACGGGCGAAGAACTAGGGAACAAAGTAACTATTCCACGCGGACGAAGTCGCTGGCAAAAGCTAGTATGGAATAAAATTCTCTATTGACTTGCCTAGTCATGTAACTCTAGTGGATAAGCTGTGTATGTATATTGTAGGTAAGTATGTAAAACTAAACAAGAGCCACCGAATTATTATTTAGGATTCGTGTACCTGTATATGCATCTGCGAAATTACGACCTAAAGTAGTGTCAACTTCTTAATTTTTAAAATAAGCAAAAATTAATAATCATTAGTACACTTTAGTACTAATGAATGAATACTAATGTGTTCCCTTCTGGGACATCCAGTGACGAATGTCTTAGCATTCCTAAATACTGAGATTCATAATTTTACTCTAGGATGCTACGATGCGCAAGAATAAAAAGTCTGTGAGGCGCAAGAAGAATAAAGGCGGCGAACGCTCAACCCGCCCTGACCTCGGGATGGTAGAATCAGAGTACCATCTGGGATTGACCGCGCGTCTAGGTGAGTCTATAGCTTTCATTTCTGCTGCATAACGATGCAGTTCCAACACGAGCGCTGATAACACAGTCGATTAATAATATAGTTTACCTAATTCTGAAAGTGACAGTTCTCAGACAGGTAAGTACTAATTTCTAATTTGTCATATTTTCACAGATGCTCGTACGCGAGAGCGAACATATGCTGCATTAGAGCAGTCAAGATCTATGTCGCCGAAGCGAGGGCTAGCGACTGTAGCGGCTGCACTACGTTTAGAAGTGGTTTACAACAGATTGGTACGCAAAGACTGCTACAACCCAGTTATTTTTGTTAAATTAAGGAGCTGCTCGCCCGATATGGCTTTTGCCGGCTACGATCAAACTTCCGCCGCTAAAAATGCGCTGAACTACTTACGTCTCACGCTGTCACCTTCAGAACCAGAATCTATTGAGGATACTGAAACCACCAAAGATTCGAAACCGGAACCTGCCAGGAATGCAGAACGCTCTAAAATTCAGGAACCTTCTGAAGACCCAGAAGGCGCCGTAGCTCTAGAATTTAGTGAGGATATTGAAACCATCACAGATTCGGAACCGGAACCTGACAGGAATTCAGATCGCGCTTACTTTCAGGAACCTACTGAGGACCCAGAACGCGCCATAAATTCAGAATCTAGTGAGGATATTGAAGCCACCAAAGATTCGGAACCGGAACCTGCCAGGAATGCAGATCGCGCTAAAATTCGGGAACCTATTGAGGACCCAGAACGCGCCATAAATTCAGAATCTAGTGAGGATATTGAAACCAACACAGATTCGGAACTGGAACCCGCCGGGGATTCAGAACGCGCCCAAGTTCGGGAATCTACTGAAAATCCAGAATGCGCTAAAGGTCCAGAATCTTTTGAAACTGCCATAGATTCGAAACCGGAACCTGTTAAGGATCTGGAATGCGTCATAGATCCGGAACCCACCGCAGGCCCGGAATCTAGCCTAAATCAGGTACCCGTTTCAGACCCAGAACCGACCGCAAACCCCAAAGACGATACTAAAATGTTCTAATTAGTATTGTTATATTATACTCACTTCCTGCAACATATTTATAGTTCATAATAATCGAAGTCTAAATAGAGAAAAATAGACTTGTTTCGGGCTGTCCAGGACTGAATAGTTTAGGGGTCCAATACTTATAATGGTGATCATTGATCATGGCGGGCCGCATATATTTATGTATAATGTAATGTGATGGCGGGTACTGGTAGATTTAACTCCTTAAGACTGGCTAGCGCTTGCAAACTCATATGTAAGTACATATTTATGGTGGACAGTAGTAAGCGCAGTATAGGCAGTTAGGCTTTTGAGTTGAACAATCAACCGAGCCATTTATCCAACGAATATAATTTACTATCTAGCTTTAATTAAATATCCTACTTACTAACTCTCAATATAAAGAAAACCAAACTGATAACATTCTATAAAACCCAGATATCTAAACCACTGCAACACCTAACTGAAATTTCACACCTGTCAGACTCATATTTCAAGTTCATTCACAACATCTAGACTGTTCATGCGAATGTAAGTCGCACGGGATCCATAATTATAATACTTAGGCCTAATTATAGATAAAAACTTAGCATTTAAAGAACATAATATACAGTACTGTCTGGCCGTCTCGGAAAGCTCATCTACGTGATGAAGAAACTGTGGGACTGTACTCCATAAACATACTGTGTACTTCGCAATTTGCCAGACCATAACACAATGCGGGATCTCAATATGGGGTGGAGCGGGAGTATCAGTAATGATCGAGCTAGAGAGAGCACAAAGGATTGTCATTAATTTTAAAGAAACCATTTTTCTATCCAACAGAGGCACTGTACAAAAAATTCACAGTACTTCGTGTCCGACAACTGTTCATCCTTAACGCATACTTGCAAACTCACAAAAATACAAAACGTGTCTTCATTATCCCGACATCCCGTACCACCTCCCTCTTTGCTAGACGTAGCCCGGCCTTCCTTCATACATTTGTATACAACAAGGTCAACAAAAGTTTGACTAGTAATACAAGAGACCTTACCATATCCTCGTGTAAAAAAATTGTAAAAAAATGGATGATATGAACTTCTTACGTCGAAACAGAGAAAATACTCACACCGTAACTCAACTTGAGGCATGAGATACGCACACATAGACTAACGCGCACGCACACACATACACAAGACACAGTATCACGCATTCACACGCGCGCACAAATACCAGGCACGCACACATATACATCATTTTAGTCATAATATTTAAAATGTCTCAATAACATTTGTTGTTTTAGCTTCATTACTTAGTTTAATTAGGTATTTTTGACATCTGATTTAATTTTCTAAAATAATTGTTATCTTATTTTCGTCCACTGTAGCAGTGACTTAACTTTGTAAAACTTAAAGAGTCCGGCGGACCGAATTTCTCTTACAAACGTAATACCGAAATAAATCGTAATTCAAACAGAATTTAATAAAATACCGTTATTATTCGGATTGCGATACCGTTAATCTAGGTTCCTACGGTACCATTTTGTCTAAAATACTTCACTGGAAATAAATGTAAGAAAATGCAAGTTTTTCAGCCTTTTATTTCCAGTGAAGTAGTAGTAGACGAAATAGTATTGTAGAAACCTAGATTAACGGTATCCAATCTGAATAATAACATAATTTGATAGAATATTGTCTAGATTACGATTTATTTCGCTATTACGTTTTTTGGGCAAGATACAGGCAGGTACAGATACAGAGTTCCAAGATACAGGCTCAGCCTAGTTTGGAAAACACTATACACGGTTAAACGCCGCTGTGTTTCATTTAATACAGAATCAAAACGCAACGATAAATGGTAATATAAATAAAAAAGAAAGTGGCAGTCAATCTTCCTACTCGACGGTAGCAGTTGTATTTTCAATCGACTTTAAAAAGGAGGAGATTCTCGATTTTTTTTTTCTAAGTTTGTTACCTTAACTTTCGACTGGGTTGACTGGCTGGACTGACGAACCGATTTTGTTGATTCTTTTTTTATTTGAAAGCTCGTGCTTTCCGTGTGGTCCCATTTCAATTGCTCAAATTGGTCCAGTTCTGACAATAGCATCCATGAGAAAACCATGTCTTAAATTTGCATTATGTGTGTGACAAATGGATGAATAACTCAATATCACGCCAACCGATTTTGATGATCTTTTTTGATCGATAGCTCATACTTCAGAGGTGGTCCCATAAAAATTTGGTCAAGATCACAAAATTTAGAACAAAATGACAAAATCATAACGTCGTCTTGGTACCCGTAAAATTTTACTCGCTACTAAAAATGTTGAAATAAAATAACTTTTATCAAAAAGTAAAACCGCCTTTAAAAACATAAAATTTATGCTCAACAGTTTCGCAGGTCGGTGGCGAAAACAAAAGTTCAAACCAAATCCAAGGCAACTTTTTGTTATTACTATTGTCAGGTGTTCAACCGACCTATGTAATATGACGCGTTCTATCCTTGATTATTTTAAGACCCACTACTTGGTGAAATCAGTCTATACTTACAGACTCCGCCCCCTTCCAATGCCTTCGTTATGTAGAAGGTATTTGTTCACATTGATTTTCATGCAAGACCTGCTTGTAACATTTATGAACATGAGCTTGAAAGATTTATTTAATAATAATTATTATGTATTACTGATAATTCGAAATACAGGTACTCGGCCTTTGATTGGTATAAAAATACTTTAGCATTTCATAAATTATGTGGAATAAAGATAGGTACCTACCTACCTAAGTTTTTGTAGCATTATTTTTTTTGTATAACCGTTTGTCAATTCAATGCCATATCTTAAATGACTACCAAATTAAATTAAATAAAAATTAAAAGCTCAGTATTCCGCTAAAAAAATAGACAAAGACCTCATAAACTGTGACGGACCTATTCTTCTTCAACGGTATTTTAGTTTGCTTTTATTTAGGTATTAGTTACTACTAGCCTGGGCCGTCTATAACCTATTGGAGTCCATGGACACTTTAGGAGAATGTGCCCCATGCAATGCTATGACAGAGGACTATTATGTATATAAATAGGTACAAAAGCAAAAATAAACAAAAACCATAGGGCCCAATGGCTTTTGGGCCTGCTACTAGTGAGTAGGTACCTACTAGCGACCCGTGCAGAGCTTAGCCCAAATCCAATTTCCGACATTTCCGGTAAATTAAAAAAAACTCATAATTATGAGCCTTGTCTTGATCGCTTGAGCCGTTCTCCAATTATGATCTTTCTTATATGCTGCAATTGATTTTAATTTATAAAATGGGTCGACGGGCCACTACAATATGTGTTGGACAGCCCTACACTTAATCATAAATGTCTAAATAAGGAAATAATCATTTATATAAATAACAATAATATCAATGAGGGCTACCGTTTTAAGCTCACCTGATGGCGCCACTGGCGAAGGTCCAGAAATAGGTATACGAGTATAGCTTTCAATGTTTGTTATTACACACGTGAAAACAAAGTACCTAATGTATTTAAATCATATTGAATGCCCGTAAAAATATGGAGCGTGCTGCAGAGATCGTAGTTCGTTTGTTCCCGTTTTATTCGAAAAAAGAGGACATCCGAAAGATAAAACTGTCACAAAACACCGACATTCATTGAGCCGTAACCGTCTTTCCTCTGAGGCCTTATCTCTTAATTTGCCAATTTCGGAGACTTCACGCTACACTAGCAGCGCCTCTAGTGGCGAGTGCACACGCGATTAGCCTTCATTGCGATGCATATTCCATTTTTTAAACTTTTTAATAATCTTAAAAACTTGATATCTAATACTATGTAACATAGAAGATAAGTATACCTACCTGTCCGTCTAATTTATTATGTCAATGTAGAGGACAATCTTAGATTTATGAACCACTTTTGGGTATTAAATGCGTTTATGAAACGTTTATAAATGTATAATGGATCAATGTGTAAACCTTTAATGCAAATAAAGATTTTTCAAAGTCACGTGTCGACAATTATTTCTTTAACATTTACGAACATGGGAGTAGGTACGTACCTATTATCTACAAGTCGGTAAGTATGTAGGTATATTCAAAGTAAATATTCAAAAAATAATATTTACAATGATACCCTGCCGCTTCTCCAGGTGGCAGACGATCCATAAGTATTTTCTGTACTATAACAATAATCGGACAAATGTGAGTCGGACTCGCCCACCGAAGGTTCCGTACAAATTTGATTACGTACTTTAAATAAAGACTACTATATTTTTTACTAGCTTTTGCCAGCGACTTCGTCCGCGTGGAATAGTTACTTTGTTCCCTAGTTCTTCGCCCGCGGTTTCACCTGCGTTGCCCCGTTCCTAAGGGTTGTAGCGTGATGTTTTATAGCTTGAAACCTTTCTCATGAATCACTCATTTTCCCAACATTTCCCTTCACTGCTCTGCTCCTATTGATCGTAGCGTGATGAAAAGTATACTATAACCTGTGGTTTGGGTTGTGCGTTGATAGATCACTATGTCAGTCAGTCAGTCACCTAACGTAAGAGTAAACAAATATAATCAGAAAGCTCCGAACTGCTAAGCTATCGGGAGTTACACGTGTTATTGTGAGTCAACCATAAAAGATAGACATTTGCTGTCGTGGAATATTTTTTATATAATTTTAAGGAGAACATTTCCGTCATACATGATTTCTGTGTAGCTTTAACCATTAAGGCTGCACACGCGACGGAAGCTTAAAAAATGGAGTAAGTTCTCCTGTTTTCACCACATTTCCCTTCACTGCTCTGCTCCTATTGATCGTAGCGTGATTAAAAGTATACTATAACCTGCCCAGGAGTATGAAGAACAATTGTACCAAGTTTCGTTGAAATCCGTCAAGTGGTTTTTGTTTCTATAACGAACATACAGACAGACAGACAAAAATTTTACTGATTGCATTTTTGGCGTCAGTATCGATCACTAATCACCCGCTGATAGTTATTTTGGAAATATATTTCATGTACAGAATTGACCTCTCTACAGATTTATTATAATTTTTTATGATTTAATTACAAATGTCAAAATTTTTCATATTTTTCTCTAAACTTGTAGTATAAGACGGTATTACTTACCAAATTTCATAGTTCTAGGTCAACAGAAAATACCCTATAAATTTTGATTCCTTTGAGTGTCGAAATATACGTTTTTTTTTAATAAAGTTTACTAGTAATGTGGGTCGCACATTACTAGTATTCTCGTTAACCCTTCGTGCTAAGCTAAATGCTTGTGTTACGAGTGGGCTCACGTCAGTAGTGCAATGGGTGGGTTTCGAACCGGCAACCACATGATCGCAAGTCCGACGCCCTAGCCATTAGGCTACCGCCGCTTCAAGATTTTTTTCACAGCTTCAAAGGACTGTAGACCTGACTATATGATTTTAATTTCAACTCGATATCTCCAAGCGTTCGAGATAATGGGTCTTTTAACCGGCAATTATCGCTGGTAAGCCGCTTAGGTATCCTGAAAGTATTTTAATAAAAGTCTACATCTCTGAATTGACAATTCCTACTACCTAGGTAGTTTTTCAAAATAACTTAGTGGATCCAAGTCACTTGGATACAAAATAAAACAAAGACTATAAATCATTACATTTATTTAGTAGGTATAGAATTCTATAGCGTAAACTAAACTCGTTACGCAACACATGGTACCTACTGATAATAATTAAATTTATTAGTATTTCCTTTTAAGCTCATTTTATCAATATAATTATACCCACCATAAACTAAAGTTTCATTTATAAAAATCACTGTTACATTCAATAAGTATAAAAATGCAGTGTTCTCTTCTCGAGGCATCAAACATTTTCAATCTTGTTACTATCGCTAGAATGTCATTATGTCTGTAAATTGACAAATAATTGGATTTGAATATAATATAGTGTATTCAACGCATGTAATTATACATTTCTACTATACTAATAAATTAATAATAACACATTGCTGGAATTACTGGCAACCCATACCTACTATTAAAATACAACTTTTAGGAGATGCTGGTATAATGAAGCTCGTTTTTATGTTACACTGCACTACTTTCGAATGGACAGGGTGCGGAAGAATAGTAAGGCTCACGACCAAAGCACAAGTTAAATTGGGTGATTGCCCTGTCAATCTCATTAAAGTAAAGCAATTTGTTACAAAAATTGAGAGCACCTTTACTACTAGTCGATACAAGATAACAATGATGATTAACAAGTTTCTTTCTCCGGACCTATAACCGTCGACAGCTTACCTAATGCTAGTATGGTTAGGTTGTAATATTTTTTATATTTTTAAATGCTTTTCTTTTTTGTATGAAAATACTGAAAAATAGTATATTATTGAAATAAAACCAGTTTACGGATTTTATCGTATTCTATTTACTTTAACAAAACCCCAATGTTTCAGAACCTTTACAGCGTCCGTGGTTAAGGGCAGACTTTGTTTTTGACGACGGGATTTTGTTAATATAAATATTACGCGATAAAATCCGTAAACTGGTTTTATTTCAATATGTCCAATATTCGCGTAGATCTCAGTAATCAGTATAATATGATAATTATTTTAAAGGAAATAATAATAACTCGTAGGTATTGAAAACTACTTATTCAGAATGTATGTAACTGACCAAACAGTTCATACATAAACATCTGAAGTTGACATTATTCAAAATGTTATCTTATTTCTGTAAAATTAAATAAAATATATGTAAGTACAAGGAATGTTAAAGGCACCGCACTAAATATTTTATAATAATAACCATAATAAATCAACATTCAAAACATTTTAGATCAATAACACAAATCATATTAGTGTCATTAAATTTTAAATTAACTTTATTATCAATAGTAAAAGACTCTGGATTATCAATGAAATTATTTTCTGTACAACTGTTGACCTTTGGTCAAAAGTCAAAATTAAGGTCGTATATAATTTCACGCTGTAGTAATTTAATAATATAACTAAGATTACCAAAACTTACCTTGATTCAACTTCTCAGAAAATCTAAGCAAAGATTTCAGCCGGAGAAAAGGTTTACTAAAATCTTAAGTAAATTCATGAACTTTATAACTATCACGATGAGTTCAAATCTAATATACATCATACTCTTAATACAATTTCAAACAATGATACTATACATTGCTACGTATTTCAACATCATATAAATCACTTACTGAGTATTTGTAACATTGTGATGGCTATAATATAATAATTATAATATGGATATTATATTTTTGTGATATTCACTGAGATTATTATGCGCAATACCTTTATCTATGTATATATCATCATCTACATATAAATAAATGTTGACTAAAAAGTCACCTAAGTATGTCTTATGTGTAGAAAAATAACTCATACTTGTACAATATAATATTAACAATAATTCAATATTTATTTTTGACTACGTTTTAATATTTATTAGAATATGTTTGCATTAGTCTTTTAAGTAATTCATCTATGTAACATTAGCAACTAATTCAATTTGAGCACGCAGAGTTGCTTCAAATTACATCGCAAAAATATTTTTTTTAATAAATCTTACAGAATAAAATTAAACAGCTAAATTTATGTATTGTCAATATTATCAAAGTCTTATAGTTGAAGTTATTTTATTACCAGTTTACCAAAATTTCATATACGCCTTCTACAGTAACTATCTAAATATTAAAACGGATGCGATAACATAATTAATATATGAGAGTTGTTTCCATAAATCTACGACTGATAAAACTGTTACTTATTTCAAATACGGTATATTAAAATAATAAATTATGATACGTAAATGCACGGATGCAACAAACATTAAATAATTTAACATGATGATAAATTATAGGATGAAATATTTACTAGGATCACAACTCATCTTTCACCTTAATGTAGTTGCTGCAAAATTCGAACATATCGTCTAGCGACCGGTCACCAGTGTAGTCAGCTACATGTTTTCCGCTGACAAAAATCTTGAATGTGGGCAATGACTGTATGCCGGCGAGGTCAGCGACCTTTGGATTTATAGACGCGTCCACAGCAAGCACTATCATGCTGACATTTTCTTGTTTCAGCTTTGTAGCTAGACGACTGAATGCTGGCTTAGCTTCCATACAGTGATTACACCCTGTTAATTAATCAAAGAAATTAACATGTAACAGGGTACCTAGGTCCAATTTTGGAGAAATTATAAACACTTTTTATGTGTCATGTAGCAATTGATTTTTACTTAGGTTAAATTATAGATTAACTAGCTGCAAACCGCGGCTTCACCTGCTGTACCCCGTTCCTAAAGGTTTGTAGCCTGGGGCGGGGGGACTTTGTTTTATATAGTGATAATAATAAATTGATAATGACGTTAACTTGTAAAACATCTGCACCTGAACGGAGGCCATATAAAACACACTTCAATACACGATAACACAAGAAAAATATTTTAAAAAACATGTACCTAACCATATAATGTGGCACAACCGTCAGGTTCTCACAAAACTAAAGTTTTAATATAACCTTGGACATACCATCGTTGAGAAAATCACACGTTTCTACACAATATTATTATGTTTTATTGCTTGTCTGTTGCTATTTTTTACCTTGCAGTTGGAACTCTTTATATAATCATAACTTTTGAACTTGATTTCTACAACAGGCAGTTTTCTCTATTGGGGATATCAAATACTTAAATACACCGTATTCACAATAGAGTTCCTACAAATGATATCAGGATGGTACATTTATAGGTACATTAAATAAAACATACAATATTAAATAATAATATTATAAAGAGGAAAGATTTGATATTAAATATTCATGGCAGTAAACACATTAATGAATTTTTAAATTCACGATTGCTGTAACGTGCCCAAATTGCCGCAATTACCCCAAAATCTGGCAATTTTGTTTTAATGTGTTTCCTTGTTCCTTATTATGTTTTTGCAGCCAGGGACGGTGTCGCTGCCACTGTATTGCCATTTCAATTTCCTCGTTTTATCATAACTTTTCGTGTATATTTTTTTCTTAAGACATCATATAAAGTTTTCTTAACACATTGTATAAAGAAAATAAAATATGAAGCGATTAAACTCCTATCTGCTATTGAGAATTCCATAGAAAACCAAATAAAACTGCTCGACCTGAGAATCAAACCCAGGACCACTAACATAATAGCCGGAATTGGGACCACTAGACTAATGAAGCTATCACAAATAAAGATTTATAGAACTTACAGGAGGCAAAGAACATGATGAAGGAAGGGGTGGAAGAACTTATCAGCTTTTCGAAGTCGTTATCACTGGTCATCACCACATTCATCCCAAACCCTGCCTCTTGAGCCGTTTGCGCTTGTTGAGAGGTCTGGTGGCCAATGTAGCTGTGTATGTATGACACGAAGTCGTTTTCCTGTGATGTTACAAACATTTGAAAAATGGTAATTAGAGTGTTGGGAATAATAAGGCTGACTCGTAATTAACATTTTATCTTTATGTTTTACAAGATTAGGGGATCTTGTAAAACATAAAAACAAATTGGCAGACTTCACACGCCGCACAGGCCATCTCTCACGCATACGAGATGTTTTCATTCACTGGTGTATATTATATGCACAAAATGTATCTACCTTTCTACCACTTGTGTAGTCCTTCACTGCTTTATCGAAGTAACTAAAGTATTTAATGGTGGGGTATCCTCTGACGTCATAATTAGCACATAGCTGCTGTTCGGCAGTGCAATCCACGGCTCCAAATACCACCATCAATTCATCAGCGAATTTCTCTGCAGCCTTTACAAACTCAGGCTTAGTGCTTTTGCAGTGACCACACCCTGAAAATAAAGGATATCAACATACCGCGAACAGACTTGATATATTATCATAAAATATAATATAAGAGGCCTTTGTAGAGCAATAGAAGACAAAACAATTATCTTTAGAAAATTTGTTTGTTTGTCTGTCTGTATATTTGTACTCGCATCGCTCAAAAACTTCTGCACGAATTTGGATGCGGCTTTCACAGTCGATTCGCCTCGAAGCCGCACCCGCGCTTTTATTGACTAGATCATTGATATTTTCCCACCAAGCAATTATATCTAAGGTATCAAGGAATCCCCAGTAATTAGTTGGTAAGAGTAAGACATACAAGAAAGATTTTCCGTACCTACTATCAAAAAGGCTCTTAAAAAGGCCTCTTATAAGTTATAACTTACATGGCGCATAGAACATAACGATGGCGTGTTTGATCTTGCGCAATGTGTTTCTGAATGACGAGGAGTCGAGGTGGCGCACGGGCGACTCTTCTTCCGACCATGGCTTCTCCGGTGGTGGTGGCGGCGGTGGTTCCTTTGGGTCCTGGAACAGAACAATGGAAATGATTCATTATGTTGAAAATACAATAATATAGAAAAAAATATAAGTTACGGATTACCGAGACATAGAATATCAATTAATACAGCGCAGAATTATTCTAACTCGCTAGCAAATAGCCCTGAATTGCGTTAATGCTTAATTTGACTAGTGTAATCATTTAACCAATGATGGTATAATTAAGAATACCAACTCACAGAAGATATTCGTTTAACCTGAGTATTGTTTATAGTCTTCGGTTTAGATGTAAGAAATTATAATTGAACTACCATCATGCCTGTATTCCCCGAAGGGTTAGGCAGAGGTGTACTAATGTACACCGCAGTTCACCGGTATGTTTCTGTCCCATGTAAAACGGGAGCGAATCTAACAGACATGCTAAAGGGGGCGAGCTCACATCGGGCACTAATCCAATCTCCGAGCTGTTATTGAGAATAGCATTCATAGATAAACCCAATACATAAATAACTATCTTTTTGTGATTTTTTTGCATTTTCCATGCTAAGATTATTAAGTTATTTTTTAGTAAAGGAAAAAATTCAATCGCGGGCAGGATTCGAACCTGCGTCTTATAGTATAGTCTGGTATATCAAACCAGAAGACGCAGGTTCGAATCCTGCCCGCGATTGAATTTTTTCCTTTACTAAAAAATAACATAAATAACTATTTCTACATAATTCCATGCTTTCGAAAAGAAACTGGTACCTTAATAAAACTAATAATTTGCTCTTCTTGCCTGGCATGGCCAGCGTCGAAACGGTATTCGCCCTTGCTGAAGTACTTTAGTGTAGGGTAGCCCTTAACACCAAAACGTGAAGCTAGATCAGGTTGCTTCGTTGCATCCACAGCCGCCAATAGTCCGTCGATCTAAAATTTTAAAACATTTTTATAGGTATTGCTGAAACGATTTATAAGATTTTGTTAAGAGTCTTATATGTACTATGACCACGTAGATGATTTTTTTAAATAAAATTATATCAAAGACCCACTTTTTATACTCTTTGACAAGCAATAACAAAACTTAACAGCTGATACTTTCATTTTAAATTTACCCTACATTGTAGCTTACTTCTTCTACCGTATTGGCCTCGGCAAGACCTAAACTCATGCTTATGCGACGGCTCTAGTGATAGTGAGGTAACTTTACCTCGGACAGTAGACTAGAGTGGGTGAAACAATCATTTGTATATCATGGAGGTCTTGCACTTCAAGGTAGTTTGCAGGTTGCGCATTACAAAATACGTATAATAACCAATATAATTTTATTTTATTCGTGATAGGCTTACGCTTGACCGCCAGTTCGCCTGATGTCAAGCGATACTGCGATCTACGATGGAGCGCGCTTGCTTGCTAGCTTAATTTAAAGTTAAACTACCTTTTCCGCCTTTATCTTCTTTGCCGCTTGCTCAAACTCCGGTTTAATCCGCTTGCAGTGTCCGCACCACGGCGCATAAAACACTACGAGTGCGTGATTTACATTCGCTAAAGTATCATCAAAATTGTTTACTGAAAATAAAAAAATATTATAAGATTACAAAATAAACCAAACAATTTATTAAGAAAAAGGTTAAATTCCTGGAATAATAAAAATATATGTAGTGAGCTCTTGCGATAAACAATTTTGAAATTCGTACCGTCAAGGTTCTTCTGGGTAGGATAGCTATAAATGGAAATACTAGCTCAGGTAATGGTTTTTTAGTGATCCAGGATATAGCATTCAATTATTAAGAATACATAGGTAACATAATATTACCTTTGAACAATTTCTTTACCAAATACTTAGGTAACATAATGTGTGATGTGTCGTAAGACGAAAGGTTTTTGAGGTATTTACGATATTTTTACGAAAAAAATGAATAAAAGAACATTTTTGTTAAAAATCGATACAATTATTATCTCAAATATACCTGAAACTGACAATGGAGGAAATTACAAAATATATGACAGTTTTATGCCAGTATTGAAATAATCACTATGAATACTCTTTTCATACTTTGTAGCAACAAGTTTACTACACTACTGTTTACTGGTGCTTAGGCGCAGTATGGTTTATGTGATCTAGTATTGATGAAACAAATAAGAGCTATGTGCAGTCGACAACACTGTTACAAGGATCTGTGTTTTGACAAGGATTGATTAATTTGTTAGCTGCCTACATGCCAAACTCTGGTGGATATTACGAACCAGATCTTCTACTTTAGATCCAACGCGATGTTCGAGTCTGATTAATACTATTATAAGAATAGTTGAATAATTAAAAACCCCCGTGTGGGGAAGGGTTAGAATACTATTCCTCACAGACCTCTTGGGATCTTTGTCGCGTAAGAGCCAGATCCCCTCGGTTGCGGCTCTGGCAGTTTGCAGTTCTTAAGGGTCGGCAACGACAACTCCCCTCGTCTTGCAGGTATTCATTGGCGAGGATAACTACTTATCATCAGGTGACTCGTCAGCTCGTTTGCCGACTTAATCTATAAAAAAACCGAACTCACTAGTCAAATGCACAACATCAGAATCTTCTGACCAGCTCTCATCAACTACTTCTTTCTTTTTTTGTTGCATTGCAGCTGTAGGGTCCCTCATGAAGTCTACTATAGCTTGCCTTTTGTTCTCACCATTGTATGGCAGTTTGTACTGACCTTTTCTAAAATAGAAATGGTTAAAGTTCAATTATAAATTAAGAAATATCAATAATATTTTTAACTATCTAATTTAAATTTATATCACCTTCGAAAAATAAAATTAATAATGGCGGAATTAGTAAAACCATTTCAAGTTCTCATAAATGTAGCTACAAGCTCAGTTGCGTTGGTAATTTAAATGCTGGTTTGTTATAAAGTTGTGCATTGACATTGCAGATACAGTGGTAATCGTATAAATTCATACTTACTCATAATACAATAATGTGGGAAATCCAGTTATATTATACAATTGTCTGATTTTAGAGTTACCAGGTTTTGAGACATCAATCGCAGCAAGTAAAGATTCACCCTAAAATTGTAAGTAATTTTTGTAAATGAATTGCATATGATTAATATGACGCTGTGTGCGCTTAGTTCGAATAATCGGGGATTTTTTTTTAATGAAATAAAAACTTTTTTTTTCTTAAAAAGCTCACTATTAATGTGGGTCACACATTACTAGTATTCTTGTTAACCCCTCGTGCTAAGATAAATGCTTGTGTTACGAGTGGGTTCTCGTCGCTAGTGATCGCAAGTCCGAAGCCCTAGCTATAAGGCTACCGCCGCTTCAAAAAATAAAAACTTTTTAATAAATATAAATGTATTAGCACCTAGATGGCAAGTTACATACATACATACACTCACCCCTTTCTCCCATAGGGGTAGGCAGACAGACAACTACTACTACTACTATAGACTGCCACTTACTACGATTCTTGCATACTTACATGGCAAGTCACCATGCAAAAATGAAAAGATCTACAACCTTCGTAGGTGAGCAATAAGATGGGATTTTAGGAAATTTCTAATTAATTAGAAATACGAGATCATCGCTAATAACACCACGGATACATAGCGGTTAACATTTAGTTCGTGTTGCGTTATAGGATGTTTTTACCTTTAAATCAGCAGCAGCTTTTACATATTCCGGCTTTAAAGTCTTGCAATATCCACACCATGGTGCATAAAACATTATTATAGATTTCTTATAAGCACCAGCTCCTTTCTTCAAGAATTTGTTAAGGGCCTAAAAAAATATCTGTATTTTAATCATGTATCTTTATCATATGTATGTACCTATAACGGACAAAAGTTGTAATTAAACACAGATGAAATAAAAGCTATACTTATCATAATAAATAACATAATTAGTCGGAATTTCTTTCCCAATGTAACCAAGTGATTTAAAGGTTTTTGTTAAAAGGTTATTCACTGTGGCTGTTGTATCATCATTAGGTGCATAAATATGTATGTAACATGGCTATAAAATGGACAATTAAAATAGAAATTATATTTATTTATGTAAATTGAACAAATTTTTAGTGATGTCTTTTATAGTAATAGTGTTCTCAGAGATCATTGGTCTCTGAGAACACTAAACCAAACTCAGAAAACTATAGACTCTTAAAAGTCCATATATATATACCTTATTATGATCAGATATATCAAATATCTGACTATTCAATATCTGAATATAATGCCCTTTTTAGGGGTACAGAATTTGAGTAGGCCATAGTCCCAAACCAGCCCTTATGTAACTTGATCATAATTATTTATGGATCTCAGTTTTAAGGAATGTTGCAGTTACATAAGAATATTTCTGTAATAAGTAAAATACAATTTATGAACACTAAGTAACAGTGAACAGTTGTGATATCATACTGAGAGGATACCATTCATTTCAGTAGTCTTATGTAACATCCATGGGTTGGAAAAGTTATCTTCAAAATAGAAGACCATTAAGAAAAAAAAACTGGTCTATCATACACTAAAGTGGAGTAAATTTAATAACAATTTACAAGAGACAAAAATTTAATCATTACATGCACTCAACTGTCAAATAAAACTTTTAGATGGTTATGAATTAAAAATTTTTTATAGATATACATAGAACTCTACTTTCGCAAAGCAAATAGAAATTATACAAATATGAAACCTGTTTTTAATTTGTCATACCAACTAGGTCTTGTGAAATACACTAGACATTACAAAACACATTCAGCCCAACAATTGTAGTTGGAAAACAATTAAGCTTATTTATATACACTAAAGAATGTAAACAGTAATTTGTTTCATATTTTGCTATGATAACAGTCAATGATAATATAACATCGCATGTTTATTTTAAAATTGACCCACCAGCCTGAATAAAATAATTTGACAATACACATTCGCTTTGAGAGTTTCATGAGATAATGAACTAATCAACTTTTGTGAAACATATATAACATTATTATAGGCAATTACTCCATGTCAAGTAATAATTGCGTGAACGCAATAAATATGCATATAGTAGGCACAATATCTACATCTTAATTAGTATAAACATTTAATTTCATACACCCTTTTAACATTTCAAACAATATTCGCCATGCTCATTTTTATCAATGTGGTCATGCACATTATGTGCAATGTACAACTGATTGAGTATAATTATGTATTGTTGTGGCTATTCCATAGATTATTGAAATTGTAATTACAATATTGTCGTTGAACATTCAATAACGCATAACTAACAGTTTGCTATATGGCCTAATTTATTATCTATACTATATGTATATGTACTGTAAGTATGTTTGTAATGAATTGGCTCAAAAAGTACTGGACCGATTTCAAAAATTCTTTTGCCGTTAGAAAGCTACATTATCACTGAGTAACATAGGCTATATAACATTACGCTACGCCTCTTAGGAACTGAGCAGCGCGGGTGAAACCGCGAGCGGGTCGCTAGTTAATAAATAAATACTTAATGTTATTGATACAAAGTTAGGTCTTATAGCACAGTGTTAGTTAGGCGCTATTGGACTACCACTGATGATATGTAATCATTATATTTATAGACGGAAAAATTACTAATGCCTACACGAAACTCCATGGTCTGTAGGTTCAGTTTCAGGCTACAAAATTAGTCTAGTTAATCAACTGTATAATCAACTATACTCTTGTGATAAGGAATTAGTAAGAACTTCATTCATTATTTTGCTAAAAAATGCATGAAGCAGATGATCATATTAATTATTGGCTTTTATGTACAATCAGGTGCCATCATACTGTAAGGATTATGCAAGATTTATTCAGGAATAAGTATAAAATACCTCGCCATCTTGAAGATGAAATATATCAGTGGCAGTTGGATCTTCATCCCACGGAAGATCCCCAGTTGGGTCTCTCAGGAAGTTTGACAGTGAATTGAGTGTCTCACTTCTGTCATAGTCTTTGTGATATTCACCATCTTTATAATGCTTCAGGTAGAAAGGCTTATCTGAGAGTATCTTCAGTTTCTTACACAGTTTCTTGCCTTCACTGAAAATAATATCAATAAAAGTAAGGAATTGTAAAAACAATTTTTTTTGGAAAATATTGTTAGCACAAATTTATTTACAATTTGAATAAAGTTGGAAAATAAAGTCTAAATTAAAAAAAAACGACGTGTGGCACTCGGGGACTGCCGCGGTAAAGCTATTGCATAGCGTTTTTTATCAACTTATGTAATACAACCAATGCCACCTAAAGGCGGGTTGCTGAACTAAAGAGACAAGCGTGTTAGGTTTTTTTCGTTATGGAATTTCTGGATTCAGTCCCCACGCTCAAGGCCCACGATAGAAGCTATGCAATCGCTTAAAAATTAAGAGCTATTTATATTCTATTTATAATCCAATTGGAATAGGATGCAAATTGTTCACCATGCTTCGTACAGTTGGATATCAATCAAATGTTAAAATTAATTATTATCAGAAAAAGTACTTATATATCGAAAATAACTTACTTGTTTGTGCAGTCTATTATGGCAAGGGTCGCTTGCCCTTTCATAGCATCAGCAGTGTCTTTAAACACATCTGTGATTGACTGAGAACTCTTTGGATCATTTACAAATAAAATCATAACATTAGTCTTAGTTCGTAACAACTTCTTAAATTCTTTTATATCACTTATGTCTGTTATTACTGCAGTTTTTTGTTTCTTTACTTGCACTGACTCATGTATAAATATAATACACAACAGCAAAAATATCTGAAAGTTAGAATTGATTCTTATAAATAACAGATATAGTTCTAGATAACTTCTTTGTCAAATTACTATTAGAATTACAACATCTGCAACAAACTTTGCAACTATGTAAATATGAACAAAATTTATGTATGCTGCCACTTCTAGCGTAATATTATCAATAAAGTAATGTTTCTTTCAAGAAAAAGTAATTGTAGGTTGTGCAGTTAGGCCTTTGTTCTATTTTTATAGGATGTCTGGGTAAATCAACATTGGGTTAATATTATCATGCAGTTCATATTTGCAATTATTCGTTGTATGTGCAGTTACACATGTTAACACATGTAACCTACAGTTATTTTTTCGAAAACAACATTACTTTATTGATAATATTATGCTAGAAGTGGCAGCATAGATTTATTTCATTGTACAGTTTTACTTGTGCAGTTAACATTGTAAATGTGCAACTGTACATTTGTCATTGTTCGCCGCATGGCTAGACCCACGAACTCGCCGACTGACTTTCATAACGCCTCTGCTTTTTAAATACATAAGTACCTACGCAAATAACCTGTTTTTACTACAGGATTTAAGAAACTATTATACTTTGAACTATATATATTGTATTGTAATGTATCGCGTGAAAATAAAGCTGAAAAATATTTATCATGAAATAAAAAAATTGTCAGGTACCGGTAGGTACCAACTTTAATCATAAAATATTGCAAATGGAAACGGTATGAAAAATTCTTACCCTCCAAAACATTATTTGATCCATGCCTGCTGATGACAGCTTCTAACAACAGTACAACACTGTATTATTTTATTTACGTATTTATATATTTCTCCACTTTGCTCAACCGCTAGCCGTAGCCATAAGCCAGCGTCACCACTGTCTTACAGCAATAAGTAAACTCTTTGGCTTTTGGTTTTGCCACTGTCACAGTGTCACTGGATGACTGATGAGTAGTCTTGACGTCTTGTGTAGGTCCAGAACGATCGACGTAAAAGACACGGATCTGAACTAGACGACACCTTTCCTAACCAAGAACCCTAATCGGTCCTTCGGTTCTAATAGTTCTTCGTACTATTCATATGTTACTGTACCACACTTTTAATATTTCTGAACGACCGCGATGTCGGTATCCTAATAGTACAGTACCGAGTAAATTTAAAAATGTTAGAGATTAATTTTACGCATAAATTTTTTATTTAATATTTATCAAATATTTTGTTTTATCATCAAGCTCAACGAATCAGTTGACATTCATTTCTATTATAAATTGATTGATTGAGTAATGGGACTGAATGACGAACTAGTAAGCAATTCGGCCAGATGTCCGATGACTGAGGCATGCGTGCCGTCAGCTGGGACTGGTCTACTCAAAGCTGTTATGGTTCCTTCCTCAAAAGACCATTTCAGACATTACCCTACATCGTGCCACTCACATTTCGTCAGTTTGGAAATGCCGAAGCCATCTAGCTATAAAAAAAAACAAACCATTGACATGTAAAAGTACAGTACGCGCGACATAAGTTGGCCGGACTGAAGTTAGCTGTTTGGTTGCGCAGTACACAATTTTTAATGTAAACAATCCACTGCGCATTAAAACGGCGAATTTCACTCCGGCCAACTTATGCCGCGCGTACTGTATCTTTACAGATCTACTTGCAGAAAAAAAAGAACTAATAAGGTGAACTAGTTCACTGATCGGATTGTACTTGTTCGGAGCGATCTCTTTACTGAACGAAGAGGCACAGGAGTACAGTACACGCGGTATAAGTTGGCCGGAGTGAAGTTCGCCGTTTTAATGCGCAGTGGATTGTTTACGTTAAAAATTGTGTACTGCGCAATCAAAAACTGACAAACAGCTAACTTCAGTCCGGCCAATTTATATCGCGCGTACTGTAGTGATGGCTGAGTCTATCCGTGTCCTATCAGAATCAGATTTTAGCACAGACTACTTATACTAATAACGTACCAATCGTCACGAAACCCACGAATTTCACGATCTATGTTGCCGTTGATTGAAATTTATAATTTATTTTATATTCATTAATATAAAAAAATGCTTACTAGCCCAATTATTTTCGTCTCGTGTTATTCGTTTATTTGGTTGAAAAATTAAACTATATAAAATTACTAATTGAAAATTCCACTAACAAAGAATCAAGAAAATAAAAAAAATGCATCTTGTTCTGCTAATTTATTTACATAAAGTGGTATCATTTCAAATAATGACGTCACCGCGTTCCATCCACGTGACCTAGCTGTCACCGGAATGCGATAGGAAGGGTTTACTTTTATTTAGTGTGAAGTGTTTCGCTCGTTTTTGTGTTATTATTTAATATTTTTCGAATTAATCATGCCAAAGCTATTTAAAAACAGTGCATGAGAGATTGTGTTGAAGGTGCGTGCCTTTACAAATTGACAACCAATAGTACCAACATCACGGCAGGAGACATCTTACGGTGAACGGTCTATAGGATGCTTATCTAGAATGGTCATTAATGTCTCAGGTGGTCTCCACAGACTATTTAGAATTACTAGTATACGGTCTCTCTCTTAGCTGGTCTCAAAAGAATGTTTGCGAAATTTAGATCATGAGCGCGACTCAAAGGTCCTCGCGAGCGATGCGAGTGTAGTATTTACATTCGTCCTCTCACTTAGTTCGTTTACTAGCGCTTTTTTTAAATATAGGTACCCGAATGAATGTCGAAACCTTCGATTATACCTATTCTTGTGAATATGAATGAATGTGCCCAGTACTTTTCATACATTTGTTTTAGTCGCAAGACTCTCCGCCGTTTGCACTGCGCGAATTTTCGCCGCAGCGAATGTCCCGTGGCCAATCCGTTAGTTTACTAACCCATTGAGCTATGTCGGTAACTTTAGTTTCGGATTTTATCCCACAGAGAAACTCCGAGCATAGCTCTCTCCATAGCTTTAAACTTGTGGACCAGTCTCACCGTAAGTGTCCACGTTTCGGTTCCAAAGGTCATGACTGGTAGGACGCACGCATTGAAGACTTTCGTCTTGAGGCACTGTGGTATGGGTGACGAGAAGACTCGACGAAGTTTCTCGAATGCTGCCCACCCCAACTGAATCCTACTTTCGGCTTCACTCTCGAAGTTTTTTTTATCTAATTGCATAATTTGCCCAAGGTAGACGTATTTCTGAACAACTTCGAGAGATAACTCATTTTAAACGTTAACCGACTTCGAGATAATAAGATTGTTATAGGTACATAACATTAGTTTTATCTATGTTATTCCCGAGACAGAAGCGTCGAGAGGCCTCAGCTAGGTCGGTCAGCATCCGTTCAAGATCCTGCCGCGACTCTGCCATAAGGACTATATCATCGGCAAATCGCAGGTGTGTGAGATGTACTCGGCAAACATTTACTGGAGTTGCTAAATCAGTTTTGTAAAATGGTTCTCCACGGATAAGGACATTATTAAGTTTCTTAGACCATTGCAACCCAAATCGTTTGTGCTCTTTAAATACCATTGGCCAAGTTGTTGTCGGTATAAAAATATCCACAGCTTGTGTCCAGTCACTGACTAGCTAAACAGTCTACCCCTACGTTTAATAATGTAGAAGTTACACCTCTATTATTTCTTATTTCATAGGGCCGCAGGAATACTTCGTGGCACGAAGTGAAAGGCGAAGAAGTCAATTTCTTTTCGATTATACCGAACTGTCTAGGTATCTACCGGCAAAAATGAATGCCCGGTGACGGGAAGTATTAATTCAATACTTTCGATGTTCTTGTTGTTCTTTACTCTGAGACTTGACTGACATAGAGATACTAGTATCAGTCAAATACGCGCCTGTGATTGGCCGAGATATTAACAGTTTAGTTAGTTTTTATTCTGAGTCTATTTCTATTAGAAGAAAATAAAAAAGGAAATTACTTTTATTAATAATTATTCATATGTTCCGCATCTTATATACGATTTTTTAAAGTTTTTTTCATTTTAAAACATTTTTATCATTCGTTCGCAAAATCGTTCACTACCCCAACACTATTAATCGCAGTATGGTATCTTTTTAATTATTTTTCTTTGAACTGTCAAGTTACTGAATAGAATTAAAAGTCGAAGTATATTATACTAATCATCATCATCATCATCATCATCATCATCAGCCTATAATTACCTATTGATGATGATGATGAATATACTTAATAAGTAATGAAAAATAATTTAAATTTGAAGAAACAAAAATATTTATATAAAAAGCTAACTTACTAGATTTTTTTTGGAAACGATAAAATATTGGGGTCCCCGCATATTTAAAGAAACAAAGAGATATTGGGAACATTTTGTTACAAATACTTTGATCCAGATTTGGTTTGATTTCTTTCTTTGGGACATGGCAAGTTCTATATGATAGTATCTGTATAGTATAGTTTTATCACATTTTATAAATTTGTTAGATTTTGGGATACTTAATTACGACAATGGTAAATTTTAAACTTAATGTTTACTTTAATTGATATTAAATTTTTCTTATTTTATGTGGTGATGTTATAGGAATTTCGGATCAAATAATTGGCAAAAGATTAGGACGATGATGATGGATGATGATCAACAATTATTTTCATAATGCCAATTTGCTTGTACGAAACATTATGTACTGGGTACATTATGGTGTTAATGGTAAGAACAGCTAAAAAATCAATAAGCTTAAAAAACTTTATTTCAGGTCTACCGGTTTATGAAAAAAAATCTTCAATGTCACAAAGGTCACAGGAATTAGTTTGTTTTCTTTGCTGGCTATTATGAATTGTCAAATGAGCCTACTTGTGATTGGTGAAAAAATGTATATTTTACTTGTCATTGGCCAAAGCATAATTATTAACCACTCGCTGTATCATTAGTTTTAATGAATTTTGTTTCGTGACAAAGAGTAAAGATTTCTCAAGATTGTAGGTTTGAGCATTTCGGTTTCCCGCTAGCAGTGAAGGAGTTTTATGGGATACAACAATCTTTAAAAAAATTGAGGTAAGAAAAATGCTAGGAATACCTGTAAATTAAATATTGTATTTACTCCCGGGCAGACAAAAACACTTCGCCGTTTTTTTTAATTGTACTTTATGTACCTACTGGGCACAGGTAGGCCGCAATTTACAAAAGGCGGATATTTAAAATGATGTAAGTAATTTCATTTCATTTGGTCATTATAAAAGTTTAATTAGTTATTCCTGTAGCGACTCTGACCCATGAATATAAAAATAGTATTTCGTGATACCTACTCGATCATGTGTAAGTATTTGAGAATTTTAATTTAAAGTAAGTTTAATGGGATGACGAGTGTGTAATGTGTATTGATTCAGCTATTTTTATTGTTTAGCATCCATTGTGTACAGATAAAAAATAAATGCATACAACATATTGTAGATAGGTAGACTTGCCAGGTCGTCATGGTCAAATAGGTCATCATCAGTGTAATGTTGCAAGAATTGCGACTTAAGTTTGTCGATAGCACTATCTTATTTATAAATGTAAGTAGTTACAACACCACAGTAGGTACAAAACTACAATAAACATGTAAATCAAACCAAACAAGAAATTGAAAAATATCTTGATAACTTATCGACACTTCCCTCGCTATGTTATTTAGTAAAGTACTTACCTACCTAATTGTCAGAGAAGTCAATTCTACAAAAATGGTTTTTATGGCACAGTTGTAATGTTTATAACATATATATGTGTATAACATATAGTATGTTATCCTAAAAGTGGTATATAAACGAGCTGATGGCACATTCGTAGGGGTGTTAGCCAATCAAACCCAATTGGTTTAAGTTATAAAGAAATAACATAGGCTAAGTCCTTTGTTACTAACAATGTGGACCTGATTATATTGTCTGTATAAATAAATACAAATAATAAAAAAAATTGTGACAGGCAGTTCTATTTTATTTGCAGACTTAAAATTTTTGCAAAATGGGTCGCAAATTTGTTGTTGGAGGCAACTGGAAGATGAATGGTGACAAGAAACAAGTTACCGATATTATTGAGAATCTGAAAAAGGGCCCATTGGATCCTAATGTGGAGGTAAAATATTTATTGGGGTTAAAAAAATATATATCCAAGTGAATAATAATTTCAATATTTATATATCATCAAACAGGTTCGATGACTTTTTGAATAACTAATTTTTGTATTCTACAGGTTGTTGTGGGTGTTCCAGCTATCTATCTTTCATATGTTCAATCAATTGTTCCTGGTAATATCAGTGTTGCCGCACAAAACTGCTGGAAAGTTGCAAAGGGTGCTTTCACTGGTAAGACAACACTACTGACTGCTGTCATGATCTTTAAAAAAAACGGTCAAGTGCGAGTCGAACTCGTGCGCCTAGGGTTCCGTACCTACCCATTATACCGCCATAATAAAATTGGCTGTAAGACCTTGCTTTTTGCCTAGGTTTTCGACCCAAAGCCCTATTGGGTACTTCCAGTTGACCTAAAATTTTTGGTCGAATTTATACGCGTCTATATACATCATCTTTATAGATGTATACATATAATATAAATTCTTAAAATTTCATAAAGCTTGTCTAAGTCTAGGAACAAAATCAACATAATTATAAACACAATTGACTTGATCTCTGTTGAATCACAGTTGAACTTTTAGTGTAGCTATATGTATGAATCAGAGTTATTTAAAGGGTTTAGCTTACATTGCAATAACATGCTTCAAAGTATCAGAATAAATGCGAAAATATATTATTTTTGTGCTAAGAATTCACACACTTATAATTAAAAAAATAAATAAAATGGAATCACAATAGCCATGTTTTTAGTATGGCAATAAAGGTGACAATAGAGAAATAATATTATGACATCTGTCAGTTGCCCGTGTACATCTCGTTGTTTTGTGTTTCTAAGGCGTTTCTCTTGATTTTCTCTGTTACTATTACTACTCACTTAGGTTGCAGTTTATTTTTATGTAACACATAAGTAAATACTTGTTTTAATGTTTGACAAAACATAACCTCTGATACTTTAAACTGAAATATCTTTAATTCCAATGTTCCAATAATATTGAAACTAAAACAAAAATTGCTCCCAAAATCAAACTATATTTTTATATATTTTTCATGTGCTGATGCAACAAAAAATTGTCAAGCAAAAAATGTATGGGAGTTCGCCATTGTTCTTTGCCCATATCTTTTTATCATGTTGACTCAGGACCTTGATTTTTATACACCTAATAGGGACTAAAGACCTCAATATCTGGTAGAAATTTAACTTGTTAGGTCCACCCATTCCTGAGAAAATCGGTGGTGACACTCGGACAGACAGACAAGAGAGTGATCTTATAAGGCTTCCTTTTTTACCTTTTGAGGTACGGAACCCTAAAAATGGTATTGTTATGCCCAATTTCACCAGTTTTCTAAATCAACTTTATTCTCTAGGTGAAATCTCACCGGCTATGATCAAAGATGTGGGTGTCAACTGGGTAATCCTTGGCCATTCAGAAAGGCGAACAATTTTTGGAGAGAAGGATGAGCTTGTTGCTGAAAAAGTAAGTAACCCAGTAATGCAAAGTGCACAATTACATTTTATTATAATTTAAAATGAAGCCTGTTGTTCGAAGTCAGGAAGTCTGAGATCAATCAGAAATTTACTTCAACCCCATCAGCATATTTAGATTAAAGATTTAATTTAAATTAAAAATAAATAAATGTTATATTTCTTTAGGTTGCTCATGCTCTTGAAAATGGCCTGAAGGTCATTGCTTGCATTGGTGAGACTCTTGAAGAGCGAGAGGCTGGCAAAACTGAGGAAGTAGTCTTCAGGCAGACAAAAGCCCTTATTCCTGCCATTGGCAACAACTGGGCTAATGTTGTACTTGCTTATGAACCAGTGTGGGCTATCGGAACCGGCAAAACTGCCTCTCCTCAGCAGGTAAAATCCTCTTTTTTTTGTTTGAAAGCTTTTGCCTCACACTATGATTTTCTCCGGTATCGTGGGTACCTTTAGAAATACAAATTCTCACAAACACTCAGACCCGGTACTACTACCTGTAGATCATACAAATATTTGCTCTGTGTGGGGATTGAACCACAATACGTGGCACAGAAGCCTTTCGTTTAGCCGCTACGCCAAGCGCGTCGTCATTATTTAAAAAATAAATATACTAACTCAATAAATATTAATGTAAAATTGTACAATGCCGTGATTGAAAGTTGAATGATTAGATGGTTTGCCTGACACATAATTGTTTGTCATAATTATGTTTGTGTGTTGCTTTGTATTCTATTGCCTAATGCCTCTGTTTAAGGAAGCTAGTTATTGGCAGTGGAGAAAAAATTGGCAAAGTTATAAATGGTATTTAAGTGATTCACTTTAAGAACATAATATCACTACATTTCTATTTGATCTAAAATATTTTGAGACTGTTAAAGTTAATGGATATAGAGAGATAATGTTGATCCACAAAATGTTGAGTGTATTGCTACACCATACAAATCAAGCTGGTAAAAATGACACGAGTGACTCTGTGGATTAATTATATGCAAAGTTAACGTTGTTAGAGAGGGCCAAGCTATTACAAGGAACCCTACGCGACCCTGGGATATTTTATCACCCTCGCGGAAGTACAGTAGGTGGCCCGAGTAAGGTTATTGTGTCCTCTCCCTCTCTTCGTATTTCACATAACCCCAAAATATGCCAGCTCCACTACCAACTGTGCTAGGTCTGCGTTAAGCCTCTATGTGATATGATTATAATTTTAAAATTATAGTAGTCAGTGCTTTGATCATTAAATAACTAAATTTATGTAGGATGGATCTTAATTCGTCCCACATAACATAAACTCTATTGTTGTTTATTGTATATTTTGTTTCATAGGCACAAGACGTTCACGCCTCCCTGCGTAACTGGCTATCATCTAACGTATCAGCTGACGTCGCAGGCACGGTGCGCATTCAGTATGGTGGCTCCGTCACAGCCGCCAACGCCAAGGAATTGGCCGCCTGCACTGATATCGACGGCTTCCTTGTTGGCGGAGCCAGTCTTAAACCAGAGTTCGTTGAAATTGTCAACGCTACACAGTAATTAGCGTACATTGCTTGCGTACTGATTAATTTGCGTATCGTATGTCTTACTTTGTCGTTTAAACAATGTTGTAATTTCGATGTAAGCTTATTTATAAATATAAATGTGAAATCAATTATAATGTTAAATCGTGAACTCTAAGTATAACTTTATTATTTGCTTTTTCAAAAGTTATGAGATTATTATCATGTGCTTTTAATCATGAATCTGTTGAAATAAAATGTATATTCCTGTTCTATTTGTTATACGTATTTCAAAGATTATATTTCCTACAGATCATACATATATACTTATTATTATACATCCTACATATTATTTAAAATAAAAGTTACATATTTAAATTCATTTGTTGTTTTACTTTATAATAAACTCCCGATTTAAACTTCTTAGTAGTAAATTCTGAGCTCGCTGGCGCTTGTTTTACTTTTATATTGTGTGTTAATTCAGCAAAACAGAAGCACGTCCAACGTGTAGAAGACAATAGAATGTTGCATTGTGTCAGCAATTAAGTACTTGGAGGGTTTTGTAACTATTTATTATTTACCTCGCTAATTAAAAATCTGTCTCATGAAAGTGTTCTTGTATAACGGGTAGATAAGTGCCTGATTATCTTGAAGAATATAAAAGTAAAATTGCCTTGTAGGTACTGTAACTTAGGGTTAGGCAGAGGCGTACTCATGTACACCCACAGATCGCTGGTATGTTAAGGTCCCATATAATAGGGGGCGAGCCTATCTGGGCATAAATCCAGACTGAGCTGCTATTGAGAATTTCATAGAAAAACCCAAAAACACTGCTCGACCTGGGGATCAAACCCAGGACCTCTAGCGTAGCAGTCGCGTTTGGGACTACTAGACTAATGAGGCTGTCAAAGTAAAAGGTAGGTAACCAGATTCCCCTTACAAAGTTACACGTGGTTTTTAAATTTCCAGAGAGATTTGATCGGTATTGATTTAATCATGGTTAAATTTGAAATGAGATAAATTATTAGTAATAAAATATTTTTAAAAACAAGCTTCTACCTAAATGTCTTAAAAAGAAGAAGAAATTAAAATTACATCAAAGCTATACATTTATTACATGATATAAAAGCTTGTTTTTAAAAATATTATTTTAACTATTATTTTTTTGGATTCGCTGGACATGTTTTTACGTTTGTTCATTTCATTTGAGATGCGTCGTCATTGCGCCATTAACCGTTGAGAAGGTCGCTATTCAAGAGCCAACAACCATGTCGTAGTAAAACGTGCAGCAACCATGTCGTGGTAAAACTTAAAACCGGCTATCATAATTAAATGCGTATACAACATTTCGTGTCTAAGTTCTCTCATTAGGAGCCATCCTTAAATGCAGCGACCATGTCATGGTAAAACTTAAAAATGGTTATCATAATTAAATGCCTAGGTAAGTATACATTTCATGTCTGTGCTTTTAATCGTTGAAGAGTTCTCTCGTTAGTAGCGAACTTTTAGTGTAGTAGCCCTGTCGTGGTAAAACTTAAATTTACCTGTTATAATTAAATGCGTCTACTACATATCATGTCTATGGTTTTAACCGTTGACGAGTTCCCTCGCTAGAAATCAACCCTAAGTATCAAGTAAAACGAGCTATCATAATTAAATGCGCATAGAACACTTCGTGTCTGTGTAGTAAGCTAAGTAAGTAAAGTAAGGAGTTTCCACGTTAGAAGCCAACTTTGAGTGCAGAAACAATGTCGCGGTAAAACGTAAAACCAGCGATCATATAGAACATTTGGTGTCTTTGTTGTTGACCGTTGAGGAGTTCCCTTATTAGAAGTCCACCATATCGTGGTAAAACTTAAAACCAGCTATCATAATTAAATACATATAAAGAATTTCATGTCTCTGCTGTTGACCGGTGAAGAGTTCTTTTATCTGGTGCTAATCCTGCATGTAAATTCAGGTCATCCTTACTATAAAAATGTATTGTCCTTGGCACTGCATCAGCATGTAAAAATTCAACTCCGCAGGATAGGAGCAAGTGGTTCTAATTCAGCTAGCAATATTTTGATAAACATTGCTAGCTCATAAAGCTTGTAAAAAAGCATTGTATTGTATTGTATTCAATTATTGGCTGCGGATATCTTTAAGGGCAATAACTGCATAGGATTACAATGAGATAGGATAATGCCCCATTGTTGGGCACAGGTTTCCTCTCAGGATGATGGTAGGCAGACTCCACACACCACCGTCCCGTAGCCCGCGCTGGCCGTCGTGAAAATCTCATATACCTACTTCCTCACGATGTTTAGGTACTTTTCCGTTAAAGTGAGTAATAAATAATTATTAATATTGACATGTTTTGCTTCTCATCTATTTAATTTTGAACAGATTGTAGGTAAGTCTTTTTGTTTATCGGTCGGTAAATATCTGTGCGCGTCAGAAGTTGCCCGCAGGTGGTTTTGCAGTGGTAAGTCTTATTATAGGTAAGTACCTATAACAACTCGGTGTAAAGACAAGGTTGGTCGTAAACGCGTTCATCATTATTATTATTACTAATTCCGACGGCTAACTACAGACGCGCACAGTTTTCTTGACCTGTGTACTTGTGATAAAAAGAAATAATTACCATGTGTTTAATTAAAAAACAAAATAATTAAATAAAAACATGTTTAGTATTCGTTTTACAATTTTTTTAGTATGATATAGTCTCCTACCAACGACCTATCGACGGTTTTCTTTTTTATTTAGTCACCATTTTTATATAAAGTAACCATATAACTAGAAATACCTATCTACAGTCCTAGTTATGATTTCTAAGTAGGTATGTAGAGTGGAACCAGCTAAGAATGGACGGGCCCTAGAGGAAACTAGCTATGTACTATCTTTACTACATAATTAGCGTACCTACTTATTTCTACTTATAATACATAAATCAACTGCTTGTATCGGTAATCAAAAGGCCAAATGTAAAAAGACCAGCATTTTTATATTGACACTGATTAAAAGATCATTCACTTAAAAATTAAATAAAAAAATAAGTAGATGAGTAGGTAAGGGTCAGAGCGTACAGCCCACTCTTTTTATTGAACGATACAACAAAATGTATTTTTTACATTATTCGAGGTTTGTGCCTAGGTACGTAAATATTATTAACACAGACGTCCTGGTAACCCGTAAACACTATTTAACATTATGTAAGACCTTCACCAGTATGTGTAGTACAGGGAAATTCATTCACATTAATATCATTATTCTTTGCACACTACTGGACCTAGGAAAGGTAAATGCTTGACAACTACTTCTCCGTACGAGAAGAACGTCTTGATTGGCTCGAACCAAGATGCTAGGAAGGATAGCACTAGCAGCCAGAACATTATCTTGATGAAACAGTCCAATACGAAGAGGCTGGAAAAAAATAAAACATTAGATTAGATAGGTGATGAACTGATCACCAAACGCTAAATAGTTTTTTTTTTATTTTATAAAAATGTTGCCCTACTGCTACTACTTGTACGTCATACAAATATTTATTTGATCCCTGTTTTTGTTTCTCAAGCCTTAAAGAGCCTCAAGAGTTAGACTGTTCGCCACCAGTGACGTAGCTAGGTGGACAAAGGCCCCGGTGCATAGAGAAAAATTCGTGCGTGTAGACAACTTATGGATGCGGAGAGATGGGGGTCTTTCCGCATCTATAAGTGTATATAATGAGGGGGGGTATAATGTGTAGGTGTGTTTTCAATAAAAGAAAATGCAATAAATAAACAACGATTCAGAAGGAAATAAAAAGATCAATCCAGAATTCAGATAAAAAAAAAGAAAAATTGTTATTCAAAATTCCCAGTCAAATTCTAAATCCCTTGTTATTATTTTTTGAAAATTCGTCTAAGTACTTTTAAGTAACTTCACTCAAATCCAAGTTTAATGCCGCCTTATTTTCTATTATTAGTAATAACAAATATCGGAGGCGATCTTTCCCCATACTGATTTTTTTAAATCTTAATAAAACAAAACTTGTGAGCAGGCTCGAGTATTTCTAGTTTAAGCATTAAAATTTTGTTTTTATTGTTCGGTTCTTATTTTTGGTCAACTTTTTTAAGTGAGTTTTAAAGATATCAGTCGTTCAGACTATTTTTGTAGGAGCAGTAACGTAAATCGGTACTACCTATTGAATCGAACACTTACAAATTGTGATAAGATTTGTTCATGGAGTTCTTATTAGGATCCTCTTTTAGGCAGAAAACGCGACCTCCTTCTACGCAATTTTCCAGGTACATGTCTCGGTCCGCATCAGTGATGTCTGTATTAAAAATAACTTGCTCTTCTGGGTTTAGCTGCTCCTGAATCGCATCATAGTTAGGACATGGGAACTTCCATGGTCGCGTGGTGAAATATTGCAGTACTTCCAGACCTTGCGATACTCTTTCTTGGATTCGTACCATACTGTGAACAAGAAAATTGTTAGGTAAATTAGAGAATGCACTAGCCTGCAAGTACTAGCAATCAGAATAATTATATGTATTAGGTATCTGAGAATTTTACAGACCTTTTAATTTTGCCTATATTACAATAAATAAGATAAGTAGGTCGGTATTAACAAAAGAAATTAAATAGGTAGGTAACCTACCTAGAGGTTTAGGTTAGTTTTTTTTTACTTTTCCATTATTTAACGAAATCTATTTTAGCGGATTTGAAACTATACGACTCAAATAAGATAAGTAGCTAGGTATTATTAGATACCTACCTAGATGTTTAGGTAAGTTTACTTAAACATCCAAGTACCTACCTATGATGCTGGAAACCTAGGTAGCCCACGGCTTCAGCTGGATACAAGATAACTAGATATATAACTTATATTACACTTTAATACGGGTACCTAACCTTACTGGCAAATAAATAGCATCAAATTGAATGACTTTTCTTGTTCCGGCGTAATAATACTAACATTATAATAATATTCATATTATTATATACTCACAGTCTTTTCTGACCCAGTATTAACAGTAAAAAATCGATAAGATACGCAGGCACTAAGTGGTAACAAATTCTCCGGTATTCGTGCAGAAATGAGTTCGTGGTGATGTCGCCATTGGGGTACCACAGTGGCCACGAAAGAGGACGCCGTCGACCATACACCTTGGCTACTGTAAGCACTTCGCCCCATGTCGTTGGTTTTTGATGTCCAATGTTAACGTTGTACACTGGTATTGATGCTGGTCTACAATTACACAATCATAATGTACCTAATTAGTTATATTTACATGTAATGTAGATAATAGGCATTATAAGGGATATCAATTTTTGATAACTTTACCAAGTTTGGAACGATTTTCCCGTCTTTTATTTCCAGTGAAGTAGTAGTAGACCAAATAGTATCGTAGGAACCTAGATTAACAGTATCCATATCAGAATAATAACATAATTTGATAGAATATTGTCTGGATTAGGATTTATTTCGGTATTACGTTTTTGTGGGCAATTCACGCTCCGCCGGACCCTTAACGTATTTATGTATCTAGTCCATCATAACATGTGGAGAGAGGTGTGTGTACAGATGGGTTTCTGCGATATCAAGTTAAAATGTAGGTACTTATTTAACCTTAAGCCTTCTCTCAATTATGTTGGGGTCGGGTTCCAGTATGAACAGCTTCAGTAGGTACCTATTCATTATTATGCCTGAAGCTACTGCCATCAGTTAAGAAAATAAAATGCTGAATATAAACTAAAATAATAAAGCGTTAACTACAGAACATACCACAACAATAATTATAGGTATTTGAATTACTTATTTCAAGCAGATTCAGGCACATCCAAGTACATTCAGGATACAAAAATTAATCAAATAAAAATCTTTTAAAATGTGGTTCTTTTTATTAAATAACTTTTTTAAATATCTACTTAATTCCGGCAGATTTTAGTTCACCACATGTTCCAGGTGCATCTGTTTCGTCAGTCTACTGGTCCCCAGCGCGACTGCTACGCTAGATGTCCTGGGTTTGATTTCCAGGTCGAGCAAAGTGTTATTGGTTTTTTTTTATGAAATTCTCAGTAGCAGCTCGGTGTTTGGTATTCGAGCTCGGTTAATGGCAATAGGCTCGCCCCTTATTACATGGGTTCTAAACATACCGGCGAACTGTGGGTGTACGCTTCTGCCTAACCCTTCGGGGAATGCAGGCGTGATGGTATGTTCCAGAAAATAAGTAGGTATGAACTTACTTTTGCTTCCTGCTGCCTTCAAGCATTCCTATAGCAATAAGGGCATTAATTGCGATATCAACAGGGATGACCTGTGCTACGAGAGACCCGTCACATAACATAGTCCTGATCACACCTTTGCCAGCGCCCAACATCACACCAACTGGCCCATTCAGACTATCGACCCATCCAGGCGCAGGTTCCGCTAGTGCTGGGCACACTGAAAAATGAAATTATACCCTAACATTAGGTTCATAATGGCTCTTCGGAATCATGTGCGTATGTATATTAATACGCGCTTCAACGGTGAACCAAAACATCGTAAGGAAACCTGTATGCCTGAGCGGTTTCTCGAACCCGCTATAGGCTAGCGCGGTGATGGTGAACTACAGCCTATTCCCTCTCATTCTGAGAGGAAACCCGTGCCCAGCAATGGGATAGTATAATGGGATGATTATGTATGTATGGTAAATGATTTCTGCCTCACTGCCTCATTAGTCTCGTGGTCCTAACTGTAACGCTAGAGGTCATGGCTTCGATGGCCAGGTTTTTTTAGGAAATTCTCAGTATCAGCTCGGAATTTTAGATTCGTGCCCGATTAATGGCAATAGGCTCGCCCCCTATTACATGGGACCTAAATATACTGCAGTGGCGGCGAACTCTGCATAACCCCTTCGGGGAATACAGGCGTGGTGATATGTTATGTAAATGATTTCAGACAACAGGAACGCCATCATTTATTGAATTGGGTCGCATCAAGTAACAAGTTACTCTACAAAGACATAAATAGCAGGGCCTAGGTAGATTTTAATACAGTTCTAACTTTATTTTCACTCCTAGCAAAATACTTATCAACATAAATCAGTAGGTAACAAAAGCCCGACATAAAAATACTGCAGTTTAAAGCCTGAAGCATGATTGATTGGTAACGGACACTAATAAAAGGATGTCTAAATATACTTAGGCTATCTTATATAATTCGAAATATCGATTGTCGTGATAATTTAGCTCGTCTTGGACAGTTGAGTGGCGAACTCGGTTCATGCATTGTCGTGTGCTTTGAAATAATATAGGATAAAGCGGGTAATGATACATTAGATGAATTTAAAGTTAGTTAAGTGTTGGGAACGTTGCAGGATTGAGAACATTAATTTATTTGCCGAAAACCTGCAGGTAGGTGCAAAGGTTTACGTTTTTTCTGGTTAATAAGTTTCCTTTATGGTAAATAAGTTATGTTTCTGATAACAGATTAGACAGTTTACATTATAACGAGTATCAATAATAATTATGGGTCCATATTGGCTCACCTAAAGTTCTTTACCCGAAATTGTTCTTCCTAATGATTTGTAATCCGAATGATCACTCTTCCTAAAATTTTTCATCCTAAAGTTTTCATTTATACTATTTGTAGTGCTACCGGCGATGTTCATAACACTCGTTTCCGAAAATTGTAATTAATAATATCATTAATGTAAATATATTTAAACTCCTACTGTTTTTTATCATAACGCTTTTATCCTTAAACATAATTACCATAATATATTCACTCATACTCAGAAAGAAACATTTACCAAGTGTAATAAAAAATATATGTGGGTAGAAGATGATATTTATAGTTTTAATTTGAGGGTATGATTATTATTTGATGGCCTGGGAGTTTATACCGCAGTTTTAACCGTACCTAAACCAATAACTATAGGACCGATTCGGTTCTGTCTCTTCGCCGGCCGCTGCCGCGGCACGCTCGCTTCGCTCGCTCGGCTCGTGCGTTGTGGTCACAGTTCTAAGCTAACCTAAACCAATAATTATGGATAGGACCGATTCCTTTCTGGAACTTGACTGAATTGATAATTATGAATAAAAAGAAATCTAAACAAAAAAGATATGACTTTGAATAATAGTGTAAAAGATGGTTATGTTGAGAAAATATAGGAAAACAAATAGTATAATAGATGTTTATTGCTACTGACATTATGAAGTTGAATGCTTCGGAATTATTAACATTAGAGACAGAGTAGTTAGGAATTGTGATTGTTAGGATGAAAAATGTTAGAAAGAACATTTTCGGATTTGTTTCAATTGCGCTTAGGATTACTAGTCTAATGAGGCAGTTATACGATGGTATCGAAATATCGTGCTTTTATACTGTTTAGATATTACACAATCCTGCCAACATGCAGACCATTATATTTGCGAATTAATATTAAGAGTCCGCCGGACCGAATTTCTCTTACAAACGCAATACCGAAATAAATCGTAATTCAAACACAATTTAATCAAATTCTGTTATTATTCGGATTCCCATACCATTAATCTAGGTTCCTACTGTACCAAGTCGTCCAAAATACTTCACTGGAAATAAATGTAAACGAATGCAATTTTTGATAACTTTACCAAGTTTGGAACGATTTTCCGGTCTTTTATTACCAGTGAAGTAGTAGTAGACGAATTAGTACCGTAGGAAACTAGATTAACGGTATCCAAATCCGAATAATAACATAATTTGATAAAATATTGTCTGGATTACGATTTATTTCGGTATTACGTTTTTGTGAGCAATTCAAGCTCCACAAGAACCTTAGCAAACAAGGCAAGCATTACCAATACTAGGACGAGCGATGACCAGGGGCAGCTCACTGTAGGCTTGTTCGACTATCGTTTCAGCTAGTCGTTTGGAAAATGTGTAGCAGTTGGGATGCGGGCCAAGCAGAGAAGGAGTCAGTAATCCAATTTGTTTGTCGTCCAGCCATTCAATCAGTTTCATTACGTTTTCTGGTCTGACTGGAGGCGCGTGTAACTGAAATTATTTAAAAACAATTCGTTGACTAAATTCCTTAAGCAACTTTGCATAAAATGAAATATGCTATTTAGAAAGAGAATCACATAAACATACCATCATGTATTCCCCGAAGGGTTAGGCGGAGGCGTACTAATGTACACCCACAGTTCGCCGGTATGTTTAGGTCCCATGTAATAGGGGCGAGCCTATTGCCATTAATCGGGCACAAATTCCAAACTCCGACCTGCTACTGGGAACTTCATAGAAAATCCCAATAACACTTTGCTCGACCTCGGGATCGAACCCAGGACCTATAGCGTAGCAGTCGCGCTTGGGACCACTAGACTAATGAAGCAAGTTAAATCAAGTTAAAGAGAAACACAATACGCCAATCTTATGACTTGTGTGAAATTATTTAAACACAATTATAAAAGTTACATAGTTAAATGGAGGTAGATGAAATTGAGTATACGTACTTAGAAAATATTAAATTTATAAATCTTACCCTCTCGCTTAGCACTTCGTAATCAGGGTAACAAAAGGCTGTAGACAAGTGCACAAAGATGTCTAGTTTCCGTAGCTGCTTCGCGACATTTAACGCCCTTTGAGTGCCACAAGTGTTCATGTTGACATTGTCTTTCAAAGGAGCCTCCAACCTCAGCGTAGCGGCGAAATGGAATACTACGGACGCTTCGTTGGATAATATCTCTATATCCGCTTCTGATAATCCTAAATTTTCGAATAGGATGTCTCCTTGCAAGGGCTTGATTTTCTTCAAAGCATTTGGATTTTCGAATCTTAAACGTTCAAAAATCTGTAATAGAAAATAGATAGCTTGGTACTGAGTCGTCTGTTTGATGTAAGTTAGTAATTGTCTTTTGTTAGATAGACTTTTTTATTTTTATTTAGTCCATAATATGTGTAGCTAATGTGCACCCGGCACCCTGATTTTAGGCACCTAAAGGTTAATTATTTTAAGTTTATCCCTAACCCACAACATCCCCGAAGGGTTAGGCAGAGGCGTACTTATGTACACCCACAGTCCGCCTTTATGTTTAGGTCCCATGTAATAGGGGGCAAAAATCCAGACTCGGAGCTGCTAATGAAAATTTCATGGAAAAACCCAATATCACTGCTCGACTTGTGATCGCACCCGGGAACTTTAGCGTAGCAGTCACGCTTGGGACCACTAGACTAATGAGGCAGTCGAGCCCTGACCTAATCATCAATAAGAAATCTTGAAAAGTTAACGTATCTACGACTTCATAAATGACGTATGTATTTGAGTCTGAAATTCTTAGGACATTTTGAGACTTCTATTTGCAAAATCCGTACTTAGTGGTATACATATATTTATTTTTGATCTTTGGTAAAATATTATATTTAAGTAGGTAAATGTAAAGTTTACATGATTTATTTACTAGTAATGTTATTGGTTTAGAGGTATTTTCTATAAAGCAAATAACACGTAGGTAGCCTCTTAGTATTCCTTAATATATTAATACTGCTAGTACTAATACGCTTCGGAATATTCAAAATACTGCAAACGATTTATGTGAAGGACGTCCGCATTAGTAGATAGTAGTTAATCTAAGGCAATACGCGGTGTTCACCTTGGTCACTAGTTCTAAAAATATTCTTCTCAATATAAGTCCATAGGCACACTGTGTTAAAAAAAACTCTGACCGCTCGGAAAGGGGCTCCAAAATTGGTATCTCAATCACATCATCAAATAAATTATGAAACATTCAATATTTATGAAAGTGAACATAATAATAAGAATTAAAAAATCACAAATTGTCGTGTCCAAATTGCGGCAATTACTTCGGCACGAATGGGCCGGCTCGACCGGAGTGATACCACGGCCTCATAGAAAAACGGCGTTAAACAACGCTTACGTTGTTTCGCCGAGTGAGTGAGGTTACCGGAGGCCCAATCCCCTTTTAAAAGGTCGGCAACGCACTTGTGACTCCTATGATGTTGCGGGTGTCCATGGGCGGCGGTAATCGCTTACCATCACGCTATGCCTCTTAGGAACAGACCAGCGCGGGTGAAACCGCGGGCTAGTGTGATATAACCATCGTAAGTCTTAATATTTTTAGCACCCAGGGACGGTGTCGCTGCCACCGTACAGTATTGTCATTTCAGTTTCCTTGTTTTTTAAATACTTTTTTACTTGTAATGTGAATACGATAATGTAGGTATACAAAATAGAACCGGAACTCAATATCTAACAATACTTTCACGGGTTGGACTGGGTTTTCTTAACACCTTGTGTAAACGGGGGGCAAAAAAACCAAATTGGAATCAATTCATATTCAGAACAAGTTGAGAACTTTATAGAAAAGCCCAATAACATTTTGCTCGATCTGGGAATTGAACCCAGGACCTCTACCATAGCAGTCGCGCTTAGGCATACAAAATACCTTACCTTCAAACGTTGCATGTCATCTATCCTTTGAGCAACGGACTTCCCTCTCTTGGGTCTCATGAGTATGTAGATGTTTCCAATATCGGGAACAGAGTAGAGTAATTTTTCTATCAGGACTTTTCCCATGAACCCAGTGCCACCAGTGACCAGGATGCTCCGGCCCTTGTAGAACTCTCTGATCGATGGCTGCGACATTCCTTTAAATAAGATTTATTTTAGAGATTTATTTTTACTGTAATTAAAGCGGAACAAAAACAATTGTAACAAATTAGCTTCAGCCCGCAACTGCAACTACGTGGAATTTAAAATTAGATCTGACCTAGATAATAAGTGTTTTGTGCTATTTCAGACTATAATCTATCTCTATGCCAAATTTCATTCAGATCCGTTCAGCCGTTCTGGCGTGATTAAGTAACAAGTCAATGTTTTGAGAATGGCAATTCGACACGATTTGTAACTTAGGTAATGTGACTGATTGGTAACTGAGATAAAATATAAGTTGCAATGACCTTAGAATCATTTAATGTTCTTTATAAACAAAAATGAATGTTTGTTTGTTTGTCCTCTATGCATTCTAAACCATTCATTCTAATGCGATGAATGGTTTAGCCTGTTAAGTTTTATGACGAAAAGAAGAGGCATTGCAACGCAAGCCGGAGTACAGCTAGTCTATATCTTCTATAAAAATAAAAATGAATCGCGAAATTTGTTGTTAAGCGCAAATCTCGAAGACGACTGGACTAATTCGGGTATTTTTTTATTTATTTATTCCTTGAACTCCGAGGAAGAGGGGGGTTTTTATAGAGAGAAAAATTGGAAAAACTGAACGGGAAAACTAAAAAACGGGGCAACACGGGTGAAACCGCAGTCGGGTCGTTAGTACCTAAATAAAAATTAATCTTTGGTTATTTGTCCTCTGAGCATTGCTAAACCATTCATCATAATGCGATTAAACTTTGGTGAGTTGTTGTGTGTATGCTTGGGAAGGTTTATGACGATAAAAAGAAGCATTGCAACGCATGCCGAGGGACACCTTATAAAATTTGAACGTAAAAAAGATGCAACGATAGAATCATGCTAACTAGGCGTGTCACACAATACCTAACGAATATAATAATCCGAATTTTGATAAATCCTGCCAGTTTTCAAGATTATTGACACTGTGCCGTACGTTGATAATTATCGACTGACTTTAGTGTTAACCGACGTCAGTCAATTTCGGCTTTTATACAAAAATCCGTATCCTCAATTAATAATAACTTATGAATAGTTTGGATTAGGTACCTAGTGAACATACAGGGAGCAAGTACCAAATATTGTTCTGGCATAACTTTTGGTAAAAAAATTGGCTGCCGTAACAGTTACCCAATATCGCCATCCAGTGCGAAGGTCAGGCGTCTCCACAAAATTGTGTATGAAACGCATACCTCTGTCAAATAACAAGTAATAGGTACTACGCCTATGCATGTTTGTGTTGTCAAAAGCATAACGCATAAATTACCCATGATTTACATCTTGTTTTTTTAGTATTGTGTTGTATGTAGGTATATGACTATTTTTAACAAGTCGAACGTTTGCAGTTAACTATATCTTACTTAGATTACTCGTATTTAGCAAAATATTCTATATACTATATTATATTATTATCTATACTAATATATATTTTAATGCCTATTAACCATTTCTCTTCTTTTCGATTCGATGAGAAGAAGATCTATACTAATATTATAAAGCTGAAGAGTTTGTTTGTTCTCTCTATCTCAGGAACTACTGGTTGGAATTGAAAAAATATTTTTGTGTTAGATAGTCCATTTATCGAGGAAGGTTATAGGCTACATAACATCACGCTACGACTAATAGGAGCAGAGCAACGCGGGTGAAACCGCAGGCGGGTCGCTAGTATTATATATACTAGCTGTCCCCCGGCATGCGTTGAAATGCCTTTTCTTCGTCATAAACCTTGAACCCAAGCATGCACACAACAACTCACTAAAGTTTCATCGCAATAGGATGAATGGTTTAGCAATGCCAAAACAAAGAAACAAACAATTTTATGTAAATAGATTATATAGATAATAAAATGGTAACTGGCCGATATTTGTACATAGGAAATATTTAACAAAATATAATATCAGGGGTTTTTTTAAGAGAAATCGAAAAGCCGAAGCAATTAGTTTAGTAGGTAGGTATTAAGTTTGTCTGTCGTTGTTTATACACGCATCACATAAAAATACTGATGTTGTTTTCACTTGGAGTTGTATTGCTGGAGATCTAATTTAAAATCTGATGCATACATCACCTTGATACGCGCCTGGAGGCCTCCAGGCGCGTATACCAACTATAACGCGGCCGCGTTATAGTTGGTATTTAAAGTAAGTTAATCCTTTCAGGCCCCTAACTCTACAAGCCTTGACTCTACAAAGAGTATGGCTTACCTAAACTTCTTAAGATCGGCTTGTTTGCCGTCATAATTAAAAAAAACTTAAATATAAAAACGAGACCTTCCATTTCAATAATATTTAAGGGATACCTAAACGCTTACATGTCAGCCTAGCATCATGGGCCCAATTGTTCAATTGAGCAATTGGCAGAGTCGTTACTTTGCGCGTATTTATTATAATTTGTTGCCCATACGTACTTAATTAATAAGTTTGTTGCTGACGTACTTATGACATTATAGACAGATCGACTGAGATATGGGTCTGGTGCTCATAGGCACTGACCTCTATAATACTCTATGAGATTCACCGCTAATAGGTACCAACTTTGTTGCGGACATAAGGCAGCGGACTTGCGACTTTGCGAGCGTGCAGTGGGAAATAATATTTTTACATAGGCTTTTTAAGGAAATGTGAAATTACCGACTGTAAGAAACATTTTTTTTTATTGCAATATTACCTATATTTATCACTAGCTTTTTGCCCGCGACTTCGCCCGCGTGGAATAGTTACTTTGTTCCATATGAACTTTCATCCCTTATTTTATCCCCTTGGGGGTAGAATTTATCAAAATCCTTTCTTAGCGGATGCCTACGTCATAACATCTACCTGCATGCCAAATTTCAGCCCGATCCCTCCAGTGGTTTGGGCTGTGCGTTGATAGATCACTATGTCAGTCAGTCAGTCACCTTTGAGTTTTATATATATTAAGATTAATCGCATGCACAACTCTAAGTTCGTAGTTCTGCTAGAAGTAGGTTCCTACCTACCTACCTTGGAATTTTGATGATCGGTGAATGTGTCGAGATTATGGGTTACTTTCTCAGTACCCCGATCCCCGGAGCACCCGTCCCGTAGGACCCCTATTACTTTTTATTTTGATAAGTCATTTAAAAGTTAATTTAGCTTAAAAGTACCGTCAGCAGTAAAATTTTATTTAACATAATATCATCATTCTAAGTTAAATAAAATTTTATTACTTACTAAAATTAAAATTCTTAACTTTAAGGATCAGGAGAAAATAATAACGTCTTGCTTTGGTTAAGGTAAATATTACATATAATGAGAGAATACAATATGTAAAAGCTGTTATTTGAGGTTAACTATGTTCAGTAAGTACTCTTGATAATTGAGATTACAGACTTCTAGCTTTAAGTCTAGTTTTAAGATACAGGAGGCTTAAGAGTGTTGTGAGTTGTATTGAGAAAAAGATTGTAGGTGCGGCCGGCCCGTGTCGTTTGGTCATTGTTGTTCTCGCCCAAAGCTTCGTAAGTTTTGAAGTGAAGTAGATATTACATGTGCCATTATTTGAGCATTGTACCTCGAAAGAGACGAAATGGTCGTATCTGTGAAGGCGCCAAACAAACAGCCCAGACATATGATCACAAACGACATCGTAATTTTGATCGTGGAACGAAAGTGCTTCCGCTACGCTGGGGCAATGACCAACATTTTAATGTTGTAAGAATATAAAAAAAGGTCTGATTGCGAAAGTAGAGACGGTGTGTAGTGGGGCCATAGACCAAATTGGAAAAAGATGCAGTAGAAAAAAAAATGTAGATAGTTATTAAAACGCTTTACTATGTGCGTAAACTGTAGGCAATTGAAAATATACAAAGCAACCTGTTCCTTATTAAAATTTTACAACAAAATATTTGGGATTCAATTTCCACTAATTGCCTAACTTCGCTTCTTGCTGAGAGACGGGAGAAAGAATACCCGTGTGAAGGTTTTAGCAGCCACCAATAACCATGTCCATTCATGCATTCAAGGTCTAACAAATGTATTATGAGATAACATTATTGGTTGTGGGTATTGGGGACAATTGCCACGTTTTATGATCAATCTTGATTTCTGCTTCTACAAGCTCTCTTCAATTTCTTTATGCGTCATTGTGTTTTTGACGTTTCTATTTACATTAGCTAGGTACGTAATGCAGAACACCCGCACGTGTATTTATAATGCAGCCATCGACCTCGACGGACAACATTCACGTTACTTTTAGATAGGGACCGTAATAATAACGTAACTGGGCAAAATGGAGGCTTCTCGATGTTGCACAATAACAATGTTCCACTTGTCTTTATTTATTAGTCGAGTTGTACAAAAACCTGTTTAAAAATTACGGTTTTTTGAAATATTGCTAGCTATTGTCTAGCCAGGTGAACAAGGTATTAACCTAAAAGCCTTTTTTCAGGAGAGTGATTGCAAATCAATATAATATGTATTTCCATTTCTATAAATAATTGTTAACAAAGATACCCCTACCTACGTCGCCCCCTGCCAATTTGACGTCATATCGTGACGCCATCCCGTTCATTAGAAAGATCGCATGGTTTAATACTTATTTTTAAATTACGTATTCGTTAATTTTGAGTGGACCCTGTTTATTCAAACGAATTACTAATTAATCATACTTTTGCTTTTATTTTTGAAACAAAATAGTAATTAATTAAGTACGTAACAATTAAAGTACCGTTATTTTGGCTTAAGTAAGCAGTGATAGCCTAGTGGTATGACCATTGGACTGCCAAGTCAAAGGTCTCGAGTTCGAACCCAAGGCACGCACCTCTGACTTTTCGAAGTCATGTTCGTATTAAATAGTTAATTATCACGCGCTTAAACGGTGAAGGAAAGCATCGTGAGGAAACCTGCATGCCTGAGAGATTTTCTCGATGGCGTGTGAAGTCTGCCAACCAACCCGCACTAGGCCAGCGCGGTGGACTAAGTATAGCCTAATCCCTCTCATTCTCAGAGGAGGTCCGTGCCCATCGTCGATTTAGGGTGCTTTTAACCTGAGTTTTTTTTAGTGTGTCAATAATATTTGTTGGATAGGCAAGCACACAAACAAACAAACTTAGCCCTAGAACATATAACTTTTCCACATTCAAACATAGCCCTCGTATAGTACGCCTTAGTTACGTAACTCCCTGTCATGCAACATTGTCTAAAATAAAGACCTCTAAATTAATATCTACACTTATTATGGTGGGATGTAGAGGTGAGAAAGCCTACAGGTTAGTTGCTAGCTGCCCAGGGATCGCTGGATAATTACTTATGCCTACCAGTGTTTTTTAACACAAGAATCTGTTTAAATATAAAAACGAGACCTTCCATTTCAATAATATTTAAGGGATACCTAAACGCTTACATGTCAGCCTAGCATCATGGGCCCAATTGTTCAATTGAGCAATTGGCAGAGTCGTTACTTTGCGCGTATTTATTATAATTTGTTGCCCATACGTACTTAATTAATAAGTTTGTTGCTGACGTACTTATGACATTATAGACAGATCGACTGAGATATGGGTCTGGTGCTCATAGGCACTGACCTCTATAATACTCTATGAGATTCACCGCTAATAGGTACCAACTTTGTTGCGGACATAAGGCAGCGGACTTGCGACTTTGCGAGCGTGCAGTGGGAAATAATATTTTTACATAGGCTTTTTAAGGAAATGTGAAATTACCGACTGTAAGAAACATTTTTTTTTATTGCAATATTACCTATATTTATCACTAGCTTTTTGCCCGCGACTTCGCCCGCGTGGAATAGTTACTTTGTTCCATATGAACTTTCATCCCTTATTTTATCCCCTTGGGGGTAGAATTTATCAAAATCCTTTCTTAGCGGATGCCTACGTCATAACATCTACCTGCATGCCAAATTTCAGCCCGATCCCTCCAGTGGTTTGGGCTGTGCGTTGATAGATCACTATGTCAGTCAGTCAGTCACCTTTGAGTTTTATATATATTAAGATTAATCGCATGCACAACTCTAAGTTCGTAGTTCTGCTAGAAGTAGGTTCCTACCTACCTACCTTGGAATTTTGATGATCGGTGAATGTGTCGAGATTATGGGTTACTTTCTCAGTACCCCGATCCCCGGAGCACCCGTCCCGTAGGACCCCTATTACTTTTTATTTTGATAAGTCATTTAAAAGTTAATTTAGCTTAAAAGTACCGTCAGCAGTAAAATTTTATTTAACATAATATCATCATTCTAAGTTAAATAAAATTTTATTACTTACTAAAATTAAAATTCTTAACTTTAAGGATCAGGAGAAAATAATAACGTCTTGCTTTGGTTAAGGTAAATATTACATATAATGAGAGAATACAATATGTAAAAGCTGTTATTTGAGGTTAACTATGTTCAGTAAGTACTCTTGATAATTGAGATTACAGACTTCTAGCTTTAAGTCTAGTTTTAAGATACAGGAGGCTTAAGAGTGTTGTGAGTTGTATTGAGAAAAAGATTGTAGGTGCGGCCGGCCCGTGTCGTTTGGTCATTGTTGTTCTCGCCCAAAGCTTCGTAAGTTTTGAAGTGAAGTAGATATTACATGTGCCATTATTTGAGCATTGTATCTCGAAAGAGACGAAATGGTCGTATCTGTGAAGGCGCCAAACAAACAGCCCAGACATATGATCACAAACGACATCGTAATTTTGATCGTGGAACGAAAGTGCTTCCGCTACGCTGGGGCAATGACCAACATTTTAATGTTGTAAGAATATAAAAAAAGGTCTGATTGCGAAAGTAGAGACGGTGTGTAGTGGGGCCATAGACCAAATTGGAAAAAGATGCAGTAGAAAAAAAAATGTAGATAGTTATTAAAACGCTTTACTATGTGCGTAAACTGTAGGCAATTGAAAATATACAAAGCAACCTGTTCCTTATTAAAATTTTACAACAAAATATTTGGGATTCAATTTCCACTAATTGCCTAACTTCGCTTCTTGCTGAGAGACGGGAGAAAGAATACCCGTGTGAAGGTTTTAGCAGCCACCAATAACCATGTCCATTCATGCATTCAAGGTCTAACAAATGTATTATGAGATAACATTATTGGTTGTGGGTATTGGGGACAATTGCCACGTTTTATGATCAATCTTGATTTCTGCTTCTACAAGCTCTCTTCAATTTCTTTATGCGTCATTGTGTTTTTGACGTTTCTATTTACATTAGCTAGGTACGTAATGCAGAACACCCGCACGTGTATTTATAATGCAGCCATCGACCTCGACGGACAACATTCACGTTACTTTTAGATAGGGACCGTAATAATAACGTAACTGGGCAAAATGGAGGCTTCTCGATGTTGCACAATAACAATGTTCCACTTGTCTTTATTTATTAGTCGAGTTGTACAAAAACCTGTTTAAAAATTACGGTTTTTTGAAATATTGCTAGCTATTGTCTAGCCAGGTGAACAAGGTATTAACCTAAAAGCCTTTTTTCAGGAGAGTGATTGCAAATCAATATAATATTATGTATTTCCATTTCTATAAATAATTGTTAACAAAGATACCCCTACCTACGTCGCCCCCTGCCAATTTGACGTCATATCGTGACGCCATCCCGTTCATTAGAAAGATCGCATGGTTTATTACTTATTTTTAAATTACGTATTCGTTAATTTTGAGTGGACCCTGTTTATTCAAACGAATTACTAATTAATCATACTTTTGCTTTTATTTTTGAAACAAAATAGTAATTAATTAAGTACGTAACAATTAAAGTACCGTTATTTTGGCTTAAGTAAGCAGTGATAGCCTAGTGGTATGACCATTGGACTGCCAAGTCAAAGGTCTCGAGTTCGAACCCAAGGCACGCACCTCTGACTTTTCGAAGTCATGTTCGTATTAAATAGTTAATTATCACGCGCTTAAACGGTGAAGGAAAGCATCGTGAGGAAACCTGCATGCCTGAGAGATTTTCTCGATGGCGTGTGAAGTCTGCCAACCAACCCGCACTAGGCCAGCGCGGTGGACTAAGTATAGCCTAATCCCTCTCATTCTCAGAGGAGATCCGTGCCCATCGTCGATTTAGGGTGCTTTTAACCTGAGTTTTTTTTAGTGTGTCAATAATATTTGTTGGATAGGCAAGCACACAAACAAACAAACTTAGCCCTAGAACATATAACTTTTCCACATTCAAACATAGCCCTCGTATAGTACGCCTTAGTTACGTAACTCCCTGTCATGCAACATTGTCTAAAATAAAGACCTCTAAATTAATATCTACACTTATTATGGTGGGATGTAGAGGTGAGAAAGCCTACAGGTTAGTTGCTAGCTGCCCAGGGATCGCTGGATAATTACTTATGCCTACCAGTGTTTTTTAACACAAGAATCCGTTACTAGTATATATTAATTAATTATCTGTCAAGAAAATATATATATTTTTTATTATAATGTGAGACTTACAAACCCTTTTTACATTGTACCTGGCTTACTAGCTAGCCTGTCCCCTATGTAAGATGGCAACCCTCTGAGAATCGCGACCCACAAGTACAAAACACTGACCCATAGCCCAAATTGATGTATATTACGAAGAAATTTTTTTGTTGGAATTTGTGAAATCAAAAAAGTGTGATGAAAGGTAATCTTTCATCACACTTTTTTATATACTACTTTTTTATATTATTTAATATCATTCGAACGTTTTTTCTCGTTATCATTTAAGTAAATATCGTCAACATTCTGGGGGACTCTTTTATATTTACAGAGTCATTTAAAATCAAATTCATGCACTTTAAATAAATTTCTGTATTATTAGTGCATAGTACCTATATTTTTAAAGTTAATTCAGCCGAACTACTACTAAACTAAGTACAGCAAAAGTAACGACAAAAAAGTAACGGAGACAAACACATTTTATATAATCATAATTATACATATTCTCTATTCATGGAATATGTATAATTATGATTCAAATTAGAGTAAAATATTTTTATTTGTAATCTTTATTGCTATAGAATGATGTGCATGTCACAATTTTTTTACATAATCGCTTTTTTAGCAAGATTTTAGTAATTTAAAAGTAGAAAAAGAGCGCGGCAAACAGATCAAAACGGAACTTATGATAAAGACCACGTAGTGACGCTCTCATGACGTCACCGTAAACATTATGTTTATAATTACTAGGTATAAAATTGATTTCAGTCCTCTCTCATGTTCGAATTAGTTATGACTTAAAAATATAGATAGGTTTGGCAAAAATATTAATACATTTTAAAAACGATAAAACGGAACCTGACTACACAGTACACCCGTCCAAGATGGTGGCGATTATATCTCCTGTGTCTGATTGTAGTTTTGAATATTTATTTCTATGATTAAATATTAATATTTTTGTCAAAAAAATATTTTTTACGGTGCTTTATTAATGTAAACTATTGATTAAAAGTATAAACAAGGACATGGATATTCTCTATTGACGTGTTACTACTATATTACCTTCTGGACCCTTTATTTTAACCTAGCGGATCTAACAGGAAAGATTAGGTAGGTACAGAACTAGACATTGGACAAACACAACATAGATGCCGTACACCGTTGAGGAGTTCTTCTAACGGGTTGGGTTACTGCATACTGCAGGAATTTGTAATATCATTGACAAGTCCTATCAGGATTTCAAATTCCGAATTGATCAGACCTGTTGAAGTTGTTTATATCTGTTCATCGAGAAAAAGGTGATGGTCTTCAAACGGCTGAGCAGATTTTTTGAAACATAGGTAAGAACAATCTCGACTAATACACCTTTCAAACAAAAAAAAGATCAAAATAGGATCATCCGCTACGATGCAATTGACAGACACACAGATACACACTACAAACTTATAAAACCCCTCTTTTTCGTTGGGGGTTAAAAACGTTGCCCCACACTAGGATTTTCTCCTGTATGTAGGTTTTTTTTTTGGAAAACGCGTGGGTGCGTTTACAAATAAAAAAATCCTACACACACAAACACGGTCAGGCGCGGGACTACTACCCGTAGATCATAGAAATATTTGCTCCGTGTGAGGATCGAATCCACAACACCTGATGCAGAAGCCGATCGTTCAGCCGCTACGCCAAACGTGTCGTCTTATTTTTATAGGTAACTTTTACATTACATCTTTATTCTCATTAAGTGAAAGGAGTTATTAGATAATGTAACGACATTGTTGACGGGAACTTACATTTTTATTCTCATGAACTAAGTTTTTTGCTGAGTAGAATATAATTGTTACGTTTCTGTGTACCTATTACTTTTATAACTGTTTAGGCTTCCTTTAGATGAAACAACATTAAATGAACGTAAATATACTTTAAAAATGTATAGCAGCATTAAAAAGTGTTTATTATGTACAAAAATAGATTTTTATGTTCAAAAGTTTCCAAGCCTTGGGTAATTAAAAACTAGCAGTCGCTTCAATAATTTCTTAATTAAAATGGTTAAAATGTAATTGTAAGAACGGGTTACATAATCCAATTATCAAAGATATTCTTTACTTTGTAACTTCTTCGTTATCGGATAATTACCATACAGTGTCGGTACGTAGCTATTGCTACACTACCGTAGACTTAGTAAGCATAAGATTACCTAGTCGCAAGAATATCTAGCATGATTCTCTAATAAAAATTATGAGCGCTTTGGATAAAAAGTATAAAATGCATAATTAGAACCATCTGAATTTATTTTGTGTTCTTTCCGCTCTGGTATACCTAGTTAGCGCATTACAATTTTATTTCTTTATTATTCATCCCGTTACAGTTAGAGGCTTTTAGACCAACAATTTGCGACTAATAATGTCGCCTTAAGAGTCCGGCGGACCGAATTTTCCATACAAACGTAATACCAAAACTGATCGTAATTCAGATACAATTTAATCAAGCTGTGTTATTATTCGGATTCAGATACCTTTAGTCTAGATTCCTACTCTACCATTTTGTCCAAAATATATGTACTTCACTGGAAAAAATGTAAGCGAATTTAATTCTTGATAACTACCAAGTTTGGAACGAATTTCGTTCGAATTTTAGACGAATTGGTACGGTAGGAACCCAGATTAACGGTATCCAAATCCGAATAATGACACAATTTGATAAAATTTTGTTTGTATTACGATTTATTTTGGTATTACGTTTTTGTGAGCAATTCAAGGTCCGCCGGACCCTTTAAATCATCTTGTCGTTTCGCTTTTGGCAGATCGCTCGTGTTCGTTGTGCAGTAACATTGTCATCGGCAGCTATGATTTGCCTCACAAAGTCTCGCTGTCGTTTTCCCTTGTTGGACATTAATTACAGATTCTAGTACACTCACGCAAGGGCCATATAAGATTTGATTTGATCGGTTGGTCGTGATACGGATTATTTACGCAAATTTTGCAATTTTTTTGAAAAATATTTGAATTTCGACGAATTTTATTGTAATTTAGTTTATTTAGTCGGGGGTTTCGAAAATGTTATTTAAACCTTTTACGATTAGGTACAATCGTCGAGGGTTAATATTCTTTTTAAAATTTTGTGTTTTTTTTGGTGAACTTGTTTGACACACTGCCGTGTGTATTACTTATTCATTTTAAAATTAGGTACCTACCTACCTATCTACTTTTGATTATTGTGTGTTAGCTTATACGAGTATAAGTACTTTTTGCTTATTTTGAATAAGTTTAAACTTAAAGTTCATTCTTAAATTAAAGTTAATAAAGTTTAATTAAAATTGTAAATAGTTTTTCAGATATCAAAATTTAGAATCTGAGTTTGGACCTATATTTGGGCTTAGTAATTTTACCACACAATTCCAACGTTAAAATGTTGTCTGACTAATGTTAGAGGATATTTATAATGTCTGGCAATATTGGCTTACCGCAAGATTGCTATGATTGCTATGATATAGCTGCGGCTCCGAAAATAGGCAGTCTCCCTGAACAAGCTCGTACATTATTTTCTAATATTGATGTTTGTAAAGCCTACGTAATGTTTATTCCGATTCAATATTGATAAAATTTCTATATACCGACTTTTATTATCTACCTGCGTTGTATGACTGAGGTTCTAAGTTTTATTCTCAAGTTGAACAAAGTCTGAATGGGTTTTTGTATTTAGGGAATTCTCAGCAGTAGCTCATAGCTTGAATCTATGCCTGGTTAATGACAATAGACTTACAATAGCATGTCCTAATGGACATCAGTATACGATTACCTTACGTTAATGGGAATAAAGGTGTGTATGATCAATTGGTAGCCAGGAATTAGGTAATTGGGTTAGCTCTGGAGTAGAGACAATAAGTAACAAAATTATCATTGATCCGAAAAAAGTGTCGCTATGGTGGGTTGGGTTAGGTATTTTTAAGGGGGTACACCCGTAAAACCTTCCTCTGCCTACGGCCATGGAATTTAGGTCAGTTACCTTTTTGTAACAAATTAAAGATCTCAAAGTTTAATTATTTTCTGTTCATTTATGGAAACATCTTTGTGGATCAACAACAAATAAAGATAAGCCGCTGAAGGATGTCGTTGTTTAAGCTGTAAAGTAATTGTTTGTTAAGTTTAGGTACACTTACAGAAATTAGTTTGGTTTATCTGTTTGTTTTTATTGTACCTTTTTTTTCTAAGTCATCTCCTGTACCTACAGGTACTTAGTACCTACTAAGGGCTCCAATTTCGACACTAAGTACTCCCAGATGTGAAACAAAAATTCGTGGAATGCACAAATGTGTTCCTCAGATGGGAAACAAATCTACGGCAACAAAAGTAAGCGGCGCTGCTATATCAATGTCACTAAACTAGTTTTTAGACTTGTTTTAATAAAATCTACAACAAAATAAACTGTTCCTTAAACAGACACAAAGTAAAAAATAAACTTGACACCTAAAAGCTAATAATAAGCTTATGAGGTAACTGAAGAACTTGTAGAACTATGTATGTAGGTACATAAAACATCACTCAGTCACAACACACCCGACATAAATATACATAAACACCAACAAACCACACATACCCACCTACATGCCACACACACATACCTAGGTACTCAATATGTAACCTCACCGACACACACCCATCTTATTTTCTATCTGTCTATTTTCTATATAAATAAAAATGAATGCTTGTTTGTTTGTCCTCTATGCATTGCTAAACCATTTATCCTATAGCGATAAAACTTAGTGAGTTGTTGTGTGTAATTTTTGTAGTTATGTTCGTTTTTTTGTTCCAAAATAAACAAAAATAAACTTATGACAAAAAAGGGGCACACAGATTATCACATTAAAATAAAAATGAATGCTTGTTTGTTTGTCCTCTATGCATTGCTAAACCATTTATCCTATAGCGATAAAACTTAGTGAGTTGTTGTGTGTAATTTTTGTAGTTATGTTCGTTTTTTTGTTCCAAAATAAACAAAAATAAACTTATGACAAAAAAGGGGCACACAGATTATCACATTAAAATAAAAATGAATGCTTGTTTGTTTGTCCTCTATGCATTGCTAAACCATTTATCCTATAGCGATAAAACTTAGTGAGTTGTTGTGTGTAATTTTTGTAGTTATGTTCGTTTTTTTGTTCCAAAATAAACAAAAATAAACTTATGACAAAAAAGGGGCACACAGATTATCACATTGGCACAAAGCTGGGAGAATTCGGTCAACAAGGTTGAACTCGTAGGTACCTAAGCTATAAATAGGTAAATAGTTTGACCTTTTTCGACATAATTTTTCTTATAAATAGTAAATACTATTTATTTTAAATTGTTAGTTTTTTGGATAAACAGTAAATGGACCAATAAGATTTCTTTTTATACATTACACTTATTACAATTTATAATACGAGACATTACAATTATAATATCTACGAGTATTACTCGTATTATAATTATTCTCTCCCTTTTTATTATGGTTAGGTACCCACCTACCTATGGTACCTACCTAGTACCTATATGCTTTTATGACTTTTTGTAAATTCTCAATTATATTATTACGCCTGAAACCCTGAAGGATGATGTAGAGCTGCACGGTTTTTTATACCCACAATATCTCACTAGAGTAACTTTTAAATCCTATATAATAGCGGATCGGGTGAACCCACCAGGCACAAATCAAAATTACGAGACCAAGATTTTTGTGGAAATATCGCACACAGGCCCTCACGCCTCACGCGCAGCAGTATTGATTTGAGGGTAACGAAAAAATGTTAAAGGATAATTATGATATGTATTACTTTGTCCTAGTATTTTTAAGCTATTGCATAGCTTCTATCGCGGGCCTTGAGCGTGGGGACCGAATCCAGAAATTCCGTAACGAAAAAAACCTAACACGCTTGTCTCTTTAGTTCAGTAACCCGCCTTTAGGTGGCATTGGTTGTATTACATAAGTTGATAAAAACCAATGCCACCTAAAGGCGGGTTGCTGAACTAAAGAGAATCACGCTTGTCTCTTTAGTTCAGCAACCCGCCTTTAGGTGGCATTGGTTGTATTACATAAGTTGATAAAAAACGCTATGCAGTAGCTTTACCGCGGCAGTCCCCGAGTGCTACACGTCTTATTTTGTATTGTAGATACAACTGCTGTATCCAAATTTTACCTACCTACTACGATGGATGCTATCTGTGATGTGGATGCTGTCTGGACAATTAATTGGCCTTCTTTTTATTTAAAAGGTATGGGCTGTTTGACTTCACTAACAAAAAATATAAAACAAAGCATTACTTCGCATTAAGAGTCCGGCGGACCGAATTTCTCTTCCAAACGTAATACCGAAATAAATCGTAATTCAAACACAATTTAATCCAATTGTGTTATTATTCGGATTCCGATACCGTTAATCTAGGTTCCTACGTTACCATTTTGTCCAAAATACTTCACTGGAAATAAATGTAAGCTAATGCAATATTTGATAAAATTACCAAGTTTGGAACGATTTTTCAATCTTATATTTCCAGTGAAGTAGTAGTAGGTGAAATAGTACGGTGGGAACCTAGATTGACGGTATCCAAATTCAAATAATAACGTAATTTGATAGAATATTGACTTGATTATGATTTATTTCGGTATTACGTTTTTATGGGCAATTCAGGCTCCTCCGGACCCTTAACCTAGAATTTTATTACCTGTAACCTTTGATTACCTAATCATAATCACTGACACGAACACACTGAGTTAATGAACGGTCGGAATAAAGACCTTTGCTCTGCAGAGGAACATTACCAGCCTTAATAATAATATAAAAAATAGGATGAGCGCTGAAAATGGATGATAATGTCTTAGTTGGTGTTACCAACTCGAAGTGTACAACCCGAAACATTCAAAGAGGTCGTTCCTTGTTCCTTCCTGGTACAATCGAACCTATGTTTCGGGTAGTCCACAATATACCATTCGGATAAAAATAAAAATTTTCAACGTATGGTACAGGTTATTGTCAATGACATTAATATTAGTTTAAAAAAATAGTATAATATATCATTCATGTAGGTCATCACACGAAGTAATAAAAGCAAGAGGAATAAAAAAATTACCTAGCTAGCTGCTAAGCGTAGCTATTTTTTGTTTCTAATTCCAGTACTAACACTTAATGACAGACAACGCACAGCTTAAACCGTTAGAGCTAGAAGCATGGGAGTGGACACACAAGAAGATGCACAAGAGAGCGTATGTGAGCACTAAGATAGGATTTCAGGGAATTCTGACTGACTGCCTCATTAGTCTAGTGGTCCCAAGTGCGACTGTTACACTAGAGAGGTCCTGGGTTCGATCCCCAGGTCGAGCAAAGTGTTATTGGGTTTTTCTATGAAATTCTCATTAGCAGCTCGGAGTCTGGATTTGTGCCCGGTTAATGGCTATAAGCTCGCCCCCTATTACATGGGACCTAAACATACCGGCGTATGTTTAGCGGCGGTGTACATTAAGTACCCCTCTGCCAAACCCTTCGGGGAATACAGGCCTAATGGTATGTTATGTTTATGTTTTTAGGGAATTCCCACAGGACTGGGGTAAACAAAATCATCGTGGGTAATACCGCGGGTAACAGTCAGTGAGATGATAAAATCTTTTATTAAATGATTAGAAGGCACCTTTGTTTGAACAATTAAACCTTACAAAAGCGTACAACATTTTTATTGTAATTACATGGTGTCGAAAGTATTACTTTACTTTCGAAGCATGAGCAGGCATATCTTTCAAGTAGATGTTGAATGTTAGTAACCTACCTGTATAAGTGGTTCAACTTGCATTCGAGGTGAAGTAATATGTACATAGGTAAAATATCTCAACTATATAGCCTTGGCCATTTCGTCATTACCTGCCATTGGCTGTGGGGCAAAAATAGCCACATTGGCGAATTCATACATACATACATTCGCGCCTTTCTCCCTCACAGCCCACAGGGGTACGCAGAAACTATAAACCCCCACTTGCGGCACTTGCGTGCCATTTTTTTTTTGCATATTTTTTCATACATCTTCTCATACATACGTGCCGGTTGCGTGTACTACGCACCTGACCTATTTGAAGAATCTCGCGAATACGGTCGGCGTACGTCTGTCTAGTGATTAATTTTAGTGATGATTAATTCATATTTAAGATATTAGATACATTGCAGATTGTATATATGAATCATGTTATAGTCAGCTGTTTAGTTTTAGCGATTGAAGTATCGAACTTTTGCAGTCGAGTAATATTTCAAATGTTTCAAAGGTTAGCCACTGGCTGCACCGCCAGTTCACCTGATGTTCCTTCATAGGCACAAAAAAGTAGGCAATATTAAAAAATACTGATCCATCCCAACAAACGTGGGAGAGCCATGTTTCGGCACGAATGGGCCGGCTCGACCGGAGTAATACCACGGCCTCACAGAAGACCAGCGTTAAACATCGTTTGCGTTGTGTTTCGCCGAGTGAGTGAGGTTACCAGAGGCCCAATCCCCTTTTAAAAGGTTGGCAACGCACTCGTGACTCCTCTGGTGTTGCGGGTGTCCATGGGCGGCGGTGATCGTTTACCATCCGGCGATCCGTATGCTCGTTTGCCCTCCTATCCCATAAAAAAAATCCTAATTGATATTTAAAAAGAAAATGACAAAGCTTTATCAAATTTTTTTTGACCTCCGTGTAGTTAATTAAAGAATTTTAGGTAATATATTTATCGTTACTGAGTTATTTTTGTAGTAGGTACTTATACAAAATATCGGATTTAATTCTGAATGTACATTATAAGAAAAAAATGAACACACGTCTTAAATTTGTATACAGTAAATTTGTTTGTAGTTATGAACTTAAGACAGAATATACCTAATAGTGTTGACCTCTATACAAGACCTTCGTTGCCTGACCATAATAACATTAATTAATATAAAGTTACTGCCCTTACAACACATGACATTGGATACAGATCTTAGATTGAGAGGGATTAGGTTTTAAATTCACCGCGGTGAGTTTTGTTTTTCGAATTTATGTATGTATCTATTCTGTATATATATTTTTTGGCATGCTTTTTAGCCTAAACAGCTTGATGGATTTTAGCTTGAGAGGCGTCGTTAGATTGATCTCAATTGTAAGAGTGACACTGAGTAGGTATATTTATCGAAAACTAAAAAGTTTAATTAAAAAAGTTTATTAACAAAACAAAAAACCCGGCTGCGAATAAAGATGGAAATAAGATGATCAATCTCATGCAGTTGGAGGGATTAGGTCTTTGTAGCTAAATTAAGTTAAATTGTTTATTTTGCGGCTATAGCTATTTGCATAACTGTAGTCTGTTTATTGTGTTAGTCGATGAATAAGTGTTACCTATTAAACTGTAGGATTTACTTAGGGTTAAACCCCTTTATGTCATCTGGGCTTAAAATAATTAACATACATAAATACATATATGTACATTTTCAAGCCGTCACTAGAAATTCTTTTAAACTAGGTAACACTTCTTTGTAGTCTTTTGATAAACTTATTTACTTAGTGTTTTATTTAGTTTATAATATAAAAGAAAGTTAATAGGAAATCTTTTACTCAGTTTATTATTTCGTAGATTAAAATCGTATAAAAACATGAATAAGAGTATTGATGTAAATATAGTTCACACACCTTAAATACCTAACTTTAGGTGATGGTTACGGGATAGACTGCGTGTATTCTTCACTTCACATTTCATACTTTCTTTTGACGGGTGTTTATAGATACCATTAACAAATTAAATGATCTCAAATAACCATATATTATGGTTTTTATTAATTGGAATTGTAGTAGGATAAAATATGCTTGATTGTACTTAATAATGAGAAGCATTAAAAATAACGAAATAATTTAACTACGGGTACACTGTCGGTCGTATCTCTAGAAGCACCTCTCTTCTATAGGTATTTAGACGTGAAAAAATAACACAATATATATAATAAAGAACCACAAACAGATACTCATAAATAAATTAACTATAGCGAAATATCCTAATATATCGCTACGGACTTTATGTTTGGCAGGCTCCGCTACGGCGTAGACATGCGCTACGAAACTCCCTACGCTGAAAAACGGGATTGAACATATTCATACAAACGCGTTTGAGAGTGCAAATGGAAAATAAAGAAAATGTCGAAGTGTCATGTAGGTTTATAAATAATTAGTATGCAATAAAAAAAATGATATGCACTGATTGCGTTACGGCATAACGGCCAATGAACAAACACACATTTATGGCTTCCTTTGATCTAGAAACAGGATAGGTTGGTTGATATAATCATAATTATTATCTCTATAATCATAATCCCCGAAAGTTCTTCATCAATTCCTTTGAAATTTGACACAAAGTCGGATATTTTTTATAACTTTCTGAGCTACCAGTGCGCTACAGAAAGGAATACATAAAAAGAATTTATTTTAGCAATGTTTCTTACATAAACTTAAAGTTTTAATAGAAATATGAGGTAAAACAAACTGTTAGACAAAAATTTACTTCTTTCCATATAATATGTTTCTGTTCCTCGATTTATAACAGTGTGTATTTTACGATTATTTTGTATGTTCATCGCTCTCCCACAAACATTGCCTAGACTCTCCAAAAAAGAAAGGTAATCATCGTCTGTAATGTGGTCATGTTAGAGGTTTAATGACCCGACAGTAATCTACATATAATTGTGTTGCCATTACTATCGCATTTGTGAACATAGCTGTGAAAATTTTAATATTTCGGAGGTTTTAAACATCCGTAGACTCCGTATTATTGTTTTAAATATTTTTCAGATTTATAATATGTATATTTAAATCTATAATACAGTTCATCAGTATATTTTTATTTGGGTCTTATGTATTTGGGGATAAAATCATTATGATGTAATTATCCGGCCCAAATCACAACTTCGAGCTGCTACTGAGTAGGTATTTCATAGAAAATTTCAATAACACTGCACGATTGAACTTAGCACCTAATGTTCTAACACTTCGTGTAAACTTTGTGTTTCTTTTTAAGATTAGGTAGGTATATCTTTATATCTTTTTCACTTTTTTTAGTCTTCTCAACTTCTTCTTCTTATATTTATAAGTCTCAACATGGCTCCATTGAAGTAATATTTTGTAATACTATGTACAAAATTATCCAGCGAATATGTTACCATGGAAAAGACAGAATCAATGAAATGGTTTTAAAACATTTATGCATATAGGGTGCTCCGCTGCAGGACATAAAATCTTTTATTATTGTCTCGTTTATCATGCAGAATAGAATATTCACACCAAAACGAATGTAAAATACAATTTTATAAATCATAGAAAGGTACAATGGGCGGTCTTATCGCTAAATGCGATTTCTTACAGACAAGTAGGTAGGCACAATGATAACATAACTAAAATCACGATCGTATTATCCAAAAGGCAGAGGCATGTTATACAGGATGGGAACAACGAACCGTACTTGGAGGAAAAGTATTTTGAATACTATACATCCACAGTGCGGCAGACAAAAAAACTACGGTTCTGAATTGAGTGTCAGCACGTATGACGTGCTGACACTTAATTCAATACCTTAGACCCTAGGCTAGAGTGACGGACTATGACCTATTCCCTCTCATTGCGAGGAGATCCATGCCCAGTAGTGAAAAACATCTATCTAACATATAAAATGCTTTGTCTTGAATGACTGACTGGCGGATGAACGCACAGCCTAAACCTGTAGAGACCTGAAACTTGGAGGGTGTGTTCTTTGTATGACGTAGGCATCTGATATGAGTGGATTTTTGGAAATTCAATCGTTAAGGTGGTGACAGTTTCTATGAAAGTCCGTCTTTTTGTAGCGGTTGAAACCGCGGGGTACAGCTTGTAACAATTGTAAAGATAAGTGTTTTGACTTTTATTGCTCTCATAAAGACCCCTCGTATTTACTTTGTAGCGGAACTGTTAACTAACGTTTCGGTAACTACTAAAGTAATTAGCGAAATACCTATAATGTACGATAAATATTTTGTTGTGTATCATAAAAATAATAAATAGGTACTGATTTTTATAAGATGATTTGATAAATAGGTAGGTGTCAATAAATATTCAACCAAATTATAATGCATTATAAAATTCGCAATCGCATTACTAAAGTTTCGCAAAGCTTCACATTATCTATCTATTCGATAGATTGTTCTGGAACTATTATATTTGACTGCTTAAAAGCCACAATGTTTTTCTTGTTGTTTTAATCTCCTATACATCTTTGGAAGTAAACTTAATATACTTACATAAGCCAACACAACAAAAAACTAACCAACGAACTTGCAATCGTACGTCTTTTGATTCTTTAATCCTTAGATTGTGTTTTTAAAAGTTATTTATTACAAAAAGATGATTTTTTGTACCAAGTTTACCAAGTAGGTACCTAAACCAAGGTTTGAATGAAAATAACTTCCGTATTTCCTATCACATCAATCAGTATACGACAATGGGTTACGCAGAGATGTTCCAAATATATTCACACCCACAGTTTGTCGTCATGTAAAGGTCCCATAAAAATAGGGGCGAGCCTATAGTCATTAACCGGCACAAATCCAAACTCGGAGCTGCTGCTGAAAATTTCATGGCAAAACCATTTGCTTGACCTAGGAATCGAGCCCAGGACCTCTATCAGTTACGCTTATGACCACTAGAATAACGGGGCTAATCTAATATAATATTCACGTAAGTGTCAGAAACCAGTATGGGGCTTTTTATTACCCGACTACGAAAAAAAGAACAGTCTTTTTAAATTGATTTCGTATGTTTGTCAGTGAAATATTCTAGTAGGAGATTAAAACAAAAGACAGTAATACAATGTTTTGGTAATTCGCTTTGGCGATAGTTACATTGGGCCCGGAAAACGTTGTCTTGCCCTGTATCATCTTCCTGCCCTTGTCCCAATTTATTTGTGATCGGCGCAGCATAATATACTTTTCTTCTATTCATCCCTATCAGCCGTCACCTCAATCATTCACTTTCATTCCCATGTCTTGCCCTGTAATATATAAAAAAATTGTAGAACCTGATTGCGGTGCCACCTACCGGCTCAAATTGTGAATCTAAACCATCCAGGACACATTTAAACATACACAAAAAAATTAATCAATGTCACACCAGCAGCTTATGATGAGTTCGGACAATGCACAGAACGCCTTCACTGGCCTTACAGAAACAGCATACAACGCCATATTGATTTGTGTCCGTGTTTTATTTCAGTCAAAGTTATCACAGTTTTAGTAGTTATTCTGCTATTCAGGGTGGAGACAAAGGCAAGTAATCAAAGGCCATGAAAGTCGGTCTAGTAGTTCTCGAGTTATAAGTGCTGTAACAAACCCGATTATGTTTTTTATATATATAGATTATAATATTTAATGATTTTTTTTTTTTTTTTGTACTTTAAAACTTTATTATCTGACTTTACGTTCATGTATTTTATGTAAATAGTGTATATAGTAAAATAATTTAATTTAATTCGGATTTAATGATTAAATAGGAAACCCTAACACAGATTGACAGACAACGCACGCCTTTTTGAGGTGTCTTTAGAAGCATTTTTTTTTGTACAATAATTCCTAAGATGGCGGGATGAGCTTGACTTCTTCAGGAAGGATTGGCCCGAAATAGCCTTGAGTCGTGAGGAGTGGAAAGAGGATAGGGAGGTCTTTCCCTGCAGTGGGACGACAACGGCTAAATAATAATAATAATAATTACCAATATAACATACGTTACTCACGTAAGATGAGATTTTGGGAAATCCTCCTGGAATTGATAAACACGAGGTCAAGATCGCCGCGGGTAGGTTGAATGCCTCGTTTTTTTTAAATTTAACCTTACCCTGTTCTAGTGTACTTCTGTCTCAACTTCTGTACATTAATAAGCCAGCAAGACTGTCAATCGTTTTTTATTTTTTAAGGGTATTACATTGCCCAATGACCTTGAGGATTTAGTCTTTATGCTAGTATTTGTTAGTCACAGGCATTGCGGGGGTGTTTCACGCAGGGTGCTAGTGAGGTTTCGGGTAGTGCATTATTAATTCAAAAAAATAAGAAAATAAAATCAATACAATTTTTAATTACGTCATTACAATTTTTTTGGTATAAAATTCATGATTAACTAAGCCGTTAAAGAGAAAAAATACAATATAGGTTAAAAATGGCCTATTTACTTCAATTTTTACCCAATCAAACGCACGTAAGGATTCCACTAGAAACTTCTTTAAAGATAGGGTGTTTTTTGGATTTGATGATTGACGATGTAATACCGTTAAGATGATACCGTACCTTGATACTATTTCAAAACTTCATGCAGAACAAAAGTTATATAAAATCAACAGCTTTCAAGAATGGCGATTATTATGTTGCCTATTATGTTACCTGTAATTTTATATTAATTAAGAATCTTTTAATATCAAGCCAGATATCCGCGTCAGATAAAAAAAACTAATGTTCGCCTAAAATATAATTATACAAGTTGTTCATACTTTTTTTTCTGATCGTGTCCAAGGTTTTGAACTTTAACTCTAATGTTAATTTTAGCATCTACTTACAAGATATATTTTATCTACCGTTGAATACCTTTTTGCGACACGTACAACAGGATAGTGTGTATTTTTACCCGACTACGAAAAAAGGAAGGGTAATGAGTTTAACATAACAACAACAACACACCATCACGCCTGTATTCCCCGAAGGGGTAGGCAGAGGCTTACTAATGTACACCCACAGTTCGCCGGTATGTTAAGGTCCCATGTAATAGGGGGCGAGCCTATTGCCATTAACCGGGCACAAATCCAGACTCCGAGCTGCTACTGAGAATTTCATAGAAAACTCAATAACACTTTGCTCGACCTGGGGATCGAACCCAGGACCTCTAGCGTAGCAGTCGCGCTTGGGACCACTAGACTAATGAGGTAGTCATTGCGTCATGAGTTTAACAGTCTATGAATGTATGTATATACCTATGTATGTATGTATCGTATGGATGTTCGATCCTATAGGATCACTTTTAAATCTCTTTGGCTAGGATCCATACATCAATAGTAGTTTTAAACTACTCATCAGATTTTAGCAAATGAGGTGTCGATCGAGTTTTTGCAGTAAGATCATTATAGGTTATCAATTTTTGAAAAAAAAACATAATCAATATAGCCGGCAAAACACAAAAAAGTGGATAGATAAATATAATTTTTTATTTAATTTAAACAAATGAGGTGTCGTAAGATTTTTATTATGAGTAGTAAACACTGGACGAATGAAGTCTACCTTCTGGCACTTTCTACAAGCCCCATCTCATCATCTATCATCTATCATGAGACAACATTTGAGCTTAATTTTATTGAAATCGGTCTATAACAAAAGTTATTACATATAATATTTAACGATTAAAAACGAACGTGAAAAGTAACCATTGAAGTAAATTTCATATTTAAGTATGTACTAGACTTGCAATGGTTTAAATATAACAAAATAAAGCATACCTATTAAAAAAATACATATACCGATTAAAATAAAGTAAATGGCTAACGTACTGATTTAAGCAATTTTAGAGTAAAGAACTTTTCTTCTTACTTTTCTTGAATTAAATAATATCAATACAACGCGATAATAGTTATCTGTAAAAAGAAGGAGTTTTATTTCAACCTTAATTAGATAGTGAAAAATAATTATTGCAACCCGTAATAAAGTATTCTCATGCGGAAATAGTTATATATTTATTTCTATTTGCGCTTGTAGGAGTATGTTTGAACTTCATGCTTATTGGTATTGGCCAGTATTGGCATACAATATTGGAAAAACATTGTTCTAGCTGTTAGACCTAATATTGTAAATGCGAAACTAACTCTCTGTTTATAATGCCTAAACCGCTGAACGGATTTCGATAAATCTAGGCATGGAGATAGCTTACATGCTGAGGAAGGACATAGGCCTAGACCAATTGTCTCAATAAGTCGTTTTGGGATACGAGTGAAACCGCCGCCTACAGCTAGTAGTGAATAAAGTTGGCATGAGCCACCAAAAAGTGTCAAATAAAAATGAATGCTTAAAAATTAAAACCAATCTACGAAAAAATCGACTAAAGGTATAAAACAAGAAAAGTTTTCTATGTCCACGAACAGTGGTATCCAGTTTATAGCCGTAGTCGCATGCCACCGTAATTATATCTACTTAAGTTTGCACCTACAGATCATCATAGCGGCATTAAAAATGAGGGATCAAAAGATCAATAATGTACACCCGTGTGAATAACGAATATTCTCAAAAACTAAGCAAACGATTTCAAAAATTATTTCACGATTAGAATGCTACATTATCCCTGAGTAACATAGGCTATATTTATTACTAGAAAAAAATAGGGATCCCGACTACAACTTCAATAATGTCCACCCGTGCGTAGCCGGGATTGGCCGCTAGTGTATTATAAAGAGGAAAGATATGTTTTGTTACGATTAACGAATAAACACAAAAACTACTGGACCGATTTCAAAAACTCTTTCACCATTAGAAGCTACATTATCCCTGAATAAGATAGGCTACATTTATTACTATAAAAAAATTAGGGATCCCTACTAAAACTTCAATTATGTCCACCCGTGCGAAGCAGGGGCGGGCCGCTAGTAATAATTATATTTGCAGAATTTGACGTTTTTAGTTTTTGATATGTTGTAAGCGAAGCGTGTTGTTTACGCGACAATCAATAAAAATATAGTAAAGCGCAACATAGTAATAGTAATTTGTGTTTATGTAACAGAGTACCTACCTATAAATAATAGCCAAATTTCGGTGATTCGTTCCGACCTGTTGATGTTACGCCACAAGTGATAACGGTAAAAAAAATATGAACGAACGAACTTACTGTTTTATTGTAGTTGTAGAACGTTGAGCGAACGAAGTGGAGTGAGATACAGCCTCTCTCGCGAACCTGCCGCGGCGGACTGAGCATCGCCGGCGCAGCGTCACCGTCAGATAAATAATATCGTGTTAGAGATGGTACGTACAATATGTACAACCTTATCTCGACCAGGCCAACTAGATTTTGGGAACCACGTGCCGAGGGCGCGGCTAGCGAAACCACAACAGACACTACTCTTTACAAGAACGCCTATTCGACAGTAGCTTATGTTAATATTTAACCTTAGGTGTTAATGGCTTTAAGTGCACAAATAAAGGTCGAATAATATTGAGTGTAGAAACGGTACGGATAGTGTGACGGTAAATGCGTTTTAAAATAATCATGTCTTTGTTTTTCACAAATAACATTACATATCATCAGGCTTGTATGTTCGTAGGTATGTTAAGGTCCCATGTGACAAAAATGAAACTTTGAGAAACTTTGGTCCCATGTGAAACTTTGAGCTGTTACTGAGAATTTCATACAAAATCCCAATAATACTTTATTCGACCTGGGAATCGAACCCAGGACTAGTGTAGCAGTCGCCCCTAGGACCATTAGACTAATGAGGTACATTACATATGTACTATTACAACATTTAAAAAAGGTAACTGAGGACTGGGCTGGTGAAATAATTGAGATCAAACCTGGTTCAATTAACTGAAAGGTTTCAATAAAAGTCAGTGTGAATAATTTGCAGAGTAAATTCAGTTTATTACCTCAATGTAAGTACACACCCGTCAAATAAATATTTTACACGGCTAGACTCTAATTTAATTTGTAATTAACCATTTCATAATTGGATAGAATATTATACAGTCATATTACACAAAACCAGTGGATAATAAACCATTCTCAAGAATTGAAATGAGACAGGTATTTTATTAGGCGGCACATAGAAGGAAATTAAATTATTTCAAGGATTATTCCAACCTTTGATAAGTATTCAAATCACATTTACTATCACATGCAGAAAGTAAATAATTGCATTATGTAATAAAAACTTAATTAACCTCAACCACAAAAACTGTTACGAAATTAAAACTGACGTTATCTCAATAGCTTGCAAGTATCAAATTATAACCTTGTATGGTGTAATACGTAATATAATTAAGTTAAAAGTACAAACTTATGTTAACAACATAAACAAAAATACATTCATAAACCGCATTATAATTTATTTTTTATAAGACTAGAGTTAAATATTCATTTCATATATATTTATTAAACATTATTATGTATGTTAAAGGTGTTTACATGTGGTATACAGTATACATGCATCTCAGAATGTGAATCGAGTGACTAAGGATGACTAAGTACTTAAAATTAACTTGTCTCACTAATTTCCAATGACAAGAAATGGTAATTGGTAAAAACTCTCTTTATAAATAAATGTATGTCGTTCGACAATTATTGTGTCGTGATCGAGGATCCCGATTGCAGTGTTAGTGTATTGCAGTGATCATTTTTTTCTTCAAGCCCGTAGTTTTATGTCACCCAACCTGTGAACTGGCCACATGCACTCGCAGCCTGCTGGTATCACCATGGTCCTCGTTTCCCAGCAATCACTAAAAATATAACTTGTTATAGTCATGGTAAACGAGTTCGTCTTTTGCATTCCTTCACTAAAATTGGGTCACTAGTCTTGCTTGTTGTTGTTTTGTTTGAGTCATCTGTGGGATGTTAGGGACCACTTGCGTCAGTAGCGAAGGTTATAGGGCCTTTATCTTCTACTAGGCAAGTGAATCAATACTAGCCTAATAACAGGGAAGAAAGTAGAAACGTATAAAACGTCTGTATTCCCTAAGAGTTAGTACTTACCTAAAAACCCATAACTTTATGTACCAACTCATGTAGGTAAATCTACGGCAATAAACGGGTTTTTACTTAAAATCTTCATGTCCCCAGATTACGAAAAGAAATAAAAATTTTTTGGGTCACCAAAATCTAGCCAAAATTAAGTACTAGTAAGTAAAAGTACTCTACTTACCTGGTGTAACGTCTCCTTGTCAAATGGATGGTTTTGTTCCATTGGACGCACGCGAACCCAAGACTTGAACAAATCTGTAATTTCATTTGGGTTTAGAAATGAAAGCCCAAACACCACTTTCTTGTTGATTAAGTGAAGGAGATTAATCGGTTTGTAAGCAAAAGAAAAGTAACATATTTCGGTCTTTCCGGTAAAATAGGTAAACTGGAAGCTTTAACTAAGTAATCTGCCGAGACCACTGCCTGTCATGTGGAATTTCCACATGCAACTCTTGTATTCTGCCTGAAATGTACTTTCGCTAAAAATAACATGCTTATTGGTAAATACAATAAAAAATGCCTAAAAAATACAGGTCAACGTTCATTAAACCTTGGCTTAGTTAAAAAATCTATGAAAGAATGTTTGTCCTTAAGCTTTTCAAGTGGTTTGCGCTTGAATTAACTTTATGTACCTACTTTAAATTTGCATAATAATGTACCTATGTTCTTTAAGAACTGTTCCAAACCTAAAAGGTAATTATTAATACAGTAGTAGGTAGTGATCGATCACATTACCCTGCTATATTGCTATACCTAGGTACTGGGTAGTTTAGTGTGTGATATACATGTCAACTATTTTGAATGGAAAACAGGTGACCCGTCGAGGCGTTACAAAAGGTTTTTCATACAAAATATTTAACAGATACGGTATAATGATTTGATGCGCTGCCATCTATTTTTTCAATAACCTCAATAATTTGAAACGGTGGTAGCCTAATGGCTAGAGCAACAAAATTGCGATCATGTGGTTGCCGGTTCGAAACCTACCCATTGCACTACCGACGTGAACCCACTCGTAACACAAGCATTTAGCTTAGCACGAGGGGTTAACAAGAATACTAGTAATGTGCAACCCACATTGTTAGTACCTAAGCTTTAAAAAAGAAATTAAATTGTAAGGCATACCTCATTCGAAACTCCGATATTATCTTTGTTCGACGACATAGTGCAACGAACTTCCTCATAATACGCTGGTCGGTACTCATATTCATTTGTATTCAACTTCTTAATTTTCCTTTCTAGATGACAGATGGGGTAATGTTTCTGAAAAAGGCATACATAGATATGACTTTCAATATAATCTATACCTGTAATAAAATTGTAACAGGCCGATGTCTGTATATTATAGATATATATAAAGAAAAACTAATATGGGGGGTGTCTTTATTAGAGCAACAGAAGCCAAAATAAAAATGTTTAGAACTTTTGTCTGTCTGTCTGTATGTATGTATTACTAGAGGTCTAACTTAAAATCTGGTAAGTACATTTTTCATTACGATTAAAATAATTTATTGTTTTAATTTACGTTTTCTTTCTCATCTTTCTTTTTTTTTGAAATATTTAATTTAAAATTCACATGGATTTTGCAGAAGATTTGCAAGTACACTAAACTTCATGCTTTAAATTAGAGATTTATGTTTGACATCCTCTTTGACGAGTAAGTACCTATATAATTTCAATGTTAATTAAGTGTTAAAGAAAAGCCTTGTGTCTTTTTCATCAGCCGCATTGTTACACAATTATGTCAGTCTTTATTTGCATACAATTACGTAAAGCTTACATACATTTGTTTGAGTTTTACATAATAAAATGTACATTAATAACACGGTGTGCTGTAAAAGTCATTGAATCTATCAAATATTTGGTAAATTACCATTTCATGCTTTGCCAGTGGCCAGACTCACAAATTGCCCAAGCATTGCATACAACTATGGATGTAAAAATAATTGCTAGATGTTGTAAGTACATTTCTAATTTTTGAATTCTATTATTTTTTTATAAATGTAGGTATTTAAAAAACTAAAATGTGGAAATTATTATTGTCTCATATGCAAAGTACACATTAGGGGAGACCTATGTCCAGCAGTAGCAGACTACTGCTATAAGCTTGTATATATATATAGAAGCCCTGTGCTATATATATTTATCAAAATACTTATATTACTAGTTATCGAACAAATCCTACGCTTAATTTGCAGGATGAATGATTAATTAAGAGCGGCCTCTTAATTAATCATTCATCCTGCAGTCATTAACTTAACCTCGGCAGGTTAAGTTAATGACTGCAATTAACTGAATTAATGAGATGCACGATCTGTGTTGAAGACTTCAAAAAATATTTAAAAAAACACAATGAATATGCTAGGATAGAATCGCTCCATCATACGCTCACATTTAATTTAAGTTGTTTCAAAAATTTATTTATATTCTGAAGGCGTCTTAAAATACACACTTTATGCACAGTATAAAGACTCCATAGACACATCCTCTAAATTCTTCTAGAACGAGTCATTGAATTGAATAGTGCCACGAAATTAATAATAGTACCTACAGGTAATTGTGCTAGCTCAATTAAGTATAGTTGGGTAGTACATAAATATAATAATATAAAGTACATTGATAATTTAAAAATAAATTAAATTCCTAGTCTAGAATTGCACCTGCTTCTGTTTTATGAAGATGCACAATTGCACATGCATCCTAAATCATTTGATTACAACGTTAATTGGATGACTCAATCTGGTTGCGATGTTACCACTGAATCTAGTTTATGACGATTGCAAAATTGTACTAGAGGTGTAGCTCTTGTTTCTCTCACTCAGAAAGAGTCTCTAAGACTCTACTTCGAGTGAATGAATAGGGGCAAAGACTGTGGTATATTTTTTAATATAGCGCTGGAAGATTTTTCATACCAGCCTAAACTCGTTGTTCACTTTAGGCCTTGACCCAAACGTTTTCCAAAGTTGCTGTTATGATAACATCTCTGAACAATATTTTGTCAATAGCCAGGAGGAATAATAAACCATTCATACTTACATGTCCGCCTAATTGTCGCAGCTCTCGTGATGCTTGAAGCGTTTCTGTGTATTCTGGTAAAAGCTGAAAATAACGTCAATATATAAGTAAAGATTTGTCAAGGAGTACGTAATAAATAATTAAAGTGTGTATGCTAAGACGCATTGCAAGCTTCAAGTCACGAAAATGCGCACGCGTGTTCACACTCTATTTTTTCGGAGTTCTAACCACGCGTCCCAAACTAATAAGTTTGGCTCATTAGTCTAGTGGTCCCAAGCACGACTGCTACGCTTGAATTCCTGGGTTCGATTCCCAAGTCGAGCAAAATGTTATTAGATTTTTCTATAACATTATCAGTAGCATCTCGAACCTCGCCCCCAATTAGACCTGGGAATTTTGGTTTTACATTAGCACACCTTGCGTAATCCTTCGAGGAATACGGGCGTGAAGTTATGATAGTATAAAAACAATTATGCTTAAGTACCTCGGAAGAGTCTTCACAGTCCGGTTCAGAAATCCCGCGTTGTTTTATCATGCCTTGGTGTGGGTTCCTTTCGATCCTGCCAAGAGCGGTGTTCAACACTTTATCAGGATTAGGAATCCTGAAAACGTGTTCTATGAATTCCCGAGCTATCTCTTCGTTCGATGACGGAGATGAGGCTAGGCATAAAGTCACGCATAACGCCTGTAAAACAAATATTGGTATAAGTACGGAAATACATGAAAATACAGAAAGAAATTTATGAGCTATCAAAAGTTGTTCGTTATTGAGGGTCTACTTATTTAAACCAGTATACAGAATGTTGGTAGTTATATCTATCGTTTACGAATAACTCTGTGTAATGGAAAATGTCCACTTATCTGCTAAAAGTTTTGTAAAAGCCCCACAATAAAGAAACCGTGACCCTCGCGCGGGTAGAATTTTTTTCTTTTAGATTATGTCTGCGAATTGATCCTTACAAGAGTTACAAGTCCCTCTTGTAATTTTCTGCGCATCAGATGCGAGGAGGAAAGATCAAGGATAAACCTACTCGTGATAATATTAATATTCACTGTTTATCTAATGTAAGTAGGTAGTATAATCAATAAATAAAGCAAAGCGCTATTGTGCCGATAATCATTTACAAAGTCCTTGTGATATTTAATGCAAAAATTCACGCAATTCATAATTCGAAGTTAAACAAACATTTGAGCCTTTAGTGGAAAATTAAAACAATTATATTTGTTTGGTGTCCAATGTAAGTAGGTAATCCTAGCTCGGCGGGTTGTGCTGGCGGCGAAAGTATAACAATTTTATGAAAAGCTATATTTTTGAATCGTTTGAAACGCTGGCCGTAGGGTCCGAGCATACTTTCTCGTTTTAAGGGTATTGTCAAACGACTCAACGACGTTTCACGTGACCTAAATGCTGGCCTATACTTTGGTCACGAAATCAGCATTGCCATCCAACGTGGTGATGCAGCCAGCCTTGTGGATCACCCTTCCAGCTGATAGCGATGCGGAGCAGTTTTTTGGCGCCCTTTTTTAGTTCAATTTAATTTAATTTTAGTTACTTTATTGTATTAGTTATATATTTAGGTTATGAAGATGTAGATAATATTATTGTACTTCAAATAATTAATATTATTAATGTGGATTGAAAAATAAGATAAAGAATGTAAGTATTGCTCATTCTTTATAATGTTTGTATGAAAGCCTAACCCCTCTCATTCTGAGAGGTAACCCGTGCCCAACAGTGGAACAGTAGGTTTGTGGGTTGATATTGATTGACGTTGATGACAAATGATCATCACTTGAGAACGGCTCGATCGATTTGATTGTTTTTTGATGTGTGCGTAATTAAGGTCTCTGTCCATTTTATGTTTATACGATTCCGGAAATGAAAAAAAAAACCTACTATAACCTCCCGTCCACATGACAGCTGCGCTAAACTTTGACATTGTAGCACTTATTTAGTTTTGTCTGTGGGCTCTGTGGTCAGTAGTGCGGTACTTTGTATGCTTGTTTACACACAAGCATTACGTGGTTTGTTAGAATGAGATAAGAATGAACACATTGTAAAGTTTTTTAAATTATAATAGTTTCGACAATTTACAGAAAGTTCAGACCGTGGCGCGTAGCTTGAAAAAGGAAAACAAAACGGCCGTGACCTAAAGAGGGGTACTGGGATTCACTGGACTTTATTGGCTGCTATTGTGACCAGGCCTGTCAAACGGGTATGAAAGAAATGTCTATAAAGGCCACTGTGGTGTTTAGGCGGGAAAATGTAAAGTGCATTATTTATTTTCCAAAACTTGTGTTTCTCCGAAGTTTAGTGTGTAGTGGATAGTAACCATTATGTTCGTGAACGCGTGCGATTGCAGGCAAAGCCTTCGAAGCCATAGTGAAGTTTCCACTGTTTTACTAGGGATTATTCTGGATAAGTACTTGACACTGGTAAACACAGAAAGTGTAGCGCCATATAATAATAATATAATCCCATGACGAGAACTAATTAATATTATTTGTTTAGTCCTGTTAACGACTAACGCCATCTAGGGGCCATCGCAACGAATGAGCGGACAGAACGGTGGAAGGGCGAGCATTGCGCTGTGTCATTCCACTGAATATCTTTTTTACGACGATCAAGTGTCATCCTTACAACTGGTTATAATTTATATTATTTTGTTCTGTACAAATATACGCAATTTTAAAATCAAAGCAAATACACGAGTCATTTGTCTATCTCCATTTCTTCATCATACGAACGAGGAAAGAAATCGCACTTCACAAGCCAGCCTGACAAAATCACCTAACATATTTTGGACCTACGAACCGGATCTTCATCGAGAAGCAGCACCACCAGGAATTAACGGTCAGGCCATTCAATCTTTCCTTCCTAAATCCTGTGCTCAATTTGTGCTTACGTTGTTTCTTTATGCAAAATTACAGTGTTCTTGACCGGTGAATTAGTGCGCCTACCTACATCGCGTGCAAGTGAAAATCATCTACGAAACTGTAAGTGCTTAATTCCTGTTTTTCACATACACCGAAATGACAAAAAAGAGGCATTCGCTTATAGATGTTGAAAGTACAGATGATATTATCCGGGATTTAGTTAAGAAAAGGGGTTCTGTTAAAGGGAAATTTACTTTATTCGTTAAATTTGTTGAGTCATTAGATGAGTCGAATATAACTGAAACACAAAAAGCAGAGTTACAAGAGCGTTATCAAAGGACAAAATTGTTATTTGATCAATTTTCGAATTTTCAAGACGAATTAGACTTGATAGTTTCGGGGAGTCAAGTAGACAAAGAATTACAAGAGAGAGAAAGTTTTGAAAATCAGTTCTATGCTATTGTGGCCAAATGTAAGTGTATTTTAAAGGAAAAACCGCAATCTGACATTCAAAATCGTAACTCGAACGGTATCAAACTACCTACAATTTCTTTGCCCAACTTCGACGGTAGCTACGATCAATGGCTCGAGTTTCGCGATACATTTTTATCAATTATTCACAATAGTAATAATCTCGATAACGTTCAAAAATTTCATTACTTGCGATCAGTTCTCACAGGTAATGCACTACAAGTGATTAAGGCGCTAGAATTTTCTTCGGACAATTATTTAATTGCTTGGGATTTGTTAGAGAACAGATATAATAATAACCGTTTGCTTGTTCACAACCATGTTAAGGCTTTATTTTCTGCTCAGTCATTAAATAAAGAGTCAGCTTCGCAAATTCGTAAACTAATTGACACCATAATGAGAAATATTCGTGCATTAAAATCCTTAGGGGAACCTACTGACACATGGGATACATTAATTATCCACATAACAGTCTCAAAATTAGATTCGTCGACGGAACGCGAATGGGAACTTCATAAAAGTACCCACACGAATACGTCCTCAAATAAAAAAATGTCGTTGTCTGATTTAATGACTTTTCTTAAGGATCGAGCAGATTTTCTAGAAACTGTTAAGCCTTCTCAATGCAAACCAACAGGGGACACACATACTCAAAACACACACATTAAAAAAACGTCGTCGATAAAATCACATAGTCATGTAGTCACACATAAAAATAGTAAGCCTTCAAACTCATCACATTCGCAACGTTACAAATGCAATATGTGCGATTCGAACCATCCTTTATATTCTTGTGAAAAGTTCTTTAACTTATCACTTAACGAAAAAATAAAACACATAGAGGATAAAGGGATGTGTCGTAATTGTTTACGTGTCGGCCACGTAGTCGCGGAATGTTGGTTCGGGCCGTGCAAGCATTGTAACAAAAAACACAACACTTTAATTCACGACTTTAGTGACGCTGGTATGTCATCAGCAGTTGCAAACGCATCACAAACATCACCTCAGTCCGTTGCTGATATCACGCACACACATGTATCCCAAACGGCATCTCACACATTTCACACGCTTTATAAAGACGATAATATTACTTACAATCATTTTCACAATCAAGTATTATTATCGACTGCATTAGTGGAGATAGCTGATAAATATAACAAATTTCACACCACTCGAGCTCTCCTAGACAACGGGAGCCAACATTGTTTCATATCTGAAACATTATGCAATACCCTTAACATTCCATTGATACAGTCCACTGTTCAGGTAATAGGAGTAGGTAATTCCATCACGAAGTCTACACAATCATGTAACATTAAAATGCGGTCAAAAATAAACTCATATACCACACGCTTAAATTGTTTACTTTTGTCCCGCATTACGTCACAATTACCTTCACTGGGTGTCAATCATAAGATTGAAATACCAGATAACCTGCAACTTGCTGATCCCGACTTTTATTTAACAAACGAAATACATCTATTAATTGGTGCAGACAAGTTTTGGGAACTGCTAAACGAGGGTTTAATTCGTTTACCTAAAGGTCCTTATTTGCAGAACACAAAACTTGGCTGGATTATATCTGGGTCAGTTCACAGACAAGTTTCACACAGTAATCGAACTCAATGTAATCTCACACAAACATGGGATACCGAACTTAAACGTTTTTGGGAACTAGAAGAAATAGCTTCATGTTCCAGTTCCAAGAAATACACAAAAAATGAAATTGCATGCGAAGATTTATTTAAAAGTACTACCTTACGCGACGATAAGGGCCGTTTTTCTGTACGCATTCCGTTGAGTGAATCAGCTGATGCACTACACGATACATTTTCTATGGCACAGAACCGGTTTCTTGCACTCGAACGCAAATTACTTCGCAGCTCACCTCATTATAGACAAATGTATAATGAATTCATGAGTGAATATTTGCGCTTAGGTCACATGAGTCGCATTTATGAATATTCGTCGCCTTGTTTTTTCTTACCACACCATGGCATCTATAGGGAGCACAGTTCTACTACTAAACTTAGGGTGGTATTTGACGCGAGTGCAAAATCTACGTCAGGCAAGTCTTTAAACGATATACAACACATTGGGCCGTCGTTACAGAATGACATTTTCTCCATACTACTCAGATTTCGACAATATAAATATGTTGCATGTGCCGACATTGAGAAAATGTATCGCCAAATCTTAATCCAACCTGATCAGAGAAATTTGCAGTTAGTTATTTGGAGAGACAATCCATCTGAACCCCTCGGTATATACCAGCTTAATACCGTCACATACGGGACGGCATCCGCGCCTTATCTAAGTATAAGATGCTTAAAACAACTCGCTTTCGAATGCAATGATGACGTTATTGGACGGATCATCAATGAAGATTTTTATGTCGATGACTTGATAACGGGTCATCAAGATCAACAAAAATTATTAGAAATATGTTGTAACATTTCTAAAATACTAGATTCCGGTTGTTTCCCATTAAGAAAATGGATATTTAATTTTGCTACTATACAGTCACAATCTTCCTTTACGTATAAGGAATTGTCATTAGGGGACAACTGTCACACAAAAACTCTGGGTATGGGTTGGTCTTGTTCTCCGGACGAACTGCATTTTAGCACAAAATGCGATTATGAGTTAGGGACTAGTACTACTAAGCGCAGTATCGCTTCAACTATTGCACAAATATACGACCCCTTAGGTCTTCTTACTCCTACAATTATTGTTGCTAAGATCATGTTGCAAAGATTATGGTTATCAAAAATAGGCTGGGATGATCCAGTCACTAGCCCTATTTTATCAGATTGGAACAAATTCATAAATAAATTACAGTATTTACAAGATATACGGATTCCGCGCTATGTGCTACAAGATATTAACGCAGGTAGTAATACAAACAAAATAGAATTGCACATTTTTTGTGACGCATCACAAGACGCATATGGCGCCTGCGCGTACGTACGTAGCTATACAGGTACATTGATAACAGTTAACTTATTATGTGCGAAGAGCAAGGTGGCTCCCGTAAAACCGGTTAGCATACCGCGCTTAGAACTTTGTGGCGCTGTAATAGGTGCGAGACTGTACGCAAAAATAATAAGTTCATTAAGATTAACAATCGATAACGTGTATTTTTGGTCAGACTCGACAATTGTTTTAGCATGGCTTAAAATGTCACCTAATTTACTAAAGCAATTCGTACAAAATCGTATTATAGAAATTAATGAGATAACAGGTGATATGCCGTGGCTTCATGTCGCCGGTAAACAAAATCCGGCTGATTTATTATCACGTGGAATGCATTTAGACACACTTAAGTCATCTGATATGTGGTGGTGCGGACCTCCATTCTTACATGTTCCACATAGGGATTGGGCACAAGATATGCATAATTATGATGTTAATCCTGATGAATTACCCGAATTAAAAGCTAATAAAATTTCATTGTTAAGTCAAACACAACCAATTTTTCCATTCGAACTTTTTTCTTGTTTTAACCGTATGAGACGTGTTGTGGCATACCTGATACGCTTCATTAATAACTGTCGCAACAAAGTTAACACACATCGCGTCACAGGTTGCCTCTTAGTAGACGAAGTATGTAATTCAACCAGAATTCTAACACGTATTGCACAGCAACAATCATTTTCAGATATTTATGATGGATTAAAATGTAATCGATTGTTAAAATATCCTCGTCATTTATCCAGTTTAAATATATTTTTAGATGAGCATAATTTAATTAGAGTAGGAGGTAGACTCACGCATTCGAAATCATTTTCGTATGATAAAAAACATCCATTGTTGTTATGTTCGAAGCATATATTTACACGACTCCTCTTTCAGTATCAGCATAAAGTCTTATTACACGCAGGGCCTCAGTTGTTATTAGCTTCAATACGAGAAACCTGGTGGCCTATCAGAGGACGCAACTTAGCAAAACAAGTGGTGCATACTTGTGTGAAATGCGTACGTATGAAAGCTAAACCTTTAACCATGCAAATGGGTAACTTACCTTCTGAAAGACTGGAACCAGGATATCCATTTATTCGATGCGGTGTCGATTATGCTGGGCCAATTTTTATGTTAAACCGTGCAGGAAGGGGGGCAAGATTAATTAAATGTTATATTTGTCTTTTTATATGTTTTACAACGCGCGCTATACACTTAGAATTGGTCACAAGTCTCACGAGCGAAGCATACATATTGGCATTTAAACGTTTTATCTCTCGGCGTGGTAAACCCATGCAAGTGTATTCAGATAATGGTAAAACATTCGTAGGAGCTTTAAAGGAATTTTCTAAATTTTTAGAAGACACTGAATGTGATATTGTTAACTTCGCTACTAATAATTTAATCAAATTCACATTTATACCACCATATTCGCCTCATTTCGGTGGTTTGTGGGAGGCAGGGGTTAAGTCCTGCAAATTTCATTTGTGCCGCGTAGTGGGCAATGCACACTTAACTTATGAGGAATTAAGTACGGTGTTAGCACAAATTGAAGCCGTCCTAAATTCCAGACCTATGTTTCCAATGTCCACAGACCCTAACGATTTGCTCCCTCTTGCTCCCGCTCATTTCCTGATCGGCCGACCGCTCACAGCACCTGCGAGCCAGGACCTCACTACGATGACTACGCAGAGCCTTTCTCGATATGATCGGGTGGAACAAATGCGGCAGAATTTTTGGACAAGATGGTCTAAAGAATATGTCTCCGAGCTTCAGAAAAGAACAAAATGGCAAATGAATCAAGACAGCCTTACTCCTAACACATTGGTTTTAGTGAAAGAGGATAACCTCCCTCCCCTGAAGTGGCGTCTCGGACGTGTGCTCCAAACATTTCCTGGCAAGGACAACATTGCACGAGTTGCCAGCATCAAAACTGCCACAGGCATTGTTCGACGATCCTTTTCGAAGATATGCCCGCTCCTGTACCCGCACGAAGATCAAAAGCCGGTGACGTCTATCTCGTTGGAACCTGGCACGTCCAAGGCCGGGGGCATGTTAACGACTAACGCCATCTAGGGGCCATCGCAACGAATGAGCGGACAGAACGGTGGAAGGGCGAGCATTGCGCTGTGTCATTCCACTGAATATCTTTTTTACGACGATCAAGTGTCATCCTTACAACTGGTTATAATTTATATTATTTTGTTCTGTACAAATATACGCAATTTTAAAATCAAAGCAAATACACGAGTCATTTGTCTATCTCCATTTCTTCATCATACGAACGAGGAAAGAAATCGCACTTCACAAGCCAGCCTGACAAAATCACCTAACAAGTCCTTATACTTGATTGACACTGGCAAATACACAAAAAGTGTGGCGACATATCCAATGACGGGATTTAAAAGTAGTCGGGTAAAAAGGCCACCGTGTAAATCGTAATTTTGAAAGGGAAAATGAACCTACAGACGAAGCAGCGCACGCACGCGTCGTTGGTTTTGAATAAAAGGTAACCCCTAATTAAATTTAGCCGCATAATATACACAATATACTGAATCACGAGGTAGTCAAGATGACGTTTACTGTGTACCAGCTAGCCCGGGTTATGTAGGTATACTGGTTATTGAGCTGATTAGTCGTGAGTGCGACCGGCCCGCGCTCTGATTGGTAGTCATTTGTGGAGATCTCGGCGACTGCCGCTCTGGTCAGGATAGCAGAGATTAAGAACATTCATACCTTTTATGCGTTCATAATTATGTTCTTTCGTCATCTCTATTACCGCCAAACTTCAAACCACCTAAGGTGTCTTTGATATTTTATAAGATCACCTAATTCGTGTAGCTTTAGTATTTTCACGGCAAAATGACTAAGTATTTTTTCAGGTATTATGGGTATTGGTAAGTATGGGTATTAGGTACTTACCTACCTAATGGTAATTGTGAGAAGAGAGAAGAGAACAGAGAAGTTGAATTACTTTATCATTTATAACATTACATTTAAAATTTTAAAATTCCCGCACCAACAATACTTTGTTACCATATTCTTGCAATATCATTGAAGTAGGTAACAGGATACCAAATTTCAAATCGATCAGGCCTGTGGATGTTCCTCACATGACACATCCCTTCATGAACCAGAAAAGAGCTGAGAATCTTCAACTTCAACCGTTGACCAGATCTTCTTAAATCATAGCTAAGAACACTCTCGATCAAGTCAGCTTCCAAACAAAAAAAAAAATAGCGATTCATTGATTTGGGCGCTACGATGCAACAGACACACAGATACACTATTATACACATCAACACTATTAATATTATTTATTTAAGTATGATCATAGGTCCCTAACTATGTGTATGTATACCCCTGTATAATATCACGGCTTATAACTCGCTATCGGCTATCTTAATGCGACATACACATTATGTAATAGGTAAATGCTGTTTATTCATATTTACAAGGATAAAAATATGGATACCTATTTAGTCTATAAATTATTGCGAATACTGTGTATGTATGATGCATTGGGTACAGATATTTCTATGAATGAAAGATATTGTGATGTGATTGTCAATCCCTGCGGTCATAAGTCACAACTTTAGCTTGTGGGTTACTCTCAGTACACTTCGCTCGCATTAGAGCTAACATCACATGTGCATTGCGATGGCACCTAATTCATTGTTTTATATTCGCGGTTTTGTGTATTTGTGCGTTAAAAACTTGTGAATTTTCACGTAATATCTGCTATGGTTGACCGCAAGCAATTCCTATGTCGGCAGAAATAGTGCATTATTTAAGACCATCGATTCCAAGGTTAGATATTTTATGTATTTTTGATCTATAAGGCCTAATAGTACCTATGCTTTGGAACGTAAATTGGATTATTGCTAAGTACCGGTGCCACGATTTTGTAATCATATTAGCAAAATAAATAGGACGTACTTAGTCCACCTAGAGCACCCGTCTGAATAGCACCTGCGCGAATAGCACCTAGCCTAGTCCAGGAAGAGCACCTACCAATATTTTTGGTAGGTGCTATGACTGACCTATGACTCAGTAGCCTAGTGGTGGGTTGTATTTTTTAACAGGGCGTTTAAATGAAAGATATCGATAAAAACACTTGAACGTTAATTATTTGTAGATATCTACTTACGCATCATACTAGTTCCTTTATTTCCTAAATTTTAATATCACAATTAAGAGCATTTACGGCATGAAATTGACGAGACACTCTCGCTCTAGTAAATGACGGTTGTAAGTTTAGTGACAGAAAAGGATAAAAAATATAGGAAAGTGCGATTACGTGCGGCCGGCGGATTTGTTTGTAGAGTTTTATAGTAGTTTTAAAATATTTATAGAAAAAATCGATTTCGTGTGGGCGTATGTATGTGTAGGTAATAATTAAACGTTCTAGTGATTTTATTCAATATTTTTCATTTATCAACGTACTGGAAAACAAATACATCCCAAAACTAGGCTGTTGAGTTAGAGGTACTTTTTGTGGACAAAAATGTAATAATCAATTTTAATCCACGAAGAGCACCTGCCTTCACTATTGGTAGGTGGTGTTTGCGCAGGTGCTGTTCGTACGGGTGCTCTAGGTGAACTACGTCAAAGCAGGGTCTTAAATTATTTGATTTGATTCGTAATTAAATTGAATTAAAATTAATAAGTATTAATTTGTAATTATGTTACAAAATTACATGACTTGTGCAAAAATAAAGATTTTTTAGGGTTTAGATCCTAGTCGTCAGTGTCAATGAACTTCTGGTTCAATGGGCAAATGACTTCTGTAAAACATGTCAAATTAGGAGGTACTGAGATACCTACCTGAACAATAATACATTTGGGGCAAAGTAAAGAGAATTTATACATCTATAAATACTTAGCTATAAGAACACTCTGACGCAGAAAAAGTATATTTAACAGCTATCTTTTGGAGATATGTACCTATAAGCTGACATAAAAAACTAAAAATATCGACGAATGGAGATTTTAAAATCAATCAGCCATTAGGACCTCCATGAGCTATGGCCGAAGCACCTCCAAGTAGGATGCGACGCAAGGTTTGAAGGGGTCCAGTGAACGCTGAATGTGACGAATCCCATAGCCATGACTGCAAGGAACGGCAAGTGCGGTTTTTTAATCGGTATGAGACCGACATGGGCGGCGGCAGGGTCTACCCGTGGTGGCAGACAATCCGATTTCCATATATTATACGGTGTGCGGTTGTGGTAGTCGCAACTGGCGCGTATGTATGAGAATATGTATGAATGTGGGAGAAGCAAGAATCGTAGCAAGTGGCCGTCTATAGTTTCTGCCTTCTCCTATGGGAAAAAGGCGTGAGTGTATGTAAGTATGTAAAATACGCTAGGTAGGTATTGTGAAAAATTAGACTACGCGGTCGACAACGTTGACTCAGTTTCAGTGATTTCATTCTATGTATAAAACTACGTCAAACTTGGAATTAATAAGATTTATTTAATAAAAAGTTTTTATAGCAATGAGTACCGGGTACCGTAGGTACTAAGGTAGAAAAAATAATTAAGTATTAGACCGATGTATTTGTGATATGCTCATGTGCTGACGCACATTTTTCTCCGATAAGGATTTCACGCCAAGATACGCTTATTACCTTAGAATAATGCATGGTTTTCTTATACATCAGTACAGTACAGTTTACCTGCCTCCGATTACAACAGCGTTATAAAATTTAGCTCTGTAAATCATTTTCTTAACTATTTTTGTCAAGCTGTGTCTTACTCGTTCAAGGATTGTGGTGTACCTACGGTTAATTGTGGTCAACCATTTTATTTCATATATTATTATCCAGGAAGACTTGATTAAGTAGGTTGAAGAAGATTTAAGAAAAATGGTTCGCCGAGTCAAATAGTAAATATCGAACTTCATTTATTAAATTATTTTGTATCTATTTATTATAAGTAAAATTGGAACTAGCGAGAAAGCTTATGATTAGGATACTTCACTTTTTTGTACTTACTTATAGGTCAAATCATTAGAAAATAGTAAAACGAGAGACGGTAGTTAATTTCGTAAATGCAGAGCGCAGAAGTATAGTTAAGTTATATCTGACTATTAATACAGATTTATTTACTACCTATATACACTATGATAAAAACGCCCTGTCTGATCCAAAAGAGCTTTATAGGTATCCCAATCAAATCACTAAATAATCACGAAAAACTAAATATTCATGAAAGTAAAAAAATTATTATTAAATTAAATTATTTAATACAATTATTCTATATGGACTATAGCCTAATCCCTCTCATTCTGAGAGGAGACCCGTGCCCAGCAGTGGGACAGTATATGGGTTGATTATGTTATGTATGTTAATACAATTCACGATTGTAGTGCCCAAATGGCCTAAATTACCCCAAAGTCTAGCAAATTTTAAAATGTGATGAAAGCACCTTCGAGCTCAATATGTTTGGCATCCATGGACGGTGTCGCTGCCACTGTAAGTAGGTATTGTCATTTCAGCTATCTTTTTTTCTGAGCCGCAAACAAACGGTGTTTTATTCAAGAAATTTTCTCACAGTAACTGTAGGTACACTAATTAAAACTGAATTATAGTTGCTCTGGGTTTGGACTCGTACGACTGAAGTAGGTACATTATGCTACTGAGCATAATGCCTTTTGCTTATTAATCACTATGTGATACGTCCTTCCATTGTTGATGCAACTTAGCTAATCTATACCAGGTATTATCTGTTGATGATATGTGTATTTTATTTGTATGTGCGGTGATTAATTTCAAAACTGCGCACGTGATCAAGACGTAGTAGTTTCTATGTGGTCATTTAAGTGGAGCGGTTGTATACTGAAGACGCATAGTAACTTTAATAGAACATATCACCCTCAATATCTTAAATCAAGCTCAATTGGTGCTGCAATACTCTCTCTGATTAATGCAGATGTACTAGTAGGTAAGTAAGTACTTTGTGAGGACCAGTGAGGAGAACACTTGTGATTGCGAGTGAATCAATAGACATAGGTAACTGTAATTTTATTCCGTCATTGAAAACAGATGCACCTAACTCCTTTCTACAACATTTTTTGTAGTCTTTTTTATAAATCTGGAATGGAGTTAGAAGCTTTTAATGTTAATAACATACAATCACGCCCCTATTCCCCGAAGGGCTAGGTAGAGGTGCACCAATGTGCACCCACAGTTCGCCGTTATGTTTAGGTCCCATGTAATAGGTTGCGAGCCTATTGCCATTAACCGGGCACAAATCCAGACTCCGAGCTGCTACTGAGAATTTCATAGAAAATCCCAATAACACTTTGCTCGACCTGGGGATCGAACCCAGGACCTCTACGTAGCAGTAGTGCTTGGGACCACTAGACTAATGAGGCAGTCAGTTTTAATGTAAATATTTTGATAATAATTTAATTAGCCTACTGATAACCTTCCTCAACAAAGTGAACAATACTTGAGTGCCATCTAAACAAGCAATGAGTTCGTAAACGACTCCTCATCCTAACACAAACCAACACATATTTCCATGGAAATGGAAATATGTGCAACTGCACTGCACTGCAAATGCATGGAAAATGAAAATGGAGAAAATCCTTGAAATTAATGGAAATCTGTCCATCGCATGTTGTAGGTGAAGTAGGTTTGTCTCGTAAAGAGAAGAGTTCTATAAAATAAAAAGGTTACAATATACATAGAATACTGTATAGGTATTTATGATTCTATCGTGACGGAGTTCAGGGTCACTACCAGCGTCGGACTTATAACTATCTAAGCGTCTCTGACGAGTCATGCATTTGGCGCCTGTTTATATATTACTTATATTAAAAGCGTAAAGTTTGTGAGGATTTATGGATGGATGCTTGTTACTCTTCCACGCTAAAATTTCAGAACATATTTTAATGAAACTTTACAGTTATATAGCTTAAACTTCTTAATAAAGATATTGTGTTATTCATGCAGTCTACGCGGTCGCTAGTTTGATTATAATTTTAAATGACAAAAATAATTTGTTCGCAGCCTCTCTGATAAGGCTAACCAAATCTAGGTTTTCCGCAACATGATTTTCAATGGACTGAATAGGTCTATAGGGCTTTTTAGATGGAATTAAATAGGTGTAGGTCCTAAACGTACGCACTTAATCTATCTTAAATAATTCGTAGATAGATTCGTAGACTGTCATTACAAGGTTTTCTAAAAAAATATTTTTAATTGATTTAATATGTATACTTATAAGTATGTATACTTACTTATGCAGAGAGCGAACAAAGGAAAGTATAATACAGTCGGCATTATACCTACGAGTTGCTATTTCTCGCCTGTCACTCAGTGAATCTCTAGTTAGTGAGGGATACGGCAAGCGACTACATTATATGCTGATATTCTTCCTCATTCCTACAAGAGAAGTTCGTAAAAGTTATTGCGCTAATTTATTGTTTCTTTAGATCGACGGAGATTCAAACTAAGAGCCCTGTAGACCGCGGCGCCCCGGGTCGCTAGCCCAGGTCGCCGCTTGTCACTACTAAGTAAAAATATTCAGCTTATTCAGATTTCAGAAGACAAGTCAGCAGGAATATCGATTGCCGAGTGCACACACTTTATTGAAGGCCATGCATTCAGCGTGATACGAGCACTGCAAACGATTGCGCAGATTTTTTTAAATTTAAGAGCTCAGCTCTTGTCGGTGGAGCAATCGCCACTGTTCTGCTTTCATTTTCTGCTTTCCGTTTTATCTCTTGATCAAATTTTATATTGAGTTTAAATAATAACAATAATAGTAAACTATTCATTTCAGCAACAGCAAACTGGAGATGCGGCGAAGACATCGCGGCACCTTTAAGATGGAGCCAGTACCAGAGAATGGAGGCTTCATAAAAGACAAAGATGGGTAAATAAAGCTTTTCTTTTGTTTCTTGTATGCACTCATAGGCTAAATTTAACAAACTAAATTTCACATGTCGGAGTAAGTGCTACTCCTCGAATAAATTAAAATTGGAACGGATTTTTTATTAAATTAACTTCCGAGTAATTTAACGAGAACGAAATGAGGCCTTACATAATATAACGTCTTACACATAAGACGTGGCTACTGCAGCGGTATGATTACCTAGCATTTAATTTTTATACTTATAGATTTTGGGAAAGAAAAAGTAATAAAAATTAGAGAAACAACATTTCATTGACCTTAGGTATCGCTTGGCGGACACAAACTCGTACCTTTGAATAGGTATGTATTTATTCTGTTAAATTGATACTACGCGACGTATGGACCTTAATCTGTCAGTCCTAATAATTCGTGCTATATTCACTGCCCTCCTCCGGATAAGTCGGGGTCTTGTAGCAAGGTTAGTTATGCAGGGACTCTACTATATAACTAGATACCTACTATAAACGATAAGACAAGTATATAACTATTATTTGCTCGTCCAATACCAATAGCTACTTTAATAACTTTTATGTTTTATAATTGTTACCAGTTGTTTATCAGGTGAACCCGGATCACCTGATGATAAATAAAATATCAGTCCGCGTAATCGCGAATATACACATATAACACAAGGAATTGGAAAATCAAAATAATAGATAGTCATAGAGCTATTGACCAGCATTGCCAGACGTCTCGAACTTGGCGGGACGTCTCGATTTTTGGAAAAAAATTAAATGACCAGGGAGGGACAGTCTCAGTCCTGCTTTCCGAGGATTAGTCGACATTGCGGTCTAGCCAGCCGCCATTTTTTAAATAAGGTTTTCGCTTTCGACAAAAGAATCCCGCTTTTGTTCTCAAAAAGATTTTAAATCCCGCTTATGCGCATAAAAAAAACTGGCAATCCGAGACTTCCGAGAAAGACGTTCGCTTGACAAATGGGCAATAACTTGTGCAGCTAAAATATTAAATCTGATATTATCTGACCTTAATGATGAACTCCCTCATCTTGGACTTAGTGTTTCACTCCTGTTGACTAGAAGGTGGTTACTGATCCACAATTGTCAGTTTTGTGAATGATCTCCCTTGTCCGAAGCTCTTTTTATATAACGAATTATCTTAATCCGTTCCAATTGTCGAAGTGTTTTAATAAAAACATCCGCGCTAATCTTTGCGATAGGAATAGTATGGCTCGGCATTTATTGTTCACTGTTGGGAATATGAAATAAAACAAGGTAACGTATTGCTTTTAGACAAAATAAATTAAAAAAAGGTTCATCCGTTTTGGAGCTACATGTCTACAGGCGGACAGATATAATTATTTTGTTAATTTATAGCCTTTAATTTTAGGGGCTACCAAACTACCAACTGATTATCTGTTTATATCTGTCCCTAATCTGATTCTTTCTTTCTTTCTTATGTAGACGTCCCATCAAATATGTACATCAGTCATAATTATAAATTTTCGTTTTATGGTTTCGATGGTAGGGAGATCATTTCACGCGGATTCAAGGAAGACACTACTTCTGATATGAATATCCATTAATCGGTGATTAAATTTGATATTTATTTGTAATAGGTTAGTTAGTTAGTTTACTTATAATGAATAATATTCTGTGTTTGTACTGTAACTGAAATTGTTTCAAAGCTCTGAAAAGCCTTGTAACAGTCAACTGAAGAACTACAAATTGACGTTCAAAAAATTATCAGTGACGTAAGTATACCTACGTTAGCGTCTATCGTTCGGTATATTCCTCAGAGCTTAGTAGGTACGGAAAATAATTTCTAACGTTCTAAGAAATTATTTATAACGACCTATAAATGACTACTAATTTTCATATAGATAATATTTCATGCTTATCCACTATTTCTAGCGCAAACAAAGATTTAATTTTCTATATTAGCCGCCAGTTTTAACAACAGTGCGATTAGAGTAAAGATAACAATAGCCAACTCTCTGATTATTCCCGACAATGTCAATCATACTAAAATGTCAGCATCTAAATTAACACAATCGGCGTCATTACTTAAATCAAACCAAAAGCACAGATTTACTTGGTGTTTTTATAAATAACCATTGTTACTTGTTTCGTTTCATTCTGATAATGGAAGTAAGTACCATTAAAGGTAAGTATTTTCAAAGAGCAATTTGACAGATAGGTACCTAGACATACCAAATGTTTTTGTTCTAGGAAGCACAATCCAATTTCATTATTTTAATTTTTGATACCTAAGTAAATAATTATGAATTATATTTCATAAATTAGTAAAACCCAGCTTTACTCGACCTCGAACCCAAGACTTTTAAACAGACTGCTCCTGCTTTGGATTTATATAAATTGTGTGTAAAGATATTCCCCCTTATTCATTAAACTAAAAAGAAGTTTACAAGACGATAAACTTCATAAAGTTTTAAGTAATATTAATAATTATGTTTTGTCTTGATTTAAGGGTCCGGTGGAGCTTGAATTGCTCACAAAAACGTAATACCGAAACAAATCGTAATCCAGACAATATTCTATCAAACCATGTCATTATTCGGATTTGGATACCGTTAATCTAGTAGGGACCTAGATTAACGGTATCCAAATCGATACTATTTCGTCTACTACTACTTCACTGTAAATAAAAGGCCGGAAAATCGTTCCAAACTTGTTAAAGTTATCAAAAATTGCATCCGCTTACATTTATTTACAGTGAAGTATTTTGGGCGAAATGGCAGCGTAGGAACCTAGATTAACGGTATCGGAATCCGAATAATAACACAAATTGATAAAATTTGGTTTGAATTACGATTTATTTCGGTATTACGTTTGTAAGAGAAATTCGGCCCGCCGGATTCTTAACATGTTATATTGACAGAGAAAAGGACACAAAACATATTGTAGCTTTATGATGTTTATTAGACGTTTTACCTATATTTTTATGAATAAGGGGGATAATAATTATGCAGGCGTGCATCCAGATATACCTACCTTACTTACCAATGTAGGTATAAGGTGTCTTTTGTTTTGTTTCATTCTGTGCAACAAGTAGGTACCTAGTGTTAAAATTAAAATTATCTCATTTCCAGAAATATGCCTGGCGGTATTATTTCTCCTGGGGCTCATGGAGTTTTTAGACAGGTAAATGTCTAACTAATCATCATAATTTGATCAATTAAAACTTAGCAGGCGCCACTGCCACAATTCTATACCGTCAAAGAACTATTACTTAAGGGTATTACATTGCCTAATGATTTTGAGGATATAGTCATTGTGCTAGTAGGTAGGTAGGTATTAGTCATAGGCATTGCGGGGATGCATCACGCAGGGTGCTAGTGAGGTTTCGGGTATTTCTTTATTATTTCAAAATATTCAAAGAAATAAGAAAAATATTCCAATAAATACCCTTATGGAGAAAAAATACAAATTAGGTTAAAAAAGGTTAGGTTAAAAAACTTCAATTATTTATTATCCAAAATTTATAATAATTATAAACAATACAATTTGTTTGTGATGACCTTAAGTATAACATATATTTTTTATATGGCAAACGCACATAATGATTCCACTAGAAACTTCTTTAAAGCTAGGGTGATTTTTTTATTTGAGTAATGTAATACCCTTAAATAGACACGGGAGCGCATCCTTTTAGAAGGGTAGTTGGCTGGTGTCTGGTTCATTTAAAATAACAGGCTTAGTGAAAAATAATTAACTATAACTTCTATAACAAATTTAAATTATTTTTTAAGTAAATACCCAAGATACTTAAAAAATAATTTAAATCGTCCCACACAGGTGAAATTTACCTACCCAAAATTTGGCTCATATTATATGAAGCCTGTTTCAGCTTGTAAAGGTTCTTATTGCTGTAGTTAATGTAAATAATAGTTTAAGGGTCCGGCACAGCGTGAATTGCCCACAAAAACGTAATATCGAAAATATTCTATCAAATTATATTATTATTCGGATTTAGATACTGTTAATCTAGGTTCCTGCGATCCGATTTCGTCTGCTACTACTTCACTGAAAATACAAGACCGGAAAATCGTTCCAAACTTGGTAAAGTTATCAAAAATTGCATTCGCTTACAATTATTTCCACTGAAGTATTTTGGACGAAATGGTAGAGTAGGAACCTAGATTAACGGCATCGGAATCCGAATACGATTTATTTCGGTATTACTTTTGTTAGAGAAATTCGGTCCGCCGGACTTTTAAGTGTGTACCTACTATGAAAAATAAGTAAGCACCATATTTATCCGAAAGAAAGACAATTTTAAATTATGACTCCCAATTATTTTATATATATTATCTGAGAATATAAAAATAGCAAGTAAGGATAGGACTTTGCTTGTCTTAGTAGTATCTATTTTCAGGGTTCCGTACCCAAAGGGTAAAACGGGACCCTATTACTAAGATTCCGCTGTCCGTCCGTCCATCCGTCTGTCACCAAGCTGTATCTCATGAACCGTGATAGTTAGACAGTTGAAATTTTCACAGATGATTTATTTCTGTTGCCGCTATAACAACAAATACTAAAAAAAACAGAATATGATAAATATTTAAAGGGGCACCCAAACAACAAACGTGAATTTTTTGCCGTTTTTACAGACAATGTTACGGAACCCTTCGTGCGCGAGTCCGACTCGCACTTGGCCGGTTTTTTTGAGTCCTGAGTGTAATATGAGGATAGAGGAGGAGTGAAATAAGTAAATCTTCCATAGTTTGTTTACGGGAAAATTTCCTGGTACCTACTTAATAATTTCACGTTTCCTACTTTTTGGTATTGGTTCTGTGCGAACTACTGCATTCTAGGTAGATATGTTATACGGTGCTAAAATATAGTGATAAAATAACTCTGTCTGTACGTTACGTTTTCACCCCTAAACCGCTGAACCAATTTTGATGATTTTTGCTATGGAAATAGGCTATAAATATTATATGGCTATGTACGTCAAAAAATCCCTTGGGTCCTTGTGAAACCGTAGGAAACAGCTTGTAGCCTATATATGAGTTCTTTTTTGCTTATTTAAGTAAATTACTTTTGCCGATGTTTCATATCCAAACTAATATTATAAATGCAAAAGTGAGTTTGTTTATTTGTTTGTTACACTTTCACACTTAAACCACTAAATGGATTATAAAAATTCTTTCATCAATAGAAAGCTACATTATCAGAGAGCAAAATAGGCTGTATTTTTATTTTTTCTTAATTATAGATCCCTTCGAAAATTATAATAATGTAACACAAGGTATCAAAAACATTCCTTTAAAACTCATTATTTGACGTGCGCTACGCTGTTTTGTTATTTCTTAGCAAATTTACTAAGGAGATGGTTAGCATAGAGATAGTTACTGTGGAAATGCTTACCAAAGAGTATAGTAATAAATAGGAAAATGCTTACTATGGAGATCCCTTTGACATATTTAAGTTTTATTTTTTAACTAGTAGCCCTCCCGCGGTTTCACCCGCGTTGCCCCATTCCTAAGAGCCGTAGCGTAATGTTAAATAGCTTAAAACTTTCCTGTTGAATCACTCTATCTACTATAAGAAACCGTTTTAAAGATTTAAGCATACATAGGGACGGACAGACAGCGACAGCGACTTTGTTTTATACTATGTAAAGAAGATATTTGAAGAGCATTATTTTTATAGTTCATTCAATTAATTTTAAAGCTAAACATTTTAAAGTGTAAAACATACATACATACACTCACGCCTTTCTCCCACAGGGATAGGTTAGGTAGGAGAAACTTTAGACAAGACAGTAATAAACATTAGTTTTATTGCGAAATGCAGTACATACACAGTAGGTCATAAATCATGGAGAATAGAGAAAGGAAACGGAAGGGAAGGCACCATCCCAAACATCACCAAATAGGGTTGCGTTCTAATATTACTAACACCGCCATATGCTACGATTCTTGCATAGGTACTTGTATTGCCAAAATTTAAGGTCATCGTGCCCTAATTGCCACAATAACCCAAAAATCCAGCAAATTTTTAAGATGTTAAAAAACCATTATGGGCCTTAAATGTTTGGCAATCATGGACGCTGCCTCGGTATTTACGATTTCAGTTTCTTCGTTTTATAATATACTAGCTTCTGCCCGCGACTTTGTCCGCGTGGACCACAGGATTGGGTCCGACCTGGATAAAAAGTAGCCTATGTGTTATTCCAGGCTATCTGTGCGCCAAATTTTATCCAGATCCGTTCAGCCGTTCTGAATACATCCATACATCTATACTCACAAATTTTCACGTTTAAAACATTATTATGGAAGTATGGATTTTCGGGGATTTTTTTCTTGTAAATTGAAAATGATGTAGAAATTTAATATATCTCGGTACCTAAAAATAGCTTCACAAGTCGAACAAGGTTTTCCTAACACATTGTATACTTAAGCATAATAAATGTTATAGGTAAGACTGATGACTGTTTGAATGTTTTAAATTCGGAAGGCCGTAGGTAGGATATTGGAATTTCATATTGAGAAATGGGAAATCTTTGGAAGTACCTAGATACTTTTTTTTATTATTTGTTTGCGGCTATAGTATCACTGCGACCGCTGTCGGTCTATTGTGATCACCACTGGTAAAGTAGATACTTACTTACCTAATTACCTCATTTGATCATCCATCTCTAGGATCAAAATTCATTCTGCTTTACTGTACCTTATATTAAGTAGCTATTTTATACCGGTTTACCTAATCTGTTCCTCTGTTCTGTCCTAGCTTAAGGTTTAAAGGTCCTTATTAGAAGGTATTTCAGAAGGTATCTACATAGTTCAGATCCTGACCCGTCAAAGTGCCAGGTACCTACTATGTCTGTCCGCTTACATAGTTTGCCTGAACCGTTTAAGTTGGGCGTAGGGGTACGCCGTATCGCCAAAATTATTGAATTCAGCACTAGAGAACGTCTTTTGGAAGTTGAACTAAGAACACAGAGGCATTAATTTTGATGGAGAGCGCCTGAGAGCGGTTGAATAATTTGTGCTTCGCGGATGATATTGTGGGGTTGCAGATAGTGTAGTGGCAATACCTACGAGTCACTTCACCTTACCTCCTTCACAATCATAACCGTTACCATACCACCACATTACCTTCACCACGTTTTGACCCCAGAGATAGTGAAGAACCGTCTTGAAAAAGACGCACGTTTCGATGCTACAGAGACAGGATGCCGTCTTGACAAAGACGTTTCCGCGGCAGCGACGCGACACAATATCGACGCGGCGCCACATCAATATCACGCCACGCCGCCGCACGCGTCGGTTCGCTCCGATATAGAGCGTTTGGTGGATAGCGACGAAGCAAACACAGCACGGCACATGCACAGCACAACAGCGGCATCATGGAACATGGAGAGCAGCAGAGCAGAGGTGGTCACTCGACGACGGCGCTCGGCGAAAGGGCAGAGTTCGCGCGCCGACCTCTATTTATAACCTCTGTCACATTAGTGCCGTGTGCAAAACGCGCCCCGCGCCCGCACCCCGCGGCGCGGCGCGCGCTCCCTAGATAGACTCTGATTGGTTGTAAATATGTGTAAGTAGGTTTAGGATACTGGCTAAATGTAAGGTGAAATTTGTAAATATAAATAGGGAATTTTTGGTTACAAAATATATACACACATTGGACATCGACACGTATACTTTTATTATCTACGACCCTCATCCTCCAAAATAGTATATAGGATATGCTTAAGAATCAATGACAGAAGATCTACTACGGAATCTTGAAAATAGGCCTCATATACCTACCTAATAAATAAACCTAAGACAAAGATATCTAATATTCCAGACATGCTTAAGCAATTATAAACTACCCGTCGATATTGTTGAGTACTATACTCACGGAACATTAAATAGGTGGAATTAGCATAATGCCTATTTTGTATGAAAACCAGTGTTGTCAAACTCACACATTTACGTCTTACACACACTATTGTAACTGGATTATGACTGGTCAAAAATAACAATCACGATCAGATTTAACACACTAAACTATTTGCATTGAATTCAACCTTATAACAATTGCACATAATTCACATTACAAAATAGGTCTGTAACCTTTTACGACTATTTTCTTTTGGAGTTAAAATCGATTTCAATACGATCAAGTACCGCTACTCCACGGTAGATGGCATTTATAACAATTTTTTTCAAATAAAACTCTATAGTGCTTGTTATAAGAGAAGATTTTGAATGACAAATAGTGTGTCACGCATACCGACAATAGTGATGTGTCAATATAATACATTCTTGTGAACTTATCGATAAAGATACTACAAAATAAGTGAAGAAAGTGAAGATATAATGTTAAAGTAAATACCAAACATCGTTTCTGATATAATATAGTTTAGTACATATTGTTATTATATTATTATATATGTATTATTACTAACGTTGTTAGATAGTGCGTTGTAAAATTTTATGAGATATCAGCTACATAGCAAGCAAATTAAACTGCCTCATTAGTCTAGTGGTTCCAAGTGCGACTTCTAAGCTAGATGCTGGGTTTGATTCCCAGGCCGAGCAGTGTTATTGGGTGTTGGTGTGAAATTCTCAGTATCAGCTCGGATCGATTTGATCTATGCCCAGTCAAAGGTGATAAGCTCGCCCCCCTATTATTATTATAGGACCTAAACATACCGTTACATAGCATTCGACTTGAACAATATCAACATAATTATTTATATTTCTATAAATTATTTAACTTGAAAAAATATATCAACTGAAATAACTGATTACCGGTTTTCAATACACATTCCATCACGCCTGCATTCCTCGAAGAGTTGAGTTGAAAATACCGCCGAACTGTGGGTGAACATTAGTTCACCCACAGTTCGCCGGTATGTTTAGGTCCCATGTAACAGGAGGGCGAGCCTATTGCCATTAACCGGTAACAAATCCAGACTCTGTGCTGTTACTGAGAATTTCATAAAAAAATCCAATAACCCTGCTCGACCTGGGGATCGAACCCAGGACCTCTAGCGTAGCAGTCGTCGCGCTTGTGTATGAGGCGGTCAATAAATTATGATATAATGTGAATAATTACACAAATAATTATATTTTTCATAATGATACCTAGGTATTTTAATAGGAAAGTACATGAAGTAGTAGAGCAACCTAACATTCATTTGTGATAGTATTTTTACTCGACTTTCAAAAAAGGAAGAGTGATGACTTACGGCCGATTTCTATATCCTATCTGTCAGTAGATTTGCTTACTAGAGATAGGATTTTGACAGTAGCTGTATGGAGCTTATGTCAAAATTCTATCTCTAGTAAGCACATCTAATTAAATAAGTATTTTGGATTCTAAAATAGTTTTAGCTCCGTAATTTATACTGACTTCTGAGACGGTTACGTGAATATTAGACATATTATAATAACGCACTTTACGGATTCTATCGCTTTATATTCTTTTTTTACAGTAACAAAATCCCTATATCATGTTTACGAGATTAAAAATTTGCATCACAAGCTAAATTTTTCTTAGTATACTGGAAAGTAATATCGGTAATTTTAAAAATGAAAAATAGTCGATAACATTTTATCGATATTGCATGCACTAATTGAATAGCGGCATCAATTTGGTTAGGTAAGCAAACATTCTAGAACAATTGATTGCCAATAAAAGAAAATCAACTCAATTTCTATAGGAAGAGGGATAACTTTAGATTGTGATTTTTGTGCTATGTTTGGCGGAAGAAAATTCAAACTTATTTTATCATTTTATTGTAATAAACTGAAAATAATACTTCCCGATGATACGAAATCCCTTCATGTGATAGATTTTTACCCCAGCTATGGTATTTGTATTCTTAAATGGCACAAAAGGGCCTTTTATTATTTTTTTTAGATTTTTTAAAGTTTTCGACGCATGTTTGCACGTTGGCTATCTGCGAACGCGACTGAGAGCACTTTATACGGCAAGTGAGTACATCGTACCAGACTAATGGAAACAAGGTTACGCCCACTTACTGCTTCTAGGTACTTCTTTGTTCTGTGACTATACTTATCTAGGGCCTAGGCCATTCAAATTACACTGGGTTCAGAAAATACCGAATTTACTTAATCCTACGATCCAAGACGATTCCTCGTAGGTAGGTAGGTAGGTTATAGGAACCTAAAAACTAAGGTGTTCTGCCTGTACCTACTAACGGGTATGGAAACCACAACTTTGACCGAGATATCCGCAGAAAAGCTGCAAGTTGCGCAGCGAGCCATGGTAATAACAATGCTTGGAACGTGTGAAAAAGAAAGAAAGTGATAGATAAAAACATTACCTATCCTTGTAAAAGTTAGACCCAGCCGTCGAAGAGCTGCCAATTAGGGTCGAGAAAATATTATGGATTGGGCACACAGAACGTGTGAGAATCGCAGCTTGTCATGGTAGTAGTGAATGTCACGAATTCCATGGCCGTGCGAGGTACAGTGCAGTTTTAGTAGGTAGGTAGGTACTACGTGTCCTGCCTGCTACCTGCCTCTTGCCAGGTGGCACCTGCCCAGGTGACAGACGATCTAGGTATGAGCATCTTACGTATTTTAAAAATAAAATAAATACCTGCTGGGCTAAAAAGATTTAGAAAACGTTATGATTTATATTAGAAAATTGGTGAGATATTTTAATAAGATTAAGGTACTTATAAAAAAAATGATTAAATGTGAGACCATTATGTAATGAATAAGTATATTAATAATTTTATTTATATTTATTTGCGTACCTAAATTGAACTTGAATTTATTCATTCACATTCATTCAACCAATGACTTACTCGTATAATTTATAAATAATAACTGCATTTATGAAGGTTTCGAAAAATGTGCCATCTGTTTTAATTATTTTTGATCATTACAAACGTTTTAGGTATATACTCCTTAAAGGTTTTTAAAAAGTCTAACAGATGACGTTAGTGTTGCATAATGAATTAATAATACTAGAAAAATAAAACAGCAAATTATAGCAGTTTTAAATAAATTAATTAATGCTAATTATGTAGGTACGTATCGTATTTACAATTTTGTGATAAAATATCTGACATGGTTTACTTTCTGTTCAGAAATCATTTGGAGCATGCGATTGTCAGTGTCAAATAACCGCATTGTCGTCATATGCGCGAGCCGCACGGCTGTCGATTGGAACAGCCGCGGCTGGAATCGGAAATTTATTCAATCGCAAAATGGCGTCTGCTTCTTTAAATAACCTGTGTCCGTGGTCCAATACTCAGGATAATTATGAATTACGAGATGTTATAGGTAAGTTTTTCTACCCCATAAATTCTTCGATTATCTCCTCGATGTTTCATGTCCTAAGTTTACATTTACCGCATTCAAGGCGACAGCTACCTACGAAAGCAATCTGTCAAATTCCTTATTAATTTGATTTTTATGATCCAATGCCAATGATTTCTTTGCGAAAAATCACCAGAACCTTAGACCACAATTTACTTTAGACACAAGGTTCATTGAAAACGACCTAAGTAAATTTACAGATTACATATTGACATTGTCGCAACAGCTGGATTGTGAATATACTATTGCTTTACACTTTTAAAACATTTCGTATTGCTGCAGTGAACTTGAGATAAGTTGATTTTAGGTGTTGGGGCCACAGCGGTTGTTCACGCGGCTTTCTGTATACCGCGCGGCGAAAAATGTGCCATAAAACGTATAAACTTAGAGAAATGGAATACATCTATGGATGAACTATTGAAGGAAATTCAGGTGTGTACAATATATGCGGATTATTTATACTTTATTAAAGTATTTTTTTTAAATACTTGAATTTTATAACAGCGTACCAGACTATGCTGCTATGTGACTTACCTATTATAGATTATATTTATGGACAATTGATTTGCAGGCAATGTCAAGCTGTAATCACGAAAATGTTGTAACATACTATACTAGTTTTGTAGTGCATGATGAACTATGGTTGGTACTGAAACTCCTTGAAGGTAAGTTTTTTCTCAAGAATTATTTGTATGATACATAAAAACAATATTAATCTTAGTAACACCTGAGTGATGTTCTGCATGAAATGAAATAATAAGAAGTTTATTGCTAGTTAATTCATCAACCTATACAGACTTCTGGAGACCAAGAGAATAGATTTTGCATTGTGTCTATTACAGGTATTGACAGGTTACATATATCTAATATAAAATTAAATTAAAACCAACTCAAAGGTTAACAATCAATGGCCATAGTTTTTGTGGATGTTTTTACTGTGGACTTGTAGGCTTGTAGAACAACCTTCTTGTGAGTGTATCCCCATACCAGTATACCTATTACCATTATAAAATACCAGTGCAAAGGGTATATATGTATGTATATGGTCAAAAGGGATATATGTATATGAGAAGCACATGTATATGTGTCACCAATGCTAAAACTAATTTTTTTTTTTTAAAAAAAGCTTACTACCAATGTGGGTCGCACATTACTAGTATTCTTGTTAACCCTAAAATAGTACATTGCTTCCAATTTGTAGTGTTTGTGTAAATTAAACAATAAATTGTAGTATTATTTGATATAAGTGAACAATGGAGTATGTTTTGTATGCAATTGTTACCACAGCTGTTACTTTAACCATCTGATAAGATGAACATGTGAATGATAAACAAATGTCATAATAGACTTCATAGACATCACAAACAAAAAGCAATAATTATGAATAAAGACTTTTTAACAAAAAAAAACTTTAGGTTCAATGTGTAATGTTTCAGGAGGCAGTTTGCTTGATGTAATAAAGCACAAGATGAAAGTAGCCAATTGTAAACACGGTGTATTTGATGAGGCCACAATTGCAACGGTTCTGAAAGAGGTCCTCAAGGGATTAGAATATTTTCATAGTAATGGACAGATACACAGGTAAATAATAGATTCCATAGCTTGACCAATATAAGTCAATATGTGTGTAGTACATATTCATAATCATCATCATACCCACCGCATTGCATTTCACGAACTAAGGACACAGGAAGGAGCCAGAGGCATGCTTTGGCCAAGTCTTTATGATATTGCATAACCAATACTTATATATGTCATATAAATAATCTGTGCGTGCAAAGGCACATTAAATATATTTTATAAATAGTAATATAGAGTTGCATGCAGTTTCGGTCACATAGGTGTTGCTTATCTTGTTCTTTTATATACAATGGTGTTCATTTTTATTTTCAACAGTATACATATTTGTATTATAAAACAGTTCCCATCTGCACAGTTTTTAATTATGACATTTTCTGAGTAGCATAAATGATCTCTTTGGTCTAAGTAACCACGAAGTGAATTATTATGTGACATAATAGAATAAATATATATTTTGTTTAGATTAGAACATTTATTTGCTGCTTGCGTTGAAACTATTTGGTAACTGTGATAAGGTGCATAAGCAGACATCTAGCAATACTGAAGCCTGGCTTGTAACCAAATTGTGAAAAAATATGATGTTCTGAATTTTTACACCATTCCCAAAAAGCGAATTTATTGTCTCCATGCCTAATTAATAAGTATTATTTATGTCGCCATAATTTTGTGTCTTATACCCCAATTTTTGGTTATCATAAACTAAAATATTTATATTTGTCTCAGTTGTTTCTCAGTCTTCTTATCTAAGATGCTGTGAATGCAACAATATTTTAGGGTAGAGCTAATAGCAAATTATTTTTATATAATAATGAGGCTTTTATTAATTTATTTGAATCATTAATGTGCTTGCGTTTCCAATTGCGAAATAATGTCAATAGTGCATAATAATGTGGAGAGGACAAATTACTAATTAACTGGCTCGTCAGCCTTGTTTTCCTGAGCAGAACTGCTACTTTAGAGGTCCCTGATTCGATTCCCAGGTCGAATAAAGTGTTATTGGGTTTTCTATGAAATTCTCAGTAGCAGCTCGGAGTTAAGAATTTGTGCCCAGTTAATGGCTTCGCCCCCTATTACATGAAACCTAAACATGTGATGTGCAAACTGTGGGTGTACATTAAGTACGCCTCTGCCTAATCATTCGGGGAATACAGGCGTGATGGTATGCTATGTTATTTGTAAATATTCATATTCATAATATCGTCCTTTCCGCAGGGATATAAAGGCTGGAAATATATTGTTAGGTGAAGATGGCACTGTTCAAATAGCCGATTTTGGTGTGTCTGCTTGGCTGGCCACGGGCCGAGATATATCCAGACAAAAAGTTAGACATACATTTGTAGGCACACCGTGTTGGATGGCCCCAGAAGTGATGGAACAAGTGAGATTTGTATGATTCTAACACTAATAATATTTCTAATTTTTGTTTTTTTTTTTTACTAACATATAAGATGACTTGTTATGCAACATGTTAAGAAAACCCTGTCCGACGTGTGGGTGTATTCAGATCCGGTTCTATTTCGTTTTCACTATATGAGTAAAAAAATACCCCTGATATTTTTTTTTATAAAACGAGGAAACTAAACGGCAATACTTATGATATCAGTGACACCGCTCCTGGGTGCCAAACATGCTGAGGATGATGATTCCTTTCGGATCCGACAGGGCTTTTTAACATAGTGTATAATCAACATTCAGTCGGTATGTGAATTAAATAAAATATGAATTTATATAAGCAAGAGGATATTTAATCCGTAATAATAATCTAATCTAGTATGTTACTCTTTCTCGCCAAAACGGCTGAAGTGATCTGGATAAAATTTGGCACACAAATAGATTATAGCCTGTAATAACTTGTAGGCTCCTCTTTATCAGGTCGGACCCAATCCTGATGTCCACCCAGACAAAGTCGCAGGCAGAAGTTAGTATACTATAAAAATGAGCGGGGTATGATGATTCATAACATTCCTATCATAACTTTTAGGATCACGGATATGATTTCAAAGCTGACATCTGGTCTTTTGGCATAACAGCCATAGAAATGGCAACGGGCACAGCTCCATATCACAAGTACCCTCCAATGAAAGTGTTGATGTTGACATTGCAGAATGACCCACCTAATTTAGACACTGGTAAAGTGATAAACATTTTAAAATCTTATTTATTGAGCTTAAACTAAATCCTTTATTGGTTATAAGTTTTCAAATGGCCTAATGCACTTAATCGATCTCGCCGTACTACATAGATCCTCGAACAGTGGAGTTAGCAAGTTTGTAATGATTAGCAATCACAAAGCGGAGCGGTGTAGCACGAATTATTATATTAACATAAGTCACAGTTATATGACAGAAGCAAGGATGTAGTCAATTCCGAAAAAGAAGGTTACACACCCAAACACAATCCTTACTAATCTATACTAATATTATAAGGAAAGATTTTGTATGTAAGTATGTTTGTAACGAATTGGCTCAAAAAGTACTGGACCGATTTCAAAAATTCTTTTGCTTTTAGAAAGATACATTATCACTGAGTAACATAGGCTATATAACATCACGCTACGCCTCTTAGGAACGGAGCAGCGCGGGTGAAACCTCGAGCGGGTCGCCAGTACGCTAGTAGTATTATAAACGCGAAAGTTTGTATGTATGGCTGGATGTATGGATGTTTGTTACACTTTCACGCCAGAACGGCTGAACGGATCTGGATAAAATTTGGCACATAGATGATTATAGTCTGGAATAACACATAGGCTACTTTTTATCCAGGTTGGACCCAATGCTGAAGTCTACGCAGACAATCGGGGGCAGAAGCTAGTATAAAATACATAACATAATCAACCCATAATACTGTCCCACTGCTGGGCTCGGGTCTCCTCTCAGTATGAGAGGGATTAGGCTACAATCCACCACGTCAGCCTAATACGGATTGGCAGACTTCACACTGGGGTTTTGATGATTCCTCACGATGATTCCCTTCACGGTTTTTAAGCACGTGATAATTAACTATTGATGTGCACATGACTTCGAAAAGTTTGAGGTGCGTGCCTTGGATTCGAACTCGAGCCCTTTGATTTAGCAGTCCAATGTTCATATCACAAGGATATCACTGCTCCACACGATAACACAATAATGTCTCGGAATTAGAAATGTATAAAAAGTACTTGTATAATATCGATTAAAGCATTTCCTCAGTATCTCACTAAAATATTTCTGCTTTCAGGTGCTGATGAGAAAGAACAATACAAAGCCTATGGCAAAACTTTCAGGAAAATGATCATAGATTGTTTGCAAAAAGACCCATCGAAGAGGCCAACGGCTACAGAATTACTTAAACACCCATTCTTCAAGAAAGCTAAGGATAGAAAGTATTTAACACAAACTCTAGTCGCTATTGGACCTAGTATGGAAACTAGGGTGCATAAGGTTACTAGGAATTGTTTAACTTATAACATTATCTTGCCGACTTGAGTACAAGAATGGCTATCCGCCGTGGTAGCACAGAACTTATCTTCCAAACTTCATGTTTCTAGGCCTTACCATAATATTAGTTGGATCAGTTCAGCGGATCAGAGCACACTTACCTTAAATACGAGACTACAGGGTTACTTTTATATTATTATTAATTTTAAATTTGCCATACATACTACTAAGTGACACATGACTGATTTATGACAACGATTTATGTCGACTTTGAGGGAATTATGCTCTGATCTGCTGAACTTATTCAACGTTTTTGTTTAATAAAGAATTTATTTATTTTTAACTAATATTATGGCATACAGAGTTTATGAGTTATGACAAAGATATATGCATACTGAATATTATTCAGTATACATATAATTATCTTTCCTTCTTAGGACTTGCAATTGCTCATCACCCTGGCATGCTACACATGCACTCGCTCCCCCGCGCGCACACAGACGTACTTTTGATTAATCTTACCTTGTTACCTTTACTATTATGTTCCTAAATGTCAAAATGATGGTATTTAGGGGTTGGGCGGTGGTGCCTACAATACAGGATATTAATTTATCTTAGATAAGCATCAGCTTCAACTCTAATCTGTGGAAAAATTACTACCTTTTTGGCAATAACTTGTTATAAAAATGTAATTACTCTGTATTATCTATAACTTGAAGGTGCAAATGAGAGATTTATTTATATTAAATACAAACTGCTAGCATCCCCTAGATCCAGGGATTTCGATATAGATACAAAGCAACTCTGTTTAAGATATTGATTGTAGGCCTTAATACTTGGTGGGGCTCTCTAGGCTGCGTTAATAATAAAATTGCTATGAATATCATACATTTTTCAGGCAAGTAAACGTCAAACGGGTGCTTCTGGCAGGCTACACCGCACAGTGACTGGAGAATGGGTTTGGAGCGAGGAAGAAGAAGAGCAGCCGGCTCCAGAGTCAGATGAAGAGCCTTCATCAAGCGAAGATAAGCGGCCGATGAACCAGCTGCAGAAAGCTGATTCCAGTGGAAGTGACAATGAAGGCTCTGAGGTGAGTTTAAAGCTAATGTAGTTAAAAATATAGGGATGGTCAAGAAATGTGAAATTAATGTTATTAGAAGCTCATTTCGTAGTCATGGGCGTTTCCATTTGGTCTATCAAATTATTCTTGATATAGGTTTGACAATTCCATTCGATTACTAATTTAAGAAATGGTTTAATAATTATGTTTCTAATTGTTGCAGGAGCCACCCAAGACGTCAAAAGCACCAGCACCTCGAGAAAATATAATGAGAAACTTTGTGTTGACATCGGCTGAAGGAGAACCACCTGTCCTTAACTTAGTATTAAGGCTAAGGTATTTAAGCAACTATATGATATATAGTCTTCATTGTTATTAAGTTAAATAAAGGCGATCACTATTTATGATAATAAGCACTAAATATTCGTTTATGTTTCGTTAATAATGCAATTTGTTATAAATAGCAATAGAATATATTCTAGAATGTTGTTCCCAGCTCTTGTAATAATGTACAATATTTTTTGGTTCTGAAGGAACTCGCGTCGCGAGTTAAACGATATACGCTTCGAGTATATAATTGGTAAGGACACCGCTGAGGGCATCGCGACGGAGCTGGTGGGGGCGGGTCTTGTGGACCCGCATGACTCAGTGCCCATTTCTGTGAACCTTTCCAAACTGCTGGATGCCCAGATGGTGCCCGGGCCGTCCCCGCCCAAGGCGGTTACATTCCATTTAGTAAGTATTACCTGTCATGTTTATTTGCATTATGCAGTGATAGCGTAGTGATCATTATAACCATTGGATTGCCAAAGCATAGGTCTCGGGTTCGAATCTAAGTAACGCACCTCTGACTTTTCGTTTTATGCGTAATTTTATTTATCACTCGCTGAAACGTGGAAAAAAAACAGCGTGAGGAAACTTGTATGAGAGATTTTCTCGACGGCATGTGAAGTCTGACAACCGTATGGGCCACCGTGGAGGACCCGTGCGAGCAATGGTACAATAAATGGGTTGATGATGTGATGTCAATTTGAGATTAAACTAGTAAAGACTTCTTTTTACAAGTGTATCGCACTACCAGAGTGTACACATTATAATAAGATAGGCACTCCCCTTTCAGATTACATTATTTACATTCAAACAGACTAACAAAAATTCTATTAGTACAACGAAATTTGACATTGATAATATTTACATTTTAGCTATTAAATTGCCAATAACTATTAAAAAAATACATAATCATACCTATCTAGTACCTTGTATCTAGGAAAATAAGTCCTACTCTCTTCTAATATTGCTGTGCCCTACAGGGTCCATAATGGTTCTTATTTATATAACACCACCTCATTGTACATTATGGTATGTCAATAAAGAATATGAATATGAATATGAATTAGTATACCCTTTCTGAATAGCTGTAAGTAAGCTTTTGTGTTTCTGTTACAGAATTCGGCCGGACCGAATGAACAGTTTGACGACAAAACACTAGTAGGGTTTGCGCAAATATCAATTGTTGACTAAAGGGCATCAGGGTTGAACGATATCTAGTAAGAGGCAGTGGTGGCCAGCGTCCAGCAAAATGTACTTGTATTTATTTATGGTGCTAAAATGTGAAAGCTTCAAAAATGACGGTAATTTAATTTCCATCTGTATTCTATGTTAAAATTGGCCATTTTTTTTCCACCGAGCCAAAGAATGTTAGTCTTAAAACTTAATGCTTTGATTAGTAGTTGGTAAGATATTTTGTTATTTTGTTACATAATGTGCGTTCGCAAAGTTCGCATGTTCATAAATTGTAAATTTGATTTATTATTATATTTAATTAGTCGCCGTCTAAGCCCGTAGGTAAATCTGGTATTTTAGGTCTAGTGACTACCATACATATCTCACGTGTTCCTTGCATCGTAGATTTTAAATGCATCACATTCAACTATGTCACTAAATTTAAAGCATTATGGTAAGCATCTGAACTGACGGATCGTTTCTCGTATCCGTACAGAACTAAAGTTCAAAATTAGTACTTAAAACATCGTAAAAACTCGATAATGGACTGACTGTGCAAACTCGGAAAGTATGTTATTTGTCTTTCATAGGCGTCTGAACTGAGAGATCCCGTTATACGACTGTAGCTTTCTTAGTTTTAATTCTCGCAATTCCCTATTAAGATTTTACAAAATTTTTGTAATTTTGTCTGTTTTGTAAAGATACAGAAAAGGTCCCTCAGCTCAGATGCACATGTATTATGCCAGTTATGTCTTTAATTGTTCTAAGATACTCTATTGACATTTAACACTTGGGACATCCATTTTGATTAATGGTTTTTAAAGAACGTTTATATAAAAAAATACTAATAAAAGAAGAAATGATGTACAAAGAGTAATCATTGAAATATTATACGTAATTTATTTGTTACTAAATATTTATTATGAAGTGTAAACCTATTTTTTTGTAAGTGTCTGTATGTAATTCGTGAATCGTGTACCTTTCTTTTACCATTATATGCGTCGCATTGATTTTTATAGTATTAAATCATATGCAATCTCACACATTCGCCCGCACCGTACGTGTGGTATTTCTAACTTGGTCTTCAGAAAATTCAGCGCGTGAGATGCTGACGAATGTGCGATCAGCTTTATACCGGCTAATATTCTCATGCGGTCTGGCTGGTTAACATTCTGTGATGTAATATCGTAAACTTAGTTGTGTCATAGATAACACAAGTTCTTATGAAAAATGTATTAAGAAGAAACACATCGTAAGGCTCCGTAAAAACATGTGTGTGAGTGAAGCATGAGAGAGCTGAATTAAATTATTCGATTAGCTGACACGTTAAATAGTTCAATTCCACATGAAGACAGTATTCAGACTGGTTCAACAGTACATCTAAAAAATACTGAGGAACTACGACACTTTTCTCCTCTCGTCTCTGCTCATCTACGTTTTGATGGAGACTGATTTTAATCTTTGACATGTAATATATTCTGATGGAAAATGATCTGATTAAACCAAAATGTTGTAGTCAGTGCAGTGGGGGTCAAATTGAATTTAAATGATTTGCTATAATGCATATATCTTAACATTCCTTCGTTTATTGCTACTTAATTTTAGTCATAAAAGTTTAATATCAGAGATTATTATTATTTTATGCTGCGAAAAGATGTAATAGTATTATGGAGAACCAAAAGATATAATTAAACTTTTTATGACATATTCTTAGAAAAGTCTTAAAATATTTTAGTTTTGCAATAAATATATTCGCGTAGTGTCATAAATCTCAGTATTATTTTCTGATCAAAAAGTAACCTTAATTTTCAACATTTAAAACAGAAACCTAGTGTTTTTATGTTAAAAATCATGTGTCATTGTATGAATAAGTTGTTGCGTATATAAAAGTTCCTACATTTAATTTTATGATCACCAATGAAATAGTATTTATTATAATAAGACACTCCTTACGGATAACATTATGATTATTATGATAGGGGCCGATATTAATTATTTGCAAAGTGTACCCGTATAGAATCCAAACTAATAAAAACTTTAAATGAACATATTTAAGCTATCTATTTATATATTAAGCTATAGAGGGTGACCATAATACATAACATAATCAGTCTAGTAGCCAATTAGAAACAATATAACGGATACAATCTTCTCATTCAAACGTATTAGGCTGTAAACATAAACATTCTGTATTTTTAGTTTTATTTTGTAAATGTATAAATATTTTTTTTAAGTGCAGTATTTAATCAGGTGACTTGTAATTTATTTAACTTAAACGGCCTCAACGAAAAGTATGTTGTTATGTATTTCATATAAAATCTTGAACATCCTAATTAGTTAGACCCTAGTTTAACGAAAATTCTATTATCCATCATCTTAATTACATATTTTACTTTATTACATACTTAATTCACTTTCCGTGCACATTATTTTATTTTGCAGGGTACTGTGCACCTTGGGATCCTATCCTATCATCAGCCTATAAAGAATTTTATTAAGAATTTTATAGTAAATAATTACGAGATTTTAAAGTAATATTTTTTACGATCAACTATTTTAGTTAATTATAATATCAAGGATACATCCATGTATTACATATACAGGGAAAATAAAAAAATATTATTATAAGTTTGCATTGGACATGTTGATAAAAAATCTGAACGAAAAAATTAAAATGATAGTTTAAATTATTATTTTGTTTTTGCTGTAAAAACATTAAACTCAAGTATGTTATCAAAATTTTTGGGAAATAAATGAGCAATTATACAAGATTTTAAATTCTTTTGAATTTATCTAAATGTGCAAGTGTCCTAACATGCATTTTCATGTGCACTAACAATGTTTCGTTGTACAAAGGTACTAAATTTTTAAACTAATTATGTTATTTTATTGTCCTTATTCGTTGTAGTTTTGTTAGAGATTTTAAAGTGTACAGTTTAAAGTTTGGCCTAATGTATCAGTAGGTAAATGGTAATTGGTTAAAGCGTTGTACGAAACGAAGACTGGATAAATTGACGAAATATATCATGGATGTTACTCGATGATATGATCACTTAGCAGGGACGGCTTGTTGAGTAATGAAGTAATTGAAGCAAGGTCTTCTGTATATATTAAACCACTCTTGTAGTACGGGTGATATAACTGTGACCCTCTGAACCTACGCGCAAATGACAAGTGGCGCCAGTAGTCAGTAAGTATTTAAGGGTGCTTGCGCGGCTGGGGGCGTAAAATTCGTCATATGCTGTCTCACTTTCTGTTAATGTATAGGACGCCTAATGTAGAATAGTTTTGCATTATAATTGCTTCTTGACAACTTTCGATATTTTTGCACAATAAAAAATAAAAAAAACTTTTTATGCGACTTTAGGGCGCCCATATATTATTCAGATGGGTACAATTATTACATTACTCGCCCTTCAAATTAGGAGGCCTTCTTCTAAAGAATATATAATATTCTTTCAAGTGGAAAATGATCTCTAAAATTTTCCGTAAAAGCATCCGTATCGGCTAATATTGTAAGGTGGCGTATTTGATGTCTACACGACTAATTTATGCTTTTTCTTTATTTCTCTAAACTTAGGTATAAAGAAATAAAGTCGAAAGGCATTATTATTTTAGAAGTAGCTTAGATAGCCATTAAGTCATTAAAGGTATGCACGAAGTTTATATACTTGTATATAATCATGTAGATTGGTGTTGTGTTTAATCATATTATTAAAGTGATTTCCTTTGTTTCCCCTCTTACTTCTATGGTGTATAGATTACGCGGAACGTTGTACGTTGCTTCTTTTTTTAATACATAAACTACCTAATTCATTCAAGTTCGACGGTACTTTACCGCTATTTTTATTGCAGGGAATATGTAAATTGATTCATTCTACTATCGTGATTAAATGAAAATAGATCCCTATAATAATTTGTGGATTTCTAAATTATTAGACTTGACAACTGAGAACAGCAGTAACTTGCTCGTTTTCGAATTTGATTTAATAAAAGTTTAAGTTTAGAACATTTTTTGCTATTTATACAAAAAAGGTTGGACTGTTTATGAAAAGAAAAGTAACGGCGTTCTTGAGTTATATACATATTATGTATAGCAACATTTCCCAAAGCCCTTTCTTGCTCGACGCTGAGTTTTATTAACTGCCTATCTTTTTTATTTATGCTACAGTTTGAATTAGTCCTTATTTTGTTCGCCATTCATCAAAATCTGATGTGATGGTTTAAATTAATCTCATTTCTGCTTACTAAATACTGCACATGAATATCGCTAATAATGTCGAGTAGATATAAATGGTCTTTGCTGTGCCTTGCTATCTCCACTAAGTCTATAATAATTAGATTAACTCTGCTATGCGTGACTCATGAGCTCGTGCCGATTTGATTAGATATTTGTACCCCGTGATATCTATACAATCCGTTTTCGCAGATCAATGTGAATCTTTGTAACATCGCATAGCTCTCACATTGATCATAGGTAAAATTAACTGTTCTGCCAAATAGGTACACTAAGTTGATTCGATTCGAGTTCAGTTGCCTTCCCACATGTTCTCTTTAAGTCGTGCCTCGTGAGAATCTAGAAAATAAATGTATTAAAAAATCTATTAAATATACAGCTTGTGTGGGCTAGGTGCTAAACTAAACTAGTTGTTTAACTAGCCGCAGTTTTACTCGCATTTCAAGGATTTTTAAGACAAAAGACAGCCTATATCTTCCCTCAGGGTGCAATCGATTTCTTCCAAGTCTTGATGAAGATTTTAGAATTTATAATATTAGCTTGAAGATAAAGAGATAGGTTTCTGCCGAACTATCTCAAGTCTGGTTAAACCTCTATAGTCTGGCAATTATGGTACATGTAAGTATATCTGTTCATACAAATCTTAATAGTTTATAATTATCCATCTTGAAGGCCACAGCTTGATAACATTTAACATTTTGTTTGTGCTTAAACTTACCTCATCCTCCCTTGCTTTAAGAGATACCCGCTTTATATACGAAGTATTTTTAGAAGGTCAAGGATTTTTTGAACAATTTGCATAACTTAGGTACCTATACTTCCGAATTTGGAGAAGAGTTTGCACAAAATCAAATAAAAACTGGACTGAAGATTTTTTAGAATATACATTCATAAATTTTATAGTTTGGGATGTGATATGAGATGTAGAAGTAGGTTACTTAACAGTATTAGCTAAAGGTAAAGTCAAAGCATTGACATTCTTTGATGAGACACATCTTTGATCTGTTAAGATAAGGTAACTTATATATGTATATTGCAAGTGAATGGCTAGGTAGGTTTAGTGGGGAGTTCCCGGATTTTATTTTTATACTTACGTAAGTTCAATGAAAATTGAGATCATCTGATTATCACAAAATAAACGTAAACAATGAGTAATGTACTTGTAGATAACGGTGATCATACAAAGATATTAAAAGTTTGCCTTTTCATATTTCTAAGAATTAAGTATTCAACGGTGTCTATTAGGGTAGAAATACCCCATAGTGACATACGCTATCGGCGAACCGTCATCTAGGATTTTCCGCTCTCGAAAAAGGAGTTCCCGAGTCCTAAATCCCGCAACATAAATAATAAAGGTATCATTTCAGTGTGCTATATTATTCGTATGTAAAATCATAAAATTGATGTTGATAAAATGTAAAGGTATGTCTTAATATAATTGATTGTGAATATGTTGATGTATTTATGACTGTAGACACTGTAAACTGATTATTTTATTTGGAATCTAGAATATTACTTTCAGGTTTCTGAGTGCAAAATTGATTATTCTATATACCTACCTACCTATTGTAGTTTCAAATGGTGCCTATATACGCACGACGCTCGATATTATAGGTAGGATACTCGTATGTAGTGGGGCCGATCGAGATTTGCCTGGGCAGATCACGATGTGCATTTGGCATTTCGTGATATGACCGATTATTTCATGATGTGCCTAACCTAATTTCTTCCGTGTAAGTATGTAGGTACTCGTACAATGGCTACAATTCGGTTTTGGCATTGTGTGGTCACAGTTCTAACCTAACCTAACCGATATTTACTTATATTTCTTTCATCGGCCATACTATGAAATGCCGGTACATCGTAATCTGCCCATTTAAACGATCGACATATACCTACCTACATTAGGTAGTACCTATCGTATTTCTGCACCGTATTAAATTTACAGTACGCGCGGCATAAGTTGGCCGGAGTGAAGTTCGCCGTTTTAATGCGCAGTGGATTGTTTACGTTAAAAATTGTGTACTGCGCAACCAAAAACTGACAAACAGCTAATTTCAGTCCGGCCAAGTTATGTCGTGCGTACTGTAATACATATTTGAATGCTTGTGACTTACTTTCTAGTTTTTAACGACAAATTATGTTATTACCATACCTAGTAACTACTTATTTGTATTTATTACAGTAGGCTTTGTGTTTGTAGGAAACATTTATTGTAATCAGTATCATGTACCATCAGTACCTACCTATATTTTAGCAAATGCAGTATGTGTGCTGAAGACAAAATTCTTCAATGAATAAACTTAATAAGAAGTAATGGAGTTTTAGTTTTTCTACGATGATTTATTGCATACCTACATAATCCAACAAGTTCAGTGGTTCGTCCTGTGATAATTTCGGCCCATGGGACGAAACAATAATTTTCAATATTATAATTTTCGGTCATTGATTCGTCCTATCGATTGCATTTTATAGAAATCTAATTTTTTATTACGGTCAACAACACAATCTTAATTACTTTAATAAAGTTTATTAATTAAAGTAACTAAGTCTAAGTATCTATAAGTTTTAGTATTTTAAGTATTGTATAAGTACCTAAAGTTTGTTATTTACAAATCATATTAAAATAAATCAGTCTTACAACAACAGTAACAGTGTATTATCAAGATCTAAAAGTAAGAAGTCCACTCAGTAAAATATTAAATGTTCATGATTGCTCGACAACTTAATAAACTGACTGACATCATTATCAACTTTATTCCACGCACCATTGTCCACTAATCTTACTGCCCTTTATCAATAATATGTCAAGCATTTTCCTTGCTGACGTTACTTCAAACAAATTTTGTTTAAAAATGAAGAAAAAAAGCAATAGGACGAATGACAGTAGGAAAAATTAAATTATTTTTATTATTTTTAATTTCTATGATTCGTCTTATTAGGCCGAACGCCTATAGGACGAAACACTGAACTTGTCCTTATTCCTTGATTCCTATCAAGTAGGACTTTATGTTATTATATATATTATATACACCCTTACATAAGGTGTGTGTCTACTTTTTCAGGCTAAAAGTTAAACTCGCTTTGGGGTTACTTTGATTTAACGATAATATTCTTTGTACGTAATTTGAAAGTCGCCCAAAATATAATTCAACAAATAGGTACTTAATTTCCTACTACTACCTACTTACTTTCAACATTGAAGTATACTTATCCATACATTTAAAATGTATTCTTATCTTATTACCCATTAAACCTGATATTTTACTCGGGATGTTTAAAAATGCTAAAAGTTATTAATCTACAAACCATGACCCAAATCCGTAAGCGCAGGAGTTTTCGCATCATTTTGTAAATATTCACAAAATAAAGAAGCTTGATATCTGTTCGGTATCAAAGACGCTGAATACGGCCGGATGCGGGACGGTAGGTACGTCTAGGTACTTAGTTTGTGTAGCGAAACTTGATACGAAACAGTTCCCGGAATGATATTGCGACGCGAATCACGCATGCTTAATCTACACTGTACTATATAAATTGCTCGTCACATGAGCGCGAAGGTTCACAGGTCACCCCAAGCCGGCGACAAACAAATTCGTACCAAGGTCAAGTGCGAACTCGACCAATTAAATGATTGGGTACAACTGGGTCTTTTTCTTTCAATTTGGCACTTTGCAGGACTAAAGAATTCTCGGAACTTTGTGTACCCACCTCCCTACTTACAAAAGAAATTAATTACGTACAGTCACTTTTCAATATTTTGCATCTCAAATGCACAGATAATGATTTACTGGATGAGATACTAAGAGAAGTAGATACCTAGAATCGACCTTGTAGTTCTGAAATAATCAAAATGGATCCTTTCCAAATAAAAAATACCTACCTACATGATTACAAAATTTAATGCCTAGCTTATTTATTAAAATTAAAGAGTTTTCTTATAACTATGAATCCTCATCAAACCCCTAATGGGATTATATCATATTATGGTACCAACATTTTATAATAAAAACAATTATTAGATTGCGTTACGTTTCACCGTCCATTAAAACGGAAATGTCCTTTTTACCTTAAATTAATTTAAATCATTATTATGGCTCCCTGGTATTTACTTTCAAAGCTTATTTGTTTATTTAAATAACAATAAGTATATTTTCTGTTGTTTATTAAAAACTACTTTGTATTGTAGTATGTAGTATCACATATGATAACATAAGTATATTGTCGTAGGTGATATTTCTACTACAAAAAAAACTTCCAGCATGATTTTAGCATGTGAGTCACTCATGTGATGTCACAGAGGATTTCATATGTTATTTTTTGCAATTCTACCACTTTGATCCCATTTTTCATAAATTTCAATATTATGCGTCGGATCTTTTCTATTACGTAAACCTCCGCTATTTTGCTAAATTGCCAGTTTACTTGATGTTTTGGATTCGCCGGACAAATTTTTCCTAATAATACCTCTCATGTGAATTACAATACATTTCCAAAAAAGAAATATATAGCAAATACAAAGTATATCATGTATTCAGTTTACTGTATTTTTCCTAATGAGTTTCTTCGTTATAGTAGCTTAATGATTATGGAACGCTTTTTGTGAAAAAGGTAACCAGGTTTTTCACAAAAAGCATTAATCATGTTAGTCGCATTTTGTGACTCACATGACCTGATCTTATCATGTTAGTTACATTTTGTGACTAGTATGACGTGACTCACTTAAATATGTTAGGTAAAGATATGTTTATAGCAGAAAGTTCAAAACGTATTGAGTTGTTAACCCTTACAAAATGTGACTCACATTTAGTACAGGTAGGTATGTCACGAAACAGTTTAGTCACAATTTTGATCATGTGAGTCACATGTACTTACATATTTTTTGAAAATGGCCCAGTGCGCGTCAAAGATTTACGATCTGAAATATTTCTTAATTGCTTAAGCACCTACATTGCTTATGCATCAATCAAAACAACAACGTAAGTATATCTAATAATTGAGTTGGTCAGTAGGTACATCATCATATTCAACGTGATAACCCACCACGTGATGCGCTAAGTTTTTTTCGCGAATAATCTTCGATTAACAAACAAGAAACGTTTCGGGAATTTTACGCAATTTATAGGTTAAATAAAGGTCTAGATTAGAGGGAAAGTGGGGAATTTGTGTATCGTATGAAAAAATTAGGAAATTTTATTTGTCCGAACTGGATGGTACTACATAGTACTTCATTATGTAGTGATCGGCGAGGCGTGTTGTTTATCATTACGGGTCTATATAAACGTGGGAGCGGTCCGGCGTGCTCATACATTACCAGAACAGAGCCCGCTAGTAATACGCAAATAATACAAATTGTTCAAGTTGATGAAAAAATGAAAATGCTTAAAATGAATGTGTTTTTGTTCTTTGCGCTGTTGCTGGTGACTGTAAGAGCGAACCCTCTGCAAAACTCCGTACCTTACAACGGTAAGTGCATATTGTCATGATGACTTTATTAAAATAGAAAAAAAAAATAGATAAACTGGATACTTTATTTTTTAATATTAAAATATTTGTGGAAATTAGTTATTCTTGCCCTTTCTTGAGTTACCTGCTTGCGAATTTGTAATCTAAGTGTTTTCTACTTTATTACCACTACAAGTAGGTATTTTACTATTAAGGGACCTATAGCGAAATTGTACTTACCTACCTACTCACTTAAGTTTAAGCGATGCAAAAGAATTAAATTATATATTTAATTAATTAATTTAGGCATCGTACTTAATTATGTGGGAACTACATATATAATTCCCTCTTATTTGTTGCCAAATGAGCTTTTTTACCTAAAATAGAGTAGTGTAGTAGTTACCTAATCGATTATTCAAGTATTTCAAAGACAAGTACGAGTTGGACTCGCCCACCGAGGGCTCCGTATAAACATATTATAATTAAATTACAAATGTATAGTTTTCAGATGTTCCTCTAAGTTAATACGTTTTATCGTTTTTAAAATTTATTAATCGTTTTATCCAATCAATTCTCTATATTTTTAAGTTTACTAACTAATTCGAACATGGGAGAGGACTGAAATCAATTTTATACTTAGTAATTACAAACCTAAATGTGTCCGGTGATGTACGGTTCTGTTTTGATCTGTTAAATTTGCCGCGCACTTTTTCTACCTTTAAATAATTAAAATCTTGCTGGAAATGCGATTATGTAAAAGATTATGGCATGGACATCATTCTTTAGCAATAAAGATTACAAATACAAATATTTGACTCAAATTTGTATCTTATGCATATTCCCTATTGAGGCTATTAAAGAATAATGGGGTAGTCAGTATTCTTTCGTCCAGAGGTTCCAAAATGATGAATCTATGCTCGCTAATGCTGGTTGGAAACCAGCGTCGGGCAAATCTGTCTAGCATTGCTGAACCAGATCCTTTTCGGCGCAATCGTAAGGGCATAGTACAATTATTGTTAAGTATATAATATTTTGTTCGTTTATTATAGTTTATTCACAGCAAAAATGTATTTATTTAAAGGCACTTATTCATAATAAATTCTCTATCATTCTATAAATGTAGATACATATATCCGTCTGCATCACGTGAAATTATTTTCAAATAAATTGTGCCAGTCGTTATCATTCTACACGTTTGTATTTATATATCTAATTAAAATTTACACGAATTGTTTATAAGTCATTTGTTATATAGTGACGTCATTGTGAGAACGTATTGATAAGAGCGAGTTATTATCGAAAATGAAACCCCGTGATCTTGGGTTATTTGCATACTTGACATTGTTTAAATAGTTATTTATAGACGATAGCTAATGTTATTAATAACAGATACATATATTAACTATGCATACGGGATTTTTAAGTAAGTAGAAATTTGCCGAAAATAGCTGCCTAATGCCTTAAAAATTGAAAAGTTATTACATTTCATTACTTACAGTAGAACCTCTGTTTCAAGACGTTTTATTGTAAAAAAATTAATAGTTTAAAAAAATATGTAGGTACCTTAGCTACGAACAAAGATTTTCATGGACTAATATTATTTCTGTGCATTCAGTTTTTGCCGATGTGTAGGTACGTCACGTAACTAAATGTAGATGATAAAAAAAATTACAGGTCAATGTCGGACTTATTTTTATGCGTTTATACAACATACATTTTGTGAGGTAAACCAGATCCGACACTGACCCGGTTGCCGCAAATAAAGTCGGGTGCGGATGTTATCCCAGCGAAATAACGTGCACACTTAAATTTATATTACGCCATCCGGTATGCTCATACTCAAGAAGCTGGTAGGTAGACATCATCAATTAAATAACTATTGACTAATGAGGTATGGCGATGGTACTTACCGCAGAGTTGAATACTGAAGGAGCCTGTCATGTAACACGCTCTCCTTGTTATCTACCTATGTATCAAGTTTAGAGCATATTTTCGATTGACATCCAACTAAATTTGGAGCAACCCTGTTAAACGTACCACATTTTTATTCTCAGCATGGTTATCGAAGATCCGTTTGACTAAAATTGATGGGAGAATTCGAATTTGGTACCCACAGACCAGTGTCTCGCAGATCGTCGATATGTTAGCAATGAGATCGGCCATGATTTTTTTGCATCTCAACATTAGTTGAACCTTTGGGTACATCATTATACATTTTCATAATAACTAAGTATTACCAACCAACAAAGTACCTATAACCATATATAAAGGTTTAAGATAGATGTATGTATGAAGAACCTATTCTGTGACATATTCACTCCGTTGATCAAGATAATTAATTAAATAAAAACGAAAGCATAAAAACCTAAAACCCGACTACGAAAAAAAATCAACTGAAAAGTACAAAACAAGTTCTATGTCCACGAACAGTGGCATCCAGTGTATAGCCGTAGTCGCTATTATGAGCTGTAGATGCGAATGAATAGACACGTCATTTGTTGAAATGGATGTTCGAAGTTTAAAAAACCACTCATCAGTAGTTTTTTAGAGTTAGGATCGAACATCCATATACACAGACTGTTAAACTCATTACCCTTCCTCATTTCGTAGTCAGGTAATGATTCGATCCGGGGTTCTTCTGGGATCGTTTAATATTCAGAACCATAGCTGATCTTTAGCAATTTTATAATGTGAATCAGATTCATAAATAAATAGTAGCCATTTAGCCCCGCAGAACTGAATATCTGTTAGTCGATGTAACCCTTACTGACTCATCAAATAACTAGAACTGTTGGAGAAAGTTCGATTATAATAGGTATATACCTACCTACTTATTACAATAATCGCAGAAGAGTGACTTTCTTGATAACCTTTCATGGATTATAAGCTATGTTTGTAATAAAACTTGTTACGGTTCCACGATAGTCTAGTAGTAATACCTACACGTGGAAGCTTGTTATTAGCAATTTTTATAAACATTGTCCTTTACCTATAATTGTTATTGTCTGTAAGCTTTCCTTAAATAAATAAATGATATTGACGGTACTCAGTTAAATAAACAAAGGTCTGCCTCTTGTTTTATTATTGTTGTTTATTTTCTCGATTGTCTAAATTAACTACGCACCCACACTTTTTCCACTTTTTATTTTATTGGTAATTCTTTTCAATGTTGTAGTGAAGCAAGCCTATACAATAGGTATGTCAGGGATTTTTGTAATTTTACAGATACTTTTTATTTTACACAACTAGCAAGTGACCAGCCAATATAGACTGTACCTACCCTTTCTATGAACGTCTTTCTTATTGTTGAAAATCGTATGAAAATCGTTATAATTTTCTCAATCTTTTATTGAAAGCTGTACAGTTCATAGAAATTCGGATATTTATGTATTTACACTTAAATTTTGGCCTTTATTTTGAAATTATAGAGAGACACTTCAATGTTATTTAAGTACTTATTGGTATAAATTAAACAGACGATCGATATTTATTTAGTTGTGGGAAGATGAAAGACTTATGATAGATTTGTTTGTTTAGTGGAAGAACTCGAGGAGCCTTGTGTGCGGCAGGGCGGCCTCTGCATGCGCTTCGCCGACTGCACTCCGGGAAACTTCGTGCAGTTGCATGTCAACCTCTGCCCTCAGCAAGCGCATTTAGGTGTCATTTGCTGCTACGTAAGTACATATAACGTATCACCATGCCTATACTCGTATTCCCCGAATGGTTAAGCAGGGATGTACCTACTTATGTACCTACACCCACAATTGGCCGATATGTTTAAGTCTCATATATTAGGGGGCGAGCCTCTTGACATTGACCGCGCACAAATTCAAATTCTGAGTTATTACTGAGAATTTCATAGAAACACCCAATATTTCACCCAAATTTTGCTCGTCCTCCTAGGAATGAAATCAAAGACCTCTAGTACACATAAAGATACGTAAAATGTCATCTTTATTTTATTGGTAGGACATGCCTCTTAACAGTTGTTTAATTGAGTTATATAAGTAAAACTACCACTACCACGGTGGTTTTTTCCGTCTGAAAATCTTTAAGTCCTCCGTTTGTCGAAAAGGAAAGGCAGAGGGTTACAAATTTAACTATACAAGTTTATAGCAGTTAGCTTATTTAATTAATTAATGATTAGGTAATTAAAATACTTAAACGATAGAGGATTCGATAACCCTATGGACTCGTACTTGCCTGCCGAGGTGGGAATTTTCATTTAACATTTTGTACTTTTATATCATTTTAATTTTTTACTCTCCCACTTATTCTGGTAAGTAAATGAGTTGATACGCAAGCCTGACAGTACGCGACAACGTCTGCGCGACGCAGAGTGTGGTACCTACCATACGTGCATTGATATTTGTTAAGCTTCATTTTGCCAGTATTAATATAAGTGGCTAGTTGGCTACACTACAGTTTAAAGCAGATTCGAAAGCAGCCAGAGCCGCAAGTCCAGAGCAGAATTTTTTGTGAAAATAATTAGTGTAAATTTGCCCTCTTTATTACCTTTTAGCTAATAACTTTGTTTTACAATCACATGTACTTTATGATTTTGGAGACCCTTGGAGGTGCCTTGGTATTTTCCCTCCCTCCCCCCCTAGTTCCGGGGCTGGGTACCAACATAGACGAACCAACAGCAGGAGAGTTTTAGCAACGTAATTTATATTGGGTTGTAATTAACATGACTTCTATTTAATAGCATTATTCTCCACTAAAAAACTACGTTGTCTTCTAAATTACTAGGTCAGCCACTATCAATGTTCATCTAAAAATACTATCATAGCCACTATTTAATAACGATGTAAGCTACTGTAAATACAATCCAGAATGGTTGTTATTTTATAGCATCAATTCGGTTCTGGCTCTTTCGGCTCGGGTTCTGTCATCGCGTGGTCACACTTCTAACCTAACATATTAGTATTATATTATCTGTGCCTAACATAACCAATATTTAAATTTCTTTCATAAATAATTAAAAGCTCGTTTATTTAAAAACGTAAAATGTTAGTGAGTTGTAGAATCCGTGGCTAACTTAGTAAATCAGTAGACAACTAAGAATAATTGTTGTTCTTTACTTGACGCTTTCTTTGAAATATTTTGTTGGCGTTTGTTTAAAAGATGTATTACTTTATTAGAAGCTTTCTTATTTTCCCGTTGCTCACGTATATAATTAGAGGTTGGATTCCGTGGTAAATAAAAATTCTGTGGCTCGACTTATTCCCCAATTTATAATTCCCCATTTATATTCACGAAATCTCCTAATTTCTTCTTAGATTCTAATATATTCCGTTTCTTGTTTCAGATCTGAAGAGGACACTATTGACATCGATACGCGTACCTATCTAGGATTAATTGTTGAAAGTTTTAAACTTAATTAGCACTAAATTAATTTAAGCTCCTGTAAGATTTGATTATTTATTATACTTATGAGTTATGGTTACGACACACCAAAATTATGTTAAGATGTAGTCAATAATGAGTCAATTTAGTAATTTAGTTTATTGACTTATTGTTATCACTTAAAATAAATGTAAGTAAACCCAGTATAATATGAGCATTTTTTATAATTAACATAATTGAAGCGGCGGTAGCCTAATGGCTAGGGCGTCGGACTAACGTTCATGGGGTTGCCGGTTCGTAAACCCACCCATTACACTACTGCCGTGAACCCACTCGTAACTCGTAACACAAGCATTTAGCTTTACACGAGGGGTTAACAAGAATACTAGTAATGTGTGACCCACATTAATAGTAAGCTTTTTTTAAAAAAATAGAATAAAATATATTTACGAGATTATTTATTTCAAAAATGGGTACATTGTTTCCTAAATTCTACAGAGCCTCAAATGTCGCCTAGAAAGATTTTTATCAATATTTTTCATTTAGAGACATTCCTGAAAAACAAATACATCCCAATCTAGGCTGTTGAGTCTTACGTGCTCTTTGTGGACTAGCATATGACGTAGTTTTTTAACGTTAAAGTTAACTTTTATTAATATATAATCCTAAATAAAACTTTAATTCACGAAGAGCACCTGGCAAAGGTATTGGTAGGTGCTCTTCGTGGACTAGGCTAGGTGCTGTTCGCGCAGGTGCTATTCGAACGGGTGCTCTAGGTGGACTACGTCATATGCTAGTATAAAGATGTTATATGTAGATAAAAATATCATAATAATTTGTCGAACAATGATTATTTGTTACGTTAGGCAGTCACAGGTTCGAACCATAACGAAATAAAATAAAAATTAGGCAGAGGCGTAATGTACATCCGCAGTTCGCCGATATATTTATAACATCAATTGATAAAAACATAAAAACGATTAAATTTTATTGTTTTATCGGTCCCATTTTCTTTAGACAATCTAAAGCCTTTTTCATATTGACTTATTAATAAAACTAGCGACCCGCCCGCGGTTTCACCCGCGTTACCCCATTCCTAAGAGTCGTAGCGTAATGTTAAATAGCTTAAAAGCTTCCTCTTGAATCACTCTATCTATTAAAAAATCCGCTTCAAAATCCGTTGCGTAGTTTTAAAGATTTAAGCATACATAGGGACGGACAGACAGCGACAGCGACTTTGTTTTATACTATGTAGTGATGGTAGCCTTTTATTGTTAACCCATAATGTCCATGGACAAAGGACAAAGGTTTCTCTACTATCTTTCTTTTTATCCATATCTGTTGCTGTCTGTATAGAGAATGTACGTACAGTTCATCTCGCCATCTCCTTCGAGGCCATTTATTAAGTTAGGTACTTCCCTGGCAGATCATTAGATCCCACCACCAACCATGCACACTGTACAATACACGTTTTGTTCTAGTACGCGGAGAGGCAAATTTCGAAAATTTTATATTGATAATAAATTACTATCGCGATATCCACAGTTGTTTAAATAGCTGCTTTGTGAAACCCTTTGTATAGAAATGAAGCGATGGATGTCAATCGTTCTTCGTCATGTTTTATTCCTGACGCACTCATAGTTAAGTACAAGAATCAGACAACATTATGGGGAGGTTAATTATTCAGCTTTAACTATTTGTGTCCAGACAGTTGGCGGGATATCCTTATAGAAAAATCAATGATTAGGTACTTACATACATTTTAAAGCGAATGTATTGACAAGTATTATGTTTGCCCGGAAAACGGATAAAAATTATGAATTCCGTTTGATTTGGTCATGTATTTTTGGATAAAGAGGCAACACTCCAAGACAGACACTATCATCTTTGAAGTCCCTGTCCGTCTGCGGTTCATGCTTCCGATTTTCCACGAATCTAGTAGGAGTTTATACGAGGTGGAGAATGTCAATATGTTTCGTCATGTAGGTATGGCAAAGTGAATAAGTTCAAATGCTCCGGTGAAAAAGTTCAAGCTTTGGATATTAGTGCCTTCTTGCAGATTGAACAATACAAATACAAATACAAATACAAATCATTTATTTCACCAAAAACAAGCTACATCACAAAATGGCGTTACAAAGCGTTCTACACAATGGTGGGTAATTTAAAAATTAGGTTTTATCGAGGTATCCACACTAGGCAAGCCTGTGTCGTGGATACCATTGATTGAACATCGAAAAGCTTATTTATTGATTTCCGCCTAAGTACACGTCAACCTAAATATTATGTACCTCGTATTTAAGAAAAATTAAAAAAAAAAGAAAGACTAGTCTACAGAATCTATACTTAGATATATAAATATATATAAATGTTTATATAAGTATATTATATAATATATATAAATTAATGCTACGTAATCTTGTGTGTGTCGGTTAACAAACAGAAGTTAGTATATTTTCAGTCTCATCATATGTTAGGGAGGCTAACCAATTAGATACAATGGATTTTGATTCGCGAACTGAGGAGTGTTTAATATTACATTTAGAAACTACTTTGTTATAGATAAAATGTTTTATGTATGGGAAAAATCTTTTTGCAAATGATGAATTAACAGTACAGGTCTTTACTTTAAAAACTCTACTCTTTAACATGTCGTTATACTCGCAGGACTGAATAGTTTCTTTATGTGTGAGGAGCGTAATTTTAAGAATGAGAAGCTGACGTACACTAAGCACACCACTCTCTTTGTATACAGCAACAGTTCGATACCAACGTGGTTTTTTAAGCATTGTCTTGATCACTGATCGCTGGGCTCTTTCTATTTGGAGCATATAAGTCTTTGATGCGCTTCCCCAACAAGTTACACAATACACCAGGAGCGATTGACATAGGGCATAGTATACGTTTATTAAAGTTTCTAAACTAGCAGCCCTGCGCAGTTGTTTCATGACATATAATAGTTTTCTGACTCTTGCTGATACACATCCGATGTGTACTTTGAAATTCAAATTTTCATCAACCAGGACTCCAAGATATTTGATGGTCTTTGTCCTTCCTATCTGTTTGCAATTACATGTCAATGTTGCAGGATTACATGTATGTATTTTAATGTCTAGTGTAGGAGGTGGGGCTGATGATTGTGTTTTATGGAAACACATGTATTTTGTCTTTTGCGAATTGAGAGTAAGCAGATTACGCTGTAACCAGTGGGATATTTTTCTTATTCCGTCCTCTGCCCGAGAGAAAACTTCTTCCCAAGTTCCACCATGATAAATAATTGCAGTGTCGTCAGCATAGCAGATGATGTCGGCTTGTTGATTTTTATGGATGTCATTTATATAGACTATAAAGAGGGTGGGCCCTAATATACTTCCTTGCGGAACACCAAACTTTACATAGTGAGGATCGCTTATTGCTTCACCAATCTTTAGACACTGTCTCCTTTCCGTGAGGTAGCTTTGGAACCAATCTAATGCAACTCCTCTTACGCCCAGGTTCTCAAGTTTCCGTAAAAGTATTGGAACTGAGACAGTGTCAAAAGCCTTAGCAAGGTCAATAAAAACCCCGACACATTTCTCTTTATCATCAAGATGTGACGCAATCATTGATACCAACTGTGCAACAGCTTGTTCAGTAGACTTGCCTCGTCTGAAACCAAACTGCCTTTCGGAAAGGAGCCCGTAAGACTCTAAGTATCGTACAAACCGCTTGTTGACAATTTTTTCCATTATTTTTGAGAAGACCCCTAGCAGTGAAATAGGCCGATAGTTATCAGGTACATCTCTAGATCCCGCTTTGTGTATTGGAGACACCGATGCAAGCTTCCACTGGTCAGGGAAAACACCTGTTGTGAGACTGAGATTGATAATGTCTGAGAGAGGCTGAGTTACAGAATCTTTTATCTGTTTTAATAATAAGTTATTTATTCCATCAATGCCTGGGGCTTTATCATTTTGGAGTTGCATGATCAAATTATCAACTTCATAAGGATCGGTCGGTGCCATGAAGAAGGAATGCGGAAACTCTTCATATGTCGTAGTGTCAGATGCAAGTTGTTCTTGGTTTACGTTGAGTTTAGTTAATATATTAAACGCTAAAACTTCTCCAATAGTTGAGAAGTACGTGTTACATGTGTTAAGTGATTGCCTCGTGTCAGCTGTCCCTTTTACAGCAAGTAATTCTGTTGGTTCTTTTTTATTAGTCGTTAAATAACAGATATTTTTTATAGTTTTCCACAGTTTCTTTGGATTGTTCTTGTTTTTGTTCAGTTCACTATTTTCGTAATCGTCCTTTAACTTTCGTAGTAAATCATTACAAAAATTGCGATATCGGCTGTAAATTAAGCGTTGTATTTCGTCATTCGGTTTATTTCTGGACTGTGCATGTAACCGGTCTCGGTGCCTCATGCAGCGAATTAAGCCAGGTGTTATCCATGGTTTCAGAATATGTTTAGAACGACTTATAAATACTTTTTTAGTGTGTTTACAAATTATAGTATTTATTGTTTCCGTGAAGACATCAAGTGATTCATTTGCATCTTTTTCATTTAATTGTTCAGCCCAGTTAATCTCTGATAGATCTTGTTTAATTCCATCTATATCCCTTTTAAAAACGAATCGATTGGGTCGTATGATTTTCGGCTTTGATATTGTCAATCCTACCATAACCAAGTGGTGGTCGGTGATATCAGTTTTGCAAACGATGCCAACAGCTTTAAGGGATTTTACAAAAATATGGTCAATACAGGCATCATTTCTAGTAGGCAAAGTTATTGCCGGCAATAGCCCGTGTTCAGCTGTTAGGCATAAGTATAACATAGGCATAGGCATAGGCATAGCATAACAATATGCTAACTTTTAAAACAGCTAAAATGTTACATTTTAAGTAACACATACGCTACACATAATTTTATGTGGGAGAGCTATGCTTCGGCACGAATAGGCTGGCTCGACCGGAGTGATACCATGGCCTCACAGGCGGCGTTAAACAACGCTTATCGCAACGCAACGGTTACCGGAGGCCCAATCCCCTTTTAAAAGGTCGGCAACGCACTTGTGACTCCTATGGTGTTGCGGGTGTCCATGGGCGGTTGTAACCGCTTCCCATTAGGTGATCCGTCGGCTCAGCCCTCCTATCCCATAAAAAAAACCTTAGTACGTGCCCTAAAAAACCCCGCAGCATCAGGTCATGGTTACCTACCATTTTCTTGCAATATCATTGAAGTAACTGGATACCAAATTTCAAATCGAACATACCTGTGGTAGTTTCTCACAACCCTTCATGAACTAGAAAAGAGCTGATAATCTTCACGGCTGGTCAGATTTTTTATATCATAGCTTAGAACACTCTCGATGAAATCACCTTCTAAACTAAAAAAACGGGATCAAAATCGATCCATCTCTGTTGTTGTCGACATTCGTTTGGGAGCTACGATGAGCTCCCAAACGAATGTCGAAAACAACAGACAAATACACAGACAGACACACGTTAAACTTATTACACTCCTCTTCTTTGCGTCGGGGGTTAATAAAATATATAGAAATCTATCTGTATAACAGTAACTGAATAGCTATGATTATAAATAACCTTTGGAGTTTTTATTTGGAGTTCTTATTATAAACTAGCTGTTGCTCGCAGTTTTACTCCCGAAAAGATTAACATACTATAAGATTGATTCTACGCGGCGTATCAAGATGAAACATGCACCAGATTTTAAGTTAGACCTCTAGCAAAACATCGGTGAATAGCATTAAATTGCACTAAATGCACGATGCTTGAGGACATGTTTGGCGTAGCGGCTGAGCGAACGGCTTCTGAGATTTTGTGTATGTAAACGCACCCACGATACAGGAGAAAATCCTAGAGTAGGGCAACGTTAAAAAAAAATGCAGTAGTCTTTGCGTCATGCGCGTACACACATACAGACAGACAAATATTTTAGGTTCTGTTACTCTAGTAAAGCCCCCTCATATTAGTTTTTCTTTAATATCTTTAATGTACAGACATCGCCCTGTTACAATTTTAAGGTAAGTATAATAATCCTAGGAGATTATATTATTAATTATATTCATAACCCCAATGTTGCGATGGACTTCAGAAACATACATTAAACGGACACAAAGTGCACCTAGACTTGAAACAAATACTTATCCGTGGAATAAATAAATATTTGCCTCAGGCAGGATTCGAAGCCATGTCATACGGCGCAACGGTAACCAAGGCTATCCTAATCGGACAGTAAAAATTTTAGTTCATACAATTATGAAATGAAATGATATTTTAATGACGACGGCATTTCGTAACTGACGACCTCTGAGATGAAACACCGAACTCAATTCAGAGAATCATAGATGAGCACTTGAAATTCACGTACTTATTGTAGTTTTATAATAACTAAGTACCTGTACTAGCTTCTACTAATCTATCACTGTACTAAATTTTATCCAGATCATAAGTTCAGCCGTTCTCACGTGAGTAACAACCATCCTAACATCATCACATAACTTTCAGGTTTTTATTCAAGAATACATTTTTATTAACTTGTTAATGCCCGTATTATAAGATACAATGCAAAATCTATTGTCTTGATCTGTGAGGGTCGGTTCGGACGTTGCTGAATTAAAATTATAATCATATTAGACACAAAAAGGATTCGTTTTTTTAAACTAACTTTTGAGGCATTTGCACCCCTTTTTGCAACCTTATCATCGAGATAGTAAGCGGGTCGTGAGGTATGAAATATGAACTAGTGATGCGACTCGATTACGATTTTGTGACTCGAGTCACACGAATAATTTTATTACGCCATTCGAGTTAGGTACTCGAGTTTTCGAGTCACTCTAGTAGGTACACGAATATTACTATTACGAGTATTACGAGTACGACTATTTTCACACATTGCAACTCGAGTCAGATTTGTTTAAGCATTTTTTAACACCTACCTTTATTAAATTAGTAGATAATAAAAAATAGTGACATATTAAGTTCGTATTTATTTATGTAACCAATACATAAAATCAAATTGTCTCTCACTCACTCATAATTATAAACTTTCCAGGTAAGGATGGTTACAATAACCTTTTGTGCATATTAAACTGCAAATACAATTAAATCTTTTTTTAAATCACTTTTTATCTAAAATTAGACATATTTTAATTTAATAAATTAAATTTATTTAATAACTATGGATGAAAAATCTATTAAGAGAAAATCACAAAATATTATTTTTGAAACACAAATATAAAAGTGAAAGCTCGTTATTTAAATTTCTATTCAAAATAAATAAAGATAGATTTTATTTTACTACGGATGTAACTCAGAATTATCTGGCAGAGTAGCCACTACACTAACTTCTCTCAAAAATGATAAATTGGAAGCGCTGACGTTTGCGATGTTGACAGTGAGTGAAATAAAATCAGTGAAAGAGTTTGACGGCAGACTTCTTACTGCCGAATGTCACAGCCAAGAATCATAAAGTATAAAATTCTTGGTTACAACAATTAACTTGACATTGGCATTGAAAAGAGAAGAAGCTATAATACGTGCGACAGCTGCCATCGATAACACGCGCATGAAATTTTGTATTCTTTACACAGTCCAAATGTACCGAAGACAATCTCATACTTTATTGACAAAAACGGATATTGATTGCGTTATCTATCGTCAGACTGTAGTAAATCGATCATGTAAAAATGTGTTGAATGATTTGTTTTAGTCAGTAGGAGTCCTGACGCTTTCTATAATATACCAATACCAAAATAGTATAGGTACCTACCATTGTAAGTATATTCTAATATTCTTCTCGACTTTTTAATGTTTTAAGTCACATTAAGATCAATTTTATTTGGACATGATTTAACCTATCATTGATTTTTTCTTAAAATCGTACGATAATCATGTCTTTCCAATAATACGTCTTTTTTCACTCGAGTACGAATTTGATAAATTCATTCGAGTCACTCGATTAAAAACGCGGCTCGAGTCGCATCACTATTATGAATCGTGCAAACAGCCCTCAGTGTTCTCGGTGGAGCTGTCTGGTGCGTGCGTGTCCGCTCAACTCCCGCAAGCTGTCGCTTTTATTACGATCCTCTCATTTTACACCGGGAAAGGTAAGTGTAATAATATTTATAAGTTTTTTTGTTACATTTTGAATTAATTTAATTTTAAAGAAGGGATTCTATGAAAACAAACATAGATTTTTGCTTAGCGTTTCCAAACAAGACGTTTAAAACAAAATCTAGTTCTTTAATTAATTATATTAAGGTACGTATTGTTGATAGGTTTTGTTAATAAGTACGAAAGATAATTGAAAAAGGTATGATTACCGCTTCTTTGTTAATTTTTAATGTAAATATGTATCTACTCGTATAAATGGACAATGAAACAATATTAAACTACCCACATTTTATTAGTAACTGTGGTGGTTAATTAATTGGACTATTTAATTGGGACGTTGTTGATGATAAAAATAATATTTTATTATGATGTGATGACCATCGTCAGCATCATCATTATAAAAGTAAAAGTCGTTTATATATTCGCTTTTAAGGTAATTTTATAACATCACGCACAGCGCAGTCGCGCAGTCTGCCATTCGAACCCAGGACCTCATGCTCAGCCGTAGGCATCTTACGACCACTACACTAACGAGGCAGTTATGAATATATCATATTATAATATAACTTGACTGCCTCATTGGTCTAGTGCTCCTAAGAGTGACTGCTACACGAGTCGTCTAGGGTTCGATTTCCAGGTCGAGCAAATTGTTATTATGATTTATAAAAGTATCACTGAGTTTGGATTTGAGCCCTCTTAGTGGCTATAGGCTCCCCACCTATTACAAAATAAACTTACCATCGAACTGTGTACATCTCTGCTTTACCCTACAGAGAATGCAAGCGTGATGGTATTGTGATATACCTATATATATACATATTAGATATCAATTATATTACTTAATCATCAGGTATATTTGCGATAAGCGCTTATATTTCTTATTATACTTAGTCTTATGTAGATAGGTACGCTTTGGTTGGGTTGCTATTTTGTATCTACCCTACACTTTTTTATTATTATGTTTTGTATATTTCTGTATGCCGAATCAAATTAGTTTAGGTTTAAAAGTTCTCAAGTAAGTAAATTGACCATATTGTTATGGGAAAAAAAGAAATCTATAACCTCAATCATAATTAAAATAAAATTTCATTTTTACTGCTTCATTGAACATGTGATCATCATCAAACATCCAGCGGGATTTGAGCCCGTAGGTACGATTTCCAATTCGATACAGTGTTATTTATACAGGCCACATCTATTGGAAAATTGAGTCGGTCATCAATTTTGCAATAAAAACATTTGGCGATGAATTCAATTTTCCTATAGCAATGCCCTATAAATAACACTATATCGACTAGGGAATTTGGGCACTTCGTACACTTATTATGTACTTTTTGAATGGGTTGATTTGTATCCTATTCTTCATCTCGTGTCAGCCGAAGGTAGGAAGGACGCAGGTTTGAGTCCTACTCGCGATAGAATATTTCTTTCACAAAATGAACTTTTCCAACTCAATATTATAATAATATGACCTACGTAGTCTGAAGGGTCCCATTGCAGGGCAAATGCTGCCCTCTCCCATTCTTTCGAGATCTCTTTCCTATTGATAGGAGTCCAGCTAGTCTCTTCAGCTAAGCCCTGGTATACCGCGGTGTCGCCTCTCGCCTCAGCATAATTATCTGAATGATAAAATAATAATAAAATTAAGCTATACAATAAACCTTCGTGTCGTGGTATTATGAATAGTCAGTCAGTATTTGGATTACAGGACAGCCCAGGGGACTTCGATTGATCATAATAGGTATGGGTACAAACTCGGAGACTCTTTTTTTGCATTATCCCTTATCATACGAATATCATACTAATTTACTAAAATTGTAACTGGCCGATGTCTGTACATAGGAAATATTTAAGAAATAATAATTCTTTATACCTAATAGCAATAGAAGCCGAAATCTTTAGTTTTTTTTGTCTGTCTGTTGTATATGTACCTGGATCACGCAAAAGCTTAGTACCGTGGAAAATTAGCGCGCCGCCTAAAAACCGTGTTACAGTAAGTAAATTGTATTACATTATATCCAGTGCAACCGCGCGCAACTACTGCATGTACTCGTACACGTCAATAATTGCATCTGATATTTTTAATATAATTAATAGTTATTGATTTCTGTGAATACATCTTTTAAAGATACTTTTACATGTCAGTCTTTTAAAGTACTAGATATCTTTTATAACGGATAATCTAATATTTAAGTTTTATCCTTCGATTTATCCTTTTTATTATTTTACCCTTTGAGGCGTTTACGATACACCAAATATCTACTGAATGATTAATTGGTATCTACATACGTCGAGGATTTTTAGCCTAAAGTAACGTAGCTGTAAATACATACCTATTGTGTTGTATGGGCCGCTCACCCTGCGGGAACGCCGTAGGTCCTGTACCAGTTTTGAATCATTTTCGAAAAGCTGAAATTGTGCGATATAATTCCAGTAAGGTAAATACCTCTTTATTGCTTACTTTTTATAGTACATAGTAGGTACTTTTGTTTAATTTTGTTCATTTTTGGTTAAATAATAGTAACACTAAGTACTTGGTTAATGTTGTATAGGTAGTTAGTGTGGCGAATTCAATTTTCATGAACCCTTCATTTTTAAGTGTAAGGATATCCTTACACTTAAAAATGAAGTGTAAGGATATCCTTACACTTCATTTTTTCTTTGAGAAAAATACAAATAGGTACAAATGATTCAATATTTTCACAAGATACGAGGAATAATTACGTGATTCAATGTAGGTATATTATTTCATTAAGATTCTGCATATATGATACCGCGATTAAAATGTGCAGCAAAAAAGTATGCGGTGCACTTTTATCGCTATGAAATTTAACTTTAAGAACTTTTTGTTACGCTTTTTTACGTCACGTAACGGCAACATTTAGTCACAACAAAATAATTCCAAAATAAACTAACCATCGGCATCGTGCAATACGGTAGCAATATAATTTGAATTTAGCCTAAGAACTGATTGGTGGCTGGCTGACTGGATAATAAAAAACCGGACAAGTGCGAATCTGCCTCGCACACTGAGGCTTCCAATCTTGCCTGTAGGTAGTTCGTCAATGTATAGTGTTATATTTTTCTAGGGTTCACTTAGAAACTTGATTCTTTTACGGCCCCAAGGGACTGTGGACTTTAGTATTTGATATTAGTTTAGACTTGTTAAGTACCTTTGCACGTTCATAGGTCCTTTTTTTTATTTGAGAGGTACGGAATCCAAAAAAAACTCTTGTTCAAAATCCAATTACGCTTACCTACTTCATCTACCTTTCGTAAGGAATTAAAATTGTAGGTTGACGCCCATCCTTACTAAATACCTAGGTAACCTAAATGCCTGCCGCGTTCAATGTTACCGTTGTAACAGTACGTAAAACATTAGCTCAGTCATTATTCGTATGTGTATGTCTAAGAGTGAGACCGCGGGCGGTGGTAAGTCGATCGCTCAATGATTCAGTCCCGAAGGCTCGAGGCACTTTCAAAATAATTTTCGAAATGATTGTTCTGCAGATGAGCGCCTCGAGTAAAATTGCCGGAGGTATCAAAAGCAGAGCTAGGTGTGCTTTAATATCGTCGGCGCCGAGCGCTGCCGGCGACCGAGGAGCGCCTCGACGCCTCGGGCCGTCTCCCCCTGCCACCCGCATTATCCCTCGTTTATAATATAAAAGAATCATATTTGCATGTGCGCTCCACAACTGATGTGGCTAAATAATAATTTATGACCTCAGTGCGTTTTATATACAGAGCCAACGGCGATGAAGGAATCGTGATGCATGACCACTGACCGACTCTCATATTAGCGATGAGAGTTTTTGGGCGATCTGTTATAAATATAATTTTTAAATGACACAATATTGAGCTTAATCTCATGTGAAGACGAGAAGCGAGATCTACACTATCACATTTTGGCATTATCAATATGAAAAATTGATCACTTCTTATTCTCGAAAAAAAAACTAATCGTTACGAAAAATATGTCAATAGACGTACGTCCCACACTTTCGTATGGGGAGAAAACCCACCTATCTGTACAGTTTCGCGTCGGTTTTTTTTCATATTCCCCACATTTATTCATAACGGTGCAAACTAGGAATTGTATTTTAACACAGGTTATGATACAATTCGTCACTGTCATTCACATAGGCATCTCGTAAGAGGCGAGAGGATATATAACTTCCTCGGTGGTAGGACATCATGGGGTTTGCCTCCCTGGCGACCACACTATCGCCATTCAAAAGTAGGTACCTGTAATAATGGTATAATTGAAATAAAACATGACAGTTTCTGGCAGTTAGAGGCTGTCATGCTCACTTAAATATCCTGCTGATTGTGGCGTTGTGTGTCGAACAACCTGGTTGAGTCGAACAACGCTGATACACACGTCATGCTCATGAACGGATGCTGTCTGTCGGCACTGGTCAACTCTTACATGCCATGTCAATCCGGATTCACTTATGTTATCTGAGTTTGATATTTCTGCAAAACTACGTGGGTTTCAAAATTAACTGTGGAGCGGTTTATAGTGAATACGGTGAGCATACGGAGCATTTAACGAATTATACTTTGTGTCTCGTCCTCGAGATTAGGATACCTAAGAAAGAGTATATTCAACATGTAGTATCGCTTCCGGTGGTACTACTCATCCACTAGGTTGAGATCTTTTATTTTTGTTTTTTAAACTGTTCCCGCGCCGCGCCGAGCTGTCATTTAGTTCAGAGTAAAGTTATATTACCAGAACTCTTTTGGGCTATGGTCATTAGGGTTGGGAGGGTGTTCCTAATCTCTTCGGACGAGACACTTCGTATAATTATGATAGAACTTCACTTGAGGTAAGTTCGTTTAATCATTAATTATTTTGCAACTACTAATTACCGGGTGCGATGGGCTGACGACGGGAACAATAATTATGACCGCGGTCTACATAATTTTATAATTGTATCGATGCCACAAACATAGTCAACGAAGTAGTTCTAATAAGTATGGCAACATGATTGTTATGAATTTACCTCTAATTGATTCATTAAGTTTCGAAGTAAAAGTTGCGACAGGTTTTTGCGGTGTAGAAGACTTTCAATACTTTTTTATTTTGCCAACATCTTAACATCTACCTACAACTGACAACATTTCATTTTTGAGCACCCATATTATAATTTTATTTGAAACAATGTAGATCGAAAAATAGGATAGGTACTTTTACCGTATTTTTTATTTTCCCGATATTCAATCATTTTCATATTTTTTTTTATTCGTGATAGGCTTACGCTTGGCCGCCATTTCGCCTGATTTTAAGCGACATTGCGATTACACGCCAGAACGGCTGAACGGATCTGGATGAAATTTGGCACAGAGATAGATTATAGTCTGGAATAATTCCTACATAGGCTACTTTTTATCCAGCTCGAACCTTATTCTGAAGTCCCCGCAGACAAAGTTGTGGACAGAAGGTCATGATTTTGTACATGCAAACAAATTAGTCGTTTCCTATGGCGAAGAACCGGAATGAAACTCCATGGTTACTCGTAGTAATTTTTTTTAAACGTTGCCCCGCACTAGCATTTTTTCTTATATCGTGCGTATACAACACAAATTCTCACAAACGACCGTCCCGGAACAACTACCTGTAGATCATACAAATATTTTCTCCGTATGGGGATCGAACCCACAAACACGTGGCGCAGAAGCCGACCGAGCCGCTAGGCCAAACGTGTCATCTATATAGGTACCAATTCAATCTAATTTCTACTCTGAAATTGAAATGAAAATCGAAAAAATACACACATACTCGTACTAATCTCATCAGTCTCGCTCGAAATTTGAAAAATATAACGGCTTTAGTTCTGTAGTTCTTTAGTAGAAGCAGAGCGAAAATAGTTTGGTGTGGCTTGTGCCTCAGAGTCGACGTAGCCTGGGGCACAAACATAAACTATTGATAAAACGAAAAGGTTGCCTATAGGCCGCGGGCGCAGCCGGCGGCCACGACATTGTGTTACGACCGCTCCATTGTGTGTTGAATACACACCAATAATTCTTGAACAACGTACCTGCTATGTTTTTAATATTGTCTAACAGTGTAACTACCATGGGATGTCGTTATTGATAATGTTGTCATTTCTCCAGTACCATTTGATATAATTGGATGTGTCAAATGGATATGTCAAAGTACCATTTGACACATCCAATTGGATATGTCAAATGGTACTGTTCACAAGAATATCTTTTTGTGTTCTTTTTTTCATTTTCCATGCTAAGATGATAAAGTTATTTTAGTAAAGGGAAAATTCAATCGCGGGCAGGATTCGAACCTGCGTCTCCTGATTGGATACACCAGTTAAGAAGCAAGGTAACTTGGTCTTCATAGATGTCACCAACGTCACCTTACGACATAAATTCAGAATGTGAAGGCAAAATTTCGATCAGGCGGGTGGGGTTCGCGGTGGCTTAGAGGTCAGAGCGTCTGGTGTATCCAACCAGGAGACGGAGGTTCGAATCCTGCCCGCGATTGAATTTTCCCTTTGCTCACAAGAATGTTACATCAAGACTAGCGCGGGCATAGGTTCGCCTAGATTCGAGGGCATAGATTTTTTCTATAAGGCAATTCTTAACAAGGATTTGTCTTTATCAAGAGTCTGGATTTGTGCAAGATTAATCTTAATAAGCTTTTTTATTTGCTCTAATCATGATCACCGATTCGCAGTTCTGCGAGTGTCCTTTATTACTTACATTGATTTCTTTGCAAACCCTCGAGGCAGACAGGTTGCTAAATAAAATAATGCAGTTCCAACGTCAATGTTCAAGTTATTTGTACCTGTTTACATTTCTCGTAGTACAGTAGCGCAGAGAAACAGACACGCCTTCTGCGTCAAATTGATAGTCTGTGTAGGAAAACATCCTATATTTTAGGCATTATATTTTATTTTAACTACAATATAAAATATTAACAACAAATAGAGAACCTACATAAAATATATATTATGTATATAATAATGTAGCTGTGTAGTGTGTGCTTTTCATAGATTGCGAATTGATTATAAAATACTAGCGACCCGCTCGCGGTTTCACCCGCGCTGCTCCGTTCCTAAGAGGCGTAGCGTGATGTTATATAGCCTATAAGCTTCCCCGATAAATGGACTATCCAACACAAAAATAATTTTCATAATCGGTTCAGTAGATTCGGAGATTACCCCCTACAAACTCACAAACTTTACCTCTTTACAATATTAGTATAGATAAAGTCGCTGGAAAATTCAATTGTTCAAGTATGACAAAAAGATGAATTTATATTAGGTACCTATGTGGGAGTAAAACTATGAACGTATTAGCTTCTGCCCGCGACTTTGTGTGCGTGGACTTCAGAATTGGGTCCGACCTGGATAAAAAGTAGCCTATGTGTTATTCCAGACTATAATCTATCTGTGTGTCAAATTTCATCCAGATCCGTTCAGCCGTTCTGGCGTGAAAGAGTAACAAACATCCATACATCCATACTCACAAACTTTCACTTTTATAATATTAGTAAGGATAAGGATATCGAACTGTTCACGATTCAATGTGTAATTTAATTCGATTATTTTGTCAGGTTTCTCCAAATAACATCGGTTACCTACCAATCTAAATATATATAAAACTCAAAGGTGACTGACTGACTAACATCTATCAACGCACAGCCCAAACCACTGGAGGGATCGGGCTGAAATTTGGCATTCAGGTAGATGTTATGACGTAGGCATCCGCTAAGGAAGGATTTTGATAAATTCTATCCCCAAGGGGATAAAATAGGGGATGAAAGTTTGTATGAAACTGACAATTTTAAACCGATCGGGCTGAGACTTAGCATGCATATAGCTACTATGACGTAGGCAACCCTTAAGAAAGGATATTGATAAATTTCGACCTATGTACGGGTGAAATAAGGGATGAAAGTTCATATGGAACGTTGCACGCGGACGAAGTCGCGGGCAAAAAGCTATTACATTCATAAAACATAAAAAATGTCATTGAAAATACCAATGACATTTTTCCGAATAAAAGGAAGCTTCTACGAGTATGCACAGAGGCACGTTTGGAAACACAACGGCAAAAACATCACTTGAGTTCCAGGTATTGGGTACCTCACAGTGCACTCATTTTTAGGTACGTTGCTCCAAAGTTTTAATTCAGGTTATTCAGTTGGCGCACCTCGCCTTGGGGCAGTAATTACAAATGGAATAGAAGGGCCTGCGTACCCGCCGGGCACCCTCCTGGCACACTTTGCCGCTCTTTGAACAACCTCTACCTATAATATGAAATGTATATTAAAAATACAACTTTGTCAACATTTGTGTGACAAAATAGAGTTAGGTACTTTTGTTGTTTCGACAATAAATTAAACACTTTTCTTGTCAAAACGTCTGTCAGCTCGTAATACATGGACAAATTGAGTGTCACAAATTTGTTGGGATCAACATAGGATCAGCTGCAAATTTTTGCTTTTTCTCATAATTACGATTGGTGTTAGGTAAAAATAAATACAACGTTATTTTATTCTCTAAATTCTTCAAAATTTCTAAAACTTGTAAGATATTCCATTTTCTAATGAAACATAATTGTTAATTATTATACTTAAATAAAATTATATTATGTATATATTGCTTGAATGAAATAAAATATCATCTTTCATTGCAACATACAATTTCAAGTTTAAAAACGTAGGTACACGGTTTGTTTGGCCACCATGCTAATTATTATGTTTAGCGTAGGTGTTCTATGGTCGCAAGCGTAGGTGGTCTGTCTATGTGGAATTTATGGGTATAGATATAGCCATAGACTATCGAGCTTTAGCGACTACGCGGCGTCTACGCAACTACACCAGATACCTACGCGGCGCGCGGCGACTTTGCAATGCTACGTTACGTGTCTACGAAGTTACTACGCGCTACGCGGCGCATACGTCTCTGACGAACGCCTACGCTGGACCAATTTGCGTATTATTTTTCAGAATAATAATTTCTTCTCCATATTATATTTTAATATTCAAAATGGATTTTTGATTGAATTAGTCATTGATACCATGGGACGGAAGGAAAGGTAGTAGCGTATTGATTTATAATGAAAAGTTAGGCCACCTATAGGCTAGGCTATATATATTTTTGTATGTAATATTTTTTAAAGTAGGTGCCGTGCTCTTTATATCACGAAAGTGGTTTACAGTTATAAATACTTCCAGTGCCTGATGGGTTTAACTTTGAATTGAGTATGACATGGCAACAAACAAAATAAAAAAGATATGATTTATTACCCGAACAAGACATCATCCTCTTCAACCAATTGGACCAATTGTCAACATTACTCTTCGACAATATTTATTGACCCCGCATATCAAGTACCACTGATCGCACAATACATTTATTATTTTATTTTTTACATGCCAACAATTTACCAAAGAGTTGAGAGATATGCAGATATGTATTGACGAAACTGTCTCGGCGGCGCCCGGCAGTAGTTCGCGGGATTTCCAGATAAAAAATATCGGAATTATTGGTTTAGTACCATCATCATAACATATCGTCACGCTTGTAATCCCCCAAGAGTCAAGCAGAGGTATACCCTGTACGTGTACACAAACAGTTTGCAGGTATTTTTAATTACTATGTGACGAGTTTATTGCCATTAACCTAGCACAAATCCAAACTCCGAGCTGCTACGTGGAATTTCATAGAAAAACCCAATAACATTTTACTCGACCTGGGAATCGAACCCAGGTCCTCTAGCGAAGCAGGTGGGCTTAGGACCACTAGACTAAAGAGGCAGCTTAATAGTAAAAGGATTTAATTTTTCAAGTCTTGCTAGTTTCTGAAATGAAATGAAATGAAAACGTTAAATAAGATTTAAATCCCTGTCATGATGAAGATGTCATAAATTGGTTACTTTATTTAATAATCCTCTACAATTTTTATATAACTAGCTATTTACGGTTTATTGTTTAGACTCCAGTGGACCAAATTTCCCTTAAAAGAGTAATACCTAATATTACAAAGTTTGGAACGATTTTCCGGTCTTTTATTTCCAATGAAATAGTAGTTGACCAAATAGTACGGTAGGAACCTAGATTAACGGTATCCAAATCCATATAATAACATAATTTGATAGAATATTGTCTGGTTTACGATTTATATTGGTATAACATTTTTGTGGGACATTCATGTTCCGCCGGACCCTTAAATAAGTGTTGCAACGCTCGCCTGCTGAGTATCATAATTACGATTGTTAGTATAAGCACATAATAAAAAATAAATTTAGCATGTACATGATATATACTTATAATTTTGGATTTTGATATGTCTCCAGTGGTTTATATTTCTCAAATATAACTATATTGTTAGAATAAAACGAGAAAGAGTAGGAAGGATGTACCTACGTTTGTAGAACATCTCCAAGCGTTTCTGACCGCGGGCAACGTCAGTCGATGGTCGAATATGTTACTATATTATTATAATTTTTATATTTGCAATTCTTTATTCCCTTGTCCGGGTAGATTTAAATTATTTAATTTCATAAATAAATCAGTGCCCACAAAATCAAGTTCTTATACTTTTCATACATGTTTAACATATAAATATGTAACATCACAAAACGGGAGGACACTGGCTCCTGCAACACAGTATCCAAGTATCTCCTAATGTACGTCTTTACTAATGTACCTATACCTGTTGTATTTTACATCAATAATGACTTTAAGTATTCATTTATATAAAATTAGCGGGCCGGGCAAATGTTGTCTTGCCCTGTATCATCATTTTCCTACCCTTGTCCCAATTTATTTGTGGTCGCCGCAGCATGTCCTTTTCTTCCATTCATCCCTATCAGCCGTTATCTCAATCATTCACTCCCTTTCCCATGTCCCATGGATACCTATAAAAATATCGTAGAACCCGATTGCGGTGCCACCTACCGGCTCAAATTATAAATATAAACCATCCAGGACCTATAGATATATACACAAAAAAATTATCAAAATTACACCAGCAGAGATAATGAGGAGTTCGGACAATGCACAGAACGCTATCCACTGGCCTTACTGAAACAAAAAACCTCACAGAGAAAACAACGCCATGTTCATTTGTGTCCGTGTTTTATTTCTGTCAAATCTGTCAATCCGTTCCCGATACAAAATGTATGAGAAAATAAATTCTCTTCATAAGTATTGTTCTTTTTCGTGAATTTTTTGGATGCTTTAATAGCTATTCGGGAAGGAGACAAATCCAACAAACCAAATATCTTAAAAATCGGTCCACCCGTTCTCGAGTTATTAAATGTTGTCACAAACCCGACTTTGTTTTATGTAAGATACACACTTGACATTGTTGGGCTTTTTTTTTTGTAATAGTGGGTAATGTCAGAGGAAAATATTCGTTAAGGATAACGCCTCGAGCATCTATGGCCGCGGGCGTAGAACGAACGAAGGTCGTACGACTCACACGCCGCAAGCTTATAGCCGGATTCACACTAGACTTATGTGTCGTGTCGCAACAGTCATATATTTTGTATGAATATATGCTATCTATACCTATAATAAAATTATAATAGGCCGATGTCTGTACATTATAGATATTAAAGAAAAACTATTTATTGGGGGTCTTTATTCTAATAAAGACCCCCCATATTGCTCTAGCAAACGATGCCAAAATAAATTTTTTTAGAATTTTTGTCTGTCTGTATGTGTGTGCGCGCACGCAAAAACTATTGTATCGAATTGATTGCAGTTTTCATCAATGTATTATTAGAGGTCTAACTTAAAATCTGCTGCATGTTTCATCTTGAAACGCCGCCTAGAATCGGACTTATACTATGTTAATCTCGACGTAGCGACGTGAGTGAAACTGGCGGCAACAGCTTGTTATTACATAAAAGTTTCACGCAACGAGAATATTTTCATTTCATCACTCTTGTTTTACCATAAAATTAGTGCTTGGTTTCCAATTACCCACACCTAGACTTTTTATGACAATTCGTTTAATTATTATCCGGAAAATATTCACTGCCTCTCTAGTGGTCATAGGCGTGAAAGTTAAGCTAGAGGTCCTGGGTTCAATATGTAAGTTAGCAAAGGAGCATCTGATTTTTCTATGCAATTCTCAGTGGCAGTTCAGAGTTTGAGATATGTGCCCGGTGAATGGTAATAGGCTCGCCCCTATTACATGGGATCTAAACATACGCGCGAACTCGTTGTACTTACGGCTGTGTGTACGGCTCTGCGAAACCCTTCTGAGAATACAGGCGTGATAGTATTTAATGTTATGAATGTATATCATTAACATAATGTATTTCCATTATCAGTATTTGTCGAACATGTCTATGAAAAACCTAAGGTCGTCCATGTTTATTGCGTTGGCTGGTATCCAGTGATTAGGTATTTGGGCTGTCGAGGCGCAGGCAAACAGCCTGGGGCATATTTATAATGGAACCAGACAGGTAAGAGTGGTGGCTTGCCTCGCGACGGAACGCCCCCTAGCGGCCTGCTACCGTAACTACAATTCTACAGTAGCCAACTTTACTTGCTTCATTTCCAACTCGTTTTTTGACCTCTTTTATGTACTTACCTACTATATTCTGCTACTCAGTCACGTTCGATGATAATTGTATTTTTTATGGATTACTGACAGTAATTTTATTAAGTCTTAGGTACCTACTTTAAACTATTACTTGGTTACTTAAAGGTTCCAATAATTGTGTCCGTTATATTTCATACATACAAAGTCGATAAACCGTTTTAGTACATACATACATTGGTACATACTATCAGGCCTATATTCCCCGGAGGGCCAGGCAGGTGTCTGTGTCTGTCTGTGTTATGCCGGGTATGTTTTAGGTCATGTAATAGGGGCAAGCCTATTGCCATTAATCGGTCACAAATCCAGTCTCCGAGATGCTTCTGAGAATTTCATAAAAATACCCAATAACACTTTGCTCGTTCTGGAGATCGAATGTAGGACCTCTAGCGTAGCAGTCGCCCTTGGGACCACTATACTAATGAGGCAGTCTTTCTTATGTGAGTTGGTTATTAGAAAGAAAGAGAAAGAAAGAAAAACTTTTTTTTAGTACGAAAAACACACAACACATTATGTAATATTTTAGAAATGCAATGTCATCAAATATTAGCAATTCTGTTATCCTTTTTCATTCGCTACAACACATGTAAGCGTCTATTTCTAAAGCCAGCAACGCTTGGAACTCGGACTGAATAAAGGCCGCTTTACTTGACAGAAGTACATATAAGTCTAGCACGTGAATAGGGCTCTAGGTGTGAAACCTGCGAGATAGGCCACCAGACGACTGCGCTGGAGATGCATTCACGAGATAAAAAATAATTGAAGTCGGACTTGGTCCGGTGTGCGCCTCGAGCGCTTAGCAGCCACACGACATCGCAAATGACAATTTCCATGGCAATTAGTTACTTACAAAATGTCCTGGATATGTAGCAAGATGTCTATATATAATATAAAGTATCTTATTAGTATAGTGGTCTTAACCGCGACTGCTACTCGAGGTCGATAATTCGATTCCCAAGTCAAGCTAAGTGTTACTGGGTCTTTCTATGAATTTCTCAGTAGTAGCTCGGAGTTTGGATTTTATGTTCCGTTAATGGCAATAGTCTTTTTTCGCCTGTTTCATGGGACCTAAACATACCGGCAAACTGTGGGTGTACATTAGTACACCTCTGCCTACCCGTTCACCATACAAGTGTGATGCTATGTAACATATAAACTGCGAAAAGTATAACTACATTTTAGTGACGGTGATACTACTGATTTTCTTTCGGCACGTTATTATTAGATTTTGGTGTGAAATGGTATTTGTGTAAAGTTGGTTAAGGGTGCCGTGGGAGACTCGGCAATGTGTCGGCTCTCGCGGGATGCTCCCACGCTGACGGCGGCGGCGCCGGCGCACACCTCACGCCTCTAGTACTTTTACATGTTGTAACATCATCAGAATGGGCACCTACTTAACTCAATACACCGTTCCATTAGTGTTTATTACTCCTTGCGGTATCCCACCAAGCGATTATTATTGTGAGTAGTACATAGACCTACTATGTTTCTTGTATTATAAGATTATAACTAATGAAATCATGATTGTAATTGATTGATGATTGTAATATGTAGTTATTTTCAACCGACTTCAAAAAGGAGGTGGTTCTCAATTCTACTGTATATTTTTTATTAGAAATATGTGGAATTAAGGCATACCTACTAATTTGTTTTCCGCAAAGTTAGTTAGTATTTCAATATAAGTACTTAAGTACTCGCAACGATTACATGCTTCCTGCACTTTTAACCAAGCTATTTATAGGTATTTATTTGAACCTACTATAACAACATAAACTAAGGGCAATGTTTCGAAGAATGTTGTTTAAATAATATATTTTTATTACGGAGTTCAATTTTGTACCGCCCCCGTCGGCCGCCGCCGCCGCTGTGCCGCCGGCATATATTTTATGCTTGAGGCTATATATAAGGAGTTGCGGTCTATAGAGAGGAGCTGGTGCCCGCGGCCAACCACTCTCCCGACACCCCGGGGTAGACTACCATTGATGAATTATGAATTAAAATTGTACGTACGAAAGTCCAACTAAAATGAATACTTAGATAAGTACATTTTTAAATGAATAAAGTACCAACCGTTTAGTAAAATATCGCACTCATCTAATCAGGTTTAAAATTTATGTTTTTTTGTTTCCACTAACTTCTGCCCATGACTTCACCTGCGTGTCGAAACCTTTTATCTGGAGAGAATTAGCTTATTATATTTATACTAGCTTTTTATATACTAGCAAACTCAGCGGTTTCACCCGCAAAAAATGACTGACTTTAGTACAAACTTTCATCCCCCTTTCCTTTAGGAGTAGAATTTTGGAAAATCCTTTCTTATCGGATGCCTACGTCATATAAAGAACACACCCTCCAAGTTTCAGGTCTCTACGATCAACGGTTTAGGCTGTGCGTTGATCCGTCACTCAGTTATTGAGGACAAAGCATTTTATATGTATAGATTAAGAATTTTAACAGACAAAAGGTTAATCCGTGGAGTCATATAGTTGTTTTATATAAATTACATAATTATAAGAAGAAGATTAGAGAGAAAGCGGGCCTACTATAGTTTTGATTGGTTACAACAACATGTCAAAATAAAAGTAAAGTTAAGTACGTCCTATATAGTTTCAGATTTCATCTAAGATGCTGCCAGTGAAGCCAGGTAGCCCCCAGACTGAAGAAGTGCCGATGGAGAAGTTGATCGTGGGGATACCACGCGTTGCACCTACAACGAAATACAATGCTCCAGTACATATTGATGTGGGAGGTACCATCTACACGTCGTCTCTGGAGACGCTGACTGCGTAAGTGACTTTAAAAATGTAGAGCCCAAAAATCGTTATTTATTAAAAAACTTATATATAATTATTTTAGTAGGATTGGTGCCCTTACTAGTCTTCTAAGAGCCCGGCGCGCGCCCCATCTATACTAATATTATAAAGAGGAAAGACTTGTATGTAAGTATGTTTGTAACGAATTGGCTCAAAAAGTACTGGACCGATTTAAAAAATTCATTTGCCGTTAGAAAGCTACATTATCACTGAGTAACATAGGCTATATAACATCATGCTACGCCTCTTAGGAACGGAGCAGCGCGGGTGAAACCGCTAGCGGGTTGCTAGTCTAATATAAATGCATGTATGTCTTGTAATGTCATTGAAAATGTTGATCTGGTCATTTCTGGCCCCCTTCTTGTGCCTGGGCACCGCAGGCACCGCCCTAATGAGGGCACTATAGGAGATGATTAGATGCACTGTAAATATATTGCTATATAAACCTTTTATTTAAAACGATTATTAGCCATAGATTTAGACATAGGCTATAGTTATGTAAAGACGCAGCATAATTTCATCCGGTTGAACAGTGAACAAGAAGGGAAGTACCTTCTTTTCTGTCTTTTATATTCAACGGTTTTATTGATAGTCGCGTATAAAGTAGTAAGTAATTCTTGTCGTGTATTCCATATATTTCTGAAAACCATATTGAGATTTTTTTCTATTAAATTGAGAGCTTTAGCTTGGACACACAGACAGTGTTGTTAACCCCAGTAAAACTTCCAGAAAAATCATGCTTTGAAAAGGTACAATATTACTGGCAAATATTCAGGAAACACTTTACCATTCGTCAATCCTGAATAATTAATTATTTATTCAGCGTATGTTTGTAATATTATGTTGAGATTGTTAGAGAGATTGAAGAAACTTGGTAATTTTTCCTTTAATAATGTTCATTAAAATCGTACAAAGTTTCGGTTTTTGACCCTGTGAAGTAGAGTAGTGTGATGTAAGTAGATAATGTGTGAGAATAGTACTTACAGTGTGTTGAGCTAAACAGTTTCTAGCAATCGTAAACACTAATTAAATGGTATTCATACACTATCTGTTATGGTAGTTGTGATCTGATGCCTGCAACAGCGTCATTCCTTCCTCAAGGGGAATAAATAGTTACTTTAATACATTAAAAAGGAAATCGCCTCTCTGTCAATCAAGTGAATCAGCCAACCAATATAAACGGTTGTTTACTGTTCAACTACATAGTTGTTAAGACACGCAACTTTCGCGGTATAACAACAGTGGTGAAGAAGGGACATCGAAACAGGATGCGAATCGTCACGGTCCCTCTGCAATTGTGGTCGCGTTATATGATTATATAATGTGTTTTATATTACAGTTAGCTCAAATTGTATATAGGCTTGTTTTATCTGAACTCAGCGTGTTATTTCTCGGTGGGAGCGTTGGTCGGACGAGCGCCGGCGGTGGTGCCTCGGGCCCTGCGGGATATGCCATGCTCCATCCCCGCCCCGCACTGCTGACTTCAGCCCCGTCACCTTTTTATTTTAATCAACTTATTTGAGGCCACACTTTTAGAACATACTTCTCAAAAAATATACTACTATTTACAACCCTAGCTTTTATTATTGTAGAGGAGCACTCATCTCAGTCATTTTAAAATCTAGATCACTCGAATCAACAAGGGTTATATCAACGAGTTAGTGACGCACGAGCAATTTGCAACACTTGAGAATTGATCAAACTGAACGTTCGAGATGTTAAACGACGGATGCATCGATTTGATGAAATGTATGTGCATGTATTGAGAGCAGCTATTGTTATTCGTATGCAGCTTCCCGGAGTCACGGCTGGGCAAGATGTTCAACGGGATGATTCCGATCGTGTTGGACACTTTGAAGCAGCATTATTTCATCGACCGCGACGGCGATATGTTCCGTCACATCCTCAACTTCCTCCGCTACAAGAAGTTGCTGCTGCCCACTGACTTTGCATACTTGGACTTGCTTATCCACGAGGCTCATTACTTCGAATTGGAAGGTAAGTTAATTACTTAATGTTTTATTTTTTTTAATTTAGTTAATATGTGTATATTCTTACTCTACTTATTTTTTAATAAAATCTCACAATAATATTTATTGTATCTTAATATTCAAATACAAAGTTTTTATAGAAATATATTGAAAAAAAAAATAGATATTTGAAACCAAGCTATATTTTAGAAAATCCGATTTATAATATTTTTAATGCTTCAATATTTTCAAAGATTTCTCATTTAATTATAAATAATAGTAAATACTTTTTATAATATTTTATTATAATAAAAATTTAAATTATAATAAAAAATATCGATATCAATCGATATTTTTAGAAAATTGAGTGTTTTCTTGAACTGATTTAATAGACACTCATATAGATGATTGATTATTAAAATTCCAATTATTTTAGCTACCTACATATCCTATTATATTTATTACTTGTATATATTTTAAATTCTATTATTTTTTTATATTTTAAATTTATTTTTTTATATCAATTAAAATCCGGCTGGCTTTTCTGATAATACTATTTTCTGCTACAGCGATATCGTGTTTATAATTAACCGACTTTAATTATTATTAATTTAATATTTTTCCTAGTTTAAATTTGGTTGGTATCTGACCATTGGTTACGACGATACCTACGTTACAAAATGCTTGAAGGCGGTTTACTTTTTACCTAAAAAAATTATCTATTTATGTACCTAAGTATATTGACGCAATAGGTTATTGAATGGTAATTTTAGAGAACCGATAATTAATACCAGTATGTGTAGGATTTGTTTGCACGGCGAACTGTTACGTTAAATAAGTACCTATTGGACACGAACTGTCTAACAAGAATGTATTTTTATTCACTGATATCATAGAGTAAACTTTTGCGTGCCAGTTACCTACCTCTTCATGCAATTCCTGATTAACAAACATTTTCAGGGAATGTATCAACGTATTTTATAGATATTTCGTGTATATTTTTATATATACTTTGTGTGTGTTTTTTTAATGTTTGATTTTTTCAATCATTTGGCCATTGCGAATGTTTTTGCATGATATTGAAAAAATATTTTTTTGTTATAATTAAAATCACAGGGTTTTTAAAAGAAAAACAAAATAGACATAATTAACTAATTTAATATAATTATACCACAATATAACTGCGAGCATAGCAGTTATATTGTGGTATAATTATATTAAATTAGTTAATTATGTCTACCTACTTTGTAAACTAAGCATGTATACCTACATGTCTGATATCTGTAGGTACCTTTTTGATTTCTTTGGCTATTAAAATAGGTAGGTACAAAATAATTTAGAGTTTGCGATATGTATTTCTTGAGCTATAAGATCTACCGGTACCTAGATACAAAAAACTTGTTTACAATATCTATCATTATTTTAAGAATGTTTTGAACTGCGCAGATAGCTGCGTTCGGCCTGTATGTGATTTGAGATATCACATTATCTATGAATAAAAGGAAAACTAGGAACTTGGGGTTTAATTATAACGAGAGCTCTTTTTGGATTACTTATGTAATAAATCCTAAAAGGTTTCGTATCGAAAACACAGCTAAATCAATTAGTCTAATTTTTAAATATTACTTATGAACACAGTCCAGCATAAACACCAATTTCGACTTTCTGAACTGAGAATGTTACCAACAAACCCAATAACACTGCTTGATAAGGGAATCGAACCAGGGAAGCCCGCGCTTGCAACTTTTAAGCCTATATAATATATTGTTAAATATACAAAAAAATAATAATATAATAAGTAATAAATATAGACTATAATAAATAATATATAAATATAATAAATATAGACAACGTTTGTAACAGCAATTTTATTTAAATTCTATTATGGATAATTTAATGGGAACTTTTCGTAACATGCAATCAAACCTGACCTTATAGCAAGGATCGCGTTCCAACACGTGTTATCGATTCATTAGTCTAGTGTTTGTTTTAGGTCACTTTATTGAAGACTAGATATGTCCCGCGGTTTCCCTCGCGTCCCAGAAGGCTACGGTTACGGTACGGCTATATCGGTTTTTAGGCGGTGTATTTAGAAGAAACAAACCAGATTTTAAGTTAATTCGACCTCCAGCACTATAACTATGAAAACCGAATCTAATTTCATATTGGGTTACGCGCGTATAAACATAGATACAGACAATCAAAAATTATTTTGGCTTCTATTGCTTTTCTAAAGACCCTGCATATCTTGTTTCTTATATACAGGGTTATTGGCAATCTATCGTAAAACGCGTATGGGCTACATTTCTACACCTCAACGAACAACTGTTGTTCTATGATCTTCTCAAAACCTAATACATTTATCAGAAAAAATATTCAAGTTCTGCCAGTATTCTCTGATATTTCTTACCTTTTAGACGCAGCAGGCCAAGCTCAGACCAAGTGCAGTGGCGGCCGCTGGGCGCCGCGCGCCGGGTGGCACGTGCCGCGTTGCGTCGTATCATAGGATATTAGAGTGCAGATTTTTAGTTTTTTATTTTTGTACAGGAAAAAATATTAATGAATTATCAAAAGTCGTAGAACAAAAGTTGTTTAAAATGGTGTAGAGAAGTAGCCATTTTGCATTTTACGTTTGATTATCAATAACCCTGTATATATCCCATTTGTAGAAATATCGGCCAGTTACAATTTTATTAAATTAGTATGATAAGATTATATGTTCCCCGCGAGTTTATCTATTGATTCATGATGAGTAGCGATAATAGCAATTTTTAGGTTACTGTCTTTAAAAAACACCTGTTACTTCCTTACAAATATCAAGCCTCCGTTGCCCCTTAAAATGGGAAAATCTAAAAACCCCGAAGCAAGCCTATATTTATATTAGCTACAATCCTAACTTTCAAATTCCTATCTATAAAAAACTCAAAACAATTATAAAAAAAACGAGTCCAGTCGCGCAGCAGAAAATAATTTCTACTAATGAGTGTACAGATCAATAGTTTATATATTTGCTAAGTCAGCAAACACGCCGACGAGCTACCTGATGTTAGGTAGTCATCTCCGCCCATGGACACCTGCAACACTGGAGGAGTTGCTGATGCATTCCCGAGCCGTATCGAAGCCGAACTGAGGGGGAACTAGGTCTCAAGCGTATTAGTCGAAACGCACCACGGTGTTTTATGACTGACTCCATCAAACCCCAAGAGGTCTTATCGTAGAGCAACTCACATATTTTCTCACCTTTTACGAGATGTATATCCGAACAGCAGTGAAGAACTTTATTCTAATCCGTCCCCACACGGGATAAACAGGGTTACCTACTAGTAACCCTGTATTATTAACAACTCAGTACCTATATCAATTAGCCTCTATACCCATGAAATTTATATTCCAGATATGGTGTGTGCTCTGAACAAAGTGAAAGAGGGCCGCGAAGGTATGCTTCTCGACCGCGAGTGGATGAGTCAGGCTACGGAGCGCTTGAAGCGGGAAACGGAACTGCTCATACAGGCGAGGGACCGTTTGCAGAAGCGATGGACCTAAACAGAGGTCAGTAAACTAAGTTTAACAGACATCATGCCCATGCGTTTAGAGTAATGTAATAATTTTAATAAACTGAGGACCAGTAGAACTGAATACTGCAGTAGAGCTGTATCATATATGCTGTCTCAATCGAACTGTAATGTAAGTCTATGGATATCCATAGACTGCCTAGTTTATTTACATTACATTTCAGTGTAGTTACACTGAAACACTGAAAGCTAACTTGTACATTCATTGGCTAGAATCATAGGTATAATGTATATAAGTAAATATGCATATTATGTGATGGAATGTCTTAAAAATTACTTGCTGTTTCCGGCGGTTTCACTCGCGACCATAAAAGGTGTTATGATATAAATTTGTTTTTAATAAAATAATAACATTTTTGAAGTTGCTATTTATAAAAAAACTATAGGTACTGCCCTACAAAGTATTGCCTCATAGAATGTGAAAATCGAAAATGCTTGAAACACGTCATTATTAATTTATTTTCAGTTGGTGTAATTAAAATTCTCATGTTTGTAACTTTAAAGAACTATATTATAGACTTTCATAGGTTTTCCTAGCCTATTTCCCCCTTATTCAATTGAAATTTCAAAAAATCCGTATAAATAATATTTTAATGCTTACGTTATAAAATAAACGTAGGTATGTCCCTGACTTCAGTTTTTAGACTTTGTAGATTTGGCTGTAAGTTGATAGATCTGTTAGTCAGGACAAACGATTTTTTATTATGAACTAGGGGGCCCGGTTAACTTTGTTTTGTCCTGTAACATCATCATCCTGACCTTGCCCCATTTTATTTATGGTCGGCGCAGTTTGTCCTTTTCTTCCATTCATCCCTATCAGCCATCATCTCAATCATTCACTCTCTTTCCCATGTCTTGCCTTATATCTGTATATATCTATATCTGTATCGGACAATGCACAGAACGCCATCTACTGGCCTTACCGAAACAGAAAGAACGTCATGTTCATTTGTGTCCGTGTTTTATTTCTGTCAAATCTGTCAATCCATTCCCGATACAAAATGTATGAGGAAATAAATTTTCTTCATGTTGTTAATTTTTTGTGTTTTTTTTTTCAATATTTTAATAAAATATTTGTCGTTGGATGCAGACGGCATATAACAGCAGTGGACTTCAATTGGCTGATATGATGATGATTATTTTAATAGTTATTCTGCTATTCGGAGAGACAAATCCAACAAACCAAAGATCATCATAAAAATCAGTCCAGCCATTCTCAAGTTATGTGTTGTAACAAACCCGACTTTGTTTTATATATATAGATATCAACGTAATTATAGTTTAATATACATATAGATATAGATTTCTATGCATTTTTTTTCTATTCAATTTAAGAGATTTAAACAGTGCAAATTCTTCTTGTTTTTCTTCAACAAAGTATTTTTTCACTAAACAGTATTCAGATACGTAGGTACCTACATATATCACCAAAACTGTTTATACCAGACACGTATTCCTAATGCGAGAGATGTAAATGCTGTAATAACATTAATTACACATTTTTCAGGTATTTTTCACGACATACATGCATGGTGCCGGAGAGACGTCGTTTTAAAGATATAGTATTGTTATATTCATATTTTTTTCATGTACTTTTAGTAACATTCCAAAGTAAACCTTCTTTAATTTAGTTACTAAATTATACGATTGTAAAAACTTATTTTTATAGAAGACAGGATCTAGAATTATTAAATCTTGGTAAATATTTTCTAGATTTTTCAATACGTTTTTTTGGAAATCTTGTTATTGATTGAAGATGTTAGTTTAGTATACTTATGTATATGAAAACGTTTAACGTTTAAATTTCTTATATAAGTATAGGTTTTTATTGGTATTATTGCATAAATGCTTTGACTTGGAACCTCTCTTGTTTAATAACGTTTATTCTAGCCTAAAGACGTTGATTTTGTAAATTGACCGTAAATACGAGCGTTACTACTCATAATCATTTATTTTGTTAAAATTAAAAAAAAAACAAAGTCAAAAAAATATTTTCTTAGATTTATTTAGCGTGTAAGTAGTAGATAAGTAGGTTAGTATATCCGAGTATATTGTATTCGATTAGGTGCATGGTAACGTTAATGATTTTGTTTGTCAGTTTGGATTTTACATGCCGTAAAGTTGTTAAGATTAATTATAAAAATCACGTAACCGTGTAATCAATCATAATTAAGATCGCAACAAAGCATACCTCGTTAGACATAGTTTCCGTGTTTTTTTTTCATTTCTTTGTAGATAGTTTCATGTGTTGAGATTCTTCTAGGCATTTTGCAAAGCTGTCGTCCATTTTAAGGTTTATCTAGTACCTACTCTAGATTATGTCAAAGACCGTAGAAATAACTATTTTCGTAGGATTATAAATAATATGTTTTCTTTAAATGTTGAGAATCTTTAATTTAAAAAATTAGGTATAGTTTAGACAACCTAAGCCAAATGATTTCTTCTTACAAAATCAACTTTTACAATACATAGATTTAAATAAAATATCTTATAATTATGTTATTTATATAAAACAACTATTGAACTCCACGGATTCACCTTTTGTCTGTTAAAAATCTGAATCTATACATATAAAATTTTTGTCCTGAACTGACTGACGGATCAACGCACAGCCTAAACCGCTGATCGTAGAGACCTGAAACTTGGAGGGTGTGTTCTTTGTATGAAGTAGGCATCCGATAAGAAAGGATTTTTGGAAATTCAACCCCTAAGGTAAAAAGGGGGGTGAAAGTTTGTATAAAAGTCCGTCATTTTGGGCGGGTGAAACCGCGGGGTACAGGTCGTAGTGTAGGTATACAATCTGTTCTGCGAACTAGGCCCGTGTAGTGGTAGGAGCTTACGTGCTAGTCCACCAATCGTTCAAAAGTGGGTGTAATAACATTGTTAACGACTATGTAATGTTAGTGAGGGTTACTATTTTCACACGATGCCGTGCGTGCTCTCTATGCTCTACTATGAAGCTAAAAATACGTGGTTCTTCCGGATTAGGCCGAAGGACGGAGAATGATAATGATCTCATAGTTTGTAAGGATACTTTGTCTATATCCACGCCTGCTCTATACTCATGATTGAGAAGCGTGTGAGTAAGAAGCGCGACTTGTTATCAAACTAATCAACTCAATACCGCAAACTTAACATAAAAAAATTGGATTAAATATTCTTCAGCACGACTGCAATCTTTCGAAAATGAACAGTCTAACTAAAAATATTACTAATAGCTTACAATAAGTATTCCGCAGACCTACTTTCTAGAGGGATATCGATGTATCATGAATATATAGATTCTTATGAGTAGACGGCAAAATTAATGCATTTAAGTACTTTATTTTTATCAATTTAGGTTTAGTTTACAATAAATTAAGTGTATATTTTTGAATCTGCGGTCACGTACCATTTGAAATGCAATAGCTTTAATTTGTAGGAGTTTCTTTAGTTATTGATTGCTTCTAGAGGTGTGCATTGTTGTGGTGTATACCTAATTTATACAGGGTGACTTTGAAAACATGCGACAAATCGTAATGGAAGGTTCAGTAACCGTTAATATTTACTTTTAAAGTGTAATTTAAATAATGTAAATTGTACGATAATAAACTTATGTCATCTTAGATGGTGAAAACTAAGCTATTGTCTTCAGGTAGGCATTAATTTTCGGTTTTTAAAATAAAATAAATAATTTCGAGTGAACTAATAAAGCAACCATTAGTCTAGTTTTGGTCAAACCGTCAAGCGCCAAACTCTTATCATAATACCTACTAAAATAGTATAAATAAATATCTCCCTTTATCACTGCATTAAAGTTTCTTTGTTACACTTGGAAATATATATTTTAATTGGTCACGTCTGTTCAATTTTACCCTGTATTGCTAAGTAGATCTTACTCAACGATACTCTTTAGGTATTATAAGAAATAAGTAGAAGAAATGTTTTCAAATGATCTGCAATTATTAGTTTAGTACGACCTTGTATATCATGGATATAAGTTACTCCTTGTACTTGGTTTAATTGGAATTTTATATCCAGCTCATAGATTCGTAATAGCACTAACATTAGTTCGCCTTAGTGCTATTACGAATGTATTATCTTAAGGTTACTTATTCTTAAGTTATTGTGCCACATAGTGGCACTTTATTTACGATAATTTCTCTTAATTATATAACTAAAAATTAGGTACATAAAATAAAACAATGGTGATGCATTTTTATTTTTGTTTACTGCCCACAAAAGATTACAGATATTACAGACAAGTACCAATTAATAATTTGCGATTAACTGCCACAAATATATATGTAGATACATTTATTTAATATATTATTTACAGAGGTACCTACCAATAGTTGGAGAAATTGTCTAAAATTTTTGAAGCATTTTATATAATTCATAAAACCTATCACCCTCGTTTCAGACTTCTCATTTCAACATTAAAATTTCATTGTAAAATCCTTTTGACCAAACTTCTGTTTTGTATCTTCGGTCACATTTTCGTACAATGAGGAACTACGACACTTTTCTCCTCTCGTGTCTGCTCATCTACGTTTTGATGGAGACTGAGTTTTAATCTTTTAATTGGCATAATGGCGTAAAAAGTAAAAAAGTGGATACGTAACCGTAAAAGTTTTTCAACTACAGTAAGACAACACTACTTGTTGTACCTTTAGGGATCTGTTCCCATTCCTTTGACCAACGATCTATCTTTTCAGGGATAAGAAAGGTATCTAAATTATACTTATCTCAAAAAGTATTTACTTCAAAAATTCAATATTAATTTCGTTCGAAAATTCCCATCAAACCGTTAAACCTTTTGAGCTATCCTTGACCTATTCGAATATCAAAAATCTTAGTCAAATTCTATTTTCAAACAATCACTATTAAAGCTTACCGTTCTTATCGTTCAGTCATCAGTGTCCATTTAGTTCTAAAACACCTTGGCATTCTAATACATTTTTAAAAAACATATCTCTATTACCAAATGTATAAAATGTAAGTATGGCGTCTGCATCATGATACACAGTCTACAAAATTGAGTATAATTACTATATTTAATTCTTTTGTGATAAGTAGAACTCTTTAAGATTAAATGTCGAATCCTAAAATGCTCATTATAGTCGAGATTTAATGAACAATAATTGTTCTCGTAAAAGCTCGAAAGTTTCGATTTACCTCTAAAGCATTAAAATAGTTAAAATTGAGCGAGGGGTCTTAGGTTCGGTTTCCAGTTCAGGCAAATTGTATATTGGGGTTTCCTGTGTTTTTAAGTGCTTTGTTAGCTGGACTGCTACACTAGAGGGCCTGGGTTTGATTCCTAGGTCGAGCAAAGTGTTATTGGCTTTTTCTATGGACTTGTCTGTAGCAGTTCGCGAGTCTGGATTTGTGACCTGATGAGAATATCACTGCAAAATCCTTCGAGGAATTCAGGCGTGAGTAGAGGTCTGTTAACCTGTCAATGACAATGTCATTATGACACTCTTAGATTAGTCGTTGCCACTCTACAGTGTAGGTGATATATACCTTATATAGGTAGTTGAAATGTTTATCTAGTTACATAGTCTATTACTACTGATGTTACAGTAATGAAACTTGACTCACGCGACCTTTTAGTTACTAAACAGATAAACACCGATATAATATAAAGGTCGATATAATAATATATACAGTTACACACCTAAGTAGGTACCTCCTGGGGCCCAACATTTTTTTCTCCATTTTCAAATAATTTTAACGCAGAGCGATATGTGTCTGGGCAGGCTCACTGCTACTCCATATACCGTGATGAGATGTTATCGGTTGTTTGTGGATAAAATGTTGAATAGGTATATGAAACACGCGTGAGGGTGCGTTTCCGCTGACGCGGGGCTGGGCAGAGTGGAGAGGAGCGGACCGTGAATTGCCTAATCACAGTGCTCGAAATCTCCACTCCGCATCAGTGAAAACAGTGTGAGTGGAGTGGAGTGGAGCTGAGCGGACTTTCAAATAAAATACCTATATGAACATGCGGCCCCGAGCAAACAGAACAGAGTCGAGCAGGTTGTAGATTTGTTTTGAATGTGTGGCCGCTCCGCTTCAATGGAAATACTTGGCACTTTTCACCGCCCTTCTCCGCTCCACTCCGCCCAGCTCCGCGTCAGTGGATACACAACCTTACGCTTGCTCACTTTCGGCTGCTGACGATATTAAGGCCGAAACAACTACGCGCGTGGGAAGTTGCCAACAAGTGCTCGATATAAAGCCAATTGGGGTTGTAAATGTTTTGCATTCGTGGTTATTGTCCATATTGATTTCACTTAAATAGGTAAGTATTTTTGCACAAAAATAGGGAATTTGCATGCGCGGCCATGCGGCTAACTTCAGACGCACACATTTATTACGAGACGTGCTGTACACTGTGAACCCTTCCTAAGACCCGTAATCTTGATTGGTGATTAGTAATTCGACGATCTATTAAAAATCAAATTCATCGAAGTACCAAAAATGAATGAATGTGTATTATTAAAACTATGAGTAGTTACGAATACATTGAAAATTGATTGAAAAATTGGGGAATTGGCACGTTAATATATAATAACATGTTTCATCTACCACCTAAAACAATTTAACTATTTACATTAATATCAATCAACTAGGTACTATAGATTATGGCCACCAACGACAGCCCTAACCGGAATTCAAGACGATAAGAGTAGACAAAGGATCTCAATTCGTTTATATTACCATCGATCTAAAAATCCTTACGTTTTGATAATTATATTCATTAAATACGTTAAAGTAAAAATTGTCAGTGTATATATGTTTTTCATGAGATCTATTTGGGTTAAAACCAACAATATAACATTTGAATACACATGAGCGGCGTGACTCTATAACAATTTTAAGATATGTATTATTTCCACACCTACTATAGGGCGACGAGTTTGAATTAGAAAAATTCATGACATTTGTTTTCCGCTGATATTCAACTAAGCTGTTTTTTTATTACTTACGTGTAAGTAATGTAGGCACCAGAACTGAAGGGCACATGTTAGATCAACCTAACCTCTTTTATTATAAATACAAATAAAATCAAGAAAATTGTTGGACCATATATCGCCAGTGAGAGCGGACCACAGCTGCTTCAATATATCTATGAACTATTGTACAAATTGCGAATAATGTAAACTGATAGCTTTTTAAAAACAGGAATACAAATTTGAGATGATCTTGAACTTTAACAAGGCTTGCTTAATGTACGTTTTTCGCTGTAAAACCCTACATTTTGCAGCCGTGTCCGTAAATAAGCTTTCATAGCGGTCCATACAACATCGTGTGTAGAGTACTGCGAAAAAACGTATTGACGGCGGACTTTTTGTTACAATATCTATTTCTAATTTATGACAGGCACTGCTTGTCTACCAAATAAATATTTGATAAATGAAATACATACCTAAGTAGATTTAAATGGCGTTAAAGAATATTTAAATGTCTTTAGATAAAACATAAAAAAATGTTGACGAAGTCTTCTTAAATATCACCGATGTTAAAATTGAGCTTACTAAAGCAGTTCAGTTATATTTGCACGCATAGCAGATTATCAATAATATTATCCTTTAAGTCATACTGCGTGCTACACCGGTATTTGATCTATAATATTTATTACATGTATCTTGTTCTGTAACTACTAGGTATCTGTTGTGTATTTTAGTCAATTAATCTGTCTTCCCGAGTTATTAAGTAATGCATTAAAAGACGCCTATATAAAATCTAATAAAAATTAAAAAATGCTGCAATGTAAACCTAATTAAATCACTTAAACATATTCTGAAATCCAACAATTAAAAATACTCAGTCTTACGATACGTAAAAATAATAGACATTTTAAGTTTCTGTTTAAAAACTTGGCTTTGATTATTTACTTATACTTACGTAAAAAAGTTACCGGTCGACGTGACTAGCTTTTAAGATTAACGTTTTCATTTTTGTTTAACTTTGGCAACATGATCATAAATATTGTGCTAACAAAGTGTTCTTATTGCACCTAACCAAGATGCATAAAAACTTTATGGCAAGGGACTTCTTGCAGTTTCCCTTTGTTTTTTTTTCGGTATTGTAACATCAAAACTATTCAATACGAGAGTTCAAGCTACAATGGCTTTAGCATTTATCATGACATGACACATATTTTATAAGTTCAATAAACAGTTTTACATAATTATATCAACTGTTTCTAATTTGACACATTACATTTATTCCACTACGATACATTTAGTCGAATGGCCTTAAAATGTATTTACTTACAAGCTTACCTATTAAAGTTTATAGTGACTACAAGAACCCGTAATTTTTATATCTTGAAATTGGGTAAGCCCAATGTGAGCAGGCTCATGTGAGCCGCTAGATGCTCGAATCTCGCAAAGAAATCCTATAAGTATTCTCACGTTATCGATTGCGACTACAAAAGAATAAAACTTTCTTCCCAACGAATCACGCAGCTGACCTGTGCCCGTAAAAATAAATGTATTTTTAATAATTATTCGATCGTTGGGAATGACCTTGAAATCAAGAGCGAATGACACCAGAAACCGATTGTCTTTAAAAAAACTTATTGCTTAATTATATTAAACCGAAATATTTTTTAGAGATCTTTGCAACTTGACTTTAACAGCAAGTACCTACTTTTGATGGCTACTCATTTGAAATACATTTTATGGTATATAAAGTGATTATCCAAAGCATCGCTTTGATTTGTCCGAACTAAGGATTCGGCTGACGTATATACACATAAGTATATATACTGTTTTCAAAAATTTCTGCAGGCTGCAATTAACAGTGACTGCATCTTTTCAATTTTCAAATTGAAAATATAAAATATTTGATCCAGCTACCACGCGGCAGCTTTGTACCAAATCACTACCAGCATGTCCTGGCGTATATGTTAGTTTATTCATACTCCGATGAGTCGTACTCCTGGATCTGTGGCTGTTCTCCTTCCTTTTCGATTTGTCTCAGAATGTCTTGTACGTCCGTCGAGTTCTGGAAATATTTCGTAACATTCATTAATTGTGCCCATAGGAAGATCTGAGATCTGCCCATAACAAACTCGAAATCAATGAATGTGTGTAAAAACTTTCTCGGTATGAAATTAAGTGAAAATCAGATTTTAGTAGTAGTATCTATGTATTTAGTAGGTACGTATCATTTTATCGAAAATGTCACAAGCCATCCAAAAACTATCAGTACTCCGATAGCTAAATCCCAAAGTTATATAAAGAAGACTGAGCATTTAGAATTCACCACACCAGTATCCCTGAAGGTTTAGGCAGAGGTGTAATTACGTACTCGCACAGTTGGCCGAATTTGGGCGAGCCTAATGTAAAGCGGACATAAATCCGTATTCTGAGCTATTACTGAGAAATTTATAGAATAACCTAATAAACCTCAATACCTGCGCTTGCGGCCAACGAGAGATTTGTACTCACTTGTATAGTTGAAAGAAGTTATAAGAAGGATCATGGAACTAAAGTGGAGTTAGACGGGACACTTGGCGAGACGGAGTCATAACAGAAGTATAGTAGTGTACAGGTAGTAGGGCAACTACGTACTGAATAGTAGCCGAGGGATGGCAAGAGGAGTGTCATGTGTCGATGGGTCGACGATATTATTCAAGTCGGGGGGAGTTACCCAAGACCGTGATGAATGGCACAAACTGAGGGAGGCCTAATACTCAGCAGTGGGTAAAGCCAGGCTATGGATGATGATGATGAATAACTACACCAATACTATTTAATAATTCAAACGAAATCTTACCAATAAATCGGGAAATGTCGGATCCATTGAGTCGAGAGAGTTAATGGCAGCTTCTATTTGATCGTTACTGCAAACTGGAAAATAGAAAATAATATTGTCATCACTTAATATAACCGATCAATAAAATATGTAAGTATATATAATGTAAATGTACCTAATGCAGGTAGTTTACTTCATGACGTACTGAAATACTTACGAGATTCATCAAAAAATTGTTCAAGGTCGGATAAGTCTGCAGCGGCAGTTTGTTCATTTTGTCCGATGAATTTTGTGTTCTTTTTCTTACATATGACATCTATATCCTCAAAATTACTCGGCCTTTTAGTTCCGCACGAATATTTGCTTGTGCTCGCTTGAGGCTGATCTTGGAATTGGTTTGATTCTTTTACGAAATCAGTTATTGGCATAGTCAGTGCTGGATCAATTTCTTGATATTTAACTTCATGAGTAGCAACAGCTGCTTGTTCATCAAGAATTTCTTTGCCATTTTGATTAAAATTTCCGAAAATTGAAGGAATATTAGAGAACGCGCTAGGTGAACCATCAAAATATCCCATATCTGGCGACGTTACAGCATTGAAAGCGGAGTCTGAATTGTATTCATCCTCAGAATCGTTGAAAGCTGTTGCCTGAGCTATGGGGCTCTCAGAAGTCCGCACGAAATCCTCGTATGGAACTATATGCGGTGTCTGTTTTGTCTCACAAACGTCTGGATACTCTAGTGAGTGGTAACCTGTTCTATCATTGAATACTTCATTCTTTTCTACCTTATCAGGACTTTTGGGGAAAGTTTTAATGACGCTGTAGATTTTCTCAATGGCACTCACTATTCTTTCCTTGTTTGGTGGTATGATTGTCAGGCGGTGTGGTGAAACGCTTTTTTCTGGTGACAGAGCCGCAAAAGGCTCCTCTTGGCGTTCTTGTGGCGACGGAGAGGGCAGGTTTGTTACCAAATGTAAAATTACTTGTTCTAGACGCCTCGGATCCTCTATTGGCGTGGACTGGTTGTCACTTGACTGAAACAGTACGTGGATTTATATAATATAAACTGGTAATGGAAAGGAATAAAAATGGGAAATTATTTTATACATATTTTATAATATCCCCAATTTATAGTTGTCCGACAGCTGGATCTTCTCTTAGAATGAGAGGCCATTACCATTACCATAACTGTTAACTCATTATACTGTCCCACTGCTGGGCACAGGTCTCCTCTCATAATAAGAGGGAATACGTTATAGTCCATGTTGGTTTAACCTTTTTACGGCCACAGTCGTGTATAGGTGACAGATTTCTAATTGTTTTCTGCTTTGACGTGGCGGTGAAAGGGTTAATCCAGGTTGATAGACTACACAGGTCTTCGAAGATATCTGTCATGCGTATCACGATTTCTCGCAGTTTTTGCCTTTACCCTTTTAATAATTATCGTTTACTAGCTTCTGCCCGCGACTTTGTCAGCGTGGACTTCCGGATTGGTTCCGACCTAGATTAAAAGGACCCTATCTGTTATTCCAGGCTATAATCTATCTGTGTGCCAAATTTTATTCAGACCCGTCAGCCGTTCTGTTTTATTCAGATCTATTCATCCCTACATCCATACAAATAAACTGTCACGTTTATAATATTAGTAAGGATTAATACGCAGAAATGGAGTTCGGGATGCACAACATCAGTACAGTTTGTGTCAGAACTTACTTCTTCGTCGTCTTTTGTATCATCTTCAATGCCTTCGATCACTTGGGTTTTATTATGGTTGACCATCAGAGTGAATTTTCTCTTCATGAGTTTTATGAGCTGCTTGCCTTCGTCTTCGTCTACGACGGTATTGGTGCAAACAAAGCTGGTGACAGCCCGGGAGTCTTGGTCTACATCGAGACAGCCGCGGGTTCTCATGTAGATGAACTGGCCGTTCTTGGTGATCAACCGGTAGCAGGATTCGCCGAAAAGACGGTGTTGGTCATACACTGAAAAAGGAAACTTATATTAACCCTTCAAGTTACAATTTACAGACACTACAATTAATTGATCTCGATAGTTAGTTTTTTAACTATGTATAACTGATGTAGGATAATAATAAAATCAGTTAATTCGCTAAGCAGCTCAGTCAACGCACGACATACTTATTAATTTTAAAACCTCACGTTAATTGCATACATTCGCAAAGCACAACAAATTTTGTTTGCGTAAAGCATATACCTAGCTACCTATTATAAAAATAGGTAGATAGGTATATGCTCAACATCACATCACGGGTACATAAATCATCATATCTCCCTAGTCCATACTAGATTAGATCTTTTAGATTTCTTACTCATGTAAGAAATCTAAAGCATAGGTATTACTAGTGAATGTCACCCTATATTAGTCTTTTAGATACATATTAGATATAAAATAATGACAATTTGTGTAATAATGTCGTTATGCGATGCATTGGAAAAATTGAAAGTGGTTATCTCGAGTAATAACAATTTACAAAATGGCGATATCCGCGGCAGATGTGCAGGCGGTAAACAAGTGCCACTAGATAATATAACTCGTCTGATTAGGTACATATTTACTTTGAAAACGAGTAACAAACTGTACACGTCATATTTATCAACACTTCACTACTACCTACGAGAAAATTTGCGAGCGCTGTAACAAAATGTTCGCGAAGTTTTTATGAATTATTTATCGATTCTAATACAAAAAGCTACGTCTAATAGTAAACTAAATTTACAAAGCACTTTTACATATTAATATACCTAGGGTAGGTAGGTACATAGCTATATAGATACTATACTTAGAAACACGAGAGTTAAAAGGGGTAGTATTTAACTGTAAATAAAAAAATCTTATTGTTATTAAAAAAAATCCCAATCCTAATCAAAAATACTGATTGCACAACAAAATAGTTATCTAAACATATTATTATTGTATTTTATCAACAATTTGAGTTCGTGACGCATCGCTATTAATTGAAAAGCGGAGATTTTTAATGAACGCATATCTAATATGAATACTTTTTAATATACAATGTACAATGGTTACAACTCGGTTCTGTTACTGGCCGGCTGATGCCGCGGCCCCGCTCGCTTTGCTCGCTCGGCTCGTGCATTGTGTGATCACAGTTCTAACCTAACCTAACCGATGTTTATATGTTTAAACATAATTATCATGTTACTTTAAATACAGTTCATTTATAATTTATCCGTAGATCAATTAATATAATAAAAAAATTAAACTTTTAAAATACATCATTTATTTTAAAACGTGCTCGTAGAAAAGAGGTTAAGAGGGGTTAGAGATTCAAATAATATTGTCCCATTTTATTACGTTTGTTTGATGTCCAATCAGTTTATTTGATGTAGATAAATTGGCGGATGATAAGATTTTTATGTGCATTTAAAAATAAGTCAATTAAAAGGTGGCTCTTGGATTAGTACCTAGGTATCGAATCTTTGTTTCACTGAAGTCACTATTGAAGCTAAGAAGACATTTTCAAAAATCTTCATTGAATAAACCGAAAGTTAATAAAATAAAACCCGCCAACTAAAAAAATCAACTAAAAAGTATGAAACTAGTCAATTTTCCTATGTCCAAGAACAGTGGTGTCTAATTTTTAATCATGGTTATGAAACAATGGACTACGAAAAAAGGAACTGTAATGAGTTTAAAAGTAATGTATTTATGTATGTATTTATGCATGTATGTTTAGTATGGATGTTCAATCCTAGCTTTACATTTTAACAAATGAGGTGTCGATTGATTTGTCTTTACAGTAAGATAGTTATAGGCTTTAAATTTTTAACTGCGTATATTCTATTATATTATGGGTATGTACTGGTTTCTGAAACATACGCGAATATTAGACATTGAAATAAAACTACTTTTTTTCTTTCTTTTCTTTTTCTATTCTATTCTAGTGTATTAAATGTCTTTGATTCTATTATAATTTAATCAAACATCAACCACAAAGTACTTATATGGAATCCTAATAGTAATTAAAGTCACTCTGTGTTTTAGTCAAAGGGCGAATAGAAACTTTTAAAAATAAAGTAGGTACGTACTATGTAGATATTGGAATATAATTTACATCATACAATAATTAATCTACATATATATAAACAAGATTTTAAATAAAAGAACTTTCGATTTGTTTCGACCTACTGATGTTTAAAGTTGAAACAGCTGAGGCAATACCTGTTAATACTCACAAACAAAACAACCCTTACGAAGCCTACTTTGAAACAAAAAATCGCGTTGAAGGCGTTTGTTCCTCAGACGAAGGTATAAATTTTGAAACACTTGCTGAGTTTTGTTAAAAAGAAAGTTACAAAATGAAGGGTGGTTACGACGGGGTTAGAAATAAGTTATTTGCCAATATCTAGCTGGGAGTTTACGAAATTGAAAGTTATTATTATCGACACGAGTTCTGAGCACGTGCAGTAGGTACCTACTGTAGTGGGAATATGTTCACGCATCTAAATGTTAGCCATGATCGCCCCGTGCACGATATCTTTATTGTTGTCTAGCAGGTTTAGCTACTTACGTACAGACAACAAATAAAATTGAGTAGGGATTTAATTATTTATTTATTGCACCATGTAGTTTATAGAAAATATAGTTATATATTAACTTGAACATACTAATATAAGTCTATACTATGTACCTAAGGGTGTTGTAGTGGTTGAGTTTTTAATTTATAAATATGTCGTTTGTGAAGTACATACATATTTATCAAAATATTATATTAATTAGAACATTAAACTCATTTAACATTAAACTCATTTTTAAAATTTCATTCACATTAAACTCATTATGACGTAATGAAGTTCTATAGATTCGCACCCGAAAAATCTTGCCAAATTTCACTTAACCACGTTGCCATTATTACAAAACTCTTTTACTTTATGACTTCTGGACGTTTTTTTAGTTATTCCCGCAAACGTGCTTTTCTTATTGCGCAACGATGTGGCGTGGTTCACGCCAGTCTCAACGTGGACCCAAAAATAGCGAATTTCATTTGAATTTGCTTGATGATGAAATTACTGCTAATTTAACTGCCTACTTACTTAACCTCAAAACGACTTGTTACCAGACATGATTTGATTTTTCATAATTTAATTAAAGATAAAAATAACCTAATCGCTCAAGCATAAGATACGTGTACCTAAACGAAGCTAAAAATTACGTGCGTGCCGATATATGACATATCTGAGACGAGTCAGAATCGTACATTTGAATAAATTGATGATTTATTCTAATAGTAGAAGAAATGTTAAGTAGTATCTAGGTTGCAGAAATTAACACCTTTTCCTTATTTACTTAATTTTGGTGTAGGTAAATGAAACTTAAAACTCAATTTGTGCATGTAAAGTTTTCTGTGCTTAGGATTCGTGTAGTTAATTCACTTTGGTAAGTCATGGAACTTATGTAGAGTGATGGAAGCAGCGCATTAATCATATGAGAAATTAGGATAGTACAAGAAATGGTCTCAAAATATACAAATACAAGTATTATAGGTAGATATCTTCCAGCAAATCATCATTATAATCATAATTTCTTCTACAATCTTAATTCCTCACATTATAAAAAGTCTACACAAGCCTTTAAGGAGAGCTTACGGACTATGCAACTTTCCTATATAGCAGAAATATAACAGCTACTTCCAGTAATATAATATTATAATATTTATGATTAGCTGTCTTCTCCTGTTGCTATGTTAATGGAACAGAGATTTACACAACTTGTTTTGCCCTTAAACAAAATTTGCCAAAGCTATGAAGTTTTGCTTTGCCACCCAAGAAAAAATGCATTTATTTAAGAAATAAAGCAATGGAAGCCTAGTGAGACTGATATGAATGATAGCGAAGGTCTCGAGTTCAAATCTAAGGCGACGCACCTCTGACTTTTCAAAATCATGGGCGTATTATTTACGTAAATAGATAACGTGCCCAGGAGCGAGAAAGTACACTAATACAGAAATCTTTAACTAGACAGAATTGATTCTAAAAGTATTTTTGTAATATACTTATAGCTAAAAACTGCCCGGCGACATCGTGTTATAATTAGATAACCTTTCAGAATGCACTCATTAAGAAAATAATCTGCATGACAGGTCATTAACTCCCAGTTTTTGTGGAAACTATTTTTTCCTATTTAACATATCTACAAACACTACTTAACAATCTTTTTGTGATTTTTTTTTGCATTTCCCATGCTAAGATTATTAAGTTATTTTTAGTAAAGGAAAAAATTCAATCGCGGGCAGGATTCGAACCTGCGTCTTCTGGTTTGATATACCAGACGCTCTGACCTCTAAGCCAACGTCACTTTATGACGTAAAATTCAGAATGTGCAGGCAAAATTTCAATCATGGGGGTAGGGTTCGCGGTGGCTTAGAGGTCAGAGCGTCTGGTATATCAAACCAGAAGACGCAGGTTCGAATCCTGCCCGCGATTGAATTTTTTCCTTTACTAAAAATAACTACTTAACAATTTTGCAATCATACCTTGTGTGACCGGCTTTGGTGTGTGTAGAGAAATGTGTAATAAAAGTTGTTTTCACGATCGTAATGTCGTAACTGAAATCTTACTAGTTAAGTATGCTTTATGAAGGCGCGTGCTGGTTGCATCCTCGGCTGGCTTAGGGCGGAATAGAATGTTCGCATGAGCACTTACTCTCTCGTAACGCGATGATAACCCAACGGACGTCGTCGCGGTGCATGAAGTTCATTGCGTTCACTCCACTGACTTCGTGGGTCATGTAGCCTGTGACGAGCGCGATGCGAGACTCGCACTGTATGATCTCGCCGTCGATCGAGTGCCGGGTGCGGTACTCCATGCGGTATGATTCAAGAGCACTCTCGTTGATGAAAGTCTCGCTCGTCGGACGAACGATACCTATAAAGACCTAGAAAAGTATTCAATTATAGTAATTATCAATTAATTCATAGGAAAACAATGTGCCGTTCATTGTGGACGAGGAACTTTTTTATACGGAGCATGTCACGTTTACCGCGTTTTTTTATCATATTATTTTTCAACTAGCTTCTGCCCGCGACTTTGTCTGCGGCTGTTTGTTTGTTTACCTACCTCGGCTTATGGCCCGCTATACCACGCACATACCTTGAGATTTGTTTTCCCTCTTTAAGGAAAATACCGTAAGTAATCTTGGAAGCCAACCTTTACAATTTCTGATGACCCAACCATTACTTTTTATTCTACAATAAGCACTTTATCTTTAATAAAAAGAATTTCACAAGAATTGCTCAGTTATAGGTACTTCGAGAAAAATAATACCCGTGATTAGTCTATTTAAAGCAAGAAAATAAGTTTTTAAATGAAAATCCTGCTCGCTTACCTACCTACGCTCAAATTTAAGTATGTAAGTGGAGGTACTTATCAGAACTGATGTACTTTATGGGAATATGAATGCAGTATACTGGACATTTTAGTATGAAGTATGGTGGGCAGCCTTATATTTTTTCTTTATTTTTATTGATCAGGTCGGCAAACGAGCCACCTGATAGTAAGTAGTCATCGCCGCCCATGGACACCTGCAACACCAGAGGTGTTGCTGATGCGTCACCGAGCTTTAAGAGCCCCTACGGACTGCAGACTCTCAGAGCCACAGCAACCGAGGGGGAACTGGCTCTTACGTGCAAAAGTCGAAACACACACCAAGGTTCTTTACGACAGACTCCGACGTAAGCGTGGTCACCAGCCAGTCAGACTCCGTGAGGTCCTACCACCGAGAAAGTCGGATATTTTCTCGGCTTTTATGTGATGCCTATCTGAATGGCAGTGAGGAACTATATTCTAATCCGTCCTCAAACGGGGAAAAATATATCGTGCATAAGAAGTTATTATCAGATTTGTACATTGGCGTTGGCGAACACGTGAGGTCAGTAAACGTGATATAACATTTAGTCCCGACCCTCCAAAAATCATGTTGAATGTTACGTCCCTTGCCTTCGGACGACAACTACCTGAAGGGTCATTCAGGTACCTACTTAAAAAAAAACAAAATACAATTCTGATTTATCCTTGTTTCGTAAATGTCGAATGGTAAACTGAAAACCAGCGTCCAACGAGAATAAATTGATCTGAAGGTAACGTTTAGGACACTGATCAGAAATTATAATATATTTTTATAAATTACCTGACAATATATTCTCTTCTGTTATAAGTTTTTAGGATGATTTGAATTTATTGTTAACCTTTCTGGGTATGAAAGTATTCATGATTATTATCAACTAGCGACCCGCCCGTGGTTTCGCCCGCGTTGCTCCGTTCCTAAGAGGCATGGCGTGATATTAACCTTCCTCGATAAATGAACTATCCAACACAACAAGAATTTTTCAATTCCAACCAGTAGTTCCTGAGATGAGCGCATTCAAATAAACAAACAAACTCTTCAACTTTATAATCTATACTTATAATAAATCTGTAGTGAGGTCAATTCTGTACATGAAATATATTTCCAAAATAACTATCAGCGGGTGATTAGTGATCGATACTGACGCCAAAAATGCAATCAGTAAAATTTTTGTCTGTCTGTCTGTCTGTATGTTCGTTATAGAAACAAAAACCACTCGACGGATTTCAACGAAACTTAGTACAATTGTTCTTCATACTCCTGGGCAGGTTATAGTATCTATACTTTTCATCACGCTACGATCAATAGGAGCAGAGCAGTGAAGGAAAATGTTGGGAAAATGAGTGATTCATGAGAAAGGTTTCAAGCTATAAAACATCACTTTACAACCCGGAGGAACGGGGCAACGCAGGTGAATCCGCGGGCGAAGAACTAGGGAACAAAGTAACTATTTCACGCGGACGAAGTCGCTGGCAAAAGCTAGTATTAAATAAAGATGATCAGAATAGGTAGCGCTAATTTACCTAAACTTCGAGGAAAAGAAACGAAAAGTCGAGACTTCCTTACGATAATTTTTTAAGTTATAAAAATAGAAATTATAAACATTATGTTTCTTATTTATTTGTTTTATTAGTTATTAGATTAATTCTGGTATTGAATAAGACATTCTACGATAAATAAAAGGTTTGCGTTTAAACGCCTATCAGAAATGCACCTATTTTACTTTCAATAAATTTGAAATAGCTGTCAGAATGGATAAAAAATGATCACCAAATTGTGTTTCATGAAATATTGTAGAAATGAAGCTATTTTCCTTTAAAGCTAATTACCGACTTCAGTCCGAACTGAGACCCAGTTCTAATCTGACCTAACCCAACATTTTGCATAATTATTATTTGGTGACTATTTATCAATTTCGAGAAGCAAAAGGAATACTCGTATTTGTACAAAACGTGCAATTGATCTGATGTGTGTTTATTTATTTTGGACCATAATAATCTAGTATATTTTATGTCATTTTTTAATTCTGATGAGCCTTTAAATTATACCCTAAATAAAAAAGAATCGAATTCAATTTAGGACATCTCAGTCTGACTTATTTTTGCAATAAACAAATCACGTGATTACGGAATTTTTTACTATTCTGGGAAATTATGGTATAAGGAAGTCTCCACTTTTCGTTTCTATTCCTCGAAGTTTCGGTACATTAGCGCTGTCTATATCCTGTCACTGATTATTAAATAGAACTTACACATTAACGGTGAATAAAACATAAACGTATTGTAAACATTTATCAATAATTAAGTTCCCGTTAATTTTTTCATGCGGCATTGTTAATATTAATAACTAGCTTATGCCAGCGACTTCGTCCGCGTGGAATAGTTACTTTATTCCCTAGGTCTTCGCCCGCGGTGTCACCTGAGTTGCCCCGTTCCTAAGGGTTGTAGCGTGATGTTTTATAGCTTGAAACCTTTCTCATGAATCACTCATTTTCCCAACATTTCCCTTCACTGCTCTGCTCCTATTGACCGTAGCGTGATGAAAAGTATACTATAACCTGCCCAGGAGTATGAAGAACAATTGTACCAAGTTTCGTTGAAATCCGTCGAGTGGTTTTTGTTTCTATAACGAACATACAGACAGATAGACAGACAGACAGACAAAAATTTTACTGATTGCATTTTTGGCGTCAGTATCGATCACTAATCACCCGCTGATAGTTATTTTGGAAATATATTTCATGTACAGAATTGACTTCTCTACAGATTTATTATAAGTATAGATTAGCTGCCCGCAGTTTCATATGCGACCCGTAATTTTTTTTCATGACGATTAAAACGTCAACGTCAGTTACTCTGGTGTTCGGGGCGAGGAAATCGAAAAAATAATAAAAATCGCTCCAACCGTTCTTGAGTTATAAACGGTGTAACCAACATGACGTTGTTCTATATAGTTATCAAAATTAGTTTGGAGAAAGGCTTAATTTTGACATTACATAACGTTACGCCTGTATCTCGCGAAGTGTTACATAGTGATGTCCTATTGTACACAGCTAGTAAGCCATAAGACTGTCTCTGCTCTTTAAAAAAATAAATTTGCTCTCCGTCCCCCACAAGCATATTGTCTTAGACTTTCTAGACATCAATTCTCCCATATACAAGCACACAGGCCCGAAACAACTGCCTCAAGGCCTTACAAATATTTTGTTCCGTACGGGATTTGAACCCGCAGCTTTCGTGCCGACAATGTATGATCGCAAACTTTACCTACTACCGATAAATAAAGAATACATCAACTAATATTCAATAAGTTTACTTACAATATCGTTTCCACTCGAGCACGGGTTTTCAGTACGGGCACGAGCTCGCCGCACGACCTGACAGCATCGGCTGTAGGCACGGCACGCGCGGTCGGATTTCCTCAGCGATCCTTCCACATGGCACATCACGTACTGGCTTGGCTCAGAACGCTGGCCCAACTTCTTGAGCCTGCCGAAGTGCAAATATATATACGTGAAAAAAAAATTGCGTAGCCAGCCTAATAAAAAAAATAAACTTTGAAAATATGGCAGGAATTTCAAAAAAATATTTTTAGAGTTGCTTTTTTCGCGAGCTACAATTGAAATCTTTCGCTTAGCTTTATAAAATACCAATAGCTTAGTTCATGTTCGAAGTTAAAACTTTTGCTTATAATTTTGAAAAAGGGAAGATCGAATTCAAGTTATACAAAGCAGATGTGAGAAATCATTCAGTACACTTTACCGTTTTGGTAGACGCCCCCTCAGCTGTGGTTTGGTAGGTGTATATTTTATTCTCATTTTTATAATTGGTCACTATATCGAAGGCTCAACTAGGTAGACCTTATCCGGTGAACTCAGAAAGGCGACTGCCGAATTAAAACAGTAACGAAACAAAGCTATCGTACCGCGATCCCACGCGCTCTTATAAGAAAATAATTAGGACCGCATTTCCCCGCATGCAGCCCCTTTTGTCAACCAATCAACACGCTACAGTTAGAGAAACATGAAGATAACACTATAAAAAAAATTGTGGGAGGAGTCTGAAGCGATGTTTTGAAAACTAAGTTGTTTATTATATTATAACAATTTATATACAAACAATACAATACAAATTTTTGCAGGGTGGTTTACAATAATTTATCAAAGTTTCATAACAATCGGATGAAAGGTTTAGGCAACGCATAGCGGATAAAAATACAAAGAAACAACATAGATAGACAAACGTGATTTTGTGAACACTGCTTGTGGTTAGGCACAAAATGAGTGCACTTCGCATAAGATTAAAAGCATAGGTAATACAGAAACGCTCCAGCACCGTTTTACACACTTTCGCAAATTGCCACTTAAGTACCTATCATAATAGTACAATAATTATAAGGATGATTATGGCAAACACACCTTTTTAACTCAAACACTGTAATTAATAACCACTGTAATAAATAAAAATTATATGCACATTCAGAAGGCGTGACGATTTTTATATATATTTTTTCGGTTCATTGCTATGGTATAAATTATAAGTTAAGTGCTCAGTCGGGATAGGTGATTATAATTATACTAAGCACATTGATAAGCAATAAAATCCCATTAGCGCTTCTGAAAACACGATAAGCTGTCATTTCTGGTTGTCATACAAACACCTTTAACAATCGTAAGTGGTAGTCGGAAGACAGTTTATATCCTCAAGGCATCGGAAGTGGCCAAAAATTGCATTGCAACAATTTGACCGCAACGCTTTATGTAAGCAATAAAATTCGGGTAGAACATCATGCCAATTGTATAAAAGTTGTATAGGAACTGTTTAGAGGTGTAGAAACAATACTAAAAACATATTAAATTTTTCGTTACGTCATGTGGTCTTTAAGGCCTGTAGACCAGTTGCAATCCAACATCCAAATCGATGCTCGATTCGAATTGCAACTTGTCTTTAATACAAACATTTTTTTATCGCCACCCAAGGACACCCGCAACACCAAGGAGTCGGATTTTTGATTCATTTGTCGATTCAGATATTTAATTGCCATTGATCTAAGACCGTAGCTCGTAAATCCGTTAAATAATTGCCGGTAGGGAAGAACCTCCTATGTATGCCTCGATGGATACTTGCCTCAATATAAACCGTCTCTTCTCCTGCGCCAGAGCTTCTTCAACCCTGCTAGTGGCGTCGGGTTCGTCAGGAATAACAAGCTCTCCGTTAGGGCCCAGGGTTTGGGTCTGAGGCATCAGCTGGTCTCTTAGCATAGCACGATCACCTTCATGTGTAATGTTCAATAGATTCTGACCAAGCAGATCGAGCTGTGGGGAAAAATATAACCAGCGTTTATGTTTTTATAGATGTTGACGTAAAATAAAATAATGCAACATTCGTAAAATAATATTCTTCGTAGGTTTACGCAGGGGTGTAAAGATATGGGCGGAATGTTTTGAGTCCCTTGTTAGAGAGGTTTCTTGCTATTAACACTGTATTAGTGTATATACAATAATTGTAATTAAAATTAAAATCCATCCTAAGGTTGTCTGGAAGATATCGCTTTTAGCGATGAGACCGCCATTGTACCTATTCAAAACGATATTCCCTTCTAAAACTATGTAACAATAAAATGATGTACAATAAGGAATATTCTATCTATGTAAAATTTCAATTTAGCGAGCCAAGTGAGCGCGTCGGCATTGATTATTGAAACTGCGAACCAATATTTACATAATTATCATCACGCCTGTATTCCTTGAAGGGTTAGGCAGAGGTGTATGAATGCAATAAGTTCGGTCCCATGTAATAGGGGGCGAACTTATTGGTTAAATAAACACAAATCCAAACTCCGAGCTGCTGGGAATTTTATAGAATAACCCGACCCAAGAATTCTAGCGTAGCAGGCGCTTAGAACCATTAATACTAATATTTTAGCATTATTTATAACAGGTCGTTACCTCAGTGTATCCAAGATATTGGTGTACATTCTGTGAGACGACCACAATGATGCCCCTGTATGTGGTGGTGATCAAGAACCCATTGAACAGGCTCAACACCTTGAGGATGGATGCTGGGTTGAAGTCGGTCGTCGACTGGTCTATGGAGTCGCCGAACACTGCGATAGAATGCACTTCAACACTATTACATGAAAACAAAATTAATAAATTAAATTAATATTGATCAAAATACAGCACTCCTATTCGGAAATTGGATGTCAAAAAACATAGCACAGCATCACGCCTGTATTTCCCGGAGGACTCGCTGGTATGTTTTGGTCCCCTAAAACTTCGAGCCGCTCATCGACTCAGTGTCGATACTGGCAGTCGATACTCAATTATAAGACGCCGTTAAGTCTTGTACTGTCTCTACCATTTTAAATCAAACTTACTGTACGAGTAATAGCACGAGACTTATCAATCTTAGAATGAGTTGAAACGCTACTCAATTCTAAGATTGATAAGTTTTACTTTACTATTTGGCCATGAATAAAAATCCGAGGATCCTTTGGAAATGATATTTATTTCTAGAAGTAGATCTCCAGAGACGCCTTTGTGTCAATGATTCTAGCATATTTTAACAAGATGGCGCCTGCCTTTCATAACTCACGACTTCTGAGAAGAAACACCGAAACAAACTCAGAGGACTAAGGTTTGGGCTGATGATTCTCGCCAAATATTATATGTTCACAGATTTCATACATACACATACCATCACGCCTGTATTCCCTGAAGGGTTAGGCAGAGGCTTGCTAATGTACACCCACAGTTCGCCGGTATAATTACGTCCCATATCAGGCACAAGCACAACTTCCAAACTCCGACTGCTACTGAGAATTTCACAGACAAACCCAAGACATCTAGCATAGGAGTCGCACTCGGGACTATTAGGCTAATGACTAATGAAGCAGTTTGTAATGAGGCACAGATTTCAGATGAATTATTAAACATTAATTATAAAATCGCGAGTGAATCGGTTTCTTCTAGGCAAGCGCGCTCCATCATAGATCGCAGTGTCGCACAGGAGGTCAAGCGTAACTATCACGAATAAAAAAAAAGAAAAATATAAGTTCATTTTGTCATTAACTATATGCCCACCACTGTATATTACAGGATTTAGTTTTTGGTTTCTTAAAAGCTCAACAACGACGAACTTATTTTTTTATAAATAGAAGAAATAATATTTAGAAGGGAAAGTCATGTTTCATCCAGAAATCCTAGATGTTATATATATAACTAGCTGGTCCCCCGACGTGCGTTGCAAAGTATATATTTTTTTCATTAGCCTTTCAACAACACCAAAGTTTCATAGCTATCACTATTTTAATTTGTATCGATTTAACTATAAAATATTATAATATTTCATATTAATTACTGAGTCGAACGAATCGGTCGTTCAACCGATGGAAGCTAAGTGTCAGGAAAGATTAAAGTCGTCTAGTCTGGTAACCATACAACAAATAGCAAACAACTTAAATCAATACAATCTAGAATATACAATAGAATATATAGTGTCGCGACTGCTACGCTAGAGGTCCTGGGTTCGATGTCCAGGTCGAGTAATGTGTCATTGGGTTTTTCTATGAAATTCTCAGTACCACGAGAAAGGTTTGTACCCGGTTAATAATAAATCAAAAGGGAATACAGGCGTGATGGATGAAATTTGCACATAGTTATTTGCAGATAGTTTATAACCTGGGGATAATTGTCCTTTCCAGTTTCCAGTCGAATTTATCTTTCACTAAAATAACAGGTATATGATTACCTTACACGTAAACAATGGCTTGAAATTTTGTTTCACTTCGCTTGTTAAATATACACCCGTGCGCGTTGAATGGATACAATCTGTGTCAACACTTTTAATTGACACCAAGCCTGCGCCGCCCAATGAACTCAAAAATAAAAGGGCCCAGATAAACACAATACTCCCGAGCTGCTACTGAGAAGTTCATAGAAAAACTCAATAACCCAGAACATCTAGCATAGCAGATGCACTTGGGAACACTAGACTAATAAGGCAGTTAGTAGGAATAATTAAACGTATTAAAAATATTTTAGCCTATAGAGTTTTAACTAAGCTAAAGTTATTTTTGAAACGAGTTGACGAGCCACCTGGTGAAAAGTAGTTATCGTCGCCCATGGACACCTGCAACAACAGAGGAGTTGCTGATGTGTTGCCGACCCTTAAGAGTCCCTACAGACTGCTGACTGCCAGAGCCTCCGCAACCGAGGGGCTCTTACGTGCAAAAGTCGAAACACAGACCAAGGTCTTTCAATGTCTAATAATCACGTGAGTGTCAGAAACCAGTAATACTCGTACAGAATACTTAAAATGACCCAGGTGAGAGTATTTATTGAGTTAAAAATGCCACTTTATGGCATTCTATGTCTTTTATAGCAATTATTTCATATAGTAGGTACAAATGCAGGGTCGGCAAAGTGTATTTACTGGCCACAATAAATAGGTACCTAACGCATCAGGAATTATCATCGCATATTAAAACATAGCTATACTTGAGTTTCATCGTGAAAATAATTTCATGCTTTTAATATAACCATTGCAGTTATATTTATTCACTAGTTGTACCCCGTGGTTTCACTCGCGACGTAAAGCGATGTTATTTATCCTTTTAGCCGCCGACCACCTTTAAATGCGAAAATCAAAAATCCCTGAAATACGTCATTATTATCTTAATGAGGAATTGATGATTACCGATAATACCAATTTTCAAGATCCTATCTTTAAAAACTACAAAATTTCACACACCGTTCCCCCATCTCCCCCATAAAATGTAAAGTAGAAAAATCTTGAAGCACGTCAATTATTTCCATTTAACCTCCAATAGAGTTGAAATTTCCAAAAATCCTTTCTTAGCGTTTGCTTACGTTAATTTTAGCTTTCTAGACTTTGTAGTTTTGTTGATAGATCAGTCAGTCAAGTCAAAGAAAAAATCAGCACATCATACATGCAACAATTAATTTTTATTAATTTTATACACACAATACACGATTATTATTTTTATATTGAAGTAGGTATGTATATGTACAAAAATGCACCAAATATTGATCCTGCACCTGCACTAATTATTAATAATGTCCATCTAAATATATGGAACGGTACGTGCAAATTACAATTAATAATCATAACACAAGAACTTGCATCATGATAAGCAAACTACTGACAAAAAATCACTTGGTTTCTCGTCTACCCATAGTTCAATATGATCGTCAAGCGATATTTTTTTAAATTGTCATTTACTCATGTTGGATAAGGTCATGGCTCTATTATGCCATCGCGTAATGACTTACTCACGCTGTCTACCGTGACATTGAAACTAAAATAACTGAATTCGCAATGCAGTGTGTTGACGCCCTAAGCAAGGAGCATGGCACAGCACGTGCGCGAGCGCACTCACGTTACTACACACGATCGGATTTTATATTGATAGACAAATATGTTACATTGCGAAGGAATATCATATTGCACTAAATCCTATTTGTTATGAACATTTTTTTACATTTAACCACAGTGTGTTAATTTTTGTATATATGACTATATTAATTAGATTTCCAACTCTAATAAAGTAGCTACAGAAACTAGTGATTTAATGGAATTAAAAAACAAATGCAATTGAATGTGTGATAGCAATGTTTAAAAATCACGTAGATATATTTCTTATAAATAATTAATTTAATGACATTTATATATCTATACCAATATAATAGTTAACTAAATAGTTGTAATGTATATCCATGTTACATTTCTTGCTAACTAGAAGTGACACGAATGTGTGAGCCGCTACTATGAATAGATTTGCACTTTGCCCTAGTTTATTGGCTACGTCCAGAAACCGATTGATCCTCATCACATAGCACCGGCCGTCATACAATGTAAAACGCCAGTTTCCAAATCACCCCGCCTTGAAAGTCCCCTAATCGACAACACTCATGATCGAATTTATTTGTACTGCAAACTGCAAACATCTGGGTGGCGTAATATCACTTTGTGGAAAACGACGCTGCAACAATGTTGCTAAATACAATATTACTTTTTCGCATCAGAAAATCAATAGGCATACTATATCCAGACGAAACCCGCTCTCATGCATACTCGTATACATTAGTTTCATCTAACTTAAGTTCTACTTTGTACCTCGAACCCATTTGATAATGCTACTCGTAGCTGTTTTGTTTTAAAATTTGTCTTATAACGCCAAACGTTGCCTAACCTACGACTTAATCCTTTTATGAAAATAGGATTCTAATTTGGTGAGTCATAACGTCTATACAATGCAAATAGCATGTCTGATATACCTGTTCTACGCAGTAATAATGTAGTTAGATAATTATGTAGGTACTGTCATATTGTTTTGATTGAAACTGTCTTAGTAAATAAAAAAAAATGACACATTTTTTTTTATTTTCGTGTCAATTTTATTGCACAAACAAATTATTACAATTTCACACTAATTCAATTCCCTTTCAGCATATGTAAATGTTGAAAACATAGTTAAATTATTTATTTAAGCTAACCAAGTGCGTTATGACGACAATGAAAAGGAACGGTTTATACAAAAATAATTCATTTATTAATTATAAAAAACCTCAAGGTTTGTTATCATAACACAACTAATAATTCTAGAAACCTAACAATGTTTATTGAACGTCAACTTTCTTATAATTCACTGCTGTCTCCTTATTTTATCAAAGTTATACGTTCGTATGTGGAAAATGACATGCCATTAATAACATGATACAAAATGTGCGCACCTGCATCGTCGGTTGACTAACCTGCTAAATGTAATTGGCCCATGTTACAGGACGATCATAGTTCACTCTGGCACTGTTCAACTTTGTCGTATATGCCCAGCGTAATTGGTATGGGTGGAGCTTGCATTCCAATACATAACAATTACTGTATGGAATGTTGTGAAACTAGACAATATTTGCAAATTAAAGCGCAGAACTAGATTACTTAACTGCGTCACTGAGCCCTATAAGGTAAGTGAAATAGGTAAGTATACAATAATCATTCCTAATAAAATAAGAACAAAAGAAATTAAATAGAGTTAAAAGGTTACAAAGAAGATTACATCGCCTTTGTGGAAGAATCCTATTAAGACCTTTCAGGCTCAGACAGCACAACACTATCTCCTATTTCTTTAAAATAGGTATCAAATTTTATCTAAATATCCTTTTAATATAATATATTTACTCTAACACTGCCTATGACTGCCTCATTGGTCCAGAGGTACTGAGCGCGACTGCTACGCTAGAGGTCCTAAGTGTTATTGGGATTTTCTGTGAAATTCTCAGTATCAACTCGGAGTTTGGAATTTGTGCCTAGTTAGTGGCAATAGGCTTGCCCCCTATTACATGGGATCTAAACATACCGGCGGCGAACTGTGGGTGAACGACTAAAAAAGTGTTGCGTAGAGTAATTACCGTATTGATGTGCTCGTAAATAATGTGCAGTGAGTCGGAGCACCGTGGTCTTGTCGATTTTTCTTCGGGCAGCCACTACGGGAGGCACCATAGCAGCCAGCTCCGCTACAGACTGGTTCAGTCTGTCTCTCCTCATCTTTTCTGCTCTGTTACGTATCTCCCGAGGGTTCTCTCTGCAAAAACAAAGATAAAAATAGACTAACATAAAACACGGCTTCTCACGTTACCTACCCTATGTTTTCATTTTGTTGTTTTTCTTATTCATTATTGCCCTATTATACGTATATTATTGCTATAATTATAGTTTCAGTAAGGGTCGCCGCACATTTGACGGATGCGCTGCCTATTGTCGGTAGTGTACCGCCGAAACGACCTTACACATTCACTCGATGATGCGCTGGTACGTCGACTGTACCTACTAACTGATTACGCTAACGACGATACGCGCTATCTTCCGTCAAATGTGCGTCCTCCCTAAAAGTGGCCAATAAACACAGAAATCTGATATGTTTATTTTTTATCATTCAACGTGGTTTACTCTGTTTTCTATAAGATTTTCTTATTAGTTAGGTACCTCTAATTGGAAGATGAAATACAATAATAAGATAAACAAAAATATTTGTGTCCTGATTTCTTAATTACCAATTATTTTATTACATTCCTTTTGTTATTTTGGTAGTTTTGGAGCAGAGTATATTATATTTTTATTTTTGAAAACATGAACTATAAGTGCATCTAGGAATAGCCTAATTGAAAGTTTACAGTTCATGAGTTGTATAATCAAACATCCTGTACTAGAACAAAATACATTGTAGTGTTGTGGCTTCGTCAACAAAATTATGCACGCACACATCCTTATTTTCGCGTGGGGCTGGGACCGATTACCGACCGAGTCGATGCACTTCTTATGTTTTATTAAACTTGATGTAAAACTTCAATATTAATTTGATGGTGAGTAAGTAATTGATTTTCGCGATGTGATCACGACGTCCTTCATTGGTTAAGTTTAACATGAATGATGACGTAACAAGAGTAGGTATAAAATGGTTTACAATAGTATTCCTTATAAATATGTTTATTTTTATTTTATTTAATTTTTATTTATAATATCCTTCACAAGCATATGGGTGATATAAAGTTCTGTCCACCACGTAACACCGCTAGGAAGCCTCTGTGAGGCACGCTGCTGCCCGTGTCCCGCTCCGCCCTCATGACGTCACCATAGTCATTGGGAACTTTACAGTTACATTGCGTACTTGTTTCAACAAACTTCTTTTTTTAGTTTTATCATTCTCTAACCAGTGCAATATTATATAATCGGTCGTTTGTCCCCACTATCCCATAAAAAAATACAGTCAAAGTAGATGATTTAAAAGTACCTAGGTATAGAATCTAATTTCAGTAACACAAAACCAGCACTAGATGTTATCCAAACTAAATTCATGAGCATTCAGTTTCATAACATATATTTATATTATTATCTCATTTATTGTTCGTATTTCACAACGCGCAGACCTTTTGAACATGATGCAGAAAGCGAATGATGTGTTTGCCTCAGCTTTATAATATTCCTCCTCAATCTATTTTAGCGAGTTTCATACGCATATTGTTGAATCATCATCAAGCCAACATACATTTTTACTAGTTTAGTAAGATTTTACTAGTTGTTCACTTCAGGATTCAACTCTGTCTCCATGCCAAATTTTATAGAAAATAAGTAATTTTTTTTTGTCATTTCTGCCTGGTTGATGATTCCACATATTCGCGCACAGCGCTATAAATCATATTTTATAATGCGCACAGCCAAGCAGTGGAACTTCCTGCTAGCGTCTATATTTTTGAGTACCTACGTAAAACCCGAATCTTTTTAAAAGTTGGGTGAACAGGCATTTTCTGGGAGTGCTCGTTCCACCGTCGACCTCATATTTGCCCCGGAGGCAAGATAGATAGCAAACCCATATTAATAAAAAAAAAATGATCAGAGGTTTTAGAAAAAAAGGAACAGATAGAGTTACATTTGAATTTATAATATAAATATGGAATATAACAGACCTAGCCTGATTTTACAGTAAAAATGAAAGTGTAGCATGGGTAATAAAATAAACATGAAAAATCTAAATCCAACCGACCAAGGTGACTGGAATCAACACACTCGTTACCGGCTGCTTGGAATTATAACTCAATACGAACAACAAAGTGGAATCGATTGACAACTTTATTACTACCCACATATCATATAGTTCATTACGTAGTAGGTACAGGGGAAAAGTTACCCATCTAGGGAAATACGATTGGTAACCATGACGGTTGCTAAGTTGCAAACAACTACCTATTGATAAAAAATAGTTACTGTTCTATTGATAACTATGTAACCATCCTGTGTATTTTATTGTTTTCATTATAATTTTATCTAATAAACATTGTTGATGTTCTGTAAAATTTGTTAGTTAATTTTTTACATAAAATGCAAATTTCTCCTGTACCTAATTTTTGTTTTATGAGGGATGCGATGCCTAATTATGAGGGCAGGAAAAAACTCAATACATTACGTGCTACAATCGTTGCATACACTTATCGGTTAATTTTAGTTTAATCATTAATTAAAGAATGGCAACTCGTTTTTAGGGTTCCGTACCTCAAAAGGAAAAAACGGAACCCTTATAGGATCACTTTGTTGTCCGTCCGTCCGTCCGTCCACCTGTCTGTCAGGACCCTATATCTCGATAACGCGTGGAGGTCTACAATCCCTTGAAGCTGTGAAAAAACAAACTTCTAAGTTAACGTAAAAAAGATACGGCCATTTATGGCGCAAAATAACGTATAATTTCGACACTCTCAAGGGAATCAAAATTTATATGGTATATTCTGTGGACCTACTATGGAAATTTGGCAAGTAATACCGTCTTGATACTAAAAGTATAGGGAAAAATAAAAAAAGTATACATTTGTAATTAATTATAATATTTATGTACCTACAAATTTTTGGTGGTCTAGTTCAACTCGCACTTGTCCGGTTTTATATTACATGGGACCTAAACGTACCGAATATGTACCTACTTACACACATACCTACATGTACACTTCTGTCTAATCGTTCGGGAAATACCTACACGCTTGATGATTATGTTGTGTAAAGAATATTGTGATTGGACGTTATTAATTTGTATTATTATTTTAGTATTCAATTAATTCTTACTACCCCATCAAAAACATAAATGTGAAAATGGGAGCCAAGTTCAATATTTAGAATAGGCGTGGTTGTCGGCGAAGTCGACAACCACGCCTATTCTAAAGAATTGTGATCTAAATGGTGCTAAGTTCTGTTGATAATCCTGCTAAAGATTTGACTTGGTTTGACTTTCATGTATGTAGGTTAAATAGGTTTGGAGTTGTGAATGGGTCAAAAATAGCTCAAAATGCTACTTAAAATATTACTCACGGCTGCTGCATCGCCAGTTCCTTTATTATTGAACCTGGCTGGACACGCTGCCGCGTGTTTAGATTTGAATACCTACTAAATATTATTTACTATTAAAATAATATTTGAAAGAAAAGTTCAATATCAGGTAGTATTTGCACCTGCGTCCGTCCGGTAAAGTACACCGGACGCTTTAGGCCGTTTTAGGCACTTTAAGCTACGGAGACCGCTGCCTGTGATGTCGAATTTCTCTTCCATATTCTAATGTTTAGCATGCTTTAATGCCAAATATAATAAAAAAGAACTAATACAAATAATAAATATAATCTGTAAGGCTAAGATCTGCGCTTGCTCCAGCCATTTTGTGGATGGGTGTGGATTTTTACCACATCGAGACCATTCCTTTTTATCATAAACTACACAACAACTCACGAAAGTCTCATCGCAGTTGAGTGAATGGTATGGAAACGCATACAGGACAAAAAGTTAAACATTCAATTTTATATAATAAGATGTAAGGACCAGTATTATTAGTAAAGTTCAGTATGGTACCTCGGCAATACATATAACTGTACAGTTTGCCATTTAGACCGCCCGTATTCCGTCGCAATAGCGGTGATTTTTGCAGTGCAGCTGTAAAGTATGAAATGTTTACGTCTAAGAACTTTTATTAGGTAAATAGGTACTTGTAGAAGTTCGGAGACAATGTTCAAATAGGCAGACGATATTCCAGAAATTGCGGCTCCTTTATACGTCTCTCGAAAACATATCTAACAATATGTTCAAGTATTGCCAATATTGACCTCACAGAATGCGTGTTTAAAAAGTTCGTGACATAAGGAACAGCAACAGTTGTAATGTGTATGATAGATACAATTGATACATAAAAGTTGCTATACCGTATTGGTCCTGCACACTGTCTGAACATGCATTCTGTGTAGCGCAGCACTAACACAAGTTAGGTTTACCTATGCCTCTTTCAGGCCATAATGTAATATTCGACTATACTGCTGATACGTATTGGCACTTCATGCACCTTGTGTATTGTGGGAAAGAGGCGTACCGGTTCCACCACGATGTTTTCCCTTTCTATTCCTATCTTTCACAATTTTATTAAGAAGGAAGCCGCAGCAGGAATTGCAATAAATGCTGACCTTTATTTATTACTAGCTTTTGCCAGCGACTTCGTCCGCGTGGAATAGTTACTTTGTTCCCTAGTTCTTCGCCCGCGGTTTCACCTGCGTTGCCCCGTTCCTAAGGGTTGTAGTGTGATGTTTTATAGCTTGAAACCTTTCTCATAAATCACTCATTTTCCCAACATTTCCCTTCACTGCTTTGCTCCTATTGATCGTAGCGTGATGAAAAGTATACTATAACCTACCCAGGAGTATGAAGAACAATTGTACCAAGTTTCGTTGAAATCTGTCGAGTGGTTTTTATTTCTATAACGAACATACAGACTGACAGACACACAGACAGACAGACAGACAAAAATTTTACTGATTGCATTTTTGGCGTCAGTATCGATCACTAATCACCCGCTGATAGTTATTTTGGAAATATATTTCATGTACAGAATTGACCTCTCTACAGATTTATTATAAGTATAGATTTGGCAATAATATACGATAAACCCGTGCTCACTGGCGGTTCCTCACCTAAAATTCCGGGTTTTTTATTTAGCTAGATGGCCTTATAGTGACTGTTCAAAGCGTAGCCGGTACGAATCGAATTATAAGTACCAACATACAAATTAAATCCGTGTTCATTACTTTATTATTAGATACAGATTAATCTGTCTAAATGCACACAAACTATTTTTGTCTGCATCTGAGTGTTCTTTGAGTACGCTTACAGTTCCAGCGTTTAATTGCATAAAATAGTTTCGGAACGTATGTACTGTACCGGTACATCTTAACGATAAAATTTTATTGCTCTCAGAACAGATAACTTATTGTACTAGCTGTTTTTATTTGTAATTATAAATACCTAATCGTACATTAAATTTTAATTAGATATTGCAATTATTCATTGAAAGTGAAAGTTTTACGTTTTAAGTTTTTAAACATTTGATATGTTTGGAAAGTGAAGAACTAAAACTAACATTAACATTTTCTGTCTGAGTAAGTTATATCTATTTAGGATGTTGTCGAATTTTTGGTTACTTTGATTCTCTAATAAGGTGGTCGAAGTCGACCTTTTCCGTTACTACCGTAGTACGGTCTCCTAAATAGTGATCACTTTTAATAACATTGACTTCGATTTAATTAAGAAATTATCTACATTTTTGTTGTTATCACCATAATATTGTATCATTGAAGTCTGTAACTGGAGTATTTTCCATAAGATTTAAGATTATTTTGGAAAACTTTTGGTGCTAATAACATTTTATAAATGTTTTTTAAAGCTAAATAAATTCATTTGAACCTGAAGTATATAAAGATACGAAACGCTTGATCAGTTAGAAGTTTCACAGTTAGTGAAGATTTCAGATATTTTCCCTTATTTTTGTCTAAGTACCAAGCACTCTGTCATTAACAGGAGTGAGAGGTGACGATGACCTAGAGCAACGCGCAATAACAAAGACATTAAGTCTAGGAGCCACCGTTAGTCACTAAAACATAATCATTACATCATTCATAAGTGAAGGAAATGTCTAAACTATACTTTATATAGTTCTCAAGTATTTACATTCTCACCTGTTTTTAATTGCTTATCACAAAGCACTGTCTGACAGGTGCGAGCAAGTTATTGTAATATACGAGAACATTTATATTATGAGTGTTAACTAATGTAGGTAAGTTTATCATCTTAACTGCTGCGTCGTGTTGCCAAGTGTCATCGAGTGCAAGGTCGCTGCAGGCATACATTTATTCATTGTTATATATTAGCCAATACATTCGCAAACTGGTGCTTATCATAACTCAGCGTATCATCGAATAACATGCTTGTAATTTAGTAGAATTATTTATCGATGGACGGTTATTAGGTATCCCCTTTTTAAACTGTATAACGGTATTTATTATAATACTAGCTTTTGCCAGCGACTTCGTCCGCGTGGAATAGTTACGTTGGAATAGTTTGTTCTCTAGTTCTTCGCCCGCGGTTTCACCTGCGTTGGTCTACTCAACCTAAGGGTTGTAGCGTGATGTTTTATAGCTTGAAACCTTTCTCATGAATCACTCATTTTCCCAACATTTCCCTTCACTGCTCTGCTCCTATTGATCGTAGCGTGATGAAAAGTATACTATAACCTGACCAGAAGTATGAAGAACAATTGTACCAAGTTTCGTTGAAATCCGTCGAGTGGTTTTTGTTTCTATAACGAACATACAGACAGACAGACAGACAGACAAAAATTTTACTGATTGCATTTTTGGCGTCAGTATCGATCACTAATCACCCGCTGATAGTTATTTTGGAAATATATTTCATGTACAGAATTGACCTCTCTACAGATTTATTATAAGTAAGTATAGATAGAAGATTATATCGGTCTCATTAGTTGTTTAGAATTCAACGCCCAGAATCTTAGATCAATAACAAAATGCAACAACAAAACGCATCTTATTTGCGGTAAAAACTTTATCAAACGTTAATTCGAATTGTTTTTGTTTTTCAAGATTTTAGCGAGGTATAATTAATGAATGGGAAATTCAGAAGTCAGAGGTGTGAGCCTTTGTTACTAATTTAGCTTAAAACACCAGGCTCGTCGGACCTCGGCGATATATTAGATAGATTATATGGTTCTTAAATAGACCCCTTACAAGTCGGGTGTCCTGGGCTCGTGCTCCTTGTTATGAAAAATACGGCGTAATTTTCTATTCAATTAAAAGTGATTAATATGTGTAGGTACTAATATTTCATTCATTTTATTTTAATCCCATGTGAAGTGGAGTAGGTAGCGATTCTTATCGTGTTTCATAACCGGTACAATATTGTTTGTCTTCATTGATCATATTATTATTTTTTAATCATCCTGCCAGTATATTTTATCTTAATAGGGGTTGAGAATACTGCCTTCAATCGAAAACAAATGTGGTCTGCGATCTATAGAGAATTTCGTAAAAAGTCCCAATAATACTTTACTCCACCTGTATATCAACCCTAGAAAAAACATAAGATGTAATGTTGCTAATGACGATTGTGGGGCGACGAGCTGGACTTAGGGAAAAATTTGGCTGAAACCACAGATAAAGCAAAGAGGAAGTAGGGAAGGGAGGTCACTGCCCAGCAGAGGGACAAACCGGGTCAAAATAAACACAGTATCCATCACCGAGGTGTGCAAATACGAGTATGTCAGATTTTTTTTAATGGGATATGGGGACAAACGAGCAGACGGATCGCCTGATGGTAACCGATTTCCACCAGCCATGGATACCCGCAACACCAGAGGAGTCACGAGTGCGTTGCCGACCTTTTAAAAGGGGATTCGGCCTCCGGTAACCTCACTCACTCGGCGATACGCAACGTAAGCGTTGTTTGACGCCGGTTTTCTGTGAGGCCGTGGTATCACTCCGGTCGAGCCGGCCCATTTATGCTGAAGCATGGTTCTCCCACGTTTTAAATGCACACACTTTTTTTAAATCCACTAATGATAACAGAAAATTCTGGTGGCTGTCAATATTTTTTTTATATGTAGGTAGTAAAGATATACTACAGACAACAACACCATCGATTTTCGTTAACTCTGTATAATTTAGCGTCCACATAGTTAAGGTCGTGGCAAACTGCATAGCACGGGTGCTGTCCTTAATGCAACACCAAATTTTAGTTAATTGTATCGACATGAACTACCTACATGAACAATCTACGAGTATGTTAAAACTTTTGACAGCTTTGTAAACAGAAAGTGACTGACTGACTGTATTGATCCAGTACATTTTCAGAAAGCAATTAATATTGGACAGGTAGGCTCGTGAGCGTAACAACAATGGAAACTGAGGGAATTTTGATGGGAAACTATTCTAGTTTGTTTGCTGCGTTATTGGAGCAGACGTTTGCTTTATGAAAACGACAGCATTTCGAGGCACGTGTAACAAGAGCAATCGGCGCAACTGAGATAGGTCCAGGCATTGTTAACTTAATTTAATCCTCCAATTTAAGAATAAGGAAGATACTGTATTGGAGAAAAAATAAATGCTTTTTCTATCAAAAATTTATAGATCATTCTTTGGAAACAAAGAGATTTAGAAGGGGTTAAAGGGCCATTGAGATAATTTTTATACAAATACTTTGATCCCGATTTGATTAAATTTTGTCCTTTGTTAGGCTGACTGACCTATGGGCAAGAAGTAGAAGAATATTACGATTTCGGTCGTGTTTTCTAAGTCATTATGTAGTTATAGTCAATGGTAACAACAAAAATTATGTTTTTGATTATGACACTCTAATTCGAGTATTTTTGAGTCTTATCATCTTCTCTAGTATTTATATGTATTTACATACACAAACTGTCTCATTAACTTAGTGGCCCTGAGCGCAATTACTACGCTAGCGGTGCTGGTTTCGATTCCCAGGTCGAGCAAGGTATTTTGTATGAATTTCTCAGTAACAGCTCGGAGTTTGGGATTTGTGCTCGGTTAATGGCAATATGCTCGCCCCTATTACAAGGGACCCAATCTACCAGTGAACTGTGGGTGTAAATTAGCACGCCTCTGCCTAACCTTTTGGGAAATACAGGTGTGATGGTATGTTATGCTATGTAATAAATTAATTTGGTCAGTGTTGTTTTTTGAGTTTTTCGCTGTCTCTGTCATATTATGTAGGTATGTCAATCTGACAAAGAGAAAACGAATCGAATTGAGATCAATGTGATGTCAAATGGCTAATGCATTTACTTCTGGGTCGCGAGCCACAGTCCGCATTACAGGCAGCAGATCATTGCTAAAAGGTTTCGTCACGTGGCAAATGCATTGCGAAATGTAGTGCAGGACCTTGTGTCCCGATGGTAGTTTCGCATAATCATAAACATAATTTTTGAACCTTTTCAGTGAGATGCATGCCTACATGAAAATTGATATTCATAAGGGCCAATTACTAAGCTTTATAATATCAAGCCTTAAGAATCATGTACTTCAATTTGATCGTGTTTAACCACTGTTTCCGGTTATAAGCAGTCTAGTTTTTGCAGTCAATTAGGAGTAGGTATGCTAACTAGTTGGCACCCCACGATCGATTACTGAAGTTCTATCAGTTGACCGTAAATGAGAACAGTTACTAAGTTATGAACTCTTGCAGTTTTCCTGATACAAATTATGAAATATTTGCGTACCCGCGTTGCCCCATTCCTAAGAGTCGTAGCGTAATGTTAAATAGCTTAAATCCTTCCTCTTGAATCACTCTATCTATTAAAAAAACGCTTCAAAATCCGTTGCGTAGTTTTAAAGATTTAAGCATACATAGGGACGGACAGACAGCGACAGCGACTTTCTTTTATACTATGTAGTGATATATTTTTATTAAAAATGGGCTGGCTATTGACTTCAATATTACCTCCGGGGCAAAGATGACGATGATCGACGGTGATGCGAGCTCACCCAGAAGATGCCTGTTCACCCTACTTATGAAACGATTCGGGTTGTACGTACTCGGAAATATAGACGAAAATTGACAGTAATTTGTATACGAGTAATAGTATGGTTATATTTTATTATTATTTATTATTATTATTATTTATATTTTGCCGAACACTCAACTACACATGACTAATCCTACGTAGCACTAATTTATTCGCACTAACTGTCACATATATTTTGTATTTTACGTACTTAGTGCATTGCATACTGCGTGTAGAAAGTAATTGAAAAATGAATGAATAAATAAATAAATAAATTAAAAGAAATTCTACTAACAAATCCTTATAACAAACAAATGAAATCTTCTTCTTCTTCTATCTTCCTCTTCTTCTATACTTATAATAAATCTGTAGAGAGGTCAATTCTGTACATGAAATATATTTCCAAAATAACTATCAGCGGGTGATTAGTGATCGATACTGACGCCAAAAATGCAATCAGTAAAATTTTTGTCTGTCTGTCTGTCTGTATGTTCGTTATAGAAACAAAAACTTGGTACAATTGTTCTTCATACTCCTGGGCAGGTTATAGTATACTTTTCATCACGCTACGATCAATAGGAGCAGAGCAGTGAAGGGAAATGTTGGGAAAATGAGTGATTCATGAGAAAGGTTTCAAGCTATAAAAAATCACGCTACAACCCTTAGGAACCCCGTTACTACTTCTTTCTTCTACTACTTCCTACAACCCTTAGGAACGGGGCAACGCAGGTGAAACCGCGGGCGAAGAACTAGGGAACAAAGTAACTATTCCACGCGGACGAAGTCGCTGGCAAAAGCTAGTAATAAATAATTTTCCTGATCACCTTGGGCAATGAGCATCGCCATCAAGCAAGTCTACTAGTTCTTTTTAAATCCACTTCGGAAATATGGATGGGAAAATTTACGCAGCAAGCTGCGCACGGATTCCTCTTTTTTGGTTTTCGTCAAGTTTCGTAGAAAGAATCATTCACCTTGAATTAATCTTTTGTGCTACATTTGAACATACATTAGTGATGATACGATCTGAATACTATCACATTTTTTTTATAAAGATTTTCTGCTGGCGGGACATTCACGTAACTTAGTTTCAATTCATTCGTTGCCGCGTGGAGTTTGATGAATTTGTCAGTCACCAGACAAATTCATCAAACTTCGTTAAAATAATGGCGCGAACGACTGTAGAATCTAGTGTCTACTAGAGATTGGTAGTTATTATATAATAGGTAATTATTTGTTCTAAGATCTCTGTTACAGCTGCGATTTCTTATGTCACTACACTTCACAATAAAACTGTTTTTTTAGCTAGATAAAATCGACCCGGCTGGTTCGAGGGGGCGAAGAAAAAAAGTACCTGGAAAGACTAGGGGAGGCCTTTGCCCAGCAGGACGACAACAACAGTCAATGAAAAAACGGGCCACGCTTTGCTGTGGCTCGGAATTGTTTTCTATAAAAACAGGCGCGTATTTGCATGCAACGTGAACAATGCAAGTGAATCTCTCACTTCTATTTTTCAGTTTTCTGAGCATGAACATACTCAGGCTCAGGCTAATTTATAACGCGCATAAAGACGATAATGTCATATGGACGCGGAAGTATTATCACTGACAGGACTGTTTTTGCTAACAAACCTGATAAAGTCCTTTTAAATCAATTAGATAGAGCGCAGCACAATAATTGTCACTGTCCTATATCAAAAAGATAAACAAATGTCGACGAGGATGATTATTATGACGATAGTTGTTACATCCAGCCTTAACAGCAAAGAGCTTCAAGTCAGGAGGTTCCTCTCTTTGGAGCTCTAGCTACAGTAGCTTAAACCCTGTTCCTGATACCGGTGAACTACTATGTTTTATATTTTTTGATATTTTAGATTTTATATTTTATGGAAAATTAAATGAATGGGAAAATAATAGGTAGATACTGTAATATTTATTTACGTTGTCTAATGTTTTCAGTATTTCATGTGACTAAGCTTGCTGATCTTGCTGATCTGGCATCATAATGCGACCGGTCATTGAGCTCGCTAAATAATGTTTGAGCTCAGTATACGATGACTGACGTAAGCCTGCCGCCAGTTAGGATAGGTCAACTCAAAGCTGATATGGCTATTTTTTTTTAAAAACCATTTCAGATTCCCCTATATTCTATAATTTACTTAAATCTGATAATCAATATATTATTATATGTATACTACGTACCTATTACTGCTGCCTGGACTTTCAAACAGGCCATAATTCTCTGAGTTTGTTTCAGAATTTCTTCTCAGTGGTTGTCTAAAGATCTATATATAGAAATAAATAAAATATATTTCTTACCGATTATTGATAATAACAATTATCAGGCAAAAAGACACTGAAAAGTCACGTCACCATGATGTTTCGGCACGGAACTGTTTTGTTTTATAAAAACATATTTTAAATGTTGGTGTGACTCGCTCAGTTAATACACAGGCAAAGCGCGGATTTTATTACACATCAGTTTCAATTAACATACCTTCCATTTGAAAATTTTAAAAGCACAAACAAGTGTGCAAATGTGGCTGCTAGTCAATATCAAAAATACCAGAAAAGTAAATTGCACTTTCTTATCTGCTTAGGCCACATAATTACGGTTATGACATGGCAGAGATTATAAACTCTTGCGTCAGGAATTGAAAATAGGTACTTGTTTAAATACTTCAATTCTAAACTTAATTTTTTTTACGTCCTATTGCTGTACCTACCTACCTACGGACCTACATACGTTACACGTAAACATGTCTGTTATATATAATAGTTATAATATACCTACCACAATGTCTGACCATGCCAATAGAGAGAGAGAGACGTGACACTAGAAATGCAAAACAACGCCCAGACGAGTAGACACCAATAATTAATGTTTGTATTTAATGACACGTTGATTCACAACGTTCGATTGAAGCTCCATATTGGATTCAGGTCCATAATGGACGTGTATGACATCAAAAACATACGTGGCCTTATAATTAGGTTTATAACTAATGCTGTCATAATATTATTATTTTCCATACTCCGAAGTGCTACCAGACAGCAGCGTCGATACTAATTTGAATAGAACGTTCAAAATATTATAATGCATATAGTTTTCAGTTTACAGTATCGTCTAGTCTGCCGCTTATTCGCAGCGAAATAACCCAGTTGACTTAGCAACATACCAGTCGGTCACTCACTCGATAATTCGTTCTGATTGACCGCCACCTCCGATTGTTGGCTAAGTCAGAACTGACACGTTAAATGAAGGGTGCCGTGGACTTGTCAAGAAGAATTAAGCATGAAGAATTCTATTAGACGTGATTTACTCTTTATGAAACGAAATATTCCTATAATCACTATTCACGACTAACACAATACGATAGTAATCCTAGAAATTAGAATGTTGTGATAGTCTATAAGTAATGTTATGAAGCCGCAAATGTAACTGACAAAATGTAATAATTATGTGGACGAGACTTCATTAGTTTAGGCAATTCTTAATACGATAGACTGATAATTTTAATGGTCTGATAAAAAGTTGACCATAAACAGAGCCAAACAACAAAAACAAAATTAAAATCGGTTCAAAAATAAGGCAGTTACAAGCATTTTAATTTTCTGCTTGACAGATAGCACGTTGTGACGTCAAACCATACAAATTCTATACTGACATTCGTTTTGCGGGAAAGGGACAGCGCATCCCCACCAAAATCTTTAAAACATATCTTAGAACTTTATGTCTCGAATTAAATTACTTTTTCAGTCTAGGGAATTATTTTTAATAATATTTTTCAATAGGACCATTATTTTTAATAAATCAAACATCAGTTCACTACCCTACTTAGTACCTGGAGCTGCACTGAGATTTGTTTTCTATACTTACTTGTATGTCTACTACATGATCACAAAACTGTAATTTTTTGAGTTTCTGCTACTCAAAATTAGTTCTATTATAAAATATGTATGCTGTTGGTGTACCCAATTAAATAAATAAATAATCTATACATTATATTAAAAAAACCCTGTCCGATCCGAAAGGGGCATATAGGTATCCCAATCACTTTACCAAATAAAATAAGAAACATTAAATAGCCCTGAAAGTAAACATAATTATAATTAAAATCTAAAATTTAAGGTAATCGCGGCCAAATTGCCACAATTACCCCAAAGACCAACAGATTTTTTAAATGTTATAAAATCATGGGCCCTATTATGTTTGGCACTCAAGGATGGTGTCACTGCCTCCGTAAATATAGCCATTTCAGTTTCCTTTTTTTCATTTCTTGTAACGTGGAAAGGAGTATACACTCGTAAATAGAATCAGATCTTGATAGCTATCAATATCTTCACGGGTCGGACACGTATAATATACTGTAATCGCGTCATTATAGGGCGCATCATATTTTTTTGCGAGTAGGCTTGATAAAACTGTCTTCAATCATCGTAAAGGCATCAACCTATTAACGATACGAACCTATTAACAGATTTAAGGTCTGGCGGCTTTAAGATTTTTATCTGGCCTACGCAAATGTTCCACTGATCTGGTATCGTCGTGCGACGGGTTGTTTAGCTCCCTAGATTATGGTCGAGCTCTCCAATGACTGATGCATGCGTGCCGTCAGATGGGACTGGTCTACTTAAAGCTGCAATGGCTCTTTCTTCTAAAGGCCATATCAGACATTGTCTTACATTGAAACTCACATATTTGCTTCTAAGTATTTTGCCTGGACTTTAAAAGAGAACATGATTCTCCGAGTTTGTTTCGGTGTTTCTTCTCAGAGGTCGTGAGTTAGGAAATGCCGGTGTCATCTAGTTTAAAAAAAAGACTTGTAAAAGTGTTCTTATAAGATGTATTTACAGAAATAAATATCATTTATTCATTTATAACGATCCTACTGCTGAACACGGGTTGAACTTCTCATGTCATCGAGAAAATTTCTGAAACATACAAGTTTCCTATCGATGTTTACCTTCACCATTTAAGTGCGTGATAATTAATTATTAACTATATAGGCTATGTAGTCTTCAATCACTTAGTTGCAATAGTAGAAACATTTGATAGTAAGAGTGTAAGTAGGTGATTACGTGAAAGCTGTTAGAGTGCATCGCGTACGCACACGATGCCAAGTTTTAAATATAGCTACTCTCGCCAGCCAGTACTTACACTGTTTCATAGCCGATGGCCAAGTCACATGGAAAAAATATTGTAGATACATATTTTTTATACGGTTGGTACAAATATTGGTTTCCAGAAATGCTTGTTTGACAAACACAAAAATCCTGTGTAGGGTTGTTGCCCATTAAAATACATAAGTTCGGGATTTTTACTCGATTAAAATATCGAGTATTTGAAGACTTCCCCATGTCTACTGCCAGTAGACAATCAAAGCTAAACTAGCTTATGCTAGTGCAGCTAAGTATTGCAGTACGTTTGCCATAGCTTATTTTGAATTTATATACTTTGGAGACAGGACTACATAATTAGTCTAGTGGTCGTAACTGAGCTTGCTACCCTAGAGTTAAGTCCTAGGCAACAGACTTGACTTAGATACATGGGGCCGAAATATGAATGGTGTATATTGGTACACCTCTGCCTAACCCTTCGAGAAATACAGGCGTTATGGTAGGTATAGAGTCGATTATTAAACGAAGCACATGATACGAAAAACGTTATATTTTCTGCTAGGGGCATCACAATTAAAGCAAGACAAGTTTAAATGAGATAAAAAAGTTGCAGAATAAGTTGTAAGCTGATACTTACCTACCACGATTGTGTGCAGTAAAAGAAGAACTGGGAAGGAACTCCATAGATACTCATTTTAATATAAAATATAGCATTGTGATTTTTTACAATTTTCATTTCAGCTAGTTAACTTCATTTTACTTTACATAAATAAATATGATTTCATGTTTGTTTATAAATTTTCATACAAGATATCTTTTAATTAATTAGGTATTTATTAACAATTAAACCAGATTGAAAATTAACAATAGCCTAATCCCTCTCATTCTGAGAGGAGACCGGTGGCGGATCCCAGAAGTGTGACAATGTAATAATAAATAATAATAATAAAATTGTTAAATTTATTTTCCACCACAGTTTGATTACAATTATATATATAAACAAATAAGTACATTGATTTAACAGGGGTGGACTGGAATGGGTTGATTATGTTATGTTATAAACACAAATCGATAACATACAAGTGGCACAAAGGCCTCAGTAGCCATGCCAAAATATTACAAAAAAAACATACAAGTTATATAGTACACATACATATTATATAGTCCATTGACTGAGTTACGAAGATATCGCATTTAATATGAAAACTCAAGATATTTTTTTTTTCAAAGTTAATTTACATTTAATTATAATATATATGTACCATTTTGCTCAACGACTTTTTGCCATCGTGTGGGTAGTGACATGATCCCATTGTTGTAGAAATTTTGGGACTTCTGATCACGTGACTGACTGAAACGTGACAAGTAGTTTGGGCAGTCCTCTCTTGATGTTAACCTGACACTGCAGAATTCTGAAGACATCGAAACAGGTCGAAATCTGAAGGTGCAAGGTCAGGGCTATATGGCGGATGCATTAACACCTCCCAGCCAAACTCTCTTAATTTTTGCTGAGTGGCCAAAGATGTGTGTGGTCTAGCGTTATCGTGATGAAAGACCCTTTCTATTGATCAATTCCGGCCGCTTTCTCCCAATTTCTTGCTTTAGTCTCATCAGTTGTTGGCAGTAAAGATCAAAATCGATGGTTCTACCTGGCGGTAAAAGCTCACAATGAACAATGCCCTTCCAATCCCACCATACACACAGCATCACCTTATTGCGAGTTAACCCGGGTTTTGCCACAGTCTGTGAAGCCTGACCGACCTTTGACCACGACCTTTTTCGCACGTTCTTGTCGTACGTGATCCACTTTTCATCACCAGTTATCAATCTCTTTAAAAACGGTTCAGTTTCATTACGTTTCAATAAAGAATCGCAAATGAGTACACTTCATTTCATTAGGTTCATTAGGTTTCTTTCAGTGAGCTCGTGTGGCACCCAAATATCGAGCTTTTTTGTTAAACCAGCTTTGTTCAAATGGGTCAAAACTGTTTTGTGGTCAATCCCCAGTTCTTGAGCTACGTCGTAACTACTGATATGCCGATCTTGCTCCACTTTTTCAAAAATTGCGTCAATTTTATCTGTAACAGGGCGACCAGAGCGAGGTCCATCTTTAACATCAAAATTCCCGGATTGAAAACGCTTGAACCAACTTTGTGCTATTCTTGCTGATACTGCATTAGGTCCATAAACGTCACAAATTTTTTTCGCGGCTTGCGTTTAATTTTTCTCCTTTTTGTAATAAAACTTTAAAATGTATCGAATTTCTTCATTAGATTCACTCATTTTGACAGAAAGAAAAACAAATGAAAAATAGCGGGAAACAAATTTGTAAAAATTTGCGTCCCGCTATTTTTCATTTGTCTTTTTTTTAAATGTAACTCTTATTATGTTATCAAAATCAGCCAGATAAACATAGTACAGCCAAAGATTTTTTATTAAAAGTATCTACATACTTAATGCGAAAAGACTTATTCCACAACCTAATATTTGGCAATAGTTCTCATACTAATGCTGTATTGCTTCCGAATAATACTTCCATGCAACAAGGTTCGAAAATATTATCTTATATTTTCTCTTATTAAGTTTGAGGGAGCTCCAATTCCTCCTAACCATCGTGGACTGCCTACCATACGTGAAAGATTACCTCTTTTATGAGATAATAGTGACGAAATGTTGTGTTTTTAAAAATAATGTGTAATAAAAACGAAATCTTATGTTTTCGTTGTTCAAACTGTTCATGGACATAGTTTTCTTTTCAGTTGATATTTTTCGTTGTTTTTTGTTTTTATTTCACGTTATTTTTAAAAACACAAAATTCGCTTCTTTTTCTAGTTTTATATTTTTCAGCTGATTTTTTTTTCTCCGTCGGGATTTCGTTTATTATGTTTTCGTTATTTGTCATTTTTTGTATCTCAGACTAACTTTATTCACTATCAGGATGCAAGTTTCAAATTCTTTTTAATTTCAATCGGACATGGAACAAAACATAAATTGTAGGTACTTCGTTTTAAAGAAATAGCGTCTGGGGATCAAGACAAATCTTATGAGACCTTATTTGTTAAAATCGAGTAATATTACTTTTTCGGTAGGTACCCATTTTTGCCAGGTATGTTGTAATGCATATCCGGCAATATAAAGCCTCATTTATTAAAATTTGATGAGTAAATTTTGAGCTAGTTTCCAACATCCATACTGTTAAAATCATTACCCTTTTTCGTAGTCGGGTAAAAAGAACTTATTCTTATAATTACGTCTCAAAAGGACTCATTTTGTAAATAGCTTAACTCTACTAAAATAAAAAAGTTTCATCATTTTTGTTTTAGATTTTCTTAAATGTTTATTTATGATGATTTCATAGGTACTTGGTTAAGCTTTTTTATATAAGTACTAAACAATACAGTTCATATTATTTTCTCTCTATTCACAGAAATAGAGAGAAAAGTGAGTATGAAATTATAGTGAAAGGGTATTACATCATTTAGAGGGTTATATATAATGTTTTTTTATATATTAGTGTTTGATAATGTTGTTGTTTTTAATTTCACAGGCAACGTAAAAGATAATCATTCTAATGTCATTGCAACTTTGCGACATTGATTTCATAGGTACTTGGTTAAGCTTTTTTATATAAGTACTAAACAATACAGTTCATATTATTTTCTCTCTATTCACAGAAATAGAGAGAAAAGTGAGTATGAAATTATAGTGAAAGGGTATTACATCATTTAGAGGGTTATATATAATGTTTTTTTATATATTAGTGTTTGATAATGTTGTTGTTTTTAATTTCACAGGCAACGTAAAAGATAATCATTCTAATGTCATTGCAACTTTGCGACATTGCAACGACTCGCTCATTTGCATGGTATCGATCCCAATGCCCTGATTTACATAAACTTGTAGCGACATCTACCGCGCTACATACAATCTACGATGCACAAATCCTGAATCACACAAGTGAATTTTGCAACATCACCCGTCGGGCCCTGGCTCGCCAGGCAAAACACCCGAACTTTAGGACTTGTGGCAAACAATTTCTTGTGTACCATGCAGAGGTGTCGATTACCTTTTCTATAAGACCTCTTTTAGCAAAGCTAACCGTAATGTAAGACTTATGGAGCAGCCTACATATCAACTTCATATATAAAGTAAGTGGGTATTAAATAAAATATTAAGTGGAACTAACGTGATGTAAATGGCAAGGAAAAAGTGAATAAATTAAGCGCCGACGGTGACAGCGCGCGGGAATGCGTTTTCCGCTCTCACCACGGACATCCCTTACGCATCGACCAACGTTATAATTATGAGGTAATCATTTGATTTAGATCTCGTGACACCCATTGTACTGCTATCTACGAGTATACTTCACAGCCATCGATGCTTCAGGATGCATCTAATTGCAGATACAGAAGTACTAGATGCAGAAGATGCATTTAATTTTAATTACGGGATGTTTTTGCGATCATCGCCTGATGTATTTTTTCATCGCAGCTTGCCATGATTAATTTTATTTCTAGAGAGATGCTGTTGAAGTTCTGAATATTTTGAACTGTGAGTAACGTTATCTTTTTTAATTGATGTGATCCACGACGTTCTACACTTTCTATTTTCATGAAAGAAATACCTAATAGATTTTTTCTTAGTTAACAAAACTGTGCTAGTCAAATCGTTTGTACTAAAATAAAGGCATCTATTTTTTTTATGGGATAGGAGGGCAAACGAGCAGATGGGTTTGCCTGATGGTAAGCGATTACCACCGCCCATGGACACCCGCTACACTATAGGAGCCACAAGTGCGGTGCCGACCTTTTAAAAGGGGATTGGGCCTATTCATGTTGCGTTTTTATTAAGTATAAATTAAAAATTTTCGTTCATTAAAAAAAATCTAGTCTCGTCAGAGAGATTCATATCCAGTCCAGACCAACATTGCTTTGCATTCACTATACAGTGGAAGTGTTTGGTAAATAAAATATTCTCCAGTGTAAAAACTTAAATTAGTCCATAGTTGTTGTCAAGTCAGTAAATCTCAAAGCAGAAGATGTTTTAAATGGTTCCCGACAAAAACAAAGTTGTGTGGAAATTAGATTCAACTTTCTGCAAAGCTCAAGTCCCACAGTGGCGTGAAAGTTGTCGCTTGTTTTTCAAATGTATTTGAGATGGTGTTTGAAAAAGTACCTTAAGCATCTTAGTGCATAAGGTACTTTTTTAAACAACATATGCGAAAGCCTCCACGAGTAAGGATATCATTATCCTAGCCAATCGGGAAAGAATATGGACCCACTACTCACTTGTACTGTGTTACCGGCTGTTACTGTAATTGTTTGTTTTCCTTTGCTTGCTTTGGCCAAATAAACATATTTCTGAATGTCTGCAGTTGAATATCAGTTTTTTACACGTACCTTTACATTAAATTTCTGTGCTATAACGATATCCTAAGATTGGATTGGTTGTCAGGCATTTTGAGGTTCTAACTACCACTAACGATTTGCATATTGGTATATAAGACACGATGACGGGTTTACGTATTTTCCGAGGTTTGGCCGGTTTTTCCACATATTGATCGCGGTAGGCGCAGCTTAGCCGTGCAGATCGGTTGAACAAGATATAAAATCAAAAAAATTAAAAATCAATTAAACAAATTATTAATTACTATTTGCTTAATGCTACTTCTATTGCCTTGCCCTGTTACATACCTAATCAAGAATTTTATTGTAATTTATTACTTCCAACTGAACCAATTTATTTCCAGTCTGAAAAAAATGAGGCTAATGAAAGTAGAAACTGATTACCTGTCAATATCCCGACACCGCGACACGTAAACAGGATTCATTTTCTGTTCTAGCAATACGGCGTATTGCATACAGAATGTATTTACCGCGGCATCCTTCCACAGTATGGAAGGAAATTAGTATCTGTATGGGAACCAATACATTGTAATAAACAAGACAGCAAACCGGATATTAATATAAGCAGATGCACCTTCATCTAATATAATCGTTTGAAGCCTATTGATATCCTATGTCTGTCCGTGCCCCTTTATGTCTCTCCGTGTCCGTGTATGTCTGTTCGTGTTCATCTATGTCTGTTCGTGTCCGTCTATTTCTTTCCATGTCCGTTTATGCCTACCTGTGTCCGTCTACCTCTGTCTGTGTCCGCCTAATTTTGTATTTATCCATCTATTTTTTCTGTGTTCCTTTAAGCCGTTAAATTTTTTCTGTGTTCTTTTATGCCTGCCCATGTCTGTGTCCCCCTTTTTTTAAATTCTTGATAGGCTTACGCTTGATCGCAAGTTCGCCTGATTTTAAGCGACACTGCGATCTAGAACAGAGCATGCTTGCCTAGAAGAAACAGATTCACCCGTGATTTAAATACATCTAGATTATATTTATTGGGGAAGAATCACTCGGGAAGCGTATTCCACATTTCGGCGGTACGCATGATAAAAGTGGACTTGAAGCGTTTTGTTCGTGTTTTCGGAATATTCAACATGAATCGATAACGATTTTTTGTATTTCTCTCGTTTGATAGTAGAAAGGGCAAGGGGGAATAATATCGTGGAGATCTGATACACACTCCGAAATGTATCCGATTTAATACCGATAAGCTAGGAACTTTGCGGCGTTGTTGCAGACTTTGGAGTGGTTCCTTCTGTATCTGTCTGTGTCCGGACATATCTGTCTGTGTTAGTCTGTGTCCGTTGTTGATACCTGTTAAAGTTGTGATACTCAATTCATAATGAACGTAGCAATTCTAGCAGTGGTGAACTGCTGGCGCCCATATTAATTGTTTTACTGTCGTGCCCTGCTCATAACTTTCATGGAATAAAAGATTTAGATTAGAAGATTTTTAAATACACCCTCAGTTCCCATGCATACACAAAGGAGGTAAAAAGAAATTAAGTTCGTTTAATAATGCACGTTGGCATTTGTGGATTAGTGCATGATTGAAACTAGAAATTTACGTAAAACGTACTAATGTACGTTTTGAACTTTTGATGTTTGAACAGAGATTTCAAATATCAAAACGTACTAATGTACGTTTTGATTTTGATATTTAAATAGACAGAAATGTTTGCAGTCGGATACAACAAACTTTTCTCTCTATTTACCTACGGGATGGTTTCTATTTAATTAGAAACTGAGTTAATATCAGATTAAAATTCCATTTCACTCTAAAAGCGCGCATAATTGTTTGACACTAGTTAAAGTGTCATTTTCATTGGAGCTGCCCAGCTCTCATGGTCATACTCTACACGCATCAGAAAACTTGCACATGCACGATGTATCCATACACGTAAGGTACCAGCAGTAGGTACCTAGACTGCAGATTAATTACCATAAACACACCCGTTTTTTTTTTTAAATTTGCCCATGCAAGGTTTGTACTTGAAGGTGTTAGAGTAAATAAATAGGGTTGCCTTGTATGTTAATTCATGTAAGTATATGCATACGATGTTGTCCTGCAGTTCTGCACCGAATTCGTGAGCCTGCACCATTGTACTATAGAGACAGACCACTATAGTACGCAGTATTAAATTATCTGTAAAACAGTGGAAATAACTGTGCGTGTCTGAATATCTCATTAATTGTTTTATGTAAAAATATCGACCTACATCAGTAAGGAGAATAATCAGGAATGCGAAACATTTGCGGCCCCAATTGTCTTTAGACCGAGGTTTTTTTAATTTTATATTAAAATTTACCACTGCAAAACCACTTGACCATGCTGTTACTGTGCTAAATATTGAGGTAGCCTCAATATGAGAGTTGAGATCCCTGTGACACAAGGGTTATCCCTGTTGCAGTAGTTATTTTTATTAAAACCTGTTTAAGTTAAAAGTAAACATACTGTACTACTTGTAGTACATACCTACATAGTATAAACAACAGTAGTTTTCCTCCAAGCCAATCAATCACTTTCTACTGAATCCATGAAACAGGTACTTCGAAGTCGTCTTGTTTCGGAACTTTAACAAAAAGGATTGATACATTTTTGCCCCCAGTAGGTAGCGCGCGTGTTTTATTTAGCCCATGCGGGCATTCGAATGGGGTGCGAGCAGGGCCTAGCACTTTGAAGGGGTCCAATGAACACTGGAACGCAGCCTGTCGTGGTCGAGGAGAATGTCACGAATCCCATGGCCATGACTATAGGGCAAAGGAAGGTAAGTACGGTTTTTAGTCGGTACGAGTCTGACATACTCCAGACGGCAGACGAAAGAAGATTTTCTTTACTATTTTTTTGAAAGTTCGATGCAATCCTGCAGTGCAACTCATTCCTTGCGTAGAAGATACGCAATAGTTGAACTACATAGTAGCAAAATATTCCGGAGTTATTCAATATTTAGAGCAAAATATTCTCTAGTAAAAAGTATTGTTCGAAATAAGTAATCGAAAAAACAGACAGTCGTTGACATTTATGAGTTAATGTTATATAATTATAAGAGCAGAGATTTGAAAGGGTTAAATTAATTGTCATTGCTTTGTAATAAATGCATTATTGAAAAAAAAGAACAAAATAAAATAAGAAAATATAGTTATTAAGGACCATCATAATATGCACATTTTGTTAATATATCTTCCTGCTGAATGGCAATTACTCTCAATTTAAACTCATTTCAATTCTTCCTTCAAAGCATTACCTACGCGATATCAATAAGATCAATCAAATCAAATTAATGTAATCTTGGAAAATATATTGACATTTTCCAGGTTAAATCATAATAGTGTCATCTAGGTCTTGAGTACAAGAAACTGAATAGAGAACTTGATTTTAATGGGTTGACAAGTACATAATTGAGTTAGGTTTTTTTTATACCGCTAAGGTGGCAAACAAGTATACGGCCCGCCTGATGGTAAGCGGTTACTGTAGCTTATAGACGCTTGCAACACCAGGGGTATCACTCGCGCGTTGCCAACCCTGTAAATTTAAAAGGAAAAGTGGGGCTGGCAGCATAGGAGACATGTTGGTGTTTTGTTACTACCGGTCCCCCCACTGCCAACACAACGCTTCCTCGCTTCCTCTGGCGACCTTGCTCACCGTTAGGAACACAACATAGCAAGGAGCTATGTTAGTTGGCTACTATTTCAGCAAGGTGGAGGTACTTCCCCAGTCGGGCGGCTCCAATTGTGAGTGGAATTATTCGATTCCACTATACCCTACCTCTCTTTGAATGTTTAAGACTATAATAATTTAATATATGTTCCTATCAATCAGCGGTATTAAAATATATTTAAAATTATTATACAGTGCAACTCTGACAGTGATTTCGAGCAGAGATAACTTAGTGATATGACCATTGGACTGCCAAGTCAAATGTCTCTAGTTCGAATCCAAGGCCGAAGGCCCAATCCCCTTTTAAAAGGTCGGCAACGCACTCGTGACTCCTCTGGTATTGCGGGTGTCCATGGGCGGCGGTAATCGTTTACCATCAGGCGATCCGTCTGCTCGTTTGTCCTTAAAAAATATCCCATCCTATCCTATCCCATAAAAAAAGATATTTAAGTTTCGAAATCGAGGCGCGGATGGGAAGCCTCGGCATTTGAATTAAGATATTTTGGACGCCGATGGGTGGCCTCAGCTTTGAATGGGTTAAGCTCTTCTTAGCAGATACCAACGAAGCTACGCTGTAAAAGATGCTAGATAAACAAATTTTCTATATTGAATATGTTCGAGCTGAATATTAATGTCAATATTTATCGAAATAATTATGTTCCATTTTATTTCATTTATTTCGCTTTACGCCTTCATAAGAGGAGATTTTAGTTTTGTAATAGTTTACAATAACGCGTTTATAGTAAAGCTGAACCAATAATAAATTCAAGCAGTGAGTAAGCGCCCAGTGTACAATATTATGTAATTGTAATAAGTTACATAAGTAAGACATTGCTGTAAAGTCAGTATTTTAAACTGCACTTTCTTATTTGTCAGCTTTACTTACCGATTGTCTTTAGCGATATTACTTCTCGTACTGAGAGGCCTCACTTAATTAGCGGAGTTAAAAGACAAATTTTTAATACTACTTATTATAGGTTAGTGCATGCACCTTCTTTGTTTTGCATCACTTTTTTATTTGTAATGAAAAACTCAATTTGTGAGGCTGTCTGTATGTGAATCATAATTATTTTGATTCATAAAAGTAGTCTGTTTAGCCCCCCATTGCAGAAAAAATTAATAGACTACCTATACCCTGTGGAGCAGTATTGATAGACATAGAAAGTCATAAATATTATACTAAGCCGGAGTGGTGGCTAATGGCGGTTCCATTAAGCACCATAAATACAGACAATACATACATAGGTTGTATGGTGTCAAGAACTTATGAAAGGAATTTACAGCCGTGTCAGATTTCTTAGTCATGATTAGATGGGCCTGCAGTGGCCCGTCAAAACATCTTAACATGACCCATTATACCTACGAGTAGCAAGTCACTGTATTACTTCATTCATTCTGTCCATGTTTTGCTTTTGTACCAATTGTTATTTTATTAGGCGATTGAAATTTTTTTTCAGAATTGATACGAATTGTATTTAATTGAATTTTTCACTAAGTCTAATAACTTCTATATATATTTATATAAAACAAAGTCGAGTTTGTTACAACACTTATAACTCGAGAACGGCGGGACTGATTTTTATGATCTTTAGTTTGTTGGATTTGTCTCCTCCTCGAAAAACAACGATTAAAACATCGAAAAAAGTCACGAAAAAGAACATTATGAGGAAAAATTTTTCTTACACATTTTGTATCGGGAACGTATTGACAAATTTGACAGAAATAAAACTCGGACACAAATGAACATGGCGTTGTTTTCTGTGAGGTTTTCTGTTTCGTAAAGTATATGGCGTTCTGCGCATTGTCCGAACTCCTCATAAGCTGCTAGTGTGATTTTGATTAAATTTTTTGTGTATGTTTAAATGGGTCCCTGGATGGTTTAGATTCACAATTTGAGCCGGTAGGTGGTACCGCTTCGGGTTCTATGATTTTTTTTATATACAGGGCAAGACATAATCTATAATTATGTATGATGTAGTTGTACTTTTAATAAATAAATAAGACATGGGAAAGGGAATGAATGATTGAGGTGACAACTGATAGGGATGAAGAAGAAAAGGACATGCTGCGCCGACCGCAAATAAATTGGGACGAGGGCAGGAAGATGATGACACAGGACGAGACAACGTTTGCGGGGCTCGTTGGTTTTTAATAAATCAAACACCAGTCAAGCCAATTGTTCAATAAAGTTACCGCCATTTTCATGTCATATATTTTATCACCAATGCAACGTACTGAAACCGCAGTACTGAAAGTTGATTCTGGGGCAATTGCGCCGGCGTGGCACATCCGATACATTACACGCGCCCACGATTCACACATGTTCGTAATTTTGTCTTATATATTTTACCTTTATACTTGGGTAGAAAAAGAGTCCGACCGCAAGTCTATTGTGTTTGTGTCTTATACAAATGCTAAGCTTCATCATTAACTCATTTACTGACCAAGAATGACCTAGAATAGAATGAGAAGGGTTAGGCTATAGTCCTACTGCGCCTACTGGCCTACTGCGGGTTAGTAGACCTCCATGCCGACGTGACAATCTACCAGGCATGCAGGTTTTCGCCCGATGTGTTCCTTCACCATTGAAGCAAGTGATTCAAACCCAAGACAACGACTTGGAAGCCATATGTCCTACCAGGAGGGTATCACTGCTCTAGGCTATAAATGCCTAAAGAAAATAATATTCAACGTATTGTATTCTTGTCATTATTGCTTTCGTGTCGCAGCTAACAATTAGATATACTTTTCTTATTTAACCGTAGATAGGTAATTCTAAATTTACAATAGCTTAATCGTTGAGCTAAGATGTGGTGAAATCGTTCTAGTCGTCTAGAGTTTAACTTATAAAAGCTAAATATAATCAAAATCAATATATATAAACACCTCTTATTTTAAAAGTTTATTACCGCGTTATTTTCCATAGGTTTTACTTTTTAGGACCACCGTCCAACTAGACTCATAACGTTTCATAAATGCATTTAACCCCTGGAGTAGTAAAACCATTTCAACTTTTTTCAACAGTTTTCAATTTGTCCGTATCTTCCTGCCTCCGACATTAAATGACTCTATTTCATTTAAGTGAGAACTCTGTAAGGCGTTCCAACGTTCCCCTGAATGAAGAAAGTAGATTTGAATATCCAAAATATAAATCTCCAAAGTTGAAATTAGTTTGATTTCCTTAAAAAGTTTACTATACTGTTTTAGGTCCCATTAGAAACCCTATGTTGTGTGTGAATACTGTTTATTTTATTACAATTAGAAGGGATTCTGTGTCGATATAGTTTAAATTCAACAAATAGTTTTTGATAATGCATTTACACACGTTTGTGGTTTTTGAAAAAATGATAGTCACCTATTATATTTCTTCTATGTCTATGTCATCCGCATAAGAGAAAATTCTGCCCTTTGATGGAATGTACCTGCATAGTTCATTAATATATATAAGAAAGAGACTAGGGCCATGAACACTGCCCTGTGGCACAACGCAAGTGGGGAAGAGGGGTGCTAATGTGACTACCGATCTTCGTTGTTTGGAATCTATAAGTTAAAAAATCTTGAAAAACCTTTATGGGCACGCCACGTACTCCTATCAGGTCCAACTTGTTGAGCAGGAGAGGAGTGGAGACTGTCGAACACCTTGATTAGGTCTAAGAAAATGCCTATGCATTTGCGGCCCTAGTCTAAAATACTTGCAAGGTGACTTGTGAGCTGAACTATTGCATCTTCAGTAGATTTGTTGGGCTGGAAACCAAATTGTGATTTAGAAAGTATCATTTGTTGTTGTAGATATTTCATCAAACGCGTGTTAATAAGCTTTTCAAGCAATTTAGACATGGCAGTGAGGACTGAAATAGGCCGATAGTTCTCGACACAGTCTTTATTCCCACCTTCATGAACCAATTACTACAATAACACTGAAATAAAATATTTAAAACTATACTGTAAAACGAGCTCTATTAAAACGGAACCTCTCTAAAATTGTTTACTAGAACAATGCAACAATTCTCGAGCTCCGAGCTTTATTGGCCGTAATGAAATAAGGATAAATATAATGCAATTTTCGCCAGCCTAATGCACATAATATCCTACGTGCGAGTAGCCTAGGATTCACACTTACAACTGACAGCTGCTGCTCGCGCACCACTTGCGGTTATTGCATTAATTCAATCAATGTCGTTTCCAAAAAGGGTTTGTGAAAATTATAGCTAATTGTGCAGTCCTTCTTCATAATCAGCTCTATTTCTAACTCTGTTAGGCTTCGTTTTTAGTCTAAATGCCTAATTTCAAAAGCTATATGAGCAATATTTCTATATTTCAGAAACATACACAAATTAAATGAAATGACGAATAGGGGTTCGTAAAATTATTTAGCCGAGAAAATTAGTTTTCTCCGTATTTTCACATATAAAGTAATAAACTTGACTTGAAACGCACTGGACAAGTGTCCATCGGTCACTGAAGTAGGTACTGACACTGGCCACGCCGAAAATTTGCTCATTTTTCCATTTATATGAGACAGTAGCCACTAATTATTGAATGCTAATGGTAGTGCAGTTAACAATTTTACTGAAGAGAATAGAATAGAATTAGAAATAGAATTATTTAAAAAGAGATTCAGCACATATTGTGGATACATCGTGACAACTTCCGAGGTGTTCACGAGGATTCTACTAGAGCACCGGACAGTTTCGTATGGCGTGCAATCTCACCAGTGATCAGAAACAGGCGTCCGTGAAATAGAGTCGACGTGTTTACGACATTATTACACGTGATGAATCTTGAATTTATCGGTTTGTTTCTAAACGTATCAATGCCTTGAGGAATGCAGGGAAGACTTTGCTTTGAAATTCAAGGAGCATCAATGCACAATGATACACTACCATATTATGTTTGCCGGAACTGCTGTGGGCAATAAGCGGCCACTCACAAGACGTCGTGGGCTAGTTCTTCGTCATATGAAGGCGCTCAAAATTAGGGACTGTGCACAGCACATCGTTTAAACTTTTGGGTTATCCCCCTTACAGCCTTGACAGGCACCATGTGCCTATTATTTAGTCTCTTTTAATAAAATAAAAAACTTAAAGGGAGACAGTTTTTATCGACGGAAGTTGCGCTAACATCGTTAGAGAAAGCGCACTAAGTAACTAAGAGTTTCGAAAATTGATTTAAACGCATAAAATAATGGATAAGTTCCTTGAAAATAATAAAAACACTGACGTTTTGTTTCGCGAATCTTTCTAATTACCCCAGTTTTATATACCTATTATTATTATACTAGTAAAGACAGATACCTAGCCCTGAGTACAATCTCCACTTTAAACTGTCTATTTGGTAATGAGCGTTTTGAAAATGAAAGGATCGGTCGAATGAAAGGAGGTCGATCGGCGCGATGTTGAGCGACTTTCTTTTTCTCTACGTTACACGCGCCAAAAATATGTTTGGCCTATACATAATTGTTCTGAATTTGGATATGTATGTGAGAATTCAATGTTTGTGAACACCTCCACGATATGGGAGGGTGTCGAAAATAATCTTATTGAAATAAAACCATTCTTTACGGATTTTATCTCGTTTTGTTGATATTATTTATGTAGCATCCATGGTACGGGTAGACTAAGTTGTTGGACGTCTTAATGTTGCAATCACTGCCAGCTACGTTACATTTTTGTTAAGTATTAGCGATCCGATTCACGCAGAACGAGCTCACCGCAGCCTTCAGTCTTGCAGTTTAGGGATAGGATTTTTACTTAATTGTCAACAGGTGGTAAGACCCAGCCGTTCTTTTAGTTTGGCCTATGTATAAGAGACAGCAATCAGAATCAAGCTTGTACACTCCTGCATCGTGTAGAGGTATAAGCCACTTGGCAGGTGATAGGAACTGACTGATCTTCTTCAGTGGCTTGAATTAAGTTTTGATTGAAGCACGCTTCAAGATGTAACCAATGTTATCCAATTAAATAATATCAATACAACCGTAAAAAGTAGTTTTATTTCAATGTCTAATATTCAAGTGTCAGAAAACAGGTTAATAATCTTGTTTTTAAGCTGATAAGTAATAAAATACCATGATACATATTATTATCATGCCATAATCCCCAGAAATAAGAGAAAGAGTTCGCCGGTATGTTTGAGGTCTCATACAACAGAGGGGAGTCAATTACCCTTTTCGATTTGGAAAAGTGTGGATCGCTCGCAGTGGTCGAGCGATTCACTTCTGCAACAGAAACTTCTACAACGGATAGTGGGTTCGATAGCCGTTTGAAACAAATATTTGTATGTCTTCTACTGGGGCTGTTATTATTTTTCTATGACCTACAGATAGTTGCTCCGGTTCTGGGTCGGTGTGTGTCCAAATTTGTGTTTATAAACATACTTTGACACCATAATGTACCCATATTACGCAAATAAATATATGATTGATTGATTCACAATATAGGAGAAATATATCAACCTTAAAAACAAGACTAATTTGGCGTTTTCGTGCTTGACATCCATTTCAATATACGTTACAATTCGTCATAGCATACATACTTTTCGACGTACACAAGTGAGTTGTAAGACCTAAGTGTTAGTTTTATGTAACCAATCATCTTATCAGTAGGTAGGTAGGTATTGAAAATTGTAGCACGCGATGTTCTGCTTTCAATCTGCCACTGTTTCTCAACCATGGGATGCGTTAAATATGAAATCAATTCTGCATAAACTATTGTAAAATTTGAATAAAAACAAATTAACATATTGTATAGGACTACCTCATTAGTCTAGCTAGTGGTCCCAAGGGCGGCTGCTACGCTAGAGGTCCTAGGTGTACATTAGTACGCCTCTGCCTAACCCTTCGGGGACAACAAACGTGATGGTATGTAATCTTATGTTCTACTCAATTTGCAATAGGAAAGAGATCAAATTATTATTTTTTCTGCGAGGAGAACTTTTTCTATAAAGTTTTGGGAGTAGAAAAATACGCACCCCTATATTGGCGCTGATCGGAATTTATTGAAGTAAATAAATATAAATTGAAGGAAGATCATGATAATTACTAACATAATCAACTCATTGTACTGCTGGGCATGGGGCTATAATCCCTATGAGCCTAATGCGGGAAGACAGACTGAAATCTACCCTCGTCGATTTCGTCAAAAAATCTTTCAGGCATGCAGGTTTCCTTACAAAGTATTCCTTCATTATTTAAGCGTTTGATAATAACTATTAGGATTTACGCATATGATTTTTAAAAGTTAGAGGTGCGTGCCTTGTATTCCAATTCGAGACCTTTTGACTTGGCAGTCCAAAGGTTTATCTCTGCAGTTAATAACTATAAAAAAAATTATAATGGAATAGTTTTTCAAGAGGTTTTAGTACATAGTACCTACATACGTAATTTTCCAACCAGTAGGTAATGCCCATTTTTTTATAATGAGGTAATGGATTTCCCTAAAACAAATACATTATAAGGATTACGAAATGATTTTTAGATTCATTATCGTGTATCTATTTTACGTACCGTGTGTCCTTTAACTACGCTATCGATAGGTGGCTCTCAAAGCAAACTAAACAAGTCAATTCAAAAAGTCCGCGTAACTGTATAGTGATTTTTTTTTTCAATAAATAATACAATAATAAATATTTTTAATTTCTTTTCAATTCAGTGAAGTTTTAATGTAGTTTAATGTAGGCAGGTATTTAAAGTTCCAATGATCACCTGGAGATTCATTCAAATGCATTCTATTAATTTTTTCAATTTAGTTCAAGTTCAGGTCGAACCTAACCAAAAAAAAAAGACCAATACCATTAGTGTAAATTTTAGTATAAATATGTCAATACCGATTCGACTCAAAATAGAAATGGGGATTCAGTTATATTGTTAGAATATGTCATTTTATTAAGATACAAAAGTGTTCAATTGTTTATCTACAATTCATACTGCAGTGGATATCATCCTTTGCTTGTTATTATGAGAGTAGGTACCTAATTATAAAAAAAAGTAATAGACAAATCATCAACCAGCAAAAATGCACAGCTAAATACCTATTAACTATATACATATTATGTATTTATTATATAAGTACTTCTTGGTGATAAAATTAAGTTTATTGATCATTTGTCAAATTAATTTTCTTGATAGAGCCCATAATGATCATAGAATCAATTATATTATTTAAAATGTTACTTATAATCAGAAGACGTAGGTACTCAATAATCAATATTATATAAACTGCATACCACACATGAATTTAGGTGGTTAACTTAAAGAGTTCATTATGGACCCTGTCAGCTATCGGGCACAGTAATAACAACTTTTGTGTTATCGTGACAGTAGGTCAAGATCGTAAGTAGTTACAACATGCGATATATTTGCAAAGAAATATAAATTTATCAAGTAATAAACGCATTAAAAGTGGTGGCAGAATTAACTAACCGGCTTAACTTAATAAAAATCCCAATTACTTCATGACAAAATACGGTATTTATACTATACTTAGTTCATTGTACAAAACAAACAAATAGTGCACGAACTTTTACAAGTCTTATTCACCTCTCAGAATAGCGCAAATTTTCCCTGAATTAAAAAAAAAAAACAAACTAATTCTTAAGCGATCTTAAGCCTTAATGAAGTGGACATAATGCCTCCAATAGCAGTTGCAGTTGTACCTTTAGTTTTAGCTATCACGGAATCATAACACGGAGATAAATAAACAATGATGACGAGTATTCAATTAACTATTAATAACCTGACCTCGTTTAGTCATTAATTTAATTTAGAAGCGTACAAAATTTACAGTTGCAATCGCATGAAAAAAGTTTGTAATAACTTGTAAACTTTTACAGGGAAAAAAAGATCACATTTACTTACCCTTTAGGCACAGTGGCAGGCGTTGCTGAACTGCCATAGTGTAGCTGGGGAGCAAAATGCAGAGCCATGTTCGCTTCTGGAGCTACAGGTTGGTAGGTTTGCGCTTGCGGCGGCGGGTAATGTGGCACTCGCGGCACGGGGTTGTGTTGACAGTACGAGGGGTAGGACGCGTAGTGGTACGAATCGAATGGGTTTATCGGACAGTCGATGTCGTGTAGTGACCATTCAGCCATGGTCTACTTATCGACAAAGACAACTGAAAACTGCGCAATGGCGGGGAAACGCGTGCAAAGGGCCGAGACAACGCGCGCGCACTGACGCCCCGCCTCGCGTCTCCCGCCACCGAGCCAACGCATAAACAAACTGCAAATCCTTTATCTGGCTGCTTCACGGCACTCGGCGATGTACGTAGTTAGCTCATTACTGATAATGGGCAGTCTTAAGCTACGTACACATAGAACTTATTAATCACTATGCAACTGCTACTATTCTTGCGAACCTATTCGGAGTCTCCATGCAAAAGATTGTAGGTGTATTTTTTGCTACGTAGGTAAAGTATTGTTTACGTTATTACGCAGTTTTTTAGTAGGTACTATAAGAGTTATCGTCACAGTTATACGTTTATTGCAATTATCGAGTAAAACCTACGTTATGCGCAGAATTCTACCTTTTTATTCATAAGCTCTGCAAAGATGGGATACTCGTAATTGTCCTCATTGGAGCCATCATGCACACGAAATAAGAATATTGATAACCTCGTATATGCACGTCATTGAAGGTTATGGAAAAGTCACATAATAATATGTGTAGCGTATCTACCTTTGATTGTTTTAAGGTAAAGTGATATGATAGAGATTGCGACAATGTTGCAGAATGAAAACGACTTGTTTATCCATCAATCTGATGTACATGTATATTAGATAGGTATGTAATACCTTGTTCTTATCAGTCCGTACATGTTCACTTAGTACTAGAATTAGTGTCTGACACAGTACTGTCGGTTGGCCGAGATTTCTTTTGATAGGAATTGATAGCCTAGCGTGAATGAAGGCTGCCGTGATATACTTAACCCCTCTGATTCCGAAACGAAACTTTTGTCTAGCAGGATTAACATGATGATTATGACCCATGGTATCATAGGGGGTGGTCTATCTTTTACGTAACTATGAGATTAGAGTTATTATAAACTATTATCGCAGCTGCAATAATTGTTGAGTCGATATTACCCGATTCGTTTAAGTAAACACAGTCATTATTTCACGTTATGGTAAATATACTTATTCTGTTCAATATACATAGTATCCAATCTTCGACTCTATCATAAGTAATGTAAGCTTCTTTTCATTTGGTCGCAGGATATCGTAAACTGTTAGTTGCAACAGCTACGTGTATGAGAAAATAAACTATTACAATTAATTAGCTCAAAGTCAATTTATTTACATATACTTACTTACAGTCTTAATTTTTAACATGATATTTTTCAGGAAAAATTAAGATGTGCAAAGTCAAAATCAAATTTAAATTGTTTTATTTCAATTAGACTACTAAACTAGGTACTTTTGAAAAGTCAAAACTAGTTGCAATGTTCCAAAAAGTGGGTCTTATGAAGAAGAACCGGCAAGAAACTCCATAGATACTCTTTTTTAAAAGAAAAACGTGATTACAATATTAAGCTTTACAACTTTGTTTTAAATAGTTGCTGAGAATAATGCAGTTAGATGTGTAAGATTTATTTATTAAACTTATTAAAAAAGAAGGATTTTCTTTCTTTTTTGACGGCCTGGCCCCCTTTTTTTAGAGTTCGGAATATTCTCATGGATTGTCTTGGGGAGTCTATCGCCATTAACCGGTCACAAATGCAATCTACGAGCTGCTACTGACAATTTCATAAGTAAACCCAACAATACTGCTCGACCTGGGGATCGAACCCAGGCACCTCTAGCGTAGCAGTCACGCTTAGGACTACTACACTATTGAAGCAGTTATGATTTTATAGTCTTTTTCATTTTTTATTATTGCCTGGTTTGATGATTCTAACTGTTTGCTCGAGAGATTTTTTGTGGCTAGGAAGCTGACTACCAATGACGATTGTTGATTATTAGCTGTTCGTATGTCACCCAGGACGTGCTCTCCGAGACACCGATACTTGACCTGTACTAAAATAATAGTGTACTTTATTGGATAAGAAGTATAAAATATCCTGGACACGGTAGGAAAATCAAGAAAACCTTGATGGCGATATTTTAAACATAACCTTACTGTGGAATTTTCTCCTGCAACGTGAGTTACGTCTTTGTCCGGAAGAAGTGATTGTATCTGTGCATATCACCGTGAACTTTAAATATGTGCTTATTTATATAAGCTTATCGCTTTATGAGCATTAGGTAATAAATATTTAAAATGAACGACTAAATACAATGTATGAAACCAATGATATATAATAAAACACACACAGACACACACATAACTTTACATAAATAAGGTTTAGAAATAAGGGTAAAGGAAACTTAAATTAGACTCTAATAGCATAGAGAAATATAGAGACGAACAACGTCTGACCTCTATAATACTATACTATAAATAATTAAATAGAGTATATTACAGTGTTCTTTCCAGCTTCCAGTAGTAGCCTTAGCACGAACAACTTGCGAAAAAGTATTCGTATCGTCATGGAGACCAATTTGTATGAGATTTGGACCAGCGCCTCTATCGTGACGATACGAATACTTTTTCGCAAGTTGTTCGTGCTAAGGCTACAGTTCCTTACATAGTACAGCTGTCATTCACTGTTGACATTTTGACAATTGTTTTCTTCCGTAGAAATTAGACTTAAAACATATTTAACCACAACTTTTATGTCCATGGTGTAGGTACAGTGGTGTACGTATATTTTAGAAACGAAAATTACTTAAGGTAGACGAAGCGGCGCACGGGAAGTCTAGTAAACTTAATTAGATAAATCGTAGCACGTATGGTTATCATCATCTTTTGAATGTAATTCCTGCTTAATTTTTTTTATACCACTAAGGTGGCAAACAAGCGTACGGGGATTTTTACGTGGGAGAGCCATGCTTCGGCACGAATGGGCCGGCTCGACCGGAGTGATACCACGGCCTCACAGAAAACCGGCGTTAAATAACGCTTACGTTGTGTTTTGCCAAGTGAGTGAGGTTACCGGAGGCCCAATCCCCTTTTAAAAGGTCGGCTACGCACTTGTGACTACTATGGTGTTGCGGGTGTCCATGGGCGGCGGTAATCGCTTGCCATCAGGTGAACCGTCTGCTAGTTTGCCCTCCTATCACATAAAAAAAAATACGGCCTGCCTGATGGTAAGTGGTTACCGTAACATAAGGACGCTAGCAACACCAGGGGTATCACTCGTGCATTGCCGACCCTGTAAATTAAGGAGGAATAGTTGGGCTGGCGGCATAGGAGACTAGCGGAGAATAGCGTGATGCTTATCATATCTGTCAACACAATGCTTCCTCGCGGAGCTCTGGCGACCTTGCTCACCGTTAAGAACACAACATAGCACGGAGCTATGTTATTCGGCTACGATTTTCTGCAAGGTGGAGGTACTTCCTCAGTCGGGCGGCTCCAATTGTGAGCGGAATTATTCGATTCCACTATATTCGATACTACCTTTCGCAAACATGAAGGGAAAGCAACATAATAAAAAAATCCATGAGTAGAACAATGTGAATTGAATCTGACCGAAAAAAAAACCAACTACGTAATTGAAAAGCTTCGCTACGACGTGCTACGCTGCGTAGCCGTAGCCGCGCGTAGCTGTTGGAGTGCCGAAAATGCGTTTATTGTTTCAGTTCTATATTTTTTTATCTATATATTCTGATACTGCCCCATTAGCCTAGTGGTCCTGAGCGCGACTGCTACACCAGAGGTCCTGGGTTCGATTCCTAGGTCGAGCAGTGTTATTGGGTTTTTTTATGCAATTCTCAGTAGCAGCTGGGAGTTTGGGATTTGTGCCCAGTTAATGAAAAGGCTCGCCCCCAGTTTTAGATTTGACACACACAGGACACTGTTCCTTAATCATAAACTTCGAAGTTATTTAGACTGAAAATGAAAATTATTATTTTCGACAACCAAGACGCACCAGAAAGAGTATTACAATGAAATTAAAGGATACTAAATTAGGCTGTCAACCCACAAATTACAGACATAATGTAAAACCATTGGTAAAACCTATTTTTTCTATACAAAAGGTACACATGTCTAGCGAGCTTTGACGAATTAAATGTTAGTTATGTAAACATTCTATACGAGATTCGTATTAGGTAATGTGTCCAAAGCCGCCCCACTAAGAACGCTTCGCTTAGGTCGAACTGGTTTTTCATCCACTTGTTTGTACAGATTGGGGACCTTGAACTTAGACGGGGATATAGAAGCTATTTCTTTGTTGATATCTTAGATACATAGAGAAGAAGATAACAGTTGTAGGTTTTAGCTACACCAGAATATTCAGCAGCTGTTTTGGTGTTTTCAGACTACCTCTCTTTGTACCACCATGCCGTGGCTGTAATAATACCAATACATACATACACTCACGCCTTTCTCCGACAGGGGTAGGTAGAAACTATAGACTAATAAAACTGATAATACAAAGATAAAGCAAAAAATATAAAGAAGAAAGAACTCATTCTGCGTGCTAAAGGGATTTATTTACTTCCTATACATATAATAAAATCAGCTTCTAGGCGGCGTATCAAGGTAAAATATGTACCAGATTTTAAGTTAGTCTCCCAGCAATACCTACTACTGCGAAAACCATATCCAATTTTGCGTAGTCGTTTTTGTGTGATGTACAAACATAGATAAATACAAATTCTACAGATGATTGTTTTGGCTTCTATCGCTCATATAATGATTTTTTTATACATTCATCCTATGTAGATCCTGGTACTTCCACGGTACCTATAGAGACCGGCCAGCTTTTTATGACCACTACAACGAAAATGGTTCGCTTATTGGGGGATTTCTGTTATAATTCAAGGTAAAAAAGTTCAAATTTATTTCATTTATTTCTTTATAAATTTTAATTTGAGTTTGATTTTAACGTTCCGTCATGAATAAATTATAGCTAATTAGCACGGTTTAGGCAATATATTTTACAGATAACTACTTACAATAGCCTTGTAATAATTATTATTTGAAACTATGTATTGAAAATAACAAATACTTTAATAAAGCATAGTTTTCATGGTATCATTTACAATTTCTTTTTAATAGCCTATTTTGTGTCTAAGGCATTCCCTAACTCAGTCCTGGATTTTCTATCCTGGGCTTCCTCATACCACATCGGTAAAAAGCGGTCAAGATCATCTTGCCAACGTCGATAGTGCAATGCGGCCTCGTCTACGAATAGACATTAATTAGATAGTGCAAAATTTTATTGAGGTTTGCTATGAAAATGTCAGTAGACTTGCGTTAATTACATGGGACCAAATCATCTGACGAAGTGTGAGTGTACATTGGATCCCAAAGGATTTAGCAGAGGTGTACTGCTTTATCCTTTAGGGAATTAACGTGTTATGATATGGTCTGTCTAAAACCAGTAAAAATTTAGGTACATTTATTAAATCGATAGTCCTCAAACTAGGCTCGCCTGTCTATTGAGAGGTGTGGTGATATTATTAGTGTGAACTACTGTATAAAAGGAAAGTAAATAACATTGCAACATGCCTGAATCAAATATGCAAATGCTTCATTTATATTTATGTAGTTAGGTATTTATGAATTGAGGATAAATGGTGTCGAAAGTGGAGAACTGCGAATTCTGTGTACAAAGAATCAGTAGGGTACAACAGGATTTAGAAGTGGAAAATGGTTTTTCACGATTACTTTTATATCAGGTCTCGGGCTCGATCAAGTCCAATTAGTGTTATTTTACCAGATCCACCCCAAATAGATTTCCACCATTGTGTAAATCACTGGCATAATTACCGCTCAATTTTTACTTAACATACATAAATGAGTTTTCTTACTCGATCTGAAAGAAGTTGTATGTATGCTTGGAAAGATATGTTTTAATACATTTATTATAAATGAGGATTATGACAGGTGTTTAATCTTAATGTAAAATTGTAAGGTTATCTAAACCTCCGTAAAGCCCCTTGCCTTTTGAAGAATATGATGAGTTTGTTTTGTTATGATAAGTGTTAGTAAGTTGTACTACACTTAGTACTGACTTTTACTGCATTTAATTATAAATATAGCAGTGTATTAAAAATGCTGAAGGGTTTTTGCTCTTTGAATTGTGGCTATTTTAGCTACATACGCTTAAGTGCTCTTCTTAAAAATTGTGGTACATATTTCAATTCCTATTCCTATGTGTAATGATCTGATTATTTCGACGTCTTCTTTATTTATCCTTACAAGATTCCATTTAAATTCCATTGTTATCTATTATCAAAAATTCTAAACTATGAACTCTGACTCTAACAGAAGATCTAAGTACTTAGATAATATTATAGATAAGCCATAATTATAATCAGTAAGTTATATTAGGAACTTGAATGCTGTAATGTTAGTGGTGAACACAGTCTAATTTAGAATTTTTAACAAGGAAGTGTAATTAGCAGATAAGCTGAAAATAAAACTATCACCGAACTTACCTAGTTGTCGATATAGTACAGGCGTCATCATCTCCAGATAGAGTGGAGATAGGTGATGGGATACGGGCGTCCTCGGACCCATCAGGTGACGCGGGCGCCGGGGACTCAGGTGGCTGGATATAGTCCCGAGTGCTGCGGATCACGCCCGGCGTGTGACTCCGCGTGTCCGCCATGCCTGCTAAATCTATGAACAAAAGTACCAGAAATCACTACGCTTGTGAGTCCATGTTCGGATAAAGTTTCTATAAAAATATCTCTCATAGGTACTTTATCCGAATAGGTATTAGAAAAAAAAGAAAAGCAATGATTACATTTTTTAATTGTTTCGTATGCGTTAATGTTACATTCATCCTTATAAAATTTGAAATTATTGAAAACCAATTAAAAGTAAGCTTTTTATTAGTCTCTGCGACGGTTTCTTAAAGTTTCAAACAAAACCAATTAAATAATTAGGTATTGCAACGCATGCTAAAAACCTAGATAGAGTAATTGCAGACTGGCGAAGTTGCGGCGGATTTATTTGATACTTTAAAATACGGCTAAAATTGGTATTACGAACGGGCTGTATGCGGAGCAGTGTCATTATAATTTGTTATATAAATTTAAGACGTTCTGTCTAATTAAATGTGACATTAAATTGCTATCGAATAAGTCACTTCAACGCCTCTTCGTTGGTCTTCGCTGGCCCATGCAACATACAATTCTACAAACATTGTCCTGACATTCGAATCGATCATTTGGCAATGCAAACAATCGCTCGATAAAAGATTTGCAGTACGCGGTGACTCCTAAAATGTCACATGAAAGCAATAAAATGACGTCACACAATTAGTCAATCATTTCATCTGCTTTATTAGCAGCGTAAACTTGTGTTTTACGTCGTAACCTGTTAAAACTCACTTGTAGTATTTTGACATCCAGATCCAGATACCAGCTCACGAATAGAAATCCTTGCTAATATTATAAACGTGAAAGTTAGTGAGTATGGATGTTTGTTACTCTTTCACGCCAGAAGGGCTGAGCGGATCTGGATGAAACTTGGCACAGAGATAGATTATAGTCTAGAATAACACATAGGCTACTTTTCCAAGTCGGATCCAATTATGAAGTCCACGTGTACAAAGTCGTGGGCAGAAGCTAGTAATAAGATATTTTGGATCATATCTTTCAAATAATCTACTAACTTAGAGGGGCTCGTGGGCAAATAATAATTAAGCTGATCAATAGATGTGTAAGGTTAAGCAGTGCTTACTGCGGTCAGTCTATAGATGAGTGATCAATCACTCTTAACAAATTGACACCCCTTGTCGCTCACGTTTGTCATACAAACACTATGACAATTGTTAATGGTCCAAAGCCTGAAAGTCTACAGAACCTAGGCCTAACTGGAAAGTTGGTAACGCATCGGTAACAACCCCCATAAAAAAATCCTTGTATTGGCCAGTTCAGAAGAGTATTGTGGAGGTCTTCCTTCGCATCGTGTAGAATAATAATCTTAATAAGCTTCTCATGAGGACTTAGAACTCAACATAATAGAAGAGAAAATGCTAGGACCCATTGCAGATGGCATTAAGATGTCATTATTTTGCGATAATTTAGGATAATTTTCCATCTTTTTCATTGGATTATTGAAAAACAAACGTTTCCCGGGTGCGATAAGTGTTTGTTTGAAGAACCTATTGTGCTGTTCAAATTATCAAATCATAGTATGTCTAAGTAACAAATATTACTGCATTTCTTTAAAAAACTTATACTTACGATAGATTTTATCAAAACATTTATATCTGGAAATGACGCCCAGTTGATAGGCTTACGCTTGACCGCCAGTTCGCCTGATGTTAAGCGATACTGTTATCTACGATGAAGCGCGCTTGCCTAGAAGAAACCGATTCACTCGTGATTTGAAGGCACCCAGATTATATCTACCGGGGAAGATTCTCTCGGGAAGCGCATTCCACATTTCACATAAAGTGGACTTAAAGCGTATCGTTCGGGTTTTCGGAATGTTCACCATGAATCGATGTCGCTTTTTCTTGCTTTTGGTCGTCCGATAGTAGAAAGGGCTAAGGGTAATAAGATCGTGGAGATCTGATGCACACTCTCCGAAGTGTGTCCGATAAAAAACTGATAAGCTAGTAACTTTGCGGCGATGTTCCAGACTTTGGAGTTTGGCCCGGACAAGAGAGTCATTGCCAATGAGCTTCTTGGTACGTTTCTCGACGGATTCTAACGCCTCGAGCTGGTACTTAGCCGATCCATCCCAAAGGTGCGACCAGTACTCCATGCACGACCGAACTTGTGCTTTATACAATGTGAGCAATTGTTCCGGCGTGAAGTAACGACGCACCTTCGAGACGATACCCAGCTTTTTGGCAGCTACTTGAGCCTTGGATTCTAGGTAGGATTCGATGTAGGATACAGAATACGAGTAGGTACTTATATGAAACAAAACCTCCAAGTTTTTCTCGTACCAGAGTTTTTGATTAGCAAATACATAGATATGTATATTGATTATAATTATATAACTTTAAATTACACATTATATTTTGGCTAAGCTGTCCATAATATGTGTTTACCATAATTACCGCGAACTTAGGTTTGTATCTTTGATGCATAATATTACGAACAGAGTTATAAATAATATTACCTATATAACAGGGTTGGCAAACTTTAAAATAAATCTTAAGTTAAATTTGACTAATGAAATTTTATGTGAAGGAGTCAAACGTTGATCTGTTTGTTTGTTTAACTAATACCTACTAAACTTAAGTATTTTCGTCTATGACGTAATAATGAGGGATGTAGTGTGTTAAGCTATCCGTCTACGATATTATGCTATATCCAAAACAGATGGACCCATTTCAATTTATCTTTTTGAAAGCTATTTTGATTTAGATAAGTTTGGTGTTAACTAGGTGTTGCCGGCAGTTTCACTCACGATTACGTGTTCATTATTTTGCAATTTAACTGTTTTTCTTTGTTATTTTACTATTCTATAGTCTGAAAGTAGATAAAACAAGTGGTTGGGGGTTCGTTGCCGTGACAACGGACTGCACCGCGCGCTCACTCCATACTCCATACAGACTCAGATATAGAGCAGAGGTCATTCACCCCGCGCTGCACCCAAATAAACACTAAATTTTAAATAGGTAAGTATATTTTTTTCTATTAAACTGAGCAATGCAATAACTATAATAAAAATATATAAACGGATTAATGTGGGAAATACTTTTCCGGGTATAAAGTTTTATACACGTACCTTTAGGCGGCTTGAGAATGTATTCATCTTCATTTTCTAATAGGCCTACCAACAAATCTTCAATATCACTATCTACCGATAAGTCATCTTTACACAATCCATAAAACACACGTTAAACCCAATTAGACACTATTCTAACAACTTAATTAAGTTTTTTAGTGCTTTTTTTCCGATCAACTACATTATTTATCAATTGAAATGTTTTAGAAAGATCTAACTAGACAAAACTAACAATAACAAAGGTGAGCGACATCTAGTGCATCTTGGTCAAACAATTTATAAATTGTTGCTACCATATCTAGATAGAAGTATTTAAAATATTCGCTAGATGTCGCTGTTATCTACAATTTAAATTCTAGTAATATTATTTATTTTTAATATTACTTTGAAGCATTTAATTACTTCATAAAAATATATAAAGTATAATTTTCTAGTTCCATTTAATTCTGAAAATTAACCTGTACTCTCGCTTTAAAGTAAAGTGCACGACATGGTACTATGATTACAATTTACTAGATGGCGCTACTTGCCTGTACATAATTGATTTTAATATGTTTACAAAAGATGGCGCTCTCTGAAATGACTCGAGACAAGTTTTTTTTTGAGTTTACCTATTCGTAAACTCAAAAATATTCGTTAAAACATACAAAAATAATAAAATAATAATGTAGATATCATTTCAACACTCAATTTGTGGAAGTAGGTAAGATTTTTTTATACGTAAGGTGGCAAACGAGCATACGGGCCGGGCCAACTTATGTTATGCGGTTAAGACTCCATAAGATTCCATCAAAAATATTTTAACAGAAACCTGTACCTTCTTCGAGGTAAGATTTGTATTAATTTAATATTGTTGGCCCTTTTCTATATTCACCTACTTGTCAGTTTGGTCACTACAAACTTAGTTCCCACAAGGTGGGGTACTTAGGTACCCGGTTTGGACCCGGTACCCGGCGAATCCGGTACTTTGTAAGATCCAGCCGGGTACCTCTACCTACCGAGTATAAATGATGCCGGGTGACCCAATGCCTGTTATAAGTGACTAAAGTAATTTATGACGTATACCTAGTAATTGAAGAAAACAAGTCCAAATGACATAAGAAAGGATCATTAGCTTTTAAATTTAAAAATGCAAAGTGACTGTTTATTTGTTAAGTTTTCACACCTGCTGTCAACTGCTGAACTAAGTGTTATTGATAAAATCTTTTATCTCATGAAGTCCTTTGGGATGCGAGTTAGTTATGTATATATTGCTGTACTTACTTCTAGCTTATTTGAATAAGTATTGCTAGTGGTCCTAAGCGCGATTGTTACACTAGAGGTCCTTTGTTCGATTCCCAAATCGAACAAAATGTTATTCTAAATGGCAACTCAGAGTTTGGATTTGTCCCCGGTAAATGCAATAGGCTCGCCTTATTACATGGAACCTACATATACTTACTGGCAAATTGTAAGTTCACCTCTGCCCAACTCGTGATATGTTGCTTTATTGCTTACCTACTTATGTAAGTAACAACCCAGTGTTAACATAGCTTAGCATTATTTTAGTTAGGTTTTGTGTTTTGGTCACTAACTACACCTGCCTATTGGAAAAAACATAGAATCCTTACTAATATTATAAACGCGTATTATAAAGTTTGTGAGTATGGATGTTTGTTACTCTTTCACGCCAGAACGGCTGAACACATCTAGATAAAATTTAGCACACAGATAGATTATAGCCTGGAATAACCCATAGGCTTTTTATCCAGGTCGGACCCAATCCTGAAGTCGACGCAGACAAAGTCGCGGGCACAAGCTAAAAATGACATATTAAGCTATCATTGTATTGATATGTCAGTTTTTACCTTACTTAGCGCTTCATGTAGTTTTACTGCGTTAATTTTAGCGAAAGAAAAGTTTAACCTTGGCTTAAGCAGGTAACAGGCATTCGAATCTGCCTACTCTATTTCAGTAGGTACACCAAACGTTTTAGTCATCTACCCAGACCAGTGGTCTGGGTAGATGACTAAAACGTTAATCCGTTAATCCTCCGTAATATCAAATATTTCTACCATTATAGTCCATCGTTTACAACACCTATTGACATTTCCTCATTTTTTTCAAATGAATATCTTAGAAAATGTTTTTCGATGGAAAATATTGGCTAGAATAAAAATACAATTGTAAAAAAAACATAAAAAATAATGTTATGTCCGAAACAGTTTCGGAAGTCGGTGCCTTTGATTATGATCGGATCTTTTGATTTCGCGCATAACATTACCCTAAGCACAAAGTACATGGTTATTTTTTGTTATTAAAGCTGGTTTTACTTGTTTTCTTAAAAGTTATTTTATTTCAACATTCAACTACCTAAGTACTTACCTAGACGACGTTATCATTTAGATAGGTCGTTACGTGTTATTGTCCAAAATCGATTCATAATCACGGAATAATCGCGTAACAAACATACAAAAAAATACAGTCGAATTGAGAACCGCCTCCTTTTTTGATGTCGGTTAAAAATCAAACTTACTTAGGTACCTGAAAACGGAATGGATAGATACCTTTTATATAGTACCTACGGAAAATCATCATGGATCGGCTGCCACTTGGAGAGGTGGCAAGTATGTCGGACTTATAGGTAGATACTTACCAACTAAAAACCATACTTGCCTTCCACTGTCCTTTATTGGCGCCCATGGGATTTATGACATTCGCCACGACCATAATAGGATAGTTAGACACCTATTGTAAAATTTTTTGAGTAGATTCAAACAGAGAATCAAGCACACGATCACAATAATGGTAGATATATATAATAACAAATCGCTAACACATTATTCTGTGAAGTAAAACCGAGGAATTTCACTAACGGCTCGCCCCCACCTTTCAAATGATGAATGTGTCGGCTAAACTAGAAACGCACTTAAACCCATATCATACCATATTGGTAAATTATATTTATGTAGTTACGTAGCTCAGGGCCACCGTCCATGATAGCGTTGCATGCTTCAGTTCAGAGACAACTTCATAGAAAGAAAGAAAAAGTTTCTTGACACATTTACGGACAATGCACACAGTACTTAATATAAAAATATAAGAATCTAATAAACATAAAAAAATATAATATAGATAAAATATTGTGTGCTCATGGCTACACCAAATACTTATTAAGGGGTCCAGTTCAGTTAAATGCCTTTCCTGGATTTCAACTCGACCTTAAGAAATTATAGGGCTCCGGCCTGCCTGTCCAGACGAACGAAGCTTATTCACGTTACATAAACGTAAGTATTAGACGTCAAATTACGTTCTAATGTTTCTATCTTATCTTTCAACGGCGGAGATGATCGCCTCGATTCAGGATCTAAATGATGACGTGAATCTTGTATACAACCAGAGCGAAACAAAGATTAGTAAATCACCTTACATTATGCACGCGTAAAACCATATATCGAGTAACAGTATAATCGAGTGCCGATGCTACGCATCCGTCGGCAGAGGCCCTAAGCACAAGTACATATATCACATAGGTTGGAAATGTCACATTGAAAATCAATCAAGAGTTCAAAGATTTATAAATTACTAGTGGACCCGGCAGACGTTGTCCTGCCCTGAAAATAACCCAAAACTCGATTGCAGCGCCACCTACCGGGTCCAATTGTGAATCTAAACCATTCCCAGATCCCCGTGAACACACACAAAAAATTTCATCAAAATCGGTCCAGTCGTTTGAGAGAAGTTCAGTCACATACACACTCACAGAAGAATTATATATATAAAGACTAGTGGACCCAGCAGACGTTGTCCTGCCCTGAAAATAACCCAAAACTCGATTGCAGCGCCACCTACCGGGTCCAATTGTGAATCTAAACCATTCCCAGATCCCCTTGAACACACACAAAAAATTTCATCAAAATCGGTCCAGTCGTTTGAGAGAAGTTCAGTCACATACACACTCACAGAAGAATTTTATATATAAAGATGTATCTAACATTATAAACAAACTTGTCCTTAACGGATGATCCTTAACTCCAAAGCAACGGATAATGAAGTGGTGAAGTGCAGAAGAAAAATGAACGAATTGAAAATAATAATAACAAAAGACTTTAAAATGAGAATAATAATTTTACAAATCTAAAATGCTCTTTTTGAAAGAATAACAAAAGAAAACGCTGAAAATTTTCTCATTGTGCCGAATGCCCTTTTTCCCCGGTCGGGGTGACCTAATGAGGGCGATTTTTTGGTTTTTGTTTGTCTGTATGTTTGCACAAAATTAGATGCCACACACATTTTCACAGTTGTTTGCTGGAGGCCTAACTTAAAATCTGATGCATGTTTCATATTCCTATGCCACCTGGAAGTCGAGTTATATTTTTAACGACTAGTCAAATATAAAACCGCTACGTATTGATTACAACTCAAACAAAATTACATCGAACGGAACCGTGCAAAATTGTAATTTAATTTAAATTACTCGAACCGCCAATGTCAATGAACAAGAACCTTTAGTTGTGATTGTTTTAGGCCTTTGCGCTATTCTCTGCCGGACATGTGCCGATTGCCGAGTCGCCACGCTCCACTACGTACCTAGCCAGTGCAAAACGTTATCTCACTTCCTTTACATTGAAGGTTCAACCTGAAGATACGGATCTACCGACAAATTGCTACTTAGTACCTGTAGATGTTAAGGCTCAGGCACACGCTTAGCTGGTCTAATTTAAATAAAATTATATTTGGAATTTCACACATTACAGTTGTAAGGTAATAGTAGATAATTAGTATCAAAGTAACCTATAGTCATAAATGCATAATTGTTGGAATTGCATGGCTTGTTGGTTTCTATGTTAATCGTGTAGGTGTTAAGTAAAGTAAATTGTCGGAATGACCAAGGCCGGATTGAAGGCATAGTAGGAAACTGCCTTTGACGCCCCGTGCCTTAGAGGTCCCACGACGTGACATATCAAAATAGTTCTTTTTATCGAACCCCAAGAGTCATATTGGGTATGGCTTAATCCGACCCTGGGAATTACTACCACTTTTTGTTTGAGTGCTAAGTTTCGATCATGGGATCTCCGATCACCTCGCAAAATCGTTTGATTGGGTATTTACTTTACTGAGAAAATGACGCATACTGTGTGTAGGTATTATAACCTGTAGTTGATTGAGTGATTAGTTTAAAATTAACATTAAGTACATAATAATAATGTAGTTTTCTTTGAACTGGCTTTAACTAATATGTGACTGTAACCATGTAGGTGCCATGCCATTAATGGATGTATGCCTGCTTCCTGCAAAATATTTTAATAATCCTTCCCGTTGGGTTTTGCCTCAAAAGTTAAACGAATTTGACTTGATTAACTCACACTAATTAGTAATGTCGTCACTTTGCAATTTCCTTATATTTAGGTAGTGCGACTGACAAGGTCAATTACCTGTTAATTCCATCAATACTCTCATTGTGTGCGATTCTGCTGAATCTCAGCATGGGTTGATAAGAATGGAGTTGTCATTTCTTGAGTCAAATGACACTTTTAGAAGTCAATTTTTTAAATTTTTAAGTGCTAGATGGCGTCGGCATTTCCTAGCTGACAAACTCTGAGAAAAATCTCCAAAACAAACTAATAGAATAAAACTAATAGATTTATTTTAAATTCAGACATACTCGTAATAGTATTAAATAAATGTGAGTGACACAATGCAGGGCAATGTGGGCATCGCCCTCTGAAGAAAGAGCTACAGTGACTTTAAGCATGTTTCAGCAGACAGCACGCATGTATCAGTTATTTTGTAGCTAGACTATATTATAGGGTGCTCAACAATACAGTCATTTATGCCATTATCGTTTGAATGTCATATTTTAATGAAATTAGATAAATGCTATTTTACTTTTATGAGAGTTTTTGGCCCACGCTAATAACTCATTGTTCTCTGTAATTAATTAAAAGCTTGTCATTATTAATTTTTTAAGTCCATCTTAAATGAAGAAATAATTGGGAATAGCAATTTATTATTTTTTATAATCTGTGTAACACAACCAGTAAATAGCCTATAGATGTGACCATTGCTAAAAACCAAGGCAACACCTCTGACTTTTCGAAATCATGTGTATATTAATTATCACTCGCTTAAACGGTGAAGGAAAACGTCATGAGAAAACCTGCACGCCTGAAAGATTTTTTGACGGTATGAAGTCTGCCACTCCGCTTGGTTGGACTATGGCCTAAACCCACTTATTCTGCTAGACACATGCCTAGCAGTAGTTATATGGGTATTTTATCTAATAGTGAATATAATAAGTACTTAGGTATCTAAGTACTTAATGTGTCAGTGTTTGGCCCCACACATTCAGCCACCTGAATGCCTGAAACATTAAAGTTCAAGTTCAAATGTTTTTATTTCAAATAAGCTTTTACATGCGTTTATGAAACGTTATTGAGTCCAGTTGCATGGTTCCAAAAAAGTTGATCCTATGGAGAAGAATCCGGCAAGAAACACCTTTTAAAATCATTTGTATTACAGTCAAATAGGTACAAACATAACATATCTATAAATGTAGCCCGCCAGGCCAATCATCCCCCTGATCGGAGGATCCTCCCTTTGGTTCGAAGGGCAACACACCTCGTCCACATATTGAGGTTGAGGGGAGCCTATTGCCATTAACCGGGCACAAATCCAGACTCCGAGCTACTACTGAAAATTTCATAGAAAAACCCAATAACACTTTGCTCGACCTGAGGATGGAACCCAGGGCCTCTAGCGTAGCAGTCTCGCTTGGGTTCACTAGACTAATGAGGCAGTCATATACAATATCTAAATTTGACCATATTCAAATTTTACGTTGGCTGTAATTAAGACGGAGGCCGATTTGTCCTATTTTTTTTGTGCTCGGTTAATGGCTATAGGCTCGCCCCCTATAACATGGGACCTAAACATACCGGCGAACTGTGGGTGTACACTAAGGACGCCTCTGCCTAACCCTTCGAGGAATACAAGCGTGATGGTAAGTTATGTTTATGTTATAAAATAACAAAAGTAAAACCGCCTTCAGAACGATAAGAATAATAATAAGTGCAAAACAGTTTCGGAAGTTACGTTTCGGTTGTATTTCTTTTCGCCTCCGACTTACGAAACTGATTTGCACATAACATTATTTTTATCTATTTGAAGGCAGTTTTACTTTTTGTTAACATATTTATTTCTTAATATTGAATGGTTACTTAGTAGTTCTAGACAAGTACTAGACAGATATTTACTGTCTGTGATAACAGTATAACATCACGATTGTATTCCCCGAAAGTAAGTCTCTGCACGTAAGTTAAATAGTACGATATACAGTATAATAAAATAAAGTAAGACAGACATATACGTACGTATATACTTTAGGAGTTTAGGCCCATTTTACAACGTAAAAAAAAGTTATGAAATCATCCTCAATACTTTTTACTTCAACCCTAGGGCAGTTTTCTGGGGAGATATGGGCATGTCCTCACTCGTCGGTAGTGACCTATCCCATATTACGACGACGAATCATAGAGTATCTACATGTAATTTGCATTAAAACCATGCTACATACGCTAACGAGGCAAGCCTTGAACTTCTGAGTTCAACTTCAAGGCTTGCTTATTATGAATGCGTCAAAATCTAAACTAAGTAGGTATGTAAGTATCGATAAATAGCATATAGCAATGGTTCACGGTTGGGGCCACGAAAATCGGATAGTTCTAATTATATAAATTCCTAATTATACTTTCAGGGATGACAGGATCTTGAAGCGGACAACTAATCTTGTGTGTGCACCTCATAATATATATACCATTATGCTTGTATTCCCCTAAGAGTTAGGCAGAAGTGAAATCTACACTCGCAGTCTGGTGTTTATATTTAGGTCTTATTGCTATTAACCGGGCACAAATCCAATCTCCGACCTGCTACTCGAAATTTCATAGAAAAACCAAATATCATTGGTTGACTTGGGAATCGCGCCTAAGACCCCTAAGTTGATGAGATAGTTCCTCAGCTGTACCTCCTCATGCTCACAGAGACTCGCAGACTTCTTTTGCTAGAATTTGACTAATCCAGAAAAATTTAGATAAACTGACTGCCTCATTAGTCTAGTGGTCCCAAGCGCGACTGGTCCCAGGTCGAGCAGTGTTATTGAGTTTTTCTATGAAATTCTCTGTAGCAGCTCGGAGTCTGGATTTGTGCCCGGTTAATGGCAATAGGCTCGCCCCCTATTCCATGGGATCTAAACATACCAGGCGAACTGTGGGTGTACATTAGTACGCCTCTGCCTAACCCTTCGATGAGTACAGGCGTGATGGTATGTTATGTATGTTATGTTATAGATAAACTTCGAGCTTTGCCAGCGAATTCTGGATGAGCAATTTGAACTTAAATGGAACTGGGCTGGACATATCTGCCGCATGTCTGATGAATTGTGGGCAAAAACCACGACAATGTGGATGCCCTAGCATTCCAGAAGACGTCACGGTAGACCCGGAACGAGATGGCGGGATGAGCTTGACTCGTACTGCGTAGTTTGGATGCTGAAAGCTCTCAACCAGGAAGAGTGGAAGAAGAAAAGGGAGGCCTTTGCCCTGCAGTGGAACGATCACGGCTAATAATAATAATTTGAACTGGGTCGCATCTATCGTATATCAGATTAAACGTGGGTAAAAGACCCCCGACTGCCTGCAGGTGTAATGTCCTACTGCAGGGTGACATCACAGGTTCCAAATTTTTGCTGCATCTTACGAATACTGTCTTAGCAGACTTACTATAAGTACTTAGGACTCACTGAAAACAAACGCGAGTAGGTAATAGTCACCTAAACATTATATAATTCCTTAATAATTTTAAATTAGTGTTATGAAAATTACTCAGATATTAGATATGGAAAGCTATAAATATGTTAGTATTGTTTATTTAACAATGGACATATGCACTTATTTAAAATAATGACGAATATTATCGGATATTAAGATTATTATTTTTACATAACATCACGCATGTTTTCCCTAATAGGTTAGGCAGAGGCGTACTGAATATTGTAGGTACACCCACTGTTTGCCGGTATGTTTGGGTCCCATGTATTAGGGGGCGAGCCTATTACCATTAACCGGGCACAAATCACAAAATCCGAGCTGATGCTGAGATTTCCATAGAAAAACCACTGCTTCACCTAGGAATCGTATGTCGGACCTCTAACATAACAATCGCGCTCAGGACCACTAGGCTAATGAGGAAGTTAAAATAATTATTTTGATTTCGCAAAAATGTGTCGCGTTTTGTTACCTATCTTTAATTATAATAAAATTGTAACAGGCCAATGTCTGTACATTTTAGATATTAAAAAAACTAATACGGGGGTCTTTATTAGAGCAACAGAAGCTAAAATATCAATTTTGGTGTGTCTGTCAGACTTTCTGTCTATACTTTTGTTCGCGCATCACGCAAAAACTACTGCATGGAATGGAATGCAGTTGTACCGATGTATTGCTAGAGGTCTAACTTAAAATCTGGTGTATGTATCATCTTGATACGCCACCTAGAATCGGAATTATAATATGTTAATCTTTTTGAGACGTGAGTGAAACAGCGGGCATCAGCTAGTTTATAATAGGTATAGCAGATAAATCTTATATGAATTGCTTACTCATATGTAAGACGATAAAAACTGTTATTTGAAAGAGAAACTATTTAGAGCAGTAATTAACATAACTTCATTTCTATTGTTAGAGTACTCCTAGCATTCGCATCTTCGTGCAACTTTATGATCCAACTCAAAGATTACCTCATAGCGTTGGTAGACAAAGTCACACATAATAATCAGCACTGAACTAAATTCGGCATGCAAACTTTTTTCTTTGAAGGTTATATTTAAATATTTCCTTGTCTGTCGACACCAATGCCAAGTATTGCGCCAGAAAGCATACTCTGGAACCGCTGTCTGATCATCAACTTGAAGGTTATCGCTTAAACACCTTGTTCCTGGAAACCTGTGATCGATCACGTACGCACTATCAATACTAATAAATAAAATGGAAGTGTCTGTCTTTGATTTTAAAATAAATGACAAGCTGATTTTGAATACGATGCGTTATCTTAGCAATTTTTGTGCGTATGTTTATAGGAAAGTTTGTCCCGAATAGGCTCCGAAACGGCGCAACAAATTTCAATGTACCTATAATTTAAGATTTAAAAGGGCATTTTAATATTTCGATTAAATTAAATTTTAGATACCATGCAGAAAAGTTAGTTAAGGCACATTCTTGAGGGGAATGGCGCTGTGTGCTAAAATACTGGTCTATACCTAGTTCGGCAGCAGATGCCTTATAATAATTTTGCACACAGTCTAGCCACCTAGTATTAAGCACTTATTGTATCATTCTTTTCTTTCGTCAATAAACTTTTTATTAAAAAAAAATGAATTAAAAAGATAATTACGATGAACGTGGGTAACGCCGCAGGATACAGCCACTCGGAAATATAATAATAATTATTGACACAATATTTTACGAGTTAAGAACTATTGGTATCTAATGTTTTACTTTTTGGCCGAGCAACATAAGAGGGCATAAAAGGGCCTTGAAATTACTATTTCATGCGAAGTTTCAGCCTATACACTATGTTAAAAAATCCTGTCCGACCCGAAAGGGGCACTGAGGTATCCCAATCACTTCACCAAATAAAATAAGAAAAATTAATTAATTCAAAAAGGTAAAGAATGACGTTTAAAATTCACGATTGTCGTGGCTACGTACTACCGCAATTTCACCAAAATTTCAAAAACTATCATCGGCCTTAACATTTTTCCGCCTTATCTGAATTGACCCATAAGTGTATAGATTCAAAGTTTTTGAACTTAATTTTTAAACTTAATTTTTGAACTTGCCAAACATACCCTGTTTGGCATCCAGTGACGATGTCACTGCCACTGTAAGTACTGCGATTTAAATTGCCTCCTATTAGTAAAACATTTGGGGAAATTTTTACTTGTAATGTGAAAACAATTATATAAACAGAACCGGATTTCGATAACTAACGATACTTTCAGGTTGGACAGGATTTTCTTAAAGTACTGTACCTATATAATATATATTTGTATTTACTCACTTAATTACTGATAACATTATAATCCTACCTCGTTTGTCGACTAAACAAAAAGTACTTTAACTATAATTTGTAACCAAGAATGACTCAACTGACAATTCTAATACAAGTTCCGGCTATTACAAGTTGATCGTGTTCCGTATCCGTATCCTGATATCATTTATGCCTCTGATCTATTTATTGTTAATGATATCGAGAAATGGATCGCTCAGTATAGAAGAGATAAGAGATACAATAATAAGTACGTTGGTAATAATTATAAGTACGTAGCGTGTATTGTATTTAGTATAATAGTTTACAATATGTATTTACCTATACCTTATTGTAATTTAAACTCAAATGTTGGATAAAGAGTATACATAGATTTGAAATTGTCACACACAACGTCCCAAATATGAAAAAACTCATTTGTAATTAACTATCCGCACTTTGAATCCTTTATCCAATCTTAATCCCAGTTCCGAACCTCATAAATTGAAACATAAGTACCTATTCCACGTGTTGTTGGTTCGATCCTCACACGGAGCAAATGTTTGTATGACCTACAGGTATTTGCTCCGGGTCTGGGCGTTTGTGTATGTGAGAATTTGTGTTTGTAAAAGCACCCACAATACAGGAGAAAATCCAAATGTGGGGCAAGGTTTAAATATATATATATATATTGCGTATTAACCAAAATAATGAAATATATCACTGTGTTAAAAAACCCTGTCTGATCCGAAAGGGGTATTTACATAGGTATCCCGACACCAAATAAAATAAGAAAATATGAAAGTAAACGTAAGTATTATTAAAGTTTAAAATATACGAATGTCGTGCGTAAATTGCCTCAATTACCCCAAAATCTAGCAAATATTTGAAACTAGCTTCTGCCCGTGACTTTGTCTGCGTGGACTTGGGTTCGACGTGGATAAAAAGTAGCTTATATGTTATTCCAGAGTATAATCTATCTCTGTGCCAAATTTCATGCAGATCCGTTCAGCCGTTCTTGCGTGAAAGAGTAACAAACATCCATACATTCATACTCACAAACATTCACGTTTATTATTATTATGTATAATATTAGTAAGGATGTATGTTACATGTAAGGTTAAAATAAACTGTAGGTACTGTAAAAGTGTGTACCTAGGTATGATGTTTTAAAAAAATATAAAACTTTAAATATAAAATTCAAAGCTAGCCAATTCTTAGAGTTATAGCATCTAAGTGCAAACGAGTTATGTACACCGTTTTCCTTACAGAAACAAGATTCTTAAATAAGGTATATATAATTAGCATTATCATGTACAGAATATTCAGTTAACCATTACTTTTGAGCATAAGCAGGTTAAGTGACTTTGTAGCATAAGTTAGTTGCATTTTGATCCTAAAATTTGTTGACCTTAAATATTGGCCTTGACTTAGAACCGGCCGCATGTACAGACTATCGTTATCCATTACTTTTGGGCATAAGCAGTGTTTTTAGTGGATTTGTAGCCTATGTTGGTTGCATTTTGATCGTAAAATTTGTTGTCCTTAAATACAGGCCAATTATTATTTTTTAATTTACACAAAACATTGGCATATGTTTTTAGCTATCTACTTATTTCTCGGCTTGCTAAATAGAGTTTGATTTAGGAATAGGCACTTATTTAAAATAAGTACTTAATTACAATTATATGAGTTATAATTTTACGATGGATAATTTTGATGGTCGGAGTTATGGAATTGGATAAAGATTGATCATGTTTGAAACGCAAAAAGATTTACCAAATATGTAAACCTTACTAGAACAGACAATACTAGCTGCTACATTGGGGAAAGTAATTTCAGCTTTATATTTGTGTATAAGTTTAGAACGAAGCTTGACTCCAGGAGAGTGACTTTTAGGTAGGTACGCGTTTTACCACGCTGGTGGACGGACTTTTGGTAATCACTCACACAAATATACAGCTGAGTGTAAATTGAGTGTAAATTGTTTTATATTGCGGAATTTCCCAGATAAAACTTGCAAACGAGCTCTTACTATGTCCTAAATCAAAATATTGGTATGGACCAAGGTATGGACATTTACAGTTTGATAAAGATAGCTTGATACGCGCCACAGCTGTCATCGAGATCACGTGCATGAAGTTCCATCTTTTTTGACAGACGTACTCGTAATGTAGGTATGACAATGTCATGCTTTATTGACAAAAAGGTATGTTCAGAGTCATCTATCGTCTGACCGTGGTAAATCGAAATCGTTCATGAAAAAGTCATGGATCAGAGTATTTGTTTTAGTCAGTACGATTCTTAACGCTTTATAAATCAAAAAGCACAATAGTGTACCTACCATTTGAATGTTCTAATATTCTTCTCGTTTTAAGTCAAGATAAAACCAATTTTTATTAAAATATGTATTAAACGATGATCGATTTTATTTTCAATATCATACGTAATCGTTTTTTTTTTTCAACAAAACCCCAATGCTAGAATCGTGTATCAATCAAGCTATGTTTAGCAAACCATAATTGTTACCATGACAATCAATGAAGGCTACCAAATGATATATAGTTAAGTCCACTTTTATAGAATTTATTATTTTATAAATGCTTGTAAGTGCAACAAATATTAGGTATTATTGTACATTACTGTGTAATAAGCATTCATTATCTGCCTATTGTATTATTCTTTATATTAAATATTGAAAAAAAAAACATCTGGAATATACTCGTAAAAGTATCTAGAATCTGACCCGTTGAAGAAGTAAGGACGCAAAAAATTTAACATCCTATACTTGGTAAATGTATACATCCGGCACTGTGACAAGCTTCTAATAACAACTGGAGAATAAAAAAACTAGCAATAATTGATTAGTCATTACATTTGTTATACTTTTAGTTTCATTTATCAGAGCCTAAATGAGCGCTGGACGCAAACCGGACATGGAGCCGACGTTATTTCTAAGTATTTTATTTATAATTTATTCTCTATACATTGGTAGTGTTTAAGTTCTTTATTCGTTTTTTTTTCTGACAACTAGAGCTAGTTTTCAATGACCATTGTTACCGGGTAGCCGTAGCCAATATTTAGTTCTTTTTAAAGACTTATAAGTAAATGTTTTACTATTTTTAATATCTACTAGATGGCGCCGGCGTGTCCTGATAGACGGCCTCTGATAAGAAAATCTTCTGAAACAAAGAAAATGATAATGATATTTTTATTTGTAATTATATAGGTAGACTGTCTTATTAGTCTAGTGGTCCCAAGCGCGACTGCTACACTAGAGGACTTGGGTTCGATCCCCAGGTCGAACAAAGTATTATTGGGTTTCCTATGAAATTCTCAGTAGCAGCTCGGAGTCTGGATTTGTGCCCGGTTAATGGCTATAGGCTCGCCCCCTACGAGTATAACATGGGACCTAAACATACCGGCGAACTGTGGATGTACATTAAGTACGCCTCTGGCTAACCCTTCGGGGAATACAGTCGTCATAGTATGTTATGTGTTATGTTATATAGGTAGAAATGCTTCAATAATCTAATGGACCTAAGCGCAACTGCTACGTTAGATGTGTTTGATTCCCAGGTCGCAGTGTTATTGGATTTTTCTATGGAATTCCCAATAGTAAGTAGCTAGGAGTTTGGATGTGTAGGTATGCGGTTAATGGCAATAGACCCACTCTACTACCCCTCTGCCTAACCCTTCGGGAAATACAGGCGTGTAAATAGTATGTTATGTATCAGAGAGTCGTAATCTTCTTTTTCTATTTCTGCTTTCTGCGTACTATTTCGGCTTCTCTCATTTATAGATATACAGCGCCTGGCTCAATTCTGATATTTAAATATGTTCAAAATATATTTAAGATAGTCTTACAGATAGTCTAACATAACTGTCAAATGGTATTATCTTAAATTAACCAACAACGTCAGACGTGAACATTATACGGGTAAAATTATTGTCATTACAATTTGATCTCATTAGATCAGAAATTGACTGAAGATTGAAATTTTTGTCGCTGACACTGAGTTTAATTGTAAGTGAGTACCTAAAGCAGTTATAATTATATTTATAAGCTTTGATTTACCCAATACTTCGCTTCATTAGTATAGGTATTCTACATATTTATCTGGAGGTCCTACAACGTGCTGAAAACAAATCTGTTGGCGATATTTGAAGTATTTTTTCAGGACAGCAAAATTTAGGTAATTTATAGCTGAACCATCCTGTAGTACAGGCACTTACTTCTCCATTAAATTAATTTATGTTTGCTTTGCTATTTTTTTCTCAACTGCAATTTATCACATTATTTTAACTTTGCATTACTATTATAAAGCCTCGTTCACATGAACACGAGAGCAAAACGGCACGGCGAAAAATTTGTCTTCGAGTTCCCGGAGATCCTTAAACGTTGTGTAAAAATGTCCCTTTTCCTTTCTCATAGCATTGTATGAATGGATCCAATATATCTTCTCACGTATGATATGTAACGTCAACGCAGACGACGTCGATACAAAAAGAGTGAAGCTATTTTCTTTTTTCGTTCCTTTTATAACAAACGACGACGTCTTCAGTCTAGTACCTCGATACAATACGACCACTCCTGTCCACCGCCGTGACCGTGCGTAAACCGTGTAGATACATGTGAAAGAGCTGGCACGGCATGGCGCCGTGCTGTTTAGACGGCAATTGTATGCATGTGAAAAGGCACTTACTTGGGTTTTAAGATTTTTTATTCTCAATAAAAAATACTAATTCACTTACTTATGAACAACAGGTTAAATTAGACAATAATAATAATTCGTCGTTTTTTACTTTTTACTTTAATACGCATCTAATGTATTCATGTATAAGGAGACTTATTGTTCGGAATTACAAATTGAGCTAATTGAGTTTTGAATACATTAAATGAGTGTACATTTTTTATGTGTGAGGGTATTTTCAAAGCTAACGCTGCGCCACACGTCGACCGATACAAAATTGTTGCTCACTCCTGCCCTAAACCAAACGATAACCTGTGTCAATGTAGTAACCTGATCAGAACGGAAAAAGTAAAATACCTTGGCGTGATCGTCGACAGTTACATGAGGTTTCAGGATCATATTGACTGCCTTGGCTTGAGGTTACGTAAGCTGATGTATGTCTTTAAAACAATGAGGAGGGTTGCAGATGACAAATTAAAGAAAACCGTATATCTTGCACTGGCTCAATCCTTGTTGTCGTACTGCATCACTTCCTGGGGAGGAGCTCCAAAATCAAACATGATAGACCTAGAGCGAGCGCAAAGAGCTATCCTAAAAGTAGCATACCATCTTCCGTACCGATACCCCACACATCAATTATACAAGGACACTAAGGTCCTGACGGTCCGTCAGCTCTTCCTGCTAGCCACAATACTCAAACAACATAGCCTATTGGATTATCACCCTTCATTAGTTGCTGGTAGAAGGCGAGTAAATCCAGTAGATCGACTCAATCACTCCCAAACCACCAAATTTTCAAAGCGCTTTTTCAGTCATTTGGGAGGTTTTCTTTATAATAAAATAAACGGCCTCATAGGCATCTTTCATCTAACAAAAAAATGTTGTAAAATGAAAGTAATGGACTGGCTCCAACACCTTAACTATAGCGAAACAGAAAAAATGCTTTATATCCCGGAGTAGTAGTACCACGAAAAGTACGCGCGCACACACACACACACACACACACACAAATACACATACCCATATTCACAGACAAACACGCATGCAATACAACCGCACTCACACGTGTACACACACACCATACATCACACACACACACAACACACACATGCATCTCACTCACACATATATTCAAATGTATATACACTTCATACACACACAAACACGAAACCCTTGCACACAAAACAAATTCACGCGCAAGCAAACCACAATATACTCACTATACACAAATCCGCATAACATACACTAAAAATAACTTATTTATAAATAAAATAAGATATAATGTTACAATTACATGTACTAATTTACTAAAGAGGGGAAGACCTGGTGACCTGAAATACAGGCCAAAAGCCTAGCTTAGGCACCAGTCTCCCACAATAGAAATTCCGATTTGATGTAACTGTTATACTTTTGTAATTCTTGTAATATTGTGGTGAGAAATAAATCATTATATTATTATATTTTATTGTAAAGTTGTGACCCTTCAAACGTCAGCATTCTTTTACCATAATTAGTACTACTTTCGAATTAAACAAAAAACCAAAGCACGTGTTATTTAAACAATGCGCCGAAATATCTACTAAAAGTCTGAGCCGCTTTATGAGCACTATAATTTGTTACGACATGGGTCAAAAAATTTGGAATACCCAATCAATGAGTTCCTGCTTCAAATGCGTCACAAAGTCTTAGATGTTTAATATCTCAGTCTTAATTTCAAACAGCATGAACCAGTAATCAAGCGTGAAGTGGAACCCCGAAATGACATTGACACTGAAGGACCGCGTTACGTTTAATTAAAATGTCCTAATTACAACAGTAACAGGTAACTTTCCTCTCCGATGTTACTAAATAATAATAACTACTGGAGAGGCGAGGTCTTAAGAGATTTTGGAAACCCTTAAATTGATGTGATATGCTTGGAATAAACTGTCATTAATGTTATGGTCCCAAGCGCGACTGCTACGCTAGAAGCCTAGGGTTCGATTTCCAGGTCGAGCAATGTGTTATTGGGTTTGCTATCATATTCTCTTTAGCAGCTCGGAGCTTGGGAATTGTGCCCGGTTAATGGCAATAGGCTCGCCTGTAAAACATGGGACCTAAACATATCGGTGTAATATGGGTATACCTTAATACGCCTCTACTTTTCCCTTCGGGGATTACAGGCGTGATATTATATTTATGATGGTGTATTTGGAATAGTGTCGTAGAACTGGCGAACAGACCCTTTTGGTCTGGTGCAGAAAATCCCCATGAACAGTTCATAATTACGGGAGGCAACGAAGTGTATGGGACCCTTACCGAGTATTAATCGTTGGACCCCATCAATATTATTTTCGAACTTCAGAAGACAATGCTCGGGAAAATTTCATTGCAAATGTGTTGCAATGAATAGGTAATTATTAACTAAGTACTCGGTAGTATTAGATACTAGCACATTACTAGCGCATTCATCGTGGTCCTTTGGGCTTTTTTTTTGTTTTTTGTTTTTTTTAAATGATGAAGATGAAGACCATCCACGAACAAACACATTTCTTTTTCTTTTTTTAAAGAACGTTGCCCCATACTAGGATTTTCTCCTGTGTCGTGGGTGCGTTTACAAACACAAATTCTCACATACACAAACGCCCAGACCCGGAACAACTACCTGTAGATCATACAAATATTTGTTCCGTGTGGGGATCGAACCCACAACACCTTGCGTAGAAGTCGATCGCTCAGCCGCCAAGGCAAACGTGTCGTCTAGCAAGCTATTAGTAAACAATAAGTGTTATTAAAATCTGTATACGTCAGCTTTATAATAATGGTGATATTTAACTTCTATAATTCGTGGACCGTCTCAAATGAATACATCTTAAAGTGTTTAATAATTTATTATCATAATTAAAACGAATTTGCTACTAAATGTTACATATATTTTTTTATTTGATAATGCCGCATCCCCACGGAAATGATGTGACTCAAACATTATCGATGGATGTAATATAAAAAGGAAGTTTGGTTTTTAATTGATAGATGTACATAATAACCCTTGTGCCTATCTGAGAGACGGAGAATGAGGATTTTTTAACGTAAATTCGTGCAGAAATTATTTGTGGTCATTGGTTTTCCTACTACATTACCTACCTACTACAGTGATATAGTAATTTTGAATATAAATTTTGCTGGTATCTGATTACGGCTCTGATGATACAACACAAAATGCTTGACGTCGGTTTGCTTATTTAAATAGTTAATTATATTGTTTTAATTGCGTAATATACTTAAAAAGACATTATGATATTAAATATCATACCTAACTGCGAAGATGAAACGCGTTAATGTTTTTGAATGATGTAAGATTTCATCATAAAATGTAAGTTTATAAGCGGAAATGTTAAATTGATACTGAATAATATTTACCTAACAGTTCCATTATTCGGAGTCTGTCAAAGCACTTTACAAGTAAATTACTGTAACATTAATCAATATCAATTAAAATTAAGATATTCGACGGGGTCTTAGCAGTGTTGGCGTACCAACTATAAAGCACGTAGGAAAAATTCCGACGGGCTTGATTCCCACACGGAGCAAATATTTTAATGGTCTACGTTTCATCACGTAACATTCGCAACGAGCGTGTTACGGGGGAAAGGCAACCTGCAAGTGACTAAGTTTGCTGCAACGTTGTGAATGCTCGGGTCCTTAGTCGTTTCGCACTGCGAACGGTTCGAACCGCGGTGTGAATTGCCCAAAATCCCTTTCTGAACTGGTCCATTCGCACCGCGGTGCGAATCCACCCAAGAACTTTTTGTAATGGGTCGATTTGGACCGCTGTGAAGAACAGTTACTTTCAAATCGTCTTTTCATCCCGTGGTCCGAATCGACCCAGTCCTAAAAATACATTGGCCCGCTCACACCGCTCCAACCAGCTCCAACGGTGCGAATAGACCTATTCAGAAACAGTACTTGGGCGATTCACACCGCGGTTCGAATCAGTCATAGTGCGAAACGACTAAAGACCCGAATGTTCGCTGTGTAACATGTAACATTACGCTCAATGGTGTCGGTCAGTCGCCGGCTTAACGCTCCCATAACACAGATATAATACCTACTGCTGTAAAATAATAACATTATGTATTCTTTAGCATTATGTAAATATATACATATACGTATGAATAAAAGCCAGCTCCAAATCGAGCGATTTAAATTTATATACACACACTAAAAGATGATATTAATCAATGATCTAAGAAATTATTGTTATTGATTAAGTACTCATTTGATTGTTTCATTTAAAATACATCAGGGAAACATACTAACTTCCTTAATCAGGATTTATGCTGTTTTTTATATAAACATAGCTAGCGTTTATATAATACCGGTTAAATAAATAATTGATAGTTACAAATGTTATAAATAATGGTCAATTAATTGCTAGCTACGGTGGTCTCTTACTCTGTCCTAGATGTATGTAAATATGGTACATAGATCGAAAATTATTATCTTGTGACTTATAAATTTATTATGAGAGATATATTGAAGTCTACTTTATTAATCACTAGCGGCCCGTGCGTAGCATCGTCTCGTAGTAAATTTTCCCATGTACATTTCCGAATTTTCCATTGGGTCCTCAAGTGATGACCACCTTTCGTATATATAGATAGAAAGTAAGTACATTGAATCTCTTCTTCTGTTTTAAATTTCATTTCATTCACATTTTCTTTATTTGAACAACATACTTTCATGTTAGGCGGTGAAGCCCCGAATTCCCCTTTCTTATTCATAAGTCTTAAATCTTAAGGACAAGTGAATTTTATTCTTCGGGAATTTTCCATACTTTGCAAAATGCTGTGTCGACACTGGCCGTATATAGTGTGGTGTACTGGTGATAGGGTACGCGCTCGGGCATCCCCGTCTTGTCATTTGAATCGTCCCATCTAGTTTGAGATCACTTAGCATTATGTTCTTAACTTTTAAAAGGAAAACCGCATCCGTTTTCGTAGCAAACATTTCGCAGATTTATTTCCAACCACAAAATGGTCCAATTATATTAAAAATATTATAGGCATTTGCAAAATTTACATATTAATTGTTTGAAAGGTATTAGTTAGAATTTTAGAAAATCTGGCCAGCCATTCGAATATTATCAGCTCTTTCCTGGTTCATGAAGGGATGTGAGTAACATCCATAGGTCTGATCGATTTGAGATTTGGTATCTTGTTACTTCAATGATATTGTAAGAACATGTTAACCATGTTTTGACATTTGGTCGATTCCCAGATAAGTTAAGCAACTTATTAAATTTCTTTGCATTTACTTTTAAAAAATATGTATATGGAAATAATCCAATTTTTACAGATTTTATAGCTTTATAAGTATTTATAATATTATCGGACCTCGTCCATAGTCCCGGGCAGACTATGTACAGTCAGCGCACATTTGCAGTCAGTGCACAAGTGCACAACTGGGGAATGTCAAATGGCACTCCGTGTCTCATAGCTGTGGGATACCCTGTGTAGTTAGCCATGAGATAAGTTCCTTTATGAACTACTAGCTTCTGCCCGCGACTTTGTCTGCGTGGACTTGATAAAAAGTAGCCCATATGTTATTCTAGATTATAGATAGATAGATAGAGTATTCTTTATTGTACACCAAAAGACAGAGCGAAAATACACAAATGTTACATGAGTAGGTACAATTGGCGGTCTTATCGCTAAATGCAATTTCTTACAGACAACCATTGGATGGACAAGAGTTATAATCTATCTCAGCGCCAAATTTCATCCAGGTCCTATCTTTTTGTGACTTTTTTGAATTTTCCATGCTAAAAAAATCTTTTAGTGGTCAGAGCGTCTGGTATATCAAACCAGAAGATGCAGGTTCGAATCCTGCCCTTGATTGATTTTTTTCCCTTACTAAAAAAAAATAACTTAATAATGTATGAATACTACCTACATTTAATTTTGTTTATTAATAAATAATTATATTGTTTCTCTTCATCTCATCTACTTAGATTTGATAAAGAGAAACGATTGAACAGGTTAATAGTACCCATAAGCAAACTGCGAAATTATATGTATAATATAGTTTATTACACTTATGAAATAATAAACAATGTTTCCGTGCCGTTTATAATTTTGTATAAATTATATAATTAAGTTTCAGTTTACTTACTTTTAATAGAATTACGCTGATGTATTTTTATATAACGAAATCCACTATAAAATCGAACCATAGAAACCTCCAGACGCCCGTTAATGAACTTCTATTTCCCAACCTTTCCCAATGTTTGTATTGATGATGGGTTTTCCCAAGATGAAACTGTATATTTTTTCCATTCATTAATTACAGATGCATTCATCAAATTATTATTTTTGGGTAAAACAATATGGATCGTTTTGTATTAATCGATCGGTAATGACAATTTGTACATTGGGTTTTATATAAGTCATTTTCCTAATTGCCATATTATTATGAGCCACATATACCGCTACATTTTTATTGCATTATATTTTCCATGCTAAGATTATAAAGTTATTTTAGTGAAAGAAAAATCCTACGCGCGATTGAATTTTTCCTTCACTAAAATAACTACAGGCCTTCGTAACGTCTTTCCGTTCCAACGGCCTAATCCTTCCAAAACAAGTTAAATTTTTAAATATAAGTAATTCCATGGAAGAATCACGACCATCAGCAATGGAACGTAACTTGAAAAGGAGATGGATTATTTATCAAAAGTCGATGGGTATTTTAATTACCTCAACAGGCAAATTGCCAAGTAGGTACAGTAAATTTAGAGTGATAATAAGATTTAGGATTTCCTTTACGTTTTGCGCAACGACTAACAAAATATAATTAGCATAAATCTTAATATAAATATTTCAACAATGAATTTGAAGTTTTAATCCCTAAAGTCAATCCATGGAAAACGTTTTGGATCATGATAACTGTCTAATTTGCAACTAAGTATACGTACTAAGACATTATGTAGATACTGGAGTGGATAATGTGTAGGTACAGGATTTACTAGTAATATCCCCGGTGTATTCCCGCTAAGAGTGATAGAGACTCGAATGCAATAAATGAGATTAGTGGAGATAAACTCAACTGTTTTCGTTTTTTTTTTGTAACTTGTCTAATAAACTCGCCTATATTCAGCTGACGTATCTTGCCAGTGTTCAGGGTACCTACCTTTCCAGCTGATAGGAATGACGAGGAGATTTTAATCCCTTTTATTCCTTTTTGTCCTACATTACACTGTCTAGTTTCATTTTAATTAATTTACTACGGTTTAATTAAATGATATTTTCGTTTTTTTATATTTAGCTCTAAAGCAGGGCTTCTACTATTATGAGGTGGGTCTTGAATTACCATTAATTCTGTATTTAATTTAAATGCAAATTGACAAATAATCACACCTAAAAGCCGGTTAAAAACTACCCAGTTACTTAAATCAAATGTAGATATATAATTAAAATAAAAGAAAAACATTTGAGTTAGTTGAATTTCGGTGAATACGAGGTACAACATAACGCAAAAAGAAAAAGAAAGATGAATTAAGAACTTCCTCTTAGAAGTCTGGTTAAAATATTATACTTACCTAATTATGTTTTTGCCTCAAATGTCGCATAGTGACTGCTTGCCATAATTATGCCTTAGACGTTACATCGTAGTTCGCTATTTTTTTATGTAGCTATTACATGATAGGTAATGAGCCCATGATTGTTTGACACGTCATTCAGTCCAAGAATAGAATGGGTAATAGATATAATTTGGTGAGGGAGGACAAAAAAGGATACAACTTATTCAATTCAGTAAATTGCTTGAAATATTCCACGTCAATTTGGAGTGTGAAGATTATTTACGTGATATGGAAATCGTAAATTATTTCACGCAGCGTATTATTATATTAATAATTATACTAGAATCTAAATTAAAATGAGCGGACGTCCTCGCTCAATAGGCTAAAACGAAAGGGCAAATTACCACGCTCTAGCGCATCCCGACGCGCATTGCTTTACCATCGCGATAAGACTTAAGATAAGTCTTAGACTTAGTTTTCAATCCTACTAATATTATAAACGTGAATATTTGTAAGGATGTATGGACGGACGGATCTTTATAAAATTTATTACAGAGATAGATTATAGTCAGGAATAAAACACACTTAGGCTACTTTTGATCACGCAGACAATGCCGCGGGCAGAAGCTAGTATCTGATAATACTATCTACTACTACGTACTGTCTGGACTTAAAAAAAACCGTGATTCTCAGAGTTTATCACGGCGTTTCTTCTCAGAGGTCGTCTGTTAGGAAATGTCGGCTCTATCTAGTAAAAAAGAAGAAAGAATTACTCAATACGTCAGTCAATACTGCAGAGCGTGCTCGTCTGATGGCTGTGGGTGAATGGGAATCAGGTCTCTGGCTTCGAGCACTTCCTTCATCCAACACAGGGACTATGTTGGATGATACCACCTTTCGGCTAGCTACCTGTCTCCGTCTTGGCGCTCCATGTGTTGCTCCGCATCGCTGTAACTGTGGCGAGGTTGTCGACAGCCTTGGATATCATGGCTTGTCGTGCTGCAGGAGTGCAGGCCGCATAGCGCGACATGCCAGCATTAACGACATTCTTCGTCGTGCTCTTGCCACCGCCGGCGTACCTGCTGTTTTAGAACCGAATGGCTTGGTGCGTGACGATGGGAAGAAACCAGATGGTATGTCCCTTTTAGCTTGGAAAATGGGTAGGCCTTTGATGTGGGACGCAACCTGTGTTGACACCCTTGCTCCATCCCATCTTCCAAGCTCAGCTGGCTGCGCTGGCGCTGCTGCTGCTGCTGCAGAGACTCTCAAACGGCGCAAGTATAGTAACCTGTCGGGTAACTATATTTTTGAGCCGTTTGGGGTCGAAACGCTCGGGTCGTGGGGTCCGAGTGCTCGTCTCCTTTTCAAGGAAATTTCAAGGAGACTGGTCGACACTTCACGTGACCAGAGGGCTGGCTTGTTCCTAGGACAGCGCATAAGCATTGCCATTCAGCGTGGCAATGCTGCCAGTCTTCTGGGCACCTTCCCGGACGACAGCGATACCGAGGAATACTTTGACGCTTAGTCACGCCTGTCTTTTAAATTTATATTTAAAGCTTTTTTTTACGTTCATGTATTTTATGTAAATAGTGTATATATAATTTGGATAATTTAATTTAATTCAGGTAAAAAGCTCTGCCTCATTAGTCTAGTGGTCCCAAGCGCGACTGCTACGCTAGAGGTCCTGGGTTCGATCCCCAGGTCGAGCAAAGTGTTATTGGGTTTTTCTATGAAATTCTCAGTAGCAGCTCGGAGTCTGGATTTGTGCCCGGTTAATGGCAATAGGCTCGCCCCCTATTACATGGGACCTAAACATACCGGCGAACTGTGGGTGTACATTAGTACGCCTCTGCCTAACCCTTCGGGGAATACAGGCGTGATGGTATGTTATGTTATGTTCAGGTAAAAAATAGATGTAAAACATCGACATTGATTGTAAAACTGTCCCTTTTTTAAAAAACACCCTTAAAGAAAGCATTTATTTAAATACGGTACCGAGACCTCAAAACTGCATAGGAATTTGAATCTTCGCTATTTTTAAAAGGAGACTCAAGTACCTATATCTGCCGTGGGTTTCAGTATTTAGTATTCATTCATTTATTGCGTTCCACAAAGTTTTTTTGGGTGGTAAGTATACATTATTAATATAAGTACATTGTGGACCCATACATTATGTTTACACATGGTCAAAATAGTATCAAAACTACTAATGCAAGAGGTGTAGTAACAGAGGCTACTTGTTATTACAGATCGAGTAAACGAATTAATATAAAACCTGTTACTGTACATAATACATTACATTGTTTGAAAAATAATCTGGCTAGATCCCACTTTCAAATAAATCGTTTACTTACTTCCAATAAATTAACTCAATCCTTAAAAGCCTTCAATTTTATGTAATTTTAACTGGTACAAATATTCGAGTAGGTATAGGTACAGGCTAATAGTGAAGGAAAGAAAAATTGCAAATTAATTAAAGCAATATAAAATAATTATAATCAATCTACATAAGTGATAAATAAAAAACATCTATAAAAACCTGGAAGAAAAATGATGGTTAAAAAATTGAATAATCATGATAAAATTTAATAAAATAAACATACAATTCAATTATTCAAATTCAAATTCAAATTTTAATTTGTATAAATGTGGTTACATAGATCTTATAGTTATAGGGTATTGCTCAGCACATTTGTCATATAATTTTTATGACATACAAATTTTTAAATACATCAAGATAGGGCAATAATCACAAGCAATAATTTCACAGCTCAACACTTATATTTTATATTTTAAGTATTCCTCAGTGGAGTAAAAACAGCGTTCACATAGCCACCTGAAAAGTTGTTTTTTAAATTTATTTATAGGCAGATTTCTAACGCCCTGAGGTAGATGATTATATATAAATTGCATTATTATATAAGAATAATTTTATTGTTTTAAATAAGTTGCTAAAATATAGTCATAAATTGTAAGTGTTCCTGATAAGTGGTCTGAAGTACTAAATTACGGAACTGATAGACGGGAAATCTCGGAAATAGCTTTATTTAACTTTAAAATATATGCATTATTTTCCTATATATACTTACACTGATTAAAGTAAACAATTTAAGATAATTTAAATTTAGCGGTTTTCTTTATATTTTACGAGGCAAATCTACGCGAATATGGGAGCAAATTTACTTACTGCGAATAATTTAATATTTTAAATTTTAATTTCCGAGGTATAAGAACTTCACAATAAAAGTCTTGGTGGATCTAGGAACAGTCAGTTGAGTGTCAAAATCAAATCGCCAGATACTTACCTAAAAATGTAATGGTTCTCACAACAGAAGCATAAGTTTTTGGGCGAAATAAGATGATTACCTATTGATTACAATATGAACTTTTGATTGCTTCCTTGTTTCCGCGAATTAATAAAATTAGGGACACTAATTAGTGTCCGTAATATTAACGTGTTAAAAACTAATCGCAATTTATTGTTTCAGTTATGTAGTATACTGACAAATATGTATATTAATCATAAAAATACTAATGATCTAATGATAAAATCAATAATTACCAGCAAGGATGGCGCGGCACAGAAACGCGGTACCTACCGATGTAATTGCAGTCATTGTTTGTCTTACTACTGATTTGCTTACTTGGAACAATTAGCCTCTTTCATTTCATAACTTATGTACACTGAAAAGCCAAAGGAAGGAAATACGAACAATTAAAAAAATATCAGACGTAAGTTCCGTTCAATACCTAGATTACGAGGATGCAAAGTTATATTGCTAAACGATTTTAGATTAAAATAGGTATGAATAAAACAACCTACAACGCAATATCCCCAATAACAGCGCCCCAACCATGCAATAACTACGTAGATAATAATTAATACAATATTAAATTATCCAGGGCAACGTGAAGATGGAGATAGAAAGTAATAGTGGAAGATACATAAATTAATTCTGAATTAGTTGTCAACATTTCGTTGATTCGCCGTAAAGTAATGTGTGACCGAGTCCTGACCGAGACATAACAAACAGTTTAATGTAGAATAGCGCAGCATCGGCGGCTTGCGAGCAAGCAGCCGGGGCGACGCGGGCGCCGCGCCGTGAGTTAGCGCACTTGACCGCGGGGGAGACACGACCCGCCACTTAAGACCTTAGCCTGAATGTGCACTACTCGATTTTTTTATACTTACATAAAAGCCTCGCCCCAGATCATTGGACACGACTCGTCCTCTGAGCAGACTCCATGCCCTGCACGACGCCTCCCCACGCACTTGGCATTTAATTAATTCTGAAGATTACAAAGTTGCTGCAATAGGTAACGACATCACAAGACACGTGATAGTCACCCAGAGATGCGCTCGCCTTGATGACAAACATTACTCGTCGACAACAACAACACAAGACCGAATTTTAACGCGTTAACGCATGCGTTCATTTGTTAGTCGCTATTACGCGGCATGACTGTAGTAGCATTGATGTTGGAGGTAATCCGATTACGTAGCTGGGCTTTATTCACGCTTTAGCGTTTACTTGTAATGGAAAATATACCATTTACAGTACAGTACAGAAACAATCAGCGTGACGGAGGGTCCACGTCACTGGCAAACTACACATATTCGCCTTGATCGGTTTGCCCTGACTTGAGTCAAAGAGGACAAGGCTAAGAATACTTTTCAGTTCATGCCACGATTACAATCTGAATCATTCGTGGCAGCCGTGTAATTATATAACTTTTGCAATCACAATTTCTATGACACTGTAATGAAGAATTCTTTATAAACGGGATTAAGTGCCTTGCCCGGGATGATAAATTATGAGATGTTGAGGACGTTCTTTGTGGCAGTAAATTACTGGAACAATTTACCGTGGTAGTTAGATGTAACAATGGATTATTATAATGTCCACTTAAATCTGTTGTCTGAGCGACGTGCAACTTGTTTCTCTATGAATATTTAGCAATGAGTATAATTAGCGGTCTCGACATTGCCCCGGATGGTAGTCGGACTGTGCGATGCCGGAATGTGTTCTTGAGAGGGTCGCATAGACTCGTGGACGCGTTAATTAAACTCACAACACATTATGTAAACACATGAAGTAATTACGTCAAGTACACAAAGCATGGTTGTGATATATTACAAGCATGCATAATAATTGCCGCACAAACGCATTTCTTGGTTTTTTAATACCTAGGAACGCAGCATACTGTAAAGCAGCTAATAATAACTACTTATTCGATACCCTTGACTGGAATTCGTTACATATAACAATAAAAATAATTGATACCAAAGTATACCTAATTATGAATTAATAGAGAAGACAACCCAGCAAGGCGGTGTACCGTTATTCTCCGTCGTGTTTTGTTTCAGATAGATTTTCTTTCCTTTCATGAGAAGTAAGAGAGACTCTGCAACTTGATAACAAATCTGCCTAAGGCTTATTTGGACGATACGATTTTTTTTTATGATGCCTCACACTAGTGATTCCTGCTGTATCGTGGGTGGGTACAAACAGATATTATCACACACACAAACACCCAGACCCGGAACAATAACCTGTACCTAGATCATACAAATATTTGTTCCGTGCGGGGATCGAATCCACTACACATAGCGTAGAAGCCGATCGCTCAGCCGCATCAAACGTGTCGTCTCTCTTTAATTGCAATAAAAAGGTTACATGCGTCCAACGACATAATTTTGTCTTCATATTAAGTAAATACGTCTTCAAGCCATTGTTACAGCACGAAATAATTAAATAATAAAACATAATTATTTTTAACTACTTTACTTTTTTTTGTATTTTATATATTATGTGATAAGTTTAATTATTAGCTCTTCATGTGTTTTTATATTAAACGAGAATAAGAAAAAATCAAACAATAGTTTGACAATAGTGCGTCTATTTATGGACTTCACACCTGCTAATTTTGTAGACAAAAAAATACTCATTAGCTGAGAACACGAATCTAAGTAATGGGTATGTCTCAGACCCGAACTGTTATTTTATTTGCGATGAACTGTGGTGTTTTTAGAAAACATAGCTTTTTGTTACGATGTCACCGAACTTAATGTACCTAACTAATGATGCACATACGGCTCCATGTACTATCTATATATACTGTGTGTGCTCATAAGGTCATTGAACTCAGGCTGATGCAGCATGTTATGCCTTTACAGAATAAATCATTTTATCTCATGCTGTGATCCAGGAATTCATACTTTAACCTAACGGATGGGATTTTATTAATGTGTTTGATTATTATATTATAGTTAAAAAATTGTGTTAACATGACATATTATTTTTCAGTGTTACACAAATTACAAGCTTTTACAGGTAGATTCAGAGTGCAAAATAGAAAAAATCCTAAGCATTTTAAGCGCTTTCCATCCAGAAGTAACACAATACTAGTTCATACTTACCGTATAAAAATAAGCTGTGTAAGGATAATTGTGGAATTTAATAACCATTCTGAATATAGGTAATTCTACTGTAGTAGGTACTCTTCTAAATTAAAAATCGTAACCACTTACCATCAGCCAGGCCGTGTGCTTGTTGGCCACCTTAGTGGTATAATAAAAAAAAACACGAATGAAATCATAAAATTGAACCACCAAAAAATCACCATATGTGATTCATTTTACATTTACGACCAGTGAGATTAGGTTGAAATTTCAATTTCAATATGTTTTGTGTACCATAATTATTCTTTTGACGATAGCGATGTTTTGTTTGCCTAGGATGCACCGGAGGATCGAATACCGTCGCTTGTGAAGGTTCTTAGAATGAACCCAATAATTTACCGGCTCAGTAACAGGTTTGTGGGCTAAGCAGTTCTTACTCAGATAATTAACATAAAAAGGGTATATAAACTCATTTGCACGCGGGATGCTATCGGTGCGTAAGCTTGCAAAAAACCAACCACTTCCTCTTAAAGGTACAAAAATATTATATTTAGATATACGAGTATACTGGTCTTCGCTATGCCCGTACTCAAATGAATGAATCGATTCATCCTACATTTTTCGTGCATATTGCGTAACAAAAGCCTTTAAAATTGTAAGTGAATTAATAAACAAAAATGCTTAACAAATTTAATTATTCTACCTGTTAATCTAATATATCTGTTAACCTTTCACATAAAATTATTTTAACGTTTGAACGGTCAATGCTACATTTTAAAGTGATTTTGTTTGAACTACCGGCATTTTATTAAACTTCCTGACAGCATCCTTCACCATGTAGGTAATCGAAAACTCTATCAAGCCTCTTTGATGGCGTATAATAATGGCATTTTAAAGGACATAATGGGTACCTACTAGAATGAAAACCACCACTAATTAATGCCGCCCCCAGGCATTAAAGGTATTAATTTTCGAACTTTGTTATAAAATACAGGTATTTAGGAGCTGTCTACGACCGTGCCGAAGTAACGTATGGAGCATGATGTATTATTTTATAACAATACACATTTTCAAGTAAACTACTATAATCGTCTATGTTGCTGTTTACGATAGACGCAATTCAAATGGTTTGGTACTCATCAGTAAATGAACACTCAAATATTTTAAAATAATAAAAGCAAGTGCAAAATTTCCAATTGCGGTAACATTTTGTAGCTTTTATCGAAAATTAATTGATTACCGGTGCCAGCAGTTACATAATATGTATGGTATCCAATAGATTAGTGTTACGTGTGACCTTGACTTTCACCTTCGACATTGTGTGGCGGCGCGCGCGCTGCAGGCCACACTACGACAACGACGTGATTCGGGACGTTACGTGGCAACCTTGACTTTACCCAAGGTTGTGTAGAACAGTGTGGAACAACACTGGCTACCAGCAGCCATACGGCAATTACATAGCCATATGCGTAATGCGTACAGCGTGTGTAACCTGTTGGCGTTCTTCACTTGATTCGGCCGAAAAGGGCAAGATAATTTTATAATTGGTGGTTACTGTATAGGTACTAGCGCGACTGCTACGCTAGAGGTCCTAGGTTTGCTTCCCAGGTCGCGTAAAGTTTTATTGGGTTCATTCGGAGCTTTGGATTTCTACCATGACAATAGGGTCGTCGCCTATTACATGGGACCCAAGCATATCGTTGAATTGTGAGTATACGCCTCTGCCTAACCCTTCGAATAATACAGGCGTGATGGTATGTTATATATTTTAATTACTGGAGACGTGACTCAGTGGTACCAACATGACTGCTAAACGTTAGACCCTGTGCATAAGTTTTACGGATTGATAAATCAGCAAATGGGTACAGGTTCGATCGAATTTTATTGAAAGCATACATACCTATACCTACTCATAATTAACAGAACTGGTTTACTGTTATAAGAACGTTTTCAAAGAACAATCTCAGTACAGAAAGGGCAACACATACCTGCCTACCTATTTGCCGAATCGTCCAGCGGTTAAGCTTAATAGGAATCTTAAATCTTTTCATCAAAGTGCGCAAACAATAGACTAAGTATCAAGTTTTTCAATGAAGTATAAGAGGAATACTTAAAGAATAAGGAAGCTGTAATACGATCGCATATTAATTCTTGCATTATATGCAGTCTTGTACAAGATCGTGATATCGATTCGTCACGATAATTTCAATAGTTCCGTGTAAAGCGAAAATTAACGGTTATAAAATCATTTTTGTTTAACAATATAGAACGCTTCGGAATGGGACCCAGAGTCTCACATACCTACAGCAGCCACTAGGAACCTTAATAGCAAAATATACTAAACATATTTTCCTTCCTTGTTCTCCTCCTATTAGGCAAGAAGACACTACATGGTACTATCTATTACAATTTAAAATGCCGATCAGTTGACACCGAAATCAGCCGATATTAAAAAATCTAACATCAATATTTGTTTTGTTTGAAATTAAATTATATTTTGTTTACAAGAATTTGTCTTTTCTGCTATTATAGATGACGCCAGCATTTCCTAACTGATGACCTCTGTAAAGGAACACCGAGACGAACTCAAAGAATCACGATCTCTTTTAAAGTTCAGACTTAGTAGAACACTTATAAGTACGTGAATAGGAAATTGTAGGGCAATGTCTGATATGATCTTTTTAGGAAAGAACCATAGCGCCTTTGAGTAGACCAGTCCCCGTAGCCGACCAGACAAGACGCATGCATCAGTCATTGCGTAGCGTCTATAACTATAGTAAAATTTAGGAAGCTCAATGACCAATCGCACTATGTTACCAGATCATCAGTGCATGTGTCAAATAAAATTATGGGTTCTAATATCATTCATAGCATTACTTAAGATGGATATCTCACCAAAGTTGTATCAGCAGCCGCAAAGGGCAAAAAAAAATCTTAGAAATACACGAACTCAGCCGGAAGGTCGGTACACAATATAATTTATTTGCTATACTTTTTTTATATACTATATTGATTGCAGCGTTAATACCCTGTGTCAACTCGTCGGCAAAAATTACACTACTTACGCAATTTTTTCAACTTTATGACTACAACTTTTTTATCTTTGCGTAGGTGTGTTTACAAACACAAATTCCACACGCACAATTACCCAGACTCGGGACAACTACCTGCAGGCCATACAAATATTTGTTCCGTGCGGGGATTGACCCCGCGACCTGCAGCGCACCAGCTGAATGTTTGACTGGTCCACCAATCGAGTTGTCAAAAACTTGTTCTTCATTTTATAATATTACACGTGTAACAAAATATCACGTGTCAAAACAGAAAAAAAAACACATTTTATCTAAAGGATGCTTCTAAGTTTTATAATATTCTTTAAATAAGACCGGGTCATCATATTTAACATTCATCATGTGCCCATGCGGCAGGGAACGACGAACCTTTGCCATTAACTGGCTGTTTCTCAGTAGAGCGTAGTTCAAAGATAAAGGTAGATACACTTAAACCTTAAACCTAAAACTTATACCTACTGATGAAACACAAACATTGAGGTGATGTAATGTTTATTGACCAGCGAATCAAACCCAAAACGTAAACATGAACGTTGACAATAATACAACAACCAAGCGAGCCATTTCAGAAAATGTGTCCAGATTTTTTTGAAAGCTTTCGACCAATGATTGCCCTTTCTCTATCTTGCCTCTACGCCTTGTACGATCAGATTATCAGACCAATATGTTACTTTAAAACTTCTTTAATCAGCTCGGCTAATAAGACCAGTTTTGATGAATCATAACATGATTCACATTAGAGTATTGCTTATTATCAATTCGTTCAACATAATTGCATTTTATAGCTATAGATTCTTAATAAGAATTAATTGCAAAGAATTTTACTCCCCAGAATTTCCCACTGTATTTAGTTAAAACCACTCCCTTGTTAATATGCGCAATAAAGTGTTTTATCTTTATGTCCTATTATAATGGTACAAATTCGGTAAAAACATGTCGAACATTTATACGGACAGACACGATACCACAATGAAAAATTATGGAGCAGCCGGTTTGAACTAATTTGTCAAACGCGTAAGTAAATGTCCCACAATTTCTTGGCATTTAAGGCACTGTAGATTTATGTTCAATGTTCTACGGCATTGCATTGAAAACTTTACAAACTTGAGGTCATTTGAGATATTTTGGTTGAGGAAATAGACTGAAAATTATATATCTTTTTATGGTCAACAAATCACAAAGTCTTAAAAGAAATTAAAACATGGATTATTTAAATACTTGATACAATCGGTTAGATATACCTACCTTTACAGTGTAACCAAAACTTTGTCCCTTTCATCTTTTCGCTACTATATCCGGTCAGCTTCCAATCTAAAATCCAGATGCGGCTGAAAATTAATATTTTACATCAACCAACTATCATCAAACTTCTTCTGCCCAATTTTTGGGTACCTATTGCTGATATCCGAAGAACTATATTATGTAATAGTTGTCAGACTTCTCGGGCTTCTAACTACCACTAAGACAACCGGGATCGACATCTTAAGAATCTTTCCGGACTTAGCTTTCTATTAGTCTGTTTATGATTGAAAGCATTTTCCATCATTCATAATTCTATATACATTTATTTCCGGCAACAAAAAAATGCCGGATATCTCTTATAAATACATGTTGACGTGTCACGGAGTTTCAATACTATTTGATGGATTGGACTTAATTATGAGAATTCTTGAGGTCGCGGATAATAAGGAGCGAATACTACCCGAGATCATGCGATGAGTACATATATACATGGAAGAACACCGTATGGGTTGATATAGACATCAAAAACTCAAAGGAAACCTACGCCTTCTCAAGCGCTGGATATTAATGATATCATTTTTCTACGGGTTAAAAAAAATTATGAAGAGAATAATCAACATCCTATATACCCAGATGTGTGGGCGTTTTGAGCGAAAAACGCGTGCGTGATATTTTTTTTTCTGATTTATAAATTGTCTTCCTCATCTGTCGCCTACAGCGCATATTGCGATACTTTAGACACATTGCCCGGAGAGGTATCGAAAATCTGGAACAGCTGATAGTGATAGGACAAGTTGAAAGGAAAAAACTTAAGAGCTGGAGCTATGGATGGATCAGATATCGATACGATGATTCAGAACAACTCCATTAATCCGCCGATAGTAATAAATGGACGCAGTTCACAAACCGAAAAGGAGTTACGATCCCTTCATTATTGTCCCAAGCTATGAAGTATTTATATTTAGTTAAATATTTAAAATGGCTGTTTGTACATACTTTGTACAGTACTTTTGCGAATCAATCATAGTTTTACTAGGCTGACTGACTAGGATGAGTAACTAAATCATGTGTTGTAGCTTTAGTTATTTCCATACCATTTACTGTTTCTATATTAGTTTCATGATACATTAATAACTTGAGGTGTTGTTTACTAGAACAAAATTGATACTAAAAAAATATTCTAAAAACAGCTCACTAAGACTTTTTTAACAACACTTAATTACGCAGTTATCAATAGAGTTAACAAAAGCAATTCATAACAATCTTTTTAATCTATAATTAACACGAAATTGTCGCCTTTCTTTCCAACTGGTAAACAAAGGTTACCAGTAGTAAGCGGCCATTAACTCGTATTTGGCACAATTTATTTTTGTTCCGGATTAGCACGTTCTTGAGATCGTACCTTGTCATAGAGTTTTTGTGTCCTTAATTAGTGTCAGATGCTATTAAAGTAGGCACTTGATTAAACATTGAGTCCCATGTTAATTAAACTAACTAGATAATTCACTTCAATCATTATAAAAATTATGATTAGAACTTTGTTGAGATAACTAACTTAATTGATCTGGGAAAATACATAGTTATCAGAAGTTATTACGAGAGATTATCTAATACTTATTAGGTACCTACTAACATTGAGGCTGTTAGAAATGTCTATACTGTTTTTACCTTGGAGTTTGTTGATAAGGGTCTATGTCTTCGATGGTAATTTTGCTTATTGGTGAATCAACACAACGCTTAAGTTGTATTTCGCCGAGTGAGTGAGGTTACCGGAGGCCCAATCCCCTTTTAAAAGGTCGGCAACGCACTCGTGACTCCTCTGGTGTAGCATGTGTCCGTGGGCGGCGGTAATCGCTTACCATCAGATGATCCGTCTGCTCGTTTGCCCTCCTATCCCATAAAAAAAAATACTTTTTAGTAAAAGTGAACATACTTCTAAAAAATAATATAATGGTCCAATAGTCAAAACAAAGGTTCAATAGTCAATAGTCAATATTTTATTTGGAGAGTAAAGAAGAACATAAGTAACTGCGATAATTAATGCTTTATTTTGTTATTGACATAAAGTTATAGACTAAGGTATATGCATACATAAATAAACTTCCTTTTTTAAGGGGGCCTAAACAGGAATGTGATTTTGTATAGTATTACTTTTTCATTAGGAAACGATTTTATACAATGTTCTATATACATTCAGCCCGTGTTACCTTGCATCTAGTCGACGTATAACTGAACAATTGATAAATATTCCTATATTATGATCAATAAGTAGTACTAAGAAACAGACAAAGCCACACGTAGCCTTTGTCCTTTGTCGATAGCGAACAAATCGGTCTACTTGATGAACGTAGGCTGATAACATTGACCTTAATATTTATAAGCTGCTTTTCTTAACATTCATTTTCCAAGCCCTATAAAATTATTTTAATTTTTATTTCTTTCATATAGTTTAGATGTTCCTATATCATATAAGTGTAAAATAATAATATGTTAAAAAATCCCTGTCCGACCCATAAAGGTATTGTTAGGCACGTCGTCACTGGGTACTAAACACACTAGCGGCCAATCCAAAATAACAAATCTGTCGACAGATTTGCTTACTGGAGATAGGATTTTGACATTATTTGTATGGACCTTATGTCAAAATTCTATCTCTAGTAAGGAAATCTATTGACTGATTTTATATTAGGACTGGCCGTAAAGTCTAAACCCTCCTACTCTGAGAGAGACCAGTGCCTAGCATTGGAACAGTATATGGGTTGATGATTATTATTATGATTATATAGGCCGAGATCTTTATATACTTGCGTTCTACATATATGTTATATGTTATGAATCATGATGTACTGGCCGTAAAACCAATGGTGGTATTATAACATTTTAAAAATTCGCTAGGTTTTGGAAAAAAAAACGGTAATTAGGGCACAGTAATTATGAATGTTGAACACTATTAATTATGTTTACTTTCATAAATATTTAATATCTTTTATTTTATTTGGCGACGTATATTTTGGATACCTATGGGTTTTTTTAACATAGTATAGGTAGGTATATGGGTACGATACACACTTCTTTCCATAATTACGGTCGTAAGCAGTCATAGCTGTTTCCTAGTCGTAGCTAAAATTAACTGCAATATCATTTTTGGTATAGAAATCTTCTTAAGAACCTGAACCTGTTTAAGAGAGCTATGTACCTATGCATCATATTATTAAATATTCTTGGAATTGTAAAATACCTTATTTGAATAATTTTACACTTTATAATAATTAGGTATTGTCTGTGATTTTTATAATAATAAGATTTTATATACCAAAAAAAATAATCTTTTTGTAAAGCTGTCGGATAAGTCGCCGTAAACTTGATATTAGTACCTATTCTAGGATGCCTCTTATGCTAATTCCTATACAAAACATGATCTGATGTTATTGTTGAATTATAATTAATTATTTTTTTAAATACCTAAATCTAGACAAACGTGAAAGACGATCCGTTACCCTTTACAAACCTTTACCTTCTTTTACGTACTTTTTACAGCAGCACGTAAACCATTGTCAGTATAAAAAGTTCGGATCAATGTTTTTTGTGTCTATTGCCTTCAAACGTTTATAAATCAGTCAAAAAATATTTAAAAATGGAACAAGATATAGTTAATGAATAAAGTAGTAAGAACAATGAATAATATATGCATTCGGCATAGTGTCAGAGTTAAAAATTCTCGAATGAAATGTAGCGTTCTCATTTTAAAAATATGTTTTTTTTCTTGCATCTTTCCTAGTATTGTTGCTTAGTCTAGTAACATCAGATTTTATCAACATAAATGCATACTCCAATCTGTTATGTTCAGGATTGCCGATGGACTCCGTGGACTTAAAACTAGATTTACTAAAACTGTTTTCAGGTAGTTAAGTGCCTAACGATCATTGAAGCCTGATTGATTAGCAAGAATGCGAGAATTTAAATAATTATGCTCTGCTTGATACACTTGTAGGCGTACACTGTGAAACTATTTAGAGTTCCGTGTGATAATTGAAATAACAAATCGGTTACGCCTCTTTGTCTAACATGCGTAATAGGTACTTGTAGCATCTGCGTTTTAGAAAATAAAATTATTAATAAAAAACATTTATTGACCCATTGTTACATTATTAACCTTATGATTAGTTTTACATTTATATTCTATTTGTAACTACTTATTGAAAATTTACATTGATTATGGCGATGGTCCCCAAACTAGGCAGCTCCTGTTTCTTGAGGACCTGAGTAGTGGTGACTTATATTTTTAATATTGTACTTAGTGTATTTGAATTATTAGAAATGAAACTAGGTAAATAATGATGTATGTAACATGCCTGGATCAGCTTAAATTTATGAAAGAAAACTATCTATTACATAAGTATTTTTTTTAATTAGACAAAAAGAATAATATTACGTTTCTACTTCTTCTTCTTTCTTCTTAAAATAATTTTACGTTTTTACGTTACTTCAATACTTGAAGTAATTTATATGCCTATAAGGTTGTTACTGCGGTTTCTGACAAAATTAAGTAGGCTTGATTACCTACATCGTACTATAAATGTATAGTAGGTATTCTACTATATGTCGGGTCTGTGCACTATCTATATACTGTTGAAGAAACATATAGGACGCAAAAATACTACATTTCATTTCGATGGACTTTTCTTAACTCAATACCTCACTGGTTCCATAAAATACTATTTATTTGTAACTTACTCTAAATTTGGAAGCTTATTGTGAAAAACACTATAATCGGCTGAAAATGTTGGCAACTCTAGATAAATCATTTTTCTTCCATACTCTAACATCATCTTTAGCTCTTACTGAGCCACTGTTAGCAATAAAGTTTCCCCTCGCTCAAACACATCGCAATTAAACTTTACTTTTCAACCAACTTCAAATTTGAAAAAAGGAAGATGTAAGGAAGATGTATGTATTTTTTTACTAGAGACAATATCAAAGCATTAATTATTAATTATTTTTTTAACTGTACAGCTGACCGGGAAGATTGGAAGAAGGAAAGGGAGGCTTTGCCCTGCAGTGGGACGATCACGCCTGACAATAAATAATAATTTAACTGTTCAGCTTGTCAAGATCGTCCGAAACACGAAATGTGCGAGTACTTAAGTCAAACTCGAACTTGACCGTGTTTTTTATTCTAAATTGTGAACATGACATGTTGGAGTGATCTATATTCGGATTAGAATTCATTGGCTATACAACATCTTAGTTAAGATTTAATAATTGGCAGTAACCTGTTAAGTAAGTACCTAAGCAGGAAATAAGTTTGCAAATCTACGTAGTTTAATTGGATAACTCAAAACATGAGGTTCGGTGTAACGTAAGTATTCCTATTTACTTTAGAAAACTAAGCTTTGAATACCTCCGCGTATTATCAGCTGTCCAGGGTTGACAGATATTATCATGCCTGGAGTTCCCTTTTTGTGTATTACCTACAGTTTGCTAGTACTTATGTTTTTTAAATCTATATTTATTTTGAGGCGTTCGCCATTACATGGTCATGCCAGCCCCATTGTAACCTATACTTAATTGAAAACCTTAACCTATCAGAGGCAAGAGAGACAAACATTATAAATTTTATTTGCTTCTGGACTGCCTGGATTGGATAACATACTTTCAAAGGACCCACATCTGGACTATTTATAATTAATTTCAACCAACAAAGTGTTTTTTTATCTCATACTTATGTTTAGAATGAAAATTTATTTTCAGAAAATCCAAACACATTTATAGTGAATCTCAATGATGTAATTACGCGCCATAGATCTATGTTCGAATATGTGGAACAAACACGACTGAAATATTTATTGTACCTACCATATTCTGGCAAATATAATATATTCTGAGAAATTCATAGAATACTGACTGCCTCATTAGTCTAGTGGTTCCAAGCGCGACTGCTACACTAGAGATCCTGGGTTCGATCCCCAGATCGAGCAGTGTTATTGGGTTTTTTTATGAAATTCTCAGTAGCAGCTCTGAGTCTGGATTTGTGCCCAGTTAATGGCTATAGGCTCGCCCCCTATAATATGGGACCTAAACATACCGGCGAACTGTGGGTGAAATTAAGTACGCCTCTGCCTAACCCTTCGGGGAATACAGGTGTGATGGTATGTTAAGTTCATAGAATACCTAATCCAATAACACTTTTCGACCTAGGAATCGAACGCAGGCCCTTAAGGCGTTCATTATTTATATTTATTAAATGATTAACATGGCAAACACACACACATTGACAAATATTAATATTTGTAACTCCCATCTTCTTTCGATCACTAATCAAAATGAGAAATTGTGCAGCTCTTTAATGAAACATCATTTTTATTACCCAGTTATCAGTATGTTACGAAATAGTTTAATTTCCCATGTTAGTGTTTCTATCCTTCCGCATTTCTGAGGCTTATGACATCCGGGCTACTACCTTGATTCTATTTATAGAACACCATAATTGATTGATACGGTTACCAAATAGAACTAACTATGGATATGAGGATTAGTAAAATACTGGTTTCTGACACTTACGCGAATTACCCATTATAGATTCCATAAAATCAAAATCCAAGCCCAAACCTGCAAGACCGAAGGATACGGTGAGCTCGTTCTGCGTGAATCGGATCGCCAATAATTAACAAAAAATGTAAGGTAGCTGTTAGTAATTGTAACATTAAGACGTCCAACAACTTAGTCTACCCGTGACCATGGATGCTGTAAAGGATCCGAAACGTCGGGAATCAAATAATATCAATACAACGCGATAAAATCCGTAATTAGTAAAATATTGGTTAATCGTTCAAGAGTCAAATTTCTTGAAACTGCATATGCTATGGAAACTATATTATAATCGGCTGCATGTGACTCTATACAACTACGATGTACGTTCAGATTTTTTCTAAACATAATCTTACTTATCTTGTCTGTTGCATAATGACATAATGATAATTTAGCTGAAACACACCGCATTTAGCGTAACCAGAGAGGCTAGCGCCCGTCAGATACATGACTTATGACTACATAATTGACAAAGTATGCTATGTAATTGCACATGTGTCCATCTGTTGGTATGTACGTGAAACACACATATAGGTCAGTGTTAATTTTAATTATGACATGTTTGTTATCCTTGGCTGCGTTACTTTGTAGCCATTGTTTTCTCAAGCTTACAAATTAAATGTAAGTATCCATAATTTATAGGAAAAGTTACAATAATAAATAATATTACTTAATATTTACTTACTTAGCATTGACAATTTTGAGCTAGTAACAAGATCAAAGTTTTATCTACGTTGGAAATAATAAGCTTGAACATTTTACTGGTTAATCTTATCGATATTTCTTTGTCTACATGTCTGACTAAAAATTTATTTTAATCAGAACCAGGTTTATCGTTGCAATTTCCTGATTTGAAACCAACTGGTTTATCGCTCAAGTCATTCGGAAGTGCAATAGTCTCCGCAATTATTTATAAACCTACTTATGTTTTAACCACCAACATCCAATGTCAAAAAGTTTCTAGTTAATCATCACTATAATACAAGTAGATATGTATAAAACAAGGTTTACTGTTAACCCAAGCAATGTCAGTTCAGTTTATTAAATATAATTTATAATAAAATAAAGCTTGTTTTTACTCAAACAACGGTTCATTTCTTCATAATACATAAATATTACCGTTTTTTGACTTCTCAAGTTGACCGGATTTTAATTACAATTAACTTCAGAATTCTTCGTGTGCATAAGCACGTAAATCGATAGCTGCCTAAATACATTGTCCTGTTTTTAGTTATGAAAGGAACAAACCGGTACGGCGCGCGCTGTATATGTTTCCTGGGCTGCCGCCATTCACGCCTGCTGCCAACCCATTGCTTGGGTCAAGGCGACTGCCACGTTCAACTTTATTGTTAAATTGCTGCAATTTATTTTATTTGCTTTTTTAGAATCGCAGTTACGATAGATAAGGTTAAATGTAATTGTTGTTGCCTAGACATTGGAGAATCTGAATAGTATCTGTGTTCACCTCCATGTAGCATATCCACTTGCTTTTACTACCATTCCTATAGAGGTAACTTAGAGGGCAATATATTTTACAAGTGTTATAATTGTATGTATCACAAATCAATAAAAGTATTTTCCAAACAAAACGACGGCTGTAAAACTATAATTGTAATTGAGATTAATAGTTTTATTATTATTTCAATTATGACTAAGTAGAAGTATATTAATAGCATTAAATAAATTGGTTATTAAACTTTTAGCGGGCACGCATTACGAAACTGACTGGACGTACCTACTTATGAACTGTATTATCGAGTTCGAATAAACCGAGAGCAATTGATCTCAAACGCGATTTGCAATAAATCGTCTGTGGTCTGAGTCGGAAATAAGTTCGCAATATACTTAGCTTCGTGACCGGAAGGTGCAGGGTCCTTGGTATGACCACGAGCGGCCAACGCCTCTGCAGCTCCAATAGCATGAAGCTATTGTTTCAACGAGCAAGCGAGAGTTTCAATAGCATTGTTTATAATGAAATATAACCTGAAAATTATGGCTGAGTCCGGATGGGTGTGAAGTTCTATTATGGAGAGATCTGTCTAGGTCCGGTAAAGGGGAGACACACTGATTGTTTTGCAGGTTCTGAAGAAAAAAAACATTCCTCGGCAAACCACGGCCTTCGCCTTGACCGACCTTATCTCTTTATCTATCATAATTTAAGTATATCTAGACATAAGATTATTTAATAAACCCACGCAGTATGATTTTTTACGCCCGCCTATCATGAATATTATAATATGTACAAGTAAATCCTTTGACCTTCGAAACAGGTAAATTAATACTTAACTGTTATAATAATAATTAAAACTTTAATTAACCGACCATCAGTTTCGTCTTAGGAATAGATAATAACACATTAACCTATGAAAATAATATAAACTTCATATTAGTAACGCTGGCTAGTTATAAATATCAACTTCCGCGGTTTTTCAATCGTAATTATATGTACGACAAAGGCGCGAGGTAGACTGATACATTTTGCAATTTGCCTTTAATGGTTTGCACTTATTTAACGTAAGAATGTACGTTATGTTTTGCTTGTCCAGGTGTTTTGCTGATCTGATTCAATCTTGTAGTGCCGACACGGCTTTGGTTACGATAATTAGATATTAATAGCTAGTGACATTCCTTAAAAACCTAGGTTAACTTGACTGTTGGTAGCAGTTTTACCCTGTCTGATTGTTCATTACATCGTATATAAAAGAGTATACATAATAAGAGGAAGAAGTTGAATTTTGCAAACTGATTATAACTATTTATAGTTTCAAGAACCACAAGTTTAGAGCTAGGTATAAATTTAAATCTAGGTATGCGGTCATTTTAGTTTAAATACTTCGCGGTCATTTTGTGCACGGTAATCATTCTTGTGAAAAAAAAACGAGCACCTATCTTGCTGAAGCATCCACTATAACAAATCAACAGATGTAGAAGTTCGAATCCTGCTTGAGGTGTTTTTTTCATAATTTCATCAGCAACCACTTACGTTAGTCACTGAATCAATATTCATAGATTATGAAAGAATAATTTCTAAACTATCTAACCTTATTTTAACTACATATGTTGGACCTCTGAAAATCTCTGCAACTGAATATTATAATCTTTATGACGATATCCTAGGATAAACTGTGTGTGTGTGTGTGTGTGAGAGAGAGAGAGAGAGAAGTATTATGTCCAAGATTATGTCGTTAGGATTTTAGGTTATTGATTATCACTTACGATTGTCGATTAGATAGATGTTCTTAATACCGCGAGAGACTGAGACTCTCTCTTGAGGCTCTCTCTTCAATAATGTTCTCGGGTCAAATTATTTCAAGGATCACCAAATCATAGACTTTCCGCAGCAAACGTACCTACCTAGATCTTGCATATCGATATATAAGCGTAGTTTTTACATTGATAGATACTGTTTATGCAACGTTAGGTACATAATATAGCTCTGGAACAAAAATGCCAATATTACTGAACAAAAGAACATTGTATTATAACAGTACTACTAGTATAATACAATAAATTATATTTTGTACAACTTGATTATTCACAATACAGGGCTATGGTTATAACGATACATAATAATAATTATTATTATTTAGATGCCCCTGAATACAGTCTCTTAATATCAATTTAAAGTAATGAGACGCTATATATATTTTTTTAAAGCTTTCTAGTAATGTGGGTCGCACATTACTAGTATTCTTGTTAACCCCTCGTGCTAAGCTAAAGGCTTGTGTTACGAGTGGGTTCACGTGTAATGAGCGGGTATCGAATCGGCAACCACATGATCACCAGTCTAACGCTCTAGTTATTAGGCTACCGCCACATCAATTTGAATTCCGATAAAAACATTTCGCCATCCAGGACATCACTACGTATAATAGAACAAACTCCCCCTGGCCGCGTCTATCTATCTATATAAACGCGATTAACTCAAAATCTACGGGACGGATTTTATTACGGTTTTCTATGAACGGAGTGATTCATCAAGAAGGTTATGGGCTACTTTAACACCACGCTTCGACATTTTAGAATGAAACAAAGAGGGTGAAACCGCGGGTTATAGTAAATTATAAAATGCTAGATTCTATTTTTTTTATCTATATAAATAAAAATCACTTGCCGTATATATCATTTGAAACCGGCTCGACCGATTTGGCTGTTTTTTTGTTGTGTTCGAAATAGTAGGGACAATGTTTCGGTGCCAGATTTTTATTTTTAATAGCCAACGTAAAAATTGGAGATTCAAATGGAAAAATGTACGCACACGAAGCTGCGCGCTGGTAGCTTAGTCATGATGTATAAGATTTTGGTTCATTCCGCTTCTAGTTCGAAAGAGGTCAAATCCATAAACCGTAGTTTATTAGGTACCTAATCAAATGGTTAAACATATTTGAAGGCAATTGCTATAAAAAAAATTCAAAGTATCATTACGATCTAATGACTTACTCTCGTAAACATGGAATGGTAATATAATTATTTTAGAACAAATTAGATTGAATTGAGACCGAAAATTTACCCAAAGATTTTATGACGTTCATGACACTGAATCTGAACAGAAATTATATTTTGAACATTTGAACTTCCCATCTGGTCAAAAACTAATGACGTAAATTTATTTTTTAAATGTCACCATGATACCATGCCTGCATGTACCATAAGCTCTGATATCAGCGCAACTTGTTAAAGGTTTGGTCCATAACATTAGAATTTAAATTAAATTATTACGAAATTAGATAACACTTGTAATGTATTTATTAAGAAACCACTTAGACAAACATATCACCACTTAACTATTAACGGTAATATAATGAACGACATTGGAATACGGATTGTTGTGTGACGATGTAAGTGCTCAGTTGTATCTATGGAACTTCAAATCCAATAATTGATCACGTTATTGGCAGGCGGCACTCAAGTTCAACTCGGCAATCGGCAAGCGGCAGGGCGTGACTGGAACACACATTACAAGCAAGCTGCTGAATTAATAACTGTTAACAAATGCATCCTGTACGTTTAACTTAACTCTATAATAAACAGCTAGTTCCGTATCCGTCTAAATGATAATGTTAACAACAACTTTTTTAATTTATGGTAGTTTAATTAACTTCCTTGTTTCAATTACGGAATGATACAAAAAAGGTTAGTGTCAATCGTCAGTTTTATAATAATTAATGTCGTTGTGAACTCGGAATTGAGTTTTTTGACTTTGATTCATAACTTGAAATTAAAAATCAGAAACGTCACACGCATTTTATTCATTAGAGTATGACAGGCTGACAATATTGTAAACATTGGAGGTTAAACCTTGATGCAATAAGTGCAGATACTGCACCATGACGTTAATGTGATTGTTTTGCGATGGAGGGAGAGGGATGCTATTATACGCATCAAGTTGAGCCATCTCTTTCTCATAACCTAAAAATGATCACATTAACACGTTGTAGTACGGCTGCAGGTCTCGTCAGTGGCCTGCCTGTCGGGGTCGTGGCCACGACAAGGGGAAGGCAAGTGCAGATATTAGATGGAAATAAACCGACATATCCCGGCCATAGCCTAACCTTGTGAAGAAGGATCCAAGAAGATTCTTCGCACCGTGAAAAAAAATGACATGACCTGGATCCCTAAGTAATATTTTTAAAAGAAAAGTTGCCCCACACTTGGATTTTCTCTTGTATCCCGGGTGCGTTTACAAACACAAGTTCTCACATACACAAACGCCTAGACCCGAAACAACTACCTGTAGACCATACAAAGATTTGCTCCGTGTGGGGATCGAACTCACAATACGTGGCACAGAAGCCGATCGCTCAGCCGCTACGCCACAAATGTGGCCTCAAATTTATATTATTTATTTTGTCAAAATTGTCATTCAATGGATTCAGTATTGTTGATTTATATTTTTGTACCATTGGACGACCCTTCTGGTACAATGAATGTAATAATAATGCAAACGATTTTTTTTTATTCGTCATAGGCTTACTTACGCTTAACCGCCAGTTCACCTGATGTTAAGCGATACTGCGATCTACGTAACAGACTTAAGAAATAAGAGACTTCAGCCCCTGTTGTACCGGCTATGGAGTAAATCTCAAAAGCTGTGGATGATGACAGTAGGTACTTATTTATTGTACCTAGCATACACTTATGCCTAGTAGGTATATACATATGTGCCTAAATCCACCACGTGTAACTACTCACTCGCAAAACCAATTCTTGGACAATATATAGTCTTCTTGCATTCTCACAACCAGACTACGAAAAAAGGAAGGGTAATGAGTTTCTCTGGGCATATTTATAACTTATAATAACATATCATCACGTCTGTATTCCCCGAAGTGTTGTGCAGAGGTGTACTAATTAATGTACAGTTTACCGATATGTTTAGGTCCCATGAAATGGTCCCCCGGGCATAAGTACCAAACTCCGAGCTGCTACTGAGAATTTCATAGAAAATCCCAATAACGCTTTGCTCTAACTGGGCATCGAACTCACAACCTCAAGCAGTCGCGCTTGAGACCACTAAACTAATAAGGCAGTATATTTATCATAGTAAAATTCGATAAAAAAAAACCACGGCGTAAATGGAAATTGTTTAACAATCTACGTCATATCGGATCTACATAACATTAAGTACCGCTTTAACATTATAATAATAATATATGTAATGTTATGAGGCTATTTCCTCCTTGCCGACCTTGCTATATATAGCCCGGTACGGGACTTAGGAAACACGAAAAATCCGATTACTATTAGGTACGTCACGATGCGCAATGTACCTACTTTCTTGGTAGATGTATAATAGCACTTTAATTAAAGTACGTAAGTACTTACGTTATTACGTCATGTACTATTAGCAGATATTTGGGGATTCACCCGTGATATTTTTATGAACTTACTTCTTTCAATTTTGTTATAATTAGATAGATGTTAGATAATACTAGTTAGAAGATACTTATTTATAGTGCAATGGTTATTGATTTCCCGTTATTTTGTGCACTAACACCAAGCATCAAGGCTTCTAACGCTACTCTAGCTTAATGTGTAGACGTCATTGTTACCACTTGACACCTATATGATTTCGACCCCTTGTTTATATTCTTGGAATTAAAAAAATAATATAATATTTATGTTACCGTGACAGTGAGTCATTTACTTAGAATGAGTAGTTACCGGGATTTTACTTTTGTGGGAAAAACTTACCATCTATACCTAACAATTATTTTATACCAGTTCGATTCTGGGTAGGGGGATATGCGAAGTTTTGTGTTTATGCCGACCTTGTAGCCACTTCCCTGTTGCGTTAGTAATGTCAAGCTTCGCAGTTCCTTCGTTGACCGTCACCTTGGCAGCAAGCACGAGTCGCTTTCCCGCTTTATCAGATACTACAAGAATGGATAAATTAATTCGTTTAATACATATAATATGATACACTAAACTCATTCTGAACGATTTTGGATTGTGCAACGCAAAAGTTGAATGTTGAAGGTTGTATATATTTTGTTGAATAAATATTGATGTTGTAAAAAGGAGTCGGTCAGGTCTTTCACATTTTATTAATGGTTTGATAATGTGATGTAGGTCTAGGTGCACAAGTATTGATGATAATCACTCGTAAAGGCTTATATATAAGCACGATTACTACTTCTGTCTGGCTCACCGTAACTAAATCATAATTTATGAAGATGAATAATCTTATCAATATGTTAGATAAATATTGGTACCTACTTTACTTTGTTGAATTAATGAATGAAAGACAATTGACAAAAGGAATTTATAAGGCGAATATCTTGGGGCCGGGAGAGGACGCTCTAGAAGGACATACGCCGATCTTATTGGCGAGATCCTTCAAAAAGGTCAGGTGCGTAGTGGGTAACCGGCCTGTGTATGATAAGATATATGAATGTCGAAGAAACAAAAGCAGTATGCAAGAATCGTAGCAAGTGGCTGCCTGTAGTCTCAGTAAATAAATAAATAAATATAATACACCTGTGTGAAAATGTATGTTTGCACGATTATTCGTCTTAGTAGGGAAAGAACCTACGTTTGTGACAAATGTTTGCAATTAACTGTTCTTTAAACATGAAAACTTTACCTTCCTCAAGGAAAAGTAACGGTTACCTTAGATGATGATGTTTCGTAAAACATCCGCCATTTGTGAATCAGACATGAATTAATTACGACGGTAAAGATTTAAACGTAGTTTCCGAAACGGAATATTTTTTATTGACGTTGTTTTATCCTCATTTTGATTAATACCTTTATGGACAACGAGGATTTGTTATATTTAATTTTAATTTTTTAACAGATTAATATACCCAGGAAAATCTAGAAAGCTCGTTGACATGAGGTACTAAACTGCAAAAAATGGCATAGAGGATCAGAGTTAAAGCTGTACCCAATGCGGATCCAAAACATTAAAATTTCTGTCTGAACAAAATCCCAAAGCATAAAGGATTTCTCTAGGGTGAAGGATTTGGCACAGTTTCATTTAATTTAAACTAGGTATATTCTTCCTTATTGGAAGTATGTTCACTATATACTAACATAATAAAATTTTCATATAATAATGAAATTCGTTAACATATTGAAGTGATTTACTCCCATTATGGGCTATTTTCTTTTTATTTTTATCTCTATAGTTAGGTACACTATCAAGCGTCTCTAGCAGCCCATTGGCAGAGTTTCAAGCAGCCATTTTGCTACTACTATTTACTACTGAACTTTGAAAAAGAAGATGATTCTTTGAGTTGCATTCGGTGTTTCTTCTCAGAGGTCGTCACTTAGGAAATTTCTGTTTTAAAAAACTTTTTTAATTGTAAAAGTATATTATAAGGTTTATTACAGAAACAACCCAAGCCCAAACAACGTAGATGCCGTACACCGTTGACGAATTCTTCTGACGGATTGGGTATGCTGCAGAATTTTGTAATATCGATTTCGAATTGATCAGACTTGTGGAAGTTATTTTATCTCTTCATCTAGAAAAAAGGTGATGATCATCAAACGGCTGAGCCGATTTTTATGAAACATAGCTAAGAACATTCCCGACTGACACACCTTCCAAACAAAAACAAATTGATCAAAATCGGTTCACCCGATCAGGCATTACGATGCAACAGACAGACAGATACACACTACAAACTTATAAAACCCCTCTTTTTCGTTATGGTTAAAAATAGTGTATCAATGACTTCAGAATTGTTGATTTTTGAAAATGTTGACTTCAAAATGTGTCAGTTCTTATGTCATTTAGAACCTTGGACGAGCATTCTGACACATTTGAAATAGTAAACAATAATTCCAGGGAACCATCTCTGGAATTATTGTAATGTAGGTATAGCAGTGATACAATCTATTTTTGTCATTGAGGTACAGTATGAATAAATGAATCAAATATTAAAAATATCATTTTTTGTAGGCAGTCTCAGGCTGACTCATTATACTCGTATAGGTCTCATGTTTACAAGTGTAGCTTCTAGCTAGCTCATATATATTAATTGTTGAACTGTCCTCTGTGGTGGTATGGGGTACTACCGTACTGCAAAATATCCTGCTGCAAAGCAATGACGAGCTACCTAATATTGTTGTTGTTTTAAAGGGTGATGGAGCTAGTTAATGAATGTACTGGGCTAAACAAATTCTTAAGGTGATAACGCGCCATTGAGGTGGTTGTTGGTGTCCGTGACCGCGGTTGCCGCTTACCAATAGGTCAAGTATAATATGGTTCGATTTGCATGGATAATGACAATAGAAATATAATCTAAAGGTGACATTTCTGACTTTTATGACGCAGAAACTACAGCCAAATTATTATATTTTCATCGTTTTTAAAGTACCAGTATTACCCTTCGGGATCCCTTATCTGTTAGTTATAATACTTATTAGTTAATGCCCATATAAGCTAATCTAATGTATATAAAGGCAAGTTGCTACCCAGGCGTCTATCACTTGATAGCAGTATGGTGCTGGGACGGCCGCGTAACCTGGAAACTAGCGAAGCAGATCTCCTGCGCCATAGGTACTGAACTATGGCGTGCATTTGAGGTTTTGAGAAAGCCCAGTCCTACAAAAGTTGTATCGGATAACAAAAACCCTTTGCGTATACCTATCTGAAGCACAAAGCCCCGAGTACAATGATGTGTAATAGGCCTTATTTATGAAGATTATCATTTTATTACATGCCTAGTTGCGACTTATGCACTCCTAAGGCAATAAATAAATCGAAGTAAGTACCGAAGCATGTCACTCTACTTTTAGCACGGCCGGAGGTCAGGCGCAATTGGACCTTGTACATACTTGCAATTTGGATTTCATGTCCACTTTTGTTCAATTATTACGTAACGATTACTTGTCCACCTTATACTAGTTGACCACACATGGCCAAGATTATAAATAATTTTACATTATACAATAGGTATCTACTAAATCAATGTACCTATAACATTATATGAACTCGTATGCCTTTGTGTGGTCTAGGCCGATAATTGTAACAGATTTTAGGCGGTCAGTTTAGCGGGAAGTTGTTACCTTGTCTACATGCGTGGACTATTTAAAGTAATTACGTCGCATTAATAAACTTATTTATTTAACTGGTTAACCGTCGTATTCATATACATATATGCATATTAACTTTAATGGATCATTAGTAGTTAAGGTAGTATATATATATTTTCTAATATATGGTCGATCGCTTAGCGACCGCGATTTGCGCCTTCTGCATGACGGGTCCTAGGTTCGATTCCTGCACGGAACATAATATTTGTATACTATACAGGTAGTTTTTCTAGATTCAATTATCTGTGTATGTGAGAATTTGCGGTTGGGGCAAAAATTTATAAAAAAGTAATACAAATCATTTTTCACTTTAGTCAACCTTTTTTTCGCCGCCCATAAAAGACTAGGGAGTATTCGGGAAAGGTTACCAAGATGTTGTCTTAGCAACTCATAGGGATACGGAAGGTTATCTCCCAATAATAGTAGGAGTAGGTACATACCTACCTACTCTACTTAAAAATAAATACTTCCCATTTAAACTCCACAACACCTACCACTTAATTTTACTGAATTGTATCTGATTATAGAGGTCATTATTGCCTCACACAAAACTTCACACTTCCGTCGTCGAGAAAATCACACAGACATGTAGGTTTACTTTCCCTTTTTTCTATTTTTTCTCTGTTTAAGCAAGAGATATTCAATGATTTCAAGATTACCATAGTATATGACATAATATGTCAGGGTTGACCTGTTGAGCGAGAAAAATTTCGACTGTAAAAAGACGACAAGACTGAAAGAACATTGTGACGGTATTTCGCTAATTATTGGTTATAACAATTGTATTTTCAACGGTTTTTAATACCCTTCAGATCAAAGCTAACTTCTGAAGTGACATATTTGCAAGGTTATATTAGTCTATCAAGGAGACAGACATTATAATAATAACCTACGTAGGTATTACACTGTCAACCCATCCACTGTTGATTACGGGTCTCGTCTATGAATGAGAAGCGTAGGATAGAGTCCACTTCACTATTGTTCAAATCATTCTTTGCATTAGTTTTGTCAAATCTATCTCACTGGCTTAATATGGGTTGCAATCACACCGTATCGAGAATGAAGATTTTCTCACAGAACGTTTTCCTTCACCGTTTAAGCGAATTATAGTAAAATAGCCGTTTCCCGTGGTTTCACCTATCGCCGTTTCTCGCGACATAAAGTGACGCTATGATAAATACCTATACAGTTTGATAAAGTCTAAAGATTCGAACTCAATTGGCAGTCCATGGTCATATCACTATCACTATCATATCACAGTTACATGCATTCAACTGTAAATAATTAAATCTAACTGTAAAGAGTTTTGCAGGACATAATCGTCAAGGTCCTAAAGGCCCGTAGGCCTTTGGGAGTATCTCGGCTTTTATCTCCGTTTCATCTGTCACGATGTTATAGGGTTGTTAACGTAAGTTGTTGATATTGTTTCTACGACTTACTTATCATACACGCTGGTGTTATGGAGCAAAATGATCGTCTAAACCGATTATGATGAATTCTGCTCATAATTCCGTAAAATTTTTTCGTGGCGGCCATAATAATTTTCTAGGGAATTAAAATCACCACACGAACATTTGCCAGAGAGGTAAGCGTGTCTTCGCTCTCTAAAGTCCTGCTTAGATTACTTGACTCTGCTTTACAAGTTTGTAGAGAAATGAGAGTCATGAGATCAAAAGATTTTTTTTTAATCTTACAGATTTAATTAGGTTTAACCATTTTATTTTCTTACTAACAGCAAACGGTGAAACTTCAGTCTGAACATAATACTGATAAGATTTTCATTTTTTGCGTAAAAGAAGTCCGGTGCGGTATGTAATTCCGTTATAAGACCTTATGTTATAGCAGTCTTACACATACATATAGAAACACAAAACTTAGTTCAACAAGAATCTTGGTAATGGCAACCCTGCAAGGCACAACACAGATGTTTGCCCGGTCGCCAGCGGCTATTGAACGCAATCTGATCGAGCCGATATTATGATTTGTTGACGTTTATTGTACTTTTCATAATTATGCGTTTAATTGCGTCGTTTTCTAAAGTTCCTAGGGGGCTCGTGGCTAAGTAATAACCTTGCTAACCAATGGATCTGGGGCCCAAGTTTGCTATTTCAATTGTATCAGAATGGTCGTTTAGTGGTACTAAATAAAACAAGAACTGACAGATTTGGTAGACAAAGCTATCAAAAATCGTCAATTTCTGAAGTCATTAATGACGATTGTGACATTAAAATAGTATCTAGACTTGCTGGCAAGTTAAAGCCTTGGCTTCATACAAACTTCTGGCCCGTATTTTATCCACAAAACGAAAATGTAATGAAAATACGTTAAAAATGCATATTTATGCCTAATACAATAAAAATAACTGATTGTATCAAAGGCACCTTGATGAAGATTCAATGTGCGTTAATATAAGTAATGTTTATTTAATTCGCAGTAGTAGGTACCTAGTATGTAGATATTCAGTGTCCTTATATATACGTATTATTCTTGATTAAGTTTATTGATCCATCTTCTGTTAATTTTGGTTGATTTTCAAATCGATATGTTATAATTTTATTAGTTTTATTAGCACTGACACACTTAATAAATATGTAAATTCCCATTAGTTTTCTGAAGGAAGGAAGATAACTGTACAACATGTATCTTAATAAAACCAAGTTCGTTTTACAATTATTAATTAAGTTGTCTTAAATTGTGGTTTATGTGGAAACATATTGTGGGGATTTTTACAGACCGTATGGTTTTTACGACAATTTAAAATGATTTCAAAGAATTATTATTGGTAGGAGTATTAAATTTATGCAGGCCAACTACTGATGGGTTCTTTGTTGCGAATATATTAACAGTGATTGTTATAATCGTTAACAGATTCAAAATTGTTACTTATGTTATGCTTAGTTTATATAGTCAATGTCAAAATGTTCTATTTCGATTAGTTGATTAAAATAGAAATAAAACAGGCAGAGTTGAGTTGAGTGTCTAGTCAACTTTACTATCGTAGAAATATATTACAGGTCGTGAGGTTTTTGGGACTGGGACCGCGGTTCCACCTATAAATACAATAATTATTTTTAGTAGTATTTTAGAACCACAAATAAAATAAACAAAATTATACCTTAAGAAAGTACATACAGTCGACCAAAAAAATTTTAAGTAAAATAAAAATATTTATATAAAACGTTAAAATATTTCTTTTATTTAAAAAAGGGCGGCATTATATTACAATTAAACTAAAAAGAAAAAAAAATATTCACTACGAAATATAATGACTATAATCTTGAGTATTTAAATATTAAATTATTAATTGAAATCATTAATTTCTGCTTATTATCCCTCAAATTTACATAATTGTGTGTAAACACCTCTATGTGTGAAACGTCCACAATAAACATAAAAAAACTCAACTATCATAATTAGTACATGGCAGCGGTCATAATTATTACTATTATTATTTAAATAAACACAAGTGCATATGATAATCACCTACATTATACGTATGTATACAGAAGCACTGCATGTTTACCTAAGTGTACTGTAACATGTACTTAGATTAAAAATAATCAACAGACAAAAAACATTAAAATGCTATATATTAATGTTCTCTCACTACTCTTATACTTGATTGATATATTGTTATTTTATTTTATAGCTACAACTATCCTTTTATATGTGCAACAAAATAATAATAATGATACCCTTTATTTTGTACCGGTACTGATAATTCATGCAATTGTTCATCACAATAATATATCAGCTTTTTTGTTGACTGTACTTTAACTTATTTTTTCTTGTAGTCCCAAAATACTATTATAACATAATTATTATATTTATAGGTGGAATTTGGGAGCGTAATCCCGGTCCCCAAAAGTCCCAAAAGACATGACATAATTATAAATAATAAAAAATCCTATTTCTTAGACTTTATGTTATAAAATCACTTCAATAAAACACGCGACTCATAGTGTCTTATATATAAGAAGACCATTTTTCGGACATCACATTTATAATAAAAAAGCTGACAGATATAATAATTTAGCTTTAGCTTTAGCTGGCATGTCTAGTTTTTTTGTCATATTAAAAAAAAAATCATAACATTTTTGTCTTGACAAACAACAATTTATTACTATTAACCTAAGTATGATACGTAATAATGATGTTCGGTACATTGATAGCGTCTCTTGTGCTGCATATTATAGAGCACAAATGAGCTTTGTAACTTTGTTAGACCCAGGTATATACATGATTTGTGGGTTTTAGTTTTTATTTCTTTTCTCGATAATTCCGCCATATTGGGATAAGTTCTTTATAGGTTCTGAAATTATGCTCTTCACTTCCCATACACACTACATTAATTTTATATCTCAATTCCATGGAATCTAGAAGTTATTCAGAGCCTTATGGACAGCATATATTATTGAACCATTCACATGAGGACATATTTTTGATCTATAGGCTCTATAGAATTTATGGAGCTTTCCAACGCTTACTATATTTTGAATCCTTGACAGCGCCAATATATTAATGAACTCAACTGTACTTATGTACACTCACAGTTCACCGGTGTATTTCCCATGTAACGAGCATAATTATTGCCATTATCCGGGCACAAATCTCAAACTCCGAGGTGCCGGGTTCAATTCCCGGGTCGAGCAGTATTATTGGGTTTCTCTCGAATCGAAACCAGTACCTCTAGTGTAGCAGTTGCGCAGGATCACTGGATCGATGAGGCAGTTATTATGAGATAGTTAATATATAATTTTTAAATTTTAATCCCATTCTATTTTACAGGGTTTCATAGTCACCATAACTAAAAACGTACACTAATGAACGTACACCGGTTTACTCGCATCCTAGCTAGAGTGGCGTATCAAAATTATCGAGTTACATGTACCCTTCAGATGTATAGGTAATACATTGCTTGTTGAAAAAGCTATAAACCAAATGGCAAGATAAGTTTGTATATGTATAATGCTATGATATAAAATTATACGAATTCTTTAAAATTTCGTTGCATAGAATTGCGTAGGCTTGCGTAGGCGTAATTTTGAGTTAAAATATCAATTTTATTTTATTTAAAAAACTATTTTTACTGTTTATATCGCATTATATTGATATTATTTGATTCCCGACGTATCGGATTCTTTACAGGTGTTGGACCTTAATGTTAAAATTATTATTTTATTAATTCTTACCGCCTTCAACTCCTGGAGATACTTACTCCCAATGTTTTATTGTCCATGCGTAGTTCGTACTAAAAACATGCATTAATAACACCCATAAATTATCTATTTCCATCCCATATTTATAGCTGACCTGTTACAATGTTACGTCAAATAATCCAAACTCTTATATTTAATAAAAATATTATATATCAACTTATCCACACAAATACTAATCTAAAAAAAACAGAATCGGATATAAATTATTATCGGTGAGGTGACAACCCTGATGACAGAAAACCCGGATAAAACTTAAAAAGCTTGTAGTTTCTAGTTTCCATGGAATTGGGATGCGAAATTTTTGTGGTGTGGTGGAAGTGAAGATCATAATTTCAGTATGAATAACTTATCCCTATACGGCGGTATTTTCGAGAGAAAAAAACTAAAAGTTACTTTAATATCTGGATCTAACAAAACTACAAGGATCATTTGTGCTCATAAGCAGCTTAAGAGACGCTATCAATGTACCGAACATCATTATTGTATGTATCATGCTTAGGTTAAGAGTATTAATATGTTTTTAATTTTCGAGATGAAAATATGAGGATGTTTAATTTTTTTTTTTCACAAAAACCATGGTAATTAAACCGGATTTTGAAATCTTGCATTTAAAATTATGTACGTTTCATACGATGTGCGAAAAATGGTCTTCTTAAAACACTGTGCGACTCGATGATCAATTAGATAAGTTTTTGTATTGAAATCCGTGTCCGTTACGCCTGTTATTTATATTAATTTGTAAATTATAATAATATGTGTATTTAATAAACTCGTTAAATTATAATTGATGTGATATTTCCTGTAGATATCTTAATTGTGTTTTGGTAATCACTAAACCTTATCCAATTTAGATAACTAAATTCATAAAGAATGTAGTAGGGACGTTTTTTGCACTCGTTCTTCAGGATATTGAAGGTCATTTCCCAGGCTGTAACGACAATCAATGTTCGCCTTCCTCAAACGAGCACGAGTGAAATCCCATTATTCACATCGTGCAAATGGCCGTAAAGTAAAAGCTTTCGTAGAACCGAAGCCGACGACGGACTAGGAACTTTCTTTAAAAGGAAGTTACGTACGTAGAACGACGCGGACGCCATGAAACCATAGCTACATAATTCTATCCTTACTAATATTATAAACGTAAAAGTTTGTGAGTATGGATGTATGGATGTTTGTTACTCTTTCACGCTAGAACGGCTGAACGGATCTGGATGATATTTGGCACAGAGATAGATTATAGTCTCGAATAATACATAGGCTACTTTTTATCCAGGTCGGACCAATTCTGAAGTCCATGCAGACAAAGTTGTGGGCAGAAACTAGTCATTTATATATTTATCAGTAGGTATCATATATAATCTAATATGTATAAAAAAGGTTTGTTCGTCCTCTATGCGTAGTTAGGATCGACATCGGTAAGTGTTAGTCCGTAAAGTACAAATTTGAAGGATTTTATGATGTAATTACAAGTGTATTCTTTACAAATTTTTCCCTATATCTACTTGTACGAGTAGTATAAGACGGTATTACTTGCCAAATTTCATAGTTCTAGGTCAACGGAAAATACTCTATAAATTTTGATTCCCTTGAGAGTGTCGAAATATATTTGTATATTTTTGTGGCATAAATGGCCGTATCTTTTTTTTACGTTAACTTAGAAGTTTTATTTTTTTACATATTCAAGCGACTGTAAACCTGATTATATGATTATAATTTCAACTCGATACCTCCACGCGTTCCTGAGATAAAGGGTCTTGACAGACAACGGCAGGACAACAAAGTGATCCTATAAAGGCGCCATTGTTTTTTCCTTTTGAGGTACAGAACCCTAAAAACATACCTAATTTAATTTATTACTACACAAAGGCTTGAGTTGTAACCGCAATCAGTCAGAATAAATAAATAATAAAAATATAGATAAAATATTAAGTAATTAATTTTTTTTTTAAATCTGGTGCATAACGCCACCCACCAATCAACAGAAACCATGGCTGATAATGCTAACAAAATAGCTTTATTAACAACATTATTCCAAATGTTAAGAAAACCCTGTTCGACCCGTGAAGGTATTGTCAATATCTGATTCTCGAAATGAAACGATAGAATATATCCGTGCTATCCGTGAACACGTTGACATCTCAACTTGTATGTTTTTTTATTGGCTTAATACGTCCTACGCATTATATTATAAATATATGAAAAAAATTACATTAATTACGTTAACATCTCGCTTTTTAGTAAATATGCCTTGACAAAATTACATGACAAATTAACGATAATTATACTTTTTTACCCGACTACGAAAAAAGGAAGGGTAATGAGTTTAACAGTCTATGTATGTATGTATCGTATGGATGTCCAATCCTAGCTCAAAAACTACTCATCAGATTTTAGCAAATGAGGTGTCGATTTCAATTCGTCTTTGCAATGGTCAGTTTGGCTATTAAGGCTATACATTTTTGAAAAAACATGACAATATAGCCGGCAAAATACAAAAAAGGGGACCGCAAAAAATAAAATTTCATTTGTTAAAAATGAGGTGTCGTAAAATTTGTCTTGATCCCCAGAGTATCGTGCGGTATATGGTATTACAGGAAATCCAAAATAGTAAACACTGAACGAATGAAGAGTGTATCTGCTAGGACTTTCTTACTACTAGCGCCATCTCTTAAAAACTTATTTAGAGAGTTGAAAAGAAATCCAAATTTGAAGTTATGAAAGTCCACAATTTTGTATAATTTGTCATATAGGCCAGTGCATTCTGCATTATTCCTTAAATGTAAATTATCGGTGTAATCTTTTAAAATCTTGTAATTTAATCTTGAAATAAAATTAATTTCTAGATTGTTATAAAATCGATCACATATCTGGAAGTGTATATTCATCACAGTTATGATCAGCACTCCGCACAAAATACGTTTTTATTTCATAGACTAATACATTTTTCCAGTTTTTGCTATTCTTATGTAATGTGTATCTAATCGTTTTTACTACTGCTGTCTCTATGATGCTTTTAGGCAAAAAGTTATAAAATATGCTTACGGGCTGAGTTTTTGTCAAAATCTGGTATTGCGTGATGTTCTTAAACAATTTTCCATTCTTTCGGAGATAAGTTTGTTGGTCTGTTAGAAGGTATTAGGTTTAGTACGTGGCATGCAGTCGGGATCAGCAAATGCAGATACATGCGTAAGAGATGTTACTACATTGGAAATAAAGGTAGGTGTAAATTCTCTTGCTGATGCCGTTGTTGGAAGCGTTAGGATACACAGGAGTTTGAGACAGCATTAAATCGGATGCGGTAGGTGTAGACGAAAGAACGGATGATTCGGTACTTACGATAGTACTTACGATGGCAGCGATACCGTCCCTGGGTGCCATACCTACATACTAATGTCGATGATGTTTTGAAGACATTCATTGATATCATTTTAAAAATTTGCTAGATTTTGTGGTGATTGCGTCAAATTGGGCACGATAATCGTGAATTTTAAACTTCATTATTATGTTTACTTTCATTATAATTTTTAATGTGGGAGAGCCATGCATCGGCACGTTTTGGCACAGAAAACCAGTGTTAAACAACGCAACGTTGTGTTTCGCCGAGTGAGTGAGGTTACCGGAGGCCCAATCCCCTTTTGAAAGGCGGGTAACGGACTTGTGACTCCTCTGGTCTTGTGGGTGTCCATGGGCGGCGGTAATCGCTTACCATCAGGCGATCCATCTGCTCGTTTGTCCCTCTATCCCATAAAAAAAGAATACATATTTATTGTTTCTTATTTTATTTGGTGATGCGATCGGGATACCTATATGCCCTTTTCGGATCGGGCAGGGTTTTTTAATATCTAAATCTAAACTAATATTATAAAGAGGAAAGATTTGTTTCTTTGTTTGTTCGTATTTAACTTAACTTTATTTCACCCTTAGAAAACCATATCTTCACCAAGTAATTTAAGCTATATTTATTTCCAGAAATAATTAGGGATCCCTACTAAAACTTGAATAGTTAACCCAAGATGTAAAAAAATTGTCATAAAATGTCTTTCATCGCATGCGCTGCGAAAACTATTGATGATAGAACAAAACAATGTACTACAATATTTAAGAACAAATCAATATCTATAAAAAAATTGCGTTAATATATGCCTATCTCCGACGGATAACTCGCAATAACTGCTTTTACTATTAAAATTTTAGATTATAAAGAATGAATTTTTGCGAAGCTTATTTAACCCGTATGGTATTAATCTATATTTAAATAAATGTGTTTGTTAAAACGGAAATTTAATATAGAATATTTGTGTCCTTAATTCTAAATAGTTTAAACAAATATCTCGCAATATAAAAAGATTCGCGAGACAAAATAATTACGCGCGCGGCAGTCATTCGGTCCGGCTGTGTTGCGTCGTGGGGATTCTGGCCTCCGGGAAATTCAAATTCAAAATATTTATTGCACCATAATGTTTACAAGTACAAGGTCTTATTGAATATTTAACAGTTACAGATACCTATAGTAATTCTCACTTTAATATAATCTAAACTTATAATAATTATTATAAAGAGGAAAGAATTAATGTTTGATTCTTACGATTAACAAATAAACACAAAAACTACTGAACCGATTTCAAAAATTCTTTCACCATTCGAATGCATATTATACCTGAATAAGACAGGCTATTATTACTAAAAAAATTAGTCATCCATACTAACACTTCAATTAAGTCCATCCATGCGAAGCCGGGCCGGGCCGCTAGTAGTGTTTACAGAAGTTACGAACGTCTGTAATGTGTTAACCCGCAGTGGGCTAGCATGGTGGACTAATGGCCAGTCCCAATAAACAATCTGTCGTTAGATTTGCTTTTTTTATGGGATAGGAGGGCAAACGAGCAGACGGATCACCTGATGGTAAGCGATTACCGCCGCCCATGACACCCGCAACACCAGAGGAGTTACGAGTGCGTTGCCGACCTTTTAAAAGGGGATTGGGCCTCAGGTAACCTCACTCACTCGGCGAAACACAACGTAAGCGTTGTTTAACGCCGGTTTTCTGTGATCACTCCAGTCGAGCCGGCCCATTCCTGCTGAAGCATGGCTCTCCCACGTAAACTGCACTATACTGCTTACTAGAGATAGGATTTTGACATTACTTGTATGGACCTTATGTCAAAATTCTATCTCTAGTAAGCAAATCTACTGACTGATTTTATATTGGTACTGGCCGTAAAGTCTAAGCTCTCTTACTCTGAGAGAGACCCGTGCCTAGCATTGGCACAGTATAAGGGTTGATGATGATGATCATAATGATATAGGCCGAGATCTTTATATACTGGCGATCTACATATATGTTTTAATGAATCATGATGTAAGTATATTAATAAAATAATGCAAATAGTGCAAAGATGTGTTATCTACAGTCACGGAGAAAAATATTATCTATTATTTAACTCCATGCATAATTGTGTAGCCTTTATTATAATCACAGTGTCGACAGTATAGTAGTTAATAATTATAAAGTGATCTAATATACTGAATATCCGACACGCATTTTAATTTAAAAATCTGACTATAATTATCATAGTTATATGCTAATTTATTCAATATATCGTTAAATTCATGGTTCATTATAGTATTATGACTTTTTAACAGTTTTCAAATGTTCTTGGTTTCGAATAGGTCTTAACTGTGAATAAGAGGAATTCCTCAATGTCCTAATTTAGATTCAATCGTGTCATCATTTATTCAAATAGACGATAATTGAACGGCAATATTATTACAATTCAGACAGCCCCCAAAACGCTCACACTTCACAACTTCGTATTGTTTTAAATTTTATTTAAATAATATTGTAAATGTGACAATAATGTTAAAAAAAGGTTAAAAATGTAAATATATATTGTCATACCCCCATATGTGATGCTTACTATTGTATACTACGTCTACTGGGGACGTGCCTTCTCTGAGATTAAAAAGCTACCACGCCGGCCACCCCATATATGAGATACTAGTTTTAGTATTAGGTACATGTACCGATAAAACTTTTATAAAGTATCATTGCAATATATACTTATTTTACAATTTTCCTTAATTAGTTATAAAATGATGTACCTACCAAAGAAATCAAGAGCAGACTAAATTATCGGTGAATATCTTAACATGATTCGTAGTGAGTTGTGACTTTCCATCGAAATCATGACGGTTCTACTGAAATAATTTAGCGGAATTTGAGAATTGTTAAGAGTTTTTAGGTAACGTTCAGTCCAAGATGAACCATTGTATGTAATTTGACAATTATAATAATTCGTTGAATGTTAGTAATTATTTTAATGTAATAGAGAACAGACTGCCTCATTAGTCTTGTGGTCCCAAGCGCGACTGCTACGCTATAGGTCCTGGATTCGATCCCCAGGTCGAGTGCCTCATTAGTCTTGTGGTCCCAAGCGCGACTGCTACACTAGAGGGTTCGATCCCCAGGTCGAGCAAAGTGTTATTGAGTTTTTCTATGAAATTCTCAGTAGCAGCTCGGAGTCTGGATTTGCCCAGTTCATGGCTCGTTCTAGGCTTAGGCTAAAAAAAAAACACGAAAAGATAGTTAAAAGGTAAGGTGGCATCGTACGATATCGAACTAACTGTAAAGTAAGTCATGTCGGTTGAGAAACAAGGTATCTTGCTTCTCAATAGATGTCGCCAACGTCACCTTATGACGTAAACTCAGAACGTGAAGGCAAATTTCAATCAGGCGGGTGGGGTTCGCGGTGGCTTAGCGGTCAGAGCGTCTGGTATATCAAACCAGAAGACGCAGGTTCGAATCCTGCCCGCGATTGAATTTTTACTTTACTAAAATAAATCCATAATAATATTATATTAATATAGGTAGATACTTAAATGCGAAAATAACATTGTTTGCTATCTTTTCACGCCAACACCACTCAACAGATGCCGATAAATTTGGCAAAGAGACTGCATCCTGAGATTCCTGAGGCTGTACACATATATAAGCTACCTTTTCACGCAACGAAAAATGGTAAATTATCCTTTTGGGACGCGATTAAATCCGCAGGCACCAGCTACTAATAATTTGTATTCTATAAAAAAAAAAATGCCTTCCAGTCCTTATTTATTTTAGGTGTAAATTATAAATCATTTTACTACAAAATAAAGATGTTTACAAATATTATTTCTTGTTACACCTTTTTGTTCCTAATTTTCAATGAAACATAAATAAAAATACCTACTACGCGTAAACTCGTAAACTGTAGTTACCTACTACAGTTTACGAGTTTACGCGTAGTAGGTATTTTTTTTTTAAAAAAAATGCCTTCCAGTCCTTATTTATTTTAGGTGTAAATTATAAATCATTTTACTACAAAATAAAGATGTTTACAAATATTATTTCTTGTTACACCTTTTTGTTCCTAATTTTCAATGAAACATAAATAAAAATACCTACTACGCGTAAACTCGTAAACTGTAGTAGGTATTCTACCCAACGAAAACATTGAATTTAGACAAAAAAGATGTTTACGTTAGTTTTTGTGCACTGTAACACTATAAATAAGTACCTACTCAATGTTAGCATATCAATAGATATCTTTAAAGCCTGGCGTAGCATTTCCTTTTTTTCATTAATTCCTATAAGCCGTCACCTCACATACAGATTCTATTACTTATACTTATTGGAAACAAAATAAAAATATATATATTTGAGATTGATAGATTTGATTTTAGAATGTTAGTAATTATTTTAATGTAATAGAGAACAGACTGCCTCATTAGTCTTGTGGTCCCAAGCGCGACTGCTACACTAGAGGTCCTGGATTCGATCCCCAGGTCAAGCAAAGTGTTATTGGGTTTTTTTATGAAATTCTCATTAGCAGCTCGGAGTCTGGATTTGTGCCCGGTTAATGGCTATAGGCTCGCCCCCGAACTGTGGGTGTACATTAAGTACACCTCTGCCTAACCCTTCGAGGAATACAGGCGTGATGGTATGTTATGTTAATAAAAAAAATATATTTAGAGGAAGTTACTACGTATGTTAATGTATGGGTGTAAGTGAAAACTGCTATAAAAAAGAAACGGTTTGTCGTCGTTTGTAAAACTGGTTCAACTTTTGTTGTAGAACTTGGTAAGAGACTATCCTTTTTGTTGTTTTTGCATAATATCGCTAAATAGATATTGCAGAGGTCACACTTTCTTATTTAAACCTTTACGTGGGTCATTCACTTGAAACATGGATGTACGTTTATTGATCCGTCTGCGTGTAGTGTAATTGGCTAATATAATAAAATGCTAATTTACATATTAAAATGATTACGTTCACCTTGTCACCGATTATTTGTAGTTTATCTTCAGATAATTGCAGGTGGAACACGCTTGATATTCGTCCTAAGCCTCAGGCGTGCTTTGCCTGAAAAAATATTTTTTATTTGTTTTTTTCGCAAATTTAAGCTCATCATGTTTATATTTGTTTTACTTATACCGATTTATAATTTTGAGACGATTTCAAGTAGGCGTTTAGAAAGTAATTCTGATCGACTTTCAAAATACAACAGTAACTTTGTCCTTACGAATGCAGAATTAATTAACAAGTAAATATACGTATGTCGCAACACACAATTAATTTATCAATTGACATAATAATTTGATACACGCTTTGCTATCCAATTTCGATATTTTTTTTTTCTAAACGAATGCATTGTTATTACTGTTTATCTCAACTGGTCTGAGATTGAAATTACTTCTAAGAGCGAGCTTATTTCGGTTATAAAGTTATTTTAGTAAAGGAAAAATTCAATCGCGGGCAGGATTCGAACCTGCGTCTTCTGGTTTGATACACCAGACGCTCTGACAGCAACCGCGAACCCAACCCGCCTGATTGAAATTTGCCTTCACATTCTGAGTTTACGTCATAAGGTGACGTTGTGGAAAATGCAAATAAGTCACAAAAAGATAGTTATTTCGGTTTTATTAAAGCACTCTCTCAACGCTTTAAAACTTACCGAATTGAAATTGGAAGGTAGATTTCTCACAGGGTAAAAAATTCGCTGGAAAGATTTTACGAAAGCCAAGGGCTTAAAATAGAGGTTTGAAGGGAGTCCTATATTTTAAAGTTTCATCTAAGAAAATTACTATTTAGCTTTTTGTAAGATATCCTGAAAGTCTCGATTCTGTTCTATTCCCTTATCGAATTTTCTTTATGTACATGCATACGTACATACACCTACGCCTTGCACCCACAGGGGTAGGCAGAAACTACGCCGAGGCATAGTTCATTATGTAAAATTCCTTCGAATAGATAATAATTCGTATATTTTTAAAATTAGACTTCGCTTTCTACGTAGTAGCAAGGTACTAAAATGGTACCCAATTATCTTTTTGAAATTCAGGCTAGAGAGGGGATCTATACGGATATGACAAGCGGAGGATAGGCGGATGATACGCGGTCACTAACACCGTTATACACAGGTATGATACGCTATTGATACGTTCTAGTGGGCATAGTAGTTCGTGTCGTGCTTGTTTCCGTACCTGATACGTTCATAGCACTGTCATCGGATGAGCCGGTGCAGTGGACAGACTCCCTAAGTTACAAAAATATAAATAAATAAATAAAATCTTTATTTTCACTTTTACAAAATATATAATTACAAACTACCGCTTGGGACCACTAGACTAATGACTGCCTCATTAGTCTAGTGGCCCCAAGCGCGACTGCTACGCTAAAGGTTCTGGATTCGATTCCCAGGTCGAGCAGTGTTATTGGGTTTTTATATGAAATTCTCAGTGGCAGCTCGGAGAAACACACACACCTTAGATAGGACCTATGTATGTCATGTTAATAGGAACTTATTACATAATTTTTCATTTTAGTTGTGTCGCTGGTAGCAATTCATAAAATCTTAATGACATGTAAAGGACATACCTATAAAATGTTAGAGAGGTCACTATATCAAACTTGTGCTCGTAACTGTAAGTACCTATCACGTATTAAATACATAATTTAGTTTGAAATTAGGTTTTTGTGTTCACTTAATTATGATTTATTAAATATTGAACTTTCAAATCTAGGACGCTTGCCTACATGCTTTATGTTTAGTCTTTAATATTCTAGGCATCCTCATTAGTCTAGGTGCCGTAAGCGCGACTGTTGAGTAAGTGGTCCTGGCTTCGATTCCCGGGCTGAGCATACTTTGTTGTTTACTTATTAGGTTTTTCAATAAATTTATGGTCTGAACGCCTAAATTCCTTTTGAAAAATACAATTATGTACAAGAAAGATTTTGATGTAATGCTAAAGTAATTCTATAGTATTGATGCTTGTAATTAATAAGGACCGAATTAAAATCATAAGTTGGTACCAATAGGACGTAAAATGTTGAACCAACTAAATTCAAGGTTGCAAGAAACAGTCGTAATACTGCACGAGAAAGGCACCAGTCATCAGCAGGTAGGTCGGTTGAAGTGACGCGTATATAGAGGAAGAAAATAGAAAACGGTAAAAAAGTTACTCTTCTCCGATACTCGAGTATCTGCGACTGAAGCTTACCTTCAGCCGGTGCAGCTTATCTTTACATAGTATATAACAAAGTCGCTGTCGCTGTCTGTCCGTCCCTATGTATGCTTAAATTTTTAAAACTACGCAACGGATTTTGAAGCGTTTTTTTTAGTAGATAGAGTAATTCAAGAGGAAGGTTTTAAGCTATTTAACATTACGCTACGACTCTTAGGAATGGGGCAACGCAGGTGAAACCGAGGGCGGGCGCTAGTACACAATAAAAGAAAACCTAATCTACATAATGATAGGTTTTATGTTTGACGCTAAAGTTAGGTTAACCATATATTTTGTGATACCGAAGATAATACTTTATTTATTTATTAGATTTGCGGTATTACTCGTAGTACATAGTAGGAATTATTTTATGGGAGAATACTTTGACATGAAAAATTTAAAATTGTGTAATAAAACTCAATCAAACATTTTTCATGTAGCATTAATTTATATGCATAAACATCTTAGTTATTTTAATGGAAAGAAATAAAATAATATGTAATGAATGTTCCCCTTTGTTTGTCGATTTCTGAAATCCAAATCGTTGAATCTACGCATTCATAATATATATAATCCTCACAAATAATCGGCTATCTGCTATAATTTATACATCCCGATTAACATTATAAATAATGCTACCTATGTATTACACGTGCACCAAAATCTGGAGCACGTTTTATCTTCACTATGATAGTTTTATAATATATATTGCTTTACTATACAGACTTTATTATTCAAATCCATTGACTTCGTAAAACATATTGATTTTTTAATGGTCGCGCAGATTAAAAAATTTAAAACAACTTTGTAATTTCATTTGGTTTGTTTACATTTTTATTATTTTGCTTCCTTATTAATAAAAGTATGACAAATAAAAATATGTAGACTTGAATTTGGAATAACAAAAAACCAAAAACATCGGTGAATATATAAAATAAAAAAATTGATAAATTACTTTACATACTTATACCATCACGCCTGTATTCCCCGAAGGGCGTACTAATGTACACCCACAGTTCGCCGGTATGTTTAGGTCCCTTGTAATATGGGCGAGCCTATTGCCATTAACTGGACACAAATCCAGACTCCGAGCTGCTATTGAGAATTTCATAGAAAAACCCAATAACACTTTGCTAGACCTGGGGATCGAACCCAGGACCTCTAGCGTAGCAGTCGCGCTTGTGACCACTAGACTAATGAGGCAGTCAAATTATTTTATTTACATAATATTTCATCTTAAAAAAAATTCATCATCATTCCATCTTAGAAAAATTAGCGCCTATCCAGAAGCCTTTTTGCAACAAAGTATTGAATAATTACCGATTTGTTTTTGTACTGACTTCTTAGAGTTTGATTCGGAAAAATATTTGTATCCTTAGCTGGATAAAATTTTTGTGGAACCTTGTTCTAATAAAAAGAAAATGTTCCCCTGCTCCTATATTTTTCAACCAATTTTAAAATGGAGGAGATTCTCAATTCGACTGAATGTTTTTTTGTATGTTTGTTACGCGATTATTCCGTAAATTATGAACCGACTTTGATGATTCTTTTCTTGATCACCTTGTTTAAGATCTGATCACAAAATTTAGAAATAACACGTAACGACCGAGTACATCAATGATAAAATGATAACGTCGTATAGGTATGCCTACGTAAAATTTTACTTGCTACTAAAAATATTCGAAATAAAATAACTTTTATGAAAAAGTAAAGCCGCCTTCAAAAACATAAAAAATAATGTTAGGTATGTGCGAAACCGTTTCGGAAGTCGGTGGCGAAATCAAGTTTCGATCTAATCAAAGACACCGACTTCCGAAACTGTTACGCACATAATATTATTTTTTATGTTTTTAATCTATATAAGTATTATGATTTTAATATAATATAATACATACATACCATCACGCCTGTATTCCTCGAAGGGATAGGCAGACTAGTACTAATGTACACCCACAGATCGTCGGTATATTTTTAGGTCCTTTGTAATAAAAGACTTTTTCCCAACTATGCTGGGCAATGCTTCTATTTTCACCAGTTGCGGCTGAATTTCAGTATTTTACACCATTACAGCCATCCGACCTCCGCAACCTAATTTTTGGGTAATAACAATATCCTAAAGATACTGGTTGTCAGACATTTTTGGGCTTCTGACTACCTCCTAGATGATCATAGATGTGTATATAACAACCGGGACCGGGGTTTTACGTGCTCTCCGATGCACGGAACACAGCTAGCAGATACATATAGGTACTTAAATTATTATGATAAGCACGATGAAGTACCTACGTGGAATATAATGACCTGTAATTTTCTAGACCAACAATCAAAGGGTAAATATATATAAATATTTACCCTTTAATTGTTCATTTGTTTTACTGGTTGTCCTTGACAGTCTGAACGAATTCTGATCAACAGCAACACCACGTGCGCCGTGAACATAATAACAGTTAACAAATAGTAGGTAAGTAGGTTTAATGTCAATTTTGGAAATACTAATATGTACTTTGTTTATGTAACTTTATAGTTCATTTTTGATGAAACAAGTATTATCATAAGTCCTCTTCTTCTTTGCATAGAAAGCGACATCCCATTCACTCAATGATTAATAACGAAATCTCAAAAACAATAAAGCCTAAATCCTTAAAATTATAAATAAATTATGTAAATATAAAGGTTTCTTTTACGGTATAGACATCAATAAGAAAGGAATTTGAGAATATCTTATAGAATTTAGGAAATACGAGATCAACGTGAGAGACACCGAGGAGCCAGTTAGTTTTTTTATAATTAGGGCTGGTATTTATACATAGGTATTATATTTACTGATTTCGGACACTTACGCGAATATTTCTTGATTTTATCGCATTATATGTACCTACTTATTAATTATTATTAAATGCCAATGTTCGTTCGTTTTTAGGTGTTTAAAACATTACTAATTATGTACCGACTTAGTTGTCGCTCTTTCCAATTATCTGGATTTACGTGAAGTGACGTAATGGTTTATCAAAAATACAGTACGCGCGACATAACTTGGCCGGACTGAAATTAGCTGTTTGTCAGTTTTTGGTTGCGCAGTACACAATTTTTTACGTAAACAATCCACTGCGCATTAAAACGGCGAACTTCACTCCGGCCAACTTATGCCGCGCGTACTGTACTACCGGTATTTGCAAATAACTTTTCCCTAATTAATTAATTTCCTAAGCAGGGCCATCAGTTATTTTTAATTGGAACTGATTCTTCAATGATGGGGTAGTCCCATAGACCCATGCTCATTAGACGAAATGACTAATCGATAGAATTATCAAGTACTCAGATAAAACCGCAATCAGTCATGACTTCATGAGTGTAATGATAAATAGGTACAAATGGTCACTAAGGAGAAGAAATTAGAGGTCAAACATAATTGGAATGTTTATTTTAATAAACTTAGCTTTTTTTATCGTGTTGTAATGTGATTTCCGCCGCAATACTGTAAATACCTGGGGGGTGATCGCCGTAAAAAACTTAACATAACATACCATCACACCAGAATTCCCCGAAAGGTTGGGCAGAGGTGTACTAATGTACATACGCCCACAGTTCCAGTCTCATGTAATAGGGTGCGAGCCTATTGCCATTAAACGGGCACAAATCTAGACTCCGAGCTGCTACTGAGAATTTCATAGAAAAACACAATAATACTTTGCTTGACCTGGGGATCGAACCCAGGACCTCTAGCGTAGCAGTCGCGCTTGGGACCACTAGACTAACGAGGCAGTAAAAAAATGACAGCCAAATAATGTTTGAACCATTGCTATCTTAAAATTTTTTTGTAATTGGCCATTATTGGATCATAAGCACAGCAAACACTGTCAAACACTAAATCATGTTTCACTCATTACCATTTTACAACTTTTTCAAATTTTCTACTTGATTTGACACGTAAGTATTTGACATACACTTCAGACATAGTTGAATCGTAAGCACCAAAACTCAATGTTAAGCTGGTAAGCATCTGTGCTTACTATTGAATTTTGGTGCTTACGATCAGCACTGCTTAAGCGCACAGTTACTCCGAAGCTATTTTTTTGTTAACCATTTGATAACTTTTGTAATAATTATTGAATTAATGTAGATATTTTATAATGTAACACGCTATATACGATCAAGAAAGGCCTTGCATATTCGACGGGTGGGTACAGCTGATCCAAATCAAGCGCAAAAGTTCATTGGGATTCTGAGGGCCTAGCGCTTTGAAGCAGAATTATAGGTATTTTGTGGAACGATACCTACTGAATATTGAAGAAGCAAGTCCTCCGGCTCAAGTGACTCCTCATATTTTACCCATTCTACCAATATTCACATTACTTAAATTCATCATCAATGTAATAGGTAGAAATATTAATAATAATTGCTATGTGATGATGCATCAGTCATATGGTGACTGTGACTGCCCGCTAGTGAAATAGTGTATTGTAAATTGTTATTTCCTCAAGGCATAAAAAAATCACAAGCAAATTATCCATGAATGTGTGGCGTATGTAGCGTACTTGTTTGTGTTCGTGTTTATTTCGTTGTGGGTTTTTATGCCTAACTGTGTCTGCATTAGGTGCTTTTGGCAAATATTAAAGATCTAGGTTATAACTCCCTTGTTTTATTTGGGTCAGAAATGACATAATACATGCATACCACTGTGCCTATATTCCCCGAGGGATTTGGAATACGTCTGTATTAGTACAACTCTGCCACAGTTCGCCGGTATGTTTAGGTCGCATGTACCTAACAGCGAGCCTATTTCCATTAACCGGGCGGGCACAAATCCAGACTCGGAGCTGCTACTGAGAATTTCATAGAAAAACACAATAACTATTTATTTATATACTTCTTTTTATCACACTATAAGTTTATAAGACATAACGCCGTGACACACAATATACTCGTATCTTTACGAATTTATGTATACGACTCCGTCCTTCCCGATATTGTCGGCAGCGATAACTAGCGCAGCTTTGTACTAAAGCTTTTCTATAACAGAATCCTTCCAGCTTTTCTATATCCAGCATCCTTCTACCTTTTCTATGTCCAGCATAATAGATCGCTATTCATCTTAGTTGATGCATAAATGAAAGATGACATAAATAAAATTAATGCAAAATGAAAATGCAAAGAGCAGTCTTGATGTTCAAGGAACATTCACATTAGGTAGTTCTATGTAGTATAAAACATACATGCTTCCAATTTGTGTATCTATCTATGAGTGGATCAGTACTTATTCTGTTTATCAGCTTATTTGTGCTTAAACAGACCCAGCCTCAGTCAAGGGCAATAGCGCAATAAATAGGTCGAGAAAATTAATAAGGAACTCGAATGATCGGACTGTGTTCTAGAACATTTTTCAATTTCCTTTGAATAAGTTTACTTACTAAAACATATAAATATACATGAGTAGTAAATTTTTAATCGAATAAACTTACCAAGATTCACAATTTTTCGCTATAAATTGGCAAAGAAATTATATCAAAATATACACTAAATTTTCTTTGTATTGAGAGAAAAACTGTACTGATTTTCCCCTGGTCCCATCTTCCCAAAGGCTTTGGGATGAGCCGCTTTGCAGTTTGACGCGGAAAGAACTACTCAATACGTCAGTCAATACTGCAGAGCGTGCTCGTCTGATGGCTGTGGGTGATCAGGTCTCTGGCTTCGAGCACTTCCTTCATCCAACACGGGGACTATGTTGGATGAAGGAACCACCTTTCGGCTAGCTACCTGTCTCCGTCTCGGCGCTCCGTGTGTTGCTCCGAATCGCTGTCACTGTGGCGAGGTTGTCGACAGCGTTGGATATCATGGCCTATCGTGCTGCAGGAGTGCAGGCCGCATAGCGCGACATGCCAGCATTAACGACATGGCTGGCTGCGCTGGCGCTGCTGCTGCTGCTGCTGCAGAGACTCTCAAACGGCGCAAGTATAGTAACCTGTCGGTTAACTATATTTTTGAGCCGTTTGGGGTCGAAACGCACTGGTCGTGGGGTCTGAGAGCTACTAGGACAGCGCTTCTAGGACAGCGCATAAGCATTGCCATTCAGCGTGGCAATACTGCCAGTCTTCTGGGCACCTTCCCGGACGACAGCGATACCGAGGAATACTTTGACGCTTAGTCACGCCTCTGTCTTTTAGATTTATATATATATATCTTTTGGCTTTTTTTACGTTCATGTATTTTATGTAAATAGTGTATGTTAATATGTAAATAAATTTTAGTGACAATCAGTCAAAATTTCACGAACCGTCAAATTAGTTCGACTTCAGACACAGCCCGTCTGAAGTCGAAAGATGAAAGGAGTCCATATTGTTTAGTCAACGAATCGATTATGTTTTAATTTAACACAACTAATTTCTAGTATTCAAGTAAAATTTATATGGCAACACATTTATGACTCTTATTTACATAAGGTGTAAAAAAATATTATCCAACTTTGGTTGAGGTTTGAAATTTTGTGCGATACCGAATTTTCTTCAACTGGATCGTTACTTTGACCAACCAAAGCCAAATAAGATGCAGATCATTTCCAAACCTTAAGCTTTGTCAATTGGGCGATCACCCCCCTGGTCTTGTTACTACCGAGCGACGCTTGCTTGCGGGTGTGGCGGGTTACAAATATCAAAGACTAGCTGTGGCTCGCCGTTTCATTTGCATCTCAAAGGATTTTTTGAGTCTATCCCTATACCAAAATACCTGTAAATTGCCATTAAAACTGTCAATGTAGTGAACGGGGCAATTAAGAGACGTTTTCTCTTAGTTGATTTTAAATTGAATAAAACAACTATAATAATATTATAAATGTTTATCAACCAAAGCTGATTATTTACCTCAGTAAGTTCATTTGTGATTAAACTAACGATGTAATGTACTCCTATTAATTCTAAGAAATAATATAAGTGCCTACGTTCTTTCCATCATTATACACGTTTTTGTGTGATTCAATTCATTTTTTTATTCGTTAAATTATTTAAATACGTAAGTGGAATAAATTCAGAACAAACTAATTAAAATAATGAAGTCAATATTTTTATTATAGTGTTGATGATTTTAATTACTAAATTTAACAATTTTGTCTTATTTGATTAACCTCAGACCTGATTATTCCATCAACTAAAAATTATAAGTAAGTCATTCATATAACAAACAGACATAAAACCATCACTTTTATTACTTGTTAGTAATTTATTAATATTGACCAAGGTCTTAGTTGAATCTAATAAATGGAACTAGTCGTTTTCGTGTCAGTATTAACTAAGATCTTATAATTGCTTTAGTTAAGTAGTAAATAGTAAGAACAATATAGTTAATTAATCCATTAGATTCATCTTATAATGTGAATAAATTGTGTTAGAATTACAATTTATTCTGGTATTACGTTTGTATGGGAAATTCGGTCCGCCGGACTCTTAAGAAATAAAACCATTTATCATTGAAGCTCACGGTAGCTATATTATTTATTAAAAATTCTTGCCACAAGTCGTATCAGTAATTAAAACTTGTATGATATAAATTTATGCAAACATAACTAATAGTTTTATTCAAAGCGAGTTATTTAACTTCACTTACTATTCGTTCCTTTAACAAAAAGGTAAATTATATGCAGTGGAATGTCCGCGCAAACTTATCGTTTATGATTAAGGAACCGGTCAAGTAGGTATTTAAGTAATGTTCTAAATATTACACTACCGCGTACGTTTGCCGATGAGATTAGAATAAATTTATAATAATTACATCATAACATACGACTTCAATTAGCTTTGTCGATTTGGAGTTCGCGAGGATATTTGCTGGTTAGCGGAAGAAGTCATACAGCTTGAGCTGACCTATCTCAACAGTCGACCTTAGAAGATAAACCACAGTAGCACTGCATAGCACTTGTTCATAATCACGGCCGATATTATAATACTATATATATAGGTATTATTATAGAGATTTAATAGGTACCTACTTATCCATTCTGTAACGCACCTAAACAAGTTTCGTTTTCGTAAGCCAAGTTCGGCTAAAGGAATACAATCCGTCTGTCCGCTGTCTGATTTAATTCATTAGCATATTATTTATACATAACTTTTTAGTTAATAATTATTTAAATATTTCACAATAATTGACGCCTTGAGATACTTTCGGTAATATTTAACATTAAAACTGATTTGTGTTAGACACATATCTACGTAATTACAAGTAAAATAAGACTTCTGCCCTTTAAATCAGGTAAATATCATGAACGAGGTGTTCCTTCGTGGGCTGATATCTTGCCGATGTACCTATGTTTCGTCCTCTTAGACAAATGTTTAAATGGAACAGTAACATAATTATCAAAGAATACATTCTGCGTCAATGTGACATGTAAATGTTGATTCATGATTTTTTAATCTCGTAAAAAATAAAAACGTTCCATTGGTTTAAAAATACGGGGAATTTGAGAGTAAATAAACAACTAGTAAAGAATACGCCGAACAAAAACAGATGTAAATAGAATGATTCAGCGGTGTGAGAAATTCCCAGCACCACTTCCTGACGACCTTCTACTTCCATGCCTAATTACTCAGTTAATTGGAACAAATTCACTCTGAAACTTTTTAGAGTAAATTACCGTCTCCATGACTAAAAGGAGGGACAGTTTTTATAGACTCTTTCAATGTCATCATGGCCGATGTTAATCTAGGTAGGTACTTCGATTATGGATGAGAAACAACTCATTTTTTGTTGTTTTCTCAGCGGTTGTAGGAGTGATATAAATAAAACTCCGCCAATCATCGCAATCCGTCTAATTAGAAAATATTTAGTGAATCCCGGTATCAAGAATTCAAGATATGGAAACGAATACCCAACTAGTCAAATGGTAGAGTAATTAATAATAAGAGATAAGACATCGATTCTTCAGGAGTCCAATCGAACTGCCAAGCTTGATAACACTTGCAATAAGTACGTCCATGAGCAATCAGAAGTTTTATTGAACGCGCAGTAGATACCATAATATAAGCAGTAATTGTTTTTAAAATAATAAATAATTATACAGAAAATATGAGATGCACTCGCGTGCAATGAATTCGGGTCGGTAACAAAACTCTTAATACTTCCGAATTAATTACCTTATTAATGCTAGTTTAATGGAATATTTATGATATACAATACAATTCATAAATAAATCTATAAAATACAAAATCTGGTTTGTTACAATACATATAACTCGACCGACGACTCGGCTAGACCGATTTTTAAGATCTTTGGTTTGAGAACTTAAAAACAATATTCTCTTTCATTTTGTATCGGGATTGGATTGACAGATTTCATAGAAATAAACACGGACACAAATGAACATGGCGTTATTTTCTGTGAAGTTTTCTGATTCGGAAAGGCCAGATGGCATTCTGCGCAGTGTCCGAACTCCTCATAAGCTGCAGGTGTGATTTTGATTTATTTTTTTTGTGTATGTTTTAATGGGTCCCTGGATAGTTTAGAATTTTAGATTCACAATTTGAGCCGGTAGGTGGCTCGCAATCGGGTTCTACGATTTTTTTATACACAGGGCAAGACATGGACAAGGGATGGATGAATAGGGATGAATGGAAGAAAAGGACATGCTGCGCCGACCACAAATAAATTGAGACAAGAGCAGGAAGATCTATTCCAGCGGTACATAAACTTTTTGTAGCTACGGACCACTTCTGAAATATCTGAAAATTTCCAAAATTCAGTGGGTCTAGCAATGGTGTTTCTCCAAAATTGATTTCGACCCCCTGCACGTCAATCAAACGACACTTGGATTTTAAGAATGAACAAATTGACTGTGGATCACACGCACTCATGTCACATCCCCCTAAAAACTTTGAGAAACCCTACTTTGTTAGCTGTATGACTATGTATGTACCTACCCAATTAACTTATTTCCTTTAAATTAATTTAACTACGCAAAAAGTGAATTGCGTGTTAACTTCATCTCGAATATGTAGTTAACTGAACAAAGGTGATGATTAGATATCTTAAGTATCAATTATTATTACTTAAACTGTACTTACTACTTTACTTTACTAGGTTCATCGTAAATACTGTGGACTCAAAAATATCAAGTATGATGTTAACATTGGTAGGTTTAGTTCCAATTTAATAAGCGGCGAGCCTATAGCCATTAATCGGGCACCAAATTCTATTTAATTATATTATCTATAATTCTCCTCTAAATTCCGAACTCCGAGCTGCTACAGAAAAAAATAATAAATAGAAATTACTAGACCTGGGAATTAAACCCAGGACCTCTATCGTAGCAGTCGCGCTAAGGACCTCTAGACTAATGAGACACTTGACTAACGAAAAAGGAAATAAAAAATATAGATTTTTTTTTTTAATAGAAGTAATTATAAAAAATCTTTTTGTTTCGTTTCTTTTTATCACAAAATCTGAATCTGTATGAAAGCGTCTGAATTAAAATCCTATTAGGTTATGTCAATAGATTAGGTTAGCTGATACTAAAGGGGGGACACTTACTAATCGAAATTAATAGGGATCAATAAATAAAATTGAAGTGTGTAAGATTTCAAAATGAATGTCAAAATATACAAGTAATGCTGTTTTTACTACTACTTTCTTTAAGTTTGTACCAAATATAGACAAGTCAACGGATATCAATGAAAATTCTAAGGATCAAAACCTGAATATTTGCTTAAACTTTCGTGTTACCTACCTATATTCCATTTCGATACCTTGCATCATTCAGAAGATATGAATATTATAATAATCGACCTCGGACGTCCACTTTTATTTTTTTCATATATCGATAGTGATCATATCTGATCTGTGGATTTGCTAAAAATTATCCTTTAGTCGTGTAGTACATACATTAGAAGCTACCCATCTCTGTCCTAAAAACGAAATTAAGTTAACCACGGTAGGTAGATGTCAGCTCATGTCATGTCGGTCTGAGCGTGAAGCTGCTCGCAATAGAGCAAAAACAATCGATAAAGTACCTAACGAGTTCATGGTTAACGCTTGAGAAACACGGTATCCACTCGCAACAAAGAAATTATTATTATTTATCGTATTAACTCAGGATCCCATTACATTTTACATCAAATCTTAAAGGAGCATTGGACTTGTTCGTCTCCACAGGTTTTCCACAGGACTGTTGGTCTACCGATATTTGAGATATTCTGTGATATCCAAAAGAGATACGATGTCGAAATCTTAGATGATCTTTATCAATGGTTTTTTTTTTAAAAGCTTACTCGCAATATGTGTCACACATATACCTACTATGAATAGAACTTCCACAGACACTTTTACGTAATTTTTTTATTATTTTTAATTAGTGCACCGGTAGTTCCTAATTGACGATCTATAAAGAGAAATGCTGAAACCAACTCAGAGCATCCTGGACTTATATTGAAATAGGTACTATATTAAAACCAGTTTAGGATTTTCAAATCACCCGACAATTAAAATTTTAAAGACGTTTGTGCATATTATAGTATATTTTCATAAATTTAAGTAGGAGGAGGCGTAGGTTTGGACATTTTGAAAAAATGAATGAAAGACGATTAACGAAAGGAATTTATAAGGCGAATGTCAGCGGCAGCGTCGGTAGAGGTCGCCCTAGAAGGACATACGCCGATCTTATTGGTGAAATCCTTCAACAAGGCAGGTACAGATGCAGGCACTCGCAACCGGCGCGTATGTATGAGAAGATGTATGAATGTGGAAGAAGCAAAAAAAGTATGCAAGAATCGTAACAAGCGGCGGTCTATAGTTTCTGCCTACCCCTGTGGGAGAAAGGTGTGAGTGTATGTATGTATCATGTATGTTAAGTAGGACTGTGAAGGACTAGTCGTAATATTTTTCCCTCGGTGAATGTCTGGGACTTAAGTGGTAAATATTGACCGAATAAGTCGTAAAAAAGTAAATATTATCCTTATTCATATTACAATCGCGAAAGTTTGTGAGTATGGGTGTATGGATGTTTGTCACGTAAGAACGGCTGAACGGATCTGGATGAAATTTGGCACAGAGATAGATTATAGTCTGGAATAACACATAGGTTACTTTTTATTCAAGTCCCAATTCTGAAGTCCACGCAAATAAAGTCGCGAGTAGAAGCTAGTCATCAATAACTCCAGTCGATCACTTCTAAGCACAATAAACAACATCAACATAGAAAGCTCTAGAACAATACAGTTATTGTTGCGATCAATGACACTTGTATGGCGTTCATAAAATGCTGCTAAATTAGTTAGCAATCGTCGACAAATAAAATAACGTTAATTTTCAAGGAGCAAGCGTTAATTTGCAATGATGTTGAGTTTAAACAGGTACTTAGCGTGTGAAAAACGGGGCGTTTCGCTGTAATGGAGCGTGTTGCAGGCCATTGTTGTCACTGTCCATGACAGTCTCTCGAACCTTGTAAATGTGACGATGCTAAAGGGTTAAAGAGCTCCGCATTAATCTGGTTTTAATTTTAATTAAAATTTAACGCGACGATAATAAAATATAATTATTCTCATTATTTAATAAAACGCTGTTTTTATGATTAATTATACCTATTATTCTACGTATTTAAGAATGATTGAGGCGATTGTATGGTACAACAGAAGTGTTGGGTATAAACATAATACTCAATAAATACCTAGATATATAAATCTCTTAAGAAGTTTGAACTGCGCGCGGGTGGAGTAAACACTTATAAATCTGAACCGAACTTAATACGCACAGTACGGACATTCAGGGTCAATATTTTTTTTCCTTATTCACAACTTCTTAGATGAATAAAGATGTAATGGAAGCAAAATATAAATACTATTCGAAAGTAGTTAGTTAACTAGCCGTCAAACTGCCTAATGGGTGATTCGTGGTTAAGTAGGTATAACGATCGCTGATATCCTGATCTAAAAGAATACTCTATGAATGGGTGTCCATTCTTAGAACATTGAGACACATCACTAACAACCACTTTATCCTCCCACCACATTATTACATGTTATTTTATCTTAGAAATTGGTTTTCTGCAGTCATATGAGAATCATTATCCTCCTGTCCTTGTATCAATGTAATTGAGGTAGGTCGACGGTACGCTTTGTATAAAATATGAACTGTACCCCGCGGTTTCACCCGCTTAAATAATAACGGCCTTTCATACAAACTTTCACCCCCCTTTTCACCACCTTAGGGGTTGAATTTCCCAAAATCCTTTCTTAGTTGCTCGTATACAGTGCAAAAGGAATTAGCATGCAAACTTTCAGGGATCTAGCTCCTGTAGTTTTGGCTGTGCGTTGATACGGCAGTCCGGTTCTTCTTTTATATATACAGATTAGTTGATAGGTATTCGGCCTACCTTATTAGACTGAAAGCCGACTCTAACATAGTCGGTAATAGGCTGGCTTGGTGATTTTTTTTATGGACTAAGTCGGCAAACGCCCTGACAAGCCACCTGGTGCTAAGTAGTCATCGTCGCCCATGAACACCTCCAATACCAGAGGAGTTGCATGATGCATTGCCGATCTTTAAGAGCCCGCACGGACTGCAGACTGGCAGAGCCGTAGCAACCTAGGGGAACTAGCTTTACATACAAAAGTTGAAACACACACCAAGGTGCTTTACGACAGACTCCGACGTAAGGGTGGTCACCAGCCAGTCAGACCCCAAGAGGTCCTACCACCAAGCAAGATGTTTTCACGCCTCTTACGGGATGCCTATCTGAAATGCAGTGAGGAACAGTATTCTAACCTGTCCGTACACGGGTTGAATGAACTTCCCAACATACTCAAACCACTGCTGGGACTGCTGGGCACATCTTCCCTCAGAATAAAATGCTTCCAGCCTCAGTATACAGCATAGTCATCTCTCGTTGGCTGAACCTATGCGTACCAACCTTTAACCATTTACGTGAGCTATGGGTATAAAATCATTTATTTCCGAACAAAGTACAAGTTATTTGTCAAACTTGTCAGCTCAATTAGCACGTTTTCCCCCAAGTTCTGCCACTCGACGTTCTAACGAACGGGTAACCCCAGAGAAGCTGTTCTCCGAATTCAACACTTAACATCGAGGAAGGCCAGATTATGTATCGGCCCACATCCATTGACTTCCTTCTATTAATATTCATGATGTAAACAGCGGTCAGTTCCTATAAATTGTGCATACTATACTACTTTTTAATTATTAAGATTAAAATCCCAAAAACTTGATATTGGATATCGGTAATTCCCACAGTAGTAATAAATTAATTCTCCTCTGGATAGCCTAAAAACTCGTATAAGTAGGCTAACTCCGACCTATTTCGAAAAAGGATATAGGCGCATAAGCACGCATACGGGTCGCGAGGTCCAAATGCCTTCTTTTCAAGGAGAGTGTCTGTTTTTGAAAAGGAAATTTCAAGGTCATCACTTCGCGTGACCAGACGGTTTGCTTATCCCTAGGGGAGCATCTATGTATATCCATTCAACGTGGCAATGCAGCCAGTCTTCCGGACACGTTGGAAAATTAGATTATTTTTATGTCCATCTAATATAAGTAAATGGTGTAGATATTTATGTAAGTTTCTTTTTAATAATTATATATATTTTCTCTACGAGTACTAATAAATGTTAGTAATAAACAGTGTTAATAGTTACAGACGCTTAAAATCTAGTTTATTGTATCTTAGCTCGACAAATGACGGCCTTTCACAAAATGTGTTAAATTTAAAGGGCAATAATTAATTTCGCGCTCTATTAGTAAAGAGAACAGAGTGGCAGTAACGAACTAAGGCGTAACAAAATATCCTTGAAGGTCTAAAATATACAATTTAGATATAATGACGAACATGGCCAGTTGCGCATCACTAAAAATTTATTAACGCACCCTTGACATAAATATTTTAAGCTAAGGGTTGCGCCCTTAGCTTAAAATATTTATGTCAAGGGTGAGAATTAGAAGGACTTTATATACATGTATAATTTCCAATATAATTATAATATAATTAATATTTATTATATTATAATATAATTAATATTTATTATATTATACTATAATTAATATTTATTATATTATAATATAATTAATATTTATGTTATTAAAAACATAAATATTAATTAGTTGATCAGTTTTTCTGAGATGTGACTTCTATAATAGAGAAATTTAATTGTTTTGTTAAAAAAGTAAAACAGTGAAGAATACCTAATGACTTTTTTTACCTTTATTACAAATATTGTGAACCTAATAAGTAAATGGAGTTTTATTGATCTCACGGTAAAAAAGTCATCCAGTATAATCTACATTGTAATTAAGGGGTGTATGAAACTTTTAAAGGAAATTGGTTAGTCAGGGTTGAATGAAACTACTTAGGTAGGTACATACAGTCCATACAAGATTAAAACTCTACACAATACAGTTTTTAATTTCTGGGTGTTTCGAGTATTATTGACAAAGTATTCATTTTTTTTTTCATATTCATTTATTGTGCATTCATGTTGTTTACATTGATGGTAAGTAAATATATAAGTGGTATCAAACATGAACCCCGTTAGGGCACAGCAATAGCTTAAAGTTAAATATATATAAAATTATAGAATTTTAATATCATGACTATGTTAATCTTATATCTAATTATACATTATAGATAATATAATACTCACGATACTTGATTTACATAAGAAACAAAAAAAAATATTTGCACGTGGAATTACTCATTATTATTGTAGAGAGGAATTGCTTACCTTTTTTATCAACAATATTAAATTTTGAATAATAGCCTAATAAAATTAGTGCCAACTTACACAAAAAATATATTGCTTTATTACCTTGCAAAAACACTTAAACAAAAAATATATCGTCGTTATTTAGATAAATAGCATAAAAATAGTTTCATTGTTTGTACTTAAATAGCAGTGTGTATTATTTTTACAGAAATGTGTAAAATTTAAGATAGCACATTGTTCACAAGTTTCTCAAGAGAAATGAAATCATGTTGTCTATAAGATAAGTAGGTAATACCTACATAACACATTAGTTACTTCCGACATTTCATACAAAAACGTAATATAAAATGCCTTAATTATCTGTGAAAATAAACATCGATGGATACCATTTTGGCCTGTTAACCCTGCATTCATATAATCTGCTTAAATTTATACTGTGAGATATAATTGCAGCTGGATAACGTATCTATGTACTTACCTGTAGTAAAACCCACAACGTAGTTTTTTTTTTACAGTATTGCCTAGCCAATAATTTTCTGTGCTCAGCGCTAAAGCAATGTCGAAAGATATTCATTCTCTGGTTATGATTAAACCCAGAGCCTAAAATTTGACATGACATGTCAAATTTTAACATGTCAATGCCCGTAATATAATAGACAGAATTCAAAATCTATTGTGTTGCTATCCGGGGGTCAGTCCCGTACCGACTGCCAGTTACTGCTGAATTAAGGCTCGACGAAAAAGACGAAGGCTCTTGTTTTGGTCTTAAACAAACTGTGTCCTAAGATACGCAGTCTTTTGTTTCAACGCACTAAACATAAAATATAGTACCTAGCTAGAAACAATCGCATAAAGAATTGCATTGCAAAATGGGTTGGGTCGCGCAGTTGGTGGTCATAGTTTGAAAGTAAATGTGCAAATTGTCTGTTATTTGGGAGTTACTCACGCTTTCGGCCATTGAATGCACTTCCTACTCGCGCCGGCGTGGCGGTGGCGGCAGTAGCGCAGATTGAGCTCTCATCGCAATGGGTTATTGACCCACATCGCTGGTCACATACGATTCACATGATTATTATTTTGGATTTTCCTATCACACGTACTCATTTGAAATTTTCGGTTGAGTAATATTAATTTTAAACCTAATTTATATTTACTACCAAATAACTGTCAAGCCTACGAGTGATACATCAATTAGATAGATATGTACTGTATATTTTTTTGTTGTGATGCTGATTAACCTGAGTATAGGTGAACCAAATTTTAAATTTCTTAGGGTTACCACTTGTCTATGAGATTTCGTACGGGCGGTCCACAGGGATCGACCCAGACATCGATTGCGATTGAATACTACGCTGTGTGCTTCTCCCCAACGACGTTGGCGTGACGAGCTACGCAGACGAAAGACTGGTCAAAGCGAGAGGAAAGACGCCCGGGCAGGCGGTCATCCTGGCTACAGTATGGGTTGTGCTGCAAGTCGTCGAGAGGATCCAGTGGTCGTCTCGAGGTAGCCCTTAGTAAATTCGAAACCCTATGCTTTTATGGGACCCGATAGGGAGTTCCCCACCCGACCGGACAATAGTCCTAGAGATGGGTTTATACCAGGGCATTTATTTTTTTGGCCCAAAATGCCTGCGCAGTAACCCATCTCTAGCCCCAGCAGACGACGCGCGTGTTTGCTCCACTTACGCCTTTAAGTAAAAAACGAGCCACCAAGGCCGCGCCCCTCTATGGGGTCCGATGTTTGTACCAGTTCAAAGACTGCTAGACGATCCTATGTTTGTTCGCACTCCAAAAAAGGGTTACTTAACATGACTGTCGTATACAGAGTACCTAGAGACCACGAAATTTAACTAACATCAAACAGTCGCACCCAACGAACGGGGTGCAATCGCACCCAACGAACGGGGTGCAATCGCACCGCACTCTGAAAATACGAGTATTATGTATAGTGTCCATGGGAATAATTCCTGTACCTACATAGTTACCGACAATACAAATCATAAATATTATATAATTGTAAACAATCATGACGTTCTATAGCATTTGTGTTGCATAGTTAGGTGTAGTACCTAACATGAATTATTGATGAATATATAGTGACCTTGTTAAGGACCTAACATCATATTGAACTAGCTGCACTGACAGAAATTCTATCCAGAAGGATAGCCTTTCTGGATACAAATAGAATAGAATATCCGTCAAGTAAATTCCGGAAAGTACTTACTATTCTCTTTTATTTTTACCCCGTATGGGGACGAGTTAGAATACTGTTCCTCACTGCCTTTCAGATAGCCATCCCGTAAGAGGCGTAAAAATACCTGACTTGCTCCGTGGTAGGACCTCTTGGAGTCTGACTGGCTGGCGACCACCCTTACGTCGGAGTCTGTCGTAAAGCACCTTGGTGTGAGTTTCGACTTTTGCACGTAAGTGCCAGTTCTCCTCGGCTGCAGTATGCAGTCCGTACAACTCATAAAGTTCGGCAATGCATCAGCAATTCCTTTGGTGTTGCAGGTGTCCATGGGTGACGTTGACTACTTACCACCAGGTGGCTCGACAGCTTGTTTGCCGACTTAGTCCATAAAAATAAAAGAATCACTTTTCTCATCTTCCACACATTTACTGTCCACTGCGAAGCACTAGTGTCCTCTCAAAATTAAGAGTTAGGTTAGGAATATATAAATATTACACATTACATTTTTTTTGTAGTTGTAGTACCTATTCAAAGCACCTGAGGAGTTCTAATGCGCTCACACTCACAGTTTACCGGTATATTTTAAGCTCATTGTTTGCTGTCATCAACTGGACTGTACCTAATCCAGTCTCCAAGCTGCGGTGAGAATTTCATAGAAAAACACAATAACACTGCCGAAACCAGGAACCGAATCGGTTTGCGACCACTAAACCAATGTAGGAGTCAACAGAAATACTTACAGTTAAGTTGCAAAAATCAGAATATCTACCGAAGAGCTTGCAGTTTTGCGATAGATGTTAGATAGCAAAAATTAGGAAATCGATGTGTTTATGGTTTGCTTGTTAGCAAAAGTACAGACTTGAACTCAAAATCCATAAAAAAGTAAATGTTGTTTTAGTCAAACAGGTATTTTTATAGAACGTGTGTGTATACCTATTAAGACTGTCCAGATTTTGATTTAAAGCAGCCATAACTTTTAGTACCGTAATAGTTTACCGAAAAACTACATTACTTGTTACCTAATTTTTAAATTTTGTTCATAAGCTGGGAAACTTAAATGTTTCCTTGTATTTTTTCTCGATTATGCAAGAAATAAAAATATTTTTATTAATTTTAAAATTCTTTACCTAGATCTTACTAACAAGCATACTATTATCATTTTAATATCCACAGGTACCTACGACCTTCCCTCGTTTTTCATTTTTTGACCCTACATATTACCACAAAATTTAAAATAAAATTAACATTCTGTAGTTCGTAACGTAAGTTGCCTAAACTAATAAGAATAAAATTTAAATTCTGCAGGTAAGGTCAACAAGTACTGCAAGAGATATGGTCAATGGCCATACGTAGGCTATTTAGGTAAATTAGCCCAGTTTAACGACTCGTGATATCAGCCCGGATCAGTCGCGAGGCGGACTTTTGAGATCCGATATCCGTAATGACACATATACAATACATAATTACACTGTTGTTTCATACCATGTCGCAGAACATAAAGAAAAAGAGATCTTTGGAAAAAACCTGTAATACATAGATAGATAGGTACCTAATACTTTAAAAGTGTTTAAAATATAATAATAAAACAGCATCAAACTCGAATTAATTACATTAAATTGAGATCGATCGTTTACAGAAAAGTGATATTTAAGTTTATGACACTGAAATTGGAATTATAAAATTGATTTTTTTAAGTAGGTACTAAAATTTTGAGATTAGAGGCAGTAGGCTACGAAAGAGGGCATTGAATACTTAAACATTAATTAGTCTACGCCGCGCCTAGCGGCCTTTACGGCTAGTAGACTAGTGTTACGGCTCGGATCCGGGATCTCTAGTAAGAGATCCCGGATCCCATTCCCAAGGCGGAACTAGTGTGGGTGGGACTAGTGGGTTTTTTTCTATGAAATTCTCAGTAGCAGTTCAGAGTTTGGATTTGTGCCCGGATAATGGCAATAGACTCGTACATGGAACCTAAACATACCGGCGAACTCTAGGCGTCACCTCTGCCTAACAAAGGCAATAGGTATACATAGTAACCAGTGAGGTTAATCCGAAGCGCGGTTGTTACTCTTTGGGGATATAGGCGTGCATGGTATGGAATGTAAGAGATGGATGCTGCTCTACACCTCACATAACATCAATCTTTTCTACATATCGTTCATATTTTGTAGGCTGTAGCCCGCTGAAACCGCTATTTTGAAGAAAAAAAAACCTCAAAGAAAAATAATAACGCAACTGCAAATTATAGTGCAAGATTCATAATAACGATCGCTTATTCGGGATTATCTTGAAAAAACCGGACAAGGCACCAAGGGTTCCGTACTTTGTAGGTTCAATGACGACACGATTGCTGTCCTTTGCAATACTGCCAGGAATTTCACTACGGTCCGAATTTTCTCATTGTCCTACAACATAAACATTAATCATACCTACAGCATCGATACGAGAAAAAAGACACGACCTCACATTAGTCATACTGTGTGTTGCTGTGCACTCGAATGTTGTTGCGAACTACATACTAAAACCGAAATAAAATAATAACAGCAGTAACCCTAAACTTGGCGTTAAACTTGTCTTAAGGATTTTTATTACTCAAAAATAACTTTTAATACATTTTGTCGTGCTTGCTGCCTCATTAACCTAGTAGTCCTAAGTGCGACTGCTACGATAGGATACCATTTCCAGATCGAACAGTGTTATTGGGTTTTTCTATGAAATTCTTAGTACTTACCAGCAGCTTAGAGTTTAGGTTAGGTTAGGTTAGTAGGTTAGATTAGTGCCCGGTTAATGGCAAGTCTCACCCGTTATTACATGGGATGGGAACTGTGGGTATACAACTGTACATTAGTACTTGTGTCTGTATATGTATGTAATGTTGAATGCAATCTTAACAGATTTTTCTGACGTTGGGGTAAACATATTATTTATTATGTAACAAAATTGAAGGTACTAGGGAGGATCTCGGTTTTCCTAATCTCGTAATAATTTCCCCAAACTCATATATTAGTGCTCACGTAAGCTATTTTAGATATACATCTCAAAATTTCATTCTTCTAGACAAGTTTCAATAAATAGCAAACGCAGTTTCCCTTTTCTTTATTTGGCTTATTTTAAAAGCAGAAATTAAAAATATACTATTACTTACAATAAATAATAACATAACCAGGATACACTAAAATTTGCCATCAACGTTGTTTTAATTTTCAAGATTCGTGCTGAATAGTAGTAGAATTTCAAGAAAAAATTTAACAGCATTGAAAATAAATGGAGTTCCACGAAATGATCTAAACAGTACCGATTGTCTGTTGTTTAAAAAAATGTAAAACGACCTCGTAACAATGGGCTGGGAAAAGCTATGATTACTTACATCTAATTACACAATAAAAGAAGGTAAACTGGCAACGCTGACGCAAACAGCCTCGTTTCTAGAATTTTCCAGCATTTCTCAAATTTAGAATAATATTTTGTGTGAATTTATTAGATCTAACAACAGTAGACTAAATAATTCAAGGCCGCAAATGTCAGAATCAGTTTATAGTACCTACCTAACTAATAATGTCCCTGTATAAATAAACAGAAATATTTTTAAGGGCTATTATTCATATACTTTTAAATAAAACAAGAAATTCCTATAGTAAGTAACTATTTAAAAGGGGCTAGTTTCCCTTACAAACCGGATCAAAGGAAATTTGCGCCTGTAAAGGTTTATGTAGTGAAGCAACGCGTAATTGTTTTACGATCCTGTTAGGCAGCTAGTAATGACTTTTAGATAGTCCATCGTAGGCAATAAACTTGTAATCTATTTAGCTGGACGCTTAAAGTGTACAGGGACATCCCGCCCGGCTAGGTGCCCGGCAGTATGTAGTTAGGAAATGAGAAGGCAGGCAAACCAACTTAACTCAATTTACTCTCGTAACTGAGCCCAGTCTCCTATGCATGATATAACGCGATGCATAGTGCATTACCATTTATGTATTGGGCTCGGGTGAAAATGGATATTATTATTTAATTTAAAAAAAGTTAAACACAAAATTATTTTATGTTTGCATTTTCATTATTTTTATGTTTTTGAAGGCGGTTTTAATTTTTGTTAAAAGTTATTTTATTTCAACATTTTTCGTAGGGAGCAAAATTTTACGCATACTTAGACGACGTTATTATTTACGTGTTAGTGTCATTTTGTTCTAAATTTTGTGATCAGATCTTGACTAAATTTTATGGGACCACCTCTGAAGTATGAGGTATCGATCAAAAAAAGAATCATCAAAATATTGAGTTATTCGTCCATTTATCGCGCACATAATACAAATTTAATACTTATATGGTTTTAAAACAAAAACAAAAAAAAACCGTCGAATTGAGATCCTCCTCCTTTTTGTTGAAGTCGGTTGAAAATAATAAAACTTCTTTAGTTTCATATAGATACCATACCATGAATTCTCAAATACCTAAGTATTAATTATATATTTTATTTATGCCCAATGTATACCTGTCCCTAATCTACTCAACTTCTACTTAAAAACCTGATTTTTAGATTGAGTAATAGGTAATAATAATAAATAATATTAAGTAATTTCATAATAGCACGATTTTTTATTGTGACTGATTATGCAATTCAGCCAGACAGTGTCGTCATCAAGGAAGTACGCCTGTATATCATCGGATTTGCTTCCAATATAGAAAACAGGTTAAGGTTTATAAGGTTCCGGACCGAAACGGTTAAAAAGAAATCCATCATGTAGAGACTTCATCGTTTGTATGTTAGGGAGCCATCAAGTCGATGCCAAATTCTGAATGAGATTGTAAATCAGCATCATCACATGAGATGACAAAAACAACATTGTGCCCATGTCCCTACGTTACTCCTTTGTCCTTTAGCTAAACGATAAACGTTCGTTGGTCTTGGTGTAATTAAAAACCTTGAATATTGTGTACCTCCTTTTTATTACCTTTTTTACTAGCGTTCATTATGAGGCACTGAAAACAACATTTAAAACTGCAAAATCCATTTGTCAAATCGCGATACTTTAGTTTACAAATTACCTCAAAACTTAAAATTTCTTGAAACACTACACTTTTTTCTAACACTTTTTTTCGCTTGATACTGGTTTTATGGGCAGATGCCAACAGCGTCACAATACATAATCATAATATAAGATGCGTGAATGGCCCAGTTCAGCGACCTTCATGCCGCTGCGAATTTAAGTTTTAAATAAATAATTGATTATCGCATGTCGTAAGACACACTTTCGCAGCATGCCAGCATAAATGACGTTGACGTAGTGATGACGTCTTCTATCACAATTTTACCTCAGTGTACCGGCAATTTACCAGCGGGGACCGCGGCGGGATTCCCCAAACGATCTCTACACCATACACTTTCTGTTTAGTTCTTTTACCACATGCACAACATTTATGCAGCGTGGGAAAACCAAAAAAATGATGGGAATATAAATGATATATTTAGGTACTTTTTATTTCGCGCTTCGATTTTCACAGCTAACAAAGAGACACATTAAAGACAAAGGTTGCACATATAATAAAAATAAAAAGCCAATCCAATTATAATTATATACTTCCGTTACCTTAAGCAAGTGCCTGTTGAGTTTGCTACTTGAATAAAGTGAACGATCACATAGGTACTGTTAAAAAAATCAGCGAACAATCTTGGTGTTTTAGGGGAGAACCAATATGACAAAATAACTACATAATACTTATTATAATATTAATTAAGAAATAAGGTTATTCAACAAACATTAATAAAATTATATATGCAATGTTAAACTCCATGAATATCCAACGATATTTAATTCAACAAAATTGTTATAATATATACGCGTCTATATTAAATTTATTACTGCAAAAGAAAGGAAATTATTTTCTAAATATTCGTGGAAAATATAAACAATGCATTATATCATACAGAATACAAATTAGGATATAAGCTCGACAAGTATGGATAACCAAATTTAACGGTAACGTCTTAAAAGCACTGACTGGAATAACCGAATTTGTTTCCGAAAAATTCATAAGACAATTAAACCTACCGGTATCCAATGCGACCTTCTAATTATTATCGTCGATCTATCTGAGGTGACGTTAAGGTGTTTTGGCATTGGCCGATGTCGCGTAACCCTGTGTCACTCACATAATGATAGTATAGCTCGAATAACGTGGTTTTTGTGATTTACCTTATGTCGTAGTGTCATTAATTCTGATGACGCCGCGCCTTTGTGGTTACAGCCAATGACTCTCCTATTGTACATTCTGATTGGATGCAGTTTTGTAGGGTTAATATGTTGGTTATACATCACTTACATTTTTCTATTTATTAATTTCCACATGACGTAACTATTCTACTGCACGAATGTGATTACTTTTGCGGTGATCACAATTAACTGGTCGTAAACACAAACAAAAACTACAGTTGAGTGCACAATTACTAACTGTAATAAGTATATTTTTTCTCAAGTATTTAGTTAGTGAGTAATCATTATTTTTTATAATAATTACACTCTGTTTATCATAATGAATACACTGTGTAGTGTGTATTCATTATTTATAAAAAATATTACGATTTAAAATAATTCTGGTAAAAAATCGGTCTAGTTTCAGAGTCATAAACGTTTGAAATGTCTTTGAGATACATGATCTCGGTTTATTCTAATTTGTTCGCGTTTATTGTTGTTTTAGAATATTATAATACCATTTGATATTTACGAAAGAGTAAGTACCAAATCAACAACATTGATGTCAAACGCACATAATTCGATTTTATTGGCGCTCGTAGTAATTTTCTTAAAGATAGCTAACAATGTTGCAATGTTACTCCGTAATTTTAAGTGAAGCAGGGCAAGGATAGCGAATTGTCTAGGAATCTAAAATTATATTATAATTCTTATAGATTTTACAATAACTCTTGGTTTTAATAATTTAATTAGTATTTAGTGTATAGATTCAGATACATATATTCATTTAAAAAAGGTTAATGTGAACGAAAAGCTATTTAAAAACAAATTTAAATATAGATTTTACTAAAACTCTTGTTATTAATAATTTCATTAGCATTTAGTCTATATATTCAGCTATATGTATTTAAAAAAGGTTAATGTGAAGGAAAAACCATTTAAAAACAAATGAAAATACACATATTTATTTATGCAGTTGAACGCTGCCTATCCTTGAACAGTTTCCTGAGATAACGGTTTAATTATAAAATTACATTAGATATAAAGCACTTGTAGTATAACAAAGTATACATCAGTAAAAACCCTCAGAACTCCAAATAAGTAAATATAATTAGTTTAATAGAATTAAACTCAGTAAAACTCATTTTCAAATAAAGGTAATTCGCAGCTATTGGGGTAAATCTGGGTGCATGGTAGTGTACCGCTAAGTAGGCGAAAGAGGACGAATCACGAACAGTGTACCTTTACTCGAACAGCTCGACGGCTATTTTGATATGGCTACCTATATCTTACATGGGGTGATAAGAACATAGTTCAAGTTCAGATGTTTTTATTTCGCCGATTTGTGGCCGGTTAATGGCAATAGGCTCGGCACCTATAACTTTGGACATAAACTTACCGGCGAACTGTATCTGTAATTTACTACACATCTGCCTAACCCTTCGAGGAATACAGCAGAGCTGATACGGTTTATTTTTACTAAGTACTGATAACGATAAAGATTTAAAAACTAGAAAGCAACAATGAGATAAAAATACTTACAAAACACAAGAAAATTATTAATAAATAATGAGACTCTAGTCATCCAATATCTAGATCTATAAGCACAAACCTTTAGATAGTCAGGTTTTCTGTCAAGTATGAAGTACCTATAGCTTTAATTTCTTTTCTGAAACTGTAGCCTTGAACTTCGATAATGTATTGGCCGAATATTATACCATAACCCTTATCAATTTAAGTACAAGGTATATTAATCATTACAAATCAAATCAATCATTTGCCACAAGGAACTTGGCACACATTACATTTTTTTCCGGAACACTTAGCGCCTTTTCCTACCTGTATATCCTAAACATGTAATAGGTTGATGATGGTGATAAAACATGGATAATTTAATAAATTAATATGTGGAACCTTAAATGGCGATATTATCAAACTGTTTAATTGGTCATTTTAGTTAAACTACAGATTAAAGTTATTTAGTTTTGCAATGGTTTAATGCTGTTATGTTACGGTTATACTTATAATATGATAGATATTTATTCATATAATTATACACACGTGAATGGTTAAATAAATAATGTAAGACGTTACATCTAAAAAGAGAAATTAACTGTAAAAAAGGAGTCGGTACTCTTAGCGCTTGAAATATTTACTCCTTATTTCTCAGTAACATTTCATTCAAAATCTAAATAATGTTAGGTAGGAATTAAAGTACACGTACACAAGATCGCTTTGGATAATAATAACAAAAGACTTTATGCTATTTAATATGAACAATGTGTCCAATGTGATTTTAATCATATAAAATGACCGTAGGTACCTACCTACATTAACTAAATATTTTTATTATAGCTAGATTTAGAATTATAAAACGTGTCAACCGCATCATTATTTAAGGTCAGCTAAGGTGGTGGTCAAACGGAAATCTATTTAATATAAACATGGAATAAAAAAAATTGTTACCTATATCTTTTTTCTAAATCTTACAAGTATTAAACGCTGGCCATGTGCTTCCCGAAAGAGTAGCTGTAAACTGTTTCGTAGCATTCCCGTAGCACAGCGGATATTGTCGGGTCTTTTTTTTCGTTGTGAAGCTAGGTATGACTTACGGGAAAACCAATTACCATCAAAATGTCGGTTACGAGCGTAGTCTCGTGTTGAGACACTAATCATCAAAAATTTCCTTACAGGAAAATTTATTGACTGATGAATGATCTGGAAATGAGAAGGTGCTGGAAATGTTAGATTAATTCCTATACTTCTAACCTATAATGAAATTTGTTTGGGTAGTTTATTACGTTAGCGTTTTTAACTCAAACTGAGATATAAATTTGATCTTACAATTTATTTATTTATGTTTTGTGTATACCTACCCACATCCGAGAAGGAGTGTAGATGAAATAGGTTAGGTACTATTTTAAAAACCAATTTACTTAAGGACCTTTCCTTCAGTAATTTAATTACATTAAATAATTACTTCAGAAGCTACAACAATTTACTTCCTAGGCTTATTCACAGTAGGCCGTTTCCGAATAAGGATCTAAAGAGGACATATCACAGGGGTAGTTTATTTTTTCAAAGGTATCCTTCGAGATTGGTCGCTGGGATGTTAGGTAGTTGGAGCTGATGATGCAGCCTAAGGGCCGGGGGATGCCGGTGGTACGGCGTCAGGAGACGCGGGGGGCGCAGCAAGTGCGCGGGGCGCGGATAATGACGCATGCGCGACGAAAGGCGCTGCGGGGTGGGAGGCGTGCGCCTAACACTATTTAAACTGTTCTTACGAACGGTCATCATGCATTGGTCTGTTTGCAATCCAAAGTTTAGTTAGCTATAGTAATACGACAGCTCGAGTCGCAGACAGACAGGCACAAAGCCCGTGGTCGAGACAAAAAGCTCTCGCAGACAATACGCTAGCTAATCGCGCAGTGAACCTTCGTTCAGGCCCTAGAAATACCAGTGGTGTGTCGTGAGAAGCCATGGCCGTCGCAGCTGCCCAGAAGAACCGCGAAATGTTCGCCATCAAGAAGTCCTACAGCATCGAGGTGAGGAGCTGCCTGCAGCAGCGCAGGGCCTGGCCCGCCGCCTGCATCATGTTATCAGCTCGTTTTATACTTATTATAGTCATCTCACATTATCACCTCTCCGATAATTTCCCATAGTAACAGTTCAGCTTTTTGTTTTAAAATTAAGTGGCTACGAGTTTAATCATAACACGTACTTTTAAATTTTCACAAAACTAAAAAATTAATTAGGTACAATCCATTTGATTTAATATCGTACAATTAAGCAATGTAAAACGAGTGATTAATTTTATTAACTTTATTCATTACTAGGTATAAATCGTTATTAGTAATAATTGAGATGTCCTAAAAACTAACAATTACCGTTACCCACTGACAGCTGTACAGATAATTGGAATTTAAACGCATGCTTTATAACAATAAATCCTGTATTAAAAGCAATTTTGACTGACTCAAACAAAGAAACTGATCTGTGAACCCGCTGTAGTAGGCTTTAAAAACAAATGAATACTATTTTAATATAAAATGGCTGTAGTGTTTTAATAAGTAATTACAAAGTGATTAATTGACCAAAACAAAGTTAAGTGAATGTCTCGAGTATAGTACTCGCTATTAAAAATAAACAGAAATTTAAAATTTTAGTGACATTTATTGTATAATAGTTGCTAGTTAGATGTTAATCAGCTCGCCATTAGATAATTCGCCCTTGTACTACTCTGTAACAATGAGCATCAACATCTTATTTGAACGAAGCAATTTTCCAGGCTCCTACTAACAAACACAATAATAGTAATATTACATCTAACATTATGTTTTGATACTGATCACTGTTTTGTTATTCTTGAAAAATTTGTTCGGGGTACAAGAAACCGTGGGAAAGCGAAACATACAAAAGAGGATAGATTCAGTCGTATATTCAAATATTTTCTCTTGTAGTCTTCGATATTTTTATTATAAAGTTTGAGAGTTGTAGAGGCTCATTACGCGAGGTAAATAGAGCCTACGGAACGGTTATTATCTGCTCTAGCCAGTAATTAATTCACTGTTAATGTGACAACGACACTTTCTCACAATCGCGCATCGCATAATATACAAACATATATAAACTCACGCCTGTTTCCCATAGGTGTAGGCAGAAACTACAGAACGTAATGTGCCATGATTCTTACCTACTTCGTCCACGATCATATACCTTGCGGTGCACACGCGCCGGTTTCGAGTGTTACCTGACCTTTTTGAAGGACTTCACCAATAATATCAGCGTAATTATGTCTTTTCAGGGCACATGATAGTCCCTATATTCGTTTAACAGTCATCGTTTCGCATACAAGAATTCTCCGAACGTGCGTATTGTGACCGCGGATATGCAGTTCAATATAACTTACCTATACCTATCAAGAAAAAACTACTTCTAATCTCTTCATTGTTTATTAGCACATTAATTAGCATTGTGAATATTCAACAGGTCGACGAGTCGTAATCATTACCTCACGTAGGCAACTTTGTCTTAAATAATCACCTGTTGATTGTTTACTATGGAAGAAAACATCGTGCTTTTATAACGTGGAGGTTCATTGTTGAAGCTTAAGCGAAATTATGTTGCGAATTATGTCAGAGTTTGTAAGCATATCTTAACAAAGACTAGTCTCATTATTTAACTTGATAAATTCACGTGCCTACATACTCTGAAATGCATTGCGATCATTTACAGAATTTGTTCTGTTCCTATTTAATTATTTTAATCCGCTGTGCGTTAACTAGGCCTGACTCTATCGTGCTAATATGATTATCATATATATTATGATTGGTGGGTTAATAATTATATTTCCTTGACCGTCGAAGGTCGGAATGCAAGGCAGTGCGACGCTCACCGTGTCCACTATAGTCAACAGAGATCGCTAGTGACACGATGGGTGCATTAAGTTTGTCACATTTGCCAAACACAACAAAACCATTGCTGATCTACAAATTAAAATATGAACGGCTCTAGTTTTTATTATACTGGAACCTCGTTGCATAATTAATTAGACATCGTCACGCAAAGAGCAAAACCTAAGATCTCGAGGTCATTTGGGTATGCCCTTGGCCAACAAAAGTTCTTTGGTGCAGTCAGATGTATCTGTTGAAGACACTTCGAATCTATTACAAATATTTTGACATGTGAAGGTCAGCAATGAACTTCCTTTTCGAATATTTACGTTGCATAGGTACATAATTATTGCTGAAACAATAAATTTGTTAATATTGCTTTTGTTCATCGATTCAACGAATATCGTGTAGGTATATTGAAACAATAAAATCCTCAGATTGGATGTTCTGCAATGTCAAATTGATTAAGTGCCCGTAGGTGTAGGTGTAGTGTACATCGGAGGGTGGATACAGGTCGACGGGCGGCACTCTGGCTTGGCTTAATTACCCGCCGACCGATTGGAATGGTGAAGTGGCCACTCGGGTACACCAAGGCTATATCAACCGGATTCCGAGTCCTGTCCGCTCCAGTTAGGCGGACCTTTAAATTTACAATACCGCGCGCGACACCGTTTCCGCAATCTTAGAACACTTAAATCACGCGTAGTATGTAGGTACTACATACAGGACTTTTGTTTACTGTTCATCGAAAGAAACGATTCGGACCTCAAGAAAAACACATTTAGGTCGCGTATTTATAAACTCCGTTGCATTTCAGGGGCTCGGTAACAATAGTGAGTGATTAGCTCAACCCTTGACATACATAGTTAGGCCCGCACGACCACTCTAGTGGAAAATGCTAGAACTCGACGCCCGCGCACTTGGCCAGCCATCGTGTCAACCCGCTCCTTAGTTAGCGCTACGCGACGGAAATTACGCTGTCACAGACATTATGTTATCAAACATACTCAACTAGTTATGTTGAGGAAAACAATCTAATAGCCAAATATGAACACTCGCATTAATAATATTCTGATGTAAGTATCCGGTTTTTTTGGAATGTAAGATATCATTATAGCAAAACTGCTAGTATTTATCCTAATAACGCTACCTTGGCTGACGATCCCGACATGGATAATAATAGTTTTTTAAGAGTCTATAAAATAACGCGAAATTAATGTTATCGAGTAATTCTTAGACAAGTAGCGTCTTTGTTTCACGACGTCACTAAGTAAAGACATGAACAGACACTACCACATTGTAACAAGAACGAAATCGTGCAGTCGCAACTCTCAAGCTGTATAATTGGCTCCATTTGAGCGCAGTGGTCCAGAAACTCGTGTTCCTTTGAAAGATTTCAGTCGCACGACGCGACGTCGCATCCGGTGCGGACGCGGGGCGGGAATAATGGGAGCACTTTACACCCGGCCACACTCAGGAAATAAGCTTACGAACTTCGTAAAAGCAATTCCTGCTCTCACATGAAATATAATGCGATGTGACCGCTCTATATTTATAAGGATTTGGAAGATAAAACAGTTTTAGAGACGATTCCTTTGTGTTGCCTCGGTGAAGTGAATACGGGTTCTCGCCCACGCATCAGCATTTTTAGGGTTCCGAACTGAAAGTTTAAAAATGAACTCAAACATCAGTGTGTTTCTGTCCGTCTGTATAATTATGTAGGTAGGTCACGCCCGTTTTCCTTGGTTACTATCGGTGATCTCAATGACCCTAATTTTCGATTCATTTGATATTTAGCACGCGTGTAGAATTTATTAGCCATCACAACGTCTATAAATTACCATGTGATTATATTTTAATTAAAATTTTGAAACGGGCCAAACAGGCACAAAGTAAAACTGAATCCTATTTCCTGTTAAATAGCTTGCTTTCAGTGTAAAATATTCATTATATGTATATATTAATAAAATCATAACTGAAGCAAAACCAGACATAATATTCATAGTCTTTCAAATTGTAGGACTGAAGTTTGAATCTAAGCCACGCACTTCTGACTTTTCATAGGTTAGCGTGGTGGACAATAGATTAACCCCTCGCATTCTGACCGATGCCCAGTCCTGGAACTGGATTCTTTAATAAAGTACGGAACCTTCGGTGCAATATTGCGCTTAACCGGTTTTTTTATCATAACTAACGGTAGCTGGCCTGCATTCATTTACATGCCAAATGACAAATAGTGGCCTATCTCCTTTTTCGAGGTCCAATTTATCTCTATACTAAAATTCATCAACATAGATCGGATTTAGGCATAAAGACTTACAACAAACAGACAGTTACTTTTGCATTAATAATAATCGGTTATATTAAGATTAAATAAGACAGTACCTAACAGCCAAAGAATTTCCATCAAGCCTCATTCACACAATCTTCATACCCAACCTAATTAAATATGTATATTAATTGTTTACTAAATACCACTCGTATTGTTACAGAACGGTTATCCGTCTCGTCGCCGCTCTCTCGTAGACGACGCCAGGTTCGAGACACTCGTGGTCAAACAGACCAAACAAAGCGTACTTGAAGAGGCTCGTGCCCGCGCCAATGGTAAGGCCGCTTTTAACCTACAGATCATCTTCAAAATACCAAAACAGAGCGCTTAAACCTAATTCCTTTATAATAATCCTCTCAATCACCTTTCATTCTCAAATTGTATAAAACCTGATATCAGGTTTTATAAAATTTTGTTTGCAAGCTTGTTTTGGAAAACAGCAATAAATTGACCGTGATTAAGAACAAAGTCGTATCTCAGGGACGACCCGTACGAATCCATATCGATATTTATCTTCTTTATTAACTGGTCTTATTATTTGTTTTACTTATATTATGTTTTTTAAATTTTTCGTTTTTGCTTTTATAATTTAGACTCAGGCTTGGATTCCGATTTTATCCAAGATGGGATTCATATTGGCAATGGTGATAACTCCCCGACTGTCGAAGATGGCAAGAACCAAGACGAAACGAAGAATGGTCATTTAGGTATTTGTTTCAATTTATCGAATATTTTTGGTTTATTTATTTTTGTTAAGATTTTTATTTTTTTCTTTTTTATTATTTGTAGCTGATGCCGATGTAGGTGATATCGAAGGAAAATCAGACGACGGTCAGTATTGTAATTTGGCAAATACTCGCATATAATGAGTATTTTACCATGACACGGTTTTCAGTGTGGAATATCTTTACAGATTATACTCTGACTGAGGAGGAAGTGATTCTGCAGAATGCCGCAAGTGAATCACCCGAAGCAGAGCAGGCTATCCAACAAGCCGCGTTATTGCTACGCATGCGAGATGGAATGGGCTCACTCGCACGCATACTCAAGACCATCGATAACTACAAGGGATGCGTGCAGCATCTCGAAACTCGTCCTTCGCAACTCACCGGTGTTCAGTTTGATGCTCTCGTAAAAGTCAACATGTCCCGCATCAACTTACTGCAACTTATCAGATCTCTTCGACAGTCGACTTCCTTCGCTGGAGTTAATCTCGTATCCGAGAACAACATCTCTAGCAAAACCCCATGGTTCCCTCGCCATGCCTCAGATCTCGACAACTGCAACCATCTCATGACCAAATATGAACCCGAATTGGATATGAACCATCCAGGTTTTGCTGATAAGGAATACAGGGAGCGCAGGAAGCAGATTGCTGAAATTGCTTTTGCTTACAAATATGGAGACTCCATTCCATCTATTAGTTACACGGAATCTGAGAACGCCACTTGGCAGCGAGTCTTTAACACCGTGCTGGATCTCATGCCAAAACACGCTTGCAAGGAGTACAAAGCCGCTTTTGGCAAACTGCAGGCGGCGGACATTTTCGTGCCTCATCGCATCCCTCAGTTGGATGATGTGAGCAACTTCCTCCGCAAGCACACCGGATTTACGCTGCGCCCTGCTGCGGGTCTCCTTACTGCACGCGATTTCCTGGCCTCCCTCGCTTTCCGTGTCTTCCAATCCACACAATATGTTCGCCACGCCAACTCGCCGTTCCACACTCCTGAACCGTAAGTATCTACATACAATAAAAAACTTATTAATATTGGTACTGAGCAGATAATAGTATTATCTGCTCAGTACCAATGTTTCTAGATGACCAACGCGGAAATAACAAGTATGGGTATGTCTGAAATATTAATTACCGATTCTTTAATTAGGTTCAGAATTTGCCTTGACGAGTCTTTTTACGGAAATATTACGCAACAAGTCCTTGTTGCCGTTATGTAAATTGAACCACAGTCAAATGTAGAACAAACCACTTTAATTTATTAATTAAAAGTACAAGTATTTGTTTCAATGCTATTTTTTGCCTGTGAGTCTAAAGAATCCATTTTTAGAGTTCCGGACCGAAAAGGTCAAAAAGGAGACCTTATAGTCGAAGCTTTAATATGTGTCGTTATGTTTAATATATTTTATTCAAATAGTACCACTGCTTTCCAAAGTTAAACGTTTTTGGTATATTTTAACTAACATTGAAAATAATCCAAATTTAAACAAATACTTATCGTTTCTATAAGCTGGATTTTAGTTTTGAAGTGTTTCCAATTCCTAATTTACAATTAACTTTTAATAAGCAATGGTTCCTTTCAGTATAATAAAATTTCCATCGATATTTACTTTCCCTCCAGGGCTAATTCGTTCATTCCATTAAGTATATAGTACCACCTAAGAAACATAAATAAATATAATAAGGCAAGGAACAAAGACGCGAATCTGACTCGGACTTGACCGATTTTATCTAGGTGGACGCATATTCAGAATCCTTGAACGTAAAACAATTTACCTATTCAAAGAGAGGACATGACGGCGTAGTGATGGAACTGAAACTTAGTTAACCGAGTCTCTTATTTAATATAACTTGGTGACTCTTTAGTACGAATAGATAGATAATAGACGAATAGATACTCTTTGAATTATTTATTATGTTCTATGTTAATTATGCATTGGCAGTTTGTTAGAGGATTATGGATTTATGTAAAAAATATTGAATAAAGTCTTACGGTGAGAATAACTTTTTGCAGTGATTGTATTCACGAGCTACTTGGACACATCCCACTCTTGGCCGACCCCAGCTTCGCTCAGTTCTCTCAAGAAATTGGACTTGCATCTCTTGGCGCTTCGGATGCTGAAATTGAAAAGCTCTCTACCGTAAGTTTTGATTTTGGAAACAAGATCGATAAATTATCTGTAAATTATATCGATTATTTTAACACATTATTTATGCCAATGCGAATATGTTAATTTTGTGAATGGGCCCAGCCATTGCGAAATGTATCTTAACAATGTTGCTGCATTAATACGCCCGATGGCGGTGCTTTATAAATGATTTTGTCTTTGCTCAGGTATACTGGTTCACCGTTGAATTTGGACTGTGCAAGGAAAACCAACAACTGAAGGCGTACGGTGCTGCCCTCTTGTCCTCAATTGGAGAGTTGCTGCATGCACTCAGTGACAAGCCAGAGCTGAGACCTTTTGAGCCGGCGTCGACTTCGGTGCAGCCCTACCAAGACCAGGAGTACCAACCCATCTATTACGTAGCTGAAAGCTTCGAAGATGCCAAAGATAAATTCAGGTAAGATATAATACAGCCTCAGAGGCGATACTCCTTATCTAACGGAATACCAGTGGTTTGTTAGTAAATTACTTATTTTGTACTCAACAGACGCTGGGTGTCGACCATGTCGAGACCCTTCGAGGTGCGCTTCAACCCGCACACGGAGCGCGTGGAAGTGCTCGACTCCGTAGACAAGTTGGAGACCCTTATTTGGCAGCTCAACACAGAAATGTTGCACCTTACCAATGCCGTTAAGAAGTTTAAGGGGTCGCATTTCGAGTAATCAGCCTAACCGTAGTACACTTCAATGGTTCATTGCACGCGGCCTCGCCGCTTTCTGTATAGCTAGTGATATAATAGATGTAAGACTGTTGTTGGCGTGTGTGGAGCGTATGTGTGAGCGATTGTGAAAAACCATCCGATGGTACTTCGTTGAATTTCTTTTTTGTACCTTATTGTATTATTTATTATGCCAGCTCATTGCCCGGGTCTCGGAAACTACGCGGACCTCCCGATTGCCCATTTACGGAGACTGTGTTAGTTTCCCGCGTCCTTTACTATTATTAGTATTAATTTATAATTTAATGAAACACAAATAAATAAAAAATGGAGCACCAAAAAGATATAAAAATGAATCATAAAATAAATATGCGTTTGCGTGGAGTCTATTGTTTCATTTAAAAACCTTATGGATATTCAAGAAAGTTGATTCTGTAAAAACTATAACGTAGAAACGTAAACATAATGTAGTACGCACGACTACGTCAAGCTATACCTACATTTCCAGTATAAGCTGGCTTCTCAATGTACAGAAAGCCTATACAATGCGGAGTCAGCTTATGACTAATGGAAATATATTGGATTGAATGTATGTATTGGATTTGTAATGACACAACCTATAACTTCAAAATTACATTCCATGTAAAATGTTACCTTTTAGGTAGGTACCTAAGTATATTATTGCATTGACTATAGCATTTCTGCAGTCAAACGTAAAAGTTAAATTTAATAAAATGAAATAAAGGCACGAGGCGATCAGAAAAGGCGACGCGACGGAGCCGTCCTGAGGCACACCTGTAATAAGATTTGCACGGGCCTCTAAGGAATATGATCGCTTCCAAGTCTTCGAATCTAATCGGATTGAGAACATTAATTGGCCTTAAAAGACTGTAGTCAAATCGTTCTACATTGAAATAAATTAAAAATGTGTTGTAATGTCTTCTAAGGCTTCTCTACTTTCAGAACCTAATTAAATAGATATGATTACATTTTGTGTATTAGTTTTATTATTCTGTACCTTCCTATCTACCTACCTAACTCTTATTTGTAGTGTAAGTACATTTTTGGTACATTCATTAAAAAAATCAAGACGTCAGACTATATTACAACGTACCTAGGTATTTAATTTTAAATCGCATGAAGGTTATTTAGTTACAAGTTAACGACGAGCTAACCCGTTGTATTTTTACATTTTCTTTTATATTCTGTTTAATGCACTCAGGATGAACGATATTTTTTACTATGCAGGTAGGGACGACTTGTTGACTTAAGAAGTGCATCGCATAGATGCAGGCATCTATACCCGCATCTTTAATGCTGTGGACTATATTTGCTTACAACATTAAGCAGACTACAGGTACCTATTTGGCATCTTGTTCAAGAAATTATTATTTTAACTTATACTACAGTTCCTAAGTTCCGATTCCACACTCGATGATTTGATTTTGGAGTTGGATCAGTGGCAGCCCAAAATGATACACGTTTACTTATTAAGAGATGTATGTCTAATAAAAACGTAAGTATCACTTTTTCACAATTCACGCTTACGCTCAGTTCTGGCCAAAACCATACAAAATCATTGTATAAAAAAGTAGATCGCAGATCAAACTGGTTACACAGAAGTCAATAAAAACATAGGAAAACTCTTGAAATGTAAAATAATATAATAAAAATTAAGCGTAGTGTAGTTAACGGTGCGTTGACATTAAGCGAGCAAGTGGAGAGGTACGGCCTCAAGTCGAGCAAGGGCGCGCGCTCCGGCCGCCGCCCGCGCCGCTCGAGCCGCTCGAACAAAGCCAGCCAGTATCGCGGCCGCGCATACGGTCATTGCGTACGCAATATGCACGTAAAATTTGCACACTTGTTAAACGCATGCGAACCAGATAATATGGGGAAAATAAACTAAGCATTCGGTACACAATCTCATTGTAATAAGGCTTTGGTTGGAACTATTTATTTTTTTATAAATACTTACGTTTAAGCAGGTAGTTGGTTTACGTTCTGTGACATCAACACTTTCGCGTAAAAAACTGTTCAGTATCATCTCACTCACAATAGAACTGCACCAATCTATTAGGGTTATTTTAAAGGAAAAAATATTTTTTATACTTATAGAATTAAGTTAGCCTGCCTAAGTAACATAATCAACCCATTATACTGTCCCACTGCTAGGCTCGGGTCTCCTCTCAGAATAAAAGGGATAGGCTATAGGAAATACTTTTTGAAAATAATAATAAATAATATAAAGGTTATAAAATATAGTCTGATAAACGTTTTAGACGTAGTAAATAAAACATTGCATTATGCAATTCATCTGAAACACGAATGGTTTATTCGAATATTTTTATGTAAGTAATAAAAAATAATCTAATAATTAGACTTAAATTTATTAAATACCAAGTATATTATAAAGGAGAAGAAAATTTTATTCGAAAATTCATAAATGCTATTTAAAATACCTACTTACGATCGATAACATCATCATACCTAACTTTTTTTAAATTACGGAAAATCCTCACGGATTATCCATCGTCTGGTACCGACTTAAAACAGTACTTGCCTTTCTTTGTCCTATAGTCACGGATATGGGATTTAAAAAAATAGGTAAATGATAGTAGGTACCTGTAAGTGCAAAGCATCAATACTTCACGAAGTAACTATTAAATTAAATTAATACGTAACTAAATGTCCGGATGCGCCGCGCAAATATTTTGATAATTGCTTGAAATTATATGTTTGTTTTTTTTTAGGTATATAACTATCGATAAATCATGCCTACCTGAAGACCAGCTTAGTTTGCACCATATATAAAAAAAATAATTTTGTTTTTACAATTTAGATCATTGATTTACATTTAAAAAAATATTAAGTATTAGCTACACCTCCCATTTCATGTTTTGTCGCATGTTTTCAAAGTCACCTTTACCTAATAAGATCTACACCAATAAAATTTCCTGGCAAAAATGTGATCTAATCTGACTGAAGGTTCGATTTTGGAATGGTTATTCTCTACTTGGATTTAAATAATAACATACATAGATACGAACGTCGATTTTTTTGCATTTTTAATAGGTATATTTTTATTGACAATTACGTAGGTACATGTTTAGTGGATACAATATTAAAAACCGCTTTGACCATATTGTTATGTAGTACTAATCTTGGTTAACTCTGTGATGTCCTCGTTGTCCTCCAGTATCACTGTATAGCTATTTTTGAGGGATGCTACTTGATTTTGCAAAGCACGAAGCCTTATTTCAACTAATTCAAAATTTTCTTGAAGATTGTTTATCTGAATTTGCATTCGTTGGCGGATCTATAATTCAATCGAATAATTAATAATTCATGTGTGTCTATATACATTATAATCTTTGAAGATTATTATGTATATTGACACACGTCGTAACGTCGTGTATCGTGTACTACATACTATACCATCACGCTCGTTTTCCCCGAAGGGTTACGCAGAGGTGTACCAGTCACAATTCGTGAATGACAGAATTGTTGCCATGAACTAGGCACAAATCCAAACTCCGAGCTGCTACAGAGAATTTCATAGAAAATCCCAAATATACTGCTCGAATTAGGAACTCAGGACCTCTAGCGTAGTAGTCGCGCTTAGCACCACTACATAGATCAGTAGACTAATGAGGCACACGATACGAGACGATACGAAATTAAATTTTTTGCTCAGAACCATTTAGTTTTAAACAGGATTCCAAAGAATTTCCTCATATTATGTAACAGGTAAACGTTGCTAAATAATCATGTTTATATGAACAGTCTACAACGGAAAGTCTACAAAGTTTTACAACGTTCTTTCAAGAAACGAAACATAGTTAATTTGTACCAAAATGTAGCTTTTGGATTGTAGTTATGGCAATATTATCCAACAAATTAAATTGCCTTAGCCGCAAGTTGTTAGCTTAGCTTCCACTGTTATGTGCAAGAGCAGGACACACGGAAAAAGTGATCAACGCTGATTACACTGCAGCTCACAGCTGATTGTGCACAATCTGAAAGAAAAAATATTAAGTACCTCGTCCCTTTCCTTTTGGCAAGCTCGGCAGTGAGCTCGACTTTGTATTAGCTGTCTTTCAAGTTCAGATATTTGGGTCTGAAGGTATCTGCGCATGGCATCAGCTCTTTCTTTACATCTACCCAACGATCTGCTGTTTTCTACACGCAGCTCTTCTAAATCCTTTAGTAACTGCGAACATTCATTGGCTTTCTCCTTGTATCTCATTTCTAGTTGAGATAACTTTTCTTCAACCCTCATTGACTTGCATCTAAATGGATAACAAAATTAGAACTATTACGCACGGGTATCCCTAAAATCTTCTGGTTTCTCTAGTCTTTAGGTCACCCGAAGACTGGCAGGACGGTTTGTCGCGTCAACTTACTTATACGACAGGACACTAACGGCCAATACTTATAATTAGATTCCGTAATCAGCTACGTATAAGTTGGACGTAAAAGATTTCCAATGCGAGAGAACTCCAGCGCGTCATTAAGAACCGCGAATTATTGCAGACCATTAAGAAGAGTAAGGTGACGTATCTTGGCACAGACGTATCGTAGGACATACCCTACGCCATGACAGATAGGTATGACCTCCTCCGATTGATCATGATGGGCAAAATCGAAGTCAAGCGACGTGCTGGGCGGAGAAAGAAATCTTGGTTACGAAACATCCACGAGTGGAGCAGCATTACCAGCGTCGAAGATCTGTTTCGCTTGGCACAAGATCGGGAGAAGTTCGCTGAGCTGACGGCCAAAATCCAGTAATGGAGAGGCACCCGAAGAAGGAGAAGAAGTAAAGATACATACTTAATTTTTTTTTGCGTAACGATACCTGTAGACATCATATTTTTTTTCGACATATTAAATGAAAAAAAATGATACCGATGTATAACACATTCCAGTACCTCCTTATATAGTAATGATATCTGCTCTCAAGAATTTGTTTGTAATACTGAGATAAACCCACCTACAACCTGATCCATATACAGAATTGAGACTATCAAGCATTAAAATTAGGTATGCATATCCAGTTTTCCAATTCCAAATAAATGAATATACTCACTTGTATTCGTCCAAACTTCTGTTCAATTCCTCAGTTTCCTTGTTTTTGTCTTCCAGTGCTGCCCTTAACAATTTATTTTCGTCAGAAAGTTTTATTTTCTCAACCTTTTCTTGGTTCAAATTGTTCACAGCAATGACTAACTGCAATATTGTATTAGCCGTTAATTCAGCAAAGCGCGTAAGAGCTCTGGGGCACAAGAATAATAAATTTTGCTTATTATTTGTAATCGTGTTACTTGAAGAGCAAATGTTCACTGTCTTGTATTATGGATTTTATATCACTATCCAATCGCAAAATACCACTAAATTACGTTTTTGTAAGCTTGTTGGCCAAAATTAAATTTAATAATCCATTCTGATGAAGGTGTATATAATGTACAATGCACACAGTTTTTCATTATTAACCAAATATCCAGTTTCGATAATAATGCGGCTCAGATGAACGAGGAATAGCGTGGGCGGTCACATAACCTAACTGCTTAAAAAAAATGTCGATCCCACGAACGTGCTCAAAAGAAATTCTGTAGATGCTCATTAAAAAGACCAGTTCTACTATAAGATAGATCAAACCTTTTCCTTGACTCTGTGTAATTCATTAGATAGTTGCTGTGAACTGTCTTCTGCCAACCGTTGCAACTGCTTAGCTTCTTGCAGTTGTATCTGGGCTCCTTTTAACAAATCGGGTAAAGGAGCAAGCTCTTGCAGCTTCTCTTGAAATTGCATCTATAAAAAATTTACTTTCCGTAGAGCACCAATTGTGTATAACTTTTTTATGTTACTTAAACTATTTTAGAGGTGAGATTCAGTCTAATTATATGGATTGGGTCCAGTGCGCCATACGAATTTTGATTGCAAACCTCTCACTGTCAAATGAGGACTAAAATCTTTAGATAGGGCTGTGTTACAAATTATTTAGTAGGGAATGTTCAACAACAGTGATAGATTTTGTGAAATGACATAATCATCGACCGGCATGATTAACTAAAGGTATATTATAAAACTTTTATTTATAACAGGACTCACATTGCAAGCACCAATTCTACAAGATCGATCGTAAGTTACGAAGATAGTCAAATTAACCGTAAACCCGTTTGAAGTCACACATTTACTTGGATTTCAGTAATTATCTCGAGATGAAAAGTGATAAATCATTTAGTTATCCAAGTCATTGATTGAGTACCTAACAAATTTTTGGTAAGTAGCTGCTGATGTTATTGTTGATTGGTAAAGTAGAAGTACCTATATCTAGTTTATAAGGACGCATTTAAATTTACACATCAAGCTAATCGGTTCGACCATTTCGGCATGGTTGTCTCATGCACAAGCAACCAAACAAACAACAAAATTCATACATTAAATACTAATATTTAGGATTATGTGCATGGTAATGAATTCTTTACGGGTCATAAAATTGTGTAACAACGCCACCTTTTGCTGTACCAAGAAATTAAATACAAAAAGGTAGGTTCATTAGTGCTACTAGTTGCCGCACTAGGAAAATTTCCCACAATGTGTAAATAAGTACTTATTCCTATTCATTTTAAAAATTTCCATTCATATAATTCGTTCTAGTTTTCTGCTATAATGTAATAATTACCTTCATCTTTTGAATTTCTATTTGTATTTGATCAGATACTTGTTTGTTGTCGAATTCGATTATATCTAACTGACGCTTGAGCTCTTCCACTTGTTGTTGAGCTTGAAGATACTGAAAATATTTGAATTTTACATAAATACCACATGCTTAATCTAACACTGATAGAGATCAAACCCAACATTAGTCTTGAGTTCGGATTCAAACAATTTTTCTATCTCTACTACTTATATGTTCAATCTCATTTCTCATTCAATAAGGCGTGGCGGATTTTAAAACTGCATCGCTTTCGTTTTTCTGCGCATTTTGGTGTTGTATGCTTTATGATTTACAGTTACTTACTCCTTTCATAACATCAGATAGGTATATATAGGTACCTACAACAATATAATCGATGTTGATGTTGAACGAATCTAAATAATATCCATAGCTCACTTTGACACGATACTCCTGCAATTGTTCGGTTTTCTCTACTAAAGTAATTTTCAATTCCTCGGTTTCTTCCCTCATATCTCTCACTTGCGTTTTTAAAACCGTCATTTCCTCATCGGAATATTTTTTCGTCTCCTATTGTTTTAAAACGAAACAAATGATTAGTCAACGTGTTATGATTCGCAATGTAGGTAATCTTTACTTTTTCCGCGAAGGTTTAGACAGAGGTAGGTACTAATGTTGTATGTTTAGGTCCCAGGTCCCCAGACAGAAGGACCTTCTGTCTCTATATGTTTTTCGAGAAGCGAGAGACATCGCGGACAAAAAAATATTTTTCCATAAACTACTTAACGACTACTTATTTGCGTATAACGTACTAAGGTGACACCACAGATACTATATACACTAGTTGTGAGATTAGTACCTACCCACTCTTTGCTACAGATTTATAAATACAGCTGCTATTCTGCTGAATATTTATTTAGGCAACGATTTATCGTCGGTCATATAAGTCAGTCGGTCACCTTACTGGTTAGGTACCTACTTCAAACGAAGAACAGTGCAATGAGGGTTTATAGTTATATCTACGTAAAATATTAGCCAATAAACAATACAATTTGAGATCGTGCCTTGATTTCAGCAATTATTCCACTGCAGCAAATGTTGTTAAGCTTTAATTCCAAGTCCTTCAGTTTGGATTCATATTTTTCTCGTTGGAATCTTTCTTCATCAGCTGCATTTTTGGCTTTGATTAATTCCTCCCGAAGCTTTGCAATCTAAACCGTGAACAAGGAATCAATTAGGTCCTTAGGTGCATGTTCATCATAATCATATCAGCCAATAGAAGTCCACTACTGAACAAAGCCTCCCCCAAAGACCTCCACAGCGACCGGTCACATGCCGCCTGCATCCAACGACTCCCGGCGATCTTTAGCAGGCCGTCCTTCCAACTTGTTGGACGTGCCTGCCCACACTGCGTTTTCCGGTGCGTGGTCTCCACTCGACAACCCCAGGGGCCGTCAGTTCTACGAGCTATGTACCCCGCCCACTGCCTTTTATATCGACAACTAGTAGTTTTTTTACGGATCTCCTCATTTCTGATTCGATCGCGTAAAGAAATGCTAAGTATAGCTCGCTGAGTGACCGGTTTGTCCCAGATAGACGTATTCGTTAACAACAGATGCATGTTGCGTAAGGTATATCTAGAGGCGGGCGTAGGGCGCAAAAATTTAAATCGTTTTTAGTAAACGCGCCCTCCGTAAACTCGTCGAACGTCTAGAAACTTAAAAAAGTGTCCATATATCACCTCAAAATCACCATAAGGTAATTCTGATTATCAAGTACCCCGAAATAACAGTGCGCGTCTGATGTTAGCCGCTGCGAACAGCCGCACAGAAACAGAACAAATAACGTAAATGTTCTTCTGGAAAAATATCGAAATCAATCAGTAAGGACCTTCCTCATTACGAATGATAACTTCAGATGCACAGTGTAATTTGGGGGGTAATGTACTAGCTTATTTCAAGTTCAAGCGTATAATTGTTATTTTGCTCTACTGCTGTACAGGCTCTGCAGGCAGTAATGGGGCGGCAATCTTTTGTAGGCCTAAGACAGCCAAGATATCAAATCCGCTCCTGGGTATAAGTATCTCTAAATAGATCGCTACGTATACTTACTTCTGGAAATTTTATGAAGCTATCTTCATTTGTCGTGTTGATCGGTATTGGTTCCTTACACGTTTCTTCACCTTCCTAAAATATTGAAGTTTCATCATTGTAGGTAGGTACTTACATACTGTTGTAAATAGCAACTCAATTAAGTTACCTAATCGACGTAGGTAACTAACTTGTGTTGTCGCTTTCATAGTGTATATAACTCTATACTATCGGTTGCGAACTTCTTGTATAATAAATAGGACAAAAATATGCACTGGCAAGGTACGTAGGTATTAAATAAAAACAAAAGATTAAAAAACTAAGCTACCAACTACTAAGCAAGCTATTTCCAGCGGTCATAGACCAAAACATAAGTTGTATTTGGCTTTAAAGAGATGGCGCTAATAGGAACAGTTACAGCAAGTATATATGTTCTTTTCATCCAGTGTTCGCTATATTGGATTTCCTGTAGCACTATTCATATACCTACTTACCGTACCTACGATACTTTGGGGATCAAGAGAAATCGAAAGAAACCTCATTTGTCCCTTTTTTGTGTTTTTTGACATGTTTTTTCAAAAATTCATAGCCCATGACATTCTTACTGCAAGGAGGAATCAATCGACACCTCATTTGTTAAAATCTGATTTTTCTTCCTTCTCGGCAGAAAGTTTTGTCCAAATTACCCATAAAGGCAGATAAGTGCATAGGGCAATGTGTAGAGGCCACAAACGTGGCTAATGGGCGTGAGTTAGGCGGCGTTCCCAGATCCAGAATTTGGTACTAGATGGCACAACACAATACAGCTAATAAAGATAAATTTTGATAGTAGATATAATTTATGATATAAAAGGGGATAATATTTAGATATCTACAATATTGATAATGATTAGTATCTGTCTTCTCATCATAAAAATATTTCTTACTAGCTTCTGCCCACGACTTTGTCTGCGTGGACTTCAGGATTGGGTCCGACCTGGATAAAAAGTAGCCTATGTGTTATTCCAGGTTATAATCTATCTGTGAGCCAAATTTTATCCAGATCCGTTCCGCTATTCTGGCGTGAAAGAGTGACAAACATCCATGCATCCATACTCACAAAATTTCACATTTATAATATGAGTAAGGTTGAACTGCATGATAAGAGGTAAGACAATTATTGGCCATAGTGCAAACAGTGGCCGACTGGCAATGGGCCTTAAGAAACGCCATCAAGATGCTGTATCGAAAGCCAAAATTGTTATGTCAAAATTAAGTAACTCTGTCTGTCCGTTTGTTATATTTTCACGTCTAAACCGCTGAACAGATTTCGATAGAATTTGCCAACAAGATAGACTGCTTCCTAAGAAAGGATATAGGCTACTTACATACCATCACGCCTGTATTCACCGAAGGGTGTGGATGTGTAGGTACTAACGCACACCCACAGTACACAGTACAGTGTTTGGGTCCCATGCAATAGGGGGCTAGCTGATTGCCATTAACCGGGCACAAATCCAAATTCCGAGCTGCTACTAAGAATTTCATAGAAAAACCCAATAACACTTTGCTCGACCTGGGAATCAAACCCAAGATCTACAGCGTAGCAGTCGCGGTTAGTCTAGTGGGGGAACTAGAATAAGCGTCAAAAAGTCCATTTGAAACAAACCGCGAGCAAGTTGGTATAGAATCCTTACTAATATTATAATCGTGAAAGTTTGTGAGTACGGATGTATGGATGTTTGTTACTCTTTCACGCCAGAACGGCTGAACGGATCTGGATAAAATTTGGCACACAAATAAATTATAGCCTGGAATATCACATAGCCTACTTTTTATCCAGGTCGGACCCAATCCCGAATTCCACTCAGACAAAGTCACGGGCAGAAGCTAGTAATTAGGTAGGTATATAATTACATCTGAATTGAAAGTGTCGCATTTAATTTTTTTTTATTTTGTTAGGTACTTACCAAAACCAATCCTCTGCTCGATTGCTTACGAGAGAATAAGTCCAATCTATCTCGTTTAATTGCTGCCAACTCCATTTGTATCTCCTTCACCTCCCCTTCCATATCCCCTAACTGTTTTTGCTAAACAAACATGTGTATATGGTTAAATAAAATCGACGCTAATATGGAATATATCGAAGGCAAACCTTTTACAAACGTTCCTTCCATCACTGTCATGAATTTAATTAAAAGTGATGATGACGATAAAAATCTAATAATCTACGTACTAATAAAGAAGCTTCATCATTATATTCAACATTTTCTGTCGTCTTCCCTTTATTAAATGGCCAGAAGTCCGACTGAGGCATTAACACTATTGATGTATAAAACTGGTGAGTAAAATATCCAATATCAATTTATTTATCAAAGACTGTAATGGTTACTTGTTTTCAAAAATAATATATTATGATTAGGAAGCAAAATGTTATGAAATTAAATTATCTATACAAAATAATCACAACTACCAAGAATCTTTTAGGAAATGACATTTTATCAATCAAATTTTATAACTGGCCAGAGCCTTCTTGGTATCTACGAGCAAAAAGTAACGTAAACGTGCCTAACTAGGTACTCCTCAAAGGAAAATCAATTTATAGCTATCAAAGTTATACCTACGGCTACGTAGATACCTATAATATGTTGTTTCATGCTGTCATTAACCATTGAGGAATGCCTCGTGGAAACAGTCTATCAGCATCAATTCATTATGACAGTATCGCTTAAATAACAAAGTATAAATGGTGAATTTTGGTAGGTACCTAACTACCTATTTTAGCGGTTATCAATTGTCATCAAGAGTTGTATCCTGTCTGTGAATTTCATAATTTCAGAAGCAGTAAAAAACTAGGAAGTCCGTTAATAAAAAATACTTAATCCCAAAAAAGTGTCACGAACCTACCTATCAGATGATTACTTATATTATTGTTACGAACTGGGGTTCGGGGTAAATTTCATCATCATCATCTTCATCAGCCTATATTCGTCCACTGCTGGATGTAGAGCCCGATCTTCGGCTTTTCTCATCCAGTCACTGCCAGCTGCCTTCCGCAAGTCGTCACTCCACCTGGCCGGCGGGCGCCCTACACTACGTTTGCCTAGACACGGTCTCCACTCGAGAACTCGTTTACTCCAGCGTTTATCGGTTCTCCGACAGATTTATCGACAGCGTTTATCGGTGACCGGCCCATTGCCACTTCAGCTTGCTGATCCTTTGAGCTATGTCGATAACCTGACGGATAACTTCGTTTCGAATTTTATCCATCAGAGAGACTCCGAGCATAGCTCTCTCCATAGCTCGCTGTGCGACTTTAAATTTGTGGACCAGTCTCAGCGTAAGTGTCCACGTTTCGGCTCCGTAGGTCATGACTGGTAGGTACTTTTTTATTTCATTTTTCGTCAGTGTCGGGGCCTTGCCACGTCAACTTCCTCTGGGGCTGCTTCTTAAAGAATGAATTCATTAAGAACAGCCCCTCTTTCTCTAAGAAGTTGACAAGCATTTGCCCCCTGTGGTTTCTGCATCCATAACCATGTGGACCAACTCTAGATTCGCCGCTACTCTGTACTCCCACTTTAGCGTTAAAGTCCCCCATGACAACATTGAATTGCGCCTTCGTGGTCTTATGAAGCGCTGAAGAGATATCTTCATACATCTCTTCTACTAGGTCATCCGAGTGTGTTGACGTGGGTGCGTATACCTGTATAACCTTGAGGCTATACCTCTCGGTTAGTTTAATTATGAGGTACGCTACCCTGGTCGACACACTGGATTTCTCAACAACGTTGTCAGAGAGGGCTTTATGGATTAGAAACCCTACGCCACCTTGAGATAGCTGATCGCCCTGCCGGTAATACATCAGGTGACCCGATTCCAGGGCTATAGTATCCTCGCCCTCTCTTCGGACTTCACAAAACCCTAGAATGTGCCACCTGATCTCCAGTTCCGTTTCGAGCTGTGCTATATGATCGTCAAGCCTGAGCGTTCGTCCGTTATACGTGCTTAAAGTCAGCTGTGGGTGGTGGCCTCCCGTAGTCCGGGGATTCTTCGCACCCATTGCCCTGCCGTTACCATGACCGCCACCTTGATCAGGAATTCCTATTCCTGATCAAGGTGGGCGGCCGGGAACTAGGGCCCATTTATTTGTGGTGTTTATTATGAGGTAGTACATAGTCGCCACGCTGGGCATGCGGGTTGGCGACCGCAGGGCGTAGCTTTTTCGCGCTGGTGACGCTGCTGCCCGTCACCAGCCGGTGGGATTTAAGTACGCCGCGTGTTACGGTGGACTTATCGCCATCCGTCGGTCGTCAGAGCCTCGTTCGTTATTTAGCAGGATGCACCGCGAGCAGGTGAGGTTGACTTGGGGCTTTAGATGGTGGTAGCCACCTTACATCCCAAAATTAAATTAAATTAACACCAATTTCACCAAAACAACAAATACTTTAATTAACTTGACAACACACACAGAAATTACACAGAAAGTCACTACACTATCACTTGTCGCACTACAATGTCACACTTATTGTAATCGTAGGTATAACTTCGTTTCGATATTCACTTCACCGTGTACAGAACTAAACCCTCACGAGTACGACCAATGAGTCACGAAGTTTCTAGAATCGAATAATCTCGATAGGTCCACAAAATGCGAGTAGGTACTTGGTCGTCTATTGTTTACGGGCATTGACTTTGAACTCGGGCTTGATTAGTGTCATGTTCGAGCCCTTTCTTTCCAATTTTCTACGTGCTTCTATGACTTATTTAGAATCTTCGAGACCCATCTCCGTCCTTCTAATAGTTACCTACTCGGCGTGACATTATTTATTTAATTAAAAAGAACAAGATTTTCATAATACACACAAAAGTGTCCAGGGATAAAGTAGGTATTTTTTAGAATATTCCCATATTTGGGGATTATTATTTTAACTTTTTGAATCTATATTGATTCTAATGAATTTCACTATTTTAATAAAGAATTTTCTTTAAATTTTAATTACAAATAGAAAATCAACAGTCAATCAGGATTCTTTTAAAAGTGAGTAATAGCGTTTTTACAAAACCACTAAAGTTTCTGCATCGAAACTAAAAAAATGCATCGTTATTCGATATGAAGCGACGACATTATTTGACACTAAAAGAGATGATGAGAGCCGTCGGAATATTGCAGACTTATTCCAGGCAACGTAGGTACTGTGGCTGTCGCTCTTGGCACTACACAGAGATGAGGCTCTGGACAAGTTATTGTATCACGGGCAGCTTCGCCGAGCGACATGGAGGACGATCTCGTATTACCACTTGCAGACACGACCGGACCATCTAAAATGCTGCTCGACAGAATCACACTATGGCCACGATGATGTTGGCTACGAGCTCTTCAGGCTTGCTGATAAGCGACCAAACCATCCGAAATCATTTACGTGAAGTGGGTCTGCGTTTCCGTAGGCCGCCGAGAGTTCCACCGAAGCACCCCGCAATCGTAGGACCCGTTTACAATGGGCTCGCGAAGACAGAAATTGCGAGGAAGAAGACTGGCTTTGTGTTTGCTTTCCCAATAAATCTCGTTCCGGTATGAGGCCGGATACAAGACGTACTCGACTTTGGAGAACGTCTAGAACGTTTGAAATTGTGTTAAGAAATTAATTCAGTTCATATGGACCCCATATGGATGAATTTCCTGACAAAAACAATAATGGTTTGGGCCGGTATTTAGATCGGTGGAGAAGCCGATCTCATTTATGCGGAGAGGATTGTTTCAGACATTATATAATCCCTTTGCGAAGCAGGTTGGGTGATTCGTTTCGACTAACGCACGACAATGTAGGTACGTCCACACACGGATAGAGTCGTACACGCACTCTTGCCTCAACCTAATTGAGCACGCATGAGATATGCTCCAAAGAAGAGTTCGGCCGAATATGAAATACCGTGCATATCTCACGACAACTTTTGACTTGTTACAAAGAACGTGGGCGGCCAATCCTCAGTGATTTTGATAAATTGATTCTAAGCATGCTAAATACTTAGCCGTGATTGTGTGATTCGTGTCAATGGTCGTATCGTGGTATGGAGGGGTGAGATGTTGCCTCTCACATCAAAGGGAGAATCCTGCTTGCCAAACCAGGCGGGTGTTTTGCCTGGCGGGCCACGGCCCAACGGTTGATGTCGGGCGGTTGTATTATTTATGCAAGTTGCGTTGCAAACTTCACTTGCGCGTTTCAGAACTTGTCCGTCTAGTTTCTATGTAACACGGTAGATGGCCAGGCTTGCGCCGCGTTCGCTGCAGGCGTGTAGGCGTATGGTCAGGATGCCTGTTGAAGCCGGGGGAGTGCTAGCTGGCTGTGTGACTAACTGCTCGTGCTGTGAGGGAGGGAAGACGACGATGATGTTGAAACTGCTGGTCTTCGAAGGACGCCCTGATGTTCTTCTCGGGGTCTCCAGTGTGGATACACTGGGATCACGTCGGGGTCACCACTGTGGAGGTGCGAGGTATGTTGCCCCTCCAACCAAAGGGACGATCTTCCGACCAGGCCGGCTTTTTCATTGCTCGTGACTGTACTTATATTTTACTTATACTTTACTTATATTTTAAGGAGTTTTATGACCTGGTAACTTAGACCTTTAAGTCATGTCTTTTTTGTAGTTTACAACACATCACTATTAGTCCTCCTTTATCCCCAGTAAAACAGTGGAAACTTCACTAAGGCTTCGATGGAGTTTAGGAGTGAACACAAAAGTCACGATTTTCAATTTTATATCATTTGCCTACACTCGCACACGTTCAAGAACACTTAATGGTTATCTATCCAATAAAATTACACATTAAACTTCTGGGAAACACAAGTTTTGGAAATTATTATAAAACCGACAAAGTGTTCTTTACATTTTCCCGCCTGAACTCACTTTTTTTTAATATTTTGGCATGGCTGCTGAGGCCTTTGTGCCACCTAAACTCACTTAAATATTCTTGGTATGGAATGTAGAAGAAAGGAGAACCAGCTCAAAAGTTTCACGAGTCCCCCACGTTGAAAAAGTGTTCATAACAGTTCCAAATCCCTCCAAAACTAAAGCATTGGCGCTAGAGTAGACACAGGGTATGAACAGTGTTACCAGATACACAGTAATTACTCCAAATGCACGGTACGAACAAAACACGGTCTACGGTAAAGATTTTATTAGATCACTAGCTTTTGCCAGCGACTTCGTCCGCGTGGAATAGTTAGGTTTAGGTTTAAAGACATTTATTCTCATATAAGATATACATATACATCACTTCCATGAGAACATATTTTATACAAAAATAAAAATAGTACAGGGTTCGTCGTCACAAAATCGCAAAACAATAAAAAAACTTACTTCCTTACTACTTGTTACTTCCCTAGTTCTTCGCCCGCGGTTTTACCTGCGTTGCCCCGTTCCTAAGGGTTGTAGCGTGATGTTTTATAGCTTGAAACCTTTCTCATGAATCACTCATTTTCCCAACATTTCCCTTCACTGCTCTGCTCCTATTGATCGTAGCGTGATGAAAAGTATACTATAACCTGCCCAGGAGTATGAAGAACAATTGTACCAAATTTCGTTGAAATCCGTCGAGTGGTTTTTGTTTCTATAACGAACATGCAGACAGACAGACAGACAAAAATTTTAATGATTGCATTTTTGGCGTCAGTATCGATCACTAATCACCCGCTGATAATTATTTTGGACATGAAATATTCATGTACAGATTTATTATAAGTATAGAAGATTACCATAGACCGTGTTTACGACCGTGTCGTTTACTACACTATTTTGTAATATTAGATTACAGTGTAAATATTAGTCAAATTTTCATTAAAGAGTATTATTGGTCTAGCTTCGCCGAGCGCTGTAGAGTAACCATAAAATCAGTTTCAAAGTTAATATCTTTCGCTAACGATTTATTTTTCTGTACCAAGACATATAAAAATAAAAATTGGTTAGGTTTACTAGAACTCGTTTAAGTTTAATTTGTCAAAGTTTGCGCACTGAATAAAAAATATTCCTGTATAATCCGGCAAAATGAAACAATATTTCCTAGTCGTGTTTTTTTCTCTCGTAAACTTATATTATATTAACATTCTGGGAAATAATTTAGCTCAAGAATCTATTCACCGAAAGTCGAAAGACATGATTAAGATTCTGACTTTGTCAATTTATGACCAAGAAATGGAGTTTTTGAAAGAATAATGGAGAAGTTTCATGGATCCAGAAAGTACGCCAGTGCTTTTATAAGCACTGGCGTCATGGCGAATATTAATAAGGGATGATGAGGGAAATAAATAAAATCATAATCATAATCAAGTTGTTTTATTTATAATAGGTATACCTGTATAACCTATGCATCATGACTGATTTCTTATTTCATTCCTCTATCGCTAATAGTAGGTACTAAATAACATGGAACTGTATAGTTGGACTAAAATATTTACATTTCTGTAATGGAATAAGTAACTTGTAGTCATAAGGTACTGCACATTTCACTGCTTTCTTATGAATGATCTAAGTCCAGGGTATATTGATAGTCACCACAGAATTAAAATGCAGGAATAGTTTGATTAACAAGATAACATTCGAGGCTCCGTTTCTTGTTCTTGACACTGAGGTATCCAGTCCCTTATGTCCCTTGCTGATCCAATAGGTAAATAATGTGTTGACGCAGTTGAGTACAACATTCTGTAGTCCTTTCTCTTCCTTGTGGTAATTGAGTGAGTTGATGGCGACTATTTTCTCAATGGTAGTTGTATTTTATATAAATATAATAATAATATTGAAACGAAACCAAATATTTTCGTACCCGCGTTGCATTTTTTAATTTTTAGACGATGAGCCCTAATGTATTTTTAATGTTATGCGTTTCTCTCCTTGACCAAGATATTTTGAAAGTACAAGAAAACTAAGTGAAATAAAATTAACATTAAAAATCAGTTATTTACGTATAGTGTACATGGAGCTGGCCCAAGCTCCATACATTTCTAAAACAACTCCTTTTTACTTTTGATAAATATTTTTGGGAGTTGGTAACTCTGTTATCCCATTGCTGCTGTAGCGCCACTAATTAACTCATTTTGACGGACTCTTTCGTCTTTGGGTCGGTTCTCGTAAACAGTGGAGATGTGTGAAATTGTGTGAATGTGTGATCGAGGTTCATCATTCATTTTCATCATTCATAGGTAGGTAGCCAAGGTAGGTTAGGTAGGTATTTAGGTACCTACCTACCTAAAGTTTCTCTTCCACTGTCCCTATTTCGTTTTATGCGATTTTTAACTTGTAAATTTAATTTTCAGATAAAACTAATCAAAACCTAGGTTTTGAGATATAAATTGATGTATTTTTTAACACATAATGTTTCTGAAAATTGTGTTTCAAGTGAAGTCCTAAAGTGATTGTATTGGCTGTGTGCTGAATAGAATTCAGTTCTGCAAATATTTAGGTAGTAAGAATATTTTAATTTCTAAAATGCCATTACCCGTTTTATGTGGACGTGGAACTACCTTTTAAGTGAATAATTTGTGCATACAGTCATGTTTACAAAACTTAAAACCAATTTATGTAATATATGTAGCCATAAACTTACATCATTAAAATAAACATTGAAATGGAGTACTTTGTAAATAAATGTCTCAGGAATGCAATAAAATATAAATAGCTAGCTTAATTAAAAATTGGTTAAAGAACTCGAAGAACCTAAAAAATAAATTCAATTACCTACCTATACTGCTGATTTTAGAGATAAAACGTTGATATTGGATATACCTAATGATAAAATGACTGTATCACACTAATAATTATTCCTAGTAAATCCAATAAGTTCATAATCAAAGTAGTAGATTTGTACCTATCTTATATAAATAAGACTTGGCATAATGATTATTCTTTATAATACATATCTGCTTACAGAAACCATGTTGTAAATAAATAATGTTCAACCTTGAATCAAAGATATATTAAAATCCACAATGGATATGAAGATAGAGTTTAGTGATGATGACCTGTTACATACAGTTCCTCAAAGCAGTATAGGAAAATGGAGCCTTAAAAGTGACACTTCAGTTTTGATCCCAGATCAACAGCAGAGTGGATCTCATAGAAAAATTATTAGGGTAAGTTTATGTAATTATATTTTTTTTATGAATTCAGTATGGTATAGTGTGTAAGCCCAGGGCACAAGATCGATTTTGAATTGTTTGTAATTTGTAGTACTTTCCTATTAGTCTAGAAATTCCACTGCTAGATACTGTACAAAGGTGTGACCATATATTAAAGTACATGTGAGAAATTTTAATATTACAACAGTAAATACATAACATAACTAGCACTGGGTACGCTTTTCACTCATCTAAAAATGTTAGTATTTAATTTACATTATTAAATATGTACATTCTCATGTTCTCCCAAAATGCATATTATTAATTTAACATTTATATACTTAAAGTGAATTATTTAGCCTTAACTTTTAATGCTAAGATTATTCCTTTCTCCATTGATCCAGTGCACACATTTGACAAGTGTACATATTCAAGTGTTCATTTATTAAAATCAATAAATTTAAATTAAGCATAATAACATTTGGTAGACCAACCAAATTTATAATATTTTTCACATGGGTGAGACATAAATAATTTCTTGTACCTAGATTTAACACTTCAGAATTTGGAGACACAAATTCCAAAGTACTGAAAAAACTGTTTTAGCGATATATTTTTTTAAAGACAACAAATTTTTGATGATAATTTCTAACTGTAGCATCCTGTAGTGGGTACTACTTTTACCTTTTTAAATCCATTTTAGTTTTCTTCATTACAATTTTTGTTTCTTAAGATATTAATTTTTAGCTTTGATTATCCCCATATGCATTTTAATGCTAACGAACTACATCATGGAAATAAAATGGTATATCTTGAGAAAAAAAAACTCATAGCAAAGCAAACTAAACTGGATTTGAAAGGAGTAGAGTAGTACTACAGGATGCTTCAGTTAGAAATGACCATTAAAAATTTGCTATCCTCAAAAAACTACCTACTTCAAAGATCGCCTAAAACAGTATTTTTAGCGCTTTGAGATTGGTCTAGTATCTCGTAATTCCAATTTGCAATTTGCAATTCTGTTGATGGATTTAGATTAACTGATGAAAAATTATGTGAACCATGGCCAAAATTTTTGTAGACCAGTGTAATCAGTGATGAAGGTGAGTTAATTTACCTAAGCTTCAAAGAACAGAGACAAAAAGTGAAGCCTTCCTTACGACAAAATTTTTTTTTTGGTAGATTGTCCTGGGTTTTGAGACATCATTAGAGTACATTTCATATTATACATTGAAGATTGTCTTATATTTTTCGAAAATAATGAATACCGTATCTGATGGTTTTGTATCAATTTTGGGAAATAAATATAGGAAAAAAATCAATTCTTTTATATATTAATAACATTAATATTAAATGTAACATAACATAACATACCATCACGCCTGTATTCCCCGAAGGGTTAGGCAGAGGCGTACTAATGTACACCCACAGTTCGCCGGTATGTTTAGGTCCCATGTAATAGGGGGCGAGCCTATTGCCATTAACCGGGCACAAATCCAGACTCCGAGCTGCTACTGAGAATTTCATAGAAAAACCCAATAACACTTTGCTCGACCTGGGGATCGAACCCAGGACCTCTAGCGTTGCAGTCGCGCTTGGGACCACTAGACTAATGAGGCAGTCATATATTAAATGTATGTTAGTGATACCCCAAATCCCGGAACAATTCTGGAAAAAAATGTTGTCGTAAGGTAGTCGCCACTTTTATCTCTGTTCTATAAGTTTACTTTTATGTTTAGGTTAACTAGCTCACCTTTTTCCGATGACTGATAATAATACAATCATGTTTTGAAAATATTAGCATACATATTGAAAATTTTCTATAGTACTTAGGTAAACAAGAATTTTTTAAACCATTATTGTGCCACTGTTGAACAAAAGGCACCTTCCTCTTGGGTTGAGAGGAATAAGACTTATGTACATAATGCTAGTTTAGTGTGGGTTGACAGACATAACACGACTGCAAGGAGTTTATGAAGTGTTCTTATATGTGCAAGTTTTATTTTACCATTATACCTAGTAAGATATATTGAATTTGGTCTGATCTACATATAATTTGCAAAATTCTGAGTAGAATAGGCTCTACTATTGGTTCAAAATAACTGTGTGTGACTTAAGTTAGCCTTCCAAATGGCTAGAATAATAATATGAAAGTAACATCAATGACTTGTGCAAAAATATTGAAATTTCCACGGACAATATTCACAAATGCAAAACATTTACAACCCCAATTGCCTTTATATTGAGTTTTTATATTAACATTGATATAATATTGACTGTCTCAAGGTTTTGCAGTGGTAAACACCACTGCAAAACTGCACTGTTATTTCAACTGAACTGTAAGTAAGTAACTGTTTTGACATAACCAAGTGTAGGTTCCAGTATATTTTTAATTTCATATTAATTCAAGTGATATCAAGCTGAAAATACAAATTAATGTGATGCAACAAACATTATTTATAATACCTATTATCATCCATATTTGCTTAGCTTATGGCTCAACGACTAATGTGTTCAAAATGTAGTCTCAGTTAATAAACACTTATTATTATTATCATCCATGTTTACATTAAGTATTTAGGATTATAGACACAGTGCAAAAACTATTGTTAGGTATTCTGTTTTGAGGTACTAAGAAATTCATTAAAATAATTAGTTTGTTCTTATTTGGTTAATGTCTCCTTTGCCATGTTTCTTTTAATTTAAAATTCAAAGCTTTCTCAGATAGCAATTTTTATTTTGATGGTACAATTTAGAATGTTTCTTAAGGACATTTCAATACCCCACTAAGATAGTTACAATGTGACACCTGGAAAAACAGAATTTATCTTGTTTATGTTTTCAGAGATGGAATCGTCTATCAAGACTGCAGCGATCCATAGTTTATGCACTGCTTGTTATAGCAGCAACTATTCTAGCAATGTTTTATATTTCAAGAGTCACTGCTGCAAGTGTAAATAAGATTAATCATAGTGAATTAGCGCAAGTAAGTTATTAAATTAAATTATTTAAAAAAATAAGAATCAGGCAAACACCGTGTAGATATTTTATTGAAAAACGGGCAATTCTATATCCTCAACTCCTCATTACTTACAAAATTTTGCATACTGCAAATAATTACCCATTAATTATTTTTGATAGTGGTAGGTACTTATAGCAAGTATTTCAGTTACCTAATTGAAATGTTTAGCTAAAGTGTCTATTGCCCCCGATTTCGCTCACGTTACCGACGACATTGCGAACCATGTTCACCATGTCTAGGTTCTCTCTTATTAAATTTCTGTGAAATGTGATTAGTGTTTAGATACCATAGCTTCATGCTGTAATACCTGCTAAAAAAGATTAAAAGACACGGCATTTTAATGCGATTTTGGGAGTGGGGGCGTGTGAGCCAAGGTGATACCTATATGCGAAGGTTGTTGTCGCGCATGAGAAGCACTGTCTCTCTCATCTCATTATCCTTTCAAGCGTGTCCGACACTAGAGGTCCGTGTTATTCTCTAAACAGACTAGTCTGGATTTAAGCCAGTAATACCTCCACCTTTCCCTGCAGCAGGCATCCTTTGAAGATTTCCACTCATTAAAGGTCTAAAGTAAACGCGCATTTTATATTTAAGATGATTTTATGTAAGTAGGTAGGTACCTAATTGTTGTCAATTTTCCTCAATAGTGATATGAAACGCCAGTTATACCCTGCGCGTCACATATAAATAACGCTTTCTAAAAAAAGTACTGTGCGCTATTATGAATTTATCTAATTTTATATTATTTATAACAACGTTAGCACATAAGTATCTTCACATCCCCAATCACCGGTTAGCAGTAAGTAGTGTTTTAATTTTTTTGCAGTAATTACAGTAATTGGGATGGGTCTGCATATAATAGAACGGATAGGCTTTTATCCTAGGATCTACTTATGCAATTACAACATAAAATGTAGTCAATCTTCTATGGACTTATAACTCGTATCTTAGGTTGTTCAACTAAATTGCGGGAAGGGAACAAACACATAAGAAATTCAAAATACATTGTATCCGGTTCATGGACGTTCGAATACTCACATTAAGCCACTTGTTTTGAAATTTGCAAAGATATATGACAATTTAATAAAATACAATGGTTATATACTGCTGTTTGTTGGCAAGCGCATGATTCGTTTCCTGTTACTCGAAACATCTATTATGCCGATAACATTGTACATTTTACAGTGGGAACGCTTGTATTGGCAGCATTGTATACAGTTACCAGATAAGGTTTATCTAAAATATGTTGCCGTGAATTTCAAGTGGAGATACAGCGATATGCACGTGTACTTACTTAATACACAGACTTTTATAATTATTATTATCGATTTTAAATTGTAATGTTAAAAATATATATTATACTAGCTTTTGCCAGCGACTTCGTCCGCGTGGAATAGTTACTTTGTTCCCTAGTTCTTCGCCCGCGGTTTCACCTGCGTTGCCCCGTTCCTAAGGGTTGTAGCGTGATGTTTTATAGCTTGAAACCTTTCTCATGAATCACTCATTTTCCCAACATTTCCCTTCACTGCTCTGCTCCTATTGATCGTAGCGTGATGAAAAGTATACTATAACCTGCCCAGGAGTATGAAGAACAATTGTACCAAGTTTCGTTGAAATCCGTCGAATGGTTTTTGTTTCTATAACGAACATACAGACAGACAGACGGACAAAAATTTTACTGATTGCATTTTTGGCGTCAGTATCGATCACTAATCACCCGCTGATAGTTATTTTGGAAATATATTTCATGTACAGAATTGACCTCTCTACAGATTTATTATAAGTATAGACTAGCTTTTGCCAGCGACTTCGTCCGCGTGGAATAGTTACTTTGTTCCCTAGTTCTTCGCCCGCGGTTTCACCTGCGTTGCCCCGTTCCTAAGGGTTGTAGCGTGATGTTTTATAGCTTGAAACCTTTCTCATGAATAACTCATTTTCCCAACATTTCCCTTCACTGCTCTGCTCGTATTGATCGTAGCGTGATGAAAAGTATACTATAACCTGTGGTTTGGGCTGTGCGTTGATAGATCACTATGTCAGTCAGTCAGTCACCTAACGTAAGAGTAGACAAATATAATCAGAAAGCTCCGAACTGCTAAGCTATCGGGAGTTACACGTGTTATTGTGAGTCAACCATAAAAGATAGACATTTGCTGTCATGGAATATTTTTTATATAATTTTAAGGAAAACATTTCCGTCATACATGATTTCTGTGTAGCTTTAACCATTAAGGATGCACACGCGACGGAAGCTTAAAAAATGGAGTAAGTTCTCCTGTTTTCCCAACATTTCCCTTCACTGCTCTGCTCCTATTGATCGTAGCGTGATGAAAAGTATACTATAACCTGCCCAGGAGTATGAAGAACAATTGTACCAAGTTTCGTTGAAATCCGTCCAGTGGTTTTTGTTTCTATAACGAACATACAGACAGACAGACAGACAACAATTTTACTGATTGCATTTTTGGCGTCAGTATCGATCACTAATCATCCGCTGATAGTTATTTTGGAAATATATTTCATGTACAGAATTGACCTCTCTACAGATTTATTATAAGTATAGATTACAATTATAGCGATACTAGGGATTACAGATTTTCATACATAGGTAATTGCATACATATCTAATTGTGTTTACACTCTACTCAGCTAGATGTTTTTTTTATTTCATCAATTCTGAAAGTAATCGAGGGTCAAGCATCGCTTTGCTGCTGTTGCACTAGTAGTACATGGATCTAGGTTATAGATTTTTCATATTTTGTTGAAGGTTTTACTCGCTCGCACTATGTACGAGTTTAGACGATAGTTAATGCTTTAGGTATATTAATAGGGGGGTTAAACCTTGTATATCTACTTGGGACATTAAATTTAATAAAATATAGATGGAATATGCTATATTGTACACCATAAGCCTAAAAAGATACAATAGAAGTTAATTATCATTTTATTTTGTTTTAGGAAAGTCTTAAGAATGTGTCTCTAGTCAATGAGCAAGTACTTGAAGTGGTTATCCCGAAAAAGACTGTTGTAGATGTTGAAATGAATGAAAGGCCCATCTTTACAGGTATTTCTATCATTGGTCATATAAGTTTACTAATTATGTGAATTGTAAACAGTAGGTACATAATAATTTTCTTTCGAAAGATATGAGCTGTACTTACAATCAATTTTATAAAGAGGTAAGCTTTATTAGTTGTTTCTTTTAACAGTTAATCTTTGAAAATACGAATTTACTTTTGTAAAGGGATAGTGTAATCCTGAAACATTGGATTACGCTATCCCTGAGTGATATCAGTAATGTTTTATTATAATCACATGTACGGAATTAAGTTGCCGGCGGATGCTAGTTTGATGCATGTAACACTTCTTTAATCCGATTTATACCTCGCTAATGGACAAGAAAGGTACAATGCACACGATACACTATGATCAAATTTTGGTTGTTTGTCAAGCTTATCTTATGATTTCTAGGGCCAAAAAATGCTCGTCAATACGCCGTAGTCGAGAGCTTCAGACACGCATGGCGTGGCTATAAGGAGCATGCGTGGGGCCACGACAATTTGAAACCAATATCTGGCATGGCCTTCGACTGGTTCTCTCTGGGCCTCACCATAGTAGATTCCTTGGATACGGCCTACATTATGGGACTTACTGAAGGTATTATAATTTCCTTTTTAATATTTTTGACAATTTGAACTGACTACACACATCAATAGAATCTAGGAATACTTTAATCCTAAATTATTTACGGCTTCATAGTTTTAAATCTTATTAGTTTCTATAAAAAGTTTTTAAACAGATTAAAATCTCTTTTATTCTATTTTCAAAATTTTAAAATGAAATTGTTTTATTATTATTAATTAATTAAAAAGGAGTCATGTCACGTCGTCATTTGTGTTGAGATGAAATGTTATGTGCTGTGGGCATGTTAGAAAATTGTGCTATTCAACGCGTCGTAGCTGAGGCCCTACACACCAGGCAAAACATGACATCAAGGTTGTTGTCACGTTATCGCAGTACTGGGGATGTGGCTGAACGGCACACGGGTAGATATCGTGTTACTACGCAGCGACAGGATCGATTTCTCTAAATGACCGCCAGAAGACAACCCAATATCACAGCGATGCAACTAGTGCAAAGGCTCCAGGAGGACCACCAGCTGTTGGTAAGCGACCAAACCATGCGAAGAAGGTTGCATGAAGTTGGTTTTCACGCTACGTGTTCCAGCATTGCGACGTGGTCGCGGTTGGAGGCTTTCGTGGGCTCGGGAGCATTTACCACGGAGTGACGAATGATCTTTGTGCTGTGCTGTGTGCTGTTCACCGATGAGTCCCGGTTTGTGTTTCATCCGGATTTACGGCATTCTACGGCACCCTCAGGAGGTCAACTCATACCAATGGGATTGTCCCGCCAAGACAAATTCCCACACCAAGTGTGGGCAGGAATGCAGGACAATCCCGGCTCGTTTGGATCCAAGGCAGCATAATTGCAAAAAAATACCACGAGGAGGTAGTGGAGCCTGTTATTGTCCCACACAGAATACAAATGGGCTAGGAATTTCTACTCATGCACGATAATGCTCCTTCCCATAAGGCGCGGCTGGTGTCGATGTCGGCCGCTCTCCGAGACCACAATATTCTAGTTTTGGATCGGCCTGCACAGTCGCCCGAATTAAATCCTATCGAACATGCCTGGGACATGTTACAACGAAGTTTTGAGAGATTTCCCGCTAAATTTGAAGTGACGAAAGCACATGGGACCTCATACCACAGCAAGACATTGATAATTTAATTTTATGTGATGAACAATCGATGTCAAATTGTAATTAATGTAAGAAGAGGCAACACTGATTACACTAATTAATTATTAGATTTTAATTAAAATTAATAGTTTTATGAAGAAATGAAGTTTTTTTAACAAACTAATTTACTATGGCGATTAAAAAAAAAATTAAAACCAAAATTCAGGATATGGTTTTTTTTAAAGCCCATAAAATATAATTCTTCCATTTACTGTATCAGAAAATTCTTCATATTTTTTAGCTATTTGTTGAAATATAATATATCCATAGATTCTGATGTGTGTAAAACTCTGTATTTCTCAATTCATCAGTGTTATCTATCGAGCAAGAGGCGAGCAGATAAGGGTTGACCTGTTATGTTAGAAAAATAATGTTAAGAAATAAGTATAACACCAATTTGCATGCCCATATTTCCAAAAGGGTTAGATAGGCAATAGGGTCAATAGATCTACTGTTATAGGGGGGCAACATAGTGCTTTTAAGCAGCATACGTCTAAACTCCGAGCTGTTACTAAGTATTTCATAGTAAAACCCAATTACTGCTCAACCTGGGAATCAGACCCATGACCTCAATGATAATATTTACCCGTACAATTCATATTGAATGTTATCATTTTATCGCCACTATGGAAAATAAATTACCAATATATAATATCAGTCTCCTGTTACCTATATTCATTGTATATAATATATGCTTTGTATAATGATTTATTTATTTTGTTCAAATACTAATTTACACGCTTGAAATATAACATGGCGCAAGTGTGAGTCGGACCGAGGGTTCCGTACAAATTTGTACGTACATATTATAATTAATTACAATATATAGTTTTCAGATTTTTCCCTATACTTGTAGTATAAGACGGTATTACTCGCCAGATTTCATAGTTCTAGGTCAACGGAAAATACCCTAAAAAAACACCCTTGAGTGTGTCGAAATATACGCATAAACGGTCCTTTCTTTTTTACGTTACCTAACTTAGAAATTGGATTTTTTTACATCTTCAAGGGATTGTAGACCTGAGTATATGGTTTTAATTTCAACTTGATACCTACACGCGTTCCCGAGATAAGACAGCCGGTTTTTTTCCTTTTAAGGTACGGAACCCTAAAAATCAATAAAAAATTCGTTGGGAAAGTTTGGAAAGTGGTCAGTAGAACGGTCAAAATCAACAGAGAGGGGTAGAATCACGACTAAATCATTCTGTACTATATTAATATGTGTAATAAGTGGTGTAGCCTTTAATATTTCTAATGTAATAAAAACATTTATGCTTTTCGGTAGTTATTACGATTTTCTCGTTTTCAGAATTTGAAGAAGGTAAACAATGGGTCAAAAATGAACTGGTGTTTACAAAAAACAAAGATGTTAATTTCTTTGAAGTTACCATAAGAGTGTTGGGTGGTTTGCTGACATGTTATCATTTCACACGAGACAGTATGTTTCTCACGAAAGCGGTGAGTGTTAAATTATTAGATATTTTGGCACTAGAATTTTTCTATGCATTCAGAAACACAAATTCCACTTGCACAAATAGGTACCTAAACTCGGAGCAACAATCCGTAGGCCATAGAAATATGTGTTCCGTACAGGAATCGAACTCGCTGTCGTGGGTTCAGCAGCTGATTACTCGACAGTTCCGCCAATCGTATCGTATTCGCCTGTCTGTATCTAATTTGTCTATAATATCTATTTTTTTTGCGAAATGCATACCAATTTAACTTCCTCAAAGGATAACTATTATATACCTAGATACCTACATTCTATAGAGATTCTATATCATTCGATCTTCCTAGGATTTTTCCAACTATGTTGGTGTCGGCTTCGAGTCTCACTAGCTTTTTTTAAATTCTTGATAGGCTTACGCTTGACTGCCTGATGTTAAGCGACATTTCGATCTATGATAGAGCGCGCTTGCGTAGAAGAAACCGATTCACTCGTGATTTAAAAACACCCAGATTATATCTATCGCGGAAGACCCACTTGGGATGCGCATTCCACATTTCAGCGCTACCGCTGAAATGTAGTGTGTACGCATGATAAAAGTGGACTTAAAGCGTTTCATTCGGGTTTATAGAATGTCCACCATGAAACGAATCTGAATATCAGTATTTAACACGAACCAACTGCCATCAGACCTCCGCAACCCAATTTGTGGGAAATACCGATATCCTGCGATAACCACTAACTAACCACTAACGATACTCATAGGTTTTAGTATGATAACCGGGACTGCCGACTTAACGTACTCTCCGAGGCACAGAAGAGTATCAAATCCTGTTCACACATTGACTAACATGTCGGTCCATCAGCTGATATTACTAGCCACGTACCCACACGAAGTAAAATTTTTTAGTGGGTACCTAAATAGGATTTCATTCCTTGGGTTTTTCGGGCGTCTGTTAAGCAATAGCTACACTGGTGCGAATTAAACTCTTTCGATACAAATTAAATTCTTTTAATGTTTCAGTGTCATATTAATTAAGCTTTTTCTTATTGTGATAGGGTATCTGTTTTAATCTACGTATATAATCGCATTTTAAAGACAGGAAAAACAATATAATAAGGGTATGTTATGTTAATATGCCTATTAACATAACATACCTTGCTCGTGTGTATGAAGGTTAGGTAAAATAGTTTCTTTTATTTTTAGACCGATCTAGGGGATCGATTGATGGCAGCTTTCTCATCGCCTTCTGGAATACCGTATTCGGACGTAAACCTGGGCGAGAGAACGGCGCACGCGCCGGAGTGGTCCCACTACAGCACTACTGCAGAGGTGACCACTGTGCAACTGGAATTTAGGGAACTGTCCAGAGCTACCAACAATCCAAGTTTTGAAGTGAGTTCAAATATACTTACATAAAACCGTTATCATTAACAGGTTTATTAATAACAACATATACAAAATGATACAATTGACTTTCCGTACTAATTAGAGTGTGTAGATAGTGATGTAAATTTATTTTATTGCAAAACGACTTGTTAACTAACAATAGAAGCTATCAAATTTCTATATAGGTAAATAGGAAAGGTACTTTATTATTAGTAAACTTTATAGCACTCGGACAGAACTGATTTATTGATTCTGCTTAAAAAGTGAAGATACAGGATTAAGGAGTTCTACGATACTTATTTAATCAAGCAGAATTTGTTCTAAGTTTTCTAAACATGTATGTTCATGTTCAGATATTTGTTCTTGTTCAGAAGCGCTTGTATAAACTCCAATAGCACTCCAGAGTATGTTTTTTCAATACAATCGGTGTCATCCGTTTTGCGACTTACAGGACAGCTGAAGCTTAATAAGTGCAATGCGAGTCCTTAGTAACCAAACGTCAGCATTCCCATACTGTTATTGGATACGAGTAAACATAATACATGCCAAGTACCTACTCCAAATATTCGTCATCTTATTAAACATTACAGTGGTAGTAGGTACGTATTACCTTTTTCAGGCATACTGATTGTCTCTGATCTGTAAAAAAACATTGCTGAAATTACGTCAAATATTTTTACAAAAACTACACAGCCTGATTATTGCGAAGCAAAAAAGGTCACACAATTCGTATTTAGAATAGATATTTCCCAGGGTCAACTACAAACGGAAATGCTAACATAATTGTTTCTTCTAATGTGAATTATATTATAATTACTTAACAAAAAACAGTATTTCTAGCTCAGCTGATAGGATATATGACTAATTAATATTTTTTCCTGATACTGCGAACAAGTTGACTACAAATATAGGCGACCAACGTAATTAAAATTGTTTCTAAAAAGAGAAAATGCCGCTCATTTTCATGAAATGCTGCTTTATTCTTTTATCGTATCTTACTTAAAACTTATTGTTTATGGCGTGGAAAAAGATCAGTCAGTCACAGCTTTAAAGCAAGACTGATTTGTCGATATCTTCCTTTTAGGATGCTGCCGCAGCTGTATCTGAGAAGATCCATCATTTACCAAAAAAACATGGTTTGGTACCAATATTTATCAACCCTAACACCGGGCATTTCCTTCCGCACGCTACTATCACGCTGGGTGCCAGAGGAGATAGTTATTATGAGTACTTACTGAAGCAGTGGCTACAAACTGGAAAGACTATCAACTAGTAAGTATTCATGGTTGAGCAAAATATCAAGAGTACAATTAAGCAAAATATTTAAATTTAAAGCCAATTTTGAGCTAACATTGTGTCAGTTTTGTGACAGTAAAGTCTAGTCTCAGTTTTGTAAAGTAGAATAACTTATACGCCTTGCAAATTTATACTAATATTACTTATAAAGAGGTAAAGTTGGTGAGGTTGTAGGGGATAATCTCTGGATCTACTGAACCGATTTTGAAAATACTTTTTATGTTAGATAGTCCATGTATCGAGGAAGATTATTGGCTATATAACATCATGCTACGCCTCTTGGGCGGGCGAGCAGTGCGTTTGAAACCGCGAGCGGGTCGCTTGTATATTATATTTTTAAACTATTCCGTTTAAATATATCATAATACATTATAACATGTGTAACAAATCGCGAAAATTTAATAAAATCGTTAAGATTTTGTTTCTAAACAAATGATTTGCTTGCGATTCACATGAACACATACCATGACGCCTGTATGAAAGGTACATTCACAGTTCGCCGCTATGTTTAGGTCCCATGTAATTAGGGGGCGAGCATATTGCCATTAACCGGGCACAAATCCCAAAGTCCAAACTGATATTGAATATTTAATTGAAAAACCCAATAACATTACTCAACCTTGGACGAACCCAGGACCTCTAGCGTAATAGTCGCGACCAACCTAACGTAACAACGTAACCTAGTAAGGCAGTTGCTTGCGATTATTCTGTATAAGTATAATAATACTGGCGTTTATTCTGTCCCATTGCTGGGCACGGGTCTCCTCAGAATGAGAGGGATGAGGCTATAGTCCACCACGCTGGCCTAGTGCGGGTTGGCAGACTTCACACGCCATCGAGAAAATCTCTCAGGCATGCAGGTTTCCTCACGATGTTTTCCTTCACCGTATAAACGCGTGATAATTAACTATTAATACGCACATGACTTCAAAAAGTCAGAGGTGCGTGCCTTGGATTCGAACTCGAGACCTTTGACTTGGCAGTCCAACGGTCATACTACAAGGCTATCACTGCTATCCTATATATATTTATCGCTATGCGCCTGACCTAATTAATTCTTGTATGCATCGTATGGTTCATAAATTACATTATTGTCTATAACTCATCAATCGATCGACTAATCGAAATTAATTTTTAACCCAAGTTGATTGTATTAATAATGCTTTTATTGACAAGTTTCTGTATAATCGTCAATATTGGCATGGTAGAAAAGTGGCCAACTGCTAAGTTTGCTATTTTTTTTTGTTGAGCTGAGCAAAATTTATAATAGAATGCGAATTTCTACTTAGATGATTTGTCGATGTCCTATTTGAGCATTATAATAAGTAGTCTAGTAGTATCTATAGTGACACATTAACAACAGTAATTACCGCGAATGTTATTTTTGATCGCCGCTCTTAATAATTGCCTGTGCGACAATTAACCTTAATTTCCCATTTAAAAGGTCAAATGTGCCTATGGACAGTCAAGTGCGTTGGTGGTTGATAACTTTTATTCCCGACTTTATGTTCTTACTAGCTTCTGCCTGCGACTTTGTCTGCGTGGACCTCAGAATTCGGTCCGACCTGGATAAAAAGTAGCCTATGTGTTATTCCAGACTATAATCTATCTCCGTGCCAAATTTCACCCAGATCCGTTCATCCGTTCTGGCGTGAAAGAGTAACAAACATCCATACATCCATACAAACTTTCACTTTTATAATATCAATAAAAAGGTTGAAAAGTGGTCAACTTCCAACTTTATCAATTGTACGTTTGTTTTTTTTTCAGTTTACTTGACGACTATTTGACAGCTATAGAAGGTGTCCGCACTTTTCTTGCGAAGCGTACGTCCCTGAACAAGCACTTGTTCATTGGAGAACTCTCTGCTGGATCAGAGGTAAGATGTCATGTACCCTACTTCTACATCTACTGTCTGGACTTTAAAAGAGACCTTCTCTGAGTTTGTTTCGGTGTTTCTTCTCAGAAGTCGTCAGTTAGGAAAAGCCGGCGCCATCTAGTTTAAAAAAAAATGTAAAGAATTGACTTGTAGAAGTATCCTTATTATGATCTATTTACAGAAATAAATATCATTTTTTATCATCATTTTATTATGCCTGTTGAAAAGATTATAATGTTTCAACTTTGTATTTATATTTAATGGATTTTTGATAACAAGACTTCCGCTAAAGCATTTGAAATCATGAAGTTCAGTATGATCTAAGGGAAATTTTAAGTAACTAACAAGCTGTTTGTTGAACTAAATAAAATTACTCACAAAAATAGACAGCTCTTCAATGTCAGTACTGTCTCAAAATAGCAACGTCCAAAGCGAGTTTAATTCTAATTACGTATACTGGGTCAGATACAACTTATTGCACACGTCATCATCATTCTTTAATTATTTACCATAATGAATGTATCGTGTCCCCGAAACTTGGCTACCCAGTACCTTATACTCATAGATTTTTTGTATAGTTAGCCGGGTTTATTGGCTTGTACTTATACTTACTCATCAGTAATCTGCTAGTCACATCTGACGAAGGACCCATGCTTAATAAAGCAGACGTTTCTTGTTGTGGAGACCGCGTACTCGTAATTGGTTTCCTAAAGTGGAGTCCTTTTAATTTATATGACATCAATGAAATTGAAAATCGGGTTATCAAATATCGTAAATGATAATTTCATAAAGTACAGTAAGGTTAATTCAAGAAAGGTAAGTTAATAGGAAAGAAACCTGACGTTATCTCGCCACAAATTAACTTTATAATTGGCGTCGCTAAGTAATAAATCTGTAAAACAATACACGCGATAATAAAAAGCCAAGGTAGTATAGTTTATGGGTATACAGCGTAATACTTCAGTTGTTATGTGAACAACATATATGCGAAGATTTAGTTATTACGAGTATAGACATAATTTATGAAAAATATCTCCATTTTTAAGGTTCCGTACCGCAAAAGGAAAAAACGGAAACCCTTATAGGATCACATTGTTGTCCGTCCGTCCGTTCGGCCGTCTGTCTGTCAAGACGCTCTATGTCGGGGACGCGTGGAAGTATCAAGTTGAAATTAAAAACATATACTCAGGTCTACAGTCTCTTGAAGCTTTGAAAAAATCAAACTTCTAAGTTAACATAAACAAAAGATACGGCCGTTTATTCCGCAAAAAATGTATATTTCGACACTCTCAAGGGAATCAAAATTTATAGGGTATTTTCCGTTGACCGTTGTTATACTACAAGTACAGGGAAAAATCCGAAAACTATACATTTCTTATTAATTACCTATCTACGTACGGAACCCTCGGTGGGCGAGTCCGTCTCGCATTTGTCCGGTAATTACAAAAAAATGTAAAATGTAAAAATTTCCATTTTTTTTATTTCCAGGCATTCAATCCGAAAATGGACCATTTGACCTGTTTCTTGCCGGGCACATTGGCGTTGGGGCATGCCAATGGCCTTCCTGACTGGCACATGACCATGGCCGAGGAGCTCCTTCACACCTGTTACTTAACCTACGCTGCTCATCCCACGTTCCTGGCACCTGAAATAACCCATTTCTACTTGGTAAGTCCTACACTGAGATTTTATGGACACAATTTGTGTAAAAACTCACAACGCGCCTCATAGTCTTCGCAAGCGAGCGTATGAACAGAGGCCCTCGGTTTGGCACGAAAATGTTTAGTACTAGGATTGTCTATTCTTAAACCAAAGGAAGCAGCCTAGAGTTGTCTGTTGGAATTTTGCCCATTCATCATCAAACTATTTACCGTCCCACTACTGGGCACGGGTCTCCTCTCAAAATGAGAAGGTTACGCAAGAAAAAGAAGGTTAAGAGAAGGCTAGGCTATAGTCCACTATGCTGACCTAATAGTTGATAGACGTCAGGCCGTCGACAAAATCTCATTAGGCATGCAGGTTTGGTCACGATGTTTGAAGCCTTGTGTCCTTCACTTAAGCAAGTGATAATTAATTAGTAATGCGTGCCTTGGATAAGAACTCGAGATCACAACTTGTTAGTCCAATGGTCAATGGTTATCACTGTCTCTTTTTGCTCATTAAACTTTAATACGAGTATGCAAACTTGATGGTTATTGTTGTAGGGTTATATTAAAACTTGGTAACATAAATCAAAGACATACATTGTGTTTTTTAACTAGTAACTTGCGACTGGTGTCTAATCAAAGCCATGTCACACGCGTATTCAAACTCTGTCAACGTTAAAATTGTGCAGAAGCGCACTACGGCAAAAGTTGCTTACAGACTTCAAGAAATGCGCAAGTATAAAACGAGGCTGAGAGATAGATAGCAGTCACGGCGTTCGAACTAAAAATATATTTAAAATCTCAAAACTTATGACATATGACAAGCTTAATATAAATCTCTAAAGTAACTTTTAAATACAGAACGAAATGAAAGTGGTTGATTTATTAAGGAATCCACTAATCGTTTTGGATTGTGGTTTTCAAAATGTAACGTGCCTAAAAACAGATTCAATATTGCAGTCAAGTACTACAGACGACATGTACACCAAAGCAGCAGATGCTCACACACTTCTGCGACCTGAGTTCATCGAGAGTCTCTGGTACATGTATCAGCTGACTGGCAACACCACATACCAGGACTGGGGCTGGCAAATATATCAGGTACATTTAATAATACTGCTTGTATCTTAAATGATAAACCTAGTTATTGAATATAGTCGGAGATTTTTTGCAATTAACCATTTGGGTGTTTCATTAATCATTACACTATGGTCACGGTATTTTTTATCTGTTCGCTTATAAACGTATATGATATTTTGAAAAATGTTCACTCCAAAAGCCAATAAGGGAATAAACGTTTGATTACTTCTGTTCTATATATAAAATAGTAATTTCCCTGTACAATAAACCTACATTTTGTTGATTCACCGTAACATATTATTGTATGTAATTTACAGGGTTTTGAAAAGTACGCCAAAGTGCCTAACGGCTATACGTCGCTGGCGAACGTGAAGGTTGAAAAACCAGTACAACGAGACATGATGGAATCATTTTTCTTATCCGAGACGCTTAAATACCTGTACTTACTATTCAGCGATGATAGATTTATAATAGATCTGAACAAATACGTGGTGAACTCGGAAGCTCACCCATTACCTATACACAAAAACTAAAGGTATATAGTAAGAATAATAATTTTATATTGTAAGAAACTCTTTTTTGGGTCAAAGTATAAATGTCGGTTTTTATTGACCCATATTATGTCTAAAATAGACCCCATTTGATTCTATAATAAAAAGGATTTTCTTAGACAATAGTAAATGTAGTGCAATTTTTTTAATATTATCTAAATGTGTCATGATTAATATTAGTCAAAGGTGTCTGTCTATTCCCAAAGTTCAATACTAAACTAAATTTATGTGTGTACCTATTAAATTATAATTTTGTACTATATTATCATAACACTAAGAATAGTATACCGTAAATTTTGGACTAGGAACAGTTCTACAAAAGGTCTCAGTTTGCCAAAGTAGGCGATTAAATACTAAAATATATTCTGTACTTGGCGTCAGCCATCCACTGAAAACAATATCCAGTGGCTGTTTACCCTTAATATTTTACCAGATCTTCATATTTGACTATTTTAACAGGGCTTTTGTAAAATAACTATTGAGACCAGTGAACTGACTAATGTGATCTAGAATACAGCTTTATACAGATACGTCAGTTAACTTAGAATCATAATAACGATTGCTCAAGCGTGGTCAGTAGTTCTTAACAGGTAACGAAATAGCAAATTGTTTTTAAATAATTTACGGAGTTATTGGTAAGTCGAGGCATTCCCTCTAATGGGTGGGGACCCAAATGCTTCGAAAAAAATACCCAAAAGTATGTGTATGTAATATCGGACACTTAAATTCACTTGTTTTTGAAGATTGTTTACATTCACTGACAAATATGAATGTTAAAAATGTTCCAAATTTATACAATTTTATCATTTTTATCTCATCTCTATTACTTCTAGAAATACCTCGAATTACCATTAACCCTGTATGTTTATTTTCATAGTTTTCATTTTCTGTTATTCGAACTTGTACCATGTGTACTTACTGTTCCAAGGTTAGTTGATAGTTGGATAAAGATAACATTAACATTAATGAATAGTCTGTAAGTGCGATGAAAATTATAGACATTAATTCAGGTTTTTGTTCTTCCGAGCTTAAACGCTTCGCACATGTATTATTCTCATTAACAACTGCATTTCTAATGATACTTAAAAATAATTATAAAACCGGATAATTATTCCACTTCCTCGTACACATAAGATATTAATATAATAATAATAATAATCTAATTCTATTTGTAAGTACTTAAATTGAAACGAATTTATAAATGTTGTTATACACCAAGTTAAGAAAATATGTTAACGTATCCTCTCAATAATATTTCCCTAATTTATTTTTTGTACAATCAATTCTTTAATTTTAACTTTACTGTCCGGGAGAATTATGTTTTGTCGGGACCTTAAGAGTAACCAACACACTGCAAGATTAATAAACTTGTAGTTTTTTAGCTGTATTCCGATATTTTACTTGAAATATTAATTTTAGTCACTTTCATATTATCGTCGATATTAAAAATATCAACTCGTTTTTATTTTATGTATTTTTGCGGTCCCAACATTTATGATGGAATCTTTCTCCTTATTTATTACGCATTTCATTCATTCAAAGATTTGTTTATTTTAGCAAGGAGGTTTACAAACCTTTAATAATCTAATATAAAAGATGTTATTTTAGACAGAAAATATTTAAGTCATTATCTTATTGTTATGTGAAAATTATAATTTTTTAATATTTGAAGTGTAATATTAAAACATAGACTCTTACCGCTGTGAGTGCTAAATTACTTATAGTATAGTAGTAGTAGTAGTCGTAGATATAGTAGTGATATTACAGACCGATTTGGCTGTGACATATGCAGATCATTATAATTACGTGAGTTACACAATGTGTTAGAAATCCCTGTCCGACCTGTTAAGGTATTGTTAGGTTTCGAGATCTAGTTCGAGTATTTACATATAGGTATAATAATTTTCAATTTACAAGAAAATAAAAATCCCCGAAAGAAATTATGAAACGAGGAAACTGAAATATTTATGGTGGCAGCGACAGTCCCTGGGTGCCAAACATAATAAGGCATATGATGGTTTATAACATTATAAAAAGTTACCGCATTTTTGGGTGATTTTGGCAATTTGAGCACAATGACCTTGAATTTTATACTTCATTAATATGTTTACTTTTTTATATAAATAAGAAATAATAATTTATGAATGTTTAGTGTTTCTTATTCTAATAAGTGATGTGATTGTGATACCTATATGCCCCTTTCGGATCGGAAAGGTTTTTTTAACATAGTGTATATTTTGGCAATAATTTAGTAGGTACCTAGAGATAATTCGAATAAGCGATAGTACATGACGACTCTTTTTGTCTTCTGCCCTACTCAGCCTAACGGTCAATTGCCGGATATACATGTATTATTTATTGTTGGTACTTATATAAATCAGTTACTTTATACTGAAGACAAGTTAAATTTATTATTTATTAAATTAAATATAAATAAAATAAATACCGAGAAATCTTATTTCAGTTGACAGTGTAAGTTGCGCAAAATAATGTAATAAAACGTAATTCGTCGCTGAAAATTAGTTCATTTTAAGGGTAAAGCGCTAGCTTACCAAATTAAAATATTATTTGCATTTTCTCAAATTCTCGATTAAAAGTGCATTCTGAGTACCTACATAACAATAGCCATTTCGCCGTTAACCTATATGTCAAGGACACTTATATGTCAAGGTCATATAAGTTAACGGCAATTTCTATTGACAATTTCCCTAGTTAGATATTAGTACAAAATTATGAATATAAGTACCTACTTACCTACTGTTCTTATGAACCCAATACGTTATAGTGTGCGAAAAACTAAATAAAATTTGAATTTTCCATGCGAACAGGTCAGCCTTTATACTGGCCAAAAAATATGGCTAAATTGCAAATGGTTGCCGGACAAAGGACGCTTTTAAATTAAGTTATTTCGTTACTTTAGGCATTGAAAATAGCGCACCGTACTTATAAACGGGAGTAACAAGCTACTAGTAAAAAGTATATGCATAGGAACTAATGCTAATTTACTATATTACTGAACACTCACTTAACTAGGCAATCGCGTCCTTCTGTGCAATAAAATGTTATTTGATTAAGTAATCTCATTAAATTCCTCTAGGGTTAAAATTAGGTAAATTAATTCACATGGATTGTTGTTTTGCTCAAAGGATGGCACCTTATGGATATTTGTTATACTATAATAATAATAATAAAGCTGATTAGCTAATCTCTGGCACTGCCAGTAGAACATGAAAAAAATATTTTTGCATTTGGTAGCCCAATTCTCGAGGGAGGTTATAGGGTATTTAACATGACGCTACGACCTATGTATCCTCGATCCCCTCTTCCGAAAAGGCCAAACCAATTTTAATGACTGACAACTTTAAAAAATATATTTTCAAGTTTTTCTTTATTTATATTAAAACTGGATAGGTGTAGGCGGGAAAGTGTAAAGTGCTCTGTCGGTTTTATATTATTTTCCAAAACTTGTGTTTCTCCGAAGTCTAATGTATAATTATAGTGGATAGTTAACTATTAAGTGTTCGTGAACGTGTGCGAGTGTAGGCAAATAATATAAAATTGAAAATCGTGACTTGTGCTCACTCCTAAACTCCATCGATGCCTTGGTAAAGTTTCCACTGTTTTACTGGGGATTAGGCACTTGTCCCACCGTTGACTATGAACGAGAAACGTCTGGAACTAGAAACGAGTTGGCGAGCAGTGGGAAGCGAGTTTGTAGTTCCGATAGTTTTGTCCCTCAGTTATAAGAGTTTGTAGTTCCGATAGTTTTGTCCCTCAGTTATAAGCGAATGCGACGGGCGATTACTTGCGCCATTCGCTCACGCGGCAGTCTTGCAAAAACCTGCACGCGCGATACACGTGTTCCCAACGAGAAAAGAGCGATGTGAAAGTGCCCGATAATATCCCTGTTTTTGGGACAAAAAAATGAATTCATATATACAATTATAACTCTCTAGCGAGCCTCGCTGAGCGAGTATTATCTTTGATAGCTCTTGTTGCTCAGTGACAAATTAGTGGAGTGAGTCCTCGCCGGGAGTGTAAACAGTCAGCGATCAACTATTAATATATGCATCTCTTTTCTTTACACGGAATATATATCTATTGTACATTTCTTAGGCGAGAAAATAGCCGATAGTTAGTCGTTTCCTTGTGGGCGGTGGGACAACTGCTTTATTCTGTGTACTTGACACTGGCAAAGACAAAAAGTGTGGCGCCATATAATATAATCCCATAACGGGAACTAATAATTAAAATTACTTGTTTACTCCTTATACTTGACACTGGCAGATACACAAAAAGTGTGGCGCCATATCCCATGATGGGATTTAAAAAGAACTGGATAGGTACTAAACATAATAAATTTGATATCCCTTAATTTACTCCCATACAGGTATGATTGATCTATTAAAAGTCTCAATTTTTTCGGAGACTGCAAAATAAATTAATTCGAATTCTGTAGCCAACTTTATTTTCTTTTACAACATTGATACAGTAGACCAAAACCACAGGTTTGCTGGAATGCTATCGTCCTATTACCAAAAAAGAAAATTTGGAGTTTTCGCGAAAAACTGTAAAACTGTAGTTTTGCAAATTTTTGATAGAAAATGTTAATTATTTTGTTTGTTTTCAGATTGTATTTTTATAATTTTTGCACGAAAAAAGGGTTAGAAATGGTTAGAAAAAAAAAGCTTCGTTTTTCATCTAAATTTTAAGTGAAGAATGATATAAAAAATAAGGTTTATAATATTTTTATTTTCTTAATATAGTTGATAGTAATCATAGTTAAAAAAAGTGTCCCATCACAATACTACAAATTCTAATTCAAGATTTATTGTGGATCATAGGTACATAATACAGATGTTATTTACAGTTTTGCGTTCGGCTATGTCCCGCCCTTTGGGCATACAAATATTACACTACACTGAAATATTTTACATTTAAACATGCCAAATTTTTAAATTCATGTAAGTATTAGCCATTGGTTTATTTAACAAGATTTAAAAAAATCTTACAATTAATGTGGGTCGCACATAACTGGTATTCTTATTAGCCCCTCGTGCTAAGCTAAATGCTTGTGTTACGAATGGGTTTACGTCGGTAGTGCAATGGGTGGGGTTCGAACCGGCAACCACATGATCACTCGTCCGCCGCCCTAGCCATTAAGTTACCGCCGCTTATTACTATAGAATGTTTGAGATTGACGTATTAATAAATGATTAAAACTGAGCTAAAATCAAATAAAGTCTAAGTATCAACCCGACCCCACAATTTTTCAGAATCACTTACTATTAAAAGCGTAGTATAGCCTAAGGCCTATTTATCACATCCTGATAGTATTAAATGCACTTACGCACAGTAAAAATATAAATAAAAAGCCACTATAGTTGTAAGTACTTAATAAATAGCCGAATAGATCGGTACTTTACTGGGGTTTAGTGTAATTAGTTTTAGGATTGTTGCTCTTCCTTGTTATGTTCTTAAAAATACCAGTTTTACGTCCTTATAGCACTTTCCATTTTTATTTGTATTTTTTAAACTAGGTTTTTGACTGTTAGTTATGATATTTACTAGTTGTTTTATTATATTACAAATGTCTTCAGGTAAAACAACAAAGCAGCACCAATCATATTGTGAATATATTATAATTATTATTATTTATTATCATATTTTGGTTTTCAATATGATTGTGGTTGTTACTGAATAGTGTTCCTTGCTGGCTCTTGTATAATACACAATTTTATTATATATCTATACATTATAAATAAAAAAACGGAAGTTATGTATACGTTAGGTACTGTAAAAGCCCGAATATTGGTTAATCTTAGGTTTTACCAGTAAATCTTAGGATTTACCCACACGAATTGGTAGGTAAATGTAAGAATTTATAAAAAAGGAACGATTTTTTGGGTCTTTAACATTAGAATTTAGTACATACATACTAGGTATTACTAGTGACGGTTGGTAAATTTTGGTTTTGGGAATAAAACAAAGAGTACTTCATAATCTACTGGTTTCTGACACTTACGCGAATATTAGACATTGAAATAAAACTACTTTTTACTACGATTCGGATCCTTTACATCATCAATGTTCACGGGTAGACTAAGTTGTTGGACGTCTTAATGTTGCAATTACTAACAGCTACCTTACACTTTTGTTATTTATTGGCGATCCGATTCACGCAGAACGAGCTCATCGTATCCTTCGGTCTTCCAGTTTTGGGTTTGGATTTTGATATAATGGAGTCTATAATGGGGTTCCAAGCAGGTGGCAAGCCCCAGCCATCTTCTGGACTTGGGGCACCCTGACTCGGACAAGTTAGGTTAGAAGGGGTTTCTTCTCATTCGTGGTTTTTTTTAAACCACTCACAAGTAGGAGCCCCTAGAGGCGGACCTCCGTCGACTACGCCTTATTACTATTGCCGTTTAGAAATATTTCAAAATTTACAGTGTTTTTGAGGCCAATTCGGTGGTAAAAGTTCGAAGTAAAGGATGATCGTAGAATGGTTCGGACTTTTACCGTTCAGAGTTGGTAAATCTTAGGTTTCACTGGAGAATCTTGATTTGATGGATTTACCGTAGTTCGGGCTTTTACAGTAACATATATACATTGTTTTTTTTTACATAGCTCCGTAATTAAATAGTTCCATTGTTTTTATCATTCGTTTTTATTTCATTTCCATCGGGAAAAGCAGTAAAAATAAAAACAGCAAACAGCTTATAAAATATTTATCCAGTGTTTAAAGTTTGGATCGATCGATATAATTGTTTTTTTTTTTTCATTTTTACTTTTAAGTTGTGACCGATATTTATATCGGCTTTTTTGTAGACATTAATTTGATATTTTCCCGATAAAATTCGAACACATCAAACTAGCCTGGCAGATAGGAGTAAATAATTATGAAATTCTGCGTACATTTTCAAGAACAAACAGTTTATTTCGATGTAAAGGTAGCCACCTCTATTGTTAACACTGGTCAACAAAATTTAACATTTTTTCATACCATTTCTTTAGACATATCATTTCTTTTAGATTTTTTGACGCTAAAACTAAATCCGGCAGCAGAATTGCTCTAGCACGTCAGAATTTAGAAATATACCAATCTCAAAGTGCTAAAAACCCTGTTTTTAGCGATATTTGACGTATTTTTTAAGGACAGCAAATTTTTGACGGTAAATTTTAACTGTAGCATCCTATAGTACTTACTCTTCTCCTTTCAAATCCATTTTAGTTTGCTTCGTTACGATTTTTATTTCTCAAGATATTATTTTTTAGCTGTGGTACTTCGATATTCCCTATATTATTTTCTGCATTTTAATACTAACAAACTACATTATGAAAATAAAATATTATATCCTGAGAAAAAAACGTCGTAGCAAATCAAACTAAAATGAATTTGAAAGGAGAAGGACCATAAAATATTTGCTGACCTCAAAAAAATACTTCAAAGATCGCCAAAAACAGTGTTTATAGCGCTTTGAGATTGATATATCTCCAAATTGTGACGTGCTAGAGCAATTCTGTTGCCGGATTTAGATTAATTGTAAAAAATCTACAAAAAATGATGTGTCACACCAATGTGGAAAAATTTCGCAGACCAGTGTAATTAATGCAATTTTTCTTCGATGTCTTTAGTCAAAACTTAAATATTAAATATATGTTAAAATATATTCAGTTACCAATTTTAATTAGTATTGAGTTACCAAATATATTGGTTCCTTCTTAAATTGGGGTATTGGAATTTGTTAAATGCGTTCAATCATTTTTGGAGTCGTTATAAATTATTGTACCTAACAGATTATTATTCTTTTAACATAAGTATCTACCGGTACCTACACGTGTTATTAGGAAATATCAGATATTTTTAGTGTTCCTAAAATAGCATAAACAGGCAACATCAGTCTAACACGTTTTATTCATTGGAATTCATGGCATCATTTCAATGTTAATTTTAAACGCGCAGTATAGCACAGTGGTTCCCAAAGTATGCGCCGTGGCATGGCGTCCTGGTGCACCGTAGAAAGTGAAGAAATACGCTACGAAGCGATTTTCTTTACCATTCTCCTCATTCATTTTTGTGCCTATCTCCCTAACTAGTATCATTGAACCTATTTCGATCAGCTAGATAGGTTAGGGCGCCGAGAAAAAATAGTAAACATATATGTGCGCTGCGGACTGAAAAGGTTTGGAAATCCCTAGTATAACCGTGTATCGGTTTGGCACGGAGTTTGTTTCGTTACGATAAAATGTTTATGTCAATCGCCGATCATCCATCTTTAGACAGATCATTTAGCACAGTAACTGGCTGGTGCAAGACAAAAGTGAAAGTTAGTGTTGGTCCCTGAACACGACTGCTGGCACAAGTACAATTTCCACTGGGTCATTTTTTACGTCCATTAAGATAGTATGAACTAGAGAAGCAATGTCCATAGTATTGGTATGATGTTCAATAGTAAAAAATAATAGCGACTTCCTAAATTTTTATCCGGGCTCAGTGAAAAATATAATGTAGGTACTGCTTTGATGCGATCCCTTCAGTTTACGTTAACTTATGTGTCTAATACATTTATTCTATAATTATTTTTGGCGACTATAATAGTTACACGTTTTTATGTATAATTTAAATAAAAATTTGTAAGATATAGTAAATTAATATACTTGAAGCATGATGGCTGGCTACATTAAAATAAGTACATTTTGCATTTATACCTTTATAATATCAATGTCAGTGTACTGGAATCGTTAAAGTTGTGCTACTACATATTGGTTGTAATGAATGTACAATTTATAATTTGGTGTTTTATTTTTCAAATCCCAATAATACTGTTGAAGTCTACTTAGTCTACTTAGGTATCATCTTTTTCACCAATCTTTAAACCTAATATTTTACTATTCTATGCTCTAAGAAAGGCAATATTATCATGATCTCCGAATCTTATGTAACCTATTTTACACAACTTCTGCACTCTGGTTGTGGGATTGATTTCCACATGAAAATAAACAATATTTGCATTATACATAGGTATTTAACATGATGTAGGAGAGAAATTAATTTATTCTTATGGCACAACTACCTCTAAATAATAAAACAAAGATTCAAGATTTTTTTTATTGGATGTACAAATGTGTACACATAAATACATATTTTATAAATCTACAATCTATGTACTACACCAAATACAGGCTCCCAAATTTTGGACGGAGGCTGATCGCTTAGTCATAGTTGACACAATATAAAGTCAAAAATAAAGCTATAAAGTTTTTCATTACGCTCGGTAAACACATAATACGAAAGGACTTAAATATAGTGGCACTGTGGACTCTTGAGAGTTACCTATTTTTGGCCCGGAGAGTAAAATAGAGCACCACTGAGCCAGATGCTGGGCTTCAAAATATACTATAATTATTATTGGATATACAGGAAACAGTGCAGGAATGAGCAAATAATTCTTAAATTGTAAGCACATTATTTCAAAACGGTACATATATTGAGCTTTAATTTTATTAATTAAGTTATACTGAAACATGAAATCAGATCCCTAAATTTCCTTAGCCAGGCTTTAGAAGTATTACAAAGATGTATGTTACCCTAAAATTAAGAGATTTAGGTAATGTATTAATCTTGTACCACCTTTTTGTTGTAGTATAAACATTAATTGAATAAGAAATACAAAGTTGGCACAGTTTGGTTTAATGACACAAAAGTTACTAACGTTATAAATAACTATAACATAACTTAAATTACAAAATATAAGGAGTAACTGTTGAATATCAATAAGAATGAGTCATACAAACATGAGTGTTGACTGTGGTAAAATTCAATCAATAAAGGGCTACAAGAGGGTACAGTCAATTAATTTTAGTAACTTTCCTAAAGAGAAGTAACAGCCAAAATTGCAATGTTTTCAGCACTATTTTTTTTACAATTCAATACAATTAGCAAGTTACTAACTAGGCTGTCATAGTTTTAGCTATAATAAATATATCAAAATAATATTGAGCTTTTATTACAGGTCAAAAAAAGTTTTTGCATGTATACCCATAGGTCAAGATAGTTTGGAAAGTATAATAATATATCATTAATATAGCTTGTATTATGACAGGCTTAACTTTTGAGTATAAAAAAATAAGTGTCACTGCTTAAGTTTTCAGTGATTTCTAAAATTATTACTCACTATCATCTAAATTCTAAATAAAGGTATTACAATTATTAATGTAGACTAATAATACAAAAATACATATTATATCTGTTACTTATCACATACTTGAAACCTGTTCCAATGCAACATCTGTACTACAATAATAGCTTCCACATTAGATCAGTCAATGAATTTTATATGTCAAAACTCACTCAAAATGATTTACAAATTTCATCAGTGTTGTGGTTGAGTCAGTGCATAAAGAAATTACTTATATACTTACTAAGTAAAAAATAATTTAGATGTTAACTTGAATACTTTTTTCATAAAATACATCTAATACCCAAATGGTGAGTTTAATTTATGTGGGAACGGCAGTCAATAGTCAATGGTAGTTAATAATATGAGTTTCACAACCAAGTATAGCTGTTAGATCATATGGCTCAAAAAAGGAGATTTAATTAGATGAGCATATCGAGTTAAAAACTTACATATTATATAAGGACACAGTCACAGCACTGGATTGTGTAGTAGAGGCACTTAATACCACAGTCTTCCTCCTCAACTGTTGATGCAGTCGACCTGGCCTTGTGTGCTGGGGGAGGTCTTAGATACACACTGTCTACTTTGTCTCCATATTTCTCAGTATCCTTATCTTGCTTTTCTGATTTATTTGTGACTTTGTCATTCTCAAGGTAGTCATCATTCTTCTCTGATTTGGATTCCTTACTATTTGTGTCACCAGCAGCTTCCTGGAATGTAAACAGTTATTTAGGTAAATGATTTAGGTATTTTTTTTGTATATGTTTTACACAGTAAAACACATACTAAAATAGGTACTATAACTACTGAATGCAAGGGTACTATGCTGATTTGCTTTAAAACAGTAAGATTTTAGGCAGAAAAATCATTGATATACACTTACTTTACTGTCTTCATTCATGTCACGTCTAATGAATTCCTGCTTTTCTTCTGCATTTCCAGTGGCAGTACTGTCTGATGGTGCTTCAGCGCCAACCACTGCTGTACCAACAGTAGGTATGCTTGTAATGGGTACTTTTGTCCTCTCCGGCATTAACAAGTCTGTTTCCTCTTCTTTCTTCTTGTGTGGTTGGAAATCAGGTGAATCTCCAGACATACTTAAAAGAAGAATTTTTACGATTAAATGTAAGTAAGTAATGAAACTGAACTGCTCTGTTAACGCAACCGTGCTACTCATGTATACGGGCGCCGCGCCGGAAGATTAAATTTCATTTCACGACAATCCACATACATACATTGTCACACAATTGTGTACAGCCTCATAAATAATAACGTAAACAACACTCGATAAATGTTGACTGCGGTTAAATGTATACGACTTCCAATTACTCGGTTTACCTTACTACAGTCGTTTCTATTTGTTCTCCAGACAATCGACGCCATGTGCTAATGATAGTTTCAAAATTGTTGTTTTCTTGCATCTCGGCGTGTCATAAACATAAACTCACAAAAAAGTTTTAGGTACTTTTGTTCACCAAGAATCACTAAAAACGACAGTATTATTTCCTTTGCGTTTTCTTTAGAATTCCACTTGGTTACGATTTATTATGATTGATAAAAGCTCTAAAAAACTAAAGATTTTGATAATTTATATCAGACAATTTAGAAAAGTTTCAAAAAAGAAGTATTTAGCAAGCCTTGACCTTTGTGATGTCATGACCATGTCAACTCACAGCTAGGGATAGGCATAAAATATCGTTATATCAAAATATCGTTATGTTCTTTATAACGATATTTGAAATCCACGATATTCGATATTTATTTTCGAGTACCAATCAAATTCGATATATTTTTTACGCAACCGGGATTTTTGTTAACCGTACCTATGAAACATTTTATTTTTTAATAACGTTTTTTAATATATCCATTATCACTTTATCACGCACCAGTTCACACAATTTATTTATCAACCGGCTCGTCTTACACCTACTGTTATATATGTGCATGTGTGTGTGTATGTGAAACGCATGGTAGTGTGTGCGGACTTTCATACAAACTTTCACTCCCCTTTTCACCAGCTTAGGGGTTGAATTTACAATAATCCTTTCTTAGTGCTCGTCTACACTTTACAGTGCAAAAGGAAGGAAGGAAGGAAGCAGCATGCAAACTTTCAGGGATCTAGCTGCTGTAGTTTCGGCTGTGCGTTGATATGTCAATTAGTCAGTAGGTCAGTCAGTCAGGTAGTCAGGTTTTTCTTTTATATATATATATAGATAGATAAGTTAGGTAAAACCGTGAAATACTATGAAGCTAGGTGAAGTACCTAAAAATACAATTATAAATAAAACTAATGCAATACTACGAAAACAAAACATTGTAAATAATACACCGCTATCCGTATCTTGGGGTACTGGTGTACCCCACATACTTACCACGAATTCCACGGGCTAGTCAGGCCCGTGAATGACTAATGCAGCGATGCGTCCTCTGAACCTCATAGAATACCCGGGCGTATGCAAGGATTCTGGTCAACGTAAAATAATACGAAGACATAATATAAAAAAAAATGATTGTACTCCAGGGTACAATTTTAGGGTTAAACATAGCTTGATACGCGCGTCAGATATCAGAGTGACATTTATAAGATTAGGTTTTTTTGGAAAAAAACGAATATCGCACGATATTGAAAATAAATCTATCATCGTTTAAATCACATTTTAAATAAAATTGGGTTTATCTTGACTTATACATGAAATAAAACTAAAAGATTATAGAACGTACAATGGTAGGTATACTATGGTAGTTTTTGGTTTATAAGGCGTCAGGAATCGTATTGAATAAAACAAATTATTCGATCAATGATATTTTCATTATCGATTTACTATAGTCAGACGATATGAACTTCCCTTTTTGTCAATGAAGTATGTAAATTATCTTGCGTTTGTTATTTTGACTGTCAAAAAATATGGAACTTCATGCGCGTGATACATAGATAGATAGACTATTCTTTATTGCACACCAAAAAACGAATGTAAATGTAATGTGATCTCGAGGACAGCTGTCGCGCGTATCAAGGTATGTTTACCAAACAATAGATAACCTTTTTTTAGTCCCCTTAAGTACGTAGCGCACGTTTCTAAGTGTCTATATAGCGAAATCACGATATCTTTCACTCGATAGTTATAGATCCGGTTTAAAAATATCGATATATTTTTTTTCATTTGCCCGTCCCTACTCGCAGCACTGTCCCTCACGCACACACAAACTAACAACAAGGTCACACAAATACAACACTAAATAGAATAAAAATGGCTCCGATCATTATTAAACTTACTAAATAGAGTAAAATAAGTATTAAATACCTTTTTCATTTTCACTATAGTTATATTCTCGATAGGTTTTGTAGTATAATTACTTGTTATTTTAGAGTTTTCTAAAATTTCAGTAGTTGCAATGGCCTAAGGTTTTGTGTTCACTAGATGTCACTAGTTGGGTATGGTTTTTATCCTATTGGTCGCCAGATGCCGCTAGTTTGGATGATAAATAGTCTACTGCTCATTAGATGTCACTAAATTAAAAAACTAATAAAGATCTACTAAAATTATTGTAGTAGATAATTTATTTCTAATCAGATGAACAGATGTACATAATGAATCAGCTTTTAATTAATATTCAACTAGTAGGTACCTAGGTAATATGGCTGGGGCGCATATTAACAGAATGATTTACTAATAGCCGTTTCCCGCAGTTTCCCTCACGACCAGTGAAGATAATCGGTATATCGTTACTGAGTGGTAATGAATGTAGTATTCTATTAGTGAAAGATTTTTTATAACCGGTCCTGTACCTAGTTTTTGAGTTTCATTATTACAAACAAAATACAAATGTTTTCTCTACAAAATATTAGTAGGTGGGGTCATTACGCCGGTTACGCGACCACTATTTCTTACTATGTTCTGAATGTTTAATTTATGGTTACACAATTTAGGATTTCTTGTCGTAAAAGCTAAGAGATGCCAATGTTTAGTAAACGACCACATATTTTCTTGATAAAACTTTGTGTAATTCACTCACAACCATTGGTTGAATAGTGGTCGCCAACTGAGACAGTTCGAACATTACGGTGGTAGTTTGCGACCTCCACCAAATTAATAGGTACGAAAAGTACTTACTAAAATAAATTCAAATTCAGATGACGTTTTAATAATTTTATTACCTATGTCTCAAATCAAAAACTGCGTCATTAGCTTAGTGGCCTTGAGCACGACTGCTACTCTGCTACTCCTGGGTTCGATGCCCAGGTCGAGCAGTGTAATTGGGTTTTTCTATAAAAATCTTAGTATCAGCTCGGAGCTTGGGATTTATGCCCGGTTAATGGCAATAGGCTAACCCCCTATTAGGTATATGGGACCTAAACATACAGGCAAACTGTGGGTTACATTAGTACGCCTCTGCCTAACCGTTCGGGGAATACAGGCGTGACGGTATGGTAATAATATAATTGTTGCTGGTTGATGGTCATAGCTCGCACATGTGAAGCCTTACTTATGTGAAGTACGTAAGACTGTGCATAATTTTCAAAGTTTCATGCTCTTATCATACCTAGGTCTCGAAGTTGCTCTATTGTTGGTTAATTATACAACGTGACATTGAAGTCGTTTTGGAGTCGAAAGGACGGTATCATACTCATCATTAGGAATACCTTTTACTATGGAATAACCCTGAAATCACGAAAAAAAACAGCTGTTCCATGCATTTGTGTACACTGAACTCGACAAAGTGTATGGAACAGTTTCTGCCTACCCAGTGGTGGATTTACCAGCAGGCTGAGTAGGCTGGAGCCTAGGGCGGCAGATTTTAAGGGCGGAAAATTTGGGGCCGAACTATTTTTACGTCTTACATAAAATTAAAAGATTCATATTTACATAAATACTGCTAGAGGTCCTGGGTTCGATCCCCAGCAAAGTGTTATTGGGTTTTTCTATGGGAACTCTGGGTGTAGGATTAAGTACGCCTCTGTCTAACCCTTCGGAGAATATACACGTGATGGTATGTTACATAAATACCTAAATCCTAACGAGTGAGGCTGAGGACCGTTCGTCAACGGCCGTTCCCAATATTTACTCCATGTCTGGTTTTGACTCCTCTTCCCTTCTCCTAGCCTACGGGCGGCAAATGTCTAAATCCGCCGCTGTGCCTACCCCTGTGGGGGAAAGGCGACAGTATACCTATGTATGTATTATAAGTAGAGTATACTTACTAGTTATACATTGATGGTGATCTTTCATATTTTCCTTTACGATATGAATCATTAGTGCCGCTGTAGACGACATCTTTCTTCTTATTATGTTTTTTAGTAGGTATCCATATTATCCCGAAGCCGGCTTTACTGCTTTTGCTTTTGGGGGGGCTGTACGAAGATACGGCGTAGCTTTTCGATGAGCTCGCACCAAATCCTAATGATTTTGGGCTGCTACTCGAGCCGAGTCCGCTTGATAGTTTAGGTGGCGAACTAGACAATTTTCCACTAGGAACCTTGCCACCTGTAGACTTGCCAAATGAACCAGCACCACTTTTACCAAAAGCCCCTCCACTTTTTCCAAGAGTACCGGTCCCACTTTTGCCCGCAGGACCGGCCCCTAGCTTTTTACTGATTGGTGCCAGGGTGCAGACCTAAAAATAAATAAAGTAATAAGCAACAAACTCCTTTTAACAATGATTATTTCTGACCATTTCTATAATATTTTTTTTCTTTTTTTAATACAGCTTCCTAGCAGTGTGGGTCGCGCCATACCAGTAGTCTTGTTAACCCCTCGTGTTAAGCTAAATGCTTGTGTTACGAGTGTTTTCACGTCGGTAGTGCAATGGGTGGGCTTCGAACCGGCAATCACATGATCGCAAGTCCGACGCCCTAGCTATTAGACTACTGCCGCTTTGAACATTATACGTATTTCTACAAGCTTATATTTTTCGGTTCATCATCATCATCAACCCATATTATATTTTGATAATTGCTTGATTTATGCCTATTCAATCAATCAATCAAATCAGTCTATTACCGTCCACTTTTGAACGTAGGCCTCCCCCAAGATTTATCGCATGATTTCAAAGTCAACCTGTATATGTTCATCTAAAATTGTCGTTTTAACCTCTCAATCCATGATGCTCTTATTCACAATTATTGTCTTATTATAATGTAGGTACCTATAACAGTGCTGCAGTGGATTGCTCTGTTATTTAAAAAATAATAAATAATAAGTAACTAGCAACCTAACCTAACAGTGTAGGTTACACTGTTAGTGTAACCTAAGCTAGTTTTTGGTTTGTAATAATAACCGGATATAACAAGAGATCCTACTCGGTATTTAAGGCAGGTAACCGATATCCGGTCACGCGCCACATACATGTGAAATATCTACATTAAAAATTATCAATTTCTTCGTACCAGTTGCTCATCTCGTGCAACTGGTGCGGTGTGTTTTATGCTAGCAAGCATTCCAAACTTGGTCTAGTTCTACTTACCTAGATCGATCGTCCGCGCAGCATTAATTAGATTTTGGCCAACTTCGCTCAGTCTTTTATTTTTTTTACGCAAAGTAACGTTAATAAATAAAAAAAACATCCTAGATGCATCTATGTGCCTGTACTCTCGTTCTGTTTTTAGTTTCCAGTAAGTAAATAGAATAAAGTAAATAAATTTTACTGAAATATTAAATAATTAATTATTTTTAATGGTAAATATTTATGCATAAATCAACTAAGTACATTCAAATATATAAAAATTGGGTTTGTGGTACCATTTTGGGTGCACAAGGCCTTTAGGAGTTTCTTCCGCGCTTCCCCGTCTCCCGTTGTTGCTTGACAATAGTACGCCGTATAAGTAGGTAGGTATTTAGCTTACATGATAGTGTTGATAATGGAAAATGGTTTAAGGTCAAAAGACGGGTACCTATGCTTAAAACTCAATTAATTGTAAGCATGAATTGAGCGGATTCTATCAAATTATGTTATTATTCGGATTTGGGTACCGTTAATCTAGGTTCCTACCATATTATTTCGTCCACTACTACTTTACTGGAAATAAAAGACCAGAAAATCTTTCCAAACTTGGCAAAGTTATCATTGCATTCGCTTACAATTATTTCCAGTGAAGTATTTTGGACGAAATGTTAGAGTAGGAACCTAGATTAATGGTACCGGAATCCGAATAATAACAGAATTTGATTAAATTGTGTTTGAATTGCGATTTATTTCGGTAATAAGTTTGTAAGAGAAATCGGTCCGCCAGACTCTTAAGCCTATCAAGATTATAAAACACTACACAACCTGAACGTTTTGATGGATTTTATCTTGAAAGACATCATTAGATTCTTCTTAATCGTGAGAGTGACACTTGCGGTATATAAAAATTATGAAAATTAAAAAAGGCAGATATTTTGATATTTATCCTCAAAACATAATCGAGTATGGTATCAGAATAAAGGATTTTATAAATTGCTTACGAAAATATAAATATAACACAACTTATAAATACCTAGGTACGTTTAAATTTAATTTGGAATGAGAAATGCTAAAAATTCCAAACTAAAAAGTGTAACATAAAAAAGGTACTTAATTTAAAAGATCATAAAACCCGACTGCTAAATAAGTTGAAATCAAGATGACCAGTCTAACGCAGTCGGAGGCTTAATAGGTATTTGGAGTTCAATTTAAGTCGATGCCTACGACTGCATGAGATTGGTCATCTAAAGTCATCTCGTTTTTCTTGTTGTCAGTCGGGTTTTCTGATTTTATAAATTATTAGTTGACGCTGTAGGCTATGACGCTGTGTTGTCTGTCCAATTAATTATGTTTTAATCAACATATTGTTTTAGTAATCAATTCCACGTCGACCTTTTAACCCCGAGAAATACCATTACTAATTAATTTGACCTCAATAAAACGTAAAATGTGGTCTTAAGGAGAAGTTGAAGCTCAAAGCTAGATGTCATACGATTCGAGCTGATAGCTCTATCTGGCTTTAAGCAACTTAGCCCAGTGATACTTAATAAGGTACGTATTAACCAAAACAATTTGGTAAAATGGTTAGTTAATTGAACATTTGATATTGGTTAGCCAAAGATTCCCTTTGGATGTAGGTGTCCTACCGAAGAAAGATATGGCTAACACAATGAAGTGAACACAACAGTAGACGTTTCATTCATTCATTGATTATTTATATTTTTTTTGCCAATTGTCCAACCTATAGTCATAATTATGACAATGGAAGAAAGTAAGGGCTCTTCCAACCGATTTGATTTGCGGTGTGATAGTTCATGCTGCGAATAATTGAGCCAAAATTGCTGCGTGTTACGAGTATTGCACGATGGTAGGTACAAAACGTTAATTAGCGCATGCTTGCACCTACCGACTTGCATCGGATCGGTTTTCCAAATTTAACTGAACACTGTCTCCCAAAATAGAAGTTCTACCATAATTTGAGAGCTAAAAATTGAGCACTTAAGCAATTCTTAAATTAGAACATGTAGCAGATCAGATCCTTAGCAATTGTATCATGTGAATCATACTATGATTCAGTAAAATCGGCCTTTTATCCTTGCAGGTCGAGACGTTATTGCAACACATTAAAATATTCAAAACTACATACCTAATGTATTTTTTATTGGTTAGGTACGGTAAAGTTTTATATCTTCTATATAATAAAAATGAATTGCAAAATTTGTTGCTAAGCGCAAAACTCGAAGACGGCTCGACCAATTGTGTTATTTTTATTTTTAATTTATTCCTTGAACTCTGAGGAAGGTTTTTAGGGAGAGAAAAATTGGAAAAATTGCAAAAACACGGGGCAACGCGGGTGAAACCGCGCCGGGTCGCTAGTTATTAATATAAACGAAGAGGTCCTTACACTTCGTTCCCTTTGTCTATTGTCAATGTGACTATTCTTTGCTCACGTCTCTATGACAAGACGATTATAGAAAATGAATGTATTTCTGAAATATTAGGTAGCTATTAATGTTGTTTCTCTTTTCAGGTAAGTAAGGTTTGTGTTTGTTAGAGTTATAGGATTAACTAGCTTTTGCCAGCGACTTCGTTCGCGTGGAATAATTACTTTGTTCCCTAGTTCTTCGCCCGCGGTTTCACTTGCGTTGCCCCGTTCCTAAGGGTTGTAGCGTGATGTTTTATAGCTTGAATCCTTTCTCACATGAATCACTCATTTTCCCAACATTTCCCTTCACTGCTCTGCTCCTATTGATTGTAGCGTGATGAAAAGTATACTATAACCTGCCCAGGAGTATGAAGAACAATTGTACCAAGTTTCGTTGAAATCCGTCGAGTGGTTTTTGTTTCTATAACGAACATACAGACAGACAGACAGACAAACAGACAGACAAAAATTTTACTGATTGCATTTTTGGCGTCAGTATCGATCACTAATCATCACCCGCTGATAGTTATTTTGGAAATATATTTCATATACAGAATTGACCTCTCTACAGATTTATTATAAGTATAGATTAATACTAAACTTATGTTAAGTTTATGTTAAATAAAAATATTTTACTCTTTTCAGAGAAACTCACAACAGTTTTTATTTCACCATAAAATATGGTAAAATTATATTGTATTTAATAAATACATATTATATTAATATTACCAAGAATAGGTGTTAAACTTTGGAATGCCTATAATATACATATACTTATAATATGCGAATGGCTATCATTGTTGTCTAAAATTTCAGTTGGTGAAAATTATTTTCTGCCTGCCTCATTAGTCTAGTGGTCCCAAGCGCGACTGCTACGCTAGAGGTTTCGATCCTCAGGTCGAGCAAAGTGTTATTGGGTTTTTCTATGAAATTCTCAGTAGCAGCTCGGAGTCTGGATTTGTGCCAGGTTAATGGCAATAGGCTCGCCCCCTATTACATGGGACCTAAACGTACCGGCGAACTGTGGGTGTACATTAGTACGCCTCTGCCTAACCTTTCGGGGAATACAGGCGTGATGGTATGTTATGTTATGAAAATTATTTTCACGGCTTCTTAGGATTACCTACTCACCTAGTCCGGATTTCATAATACTAAGTAGTCAAAATAATTTCAAATACCTACTTATGAGTACTTAGATACTAATTTTAATTACACAAACATACATCACGCCTGTATTCCCCCAAGGGTTAGTCAGAGGCGTAATAATGTACACCCACAGTTCGACAGTATGTTTCGGTGCCATGTAATAGCGGGCAAGCCTATTGCCATTAACCGGGCACAAATACCAAACTCCGAGCTGCTACTGAGAAATTTATAGAAATACTATTAAAACTTTGCTCGACCTGGGAATCGAACCCAGGACCACTAGGCTAACGAGGCAGTTAATTTTTATGAATACTAATAAATATATTGCACTATGTACGTAATACATAATAATTAATATTAACATGTGTTTGTTTAAACTGTCAGTTTATCACAAGTAATCCTTGACTAGGTAAGTAATTACTTCGTATCAATGTCAATCTGTGTTTATATACTTACATGGTAAATATTATGTTACGTCGTCGGTTGACGTGATTGGTAAAAAATTACCTACGTTGTAAAACACATAACATATTACTCCTCAAGAAACAAAACACCGGACAAGTGCGAGTCGGACTCGCCCACTGAGGGTTCCGTACAAATTTGTAGGTACATATTATAATTAATCACAAATGTATAGTTTTCAGATTTTTCTCTGTACTTATAGTATAAGACGATATTACTTGCCACTACTACTACTTATTATTATTATTTCATAGTTGTAGGTCAACGGAAAATACCCTATAAATTTTGATTCCCTTGAGAGTGTCGAAATATACGTTTTTTGTGGCATAACTTTGAATAGATTTTTTCACAGCTTCAACGGACTGTAGATCTGAGTATATGGTTTTAATTTCAACTCGATACCGCCACGTGTTTCCCTGATAAAGGACGGACGGACGGACAACAAAGTGACCGTTTTTTCCTTTTGAGGTACGGAATCCTAAAGACGTTACTAAAAGTCACGCAGGAATGTTGGCAATGTCGTTTCTACATACATTATTATGATATGTCTATGTAGGTAAGGTACCTATTATTTAGATTGCCTAGGATTGCGAGATGAATTTGACCGCTTTTAGTCAACATGGTATGAAGAAGCCCAGGATAGAAAATTCTGGACTGAGTTCGGGGAGGGCTTTGTGGTACAGGGACAAAAGAGGCTGCATAATAAAATAGACTGGCGTCTTAAACCTGAATACCAAACCATTTGTTAAGATAGTTGAGACAAGCGGCTAATAGCCCGCAGATCTCATGAGCTGACCCATCTCTCTTTTCTATTATCGTTGTGGCCTCGTATATGTATCTACAGATATCATCACACCTATGCTCCAAAGGGTTAGGCAAAGGTGTACTAATGTACACCAACAATTCACAGTTATATTTAGGTCCCATGTAATTACTGGCTAGCTTATTGCCATTAACGTGCACAAATTCAAACTCCTAGCTGCTATCGAGAATTTCACAGGAAAACCCATTAACACTGCTCGAATTGGGAATCGACCCCAGGTCTTGAAGGCGAAGACTTAAACTTAAAGGCGAACTGTGGGTTTACAGTATACTCTGCCTATCGCTTCTATGAAGTTGAGCGTAATGGTATATTATAAGGTACCTATGTTATTTATTATTAACAGATAGATTTCATGGCATGTAAAATACTGATTTACCAATTTTATCCTGTTTTGACAAAATAGGATAAAATTGTTCCACTGAGGAATATTATTATGAAATAATTACACTCATTGGTAAGACAAGCCTTGATATACAAGGGATACCTACTATCTTTCATAATGATTTCCAATATCTATTAATAAAATGTTGCTACCTAACAACAAATAATATTAAAATGTAATATTAAAGTGTAAATGGTAACCAGAATTTTACATATTTTCTTATAAGTGTGCTAGTATATTTTTTTACAAGGTAATTTAGGTGTTAGCATATACCTAATACTATTTAACTACTAAGTATTTATCTACCTTTTTAGTTTTACTGTGCATAAATGACGCGTTTCCCATTTCTCTTATAAATAATCTTGATTGATAAACTGTGATCTTAGAGGTCATTATAAACATATTGAATAAATAATTATAATTAGAAATACTATGTATAATGAGGCATAAATATTGCTCTATAGAGAGAAGTAACTCTAGGTTATCTACTCTAATAAGACAAACTACGAAGCAGTAGATATAAAAAATGCGTTTTCGCCTTATTCTCTGATTCGTATCATTGCATTTTTATACGTGGAATACATGTTCTTAGGCACCACAATATAAATAACCTGTATTTATATTGTGGTGCCTAAGAACATGCCACTTAGAAATGATAAGTTTGGAATATTCCACCATAAATATAGAAAACGTTTGAGCAAAGAGATGTTGAATACTTTAACTTACCGTGACATAGCTCCACATAAACAAACGAACTTATGTTTTGTGAAACTACCAGTATGTAGCTAGTCGTTTCACACATTCGCTTTATAAAATACAAACGAAAGTCGCACTGGCAACAGGGTAACATAAAAGAAAAACTTACTGGTTGATCCCTTTGAAAAATCCAGTATCACATGAATGTTACATGTCACACGGGTACATGGTTAACGGTAAACCATAGAAGCGCGGTATTTTGCTCGTATGTGGCACGAAGAACATATGTCCGTACAATCGTTTGGTCGCTTTGAGACTGTCGATTAGTGCCGATGCCGCATGCCATTGCGGTGTTGCCAATACTGTGGAACTTATCACACCGTGGGCAGTGTGGGCACCCTATTACTTATTAATGAAATTTGAGCGACAATTGAAGCCCTTTTGTGTCATTGCAGCTGTAAAAATTATGAATTTAATCTACAATGAAACCGATACCCATTGATTCATCAATGGGTATTGCAGAATTATACTTAATCACAAGAGGCTTATAAAAAACATTTAATATTGTTATTTTTTATTATTAATTATAAATATATATTTTTAATAATTGCCATACCTGCTAAACCAAATTTCTATGCAGTTTGAAATGGTGCTTACACAGATTATGAAAATTACATTTTTAAGTTCCATAATTGACAAAGTCTTTAAAATATAATTTAATTGGGTAATATTATAACATTCTTTGTGACTGTTCATTAATAAAGTTCCCCGAAGTTTCGCATAAGCACCTGATACCCAATTTGAATTATGTTCTCAATTTACGAAGCGTTATTTAAATATTTGAAAACATTTTACATAACTTTTTTGTTTGAATAGCTGCTCAAATTGTGTTAGACAATTAATTTATTAACGTTGGTATAAAAGGATTAGGGAAATACGAATATATTCTCCACGGAGTATATGTCACGCTTCCGTCTAATTAAGGTGCAGTGAGATTTGTTACATTCAGATTATATTATTTATTCAGAAAGCAGTCAGGGTTTTAGAGAAGACATTATGCTTTTCCTGTTATGTACTTCCTAATGAGTCCTAAGTTCTAAAAGTTCAATACCGACCGGTTACCTACCTACTGTATCTTACCATACATACCAACATCTCTATATAGTATTTATAGCATCCATATGTACATTGTTGGTTTGTGTCAATATGAAACCCTGTAAGAGCGCTGCAATTATTTAGTTTTTTATAACTATGAATTATTATCCAAGTATATATATTGTCTATGTATTTATATCATTACGCCGTTGTACACTGAAGGAAGTATACAATGAAGCCCACATAGGTAATCCGATCGTTACATTACGTAGGATAAGGACTAATTTTCCATTTCCAAGTGTTATGATCTACTTAGATAAATGTTTGTTACAAACTGCACACATGGTCTCGAGTCTCGCTAAAGTTGCATATTTAATTTCTACGTACTGGTATCACTAGAAGCGATACGGGTAGGTAGGTATATACTCGTAGGCATATCTAGCACGATTAAATTTCTCAATAAATAATAATGCAGTACTTACGTCATTGGCCAATGACCGTGTTGGTAAGGCATTCATACTCAGGATTCGTTTGACTCACTGTGCTTCCCTACCCGTAATAGGCATATGTCATTTTGTTATTGTGTACGTGACCATCGTATGAAGGATATTTTATTCGCTCAATAAGAGCAATCTTGATCTTTGCACCTACGCAACACCTCAATAAATTTTATTCGATAATTGAATCATGAAGACCTCTGCAATGTTTTGTTTTTAGAACTAAAATTGAACCTTAATTTTCCATTTTGAAGGAAGAATGTAATATATATTATATAATTAATTGAAAAATTCTCCTTGATTAAAATAATAAATGAAAGCACTTAATAAATATCAATAGGTACTTAATTATTGTCGTTACTAGGACAATACTTATTACTTGTTTTTTTATGGGATTGGAGGGCAAACGAGCAGACGGATCGCCTGATGGTAAGCGATCACCGCCGCCCATGGACACCCGCAACACCAGAGGAGTCACGAGTGCGTTGCCGACCTTTTAAAAGGGGATTGGGCCTCCGGTAACCTCACTCACTCGGCGAAACACAACGCAAGCGATGTTCTGTGAGGCCGATAAATTAGTTTCTTCTTTCTGTAATTGGGTATTTTTAACTTAGTATTTTAGATTTTTTTTGTTTCATAATTCTTGTTAAAAAACTCTGTTCACTCGAGATTAAGTAGACTACTTAAATTATATAAAATACGTGGATAACGTTGTGAGCTACACATTTACAAAATTCATTGTTAATAATTAGTTGTAAAATGAATGTGTAACTGTTTGTTTTCCCTGAATAAACAAATAATTAAATAATTATATTATAGCCGCAGTGGTAATAGTCGCCTGACGCCTACCTAATTCAAGAATATAGCATTAAAGCTTCCCTAAGCTAATCTGATGCATTCCTAATGGAATATTTCTGAAGCGCAACCCTGTTGCAAACTTGATTGTCTGCAAGGCTGGACAGATAACCTGGTTAGGAATATACGATTTAGGATTTATCGGTAACGAAGTCACCTCGACAGATTCTCGGCCTCGTCAAATTGGACAAACAACATTTTCTCTAAAATTGGAAATGTATTAGACGATTTTACTGCATTTATTGGTTGTACGGAATTACGTAACAATGTAAGTTGGTAGGATAAAAACCGACGTCAATAACAAAAAAAAAATGTTATGTTCCGTTTCGGAAGTCGGTGCTTTTGATTTGTTCGGATCGTTTGATTTCGCCACCGACTTCCGAAACTGTTTTGCACATAACATTATTTTTAGGTTTTTTACTTAGGCGGTTTTACTTTATTACAACATTTTTAGTAGCGAGTAAAATTTTACGTATCTATACCTAGACGACGTTAATCGATAATCGCGTAACAAACATACAAAAAAACATACGGTGGAATTGAGAACCTCATCCTTTTTGAAGTTGGTTGAGAAGTTTGGATTACTGTTATTCCCAACCTATAACATTTTCTACTATTAAACCATGCGCAGTCTTCAACTTCGTAAATCACATCTTGGAGTTTTCTAATGGAATAAATAAAAAAGTTTCATCCAATCCTACTCCTGACGGATACGAACACAACAAAAAAATAATCATCCAAATCGATTAAACCGTTCTCAAGTAGATAATAATATAATTAATCATTCATACACATCATCAGCATATAATAATCAATTTCGTCTAGCGACAGCTCAATTTTCGGCTTTCCACATCCGTATTTTCATGTTAAATGATATTTCTGTAAAATGATCGTTAAACGATACCTTTACAAGTCGACGTTTTTTTATTAAAAAATATGGAGTCATTTTGACCCATTTTAAAACCAAGTGATTCAAATAATTTGAGACAGACTCCTTTCTGAAATCATCTGGTTTTTGGACCGAATGATTTAGAAAGCTCTCATGTTAATTGTGTTAAGATCGAAAAGAGCTTTGAAAGTACATAGCACGAAACTCCTGAACTGAACTTCTGAACCGTACATAAAGTTAAAATCTGTTTATCTTTTAAAAATCAATTACTAAAATGAAAGACGCAAATGTTATTTTAATTTCAAAAGCAATTAACTAAAGTAAGATGACTTTTGCAGCGCAACAGACGTGTTATGCATTTATAAACTCATGATTGACATGAGTTTAAAATCTATTTGTAATGTATGTTGAACGAAGCACGTACATTATCTACTTATAGCAAGTCCATCCATTCTTCATAAATGCGAAACTCTCTGCCTGTTTGTTACGCTTTCACGCGCAAACCGCTGAATCAATTTTGATGAGTTTGGTATAGAGATAGATTAAATCTTGGAGAAGACATAGGCTACGTTTTGTCTCAAAAAGTGCTTTCGGATGCGAGTGAAACCGTGGGTAAAAGCTAGTATAATTAAAAACATACTTACATTAAGTTGCGTAAGTAACTCTGCCTTCCTCCAGAGTAAATCCCTGTCGGGGTTGGTGGCGATTTTAAGTATCTTATGGTGATGATTGTAGAGCAAGTAGTGTTTAGTCAGTAGGCAAGTACAAGTCCCACATAACGTGCCTACCATACTGACAACCATAATGATTGTCCGCTCTTAAAAAGGCATCACAAATATCGAAATATTAATTATCGAATATTTTGTTGAGCCGGGCGGAGCTGATAAGGGCAATAACGTAGGAACTATTTCTTCATTGACTTTTGTTTTTTTCTAATAATAATAATATAGCCTATTTCACGTTATATGGAATACAGACTCCCACACTTAGACGTCATTTAAGTTTAAATAAATAAATAGTTACAATCGATGTAGAGTTGCTAATAATAATATAGGTACCTACCTTGGCTGGCGAATATGGTACAGGAAATATATGTTTAAATGTACTGACTTATTCATATTTGATAGGGACATTTAAAAATTTGATTTCCTGTAGGTACCATTACATTCAACTAGCAACCCGTGCACAGTTTGGGTCTATTTCATGCAAATTTCCGACGTATCCGTTGGTTTTTTTATACACACAGTCGTCCTGTCAATTACCAACGAAATAATAAAGCAGATCTCAAGTGATGATCTTTATAGACATTCTCCATTTAGTAACTGATGCTGTAAATCCCACGAAGGATCCGTTGGGTCATGGCGCTCATAGCTCCCTGATTTTGTGATTTCCATGCGAGAACTTTCTTTTTAATTTGGACAATGTGGGCTGTGGCAGGGGCGCCTCGGAAACTGGATTCATGATTAATCCTGTAAAAAAAGAATATGATACATAAATAAAATACTATTAGTATAAGATTCAGCCTCAGTTTCTAAGACATAATTATTATGTAATTATTATTATTTTGACATATGAGCATGACATAAAAAGCAGTGATAGCCTAGTGGTATGACCGTTGGACTGCCAAGTCAAAGGTCTCGAGTTCGAACCCAAGGCACGCACCTCTGACTTTTCGAAGTCATGTACGTATTAATAGTTAATTATCACGCGCTTAAACGGTGAAGGAAAAGATCGTGAGGAAACCTACATGCCTGAGAGATTTTCTCGATGGCGTGTGAAGTCTGCCAACCCGCACTAGGCCAGCGTGGTGGTAGCCTAATTCCTCTCATTCTGAGAGGAGACCCGTGCCCAGCAGTGGGACAATATAATGGGTTGATTATGTTATGTTTATGTTATGTTATTATTATTTTGACATCCAATATGCTGTGTACTGTTGAGTTCCCATAAATATAATTTCGTAGGACAAGGATGCAGCAAAGTCAAATCTGTTCCGAGCAGAGCTATTATTTTCTACTATAACTATTTATTAAGCAAAAAACACCATTAGAGTTGCGCCAAATATCAAATAATTTTAGTAGCATTTTGTAGTATATACCAATAACCTTGCGTATATTTGTAAATTAGTTTGTGGAAGTCATGTCTGCTATTTAACATGTGCCTAAATGTATTATTAAGTGGCAATTGTCATTTATTAAACGGTCACGAGTGATGCCCGGGCACACACAGTCCACTACCGTCAGCATCATCGTACAATACTATCCACTAACTGATAATTAGGAAGCCATTCACTGAACACAATTGCCCTTCTGTGCCGTGGAAGTTAATAGGTAGCTACTTGTCTTTATTATTTTGCTTGATGGTGAAACAAGCTCAGTATAGTAGCAGTAGTGCGTTATGTAGAAACAATGTGCGTTATGTTTCAATATAGATACTTACATAATTACCTGAGTACCTTAATAACACAATATGATTCACTTTAAATAATGTAGGTATTACTTTAAGAAGCTGGAGTTTTTACTGCTATTTAAATAGTTCGACTTCGAGACTTGTGGTCCCAAGCGCGACTGCTACGCTAGAGGTCCTGGGTTCAATCCCCAGGTCGAGCTAAGTGTTATTGGGTTTTTCTATGAAATTCTCAGTAGCAGCTCGGAGTCTGGATTTGTGCCCGGTTAATGGCAATAGGCTCGCCCCCTATTACATGGGACCTAAACATACCGGCGAACTGTGGGTGTACATTAGTACGCCTCTGCCTAACCCTTCGGGGAATACAGGCGTGATGGTATGTTATGTTATGTTAAATAGTTCGCTTTTGACGAATCATAATTTTTATTATTCACATTAGAAAATTTCGAAGGATCTGCTATGGTTTCTAAATTTAATATGAAGTCATTTCAGAGGAATTGTTAGAAGTGGCTTTTGTAGTCACAGGTCCACATTTAATGAAATATGAAATTAAGAGGAGTATTGCAGCAACCACGACATTATGTGCTCGATATTCGCAAGAAAGCACTGTACTGTAAGAGATTTTCATAGAAATATTTTTGTAGGACAATAATATATTTACGAGCGTGCATGAAGCGTAATGCCCCAGTGCAATATTGATAAATTAGGATAACCTTCTGTAAGCAGTAATGCAATAATAACTATGGTACTTACATACGCTAATAGAATGGAGGTTGCAATCCTGGTGTAGGAACATATGCACTTTTATTACACAAGAATTACATTATTTTTTAATTGGAATGGTGAAACCAATTTTGTCTATGACAAGATGTATGAACGTGAAAGAACCAAAAGAGGTTTTACAAGAATCGTAGTCCCTGCCTATCCTTATCGGAAAAAGGCGCAAGTGTAGTTAATGTATGTTTGCATGTATTTTTGTTTCTTAATAGTAATAATACATCTAAAGTCGATCCAAATTTTCCCAATGCCCATATCATAATGTGAAGATTGATTCGTTTGCCAATCTCATTTCAAAATGATACGTCAACAACATACTTAAAAACAAGTGATAAAAACGACTACCTACTTTTTTTTTTATTATAAAAAACGTTGCCCCACACTAGGATTTTCTCCGGTATCGTGGGTGCGTTTACAAACACAAATTCTCACATACACAAAACGCCCAGACCCGGAACAACTACCTGTAGATCATAAAAATATTTGCTCCGTGTGGGGATCGAACCCACAACACGTGGCGCAGAAGCCGATTGCTCAAACGCTACGCCAATCGTGACGTCAAACGTCACTTACCTTAACTGATTACATTACCATGAGAGGTCCAGGTCATCCAATTTTTCAACTTATGGTTATATAAATATATATAGTGAAAGCCTGCAAAGAAAACTCCAATCCAGAAACAATCGGAATTATAAAATACCACGTTAATTGTGAAAAAAAACGACAGAGACTTTTCAAGTACTTAACTATCACTATCATCTCACTCATTGGCTACACATCAAAACAGTCCACGTGTCCATCACATGATGATCAAAATCTAGCTTCCTATTATTATTACCCTACTAACAAACTCAACGCTGTCTTACTTACTATAAATTTAATGCTGCCTAAGCTAAACCGTTGTAAATCGAAACAACTCGAATATAATTATTTATCCATCATTGGTTTTAACCAAGTTTACAAATTTTATAGTTATTCTGATGCCAATATTTATCCATATAGTGCTTAGTAGAACACATCCAGAAGGCAATATCATACTAGAAACATTATAAGGCTAGAAATAATTGCGAAAAATTTTTTCCTCTCACCTGTGCACCTGTGCTTTGGTTTTAGAGTCATATTATACACAACCGATGCGGTACTTAACCTTACCGATTATGTCATACAAGAACTCGACAGAGGGAACCTTGGGAATTTTCTTTGACTTAGCCAAAGGTTTTGAAACGGTTTCTGAATTTTTATACAAATAAGAGCCAGAGGCCGCGTCGCCTCTTGAGGCCATTGTATAATTATCCATTGCGATCCCGTTCGTTATAGTATGTATAGATACCGGACTAACAGACACCAGCGTCAATTTTGCGGGAAATCTGTTAGGTGAAGTATGAAAAACTATGTTCCCCCCAAAGGAGAGTACCTGTAGATTGGTTTATGGCACACACTCAGTAATAAGCTGCTAATTTTTCTCCCTATGTAAATACTGCTGTAAGTATCTTCGCTTGCAAAGAAAGGAAAAGGAAAGGCAACATTTTACCATAAAAATTTCCAAGTTTTCTTTCATACTAGTCCTGACAATTACGATTAAAATTAAAAAAAAAAAAAACTATCGACCCGTTCTAAAGTGAAGATCCTACACATACATGCGACAATTGATTTTTATTTATATAGGTATATAGATATTTTTTGCTGAAATTGTAACATTTATTGTTATTACGTAGATAACCATAATAATAATTCAAAATATTTGCTAGCTATTCAAACGTGATATATAGATGATACCGTGTCTCAACTGATTTTGAATTCAGTACACAACTGAACATTGTTATATGAACAAAAATGACCATACACTCACATTTTAAGCAGGACTTTGCTCCTTGGAATCAAACAATAGTAGGTACAGTAATACGAGTATAAAATTGTAATTACATTGTAGCAGTTACATAAAATAGCCTAAGGTTCTCTTTGGACGGGCAGATGAGACCAAAGAGGTAGCAGGAGTTATTTGGACCAGACTGGTTATTATTCTTATAGCCTAAGTAAGGAATGCTCTCTTGTCAAGAACCGTGATCCATAGAAAACAAGATGACCTTATAAAATGGTTGGTGTGCTTATTTATCTACAATTAGGCGTGAAGAATTATAGACCGACCGGTGGCTACTTCTTAGGCGTTAAAGTTACAAAATGAGTACGATCTAATTATGGGACATCAGAGTCTCATATTTACTTTAGGATTTACATAAAATATGATTAGGTAAACGATGAATTGAAGTCAGAGGTTAGTATAATCAATTATGTCATCTAAATTGTCTTTTTTTAATAAGGGGTGGGTATATTTTTTTCTATCTTTGGCATCTGCATAGACCTCTTGACTTGTCTTTCGGTAGAAAAAAGATTAGATATAAGAATTATTATGTACCTGCTTGTTTAAATAATAGGTATCCAGATTCTGCACAAAATTCAATCTTTATTTAATAACTTATGAATAGTCCTGTGGTCCACGGCCCATCAATGAAAAACTACTGTGCTAAACCCAAAGGTCTTCAAACCTTGAAATCACTGCAGGATTCGTAAGAACATTACGTCATACGAGAACCGGTCGGTTGACCTAATGCTTGTAAATGCCTCGATTACCTGTACCTAATATAACACAATAATTTAGTCTCTTTAGTTGAACAATCTAGTGATTCGGCAAACATGATTAGCTGCGTGCATTTAAATGCAAGAGTTCTCTCTGTAATCTAATGAGAAACTTTTATTTGGTATTAACACATAATAAACAGTTTTTCCTCCCCCCTTCGAGTCAAACAACAGGTAAAAGACACTGACTCAAAGCTTTTTGTATGTGAATAAGTATAATTTTTATCACTACATAATTAACCCATTACAGTATCCTACTGCTCGGCATGGGTCTCCCCTCAAAATGAAAAGGATTACACTATAGTCCAACTTAGTGACTTAGAGCCATTGCGAACTGTCGACTGGTCGCCAGCTACCTGGCCGACGGCGACTGTGGGTTTCTATAGTTTAAATTAGGTGCTTCGCACTTGGTCGCCCATTGTCTGCCTATAATTTTAGTTGCTGTCGACCGTATCGCTGGCGACCAGTCGACAGTGCGTAATGGTAGACCTATTACGCACTGTCGACTAACTCTAACTGACTAAGGATTGGCAGACTTCGAACGACCAGTCTCTCAGGTAGGTATGCAGTTTTCTTCACGGTTTTCCTTTACCGTTTAAGCGCGTTATAAGTAGGTACCTACTTCAAAAAGTGACTTCGAAAAGTCTGAGGTGAGTGCCATGGATTTGAGCTCGAGACCTTTATATTGACAGTGCAATGGTCATATCATAAGCCTGCTATCACTGCAAGATAATTTTTAATTAACTTTAATTATACAATACAGCGGTCCGTTCGCAGATTCTGAAAATATTTCTTTATTGATTTAGAAAATATTTGTTTTTTTTTTCCTTTCAAGAGAATATCTATTATGTCGGGGGTTTCTTTTAATTATTATTTATTTTTTTTAGTTTTAGTTATTCATATTTATAAAGTAAATAGCTTGTGAAATGAAATTCGAGCACTTAGTTACCATTTGTCTGGATTGGTCATTGTTATTTTCAATACTGGCAGGTACTTACTTTTTCGTCGTAATTACCTATTTTGAAGACAAATGATTTGACCCGCTGGTACCTTAATGTTTTAAAGAAAATATGCAGTCATAGTGTTACTATGTTTTAAATATTATTGTTATTATCAGTAACCGAAATACGTCGGCATCTAGAGCACGCATCTATCCATATCGGAGGACCAGCGTCGATACGATTCGTCGTAACCGGCATTATGCTAAGACAGAGCAGATTTGTGAAATATACAGAGATAGTAGAGTAGTACCTAGTAGTAGTTAGTGCCTACTTCCATAATGTAATTATAATTTATTTGATTTATTTTGTGTACTTGGGTGGCCTTTACAAATAAATTTAGTTTCTTTTTCTTTCTATATACAAAACATAGCTTAGTTGGACTCGTTTCCACCAGTGTTAAGCTATATGGACCAATGGTTATGATTGGTGGATATCATACGCATCCATAGCAACGAAGCGTATCACATCTCTGGTAGAAAAGCACCCTTAGTGTTTAAGTAACATAGTTGTACCTAATGTAAGTAGGTACCGTGTAAGTACTAAGTGCCCTTTTGAGGCCTGCAAGGGAAAAATGAGTGCTACGAAATAATGTTGTAACAATTATTATTATTATTTTATTTATTATCTAGTAGCTACTATAAATATGTTATTAGATTGAAACTGTGTCATGAAATATTCTGATAATATAACCAATATATTTACATGTTTTCTATGCTAGCCTATTGTGAAATCTGGGTCACCTAGTAATTATTTTGCTGCGTGACTTTTAGCGTTTTGACTGTTAGCGTTAGCGTCATTACAATCTGACTGCATATTTTTTAAGATTGTTTGCAGTACAAAGGTTGCACCCTAATTTATATTTATTGTAAGAAAAATATTTGTATGCTATGCTGTCTAAATGATCGATAGAATGTCGCTGCTAAATTTAATAATGGCGAACAATTAATTAATTATACCTTATATATTTTTCGACAGTTATATCTACCTATTCTATACCAATGATTGAATATGACCTTAATTTTTTATGCTACCTTGAGTTTTTACGGATTACCTAAAGTTGATATTCGTTCGACCTGCTAGACCGGTCAAGTCAAGTTTTTAGTTTTTATGAGTAGTGTAAGATTGAGTCAATAAGCTGCTACTTTCTAACGTGATTTATGGAGAATCACGTCGGTTTTTATACATAATGTCCAATTCACAGAAAAAATATAAAAATCTTTAGTTCGCCAATTTAATATTTACAAATACATAGCATGTGTTGGATTCTCCTTTTAAGCAAGTAATTTGCTTGTAGTAGGTTCGCTCTTCCAGTTTACAATTTATCTATATTAAGTTTTTAAATTTTGGTAGACATGTAATGTAACATGATAGGCATGCAAGTAAATAATTTAACACTTAGTTATATTAATAACAATAATGCACTTAAGAACGTTAGTAGGTATCAAAGTGTGTTAAATATTCAAAAATCAGAGGTTAGCCCTTCGACTGAGTCTTGGGATCGAAAGATGTTGGTGTTCGACATCTTTCACTAACATAAACGGTAAAAACACGAATGGAACGATTATACAATTGTTTGAAGTATAGCCTATATACATTTTTATATCCAATGCCGACGTTTCGGACGCCATTAAATCCGTAATAGTGGTTATATCAATATGCTTCCCCAAGAATGACCCATTCGCAGAATGTCCTATTCTCAAATGATCCGATTCGCAAAACGACAGGTTCGTATTACTTATGTCCGATTCGCACACCGTCAGGTTCTTCGATAGCTTTAAAATTGTTTACATATAAATAAAGTCTTGTAACTGTCCCAATGGGGGACAAAGGTCCAAAATTAAGGTAGAATGTCCCTACCTAATGGATCAAAAATAGTCATATTGGTAAGCTATAAGCTATCAAATGATCAAATGTATAAGCTTATTTACCCAGGTTCGTACCCGGGTCCGGACGCGAATTAACATCTGTTTTACTTTATGTAAAAAATGGGGTATGTACATAATATTAATTAGGTACATCTCATTTAATATACAATGACACCTCATGAAAAACGTCTTAATTATAATCGACGTAAAGTTTACATTAAACGTTGTAACGATTTACTCTTAATTAATTCGTAATAATGACAATGATATTTGTTGTTATTTTTGTATTTCATACGCCTCGCTAAGCCATGGGTTTTTTGGGCAAAGTACCTACCTACGTATAGGTACATGCATACCAGGGCACGCTTTTTTACGTTGTAAGAAACACGTTATAACACGGCCCCAGTATGACAATCCCGTTTAAAACTGTTTATGTACATCTATGTAGATGAATATATTTTATGACCATTTATTTATATCTTAGAACAAACAATAGATGATAGATCTTTTGAAAAACTTATCCGTGTCAAAACCACCAGACGTGGCGCAGAAGCCGATCGCTCAGCCGCTACGCCAAACATGTCCTTAAACTTTCTGCGTTTTGCTATTAATTCCACGAGTAAAACACGAGGTGGAATAAAAATAATTCGTCTTAAACATGATAAATGCAACCCAACGCATTGTCTTCACTTGTTGACTGACAGTAGGTATTACTAGTTACACAATAAACTCCCGCAAATGCTTTTCATGATCATAAAACTAGCCAAATTGTTGAAACAAACTCACGAACACATAAAACTTACATACATATCTTCGTTGACGTTTGTGAATGTATTTAAAAAGAACCGGACAAGTGCGAGTGTGACTTGCTTATCGAGGTTTCCGTACAACCTTGCTACTGACATGGCATCAATATCAAGTTCATAGGCTATGGAAGCCCCGAACATTTCTCTAACGAAAAGATAAGACGGATTCAAGGACAAACAAATAAGCTTACCATTTAAGTAGAAAAATGTTACCCTATAGTCATATTACGTTCCCTAACTGTAAAATGTAAGTTTGTAATCACAATTAATGTTTACTACGTGATATACTCGTAGATAGTGCGATTTTTTTTCCTTTACATTATGCTTTTCTTGCCAAATTTCACGATTCTAGGTCAACGGAAAGTACCTAATAGATTTTGATTTAGTCTCGAAATAATTATGAGATAGATTGCGTTGAAGTATTAATAGGTTAACAATTTCTCACGCTTTCCTTTAAGAAAAAGGGTCTTCTCTTACAGACTGACGGACTTACAGACAGATGGACAATGAAGTGATCCTATAAGGGTTCCGTTATTCCTTTTGGGGACCTACGGAACCCTAATAACAGAACAGAAAGGAGAACCATCTCGTAGGGAGTACCTACATTTGGCTCGGTGTCAGAAATAGGTATGTTGTTTAGACAGTGTTACAGCCGTCTTGAAAGTTTGCTCAAAACATAATTCTGTTTTGTTTTACATTGCTACCACACCTACGAATTCATGAGCTGGCTTGTTTTTATTACACCTGTGCACGCGTGTTTTTCCTTCAATCCCTTAAAAAATCCTAAATCTAAGTAGGTACGTACACCTACCCTCATAAAAATAATTCCAAGCTTTTCATGTTCCTAGACCGTCGGTAGATGGTGTGTTGTCTTGTCTAATCAGTATTATTAAAAAGCTGCGTTACAAAACTGTCTTCATCTTTATTATGAAAGTCTTGCTTATAATCCAAATAGCATTAAATGTGTGATGACATCAGTCAGTAGGAATCCAATGCAATGGAACAAGGACCTCCTCTAAGGCAAGTACGTACGGTACCCAGGACACAGTGGACATTCATTTATCTTGCAAATTAATATATTATAATACAGAGGCATGTAATAAACCCTACGTATGTACAGTTGATAACTAACTGGCTTAACGGTTGACTACTACGCCACGTGTTTTGGATTTGGTCTCCACACGGGACTAACATTTGTATGGCCTACCAGGTAGTTGTTCCGGAGTTGGGCAGGTACTTCTTGTGTTTGTAAACGCACTTACGATAAGGAGAAAATATCCTAGTGTCAGGAATGCCTATCTGTAATAGAAAAACATATAAGTCCATCCGAATTTTGATTGTTTTTTACAAATAGGAGTCAGGTGGAGGAAAGCGTGGCTGCGAACGTGATATCCTGCTCGGAGTAAGGATTTGTGCTCAGTCCCAGTCCTTTCTTCATTGCACAAGAATTTAAAAAAGAGGGAAATGGCTACGAAAAAATTGTTTTTTATAGAAAGACCCTTAGCAGTAGGCAAGCGGTGACCACATAATTGCGCAGGTTCACCACCACCGTTCTTACGTATGCACACTGAGGTTTCCAGCACGTAATACTTACTTACTTACCTTTTTGAAATCTTCACCAATTAGATCAGAGTATGTTTTTCTAGTCACAAACATTTGCCTTTTTTAAATGTCTTTTCTTTATAATATACAATCCAATTCTGAAAGACCAAACCATTTCAGTGTACAAACTATCTCTCTAATACTTGTCTACTTACATATAATCCGCAAGGAAGTCCTGTTATATTATGTACTAGTTCTTCGCCCGCGGTTTCACCTGCGTTGCCCCGTTCCTAAGGGTTGTAGCGTGATGTTTTATAGCTTGAAACCATTCTCATGAATCACTCATTTTCCCAACATTTCCCTTCACTGCTCTGCTCCTATTGATCGTAGCGTGATGAGAAGTATACTATATAGTATAGTATTGTTCTTCATACGTCTGGGTATAGTATACCCAGACGTATGAAGAACAATTGTACCAAGTGTCGTTGAAATCCGTCGAGTGGTTTTTGTTTCTATAACGAACATACAGACAGACAGACAGACAGACAGACAAAAATTTTACTGATTGCATTTTTGGCGTCAGTATCGATCACTAATCACCCGCTGATAGTTATTTTGGAAATATATTTCATGTACAGAATTGACCTCTCTACAGATTTATTATAAGTATAGATAGAAAATTTCTCAATCTGTCATTCCAGAGTTAAGTATACCATTTTTGACACATTGTGACAATAATACCTACTATTTTTCTTCCACTCAGCTGCCCCACTCTGGTGTGCAGTGGTAGGCACCTCAAGTCACTATGCGATACGTAGATCATAAATTACTGAAATTGCTTTCTGAAATCGGGTCAGTGTGTCAAACTAGCCGGTACGTATGGGGTCACTGCAACGAACTCTAGACGCAGTAACTTAGGTTTCGCTATGTTCCATGAATCGTATTGTCGCGTCGCTTCGGAAAATGCGAATAAATGTTAGGTACCTACGTCAGGCTGGTCCGGCCGGGCTTTCAGGGCGTGAGATGCAGAAATCGAATGTAGGTACTTCGCGATCAAATGTACTTAGTTAATTTGTTTCATTTCACTTATACTCGTACCGCAGTTAATTAACACCTTCACTGTGGCTTTGGGTTGCCACGACCCGATCGCACACTTCCCATTGAGACGGTTCGGATAAACTCGAACTTTCCTTTCCTGCGGAGGGCATTTCTCGTGACGTACAGTAGTTATGAAAGACATGAATATAGGTATGGGTTTCTGCCCTACAATTTTATATAACTTTTTCTTATAATACTAATAGGCCAATTCAGTAACGATTTCGGATTTATACTCACTATTCCAAAAAAACTCCAACTATTCCAATTTTACAAAAACATATTTTATGCAATGTTCTCAAAAAAATAATTTTAACGCGATCAAATGGAACAGGTCGATCAGCCCGATCCCGTGGTTATGATAAGTGTAAGAACAGTTTGACGTGACCCGAAGCCACTCCAGCAGAAAGGTATCTATATATTTTTTCGTAGTCGCAGTGAAGGTGTTAAGAGATTAGAAGCCACCAGCGATTGCGACAGGTTTAGTCCAGAGACTTTAAGGTTCTGTGCTGTTAAACTGTCATTAAAAAATCATTTTTCCGATATTATTATTATAATTTAGTTTTAATACCTACATAAGTACCTACCTAACCTACATATTATATTCATTTTCTAGCGTTAGTTGCTGGACTGTTGGTGAACACCGTCTGCAAGCCAATAAAATAAACATACACAGGGAAGATACAGATAGACAGTCCCTTTAACAATTGACAAAAGGCAAACTTCGTTATCTATAACGAAGTTTGCCTATGTTTGGGTAGTGTCCATAGGATGTTAGGCAGATTAATTGAGGATTTTATTATAGAAGCGATGTATGTCGCATATACAATTATTTTTATTATTGTTACATGTTTGTGATCTGAGTGTTATTCAGGGTAAATAAGAAAAACTTACCATGGGTTTAAGTACGGCCACACACGCACCCTTTTTTTATTCATTTTACAGTAGGGAAATTCCTTTTAGATCGCTCGCCACCTGTGGAGATTTTTAGGTTTACGGGTTGATTCAGAAAACGCTAATTTTAGAAATAACACAACATACAAGATAAAATCAAATATATTCCAATGTCACTTATCATAAAACATCCTAGTAGTTGTAAAGTATAAAATAAATGTAACTAAGAACACATTATTCATTATAATCAGTCATTCAATCACTCAGCATTGAAACTATAATAACTTTTTATTATTTTAATATTATTAAATATCGTTCATAAACATCATGCATTATACTGTTCTGTGTATTATATATAAAACATTTAGTTGTTGAGTAGGAAATAAGGCTTAGTCGAGCTAGCTAAGAATTTGAAAAATTAACAATGAACAGCTATAATTGGAGATATTTTTTTGTATTTCTTCAAATCCTTCAAAGTACAAATTAGCATAGGTACAATAACTGTAATGCACTTTACCTTTTGTCACATTTTGAGTCTCGTTTTAATCTACCATCCCTAAATCTGTTCAGAGCCTTATAGCATAATTCAAGTCTTTCTAATTTTCTTATCATAAACATACTTAAAACATTCAGAGTTCAAAATTTAAAACTAAAGGGTTAGCACATTCGAAAATTAAATAGTAAAAAATATTTATGGCACTGTTTTATTTTTTAGACATATTGACGTTCGTGCCATGCCAGCCTCTGTTTCTCGAGATGGCTCCCTAAAATTATAAGACTTCTAAAAACTTGTAAACGTGGTACTGTCCAGAAAAATAAAGTGCTAAGATTTTTATGGTGTTAGTTACACCGCTGATTCAATACTTTGTAACACAAAATATTTGGTCGCTGTATGTAGTATGAACTACTTACTTCCTTACATAAACTTAATTAGAATAGCTTAACAACTGATTTTATACTAGGAAATGCAATTTCAATATCAACATAATGCAGTTAAAATACTTATCTTTGATAATTTTAAAAATAGTCATCAATTTGTTCGTAAGTAAACTCGAGGTCATGTATTAGTATTGTTTCTAGGCACGATTAATACTGCTACACATACAATATCATCAACCATTTGTGTTTCACTGCTGGGCACGGGTCTCTTCGTCCACCACGCTGGCCTATTGCGGGTAGGCAGATTTCACACGCTGTCGAGAAATTCTCTCAAGAAGGTTTCCTCACGATATTTGCCTTCACAGTCTAAGCGAATGATAGACGAACATGATTAAAAAAAGTCAGAGGCGCGTGTCTTGGATTGGAAATCGGGACCCATGACTTGGCAGTTTGATGGTCATATCACTAGGCCATGACTGTTTCATACATTTTTACATACAATATACTTATTTATTAATAAAATTAAGGTATAAAACTATAACGAGTTCCAACAAAAACAAGTCTTATAAAATGTTCAGGCAATTCCGCAGAAACAAAAATGAACACGCCTGAACAAAATCGAATCATTATAATATTATTACTGGACGTTTACTGGACTGTTCTGTATAATTTTACCACCAAATATTTACTGTCATTATAATAAGTAAATACGAGACGTTTGCAATTACGGCGGGGATATTGTTATCACCTCTTACTTCACACTACTTACACAAAGAAAGCGAAAAAAAATGTATATTTTTCCTTTTTACTCGTGGTCCTTGATGGTTTGTGTTGCTTTCCGGAGATTAGTTATGTAGGATAGCGTTGTATATATACCTATATTTATATAAATATAGATATAAATACATATATATTTAGAACAAGATTTTGCGCTGTTTATACATGTATATTTAAGAATTTACGATCACTAAAGGGAGTGATAACAACTGCTCCCACCGTAATTGCTTTCAAAAATATCACAATAAAATAAAACCATGATTGACCAACTACATAACTATTACTTTAACTATAACGTATTTACCTCGGATATGGTTAAATCTAAAAGTAATAGTTTGCTTTAATACATACAGGGAATACAGGGTGTCCAGATCGAGTGGTCCAAAGGGAAATGGAATAGCTAATAAATATATACCATACCATATGATTGGGTTCTCTTTAGTAATATAGAAATTGTCATCATTTACATACATAGCATTACGTCTCTATAACCCGAATGGAGGGTTAGGCAGAGGTGTACTAATATACACCAGTTCGCTAGTGTGTTTGGGTCCCATGTAATAGGGGCGAGCCTATTGCCATTACCCAGGCTAATCCATACTCCGAACTGCTAGTGAGAATTTCATAAAGACCAATAGGTAACACTTTACTCAACATGGGAATCGGCAAATCGAAAACCCCTGGATCTCTAACGTCGCAGTCGCGCTTGAGACTAAACTAGACTGGCCATAGGATTGGATTTGGATTAGGATTTGGCCATTATAATTTCTGTACTACTGAGGAAAGTCAATCTACCTACTAACTGAATAGAATATAATATGATCTCCTATTTCACATTTACCTTTGGATCCATCGGTCTGGGCAGCCGTATTACTTTGGATGTATACCTGCGTATACTGTCGAAACCAATTTTCATACACGAAAATGACAGCTAAGAGGATACCTCGACCCGTCATGACATGGCAGGATACAATAATGTCAGTTGATTTAAGTAAAACAGATTATTGGAAATTTAATTACCCATTTTTACATTGCATAGGTACTCCAAATTCATAATCTGGCTTGTTTAAATGTAAATACGGTACACAGGTATACGTAATTGATAGACCATTTTAGATTATTTTTTATGAATATCCTCTCATGTTGCGGGTGTCCATGGGCGGCGGTAATCGCTTACCATCAGGCGATCCGTCTACTAGTTAGCCCACCTATGCCATAAAAAAATTAAGCATTTTTTTCTAAATCTTGTAGGTTTACCGTATTGTAGTTCTTATAGTCAATGTCTTATCTACCATAACCTGATCTATAATTTATTGGATGATAATATTAAGACATACATAGGTACCTTAATTGACAACATTTAAAAATTAAGCCATCAAATCAAAAATACCGTTTCTTTGTTTTCCTATCCTGATTTCCAAAACGTTTTTATTTATTTTCTATATTTCTTCATTTCTGAGAAAAAACAGTCAAAAAGCGTGTGAGACGTCACTTATACGGCGGAAACTGGGAAAATTCAAATTTTGTTGAAATAATAGTAAATCTAATATATATTATAAAACAAAGTCGGGTTTGTTACAACACCTATAGTTATAACTCGAGAATGGCTGGACTGATTTTTCTGATCTTTGGTTTGTTGGATTTGTCTCCTCCCCGAATAGCAGAATAACTAGTAAAACATCAAAATCACGAAAAAGAACATTATGGAGAAAATTTATTTTCTCACACATTTTGTATCGGGAACTAGTTAACAGATTTGACAGAAATAAAACACGGCACAAATGAACATGGCGTTCTTTTCTGTCAGGTTTTCTGTTTCGGTAAGGCCAATAGATGGACTTTTGTGCATTGTCCTAACTCCTCATAAGCGGCTGGTGTGATTTTGCTTAGTTTTTTGTGCATGTTTAAATGGTTCCCTGGATGGAGTAGATTCACAGACGTGGCACCGCAATCGGGTTCTACGATTTTTTTTATATGCAGGGTAAGGAATGGGAAAGGTAGTAAATGATTCAGGTAACAGCCAATAGGGATAAATGGAAGAAAAGGACATGGCTGACAAGGCTGCGCCGACCACAAATAAATTGAAACAAGGGCAGGAAGATGATGATACAGGGCATATGACAACGTTTGCCGGGCCGGCTAGTAAATAATAAACAACGAAATGTAATGGAAGGTTATGAATAAAATGGATAGATGGCAAACTGACATATGACAAAAAAATTCAGAAAAATGACGTCTTGTCTCCGTTTAGACCGTTTAACCGTACAAATGACGTCATTTACTTTGGCACTTATGTCTGTTTAGAATAGAAAGAACTTCAAACTCGAAAATAAATATAAAAATGATTGAATATCGGGAAAATAAAAAATACAGGTATCTATCCTATTTTCCGATTTAGATTCAAATAAAAAATAAATGGGTGTTAAAAAAATGAAATGTTGTCAATTTAAAGGAACTGTATAATTTTCGAGGTATCCTCTTAATCCTTATTGGAGTTGAGATCACTGAAACTAAATTACGAACTTATAACTTATAAAAGTGTGCCATTCAGATAGAAAGCACCATAAATTTACTATTACAACGTACAGGCGAATGAAATTTGTACTGCACCCTGGCAATCCACGTCAAAGTACCTAGCTTAATATTTATTGGTTATTATTAAGCTTTATTATTTAAAAAAGAAAATTCAGAACCCAGTGTTCGGGAATTTATATTAGAGTACCCGAAGATTGTCGCGGTGCAGAAACCAATTTCAAGCTGTGTCAACCCTATCTCTGTTTATAAGGCTGATATTACACTGTCATAGCATAATACTTTTAGTGCCACATTTTTATTGTATAGTAGGTATTGTAAATTGCACTATTTAGGCGATGTGTACACTGTCTAAGAAGGTTAAAAATTCAACTGGCAGAGGCTCCAGTCTACGTTAAGGTGAAATATATTATGATAAAATATTGAATAAGCAGTACTAACTGATTATGAAAAAATCACGAGTATATAATTATTCCTACCTACATCATTGTTTGTTCTTGAGCCTTATTTTCTCTGCAGAAATCGAATCTCACTTTACCTTAATGCTAAATAAAAAATAATAATATGAATTAAAAATACCACTTAAGTTCTGAAATGTAAGTGAGTGTAAGATTTAGGTTAGATACGATTAAGGCCGTTAGCACACGACTACCTCAAACGTGTCAGCTTATGGCCAGTCCCATCAAATCCGTCGATAGATTTGCTTACCAGAGATAGAATTTTGTAATTACTTGTATGGACCTTATGTCAAAATCCTATCTCTAGTAGACAAATCTACTGACTGATTTGATATTGGGACTGGCCGTTAGAGGATTTTCCGGTATGACCTTGTGTATTTACGCATTATCCAACTTACATACAAAACTCATAATCCAACGTAATTACTCTTAATTAGGGTTGAAACTCATACTTTTTAAACAGTGTACACATTAAACTATATGTTATAGCAACGTGTGTTTATTTACTAAGATCTTTCTTCTAGTAAAGCGTAAAGGGATGAGCCGCCGTTTCTTCTTAGCACCCAATTGCAGGAGTAGATTCTTGGCTTCGGCAAGGGTCGCTGCGTCTGCGCTGTCCTCCACACCTGATATAAACCCGCTCTCTGGCCTAGACAACGCAGGCGTGTTGGCAGGCAGAAGCGAGAACCATCGGTCTATCTTTGCAGAAGAAGACAGCTGTTGTAACAAATATTAATTAAAATTTGAAGTACATGTTTTATTTCATAGATTTTCACATCATCGACACAAAAAGTTGTTCAATTTAGATGTAGCTGTAATTCTTTGAAAAAATTATCACATTTGCGAAAATTCGCTAAGCACGATTGCAGTGTTTTAACATTTGACTTTATTTTTAGATATGAATAATAATTATCTAAATTATGATTTAATATAGAGGCATGTACGATGTATATCAGAAATGACTTTAAACAATATAAAACAACCTATACTAGTGTCAGCGATATTTCTCAAGTCTACATATAGTCTATAGAATAAGTACCACTGTTATTAGATTTTGTATAACAGTTAGTAGGGAGGTAAGTTACGTTTTTGTTGTATAGAAAAGTTTCATCTGTAAAGAAATAAGTTTCGCCCAACTGTGTGAATCTTTTGGGCTAAGTACCTACTTAGTTCTTCTAGGCACAAGTTAATTTTGAGAACACTTAGTAGGTACTTAGGCGCAAAGTTTACCTTTTGTACTCATTACTATCAAAAGAAAAAAATGGTCTCACGAGACATAATAATGTCGGGGTGCCCTATATTCTATATTTTAGCACGCTATGTTAGTACGAGTATATATAAAAAAAGCTTTGAAATATATTTCATGTGAAATAGTGGATAACAGGATCATTGTTAATTGATGATTGTATATCTATGCAGGCACAAGATAGTGTGCCTGCCAGAATATAAAAAAATAGGTACTACTTTAGAAGAGGTAATCTGTAACTCCACGTATTTATCATGGTAGGTTTTCTTACTTAGTTGCAGTATTATAAGAACTTAGAAAGATTTGTATTTTTCATTAAGGAGCATACATAAATGATCTTTCATTATGTTAGCTCATCCAGTCATGACATAAGAAGCCGAAGAATACCGCACACTGTATAAAAAACAATTTGAAGAATCTATATCAAATTACTAAGAGTAGACCAGTCAGGTAGCTATGTAGATTTCAATTGTTTCAGTGGCGAACTTGGTTACGCCTTTTACATTTTTGTTTTTGCAAGGCTATAAATGTTACAAAAGCTACTAAACATAGTCAAGGCTGAAATGAATATTTCACTACTGGTGAATACTTCGTCGCGATAGATCAGAGCTGCTTATCTCTGTTGTGATAACAGGGGTATACATAACCCTCAATTAAGCTAATGGATTTTATAATGGTATAAATAAGAGTAGAATAATTAATATTCGCTAAGGATAACGTTCTTATAATATTTGATGTTGCTTTGCTTTGAATTTAAGATTAGTCCTTTTAATTAAAATATAATATAATTTGTAGTACCTAGGTATATTTAGTTTTGTGGAGAAATTTGTAAAGACAATAATCACAAATGCGAGTTTTCTGTAAAGCAGTAAAGAACTGCTTCATGGTCCTACTCGTAAGTGAGGCTAAATGTTCTGGGTTCGATTCCAATATCGAGCAAAGTGTTATTGGGTTTTCTATAAAATTCCCAGTAGCAGCTCGGAGTTTGAGATTTGTGGCTGGGTAAGCACCCTATTACATGATAGTATGTACTCGTACCACACGTAGGTACTGGTGATTTCAGACACAATTATTTCGTTGGCACCGTATATCTCTCTATCAATCAAAGACAAAGAATCTATGGGTAGGTACTATGTCAACCCCAAGTAAATTGGAATACCGGCAGGAGGATGGTAATCATATATTTATAATGCACAGAATAGTATAATAGAGAGCAATCTAAATTAGAACGGAGTAATATAATTGTCGACATTTATCAAGTGCCTATTTCTAACATAGGTTGACAACGGCAAATGAAACAAACAGTTCAAAAAGCAACATTTTTAGTTTATGCTTCAATAACAATGATGTTTTTAATATCACTACATAGTATAAAACAAAGTCGCTGTCGCTGTCTGTCCGTCCCTATGTATGCTTAAATCTTTAAAACTACGCAACGGATTTTGATGCGGTTTTTTTTAATAGATAGAATGATTCAAGAGGAAGGTTTTAAGCTATTTAGTATTATGCTACGACTCTTAAAAATGGGGCAACGCGGGTGAAGCCGCGGGCGGGTCGCTAGTAAATAATAAAACAAACTGCGCTCAAGATCTTGGCGCAGTAATTCCTCCGTCTCTCTTACAATGGATTGGCAGGTGGGGGGAAGGTTCACGCTTACTCTCTCAAACTGTAATAAGGATCGCAAGAGCGATCCGCTCCTGCTGGGGTAGTCGAAAATCGTCAATACGTTTCTGTTAAAATACCCATAATTTTATCAAATTGTGAATTTTAATTTGAAAGAGAATACTTTGCTTTCAACACTTGATGTGACTATATTACGTACCATAGACGATAAAGCAAACTGTTGGGCTATTAATTATGCGGTGCTGGCAAGGTTCATAGTGGTAAGTCGTCAGAGAAAAGTTTACTTTGCGACCGACTTCTGATAGTGTTAAATGTGATCAGAGGAATGACACGACGAATCCTCTGATCACATTTATTAAGACTAATTAATTGATCTAGTCATAGATAAAAATAGCAAAGTTCGTAGTGGTGATACTATGCGTTATTATGTTCTTAACATACTTTCTTGTATTTCATCGTTGATAATTGCATTATTCCGTGTTTCATGGTTTTTAGAACCTAAACTTTCATTGAAGTACGCTATAAGACACTAATGAGTGACTTTTTTTGGAATATCACTCTATCAAGTAATTTGATATGATACATAACACTTATGTACAGGTAATTTACTGACCACCAGTTTTCCGATCACTAGTTTTATTTTTATTTTTTAAATATTAAGCACGATCTTCCAGCAATTAGCCAGAGATACTAGACTTAAGGTACACAGGGACATTAAAACAACAATACATTTTAAAGCAGGTGGTATTTTATTGTTAAGGAATGATACGACAATACGGATCACATCAATATGTTTTATTAACTTTCAGTGGTTTCTCTATTACTGGTGTAGAATGGACAATATGGGTTATAATACCTAAGTTTATAATTATAGGCCTGTACTATAATGACGTATGCGTGATGGTGGCTGTATAAACAAGAGAATTCGGAATGTTAGTGGTGCCTACGAAAATAATCAACATTGTTCTATAACTTTGGAAATACCATAAAACGGAAACTTCTCATATGAAATCCACATTTGTCTTATGGAAAGCATAATTCATCTATTCGTAGATTTGTACGTAAAACAAAAGTTTTTCATTAACATGGGTGCATGACTGCATAGCCTCAAATGTGTTATGTTATTGTACCAATTGATTTTGGACAGTTTAGTATCCTTGGTCGGTCATTCTGAAATAATTTAGGCAGATTTGGGCCTCAAGATGAGAATTCTGAACACGAAGAAATTATCTAATTTATTTAATTATCTATTATCTAATTTCTACGCGTTCAACATTGTTTTTAGTTTAGTAGAATGCCATATGACATTACCAAAACTGAGAACAGACACTGACACTGAGTGCATTTACAATCAGAATTATATTTTGAAAATTTTTATGTATGTACCAGAATAAATCCGCCGGGTTACGTTATGCCATCGTCAAAGATTACAATAACATTACCACATAATAACATAACATTTCGGGTATTTACTACTACAGACTGATAACATTATAACAGTACATTCATAGTATAGTATTGAAACATTGACATCGTCTAGCTAATAAATGACGGTGGAACTATAAACACATATCTATTCTATTTTTACTGAGATAACGTCTATTTTAATGTGTCTTAAAACTATTGGTTACACGATTAAATTTCTAGTAACATGTAGGTATATCATGTAGCTTGGATTATTTACTTTGTCTAACTTTCGTAGTAATATCAGAATATGCTCACATTCAGAATTTTGAAAGTGTAATTGGTTACATTATCAGATTCACAAAGTATGAAATTAAGACATATGAGTCAACAGAAGATTAACGATGACTAGAATACAGTACGGTTAGCCTCTCAGAGTACCTCCACTACCGCTAAACACAAATATTCCCTAACAAATAGTCTATAATTATATCAATATAGCTGTAGTGCTGTAGCTGTAGCTGTAGTGGATGTATTTAACGTCCACTACACCATATAAGGGACAATTCACATTGCTGCAGAAAGGAACGTTTTTTGGCAATTCTAACCTTATCTTCAATAAGTAATTTACAAACTACAACAATAATGTACAAGGGTGGTGATGAAATAATTCTCAATTAGGTGGCAATGTGTATTGATACCTACTACAATTGTACCACTTCCACTCTGGAAGCCATTCAGTTTGCGAATAAAATCGGGTGTCGTACTCTTCAGAGCATAGCTATTGGGCTAATTATCTTACTTATTTTGGTACAGTGTAGTGGTCGAAGTCCTTAAATATACCTGTTTAGGCAGTGCGTCGCCCTCCAATCAGACATCTTGTCAAATTGTGTCAATGTCAATGTTCCTCTTCTTACAATTCCTCTTTTGAGGTTATCGTTCTATATTTTTTGAATTCTAATACTTATCTTCTAATAAACTTTTAGAAAAACATATCTTGTAACACCGATTTTGTCATTCCTCATTACATTTCCCACGTTTAAAATATGTTTATTTTAGTCTACAGGTCATAATTTATTGACTAGATTGTTGAATAATACATTATTAAAAATAATCTGATTATTGACTAGAAATTATTCATCTTATCCTAGTTGGCCACCAATGAATATGATCCATTTGTGACAAAAGGATTTTAAAAGATTAAATATTTAAATGTCTTTGATTTGTGAATCTTTGAGAGACCGTAAGAATATGAATGCTTGACGTAATTTATTCATATCTTTTAACAATAGGCCACCGTTAACAGTAAATCGACAACGAACTTTGCGTCTTTCACATTAAAAAAAAATGTGTATTAGATATAGGCTACCTTCCTTGGTCCATATGAATATAACATGGCATAATGATTTATAAAATCTTCATATTTTTCAATTTAATTTATTTGGCATTTATTTGGCTTGTCTTTCATTCTCGCTAACTCTTGGAACTTTTTGCTAACACATGAAATATGGTAATGGTTAAGCCGAAACAAGTATGTAGGAAATCTTCGGGAGCCTTTTAGATGTGCCACAAAGATTGAAAATACCTATAAGTAACAACAATTGATTGTAACACATAATTATATTTCATAACCACGTCGATGTAGATAGATTGTGTTCAAAATCTAATTAATACGTAATACACTTCTGAATTGAATGTATTGTAAATATTGAAGAAACTAATCATTCACGTGTACAGATAGCCTACAGAACATCTATGTAGTGTCAAATCTTAATAATATTCGTAACGCTATTGATATCGATTATAACATTGTAATTATTAACGTGTGAGTAAATTATTTCTAGATAAGTATTCAAGTAACATGCTCTGTAGCATGAATACATAGATATAAATGAAACAGTTACATTGAAAAAGGGAATCGTCTGAATCGAGTAATATTCGTCTGAAACGATTACCACAAGGACTACATAAATCGCAGAAAACCATAAAATCTTTGCGAAAATAGTCTATTATATTTTTATGGATCATTGAAACCATAAATATCAACGTAGCTTGCACTTTATACTATATGACTCATAAACCTAAATCCTATTTTAATGGTGATATGATAAAGGATATGTTCTGATACATATGGCTTTTATTATATAAGTAAATAAGAAAACATGATATGTAAATAAATCTTTATCTTTAACCCTCTTCTATTTAACGCCGTTCCTTCAGGTGTGGCACAAGTTTGGCACCATCGTAATTATCAATCTTCAAACGAGAATATTATCTACCCTAACAAAAATATAAAACAATAGTGCACATTATTAAAATATACCTACGCTCTTTGTACAAAAATGACGAAAATTAGATATTTTTTATAGAAGATAGTCTAAATATAGGGTTTTAGGTAACTTGACTCAAATCAGTTAGTACGTGCTCAATGCGTGGTTACTTGGTGGTGTGTCGGGTCCACTGTGACCGTAGAGCCGTCATCATCTCGCTACGATTGGGCACCTTCTCGCTAGTGGTGCGAGTGATAGGGGCCGCGGGCGCTAGAAGTGCCTCAGAGCGGTCTTGACCGGGTACTCTTAAAGTGTGCCCAGAAGAGCCTTCAGCCTTCGACTCCACAACATCCGAAGTGCTCTCCGATGGACTAACCGGAACAATGAGCCTCACGCGGCCATCCTCACCAGTAGCTGTCAGCGTGCAGTTATGAGACAGCGGCATTATGAACGGAGCTCCTTCGTCTGAGCTAGAACCCTCGGGACTGGAATCTTTCGAAGTAGTTGGTTGACTGTTGCTGTACAACGAGTTCTCAGACTGCCCCACACTCATGGCCTGAGCTAAGTTTCCGAGTTCGTCAGTCGAGCTGCACACATCTTTGTAGACTTGGTGGTTCAGTAAACTTGCTAGATCAGAGTTGCTGTAGTGATTGCTTAGTGGTGGGATTGTCGGAAAAGCGTTGCTATTCTGAAAGTATTGTTGGTTGTAATTAATGGTGCTCGTAGGCTTGCTAACTTCAATGCCGTTTGGGAAACCACCCATATTTTGAAACTTAGATATCAAATAGTTTTGTATCTGATCGTTGGTCATGGCACCGAAGCATGGCGCCGAATTTGTGCCGTTGGCTGTCTCCTGGACTGGCGACATGCAGAAAGGTGAAAAATTATTGTTGTCCATGTTATGGTTGATTTTGCCTTGAGAGATCAGGTTAATTAGAGCTTCGGTGTTGGTCGGCGATCGGTTGCCGTTGCATGTCGGCACGTTATCTGGTTTGAAAGCTTCATTGATTGCATTGTCTGTTTTTGCCTGGATCCAGCAGCAATGACAGAAAACAATTATTAATTTATTGTGCTGTTCGAATTAGTCATTAGAATTAAAATAGCCATTCAATTATTTATCATTAAATTCTATATAAAAAAAAATACGTTTAGAGGTCAGGTAATGCAATACTTTTAAAACATACTTAACATAAACAAGCAAACCATGCCACAAGTGCGTACGGTAAACAGCCAAGCTGAAATTTTAGGTACAGCCACAATACAAAAACAAAAAATCCTCTACAAATGTTTAAATTATTGTTTGGTTAAGCGTGGTAATAAATTAAAATAAATTTGCGGTATCACAACGAAATTATATTGTACTGTCGGCGGGTTCGGATGGACGGGGACAAATGGCGTGTCAATCCATGGAGATTAACGGCGAGACAACACTCAGATTTGCTGCGTTGTATATCGGTAGGTACAATTAACCTACTATATATGTGGGTATAATTTACAAAAGATTACTTTTCTAAAAGTTGAATCTCGATATTTGAAAGCTATTCTGCAAATACGAACCCGACAAATATCTTGAGCAAAGAAGAAAAAGATGGCTAGAACGATGTGTGACAGATGTACTATGCTGCCCTAGCCGCCCCTTTCATTAATTGCTTAAGGGTCCGGCGGAGCCTCAATTGCCCACAAAAACGTAATACCAAAATAAATCGTAATCCAAATAATATTTTATCAAATTTTGTAATTATTCAGATTAGGATACCGTTAAGCCAGGTTCCATTCTATTTCGACTACTACTAGGTACATCACTGGATATAAACGACCCGAAAATAGTTTCAAACTTGGCAAAAAGTTATCAAAAATTACATTCGCATTTATTTCCAGTGAAGTATTTTGGACGAAATGGTAGAGTAGGAACCTAGATTAATGTTATCTGAATCCGAATAATAACACAATTTGATCAAATTGTGCTTAAATTAGGATTTATTTTCGTATTACGTTTGTATAGGAAATTCGGTCCGTCGGAAGTTTTTTGTATAACTATCAATACAGTCAACATTTCTCAGATGTAAAATCTCGTATTTAAATTCTTCAAACGAAAAACCACGTCCGGAATTTAAATTAGTTTTTGTTGACATATGAATAGTTAATTGATAATAATTAATCAATTCGTGCGTGAGGATTTAGAATGACGTTGACCCGTATTTTTTAATCTGAAAACGTATACTTCCGAGATTATCCTGTATAATTTTAAACGATATATTTTGTAGATTTGACCATTGATTTTGAAGATACACCCCAAAATATTTTCAGTTTACTTTATATAGAAAGATAATACCTATAATTTGAAGTTATTTTAAACTATAGAAAGTATTCTATAATATTCTCTTTCAAGAATAAATTGCCAGGTATTCAATTTGGTAAAGCACAAGGAACAACAAAAACGTAGGTAATGCTTCTAAGCAGATTTTTAGGATCTTTTAATATTAACTAGTTAATAAAACTACTAAAAATTCAACTAAGTACTAAAATATGCTTTCTAAACTCGGTACCAGATATGTGCATGAAGTTAATTGTTCACCAAAAATGTTCACTCAACAGAATGACGAATATACTAAACTGTTTATGTGTTATTCAAAAAAATGAATCTACAGCAGTTTTGAAATAAATCGAGTTTACGGATTTTATTGCGTTACATTTACATTTAGTTTACAGCTTCCATGGTCACGGGCAGACAACCATGGTCGCCGCTGTAAATATAACGCGATAAAATCCGTAAACTGGTTTTATTTCAATATGTCTAATATTCGCGTAGGTCACAGAAGTCAGTATACAGCAGTTTTGTTCAATGGTTTTGAAAGGTTTGCACATATCTGGCGCTCGGGAAAGAAGTATTCATTGACAAGAAATAAAAATGCTCAAGTGTTGAAGAATGAACGTCACCAGTTTTAGAACATTTTAGGTTTGTCGCACGTGTAAACTACATGCTATCTAGAACGATGAGTAGGTATGTACACGTAAGTCAAACTTAACATATCCCTCAAAGTTATTATGTTTGTTGAAGACACTTATCTAAAACGCAACACAATACGCACATGCCTTTTTGCAAAAAATAAACATTAGCAAAACAATTAAGTTACTAAAACACAACAAGTGCACTCGAAATAATATCAAGGTACGCGCACATTAAACAAATCTTCGAAAATAATTCGCAAATCCTTTATGTAAGTTTTGCGAACAATCTGTTTTGCAGAAACTTTTCAGCTCTACAAGGAAAGTTACGCTTTGATCTCGCTACAAAAGGGCAACATTGAAGCGTCCATGTGTGGATTTTTGCTATGTTAAAAGTTTGCATAATAACATCCTAATATAATGCTATAAAATGAGCAAACTTTCATCTACATTTTATGTTATGACCTGTCTTAATGCGCGCACACCTTAAACTGAAAATTACTAAAGGTGAATGCAGACTTTTTAACATCGGTCGTGCTTAATAAATATACAGGGAGTAAATGTAATTATTTGTAAATGGAAATACAATAATACCTACTACCGGTATTGACGGAATTTACGTTCACGCTTTAGACAGATTTAAAGATTGAAAGATAGTACCTGGGGCAAGAGTGTCAGTTGCTGAGCACTGATTGGTCGAGACGATCCTCGCTCCCGCTCTTGCAAGTGTGCGACTAGAGCTGCAATGTGTTCAAGCAGCTCTTTATTGTGGACCAACAGCTGATGCGTGCGAGCCTGAAACACATATAACCGCAAAGTTATCATGAGAACTCCACGATACAGTGAAAAACTTAAACACAAAGCTATACATAGATATCCCATAATCAGAAACAAAAGGCAATGTCAACGAAATCCACAACAAACTTTACGTTTTGTTTGTTGTTTGTGGATAAAACAAAAGAGTCTCGATGTACATATTACGTAGGTACACTAGTAGGTACCTACGTAACAAAATTTAATTTTTATAATTTTAATAATTAAATTTTTAATTATTTATCTAATTAATTTACTTATTTTAATTATCTATTAATTTATTACCTATTTAATTAATTTATTTTAATTTTAATGTTATTTTATTTTTCACTGCCGACGACTTACGTTTGTAGTATCGTCGTTTTGTTCAAGTTATTGGTAGGTACATAACATTGTAATAAAATAAAAGCTCCCAAATCCACTGTGTATTCATTTTTTAGCGTCCCGAATCCGATTTACAATTCAGAGTTTTATTCAAACTCGGATCTAAAAAGGATATCCTGTTGTCGACGACGAAGTTAAAAAAGTTCATGTTTATACCAACGCTATTCCAGTCCTATTTGTGAGTAATGCTTTTTGTATTTTATTTTCACCCGCTTCAGATTGGTGTTTCCAACTAAATTTAAATTGTAAAAATTGGAATTCATATATCTTTTTAATTTAAATACTCTATGAAAGGGTTTTCCAATACTGACTTTGCCTGTCTGTGGTAATATATGGCATGTGTTAAAGCGAAACATTAAAAAAATCAACCACTCATCAAGAAATGATGTAGGTTTGTGAACGATTTACATTTTTTTTTGTATTGTAATTTGTAGTGACTGATGGAAATTGTATTATTTATGAAAAATAACCGGAGTTTATAAAAAGCTTACATCGAAATATTTTCTTTGTTAACTAACATTTGCCTAATATCAAATCTCGAAAATACAAATATATTTTATTTTCTCTTCACAAACTTCAGCGTTACAAAAGGCAGTAACTTAACATCACGTCTTTATAATAGATAACCAGGCATATCCTATCAAAGGGGCATCAATCCTATAACTATAGTCAGTAAATATCTACACCTATTTATAAATATGCTGAAATCCACATTATCGCAATGTGAATATAAAACAACGCGTCTCGTTGAAATGTTCAGAATTACATTTAACTTGATTTTGTTGTTCTGACAAATGAAAGAGAAACATCGAGGGTATCAGTTCATTACCATCACACGCACATTGTTAAAATCAGTGAAAGAAAAGAATATAGATCATTCGTTTTTAAAGTTACAGAAACTATATTTTTAAGATTACACCTTCTCCGTGTGGGTAAAAATCTGAATATAAAAGTATCAGCGATGAAACTGACTGACATTATAATAATTCAACATGATGTCAACACTAGAATCCTGACATTTTCTTACCCTTATACGTACGGCAGCCATCCGCTACGACAGGAATTCACTACGACAGGATTTAGGGAAATACCCACGAGATTATAATAAAGGACATCAACACAGGAGACACCGTAGCATATTTAACTCCATTAAATATACATATTATAAAACTAAATATATATATATATATATATATATATATTTAGTTTTTTACTAAATATATATATATATATATATATATATTTAGTTTTTCTATTCAAGAAACATCCCTTTTAGCTTTCTTTTTAAAGAGATCCTCCCGTTTGTTATTATAAGCCAAAGACATTAAAAAGATAGTTTAAAAATATATCATAGCGATAGGCTTTCTTTTCAATATAACTATTTATCGAACTTATTTTCGTCACGAAGGTTTATTGCCATTTTCTGAATGTACCGTTGGTCGCAGTATTAAAAATGTTCTACATAATTAAAATTAGAGCGGTCGGGTCTTGTGTCAACGTCCTACTAATAACAAGACAGGCCGCTTTACGTTAACCTAATTTACCTAGCCTTAAACATTTTTGTTCGGGAATGTAAGTAATGGAAACTGGACGCCTAGTGGGACACAATTCTTCATAATGTTTGACAGGACAGAACTTCTGCTAGATTAATCTGGAGGCATAAACCCTAAAGGCAAACTTTGTGTACAACTGGCAACTTATGGTAAACATGATCTGAACTGACATCAGGGCTTATTTTTAGTTTACAACTTACCTATATTCTCAGACTATCAATATTTTTAACATTTTGGAGGAAGAAGTAGGTACTGGCAATGAATGTAGTAAAAGAGTAGAATATTTTCTAAGTATAAAGATACGAACCTGAGCTTCACACCGCGCGGCTTGTTCAGCAGCAAGTTGATCTCGCAACAGCAACAGTTGCGCAACTGCTGCGTGGGTCTGTTGCGCTTGTTGTTCCAGACGTTCGCGTAACAGTTGCAGCTGGTGTTGGGCACTGAGTGGTGTTGCAGCATCACCGGTCTCTTCGCCGCTCGATACCAAATCGATTTTGGTCACACACTCCGGGAGATCAGGCAGGTTGATAGTCGGAGCTGGAGTGGTGCGCTGGAACAATTTAAAAATATATAGGTACAATCGTTCTACACTACATTTTCTTTTCCATTGTGTGTTTTAGATCTATGTTTAGTTATATATGATGATTTGTTTTTGTTATGAAATATGTATGCAGAATTTGAACCCGCGACTTGTGGCGGATACATCTCAACAACTACGCCAACCGTGTTGTCAATGCTCGCGCATAATATTTTCAAAGTTTATTCAAATAGTTAAAACAACTTACGTAGTAAGTTCTATTATTCAATACGTGATACAACTATTTGTATTTCTTACGTTAAGCGTGAAACAAATGATTGCACCCATTGTTTACGAGTAAAACAGTTCGTAGTTATTTGTACGATCTTGAGGCAGAACACGGTCAGGGTGAACCGTGGAAAAACAAACAATCGAATTGTAGAACTTTGTTGTCCATAAAATATCTGTACAGCGGAGATAAAAGTAATTGGAGAATATACTAATTGGCACGAACTAAGTTGACGTGGCCATTACAATTTGAAAAATCATATTTCGTTACTGAATTCCAAAAAGCCCCGGGTTCCCCAAATAAATAATAAATGGTTTATCGGAAGCAGAATAGGATAAATGCTTTGACAGACATTGTTCTTTTCTATGTCTCTTTTGTTGGCAGATTGGAAATTAAAAAATAAATATTTTCACATAAAATAAAATTGACAATTAGAATGATGGAAGGACCTCTGAAAATGAAAATGAAATGGAAAGAAAATACAAAACTATATTTAACGTAAAAGGGTTTATTTTAATTTTAAGGACAAAATTAAAATTATATATTTTTTGAATTATTTGATTTGTTAACCCCGACGCAAAAAACAGGGTTGTTATAAGTTTAACGTGTGTATGTCTGTGTATCAGTGTGTCTATCTGTTGCATCGTAGCTCCCAAACGAATTGATGGATTTTGATTCCGTTTTTTTTAGTTTGAAAGGTGATTTGATCTAGAGTGTTCTTAGCTATGATTTAAGAAAATCTGGCCAGCCGTTTGAAGATTATCAGCTCTTTTCTAGCGCATGAAGGAAAGCGAGAAATGTGATCGATTTGAAATTTGGTATCCTGTTACTTCAAAGATATTGTAAGAAAATGGTAACCATGACTTGATGCTGCGGAGTTTTTAATATTATATTCTATGGAACGTTTTATTTGCTAGCTACATGACATAAAGCTTAGGATTTTATTCTATTGACAGGAAAAACTTCGTACCTACATTCAAATATGTGATGTGGGTACAGATGCTCGATAGAATAGCAAAAAGGAATAAAAAACTTTTCAATTAAGTAAATGGAGGTAACATAGGGTAGGGATTCTGGTCTTGCTCGTTACCTAACAATTTTAATAAAAAATACCCTGAACTTCATTGCGCAGTGTGAGAACGAATTGAATTCGAAAATTGTTGAAGATTAATAATTATACCGCGACTGGTACGTACCCATGAACATCTTATAAAAATAAAAATTAATGTTTGTCCGTTTGTTCTCTATGTCATTGGAATCGAATGAATCGAGAAATCGTGGGAATCCACACTGTTCATTCGATTCCAATGGAACCTTGGTGAGTGGTTGCGTGCGTGCCTGCGAAGGTTTATGACAAAAAAGAGGCAACGTTATAATTTTTTTGGTTTTATATCACTAAAAGTGGAGTGACGGACAGCGCCCGATACCTAACAATTAATTGTGTCTCTAATTAGTATATTGCTGGACGTGTCTAGTCGTCTAAAGCTAGGATTTCATGTAAGATACATTTCATAGCTTTAGACAACTAGACCATAGACTAGACTAGACCACACACGCAAAGCTTTTAAACACATTTTTATAGTGTGATATTTGAATAGAATTATTGCAAAACCATCTTTGCACTCATATAACTATTGGTTTCAGTGACATTTCCATGAATATTCTAGCACCGCGGAAATTGTGGAATCAAATCTTTTGATCGTATGAATACCTACGAATTATTGTAGATACCTAATTGGCACATACCCAATTCCACAAATAACTGCACAATGCCTACACAATAGTAGTAAAAAGTCATCATATACGAACATACCAGACATACAATCATATAAATTTAAACTGAAATTATGCAGCACAACATAAAACAGATTATGTTGTAAATTTATAATAATAAACCTGAATACACTAATGTTCAATTGATAATGAAGTAAATAAATAAAAATATGAACAACTTAATTTCAATTTCAGCGACTGTTTGCCTCACCTTTTATGGAGAAGTTATAATTATACCTAATGTGATAAGCATAGTTCAAAGAGAGTGCTGAGAGTACCTAACGTCAAGAGCAGAGATGCTGTCTCGTATCTAAGAAAGAGTTCTGTTGCAAACACGAGTCGTGACAGGGGTACTAAGAGGTGTACGAGCTTTAGACGTTCCAAAATTCGAGGTAGCTACTGCGGACATTTGGAATTTTCTTGAATCCAGTGTGGCGCGTTGGCGCGTCGCAATATGTCGCGATTCTAAAGTTACCATCGTAACGCGAGGTCTTTGCATAATGACTTCTTGCAAAATTCCAAGCTTAGTGCTAGTTTTGTTGTCTTGTAGATATTATTCTGTGGTAAAATACCCTCTTATCGGGCGTCAGGAAATTATTTGTTTATTAGCAAACAATTGTTTATGATAACGTTATAAACAAGATTTTTTGTAAAAAGCTGCCTACCCAAATTTCGACCATTTAAAGCATGTTTTACTATTCAGAAAGAACCTGATTTAAACAGCAGAATGGTTTATGGTGCCTACTTTATGCTAGTAATTTATTTTATTACGCACGTGATTATTAAATAATACGAAGCTGTGGTCCGAGCATGGATCCAATTCGTTAAAAATGTCGAGACGTCAAAATTCTATAATCTTTTTTTATGAAAACTAAAAATTAATTATTTCCATAGATTTTTGGAAATTTGGTTTACGATCACGCATGAGGAGATTATGAACGTAAATGAAAAGAAAGTGGTGTGCCAGGACCGTAGCAAGAGGAGTCTCTGCCTACCACAATGGGAGATAAGCATGAAAATATGTATATCAATATTATCAGCAATTCACGTCACAAGTGCGGTAAGTAAGCCGAAAGCCAAGAGTGGAAGTTGGATCCAAGACATTCGCGTTCCGATGATATTATTATAGGTTTGATTTATAGTAACGCTTCTCGGATTCAATGTGGGAGGGCGATTATGGAGAGTAGTCGCTACTATTTTCAGTACGGATAATAATGTATCTATTTTTACCACGTTTGTTAGAATAATGCTGACCAACATATATACAAAGATCAAATATTTCATTCATAACAGCAGTTGGTCGTAAAATAGCGGTGTGTGCTTTATGAAACCGAGGAAGTTGCTTCTTTCGTGCAAGGCATTATACGCTTACAACGTCCCTTACGTTGTTTATAACATTCCCGTGTTACGGACCTATTCTTACAGCTGACTTACAGTTTTAGAACTTGTGTACAGGAGCAAGTTCTAAAATTTTAGGTCATGGGATTATACTAATTATACATTAAGGAACGGCTGTTGAGCCTCTTTAATTTTTGTATTGTCTACCACCTGGGCAGGGTCTATCGGACTCGTTCCGACTACAAACCGCACTGGCCTTCTCTTACCCGTTATTGTTATAGGTATTCTATTACTTAACGTGGGAGAGCCATGCTTCGGCACGAGTGGGCCGGCTCGACCGGAGTGATACCACGGCCTCACAGAAAACCGGCGTCAAACAACGCTTACGTTGTGTCTTGTCGAGTGAGTGATGTTACCGGAGGTCCAATCCCCTTTTAAAAGGCGGGCAGCGCACTTGTGACTTCTCTGGTGTTGCGGGTGTCCATGGGCGGCGATAATCGCTTACCATCAGGCGATCCGTCTGTTCGTATGCCCCTCAATCCCATAAAAAAAATATCTAAATCCTCGAAAGAAACTCGTAGTACGAGAAGGTAATAAAACGTGCCATATTCACCGTAGCAAGTACCGAAGTCATTGAATCCAAGAGGCGTATTGAGAACGTCGTAAATATCAGTCACACGTAACGCCTACTAGATTAATTACTGACAATGATACTAAAATTAACAAATGAGACGATAAACGGTGACGTCATCAAGACCTGGTATCACAATGAATTCGCGTTTCCATTGAATAATGCGGTTCTTACTGTATTATTATTGTGGAGGGGCGAGGTGTGTTGCCCCTCACACCAAAGGGAGGATCCTCCGACCAGGCGGGTGTTTTGCCTGGCGGGACACGGCCCGATGGTTGATGACGGGCGGTTGTATATATCCAAGTTGCGTTGAAAACTTCACTTGCGCGATTCAGGACTAGTCTGTCTATTTCCTATGTAGCGCGGTAGATGTCGTTACAATATACAGTATAGATAACATGATCGGATGAAAACTGTGTTACATAATTATTACTTTGATTTCATTCGTTGGTTTTAGGTAGAATCCTGCCTAGGTACAGTCTAAAATCGATAAAATTAACGAATTACCTAGACAGATCTTGATATTTAATTTTTTTTGACTACGATTTATTACACCCTGAACGTAATGTAGACCTGAGAACTTGGTGTGACACTACTGATGATCCAGGTAAGAGGCTCAAGTGTATACCTACACAAGTTGATGTGAGTTACAGAAACCAACGCCAATGAATAATTATTACTTTGCAGGCAAATGTGAATTTGTGGACTTCCCGACATTCTACCGGGGAAACAACGAAGTGGGCGTTCGTTTATCACATGGGAAAGTGTCTGGTCAGGTGTTCAGGTCAGATGCCTCAGGTGCTATTCTCTGCGATGACTCCCGTAATCCCCATTTGTGGGGGTAGAGATTGAGAATTGATCCACGCAGGATGTATGCCGTAAGAAATGATGATAATTATTTTGCAAATACTTAGTCGTGTTCGAACTATCAGAGTCCTTGCGATATCCAGGAAATAAGTTTGAGCGCAGAAAGAATTTATGCAGTACATAGAATATAACAAGCGGCGGAAGCTGGATGCGACAAGCCGAGGATAAGGTGAAATGGTGCATATTGGGGGAGGCCTACATCCAGCAGTGGACTGCTATAGGCTGATGATGATGATAGAATAACTAAGTATATCATACATAATACGAGTACAAAACATTTAGAGTAGGTACCTTCTTTGGACTAACATTTTATCTAAAGTATTCCAAGTCCCTAAAATCGGTTTTATAATCAAAATAAAAACAAAAGGGATTATACTTTTTAATTCCAATAAAAGGAGCGACATCCTGAGATTAGTTGATTTTCCCAATGGAATCGCCTTAAAAGTATTACTGATATACTTGAAATAAGAAAATCGAAACAAAGAGGTTCAAATACGCTTTCTCTTCAATACCTTTATGAGATTAAGACAATAAATACGTTGTGTAAATGTTGTATAGAAAATAATACACACGTATACTGATATGAACATCTATCCGTAATGAGTACAAATATAATATTCATAATTAAGAATAGGTATGTGGGTACAGTCAACAGCACATCATGGTATCCAAAACTGTCAAATTTCTTCAACTGATTTTCAATTTAAACTCCATATAATAGAGTTTGTTATCCATTGGGGAAAACTGACAATTTGTGGTAACTAAATATGCTGTTGACTGTACAAGGAATACACGTGCAGTTATATCTCGTGCTCCATCGTAGATCGCAGTGTCGCTTAACATCAGGCGAACTGACGGTTAATCGTAAGCCTATCATAAATAAAAAAAACTGTTTAAGGAATGTGTGTTATTAGTGTTATGTTATTACATAGTCGGAATAGTACATCGTACCTATAGGTAAACGATACTATACTAGATAATATAATACACTATCGCTCTTATTGATACTAAAACGTCTTTATAAACTTTCTATAGCTATAATCATATATTTGTTCTTCTTTCCCTGTCACAAAACATCACGTGTCAAAAGAAGACAAAACTTATTATAGCTATAAAATGAAATTGTATAACTTTGAAATTATACTTTAATACACTCTAAAGTATATTTTTGTATAGTTTAATTGCTAATTATTGCGCCTGTTACACTCGAGTCCTTTGCAGTAATAAAATTGATGAACTATCTAGCAACTAATTACTTGTGGTGTGTGCGCTCTCACATAGTAGTTAGATTATAATTCTAATCTTCGGTGGGTTGATAAAAGACCTGAATGTATATTATACCTATGTTTATTTATTTGTGGATAGGCTAACGCTTCACTGCCAGTTCACTTGATGTTAAGCGATACTGCGATCTACGATGGAGCGCGCTTGCCTAGAAGAAACCGATTCACTCGTGATTTAAAGACACCCAGATTATACCTATTGGGGAAGATCAACTCGGGAAGCGCATTCCACATTTCAGCAGTACGCATGATAAAAGTTACTTGAATCGTTTCGTTCGGGTTTTCGGAATGTCCACCATGAATTGATGTCGTGCATATCTGAACAGTGTCAGAAAAGTGAGGTTATTTATTTATTAAATCATTAACTGCCTGATTAGTCTAGTGGTCCCAAGTGCAACTGCTACGTTAGAGGTCTTGGGTTCGATTCCCAGGTCGAGTAAAGTGTTATTGGGTTATTCTATTAAATTCTCAGTAGCAGCTCGGAGTTTGAGATGTGTTCTCGGCTAATGGCAATAGGCTCGCCTTCTATTACATGGGACGCCTCTGCCTAACCCTTCGGAGAATATAGGCGTAATGGTATGTTATGTTAAAAATACTGGAGGGTTAAAATGTAGATATACCTTTGATGAATCATAAAATCATTCACGAACAGACGACTGCATAATGCACCATAGCTTCTAGTCTAAGCTGACCTTTAAATTTACCTACTTATTACCAATACTGTACGTAAAAATAATAAATATCATTACTTCAACAACATCTTTTGCTAAATATGGATGCTCCAAATATAGACCGGTGAAATGGACGGTCGTTAAGGATTAATTGCCACTATAATCATCGAGGTTGGCAAACGGATTAGTCGTGTATTGCTACAACCATTAGCAGGACAATCCTAATGCAATGAAATAATCTCTTGCAATGGAACAAAAAGGTCGCCCATTATTTTCAAAATAAGAAACAGATTCAATTTATTTGAAATAAAGCGATGCAGATGTACATAAAATATTTGAATCTGGACTAAATTATAAACATTAATATTTTAATTGCTGTAATAAATTGATCTTTCGATTGGAAGACTTTTATGAATCGGAGTTAATGTACCAAGAAACCAATACGCGATGTTTAACGACTCATAGGGGAAAAAGTCAAGTAATTCACTGATGTGGCTGAAATCGATGTCTAAATGATTTTTAACCCAAGACGAAAATGAGGGGTGTTATGTCTGTGTGTCTGTATATCTGTGTTTCTGTCTGTTGCATGGTAGCGCCTGAACGGGTGAACCGAATTAGATCTTTTTTTTTTGTTTGAAAGGTGTGTTAGTCGGTAGTGTTCTTATTCTTAGTTATGTATTGTAGTAATCAAGTGGCACGTATTTTGAGTATTAAGTATTTTTAAGTTGCAAAATTGTTTTCAATACTCAATATTCGACACGATGTAAAAATTGTAATTAATAAAAAAAATATGTTTAAAAAAATCTGCTCTGTTGTTTGAAGATCATCACCTCTTTTCATGATGAAGAGATTTAAACAACTTCCACAAGTCTAATCAATTCGAAATTTGAAATCCTGTCACTTGTCAACGATATTATAAAATTATGCTGCATAACCAACCCGTCAAAAAAAAATTTGATTTTGAATTGAACGGTGTACTGCATCTACGTTGTGTTTGGGCTCAAACGATGCGTTTTGACGAGCACGTGAGCGATCCCCCGACACAACGACACTTCGATTAAAATTTTACTATTCAACATAAAGGGACAATATTTTGATATCTACCTATTTATTTCTTTTTAAAGATTTACGACTCATTACTGATTTCACAAAACAAGTGAAGTGTTTGGGGCCTAAGAAATCACCTTCTGTCTCACATTCAAACTTAAAGTAGCGACCGCAAAATTAAAAGTCTATAAAGCGATTGGGATCTGGGAATGTTCGAAACTTAAAACCGAGCATTTGGGGGTTGCGAACGCGAATACTCCCAGGTGGCGTGCAAAATTTATTGCTCAGTTGGAAATGTTAATTAGCTCACAATGCCAGTTTGGCAAACCTCGAGACTAATCGCCGAGAGATTTACTGAAACTAAATTATTTACCTATTTCATTATGATGAAATGATATAAATTTCTGTAGATCTGGAGATCTAGAGAACACTTATATGTGAGTGGCACAAAGTAGGGCAATGTCTGAAATGGCCTTTTGAGGAAAAAAATGTAGAGGTAAAAAACCAATTCCAACTGATGTATTGATAATTGATGCATGTGTGCTGCCACCATAATTGAGGAAGCTTAACTGTAAATATAATTAAATATGTGTATTTATTGTATAGAACAGCTTAGTAAATTACTTCTTAAATTGTATATTAACATACCATCACGCCTGTACTCCCCGAAAGGTTAGGCAGAGGCATACTAATGTACACCCACAGTTCGCCTGGCATGTTTAGGTCGCATGTAATAGGGGGCGAGCCTATTGCCATTAACCGGGCACAAATCCAGACTCCGAGCTGCTACTGAGAATTTCATAGAAAAACTCAATAACACTTTGCCCGACCTGGGGATCGAACCCAGGACCTCTAGCGTAGCAGTCGCGCTTGGGAACACTAGACTAATGAGGCAGTCAATTTAAAAAATATATATATACTAGCGGCCCGGTACGTGCTTCGCTACGTATAAAGCGAAATACAGCGGACAGCGGACAAAACCATTCCCAGATCCCCAATTTCATCAAAATCGGTCCAGTCGTTTGAGAGAAGTTCAGTGACATACACACTCACAGAAGAATTATATATATAAAGATTAACTTCTAATAGGAAACAAAAGTTTCATTCCGAGGTAAACACAGAATTTTTTTCTAAAAATCCAAATACCTATTCATAAAGGTTCCAGAATAATCCAGTAGGTATATGATAAACATGATGAATCCTCATTGTATTAAGATATTACGGCACATGGAAGCATTGAATATGATAATTTTTCTCATGCATAAAAATGTTGGAGGACGCAACTTTGACCTCTTTTATTAACAACCGTAAGCTCCAACGTATGTATGGCGGCGGAAATATCTCGATTTTAAATATTTTTACATTATTGATGAGCGATTTAAATTGGAATTATTTTGGTAAGGCTTCATTTGTTAAATGTTTTACATTTGGATATTTTTCAAGTCTATTATGCGTTAGGGATTTTACGTATTTTAATTGGTTTTAAGTTTACTAACGTTAGGAGTCGTTTGTTAGTTGAATAAATTAATTTATTACTATTATTTTATTGTTGAGCTTGCAACACATCAAAAAACAATATTGTTTTTACTGAACCAGATGACAGATTGCATAACTGACATACTCATAGCTATGGATGATACGATAACATAATTGTAAACACATTGTAAATGTATAAACAGTGAAATCTAGTGTCACTGCGACCATATCACAATGAAACTTTTCACTCCGACCATGGATATTATTGTAAAGGATCTGAAACGTCGGGATTCTTTAACAATCCAAACTAATATTATAAATGCAAAAAGTCCTTTGGAATGCGAAAGCAACTGTAGGCAACAGCTAATCTATACTAATATTATAAAGCTGAAGAGTTTGTTTGTATGAACGCGATAATCTCAGGAACTACTGGTTGGAATTTAAAAATTATTTTTGTGTTGGATAGTCCATTTATCGAGGAAGGTTATAGGCTATATAACATCACGTTACGACCAATAGGAGCAGAGCAACGCGAGTGAAACCGCAAGCGGGTCGCTAGTATCAATATAAATCTCCTATTGTGCACTTCGCGAGTTTTTATTTTTCAATATAAATTCTACACTAGTCGTTTATTTTAGATAGCATCCTCCTCTCTTCTGAGTTGCCGTGCCCTGCAGTCCTTTTGTGATATCGTAACATCTAACATGATTATGGAGTGCAATAAAGGTATTGAGTATATTCAATATACTTAAATGTCTGCGCTAGTGAAAATCGATCCTTTGTTTGAATTGGAATTGTTTGTGATTGGTACTACACGGGATTCGGTTGCTTTTTTTTTTTTAAACTTAGCTGATTGGCTTTAAGTAACGGTTGAGATTGTGAGTAGCATATGCAGCTTCTATCAACTACTATGCTTAAAATCTTTAATATTATCTAAGTATGAATTTTTGGTAGGTATAATAAGGTAGTCAACTTGCCATTACCCTTTTTGCCGAGTGTCGCGGGTTCGATTCTTTTTTCACACATATATTTGTATGTTCAATGGATATTAATTTGTTTGGAAACTGGATAAAGGTATTTTGGGTCCCTTATTTGAAATCTCACACAACTCAGGGCTAGTGCGTATTTTTTAGTTAGTGCACCCATCACAAAACGTTGATGATTACCTGTGGCGATCGCTTTCCCTCCTTTCTTGGCGGTGGTGGCAGCAGATTCAGGTGCTTTGGTCGCTTCTCGCGTCCTCCCTCAGCTCCCTCTTCTATTATGACCTTAGAAGTCGAAGCTGCCCCCTCAGAGGCACCGCACTCGGAACCCGCTTCTGTTGATCAGATATCTCTTACTTCTAATCAAAATTTATTTTCTCATCTAAATTATAACCGAACTGTGTAACCAGTAGAAATAATTTCCTCATTATTATAAACGTCAGACGGATTATGCTTAAAACAAAATCTTTATCAGCCTCTGTTCACTGGAAGAAGTATTTCCCGCATTGTTCTGGGACATTCTTTATATCATATTCCTGCCGTGAGACGCTAAGCATGTTATGTTAGTCACTCGTGTATATATAAGTACGTATGTAGGTATATTTTTTTTATTTTTTTTAAAATCAAAACGTTGCCCCACACTAGGATTTTCTCCTGTGTCGTGGGTGCGTTTACAAACACAAATTCTCACATACACAAACGCCCAGACCCGGAACAACTACCTGTAGATCATACAAATATTTGCTCCGTGTGGGGATCGAACCCACAACACGTGGCGCAGAAGCCGATCGCTCAACCGCTACGCCAATCGTGTCGTCGCCACCTGTTTGCATGGAAGTAGTGATAGTATTAGTTGCAAAAACTACGAGACGAATATTTACGATAGCTGTGTAAAACCAGAAATTACGTGCAGCGAATGAAACATCACGCTTCACAGGTAAATAATAGTTTCACACGAAGTTATTAATTAGTAGGATGAATTCGACAAAAATATTCGAAAGAAGTCTTCCTGAAAAGATAATCACATGGACATAAAAGTATATAGTCAAAATCTTAAACTGCCCCGTCAGAAGTAAATACGACTTTATGTGGATTAAGGTAAAACCAATAAAATTATGACGTTGCTCGTTAAACCAGCTGTTACCTACCCGTTACCTACCCGTTACGTCGGATGTCATAAAACGATACATAAAAGCTAATTATAAGCCACACGCTGAAACAGTGAAAAAGAAAATATGACGTCATCTGTTGCGATAGAAATCTAACAAGTTGAGCTGTCAAAGTACTACGTAACTACGTTAACACACTTGCGCCACAAAGAGACAGAATTATCTAAAAGAAAGAATGAGGGTATCATCGAAGGAAATCAAACGAATGCTAAGTATTCACAGACTCTTATCTTGCTGTCAAATTAAAGGTACTCTTAGAGTTTTAAGCGGCGGTAGCCTAATGGCTAGGGCGTCGGACTTGCGATCATGTGGTTGCCGGTTCGAACCTCACCCATTGCACTACCGACGTGAACCCACTCGTAACACAAGCATTTAGCTTAGCACGAGGGGTTAACAAGAACACTAGTAATGTGCGACGCGTGTAGCTAGAAAGCTTTATTAAAAAAAATGTATGATGACAATAAATTTATCTTGAATGTACTCGTATATATTTTAGAACGAAAACAATTACTTAGTTCTGTTAAATCAAGACTATGATTGCCGATTATAAAAACTTGTAAAATTATATTAAACGACGAGTGACTAAACACGATTTTTAATTAACTTTACGTTCCATATTGTACAATTTTTCATACCTACTTATAATTAATTGTAGAATATGGAAGTACAGTCCGTCTGACGTCTTTATTATATTTATTTTAATATAAAATACATTCACACAAACAGTCTGGACGCGCAATTTATTTTAGTGGCACATAATATTTTATTCGCTTTGCAAAAAATATGAGTACATTGATAAACTCGCAATAGGAATAAGAAAAATTAATTCGCCAAGATTAAATCGCGAGGCAAAAACGGGTCATTATAAATGAGTCCATAGTCTGTCGCTGGCAGCATTAACATCACAAAATCATTCAGAAGATGTATATAGCTTAGTCGATATAATAAAATTTTCCGTTTGATATTAAATCGAATGAAATGCACTCCACTGTAAAGAGTTCATCGCTACATACGTTTTCGCGTTCGAGTATACCAATTAGTTTTGTATCATGTCGGATGAACCCTTTATTTGAAGTTGGAGTATCAAACCTTTGGAAGCGGCGATGTCACTGCCGCTGGCGACCGGCTCATCTGGGGCGGAGGAGGTGGAGGGTGCAGGCTGCTCCGGAGAGTTCATTTGCATCTTGTGGCACACCTCGAAGGCTTGCCCCACGGTACGCACAATCCTCATCGCTTGACTCTGAATAAAAAGATTTTTGTAAACTACTTGTTACTTTAGTTCATTAAGGGCATTAAATCGCTCAACTCAAAAAAACACCCCAACTTTAAAAAAGTGTCTAGTGGAATCCTTATGTGCGTTTGCCATATAAAAAATATATGTTAGATTTAAGGTCATCACAAACAAAATGTATTGTAAAAATGTTTAGAAATTTGCCCCAATTTTGGATAATAATTGAAGTAAATAGGCTTTTTTAACCTAATTTGTATTTTATCTCTTCAACGGCTTAAAAGATAGTCATAAATTTTATGCCAATAAAGTTGTAATGACGTAACAATACAACAGTATAACAGTTTGTATTGTTTTTATTTTCTTATTTCTTTGAATATTTTGAATTAATAAAGAAATACCCGAAACCTCACTAACACCCCGCGTGAAGCACCCCTGCAATGCCTGTGAGTAACAAACAAAAGCTCAAATACTAAATCCTCAAGGTCATTGAGTAATACTTCAAGTAATACCCTTAAGGAAAATAAAAATATGCGTGTATTCTTTGTGATAAAATTATTCTTTTCTTTGACTTTCGAAATTTTTAGTGGTGCCGTCTTGTCCTCTAATGTAATAAAAAAAAAACCGCATACCATTCGTTTTTGAGTAAGTATTTCAATTAATTAGTAGCTTTTAATTGTAATACTGATGTAGTGTAATGTATTTTATCGACCTGCACAATTTTGATCATCAAGTACCATTGAAATCTTGTTTGAGTACTATTTGGCAGTGTGGATGGTTTCCACTCGAATGGTAATCAAGTAGGTACGCAATAATGGGCGTGTTTATCGAGTAAGTAGTCTCCTATATACGTTTACACATTAAGGCACATGATATAATTCCAATCTCCAGATAGATATTGCGTATTTTCATCGTAATGTACACATTGTCTCATCTCATAATTAGATTGTAACGAAGAATGAACAGATGGCTCAACATAATGAAGAATAGGAAAAATGTCGTACTGGAGCGAAGGAAAATATCACAAGAAAAGACACTTCTTTCATAATAAAGTAATTGTGTTCATAAGATAAACATAACAATAAACAACGCTTCTCAAGAATTTGATTGAAAAGAATTAGCGACGTTTCAATTATTCTTAAATCGTATTTTTTACTAATTCTTAATGTAGCTACATAGAGTCTTTAGCGTCGTTTTCTATCAATCGATTTTTATTTTTTATATGCAGGAAAAAAGCTATATTTTATAATCCACATTAGAACTTATATAAATAGTTGCCAACGCATCTGAAAGTTCATATAGCAGAAGCGGTATACTTTAGTGTTGAAACGTTGAAGTGGAATATAAATAACACAAACCCTTGTAATTATTCATTTCTCTATGAAATATGATCATTGAACTTTGACTGAGTCTCTTTAGCAACAAAATGGCTAAACTAAAAACTTCTTTTCTTTTTTAAAATTTAACGAATACGACTCGTTGGTATCGTACGTGATATTCTGGCGTTTAGGACTGGACGAAACATTGTTGCCGGTTATATTACAAGTATTACAACTGTCGTTACAGCACTCGACGACAAATAGCATAATCAATGTCATGGTATTAATAACACATACAGTTCCACTGCTACAAATTTAGCATAGTTCAAGTTCACAACTCGTCCTTAAAGATTTAGTTTACTGTTTAGCTAACAGAGGTGTAGTTGCAAGTTTGTTTAGGGTTCGGATACAACTATGTCGAATATTAAGTGAGTATGCTATCGTATTGTATTTGAATGTATAGGAGCGGATAAAGGATATGAAGAAAAACATGTAGTTTCTAAGCCGAAAACATTCGCCCGTTTTGGAGCTGAGTCCTGATATCGTTGTTATAGCAAACACAATGGAAATGAAAGCGCACAGCGACGAATAATATTTTATAAAGGGGAGATAAAAGGGCTGGGCGCGTAGCAAGCGTGGGAGATGACACGTGTTTAATTAATGTTCCTCTCATTCAGGCTGCGTAACGGATGGAACAGATTATTCAGGTTCAATGCTAATGTTTCAAATCAAAGAGTCGCCATGTAAATGAAATTAAATAAAAACCTGATTTGGCGATCGATGCGGAGATATATAGCAAACGGAACCGCATGCTGACTAAAGTATTATTCATAACACAATTATTCGGGATAAATGAACACACAGGTTAGCAGAAAAAATCATATCGGTTTATAATATACGTATTCGTATTTATGAATAAATATTTTTACTGTTGTCCTAAAATCGTAGGGGTGATAATTGAGTGGGAAAAGATATTTTACTTTATTAAGATGAAGTGCGAAATGAAAATCAAAAACGGCAATATTGAAGGATTTTTTAATATAATACCGGAAGTGTTAAATTTATATGATATTACATTGCTGGACCTACAACAAAATTAACAGGGCTAGTTATAGATTTTTATTTTTAAGAATTGTACAATACCATGCATCAAACAACTTGTTTACCACTGCACGCAGGACATTGAATTAGGCATGGTGCTGAGACTTTAATGTATTTAAATGTCATTATCTTTTTTTCTCTGACAAAAGTGCCGTACATAATATGGTTGTCAAGATAATAAAGCAGCAATATATTGTAAAAAAACATTAAAAACTTCGAAACTAAATACCTACTAAAGGTAAATATGATTGTCGAAATGTACATCATCATCCTAGAATTTTCCTACTTACGTAGGGATCGGTTTCCAGTCAGATTTACCGAAGTGACTTCTATCAGACTTTATTTCTGGGCAAGAGATGCTTATACTAATATCTCAAGGAACGAGATAATAAGATTTTCGAGGATCTGACTTCTGTTAACGATTGTCATGAATCGTCATTGTCACGACGCGATGACCAGGAACGACAACATAGAGATACTTAAAAAAAATAATTGCCAAAAATAGTCATCCATCTACAGATTGCAAGCAAGCGCAGCTTGAATGATTTATCATTATACCTACCTATAAGTTGTTACACATAGCGGCGAGACACTCAATTACAAAAATGGATTAAGAAATATTGTTTTAAAATTTCAAAATATCCAACCACAATTATTTCTGTTCAAAGAGCTGAAATGAGTCCAACATGAAGTCATTTATTCTAAATTATTTATCGTACATTTGCTATCTAATTTAATACATTAAACGCAGATAATTCCATCTCATATATATAAAATTATGGTCGAAATTTAGGAATATCTTCACTGAATCTGCTAATGAAGTTAAATCCGCATAATAAGTGTAATGGAGTGGACACTAGACAGGGTTCAGTCGTAGGTTTTGGCCGGCAGCCAGAGATCGACAAGATATTACGCTACTCGCGCATTTCAAGAAAGAGATACGACACCACTATTTGTCATGCCTTAAGATTCAACATAAAATGACACTAATATGACAGCATGTAGAGGAAAACAAAAAACATGCTCGTTTTTACAGAAAACGTAATTAATTAACTTTGTACGGCAAATGAAATTTTATGAGCGATCCTCGGTGACCGATCTCGGCGAAGTCTTTTTATTAAAGAACTCCACCTTAATATCTTTGTGGGTGATCAATACTAAAACGATGTTAATATAAAATATTTTGTTTTAAAACCTCTTAGGCCAGGTGTCTACAATACGCACGCGTATTATGCGAATGACTATAGTTTTCAAGAGGGTAGGGCTTCAACACCGATAGAAAGTAATAATTTAAGTTCCCTAATATCCATAATAAAATAAATAGTCGTTCAAGGCTCGTTTGTGTCAATAACGGCAAAGTTTGACATTGATCGATGATTGATACGCCCAATATTTGTGCGCGAATTAAGTAGGTACCTACTACTGATCAGTAAAAGGAGTTAGCTACCTGCCCGGAAACATTAAGAAACTCCAATGAGATTTGATGTATTGAGATGAAATGCAATAATTACTTAAGCTTTTAAAAGCATGAAGCTGAATAAAAATATTCATAAACTTCAGAAACGTAAGTATCACGAATTCGCATTTTATGATAATTGCGTTCTTTGTTTGCCAATGTGAAGACACAAGTAATATTTCATACGAAATGTATTTTATAACATACCTATCATCATACTTGTACTCGCCGAAGTGATAAGGATATTTAAAGTCCCGTATGGGTATTTAATAAGAGGCGAGTCTATTTCCATTTATGTTACAACTCTACCAAAACTTCAATACATTTACTACTATTGCTTTTAATTTTAAGAAGATTTTAAATGATGAATAAAAAAGAATATATTTTTGGAACTTGGTTTTAATTAAAATGTAAATCATTCATCAAACAAGAAAAATATTATAGTAATCAAGTTTAGTATTTATTGGGAACGATTTCGAGTCTGCGTTTAGACAGCTGTGCTGTATCGGTAATAGGTATTTTTAGAAATTTGGGACAAAAATTGGTGAGGCCGAGACAATGACCTTTGTGCCGATCATAATTTTTGGCTACCTCATTGCAACGTACACGTCAGTCGACTATTTTCGCTGGCGTCGTCACTAGCGGGAGTGAGGTCAAAGAAATGCGGTTGGTTTAGGATAAAAGCTTTTGTACGTGCCGGTGCCGCATCGGACGGCCGTGCTCAATAAAAGCGCAGTTCGGTGTTTACGACTCCTGCATCCCACTTCTAATAAATTAATTAATACTAATTCATGAAATAGGAATGCCCTCTAAAAGGCCATAATGATCGATTCGTTTGGAATAAATTGATATTTAGAGCCCATAGCAATTTTTGTAATGTGCATGATATTGTGATTAATCTAAAGCGACCCTTTTTAGCCTAGCAGGTGTTATTGGCAAGGGTGTATCGGATATTGATATAATGACAGAAATCACAACTGCTATGAAATTAAACTTCAAGCAAAAATTATCATTTCATATTGTTGACTTCATATTATTTATAACGTCAGACGACGCAATAAAATGTACCTATTTTACATTAATCATTTAATGGCGGATTTACTTCGCATCCTTAGCCTGACTCAGTCAGGACTTAAATCGATGCCGGAACACTTGAGGGCTCTTGTTCAGCATTGGGTTCAATACTAGGATAGACTAAATGAAATGTTAGTCCGAATAAGTGATATAATATAGATTTGACAGATTAACTCCATAATCTAAAACGACTGCTATCTAGATCTCTCAATGTAGTAGTAGTGAAAGTAGTATTATATAATTATGTTTAGCTCAAAGTTCTAGTTTTTTAGATCGAACAGGTGTAGATATATTTTAAAAGTCTATGAAATCTAACTTAGGTATTGACTGAGGCCTGACGAGCCCTATGAGACACGAGGGACATGCTATATTACAATCAGCAATGTTGGAATGCTTCACTTCACTCCATTAGCACTTGTATGTTGATTTAGAGCGTAAACTAAACGTACCGCGTGAATTAATGATACCAAGATTGTGTTTTAGTTACTATTCCAGTGCGTAATTCACTCGTTGGCGGTGGCAGTTCTAAAATATCCCTCGTACAAACATATCCAGTTCACTAAAGTTTTCTCAATAATAAATGGGCTTGACGACGGAAGTATCGCCCTTGACGTAAGTCGACCATAGCGAAATAATACGTAGATAAATGTCACTGGAGAGTGGAGACTTCGAATTATAAAGAATTGGCGCGGCGCTTCCGCAAGCATCTCACAGTCCTTGACTATGGTCGGCGCGGGCGGCGCGGCGGCGTGCCTATCAAAATAAACATCAAACAGTTGCTCTGATAAACTACGCTATTGTTACAGCTTGTACATGTTAATGCACCATCACCGTCATGTATTTCTTGGCCATCAACCTAAGTGTACCAATTAGTATGGGTTGACGTAATCGTACGGCTTTAATAATGTTCCTTCAACCATCTATTTCAATTTTACTATTTCCGCACAACAGACCTGCTGTTCTCACATCGCGTCGAAGTCATCGACGATTACTGCTACCGAGTTTTAATGACTGACGTGACACGCGGACTGCAATTATTTTTTATCAAAGTCCAAACGCAACAGAAAGTTTTAATATTTCTTATGTCTGATATGATTGTGATGATGATATTAAAATAAAATTTATTTTCCAAGAAAAAATATACGTAATACTACAACTTCATTATATTTCAAGCAGAGAGACGGCAGGTTAATTTATCTGGGGTGCATTTAACATGTTTTTGTTTGACTTATTAAACTAAAATTTACATACATACCTCTAAATCTGAGTCTAATCCTTCTAAACTCGATGAATGATGTTCAGATCGTAGTGATACCCGATTTGGTCTTCTCGAGAGACTATTGACCCCCATTATCTTATGGGAGCGACCTAGTGTCACACTGCCACTACTAACAATCTCAGGTTCGCGAAACGACAGTTTTTTCCTAGGCCTTTCGCTAACATCCTGCATATGTACATCTTGATTAAGTCTTTCTACTACGGGGATCACAAGTCGTGACTGTACACAAACTTCTTCCGCAGAGTCAAATTGCCGGTGCAGTGGTGACGGCTCTTTTGGAAAATTTCCGCTATGGAAATCCTCCAAGTCGTTGTCATATCGTTTTGTAGCGCCCACGGATAAAGGTCTAGGTCTCAAGCCACCCATGTATTCGCGAGAGTGGCTATCTTCAATTCTACTTCTATGTTTGTTTTTTCGAACTTCACTGAATTCCGGCTCTGATCGACTGCTTTTTAGCCTCTCGTTATTCTTTTTGTCCTTGGTTTCTTGTTTTGGTAACTTTGGGCGTTGCTGCTGCAGCTGGTCATGTTTTGGTTTGAGTGCACCCCCTAACGAGAAGAGAGTGCTTCGCGCCTTCAGTAATACTTCGGTCGGCAAATTTTTCAATGGATGATCGTTTTTCCTTTGTTTGCTGTGGTCCCTTTGGTTGGACATTGTAACAGAATCACTTATTAATTGGCTCACATGAATTTCTATTAATCACGAAACACACACATTTTTTATCATATTGCGCACGTCCGTACTGCTTGGTACGAAACAACTGAAGTGGCGAAGGCATGGCTTGCGCGTGCGTCGCGCGTCGCTCCAAGTACCACAAATAAACATATTCGCGTGTTTCTAAGCGGTATACTTCTCAGTAGAGAGTGCTCTGGAAAACTCTTCCTGATAACACTTACATTTTCTACATACATTCACTACACCTATCCATACATACCATACAGTACATACCTACTTATTGTTGATTACCTACATTCTTGTGAATATATTTTAATTAATAATGCAAAGTATAAATCAGAGCGCTAAATTCTTGAGTGGAAGGTTTACGACGTTAGGAATGGACCTGATAAAATTTATAAAGACTTCAGTTCGGCTCAAGTTGTTATTAATAGCTACACCATTATTTTATTACTCTCGAGCTACTTTATACTTGGCAAATGTTATTCAACTGAGTGTTAATATAATGTATGACAAAATACGGTTTATTGAAAATAAATGAATCGAAAATGCGTTCGCAATTTTCGAGGACAGTTTTCGAAAGTTAACGTTAAGAGGAAGTTCCAGAGAGCTAATAATTCATCAAACAGATTTAGTGCAGGATTTCGTAGAACGGAGATGTACGTATACTTGAGTTGAGCGAATCGCCCAATTATAACGATAAGTTGATAATCATATTATCAAGGATATCTATGGATTCAAAGCAGAATTATGAAAAAGCAATGCTACTTTTGTACCAATTTCATTATTTTTATTACATCTGTTTCAAAAAGAGCTTCAAAGTAAATTAGGTGATACGATGTCAACATTTGCGTCGGCTTTCTGTAACTTCGGGATCCAATACGGATCGTTATGTTATCTAACTTGTTCATTTTAGTTTACATAGCTTTTCTAGTAACTGCACGTGTGAGTTTATGTGTACGATGGACGTATAACTGAGCCATAATCGTAATACGGGCCATAATAAAATACTCTCAATCAATTGGTGTAATTAAAAAGCGGCCGCAAACGATTCAGCGCAAACAACTCAGTTACTTCTTGAATATTTATGGGCTTCGGGAACGAGTGATCGGCGACGGTAATTGATTATAAAAGTCGAGTAGCTTGTGGACCTGAAGATTTATTCGGTCTATAAAAAGAAGGTTTGCGTACAACATCTCAAATTAGATAACACACACTGTTACGTTTGTTACACTCACTTGCCTTCGTCTATGCAATCATTATTTAAATGGATTCAGCTGTTGTAGACGTGAAACAAATCCTGCTTAACGTAGAACTATAATTAAGTAAAAATAATTACATGTAGTTATGACTACAAACTACTTCAATATTCAGAGCAAGGCATCCACAGAGGTGTTCTGTTAATTATTGATTGATTTGAAGAAAGAAAATAAACTGATGCCGTGATAGATCGTTACGATGTGTATTGTTTGTTAACACATGTGAGCCAGACTTTTTGATACGAACAATTTTACGTCATACGCACTACTTTATTGTTATTATGAAAGAAGGTCGAATTTCCTTTAGAAAATAATTTCAAACACCTTAATGCCCAGAATGTTTAGAAATAAAGCCCAGGGGCTATTTTTCTAATCAGTTTCGTGTCAAAATGTGTCTTGCCCAGAAGAAATTTAACGTTACTCTGAAAACAAAGGTTAAAATTACTCGAAAGAGGTAAGAAAATTAAGGATATAAAAAAAAGAACTCACTTTATGAAAGAAAATCAGGAAGTCATTACATTAAATTTCCCACCCTTTTCTATTACGCGGGTTTTAAATAAAAAAAGAAAGAGCATGAAAACGTGACTGAAACAACGCAGTAATTTAACATATTGGGGTGAGACACAGCTTCAATACCTACCTACTTCTATTTGAATATCATTGTACTCTGATTTTTTACGTTTTAGATGGTATAATTTCCTTTAAACATACCTTAGATTTCCTTGTTTTTAGCACAGATTTTGTGTCCTTACTACAAAGCATTTATGAAATCGATTTACCCACTCAGTAAGATGAAGGCAATCAATATTAGTACTTTTCAAACAAAGCGTCTTTCTATAGTGACATCTAGACCGCGTAAACTCAAAGTTGATTCATAAGTACATAGTACTTTTACTGCGTCACATTATTCAAAGGCCTAATAAGAACTTTTAGGTACTTATGAAAAGATACCCATGAAGAAGAAATTCCTTACTTCTAATACTCGCCTCGTGGAATCTATAGTATCAGGAGCTAAAATTTTCTGGGTATCCACTTCAAAAGTACATCTACCATAATTTTCTTTATATCTTTTCTGTTTAGCTTTATTCAGGCCATATGTCAGTGTCAGCTTTGGCAGGGATTTACCAGAATTACATATCGTGTACATTTTTCGTCTAATGTGTGAAAGATCCGTGACGCCTACAATTTTGTTGCTAATGGATGATTCGGTATTAAAGGAAATGTTAAATGCATGTATGCCCCTAAGGGGAGAGGAATACGAGTACTTTTGTACACCCTTACATTATCTTTGAGTATGTAGAGGTGGGTCGTTGGCATACAAAGCTTTGTTCTAACAAGACCCGGCAAAACAACCCTCGGGCATGTTACCATTTAATTATTAGAAATTTGTATTATGTATTTAATAACCAACATGTATGTCATTTTAGTATACGAAAACTTGAAAGAGCGTTATTACAGTTCCTATGGTATAATAACTGTGCCTGTTTCAAGTCAGCCTTTTCGAACGGTCACGTAAGTAACTAGACATAAAAAGTATTATTGTGTATAAGTACATTGTATTTTTATCAAGTTTATACCGTATAATTGGTAAACGTCTATTAGCAGTATTATTTTGCATAGTGTTCACACTTTTCTTTTTCTTTGACCAGATTTGCAGCACCTTAGAACAATCAATTAAAAAAGAACCACCTACAAAATGTAATATTATGTTCAAGTAAAAAGAAACGGTCTTTTCCTACTATGTAAGCCTCTGGCTTTAATATACGAAATACCAATTTTAATAAAATGTCACCTGAACTACAAAGTGATATGACGTCACAAAGCAAAATGAATTTCGCTGCGACTATGAATGATGCTGCTCGTGCCTTGTCAAGTGAATATTGCAATATTTTTTCGTATGTCGATGTAGGTAATGCATAGAATCATGTTATATAATTTTCCCAAAGGTTAAGGCGTATGTTTAGGCAGAGTGTATCACTGATCTGCTCAGTAATTTCATGGGTCATATTACACTTCAGACTGATTCACAATACTGAACAATACTATTTTGCGTCACCGCCCTGATAAAGTCCTCCAGCAGTCTCCTCGTATCAGCTAATATAGCTTGTTGTATAATGCCTTACATACGCAATGATAATCTTTATATATATAATTCTTCTGTGAGTGTGTATGTGACTGAACTTCTCTCAAACGACTGGACCGATTTTGATGAAATTTTTTGTGGGTGTTCAAGGGGATCTGGGAATGGTTTAGATTCACAATTGGACCCGGTAGGTGGCGCTGCAATCGAGTTTTGGGTTATTTTCAGGGCAGGACAACGTCTGCTGGGTCCACTAGTCTTTATATACATATATAATCTTCTGTGAGTGTGTATGTCACTGAACTTCTCTCAAACGACTAGATCGATTTTGATGAAATTTTTTGTGTGTGTTTAATCTGGGAATGGTTTAGATCAAACGACTGGACCGATTTTGATGAAATTTAGGGGATCTGGGAATGGTTTTGTCCGCTGTCCGCTGTATTTCGCTTTATACGTAGCGAAGCACGTACCGGGCCGCTAGTACTTTTATATAATACTATATCATCTTTTGAAATAATAATTTAGGAAAAACATCAATGAATCTTTCTGGCATCTAAAAGGATACGCTTATTTAAAAACAATATTCGCTAGTGATGTGAATTTTATTTTCTTTTGGCATTGCATTGTTTCTTCATTTCTATTAGCATTGTTTTCAAGGTTTAATTACTAAAATAGAATTTAATTTTAATTAAATAGACCTGGACAGAATCCAAGGTAAATCTATCGGGCATCATGGTTTGGAATCCGAAAAAGATTTTTACAAGTCACACACAAACATTTAAAAGTCTTTCTGATCTAATACGTTATGCCTTTTGCGTACCTTACCAATTTAGTAATGTTAGATTTGCTTCAACAAAAATATTTTATGTAAAGGTACAACAGCTGTGTTCAAAATTAGTTCCTTCCAAATGTGTAAAGGTTTTATTACGAGCGAAATTATTCGCAATTTTGTTGCTACACCCGGTGCACATTATAATGTTTAATTGTGCCATCCTAATTTCGCTAAGGAGAAAACGACAAAATGTATAAGAGGGAAGGAAAAAAGCTAAGAAAGTGAAGTCTTTGCTAAAGTGTTTCCTAAAGTTAAGAGTATTTCCTTATACATAACTTACTATAGATTTGGTAATATTTAACATTAACATATTGTAATTTTGATTGTGTGTTCAACATTTTTCGGAAGCTTATAATCTTAGCAGGTGTTTTACTAACAGACGGTGCTTACAATAATTATACGCTGACAGTGAAATCGTATGAAATTAGAGTCAATATGTATCTATCTACCATTGGCGTAGCGGTGGCGCGACCGGGGAATGCTATTATACCTTACCTTACCCTACCGCAAAATCGAAAGAAGAACAAAGTCGATTCTTAAATAGACTAGCAATACCTTGTACAACATTAAAGAATACATAACATAACATACCATTATTCCTTTAGGTGCTCCCCGAAGGGTTAGGCACAAGTGTACTGAAGAACAACCACAGTATGCTGGTATATTTAGCTCCCATGTAATAAGGCTCTTTTGCCATTAACAGGGCATAAATCCAATCTCCACTCAAACTCTAAGCGTAGCAATCGCAGTTAGACTCATTAGACTAATGAGGCAGTTTAATCTCATTAATGAATTCACAACCGGATTTTTCCCTTTCCAGGACTGCCTAATTGTCCAAGCTATTCACAAGCAATGACAGTATAACATACGTTCAAGGGACTCCAAGTTATAAATATTACGGTACGCACCTCTAATGTTTCTAAATCATATCCTTATTATTTTGAATATTTGTAATGTTTCGTATCATAACATACCATCACACCTGTATTCCCCTAAAGATTAGACAGAGGCATACTAATTTACACTCACAGTTCGCCTGCGACTAAGGATTTCATAGAAAAAAACAATAATTCGCTCGTCCTTTGAATCGAACATAGGACTTCTAGCGTATCAGTCACGCTAAGGACCACTAGGCTAACGAGGCAGTTAACTAATGTTTTGTATCACTTAAAATCGTATCGCATAAAACGGTGAAGTAAAACATCGTGTCTGGGAGTGGCTGCTCTTGTTGTATACCAACTGACCAGCGGTGTGGTAGCGTAACCCCTCTTGTTTTAACATGAGGTCTTAGTAGGTAAAAGAGAGAGGGTTGGAGAGTGTGGGGTTGAGGATTAGTCCAATTACGTGGGAGGAGCGATTTACACGTCTCCGGACCATTTTGCAACTGGCCTTTGTAGTCGTTTTCTTTTGTTTGTAGAGTATAAGACTTTGTCACTACGTTTCATCAAAAAACCCTGACTGTTATTTCTGCCATCGACAACAATTAATAAAGTGTATATTAAACTACTGTCCTTTTGTTCTTCCACAGATACGAACAAATTATTCCAAAATTTCTACTTCTAATTTCAAATTTAATTAATTATTAATTTCAATTACAATTTTGTCTTTGACGCTATTCAAATATTTTCAATAAAAGTTATTTACTGGAACTGGTTTTCGGGACATCTCAATATTACGAGCGATAAATGGGACACTACGAACAAAATCGGAATCTTACTACCTACTCTTGCTGCTATTTGCCATAGATAACAAATCTCTCTGTCCAGTGTCATACGTCAACCTGACAAAGGAAAAAATCAAACCAAATCGGGATCCAAGTTTTTAGATGAAACGTCCAAAATTTTCACCAGCTTTTAATCACTTTCATCCTGTACGTTTTCACAAGGTAGCTTTAATAAAAACATCGCACCTAGTTACTATTGTATAATAATAATAATATGGGTAGGTACCACGTAGGTACAGACAGTTCCTTTTGTCAAAATAGTGGCAATATAATGGTGTGCAAAAGAAAAAATGAATTTACAACACATTATTATTAGACTAAACACGAATATTATTATAATAATTTATTATATAATACCTTTATAAAAAAATGTTATTCTATTTTTTATTTACGTTCCGTTAGGAAGTCCTCAGAATATTACCTTTATTTACCAGCCATGTGTATATTTTTGTGGGAGATTTCTAAAATTTTCCGGTAGGTACCCAGTCTATTATAGTATTAATAATTATGGTCAAATACCACAACCCGTCAAATTTACCAAATGGATAATAAACTCTATTATTAGGAGATTAAATTGATAATCAATTGAAGAAATTTGACACTTTTGGGTACCATGATGTGCCGTATATGTAATCTCTTTAAATATACAACTCAATGGTGACTGACTGACTAACTGACATAGTGATCTATCAACGCACAGCCTAAACCATTGGAGGGATCGGGCTGAAATTTGCATTGCAGGTAGATGTTATGACGTAGGCATCCGCTAAGAAAGGATTTTGATAAATTCTACCCCCAAAAGGATAAAATAGGGGATGAAAGTTCATATGGAACAAAGTAACTATTCCACGCGGACGAAATCGCGGGCAAAAAGCTAGTAAGTATATAATACTTGAACTATTCGTCAGCAAAATGACTATTTACGTATACAGTCATTAAATCAAAAAACGTTTTAGAAGAAACTTTGTAGGTGTCAAGTCATTCTTATTCCGATTAAATTAATCGTAAATGTGTAAGAACCTTTACTCAGTCGAGTGGTAATTCTCACATATTCTACGGACGAGTGATACGCAGCTGTGGTTTATTGCTGGGCCCGTTTACGAGCCCCTGCGATCTTAATAAACAGCACGCTTGGCTTGAGACCACTCTCGGCCACGACTACGGCCCGCACTCCGGTCGTTAAGCCACCTTTACTCACTCTTTAGATCGTACGTTTTAAAATGGATTTTATCCAGGATGACGATGAGTTAATGCTGATGTAGCGTCATTAACATTGGAGAGTAGATCTAGCAATGAGACATTATGTGATGGGGTGTTTTTGTGGGTTGTTGATCTATCTTACTTTCCTTTCTTTTCTATCTATCCTATTTTGTAACGCAAATCGACAGCTGTATTAACTACGTATCAAAATATTTGATATATTCAGATTCTCAGTTATTTCTGTAGCTTTATTTGAGAATATTATTAATAGTCTTGTAAAGAAGGAGTATAACTTTCTTGATTGTTAATGACTGAGAAGTATGTTGGCTAGGAGAGGGCGCGGATCTTTGATATTTATTAAATTTGTGATTCCACTCCATCTTAAATTCAAGTTGAGGCCGTTTATGAACTGTTAATCTAAAGGCGGGAAGCCAGTTTATATTATTGTAACACAACGATACTTTTTTAATCTATTGAAATATTATTTTTAGCTGTATAGCTTTTACTCGCAACTTTATACGGGTCTGGCGGAGCTTGAATTGCCCACAAAAACGTAATACCAAATTAAATCGTAATCTATATAATATTGTATCAAATTATGTTATTATTCGGATTTATTTTATTTGGATGCCGTTAATCTAGGCTCCTAACGTACTATTTCGTCTACTACTACTTTAATGTAAATAAAAGCCCGGAAAATCGTTACAAACTCTGTAAAGTTATCAAAACTTGCATTCGCTTACATTTATTTCCAGTGAAGTATTTTGGACGAAATGGTAGAGTAGAAACCTAGATTAACGGTATCGGAATCCGAATAATAACAGATTTGGTTATATTGTGTTTGAATTACGATTTATTTCGGTATTACGTTTGTCTGGGAAATTCGGTCCGCCAGACTCTTAACACACGTCCTGCTAAATTTGTCTCCCTGGTTAACAGGACATTTCAGTACCGTAAATGTTATAATAATAATAATCTATGTATATCTATAATAAATTTCATGCCCCAGTAGTCAATATTTTGAATTGGTTTCCCGGGATTAGCAGAAGATTCCCGTCTCTTTTTACCCTGATAAAAGATTTTGACATGCACTTAGGTACGTGTCAAAATCTTTACACAAATTATATTCTTACCAATTAAATACTCAATTGATACTCACAAGTGATATCCAATTATTTATCTACGAGATCGAATCGGAAATGAGGAGATACATAAGTAAAACTAAAGTTGCGGACTGGAGCACAAATGTCGTAGAACTAATGGATGGGATGGACTCCAACTACATGGACTCATAGACAGATGATCAGCAAGGTTATGCGTGCCACGACTTCGTGCGACGACTTCTTCATCAGACAAAGAGTCTCCTTTATGCGGATGACTTGAAGCTATTCTCCGGGATAGACTCTGAAGCCAACTGCCTGGCATTGCAGCGTGATTAAATTAAAAACAAAATGGAACTTAATTCTTCCAAAAGCTTCATTATGAATCTTGGCCGGAGTCAACACCCTTTTTCCTTCGAATACAAAATTAATAATACCACTATTATCTACCTACTAGAACAGCTAGTATGAAAGATCTGGGTGTTACTTTTGACCAAGAGTTAACGTTTCATAGCCACATGGTAGCAGTTAGGTTCTAAGGAATTTTTTAAACGATTGGGTTTCATACTACGAGATGTTAAGGATTTCAACAGTATCATTCCCATTAAAACTTTATTCAGTGCCCTCATGCCCTCTGTAGTAAACTGGAGTTTAGAGCATGTCTTTGGAACCCAGTTCAGAAGATTTATATACATTAATGCTAATAAAGATTCACAAGACCTATCTGCGATATTTATAATTATAAGCTTATCTTTAGATATTATCCGTATAATTATGTACCCTAGGAACTTTTTATTGGGCATTTGGTCCTTCATGGGAAAGAAGCCTTGGGACTGCATATTGAATTGTTTCAACTCTGGTCCCCCGCAAACTATAGCCGTAACAGGAGACACAGATTGTTCGCAGTGCCCGCGTGCCGCCGGACAGTCTCGCGAGCGCATTCTTTTTTTTTTTTTTACTTTGGCTTACGCTTGACCGCTAGTTTGCCTTCTTTTTCTCCTGTACGCCGCACACTGTCTGCGCTCAACGTTCTCTTGGACGCCAAGCCTGAGTGTGATGTGTTCGCGGATGAATGGAAGATACTTTTGTCAGTATGTTTGGAGTATTGTGAGAGCAGTGTATGAATGCTACCTATGTCTTTAATTAATGTAATTGGCCGCCGTTTTAGTAAAAGAAAAAAACAATAAATAAATAGACATAATTTTGTCACCGCTTATCTGAGCTGAAAGTATTGCCAAACACGATACAATGCAATGAAAAAATTATGTCACGGCACGCATGTTAGGCCCCCTGGTAAAGACTTGGATGCTGGTGACTTTTTCCGGTCCCTTTGCAGATCAACCATCACTTACCAAAATCAGTAACTTGGTATAAATGATATTATTTCATAAATACCAATCATAGCTAGATATCAATAGTAAACTAAAAATTTTGAATATGGGTTATAACTTTTGCCTCTCTATGCTTTGTATCGCAAAAGAGGTATTAGAAATTATAGGTACAGTAAACGCTAAAAAGTCCATAAGCACGCTAAGGATTACATTGCTATGAACAGTACGAGCGAGCTTGATACAGCCAGTACGTGTCACTTGTTATCGACAATGAATAGAAGGTCGTAAGTCAAACTAAACGTTAAGCTATTGCGTTGTGAGATTGCCTATGGGCTTTTGGTCGCCACTGTACATGACCCATGGGTAGCATTACCTTCTATGCTAAAATAATACACTGTGTTTTGTATGTTTTAGCATAGAACTATGTAGGTACTAACCTTGCGGTTGCTCTTGAAGACGTTGCACTTAAAGACATTAGTGGCGCCATCTCTGGCGATGTACGAGAAAATCTTCAGGTCGGAACTGTCATGCGACACGTAGAAGATGCGGTATATAGGGTGGTGCATTATCTCAGAAGCCTCGTTGCTCGCACTCGACTTGCTGCAGCGACCGAAGAGCTTAGTAGAACTCTTCTGAAACAACGAACATAATGCATTAAAATCCAGTTTTAAAATGTTAGAATGAATACAAAGTTTAGATGGTATTATTTTGCTGAATTATAAAGTACTACTAGCATTACTGCCATTAGGTTTCGCTTCCATTATATTAATTAAAAACTTCTATGGGGATACGGGGTCTGTGGATGGAGAATTTACTATTTTTAAGAGGCCGGTCCAGAATAAAAGTGGGACAATGCCTAAAGTGAAGAAAAAATGATTTCAGTACCGCACACTTCAGCTCAGTTTATACTTTATATTATTCACTAGCGGTTCTTTATCAGCGGGCAACCTACAGGCCAGGCTAAATTTTATATTTTTAAGCTTTATACTATTTAATTGAGATTTTAAGATTATACAGCGTGTGAGTATACTATTTGATTTAATAAAAAAGAAATTATAACATAGTGAATTAGCTCTACCTATTTAAAAATTTAAAAAATAATAACAAGTTGTTTACGTATTTACAATTTAAGCGGCTATTCCCATAAAATATACAGTCAATTAGACGGTAAGAAAAAGCTCTCAATTAACCCCCATTAGGTATAGGTACATCGAGTTTAATTAGGATCAATCGTTTGGAAATATCGATAACAACGCAACGGTTGATGCTTGTGTACTCAGCGCGATTCATAAACACAAACATTGCTTCGACGAACCGTTTTTACAGGTAACGCAAACAATCCATGGCTTCTTTCAAAATGAGAGCATTCTTAATATAGCTGTAGTTGTATGAAGAAGAAAGAAAGAAGGAAATTGTAATGTAACTTATATGCTACTTTTACTTGACTTGTGGTGTTTGCCATTTAGAATGGATTCAAAAACACACCGTGGATTATTAATGTTTTTTTAATTATCGATCACTATATTGCTTCAGGCAGTTATAATAATATATTATGAAGAACTATTTTTTATTTAAATTGGATGTACATAGGTAAAATTACGTTTATTTCTGTAAATAAAACGGAACAAACTCACAGAATCATGGAAACGTTTCAGTCTAGATAAGAGAAATGTGAGTTATACAAATATTACATTGTAGGCCAATGTCTGATTTGTCCTTTTGTAGAAAGAACCATAATGGCTTTGAGTAGACCAGTGCCAGCTGATGGCACGCTAGCATCGGTAATTATGTGGCTTGACGACAATCTAAGATTAGATATTATATATTATTAAGAAAGAAAAACTATTTGGGTAAAGTGTACCAAGATCATTCTTCGCGGGGAACAATGGATCGATTTAACAAAAGGAGCTCCCTCCGCCGCGGCTCCCGTAGACAGCAGGTGACAGCCGTCTATTATAGCCCGACATGATTTACGAGCCTCGAGAAAAAATCAGTGTCACCGGGTGCTCTCCCTCAGAAGATAATTTAGTAATATCAGTCAATATGTGGACATAATACCCTTACATGCATACACGAAAATAACACACAGCCGCGAGGTATACACTTAAATAATCTAATAAAAACAGTATTTGACAATGTATGTAAAACCTAGTTAATATTAAAGAAACAATACAAACACCAAGATAAATACAATGGACAAAATACATTCATAGCATACAAATGAATCAAAGCAAATACCCTGGAGACTAATGACGGAGCCCCAATAATAAAATGAGCCGATTAACAGAGTTTAGCTAGAATTTCAAAATAAAACCTAGACATTTCACATTTCAAATCATTTAGACGAGAATATGTCGAAGAGAATTATCGTACGGCTCTATTTATAGTTGGAACTAACATTTTTCATCGTCGCTTCAACGAATATAAAAGCATTGTGGGGAATTTCCTCTTACTCAGTAAGAATGGATTTATATGACCATACGACATATGAACGAATGAATGGATGTAATAACATCACGCACGAAGTATTACGTAGTCAACTTAATGACTAGTAAATGTGAAACGTAAGTTAATTAAATGTAATATACCTACTTAGGCATTTTTCTTGTGACTATATTTTAGTCAATTCTGGTAATTATTTTATATAAATATTTTTAAACATGGGAAAGCCATCGTTCGGCACGAATGGGCCGGCTCGACCGGAGTGATACCACGGCCTCACAGAAAACCGGCGTCAAACAACGCTTACGTTGTGTTTCGCCGAGTGAGTGAGGTTACCGGAGGCCCAATTGCCTTTTAAAAGGCGGGCAACGCACTTGTGACTCCTCTGGTGTTGCGGGTGTCCATAGGCGGCGGTAATCGCTTACCATCAGTCGATCCGTCTGCTCGTTTATCCCGCTATTCCATAAAAAAAATTTAAAATGTCCAAATGAAGTTCTATACTAGTTTCTGTTTTCTCCTAAACTAACAAACAAGACGAAATTATCCGAAGAATGTAGCCTTTAGACGCTACACTAAATGTGCAGTCAAAGTTAATTCAAAAGTACATCTTCGACAATCGTTTTTAAATACATTCAAACTTTTTCTAGCAATAACATCCCGTCCTTTTGTTGTAAAGTGATCTTGCCGTGAATATAAATTGAACTTTTAAACAGCGCTTATCGAAGTTTTCAATTTAACTTGAGATTCAAGCGAGACAATCTGTTTTATCAGCGTGAGAAAAGTGAAAGCAATGAGAAAAGTGCGTTATTATTTTATTCAGCATTTTTTTAATACTTATATTATCATTATTTATCACTAATTAAGTGGTCTTAAGCGCGACTGAGCTAGGGATTCTAGGTTCGATTCGCAATTCAAGCATTAGTGTCAGTGTTATTCGGTTATTCTCAGTAGCAACTCAGACCTTGGGTTTGTGCCCGGTTAATAGCAATGGGCTAATTCCTTCTTACATAGGACCTCAGTTTATACGAGTAAAACCTATCTAACCCTTCAAAAAAATCACCTGCACAAAATATTGCATTATCGCAGTATGTAGACGCTGCAGTTGAGATCTACGTTGTTATTTGTCATAATTAAGATCATTAGTTTCACTGGCCCCATTGACTCGATTGATAAGTCAGCATATGCAATAATGTGCTTCAATTATTATCAGAATATTTGGCAGTGCGATGGTATGGCACCATCCTAGATGAATTCAGCAGTAGAGATCTACCATCTCTTTCTCCATTTTCTTCAAGCTAGTTAGCTAAATCTACTCTATGCTCTTTCATTTGTTTGTATAATATATTAACGCCTTTACCATAAATGGAAGTTTAAGTAGGGTCTAAGCATATATCTTGCCGCCGGGGGTCGCGTTCGGGAACAATACTACTAATTAATTCAATAAGTATGTGCCTCACTTTACATAATGACATCACCAGTAGCTAGCCGTTATGCTTAAACCCTAATCTTAATTACATCTTTATAGCCTCATTCCTCGACATAGGCTTTGGTAATGACTTTAGTGAATAACCGGACTAAAAAGGCTACTTTTGACATAAGAGTCACATTAAAAGATTTTTACTAAAATTCACTCTGACTCCAATTTTAGCCCCCCGCCCCGATCCCTTAGAGCAAGTTTTTTTTTATTCGTGATAGGCTTAGCTTGACTGTAATTTCGCCTAATGTTAAGCAATACTACTATACGGAACGACTTCCTAATGTATATATGTACCTGTACATTTTGACCATCCCATCTTTCCAGCGTGTGAAATGGCTCATAGAATTACCTACACAGCTCTAGCCGTGATAGGAAGATTTCAAGAAATATCATCGACATTTTAGCTACAATTTTTATATTATTATGACACTCATAGACCATTTAAGTATTGTTCCGTGCGGGAATCGGACCCGCAAGCCGTATCGTAGTAGCCGATAAATCTAATTATAGTAGGTTTTATCTGTGGACTCACTTTAGTCTTTCTGGTGGTGATGTTGGTCCTGGTTGTCACCCGGACTCCGTCGGTAGATACTTCCACAGTCACCTTGCGTTTCTTCACACCCCTCGCCTTGAATTCGTACTGTGAATGAAATAAGGTTACTGTTCATCAAGAAACTAAAACTAAAATGGTACTTATTCGAATAAAGAAACGTTTTCTCCGAAGAGATTAAGGATTTCCTTAGGAGATATCTTATAAACTACGTGTCATAGCAAAGATTTCGTTAAGGGTAGGTAAAATTAGATTATAAATAGTTAAGTACCTGTCAAATTTTTGTGGTAATTTTTATTACTGAATTTTTTTATGTGTTCCTTTATTGAATCTGAAGCACCTGTGAACTACAATTTAATTAATATCACCGTATAGAATTGAAATACCATCCCCTCACAGAATAATCACCATCACCAAAATCTTATATACCATAAACCCCAAAATCTTAAAATTTCAAAGGTAGGTTCTTAAAGAGTGAAGATTAGATATGAATTAAGTACTGGAAATTCCCACAGGTTTGGAAAAACGAAATGAACGCGGGTAGGACCGCGGGACGAAGCATTTACTTTCTAAAATTCTAATTATAAACAAAAGAAGGTACATTTGGGATTAATATTTCCTTTATCCGGATTTATTGAGTGTTTGTTGTTGTGCCATAAGTTGGTGACGAGGGTACAAAGTGGACGGAAAACGCTGTCAGAAATAAAAGGAGGTCCGAGGATTATACCACTCGGGACTGGTCATAACATGTTCAATTCGTTGCTAAAAATAGTCTCCTAAAAGAAAAAAGGAAAAATCTTAACATTATTTTCATAACATTTATACTATAAGTAGCGATAACTATTTTCCAATTATTATGAAGCACATCTCCGGAATATCTCTATTTACTATAACTGTGTGGATACTTTTGTAGACAATTCTTTGGAAGTTCCAAAAATAACACAGAATTAGTACCTACCTATAGATTCTAATATTTATAAATAACTACACATTTCACATGCACACTCCATATTTACTGAGATCAACATGATGGAGGTACCTCATTACTTAGACCCTTACATAATTCTGTAGACGTAGAAGTTGCGAACAATTAGTGCTAATTATCAAAGTGGATTTTATCAAGGGGTCGGAATTCTGAATAGGATAGGTACTTATAACGTTTGTTTCGTGAACAAAGACATTGCCTAATTTGAATATAAATTCTTGAATAAAAATGTCCATAACAAAGTCCTTATTTCATTGTTTCTCAACTTAGGGGTCGCGAACCCTAATGGAGTCGCATTCAGCATTATAAGGGTTCGCAATCTATTCAATAAATAAGACCTGTTTACGAAATATCTTTGATATAATTATATTTAAGATTAAAAATTAAAAAAAACGGTTATGTATAAATCATGACATGATATTGGAAAAAGGGCTAACCAGTAGGTATTTGTTTGAATATTTTATTATGGGACTATTAGTGGATCACAACAATGAAATCGTTCAGAAACGATTTAGTCAATATCTTGGTCTTAATTTACACGTCTACGAAAAATTAAAATTTCTAAATAAAATCGTTTTTAATTAAAAAAGTATGGTACGATGGGCCCTTATGTTTATATAAAGTATGTTTTGCTTGATTTGGTGGGGGTATTCCCGTACCCTCAGATAAAAAATATGTTAGACGGATATGATGTAGAGGTTGGTGCAGTCAGTCTGCATTGCGAGGCTGTTGGCTGGGGCTGTTTCGAAATGGACATTATGAATTTAATATTAGAAGCAAGCAATACCTCAATTTTGTATAAATGATAATCCTTCATCAACATGTGACTTTCGATAGTTTCGGCGTTAGCCCAATATAGGAGTTGACACCTCTCACGTGATCTAACAGAGCATTGCGCGCAAATGTCATCCATACATTTTCGATTCTCAAAATTATCATGACCTGTCAACGCCAGTGGGTTTTGAATCCCGCGCCGAATATATGTTGTAGATAAAAGTTGATGTATTTCAGTAGTTTATACCTCGATTCTCCCACATTACGTTTACATTGCAAAAAATATAAATTTTAGAAAGTCTTTGATTGAACTCAATCACAGTTTTATGAGGGTACGACTCCCGTTTTTATGATACAACTGATACAAGCGTCTGACGTCAGGGAATGAAAATACGGGCTATATTCCAATGTCTTAATTAGTGAAACGCTGATGACCGATCATTGGTCTCCATTTTATATCTATTTTTATCATTGAAGTCTTTTAATAGGTATGATAAACTAAAACAAAAAGTTTATGAATTAATTATTTAGCAATTTTAAGCATCAATATCATAATTAGGTTATCTATTAATATCTGGTAGGTATGCAGTTATATGGCACTGATTACTTTAGTTTTGAATTATCGTAAATAGTTTTCATAGGTATCATTTTTAGGTACGACTGATGGATGATATGGACGATTTCTCAGTTTTTGGCTATAACATTTTAACGATTACTTAGATTGACAGTGTTCAACAGTGAAGGTTACCTGTGACATAAGAAGCTCATTCTAATCTAATCTAATCATTCTTTTGGCAAAAAGTTAAAAAAATTCAGTACTACATAAACTAAAGTAGGAAATTGAATAGGTATCATGTTAAATGAATAACTATTTACTGTATTTTTAGGAGTGTAAAGTTCTTCACGCGGAATATTTTAGAAACATACAATTAACGCCCACAAAGTACAGTCAATACTACATCATGATCTATCCAAAACTGTCAATTATCTACAATCGATTTTCAATTATTAGAGTTTATTATCCATTAGGGAAATTTTACAGTTTGTGGTAACTTGATGTGTTGACTGTACAATCAGACTCGAAATAAATATCTGTGGATACTGGATAACACATTATATTTATCTCAGGTGGGAATCGAAGGCAGGTGACTAGATAGCACAATGGAAGACAGCATTGACGATGTGACTTCCTTAAACATCTTGCACCAAAGTGCAATAAATGTAAAATGGACACCAACTTGGGTGTCCATTTTACATTTATTTTTGTCATGAAAGTGTTTCATTACGCTGAACACAAAGTTGCTTTCCACAACTAGTTGTAGAGTATTAGCAATTGTTGACCAGTTAGTTGCTCAGCTGGACTGGAACCGCCAGTTTCGAAATAGTTTTAGTTGTAAATTGATTTTGTTTTCTGTTAATAAAACCGAGTTAGGCACTTTTAACGGCGGCTTGGTGATTGAGTAAGTAACGCTGATTTATTGTTTTAGATTTAGGTACATTAGTCTTAAATTCTATATAGCCTTTTTTATTTGTGATAGACTTACGCTTGACCGCCAGTTTGCCTGATGTTAAGCGACACTGTGATCTACGATGGAGTGCGCTTGCCTAGAAGAACTCGAAGACCGATTCACTCATGATTTGAAGACACCCAGATTATATCCATCGGGGAAGACCCATTCGGGAAGCGCATTCCACATTTCAACGGTATGCATGATAAAAGTGGACTTAAAGCGTTTCGTTTCTTAAAGCCTAAGCGTTTTCATTCTGAACGAGACGCGTGCCCAGGAATGGGACAGTTTATGGATTTATGATGATGATTTGTAAGCAGATAATGCTTTAATAAGGTAGGCTTTAGAAGTATATTTAATAAAAATTGTATATTTATTCAAGTTTAATGGTAGATAAACATTGTTTCTTGTTGATTTGTTGCGTCTTCAGTCCTAAATTTTATTATTATTGTTCTTTTCTTTTTAAAGCTTACTAGCAATTGTGGGTCGCACATTACTAGTATTCTTGTTAACCGCTCGTGCTAAGCTAAATTTGCTTGTTTTCATTTACCTATAATCAGGTGTGGCGGCGCACCTAGGCATCTTGTATCATTTATATTACTATAGAAAAATATAGATACAGGTGATGTCAGGTGAGGATAATGGTACATTTTATGTGCATTTTTAAACTTTGATCTTTCTTAGATATTCAAGGACCATTGGTATCGGTACCGTTATGACGTCAGTTGCCAGTGTTGCCACTATAGTCCCAATGGATTACAATTATAGATCGCAGTATCGCTTAACATCAGGCGAACTGGCGGTCAAGCGTAAGGCTATCACGAATAAAAAAAAATATTTTTGTTGTTCTAACAATACCTAATCCTAAACACCAAACTGATTATGATGATTATCTTATTGTTTTCCAGTTGGTGCCTACTCATAAACTGAATGAAGGTTATTTTATTTTGTTAAAATTTATTATTAAGCTATTGCATAGCTTCTATCGCGGGCCTTGAGCGTGGGGACCGAATCCAGAAATTCCGTAACGAAAAAAACCTAACACGCTTGTCTCTTTAGTTCAGCAACCCGCCTTTAGGTGGCATTGGTTGTATTACATAAGTTGATAAAAAACGCTATGCAATAGCTTTACCGCGGCAGTCCCCGAGTGCCACACGTCTTTTTTATTAAAATTATTTTATTATAGGTACCGTTTTGGTACTTCTTTTCGCGGTTGGGACGTTATTCTATGAAAAGAAGTGTTAAGTGACAATATAGGATAAAAGTTGTAATTTGTATTTTTTTATTTAAAATGTTTAATAATATTTATAATTAGGTCTTTAGTATGTTCGGCACCCAGGGATGGTGTCGCTGTCACCGTAAGGTGACAGCGACACCATCCCTGGGTGCCGAAATGGCAATGGGTACTTACGTACCCATTGCCATTTCAGTTTCTTCGTTTAATAATTATTTTTTCGGGGATTTTTTTCTTGTAATTGAAAATTATTATAATGTATAAACGGAACCGGATCTCGATACCTAACCATACCTTCATGGGTCGGACATGTTTTTTTTAACACATTGTACTTACTACTTTTCTGATATACAATAGTTCTTGTAGTGACGAAACGGCCAAGCTACATGTAGTGTTAGGGCGTGTAGTGTTAGAAACGTGGCTCTACCTGAGATCTGATAACTTTATGACAGTGCGAGCCATATGATCTCGTCTTGGCACCATTTTACATGAAAATATTTTTGGTGGGATACTAGTATTCAAAGAAACCTTGAGTCTCAAATTCATGAAGTTTCAGGCTCAAGATAGGTTTTTATGTATACAGTTATGTTATTATTGTATAACTTGCGATCTTACCGTACCGTACCATTTAATATTTCGTGCCAAATTACAATAAAATTAGGTAACTTAAATAATTCATGTTTTTAATAGTCTGTTTTTTATTCCACCGCTAGGCAAATGCCTCCGACTTAGTCCAGTTCAATGAAAAATAAACGTACGTAACGTTAAGTATATTTATTTTAACATTTTAAACAATGCAATAACATTATATTAATCGTCTCTATAATCAAAGTAGGAATAACCAAGAAAAGTTCATAAAAAATATTACAAACAGCTGAGAAGTTGAGAAGTAATATAAAGTTAAGAATCGTTCAAACCATTGTACTTCGTTGAAATGAGTCCGTAACATTAAATACAACCTTTTTATTATTAAATTCGTAACGAAGAGAGAAAAATTGGACCTAAGTGGGTCGAAACGAGAAACCAATTGTGGGAACATGGGACGACAAATTACGCAGAGGGTAGAAATTGCTGGGTCGTACCTATGTAGACATTTTTTTAAGGAATCGTAGGTATCACAATGTAGGAATAATAACTAATGTACAGTACAGGAGAAATATTTTCTTAAAAAAAAAATTTTTAAGTTTACAACAACAAAAAAATTATGATACTACTCGTTTAAACATTAAATATTACATAAAAACGATTTCAGGATTCTTTTCACTATGTACCTAGTATGCACCTAAAGAAAATGACATATTTTTATTATTATTATCAAAGGGCCTTATTCTAAAACGTTTACCAAACCTCTAGTACATAGCTAAGGTTTTACGTTCAATACTAATTGAAAGTAAGATGTGAAAATTTGTGGTGTAGGCCTAGGGACATAAAACCTCAATTTTCCTTTTTCTAAACAATGTGAAATCTGCAAATAAGCGTAGCTAAATCAATTTTATGGCCGAATGGTGGGTAGTAGCGTCTTGTTTTACTTAGATAAGTGTGCCACTGAGGGTAATTATTGTGGTAATTATGTAGTGGTAAATCAGTCTAGCCTAATCTTGTGTTTTAGATGAATAGGTACAGATGTCGTAGAATTAACATTTTTAGAAGTATTAGGTACCTACTATTAGAGTAGATAAATCCTCTTTTTAACTATATAATGTCATTAAGGTAAAATAAATTGTGTACCAAAAATATTAAAATTAATTGGTCCATAATAAAGGTGCTAAAATAAAATTAACATTACTAGGTAGGTATGCTATAAAGACCACATTTGTCTGCTAATTAAAATAATCTATTTTAATTATGCTTAAATGTGTGTGATTAATAATGTCCCGTAATTCCTGCGTGGTCTTGCTACCTTTCATTTTAAATACTAAACCCTAGTTGTGCGTGTTTACTACTGTAATTCTACTACTGACTTCTAACAGCTATAAATTTCAAAGAAAAAAATAATTTAGTTAGATGAAAACATTCGTAAATGTCTGTGCCAATATAAAAATGAATTAAATCTAAAAATATAAAAGCATACTCACACGAACGCGACGCATCGCAGCGACGATCTCAACCCGGCTGGTCGGGCGCGGAACGTCCATTGTTCCGATATACTGCAACAAGATAAAACATTGTTTAAATGTTTCATTCAAATAAACTGACAAAGATATTCAAGAATTTCCAAATGGAAATCATATTGTGGCACTGTGAAATTGTCATCTGCTCTTTTGGAAGGGTCGATCGTTAATATACCCGATGGAAACTTCGTTGACGACACGAACCAAAGTCAGTTTGGGTATAGTTAGGCAATCAATTTTGTCATGTTATGCACCATATCCGGTCGTGGTAATTTTACTCAGATCGGGATTCATTTCCTTGAATTAAATTGCATTGAATGCGCAAGTAATTACTTATGCAACATAATTTTAGTGATGTGGTACCTACATTATCTAATAAATAATAATAATCGACGGCGATCCAAGAATAGGAGAATATTTCTGAACAAAAAAAAAGTGGAGACAAGAAACAATCATATATTATTCAGAAGACCGGCGTTTCATTAAGAGAAAACAGTCCATCCCCGACAGGAATGTTAGCATAAAGCTATTTAATTTTACGCAACGTCGAAGCTATAGTGTTAAAACGTAAGTAATAAACATTAGTGACGTAATACTTCTGTCAAAAGAAGCTTTTACAAGAAAACAAGCTGAGCAATTCCCAGATAAAAACAAATAGCTCATATTATCGTATTAAATGTTTGAATAAAAATGTCATTACACCTGGTTAAGTCGAGAGATCACTTAAATCTCATATTATCCAATACTGCGTTCGCGTCACGTGCTCGTATCGCGTGTGTTGGGAACGTTATACCAAGATTATACAATGTCAAAGACCCTAAGTAATTTATTTAAATCGAATACTAAATTGAAACACTGAGATGTATGTAATATCTACTCAAGGACAGTTTTTTCATTCTATGTATCAAATTGAATATGCAATTTGCAATAACGATAGAAAGGGTATGTGCGCTCCACATTTTTATTTTTTACACTTGGAATGTGATTGTCCGAAATTTAATCCCAGATAAGGTCGAATAAGGTTGATACCACATATTATGATACTAGCTTCTGCCAGCGGCTCCGGTCACGTTGAATACCCACCTAACTAAGGGTTAAAACGGTAAAAGTAGGTGCCCTATCCTTTGACCAGGCTCATAATCTACCTGTAGGTAAGTACACCAAATTTCATAAAAATCTGTGAAGTAGGTCTTGACATAGACATAGAGACAAACAACAATTCATGAATTCGGCTTCAATTAGTCTCGTCCTCTTATTTTATTTAAATTATTTTGCAATAACGAGTTCTCTACAGGTTTATTACAATACATAATTTATAGATTTTATTGGAACAAGGATACCTTGACGATTTAATTATTTATTTTGCCTGTCACTGAAAAAATAATTCAGTAAATATTTTTTTAATTTATTATACAAGAATCACAAGATAAAATATTATTATGAAAACAACTGATATTATTTTGAAACACAATAATTATATTTATAAGTACCTACTTATCTAATAACAATGACCACCTAACCTTACAACGCATATCAAGAAGAAAATTTCAGGGAGATTTGACTTCGTCATGAACAGGGAGTTCATGACGAAGGCGAGCAGAACTCTAAGACGAGAATATGGGAAATTCCCACAGGAGTAAGTAAACGAGAGTAGCTAAAGTTCGCCTTTTAATAGATCCTCTAATTTTGCCTTAATATATATAAATAACGCCGTAACTCGAAGGTCATATTACATTAAAACCTTCATGAGTAATGAAGAGATAATTGAATTATAACAGTACATTAAGATTCCTAAAAGATAAAATAATCTTGTATAAAAATCGTTTGTTTAACAGTATTTTATGATCTTATGGGACTTAAGAGTCCGGCGGACCGAATTTCTCTTACAAACATAATACCGAAATAAATTGTAATTCAAACACAATTTAATCAAATTCTGTTATTAGTCGGATTCCGATACCGTTAATTTAGGTTCCTACTCTACCATTTCGTCAAAAATACTTCACTGGGAACAAATGTAAGCGAATGCAATTTTTTATAACTTTACCAAGTTTGGAACAATTTCCGGTCTTTTATTTCCAGTGAAGTAGTCGTAGATGAAGTAGTACCGTAGGAACCTACATTAAGGGTATCCAAATCCGAATAATAACTTATTTGATAGAATATTGTCTGGTTTACGATTTATTTCGGTATTACGTTTTTGTGGGCAATTCAAGCTCCGCCGGACCCTTAAGGAGTCCACCGGAGTTCAGATTAACTGAATTACTTTTATTAAAAGCTTTGCATTTTAATGTACATTACAGATGTAAATTAAAACCTAATTATATCGTTATATGCATCCAATACTATCTCGGCGAAGTGACATGGTCCAAAGGAGGTAATTAAAAGAATTAGTAAATCAGTATTTCTTTTAATGGTGTAGCCCGTTCTCAAGATTTCATTATTATTGAAGTATGAAATATATATTTATAATTGCCTCTTTATGAAGTAGTTCCAAGCGGTCCGCGGTTCGATTCCCAACTCCAGCAAATTTCTATTGTGGTTTTCTTTTCAATTGAAATTTCGGCTATAGGCTACTGGCAAAAGACTCGCCCCTAATTACATGGGACTTTAACATACCGACGAACTGTGGGTGTCATTAGTACACCTTTATCCTTCGGGGGACAGACATGATGGTATATCTACTATTGAGTGAATGCAGGTTACCTAACTACTTCATCAATGTCGGGCAAATATGATGAGGACTCAGATGATCCCGACCAAGTATATACCCATAGGACAAGGAAATGCAAGTACGGTTTTTAGATAGTACAACGATAGGGCAGCAAGGGTTATATCCCATTTAGACAGGTATGCTACTGTACACACTCACAATTCGCTGGTATTTAATAGGGCGCAAGCCAATAGCCAAGCACCCGCTATCCCGCTAGCTATAGATGAGAATTCGATACAAAACTCCAATTATACTTTGCTCGATCTGAGAATCGAATCAGTAAACTTAGAACTTGTAAGTAACTCAGCAGTCAGTCACTTGCGACCACTAGACTAACGAGTTGTATCATATAGGTATAATTTTTTTTTAATAACTTCTCCTGGATTGTAAGCGTTTCTTAATCTAACCACCAAGAAGAATAATAAGTACCTTACTTACAGTGTTAAATTCAATGTTTAAACATTTCAGATGTATTGGGGATCTGAATATTGCAAGCCTTTCATTATACGAAGCGCCATGGAGGTCACCGAGGTAAGTAAGTCGGCTATACGCCTGAGGGTCTCAGATCTTCAAGCTTGACCTCTTTGACTACCTTTGTACGTACAGTCTTTCACGTGTCGGGAATAGAATACCTCGAATTGCTTTGAAAGTGGAAACCGGGTTAGTTACTCAAAATATTGCTATTGAGATGTCTGACCCATCTTGAAGCTTGGTCTGAGTAATTTCCGTACCAACTCGAGACTTTGGTTAAAACTAAATAGTTTGACGAGCATCGTTCCACTGTAATGCATATATAGCATTTATTGATTCCTTAAACTGAGTTAGTCAGCTAACTGCTACTAACGACTGCTAGTACCTAAGCTAAGAAGCATATCACAATATCTTTTGTTCCATTTTTGTGTAGAATTAGATTAATTAAATGTAAAATATAGACTACAAATTAATACGTTTTCATATTGCATTAAGAAAATTAAATTAAAATACGTTAAAATAAACAAAACTAACACAGCGTGGGGCGGAGTCATTGGCTTCTGCTGCCAAATACAATAAACAGTCAATCACGTCAAAAACGTGTGAGGCCGTGGTAATCAGTATAAAATTAAGACTTACTTCATATAATATTTATTTTTAATATACGGTTAAATCTTAGGTAAGTAAGCTTTATGCCAAACGACGAGCGGGGTAGTTAAGTACATGTTTGCCTATACATCGTCGTTATTGTACAATCTTCTAAAGTTAATATTAACTTTCCTTTCCAGAATCACATCAAAGAAAGATTTAGAACAGCTTCTGAATATGCGAAGAAGTAATTTGCTGTCTTCATTTTAACGTCAAAGTCAAATGCAAAATGCTACATAATTTATAACGTTAACATCTCACCCTAGGTTTTTCTCGTCTACTTTACATCTACATAATTTTTGTGATAATTTGTCTTTTCTGGCTGCTAATTTGCTTCCTCGGAAGAAGATAAACGAAAACAATTATTTTTCGGTTACGCTCGTGTTTTTACGACCGCCTGCAGCATTTGTGCTAGCAAAAATTTCGAATATTTGCTAACAAATAACGCTAGGCGTTTTGGGCAACAAATAATGAAAATCCTTTGTACACAATTTGACATATATATTCATTTATTATTTCTATATGTTACATTAAATTATGAGTTTTTCTGCATTTCTTTGTTTGGGTAGGAGGATATACGAGTATATGCCTACATAATTTTTGTTTACGGCTGTCAACATTTTAGCTGTGAGGAGCGAAAAATATTCACCATGAAAATTGGAAAGAAATCGCATAAAATTCTCCACCGCTCTGCTCAGCTTTGGAGGTTGTGAGATCGGCAGATTTGTTATTACTATTATCCGTAGAAAGTATGCAGAGCTGTGAAGCGGAGCGAGGTTTTGAAGAAAGAGCCGCCACTACGCTCATTCTTTCCGCTTCAAACGCCTCGTGGCTCACGCACCCTCTCTTCAGTGGACAAGGACCCTCCGCGGATGGCAATATTGCTCTACACTGCCTCCCTAACTCGCTCCGCTCCAATACACAGGCAACCTTACTGTTAACACCGTGAGCAATTCCGCTCGATTTCCGCCCAAAGGAAGCCGCTCTGTAATGTTATGTCAATTTGACTCGGAGAAAATTGCATAACACAATTTGTAATACTTTCTATTTTGTTCTTGATTGTTGCTTTTATTTTTGCTTTGTTTGTAGGTACTTTGATTGACTGTACTACTAAGAGCTGAAATATTAATATGTAAGTAATATCGCTCCTTGAATACAAAAGGGCCACAATTAAAAAAAAAATGAAAATCGTTTTATTGCAAAAATGACACCTGAACCGACTATATTTTATAGTGAAAAAAAAACTCCCATCATTTTTGCTTATATTAAGGCTGCACTGACTTACCGCCATTTTTGCATTAGCTCACTTTGACAGGTAATGTCAGTGCAAAACCGCCATTTTGTTAGTTGCGCCCGGAGATTCAACGCAAACGCACGTCAGTTGCGTGAAAAAGTGCCACAATCCAAAATACGTCTGTGTTGGATTCAAAATTTCAGGTAAGTGTGATTATATTTTACAATACAAAAGTGCCATATTTTGGAAAACGTCCGTTTTGCATTCTAACATTAGCATTTGTAGCCATAATATATAATACAAAAGTGCCATATTTTGGAAAACGTCCGTTTTGCATTCTAACATTAGTATTTGTAACCATATTTTGTAACACAAAAGTGCCATATTTTTGAAAACGTCCGTTTTGCATTCTAACATTAGTATTTGTTTTTATATTTTGTAATACAAAATTGCCATATTTGAAATGCGTCCTTTTTGTAATCCAATATTAGTTAAGTATAATTATATTTTATAATACAACAGTAGCATATTTTGAAATACGTCCCTTTTGCATTAAATTATAGTGGAATAAATAATTATTTTTAGCGTGCTAGAATGGGAAGGCCAGAAATATGGCCGTTTTGCATGATAATAATTTTAGTTTTCGTTACAATTTAAAAAATAAAAATTACCATTTTGATGTTAATTTTGTTCTCTTCTTATTACTTCAGTGATATTTAATTTAAAAATCATACAAATGTATTTATTTGTTTGTAAATAATAATCTATCTATACTTATAATAAATCTGTAGAGAGGTCAATTCTCTACATTAAATATATTTCCAAAATAACTATCAGCGGGTGATTAGTGATCGATACTGACGCCAAAAATGCAATCAGTAAAATTTTTGTCTGTCTGTCTGTATGTTCGTTATAAAAAAACAAAAACCAATCGACGGATTTCAACGAAACTTGGTACAATTGTTCTTCATACTCCTGGGCAGGTAGTATACTTTTCATCACGCTACGATCAATAGGAGCAGAGCAGTGAAGGGAAATGTTGGGAAAATGAGTGATTCATGAGAAAGGTTTCAAGCTATAAAACATCACACTACAACCCTTAGGAACGGGGCAACGCAGGTGAAACCGCGGGCGAAGAACTAGGGAACAAAGTAACTATTCCACGCGGACGAAGCTGGCAAAAGCTAGTATAAACTAAATTGAAGCCCTGTCCCTGTAGCTTTCGTCACTAATTTAAAGTTTTTTAAATAATATCAGTGAGTGTTTATAGGGACCTATAATAATATGGGTAGATATTCGTAAATGTTGAAAAATATGTGATGAAGATGCATTGCTCCATATTTTCTGTGAATTTGACTGAATTTGAATGTTAAATATGAGGTGGTAGCTTAAATTTGTTAAATATAATTAAGGTGTTATTCCTGGCAAATTATTATTGAAAATGTCATATTAAGGATTGTTATGTATTTGATTGTGTGTATGTTTTAGTGTATGTATGTATTGTGTGTATGTACTAAGGACTGTATAATATATGTATAGAATTGTGTTTATTTTATGATTTTTAGTTATAAAACGTTAAAGATTTTTTTTTTACAGATTGACCAAAATGAATAGAGCACGAAAAATGTTGAATGTGGCATCCTCCGTTCAAGAATCGGAAAAAGTTCAAGCATTACCTGGCCTCAATAATAATGTGCAAAATAAAACTTTCTTTAATACTCCAGCTGCACTCAGTCTACCCGTCACGTTACCCATTGATTCTTCAGATACAAATTCTATTGTTAAATTGTTTATAACTGTGATTTTGTAAGACTACTTAGATTGTTATTGTGCAATAGTATTATTACACATAAGCTATAATATTTTGCTACTGAATTATGTGCCTTTAGAACTGATCTCGTATTTTGTTTTGTTTAAATTATTAATGTTAAAGAGAGACAAATTAGTGTCGTCAGTTGATTATTTTTTGAGTTTTTTAGAGAATTTATTAATGAATATGGTTATTTTATGTATATTTTGATAATGATTATTACAGTTTTATCTCTTGTTTTTTCTATTATTCCTACAAATATAATTGTTTTAGAGAGATGTTTAATTTTACTGAATAATAGTTACGTACAAAGTTGATCTCAATTATATTACTTAATAATAAGTTAAGATTTTTTAGTTTAGACTTTTTAATACAATGTTTTCCTGGTGTCCATTCACTTATGTTTTTACCTAGTAATAAGGTTAAACTTTTTGATACGGTTTTTTACCAAAAAGGTACAATAAACCATTTTTATTTGTAAAACTGTGTTTAATTTTTGACATATTTTTTATAATATTGGTTCAAATTTTGAATGCAAAAGGGACTTTTATGCTTTTTTTTCTTAATAGGTAACAGCTATTACAAAATTTATATTGTAGATAGATAAAGCTAAAAAATACGCATCTAATGATATATTAACATATTATATTTAATTAATAAATATATGAAATATTATGAAAAAACAGTTTCAAAAATTTGTTTTGGCTGTCCTGTAATATTTATGGATTTCGATTTGTGTCCCTTTTGTATTCAAGGAGCGATATGGTTAGGTTAGGTCAGAGCACATGGGCATTTCCCGAGAGCCATTCTTACTATCTGCCTGCCATATTTCATGTTTGTGAGCTTTATTATTATTATTAAAAGACCGTAGTGTCCCACCGCAGGGTAAAGGCCTCCCCACTCTCCTTCCACTTCTCTCTGTCTATTGCTCTTAAGGACCAGTCTTTTTGAAAAGAGCCCAGCTCATCCCGCCATCTCCGTCTGGGCCTGGCGCGTTGGCGACTGCTATTAAGTGGAACCCATTGGTCAGTTTGGCCCATTGTTCGTCTGACATGCGGCAGACGTGAGCTTTAGGTAAATAATATTGATTCAGTGATTCTGTCAGTGAATGTGTCTTTAGGTTTATATAATATTAATATTGTCTTTGTGGTATTGTTGCGTAGCCTAGTATCTTCTAGTAATTGATATGAATTTAATAAATATACTTATACAGAACTGTAAACTTGTTGGTTAGTAAAAAGTAAAACAACAAAATTCCACACAATTCAGTTGAAATCGCGTTATTACCTGAAAAGCGATTTATTAAGAGAGTTGTTAATTTTCGTATGATTGTTAGCAATTCACCTAGAAGGCGTTGCGCGGGACTATTATTTATGGATACAAGCTTCTTGAATCTAGTCAATAGTACAGTAATAGGTATAGAAGCGATGGACGAATGTCCCAGCTTATGAAATTTTCCTTAAGTAAAAGTTTTCCGGAACTTATTAATATATAATAATAATAATAACCTTCTTACATCTACTGACCTACGTATTTAAATGTATTTACGAAATATATCTTACTTCGCACTCCAGTAAAAGCACTCGCTGCCTTAGTAATGGAACTGTATAAACTAAGATAAATACCAAGTCTAATTTACATTGCTCTTATTTACATTGCTATATGTATGTCTTAGTGCTACAAGCGCTCAGCACACGTTCTGCTATGACCGAGCAGCTCCGCGGAGGGTTTACTCCAAGCTTTGCGGTCTCACGTTCTACGGTAAAATACTACGTTCCGCGACTCACGAAATCAAGAAAACAAACAAACAAATCCTCGTTTATGAAAGTAATATAAAAAGAATTTAATATAACCTATGCAATGTGTTAAAAAAAACCTGTACACTGTCACTTTACAAGAACAAAAAAAAGTCCTGGTTTTTTGTATAAAGCAAGGAAACTGAAATGGTGATACCGCTAAAATTTTAAAAATGTAAATAGTAATAAAAAAAAAAGAAAAAAAGGGGTATATATGGATATGTTGAGTGTTTACCAAGACATAGGGTTAAGAATACTATGAGTGGGCTCCAAAATTAAATAATAAAACAATACAAAAAGAAACTCGGGCGCCAGGAGCTCACCACTACAAAATATGCTACTGGAAAAGCTAACCATCGGTTGATCCTGAAACTAGATTTTGGGGTAATTGCGGCAATTTGCGTACGACAATTGTAAATTCTTATAAAAATTGATACGTTTCCTTTCATTAATATTTAATTTTCCTTATTTATTTGGTGATGTGTTTGAAATACCTTTATATCATTTTCGGATCGGACAGGGTTTTTAAACATAGTGTTTATGGTGACTGGTAATATAATTAGCGTAAAATACTCAAACAAGTGATTGTACTCAGGTTATTATATATCCTGAGTACAAACACTTGTTTGATCTTGGCTGCTTGAGCTGCATTAATAGGGTAGCAGTTTAAGAATCATACATACAATACATACATACACATTTTCACGCCTGTCTTCCTGGGATAGGCAGAGATTATATATTTCCACTTGCTACGATCCTGGCACACCACTTTCGCTTCATCAATGTTCATTAACCGCCTAATGCATGAACGTCGGTTTAGGGTGCTCTTAACCTGACCTTTTTTTGAGAACGTCCTCAATTTGGTTGTGGTACGTTCTCCGAGGTCGGGCCCTTCCAACTCTTCCATCTGTACTCGCCATGTATTCCTCACTCTATCTTTCAAGGTACCCCACACATACTCCTCAAAGCTCTCATCTCTACGGCATTTATTCTACTTTCATATTTCTTCTGCCACATCTATCATGCCAGAATCATATAATAAGTAAAGTTGTTAGTTATGATGAGTACTATAATGTGTTTTTGTAATTTTACACTGATTAACAATCACTCTATACACACTTGTCGGGTTTTACATCGTTTTCCGATATAGCTACAAAGTTTTTCAAATTCTATAACATGCGTGAACATATTTCTGGTTAATTTATACTTTATAGTCTGGAATTTCGAACAACTGATGCGAATCATCTCGTCCACAATCTTCGTAACTGGCAGTCTTTCCACGCGAAATAATACTGCTACGAAATCATATTAACAACACGCTTTATAAGCGATCCATCTAAGTTACAAATGAATGAAACAAAGCTTTGTGGGGCAAGCGACCTCTTTCACGAATTAAATGTTGTCAAATAAATATTTAGAAAATGTAATTGTCAAAATGCCATGAATGAATCGCGAAGCATATTAAGGACTTTAATTTTCGATTAAACACTTGTATTGTAAAGTTTAACGTAAACCTATTTGTTGGTGGTTTAACTAAGTTATCGCGAGTAATTGAATTGGTGCTTCGAGACAAAAGAGCCGGAGCTGTGAACAGATTGATCACACTTGATAGATAAAGTTCTAAGTTTGATTACTGTACTCTTGATTCTTATCAATCAAACTTTATTGAACTTAACCTAACTTTTATATTAAAGTAGTGATAGCCCAGTAACATGACCATTGGGCTGTCGAATCAAAGGTTTCGAGTTCGAATCCTGACAAGCAACTCCGATTTTTCGCAGTCATGTGCGTATGAATAGTTAATTATCATGCGGTAAAACTGTGAAGGAAAACATCGTGAAGAAAATTGCATGCCTGAGAGATTTTATCGATGACGTCTGAAGTCTGGTCCGGCGGAGCTTGAATTGCCCAAAAAACGTAATACCAAAATAATTCGTAATCCAAACAATATTTTATCAAATTGTGTTACTATTCGGTTACCATTCGTCTAGGTTCCTACAATACCATATTGTCTACTAGTACTGCACTGGAAATAAACGACTTGAAAATAGTTCCAAACTTGGCAAAGTTATCAAAAATTACATTCGCTTACATTTATTTCCAGTGAATTATTTTGGACGAAATGGTAGTGTACAAACCTAGATTAACATTATCAGAATCCGAATAATAACACAATTTGATAGAATTACGATATATTTTGGTATTATGTTTGTATGAAAAGTTCGGTCCGCCGGACTCTTAAGTCAGCGTGGTGGACGACGTATACCTAGCCTAATCCCTCTCATACTGAGCGGAGACAGTGAGTGACAGTGACAGACAGTGTAATGAGTTTATTATGACCTTTATTGGCTTGCACTTGTTGGTTCCAGTATTCCAATTATTTTGAATCCCAAGGCGTTTAAGTCACAAATCTACATTAGGCTCGAGTCACACTGCACCCCTATTCGTCACAATTTGTCGTACCTATCTAAATTCAGAGCGTCGTCGCGTCGCGTCACCCCGTGAATAATGTGCCTGCTCGCAGCCGTTATTTATTTGGTGTCCTTACAAAACTACATTGCTGGCAAAAATATTGAATCTGTGTATTGGAAGGGAAACGTGTCAATAAATGTGATCAGAAATAGAATAACAAGAACCTGAAGTCAAGCTTCATTAATTCATGGATAAAATTATTTGAATAGTTCGCGTTCAACATGGTAATAGAGGTGAAATTGTTTCTAGAATTAGCAATTGCTATTCTCTCATAATCTACAAGGGCAAGTGACAGTTTCAGTATATAATTAAGTGTGATGTAAGTTTGTGTATTTGTAACTCAATTACCCAAAAAGGTCTGAACAGAATTAGATGAAATTTTGTATATAATCTGGGCAAACTTATAGGGATTTTATCCAGGATTGACCCAATTCTGAAGTCTAAGCAGACGAAGTCGCGGGCAGAAGCTAGCTATAAACAATTATTAATTACTTTATAAGGATGACACTAATTGAATAAGGATTTGTGTACCCGAATTGAATAATTTTAAAATACGAGTATATACTAAGTTGTTGAGAATTTCAGTTTAACTTATGTAATTTAAAACTTCAAAATGCGCCATCTAACTTTCGGGATTAATCTTGATTAAGTACCGTTGTTTCATAGATATTGCTTGTTTCATAAATATTTTTTGTGTTTATATGTGAAAATAATAATTTTGCAAGTAATTATTGCTTTCATAATCGTTCTAAAGGACTGTAAATATAATATCGGCGAAAAGATGGATGGGTTGCGTGAATGGTGATATGGTTCAAAATATTGTATTGAAGTGGATAGGATGATGGATGGACCGAAAAGACGTTGCGTCGATACCAAATGAATTAATATTGTACGAGTATACTAGTAGCTGTTGCCGCAGTTTCATTCGCGTCCCAAAAATATTAATATCCTATAAGTCCGATTACAAACATACATACAGACAGACAAAAATTCTTATTCTATCCTGACAGAAGCCGTGATAGCCTAGTGATATGACCATAGAACTGCCAAGTCAAAGGTCTCAAGATCGTATCCAAGACCTCTGACTTTTCGTAGTCATGTGCGTAATAATAGCTAATTATCACGTGCTTAAACATCGAAGGAAAACATCGTGAGGAAACCTGCATGTCTGAGAGATTTTCTCGACGGCGTGTGAAGTCTGCCAACCCGCATTAGGCTAGCGTGGTGGCCTATAGCCTAATTCCTCTCATTCTGAGAGGACACCCGTGCCCAGCAGTGGGACAATGTAAGGGTTGATTATGTTATGTTATACAGACAGACCGACAAAAAATCTTAAAAATTGTTATTTTCGCTTCTGTTGCTCTAATAAAAACCCCCATATTCGTTTTTCTTTAATATCTATTATGTACAGAGATCGGCCTGTTACAATTTTATTATGGGTATAGGTGTGAAATAAATAAAAAAAAAGATACGAATATATTATGTAAAATGATGAACATGCGGAATTATGTACAATATCAACTTATGTAAGTACTGATTGTAAATGAAAACATAGTTGAAGAAAATTAATAAAAAATATGGACATTCTGAAACATAATTATAATCGGCGGATGATATTGTATGGAAGTTTTCATTTAGGTATGTCTAAGAAAAGTTATTCAGCTTATTGTTAGGATTTACATATGTACACGAATTGAATGAATTTTAATGAAAGAAAGAAAGAAGAAAGAAATGTTTTTATTTTCGCCCTTATGACACACAACAAATCAAAAATGCAACTGTACAATCAAAAGCTTAATTAATACCTAGCAAAAGGTTGCGCAAAATAGTAAAACAAAAAAGGGGAGCTGGCAACACAACAGGCATGGCCATCTACCAGAGCCACAGATTAAGGAAACTATAGAAGTTTACGGTTCTTGGTGCATAATTTGATCTATTTTTTACTAAACTACTAATGCACACTATTCTAGCACGAATGCGACGGAAGAAGAATGTAAAATTATTTTCCCGTCGAATTATTCATTCTTAATAGTGTTAATCATGCCATGCAATTTTTAGGGCCCAGAGATACACGTGGCTGGTTGGTAGATAATAATTATTAATATTATATTATTATTTTTATACTAAGCGTTGATCTTTTGAGATAGAGTATCCTAGTCTATCCTAGTTATGTATATGTGTCAAAAAGTATATAGGTACTTACAGTACCCCCGAAATAACCACGTGCGTTTGAAATTAGCCATAGCCAACAGATGCACAGGTCAAATAATTACTTAACAGTCCGGCGGACCGAATGTCTCTTACAAACGTAATACCGAAATAAATCGTAATTCAAACACAATTTAATCAAATTCTGTTATTATTCTGATTTTGATACCGTTAATCTATGTTCCTACGTTACCATTTCATCCAAAATACTTCACTGGAAATAAATGCAAGCGAATGCAATTTTTGATAACTTTACCAAGTTCGAAACGATTTTCCGGTCTTTTATTTCCAGTTAAGTAATAGTATACGAAATACTATCGTAGGAATCTCGATTATCGGTATCAAAATCCGAATAATAACATAATTTGATAGAATATTGTCTGGATGTGACTTATTTCGGTATTACGTTTTTATGGACAAATCAAGCTCCGCCGGACCCTTCAGTATTCTTAAGCAAAAATACAGAAATCAGTAAGGACAATATTCGCAATTACGACCCCAACTGTCTTTACACCGAGTTTTTATATTTACCACAGCATAACCACTTGCGGATAACTTCAGAAGCGCGTTGTTTTATTTATTTATTTATCTTTCTTACAACTTGATTAATACTTACGTATAATAATAAACGTACGTTCTTACTAATACTTGCGTTTATCGAGAGTACTGTATTGTCATCGATTTCTGTAGGCATTATTAAATAACAGGAGCATTTTTAATTGATGATCAGCTTGCATTCAATGGATCTAAAAATACATTAGCCATTTAACTCATAAAATGAAAAAGAATCGTGAAAATGCAACAATAACAGCCTGCGAGTGGATGTCATCCGTGAACTGGAGCATGTAATCGCGTTAGGAGACACATTCACAAGTCCGAGACTGGACAGGGCAATATCCCGTCGCTACGGAATCAGGTTAAAAGTAAATTGAAGCTACAAATTGAAAGTTTTCTAATCTATCTTTGAAGCTGTACGTTCATCATAATTATCTTTCTGAAAAATTGGAAATCTGTGTAAGAAAATTGTGGAAAAACAAATGACTTCAATTTTCAATTGCCATTTATCACTGATCTCTATATTTCTTTAGATTTAAAGAGTATTATAGAGGTCAGTGCCATTTATGCAGTTTCCGGCTATTTATTCTTAACAAAAACAAAACAATATTTTTTAACTTTAATTTTAATTTTCGAATCGAACCCAGTGATCTTCATACTCGGTAATCGTATTAGACCAAAGACATGCACCATAGAAGAATGTACACAATGCAATGTCCTTTTACGAAAGAAATAAAACCAGTTGATCATGAATTATTATTACTGGTTTGAATACTTAGTCATAGAAAAACGTCGGGAAGAAACCTGCGAGCCTAAACGGCATATGAAGTCAGCCAATCCCACACTAACCCAGCGTATAAACCAAACCCCAATCATTCTTAAAACATATTTAATAAACGATGACATCGTCAAGATATGTACTGCTGTCATTCACTGTACACATTTTGACAATTGTTTCATCCTTAAAAATTTGACATAACACATTTTATGATAACTATGAAAACTCTATAGTGTAGTACAGTGGGCACAGTATATTTTAGAAACGAAAATTACCCAAGTACGTAGGCGAAGCTGCGCACGGGAACTTTATTAGTTATTATAGAATTTTATATACACTCTTAAAAATCTCAGAAGTTTGTAGACTGACCTCAAATGTATTGTCTATTTTCGGTAAGCTACCGAAATAGAATCCGTGGGTGGCATTTTGTAGACAGATTTGTCTAGGCTGTAGATATAAGTCCATAGTCTCTGTTGTAGGATGGTGAACCGGTCTCAGTCAAGGACGAGGCGAGTCACGGAAGGCGCTAAGATCCAACTTTAGACAAGAAGATAGTGCCAACAGACACCGTAGCTGCTCCATATTTGTATTTTTAAATGGCTTATGTTTAACTAACCACCAGATCTAGTAAAATGTTATGGCAAAAAATCACTTTATATTGTCAAAAATAGTAAATGATCATCAAAATAAGTTCTATCCTAACCTAAACCTAATTTTTGGTGATCATTTATCCATTTTGGTGATCAATTTACTTAATTTGGTGGTAATTATATTTATCCCATTTTTAAATTAAGTCATGGGAAATATTATGCCATTAAAATGTTGTAGATATTTAACCTGGAAATGGATATTGTATGTATTCCACGTGGAATGGCCGGAGATACATTAGGTGACAATAAATAGAAAGAAATGGGGAGATCTTTGCTTGCCAAAGGATTAAAAGAAAGATTTGACATACACACTCTGCACAGTCAAAGTCCTTCAATTATTTACAGCACAAGAGAACATAAAATAGGTACTGTTTGCGGTGTTGTATGACCGCAGAAACATTTAGCATTGGAATTTGCAATGTAACTAAAACTGTATCGGTACATAATTTCCTGTAAAACCTCCTTTCCTACAAAATCTATCGTCGTTTTGTCCGCTCAATGAACGACTCGACCCGCCTCTTATCAACGCAATCGACAGTGAAATTGTGATGCCCACACACACAGCTTTCAGTGTATCGAATGCTGTCGTTGTCATTTATTTCTACTCTCGACACGTAATAATTTCCTTCAATAAATACACGTATTCCTGTTACACAGTCCAAAGTATTGTCATAGTATAATGTACGAATACGCATCTTACAACAAACAAGTGGCTATTTACAATCTGTACATTTAATTCCAAACGTGTTTATCGAGTTCCTTGTAATTGTTTACGAGGCACCTTGGCACAAAGTAAATAAAAGAATACGACGGAGGATGTAATTGCTGACACTGTTCGCTTTAAACAAAAGGTTTACAGGAGCTCCTGGGGATCCGTAAAATTTGTAACCCTCCGTGAATTGAGCCGCACTGCCGATGTTCATTTCACGAAAGTTGTAGACAATCACTCGTCTTACAACCTAACGGTTGTCTACGGGAAATAAACGGACTGTAAAGTTTCAGTGAGATGAATCACGTAAAAGACTAACGTTCCGAAGTTGTGTCAAATTTTATGAATTCGGAAAGACTGGTAATAAAATATCACGCATTTTTTCACTAATGAAGTGTATTTTATGGATGTTACAGATGACATGATTGCGGTGTGAGATGTGCTGATTCAATTCCTAGATCGGAAAGTATTGCTGGGTCATTCTTTAAGGATTTTTTTGGTATTACAGATTTGGGCCTGGTTATATTTGCAATAGGCTCACTCCCTAATACTGTTATAGTATGTTCAATAAGGACTAAAGAATGTTGATGTATTCTATTCAGTCAACGCGCGAGTCTATTATTCTCTATCGTACACATGTTTTCCTTTTATAAAGGGAATGTCTTGGAGGATGTTCAAAGGACGCATGCATAATTCAAAGAACATTAAGGTTTCATCTCTCAGATTGCAATGAATACCTGCCTGAAAAACGGATGTAAAAGCGGGTTGACTGTGCACAACATGTTTATGTGGGTTGACTTATATTTAAGGTACAGTAGCAAAGCCAAGGCTTTACAAAAGGCGAAACTATGTTTGTTTAACCCTCAGAATGAGAAAGGAAACAACTCACACACACAACCCACACTCGCGACGCTTTCATTCAAAGGGCGAATACTTTAGGAATCCAATTACCTACGTACTTCGTTTATCTTTATAATTTACGTCGGGTCGTCTTTCGGACGATTAAATTTTTTCCGAGGAATTTAGATTTTATGTCACCGTGCCGGGGGCTTTATAATATAAAGTGCGTATCTGCGAAAATATGCGGAATTAGAATAATATAACGCTCTCTCCTATCATACGCCCGCGTGTGTTCTACATAACCAATTCTATATTATATCGTTTACTGAATTTAATTTTGTTTAAAGTTCTAAGTTACTTACTTAATTTTAAACATGTTCTTTTTACAAACGGTTTCTTCTAGTCAAGCGCGCTCCATCGTAGATCGCAATATCGCTTAACATCAGGCGAACTGGCGGTCAAGCGTTAGCCTATCACAAATAAAAAAACATTCAAGAACCAACTTACTGTTCCATAATATTTTGACTAGTGCAACTATTGAATCCAGTTCACTAAGCTGATCTGGGTCCATTTAAATACCACATCGAGATCTTTTGTGCCTCGGGGAGCACGTAAGCTCGGTCTCGGTTGTCATATGAACATACACATGTAACCTTAGGATATTGGTATTGCCCATTGGGTTGCGGAGGTCTGATGGTAGTCGTATCGTGTAAAATACTGATAATCAGGTGCATTTGGTTAGAAGCCGTCGTGTGGAAACTGATGAGTTGATTTGAAAAGGCTGATTCTGATGATTTTTCTACAAGACAAGTTGAACACCGAAAGGCAATTTAATATGTGTGCATGTTCATATTTAGAATCACGTCCGTAACATACATAGCTTCGAAGCCCATGTCACATACTGAAAGCGGAGCGGAGAGGTTCAAGAAGGAGGAACATTTGAAGTACCTACCTACCGGAGCAGGGCAAAATTGAACTGGAAATGTTACAGTAGATAATAAAGACTATCGAGGCTCAAGGCAGTTACAGCATAAAGGTGGAGACGTTTGATAAAAGTGCCGTTTGTAAGACAAAAAACAGATTTGTTACATAGAAACACTCACGCCTCTTTCCCACAGTGGTAGTCAGAAACTGCAGACCGCCACTTGCTACGATTCTTGCATACTTCTTTTGTTTCTTCCATATTCATTAATCATTTGTTATTTTATAGCAATTTTAAAAGTATTGTAAGTAAATATATTATGTAGGTACCTAAAATAGCAGTATTACTGCTATCATTACCTTTCCATCTCTTTCGTCATTAAAATTGGGTTCAGCAGTTTAGGTGTGGAAATATAACAAACGTATAGACAGGTAAGTAGTTAGTTTCACATTTATTTTATACTATTAGTTTCGGCAAAAACAATATATTACGGGTAAAGTCGCGGGTATCTTGAACCATTGTTAATGAATTGTTACCTAATATTATATTTATTGTCTCGCTTCCACTAAGCTTACTGTGAGACGAGTGCTTCTAGCTAGTAATAATGCATAAGAGGTTATAGTTCATTGCTACATGTAGGTATCACATTAGGCCTTGGATTCATACCTGCATAGCGAGAGAAATATAATCCGCATTAAGCAATTTACTAGTCAGTTGGGCGTCTTTGTTTATTCTTATAAAGAAAACCAACAAGAGAGTCACAATTTTGAAGCTTCCAAAATCTCTGCCTCATTAGTTTAGTGGTTCTAAGCGGCTGCTCGGTTCTATTTCCAGGTCGAGCAAAGTATTATTGCGTTTTTCTATGAAATTCCCAGTAGGCAGTCTACTGTTCCTCTTCAGACTATGCTGTTGAAGATTCATCTTAAGCAGATGAATCCCGTTCAAAAAAAGAAATGTTTAAATCAGCAGAAAACGTTTAAATAGATTTAAAAATACCAAAAATTACAGACGATTTGAAAAGAATTAATTTTTAAACCGTTTTATATTCCACAACACTAATACCAAAAAAATCAATGACGTGTAATGCCCCTAATTTTTTATGACGTTTAATTTATGCAATCTTTGCAACAGGAGGGATGATTGGACAACCGTATTAACAACACCATTTCTACGTGTTTGAGGAAAACGCAGCCATTTTCAACCTTAGACGGTATCTCATGGTAATCAGAAACCGTTAGAACCGAACAGCACGATTGCAGATAGTTAGTAACTAGTTGACTCATCGCTGACTCAGCCAGAGCAATGGTTACGACCCGTTGTCGACACCGTCGACAGTCCATTCTATCTAATCTACCAACACAATGTGCCAGTGTTTTACGCACCAGTTCGATTCGCAAACGTTTTTAACGGTTAATACTATAAGGAGTATTATTACGGATCTCATTCCAAAACAATTACTTCTTTAATTAATCTTTGATTTTTTAGTAAAAGAAATCCGCCTACATCGTAGTTGATTTTTACCTTGTAGTATTCACAGTGCCTTTGACAAAAATCGCAAGTTTGTGTCGTCTCCATAAGTAAATATCATTAAATCAAGCTAGAAAGTTTGGAGATATAATAATAACAAAAAAATTCAAATGAATTGGCTGCGTCCTCTTTATCTATATAAGGTAAAACTGTTCCATTCCAAGAACTATTTTATATCGAAGTATATTCTAGATATTCCTATTCATAAAAATTCAGACTCGAAACCTATATGGCTAAAATCAATAGAGCCTTGCAATAATATAATAATTCGACGAATATTTCAAATACTAAATTTTCCCGAAACATCAAACACAAATGAATAGAATGAAGCAGCGGTAGCCTAATGGCTAGGGCGTCGGACTTGCGATCATGTGGTTGCCGGTTCGAAAAAGAACAAATTTACTAATGGATTTTCAAAATTTCCAGGTAGGCATACCTATGCGCCCAAGCATTGTGTACATCACGATGTACGTGCATAAATACGCTGCGGTGCTCTTGCCATCGGTTGACCTGATTTCCTTTTACGTGCCTTGGATAACAAACATAGTGACTCCAATACAGCTGAAATTTAACACAGAGTTCACCGAAACTTAGGATATGAACAGCTAAAATAAACGTGCTCGGATTGTCCAAGAAATGAATGGCTTCTTCTTTGTCATATCAAAGCAACTAATTCCTAGTAAATATTTTGTATAATTAACTAGAACAAATGCTTTTATTGTGTGATAATTCGTATAACACGTGCACTTGACTCGCTTCGTCGTTAGCAGTACCTATTCTTCATTGGTTTGATCGTGACCTGCAATTCGAAGTTGTTTCTTGGCATGCACTTCTTAGCGGAAAATTATACGATTCAATTAAACCAAGCCTGTCAGGGAAGCTACGCGATAAACCTACTGAAGCCATACTACACATGTCACGCAATGAACATGTTTAATTAGACATGTATTAAGTTTCAATCAATGTGGTTTCAGGCTAAGCTGGGTTTTAATTATGCCTGGATCGAAACTTTATACCAAGAACATAATTATTAAGTTTAGGTGTTAGGTGGTTAAACACGTAGGTGGAAATAGTTTTAATATAATAATATTTGCTATGTGAGGGAAAAAGGATTTCTGAGCGAAATTTTGCTTACGTCATCTTTCCAATTTCAACGGCAAGATTCACCTAAGCGTAAGTAATCGTAAGCTTATTATGGTGTCTAGTATCGTTATTATTAATAACCTAAGCACTGCGAGATAGATTATCACGTGTACGCTGGCGTTTGTATCTACGTAAAAGATATCGAAACAAAAGCTAATCAACGGTAAAGCTTTACTGAAACGATACAGATTTCATTCCACCACTGTAGGATGTAGCCAATTCTCATATCTTGCATCGCGGTCCCCTTTGTATACCCTGACACAAAACAAACATGTGGCTGATTGAATTTGATCCATGTATCACATGAAAATCTGGTATTAATGTAGCAATAATAAGGTTACAACATTTATTACATTACTAGCTGTTCTTCGCGGTTTTACTTGCGATCGAAAATGATGTTAACCATTAACATTATCCCCTTAAAATATGAAATCCAAAATCTCTGAAATACCTCATTATTAAGTTATGATGAGTAGCGAGTAAACCAATTTTAAGGTTCCTATTTTTAAAAGCACTCGTTATTATCTTACAAAAATCCAGCTCGGTTGCCCCCCTTAAAATTGCACTATTGCCTTATGTAATATTTTACCCGAATTGATTATATCACTGGAATTCCTACATGTGACAGTCACACTTTAACTAGGTATTGTTGTATATTTTTAACCCCTGACGAAAAAGTATAAGTTTGTAGTGTGTATCTGTGTGTATGTCTGTTGCATCGTAGCACCTGATTGGGTGAACAGATTTTGATCAATTTTATTTTTTATTTGAAAGGTATGTTAGTTACGACTGTTCTTAGCAATGTTTCAAAAAAATCTGCGCAGCCGTTTGAAGATCATTACCTCACATCTTGATGAAAAGATAAGTAGAAACAATATCCACAGGTCTAATTGATTCGAAATTTGAAATCCTGTCACTTCTCAATGATATTACAAAATCCTGCAGCATACCCAACCCATCAGAAAAACTCTTCAACGGTGTACGGCATCTACGTTGTACTTGGATTCAAACGATATTATGTTTTGACGAGCACATGAGCGATCCCCCGACACAACGATGCTTGGATTATAATAATCTACTTGTATTAATTATAAAGGGATAATAATATGTATATAGATATTTTTTCCTTTTTAAAGATTTTTGTGTCGGGGGTTTCTTTAAATGTTTAATTTAATATTATAGGCTCAAACTTTTGTTGTTTATATGTTGTTTGATTTTTTTTGTATTAGATTGTAAAAGGTATAAAATAAAAGATTTTCTTTCTATAATAAAGTTGCGCGTTGAGTAATAGTTACATCTGTATAAAATTTTGTGTTAATCATGAGGTAATAAATAATACATACTGAAATTGGGAATTCGGTTGGCGATGCAATAAAATAAAAGCAAGTGTTAGTGCCGATGACAGAAATACTAACACCCAGTGTGAACGTGATATTACTGCAAACGACACACAGACCGACTTTTAACTATTTGTAGCTTCAGCTCCTGACGACACGTGAACGACCGATGTATTGGATAATTTTAAATGATCAGCGGATCACCTCTATTTGACACTATTCGAATCTGAAATTGTTGAATAAAAATAAACTTGAAATTTTTTTAGGTTTGTATAAATTGAAAATAGTCGACTTCGAAGACTGAAAATGACCCTTACCACTGTTATTCTGATATTTGTTAAAAGGATTCGTCATTTTGTAAATCTAAAGTAAGCCAGTACCAGATCTGTGGGTAAAAAATCTAAATCGAGTTTGTACTTTTGTTTACCACCAACGCAGTTCCAAACCAATATCACGGGAGCTTAAAACTTAATATAACTTCGATGTATCGGAGAAAACTTCGAAATTCTTGTTCAGGCATCCAAAGATCTAAGATATTACGACCCAAACCCTTTTGTTAAAACGTTATTATATCCATACAACAGCTAATAAAAATAACATAATATTGTATATAGATCCCCAATAATGAATATAAAAGGAATATACATACATATTATGGACATCTGAATGTATCGACATTTTTCGATGACCGGATAAATGGCGCACATTTTTCTCACGTTACTGCTTTGATATTATTTTCACAAAAAGGGATGCAATAAGTTGACGCAGACGTTTAGCAGTTTTTTATAAATACTGACCCATAACAAGGTTTTTCATTTATCGATGTAGCGGGTTAATGATTAGTAGTTTTTATACAGCTTGAAATGAAACGTCGGATTATAAATGTTAGTACCAAATTTTGGGCGTACGTGGCTCTATAGGACAACAATAATGGAGTAGAAAGCAGAAAATAGATCGTCAAAACAACAGCTAATTAAGCAATGTAATTGCGATATAATTAAAGAATCAGAAGGAATAACAGAATCAAATAAGATATCAGAAGAGAGATAATTACTAGATTAAATAAATCTGCAGTTTTGTGTATTCAGTGACCTTCTAAGTGATCAAACACTAGTTTTCCTTAAGAGGATTAGAACAGACCGCTACCAAATTTATAATAAGCTTGGGTACACAGGGCAACTTGTAGCTAAGCTTTTAGACTTAAAACGATTAATTTAATAACAACGTGCCCTGAAATTGTGAGTTAAACTTTCATAGTAATGTCGAGTTTAAACAGACCTGCAACTAGGTTCATTTATAATTTTCATGATTTGCGGAGAATCTATTGAATTGAAATAGAACTACTTTTTACGGATTTTATCGCGTTGTATTGATATTATTTGATTCCCGACGTTTCGGATCCATTACAGCATCCATGGTCACGGGTAGACTAAGTTGTTGGACGTCTTAATGTGACAATTACTACGGTTTTCTTTTGCGAGGACTTGTGGTTTATCAAATCTGATGTAATGCTGGGCCTTGTCTAGAGTATGTTCAGTTCAAGTCAGCAGTTTGTGAACATACTCTAGATAAGGCCCAGCACTACATCAGATTTGATAAACCACAAGTCCTCGCAAAAGAAAACCGATTCCTTCCCAGGATGATCCATGAGGCTATTGAAATTAAAAAAACATCCAAATTTCAATAGAGAAGATGGCTGGGTCTTACCACCTGCTTGGAACCCCATTATAGATTCCATAAAATCAAAATCCAAGCCCAAAACTGCAAGACCGAATGATACGGTGAGCTCGTTCTGCGTGAATCGGATCGCCAATAATTAACAAAAATGTAAGGTAGCTGTTAGTAATTGTAACATTAAGACGTCCAACAACTTAGTCTACCCGTGACCATGGATACTGTAAAGGATCCGAAACGTCGGGAATCAAATAATATCAATACAACGCGATAAAATCCGTAAAAAGTAGTTTTATTTCAATGTCTAATCTTCGCGTAAGTGTCAGAAACCAGTATCTATTGAATTAACAAAATTATATTTTTGTAACATCCTTGTATTATAATTTTATTTGAAACTAGATCGAAAAATAGGATACCCGTATTTTTTATTTTCCCGATATTCAATCATTTTCAAATTTATTTTCGACATTGTAATGTCGAAAATAAATGTTGTTACATTAACCATATGATGTGATAATGTTGTAGGTACCTAGTAGGTATATATGCTGATATTCTTCCTCATTCCTAGGAGAAAAGTTCGTAAAAGTTAATGTTTCTTTAGACCGGCGGAGATTCAAACTAAGAGCCCTGTAGACCGCGGCGCCCCGGGTCGCTACTATACTATTCAATGAGTATTTTTTTAATTTATTGCATCTACTTTTTGCATCAAGGTGAATAAAGTGAGCACCATCTTTCATTTGGAAACATCATATAGAAAAAAATACCTACCATTATTTAGTGTAACAAAGAAATGTTAAATTCTTTTAGAGCATAATGTTTACAGCAAATGCTTTTGTATATGCTAACGCCTCCATGGTGATACAGCCGAGGGCTTTGAATTATTCAAAAATCGAATTTGTGTTCAAAGCGCGCGCTGTTATAGGTTTTTTATTGATTTTATTTCAAAACTAGCTCTTGTCTGCGGTCTCACTTGCGTCCAAGAAGGACTTACATTAAAGTAAGTATATTCTTCGTGTGAGGAATAGCTCTTTCTGTTATAGGCACCCAATGCCCAGCGATTTATTCGATGGTTATCGCGAAGCATATAATCACAGTAATTTGGTGGGGATTAGTCATCAGTCTTAGTAGCTACCTATCTCGCGTCTCCACAGGCAGGACAAGCTGCCTACCTGTGAAGACGCGTATTGTATTTTGCAGATCCGTGAGATATCCTACAGAATTTGGTCTGTCCATCCATCTTATTCCTATAGGACGGCTTTTTATAAAATTAGGATCCCGAATTCCTGAAGAACTTAATTCTTGTCATTCTTATGTGACACAGCACAAATAGTCTCGTCTAATCTTTATTTTCCTCGTAGGTCAAGTAAAAAGCAATATTTCTCTAGGGTCAAAGTACGGTCAACGCAAAATTTGCGAGCTCGGGCGTCTAATGCTCACTCATTATTAATCAGTCACTGTTAAATTCCCTAAGTACTAAGTGCGAGTATTTATATTCAAATAAGTCTGGAAATGTAAATTCATCAAATATAATTATCGGGTCTTGTCTACATCAAACAGGAGTGTTCGAGGCCTCGTTAATTATAAGGATTTTGCTGGTGCTTATTTCGCTAAATTATCAACCCCATACTGGTAGGCTGTCTCCGAATACCTTAACGATGACACATTATTAATTATGCGCCGTCGCGTCGACATACCACATGAACTTGCCTAAACCTATGTGTTCCCAATTCCGTGCCGTGGGGGAACTATTTTAGTGAGATGTATGACTTTGCAACTAAACAGACAACTAACTTACAATTAACAATTCAAACAAAACTGTTCACTTCCTCAATTAAATAGGCCTTGTAGATCTAATAAGTTAAAATTAAACCCTGACAATTGAGTACATAAAGGAATTCTGTTTCTCTTTAAGCAACCTGAGAGATGTTTTTTGTTTGAAAGTAGTTATATCTCTCAAGATATTAGTAGTTGATGATAAATTGCAATAGATAATTTTAATTTTGATTAGATATTAATATCTAATAATTATGGTAGAAAAACACAGAATGCCGCTACAAAAAACAGCACAATAAGCCAAAAATGCAAGTGTTTTGTCGGTAGTTTTTCGGTGCAGTATTGAGTAAAGTGGCACCTTGACCGACGGCAGGCTAATTGTGAATTCATACGTGGCATGTGCCGCACTTTGAGTGCCATTAATTATTCATCCAAACTTATTTCCGGTTATTTCAACGTGCAAAATGTGCTATTTTTATTTATCATTAGATATTGTAACGTATATAGGCATTAAGAAGGTTATTTTTGCAAATAATCCTGAACATCTGTTTAGTGATAAGACGAGAAGTATTCGCAATGCTTTCTAGGTATTGACTACCGTTTATGTAGGTACTGCTTATCCAACTTTCCAAGTATAATCAGATCTAAGATCAAAATGCTACTTAGCGAGGTAAAAGTGTTATAAACACCAATGTATTTGGAGAAATATCAGTAGTTTTATAAAAGCTAAATAAAGAATCATGAGATACCTTTCTTATACCTGATGTCCTTTCAATCTATCACATGTATTCACTATTTCTATATTTCTAGGGAAAGATATGTGTCCTTTATGGCTTCAACCTACTTTCGCTACGGTTCTGTAGTAGTTCAAGTTTATCACTTTACAAGTCAACATCTCTTTTGAGGACTTGATTCTTGATATTTTTATAATTACTATAGTTACTACGAGTATTTAAGAGAGGTAGGTCAGCAGAATCAATTCCACTCACAATTGGAGCTGCCTGACAGGGGAAGTACCTCCAACTTGCAGAAAATCGTAGCCAAATAACATAGCTCCGTGCTACGTTGTGTTCCTAACGGTGGAGGAAGCGAGGAAGCGTTGTTTTGGCAGTGTTGGGGACCGGAGGTGTTTTGTTACCGTCGCTGTCATGTATAGGAAACATGCTGCCAGCCAAATTATTCCTCCTTAATTTACAAGGTCGGCAACGCGCGAGTGATACCCTTTGTGTTGTAAGCGTCCATAGGTTACGGTACCCGTTTACTATCAGACGGGCCGTATGCTTGGTTGCCACATTAGTGGTACTTATAAAAAAAATCCTGTGCAGAACTTCGCCACGTATAGGGGTTGAATTTCCAAAAATCCTTTCTTAGTGCTCGTCTACAGTGCAAAAGGAACCAACATTGTCAGCAGCAGTGCGTTGATACGAAACTCAACGTCGAGCGAGTACCGGGCGATATGCTAGATTATACCAGTTCTGGCAAAAATAAAAAAAAAATCCATGTCACTTGGCTAAGTGGTAATAGGGATATTTTTGAAAATGTTCAAAATTTACACCCTAGACTACATCCTTGGTTCTGTGTTCAAAAATTTCCCAATTTTGTAGTGTTTTTTTTGTAACGTAATCCTAATTAACCATGCTATTGATTACAGTCACAAATCCATTATTGAGTATTATTATTTTGGTAAAAAAAATAAGTTTGATTGAGTCATGGTTAAAAAAAGTTTTTTTTCTTATCTTTACCGGAACTCGTATAACCTAGCATAACGCCCGGTACTCGCTTGACATTGAGTTTCGGGACACCCTGTATGAGGCTTTTAGGATTTATTTTAATTTAATTTCATCTTTATGAAACATGTAGGTAGAGGTAGGAAATGGAACTTTTATGTATGTCACATTAACTGCAACGTTTAGTTTACAAGATATTATAACGTTTTCGTCTAAGTAGGTATATGTATACCTACCTAGTATTATATTCAACATTTCATTGTCTTCACAAGTGTGATTGCGGTTGTTCACGTGTAATTCCAGGCACGTCTGCCATGAGTCGACGGAAATTAAACTACAGAAGGTACCTACCACCCGCTACAAACGTACGAGAGACTCGGAAGAAAAACTCATATTCGAACACGAATCCCATAATTCTTTTTGCAAAACAGCACTTCTGCAGTGAAATATCGAACACTTTTACTTGTTTTTGTTGCAATTAACGTACCTATTTGGAGTACAAGTCGTTAAAAGGCAACGCTGATCAGATCGAGGTCATTTTTACGATGAAAAGATATTAAAAACAGCACTTCAAAGCATAGAATTCTTACTAGAGAATTGTAACCGATCTACGTAAAGTACCTACTTCAAGATAAATAATAGGCATCGTCTAACTTCGTGTTTCCAAAGATGACCGACACATTTAGCCAGTATAATGACATGGAGCTGTTCTTATCGAATAGCCCCTGAGTTGCAAATATTACATCAAAACAAATCAGGATGGAGGGTTATATCAGCTCTGTATACCTACAATATTTCAATACTATTTGCAACTTACTGATTAGGAACAAACAGGCGCGACGCTCGCACGGCTTTTAAGTAATTTGCTTTCTTAGAAATAACGTTGACATTTATTTCATTGCAATAAAGTTGAAATTGTAAATGATTTTTAGAGCCAAATAATTTTTTGTTAATTGTCATATTATGTTAGAAGATTGTTTCTGATGTTTTCTGATGCCCATTATTTATCTTGAAGTACCTACTGTACAATTAATTTTATTAACCAACAATTTAACAATTTATATTATTGCATCTGAAAAATACCCATTTCATTAAACATTACTTATACAGATATATACTACTTGTATTATGTTGTTGACCAAAAACATAAATAAATATGATTCATTAATTTAATTAGACATGCTCATGCAAATAGAATATAGATCATACAAATAGGTACTATACAGGTTTAAGATTTCACACGGAATCAGACCTATTAACTAGTTGATCACACGTTATGGATTACCTGGAGTTACTACAAGAAAATAATAATACCAAATAGTAAATAATACCACTCTACTAACTTCAGTGCCATCGTGATTTAAAAAAAACGTAGGTACAGCACATAACATAAGCATAGCCAAGCAATTAAAACCTAGTAATCATATGAAATTTAATAGAAGGGTAAATTACGGAAGGTTTGTTCCTAAATAAAGCTTCAAAACACTTAGCCTGAAGCCTGTAGGACATAGGATACATTTATAATTATTCACAACCAAATCGCTAGCGGCATTATAACAAACATAATTATGTGGTCTATTTAATTATGCTAATATGTTGCAAATCAATAGCAATTTCGGATGCGACACAGTGAAAAGTCTATTTCTACCTACATAACTGGCAATACGACTCTTTCCTCACCTCTTGGGCTCTACATTTACGAAGCAGGTTTCTAAATCTATAACTACATCAGCATCATTACAGATACAAAGACGTTTAGTTAACAGTCAAGGTACGAGCACTGTTCACTCAAAATGTTATCAGTAACACAATAAATCCGATCCCCTTGTTACGCAGGGGCAGAATATTTGCTCGCTATCTTCAAAAACATAGTCCTTTTTGTATAAAGCTTATTTTACATTCACCGCGTAAACTCCACAGACGTCAAAGTTGATAGGTCTCCATTGCCTAAGAAAATATTTAAATTATTCAATGAGATTAGGGTGATCGATTTCCGACACCTTTTGCTTCTTAATGGCGGTATTTTATAACAACCGCCGAATCTTTAAGGCTGATTTTCAGTTCTTTTTATTGCTAGACTGATAGTATATATAGAACACACGTAGTTATGTTTTCATAATAAGTTAATAAAGAATTACCCACGTTTGAAGCATCATTTGACGATCTTTTAAATTGAGAACGGGTCAGGGTCGGCCACAGCAAATGAGGAATATTTGTGGTTGAACTCAAGCCTGGTTAGTACACATGGGGCATGTTTACTTTCAATCTCCTGGGATAATAAGGCAGTGTACCTTTGCCAATCTCTTTTGGGAATGACTGATATGACCGACATGTTGCCGGCTAATAAAGGCTTGCAGCCTGTATATATAGTGTTTGGGGCTGTTCGGCAATAAACATTTGTTTATAGGATATATGCTAACTTCATTGGTCAAATTCTTGTAAATTATAAAAGGGATAAATTTAAAAAAAAAAACGCTGCCCCACACTAGGCATTTCTCCTGTATCGTGGGTACATTTCACAAACACAAATTATTATCACTTACACAAACACACAGACCCGGAACAACTCCCTGTAGATCATACAAATATTTTTTCCGTGCGGGGATCGAACCCACACCAGGTAACGTAGAAGCCGAAGGTTCAGCCGCTACGCCAAACGTGCCGTCATTTTTTTTTTTAATTTGCTTTTTTTTAATTTTGCTTGAGAAGAGACACCGCGTCTTATTTGCTTGGTCTATTTCGTCGTTTTTAATGGTACCTGTTAGTAAAAAATTAGAACAAACGAGCGAGTAAATGATAACGTCGTCTAGGTATACGTAGGTATGCTACTCAAAATGTTGAAATAAAATAACTTTTAAGGAAAAGTAAAACCGCCTTCTACAACATAAAAAATATGTTATGTGGAAACAGTTTCGGAAATCAAAAGATCCGATCAAATCAAAAGCACTGACTTCCGAAACTGTTTCGCACATATTATTTATTAATGTTTTTGAAGATGTTTTTAATGTTTTTTACTTTTTCATCAAATCACACAAATGTGCGTAGGTTTTTTTTTTTATACGTGACTAGCGGCCCGGTACGTGCTTCGCTACGTATAAAGCGAAATACAGCGGACAGCGGACAAAACCATTCCCAGATCCCCAATTTCATCAAAATCGGTCCAGTCGTTTGATCTAAACCATTCCCAGATCCCCTTGAACACACACAAAAAATTTCATCAAAATCGGTCCAGTCGTTTGAGAGAAGTTCAGTGACATACACACTCACAGAAGAATTATATATATAAAGATAGGCTTACGCTTGACCGCCAGTTTGCCTGATGTTAAGCGATACTGCGATCTAGAACCGAAACCGATTCACTCGTGATTTAAAGACACCCAGATTATACCTATCAGGGAAAACGCACTCGGGAAGTGCATTCCATATTTCAGCGGTACGCATTATAAAAGGCAAGTACGAGTACGACACTAAACAATCAAATAAAAGAATCGTGTCCTCGGAAATTTTATTAGTTATAATGAGTACCATGGTGTTTAAGTAACACAAATACCATCACGCCTGTATTCCCTGAAGGGTTAGGTAGAGATGGTTATGTACACCCACATTTTCGCCGGTATGTTTAGGTCCCAAGTAGGTAATAGCTGGCGAGCCTATTGCCATGACATAATGCGGGTTATTGTTGCAAACGCCGAGCTGTAACTGAGAATTTCATAAAAAAAAACCAATAACACTTTCCTCGTCCCGAGAATCGAACCCAGGACCTCTAGGCTAATGAGGCAGTGTTAGTATTTTAAACGAACTACCAGTCACCCTGTATAACTCGCCCTTGATCGATTTTGAGTGTTTTGTCTGGGAAAAGAAGGAATCAAAAGAAAAGTCTCAGACGATCGACGCCGCTTGCCTTTCTCACGGTATTGGCAAAAACGAGATCAATACGAGTAATACCGCGGGGTACAGCTAGTACGAAAATAAAGTTGCTATTCGATATGATTGATTAGAATAAATATTTGGATAAGCTTTTACGCTCAAACAACATTTCGAGAAGAAAACTTTATTATCTAGCTACAGAATTGTGTAGTTATGTACCTACATACTTATAATCCATACATATTTAAACATAAAATATTTTATATACAGTATCTACACAGTTCTTCCAAATCTATGTCAAGTAGTTATGATTTGAAGCGTGTCCAAATACACAGACAAATCAAATTACAGATAAAAATTCCAAAAATGGTAGGGATGGCCTGGGTTACTTATTCTCAGGTCTCCAAACTAGTTTTTTTTAATATTTCACGCGAAACTGACATTCTACCTTTAAGTAAGATTATATAATGTAATAAAGACATCTGCATGCATCTTGTGCACTTAAACTCCTGGCACTTGAACAAAACTGAAAGCCAAAAAATTAACAAAATAATGCAACTTCAGACAAGAATGTGAAAACTTATGTTAAGCAAGACTTTCACACGCTAAAAGCAGAGTTTCAAAATACTATAACACCGACAAAGAAGATCAACTCATCTACAATGTGGACCAACGGCTATCGCAAATAATTAAACGCATTAAAATTTACGGTTAGTAAATGGTATTAGTATCTAAATTAATTCATTATAACCAAAGTACAATTAAAGTTAACTGTAGAGTCATAATAGGTATTTACAGTTATTATAAAGTTAATGATGTAATGCGAACAAGCAATAACCGATGCGGGGTTTGATTTAAATACCATATTATAAATAACCCTCTAACTCTGAGAGAGACCCGTGCCCAGCAGTGCCAGCATTACGGTTGACGATGATGAGGATGATATTAGTAACGTTGAAGCTAATTGTCTTACAATTAACGGTACTAGTAAGTTTAGTGGCGGTTTAGGAGGACTGTTATCAACTGAATATATGCTGATGAAATGGTGTTGCACATGCAAAAACAAGTAAGTATATCATGTACAATAACTTTAAAGTATACAATAATTCCGTCACGGAGGTCTTTGTTGTCAAAAGGGATTTTCACGATGTTAACTGATGTTAGCGCCTCTGGAAATTACATTTATTAAGGCAAAGAGCATACACTTAAGGTCCCAATACCATGTTAAGTAACATAAATCTGAAAACGATTGTTTAAAATATCAATTTTATAGCTAATGTTATTTGGTTTAAAATATAGACTAAAGTATCGATGTGATATCGTAAATGACGAAAAATAAGAACAAATGAAAAATTCTTGCAAGTTTGCGAGCAACCTGAAAATAGATGGATACTATAAGGGAAGCAAAACGCATAGGTACGTACAAGATTTATTCATAGCCTAAGTAAGTAGGTACTTTATAAATCTAACTTCTGTGTTTCATGTAACTGACGCCTCCCAACAAAGGAATTATTTTAAGGGGCCTGCATTAGTTGCTTATGTACGTTTCACGTTTTGTTTCCGTAATTAAAGACAAGGTACAGTAGCTGAACACAATAGAATCATCAAAATGTTTAAACATCCAGAAGTCTTTTGAAGTGTTTAGTAGGTATTGTACCTAATGTTTTTAAAATTGGCGATATTAATTGACTTTAATTGCTGACCGTATATTAATGAAGTCGCATTTTGCAAAGAACACAATTTGGTTTTCCTGAAGAGATAATGTAATGAGGGCCTTGTTTCCCGCAATGAGCACTTTTGCGAACATATAAGTTTTGGATTAAACCTTGGTCAAAACAATACCCTCGAGTCACCCGGCAGTAATCGTACGCACCCATATAACAAACTCACTTGGATAAATACTGGTTAGAACATTAACCCTGCTGTACCGCCTTGCCCTCGGGACTTTCTAGTTACTAATAAGACCCGGCCGCTGTTTTGACAAATCGTATTAGTGACTCGCAGAAAATTTCAATAGCAGTGACTAACCAAAATAAAAATACATGTATATTCACTAAATAGTAAAAAGCACTCTCGAAAATAGTGTAAAAGTAATATAAATAAATTCAGTATTCGCCCGGCAGGTATTTTGCTACATTACCATTCACCAGCAATGCTTTATTAAAACTCGAATTACCTGCGAAAAAGAGGAAAATAGTCAGTGAACAGGATATGGGATAAAATGTTAAAGTAATTATTTTTTGGCAACGTTGTACAAGTGGTATATGCAGACTTTAATCGCCCTGGTAAGCGATCCCAGTTTGCCCGTATTTCATTTGCCCGTAGGCATACTCAAAGCCCACTGACTCACCAGCCTGGAATTTATTCGTGCCCGGGCGGGCTCTTTTTGACCGCATTTGCATTAAACCTAGCCACGTATCTGGACAGACGACCAAGGAATCTTTGTAAATCGTTCCGATCAATATACGGCAGTCGTTTTAACAAATTTGCGGTTTCCAGTCTGGGTAATATTGAAATATATTTTGGCAAGTAGAAACATAAGTAGGTAAGACGTTTGACAAAACGTTGCCACTTGAGCAACAAGGACCTCTTGCGACGCGTAAACGGATTACAAGGGTTCGCAAGCCCCTTGTTAAAATCAAAGTGTTGACTGCGAACCTAATGGCTTTCGGAGATGCGAGCCCATTGCGTTCGTTCGCCGCTGTCATAGAACTGCTCAAATAAATCATGCCACAAACTACGGTTAGAAACTAGAGAATATCTTAGATTACTTTATATTAGGTCAAATCAAATATTTCTTAACATACCATCACGCCTGTATTCCCCGAAGGGTTAGGCAGAGCCGTAGAAAGAAGAAAGAACGAAATATTTATTCAGGTATACATTATTACTATTTATTCTGCGTAATAAAAAATGTACACCCAGAGTTCGCCGGTATGTTTATGTCCCATGTAATAGGAGGCAAGCCTATTACCATTACTCGGGCACAAATCACAAAATCCGAGCTGCTAATGAGAATTTCATAGAAAAACCCAATAACACTTTCCTCGACATGGGAAACGAACCCAGGACCTCTAGCGTAGTCAGGACCACTAGGCTAATGAGACAGTTATTCATTCCTAATAATAATAATATCATTACGAAAATAATATTACGTATTAATAGTCCTAATAATATTTCCTCTGTGCTTATCCTAATGAATTTGATAAAAGATATTTGCCAATATCATGGAATCGTAATACATAAATAGTCCTCCTCATCGTTTTCGATAATGGTGATCCTGACTAATATAAGTTAAAAAAATTTGTTTCTGACACTTACGCGAATATTAGACATTGAAATAAAGCTACTTTTTACTGATTTTATCGCGTTGTAATTAAATAATATTAATACAACGCGATTAAATCCGTAAAAAGTAGTTTTATTTCAATAAGTTAAACAATTTAGTCAAAACTATTAACAAGACAGATGAGATTGGTGGCATAAGTAAATGTAATTGTTTTCAAATAAAGATAAATAAGTTGTTAGCTAATCATGAGACCATGATTAAGAGTGTGTGCCAATATGTGTAATAAACGTACTTTATTATATATTTTTTTATAGAATAATTATAATACACTGTACCTTTTCAAGTCATGTAGTCCAAAGTTTTCCAAAGAGCCCCATTTATATATTCGCAAAATAGCCTTACTAGATTATTTTTCTTTATACTTGAATGTCTGAGTTAAAGTAAGAGCCAACTGTGATTACGTCAATCCAGTTAGTTCATTGAACAGTTTTTAATGAATAAAGCACGAACGAAAGCCTGTAGAAACTTTAGGTAGAACCAAAAGTTCCTTGAAGCTACCGTTCTTAATTCTAATGTGAGATGCGTAGATAATTCGTAGGTCTCAATTGGTGAAGGTCGCCGCTTTGCATCTAGAAGTTAATGACCCAAAGCGACTCTTCCATCCTCTGTGATTCCAGGTAGTGGCTCTAAATTTGAAATGAATATTAGATCCATTTAATAATAATTCAATAAATTTATTAACTCTTTTGTTACTTAAGGAAGGTATCAATCACAACTTAATATTAACAATAAAAATTTCTTGTATCTGATCACAAATAAATATTAAAATTATTTGGACGGTGACCCCCAAAATAGACGTTTGTTTGTATCTTGGAGACCAGAGCTGCAACTAGTTCATTACTATATTCTTGGAAATATCTTTATACCATGTTTATTTTTTCAAGCGTTTTAGACCTATTGCTAGCCGAGCTGAGTAATTTCCATTATATAAAACCAGCCGTATAGTCATTGCGGAGCAAGTAATGAAATCGTCACTGGATCAAAAGGCCTCGGGGTGATTGTCGCCAGAGTGTTAACAACTGAGACGAGTTAATTTGTCGAGTGTAGACTAATAAGTATTTTGCACACTCGGTTTAGACTTTTGCCATTTCTTGCATTTGAAGATGTGAGCTGGCTTACACGCTTGTTAAGTTTGTTATTAAAATTGTGAAAAACATGAAAAAAATAAAGTTGATCCACGATGGCATGAAGGGTGAAAAGTGCTCTTACTTTTCACCCATTTCTTATAGTTTACTAGCTGTTGTCAAAATTGAAAAAAAAAACTGTCAACATTTATCCAAATTGGTGCAATGATCTAGACGTGAAAACGTAACAGACAAACGGACAGAGTTACTTTCATATTTATAATATTAGTTTGGATAATTGCTATGTGTGTGCGTTTTATGTACACAGAGAAGCGTTATAGCATACATGTATGCTTATGAAAAACAAAAAAATATATGGTAAAATTTTTGCTGTTTAATATTACAAATCAGTACCAGTAGTTACCACTCGTAATAAATTATAAAATATATGGATTTCGGGTGCGTTGAAGCATTATTTAACAGGTTACGTTGAGAACATTTTCATTAGTTACTATGATCTGAAAGCCTTGCCGAAATAAATTTTTAGGCGAAAATGGGCTCTAAGAAAATTGCCTAATCATGACAAATTGGTAAATAACTCAGAGAAAACAAAAGACATTGGAAACACAGTTTGAGCACAGCGTATTTGACTAATGAAAATGAATGGTGCTCACGCTCTCTAAATTGCTTGTTTTAACTTTAAATCAAAGTAATTACTCAAAAAATATTGGGCAAAGTAATAACACAAAAATAACCGAAAAAGAAAACACCTAGATTTTAGTGCATAATCCATTCATATAGTAAGTTTGCCAAAATAATAAGAAAAAATAAATACAAGCCCAATTACCAAATTACAGTATTTTTCCGCAAATTAAACTAGGCTAGATTTTGCCCTAGGTTCTTTTATGCATTAAATCTTAACTGATATTATTGGTACAAATTTGCTCGTTACTGCATTAACGTATTTAACTAAAAGAGTAGTAAATATGAATGTGGAGGGGGAACGGGGGGGGGGGTAGAGAAAGACCAAAGAAAAGATGATGGATTGTGTTAAGGCCGATATAATGGGAAAGGGAGTAAATGATGAGGTGACGTCTGATAGGGATGAATGGAAGAAAAGGACATGCTGCGCAGACCCCAAATATATTAGGAAGAAGAGAGAGAGAGACTGCAAAACTGATAAAGTTGTATATACCTACGACTACAAGCTATAATTATATTTCAAGTACAATATAGCCGCAATAATAGTGTTCATCTTAAGTGGTCCGCAAGTGATTAACCATGTTAAATTGTAATATAAAAACACTGTGTACAGACAATTAATTGGACGTAGTTATGCAGAAACGTTCCAACCCACAAGTCACCCGAAATCGAGATAATGTGATCATACTACCTTTTATGACACTAAGCGTCAGATTAGCAAAAAGGTTTCAAGTTTTAAGTCGATTATTATAGACTTAAAACTTGAAACCTGACGCTAAGTGTCTTATAAGGTAGTATGATCACATTATCTCGATTTCGGGTGACTTGTGGGTTGGAACGTTTCTGCATAACTACGTCCAATTTTTGCAGGGATTTTACCAGTGGCAGCCTACCTACCGGCTAACTTCAGACACGCAGAGTTATTTTGACCGTACCGCGTACTATTTAAACTGACCCTGGATTGAATACGCTTTCCGTAAAATAAAAGGTAACATAATTATACTGGATTCGTATTACTTAATATGAAGCTGTGCGTATGTACTAAATTTTTATACCAGTCTTAAAATCAACCAGGAGTCCAAGACTGCTATTTCAACTGTATCAGAAATGTTATGAAATTACAATAAATGACACAAGTTTTGGTAAAGTTGTTAGACAAAACTGACAAAAATCAACTAAGTATTTTGAATTTACTGAATGACAATGTAAAATAATGAACAATTCGAATTCCTCGTGTAACCTCTTCTAGATCAGGAGTTCCCAATCTTTATCAGTCTGCGGCGCACATACTTGTACATGTTTAATATAATACCGATTTTCCATAAAAAAATGTTTGATAGATACGCTATCGTCTATCGATTACTTAACTCTGAGGCTTTAGTTTATTTGAAAGTAATAAATGAGGCTCGCCGTGATAGTTCGGCGGCGGATTGGATTTTGAATTGGAGTGACAGAATGATGAAGGAAGGGATCGGCTTAGTTACGGCGGCGTGGAACCGCGGCCGACAGTTACGACCACTTCATACTACCCAATCTTCAGGATAAAACTAAACTTATATCCCGAAATACCTATACATACCGGGTGACTGATTTAGGGGATATTCTAGGGTTTAATAGGTTAGTTGACTGGTCTTTCATTTATTCAAATAACAATCCTATTGAATATTTTTAATACCATATAATCTGCCTCATTAGTCTAGTGATTAGTGATTAGTCAAGCAAAGTGTTATTGGGTTTTTCTATGAAATTCTCAGTAGCAGCTCGGAGTCTGGATTTGTGCCCGATTAATGGGACATAAACATACAGGCGAACTGTGGATGTACATTAGTACGACTCTGCCTAACCCTTCGGGGAATACAGGCGTGATGGTATGTTATAATCTAAGTAAAAAAATCGCTGAAATGCATATACGCACAGTCACACATAATTTCAGAATGACTGCACCAAATTGAATAATACTTTTTTTATTGTAATAAAATTTGTATGAAAGTATTTTTAATCTGCCGGAAAAGTTATAGAAAATTTACGCATGCGAAACTGCGCACGGGCTACGAGAAGTCAGTACAAAATGTGTATGGTACACGCATGGTTTGATGTCACAACATGCTAGAACGCCCTCTGTCTAGCTGTCTAGAATAAAATTAAAATCATACCTTTAACTTCCACCGATTTTAATTATTATTTTTTTGTGTACTGTTAGGTATAGTATAGTATATTACTAAACAGAAAACTAACAGCTTTTCTTCTACAAGTTTGATGAGAGAAGACCAAAAATTCCATATAGACCAAGCAGTGGTATGACCGTTGAACTGCTAAGTCAAAGGTCTCGAGTTCGAATCCAAGGCGCACCTCTTTTCGAAGTCATGAGCGTATTAAATAGTTAATTATTACGCGGTTAAACGGCGAAGGAAAACATCGTGAGGAAATCTGCCTGCCTGAGAGATTTCCTCGATGGCGTAAGAAGTCTGCCAACCCGCACTAGGCCAGCGTGGTGGACTATAGCCGAATCCCTCTCATTCTGAGCGGAAACCCGTGCCGAGCAGTGGGACAGTACAATGGGTTGATTATGATGACCAAAAATATTACGTAAGTAGCTAATTTCTAAAATAAAGTGATTGGAACTCCTCAGATTAAATAATGTAATAGTAAAGTAGTAATAAATGTAATAGCATTCTTTACAAATACATGTTTGATTTCAGTTTATAAATACTATCTAAGAAAACAAACTCTCACGAAGCTAGAAGTATAATGATGTATGTATATCCACAGATCGTCGGTATATTTTACGTTTCATCATTATATTCAATTGTTTATACCTTTTTTATGAAAATGATATAAATGATATTTTATATCCCATAATTAAGCTTATAAAGATAATAAGTACTTATATGTACACCGGGTATAAACTCGTGTATCAAGAAAACAAGAATAATTATACTCTGCTGCTAAAGTTTATCAAATTAAAGTATATAATCTTCTAAGCAATGCAAATTTGAATATTTACCTCATTCAGAGGCGTGCTTTTGTTTGAAGTTGTAAAATTTAAATTATTTTACGTATTACTGGCATCTGTTTACTCCTCGCAAAAATAATAATAAGTAGGTACGGTAAAAAAAATATGCTTTCAGCAAAGGATCCGTTTTTTGTAAAATGTCCTAATTTGTATAATTCGCATATTAACTAGTGTATACATCGGCTTTCTGCTACTTACGCCGCTTTAACTGCGACGTTCCTAGGTCCAGGGTGAAATTTTTTTAGGTCCTTTGTAAAGCTTAACGAAGTTGTTGTTGATGTTGCTTATTATATTAAGTACTTAATAGTTGAATAGATACTTGAATAGGCAATTTATTTTGAACTCTTCAAAAGAATGAAATACTGCTCTCCGCATGTGTAAATTCTACGGAGAAATCCGATTTAACCTTCCACTGCATCATTTCTACTTATAATTTTATAAGTTTCTTAGTCAGAAAATAAAAAGTATACATATATACACCTTTGAATCTTCTTAGCGTAATTTTGATTTTATATTAAATGATAACATATATCCTACCTATAGCGAAAATTACAGACGGCATCGTCAAACCACAGTCGATGCTTTTATATTTTAGCATTTGCGTTCGGCGATTTTGCACGTGTTCTTACTACTCCAAACGTTCGATCGTTTCAATAGCTTCATTATTTCACCGAAGTGTGTCACTAAAATGCAGCCGAAAACCCGAAAATCACCCGCAGGTATAAGTAGAGTAACGAGATAGCCGGAGGCAATTTTTCCAGTTCATAACACGTCAGTTGTGTGACGTGAACCCGAAAATGAGCTCGAGAAAGTATATTCTTTTGTTATATAGGGACTTAATAACACGATTTTTAGGTTTTAGTGGGGTTGGTAGCTGAGACCAGTAACAAGCTAAAAGATATGTTAAAGATTTCTGACCGCAAACTATTTTGAAGTATCTTTTGTAGAAGTGAAATAAAATACTTAAGAACAAATCCATGTGCAAAAACTAGTGATGAACTAGCTGCTATTTGCTGCGGGTTCGTATAATTGCTGCGTGAGTCAATGTCAGGCGTTCCTTGAATAAATAATGAGATTTCTTCGACTGATTGTCACCATAATGTATTTCTTGGAAAAGGTTTAGTGATGATTAGGTGATTGAAATTGTGGACTAAACCTTAGTCTTAGCTAAACCCCAACAAAAAATATAGTCATCACTTTCTAAAATCATAATAATTATCGAGAATAGATATAGAGAGATAAATCAGAATAGACTGAATGTTGAAAAATCTTGTCGTGATATCGCATAAAGTATATTCCACAAGGAGGAATATATAAACGCGAAAATACTTAATAATAAAGATTATATATATATATATATATATATATATATATACGTGCAAATAAATGAAACATCGGTATACAACAAATTAATAATAATGAAACTTTTATAGGTACAGTAATTAAGCATTTTCTCAAGACTATAATTATTATTTAAAGGAGAGAGAAAACTTACCTACATCATTATATTTCAGTAGGTCTGTTTCAGAAAAACTACATAATTATAAAAAATATAGATGAGAATTATTAAGACATAATATGCTATATTCATATTTCATTGCATAATAAAATGACAATATTTTTTGAACGCGTATAATTATTTTCTTATCGAATAATAAATGTCAACCTAGTAATATTTACTTGTGTACTTACTAATGATTGTTGTTACCCTTAAAGGGCAGACAACCTTTGGACAAAGTACAAAAAGTCCAGTTCTTTTCGGTTTTCAGTAGGTATTTTTTACGATAAGACTTTAGGTAATAAAATAAGTTTTACAAAAAATAAAACCGCCTTCAAAAACATCTATAGGTACACATAATAATTCTGTAGAAATGTCAGGTCTGTAATTGCAAGATAATGGGGAAAAAATAGATGGAAGACTAATTAAACGATACTGAAGCCGAATTAATGGTTTTTGGATGTCTGTCTGTATGTGTGTATTTTTGTGTTGCACACATAATTATTTTTTATGTCTTTGAATGCGGTTTAAATTTTCGTTTAAAGTGGCGAGTAGAATTTGACGTAGGTACCTCGACGATGTCATCATTTATTGGGTCAGTACGTGTTATTGTCATTTTGTTCTAAATTTTGTGATCAGATCTTCACCAACCAATTTGAATGAGACCACCTCGCGAATATACTCTTTCATATAAAAAAAGAATTAATAAAATTGGGGCACAATTGATGGAAATATCAGTAAACATACATAAAAAATATAAACAGACGAAAATAGAACCTCCTCCTTTTTTGAAGTCCCTTAAAAAGTAATTAAAAGGAAATTCATGATTTTGTATTAAAAACTAGAAATTATTACCGAGTTGGTGTAGGTAACTTTTGAACTTAGTTACTAAATTAATTATAAACTACTTGTTACTTATTTAATAGAACTGGCAACCCCGTCAGCCGATGAAACAGAAACAAATATTATCGTAAGTGATTGTTCATAAATATAACAATGAACTCGGGTTCAAACGCAAACTCTTGTTATCTTTTGATGTAAGTTGGAATTATTTTGAATCAATTCCAACACGAAATAGCAACTTTCCGAAGTAGATAACTACAATTTCTTCATTATAATATCTCAATGTATTTGTACGTTTCCTAATGGACCACGAAATATAATCGTTAAATTATAAAATCGACGACTTGTTACATACCGTGTTGTGAATACTTACAATGTAAGGTGTTAACCCTTCGATAAAGATAAACTAGAAACTTGAGATCGATAAGTGCCGAAGTGCCTTTTAGACGAAAGAAAAGTATTCAATAATTCAAGGAAGACGTGCTGTATCATCCGGGAATGCGGATAACATCTTGAAAGCTTTTTAATTTGAATCAAAGATATTTAGGGTAGGTACAGGTTGCGAGTTGGGACGTTGAGGTAAAAAATGTTGATCCACATATTTTGAAATACTTAAGGACCGAATTTCTCTTACAAACGTTATACCGAAATAAATCGTAACTTTTTGTTATTTATTTAACATAGCCATACAATAAATTCTATATTGATAAACTGAATTAAAAATTATAGAAGGCAATTTTTAAGGTACCCTAATATGGATCTGCTGAGTCCCAAACTAGGAAGTACCTGTGTCTTGGGAGTCAGTAGGATTTGTTTTTATACGCACAGCCCGTGTATAACATATTTAATATATCTCTTAGCTGACTGTTTTACCTGTACGATAAATGCAATTGACAAAATAAAATATATCTACGATTAATTAACTAGACAAGAGCGAGTACTTACACTGTGCAATTTTCTCAGAATGGGACAGAGACAGTGTCAAATGCCTTTGAGATGTCCAAGAAAATGTCCAAACACTTTCGTTTGCTATTAAAGCTCTTAGTAACAATATTTGATAAGGCAATTACCGCATTCTCAGTTGATAAACCTGATCGAAACCCGTATTGGTTTGTAGCCAACATCTTGTTAGCGTTTAAGTAGCTTATCTAGCGGCTGTCTATTAATTATTTCTCTTCTTTTACTCTTCCCTTTCTGTTTGCTGTCGATTCGATAAGAAGAAGAATTAACTAGAGAGTAAGTAATATCAGATGCAAAAGTATAGAAACTGTAAAAGTTGCAAAATTACTTTACTTTTTTTATGTGTGTGCGTGCGTGCGCGTGTATATGTTGTGTATCGTGTATGTTTGAGTAAGCTGATGATAAACACATTGGTTTAGCTTAAAAGAGTTTCAGTATATACATAATCTAATGTGAGTAACCAATTTCTCAGTTTGTTTTTGCATTCGCTTCGATTTAACGAGTGGTGTTTCAGAATTTTATTTATTTTGTTGTAGATTCTGGGGCCTGCAAACAAGAATTGGCTATGTGAAAAGGTGGTACTATGGGGTTCATTTTATAAGTTTCCTCGCTCGCGTAACTAAGTCTTCAATATGAGTGTGCCAGTTTAGATGACAGTCGATATCAACTCCCAAGTACCGGATATGATGACCTTGTGAAGAGGCAAACAGTCACAATCAATAGTGGAATTTTCACAGGCATGCACTTTAACGATTATCGAGAACTTTGGTTGCGTCGCTTGTGAGATTAAAAAGGGCATAACTTCTCCTCATTTTCCCTGAGATAACAATATTTAGATTAGTTTTCGCAAGTTGGTTCACTTCACTCCAGGTATTTCCGCAGACTAGTAAGGCTGTGTCATCCGCGTATGTGAAAACCGAACATTTATTTAGGGATAGCAGACATAGGTCATTGATATATATGTGGAACAATGTGAGTCCTAAAATACTCCCTTGAGGCATACCATATTCTATCGCAGCTTTCGCACTGAGACTGTCCTCTAATTTGACACACTGCGTACGATTTTTAAAGTAATCCTGGAAAATATTTAATGTGATACCGCGAATACCTACACTGTGCAATTTTCTCAGAAGTATTTGGACAGAGACCATGTCAAATGCCTTTGAGATGTCCAACAAAATGCCCTTTTGTTTGCTATTAAAGCTCTTAGTAACATAGGATGCGGTAATTGTATTTGATAAGACAATTACCGCATCCTCAGTTGATAAGTTTTCTAATTCTAAAACTTTGGACGTTGGGGGCAGCACTGAAATAGGACGGTAATTGCTTACACTGTCTTCTCAATTCCAAAGTCCACTTCGCAAAGTTGGGGCTGTCCCTACCCTTGTGAATTGGGACATCCTTATGACAATTGCTCTCTTAAAAGACACAGAATTTAATCAAATTCTGTTATTATTCGGATTTCGATACCGTTAACCTAGGTTCCTACTCTACTATTTCGTCCAAAATACTTCACTGGAAATAAATGTGAGCGAATGCAATTTTTGATAACTTTACCAAGTTTGGAACAATTTTCCAATATTTTTTAGTAAAGGAAAAAATTCAATCGCGGGCAGGATTCGAACCTGCGGCTTCTGGTTTGATATACCAGACGCTCTGACCTCTAAGCCACCGCGAACCCTACCCGCATGATTGAAATTTTGCCTTCACATTCTGAATTTACGTCATAAGGTGACGTTGGTATATCAAACCAGAAGACGCAGGTTCGAATCCCGCCCGCGATTGAATTTTTTCCTTTACTAAAAAATAACTTAATAATCCTAGCATGGAAAATGCCAAAAACTCACAAAAAGATAATTTTCCAATATTTTATTTACAGTGAAGTAATAGTAGATGAAATAGTACCATAGGAACCTAGAGTAACGGTATCCAAATCCGAAAAATAACATAATTTGATAGAATATTGTCTGGATTACTATTTATTTCGGCATTACGTTTTTGTTGGCAATTCCAGCTCCGCCGGACCCTTAATTTGATGTACATAATATTTTGATAAAACGTGTTACTTTTTAGTTTCGTCTTCCGAAAATGTTTTGCTAACAATAATAATACAAAGTTTTACTTACATTTAGGTATACAAATAAAATTTTACTCTATTAATTCTGAATATTCTAAAACATAATTATGTTTCGTATACCTCAGTCCGTGTACGTAACTTTTAAGTTTTAGAATGGCCAAATTTTAATGGGATTTTTAGGAAACTTATATAGTAGGATCAAAGAAACTATTTTCCAAGCTAGCATCCAAAGAGATTTATATTATTATGCCATACTCGCGCACCTAATTAATCGATTATGTACCTGCCCCAATGGTCATAACTTAATCTGTAGCTGTTCGAATTTTAGATTTGTGTCCGATTAATGGTAATAGGCTCGCCCCTTACTACTTGGGAACATATAACATCTGTAGGTGTACATTAGTACCTACACTTCTGCCTAATCTTTCGGGAATACAGAAATTATGGTATGTGTGTTCTAATTAAGATACGTAAACGTAAGTATGTTTTGCTAATACTCGTACCTATCTATTCTGCGCTTATGAATTAAATTGACAATATCTATCACTAATTAAGCTTACCAAATAATCTAGGAAACTACGTATTAGCTAATAATTAAGCTAGGCTGATAATGCCATAGATAATATTAATTAAATTGATCCCGGTGAATTGAGAGTACGTAACCTTTGTTCCCAGCTTAAATGACGTTACTGAAAATACCCTATTTTACTATTGAACATTGCAACGATGGGGAAAATCTCGTTTGCTAGGAGCGAACTACTATAATCTTATGTTTTTGTCTACTCTAATGGAACCTCCATTCGTACATTCCATCGTACTGCTTTGTGAGTAGAAATATGGTTCATTATTATAACGATATTTCTTTTATGTGTTCTCAATTCATCATGATTAAATTGCATCCAATGACCGGGTTGTTGATATTATACGATTTTTTTGCAGGCATGCAGCTTGCGCGAACCGGTTTTACTTCGATATTTTCTTTTATCGGTAAAACAATAGTCACGAGATATGTGTATCGTGACAAAGAAAACACGTTTACTGTGACCATGATTTGCAGGCGAGCGCTCTTAAAGTGAAATTCCACTAGCAAATCACGAACGTGTTTCCAACGAAATGTTTTGTAAACGTGCTCGCACACGCAGTGAACGCGTTAACGTTGAACCAATCGATCGCCTTGCCAGTATTGCCAGCAATACGATTTTAATGCGCTGATGGAATATCACCTTAACTACTACATTGCCACTGAGGAAATTAAATAAATTCTACAAAGCTATTTAATGAACATATAGCTATAAGATTTTCGGCCTGCAAGTTTATGTACGAGAAGCTTTTTCATAGCAAAGCATGAATTAAAATATCTAACAACACAACATGTCACATTCAAAACAAAGTAAACCCATAAAGCCCAAATCCGGCGAACACGAAAAAGTTTCTAAGTCAACCAAATAGAATGTCATTGAATTCGTAACATAAAATAAATATAGCAACAAAATGTACCTTACAAATCGGAAATAGAAGTATATTGAGTGTACCATGAGATTGTATTGCGCCGCGGAACAACCAACCGCTCAGCATTTAAATACGAGGATCGCGAAGCATTCCAATGTCCTTCCTTCTGAACCCCACTACAGTATTAACTCGCGCACTCAGTATTCTGTTCTCGTGTCGCCCACACGTAATCCTGTATCGAAGGATGTTTCGCATTGACGCCGCTAAAATTAACTAGATACGCTACGTGATGGTTATTGGTTTTGAATTAAATAAACAATACCTATGATGTACTCATAATCCTAGCCTTTTTCTGAACTATGTTGGGGACGGCTACCAGTCTAACCAGATACGGCAAAATATCAATATTTTACACTATAGGACTGCCATCAGACCTCCACAAACCAACTCCTAGGCATTATCGATTATATAATATAATAATGATGGACCGGTTGTCAGGTATTTTGGGCTTCTGGCTTCTAGATATTATTTCTAGATATTATTCTATTTTTGGCTTCTTCTCCCCTACTAACGATTGTCTTAAGCTATGATAACTATCCATTCACATACTGAACTTGGCAAGCGCAGCTTAACCTTGTAAATCGGTTGATTGGCGTAGAGAAAAAAATAGCCACGAGCCCTTATTTAAATAAGCTGCGGAGATAATAGTTAAATTGTGTAGATTTTAATCTCGTTTTTAACCCCGGACGAAAAAGAAGGGTGATATAAGTTTGTAGTGTGTATCTGTGTATCTATGTCTGTCTGTTGTTATCAAGTCGATTCTGATTTATGAAGGGATGTGCACTACTTCCACATGTCTGATCGACTTCAAATTTAGTATGCTGTTACTTCAATGGTATTGCAAGAACAAAGTTGTCTTGATATCGCGGGTTTTTTTAAAATTTCAACATTAATGTTATCTAAAATGAAATGATTATAGCAATGTAATGTGCTGGGTATCCGATCGGTGACCTAACCACGAACACTGTTTACATTAATATTACTGCCTGTAATAGCCTGTTTACCTTCCATGTTTATTTATTGTTGCCTGTATTCATGCAAAACGCAACGTGGAAATATTTTGTTAATCCGTGATTTATTTGAAACCAACGTTGTATTGCAATATCTAGTTTTTTAAGCTTTTCTGTTATTTATTCATTATTAAGGTACTTCAACGACACAATAAAGTTCGACATTTTCTCTCAGGTAATAAAGAAGTCAAGAAGTGATTTAAAGAAGTACACAACCCTAACAGTTTAATACTATAAGATTATGTAAATCATTAATTTAAATGTTAATCGCAACAATCCTAAAATACAAATTGGTTTATATTCTTATAGTAGATAGGTGATGCCAATATTTAACTAAAATTTCAGCATAATCGGATATACGGTATAAGAACACATTAATTGATTGCCCATTGATACGATAAGAAGAAGATGCAAGCATATGGGAGAATAAACATTCGTTTAATAACCATACGAAGAGCCATAACCCCGACATTTGTGTTACTTTTTATATCCTTCCTAGGCGAGCACGATACAAATTATTATTACCATTTATGCAGTGTATAAATCGCACCAGGGGTTTATGGCATAACAACTTCTAAAGTGGTGACCATTTTCTTATATTTTATTTTAATTTTTAATTGCGATCAGATAACAAATGATTGTAAATCATTGCCAAATAATGTTATAGTTACCCTGTAAAATGGTACTTAAGGCGGATTGTTTCGCTGTGCCCGCGAAATCCAAATTTCGAGTGGTTTTTCGCAGTTTGTAGGTCTATAACAAGTTCTAGATTCGTGGTAGTTGTAATTACGACATCAACTATATAACATTCACAACTGAGAACTAAAAACTTTCCTAATAAATCCTTATCAAGCCAAAAACTTGGCGCAATCTGTGTAATTGGTCAAAATTGACATTTTACACTAGTTTTAGCTCCAATAATGATTTTCAAGCAATAGTTTTAGATAAAAATTGTGAATTTTGTATAGTTAATGTCGCAATTACAACTACCATGAATCTAGAACTTGTTATAGACCTACAAACTGCGAAAAACCACTCGAAATTTGAATTTCGCGGGCACAGCGAAACGATCCACCTTAAGACACAATCTTGTAATTTAAAACCGACCTCTAACGTCTTTACTAACTTACTATCGGTCCTTAAATAAGGCAATGACAATGTGAGAACATGCTGTACATATCCTTTAGACAATAATTCATATTACGCCGCTGAATAAAAATGTAAGGAATATGTCTCTATTGATACCATGACGCATACCACAGGTGTACGATTTACGTAATTATTTACTGCAAATAAGGCGATTTATTTTATAGTTGATACATAGCGGAAGCAGGTGTACCTTTAATGTATGAAACGGACTCATTATCTTGGGTTGGAGTCCCAAGATAGGCAGGCATTTGGTAATTTCCATTGTTACGAACAATTATTGCAGTTTATACTTATTGCGAATCTTTTGTTTTATTTATAGCTTTGGTTCACGTCTGTGGCTGCGTAGAATTAGTTTTATTAAAAGGTATGTTAGTCAAAAATGCGTTAACATTCTTTATTCCCAGTTTTAAATCCCGAAATGATTGATTCCCAATACAAACTGCATGGTGGAAGCATGCAAACTTCCACCGCCCTTTTCAGACCCTTAAGGGATGATTTCAGTGATAAAAACTATTCTATGCCATTCTCAGGGTCTCATACTATCTCCATATCAAAGAACAATGGCAAGTTCCATACAACATTTTACCTGGAAACGATTTGTAGCGTCTACGTATCAAAAAATTTTAAAACCATAGGGTTTATTCCTTTAACATATCTAAAATCACCGAAGCTTTTTGTTAAAGGCGGCCACAAAAATAAGATATCAACGTTTTTAAATGGAGAGTTTGTCAATATGAAAGCAAGATTAATACTATTATTATACTAATGTATCCATCTTGTGTAGATCAAGACTGGCATACATTATAAAAATAATAAGAAAAATCACTTAATCTCATTGTATCCTTCAATATATGATCTCTAAAAATAAAACCTTTATTTTCGGTCAGAACAGTCATTTTTTTTATATTGGCATGTTATTCAAACTTTAAACAAATCATTAAATGTCACTGTGACAATATTTTTTTTTGTAATATTTTGGCATACTGGCTATTGAGGCCTTTGTGCCAAACTGTGACAATCACTTAGTAAGTGTTGCCATTACATTTACTTCTAATTAGTATTCAATATGTCTGTGCATTAGACACAAAAAAAACAAAGCAAAGCTGCCGTTCAACAAGTCTAAGTAGACAATATTATTTATAATCGGGGGTGGTTTAAGGACGTTAAGATATAAACCAAATACGACCTTCAAACCTTCAAGAAAAGAGCGTATTCCTTTTTAAAATGCCGGCAACGGACTTGTGACTCCTCTGGTGTTGCTTACCATCAGGCGATCCGTCTGCTTGTTCGCCCCCTATTCCATAAAAAAGCCATGTTTAAAAGTATCTATTAAATTATTTGGTATTTTTTCTATAGTGGCAACTCTGGTGATTTAAATTGTTTTTATCCCAACATGTACAATATTAATCAAATAAAAGTCTATTAATTGCTATATTTTTAGCTAGGCCTTCACACGTAAAACTAAATATGTATAAAAAAATCCACTAATTAAATTATCAAGTTTTGCATAAATCACATTTCTAGACGCTTCCTAAAACACTGAGGTATAATCCTGCCATTGTTCTTTCATCTAGGTAAATTAGTTCAGCGAGGTTCAGCGGATTAAGCGTGAGAAGGAGAAGGAAGGACAGACAGAGTTACTTTCGAATTTATATTATTAAGTATAGACACATACCAATGAATAGCAAAGTACACTATGTCACAGCCAATGTGGTAATCAGTGATTATTTATTCATTACCATAAAAGCTCTATATGTACTTAGAGGTCGTAAAGGCCATTTAAATCTTCTTCGATATTGTTAGGCAAATCACGAGTACTTTGTTCGTTTAAAATTATGAGAATGAGTTCCTGTCTCTTCCTGTTGGCTTTTAGAACATATTGACAGGGGGCAAGATATTAATACTTAGATTTACAACTTTCAGCTTTTACCATGTAATTTCTGGAACTTCTTTGGATCGGCTACGACCCATATATCGACTTCTGTGCCATGGGTGTCGCATTCGTTTCCCACTTGGAACCCTATTATTAATATTAACGGTAATGTTACTTGTGTCTCATAAATGAGAGCTAATCATTACTTCTTTATGTGACAAATTCACCATACTCTAATTTACGCCTAATTTAAATAAAATGCACCTATGTTTATAATAGTGAAACATCGCTAAAGAGCCTTAAATAAATAAAATATTTCTATGGTCTGGGTTTTTGTGTTTATGATAATTTGTGTTTGCAAATGCGCCCTAATACAAGAGAATAATTATGATGAAAGTATAGGTTAGGTTTTAAAAAAATAGAATGAGTTAGACCATAAATGGGCTTAAAGTGAAGTAATTTGCCGCATTTGTGTCACTTAGCTTAACAAGCTTCGTGTGCCTGTAACTGAATCTATTCTGTAATTTGTAAAATGTTATGTGTATCGGTGTGACTGTAAAGAAATGGATCATAAAATTGTTAAAGATAATACTGACCCAGATGTCTTTTAAATTGCACGAGTCTAAAAACGCAAATTTTAACTCACCAAGCAAATTGTAGATACTAAAGAGTGTAAATAAATGTGTCACTTATTTAAATTCCATTTTTGTTAATATCAAATTAAAAAATTGCCAGTGTTCTCTTTTTTGTCGTAAATAAGAATGTATCAATTTACCTATAGTCTCCTTTCAGACAGCTAAGACCAATAAGCTATGAAATAAAAAGGACTGACCGCCACAATAGTCCCAGAAGAGATTAGCACTCGCTATCTAAGTCGCCAACCCAACTATTGTTGGGAAGAACTTTGATCTAATACAAAAGGATACTGTGACTGCCTATCACCGTGTATTGTCAGACGGAGCCAACGCTTTCCTTTAGGCAAATATTATATAGGTTTATGTTATATAGTGACGGATATTTTCCATTACAGAAGAGTTTTCGAAATTCATCTCATAATGACAACGTTGTCATAAGTCTCAAGCACAAGACTATATCTGTCCTGTATTTTTTTATCTTTTTGAATTAGTGTATTATTATAAAAATAAATGTATTATCTAACAGAATTTAGGCAGTATATATAATATGCGGGTTTTACAGTTTGGTGGTTCCATATACATTTCTTTATAGACTAAATTAAAGCTATATGTGAATGGTGTTGCTATAATAATATGTAAATGTCGTCGTGTCATCACTATATATTTATATTAATACAAGCCATTGCAGCAGAACACAATAGTACTGATACAGTGATACAAATAGGCAGGCATTATCAAATTCTGGTAATCTATTAATTGATAAATTCAGCACCAAACTCCTACCAAACATGTAGGTCAGAGTGTGACATTGTTTAGAAATTACATTCACATACAAGCACATCAGAACTTAAAGGCAACTTTATTTCTTGTGATCTAATAAATAATGCATTATATAGTACTTCACATTATAGATTCATTGGTAATGCCAAAAGCAATCTTGTGTTGACTGTATAAAACTTCACTGAACGATACGATACGCTGTGTTTCAGGTATATGTTCTGTGCAACTAAGATCGAGAGAAAAAAGTTAGAGACGCTGGTGTTTCTAATTAGCTAAAGCAACTGGATTTGCTGCGTCACTTTTTCTTCAAATTTAGTAAGAAATGGTGACACGTTTCAGTTTAATTTCAATAAATTAGACTTCGCCGTCTAGGAATTCTGTAGCTCGAAGCACATTTGGACGGTGTTGATAGTGTATTTTCACCAAATGAACATTTCTAAACTCTCTATCTATACTAGATATAAAAGGACAGATTTGTATGTAAGTATGTTTGTAACGAAATGGCTCAAAAAGTACTGGACCGATTTCAAAAATTCTTTTGCCGTTAGAAAGCTACATTATCACTGAGTAACATAGGCTATATAACATCACGCTACGCCTCTTAGGAACGGAGCAGCGCGGTTGAAACCGCGAGCGGGTCGCTAGTTTATCTATAAATGTTTCTATTATATGTTTTATTTCAATTAGACAATTAAAATGGTACTTTTTAAAACTCAATTAACTAGTTGCACGGTTCTAAAAAGTGGGTCTTATGGAGTAAAGCTGGCAAGAAAATCCATAAAAAATCTCTTTAAAAAAAATCATGATTACATTATTAATCTTTACAACTTCGTTTTAAATAGTTGCAGAGAATTATGCAGTTTGATGTGTAAGCTTTATTCAGTATTAGGTGTTAAATTAAAAAGAAAGGGAGTGCCACGGCAAGTAAGAGCTGACCAGTCCTGAGTTCCTGACAGACAGTAGCCGTTCACGAGCATGACGTGTGTATCAGCGTGGTTCGACTCAACCATGTTGTAGGGATTAAAACGAACCGACACACAACGCCACCATCAGCAGGACATATAAGTAAGCATGACAAGCTCAGACCGCGTGCACAATATTTTTATCGATAAAAAATATACGTACACAAATTGTTACATCAATATCTGCACGATCCTCACACTTTACAATAGGTATTATAATTAGGAAATTATATATACCATATTAGTCTAATCAATACATCAAATTATTATCATAATGTGTTTATATATTGTATGTTATGTTCAATTAAATAATTATGCTGACAAATGGTATTTAAATATTTTTTTTATTATAATGTCATCAAATATAATACGACTATTACGTGTAAATTAGGTATGTCAAATTGTATAGTCTACATCAATGATATAATACTATTTAACTATATTATAATGTCATTGGTCTACATTAAAATTATCCAAGACGTCATCCTGTTGAGCTGGACCAGCAATTTGCCAATCATTTTATCCAAATTCTTTTCATTTTAATGTGCCAAATTCTGTTTTGGTAAACTCTGTTGGAATATTTATAACTTTTACCATTCAGAGTTGGTAAATCCTAAGATTTATCGTAATTCGGGTTGTTACAGTAACATATACCTACAAATTGTAAATGTCACTGACGTAACGCCAGCCAAGATACCACAAAACCCGGAATTGCAGAATGACCACCCTTTACCGGTACTTAGTGGTATGGATTTGGAATGTATTGATTAAATGCTCTCACCCACACTAATATAGTATCATGCAATGTTCGACATCACTAGGTCAGCGCTTTAAAATGTTAATTAGGACATTTTATGTTAGTGTGGGTCAATTTCCTTCAAATTGACTAGTAACAATAAAAGTAGCATAATATTGATGGCTAATGGACCATAAAGTGGTGGTGGGACGACTTACATACGTACTGCGAGTGCCAATATGTATGTTTAGGTTCCATGTAATAGGAAGCAAAACTATTGCCATTAACCGGAAATAGAAACACTGAGAATTTCTAGAAAAACCCAAAAACCCATCCCTTGATATGAAAATTGAACCCAGGACTTCTAGCGTAGTAGTCGCGCTTACGACCACTAGAGTAATGAAGCAGTCTAAGGGTTGGCACACGAATAGTTTCTCCCCGGAGGCAGTTAAACTGACCTTTCACAAAGTATACATTAAAAGATTTTTGTTAAATTAACATGACTGGCCGGCGGCGCTCGGTCCCAAGGCTCTGCTGTTTACAGCAATCCCTATTTGACCCTTCTGGACTCCACAAATAAAAGTTCAACAAATGTTCTATGGAGAACATTCGGAAAACTTTGCAACGGTTATTCACCAACATTATTGCATAGCCTTATGACAAAAAATAACCCGCGTGTAGGCACAGACACGTGGTCGCATGGTTGGTATTTCTCTACGCGTACGCATCAGAAATGGCAAGATTCGAATAACAAAAATCACTGAAATAGTTAAAAGGCGGGCCACATAGCTCGTAGAACTAATGACGGCTGGAGTACCAGGAATAATCGCACCGGAGAATGCCGGACGGCGTCCACATAGGACGGCGGTCTCCGATGAGCCGGACAGACGACCTGGTAAAAGTTACTGGGTGGTTGGATGCAGGCGGCATATAACCAGACCTAGTAGGAACCTATGGGGCAGGCCTTTTTTCAGCAGTATACGTCCTTTGACTTATATGATAATGATGATACATCACAGAGGCGTACTTACACCCACAGTTCGCCAGTATGTTTAGGTCCCATATTATAGGAGGCGAACCTATTGCCATTAACCGGGCACAAATTCCAAACTCCGAGCTGCTACTGAGAATTTAATAGAAAAATCCAATAAAACTTTGCTCAACTAGTCGCGCTCAGGATAAATTGTTGAGTTAAATAATTTCATATGAAAGATTTCATAATAAATGTGAAATATATCTATATTATTATAGTAACTTAATTACGCCGTTAATCTACGTTGGTAATTATTAAGTACTAACAGTTCTTTACTCAAAAACATAGCACATTTTAATTGAAGGAAACCACGGCCTCGCCTAGTTTATAAGTAGGTAGGTATCTACTCTAGGTAGCTTTTTATATACAAACAGTGCGCAAAGTGCGACTAACCTAAAACCCTTTGAAATAAAGACTCCTCACATATATTTTAATATAACGTTCGTACTTTATAAATTTTAATACGGCATTAAAAATTGGTGACACGAAACTGGCTACAGGATGTCATTAAAAATGTATTCCGTCGTCGCTATAAATAGACATAACCAGGTGTGAGGCGATGTGGTGTATCTTCTATGCTATGCTAATATAACTACGAATAGGAGACGGACTACAAACCAGAAATAGTTGATCAGGACAGGAGAAGCGGAGAGACGAAAGGAAGAGAAAAGTGACTGAATGGAAACTGAGGTATGTATTGACAATCGTCAGACCGCCAGCGACTATTCGTAGATTCCATGATTTAATGCAAGTCTATATAGACTATACCAAAATTATTACAATGGCTACCACAAACTATGAAAAACCCTGCAACGCCAAGTCGAGTTGTGTCTGATGGCTAAAAATGTACAAAATAGGCGGTAAAATTTGTGTTGTAAAAGTTATGTAAGTCACAATAATACCTAAATTCAGGTCCTTGCTGGAGTAATGTTTTCTACTGCATGTAGCCACCATAGCTCACATAAGTAACCAATAAAGCCTTCTACATATTTGCCTCCTTTTGGAGATGAGCAGCGAAATAGAATTTCTACGAATACGCGTATGAGCCTAATTGAATTTGTCATGGCAGTATTTCTTTGAGTTCATAAGTAAGTAACCGTGTCATTGGGCGTTATTATTAAATTATTCCGAGCTTTGTGTAAATGACATGAATATATATATTTATCTACCTATTTGTACAACCTAAATGGAACATTTCTGCGTATCCATCTCAATATGAATTTGGACATGACTAAACCGATGCATAAGGTCGTGCTGTAGCCAATCTAGTTTAAAGACTCGGAGAGCCAAAATTGGTTATAGGATACGAACAAATTTACCCGGGGTAGATCGATAGAAGCAACATCGAGAGGGAAGTCAACGAAATGGTCTGCATAGATTCAGCAATGTTGTGACATTTCAAATAGGTATGTTTTCCGGGAATACCTAGGGATTTCAAAGGATTTCAATGTTAAAAATGCAGCTATAAATAGCTAGATAATAATTATTTACTCACATTAGAAATTGCTTAGGAGCTTCTATGGGTTGTATATATAAATTTATTACAGAGGATTCTTTATGGGGCATTTTAGCACCCCAAAACATATTTTTTTAAGGTAAATTGTAATATTATCATTCATTCAAAGAGTTCTTTGTAGTCTTGCAAAAAAAAATACGTGGATACCCTATCGCATGCCGCACACTATTATACGTATGTGCACCTACACGCGATATTTTCAAACAAACCTGTGCACTGTGATCCCGAATGCTTTGCCATCAATACGGGCGTTTCTGTTTTTTTATGTGAATTTCGCACTCGACACGAGGGCTTTGTATCGCATCGACTATAAAAAAACACTATTACTCTCAAACAATACGTACAATGCATTCATCCATACTGGATAATTTATTGGTATAAGTAAATGAATTCTAAAACTACTATTTAGAATCGTGAATGAATGAAACAGTGATTCGAGCAACAAAAAACATACTTATTACGACCCAACAAGTTGGTTCTTTAATGCATAAAATAAAGTTAATTTAAAATGAGGATTTCAAAATACCATCTTTTGACTTGTAGCGCTATTGAATTCAGTCAATAAGTTTGAAAATAAAAATTATTTCCTAAATATGTTAATGAGTGTGATTGAGTGTTATAAAGCGTTTAATTATAACCACAGTGTGGGCAACAGAATTTATTGTAGGTTTTCATTCATCTTCATAAGAACTTTTTATATAACCCATGACAAAAATTGATATTATAACTAGCGGGTCCAGCAAACGTTGTCTTGTCCTGTATCATCATCTTCCTGCCTGGTCCCAATTTAATTGTGGTCGGCGCAGCATGTCCATTTCTTCTATTCATCCCTATCACCTGTCCGAAACGGATCCGTGGTTTATTTCTGTCAAATCTGTCAATCCGTTCCCGATACAAAATGTATGAGAAAATAAATTATGCTTCTATTCTTTTTCGTGCATTTTTTCGATGTTTTAATAGTTATTCTGCAATTCGGGGAAGAGACAAATCCAACAAAACCAAAGATCTTAAAAATCAGACCAGCCGTTCTCGAGTTATAAGTGTTGTAACAAACCCAACTTTGTTTTATTAAAATACCTAGATGTAGGTACGTAACTAAGAACAAATTGTGATCTACGTCAGTTTAATATTTTAGGTAGACGCTAAGTGAAATTCTAGCATGGCTCTACTATTAAAGAGATGTAAAAAAACATTGCCCCCCCTAAGATTTAAACAGATATAACTGATTATGTCACCACACGGCAGGGTTACTAAGACACATTATTCCTACAGGTAGTAGGTACCTAAGACTGTGATTAGGGATAGGAAATGAAGATCAAGTTTCCTGTTTATAGCAAGATGAGTATAGTCAATGTAGATAATACTTAAGGTGGCTTATCACAAAACCCCGACAAGTTGATATCGAATATAAGTAATTATGTAAACTAATTAATTATCTCTCGGATTAACCCCTCTTTTGCAAAGGAGATTAAAGAGTGAGACTATAGAGGACAACCGATTTTGTTAAAATATAATATAATCTCACACTTTAGGTAGGTACATAACATAACATACCATCACGCCTGTATTCCCCGAAGGGTGAGACAGAGGCGTACTTAATGTACACCCACAGTTCGCCGGTATGTTTAGGTCCCATGTTATAGGGGGCGAGCCTATAGCCATTCACCGGGCACAAATCCAGACTCCGAGCTACTGAGAATTTCAGGTAGGTACATATTTTTTTTTTAATTTACAGGTAAACTTATTTCACTAACCTTTTAATGTGAAACTATAGAAGTAAGATTTATACATGCTTAGCATCCTGAATAATTACGACTTACGAATACGTCCAATGTTAATAGAAATTTATTACCCTGTGCCTATCCCACCCGAAAATAATTCCAGATTCAGAATCGCTATCTGTACTTGACAGGAAATTCTTAAGAATACGTTCACATTCTTCGGATTTTATCTACTAATTTTACTTATTATGAATAGGCACGAAGCGTTATCCCGGGACTGGAAATATCACAACTTTACGAAATAGATTGAACTGTCAGTTCTAATATGTGTAAAATTTATGTTAATAAATGTGACTCTAACGATAGGCGAATTGTTTGCGAACCCTCTTCCCTCGGGAGAAAGCTCCTAGATAACAATGTAACGGAGAAAAATGGAAATAGTTGACACTGAGTTTTCTGGCGAAATAAGAAACATCTCGTGCGTATTATTCAGTAGTACCCTTGTTACTCTGAAAGGATAATAATATTATGAAACTATTCTAATACTCATTGATTAGGATTATTTTTACAAATAAGTACAATCAATTTACCTACTTGAACTAGGTAGATAGGTAACTTGAACTACATAGTTTTAACTATCTAAATAGTCCGGAGGCTGTTATTACATTACCCCCAGGATGTTCAACAGGAAGCGGGCCCTTCATGACATAGCTAAAAGCATACCTTTTAGTGGAGCAAGAGTAATTAGGTTTCCTTTATGGGCACAACAACTTCATTAAACTATATTCCTAAGTTCATATACTGCGAAACGTGTCCCTTCCCAAGCCTACGTCATAGAAGGTCATCTTCTACTTCGTGAATAAAAGCGTTAACGACTGACCGAGTAGTTTATTCACTGGTGGAACAGATAATACCGATAGTTGTCGTTACTTTACGCTCATAAAACTCCTGTCAATGAGCGTGCAGCAAATAGAGGGTGTGTTATATGTTGATAAGGGTGTATAAGGACCGTTTCCGCGGCGAGGGTGAATGTTTAACGGCTGAACGCTTAACGGATTGTACCGGCGATGCGGCCACTGCGCGACTACATCGGCCCACACTTATAAACTATAAGGTTACATGTACCAATTGAGTTTAGTATAACCTACTTCCATTTATTAGTCCGTTATAACTGACATAGTTTACGAGCAGACGAGCAATCTCAGTCCAATCTCACCTTGTAAGTGGCGATGTCCGTAAGTAGTCATTGTCACTTATGGACACTTATAATACCGAGGAGTGTTGCCGAGCCTTAAGAGCCTCTATGGAATGCAGACTGCGGGAACCGCAAGAAAACTGACGCTCCCGCGCCAAAGTCAAAACGCACCATTAGGACAGGCTGCGACGTAAGGGTGGCCATCACCCAAATATTTTCTCACCTCTTACGAGATGGCAGTGAAAAACTGTATTCTAACCTACTTGATAGTAAAGAATTACTATAAAAGTCAATCTTATTCAAATCAATTTATTTTAATAATTGTATTGCACTATATTAATCTAATTAATTAGTTGTTTCTATTTTTTTATTATTAGCCAGTATGCTCGATTGTTTGTGCCGGTTGTGATTACCTGTAATTGAGTTATTTTAGCCTTAGAATTTATTATTAATTATGTGTATAGTTTTAATGTTAATTCGTTGGTAATACTTAAGAAAAAAAAATACTGACACTAGTTGCCAAAGCGGTATATTGACTCTTGAATTTACGATTGAAATTGGATATGAAACACACTGAACCATTCAGTTATAAAAAAATACCTTTAGATTTTATTAAACAAACATGTGCATAAAACGAAAAACGCCATCCCTCAATTCGTTTTTCAATTTCAGGTTTCGAAGTGATTACCTACAATCTAAACTGAATTGAAAAATACTGCCGGGTAACAACATTGGTTAGAAAGTTTTCTCGTCATCGAATATAAAAGTTTCACGGGCTAAGTAAAAAACTAGCACGGTAAGGGTTTCTCAGAGCAAAGCATGCGAGAAGTGAAAAACTTGGGCACTGTAAATAGTGAGGAAATTCAGCATCTTGATTATTATAAGAAGATAGTGATACCCTGCATATACAACTAGGTAAATGGCAAAAAATATTCAGATATTTACCTGCTATTTAAATAACTAGTAAATATCAATATTTTACTAGTTATTTTTTATTATATTATTAACGCATGCTCGTATGAGTCGGAAGCCGACTTGTATATATGTAGTTGGGAAAACGCTGGACTGGGACGATGATAGTTTTACCTAATTATTTTAGTGGGTGGATCGTTCTCACTGGAAGAATACGTTAGTGCTATATATGCTATGTCGCTAAGTGATACCGTAGCTTCAATTAGCCTTGGGAATGCAGGTAACGTACCGGCGATCACGAGCGACTCGCAGCTTTTAATTAATATGTAAAGAGCGGCGGTTGTTCACTTAATTGTTTATAAGTTAAAATTAAATACTATCTATCACATTCCTTAAACAATCAACCAACCAACACGACTGTATTGACGAAATTTAAGCAGAGATGGAAGGTTATTGCTACATATTGCTATTTAATTAATATATTTGACTGCCTCATTAGTCTAGTGGTCCCAAGCGCGACTACTACGCTAGAGGTCCTGGGTTCGATCCCCAGGTCGAGCAAAGTGTTATAGGGTTTTTCTATGAAATTCTCAGTAGCAGCTCGGAGTCTGAATTTGTGCCCGGTTAATTAGGCAATAGGCTCGCCCCCTATTACATGGGACCTAAACATACCGGCGAACTGTGGGTGTACATTAGTAGGCCCCTGCCATTAGGGGAATACAGGCGTGATGGTATGTTATGTTAATTAATATATTTGGAAAGATTAGCAGAAATAATTATGCAGATATGTATATTTGTAAAGTGCGTATAATTATAGTAAGAAGGTGGTGCCAAATCGATTATGTAATTCTACCAATTTGGACAAAAATTCTGCATAAGGTAAAATAAAGACTAGCAATCTTATACTTGACTGCCCCCATGATGATGCGATATGACAAAATTTACTTTGTATTTCGTATAAGTTTTTTATACTTACGGCAGTTTCTTGAAGTAGCACTCGAGCTAAATTCTTCCACAGATACGCACTACCAACTTGGTTATAATAGGTTTATAACAATTCTCAGCACAGTATCTATATATTTTTGACAACTTTTGGCCCTGGAGATGACTTAAGAGCACTTTATCGCACGTAACATTTACGTCATTGTCATGTTCGTATTTTTTGGTACAAAATAACATCAATATAATATATGAATTGATATTTTGTTTTAATATCGAGACATCTTTGAAATCAGTTTTGGGACTTTGTAATTTCAATTCTCGAGTGATGGCGCTGAGGATTGACTGATAGAATGTTGGAAGTCTCAACACTATTTTACCTCAATAAAGTTAAAATCGTCTAATACTGTACACACACAAAAAAATGAAAAGGAACAACTTGCTATAAACCGCAGATATAAATCCACTCTTATTATATGGACAAAAAGGGGAAAATAATCCCCAAGGGGAGAAAACGTATAGTACTCACAGATACCTACTCCTTGTTTCATGAGAGCAGGTCACAACGGAATGTCAGAGAGGGCAAATTTATTCACCCGGGCAATTAGATGTTTTCGTTGCAATGATTTTGGAACATTTTCGAATTCTGTTTTTGGAACATTGCGCCTAGCAACATTGTTTTATGGGTAATAGAAACGACTTCGTTCATTCAGTGTTTGGCGGATGTGCATTATTTTGTGCACATGGGTAGTCTATTTGTTCAATGTCCATGACGACATGATTCATCCAGAAGTGTCACTAGTTGGATTGTGTGTATCTACTTAGGACTAGTACGCATTTCACTAACGTTTACCTGCCGGTTTTTCTATTACATAAACATCGTTATTCACCAAAGCTTTATCATAATCATAAATTTTTCACACAAATCGCTGAAAACCTCAGAAAGCCGCAAATTTATAATGGAACCGGTCTGGCCACATTTTCTGTATGTCCGACGACCTATGGGCAAAAATAACCACGACACAGGCCCGATCCGCTGCAGACTACGACGAAAACAATTTGGACAATATAAATTATAAATGTGTCTCACTCGTTAACTCGGCCACACATTATCAGAAAATATCTGGCAGAAAGATTTTGACATTTGCCAGAAGCAAAGCGTTATATGTTTTAGTTCCCACTGCGGCTCCCACAGACTGCCGGAATTTTACCGAAACAAGTTTTTATATATTTTGCTGCTGGTTGAGGTTTTGACAGAAACTGAAAATGAAAATGTGTCTGCACTTATGCGCTAACACCCACAGATGTATCTTTATATAAAGGGAAAGATTTTGGCTAAGCTTGCTCAGTACCAAGCCTTGTACAAAAGCTACAAATCTAAAAGTATTTTTATTGCGGTTTTGCATTATTTTCCAACTTACATAAACTTCAAAGAACATATCACATTCCTAAAATTGCACAAAGCAGCTTCCATTGCATTACCAAACCAAGCTAATGAGACGACTGTAGCGAGTCCATTGCAGTTAAAGCAATGAAACGAAATTAAAATAATTATAAACAGATGTATGATTTGCGGTGACGTTGTGCAAGTAGGCATCGCATAATTTTGGTGGCCAGTTTGTTTGGCCATTAATTGCTCCTATTGATCGTAGCGTGATGTAAAGTATACTATAACCTGCCCAGGAGTATGAAGAACAATTGTACCGACATGTGTCAAGAGTCCGCCTTTTGTAGTGTATTCACAGTGCTCTCTAACGTGGCGGTAACCGAATTAATGATGCCTCTAAGACTCTAAGTGAAGGATTTATGAACGATAATTGTTTAGGTATGATAAGGTTAAGAATGAAATAATGAAGATGAAAACGACTGCATAACAATAAGCTCGTCAAATCTAAAAAATGACCTAATACCAAAGGGGAATGCCATTGCAACATTACATACTGTGCACAGGAATTTAATTCGTGTCAGTAGATACAAAGCATTCGCAAACATACCTACCATGAAATAAGTTTTAACTCTCCAGTAAAGTATTGATTCCAAATCGTTTTCCAATAATGTTTCATATTTACATTTAGGCAACACATTGCCAGTGATCGACGTTGTCAATAATTTTGGACAAATTGGCCAATCTGTCACCTTCGACGCGCGCTCGGGTTTCGCTATCCATATAGATTCTACTGAATGAAATATTCTGTCTTTAAAAGAGAAATAATCCATACAAACAAAGAACTTGGATAAGAGAAAAATAACCTCATGGGAATAATATAGAAAATTCAGGACGCGTAGTAGATAATTTACGAGTGGTACCAGTCTTACCGACCTCCGCAAGTTACTTAGATTTGTTAAATTTGTTCAAGACCAATTTATTCCAAAAACCCAATTTAAAAGGCCTATATTTACAGGCAAACAATGATTGCAACACCCGAAGCTTGAAATATTAGGATATAATAAAGATTACTGTAAAGAACGAATTCAGATAGAATTCGAATTACAAAGCTTAGTGTTTTGGAACAATAATTGTGTTTTTTTAATTCAATAAGCTTTGGATATCTGCTTAGCTAGAAAAATGAATGAATGAAAAACAACTGACTGACAGATCAATGCACAGTCTAAACCGCTGATCGTAGAGACCTGAAACTTGGAGGGCGTGTTCTTTGTATGACGTAGGCATCCAATAAGAAAGGATTTTTGGAAATTCAACTCTTAAGGTGGTGAAAAGGGTGGTTAAAGTTTGTATGAAAGTTCGTCATTTTTAGCGGGTGAAACCGCGGGGTTTATACAGCTAGTTAATTAAAAAATCCTAATAAATCAACAATGCTAAAATGAGTTCGTAAGACAAAATCGCAATAATTTAAGGAAATTTTATAATAAAACGACATCTTGCCTCATTTCTATTTCGATACTGTTTATTAAATGTTACAATGTAACGAAAACACGGATTGTTTTGACGAAAAGTTTAACTACTCATATTATAATCTCGCTGAAAAATGAGACGGTAAATCAGCAACATGTAACTTGTAAAATTTCAGCCATACCGAAATATTATAGGTTTGTGTTTTTTTAAGCAAAAAAGAAAATGTTTTACCACCCTCTTTGGTAGTACAGTTGTAAGAGCTTCGGAGTTTTGTAAAAGTTTCATAAGTACCTGAACTGTAGGAAGCACTATCTGAACAGATTCGTTCGACGCGTCGCGTTGTTGTAAGCCCAATTCAATGAATGGCTCTTTGTGACTGCCATTGTGTACCTCTACTTCAATGAAGAGCTTCCATAGAGATGTGAACCTTTACACAGGACGAAATTGCTCATAAACTATCATTTTACCCGCAGATACTATTACCACTGCCGTAAAGAAAATATAGCATCACGCCTGTATTCCCGGAAGGGTACGGCAGGGGTGTACACCTATAGTTTGTTAGTATGTTTAGGTTCCATGTAATAGGGGCCAAGCCTATTTCATTACATTGCCGGGCATTAAACCAAACTCCGACCTGCTACTGTCATGATTTCATGGAATACTACTCAACCTGGGAATCGAACCTAGGACCCAGGCTCTCGTGTAAAATTTCTTCTTGTATTAAATTTCTGCTTGCAACCGAAACGATACTGTACTGTGAGATAACCTTTTGTCGTGTAAAGAAGACATAGCGAGGCAAGGGAACAACCTGGTAAAGCCAGGGTAATCCTGGCTTAGGAAGCCACTTCGGTGGAGCAACCGATTGGGTGCGGACACTACCTTCTATGAACTAAAGTAATATAATTCACCCGAGAAAGATCTGAAGAAAGGTGAGCTGTATTTTTTATCATTTTCTAGAATCATGAAGTAAGATAGAAATTAAGAATTAACTGCTAAATCAGTAGTACATATCGTTTTCCTAAGTCCTTTCCTTTACATATTTCGCATTTGCAATATGTTTCATCTTTAGTGAACAAAATATTGAGCAGATTTTTAAGAGTAGGTAGCATTTATTAGGTTGATCGCACCAAACGTGTGGCAAGAAAAAAAGTCTTCCGACGTTCTGGAGGTTTCTGAACAGATCAGAATTTTTTATTTTCTTTAATTTAGTTTTCTAGTGAACTTATTAGTGTTTCCCAATAGTCATACATGTTTTCTCGTAACACACTCTTTAATTCACCAAAGCAGCCATAGTTCAACAGCATTAAATCTGGCGAAGGGGATGAGTCCACTTTGAGTGATTTTATCTTGGAGGAGTACAGGATGTGTGCAATTTTATTTGTTCATTCGGGATCCCAGTTGCCGAATCCATTTAATTAAATAATAATATTGAATGGATCCAACTGGGACCGCGGTCCGAGTTAATTGCAGTCCCAGTCGCTGGAAGCCTCCTACATGTCACCACACGTGTGATGTGAACAACCCAATAATTAATTGTAGCAATTCATTTTTTTCTTCGTTACAAAAATATAATTATCCAATCAGAAGCGTGATGATTTATTTACTGTTGAATTTATTAAATAACTAGCTATTGTGCAGGGTTTCAATCGCGCCACCTAAGGACTTATTACATCTAAGTACCAAAATAAAAATATATATATATAGGGACGTACGATTCGGCAGAGAAGATACAAAATAAATTATATGTACTAATTCGGTAATTATTCGGTTAGTCCCGATAAAATCTTTATGATACTTTAATCATACTAAGATCAAAAAGATTAGACATGTAGTAACTTTTTAAAATGGAGTCGATACGATATGTTTACGATAAGCTTCTGAACTGTAATGATAACAATGTCATATTTGATAAAAATGCATCTCATCAAAACCACTTATCTTGTATACAAAACTTATTAATTTCGGAAAATTTAAAATTCATAATGGAAAGTATAAAATGCATATTAATTATTTATCGGTTTCAATTATTATGTGGACGGTTTCTTCAACATGTTAATTAATTTTCTCTGAACTGCAACCACAGATAATAGGGCATGATTATACTTATCTGCATTAAAATAATTATTTTCAACCCCCGACGCAAGCCACCTCTGCTTGCGTGTGCTGCTGCTGCCTGTTATAAGTTTAACGTGTGTATCTGAGTGTCTATCTATGGCCTCGTAGCTCCCAAACAAATGGGCCGATATTCAATCAGTTCGTTTGTTTGTAAGGTGACTTGATCAAAAGAGTTCTTAAGAAGCTATGATTTAAGAAATGCCACAAGACCTGATAATCTTCAAACGGCTATTTGAAGATTATCAGCTCTTTTCTAGCTGATGAAGGGATGTGGGACGTTCCACAGGTCTGATCATTTGAAATTTGGTACCCTGTTACTTCAATGCAAGAACATGGTAAACATGACTTGAAGCTTCGGGGGTTTTTAAATTTTAAATTTAACATTATCTTCCTTAAGAATAACAAACAACATGCCCTAGATTGTATTTAGTTGTGATCAAGTTTCTTTTGGAAGTTTTAAGAAGATACCTAGACGAGAGATTACGTAAGTACCTATGTCGAACTTTTTTCGCTCAGAAAAAGCACCGATCCTATAAATATACAAGTTTAGTTTAAAAGCTTCAACATTTTCAATGCATTCTTAAAGTTCATAACTACTTAAACTATGTATATCTAGGTATACAATTGCAAACAAAATTTAATATTAAAAATTTTGAAAAATTCACGGCGATTGTTATGGTAAAAGGATTAAATAACACGTTCGAAACCCCCGACTAAATGACTACGTACACATATTAAATTACTTACAAGAAAATCTGTGGGGGCTGCCATTCCCATTTCTGTAGTGAATTACAATTAAATTGTAGTATAGAAATGCTATGATGTGTCTTGTACAACTAAATGCAGCTCCGCCGGATTTTCTTGTATGTGAGTGAATATGTGTAGGTAGTCATTTAGTCGTTTAGTCTGTTTTTAATCTTTTTTAGAGAATTCCTTTGAAAACTCCACGCTTATGTGAATTTGTATGTTTTTAACAGTCTTTTTCGAAATTATTTAGTTTCTATAACAAACTGTACCTACGCACTGTATCTACACCATGAAGGTTTTATTTACATCATAAAATGAGTTCAGTACCTACTCTCCTTCATAAAGATAAAGATAACAATTGTCAAAATTAGCATCTAACTTCAGAGGAATTCCTCTGAGCAACTAACCAGTGAATGACATGAATGACAGCTGATAGTAATGGAATTAATTTTCATTGAGGTAATAAAAACGACGTATTAATCTCTAGAAAAAAAATTGCACCCCAATCTAAAATTTCGTGATTAGGTACTTAGCCGGGGCCCGCCAAATACCTAAGTCCGTGACGTCAAGTTTATCAACTACACTAAATATGAATCTAGTTTAGTCGTATTATATGTACGAGTATATTCTTTGGCACAATCATGTTTTTTTTTATCAGTTTTTTTACTTATTTTATCTTATTTAGTACCCATGAGTATATTTTTAAATCTTAATATTTGATTTGTTTAGGTCTCATGTAATAGAGGACTACGGATAGACTTCGAGCTGCTACTGAGAATTTCATAGAAAAACCCAATAACGCTGCTCCACCTAGGGATCGAACCCAGGACTTCTAGCGTAGCAGTCACGTTTGGGACCACTAGACTAATTAGGCAGTCTAATGGTTACTTTCTCAAAATGGCTAAATTCTTCCTTATCAATGTAATATTTTTGATGTTAAAATTGTAATATATTATTTTTGTTATAAATGTTTATTGTACCCTTCTACGAACAATCGCTGAAAAATGACGAACCCTTTACAGAAATCGCGTCTCGATCGGTCAAACAGTTCTGAAGATAGGCGGCAACATTCTTTGGCACACACAAATATACAAACACCCTCTCACCCTTAACGCATATATACCGTCTCCGTTCCGTCGTGGGTAAAAAATTTTTCTTAAAAACTGACTAGTGACTGTAAAATATTTATATAATATTGCTTTTCTTGTTATAAAACACAGATTTTGTTTAGGGTCCATCAATGTCTGTTTGCTGCGATGCGCTTTACCTCGACCGGATTATTGCGATAATTTATGTCGTATAACTACTATTATCACGATAATTTATATACTGGCGCAATTTAACATAACTAAAAAGCAACATCTTTCTCTATGAACCTAAAAAAATTACGCTAACTAGTACGTTAGTAGTAACTAGTACCACCTCTGTTTAAATAATCTAATCCACCACCGTTATATTTAATTTCAACCTTAGTTTTAGTAGTTTTAAGTTTGAATTTGTAGTAATTTATTACTCTTCCAACCAGAGCAGAATAATGTTAGCACATTATTGATTAACGGCTGAATATTTGTCAATGCGGTGTAATACCACCCCAGACAAACTCCAGCACCAAAGTCCAGAATTCTGTAAACGATAGGGGCTTTTTGTACTTACTTAATTTAAAACTTTGACGAATATCTTTGATAAAACCAGTTAAATTATTCAAAATCTGGCCAATTTTTTCAATTTTGTATACAAAACCTCACAACACCTACACGCCTACAACGCCTACGTAAAGGAAGCAGTATGAAAATTGTAGGTAGGTAACTACTATAGGTAGGTAGGTACCTATTTTGGTTCCGTCGCCAATTTACCTCTATTTCTCATTGGTGTCCCTGACCTCAAAGTAATTTGTTACACTAACGCCAATCTCAAGTTCCATTTCACCCATGTCTTCACTATCTACCAAACCATTATTTAAAAGGTCTAGGTTTTCTTACCTTAGCTTGAAAAGTGATTCCATAGGTGAACGCCTCATCAGGGTGCAAGGGGATCCTGGTGTCGTACTCATCGTTGGGCACTAAGTTATACTGCTTGGTGGATGGCATCTTCCTCCCCCACTTTAACAACTTCATCGGCACCCGTTTCCAGGTCCTCGCCTTAAGCACTACGCGAAAATACCGGGTTTTATAGCCTCTCCTAAACATTTAGGAGGATTAATGTACTACCACCATTATAAACTGTCCCGGCTTCAATGTAGTTTCGTCACCTGAAACAAACATAATAAACAAGTTATTGAAAAAGTATTACAGCCGTAATATTTTCCAAAACTCTATTCTTATATTTCTCAATTCTCATGTAAGTTAAAAAGCGTCATATACTTTAATAGTCTATTGTTTTTCTGGATTATTTAAAGTTTTAAGAAAAACAGACAAGAAATCTCTTTCAACAACGCCGAACATATCCAACTCAGGAAATAAGTTGACGTAATACAAATACTAATCTGTGCCTTTTGTAGTTTTTTCACACAGATGCGGATCCACCTAATAGCCTCTATTAGGGTCAACGATGTGGACGAGACTGCAGTGAGCCAATCAATGCTAACTGACTGACGACCGGGAACACTTCTCCGATTCCGCCTCTCGGCAAACGTGAAGTTGCGTCACTTCACATCTTGTCTACATCAAAATGGCAAAGGCAATATTTTCAAAGTCCAACTAGCGACCACCGGTTGGTACAAACAGAGAATTGGAAAATGGAATTCAGAACAACCTAATATTTGCTTGTTTTGTAGTGGTTAGTGATATACTCAATTATTCCTGTCATATCTAGCTTACTATTAAGGCTATTGTGGCCACATTATATGCTAGTTGCTTAAAACTCGCACAGATGACTAAACACTGCTTAGTCATCTGTAGGCCATTGTGATAATAATATTACTGTGAAATTGAACATACGGCTATTTGGATCAGATTCTTGTTTATTACTATAGAGCTAATTTATTATACACACATTATCACCTATTGAACAAAAATGCTTTTCAGTAGGTAACTTTGAATTTTAAAATAATCTCTGACTTTAAAATTCAAATGTGCTTTGTAAAGTTCGAAAAAGTTCTGGGCTGTTTTCAGTTAGCTACTATCGATAATCAAACGACTATGGCAATTTGAGCTAACTCTTTTTTAAGTTTTTGTTCAAGTTGGTTATTAACATCTCCATTGGTTAATATTAAATATTCCATCCATCAAGCAAAGAGCTTTTGGGTTCAGTTTATAACTTAGTTTTGAATATTTGATGGACCTCAGTGAAATCATATTTATAGTTTTGGGGTTTGTATAATGTATATGTGAGGATGCGTAGTTTAATTAGCGGCAGATAATTAGATTAATGAACGATGATTACACAAACCGAATTAATTGCTCCCGTGACAAGCATTATATACCAATTAGTACAAAATATTCATACGGTTTCATTTATATTATAAATTAAATAGTATCTATCAAATAAATCTGAAACCTGTACAAAATTTTACAAGAATCGAAGCGGTTCAATCGCTTTAATAAATCCCAAGAAGCTGAGCAAGTTGCTGCTAACCCAAGTGTCGAATATTTAACTAACCGGAACGATTGAGAAGTTACAGGCAGCATCTTAATCATGACAGGAATATTAATTAGTTTAGCTTCGGTTTCCTATTCAAAATTTAACGCAAAACCTACTATTGGAATAGGAAAGACAGTTGAGTTACGTTTATTGGTAATGTGTCTGCAAGAATACTTAATTGAATTTGTAAAATCTCATGTCCAGTTAAATTGAATTCTCTAAGAAGAATCACCGGCAAAGAATTTGGTTTAAGCACCGATAAACCGCCCATTAAGGCTAAATCTGATTTGTAGATCAAGAAGAATAGCATCGAGTTGGATAGTGGATCTTTCCACTTAAGTGGGCTTAGGAAATCCGATACGAATCGGAAGATATGTAAGAATATTCAACTTTAGTTCATTTTCTTATACACAATATATTAAGAAAACCTTGTCCGACCCATAGTCTATTTCTAATTTTCAAGAAAAAATAAAATTACTAAACGAAGAACCTTCAGTGGTGCCAAACATACTAAGACCTATGATCACTAAATGATCCTTTCAATTTCTCATTTGATCGTTGTGGCCATCGTTACCTATTCGGAAGTTTTAAAAAATGTGATCCGAATGGTTCTTAATATATAATCACTTTCATCGCAGATATTATCCTAATTTAATTTAGAAATTGTGTTAACCGAATTTTCTTTCCATTTCTATCATAAAACGTTATCGCCATGTTCTTGATCAATTGATATTTTATTAACCAACGAAAAAGCGAAGGAGATTCTCACTTCGACTGTTTTTATCTATACTTATAATAAATCTGTAGAGAGGTCAATTCTGTACATGAAATATATTTCCAAAATAACTATCAGCGGGTGATTAGTGATCGATACTGACGCCAAAATGCAATCAGTAAAATTTTTGTCTGTCTGTCTGTCTGTCTGTATGTTCGTTATAGAAACAAAAACCACTCGACGGATTTCAACGAAACTTGGTACAATTGTTCTTCATACTCCTGGGCAGGTTATAGTATACTTTTCATCACGCTACGATCAATAGGAGCAGAGCAGTGGAGGGAAATGTTGGGAAAATGAGTGATTCATGAGAAAGGTTTCAAGCTATAAAACATCACGCTACAACCCTTAGGAACGGGGCAACGCAGGTGAAACCGCGGGCGAAGAACTAGGGAACAAAGTAACTATTCCACGCGGACGAAGTCGCTGGCAAAAGCTAGTTTTATATAATTACGTTGTTTAAGAACCGATTTCAATGTTTTTTTTTGTTTGTTTTCAATAAAGCTTCAAGGCGGTCCCATTTTAATTTGAATAACTCTTACTCTGGAATATTGTTTTTTACATACCTACCAAAATAAAGTTTTTTTATTGAATATGAAGAAATAGTTTAGGAATAGCTATGGCTAAATACAAATTGATTGGAGAAGATTTAAGCCCCTCAGTACCTACTTTTTTATCGCATTAAAAATATGTATTAGAAGATAAACATCCGCCGCAGAAGAATATGATAATATTTTAACAAGCTGTCACCAACTAAAAAATTACGGACTTCCTCCATTCCACGGGATTAGCTTATGAATATTTTTCGCAAGCCCGACAGAAACAAAGGTCCTATCTGATTATATTGTATAAAATATAATAGAGGAAACTCATTTTCTCTCTTGGGTCGCCCATATTAGACAATAGGTACATTATTTTAATATGTACGTAAAAAGTTACTGAAAATATAACTGTCCTAGAAGTATTTTTTATTAATTATGTGGACGCGACTGCCGTCGTTACTTTGATGTGACAGGAATAGAAATTCATTGAAGTCTTATGAATGAATCTCGTTATTTTGCTCACAATACAACACGGATGGTTTATTACATACCATCACGCCTGTATTCTCCGAAGGGTTAGCCAGAGGTGTACTAATGTACACCCACATTTCGCCAGTATGTTGAAGTCCCATGTAATAGGGGGCGAGCCTACTGCCATTAACCGGGCACAAATCCAGACTCCGCGCTGCTACTAAAGAATTTCATAGAAAATCCCAATAACACTTTGCTCGACCTCGATCGAACTCAGGACCTCTAGCGTAGCAGTCGCGCTTGGGACCACTAGCCTAATGAAGCAGGATGGTTTATTATTATCAACTAGTCCTATATTACCTATAACTTACCACTTCTGCAATATTCTGAAATAAACGAATACAAAATAATGGCAACTTGTACGCGATATACAACATTCTTATGTCCGTTAAAGAAACCAAGATTAATTAAAATTTTATTCAATAAAGAACTACGAGTAATTTACTAGGACCGAGTAAGTTTTAGGTGCAATTTGTCTTTGGTTATACTGAGCCGAGCTTCTGCCTCAAACAAAACTTTAATTGCACTTCTTTAACATCGTCGGCTTATTGCGAAAACTTTAATCTAATGTACCGCTGTACTTTGAAGAACGTATAAGTATTATAATTTATGCAGTTCGCGTATTAACTCTGGGATACGATTCAGACTTTGCAACAAGATTCACACTTGTACTAAGCAAATGTACTAAAGTTTATTTAACTTATAAACGAAGAGTTGAAACATTATCTTATCAGACAGCAAGTGCTAACAACTTAATTTTAATACGAGTAACAATTTATATGTATGTCATGTTTTGATTAACTTAGCTTCAGGTAAGTATCTATATTAATATTTTAGTCTTGTCATTGGTTCAGTTTTTCAGTAATCGGGTGTATCTGTGGGATAATGTATCAAATAACGAGTGAATCGGTTTCTTCTAAGTAAGCGCGCTCCATTGTAGATCGCTGTATCGGGAACTGGCGGTCAAGCGTTAGCTTATCACAAATAAATAATAATAATGGTACCTATTCTGAAAATAAGAGTTTAATTTTAGTTTTAATATTATTATTACCTAAACTATTCACCCGCCTCAGATTCGCGGTTGTGAAGTATAAAACCGTATTAAAATCCGTTGCGTGGTATAGAAGTAACAGACGGGCGAAAACTGCGACCTAAGTAGCTTTATACTATTTAAAGATTATTTACATACCTACCTACCAAGTACCAAACATAATTCTAGTACAAAGATGTATTAAATTTCAAGATAATAAACCGATATTTAGGCGTCATAAACTTAGTTAACCATTTTTTTTTGTAGTACGGAAAATCCTCAGGTATCTTTTGTATGGTAAGGTGGTAGGGTATGTCGGACTCGCACCAACTAGAAACCATAAGTACTTGCTTTTATTTGCACTATAGTCATAGCCATGGAATTCGTGATATTCGCCATGACAATGACGGGCAGGCCTTCGAAGGAGTCAAAGAAACCTAGTTTACCATAAAAACCTACATGGTACATATATACTCTCACGCCTTTCTCCCACAGGAGTAGGCAAAAACTACAGACTGCCACTTGCTACGATTCTTGCATACCTATTTCTTTTATTTCTTCCACATTCATACATTTTCTCATCCCTACCTACATGGTAATAATACTTATATCGTATTTTGCAATGAATGTTTGCACGGAAGATACAAAACCTATATTGTATTTTGCAATGTGCTACATTCGAGTGTTTGCACGGAAGATACCCGTACCAGAAACATGATTAGTTCCGTTGCAGTTGTAGCACCAGCAACCCTCGGAAGGCACGTACGGCAATAACGTTTTGAATTAAATTTACTGTACAGCACACAAAGTTCCGAGCTCGCCGCTTTGCATTGCGATACCAACTAAGACTATTTGAAGGACTAGGGAACACTTGTTTTTATTTCATCTGTTGCCCGCGGTTTCATTCGTATACCAAAAGGATGATATACTTAGGAAACAAGACACAAAATAACTATCAACTAACATTTAGATATCACTGCCTTCTGTACCTTAAATGGTAACAATAACTTATTTATATCTTCAGCCATATTATGTATGCTATATTTCTATGACAATAATAGTCTCTGGATACAAACAGACACTTCGACCCTCTAAATGTTTCTTATATCTCAACGAAGTTGCTGGATAATAATACGCATCTTCCACCTGGTGGCGCAGCAGTGTCAAAAAGGCAGCAGATCCTATTTGTTAATAAAAGCAAATTAATTTTTAATTTAAGTATAGTAATAATGAGCTGAATTACCTACTATTTAAGTGACAGAAAATTCTCTCATTACTAGAAAATGCTGTAGCAGGAACTCAATCAGGACACGTCGAAGTTTATGGTGGAACAGAGGCTTTGTGGCAGAGTTTGACAAACAAGTTGTTGTTTGCGCTTTTAGAAATATATGTATGTGACGTCATTTTATAAAACGCGACAGCAAATTTATAGCAATGCAATTTCGTAGATGTGTCTTTGTTTAACTTTCATTGGAATAAATAGTCGTATTGTATTTTCATTAAAGTTTAAGTAGAGGTTATTTGTTATACAAAAAAACACAAGACATACATTTTTACCGATAGGGGTATCTCTACAATTTCATAGGTATTACATTTTGATTGAAAATGGGAGCAGAGTTGGGAATGGCAGTCCTATTTTCTTGGATTGGTTGATATTGATATTATAGATATGTTGTCATTTAGTACGAGGGATTTTCAAATTATTTAATCCTGTTTTGGTAACACTTTTATATACATCCAATGTGGGGCTTTTCAAATTTTCAATCTGTTTTTTTTATACTTAAGAAATACAAATGTCGAAGATGCGTGTCTCGGATTCCCGATGTCAATAATCAAATGACGTGCAAGGCAGCGAACATTACCACTGGTTATTCTTACCTTACTCTGTGAACAGTGTTTTTTACTTGTGAATCGAGGAATATCCTTGATCGAAACTAACTGATGATGCGATGTGCATTTGTTTGCATTCTATGATTATCGCAGGTCAATGATAAATGATTCACAGACGCCGCAAGTGATGTAACTTACAAGGTATGTATATATATACAGTTACATAGATAGGTACCTATTCATTCTTGGATCTTATAGGTATCTAAAAGGATTTATTATGCAATCAAAACCATAAAAAAAACGGAAATCTGATGTGGTGCTCGGTAGGCCTTATTGTACACACCAAAACGTTATACGGGCCAATAGCTGTGAAAGGATATGTCAAGCAAGAAACAACCAACCTCTTTGAATATTAATTGAATAACTGGGGATGGATTCACTAACGACTTATCTGTAAATAAATTGATCAACTGTGGGCATGGGTCAAATAACGATAGGTTCGCTTTTATTCATAATCTGTATTATCTAAAACGACAATAAGTGATTAGTTTGAGATAACATATCTACTACAACAGTTCATCGAACAGTACTTAAACATAACATACCATCATTACATACCATCACGCCTGTATTGAAAGGTTAGGCAGGGGCGTACTTAATGTACACCCACAGTTCGCCTGGTATGTTTAGGTCCCATGTTATAGGGGGCGAGCCTATAGCCATTAACCGGGCACAAATCCAGACTCCGAGCGGCTACTGAGAATTTCATAGAAAAGCCCAATAACACTTTGCTCGACCTGGGGATCGATCCCAGGACCTCTAGTGTGGCAGTCGCGCTTGGGACCATTAGACTAATGAGGCAGACTTAAACATATTTTTTTTTCAAAATAAAGTTAGAAGTTTGAATCAATAATCCATGAATAAATCATTGTTTTAAATTGAGTTCGCAAAGTCTTTGATAATTATATTGACATCTACATAAATCTATGTGATTTTTTTACACGAAGCAAAGTTTTCTTGAAATTAAATTAGTTTAGAAAAAGATAAAAGCGTATAAGAAAACCATTTAAATTATGAAAACGAATTTAAATATTTTATGTCATTGACTAACATAATAAAAATGAAAATAACAATATTCTGTCCAGAAGTTGATGCGTTGATGCGTTGCCTTGTTCTTTTGTTTTTTCGTGAGGAGAGCAATGCCCTAAAGACTCAGTGCTTTTATGTTACAAAAATTTTGTGATTTATGTGCGATAAAAGCCTGCATGCGCGACCGAACTCCGGGGTCCTCTTAATATTTTTTATAACTTTTCCGCTTTCAGAAGGAAAACGGCCAATCCAGACGAAATATTTACGAAATCATCAATTTGTAAGACTCTTCATTTCTTTCGATCGAGTTGTTTTCTGTCCTGAAAACTTTGTTGCTGGAACAAATTTTCACATCGACGTAAATTGTGAAGAGTATTAATTATTGATATAGTTTGTTTTTAATCAAAAGTGTAAAACAATTGGACTTATTTTCTTTAAAAAAAAACTTTTTGCGAAACCAAATCCCCAGTATTTTTTAAAGCGTCATTAAAGTTTAGGAGTTGAAAACAGCCAACAAAGTTAAATTAACGCCATCGCAATAATAAACAACTGTAGACTATCTCATCCTGACACGTAACTTATCCAGAAAGTTATTCAGTCGTGCGAGCAGGGTTGAGACGGCTCATTATTGTGGAATTGGACAAACTTTTAACGAAACTACAACCACTGTTGTCTGCACTAACTATCGAACAGGAACGGCCAACCTCACAAAACGCCACAACAAAGTCCACTGTTAACTTGTATATAATTATATAATATTTGTGACCTTTCGAATAATTATTCGACAGGACCGTTACAAATATTCAATTAATTTAGTGCGGAACGTGATATTTGTATCATCAAACAACCTTTCCCTATTGTGTTAGGGTAGGCTTTTATTGTATACATTGTCGAAATGTCGTGCCCAAAACTGTATATCCATCATTATCATTATCATTTATTCATCTATATACAATATACCAAGTATTATTAACAATATGAAACATAACCAAACCATTGATAAAAACTACGTACCTAAATGCTACGTAATTTGACACTTCGCTGTTCACAATTCAATTTCACTTATCACAATTGTGATACTTGTGATAATAACAAAATAAAAAATTGTACGGTATACTTCCAAGGATAAAATATTAGACCATCAGACACATTCAAGTAAAGAGGGCGACTTGCGTTGATATATAGGTACTACTAACGATAAGTGGTCATTTCCAGATTACGTCCTAGAATTTATGTATGTCATATTCGAGTGTTTGGCTGAGTTGGCTGCCAATAGTGTATTATCCCTCCTAATACAAGTGAAATGTTACGTAAAATATATTAAACTGGATGGCCAGTCGAAATAATCCGTCTTGGGCTCAGTGTGCGTATATCTTTTTGTACAATTATTTTAATGGAAAATATGTTTTTTATGTATTCCGTAAATAGTCTGTATATTCAGTAGCATTTCAGTTGTAAGCATATTGAATGCTTTATGGAAAGATAGAGTATGTTTATAGAACTGTACTTGCATGGAAGTAAATAAAATTATTATTTTACTTTCTTCTTTTTTGGAGAGTTCAAAAGACCTCACATGCGTTCCGAAGACGATAACGGGTATATTGTAATGAATGGTTTTGTTATTATTAATGTGTTGATATCCTATTCCTTCCTGCGAATTACGTAAGTAAGAGTTGGTATCTTACAAAATTCAAACAGTGTTTCTTCCACCTACATTGTACCATCTATGGTCGGAGCCACGGCACGCGTAAGCGCATTCTCCAAGACTCCTCTACAGACGCATTGCCATACCTGACTTACTAGAGAACTAACTGCGAAATAAGAGCTAAAGCTAAAATAATCTTTTTTACATTTACAGGCTTTGTACCCGACATAATAACTGTCGAGACATTTAACGTCTCGTGAAATCGCTATATTACAGCGCAATAATGGATTTCGAAACACTCTCTCGAGTCTATTTCCATTTGAAAATGTTTTTTGTAAATTACTATTTGAAATTATTATCACTCGTTCCGTTAACCTTTCATTAATTGTTCTTCGAACGTTTTGTTGGGAGTACTTCAATCCATAAGCACCTATAATTCCTGTAAAAATGAAATACTCACGGACTCGATTTTTTTTAAATACTTCGTCCTTTACTACGATCTTCTTTTGTATCGTAGGTGTTTTAACACGTCATAATTATAATCATGACATCTTAGAAACTCAGCTAAAAAGTATTTGACAAAATCTTCCCGTAAGCAGACTAAATATGGTTTGGAATTCTACCTATGGAAATCTTACGAATCGAACTTATATGTAGTTGAGTCGATGTAAATTGGTACTTATTTGACTTTTCGGTTACAAATTACCTAAGCAATGAATGCATAGGATGTTTTATATTTTCTTAAACGGACCAAATAGGGACGAAAGTTTTTATGTAAAGTTTTATGTATTTATTTATTCATAATTTAACTAAAAAAAACCCTTCATTAAACACAAATTATATTCGTAAATAGGTGCGGACATACTTATTCTATGTTTTACTCTACGTGAATAATTCTTGAAACATTTACTTATTGTTTAATTACGAATACAATGATTCAGATACATAATTAAACTTTATTAAATTAGATTTGTCCGATATAACTTACTTAAAACAAAATCTTTGAAAATTATTTTTCCTTTTATTACCTACATCAAAGAGATTTCTTGGAATACTTAACTTTTAATTAAATATCAAATTGCTTAGAATTAAGATTTGATTTTATAAGTAGGTACAGTCAGAATATTGTAGTCGTAAATTCAATTTGGTGACAATATTATATTGTATGGTAATGTCAGCAGCTCTGTGGTAGCAATGTAACTTAAGTCTTATGAATATACTATTATGTAATAATATGGCAATGTGTCATTTAACAGGCCGATTGGTGTTTTGTATGCACATATAAATCGGCTTCCGAGCCTCGCCTCGCAGCGGGCGGCCTTCAACTTGACTATTTTAGATTCAACAGACGTCAATGCGACCTTAAAGCTTCTAGGCGTTGTAAGATCTCGTGTTAATAATACACTTTTTAATGGAAATCGCATAATTAACCATCAAGCAGTATAATTCATGGGTGGTATAACTAAGTTAAAACATAACCAAACCACGACAACTGCGCCGCAAGATAGGATTTCTTTGTGTAGCAATTTTTATTAACTTTCAGAAACCTCCCAAACTGACCAAGATTTGTCGTAAATTTAACCTGTCGAGTTGAAACGGTTTAGTTAACATGTACCTAACTACTTCTTCTTACTTATAAACTGTATAGAAAAACAAAAACAAAAAACACACATTAGTTATAGTGTTTATCTATTGAAACATATTTGCTTTAAAAAAACTAAGAACTTATCTAATTTGTTACGCTGTAATCATTTCAAGCTATGCGCGGACGTGTTCAAGAAAGTCTCATTAAGTATTCTTACAATAACGTATAAGCTTTGTTTGACTACTAATTAGTAACAATGTAGGCTTTGTTAGAGGGAATAGTAACGTCAGTGAGCGCTCAACTTACGCAAGAGTCGGCCAGCGGGTACCGGCGCGAGCGCAGGCCTGGAATAGCCCACAAATTACACTAAATAGGTAGGTACTTACCTGCTTTCACCACGTATGAGTAATTATTTCAACTTCGTGTTACATGGTTGTGTACTCACTATTAAAAAAACTACGCTACTTTGTAACGTTTAAGGATCTTCAAATATTTTTTTAAATAACTTATTAGAGCTAAGTATATAGTTTACACAATTAGCGTAGATACCTAGTTATTTTTATCGGCTCATAAAAATATTTTCAATTTTTCTGCGGCAACGCATTGTGTATTTTCCGGTAAACAAAATCTTTTGAGAATCAAATCACAAATTTCTAAAATATACCTACCTACTTTTCGCGAACCAAATTGCGAGGGCATTATTCCGGAAAATGAACTCTGTAACAGCACTCGAATGAACAATGTTGAAAAAGCTTCGTGTATTTTTATAAGAAGGCAGAGCGAAGGCAGAGCAGGTGTCTGTGTTTCTAAGTTCATTCACCTAAAGCGTCGAAGGTCAAACATGAAAGTGCGCTACGACGCTGCACCATTCAAGAAATGACATCTTAGTGCTTATTCTAGCACATCACTATCACACTCACACATATTATCTAGAACAGTAGGTACGTATCTAGTGTGCGTCTTTCTATTTGCATTGCAAAGTTGTCTCAGAGAGACTAATGACTTTTTTTATTTGATTTTTACTCTAATTTTATAATGTGTGTCTGAGTCAACAAATAAGGGTCGGCAATGCATCAGCAACTCCTCTGGTGTCCCTGTCCATGGGCGACGATGATACTTACCATCAGGTGGCTGGTCAGCTCATTTGCCAACTTAATCCATAAAAAAAGAATTCCACTGTAATTGTAAATTAGACTAGATTATTTTTGTCCGTTAGAGAAGAGAGGAGAGCAGTGGTGTACCTAAGATATTTTAAATTTTGATGTAGGTATTGCAAAAACAAGTAGATACCTACGTTTTGCAATTCTATTAGGAAATTTTCTAACGGATGACCGGTCTATTCCTATTCAGTAACCAAGCAGCCTAAGACTCGAAGATGAATGATGAATGAGACAAATATCCACGTGTAAATCGTAGCAATTGGTGTCCTACAATTCCTGCCTACTTACTCCTATGGGAGAAAGGCATCGTTTTTTAAGTCATATATAAAATATTCTATAACTTCTCATAAAATAAACGCAGCGCAGTATAATGCATTATTATGTATTGATTCACCGCCACCCATGGACACCCGCAACATGAGAGGAGACTAGATGTGCGTTGCCAACCTTATAAAAAGGGGTTTGGAGTCTCCGATATCGTCACTCACCTGGTGAAACTAACATTATTTGGAACGGATTAAATCGAGCACCAAATAATTAGCGCAGCCCTAAAGACTCCAACGAACTTTATCAAAAGAAGCAAATTTTAATGATTAAACAATCAATTAGAAAGAAAGAAAGTTTATTCTGAGTCACAACAAGACAAAACTATAGAAACAAATGAGAGGATCTAGGAAGGTATATAGGCTATAATTTATAAACATACACGAGCAAAGCTAGGGCGGGTTGTTAGTTAATAATAAAATAAACTCCGTTTTGAATGTTTTATCAAAAATCCACAAAATATTATTACAAGGAATGTGTTTCTCATGTTCAAATGTTAACGATATAGCATTGTTAATAGGTGTTTAAATTGTATAACGAATGGTCTTATAAAAACACAAGAAATACAGTGGAACCTACTCGTCTACATTCAAAATCAAACGAACAATTTGTTATATCTATACTTAATAAAATTGTAACAGGGCGTTGTCTGTACATTATAGATATTAAATAAAAACGAATATGGAGGGCCTTTATTAGAGCAACAGAAACCAAAATATCAATTTTTATAATTCTATGTCTAACTTAAAATCTGGTGAATGTTTTATCTTGATACTTACCGACTTATAGCATGTTAATCTTTTTGGAACTAGGGAGAAACTGCGGGCAACAGCTAGTCAAACATAAAACTAAACAATCAACAATATTTAAATGACAATACTGAAAATATTCTCATTCATATTATCTAATTTTCTAGTCACCTTTAATTCAAGATTCTAATATCTTAGCACTTACTAATGAATGGTTCGAAAATCACAGACACCTTTCTCATTAATTACGTCTAGCACGATTATTTTCATTACATTATCTTTTCATAAGTTATATTAAAGGAATGGGGACGCTAAGAAGACAGTAAGACAAATCTACTTAGCTAAAAGCAGCTGCTACACTGTGCATACTTAATTTAAATTTGGAGAGATTTATTAACCGAAGTCCTCCATTGACCAGGACTTTACTTGGGACACGATAATAAATCACCTTCGGATGGTGGAAGGGGGTTTCATAACTGATGAAGGGAAGTAAGGTTGACTAGTGGCAGTCGCTCTGCGGAAGACTCGCTTTTGTGTAGGAAATGAATCGATAGACCAGCGGACATGCCATTATTACCATTTTGTGCAGATAATAGGCACGTTAAGGGCACGCTGTCTCGGATATTGTGTGCCCCGATTTTTGTTAAATTCTTGATAGGCTTACGCTTAACTGCCAGTTCGCTTGATTTTAAGCGACACTGCTCTACAACGAAGCGCGGTTGCCTAGAAGGCAATTAGAAACATATTTACCATATATAACATAAATACAATTTAGAATATAATATTTTAAACGTACTGGTAATAATGTACTGGGTACCTTATAGTCATATTTAGAGCACAATTATTGCGCTCTAACATACTTAACTCAATTTAAAAATTGAAGCTCAACAATACCTAAAAATAAAAACTTTGTTTAGAAAATATTCTAATTCGTATACTGTATTCTAAATAGAGTTCTAATTTTGTATACCCGACGAGTTTTCTATAAATTACTTACACACATTCTTCATTCATATATTAGGTGATTTTACCAAAGGACTCAAAAAATCCTTTAGGAGGCAAGCCAAACAAGCTATGAAAGCCAGATAACGTATGTACCTGGTAAAGGTGCCCATAAATTTATGTCACACCAGAAATGTGCCTTATGAAGAGCGCATGGTATCCAGAATTCTTCTACAAGGAAGGTGCGGATATATCCAATAATACAGAGATATATCTAAGAAAATGTCGACTGATATGTGTTGATTTCTCTGGTGCGAGCCTTCGCTTCCCTTGTCAATTAAGCTTGTCATGTCCAAAGAGAACAGAGGCCGTACCATCTTTTAAGGTAGTTAGAAAGGGATGGCGCTATTTAATGTATAGAGCGGCATCCCTCTCTCTCAATACAAAACGATCGCAATAACACGTTTGGGTCACGGTATCAGTTAATAAGTAAGCAGCAACACGTATTTTATGAAATTATTTTTCAAGTAATGTGATCTTCAGTTAATCATATAAATCTAAACTTAACTATATATACTAGGGCTAAATAGGTATTCAGAGACGATTCTAACCGCACACTTAGGTACGCTTTGTATTGAATGTTGACGTATGAAAGCTACGCGTTGAAAACGTTATGTTATGTTTCATACTTGCAGTCTCATAGTTTCATTTACTTAATAGGTAAATACAATACTAATTCCTTATTGCACACCAAAAACTAATGCAAAGTTTTATAAATCAAAATAGGTATTATAGTACATAGGTACTATTGGTGTCAATTTTAAATAATTTTTACATATATTATCCTTTTGTCCAGCAATGGGATATATCAAGGTTATGTATGGTAACCGTATTTTTGATAACTCTTTATAATAATCAAGGGTATTATTTTATTTAATCTTTACATATTTTTATACATATACTATTAACCACATTTCACAAAATCACTGACTAACTCGAAACTGTTAAGGTTCCGGCGGAGCTTGAATTGCCCACAAAAACATAATACCGAAATAAATTACTAACTACTTAATCCAGACAATAATCTATCAAATTATATTATTATTCGGATTTGGATACTGTTAATCTAGGTTCCTACGGTACTATTTCGTCTACTACTACTTCACTAGAAATAAAAGATCGGAAAATCGTTCTAAACTTAATAAATTTATCAAAAATTGCATTTGCTTACATTTATTTTCAGTGAAGTATTATGAACGAAATGGTAGAGTAAAGTAGAGTAGATTAGTAACCTAGATTATCGATATCGGAATCCGAATAATAACAGAATTTTGATTAAATTGTGTTTGGACTACAATTTATTTCGGTATTACATTTGTAAGAGAAATTTGGTCCGCCGGACTCTTAACAACCATTTACCTACTTCCATTTATGTCCCATACGCTCTGAGTATCGGAGTACCTTTATAGAAGGGTGCTAGCTCAGTAACTAGCACGCAAGCTATCGGTAGCTTGATAAAGCATGTGCACTTCCTCAATGCCAAGTGTTAACGCACTGCTACTATTATGTAAGAGCGCACGTGTTAAGCGCCACTGACAAGCGACCGCGATTTAGCACGTTGCACCCCGCCTCTGTACGTAGCTACTTACGACCCTAATACAATAGTCTGCCATTGAACCGGCTCAACTATGGCTACTGCTTCGATTAAAATATATTTTATGTACCTTAAATTCTTTATAAGCAAACGATTCGACTTTATTGTTTTACATACATTTGTATGCGTAAGCGGTCAAGGTAATTAATTTTTAATGAGTTCACTGTGCCGAATTGCATGTAATAATACATAATGTTTAATTATTATTGTAACATAACATACCATCACGCCTATATTCCTCGAAGGGTTAGGCAGAGCTGTACTTAATGTACACCCACAGTTCGCCGGTATGTTTAGGTTCCATGTTATAGGGGGCGAGCCTATAGCCATTAACCGGGCACAAATCCAGACTCCGAGCTGCTAATGAGAAATTTATAGAAAAACCCAATAACACTTTGCTCGACCTGGGGATCGAACCCAGGACCTCTAGTGTAGCAGTCTCACTTGGGACCACTAGACTAATGAGGCAGTCATTAGTCTAGTGGTGCCAATTAATTAAGCAGAATTATTATTGTAGTTCTCAGAATATTTTATTTATTTATCCTTTATTAGTATTGTGCATATAAATAATCTATAGCAATAAATAAAATTGAAGTGGCTAATCGAACCTTAGGTAGAATATATTTTCTTTTATAAACGGTCCCGGCGGCCGATATTGTCTAGACCGTTGAAGTAAATGAAATACTCTTGCTTCAAATAAATTAGTCATTTGGGATGTTAAGTATGTAAGTAGGTACCCTAGAGTGAGAGCGCTTAAAAGAGTTTACGAGTCTTGATGAAAAACACTGTTTTTTCTACGCGTCGAGAGCTCGTCTTTAAAATTTTCAGATTATTCATCAATATAGTTTAAACTAAGCTTTAGTATGCTTAGTTTTCGATATTGATGCTTAAGTAACTTTTTAATTATGGATTAGCATTAAAAATTTAGGTACTTATTGCATAATATGTATGAGACAGGTTCAATACATTAGTCATCATTAATTAAGATTATTATTAAGATGTACCTACGTTAGATATGTTGATACTTTTACTGCATTTATTAAATACACTTTCATAGTTATGATATAACAAAAGGCAGCCGTCTAGATTAATCTTTTTTAAAGTTACTTACAACTAACCGAAGTAACTTTTTGTAACATAACCGCAAAAAGTCTACAAACACTTTCATGAATAAAAAATGCTTATTATGAAAACCACATCTCACAATTACATTTTAATGTGGACCCTATTACGCAAGGTATTCATTTCAACACGGATTCTTCTCTTTTCTGTACGCAGGTAAAATTATTTTTCAAAGTGATATTTTGGGAAGTTATTAAACAAAGCTTATTTCTCTGATACTTATTGCGACTAAAACCACAAATTTCACTTTCAAAATACAGCTTTGCTAACAAAATCTGAAACAAACACTTGTTTTACTCTTGTTCGAACCAAAATTACCTAAAAATAAAGAAAACGAAATAAATAAACTTAAGAAGTATTTCCTTGCAGAATAAAGGCAGAGCCCGAAGTAGACGGAGAAAATTGCTGTAACAAGGTTCTAATCCTACTAATCCCGTAGGAATGCGCGGGGAAAATGATGCTTTGTGGAAGTTAATAAAATATTAAAAGTAGTTCACAAAGAGGCTTTATGTGCATAAAATGAAGTACTGCGTATGTTAATTGCCCTTGTGTGTGATTGTGTGAGGGTAATTCAAAGTAGTTTGAGAAATTCAGCGTCTCCTAAAAGACACCCTTGGTTATAAAAACCCATTTTACCTGACCCTGGCACACCAATTCGTCTGCCAAAAATAAGGTCACGTTTACTTATCTCAAAGTGAACTTTATTGTCACACGCGTCTGTGTGGATACAGACATTGTTCAAATAATCTTTTGTAAATCAAGTAAAGCTCGTGTTGAATTGTGTGTTAGAAGGAAATTTCCATCGTAAAAGTATTGCCTGCCTAATGAATATATTACCAAAGATTTTTTAAAGACTGGCTCCCATTTCCTTATCCTGTTGAAAAAATGTTTTATGATATGGGAAACCCTCATGCATCGTATGTGTCTCAGAGAGGCGTTACCAGAACCGGCTACTACCAACCACACTTGCATTCCTGAACCTATCGGTGTGTCCCGAAAATTCTTGAAAACATTCGATCCAAAGCAACGTGGTAAAGGTTATTAACTTTATGGACTGATCTCCAAACCGAAGACAAAAGTTACACAAGTAGGTAGGTTCCTATCCAGTGAGAATGTAGTTAAATCTGTAGTGTGTAATGTCTAACAATAGTATTCTGCGTTCCGTTCTCCCAGTTTATTTATGAAAATAACCCTCACAATCTTTAACAATAGCTTTTGTAGGCATGCATGCAGCCGCGTAAAACCATTATTTCCTTTAATAAATTACAGCTTTACACCTGCGAAGGTGTAAGGTTACGCATTCCTTCAGTTTCCTGGTAAATACGTGGCGTTAATGCAAACAAAGACATAAAGCTTTTAACGTTCATGCCCGACTTGCACTGCAGTGTTGGATGCGAATCAAGAGTAAAATGGCTGAAACACCAGGTTCTTGCATTTTAATAAATGATTCTTCCTGAGACTGACAGTCCAACACGTCCGTAATTTATGACAGATTTAAATTGCTAAGTTATTAGTTAAATACGTAGGCAATTGAGTTTTATACTTTTCCTTGAATATAATAGCGTCACGTAGTGTATAAGCTTCGGATAGTAGTCGGTATTGCGAGGCGTGGCGGGTTTACGCTGCCAGCGATAAATGATCGTTGATACTTGCTAACTTGAATGGCAAGGTTACACGACAACACTTAGGAGATTGCATATCGTAACACTGAGCACGCTTGGAATTATTTTTCGAGTTTTAATAATATACCAATACATTTAAGGTGGATTACAACGCAGTAATTGAGCATTATTTAAGTGTTTAGGATTAATTGATTCATTTATAATACATCCTTACATTCTAGCTAGCCCAAAATTTAAATTGAATTTTTCTAAAATGAATATTAGTTAAATATATTGCTTAATAAAATTCCCAATCAGAAATATGCAATACAGGCAACATTAAATGCTCGTTTTGAAAACTGATTAAAAGCGGTTGAGAATGCCTTTTTTATAATAATCTGTAAACCTCGTTAAATTATTCCATCCATGGATGGAATAATTTATTCCGATATAACTCTTCAAAGGAATCCTTGTCCAGCAACCCAGTATTTTAAATCTAGAAATGCGCTGCGTGTGCACTTTGCGAATGCTATTAATAATTATCGTTCTAATTAATTTTAAGTGGTCCCATTCAAGAATTTCTCTGGAGTCAATTAATTTCCAGAATACATAACATATCCCTTGCAACTTATAACTTATAGTTAATCACCCAAAAGTAAATCTCAGATAATATCTTTTGGCTTTATATGACATTCTTATGAATCTTTTTATACTTATCTTTAGTAGTTAGTACCTATCGAATATCAGTGATGTGACTTTGAAAGAAAGAAAGAGATAAGACCAGGGAGCTCCTTTAAATAGCCACTTTTGATGAATAAAATTGTCAAAGAATTACTACGGGTTACAAATACGAATGATTTAAGGGGAATTTTTGGAAGTGGCCATTTCAACCCAGGAATAGGAATTTCTTTAATTAATTTGAGTATATATGTAAAAGCCAATCTTACATAACTACATATAATGGCCCGTAAACTTCTACTAGGTATTAATATTTCTTCGTTTCGCTGTCATTCACGCTAAGTAGAGTCCTTGATATATGCTGTGTTTTTATTTCTGCTATATTATTATTGGTAAGTACCTACAAAAGTTGTGAACCTCTGAATCTTCATGTTTATAGGATTTGCTAAACCTCAGAGAAGTAGTAAAATTCTACCTCTAAACTAATTTGCCCTGGAATTGCAATTCCATAGTAAATGTTATCTATCGTGTTTACAGCATTCCAATTTACGCGGCGGTAATCCAAGTAACCGCTGCAAATCTAACTGCTAGTTAAATAAAATATTTTAAAGTTTTTACTCAATCTGCTTCCTATAAATATATATAAAAATATACCATCAACAAAACAAAGCAACCTGATTCTTGTGATTTTTTGATCAAAGAGAAAGGATCGTTCGTGTATCACTAGTGATATGCCGAATTTAAATATTTAGCCGACGATTCGGTTCAAAATCTGCGGAACTGGATTTGGAATGAACGGTTTCACCTTTTGTAGCAGTTGAAATAGGATGTCCTAATAACAATACAATAATAGCATCTAATATCATTTACTGTTCTGAATACTATTGGATATATTCAATATTCTATGCAATTTTATTACGTTAAAATAAAAGTAGGTACCTAAGTATTTTTGAACATAAATAAAGTGATAATGGATTTTGTAACAGTATATTCTCCCTTAAAATCACTATGGAGCAGTTCCAAAAACTATCTGGAGCCTTCGGAACTGCTCCTCTGCGCTGGAACTCGTTTCCTAGCAGTTTCCCTATTGAACAGTCACTATTATTAACTTTGGCTTCGCTCTTACTAAAATTTACGTTTAAACACTGCTAGGCAGGTAAATGTTTATTTGATTTAGGTATTTGTAACAATAATTAACTTCAAGTCAAAGTAAGGTCCATTTTGCGTAAAAGCTTTTGACTTTTACTTTGAACGAGTTTCCTACGCGAAAACTTCTGTAGGTACCTACATCTGCGAATCTTTTCCTAAATAATTTATAAGTACAATTTATACAAGCTCTTTCCCGCGGTTTCACTCGCATCCCATAAAGATTTGCTAACTATATCTCGGCTTCAAGGCGGCAATATCAAGATGCCGCCTTGAAGCCGCGATTATTGTTATAAGATTTTTAGTTTAGATTATTAATGTTAGACCTGCAATACAACTGTGAGAACCGCATCAAATTTCGTAGTTTTTTGCGTGATGCGCGTACAAACTTACATACAGACAGACTCCACATATTCAGACCTCTTCCTTTCATATAGGTAATTTTTGTTTAATATTTTTTATATACAGACATAAGCCAGTAACAATTTTATTATATTAGTATGCAGTCCATTACGTTACTTAAATAAAATTATTAAACATTTTGTACTCGTATACATGGAAAAACATAAAACCCATGTTATTTAAGTGAAACAATAAGTTATAAAAATCCGCAACTCGTTCTTTTCGTTAATTGCCATTGTGTTCTCCTGAGAGTTGTAGGCAAGATGAGAAGTAGGCATTATTTCGTTGAAATAGTAAATATTATGGATCACATTCTTCATATTTTATGGTGTTTACGATTGATTACGGTCCAAGCAGTTAAGCCTCGGTTCTACTACAAAACAGTGTAAAACCATTTTCTGCCCGAACAGTACAATAATTTCCTGTGCCTACAAGAAAAATCAAAAGAAATGGAAAGCAATATCATGAAAAGCGAGTGAATTATCTATTGCGGTCAACAATGATTGACCTCAACGAGTCGCTTGGCCGGTCACGAACCACGATTCAACGAAAGTATTATTTGAACCTACACAGCTTCATCTTCATAGCTGATATATCGTTCTCGGCAATAATTACTATTAGATTCAGTCCATTACGGATTTGTTAAGTGACCCACTTCGGGGTAACAATATTATAGTCAGAAGAAATTTTATACTGAAACGTTAATAAATCTTTGGCTGAATTCAAAAGAGAAATTGGACATAAAATTCCTCCGTCATAAAATTAAGAAACCATCGCAATTACAACTGACATTAAAATTCTTATCTCTCTCATCTTAAAATAATCCCGTTACGGTCAAAACTGAAGGGTGGCCGGGTTCACCCGGGAGGCTTGAGAGCAAGGTCGTTGTAACGCGTCGACGCGCGGGCGCAAGCGACAGCCGCACAGCTACGGTTGCCAGTGCCGGCTTCCTACAATAATTACATTGGGCCATCGCCCTCAATTAGAAACGCTCACGTTCGAATGAGTAGCTCCGAGCGCTCGACTGAACGCAGTAAGTCCGCTCGCAGCCCGTGACTTAATTCTAGTGATAAGCACACGTGCATCCACGAAACCGGTTCAGCAGGCGGGGGCGGTCGGACGGAATCCTGAGAAGACGCTCACTCGGACCTAATAAGTATGTGGACTTGCCTCTGATGACTAAGCATGCTGTTATATCCGATTTAATGCAGCCACATATTCCGGACTCTCGGCATTTTTCATTGAAGACAAGATAAAAACCAGTCAAACCTATCTGCGCCTGTGCTTAAGGCATACATAGATAGGAAGATTTTTGCTTTAAAATAGCTCAACTGAGGATACATAGGTCAGTGTAGTAATTAAAACTTATAACATAATATTTATATGAAACTGTAGAAATATTTGGGCATAATTTTGTAATTGTTTCTTTTAAAAAACCGATTACAAAAACAATCACTACCTATCGTTCTGTAAAGTTTAACCGACTAAAATAAATTAGTTCTAATACAAAAAAGGATAATAATATAAATTTATAATATAATTACAATAAAATAGAAATACATAAATTAATCCTTCGCTCATTTTAATACGGTATAAAAAGTGATGTAAAATTGAAGCTGTGTTGTTGAACTTCAGATGTTTTTATTCCAAATAACCTTTACAATAAAATTATTTATGAAACACTTAACCTGCACGATACCAAACTGTTGATCCTATATGGAGGAGAATCCGGCAAAAAACTCCAAAGAAATTAGTTTAAAATAAGTTATGTTAAGGTTTTCTGATCCAATACTGCGATTAAAAGATGTCCGAAGACAATGTAGGTTAAACTTCCAGTTCTTAGTTAATTACTAAACTTCATTAAAACAGGACTTTGTGAATAAAAGCGTCTGCATGGTAATGAAAGATGAGATGACCGTAAATTGTTATACGATTTCATGAGTCAGTATGGTACGGATTACTAAGTAATTGGGTTAGTGGTCCTAATCTAGGGGCGAGAAAAAAGCCTGACATGGCGACCACTTCCAAATAAATTAAATTATTGCTTTAATAATGTTCCTTCTGTTTGACGCTAATACAAGACTGAATCTAGGTAGATTTAGTCAAATAAGATAATGCTGTAAGTGGTGTTACATGATGTTTTATTACGTGGGAGAGCCCTGCTTCGGCACGAATGGGCCGGCTCGACCGGAATGATACCACGGCCTCACAGAAAACTGGCGTTAAACAACGCTTGCGTTGTGTTTCGGCGAGTGAGTGAGGTTACCGGAAGCCCAATCCCCTTTTAAAAGGTCGGCAACGCACTTGTGACTCCTATGGTGTTCATGGGCGGTGGTAATCGCTTACCATCAGGCGATCCGTCTGCTTGTTTGCCCTCCTATCCCATAAAAAAAATATGTTTATTTCAGTGAAATATTTTCAACTTTTAATAAGTCCATTCTTCTTTTCTTTGTGGAAATCGAGTCGAAGACTGGGGGCGTACGGCTGCATCTTGTCAGTGCCAAGTTAATTATCAAATTGTAAAATTAATTTATAAAAGAATAATCTATATATATAAAAGAAAGTTGTGTTAGTTACACTATTTATAACTCAAGAACGGCTGAACTGATTTGGCTGAAAATTGGTAGGGAGGTAGCTTAAAACCAGGAGAAGGACATAGGATATTTTTTTTCACGTTCCCGTGGTATAATTTAATTTTACATTTTTACCCATGTAGCGGCATTCAGCGGCGGCGGCAAACAGATTTCTCCGCGACTTAAGACCAAATAGTAAAATCCGACAAGAACTGTCGGGCAGTAGCCCACCGGACAAAACACCCGTCCGGTCGGAGGATCCTCCCTTTTCTACGGTGCATGGAGCGCTTTACTCTCTGTGCTTCATACTCCTAAACCCCCTAAACCCATATAAACTGTTATTTTGATAGTTGTCATAGTTGCCACATAGTATGATGGTTGTCATTGTTTGAAATCGTGCATATAAAAAAGAGTATTTAATGTGTTTAAACTATTTTGCTGGAATGCATAAAAAAAATTATTGATGTCAATCGTCTATTTGGTGCGACCTAGAAGAATGGATTCAGACTGGACTCAGTAGTCAAGAACATGATAGCTATTTCATAGAAAAAACTGTTTTGAGTATTTTTCAAACGACTCAAGATAGCCTTAAGTAAATGGCGTTCTGTGCATTGTCCGAACTTCTCATAAGCTGCTGGTGTGATTTTGATTTTTTTTGTGTATGTTTAATTGGGTTCCTGGATGGTTTAGATTCACAATTAAAGCCGGTAGGTGGCACCGCAATCGGGTTCTACGATTTTTTTTAATATACAGGGCAAGACATGGGAATGTGATGAATGGAAAAAAAGGACATGCTGCGCCGACGACAAATAAAGCAGGAAGATGATGATACAGGGCAAGACAACGTTTGCCGGGCCCGCTAGTATAATATAAAAGAAGGTATTATAAAATATCACATCTTTGTTCGAAGTCGAAATCATTAGGTGCTAGCAGTTATTATTCTAGATTATAGTAAGTAGGTACGACCTTTGAGAAGAAACGCTGAATTAAACTCAGTAAGTAATGGTGTCTTTTAAAGTCCAGAAATAACAGTATCAAATACATAATGTAATGTCACATAACTAACAATACCGAGCTTATAACAAACTTAAGGAAAGCACAAAAGTAAATGGAAATGACAAGGTTGCTATTATGAACGAATAACAAATAATGATTAAAAAACAGAATTCCTTATAATGTGCAAAGTATCTATAAGAGACTATGTTATTTACAAGAATATTATATTAATTTATTACACTGTGCTATTATGTTATAAACTATAAGGATGACAGGTGGATAAAACCGCATTCGTACACCGTTAAGTAATCATTTTACCTCATCGGGCCCTTGAGGAAACTACCTGCGAAGGCAATTATATCCAGCTGATGCTCTCGAGCTTTCCAAAGACAACTATTTCCTATCAGATTTTATTTAATGACACCATAAAACGTTCTTATTTTATTTTATTTTATTTTATGTGGTTTCTACCGCCACGTTAAATTGTTTGCTTTATTATATTTATCTATACTTATAATAAATCTGTAGAGAGGTCAATTCTGTACATGAAATATATTTCCAAAATAACTATAAGCGGGTGATTAGTGATCGATACTGACGCCAAAAATGCAATCAGTAAAATTTTTGTATGTCTGTCTGTCTGTCTGTCTGTATGTTCGTTATAGAAACAAAAACCACTCGACGGATTTCAACGAAACTTGGTACAATTGTTCTTCATACTCCTGGGCAGGTTATAGTATACTTTTCATCACGCTACGATCAATAGGAGCAGAGCAGTGAAGGGAAATGTTGGGAAAATGAGTGATTCATGAGAAAGGTTTCAAGCTATAAAACATCACGCTACAACCCTTAGGAACGGGGCAACGCAGGTGAACCGCGGGCGAAGAACTAGGGAACAAAGTAACTATTCCACGCGGACGAAGTCGCTGGCAAAAGCTAGTAATTAATATATGTCTCTAACTGAATTTATTAAAACGGGGCAATTAAGTTGAATAAAAAGTTGAGAAAATATTACTGTAAAGCTTAGTGATACATGACATACCAGCGCAGAGTCTAGTCGAGTAGGTATCAAATTCTTTGGTAGTTATACTATTAGTAGTAGGTATCTTTATTAACTACTATTTATTATAACGCACGATGGGACTGGTATGTACTTATGTAAAAGTCTCTAATAATATATAAAGAGAAAAAATATATATATATAATATTCTGTGCTACTAGTTCTTATTTTAGTTAGGTTACCGACGCGCGTATTCTACCAAATTCGTACGTCTATAACATATTAAGTAATAATATCTAATAACAATGCAATGCAAAAATTACTATCGAGACCAATGATATTATACATATAATGTCATTGATCGAGACCTTTCGAATTTTACGGAGATAGGTGTCAATCTGCTATGTAAAATGAATCCATCTCAAGTCGATACGCTTCGACACTGTGTTAGTATGAATTTATGACTTTAAAAGTTTTTGAACACAAAAGTGTGTTGATGACCATAAACTTGACATGAGTTAGGAAACTTGTTAGACGAAAACTAACCCGAGAACAAACCAAGAATTTATTAAAGCGTTTAAATACACGCGTACTTATTAAGTCTATCAACACTATGATCAACAAGTAAAACAAACTTTGTTTTCTCCTATGTAAAGACAAGCTATACCCAAAGACATTAGTTACTTACAAAAATTTAATAACAAACACGTCAAAGCAAAGCAATTTCTTTTTCGTATAATTAGATTCTTCGTAAAAACAATTTTAGAGGAATTCTAAACCCTTAATGATTACTATAATCATAATAAATGTTCATCACAAGAGCTTACGCATCTCTTCAACGTACTGTATTCGTCACACGGCAATTTGGTCGCTGTGACATGCATTGTCAAGACGTCATACAGCGAGGAGAGGTCAACGCATCGTAGTGACGGCCACGGTTGACGCTGCTGATTATTTACCGTGACGTAAAATGAACGATAGCCGACCATAGAACCGATAAAAGTTATAATAGACAAGGCAAGTTTTGAGCGTTCAATAAAGCATTGCAGTGCAGTCGAAACTTTACAAGTAGTTCCCGATGACAATACGTCAATTTCAGATGAAGTTAAACCTCAAACTGCATCCAGGTTGGTGCTATTAGCTGAATGCGGCTTCGTGAAAGTTTCAGAAACAATTTGGTCCCTGAATTTGCACTGCATGGTAAGTATACTTGCATAGTCGATGATAGTAAATATTATATATTTCATCAAAATATTCCATTCCATAAAAATATAATACGTCTTCTTATAAACTTTTTATAGCTAAAATATATTATGATTTGTTTCCTTTTCCTTGTCACAGAATATCACGTGTCAAAACAAGACAAAACATATTATAGCTTTAAGAAGTTTATAAGACGTATTATATATTTATGAATAAGGGGGGAAGTGAACCCGAAAGCTGCCTGAATGAAGTCTGTGATGAAATATTTCTTGTACTTCGTCGTCGTAAAAATATTTATCCAACGGCAATATTTTTTCTTAGTCCGAAACGCTTATTAGCTATTTGGAACTTAAAACGGAGACCTAACGCTAGCTTACATAAAAGTTCACGTCCATATAGGTATTTAGTAACAAAATACATTCCAAAATACCACATCTGAAGCCTACCGATCAAAAAAAGAATAATCAAAATCGGTTCATAATTGACGGAAGAATCGGGAAACAAACAAACAAAAACAGAGTCCAAGGCCCAAGTAGCTGCCAGAAAGCTGGGTATCTTCTCGAAGTTGCTACGTTACTTCACGCCGGAACAATTGCTCACATTGTATCAAGCACAAGTTCGGTCGTGCTTAGAGTACTGTTCACACCTTTGGGATGGATCGGCTAAGTACCAGCCTGAGGCGTTGGAATTCGTCGAGAAACGCGCCCAAGAAGCTCATTGGTAACGACTCCCTTATCCGGGCTAAACTACAAAGTCAGGAACATCACCGCAAAGTTGCTAGCTTATCGTTTTTTTATCGGATTCATTTCGGAGAGTGTGCATCAGATCTCCACGATCTTATCCTAGCCCTTTCTACTATCTGATGACCAGAAGCACGAAAAAGTGACATTGATTCATGTTAGACATTCCAAAAACCCGAACGAAACGCTTTAAGTCCACTTTTATCATGCGTACCGCTAAAATATGGAATGAAGTGCATTTCATATTTTAGCGGTACAAAAGTGGGTCTTCCCTGATAGATATAATCTGGGTGTCTTTAAATGACGAATTGATTACTTCTAGGCAAGCGTGCTTCATCGAAGATCGCTGTATAGCTTAACATCAATCAAACTGGCGGTCAAGCGTAAGCCTATCAAGTTTTTTTTTATTATTCAGCCGTTATCGTCCCACTGCAGGGCAAAGGCCTCCCTACCCTCTTTCCACTCCTCATGACTCAGGGCTATTTTGGGCCAAAATCCTTCCTGAAGAAATCAAGCTCATCCCGCCACGAATAAAAAAAAAGAAACACCTACAGTCGAATTGAGATCTTCCTCCTCTTTAAGTCGGTTCAAAAGAGCTTGACTGCGTTTATATCCTCAATTTACTATAACGTCTCGGAATTGCGGTTCCCTACTAAATGCTCTACGTAAATCTTTAGTTCCATGACCAATATATCTAATAAGTAAGTATCCTACTGAGTTATCTGATCAGATCGACGGAAAACAGCTCAACGGATCTGGATGAAATTTGACATACAGATAATTTATAAACTGGACATAGACCTCCAACCGCATCATATAACCCTGACCTTTGTCAGACGCATCTAATGGGTGTATCTGTATAGGGTTTACGAATAATAGGGCAATTCAGCTTACTCTCACTCGAGAAATCCAATAATATAAAATAGAATGGTGTACAGATTTATATAGCCTGTTAGAAATGTATAATCAGCCGCCCCCAAGTTTGCCTCCCCGAAATCCAATTCAAACATCTCGATTGACAATCACAATATTAGCAAACTGATCTCTGGTCGGCCTTTGTCAGTTTATTGAGGGCTTTGTTGATTAAAAAAAGGTTTTATATTTTTATACTATGACTTCTGAGCTAAAATGACCGATATAATTGAATGGAAATATGAAATAGTCCCAGAAAAATTGCACAATGTGGTCATTTTAGCACCCCCTTATCTTTTTCAGGGTAAAAGACGATGTACTGTTAATACCTAAAATATTCCGGTTCCATATAATATAGAAGTAATCATTTGCCATTTATTATTCTAACTCCAGTCTATTTAATTATTACCACTGAAAAAACACAATAACTCCCCTCGACCTGGGAATCGAATCATTAAGGCTCAGTAGCCACGATTTTATATCAATCGTGGCTGCTAAGCCTTCTTCAATTCTGTTTAAGTTTTCCTAATAGCTGGACTTATAGCACTGAAATATATAACTCGGCAAGTCCCGACGAACTCATGCAACTGTGTTGGACTCTGCTACGAAATTATTCAAGAAAATTGTTTGAGGCCCGGCATGAAAATATATTTTTTACGATAATGAGCCTTCAATATAACCGAAGTCGTAAGCTGTGTTATATTGGGACAGGGTCTCAATAGGATGAACTAGATCCCAACCCCCAAAACAAAGGATGATTTATGATAATGGTGGTGATAATGTACAACATTAATAACTGCCTCGTTAGTCTAGTGGTCCCAAGCGTGACTGCTAGAGATCCTGGGTTCGATTCCCAGGTCGAGCAACGTGTTATTGGGTTTTTCTATGAAATTCTTAGTAGCGGCCCGGGGTCTGGATTTGTGCCCAGTTAATAGCAATAGGCCCGCCTCCTATTACTTGGGACCTAAACATACCAGCGAACTGTGGGTGTACTGGTACGTCTATGCCTAACCCTTCGGGGAATACAGGAGTGATGATAAGTTATACAAAATCAATCATAGATTTTCGCGATTAATTATAATAAATCTACGTACATTAGACATCAACGGTAACAGTGTAAAATAACTTCATAAGCATAGAAATAGATATTTCATTCGTTAAAAAATAATTGCTAAAATGAATTATTATTGCTGATAGCCTAGACATTCATAGGATAGCAGTATTCCTCAAAGTTAGAGTGGAAGCTGACCCCAACACAGTTGGGAAAATGGAATGGATTATTGCTGAATTCAGTATTAGCAGTTCTGCGAATTGATTCAGTAAAATTTTAACTTTTACAAAAGTAAATAAATGGTCTTTATTTTAAAAAAAGTGTGGCAGATACCAATTAAAAGTGTGATAGGGCTTAACAGCATTTGTTTTAGTTATTTTAGTGAAGGTAGGTAGTGAATTCGACTACGTGCAGGATTGGAACCTGCGTCTTCTGGTTCAATACATCAGACGCTATCACCTACCCACAGTCGTATTTTTCCTTTACTAAAGTAACTTTATAATTTTAGCATGGAAAATGCAAAGAAAATATCATAAAAAATACAGTATTTGTTTCTGTTTAGTTAGTTGTTTCTGTAGTAGCTTGTTATGTAAGCTCATAAGGCAGAGAATTAGCCCCGGCTTAAAGTTAAAGTAAATATCAGTTATTTGAAGGTTTAAAAACAATATTAGGCACTAGATGCTTGAAAGCTTAGAACTGTGCTTAACTTAAGCCTTTCCCAACGTGTACAAATTAACGATTTATCCATGGTATTACCGTGCCATGTTAACTCCGTAGCTACTAACTATTTATTTACCAAACGTATCCTCCTTATTTCCTTCTCTCAATCAATTTACAAAAAAATATTGCACCACTGCTAAAGTGCAATTTTTTTGTCCATAGATCAATCCATCATCTCATCAGTCCTTCACAACCATAAAATTATCACAATAATATTTAAAAAAAATCCCAAACTCTTTTCCCGACTAAATTATTGAATACTAGCATTTTTGTCACTCGCATCCCAAAGGACTTTTTAAGATAAAAGGTAGTGTTTCTAGGTCCAATAACTCTAACAAAATTCATCAAAATTGATTTAGCTGTTGAGGCGTGAAATCGTAATAGACAAAATTATATTCGCATTAATATTCTAAGTATTTTTAGACTCAAGTGTTATACCTATTCGTTTTAGAACCGGTTCTTATTTTTTTTCGATAATAGCTACATCTCATAGTATCGTGCCTAGTCTACATTTTATAATATCTGTAGGTATTACAAAGAATATATCTTTTATTTTTTAAGCACACGTCTGATTTTGGTCAGCCTAATATCTGATTTTGTGTTATGTAAGTATGATTATGTCACTTTACCCGTCGTTTAATAAATTATACCTATTTATATTAAATATATTTATTTAGCAAAGATGAAGTGTCGCTTAACAGGCAAACTGGCGGTCAAGGGTAAGCCTATCACGAATAAAAAAAAAATAGTCTGCAAACTCGCACTAGACTAGAATTTTATTATTTTAGGCAAACTTACAGCTAATACAAACAAGAACACTATGAGTAATAGAAAATGGCCAATTTAAAGTTTTCACAGATAAATGGTTAACAATAATAAAATATGCATGTGTCAGAAAACAGGGTTAAATAGTTATCTGAAGAAAAAAACAATAGGTACAATGTACATAAAAAAACAGACTATACCTAGCTCCACAATCAGTGGCATAATAAGTAGGTTAACAATGGAGATGTTATTATTTTAGGAACTCTAAAAAAAATAACAACTCACCTCATCAAATCAATTATGTTAGGACCTACCAATAGTTGTATTTTATTTGTTATTACACAAATTATGAAAAAATAAGGGCATAATTATTTTAGTAAGATAGGTACTGTTACTAAAATTTGCCCTTATTTTTAGGGTCCCGTACCTCAAAAGGATACGGAGACCTTATAGGATCACTTTTTGTTGTCCGTCCGTCCGTCTGTTTGTCAAGACCCTTTATCTCAGGAACGCGTGGGGGTTTAGAGTTGAAATTAAAACCTCCTCAGCTCTACAGTCCATTGAAGCTGAGAAAAAATCAAAATTCTAAGTTACCGCAAAAAAATACGGCCGTTTATGCTGCAAAAATTGTACGTATATTTCGATACTCTCAAGGGAATCAAAATCTATAGGGTATTTTCCGTTGACATATGCAATTGGCAAGTAATACTGTCAAGAAAATCTGAAAACTGCAAAAACTGCCTACAAATATGTACGGAACCCTCAGTGGGTGAGTCCGACTCGCACTTGTCCGGTTTTTTTTCATAACCTGTGTAATATTCGATAGTTAAGTTGTTCAACTAAAAATATTATTTTATTATTTTCAGGTTGTACAGAATCGCTCACTCGTTCATTATTTCCAGTTTATTATTGTACCTACTTTGCTTTTAGCTTAGTCCCACGAAAAAGAAAAAACCTGATTGATAAAGCTTCAAAGAAACAATGAGCTTTTGAATCTTACGAAATAACGATCAATTGATTTAAAAATATAATTATTCAGTTTAAAAACTTCTCATTGCCTTATATTTAACAGAATACCAAAGCAAAGATGCGTCCATCAAAACACCAAAAAGAAAACTGATAAAAAAACCTTAAATTATTTGGGACCAATTTCTATGAATCCCTTTGAGTGATCTATGTTTTTGAGATAAATTATGCGAGGATCTATTTCATCGTTTATACAGAACCGTTTGAACAGCATCGTTGCTAAAACCATAAATAATGATGTTACTCTATTCAATGTTGACCCGGGTATGTTCATTGTTAGAATAGTTTCCGTAGTAAACGAACGCTACCAACCTGAACCATATACCACCTGGATTTGTGGCTACAATGTTGTCAATCAAGCTCGTCGTGTCCAAAACTTAATTAAAATAATGTGATACAGTATAAATTATTATAACACAATATTAGTTTAGAAACACAACGTAAATGACCGCTATAACTAAAAGATGTTTTCAAAAGTATTCTGCTAGTCAGGCTTATTAGTCATTTCAGTATTTGTTAGGAGATTTCAGTTCCAACATACGTACGTCCTATAATATAATACATCGAAGGAAAAGGAAAGGAAAAAGAAAGGAACCAAAGTTCATTTGCCTTTTCTTTGTGGTAACGGTACCCATCCGCTTATTACGTATTCACTGCCCACACGTTAAAATGCATACGACCGCGAAGCCACTGCAGCTTAAACAAACATTGGCATTGGGAATCGCTACTATCGATCCAAATATAAAAATGAATGAATATTTGTGAAAGTAAATTAAATATAAGTATTTTTCGAGACTATACTAGTAACCTTTGTTAAACTTATTATATTACTATCGTTAGGAAATGATTCTGTAACTAGAATATTGCAGGGTCTTGAAGAATCTTGAAGTCTACATAACAGCCATACAAAAAGGTAGATCAGTCGATATGGAATCAATTCCGTGAATCGATCCTTGAGCCATAATAGTCGACGGATTTTATCCATGTAAATTTCTTACGAGCCATTCCTAAAGAAACGGGGCGTTGTATCAGATTTCACATTTAAAAGGGGCATGCGTGATCAAACGGTTTCTGGAAGTGAATATGAATACTTTCTTATTTCTCATTATTTTAGTGTACTTTCTTATGAAGCCACACATTTTTATGATTACGAGAGTATGGTTAAGTGCTAAAGATTCTTCCATTGTTGCAACGTTTATTTTAACCAATGTCATGGAATTATTCAACATAAAAATAGGTTCATTTTTAGACCTCTGTTATTGATTGGAACTCCTTCAAAGAAAATTGGTAATTTAAATTGTTTATTTTACAGTGTTAGACGCCAGGTAAAAGTGTGTTCTTGCATGCATATTTCTTTAGGTCGTTTATTAAGTGTGTCGAGAAAGTTTTTAAGAGAATGCAATTTTGTTTGCCAATGTACGCCAACGTAAACAGCCGTTCAAATTTCAAATTTTAACAATATCTTAAAAGCTTACTCCAATCGGTTAGTTGCAATTTATACCGGCTGTGTATATAGAAATCAAGTATACAAAAAATACAGTTTCTCGAGTTTATTATTTTATCTAATTATGTACTGTAGCCTTAGCACGAACAACTTACGAAAAAGTATTCGTATCGTCATGGAGACCAATTTGTATGAGATTTGGACCAGCGCCTCTATCGTGACGATACGAATACTTTTTCGCAAGTTGTTCGTGCTAAGGCTACTGTACTGTAATTTACTTCTACAATAAGGCCTTTTTGGCTACCTAGATTAGATTAATGCTAACTTCACGATTTCACGAGCAAGAGATTTCCATAGCAGCTTTTAATAGACCTGTCCCCAGCATACAGTTATCGTTTAGCACAACCATTATACAAGAAGCTCCACGTCAAACTAGATAAGCAGAACACTTGCGCGGGTATGCCTACATAGATCTTCTAATTCAGGGGTGGCGAACCTTTATGGTGTACGTTTAAATTTAATAAAATAATTTTACGTACTTTACGTGTCATTTAGTAATTACCCGTGTCTCGCAATGTGTTATTGTTATTCCGGTAAAGTTAACCCTTTTTATGATTGTTACTAAGATTTCGAAAGCCTTATAATAAACCCGTGCCAAATGTTTTTTGCCACGTACCGCCGATGGCATTTTTTTTACGTGGTTTAGATTTATATAAATAGCTTTTTGTTTTTACGTTCATGTATTTTATGTAAATAGTGTATATTAATAGATTGATTTTTATTATGTATAAGTTTATTGTTGATGTAAATAAATGAATAACTTATAGCTTATATTATTATTTTTTATATATACATATATTAACTTTTTAATTTTATTTAACTATACAAGTATAAACTTTTACGTAAAAATTTAAACCATTTTCGCTATATTTATCATTGGTTATCACGCCCAATTGTGTAATTGGCTTACTTATGTATGCAAAATCATAAAAGCATGAGAATTATTTCTTCATCTTCAGGCCTCGTTACATAGCGAGCAGATAGGGGAAGAAACTGTGGCGATCATAACACATTTGCATACATTTTTCCAGTAAATTGAGCGCCAAGACCCCAACATGCCGTCATATTCATACGTTACGGTCGATTGAACTTTTCTCATTGTTGGATAAGTGTGAAAATATAGTTAAAAAATGTATTTTCAATTTAATCATACGTACAGCTAAACATTGAAGGACTATAATCCCCGAATATAAGTAAGTAGATAAAAATCCAGATAGGTCATATAAATTGGGGGGTGAGGCTTGTAACACTAACCGCGCAAAGTAAATCTTAAGTCCAAGCTGGTTCTGGTATTTTCACATTTTTTAACAGATAGGTATATAACAGATATGATAGAATTCCATTGTAAATGGATATAATTCCACAGCATGCATTGCAACAGACACTGAAAGGGTCAAAATATTTCACAACCCTATCAATCTTGATATCTATAATTTACTTTTGTGTCGAAGTAGAACGATATGATATAATTATATTCATAACTGAATAAAGGGATCGCAAGCAATCAGCAAACTATTATAACTTCCATAGTTTAAACTCCAGTTAATTGCTTATCGTAAAACAAAAGTCGTTTAGGTATATCGAAATGAACTTGAAGTTCCCCGCATGACGAGGGATGACAGCTAGCCGAAAATTTCGAATCATCAACGTAACTTCATTTTAAGTTATTATTGTAGTTTTATGTTGTGAAATGAAAATCTGTGAATGAAATTTTAATGTTGTATTTTTAACGGATTTAAAAAACGTTGCCACCGTCGTCCTCACCTAATCACAATTTAGTTAGGGTTATCTACTTATCTATCATTCTTTGTATCCAATCCTTTTCCCTGATATTTTTTTACAAGTAATGCTTAAAACATTCCTGACATCATGTTCTTGGCTTCATGTTTTTTATCACACATGTCCTTATCACAACAAACGGCATACAACACAACTTTTGAGAGTCTGGTGCCACTTTTAATCGGCTTATGTTTAAGTAATCACCAGATCTAGTAAAATGTAACTGCAAAAAATCACTATAAATTACCGAAAATAGTAAATGATCAAAAGAAATCCCCATTTTAGCGAGAAATTAATACCAAAATTTTTACAACTTGCGATCCTACTCAAAGCCACCAACTCCAAATAAATTCACCAACCAAATATAAAACATAGAATTCGGCGGTCGCAGTTCTAATCTAACCTAAAAATAATATTTAGTGGCAATTTACCCGTTTTGCTGACCATTTATCCATTTTGGTGATCAATTTACTAAATATATTAATCGTCCTTTTAATCCATCCATTCGGTAACTAAAAGCTTTGCGTTGGTGGTGGGAGGTAAAAATAAATGAATAAAATTCTTGCGTTTCAGGTACAATAACATTTGTCACTTACTCCTTACAAAGAACGAAAGTTACCCCCCAGTTTGAACGCAACGAAAAGTATTGATAAAGCTTACGAACTTAGTCTATGCCATTAGAAAATCCTAAAAAAAAACTGTGTCTGTACATAGAGGGTATTTAATAAAAAAGCTTAGTGGGATTCTTATACCTATGTAATAAAATGCATGACTTTTTCCAGATAACAAAGAACCTTATGCTGTAGCAACTTACGAGTAAGTGTTAGCTTTAAACGCTGATACTATTTAAATGATATTCATTTGTTAAGCTTGACATGCTTTGCAATAAAAGAGTGATTTAAAAGCTTGTAAATATTCCAGCTACAGCTGATCGTTTCCCAGATATGTCAACTTCAGTCAGTGGAACATGTAGAACTTGTCACATTCTGTAAGAACTATTGTTTTTCAGCTTTGTTCAAATAAGTAACGCTGCTTTGAAAGACAGGCTAAATAGCCAGTATACAGAAGAAACAGCTATTCAAAGCTACGAAGCCGGATTTACTCCGGATCTGAACAAAGCTGTTTAGTATGTTCGCATTTCGACATTTAGAAGAACATCTCACCATCGCAAAGTAAGCCTTATGTACTGTTTTGTCGAAAAATTATAACAGCAAATCTGCATATTATTCATGCTTTATTACGTGATTTGATCATTTGCTAGTCAAATTTAAGCTCACTATTTTTTTTTCTTTACGAATTGTGATGGGGTTATATCGAAATGACAAATTAATTTAAATTAAGCAAGCTACTGCTACTTAAGCAATATGACTACTGAGCTTTCTATCCCAAATTTCTTGCTTACATTTCTATGTATTTCCCTTAGGGGCGAGATGATTTTATCGTTTGCCAAATTGGCAAAAACCAAAGTCACTTTTGCGAGAAGATATTTTTTTTGTTAAAATCCTATAGTAGGTACAATTTATGTTTAACATTCTATACAAAGTAAGTATTAAACCTATCTATAATTTGAGTCTTCTCGTATTACTGTAGTACTAATAAGGATCCCTATTAAATAGATACCATAAGCAAATATGGGTGAAATAAATTGCGAATGGAAGGATGTAGCAAAAATACCACTTATTGTCTTATTGGAGGTAGTATGGTACCAATAGCGATCTATCACAATATTTGGCGAAGGCAAACAAACTAAGCTATCCACTCACGCTAGAGCTAGTAATTGAAACCGTTCCATTCCATTTCTGGCTACTGCTAATAAATCTCATCCTATAATAATCAGCTCCTTATAATAAAAGTGGATAAAGAAATCGTTTGTGGTTTGCAATCAAATTGACTATATGGACGCTTCTGCCAGAAGCAACATTTTTTAGTTCATGATAGGCTTGCGCTTGACCAATGACCACCAGTTCGCCTGATGTTAAGGGACATTGCGATCTACGATGGAGCGCGCTTGCCTAGAAAAGACTGAAACATTATGAATATGTAAAGATGTTTTAATGTGTTGCGTGAGACATGATTCTTTGTAGGAAGTGACTACATATCTTCTTCTTCTATCTTCTGGAAAAAAATGTCCTAAGATTGTTTGCTGCTTAATACATTTTCTTAAAAATTACACTGCATTTGGAACATCTGCACATAGAAATTTAGTTTAAAATGTCAGGATTTCTGTAATTTTAACAGAAACCTAGTCAAAACAAGGAAAAGACGTCATCCATCATATTTTATGAAGATGATAATTTACTCAAGAATGCCATTAATTCAGCAACGCCCGTTATGATCCCCGGATGCCAAGACATTAAGTTTTGCATTGTGTCTATCATACGGGACTTGATGGGTTAAAAAATAAAAGTACCTATTACCGATTGTATCGTGTAGAGAATATTGCTATTTCTCAAGCGGTTCGTTCGGTTCGTTTCTTACCGTATAGAGAATATTGCTATTTCTCGACGTTTCAGGTTCTTTACCGTTCTCTAGTAGCTGTACCATCATCCAGAGACCATACAGGTGTCTTTGAAAACTGTCTTAAGAAAAGATTAATTTTACATAAGTACGTATCCGTAATTAATATTCCTGATGTAGACCTAGACCTCAAAACCTACGGAACAAATGGAATTTTAAAGACGAAATGTTCCAGGTGGGTTTAATTGCCAAATTTCATCCACTCGTTTTCATCAAATTATTAATGAACATTTGTGAAACGGGGATGAATTATTTTAAGGCATTGATGATTCTCTTCATTTTTGGGATTAATTTTAATTTGCTTTAACAAAGGTTTCATTCAATACTTTATTTGCTTAACTGCGTGCAAAATACCCTAATTAAATAAGATTAGTGTTAGCTGGTTCTCTATGCATCATGTCAAAAAGAGATGTTGCGTAGAGGTGGGACAGTTACGTCCGTACCCGTACTGTGTTGATTTCGGCTTTTCTTTATGTAACTCTCAGTAATTAAGAAGAATGTCGGTAGTTACAAAGCTGACTTATCTTGACACAGGCAGATAATGGTTTATCTCCAGTTCCACACGGCAACACGTTGTTACAAATAATGATCGCAACGCACCTCTACATTACTTAGTTCCCTTAGCATCATTAGGGACTCGACTTTACTGAATCCAAACGAATAGAAACAAATTATACATAACTGCAGTAATTCCAATATTAAAATAACTGATCAAAATTCAAGGCTAACTTAGTCATAGTTTGTTCTCAATATCTTAATAACATTAACATAAAAGCTCTTTGTTTAAACTTTGGTTAAGCATTTGGAGCTTGTTGCAACTTGTGATTTGATGACTAATCTTATTGATACTTACCTAGTTGCCGGAAGCCTCAAAAATTGTTTCTATTAGAATAAATACACAAAGCAACCGACGCGGTGACATGACACTTGAAGAATACCTTTAATTCCATTCTCTTTGCGTCGTCTTACAAGACAATTAACGCGGTACTAAGAAAACGATAGCGGCAGACAATCAAGTAGTGCTGGTTATCAAACAGTGTAACACTTCGTGGAAATTAAACGTTGTAAACAAGACCTTTGTGGATAGTATGTCTTGGTGTCTCTGTAGAGCCAAAACGTTGGGAATGTTGACGTGACGCCCACATTATAGTACCCTCGACGTAAACCGGACACTGATTAGCGTTAACCAGATACCTAAACGATATCTTTCATAAAACTAACATAACAAACGCATGACGAACGCACGATACTTTACTCTTTTGTTTAAATTCAAATACATATTTCCAGTAAAGTTCGTTTTACTTACCGGTTTAGTGAGAACTACGTCCAGCCATGACTTTACAGGTTACACATGCACACCGCAGCCAATCGCCAGCTTAAAAACAAACTTTATAAAGTTTTTCAAAGTTGCTGCACCACGTAAATGCGGTATTTTTCACTTAAAAGTATGATAGAATTTATTATTGGAGTCGGGAGCGAATATAATGTCGTGGTTACAGGACAACTAGGAGTTTTTTTATGGTTAAAACAGGTTTCCGGCGGCGGAAAGTGAGTTTGTAAGTTTGTTTGAGAAGGCGACGCGGAGCGAGCGCGGCTCGGACACGGACGCTCAGTCGAAGGTACCACGCGGTATGACAGGCCGGTCCCGACCGACGACCGAACGCTGCAAGCTGCGGGCTCGCGGCGGAACGGAGCGGCAACGTCGCGCGGACCTACCCCGCGCGCAGGGGGGTTTAATGCCTCCATGGCCCACCTAACATGATGGCGTCATTGTTTCATCATTTGTTATCTCACAGCTCCCGAAGGCATAAGAATTTCTGTATAGCCCGTACGCACGGCTACGTTATAAGTACTGCGAACAGGTGTTAGACTTATGCGACGCTAAGTTTTAAAGCTCCAATTTCGTACATGAATTTCTATGAATAAAAATTATATATTCCATTATTAAAAAAAAAATCTAAGTACTTTTATTAAATACTGGTATGGATTCACTGTACTGTACTGATACAGAATAGGCAACCAACTTACCTAAGCGTTAGGGTATCTACCTACTTATCTAACTAAAGGAAAAGTAAAACGCGCCAAATACGCTAATGAAATGGAACATATTCTTCACGACAACAAAAGCCTTCAAATGTATGGTTAAGTGCTTTGGTCATTAAACTGGGAAGTCAAAAGACTATAATATTCATGAATGCATTCACTAAAGTTCCGGTGACTCATGCGCAGATAATGCACGCATGCATGTTGGTCAACCAATAGACGGACAGATAGGTGACCGGTGACAAATCTAATAATCAGTACCATAATGGTCACCAACATTCCATGAATTTGAATAACGTAAGATCAAATAAGTTTAATTTATTAATCTTAATAAAGCTTTAACGAATAAATAGATAGTATTCTCGTAATTATTAATTACGCAATGGATATGATGAAAGTTAAGTATTTTCAGGAAATCAAATAGAAACGTAAGTAACTTAATATCGAAATTGCCCGTGGTTTTGCTCGTACCCCAAAGGACTTATTCAGACAAAAGGTAGCCTAAGTTCTTCTCCAAGGTCCAATAATTATATCTCTATACCAAAATTCATTTAAATTGGTTCAACGCTTTAAGCGTGAAATATAACAAACAAACAGACAGACAGAGTTACTTTCGCATTTCTAGTAGTCGTTTCTAAGCTTACTAAGATAAATAGGTATATGTGATTAAATTTGAGTGCGTAAGAGTTGCAAATTCATGAAATACCTAAGATCCAATTACTTATGACTGCGATTTTAAGGTTGGGAAAGCATACTTTTAATGGTTGCGCGAGCTAGCTAAAAAACTATATTATAAAAGCAATTAAAAAAAAATGATCTTTTATGCTTGAAGAAAGAAGTGAAGTTAGAACGAAGTGAGATCAAGGTGCCTGAAATTATGTTTATCAAATAAAATAATTGCCTACTATGAAAGTAGTGATTGGTAGACCCCAGAATATACTGACATAGTTACAACTAAGAAAGAAGCTCTTGAACCACTTGAGTTTCTCTTAGCAATTTAGCTTAGATATATCTACAAAAAAACTATCTACAATTAAATTTCGGTGAAGGTTGAAGACTTTTGTAGGTAAGCAATTTGTTGATATGCAGTGCAAGATGTGTGTAGGTACATAATACATTTTTATACACCTATTACGTAAAAAAAATATTTATCTTACTTTTTTAACAAAGGATTATTTTTATGAATGCAGTTGGATTGGAGCTACAGTTCCTTTTTTTTAAAAAGCAACATTCTTTGATCTCGAAAAGGATTATCCTTCTTAACTATAGCAACTTCCTCTAGACTATATTTTAACTGTATATATTAGAAGATATTCATATCAATAACATTATTCTGGTATTTCATAAAACACCGACAACATCAAACGTCGTTTTGGAAGCTAGCTGCAAACTTACAGCCGATCCCAATAATGAATCCGTCGATAGATTTGTTTACTAAAGATAGGATTTTATCAATACTTGTATGGACCTTATGTCAAAATTTTATCTCTTGTAAGCAAATCTACTGACTGATTTGTTATTGGATGCAGCCGTTAGTTGATCCCAACTTACAACAGCAGATTTGTCCACTTAACTTCTTCAAACAATCTAGTGCTGTCAGGACATTATAAGCAGCACAGTACTATTTCATTAATAGTAGAATTTATATTAGGTATTTCATTGACACACGTTTTTTTTTTAAGCGTTGCCCCGCACTAGGATTTCTCCTGTATCGTGGGTGCGTTTACAAACACAAATTGTGACATACACAAACGCCCAGACCCGGAACAACTACCTGTAAAACATACAAATATTTGCTCCGTGTGGGTATCGAACCTACAACACGTGACGCAGAAGCCGATCGCTCAGCCGCTACGCCAAACGTGTCGTCTTTCATCCCGAACGTGACCATTCCACCAGAATTACGAATAATGGTGATTACTTGAGTTCGCGGCTTTAATTGTTGGCTACAGAGATAAATTATTGTGTATTTACTCGGTACGTACGGCACAAAATAATTCCCTTGTGGATTAAAAAGGTATTCGGAGAGTGAAGAAATTATAGTATACATATAATATTTTCGTAAGATATCTATTTTATTAAGATTATTTAGATGAACTAAAATTATTATCGTAAACTGCTGTGTCTACATAAAATTTAGTAATCACTCTAAATCTCTCTCTAAACTCTAACAATATCATATTCACTTATCTCAATTTTTTCAATCGCTAATTAATAAATATGTAGGTAACTGACTTTCAGATAGGCATCCCGTAAGAGGCGTGAAAATATCTGACTTGCTCGGTGGTAGGACCTCTTGGGGCCTGAATGGCTGGCGACCACCCTTCCTTCGGAGTCTGTCGTAGAGCATCATGGTGTGTCTTTCGACTTATAAAGTTTAATTTGATATTTAGTTTTAGATCTAATATGTTGGGTAGTTCCACTGCGCTCCAAAACCCATTGTTCTCATAATTTTAATGTTCATACTTTGGTTCCATTGCGCTCCAGGAATTTTTAGTAATATTTTAATTTAGTATTTCAATATTTTAATTCCACCGGGCTCCAAGAAGCTTTGAGTAGAGTTAGAAAAAAAAATACCATGAAGCTTTAAATCGAATATCATAAAACAGCAATTCGTCGACTCCGAAGAGTTAAGAAACCTCTGGCTGATGATGATGGTCTTGAGTATTTTTGACACACGAGATGAATCCACGGTAAAAAATACTACAGATATTTCTATTTGTGTATAACAAACAACTTATGGTTTGCCTTTTAAGCTGACTCTTCTTATTTTATTTTGGAGCGCTGTGGAACCGTTTTGTTACTTATAATTGTAGAAATAATATAATTGGTAAAATCTTGAAGCGCAGTGGAATGCATTCCTTGAGCGCAGTGGACCTACCCATAAGTTGTAGATTCACAGGTGAAACTAGAAATCACGAGACTAAAACTGTACAATATTCAACACTTTAAACTAATACTTTTACTTATAATTCGTCGTCATGCAATGCAATACTATTTTGGCCAGATACCTACCCTGGTAGATTTTTTATTGTAATATGATAACTAAAAAACATACGGGCCGTCTGATTGTAATCGACAACCGGAGCCTTTAGCCAAGAATGTCACGAATCTCATGGGCGTAATTAATAGGGCAAAGTAAGGCAAGTATGATTTTTAGTTGGTACGATTCCTACATACTCTGCCATCTCCCCAGGCACAATCCAAGAGGATTTTGACCAGCAACAGCAGTAGCATCACTGTTGTAATCTTCTCAGTCAAGTCTCATAGATTTCCCTTAAATGATTACATATTTATTTCTGTAAATAGATCTTCTAAGGACACTTTTACTAGTCAATAATGTTTTTTTGTTAACTAGATGACAGCGGCATTTCCTAACTAACGACCTCTGAGAAGAAACACCCAAACAAACTTAGAGAATCATAGTCTCTTTTAAAGTCCAGACATAGTACATAGTAGCAAATATGTGAATTCCAATGTAAGACAATGTCTGAAATGGCCTTTTGAAGGAAGAGCCATAGCGGCTTTCAGTAGACCGGTCCTATCTAACGGCACGCATGCATCAGTCATTGGATAGCTCGACCATAATCTAGGGAGCCTTCAAACGGAACACAATCGTGTTAGCACATTATTGTTTATCCGCAGAATATTTGGCAACGCAGTCCTACCACTTTCAGTAATGGTACTTACCAATTCCTCCAAAATATTTTAAAGTCGACCTGAACTCGGTACCGATTATTCTCGGGATTTCCGTACTAGAACGTTGCATGTTTTTTTTTTCTTAATTAAATATTAGTTATCCTTTTATCTTTGTACCATTATGGAGCCATATCATCATTGGATGTTAAATCAAAAAGTCGAATGACTACCTACCTCGCAGTAATCTATTATTAATTATAATAATAATAACTATAACTAACAAAACTATAAAGATCTTTAGAAAATCTTATTAAAATTATTTACTGCCGAAACTAAACCTTTAGGTTACCCGAATGTTCCATTTATATTTTATTGCATGCCTACCATATTTTTAACTGACCTCTAACTTTGTACGAAATATCCGAATATCAGAGTCTATTTTCAATATAGCGTTTTCATCTAAAGGGCACAGTATTTTTATTTGGCTTGCACTGTAACTGATATTGCAGTATTAATAGAGGAGCAATAAAATATAATCTAGATCAAAGTTTAAATAAACTAAATGTTTCAGGATTCGGTACGTAAGTAAACGCAATTTGACACCGTGATTTCATTCGCTAGTCTTTTATTGGGCGAAATATTAAGCGGGTTTTAGATCAGGGTAAGAGCTTGCAATCTTTATTAACAAATACCCAATTTTGATGAACACTGCTGCATCATTGAATATTTGAAAAATCAATTTTCCTAACCGGGAGTGGTAAAATATACAACACAAACACTGAAATACTGAACGGAGCTTTTTTCTATGAGTTTCTTGTACGTACTCAACATAATTCAAATATGGAGATTAGGTACAACGTCATTAAATATGTGTGTAAAAATAATAATTATTATAATCTCTTCGACCTTAAAATAGACTCTAAATTAGACTTTACTTACACGAACGAAGTTTTATTAGCTTGACGTCGACGATACTTAAGCCTAATCCTGGAGGGATTAGTTGCTGGCGTGCCAGACAGCTGCTTTTGTTGTGAATTTAAATAAGTAAGCTTTGAAAATTTATTTATTTTTCCCTCCACCGGGGAATTGATTGAATGGATGATGTTACTACGTGCAAACCCGGCTTTTCAGAAACGGTTGAACGCATGGATACGTTCCAAGCTGACAAGCTTATTGTAGGTACGGAAAGCTTATACATTAATTAACTAGCTTAATTTAAAGCCAGCTGTTACTGAATGTGTAGTTTGATGTATAGCCGTGTGTATTTTTTTATGGTATAGGGGGACAAACGAGCAGACGGATCGCCTGATGGTAAGCGATTACCGCCGCCCATGGACACCCGCAGTATCAGAGGTGTCACAAGTACGTTGCCCGCCTTTAAAAGGGGATTGGGCCTTCGGTAACCTCACTCAATCGGCGAAACATAACGTAAGCGTTGTTTGACGTGGACGAGCCGGCCCATTCGTGCCGAAGCATGGCTCTCTCACGTTAAAAATGTTTATATGTGCATCGTAAACTAACAGTTTGATGTCTGCAGAGAATTTTATTGGGGACTTTTTACGGGCCATTGAAGAGATTTTGTGAAAATTGAATGGTGTTTTTGCAAATGGTAAGGTTTTATATTGCAGGTAGCTTTACTCTACTTGACGACATGTTCGGCAGCGATCGATCTTCAATAATCTTCATCGAACGGCTGAGTGATCGGCTTCTGCGCCACGTATTGGGGATTCGATCGATGTGCATATAACATGCATGATTAAATTTGATTATTTGGAGTTGCGTTGCAAACTTCACTTGCGCGATTTAGCGTTTATCCTTCTAGTTTCTATGTAACGCGGTAGATGTCGCTACAAGTACATATATCTATAGCAATTTCTATATTTAGAAAATGAATACAGATGCACGTAAATCATGAAGATCTATGAAATTTTAAACGTATACTTTTTATACGAGATTGTAGAGAAAAATGCTTACATCGCGATTTACATAGCGCGATTTTCAAGATACACGAAGGTTTTTTGTCTGGCCGTAGATACATTTTACGCAACAATGAATACAACATTTTCATGATAAAAAGCTAGTAAGTAAATATTCCATTAAAAAACTTCTCGCTAAACATATCTGTATGTTTTCGTTTATCTTTAATAAACGCAAAACGTTGTTTCTATATCATCATCATCATCATATCAGCCTATTGCCGTCTATTGCTGAACGTAGGCCTCCCCCAGAGAGCGTATCTTTATGCTAGTTATTAATTGATACATATATAAAAATTATTCAAATCAGAAGATTAACTCTAATGCTACAAATATGAGATTCAAGTAAAACAGGATATGGTATCAACAAATGAAGTATCTACCTAATTAGGAGATGAATAGACACTAGACAATTTATTTGCGGATTATCCGAACCTAGGTAATCGAAATAGATCATGTAATGTAATAGTCTTATGAGGGACAAATGTCTTTTACAAAATTATTCATGTTTTGTTTTCAACGTAAAATTTAAAATAGCTGCCAATTTAAACATTATCTATTAATGTATATTATTCCTGCATAACAATTGTCCAATAAAATTGTGAATATATCAGTAACAATCATGCTATCACTGGATAATTTTAAGCCTTAACTATAAGTTTGAAAATTCTCCATTATCGGTGAAAAAATGCATATTAATTCTCCCCAGCGAGTCTTTTTAGTGAGATGGTTACATTATTTAGATTTGAAGGAGCAATATAAAATATATTCAAGCAAGAAATTGATGATTTTTCTCGAGACACAAAAAATGGGATCTGCTCGCAAAAACAAATCCTTTGAAACCTTTTTATAATGTTTTCAACACATTTTAATACAAAAACCAGATAATATGTTTAAGAAGTATGTAATACAAATAAAAAGAAACCATTTTACATACCTATTTGAAATTGAATTCAAATACAAAACCAAATCATTAATTTAAATATAGAAAAAGCATTGGCCAATAGAATGGAATACTTAAATTCAAATAAATTCTGGATAGTTTGGTTCGTTCCCGCCTCGGCTTAGCAATGGGAGCAAATCACGTACTCACTCCTATGGATTTGTATTGTAAAAAACGGCACGCCATTCGTCGTAGAGAATGACAGTGAACTTTTCGTGAGTCCTTTTTTCGTACCTATTTTATATTATACGCCCGCAACAAAGAGCGACCGCAATCTCAAAAACCGCTGATCCCAACCGAGCTTTAATTTCAGCTGAAGTGAAATCGACTGAAGTGTACACGCTTTCGCTCTTATTCCCTCGACCTTTCTTGCTTACGAACAAAATATACGCTTTGAAAAAGTTCATCTTAAACTTGGAAAAGTTTGAAGTATGAATATTTAGGGACGTAGGTATCTGTCGAAGCACCTGTGAATCTAATAATCTTATTTAGCTTGTTCTGGCAAATCAAATGATTTTATCGGGTTCTAGTTGCTTGTAAAGGAAAACTGAATACTTAGTAAAGATTCGTATCTGTTGTAATTACTTTCTCCGTAAAAAAAGTCATAAAAATAAGTGTTTACAGGAAAAGTAACCAAGGAAAAGCTTACCTATTTTAGCAGAAAATACGGACACACAAAGTTGAATGCGAACGACATCTTGTCCTTTCTTTTCAATATAAAACGGGATGTAATGAAAAAGTAGGAAATTCAAAAGTCGTAAATGTGGTTCCGAAAATACAATCGGAAGTCCGCACCTACCTCGAGCATAACCGCGTAGCGTCTCGCAAATTCCAATGTTGGGAACACTTTCCTTTCTTCGGAAGTAGGTACATCAGCAGCAAAACGTCCAAGGAGTACAATTTATGCACAAACTTTGTGAACTACCATCTATAATCGCACCAGCACACATAATGAGCATAACTTCCTTAATCTTCACAGATTTCTGCTAAAAAAGCTCGTACTGAATGTATAATCAATACCGAAGTAATATGTATAAATTTATAGTTAATACCGTTATCTATAAGAGAAAACGAAGAATTAAAATATTATACTTATGTATATATCCTCGTACTATGAAACAATTTTGTTCGAATGCCAGTGTAATATGAAACTTACTTTAATGAAAGAATTAATTTCGAATCAGGAAGTCGTAAATATTTGTTTCAGTATCTGAGAAATCTTTTCCGTTGATGGAAGCAATCAACGGAAAAGATTTCTGTGATTGTTTGTTGGGAAATAATAGAATCTGGATTTAAAGAGACTTTCAGCAATATTATTTACCTAATAAAAAGAAAGAGTAAATAAGCCACCTATAAATATGGTCAGCGGCATCCACCGAGCATTTTAAACTTATATGTAACCACATTTCACGAAAATACGAAATACGTTACAAAAATATTAAGCTCGTCCTAAAATACTTGGCAATTACTTTCCAAATATACGCGCGGTATAAGATTGTATAGGTAGATTTATATAGTATTCCAAAAATTAATGATAATTTCATCCCTTTGACTACCAAGTACGGTAATTAGTTAAAAATAATCAAAAACATTAGTAGAAATAATTAAGGTTAGGTAACAGAAAATACTCCCAAGCCTCAATGTAGATTAGTCTAGTACTAATTTAGCTTCAGAATGCACGTGTGCTCTCTCGACTAGGATTATATACTAATATAATTGTGGAACAGAATGAAACTGACTTCTTTATTGATAAACTGTAGCATTTCATAATATATATACAACATCTATTTTGAAGCGGCGGTAGCCTAATGGGTAGGGCGTCGGACTTGCGATCATGTGGTTGTCGGTTCGAAACCCATCCATTGCACTATCGACGTGAACCCACTCGTAACACAAGCATTTAGCTTAGCGCGAGGGGTTAACAAGAATACTAGTAATGTGCGACCCACATTGCTAGTAAGCTTTTATTTAAAATAATGTATGTATTAAGCATACCTACATATTTCTCAACTAACGAGAAATTATCTTAATCAATCAATAACTCTCTGTTCTAAAAGCAAAACATCACTGAAAAGGTTGAAGTATATTTTTCTTCCATTACTTTTAATAATTGTTATTGGTATTGATACTGGGTAGAATTATTCTACTATGTATAGTAGTAGAAAAAATAATATTGGAAATGATAATGTAAAATGGAAATGGATAATGTGGAAATATTACAAAGTGAATGTCAAAATCATTAACTGAAGAAAGACTACACTTAGTAGGTTTTGAACGTAATTTTTATATTATAGAGAACCCCCAAATCGCCCGCTCTTCACAGCCTTCGAGTATAAATAGTAGTTTAGTATAGTGTTTTGCTGGGAAGAACAAACAATATTTTGGGTTATGTCTTATGTATAAACACCTCTGTAGTTATTCGTAAAAGGTATATCTACTTATATTATGCCAATCCAAAAGAGCGTTACAGCACATATTATTAAGATCAATTAAAATCTAAAATTGTTTGAACATCCTATGAAATAATCTCATCTTCCTCAACCCACTAAATGATTAGCTTGTCGGGTTAATTAATTTCAAAAGTTGTAACAAAAAGTTGTTCACTATCATTATACTATAACCACTTTCGGATTGATTAGTGGATAATATAATTATATTATAGAGCATGTCCTTTTCGCAGCTTAGTGAAAATTTTCAGGCCTACTTCCTACGGGATTCTCAAATTACTCTGCATAGTCCAAATACCTATCAGTAAAGTCATATATCCCATTAAATCAGTAGCTAAGCTGTTTTTCAAGAAAATGTGGCGTGGGACTAGTTTATTTTAAATTCTGAACCGTAAACCTTACTAATTCAAGAAAATACATTCGAAATAATTTTAACGCCAAATCTTCAATATCCTCGTCAATCTTATATACTAGTAGTAATATCCTCTGCGTAGCCGTCTGTGCCCGGTCTACATGTTTCTGACTTGGCGGAAATTCTGAGCTACAAACCTTTTAATTCTACGAAATATATCCTCAAATTCGAAAAAAAAATAATAATCTAACGACAAACCTTCAATATCCTCGTCAATCACATAAACCAGTAGTAGTAATATCCTCTGCATCTCCCGGGATCGGTGCCGTTGGTACCTACATGTTTCCAACTTGGCGGAAATACAGACATCGATTGAGTGCCAAGATAACCTACATTGATTGGCACTTCATTAGGTATTTGCCGCTCAGTTGTCGACTGGAATTACATAAATAGGATACATAATCGGTTTCTGTCAGGATGTGCGCCTGATTTAGCACTGACGTATCTATTTAAAATTGTTACCTACCTTTATACGGCGAGTTTATCTTCAGAATATTAATGTTGCTTAAAAAAAATGCGTGGAAGAGCCATGCTTCGGCACGAATGGGCCGGCTCGACCGGAGTGATACCACGGCCTCACAGAAAACCGACGTTAAACAACGCTTACGTTGTGTTTCGCCGAGTGAGTGAGGTTACCGGAGGCCCAATCCCCTTTTAAACGGTCGGCAACACACTCGTGACTCCTCTGGTGTTGCGGGTGTCCATGGGCGGTGGTAATCGTTTACCATCAAGTGATCCATCTGCTAGTTTGCCCTCTTATCCCATTAAAAAAAATTTGGATTGTGGAGGTCTGATGGATGTCGGTTTTTGTAAAATATTGGTGATGTTACATAGTGGCAGTGAACGGAACAGCATGTACCAACAAGTTAATAAGAATAAGACTATAGAAATCACATTGATTAACATCGTATATATCCGTTTATTCCTTAAAAAAATCTGTTCAAAATACAGTACCAATAATCGTCAAAGTATTCAGATAGAATAGCTGTCTACCGAGCAAGTGTTATTCTTTCCGTAGTAGAAGGTAATACAGGGACATAATGTGATAGCTCATGCTCACTGACCCATTAAACCCTCTGCCCGGTGTTACACTTGACCAGAGTCCTGGAATTTGTTTCGGATAAAGATTTACAATTGTATATCGAAAAAGTTCTTTCAACTTTTGTGTACCTATGTTAAGTGGATTTTGTTATACGGCTTCTGAAGGCCTAATAAGTGGCACACGTTTAAAATCCGTTTCCGCTCCATTACTCTTTTAGATTAAAAGACAGTCAATTCTTCGACGTGGTTTTTCTGTCCCAACTTAAAAAAAAAACATTTTAATTGTAAAGTATAAAAGGGACACATCGTGAAGGAATCTCCATCAGTTTCAATACTATGACAAAATTGTGTCAACCAGACAAAGCGTACGGTAAATATAGATGTGACTAGTACTTTATACCGAAGACTAAACCCACAGCTATAAGCTAAAAAAATATTCCCTAAAATCAACACACAACAAAAAATGCAATGTATTTCAAATATCTCGTGCGAACCGCACTTGTTGACTGACATTCGATTAAACTTTTAAAAGTTCGAAATTTGACATAAAAACGGGAACATCACTTCACGGAGAAATGTGGTCGTAAAATTTTGTGCGTGTAAGCATGTTCCTATTTCAAACACAAGATTAATTTTCTCGATTCTCGCATTATTTGTTTTAGTCCATTTAAAAAGTAATACCTACCTACTAAGGTGCACAACTGCACATGGCTATTAACTAATTACTTGTAATTGCTAATACTATACTATAATACTGTTCGTAATAGCGGATAATCAAAAGATAGTATAGATAAATAATAACACTTTCTAATGCTGTACGAGGCTTCTCAAGTCAGACTGACTTAGGTAATAAAAAAATTAACCGTTTCAGACTATCTTTTTGTTTTTTTTGCATTTTCAACCGACTTCAACAAAAAGGAGGAGGTTCTCAATTTGACTGTATTTTTTATATCATAACTTTCGACTGGGTGAACCAATTTTGATGATTTTTTTTTATTTGAACGCTGGTGCTTCCCGTGTGGTCCCATTTCAAGTTGGTCCAGTTCTGACAATAGCACCCATGAGAAAACCATCTAACCAGTCTTAAATTTGCGTATGTGTGCGACAAATGGACGAATAGCTCAATATCGAGCCAAACGATTTTGATGTTTCTTTTTTTGATCGATAGCTCATACTTTAGAGGTGGTCCCATAAAAATTTGTTTAAAATCTGATCACAAAATTTAGAACAAAATGGCACTAACACGTAAATGATAAAATGATAACGTTGCCTAGGTATGCGTAAAATTTTACTCGCTACTAAAAATGTTGAAATAGAATAATTATTTTTCATGCTAAGATTATAAAGTTATTTTAGTGAAGGCTAAGTGATGGCTTAGTGGTCATAGCGCATAGTGTATCTAACCAGAAGACGCAGGTTCGAATGCTGCCCGCAGTCGAATATTTCCTTCACTAAAATAAAATAACCGTTGTAGAGCTAAAATAACCTATAACTTCACCAACGCAGTTGGCGTATCAGTAATATTTGGAATTATCAATAAAATAACTCTATAAAGGCATAATAATTGTCAAACCAGTCACAAAAATTTATTGCGATAGAACAATGGATGACTCACAAAGCCATTCACTACAATAGGCTCGATAAAACCGTATAGCTGATAAAACATCGCCCATATAATCGTTATCTTTCCGACATGTCACCCCAATAGGTCAACCTAAATCTATAAGAAACTAACAGCAACTTTGACGTCATGTTTATCTCGATGCCCGTGGTTAAGTAATAATGAAGCTGATCAACTGATCACAGGCTAAACTGCGCTTCTCACGGTCTGCATGTGGATGGATGACCATTCTTCACTTATCGAGATACCTCTAGCTGTCGGTCCTATTATCATACTATATATTGAATACCTGTGGCAATCGTTAGTGGTCGTCAGAAGCCCAAAAAACCTCACAACCAGTTTATCCTCAGGATATTACCCAGGAAATGATTGAAGACAGTCGACTCATGTAAAATATTAATATTTTACATGAATCGACAATCGATAAAATATTTCTAATTATGTAGATACATAGTTACTTCCTACAATTCGGTTCCGTTGTGTGGTCGTAGTTCTAAGGCACTAAGTAGTCAAATAAAATTTAAAAAGGCGAATTCCTTTCATGTGTTCGAAGTTTTTTATCAAATTTTAGTGGGATTTTTTATATAACTACCTACTTTACTTTTCTATGACGTACGGGTGAAACGACACAAAATCCAATGATTTCTCTTCGAAAATAGAAGTATTTATCACGGAATATTTCTGAAACTTCTTAGAAGCTATTTGAATATTTATGTTTTCAAATCGTTCCTAGACTAGACTTAAAGTTTAAAAGCCGCTAGAAGCATACCTAATTATTAGTTTTGGTATACAGAAAAGAGGTATTTTCCTTACCGCTGACGACATAATGAATAAACTATAGAATGGGCTTTATAGAATTCCCGGTTTGCCTGCTAGGTGAACCCCACGGGAAATGTTTAACCTAACCCTTAAAAACTTTGTGCGTAGGTACTAATATTAAAGCCGTTATTTTTAAGGAATGTCGCCTGCAGGTGATCTTGACGTTTGGGCGTTCGGGGAACCGGGATGATGTGCGCGATCCCATTATGTAAATGTAACCTCCCTTACTACTTTTTTTTCATATTTCCTTTTTTATATTAATGATAACCTAACTTACAAAGTACACAGTTGTCTGAATTATATATCCGCTACAATATAATGGTAATAGGAAATCGTCTCTGCGTACCAGTACTGGGAAACAGGCATGAATGTGTAGGTATGTTCATTCTGGATGAAAACTGATATCTTTTAGGCCAATGAGACTGACTTCGTTAAGGTGACATACTGCATTAGATGTAACAAGCAACTTAGGTAATAATTGTTACAGCCTACTCGTCCTAAGATCCTAACAGCCTGGCAAAGGAATTTCCGACGACAAAAACTAGAGACGCCCGAATGATTTGTGCAAACAAAAGCGAAATTATGGTCTCTATAATTATAGTTATATATATACATATGGTAATATAATGGTAGTTTGTTTGTTTGTTTGAACGCGCTAATCTCAGGAACTACTGGTACGAATTGAAAAATATTTTTCTGTTGAATAGTCCATTTATCGAGAAAGGTCATTTAGCACCACGCTACGCCTCTTAGGAACGGAGCAGCGCGGGTGAAACCGCAGGCGGGTCGCTAGTTATGTATATAAATGGTAGCTGCTTTAATGTGAACGAAATTCGTAATGTATTTCGTCTAACACATGTCACCGCTTTTGTATGCCTACAAACATTCTGGTGTCGGCAATGATTTATTATTTTCAACTGTATAATGTCATTGGTGTCAGAGCCGAGATACAAATTACTAGGGATAAAGTAAAAGATCCTTACGGTGGCTATAAGAAACATATTGCGGTTGAACACTGGCAAGAATCCCATGTCCGGCAGTGGGACAGTAGGTTTTGGCAAGGGGAGAGCCCGAAGTCCAGCAGCTAAATTGATCGATAAATGACACTGGATCTAGCAATAACAAAGGTCTAGCGTGGTGTAGAGTACATATGGACTTATTTTATCCATTACTGGGATTGGATAAGGTGAGGCTGTGGATGATCGGGTCCAGTGAGCGTGGTTCAAAAAACCCAATGAATGAATGAATTTTGTAACTATATTTTGTCATTTTGTCGCAATATCATTTTATGTATGTACGTCTATATCCTTACTTAATATTATAAACATGAAAATTTGTGAGTACGGATGTATAGATGTTTGTTTGTTTGTTACACTTTCACGCCAGAACGGCTGAACGGTTCTGGATGAAATTTATCACAGCGATAGATTATAGTCTGGAATAACACAGAGACTACTTTTTATCCAGGTCGGACCCATTCGGAAGTCCACGCTGACAAAGTCGCGGGCAGACGCTAGTTATTTATATATCCCTAGTTTGAATTTTCAAAGGACATCAAACGAGACACATCGTTACTTGGCGCGCACTTAGCTAACAAACTGACTGGAACATTGCCGGCAGGCTCATAGAGCCGTGAACTTTTAGTCGATCGATACCCCGATCGCCTAAAATTACGAACTCCATCTGTTAATTAAGTCAGGAAAACAACTCTGTCTTTTACTAGTTTGGAGTAAATAGGGGTGTCACAAACGGTATTGCAATTTTATTTAACGCAACTCATACGTACGTACTTATGAAGCAGTGATAGCCTAGTGGTATGACCGTTAGACTGCCAAGTCAAAGGTCTCGAGTTCGAACCCAAGGCACGCACCTCTGACTTTCCGAAGTCATGTGCGTATTAAATACCTAGTTAATTATCGCTTAAACAGTGAAGGAAAACATCGTCAGGAAACCTGCATGCCTGAGAGATTTTCTCGATGGCGTGTGAAGTCTGCCAACCCGCACTAGGCCAGCGTGGTGGACTATAGCCTAATCCCTCTCATTCTGAAAGGAGACCCGTGCCCAGCAGTGTGACAGAATAATGGGTTCATTATATTATGTTGTTACACGTACGTACTGAAGTAGCCAATTTGTGAATAAAAAAATCCAGTTTATAATTTTAAAAACCCGAGTTACGTAACTATTTATTCTAGACTAGCTCTGCCTGAGTATTTTCTAAAAGTATTTACATACTATAAACTCTGATTGTAGGCGGCGTATCAAGATGAATTCAATTCACATCATTCACATCACACATCATCACATTCAACATCAAATTCTAAGTTAAACCTTTAACAATACAACTGTGAAAACCATATACAATTGCGTGCAATGGTACGCGTGATGCGCGTAGGTACAGTCAACAGCACACTGATATAACTCCTTGTTCTGTGACCATAGTGTATGACATGAACGTTGTTGTCATGATGTTTCTATAATAATGTGAATAGTTAAACCTATCTTATTTTAATGTTGAATATATTGATACTAGCTAAAAACAGAACCACAGGGAATATTAGCTTCATTGATTGATGTACCAGCTCAGATTAAAATCCAAAATGCCATCAAAAACCGTAAAATTTCTTCAATCGATTTTTAATTTAATCTCCAAATAATAGAATTTATTATCCATTGGGGAAATTTTAATGTTTGTGGTTACTTGGTGCGCTTTTGACTGTACAAACATACAGACAAACAAATGAAAATTCTAATGATAACTGATTTGGCTTCTATCGCTCTTATATATTTTCGAAAATATTTCCCGTATACCTACATCGGCTAGTTACAATAAAATTATAATATATGAATATGATTATTATACATAGGTACGTTTAGTTTCCTACTAATACCTCGTAAATGCTGACAACTTCACTAGACGCATATCTTAGTTAGAATCAGTACTTAACACTGAAACTCAGGCACTGAAGATTTATGAGGAGTGAAGTAGGTAATAACAATTATCTCCGGTTCTTGTGACGTCATGTCGGAGCGTAAAGAATTTAATCTACTGTTAAAGATGATTGCCTCTGTTTTCAACAATCCTGTTTCTATCCTAGATATTCGTAACACGCGCCACTGCGCTGTATAGATATGACGCAAGTTATAAAGGGCACTGAGTAAACATTTTATAATACATAGGGGATGTTAGGCGTTGAGTAGACGTCAAAACTTCAATGTCAGGTGTTTGCCTATCCATCTAGGCGTCAAGTCTGCTGACAAAGGTGACAAAATCGTAATGCCTTCAGAATTATTGATTTTTGATGAAGACTCACATCGTTAGACAGCCATTTTGATACAATTTAAATAGAAAGCTTTGACCCCTGAATAGGTAATAGAAAACAGTGCCATGGAAAGAGGAATGCGTTCTATTGTACTAACCATGTGTTAATAAAAGAAAATGTGTTTGAAGTTGCTACGAACCGTGAAATTTCTAATAAGAACATTGAGTTCACTTTAATATAGCAGAATAAGTTATGCAAAAATTCATAAATGATTAAATGACATTTATTCCTATAAATAGATCTTATAAGGATACTTTTACAAGTCAACGTTGTTTTTTTTAACTAGATGGCTTCGGTATTTCCTAACTGACGACCTCTGAGAAGAAACACCGAAACAAACTCAGAGAATCATTGTCTCTTTTAAGGTTCAGACATAGTACTTAGTAGCAAATATGTGAGTAACAATGCAAGACAATGTCTGAAATGGTCTTTTGAAGAAAGAGCTATGGCAGTTTGAGTAGACCAGTCCTATCTGACGGCACGCATGCATCAGTTATTGGGTAGCTCGACCATAATCTAAAAAAATATCTATCTAAACAGTTATAGCCTAGTTATATCACTACGACCATTGCACTGCAAAGTCGTAGTCTTAACGCATTGTCTTTGATGATAGTCCACACCCTTGATTTTGACTGTTCCGCGTCATGTGAGTACCTATATTTTAAGCAATTTACTCTTGGAAGCCCGATTTTTATGCAAGAAAATTTCAGATTTAAGTTTTCCAGTGAGTAGCTAAATATCAACATCTGGTTATAAGAAAGCAATGTAATCTCATAAAATATTAAAGGCGTAATGGTGGAAGTGCATTGCAGGTTCGAAGCCTTTCAACAGAATATTAGCATACAAATGAATAGTTCAGCTCGTCTGGCTTCAGCTGCACCTTTTAGTAACCCGCGGTGAAGTGCAATGTAAAGAACTTCAGCAGTATAAATGAGAAGGAATTACTAGGAATAAAGTATGCCGGCATCTAAATGTATGATGTTTTGTATCTACTTAATGAGCAAAACCAACCTTTATGTTTACATGAAAAAGAGTAACATTGAATTTAATGAGGGATCGGGGTGAAATTTTACACACCGATGAATAATATTATAGGTACACTAGCGGCCCGCCGGCGATTTCACCCGCGTTGCCCCATTCCCAAGAGCCATAGCGTATTGTTAAATAGCTTAAAAGCTTCCTCTTAAATCGCTCTATTTATTAAAAAAACCGCTTCAAAATCCGTTGCGTAGTTTTACAGATTTAAGCATACACAGGGACGGACAGACAGCGACAGCGACTTTGTTTTATACTATGTAGTGATTATATGAGAATAATTGAATGTCGTGTAAAATTTCACTTTGGGCATCATTATTCATTTAAAGAAATTACAATTTGGAATTCTAATCCAAAGAAGGCAAAAGTCAACACCAAAAAATGCTACAAAAAATAATTTCGTTATTCATTCCCATTTAATTATAATAATAAACTAAAAATTATAATTACACTGTAAAATTAGATCTATTGCAAATTCGGTATTCCGTTAATTTCAGTACTTTTTTGGGATAAAAATAGATGTATGTACTCACTAAGTATAGGTAGGTACTCTGGATTTTTATTCTTAAACAGCTAATTATGTCAAGAAGAATTCCATTGACAAATGGCGCTTAATTTACTTCTCACAGAGGTTTATTTGAAATAGGGGATGAGCACTTTGACAGATACACCAAACAAAGCGATTTGTATCGCTCATGTACATATCTAAGACTCTTATTCGACGGATCTTTCACTAATAGGATTCTGTGTTTGACAGCGTAAATCTGTTAGCACTATGAGATAAGTATAATTCAATTGTTATCTTAATAACTAGTCGTCCAATTTATTTATTTTATCTTTTGAGACCATTGAAAGTACAATTTTTTCTTATGTAGTATAATTGTGTTGAATCAAATATTTTCCTAAAAATCTTAATTGTGAATAGTGTGCTAGCACTGATTTTAAAACTCTTTCTTTATTTCTATTTTAATCCAAAGGAATAATATTGTATTACCAATACTAACAACACAAAGCATGTTTACATTTTATTCAAAAGTAAAAGCAATGAATTTCCTATTCACAACTAGCAATTGACAACATCAGCAAGAAAGCAGTGATAGCCTAGTGGTATGTCCGTTGGACTACCTAGTCAAAGGTCTCGAGTTTGAACCCAAGGCACGCACTTCTGACTTTTCGAAGTCATGTGCGTATTACTACTTAATTAGGTGAAGGAAAACATCGTGAGGAAACCTGCATGCCTGAGAGATTTTCTCGACGGCGTGTGAAGTCTGACAACCCGCACTAGGCCAGCGTGGTGAACTAGAGACTGTTACTCATTCCGAGAGGAGACCCGTGCCCAGCAGTGAGACATTATAATGGGTTCATTATGTAATTGACAACGTCATCGTTTTGCCAATTAGTGAATATTCTTTTGCTGTTTTGTATCGCCTGTTATATCCACTATTCCAATTTTATAAACGGAAATTCATTGGTAGTCCATTTCAAACAAGTGGAAACGACCGCGAGAGCAATTACTGGAACAGAGACCGACACTCAAACTAATTGTGAATGGATGGTAGCGCAGACTGCTAGTGCTGCACACAGCTCACACGCCACTCATTAGCGGCTATTATTTCATTACTTAAATATATTCTACTATATTCCAGAGCACGCTACGTTCGAATAGATTTAATCTTATTTACAACTCTCCAATAAGTATAAGGCAAATTCTGGTACTTTTATCAAGATTGTAGTTTTTAGCATATTGTACTTAGAGAAAGAGGAACCCTTATAATACGTACACTTTGTTTTCCGCCTGTCTTTCTCATTGTTTTTCTTTATCATTCGATCCCTTTTTTTCAACTATAATGTTAAGTTTTCCTTCAATCCAATTTATCTTTTCGTTAAAGCTATGTACGGAACAATGCTCTAACATTGCACTTTCGTAGTTTATGAACTTCAGTTATGTTAATTATTATTATTACATAATTTTATATTAAATATTATATTATATGGCGATAATAGCAACATTGTACGGAACCGTCCGTGTGCGAATTAGACTCGCTCTTGTCCGGTCTAGATAGCATGTGATATTTACAACACATGCGCTGCATACGGAGTAATTATATACCTGAAATAGGGTTCTGCATCAAAGTTTTACTTCTATATTTCAATTTTAAAAGATATAGTGCACTATGCGCATATGATGCAAATTGAAGACAGACGCTAAAGGGCGTTTGAACTGACACTGCGCTGGAATCTAATAAAATTATATGTCTGAAAGTAGTATTCTAAAACTTATCCAATGAAATCCTACTTCCACAAATTAGGTATACAAGAAATTAATCGGATATGACGTTGAAACTAGTAAAAACACAATAGTCAATAACTAATTGGAGTTCTAAATAAATAATAGGTAGGTATCTACCAATTCTCGACGCGTCACCACAATTAACTTTGATGATACTGTCACATTTATTGGATAATGAAAACATTTAAAACTCACGTGGAATTTGGTACTTTAGACACTGGGACCGGGGTAGTTGCATTCTATTAACATTCATAAACACGACGGTCAATATGCAGTATACATAAAACGTTAGTATCTATTAGACGATAAAGTTCATGATTGCTTGGAGCTTTCAAATTATTTTTTCACAAAAATAGATTTTAATTTAGTGTCGTTGACCTCTGGATGGTTGATATCAGTAGTGGCGAATGTCACGAATTCCATGGCCAAGGGTATAAGGGTACAGTATATGGAAGAAAAGGTAAGCACGGGTTTTAGTTGGTCGTTTTTACCCCGACATACCTCGCTGCATCTACGGGCAAACGATCCATGACGATTTTCTTCAAACACAATATACGCACGCGCATGCGCGCTCGCGTTCATACGTAAGCTGTTCCATAAGTCTTGCAATACAGTTTTTTTTTTCTTTGCTAAAAGAGATCTTATAGAAACGGTAGTCTTGGATTCACAGAAAACTATCACCTCTGCATGGTACACAAGAAATTGTTTGCCGCAAGTTATAAAGAAGTTTAAGAATGACAACCGTCGTCTGAGCACTTGGCACTTCCATTATGACAATGACAATGCTCCGGCACATCGCTCCGGCACATCGGACAATTTTAACTCAAGGATTTTTTTAGTCAGGCCTCACACATTGCAACACCTTCCCTTTAGCCTGGACCTTGCGCCTTGCGATTTTAGGCTTTCTCCTATCATTAATAGTCAACAAGGCGAAAATTCATAACTGAGAAAGAATTGTTAAGTCCTTGGGATAGGCCTTGTGCTTCTCTTACAAAAGATAAATGGGAAGAAATACTTAGTAATTGGTTTGTTCGTATGTAAAACTGTGTTAACAAAAATGTCATGGATTTTGAAAACGCTATTAAATACTTTTGTTTTGCAAAACTTTTGGAACAGCCTACGTACAAACACATTATCTATTCTTAACAAATATCTTAGGACTTCACCTTCTAACATGGCCATCTCATAATATGCAAATTTTACATAACTATGATTAACAAAACTTCGTCGTTTTACCCGACTGCGCCAGAGGAGCAAGGAGGGATATTTACAAATACCTATACGGAATCTTAATGTTGGATCCAGAGATACTAAAATAAATTATACTTTTTTAGATTTTCCCCCTCTTTTGTATAATGTACTTTAATTTTTCTCAAAATTATAGATAGTTAACATACCATCATATACCATCACGCCTGTATTCCCCGAAGGGTTAGGCAGAGGCGTACTTATGCACACCCACAGTTCGCCGGTATGTTTAGGTCCCATGTAATAGGGGGCGAGCCTATTGCCATTAACCGGGCACAAATCCAGACTCCGAGCTGCTACTGAGAATTTCATAGAAAAACCCAATAACACTTTTGCTCGACCTGGGGATCGAACCCAAGACCTCTAGCGTAGCAGTCGCGCTTGGGACCCCTAGACTAATGAGGCAGTCTTATAGATAGTTACCTCAGGCAAATTTGTTATTACTGATACAACTTATTAGGGTAGCCACTGCTACTAAATACTAATAGGAGGTCAAACTATCGATCGGGTACTATCATCCCACCCTTCCAATGTAGTTTCTTTTTTAAAGTGAAAATGAAAGAAAAAGTCTATACTTAAAAGCGCAAGCGTAAGATTCATCGTAATCAGAATATTTTTATTTAAATCGTAATTTTCATTCTCCTGCAAATATTGATACCTATTTAGATCTGTAAATGCGTATTAGTCTTACGAAAGTGGCAACAGTGAACACGATTTTTTTCTAGCCCATTTCTTGCTGCTGAAAACCATAGCCACCCAAACACGAATAACAACCTACGTAATGAAAATATTATAAGCCAAAAAGGCATAGATTCTCTGTAGGTATTGTTAAAGGCGAATATTAATGTGTTTAATATCGTGACCTCTATGACCCAGCGGCCACCCTTTACGGGTAATATAGACCGCATCAGTTAATAAATGGTTCAAATTTACCTAGCAGTGATATTTTACCATTAATTTTACAGAGAATCCTGAAGGCCAAGTAAATTGATATACAATGCTTAAGAAAACCCTGTCTGACCTGTGAAGATATTGTTAATCAAGTTCGGGTTTTATTTTATAATTATTTACAATTTACAAGAACAAAAAATACCCGAAAAATAACGAGGTAACTGAATGCACCGAGGTGCACCGTCCTCGGGTGCCAAACATAATACAGCCCATGATGGTTCTATAAAAAATTTAAAAAAATGTGGGATTTTGGGTTTATTGTGGCAATTTGCATAAGCAGTTGTAGCCTAGTGGTATGACCGTTGGATTGCCAAGTCAAAGGTCTTGAGTTCGAACCCAAGACCTCTGACTTTTCGAAGTTATGTGCGTATTAAATAGTTAGATAATTATCACGAGCATAAACAGTGAAGGAAAACATCGTGAGGAAACCTGCATGCCTGAGAGATTTTCTCGATGGCGTGTGAAGTCTGCCAACCCGCACTTTACCAGCATGGTGGACTATAGCCTAATCCCTCTCATTCTGAGAGGAGACCCGTGCCCAGCAGTGGGACAGTATAATGGGTTGATTATGTGGCAATTTGGGCACGACGACATGAATTACTTTTAAGAATACTTAATGTTTCTTATTTTATTTGGTGATGTGATTGGGATACCTATATGTCCCTTTATCTTATAACCATCACGCCTGTATTCCTCGAAGGGTTAGAGAGAGGTGTGGTGAACACCCATAGTTCGCTGGTATGTTTAAGTCCCATCTAATAGGGGACGATAAATCCAGACTCACATTTTACTCGACTGGGAATCAATCCAATTACCGTAGCATAGCGTAGCAGTCGCGCCGGCTACAACTAGGCTAATGAGGCAGCACTAGAGTTTAAAGTAATAAAGACGAAAAATCGACCAGGAAAAATAAAATTCAATTTGGCAGGAAAATCCATAATACTAGGGATGTCTAGTCGTCTATATAACCTGGAAAACTCGGAACATGCAGTGCACATAGGTACTATCTAGCATTATTTTAATAGAAATTGAACTAAGTCTTAATAGGATAGGAATTAATTTCACGACTCAAGTGCCAGTGACTTAAATTATTTTGCATAGCGGTGCATAAACTTTGCACAAACTTGTGTGCTAGCTGCGAGCTTCTGTTGTATGCACTGGAGCTTACCACAAAGTTCCGTGCACCTTCCTGTCTTGAAAATTAAATACCTACTGCTTTACCTAATTATAATAACGATCCAGAGACCGCATTTTGCCCTTGTAAATGGATGCATAACCCAGTTTTAATTTGTTCGGACGGGAAAATCCCCATAGATGTTGAGGGCAGGGTAAGTGGGTCTTGTACCGACTTACAGTACCCCCGAAATAACATCGCGCGTCTGAAGTTAACCGCAAGTGGTTTTGCTGTGCTATCTTATCTTATATGGGGCCGAGGCAGCAAGGCCTCAGCGCACTTCGACCCAATAGGATCTTTTGTGCTTCCCCTAGATACTTATTCCTCATCCTCACCCAGTTCTTCAAACAGGTCTTGCATGGGCTTTATAATGAGGGGGAATGAGTCTGTAGTCCTCTGGTCTTGGATAACCCTGCCCCAAGAGGCGCATTCGCTTTCTAGTTCCATGCTCTCGATTTCTCTTTTGCAGGCCCTGCAGGCTGATGTCTCCGTCAGACCCATCTTTTGTAGGAGAGCGTTAGTCCCGAAATGTCCGGTTATCGCCCCCATCAAATGACGAGCCTGCCGCCTGCTAGAGTTCCAAATGGCATTATGCCATTTCGATGAGTTTTTGTGCTACATTTTAACATAAAAACATAGTGTAAAGACAGTTGGGGTCGTAATTGTTTCGCATTCGTGAATATTGTCCTTACTGAAAAACACTTAATTAAGTTATTTGACCTATCTCGGGGTACTGTAAAACCGCATTAAACTTATTTAGCTCTATAGTCAAGTCCATGGAATTTGTGAAAAGGTACCTTTTTATTAGCCAATGCTTTCTAAATTAATAATATGCTAGATTTTGCTGCTGCCAGCGTGAGGTCCTGGATTCGATTCTCAAGGTCAAAGTGTTTTTGGGTCTTTGGGTTATTGACTAATCGCGCCTACATGGAACCTAAAATCATACCGATGAAATGTGTGTAAGTATACACACACTGCGCACCTTAAACCTCTGCTTAATCTTTTGTGGATACAGGCGTGATGTTATGTTAATGATGGAAAATTGTGTTTGGATTTAATTGCAGAAATCTAGCTTTGCCAGGTGCTACATAAAGCTGACGCATGCTATGAATTGGTTGGGTTAACGTTGAATTATTTAGTGTAAGTTTAAAATTATATATCTATAATACAATTGTAACATGTCGATGTCTGTACATTATAGATAGGTATTAAAGAAAAACTAATATGGTGGGTCTTTATTAGAGCAACAGAAGCCAATTTAACAACTTTTTGGATCTTTGTCTGTCTGTATGTTTGTACGCGCATCACGCAAAAACTACTGCATAGAATTGAATGCAGTTTTCACCGATAACCTGGTGCATGTTTCATTTGATACGCCGCGACGTCTAGAATCGGGCTTATAGTATGTTAATCTTTTTGGGACGTGAGTGAAACTGCGGGCAACAGCTGGTGTAAGTATAAACTTACTTACATATAAAATTATATATTTTAACTCGTCAAATAACAATATTACACACCCAATGCAATCCAATAGATTATCTATTGTTCTTGTGCCCCGCGGTCCTTACACAATTTGCAGAAAGCATGATTTTGCATACATGAGCTAGCTTTACCAACTAGTCATAAAACCGAGGTTGTCAAAAGAGGAATTAAATCACTGAAAAGAAATGATTTTTGCTAGTGGTCATTTTACATATTTCTAAAATGTTGATAGTAAATCATAAAGTTGCTGCTCCCATTTAAATGTCACACTGACCTCTATACTTCTCTGCACCTAGTTAGAGCTTATTCTTCTGAGTATGTATGAGAGATTACTGACATAATATCATAAATTCTTATAGAACCGCCATTGCTTTTTCATGGATTTTTGCAAATACTTACACATAAACTAAACTAAACATCGAAAGCAATAGTCCATCTAAATGTTCGACCTATAATAAAATAATCCATAAATGTAACCAGTAATTAATCTTTTATCCAAAAATAAATCACTTCCTAAAAGTGATTCGTTTTTCTATGGTTATTTTTTATAATTTTTTTAAGATAGGTATATATTTTATGATTATCTAGGTATATCAAAAATCACATAACCAAAGTAATTTACCAGTTCATGCTTTCGTCGTTCACGTTATACTGTTTTATTCTTAATTACTTATCCTAATCCTTTTATAAAAGATATTAATAATAGTGTTGTAGTAGTGTATTCATAAACTAAATTAAATAGTTATTCCAGTATTTCCTGCTTCAAAAAATAACATAACATCAGCGTGACTCAAAACGAGGTCAGATTAAATTCCAGTGAGATGAGTCCGGGGTTTCGAGTGCCATCAATAAAATACAGTCCGCTAAAAAGGAGTGCTATAAATTTAAAATTAAAAAAAACTACCGCAGCATCAAGTCATGGTTACCATGTCCTTGCAATATTATTAAAGTAACAGGATACAAGTTTCAAATCGATCAGACCTGTGGAAGTTGCTCTCATGGACTTGAAAAGAGCTGGCCACGCTAGACTAATGCGAGTTGGCAAACTTCACACGCCATCGAGAAAATCTCTCAGTAAAAAGATTATAATGTCGTTCAATTGTTAATTCGAATTTTTTGCGATAAGAACGGTTGGTGATAGTTTTTAGATAATGATGTATGTTAGGATTATTAAGCTTCCCGCGAGCATATTTTATTAGCAAGAAAATATTGATTCGTGCCTTGATAAACATTAAAATACTGAACAATTAAGTGCACATTGTAGTACATTACGTAATTTTGTTTTTTTTTTATTTGGGTAACAAACAAGTAATAAAAAGTTTTGTACAATACAATATTACATACAATATTGATAATTGTGATATCCACTTCGTCTACCACTAATTAACAGATATGTTAACAATAACAATAGCACAGTTTTGAGAGTAGGTAAAATGCAAGGCTTGGTGTTGCAATATTTAAATAAATAATGAACGCTACAAGCGTTCATTAATTATTTATTCAATAAAAGCTATTTGTTCCAATTTAATTAATTAATGTAGTGATTATTAGTTAATGACATTCAATTGAAATCCATTATCCACCGAACTAAATAAAAACCAGACTCGATCGTTCAAACGTTCCCGCAGGAAATGATTTTTCAAATTTTAATGATTTTCCTTAATCGACAACATAAGTAATTATAATTGAAAGATTTTCTTCTTTCAAGACTTAATTAAAAAGGTAACGGAAATGTTTTAGATAACTTTGATATCCAAATTAATATTACTTACCTACTTAATAGAGCGCAGTTTGGAAAAATGTTATAAATCTTTTACCTAGTTTTTGGCTTAATTATTGTTACGGTAGGTATAGCTTTTGTAAGATAATGTCGGTAGCATCTGTCTAAAGGACATCTACCATTAATCTAAAAATAACCAGATTTATTAGTTCAAGACAAGTGCACAGTTCGCGGGCTGATAATTACCGTGACCATCATCATGTCTGTCATCATCGTCACTTATAATTTCAATCATAATCATCACATGCAGGTAGGTGCCCATAATAATTATGCGAATTGTTAGTTGCGTTTATATTAACTAGCTATTTAGTGCACTTATAGGTACCTTCCGCTGTGAGTGGGTGAGGATACCTAAATATATCCATAATATTAATATAAATGCAAAACTTACTCTGAATATGGTTATCTGGGATAAATTGCATCCTGAGGAAGGACATAAGTTACCTTTCGTCACAAAAGATTCTTCGGGATTCGAACTTTCAGTTGTCGCAAAAAAAAATAGTCTCTGAAAGACAGTCCTCTTATTTGATTTTTTACGCGCCGATGCATTGCTTGGAAGTTCATCATCCTAGCATTTTTTCCAATGCATGTTGGGCACTGACAATAATGTCATTTTTCTCAGGGCTTCTGAGTAATGATAATTCTATAATATTTGTTTTTAATAATAAGTCTATAATATTTGTAAGATAACGTGCTCCTCGACTCCTCCATATCTATGAAGTCTGTCTCAAAGAGCACAGCTAGAACAGGCAGAATTAGGACTGGTCACCAATCCATAAACTAACGCGAAAGTGTGGCCAATGGACAAACTTGGCTAATTAGATATAGTTATAGACTAAAATGGCTCGTGTGTTGTTTGAAGTATATAATTTTTCAAAGAAAACACAATGTAATAAGTTCCTACTACTTTAGAGCAGGACAAATAAACAATTGAGTGCAAGATGTGTACTCGCAGAATTGCGAGTCTTATTAAAATATGAATTCGCCATTTGCGACTGCACGAGGTATTTCTAAAAGAATTTACTCGTATTTGGAATTTTTATTGTGAATATTTATTGTATGATATTTCAAACCCCGAAAACAATTCTGTCAATCGCTCCGCCAAAAAGCATAACTACCTTGTCATGTAAAAATAGTGCACTGTTAGTTGTTGACTAAGTTGGTAGTTTATGAATGTTACATGCTATTATTGTTACAAATTATGTAAATATAGAAACACTAAGCGACCCTAGCTAAAAAATTATTACACCTACCATCAAAACGCTGAATTTAGAAAACAAATGCATCTCGCGACAGAAAAATGCGATGAAATTCTCAAATTCATGTCGTCCATTTATGAGATAGCTATTAAAATCAAAAGAGGAAGAATTATATGTGTTCAGAAAACTACAAAATTAAATGTAATTACGAGTATAAAAAAATTTAAACCGTATCCAAAGATACTTTACACAAAACACTAATAAAAGTAAAATTGCTTCTCACTACCTTCGCTCTCCAAAAGTAATACAGAATGGGCTTGTGTGGTGAGGGTTCCATTATCATAAACGGCACCCAAAGCTGAATATAGATGAAATAAAGGAAGAAAGTAAGCTTTATTTAAGAGCAACACTGAATGCTGTTTTGGTAATGCTCCCCTTGTATTTCTCGTTTTGTTTTACAGGTGCAACTCGTTGTAGAATTACTTTAAACGAACCTGTGTATTCTCTATGGTCGTGTCAGCGTGATAATTTATGTATTTATTTATTTAATGCGGTAAAAGAAACATACAGTACTATAATTACGATAGCAGAGTAAATAAAAATGTGAGCAATATCACCAATTAAGTTTCTAAAAATTAAGTTGCACTCGACGGTAAGTTACAGTTAAACCACATAACAAAGTTAAAATAAAAATAAACTAAATTAGGTAACAAAGATAAAAGTTAACACTTTTAACATTAAGCTAGTAAAAAAACTAGTTTGGTATAATAAATTTTAATAAAAATTTTAGCGAACTTACATTAGTAAGTATAAAACATAGTCGGTACTCAAATTGACCTAGAACAAAGGGTGAAGTTGAAAATAGTTTCTCATGAAAGATGTCAATACTGTTGAATTTTGTATTGTAGCAGTTACAAGCTCATATTATGAATCTATTTTTCCCGTATGAGGTTCTTGCAAAAGGAACATCTAAGACGGTCATTGATCGTGAAGTAGGTCGCCTACAGTATAAGCCTATGTTGGTTAGGAGATACGGAGAATCGGCAAAATTATTAAAAATTTTATATAAGAATATTATGTCATGATGCATGCGACGGTTTTCTAAAAAAGTATTATTAGAGGGATGAAAGTTAAATTTGGGATCTAAGTTGTTTGTATTTAGGTATAATTAATCACAAATGTATAGTTTTCAGATTTTTCCCTATACTTGTAGTATAAGATGGTATTACCTGCCAAATTTCATAGTTCTAGATTAACGGAATCTACTCTAAAAATTTTGATTCCCTTGAGAGTGTCGAAATATACGTTTTTTGCAACATAAACGGCCGTATGTTTTACGTTAACTTAGAAGTTTAAATTTTTCACAGCTTTAAAGGACTATAGACCTGAGTGTATATTTTATATTCAACTCGATACCTCCACACGTTTCCAAGATAAAGGGTTTTGACAGACAGACGGACGGATAGACAACAAAATGATCCTATAAGGGTTCGGTTTTTTCCTTTTGAGGTATGTAACCCTAAAAATTAATCAAAATCACACCAGTAGCTTATGAGGAGTTCGGACAATGCACAGAACGCGTTGTAATATTATGGTTAGTTTAGCTATACCCCGCGGTTTCGCCCTCTTGCTTGGATCCTAACGATCTAACGATTGTTTAAGCCTCTGTTACTCTAATAAAGACCCGATATTAGTTTTTCTTCAATTTCTATAATTTACAGACCTATATCTCTGATGTTATTAATTCATGGTTAAAAAAACTTCCAGACGATCGATAGTTAATCGCGCAGCCATCTATAGTGGTACTCCGCAGACAATTGCCCAATCAAACCGTTTTGTCTGCCGGTGACAGCTTTACCATTGACTCCAGTAATACGCGGACTCCATTGAATAACTGAGTTAATAGGACGATACAGCTACCACAACTCATAATTTTTTTTTGAAATGTTTAAGAATAAAAATTTTAAACACCTCCACCGCATCAAGATATGGTTATCATGTTTTGTCAATATCATTGAAGTAACAGGATAAATAACAAATTTCAAAGACGTGTTGCTCACATCCCTTCACGAACTAAAACAGAGCTAATCATTTTTAAACGGCTGGTTACATTTGTTTGTGAGCTACGATGCCACAAACAGACAGATACACACGTTTAACTTAAAACACCCCTATTTTTGCGTCGGGTATTAAAAATCAATTGCCATACTGTAATCAGTTAATTACTTGATAACGGCTCGACTGACTTGGCTGTTTTTTTTTTGTTGTTGTATTTGTAATGTTAAGGACAAGGTTTGTATAGAAGAAAAAAAATAATATCCATTGAAAAAGACGGAAATTATGAAAATGTACGCAGTCAAAGTTGCGCATAAGTCGCTAGTTAGAAATAAACAGCTCAGCAGCAAATTTACCGCTTATATAATTATTAATGGATATAAACTTTCTCATTAAGGTAGACTGATCCTCATTAAAAAAATAACACGAATCCCTAATTTTGCTGATCAACATCACGCTCCTAGCCTCCTTTCAATTATTGTTGGTGTCAGCTTCCAGATACGGACCTCGCGGGAGTAACAAAACCTCCACAACCCAATTTCTGGGCAACGCCGATATCTTGGTTGACTTTTAGGCGTTCTGCCTACCACTAATGAATTTTCATTGGTGTTCTTATGACGACCGATTGACAGCTTTACGTGCTCTCTGAGGCACGGATGTGTTGTGCTAAATGTTAAGAATAATCACTTATTCATGCACTGCCCATGGCAAGCAGATCGGTTGATCAGCTCAGTTATTACTTAGCCACGGGTCCTTCACAGCCTAATTTTGTGATATTAAAGTAATTTTTATCAATTGTCTCGTCAATTATTTAAATAATAACAATGTTATTTGAATAAGAAGAGAGAATGTTCCCATTTTGCGCATAAAAGAAAGTCTTGGTAAAGGAAAGTAAAGAAAATTAGCAATATCAAAATGCCGTTGCTTTTACTGTTTCACCCCTTGTCCTGTATTGGGACAGGGTAAAACAATAAAGGTTTGGATATCAAAGGTTTTGCCTTCGAATTTGATACCACTGTGCAATCATTCCATATTATAAAAATTATTTGAAATATATACCTATTTAAATCTGATTTAGGTTATCTTACAGACTTCTAGACACCTAGACCGCAAGCCAATAATTATCTTTCAAATCTATTAACTCAGCGTGTCATAATCGTCAATGTATTCGGAATTATTGATTTTTGACAGTTTCGTCTATGAAATCTGTGACTTCTTATGTAATTTAGGATTAGATTGGACGAACATTTTGATACAACCAATGACATTATATAGTTAAATATATCATTGGATACAACTGAAATAGTATACGTGGGTCCCTGGACCCACCCTAGTCTCTGGACTAGGGTGGGAACAACAGCTACAAAAAAAACCTACTATTTCCTATTATCTAATCTTTGCTACTAGGCTATTCAAATATTACTTCAAAAGACCATTTCAGACATTGTCTTGCATTGTAACACATATTTGCTACTAAGTACTATGTCTGGACTTGAAAAAAGACCATGATTCTCTGAGTTTGTTTCGGTGTTTCTTCTCAGAGGTCATCGGTTAGAAAATGCCGGTGCCATCTAGTTAAAAAAACTGGACAAGAGCGAGTCGGAGTCGCCCACCGAGGGTTCCGTAAAAATTTGTAGGTAGATACATATTATAATTAACTATCGGGCCCAGCAAACGATGTCTTGCCCTTTTTCATCATCTTCCAGCCCTTGTCCCAATTTATTTGCAGTAGGCCCAGCATGTCCTTTTCTTACATTCATCCCTATCAGCCGTCATCTTTATCATTCAGTCCCTTTTCAACTCGATGCCTCCACGTGGTCCCGAGATGAAGAGTCTTGACAGACAGATGGACAGACAACAAAGTGATAAAAGGTAAATTCTATAAGGATTCCGTTTTGAGGTACAAAACCCTAAAAAAACAACACTGACTAGTAAAAGTGAGAACCTGAAAAGACTTTAAAAGATCATTTACAGGAATAAATATAATTTAATTCGCGCAAAAATCAACATGCATTACGAGAGCAATTATTTCATTGCAACCAGATTTAATCTCTCTAGATTTATTCAGCGATATTTTTTTTAAAACATAAACATAATCAACCCATTATACTATCCCACTGCTGTTCACGAGTATTCCCTCAGAAACAGAGAGATTAGACTATAGTCCACGGGTTGGCAGACTTCACACGCCATCAAGAAAATCTCTCAGGAATTCAGGTTTACTCACGATGTTTTCCTTCTCCGTTTAAGGGTGATAATTAACTATTAATACGTACAAGACTTAGAAAAGTCAGAGGTGTTGAACTCGAGATCTTTGACTTCGCAGTACAACGGTCCTACGACTAGGCTATAATTTTTCAGAACCAGATGTTTTCATAGTATTAGGTAGTATATATGGGCAATGAGCACGCTGATGAGCTGGCAAGGGAAGGTTCTGAAGCATCACTAATTGGACCGGAACCATTTGTTCGGGAGTACGCAATGGCGAGGCACACGGATGAGTGGTTGAGCCTCACAGGACTTGTTCACTCCAAGAAATTCATAGGTTCCTCATCGAAATGGCAAAATGCCATTTGGAACTCAAGCAGGCGGCAGGCCCGTCACTTGTTGGGAGCTCTGACCGGACATTTCGGAACTAACGCTCTCCTGCAAAAGATGGGCCTGACATAGACATCAGCCTGCAGGGCCTGCAAAAGGGAAATTGAGAGCATGGAACACCTTTTGTGTACATGCGATGCAATGGCTAGAAAGCGCATGCGCCTCTTGGGGCAGGGTTATCCAAGACCAGAGGACTACAGACTCTTACCCCCAGGCCTCATTATAAAGCTCATTGAAGAGCTGTTTGAAGAACTGGGCGGGGATGAGTCATAGGCATCTAGGGAAGCACAGAAGATCCCATTGGGTCGAAGTGCACTGTGGTATTGCTGCCGCGGCCCCATATAAGATAAGATAGTATCTATACTTCTTTTATAAGAATATCTACACTTTAGTCGTTGAATAGTCTCTGACTAAAATAGTCTTGAAGAGGAATAGGTGTTCTGTATGTAGTCAGTTAAAAACGAACTCTTGACTTACTCCGTCGGTCAAACATTCCCGTCTTACATTATGGCACCGTGCGCTTTGTCGCCAATGTAAAGTAGGTATCCGAGCTATGCCTATCAGCAAATATGTGTAAGAACGGCAATGGAAAATTACTCGCCATTACAGACTATAAAAATGCTTTACACTGCCATTTGGGTATATGGGAACACTAGAAAGAATATGGAGAAATTTAAAAACACTAGAATCAGCGACTAACAAAAATAACGTAGAAACTTTTTAATGATTTAATTCTTGATTACACCCCCACAAGCGGCCGCACAAAGGATAGACGTATGGAACCTGTTATAATTACCCCCACAGCCGCTGTATGCAAATCCTCTGCACTTCATTTCTGATACATCGAAATACCACCTGCAAGCCAAAATTGCAATTAAAGATTTATTGAAATAATACATAGGTACAAATAAATCCATAATATGTACTTCGTTTTATGTAGCAGTAAATAAATGTTTTTTTTCTTTCTGTTAGCTCATTACTATTACTCAATACTCAATATTTTTAATGTATTATTATAATAGTACTCTGATAAACATTATCATCATCATCATATCAGCCAGTAGAAGTCTACTGCTGAACAAAGGCCTCTAATGAACGAAGTAGCAAAATTAGGAAAACTCTAATGAACATACATTGGGTGATAGGAGTTACATTCTCCAAAATCCGGTTGGAAACGGCAATATATATTTTCGGTTGTATTTATGAAGGCTGCACTGTTTCCCACATCTGTAATAAATTATCCCCATTACTGTCCCACTCTGAGAACGGAACTCCACTCAAGAAGAAGACAAGTCTAGAGGAAGATATTTACAAACACAGACAAAACATAAGTTTCGTTACTAAGAACAAAATTTCCTATTGCTGTTCTTCTGGGTACCTAAACAATTTAAAATAAAATTCATTTTTAAAGTAGGTATCATAAATGTCTTCTAAATTCAATCCACGTCTTTCATGAACAATTTATTATGATTGATGAAATCACAAAATTGAACCGCCCAAAAATCACCAAATGTTGACATTCACGATGACATTATATATGAATTAAAGGTAGGTAATTTGAACATTTTTTAAATAACATTAAATTAAATACCATTTTTAAACACCATCTACAATATAAAAAAAAATCAATACCTAGATATATAATTTCGGTCTAGTTTCAGTATTATTATATACCTAACAATTCAATCTAATTTGTTCGCATTTGACGCTTTTTAGTTTATTAAAATACTATTTGACAATGAAACTGAGATGAGGTAAATAGATGTGTTAAATAAATGTTCAAAATTGTTTAAGAAGTTCCAGAATTACTTATAATATCAATTCAATTTACGCCAATAATGCTAGGACCTCTTTTTGTAAGCTAACACGCATTTACAAATGTATATAGTTTACATTAAGTAAACCTACCTTTACACGCGGACAGGCAATCTCTCCTACCGCGAAATGAATTGTAGGCGTGATTACAATTTCCGTATTCGTAACGTACACAATCTTGTAACTTTAAGTCGTAGTAATATCTGAAAAAAGCATTATAATTATTAAGTAGGTACATGATCAGTGACGCGAATATTTTGCTACTTTATACGCTTACACTTTGTTATGCATAATCCTTCTAACAATAAGTTTGACATCACACAATCAGAAGACCTTTATTATGTAAGTATCACCTTACATACGTAACTAAATGTATTATTCGTAACGCAACTTTACAGATACCCGACAGCAACGGTCGGGCTGTAGTCCGCCAGGTAAAACGCCCAAACCTGGTCGCAAGATCCTCCCTTTGCTTTAATATTTATTTATTTGCCATAAAAATACACAGTGGAAAAACAGAAAACAAGAAGACTTAAAACTAAATTCTACGATTTAGTTGAACTCTTGGTACCTAACATATGTAAGATTCAACTTATGGTATGGGTACCAGGGCTCTCGCTTTTAATTATCTACATAAATCTGATGTTATGAGTGTAATGAGATCGCTTTAACTGTATGGCACTTTACTAATATTGTATTTGTAATGTATTATGAGCTGATGTGTAGTTTAATAAGGTATGCATGAAGGTTTGTCATGTGTATTTTTTTTTTTATTTATTTACTAATAATTTTCCCACAAAACCGGTTTAACGGTTTGACTGTGGGTGTTGAGCTACTTATTAACAAAACTGTACTAGGTACTATATGTTAATACAAATAAACTATAGGAACAGCCCCTAAGCGTGCAAACACAGTGTATGTGCGTGCGAGGGTGTGTGTTAGTATAATTACGAGTGCAGACTACATGTTCATTTTTGTAATATTTGTGTATATATAATATACAACGCCTATAATTTCTTAAGTTGTTTACGTTAATTATCGTATCGATAAATTATCGATATAATAGAGTATCGATATTTTAGGAAGGTTTTCAGAGTCATCGTACAATTTGCTCATAAGCCAGTTTGTTATCTTCGCTTTACATTTAAATCGAGTTTAAACGGCAACATTCCTTTAATGTATTGTATAGATGGCATTAGGATGTCATCTATTTATTACATTAATCTATATAATACGTGATAGGTTACGTTATGGTGCCGTGTAGCTAGGGAAGAACGAAAACGTGGGGTTTTGCATATCGTAAGTGAACGACGTCCTGACGTCTAATTTTCGTCATAGTCTAGAAAATTGTGCTTCCTAATCACTGTTCCCAATATTCCTTAGAATTCCTTACAGACAGAATTTGACAATTATTTAAATCCTGAGCTGTAGGAGACTGTAAGGCCTAAAGACCATGTCTTTAAGAACAGCACTCTGTGCATGTTCAAGGTGCAATACGTGGGTGTTTGTGGCCCCTCTCCAGATAGTAATGCAGTAGGACAGTATAGACTGGCTGGACTAGCACAGTAAACCATTTTTTAGAGTTTTAAAGTCAAGAGAATAACGCAGCTTTTTGAAAATTTAAATCGTCTTACGGATATGAGAATTAGGAGTAGTTAACTAAGTCTTCCAACTGATGAGATTGTCAATGTAAGTAGCCCTATGTATTTAATTTGAGTGGACCTAATCAACATGCGACAGTTACATGATATAGATGAGAAGTATTAAGTATTGGGTGTACAAGTATGAGCTTTAAGTATAAAGTTTTCTATGGGTGGTTGGGAGACAGCAGACAGCGAGAAAGTTAAATACGTAGTTTTATTCGGATTTAATGTTAAAAGATTACCTGACAGTCATTACATTACCTGCATTAGAGCTTGTTCGGCCTTAATGAAAACTTCGCTCTAGTTCTTTGAATAAGCAAGTAGTGTCGTCTGCATAATTATAAACAGCACATTTGGGGATAGAACGCTAGCATAAGGAATTCATATACATATAGGAGAAAGAGAGTAGGTCCCAAAATTAAGCCCTGTGGTATACCAAAGCTTAGTGAAGTAATGTTGCTAACCAATGAGTCTATTTAAAAAACCTAAAAATTTGCAGGGCAAATCCACAAATTCCCATTCTCTCTATCTTCAATAAGAGTTGGGAAACAGAGACAGTGTTAAATACTTTTGTAAGGTCCAGGAAAATGCCCAGGCATTTCTGTCTATTATCCAACACGTCTACTGTTGGGTTTTCTTATTGATCATATAATCGTTAAGAGAACCCAACGCATCTTCCGTAGATTTACCTTCCCTAAAACCGTATTGATTGGACCCAAGAACGTTGTAAAAACCTAGGAATACATGAATCGAAATCAGAAAAGTGCAATAAACTAAAATTCAACATGCAACAAATTGAAATGTGTATATTTTTAAATATTCTGGTTTAGGGTCTGAAGATGGTTATAGCCAAGCGAGCGTGAAATACAGTTTTTCTAGTGGTTAATGTGATTTTCAAACAGGAAAATGAATCGTCGATTTAAAACAGCCTAGAAAACCTACTAGTTCATAAAGACATAATGACATGTGACTTGAATCTACCGATCACCCCGAAGCACAAGCTCATCAATATGTGCAAGTGCACCTTTTTTTTGGTTTCGTGTGGAAAATCCTCATGGACTTCCGCCGCCCGGGGCACAATCCAAATGAAGACGGTGGACTGTATAAGCCGTAGAAGATAGCATATAAGATAGCAGGTACGGTTGGAAAGTGTTGGAGTGGAGTCCTAAGACGCGTTAAAGAAGTATCGGTCATTAGACGACAAATGGGCAGATGAATTCGCGAAAATTGTGAAGAGATACTATATGAGAGAGACAAAATACTGAGAAGAATGGCGTGCAAAGGAAAAGGCTTAGAATTACCTGAACGGGGGACAAGAAAGAGAAGAAGATTACAACCTTAAAGTTTATGCAGCATAAATACAAATAGAATCATTGTATGTCCTCGTCATATTACTGATAACTGTTATTTTTGCTATAGAATTAAGTTAATATACGTACCTGCGTAACGTACGTAGATTTCCACATCTATATCTGTTTGCTTGAAACTTACAGTAAGTATGGTAATTAAATGTTTTAATATCATCTGAAATCAGAAGTTATCTTATAATACGTTAAATGATTAAATTATATTTATTTCTGTAAATAGATCATAGAAAGATACTTTTACAAGTCAATGCTTTACATTTTTTTTTTAACCAGATAGCGCCGGCATTTCCTAACTGACGACTTCTGAGAAAAAACACCGAAACAAACTCAAAGAATAATGGTCTCTTTTAAAGTCCAGACAGTAGTAGTGGTATTACAACTATGTATAACATTATATGTGAGTGTTACGATGTTGGGCAATATCTGAACAGGCCTTTTAAGGTAAGAGCCTTGAGTTGACCTATCCTGACTGACGGCATGCATACAACAGTCATCGTGTAGCTCAACCATCATTAAGGAAGCTCAACGATCCGTCGCACGATGATACCAGATCAGCAAGACGTTGATAAACTATACTTAAATTACAATTAAAATTACTACTAACCTAACCCAACGTAAATCTTTTAAAACTGTCCATTCCTTAATCATCACACGAAGCAAACTGCAATTTTACTGCATGTTCTTGACATTGTAAATTGTAAACAGAAGAAGAAAAGGAGATAATAGTATCATATCCAATCCTGATATTTTACAACTGCATAAAAATGTTATAGAATGCAGCCTATAAAATAATGTACCTACTTTTTGGAAAAAGCTACGGATTGATCCAGATGACCAAAAAATATCACAATCATACCTACTATATACAAATACATACCCAATTTACGATGTACCGAAGAAGTAATAGCAGCATTCTGTGAATAGGTACTAGTATTTTGTATTAAAGGTGAAACAAATACAATGAAGATTACATTAAAGTTAAAGCCGAAAGACATTGTTGTGATACTTAATACATTTATTTCTATCGTGTTTGAAAAAAACAATTTTATAAAAAGATACTGTAAAAAACATGTTTTCATACATTTTATTGCACATAAAAATTGAAATAATATAAAAGTCATTTGATTTAAAGTTGCACGTTATTGCAAAATTAGTTATAAAATTATGTAAACGGTTGGAGTAGTTTTACCTATTACAAAATAACCATACAGGGAGTATTTCAGTCGTGGCTAAGTATGCCAACTCTCTTATAAAGTGAGTGTAGGTAGCTTACCTACCTACCTAGCGTACCTACTCACTAAAAAGTGTCTCACTCTATCCATTACTGGACATACATTATTTATGCCTGTTATTTATCTAAATAATTTGGTTTCATATATAGTCTTTAGCTCTACATATTGTTCTAATGTTTCCTGTCGAATTTAGTTTTTTATTATAAGACCTATAAAAAATTACTAGAGACGCTAGTGTCACAGATAGATTAGTATCTACTGATGAAGTAGCGTCTCTAGTAATTTTTTATAGGTCTGTATGTCCATACAGGGACCATACAGGGAGTATTTCAGTCGTAGCTAAGTATGCCAACTCTCTTATAAAGTGAGTGTAGGTAGCTTACCTACCTACCTAGCGTACCTACTCACTAAAAAGTGTCTCACTCTATCCATTACTGGACATACATTATTTATGCCTGTTATTTATCTAAATAATTTGGTTTCATATATAGTCTTTAGCTCTACATATTGTTCTAATGTTTCCTGTCGAATTTAGTTTTTTATTATAAGACCTATAAAAAATTACTAGAGACGCTACTTCATCAGTAGATACTAATCTATCTGTGACACTAGCGTTTATCGTCCATTAAACTCTCAATGAACGAAGTTACTGATGCCTACCGTGCCTGTGCGATGTCATGTCAATCTTAATTTGTTTTGGTCTGACTCGCGCTTGAATGTTTATAAGGCAGGGTCTGGGGTAAAGCAGGGAGGAGTATGACCTCTGTATTTCCTGATGTTAGGCAGAGGAGTACTAATGTACACCCACAGTTCACTGGTAAGTTTAAGTCTTACGGGGCATTAACGGGGCACAAAAATATGAAATCCAAGGTGTTACTGAGAGTTTCATAGAAAAACCCAATAACACTTTGTTCAACCTAGGAATCGAACCTAGGATCTTTAGCGTCGCAGTAACGCTAAGATCCACCAGAGGAAGTATTCTTATGATTATTATTCAGATTGTTATGGTGGAGGTAGGTATCAATCTTGACTATCTTTTTAACCGATTTCAAAAAAGAAGGAATTTCTCAATTTGACTGTATGTTGTTTTTTCGGTATGTTTGTTATGCGATTACTTCGTCAATTATAAACCGATTTTGATTATTCTTTTTTGATCGATAGAGATCAAGTCAAGGTCAAGATCTGATGACAAAATTCAGAATAAAATGACAATAACACCATCATCATCATACCATCACGCCTGTATTCCCCGAAGGGTTAGGCAGAGGCGTACTTAATGTACGCCCACAGTTCGCCTGGTATGTTTAGGTCCCATGTTATAGGGGGCGAGCCTATAGCCATTAACCGAGCACAAATCCAGACTCCGAGCTACTACTGAGAATTTCATAGAAAACTCAATAACACTTTGCTCGACCTGGGGATCGAACCCAGGACCTCTAGCGTAGCAGTCGCGCTTAGGACTACTAGACTAATGAGACTAAATGATAAAATAATAACGTCCTCTAGGTATAGGAAAATTTTACTCGACTACTTACTAGAAGTATTTAAAAAATAAAAGATTTTTTAATAAAAAATAAAAATAATGTTAGGTGCACAAGTTTCGGATGTCGGTGCCTTTGATTTGGTTTGAAAAATACTTTGACTTTGACTTTGAACATTAGTTTTTGCCACCGACTTCCGAAACTGTTGTGCAACTAACATAATTTTTAGGTTTTTGAAAGCGGTTTTACTTTTTGTTTAAAATTTATTTTATCAACGACTCATGTCACTTCCCAGAACAAAATAATCAAATAATTTTCCCGTTTTTGGAACATTTTTTAATTGTGCTCCGCTCCTATTGATCGTAGCGTGATGAAAAGTATAGGTACTATAATCTGCCCAGAAGTATGAAGAACAATTGTACCAAGTTTCGTTGAAATCCGTCGAGTGGTTTTTGTTTCTATAACGAACATACAGACAGACAGACAGACAAAAATGTAACTGATTGCATTTTTGGCGTCAGTATCGATCACTAATCACCCGCTGATAGTTATTTTGGAAATATATTTCATGTACAGAATTGACCTCTCTACAGATTTATTATAAGTATAGAAGATAGATAGAATAAGCCTATTTTTAATAGAGAATTATCAGATTATGACTGACTATGTATACAGTTTACCTAATCTTAATTTTATTTAGTTTCGTTTTATAAAGGTCTTTTACGTGCTTAAAATATACGAAAATTTACGTTTTTATTATTAGTAACTAGCGACCCGGCCGTGGTTTCACCCGCGTTGCCCCATTCCTAAGAGTCGTAGCGTAATGTTAAACAGCTTAGAACCTTCCTCTTGAATCACTCTATCTATTAAAAAAACCGCTTCAAAATCCGTTGCGTAGTTTTAAAGATTTAAGCATACATAGGGACGGACAGACAGCGACAGTGACTTTGTTTTACGATGTACTATGTAGTGATACCCATGATACATGTTCGTTTCACGATTTTCTCAAGGTTTTTGTTACACAGGGCAGTGTGATATCAAGGATCATCCACAGAGCTCTAATCTAATCAGCACTATATCCAATGAAATTTTGAAATTTAAAAGAGACTAAAATTCTTTGGCGACGATAGTCCTGTCAGTAATAATAAATCGATCCTAGATCAATATATTTCGATACGGTACTCCAAATTCGTCAAAATTATAGATATTACTAACAGTAATATCAATATCAACACCCGCAAGAAATGACAGACTTTCATACAAACTTTCAACCCCCTTTTCACCACCTTAGGGGTAGAATTTCCAAAAATTCTTTCTTATCGGATGCCTACGTTATCCTAAAAACACACTCTCCAAGTTTCAGATCTCTAAGATCAGCGGTTTAGGCTGTGCGTTGATACGTCAGTCAGTCATTCAGGAGAAAGCATGTTAGAAATAAAAAACTGCGTATAGGTAAGAAAAAAAACTTTATTGCATGGTTTAATACAATGTGTATCAATAGGCAGAGTATATTGAAATTGAGAATGGTATCATTTACCCAGTACGGGACAGCAAGATATTGTGGACGAAGGGTAATAATTTATTCCACTTCTTTCCGATATTACACATTAAGAAAGACAGCACTTTTAGGATATTCGACATAGATCGGTGCATTCATGAGCACTAGAGAATCGGTTGCCGTTTCCCCCGCAACCACTGTACGAGAAACCTTTACACCGTCGCTCCGATACGTCGAAATACCACCTGTAAATAAAATAGAAAAAAAGGAGGCGAGTCCATTGCCATTAACCGGGCACAAATCCAAACTCCGAGCTGATACTGAGAATGTCATAGAAAACCCTAACAACACTTTACTCCACCCGGGAATCGAACTCAAGGCTCTTCGAGTCGTCCCAAGGGCGACTGGCACTCTAGCGTACCAGTCGCGCTTGGGACCACTAACTAATAAGGCATTTATATTATTATCTATTAAAGTAAGTTAAATTATATTTGTTTCTGTAAAGACGCTTTTACAAGTAAATGTTCGCATTTTTCAAGTATTACATGACACCGGACCATTTTCTAGCTGACGACCTCTAAAAAGAAACGCCGAAATGAACTAAGAGATCATGGCCTCTTTTAAATTCTAAACAAATATGTCTGAAATGGCCTTTTGAAGAAAGAACCACATCGGCTTTGAGTACACCAGTCCCAGCCGACGGCACACATGCTTCAGTCATCGAATATCTCGACCATCTATTATAGGGAGCTCAACAACCTGTCGCACGATGACACCAGATATTACCTACATACTGATAGGATTATAAGAAAGAAAGGAATATATATTCGAATTTAGTTAAAAGATTAAATGAACTTTATTTCTGTAAATAGATCTTTTAAGGACACTTTTACAAGTTAATTGTTTTTTTAACTAGATGGCACCGGCATTTCCTAACTGACAACCTCTAAGAAGAAACACCGAAATAAACTCAGAGAATCATGGCTAGTACTTAGTAGCAAATATGTGAGTGGCCTTTTGTAGAAGGAGCCATAGCTGCTTTAAGTAGACCAGCCCTATCTGACGGCACGCATGCGTCAGTCATTTGGTAGCTCGGCCACAATCAATCTAAGTCAATCTAAGTACCAGATCAGTGGAACATTTGAAGTTATGAAGTAGGCTCGACGTAATAATATATATATATATATATATATATATATATATATCGCATTAAGGATAGACTTTCGTCGATTATTCAACTGCGAATACTTAAGTTCTTTGGCCATGTCTCCAGAAACGAGGGCTCCATGGAAAGGCTGGTCATCCAGGGTCAAGTTGAAGGAAGACGAGCTCGTGGCCGATCCCCAACTCGCTGGACTGACCTTATTGTGAAAGCTACCCAGACCACAATGGTACAGTGCTCTCGTAATGCTACTAATCGTCAAAAGTGGCGAAGCATTTCGAAAGCCGTGACGCTCAGAAGAGAGAATGATGCCGACGAGAACCCAGCGACCACACCATTGTTATTACCACGACCACTCTGACAAGAGTGTCCGACTAAGAAGAAGAATATATATATATATATATAATAATTAATATATATGTATATCGTAATTATATTAAATAATGTATTTACTTTTAATTTTTATTTATAAAGTATTGTATGTATCTTTGTGTTTTGTAATGTTTCCTTAATATGGACTATGGCCTGATAATAAAGTTTTTTATTATTATTCCATTTATTTATTCGATTTCCTTATTTGTATATATTTTTAAATATTAAAAAAAAAGATATTTAAAAATATAAAAAAATAGTAGCCCGTCGACATCGGGAGCAGGGTCCAAGCTACAGGTGGTCAGGGCCCCAGAGAGAGGAACCTCCGAACAATGCGGGCCGTGTCCAGAAGTACTACTTTCTGTATCAAGCCCTTGATCCAGTCACTTAATGAGAGCCTCCTTAGGTGTCGGTCGAGGCTCTTGGCTATTAAACCATTGGCTGACACAACGATTGGTACTATGATAGCCGCATCCACCCACGTGCGGTGCGGATGTGGTGGATTATTATTAATTATTTTATTATTAATAACTGGTCGTTATTTATGGTTGGTGGAACTTACATTGGGAAGTAGTCATTGCACCCTCCAAAGTCAGCTTGAAGTCTACAATGAACGTCCCTTGAAAGAGTTTCACTTATTCCTTTTTCCCCAGCCACTGTATAACAATAAACTCTATTGCATATTTCTTCAAACAGATAAACTTATTACTTACGTAACAGTACTAAAGAACGTTTCAGCAAGATACCAACATCCCAATAAGGATTTTCAGTAAATGAATTCCCATAGCCACAACTATAGGGATATAAGATGGATGAATTATGTACAGGTAAAAGGGGACCTATTGAGACGAGCATAACATAACATAACATACCATCACGCCTGTACTCCCTGAAGGGTTAGGCAGAGGTGTACTGATGTACACCCACAGTTCGCCTGGTATGTTTTTAGGTCCCATGTAATAGGGGGCGAGCCTATTGCCATTAACCGGGCACAAATCCAGACTCCGACCTGCTACTGAGAATTTCATAGAAAAACCAAATAACACTTTGCTCGACCTGATCGAAGCCAAGACCACTAGCGTAGCAGTCGCGCTTGGGACCACTAGACTAATGAGGCAGTCTATTGAGACGAGATTATATGAAATTAAAAATTAGATAACTGCAGCTGATAAAAGTATAACAATAAATCAATGATATTATAGTTATGTTATTATGTTTTCGGTAGCAAAGGCAATTTGTATACTTACCTAAATACAGGAAGATATTTGTGCTAGTCTTATCGGTATTAACAACGACTTTTTGTCATGATTTTGTTCTAGCTAAATAGCCCTCTTGGCATAAAGTTTACAGCGCCAGGCGGGAACGGGATAAGATAGGTATTTTTACATGAAGAAAGATATAAATAACTAAACAAGACCTTATTATGTTAGAGATAGAACTTAAACTATAATGAGTTAGGTAGGTATATTACTCATGTATCGTCCATGACCGTAGCGGAGAAGTTTGTTCTCCCATGTTATATGAACTCTGGGGAAGACTGCTACACAATAGGTATAAGTTTTTACAAAGATTAATTGTGTATTTTACTTACCTTGACAATGTTTCATACATTCGAAAAGAGTATAAAACGTGTTGAAACTTAAACTACATTCAGCATACTCAAATGTCTTGCATCCTTGCATAACTATATCGTAATAAAACCTATAACAAAAAACAAACATTCGAAAAAATGTAAGAATTAATTTAATTTAATTGTTTACTGCAGCTGATTAGTATTTTACATGAAGTGCCTACGAGCAGACCTCCGCAGCCCAATTTCAGGGCAACACCGATGTCTTCTTAGATAAATGACAAAATCAGGCATTTAGGGCTTCTGGCACGGAACAGATATCTGTATTGAAGTATAATCACTAACTAACAGTAACTTAGTAAATGATAGTCCATTGTGTCTCTGATAAAGCTACTTATAAAGACTTGGATACACGTTAATTATTATAGACCAATCTCGCTCCGGACACTTCTAGGTTCTCCGTCGATTCAATGGGATCTCACCGCCGAAATACTGGTTTCATTAGTCAGCAAACGGAGAAAGAAAATTACGCTACGTGAACCACTATCTTCGCGTCAGCAGAGGTGCACACTCACTATACTTACACCGTTATTCTTTTAGGTGTCATGTACCGCGACCAAATCCAAATTCCGAGCTAACAATTCCCTTTTTGAAAGACCCAATAATATTGCTTGACCATGGATTTGAATCCAATCAATCTTATATCCATTAGACGAAGGTGAATCTCAGTTACAGTTGGCGCTAGATATCCTAAGTACTTTATTTACGGATTACGAAATATGGCCGCTGGTCAACGGTAGCAGGCGGCGATAAAGCTCACATAGAAAACATACCTGCTCTCACTGGTTTCGTTTTTAGAACAATCGTAACTGTTTGGTTGCAATCTGCAGCGAACATTCCAACCAAGGTTTAGAAGTTCATCTAAAATAGAGGGTATAGAGCTTTTCCACACGTTCCAGGTGTCGGGTGGTCGGTGCCACCCGGTAGCCGGAGTGTGTATAAAATAACTTTTAACAAAAGTAAAACCGCCTTCAAGAACATAAAAATAATGTTAACCCCGCAACAGTTTTTTTGTTCGCATTATTTTTATGTTTTTGAAGGCGCTTTTACTTTTTGTTATGTTCTAAATTTTGCGATCAGATCTTGACCAATTTTTTATGGGACCACCTCTTAAGTATGAGCTATCAATCATCTGGAAATTTCTATAGCGATACGATTGAAACGATATTTTTTTATTCGTGATAGGCTTACGGTTGACCGCCAGTTCGCCTGATGTTAAGCAATACTGCGATCTAAGATGGAGAAGAAGAAACCCATTCGCCCGTAATTTAAAGACACCCAGATTATATCTATCAGGGAAGACCCACTCGAGAAGCGCATTCCACATTTCAGCGGTAGGTACGCATGATAAAAGGACTTAAAGCGTTTCGTTCGGTTTTATAGAATGTCCACCATGAATAAATGTCGCTTTTTCGTGCTTCTGGTCGTCCGATAGAAGAAAGGGCTAGGGGTATAAGATTGTGTATATCTGTAACACACTCTCCGAAATAATATTCAAAGACTGGTTTAAGGTGACATTATACACTACAATTGCATCCAAATGCGTCTGCGTTAACATTTAGTATGATATAAAGAGAAAGAAAAGAGTGTGGAAATTTGTTTAAATCCGAGTAGATAATAATTGGATCTGGAAATAGTAATTTATTTGCTATTGATTTGAGTGACGTAGTTCTGCATTTAATAAGACTCCATATCTTGCAACATTCAAGACTAGGGTTGAACAAAAGACGAGACACACTTAATGATAAGACAACGGAGAATACCAACAGAGAATACCATCTCAATTCAATTCAATTCTTTATTGCATTGTATAATGTACAAATTGAAACAGAAGGTAGGCTTATAACTAGTAGGGATCAATTATGGACCCTGTTGCCTGGCACACAGCACAGTTTAGTAGGGAAAGGGAGAGTTATAGTAAGCTTATAATTATTTATTATTTAATTTAATATTATATGTAACAAAAAAATATCTACAAACATAATTTGGTCGATATTTGTTATAATTATAATTATGTATTGTATTTACTTATTATGTCTCTCTGTCACAGTTATTCAACCATATACCTAGATATTATAAAAGTGGATATGCTTAGTCAAGTCCATACGCTTCTCCCGCTTTTTATATTGTAAATAATTGTCATACTTACGCGATTCCTCGAATTCGGCCATTACTGTAAACTGATCTAGAATACCGAGAATAAATAAAATGTAAATCAAACGCAGTTTAGAATACAACATATTTATGAAACTGATGATTATAAATGTTTTATATGCTAACAATATCAAGTCTGATAACAATATCGGTCTGTAACGCATTGAAAATTAATAAAACAGTGCACGTGTCGTGAAAAATTATTTCTCAATGCTCTTGAAAATTTAATTTAGTTTTCTTTAGTTAGCCAAGATGATGTAATTGGCTAAATGGTGTTTAGTTACTTCTTAGGGCGAGTTGCTATAACGTTCAATTCCTTAATGGCGTCGATCAATGCTTGTTTTTTAAATTCCGGAGTTATTGATTTCTGAACATTTTCCAAAACCCACTTGATCAGCCATTTATGGTATATTCGACTTTCTTTCCAGTGTCGCCATACTTGATAATCCATTCGACGCTGCACTTGTTTATACACTATCTGAAGTCTCTCCCTGTAAATGGCTTCTAGCTGAATTGCTATATTTTCTTTTTTAACATTAATCAAATCTTTCATTCCCTGAGCTCTCGATATTGCCAATTTAGATTCTCCCATCTGCTTTTCATAATGCGACAAGTCGTCTTTTCTCCGTTGTTCAAACTCGTTGGCTATTGCATCCACTTTTTCGTCAAGAATAGAGCCAATTTTGGGGCCCATTCTAGTCGTGACGTAATACAGCACTAATGCCACTGATAACCCTGAATAATATTCATGTTCCATTACGAAGATTTCCTTACTCACTAAATAATTGCCTAGTCCTATCATAAAGATGTAAGGGCCAGACACGCCAGTCATTGGTTTGAAGAAAAGAAACCATCCTTCTGGAATGAATCCCATGCGACATTTTCCTGATTTTGATGCTCTCCTCAGTACTTTTCCTCCATTGCCGTCGTCACCGCCACCGTCGACGTCCTTCTCCTCCTTTTCTGGACACACAGGGCCGCGTTTAATCAAAACTCGTTTCTTTTTCAGCCCTCCCGCACCAGGGCAAACTTTTCGAGGTTTCGTAACTGGACAGCTTTCGCTGTGCGCTTTTCCAGAATTCGTTACTGGACAGCTTTCATCATTTCTATGAGCAAACGCTACAGGTACAAGAAATTTTGGTTGTGTAATCGCTAATTTTATTATACGATGCACAAGCATTATGAAAAATTAATTATGGTGTTTGACATTATCCATGACACATAAACACATCGGCTCATATCGGTTACATAATGTTACTTCGCTTTTAAACATGTCAATTTTAAATTCCATTTTTTTTAACAGAATTGATCAGAAATTGCTGCCTACACATAATAAGGAAGTGCAACCTTATTCAAAAGTAAATAAAATAAATAATTAAAAAATCAAAAACTCGTCTGCAAAAAAGGAAATTTAAAAGTAATTCACTAAAAAGACTGAAACAAGATTGAGAATAGAAAACAAAATTAATATAAACTAATAACAAAGTAAACTCTATTTCAGCATTATGAGCTGAAAGCCTATGTTACCCGCATTAAGTTTAGTTACAAGTAGTTGCATTAATTTTCTTTCGGTTTATAATTGGCATTTGGGACCCATTTGCTACTAAACTTAACGCGGGTATATCTTAGGCTTAGGCTTTCACCTCATAATAATATAGTACCCGAAGACCGAAGAAGATTTTACTTTGTGTAAGGCTTATTTTAATTTTGTTTTCTAATCTCAATCTTGTTTCGATCTTTTTAGTGAATTGCTTTTAAATTGTTTTTTTCAGTCGGTTTTCAAATTTTTAAATTATTTAAATATTTTATTTTAGACTTTCTAGTGTCAACCATAAAACCTGTGTTACTTATGTAGGTCAACAAAAACATGGCCCATTTTTACGCTATCAACAACTTTTTAACTTTTTTTATGATTGCTAATTAAACGTAAACATATAACTTTCATTTAAAAAATATGTATATATTTTTATAATTCCTACTCGATAGGTTTGGTTTTTTATTAATGTTTTATTATTAGGTATTTCACGCCAAAAAACTACCATTTTGTTTTTTTTATCATAGGGAAACTCAATTTATTAGACAAATATAACGACACCTTAACTGTTGATATCCATGCCGTTTGAAAGATACGAGGTAAAAAAGAAATTTAGACACAAACATTTACTTATGTACTTAGCAACTCTTAGGTACTTGGCAGCCGGGTAAAAAAACTTCATTAATATCACAGCAAATAACATTGTTCTTTAATATAAAAATATTCTTATTTACTGCGGCTTACATTAGTACATAGCAAATATGATTACTTAGGTACTGAACATTTTTTGACGAAGAAAAGTGCACAAATAAAATAAAATACAAATTGCAAATTGGAGGCTCGTGGCGACAATAGATTCATGGCATACGAAATATATAAATTATGTTCACCACTAATTACGCGATAAGCGAAGTAATAAGGTAATTTAAAGACGGTATTTAGCAGCTCTGAGGATGGGGTATTTGTCCCCGGTGCAGAGACCACGGAAGTCATCCATTGAGAGGTCTACGATGGAAACACCTCCAAGGTTCTTGGCCCTGGAAAATGGAAACAAAGTATTATTTAGATTTCTTTGAATGGAAGTTAATATTTAGTCATCATATTTCTAGAAAAATAGTTTAATAATTTTCAAATTACACCGATTTTATCTACTCCATGCATTTTGTGAGTATTATGCTGTTCATAAAAAGTGGAAAGAAATTCGTTTTTTGCCTTGGATTTGGTATTTGAGTTAAAGGGATAAACTTACTTGACGTATGCTGCCCTCTGGCCAGCAGTGTCGGGATCCTCGTAGGATACCCACAGACCACCCTCACCGTTATCGTCGGGAAGACGGAAAGCATATGTTCCTGAAAATAATTAAATATTGATGTGTATTAAACAATACATAATAAAAAAAAATTGGATTAGTTCCCAGGACTGCTACTATTAATAAGTATTTCATTAGTATGACAGTATATAATCTGAGTAGTTTCAAATTTATTGTAAAGTAATGGTGATTGTATCTTCAGATATATGTATATTGAGCAAAGCCGTGTAGGTATTGGTGAATGATAGACCACCTCAAAAAAGTAGTAACTCCCAAATATAAATACTAACTTCGGGCTGCAACTAAGAATTTCCTAACACAAAGACCCAATAACACTGCCCGATGTGGGAATCTAACGCATAAAGGATAAATCACATGCACTAATATTTCAATATAATAATAACATAATAGCAATAGTATATATCTACAATGTGTAACTGTATAAATGCAAGACCTCGAACATTTCGAGTAGAATATCGAGTAATAATTATAACAACGAAACCCTAATGTCATTTTGAGACATTTGAGCACATTTTTTCATGAAATTAGTTATATCAGCTAAACGCAAATCTTGTGGCCGTACTACAATAATACTCACAACAACTACGATATCGATGCGCGCACGCACATTATAACAAATTGTGCAAATAAGTTTCAGTTTTCTATACTTCGACCCACTGATGGATCAGGGGACCATATTTCAGATATCGTAATTTAATTTTCGGGAAAAATTAACACATAAAAAATCACTGTAATTAATTCAGTACATAGTCGATTCTGAACAAACTACTTTCAGGTCTTGCGCTTATTTTGTTACAGGTTGTAAGCCTGGTTCCCATGATTGATGAAGCTGAAGGTAAAGAAATCAATACAAATCAGTACAAGTCCAAGTATATAACATGGGTGGCTAAAATCGAAGCTTTTGATGAGTCATAATATTATTATGATTAATATTAGAAAATTACTACGAGTTCAATGAATAAATTGATATAAACAAATTATTGAATGTCGTGATTTTAGCCCCCACTCCAAATTTTTAATATACCTAGGTACCTATAGTTTGATATACATAGCTTGATTCGCGCGACAGACGTCAGAGTGACATATCCAAGATTGCAGTTTTGTTGAAAAAAAAAAGATTATCGTAATAATAATAAATCGATCGATCATCGTTTAAATCATATTTTAAACAAAATTGGTTTTATCTTGACTTAAAACATAAAATAAAACGAAAGGAATATTAGAACATACAATGGTAGGTATACTATTGTAGTTTTTGGTTTTTATGGCGTCAGAAATTGTACAGAATAAAACGAAATATTCAATCCATGTTATTTTCATGATCGATTTACCACAGCCAGATGATAGATGACATTGTCTTGCGTACATTTCGACTGTCAAAAAATATGGAACCAACTTCATGCGCGTATCAAGCTATGTCTATCAATCTATAGTTACCGGGACGGTAATACTTAGTAGTAATTTAGCAATTCGGGTTCTAAGTAAATAAATTATAAATTAATTAAAGGGAAGCCCTCCACAACATGATTGTTAGACTACCTATATTAGAATATATTTTCCTATAAAAAAGATTATGAATTATTAGAATCCGTTAATATGTGAACCTTAATTCCCAAAAAAATGGTGTGTACTTTGTATGTAATATGTAGGTATAAACACAAAACGAAACCAGAAGTACCTAGATACTATTTACTATTTTTATATTTTAATAAATTATGTTTTCATTTATTTATATACTTACTTTAACATTTTTTAATATTTATGCAAGGTTATAAGAATATGATATAAAAAACACATAAAAATATTAGAAATAGTAGGGCACCGGTATCGGTAACAGTGTCCAAGCTACCGGCGGCGGTCAGGGCTCTACCGAAAGAATCCTCCTGACGATACATTAGTTTATAATTATTAAAATATGAAAATAATAGGTAGGTAGATACCTACTTCCTTAAAATATTCTGGAAAACTATCTTCATACGAGTACATATAAAGCAACAATCATGTTATTTAATTATTTTGCGTAACTGCCAATTAGCCTTTATTAATTTGTGTTATTTGAAGCCATAAGTCTACTATGAATGAGTACCAACCGAAATGAGGGGTTAAATCTCGGTCCTTGGTTAAGCCCAGCTCTGAAAAGTTAAATACGCTTGCTAATACTATACCACTCCCCGACATATAGGTGGGGTATCGAAATGTACTTAATCATGTCTAGATTTGATTTAAAAAAACCCGTAAGTATCATTAAGTCTCACCCACTTATTCATAAAAATATAAAACGTCTTATAAACTTCTTAATATGTTTTGTCTTCTTTTCCCTCTCACAGAATATCACGTGTCAAAACACGACAAGACATAATAAGCTATAAGAAGTTTAATATTTTTATGAATAGGTAAGGGGGTCAGTCTTTATGGAAGTCTAGGAGGAGATAAGGTTTAGATTTCAATAAAGACTAAGGCAACTGTTACTGTATGTATCTACCGATACACATCCACGATGTGTATCGGTAGATACATACATCTGTGTCATCATACATATGTGTATCGGTGTTGTGATCCAACAGATCACGGATTAGTTAAAAAACCAAGCACTTGCATTACAGCAATGTAACTGTAGGCATACTCTTCCTCATTGGTGAAAGCATTATTAGTTTTATGTCGACACATGGCTAGGTATTTTTTTAAGACACTTGTCTCCATATTTTTGAGATACTTCCGACTAATTAATACTAAACTTAGAATATTTCATTCTAAACATTTTAAACCCTTTAGTAATTCAGTGATTTATAAAATTGAAAAATTAAAAAGTACTAAAGAAGTGACATAAAGAATAGAATATTCTATTTTGCACACCAAAAGTTTTTTTATACTGAGGCGTAAATATTTTTTTTATCTCCCATACAACCGTATAGTAAAATGGCTATTTTAACCTCCTAGCGCTCAATAGGCCAATTTTGATGATTCAACATAATTGATTTACGGATACAGTAGGTAGCCTGTCTGAAGTTGCGTCTGAAGTTATCCGCAAGTGGTTTTACTGTGGTAAATTTTAATATAAAAAATCGATGTAAAGACTGTTCGGGCCGTAATTGTTTCGCATTTGTGAATATCCTTACTGATTTCTAAATTTTTGCATACGAACACTTAAGGGTATTACATTGCCCAATGACCTCGAGGATTTAGTCTTTGTGCTAGTATTTGTCAGTCAGGTATTGCCGGGTTGCTTCACGCGGGGTGCTCGTGAGGATTCGGGTATTTCTTTATTATTTCAAAATATTCAAAGAAATAAGAAAATAAAAACAATACAAATTGTTAATTACGTCATTACAATTTTTTTTGGTTTAAGGCGGATCGTTCAGCTGTGCCCGCGAAATTCAAATTTCAAGTTATTTTTCACAGTTTGTAGGTCTATAATAAGTTCTGCATTCATGGTAATGGTAATTGCGACATTAACTATACAAAATTCACAATTCTTATCTAAAACCATTGCTTAAAAATCATTATTGTAGCTAAAAATAGTGTAAAATGACAATTTTGACCAATTACACAGATTGCGCGAAGTTTTTGGCTTGATAAGGATTTATAAGTAAAGGTTTTAGTTCTCAGTTGTGAATGTTGTATAGTTAATGTCGCAATTACAACTGCCATGAATCTAGAACTTGTTATAGACCTACAAACTGCGAAAAATCACTTGAAATTTGAATTTCGCGGGCTCAGCTGAACGATCCGCCTTAAAATACATGACTAACTAAGAGAAAAAATACAAATTAGGTTTAAAAAAGCCTGTTTACTTCAATTATTATCCAAAATTGGGGCAAATTTATAAAAAATGTAAACAATACAAATTGTTTGTGATGACCTTATGTAAAACATATATTTTTTATATGGCTAACGCACATAAGGATTCCACTAGAAACTTCTTGACAGTTAGGGTGTTTTTTGGATTTGAGCGATGTAATGCCCTTAACTTAGTAGTTTAGTTGACCTGTGCGGCTGTTGTTCGCAATGGCTAACTTCAGACGCGCGTTGTTATCCCACGGTTAAGTACTGTAATATCGTTAGGTATGTTGCTGTAAGTAATGTTCATGACTTACCGAAGCGCTTGCTGGGGTCAGTGACCTTCCTAAGATGGGGACGCATTCCCTTCTGGTGGTTGGGGTTGATCAACTTGGCGCAAACCTCGGGGTAGCTCAACAGACCATCGGTTTTGGTGTAAGGACCTGTAAACAAACGAAAAAGAATAAATATGCTCGAGCTTGCACAGAAAAAAATGTCGTCCTTCCAACTGTCGAATTCAGACAGGCACAGACTTACATTATTACAATGCTAGCACGATTGCCTTTACAATATGTAACTCAGAATGCCTAAGTATTAAATAGGAACCATATGGAATAAAACACCATAACATAACTGTCACGCCTGTATTCCTCGGAGGGTTAAACAGAGGTGTACTAATGTACATACATACATACCCGAAGTTCATAGGTGTATTTTAGTTCCATACAATTGTATCACAGCAGTAATAGCCTAGTGGTATGATCGTTGGACTGCCAAGTCAAAGGTCTCCAGTTCGAACCCAAGGCACGCACCTCTGACTTTTCGAAGTCATGTGCATATTAAATAGTTAATTATCACGCGCTTAAACGGTGAAGGGAAACATCGTGAGGACTGCATGCCTGAGAGATTATCTCGATGACGTGTGAAGTCTGCCAACCCGCACTTGGCCAGCGTGATGAACTATAGCCTAATCCCTCTCATTGTGAGAGGAGACCTGTGCCCAGCAATGGGACAGTATAATAATTAACCCTAGTAACACTTACTCGGCCTGTAATCTCAGCTAGATTTGATTAAAGATTGTTGGATATTTCCACACAAAAAAAAATACATTGAAAGGTACGTAGCTATTACTCAGTGAGCTATTATTAAACTGACAAATAGCTACCTGTACCTACCTGTGAATGATAGCATTGTAATGTAGCTACATCTCAGATAAATCACTTACTGCCCCAATCTGAGACGTCATATGTAAATAAATTGCTAGCTCACATTGACTACTAGAAGCAGCGGTAGCTTACTGCCTAGGGCGTCGGACTAGCGATCATGTGGTTGCCGGTTCGAACCCCACTCATTGCACTTCCAACGTAAACCCACCCATTTAGCTTAGCACGAGGGGTTAACAAGAATACTAGTAATGTGCGACCCAAATTGCTAGTAAGCTTTTATAAAAAAAAATATACTATATCCTGAATTTCATTTGATCTTCAGTATATTAAGATATAACTAGGCCATTATTGTTAATAGTGACAACACTATTACGAAATGATTCTTTGAGATCGATATTAAATGTATTATAAGCAGCTGTAAGCGATTAATTAATGCATAGGTAAGTGTAGGTATCAAGACACTGTAACTATAATATTAATTATTATCACCTCGCTTAATATTTATACTTACACAAGAAACACATATTTTCATGAACCTTTTTTGTAAATAACAGAATATTATATATTACTTATAGTTTAGATGACAAGAATATATTTTCAGGAAATCATCTTCCATCCTACCCACTTCCATCGTTCTTGTAGCATATATGCAGCACCTACATCAAAGATACTTATCACTTTAAGAAGGTTGCAATTTATGAATTGCCTCATTGCGAAATAACTGCATAATTGGTCCTTTGGCGATGTTGCTCCTTGGCTCTGTTCCCAGGTTGAGCAAAGTGAGTTAAGCATTGGGTTTTCTCAATCAATAACGGAGTTTAGACTTGTGCAGAGTCAATTGTAATATGCTCGCCCTCTATTATAACATAACATACCATCACGCCTGTATTCCCCGAAGGGTTAGGCAGAGGCGTACTAATGTACACCCATAGTTCGCCGGTATGTTTAGGTCTCATGTAATAGGGGGCGAGCCCGGGTACAAATCTAGACTCCGAGCTGCTACTGAGAATTTCATAGAAAAACCCAATAATCCCCAGGTCGAGCTAAGTGAGCTCGACCTGGGGATCGGACCCAAGACCTCTAGCGTGGCAGTCGCGCTTGGGACCACTAGACTAATGAGGCAGTCCAGGCTCTCTATTGTATGGGACTTAAAAGATACATATGTAAGCTGATCAGTACAACTTTGCGTATCCCTTCGGATAATACAGGCGTAATGATATACAAGTAGGTGTACTATGTTCTAAAGGTAATGCAATTTACATCTTATTTTGTTTCAAAATGACGATGCGTCACGTTTTTGTGCGACGAACGAGTAAAGTGAAAGGCTGCAACTGTTAACTGACATAGGTAATAATTACGGTTTAAATTCGATAATACTAAGACTTATTTTAAAGTATGTTAATTAACACATCTTTCTAAATCTTCCCACCAGTAGTGCGCGTGGCTTATATGATTATTGATTACCTACCAAGGTTTGCGTGCGAGATTCAATCGAGAAAGTTCCAAGACCACGTAATCCCGTCAGTTCTGGTAGCCTTTCATACAAACTCATCACAACTCATCTCACTAAGCTAGATTGATATGATATGAATATTTTCTTATCGTCTTAGTAAAAAAAAAAAAATAACAAACCAGCTTCCCCAGGCCCATCGGCGTGTAGGGGAGGAACGCCAGCGATTTCACTGTCAGCATCCAACTTCCAAGTGCGAGCAAAAGTGGGGATGCCCAGGATAAGCTTCTGGCTAGGAGCACCACTTTGAAGCCTGCATACAAAAACAAATACTTAAAGATAAGAAGAATTTGGTTTCAAGAACAAAAGTACCTACAAAATAATGTAGGTACATATAAACATTCATTAAAGACCTTGACCTTAGAGGCAACAACAGGACTGCAATGCTATATCTGTATTATGATGACATACAAACATACCAGCTTGACGCTAAGCTATCTTGAGACATTACCCGTCAAACCTGAACAAGATAATGCTAGCTCTTAATGCTTTGATACCAACTCAGGCGAACCCAGCAACAGTATTCTACCACCTCAAATATATAACACGGTGCCTTGGCCTCCGCCATTAACTACTAAACGTAGGAACTACCATTTAGTAAAAAGGCATATCAGAGAGTAAGTTATCAACTTGATTATCAATCACAAACATTGTCTGTGATCACATTCAATCAGGTATAGAATTTTATGGCCCGCTTATTGTTAAGGTACTGTACCAGTAAGTGACGACAGCATCAGCATTATGCAGAGGGTTGCGGTTCTGGGGGGTGTAGAGGGGGGTGGCGTAGTCAGCCTCCTTGTTATTGCGCTCAGGGGTGTAGTAGTCGTAAGCGCCAAGGTTCACCGTGTCAACCAGGTTGATAATAGCAGGAACATCATAGTAGACTAGAAAAAAAAACAATTAATGTTTAGTTACATCTTTTTCATGTTCAAAATAATACAAACTTAACATTATAATATGATAGTAACAATTGTTGCAATAACCAAAACACCGGACTATATATCAAAGCTTACCCTAACGATCATTGCATTATTGGTGCCGACGTTATTATTAGAGAACCTTGGCTATTTCTAATGATTTTTAACTTGAAACTTGCTATTGCATGGCCTTGGTTTAGGTCTTCACGTGTTGCTATGAATAACAAGATCACCACAATAAATCACATCATGTCACAACACTGATCATTTGTGCTTAATATAATGGTAAACTTACTGGTAGAATTAACATTCGGGAGAACGGTAATAGCCAGTTGCATGTTGGGCTTTACGCTCAAAGCCTGCTTCATCTCACGGACGAGGGCGGTGAAACCTTCACGATGTTCGGCCTCCTTCTCATCAACAAGCGTGGTGCCGAAGGTCTTCTTGATGCCGTGCCAGATGGATCCTAAACATAATAAAACACCCAAGTCAAACAAGAAATGTTGTAGTACCATATGGAGTTTCAGAAAGAAGAGCCCGCCGAAGATAAAGAGCCCGGCAAACGAGAATAGAAGAAAAGAGATGGCTATAACAATGATATGTGACAGTACCTCCGTACTACACGCTGCATTAGGTATCCCTTTCATTACTATGAATGTAAGTACAAGTTATTTGCCGCTCATTATAGGTGCTTATACCTACTCAAATTTCAACAGTTCGTGAACATTGACTAGGGCAACAATGTCGTCCAATAGGTCAAGTATTTTAAATTACCTAGGTACTTAAACAACTAATCAATTTAATGGCCGTTGATGCGTAGGTATGCAATAATAAAATTGATCTTGATGAATACCAAATTTCATCAATTCTACCTCAACTTACCAACACAATATAAACTACGTAACTGCTACAAAGATACGACAGTTAATGTGCTTACCCCAGGTGGAGCGGATCTTCTTAGGTTTGTACTTGGCGAACTGCCAAGCCAGGTCGATGCCATCGAAGCCGTGTTGTTCAGCCAAGAGGACTGCGGAGTTAACGAAAGCAGTACGTGCTTGTGGAGACTCCAACTACGTGAAAGAAACGATGAAGTAAATTAATACATACCTACATACAATCACGCTTCTATTCCCCTAATGGTTTAGGTCTGGGAAGGGAAAGGTTAGGTCCCATGTAATATGGAGTATTAACCCGGTATAAATCCTAAAAATTTCATAGAAAAACCCAATAACGTTTTTTTTACCTGAAAATCGATTGTGTCTATTCGCTTCGTGTAACACTAAACTAATGATGCAGTACAATTACAGGTAAAATAAATTATTGTGTACTAAAATTAGCATCTAAGTACCTACTGTTTCAAGCGAGTAGAGTGTATTAACTAACCTAAAAGTAAGAAAATCACAATTAAACACCGGGGGGTTTTGTGATTTTCTCCCCCGAGTTACCTCGGTTATCGTCAAATCTCATTCAATACTGTATTATGTATGAATAAACACTTACAAGGAGGTTGTATTTCTGTGGCTCTTCAGTATCAGCGTCTCCACCGACGGACAGCAGGACTTTCAGGCCGGGGTACTTAGTCTTAAAGTTGGTGATAGCGCGGTAGTTGGCATGGGAGCGGTCTACATCCAGGTTCTCGTTAAGGGACACCATCTTGTACGTGTCGGTCTGGACGCCAGCGTAGCCATACACCAGGTGGGTGCAGAAGGACAGCGCTGGGTCCAAGTCCAGTGGCAGCATGCGCGCTTGAGCTGGATAAATGCATCCTTCGACTGAATTAAGATGTCTACAATGTATTTCAAGATTATATAGGGTGACTGACATTAATTTAATATACCTACTTAAACACGTGCTTGTACTGATTATAACAAACAACTTCCGATTGAACAATTTGATATAAAAAAATCCAAAAGGAAGAAATATTACGGATTGACCGTTAGCGATTTAAAAAATACTTATCGAAATTGAAACAATAAAAAGAATCATGGTTTTGTTGTTTTGTTAGTTATAATGAGTGCCATCATGTGTTTAAATATTTTATACTAATTACCAGTCACCTTATATAAAATCTGTGATCTAGATTCCATTTTATATCATTTATATTTGCAACAAGGATTCACTGTGTAACTGAATCCATTTCAAAAGAACTGGCTTATAATTTTGCAAAGCCTTTCACAATATGTTATTTTAAAGGTTAATAAAAGTCGGTATATAAAAACATAATTTGCATTTGTTACTATAATCGCGTGTCCCGCCGTGGGCGTAATGTTAAAACGACTCGTCTGACGAGTCAGATTAAATTTAGTTAGTACTGGACGGTAACGGAAAAATAGTCACAAACACCATCCTGGCGGTTTCGTAACTCTTCTACGAAGTTTTATTCATGTTTGTTACAAAACATGAACTTTAAACTGTTAACTAGAGGCGATTAATCTATTATCAACGCAATATATCGACTATTATCTGCTATTACGCGAGGTCACTGTGAATCCTCAGGGTCGATTATCTAGGACTTCTCAATTGGCATTTAGGAGCTAACTTTGAACGATCATATTGGATATTTTTTGTATTATCCTCTTTTTAAACTCTATAATTTCATTTGTAGTTAAGGTCTCATGAAGGTAGACTTTATTTTATAAGCGAGTCTGTGATAACCTAATGTACCTCCTAATCTTTATATCTATTATGTTTTGAATAGGTATTATTACAGTAAACCTCTAATAATAATGACGATAAATAAAGAAATTAGATACATAAAAAATAAAGAACCCGCATGGCCTACATTGCCGCATTAGATACATAAAAAATAAAGAGCCCTCCTCAGTTTTTTCGTCAATTAAAAATGTATACTCATTTATGACTCAGTGCATATTGCACACCTATCCACTTACTTAAACTATATATCAACTAAACATTATTGTATGAAAAATGTCACGTAAAATCGCGCGTAGGCGTCCGATCTTAGACACACATGTAGTCATATCTAATGTATAAACTAAGAACACTCCATTCCATTGTTTCCGTTACATCAACCACTTAACGTCTCGCACGTACTCGTACCTATCCAAATGACGTGATCAACACACTAACTATGAGGGTAACATACAGGAAAAATCTCAAGAAATATACTGTAGGGATATTTATTTGAACACGGTATAAATTCGACGTATCAAGATTGAGGTCCTGATGTGTAAGTACTATGTAATAAAAATGGTTGTCATGACCAGGTTAAAGATCTTCCAGCTTCTAAATTAAGTTAATTTAAATTAAATGTTGGCAAGTATCGAATTACGAAATTCCCTTGTCTTTACTCTTTACCCAAACTTTATCAACTGGTGAGTGGTTACCCTCGGCGTAACTTTACCCAGGCTGCCTATAGAGTAACATTACCTACATAAAGAGACACTTTCCTTATTGACTTATGTTTCACTTCCAAGAAGGCACACACGTGCAATTGAACTCAATTAGGTATCATCTTGGTTACTGTGTATGAGTAATAACTGCTGCAAACAAAGTTGCGCAGCAATGAACTAAATAAAACAGAGCTTGGATGATCAAGATGCTGAAGTATAGCAGATTTTTTTTACAAAAATCTTTCTAGTTTATGTCTACCTCATTAGTCTAGTGGTCCCGAGCGCGATTGCTTCCCGAGGTCATGGGTTCGATTCCCAAGTCGAGGAAAGTGTTACTGATTGGGTTTTTCTATGAAATTCTCAGTAGCAGCTCGGAATTTGGTATTTGTGACGAACTGTTAGGGTAGATTAATACACCTCTGCCTAATCCTTCGAGAAATACAGGTATGATGATAGGTATGTTAAAAATCTAAACAATATGAAAAAATATATGCGTCCTTAAGTCAGAACCCAATTAGAATCTCAAACTTGTCCAAAAAGATTGTTTTTGTAGATATACTTAATTTTTTTAGAGTTATGAACCTGTTCAATAAGTTGGTATGCATTTAAGAAGTAAGTCAATATTGTACCTGGAACATCGGATTTCGTTAACAACCAAATACAGTAATTACTAGGGTTGCCATCCGTCAGGGTTTCGCCGGATTTGAGTTAGTTTAAAGGGCGTCCGGGGAGCGTCCAAATGGCGTTACACTCCAGTCCTGGATTAAAAGTTTTTAAGCCATGCAACTCCCGTACCGAGGCACACCACCAAGCTACCACTCGCCCCGCCTAAGTTCGGGTTCTATGCTCCAAAATCCAGGGTTTTCACGCTTCTTATCCTAGTTACCATATTTTAGAGATGGCAACCCTAGTACCTAATTATTAATTCATAATTCGTATTTGACTAAACTCACGAGGACATCGACTCGTCGTACTTACTCAACAAACAATGTTCATTTACTCCTTTTGTTATGAAATCTACATAAAGTGTTATTTATACTTACAGACACAAAAAATTATGAGACATATCGCGTCGTTGAGTTATGATATGATAGTATTAAATAGGAAGGTTTTTTCTGAATATAAAATGAATAATGAATTTCTATTTCATATAAGTTTTTTTTTAATGGGATAGGCGGGCAACCGAGCAAACGGATCGCCTGATGGTAATCGATTACCGCCGCCCATGGTCACCCGCAGCAACACCAGAGGAGTCACGAGTGCGTTGCCGACCTTTTAAAAGGGGATTGGGCCTCCGGTAACCTCACTCACTCGGCGAAACACAACGTAAGCGTTGTTTAACGCCGGTTGTCTGTGAGGCCGTGGTATCACTCCGGTCGAGCCGGACTATTCGTGCCGAAGCATGGCTCTCCCACGTAATACAAAAAAGTATACGACGCCTGAATCCCTCAAGGATTAGGCAGAAGTATAGATACTAATATACACTCACAGTTCGCTGGTATGTTTAGGTCCCATGTAATAAGGGGCGAGCCTATTGCTATTAACCAGCTCAAATCCCAAACGCGGCTCCCTTTTCCGATTTTCCTAGGTTCAATTCCCAAATCGAGCAGTGTTATTATGTTTTTCCATGAAATTCTCAGTAGTCGGAGTTTGAGATTTGTGCCCGGTTAATGGCAATAGGCTCGCCCCCAATTACATGGGTCCTAAACATACTGGCGAACTGTGGGTGTAGATTAGTACACCTCTGAAATAACGTTTGAGAGTTAATTACCGACCTATTGTATATAGGTAGGTAAATCTCGGATACTTTATATTTAAAAGCAGGCACGAATTTTCAGCTATATTGTGTTCTATCCGTGTTAGACTGTCAGCATATTCGTGGTTTTAATTAAGACTCTCCGATTTCCTGGACATGACTAATCCTAACCGTGCAACTAGAATTGAACGTGTTTTATATGCAATAAGCATTCTTGAGTAAAAATGAATCAATCTCAATCTGAAGGTGAGCCGATTGCTGATTTCCTTAATCGCCTCAAGAAAACTGACGAGACGAGAGATGAGGTGGTCAATAATGAGGCAAAACAGAGAATTTTGAGACCAACATCTATACCTATAATAAAATTGTAACAGGCCAATGTCTGTAGATTATAGATATTAAAGAAAAACTTATATGGGAAGTCTTTATTAGAGCAATAGAATCCAAAATAACATTTTTTGCATTTCTGTCTGTCTGTCTCTGTGTTTGTACGCGTATCACGCAAAAACTACTACATGGAATTGAATGCAGTTTTCACCGATGTATTGCTAGAGGTCTAACTTAAAATCTGGTGCATTTTTCATCGTGATACGCTACCTAGAATCGGACTTATAACTAGTATGTTAATCTTTTTGGGATGTGAGTGAAACTGCGGGCAACAGCAGTTAGTGTAAAAATATAATAAGAATAACCATGAAATTAAGATGTATTTAAGTAAAATGTTTACACAAATTTACTGGTTATTTTTGTGCAACACAATCCAGTGGTTCCATACTGGCCTTAAATTTTGCTAAATTACTTTCAGGATGAAACCGTCTCTAACATAATGAGGATGTGAAGTGGAATATTGAATAAACTGCTCAAGGGTTCAGTGCTAACAACAGACATAATATTGTCTGCAAGACACGTCACAAGGTAACCGATTCATGACTCATGAAGTCATGAGTCAAGATGAAAAAATAAGGAAACAGGCAGGCATTACGTAGGTAACTTAGATCGATTATTTTTCGTGCCCACGATTACCTAATCTTACGAGGTAAATCAAATGTTTTTTCTATTCGCTTCCAATTATTTCTAGAATAACAATGTTTGTCAAAGATGTTATCGCTTGCCCTTTGTTGACACGGATGATACGGGGGTCGCACGTTGCGTGGTAAAGTGATTGCCATTATTAACCGTTATCTTGCCTCGTTACTCATTACTTGACAATCACCTAAGTAACCTTATCGAAAGTTGCTCAGCATGACCCTGTTAGACTTATCATCTCTGATGTCACTTCTTATAGGTAAATGTCATTTTGGAAACAAACTTTGTGAATTTACTTGGATATAAGAAATTAAGTTCTTTACGTGGGAGAAGACCGGCGTTAAACATCGCTTGCGTTGTGTTTCGCCGAGTGCGTGAGGTTACCGGAGGCCTAATCCCCTTTTAAAAGGTCGGCAACGCACTCGTGACTCCTCTGGTATTGCGGGTGTCCATGGGCGACGGTGATCGCTTACCATCAGGCGATCCGTCGGCTCGTTTACCCTCCTATCCCATAAAAAAAAGGTTGTGGCAGATACTCTGTAGGTGTCTACAATAACATCTAAGCATATTAATTAAAATTAATATCGTTTTTTAATTTCAAATAATAAATATACTAAGAGATGACAACGAAAGGCAGAGGAGATTCGTTTCTACAGATGAAAGTAGGTATATATTCGTACACCTAGATCAAAACTGAGACGGTTCAACAAAACTAGAATTTTTAGAACTACCTACCTAGGTCAATAAACGAAGGGTGTGGTGTGAGGATGCTCCTGCAGATATAAGGCCGACTGTGATCAATCGTAACTAATACCTACGATTTTTATTAAAAATTACTAAGGAGCTGCTATGGGCTCTAAATATAAACTGATTTCAAAGGATTTGCTCAATACAACCTTCTTAGCTCCCAATGCCTCCATGATGAAATCAAGCCATATTCCGTCATACTGGTTGGTTTACTTTGCCAAGGATATTCGAAATAGTCGGAGGTCCATAAAATTTAATTTCTTACAAAAGAAAAAGAAAAAAATATAGAAGTAATTAGAACACTAAGAATATTATTTGCTTCTGTGATGTCCATAAAATACAGGTTCTTTGACACCAAATGATGTTATTCCGGTCGATACCTATACCTACCTATTAGAGATTACGAAAACAATTTGACATCAAGGTTACATGAACGGATAAAATTGTAAGAAAAAGCCTTGTTTGTACGGCCTTCCTACAGTAAACAAGTCACATTTATTATTCTTAAAATAGTTCACCTTTACAAATTAGATCTGATTGAAATGAAATCAAATGAGAATGCTTTTTAACCAGTAAAGTTTAAAAACATAGTAAGTAATACGTTTTCTTAAATTTAGTGGATATCTAACTAATATGTTGTTCCTTTAAAGTTTTAAACATCTAAATGTATGCTAACTAATCTTCATTTATAAATGTGATTGGTTGAGAAAACCATTGTGTGCAAAATAAAGTAAAAACCCTGACCCTGAGCTGCTTCATAACGGTATTATAATTCAAGTTTACCTAGTAACGGGGCGCACTAATTAATTAGCACTTTCTAAACCGGTGGGTTAGCAGATATACATGATTGTATACCGAATATGATAATACCGAACACTGTGTCCTACCGAATAAGAAAAATCGAAGTACGAATGTCTAACACTACATTTCAAATTTTACTTATAAGTACCTATGTCTTCTAACCTAATACTTAGTCATGTATTAAGATGCCACAATTATCTAAAACATACATAATATAGATGTTGTACGAAAAGTGAAGTTTTTTTGTGTAGAAAAATAAAATTCCCTTGAACTTTTTGAAGTTTTAAAAAAAAGTGAGCAATATTTTTGCACTGTAATGGACCTATTATTCTAGATTACCTCTACTCATATTTACCTACCAGCTTTATAAACATTAGCAACATACATAAGTAGGTTACAATAATAAACTAGTTTAGGTATGACCAATTTATTACATGCGACCCAGATTAAATCATTTATAAGTTATTGGCGCAATGAATGTAATACACATAATCGCTATAATAGTATTATTCTAAGAATTCATATTATACCAGCATAATATGTAACTACAATAACAATCAAATTGAAACATACAAATATCAAACAGGTTATCTGTGAATAAATATCATCACATTCACATTTATTTACATCGGACTTTAGTCCTTCCTGAAAAAGTAATTTGGGTAAAATAGTTGAGACTGCCTGACAACCCTAGGCAAGGTTTAAAATCGTGCCTGTAGGTAATGCCCACGAATAACATTAACAATATATTTTATATGAATGTAAATATCATTAAAAACGTTTAATTCATAAAGTACACAATAAAGCTTTCTTTTTTCCTATCCTACAGAAAAAAATACGCGAATATTTGAGTACCTACCTACCCGCCTACAAATAAATTCACATTCGTTAGACAAATCATTGTGAATCAATTTTAAATAAAACGATTGTGTTGTGTAATGCAATGTTCGGATTCATAAAATATTCACATGGACTGTGTGATGACTGCTCCCACATCTTCTTTATTATTGAGCTACCCACCTACGGACTACGTCACTCCCCGACATGCGCAAGCATTGATAATGTTGACTTTTTAAACAATACATTGAGTCAAAGCGAAATTTATTTTGTATGCGGGCGTTGGCATTGCCAAAAACCTCTCGCACGTAAAATATATTATGTGTAGCAGATATGCTACGCATTACGTCATTTTTTTTTTTATTTCTCCTATTGACTCCTAATTTAACATAATGTTAAAAATAGAAATCTGGTTCAAAACGTAACCAATTATAGGGTCTGTGTACTTAGCAAATATACCTATTTAAGTACATAAATTTCTAAACTTTTCCATATATTCATATGAATATATGGAAAAGTGCCTACCTACCTACTTAGTTAACTTTGTATTTAACTGAATATTTTTAATATTTGAATATTTAGGCATTAATATTGCTATGTCTGTACCAAGCATTTTGCTCAAATAGATAGAAACAATCAGTGGTGTCTCCTGGCGACGAGTGGACGTCATTGAATACAAATGAAACAAAGGAATTGTAAATGTTAGTACAGGTATAAGTGTGCGTAATGTTATTATTATTACGCAAAAACTAAGTACCTAGGTACAATCTAGATTCTCATCCTCCTAACCTTTTCTCAAATATGTAGGGATCAGCTTCTAGTCTAACCAGATGCGGCTATGAGACCTTTTTGTAGTACGGAAAGTAGTTACTTATTGCATCTTCTAAAAACCGTAGTTGCCTTTCTTGACCATATAATCATGGCTATGGGATTTGTGACATTCACCACGACCAAGACAGGCTGTAGTCCAGCGTTCGTTTTTTTTATGGGATAGGGGACAAACGAACAGACGGATCGCCTGATGGTAAGCGTTTACCGCCGCCCATGGTCACCCGCAACACCAGAGGAGTCACAAGTGCGTTGCCCGCCTTTTAAAAGGGGATTGGGCGTCCGGTAACCTCACTCATTCGGCGAAACACAACGTAAGCGTTGTTTGACGCCGGTTTTCTGTGAGGCCGTGGTATCACTCCGGTCGAGCCGGCCCATTCGTGCCGAAGCATGGCTCTCCCACGTTAAAAATCGTCGTTGGACTCCTTCAAAGACTGCTATCAGACCTCTGCAACCCATCTTCTACGTAATACCAATATTAGAATTTGAAGGATAGACTGGATAGGCATTTTGGCATTCTGACTAACATCAACGATAAGTATTCGTATTACAACCTAGACCAATGGTTTTACCTGCTCTACGAGGCACCGAGGAGTCTCGCTCGATGAGTTAAAAATAATCACCGAAGACTAACGTTTGTCTCCCAAACAAGCTGAATATTGTTAAATTATGGCTAAACTGTTGAAATAGGTCTACCTACAATATGTGACCTATATCTACCTACTTCTGTTTCCATGTACGATCAAAACAGTTATTAAGTATATTTGCCATCAAATAATATTACAATGATCTTTAAGGTTGCTTACAAAATCACGAGAACCACATTCAATATCCCTACAGTAAGGTGCCTAAGATGTCCCTCGAAATACTTGTCGCGCCCCTAGAAATACTTGTCGAGATTCTATACTAATACTATACTGTACTATTTTGTCCGGGATGGTCAGTAGCTATTAGATACTTCATAATCAAAAGCTTTCTGTTAACCAAAACAACAATTATATTTTACGATACCTTAAGCCTCAGAAGGAGATCAGTGTCCAAAAGGACATTGGCGAACTTCAACTAAGTATCGCTATAATAAAGAAATACTTAGATTCTCATTGGAATGTACAGGTAAGTAATATAATATCTATCTGTAACATTATTGTTGCTTTTTTTTCTCGCTCGAAACCAGACAGAACAAGGTCATGGCCTTTGTCAAGTACAGATTGCATTAATTTGATCATCTCAGTGGCATAATGACGTAATTTGAGTCCACCAGTAGCTGGCAACCCGAACAATGATAAATAAATATACGAGTTTCGGTCGTAAATAAATTAATTTATGGTTGCCAGGTTACTATAAGTAATGTAGATACTGCCTGCAATCGAATATAGATACAACTTTATGAACACTTCCACAAAGAACTAACAAGTAGCACTAAAGAAAACGTTTATATTATTTTTTTGGGTAGAATAATGATTATTATATATATGTTCATTACAGTGTTGCATATGCCTATACACTGTACAGCAGAAATAAATCCTTTAAAAAATACTGCTTGAAGCATATAATGTCACATAACTATTATTTATTTTTCTATTTTAAAATTAACGCTCCTTAACAAGGGGAGTTATAAATGAATGTTAAAGTATTTAGTAGTTACTGGATTTTAACTTGGAATGTGGTATATGGTAGGTAGGTAATTCCCACGAGATTGGGTAAATCCAGATCAAACAAAACCAAGCATCACGTAGTAGAGCATAGCTATTCAGATAATCATCATAATTAATATATTATTTTCTCAGCTATAGACAAATTTAAATGTGAATATTGTAAGACGAAATATATTGCAAATATATTTTTTTTGTGCCACGCATGTCGTACCTAGGTGTCTATGTTGTGTGTACTAGACAGCATTTACATTGTCATGAATCAGTTAATTGCATCCGTTGTAATTAGATACAAGAAATAGTTTAAGATAACGAGTTGAACTAATTGGTATTAATACCTTTAAGAAATATGCGATATCGAAGTGAAACTCAGCTAACGATGTTATTATTCTTATCGAGTTTTACATAACTACTGTAGCAGTATATATTTTAGAATCCTTTCACTGGCTAAGTTAAGAAGCCTACATATTTTTTGCAAATCTAATAATGTAGGTACCTCCTACCTATATCAGCAAACCAACCAACGACGAAACATGCAAATTGGAGGGTAGGTAAAAATAAGTATACTTAAAATTATTATAGAACCTAAAACAAATAAAAATTATTCTCCTATTCAAACAATCATATATTGACCTACATGCCGGGTATATAAAAACTACATTTAACATAAAAAACTTAGAAGAGTTACGAAACCGGCTAATGACAAAAATTAAATTCGCTTAATAATAGAAAAATCGCTCAGCAAAATAAAATAATAAACTTACATTCCCTGACATAGCTCTTGCTGTCGTAGTAGCAGAAGACTTTGCTGGTCGAGGGGCCGCTGGAGGCCGCTATAGCCAGGAACCCGGCGAGGACGATCAGGACCTTCATGATTTATAAATAAAACTATACTAAATGATGACTGATCACCACGACGCGTGTGTGGCGAATGAGAGTCAAACACCCGTGCGCTTACGAGTAGCTGTAAGGTCAAAGATTAAGACAGCATCAACTTGTTTCGCCGAATCTTATCTGTTATTGTAGTTTTAACCTCTGCTCGAGGAAAGATAAACAAATTGCCTATAGATTTTCTACGAACCTTTCACGGAATTATTTCAAATATTAATTGTTTTCTGTATACTTATGCACTTACTTATTTCTTCGAACTCTTACCCCTAGTATAACTCCGATAAAAAATAAGCAAATCAAGAAAAAATGATACTTAAACTTTTTCAATACTTCCACCACTGTTTAGCTCTAATCAGTACCTATACCTAATTATTTTGATCACATTGTCCCGTTGTGTCTATTTTTATTTATCTATTAACATTATTTATCTTTACGTATTTCATAGTTGTAGGTAAAATACGGTCACATATTCTTTGACCGACCAAGTCCAATGATGTCATCGTAGCAGCAAAGGTTTCATAAATAATGGTACCTACCTAGTACTTACTCGTCAACTGCAAACCTGAATATGGTCTTGCCAAACTAGTTATATTTTTAAGTTTGACTTTAAGTTTAACATTTCTGTTAAAAAAAAATTTTTAGTTAGGTATACATTTTTAATCGGGGAGGTGGGTAGATTGTAGTGTACAAGACAGCGGAAAGGATTAATTGAGAATTTTATTAATTTCCATTAGTGTACAATGATTAATAATAATAAAGTTTATTCAGCCCTTCGTTACATACAGTATTTTAAAATTATGTTTACAAAAAAAACATAATTTTGTAACTAATCTAGGTAGCTAATTTGAATGGACGGTGACTCCCAAACTAGACGGCCGTCTGTATCTTGGGAGTCTGAGTTGCAGTAAACATATAAATGATTATCTTAATATTTATAGTCAATGGACTGTGTGTTTTAGACAAAAAAATAAGCAAAACAATAAGGATGATAGCTCAGTGAACGTGTGTATTTATGTATGTGAGAGTGGGTGTCTGAGTGCTTGTGAATTATTTACTTACATTTTCGAAATAGAAATAATGAAATAGTTAGAATATTCGTGATAGGCTTACGCTTGACCGCCAGTTTTACTTTTAAACAGTCTATAAGTATCTACAGTAAGCGCTAGATTTTTAGGTACCTACTCATTCAAAAAAGTGCGGCCATTTTCAGAATGAGTAACTACCTACATTACTCACTTGTATTAAAACTACTTGTGAGACAGAAAATAGTTTAGACATAAGTACTCGTAATAGTATTAGTACGTACCTACAAAATATTCTTTCCGTATCTTAGAATTATACAATATTTACATAGCGTGCGACTAACATTGTTTTGTTATTTATCCACGCATCAATTATTTATCCTGAGTGTTCCTAGTTCACTCCTTTGTTGATAAATAAGTTATTTACTGAAACAAAGGTCACTTATGTTGATACGGCTTATCAGTAGCAATTGGTGTTTATTGCCAGTGCCGTCGTGGAAAATTTAGGTCTCCGGGAATCCCGATTCCCAGAACGCAAGTTCTTTTCTTTCTTGGAATCGACCAAAGATACCTATAGATTAATGTAAGCGTTTTCATTATTAATGTAAGTTTATGTAGGTATGAATGATGTTACGTTTGGTACAGTGACTTCAGTGCCACTGGTTGTTGGTTCAACAAACCTTCGGCAGTCCTGAATTTGATTTTCGGCTTTGTTTGATTGTCGCAATTACCCATTGACTTATATATTACTGCGTATTTAAATCAATGCATTACCCCAAAAACTAGCAATTTTTATTAAAAATGTGTTCTACGTAACGGTAATTGTTTAACACCCACTGACCTCGTTTTTTTTTTCGGGTATTTTATTTTTCTTGTAAAGTGAAAATGATTATTTTATGTAGGTATAAATATGTATATACACGGATCTCGATACCTAACAATACCTTGACGGGTCGGGGATATAGATGGGTTTCTGCCCAGGCATTTTGGGCGAAAAAAATAAAAGCCCTGGCATAAACCCATCTATATAGACGGGTTTCCGCCCAGGCATTTTGGGCGAAAAAAATAAATGCCCTGGCATAAACCGATCTCTAGTCAGGGACAATCAGGGATTTCTTAACACATTGTACACTGAGGTACTTATATACCTACAGAAAAAACAGAATCATGAACATTGCAGAGACGGAAGCTTTAATTTAGATATTGCTATACATACCTACCGAGATAGGTGTCTTGACTTACTCTTTGAATAAACATGCAGAATATGACACCTACATCCTATTCACAATGTTTTCGAATACGCTGCTAAGTGGACTAAACAAACATACAAGCTGATAATTTACCTTTTAGATAGATTTATAAATGTTACACTAGATGTTACAACTTTACAAGTAACGACATCTAGTGTTGAATACCAAAAGCTTAAACTGCATGTTTTCTCGGTATCACGAATCAGTGCTGGTGGCGCTACTGATCCAAGAAGATAGGTAAGATAGGAAAGCTAAATAAAATTGTTACTGCCTGTCTACTGCCTATGCCAGTACATGGGAGAAATTCCTGAAATAAAAAATACGAGGGATCTCTGGAGCAATCCTACCTAAAAACAAATTATCCTTAGAATTTTAAACTGTTTATCTGTCTGCATGTCGTAGTAACTATAATAATCTAAATCATATTAGTGATCTGTGGTGAATACCTGGGCCACAACTAGTACCTACCTTATAATAACTAAATTACACTGCATTGCTTGGATGAGGGCTACCTAATCATACCTGGCATGGCCCACCAGAGTGGTGCCACCGTGAGGGTCAAAATAAAAATGTTTCAGTATCTTACGTCAGAAGGTAGGCTTTTTTTATTGATCCTCTAATTTTATTTCTTCGTAGGCTTCCTAGATTCTCTGAGAACCTATCTAAGTATTATTAAATTTATCCTAATAAAAGTCACAGTAAAACACAGATAGGTACACCTACTGCACCTCTCATCTTGAAATAAGAAATAATCTATGAAAAAAAGATGATCCCTCATTAGTCTAGTGGTCTTAAGCAGTGCTGCTACCCTAGAGGTTTTGAGGGGTTTTTCTTTTTTACTAAGAGTGTTTTTTGTTTTTTGTTAAGGCAAACACCGAATCCCTGCTAATTTACCTACAGCAGAGGATACCTTTTGGGATGCGGACGTTTAGAACAACTCGAGGCGTTCGTTTCCCGGGAGGACAGCAGCAAGCTGCAATTTTGTGATGTGCCAAAGGCAAAGCACAGCATCTTACCAACGGTGCGTGGTTAGGTGCAATGCGCGATGTCATGCGACAATTTAATTTTAATATTTCTGAAAAACTACTAAGTATGGACCTAAGTAGGTATGTTACTTGCCAAAATATAGTACGTAAGTAGCTTCCTGCCTAGTTAACTCCTTGATTAAAGCTTTTTTATATTTTATTTGTAAGTAGGTAAGTAGGTACAGACTCCTACCTTAAGCAACTACATAATATTATATCGTAGTCAATGAGGGCTACCGTTTTTAAGCTCACCGATGGCGAGATGGCGCCGCTGGCGAGTAAGGTCTTGAAGTATTATAGCTTTTGTTATTACTCGCGTGAAAACAAAGTAATATATTAAATCATATTTAATACCTTTAAATCATACCGTAAAAATATCTAACACGTTAGCATGTCCCAGAGATATGTAGTCCTGTTTTATTCAGAAAAAAATGAGACCATAAGTTTCCGAAAGATGAAACTGCCACAAACACTAACATTCATTGACCCGTAACTCTTATTTACCATAATTAATCTCAGATATTGCAGTGTTCACTAAATTATTTATTATTCTTATCCCTCTTTTATACTAGGTATATAATGTCATTGTTCTAATCTATATATTATCTTCCATATAAAAGAAGAACCTGACTGACTGACGTACCAACTACAGGAGCCATATCCCTGAAAGTTTGCATGCTGGTTTTTTTTACACTGTAGACGAGGGTGTTTAGAAATTCAAGCCCTCATTACATAGGTCTTATTCTAATAGTAGGTTACCCATTAAATAAGTATTTAACTGAATTTTTTTATGGGATAGGAGGGCAAACGAGCATACGCATCGCCTGATGGTAAGCGATTACCGCCGCCCAGGGACACCCGCAACACCAGAGGAGTCACAAGAGCGTTGCAGACCTTTTAAAAGGGGATTGGGCCTGCGGGAACCTCACTCACTCTGCGAAACACAACGTAAGCGTTGTTTAACGCCGGTTTTCTGTGAGGCCGTGGTATCACTCCGGAAATGTACCACCGTCGATTGCATCGTCGCGTACAGCGCATCTACGTAACAGCGTAGTTGATGTTCAGTGGTCAAATACAAGCCTATCCAATGTAAAAATAAACACACCACATTATTTGAGACCCACGTATCTGATAATAATGATTCTGTGGCATATTGATTACTGTCTGCTGCCATGCCGCTCCTAAATACTGCCTATTCCAACTTTTCTTTTTCCCGCCCTAGGAAATGAACTCTCGCAGTCGAGTTGTGGTGCTTCACAAACATAAAATTAACCTTAGATAGACCAAGGCACGACACACTGACCCAGACTCGGAATAAATATCCGTGGAACATAAAATTCTAAATTTGTCTCAGGTGTGGATTCGAACCCACGATTAGCGAAGTGCATTTTGGCATTGGAATCTTTGTGTCATCGTCTTTTTCTATTTGACTAATTGTGGAACTAGTTTACAATTTGTTTACAGTAAGTAGGTACCTAAGTACCTACCTGCCTAAATAGGTAGGTGTATACTTACATTTACAGTAACTAAAGCCTACATTTAGACTAATGTATGTGCCCATCTGAAGTCACTAAGTATGTACCTATTCTTAACGGCCGCGCAAGTACCTACTTAGTCACACAAAGATGTGCAATATCGAAAGTTGCCAGCAAAAGAATCACAAATGTGAAAGTTTTGCTCAGGTACCTACGACGTAGGTATTCCAATATAAATATACCATTGCTTGCGCAACCCCTTTCGTACAATTTCAGAGAGTCGGTACTATAGGTGTACCTACTAAAATCATTATCATATCAGCCAATAGATGTCCACTGCCGAATAAAGGCCTCCTGCAAATACTTCCACAAGGATCTGTTATTTGCCGCCTGCATCCAACGACTGCCAGGGACCTTCACCAGGTGGTGTGTCCATTTCGTTGTAGGTTGTATATGCCTACATACTTATAAAAAATTATAAGTAATGGATATAGGTAGGTAATAAATTGTAACATATTCATAGAATCTGTTGGCGGTCAATCTGAGGAATATAATCGAATTATTTTAATTCAAAATGGTAACACTTAGGGTCTGGATTGTCCGGAAATGTAACAGGAGAAACCACTACCTAAGTATCTAAAATAATCAGTAGATTTAGAAATTTCGCAGCAAATAAGGTAAAATATACATTCGCAATTTCGCATGTTATGTTCGTAGATATCTATTTCACTGGTACGAACGATATGAGGTACAAAAATACGAATATTCGTGCCATAACTAAAAATATTCATAGAAAAGTAAAACGTAATTATAGTACAATAATTAGGAACTATTTATATATTTGGCACGAGCATTGTATGCGCATGTATGAGCATGTATTTTTTCTTGGTTAGTAAATAAAACATTGATACTTTATTAATAAGAGCAAAAGTTTACACTTTTAATCACATCAAGTTCTACAATAATAGGTACAGATACATTGACCCTATTGTATTACTTCGAATTAAACTAAGTACATCCATTATTAAAAATAGTTGAAACATGTTTTTTTCCTTTTCAGTCCATTCCTTTTCTAGTAATATGTTCGTCCCTTCTGTTTCTCCGATGATAGCACCGCTGCACCATTTAGAAGTGTTCGTTACACAAACTTATCCACACTACTACCAACTCAAAGCTTCCTCAACGTCATTCAAGGTGTTATCCAGTCCTAAACAGTCATTCCCAAAGACGACCTCATCAACTTCATCAAAACATTGAGTGTGACCACATAACGATATTAAGATATGACATTGTAATGGTTAATGTTTATGTTTATAGTTGAGTAGACTATGTTACTATTTTAATGAAACGATTAATCAGTTTAGCCCGCTGTTCGATGCTCCGGTTGCTCTTCAGCGGCTTGCTCGTCTGATAGCGTGATCTCGCGTAGAGAACGTTCAACAGCATTTTCGACGATGTTCATCAAGTTTTGAACATGTATCTTGCCCATTTCATCATTGGGTTCTTCCTCTTGTGCCCTTTTCTTCAGCAAAGCTTGAACCATTTCCTTGGTCACTACTTCCTTATTAGTAACTCCAAACATCTTGTTGAACCGCTTGTGTATGCAAGCAGGTATGTCATCATCGGTTATTTCATAGATGTATGGATCCATGAAATCAAGGGAGCCATCAAGATATTTGCTTGTTTTAGGATGTAGTTGGATAATCTCCTCCGTCACTTTTCCATAGCGGATCATGTTATTCAGCTTGGCATATCTGAATTTGATGCTGGTCCACTCCTGCTTGCACATTTTCTCTGAAAAATTGAAAAGATTATTAAAACAACTATCGAACGGTTTTGCACTTATTTACCTACTACGTAGGATATCTAGATACCCTTTCTGTGCTTGCCAGAGAGCAGTGTAGTTATAGTAGTTAGGTGTGCGTTCAGACAGATAAGTACAGGTTAACTTGTCCAACCGCTTCTGTAACTCCTTAGGTACTACGTTCCAAACAAATAATTAGGACCTATCACTGATGGAATACCGTCATGAAGCGCCAGGAGAGGCGACCTTATACGGATTAAGACCCGTAGGTACTTGGCTGCCCCTGGCATATTGTCGGGGCTATGGAACACGTGATCACTCACCACGACTGATGTCGCCCTTTAGAAAGCTGCTAAGCTCAAGTCGCTAAAGCTACAACAGAATGGCAAGGCGTCCAGCTCACCCGTGGTCGGAGAATCTGGATGCTTTCCAACCAGATTTGTCTAAGTATAGCTGCTTCATATTGCATCGCACTAGCAAATACCAATACTTAGCGTTCTCCTAAGACTACCAGGTATTTAAGACAAAAATACCTATACGTAACGACAGCTTCCACAAGTTTGCTTAAATTATTTATGAAAGAATCGAGCTTTTGCACTATTTAGAAGTAATAAAATTAGCAAGATAAATACTTACGCGGTACATGAATATCACGGGAGATCCTGTCCCAGGCTGTAGTTACTGCTGCCTTGTACTGGGTTGGAGTCATCATTATATCACGAATGTATGTGATCGGATGGCGTTGCACCATCTTCATTATGTCTTGCTGGTAGGGCGACCAGTAGCTTTCTTCTGGACCAATCTTCTTCGCCATATTTCCAAGTAGTCCCACTGTTTAGTCACAAAAACTCCCGATACGTGTTACGTCGTCGAGGCAGCAAGGGGAGTAAGGCAATCAATATTTTGAAAAGGTGCGCAGTATCGACCGGAACCCGACGCGCAGTAGCCCGCCGCGCAGGGACCCTTGGAAGCTTATTCCCCGTATTCCTAAGGCTACTCACTGAGTGAAGAGCGGATACGGAATACTGAATAATATATCCAGCATCCCGCTTGTCAGTTTGAATAGTTACCCGCTTACCGCTCCCACGGTTACGGAAATACACCTTTATGCATCGATCATAGTTCTAGAAATTTGTACTAGCACATAAATAGATACAAACCTATATTACTTATTGTAGGCATAGATGATCAGCTACCACCCACCAGATTTTTCTTACCTATATCAGTCGTTAACTAATATTCTGAAACCCATTGCTAGAGCTGGAATCGGATTGGTAATCTTCGGTTTGAAAATAAAAATGAAATCAAAATGTATCTCCATGTTTATGTAACTTTTTCTCCGTGAATGACATAAGTGGTGACTCATATATTTGAAGGTCAGATTTTGTCACCTTTAAAAGATACCATACTGTCTCAAGTTGGCACTATCTGTGTTGTAAACATGTCGTCAAACAATCACTAATATAAAATAGCATACTTTCTTTCAGAGGAGACACGGCCTTATACTACTGAACACAGATGAGTCGTGTCTTCATCCTCATAAATATGTACTAAATTATGCGCCCTATGACGATACATGGTATCTTTTTATTTCAGCAGCGCTTTAGAGCTAACAATATATACTAAAAACCCTATGATTTTTAGGCAATAATGAAATAAACAATATTGCAGTCTTCCTGATTGTGTCTTAAGCACAAATGAAAAGCGCGGAAATATATCGAATTAAAATATACTATTTTATTGTTTTGGGGAAATGGTATAAATGTATATAATATGTGTTTAGGTGTGTGTGGTGTGGGTTCAACAGATATAAAATCATACAAAAAAACATAGTCACTTGCTAGTTATTTTTTATTTAACTACTTAATAATCTAATTTACACATTTATTCTGGCTATGTCAGAACATCTATAAAATAATTTAAAAAAAAGGAGCATTTTCGGAAAAAAGTATAAATACAAAGCGTGACACAAATTTGGCACTCAGTAGTGGAACATAATTATAAAAGTATTATAAATCGAGTCGATATCAATAAAGATATACTCTTAATGTAGAAAAATACATAGCGTCAACCGTATAAATCTAATGATTAACTCTGAATGCGTTTTATGCCTTTACAGGCGGTACTTGTGCTTGTTGCGGTACTTGATTTTGACCCTGTTGGACTTGCTGAGTCTGTCCTTGCCCTTGCTGGGCTACCCCTTGGCCTTGCTGAGCCTGACCTTGAAACTGTTGAGCTTGCTGAGCTTGTCCTTGGGTTTGCTGAGCCTGTCCCTGGCTAGGTTGCTGCACCTGTGGCACCTGATTCAAATTATTCTGTGGTGGTACTGGCGCTTGAGCCTGGGGAGGTTGCCCCTGGAATTGTCCTTGAGGCTGCTGACCCTGGTACTGTGCTTGAGGTTGCTGTCCTTGAAATTGGCCTTGAGGTGGTTGTTGGTATTGACCTTGAGGTGGCTGCTGGAATTGACCTTGAGGCGGCTGCTGGAATTGACCTTGAGGTGGCTGCTGAAATTGGCCTTGAGTTGGCTGTTGGGCCTGGCCTGGAGCAGCCTGATATTGAGGCTGTCCTTGTTGGTATTGTTGAGGAGGTTGCTGGTAGTTAGGTACCTGTCCTGGAGGGATTTGACCTTGTGGCACTTGCCCAGCAGGGTAATACTGCTGTTGGCCTTGGTATTGCGCCTGGTGTTGCTGCATTTGTTGCTGGTAAGCTTGCTGGTGTTGATAAGCACGGTATTGCTGCAGCGCTTGATGAATTTGATGCTGGGCACCAGGTACGGGTTGACCATGAGCATCAACCTGAAAATGAACAACTAAGTCAGTATAATTACATGACGCCAGTATTCTCCACAGTTACACGTCAAGTTTAATAAATACAAATTAATATGCACGATGGTAATTTTTGAGTTTGCAACAGTTTTCTATTCTTACTTAACAATCACACATCGCAGTTTATTGGTAAATTCTATAACTATAAAGCGATAATTCAGTTGAGAAAATATTGTTCGTTACGCTAGACTTCGACACAGCGTTTTTTTCTAATTAACATCCTGCGCACGCAATGCACTGCATACAAGTATTATTTTTGTTTATTTTTAAAACGAGGCCACGAACGATTCGTTACTGTTACTGTTGTAATATCGGCATGAAAATGACAATAATAACCCATAAGTACAGCTCTAGTTAATGCAACTATGTCCTTCTGTATTTAACCTGGGGTTGATAGGGGGTGAAAGGGGTAGGAATATTCCTAGGCCGTCACCGTCTATTAGATTCTACAGCCACATAATAAAAACGAAAGCTTAAAAAACTTCAACCCGACTACGAAAAAAATCAACTGAAAAATATAAAACAAGAAAAAAAAATATGTTTTATATTTTCAGTTGATTTTTTTCATAGTGGGGTTGTCCGTGTGGGGATCGAACCCACAACACGTGGCGCAGAAGCCGATCGCTTAAACGCTAAGCAAATCGTGTCGTCAATGATTTTGTATGATTAAGAAATATTGGCATGCACACTTACCAAGCCACGCTGTTGAAGATATCTCATTTCTTCAAGCCTCCTTTTCTCATACTCATCATATTCAGATTGGGTGTAAATTTGATTTTCTTCAAGAGTCTTCCAACCTTAAAAGGTGAGGGAAACGTTATATATGTCAGTAGACATTAATCATCATCAGCTGTCATCAAGTTTAGTGCTAATATAACCCTCTTAGTCATAAAAATATAAAACATCTTTTAAACTTCTTACAGCTTTATTATTTTTTGTCTTCTTTTCCCCGTCACAGCATATCACGTGTCAAAACCAGACAAAACATATAGTGTTAATATATTTTTATGAATAAGGATATGCGGAATGCGAGATATTTAATAGCTTGAAACCACTCTGTCCATTGATGAAAACCGCATGAACTTCCATTCAGTAATTTTGAGTTTATCGCGAACAGACAGACGCGGCGGCGGACTTGTGTTATAATATGTAAGGATGTGCTGTTACAGATGATAGGTCCAAACAACTTTTGTAAATAAAACATACAACCCCCAATACTGATGTACATCCACAGTTCGCTGGTATGTTTTACAGTAGCTTTCATATGATAGGGGCCGAGCTTATTGCTATTAATTGAAAAATTACCCAGAAAAGTTAATAACACTTCGCTCAAATTTAAACCCAGAACCTACGCTCAGCAGCAGCGCTTGCGATGACTTTAGCAATAAGGCAGCTTATTGAAAAAAATATGTCACAAAATGCGAAGCTTACTCTGTCTTGTCTGTCTGTTATTACGTTCTCACACGCCTAGATGGCTTGGTCAATTTCGATCACTTTTGGTATAGCGATAGATCAGACCTTGGAGAAGGACATAGGCTCAAGGAATTAAAAAGTCATTTTCGTGAGCGAAACCGTTGCAAAGAGCTAGTTGAAAATATACATTGAATAAAAACTAACCTTCATCTTGATTGAACTCAGCTTTTTGAGTTTCGGTCATAAACTCGTTGAAGTCTATAAGGCCGTCGTGGTTGCGGTCATTTTCTTTAAACACATGCTCGCGCATCCTCTCCATTTCCTCAGCCCTCTCATGCAAGTCTTTGTTGGGACCTCCCGGTCCGTATAATTTATCCAATTCCTTGATGAACAGAGCTTTAACTTCATCGGCATCCCACACGCCATTGCCATCAACATCTGGCATTACAGAAATTCAAGATGGTAAATATTAGTATATTAGGAAAATATTTTTTATCGCAATAGTATATAATTTGACAATAGCTTTACAATATATGTATGTCTATAGAGTCATAATATTATTAAAACGGGTGCCATTTATTTAAAAATTAGTTTTATTATGATATTTTATTTCTTTGTACGCTGATTAATTATCATTCTGATTCTGAGTGTACGGGGGTTTTCACTGTGATGTACCTACCTTATGTTTTAATTAACAAAAGTGGCTGCAAAATTAAGCATTCTTAGGCCCACTTGCACCAACTTCTTAAATATGTTTAAGTTGTATTTAACCACAATTTTTCATTGAAAATATGTGTTTAAATACAATTTAAACATGTTTAAGAAGTTGGTGCAAGTGGCCCTTATAGTCTTAAAATTAAAAGCAAAAAACATATTTAATTGTTACTCTATTTTATAAGTGCTCTATGACGTCAGAAATGCATGCAACATCAGATACCTACTATTGTAAAGAAGCAATCTAAATTTTACATAAGTACATATACTCTTAAAAAAACAAATTATTATCAAAATAATTTCTAGAAAACACTCAACTGCACATCCAATAAAACCGTGCACACTGCACTTATTTCAGTTTACTGCAATTATATATATAACCAAAACATACAAACAAACAAGTCAAAAAAAAACTTTAATGTACATGACTAAAAAGACATCTAAATCAAATTGCTTCATAAGAACCAAAACACTAATTAAACATGCTAACAATAAAACAAAATGTTAGGTACTTAACAACATTACATGCAGGTACGTAAAATCCAAAGTAGCGTGCATTAAACCTAAAAACTCGTTATTCCTTTGTTAACGAGTCACCTACCTATGGGACCTACTTACTAATTCGTGTTCTTTGTTATAATAATTCACTTGCACGCTATGGATCTTACCATGCATCATGAAAAACACCTTTGGGTTGAAATCTTTTGTATCCATATGGTCGGCGTTTTTCCATATCTCTAACAACTGATCCTTTGTCACGGGATGATGTAACTGTTACAAATAATTGTCGATTAATAAGTAATGTAGTAAGTGTTCACTCACCATGCATCATGAAGAATGCTTTAGGATCAAACTGTTGTTGTTCCATATGATCCTGTTTCTCCCAAACTTCTTCCAGTTGTTGTTTAGAACCGGGATGGTGAAGCTGCGTTTCATCAAGGTCATTTAAAAATGATAACTTAGAGATTGAGGCAATCGTAAAATTTCGAATTAATTTAAACTTAAAAACCATATTAAGAATCAAGATAACGCACACACTCCGCAAGGAAATTAGAAGCCTTATCACATATTCGTCATAATAACAGTCATGTTTTGATTTCAATTCAACAACATCTGACGTGGGGGATTTCACATTATTATTTTAAGTTTCCATTTTCCCTATGACACATAAGTATACAAGAATTGTCAGGTTAAAATAAATTCTGAAACTTCTTTAGCTAATGATAGTAATTATAACAATTACCGGCTGATGGTGTTTGATGGCCTCTTCCTCTTTTTTTGCTTTGTCCATGTATTCCTTTTTCTGAGATTCCTCCATGCCTTCTACTTTTTGATGTTCTTCAAACTTCTTTTGCATTTCATATTCCTGAAAATCAATTTAAATTGAAATTACAAAACAGCCATAAGGAAACGAATGAACAATCAAAATATATCGTGACAATAAAACATATTTTTATTGTATTACATTGTATAGTAAAATAAGGCTAGCCAAGGTTCAAACATACTGGGCTACAAATGTTAAACATTTGTGTAAAGTAGGTATTGGTGGGTATACATAGACTATTGGACAGGACACAGCTTAAGTCGATGTGTGTGGTGTAACAGTATAGTTTTTTTTAAGGGTATTACATTGCCCAATGACCTTGAGGATTTAGTCTTTGTGCTAGTAGTATTTGTTAGTTCAGCGACATAACAGGAATTGTGCGGGTGCTTCACGCGCAGTGTGCTAATGAGGTTTCGGATATTTCTTTATTATTGCAAAATATTCAAAGAAATAAGAAAAGAAACAATACAAATTGTTAATTTCATGACTGACATAAAATTCATAAAGCTGTTAAAGAGAAAAAAATACAAATTAGGTTAAAAAAGGCTTATACTTTAATTATTATCCAAAATTGGGCCAAACTTATAAAAATTTTAAACAATACAATTTGTTTGTTAAACCATATATTTTTCATATGGCAAACGGACATGGATTCCACTACAAACTTCGTTAAAGCTAGGGTTTTTTTTGGATTTGAGCGATGTAATGCCCTTAATATAGCAGCAAAACATTTTGCATCACCACTTATATGGAAAGTTAAATGGATAATCGTATTTAGATATTAGCAAAATATACCTTAAATTCTTCTTTCCGCTTTTTATCAGCAGCCTCCAAGTCAGCAGTTGTCTTCTTAATTAGCTTTTTCAAATCTTCAATCTCAAATGTGTGTGGGTTGTTGTGATCTAAATGTTCGTTTGTAGCGACCTTCCCGGTATGCTGCTCCAGATTATTCGTTAATTCAAATTGCTATTAACAAAATAAATATTGTATTAAAATTATAATAATGATAATATCAAAATTGATGAAGTACTTAATAAAGAAAGAAAGCACTTTATTGTGAAAGAAAAATCTGGGCAACCTCGGGAATGATTTTATCTTTAATAAAATTATAACTATAGAAATTGCTTAGAATACATATTTAGGCACAGTACAATAACAAAAAGAAACATTTTATGACGAATATCTTCAACAAATAGCGGGATGAAATATGTTACCTTAGTGGCCAAATGACGAAGTCTATCCAGCTCACGCCGCTTTATTTCGTCCAATTTTGTCCTTACATTATGATTGACGAAGTCCAATTGTTCAGCTATTTTTCCGGACTGTAAAGTTGTAAAACATTGAACATAACACAATCCCAAAACTATAGATTCGGAATATAAATAATCATCTCGTCAAAGTATATTACATTATTCTGAAGAAAAAAATCTATAGGTAGGTATCTATATTTATTCCACAAATAAAATTGTTAAGCAGTGAACTAATTGCCTTGTATAAAAGCCAGGGTTAACCCTACGAAATAGGAAATACTCTAAAAACAAGTTTTCACATAGTACTTCAAGATATTACAAGGATAAATGATTGTAACAACTGTTAACAATTCAACAACAAATTAATTTTTCAAATTTAAAATTACCAGATTCTTTAAGTAAAACCTGCTCGTGAGTCAGTAAATAGACATTATGTCACTACTAGCTTTTTTCCCGCGACTTCGTCAGCGTGGAATAGAATTTTATCCCCTTGGGGGTAGAATTTATCAAAATCCTTTCTTAGCGGATGCCTACGTCATAACATCTACCTGCATGTCAAATTTCAGCCCGATCCCTCCAGTGGTTTGGGCTGTGCGTTGATAGATCACTATGTCAGTCAGTCAGTCACCTTTGAGATTTATATATATTTAGATGAATAAAGTATGAAGATTGAACTACTAAACTACTATTGTAATTGTAATTGATGACCAGTAACTACATAGAAACTTGTAAATATGATAGTGAACAGGTATAGTATAAAGAATACTCTATCTATCTATCTATCTATTTATAGTGATAGGTAATATAGTGACTACAATGACATAAAAGCAGTAGTAAAAATGAACTCTCACCCTAACATCTTCTTCATCAGCCTTTTCCAAACGGTCTCTGAAATCTGGATCACTTTCCAGAGCTTGGACCACTTCTTTTAGATACCGGTGGTACTCCATATACTCTTCCTATGGACAAATGATTATATATGCAACTGATAAGTTTTCTATATTATTATATGGTAGGACATGGCACAGCTTACAGTCAACAACTTACAAGGGACATAAAACAGTTTAAACGAAATAAAAACATAATCTCACCATAAAAATATATAAATATATAGTTATAATAAAGCTACACCTTGCAGAAAACGTTATCTTTGCTGAGATAAACAAAAATTGCATTGCAATGGATAAAATATAAACTTGCAAACAGCAGCCTTAGCAGTCAGCATTACTATCACCCTGCTCATGGGCTTTAGCAACCCTTGAACTAATATTGTGTAAAGATATAAAGGTGATTAAACTTGTGCTACTACGGCATATAATACATCAAAAAGTTTTGAAGTGATCAGGAATATTAAATTTATTTCAAAACTCATTGTAGTAATTTATGCAATGTTGCATTAAAATTTCAAAACAAGTGATGAAGAACAAAACGAGCACTGCAGTTTTTATTTTATAATTTACACAGCTACACTTCTTCATAATTTATTTTCTCCATGCTGGTTTTACCAGTGCATAAAAATAACATAACATACCATCACGCCTGTATTCCCCGAAGGGTTAGGCAGAGGCGTACCAATGTACACCTACAGTTCGCCGGTAAGTTTAGGTCCCATGTAATAGGGGGCAATTTCATAGAAAGACCCAATAACACTTTGCTCGACCTGAGGATCGAACCCAAGACCTCTAGCGTAGCAGTCGCGTTTGGGACCACTAGACTAATTAGACAGTCACACATGACATAAACATAATAATATGGTTAAATAACCGCCATATCTAGACTGGACAATAAATAATCATTAAGATTCCCACAATACAGGCTAAGCGTAGTGTGGAAATTTTTGTCTTAAGAAACCTACATGTAATCAAATTTTTTGAAATAAGGGATTATTATTATTACTATTAGAGAATTCCATCCCAGGATTGTAATTTAAATTAAATTGAAAATGCTTAAACTTAAGTCCCATATTTATAAAAATATAAAACATTTTGGAAACCTTCCATAGCTATAAACGTGTTTTGCCTGATTTTGACAGATGATAATATGTGACAGGGAAAAGAAGACAAAACACATTTTAACTAAAGACATTTTATTGATTGTATGATAAGAGGGAATATTTTAAAACACATTCTAACAAAAAATTTAATCCCGAAATTCCCGGAATAGAATCCTCTACTTACGAGTAAAATGCTTTAGTGCTCTGAAAATGAATGTACTTAAACTATACATATTTGCATGATAGTTATATATAATAATATATTCGCAAATGCTTAATTATCACATCAAAACTATAATGAATTATGCCAATTGAATGGAAAATTTAGTTTATCAGATGACTGTTAGAGTTGCCATAAGGGTTTTCCATACCTAATTTAGAGCAACTACAGCCAAAATTTGAGTAAAATCCCTCCTTCATTGATGACAGGATATCAGAATTTTAATATCCAACAATATTAATCAGCTACTGCTAAGGTATAAAGAGTATCTATATGTATAGTCACCAGTTCGAACACATAGAGAGCTGTTGCATCATAAAGTTATAAAAAATAAGAGATACAAGGAGTAAAAAAAAACTATATACAGTTAAAAACAAAATTCTATTTTTAGTTTCAGAGTTGATGGCCAGACTCTACCAAATGTATACAGTTCTAAGCCATCTTAGAACTGTATTCAATTTAATCATAAACAATGATAATAATATACCTATATTATGATAAGATTTTTTATAATCAGATGATGATGATGTGAAGTGAGTAGTATTTTGTTTATGTTTTGTCTTATACTTCCCTGAATGCAGTTGATATATTCATTATTGCTTAATCAACAAATGAATGGAAACAATACATTGTATTGTTATCCATTGCTACATGATAGAATGTATATAAATAACATACACACACCAAGTAGACCACAGACTTGTATCATAAATCCATAATAATCTTGTTGAGTTACCACACAGTATTAAAAGCCACAACACAGCTGTATGTATGTCATGTATATTATTTTTACAGTTTTGATTGGAATAGACTCTATTCCAATCAAAACTGAAAATTTTGTAAACAAAGAAAAGTCAATGACCTTAAATAGCTTTAGTGATGTGAAATATAATGAATATATTATGAACAAATAAGTGAATGGGTTTTTTCATTCAATGCAATAAACTTGATTAGAAGGTATTGGTATCTTTACATCGACATCGACATTCTACCTATGTACAATAAAACTTAATATAAATATAATATTAGTATAATGGTTTTCATAGTTTTTTACTACTGTTATGCTTTCAAATAGGTATTGTGAGTTGGGAGATAAAGGAATTAAGCCAGTGCATCATTGAGAATGTGTATATTGCATAATATTATTGATAAAATATTTAAATAAATATCTAAAGAAACCCCTAACATACAAATCTCTCAAAGAAAAAAATCTGAATGATGTCCATTTACATTTCATTTATATAAGCAGAATATTTTAATTCAAGCATTGTTGCGTTGATGGGACCAGTATATAAAATAGCAGCTTTCTAAGGAAAGCTGCTATTTAGTAAGGATAAGTCCTTACTGTAAAGAAACTCGCGCTTTGAGACTGATTTTCTACTACTTTTTTTGTACAGACACATAGACACACACTACAAAATTATAACATCCCTCTTTTTCGTTGGGGGTTAAAAATGGTGTAACATGACTTTTCAAGTTCTCCCGATGCTTTAAAGGGCTGTTTTCCAAAGACATAAGACATTTTTTTAAGGGTCGCAAAATGACGTCATGTCACCGTTTAATATAGGTTTTTCCTTACTAACGACGTCATTTGATTGAATATAACAAAAATAAAAAATACAGGTATCCTATTTTTCCAACTAGTTTCAAATAAAATTATATTGGTGTTAAAAACATGAAATATTGTCAATTGGCATAATTCCTTTGCCCCTTCACTTTTTTAATCTGTTTTTTATTCATTGAAATAAAACTACTTTATACAGATTTTATCATTTGATTGTGTTGTATTGATATTATTTGATTCCCGAATTTATATCAATACAAAGCAAGAAAAGTAGCTTTGTTTCAATGTCTAATATTCCCATAAGTGTCAGAAACCAGTATGTTTTTCAATATCATACAACTCACCACTCCACTAAAGCATTAGAAAAAAAATGTCAAAGGAATACAAATGTTCTAAATTCGATGATTTTTACATTATTTCAGTTGAAATGGCAATAAAAAAAGAGTTTAATAGGAAAATGACAGTATTTTCGAAGATTCTATCAGAATGTAGTGAAAACGAAATGAGTATGGTGATGGTTTGTTTACAATGTTTTCATTTTTTATTTGAGTAGATAGACTGTATATATACATGTACTATATATATATGTATTATTGAACAGGGAAACTAAACTTGAAAATTATTCAGGTCTATATTCTAGCCTGGAAAAGCAGTGATCACTTCTTTGTTTTGAGTGATATATTGATCCATCGAGGAACAAAGTATATTCTAAATCAAAAATATATTATTATTAATAGGCACCAGCCCTGCAGTTAGTTGATAATTTTAGTTTAAAATAAGTAGGTAAGGATCACTGCTTTACTAAAGCTTTAATAAAGTTAGCAATAATATAGTGCAGTTTATTAAGTGCATGTGTTACCAGTTTCTTGAATTTCATTATTTTATTATTATCATATTACAAAATTATGTTATTTTATCTTTTTAGCATGTATCATATTGGTTACTATGTTGTTGGTGAAAGGTAAAAAAAAATATAAAAAATACTTACCAAGTCATCCTTGACTTCACTATCTTGTTCATTTGCCTTATCTGGAGAGACTGGTGGAGCATATGAGCAGTGGAGAATCATCAGAAGAAATATAAAACTCGAAAACAACTTCATTGTACCTACAAATAATTCTTATCATAATTAAATGTGTTGTAATCTGATTGATTATGTATAAAATTATTAGTGAGACCTTTGTTATCATTATAAGTCCAACAAATCTCAAGATGATGATCATTAACATAGTTTTTATCACTAAAGTATTCGAATAAAGAAACAGTGAAAGTTTAAGAAAAATTATGTACCTGCTCTTACCACCAATCAATAATCAGCCTTCAGCCATTTGCTAATTCCTAAAACTTTCATAACAAAACGCCCTAAGGCGACTCCTAGACCGAAGGCTTTCATACATAAATTTAATTTCAGGTTTCGTTACGAAAAAGATGTTTACAGTAAGAATAACAACTCAATAGTAGTAGTAGAAACTAAAAAAACTATTGGATAAAGTCAACCAGTAAGGATAATTAAAAATTCGATCGTATATCTTACGCTAAACTTACCAATTTGCGACCAATTATATTTAACAATATGTCAGGAAATACACAATTTATCGGAAAATCGTAAGCTTCGTCACTTTTGTTGAATTGAAAAAGCTAAATTAAATTGTCATTGACGTGTCCCAACTCTCAATCAGCGGGTAAACCAAAGACTAAATATTACTAATCTTTACGAAAGGGTAAACCAAAGAGTATAGATAATATATGAATTGAACGGGTACAGAGACTCTGAACAAACAAAGTGAACTTCTGAAAGGGACTCTATACCATCAAACTGTTAGTCGATTATTTATATTATGGTCCGGTGGATCAAATTTTTCTTAAAAACGTATGACCGAAATAAACCATAATTCAAACACAATTTCATCAAATTCTGATATTATTCAGATTCCGATACCGTTAATCTAGGTTCCTACTCTACCATTTCGTCCAAAATACTTCACTGGAAATAAATGTAAGCGACTGCAATTTTTTATAACTTTACCAAGTTTGGAACGATTTTCCAGTCTTATATTTCCAGTGAAGTAGTAGTAGACGAAATAGTACCGGAGGAACCTAGAAAAATAAATAGATTAGACTAGATTATCCAAATCGGAATAATAACATCATTTGATAGAATATTGTCTGGATTACGATGGATAGAATATTGTCTGGAGACTGCCTCATTAGTGTAGTGGTCCCAAGCGCAACTGCTACACTAAAGGTCCTGGGTTCGATCCCCAGGTCGAGCAAAGTGATATTGGGTTTTTCTATGAAATTCTCAGTAGCAGCTCGGAGTCTGGATTTGTGCCCGGTGAATGGCTATAGGCTCGCCCCCTATAACATGGGACCTAAACATACCGGCGAACTGTGGGTGTACATTAAGTACGCCTCTGCCTAACCCTTCGGGGAATACAGGCGTGATGGTATGTTATGTTATGTATCATCATCATCATCAGCTTATCAACCTACGTCCACTGCTGGACGTAGGCCTCCCCCAATGCGCGCCATTTCGCCCTGTCTTCAGCTTGTCGCATCCAGCTTCCGCCAGCAACCTTTCTCAAATCATCACTCCATCTTGCCAAAGGGCGTCCTAGATGTATACTGTATGCTTAGTTGGTTGGTCTGGGCAGTACCGTCTTAGCATTAGGGCACACGTGGCACGGGACCAGGGCCCCAGCTTTCAGGGGGGCTCCCGAAGAGCCAGTATTTTCGCATAGTCCAACAAAAATATTTACAGAGAATTTGAGAAAGTTATTTCGATTGTCTGGCAGCACTGAACGGTAATAATAATTGCCAGTTGTATTAACTAGGTACCTAGTTTTATATTTCGCTATCATATAGGTTTTTTTTTGTTGGACTGTATACTTAATAAGAAAGCAGATCTACTGGGTTATCTTTTTGCCTCTAATTCCACTCTGAACGACGGAAACGCAGCACTACATAACATCCCATGGTGTGACATCATCATGCCGGAGATCTCTTTTTCACAAAAAGAGATCAGTCGGGAGTTGCATTCTCGAAACGTTAATAAGTCGGTGCCAGGACCCTCTGGCACTGTAGTCTTCTTTGGAAGTTGACATCATACGGACTTCCCGAGGGATTATGCAAATTACCCATTTGCCAGCTTTTTGTCCGACAGAAGCATCAAAGCCGTCGTTGACGGCAGCTGCTACGTAGCCCCTGAATTCGAAAACAGCCCTCACTATTTCCAAACACATTGGGATCTTCGATATCTCCAGTGACGTCGAATTCCGATGTCATTAGGACAAGGCCAAGTTGGCATCAAAAAAGTTTGGTGTGGACAAAGCAGTACTTCACCTCAGGACAAAGGTTTACTTAGTATATGGCGCAAGTGCCGCCTTAAGTTTCAGGATTGTAAAGTTCGCCATCGTTGTTCTTTCGAATTTCCGCCACGTTTTGGTGAAACCACTCTGACCCACCAGTACTACTAGTACACAAGGTGGAACGATACAGAGGGTGTTATAATCGTTGCATGCGTACTTTAATTAGAAAGGCTCCAAGGCTATAAATAAATAGGTTATAATACATAATACATTACTATTTAGGTACCGCAAATTATTGCTTAAGCTTATAAGGCCAGTCCCAACATCAAACCAGTCAGGAGATTTGCTTACTAGAGATAAAATTTTGACCTATGGTTCATTCAAGTAATCTCAAAATCCTATCTTTAATGTATTCATGATGAAATTCATGTTAGTGATAATTTTCAAGTTAAAATCAAAATTTATAGTCTATGGTCGTTTTTGACAAGATCGTGACAATAACGTTGACATGACGTACATCATCATTCTTAAATGCGGCCCCTGATAATCTGTGGTTTACTTACCGTTTGTTTACATTTTTTGAGACGCCGTTGTCAACCAAAACGAAAATATTCAAACATTGAAGATTAATGTATGAAATAGGAGAATGAGTGACCTTATTTCGCGACACAATTAACAAACAATTAAGTATACGTTACCACTAACACCATCAATTGTAGAAAAATATATTAAGATGAGAACAGTTCCAAAGTGGGTGAACAAAATTCACGAAGCCGACAAAGTTGAATTTTCCAGGTAAAATGGCATGTGCACTGCTATCTATTATATAAAACCAATAGACGTTCGGATAATTTGGGGATTACCTAGTAATTATACATTTATACCAATGATTCCAAATAGACCAATTAGAGAATGGTTTTATTGAGATAACTTTTAGAATTGATTATAAAGATCCGGTTGTTTACCGAACAAATTACCTACTATAAACCCGAACAAATTACCTAGTAAAACCCCTGTGTAGGTAGTATGTACATAACTACACAGGGTTTTTATTGGTTTCCAGTATCATACATTATCATCATCATTACATTCTTAAATACTATTAGCATCCATAAAAACTAAGCTGAGTCTGGCATGATGCACAATGTTGATACTTGAGAAGCCTATGTATGTCCTATGTTGACATTTTAAATGAAGTCAATAAGTCAAAAACAATTTATCAGAAACAGTGCACTTAGGTGCACTGTTTCTGATGCACCTAAGTGCATCCTGTGCCAGTGCTCCTGTTTCGGAGGTCCTTGAAATCAATATATTTTGTAGTGTGTCAGTATCTTGTTGCTTGATGTTTTATTATAAAAAGATATTAGATTACAAAACACAAAAATTGTGATTGAAGATTATAAATCAATATTTATCTAACACATCATCGAAGTTCATCATATACCTATGTTGTTTTTAGGGTTTCATACCTCAAAAAGAAAAATAGGATCTTATAGGATCACTTTCTTTTCCGTGCATCCGTTTGTCTGTCAAGACTCTTTATCTCGGAAACATATGGAGGTATAGAGTTGAAATTAAAACCATATAGTCAGGTTTACAGTCCCTAGAAACTGTGAAAAACTTAAACTTCTAAGTTAACGCCAAAAAAAGATATGGCTATTTATGCCACAAAAAACGTATATTTTGACACTCAAGGGAATCAAAATTTATAAGGTATTTTCAGTTGACCTAGAACAATGATATTTGACAAGTACTGTACCGTCTTACAAGGATAGGGAAAAATCTGAAAACTATAAATAATTAATTGTAATTAATTATAATATGTACCTACAATTTTGTGCAGAACCCTTGGTGGGTGAGTCCGAATCACGCTTGTCCGGTTTTTATTTATTTGTCAATCATCATTTATATATATAATTCCCAAGCATGTAGGTAATTATTTTAACTAAAATACATCTAGTTTCTTTGATTTTCTAGTGTACACACAATATGCTTCAGTCCAGATGGCACCCAGTTGGTTGTTGGTGCAGGTGAGAAAGTGATGGTCTATGATCCTAGAGATGGAGCCCTGGTGCAGTTACTGCAGGCTCATAAAGGAGCAGTCCATGCAGTAGCATACTGTGGTGATGGCAAGAAATTTGCAAGTGGTAGTGCTGACAAAAATGTCATTATATGGACATCTAAGATGGAAGGAATATTGAAGTACTCGTAAGTTTACATTTAGATTCTGATAATACCATTTTATTTTCAAGTGTTTCCCAATCAATTTCTGTGTCCACTACTAGTATCATTAATTATTTTTTATATTACTAATATTCATGCATAGCATTAAAGGCAATGGATGGCTAGCAATGGATTGTGATGTAATTCTAGTAAAAGTGCTGAGCATTTTGTATTTTTTTGTTGTTGTTCTATTGCACAGACATAGTGAATCAATCCAATGTCTCGCTTACAACCCAGTGACATACCACTTGGCATCATGCGCTCTATCAGATTTTGCATTCTGGTCTATGGATGTGAAAGCAGTACAGAAGTATCGTGTCTCTGGACGAATCACAAGTTGTGCTTGGTCTACAAATGGACAGTACTTAGCAATAGGACTGGCTATTGGAGCAGTTTCCATAAGAGACAAAGTAAGTCATACTAATTAATACATCTCATATGTATAAATATTTCAGTTCTTATGACTGTTTTTAGTATATTAGATACCTACATATAAAATGTGAATTTCAGTTGGGTGATGAGACATACAGAGTGACTCGTGATGCAGCAGTATGGGCAGTTGTCTTTTCAAAATCAGTTTTAGTAGTTACTGATTGGAATGAAACCTTGTCGTTTTATAGTATTCAAGGTCAACAGATCCTGAAAGACAGGAATATAGGTACTTATATTTTATAATTACTGTACTTCTTAAAGTAAGTACATTAACTTTGTTAAGCAATATGGAAATGCTGGTTAGCACGTAATTGGCTAGTGTGTAAGCCTACCTACCTTTATATATGTTAATTTGTAATATATTGTATGCACCATATGCATATATTGTATGTCGGAAGACCATAAATATATAAATAATATAATTATTGTTATTAATTTTAGAAATTTGCTGACATGGCTTTTACGATATTTTAGAAAACAAAAATATGAACATCTATTTCAGTGGTGTGTGTGTTAAATATATTATGAAATTAATACGATTTTACTACTGACGATTTTAGGACTGCCTCATTAGTCAAGTGGTCCCAAGCGCGACTGCTACGCCAGAGGTCCTGGGTTCAATCCCCAGGTCGAACAAAGTGTTATGGGGTTTTTCTATGAAATTCTCAGTAGCAGCTCGGAGTTTGGATTTGTGCCCGGTTAATTGCAATAGGCTCGCCCCCTATTACATGGGACCTATACCGGCGAACTGTGGGTGTACATTAGTACGCCTCTGCCTAACCTTTCGGGGAATACAGGCGTGATTGTATGTTATGTTATGTTACGATTTTAGGTATATCTGCGTTATCTGTGACAATGCTTGGAGCTTTAGTTCTGGTTGGCGGAATAGGGGGCTGGGCGGTCCTCACCTCAGAAGGAGTGCCGATATTGAGCACGCCACAAGAATGGGTATGGGCAATAGCCCCCTCTCCTTCGTATAATAATTTGGTAAGTGTGATGGCCATTATCAAAACAATGACATTATTTCGTTCAATAAAATGAAGATGTTTCTCTATTGTATATGTTCTCTTTAAGTTACTGAATTATTAAGAGAACATGTTATACTTCTTCTTCCTCAGTCTCTGAATTTTGAAGAGAGCCACTCTGACGATATCTTAAACGAATCGACGAAAGAAACTCGAACAATTATGGCCTCTTTAAGTATTAATTGTTATTGCGATACCATGTTTCATTCTAGGCTGTGGCGTGTCAAGACGGTACCCTATGGTGTTACCAAATAGTCTTTAGCACGGTGCACGGATTATATCGCGAACGATACGCGTATAGGGAAAATATGACTGACGTCATCATACAACATCTTACCAGCGGCAACAAAGTTCGGATCAAATGTCACGACAGAGTGCAAAAAATTGCGATTTATAAACATAGACTTGCGGTAAGTATGAAATTATCTGGTAGCGATGAAAAAGCACTTCCAAAAAGAGAGCGATGATAGGATTTTCTATGTAAGTCACTTGACATTGAAATACCGATTTCTTCTATTGAGAAACTATTGGCCTTGTAACAGAAATGATTATTTTATTTTATTTGAATTATGACAAAAATAAAACAACAAAATGTTTATTCCAGGTTCAACTTCCAGAACGTGTCGTAGTTTACGAGCAGGGCGACGTAGAAGGAATGTTGTACAGGGTTAAAGATAAGTTACCACAGAAAGCTGAGTGCTCTCTTCTAGTAGCCACAAGTGACGCCTTACTGCTGTGTCAGGTAAAGGATAGACATACAATATGCTTAAATTAAACATTCAATCGTTATTACCATTAGATAATCATACACACATCCAAACCATCCGGTGTTTGGATATGTGTCCGATTAATAGTAATTGACGGCCCAATTTCCTAATAGATACTCCTCGACCACGGAATAGAACTCAAATTTTAACGCTCAGACTCTCAGACTTGAGATTACTGCACTGATGAGACAATCCGTAAAGAGATATAGTAAAATATCGTGTTTGGTCTGCAGGACACGAAACTATCTATAATCGGGCGACAGATACCGAAGTCATGGACAATGCCAGCGCCTATACGTTACGTCAAGGTGACCACACTTTACTTCGAAGAAGTACTACTTCTAGGACTCATGAATGGACAGGTAAGATAAAAAACTACTATTTAATAGATTCGTCAGCATACGGATCGATAAAATATCGACGGCGCCAACTCCAGTGTTCGTTAGACAGTCTATAGATAACCCAAATAAGGGTATATTCAAACAAGTAAATCTAGTTGATAAAAAATTAGAAGAAGTAATTCTAAAGAGTAGTCTATATATTTTGTTTTGGACATCTTCATAATAACATCATCAACTGATTGGTCCTTGACTGCTACATGTAGGACGGGGTGTCCTATTATGTGCGCCATTTCACCCTGTCATTGGCTTGTCGCATCACGCTTACGCTGGGAATCTTCTAGTTCTAGATCAGCATAGTAACTTGGAATTTAACATTATTGGCAAAATCTAATTTTTTTAATCAGATTTGGCAAGTTGAGCCGCAACACGGAAGCGCTAAGATGGTTCTGCACACGCCTGCCGCGGTCCGTTGCCTGGACGTGAGTGCATCACGAGCTTACCTCGCGGTCGTTGACGAGGCATCTGTCTGTAGAGTATATAATCTGTCTACTGGCGAGTTGCTGTTCACGGTACGTTCGTTTAAAATATTTTTATAATTTTTTAAATTACTAGAGAATATATTTCGATTCGGTATTCCATGGATCAAGACGAACACGATTACAATCAAATAATAAATATTGCTCGTTTATCAGTATATGATTAAATTAATATTATGTATTGTTGTAAAAATATTTATTTAAAATAAACACTATAGGGTAGACCTATACTGTATCTAGCCTCATTTGTGGGAAAATTAGTTTTCGTTAGATGAGACCATAACTTATTATTATTATTATTATTCAAACGACAATAAAATGTATCATAAAAGTGTTTCTCTAGGTGTAGGAATATTACATCTCTAAAGAAATTTGCAAGTAAAATAATTTTTACGAATTTTCAGGAGGAGAACATATCATCAGTATCTTGGAACTCCTGGTGTGATGAGCTGCTAAGTCTTTCTGGCGGTGGTCTGCTTTCTATAAAAGCGTGTCACTTCCCACCCGCCACGCAACCGCTAGCTGGCTCCGTTGTAGGCTTCCAGGTAAACACATACAACACATTTTAACCTGTTTCTAATTTGATAGTTGTACTAGAGGTTTTGATTGATTTTATTTTTAAACCCATATGCACTTGGTGTTTATAGCTTTTGTAGATAGGTACATATTACAAACGTATATAAGTATCTTCCAAAATATTTAAAGTATTATCAAGTAAAATCAATGGTATTATCCTTACTAATATTATAAACGTGAAAGTTTGTGAGTATGGATTTATGGATGTTTGTTAATCTTTCACGCCAGAACGGCTGAACGGATCTGGATAAAATTTGGCAAACATAGATTATAGCCTGGAATAACTCATAGGATACTTTTTATCCAGATCAGACGCAATCCTAAAGTCCACGCAGACAAAGTCGCGGGCAGAAGCTAGTTTATAGTAATTTAGCATGGTCAAATCAATGTCATGGATAAAAACAAAAAAAATACTTCATACCTATTATATGCATACTATGGTATTCTGCGAAGGGTACAGAGGTTTATTAGTGTTGGCCTGTATGTTGAGGTTCCATGTCATTCTCAATATTAGTTTGGAGTTTCAGAGAAAATCTTATTGGGATTTTCTCTGAAAATTTCTTTGCTCGACCTTGTCACCAAACCTCAACGGTCGCTTTGCGACTTGCTGAGGATTTGCTAATTTCTGTCCTGCTAAGCCGAGGAAACAAAAGCATTTTTAAGTTTTAAATATTAAAAACTGCAGTTATTTGTGAGGTAGTTTTGTGATAATTCATTGTAAAAATACTTTTGCACAAGGGCTCTTGTTGACCTAAAAGTTTTTTTATTTTATAAATGTATACCTACATTTTATATTATAACTTAGACGGAATTACATGTTCGAGATAAAAATTGAGAGAACGTTTCTGTATCTGTCTATAGATAGTTTTTTGCCAGATTAGGAACGGTGATAGTAGTGATAATTTAGCAGTATGTAGGTACTCTACGAGCGTGGGGACTTCGGACAATATCGCCTTTTTGGTAAAGGTCCATCAGGGGACTGCTGCATTAGGCTGCTGATGGCGCAGGTATACTGATAAAATCTTACTGCAATCACTGCACATCACTCTAAGCTAGCATGAAATGTGCAGGATAACTGCATGTTTTAATAATATTAATGAGAATCTGAATTACCTTTCTTAATAATAAAACACCGAAAATGTTTGAACGCTTGAAAAAAATAATTGTTTTTATGCATGTTGTGTTATTCAGATACTCGTTAAAATTTGTCAAACTTATTTTTCGATTCAAAGTCACTAGTCCAGTAGTCTATTTCTAGACAGCTTCATTGTGACCGGTTTTATGTGCAGCTACTGCGCGCTTTTAGTATTTGGTATTTTTTATAAAGGTACTTCATGCTGTAACAATTTATGTGAATTATCCGGAATATTTAAATTGGCTTATTTTATGTGTTTTTTCCACTTGTGACGTTCATGTACACAACATAGTAAATAATTAAATTCGCACGAAGATAAAATAAAAATTCACTCAATAACAGTAGGCTAATCCAACTATAGATGTCAAATCTATTTGCAAAACGTAATCTAAGATGTACAGAATTACGAAATCTGGTACACGACGCGGGATTGATTTTTTCGAACGCGGAATTGATTTTCTCGGAATTGTATAGACCATGTCCAGGTATAACCACTAGGAAACGATCAACAGATGGGAATATTAAGTACATGAAATCAAGGACAACAATCCTTGATTTTAAAATGAAACTGATTTTATTTAAGTAGGTTCAAAAATAACTCTAACCCGACGAGATCATTTTTCTGCAAATATCCCACATATACACAGTATTTTATTCCTATTGTACAGCAATAAATATTTTAATAAGATTTTTTTAAGTGCATTATACCTAAATATATTTTTTAAATAGGTACATTATAAATAATAATTAAACTATAGCTGAGTTTGATTTATGTGATGAGACTTAATTTTCGTTTGTTAAAATAAAATACGTCTTCATTACTAAAATATAAAATTGTTTTTGAAGGAGAGCCAGCTATTTTCCAGAAAAAAGGAAAACAACACGATGTTATTTTTTATTTGGGTATATTTTCCGAGGACTGCAAGCTATACCTGCTATGATATTTGCCTGAATACTACGCAAGCGAATTTGCGGTCGGTAGTTATAGTGTGGTGCTAAAGGCAATTTTTGTGATGTTGCAGGGTGGCCGCGTGTTTTGCCTGCAGGCTAATGCGATGCAAACTATCAACGTTCCTCTGTCGCATGCCGTGCATCAATACATACATCATAAAAAGTTCAAGTATGTATACAATAACATTATAGTACCTAATACATAATTATAATTTATGCAATTCACGAAAGCAAAATATTACACACACCTGTAATAAAAGAACGCACTGTAACGTTCGAAAGAACTAGGAACATAGGAAATTAAATTATTAAAAAATATGAGCAATATTTTGTTCATGGATTGTCGAAAAATTTTCGGGCTGAATAATCAAATAAGTTATTAATTCATTATGTAATTGTATCAATTTTACCCCACAACCAACTTGATATAAAAAGTAATTTTAAGCGGAATTACTTGTCAGTTGTAGATACGCCTATTTACAAGATTAGGGGCCAATTTTTTCATCGCCAGATAACTTTTAACTAAGGAATAAAATTGACTATTGAGAGATTTTGTATAGAAAAACTGTTAAAAAATCTAATTTATTCTTCCGAGAAAGTTATCTGGCGATGGAAAAATCGGACGAAGGTATACTTATTTCGTACGTATAGTAAAAATCATATTTCTACGCAGTGAGATATAAAGTAGATAGATAATATTCTAAATGTCACCCCAAAAACTAGCAGCATTTCTAAATCATAACTGCTTATACAAATCAACCTTGATAGTTAAATATTTGATAAATTGGTATTACAATTTTAGGTGGTGCAGATTGGTATTAGCTTTATTACTACGCACAGAGCTTATTATAATTACACACATTTTTAAATATATAATTCCGTCAAGTGTAATAATGATTTGAAAATGTATTGCTTTATCCTTTCAGTAATATTCTCAATACAGAAATTTCCCCTGAATTTATAATTAACTTGCGACCCGCCCGCGGTTTCACCCACGTTGCCCCATTTTTTTTTCGTGCAATTTTTTCAATTTTTCTCCCTAAAAACCTTCCTCAGAGTTCAAGGAATAAATAAAATAAAAAAATGCCCGAATTGGTCTAGCCGTCTTCGAGGTTTGCGCTTAGCAACAAATTTTGTGATTCATTTTTATTTATATAGATTAATCTCATCCCTAATTATGTCCCAGTCTAGTTCATAATATGACTATTTCAGTACATTATTAGTAGGTAGGTATGGCAGGTAGGCTGGCATATCAAGTTGAAAGATACATAGTTGAATGTTCCACTTCACACCAAAAGGTAAATCAACGTTTTATGCCTGCAAGCGTTTCAAGCTTTGAAATAGAAAACTCGAAACTCGGTAATTATAAGTTGCGCCGCGTGTGCCCGCAAATTATCGGTAATTGCTTTGTACAGCTTAGTATGTAACAAGTACTTCTGACAAGTAAAAAGCCACAATTACCTCGAAGCCCTTAATAGACATTACGCACGCATTATAATAGCACTGACAGACAAAGAATTTACCGAAGTTACATCCCTTTACAACACGATTTTCTTTTCGTCCGCAAATATATGGTTAGATGGAAAATAATAGCACTCGATTAATTATCTCTTAGATTGATCTAATAAAATTAAGTCTACATAATTTAAGTCTTCGGGGGCCTGGTGACCGTAACACGGATATTTCTATATCTATCTCGAGCACCAACACCACCATCTCACAAATACTAACTCTAATACGCACACCTACTGTATGCGACCTAAACCTATTTGTGAATGAGAAAATAAATGCATTTCTAATTTTATTTTTTTAAATTTAATTAAGTAACTCACGTTATTGATTCTTTTTGACGTGTTAAAGGACAGTCCATATAAACGACGTTTTAATTGGTTCGATTCTAGTGAGGCATACTCAGTAGCGTGTCTGGGTGTGACGGCTTTGGACTGGGAGCGACTTGGCGTAGCTGCGCTCGAAGAACTCTCGTTTGAAGTTGCGCGGAAGGCCTTCCAGCGAAGTGAGAACGTCGTGTTCCTCACCCTTATTGATCATTTGCAGGTGAAGAACTATTTCAACTGCCGTTGCAGTTGCACTATTCGTATTTTATGCTACGTGTTCTATTTTTAAATCGATATAATATAAGTTTAATTATTGCTAAATAAATGCTTAATGTCTGACAGGCTCTTTCTAGCAAATCAATGTATCAAATACACAATAGGTGTAATAATCACCAATACAAAAAGTCGGAATAGTCGTATCTAGCTGTCGAGAAGCTGTTATTGGTAACTTAATGACCAAAGTTTTGGTTCGAGTAATGATGGCATTTCTTAAATATTATTATCATCAGGAGCGTTTCGAGGCTGGAGAGAATCGTGCAGTGATATTAGGTGAAGTGTTTGCGTACCGGGGTCGATACGCCGAGGCGGCTCGGTCGTACCGAAGCGTCGGCCGAGATGAGAGAGCACTTAACCTATACGTTGACCTCAGAATGTTTAACAAGGCTCAAGTAAGTTATTTTTATATTTGTGCGACTCATACAAACTTTCCGGTTGCATATAAGGTTTTCTTTAATGATAAAATATTTATTTCTCCTCACATAACACAGTACCTGCTAGATTGAGAACTGAAGTACCTACATCTTATTAGAAGTTAGTTAAGTTTGCATGAACCGATCACAGTTCTTCCAACCCAACATTACACATGTAATCTATTTTCGTTTTTTAAAATATTGCCAACCCGCATTAGGCTACTGTCGGACTGGACTATGGTCGGACCCCTCTTATTCTGAGAGGAGACCCGTGTGCATCAGCTGATGATGATGATGTCAAATTGTTAGGAATACGTAGGCGAGGGCGAAGGACTAGCGGCTCTGGCTCGACGTCGAGCGGAGTGGGCAAGACACGTGAATGAGCCCCGCGCGGCAGCCGAGATGTACCTCGCGGCCGGTGACGTGAAGCGCGCTGCTGAACTCATGGCGGACACCGGCAGGAGAGACATGTGAGTGCATCGGCGTAATGAACTTAACGTCATACTATACATTTATTAGGCAGTTAGGCAGAGGTATAATGATGTATTACTAATAGCTGTAATAGTAGGCCAGCTAATTACACTGCTCGCCCTGGGACACAAACCCAGCCTTTAGCTTAGCAGTCGCATCTCATCATCCTCCTCGCCTTTTCCCAACTATGGTTTACTAAGGGTTAGTTGTTCCAATCTAACCCGATGCAACTGTATTTCATTAGAAGTGACTACCATCAGTGACGTCAGTAACCCTTGATTTCTAGCAATACCGATATTTACTTGTTGTTCCATTGCCAAGGCAAGATTTAGTATAGTATGTTTTAAAAAAGTTCGCAGAAGTCTCTAAGTATAGTTTCGTACGTAACCACTGCACACATAAAACGTCGAGAGTCATTTTGGCGTCGGTTGTGCAAATTAAAGAGCATAGCATGACTTTTTTGGGCTAAAAATGTTTTAAAATATAATTATTGTTCTCTCTCAAGTTAAGGATAAAAGAGTTTAATATCCATATCATGTAACTATTAGAGATGGTTTAAACAATGTCTTTTTCTATTTTCCTTGTGGCAGTTGAAATTATGTCAGCTCGGTCGTTCATGTATTTTATGTAAATAGTGTATATTAATAGGTTTCTTTTCATAATGTATATAGTTTATTGTTGATGTCAGTAAAGAAATATTCTTGGTCAAATATTTTTTATTAAAACCAAAACTAATGTCAAGTATATGTCAACTTGTCAGAATAACATTAATTGCCAAAATGACAAAAATATCTAGCATGTTTGGGCCGCAGTATTTCTATACAATTAGGATAGCCGAATCATCAACGTGTGAAATTCAAACTCGCGCCTTATGTCAAAGGCTACATTGAGAGTGAATTACTTTCAAATATTCCATTGAAATTGAGCATTGAGCTGCCTATTTTGTAGGTTGATTGAGTTGGCGCGCAAATTGGACAAGGGTTCTAGCGAGTCGCTGCGATACGTGGCCGAGGCTTTAGTGAAGGCGGGGGAGCCAGCAACAGCGGCTGATGTATACCAACGACTTGGAGACTACATGTGAGTAATACATTTACACTGCACGTAATTATGATATAGAACTCTCGAAACTACAGTACAAGTTACAATTGGATACTTGACTGACTGAAAATGTAACCAAAATCCATTGACCCCTACAGTGGAGACTAGTGAAACCATAATAACGTTGTAAGGCCCTTGCCGTATTTATTCATTTGAAATTAGATCATTCGCGAATTCATTCCGGTACGTTCTTCAGGTTTCAGTCTTCACCGCTAGCTGGTTCAGTTCTTCAGGGTCCCTTCTTGCTTCCCTTTATCTACAAGTAGTACCTCCGGAATGAATCGCTGGCACCAGCGAAATGGCCTTGCTTATGTGCTCGCGTTGAGGGGCGGAAGTTGTGCGCCTTGCAGCCTCTGTAACAACTGTGATGGACTCATTGTCCACTACAGCTCTCCCCCCGGCGTAGCGTTGTAAGCCTCTTGTTCTCTGTTCTTTGTCTAGTATAAAATATTTTGTTTCTGTTGATTACCTCTATTTATGATAGCCAATATTCCTTCTTTTTCTTTGATACGCACTTGGTGCTGGTTGTGGACGTCACTAAAGGACTAGTGGTACGCTTGAAAATCCACCGCCATTCCTCACGTAGGTACTGTCGCGTTTCTGGTGAAAGAAGGGACAGTTTATTGCTGTGTTTGTTTGGTCGGTCCAACGCTAAAGCAATCAGCCACGAGTTCGTTTGCCTTTAAAATTGCCCTGCAATCGCTTGCTAATTGTTTACAATATTCCATAAGTTTGTATGGGAATTTGTTTTTCTAATACAGAAACTTCAGCATTTCTGAATCATTTTAGGTGGTAAGTGAAATCGCGGGAAACACATTTTGCTTTTAATTCAATACCACTAAAAAGAAGTCGCATGTGTTCAGTAAAGTGGCGCAACTCGCAGTGGCAGCAGGCGAATGGACCCGAGCATTCGCGCTGGCTCGCGAGCACGCCGAGTGTAAGCACGAAGTATACTTACCGTACGCGCACCGAATGGCGCAGGAGAACAAGTTCGTGGACGCGCAGAAAGGTCAGTTTTGTCTCGTTATGATTTCTTCTCAACCCTAGGACAATATAATGGGACGATAATAATAATCTATAGATAATGTTTTATTATTTTGCTGTCTATTTTTCTAGTTTGAGAATGTTTACTATATTATGTGTCGGATTCTTTAAAGCATTAATGGTCAGGGGTTTATTTTTATTTTTATTTATTATTAGTTTATTTAATAAACTAATAAAATAATATAAACAGGTTAAATACTATTTAAAGTTTGATTTAAAACTGTAATGCTTAATCTGTTGTCTGTTACTGTACCTATTATATAAAAATAAAATAAGAGCTCCTCAAGACGATCAAGCATGCTTGACAAACATTCAGAAATATAAACTTTCAAGTATTATCGCAACTAGTTTGCTTTTCAAGCATCGTCCTTAGTCCAAAATGTTTGACAAGCAAAATATTCACATGCTTGACCGTCTAGGGGTCCAATTAGTATTAGTATAATAAGAACATACATAGATGCAATCACTCATTTCTCCCACAGGGGTAAGTAGAAACTATAGACAGTAACTTGCTACGATTCTTGTATACCTACTTCTTTTGCTTCCCTTCACATTCATACATCTTCTCATACAGACGCGCCAATTGCAAGTACTACGCACCTGACCTTTTTGAAGGACCTCACCAGTAAGATCGACGTATGTCTACGGCGACCTCTTCCGACGCTGCCGCTGACATTCGCCTTAAAAATACCTTTCATTCATTCTCTCAACATTTCCAAACTATATCAGCATATTCTTTTCAAGACGTCTCACTACATCATTATTCAGTCTGCAACGATGTCTTACCACACTTTCCCTCAATCTATCATTCCGAGTTACACCACAAAGTTTCGCAAGGAACGTATTTCTACCGCATTAAATCTACTTTCATGTCTCTTCTGCTACACCCGACATTCACTTCCATACATAAATGTAGGTACCAGCACACCATTGTAGAATAAGAACTATAATAAGAAATTGTAGACAATTAACAGTAGAACGGACCTGACTGGAGTTTTGTTCGTTGTAGCGTACCATATGGCTGGCGAAACGACGACGGCGATGCGAGTATTCACGATTCTAGTGGGCAACGCCGTCGCTGAGGAGCGGTTCAGCGATGCCGGCTACCTGCACCATCTGCTCGCTACCCAGTGCCTCGACACCGCGACCGCTGCTACTACCGACAAGTACGTGTTATGTGAAAAATTAAAATGCAGTTATTTGGGAGCGATTGCAGCATTATTTATTTATCATCATTTTCCTGCCCTTGTCCCAATTAATTTGGTGCGGCTTTTCTATCTTGTACCCAATAAATCACTCTGCTAATCGCAGTCTGCTCGACATTGGTCTCTCCTAAGTTGCATATATCTAACATAACATAACATATATCTAACATAACTATCGGTCCTTCGCTTTCCAGTTAACCACAGCTACCCGTAAAATGCAATGGCAAAATCTTTACTAATATTATAAACGTGACAGTTTGTAAGTATGGATGTATGGATATTTGCCAGTGGTTTGGCAAGGGAATGAGACACGAGATGGTATTTTCGTCTGTTTCATTTGAGTAAAGCTAAACCTTATAAACTAATGTGGTGCGTGCTTATTACTGTTTAAACTTATCTGTTATAACTTATCTCACAATGTGACTTATGTACTACGTGATTTATGGTCGCCACAGATGTTTGATACTCTTTCACGCCAGAACGGCTGAACTGATTTGTATGAAATTTGGCACAGATATAGATTATAGTCTATATATAGTAATATATAGACTATAATCTATATGATATTTAATTTATATAAAATATATAGTAATCATATAGGTATTCTGAATACAGAGAACGCAGTGCATCGCTGCGTGACTACCAGCACAACGACCGACTAGCCCGTATCTACCACGCATACGATGTCGTCCACCGTTGCGTCCACGAGCCGTTCTCTCTCAGCCAGCCTGAAGCATTGCTCAACGCGGCGCGGTACATACTTGCGTTGCTGGACGGTGAACCACCCACTGGTGTCTCTTTGTTGTATCCTTTATTATATTTATGTGTTGTGTAAAACTTTTAGTGAGACGTCACTCAGAGGCACTGGCTTCAAAACCGATCCGCGCCCTAGTTCTTACAATAGAATAAATTACGAAAATGTTAGGTGCAAATGGACCAATATAAGTTATTTATAGCTGACTTTGAAAGTTGTTGTCAAATTTGCTCTAGAAACACGCCTTCTTATATGATTAATGCGCTGATTCCATTACTCTACATAAGTTCCTTGACTTACCAAAGTGGATTAATACTAAGTTTATAGTTCAAGAAGATTTTATGTGGATTAGTATAGCATATCAAAGAGAAAATCTTTTTAGTGACTATTTGATTGATGTAACTACTCCTTATCAAGTTCCAGTTGTTTATATCTTTGTTTATCAAAACAAGCGAAGGTGTTGAACACCAACACACTGGCGCGCCAAATGTTAGACAAAATATTGGGGTTGCAGATACCACAGAAATTTCAGGTAAGTTCAGTTTTATCTTTTCAAAGTTGTAGAGATACCTACCGATCGTGTTAAATACCGACAACTGAAGTCGACATAAAATATACTTACAAAATATACCAATATACGCTGCTACGGCAAAGGCTTTATTAAATACATTGTTCTTTCTTTCATATACTGACGTGACACGTGCATAATCATTTTAATTAATAAATAATTAATTAAATGATTATGTTGAGTTCTACTGCGCCGCTGCGACTTCATACAAGCAGGCCTGTTCTCAATCCATGAAACTTGATTTCGTTTCTTTTTTGTTCGACAGAGTATTCGGATGGTCCCATATAAATTCGGTTGAGCTTCTGACACTTTACTCTGTTGTTTTTTTGTATTCCTGATAGGCTTACGCTTGATCGCCAATTGATGTGCGATCTGCGATCTATGATAGAGCGTGCTTGCCTAGAAGAAACCGATTATCTCAAAATAATGAGTATCACATACAATTATTTTTTCTTGTCTAATCGTTCTGCTTCTTGCCCAATAATATTAGGGTCAGCTTCCAATGTAACCATATGCAGCTGAATATTAGTATTTCACGAAGAAAAAGAGAGAGAGAGAGAGAGAGAGCGAGGCCATCAGAGTAAGAGACTGCCATCAAACTGACTGGTTGTCCCTTGTATCACCTATTTTTACTTGCTAGCAACAAATCAAAGGGAAATAATATCAATGATTTCTTCGTCCGCACAGTAATTTCTTATACAAAGTGATAAAATAACACTGTAATAATATACACGAGCAGTTCGCTAGTCTTGTAGCTTTTTAAGTCCCATATAATGAAGTATTGCCATTATCCAGAGACAAATCCGAATTCCGTGCTATAGGGAAATTGAATCTAGAAAGAAATCTGGGCATCGACTGCACATTCCGGTGGTTGATGGAATTGGTATGGATATATAAATCTGTTGGTCTATCCAGGAAAGCGTGGAGCTGTTGATAATGAAGACGCGCGCTAGTAGCGGTGGTGGAGAGTCCCGCGAGGACGAGGTGGCGCTACTGTGCTGGCGCTGTCGACGTCACGCACCGCCGCTCTGCGCTATTCGCTGCCCCTACTGCAAACATGCGCTTGCACATTCACTTGCTACCCATGGTAAGTTACGGAAAATGGCACTTTTTCATTCATCAAACGTATTATCGCTTACACGACCGATTTGTTACAATTACTTTATAATTTAAAGAAAGGACCGCCCATTGTACTATTCTATGATATATACTTGTACTTGACATTAGTTTTTTTTTGTGTACAATCACTGATCTCTATGCTACTAGACTGGATAGGCTATGGTGTACAAATGACAGCATAATTTTTGGCTCAATTTGTAACGCTGCCCCATGCTTTTGTGGAACTAAAATTGACACTGATTGATACATAATGCAATGGCCAAATTTAGGAAAATCCTTTGGTAAATCTATGGATCGTCTGACACTTCTGGAGACGTTATTGTATTGTATTTTAAGAGCCTTGTTGCCCACTGGGTCAATGTGCGTTGGTGTAAAAAATAGGCCTTGAACAGTATCAATTTCACATCTACTAAAACACTACACCTTTCAAATGTATGTACCAAAATGTTACCATGCACAGAAAATATTCTTAGGCCTCGCTTGCATCTTTATGAAGTTGAAGTCGTATGAAGTTGTTGTTATGTATATGGAAATCGGTGGTGTTTCGATTTTTGCACGTAAGAGTCGATTCCCCTTGGTTGCTACGGCTCTGGCAGTCTGCAGTCCGTAGGGGCTTATAAAGATCGGCAACGCATCAGCAACTCCTCTGGTGATGCACGTGTCTATGGGCGACGATGACTACTTACAAGAAGGTTGCTCGTCAGCTCGCTTGTCGACTTAATCCATAAAAAAACAGTGGATTTATTTCCATAAATTAGACTAAAACGACATAATATTTTTATAAAATAAAAATAACTAGCACAACAGAAAAAACAAGTTTGTATATTAACAGAAGTTATTGCTAGGTAGCATATTTAAAAAAATTCTTTAAGGCTAACATTGTGCTATTACAACCTTCATGGAAGAGCAAAAAGGCGGTCAATAAAACGTCGAGCCTATCTAGCATATTCTATATATAATTTTGTTTCTAAGTATTTCACTGTGTTGCTTTTGAGATTTTAATTTAATTTGATGAGAACTTAAATTCTTGTTTGTAGAAGTGCTACCTTTGGTACAATTCGAGCCGGCCGAAGGTATAACATATGATGAAGCGTTGGAACTGATCGAGCGCGCACCACTCCCCGAGTCATCTGATACGGAGAACACAGACGGCGCTGAAATACTCAGGATAGACCACGCTGTAGATGGCGCTGACCCGTTCTTGGACAAAGTTGAAGAGGTATATATTTTTACAAAAAAAAAAACTCAAAGGGATACTGTATCTTACTAGTATATAAAGGAAAATATAAAATTTTACAGAAATAATATTTCGAGATCACTTCCAAAAAAAATATAAAATAATCGTGACCAAGGTCATCTGTGCATCTAGTCATGGTGTCATGAATCCTTACTAATATTATAAACCTGAAAGTTTGTGAGTATGGATGTATGGATGTTTGTTACTCTTTCACACCAGAACGGCTGAACGGATCTGGATAAAATTTGGCACACAGATAGAGGTAGACTGGAGTAACACATAGGCTACTTTTTATTCAGGTCCGCCCAATCCTGAAGTCCACGCAGACAAAGTCGCGGGCAGAAGCTAGTTAACCTATATATGTGTGCATGTACAAGTCTACGTCTAAGTATTAAAATTGATACAGGATGACGAACAAGGTGTAGTGATATGCAGCCGGGGAGCGCTAATACAGCTGAGTCCAGCCAGCGTGATAGTGATCAACCGACCGCCGCTGCCACCGCTCATGTACCGCAACATGCTGCCCGAGCTGCCTGCTACCGCCTGCCAACACTGCCACAACGTACGTCCGTATTATATCAACATACTATAACGTTTGTATTCCCCGAAGAGCAATTCGCTGATATGTTTAGTTCCTTTGTAATAGGATGCGAGCGTATTGCCACATTTATACATTTTGAAAAATCTATGCCCGACTAGAATTTTCTCCTGTATCGTGGGTGCGTTTACAAACACAAATTCTAACATACACAAACGTCCAGACCCGAAACAGTTCGATATCAAAGACTTATCGAGTTATTTTCTCACAGCTCTTTTATATGGAGGACTTGGAGATCCAGCTGGTGACGAAAGGCCACTGTCCTTTCTGCCGTCACCCAGCCGAGGAGTCGAAGCCGGATGACGATGACACAGAAGATTCTCTACTGAATGATACCAGTCCTACGCCGACTAGTCCCAGCAATGACCGTAGTTCCTGGTGATAAAAGCTTGATTTGTAGACTTTTTACGGTATCTCTAACACATATTTATAAATGTTAATGCTAAAAAACCAGTGACATGATGTAAATATAGAAAGTACACATTAATTTGATGTTGTAGAAATATATTTACGGCTTTATAATATGTTAAGCTTTACAAAATGGTTTAAAATTTCCTTCTACACTGTCCTTGTCATGACTTCGGAATTGTGGAATTCTGACATTGTTTTCTGTACTGGAGATCAGAATTCGAAATTACTTCTAAAAAGCTTAATGTCACTGTCTCTCGTAGCGAAAACGATAGAGAGATAGGTTAATGTTATTGAACCATTTTGTAGCAATGGATTGTTAATATTAACCAATGTTTATCGAAAATGTGTCATTGCCGAACATAAACCCAAATTTTACCTTTACCTTGCAAGATGCCACCAACTCACAGCGGAAAATTGAAGTGGAATTATTTAACGATGCAATTTTTTTCTTCTTTGATTTGAATACTCTAACAACTTCCTTTCGCAACAGTTAAACTTATCGTCCAAGTAAATTGTATATCATTTTTGTTATAAAACGCCATCTTACAATACCCACGCGAACGACCTAAGTATTATAAAGTAGGTAAGCTGCCATGCTAACTGTAAGATGGCGCTATTCAGGTAGGCAAAAGATAACAGTTTCGGGAGTTAAACATTTGCTAGGACTGAGAAATAGAATTGTTGTTTTGGTTTGCTAGAGGGCGTTACTATCTACAATTTACTCTAGTTTGACGAGTAAAATTTTTGCATAAGGAGAGTTGAATCTTCATAGTCTGATCCAACTTTCAGAAGGCTTTAAATATAGCGTCATACATTAATGAACAGTCTATAGGTACACATCCGATCGATTCTGACCCCAGTAGTTGGTTGTATTTTTCGGTAAAGAACTGCACAAGGCTCTCTATTTAGTTGTTAAGTTATATAAGTAATATTGGAACAACAAAGGTAGGAAACTACTCCGATTAGATTTTCTGATTCAACTATTGTATCAGAAGTGCAACTTGAAAACATCGCTTAGGATGTCACCGATCTCAAATTCAATTATCATCAGTTCATCACCAGCATACCCATTTGGGGCCAATGCGCATGGATCCACCACGCTGGCTTAGTCGGGTACGTAGGTTAGACTCGTTGCAGGTCTAGCAGTGACCTACTGGTATTACCATGGATAGTTAAAACATGGTGTCAAGTACGTAATCGAGGTAGGTACCCACCACTGACATTTTTGTACTACTAATTAATTATCACTCCCTTGTCACGGTGTCGGAAAAAATCAAGAGTGTACAGAGTAAAATAATTTTCAAATAAAAAAAGACGAAAAATTCGTTCGAAAGCGAAGTAAGTACCGATGCTGGACACGATCAGCACTCCCTTTTTTCTGGGTGGGGAAATGCGCCATATGCATGCCGCCCCGCTTCGGGGATGCGGGGCGGTTGTGTCGGGCTCTATGCCAGGTGGCCCGACTATAACAACCACCACTGTCACTTTCCGCGTAGTAGTGGGATTACGGGAATCGCTCTCGTATCATCCGCGATTCCACCGCGGACCTCCAATGTTGGACCCTCTCTGAGGGCCAAGTGCTATGGGCAACTGGCGACCCCAAATCCGCCGCCCAAGGCCCTCTTTGTATGTGGCCCGCCGCCGTCCATACCACGGCCGCAGAGGGTAGAGAGAGCGGCGCATAGCAATACCGACACTCCTCTCCCCCTACGGCCCCACCGAATCCGCAATCCTGCGGCTGCGACCCCGCCGAGGCCGCGGAAGGCAGGGAGAGCGACGCACCGTGATACCGGCACTCCTCTCCTACCGCGGCCCCTCAAACCTTCAGCCGCAGTGTCGCCCATACAACACCGCGGCTCGCCTCAGTTGCGGAGCCTCCCATACGAAACCGCAACCTACAGTGGCCGCTCCAATGCAGGCTTCCTGGGCAAAGCTCGCAGGAGCAGCCCCTTCCTGCGGTTCTACTTCGCTTCACCGTGGTGCGTCACTCCACGGTTACTAAGCCCCCCGCCGCGACAAGGGAGAACCCCCTGGGGGGAACGATCAGTACCCCCTAGACAAGTGACACATCAAGATGACATAGAATTGCATGGAGTTGACATTTGCGCACACTTTATTCGATCACGTGGACTTGTCTACTACATTTTTTTCTTTTCGTGCTTATGCCAATTTATTTATGGAGGAAGGAATTTATCAGAAAATATTATCTACTTGTAGGAGTAATGCACAGATAACCTTAAAACTATCTTATAACAAATTGGGACAGCCATGAGAAACGATAGAAGTTAACTTCAAACGTATCATATTTTAAATTATAATAATTATCGTGACCCCAATGACTTGATATTATCATTTCGTCACATTGTTAGCAAGCTACCTCCCTTTATTATAATACTAGCGTTTGCCAGCGACTTCGTCCGCGTGGAATAGTTACTTTGTTCCCTAGTTCTTCGCCCGCGGTTTCACCTGCGTTGCCCCGTTCCTAAGGGATGTTTTATATCTTGAAACCTTTCTCATGAATCACTCATTTTCCCAAAATTTCCCTTCACTGCTCTGCTCCTATTGATCGTAGCGTGATGAAAAGTATACTATAACCTGCCCAGAAGTATGAAGAACAATTGTACCAAGTTTCGTTGAAATCCGTCGAGTGGTTTTTGTTTCTGTAACGAACATACAGACAGACAGACAAACAGACAAAAATTTTACTGATTGCATTTTTGGCGTCAGTATCGATCACTAATCACCCGCTGATAGTTATTTTGGAAATATATATATTTCATGTACAGAATTGACCTCTCTACAGATTTATTATAAGTATAGATTATATATTTACCCTATTTATTACTCATAATAGGTAGGTATAGTGGGCTAGCCTGTTGCAATTAAATCCAGGCTGCTACTGAGAATTTCTTGTTATAACAACTAACACTTACTGTCCCAGGATCTCACGCTCAGTTGTTCATATATCTACCGTAAATAATAAAGTTTTTTGAAATTTATATGTATAGGATATTTTCAGGTTGCCGGTATCGGGAATCGGGCTCTATATTTCCCTTTCTATTTCAATATTCAAGTGTTAGTCCACAGTGTAATGTACATGACAATGAATGACAATCCTACACACTACTTAGGAACCTATAATTTCAGAATTGATTATTACAATACAGTAATGCTCAGTGTATTTCCCATTAAAGGCTTTCCGGGTTCGTCGGTGAAACCATAAATGTTTCAATATATAAGCTTAGAATTCGCAGATATGATTGTTCCGAGTGGGACAGGTCATGACAGGTGGCGCGAATTTCCCGTGTTCACACGCTTCCTTGTCAGCGACAACGATGTTAGCACAATACTGACGCCCGTGTGGTTCATAAGCTGTTATGTAACAACAGAATACTAATATTTCAAATGCAAATTCAATTTATTTTCAAAAATATGGTACAAAATAGATGTGTCGATGTGTGTGACCGGCGCATTTGTTTCACATATTCTGCCATAGAACATGGCGTGCAAATGTAATTACAATGTCAATAGAATAAAATAAATAGTGAATTATTAGAATTAAATTATAATGTTATTGTTTTGTCGCTTAAATAATCCTTGATATTATAATATTTTTTTGTTAGGAGTAAATTAAATAGTGTCCTCTTAAACATCGTCATGGGTAATATTTTAAAATTATCTGGCAATTTATTAAAGATTATAATTGACATGCAGTAAGCGTTTCTCTTAAATAGCTCCAGGTTAATTTTTGGTATTCGCAGTCTGTCCTTATGTCGGGTATGACTATTTATATTATCCCCTAACTTCTCAAAAAAACTGGGGTATTTCTTTACAAAAACACATATCTCAAAAATATACAGACACTAGCGGCCCGGTACGTGCTTCGCTACGTATAAAGCGAAATACAGCGGACAGCGGACAAAACCATTCCCAGATCCCCAATTTCATCAAAATCGGTCCAGTCGTTAGATCTAAACCATTCCCAGATCCCCTTGAACACACACAAAAAATTTCATCAAAATCGGTCCAGTCGTTTGAGAGAAGTTCAGTCACATACACACTCACAGAAGAATTATATATATAAAGATGGTAATGTTAAAATCTTAGTTTTCTTAAACAGTGGTTTACAGCTTTCCGTACGTGCAGGTCGCCATAGGTATGTCATAGTGAAGGGCTAAACGAAAGCGAAGTGTTTTTTATAATGCTGATAAGTTTTATAATGTTTATTTATTGGGACGTAATTAGTCTGTGATTACTAAAATAACAAGACAGTGCCAGTTTAGTTTAGTCTATCTATAACTCGTTTTGACAAGACAATAAAGGTGATGGAGTTTATCGCTGACTAAACACCACCGAACTATAGTCTTAATTAATCTAAAAATTAAACCACTCGAGGGTAAGATCCCATTTCAACTTCGGGCGTTAAGTAAAACAGGCTAAGAATAAATTATTATAGGATTCACTCTCGTTTTTACCCGACTGCCAAGGAAGGGGCAAGCATGCCGACAGCACTTCATGTTGATCGTGTTTTATTTGCTCATTTTATCTGTGTGTTGTACGGACCTTGCCTCAATAAATTTGATTTTCTTTCTTTCTTTTCTAGGAGCATTATCGGGAGTTCGATATCAATTCATAAAATAATAATAATAAATATTTTTTTATACAATTTATTTTTAAGAATAAACGAAATATATTTTATTTGTTATCAAATTGATATAATGTTACATTCTATTGTTAAATAGAATCACCTGTATTTGCGATTAAACCGAAGTTTTTGCATATATACAATTACATGTATTAACTGTGTGATATAATAACTACGCCGTCCTTTATGATAAATAAGTTATTTATCATAAAGGATATCATAAATTAATTAATTTTATAAAAAAAATGTTGTTCAAGTAGTCTTATTCTAACCTACCTGTTTGATTCTAAGGGGGCTATATTATCAGGATATATCGTACTGAAGTACACGGCTTGTCGTTCTTAGAAATAAAAAACACAAGACTTGCTTGTGAACTAATTTGTACGTCATCATACCTACATAATACCATGAATACGCTTCCTTGGAAATCTGAAATACCAATGCCGTCGCTAACGGTTTGGCTCGCGTATATAAACAGCGTGGTCATATGAATGTTTGCTGAGCTTATCTACATATATATAAGGCACAGACATGGCAGGTGCTCATACCTATATTTGAAATTTCATCAAATGGGTATTAAATGTCCGTCCCGGTCAAAAGTCGGTCGTTTGATGTTTCTTAATACGAACGACTTACTTTCACTTTTATTATTATTATACGAAATTCTTAATGTTATTCCTAATTATTGGGGATTAATATGCATATTAAGAGTCCGGCGGACCGAATTTCTCTTACAAACGTAATACCGAAATAAATCGTAATTCAAACACAATTTTATCAAATTCTCTTATTATTCTAATTCCGATACCGTTAATCTAGGTTCCTACTTTACCATTTTGTCCAAAATACTTCACTGGAAATAAGTGTAAACGAATGCAATTTTTGATAACTTTACCAATTTTGGAACGAATTTTCGGTCGTTTATTTCCAGTGAAGTAGTAGTAGAAATACTACCGTAGGAACCTAGATTAACAGTATCCAAATCCGAATAATAACATAACTTGATAGAATACTGTCTGGATTACGATTTATTTCGGTATTACGTTTTTGTGGGCAATTCAAGCTCCGCCGGACCCTTAAGTCTGGAAACTTAAAACTTGATAGAACCGTTTTTTTAGTATACAAATGTAATTTTGTCAAAAGTTGTAGTTATATACGAGTGTAATGCTAAACTGCCTCATTAGTTTAGTAGTCCTGAGAGCGACTGCTACGCCTACCGGTCAATGGCAATAGGCTCGCCTTATTGCCATTAACCGGGCTCAAATCCCAAACTCCGACCTGCTACTGAGAATTTCATAGAAAAACCCAAAACCACTTTGCTCGAACCCAAGACCTTCAGCGTAGCAGTCGAGCTCAGGACCACTAGGCTAACGAGACAGTTATCTGTAGGTACTCGATAATATTACATATATCTACCTGTATTTTTACGGTGTGAAATGCTTTTTTATTGCCTACACAGTGGATAAATGATTACTTTTCCGCTATAATAGAGGTGTATCCCTAATCCGTATCAAATATTAGGCAGGTGATCTCTTAGAAATACATACCTAATTGATTAGCGGTATCGAATTTGGAATGCATAGTATAAATAGATAATATTTATGACAACAGTGTCCGTCCCAACGAATGTAAAATAAATGTAAATAGGAAAAATACTCGTTTATTATTTAACTGCCGATGTAGTGATTTCCTTTAAAACACGCAACATGCAATCTGGTTTACAAACACCTGTTACACATCTTGCGGGGCTTTTTATATTTTATGAATATTAATCTACCATAATGTCAGCTGCCTATTTTTTAACTAGGGTAAGTTTTGCGTAATATACCTACAATACAGTGTGCGTCTCATTCTGCGCCCTGCGATGGATTCACCCTGTGGTTTGGAGAAAACAAAAGGTTAGTATTTTTGAGTGAGGTCTCAAATGGAAAAGCGTTGTGGAAAAAGCTGCTTCGCACACATCCTATAGGTTTTTTTACAAGCTTGTAATCAGTTTGAAATGTATTTTCAAACAAAAATATTTCTCAGTGTTTGTGGAATCAAAAATATTTTTAATAAAATAACAGCCTGCATATATAAGTTTGTACCTACTTAAAACTAAAAGTATTCGATTGATTGACTTCAATTTTGACACATCGTTGCATTCCAATACCTACACGTGTGTTTATATACTTTCTAATACACCACTTCGTGGCTGGGTGTAGCTGGAAACATACAGATAGACATACAAAAATTCTAAAACATCTTATTTTGGCTAAAAATTGTTATCTGTTGCTCTAATAAAGACCCCCATATTAGTTTTTCTTTAATATCTATAATGCACAAACATCGGTCAGTTACAATTTTATTATAGGTAAGTATAGAAGATAAATGACTAAGTAGGTACTGCCCGCGGTTTCATTCACATCCCAAAGGAGTTTGAGACAAAAGGTATATTCTTAAATTCTTAAGGTATATTCTTCTCCAATGTGTCCAATCCATCGCTATAGGTAACCAAAATTTTATTTGTTAACTTTTAATCTTTTTTTAGCAAAATAAGTGTACATCTGTTTGTTTTTCCCGAAATAGCGGTTTAGGCGTGACAACGTAAGAAACAGATACGAGTTACTTTATCATTTACTTAAATTACCAAGTATATATAATGTTTTGTATGATTGATATATTAATTATAGACCTACACACAATGTTCTTATGTGTATCTACCCATGCCAGATGGGCCGGTGACCTAAAGAAGGCAGCTGGGCTGGCGTGGACGCGGAAGGCGCCGAATGGGGGACCGGTTCTGGCATTACCACAATTTCGTAGAGGAATATAATTCAGTAGGTAGTTTTTTACTTACTTATATACCTACTTACAATAGTATCTACCTACGTAAGTATATTAACCGTGCTTGATAGTCATGCATGACTTGTTGTATTATTAGACTATGCCTTACCTATAGTTTTGCTTGCGTTGTCGTTTAAGTATTGTATTTAATTTTAATTTTATTCTACCTCTAATGATCGCGTATTATGATGATTTAATTCGATAGTGTTTATGGATTTGTCACAGTCATATTGGCTGGTGTGTCTAGGTCTTGGCTAACCAGGGGTTGGATTTTTGCATAGCACATAGCACACGTGTCAATATGAGTGAAAAACAACATTGGTTCTCATCCGCGGTTGTCATTTTTCTCCCGATATAAGCCACGTACAGTTAGCAACATAAGTATTAAGATGGATTATAATGGAGTACTTATGCTAACGGAACTACAAACATCATAATAATTAGTATCGATTCTAACCTTTTGACCACTGCTGGATACAGGCCCCTTCTAGTTAACCCTAATTATTGTTAAATATTTTAGGAGGCAGATCTGAGAGTACCGATTTCGAATGGGTTGGTACCACCGCATTGCCAAAATATATTCTGCCCCTCAACAATAATGTGCTAAACTGCTAACATTAAGGTGTTCCGGAGGGTAATTCGGAGGGTAATGTAGGTACCCAGTGAAATTACAAGAGTAATCCTTCGTAACAAGCTGTGATGTTATGAAATTACTGGATTCAATTAATGTAAATTAGCAACTGAGTTAAGTCGGTAAATACTATTCTTTAACTGAGTGATACTTATCATTATCAGCCGGTCCCATTATCAAATCTGTGGATAGATTTGCTTATTAGAGGTAGCATTTTGACATTACTTCTATGGATCTTATGTCAAAATTCTATCTCTAGTTAGCAAATCTACTGACTGATTTGTTTTTGGGAATGACCGTAAGTAGTTTTGTTGGCAGTATCGGTTGCGGTTGCCGCTTAACATCAGGCGGCCTGTATGCTTAGGTAGGTACCTATTTGTACCTATTATTACCGATATCATGTAACTTGCAATAAAAGTGAAATAATTTCCCTGGATTTTCAGTTTCACACGGCTATTAAATGTGTTATATACACAGCTTGCACGTAACCAAGTAGTACCTGTCAGCTGAAACCTTTATGTACTATTTTAGAATGGAAAACGAGTATTTACATACATATTTATTTGTTAATACGTTATATAAAATCTACACTCGCGAGCAAAAAACTGGAATCATAGATATTAAATATAACTACTTTTTACGGATTCTATCGCGTTGTAGGTATTGATATTATTTAATTCCCGATGTTTCGGATCCTATAATGTCAGAAACCAGTAGGTATGGAATAGATACCATCGTGCATTACTCAAAACTACTTATGGATAGGTATTGGCTTATCATTTTTGAAAAAGGTAATTTTGTTACCTTTCAACCACTTTCAATATCATAACTAAGGATTATTCAACTTTCATGGAACGTAAAAACAAAAGACTATATTGTTTATTAATTACTGTCCTCTTTAATACTCTATTAGAGATCAGTGTTGGTAGTCCTGAAACCCTATGAAATGTGGGCGTTTGTAAAAATTGGTTATCAGTCTAATATTTCTGAACTGAAGAATACTGAACAAATCTAAACCACACCTATAAAAGCCACTCAAGTCATCATCCTAATCCAGCAAGAGTGTTTCAGCGTAGGTACCTAATATCGCTCGACAGCTTCATCTGAGCCAGTCTTGTATCTCGAAAGTACCTCTACCTATACTAGAAGTTCAGGGAGACAGGAAACTTAGTTCGGAGACAAGGATCTGTACGACAGTGATGTACTTCGATGAGAGATGATCGATTTATTGTTCATTGCATAGAAATTGTAAAAAAAAGGTTAGAAGTGATTCCAGTTTACCTATTGCTTGCGTGTGTCGTCGTAAGGCTGTAGGTAAGAGAAAGAATGTGAACGGACACTGAAGATTACAATGTACTTAGCTAAATTTTCCTTTATGTAATTATACTACTAGGTACCTACTTAATTTGGTTTAGAAAATAGGTACCTACCAACTATCTAACGAGAAAATGCGACAGAGTCAGTCCCGAATATGTGGGTCTTGAAACTGGCACCAATCTACATACACATATAAGAAATATACCTATAGGTATTGTTTTATTTAGTAAAACTTTGTCCCACACTAGGATTTCTCCTGTATCGTGGGTGCTTTTACAAATACAAATTCTCACATACCCAAACGCCCAGAGCCGGAATAACTACCCTTAGGTCATACCAATACATTTTGTTCCTTGTGGAGATCGAACCTACACCACGCAGAAGACGATCGCTCCGCCGCTACGCCGAACGTGTCGTCAATATGAAAATAACCAATTCAATTCGTCATACGCGGACATATTTTATTAAAAAAAAGTAGCATAAAATGTGGCTAGGTTAGACGCTTTGCACAGAGATGAGTGAGGGAGTCCCTGAGACGGACTTATAGGCGTGGCACAGAATGGGTTCCGGCGGAATAAAGTAGTTCCCGGGTTCTCCTAATATTGTGCTGAAGATGGCCACCGGCGGGGTTTAAGTGCGGTAAAACCCAGTAGGCCGGCAGACTTCTGAAGGTTTCCTCCTCGCACAAAAAAAAAGAATTAGACGCTTTGCAACGCAATGCCAAGAAAATGTATCTGTATGAAAATGTAGGTAAGTATACAGAGTTGGAATTATTTTGTCACTAGGTAGGTAGGTACTCAGAGATGTAACAAATAAGTATAACATTTTGAGATTTTAATATCGGGGGTAGTTTCAAACTTTGAACCCCCAAGCCAAACGGCCCTGAACGTATGTATTAATCATGGCAGAACAAGATTGGCTTACGCACCAGGTTTTCCAATCCCGAAAATGGGCCGCAGTGACGTCAAGAAACACGAATTTCACGATCAGTGTTGCCATTGATCGACAGCTGCAATACCAATAAGGAAATTTTTAATTCATGATTAATATAAAATAAATTGCTTACTAGCCCAACTATTTTCGTCTCATCTTATTCGTCTATTTGTTTAAAGAAGTAAACTGTATAAAATTACTTGAAAATTCCACTAACAAAGAAGCAAGGATATGAAAAAAAATCATCTTGCTCGACTAATTTATTTACACGCTAGTTGTTGTTGGCCGCAGTTGCACGTCCCAAAAAGATTAACATACTACGAGTATAAGTCCGATTCTAGGCAGCGTATCAAGATGAAACATGCACCAGATTTTAGGTTAGACATCTAGCAATACATCGGTGAAAACTGCATTCAATTCCATGCAGTAGTTTTTGCGTGATACGCATACAAGCATACGGACAGACAACATTCTAAAAATTTTAGCTTCTGTTGCTCTAATAAATACCCCCATATTTGTTTTTTTTAATATCTATAATGTACAGAGATCGCCCTGTTGCAATTTTATTATAGGTATAGATAGTGGTATTATTTCAAACAATGACGTCACTGCGGGCTAGCCACGTGACCTAGCTGTCTCCGGAATGCGATACCTGGTGTTCATCTACTATGGCATTACTACTGCCGATATCACCGGTGAAAGCTGTCAATTATAGAACGCTCATCTAATCAATTAGATACCTACCCTCTTTTTATTAACTATATAATGTCATTGATCTTGTTGTTTGATGAATCTTATTCTTAATTAAAGTACCTACCTAGCTTAGCTTGGTTGGATCAGTCTGATGGTTCGATATTCTAAGATCAAATTTTTTAATAATGTTGAAATAAGTAATAGTGTATATGTATATCAGTAGTGGTTGCACAAGAATATTGATGAGCGGCAGGTGATGCGTCGTGTTCGTTTTTGGCGAATCAAAGGCGAGCAGGTGCGAGCGCAGGTGTCGCCGCGATCTCAGCCGATATCAATATACAGGCTGATGTTGATTGATCGACCCTCTCGCTCCTTGATTGCACACCTATCATAATTATTACTAAATATTTTATTTTTTATATATCATGATATAGATACGGGAAAATGTACCTACCTAACGCTAAGATAATGGCAAATTTTAATTTTATTAACTTAGATAATTTGTTTATTAAATAGAATCACTTAAATATATATCTACATTGAAATAAAACCTACTTATTGAAGATTTCTCCAAATACCCTAGAAATGATTGAACGTATTTGAAATAAATATAGTCTATATTAAAAGTAAAATACCTAGTTCCAAAAACCGGACAGAAATGCCACGTGCTCAATAAAAAAAACATGTTCACGGTATTCCAGTCCCACCATCCTGTACGACTGGCCCGTGCGGTACTACGCTAACGCGCCTGCCGCGCCCGCGCCCGAGATAGGACAGATGTGGCGCGCGGCATATGCGCCGCGCCCCACCCGCCGATCGCTGTTGATGCGCCCGCGCACCAGGACCTCACCGGACTGCACGACAAAGATGACTAAGTATCTATATGTATAAAAGCAGCCCGGATTTTTTTCTAGGGAAAGTTCCAATGTAAGCCTATCTGCAGCTGTTAATTATTATTGAGACGTATACTCTAAGCAGGTACATGTCTTGACACAAGTACGGTTCAGGCTCTGGGATCTTTAAAACATGTTCTGGGAGGATTTTTAAATATGTCTCTATACTTACACTACGTATACTAATTTTATAATAGGTACATGCGTACCTACTTATTTTGCAATGAGTGCGATATAATTACAAGAAGTGTTCAATTTTATGGCAGGTGATAGATATGTATAAACAACATAAAAATTATGACCAGAATCAAGGAAACCAAAAAAGTGCGGCTCAGGTAGAAGTGATCGCTTGTGCCTATTTAATTTCGGGGTTCCGCAAGTCATAATGTTATTTTGTAACAATTCGTTATTAAAATCCTACAAACCCAAGTTTGTAATCTTGATTAGTTATTGAAATTAGGTACCTATTTCGCCTCTATTTTGTACTCATTGCATTACAGATAGATTGAAACAAAAATTAAGTAGGACGTAAGGTATTAAGGTAAAACACTGATTGTATGGTTTTAATAACTTAATTAAGTAATAAATAGGTGTAAGAATTCTAAAAAGAAAATACTATATATGCCAAAAAGTTTGTTAAAAAATTGAAAAAGATCCAATCCGATTACGAGTACATACCGTTGTTGAATTTTAATTCCCAGGTTTTAATTTCTTAAAGTATTTAAAATAACTACTGAAGCTAAGTACAAGTATTTTAGTAAGAGAAAATGTCTATCAATTAAGTACCTACTACATTATTTGATATCACTGATATCAACTCAAATAAATCTTTGGGCCTTTGGAAGGTAGTCCTTCTAATAATTTTACTTCATGGCTCAACAGGGACAAAGGAAAGCTTCCATGAGTACAACTTAATGTTTCCATAAGTATCTACTCAGGCAGGCTTTTCCTTGTCGCTTTCCTTTCCTTATGGAAACATATCCTTGTTGAAGCCTTTCTTCGCCGATTTGTAAAACGCTGTATTTACTAATATGGATCTTATACGGAACCCGAGAGTGACTGATAATTTTATCTCGTCGTATTGTAATAAAGGTACGTGTGTTGCAGCTGTCGGCAATGTGGCTCCAAAAGTATCAGAGCGTGCGCTCCGGGCATGCATCGGCTGTCCTTATTGCTTTCAAAAATACATCTGCTTATGAAAAGAAAAAAGATACCTGGTAAGTGTTAGTAGGTACATTAGCTCGAGACAGTTGTAAAATCTGTGCGGAATTATTATGGGCGCTTAAATATGGCATTTTCGTTATTGAAAGATGACAATGGGCACGAGGATTCAGGCACGTGTTTACTATTGTGTCAATGCTGTTTGTATTCGGGTTGTTGAGATCTCCACAACATGATGACTGATCCATGCTTGCCATCTGTCAATAGGTAGATATATATAAACTCAAAGCTACTGTAATTACCTATCTTTTTTTTTAAAGGCCATTTCGGACTTTGTCCTACATTGCGACAATTTACGTAATTATTAATGCCTGTGACGTCTGGAATTTACAAGAAGTCAGGAAGGTCATTAGTTAACAACGCCGGTTGCCGATTTCACTGAAATCCACGGAGAAATTAACTCGGAGGACTTACTGACCGTTCACCTGAACCCACCAAATTCAAAATAAGGATTTCTAAGCAAAGGTTTGCCATGAATCTAGAATGTGCTAAAAAAATTGCAAAAAATCAATTGAAATTTGAATTTGGCGTGCCCAAGTGAACCATCAGGAAACTTTTCATTAAATGATAAATGATATTCATTTCTGTAAATAGATCATTTTCATTCCAGAAAGCCTAGTTTTTAGATATGATCAAAGAACATACATAATACCTAAGACTAATACTTACTATGTTTTGTAGGAACCATTGAGTTGCAATTAAATACAATCAATGATACTCACAATTTATTTACGTACTTAAGGTGGTGAGCGGGATTAGCATTGTAAAATAACAAGAACTTTCTATGTCTGGTAATTCCCTGTTGACTTTTCTACCAATAATTACATATTGTGGGAACAATGGTAGATACCGTTCTTGTGCCCGCTAATTCTGTGTTCTAGTCTTCGTGAATATCAGAATTGGGTTCCACCTAGATAAAAAGTATCTGCAATTTAGTAGCTGCAAAAAGACTCATGGCAAATATTAGTAAATAGCTGTCACAATTCTCACGTGACTGAATCTTATGACTATTATATCTCTGGTCTTTCTCCTTGTTGTCTTGGTAAACGCAATGCGGGATTTTCAATGGGTTTTGAATTGGATGCTTTAGATTCCAACCCAGGACTTCACGCCTAATAGTGACCACTGAAACAATGAGGCAGTTATATTTTACTTAATTGAAAAAATAAAGTATAGGTACCTACTTTATTTTTTCAATTAAGTAAAATATAACTTACTTACTACTACTACCTTACTTCTACTTTACTACATTAATTACTTTTTGATTACTACCGGTACCCATACTACAGAATAGATGATTCTATACTATACGGATTATTCCTAATGACGTAAGTTTTAGTTATCCCAACTCCAAGCTAATAAACTTTGACTTTTGTAGTAACTGCGTACTTACACATACTTTTGTTTATGTAGGAGTGTCTGGGTATGTCATTTTAGTATTTGAACGAAACGTCACAAACAGTGTGTTTACAAAGCAAACAAAGTTTTAGAGAGTTACTAGTATATACGTGGATGGGGCCGCAATGTTTTCGCTCTACGGGAGCCTTTTATGTGAACAGAGGCCTCAAGACAAAAGGGGCTCTGATTAAAAACGGGAATGTTCAAAAGTCGAGTCTTCGGTGTCTGCACAATGACTTACCCATCCGTGAGAGAACATCCAGACTACGGAGACCTACGACTTTAATAGACGCGTTAAACAGTAAATAGGGTGTGTAATATTATCTGCGGTAATTATTAGTTAAGTTATTTGTACCTAGAATACATATATAAGTTTATATTTATATAGATTTATGATTTACCTGCTTTGACAAAGTGGCGAAGCAACAAAAGTGGTGTACGGGCTAATGACCGTACATTTGCTGTCAATATTTTACTTACATCTCGCCATAGGGCCATTTCGCAGGCAGTTCGCCGTTAGCAAGCGTATGGTGTACTCGCTCATTATCATTTTGCATATATAATTATTAATTAGCAATATTCATCAGTGTATCAATTTAATTTTATTATTATTCTAAAACTATCAATAGCATTAAACTCTTTGATGCAGCTATCCTCTTCGTATCATTTATCATTCAATGTACATAAACCGTAAAAGTGGTTTCCTTTTAAAATTTATATTTAAAGCCGCACTTTAAAGAGTTACAATGTATGCTATTTTATGCCTTCTCTCGTAACTAAGTGCTCCTAATTATAAGTAGTAGAATTAGTTTCCCAAAAAAAGATTTTGGTTGATTTATAACTAAGAACAAAATTTATTTTTGGTAAATTTCTGTAATAACCTATCTACTCCATCCATTTCACTGCCATCTGTTATTACTCGTATATCGCACTCTTGCTAAAGGCTTAAATCACTAGAGGCCTGAGAAAGGGTTATAGTTCATTGGCCTAGACAGATTAAGAGGTAGGTAAATACCTATTTAGATATTCTGATCCGATTTTTGCTGTAGCGAGCGTTTATAGGTATAAATGGTAATATGAAATCCGTTTCGTACTTCGCTCTATAAAAAGCCTCGCATAAAAACTTATACATAAGTACATATTTTTAGGTAATTTTAAAATAGCTTCGATACTGGCATCGTGTAAAACTGCTGGATACAAATTTATTTTTCAAGCTGTAGGTATCACTAGATTCCTAGGGATGTGCCTAAACAGGCGTTGCACGGGGGGGTTCTGGGGTGGTCTTTTAAGGTCTAATGGTGGCCACCGGGGTGGTTTTAGTAGGTAAAAATCCCACACTCCCCGGTCTAATCCCCGAAGACCGGGCACCTTTTGGAAGTTTTCCCCCTGTCATGTCAAAATTGTCATACAATGACATCAGAATGTTTTCTCTACGAAATCTGTCAGTCTTTTAATTTAGTGTCATTGGACGACATTCTGATACAATTGAAATAGCAAACCTGGGCTTGGGATCTTCATAGCTTCATTTTACTTTACCAACCGGATTAAACTTTGGAAATCATTAAAGTAGGTAGGGTACCTATATGTTAATGCAATAATTCTGAAAATAAAACTGAGTGTTTCCTTTATTCTTTCCTAAGTCCTAAGCTTCTCAGACTTCTATTATAGACTTTCATAAAGAATTATATACTTACTCATTATTTCTTGATATACATAGACATGAAACTTTTATGATCAATTTTCCCAGACAATCCTATTTTGTCTATACAGATAAGTAATTGAAATAATGATCAGCGATTAGTACCTATATGGTGTACAGTGTAATAAGTAGTACCTAATAAGAAACGTTCAAAAATACCAAAAGCAAAGGGTGTCAAAGCACGATGACTTCATTAATTGGTTTAACACTGAAACCAAAAAATAATCGTCCCGTTATATTTTTCCATCTAGGTTAATGGCGGCGTGATTGTCAGTGCCACCAGATAGGAACACGCAATTTTTTTTAAAAAAAACGTTGCCACTCGGATTTTCTCCTGTATCGTGGGTGCGTTTACTAACACAAATTCTCACAAAAATAAACACCCAGACCCGGAACAATTACCTGCAGATCATAAATATATTTGCTCCGTGTGGGGATCGAACCCACAACACGTTGCGCAGAAGCCGATCGCTCAGCCGCTACGCCAGACGTGTCGCAAATGAACCTCATCCATCGCATGAGCGAGGCAACTGCAATTATACCTTGCAGATACGTACCGTCTAGTACTTATTGCTTGAAGAAAAAAACATGATCTTGTATTCACACGATATTAAATTCCGTGCTTTATATAATAAATTTCATTAAAATCTTCACTTGCGCCAGGTGGCGATGTTCTTTTTCCGAGAAAAACTAGGATAGCAAATTTCCATAGAAAAAGCTCTTCGATTGAATTATATTGTTAAGCTATACCCAATATAGGTACCGCTGCTTTATAATTAAATTCTTAGTCGCGGCTCATGTGAAGTGTTTGTTTTATTTTCATAATTCTGTAGATATCAAAATAGAACAAACAGAACACTTCTTCACTAGGAACTACGAGTACTAGACACACAGGCTTGATTGGCCATTGTTATAATAAACCTTGTAAGTCATAGACATAGTAGTTGTAGACCAAGATATAGTATAAATGAGTGGATACTTAAGAGAGCTGCTTTAAGTTAGACCATTTGTTCATTGCTGCAAAGATAACTTTCTTAAATTGTAATAGTTACGATGACAAACAAGCATACGGGCCGCATCAGTCACCAAAAAAAATGGGATTGTGTGAGATTATGATAATTCAAAGAATCAACAGTTTAGCGGACTGTAGCGTGAAATGTATGTTAGTTATGCTGAGCGGTTCATGTTTACTACGTGGAATAAGTTATGTGGGAGTATGAGACTCACCGGAGCACGTGGCGCGGGGTTTCTGTAGTATTGGTGTCCTGGAGTCTTGAGGTACAGTCAACAGCACAGCTCACATTCCGGTGCACGCACTCACAAACTCACAACCACATTTTAAGCGGGAGCGGTTAGCGGGAGTCTCGGCGAAGATTCACGATGACTCTCCAATGAAGAGTGACACCAACTACAACTACCTAATTATTTATTAATAGTTAACGCCGCTGTCGCAAAATTGTGTAGATAAATATACGGAATTGTTTAAGAATACGGATCCCTTAGAGATGACGTATTTATTCAGCCATTTAGGTATGTTTCACAATAAAATATAAACACAAAACATCGCTTGATAATGAGCACATGAATTTCAACTTCTGGCATTTAAAGGTTTTGAAGTTTGATGGCGACGATTGAAGTTTATACTCACAGGTTTTAAATCGCTAAACGGCGCCGTGGTCTAATTAATAATGCTTAGACGTTTCGATGTGCTCAGTGGTCGAGCGATTGACTGCTAGCGGGGTCTCGGGTGTTATCCCCGCGAAATTAAGATCCGGACCTGGGATTTGGACCGATCCGGTCCTTGCCCAGGTCTATGTGCTTGTGAGATTTGTGCTCGTAAATTAAGCTATAATATAAAAGAAAATCCATTGCCATTCTCTTAATGTTATTCTGTGTTATATAAAAGTGCGTTGCCTTCTACTAAGGTCGCGTAAGTAAAGGTGAACTCTGGCAATCAGAAAAGACTCCGTTCTAATTAGAAGGAAATTGATAGGGAATGTTTTATTTTTATGCTTTAAATGCTAAATTTTTATAATCGGATATGTGCAAACTAGGACATTGATTTCCACCATTGTTAAAAATATACTATTGGTAAGCATTCACAGTGACATAATATGATAGACTCCAATTACTGTTAAAAATATACTATTGGTAAGCATTCACAGTGACATAATATGATAGACTCCAATTACGAAGGGATACCGGTACGTACATGTTAGGTGTCAGGTAATAGTATGCAATAGCAGTGTAGTCTTGTATACCTACTTGGATAAAAAATATTCTGTTCTGTTGTCTGCACTATAAAATATAGAATTAGTGGTGATAGACATTTTTCTGAGAGTCATCATCATTAACCCATTCACTGTCTGGGTACAGATCTTCACACAGAATGCCAAGATTTAGGGTAAAGCCCACCACATCGGCCCAGTGCAAGTTGGCGAACTTCACATGCCGTCGAGAAAATCTCTCAGGCATGCAGGGTCTCTTCACGATGTTTTCGTTCAGCGATAGAGCGAGTTGTAATTTATGAACATTCCACATGATGCCAAAACCTTGGATTCGAACTCCAATTTATCACATCATTAAGCTATCATAGCGTCTGAAAGAGTATTTAAGCGAATTCCATGAATTTTTGGACCTATGGATATTATAACTTTCCTGCCTGTACGTAACCAATTTTTTTTGGAACTTAATAACCTACCTATGTTACATTATTGCAATACTTTCAAGGAATTTTGTAACCATATATTATGTGTACCACGTATTTATCCCATAAAAGGTGGTCGATGCGCACATGTCGTGGGAAACCAACTGTTAAAATAGCCAGTTTCATTGGCTTCATATCAAATTGCTGAATGGCCATTGAATTTATTCGTCCAAATGACGACTAAATGGTTGTTCGAAATTATCTTATTGTAGCAAATTACCTCTTTATTAGACCTAAAAACAGCGTTATTGTAAAATGAACGGACATTTTATTTCGTACGAAATTAAGATACGCACTTGTAATCACTACATTAAGTGTTTCGTGAATACATTATGACGACAACAAAGTATAGGATTTCACTTAGTTAGGTGCCGAGGTGCCTTGATTTGACTACCGAAATATTTTCATCAAAGTAAAATTGTGAACTTACTGAGTATTAACTTAAATTGTATGTTAGTATTACCTACGTACTTTATTATTTCAAATAATTACTTACCATATTCTTAACGCGTTGAAAGAATGACATGGCTGCATTAAGATATCTAATCATTGGTGTAGCAGATACATAGGTATAGGTACCTACTACCTACGTAAGTGGTTCGTGATGCCTAGTCATTTTTTCATATTAATTACGTGACACTCACTTTTCCATAGAAATTACGTGAGTAACTACATATGAAATGATATTTATTTATGTAGATCAGTTGGCCTTTGCCCTGCAGTGTGAAGAAGTGGGCTAAAAAAAGTAACTCTTTAGAGACACTTTTACCCGTAGTTCACAGGTAATTAAGTTTACGTCCCATGTAATAGTCAGTCAGTCAGTCTATTGCCATTGTTACCAGAAATACATGTAGAAAAATGTTTCATACTACTTTTACAGACTGCCATAATATTTACCCAGTGCAAAGTCTGACAGGAGTTTTGCGACCATTGGACACTGGTTTCTCGTTTTTAATAATGATTTTCATATAGTGTGTTTAGAGTTCTTTTTTAAAATTCGTCATCAATCTTTACACAACTGTTCTTATTGCTGGGCACGACCGTACGAGTCTAGTCAGGGTTAACACACAACTGTGTCATTTTGAGAGGTGTTCGGTTAGTTAGGCTATAGTCCGCCACAACCTAGTGCGGGTTGGCAACTTGCCAGATTCCAAACGCTGCGGTACGTCTTACAAAAAATCTCTAAGGCATGTAGGTTTCCACATTATCACACATCAGATAATTTCAGACACAGAAATGCATAACGAATAGTAGTATTATTTGCAATATGCTGTTTTTGATTTGATTATAATTAAATAAGGAATGTTTTTTGTATAGAGTAGAGATCCACATTATCTCTATAGTACCTACGTAGCTCTTTTATATTATTGTTTATTAAATATGTACCATAGACTTGAGCCGATAGACGTAGTTTTATTAAATCCAAATTTCAATAAATGATACAACAATCCCAATAAAGGAAAGTTCTATGAGTTTTTCCCGAAATCTCCAATTACCCGGGACGCGTTTCAAAATTTTCTTTTCCTACAATCTAATAAAATATTTAAACATATGAGACGGGGTAGTGGGCAAACTCCTTTACAACTTTTCCCGATTTTCTTGATGGTGGCGTTGTGTATCGGGTCGTTTTATTAACATGGTTGAGTCGAACCGCGCCGATACACATTGTTGGCGCTTATTTGCTGTGACAACTTTTTTTATATTATAAATAAATCTGACACATCAAACTGCATAATACTCAGCAACTATTGCAATCATGTTTTTTTTAAAGGAGTAGGTGTCCATGGAGTTTCTTGCCGGCTCTTCTCCAACACCATTTTTTGAAACCGTGTAACTAGTTTTGACTTTTTAAAAGTGCCTATTTTAGTGGTCTAGCTGTGATTTTTTGTATTTAAGTTTAAATTCAATAATAAGTAAGTAACACTACCTAATACATTACTAAACCGCTGCGGCATTGACATTATACAGCTAGGTCGATACTCGATCCACGTGCCGATTATCGCTCTGCTTTTAGAATTTATTTATAATGAGTCTTTCTTCAAAGATTTTTCTAACAGGCTTAGGTCTAAACCTCTTAGGAAAATTTTCACTTCACTGTAGGCTGGACGTGACGTTCAGCAGTGAACCAGTATAGGCTGATGATGATGTTGAATCTTTCTTTGGGAAAGTTGTGTATTATCATGAATACAATCACGTGTTAAGTATTTTACGCTAATTACCAACAACCTATAAATGTAGGTTATATGAATTAAAATATGGTTTTTATATTGCTAATATACATAACCATAATTTAATTTATAACTTTTCAAAGTAAGACAAAGTATTTCATATTTAATTAACAGAATTAATAAGTTATTTATAATCCCTACAAAGTAGTTTTATTTCAATACTAGCTTTTGCCGGCGACTTCGTCCGCGTGGAATAGTTACTTTGTTCCCTAGTTCTTCGCCCGCGGTTTCACCTGCGTTGCCCCATTCCTAAGGGTTGTAGCGTGATGTTTTATAGCTTGAAACCTTTCTCATGAATCACTCATTTTCCCAACATTTCCCTTCACTGCTCTGCTCCTATTGGTCGTAGCGTGATGAAAAGTATACTATGACCTGCCCAGGAGTATGAAGAACAATTGTACCAAGTTTGTTGTGTGTTTTGTTTCTATAACGAACATACAGACAGACAGACAGACAGACAAAAATTTTACTGATTGCATTTTTGGCCTCAGTATCGATCACTAATCACCCGCTGATAGTTATTTTGGAAATATATTTCATGTACAGAATTGACCTCTCTACAGATTTATTATAAGTATAGATGTAGCATGTAAGACTAGTGATTTTTTGTTGAGGTTTAAAAATTATTCTGCTACTCGGGATTATATTTGTATATATCTACTAGCTGACCCAACAGACGTTGTCTTGTCTTAACTATGATTATTGAAGTCGAATGGTAGCATTGAGAGTTCTGCAACTTAAGTTTGTACGTTTATTAGCTTACATTTTTAAAAACTAAAATTGAACTGAAAAAAAGAATCTATTTTATTTGTCTTTTTAAACATGTACATGTTACATTGTGTTAGTCCAATGACATTATATAGTTAAAAAGAGGTAGACACGTTATCATCCTTCAAATGCGATATTGTTTCGTGGGCAATGTGTAATTTGTAGTGTCACATGCGGTTGACCGACCTAAGGTGCAGAAGTGTGTTTGACAGCGCTATTGACAGCAATCAATTTTAATTTTATATAAATGTGCCGTCTTGCGCTGCGATACTGCACAAATTATTATACGAAAGTAACAAAAGAGCATGGAGTATCTTATCACAAGTAAGAATTAGAGAAATTGGTCCAGCCATTCACGCGTGATGCTGTGACCAAGGCAAATAGGGATTCATTTTTCTATAAATAGATAATAATTCAGTTTATGGACAATATTTAGCCCTTTTCTAATACGTGTTACTTAACTAATTTTTATCTTATTACAACAGAGATAGGTCGTATTTTCTATTTACTAACTGGTGAAGATGTTGATTTTATATGTTATTGAATATGAATTTATGGAAACCTTAAGTTACGGTCAGTTCGATAGGTATAAAGTTAGAATTTCCTGAAACTTGAATCATTACATATTCTAGGCGTTAGAAATGCCAGCGGTTGGTTACCAAGCGACAAGTGTAATTAGGGCATGAATACATTATGTCAGTTGTAATCTTCGAAGTCTATCACTTTTACTGATGATAATACCTGGTGTCGTGGTTAATTTAATCTGCATAAAACGCCCTCTAGACCCATCGGCTTACGATCAAGTATTTTTGCTTTACTAGGCGTAAAGTAAACATTGCGTGGAGATAGAAAGTTTGTTCATGTATTTTCTGGGAATTTTTACATGGGTCTAGGACTAAGTAGGTCGTTATAAAGCGAAAGAAGTGTGAAAACTGCGTAAGTAGCTGTCTTCAGAAATCTTAATACGATCTTATAAGTAACTACACATGCATTAAAAAAAAATCGTTCTACGAGCAGTACGTTAAGGCTTGTAAATAGCTAGGAAGTAGCTGTTTTTGTAACTTCTTAACAGATTGTGACTGTCAGAAAAATAATATTGTTACCCTTGCATTCGATATCTGGAAAACTGGCTGTGGTTGTAGGCTTCAGGCGTCTGGACAACTGTTGAACGCATCTGCGCCTTCATATTCCCTACCATGGTATATACGAAGGAGCGGCGGTTCCCCGCGTCATTCCTGTCTCGACACCCGTGCGAGGCAGTCGTCCCCTCTGCGGTTATTCGCACCCGACAACTTGCGATCGCGTGAAAATGAAGTGCGTCAACTGTGCTATCTTGACTTTAACTTGCGTATTGTTTGTGAACGCCGCCGAAATTAAAACCTTGGATGGACTCCAAGCTGTGGCTGACGAGATAGCGGTACTCAAAAATCTGCATATGTCTGAAATGAAACAGATGAAAAAGGAGATTGAGGAGCTCAAGTAAGTGTAATTTTTTTATTTGATTTCCTACATCGTAAAGTTCCGATTGTAGCAAATTGGGTTAAGGGATTTACTGTATTCTTATAAAAATATTCATAACATTAATTCAGACAGTATTAAATTTTCATGAAGTGTCTGAACATTTTAGTTTGCTTGGGACTTTTAGTAAAGTTTTTCACGAATTATAACAGTGGGTTTTTTCTGTGGTAATTTATAGTGGCAAAATATACAATTTTTGCGGCATAAATATCAGCATTGCTCAGCGTCTGTTGTTATATATTCTTGTGTACATTGCGATTATGTAAATTTAAGAGCCGAAGCGCGCCTTGGATTTTTTTCTTTATTATTTTGTTAATCTCTTGCGTTCTTTTTTTTTATGATTATTTCTTATAATTATTGTCATCCACTTGATATTTCTGTACCCAATAATATTTTCTTTTGGTGATTTTTTTATGAAGAGGAAAGGTAATATTTAAAAGGGTTATCCCAATAGATTTACGCACCTATCCTTACAATGTGAAGTTTTGCGATATTGGTTATCCATTATTTATGAGCACATGTATATGATACCTACTTTGTTTTTCTAGGCAGTTCTGACCTTTTACAATAAAGTATTGGTTAAGAGATTGAGATTTTCCAATTTAATTTACCGGATTACCTACTAAAAAATGTACGGCTCTTTTATAGCTTGTGTCGGAAGGGATTGCGAAGGTTTACAGCAAAAGATTTAGTTCTGCAAACTAAAAGTCGGTTCAGGAATTGTTGCAATTTTAATAGGGTTGTTAAACTCCGTAGATGCCTTGTTAGACCTCTGCATTGATTGAACGGAGTTAATTCGTTTACCAGATTGGACAGGCCGTAGGTACTTGCCTACCAATTACGTCGCATATGTCGGTATCACTTGCAATCTGATTGAAGGCAGTGCTCTCCTTTGATTTAGGTATATTTGCTAATACTGTGCTTAGGTACATAGGTACTTAGTAACCGATGTTTGCTCTGCTTTAACCACCATTTCCTCATTAATCCAGTGGTGCAAGCGAGAGATTCTTGATTCTATTATAGGTGGAGCAAATTGTTATAGGGTTATTCTAAAATGTTGTCAATTTTTGGATGAATGCTCGGTTATTGGCAATAGGCCCTATTTCATGGAACCTAGAAACATTCCGGCGAACTGAGGGTATAAATCAATACACCTCTGTCTAAGCCTATAGATACATATGCCTATACTGGTGTGATGGTATTTGTTATACATAGGTATGTATATATCGTAACTAGTTTATCTCCTACATGTATTACTTCATGAGGATTCCTCAAGTTCATCAGATATGTGTATAAAGTAACTAAAGGCTCATTAAATAGAACTGTGTCTATTAGCAATTAATAATAAATAGATAGACCACCTGCATTGTGCACATTGGATTTTAAAAATGTATTGCGATGCATCATCTGCCTCAAGTACCTATTTATATTCTCAACCCTATCAATATTTTTTATTATTCTATTGTTTTCATACTTTATAAAACCTTCGACCTTCACTTTTAGAAATACTACACGTTTATTTTTAACAGTTTTTTTTATGTTTGCCCATCTGTAACCAGAAAAAAATCCTTGATCCGCCCTTGAAAAATAATCTTATCATACCTAAAACAGATATATACATAGCAAGTACCTACAGAGGTAACAGAACAGATGGATTCGAAGATTTGATAAATAGTTGCAACGTGTGCGTTGATCGTCACCGTGCAATAGTAATGCGGGGTAGCTCTTGCGCAGGTGGCCTATGTTATACGGTGATACGATACAAATGGCGGACACACTACGTGACACCGTTCCATTTACAATCCAACCGCTAGTTATATCAAATAATTTCACTTATTCCACCATTCCCGGTATCCAGGTACAGATAAAATTTGGTTTTGTCTCCTTAAGGGTCCGGCGGAGCTTGAATTGCCCACGAAAACGTAATACCGAAATAAATCGTAATGCAGACAATATTCTATGAAATTATGTTATCATTCGGATTTGGATACCGTTAATCTAGGTTCCTAAACTACCATTTCGTTTACTACTACTTCACTGGAAATAAAAAATTAGAAAATCGTTCCAAACTTGATAATTTTACCAAATTACTACTACAACTAAATTGCATTCGCTTATATTTATTTCCAGTGAAGTATTTTGGACAAAATGGCAATGTAGGAACCTAGATGAACGGTATCGGAATCCGAATAATGACAATTTGATAAAATTGTGTTTGAATTACGATTTATTGCGGTATTATGTTTGTAAGAGAAATTCGGTCCGCCGGACTCTTAACGCCACAAAATAAGGGTCGATATAAATTAGAGCGGTTATGCTATAAGTACTTGTCAGGTAAAGATCTCATAAAATAATCCTCACTTTGCGTGATGATGGCGCGTCTATGAATCCGTAATTTCGCCCAAATAGAATTTGTGAATTTCCTGCATTTAATAGTAGCGTTAGTAATTCTGATAATGCCAACGCAGAATTAGTTACAAAATTTGGCAATTCATTCAAATATTTATTATAAAGAAAAAAAGATATTACAATTATGACAGTAAAATATAATCTATAGCTAAATAGTGTATAGTAGGTCGGTACTCTGTGCCATTTGTGTTGCAAATAAATCTCAAACTTTTTAAACTCGAAAACAGGTCAAGAGTCATTTTATGGCAGAAAGCGAGAAATTTTAAACTGCAAAAACCGGTTAATTAATTTCAGATTCTTTCTGTATGGATTTAATACAAATACCTATAAAAGAACACACACTGATATACTGAATAATCAACCGGTCTGAATCAATTAATGAATTATTTAAAAACCGCCCGCTGAAACGAACCTGAAAGTTTCTTTAAAGAAAGTTTCTTTTTAGAGTTTATGCTTATGTTGCTTCTCGTTTACCCACCATGTGGTGTAGGTTACCTACCAAATTATTACTTAAGCGCTATAACATTTATTCGACGGGTTCACGTGTTAATAAAATCTTACATAAAAATAAAACTATGAACTAGAAGCAAGAGGTTCAGGGGCATTGGAAGCCCAGGTTAAGAGTCTGTGACTATGGCAATCACCAGGAGCTTTAAAGTCTCGCTAGACGTTTCCTAATAAAAAACTTAGGCTTAAGCTCTCCGGTAAGAAGCGGCTCTTGACGCGAACCAGGCCATCTGATCGACACGAATATTCCTCTTCATCGTTCCCTTGGGGGATTTATAAGAGACATCATCGTCTTTGTGTCGAGACGCTTCTAAAAAAAAAAAGTATTGAGGGTCGCTCGTTGTGATTCGTATTTACCGTATTCGGAATTCTATTTTTGTTGAGGTTGTTTTAATTTCATTATGTATCCCAAGGGAACAGTGATCTGGAATAAATTTAAGTATAAATATATCCTAAGATATCTTGTAACTGAGGAATAAAATTGACGTTTGAAAGATTTTGTAAGGAAAAATCGACCTTAAGTTTTTATTCGTATTAGGCAATTGAACATTCTTTGGGGTTTTATCATTTTTTGTTTATGTTACAAACCCATATACCTAACTAACACATGCTACTTTCTTTTAAATCTTCCCACTCTCATTTGCCTGCCATGTTCAAACATTTATTTACATTTGATGAGATTTCACAAGAGCTCTCTTGATGCACATAAAAGCAGACTGTAAACGTTTGAAGATCAAAACGGGGATGTTTTTCTTCACACGAAGAGCGCGGGTGGCAATGCGAATTAACCGTTTCTAACGCGTCCCTCCCCTCATATATCTTATTTACTTTTGCGACACTACTGTTACTAATGTGACAGCGGGTTTTTCGCGCTGCTACTTCCAAAGCGCGTTCCAATCTACGTGTTTTCTCTCCCCTATAATTGCTTTTGGGCGTTCAGTGTTAATAAATTCATATTTATTTTTTATTATATCTACAAATGGTAAGAGATTGGTATACCATATGTTGGTTACGTATAATTGGCAGTAAATTAAGCTCTATCTATGAAAAGCACCTGCGACTAGTGAGAAGTGGCGGCTCTTGATCCCGGCATCTGGAAGGTACTAATTTGATCCTTATCCCAAGCTTTTAAGATTTATAATTAAATGGTAGATAAAAAAGTAGCTATAGGTAGAATGCGCCATCTCGTGTGCCAGATGAGTGTGCATCTGGGTACGGCAAAGGCACTCGTTTGCATACTTGAAATTCAACGTCGCCAGCTGTAGATATCAGTTTTGTTGATCGATTTTTATTAAGACTCGTTTTATTCTATCATCGAGAACAGCAACAGCCTTTAACTATCATCATTCTATTTATACAAATGTATGGAGTTAATAGTAAAGGTATTGTAATTATTTTGAAATTTATAAATGAATAGGTACCTATGTACCCCGAATGAATTATTAAAGAGTATAGTTTGGCGTAGAATTTGTCCACGTTTCATTTCTGCAATAATTATGTTCCTAATGAGTTTCGATTATGGATGAGATTTAAAAATAGACATTAGACAGCCCTATATTCTGGTATAATCACATCAAAGACAACGAAAATTATTGGTTATTTACATACAATTTTAAAAAAATATATTGTTTCAGAAATAAAAATCATCAAACGCGTCCGTGTCATTTATCTCCGTCCAATTAACAAATCTATTTATAATCTCAATTTTACTAAATAATAACCATCTTGGCTGAAATGCTGAGCTTTTTACTAACAGACAGTAATAAACCTATCATAAAGCTGGAATTGGTATACCCATCAAAGTAATTGGATTCAGCAGGAATTATAAACTGTGTTCGTAAGCTTAACTGTATCAAAAATATTACATAATTTCATGATCTTTCATGATCGATATACTGTGGTATATCGATCATGAAAATATCATGGATCGAATCATTTGTAAATATACTTAGTCAGTATGATTTCTGACGCTTTATAAACCTTTAAAAATTTGATTTTATTTCATGATCAAACCAATTTTATTTTAAATATGTTATAAACGATTGATTGAACGATTGATTGAACCCAAGGCACGCACCTCTGACTTTTCGAAGTCATCTACGTATTAATAGTTAATTATCACGCGCTTAAACGGTGAAGGAAAACATCGTGAGGAAACCTGCATGCCTGAGAGATTTTCTCGATGGCGTGTGAAGTCTGCCAACCCGCACTAGGCCAGCGTGGTGGACTATAGCCTAATCCCTCTCATTCTGAGAGGAGACCCGTGCCCAGCAGTGGGACAATATAATGGGTTGATTATGTTATGTTATAAACGATTATCGATTTATTTCCAACAAAACCCCAGTCCTATAAATGTCACTCTGACATCTGTCGCGCGTATATCTAAGCTATGTCTATCAAACTATAAATTCAAATTGTATGTTGATGGAGGTAAGCAATAAATAATGACAACTTACTTAAGTACGGTCGGTTCCAATAAGAAATCTGTCAGTAGATTTTCTTACTAGAGATAGAATTTTGACATAAGATCCATACAAGTAATGTCAAAATCCCATCTCTAGTAAGCAAATCTACTGATAGATTTCTTACTGGGACTGGATGTTTGACGGTTTAAAAAAGGCCACCCGCGCTCTTCGTGTTAAAACTTGATTGAATTTGTTTTTGTTGTTAAATTGAATTGAATGGATTTCGATTTTGTCTAGTTCAAAGCTTTTCATGCTAAGTATTTAATTGACCTTAAGGGTTAATATCCTTGCCAGGGAGATATTAACCAAAGACATTATAATAAATATGTCTTTGATTGTTAACTCACTGGAACTTGATAGTTTCGATTAAAAACCAGTTAATAAGTATAGACACGCAGCTGTTTCCTATATTCTATGTACAAACGGAAATGTTATTTAATTATCGACGAAGAATTTGATTCGTTTGATATGAATTGAATTTTAATGCGATATCGATACTTTTAAGGTTTCTAATTTTGGAACAGCTGATTTATTTTTTTCTATATGTAGTTGTGTTCTATTAAAATTACTGATTAATTATTGCTGATATTTTCGTAGGTAAAAAAAATAGTGGTACGCTTACACACTTAAGTTGCTTCTTACATCATGTAAGGATAGGTACCTCATAAAGAGGTGGAGTACAATCTGTAATCATGTACGAAATATATATGGGTGTGTACACATCCATATACATACCTATATTATATTTTTCCTCACAGCATACAGGGTACAAACACGTCACGTTTGTTGATTCCGTCAGCTCAACAATATACGTAGGTATGTAAACCGTATGTTACCGACATAGCGCACCGAATTAGCAAGCTGAAGTGGCAGGGCGCTGGCCATGTCTGTCCAAGAACCGATAACCGCTGGGGTAGACGTGTTCTTGAGTGGAGACCGCGACTCGGCAAACGTAGCGTAGGACGCCTTCCGGCAAGATGGAGCGATGATTTGCGAAAGATTGCTGCCAGAAGCTGGATGCGACAAGCCGAGGACAAGGTGAAATGGCGCACATTGGGGGAGGCCTATGTCCAAGAGTGGACTGCTTGTGCAGTGGACCGAGCGGTTTACACCGACGATGTAAACCGCTCGGTTTCTTCCCTCGCATTTACGGTCCATGTCGCAACTTTACTAGGCGCTTATTCGTCCAATTTACATGTGAAAATATAAAAAAGATTCGTAGTCTGGTCCTGTCGCGGGATGCTAACGTAACATGTTAGTGAATGTTATGGATCCTGTTTGTATATATCAGTGGTACGATACTCGTCAAAGTAAATAAAATATATATGCAAATATAAATATACCTGTATTAGAATGCAAAGCTTTTTTAAATAGAAAGTTTTATTTAAGAAAGTATTAATTGAAGTATGCCTGCTTTACGATGACGTAGGCTTTAAGAGTCCAGCGGACCGAATTTCCCTTACAAACGTAATACCGAAATAAATCGTAATTAAAATATAATTTAATCAAATTCTGTTATTATTCGGATTCCGATACCGTTAATCTAGGTTTCTACTGTACCATTTCGTCCAAAATATTTCGCTGGAAATAAAAGACAGGAAAATCGTTCCAATCTTGGTAAGGTTGTCAAAGATTGCATTCGCTTGCATTTATTTCCAGTAAAGTAGTAGTAGACGAAAAAGTATCCTAGGAACCTAGATTAATAAACTCAAACTCAAATTTTTTATTTCAATTAGACCTTAAACAGGTACTTTTGAAATGTCAAAACTACATGCACGGTTCCAAATAGTAGGTCTTATGGAGAAGAGTCGGCAAGAAACTCCATAGATACTCTTTTAAATAACCTAATAATAATAAATAATGGTGTCCAAATCCAAATAATAACTTATTTTGATAGAATATTGTCTGGATTACCATTTATTTCGGTATTACGTTGTGGGCAATTCAAGTTCCGCCAGACCCTTAAGTATCGGCAGAAAATAGACTGAACTTGTCACAGTATGACCGTTCAAAAAGTCCTTTTCGTTAACCAGTATTTTTTTGTTTAATTAGACGAGAAATCCGTAAGGTGGAAACGTATGTATACGTAACAGCATATGCACGTACTCGTAACAATAGCTATGGGGGTGCACATCTGGCGGTGATGGGATGTTTATTTATATCGCGACCGGAAGTAATGTGCTACGAGTCCACATCCGGTCGCTGGCAAATGGCGCGCGTGCGCAGCGTACGCTAAATATGGTAACTAATATTAATAGAAAAAAAAAACTAGAAAGATGCTAAAATATTGTATGTTGGACTCGAAGTATTCTCGCAACTAGCGACCCGCTCGCGGTTTCACCCGCGCTGTTCCGTTCCTAAGAGGCGTAGCGTGATTTTATATAGCCTATGTTACTCAGTGATAACGTAGCTTCCTAACGGCAAATTTTTTTTTTTAAATCGGTCCAGTTGTTTTTGAGCCAATTCGTTACAAACATACTTACATACAAATCTTTCCTCTTTATAATATTAGTATATAGATGATTACATGAGCAACCTAAGTAGATAGGTATAATAATTCGTCGCTATTACTGACCGTAATGAAATACCTACAAAGTTTATCGTCTTTACAACGATTTTCAGCTCCAATTATTTCTGTTAATTAAAGCTATTGCGGTACGATGGTCTTTTTAAGACTGAAAGGCTTTTTTCTCTAATAATTATTTAAACTAAATTCCCATAAAATAACCTTCCACGGTTGTAGTTACCTTTCCTTACGTAAATTGTAATTTATTATCGTGAATTACCAAGGAATTCCGAAACTCGGCTTCCTTGTATACGGACGAATATAATTCAACATCTAATGTCTAACAAAAGGCAGGTGCTATTTCTAATGACGGTCATTCTGCTTCAAAAGGTATTCGGTCAACGGACAATAGTTTTAGGGGGGCCTAAAAGAGGTTCTCGACTCTATTGAAATAAGAACCAAATTGCCGCTCGCTAAGGTAGCTCAATTTAGTCCTTTTGTAACTTTCGATGTGTATCAAGGAGTTCGCCCGCACTTTTGTTGTAAGGGTGATATTCGAATTGATTTTTTCTCTAATACCTTTGACGAGCATATGGCATCCAAGCATCTGCCGTTACAATGAAAGGTTTTCAAGTATTTTTTTCGGCGCCTGCAGGTATTATCTTTCGTTGATTGTGAGCGTATTTCGCCGGTTATAGGACTGTTTCCGTAATTACAGAGTATTCGGTTAGGCATGTGCTGCAGCACCCGCCGGCATATGAAGTTTTATTTTTGTCTCTTTTGTTGAGCCTTTCAATACTTTAATAACGGAATACAATTATACGTACCTATGTTACATTCAAATATTATTAATATAAAATGTAAACCCAGAAGAAAAATTACACTATTTTGAAATTGTGTTGTTTCGTTAATAATAAGTATTACTTTGCCGTCACTTTGAAGGACATCTATTAGGTATATAGAATTTATTCCAGAGGTTTCTGTAGAAGTATTTAAGGTCATAATTCACCAAAGCTGTTACCTGCACCGCTGTTTATAATTCGCCTTAAGTGAAAACCAAAGTCCAATAAAATTTAATTTACATTTAAACTTCTCAGAAAAAAGCAATTCGGCGTTCTCCCCAAATTGTTAATTTTAATAATGCTTCCGTAATGCTCTCCAGCCTCCGCGTTTGAAGATTATAGCGGCTATAAAAAGTGATGAAGCAACCCACTATACCCTCTTCGGAAAAGTAACAAATTAACTTAATTGCATAGGAAACAGTAACCGAGTGGTGGTTGACAAAGTTAATTGGAAATATACTTTTATAACCTTCATGTGTAGTTTATAAAGCAGGCCATTCGTAGCGAATTACGTTATCAATTAAGTGTGCTTATTATTTTAAATGCAAAATTATTTGTAAGTATGCGTGTTACAATAAGTTATTAAATTTACTTCTTTAGGCGCCAGAATAAATACTAAGAAATACAGTTTCCACCGTTAAACTTGAATGCCCTAAAGAAAATATAATGTGGAAGCACCGCTCAAACACTCAAAGATATGTCTAAGTTTTTCCCAATGCGTCAATAAATCATATTGCTCAGCATTATGCCATAGAGAATATGCATGTATTTTTTATATCTTTAATCAATACATTACATTATTAAAACACCGTAAAAATATTTATTTAACTTATTAATAAACACAGTTCATTTTATTACTGAAACAGCTTCGACGATCCCGCAAAATATTGCTGAAAATCTCATTTTCATGTCATGTCGAATACATATATTTAACTTGTTATAATTGCATATAACAAGCTCATCTCTCAGTGTAATACGAGCTTAATTAGTGGAATCTTTAATCTAACAAAACTGAATAATATTCGCAGTTCACAGAACTTGATACTTACAAGTAGGTAATACGGTTTACCTAAAGCTATTGAAACAATTTGCATTGGTAGTACAAATGAATTGATCAGCTAATAACAAATCACGTAACTAGATATTGCAAGTAACAATACCTGGAAAAGAATCGTTTTTTATCCAAGAAAAATCATAAGATAAAAACTAATTTTTGTAGGAATAACATCTTATCTTCTTCTATACTTATAATAAATCTGTAGAGAGGTCAATTCTGTACATGAAATATATTTCCAAAATAACTATCAGCGGGTGATTAGTGATCGATACTGATGCCAAAAATGCAATCAGTAAAATTTTTGTCCATCTGTCTGTCTGTCTGTCTGTCTGTCTGTATGTTCTTTATAGAAACAAAAACCACTCGACGGATTTCAACGAAACTTGGTACAATTGTTCTTCATACTCCTGGGCAGGTTATAGTATACTTTTCATCACGCTACGATCAATAGGAGCAGAGCAGTGAAGGGAAATGTTGGGAAAATGAGTGATTCATGGGAAAGGTTTCAAACTGTCAATGTATATATCATCACGCTACAACCTTTAGAAACGGGGCAACGCAGCTGAAACCACGGGCGAAGAACTAGGGAACAAAGTAACTATTCCACGCGGGCGAAGTCGCTGGCAAAAGCTAGTTTTAAATAAATTAAATTCACGACCAAAATCTAATTATATCAGCTGCTAATTGATCCGTTGTTTATTTACAAAAACGAAGTGAGGTAGCGGTTTTTTTGTTATTAATACATAGATAAAATATTTTTTGGCTGTAAGATGTAAATTCTACTCATCATCATAATAGTAACTTTACCGAGGAAAAAAGATCTCGTTTCGATTCGTTTTTCCGTGCAAACACAGGTAAGTAGTTGATCCCTAGATCATACAAACATCATCAATCAAAATTAACCTAAATAATATTATTATTAGTAGTTCTAACGTAAACTAATAACACCTAAAATGATTGTGTCCGGTGTAAGATAAGCCAAGATTAATATATCTATCCATGCGTTTTAGTAGGAAAACCTTATCATTGGTCTTAAAATAAATATTTGATATTTGCTAGCGCGGCACGGAACTTAATAGGTTGATAAAATTATTTATTATCGATATAGCTACTATCAACATCGTTTCCAAGAAAAAAATGAGGCACATGGGCTGTATCTAAGTATTTACGTATAAAATACAAACAAAATAAGATCATGGCTACTTTTAAACATTTTTGGTAAACATAAAACTTCCAGACAGTTTTTTATCTAGGTAGGTACTTATCAAACATTTTATTCATTTTTTTTTAAGAAAATTTTCATTTTTACTTGTTTTTAAAGAAAGTATATAATATACCTACATAATTTCATAGTAGCATCTATATAATAATAATACCTTATAAAATTGTAAGAGGCCGATGTCTATCCAGTACGGATTAGAGCAACAGAAGACTAAATAACAATTTTTTAAATGTTTCTCCGTCTGTGTGTTTGTACGCATATCACGCAAAACCTATTGCGTGAAATTGGATGCGGTTGTCATGTCACAGTCTTATTGCTAGAGATCTAACATAAAATCTGGTGCATACATATTTCGTCTTGCTTGATACACTGCCGCCGTAGACGGGTTATAGTGAACTCTTTTGGAAGCGAGTGAAACCGCGGGGAACAACTAGTATCTGATCTAATAATTAAAGAAGATAATAAAAAACTAGCAATAGCTAAATTATTTTTTTATTGTTAACCTTCTTATTATTATTTATTACGTCTAAGCTCTATATTCCACAAAAGTATTCGTGGTTCTCTATAATAATACCTTAGTACGTCACATTACGGCATAGTGGGATCTGTAAATTGAATAATTAGTTAATGTTATTACAAAATGGAACCGGAAGGGTCGCCATTGCAGGAGACACGCCGCTGCTCGTGCGCTGTTGCATAACATTGCATCCTGCGCTGGCGTCGCTATGTATGAGATACGCTTGTATAAACATGTGTTTGAAGAATATTACTTAAAAAATATGATTTTTATTTTATTTGTAAATCAAGATAAAATATCTAATAGAGTGGCTATTTTTTTTATTTATAACTGAAATATTAAATTGTTTATAGCGTGTAACATACGTAGTAAACGCAATATAAAAGACACTTTATAACTTAAAAAAAAAATACGTGTGGCACTCGGGGACTGCCGCGGTAAAGCTATTGCATAGCGTTTTTTATCAACTTATGTAATACAACCAATGCCACCTAAAGGCGGGTTGCTGAACTAAAGAGACAAGCGTGTTAGGTTTTTTTTGTTACGGAATTTCTGGATTCGGTCCCCACGCTCAAGGCCCGCGATAGAAACTATGCAATAGCTTAAAAACTGTAGAAATTCGACATATTTGTCAAAACTTTTTTATTATTCCATAAATGTTAGAAGTTTGTTTGTTTTGTGTACATTCACATTAATAATACTTGTTCAAGATCTGCTTTTATTTATTCTACACCTGAAATACTGTATACATAAGTAGTTGAAAATTATTTATCTTAGATAGTTTAGATAAATCTACTCCAGGTATCATTACTATACAATTAGGTATATACTTTTATAATATTGCAAAATTTTCAGTCTGCGGCAGTAAATTGTATTGTATTATTGTGTAAAAATTATCATGTGTATTCAACTAATATTGATATTCAACAGGGAAGTGTCTGCTATCCACGTGACGAACAACCACGAGCGCAACGAGCGGGCCACCCTGCAATGGGCTAAGCGGTCCATGGAAGAAATTCACGTGGAAATGCGTGAACTAGAAGAAAGCGTCAACAACTCTGCTCTGCTCCGACAACTGCACGTTATTAGGAACGAGGTACGTACATCAAGTAGAACATGAGCTCATCAACACGCTGTTAATGTCTGAGAGGCATCAGGGGTTGGGTCATAAATAGTATATACTTTTCCTCATAGGAAAAAACATGTATTTACATCATTGATTTACAATGATTTATATTAAGAGTACTTACTTTCTGTTTATGGTGCGAAAGAAGTTACGATTCAAAGAAAACACACATGCGCCTGCAAATGGGATGCGAACAAGACCTCGCCCTCTTTAAGAGGACACGTTAGACTTTGTTCTATGCGTTAGACCACAGCCTGTAGAGGTTACGGGGATTATATTCCCTTGGCCTGATCCGCCCACCATAGGACAAAGGAAGACAATTTCCTCATAATAAAAAAGGGTTTATTTAATTATGGTTTAGAGAGAAAAACATTCTCAGGTCAGGACTCAATGCTGAAAGCTTTACAAAGAGAGATCTGGCAGACAAAAATATCACGTTTGATGTATTACAATACAATTCACAAATATATATAAACATACCATCACACCTGTATATTCTTAAGGGTTAGGCAGAGGCCTACTAATGTACACCCCCAGTTCGCCGGTATGTCTAGACCCCATGCAAGGCGATGGCCCCATGCCAATAATTGGGCACAAACTCCAAGCTGCTAGGTACTGAGAATTTCACAGAAAAACCAACAAAACTTTGCTTGACCTGGGAACCGAATCCAGGACCTGTAGCGTAGCTGTCGCGCTTAGTACCATTAGGCTAATGAGGCAGTTACGGATGTTAACCTAAATAATAAACGTGGTACTTTTTTTCCCAGTTAAAACGAGCTTTAATGGACACTGCGGACCTGGTGCAAGTAGCTCGAACCCAGGAAGCTCGTATCGACAAACTGGACAGTGAGGTTGGCCGTATGAAGTATGAAGGGCAGCAGATGAGGACTATAATTGCTGAACAGCGGACTCACATCAGCAAGTTGTCGAAGGAGGTGAGTCATTAAACTATATTGAGCCAACAGTTTTTATTCTGCTATATTATTTTATTACTGATATATATGTTGTGGTAACTGGACTCGGACCTCGGATTAGGGTAGCTATGATGGACCTGAATTTAAAGCTACTGGCTCGAAACAGACTTACTATTATACAGTCTCTCTGTTCGGTTTCTTGAAGAGGGTGCTAATCGTCGGTGTAGGTCAGTGCATGTCTTGGACGGCCAAAATTGCTTTTGTGGCTTTGCCCATGAAGCTATTTAGAGGGGTATGTATCCTGTGGATAGCCTTCACACTTCGAAAACTGGACTGGGTAAGACAGGCGCGTGCTTTGGAATCGAACTTCGAGACCTTTGACTTAGCAGTCCAATGGTCTACTTTATCACTGATTATGTTTGATTAGCAATATGTTTGATCATAATAAAATTACATAATTTAATTTTGCAAGCTGTTATTTTTATTACCAGATCAATATCTGTAATTTGTGGAAACAGCTTATCTGCAGATCTGCGTATAGTTTTAGTTTGTCGAAACTGAAAATATTGTCATTTCTCGAACAATCGCTCAGCCTTACCATCTAACAGTTGTATTGGTAGTTTACGAACGTAAACTAGAGTAGGTACAACTATGTAGTCTACACGATGATAAACTCTATGGTGGCCAAACTAATATGCAATACTAATGCAATACAATCCTGAGAATGTCTTTCCCGAGTAGCAATTTACCTACTTTGTAATATGATGCGTAGCGCAAGAGTAATCAGCCAAAAAGGTTACATCTGTAACTACTTTAACTCCACATTTACGCAACTATCTTTAAAGTAGTTCCGTTTATTTTGTAAGACAATTGAATTCACTACGTAGCAAAATAGAATTCATAAAACAATTTAGTTCGGGAATTTTTTTTGTGGTCTCCAGTTTCAAATTTTCGTAAGTCTTTTATTTAGAAAGAAAAGGTATAGATAATACAAAAGCGGCCTTTTGCACTCGTAATATTGGATTGAAAGACAACAGATTCCGAAATCAAAGAGCATTTGTGGGCGCAGAACATCGGAAATGGAAAAGCATGTGGTAGAAATGCAAGGGAGGAAATTAAGCATCCGTGTGCTCCCACAGGAATATATGTAGGTACCGCAGCCGCTACCGCCGCCGCCTCGAACCTATGATTCTAATTGGATTTTTTTTTTAAACTTAAACGTAAAAAATATTTAAAAAGCAACATTAAACAGGGTGTTACGGTGTGTATCTACTTTGAAAACATGCAACAAATCGAAATGACGTTTAGTAAATCTCCAGTAACCGTTACTTATTAATATCAAAATAATATCTTATTTGTCACCTTAGATGATGCAAACTAAGCTATTGTTTTAGTGTCAATTATTATTGATTTTTAATAAAAAGGCAATAAATACTACATAATTAGTACATAAGCAAGAATCATAATATTTACGCGGCGCGCCCGATCTATCAATTTAGTTACTACGTGAACTAATGGTAACGCTTTGCACTTGCACAATCATTTAGGTACCTACCTGTTTTTTTCTACTCACGAGGAAAATAACAATAGAGGCGCACGAGTCATTGCCAAACTCTTTTCGAAATACCAAGAATGTATAATTATTTTCCTTAATCACGTACTCTTTTTCTTCGTTACACATAAAATAATTATCTATATATTTAATTTGTCGCGTCTATTAAATTGTAGCTATCGTTGTGTATCTGCTCTTTGCTAGGGACAGACCCGCAAAGGAGACGGAACACGGTTAATTAACGTGCAGTCGTTAATTATAGAAAGTATTGAAGCGCGACTGCCTTGCTGGAGGTCCTGAGTTGGATTCCCAGGTCTAGCAAAATGTTTTCGGTGTTTTCTATGAAATTCTCAATAGCAACTCGGAAGTTCAACTTTTAGAGAAAGTAAGACTATTTTCTCAGTGACCTTTTTCAGTTATACATTGTAAACTTGATGGTTTACATCATTTAAAACATAAAAGGCACATTGAGCGTACAGTTGAGCGTAACTTTCCACTCTAAAGTAAGAGAATAGATTGTCTGGTGAACGATAAAGAAAGTTTAGTGGTAAAGACGTTTATTTGTGTCTGGTTAGACTGGAAGTAGAGACCAACATAGTTAACAAAAATGCTAGTAAAACGACTACACATGTAGGTACTTAAAACTATATTTATAAGCCTAAGAAGCTTAAATTTTGGGTACCACAGAGTTCAACAAAATTACTCAAAGGCTTTAGCGTACATATTTTTATTTCATCGCAATCCTTGTAGTCTCCATAGCAAAAGCTTCACTGTACTCCAACAGCTTAGAAATTTACGGGAAATAACAATACACAAAAAGATTTTATTAACGGAATATGGAAAAATATTACGCGGTTTAATTTCCAATTTCCTTTGAATTATTCTTAATCCACTTCTTTTTTGTCGAGAAATGTTAGTGCCATTTTCCCTAATTTATCAATAGGCCTGATGATTCACGCTCCGGTTGGTCGGTATTAGAGCTTCACATAATGTGGCCAGGGGTTGGGAGCATTGTAAAAGAACCCTTTCCGTGTTTGCCGATTGTTGGTTTGACGGGGCTTGTTCCATTTCCTAGGTACCTAATCATGTTAGTGGCAGATGAAAGCACCCATTTTGAGTGAAAGCTTTTTCATTTGCCTGTGTCGTCGTGAAATGTGGACAGAGATGCCATTTGGTCTTTTCACAACGTTCGTACTAGGTATGTGCTCCCCGACTAGCTGTTCACGTGACTTCGATAGAGCTGACTGCTCTCTTTAGATTAGGTAATTATAGTAAAGTATTTAAAGGAAATTTTAACTGTTTTATGTAGCTCAATAATATTATTAGCATTGCTTTGACCTGCAGAATATTATTCATTATTGTAACATCATAAAGTTTGCTTGATTCAGTAGTTAGGTATAACTGTATGATTTTTAATAAACTAAGGTCGTTATTGGTTCGTCAGGGGTAATAACAGGTGGCGAGACTCTTCACGGTCGGTGATTGTAACCGTCGGCAAGCGACCGTTGCGCCCACGGCATTTTACCGGTCGATATGCTTTTGAATTTAGAATTTAATAAGTAGTTAGGAAGTTCGCCGCGTGACAGAAGTTACATATAACAAACAGTACCTACTAACACGACGGCTGGCGGAATATATGTTCAGCTTTTTAGCCTTTTACCTAAAAGCAAACTGATATTCAAATTATTAGTGTAATTGTATTTGCAAAGAACTTTTATAATGTAAATATGGGTTAATAGATTTCTAAATCAAACATTAACATAGGTATTAATTTCGCGTACTCTAACAGTGTACCGACCACTTGCTCCTCATATCTCATTCCTAATTGAGCCAAATGTACATACTCGCCCCGTGCGGATTCACATTCGCCCCCGATTGTTATCAAGGTAAATGTATAGTTAGAACTTTAAATTTCGACCGTGCAATAAATATTATCTTTGAACTGTTTAGTTACTGAATACAATTAAAAGTCGAAGTGTACCTACATGAACTCTGAAGAGGATAAAATAGTTTTTTTTAGTAAAATTATATCCTAAAACAATTAATTTACATGATAAGGTGGACAATTTTGTATAAATAGGTAAAAATTACAATCGGTTACGATTACCGCGGTCAGTCTATGGTTAGGTGACCGTTGCTCAAGCGAGATCTCTCCGTGCCTCGCAGAGCACGTAAAGCTATAAGTTGTCAGTTGTTATAGGAACACCAATGGAAATTGCTAGTCAAAAGCCAAAAAAGCCCGCCAACTAATTTATTCTTAGAATATTGGTATTGCTCAGAAATTGGACTGCTGCGGTCTGATGGCAATCATTTCGTGTAAAATAAAGTTATACATATGTATTAGTCGTATCTGGTTAGACGGCGAACCAACCCCGACAAGTTAGGAAAAGCTAGGAACCATCCTAGCCTATATTTATGTGTAGGTAATTTATATTGTTGTACGTTATTGAAATTAAAACAATATAGATAAAGGTAAGGTTTTCAATAATAAAATCATGTAAAAACCTTTCTATTAGATATCTGAATATTGTTTGCCTGCGCTATTCCGTTGCTCTGCATGCATACTTATGTGAAAACGTTTTTATCCAAACGAAAATATTTTAAAAATGTACAAACTGAAACTGAATATTTTGTGAAAAATAATTGATGTTTTGTTTTGACTTTGCACTGGACAGTTCGCATACATTTTACACAGTCAATTTAATTATTCCCTGGAGCACTACGCTTTCAAAATACCTAGTACCTACCTACCTAGTTTAGGGAAGAGCCTTTTTTATCGTTGCAAAGTTAATAAACACACATTATAAATGCTACTATCAAGCAGTTAGGTAGGTATACTGAAAAGAATTAGATACAAACTTCCAATAAAATTACTGTACGTACCTATTTAAATAAAAGTTTTTAGAGTCCGGCGGACCGATTTTCTCTCACAAAAGTAATACCGAAATTAATCGTAATCCAGACAATATTCTATCAAATTATGTTATCTTTCGGATTTAGATACTGTTAATCTAGGTTCCTACGATCCTATTTCGTCCAAAATACTTCACTGGAAATAATTGTAAGCGAATGCAATTTTTGATAACTTTACCAAGTTTGGAACGATTTTCCGGTCTTTTAATTTCAATGAAGTAATAGCAGACGAAATAGGATCGTAGGAACCTAGATTAACAGTATCTAAATCCGAAAGATAACATAATTTGATAGAATATTGTCTGGATTACGATTTATTTCGGTATTACGTTTTTGTGGGCAATTCACGCTCAGCCGGACCCTTAACACATAGACATTGAAAAATAAATACCTAAAACGTTCTATAATTTACAAACAAAGAGCCAATTATTCCGTACGGTATATTAAAATATACCTAGATATATAATATGAAGACGGAAACTAAATAAGGAAATATTTCGCGGAAGTCTTCGACAATCTAATAGCGAACAGAAATCAAATACCTACCTACAATAGCAATGTGGTAGCAAAGGTTCATAAATACTGCGATGAGGAAAAAGCACCTAGCTGGGTACCTACTTGTGTTTTTAAGGTGATTACGAAAACAATGTGAATGGACCAGTCCTAGTAGTCCAATCCAGTACCTAGATATGTACCTATTTCATGGTTTTCCGACCATTCAAGGTGAATTCTACAACAACACAATAAAGCGACAAAGGCTCGAACAAAGGTGGACTCTATACACTTTTAATACCTACTTAAGTCCTTTAATTCAAAATAAACATTAAATTACGATTTAGTGATACCGTTGGTCCCGAACTAGGCTGAATTGTACATACATACTTGGATCTTGGGCACGAATATAGGAAACCTGAATTCGTGTAAAAGTTGCTATTCCTTGTCGTTGAGAAACCACAAGGTTGTCCGTAGCTGTTATAAACTTTATATAATCCGGTTCCTAATACCAGACAAATCGCTGTTTCATCCGCAGTTAATAACAATCGATTGAAGGATAGATTGAATAAGAAGATTATATAAGATACCTCTCTTATACATATTAAATATACCCTTCAAAGATTTGAGAAAAATGCTCAAACGGAGCAAGCAACGGTTTCCTTTTATTGTGACTAGATTGTACGTAAACCGTAGATTCGAGATATAATAGGTACCTACTTACCTACTTAGATAAAATACTAAATTTTAAATTATAAAAATCCGTCTTACATATTTAAGTGTTACCTATGTTTATCAAAACTAAAAAGCTTCTTGCCGAAGAATAAACTATTGTTGTTTTTAGGGTTCCGTACCTCAAACGGAAAAAACGGAACCCTTATAGAATCACTTTGTTGTCCGTCCGTCTGTCTGTTAAGATCCTTTATCTCGGGATCGCGTGGAGGTATCGAGTTGAAATTAAAACCATATACTCAGGTCTACAGTCCCTTGAAGCTATGAACAAACCAAACTTATAAGTTAACGTAAAATCAAGATAAAAAACAAGATTTATGCCGCATAAAAAGTATATTCGACACTCAAGGGAATCAAAATTTATCTTTAAGGTATTTTCCATTGACCTAGAAATATGAAATTTGACAAGTATGTAATACCGTCTTAAACTACAAGTGCAGGGAAAAATCTGAAAACTATTTGTAATTAATTATAATATGTACCTACCTACAAATTTGTACGGAACCTTCGGTGGGCGAGTCCGACTCGCACTTGTCCGGTTTTTTTTAATAAAAGATAAATATTTCTTCATAAAGCTCAGTGTGGTCGGCACGTGGCGAACCCACGTGATATGTGGTTATTTTCACTGTTGTTTGTGTTACTTATTTTCGCTTACTAGTATTATTTGTGTTTTCGCTATAGAAACATAATACATAAACAACATCGCTGTGTTTATAATGATTGTTGATACATGCTAGTTAGTATTTTAGTAGGTGTTATAGGTAAAATACCTTCTAGCTGACGGCGTACAAAAGAAATTTAAGGTTCCGGCGGAACGAATTCCATTAATCTAGGTTCCTATTCTACTAGGTATTTCATTTAAAATAAAACTTCAATGTAATTTTTGATAGCTTTTCGAAGTTTTGACCAGTTGTCCGGTTGTTTATTTCCACTGAAGCAATATTAGACGAAACGTAGAAACCTTCAATTCAATTCAATTTATTTATTTTGATAACCTAGATCAACGGTATCCGAATAATAACACAATTTGAATAGATTGTGTTTGAATTACGATTTATTTTGGTATTACGTTTCTGTGGACAATTCCGCGTCCGCCGGACCCTTAACTGGGTACATCGCAGTATATCCTATGTTCCAAATAAAGTATTCAAATAAATCCATAAATCCTGCCCAATTAAATGTGTACCAAGTTACCTACCTACATCGACGTCGTGAGAACTTAAGTCTAAAAAGCTTGTGGGAACCAGTCGAGCACATTGAAGACAGCAAAAAGTGTGTGGACCTCACACAGCAGGTACTTAGTACACGAAATCCGATCAGTGCATTTAATTAATTAACCTAGTGATCTCTTTTTACTAGGTCTTTATTTTTTAAACAGCTTAGCTACACGAATGTTTCCAAATTTTAATATAGTTAATTCGATGTCAGATGGTATTATTATAGAAAAAGGGTTTTAATATTTTTATAAAGTCACAAACGAAACCTAAACAAAATAACAAATAAATAGGGAAATACATATACATTGCAATTTAAAAAATATAGATATGGATATGGTAGAGGTTTAATATATGTTTCAGTACCAGGTCATGTGAGAAAACACAATAAAAAGTTGCAAAGGTTTCGTACGTTTAGAAAAGCATTGCTAGGTGCTATTATATTTATAGTTTATATAGGTATACAAACATGTATATATAATTCATTCGAAAAGAAGCAACGCTCTCTTACTATCTGGAGACAACAAATTTCTGACTTCAATAATACATAGGTAATCGGTACCTATGTATTATTGAAGACAGAAATTTGTGAAGTGTATTTACCTCAGTTTTTTCTTTTGAGCTTTTATTGCGACAGATGGAGTGTCAGAATTATATATGCGTAAGTTACAATTACAACCTGTAGTGTTCGACGATTATTATGATTTTGGATTTATGGAAGAAATATGAAAAAATTCAGAGAATACAAACTTCCACTGTCTTGGGGATCAATTTGTTCAGAATATTAGGTAGGTATTTAAATCTATACTAATATTATAAAACTGAAGAGTTTGTTTGTTTGTTTGTTTGTTTGAACGCGCTAATCTCAGGAACTTCTGGTTGGAATTGAAAAAATCTTTTTGCGTTGGATAGTCAATTTATCGAGAAAGGTTATAAGCTATATAATATCGCGCTACGACCATAGGAGCAGAGCAACGCGGGTGAAACCGCAGGTGGGTCGCTAGTTAATAATAAATATGAAGAAAATAGGTTGAAAGTATGAAACTTAGATTACTTTCATAATAAGAATGAAAATTGATAATCAAATATCAATTAATCTTATCAAAGTAATCAAATATTCCTTGGATGTTTCATTATTCATAAGTTATTCAAAGGACATTTAAATGCAGGAAATTAAAATTTGTGGTCGACAGATAATTATGTACTCAGTTCTAAGAGTTCCAAATAAATTTAAATAAAATACTGAAAGGAGAAAAAGCGATCATAAAAAGTAGGTTCCTTCTAGTAGCAGTGATACCTACCTAATAAAATTATGCCGCACTAATTACTCCTGTTATTGTTACATAGCTTAATATTTAATTTAATGAAATGAAATGGTACGTTTCATTACATCGTAACATAAAGCAGTGATAGCCTAGTGGTATGACCGTTGGACTGCCAAGTCAAAGGTCTCGAGTTCGAACCCATGGCACGCACCTCTGACTTTTCGAAGTCATGTACGTATTAATAGTTAATTATCACGCGCTTAAACGGTGAAGGAAAACATCGTGAGGAAACCTGCATGCCCGAGAGATTTTCTCGATGGCGTATGAAGTCTGCCAACCCGCACTAGGCCAGCGTGGTAGACTATAGCCTAATCCCTCTAGTTCTTAGAGGAGACCCGTAGCCAGCAGTGGGACAGTATAATGGGTTGATTATGTAACATAAAGAGCGGCGGTAACCTGGCTAGGGTTTCGGACTTGCGATCATGTGTTTGCCGGTTCGAAACCCACCCATTGCACTACCGCTATACCGACGTGAACCCACTCGTAACACAAGCATTTAGCTTAGAACGAGAGGTTGACAAGAATATTTGTAATAAGAGACCTACATTACTAGTAAGCTGTATTTAAAAAAAAATGCTGTCCGACCTGGGAATCAAACCTAGGACACCATGTTCACCAACCGCATAGGTAGGTAGGTGCCTACCTATAAATACTTTATGAACGGTATTCAAACAAAAATTAATTGTGATAAACTTAAAAAGATAACTCTGGGCTAACATCAACCTTATCCACACGAAAATATACAGGTACATTAGATTAGGTAACGGATACTTTTGGAGATAATGCGAGAACGACTGCTATGCATTAAACTAAATAGGGGCATTAAAATACTCTTACGCAAAGCAACCAAGCTGCCTGCCGGTATCGGGCTAACCTTCGAAAACGAAATGCGAAAACTTCGACAAACTGGTCCCGCTTCCCCGTAATTGAAGGACGGCCATTCGGCGTTCATGCTTTTGATATGTTTTTATACATACACATTACATGTCAGCCATATCTGAATAGCTGGGCCGGATGCAGTCGCGACGAGTCAAAACCTATCCTTTGTGAGTCTGCAACCTGATGCACTGGGAATTTGTTGCGATGTAATTGGTCTGCATCTAGTAATTCAATTGATGATTCATTCATATCATCAAGCGAGCAGCGGTGTACTAATGTACACCCACAGTTCACCGACATTTTTGGTCCCATGTCCCTTGTAGGGTGCAAGCCTAATGAGAAGAGAAGAGAGCTGCTATTGAGAATTTCATAAAAAACCCAATAACACATTGCCTGATCTGGGAATCGGACTCCACACCTCTAGCGTAGCAGTCGCACTCAGCACCACTAGGGTAATTAGGCAAATTGATGATTAATTCAATCAATTGATATGATTATTTCAATTTTTTAATTTTCATTCAATTTATATGTATTTTACAGTTATAATAATACTATTAATGTTTCCGCTAATGCTAAAGCTAAGCAATGCTAATGCTCTTATTACATGTATATACAAACTATTACGAACTACCTACCGTTTAGTAGCAGTGTGTAATTACATAACTATAAATAGCGTAGCCACAACACTTAATAAGGGATCTTAAATTTTAACAGCTCTAAAAAGAACTTTTGCGAGGAATCCAAATAATCAGCATAGTTACTGTTTCGAGAATACTCGATACTATGAATAAATACCGCCTACAACTCGCTAAGTATAAATAAATGTATTGATCCGGTACTAAAATATCATCTGAAAATAAAATGAAAAATTATTTGCATTTGAAATGGACCAACATCTAACGATGCTGATTTTAACATTCTGGATTGTAGTCTTTAAATAACAGTTAAATGCAATTTTTATGTAATGTCGGACGGACGAGCTTTACAAAGTTCCTAAAATATAAATGAATACTTTATGTAGGTATCTATGTATACTTTTCATATTGGATACCGAACGTCTCGAAAGTTATGACGTGGACGTGATAAGGTATTTCCTAATAGTACCAAAAGCTTAACTAATAAAATTATAGTCAGCGTTAATATGTAGGTATGTCCGTACCCCTATTAAGGCATCCACAAACTTTAGAGCTGAGCTGAATTCATAAACCATTCGAAGATAACTCATTTATATTGTATTGAATAAACAAGGCAACCCGTGGAGATGGAGCCATTTTTTTAACCTATAAATTTCTTTTTATAATTTTAAGTATTATTTCAATTATTTTTTTTCATTAAATAAAATGTATGCAGAATTACACACTCTAGATTCGAGAGTCTAGTTTGTCTATTGGAACAGGTTCATTCTAAAATATTATTTCCATTAAATAAAATCAATGCAGAATGACAATCTAGACTTGAGAGTCTAGCTTGTCTATTGGAAAAGGTTCATTCTGCAATATATATTTATATATTGTACCACGTAGTTTAGAGAAAAATATAGTAAACATACATAGATCCTATATGAGATATGCAAAGCATTCCTTAATAATTAATACAGTTTTGTTTACTCATATGGCAAACAATAATACATTTAAGAATCTATAGGGAAACTCTTCCACATATGTAAATTAAAACCTAAATTCCGAACAAAATTAAATTCATTTTGTTTGTATAATTATCGTTACATACACGAGCACGATATTATAATGAGACCTCGTACACGTAATGTAAATTTGGTGAAATTAAATAGCCGACTGTAATACGACTGTTTATTTACACGTATATAGCTCTATGTATAGCTGAAACGGAAAAGTCCACGTATCCTCGTTTTATACAAAAACCAGCAAAAGCGCCGATACATTTTTGGGGTTTCGTAGTTACCCTCAAACAAGTAAATACAAGTCATAGAAGATTGAGACGGCACATTTGGTTTAGAAGGTGGTCACTACAAATGCGCCCCATATGGTGAGTTCGATTCGCACCCCAGGTAAATATTTGTGTCTTCCACGGATATTTGTTTCGAGAAAGTATACTTTGTGTGCGTTAATTGTGTGTTTGTGAAGTCCCCGATACATAGCTTGTTCCCTAGTATGGGAGGTGTCTCTTTTTAAAAGAAAAAACAATCAATTCATTGGCTGTATTTAGGTGTAACTGCATCATTAGCCTAGTGGTTCTGCGCGCGACTGCGACGCTATAAGTCCTGGGGTTGATTCCTGGGTTCATCAAAGTATTAAGGGGATTTAGTTTTATTTCAATTTATACGTGCTGGGTCTTTACGGGTGCTTCAACCCTGTTTGAATTAGTTGTTTCGGGCCACTTCACAACCAACACAGCAACCGCACCAGCCAGACTTATAATCAGTTTATAAACGTGGACAAAATTGTTTCGCGGCGCGCACGGTCTTGCAGGTGCATATGCATTTTTTGCTCTTGCCACTCGATGACCAAAATAGGTCATGTTAAATTTTTACCTAAATCGTAGTAGTTTTAATCTGTGTGCCACGTCTAGCCCTAACTAATAAAAATGCTCTCAACAATTACGAATGTCCAAGAATATCGTATACCGAGGAACACGTGTCCGTGTCCTAATTATAATACTTAGAACAGTCCTCTATCCCGTCATCAAAATTAATGAGCTGTATTAAATTGCTACTTTTTCATTATAACAAAGTCAAGTCCCTGCAAAAGGAAAACAATAACACACAGTAATTAATAAAGAAAGTTTAGCCAGACGTTTCTCTGTAATGAAAAAACAATAGCTGTTAGCAGTCTCCTGAGCCCTGTCGTAACTCTGCTCATGTCATTATCCAAAAACTAGGACCATTTAGTAGTGCGTTAATAAAACTTTGGTAATGGTCGAGTGACATCATTGAGAGTCTAGGAATTCTAGTAGGTACTAAATTAAACAGATGAAGGAACCGTGGTAGCGCCTCAAACAATCCCCGTATACAATATCGACGACATGGACAGTAAGAAACCAGTTCTGGCGGCCCATGATAATTACACCAGCCGTCGGTTCCGACCAGGTCGCAACGACTACTTATACATAATATATTGTACTAACTACACATCTTAAGCATAAAATACTTTATTCACATTTATTCGTGGCTAACTTGTGCAAAATTTGCTGTTATAATAAATAGAAATGCTTAAAATAAGTAGTCCCGTCCTGCCAGTGCTGAATGTATGAAACGCGCATTCAACAGTCAATTCAACGTGAATCCAAAGAATTTAGGTAAATTTAAGCTCATTCCTTCTTGAGTATACTGAAAAATAAATTTCATATTTTAAATGCATTCCTAAATTAAAGCTTTCCTGTAAATTGTACAGAACTAATATGAAGGAATTTCTGTTAAAAACATTTTCCGACTGAATTCAGGGATCACTCCAGCATATATATCATAAACCGCTTGCATTTTCTCATGACCTTATTCTTTCGCACGATAGTAAATATTAGTGAATGCAAAAAGGTAAAGGAGAACTAAAGTTCTATGTACCTATGGATACGGCCTATACCCAGTTTGAATATTCTCGTGAAGTTTTGCATGCGAAATCTTTCGTTACGAGCCGAGTTTAATAGCAGGTACACTCGTGCGAAATAGCAGAAATTACAATATAGGCTTTAGGAGCTGAACTTTAAGAGTCACGTGAAAATCAGTTGGGAAAAACTTGGTCGAACGGTATGAATATTCCGAGCGCCGCGCCGCTATGTTGTCGCATCGCAACCCGTCACAATCTTCATTAGCATTCTGTCTCTCCCTTTCTGTCTCCCATTCCATCTCCTTTACAAATTTTACCTGTTTCCTCTGAATTTTTCATACATGTTTTTGCTATAAGCGTAAAGTGGATTATAAGGAAAAATATCCTAATATTTGTATTAAATATTCAACCTAGGTATCTTAATGGATAATATTGTTGTATATAAGTGCGCTTTCTAACGTAGGTATAATTGCGCAGTGAACTTAAATCGCTGTTATCATCATAATTCAACGATATCAATGCATGGACTACTATCCGTCCAATGAATTCATTTCATAGTGACTCCATAAAAATATCTTCAGTGATTTCAGACAAGCAAAGGAAAATAAAGTGTGGCATACACTTAATAGGTGTTTGGAAAGTTCGATAAGCTAGATAGTCCGGCGAGCCATGAACACTCTTGGCTGTGACTCTTATTAATCTGCGGTGTACAAGTCCATGTTAAGTACTTACCTTAGTATCATACTTTCAACCGCAAACAGCGCCCAGTCATTGAAGTTTGCTCCTGACAATCTTTTGTAAGTCAACCTCTTGAGTGCACCTGCTGGTCCTTTGGGGACCGTAAACACGAGGGAGCATGCGGTTTTTATTCGGTACGAGAGTGGCATAGAAACCATCACGAGTTATAGTTACAGTTTAAAATTATTATTGGTTATGAATAAAAAAATAATATCGAATGTCTTTCAATAACACAACATTAGGATAACTGTCTTAATTTAAAAAAAAATCCTAACAGTATTCATAATATTTCTTACAATGTTTTATTTCATTGGCGCAGGTAAAGGCCAAGCAAATAGCTGACATGAACTTAGAAAACGACATTCTGGAGCACCATGACAACCGAGGTGGTGAGCTGAAGCCCGAGTACAATCACAAATACCGTCACAACAAGATGATCCATGCGCAAATTTCACGACTGGCGCGCTCACAGGAACAGCTCGATGAGTTGCAGCAGAGCCTACAAACACAGATCCTCGATGTACAACGACGTATGGACCGCTTCGAAGAACCGAATTGGAATCTCCTCTCAGCTAAAGTAGAATTTCTCGAACTGGAAAATAAAGTGATGAGCGACCGACTGAAGAATACCACACAGAAAGTATCCGATGTCGACAAGGTCCATGCTTCCATCCTGGAGCTACGCGAAGACATAGAGAGCATGGAAAACAAAGCTGACAAAACTATCCCAGAATTCAGAAAGGAGATATCCAAGTTGGACGTCAATTTTGCTCAGGTAAGAATATTTTTTAGAGAAACTTTTTTTATTGATTTTTTTAATTATAAAGTTGTCGTAAAAGGTAACCCAAAATGATTATTTTGATTGAGTTATGAGGATTATCCTTTGTACAAACATTTTGTTTTATTTGTATAGTTGAATGCCGCATCGTCGTACTTGAAGGAAGATCAAGAGAATCTGCGGCAGTCGGTGAAAGCCATCGCAGTGAGCGTGAGCAATGCCATCGACCGCGCCGACATGGACCGCCTCGCCGTGAAGAAACTCAACGACTCTATGGAGGAACTTGAAACCCGATCCCGCCAACACTTCTACCGACTTAACGACCACATCTTAAAGGTATAAGTCATTATTCAGGAACAGTACATTTACACTTCTTCTTACGTGGGAGAGCCATGCTTCGGCACGAATGGGCCGGCTCGACCGGAGTGATAGTGACCGGCCTCACAGAAAACCGGCGTTAAACAACGATTACGTTGTGTTTCGCCGACTGAGTGAGGTTACCGGAGGCCCAATCCCCTTCTAAAAGGTCGCCAACGCACTCTTGACTCCTCTGGTGTTGCGGGTGTCCATGGGCGGCGGTAATCGCTTACCATCAGGCGATCCGTCTGCTCGTTTGCGCTTCTATCCCATAAAAAAAAACCACTTTTCTTCTAAATAGGGACTAAATTTTAAGAAAATGAATGTATTTAAATTCCAATAAACTGGTGGTTCTTACTGTTCTTAGCTACATTTTGGGACATTTCGTTTTCTGGAATCCCAATAAAGTTACCCGATGGTATTTGCATAGTCAGATACAGTCAGCATCAAATATATCGGAATAAATAGAGACCGTTCATAATTTTAAGATATTAACTCAATGATATCATAGTAGAAGATTGTATTTCGGTGACAGCTAGGTCACGTAGATGGAACGCGGCGACGTCATTGTAGATGCATTTTTTCATTATCTTGCTTGTTTAATAGGTGGAATTTTCAATTAGTCATTTTATACAGTTTACTTTTTTAACTAAATATACGAATAACATGAAACAAAAGTCATGAATTAATGGTATCGAAGCTGTCAGTCAACGGCGAAATTTGTGAGTTTCGTGACGTCACTGTGTTCCATTTTCGGGAATAGAATACCTAGGACGTAAGCAAATCTTGTTCTGCCATGAATGAGATAAAATATTTATGTCAAAATTACAGTTCATCGTATATACCTACGTTCATTCGTAAAACTACTTTTGTGCCATTGAGATATATGTACATACTTAATTTACTTAGGTAGGTATGTTCAGATATACTCGTACATATAGCTGACTATACCTAGGTACGTCTAATTTAAACCTTACCTAATTTTTTAAATAGTAATAAAATATTAATAATTTAGTTCTCATACAACTATGAAATATTCATTCATTCAAGAGCTCTCCAGTTTGATCCAACTGATTTTATTATTTTAAAATAAGTAAACTGAAACTTTGCCATCGCATCTGTAGGTATTTAAATCAGTAAGAAGTAAAATTTAAATATTTGTTTACATTCATGTCTTAAGGGTCCGGCAGAGCTTGAATTTCCCACAAAAACGTAATACCGAAATAAATCGTAATCCAGACCATATTCTATCAAACTGTGTCTTTATTCGGATTTGGATACCGTTAATTTAGGTTTCTACACCATCATTTCGTCTATTACTACTTCACTGGAAATAAAAAAATTGGAAAATCGTTCCAAACTTGGTAATTTTATCATAAACTAGCGACCCGCTCGCGGTTTCACCCGCGCTGCTCCGTTCCTAAGAGGCGTAGCGTGATGTTATATAGCCTATGTTACTCAGTGATAATGTAGCTTTCTAACGGCAAAAGAATTTTTGAAATCGGTCCAGTACTTTTTGAGCCAATTCGTTACAAACATATTTACATACAAATCTTTCCTCTTTATAATATTAGTATAGAGTCCATTTGCTTACATTTATTTCCAGTGAAGTATAGTGGACAAAATGGTAACGTAGGAACCTAGATTAACGGTATCGGAATTCGAATATTAACACAATTTGATTAAATTGTGCTCGAATTCCGATTTATTTCGGTATTACGGTTGTAAGAGAAAATCGGTCCGCCGAACTCTTAATAAATTAAATTATAAAATAGGTACCTAAGCGTAATAGTAGTCGGTATATACACAATTTCAGGGGCGACGATAAAAAAATATATTTTAGATTAAATTAGGTTTATTTACTCTGCCTACTTAACTGCTTGGGCGTTATAGATTCTAGTCGTCAAAACAAGCACAATCGCACAGATAATAGTAATAAGGTGGACTATAATTTTTCATTTACTTATGACAGAGCGAGGCCAACGGAGACTACAACCAGAGCGAGACAATTCCTCTCCCAGAGCTAATGGGAGAAGTAAAGGAGTTGCAACCGGTACAACGTGAGTATGAAGACTTGGTGAATCAGCTGCCTAGAGACTGCTCAAGCATCTCAGGACCCGCAGGCGTCTACCTCATCCACCCCGGACAAGCTCCGTTCGACACTTGGTGTATCAACGGTAGCACCCTCATCCAGCGCCGATACAATGGCTCTATAGAATTCAACAGAAAATTCGCTGAGTACGTTCACGGCTTCGGCGAACCTACATCGGAATATTGGCTCGGCTTAGAATCTATGCATTTACTAACCTCTGACAACTGCTCCTCCATGCGTATAGACATGACTGACATCTATGGCGGCTTCTGGTACGCACAATATGAGCACTTCTACATCGGCAGCGCGGATTCGGGATACGTACTGGAAGTCAGCGGATTCAAGGGTAACGCTAGTGATGCGTTTGAATATCAGAATCATATGGAGTTCTCAGCCATCGATCGCGACAGAGATATCTCGAACACTCACTGCGCCGGTAACTACGAAGGCGGGTGGTGGTTCTCCCACTGTCAGCATGTGAACATCAATGGCAAATACACTCTCGGCCTGACCTGGTTCGATGGAGCGCGTAACGAATGGATCGCGGTCGCCACGAGCGAGATGCGTATGTACCGCCGACCTGGATGCTCTTAAACGCATGAAACTTAACCAAGAGCATATCCACATAGTTAATATCAACATAATATTAATGTTATTTCATTTTTCAATCATACCAAAGATATCAATATAAGCGCAGGGAACTTAACTTGAATAAATCGAATGGGGGGTTTAAGACTTGTAAGTTTCATAGACAGTATTACTTATCTAGATACCTACATTAACAAAATATTATTAATTCAATATTTTGATGTTTATGTTTAATTTAAATAATTACATTCCATATTCTATTCTTAATTGGTAATGGTATTGGTAATGATAATGAATATCTGTAGTCCGCTTGATTCTAAAAACTTTAAACGAGGTCAATTTGTCATAACCTTCATTATAAATATTGGTACTTTACGCACAAACGTGTTTAGTTTATAAACACTCAGAGGTGTATCGCTACACAAACCGTATTTTTTACGTTTAATTAAAAGTTTTAAGACACTGTGACATTTGAACATTTTTCGAACATAAGCCCAGATTTGGCTATTCGTCACTTAAGTTTATACTTATGTAATATTTTCTTTGTATTATTTAAGAAGTAATAATTTGTAAATAATATTTTAATTAGGCAAAAGATGCCATATTTTATTTCCCATGCGTGTCAGTTTTAGTCAAGCGAATGTAAAAATGATAATATAAGGGACTAGGTTGTAAGGATCTTGCGGAGCATTAAATGCTCTGAAGGCTCGTTTGATATCATCTGGCAAGGGGCGGTTGGTACCTTAACATCTGAACTTTGTATTCAACTTCAAAATAGTCTATTTATTTATTTAAACATAATTTGTCTGCTTAATTTTAGAGCTATGAGAAAATTTAATGTTTTCTCTTTTCGATAAGACTGTCTACGGAAACCAACAGTGCTTGGTTTCCAATAATAAAAATTAAAAGTATGTCGTTACATCTAATTTATTAATTAATTGGTTTACACGATACCTAATACTGTTTGTCAATATAAAAAATATATTAATCGCATGTAATCCAAATAGCAAATGTATACTCATGACGTTTTTAATCAAAATATTAGTAGATAGATAATAGTGTCGATATATGCATACAATGTACCTATCAATCAAACTTAAACCAAATAAATATAAAAATTAAAAAGTGTTGTTTCCTTTTTATTTTGATTAGTAATCTGTAGCACATTATGTACCTACCCATACGATTTTATAGTTTCATTATGTGACTAGACATAAAACTACAAATAAATGCTTTATGGAGTATATGCAAAATCTGTCTGCTACCTGGGGAGATGGCACGGTATATCAGTTTGGGACCATTTCCGCTAATTAGTAATGACATACCTTCCGAGTAGGAGAAATATTACATTTAGCAACAGGGAATAACTTTTCTAATAACAGGGAACAAAGTAGGTCTTTGCGGCCCAAAGCAGCCTTGCCTTGCCTTGCCTAGGGTTGAAAAGTTTTATCTTTAATATCGACCTTGTTTTAATCACAGTATTACCCTATCGCAGCTCAACGTGCCTAAATTTATAATAAATTTCGAATAATTTATGATGAATGTATTGTTTATTGTTCTCGTAAAAAGCGCCACGCATCCCTAAGATTACAAGTTACAACCTACAGATTACAAGTTCGTATGACTTGTGGCCTTCGGTCTTCTCGTTTATGTAGGTGCTCATTAGTTGATAATGGGTCACTTTTGCTCCGAGGTAAACCATACTTACATACGGAGGTAAATTAAAGACTAAAGAACCGTAGTCCTAGATCCAACTGTAGTCATCGTAACTCTTATAGCCATCCTTGTGAAGTTTTCCTACGAAATCCATAAATGTCGTTGCAGTTTTGGGCGACTTCCTGTCAATTACACCCATAGTTTCATTAATATTTAAGAATGGATCTGAAGGCAATCTCTTATTATAATGCTGTAGATTTGCAATCATCTCCTTCTCATAAATCCTCTCTCTCAACTTCTTGTATAGATTTTCTTTATGTTTGTGATAAATCCCGTCGAATATAAAATCTCTTATGTCATACACAAGACCTTTTAATTTCGCAAGCTCGCGGTCTAACTTCATCGTCTCCATGCTTTTGTCAGAAGGTGTCAAAGACTCCGGTGGTATTATTCTAGTCAAATGCAGCCATTTTGATAATATGTAAGCACGTTTGGCTTCAAAAAGTACAGTTAAATTGTCTTGAGACACGCGTCGTAACAGTGGGATGTTGTGGATAAGCCATCTGAAATTATAATATACCATATAGGTGAAGTACCTACAACTATATGTTACTGTAACGGTATATGATCTGAAATATTCTGTGATCATCGCTCATTTAATAAGCTTCTTGTTTTTTTTTCTTTGTATTTAATCTTGTATGGGGTGCAAAATAAAAGTTTTTTTTCTTTCTTTATTTTTTTTTTATTTCACCATGTTTTACCACCATTATTAGGGTCAGTTAGGTCAGGTTTTTAACCACTATTTTACCATTCAGAGTTAGTAAATCTTACGATTTACCGTAGATCAGGCTTTTACGGTAGATAACATAAATATATACTAGCTGTTGCCCGCAGTTTCATTAGCGTCCCGTAATTAAAGACACGAAAGAAACGTGACTTTTTCCGATGTCTTGATAGTGATTCTGCTATTCGCGGCGGAGACAAATCCAATAAAATAAAGATCATAAATATCTCTCCAGCCGATCTTGAGTAAATATAAAGGGTGTTACTAACACGACTTTTTTTTTTTTTTTTTTTAAGTAAAGATAATATCGGTACTAAAGTGATATTATTTTGTACATTAGCATCATGAATACGATCACGCTATAGGTGCCTACCTACTTAGATATTTTATTATACAAATGCAGTTTTTATTCGGTACGAGTCCAACCGTCCCATTGTACATTAGTAGGACTACACAACATTAACCATGATTATCATCACTAATATTTTAAATGTCTTTGAAAAGAAAGCAGAATTCAGACTTACAGATAAACAAGTAGAGACATCAAAACTTACGGCTGATAATACTGAATGCTTGTGTAAATTAGTGGGAGGTCATTTTCGTATCCGCAGCCAAATCCCCAAGACAGGATGGCAGAGAGGTGCCCGCTCACCACGAGCGGGGCACCCGGCACGGCCAAGCATGACGTCACCTTGTCTTCCTCCCTGGAGCGACCCATGCACAACATGCCCGGCAATAAGTTTACACCGTTCTAAAAATTAAAAGAAATTCGGTTGTAATAGAAGTAGCAAACGCATTAACATACAGCACAACCCAACCGAGAACAAACATACATACACTTACGCCTTTCTCCCACAGGGGTAGGCAGAAACAATAGACCGCCACTTGCTACGATTCCTACATAGTCTACAGATATTTAGACGTTCGATTCATAGAAGTCGATCAATTATTTCGCATAGTACACCCAATCAATCAATGAAATTATATAATTTGTCAATGATGATACATATTTAAAAGAAGAACCTGACTTACTGCCTGACTTAGGTATCAACGCACAGCCGAAACTACAGGAGCTAGGTCCCTGAAAGTCTATATGCTGGTTCAGACAAGCACTAAGAAAGGATTTTTGGACATTTACCCCTAAGGTGGTGAAAAGTGGGGTAAAAGTTGGTATGAAAGTCCGCACACAGTACTGTGCGTTTGACATACACACATACATATTTAATAAACGATGACATCGTCAAGTTTTTTTTTAAAAATCCCGGTATGGGATATGGCACCACACTTTTTGTTTATTTGCCAGTGTCAAGTATATGGAGTAAACAAGTAATATTTATTAATTCCCGTCATGGGATTATAATATATGGCGCCACACTTTCTGTGTTTGCCAGTATCAAGTATACAAAATAATCCCCAGTAAAACAGTGGAAACGGAGTGACCACAAAAGTCACGATTTTCAATTTTATATCATTTGCCTACACTCGCACACGTTCACGAACACTTAATGGTTAACTATCCACTTTAATTACACATTAAATTTCGGAGAAACACAAGTTTTGGAAAATAATATAAAACCGACAAAGTGCACTTTACATTTTCCCGCCTAAACTCATCGTCAAGTTACTATGTAGAAGACTCAATACAGCTGTTTTTCGCTGTTGACATTTTGTTGTCATTCCGCAGAGACATTTTGACAATTGTTTTCTTCCTTAGAAATTAGACTTAACACATTTTATGATATGAAACCTCCATAGTGTAGATACTGTAAGCACAGTATATTTTAGAAACGAAAATTACCTAAGTACGCAGGCGAAACTGCGCACGGGAATAATTCTTGATATAGGTACTATATATGTGTGTTGTAATAATTTTATATCTACGTTTCAAGTAAAAATAATTAACACGACACAAAATTTATAACCAACTAGCGACCGGAGGGCAGCTTCACCTGCGTAATATATATTTTTTATTTTACGGGGGGTTACTGGGGGATTATCAAAACAAAACTTTCTTAAAGAACTTGTTATGAAAATCACGAGCGGTTCTCAAGTGATCATTAGATACATGCGGCAATGATTTTAATGATACCATTATTTACAAAACAATAAATCGTTCTCGTAAGTTAATGAGATTTGTAAGCTCATTTAAGTTAATACAGAATAACAAAGCAGTTGGTACAGTTAATATCAAAGGCCTTTGATGGTATTTATTGATTAAACGTCGACCTCAAATTAAGTGAAACACTGAATTTCATATTTAAAATGGTTAAAAACTCGTTGTAAATATTACCTATACATTCGTCTTGTTTAGTTTTCGACAAGTGCAATTTTTGGACATATTTATTCGTCGCACACTAATAATTCTCACAATAAAACTTTTGACCCAATACAATGGTCGACTGACGAGAGAATTGGAATAGCTAGTGTTCCTTGTATAACATTTTGTACACAACTTTTATATTTAAAACACTTTTAAATATAAAATTCACTGAAAATTCGGAATATTTGAATGTATACTACCGATTAAAATCAACAACAAACTTCCATAAAACCATTTTACCATAGTAAACCAAGAATCACCATACAAAATAATTAATTGATTGGTATCTAATTGCAAAATAATTAATTGGTCGGTTGTGACGTGTGGTCGAAATTTGTTTGGTTCCCAGAAGGGGGGTCTGAAATACTCAATAGGAGGGAGTTTGCGTTTGTGACCGACTATTGGACTTACCCAATTACACATCACAAATAAACTAAACCATTATGTTATGTTATGTTATTTAAGAGAAAAAGATGTGAGTTAGCAAATTTTATATGGAGCGAATAGTTTGTTGGCAAGTGTCCAAAACTGTCGTCAGTATTACAGTGCATAATCGGACAAGATTTTATGAGCGAATGCAGGACATGTACCCTGAGGCATTGAGTTCGTCTTTAAGTTATAGTGATAATGTGGGCATTAGAAGTGTTGAACGAAGTTTATCGTGTGCAATTCTCTAGAACATTATTGAAGTTACAATGTGTACAACTTGTCAGGGAACGTACACTTAGGTAATTCCAAGATAACGTTCTGCGTTGAGACCAAGCCTTTACCCACCATATCCACCAATTTTTACTTTGATGTACGGATTTAAATTATTTTGAAAATAGGTAATAATGATTAGAACTATTTTGCTGTGTATGGTTATCACAAATTTAATTTTCGGGCTCGCACCTCTGACTTCTGGTATTCAAGTAATTATTATAAACAAAACTGGTATCATAATAAATACTAAAATCATGTAATAAAATCTGCATAAATTAGAAAGAAAGATAACTAGACTCTATAAAAAAACATGGATACAATCAGAAACCCGCTATAATTCTTTTAGTTATATATATTGTGATATATAGACATAATTATATAATACATGATAAGAAAATAATCGATCATAAATCTGATATCTTATAACCTATCGCCGGATTGAATACATCGCCTGATGCCAAAAGCGTCTGTATCCTGACGGATGCGTTCCCGATACGAAACGTCAGTTCAAAGACTTTCCCTGTAGGAAACACGTCGTTTGTGTTATAGGTCCTGCAACATCCATTAAAAGTACTATAGACGAAGATGCTCCAAATTCTCGTATTTATATTAAATCGCTAGCTGCAAATAGTCTTCCCCAGATTATTTTTCTTTTGACTCATTTCGTATGTTATGTATAGAACGTATATTCTCAGTTCTCAGCGATAAGATATTAAGATGCATATGGAATGAAAAGTAAAAACATACGATAGTTCCAACAATAGGCAAGCTAGCTGTCCCACTGGCATAATTACGTTGTAATGTCTCTTTTTATTTTTTTATCATGAACCTTTCCAGGCACGCACACAACAATTCACCAAAGTTTCATCGCAATCGGATGAATATTTTAGGTACGCATAGAGGACAATTTTTATTTATAAAAAGAAGATATCACGACATGGTGGTAAGTACAAATTAGAAAAAAATACATATATGTTTTAGTTTTTTGGAATCAAACAAATCCACATCTTCACCAGCCGAACTTCTCGCAAGACATAATGTGGGGTTAAATGCAAATTACACATTTTTGTTACATCGTTTCAACTCCTATTGCAAAAATGCTCTGTGAAGGCAGAAATTTTCTACTACATACACACATTGAACTTTGCACTTTACTTCGGATCGAGGTGGCTTTACTACACACACAGTTCGCTAGGGATGTAACTTATATTTTAGAAATTTGTAAAATATTCACAATTTGATTTAAAGTAGAATGAATATCCTGTGACTGATTCGCCAGCTTCACTACTTTTAGTTGCTAATATTTTTCAAGAGAAATTTGTACATGATCACACGGCATACTAGTAGGATAGTAGCGCCAAATCCACATCAAGATCCTTAAAAGTATGGCATCAGATGTTGTTCCTTATCCAGAATTAAAATGTCGATTCGGTATTGTGACGGAAGTTAACTAATAGTTCAAACACTTAGTTTGAACTATTTGTCATCATGATATTGATATATCCCTTTGCACTATTGTATGGAAATACCACTACTATTGCATTTTTCATGAGGGAACATTGTCTTGAACTAAGACCGAATATCATCACATCAAGTCTATTCAAAGATGTTGAGTGCGTATTTCAGGTGCCGCGAGGCGGTAGGCGGAGAGTAATGAAAGTTGTTGACGCGTCGCAGCACATAGCTCTGCGTAGCAGATACTGTAGCATGCTACAGTTACTAGTTAGGGTTGCCATCTGCATAAAGTCATTAAAATCCCGACTGCACGGTAGAAACCAAGCTTTTATGGCTGAAACTATTAACATCCCTCAGGTTTGTATTCCATGAATATATGCTTATATAATATATATGCTTGTTAGTTTATGTTATCATTAACTGGCACAAATCCGATCTACGGACAAACTCAATAAGCCGCATAAAATTGCCCGACAAGCATTATATTGCGTAAGAAAATCTGTCAGTTACAGTGAACAATCATAACGTCCCTTTTTAGGGATCCGTACCTCAAAAGGCAAAGAGGAACCCTTTATAGGGTCACTTCATTTTCCGTCTCTCTATCAAGACTCTTTTTCTTAGGAACGTCTAGTTACCTATCAAGTACAAATTAATAAAAAATAATTGGATCAATGATCCCTTAGTGCTGTAAAATACAAAACTTCTAAATCAATGCGGCCATTTATGTTTATATTTACTTCCCTTTGATATATAATCGTGAAATTATGTAGTTACAAGTAAAAGAAATATCCATTAATAATATTATAAGGAATATTTTTAGTTATAACAAACAGTTTTTTGTTATCATAAACTTCCTTGTACAATTTTTTTTAATCCCGTCGCGGGATATGGCGCCACAATTTTTGTGTATTTGCCAGTGTCAAGTATTCAGAATAATCCCCAGTAAAACAGTGAAAACTTCACGAAAGCTTCGATGGAGTTTAGGAGTGAACACAAAAATCACGATTTACAAATTTATATAATTTGCCTACACTCGCACACGTTCACGAACACTTAATGGTTAACTATCCACTATAATTACACATTAAATTTCGGAGAAACACAAGTTTTGTAAAATTATATAAAACCAACATAGTGCACTTTAGGTACATTTTCTCGCCTAAACTCTCCTTTTACAATTGGGGAAATGACAATAAGAACATTTTTCCAGGTATTTAAGTTTTTTAATCAGACTTATGTTTTCGATATAGCAATGTAGTGAACTGTAGGTAGCGCTCCGAGTCGTTCAAGTTTTAACTCACAGCAGCGACGATGGGCCCTCAAACAGCTCAATAGAGACATGCTTGTCGCAGCTGCCAACGTCGCAGCATGGCCGGAGGCTGTTGGTTCTCAAGGAATCTCCCCCGATCCAGAAGAAGAGGCGGCCTGGTTTCGAGACAAGATGACATCAATTTGCGATGCTTCCATGCCTAGGGTCGGGTGCGTCCAGCGTCCTGGTGCAGTTTACTGGTGGTCGCCAGGTATTGCACAAATGCGTGTTGCCTGTCTGAGAGCCCGTCGCCAGTATCAGCGTACCCGGCGTAGAACGCAACCAAGAGCCTCGGAGGAGGAAATAGCCAGAACCTATAGAGCATACCGGGTGGCAACTATGGCACTCCAGCACTCTATATCGGATGCCAAATCTCAGTCCTGGGGAGAACTTCTTGAGGGGCTGGATAGGGATCCTTGGGGGAAACCTTACAAGCTAGTCATGGACAAATTACGTCCATGGGTCCCCCCCATCACGGAAACCATGGATCCGGATCTGCTGGAGAGGGTTATAAATACGCTCTTTCCAGTTGTCAGCAACAGTCGCTCGCCCCTCTCATCATCGATGGACTGGTCTGATGAATTAGAGATAACGGAAGGAGAGCTGACCCGAGCTGTTAGACGCATGGGGGCTCGTAATACCGCGCCAGGTCCGGATGGTATTCCTGGCCGAGCGTGGGTTCTTGCTCTGGACACCCTGGGGGACCGCTTGAGACGACTGTTTAACAGCTGTCTCCGTGCAGGAGTATTCCCTTCCGGATGGAAAGAGGCTGGACTGGTAGTGTCCCAGGGTGGGGTGGCGTTGGCTGTAAGTTTAGATATCGTCAACGCCTTTAACTCTTTACCCTGGGGTGCGATTAGGGAAGCCTTAGTACATCATAGAGTGCCCCCCTACCTGCAGTGCATCGTCGGGTCATACCTGCGCGACAGGCACATTCGCTATGTGGGTCGGGACGGTACAATCCACCGGAGGGAGATTACGTGTGGGGTTCCGCAGGGGTCGGTTTTAGGTCCTCTCTTGTGGAACCTCGCATACGACGTAGTCTTGTGTGTCGATCTCCCGGCTGGCGTCAATGTTGTTTGTTACGCAGATGACACCTTGGTGTTAGCCGGTGGAGACACTTTTGAAGAGACCATCCAGCTCTCCGAGCTGGGGGTGGCAAGAGTCGTGCAGTCCATCCGCGGGCTGGGTCTAGAAATAGCGCCTAATAAAACTGAGGCGCTATGGTTTCATACACTACCTAGGAGCAGAGAGCCACCCAGCTCGCTAATCCGAGTTGGAGATGCGCCAGTTCAGGTGGGCCGATACATTAAGTACCTTGGCCTTATCCTAGACGGTCGGTGGGGCTTCGAAGAGCACTTCGAGCGCCTGGTCCCTCGGGTGGAGAAGGCAGTGGGTGCTCTGCACAGACTACTGCCCAACCTTGGAGGTCCTCGGGAAGAAGTTCGCCGCCTCTACGCGGGTGTCGTGCGGTCGATGGTGCTTTATGGGGCGCCTGTTTGGTCGGCTAGACTTTCAGGTGTCCGGCGCTGCAGGACTAAAATCAACAGCCTGCAGCGGAGGATGACCATTCGCATCGCACGAGGATACCGAACCGTATCCTTCGAGGCGGCAACTCTCCTGGCACGCTTTCCACCACTGGATATCCTGGCGGATATGGACGCGAGGGTTTACGACAGAGTTCGTGCCATCCGCCTTAGTGGTAACAGCGTGCCAGGAATAGCTACTGCAAGGCTGAGGCGGCAGGAAAGGCGACACGCGCTCGAGCAGTGGCGCGAACGGCTACAACAGCCGCAATATTCGCGCAAGCGCGTTGTCGAAGCCATCCTACCGCATTTCGAAGCCTGGCTAAAAAGAGGGGAGCGCATCCCTTACAGGATGACTCAGGTTCTGACTGGCCACGGTTGCTTCGGTGAGTACCTGAACAGGATTGGGCGAGACACCACGGCAAACTGCCACCACTGCGATGGGGGTCTAGATTCCGCACAGCACACGCTCGAGGAATGCCCCGCGTGGGCCTCCGAGCGGCGGATCCTGACCGCCAAGATCGGGCAAGATCTGTCCCTGCCAGCAGTAGTGAAGGCTATGCTGGCAGAACCAGATAACTGGGCTGAAATGGCCTCCTTTTGTGAGACTGTGATGGTCCAGAAGGAGGCTGCCGAGCGGGATCGTGAAAGAGCTGATCCTGCTCGGAGAAGAAGGCGCCGGGGAGGCAACCGTCTCAGCGCCTAACACGCCGAAACCCCGCCTGCGTCACTTAAGGCAGGCGGGTCTTTGGGGTCGCGGTCGCGCAGAGAGGGGACTCTGCTCGCCCATCATGTGACCCCAGAGAAGACAGGTAGCACAGTGGTCACGTGTTGCCGTGCAGTGAGGTTATGGGGAGACCCCTTTACAGTCTCCCCAGGGATGTGCCTAAACAGGCGTCGCACAGGGGGGTTCTGGGGTGGTCTTTTAAGAGGGCACAGTGCCCCCCTTCATGTGCTGATGGTGGCCACCGGGGTGGTTTTAGTGGGTAAAAATCCCACACTCCCCGGTCTAATCCCCGAAGACCGGACGCCTTTGGAAGGTTTCCCCCCATAAAAAAAAAAAAAAAAAAGTTAGTGCAAGTAGTAAATTTGTACGGAAGCCTCGCGGCGCGAGACATACTCGCACTTGACCGTTTTTTTGTATAAACGTATTAATTCCTAAGATATAGAATAACATAACGATTAGTCATAATTACCATCAATTTTTTCTTATGTAATGACCCCTTTGCGGCCTATGAACCTTATCGAACCAAGACTGCATGGTTTGCGACCGCATTTGTGATCACAAGATCAATAGGAGAGTGCAGCGTTCACTATATTGCAATACCTATTTCATCTGGAATTCAATGGTATACACGTGTAGGTATCTCGTTTAGTTCAAGCGTATACAGTAACAGTTCATGCACGTAGGAGGTACAGTCTTAATAGCGAGCAAGCGCCGGAGTAAAGCCTGTTTTGTTCCTTGCCTATCAAAAGTTAAACAACGTGCCCGCACCACACGCTCGCCTTGATTCTGTTTCTTCATATATTGTGATAAAATAATTTAAAACATTATATAAAATTTTATATCGGTACAGATTAAATAAACAACTAAAATATTTACATAAGTTACACGTTTTCCTTCTATAAGTTTCTGAGAACAAAAACAAAAGTTTTTAGGGTTCCGTACCCAAAGGGTAAAACGGGAGCCTATTAGACTTCGCTGTCCGTCCGTCTGTCTGTCTGTCCGTCTGTCACCAGTTTTGTCCCCTCATGAACCGTGTTAGTTAGACAGTTGAAATTTTCACAGTAGATGTATTTCTGTAACAGAATAAAATAAATATTTAAGGGGGTTCCTATACAACAGACACGATTTTTTTGCCGTTTTTATAGATAATGGTACGGAACCCTTCGTGCGCGAGTCCGACTCGCGATTGGCCAGTTTTTTTTTAATATTTTGTAAAAGTACGTATTATTAAGTATTTATATTGATATTTTCCTCTATAATGACCAATCATAGATATCCCCAGAAAACTACCAGCAGTAATGGTAATATCAAAATCAAAAATATTTATTCAAGATGAAATAGGTACCTACTAGGTAGTTAACGCTTTTTAAATGGTAGTTTAATCATTTTAGAGAGCCCTCATATTGCGCACTTTCGAGTGTGTTTACTGGGAGAAAAGCGCATTAAACAAACTCCTTAGCAACAATGCATGCAATTTCTGCATGTTAATTTACTAAGGCATTAAAAATATACAAATCCAAATTTTATTTTGGCCAGTAGTAATTAATCAAGTGTTCATTACACATGTCAGCTAGCGCACACAATGTTTCTTATGGCATCGAAATTAATACAGCAATACGACTGTGAAAACCGCATCCAATTTCATCAAGTAGTTTTTGCGTGATACGCGTACAAACATACAAACAGACAAAAATTCAAAACAATGTTGTTTTGGTTTCTGTTGCTCTAACAAAGACTGCCCATATTAGTTATTATGTATCGATGTCTATTGCACATCGGCTTGTTACAATTTTATTATATGTAATGATTAAATTTGTTAACTTGTACTACTTCTCTACTTGGTATTTTATACCGCAATACCTGCAAAGTGCCAGACAAAAGAAAAGTTTTACAATCGTGACACTTAAAAAAATATTAAGTACAAAAGAAAGAAAGAAAGAAAAATATTTATTTGCCTAGAATACAGGTTAATTCGAAAAAAAAGGAAAAATTTCAAGCAATGCAACAAATGGCTGTCGGTAGAACTTTGTAAATTCATAATGAAAAAGGTGAAAAATAGATTTGTTTGCCAAAATTTTCATAGAAGAAATGGTTATTGAGATTCATTTACCGATCTTGGAATTTTAAGAATCTTAACCAACACACGAGAGGCTTAAACTAATGGACTTCTATCCAATCTGCTGAAGTCAATCGAAATCCAATCATAACAGAGTGCTAACAGGCCCCGTGTGATGCTGACGTTAGCCAGTCTATTTATTACCGAGCTTTATATCGCTTACCTATAGTTTCCTCATATACTAAATTGAACTGAAGAATTTATGTTTGTAAACGCACTCAATATACAGGAAAAAATCCTGGAGTGGGGCAACGATTTTATTTAAAAAAATATATTATTTAAATAATAATATTTGTATGCCTTTATAGGTGAAACATAGTGGTACTAAATAACTTTTATATTCCACCAAATTTGTAACTTTTCACCTATAATTAACAAATAAATGATTTAAATTTTGAAAAAGAATTACATAACATATATATTACATCATGCCTGTATTCCCCGATTATTGTGATAGGCAGTAATAGCCTAGTGGCAGTGATAGCCTAGTTATATGATCATTGGACTGCCAAGTCAAAGGTATCGAGTTCGAATCCAAGGCACGCACCTCTGACTTTTCGAAGAAATGTACGTATTAATACCTACTTAATTATCACGCGCTAAAACGGTGAAGGAAAACATCGTGAGGAAACCTGCATGCCTGAGATATTTTCTTGACGGCGTGTGAAGTCTGCCAACCCGCATTAGGCCAGCGTGGTTGACTATAGCCTAATCCCTCTAGTTCTTAGAGGAGACCCGTAGCCAGCAGTGGGACAATGTAATGGGTTGATTATGTATGTATGTATTCCCCGAAGGGTAAGGTAGAGGCGTACCAATGTACACTCACAGTTCGCCAGTATGTTTAGGTCCCATGTAATAGGGGGCAAATCTATTGCCGTTAACATTTTGACTTGATTTGACTTTGACTTGACAATAACTGAGCACAAATTCCAAACTTCAAGTTCAAATTCCAATTCTCAAGAATTTCATAGAAAAACCCAATATAACTTTGCTCGACATGGGAATCAAACCGGGAATTTGTAGCAGTCGAGCTTACGAATACTATTAAAAATTGGGTCACTGATTGATTTTTAGGGTTCTGTACCTCAAAAGGAAAAAACGGATCACTCTCAAGGGAATCCAAATTTATAGGGTATTTTCCGTTGTACTAGAACTATGAAATAAGGCAAGAAATACAGTCTTATACTACAAGCATAGTGGAAAATCTGGAAACTATACATTTGTAATTAATTATAATATGTAGCTACAAATTTATACAGAACCCTCGCTGGGCGAGTCCGACTCGCACTTGTCCGGATTTATATAAATTACCTTTGATTTGTTTATCATTATTTTTTATTTTTTTTTTCATCTTTCATTTATAGATTAATTAAAGTGATCAATGTTGTATAAATGTTCAAGCTATAACTATTTATAAGCTAAAGTATGTATAAATAGGTATACATATATTACTTATTTCCAAGCTTATGATTTTATTCGTGCATCGTGAGTGCGCTTACAAACATAGCCTTGTTACATAGACAAACCTGAATAACTCAATTAGTGTCGAGTTTCTGAACACCGATCTGATAAACAATCATCAATCAATCAATATGCCCAGCGTCGATATACATACTCAACCACAGATAATATAATACTAGACTCAACCATGGCAGAACAAGATTTGCTTACAACCCAGGTATTCCATTCTCGAAAATGACCCACAGTGAGGTAATGAAACTCACAAATTACACGATCATTGACAGGTTCGATACCAACAAGGAAAACTTTAATTATTGATGAATATAAAATAAGTTACTTACTAGCCCAACTATTTTTGTCTCGTGTTATTCTTCAATTTAGTTTAAAAAGTAAACTGTATAAAGTTACTAATTCAAAATTTCACTAACAAAGAAGCAAGCAAGCAGGAAAAAATGCGTCTTGCTCGGCTAATTTATTTACAAATAGGTAGTGGTATCATTTCAAATAATGATGTCGCCGCGCCAACCACGTGGCCTAGCTGTCACTGGAATACAATCCTGAAATAAGATACCATGTTCTTCTATTATGGTTGAGTCCTTATTAGAAGAACATACTTTTATAAACGTCATTAATACACTTTTGGCATGATCACAACATATTGAGTGATCCTAGACTTATTTCTGAGTTCGGACTCTATAAAATCTTTTTATCGCAAACTGATCATGCGGCAAGGACTAGAAAAAAGTTAACTGTATTTGCTTAAAGTAAAACTTTTGATCATTGCTATATAGTTTGATCACTGTATAGCAAACTTCAAATAAATTATACCAATGAAGCACTAGAAAAATCTGGTGGATGTTTGTTAAAAATTAAAAAAATAGAATGGTAGCAACTCACCCGTTTATAGCCTTCACAATATAAGTTGGGTATCTCAATTTTAAACGAGACAGTCCTCAACATGGGATCAAACTTTTCTCCAGGAGTATACTTGCTGGACCGAGGTAGGCACAGCTCTCTACCCTGCAAAACAACTTTATGTCAAAACTGTCAAGCATTTCTATGGGGCAGCACAGGACCAAATTTTCTAAGTTAGAATCTTTTATAACTATTTTAAAGTTTAAATTCCTCAATTAACTTAACTAAAGAAATCACAAACATCATTTATAAAAGAATCATTTATATCATTGTATTTAACGCCACGAATAAATGGTTATGTTTATGAAGGGAGCCTAACACCATCGCGGCTTTGTGGCGTAGAATGTGCAAGCGCGCAGGCACGAAAACGCGTAGACACGTAGACGCGTAGGCAACTCGTAGAAGTATTATGTAGCAGAATGGAAAACTACAGACAGTGACATAATTTAAATAATAATTTAACTGTTATGTAATCTATATTACTGTTTATAGTAGGCTTAGTTATCTATGTATAACAAAAAATGACAATGTAAATATAAATTTAAAAAATTAAACGCAGCCACCTTGCACGGCACTTGACCGTGCAGTCTTCTTTACAATATTTTTCTTAATGTTATGGTGTAGTAAGTTACTAATAAACTGCAGATGAATATGAAACCACTTTTGATTATGATTAGCGTATACTTAATTGTATACAAACCGTGCGATCACAGCGACCCCAGCCAGTGACGAACGCTCGTAGACCATTGATGGGTGCCATCGGGTGAACCACTTGGATGGACTTCACAGAACATCTAGATGAAGACATGTATATGAAAAATTATATAACAGGATATATGAACAAACAGAAAAGAGCCAAAGAAATAACATTCACAAAGGGACCATTTCTGAATTCCAATATATTTCCATAATGCACATTTTAAATCCAGTTCTAAAAGTCACTACAAAAATATTTAACTAACGCGAAATATAAATTCCGGGAGCCACGCTGGCAAAAAATATTTTTACAGCTCGCTTTTCTATGAAAAGAGCTCAAATACAAAGCTTAGTCTATGAAAGGTAAATATTGCAAAAAAAGAGAATGTAAAAATATTAAAACAGGCAGGATAAAAACGTTTTTATTATACACACTAGATCTATATATAGAATACTATTATTAAAAAAAACAACAACATAATCTAAAATAAAAGTCAACTATGTGCATCGTATATTATAATACTAAACAGTTTTTGGTTGCTACAAATGTAGCATTGTCCCGGAAAATAAATCAAAATGTTCGTCAAAATACGTTCAAGTTTACAGTATTTATTATGGTTTATTGAAAATTCAATTTTCAATAAACCATAATAAATACTGTTTAAGATGGTTATAAAATAACATGGCGCTTACAAATTTGCAGTTCAATAAGTATTTTCGAGAAAAAATAGGATTTTCTCATTCGTGACACCTAAAATTTTTAAACTTCTTAGTAGATAATTTTTCTCAACAACCATGTGTGTTGTCACACGGGAATTCTAATCTAGAATATTATAATGCGTGCCGTGCTATGGTGCGCAAAGATATCTACGAGACATAGACAGAGACAGAGACATAGACAGAAAGCATCTGTTCCGATTATTTTACATAGATATTTAGAACAAAGAAATACAACAATTCATCGCTGAACTTTGTTCTTTTTTACAAAATAAAGTAGCATTTTACATTTTGAGCGAGAAAAAAAATCTAAGTCAGTAAGTAGTTATATAGTGCAGGCTTTTGGAATTCCTTTGTTTAATAATTTAGTGACATGCCTGAATCTAAGTAAATCTTAATTTTCTCGCAGTTCTTGTTCTGACATAAAGACATTTGTTTGATAACGAGTGCTGAGGTAGAAATACGTATTGAAGTTTCGTACCTATTTTAACTTTGAAGCTCTATTCTCAGATTATAATACAAAGTACTCATATTTATGTAGTCCAGTACATTCTATAGCGTCCTTGCCGCTAGTTCATAAGGACTGAAGATCCACGAACTTATAGGTACAGACGGAGTACGAAATAAAATCATTTTTAAAAACCATAATTATTTATTTTTAAATTAAAATGTTGGTCCCCACGCGGACTTTTCTCATTGTGGAATACAGCATTCCAGAATGAGAAGTCCTTTACAAACATAATTGTATTTTCAAATACACAAACACCCACGCTGTATCAACTACAGGTAATAGAAATTTATTTGTACCGTGCGGGAATTGCACCAATCATGCGGCAAATTACTTCGATTTTTCAATTATTAAAAGCCTTAGGACCCTAAGGGTAGCCTACATAAATGTTATACTATAACATTCTAGGTATTAACCGAGCATAAATCCCAGCTCCGAGAGAATTGCTGCTGAGAATTTCATAGAAAACAATAACACTTTGCTCGATCTGAGAATCGAACCCAAGACCTCTAGTTTTATTAAAAAAGCTAGTGTATCAGTCGCGGTTAGGACCACTAGGCTAATGAGGAAATGATCTTATTGATGAGTTATTTTATATAGTATTCTGAACCTATTTATATTTTAATAATTGGAACAATTCTTCACCTGTATGGCGTATCTTCGTAGACTCTTATCAAAGCTAAGTCAGCAAAGAGGGTGTACCGGTCGAATTCCTCGTGTATTATTAGCAGCACCACGGTAAGGAGTGTGGCTCCTCTGTCCGCGTAATTCTCACCCACTACCACGGCTAATTCGTCAAGGGGAACACTGTAAAAGTGACGTCATTATCACGTAAGCGTTGTTTCACGCCAGTTTTCTGTAAGGCTGTGGCATCAGTCCGGTCGAGCCAGCCCATTCGTGCCGAAGCATGGCTCTCCCATAGTAAAATTTGTTTTTTTCATCTATAGATAATGTAAACTATCCTCCGCTATGATATGACATGCGTGTGTATTAAATAATATTTTAGACCACAAGTGGATTCTGATGGGTTGTAAACTCAATTACAAAACCCATTAGAAGTGTTGTGGCAAGCCTTCGTCTATTTGTAGTTGGTAACCGCTTCTCACCCCAGCAACCGAAGGCAAATTGATTTACTGAGATCTAACGAGATTTTGCTTCCCGCTACATGGTCAATATTGTGATTGCTTTTATCTCTATTTAAAAAAATATTATAAAGTATGTTTAAAAAAATCCTGTCCCACCTGAAAAGAGTACATAGGTAAATCCCAAACAAATTACCATCCTAGAATAAGAAAAATAAATATTCCTGAAAACATGTATTAATGAAATTTAAAATGCAACGTTGTCGTACCCAAATTAACGTAGTTTCCCTAAAAAACTAGCAATTTCTTAAAAAACATACACCATCATCAACCTTATTGTGTTTAGCACCCAGTGACGATTGCTACTGTATTGCCATTTCATCATTTGTTATATGTCCTCACATATTAAAAAAAAGTTTATTTTTTTACTTGTATTCTGAATAGGAGTACCTATATAATTAGAATTAGATTTCGATACCTAATAAAATCTTCACGGATCGGACAAGAACTTTATATAGTTAAATAAATATAAAGCGAAGCGTATCTAAATAATTATATGAGTAGTTATAATGGACGCAAGACATAATTGAATCTAGTAATCACATTCATTAACTCACTCGATCAAAGGATGTGCCACTGTTATGAACACGTTCTTGGTAAGCATGGACGCCACGCAGTAGTGCATCATGTGCCTTCGTATGCTGGCTACATAGGGATGCTCCCTAATCGTCACACGAATTCCTTTGAAAATCTGAAAGTAATTTATTTCCGTCTCCAGAGACTGATCAAGTTGATCCTGAAGTTACTCAATTTTGTGTTAAAAAAGGTATCTACAAAATTTGCAGCATACTAGAATGTAAAATTAATCTAATTATTTATAAAGGAATCAGGCAGACCTTTCTATTTAGTAGAGGTATATCACCCTGATTCCACAAAAACTTGTCATCAAAAAGGGCACGGAAATCTTCTCTGGTATAATTCCGTTTTTCATTTGATAAATCAGGATTGAAACAACCGACGAGCGAAAATGTAAAAATGAGCACAATAAAATACAACATTTTGCATTTATCTGTAAATAAAAGGGTCCATCGTTAGGGGTGAGAATATTGGATTTGCCACATAATGTGGAGACAAAGCCGGGATATGGGATAATTCCGACGTGGCCGAGATGTGTGTCCGTGTATAAAGAATAAGATCAATATAAGCCCCAAGAGTCACTTCTAAGCTCAATTATGTGGTAGAAGCTCACTAATATATTTACCTACGTCAGCGTCATATTGTGCCCGAGTAGCTCAGGTTGGCACACAGGCTCAGATGAGATAATTATAGCCTTCGAACGTAATATTGCTACATGATCTTGCATTGAATGCATCTCGGCATTGTGTGCCAGGAATTCAAAGGCATACAAACCTTGACAATATAGTGACTAGGAGATTAGGATATATGGTTCCTTTGAAGGATTGCTTAATCATTAAATGACGCGTTCTAGGAATACGAGTAATCTTTAAATCTATCAATTAAAAATTAATGTTTGTTTGTTTGTGCTCTATGAAATGCTAAACCATTCATTCTACTGCGATGAAACTTTTGTGAGTTGTTGTGTGCATGCCTAGAAAGGTTTATAACGAAAAAGAATTTATGTTTGTCCTCTATGCTTTGCTAAACCATTTATCTTATTGCGATGAAACTTTGGTGAGGTGTTGTGTATGCCTGGGAATGTTTATGATGAAAAAAAGCAAAAAAGAGGCATTGCAACGCATGCTGGGGGACAGTTAATATGTAAATAAAATCCAAATTAAAAAATTTTGACTACCTACACATATACACTTACCTACAAGAAAATCCGTCGGGGCTGCCATTCCCATTTCTGTTGTGAATTTTAATTAAAATGTAGTAGATATAGACGTATTATGATGTTGCAGGCCCCGCCGAATTGCCATTATCCGGGCACAAATTCCCAAACTCCGAGCTGCTACTGAGAATTTAATAGAAAAACCCAATAACACATTGCTCAACCTGGGAATCGAAGCCAGAACCTCTAGCGTAACAGTCGCGCTTAGGACCACTAGGCTAACGAGGTAATTAAGTCCAACATTGACGTGAATATGCGAAGCTCGCAAGAAGACGCAGGTTCGAATCCTGCCCGCGATTGAATTTTTCCTTTACTAAAATAACTTTATAATCGTAGCATGGAAAATGCAAAAAAAATCACAAAAAGATGGTAATATGATATTTTTGCTGTAAATGTTTATACGAACACTCGCTGATGAATTACGAACCTTTTACTGAAATCTGCGTCTCAATCGGTCAAACCGTTATGGAGATAAGTGGTAACATTCGTTTCAGGGCACAAACAAACAAACACCCTCTCACCCTAAACGCATACAGAGTCTCCGTTCCGTCGTGGTAATAAAAATGAATCGTCGAAATGTACGCGCATAACTTCCGAACGACTGCACCAAATTGGATAATCTTTTTTTGTTGTGTTCGTTATTGTCCGGACAAGATTTATAGAAAACATTTATTTTTAAATCTGGTACAGGGCACGGGTCGCTAGTACATATATAATTGTAATATTTGACTCACTATACGTACCTATATATACCACTTACCTATCTAAGGGTCTTTAAAAAGCCTCATGTAAGGTATATTAATTATGTAATTACAGATACCTAAATCGGTGTCCATACAATCTCCTGTGTTTTAAGGCGTATTTATTTTACCTACTTAGTAGATTTCAAAAGATTGTGCAAAAACATTTACGCGTACCTAATATACCTAGGTAGTCTATATCTAGTTAAGTCATATGATTGATACAAGTACTAATTGATACTTTCTGATGAAAATACTGTTACAAGTTAATATTATATAGTACCTTTATTTACTACTAAACCTTATTATTATCAAGTCTTGATGAAAGCACGTTTTCCCCAAGATCAAAATTTCACAAACCTAAAATCTATTTGGTTCTGAATTGGAGACGTTCGGATAATTAATAAATTTTAACGTAAATTATACAAGCTAATAGGATATTATTTTATTACTGAACACTAACAAATATTTAAGCAACAAAAATTAAAATAAGTTAATACTAAGTACGATACAATAATAAAAATCTAATTTAAATTTTTAAAACTAATCATTAAAACTCTTTAGAGCGAGTGTCATAGACATTTGTGGTTTTACTTTTATGATTTGGAGTTTTTTAAGTACTTTTTTATTTTAAACAATCATTTTTAAAATTTAATTCGTAATAGTAGTAATCTATAAACAGTAATAGGATACAGTTTAAATTTTCTGTCTATTTTGTGTCCCACTGCTGGGCAAAGGCCTCCCCTAACTCAGTCCAGGATTTTCTATCCTGGGCTTCCTCATACCACGTCGGTATATTAATAAACTTAAAAAAATACTGAACTACTTATGGTAGAGATGACAAATAAAACGACGTACAGCCAAAATTTACCTATAGAAACACTTTAAAATATAAAAAGAGAACTATGTATAACAAAGAAACTAATCCTAAACTAGATTTTATTTAAATTTGTTTTTATGTCATCGAAAATAGCGAAAACGGCGTACTGTTCCTGTAAACAGTGGATGAACAGTATCTCACTGGTTATTGATCATACTCGTACTTTACATAGGAATAACAGATATTTATATTTATATAAATATTAAAATAATATAGCTACCTCTACATTATGTATGTCGCAAATTAAATAATATTAAGCACCCTTAATATTATATCGCACCCTTGCTCTGTCTGTCGTAAAGCTAACTAGATGGCGTTGGCGTCGAAATAGAAGTCGCTATGGTTTCGTTACCGCGGCTCGTATAAGCTCGCTACGAAATTTCTCCTCAGTACGTTACAAAAATGAATGATCAATCACCTTTCGTTATTTAGTTTGTAAGTTAGTTATAAGAGGTATAATAATTTGTGAATGAAGGATAGTATGTCTTAGTATACTACTTCAATTTTTTGAAAGCGGTTGACATAAAATGTCAATCGCTGTATAATAATTTTAACGTTAAGTCCAAGAACTTTTTATACGTAGATTCTCTTGGCTATATCACTAGCGGTGTTGTCTTTCATCTATCCTGTATGTTTATTGATGTTTTGATGTCCTGGCTCCGGGCATAGAATTATTAGACACCCTAGACCCTTGACCCTCCAAGAGTAAAAATAAATAATGCCGGTAGTTTATTAGACGAATCCAAACTCTGCTTTTCTATTAGTAAAGCAGAGTTTATTATACTTAGTACTCGTATACTAAGTATAACATTTTAAATTAAGATATAAATATTTCCGTCGCGGGCCGCACTGTTGTTGCGAAAGTAAAATTCGGGTAAATTTATGATATTTTTTTATATAAAAATGTTGTACTTGCTAACATTACTGTTGTACGTACTATTGTACTCTATTTTTTTAAACAAGTAACGAGTCACAAGGATAACTTTTAAAACCCTTGTGACGTCCAATGGCCATATGAGGTATTAAAATAAACAATAAATATTAGTATTTTACTCATAGAATAATGACAGCAATTTTATAGCTATCTATATCTTTAGCTCCTACTAAAATGTGATCCATACACTAAACAATTAAATTTCAATAAATTAACCATTTGTGAGAAAATAAATAATTCCATTAATTTAATTGCAACAAAATTTACTTAATTGAAATTAAAGTAATTTAATTGCAATTTAAATTAATAAAATTGCAATTAAATGCCCAACACTGCCGGCGATAACAAGTAGGTATAAGTACTTTTATATTAAATTAAATTATCTCTTAAATGTACTTTTACGCTATGATTCGTCCAGGCCAGCATGATAGCACAATTATCGATGTTATGTTTAATCGACCAAAATTATGCGTAAAAGTATGCATTACTAACTTGTAATATTCTTACTTAAAACTTACCTTAAACTAAAATACATGAAGAATACCAGACAAAAACCATCATTATACAATTGCCAGATTAAAAAAATATTATGAGTTTCAACCAATGGAAACACTGACTGTCTGTAAAACTTGGAAAATTCATATTGAATAAGTTGTAATAGAATTTTTAACGAGGTTTTCATAGAAGAAATCTTCGTTGTGATGAACAATAGACAAGTTTTTGTTACCCTCGGCATCTTAACCTACTGCTCAGCTCGTCAACTAGCTGCGTCTCCCGGTTGATACCATAGTTGATAGTGAATCTCCATAGGGTAAAGATCGATTACGTGTCTGTACATACGTAGTAGGTATATAAATCTTAGGTATACTTTATAGGACAAACGGAACATGTGGTATGAAAATTCGTTGGGCCAATTAAAAGAAAATTTATATCTAGCGACTTCTAGCCACCTTGTAACAAGTTCCATAAACTTTTGTAATAGATTGTGTTATGAGTTTGTGTACCTATATATCTTCAATTATTCCTACTAAGGTGGATTAACTTTATATTGAGAGGAAAGCAAAGATAAAAGTTAGATTAAAAACAATTCCCAAGTCTTCAATTTAAAGATTATATTGTTCTTAGAACTTCTTGAACTTAAATACTTAGATAGACCATAGATTGAATTAACAACTACTTTACTCTATTACTACGAGTTATAAAATATTTATGCGGCTTTAGTAGAACAAGTTCTGTTTGTAAGTATTCGGTATGCAAAATTAACCACAGCTTGGAACTATGACGGCAAAGTCTTGCCGAAGAGATTATCTGTTCCTCCACTAAGAATAATAAATGTATTTGCAGTATTTTGATGTAATTTTGAAGAATGTCATGGAAATATTGAGCCGGTTAAACCTATTTATGTTTATTTAATAGGCTTGTGGCTGACTATTCATGCTTCCGTGATGTTAAGCGACGTTGCCAAAGTAGTTATATTGAAATCTAAAATATCTAATTCACAACGATCCGGTGAAGTAACCTTGAAGATTAGATTGTTACTATTTGGAAACGGGGAAACTCATAGATAATAATAATTCTTAAATTAAAATAGGCAGTATTTTCTTAATGTTCCTTTTCAGCTTTGAATAGTATTTATTTAAGGAGTCGTCGGAAAATACAAGGTTATTTTCGAAAAGGGTTTTATTTTAAACTATTTAAAATGTTCCTAATATTCTAAAAAAGATGACCTAGTTATATGACCATTGGACTACCAAGTTTTAATTCTTGAGTTGAATCCAAATCCACTTCTAATTTCTCTCAATCATGTGTGTATTAATAATTAACTTATCACTTCTCCCATAAAGGGTGAAGTAAAATATCGTGAGTAAACCTGCATGCCTGACATATTTTTTCAACGACGTCTGCCGATCCGCAATCTCTTAATTCAAGCAGAGCCCCGTGCCGAGAAGTGGTTCAGTGAATGGATTGATGATTCTAAAAAATACGGAATAGTAAGAGAAGTAAAGTAATTTACTTTTCAATAGATGTCACTGACGTCACCTTAAAGGTGTAAATTAAGAATGTGAAGGCAATTTTCGACCTAGCGGGTGGGACTCGCGGTGGATTAGTCGGTTACAGCGTCTGGTGGTCCAAACCAGAAGACGCAGGTTCGAATCCTGCCCGCGGTTGAGTTTTCCTTCAAAAAAGTAAATGGCCTATCTAACACAAATTATAATAATTCGAAGCAGTACCTAGTTCCGAGGTTATCGTATTCAACCAAACAAACTCTTCAGAAAGAAAAATCTTTTATTGTGTACCTCTCACAAGATATTACACAAATAAATTATATAAAAAACAAAAAACCGGACAAGCGCGAGTCGGACTCGCCCACCAATGGTTCCATAGAAATCTGTACGTACATATTATAATTAATTAAAAATGTATAGTTTTCAGATTTACTTGTAGTATAAGACAGTATATTACTTGCCAAAATTCATAGTTCTAGGTCATCTTGAGTGTTGAAATATACGTTTATTGCAGCATAAATGGCAGTATCTTTTTTTTACGTTAACTTAGAAGTTTGTTTTTTTCACAGCTTCAAGGGACTGTAGACCTGAGTATATGGTTTTAATTTCAACTCGATACCTCCACGCGTTCCCGAGATAAAGAGTGTTGACAGACAGACGGTCGGACGAACAACAAAGTAATCATATAAGAGTTCCGTTTTTTCCTTTTGAGATACGGAACCCTAAAAAGAACATAAAATAGTGTGTAGCTTTATAATAATTATAAAGTATATATCATATGACCTACCCACGCTACCGCGACCCAGACTGACCTACGCCGTAGCGCGTAGCGCGTAGGCCCGTAGGCAGCTCGTACAGTTATTGTGTAGCACGGTGCAATCATAAAGAAATGTGATACTGAGCGCCATAGATCGTTTACAAACACTACGTGGTAGAAATATAAATAATATTTATTATGTAATGTACATAACATTACTTTACCGTTACCCTTTTAACGTGGGAGAGCCATGCTTCGGCACGAATTGGCCGGCTCGACCGCAGTGATACCACGGTCTCACAGAAAACCGGCGTCAAACAACGCTTACGTTGTGTTTCGGCGAGTGAGTGAGATTACCGGAGACCCAATCCCCTTTTAAAAGGCGGGCAACGCACTTGTAACTCCTCTGGTGTTGCGGGTGTCCATGGGCAGCGGTAATCGCTTACCATCAGGCGATCCGTCTACTCGTTTGTCCCCCTATTCCATAAAAAAAAACCCTGTTAAGATATACAAGGGATTTCAAGTATCCGAGAAGGCAAGAAAGTGGTGGTATTAAGTGTAGGCAATTGCTGTTTTCATTTAAATGTGTTTGGAACCTTGGCTAGTACTTAGTAAATAGCTCGGTAGCTCCATTGCGCTTATTTGCGTTACTGAAAACCAAAAGTGTAAATACATAACGTTATATTGCATTCCATTATGTGACGTTGACTCCCAATCTCCTCCTCACATACTTGAACCTTTTACTTGGATTACACTCAAAGACCGTCATGTTGACAAGATACCACTCTTCTTATCGTATCCATGATTAACCAATATTCCAGTAACATGAAGCCGCCTCTATTGATAGAATATCCTAAAGATGAAGATAAATACAATTAAAAAACCAACATTAGATCACATCGATACACTTTGCTTTTGAAAACAGATTGAATTATATTGTATTGCCGAATTATTATCATAAATCTTGACGGCATGATAAAGCGAGTCCTCTTCAGTACTGTACCACATGCCACAGGCCGAGACACGTACCTAACTAATTTTAAATGTTGCGCTCATTAAATTGTGAAGTGAAAGGTACGAGTCGTCTCGACTGACGGTAGGTTTTAATTTCATGAAATTTGGTTGCTGTTACAACTGCAAATATTTACATCAATCGCGCATATATATTGCAATAAATTATTCACATGAAATTTTTAGTAGGAGACGTCCTAGAAAGATGATATACAACGATCGGTAATCGGGAGAGGTGAACGTTATTTAACGTAGATCGGTTATGGGGAGAGGTGAGCGTTATATAACGTAATCGGTTATCGGGAGAGGTGAGCGTTATTTAACGTAGATCGTTTATCGGGAGAGGTGAGCGTTATTTAACGTAATCGGTTATCGGGAGAGGTGAGCGTTATTTAACGTAGATCGGTTATCGGGAGAGGTGAGCGTTATTTAACGTAATCGGTTATCGGGAGAGGTTAGCGTTATTTAACGTAATCGGTTATCGGGAGAGGTGAGCATTATTTAAAGTAATCAGTTTCAGTACACGATTATGAGCTTCGTAAGTAAGGCTGATAATCGTGTACCTAGTTTCGTGGACAAAAAGGTAACGATTATTTTAAGTACGCAGTTGACACACACACGGGGCACGCGTAATCTCAAAAATTACATTAAAATTAAATTTTGCAGCCAGTCCAAAGCCTGGAAAAGTATGAAGGGAAGTTTAATTGATAAAATTATATACTCACATTACACGTATAGCATACGTATTATAATATTCACCTATAAATTGTTACATATTCTTAGTCATAACATAACACAAAAGTAAAACTAATAATATAATACCTATAACCTGTAACATTTATGTAATACTAACATAGTACCTACAAACGCAAAACTAACCAACGTTCTACTGTATACAGAAGTTACTAGTTACAAAAATAAGCTGTTTTGAAACTAGTTATATTCACGAAACTATGTTTATTCGATTATGGCCAAAAGACGTTGCGACCCAAGTCTAGTATGGTGAGGTCCTTCATAAAGGTCAGGTGCGTAGTATTCTCAACCGGCACGTGTATGAATGTGGATGAAATGAAAGAGATATGCACGAAATTCTTGGCACGAAGCGAAGCAAATGTCGTTCTGAAGTTTCTGCCTACCTCTATGGGAAAAGGGCGTAAGTGTATGTATGTATTTATGGTAAAAGATTTTGTCGGACAAATTGTTGATCTACAGAAAATCGAGAAGCACAATGATTGCATCAGATTGTAGCCGTATCAATGTCTATGCGATCAGAGAAACAAGCCATTACGGTTGATTGACAAATTGGCGTATAATCAATACCCGGTAGATACTGCCAGTGTTTGGAATAATAATCCCTTGTTCATAGGACCTGAAATGGCTACATTCAATCGAAGCCTGAGATCTGATCATAGTTTGAATAACGCAGTAATTATAATTAAAATTTATATGTATACCTTCCCAAGCACGCATGAAATTTTCGCTATCAGATAAATAGTTTAGGAACGCATAGCGGACAAACGAACCTACTAACATTCATTTTTTATATATATGGCAATACTTAAAGTGGCAGAAACACCGTCTCTGGGTGTTAAACATAATAAAGCCCATGATGGTTCTATAAATTTTTTTAAAAATTCTGGATTTTTGTGTAGGTAGTTGAACTTCAATTAAGTATTATTGTTTCTTATTTTATTGGTGATGTGATTGGGATACCTTTCGGATCGGACAGATAGACGCGAATGATACCCCTGGTATTGCAAGCGTCCATATGCTACGGTGACCGCTTACCATCAGGCGGGCTGTATGCCTGTTTGCCATCTTAGTGGTATAAAAAAAAGGTATCTACCTTAAATTTTTTTTATGTACAGTCAGCGTCAAATATTTCGTGACAACCAAAGTGGCCAAAAAGTTTGCAACACGACCTTATTCCAACTGTAACAAAGACATGTTGCGAACTATTTGGCCAATTTCGTTGTCACGAACTATTTGACGCTGACTGTACTTGTAAGCAAAATTTCATACAAAATTATGAGCAACTTTTACAATGAAACCAACCTTAAAATCGCAAAAAGCATCGGCTATTCCTGGCCCATAAATTAATGTTTGCATAACCCGACAAAAGGTATGAAATGGCAGATTAAAAAATCCGCATAACTGTGCAACCCTATTATAGCAATAAACGTTTTAGTTTGAAACTACTGTCAGTCAGAGGACAAAATCGTAAATAGGTACACAGAAAACGTAAACAGACATCGGTGGAGGAAACTGAACTGTTCCATCGCGTTACGCAAAAAACCCTCCAGCCCCTGTATTATGATTTTTACGGCCATTTCATTATTTGGAAACAATTTTCAACTGATCTACTTAAACGGGTATTGTTTTTTTATATAAAAAAAGAACTGCGTCCGTTTGTTTATTTTCAATTTTTATTGACTGCGGTTGAATGTTTTTAACCGGTTTCAAGTTTCAATAGTGCCTATTTGCTTACAATTTAGGGGTGGGCAAAAAATATCAATATATCGAAATATAGATATTTTTCACTCGATGGACATCGATACTGTTTAATAATATCGATAGGACGATAAATAGGTATAGCTTTTTTTCATCTGCCCATCCTTAATACAATTGATAAAATTGTGAATTGTATTTATATCAGACCAGAGACCGTAGGTACGTACTATAACGAGTTAACACAGTCTTAGGTGGTGGTAGAAAGGGATGGCGTTATATAATTTGTCGAGTGGTAAATCACCCTCTCAATCGCAATAACACGTTCTGGTACGGCCTCTGTAGATAGATCTTCTAAATACAATTTTCCATTAATTATTATTTTGGTAGGTACTGAATGACCTACCAAAGCATTTAAATAACTCTGAGAAGAAATGCTGAAACAATTTTTTACGATATTTTTCTTTTATTTATTTTTCTATACTGTACCAAATTTGATGCTGATTAGAGAATAATATGCTGGTAGGTATACAAATCGTTCGATCACAGCTACGTCAGCCCGTTCGATCACAGCTACGTCAGCCCGTTCGATCACAGCTACGTCAGCCCGTTCGATCACAGCTACGTCAGCCCGCTCGATTACAGCTACGTCAGCCCGTTCGAGTGACCTCACAGAACATCTAAAGGAAGACAGTATATCAGCAGTATACATTTTTTACAGCAGAATAATGTCAATAAATAGAATTCACATACCATCACGCCTGTATTCCCCGAAAGGTTAGGCAGAGGCGAACTAATGTACAATCCCATGTAATAGGGGGCGAGCCTATTGCCATTAAACGGACACAAATCCAGACTCCGAGCTGCTACTGAGAATTTCATAGAAAAACCCAATAACATTTTGCTCGAACTGGGGATTGAACCCAGGACCTCTAGCGTAGCAGTCGCGCTTGGGACCACTAGACTAATGAGGCAGTTAAATAGAATTCCTACAACTAAATGAATAGAATTCAGCCAATTAAACAGAATTTTCAAACAGACTTCTTAAGAGAAGTCAGTCAGAGAGAGAAATCTGAATTCCGAGACCTTACAATATCATAATTTAAATATGAGCTGTACTTATTTGTAAAACTTTTCACTGCGACAATTTTTAATTAACGCAATACCTCCCAGAGCCATGCTCTAAAAAAAGTATGTTTGCAGTTCGCTTTACTATGAAAACACTGAAACACAAAGGCTTCGTATATATACAGCTCTAAAAGTCAAAAGAGATTGAAGATTTTGGCATACTGTGGCGTCGAGATTTTTTTTCAACTGCGGCTACTATCAACTAACAACATAGTGAGGTATAAGTTGTATATTTCGATTGATGACACTAATATAAATAAAACATGACATATAATAAATATCGTTAAGTTTTCCAAGATAAATATGTACAGGCTATCAAAGTTGTACCTACTATTAAAGTCAAAAATAGGTTAAAAAAAAATCTGTAAATCGACTTAAAATTATAGTATGAAAATCTTGCAAGTATATTGATGGATGCACAAAACAATTAGACCGACTGGATTGCGGCATACGTTAATTAATATGACATAAAGAATTCAATTTTAATTTATGATCATTTAGTCACATTATTAATATACTCATAGTTCTTGTTGTTTCTGTGAAGAGATTTGTTTGATAACGACTGCTGTGGTGGAAATACGTAGGTATTGTAGTTTCGTGCCTAATTAACTTTGAAGTTCTGTTCTCAGTTATGAATACAAAGCAACTGTATTTGTCTAGTCGAGTACTTACTATAGCGTACTTACCGGCCATGATGCCGGTTAGATAGAAGATCCATGAACATATTGAACATAATATTCAGATACAGTTAGAATAAAAACTATGCTCCACTTATTATAACGATAGCAAACTAAGTACATGGGGCTAAGTATAGTAAGTGCATGTACTAAGTACATGGGACGATACGATTTACTAACACACGTTACGAAGTGACATCCAAAGTTACATTTTGGATACCTTATGTCACCACTATCCACAGCCTGACTTCACCTACTGCTGGGTATAGGCATTCTCCTCAGTTTGTGCCATCCACCATGGTCTGTGCTCCTCTAGGTAGGTAAGCCCTCCGACTTGAATAATGTCGTCGATCCATCTCGCTTCTGGACGTCCGTCACTCCTCTTGCTATCCTCGGCTACCATTCAGTAATTGCCTTACTTTCAAATAGGAGATTAATGATGTCCAAATGATTTAATATAATTTTTTATAATTTTCACCTGAAATCAGTTTTAATTAGATTTTTTCTTATCAAGTAACTAAGTATAACTAATCTAATGGTGGTAAAGGATAAGGGTGATAAATTATATTAATTATATGAGGTAGACTCATATAAGTTATCAACCTCCCCTTTTTCACAAAATTATCATCTATTTGATTTTGACTTTAAGACTTACTAAATTTTAGCGTAAAATTAAACAAGCTAATGAGATTATCATTTTATTACAACACTTATAAATATTTAAGCAAAACATTAAAATAATTGAATAGTAGCATTAAAACTAAAAAGAGTTAGGTAAGTACTACATTTATAAGTATTTTAAAAATAAATTATTAAAACCCTTTATAGCGAATGTCACAGACAATCGTGATATTTGTGTTTTACTTTTATAATTCGGTATGCTAAGTTTTTAGATGTTTTTTATTTCATTTTTATGTGATAGATTAATTTATTTTAAATAAGAATTTTCAACATTTATGTTTTTCATTTAGTCATGATGATGTCAAAACGAAGGTTGTATAGATTTTTGTCATCACCACGCATATTGTCTATACAATAACAAAATGAGTAAATTTAAAATCAGAACCATCAAACTTGTCACAAGACCGATGGTCAATGTAGAAGAATTATCAAAATTCATTCAAAATCCGAAGAGAAACGGAGTGTTTCCAAGATTTCCGAGAAGCGAATGAAATGAATGAAAGAAACAAACAAACAAAGCAGTGAACGTATGCGATAAACGAAACTTAATACAATGCAAAGTATCCTATATTTTATATTAATTAAGGTGACGTTGACATACTGCAATAAGTATGTTTAAATGTTTTCATGAAAGTCACCCAAGTGTCCTGTTACTTTTATTTAGAAAAATAATCCTTAGAGACCCTAAATCTCGAAAATGGGAATCGACATTATCTAACATTTTTTACTTTACATACCGAATTTTGTTTAACAATACCTACTAACGTTACAAAATACATGTTCAAGCATATAGGTAGATAGACAGAATATTCTAGATTGCACACCAAATACGAATGTCAAGTACAAATTATTAATTATAAAATATGGTACAACGGCCGGTCTTATCGCTAAAAGCGATCTCTTACAGACAACCAACATATATATAAATTCTTTACAAATTAAAATAAATAGGACCATAAGACAAAAAACAGACATCGTTATCGTTAATATTTGCTTTATCGCGATGTAAGTAACCAACTTAACCGACTTTGGTACTGCGCGCGAAACCGAAGATATATATTACTACGTCGTATCTAGTACTAGTTACTATACTTTCAGCTACAATGTCGGTAAACTCTCGCACATCAAACGAAAGGATGAACTTCGCTTGCGCGGCCACATTTCCGACTGTCGACATAAATTGAATTATACAACGTACCTATAATATCGATATGGATTGGAGCAACTATGTAGAAAATTTAACAAAGCAAGGCAGACAAGATATTATAATTTTATATTTCTTATTATTTAGATGTCAGTAGTAATTACTTGCCACCGTAAAGTATAGATCGCCCATTTAGTTTGTTGGGTATGTCACGACGCGACGCAACTGCGCCGATATACGTGGCATTACATGTTTGCCGTAGTACGAAGAAGTTTTTTTGCATTACACGAATATCGTCGCGGAGAGTGCGGCCTAGGCCTCGCAATCATAAGGACACAATATTTATCGAATACTAATCCGTAATACCTAGACATAATTATAGTATTATATATTAATGGAAGTATGCTAATGATTTATCACTGCGGTACCTATAACAATGAAGCCACTTACTGGTCCTATAGCCGCGACAATTGATACCTACGATATAAGAACCTACCTTCCAGCTCCAATGTTAAAAACATAACTCTCAAACGATTTCACTCCTGTGCCAATGTAGTAGCCTTCGGCTCTCCAGTGCTAGGCGTGGCGAGGTGTACGTAGGCGCGTGCAGGCCAGGCCGCCGGGCGCGCGCGCTCCATCAGGCCCAAACACGAGGCCGCGCTGCTGCCCGTGCCGCCGAAAGCACGCGTGCTCGTTGTTGACAGTGAATGCACGGATATAACCTAAAATGTTAATGTTATATTAGACTAGATACCCCATGAGACCATGGTGCAGTGTAAATACAGAGCATTCGTGTCAACGTTTATTGTATTCATGGCCACTGGGTGTACGAGTATTTTATAGCTGGGGCGACGGACTTTATTTTCTAAGCTCCAAAATCAGTAATAATGACTATCTGAAATTTAAGTGCGTAGCTGTATCGGAATAGCTAACAACGCAATGTCCGCACAAAATTGGGAAGGATAGATGCATCTCCGATGTTACCAAAATAAATATCGTCCACACCTTTTTATTCTTCATCTTACTGTATGCTTCAAAAAACTGGACCTTGAAAGCAGACGATCGGAACAGGTGCGGTCCCTACAATTCAGTTACTAAGCGGTGCGGACTTTAGGGATGTCATAGTTAGAGAGTAGGTACTCCTGACTAAGTATGTAGGTAATAGGAGGTTTGTTAATTAAACGTTTACGATTTTGAGACCCCGCCCCCTCGGGCCACCACTGGACCGGAAGCGCATTGATGCGTTTGAGATGTAGGTAGTGCTGACGGGAAATGCTTGAAATGCAATAGACTGCACAAAGGACTAACGTGTCAATTCTGAATGAACTTAGTATTACCGTGAGACTCTACCATCTGCCTACGCAGAAATCTAGAGTACCTACTTTGGTCAGATTGTAAAAAAAATAGTGACAATCTAGAAAACCCTCATTGTATGGTAAAGTAGAAGGAAAAGACAATGAGGCTGCAGTCCCTCACGTTTGACTGACCAGATCCGTATCACTTTCGTTTGCCATTCACGATGCTGTCCAAACTGCGATTGCTGTGCTTTCTCTATGCAAATACATAGAGAAAAACCATCGGTTAAAAAGTAATTCCTAGGGCACGACCATCATCATTGAGAACGACTTGAGGAGGAAATCAGAATATAACCAACATTTTCGTGTTTTTGTTTGATCTGGGTAATTATGTTAAAAAGACAACATATTTAAAAAACTGCCTCATTAGCCTAGTGGCCCTGAGCGCTCCTGCTACACTAGAGGTCCCTTGTACGATTCCCAGGTAGAGCAAAGTGTTATTAGGCTTTTCTATGAAATTCTCAGTAGCAGCTGGGCGTTTGGGATTTGTGCCTGATTAATGGCAATAGGCTCGCCGGCGAACACCGGCGAACTGTCAGTGTCCATTAGTAATCCTCTGCCGGACCCTTCGGGGAATACAGATGTTATGAAAACATATTAGATAAATTCTACAAACATTACTTCATATTAAGGCTGACTCTGTTTTAGGCTCCGAGGATTGTAAACGATCGTAAAAAGTAGCAAGTACCTAGATAAGTGCGCTCTTGGACATCCAATGGGGCGTAATCGCTCTGCAAACAGGAGGTCGTGTGGACTGTCGCACGCCACAAGGCATTGGTTTTTTACTATTTGAAACCATCCGCACACCGGCAGTGGTTAAATACTATGCTTGACAAGATGGAAGTGTAAAACTTAAGCTTTACCGAAAATGTTAATAAATAATTATGCCAATATTCTATTTTTGTAAATTGTCGTGCCTCGGGGAGCACGTATAGCCACCGAACACCTATTACAATTGTTAGTGTTACCTAGTCAGGAATTTGGGTTGCTAATAATTATAATTGCTTCGTGTAAAATACTTACTGACAGTTGATTAATGATTTATACTTAGGTACTGACTGATGAATGATTATTTATAAGGTCACTAACTTTGGAGCGATGATGTAATAGTGGCCGACTCTCTGATGAGGAGCCATCCGCGTCCATGTTCCTGGAGTGGTAGTCTTGTGCCATTCGCAAAAAGACCAACATAGCCAGCGCGAGCATCGCGGCATACACAAAAAATTCCGTAGCCTGAAACATTTTGCAGTGTAAACTTCAAATCCAATTTTATTCCGGCGGCAATCTGCAGTTACTAAAGATATAGGTAGCTACGTAGGTAATATTTTTTTTAACATTTAAATGTATGTAGGTATATATCATTGTCTTCTCGTCCGAATGATAATATTGTAGGCCGGATAAAGCTATAAATATATTGACTGATATCTGATTTTGATGCTAGCTAACTAAATTGCGAAATTAAACCCAAAAATAGTTAATCTCATATTTAATCTCAGCATATTATTATGAGCCACCCGATCATCTTTATTATGAATAAATTTCTACTACACGTAGTCCAAATAAGATATTATAAAGTTATAGACATTCTCACTAGTTTCCCTTCATTCATAGCTAAAATCTGCGTATATTTTTTTTTATGATTAAGTCGGCAAACGAGCTGACGAACCACCTGGTGGTAAGTAGTCACCGTCGACCATGGACACCTGCAACACCAGAGGAGTTGCTGATGCGTTGCCGAGCCTTAAGAGTCCCTATGGACTGAAGAATGTCAGAGCAGCAGCAACCGATGGTAACTGGCTCTTACGTGCAGAATTCGAAACACACACCAAGGTGCTTTACGACAAACTCTGACGTAAGGATGGTTGCCAGCCAGTCAAACCCCAAGAGGTCCTACCACCGAGGAAGTCATATATTTTCACGCCTCTTACGGCATACCTATCTGAATAACAGTGAGGAACAATATTCTAACCCGTCTCAACACGGAGAGAAATTTCGATAAAATGGTCTGGTGATGTAGTTTTAGACGGTAAAGGTCAATCCTCTTGTCAGTCTGGGTCGTCATTTTTAGCTACTAGCGACGCGTACGCAGCTGCGCCAGCATACCTACATTCCCATCCAAACTTCTGACATTTCCAGAAGATTTTAAAAAAAATCCATCTTTTTAAATATTGTCCTGACAATTACGAATACAATAAATAGGAACTCAACCACGGTCGAGCCGTTCTCGAGTGATGATCTTAAATAAATATGCGGCTATTGATTTTATTTATATAAATAGATGATTGAACTCGCCGATACGAGTCACAGTCGTGAGCTGTCTTCAGCGTGCAACAACAACATAAGATGAAAAATTTACCACGCGCGGAATCCCGCCGTGCTTATATGTACTTACGCGTAGGAAGTGTGTTGACGACACCATGACGTAATGATAATGATGCGAGCCTAAAGGCCATAAAACTTTCCAGTATTAGGGGTCCTGCTCTGTGCTAACACGTGAGGTTCAACCCTAAAAGTCCAACATAAGCCGGCACATTTCTCGGTTAGAGGATAACTAAGTAACATAGTTCGATCAGTTAAGAATCGCGATCCGATTTCTCGCACGACATTTACTACGATGCAGCTTATCTAGAGCATGACAGCCTCCGCCGCTGCCGCTCTGAAAGCGGGTCGGAAGCAGAGACGTAGCGGCTGACACAAAGAGCCTGCGAACAACATGGCGCTCCGTTCATTTTCAGCTCGTTTTCAATCCGGTGAGTACCTATATCTATTAACACGACCTGCATTGTGTATTAGTGTTTCATAAAAAAAATATTTAAATTGAGGTACTTAATTAAGATTCGGTTTATCATGATAATAATTACCTATTTCTCCGACGAAGGTTTAAATACTGATTAAAATATCAGGAATAGCGGAATGTTTTGTTTGTCAAATGTTTGCTACATTTTTGTTTTTTCATTTATCAATTCAAACTTGTTTTCCAAGTTACAATGGATACAGGATTACAGCAAATATCCTACTAGGGCCTCATATAACTCCTTAAGCATACCGCGACATAGGACTACTGCTTTTAAGGGTAGTTCTAAATACGATGCGACTAAGTGCTGGAATAATTTAGGGCCCCCACTGCAGACCTTAAAAAGTATTTATAATTTTAGGCATATTTTTTTTTTAAATAGAGTTTGACCTCCAAAATTCCAGCTCTTAGTAAAATTACACTGATCAGGCAGTTGGTGTGCTATTTTTTCTGCAAATACTTATTATGAGTATGTATTATGTATGATATTCCTAAATGGTTATAATTGTTGGTGATGGTTTTAAATACAAATACAAATATATTTATTTGTAGAACATAGGTAGATACATATTAAAAAGGTGTTCATAAGTGTTTAAGTTATTAGTGTGTACCTATATATAGCATGGGATAGTAATAATGAGAAGGTTAAATAATGTGTAGTGAAATAATAAGTGAGGAGTTTAATGAACGTGGATGAAGCGAAAGGGGTGTGCCAGGATCGTGGCAAGTGGAAATCTATAGTTTCTGCCTACCCCAATGGGAGACAGGCGTGAAAATATGTATGTATGTATGTATGTAGTAAAAATCAGTTATATTAGTAGTTTAATTCACTTTAAAAAAAAAACAGCTTACTTGTAATGTGGGTCACATATTACTAGTATTCTTGTTAACCCCTCGTGCTAAACTAAAATGCTTGTGTTACGAGTGGGTTCAAGGCGGTAGTGTAAAGGGTGGGTTTCGAACCGGCAACCACATGATCGCCAGTCCGACGCCCTAGCCACTAGGCTACCGCCGCTTCAACTGCAAAGCTATTGTTTAATGTTATCGATGTGTCCTTAGGCTTCAGCTGAAAATCAGCGCTGGAGATATATATATATATATATATATATATCCGCAGCATCTTCTGAGCTGTTTTAAATGCACAACTCCACACTAAGAATAGCACTTATAAATTATCGTTATTTTATTATTTCTTTGTGTGTGGATTGTGTTTTAAAATAAATTTTATTTTTCTTTCTTTTCAATAGAAAATGTTACCTATTACGTACCTTAAATACAAATATTGACATTCAAATTGGAATATTGCGAGGCAAAACCAAATTTCACAATATTTGTACAAGTTTATAGATAAAATTTGTTACATTTACAACTGGGTTGCTTTAATTAACCAAAAATTTTGTAAATAGTTGAATCGATTGACAGCAGTAATTGCAATGAATTTAATTAGCTAGGTATTTAACATTCAATTTTCTTGTTCAGTTTTTATTCTTATACTAGCTTTTGCCAGCGACTTCGTCCGCGTGGAATAGTTACTTTGTTCCCCAGTTCTTCGCCCGCGGTTTCACCTGCGTTGCCCCGTTCCTAAGGGTTGTAGCGTGATGTTTTATAGCTTGAAACCTTTCTCATGAATCACTCTTTTTCCCAACATTTCCCTTCACTGCTCTGCTCCTATTGATCGTAGCGTGATGAAAAGTATACTATAACCTGCCCAGGAGTATGAAGAACAATTGTACCAAGTTTCGTTGAAATCCGTCGAGTGGTTTTTGTTTCTATAACGAACATACAGACAGACAGACAGACAGACAAAAAATTTACTGATTACATTTTTGGCGTCAGTATCGATCACTAATCACCCGCTGATAGTTATTTTGGAAATATATTTCATGTACAGAATTGACCTCTCTACAGATTTATTATAAGTATAGATTATACATAGAGTGAGCTTCAACACGCTATTTTTCTTTTGGAACAGTGCTATAAATGGCTTCACAAACAGATCGCAAAAGATTTACTATAAATGGCAATACATAACATACCATCAAGCCTGTATTCCCCGAAGGGTTAGGCAGAGGTGTACTTAATGTACACCCACAGTTCGCCGGTATGTTTAGGTCCCATGTTATAGGGGGCGAGCCTATAGCCATTAACCGGGCACAAATCCAGACTCCGAGCTGCTAATGAGAATTTCATAGAAAAACCCAATAACACTTTGCTCGACCTGGGGATCGAACCCAGGACCTCTAGTGTAGCAGTCTCACTTGGGACCACTAGACTAATGAGGCAGTCGGTATAAATGGCAATATACCAATTTATAACATAAAACGATGTATTTAGCCCTAACAAAAGTAAACTCTCACGAGTACTCGGCAAAGTAGGTCGTTAAACAACCACAATTAACTTGCAACAGTTTAGCGAATACATGGGGCCTGCATGTATTCACGAAACTGCAGTAATTTAATTTACTTGAATTTAATACGTGCCTTTGTACTTTTTAAAATAATCTCAATATCAGTCATGTGACATCTTTTTGAGTTATCAACGCTCAAAGTTTTATTGCAAAATAAACGAGATCATCCAATTTGGTATACATTTGTTATTATTGGCGCTTTATCTAAAAACATGAAAACTTTACATTTATATGAAAGCACTGCTTTTCAGTTATACACCAAATATGTGTAACATTTTATGCATACCGTCAGCAAATAGATACATTTTGTGATTAAAGGTAAACTTTGAAAAATCGGAATCAATGTTACCACATATTTCCAAACGGATCAATGTCAAACCAGTCACCCTGGCGGTATATTACTTCAATAATAATATAAATATTCTTCCTGTTTTAGTCAAATATCACTACATAGTATAAAACAAAGTCGCTGTCGCTGTCTGTCCGTCCCTATGTATGCTTAAATCTTTAAAAACTACGCAACGGATTTTGAAGCGGTTTTTTTTAATAGATAGATTGATTCAAGAGGAAGGTTTTGAGCTATTTAACATTACGCTACGGCTCTTAGGAATGGGGCAACGCGGGTGAAACCGCGGGCGGGCCTCTAGTTAAATAATATTCGAAACAACGAATAAAAAACTGTAACTATACACAGCATATACCTACAACATTGTTAGTAGATAAAGAGGGCTGTACTATGTAACTTATTCTATGTAGACAATATCTGTCCACTAATTAGATTTAGTATTGCGGCGTGCATGTTAGTAAGATAACTATCACATTAATTACATCATTTATGACATGAACAAACAATCTGGGTTGTAGAGCACAAACATATTATGCTAGTTTCATATTGTAATGGCTTTGGTATTTGGTATTGAATAATAATATAGCTTGATTAACCTTACTAGGTAAATTGTTTGACAATAATGAAATAAAATAAAATAGATAAAACTGTAATGCGGTTTCTTGAGTCAATCAATGAGTTGGTTAATTAAATTTTACATCTCCAGGAAAAATTATAATGCAGAAATAATATCTTAAAGACGTGATTAAATTCTTATGCAAATAATTTTAACCTATCCTGTAACAAATTAAATGCATAATAATAAAAACTATTGTTCTCGGACGAGAGCTGGTAATTATACGAATGAAGATGGCCAACTACCACGAAATATTAATCGTAGCTCTGTTTGTATACGGACTCTGCGAATTACGAAATCGGAGCGAGTTGTTGCGATACGAGCCAGTGAGCATACTGCATAAAGAGAAAAAATCTGCACCTAGTGAGAACTTGTCACTGTCGACTTTGTGCAACGCTGCAGCTGTTTCATAACACCAACACAGTACATGTATTGCGCTAAAGCTTTAGCTTCATATATCTACTGTACTACTATTACAACGATATTTTCTCGATGCCTAATAGAATTTACATGGGCAAAGCTCTGAAGCAATACAGCAGCATACATGCCTATATTTTTATTTCATGCCTAGTAATAGGACTACATGCTGATAATTACCTACTACCCGCTTTATGAAGTTTGATAATGTAAACGGAGGTGATATATCATCAAAAACAAACTATTATAGACGATCTATTTGAATGAAAGTTACAATTAACAATCAGTTGCATTGGTAAAACAAAAATATTTCAAAATTACAAGCAGCTCGTACATTTTGTTTGAGATTTAACTCTTGCCTTAGTAAATAAATTAAATAATAGGTTCAAAATTAAAGTACCTAAGTAATTGGTAGAATTTTCTTAAACTCATTCGTATATGGATTTCTACTCTAAGGACGGCGATTTTATTTATTGCATCAATATTGTAGAGCATGTTGGCTAGATCTTGTCACCAGCACTTAACATAAATAGAATCCCCTTCCAGGGAAAAGGAGAGGGAACACTTTTTTGGTAGTCGGGTAATTTTTTTAATAAGCTTACTAGCAATGTGGGTCGCACATTGCTAGTATTCTTGTTAACCCCTCGTGCTAAGCTAAATGCTTGTGTTATGAGTGGGTTCACGTCGATAGTGCAATGGATGGGTTTCGAACCGGCATGATCGCAAGTCCGACGCCCAAGCTATCAGGCTACCGCCGCTTCAATTCATATAACATGACGGTTCAGGACTTACCCTCGAATGAAATATCTTGGTTTGCGCGACGAGAATGACGATCAAGTTTCCAAAAGCCACAGACACATACCAAGCCGCTATGGTTATTGTTTTCATACTTTTTGGTGCCTAAAACAATTCAAACGATAACTTTCTTGGGATAGATATTTTTATGGGTTTTCCCTGGGAATACTGGCTATAGGTACATGTGCAACACATTAACTCAAGAGGTATTATTTGATTCAGAAAATAAGAGGCAGGCATATTTCTGAAGTGATATTTAATGTCAAATATTTAGAAAAGCGGTAATAATTTAGCGTCGTGATATGACTATTAGACTGCCATGTCAAACATAATTATGAAGTTCGAATCCAATTAGAGATTGCAATTCAGTACCAATTTAGATCCGATGGGACCCAGTCGCAGCCCACACGACGGGCGACATGCACCTCTGACGTTTTTAAATCATGCCTAGATATTATATTTACCTAATAATTAATTATCACGAATACATCATGAGGATATCTGCTGAGACATTTTTTCGTCGTGTAATGTCAGTCACCAGTGAGGATAGCTAGGTGCCCAGCGGTGGGACAGTAATGCCAAAAGAAACTTAAAAATATACAAGTAATGTATATTTTTTTCTAACATCATCAGGTTCATTATCGGCGGCCCGCCTCATTCACTTCTATCAAAAATCCAAGAATTATTGTTAAGTATTGCGTATGTTGCTTTTAGAATAAAGATATGTAATACTCGGGTAGGTTTAACATTTTGTTACCTTACCTGTGTAAACGAGAATTCCAGACCAGACACTGCAAACATAATCTCGGCGACAGAGACCAGCAGGTACTGGGGCACGATCCACGCCAGATGCAGCTCGTTGGGGGGATTGGGCGCGTGCAGCACGGCGGCGTCAAGCCTGCCCAGCCGCTCGCGCAGGCACAGCACGTACACGCCACCAGCGCGCAGATACCCCTCACCGGATCCCGACATCTCTCCATCCGCGCTCAACGCTCGCCATCTAAATCTATGTAAGCATATAGAAACGTGATTGGCTAACTTACGATTCACTTATTTTTTAAAACTCATTGCTATACAGAACGAAAATGAAGTATCAAATGCATCGTTGTGCTGTCGAGGTGCGTTATTTATTTAGGGATCCTTCTCAATAGAGAGACAATATAACCCGACTCTCAAATGACATGACAAACTTGCCCTAGCTTTTGCCTGTCGTTGCTCTAAGTCGGACGTAGAGCTATGGCGTTGGCACTGAATTAGAAGTCGCTATGGTTTCGTTACCTACCGCAGTTCATATAAAGTCACTACGCATTTAAAACGGTTAAATCTTTGTACTTAAGTGTAGTTTGGTATACTTAACTATTTTTGGGAAGGGTTGGCATAGGTACTTAATTATTTTTACCTACTTAATTTAGTTTCACCTGTTAAATACGTCTTTTGTTTAAGATTTCTTTAAACGTGTTTTTTTACTGTATATAATATTAGCTATACACAACATGAGGGATTTAAAAAGCTTTCTTAAGTTTAAAAAAAGTACGATATACCAAACCAATGACAAAAATTATCTAATATTTTACTCCTGTAAATTGAACTTATAAAGATACTTTCACAATTCTATAATTCTCATTGTAGAGTCTGGATCTTATTCTAAAATGCTTAGTAAATATTTAGTATCAATATACCTTTGTATAATACTCACTTGCCCGGCTGTAAGCACATGTAAGCCGACTCCCCGATGTGGTCAATAGGCGCGTCGGACACATAGTAAATATCGCTTAGTCTTTTCTCAGTTTCCACAGCTATTGAAACATTCTTGTTTGGCCCGGTGTCACCAACGTAAACCACTCTGCGAAGGAAAGGAATTTAAATAATAAAAAAATACGTTTGACAGAATCTGATCACGTCGTGAATTGAGTTCAGCCGACTGCATATGTTTATTGTAAACTTACCTACCTACCTATAAATGGGTTAATGACATCCTGAAGAAGAATATTTTCGAAATTAACGTGCTTTCTCAAAATCCAGAAAACATACTTTCGTTTTCATCAAAATATTAATTACTGCAACATACCTACCTCATAATTAGCTCGAAGCAATATTAGTGATATATTTATTTATTTCAAAATATATTACAGACACATTACTGCAAAGACGAATCAATCGACAGCTCATTTGATATAATCTGATTAGTATTTTTTGAGCACGGATCAAACATACACACGTACATACCTACAATCTGTTAAAATCATTACCCTTCCTTTTTCGAAGTCGAGTAAAAATTTTGCATATTTTAACACAAACGAATATGTAAGTGTTGTATTATATTAGTTGATCTATTATATAATTCTAGAACTATCTACTAGCTTTCTGTGAAATGTTGACATTTCAGCCATCATAATTAAATAAGTAGGTATTAAAAAAAGTAAAAGGGCTGCTTGTCATATGAATTTGTAGGAATTAGATATTGTTTGATGTCATCGTTAAAGCAATCGTTTGTGAAATTAAAAATTGATAAGTGTTGCTTGTGAAAACATAATTTGCTAATTACTTACTTAATTGTATGTAAAAGATTATAGTATACTTATGTGGTAAAATATTATATAACCTTTTAGATCGCTTAAGAATATATCGGTTAAAGATAGTACCCACGGTCCTAAGTGTCTATGTACCTATCATACTTTTGATGACCAGGCATCTAAAAGAGCAACCATATTCAACAATTTTCCGATAATTTGGGGGTTTCCAAAACATTAAGGGATTTGTACTAAATATTTTACTTAAATCAATAACTATTATTCACCACAAATGATAGCAATACAAACGAGCCATGCGCTCTCGCTAATTAATATAAAATGTAATTACTTACTTTAATTTAGGTTTCCCAGTCAAAGACTTCACGAAAGGATTTGGGTCCATAAAGTACAACCCTATCTGATCGTCTGAATTCTGTCCAATCACGACCGGCATGAACTGAAAATTTATGTAATTGTCAATATTGTAGTTTTCATTACATCTATGTAGGTATTATTGAAATAAATAAGGTAAGTAAATGTAAATCGTATTTATGACGCTTAATTATTTTGTTTGTAGCCAAAGATTTGTTATGAATTCAAGTCAGGAAATAAAAGGACCACTATTTGCTTTCTAATAAACGAAGCAACGATCAATATTATATCGTTGCCTCTAAAACAAGGTTCACCGTGCAAATATGTAGAAGTAAGTAATAATGCTACTCTTATAGAAAGAATATCCTATACAGAAGAATAATAATGTATTTATTTGCGTAAAACATCATTAGATATATTACAATATAGGATCATATACATGTTTTGCTTAAAATTAAGCATGCAAAAGTTTGCATTCAACATGCTAATAAAGCGAAAAAACAGCTCACAACGCGTTGTGGACACTATAAAATATCCAAATCGCGAAATCCGTGTTATGGCTTAGCCATAGCATAATGTACCTTGTCATGTAGCCTTATGAACTACATGACAAGGTACATTATGCTTTGGCTAGGCTAGCTGTTTCTAGCGGTTACAGTCGCGTCTAAAAGGATTTACTTACTATTATTACTCGGCTTCTACGCGGCGTATCAAGATGAAACATTTACTAGATTTTAAGTTAGAACTCCAGCTACACAACTATACCTAAAAATCCAAATTCATGCAGTACTACAAACATACAGCGTATAATAGACTCACAACAGACAGACAAACAAAAAATCTAAAGAATGTTTTGCTTCTATTGCTCTTATAAATAATAAATTACACTGATAATCCCGAACAATGGCAGACTCTTCGAATTTCAATTAAAGTCTCTCAAATTCAAAATTAAGTAACATCTCTCAAAATCAAGCGACGGTAGCCTAATGGCTAGGGCGTCGGACTGGCGATCATGTGGTTTTCGGTTCGAAACCCACCCATTGCACTACCGACGCGACATGAACCCACTTGTAACACAAGCATTTTCGCTTAGCACAAGGGGTTAACAAGAATACCTACTAGTAGTATGCAATCCACATTACTGCTTTAAAAAAATAAATCGATTTACCGAAAATAGTGTTACTAATTATATAAGTATTTCTTCCTTTTTATCATCAACCCATATACTGTCCCACTGCTAGGCACGGGTCTCCCCTCACAATGAGAGGGTTTCGACTAGGGTCCTACTACGGATTGGTAGACTTCACACGCACATTGAGAAAATATATCAAGTGTGCAGGTTTCCTCATGATGTTTTCCATCACCGATTAAGAGAATGAAATCATGAATTCGCACATGATTTCGGAAAGTCAATGGTGAGTACCTTGGATTCTAAATCAAGACCTTTGACTTGCCAATCCAACGCCATCCAAGAGCAATCGTATTACTAGGCTATGACTGCTCTTCCTTTTCACTAATGCATAACTCATCGACAGTTGGCTCGATAGTTGCAAACTATAAAAAATAATAATACGACTGATAGCTTCGTAATTCTCCTGCCCTTATCCTAAGTTACTTTTAATCGGCGCACTATGTCTTTTTCTTCCATATATCTCTATCAGCCATCATCTCATCATTCGCCTCTTTGTCGCCATATCATCTCTGACACAATCCATCCATATTTTCTTTGGTCTCTCCCTACCCTTTTAAGCAAAACCATTCTCGTAACATGCTCTTCACTCCTGCGCATTACATGCCCATACCACGACAAACGGTTACTGCACAATTTTTCCGTAACCACTTCCGTGCCACTTACAAACTGCCTCTATACATATTAATTCCTTATCCTTTAATTCTTGTAACCCCACACATTCCTCGTAGCATTCTCATCAGCTGATTACAGCTGCCTTTCATGCATCACTTTTATAGCCTAACTTTCTGATCCATTCAGGACGGCACGTCTTTGGTATCATAGTTTTATATATATTCCCCTTAAGTTTAAGGGGAACTCAATGGCCGCACGTAGTTCCCGTAACCTGCCGCCATTTCATCCTGTCTGTCCTGTCTATTTCCCCATTGCTTTGTACCACTTTGTAGCAGATCTGTTATGGTTCACCATCTAGCGCTATGGCTGATGGCTAATAAGACTGATAGCTTATAATAAATATTTGATAAATGCATACTTATTACTATCTACACATATGTAGGAGAACCGACAAACGCTGGAGCAAACGAGTTCTAGAGTGGAGGCCGCGTCTAGGCAAACGTAGTGTAGGGCACCCGTCGGCCAGGTAGAGTGACGACTTGCGGAATGCAGCTGGCAGCGACTGGATCAGGAAAGCCGAAGATCGGGCTCTGTGGCGTTCACTAGGACAGGCCTACGTCCAGCAGTGGACGAATATAGGCTGATGATGATGATGATTACTATCTACACCCTTTTTCAAATAATCTGCGTGAGCACAGTGACCGTTCCCGTTATAATCGGGAAAAACAAAGTACTTTTTAAACCGGGAAAATATTGGATTCTTCTATTAATCTCGGAAAAGAGGAAAACTACTGGGATTTGAATAAAATGTAGTAGACATATCGTTTGTGACCAACATTGACGTATAGAGTAAGTACATAAAATCGCGGAACGAAGGGAAATTACTTAAAAATTCTGGGTTACTGATTCGAGAATAATACCAAAGCTTAGTTATCCAACAATTAGACGAGTTAGGCGACTTAGTATTATCCTCGGAAAAATTGCTGAATTCCGACTGAGGTACGATAGTTTAACAGATTTTTGAATAGGTAGTACTTATGGTATACAAATTATAATAGAAACTAGTATGGATAGAGTACAGCTTATCCAAATGTTCAAAGGTCCTGTTACTCTATAAGCTATCCGACAAAAAATCGATACCTAGTTGAAAATTTTTTTGCTTTTGTGGTTTTGTGTGTTTTATCAAACCCCAGTTTCAAATTAAACCGAACGTCGAACAGGAGTTTCATTCGAGAATTCCATGGAAAAGTTTGTAGTCGTTCTTTAATAAAATTTTGCAAGCAAGTATGATTTCGTTTGATTTTTAGAAAATATGACGTCTAGTTTCAATATAAGGGAAGATAAAAAGGTGAATATTAACAAGTTCAAGTTCAAATGTTTTTATTTCAAATAAGCTTTTACAAGCCTTTATGAAACGTTATGATTCTAGCTGCACGGTTCCAAAAGGTTGATCCTATGGAGAAGAATACGGCAAGAAACTCATGGACACTTTTAAAATAAATGGTCTTACCATCTTCACTAGTACAATATTGCGATATGAGGATGTGTGAACATTGAATGCCAAAGTTGGACCAAAGTCGATAATTACTAGAAGGTTCACAGTGTTTGAGAACTCGATGTTATTATAAGAAAATAAATGAACTATGTGGTAAAATACACACACCATCACAGCAGGATATAAATTAGCACACAAAGTAAAACAGATACCTAAATTCAACAGTGATATCCACATGATATTATAGCCTGCTAAGTCAGGTCTAGAATTAAAAACAATGGCACGCACAATTTTTTTTAATCATACGAAAGGAATCGTTATAAAAAATGGATAACAGCATTGTTTTCATTACGGCGGCGACATACCGCTCATTACTAGCGAGGTACTTAAGACTGCTATCATTCTCACAGGAGACTTGGGCCCAGTAAACCCGTAAATGGGTTAATGATGGGAATAGAGCATCCAATCTATGATGTATTTTAAATCATAGCTCAAAGCGTCGAAATTTGGCGGTACACTATCATGCATCCAAATTATATTCATCCCTCCTCCATGACTTGGAGGGCTTGTTAATCTATCCATCCAACTTGTCATACAATATATGAACACCTAAGATAATAGTATAGTGTTAGTTAGAAGCACGAAAAACCTGACCACCGGTTTATTTTAGGAATGCCGGTTGCTCTAGTACTACCGGTAGACACTGCAGTACGTAAATTATTGGTATTCAACCGTACCTTAGACAGCCGCGTTAGATAAACTAGAAGCCGGTCCTAACAATAATATTCCACCAATATATTACAAGTAAAATCATATCCGAGTACCAAACATATTTGTAAACAATTATGTTATGTACATAATGATACAGCGATCACGGACGCGCGGGCGAAGTGCGCCCCCAATTAGGCGTAATGTATCTAGGTATTTGCGCATTAATAAACCGGCGTAGAATTAGTCCTAATACTTATAGGTACAGGGACACAATCATTCAGATATGGAACTATCTGTAAGCATGTTGCGGACGAGAATCGATTCTGCGATTCCTATTATTTTTTTAGTCTGTTTCTTAAAGTACCTAATTCCACCTCGACACACGGTTTGTTAAAGTGCGGGAGCTGTCTTTTAGAAAAAAATACTACCTTCAAAATAAGTTTGAAATATGTTTGTATATACCAGTTTTATTCAACCAACAGCTACTATTGAGTTACAGGAAATAGAAACAGGAAACATTTTTGAACTGACTGACATGCTATTTGCACGTGATGTCTAAAAAACTGTTAACTTTGTTTTGAAAAATAACTCAACTGTTACTGCAACTGAAATTGCATTTTTTTATTGTATTGCCTGCATCATATTGCACTGTATGAAATTTTAAAACCGAGTCAAAATTTGGAGTTATTTACCATTCCAGCAACCGTTTTCAATTCTTCTTTTGCTATGTGTTTCTTCATCACCCTGCCAGCACAGTTGACGGGACTTGTGGCGCTGACAGAGAGGACCCGGTGCGGCAACGGTGTCATCAAGGCCGTGCCATGTTGTTCAACCGACGCTATTCCTTCACCGCGGATGGCCACGTCGACCGGACAACCCAGCGTGTTCATTATCACTAACCCCGTTTGACGATGTCCTGGGACTTGCAGTGTGGAACGCTGAAAACGACCGATCGTTTGAATACACTAAACGGGATATTTGTCTACATACTTTATTGTTTAGTTATCTGGTATAATATAAATGAGGGACGATGTGTTTTTAGAAAAGTAGCAAATCATTTGCATTCTATAAAAACACTCAAAACAGTAAGAATTTATAGTTAAAAGAAGACGCAAGCATTTAGGAGATATACTCTTATTCTAAAATAACGATGATCATCCGTGCAAAAACTAGAATCATAACGTTTCATAAACACTTGTAAAAGCTAATTTGAAATAAAAACATTTGAACTTTGAGCTTCAAGTCGTATTAATTAAAAACACAAACCTCAATTCCAATTTGTAAGATGCCAGCAGAAACAAATGCCATTGCCGCCAGCATGCCACCGATAAACATTTTTTGTAACGGTGGCATATCCGGTAGCAGAGGCCACGCCCCACCGGGGCATACTGGTATCATCAGCAATACCATTGCAGGATTCATCACTTGCAGCTGGTCTGGCATCAAAGTTACTCCAAACACCTCACTTCGTAATCTTGACGCTTGAAAAGTCCAACGGGAACCCTAAAAGAAAATTGGAAATGACACAAGTGCTGTCTTGTTAAAAACACTTGGAAAAAGAAAAATACGAGTATAGACGATGGATCCTAGTTTTGAAATAGCAGACTTTGGCCCCTGATAGAGTTGAATGGTACGTAAAAAAGTTCCATTAAAAAATTATCCATTTTTACTATTTTACTTTCTTGTCATCAAAGGCAAAAAATATAAAGAAAAAGTGATGATTCTTGTGAATTAAACATTCTGTTTCAAGGTTTAGCGTAGACTTAAGTGGAAAACAGAAAAACGCTCGAGCATAGCATCTTTCGAATATAAAGAACCTGATATCTTATTCAAAAATACTTAAAAATAATAAAGGGCAGTGTAAATTTAGCCTCGCGAACCAGGGTTCCGTATTATTGGGATATTTGTTTAAACTATCTTAGTTGAAAAGTTGGTGTTAAACTTAAGGCACTTTTATTAAAAAAAAAACCCTGTAGTATCTACTGCATCCCCACTTCATCCACTTATCTCTGCCTGTTGCAGTAAAGGATCAGTTTTTTTGGCAGGATTCACGATTCAGTATGCAGCGTTGGGTTGGGACCCATTAGGTCGTCAGTTTGACGATCCTATAAGCATGTCCAGCCGATTAAATTGATTACCTACCTATGAAAATAACATTTTTACATAATAAATGGGTGGAAGAAAAAAAGGCAAAAATCCTTAAACCATTTTTTGGTTACCACCAATTAAGATCCATTGTCTTACGGACTTATTTGGTTAAACTAAATATTAGTAACATCTCACCTGTTGATCGAAAAGTGACCAGAATATGGGGACAGGCAGGTACAGGTAGAGTATGGAGAACACCACCTTCATGTCTGCAACCAGCTTCTCCCCATATTTCTCCACCGCGTAGTCCAACCAATGGTCGCGCGGCAACCCATCGGCCTCAGGATTATACTTCAAGCGCTTAGATATGGCGTACTGAAAAATACGCCCGTCTTTAACAAACGAAAAATGGAGCAGGTTCTCATTTCGACAGGTACCTATATTATATTTGTTTTTTTTTACTAAACTAACTAAGGTCGACCGAAGAACTGAATATTAAGGCAAGACACTCCACCACCTGCTTTTGAGGAGTAACGAAGTAAGTAACCGAGTTCTTCGGGACGTTGCTTGAAAGGGAGACAATAATAGAACAATTTTTTGTTACTGACGAGCTGGAAAACTGGTCCAGGGAGTCCTATTGGGTTACACGTTAACCCAATAGGACACCAGCAAACCCTAAAGGAGTCCCTGATGCGTTACCGATCATTAAGAGCCCCTACGGACTGCAGACTGCCAGCGCCGCAGCATCCAAGGGAACTAACCTTTACGTGCAAAAGTGGAAACACACTAAGGTACTTTACGACAGACTGACGTAACGGTGGTCGACAGCCAGTCACATCCCAAGAGGTCCAACCACCGAATGAGTCAGATATTTTCACGCCTCTTACGGGATGCCTGTCTAAAAGGCAATTAAGAATAGTATTCTAACCTGTCCCCACACGGGGTAATTGATATGAATGGAATAATAATAAGCTTGAATATTCATCACTCGGAATACGTCCAGCGAGTGCGGGGTTAACATCTACGCATGATGCATCGCAGGACTAATGAATTAGCATTGCATCGATATATCATTTTACGTTAAATTAAGGTTTTGTCTGTGCATTTCTGTTCATTACTCCATGAACTACGCTAGTGGCCGTTCCCACAGAAAAACAATTATTACCTACACTTTGGAAGACTAAAATTAAATTTGAGTTTTGCTAGTATACTTTACAACGAATAACTATTTCTTTTTTATTCTTATGCATTTTTATATAAATAACAGTAGTGTGTAATTATAATTAATCAAGAAGGTCTAATGAAACACAATTTTAACGTCGATTTTATTATGACGCAAGTGACGAATATTTTGCTTGTGCTAATGCACTATAGGAAAAATTGCATATAATTTTGAATTACACACTACGTATTATATACTTTTTATGTTTCTTTATGGGATAGGAGGGCAAACGAGCAGACGGATCGCCTGATGGTAAGCGATTACCGCCGCCCATGGACACCCGAAACACCAGAGGAGTCACGAATGCGTTGCCGACCTTTTAAAAGAGGATTGGGCCTCCGGTAACCTCACTCACTCGGCGAAACACAACGTAAGCGTTGTTTAACGCCGGTTTTCACGCTGTGAGGCCGTGGTATCACTCCGGTCGAGCCGACCCATTCGTGCCGAAGCATGGCTCTCCCACGTTCAAATACTCAATGTATCGCTAATAGTGTAGCTACTTTAGACAATATAACCCGATAAATACTGCTCATTAGCATTACAAATCTACACACAAATAGTTGTCACTAATGTTCCCTCGATATAGTGTTGAATGATCTCAAATGTACCTAACCAAAGAACATCAATCATAACAGATATTCTCTTTTTATAGTCTATTGCGCAAAAAACCTGTGAAAAGGATGTGCACCGCAGTGTGATGATTGATACGTCTTACTCGCAGCCTATTGACGTGATAAATGAGCCCAAATATGGCTCTCTTTAGAATTATAAGGCACATTTCTATGTCATCAATTACCTGTAAGAAAAACACAGTGCACGCAAGTGGCGATGTAATGGAATCTAAACAGCAATAGCTAAACACATTATTATGATAAATGTTAGTACATTCGGAGATCTGTTTGCACCGTAATGAAAGAGCGTCTGATTAAATTATGTTTCCTTGTGATAGGCAAAATGTGTTAGCTATTAGGGGAAGTTTGTGTACTTTGATCTTATAGAGCTTTGGCGTAGGAATTTCATGTTTTACTTCATGGTTGTATACATTTCATGTTTTTACGGCTGTGTTTTCCGTTTAGCACCTACGTAGTTACGCATTATCATGTTTTCAGTTATTATTTACTTAGTTCTTAAATTATAAATCATAAACATAAACATAAACATCTATTTCTGAAATTATTTAAAACTGTTAAATCTACTCTTAAAAAATCTCCTTAAATCAACTTTATCGTTGATAGTCAGCGAGTAAAACGACTGTTATCGTAAGTCGGCTAAAAATTTAAGTCGAGAAATACGCCGAGCTAGCAAAAATCTTGTACTAAGTACCTTAGTACTCTTCATATTTCTAAACCCGCCAACAGACAAAGTTGTTACTCATCCTGTCCGATGGACTAGTTGAACCCACAGCCGTAACAGATAAGTACTTCACCAGTGGGACCCATAGTTCGGGAAATACTGGTTTACCAAAACTAGGTACGTATAGTAGTAACATATATAAGTATGTTACATTTAATAATAGCTACAGTTGTAGCTATTTAAATAAAATGTAAATTTTAATGTTAATAGGTAATTATATGTACAAAAGCTCTGTAAATAAGTATCTTCGTAGAATTCATACTTTTTAAATAGGTATTGAACTATACACCTCTGCCCTGTCTCACAACCTCCACTCAGCATTGTGCTGACGTCACTAGGTAGATAACTAAATCCAGTCTATCTGTAATTAACATCAACTTACCCAGGCGCAGGATATAAACTTAAGTGTCACATTGTCACGAGGCTGCTTTATTCTGTACGACGGCTTGCCTGCCACGAAAATAACTGTAAAAAGTATACATAAACTATATTTATATTTGTATGTCTCTCCCGCTTTTTATTACTTGAGAAATTGTATGGTTCTAGAAATAAGATCTACGACAGTGAAATCTGACGCGCCGACCCAAGTGTAGTGCAAATAAAATCCTGCTGTATCTATATAGGTACATGATAAGTAAGTGATACTGTTCGGGAAATATTTTGCAATATATATATAATGATAAATGTTCCATTTTGGTATAGAACAGGTTTGGTAAAGCTAATAAGTAACTAGTTAAGATATAGGTTAACTAAAACACGTTTAAAATTAAAATAACAGTGAAAAAGGTATACTGACTGATAGAGATAAGCACCAACAGAGCTGGGAATCCAAATCCCAGCGCGTAACATGCATCGTCACCGAAACACATGACACTCCTGCGCAGTGCCGGCGTCACCACCATGCCCATGAATCCACCCAGGTTCACCGTGCAATAGAATGTAGAGAAGAACTTTTGGAGCAATTGGTTCTCTTCCGGAAGACGAAACTAGAGTATTTAAAACATGAATACTTAAAAGCAAATAAAACATAATTAAGTATGTGATAAAGCCTATAAAAAATCTTTATCCTAGCGTCGAGCAATCGATGTTGTGAAGAGACTGATAAAACCCAACTTCATGTTCTAGGGGAATGCGGTTCGTTGATACCCAAGCGCAGTGCTCATCCGGGGAAATATAGGTACCTGAAGCCGGGATGAAATAATTGAGCTCACTCCTAAAAGAATCCTACAGTTCACAATAGCTGCATGGTTTAGCAGTGAACTCTCAACGAGTGGCAATTACAATTGACCGAGTACGGTCTCAGTGATATGATAGTTAGGTACGATTAATTAACGATAAGTAGGACTAGGTACTATAGCAGCAAATAAATAATAATTAAAGTAAATAATTAATAAATAAGTATATAATTTTAAATTAAAGAAATACGCGTGATTACGGGAATTTTGTCCGTTTCATTCCAATTCCAATTCATTTTTTACAAGTCAAAATATACCTATTTATGTCAGAATTTTCTAATTTTACAACCGTTTGGCCTCTCCTAAGGCAGTAAGTTTTGAGAAACGTCAAAGATCGGTTTATAGTCACCAACAGGTCCTTTCATGTGTTACAAATTACAAGTATGGATGTTGATTGCCGTCCCCGTGAGTGGAATAAAGGCAACGTGCTATAAAGTCTGCGAATTACCTGCGATTGGACTGTGGTACCGTTTCATTACGACAGCTTTTCGCTATCAATCTGTCCGCATTTTATAATTTCTCGAAAGAATGCCACTGAGTACAACATGCGGAATGGTACCTACCTATAATAAATCTTACATTCATTCATGTAACCCTGTGATGCTCCAAAGGAATACAAAAAGGTATCTCCTCAACCTTTTGAAAATTTCCTTATGTAAGTAACAAGATTAAGTTGTAGCTCAGATACGTATTATTATAGACAAATGATTATATTAGGAGTTTGATCTTAGAAATCCAGTAGGATAGTTTTGAGGATAGTTATATACCTACCTAGATATCTCAACTACGCATGAATAATTAGAAAAAGGTAGGTACCTACTACCTTTTATATTATATTTTTATACTTTATGTAAAAATATTTGAAACTAGCTTTTGCCAGCGACTTCGTCCGCGTGGAATAGTTACTTTGTTCCCTAGTTCTTCGCCCGCGGTTTCACCTGCGTTGCCCCGTTCCTAAGGGTTGTAGCGTGATGTTTTATAGCTTGAAACCTTTCTCATGAATCACTCATTTTCCCAACATTTCCCTTCACTGCTCTGCTCCTGTTGATCGTAGCGTGATGAAAAGTATACTATAACCTGCCCAGGAGTATGAAGAACAATTGTACCAAGTTTCGTTGAAATCCGTCGAGTGGTTTTTGTTTCTATAACGAACATACAGACAGACAGACAGACAGACAGACAGACAGACAAAAATTTTACTGATTGCATTTTTGGCGTCAGTATCGATCACTAATCACCCGCTGATAGTTATTTTGGAAATATATTTCATGTACAGAATTGACCTCTCTACAGATTTATTATAAGTATAGATAGAAGATAAGAAAAATAAATGAATGCTGAAATTGATAAGGAATCAACAATAGTTTGTATGTTTATTATTCTAAATCGTGTTGTACTCGTATAGGTAATGCGTAAAAATGTAAAGGCTAGCGAGTGTAGGTGAGTACTTGACACTAAATAGAATACAATTTTAAAAGATGCGGGATATTAATGTTTTAATATCTGTGACCCAGTTTTAATACAAGTCTAACAAGTTAGGATACTTCCCGCAGATACCGTAAATTCTTATGAGAAATATTTGTAACGAATGTGTAGGATGTTAATGTTAAATGTAAAGGCCAGCCCGAATTTAGTAGTTAGTAGCAGGCAGGTTTATGTTATTTCATAATACTTAGACCCAGTCGTAAAAACAAGTATAAGCGGAGCACTATCGTTGGCATTTTGATTTTTTAAAGGATAAACTGATTTCGTAGGTTTAACTTTAGTTTAAAGTCAAGATGGTTAAAGCAAGAGATCCTTGACCAAAACAGTTGAGGTTGGTATTTCATTTAAAACTAGCGACGCGTGCGAAAATTCACGTGCATAAAAAACTTAGGTAGCTATCGCATGTATGGGTCATCCAAATTTCCAAATCAAAAAATCTTTCATACAAACATTGTCTTTCCAATTGCGAACACAACCAAAAACCACCTCATATAATTCTTTGTATAAATTGGTAAAATCATGGTGTTGCTATGAAAACTTGAATCAACAATTATGAAAACGATGATTTTCAATTACCTGGGTAGTATAATAATTCGTACCTAGAAGTTCTATTATTTTAGTAGGTAGGTATTACTACAATGCAACTAGTGCTTTTTTGTAGTACCGTCTATGTGACCTAGGCGCGGCCTACTAGTAGCATAAACATAGACAACCCATCCAAAAACATTCTAGAATATTTTCGAGACCATCTGATAGGGATAGGGATACCTACTTGTCTAGAATATTTCCGAGACTATCTGTATACTTGTTTCTAAACTCCCTTATTTTATTATTTATTTTACTAGAAATGAGGGTCGCACATTACTAGTGTTCCTGTTAACCCCTCGTGCTAAGCTAAATGCTTGTGTGAGCCGCCGCTTCAAGAAAGATAGTAGAAAGAATGAACAGAAATAGGTATTTAATAGAAAGTAGTATCTAGTTATAAAACGAACCTGGTCTCCTCCGAAAGCTGCTACGCAAGGTTTGATGCCACCTGTACCAGTAGCTATCAGCAATAACCCGATCATTGATGTTGTTCTGGAAATAAAATATTCGGAAATGCCAGTTGCAATGCAAGGCCTCTCCGCTCAGCAGAAGGACAACCTGTGTTATGGCCGGACGGCGAATATCACAAATCCCCGTAGCCGTAACGTTAGGGCAAACGATGTATACGTGTAGGTAGGTACCTATACATACACAGGAGTGGAATTTTACGGATTTCTAAATATATTTCTTGTGTCCTTGCGTACTATAGGACTTCAGAAAATACCCTATATAGGTTTTGATAATTATGAGACGGAATCGATGTATTTTAAGTAAATAGGTAGATATTATAAAACCTAAAGTATAAAGTTTGACAAATAAAACTTTATGACTTTCATACTAACTACCTATCTCGTACTTATGCCGAAGAAGAAAAGGAAGAGAGTGCCCTGCTTCTTTTAGCTAGGCTGCACTGCTCCCAGATTGCTCCCGCACTAGGGAATAAGCCCTGTGTCACGACTCACGGGGAAATTCATAAACATACCTACCTACAAAAGTGCCTACACCCAGTCTCGAACCAAATACACGAGGAACAGACAAATATTTGCCTCGAATGGGTATCGAACCGAGAAGCAGTGAAACAGTAGTGGTTAGGTGACAACCGTCACCGCTACAGCTGTGCAGTAGGGCTGAGGAAAACACCTCAGCTTTAAGAAAATTCGAGAGTAAACAGTTTTTTTTAATATACTTACGTGGGCGGCAACATCAGTGGCGGTATCGCAGAACAACAAGTTAGGACCGTACCAAATAAATATATTATTGAAAAATATAATATCACTCTGAAAAAAATATATAACATGAATTTATAACTTTATGTAGGTAAGTAGGTACTGTATATATGTATGTAAACGAAATACTCACTTATTATCTAACTACTAATCTCAGAAACCTTATAAACTACAAACGAACATTTGGTACCTACAGAGAAATTCCTTATTACTTAGGTAGGTACCTACATAATCAAAAGAAAACTATTTAATTGGTAGGTACCTACTCTTGGCTTATTAGGTAGGTAAGGTCACGATTAAAATTACTGCACTTCAGCATTCATTATAATGTTAAATTTATTATACCTGTATCTTCCAATAAAGTTGTCGGCCAATATGGCTCCCATAAGCGGCATGGTGTAACACATCATGATAAATATGTGATATACCACTGTGGCTGCGTTCTCGTGGAGACATAGCACGTTTCTTAAATACAGCGATAGTATGGCTACAAATAAAAGTGACAATACTTGTATTAACGATAACTACATCATTAATTTTATCTCGCACTTGGATAAAGATGTTTAAAATACTTAATCTAAGATTCTAGAATCAATCAAACGATTGGTTTTGTAAGTTTTATACAACGTAGATTACTGATTATTTTATAGGTTAAGTCCGCAAATGGGCTGACGAGCCACCTGGTGGTAAGTGGGTAGTCATCGTCGCCCATGGACACCTGCAACACCACAGCAGCTGCTGATACGTTGCCGACCCTTTAACGAAACTGGCTCTTACGTGCAAAAGTAGAAATACACTTCAAGGTGTTTTACGACAGACTCCGACTTAAGAGTGGTCGCCAGTCAGTCAAAGCCCGAGAGGTCCTACCACCTAGCAAGTCAGATATTTATTTTCACGCGCCTCTTACAGGATGCCTATTTGAAAGGCAATGAGGAACAGTATTCTCACCCGTCCCCACCCGGGTTGAAACTGTTACTGTAAGAGATAGGTAGTTAACGAAATTTAACTTTTTGACCCAAATTTAAGTAGATCACAATAAAATATGCAGTAATACATAGGGATGTAGATACCTGCATAGCATAGCTCAATAATATGATTCGCAAAAGTGATCAGGTTTATACGAACAAATTCTATCATACGATTATAGACCGCGCGAAATTTAGATGTCTACCTAGCGATTAGATCAGAGAATCGTGGTCTCTTTTAGTAGACCAATCCCAGCTGACGGCCAAGCATACATGTATCTTTGTGTAGGTCGACCATAGTATAACTAAACAACTCAACAAACGGTTGCGCAACGGTAACAGATCAGTGAAACATTTGCATTGGCGACATACAATTCCCAGAGCCGCCAGACTCTTCAAAGCTCTGTAATGTGTATCATGTATACAATATGACTTTAGAAGGCTTCCTCGGAGGTCTCAGTGGGTTACACACGATATTTTGCAGAAATTGAAGGTCAAGAATCATTGGTATCGTCGTTACCGCATACAGCGGTTCCGATAGTCTCTCTCCGGTTGTGTTCAAGCAACTTCTTATATAAGACTTGGTACAGCCAGGTCCGGATTAACCTAAAGGTACAGTAGGCAACCTGACTCCGCGTCTTTTAGACGGCCTCACGGCTAAAGACAGAAAACTATTTTGTTCTTTAGAAAGGTAGAAACCTAGTCGCGTACCTCATACTTAGGTAGCATTGCATAAGGGCCTTTATATGGCTTAATCCGGCCCTGGATACAGCACAAGTACCCATTTGGAGTCATTGCTGGTTCTACTTCAATACGTTTGCACTAGTAGGTACCTACGTACTTCTCAGTCCACAAAAGGAAAATCTTTCACAAAATTCAGTCGCTATAATACAAAATATCGATGTAGGGTGGCTATGAATCATTCTCAATGTCTTAAAATAACAAATCCTAAAGAACTTCGACTAGTAGTAGGTACTGATAATGTCAATGTTACTTTCCTTGCTTTCAGATTACAATGACAGTTTGGCAAGTGCGGCGTCATCCAGAATAATGACAGTTCATACAACCTCCAACATTACTTCGTACTTCATAGATTTGTATCCAAAGACTACAATGAGGAAATTACTTACCGCCTCGCACACAAACGTCACTTATTGTTATTGAATCATTAACGATATTTTGTATTTTAGAATTCAAATATGCATCACACACAATTTCTTTTTGATCATTTTTGTCTGAAATATATCAGAAAATTGTAAGAATGAAACTGACGAGCTATGAATTCTGGATCGAAATATTTGCCGGATCCCTATTTATCGGAATAATGACAGCTCATGCAGCCTTATTACCTATATAATATATCAGACATTTGCATCTTAGAATTCAAATATGCTTGTTAAAAGTTCTCTTTGATAATTTTTTGGCCTGAAAAATATCAGAAATTGTCAGAATGCAACCGACGAGCTTTATAAATTCCGGATCGGAATATTTGCTAGATTCCTATTTATCGGAATAATACCTACGTTTTGTGATACATTTACCTACTTAAGAGGAGCAAGTAGATAGGTACACAGAGCCACATAACCTTGCCTTGAATAGTAACGTTTCTGAAAATTCAGAGGCATTCCGATGCCTGAGGGCTCCCTACAGTTTCACTAAACCATCCGAGTACAAAACGTGGTGTCTGGTTGGTCTCTGGTGGCCATTAAGTTTTGACAGACAGTCTCTTTCCTCCGAGCTGGTGAGGCAATCCCAAGAACCATAAATTTATATAAGGCAAGCCCAAGAAGGTTATATGCAACATTTAAGTGTTACATTCTTGGGCATACCTTAAAACTTCATAGCGTAAATTGGTAAAATAATGTACCTATACCTATAGACTCTATAGGTAGGGTTAGGGGTAGGTTCGATTTATGCACTATAGTATAGAGCATAACTCAAACCTACGTAATGGGTGACTTATTTGGCTGCTTTGGTAATCACTAAAAAATTGCTAAAAAATTACGGAATTGCCCACAAAGACATAATACTGGAATAAATCGTAATCCTGACAATGACTATATTATATCAAATTCTGTTATTATTCGGATTCGGATACCGTTAATGTAGGTTTCTATGATAATATTTCTTCTACTACGACTACTAATTCACTGTAAATAAAAGACCGAAAAATCGTTTCACACTTGGTAAAGTTATCAAAAATTGCATTCGCTTACATTTATTTCCGGTGAAGTATTTCGGATGAAATGGTAACGTGGAAACCTAGATTAACGGTATCGGAATCCGAATAATAATAGAATTTGATTAAATTGTGTTTGTATTAGATACGATTTATTTCGGTATTACGTTTGTGAGAAATTCGATCCGCCGGACTCTTAAGAGGAAATAAAAATATAAAGTGGAAATATTTAAAACCCGTCTTGTAATATTATTTATATTACAATTAATTCAAATATTCGATTGTTTTATAAAATTGCTGTGCGATACTTGTGGCCTTCATTGGAAGTAACGTCGATTTTAACATCGCTATTTTTGACATTACAGTGCCTCTAACTTAGCCTCCCTCAAGGCATATCGGAAAGGAACGACACTCTCGAAAAAGCTTTAACGGTGAGTTTTTTTAAAACATTGCCCCACACTATTATTTCCTTCAGAGTTGTAGGAGCCTGTCGGCCTTTCAAATATATGTTCCTTGAACCGAAATCACGAGCCATAGCGATTACGTCGTCGATCGGCCAGACAGTCATGCCGTCTATGTAAGTCGCCAACCAAGAATCTTTTAATATTATAACATTCTTGCTACCAATGTATGGTTGACGATGGTCAAAGGAATGGTTACAAGACCATGCTAATGTTCTAATTAATTAATTGACCGCTACTATGGATTGACCCTAACAGAAGAAATGCATCGGTCATATTTTAATAGTAACTAGGTTCTATGATAGGTATAGGAAATAAGACAACAGTATTTATTTCTTTATTTATTTGCTCCAAATACAAAATTAAAGGTTGGATTCATATGTTATAAGGTCAGTTTAACTTGACCACATGGTACATCAAATAAATATAGAAAAAACAAAGTTAGATTTATTTCATAAATATAATGCGACCAATTATAATTACTTAATTAAAAGAAGAAGGACAGCTAGACTCCTAGTTCGTATTTTCAAAAATACTACCGTCCATGCACTCACAATATGCGGCTGGGCACAAAAATAGCGGAAGGGTTACAGTACGAATAGCAATGGGACAAGGGTGGAACTGCTGCAGAACTGTTTTGGTTGTTTGTATAACTATTTATTTTGCGGTCCCCGATCCACTTCTTTTTCGTCTTATCATGTCAAAGGTTAAGCAATTAATTGAGTAATATGCTCAATGGCGCTAGGCGTGGCCGCGTAGACATCGTTCCAGTGATAGCGCAAGCGCTGATTGTCATCTCGAAGCAGTTGAGTGGCCAACACACGAGTATCAGTGGGGCAACTCTTATAAAGTCTCATGCATTCAAACTGCTGCTGCTAACATAAAAGGTTCTTGTATGCAGCAGACATGTTGGACTTTTTGTGTCAGTCAGGAATATAATCTAGGCGATCAGCTTAAAATTTTATAGATATATTAATCATAACAGTTATGATAGATAGGTACATAAGTTGTACTAAAAAAAATATTTAAAAAGCAAATTAATTAATGTCAAATCCTATGTTAACTATTACCGTACTTATATTATAATCATCTATAATACATGCAATGTACGCGTAGCGATCAAAAGGCAAATACTTGTACATTGTCTAATTGGCACAGGCAGGTAGTTCGTAAAATACTATAATGTTAGTTCTATAAAATCGACAATATACAATAATTGCTGATAAAACAGCTCTGCGGACATTACATGTAACATAGGTAAGTATCTACTTATTTAATTATAATAATAACACTAGTTTACAATTTCTTTTTGCCCCAGGGGTGAGACACGTCATGTCTTGTAGATTTTTTGACGCTTAATCTAATTCCGGCAACAGAATTGGTCTATGACATCAGGATTTGGAGATATACCAATCTCAAAGTGCTAAAAATACGGCTTTATGACGATATTTGAAGTAATTTTTCATCAATTTTGTTTTGCTTCGCTTCAAGTTTTTTTTTCTCAAGATATACATTTTTAGCTACTTGTAGTATTTTGAATTTTAGTATTAACTAACTACATCTATATATGTAAAACAAAGTCAGGTTTGTTCCAACACTTATATACACTTATAACTCGAGAACGGCCGGACCGATTTTCATGACCTTTGGTTTGTTGGATTTGTCTCCACCCCACCTTCCCCCCAATAGCAGAATAACTATTGAAAATCGAAAAAGAACCTAATGAGGAAAATTTATTTTCTCATACATTTTGTATCGGGAACGGATTGACAGATTTGCCAAAAATAAAACACTGACAAATTAAAAATTACTTCAAATATCGCCAAAAATAGTGCTTCTCGCACTTTGAGATTTGTATATCTCAAAACTCTGACGTCCAAGAATTATTCTGATTGCCGGATTTAGATTTAGCTTTAAAAAAACCTACAAGAAATGATGTGCGTCACCACTGCGTTTTTTTGTAAACTAGTTTAATAGACACAGATTTTTAAGACATCGATTTGTGTAATCCTATTAAAGAAACTATTATTTAAAACATGAAACATTTATCTTACATTTTATTGTATTGATATTTAATAATGTTAGATACGTTAACACCGATGACATCAAATTTAGTAATTTAATTCGTAAATTTAAATATAACCCATAATAGTGTAATGTTAATAATAAAATAAAAACCTAAGAATTCAAAATCAAATAGATAAAATTCAAATACATACCTACTGCATAAACAGTTCATGAAATGTCGAGCTATTTTTATATAGTTTTAAGATTGTATTAATAGGTAAAGATAAATTTATCAAAAGTACCGATTATACAACGAATATTAAAAATATATCGTTTGTCTTACTTTCCCTGATGGATAAGATCGTTCGTGTCGTAAGCCCTGCGTTCCAATGTTGCTGCCATTTCCCTGGCTTCTTCGGGATTTTCGGAGTCTTCATCCAGGGCCGCTGCTTCCATAGCATCCGCTATATCCCTTTCATATAATTCATAATTTTCATCGTCATCGTCGTAATCATAGGTAGTGAAATCGCTGTCATTGTCATTAAACATGAGATCCATATCGAAGGGCAGTGAATAGAGATCTGGAGACGAGCTGGTAGACGAGTCATCATCAAATAGTTCATTACGTTGCGCCATCATTAAAGCCGCCGCGTCAGCCGGTGGAATAGGTGCCCTAAGCGGATGCGCAGATATCTGAGAAAGCATTATCAGGTAATCGTTGCGAATATCGTTGCTGTGAACAAAAAAAAAAGATGTATTTTTAAATATTCATACAATTCCTTTTAATGGTGCATTTCCTCTCGACTGAATACATACTAGTTTTCTTTGTAATCTCTCATAACGTCAGTTATATGTAACTATAATATTATTAAATAGTTATAACAGGCCCCCCCGCAGAACATTGTTCAATCTAGTCTGCCAAATTATTATTATTCCTTTTTGGTTTTCGCAAACTGTAGGTTTACACATTGATGTTACCTATTTACAATAAATTTTAATTCTGTAGCCCAAGCGAACTAGCAAACACCTTCACCTTAAACCCTAAAATATCAGGTGACAGACAGAAAGGCAGACACTGAAGTGATTTAATATTCCGATTTGCCAATTTTTTTCAAAATAATAGCAGCTATAGCTGGCTATAATCGTACCACAAAATTGCAATAAAAAATCAGAGGTCACTTACCGTAACGTTGCTCCGGAAAATAGACGAGTTGGCTAACTTACTAGGTATTTGATATCATTATACGCATAGTACTAAAATTAGAAATCCATTACTAGCGACTAGTGAAAACGAAATGCAACTCATAATGAAGGAATATAAAATCAGTGAAAAAAATAAAAAAACATATATTATATAATATAATTATATTTTAATTATAACATTGCTGTTCTTAGTCGTCTACTACACTTTATTTTGAAATATTTACAATTTTGTGCGTGAAAGGCAAATATTATTCGATTGATACAGCTCGTATTAGTTCATTTGGATCCAAAACCGAATGGGCTTAAAGAATGGTGACATTTTAAGTATTTACAAAGCGATGTTTATAGCGACGTAGCTTATTCAGCGGAATATTCGAACTTACAGTCCCGACGAAATAACTGTACGTGTCTGAAGTTGTACGCAAGTGGTTACACAGTGGTAAATTTAGCGATAAAAACTCAATCTAAAGACAGTTAAAGTCGTAAATGTTCACATTCGTGATTATTGGCCTTACTAATGGTTATGTTTGCACAAAGTCACTTATTTAAATGACTTTACCTGCGCGGCCGTCCGGTGTAAGTTCAGTTATTTTCTCGAAACTGTACGTCGCTTTTAAAGAGCGTGTAAGGAAGCGCACATTTCCATGCATCTTGTTTGAATTTAAGCCGAATCTAATTCGTATGAAGGTATTATACGTGATTTTTGTCGCAATTTTTTTAGGAACATGAAAGTTGTGAAGGCGTATATTTATATTCTACTTAGCTGCAATTATATATGCACATCACTTAAGCGCGGTCATAAACAAGATCTAGTACGAATATGAATACGGTCACTCTATTTCGTGCAGTTACAAGCGGATAAATTACGATGGCGTAGTATTGTGCCACAGGTAATATATGTTTCATTTCAAGAAATGGCAGCTTGTTTTTTAAATTCGTAGTCAATATTTAGGCACAATCATCACATAACTAAGCTGCAAGTAAGATTATTATAGGAGGATAATAGAGCAAGTCTGTTATTTAAAAATATTGATAGTATTATATCCCATTTATCTGCTTTTAATTCTGGCCCCTTTTCTTTATTATCCTATCTGATATATTACAAAATGAATGCATATGAATTAAAACTTACAAAACAACAACAAATAAAATCAAATAAATATAAAAATTAACATACCAGAATAACTAACATGGTATACATACTATAAATGAATTACATAAGTAATTTAATAAAATGAGGATAAAAACTAAAAATAACGTACTCAGTCGTCAACCGGGGGTTCGAAATAAGACGGGATCATTGAGTGGAAGAACCTGTAAACAGGCGATCTGGAGGCGCCAACGTTGCGCGGCCGTTCCACGTGGTATGTGTAGTTGTAGCGGTTCACTGAGTTGTCGAACACCGGGTCCCAAGCGCACGTGGGCCGGTAGAACGAAGACAACGGCTGGAATCAACACAACATACCATCACCACTGTATCCACTGAAAAGTTAACTCCAGGTGTGCTAGTAGGTACACACCCACATATCACATCGCTGCGATGTCTAGGTCTTAGATAGACTATGTCCTAGGCATAGCAGATAAGCAGCTTTAGGCATGGAACATTTCGCAGATAGTTTGTGAAATATCACATGAAATCATTTGTCATACGTCACACCTGCGACTTTGTTTCACACAGCCTTCTCAAAATGACATCGTATTTTGTTCACAATTTCACTATAAGTAGCAAAATAGCAAGGGTGGCGATAAATGATTAAAAAAAAAAATCATTGCGGACGAAAAGTAACAGGCTGCAAAATGTCATTGTAGAGAATATCATCAAATGAAAATGAATGAAATGTAGCAATAATTTCCATGCCTACTGTTTTTCGCCATATATGTATAATTACAAAATATCCTCTATTTTTTATCCCGCCGGACCCAGGACCCTACACATGTAAGCGAAATCGACACGTGAAAAAACAAAAAATCTGCAAATTATAATTTAAATTTTCAAAGACTTTAATAGGCCGCTTTTTAATTGACTTGTCTCGGAAATAATATAGGATATAATAAGGTACATTATTTATGACTCAACTGTTTATAAACATTGTCAGTAATAAACAAAGTGTACAATGACCATATTTAGCTTTACTTGTAAACCAATACTTGGAAAAATTATTTAAAATGAACGTAATTATACATACAGCATCAAGAATAAGTTTGGCCATGCTGCTGAGAATCGAAATATGTCGCAAATATTCTGGTGGCCACACTTGGAACAGGCCATGGCGGCACCGCGCCCAATCCTCAGCCGTCTCCTGTTAAAAAATGGATTAGGTATATAAATTTTGGGAAAAATGAATTAAAAGTAGTATAATTGTAACTGTAACATATACATATTGTTAGGATATTGGAGAACAGTATACCTACGCAGATATAATATATAAAAGATAAGAACCAACCTCTTAAGGTAATATATGCAAATTTGCTAATATAAAGTAATAATTTAATTACCTGAACTTTCGGATCGTTATTATAGCTCTCACAGAGTTCCTTAGCATTCCTCAGAAGCCAGTTTATCACTGCGGGCTCATTCCAGCGTGGCCAAGTCATTTTCGCATATATCATGAAAAGCTCTTCGACCCCGGGGCTCCACCTAAAATAAAAATATAAGATAAATATTCCGCCAGTATGGAAAAATTCTTTACTGATTAAGTTCAGAGTTGATTTTCTTTTGTAATACTCCAATATAAATATTTAAAACTGTTATTATATTAGTCAACACAATGAAAACCTATATTTAAATCTGGGAAGTTAACATTGTTATAAATAATACTTACAGTTGTTTAGGGTCTTTTTTGAAAATTGCATGGCCTAGTAATGCAGGATCAGAAATGCTGCAGCATTCCAGAATTTTTACAAACACCTGTGGGTGTGCTAATATGGCTTCCTGGATGATCCTATCGGCCTCCGCAAAATCCTCTGCAATTATTATAAAATCGAATAAACTCAAAGAAGTACATGATGCGTTATGTAAATAACACTACTACATTTATTTAAACAACGTAATGGTCTTTTAATTTAATTATGTTATTTGCAAGTGTCGATAAATAAGATTAGGGTCAATTTTCACATAATGTATAAACGTGGATAGTGGCCATATTTCAGTAAAGTATCATGAAATTTGAATAAACATACTTATGCTTACTCGTTATGATTAATTCATTTCTAAATGTTTGTCGTTTTTCAACCTTGAAACGTTAAAACTAATTTTAATCGTCTTTACGTTGTACAACTTGTACACCATATCTAGGTAATTCTATCATTAGTTCAAGGGTCATGTCGTTGAATTACAAATCAACATTAATATTAATAACATAACATACCATCACGCCTGTATTCCCCGAAGGGTTAGGCAGAGGTGTACTTAATGTACATCCACAGTTCGCCGGTATGTTTAGGTCCCATGTTATAGGGGGCGAGCCTATAGCCATTAACCGGGCACAAATCCAGACTCCGAGCTGCTAATGAGAATTTCATAGAAAAACCCAATAACACTTTGCTCGACCTGGGGATCGAACCCAGGACCTCTAGTGTAACAGTCTCACTTGGGACCACTAGACTAATGAGGCAGTCTTATATATCTTATATTATATAATAATTGTCTTAATAGTTCGTTCTCAACAGTCTTAATGCCTGCGCATTGTAGATACCTATATTAGTACACCTCTGCATAAACCTTCGGGCAATACAGGCGTGATGATAAGTATGTATGTAACTTACTTTTATTCTTATGAGCAACATGAAAATGTGCAAGTCCATTAGAATATTTAATGTTGTATAGCAAGCCTGCATCGCGTTGCCGGTCAAAATACTTGATGGTTTCGATCAACCATTCATGTTCTCTGGCTCTCAGAGCGAGGATGTCTATTAGAGACAACAGCGCTAATGGGTCATTAGGGTCCACCAGAAGCATCATCTTAGCTATCTCCAAGGCTGTGCGATGACAAGCTTTATTGGTAAGCAGATAAACATACTTTAACATGGCGACGTGGAAAGGTCTGTTTTCCATAAATTTATAATCCAGGCGCACATTATTCTGGAAAAATGCATTATTACGTATATTTTCTCAATAACTTTGTATTTGTTGAAAATTAAAGCATTATAATGGATTATAATATAAGAATAATGTAGCTATGTGTACCGGTATATTACCTGGGATAGAATAAATAATGGGTGTGCCACATATTGGAGGAACGTAACAACGTTCTCGATGATTTCGTTAGCCACACTGTTCTCCTCCAATCGAAACAAACGGTCGGCAATCTAAAATAAATAACATCAAGTTTCTGACACTTACGCGATATTAGACATTGAAATAAAACTAATTTTTACGGATTTTATCGCGTTGTATTAATATTATTTAATTCCCGACCTTTCGGATCCTTTACACCTGCTTGGAAACCCATTATAGATTCCATTAAATCAAAATCCAAGCCCAATACTGCAAGGCCGAAGGATACGGAATCGGATCGCCAATAAATAACAAAAATGTTAGTAATTGCAACATCGGGAATCGAAACGTCGGGAATTAAATACATAATATTAATACAACGCGATAAAATCTGTAAAAAGTAGTTTTATTTCAACATCAAGTTGCTTAATTACTGCAGAATGACTTGCTATTTAAAATGTTTGGTGGTAGCACTTACCTCAAGGAGAGCCTCAACATGCATGTTCTGGCGAGCAGAATCCAAATACATCACGATGCTGCTGCTCTGGGCGGTAGCAAACTTGATCAAAAACTCACGATGCATTTTTTGATAAGCCGCATGGTGATTATAAACAAAATACATTCGTTGATTCACATCTTTGTACTTAGTCATGGACAATCCTAAGTGATCACAAAAAAGTTAATAATAAATACACATATAATATCGCAAATTAAAGCATTATTATTATATAAATTACCAGTGTTATTAAACTCATATACGGCCGTATCCTTGTTTGGATGAATCAAAACCCGCTTCAGTAAAAGGGCACGATTCTGCTGCGGGCGCGCTCTGTAATATACGATATTAGACTCTTACACGTTTTTTTAACGTTTATAATTGAATAATTCAAATATTTTGAAGAAATAATAATTTAAAAAATTACTACCGTCTTGCATGATCGGGATCCTCTGGGCCAAATAGTCTCCTAAGCTCATTGGCCACATTCAAATGTCTGGGATCAAGAGACAACACATTTAGAGCCTGATTCACCTTTTCTGGTTTCGGCATTGGAGCTGGTGGGGGAGCTCCTAATATGGCATTTACTTCTTGCACAGAGCGATCGATTTCATCCATCTGAAATTAAAGTGTTGCTATACCGAAATCTTAACAGATTAATGACCCATTAAGGGGATTCATGCGTGGACTTCAGGATTGGGTCCGACCTGGATAAAAAGTAGCCTGTGTTATTCCAGTGCCAAATTTTATCCAGATCCGTTCAGCCGTACAGACAAGAGAAAACAGTTGTTCATCTAAATAATATTTGTTTTTATTTAAGTGTTTAAAATCATCACAGGCAATCAGGCATTTAGTCTTGATTGATTGGCTACTTCGGAATTGTTAGACAATGGCCGAGAGCATAACAATAACAATGTAGCACCCAGTATATTGCAGGTAAAAAATAATAAAAAGAGCTCAAACCGGATTTGGTGACTTGGCCAAGACGAAAATGTAGAGTTCCTCAATATTAACATACAAGTTTCCATTACAATAAGTACATGAACATATGTATTTGAATAAACCGTGTTCGTATATTTTGTTGCTGACTATCCCGAAAATCTGTTAATAGATAACTAGGGTATCCGACCGGAATAAAATATTCAAATTTATTTTTGATACCCTGCATGGTGGATCAGGCCGGTATAGGAAATATTATAAAATTAAACTGATCCCCCATGGTATCAAATATGGGGTATCCGACCAGAGTAACACGGCATGGCATATTTGTGATTCATAATGAGATTCAAAAGATTATTACATCTGCTGCTGGCTTCCGATATTTTCCTTTGGTCTTTTTCTTGTTCTTCTTTTTATTGGTAAAAGAGCTAGGTAGAGCTGCGGCAGAATCTTGCGCTTCCTCTTCGCTTTGTTCTGAAGATTCGTGATCAGATTCCGATTGGGAGCTAACCACCAACTGAAAGTAAAAATGCTCCATATATAAGTTGTATAATTATTGTTCGCAATTTCACTCGCGGCTAGGCTAGGCCTTATGTCCTTCCTCAGAATGCAAACTTTCTCCTAGCCTAATTTTCAACGGACTTCAAAACTTTTTTATATGTTAGTTACGCGATTATTACATCAATTATGAACCGATTTTGATGATTATTTTTTTGATCGGTAGGTCATACTTCAAAGGTGGTCCCATAAAGGCAAGATCTGATCACAACATTTTGAAATCACACGACCGTCTTATAACGACTAAATTTGCAATAACGACGTCCAATAACAACGAATAAATGATAAAATGATAACGTCTCTAAATGCGTAAAATTTTACTCCCTCCTAAAAATGTTGAAATAAAATAACTATTAAGAAAAAGTAAAACCGAAATCCGTTCAGCGGTTTAGGCATTAAAATGTGTCAGAAAAAAAAAAGAGTTTGTTCTGTCGTTTCCATATTTCCCGGCAATTTAGAATTTGGAACTGTTCTATATTCGAATGTGTTATTTTGAATCTCAAAACAGTTGAAACTATTAGGATTAATGCTATTGTTTAGTCACAGCGTCGATTGGAATCTGTCAGGTTACGTACGAAAATGAATCTTTCTAAGGAAAATGTTCGTTCAATAATTTTCTACAACTTTAGAAGAGGCCTGACACGGCTTCAGTGTTTGGAAGAGCTAACATCTGTGTTCAGTGATGAAGCCCCATGTCTGCGGACTGTCGAACGCTGGTATTTAGAATTCCAGCGTGGACATACTAGTGTTAGTGACATATCTCGCTAAGGACGCCCAAAATCCGAATTCACTGAAGATAACAATCATTGCTGTGAGACAACTAATTCTCGAAGATCGTCATGTGACGTATCGTCAGATAGAAGCTCTAGTTTGAAAGAGGTAGTTTGAAAGAAAGCTAGTTTGCCGTTGGGTACCGCATCTGCTTTCCGACGATCACAAGGCGGCCCGCGTCAGATGGTGTAAGAAAACTGCAAAGGTTCAACCGAGGAGAGTCAAATCACGTCTACAACATCATCAGTGATGACGAATCTTGGATCTATGCCTACGATCCTGATTCCAAACAACAATCTACAATCTGGGTCTTTCAAGATGAGACAAAGCCGACTAAAGTTGTTCGTTCTCGAAGCACTTCAAAGAAGATGATGGCCACATTCGTTGAAAAAACCGGCCATGTTGCGACGTATCTTAACCGTATCTTCGAAAATCTAACTAAAAGCGACGCATCATCCTGCACCACGACAACGCAAGCTCACACAGCGCTCGTCAAACGATTGAGTAGTTGAAGCAGGAAAAAGTAGAAATTCTTGACCATCCTCCATACGGTCCTGACCTAAGCCCTAACGATTTCTTTACATTTCCTCAAATTAAGAAAAGTCTTCGTGGTCAAAGGTTCCAGTCCGGTGAAGAAGCAGTCGACGCTTTCAAGTCAGCCATTTTGAACACCCCCACTTTAGAGTGGAATAAATGTTATAATAACTGGTTTGAGCGAATGGAAAAGTGTATAAGCTACGTGGTGAATACTTTGAAAAAAAATAAAAAGTACTATAAGGATCTAGTTTTTTTCTTCAAACGACAAAACTTAAAAGGCATGCCTCGTACAATATTAGATACCTATAGCTGTTGCTCGCGGTTTCACTTGCATGCTACAGGATTTTTTAAGACCAAAGGTAGCCTATGTCATTCTCCAAGGTTCATCAAAATTTATTCAGCGATTTAGGCGTGAAAAGGTAACAGACTGACAGTTACTTTCGGTCATCATACCACTTACTCGTATTTATTCGCTATTTCAGCTTGTTGATTGACGGAAACCTATCTTACAAAGCGACACAACTACTTCTATCAAGCCGAGTAAGAAAGCTCAATACTCAATTCGTTTATTGCATTCCACAATGTTAACAGGTGTTAAAAAATAAATATAAAAGTATCAATCATGGACCCTGTCGGGCACGGCAATGTAGGAGAGAGGATGAAGGCTTATGTTTTGTCGTGTATAATATAGTATCTACATATATTATTTGGTAATTACCATTTCTTTATTTGTTTAGTTTCACTTTATTTATATGTATATATTATTTATCTAATATAATAGATAATTTCCTTTTCATTATTTATTTAATTTTACTTTATTTATATTCATATATTAGTTTTTTGTTTTTCTAGTACTATTTGTATTAATTATATGTATAGGTATAGTTGTTATTAGATTATAAGTATATATTTTTTATGTAATCTTTTATGTATGAGTTATGCTATGGTTTTATCATTTAAGTATTCACTTAAATCGTAGTAGCTCATCTATATAATGAAAAAATCAAGAAACCGTTCCCCAATAATCATAATCCGGACAATTTATTTAGCAATATGCCAATCAATTATGCAATATGGTGTATCTACCTGGGCCGGAGCTGGTAAAACGACACTGATCGAGCCCGAAAGAGCCCAGAGGGCTGTTATAAAGGTTATAATAAAAAAACCTTTTTTTTAACCTACTGACTTATTATACCTACAACGAATTCATGGTTCTCCGCATGCGGCAACTATTTATTCTCAAGCATACCTACACCTACACACAAAAACTTGAAAGAGAAAATGCTTTCTCTCCTTTCTCCCTCGGCCTTTCATATGACGAGTCGGAGAAATTTCACACGCACACGCACGCCAGCACGCACGCACGCACGGGAAACTGTTTATTTTTCTCAGCACATGGCTGGTTTTAACTACATTTTATGGGCCGAAACCAAGTAAATGAAGTGAGTTGTGTCATGGTGGGTGTGTTATTTTTTTTCTTCTTTTAAATAAAAAAATATTTTGTATTTAAATATTTTTTCAGTAAGTGTATCCTTTTCTACTGTACATATGACACCCATATTAAAGGTGTTGGCGAAAAATATACCACACACCACCTTGTGGAGACACCCATTTTGAAATGATTACAAAATTGAACATTGTTTGTTGTATTATGACCAGAACTAATGCAAAATTTCATTTCAATCAGAAATCAAAAAATTGTGCTGATTCAGCATAATTCTAATAAAACAAATTTACATACATAAAATACAAAATAATAATATTATGATTTGCCTTTGTCTGAACAATAAACTTTTCTTCTAGGGACAACAAGTGTCCAGATCAATATTCCTGATATCCAACAATGCATGAGAGCAAGCAAAGCAGCACACATGCTTTGGGATATGGATACATAACATACAGTGAAAACCAATATAAGTATACATGACGGACCCTCTACATACAAAAAAATTGATACCTATTGTTAGAAAACTAGTTCGCAGTTTGCAGGATTCAATATAAACAAGTTATGTAAGAAAAATTGATAAATAGCCACCTCATTAGTCTAGTAGGTATAAGGACCACTGCTACAATAGAGGTGCTGAGTTGGATTCTTCGGTTGAGCAAATTCTTACTGGGGCTTTCGAAAAATTCTCAGTAGCAGTTCAGAGTTTGGATTTGTGACGAGTTAATGGCAATAGGCTCACTCTCTATTACATAGGACCCTAACCCTTCAGGGTGTGGTGATGATGGTATGTTAAAATAGTGCATAAATTAAATATGTTGTACCTACGCAAGCCGAACGCCAGCATTACAAACAGTTGCAATTGGCCACAAAAGTTCTCTAAAGGCAAGCATATAAAACAAGATCTTCCATTTGCACTATGTTAACTTTTTTATTGAATGGAATTTTATATATTAATAATTATAACAATGACAATATGTACATATAATGGATATCAGCAATATAAGTGATCAATGGTATACTTACACCTGCATATTTGGAATTTCCTGAAGATTGGGCATATAGAGGCTCATACTCTTCATCTGAATCATCTGGTGGTGGTAGGAGAGTGGTTTTGCCAACCACTTTCCTAAAATTGCGTGAAGACATCTTGTCTGCAAATAGTTAAGAACAATACCAATTTATTTTTCACTAGTAATGTAATGTACTTAATTTAATTTATATTGTATACTTATTATAACATGATTTTAGGAATAAATCACTCTCACCTTAAAATAAAGATCGTCGTAATCTAAACCAAGTACGAAGAATAGCAGGCTAGCTTTGTCTACGGCATTTGAAGCATGCGCAGAGACGCCAATCAATTATTTGGTAGGTACCTAAATTTCAGACATGCTCAGTTGGGACCATTCTAAACTTATTGATCGTGTGCCTATCATCAGTGCCTTTAAACAGTTACTTTCATTACTTCCGCGCTAATTAAACATACTATAATTTATTTAGACTCGTAACAAATTGGATTATCGGTCAATTTTTAAAATACGTGATAAATTCTGATAGCTTTTAAAGAGTATGGATAAATTAGATTGTTAATAATTGGTTCAGTGGACGAAATTGTATTATTCATTAATATTGATTGCATACAATATTTTCAACTCACAATCAGTTCCTCAGTTCCCTCTCATGAATTTTCAGGTTCGATTCACTCAAATTTTGTGACGATAGGCAAACAAACATCCAGTCTTGTCCACGTTCAACCAAATTAAATGTCAACGTCAGTGCCTTCAGTCGTCCGTCACGTCAACAATCAAAACTCAATGCGTCAACAGAACCATGGGATATGGCGCCAAAACTTAGACTAGACAACCAAACTACGATTTACCCAAAATATAAAGTTTCCGTTATGCAAAAAGCAGAAGCAGGCTGAATTTAGCTAAGGAGTGTCCAAGTTACTTTATATGATTCGAATATCATAAGAGTGCTGAATGACACTAATATCCAAAAAAAGAAAGGCCATTTGGATACACACTCCCGGACTCTTAAATCGAGCCACCTAGCATGAGATAATATCGTCCATAACTTTAAAAAATTATAAGAATGACCAAATAGTTTTTATGCAGTTTTGTAGCTGGCATATTTGTCGCCTAGTTGACATGCATTTGGTTCTAAATTCAAATTTGTAATCTCGAAAAACAAACGAAGAGCTGCAGTTGTTCATTGTTTAGGAAACCTGAACAATACAGAAACTTTATATTACAGCTTTGATTATTGATTTTTTCGTATCTACGGCTTGAAAAAGTTCTTCAATTGTTTTTGTTAATGTTTAAACCGTTTTTGGGTTAAAATTATGGATACTTCGCCTGAAGCCTGCAATAAATGTATTGAGTATTGAATATTGAGTATTGAGTATCCAAGGGGCTCAAGCTGTGGCTCTTCCTCAGTCGGGTTTTGAGCCAGAGAACCGTGAGTACACAACTCCACTTAAGCCGATCCGCTGTTCAAAGAGTGTACCACAGGTTCCTAGAGACTGGAGGATATGTTCATCGTTTACGTGGATCACGATTTCGGGTAACAACAGAACGTCAGGATCGATTTATGGTTATGACCAGTTTGAGAAATCGTTACATAACTTCGGTCCAGATTCAGGAACAGCTTCGAGACTTTCATAGAGTAGCTGTTAGTGCTCGTACTGTAAGGAGAAGACTTGCAGAACGTGGACTAAGACCGCATAAGCCAGCCAATGGGCCCAAATTAGAGCGTGCACACCGAATGTCGCGCCTTCAGTTTGCGCGCGAATATTCACGCTGGACGCAAAGGCAATGGAGCCAGGTTCTCTTTAGTAACGAGATAAAGATCATGCTTCATGGTAACGAGGAAGGTCTACTGAAGGCAGGGAGTACGTTTTGTGCAGTGTTGCATAAAAGAGAAAGTAAGTTATGGTGGTGGGTCGTGGACCGTCTGGGGAGGCATTTCCGCCGCAGGCAAAACTGCACTTGAGTTTGTGTCTGGACCTCGGATGCCATCACTAAACGCTGACCCTTATACAGGCTAATGTTTGGAGTAATGCCGTATGCCGTGTTTGTAGGCTCTGACTTTATTTTTATACATGACAATGCCAGACCCCACACGGCAGGAATCGTCAAAAATTCTGGACGTTGGTATCACCGTAATGGAATGGCCATCAAGAAGTCCCGACATGAACCCATTTGAGCACCTGTGGGAAGAGTTAAAGCGACGCGTTCGAGCTCGTCTTCCAGCCCTACAAACATTCTAGGAACGATTCTAAATTCACGATTTTGAATTTAATATCATTTGCCTACACTCCCATACATTCACGAACACTTAATGGTTAACTATCCACTAGAATTATTAAAACTTCGGAGAAACATAAGTATGTATTTTCCAAAAGGAAAATATTATAAAACCGACAAAGTACAGTTTACATTTCCCCGCCTAAACTCCTGCTGACAAATTAATGATAATGACAACTGCTGACCGCTGACGACACTAGAGAGATGGGCGTTTTATGCAATGGTTTTAGTTAAACATTGTGAATGTTGTATAATTAATGTCGCAGTTACTATTGCCATGAACGTAGGACTTATTAAAGACCTACAAACTGCAAAAAACCACTTAAAAATTTGAATTTGGCGGGCTCAGGTGAACGATCCGCCTTAAGTCACCTTATTATCCTATAAGTTCATAAACGCGAATTAAGTGCGAATAGACTATAGATAAAGATCAAAGAAATTGATTTTTGTTCAATAAACAGATTTAAATTCCAATTCTCAGAGGTGTCCAATTAAACCGAATTTACTCATAATCGGTGAATCGACTGATTTCACATTTTGTCAAACGAGGTCACTGTCAGTTTGACACAAAGAATAAATTAGGCTACTTTATGGTTTGACATTTTGCCATAAAAAAAATTTTTGACATTTTGAAAATGACAGTTTGTCTGTTTCACTATTTCAAATTGAAGAGTTACGTGAATAATCTGGCAGAAGAAATGACGTATTCACTTTTTAGCGATTGAGATAAATGAAAAGTTGCTCGCACTCGGCCTTACTTTTTAGTTCGGGCTCGGAGTCACCGGCAAAAGCCGTGTTGCTATTACCAATTTGAAACGTGACGTGCTTTCTTAGAGTAATAGTTATCCAATATGAACCTGACACATTCAATACCATTATTTATTGCTTTATTCTTTGCATTAGTAAATAGTGCAGTTGTTGTGGATGATAGTGATGTCGATCAGCAGGGACTATATAGTAAGTCGGACCATGTTGAGATATTAACGAATCGTAATTTTGAAAAGAAAATTTACGGACAAAGTCATGCGCTGGTAGCTCAATTTTACAATAGCTATTGCGGGCACTGTCGAGCATTTGCACCCAAATTTAAGGCTATGGCTGCTGACATTAGAAATTGGAAGAACATAATAAAGTTAGCTGTTATTGACTGTTCTGTTGAAGAAAACAATGAAATTTGTAGACAGTTTGAAGTAATGGCATATCCATCTATTCGCTATTTGCATGAGTTTTATGTCAAAGGAAATGGCAATGTTGGTGATAAGATACAAATTACTGACTCACATGAGAAACTTAAAGCTCTGTTAATTTCAAAAATGCAAAATGAACAAACAATTGGCCGTTTAAGATTTGCACCACCATTAAGGATTGAATCATTTAGTGATTATGCAGCAGCTACTAAAGAAGTGCCTAGTGACACCAACTATACATTCCTTGTTTTAGAAAATGTTAATTCAACAGTTGGTTCAGAACTTGCCTTAGATATAAATGATTATCCACATATAAGAATAAAAAGAGTTCATGAAACCAGTGAAATTGCAGATCTGGCTAATATTAAACAGTTTCCAGGACTTATTGCCGTTAGTACCTCACTGGAATCTACAGCACTTGTGCCTAAAGACAAGACAAAACTTGGGCTTCTTAAAGCCATAAATTCCTTCTTAAAATCCAAAAACTATGTCTTTCCGGCTCGAGATCAAGGTAGTCAAGAAATATTTACAAATGAGCATTCTGATGAAAAACAAATTACTCTCAATACTGACCTTGTGTATTATAGTGACCTGGAAAAAACAGTTAAGACAAGTTTGCATACAGAAATCACAAGATTCAAAACCTTGACTGGTGAACCTCTACAAGCTCTTTTAGATTATCTAGATGTCCTTATAGTGTCCTTCCCTTTTAGAGGTAATCTGAAGGAATACTTGACAGAATTACGTACTACTCTGAGTAGAACAAATAGTTGGAGTGGCAGTGAAGTGTATGAAATAGTGAAACAATTGGAGACAGTTCACGCACCAGTATATACTACAAATCTGGAATATGTGAGGTGCAAAGGCAGTCAACCTAAGTTCCGTGGATATTCTTGTGGTCTTTGGACCCTATTCCATACTCTTACTGTAAATTCAGCTCAAAAACCAGGTACAGAAGCTCCAAGGGTGCTAAAAGCTATGCATGGCTATATAAAAAATTTCTTTGGTTGTACTGATTGTGCTGGACATTTCCAAGCAATGGCAGCAAGGAATAGAATATTTGATGTCAAAGAAAATGATAAAGCTGTGCTTTGGCTCTGGATAGCTCACAATGAAGTCAATCTGAGACTTGCAGGTGATGTAACAGAAGATCCTGATCACCCGAAGATTCAGTTTCCAAGTGTTGCTAGGTGCCCTGAATGTAGACTTTCTCGAGGTGCTTGGAATCTACCTGCTGTATACCAGTACCTAGAAAATGTTTACGGTGGAGGAAACATACAAGCACTGCGGCGTGCAAGGTCATCTGCAACACCATCAAGTCCATTCTCCAATTTGGACATCGGAATGCTAAGTCTCCTGTACATATTATCTTTCATTATTCTTATTCTAGTCATTAGATTTTTGCTATCTAAACGTTATAAAAAAAGGTTTTACAAACATGGAAGGGGTAAAGTATAACAAACAATTTATACAATAACAAAATGAGTTTAGATAATAACAACCAATTGTCTGTTGGCTGATAACACTAGTTTACAAAATTTATATATTTTTTGTCCCCAGGAGTTAAACACACCATTTCTTGTACTTTTTTTGACGCTTAACCTAAATCCGGCAACAGAACTGCTCTGTGACATCAGAATTTAGAGTATATCAAACTCAAAGTGCTAAAACATGGTTTTTGACGATATTTGAATATTTTTTTTTAAAGACAAAATTATTACGTCCTTGAGTACTACTTGTCTCCTTCCAAGACCATTTTGTCCATTTTGTTTTGCTCCCAATGAGTTCTATTTTCTCTAGATATAATTTTTTTGCAACAGCGCTTTGATATTACATGTATACCTGTATTTTGAATTTTAGTACTAACAAACTAGGTATTATGGAAATACATAAGAATATCTTGAAAATAAAATTGTAGCAAACTGAAATGGATTTGAAAGGAGAGGAGTAATACTTATGGAAGCTTTAGTTAGATATGACCACAAAAATTTGCTGTCCTTGAAAAATTACTTCAAATATCGCCAAAAACCGTGATTTTAGCACTTTGGGATTTGTATATCTCCAAATTCTAACATCCTAGAATTATTCTGTTGCCGGATTTAGATTTAGCATCAAAAAATCTACAAGAAATTATGTGCCTCACCACTGCGTTTTTTTGTAAACTAGTGTAATTTTTGTAGTTGTTGTTGTTGTTGTTTCTTTTAATTTATGTGTAGATATTTCGTATCACAAAACATTTTTTATGTGGAATCAATTATTGCAGCCCCCTGTTTATTTTTATTGTTCTATAATGTGTTGAAAGTGAATTTACAAATGACAAGCTTTCCAATAAAACAACCTACTACCTAAAATCCAATAATTAATAGAGACTGATCAAGGATTAATTTATGTTAACAATAAATCCTTTCAAAATCCTTAACTCATGAGAATTTTGGCGTACATTACTTACAGTTAGCCAAACAGCAGGATTTTGATTTTAATTTTTATGTTACAATCTTTTTTCAAAACGGAAAGAGGATTTTTTCCAAGTGCATTCGGTTAAATGCGTTTGATCCTTGTCTAGCATGAAGGAATGCACACATATTGTTACTTTTTTTAATAACTACTATGATACAAACAAGAATAAGGCCTGCCTTATGGTAAGCGGTAGCCAAAGCCTATGGGCGCGAGCAACCCCAGGTGCATTATATCATCTTGAGATGATAGTTCTAGAAGTCTCATTGACCCAGTAATTTCATGGACTTGTGGCATTACCCTTCTAAACAGAACTCAATAATGTTAGAACACTATATTGCTTAACAGCAGATTATTTGGTAACATAACAGTAGAGTTTTAGCACTGTAAAAGTTGTACAATGTGTACCAATTTTATTCCCACTGGTTGGAGAGAGTTTTGTTTGTATTTCTGCCTCTGGGGGAGAAACAGCATTCGCCCATGGAAAATGGGCATACTCAATATAGCGATCGGTACAGTTTAGCCCGGCCGCGGCTGAACACAGCTCAACACTGATGGTGTTATTCAAAGAACTAATGCGTCTGCGCTGGTACTCGCACGCCGTCGCTGCGTGTGTTTTTATTGAAGATACAGTTTAAAATTACACTGGTCAACAAAATATTTGCACCTGGGTGAGACATCATTTCTTGTTGTAGATTTTGTTGACGCTAAATTTAAATCCAGCAACAGATTTGCTCTAGGACGTTAGAATTTGGAGATATCTCAAAGTACCATAAACATGGTTTTTGGCGATATTTGAAGTCATTTTTTGAGGGCACCAAATTTTTTGCCCTTACAAAAAGAAATATATTTGCTACTTATTCTTTAATTAAATAGCGATAAGAAATGGTCTCATGTAACTACTCATTAGAAACCATTAATTTATAATAAGCAGTAATTGGTTCCACATTTCACAGTTTTTAATAGTGGGTTCTTTTTAATACTACTATGAGAGTCTATTGAATGTTTTTCACCTTAATAATATTGTTATTAAGAGCCAGAAATGGTTATGACTGATTGATTCTGACTTTTTGATTCCAATTCATTTATTGACTTCTTGCGTTCTGGCTCTTAAAACCGTTAACTACACTTTTTTATTCAACTTCATCATCACTATTTGACTGGATATCGAACTAACAATGGTGCTTTATTACCGGACTGCGCCAGGAGGGTTATTTATACTTTTGTCCTTTTCTATACTAGACAGTTACAGGATCAATCGACATGTGCATATGTCCCAGATATCGTAAGCATGAGTAAGCTAGAAAAAGAGATGGCCTACGGCATTAACTTTGACGTAGCAGGGCCAAAAGAAATTGTTTTGGTTTTGATGTGTTAAAGCACGTTTTCAAAATTGACCATTCATAAATCCACATTCACAAAATACTTGGTCTTGTGTCACCACAACATTGTGCATGGTTTCATTTTTGTTTAAATTGGAGTCAATTATTTTAAATCAGTATAATATAAGAAGATTTAGATTCGAGTTTGCTAGCTTGCTACCCATAACATAAAAATTAAATACTTAAGAAAAATCAATAGAGATTAAGAAGTAAGAGATAGTCTTCCAAAGGGATTTCTTTTATTAGAAAGTATTGGCGCCGCCAGGATTATTTTCAGGGAGGTGCATCTGCATCTTTATCTATAAAATATGGAATTATACATGTATACTATCTAGGTAAATCAGCAACCTAGACGCTTTCAGCTTTTATTCAAACAGTAATTTAATACATTTTTTTTTCTATGTACTTTTGTATTTTCCCCCCTTGCACACTGCTGCCGGCGCCCATGTACCTACCTACTTTAATACTAGAAGATGGGAAATATCTAGTTACACAATCATGTTACCAATTTTTCCTTTAGTTTTGATTACTATTACAACAACTTTTCTTTGTATGCGTCTCCAACTAATTTGTAGTTATCGCCTTTCATAAGAACAGCGTGTAATCTTTCAGCCATGTTAACGTTCTGAAAAGATAACTTCATATTAATTGGTCGTATTTGGTTACGATTTAGTTTTTTCAGGACTGTAGTACAAGTTCGTAAATAACTGTACTGTTTGTATTAATTTATTTATTTATTCACACATACAACTATTATTACAGGCCATCACCTAATCCAATAGCGTATTTTGTAAAGATTACTAACTAGGTTGTAATAGTTTAACGTTCAACTATACAACAGATTTTTGATCTGACTTTTATTGGACTATTACACAAACTATTGTATTGGTATAAATATACCTACTTAGGTACCTACCGAAAAATAACAAAAGTAGTGTGTTTGAAAAGATAACTTACTGTTAACAATAGAAATTTAAACATATATAGGCAGTTTACGAAATCGTTTAACACTTTCCGAAACATAACTACGAAACTGATGATAAAGGAATAGTAAAGAAAGCATGAACGTTTCAGAAATGCATTAACTTGTTTCAGAAATCCGTATTTTTGGTTTTTTGTTTATACAAATGTTTCTCATGGCTTAACAATTTACTTTATTTGCAAACTATTTTGAACATTTAGGGGTTATTTTTTTGTGATATTTTTTGCATTTTCCATGCTAAGATTATAAAGTTATTTTTTTGAAGGAAAAATTCAATTCAAGGATTCGAATCTGCGTCTTCTGGTTAGATACACTAGACGCTCTGACCTGACTGCGTCACCTCATAAATCCACGTAAATTCAGAATGTGAAGGCAAATTGCGGGTGGGACTCGCGGTGGCTTAGAGGTCAGAGCGTCTGGTGTATCTAACCAGAAGACGCAGGTTCGAATCCTGCCCGCGATTGAATTTTTCCTTCACTTAAATAACATTTAGGGGTTTATGATCTTGTGCCAATTTTGAAATAATAGATATTAATAATTTTCAAGATGCGCCATTGTAATCTTGCATAGAAGACTACAGTTGCAGCCATTGCAGCTCTAGCAAATATTTCTACTTTCTGTTACATTGCATTTTATCTACTAGATAGATTCATACATGTTTTAAAAAAAACCATATAGATTTAATTATTAAAACTTAACATAATTTAATTTTTATAACTTAAATTTATTTAAGACTAAACAGGTTTATAGTTACCGTTATGTAGTCTTATGAAATGAAATTAAAATATCAGGATGAATGTCGAAGAACGAAATTGTATTTTCGTAATTTTGCATGTAGGTCTGTTACCTCTTACATAGGTATAAGATAATTTTAATCCAACCTATCTTTAGCTACAAGTAGGTCATCTGAGCAATGGATATTCCTCTGAGGCGAGCGTTCGATACCTATTCGCGTAACACCGCGTTTATGTGGGCACACCGGGGGGCTCTGTGTATCAATTGTCTCAATAAAACGGTTTCCGCTGTCGCTAGATGTACCTATTCTTTATTCTCATCACAGAATAATATGTAGGGTACACAATCTTGTGACACTAAATCGAATTATCATCAGCAATCTCTCAGCAGGCGCAATGCATACATATTACAAAAGTATTAGCGCCTAAAGCAAAATATTTTAACATAGGCGTTTTCCAAACTTATGTGCAGTGCAGACACCTTGTATTCGCCACACAAACTTTACTTTGCTCCAAATTTTGCGTCCAAACTGGACTCCACTAAGAGTATACAGTCGACTGACGTAGACACAACGGCAACGCGATGATTTTAAACTTGTATAATATGTAATTAACTCGCCAACGCATATTGAGTTATTGCAAAATAATTCGGGGCGAATTCTTCGTAACTAGACAAAGACTAAACATCGCGCAAAGGCTATATCGTTGCGATATGATCAAATTGGTAGAATATTAATATATTTTTCTCAGCGAACACGTGGTGTACCTGAGCTGGCACGGGACGCCTATGACTGCCGTTACGCAATTGAGATGCCCAATAGGTAGGGGTCCTTATATATATTAATTTGAAAACACAGCTAAGAAGTAAGTAGGTATTTACATTTTAAATACTTACCTACTTCTAATCTTTGTGTTGTGGTCAATAACTTACGGATGGTGCTGGGAACATTTATTTTAAAAGAAATTATGAAATAGCAAAGGAATTACATATATGTATTATATTATAAAGTCATATCGGGCCCGGCAAGGGATTTTAGGTGTCAAATCAAAATATAACTTAATATTAGGACGTTATAGTTGAAATTTCAAATACAATGGGCGCAGCCACAAAAACATAATAAAAGCTTACGACCATTGTATTTGAAATTGCAATTAAAATGTCATAATATTATCGTTCATCATCCCCTAGTGTGCGCCGGGCCTTAGGTTGTTAATGCGTAGTAATAAAAATAATTAGGTATACATTTCCATTATATACTTAATAAGATTTTAATAATTGTATACGTAATTACTAATGAAATGTAATGCCTTAATTTAGCTTTCGAGTTACTGGGCGATCTTCCCAGTAAGAGAGATATTAAATCTATATAAAGATCCTACTTTTCTACTATAAAATATAAACATAAAATTTATATAAATCTATATTTGGTCTTATAACGTATAAAGAAAACAAATGTATTAGAGTAGGCATTTTATCATAATATAAATTCATTTGAATAGGGTCAGCAATAAATAGACAACTGTGCACTTGTAATCTTTCAAAAACAATTACATCGGAAAAGCAGTTCTTTCGGCCTCAGTGCTGATAATAAATTACAGGTATTGTTCATTTCAACGTATGCACGATAAAGACGCAAATAAATTAATAGACTATTGTTCAACTGGTAGTATAACTAACTGACGTCTCTTTCAATAACATTTAATACATTTCGATATCTGGCTATCGAGGCATAATAAAAACCATGAAGACATGTTGTCTTATCTTTATAGGACCAATTAATTAGTATATTTTGCTGGGTGGCCCTAATGTACCTACTAATTTATTAACTGATTATTCGATCTAGAGCAAATTTTTCAATAGTCAGACTAGAGCTTTTATTAGAGATAAATTTCACAATTTCTTAAAAATTCTGTACAAAATTCTCTGCTTTGGTATGTGAAAGTTATCGGATTATTGAAAAATCAGCTAATAAATTTATTTTGCTTAAAAAATGTTTGTCACAAATTTTAACTTTACGGTTAGTGTGATAAATCGAAAATATTAATAAATAATTACCCGCTGTAATGCAAAGTAATAACGAAGGTTGGTGATGATTTTATACTTGCCAGTTTTTATTTATTTTATTTGTTTATGTTTTATTTTTAAACAAGTTAACTAATGTATCAAATGAATTCCTTTGTTAACTTACAGTACGTACGGTCTAAATAACTGCGAGTCTGCATCCTCCGAACGTTTAGTTGGTGCCTTTACAGTACTCTGTTTTAAAATGTATTAAGTTTTCTAATGGTATCAAGGAAATTGAGTAATGTAAATCGGGAAAAACTATTATTTCTTCTATATTAATGACATTTTAACATTAATACTTTACGTATTTATTACATTAGCCGTAACATATAAGTTTATAAGTAGGAACGTTGTTATAACTTAGTAAATATTTATTAGATAGACAGTCCAGTTATTAATTCGTAGAAGAATGAATTCATATACTCGTATTATAACTAAGATATTATGGGTCATCTGAAAATCGAATGATACAAATTTGTTACATATCATATACCTACCTACAATAATTATGTACATGTTATCTGATTCTGCTTACGTGCGATGATGAAATAGAGGTCCTGGGTAGATATGAATACATATAATTTTCGTATATCTGTACGTTGCTACGTACGTATGTTTCGTATAACCCATGTATAACAAAAAGAAATATAAGACGAGGCTAGTGGAGATAAGTAGTATGAAGTTTTCTGAGTAATAAATAATGAATAACATAGGTTAGCGCTAAGACAGGAATTTAGGAATTTCGGAAATTCCCAAAGGATTGAGAAAAACGAAATCCAGATTACCGCGGATTACACTTCGGGCAAACGGCTAGTAAACAATAAATCTTAAAGATATATATATTCTTTTTTTATGTGACATCTTTTCTAGAAATCCTAGTCTTACTTACCTACTTGTTATATTAAAAAAAAGAAAATGTTTGTAATTTCTCGGCAGCAATTGGCAGTTAACATGGAAATATGTCGGGAATCACACTGAAGCTGCATGGCAGTTTATTCAAAAAAGCGGCCCAGATATTCTGCTCACTCAGTTAATAGTGTTTAGTGTAAGGCTGTCTGGACTTTAAATGAGAGTTGAGTTTCTTTCGGTTTCTTCTCAAGTCATTAATTTACAATATGTCAAGCTCAGTCACCTGCTGAAACCATTATGCTATGGCGCTCGGATAGCCCGCCAAATTATTTTATTAGGATTTTCGCAAATTCTACGTTTCATATTAATTGTGATTACGCACACGTATGATAATATCATTGGTGTGCATTGGTATACACATCCTTAATAGGTTCTAACCCTGAGTAAACCTACGAAGACTGTCAAATAACTAATTGTAGAAGATAATAATGTGAATTCACTTTGAAGTCACATATACCACGATAATCATAAATTTTACGTGTACTGAATATCTTTGGGATTCAATTAGTTAATCGAAGAAATACTGAGTATGGATGCATTATTTTACCTAAATAGTTATCATTTTTTGTCACTATACTGATAAATAATATTTTCAAATCCATACAGTACGGTTCATCGCAACTGAGTGGAAAAGGACACTGGGTTAAGGTCAGTAGGTAATCTAGTAGTTATTTTTATGGTGGTGGCTGGGTTACCTTAACCTATACCTGGGTTAGTTTTAGATACTTATTTAAGATGGTGGAAGTATTTATATGCCTTAGTTAAATTTATCAGTGGTGTATATGGTAGACAAACATTATTATAATATAATGACCATTTCTAACACAAGACCTTTAACAACATTGTACTTATTTAAACTTAAGTTCCTTGGCAAGAAGTATATGACTTACCTTCGGTTTATGATTACTTTTACGCTGTAAGTGATGCAGGCCTCTCTTTTCTTCAGGGCATTATGGGCATGTCCCAAGGCCTCCGATAGGTTAAAGACGGCCCTAATGTTATGGTAATAAAATAATAAAATCGACATAATAAATTATGATGTGTAGGTATATTACCGTATAATTGTAAGGCGTTTGTATTGTAAATGATCAAGCGAAATTTTTAATCGACGAAAATATCGTGAACTGTACAGTAGATTGTAAACTATAGACAAGTTAAAATGGTAACGTAGCAAAAACTATAATATTATATACTTACATTGACGATAATAGTATAATAAAAAACTTAGGTGAGCAACAAGACGGAATTTTGAAAAAATCAATTGGATTGGTTTGGTAAAAACGAATTATCGGGCGCAGCTGGTTATTTTAAACAATTTTCTGGTGAAATAAATAATACCTAGATTCTAAAATTTCCCTTAATAGATACAGTGTACCTAAATTATGTCAAACCAAAAATCTTTCCCTATAGTACAAAAAAAATATACTGAAGTACGTATTTCAATAAAATGTTATGAGTTTAAGATTATAACATTGCTTTAACACCTGCGACACCGTAAATCATCGGGATTCGTTTAGAATATACTCATGGCCAGGTGCGTATCGGACCACGCACTTATAACATTTTCCGGAATATATTCATATCGGAATATATCACAATATTTTATGATCTCATTAATTGTAGAACGCGTTATCATGGGGATTTGTTCATGGGAATATGGTGCGCCATCGCAAAAAAAATAACCCGAATAATGCACTGCATCTCAAAAGCATGCCATCACTATGGTTAACTCGAATAAACCTTGACTGAATTGGTATATCACGATATCACTTCATACATAGGGTCGTTGCGCCGGTTGGCGACCACTTAGCTGAGTTGCCAACGTTGGTGAGTTATGACTCACCATTTACAGTATTTACACGCAAAATTATCGGCGACCACGTAAATTCGTCCTAAATATAGTCAGGTTGTGAAATTAGGTATTAAACATCACACTTTAATTCAAAAATAGCCAAAGAGTCGGTTAACGACCTCTTTCTTCGGTTAGCGACCACTGCAGGCGCCGGTTTGCGACCACTATTTGAAAAAATAAAAATATTCAAAAATCGTGTCCTGACCAACTGACTGATCTTTTAACGCACAGCCAAAATACAAAGTCTAGAAAGTTGAAATTTGGAAAATAGGATTATTTTATAACGTGAGCATATGTTAAGAAAGGATTTTTGGAAATTTCAACTTTAAGGGGTTTAAATAGGGGGGAGATGTCTGTATGAGAATAAATAAACAATAACGTGTTTCAGACATTTTCGATTTTCCCATTTTAAGGGGGAGAAACGGGGAGCGAAAGCTTGTATAGAATAGCGGTTTTTTAGTGATAGGATAGTGATAAATTAAACATTGAAAATATAATAAGCAAAACAAAATAAGACTGTGGGTTAGAATACGACCACCTGGCCGCTATGCAACCTATTAATGAAATATGCATGTCAGTTACCGACCACTGGATTTTAGTTTAAATTAAATTACTTAAATACAAGTAAAACATTTAAATTTGTACATAATTGAAGTAACCACGCTTTTAGTTTGAGTAGAAGAAGTATAATAAGTAACAAAACTTATCTTGATCGCCGCGCGCCTTTCTATTTTTTTGCTTTATCACTGCAAATCTACACACCACTAAATCAACATGTGAATTTAGCGTCTTTTTCTTCGTTTTCAGTTAACGGTTGACATCAAAGTTAGTATATTCTAACTATTCAAATATTACCTAAGGCATACTTTTTACTTGTATTTCATATAGAAAGTTTATCATCTTTATTTAATTAAGTGGTCGCATACTGGAGGTGGTCGCGTAACCGACGCAATGACCTACCATAGAACTGATGTTAGCACAATTTGTTTTTTAAAAGTAGTTATGTACTATATAGTTATAAGTAAGAGTGTTAGTCAAAATTTATTTTGACTATCACTCTTTCTTAAAACTACTTTATACCCTCGGTACCTATTTTTTTAAATTGTATTTGATAAGTTGATTTACGTATGTGGGTATAATACCTTGCTTACAATAAATTCGACACTCGAGTGACGCTCATGCGTTGTTACTTGTGTGGTCACAATAGATTGGAACAGTGACTATTTTTTTTGTAGTACAAAATCTAGTCATGGGTCGTCTACCACCCGGGAAAGTATGTCGAAATCATACAGACTAAATACCCTACTGTCCTTTCTTTGCCCTATTCGAAATTGGATGCAGATTTGCAGCTGTATTGTTGGATGTCTTACTTAATATCTGGTGCATGTATTATCTTGAATTCTTGATACGCGAGTGAAACTGTGGGTAACAGCTAGTAGTAAAATAAAGCCATTCCATTAGCCTGGGCACTAAAAATTAATACCAATTAGAACCAAACCTATCTTCCGCGAAGGTATCACGGTTTTAGTGTTCTCTTACATCTGTATATATTACACATTAAGCTTAAATTGGAACCCCCTTAATCATAAAAATATATAACATCTTATAAACTTCGTAAAGCTATAATATGTTTTGTCTTGTTTTGAGACGTGATATTCTGTGACAAGGAAAAGAAATAAAACTTTTATGGATTTTATCGTGTTGTATTGATATTATTTGATTCTCGACGTTTCGGATCCTTTACAGCATTCATGGTCACGGGTAGACTGAGGTGTTGAACGTTTACATTTTTTTAATTATTGGCGATGGGATTAACCCAGAACGAACTCACTGTGTCCTTTGGTCTTGCGGTTTTGGACTTTGATTTAGATTCAGTAAGACCCAACCAATATTTTTTTTATTTCAATAGTCTAACGAATCATCCTGGGCAAGATTCGATTTTCTTTTGCAAGGACTTATGGTTCCGAATCTGATGTCATGCTGGGCCTTGTCAAGAGTGTGTTCACAAATTGCTGACCTTTTGGAACGCTGGTGTTCGGCGATGTGTCCTTTTACGCGGGTCCCTATGCTTCTTTTAGTTTGGCCTATATATGAGATCCGAAACGTCGGGAATCATATAGGTAATATATGAATATTATTTGATTCCCGACATTTCGGATCCTTTCCTTTATAACGCGATAAAATCCGTAAAACTAGGTATAGTTTTATTTCAATATCTAATATTCGCCTAAGTATCAGAAACCAGGGAAAAGAAGACAAAACATATTTATAGGGTGAATATTCGAACATTATTTAACGAATCATTCTTGTCACCATAGCACCTAGGTCTCTCTTTCATAGTTGAGATTGTTTTTATTGCTTGACGGCAGCGGAGTAGTTGTTGTCATTATCATATGTGTAGTTTTAATTAACTGCAATCTTAACTTTGGGATGATGGTAATGACGTTCAAATTTTTTTCAAATAAACATTTTCCCTAATAGCTATGAGAAGTTTCTAGACGTTTTATATATTTTTGAGAATAAGGGGGAAGTCGATATACGTGTAACTGAATAAGCGCAAGACCTCGAACAGGTAAATTAGAATATCGAGTCATAACTATAATAACGAAACCCGAAAGTCATTTTGAGACACTTATGCATATTTTTCAAGAAATTAGTTATATCAGATAAATGCAAAACTTGTAGCCGTACCTACCATTATCGTACTCGCGACGACTACGATACCGATGCGCGCACGCACACAATAACAATTTGTGCAAATAGGTTTCAGTTTTCCATACCTCGACCCACTGATGGATCAGGGGGTCATATTTCAAGTAGGTACCTATTCCTTTTCAGGAAAAATTAACACTTACCTAGTCGATTCTGAACAAACTACTTACAGGTCTTGCGCTTATTCTGTTACAGGTTGTATAGTTAATTGAATGCCACGTATTCGAAAGCACCTAGATGTAGATATGTCATTCATATGCAAAAATGAAAGCAGGTACGACTTACCTACGTAAGAATTAAGTAGAAAAGTAAAAAGGGATTATTTTCATTACCTACCATAATCTAAAAAACTAGGCATGACTAGTCTCGTTGAAATGATGTAACTACCTTCTGATAGTCATTTTTGCATTTTGTTGACACATTCCTATCACAATACCTGCGTACCTACCTATTCATAACTGCCATGATAGAAATTATTTACATAAATCGATATCTAAACTTTCTTCTTTTATTTTGATTGCAGGTACATGTCAGCATGATATTTGATGTTTTGAACTTTCGAGGAATCATCTCTTCGATTAATAATAAGGTTGAGTCCTGCGCTATCTAAACAAGATGCTAGTTTTAAGCTAGAAATATTGTTAGTTGAATTTTTAGATGATAAATTTTCATTTTATAAAATTCGTAATTTACGTATCATGTTATATTTCATCTGTCCTTGCCATAACAAGAGCTTTGGAGATAGTCATATTGATCTCATTTCAATTCGACATATATATGTACTTTTCATTTAATATCTACAGATTGCTGTTGTATAAACGCATTATGACTGGACTGTCGCAATACAGAACTGAAAATGTCTAAATATTGTTATTTTCCTTGATTAATCCATGGGTATTGTTGTAAAAATTAAGGTCACTTGTTTCGTATCGTATCTGCATACCTATGTAAAAAATATTAATACATTATATTTTTATAAATAACAACTGTTTGATTGACAATTCGCTGATATGGCAAATGTATAATAAGGTACCTACCTACCATATTACAGTTAAAAACGTTACCAGGTGTTACGGTTCTACCTAGTCGTGAATTAATCGTCGATTCTCTTTGGGTTGGTTGCCGCAGTGTTGTGACCGTTAAAAGCATTTTTTTTTTATTTTCGCCTTCGAAGTTTTCTATTCTAAACAGATGTAGTGCCAAATGACGTAATTTTTCTGACCCTTCAAAAATTGTCTCATGTTGGGTTGGCATCTATTATTCATAAATAACGTTACATTAGCTATTTCGTTGTTGATTTATTATTTCGACAAAAAATATATTTTCTCAGTTTCCGCGGCTTATGTGTCGTCATCACACGTTGTCTTGATTTTTTTTCTCCTAAATGAAATATAAAAAAAAAATATAAAAAATATGAAAACAATAAAAATAAAGAAAACAAAGGATATGGATAGGAAAACAAAGAAACAGTATTTTTGCTTTGGTGGCTTAATAATTTTGAAATGTCAATTAATCGCGACCTTGTTCTATAGAACCAAGGTACATACATTACCAGCTATGCCTTCATGTCTATTATGTTATATGTAAGCCAGAAGAGATTAGCTGTACAACTGCTATACTTACCTATGTCTAACAGCCTCACAAGTAATAATTTTCTCTCCTCCTCTACATTACGTTGCATACGATATTTATGTACCACGTTAACACTTTGAAGATGCAGTGCTGTCGAAGTTTTCATTGGATTTGTATCCATGTACCTACCTATCTAACATTTGAAATGTGTTTTTGTCGAACATTTGTTCGATGTATGAAATCCAAAATAAAATTTCACAATTATGAAAATAAAAGAGATTCATAATATTCCTTAGAAAATTGAAAATAGTAATAGCCACTGACAAATCGAATTTTAGAGAATATGAATTTGATACTTCACCTGCCCTCACCATATCAAACCATGAAAACTTTGACAAAAGTCCAATTATTATATTGTAGCGAGTGGATCGTAAGTCGTGAAACTAAAAACGATAGAGGGATAAATAAAACAGGTATATCATCTGCAATTTTTAATGATTAAACATTAGAAAAAATCACGTCAATACACATACATACATGTTAATGTGATCCACACAACGTAATTATTATGATTGTGCCACTTCCAGTGCAATGTAGAGACACAAACTTTTACGAATTTCAATACATCAATTAAGGTACCTACTAAGTATATATTGTATGCTGTCCGCCCACGTCACGTCACAGACATTACGTCACACCAAAAATTGAACCCAATTTTTTGCCGACTTTTGTCACCGATTTTGTGACCCACTCAACGTAAGTACTTACATCAGTCAATCACTTTGCCGGTGGCTATCAAGGAAAATGGACATAATGAGTCAGTGTGTAGTACCTATACGTACCTGTAGTTAGTGCAGATGTTGGATTACTTAATTTGCTGTTTCACGCAATTGCTACCTGTTTTACAAAACAGCTCCGTTATGTAAAACAGCTGAACAATGTTTAGCGGTTACTCAAAATCCTACTGAGCAAAATTGCTACAGCGGGATAATTATTCACAATTTCGTAAAATAGCGTGAAATGAAACATCAAATCGGATCGTGGAAATCGGCTTGTAAACGTTAGATCTAAATTTTATCGCCGACCATGATGAAGTAAATATTAAGTAGGTAATCAAAAATATGAAGGTAACTAGATAGTCGTCCACACCAAACGCTTATTTTGACTGTAGATGCTTATCTACAGAATAGCTTTATTCTGCCAAAAATCTAAATATGGGAACAGAGTAGCATTTTTATTGACATAACGCAATGGCAATAATGTTGTTCAGCTGTTTACATAACTGAGCCCTTTTGTAATGGAGCTCATTAATTAATCCAACTGCTATATTTCGGAAGAAGTACGTTTCAATTAAAAAAATGTTTGGACTGACTTTGTGCGTTTCAAATGAAATCGATATATTTAATTTTTTGTCGACAATAAATCATACATCGATTGCCGGACGTGAGCGGACAGCCTTATTCTTAGCCCGCGAAACCATATTTTCAACCACATTGAAATAAAATAGAATGCTCTGAATTTAGTAAAGAGCGATAGAAACATCGTATGTAAACTAGATTCAGAGGATTCATATTCGGATACTGGAAATTTAGTTACATACAGTTATTAACAAAACAGCGGTGAAACCTGACATTGCCGTATGAGTGCCAAAATAGCTTTTTTTAATGTATTTGACTTGACCAAAAACATTAATTGTAGTGGAAAATTATACATTAAAATGTGGGTATGTAAAATATATCTTAAAAGTATTTAGGTAACTTATTTGGTGGTGGTGACAAATTAAAAGAAAAATAATATTTGTGCTGAATAACCGTTATTATTACATTAAAAATAAGGAATTCTCAAGTATTTATCTCTTATTCTAAACTAAATAAACTTTGCAAAAAATGATAAATAAATTACTTTTACTCATCTAGTATGGCACTATAGCCAAGACGGTTGGTTGAGGTAAACATAATTCGTAAATAACTAAAACTTTCATTAATATCAAATTTATGCAGGTACCTACTTAAATAAGTAAAATAGTATGAAATATAAAATAAATATTCCTCCATCCTGAATACGGATTTACGTGACTGTAAATATCGGACTTTTTTTCGTTTCCATCCGACGTTTTGTATAGAATCAAAAAGAAAAATAAATTCCCAGCTTAGGTAATCCCCATTATTATAAAGAGATTCAATACATCACTTCAAATATTTCAATATTACACTCGTAAGCTTAGCATACACCTTCGGAGAAGGCAGATATTATATTTGCAGTATCAATATCAAAACTGCTATAAAAATTACTTATAAGAATGTAACGGTAGTTTTTCAGTAGGTATTTATTTATTGAAAATAAAGGAACTGTAATCTTATCATAGCTCCAAATAAATATATAGAAACTTACATAGTGGAAACTAAATACTGAACATTAAGTATGGTACAGATATTTAAATTCGTATCATGCATTTAAAAAATTGTGATTGAACATTTCGTTTTAAATAGAAATACATTAACTTTCATACAAATAAATGAAAAACTACCGATACAGTAAGTAGAAACTTTAGAAAAAGGACATCAATAATGTCTACGAATGTGTTTAATTACAATTAGATATTAATTAGTAGTTCTAAACTGCACTATTTGAACACTCATATAATACCCTAACGACAGTTTCGCTAAAAAAATATAGGTATAATTTTTGTATAACAGTCAATTGTCATTTTCTACCTTGAGAAAAACTAGACGTTTTGGTCAAAAATTGTTCATTTTTAATACATTTACAGACATAATATATTTTTTTATAATTTCTGTTGTTACATTTTGTTCTAATCAATTAATTTATTACAATAAGTTGTGCTAAATTGTAACGTAGACTGCGAGATAAATATGTTTTCTTCTATACATTTAGTTAAGTGACAAAATATCTATTGGTTCTTTCAACTTAGATATCAGAGTAGATATAAGAACCTAAATAAATGCAAGAAATTAAAAAAAACGAACTAAATATATTGAAAAAAGTTTACAGGTTTCATACAAACGAGTACTTTTTTCGTTTTTATATCGTTTGTGATATCTCAGCTATAAGGACCAACAATTTTTGTTACGTGTTGTATAGGGTACAAATCTAACGCTATTTATGCTATCGCGGGTCTATAGTAGACGCGTATTTATAACTGTTATACAATTTCACGGGGAGCGACGCACGTTTTATCAATTATAGTTTTTTATTCAAATTAATCAGCGAGTGGAACCAAATGCGAAAATCAGAACACCTGCGAACGGAATCGTTTACGTTTGCGAGATAATTTTTGTGAATAAGACATAATGCGTTGAACCCATTTCATTGTGTATAGGTACTTGAATTTGAAGAATTATTTATTTATTTTACATTTGACGCACTTCTGACGCATAACCACACCGTAGGACGAAAGTAATTATTAACAAAGTAAATAATATTTGCAGGTAATTTGACCTGTGCAAGCCAACCATTCAAACCATTTAGTATTGAAACTAATACAAAACAATGACGTACCAGTCTGTCAGATAAGCGCACAAATAGTGGGAGACTAGTTATGCATTTTACCAGATACAAAAACCAATAAGCAATGTTGATAAGAAAATAACACTGGTAACATGTATAGTCAAATGCAGAAATATGTATAAATATACCGCAGTCTCGAAAACTACAACCACCAACAAAGGCAAAATTATGTAAACAGTCATACATTGTAGTAGGTACATTTATAGATACATTGGTAAAAAATCGATACATGAATGTAAGTATTAATATTTTTTCCATGCATTACTAAAACATAAATCTGGAACTATTATGAAGTGTATAAGTATATATTGATCATTAATAAAGAAAAAGCATTTCGCTTGAATGAAATGAGGTTATAGGTAAAAGAAAAACAAGTAGGTAGGTACAGTAGGCACGATTGAAAGAACTTTATGCGTCTGAAGTTAGCCGTTCCGCCGAACGGCCTCGCAAATACCTAAGGACACGCAATATTTACGATTTTCTATACGATGTTTGAAAAAAAACCAACCAGGACTATAATGTGTTATAGATGCGAGCGTTTTTACGTATCGATAACTCCCGTGTGTACAAGCCCGAGAGTCTGGCAATCGTGTCTGCGCTTTCTCCTTCTACACCAACGGCCACAGATTTTTTTTACGCGGCTTATGCTGGCTAATCTTTATGAGGTACATTAAGTAATGTAGAATACCTACTAAAGAATTGTATTTCTTTAAAATGCCTAGCCAATATTCCATGTCCATGGCATATATCTATCTACTAAGGTTGACTCACAGTAACCCTTTTATATTTAAAATATTAATAAAAAATATTAGGTTATTTATGAAGATATTTTCTCCAATTCGGTACTAAGAGGTTCGGAAGAAGTAAGAAGATATTCTTCTTATGCAAATAAATTAATTTGTTAGTGACCTTGGGCATTTAATGTAAATTCTGACAATTTGGATAAATAACCTACAGTTTTGTGTCTCTTTTAAAGATCATGAACAGTACATAAGAACTTTAGAATATGTAAATACTGCATATATTTGCATTTGATTATACAGGTCAGGTTTTACTCACGGTTTTATCTCTTATTTTAGAATGAATAGACTTGCGTTTGATCCGAAATACCTATCTCCAATTTGGCGATTCCATTTATAATTCATTTAAGACCATAAACGTACCGCCACTAGGTACCTTACACACTCTGAAGTCGGTAACGTGATACATACCTACTTCAACTAATCGGAAAGGTAGTTCATTGGGCAAAATTTAGCATGTTGCGTGCTAAGAAAAAAATTACTGCCTGAAAATCCGGTATTACCTGTTTTGGTAATTGAATTTAAAACGCACAGAACAAAGAATAACGTATTATGTGGGTAAGACATTAACTAAATAAAACTAGACAACGCGCGCCTGGCATACAACAACAGTGCCGAATTTAGGCATAGTTTTTCCGAATAATATGTTTTTCCTCGTAGGTGAAGTAAATAGGTAAATTACAAATAACTGTCATTCCCCAAGTATTAATCGGATTGATGACATAGTATTTCAGTATACTGCAAACAACCCGATACATTCTCAGTTATTACGCTCGTTTAGATTTAGGATCGTTATAATTCATTGCACATAATAATGACGAGACGTCCCAGTGTAGACAATCCTGTGACGGCTCTGACATACTGTCAGAGGTTTTATACATATAATATCATAGACAATGAACCACTGCATGGACTACCTAGGCACTGTAGGTAGAAAAACCGTGATGGTACCTACTATTCTCTGCAACGGCCTTAGACTTTACAACCGCCTCAAAGTTAAATAATTATTTAAGGATACATATGAAAGTTAAATATATTATTATGATTTGATTAAGTATAAGAATTTAGTAATTTTGCTTTGGTATGTTTATTCAGAAAATATTCCAAAAGTGGCACTTAGGTCCAATAAATTAATCGCTTATCTATCTTATTATTACTTAGAATACATTAAAAAATATAAACGCAGGTAGGTATATGTAGTAAGCAGCTTTTAAAGTGCGCGAACACCCTGTAAAACAATGGGTAGAATTAATACATTTATAATGTTTTGTTTTAAATCGAGCATTAGTAGGAATGAATTATAAATTAATTGAATCACTTGAAATGCAGGAAACAAAATATCGATTTCTTCCATTTCGTCATGCTATTGCAAACATTACACCGAACATAATTAATCAGCGTGTGTAGTTACGTCACACGAATGTGTTTTTATAATAATTAATTTCTGTCAGCCCTAAATGCTCTCTGAAAATTGTTTTTTTTTACCTGCTGTGTTTTGAATATGGATTTCTTAGGGAAATTATCTTGTAACCATGATCTCGCGGTATTATATCGGGTGGGATATTCATTTGTTTTGGTTTTAAAAAAACAATCCTCGTATCTAAGATTTTCTCCTGAAGGCATCGTGCGTGCGGATATAAACACGAACCCCCACATGCAATAACACCCAGACCCAAAGGAGCTATGCGTAGGTAGGTCATAGAAATATTTGATTCGTTCGATGATCGATGCTGAATTGACCACTACGCCAATCGAGCCAGTTTGGTAAACTTACACGTAAGGCGCCTAAAAAAATTACCTTTTTCCTAAAGCTATTAAGAATTTTGTATAATTATACGACAACAAAGGTATCAAGCGTAAGCCTTTCACGATTATTAAAAAATCACCGAGTTGGTTATAAATTTTACCATTTTGTTTAATTTTTTTACACCGTAATTTCACATAAAAACCACAGCCAATCGATGACTTTGATTTGAGTAATTGAATACGTCAAAATACCTTATACATTTATTCATAAATCCGTTGAAATTAAAAAACAGGTTGCCCTTAACAATGTTTCCCAAAAAGCTTTAAGCATTCAAGCGTTATCTTATCATGTGCATAAATGTTTGCAAAGCCAAAAATTTGTATGCATCAACATTATCAATAAATTTGCATTAACTAGTCAAAATCACCATGACCCAAAATCCAGTAACCAGGTTACAATATCTAATTGTACAAAGGCTGCTCAGTACATCAATGTGTCAAAATGGTATTTGTGAATTCCATAAAATGTTGAAGGCGCTCAAATTAAACAACATAGAACTATTTTAATAAAACAAGGTACTTTGTTCATGGTCACATAATCATAATTAATAACGAATCGATAAGGAATGCCGACTACTGTGAAATTTGCTTTAATTATTCATTCCAATAATATCGCGACTCTTGTCTGATCGGTTATCACTTATTATGCATCAATGCATGTTAGTACCTACTGCTAAATATTAGAAAATTATAAAATGTTGTCAAGTTATTCCACCCACTTCATTTAATTTAACCCTTATTTCCTGACTACGCTAAGACTACGGTAAGCCGGAGTACGCTAGTATGGAGTGACACTAACATACAGCAGTATTTTATTAGTGCCACTCATTGTATGTAGCAACATATCACGTCCAACGTACTCCAACACCGAAACACATCAAGATTTTTATCTAATAGTTGTTACAGAAAATGCCATTTAGTTTAGGTTTCCATTGACTTCATTGCTTTTGCTCTAACCTTTCCATTTGCAGACGATCCGCTTATGGTTTCGTCTGCAGAAGACTTATTAGTTCAATGGATTTACTATTTTTGGCTAAGTGATTAACTTAATTTTGGGGGCATATTGTTTTGTTTGAACCTATAAAACTGGTAAATTTATCTTAGGATGACTTGATCTAATTGATACCTTTGTGCCTAATTTAAAATTCCTTACAAAATGTGGAAAGCACAAAAGTAAAGACTACCTTGGCGCAGATTTCATGTTGACCATGAGCACGACCTGGGTTATTCTACGACTACGTATCTCCCTAAAGTATGGCGTTTAACAAGGATCAGCACAGCATAGATGGAAAACTGAAGGCTTATTTATGTTTTAATTCTGTCCTATCTTCCAATCAGTTTAGACAGATTCGATTATTCGAAACAATTCATAGCAATTATCAAATTCAACAAATAGACTTGACAATAATATAAACTAGTGATATTTTATACCGTCAGGATAACAGGATTTTTTTACTTAACGTAGCATAGTTCATATAATATTTTAGTATATTTAAGAGGCGGGCGCGCTGGTGCTCTTACTTCTCGTGAAAACAATATTTTTTAGTTTATTGTTTCAATAACGATTAAATAAATGTAAAAATTTCTAAAATGTAAGAACAAATGAATAGTGTTTAAAATTAGGTACCACCACAAATGCTAAAGAAACTGACAACTATGATATAGCTTTTTACACCATTTATTTATGGTTCTTTCGTATTTTTTTGCTCTATAAATCTGCTCGAGCAGATTACTGTCGATCTCCTTGAGCAGTTTTCTACCTAAACTGCGCTGACCGTCAATAAATATTTTTTAAATTACTTTAAGGGTCCAGCGGACCGAATTGCCCGTACAAATGTAATACCAAAATAAATACTAATTCAAACAGAAATTATGTTATTATTCGGATACCATTAGGGTGTAGTGCTGACGCGGAGCTGGGCGGTGTGGAGAGGAGCGGACTGTGAATTGGCCAATCACAGTGCTCGAAATATCCACTGCGCGGAGCGGACTTTCATATGAAATATATGAAAACGCGGCCCCGAGCCGGATGGGACGAAGACGAGCAGGCTGTGGTTTTGTATTGTTTTATTTTGTGTGTGTCGCCGCTTCGCCTCAATGGAAACACTTGCCACTTTTGACTGCTCCGCGTCAGTGGAAACGCACCCTTAGTCTGGGTTCCTCTTATCCTAACATTTCGTGAAAAGTAATAGTAAGTGAATGTAATTTTTCATAACACTACGAAGTTTCGACCGGTTTTCCAGTCGTTTATTTCCAGTGAAGTAGTAATAGACGGAATGGTAGGGTTGGAACGGTATCCGAATCTAAATGATAACACAAATTGACTATTTTGTTTGAATAACGATTTATTTTGGTATCAAGTTATATTCTAATTAACGTTGCTGTGTTATCTTAGGTACAATTTCGTGACAAATCCTTCATCATGCGGTACATTTATCTAATGCTGTATATACTGAAACAAGAAACGACTTACGAATACTACTACGTAACTAGGAGTCTAGGAATATGTAAATAATAGATCAACAAATAAACTACCAACATGCTATGATCCAAGCTGCAAACTAGATGGCCTCACCTTCATGAGCATTAAGTAGTCTAATTATTATTCCGGCAGTTATCGTTGTTTTCTCGCGGAGTCACCGCGGGCGGTGGGCGTCGGTAACGTCGGGGGTTCCACCACGGCCTGTGCGCCACACCACATCGACAATACCACGTTAGTCAAGCAAAGCGTTAGACACGAGCAAACTTATCAATCATACCATGTCATAAGACTAAAGCCAATCAGTAATAATTAACATTAGTTAAGTTATAGTTTATAAACAACTAGCGGGCCCGGCAAACGTCTTGCCCTGTATCATCATCTTCCTCCCCAATTTATTTGTGGTCGGCGCAGCATGTCCTTTTCTTCCATTCATCCCTATCAGCCGTCACCTCTGCTGTACATAAAAAATATAATAGAACCCGATTGCGGTGCCTATGGGCTCAAATTGTGAATCTAAATTATCCAGGCACCCATTTAAACATACACAAAAAATAAAATTAATCAAAATCACACCAGCAGCTTAGGAGTTCGGACAATGCATACGCCATCTACAGCCTTACCGAAACAGCATACAACACCATTTTCATTTGTGTCCGTGTTTTATTTCTGTCAATCCATTTCCGATACAAAATGTATGAGAAAACAATTTTCTTTTTCGTTAATTTTTTCGATGTTTTAATTATTATTCTGCTATTGAGGGTGGAGGCAAATCCAACAAATCAAAAACCATGAAAATCGGTCCAGCGTCTCTCCAGTTATAAGTGTTGTTTGTACATATATATAAGATATAAGATAAGATAGATATTGATGCACATAGATAAATACAGTTGTTTACAGACAATACCATGAGGGAACAATTTCGCGATACCAGAGACTGGGTTTTTATCAAAGGATTGAAATAGCACTATAGCGTAAAGTCCTATTTTCAGCGATGTGTTAATATTATCACAAAATATAGACGTTCTGTTCATATACGACTCAACTAAAATTGACAAATACAGTGCAAACATTTGGGCATATCTACAGTAGCCCTGTAGCATGCCCATAAGCAGCAAATTACAGTTAATTGCGTTGACTGTGCCCAACTTCCAATATAACCACAGCCTAAGCATCTCTTCTCGTATTAAATGATGACGTGACATAACGCGCAAGGTCTTAAAAAATACGCAAATGTAGCGATAATTTTTCTTCACAAGAAAAAAAATAAAAATACCACCCACATAAAAATACCCAACCACAATAATCCCCCAATAATAATAATGAGTTATTACGTTAGGAAACCCGTAGGTACTTTACGACCAAGTAACGTTTTCCCCTCCTTATCAACAAAATGCATTATATACCATCACGCCTGTATTCCCCGAAGGGTTAGGCAGAGGCGTACTTAATGTATATCCACAGTTCGCCGGTATGTTTAGGCCCCATGTTATAGAGGGCGAGCCTATAGCCATTAACCGGGCACAAATCCAGACTCCGAGCTGCTACTGAGAATTTCATAGAAAAACCCAATAACACTTTGCTCGACCTGGGGATCGAACCCAGAACCTCTAGTGTACCAGTCGCGCTTGGGACCACTAGACTAATGAAGCAGTCTATCTATAGTCTATCAACAAAATATACTGCTTTATTTTTTATTTTTTAAATTTCGAACATTTATTTAATGCTCCTTGATCCTGCATTTATAAATATTTCATTCGTCAATAATTTTTCTAGACATCATAAATAAATTGACATAGTTGGCTTGTTCCCTAGACTTTGATGAGCAGTGTTTACTATCTAGGTTATTCAACTGAATTGTCTAGTGGTAACTATATCGACGCATTCTGTAATTTAGAAGTGGACAGGAATAAAATCATGTGAAAAAAAAAATCTTTTTTATTTCGTAAATCGAAAATAATATCTATTCTGAACAACCTCTGTAAATTTGGTCGATCATTGAAAAACAAGCCTGTATATTTACACCCTTTTTTTAAATTGTTAAATATGTAGGTATATAAATACTTATATACGTAGGTACATACATACTTACATGAATACAGTATAATAATAACAAATCCGTCCAGAAAAAAGTGGTAATGCATTTACTTCCTAAAAGGAAATTATAAAGTTTCCCCTTGGCATTGACCCGACACTCCATACAATAAAATCTCTTTAACTGCCTATTACTATGACACGAGTGACGTGAAAAGGTGAATGCCACTTCTTTATGCAGTTATAGTTAGTATTCTTTCTTTATGGGTTAAATAATACTATTCAAGATTAGGCAAAAATTAAATTTACTCTTTATAAAAGTTGGCTTTAATTTTGTTAATGAGTCTCCATAACAGTTTATTGACTTTTTCACTATATCTCCGATTTTCTATATAGTTGTTTTTATCATGCTGAACTTCTACCCGTGATAATCCACTGTTTCACCTTAATGTGTGTATTCGATTCGGTTACATAATATTAAATAACAAAATAAGACATAACGTGTTGATATTGTATAATATTTATTACATTTCCTTTTGGAAAACGTAGCCGCGTACTAGGATTTTCTTGTTCCGAGTGGATGGATACGTTTACATCACAAGTGTCCCGTGGCAATTACCCTACAAATATGGTGACCATGACCTGATGTTGCGGGGATTATTTAATTTCAGTTTTAATTGGTTATTTTTTATGTAAAAGTACTGTTGGATACAAGGGTCTATTGCTGCCATGAACACAAAATCCACACCTCTCATTTCTACATAATGCAATCATGTGATCATTATTATTATCATCATGTAGATTTTTCTGAGACCACCTTGCTTTGAAATAATCTTACTTGATTCCTAATTAAGGAGTATTCTAGTCTATCTTTAATGACGAAAATGTCATAGGTGACCTGATAAAATACTTATCAAGTAATGACCTTAGACCTAAATTGAGATAAGTTTTTAGTAAGCAGGACTAGTTGGATACAATGTTTTTGCACTCAGTACTAGGAAAAACGTTTATTCACAACAAAATACTACTACTGACTCATGTAATATGTATAAATAATATAAAATATGATATAACTGAACACATTCTAATATTTTTTAAAGAGATTTAAAGTCAAGGCCGCCTGGAGTGAAGTATTTAAAGTTAAATAATGTACCGGTTAAAATGTTTATAAATACAAATAATTATTAATATTACCATGATATACATACAGAATTTTTCAAGCGGGCGTGGATGGCTAAAATGGTGATAAAATCCAAAATCCAAACATAGGTTTTAGATTTTAGATTGTATCTTATATGTTCCCATTCCTAACTAGAAAACTATTTTAATTTTTTAATTCTGGTTAATGTCACTGTCGTATTACACCATCCGAAGAATTGACACTATGGCAAAGTAAAGGAAAGAGCTACAATTACCCATATTAATTATAATTATTGTAAGAACGAATGAGCTAAGAAGAAGATCACCTGTGCGTGACATTTAATACGAAGTGCATCACTGGTATAGTTAGTGACATTTCTAGTGATTTGTGATATGCATTTGTGTCCTTAAATTAAATATACTGAACCCCAGTTCGTAATAATAATACAATTTCTTAATAATATATACATACATACATATTATACTCACGCCTTTCTCCCACAGGGGTAGGCAGAAACTATAGACTGCCACTTTCTTCTACGATTCATGCATACTTCTTTTGCTTCTTCGACATTCATACATCTACTCATACATGCGCGCCGATTGCGAGGGCTTTATAATACACTATTTTTAAATAAATATTATAATATGGATTACTTAATCGACTATATAAGTACATATTTGTAAAGATAATTATTATATTTCTCACAAGAAATTAATTATGTAAGCTATAAACGTATTGTACTCTGTAATTAATACATGTTTATGTATGTAACCGTAATTTTACCAAATTTGTTTCAGGTACATATTAGTACGTCGTTGACGCAGACTGATTTGTTACACAGATATTTCTACTTAAAAAATAATGACTTGGTAAGATATCAAAAATATGTTGGCCAGGGAACCGTTCTATACCTGCACCCTATTAGCATTAGGTGTGCTACAGACTTGTTCGGGTCGGATTTGATCAGCACAGCCCGGCAGCAAAATTTAATACATGTAGATACATTCATTTTCACCCATAGTCACAGAGCCGATCGGCTCGAGCCGATTGCACGTTAAATACTTAATGTAGTAATTGTTTCGGGTCAGTTTTGTCCTTCAACATAATACTGCCGACCCGAACAAGCTTGTAGCACGCCTTACAGCTTGCCTTAGTTATTTCACAAAAATACCTTATTTTTTTTTTTTTTTTTTGTAAAAAAACGTTGCCCCACACTAGGATTTTCTCCTGTGTCGTGGGTGCGTTTACAAACACAAATTCTCACATGCACAAACGCCCAGACCCGGAACAAATACCTGTAGATCATACAAATATTTGCTCCGTGTGGGGATCGAACCCACAACACGTGGCGCAGAAGCCGATCGCTCAACCGCTACGCCAATCGTGTCGTCTTATAAAAAAGTTAAAAACAAAATGCAACATGTAACCGCTAGATAATATTGTGAGATAGTGTTAAAGCGTGTATTAATATTCAAGCATTCAATGTATAACTAACCTTAGAAATATCAACTCCTGTAACTCCCTTAACTAATTCGGGAATGCACTGTACGATGTTGAGAACCTCGCCAGTAAGCTTCGCCGCGCCGACCTCTCCGCCACCACACGATACCATCGTCACCTTGCGAGCTTGCGACAATGGGGCAGCCACCTCTGCAGCAACCTATATAAATAAAGTACGTACTTTGATTGTGAAAAATAAATTACATACCATCATACCCTACCACTCATATTTACTTAATGGTAAAGCATATGCAAACACCCATAGTTGGTCTGTGTATACACTATGTTAAAAGACCCCTTAATTAAGGGCTTATTAGCATCACAATTACATCACCAAATAAAATAAAAAACAATATAGTAATTAAGTTTAAAATTCACGATTGTTGTACCTAATTTACCGAAATATCCCCAAAATATATTATATTTTTAAAGCATTTTTTTTAATGTGCCGAAAGCATCATTGACTTTAGTTTGTTTGGCACCCAAGGGCAGTTTCGCTGCCACCGTAAGTATCTCCATTTCAGTGTCCTCGTTTTCAAATTATTATATTTTCTTGTAAAGTAAAAATGAATATATAAATAGAACCGATCTCGACACCTAACAATACCTTCACGAGTCAGACAGGGTTTCCTAACACATTGTATATTTTAACCGGGTACGAATCCGAACTTAAAGACGAGCGGTTCCTAACAAAAATATCCAATTGTTCTTTGGCCGACCTGAGAATAGAAACTATGACCTCATGTTCGGAAGCTGAAGCGTTTTAAGAATGATTATCTCTGCTCGCCGGAAGTTTTGTGGACGTGTCTGGATTACTAAATTACAGTTATGAAATTGTCTCCTTATCCAAATAGTCTACTATTATGTGTCGACTTTACTTACGTATGTAAGTGACAATAAGTTTGTAAGAGCAAATCCGAAAGAAATAATTACATAAGATATGACGTAGTATTATACAAATCGATACAGTAACGATAAAAATCGACTTCATAATGATTAAGTAATGCGTTCCGTTCGCGTAATTTCAGGATTGTCTTAGTCAACTTACTAATTAGCGTCAGGGTGAAAATCGGACAATTGAACAAACAAACGAACTTGAGCACGAATCCCAGTTTCAGTCGTGAAGCCAGGGTTTTGTGACGGGTTAAATAAGTTAGTGATGTTCAGTAGTTAATGAATACCTTGGGTAAAGTCTCGAGCATCATGTCGACCATAGCAGCCGAGCCATATTCTTTCCACGCTTCTGCCTTCTTGGCCATTTGCTCCGCGTCAGCGACTGCCTTCGCCTTGATAGCATACGCCTCAGCCTATAGTTGTCAAAGTATGTACATATTACGCATAGCTTACCACAATTGCACATGACAAGGTTATTTATATTACGAATATTTAGTTCGTGTATTATTCCTTGTCATTCAACATTTAACACTCCATTTATTTGTATATTGACTTATGGAAATACAACGTTGTGTAAAAATTACAAATCAATCAATCATCGATTTATTTTTGAGTTTTGCTAACACAAACATACGGAAGATTAATTTTTATATAAAGATTAAGGTTGAATCGTCTAATACTCGCCTCTCCGCGCACTTTTACAGCCTCGGCTTCCGCTTCGGCCTCCAGTACAGTTTTTAGTTTATGAGCTTCAGCCAACTTCTCCAATCTGAACTTTTCTGCTTCGGCAGGCCTGTGAGGTACATAACAATGTAACCGCGATGACCGTAATCACGTATTTAACATTATGAAATCATTGTGAAAATAAGGAAATTTAAAGTTACCTAGGGATTCCCGTAAACAATAATTACTTGTACCTATAGCTACGCATCAGTCTAAAAACAGGAAAAACCTTATGTGACAAAGAACCTAGATAGTATTACTAACTCACGCCATACACGTACAACAAATAATATAATCGTTAGTGATGCTATATAGCTTTTATAACTGCTTACGCTATTTAATCGTATCTTTGGAATCCCATTTTTACATATTTATACTAAAAACATACCCATACCGCCCATTATAATCGTCTTCAGCCTCCCGCTGCTGCTTCAGGGGATTTCGTAAGAAAACCAAAGAACACTTGACAAGAACTTTAGCGTAGGAGAATTGCGCTATCGATCACTCGAAGATTAATAAGAACAGCCCATCAGAAGGTTTAAAAGTATATTACCATTTGTGAATAACTAAGTGTAATCGATCACCGCAGCAACTATATCAAGGAGATTGCAAGAAGAGTAGCTATCAGCTTTGCACATTTAGGTGTAACTTTGCCAACAACTCACTTTGTTTATTATGAGAAGTTTAAAATAAACACAGCCCATGCCACAAAATACTATTAGATTTGCGTACCTGCGTATGGTGGCCTCTAATTCTTTTTCCATTCTCTGCACTTCCCATTTTTGTACAGCAATTTCTTGAGTACGTTCAACAACAGAAACCTGCATTTGTTCTTCCTTGATACGCTGCTTAGTTTTTGCTGCTTGAAGCTCGTAAGCCATTTCTGCTTCCGCCTAAACCATACCATAATTTTATTTACATGATGTTAAGTTTAGAATTAAGTAATTATAGTTTTCATACATTTCATCAAAAGATTTCGTACCTTTTTCGTTTGTACTTCGACGTCGTAAGCGGCTTTCTTCAGTTCAAAATCTCTCTGAGCCTTAGCTATTTCGGTATCGTTAAGGAACCTGGCAGCCATTCGTTGCTCCTCAGCCATCGCCTCCTTGATCTTGGCCTCAGCTTGTGCCTCCGCCTCACCAATACGTGCATCACGTTTTACCTCAGCTGTACGTGCCATTCCAAGCGCTTTCAAATAACCCTAAACATGTTAATTATTTATTGGATAATATTATCGACATTTTATTTTATGTATGTTATAATATATAAGTAAATTGTAAAGATAATGTAAATTAAAATAAGTTAATAAACCGGACAAGTGCGAGTTAAGACTCGCGCATCAAGGATTCCGTACAAAGCTACTTGCACCAATATGAATATTAACATTACTGAAGAAGTTCATAAGCACCGTTGGGTGCCATTAGTACTTTTGATGCACGGATCGCGAAAAATTAGAATACAATTTATTTTAGACTTTTGGAAATAATATATATTTAATATAACTTTGTCAAGATCAAATAAAGAATCAACTACACGTCTAAGGCGCAAGTGCGTTCATAAGCAAGCCCTTAAAATGCTGTTCACATTGTTGGTGCATGGTAAGGTGGACATGGGATGGTATTGGTGGACAATGGTAGCAAATGTTAAGCACAATCCTTGGTGGCATTTATAGAATGATATAATTATATTGCGTCTCTGAAGGTAGCCCTTCCGAATGACCGCGCAGGAAGTTAAATTGGTAAGGACAAATAAGTAATCATTAATACAATACTTTTACGGGCCCAACTTTATTTACACCGAGTTTTAAGCGTAAAATGTACTACTGCGCAACCACTTGCATACAACTTCAGACACAAATATTATTACGTCGGAACTATTTTAGGAAAGTTAACGTAGGAACTATTAAACAAAGCACATGTACTAAACATGACTTATTTACATTTTGGAGGTTTTGATGAATGATGTTATTAAAAAAAATATTCTTGTTCATTACAACACTATACGGGTGTTCAATTTGTATATTTTGTCAGTTTACTGGCTGAATAATAAAATAAAAATATTACTTTATTTCTGACAAAAACCACAAACAGTTGTAAATAACAATTACCTAAGAATTTGCGCCGCTCATCCTAATGTTTGAACAACATTTCTAATGTCCTACTTACAACCTACTTGTAGATTATTACATCCCTTCTGTATAACCTTGTGAATTATGCATATAAATACATACATACTCGTACTTACATTTATAGGCTGGATTATGATAGGATAGACGATGACAGGCTACTTTTTATCTCAATAATCGATATCCACGCAAAAGCGAGAACTCATTGTAATAATAACATAGGTACTGCAGAAATCTATACTAATAAAAGAGATAAAGTTTGTGAGTTTGGATGTTCGGGGTAATCTCTAGAACTACTGATCCAATTTTGAAAATTCTTACACTGTTATAAAGGTATATTATTCCCGAGTGTTATAAACTCCTTTTTATTTTGGTAAATTTATATTTTGAATATCACACTACTCTTAGGAGGGTCGCTAGTTGAATATTAAATCATTTTATATAGGATAGATTGCCACCTGGGGAGGTAAACTATGTTGGACGCGTACTGACTAAAAACCAAACTCGCCTTCCTTCCATTCGCCACAACCGTGACAGGCTGTGGACGCCTTCAAAGGGATTCGCATCCTACTTGAGAGCGCTCGTGTCGAACTTAGCAAAAAATTAATACCTACCCATATACACACTGTAACAGAATAAGCGCAAGACCTGAAATTAGTTTGTAAAAACTGTAACCTATTTGCACAAATTGTTTTTGTGTGCGTGTGCGCATCGATATCGTAATCGTTGCGAGTACGATTGTGGTACGGCCACAAGTTTTACGTTTAGCTGATATAACTAATTTCTTAAAAAAAAATGCTTACATGTTTCAAAATGACTTTAATTTACCTGTTCGAGGTCTTACGCTTATTCACTTACACGTTGTAGACAGATTGAGATAGAGTATTATTTATTGTACACCAAAAGGACAGGTCAGAAAACAAAGAATATACATCTTTAAAAAGTAGAATTATCGGTCTTATCGTCCGGTATATCCTTTCTTACAGACAACTATTATTAATACGTATACTATTTTAACCACTTTAATTAACTCCAATCAGAGGGCATTTGTGGTAATATAAATTATATATCGTTATTTGTAGTCAAGTTGATTGATACATCTAGTCAGTATCACCGGTTTTGAAAATACTTACACATATATATAGCTACATTATCCACGAGTAAGTTGTTTTATTGTGATAAGATAACATCCACGCGGTGGTCTACGTTAGACCCTAGATAGTATTACTAACAGAACTGACTCAACACATGTTTTCAATAAATATACGTATAGTAATCATAAACAGTTTTATTTGGACTTTCATACGACCTGTCATCCCCTATTTCATCCCACAAAGATCGAAATTTCAAAGATGCTAGAACAAATATTTATTTAATTCTTATCAAGTGCCTAAATACAAAGCATCCTCCTGGCATCAAAGTAGCGGCTATGCCCGATGAAGTAACAGCAAGCGCATCTTAATTTGGCTTCTTACCTTTGCCAAAATAACTTTGGTAAGAAATGTCTTTCCTATTCCATCGGAAGCATTCACAAATAGCATTTCTCATCACATACTAAATAGAAAAGTTTACCAGAATACAATAGTGAAAACTGCATTTAAAACGGTTAAGCCGTTTCTGAGATTAGCGTACACAAACACACAGATAAACAGACAACAATTTAAAAAATGATTGTTTTGAATTCTAATGCGTTGATAAATGACCCTATTTATAGTTTTTCTCATGTATCTTCTATGTACAGACAGCGATTAGTTTCACACACTATTTCATTTCAATCGGTCGGAAAAAACTTAAAATCGAGTAAAGTTATTTTTTTCGGTGCCGGCCATATTGTAATTTTTTTTCAAAAATTCATAACCAATCGATCAAAATCAATTCAAAATCGATCGATTCAAAATCAATCGACACTTCATTTGTATAACAACAAAATTTGATGAGTAATTTTTGAGGTAAGATCGAACCTCCATACGGTACATACATACATAGATAGACTATTAAACTACCCTTCATTTTATAGTAGTCGGGTAAAAAATTAATTGCACATTGATTTACTAACAGTAAACAGTAAATTGTAATGCTAGAAGTGATTTTAAACGGTGTTGCAGAAGAAATCTAGAAAATTAAAAGAGTGGCTTTTTTATGGGATAGGGGCAAACGAACAGACGCATCGCCTGATGGTAAGCGATTGCCACCGCCCATGGAGACCCGCACCAGAGGAGTCACAAGTGCGTTGCCGGCCTTTCAAAAGGGGATTGGGCCTCCGGTATCCTCACTCACTCGGCGAAACACAACGTAAGCGTTGTTTGAGGCCGTGGTATCACTCCGGTCGAGCCGGCCCATTCCTGCCGAAGCATGGCTCTCCCACGTAAAAAAGAGAAATGTAAAAATCCGCTTGTTTTAGCAAATACTCTACAAATCCTTACTAATATTATAAACGTGCCAGAACGGCTGAACGAATCTGGATGATTTGGCACAGAGATTATAGTCTGGAACAACACATAGACAAACAAGAGAAAAAAGGCAAAATAAACAAAGTCGGAGGAAGAAGCTAGTAAATTATATACTTAATAACGGCGATGCAGTCAAAGAGTTTGATTAAAATCTCATGTTTTTAGAATGTTTATCTAAAATTTCAATGATTTTGAAGACAGATAACTTTTAAATTCACCTGTTCATGTTTATAATTATTATCCATAAATCTAAATTCATGTTCATTAATTATGTTATCAGCAAATTGTAATTTACAGGGTGTCCCTGAAAACGGAATGTAACGTAGATCTTTGACATTATGAATCTCTTTCTCTCAATTATACAATGTCAATTTTGATATAATAATACTGTAAATGACTCTAATTTAATTTATACAGTGTGTTAAAAAAACCGAGGCCCACGGGTGGGCCGTGAAGCTATTGTTAGGTATCTGCCCGCGACTTTGTCTGCGTGGACTTCAGGATTGGGTCCGACCTGGATAAAAAGTAGTATATGTGTTATTCCAGGCTATAATATATCTGTGTGCCAAATTTCCTCCAGATCCCTTCAGTCATTTTGGCGTGAAAGAGTAACAAACATCCATACTCACAAACTTTCATTTAAGATTTTTACTTTATGAGAAAAAAATACTCGAATATTTTTTATTACAAAACGAGGAAACAAAAATGGCAATACTAACGGTAGCAGGGCCACCGTCCCTGGATGCCAAACATACTAGGTAGGCTGGATTTATCACATTTAACAAAATGCTGGATTTTAGGATACTTGTGGCAATTTGGGCTCGACGACCTTAATGTAGTTATGATTTGCTTGCATAATGTATTTAATATTTCTATACGAGTAACGGTATTATAATATAAAGATCAATGTTAAATATAAGACCTCAATATACCATATATACAGAGAAATTAAGTTATTCCATTTTATTTTCTATTAATTAAGATGATTTTTTAATATCTATTTTATTGCATATTTGAGGAAATTTTGTTTTCATGGACACCTGTATAAAATCACTATCGCGATAGGTACGCAAGATTAGACATATGAAGTGATGTTATACTTTATCTTATATTTATTGACAACGATATTCATATCTTTGTGATACTGAGACAAAGATAAAGAAAGCTCTTGTAATTTGCATCTATTCAAGGAAAAGTAATCTAAGTAACAGTAATAATTTTCGTCTTTTTATATGAAGAACATGGAAATATTAACAATCTATCTTTATCGCGTCTCCAGCCATATAAAAAGACGACCAAATTATTTCGTGGCGTACCTATATTGGCCTAGCAGAACAACTTCTTGAGCCAAGCACTAAAAAAATTAGGTAATTTTAGTTTTTAGTTTTTATTATAACTTTCGTTAGTTTAATCTAACCCAGCATATTTACTTACTATCTCTTTGTTTTGTTATAGAATACATTTTTTTCCTTTTTTTTTATTTTTTTTTTTCACACAGCCAAGGTCCAAAATAATCTATCCTCAGTTGCCAGGTAATGGCGACAGGGCCGGATTTATAGGTGTGGAAACTGGAGGCCCCTTAATTATTCTCCAAATAAAATGATTAAATTTTTTTAGAGGAGTAAATCAAGGCTTTATATTCATTTAATTTATTTGGATAAACGGTTATTGTCCTATCGTAAGTTATTATTTTATTTACTAGTGTTTACTCGAGGGAATTAGAAAGTTTTTTTTCGAAATCTCTATTGTGGTAGCCCCGGATGCCCTAAATCCGGCCCTGTATGGCGATGCCGTTCCATGACTGTTGTCGTAATAAGAATGATAGCAATACATATTAATAAATAATACCTGTTATATATATAAAACCAGATCTCAAATAGAGAAAATACCGCATGATAAAATAAAGCAACATCAAGTGAATGCAAACAAAACTATTGTCAGGCTTGTGGATTCAGGCGCACCCGACTTCGTTTTTTTAAGAACTTTGCGTAATTTTGTACTGGCCCTAGGCATTATACTATGTACATACCTTACAATGAATATGTAATAGGAAGTTGTGAGTGCGTAAGCATTATTTCAGTTTTGTGAAAACACTATGCACGGTTAATGTGCACATATAATATGTTTATAATGTGCACAAACGGAGGTATGAAAGCACCCCTTTCATACCTCCGTTTTTAAATCCATCGATGTCCAAAACAACTACAAACGATATGAAAGTACCTTACACAATTCGTGATTTAGATTAAATAGTTATTGCTAATTTGGCTGATTAGCTTCAAGCTGAAAATGGACGCCACGAAGATCACGCGCATGTAATTGCTAAGAAGTGAACTTAAAACATGTCACAGAAAACTGTACCTTTGCTTGAAGCCTAGAACAATAACTAAAACATGAGATAAGCCGTCAAGCTCCCGAGATTATAATTTTATTATTGCTTTATAGCCCAAGAGGTGATAACGAATTTAGAGAAGGTATTTTAGGCAACTTGAAACTATAAAAACTGTATAATTTTTACGAGTCCCTGGAATAAAGATTGCGGTTATGTTGGTACTGCGCAGTACCTACCTTGGGTTTAGATATTTATTCTCATTAAGAATTATAATACAATTCACTTAACACGAAAACATAATGATACTAATACAAAAAGATATTAGTATTATTTATGAGCATACATAGAAGCGGTAGTAGGATGATACCTTACTTTTGCAAAAAAAAATGCGCAAGAAGTATGTTTTAGGCAGGCTTCTTTTTATAGCACATTCACTGAGTAATATTGAAAATATGTGACCAAGTAACAGGAACAAAATAAAAATAACATGTACCGACCGAATAAACGTTGAAATCGTCGAGGTACGTAAAACGCTACTCTCCACTCAAAATTAAGAATTAACTATTAGCAAGTTTTATTAATAGTTCATTATCATTTGATGAAAAGATTATTATTATTATTCACAGTGGTTTCACCTGTGATATTTCGCAGTCTGCTACTTTTCGTACACGCGTTCACACGACACGACACTTATACATACGCGCACACACACATACGCGCGCACACACACACACGCACACAAACGCGCACACGCACTAGACATGGCAAAGCGCCAGTGCACTTAGCCCCTGTAATAAAAATTAAATAGGTAATTTGTAAACATTTTGTAGCAGTCGTAGTTAGATTATAACCCTATTATAAATCGCTATGTACTTAATTAAATATTATAATCAATATTAACAGAGGGGTTCGGGACTTTACTGCTTAATACAGGCTATTCTGTAGCCTAGCTAGGAGAACAGCACGTCACCCAGTTAATTGGAAATGTAGTAGTACAGACCTACTTTGTCTTAATTATGAACGTTACATGTACTACAATATCTTTTTTATAAAATAAAGATTTATTTATTATATTTATTATCTAATAATATTATAATAATTTCTGGTTGCCTATAACATATGTTTGCGATATTTTTTTGCAAAAGTTAGATACTGCGCAGTAACAAAATAACCGCAATCTTTATTCTTTATTATTTTAACCAGTCTCGGTTCCAGTAACAGTAACATTCAAATTATACAGTTTACATACTTTGAAGTGGCCTAAGACACCTTCTCTAAATTCGTTATGAGCTCTCCAGCTATTAGTGAAATTCACACACCTTTTAGTATTATGCACTCTAACTTAAGTGGTATAATTACATTTAGCAGAACATAAAAACATTGAACACCATTTCAAAACCTACGTACCTTAGCTTCCTGTAGCCATGTCGAAAGAAAAAAATATTCTACTAAATGTTTCAATATGAAGATTACACTAACGCTTTTTTAAACCTCATTTAAAATCGTTGTCGTAAAAAAGTTGTCGGCGCTCGGGAAGCCCACCAAATTCTAATGTTGTTCTGTTTTTCGCAGAACGACAGTAGTTACTATAAAATGTTGCTGAAACCTGTAGCTGAAGGCAGACAGACATCATTTATCTTAGCACTGTTTTGCATTTTGTTGTCTTTAACAATACAAATATCATTCCAGCTAGCGTGCGGCCCATAGTTACTTTATGCTTAAATCAACCTTAGTCTTATGTATAATTACCATCATACTAAAATATCTACCTAAAAATCGTCAGCACAATACAACATTATTTAGGGATTTAGTGATTAGGGAAATTCTGTATAGCTCTCATATAAATCATTTTAAACTAGATTGATAACGCATTGAGTTAAGAGTACGGCGGACAGTGAATTGCCCATACCAACGTAATATACACGTCAACGTCATTATTGTGTTAACAGCCTAGCACAAAATCTTTGCGCGAAATTGCGCGAAACACCTAAAAACATTTGAATTTAACGGGCTACTGGAGAGCTATAACCTTAATAGTAATCCACTGGATGTCTATTTATAGTGATAGAAGTGAGAGTGCAAATGAAATTGAAATACTAAGAGACTACATTAACATTATGTTATTAAGAATAAGAATTAGTTAAAGAGTTATAATACATTAGAAAGTGGTATACTGGCAAGTTTTTAACAGGCATTTGTATGGCTGTCCATCTTGTTTACTTTATACACCTGTATCCGGGGATAAAGATATAAATAAAAGATATAATAAAGAGGAAAAAAGATGTACTAATGCACCCTAATATTTCACTGATATGTTTTTAAGTCCCATACAACCGCCCTTAACTTTGCGTAATCTGAGCATTTAAGAATTTAAGTTTCAAGTACATTATGTTGTCTTTACGTAGGTACTCGACGCAGAACACCACCATCCAAACGTCGACGTTAACGCAGCATCCAAACTTTGATAAACACTATTAAGTGGTTTTTTTTTAAAGAAAAGAAAGAATATTTCCTAAAATAACTCTCAACTTTTCTGTCGGCGGCGCGACTAATTTGTAATAACCCTGTTCATTCTTTATGAGCTTGGTGTAAGCAAATATTACTTGGGATTTTTTATTATTGTCGCAATTCCATAATTTAAAAATCAAAACAGTAATTTTAATTTTCTAAGAAAATATCAAGCAAATCTACTTTTTAGACCAGACGGACAACCTATCAAAAACTCAACAGTATAACATAGATTTAAATTAATAAAAGAATATTTTACCTCCTCATCTCTGATGTCTTTAAGTGTGTATGATACGACAGTAATTCCCATATTGATGAGATCACTCGAAGCTACCTCAAACACCTGAAACAGAATGCATGACTCCAATTATTGGCATTTTTTTCACATTTGGAATGTTCTTTACATTCCAAAGCATTATCGTTTACAGTTAATGATTCTCTGAAATTGTTTCCATATTCCTTGTCAGGTATTATCAGCTAGGAATATCTAGCAGCATACAACATTAAAAACACAATTTATTGATTAATATTGAAAGTATTGAAATAAAACCAGATTGCAGTGTCCATGCCAGTCCATGGTCACAGGCAGACTGAGGTGTTTGATATAGGTGCTATTATAGATTCTATCAAATCGAAAGCCAAGCCTAAAACTGCAAGACCAAAGGATGGGGTGCTCATTCTGCGTGAATCGAATGAATGGTAGGTAATTAAAGTGAAAAGGTTAGTGGAGAGTAGCTGTTAATAAAGATGACATCAAGACGCATATGTAGACACATATGCGTCTTGATGTCATCTTTATTGCCATATGCCAGTGACTATGGATGCTGTAAAGGGTCAGAGACGTCGGAATTTTGTTAGTGTAAATATAACGCGATAAAATCCGTAAACTGGTTTTATTTCAATATGTCCAATATTTGAGTAGATCTCAAAAATCAGTATAATATTGAAAGTTTCTAACTAAGATATTTATTTTCAGAATTTTTATTTTGTAAATAGATTTTTAATTAGACACTTTCAATATTAGTCAATTTATCATACAGCCAAGCCAACTGCCACAAACTGAAACTACATACCCACACTCACAGACTTTTTCCATAGGAGTAGGCAGAAACAACGGGTGTGATTCTTGCAAGTGAAATTAATATTTTAAAAACCAGATTTATTTTATTTTAACAACAAACCTTTTTAGAGAATATTTTTCTATCCTTGTAAATCTCTTCAACTGTCATGGAGCCCATGATAGCACGCTGATGGCCTTCCAGGGTCACTAGGGCTATATGTTGTATCTCTTGCTCACTTTTGCCTAAGAATTGCTCACATGCAGAGAGCAGCATCTCAGCATTTTGACCCTGAATCTTGACCTGTAATTTGACAAAAACATAATTATAATATGTAAGTGTCCTTTTAGAGACAATAATTTTTTCCAGTTCCGTTTTTATTTTTTTAAACATATTTGATCATAATACCTGTGCTATACCCGTTACGGATATTGGTACACCCTGGCTGGTATACACAGTTGGTGATTCCACCTGAAGAGTCATGGTGTTCAATGAAATACGCTGCACATTCTGGATAGCCGGCCACACGAACGCGCGCCCGCCTGGTACTAGCAGTGGCTTCGAGTAACAGCATCCTAAATATGAGTGAAAATATATTTTTCGTCAACCATAACATATTTTAAGTTGGAAAACTTAATGATGATGTTGATACTTGAAAATAAAGGTATATTCTAAAAAAATGATGAATCCTACTATAAAATTAATGAACAACAAAAAATATAAATAATTCGCCAAATTAAAACAGCATCAAAATTTTATTATTATACAGAGGGTAAGGAGGGCTTAGAAGAGCTTATGTGGTACAGTGGTTTTCAATATCTATTTTCGGTACTATAATCAAGTCGCTCAGCATAAGAAAATATAGATTATATAAAAAAAGGAAATAATTTATATACCATTACACCTGAATTCCCGAAAACTTTGGCAGAGATGTACTAATGTACAGTAACAGTTCATTAGTATGTTTAAGCAACATGTAATAGGGGGCCCATTGCCATAACTGGCCACAAATCTGAACTTGAACCTAATGAAATTCATAGAAAAACTCTATAACAGGAAACAAGGCTTTCATTATGCATATTTATTTAATAAGTACACCAACAGCAAGTACATATAAAGAACTTAAGGTCTATCTATAGTAAAAGGCATGTTTTGATTTCATATGATTCCATTTCAGTATGATTTGCCCCATTTTAATATTTATTATTTGCATGAGCATCATACGATCATACTTACTATGATTATTGATAATATTTTCTCTGATAACAAATGAAGAATATAAGATGCTCAAAGGAAATACAGTGTTTAAATTACAGATAAAAACGATACAGCTTATAAAACGCACAGCAGTAGACAGAGTGAATTTTTTAGATGTCTTTCAGGTTTATCAAGGTTTTTGCATTCATAGTGAACACTAACTAAAAGCGGCGAGTAATATGCGATCCACATTGCTAGTAAGCTTATTTTTTTAAATCTAATAAAGCTTCTTTGACTTAATTGATAAATATAGTGACTTCATATAAATAGCTAATCACTTTAAATCTACAATTTTAATTTCACCTAAATTATTTTGTCTGTATACATTATGCAATTAGCATACATTATTATTATAATTATTATCAGCCCAGTTTGTCCCACTGCAGGGCAAAGGCCTCCCCACTCTCCTTCCACTCCTCACAGTTTCGAGCTTTTTTGGCCCAAATATACAAATAGGAGTGCAGTTCATCCCGCCATCTCTGTCTGGGCCATTAATATGTTTATTTTAATGTATGATAATTTATTTAGAGATCATATTATCTCTAAATAAATATATCACCTTTATGTTTGTTGTGTACGTAACTATAGAAAATTACAAATTTTAGCAACAGTATGTTACCATTTGGACAAAAACAGACAGGTTATACTCTCTCTGGAACTATTAATATCAATATATTATCTCTCAGGAAGTATTATTTCAGCAACACCCACAATGATGCCAGGAAAATAGATTTTGAATTGTGTCATATGGAAATTAGTAATTTATATTGAAATTAAAGATGCAACAAATAGTATTTTGTTCTCAGAATCTCAGATGTTGAACTTGTGTTTTTAAGTGAATTATCTGATGCAGTGAAAATTTGCAGGTGCAAGAGCATAAACATAATAAGTATGGTACAGTTTTTACATAGTTCCTGCTCTTGCACTGGCAAATTTTCACTGCAAAATTGGCAGGTGTAGTGTACCATGGATAATTATGTAAGTTAAAGTAAAAAAAACAAGGCAGGCAAGAATAAATATTAATTTGAGTACCTAACAACATTATTATCCTTACTGATATTATAAACGTGAAAGTTTGTGAGTATGTAAGTATGTTCAATGTATGAATGTTTGTTACTCTTTCAAGCCAGAACGGCTGAATGGATCTGAATAAAATTTGGCATTCCAGCCTGGAATAACACATAGGCTACTTTTTATCCAGGCCGGACCCAATCCTGAAGTCCACGCAGACAAAGTCGCGGGCAGAATCTAGTAGTGACATAGTACTGAATTAGTGAATGTGAATCAACTCTTTCTGAAGCAATATAAGGTAAAAAGTAAAGTATAGCTATTTTGACTTGCCTATCACCTTGAATTTAAGGAATAACATAATTGGAGCAACGTATTATAAAAAACGGATCATTATCCTGTTAAGTTGTGCTCCTAGAATAATATTCGCATAGCTTGCTGGACACACCAAATGATGACATCATTTGAAGCTCGTGGTTAATTCATTAATAAAGAACTATATAAACACTGATAACACAAAATTGTAACAGGCAAATCCTTGACACTGAATTAATTAAACAATGAACCAAATATCAACAACAAAAAGGACGAAATCTATTTATGCTTACCGGACACCACAAGCGCCTCATTAGGGCCGCATGTTACGAAACCCCAAGTCATGTTTATATGTTTGAAAGGAAATTAACTTGGGAAACAATAGAAGTAGTACATCAAATTAAAATATAATAGCAACAATCCACTGTAATGTAAAAACTGCAAACTGTATAAAATTATGTCAAAACACAAATCGGCTTCGGGAAATGAAAATGGATGAGCGACACCACAGATTAATTAAAATTCTCCCTTTTTGAAAGCGATACTACAGACCGCAACCACTTCAGCGACGCCGACGACACAGACCGACAAACAAAACAAAGAATAGGATTACAGTAGGTAGGTATAAAACAATGTACTCTTTGATACGTGCAGGAACTACTTTAGTACTTATTCATAACTATGGCAGGAACTAGAAGCACAAATCGACACGAGAGCCACAGTGTGGTTAAAAAAATAAACTTTTCAGATCTCTTATCGTCTTGCCGCCAATGTTTAGGTACAATTTTTATTATGATTAAGATTTTTAAAATGTGTTCTGGTTGAATAAATATTAATTATCGTTAGGGCAGCCAGAATATGTCAAAAGGCCAAAAAAATAAAAAACAATAAGTATTATTTGAGGTTATGTTTAGGTACTTACAGATTTGTTAATATAGAAAAGTACTACTACGTATAAAACCTAGCTATTTTTACAAGTAATAGGTATTTGAGGTTTTTTTAGTACGTAGTTTCCATATACTTAGGTACATAATGTTTTTTATAGCATTTATCCACTTTTATTGTTTATCACATTTGACCATTTTCGTTGACTTTGACGTGTTCGAGCACCCAGAAATGCATTTTTAATTAGTTACTTACAAGTTTTTTTTTTCACTTCTATAAAAATGTGATTAATTTATACAAGTCAGGTACAGTACGCGCGACATAACTTGGCCGGACTGAAGTTAGCTGTTTGTCAGTTTTTGGTTGCGCAGTACATAATTTTTAACGTAAACAATCCACTGCGCATTAAAACGGCGAACTTCACTCCGGCCAACTTATGCCGCGCGTACTGTATTGTTTGCGTAAAAGATTCGGCTCTACGCCACCAGGTGGCAGAGCCTTCGTCACACGTTACACGTTCCGTATGTCTAGAGCTCAGAGGAAATATCTTTCCTCAGTTGTAGGTCCAGTTTGTAGGTCTATAATAAGTTCTGCATTCATGGTAATGGTAATTGCGACATTAACTATACAATTTTTTTTATCTAAAACCATTGCTTAAAAATTATTATTGTAGCTAAAAGTAGTGTAAAATGTCAATTTTGACCAATTACACAGATTGCGCCAAGTTTTTGGCTTGTTAAGGATTTCTAAGTAAAGGTTTTAGTTCTCAGTTGTGAATGTTGTATAGTTAATGTCGCAATTACAAATGCCATAAATCTAGAACTTGTTATACACCTACAAACTGCGAAAAATCACTTGAAATTTGAATTTCGCGGGCTCAGCTGAACGATCCGCCTTAAAAAAGACAATTGACAAAAAGTCCAGCAAATAGTACCTAGTTTGGCCCTAAAAATCATTTACAATTTCAACTTTATTGCAATAAAATAAATTTAATGTCATCGTAATTTCTAAGAAAAGCAAATTACTTACGCTGTGCGAGACTGCGAGCGACGCGCCCGGTGTCACTAATCAGGCGGTTGCAGACAGTACCTACCTATGCAAATATTGTGTACCTATAAAGCTGATATAACCCTTCATGGTGTTTTGTTTTGATGTAATATATGCAATTCAGGTACAAGCATTGAGTTTTCATAGTAGTTTGATAGTTTGATTTTTTCTCTGATAGTTTTGTCTGTCTCTTTCCTCTGAGGGTACAGGGACTATTTGATAAGAACGGCTCTATAAAACATTATACTTCCTAGATGTGTCGGTCATCTTCGGAAACACGAAGTTAGACGATGCTCATTATTTATCTTGAAGTACATACTGTAAGTATTTGAGTTTCTGTGAGTCTAAGATGTGAGTGTACAAACCGTTCACCATAAGACGTCCCCTGCCTTGAGAATTGCCACCATTGCCTACGGTGTTGCCAACAATATAATGTACCTTTTACCCCCTATTAACTAAACTTGTATGTACCCACCACAGATTAATATGTTTTACTTGATGTTTAAATAATACACAGAAGATAGGACTATACTTCGACATACAATTGTATTCAGTAACTTGACAGTTGAAGGGATAAACGATTTTTATTAACAACTAGCGCCTTTCAAAATTATATTAAAACTTTTTCTTTCGCAGAACAATAAATTCCATGATGACAAGTTACGTTTTCCGGTTTGTGGTTGTCAAAACTATACAGTGTAAACGCAGAAAAAAAGTTAATTTTGCAGATCACTCATATGTTCAAAAATAATAAATTCTTTAAGAAAATTTTACGTCGCTAGTTTTCATACAAGTTATCGTATATTTGTTTAATCAACTCATTTTCTTTGCGTTATACGCAAGAATTATTGTAAGGTCAACATATCGCACCTTCGGTAGAACAAGGGCACAATTGTCAAAAATTGCAAAAATGAGTTAAGTATACAGAAATGCCTTAAAAATGCTATTTGAACTGGAGGAACAAAGACAGTCATTTAATTCCTTTAAAAATCCGCTAGGCGAAAATAGTGACTTTGTCTTATTGGTGCCTTTTTACTGCTCTCTTGGCTGGACATAGTCTCATTGGTCAGTTGCGCCGTCGGCGGGGAGAGAGGCAGTCGTCACTTGGACCGCTAACGTCGTAAAGGTAAATATGCCCTTTAAGACTTTTTTGCTGAATACTTTATGTATTGGTGAAAAAACATTGCGGAATGTAATTGACAAAATATCTGATCAAGCCTTGTTTATAATGAGTCCTGCCGATAATCGCGGAAAGCATAATAACCATTGTAATTTAAGCGATGAAGTCGTGAAATCGGTCCGAAATCATATAAATTCCATTCCTAGAACAGAAAGTCACTACTTAAGGGCTAATACAACCAGGGAATATATAGATGGAAGTTTAACTATAGCGGAGCTTCATCGTGATTACAAAAAGATTCAAGAAACCGCTGGAAAGGAATTTGCAAATTATGATGCCTACTATCGAATTTTTAATACTGATTTCAATCTTGGTTTGTTTATTCCCCGAAAAGATCAGTGCGATGAATGTGAGGCGTACAAAAACTCTAACGATAAGGAACCACTGATGGAAAAATACAAAAAACACCTAGAAGAGAAAAGTTTAAGCAGATTAGAACTAAAACACGACACAGAACAATGCAAAAATAGTGATTCTAATAATATAGTTGCCATTTTCGATCTACAGGCAGTCTTACCTTGTCCAATTGGCCAGTCATCAGCTTTCTTTTATAAGTCCAAGTTAAATTGTTACAATTTTACGGTGAGGACTCATTTTCTAATTAGTTAATTATAGTGTTAAAATTAATCAATTTATGTTCGAATGTACCTAATGTATATTTTGTTTTAGGTATCCAATATAAAAGACGATACCACAATTTGCTTTTTCTGGCACGAGGGTCTTGGCAAACGCGGCGCCAATGAAATAGGAACATGCCTTTACAAGTTTTTGGAGGATCTTTCTAACAAACAACCAGATAAAGACAATATTTTATTCGGATAATTGCTGCGGGCAGCAAAAAAATAAGTAAGTTTGTTGCCTTTTATAATACAATTAATTTACAGTAGATTTAGATAAATAGGAGTGATTGTTGTTATAATTCATACTGAACAATATAGGTAGGTAATGTACTTATAATGTAAATAATTATTTCTACTTGTTTCAGATTCGTTTTTGGAATGTATTATTATGCTGTCAACACATTGCCTATAAAGTCAATAACACACAAATTCCTTATTAGGGGTCATACCCAGAATAAAGCTGATGCCGTCCATTCTGTAATAGAAAAAAACGTTAAGCGAGCTAAAAAGGCTGGACCTATATACACTCCAGCAGAATACATCAGTCTTATTAAAAATGCTAAGAAAAAGGGTGTTCAATTTACCGTTAAAGAAATGAATTTTGATTCTTTCATTGATATGAAGCTGTTATCTGAAGATATTAATTTGAATTTAAACAAGGATGTTGAAGGAAATACTTTTAAAATATTGGATACGAAAGCGATCAAATTTATGAAAGATTCAGAGATATACCAATTTAAGTGCAGCTACAAAACCGACGATTGGACAGCAGCGAGAATTCGAACAGGTCGTATCGGTAATAAAAAAAGTGTGAAAGATGTCACACTAAACCAGCTCTATAAGGAAAAGTTACCAATCCCTCACAGAAAAAAAGAAGACATTCGTCAATTGATATCCTCAAATATAGTTCCTAAGTTCTATGAACAATATTTTAACAACCTTTTTTAAGAAAAGGAGAGAGAGCTAGAACTGATTCGTTAGTAAGAAAAAAATAATTGTTATAAAGATATTTTTATATTTTTTAATTAATATTTTTTGAAGTGTGATTCTAAAGAATTTCATTTGCATAACAGTGAATCTTGTTAAAAATAATGTCACTGTTATTTTTGTTATCTTCTATAATTCTATTTTCATTGTGATTCCAAAGAGACACAAACGTGAGATTATTGACGACTGATTAGTAAGACTATAATGATAGTTTAAGTATTATATTTCGTGAAAGTTACTACATTTTTTTTACTTTATAAGAAAATAAAAAGTTTATACGGAAAAACAAGGTATTTTTATTCGAAAATCATCCTAAATTAAAGCTCAAATTTAGTCCTAATTACAAAATAATATACATTTTGGTAGAACAAGGGCACAAATGTATCCCTTCCTTAAAATTAAAATTAATTGAAAAAAAACTAAAAGTTCTTAATTCTTGTTAACTATACGCCTAAAAAGGATATAGTATATAGTTTATATCATGCAAAGAAGAAAAACTTTCGAGCAATATTAACAGAGCAAGACCTCACTGAATGCAATAAATATCTTAAAATAGCTCTCCTGTAAAATAGCAAAAACTGCAATTATGCCCTTGTTCTACCGAAGGTGCGATATGTTGTTCTTCTAAAAATTGCTTTGTTGGTAAAAAACTAGCCAAGTCAAATCTTGAGCCGGATTATCTGCAGAACTTGGCACCCATTTAGATCTCAATTCTTTTCTCGGCAAAGTCGACAACTATGCCTATTCTTAATATTGAACCTGGCCCCATTTTTACATAGGTATGTATGTTTTTGATAGAATTATTTATTTAATTACTATCATATAAAAAAAATAATATGTCAGAAGCGTTAGGAATCAAAGAGGCTGACATGAAGCAATCATTACGAGAGCGTTTCTTTGGCCGTCTGAAAAAAGTACTTAAAAGTCTTATAACAGGCGGAAATAAGGTGCGCTCCTATAATGGTTGGGTCATGCCAGTCTTGATGTACTCCTTCGGTATACTCAAGTGGACGCAGACAGAACTAGATGCCCTGGATAGAAGAGTCCGTACATTGTTGACTGCAAATCGGATGCATCACCCGCGTTCATCAGTTATGAGATTGTACATCTCGCGAAAATGAGGGCGAGGCTATTTAAACGCTAAAGCCCTTCACAATCGCGAGGTGTACAGGCTTAGACAGTACTTCTTTAAGACTGACGTGGGGATGCACCGAGATGTATTTGCAGTGGGTAAAGGACTCACCCCGCTATCCTACGCTAAAGAGAACTGGCGCAAACATGTAACACTTGATACTGCTGGCCGCAAGGAGATATGGCAAAGCAAGGAACTTCACAGACGCTTTTATCGGGCCGTTCATGGAACCGATGTAGATTTTTTAGCGTCTGTTTCCTGGCTACGCTTCGGGAACCTCTTTGGAGAAACCGAGGGTTTTGTCTGTGCAATTATGGACCAAGTTATAATGACGAACAACTACCGGAAATATATTATAAAGGATGGCACGATTGACATTTGTCGGGCGTGTCAACGTCCAGGAGAATCGATCCGGCATATTATTTCTGGGTGTTGCACAGACATAACCGACAGTACCTAGTTTTATCCATCAGCAACTTGCTCTAAAATATAAACTTGTGGACTCAAAGGGCACATACTCCGACCCACCAGTTCTTGGTGATGGTTTTGTTACTCTGGATTGGGATCGATCTATCATCACTGACAGGACTGTTATTGCCAATAAGCCTGATATAGTGGTGATAGATCGATCAGAGCGCCGTGCAATTATTGTTGATGTCAGTGTTCCGCATGACGAGAATCTCCTGAAAGCTGAAAAAGATAAGCACATTAAATATCTAGACTTGGCGCATGAGATTGTCGACATGTGGGATGTTGACTCGGTAACATTGTACCGATAGTTGTGACCGCCAATGGTCTAATAGCCAAGAGCCTCGACTCACACCTATGGAGGCTCTCTTTAGACAGCTGGGTTAAGGGCCTGATACAGAAAGCGGTACTCCTGGATACGGCGCGTATTGTTAGGAGGTTCCTTTCTTTGGGGCCCTGACCACCGGTAGCTTAGACCCTGCTCCCGATACCGGTGGACTCCTATTTTTTTATATTTTTAAATGTTTTTATTTTTATAAAAATATTTGAAAATGTATTTAAATGTAAATGTACATAATATTATGATGATTAAAGGAAAAAATAATAAGTAATAATAAAGGTTTTTGATGAGGATAGAATGTCATTATTTTGTCTTTTTTATAATTAATTTTGAGATTGTGTTCATCCATCCAATTAGTTGTTCTAGTTGTTCCTATATATAACTACTGTTTTGGCATGATGTCAGTATAGTCCGGTCAAAATAGACATTCACCCTTGCATAATTTCCCAAGAAGCTGAAAATTTATATGAACGTTAGGGATACCATTATAATGAAATTGTAAAAAGTCCTCATCGATCCCATGTGTGCAAAAAAAAGTTCGCAAAATTGGGTTTTTTTGGATTATAAAAATAGTTCAGACAAAAATTGTAGATTGTGCAATTATCTACAAAAATTTTCCTTACACTTTTTTCCCTATGATTCAGCATTGATGAGAAAATGCGATTCAAAAATTTACTAAAGTTGTATTCTCCCTAATATGCACGGCACCTATGATACATTTGTGTACATGGAGCGTTTTTTTAACATTGTTTCCCCCATAGGCCTACTTATGGAATATGACTATTTCTTTCGATCTTCAAACATACCTACGACCTGAGGGAGGGTAATGAGAATGACCTACCGACCGATCACTACCGATTGAGTGATGTCTTCTCTGGTTGCTGCCGCAGCTTCCAGTATTCTAAATCGCGTTTCTTTGTCATTTAGATTTTTTTTTTCACTCCAAGTTTGATATAAATTATCATGATATACCTAATCAACCAATTATACTGTCCCACTACTGGTCTAATGCAGGTTGGCAGACTTCTCACGTCGCCGTCGTGAAAATGTTTCAGGCATGTATGTTTCCTCACGATGTTTTCCTTCATCGTTTAAGCGTGTGATTATTAATATGCACATGTCTTCCGAAAAGTCAGAGGTTTCGTCTTAACACTAGGCTATCACTGCTCTACATATAATATGTTGATGATTATCAATAAAACATATAAATGTCCCGGTTTTTCAGTGATAATAACTTTATAACCATAATTCAACATTAATCGTAGTTTAATAGTTCCGTTAACTAGGTACATTTTTTTTAATTCTTCCAATGTGAACTGACAGTCATCACTATTTTCGATAAATTTATGTAAATATTTCTTCTGAGGCGATATGCAATGCTTCATATCGAGGATCGACCGGCTTTACTCCCAGTGGTAGGTTTTAAAAAGGAAACAACAATCATTATGATACCTAGCCTCAGCAGAAATTAAATCATGTTCAAACCCGATGCGACCAACAAGATTTTCTGCTGGGTCATCTGTCAATGAGACTGAGCTACTTTCAGAACAGATTTTTTTAATGAAACTGTAGTAACTTTATCAATTCTACGATGAAATTTATGTGCTCGCTTCACTTCATATTCTTCATTTAATTCATCGCCGCAAATTTTTAAGACAATAATCCTCTTTCTGAAGCAGTCGGGTCAAAAAATTAATTCACTTACGCGTGCTCTAGTATAAGGACTTATTTTAGATGTACTGGCTTGTTCCTCTCGATGGTGTCTTTTCACTGCAGCAATAGTAGGCTTCCGGTAATTGAACAGCAGGTAGGTGTTGCTCAAGGCCTTATGGTCACATAAAATGAGGGACCGGGTTTTTTTTTAGTTCATATTCGAACAATTATCATTAAATATGAATGTATTTGTCCAATGATGTACTCGTACATAGGCAGCGCAGTCTTGCATACTACGGAGTATACAACCTTATTAAATTTTGGAATCGCATTTTCTCAGACATTGTGAATCAAAAAAGTGTAATGGCATTTTTTGTAGACAATTGCAAAAAATCCAAAAAACCCATTTTTGTGCACATTGACCTTGAATTTTTTTTTTCCACACAAGGGATCGATGGGGACTTTTCACAATTTCATTATAATGGTGTAAATAACGTTCATTTAAATTTTCAGCTTCTTGAGAATTTATGCAAGGGTACAGTCCCTATTTTTCAAGCTAATTTGACCGGACTAGTAACGAGATGTTGTCTGGACATGATTAATTCTTTTATTTCGTTCTTTCATGATTTTAGGTAGGTCGTTCGTATAGATAATAAAAAGAAGGCACTCAATGACACTTCCCTTGTGGGATTGATGCATTAATTTTTTTTTGTCGGATTATATGATCCCTATTTGTTTTAGCTAGAAATTGAAGTGTTCTATTTCCACATATTGTTCTCTATTTTTTAAATAAGATTCACACTTTCAAACTTTATACATAAGATTTAAATTGTATTGTGTACTCATGTGCTTGCATGCTTGTTTCTTACAAGAGTGCTTATTCGCTTGCTTTCTAGCATAATTGCACTTTTACTTGCTGCCAAATTCATATGATTACACCTATTAATACTACGAGTTCATATGATGAAATATGACTTGTTATGAGATTCCTTAGTTTTCTGAAAGTGGCGCCAGTGGCAGAAAAGTTGAAATTGAATCTTTTGTGTTTGTATGGGCATGTGATGACTGATGAGGAGGCATGAAACGTATGTGACGAAAAAAGTGGTGAATATGAATGTGGAGAGACGGAGGGGTAGTGGGAGACCAAAGAAAAGATGAATAGATTGTTTTAAGACCGGTATTATGAATGGGAGTGAAGATGGTGGCGGCTGACAGGGATGAATGGAAGAAAAGATCATGCTGGGCCGACCCGAAATAAATTGAGATAAGGACAGGAAGATGATAATGAGATTCCTTGGTTCAGTCACTACTAAGTCTAGAAAGCTGTAATTTGAAACATCTCAGCCTATTCGGTCTTTGATTTGATAAACCACAAGTCCTCGCAAAAAAGTCCGATTCCTTCCCAGGATACAGTGAGCTCGTTCTGCGTGAATCGGATCGCCAATAATTAACAAAAATGTAAGGTAGCTGTTAGTAATTGCAACATTAAGACGTCCAACAACTTAGTCTACCCGTGACCATGGATGCTGTAAAGGATCCGAAACGTCGGGAATTAAATAATATCAATACAACGCGATAAAATCCGTTAAAAGTAGTTTCATTTGAATTACATGCATTTATTGTTACAATGTGTTCTGACGCGTGAAGGTATTGTTACTTATCGAAGTCTGGTTCCATTTGTAGTATAATCATCTTCAATTTACAAGAAAAAATCCTCGAAAAAAAATTATAATACGAGCAAACTGAAATGCCAAACATTACGGTGGCAGCGACACCGTCCCTGGATGCCAGACATACCTACTTAGAAGGTCTATGATCACTTTATCACATTTAAAAAATTTGGTTGATTTGCGGTCGGCCCGACAATCGTGAATTTTAAACTTAAATAAAATGTTTATTTTCATAAATATTTAATGTTTCTTATTTTATTTGGTGATGTGATTGGATAAATGGCCAATGCCCAAATGCCCCTTTCGGATCGGACGGAGTTTTTTAACATAGTGTAGGTCTAAGAAGATAGATAATATAGTATCTAACGATAAAAAGTGTAATGAAGGGACACAAAACGATCTTGTCTGAGAGCCACAAAACTTTTTATTTTTTAAATATCAAAGTGAAAGCATTTTTTTACAATCATTCTAAAAAGTACGGAAATGTTTTCGTATGTAACTACCTACTTTTAAATTTGGAGAACACATATATAATGTCGATAGAGCGGAAAATTCAGAATCCAATTTTAAACTTAAGTGGTTTTGGTCTTTTCCCTTACGGTAATTGATCTACTTTCGGTCGGACATACGAGTATTAGAAATATCTGAAACAAAAGATACTTCCATGACGTCATGCAGGAAATGAAAGCGACCGACCATCAAGGTAAAAAAGGATAGCAAATTATGGCAATTGTGTCAAAAATATTAACTATCTAGTTGCGGTTATTCATCACCATCATTCCATTATTTTGATTTTCCCACGTTGTTACGGGTTGTATAATCGCCCTTCTGCTTTGCGAACGCACCTGACACACTGCCGTATGTCTAGAACTCTAGCTAGATAATTGTAGTCAAGTAACCATCAACATCCGAAACTTTTACTTATATTATTTAGACTATCAAAGTAAATTCACTTAAGTAACGCGGAAAGGTAACATAACGTCTAATCTTTTTGCAGTAGGCTGAAAATATACAGTACCGATTCATTAAAGCGATTTCTAGTCACTTAAATATTCAATTAAAAAACCTTTTTAATAATATAATTAGTGTCTGCCGTACTGAGGCCATTGATAAAAATCAATTTAAGTTGAAAACTCAGTTTTAAATTAAAGTTATTAGGTACTTTTTACCAACTTTGTTTTTTGTATCTTCATGAGAATAGTGGTCACGCCGCCGCCGCCGGCGCTAATATTTCACCAGTGGATTTGCCACACTGCAAAAAATGGTATCAAACGATGAACTGATTTGTTGCAGACAAACAGACTAAAATTATAAACATCCACACGATTAACAGATTTTATTATGTAACATTTAGTTTATGACCGGACTGTACCTACTACTGCTTGACTCAAGGACCGTTTTCATAGCGGTCGTAAGAATATACATTTCACAGCTAGCTCCTAATAATTATCAAGAGTGCGAATCGATGTGAATCGTCGCGGAGGGGGTTCGAAGACGTGAGGGGCCGCGTTTGCGGTGCGGGGGTGTCGAGGGACGCCGCGGTACCGCGCAAGTCGCCTCTCGTATCGACCGCCCCGGATGTGCATTGCAATGCTGCCGGAGAGATCAGCCGACCCACCTACTCGCGGAACACCACGACACCGTTTAGATCGAACCGTATGAAGTCAATAATATGCTGCACAGCTGCACCGCACTAGTGTGCCACCGCTGTCGTATAAGTCATCGGCGTGATTTGTGTGGGAGCGTGGGAGTCTATTGACTTTACCAAACAATTAGATAGGTAAGCAGAGTTATTCTTTACTAAATATAAGTAATGCTTCGGGATAAGTCTATTAATTTTCAGGTTGTCAGAGTTTATTATTTTTACTTCTAAATGTTAGGCAATTTTTATTTTATTTTGTGTCACGGGAAAGTAAACAAAATACAATTAATGGTCTTAAATATTTCAAATATTTTCCTCGGGTAAGAATGGCACCCATGAGTCCCACGACACGCACCGCAGCGGTACTGCCGAAGTGACCACTTTAACTGTTACACCAAACATGCAGTTGGCCGAGTTACATAGCACCCATTTACAAGAATAACTTAAATTACTTACTTACCATTTATATTATTAACTTGTAGCTACTCGTCCACGTGTACTGTGGCTCAGAAAGTGTATAAATAGGTACAAAATACGTGATTTTCGCAAAATTGTGTCAATATTTGAAAGCAATCGATGAACAACTTTCGGAGATATTTGATTTTGAACAAACGATTATTTACACTTTTACTGTTTAGTAGGTCAAATTAATTGTACCTAGGTATATTACGTTCCATATTTCGAGTCTTCAACAAAGCTGGAAGTGACTTAGAGCTTTTGATAATGTCTTGTTGAATCGGCTACAATGATCTTCTTAACACTTTCATCTATCAAAGTAAATTCAGGTAGCACGACTTAGTGCTGATATATGGGAGTCAGTATAAATAATACGTGTAAAAATAATATAGAATAAATGTAAAAATAATAATTATACATAATTATGTATAGACTTTTACATCGCTTGCAGGTAGGTTCTAAATCTTAAATCTTTCTTCCGGCTAAGTTTAGCAACGCCGTTAATATGATATAAAGAGAGATGAAGATGAGTACTAATATGCTACATAAGTTTGTATTAGGTATAGATAGAGTAAGGAATAGGTACCTATAAGTTTATTCATGGAGGACCTCGCCGGAACTTTGGGAGGGAGTAGCTATTTCCGATCGGTCAATGACACCGATTCGGAACCGTAGTTGACCAATTTCAATTTGGTACCTATAAAAATTTGCCATTCATCTTTATCTAAACGTGTCACGATATAGAAACTATATGTTGTTAACAAGTTAAAAGTTTGAATATCTTCATTTATTAGGTACCTACCTACGACAAAACTTTTTGGTTTAAATGGGAGTAGGTGAATGTATTAGTATATTTTGTCACAATAGGTCTATAGGTAAAGCTCTAAAAGTAAAACTGGAAGGATTTATATGAAAATACCTATCTGGTAGGTATCTTTTTCACGACACAGCCAATTAAACTGGACGATTATGTAAAATTATTATTAAATATTTTAATTGTATAATGGAATTCGATGGATTGAACGCCTCCATAGCGGTATGTACCTAACGATTCCAGATTGCTCAAGCTACGCTTGTCGCAGGGCTCAGGCTTTCGGAATGCGCAGTAGCATCAGCACCTCATTGTAATAAGAATTTGGCGCGTAAAAAGCTGACCACTATTCTGAGAAACGGAGCCCGCAAGAAATGTCTTCTCAGAAGGGTCGGACAGCGCATGTTGTGCGTGAGGCCGGTTGTACACGGCACGGTTTCATTACGGTATAGCGCTCTAGCTGCACCGCAAACTAAATTGTGTGATCTGTTATATGACACGACGATGATGTGTTTATGCCAGGGCATTTGTCTATCTTTCTCAAAATGCCTGGGTTGAAACTCATTTTTAGACACGGCAAACCACCGTTCGAGACATGGGCTTAGTACGGCTTCTTACATTCTATGTATTTCTTTCCTTTGCCCCCGCGAAAACTTCCGATGCCGTCGACGAGCCGTCGACAGGCTGCCTTAAACTACAATACAACACTAATGTCAATGCCGTAACAGACAGACGTCGCGTGCAGAAGGGCAGGCATGGCGTACTAAGGATGTAGGCGCGCCATACCTTATGTCAACGGTAATAATATTATATCTTTACCGTGGTGCTGCCTTGTCTCTTGTCTGGTCACAAACTTCCATAGTGATCCCTACAACACTGACGGTTCGGTAAAAAGACGTGCCTGTACAAGCGGACGATAGTGAAGTTTTTTGTTTTACCTAAAACCGTTTTTGTTTCTTAATGATGCAGAAAAAAGCTTATTTCGATTTTTCTGGCTAGGTCACTTCGACTTATTTTAATGCCATTTGAACTAAACAGAAAGTCGCTAATTACCGAACTATATATGTACTATCAGCCAACTCCATATCTAGCCATTTTGAAAACAAAATCCCGTGCAAACGGTGGTGTTGGCTTTTAGGAATTAAATAATATAAATATGACGCAATAAAATCCATAAAAAGTAGTTTTATTTAAATATTTTTTTTTGTTTATACGATTAGAGATACGATTTCGACTTCTAAAAAGAGCGATGCTATTGATTGATGAGCGTAAGTAAGCACCAGTATAGCAGCTAAGGCTGCAAGCAAATATAGCCCTTACGGTGGCTAGATATGGCGTTGGCCGATAGTACCTACACACATCAAGTGTCTAGGGATCAATTACAATTTAACTTTAAAAAAATATCCAAATTATATTTACGACATATTTTGAAAAAATTAAGAAAAATTGCAGTTTTTGCAAATTACGATAAATTAACCGACGTTAATGTCGTCAAATAAATGGCAGAAATGCAAAAATTTAAGGATATTAAAAAATTTTATTGTAAAAATAAAAACATTAATAATCTGTGTTTCCACCATTGACACGAATCACACAATCACAGCAACCAGTTCATAAAAATCACTATGAGGAATGGCCACCCACGTTCTTTCTAACAAGTCAAAAAGTTGTTGTGGAGTATGCACGGCATCCATACATAGCGGATCTCTTCTTTGGAGCATATCCCATGCGTTCTCAATTGGGTTGAGGTCTGGCGATTGAGCAGGCCACGGCAGAACATTGATGTGAGCATCGGCAAGAGTGCGTGTTACGACTCTAGCCGTGTGTGGACGTGTATTGTCGTGCATTAGTCGAAACGAATCACCCAACCTGCTTCGCAAAGGAATGATCACGTCTGAAACAATCCTCTCCGCATAAATCTGTGCATTGAGGTTGCCCCTGATCCAAATGAGATCGGTTCTTCCACCGATTCAAATACTGGCCCAAACCATGATTGTTCCCTCTCCATGAACTTCCTGACAAAATTTCAAACGTGCATTCATAACGTTCAGAGGTCCTCCAAACTCGAGTACGTCTTGTATCCGGCCTTATACCTACTAAAACGAAATTCATCGGAAAAGCAAACACAACGCCAGTCTTCTTCCTCCTAATTTCTGTGTTCGCGAGCGTATTGTTAACGGGCCCTACAATTGCGGGGTGCTATAGTTGGAATTCTCAGCGGCTTTCGGGAACGCAGACCAACTTCACGTAAACGATTTCGGATAGTTTGGTCACAGTACGTTGCCTGGAACCAGCTGGCAACATTCCGATTGCTCTCACTTCTCGTGTCAAATGATGTCGTCGCTCCATATCAATGCAATTTTTTTCAGTTCCGATGCAGAAATTGCAATAGTTTTGTAAAAACACACAATCCTGATTGACAGTTGGCTTTCTATTTTTAATGAAAATTCTTACTTCAAATAGTGAAATTCACTGATAAAAATCAATAACGATCCAAAAAAGTAAAAATAGTAATCCTCAATTGTGGCGAAACTCTAAAACGAACTTGATCCCTAGACACTTGATGTGTGTATACCAAATTCAATATAATAAGAACTACGAGTAGCAAACGGGAAAGCACTGACTCCTGAGATACCTACAGGTTATAGTAGCCTAGTTCAGGAGTCAGAGCACTTGTATTTGGACATATTTGATTGATATAATTTACGTTTGATTACATTAATTAGTCTTAAATTATGTTGATTACATAATTAATGTAGTTAATGTTAATATTTATAAGTAAGTTATTTTTATTAATATACATAGTTGGTCCGCGCTTTAAAAGAGATAAGGGATGTCTGGCGGCTCAGTCGGAACGGACTTGGTTGGGCCACTTATTTTACTTTAACTCACCTGTGGAGGGGCGAGGAATGTTGCCCCTCACACCAAATGGAGGATCCTCCAACCAGGCGGGTGTTTTCCATGGCGGTCCACGGCCCGAGGGTTGATGTCGGGCGATTGTAAACACCGTCACATCAGCCCAAAGTGTACATTTATGTACACTGAAGTTGACAAAATGTATGGAACAGCTGTTTTTTTTCGTGATTTCAGGGTTGTTCCATAGTATTCCTAATCATGAGTATAATATCGTCCTTTCGGCTGTAAAACGACTTAAATGTGTCAGTGTATATCCAAATTGCGTTGCAAACTTCACTTGCGCGATTCAGGACTTGTCCGTCTAGTTTCATATGTAGCACGGTAGATGTCGCTACACACATATTATTATTGTTACTGTATTTATCTTTCATCTCAATTGGTTGAGCAGATTTTGAAATTGAGCTGGACCTTTCTTTTGTAAGCAAGCTCATACAACAGATAGATCAGGTTTACTGGTCTGAGTAAAATAACGAGGTCAGGTATTCCACCTTTATACATAGGACATACCTATTAGTTGTTGGTTAGTTTTTTCATATCTATACTTTCCTATAGTATAGGTAGATACCATTTATTTGATTACGATTAAACTTAGTGAGGTGAAATGTAACTATTACATTAACATTTTTATTAAGTAATAAATGATATTATATTATTCAAAGATACGAAGTAGGTAACTTGGCTTAAAAAGTGAAAGTAGTTACGTTAATTACGCAACTACACATTTATTTTTATATCAATATTTGCGGAAGTGTCATACAAACTTCCATTCCCTAGTTTAAGATGTTGGGGGATAAAAGTTCTAAGTTTTAGAGTTTTTTTGGTGTTTGTGTACTAATACTAGCTTTCATACCAAATTTTAGCTTTCTAAGACTTCAGGAAGTAGGTACTCTAAGAATTTTGATGATGAGTCAGTGAAGAAATGGGGTTTTTTAAATATCAATATACCTAATCTAAATTAATAAGTGCACTATTGACATCATATCCCGATAATTTTGTTTATTGGTATAATCCAAACTCAAGATATGAGGATTCAAAAAACGACGAAGCGCTTCGAGAAAAGGTAAGTAGTGCCCTTGCGCTTGGCTCGACTCGGCGGGGGGGCACTACCGTCCTTTCAGATCTACCCAGTAAATATAAATAAATTGATGATGGTAAATTTTTACGCATGCAATCCCAATGCAAATTTTTGTTCTTGAGTTGAGAATTGTTAAAACATCAACGTAAGTAGGGACTTACCGCAGGCAGAGGTGCACCAATGTACATTCACAGTGCGCCAGTATGTTTATGTAATAGGGGGCGATCTTATTGCCATTAATCAGGCACAAATCCCAAACTCCAAGCTGCTACTGAGAATTTCATAGAAAAACCCAATACCTACTTAACACTTTGGTCGACCTGGAAATCGAACCTAGGACCTCTAGCGTAGCAGTCGCGCTCGGGACCACTAGGCTAATGAGGCAATTATGTAAGTACCTACTACCATTTTTTGGTGTGCAGTTTGGTTTATCATTTTATTTTTATTATTATTATTATCGGTTAGTCCCGCTATGGTATGGTCCCGGTATGGCACCCTCTTAAAATACCTATCAAAAAGTCCCGCTATGGTACCCTTCAGTTTTTGGTACTGTTGTAAAGAAAAGTTATACAATGCGTTAAGAAAAAAATAGTATTAATAAAAAATATCTTTTCTTAACTATTATAGTTAAGCAAGATAATATTTATTAATACTATTTTTTAAACAAATCACGCTCGGTAATTGTCGTTTCACTTCAGGTAGTTACCTGACCAACCGGTTTTTTCGTGAAACAATAGAGACGAGCCCTTCCTCGAATTCGTATCTAGCTCTTCCCTTTTGTTTTTATGAAAATAGAGAGAGACAGTATTATTCCGGGTTTAGTTTGCTATTTGCAGCTGTACTTTTGCGATATGAGTAATTAGGATAGCTTGTTAGTTTATCTATTGCAATGTCTGGGTCAAGTAGTTCACGTGGTGTAAATTTAATAATTATTGACAGTCGACGCGGTGGAAAAACTTTATTACGTGCCGGACATAAATATATTAAACGCAGAGAAAATAAAAATTCAAGTACTTGGCATTGTGTAAATAGGAGAAATAGTATTAAATGTAGTGGATATATAACTATTGAGAATACCAATAATACAATAATTAAAGATTATAAACACAGTGATCAGTGCGTGCCACATTTTGAAGACAATGAAGTTCAAATGGCTATAAGTGAGTGCAAAAAAGAAGTAAATTCAAATTACGGATCAGTACAGAAAATTTTCGAAAAACACATGGGTAACTTAAAAGACAAAGGGTTACACCTTACAGGAAATGTTCCTGACTATAAAAAATTAAAAACAGTATTATACAGACACCGAAATAAGTCGTTGAACGTACCAAAAACACAATTTAAGAATGTGGAAGAAATTATAATACCAGAAGAATTTAATAAGTATGTATTGGCTGATTATTGTAATGAAGACTGTAATCGAATAATTATATTTTCCTCGACAGAAGTAAAGGAATATATAAAATGTGTAACGCATTACTTTGGTGATGGCACTTTCGACGGCTGCCCAAACCCATTCGAACAAGTTTATGTCATTCATGGAGACATGGGAAGCACTGAGTTATCCACGAATGTAGCACCATTATTTTATATTCTGTTAAAAAACAAAGAAGGGAAAACTTATGAAAAAGTTTTCGAATTGATTAAACAAACTTTGCCTGAATGGCGTCCATCGAAATTTACCTTCGATTATGAAATAGGAGTAATAAATGCAGCAGCGAAGATTTTTCCTGATATCAAAATAAATGGATGTAACGTACATTTTCAAAAGAACGTTATCAAAAAAGCGAAATCTTTAAATCTCATGGAACACGAAGAGTCCTCGAACCATGTTAAGCAATGCATAGGCTTGGCGTTTTTGCCAAAACAAGATATTGAAGACGGCTGGCTGCATATAATGGAAAATAGGTATAATATCTTGGTTACTTTCCAAAATGATGTTTGAGTACTTAACTCTAATTATATGGCAAAAAAGTAAAGAACAACAATATCAGTAAGGACCTGTTAATTTCATTGCTTTACAAGTACGAACGTTTAATAAGTATTTTTTTCAGTTTCGACGATGAAGCTATGACCAAATTCAATGACTATTTTGTCACTCAGTGGCTTGAATATCCAGACCTCATTTGGTGTTGCCATAATGAACGCCATAGAACAACTAACTTGGCGGAATCATGGAATGGCAGATTCAACAAAATTATTGGAAAAAATCCCAGTTTATTATTGTTTCTGCAAACAATTGGCAACGACACATGTCACTTTGATATAAAACAAGCCAAGTAAGTTGTATTTTTTAGACAATATTTTTAAGCAGATATAATATTTTTAAAAGCAGATATATATTTTTTTACATAATACGAGTACATAGAAGAATTTGAAAATGGATTTGATTTTATTTATTTTGGTAGATATTATTGGTTGTCGCCTTCTATTACAGACGGTTACTGAAAAAAATATAGCTTAACTTAAATAACTGATGATTTTTGTTATAGCTTTCGACTAAAAAGATCACCTATAAATTCAAGAAAAAGAACAAGTATAGAAATCGACCGCCAGATTCAAAAGCTAACAAAAAGTTACGAAAATAAAGCTATCTCCATTGGTGATTTTCTGATTAACATATCAAAGTCAATATTTCGATCAGAACATTTAAAAAAATAGTTTATTTTAATTTTGTTTTTAGCCTATTAAAATGTTTAATACTTTTTCTCGATGTTGATTATTTTTTGTAGTTTATGTTTACAATTTGCGCCTTTTTCTCCATGTTGATTATTTGTAATTAATATATTTGTCTAGTTGGTTGTTGATTATTTTTGTAGTTTATATAAATTTACAATTACTGCCTTTTCTCAATGTTGATTATTTGTAACTAATATTTATGTCTGGATGTTGTTTTTATTTGTAGTTTATAATATTTACAGTAATACTTTTCTGAGATGTGGATTTTTTATATTTTTTTTATTGTTGATTATTGGTAATTAATATTGTTGATTATTTTAAAAATTACATTGCAATTAATATTTCGTTTTACTGTTTGATATTTTTTTATAAATATTTTGAATTAATAAAAGACTGATTTAATATCGCAAACAGACGTTTTATTGATACACTCCTAAAAGTATTTATTTATAGATACACTTTTCTTTTCAGTTGTACCTTCTATTGTCTAACGTAGATCTAAAAGATGGGTACCATAGCGGGACTTTTTGATAGGTATTTTAAGAGGGTGCCATACCGGGACCATACCATAGCGGAACTAACCCATTATTATTCATCCTATCGCGTGTGAATTAGCCGCTTGAAGCACTAGTGTAGCATGAGGTGACCAAAATGTCAAATTAAACTGTTCGTGGGTGGGCTACGCACAGGACTTTTACTAGCACTCAGTAGGAACAATTTTCACATTGTGACGAGAGCCTTAACAGGACATCGTTGCTTAAACAAGCACATGTTCAACCTGAGGTTGAGCGATACGCAAACCTGTCGACGCTGTGAGGAGGTTGATGAAACGCCACTCTAAACGCCAATCTATTGCAAAATTGTTTTATCTACTAGCACAGTGAAGTCACGATCTGAGCAGCATGGCGGCTAGCGTTTTCCCGCGAAAATTTAAACGATAGATTTAAAGTAATCTGTAAGGCGGTACATAACTGGTTTTAAAAAAACATAATCAATCCATTTATACTGTCCCACTGCTGGCGCGGGTCTCCTCTCAGAATGAGAGAGATTAGGTTATAGTCTGAATTCCACGCAGACAAAGTCGAGGGCAGAAGCTAGTCATCTATATTTTCGGCTTTTACATACTTGTAATGTTCATTAGCTACATTATTTCATCATCATTTGATTTATTTAAATCCATTTTAATTTAACTATGTTAATTCTGATAGAAATATTAGAATATCATATTCATATAATATCGATACAGCACTACCATCGTTATTGGACATGGTTCGTAGTCGTACTTTGCCATATTGCCGTTGTTTAGTAGTCGAGAAGCGCGCGCGGCAGGCGGCGCGGGTGCGTTTCTTTTTTGTCCCCCGCGGATTCCATTGCCTCATGTCCAACCTGTAAGTCCGGCAGTTTGCCGAGCGTTGACCGCGCGCCTTGCTACGACTCGCAAAGCCGTTGGACAACCTACAGTGGACGCTTTCGACGGCTCCCGTAAACTTATAAATGTTGAAAATGTAGGTACCAACTTATTAAATATTTCTGTAAAAATATCTAATTTTGTATGTTTTCTACTGAATAATTTAAAATAGTTACTTTTTATTAAAAAAAATAGGAAATAAAGAGTGTGAGTATGAATAACTATTTTCTTCTTGGAGATGTTGTACATTTTTTCATGTTTTAAGAATCCGGCGCGGCGGACCGAATTTCTGTTACAACCGTAATACCGAAATAAATCGTAATTCAAACACAATTTAATCAAATTCTGTTATTATTCGGATTCCAATACCGTTAATCTAGGTCCATCTCTACCATTTTGTCCAAAATACTTCACTGGAAATAAATGTAAGCGAATGCAATTTTGGATAACTTTACCAAGTTTGAAAATTTACGAATTTTCGATTTTCCGGTCTTTTATTTCCAGTGAAGTATTATTAGACGAAATAGTACGGTAGGAACCTAGATTAACGGTATCCAAATCCGAATAATAACCGAATTTGATAGAATATTGTCTGGATTACGATTTATTTCGGTATTACGTTTTTGTGGGCAATTTAAGCTACGCCGGACCCTTAATTTTTTTTTTTTATTATTATTATTAACCCAATCAAATAAGGCTGCTCTCAACAGGAAATCCGTTTCAAAGAGAATACGTGCCACGTTTACACTTCAAAATAGACTAAGTCAAAGTCAAAGTCAAAATGTTTTATTTCAATTAGACCACTAAATAGGTACTTTTGAAAAGTCAACACTAGTTGCACGGTTCCAAAAAGTGGGTCGTATGGAGAAGAGCCGGCAAGAAACTCCATAGACACTCTTTTAAAAAATAAAAAACTTGATTACAATATTATGTTTTACAACTTTGTTCCAACTAGTTGCTGAGAATTCTGCAGTTTGATGTATAAGATTTATTCAATATACAAAAAGAATTAGGGATTGCCACAGCAAGTAAGAGCTAACCAGCCCCGACAGACAGCACCCGTTCACGAGCATGACGTGCGTATCGGCGTGGTTCGACTCAACCATATTGTAGGGAATAAAACAACCCGACACACAACGCCACCATCAGCAGGACATTTAAGTGAGCATGACAAGCTCAGACCGCGGGCACAACAATTTTACAGATAAATATATGTATGTACTTATACAGATTGCTACATCAATATCTGCACTATACTCGCACATTACAATTTTCTAATTATGAAATTATACAATATTAAAAGTCCAATCTAAACCTAAATCAATCCAATATCATAATGTGTGTAATTGCATAGGTTGTTAAAGTTATCAGTAATCATCCTGTGGAGCTGGACCAGCACTTTGCCAAACATTTTTATCCAAAAGATAGTCTTCCAGTTTATAGTAAGCTTGCCTGCACAGGGTAAACTTAATCATTTTTTTAATTTTTTTTCTGGTAATTTTAAAATGAACTCCGGAATTTTATTATAAAATCTTACACAGTATCCCATAAAGGAATATGGACTTTAGCGAGACGAAACTGCGGCTGCATTAATCTTGATTTATGTCTAGGATTATAACTATGCAGCTCACATTTTCTTGAATATAGGTGTAATTTTTTTCTTACGTACATAATATTCTCATAGACGTACTGAGAAGGCACTGTCATTATATTTATTTCTTTAAAGAGTTCTCTGAACGAATCGCGACTACGTAGGTTGTAAATGGCTCTAACTGCTCTTTTCTGTAGAATAAAAACAGATTCTATATCTGCAGCGCGGCCCCATAGCAATATTCCATAAGACATAATACTATGAAAGTAGCTAAAGTAGACCAGTCTTGCGGTTGCTTCATCTGTAAGTAGTCTGATTTTTCTAACTGCATAAGCAGCCGAACTCAGGCGTCCCGCCAAAGTCCTTATGTGCGGCCCCCATTGAAGCTTTGAATCTATCTTTATCGCTAGGAAAACCGTTTATTCGACAAATTCTAGCTTATCATTATTTAGTACAATGTCACAATCTACACAATTTACATTGGGTAGAGCAAACTTTACGCATTTAGTTTTCTGCCCATTTAATACTAAATTATTAACTGTGAACCAACCATGGCCCTTAAGAAGTGCGCTATTTACATCGTCAGTATTAGTATACGCCTGTTTAATTTAAAAATTAAAGAACTATCATCTGCAAATAACACAATCTTCGCTTGATCCTCAAGCATGAATGGTAAATCGTTAATATACACTAAAAATAAGAATGGACCTAGAATAGAACCCTGAGGTACGCCCATTTATTCACCTGTTTGCCGGACAATTTAACCCCATTTATTTGAACTTGTTGTTGCCTATTGCACAAGTATGATTTGACAAGCTTCAAAGACTTGTGCTTCAAACCATAATGCTCTAACTTAAGTAACAGGGTTTCATGACTTACGCAGTCAAAGGCTTTCGAGAGGTCACAGAATACACCGATCGCGTCCTGAGACTCTTCCCAGGCATCAAAAATGTGTTTAATAAGTCTGATACCAGCGTCAGTAGTATTATGTCCTTTTGTGAAGCCGTATTGCTGGTCATGAAAAAATATATTTATATTGAAATGCGCTAGCATTTGATTGAGCATGATCCTGTCAAATACCTTGCTAAGCACAGGCAGAACAGACACCGGCTTAAAATTGCCAGGATCTTGACAATCTCCAGATTTAAACAAAGGTATAACTTTGCTGTACTTCATTAAATCTGGGAAGGTTCCTTGGTCGACACACTTGTTAAATATTATCGCTAGGTGTGGTGCTACAGTATTAATTATACTCTTACAAACATTCACCGATAAACCCCATAAGTCTTCAGTTAACTTAATTTTAATTTCTTTAAAAGCTTTTAAAATACACACGGGGTTAACGTGCTTAAATCTAAACGTTACAAGGACAGGCAGCTACATTCCGTTTCAGTAAAGCTGCAGAAAGTGCGGGTGATGAATTAAACGAATCTGTGATTTTTAAGGGTACATTCTATTTATATTATTATTTCTATTCATATCTTCCAAGTGGTTTTGATCCTATTATCGGCGCACCTAATTTTATTACTAATATAATGAGCCTTGGCCACCTGACATACCTTTTTAAAAAAAATTTGAAAAAGTGTTTACATATTGAATGAATTTCTCAGTTTTGTTGTAACGCTTTAACCCATACAGTTCGAATAAATGTTCCCTACTTTTACGAATACCTGTAGTCGCCCAGTCACTGAACTTAAATTGACAGTTAATCCTCTTTGATTTTATTTTAAAAAAGAAATCAAATTACCTTTTCACAATAGAAAAGAAATGTGAATAATGTTCGTCAAAGTTATTAAAATGGTTGTCTTGAACAGCCAATTTACTAATTAAAGAATTATTATATTTTTCTAATTTATGTAATGTAATGTGCCTCGATTTAATTTGTATTTTACTTGGAGGTTTTTAAGTATTAAATGTGACGGTTTGTCCAATGTGATCAGATGATAAATAATTTATGATGGCTGCCGCTAGGTAATCACAGTTGCAGAAAACATTATCAATGCAAGTTTCAGATGTAGACGTAATTCTAGTAAGTTCCAAAAATACATGTACTAAATTAAATGACTTAAATAAACAAAGTAAGTTGCAGCTAATCAAATTATCAACTAAAATATTAACGTTAAAGTCGCCACACACAACTATATATTTTTTGAGTCTAAAAGTATTTTAAGAACATCCTCCATTATGGATTCAAATTTTGTAAAATGTTGGCTGTTAGGAGGTCTATAACAGCCACATAATACAATATGCTTATCCAGCTCTACATAGGAGATATCAATACAATGTTAAACGACCTCTTTTAAATTAATATAAGCGAACCACCGTGTATCATAGACTTTCGGTTGAAACAACTAACCACATAATAGTTTTCATAACTTATTGACATCTGGTGTTCTTTTAACCAATGTTCTGTTAAACAAACAATGTCATACTTATATCTTTCTAAGAAAAGTTCAACTTCTAACATTTTGGAAGAGAATCCTAGAATATTCTGATGACATATTTTAAAAGTATTCAAACTATTTCCCTTTGCAATTGAATGTGATTGTGAGCCAGAAGATATTATATTTTTGTTATTGTCTTCTGTTGTCTTATTAACTAGTTTAAACTATGATCCGGAGTAAGATCCACAACGCCTGTGTCAAAACTAGTTGGCAAGGCCGTACTTCGCGTACGTCTCCCCATTTGTGAACAACAATCCACTTTACTGGTGACGGCATTAGGCGTCATGGAGTCCAGAATCGGACACTCCTTCGTTTTACCGCCAGTGTTATCTGTATAACTAGATATCACTGGCTTGTCATATAAGTTAATATAGTGAGCTATCAATGTAGTGATTAAACACTTGTATTTCTTAGGAAGAAACATAGCTTCCTTTGTCAATTGGAATCCACTAACAAACTTGTTTGTGTCAAAATATACTAATTTGTCACTATGATAACATGTCAATAAGTGCATGGTGTTATTCAAATTATATAAACATTTATTCTCATTTTCTGTCAAAGTACTAGAGTAAGGAAATGCACATAACATTATTTTTCCTACGTGTAATTTTAATAAGGTGTCTATACCATCCACATTGTCCTTTTTTTTAACACCCGAACTATCACCTAACAATAACACCAGAGAGGTGTGATAATCCATAGGTTTATTTACAATTTCCTTAATAATTGCATTCAATTTAGCATTAGGATAGCAATAATTAGTTACATTTTGAGACAGGTGGTTCTATACTAATGACCCAAAACCAGATCCAAATTGATCTGTGAAGACAATAGTTTGCAAGATATTGACACCACCTGCCACTGGCTGAACTATTTTAGGTGTTGGTGCAGCAGGTTGGGGTTTAGGAGAGGGAGGGGCGCAGGCGCAACTGCACAAAAGATTGTTAGTCAATGACTCATATCTCTCAGTGTTGTACCTAACCAAACCCAGCAGCTCCCCTGCCTCCAACATGCGCTTGCTCAGTTCTTGTTGAGCCGCCTCATATTTACTAAAAATATCAGCTAATAAGTTCTCCTTGACAAATAATTCCTCCTGCAAACCCTTGGTATCACGGTCATACATGGCCCTACATGTGCATGTGTCTAATTCATTCAGTTAAGGAATACGGTCCTTTCTTAAACCTAAATTAGATTTCCAGCGGCTTTGTTTATTAATACTTTTACGGCATCTTTAAATTAATTTCTTAATTTTAATATATTTTTTCAATTTCTTGTGACTATTTATAATATGTGGGCATGTGGATGTAGTATCATCACCAGTCAGATCAATAGTCACGGCTTGCTCACAGTCAGCAGTGAACCCGCTCTGACCAACCAACTCATCAAACAGACTGTGGGTGTGAGCAGTCTCTAAGCCAGCCTTGAATGATTTTATGACAACTATAGACTTATGGGCATCAGATAATTCTTGCTCCAGTTGTGAAATTCGTTTCTAATGTACGTAGTACTGTGTACGTAGGTAGGTAAAATGCAACATTTCAAAGAGCATTATTTTATGAACGTCGTACAGGTTGATATTACAATCAATTATATAACTACAGAAGTAATCGTTTTCGTATGGCTATGATTACCGTTTACTTTTTACCCAACTACGAAAATAGGAGGGGTAAACTCATTAAGTAGGTACCTCTACTTAATGAGTTTGTGCAACAGTGTATGTATAATAAGCAGGTATCAATGAAAGGATGTTCGATCAGATTTTGACAAATGAGGTGTCGATTGATTCGACTTTACAGTAAGACTGTAAGATTTTTTAAGGTTATAGGCTATCGAAACATAAAAAATGAAACCAAAATTTACTCAAATTTAATAAGTGCCTCTGGATTCGTCTTAATCCAAATAGTATCATACGGTATAACAGTTATTTGTTTAATTTGACGAATGGAAAGTGTACGGTCTGTGAATTTCTGACTACTAGCGCTATCTCTTTAATTGACAAAGTACTATACATGTTTTGTTGTATTTTCCAACAGGTCCATTTTCTCGAAAAATATTACGAGCATTAAGCGATAGAACGGAAAAATTTACATAAATGTAATCAACTACTCAATTGAAACAGGTAAAAATTTGGAATTCCTAATACAATCGGGATAATTTCCAACTGACTGAAATTATTTCCGGACTTGGCAAACTATTTTATTTATCGACTCGACGGAAACATTTATATTTTTAGAGGGTACCTATTTGTAACATATTTGTTTTATATTTCAGTGATCTAATAAAGTGATTATATTAAAAATAGTCTACTATACTAAAAGTAAACTACCTATACCTACTTAATAATTTACCAAAATTTCAAAATTTATCTCGCGTGAAATATATACTTCAACTACATACCTACTTCGGCGCTAATTGTTACTAGTCGGGGTCAGAGTGTTGTCTTATAAGAAGTCATACCTACTTACTAGGAATAGTTTTTGCAGAACGGTATCGTGACGCTGATAACGGTTAAATATTTTGTAGGTTGTAGGTACCTATATTGTATGATGTGTGCGCGTTCGTTGGCTAGCAATGTTTCCTTGTACCTACGTAAGCATTCTTTAAAACAGAATGAAAAAAGAACTTTTGTTGTATTACTATGCAGCAGTAATAATATTAAACAGAGGAATGTAATCTAGAATTATCCTATGAAATGTGTTTATTGAATAACCCAGTGGCTAGTAAAACTGCAAGCAAAGTTGTTAGAAACTGAAAGTAGTTAGGTATTTTTAGAACTAAATATTTTTCTTTATTTCATGAAATATCTTTCAGGCATAGGTATGTGCCTCATTTTTATATTAATAATTGTTACTAATTTTGTGCACACAACTGTTATGATTTCTACGAGATAAGGTTAATAATAAATGTACAAGAGTAAGCATGCACCAAGCAGACAGCGGTGGGAGTGGGATAGGGCGACTGGACGCGGCAGTTGCGCGCGAGCCGTTCATTGATGCGCAGGCGCCGTAGAGGCGCGGGGGGCGGGGAGAGGAATGCGGTCGCGGCGAGCAATGACCGCGCCAGGGTCGCTTCCTTTACGAGAAGCGCGGGCCGTCGTACTACGAGCGATCCCCCCACCTGCCCCATACGGCCCGTACTACATGGACATGGTCCTCGCGCTTGCGAGGCGCACATTTCGACCCTAAGTCCGTTACAAAAATTAAGTGCGTCGCATTCCGCGATCGTTTTGCTATCTCTCTTACTCTAAAGTGATGTTGCATATTTTCTTCTTCTTTCGGGTGGTAGCTCCGTCTTTCTTGTGTTGTTTGGCGTTCAAAGTAAGCTTACGTCGTGCCGAGCTTTCTCTAGTGTTTTTATTAGTCTGCAAACTTTAAAGATAAATAAGAGTACAAATGACGATATTAATCAAAAAAGTTTCGGACATATAAAAAAAACTTCCCATCCAATATCTATTGGATATTTGTTGGGAAGTTGATCGACCTATGGCTTAAGTAATATTTTCACATCTAGGTATTATACCTACCTACCTACTGCATATAGGCTACTCATTATTTTAAATATTTAACCGTGCTCACACAGCGACTTCCGAAGATTTTTTTGTTATCATAATAATTATATACACATAACACACTACTACACACACACCACCTACACTACACACTACCACACACACTAGCTGCAGTCCGCGGTAATGAGGCATTTTCAAAAAAAATTACCTACGTTACTGGAAAATTTCATGTCCATAATGAAAGAGGGTGTTAGAGTCACATTTTAAATGGTTATCAAAGTTTTCTTAGAATTAGAAGAATCCTTCTCTTCAAACTCCTAATGAAATTACATCATATTATTTTATAATAAAAACAAGTAGGTAGGTAATTAGATTTCGTCACTTTTCACGGTCCATTAAAACAGAAATGTCCTTTTTGTACCTTCAATTAATTAGGTAAATCATTATATATTATGGCTCCGTCGTGTTTACTTTCAAAGCCTTATAGATATTATTATGTATACACCATGAAAAAATTTTCCCGCAGCGAAACGAACGTAGTAATGAATACGAATTACTTTTACTATGGGACCGACCCTGAAATATGAAAAAAAAATCTGTTGTTCCATACATTTTGATCGTGTGGGTATTACACTGTAGTATGGTATCTATAGCTAATTTTTTTTTACCTTTGAAATTTTTTCGGTCAATTGCTATGTATTATTTCTTTTATTTATTTTTGTACATATTTCTTTACATTTTTAAATATTTCCATGAAAAATGAAAATAAATCATTTCAAAATATAGCAGATACATAGCTCACCGGTATCGGGAGCAGAGTTCAAGCTACCGGTAGTGAGGACTTCAGAGAAATAAACTTCCTAACGATGCGGGCCGTATCCAGGAGGACTATACACCACTACCGTGTGGTTTTCAGCTTCCTGTTTAATTGATCCTACAGAAGTGACAAGTAAGCCCCAAGTCAAACGTACAACTTGCCTCTTTTTGGGGTAGGTGGGTAACTGCTTATTGCCCCATTTTAATCTTCTACGTTAAATAAAAACTAAAACCTTTTTACTATGAATCTTATAGGGGGAAGGGGGGAGTCATGCTTAAGTAATAACAAAACTACTGATGACGCAGGCAAGCGCAGCATAATTAACCTTGCAAATCGTTACCCTCTGCATGATATCCATAACACTTCATGCTTCGGAGAGTGTGTTCGATCCCGGTTTTCATAGGAACACCTTTGACAATTTGTTAGTGGTAGGGAGGAACGTAGACGCCTTGCTTAGAAATCGGGTTGCGGAGTTATTATCAACTAGCTTTTGCCAGCGACTTCGTCCGCGTGGAATAGTTACTTTGTTCCCTTGTTTTTCGCCCGCGGTTTCACCTGCGTTGCCCCGTTCCTAAGGGTTGTAGCGTGATGTTTTATAGCTTGAAACCTTTCTCATGAATCACTCATTTTCCCAACATTTCCCTTCACTGCTCTGCTCCTATTGATCGTAGCGTGATGAAAAGTATACTATAACCTGTGGTTTGGGCTGTGGTTAGTCACCTAACGTAAGAGTAGACAAATATAATCAGAAAGCTCTGAACTGCTAAGCTATCGGGAGTTACACGTGTTATTGTGAGTCAACCATAAAAGATAGACATTTACTGTCATGGAATATTTTTTATATAATTTTAAGGAGAACATTTCCGTCATACATGATTTCTGTGTAGCTTTAACCATTAAGGCTGCACACGCGACGGAAGCTTAAAAAATGGAGTAAGTTCTCCTGTTTTCCCAACATTTCCCTTCACTGCTCTGCTCCTGTTGATCGTAGCGTGATGAAAAGTATACTATAACCTGCCCAGGAGTATGAAGAACAATTGTACCAAGTTTCGTTGAAATCCGTCGAGTGGTTTTTGTTTCTATAACGAACATACAGACAGACAGACAGACAGACAAAAATTTTACTGATTGCATTTTTGGCGTCAGTATCGATCACTAATCACCCGCTGATAGATAATTTGGAAATATATTTCATGTACAGAATTGACCTCTCTACAGATTTATTATAAGTATAGATAAACATAGGTATACTGGCACTCGCTTCGTGTAAAATACTTTAGTCAGTATTCCCTGTCGTTATTGTTTCTAGTGTCATCTAAAAAAACAGCTGAAATATACACCATGTTGATGAAAACGGAACACTTATTAGTGTACTAGCTGCAGCGCGCGGTTTTACTCGCATCACAAAACGACATATTGAGACAAAAGGTCTAACTAAGCCTATGTCCTTACTCCTTCCTGAGGATGCAACCTATCTCCTTGCCTAATTTTATCTAACTCCGTTTAGCGGTTTAGGCAAAGAAGACAGAAAACAAATAAACAGAGAGTTTCGCGTTTACAATATTTGGTACCTGCCTATAGCTTTTGCTTGCGGTTTCACTTGCAAGCAAAAGAACTTTTTAGTTTTACCCACGACGGAACGGAGACTGTATTTATGCGTTTAAGGTGGCGCTGTTTATTTTTTGTGCCATCAAACAAATGTTACCACTTCGGTTTCCTATTAGTGCAGTTATTCTAACATATATATGAAATCATGGGCCATATTTGGCGGGCTTCGGCTGAGTAAAAACGAAATTTAAGATTAGGATACAACTTTTTCTTCTGGAGACTAAAACGTCATTTTACATCAATGAAAAATTATCCCATTACTACAGCTGTCATTGCTGTCATTCACTAATTAGTTGCCACTTGCCAATTTTGACAATTATTTTCTTCTTCCTTATGAAGTAGAGTACTGAACTCTCTCAATTTTATTATGTAAAACCTTTATGGTGTAGATACAGTGCGTACAGTTTATTTTAAAAACTATTAATTTCTAAAAATCTGTTAAAAACATACAAAGTCATTAACTTAACAATAACTGTACAGTAAGTCATGTCGATTGAGAAGCAAGGTAACTTGCCTTTCAATAGATCTCGCCATCGTCACCTTATGACGTAAATTCAGAATGTGAAGGCAAATTTCGATCAAGCGGGTGGGACTCGCGGTGGCTTAGCGGTCAGAGCGTCTGGTGTATCTAACCAGAAGACGCAGGTTCGAATCATGCCCGCGATTGAATGTTTCCTTCACTAAAATAACTTTATAATATTAGCATGGAAAATGCAAAAAATATCACAAAAAGATATTTTAGCTTGTAGTACATACATAAATGGTTATTTTTCAAGTTAATTTTCAATCTTCGATCAACAATATAATTAATGTCATCTCACGTTCTCTTATGATACCGCTTTCCAATTTCTCTTTCTAAGAAGATGGATAAAACAATGCCCCCCTCTTTTTTGCGCAGTTGTAGTCGGATAAAAAGAACCTAGGTACCCCAAAAGTTGACCAGGCTCATACTCAAGACTCAAGATCTAATCTAAATCTTTAGTATAGGTATCTACCTATCTAAGATCTAATCTAAATCTTGAGTTATAAACGGACATACAGAATGTTTGTCTATGTATCTTAGATCTTCTATCTTCTATAAATATAAAAGAAGAACCTGACTGACGGACTTAGACTGTATATATCAACGCATGGCGTTTGCATGCTGGTTCCTTTTGCACTGTAGACGAGCACTAAGAAAGGCTTGAATTTTTTTTTTTAAATTGGAAATACAACCACTAACTGAGGTGGTGAAAAGGGGGGTGAAACTCCTATAAATTGTAATGGAGTCGCAATTGACCAGGTTTAACTTGACTACGAAGAAGGGTAGGGTAATGAGTTTACCAGTCGATGTATGTATGTATATATCGTATGGGTGGCGATCCTAGCTCATAAACTACTCATCAGATTTTAACAAATTAGGTGTCGTTTAATTCGTCTTTGCTGTAAGAGTGTCATAGGCTACTTTTTGCAAAAAATCATGGCAATGTAGCCGGCAAAACACAAAAAGGGGACCGAAAAAAATAAAAATTTACTCAATTTTATCAAATGAGGTGTCTTCAGATTTTTCTTGATCCCCAGAGTGTTACAGAAAATCTAAATCCAATAAAATAACATTTAACAAATGAAAAGTGTACCTGCTATGGTTACTTAGGTAAGTACTTACTACTAGCGCCATTTCTTAAAAACGAAGAACAATTTATGTTTTTTTTCTTGACCGATGGAAATTAAATAGTGTGTGGAACTTGTATCCTAGAAATAAAGTTAGCATGATCCACCAAAAAGTGTCAAATTAAAACGCAAGCTTAAAAAAATATTGTTTTATACTTTTCAGTTGTTAATTTCGTAGTGGGGTTTTAGTTTCTTAAGCTTTCGTTTTTATTTTAACTGCGTCGTTAGCCTAGTGGTCCTGAGCGCGACTGTTACGCTAGAGGTCTTGGGTTCGATTCCCAGGTCGAGCAGTGTTATTGGGATTTTCTATGAAATTCTCAGTAGCAGCTCTGAGTTTGGCCCGTTAATGGCAATAGGATCGCCCCCTATTACATGGGACTTAAACATACAGGTGAATTGTGGGTGGACATTAATACGCTTCTGCCTAACTTCTCGGAGAATTCAGGTGTTTTATTATATACATATACAGGTAGGTATTGAATGAAGGCATCTAAACTAATGCTTTATTTGAGATAGGTAGGTACTTAGTTATATTTTTTTTTTAATAAATAAATCTTTATTTCACAATAAAATTTGGGTGCCACGATTACAGTGTGACGATATAAATCTTAAGACTGACAATGGGCATGCTAGGAGTTCAGTGCCATCCCATCCATGGATCGGAACGCGACGCGCCTAACCGGACACGGCCGGGCGGCGTCCTGCATACTCGAACCACTATGTAGATAGAGCCACATTAGCATTGGTATAGGTATAGTTATGTAGGTTGTTTGTGTCCCAGCGCACGGTGCAACGCGCGGCCCTGACGCGCCCGCGACCGATGCGCGCCGATGTAAACACCCAGCAAGGTCAACTGCCTTACGATCGTTGTGCTTAATCAGCTTTTTGTCAAACTTACTGCACACATGTTTAAGATAACGCGCTGCAGCCTTGTAAGTTAGTAAAGCTTTTGAAATTGTGCTGCAATTTCTTTTACGTAAGTAGGTAGATACCTACCTATTATTATTTTTTCTGAACCATATCCAAATGACAAAAACTGAAAACTAGAACACTTTATGGGATCAAAAATAAATGAACAAATATTTTTTGGGATCACCTCGGTGTCTGTCTATAACAGAAACTAATATAAAAACTGAAAACTGTTTTAAGGAACGGTGAATAGATAACTTTTATGTATTTGAGGGTATTATTATTTAGGTATTTTATGTATTGTAATTAAATGCATGAGTTGGACTATGCCTAAAACGTATCGCGACAATTGGTACCGACCTACATGATCCTCTTAAGCTCTTATTATGAATGTCGCGTAGGTGTTTGGCTACGATACAATGTAGGCAGGTACGTATTTAATATAACGAGAAACGCTGTTTGCGGAAGTAGGTACAACCCGCACTTAGCCAATTTATTTTAATTACTTATGTTAAAAATGTATCATCAATACATTATGTATACAACTGATGGACCTAATTCCGAGAAGAGCCCCATGTTCAGAATTTATGTCCTTTCTGCTCGCGATGTTTTCCGTTATTATTTCAAAATATTCAAATAAATAAGAAAATAAAAACAATACAAATTGTTAATTACGCCATTACAATTTTTTTGGTATAAAATTCATGACTAACTATTGAGCCGTTAAAGAGAAAAAATACAAACTAATTTTAAAAAAGGCCTATTTACTTCAATTATTATCGAAAATTGGGGCAAATTTATAAAAAATTTATACAATACAATTTGTTTGCTATGACCTTCAGTTTATAATATATTTTTTATATGGCAAACGCACATAAGGATTCCACTAGAAACTACTTTAAAGCAACGGTGTTTTTTAGATTTGAGCGATGTAATGCCCTTAAATTCGAACTTGCGACCTTTGACTTGATAGTGACTTGATAGTCACATCACAATCGCTCCTTTAGTTAAGAAGTAAATGAATTAAATATCAAAGCTATCATAATTAGGTATTGGTTGTTTAAACATACGCAGAAGTGAGTTGGCGTAATGCCATAATCCGCAAATAGTAGACTTGAAAACTAGCGCATGTGGAAACAATGTTTAAAAGCTTTCATCTGAAAACGAATTAAAGCGTCTAACCGAAAACGAATGAGTGAGACCAATCTGTTGTTATTAGAGATGGGCAAAATTTTAAAGCCGGGCGGGCAAAAAGAAAAAACATTTTGAAAAATTTGGGCATAAATATTTTTATTCCCGAATAAATTCCCAATCTCGGGGCAAAACTAAAATCTGACTGTATACCGAATTTTAATGTATTTTCAAGTGGAATAATTAAAATTATTAATATGAGATAGATAAAAAAAAATTACTTAGGTTTGTTTTAAAATTATTACTTTTTTGTATCCCAGATCCCACAATAATAATGTAACAATAGGGTGCCATAGAAAACATCGACGATCTTTAACAATGAAATAAGCTATAAACTGGATACCTCTGTTCGATGACACAGAATTTTTTTTTGTTTTATTAATATTCAGTTGATTTTTTGGGTTCATGGCTTAGGGCCTCAGTGGTTGACGCCCCCGATCTGTTTAATTTGATTCAAAGCGATTTTTAGCAGGCGGAAAAATGTTTTAGTAAGTGTTTTAGAAATATTAATATTGAGAGTATAAATGTGTAATATCATATTATAGGTACCATAATGATACCTATTCACTATGGTGATGGGACTATCAAATCGATCGCAGCACACGATGTGGCAGTAATAGGTATGAAATAACTCGGGATCCAATGAAAAGCAATAATATTAAAATAATAAAATAAAATAACTCGTGTGTCCGTCTTAAGGCGCTACTTAAAAAATATTTCGTTTGCGAGGCGGAGTCTAGCGACTTGCGTGCGATGTAAGCAGAGGGGCCCCCCTCAGCCAGCCGCATCGCAAATCGCAACTCTCGCTTGTTCGGTCGGTGACTCGGAATAAAGAATGCATGGAGTCGAAATAAATTATTTTTGTTTTATTAAAACCATTATTTAAACAAAGTATATGTTTGTAATTGGGTAAAATTATTATAGAAGATACAAAGAAATAAGTAAAAGAAACATTAAAATATGAAGTTCGTAATATATGATCTAACTCAACAAGGTTTTATATTGTTTTGAAAAAAAAACCTGATACAGATAATGTTTGATTACTTTATTTATTAATGTATATTGGAATATCTAATCCTACTAATATTATAATTGTGATAGTTTGTGAAGATGGACGGCTGGATTGATGGATATTTTTGTAACTCTTTCACGCAAAAACTATTGAACGGATTTTGGTGAAACTTTAAACTATTATCAAAATAACACATATTATATAAATTATATACAAATAATATATTCGGTGACAATGCAATATTTTGATATCAGCTGATCTAATGATGGAGCCGGTATGTAGGGACAGAAATTACCTGATTTGTTTGTCGTTTAGAAGTACTTTCCATTAAACATGATAACGAGGGTCTGATGAGAGAAACATTAAAATAGTCGGGTTTTGGCTCTTTTGTTTTGTTCTTATTATTTACTTGCACATATAACAAAGACTGCCTCATTAGTCTAGTGGTCCCAAGCGCGACTGCTACGCTAGAGGTCCTGGGTACGATCCCCAGGTCGAGCAAAGTGTTATTGAGTTTTTCTATGAAATTCTCAGTAGCAGCTCGAAGTCTGGATTTGTGCCCGGTTAATGGCTCGCCCCCTATTACATGGGACCTAAACATACCAGGCGAACTGTGGTACATTAGTACGCCTCTGCCTAACGCTTCGGGGAGTACAGGCGTCATGGTATGTTATGTTATAATTATAACAAATATAGCAAAATATTTTGGTTTTCATTTTCATTACAACTATTTTCTTTGTTTTCACAGTCCTTTTTTCTGTTTGAGTTATTTTCTATTACTTTAACATACGATGGTTCTCGTATTGATCGGCGTCTCGGGTATCGAGGATCAACTAGCTCTGGCAAAAGGCAATCAAAGTAAAATGTAGTTAGGTTACTTTCCATGCGTTCTCACCAAAAAACATCACCTTTTTCGACCATTTCAATTTTCAGTTTTTGATCGCCGTACCATGCCGCGAGAATACATTTGGGTATTTGACAAATATGCATTTGTCCTTGTATCTGCATGAACCAGTCTGAATTCTTATTAACAAAAGTCTCTCCAGTTTTTTTGTGTTTCTTCCAAAATTGTACTTTGCCCTGTTGGATTGCTTCGTCGATACCAAGTTTAAAGGGTGCTATAGGACATTTTATTTCTACTAATGTATTTTGATTTTCAATAATACCATCTGGACTTGCTCCTAAAAATGGCAGATATTCATCAATGAAAAGCCCACATAGATCAATTTTTTCTTATGAGTTGTTAACGTGCAACTTTTTCATTTGAACAACCATGACCTATAGATGCCACGTGACTTAAATTCGGTTGGTATAACATATTTTTTACCATGTTCGCGCAGGGGTGTTTTTCGTCTTTTGACGACTTTTCCAAAGTTAGAGCTAGTTAGTCAAAAGATTTCTTCGAAGCTCCATCCATTCTCCAGATTCACTTTGCAGTTTAGTGGCTTCCTGAATTTCTTGACGTTCTTCTTTGGTTTTTTTAAGGTTTTTGAGGAAAGTCTCCTTTGCCATTTTGAATGTTTCAGAGTCCATATCCGGGCGATCAACGTTTTCACCGTAATTCAAGTCAGTCTTTTTCTGAATTAAATTCCTGTTCTTTTTCCTTAAAATTGTTTTATTGTAATTCCTTTTTCTTTCTATTTTTGCTTCAAGAAGCTTGATCCTCTTCGATGGAGATCCTTGGCAAACATTTCTATGGACGGTCGTAAATACTTTTCCACTATTGAATGAAATGACAGCCCCTGCGCACCTTCCTTGATAGGATCGTTTCAATGCATAATTGACTCTTTTCCCACCCACAAAATTAGCAATTACACTATTCAACCGCTCAACAACGTTGCTATCTACATTTTCAATTAAACTTCTTGCTTGCGAAGCAACGTGGCCTGTTATTGACTGAATTTGTGTCCAAATGCGGCACTTGAAAATTTCATGATGCTCGTTTTGAGTCTCTTTCTTGCAGAAAGATTTGTTGCAAATTCCATGGTTGCTTTAAGCATGTTGAACTGACACATTGATATCTTGGTGCAATTTTTTTACACTATCTTTATCTCTGTTTTCGTGATGAAATTTTATAGCTTCACAATGTAAATATATTTCCTGGCTGCAAGTATTCTTTCAGTTGTAACCATTTTTTTTTGTTTGGCATCATATCGTGAGTCTTGTTTGGGGTGCTGTAATTTATTACAAAAATTCCGTAATATGTGATTACGACACCCTATCTTCTCAACTGTTATGTTTGGATAAGGTCGAGCTTGCAAAATTTTGGCATATGTGCTGCTGTCTCCATCGGCTATAAACCTTGCATATATAACCTGATGCATTTCCATCGACCGTTTAAATCCTTCTACCAAGATATCGGATTCCATAGCTGTAGATGGACCGCTAAAATTTTTGTAGCAGGTGTGCTTTTTAGCTGTTTCTTCACGCTTTTCCGCTCTTGCACAAATGCAGCAATACTTATTTTTGACGGCAAAAAATAATACTTTTTCAGATCGTCTGCCAATTATAGCCGCGCTCCAGATAATGCAGCATAATTACTTTTATAAGATCTTTTACACCAGCAGCCGTCGATAATAACATCGACTACTGGTGTACCATCTTTGGTTACTTTACCTTCCGCTAGAGCAGCTTCTCTTTCTTCTTCTCCCGCCTTTTTCATTTCGTCCCAAACCGTTTTCTCCCAATCCTGGCAAACTTCATCGTGTGATTTTTCGTAAAGGTAGGGCGTTATTTGAGGTAAATCTAAAGCAGCGGTAATATTTTGTAGTTGTGCATGGCCACAACCGGAAACCATGGCGCCCGTCACTGCATTTTTGTTTAAGTTTTCACAAGAATTTTGAATTTTGTTTTGCACATATCACACATGTACAAAAATTCAGAGTTTAGTCCTTTTTGTACTTCTTTGATTAGCCAAATAGTGCCCAAATTACAACTAAATAATGATGTGTGTTGTGATATTCGAGTCAGTTCTTTTATAAAATAGTCAAAATCAATTATTTTCTCTTTAACGTATCTCACATGCTGTGCCAACACAAATTTTGATATTGGAAGTTTGTGTTTAATGGATTAAAATTCCTTACTTAACACCACATTCATTTTGTTGAACTACGAAAATTGCTTAGTAGTTGATTATGCACCACAACCTTTTTAAGCAGGTACTTTCATTTGCTTTTATTAAATTTTTAATGGTAATTAAGCCGAAAATGTGTATTAAAAATTTACAGATCCCGGCGCACGAGCATTCTCACCCAATAACATGAGCTGTAAGTATTTTATTTTCAAATAAATTGAGTAGGTACCTTCATCTATTTTATAATAACTCCGTTAAACATGTAAGATATGTATTAGTTAACTAGCGGCCGGCTTCGCACGGGTGGACATAATTGAAGTTTTAGTACGGATCCCTAATTTTTTGTAGTAATAAATAAATAATATAGCTTATCTTATTCAGGGATATTGTAGGGATAATTAGGGGGACAAAATTATTAATTTATACTGAAATCGTGAACTAAAGCATTAAACAACATTAAATAGTATCGAAAAATCGTTTTCATATAATTTAACTTGGTAATTAATAGGTATTTTATGTAAGTATCAATTGAGACTTTATCGTTATTTACTGATTTAAATTTAACTCGCCATCGTTGCTCACCATGTTTGCACCATGCATCGCCGCGTAAGAAATAGCTGAAAAAATATTGATATTAAATTTATTAGAATCGGGAGCGTAGAAGGGTTTAAGTTTTTTAAGTTTACATTATTATCTGATACTTATTGGTGGCTCATGCTAAGTTTATTTACTTTTAGGATGCAAGTTTCACACACTATTTTATTTCAATCGGTCATGAGAAAACACATAAATTGTCCTTCGTTTTAATGAGATGGCGCTAGTAGTAAGAAAGTCTCAGACTCTCAAGCAGTACTTACACTTTTCATTAGTCCAGTGTTTACTATATTGGATTTCCTGTAATACCATGTAGGTACCGTACGATACACTGGAGATCAAGACAAATCTTAAGACACCTCATTTGTTAGAATCGAGTAAATTATTTTTTCGGTCCCCTTTTGTATTGCTTTTGCAAAGACGAATCAATTGGCACCTCATTTGTTAAAATCTGATGAATAGCTTTTGAGCTAGGGTCGAACATCCCCCTTATATACATACATAGACTGTTAAACTCATTGCTCTTCCTTTTTTCGTAGTCGTGTAAAAAATACCACTGATGACATTTTATTTGTAATATAGTGTTGTAATCAAGTATAAATGTGTTCTTAATAAAACAACAACAATTAGTTTGAAATAGGTAGATACTTTTAGATAGTAGGTACTATCTAAAAGTTGTTACTTAAAAAACAAAAATACGTTTTAAACAAAAAAATATCAAATTAGTACGTATATTTATATTATAATAAAACATTGATGCCCAGATAAATGCCCAAGGGAAGGAATTTATCGGGAACTTATAGGCATTTTGCCTAAAATTGGCCTAAAACTCCCGGGCATTTGCCCATCTCTAGTTGTTATACAAAGTTAGTTAATGGTAGAGTAGACAGTCGGTAAAACTGCATTTTCATGAACTGAAGTGACAAGTGAATAATTTTAATACCTAGTTACCTATGTACTAGTTTTTTTTAAACGTTCGCTGGCACATGCAAAATAACTCACCGCGTGGCTTTTTCTGGCTGGCATTACCGATTTGAATTCTGATTGAACTGAGAATTAGTCGCTAATTAGTCAAAATTAGTCGTGAAATATGGGAATTGGTCGGTCCGCGGTTCAAAAGTTATAAGGGAGTTCGGGGGACCAGCTAGAAAGAGTGCTTTCTAGTACTGGTCACTACCTAGTATATCTTGAGAACCAAAACACCCAGCTCAAATCTGTTTATGCCCAGAATTAAACGATCGATTCGAAATTAGTCACTAAATTACAGAATTAGTCGGTCTGTTGAAACATTTATATTCGTAATTAATTATATATTTACAGTACCTAGTGAGCTACGATCAAGTGTTTTTTTGTAGGCATAAGGATTGAGGGACATACTTTCTAGAGCTATAATTTTTAAACCATTATGTATTCCAGACATTTTTGTTTTTTACAAATTATTAGACGACTTCTACTAAATCTAGATGCAAAAATAAATTTTGTAAACACAGCCACTTTCTCACAAAACACCATGACCCTCAGTCCATACAGTAAGGATTGAGGGACCCATTTAAAACATTTGTAAAAGTTTGGAATGTTTATTATTCTTGATGAATGTTTTGGTAAATGTTTATCTGCATTTCTACTAAAATATGAGTATTACTTTTAGCTTCTACTTGCAGTGGTTCACCAAAAAATAGGTACCCTTGAGTAAGGATTGAGGGACCCCATTTAAAATGCTATATTTTTTTAAATTTACATTCTACAAATTTTTAAATCGGTTCTACAATTGTTTTACGACTTCTACTAAATCTATATAACATTAGTTTTTCGATTCACGATTAGGTCCCTCAATCCTTACGCATACAGCAGTACTTACACTTTTCATTAGTCCAGTGTTTACTATATTGGATTTCCTGTAATACCATGTAGGTACCGTACGATACACTGGAGATCAAGACAACATTTGTTAGAATCGGCATTTGGCGTGAGTGTACATTAGTACACCTCTGTCTTACCCTTCGGGGAATACAGGCGTCAGCAATACGGGGCATACAGTACGTTACGTTACATGTTACGTTATGAGTTTAGAATACAATATAAGTATAGGAAAGCACTTTGGTGTGAGTCCGTAGGAAAAAAATACATACGTAAGTAATAACAAATTACCTACAACAACAGTTAACTTAAAATTATTCACTGTCTTTAGATAACTTAAATGGCACTGAGTAAAGAAAAATATTACACAAACTTCTGAAATATCAACCGTTTTATTATTCTAACAATTAGTAAGTCGATACTTACATGAATCTGATGAATCTGTAATATAATAAAAATAGTATTTTCTACTCACCTGTACCGAATGTATGCATAAAAATGTTATCGCAAATATTTTTTGAACCATAGACCGACCAATCTCTTATTTAGTGACTAATTTCGACTAATTAACGACAAATTCTGGGTGCAAACAGATTTCCGCTAGGTGCTTTGGTTGTCGAGATACCGTGGTAGTCCAGCCAATAAGAGTCAGAGACTTTTGATCCACGGACCGAGTACCGACAAGTTCCCATATTTCACGACTCGACTTATTAGCGAGAAATTCTCTGTTCAATCAGAATTGAAATCGGTGATGGTTGCCCAGCCAGGATAAGCTACACCAACTCACCAACGCATCCAGCTGTTCCAGCTGTGAGTTTTCTGACGATCTTAATGTAATCCTTCCTTACTAATATTATAAACGTGAAAGTTTGTGAGTATGGATGTTTGTTACTCTTTCATGCCAGAACGGCTGAGCAGATCTGGATGAAATTTGGCACAGAAGTAGATTATAGTCTGGAATAATACATAGGCTACTTTTTATCCAGGTCGGACCCACTTCTGAAGTCCGCGCAAACAAAGTCGCGGGCAGAAGCTAGTAAATAAATAATTATGCTTTCTTGAATTACAATGTCAATTGGCTATACTTTATCCTGGTTGACACAAACATGTATGCATTGTCTCTCATTGTAACATCATGATAAAGAACTTTATAAGATCTCTTGAGAACGGCTTGACCGATTTGGTTGAATACTCGTATAGGTATACAAATGTTTTTGAATCCACCTTAAAATCATAACGTTGGTCCAAAAGTGGTAGGTACCTAACTGCTAAGATTTCGATTGTATATTTTATCATATCGTACTTATAGGTACTCACTTAAACGCACACAAATTCAAATAATTGGCTGTTATTTAGACTTCCTTGTGATTTGACACAAATACAGATACGGTTTTGTCCGGCCTGGGTATTAAACCCAAGATCTTACGCTGTTGCGCGTAGTTTGCGCTACTGGAAATAGCTTGATTGACCTAATTTATGTACAAAATTATTATAACGCACGTTACCCGTTAAAAATGTAATACATACATACCTAATGATTTTAATACAAGTACTTAGATTACACCTTCAATTACTTGACTAGGTACCTACATACTTCAAAAAAGTCCGTTACTTTTGCGAGGGATTCGATGTCATGACAGTGCTTACTGGGCATGTTTTTTCCAGCAACTTGTTGCCTGAATTGCCACAGGCTCAAATGCAGTCATACTTCGTGGGTTGAGATCTGTTCCCACGCTCGACCTATCTCTCTATCTCTCTCTCTCTCATAAGGTAGGCTTTGCTCACTCTGACATAATTATCTTCGTTAAAGAAAGTAAACATTATTGGAATCTAGGTAAAAACGAGAATAATGTTAGTTTGTAGTGATTGTAATCATAATTAGACATAGATTTATGGCGATATTTCTCAAATTCGAACATCAGTTCATAGGACGACGTTACTAAACTAAACAAGCAAGAGTCACTTTATTTTAATATTATAGATATACCTACTTACTCACATTTGATTTATGGTTCATTAGTCTAGTATAGGAATTGCACAATCGTTTCCAATAACAGTAGTTGGTGATAAGGAATGAAGGACTAAGTATAGTTGGGTTTGTGCTGTGGTAGCGGTCGAGAATGCCGTTGGGCGAGTCCGGCCGAGGCTCTCGTGCAAAAATATTCACAAGCCATTCCTGTTACTGCTTGGCTGTATTCGTACTATGTCTGTTGAACTGTACTTCTGAGCAACCTTATTGTAAAATTACCTACTTACATATTTCATTTTTGCACCGTCTTTGCCCCGTGTAAAGATGGGACAGTCAGTCAGGGGTCTAAAATTGTTTACCTAATTTTAATCGGTAAAAGATTGGACAATTTTTAGGGGCCGATTTATTAAATATTATTTGAGGAACAATTTTTAAAGATTTTATAGGATAGAGTTTATGAAAAATTAACTCTTCTGAATGAAAATTTACCCTCATTTTGATTATTAGTTTTAAACGAATATGAAACATGAAATTAGAAAGTAGCATTAGTAATAGTAGTGCCTTTCTTTCCATAAATCGCAATGCAAAATTTTTGCCAAGGTGCATGGTAGACCCGCTATTCTGATTTCCTTTCGTCGGAGACCTATGCCGTTATTGATTGGGCTATATGTCGCATCGTTGTGTTAAAGTGCCGTACTGAAATTAATATGTGTCCTGCGTAATGATTAGCATCGCATTAGTATGTGTCACTAGGCATGTTTGCCAAGCACTCGCTTCGAAAAATATTTGAGTAACCGTACTATGTAGAACTGAAATGGCGGCTGGATTCGCCATCTTGTGAATCTGAACTGCTATGTTGGTACATAAAGTAGGTATGATTGTATTTTACATGCGCTGAGGGGAGTGATTTTTTGTGTGCGCAAACGAATGTTCCGATTTATCTCCAAAACGGTTCGAGTGATTTAGATAAATACTTAGGTACTTACGGTTTGTAATTCATTAGCGATTGCTCCTTTATAGGATACGCACCGCATTAAAATCTTCCGCTGGTTAAAATGTTTCGTTTTTTATAATTATCCGAGTTATCAATGTGATGTGACAGCCTTCTTTAGATTATAAGAGTAAGATCACTATGTTATTGCAATAATTAATAATATTAACCCAACAACAATTTTGTGACCTCTCTTCGACTTCGTCGATTTGTGACACGCAATGTGCTTCTCAATCGCGCTTAATTCTTGCAACAGCATAGCGTTGGAAGGTCGGAGGAGGAAGTCTACGATGGAAATAATTGTAAAATCATCTATCTCTACAAGACACATAAATAACTTTTATACTATACCTACTACTATATATACTAAATACCGGAGTAGTACCTAGAAAGTAACACTTTTCAATCCTAGACAATTTTATGAAAATCCAGTACCTATTGACCTGTTTATAATGTGTCAAAAAAGGCACGGTTGGCTATCCACAATGGTCTGCTCGTACCTACACTTATGTATTGAAGTGAATGTTGGGTGTGGCAGAAGAGACATGAAAGTAGAATTAATGCATAGGAAATGGGTTACTTGCGAAGTATGTGTGATGTAACTCGGACTGATAGATTGAGGAACAGTGTGATAAAACAACGTTGCGGGCTGAAAGACAGTGTAATGACACGTATTGAAAAGAATATGCTGAAATCGTTTGGAATGAATGAAAGACGATTTATCGAAAGGAATTTATAAGGCGAATTTCAACGGCAGCGTCGGTAGAGGTCGCCCTAGAAGGCCGATCTTATTGGCGAAATCCTTCAACAAGGTCAGGTGCGTGGCACTTGCAACCGGCGTGTATGCATGAGAAGATATGAATGTGGAAGAAACAAACGTACCTACATCGTTTGTTTCTGATTTTTATTGATTTTTTTTTTGTGACTTGTAAAATAGGATTAGTTATGATGAAGAACATTTTCACAAATAATATCTTCATGACAGCTAAATCGAAAGAGATACATAAGTATGCCATTTTAATAAAAAAAGTAAGTACATATGACTACAGAATTTGGGGATGTACGAGTATCAATCTCTGTGGGAAAAACACGGTTTTTGCCGTAATTTGAAGAATCGTACCGTAATTTTTTGGGGACGGCAAATTTTTACGTTCATTTCTAATTGAAGTATCCTGTAATTCCTGCAGTTGGTACCTAATTAGGGTCCTTTTCCTTTCAAATCCGTTTTAGTCTCCTTTGCTTATTTTTTATTCTCAAGATAAAATTTAAAAAACCATGAAAATAAAATGGTAACTAAAGTAATTTTCATGTTGTACCCAGTTTGTTAGTAATAAAATGCAAATGTATTAAAGGCACCTATGTAATATCGAAGTACCGTAGGTATCTAAAAATTAATATCTTGGAAAAAAAAAGAAACTTATTTTCTGTAAAGGGTTTATGATTCATGAGTCATGGCAGAATGGAGAAGGTGTATGCGTTTATGGTGAAAAGTTGTCTGTTTGTGTGCCCAAATTATCTAGGTAGGTACTACATACTAAACGATTTGAGCGATTTAAATAAGTATCGTTTTTAAAGGAATTCTTAAAAAGTTTAAAATATAACGCAAAAAAAACCTTCGACAATAATGAAATAGCTGTTCCCCGCGGATTCACTCGCCACCTATGTTAAACATTAACCCCATATCTGGTGAGTTTAAAACAGTAGCCCTCAATGAGATCTATATGGGTGCCAAGTTCTGTAGATAATCCTGCTAAAGATTTGACTTGACTAGTTTTTACCAAACAAACCAAACCAAATTTTTAGAAGACTAAAATATGTTGAGCTTACAAATCTTACAATTTAAAAATAGCAACTTGTGCTTAACATAAAGAAAATGAGTTGATTAACCAATTATAAGATAACTCGTATGTGAGTAAGAGGGTCCTATTGAAAGTTTTTAGAATTGGCCAGTTAGAAAAGATGCCAATGAAAAATTCATTTAAATTTCGAATAAGTAACTCTTTGGGAAGCAGTAAGAGAACATTGACTTCATTTATCATTTGTTTTTACAAATTGGCGGCTAAAGTGCGTGTCGTGCGTTGAAATGAATTTGTTTGACTACATAAATATGAGAAAATTTTCGTTCCATGATTTATTGCGACTTTTGTTGCGGTCTTAATTCCCAACAATGTTATGAATTATGATAGACATTGATTGGCATTTCAAGAGAAAATCCCATCTCATGCCACTGTTTATAACTGGTTTAATGAATTTCAATGAGGTCCCAGCAATCTCACTCACGCTTTGAGTAAAGGACGTCCTTCTAACTCGACCACTGAAGATATTGTGACTGCTGTACAGCCACGGATAGAAGCTAATAATGAAGTCACGTATCAAGAGTCTAATGCAAGAAGTCTTAAAGGAACATTTAGGCTCCAAGAAGCTTTGCAACAGATGGATACCTTATAATTTGGTGGAACTTAAAAAACGCTGTCGTTTGGATTGGTGCCGCGAAATGCTTGAAAAGTATAACGGAGGACACTGTTACTATGGATTGATATGTTAGTCATTGCTTATCAGTTGTTTTAGAAAATCCTCGATAACAGCTCCCATGATGCAGGATCTTCCTCCATTATGACAAAGCTCCAGCGCACTCCACCAGACGGACAATCGAATATTTGCCTATGGAAGGTGTCAAAATAATGAGTCATTTACCTTACAGTCCCGACCTGGCACCTTGTGACTTTTATTTATTTCCCAAAATAAAAGATAAACAGGTATTCGCTTTATGAAGACTGAAGATGCCGTAGCAGTGTTTGAAAATAATGTGGAACAGATCCCTAAAAACAGTGGGCTGTTTCAGATAATGGTTCCATCGCATGCGGCGGAGATTAGTAGGTAGGAAGCCCACTTCTAAAAACAATAAAAGTATTAACAGGATCAGGTATTAAAATCTCGCACCTATTGCAGATACGCATAACATTAAAAAAATCTGATGTAAAGATCGGATCCGGACCCTTACAGTCCGAATTGCCCGTGCAAACGCAATACCAATATAAATCGTAATTCAAACAGAATTAATCAAATTGTGTTATTATGCGGATTCAGATACCATTAATCTAGGTTTCTATCCTAATAGGTATCCGAATCCGAATAATAACACAATTGGATTAAATTGTGTTATACCTATGTTTAATTTATTCCGATATTTTTTTTTTATTTATACTTCTGTGCACATTTATGGTAGGTACTCATAAGGCGGACATAATGCCGTAAGGCATTCTCTACCAGTCAACCTTTGGCTTAAAAGAAACAACTAAATTAGGGTAACGATATTAGTTATTACATAATATGTAGGTAAAAGTATATATTTTATTCGAGTAGTAAAGGCCCTTTGTGAGATAGGTGAAGTAAAAAAATCATACCTATTTGTAAGAACCGTAATGACGTGTCGATGTTGGCGAAACTGGCTGTGACTGGCAGGGACACCAGCTCCATTGTCTGCGCTGAGTCATAGGCGGCGCGCGCAGCTATTTTAGTGTGCTCTGCGTAGGAAGAGTAGGTATGCTTTCTTCGTAGGTAGGTAGGTACTGTATCAGACCGCTGTGAGACACTTGCTAATGCTAAACTATAGGAGATTTAGGAAAAAATAGTAGTAGGTATAGGTACCTACAAGAGGTCTTCACAACTGCAATAGATGGCAAAATAAATTAGCATTTTTAATTTTTATACAGTAGGTAGGTAGGTAACTATGTACCTATGGTATGTTTGCATCATGCAAAAACTTCAGCACAAAAATTCAATGCGAATTTAAAATTCAATTGTTTTGCCGAAGGTCTAAAATCTGTTGAATGTTTCATCTTCTTGATACTTACGCCGTACGCCGGCACCGCCTGGAAGCCGAGTTATTTAAAGTAAGTAAGTAGGTAGGTACCTACCTAAATCCTTTTGTGACGCGTTTGGGTGTGTATCATTTATTAATATTTGCTGTAGTATTTTGTATATTTTATTCAGTGTATATATACCTAGGCACCTATCTATCCCAGGTAAGGCTGACTCAGTAGGGGTCAGGCAAATCAAAATGGCTTAGTTTCGCACGAATTCGGTTGCAACTAGTGATGGGTTTATGCCGCGGCATTTTGGGCAGATTGAATTTACGCCCAATATCCGCCCGTTTGTGCCCAGTAAATGCCCAAATGTCAGGGCATTTACTTAATACTTTAAAATTATTTTTAATTCATATGAATACCTTATAGACCGAAGATATTTTTTTTTTATTATTTAAGATAATTTCAGTTGAAATTAAAGCAAATATGAACAAAACAATCTATACTAATATTATAAAGAGGTAAAGTTTGTGAGTTTGTGAGGTTGTAGGGGGTAATCTCTGGTTCTACTGAACCGATTTTGAAAATTCTTTTTGTGTTGGATAGTCCATTTATTGAGGCAGGCTATATAACATCACGCTACGTCTCTTAGGAACGGAGCACGCGAGCGGGTCGCTAGTAAGTAATGATCGTCATATTTCGCGGTAAATTCAAAATTATAATGTGACATGGAATGCGTAGACGACGGCTCGAGCTCAATCGATGTTTGTTCGGCCGGCACCCCATTACACTCCTAATCGGTCCGGAACGCATATGTTTGGTTGGTGATTAATACTTTCGCCAATTAATATCGTAGCATATATTTTAAAGCATATCATCCTCATCATCAGCCTAGCAGTCCCCTGCTGGACATAGGCCAGCAGTGTAGGGTTAGCAAATAAGTTAATTCTTCAAACACCGCCTACGTACGCCCAACAAATAAAAGATAAAGTTTATAGAAATGATGAAAACGGTTAGTTCGCGAACTTGCTTACACAGTGGGTCATCCGCATGTCACAAACGAATTGCTGATATAGCTAATATTGTAGGGCTGCACCGTGCATTTTTGATAATCGTTAGTCTCTAAAATAACTTGTAAAGAAATGAAGTCGGTTAAAAATAAAAACATTTAAGGGATAATGTCCTATTTATATTTGTTTTTTTTTATGGATTAAGTCGGCAAACGAGCTGATAAGCCACCTGGTGGTAAGTAGTGGTCGTCGCCCATGGACACCTGCAACACCAGAGGAGTTGCTGATGCGTTGCCGACCCTCAAGAGCCCCTACGGACTGCAAACTGCTAGAGCCGCACCAACTGGCTCTTACATGCAAAAGTCGAAACACACCCCACGGAGCTTTACGACAGACTCCGACGTAAGGGTGGTCGTTAGCCAGTCAGACTCCAAGAGGTCCTACCACCGTTCAGTGTTCTAACCTGTTATTTATATATTTTTTTATCGGCTGTAAAAGAAGCTTGAGACTGGTCCACAAGTTTAAAGTCGCACAGCGAGCTATGGAGAATGAAGTTATCCGTCAGAGAATTAATGTTACCGACATAACTCAAGGGATTAGCAAGCTGAACTGGCAATGGGCCAGTCACATACATTAATAGGAGAACCGATTTACGCTGGAGCAAACGAGTTCTCGAGTAGAGACCGCGTCTAGGCAGTGTAGGGCGCCCCTCCCGTCCCTCAAGGGGTTCTCGCCTTGTCGTTGCGGGTGGCTCCAACGTGTGAGAGCTCCACGGTGGAGCTAAGTAGAACCCCAGGTTGGGGCTGCTCCTGGGGGTTTTGCCCAGCAAGCCCGAATTGGAGCAGCCACTGTAGGATTCGGTGTCATATGGGATGCACCGCAACTGTGATGAGCCGCGGTGTTGTATGAGAGCGGCACTGCGGTTAAATGTTTGAGGGCCCGCAGTGGAAGAGCAGTGCCGGTATCACGTTGCGCAGCTTCGGCGGGGTCGCAACCGCAAGACTATGGACACGGTGGGGCCGCAGGGGGAGAGGAGTGTCGGTACTGGGATATGTCGCTCCCCCTTCCCTCTGCGACCGAGGTGTGAACGGTGGCGGGGGTACTATCTATCCCACGGCGAAGCCCCTTGGGCGGCTGATTCGGAGTCGTCAATCGCCCATTGCGCTGAATGATTCCCGGGATCCCACCACTATGCGGAAGGTGGAAGTGGTAGTGGTTTTAGTCGGTGTGCTGGCTATCTGACCGGAGAGCCCGATACAACCATCCCGCATCCCCGGAGCGGGGCGGCGTGCGTAAGGCGCATGTCCCCACCCGAATGAAAAAAGAAAGTGTAAGGCGCCCGCCGGCCAGGTAGATTGACGACTTGCCGTGACTGGATGAGGAAAGTCGAAGATCGGGTTCTGCGGCGTTCAGTAGGAGAGGCCTACGTTCAGCAGTGGACGAATATAGGCTGATAATGAAACGAAGCTACACGGAAATTGCCGCATACCCTCGAAACTTTTCGTGCCAATCAACCACTTCATACCTACATAAGTAGTGGGCTATTCGCACGAATTATATGTAGGTACCTACATCTAAAATGGTAAATTCACATATTTGCAGGTTTTTTCTTAAAGAAAAGCATACCATACCACCATATTCAGTAGAATGTCCAAAGCCAAAATCCGATATTTTACATATTTTTTTAATATTTGCCCTAGATTGCTTAGTATTTCCCCATGCTTGTGCCGACTGTGAGATAATTTCCAAATTAATATTGAATAACTGATAAACTTTGAAGAGGAGTAAATTTTTAATTTGCTGGTGATTTTAGTGACTATGTTAAATTCAAAATAATAAAGTGTACTATATTTTTTTATAAAAACTATCCTTTTTAATTTTTTCTGCTATAGTTTTCAACGTACCTAAATCTAACCCTGGTCTTAGACAATTTTCGATCACAAAAGTTTCATTAAAAAAAATTACCACCTTTGTCTAGCTGTATTTCTGCAACCAATGAACCTAGAGTGCTGGGGTAAAATTATAGCAAATTATAAATAAATTATAGGAAAAACTGAAACAAGTGCCAAAATTTCCCAGTTTTTCGAGCACCATGGGGGTAGCACAGGGTTTTCATAGTTCCAAACTTGGGTGTAAACTACTCTCAAGGGACCTAATAACATATAAAAAAACCGTAGATACATGCGCGTTCGCGATGATTGATGTCGTTGTTGACTGGCCTAGAGTGAATAAGACAACAAGTAATAACGATCATTTGTTTTCTTTCATTCTTTATATCACTAGTAAAATTCAGATATGTGCAATAATTAGACAATTTATTATGTAGGTACTAGCTTTTGCCAGCGACTTCGTCCGCGTGGAATAGTTACTTTGTTCCCTAGTTCTTCGCCCGCGGTTTCACCTGCGTTGCCCCGTTCCTAAGGGTTGTAGCGTGATGTTTTATAGCTTGAAACCTTTCTCATGAATCACTCATTTTCCCAACATTTCCCTTCACTGCTCTGCTCCTATTGATCGTAGCGTGATGAAAAGTATACTATAACCTGCCCAGGAGTATGAAGAACAATTGTACCAAGTTTCGTTGAAATCCGTCGAGTGGTTTTTGTTTCTATAACGAACATACAGACAGACAGACAGACAGACAGACAGACAGACAGACACAATAATTTTACTGATTGCATTTTTGGCGTCAGTATCGATCACTAATCACCCGCTGATAGTTATTATTTTGGAAATATATTTCATGTACAGAATTGACCTCTCTACAGATTTATTATAAGTATAGATTTCAAATATCTATAGGATCTGTGCTATAGGTATTAAATATAACATGAATTGTGGTTTGTTAATTATTATATAGATTAATGCCATAATGTATGTTTGCGACTGTACTTGGGTTTTTTAATCCTTATAATTTAATTCGTGCGAATAGCCTACTACTTAATTTATGGTTGATTGGCAAGAAAATAAAAACGCTACATAAGTAACTACTCTACGTTACTTGCGAATATAAGTAGGTAGGTACCTACCTAGGTACTTCCTTACAAGATTTTATATTAGTTTTGTATGGTTTCATTCGGTTATTGGCACGCAAAACTCATATATAAATAAACTTGGTTTTAATTACTCAAACAGGTTGATTCGTCCATCAGAAACAACATCGAAACTAGAACTATTACATCTAAATCCTTGATCAAATAGACCATTGAATATCCACGCCGTGAACGAGACTACCTAGTTCGTATGTAGACAGTAGCCAGACCGAGATTACCCTTTTTTGGGTTGTGGAAAATCTTCTTTTAGTCGACTCCCATCTGGGGTGCCATGCCATGCCGACATCATACCGACTAAAATTCGCAAAAAAATAATTTTGAGTTTTATTACACATTTTATGTTTTAATGGGATCGTTTTTAACTGAAAAAAGGGTAAATTCATATTTTCTTCTTCGGTTTTATCAAGTAAAATAAATTTCAAAACGACGATACTTATCATGTCTTCTAAATCATTTTTATGTAGCCTATTTTGTGTCCCACTGCTGGGTAAAGGCCTCCACTAACTCAGTCCAGGACATTCATCCTGGACTTCTTCATACCACTCTTATTTAGGTACGTCTTCGAAATTACTGTGTATTTGTTTTAGGTAAAATAACGCTACAGTTTACTACTTAAATTTTTAGGTGTTTTACAAAGTAAAATAAAGTAATTTAATTCCTAAAAACCAACACCACCGTATGCACGGGATTTTGTTTTCAAAATGGCTAGATAGGTATGGAGTTGCCTGATAGTACCTACCTATTATTATGTTTTTCTGTTAGAAAATTATTCTCATGATGACCTGATGAGAATTTCGTACAAATGCGACTCTTTCATATCGGGTTTCGATGTGAATGAAATAGGTAAGCTCATCACCTTTTAAGATCAATAATATCAATGCCGCAATGTGTCAGTCTTAGAATTCCTTTCAATCAGTAACGGTAACACTGATTCATTATTTTTATGATCCATTAAGGTAAATGTAGAAAAACACTAGTCACCTCGTGCACTTTTGATTTCATACGAATTCTATTGCACCGGCGCAGCTCGTTCCAAATGACTACTCGTTAGAGAGGCCACTATCGCACGAGTGCTTTTTCAAAGCTGTACTTACTCGAGCGTCAGTGAGTAAAATAACCCTGTTCATTGAAAGTTGCAGAAAAAGGCCTATAGAATGTAATAGAAGTAAAAAATATTGATTCGTTGAACAAAAATATTTTCTTCATAAAACTGGCTTATTGGTCATTTATTAAACTAAGGAACAAAATTATGTAGGTACCTACCTATCCTATGTATTAACAGCTATAGGTAGCTACATAATATATGAAAGCAGTTGCAAGTGTTGCAACATAAAAGAGTAGTAGAGTACAGATTTTTAATTAAGTATGTAGGTACTTAAGTACCTAAGTAGTTAAGTTGTTTTTAGCTTTCATCTTATTTGAGTACCTACCGCATCTCATAAGAACACTATCAGTTAATAACCTTAAGTGATAAATATTTTACCTTTACCGCATCTATCAAACGAATGTAGGTAACGTTCCTAGGTAGGTAGGTACGCGTGGTTGGTGACACGCTGACACGTAGCCGGGTCGCTCGCCTAGAACCGTATCGCCCCCAGTCGCCCGTGGCTCAACATGAGGAAGCCAACGTTGCCGCCCGCACCGCGCAATCTCGCTTTTTGACAAACCATGAATCATAACTACTTTCCTATCAATGCAATGGTCATATATTATAATTTTTTCAACCGTGCGACTAACAGCCGGTCCCAGTATTAAATCAGTCAGTAGATTTGCTTACTAGAGATAGGATTTTGACATAAGGTCCATACAAGTAATGCCAAAATCCTACCTCTAGTGAGCAAATCTATCTACAGATTTGTTATTGGGACTGGCCAGTAGTAATAGCTAGCAGAGCAAAATGATTGCTGCATGTGGTCTTTTTGCAATTTCATTATGGTAACCATAGGTATGTATCGCAGTTACTCTATATCCTATCTTATATCTATCCCAGCTTGAGATTGTATGAATTATTCTGACATAGGTACCTACTGTGGCGACCATAAATCACGTAGTAGTAAAAACAAACCTACTATTGTGAAAGTAACGCTCAAGTTGAATCGCTACATACCTACCTATTGTAGTGATGGGTTGAGCCCTTAATTTCCTAGGTACCTAGGTAGTTGCAATATGAACTGTTAAGTGATATGCCGCCCCCTGGCTAGCGGGTTTTGTATCAATTCGAAGGTTTGGTGCATTAAGACAATTCAGGATTTATGAACGTGAGTAATGTTGATTTCAGCAGTAGTATGTCACACTGGTCGTGGGCTCAACGCGTCGTGTCGTGTTGCGGTACAGTGAGAGTGGCATGGCAGCAACATCGTGTCGTGGTTAGGGCGAGCGCGGTCGATGAGCCCGACGCAGAGGGCAGTACGGAGCCGCCGCGGGGGGCGCTCCCGCGGTCCCCGCGCCCTTTTCACTACCCCGTCTGCTTGCGCACTCTGTATAGCCGCGCCGCGCGCTCACTAATGCGTCGTATCGCCAACGAAGCAAACGCGCTTACCGCCGCTGTGGAACTATATTTCGCGCGCGCCATGTGAACTTATGTGTTAACTTATGTACAGACATGAGACGCGTTGGCGTGTTCGAGAAGCTTTTTATCACTTCATTATGATTTTGCCGTTATGGACAGTGACTGGTGCCTGTGAGCAGAGAGACAATAGAGTGGTACACGCGGCTGGCGCACGTGCTCGCGTCTCCTTGCCGAAACTGAGTAAGTTTGAGACAGTTTATTTTAAAGTGTGACTGGATTACTGACGTAGGTTCACTGCTAAGTCGGTGCTGTGCGCGTTATTTTCGCAGCGTACAACGGTGCCGGCCGCCCGGAATGCGGCCTCCGCCCCACCGCGCGTTGTCGGCGCCGAACGCGCCGCGCGTAGCGTAATAAATAAAGGCGGGGCGCGGCTGCGTGCGCGCGCACCCTCCCGCGCTCTCCTCGCCCTCGGGTCATTGACTTTCGTCCGCCACCACCGCCGCCGTCGACGCTGCCGAAGACAACAATTTTCGGAAGCGATATCGCGCTCTTGGCCCCACTGCGGTTCACCGGCCTGCAGAAATACCAATGTCAATGCCGATAGATAGCTGTAGTGCGTAGTAGCGAAACGGAAATTTAGAGGGTAACAAGACATTTAGCCTCAATACTGCTGAGTCCCATGACTACACCTGGACACTGACTATAGCGTCCCACACAAGCATTTTAACAGACCGTATTAAAATTGTTTAAAGTATCGGTAGGTACCATTATACTTTCATAAAACCGGTTATAAAAATAGCCACAACCGTTTTATTTCCTGTGGACGAGTCAAGCCGATTTTTTCTGGGAGTTTGTTGGGAGGTACCTATGCTAGGTACCTACGCTAGGAGAAGATGCGCATTATGCATCTGTATCGCAATTATTTTAACGTAAATTTCATATTAAACAATCATAGGTCGTTTAAGACCATTATCTTGACTATACCTACGTATAAAGTCGTTGTTGTACTTTGCAACTCCGCTAAACTTTTCAATAAAAGGTTAAATTCACGGTCAGATAGGTACCTACCCACGTCAGAAAATGTTTTCAAAAGTTGTACCCCAAAATAATAACTTTGTTCCAACATACTCCGTTATTTTATCAGCATTGGAAGTTTCGTGGAACGCTAAAAATACATCTTGAACTTCCCGGTTGAATGGCGTCGCCTGCGCGGTAGAGCGCGGGGAGTGGCAGGCAGCCATTGCCCTCTCATGGTTTGTTTACAACTTAGGCTTGAAGATCGACGTGATCCTATCAGCACCCTGAGCATTTCGTCATAAGGTGCATATTCGACCGTGGTACAAGGCGAGTGTGCGACCCCTGCCTTCGCGCCATCTGCGTGCACACGTTTAAAATAAACTGCCAACCATAGATAGCTAGCGTAAAAAGGAGCGTCGGCCCCAGCGCCAGGTGCAACGCAACGCAACCCTCATTTGCAGTTTTCAAAGGTGTGCCTAGTGTTAGGTCAGTTATTATCACGAGATGGTGCGGCCGAAGCCCCCATGGCCTCGTGCCAATGACCAGCCCGCCTCGTCGGGCCTCTCGATCCATCGGCTAACTGCGTTAGAATCCACGTGTTAATTATTACCGTTTTTGATACATTTGTCAATTTGAAAATATCTACGTACACTTGTACGTTTTGAGATCGCGAGGTAGAGATGACTTTCATTGCGCTCTTTCATCACGCATTGCGCTGTATCACAAATCTAGTTACCTATCCTTTCCTTACTGATAAAAAAAAAGCTAAAACTGTTGATTGTGATTACAATCTTACAAAATAGAGCCATTTGATGAACTTAGAGCTTTGATGAAGTCCTGAAAATATTTCACTTAATATGATAATGCTACATCCCAATTCCCAAACAAGGCACAGGTACCTACGTAACAAGTTTTTACAATTTATTTCAATAAATTAAATGGAAAACCTTGCCTAGTACCTTTTACAGCTAGCTATTCGCAACATGCGTTGCAGTGCCTCTTTTTCTTTGTGTTTTTTTTGTGATGATCCTTCCCAGGCTGTTCTTTCTGTTTCCAGAAAGTTTAATCGCAATTGTCAACTGTATTTCAAAATTATTAAGCCACCAAAACAAAAATACTGTTTCTTTATTTTCCTATCCTGAGTTCCAAATCATTTATATTACATTTTTATATTTCTTCATTTCGGAGAAAAAAAATATAAATAAATAAATGTGTGATGATGTCACTTATACGGCGGGAACTGAAAACTGTCGAAATAATAGTAAATCAACAACGAAATAGGTAATAGGTTTATGGTTATGAATAATTATGATAGATGCCAAACTGACATGAGAAAATTTTTTGAAGGGTCGCAAAATGACGTCATCTCCCCGTTTAACAGTACAAATGACTTCTTTTGAACTTGTCTAATATGAATAGAAAGAACTTCAAGGTCAAAAATAAATATGAAAATGATTGAATATTGGGAAAATAAAAAAAGGGTATCCTATTTTTCGATCTAGTTTCAAATAAAATTACAATTGGTACCTATATGGGTGTTAAAAAAAATTAAATGTTGTCATTGAAACTGGATTAATGGTATATAATAAGGAAGGAACACATTCAGGACAATTACTATATTTTATGTATATCCATTCCAAGATAAGAGAATACTTAGCATGAATATCGGGAAAATAAAAAATACGAGTATCCTATTTTTCAATCCAGTTTCAAATAATATTACAATTGATACCTATATGGGTGTTAAAAAATTAAATGTTGTCATTGAAACAATGGATTAATGGTATATAATAAGGAAGGAACACATTCAGGACAATTACTATATTTTATGTATATCCATTCCAAGATACGAGAATAGGTACTTAGCAATGATTCTGGATAGAAAGTTATTAAAATTAAAACGGTCTTCAAATTATTTCTACGGTAAATTTTATCATAGATAGGTATATCCAGAAACAGATTTTTCTATCGTCAGCCTAACTCAGCATAACTATATGGGAGGAATAAATTCGAATTTTTGTCAGTTTTTCTGTACAAAATAATGTCAAACGTCAATTTCCATAGTTAAAATTTATCTGACGATATAAAAATCGGCCCCTAATATGCTAAGTTTAACAGTAGATTAAAATATGATATTTCATGATCACAAAGTAGACCTTAGATAACTTTACAAAAACATCTGCTCTGCGGCTTCTAAATTTAAAATTGCTTCTAATTAAAATTAATTAATAGTGTTGTATCAACTACGGACTAGTAGTACTTAGCAAACCTGAAACATCCATAATATAGAATAAGGATAGAAATGCTAGGCATATAAAATGTCTTCAACAAGTTGCGGGGCAAAGAAACATTGCGCGCGCATCCTCCGTGGTTAAACAGAGTGGGTGTTCACTGTTCGTCTCTCTCAGTTGTCTCGTACACACGTGAAACTAATTTCAGTTGAACACATTATTTGAGACTAGTAGGTACCTGTAAGTTGCGGCGTTTACTGATAATTTTGCCAGTTGGTTTGCTTTGTTTCGTTAAAGTAGACTAGGCAGTTAATCCCAGAAATTACGCAGATTTAACAATAGAAAATAATGGCGGTGTGCTAATTATTCGTCGAATTGTTGTATATTTTTTATATTATTCTTTGAAGCTATAACATAAAGTATAATGTGTGCGGGACTCATTAGGTGTGCGAACGCAGGCCTCGTGCGAAGTGGAGTGCAACGGAGCCATCGCTACCGCATCGAGTGAGACACGCAACATGCGGTATGTGAAGAAAGCTCATCTTATCCACACCGTACCAAACATAATCATATCGGATTCAGATGGGTCCATAAAAATCTTGTAAAATTAATTTGGCACGTGAATATAAAATTCGATCAATAGATGATCTTGCTATTTTCGTCAAGCATCTTGCAGACATTATACGATAATCTAAAAAAAATTAACATGACATTCTAGGGTTAAAATAGTCTTTCAAGTAGTTATGTTACTTGTCGCTTAGTAGACTTATTTCTTTCATTTGAATTACCAATCCCAATCTAGAGACTAGCAGGCAGTCGCAAGGTACCCTATTTGTTTCTTCTAAACATTTTTAGAACAAAATATGTTAGTCTGAAAAAATATAGGGTTTATCATTCTTGTTACAAAATGCGAGCGCGGTAGAACATACCGCAGCTGTCATCGGGTGCGGTGCACAGCTCTCACTGCTGTGCGCTCAACGATGCGCATTAAGCGTGTTGTTAGGAAACTGGAAAGCTATTATCCACGACCACGCTTCATCGACTCACAATATCCCCCTCCTACAGTCTAGTATTTTCGAGATGCATGTATAAATATGCATTGGAGAGGCCCGGCAATTTTATCCAGTCTGCACACCAGAACTTGAGAGTTGGTAGTTTTACGTCGCCGAGTTTAATGCAATGTTTTATCTCTGTATTGTGAAAAGCGTTATAAACAATAATCACCTCCAGATAGCTAGTGATAGACATTGATGCGTAAACAAAGACTATTTTTTATTTTGTCTAGTGCTTGAATTTACTTTCGATATTAAACTTCGACTTAATTATCCTAATTTTAGTTTAATCATAAAGTAGATGGAGACCTCATGGAGACCTAATATTGTTTTTATTTATGGAAACGTCAAGCGGTCGGTACACTGGGTAAAGTAGTGTCAGTTAAAAACGGGTCACAATAAAATTATTGGAGCGACGACCGCTTAGTTGATAGAACTGCAAGCAGCGCAGGATGTGACGTCAGCATTTTACTATTATAACGGCTAATGTAATCGCAGTCTTAGACTAATGGTTGAATTCAATTCTTGTAAGGAAGAAGCTATTATTTATTGGTATATTTTGATGTTATTACACGATACCTAAAATGCAGATTAGTACCTACGTAAAGTGGGAGATGTTATTTATCAAAGGAACGTGTGCTGCAAATGCTAGGGAAAATCTTTAGTTATAAAGTTAAACTATTTTCGCCACATGGATGGCAACGCGTTATTATTGTACAGGCTCCACTCTGACCATCACAATTTATTGTTAATGGTATTTGTAGTAAATAAGAAAACGAACTCGTGAATACAATTTACCTTATGCGATTTTTATAGTAATCAACACGGCTATTCGTGTTCGAAGTCTTTGATGTATATTTAGAATATTAAATGTTATCCCGCATAACGTAACCGTAATAAATTTAAAAAAAATAAACAACAACAACAAACAGCTATGATAAACTTCTGGAATTTATTGTTTTTTTTTTCTTGTAAGTTTACAAAAAGGTTTTTATGCTACTTAATTGGTATAGCGGAGGCTTCACGATACTCGAAATAACACTAGCTGGAACACTTGAAATGTCTAGTTACGTGACTTGGAATTATACGATCAATTTGAATAAATAACTTTTCGTGTATAAGCGGTCATCCGGTGGTACTCTATGGATCTTTATTAGCAGCCTTTGAAGATACAAACGATCCGTTAGACATTATTCAGCATATTAAATACAAGATTTTACATTTTAGTTTGTCTTAAATATATCTAAGACTAATAAGTTAGAATTTATGATACGTAAGATATTGTTGTTGTCTTAAAGCACCCCACTTGTGCATAGGCTACTCACGGGCTGTCGCCCAGTATAGTCGCTTTTGTCACTTACGCTATAATATGTTTCGCATTCGTAATTATTGTCCTTACTGAATTCGATATGTTTGAACCCAAATACCTACATAAAGTGTGCTGCCTTTCGGAACAGTTAACTTCGGATACATGCAATTAATCTACCTATGAACTTTGAGGAAAATGTATCTGGGTCCAAATTCAACTTGAGATTTATCCACTTTCTTAATACTACTCTACAATACAATTGGTATCTTTATCGAGTTCCTCTTTTGGGGTTTAGGTACAGCTTTTTGGGGCTTTTTTCCTTTATAAAGCCTACTCTTCGCTGGCTCAGCCCTTCCCAAACAGATCCTAGAGCCGCCATTCCATTTTATTTGAGAGCAAGTATTCAACAGATTTTCGCTCCAGTTCGGAAATGTGGGGTCTCAAAAAAAGTCGGTCACGCGACGTGCCGTTAGATCAAGTAGAGCGACGCTGCACGCATTTAACATTAACATAGCTAACGTGACCACGATTGCTCTGTTATAATGTCTAGCCGTCGATTTAAAAATCTGCTTTCAGACTTCAGTACAATCAGTAGATACTTATCAAAAGCATTTTCTCAGTCTATGATTCATTACTTTATTATAATTTTCGAGTTATATACGTAGCAAGTGGTTTAATGAACTAATTTAGTCAATTGAAACGAATGTGTCGAGGTCTCCAACATCCGCTTTATCAATTAATAAAAATGAATTGCCTAAAGTAGCAGTTTGGCACCTTTGTGTCTGTTCCCGATTAGGTGCTCCAGAATTTATATAATTAACCCCTAATTAACAGACTTAACATACTATTATTAACATTGTAAATGCAACCGTAACTGTCTGTTACACTTTCACGCCTAAACCGCTAAGCAGATTTCGATAAAATTTGACAAGGAGATAGAGCCTATGTCGTTCACAGGCTTCCTAATGTCTCAAAAATTGTAATTAGTTCTTTTGGGACGAAAAGGCAACGGGCAACAGCTAGCCTATCATAAAATAAAAAACTCGACGGTTTTTTAGGTGTGTAATCTTGAGTTCGATACACCAGCAGTATTTTAGTTCTTACAGTATAATGGATCCTGGTATGATGGGTTATTTATTGCTTGCATTGTCTTTGAAATTTATCAAGAATATGTTATAAAAGTGAACTCTAATTTTGTCTATTCATACTACAGACCAGAAGCAAGCTATATCCAGCTTATGTTTTCGTAGCTAGAATCGAATATACAGGATTAAATTTCAAAGAACGGCCAAATTTTAGAATTAAGACATTAAGGTCAAACCTAAAGTGCATAATTATTAAACATTAGCTGCAGCCCGCGGTTTCACTCGCATCCAGAATGCAACCTCTCCTTGCCTAATTTTATCGAAATCTGTTCAGCGTTAAGGCATTAAAAGGTGACAGAAAACAAGTAAAAAGAGATTTAGTTACACATTTACAATATTGGGTATAGGTTAGGCTCTCGGTTTCATTTGCAGGATCAATTTTTTTTTCTTGAAAATCGATACAACGCGTAAGTAATATTATTAGGATGGAATAAATAGAAATTATATCGTTTCTAAATATATTGGTACTGTGTCTACACTGTGGAGGTTTTTTTTTTTTTTTTTTTTATGGCAACCTGCCGATATTTTCAGCAATTTCTGCCAGTGTCGTGTAATGACTACTCATGTGTAATACTTGTAGGTAGGTGTATTATTATTCCATATTAATTATTCTGGTGTTAGTTTCGAGCCTGAAAAACAAGACAAACACAAATAAGTTTTAGTATCTATAACTACTCATATTCAATTTAAATATACAATTCGACACCGACAATGTAATATATCTAATAAATATTAAAGCTTTATCATGTTACTGTATATAAATTTAATAAAAGCGTTTATTATGAGGGGATTTGGGAAAAAGGAAAGGAGGTGACGCACATTGACTGGAAACTGGATGTTTAATTTTGAAGATAGTTGGTCTAGCGGGAAAGCTTTTTTTAATTGACAATTAAGGAAAATGTGGTCTAGAGTGCCGTCATCCAGACCACATTCACATAAAGAATTGTCTCGGACTCTAATTTTATGAAGGAACACTGGAGTGCAACAATGTCCAAGGCGTATTCTGCAAATCACAGATGTTACAGTTTTAGGGACCATTTTAAATTTATAAAACCAGGGTTTAGCTGGGATATTAGGTTGGATCGAGGCATACAGGGCACCCTTTGATTTACTTGTCTCAATCCAGGAAGACGCCCAGGATTTATGTAAGTCTGTTTTGCAGGAGTGAAGAAGATCATGAATTTGAATAGTATAATATTTATGGTCAGCCAGATTACTAGTAATAGCAGCTTTAGCTGCCGTATCCGCACATTCATTACCTCTTATCCCTGCATGACCAGGAATCCATACCAGTATAACCTCAATTCCCTCCCTGAAGCAGCAATACAAACATTTTTTAATATCCATGATAATTGGACAACGGACATTATCCTTGAAGGGATTTTTGATAATAGCCTCTAGGGCACTTTTAGAGTCTGAAAAAACAACTGCTTTGGAGATAGAATTATGGGATAATACATACAAACATGCCTCCAGAATACCAATGCACTCTCCAGTGAAAACAGACGACTCTGGAGGGCATTGGAATTGAAGAAAAATTTTGGAAGTGGCATAATAAACAGAAATACCAGTTTTACCGTCTAAAGACAATTTGGAGGCATCAGTGAAGAATTTATGATAATCATGCCACTTGTCTTCAATTATAGAGGAAAACTGGACATTGGCTTGAAAAGTTCCCTTATTTAGGCCAATGTCTGGGATATAATTTGGGTAATAATTTAATATTTCATATGGTGTATCATACAATGGAAATTTACTACACTGGTGAATAGGGGTATTTTCCTCGATCAAGCGAATTTTTCTGTAGGAATTTAGAAGTAAAGGGGGGTCTTTGTGTCTCCAATAATCGCTTTGTCTTAGGAGAGAATCTAAATGAGAAAGTTTAGTTAAAATAATATGATTCTTTAAAAAAAATGTCTTATAAAGGAATTTATCAGCTAAATATTGTCTGCGAATTAGGAGTGGAGGGTCGCCACTCTCAACTTGTAATGCGTTAATGGGGGTCGACCTCATGCAGCCTAATATTATACGGAGAGACCTTGACTGTATGGAATCTAATTTAGTCATTGCAAGTTTATTATAAGGCTCAAGCAAAAAGGTGCCATAATCTAATAAACTCCTAATAGTGGCATTATAAAAAAGTTTAAGAGTGAATGGGTGAGCTCCCCACCACACGCCCGCAAGCGCACGCAAGATATTGAGTTTCCTCTCTAATTTATTAGTGATGTATTTAACATGGAAGGCGCCAGATAATTTTGCGTCCAAGATGACACCAAGAAATTTTACGCTATCTTCTGACTTAATGGGAGATCCTTCAATTTCAAGATGAACATTTGGGATTAGCCTTTTTCGAGAGAAAACTACGACAGAGCTTTTGGAAGCAGATAAATTGAGACCATGGGAACTGAGCCAGTGATTGAGGGAATTGAGAGACACCTGCATGGACTCCTGAGCGACTGTAATGGACAAATTTGGCAAGTATAAGCATAGGTCATCTGCATACTCTAAAATCTGACAGTCAATGTTGAGGGCCCTATGCAGGTCAGAGGTATAGATGCTGTAAAGTAGAGGGCTCAAGACTGAACCCTGTGGAAGACCTCGCCAAACAGTTCTGGGTGCAAAAGACTCTCCCGGGATATGAAGGTTCACCTTACGTCCCGACAAAAAGTTGCAAATACAATGAAGAATCTTTGTCGGAATGCTCAGCTGGCGTAATTTACTTCTGAGCACGGAAAGAAGGACATTGTCATATGCTGCTGAAATATCAAGAAAAACTCCCAATACAGACTCGTTTTTGCTGAAGGCTATACGCGCATCTGTCATAAAAATGCCGATACTGTCCATAGTACTGGCTCCTTTTCGAAAGCCATATTGTGATTTAGCCAGAAGGCCTTGACTTTCTATGTACCACTCCAACCTGTTTTTTATAAGATGTTCTAGAATTTTACCTATAACAGGGGATAGAGCAATTGGACGGAAATGGTCTGGTGAGTTGGGAGACTTTCCTGGTTTTAATATAGGGATAATAAGCTGAGTCTTCCACTCATCAGGAATATAACTAAGATTAAAGCAATGATTCATTAAGGTTAAAAGATATTGGCGACTACGAGAAGCCGACATTTTGTAAAAAGAATAAGGGAAACCATCAAACCCGGGAGCGGAGTCATGAACATATTTAAGCACTGCTTCTAATTCCTGTAGGGTAAATGGAGCATCAAGGGGATTGTTAGAGACAATATCGGTGATTAGCGGTAATTCATCCTTCAGAGGGACAAAAGAAGGGGCTATTTTATTGAAAAAGGCTATTGCTAAATCTCGAGGGATAGAAGAAGAATTTCGGGGCGAACAACCACGACTAAATTTCTTGAAATTCTGCCAGACCAAAGAAGATGGGGTTGAGGGAGAAAGTGAGGCACAAAATTTCTTCCAGCCTTCATATTTCTTTTTTCTAAATAGACGTCTGGATTTAGCAGCAATCCGGTTATACTCAATCAGGTTGTTGAGGGACATGTTACTTACATAATTTAGTTCAGCATTATTTCGGGTTTTAACTATAGAAGTGCATTCCTGGTCCCACCAGGGTGGAGAAGGAATTTTCCCTGAGGCTGAATTTTTTAGTGGAATGCTAACCTCAGCAGCCGATGTAATAGCACCAGAAAATTGCAATAGACAGGAGTCAATGTTGTCATTGGAAATTTGGGGGAGGGAAAGGATTTCCTCCTCTAAAGTTTGTCTAAATAAGGACCAGTTAGCCTCTGAGACTCTATATTTCAAAAGGGGAGTATTTTCACTATGGGGAAGGGATCTATTCATTAAGGTGGAACATATAGGGTAATGATCACTACCATAGGATAGGTTAAGCCGTTTCCATTCAAACTGGGCGGTCAAATTGGCCGAACATATGGTCAGATCAACACAGCTTTTATCCTGTTCAGGTCTGGGAATACGAGTAGCGGACCCATCATTGAGGGTGCACAGACCCATCTCATCAATTAGATCAACCAATTCAATACCAGCGCTGTCACAATGGACAGACCCCCACAAAGAATGGTGACAATTAAAATCGCCTAATAATATTAAGGGTTTAAAAAGAATACAAATACTACGGACAAATTGAAAACACACAGAGTTTGGTGAGGGGATGTAAATTGAAATAAAATTAATGCCTAGAATGTTTACACCAACAACACTGAGTTCACTTCCGTGGCTGGGTAAAGGAAGAGGGGAAGAAGGAAATACATTATTTACCAGGATAGCAGCACCGCCATAGCCATCGGGACGGTCATCGCGGAATGTGCTATAACCAGGAAAGTTAAAATTGAGATGAGGCACAAGCCATGTTTCAGAAATAGCAAAGATTGCAGGTTTGTAGACATTAAGAAGGTAAGAAAATTCATGTTTTTTGGGGAGGGCGCTCCTGGCATTCCACTGGAGGCAATGGAGCTCCATTGTTGCGGAGTTGAATAAGGTTAACGAAATCATTGGCAACGTGGTCCGGTATGTTATATTTTAAAAGAAAAGAAGAAAGTAAAGTAAATAGGGAGTTGAGTTCCTTTGAAAGATCATTTCCCAAAGGAGAAGATTGGCTTGGATTATTTAGAGCACAGCCATTACTGGATGGATAGTATGAGTAATTGTTAAGAGTACTCTCATGGGTTTTACGGTCATAGCCATGGGTAAGGTGTGGACGAGGTTTGGGTTTTGAGGAAATGGTTTTGCGATATGAAGTTGAACTAGGAGTTTGTTGGTAAGATCTTAAATTGGTGGGAACTTGAGATGGAGTCTTAGAGGTGGGGGGGGCTGATGATGAGACAGCTGAATAGGATTTGTAGGAGGGGGGGAATTTTTTAGAGGCTTCTTCATATGAGACACACTGTTCAGCCATGCATAACTTTATGTTTTTTTGTCTCATTGATTCAGGGCAATCTTTGCTATTGGCACAATGGGGCCCTGTGCAATAAAAGCAAAGGGGTTCTTCTACAGAGCACCCATCTCCAAAGTGTTCCCCACCACAGCGGAAGCACCGTGGCTTGGAACGACACTTGGTTTTGGTGTGCCCATATTTGCAACAACCATAGCACTGGATGGTCGGGAAATGGTACAGATCTACAGGAAGAGAATTAAAGAAGCAGAACACCCGCTTTGGGAGGGATTGTCCGTCAAAAGTGATTACTACAGATGAAGTTGGTTTCCATTCTGAAGCGCCATCAGTTACAACCCTATGGTTCAGTCTCCTAACCTTGAGAATTGAGCCGCATCCAATAGGAGATTTGAGATTTTCTAATATTTCTTCTTCCGTCCACTCAATAGGCACACCTTTCACTACACCCATTCTTGTGATGTTGTATGAGGGAATTGAAGTGGTATAGCCTTTATTAGTAAACTCTGCATTATTTAAGAAGGCATTTGCATCTTCAGGAGACTTAAACTCGACTGAAATTCTATTGCGACCTACCTTCTTAACTCCATCCGGTAAAATATTTTTTATATGCAGTTTCATTAGTAACTGACCAAATTTGATGGGGTGGATGGAAGTGCTATCAGAGGGATTGTCACTTTTGACAGAAGCATGGACAAGGTAAGGGGCAGAATCCCTTGTAGAGTATCGCGTGCGACTATATATTGGAGAGGGTTGGGAGGGATCTTTCTGGGTATTTTGTTTTTTAGGAGGGGGAGGGCCGTCACTATCATCAGGGCGTTTTCGATAACGGTTTTCGATGTCTTCAAAATTTGATAGTGGGACCGACAAGCACGGGGAGTATGAAAAGACGTCTGGGGAATTGCTAATATTGATCACGTCTGCTGCGGCAGCATTTTGTTGGGGGACATTAGGTTCATTTTGGGGAACGGGAGGATCCGGCGGGCGGCCATGGCGTTCAAAGTCAACTTCCATGACCACGGCCGGCTCGCATGTCACAGGAAAAGCGCAAATAAACTTAGGAACTTACCTGTTTGAAGTAGACAAACACAACACACAACAATCACAGGAACATAAAAGGCACAGAAAATAACACCACAATATCAGTTTTCAGACACTATGATAACAAATAAAATGCTCCACATGTGTTAACCATGAACACTTACCGGAGAATCCTCTGTGGAGGTTTCACGTTATAAAATGACTGTCTACGTTCCTTCAAAGGAAGAAAACAACTGTCATGTCAACTTAAATGACACCAGTACCTACTGTCAAATCAAATATTGAATGATGTATTATTGACATCGTATTAGTTGTTAGAGAAAAAATTTACAACCTTTGTTAACTTCTTTACTTTACTCTAAAATTGGTTAAATCAGTATGTTAGCCATTTACTTTATCTTATTCAGTACCCATAAGTATATTTTTATTTTGAATATGCTTTATTTTGTTATATTTTTAACCCCTGCAAGTCTAGTACATATTTATAATGTGAAATTAACTTTAATGGTTATTTTTAATGTTCGTTTTCAATGGGTAGTAAAATATTGCAACAACTTTAGATAAAGTGAACAAATTTAAATAAGATTAAGCTCAAAAGTTGCCTTATGATACTGCCAATACTGCTAATGTATGCAATTTCTCTGAATCATTAAGGATGTTCTAAGAAAAGTATGGAAAAAACAGTATCCCTCTTTTTTGCGCAGTTATAGTCGGATAAAAAGTACCCTAAATGTTGACCAGGCTCGTAATCTACGTGTACGCCAGATTTCATAGATATCCGTCAAGTAGATCTTGAGTTATAAACGAACATACAGAAATACATACATACATTCACAGATTACAGATATTTTTTCTAAAAACCATTTATTCAGCTTCAGTATCGCTTAATTAGTCTTCTCCACTGGACCTATTTTTTTCCCAATTATCTTGCAATTACAGACACAAATTTTCTACATACTTAATAAATGTATAGATTATTTCTAGTGTGACTTAAGCGGTTGACCGACCCGTGCAGAAGCGTGTTTGACAGCGCTATTGACACCAGAAGATTTTTTTATAAATATGCTGTGCACAAGTTCTGTGCTGTGCAAAAATTATTCTACTAAAGTAAGAAAAGAGCATAGAGTATCATAACACAAGTAAATAAATTCTTAGCTTCTACATACATATTACAATTTATTTTATTTTCGGAGTTGCAAATAAAATTTAAAATGAAAGAAAGAGTCAGCACATGCCTTATTATAATATGAGAGAAAGGGACTTATATCCATGCGTTCTGTAATTTAGAGGTGGACAGGAATACAAAAAATTGTAAAATTGTTTTAATTTTAACCCTGTGCAGAATATCCAATGGCCAACGGAAATTGAACTGGCCATTTTAACCACTAAACCCTTTTAAACAATTTCGAAGCCTAAATATAATTATAAAAGAATAACTTTGTGGAAAGATGTGCGTTAACTCCTCGTGACACGTCTTTGTTTTAACTTGGCAGCATAAAAGTATGATGACACAAGGCCATTACTGTGTTTCAAGAAAAAAGTTACCCTTAACTGATGGCAATACATACTTTCTAAGCTCTTTGTTAGGCTGTTGTAGCGTTTACAGCAGTTCTCTTCTCCTCCTTCCTAGCAGTTGTAGACGCTAAAACTTGGGAATGGTAGTAATAATAGTCGCCGAGTGCTCGGTGTTTGAAGTCTTAGTAAACCTGATAAACAATAATAAGTCAGTCAACAACTTTAATTGACTTGTAGAACTTTTGATTAACTGGAAAGTCTTAGGTCAAGCTCCGAAGAAACTTCGACCCTTATTAAAACCATATTAGTGTTCCGTCCGTACCAAAATGTCAGCGAGCTTGGGTTTTAGAGTCGTATTGTGAAATTTCTTCACATTACTAGGCATTTTGTTAGTGACGGGATCAGGTTCAGGTAGTGGATTGCCCGTAGTGGGTGTGTGTTAGTTATCTTAGGCCGTGAGAGTGCAGTGTCGGGAACGGTTGAGGTTCGGGAAACATAATATTTTATGGCGCCCTTTCTTGCAAGTCTACCCATAACTTAGTTACACTCGCGTATCGAGGGATCCTACGACACTCAAAAAAAAGGAACGGTCTCTTTGAGAAAATACGTAAAGTTGACTATTGTTTTAAAAAGAATCTACATGGGTAAGAATAATATACTACTACATATATACCTATTGGAAACTAATTAGTCGAAAATTAAACTTTGTAATAAGTATTTTTTTTTAATTAGAAAGATTTTCAGACTCGAATATTAACGTAGTAACGTTTAGTTTATCAGCATGTCAGCAGCATTATAGTGTCCTAAGTTAAACATCGATACTTTTCTACTACTTAACTAAATCTTTGTAATGTTTTGTTACAGGTAGAGAAGAGGAAATCAAACCAATATAAAAACAATGAGTTGAAGATTTAGTCTACAATAATAGGTCTGAGCAGCGATGACGGCTGGATATGAAAATATCTTAGATGTTCCAGGTAAGGATTTCAATCTATCCATATTTAACATTTAAAAAAGTTTCAAACCTTTTTACACGTTATAGGAATTCTCGATTCAATGCGTCATAATATACGATCTTACCAAATTGTTGACTACCTAATTAAACCTGTATTTATTTAAACGTTCAGCGGAGAAATTATATTATGTATGTGTATTCGGTTAAAGGGCTTAGTAGCCGTTTCGGCAGCTGATTTTCTTCCGTCCGGTTGAAACAGGAATTTCATTATTATTCATATTTTTGAGTGGCGTTTCAGACTACTTTTTTTAAGTAAAAGTCAAGGAATTTTTGAAAATGATAAAGTTTAATATTCAATCACAACAATAAACAGTAAACATGATAAATACAATATTCAGTCTTATATATAATTTTAAACGTGTACAACAATAATATTAGCTAAACGTAAATTACTATAATCTGTCTTGTATATTAATTACCTATTATTTACTATCATTTTACTAAAATAACGAAAATATTAAAAAAAGCGTCATAAATCAGTGACTTGCTACGATATCAAAATTAGACCGATTTTTATGATCTTTGGTTCGTTGGCTTTGTCGTCTTCCCGATTAGCAGAATAACTATTAAAACATCGAAAAAAATCACGAAACAGAATTAGAAATTATGGATGCAAAAACGAATTCAATAGCTTGAATTGCTGCCATTTCATAATCAAGAATTAAGATAAGGATCTTGGTTTCCAATCTGGTATCTGACTCTTAATTAATCTGAACATCAATTCATAACATTTTTTAAAGACATAACATAACATTTATTTGGGAGCAAAGCAATTATGTTATTTACGTTACCTTGCCTTTAAAAAAAGATGAGTCCGAAACACCACTCAAAAAATATTAATAGGTTAATGAAAATAATGAAATTCTTGTTTCGACCGGAACGGACGAATCTCAGCGTCCCAAACACCTACTAAGCCGGTTAAAGGTGGTATATATCTTTAAAATAAATTTATTTTTCACGTCTAAATCTCATCTTGAACGAGGATCGAAAGACTGCAAATCTTTTCATATTCAATTGATATTTTAATAATTATTAACACGAATTGTTCATTATTACAACCGCAACGTCAGAAATTCCGCAGTAGAAATTATGGGCGAGGCTGCGCTCAGCCTTAGCTTCAGTAAATTTTGGACATCTGCCAAGTCAGTTACTACAACGTAGAATAAGCCGCATTATTATTCGAATTTAGTTCTACACAACTCCTTCACACGTAACGTTTTGATAAAAACGCAATTGTACGGAACAGTTAACGGCGACCGAGTAATTTTACGCGTAGGTCCTCGTTATACGCATCATGGTCGTGCAACGAGCAACATTTATTGTAGCGCAGGCTTATTGTATTTTCATGAACGCGGATGTGTCTTTTTTGCATTTGACTTTTCTGAAGTTGAACTTTGTGAACTGTGTCGTTAACAAAGAGATTTATATTATTAAATTAAAAATTTAAAGAAACCTCCGACGCAAAAAATGTTTAAAAAGGAAAAAATTCTTAATATTGTCCCTTTATGTTTAAAATATAAGTAGAATATTTTAATCCGTGCGTTGTTGTGTCGGGGCTCATGTGCTCGTCGAAACGTATCGTCTGAGCCCAAACAAAACGTAAATGACATAATAACTTTGACCCCGATTTGATCTAATATGTCAATGTAACATAGAATTTAATCAAATCCAAAACAAATAGAAATTAAAGTTTTTGTAAGAAAATGTTCCCATGTCATAAAGGTTCTTTAGTTGACATGAACGTATGAGTCTATGACGGAATTAAAACATAATCCTTACTAATATTATAAACGTGAAATTTTGTAAGTATGGATATGGATGTTTGTTACTCTTTCACGCCAGAACGGCTGAACGGATTTGGATGAAATTAGGCACACAGATAGACTAGCCTGTAATAACACAGGCTGCTTTTAACCAGGTCGGACTCAATTCTGAAGTCCACGCAGACAGTCGCGGGTAGAAGCCAGTATGTAATAATGATGTTAACTCAAGGTCATAGTGATAAGCAACAATAGTGTTGGTTGTATTGAATAATCCATAAATAAACATGATGTATATCATGGAATACAGAAAATCAGTGTGCCTTTTTTAAATTTCTACCGGAAAAAACTTGTAAGTAGCACTAGCACTAAGTGTACAGATGCCAAACATTTTTAGTTGTCACATTTATGAGTAACTGATGTATTTTTCGTGTAAATGATTAGGATTGCTATAAATGTGAACCGACATACACAGATAGATGCGTCGTTGTCAGTTCATCGTTATGTTTAGGTCCCATGTAATAGGGGGCGAGCCCAATCACATTGCTAGACGTAGGGATCGATCTCCAGACCTCTAGCGTAGCAGTCTCGTTTGTGGCCACTAGACCAATGAGGCAGTATTTTAATGTTATAATTTATAATACAATAATGGCATGCATTTGTTAGCCTTCGATAAGAGGTGACGTCCTCGGAGTACGCTATGCCGTATCGCTGTCACAACAAACATATTATTATTATTGGTTATCGCGCTAGTGACGTAATGCGCTTATTTGAACAATTATTTTTGTAGCCGTCTATCAATTTATCGCTCTAAGAGTCTAAAGTTATGGTACATACATTTTAACAAGTTTTGTACCTTATAAAAAAAATATTACTCTGCAGGCCACACATTATCATCTATCTATAAATATAAATCTAATATTATAAATGCGAAAGTGAGTTTGTTTGTTTGTTACACTTTCACACTTGAACCACTAAATCGATTATAAAAATTCTTTTATCAATAGAAAGCTACATTATCAGCGAGCAAAATAGGCAGTATTTTTTATTTTTTCTTAATTATAGATCCCTACGAAAATTACAATAATGTAACACAAGGTATAAAAATTTGCCTTTTAAACTCATTATTTGAGGTGCGCTGCGCTGTTTTGTTATTTCTTAGAAAATTTACTATGGAGATGGTTACCATGGAGATGGTTACTGTGGCAATGCTTACCAAAGAGTATATTATTAAATAGGAAAATGCTTAATATGGAGATCCCTTCGACATAATATAAATGTACAAAAATATTGCGAAATGAAGTTCAAATAACGGCAGTCAGTTCCCTATTCAATTAAGTAGTTATAGCATCAGCTATTTCGGATGCACTTTTAAAAACAATAAATGAGAGCTTCATGAACAAAAAGCAATTCAAATAATAATACAAAATAAGTTTTAATGTTAGTTGTACTAATCCTATTTATTATTTATTTATTTTTCATTTTTTTGTCACATTTAAGCAACAGTTAATGTTTATATTTCTGAGATTAGATGTCAACATATATTTTCTTTCTTCTTACTCTTTCTTAGCGTCAATTTAAGCTGTCTAAAAATTTATCACGGGCCCGGGCGGCAGAAATAAATCGATTAGAAGAATCTTCATATAAAATTTAGAAAACAACAACAAGCAAGGTGACCATCCGCTCCGAAAGCTAGGGAATCATGCGTAGGTTGCAGTGCTAACCTAACCAAACATTTTGCACAATATTTGGTATTTAAAAGACAAATTTTCGATTTGTATTTAATTTCATTTTTCTCTCAGCTTGGTATTTTTAATTATTCAAACATTAGTCAAATACCCTATTCCCCTTATTTTATTTACTTTTTAATGATAATGATTATGACTTCGACAGTCGTTTATATACATCAACGCGAGCGAATCCGCGGGTAAAAGCTATTATTTAATAAACGATGACATCGTGCATCGTCAAGATATAGTATCTTGACGATGCACGATGTCATCGTTTCGATTCGATCGATTCCTTACTACAGCTGTCATCCGTGTGTTGGCATTTTGACATTTGTTTGCTTCCTTATAAATTAGAATTTACACATGATAATTATGAAACCTCCATGGTGTAGGTAAAATGGGCTCAAAGTACGCAAGCGAAGCTGCGCATGGGAACTCTAGTGATTACATAGAACAGGTAGGTAGGATCCAAAAGATATTTTTGAACATGTTATGTGGCGGAACAATAGAAATAATAAAATAGAAACAAAAATGTTGAAATCCTTCGAAGCACGACGATCTGAACGAGACAGTTTTTACCAGACTGCGCCAAAAGGAGGTTATTCTCTACAAGATTTTAAGAAACCAAGTTGCCCGTTGCACGTTTTCATATGAGCCTTGACTGAAAGATGAAAAAGTTTTAATAGATAACATTAAATTTAAAATTTTAAAAACCGACGACGTGGTTACCATGTTCTTACAATATCATTGAAGTAACAGTATAAAAAAATTTAAATCGAGCTGACCTGTGGAACTTTCGCACATGTCCTTCATGAACCAGAAAAAAGCTGATAATCTTCAAACGGCTGGCCAGATTTTCGCTCTCGATTTTGTAAGTAAACTTTCAAACAAAAAACCTGAATCAACAACGGTCGATACGTTTGGGCGCTACGATGAATCAGACAGCTCACTATGAACACCCCTCTTTTTCGTTGGGAGTTAAAAATAATTGAATTTAATTGGAGGCATCGCAGACATTCGAAATTGTCGTGACTCTTTCGATAACGTTTTTTGTACTAAGATTTCTGTCCTTACATCATTCTATATTTTTCATCGTATAACATCTTTCCGTGATATAATTATTATGATAGTGGACTTTGGAAGAAGTGTCAGCCTAATGTTTAAGCTGGCAATTGGTAATCCGACAGGTCTACATTATGTACAGTGGCGACTAAAAGTCCATATGCAATCTCATAACGCAATAGGTTGACGTTTAGTTTGACTTACGACCTTCTATTCGTTAACAAATGACACGCACTGGCTGTATCGAGCTCACTCGTACAGTAGCCTTAGCACGAACAACTTGCGAAAAAGTATTCGTATCGTCACGATAGAGGCGCTGGTCCATATCTCATACAAATTGGTCTCCATGACGATACGAATACTTTTTCGCAAGTTGTTCGTGCTAAGGCTACTGAACAGTAGCCTTAGCATCGTCATGGAGACCAATTTGTATGAGATTTGGACCAGCGCTTTTATCGTGACGATACGAATACTTTTTCGCAAGTTGTTCGTGCTAAGGCTACTGTTCATAGCAATGTAATCCTTAGCGTGCTTATGGACTTTTGAGTGTTTACTGTACCTGATAAACACCGAGGAACGGTGAGGTGCTAGTTATAACTATTTATGTATTTTTTGTCTCTGCTCATTGTTGGAGACATAATTATGTTTAATAGTATAAAACGAATAATTATTTTTGTTTAAGCTAAATGATGGGTACCTATATCCATAATAAAAAGAAGATCCAAAAACTTGTCTTAGCTGATATTATTAGATACTTAAATTGGAATAGGGGGCCTATTGCAATTTAAGTATCTAACGGTAAAAAAATACCTAAGCACATGCTAATGACAATGTGATTACCTATAAACACTGACCTCTATAATACTTTGAGAAATATAGAGATCAGTGCAGCGTATTTTTTATTGGTACACTTTATTGAATTAAGATTAGCAGCGCTCGGTTGAGTGTAAAAATCTCTGAATTTTGCAAATATCGTAATCAAAAAGGTCACAATAATAAACACGGGTTTGTTATGTTTTGTTAATCTGTTGCGTAATAGATAACAGGAGTTGTAAAACATTACATTTTTAGGGTTCCGTACCCAACGGGTAAAACGGAACCCTATTTACTGAGACTCCGTTGTCCTTCCGTCTGTCTGTCTGTCCGTCTGTCACCAGGCTGTATCTCATGAACCGTGAAAGTTAATACAGTTGAAATTTTCACAGATGATGTATTTCTGTTGCCGCTATAACAACAAATACTAAAAAACAGAATAAAATAAATATTTAAGGGGGCTCCCATACAACAGACATGTTTTTTTTTGCCGTTTTGATAGATAATGGTACAGAAACCTTCGTGCACGAGTCCGAATCGCACTTGGCCGGTTTTTTAATAAAGAGATTTACTATAATTGGCCCGGTATCGGATGTCATTTAATCGTTAGTGAATGCTATGAACTTTCTCAAAAAACCGATAGCCAGTTTATCCTTAGTACATCCGTATTGTAGAATACTGATATTCCACCACATCTGGTTAGATTGTAGTCAATCCTAACGTGGGAAAAGGTTGAGATAATTATCTCACAAATATTCGCCTCAGGTGGAAATCAAACCCACGACGCACGGTGTGTAATGTGTGTATTGTCAGTATATATCTTCTAGACGAGTGGCGCCTGTCATTGAACCTGTGTTTAAATATGTATATCGATATTTTTTTGAACTGTCTAAACGTTTGTCTAGTCCACTGGCTTGTAGACGGGTTAGCTTTAATGATAGGTTTGGCATTATGCCATGGATGGCGCCCCGCTCAGAATATAACGAGTAGATGCGCTTCTGTTGATGATACACATGCCATACTTTTATTGTGCTACGCTACTAACCTGCCACCGTCGACCACGGGAGTAAAACGGCCACTTCAGGTGATGATACTGGTACACATCGTGCTTTTAATTGCCAGTATAAGGTGATCTATCTTTGTACGATTATCCTATACAATACGAGGTGAGCTAATACTGGCAATGTATATTGTATAGACGTTGTGTAGCCGTGTTTCCGATAACACATATTGTGGTTCATCAAGTGCCCATTTTCGACCTGCATGGAGAATGACATGTGTCGTGACATAATTTTGACAGCCCATTATCTCGTCTAACCAAAGTTTCGGCACGAGATAAGCAAAGACAAATTATTTCGTGGCGTATATGTTAGCATAGCTGGAATAGACTGATGGATGGAACGGTTAAATCTGCGCCTAGATGAAAATAATATAAAGCAAACGAGGTTTTTGCTTCATACCGCGAGGAGTACCTGCATTCAAACGAAAAAAAATTCTTGGTTTATTACCGACTCCGACTGTTGCTTTAATCCGATTTCCGACCCTATCTTCTGGTTGCCGCCGCCGCCGCCGCGCCGCCGTGCATCGCTGTAATCAATTCAATTTGCCCTAACCGTCATTGCCAACAGGTTGTAATGGCGCAGTAGATTGATGCCTCAACTGCGCCATCAACCTGTAAATATTTCACTAATTGTGAAATATTTACAGCGAATATTTATTTGCAAGTAAAAGTACACGAGAAAATGCTGGAGAAACACTAAGTAGTACGTCATGTTGACTCATTACTTTAAAAATGCCGACTGTGTTTTGGCTTCAAGGAACCTGACAGTCTTGTCTGAATAAAATGTCCTGTTCTAAAATCTGAATACCTCAGCCACTAGATTCGAAGCTGACCTAAACAAGGTAAAGAGTAGAATCATTAATAATTTTAATAACATTTATTTTGAAGTATGAATACCTACCTTGGCTCACGTCTGATTGCGAATCGAATTTGTAAAACCTGTCTGAGACTTGTTGAGCAAATAAAAATTGCTTTTAAACGACTTTAAAAAATAATTACGTTCTGAGTGTTTATCAAGTCGACCCTGATTCCCAGTCCCTCTGCTTTATTAAGTTAGGAATCAGCTCCGAGTGCAGACTACGGCGCTCGGCGGAACTGTAAATTCTAGAATAAAAAATAAAACGAAGCAATGTGGAGTAGATACCTATAAAAGAGCTTTTTATTACGATCATGTGCATCAATATCAGCGTCATTGCCCCGCGTAGTTGATAAACCGACCCCTTTAATCGCGTTGCAATAACAATGATGTTGCCAGCTGCGAACTTGAATGGCATGGCGTCGTTGGTTGTAAAAGTTGGCAAAAAATGCGTGGCGTTGAACCCGCCACGGCAAATGCACCGGGCCGTTAGCTTTATCCGAGGTCAGGCAGGTATCGCCAGTGCTGTGTCGTGTCGTGCGCTTGAGTAACAAATATATGCATAACTTCTCAGCTGACTGGCTTAACGGTTAACGACTACTAATTTCGCTCGGTTTACATGCCACTTATTTTCTGCGCTTGATTTATGTATAATAAGACATGCGAAGGATTAGATGCTCTATTAGTGTTAATCATTCCAACGTTTTCGATGCTTACATTAGAATTTAGAATAGTAGTTCCGGTTAGCTATTGATAGAAACGTAACATTTCGCGATTCAGTGTATCTTCTGTCTTATATTTATATCAATATAAAAAGCGAAATACTTGGTACTCGCACACTGATTAATCATAAAAACTCAGAAGTCTACAAACATAAATTTGGAATGTAGTTAGTTGGGCTTATAAAGGGATCTGCTAAGAAATTAATTGTGAAATATCTTGCGGGTTTGGCAAACCGAGACCAATACGGAATAATAAAGGACATTATTTCAAAACCCCCAGTTAACTTGTATTACGGATATCTGTCTTTATTAGTAAAAAATGTTAATAGAGTGAGACGCCACTAAAGATACTCTATAATACTTATTGAGCTTTTTGGAATTGAATTAACGATTGAAGTTATTGAGGAGAGAGGAGACGTGTTATGTTTAAGTAGCAGTTATTTTCAAAATATCGTGTTTTGAATTTTAACTTGGTGTGCGCTGCAGGCTTGGTGCTACTGAATTACATTACGAGTATAATCATGTCTTTTTTAAGCTTCAATTATTAGCAAAGCACAGGAGTGATTGACGACTCATCTCCTACTCGGTAGATACTTAATAAGCAATCATTTTTATATAAGAAAACTATATCGATGTTATTCAGTACAGACGAATTGATGTTAAACCGGATGACGGACGTCGGACATAAATGCGCAACATGATCGATCCGTACGGTGGTTAATTAGCAGCAGACGGGCCAGCTTTAGCGTGCAAAATTATTTGAACAATCAAAGGAGGCGCACTACTTGTAGGACGGGGGCGTCCCCATTGGGCTCACGACGGTACACGCATGCGCTGTTCGATCGATTTCATAAGTTATATTATAACGCAAGGTTTTCCTAAATTGTGATACTTACAATCTTCAAAAGTATTTATTACCTGTGGCAGTTAAAACATACATTAATATATATAAAAATCAATGGTTGTTTGTTCGCATTTTATGCGCTGCCATGCCGTTCATCCGATTGCAATGTAACTTTGGGAATGTGTGTTAGGGTGTTAGGGTTTATGAGAAAAACGGACAAAGCCCATTCAAATATTGCTCTAAGCCTGTTGGTAAATATTCACAAGATCTTCATTAATCTCTGAAGCTTATGTGAAGAATGCGTAACTAGGATTTTGGGATTGTATTACAAAATACATGTAATTATGTCTGGAAAGTAGTTAAATTGATTGAATTTGTGCTAAGCTTAATATTTTTTCGTTTGTAGGTAATCAATAAGTAACTAGAATTTTTGTAAAATGTTTTTCAATAATGTACAGTTCGGAATATGTAACTATGCCTAGCGTTAGGGTTTTCGAACGGCCACGCAGGTACAGTCGGATAAAAAATTACTTATGTTCGGAAAATATCGATAAACGCAGAATATGTAGGCACCAGGTGCTGTCTTCTGCACTGAGTGAGCGGGACATATATATGCTACCGATGTTAACGATGCTGGCAAAACAACAGATAATTATTCTTAGTTGAGAGATAGCAAAGTACGTATTTACCTTTACCAAATATTGCTAACAAAGTAACGTTTGGTACCGTAAGACTGATGATAAAAAATTTGAAATTGTAAATATTCTTTTCTTTGTTCAGGTATATCGGACGCAGGGGATCTACAACTGTTGACGTTTATACACATGTTTCGTCGGTAAGTTTTATTAATACCTATATTATAATTATTGTTGTACGTTATTAATTGTTCACGCTGTAGATGCTCAAAGCGATTTTTTTTTTACTGCTCATGTACTTTATCTCTGTAAAAAGGTTTATTATCGTGTATTCATGTAATTACGCTGCGCTGCTGCTGTGCAATTATATTTAATTATTATCGATGTTAACTAGAATGTGTATTGTATTAATTCAAAATTCGGATCAAACAACATTTTCTCTGTTGTTACAGATTTTATATCGAGATCACTTCAAGTTGGGGACAGGAAGCTGTAAAAACAAGTGAAAATGGATGAATGCCTAAAACATAAAAACAGGTAAATTTCAAATCTTTATAACTCTTTATTAGTTATAGGTAGTTGTAGCATATAGTTTTAAGTGCATATTTAACGATATAAATTGCACAGCGACTTCAAAATTTTCTTCACAGCGAGTTGATGATGTGCGAATGCGAAGTTATTTCTGCCTTCTACGCGAAATGTTATATTATGAATGATGTGTATATTGTTCCGTGTGAACGGTCATGGGAAGATAGTGATTTGAGATTGTTTGTGACTCTTTTACTACGCGCTATTATATTGTGGCATCTACTTTCAATTATATTACAGTGTAGCTTAAAGTCCTATAATAAAAAATAATACAAATCCAATATGGTGATTCGCTGCATTTAAAGTAGATTCTAGAATTTTTAAGCACAAATCTATAAATATGGATATTGAGCTTATTCCCATAGCTGTTTTTTATGATTTCCTTGTGTCTAGGTACATAAATCAGAAAAAAGGGAATTTTCAAAATTATACATACTAAGACCGAAGTAGATAACACGGTTTGAAATTTAAAAAACTATTTGACCAATGAGTCGGAGGATGATCTCAATTCTTTTAGTTGCTTTACATTACTCTTGAATTTTTGAACGGAATCGAATAATTCTTGCATTTAAAATATGATCGTCAGGACGGTCCCACATAGATCCCGTACACTTCTGTTGAGTTGTTTTTCACCAGCTACAATAATATTTATCTAGTATGTTGACAAACCTCCTCATAGTGTGTATGCATAAAACTAAGTCCTGTGTCGCTGGCGACGAATTGAGCTATGAAATGAATCATTAGAATGGATTTTGTGATACATTTGACAGCCTGCCAATTGGTGGCGCCGATGACAACGTCGCACCGCGCCGCGAGCGGAGTCGACACGAGAATGACCAGACAGGTTGCTGACGTTTTGCCATAGGTAGGTCTATCATAATATTAATTTTAAAGAAATTAAACACTAACAATATCACAGTGTATAATTTTTTGAGCACAACAAACAAACTGTATACACACTATTCTACAAAAGTCTTTTTCTTTCATAACCGTAAATGCTTCTAACAGTTTTATTGTTGAGAAAATTTCAAACCCATTGAAATATACCGTTAGTTATTATTTACATGTGAATAAAAATTAATGAAGTATTATTAGTTATATTTTCAAAATAAGTGCTAGCGATTAATTATGTCACTACTATGCCTAAGATGTCATTTCTGGTTTATCTTTACTGACTTTACCTATTTAGTGCTACGACTAGAGATGAGTTTATGCCAGGGCATTTATTTTTTTCGCCAAAAATGCTTAGGCAGAAACCCATCTATAGCTACGACCCATTTTATTTGAATGTTCAACTTAATTGTAAATACATATGTAGGTAATTAACTATACTTAGGTGTCGTGGTGCCAGGATCTAAATGTTTTCATAATTCATAGATTTGCCACGTTCACTACGTAGTTACGTATCAAACTGTTGTTTTTATAAAATGTTAGAGGATATCTTTCACGTAACTAATTGTTGCACGTGGTTTCACTGGCATCCCAAAGGGACTATTTAATTTTTGACATAAAATAGAGCCTACATTCTTCCTTAGCTTGCAATGCCTCAAACTAAAACATGTACCTTTTTATTTTACACTTGAATCTAAATAATATTAAATAGGTAACTAGCATAACATTGCCGGTAGAGGGCATATCGACATCAATGGGCACACTTCGTGGAAAATTAATCCTGCAATCCCATCTGAATGCAATCGTCTATTCGATTCTATATTAAAAACTAAAATGAGTTGGAATATTTAATATCGACATCAAACAGCACCAGTCGTACAATTTATTTTCACTATCGTGCACGTTAGCTAATTAAATTTTCTCATGCTGACTGACTGCTTTGTCTATTTCTCTTTCATTTTTAAATGATATTTCATTACGTCTGCGGAATAAATGCAATAAATTTTATTTCTATGATGAGATTTCTAAAGTTATAAGAATTATTGAAACAAAACTGTTTTCCGAACCTATTTGCTTAAAGCTTTATTCACGCGTGAAAAGTTAATGAAGTTGAAATTTCCTTGTTGTAATGTTTTTTATTTCTCGTTTTTTATCGGAAACTTCGCAGGCATTGTAGTGACATACAAATATCGCCAACCACTGCATGTTATAGTATGTATTAGGTGGGTACATCAATATAATAATTGTCTATTTATAGCTATGTGTACTGATATATATGCTATATAACATATTATTATGTTGTTTGTCTATTTTTTTACGCGGTCAAAGTGTAACTTTGCATTTTGCATCGAAGCGATTGTCTCATGCTGATAAAATTAGGTGTTGTTTACATGTAGGTAGATTGCCTGATCTGCGTTAAAAATAAGTTTACTTTAGGCGCGTCTAATTTTATCAAGGTGTTCTCTCAAGTTACACCAAACAACGTCACTAAATGAATGCCAAAAATATGAAAATGCAGAGTTACATTACTGCCGCTGTAGCTGGCCATATTACCAACACAGCGCATCGGTTGTCTCCGAGATTGCTTTCTGCCGTGTGAAAGACAGGGGTAGTGAGATGTCCCGGACATCACAAATTCTCACTACCTTGTCTTTCATGTGGATTGAGCACGATTCTTCTCGAGACATCTGATAAGAAGATACCACAAGGAACTCCTGAATCATCACCTGTTATAAGTATTTCTCATGTTTTAGATATAAATACAAAAAAAGTACCTATTATTAGCCCCATGAATATCAAAATTAACTTTGAACATGGTTCGACACAGACCGTTTTGTATTGAAGAAATATACTTACAACATGATTTTAACAATCGCAGTAGAATCACAATAGGCACCTAGTTGAACCAACGTAATTCGGAAATTACTATGAATTAAGCTTTTAAATAGTGAACGTCAATAACTACATTTTTACCCGTAAGCTTTGAGAAAAGTAAAGTTACCTCTGATTGCTGTACTCCTAATTAATTTACAACGTGTTGAACTTCAACTTTTATGTAACGAACTACAAATAAACAATCGAAAATATTATTTATTATGACTGTAACTTCATATGCATTAAGCACATTTAATTTTGGTCATCGTAATAATTATATGATTACTAGCTGTTTTCCGCGGTTTCACTCACGTCCCAAAAAGATTAACATACTATAAGTCTGATTCTAGGCGGCATATCAAGATGAAACATGCACTAGATTTTAAGTAAGACCTCTAGCAACCTCTAGTTTTAGCGTGATACGCATACAAACATACAGACAGACGGACAAAAATTATAAAAATTGTGGTTTTAGCTTCTGTTTCTCAAATTTGTTTTTCTTTAATATCTATAATGTACACACATCGGCCTCTTACAATTTTATTCTATGTTTAAATAGATTGATTGGCTGTTACTGTGACATTCATTGCAATGATAAGCGGCAAATCAGATTTTTAAGGATTTCGTTGTTGAAGAGGAGTTGATTTCGTCGTATCGATTTCATTCCTCTTTCTTTGGGTATTCATACAACGTAGAAATATACTGTGTTTTGTTTCATAAACATTCTAACTAAAGTGAAATCGGAGAATAACTGTAAAACTGCGTCTTTATACCAACGTCAAAATTCCAGTGTAATTGCTGTCCTTTGCCAGAAAAAGTTTTGGTATAGATGGGTGTAGGTAACATCTCAAAAGGGTCGGTCAGCGACGGTTTCTAACGGGCTATTGTGTCTTGGCGCGGCGTGTAGATGGGGCAGGTAGCCAATGAAATAGAGGAGTCGGAAACAATAGCGCGGTAAAAGGCTACGTGTTCAAAGCGTACCCAGTCAAGACTTATGGGTTAAATTTTTAATACAAGGTTTTAAAAACTTTTTCGTAAAAAATGACATTCTTTTTTTATGGTTGAAAAATGTTTACTCACTAAGTTTAATGTTGGGTCCACGTCACTTGCTTGCTCTAGACTGTATGAACACCATCATGAATGATGAAGAAATGAATGATGATGACTCTTCAGGCTCAAAGGCCTGAAGAGTCGTTAATTCTGGTACTTAAAAAATGTTCTTATTATAGGTAATTCCAAACTAATCTCAGTGTCGACGACCTAAACGTCGTCTTTTGGTGATTTTTCGGTTAGAGTGGAATTCTATTTTGAACGGTTTTACCAGAATAAAAAGTTATCTATACAATAAATAAATAATAAATCAAATGGTTGTCCGTTATAGCCTCGTATTGAAACTATTTGTGGAACTCATTCCAATTTAATTAGGCCAAGACAAAAGATTGTGCATTGTGCTTATTACATAAACGGGACTTAATGTGTTATATTACTTAGGTACTTCCCTTGGAATAATTAGTGGCCCTACCTAGTTTTACCTACCTAATCAAACAACCTTATTTTTTTGTTTTCTGTATTTATTTGTAATCCCGTTCTTGAATATGACTAAAGCTTCCAATAAAAAATTCAAAATGGGGGTTTACGAATTAAGGGGGCGACAAATCGATCTACCTCATTTCTGGGAAAATTCTTTTTCTCCGCGTTTTCACGTTTCAAAGCAACTAATTTTGGGTTACAAACTAACATTAATAACAATAATTATAAAATTAGCTAGACATTTTATATCAGTCCTGTTTAGAACATAGGTAGTAACTTTAATAAGAGTAATAATAACAATTTAATTATTTCTGATTACTATTAAGATGTCTTTTATCCAAAACATTTCTTAGCTGCCACTGTCACTGCCACGGCTGACCAAAATAAAAAAATTATACTAAAATCCCATAGAAAAAAAGCACTTTCAGTTTTTCACGAATTTTATAAATATCCACATATGCATGTCTTTTTAATATTTTTAATCAATAGTTTGCATTATTAAATCACCGTAAAAATATTTCTTTGACAAAAGTATTAATATTTAAGTAATCATAAAAGTAGATGCAAAACTGCAATCAGATACGGGAGATTTATACGCCGCCATATTGGCCGCATGTACTGTGACGTCAGTTTCCGCAAAAACAGACTATGTTATCGTTTTTAAAATTTATTGATCGTTTTATCCAATCAATTATTATATATTTTTATGTTTACTAATTAATTTGAAATCAATTTTATACCTAGTAATTACAAACCTAAATGTTTACGGTGACGTCATGAGAGCGTCACAAAGTAAACTTTGTTGTAAGTTCCGTTTGTTGTTGTAGAACAAGTCGGCAAATTAAAATCTTGCTTTTAAATAATAAAATTAATATCTTGCTGGAAAAGCGATTATGTAAAAAAAATATGGCATGGACATAATTCTTTAGCAATAAAGATTACAAATTAAAATATTTTACTCAAATTTGAATCTTATGAATATTATCGTTCACTCCCTATTCATCTTGTTCGGACTGTTAAGAAAAAAAAAAAACATTCCGTCTCACTTCTCTGTCAGCCGTTCTCAAGTGATACGCTTATCGACGAACGACATTTAATTGTTATTTATATAAATGGAGATTACCTACACATGCTTCAACTTTCTGAATGTAATTCAAAGCGAGAACTATTTACATTACATTATCGCACCCCTCATGTCCACGTCATCTAAAGCGTTAAGTTATCTTACATGTACGTGCTCCGTTAAAGAATAATATTACCTACAGCTTAGCTGTATCGAAATTCAATGTAGGCGGTTAGGAAATAACAAAGGTAACAACAAATAAAATCTTAAACAACAACTTAGAATACTAGCCATTGTAACGGAAAACAGAAACTCTGCATTAAACTAAACAATTAAATTAAAATATAACCACGTGGAAATTATTTTTCTATTTTAAATAATGATTATAGAAATAACATTATTGCATTACACAAATAACGACGAAATAATAATTGTTCATAAAGTTATTTTAGTGAAGGAAAAATACAATCGCGGGCAGGATTCGAACCTGCGTCTTCTGGTTAAATACACTATATTTCACTATAATAAATTTATAATCTTAGCACAGAAAATGAAAAAAAAAACGAAAAGATAATGATAGTTTATTTAAAAATTACAGTTGCATAACATTATGCAGTCATTTTCAAACTAGGCTGGAACGATGTGTTGAGTTTCTTAAAAAATGTGTTAGTTATACTTAGTGTAGGAGTAGAATTAGTTGACCAACGAAATGAACACTAAGTTTTAGAATTAAATCAAATTAAGATCACAAATCAGTGAATAACGATTCTTCTGTTGTATTTTCTTGTAGCTACCTATATTGTTGAAATGATTCCATTTTAGAGTAAATATATTTGTAAATATTAAATAATTACATTAAATACAAAATACAATTAGTTGTATTTATAATGAAATAACGGCGCTTATAACGATGGCGCTCTGAAGTTATTTGTCTAATTAGTGTCTATATTATAATATGGAGTTTGAGCAACAAACAACAGTTTAATTAAAAACAAAATTATTAAATGTATTAAACCGTTAACCCCTCCCCTTCGCTATGACTGCACTTTCAGGTAAATAACATAATTAATTTATATTATTATAATTATGTTAGAGGAAATTGCCGGTAACACTTTTAAGGTCTTTATTTTATAATATAGTTTATTATTACATAATATAGTAAGTGGTATGTCATATTAGTTACTATATTGCACGATATAGAAGCAAAAGTACGTGTTTGAAAAAAATGTGATATCCTATGTACCTAATGGTTTGGCATAGAAAGCATACTTCTTCGTGGAACTCATTAATAACTAGAAAGATTGATGGACCACCTAGTCTTTAAAGAGCGGCCATGTGCTTTTGTATATAATATTATATATTGTAGTTGCGTTTGTCACTTGTTTATTAGGTACGACGTTGTTGAATAGGTAATTGCGTTATATTTAAAATGAGAGTGATAAACGCAGTCAATAAAGGTCCCATATTTTATTTTTGCTTACCGCTTCATATTACCTTTTACCTTATCGTATTATCGTGTTCCGATATATGTTCAGAGGCTGATATCTTACAGCAAGCACACAGGGATATAGTTTAGAGTCAGGAAATTTACAATTGTAATTATTAACATAAAACCTTTCGTAATAAGAAAATTGTCAAGGTTTTGATGGTACTGCCCTCAACTGTTCATATTTCAAGCTTCTCATTATAGAAATACGAAAACGTATAAAAATTCGGTAGGTTTGAAACTTCAATTGCTGCGCTATAAATATTTTTTATACTGTCAAGGTGGCAAACAAGCATAGGGCCCGCCTGATGGTAAGCGGTTGCCGTAGCCTATGGACACTTGCAACACCAGTGGTATCACACGCGCGTTGTTGACCCTGTATATTAAGGAGGAATAGTTGGGCTTGCAGGATAGGAGACATGCTGCCATGCATGACAGCGGCGGTAACAAAAGCGGAGCGATGTTATTTGGCTACGATTTTCTGCAAGGTGGAATTATTCGATTTCACCATGCCCTACCATTCTTAGGAATATAATTTTATAAATTGTATAAATCATTAATTTTTCAATAGTTAGAATATAAATGTAAAACTAATCATATGTTAATAATGTAATAATGGATCAATAAATGTTTTTTTTTATAGATAATGATAAAATACACTGTGTATTGCATTTGTTATTAGATAAAAATACAATCATTAATTACCTATTGCATTTTGTCTGAAAAGGCGATTGGCCGATCTGAAAAATCAAAGACGTTCATACAAACACATTCCCGGGACAAGGCTGTCAAGTTTAATATTAAATGAAATTATTTCTTCTTTGCATCATAAGCTTTTGTTATTGATGTAGTATAATAATGGGAAAACAGCGATTAAAGAAAGCAACAATAGACATGCGTACTCAGAAGCTATCGGATTTATTATTTGGATTAGTTTGGTTGGTAACAAGCGTGATTACGTAACCGTGTCTGGGTGGGAAGCTCGAATCAATACTGAAGGATATATCGGGACTGAGGGCGCGTCATAAACTATCAGCCTGTGTTCTATTAATATATTAACACACCAAAATAATACTTCAATAGTGGCAAAAATGTAAACGCAGCAGGAAATCTTATAGTCTACATCATGAAACAGATGAAACCTTTTGAATGAATACTATAAAAAATCTTTGTAAAGAAATAATACAGTAGGCAGGCATGCCTACACATCAATCTATACTATTACAGTATTAATTGAACTCTTGTTCCTCAGAAAAAGTACATGATGCAACGTCAGCTTATACTGGATATGCCGTGTGAAATATACCAAATTTAGATTTTCAATATAATGACAACTGAGGATCTATTGGCGCCACCGTCGACATGGCAAAGCTGAATGCTCTTTGAAATAATTGTTAACGTTATCATAATACGTTTTAACGGTTGATTGATTTCATTAGGTATCATGGTCCGGAAAGCCCCTGCTATGGCTGCTAATAAGAGATTTATTAATAAACTGCCCTTTGAATTAAGTTTTTACCCCTTTGAGCCTAACCTACTTTTTTATAAGCTCAAACAATTACCGAGTAGTATGAGGCCACCTCAAAGGCGTTAGGTGTGTAACATTTGAAAATTATTTTCAATATTTACTAACTGCATATAAAAAACACTGCTTAGTAGCCAAGTATAGGGATAAGAAGGCAGAATCGTATCTTTGTTACGTAGTTAACTATACATAAATATCTTATATCGCTCGAGATTGCTTCCTTTGTATTTTGGATTAAATTGCATCGAACAAGAGAGTCGTGTGAACACATTATCTCAATATGCAGTATTATAAATAGGACGATTATATTATTGTTGCCAATTGATATACACTACAAATAAAATCTTTATTCACTAAGAAAATGTCCCACACAAAGACTTTTGCTGTCTGTATACCCACCCAGCAGTAGGAAAAATAATTTGTCTTGATTCTGTCGTCCTGTTGCACTAATTGCTATATTTTATAGTTTTCTAAATTCAGATCAATAGGTATGAATAGTAATTATTGCATTTGTCTATAATTTACGGATACAGATTTTACTAGTTGTCTTAGCAAGTTTATTTAATTTTTGCATATTCAGTGCTGATATTAAAGTATCGCTAAGTGGGCATTCAGCACGTACATATGAGGTCCATAGACCTCATGCTTTGCATTGTAATAAGTGGGTAGTTATGAGTCGTTACACCGACGCGTTCAAAAGGAAGTATCAATTATATCATTCCATTGTCTGTATTGCCCCTACATTAAATGCACAAAAAATAAGTTATATTACTATATAATAATTATATACATACATTATTATATTTATGCACACTCATTTAGTTTTCTATTTTCGCTAGTTATTTATATTTACATATAAGTACGTAAATTAATTTCCCAATAATTCTAATAGGTATAATATGTACGAGTTACTGAAATAATTGTCTAGAGATAGTTACGTCCTAGGTGAAATTTAGCTTCACGCCATCAGTCCATGCTAGTGTTTTGAAACCTTTACTGTGAAATCGAATACAGGTAGATAACTAGTCTGTCAGCATTTATGTATGCTGCTTCTGCAAATAAGTAGATACAATGATGTTACTTTCTAAGAATCCAAACAGATATTTTATTACCTTTAAAGATATAAATGTGTAAGCTAACTAATACACCTAAATACACGTAATCTTTATACAATTTATGGAAGCGAAATACTGTTCAGTTATTCAGCCACAGCGTACGCTATAAAGTATTTTACGAAATTCCACTCCTGAATGATGAATGGATGAAATTACTAAGAACAGTGTATCTGAGTGATATATATATTTTTATTTTTATTATTATATATGAAGTCATGTCTCCAGTTTGAATCTGGGATTATTTTCTATTAAGGGAGTACGATCAGGGCTGACTGTTTGTAAAGGAAATTGTGTTTTTTGATGAAAAGAAATGAATAGCCCACCCAGTCACAATCATAAATATAATCAACTACCAAATTCAGCATTTTTAGAAAAGGGGATAATTTCTGGTGCAATATTTTTTAAAATACATATTGACCCCTGAAAGAATCTTATAGCTTACTTTCCTATTTATGTGTTGTTAAGTATATCTATACAAAAGAAACATATTTTATATGCATTGCACTGCAATGAGTTGGACTATTGATCTGAAGAGTCTTTGGCACGAAGAAGGAACAGAGGGCTAAATTTGCCGAGAGCCGTGTGTCTGTGTATCATAATATTGTGAATCCTTAATACATGCCATTCTGTAGCCCAGCTAGGAGAACAACCCTTTACCCAATTCATTTGTAATGTGATATTACTACTGACTAGTACGACTGACTAGTGATATTTCCATCGTGAAGAAAATAATTTCATAACAAATACTTCTACTTTTACTAACTTAAATTGAAACGGCTTGGAACATAAAAGGCATTGAATAGATCCAAGAACAACCAGTAAAATGACAGTGTTCTGCGTACGTCAGTAGCAGTATCCGATGTGCATAATGAACGTAACTACTTAAATAAATATAACATAATATATATTCAATTTGCGCTCCATGCCAGTACGTGCCTGTATTATATACGCAGTCGCCATCGCCCAGTAAGAACGCTATTACGTTATAATTATACGCCAGAGCAAATTGATCACACACACACACACACACACAACTCTTAAGTTTTCATAACGCACTAATAAAATATTTTCACAACGCGATTTCCATGTAAATGATAAGTGATTCGGAACGGATTTATTATAAAGTAACAAGCTGTAACCAGTGGTTACTTATTACTATTATGTACCTTTATGATAATCAATGATTTGAGAGCATTGCTTGGAATTATTAATACCATGATCACCAACAAAATGTTGTGTTGTGTGTGGTATACCTTTGCTCAATCTAATTCGACTGTGTATATTAATTCTCATTGCTATTATCTAGGTCCCTCACCATGAAGATCGCAATTTTATGTATACAATCAAGATATCGTGTAATCAAAAGCAGATCATAGACGAAAAGAAATTATAGAGAAATGTCAGAGTTCTTATTGGTTAACTACCAATGAATGAATATTAATAAATAATTACTAAGATAAATAGTACGGAGTAGGAATTAGCCCTCGATAGTAGGTACCTACTGATTAATTTAGCCTCCTTTATTTCCTATACACGGTTCGAAAGGGGCATATAGGTATCGAAATAACATTACCAAATAAAATAAAAAAAGACGTGTGGCACTCGGGGACTGCCGCGGTAAAGCTATTGCATAGCGTTTTTTATCAACTTATGTAATACAACCAATGCCACCTAAAGGCGGGTTGCTGAACTAAAGAGACAAGCGTGTTAGGTTTTTTTCGTTACGGAATTTCTGGATTCGGTCCCCACGCTCAAGGCCCGCGATAGAAGCTATGCAATAGCTTAAAATATTAATATTCATGAAAGTAAACATATTAAATTAAGATTAAAACGAAGCATATTTATCGTGGAAACCTTTATTTTTATAGTTCATTCAATTAATTTAAAGCACTATAAAAATAAAGGCTGCCACGATAAATATGCTTTGCTTTAATATTAATTAAATGAACTAATAAAAGTAATGCTCGCATATCATTGTGCAAAATGTTGGGTTAGGTTAGAACTAGAGATTAGAATTGCGACCCTCTACGCTTGATTCATCAATGCCTTGCTTGTTCTTGTCTTCTAAATTCTACATGAACGGAAGATTCTTCTGATCGATTAATTTTTGCTGCCCGGGCCTGTGTTGAATTTTTAGACAGGTTAGATTTACGCTGGCGATGCATTCTTAAGAAGAAAGCGTAACAATAAACTAAAGAACGAGTAAAAAGAAAGATAAAAGAATGTTGACACCTAATCTCAAAGATATAAAGATTAACAATTGCTTATACAATGACAGAGAAATGTTCAGAAGCTCTCATTGATTATTTTAAAAATCCGAAATAGCTGATGCTATACTTGATTGAATAGTGAGCTGACCACCGATATTTACATAACGGAACTTCGTTATCCATCTCCATAGTAAATTTTCTAACAAATAACAAAATGGCAGCGCACGTCAAATAATGAAAATGGCAAATTTTTGATACCATAAGGTTACCTAAGGTTACGTTATTGTAATTTTATTGTAGAAATCTCTAATTAATAAAAAAATGCAGTCTGTTACTCGCTGATAATGTAGCTTTCTATTAGTGATAGATTTTTTAAATCGATTAAGTGGTTTACCCGAGAATGCGTAACAAACAAACAAATAATCTCACTTTCGCATTTATAATATTAGGATTAATAATTATCCAATTTAAATATATTCGTCTATGTCGACGGTGTTATTGAGTTGCTACAAGGAGTTGCTGCTAGGTATACGGCATGTCGACATGTAAACAATATGCAACAACTTTTAATTTGGAGAAATGATAATTTAACTGCCAAAATTTTTTAAAACCATTGCTGAGAACGTTTTTGATGTTAAAAATACCCACATTTTATGTGTTCTGCTTAATATGTCTAGAGGATTTTGTTTGGATTGTCAATCCACGAAAAAAATTTATAGAGATGAATGAAATACAATTTCGACCGCCAAGAGGATTCCATGTACTGCGAAACATTGAACTTTATAAATTGGGTACCTATCTGTAAGATAAAGGTAAAATAGGTATTGTACGTATTTACGGGATTCCTTGATTAATATTAAATAGACATAATTATGTAATTTAAAACAACGCCTTGATAAGTTTGGATTTAAAAACTTTAAGGTGTCAAAGTTATTCATGGTCACACAGGCACGTCTCGAAAAAAACCCGTTAGAATTCAAAGAGCGAACGAGCTGTCTATCTTCTTTATTTGAACAGTGTATACTGTATACGTTGAACCCAAAATTCCGAAGCTCGCACGCGAGCCTGTGTTGTTACCTACGTGTACCTACAGACCGGGCCAACGAACGACAGTCGCCGTCGTTCACAGATACTTTCATGAAGCATTATAGTTTTTGTAAAGATTATTATTGATTTAATCAAACAATTATTGGGACGTGAATCCGGTTTTTTAATGAAGGATGACAACGTGAATGGTAAGATATCTTGATATCTTAGCTAGTCAATCCTTCAGGTACCAACATAATATACTCGACTTCAAAAAAGGAGGAGGTTCTCTATTCGACTGTATATTTCTTTTTGTATGTTTGTTACGCGATAATTCCGTAAATTATGAATCGATTTTGATGATTCTTTTTTGATCGGTAGGTCATAATTCAGAGGTGGTCCCATAAAGTCCCTTTGGTCAAGATCCGATCATAAACTTTAGAACAAAATGACAATAACACGTAGCGACCCAGTAAATGATAACGTTGTCTATTATACGTAAAATTCTACTCAATACTCAACATGTGGAAATAAAATAACTTTTAAGAAAAAGTAAAACCGCTTTCAAAAACATAAACAATAATGTTTTGTGCGAAACAGCTTCAGAAGTCGGTGCCTATGATTTGATCGGACAATTTGATTTCGCCACCGACTTTTGAAATTGTTTCGCACATAAAATTATTTTTTATGTTTTTGAAGGCAGTTTTACATTTTCTTAAGTTGTCTAGTAAAACGTTCGCTGTCTGAATGTATAAGAAAGGAAGTATAAGTAGCCATGGAAGAAAATGTCAAATTTTTCATCATTTACTCGTATAAATTTATATATGTATATGAATAAGTGTAAAACTGGTATTTCGAAGTTTAAAACCGAATAAACCCATAATGTTCAACCGTACGAGACTGACGTATTTCCCACGGCTGCGCCACGCTTACGCTGTCCTACTTTCGCTACGATCTACGGGCTACGATGTAAGTTTCAGATATTGCTACGAAATTGATTTCGATAAAAGTTCATTGTTTGATGCCGGTAGATTATTCCTAAACATAAAAATCGTTATTTTGCTACAATTCCTTAAATTATCATAATAATTTATTTATTTTTTATAATTTATAAAAAATTGAAAATAAAAAACACCATTTTAAATGAAGAAAGACGTCAGTTTTAACGAAATCAACGGAAATTAAATTAAAAAAATCATAAAATTAAAGGATTGTATAAAAGTCTTTATTTTTGTTGAAGATAGAGACATGAAATAAATACTTAAATTATATCGATCACTAATAAAGGAAATAAATTTAGAATTTAGCTATTTAGAGAAATTTTCACGAGATTGGGAAAAAGACAATTGACGTTGGTAACATCGTGGGGTCAAGTTAGTTTTTTATAAAGTCTTACCAGTAAGTACACACCACAAATATCAAATTTATGAAGCCATTGCTCAATGACAATATTAATGCTTACATTCTATGTATATTTTGCTATTGGAATTGTATAAATGGCAATGCAGGCATGTATTAATTACCTTAGTTCAGCTATAACTGGACAGACCCTATGTTGTGTGTGGCTTAACATATGAGGTAATCCAATGTATGTTTATAGTTATGTACCGGATACAGGATACGCGCGCCACGGATGTTGGAGGTGAAATTGTATTCTATTAGTTATAAATTGAGTTGCAAATAATTACTTGTTAAAGGGATGTTACGTTTTATCGATGAAGTACATAATTCAGGATAAAAGTATTTCAGCGAGTCAATGTATCTTATAATTATAACAGCAACCAGAAGGCCGCAGAATTCAATTTGAGGCAAAACAGTATCGTGATTTCGTATGACTGCCATATGTATAATATATTTCTTTTTCATAATTAAATATATTCATTTACAAAAAAATAAAACTATTATACTCTGGTATGTTTATTAGAGAACGCGTAGACAACATGTTAGTAAAATAATTATATTTTTAATCACAATTGAATAAAATTGCTAGTACCTATCTATAAAAAAAAATAGACTTCAAGGAATCTATACAATTTTATGTATCGAGTCAAGATGAGCCAACCGTGTTCTGGCACCCATTCACTAACTGGTACCTACCTTAATTTTTTTACTGATAGAAGTAAAAGAGATTGACAGGCTACAGGCACGAGTTCCTCCCATTAATTTTTGTTCTTAAGTTTTTTCTAGAAGCTCGAGTTACGAGGAGGCACCAACTTCCATACAAAGATTGTCAATCATTCATAGTCAGTATACTAACAGTCTGTGCCAGTTAAGTGTAATCGAAGCACGTCAAAACACCAACTGGGACTCATTTCGCCTTAAAAATTTCGCCGAAGCTTATCTGTGTTCAGTAAAGCGAACGGAACGGAGAGAAATTAATTAATTTGTGAAACAGCACCTAAAAGTTCAACAAAGTTATTAACAACTAGCTTCATAAACCTAGTCCAGACATCCAACGAATTAAATATAGTTGTTGAATATAGAAACTGTATTCACGACTGGATGATTTCGTAGAGTAAAACTATGAGAATAGTTCAACCTTGCTTGTTAGGTAAATCTGCTAATTGGCTACACAAAGTTTCAGATAACTCTGATGCATCGCAACATTGCATGTTGAAGGGATCTCTGAATATGGTTAGGTTGTTAGCAAAAGTTACCATGGTAAACTATTATTACGACTAATTAAATATGAAGTTGATTGAGACAACTTGTAGTTATGAGCAACTTCAAGTTCATTTTTATTTAAAGTCATTGTCTTAACGGTGATGGCGATCGCTAAGGCTGCCAAATTCAAATTAGAATTTTACTTAAAATACATAATCAACCCATTATACTGTCCCACTGCTGGGCACGGGTGTCCTCTCAGAATGAGAGGGATTAGGCTATAGTCCACCACGCTGGCCTAGTGCGGGTTGGCAGACTTCACACGGCATCGAGAAAATCTCTCAGGCATGCAGGTTTCCTCACGATGTTTTCCTTCACCGTTTAAGCGAGTGATAATTAACTATTTAATACGCACGTGACTTCGAAAAGTCAGAGGTGCGTGCCTTGGGTTCGAACTCAAGACCTTTTGACTTGGCAGTCCAACGGTCATACCACTAGGCTATCACTGCTTTCAATTTTTCATTTAATTTTGTTTTCCTTACTTTGTAGGTCCATAAGCATCTTAGATTCAAGGCAAAAGTAATTGCGAGCTTAACGATAAAATATTCACAACAAATTACTAAAACTTGCATAAACATCATTATTGTAGATAGAAGTTATCTAAATGGTAAATTTTGCCCGTTGGCAGTTGGATTTTTAAGCAAAGGTTTGTATTCAGTCGTAAATATTGTAATGTGTCGTGACTACCCACTGCTGCTTAGAATGGGATATAGACCTACAATTTACGAAAAACTAACAATACAAATGAATTTTGATGGCTAAGCTAAACGATTAGCCTTAACTACCATAGTGATTCTCAGAAATAAGCATAAATATAATAGATATTTATGTTTTTTTTTTTTTCAGAAAATCAGTACATTAGGTAGTTTGCAATATAACTAAATGTAATAATGAATCACAGATAGCCGACATATCGCGAACAAAGTTGTGGGAAAGCTAGTCGGAAATAAAGTAGTTAAAAGCATAGGAAATACAACTTTGTTTTCGCCGTCGCTATAGTAATTTTGCGCATGCGTGAATCTCGGCAAAGAAAATCGCCGGAAAACGGCAATAGTACGGGAAATAGACTAGACTGTCTTCGGTGCTCACCGCGTGAGTTGCACCGCGCGCAAGTACACCGGTGTGCAACGACACGTCCCTTTTCACATCCGACAATTTTTTTTTAAATTAGTTGTTGCTATTTGAATAAGTTTGGTTAAAAAGTGTTTTACGCATGCACAGGTCTTCGTCCCTTGTATTTTATATCCCTCTTAAATTCATTTCGGGGTTAACGTTCGAAAAGCTGAGTTCTGAATACTCGTTATGAAGGTAGAGGTATTTTTTCCTTATTTTAAGTCACGAGAAGAAAAAATACAAAGCTTGCCTACGACCGACTTACCTATATTTTCCTTACTTCGGTGTTTTCATAGTTTATGAATATTAAACAATAAGTTCAAAAATAATTAACAGTAATTTTAATAATTTTTCACACTGTATAATTACTGGATTTCTGTGATATACTACGGAATCTTCGGGATAATTAATGTAGGTAATAGAAATTGCATGTACCTATAATCGGTTCTATCGTAACTAGTAGGTGCATTTAGGAGCAAAGGTTTCAAGTGCCGATCGGACAATGATTAATGATCCCTCATGTTTCAGGCTAATAGAAACCTATACAACTACTTGATGTATGTATTAGCTAGAAACATAGCTATACACGCATGCAGCACTTAAGTTCAACCTGATTACCTAGTATATGATTGCTGTTGGCGGCAATATTGATAAGTTACGGGTATTACATTGCCCAATGACCTTGAGGATTTACTCTTTGTGCTAGTATTTTTTAGTCATAGGCATTGCGGAGGTGCTTCACGCGGGGTGCTAGTGATGTTTCGGATATTTCTTTATTATTTCAAAATATTCAAAGAAATAAGAAAATAAAAACAATATAAATTGTTTATTACGTCATTAAAATTTTTTTGGTATAAAATTTATGATCAACTATTCAGTCGTTAAAGAGAAAAAATACAAATTAGGTTAAAAAAGGCCTATTGACATCAATTATTATCCAAAATTGGGGCAAATTTATAAAAATGATAAACAATAGGTACAATTAGTTTGTGATGACCTTAAGTATATCATATATTTTTTATATGGCAAACGCACACATGGATTCCACTAGAAACTTCTTTAAAGCTAGGGTGTTTTTTTGGATTTGAGCGATGTAAATTCAAATTTTGACGTGAGGTTGCATTATAGTATAGACCAGCTTAGGACTGAGATAAGGGCCTTTTCTGACGTCACACATAATGATGTTATTAACATTAACCGTGTATTTTTTCTCTAGTGTTGTGATTCAGAATAAATTTTCTTTTATTACGAACCTGCCATCTCATCAGGGTAATAATAGGTCAGTACCTCTAGTATTATTCTGCCTTTATATTGAACTGCATGCCGCAATGCGTTCACTTTGGCAAAAAAATACCTATACCTAAAACCTCTCCTTTTTGATGGGAGTTAAAATAAACCAAGTAACGTACCTACCTCAATTAGTACCTATGTCAAAATTATAGGTCACAAATATTAATTCAGATTATTTTATTTTTATTAAATATGTGATTCTACTGCGACTGATTACCTCTGCACTATACTAATAATAGAGACTGTATGAAAGAATGTAATTGTAAGTATTTGTTATTTCAGATACAGGAGACCCATTAATTAATCTTTTTTTTATGTTAGTTATAAGTATATCTTATTTTGATGACTATTTGTGTTGACTGAATATTGTAAAATGTTGTCATTATTTGAGTAAGTAATAATGTTTTCTGGTTATGAAATAATGTACATTTATTTATCTATAGTATATCAACATACATTTTTGTACAGGATCAATTAATGTAATGCTAATCGTAAACTTTCCAAACAAGAGAAGGTTAGTAATGATAAAAATAAGAATGGATCAAGTACCAAAAATCGGTGGCTCCTTTCTTTTTTATACATTACAAGCAAAATAGAAAATAGGTCTCAGAAAGAAAAATAGGTCACAATAGTAACAAGTAGCGGGACCTATTTTTAAATTTCACTTACATTTTATTTATTTCAACACGCTTTATTAGCAAAATTCTGTGGACACTTATATTAATTAATTATTGTATCGATCTGAGCATATGTATTTTTATAGATTTTTTCTAAAATCAACACATTATTTATTCTATATAAATTGTTATAATTATTGTATGTATTTTACTCTTTTATTCGTTAACATGTATTTAATAGGTGTGAATGATATGTATTTTTTTGTTGGTATGTGTACATTTTCAGACTGAACTGGAAATTCAGCGTGTAATAAACATAAATGAGGTTTTGCCATCAAAGTCGGTTTGTTATAGGTCAGTACGTAGCTATCACAGCCAGCTTTGATGAGCATGACTTCATTGCAAACATCGCTCTTCAATCCAGCAACAGAATCGTACCTAAACATAAACAATTTGTTTCCCGGGCCTAGCCTGTCAAAGCGGCAGTGAAATGTACCCGTCATCATATCACAGCCACTTTGATGTGGTCGGTTTACGGAGAGCACCACTACACTTTGAACATTGTGGGGTAGGCGGGTCCGTGGCCCATTCGTAAAAATGGTTGTGCCATGTAGCCGACTCATATCACAGCCATTTTTGACGAGTTGGGCTGAGTGACGTGACGACGAATCATGCGCGAGCAATAACTTTATTACAAACATTAGGTATAACAACGGAGTGTCTCGTCGCTCACAAAGTGGCTGTCGTGTGTGTCTATGAATTCCATATCACAGCCAGCTTTGATGAGCGATAAGCATTCTTAGACAAGCATGAACGGATTGTGGACACTACCGGACGACATCGCACAGCAGAAGCATTACAAGGTGTCAGCAAAGTGGTTGTGGCTTATGTGGTTTCCATACATATCACAGCCAGCTTTGTTGACTTCTTGGTGCTTATTTATATATCATCGTGGCAATCTACTGCATCATCATCAAGATTATTGTTCTTATTTTCATACTTTTCTGTTCATGTTTTTTTATGTCGTAGAATTTTTGAATTGTCAAAATTTAAATAAACCGAATGCTAACCTACATGATTTATTTGTTACTGTGATATTCTTTGATTTACTGTTATCCTTACTCGTGTTTTTGTTTGCTCTAATACCTAACAGTATAATGATTGAAGCATTGCAGAGGAGAAATCCACCATAATTAATAATTTTAATCATATAGTTCACTCCCAACGCTATAAACTATTTAAAAAAAAAAATTATGAAATGTATAAATTAAAGTGTGTTCCATAATTTTCAGGTCGTTGGCGTTTTTAAGCTGCATATGGATAACGATTCCATCAAAAAGAAAGGAATGCTCATTTTTGTTTAGTCAATTAAAATGTTTAAATATTAAAATTTACGGAATTCAAAAGTCGTATTTCTGTCGCAGCATCCTCGTAGCCTTTCCAAAACTATATAATATATAAATAAACAATATATAATAATATAATCCTTACTAATATTATAGACGTGAAAGTTTGTGAGTATGGATGTATGGCTGTGTGGATGTTTGTTAATCTTTCATGCCAGAACGGCTGAACGAATCTGGATGAAATTTGGCACAGAGATAGATTATAATTATAGATAGAAAGATAATTATAGTCTGGAATAACACATTATAGACCACTTTTTAGTGAAGCGCAGAGGAAGTCGCGGACAGAAGCTAGTATTAAATAAACAATAATATTTAACCTACTTTGATGATGTTTGGGACATTAAAAGAGTGTCTATGGAGTTCCTTGCCAGATTCTTCTCCATAGGACCAACTTTTTGGAACCGTACTAGTTAGACTCATCGTTTCATAAATGCTTGTCAAAGCTTATTTGACATAAAAATACATTTGAACTTGAACTATGTTGGGGTCGGTTTCCAGACTAATCAGATGCAATATCAGAATTTTACACGAATTTTCAAATGCCGCAACTGCCATCTTCAATGCCAGCAACAATAAAACAAATATAAGTATACAGCTTATGCTTGTCTAATGCTTTCGGGCTCGTTTGACTTGGATTAGAGGCATACATTTTAGCTGATTTTAGCCAAGGAAAAATTCGATCTCAAGCTGGATTTAAACCTGCGTCCTTACAGTTTAGTACACGGTAGGAACACAACGCCGGACGCCTTAGCCAATTGAACTACATTTACCTGTGATGTCGAATTTCTCCTCCACATTATCTACGTCACAAGATGACGTCAGTAACATCTATTGACGACACATTACAGTCGTTCAACCGACATGAGTTTACAATCTTGTTTACAATAGGTAGTTGAACGCCGAACGATGTTGCCTTATCTTTTACCCGACTGCGAAAAAGGGAAGGGTAATGAGTTTAACAGTGTATGTATGTATCGATCGTATGGATGTTCGATACTCCTAGCTCAAAAACGACTCTCATTTTCAGAAATAAGGTGTCGATTGATTCATCTTTACAGTATGTTGGTTATAGGTAGGGTTGCCATCTCTAAAATCTAGTAACTAGGGCAAGAAGCGTGAAAACCCCGGATTGTGGAGCTTCAAACCCGGACATGGACGGGATGCGTGGCGACCCGATGCTCGAGTGGATCGGCGTGCGTTAATTGAAAGAAGGAAGGTGACTTAGAAACTTTTAAACCCGCATTATAAATGAAACCCTACCCGGACGCTCCACGGACACCCTCTAATCCAGGACAAATCCTATGATGGCAAACCTAGTTATAGGGTAGGACCTACAAATTTTTGACAAAAATAAATTAATTTTGCCGATTAATCATGAAACATAAAAAGGTATCCAAAAAATAAAGAAAATTACTCGAATGTCTTAATCCAAATAGTATCATAGTATAATTATATGGTATAGGTAACAAGGAATCTTATGTAGCAAACACTGGACGAATGGAAAGTCTACGGTTTGGTATATAACACGTAGGTACTATCGGCCAACGCCATATCTAGCCACCGTAAGGGCTATATTTGCTTGCAGCCTCGGCTGCTATTCCAATATGCTTACCTACGCTTATCAACCGATAGCATCCTTTTTATGAAATCGAAATCGTATCTCTAATGGTCTAAACAAAAAAAGATATTGAAATAAAACCACTTTTTATTGATTTTATCCTGTCATATTTATATTATGTACCTAATTCCTAAAAGTCAATACCACCATGTGCACGGGATTTTGTTTTCAAAATGGTTAGATATGGAGTTGGCTGATAGTACATACCTTTCTTTTCCCTATAGTCATAGCCATGGAGTTAATGACATTCGCCACTACCATGATAGGCTGTGATCCAGTGTTCGCTGAAATTCAAAGGCCGAGGCTTTCCATTTTTTTGCATCCCACTTAGAGCACGCGTGCCGAACAAGCGCGCCATCTATTGGGATCATTGTCTAGTCGCAACCGGCCGGAGGCCCGAGGTCTGTCTGCGCGCGGTGCGTTTACTGCGAATCGGGAGAGAAGTGGATAATTCTCTCTACCTCTTCGCCGTCTCCTTTGCAAGCATAACTTTCTCGCAATAAGAGGCGGCAGCTTCCCACGCGCTCTCGCTCCCTTACCTTGGCTTGAATTACTGCCGGAAGCGAGAGGTCAACACCTACCTGCCGCAACAAGATGACGGCGTCGCTCTGCCCAAGCCGGGCATACCTCTAGCGTGTTCTACGTCGTGTACTCGGAGCAGCTCACGCAGTGGTGACAACCGGGCTTTGGCGCCCTAGCGTATGTGACACGGGTACTTCCCGAAACAGCCATGTCCCGAGAGCACCTGCGTCAGCCGGAAACCGAGAGATTTTATCATAAAATACATACTTATTTTGGAAACTACAATTTTTTTTTATCTTTTGGATATATAAAGGTATATATTATATTTTTAGTAATAATTTTAGAACTACTATTTTTGACCAACAAAGAATTGGCAACCCTACCTATAATATACCTACTATGTAGGTATGGTTCAATATCAAAATCGGCTATAAAAGTAGGAACTACACATTTCATGCCAAAGCTTTATTAATTTTAGCAATATCCTATACTGTGTTGATGTGTATGTATATATTATTTAAGTGGAGTAGTACGATTTTAAAAAGATCTTGTTTGTAACTGTATGGATGGTATGTAGTTGCAAGCAAGCATAATGTACCTACGTGTTATGCCGGAAGACAACCTCACTAACTGCTATACGATACCAAAGGTAGGTAGATACAACAGTCAGAAAAGTCTGACAACTGACTGGGTAGAACATATTGGCCTATGCCTATCGACCGTCGGGTAATCAGAGCCTGTTATGCTCACTTGAATGTCCTGCTGATGGCGGTGTCGGCATTATTAGGCAGTATTCCCTATAAATTGGTTGAGTCGAGCAACGCACACATGTCATGCTCGTGAAGTACCATCTATCGGGATTGGTCAGCTCTCACATGCCATGGCATCAGGATTCAGTTATGTTACCTTTTTGGTAGGTAATTTGTCACACACATCAAACTGTACAATACTCACATTAATAGAATAAACAATTGTAAATAGAAGAAAAACATCAGGCGAACTGGCGATCAAGCGTAAGCATATTATAAAAAAACACTGGAATCATCAATACTTATCTATTTAAATGGGTATCTACGTATGGAGTTTCTTTCCGGCTCTTCTCGATAAGACCTAGTATTTGGAACCGTGCATATAGGTACGTACCTACATAGTTTTTGACATTTCAAAAGTACATGTAGGGGAGAGTGAGTAACACTGGTTAACTTTTTCTAAGTCCTACAGTTCCAAAGTTTATGGCTAAATAATATATTTTTTAAATCAAATTATAATATTAGTATCTAATCTTCAAAGAAAAATGCTTTTATATTATTAATAAAAAATGGTATATGATCCACTATGACCCAGGAATGGGTCACATAGGATCAATACAAACTACTAACCTAACCAAACAATATTAAATTTAATTGTAACTTAAGTAGAAACAGTCTTAAGCATTGACATAATTTTAATAACGTTTTAATAGAAACATTAATCATCACTACATAGTATAAAACAAAGTCGCTGTCGCCGTCTGTCCGTCCCTATGTATGCTTAAATCTTTAAAACTACGCAACGGATTTTGAAGCGGTTTTAAGCTATTTAACATTAAGCTACGACTCTTAGGAATGGGGCAACGCGGGTGAAACCGCGGGCGGGTCGCTAGTTTAGAACAAAAATATGTATTTACTTGTTAAGTAAAAATTAGCATTGTTACAGTACCTTTTTCTTCCAAAATTAATGTTTAAATTTAGGTCATAAATAAAATTAGTTAGAAAAAATGTTTACAAATGAATTTTACTCTCAAATACCATACTGGATGAGCAGTCCACTATGACCCAAATCGAAATAAGTCACTGTAACCCATTGACCGTTATGGAAAATAAATTATTACGTCTACAAAAAACTATTTATCTCAAACATAAAACAACAGTTTACAATGGATATAAGGAGTAACAAGCGAAAAACAAAATGCAAACATTGACATTTCTTATTCATTTAGACACAAAACATTTATTGAAACTACGTTAAAAAAAAATTCGTTATCTATCGACCGGAGTGTGACAGCGCATTTTCCCGGTTTGATATCGCCTCGACGATTAGTGCGGAGGAGAGGGGTACGGACGAACGGAAACCAATTGTTTGCTTGTGTGCGTAAGCGTATAGTATAGTGAAAAATCCACTGGACCCCGTGATCCACTGCTACACACTCTCCCCTATAAGGTAGGCGTATACGGTTTAATTGAAATACTTAAATTTGAGTTTGAGTTTAGAAGCAGATTTAAGGCCGCTAGTTACCCGAGAAACGGCACAAGACGAGGCGCTCCTAGCAACTTCACTCTATGCTTCAAGCTAGTTTCAAATAAAATTATCTTTATAAAACCTAAAAACATACCGGCGAACTGTTGGTGTACATTAGTACCTACACCTCTGCCTAACCCTTCGGGGAATACAGGCGGGATGGTGTGAATTACGGTTTATTTTGGTACATAATAGGTACGTTTGTACGGGCAATTTAGCGTCCGCTGGATTCTTAATAGCACGAAATTCACAAGCAACAACTAAATTAAAAATAACGCATTCCTACATATGGGCCATCCATAAATTACATCATAATTTAGATTTTAACATGCGACATCACATAGCTGATGACCTCTCATACCTATTTTCACACTTCTCTACTCAGTGAGATGTGACGTTATTTATAGATGGCTCCTTACCTGTTCTGTACCTACAAGAAACAGCGGTTACTTTGCCGCCGCCGCACGCCCGTCAGACCTCGCTCTCGCATGGCTTTATCTAGGTGGGCCACCAGGACCGAATTCTTTTAAATGCGTAAGTAACTCTGTCTGTCCGTCTGTTACCTTTTTACGACTAAACCGATGGAACAATTCTGATGAATTTTGGTAAATGGATTGATTGGACCCTAGAGAAGGATATAGGAATATCTTGTCTAGAAAAGTCTGAATAGTATCTACGAGTAAGTATGTATGATCTTATTTTGAGCTTCACTTGGCTTCACCTTGAGTCTCGTTGTTATCGCAACTAAGTGGCGGCATGTATACCTACATACTTACTACATTAGGCACAAATATTAGTTGGTGCGAACCATACCCTGAAATAATAGTGCGCGTTCGAAGTTAAGAATATCTACACAAAAATAACATTTCGGCCTTAAAATAAGTCTAACATAACATACCATCCCGCCTGTATTCCCCGAAGGGTTAGGCAGAGGCGTACTTAATGTACACCCACAGTTCGCCTGGTATGTTTAGGTCCCATGTTATAGGGGGCGAGCCTATAGCCATTAACGGGGAACTAATCCAGACTCCGAGCTGCTACTGAGAATTTCATAGAAAACTCAATAACACTGCTCGACCTGGGGATCGAACCCAGGACCTCTAGCGTAGCAGTCGCGCTTGGGACCACTAGACAAATGAGGCAGTCAAAAATTAAAATAAGTATGAAGGTACCTAAGTCTTTTTAGTTATAAATTCTGACCTCTGAACTAGGTGTACCTAAACCTGTATTTCAGAAGTCAGTGCCCTCATTACAAGATTTATGATTAGCGTCGTTTTTATTAGTTGTAGCATTGTTTTGTGCAGTTTATAGTTATCCCAAGTAGTTCTGCCGTGCCAAAATTTTAATAAAAACTCGGTGTGGACATATTTACATAATATATATATATATATATATATATATATATATATATAATGTAATATTTTGCGCACTGCAGTTGGCCCGTATTTGGATTCCCTTGTCCATAATAGTAGGTACGTTTAGGTATTAGTATAGCCAAATTTGAGCCACATAGGTTTCAAAAACCCTTATTGATTAATACGAAAACTCACAAACTAGAGTTCTATGTCGGTTGTAAGTGAATTGTGAATATTTCCATTAAATTGTTAAAAACGAGATTAATGAGCGAGAGTAGCGCTGCGGGGCACAGCCTACCTTAGCATTGCAAGAAAAAATCACCACCTACGATTTATTAAACATTTAATTGTGACACAACTACATAGGTACTTAAGAATAATAATGTATTTATTCTAAACACATACATTAAATTGATCTTGAAACAATCAATGTGATAAATTGCCCGAATCGGGGAATATACCATAATTAATACTGTAAACAATGAATCTTAAATCAAACAAATCTATAGAGGAAGGATCAAATATAATATATCTAATAGTCGAAGTCTTATAAGTAGAACCCTAAATGGGTAAGAAGATATTGTAGGTACCTATCTATGATCAAGAGTGCAGCACTTATCTGCGCCGTATGGGTGTATATCAATTTAATTTTCTTACGTTTTCTTTACGTTTACGTTTTCTCACTATCCGTTATCCTAAAACGCGCATCTTACGCGCCAGCCTTGATTGATCTAATGCCTAGTTATACTTTATGATTGGTAGGTTTTACTGTACACAATCCATTATGAGATCAAATACTAATAGGAATAATAGCGTAAGCTATCAAAAAGTTGTGGTACACTGTCCCGTTATGAGGATGCAATTCTTGCTTAAAATTAGCTCGAATTTAGGATTTAAAGGTACTTGGAAAAATAGATACCTACCTACATTCTGGGTAAGTGGACGGAGTCACTAACATCAATTCCTTTGTTGTACGAGGCAAGAGCTTACATAAGATTCGTTGAAATAGGCTGTTGTATCAGGAACAAGACCACAATAACATCGTTTTATTTGAAACATAGGCAGATACCTAAAGTAAGTTGAATTTTGATCAATACTTATAAGAATAGATTCAGGCGATTAGCCATTAAATTAAAGAAAATAGTTTAGTTATTAGAAATAACAATTTAAATGCACATTGAAAGAAAACCTAGTCGTTTAAATTTTATATTCAAGCAGACAATAATTTACTCTAAATAATACTAACTAATTTAATTATCTTTATTTTTTTACTTATAATATTACTTGCAAACGCAATTTTATTTGTGCCACGGTAATAAATAGCGCCATGAAGGGTGTTGAGTAGTAACATACGAGATGTTATACGCTTCTCGTACTATGAGAGGTCAGCGTATACTGATGATATGTATTATGCAGAGATAGATATTGTCGTCGCGCGTAAAAATAAAGTTCCATAACAGTTAATTTGACTAATTTAACTAAAGGGTATGATAACGAACATTTAATAAAGTCAATAGAATGGTTTCTATAATTAAAAACCATTTTTAAGACCTACAACTTTTCCTTAAAATATTTTTGGCACGAAGCAAGAATTATTGTTTAATGTCAACAAACATATAATTAACACCTACATAGACATCAACCACTACGTACATTAAAGGTACTGCCTTTCGGCTTAGATTTGATAAAAGTAAATTTAATTACCTACTTAGTTTTAATTTCATGAAATACACAATTATCCGCTCTCCAATCATTTAGCTAATGCAACAGCGACATCAAAGAAAAATTTATAACATAGGTACATATTTGTAAAACGACTAATGGTATAATTTCAACATTCTTTACCGAATACAACATTTGCAATTTTTTGCCCTATAATAAAATTCTTAATCAATTTAGGCTCACTTTATGTCTTGGATAATGTCGCATTAAAATTATCAAAGGCCTTGCCTTTGTTTCCCAAATAGATACATTATAATAATATACTTATTATTAAATACATATATCATAGTTAAACTGACTACAATAACTTTGTTGATAGTTTGATTTCTTACACTTGACAACCACTTAAAAATACACACACATAGGAATGATAAATTAGGTACGAGTCTACTACAATTCCTACTACGTAATAAAATCCCTCGCTGCAAAAGATGGTTTAAGAAAAATATTTTAATAATGAGATTATGATATTAAAAAGTGGTAGCAAGTATAGCTTTTTAAAAAATGGTGCTTTTGTAATAAGGGGCAACAAGTTTTAATATATTCAAGACAAAGTAATAAAAAAGATTTAATCTTTTAAATTCCGTTTTGCAGTCGCCGGCAATGATTTGTATCGTTTACATAAGAACGTTATGGTAGTTTGAAAATATTAGAAACCATACACACACATGCAAACATAGTACCCGTGCGTTAAGTTTGATTTTAGTGTCTACCTACGTGCGGTAGCACAGTTCCAGTTAATTAAAAACGTGTATCGTGTGTCAACAATAGGGGGTAGGTAGAGGCGGAAAACGCTATAATTAAATTTAAATTAAACCATTATTTACAATAGAAAAGTTATATTAAGTATTAACAAACACGTCGCTGTCATTGTATCACCTCGTCGTAAAGGTAAAATTTGAACGTGTTAATGGAAATTTATGTATGTATTTAATTTTTTTTTGGCTTACAATAAAGAGTATATAAATAAATAAAATAAAATAAATTTCAGTTGTAGTATTAAGTATATTAATTAATATATTAAATAAATAAGCAAAGATAAAATAGTTACGTATGTACCATTTATTTTTTGTTATTGAATAGTTTTTTGTTTAGTAGCTATTGAAGAGCTTTCTTTAGTTATAAATAAAAAAAAAATTAAAATATTATTCTGGCGAAACTTCGTCAGGAAACTCTAGTTATTATAATTTTAAGAAATATTTGACTTCCAGATTTCAAAATTTCAAACCCTTAACTTAAAGTTTAAAGCTTCATTTTAAAGCTCTTAACTTTGGCAGTTTTCAAACGTCAATTTTATTCATCAGTTATAAATTGAAAACGATAGGGCGACGGAAAAATCTGCTCAAGTGATTTACAAGTTGTAAGATTTGTCAGTTTACGGCGTTAAGAAATAGTAAAAGAGAATGTATTATTTTTATAATAAATAGTTTTAAATTTATTAGGTAAGACATGTACGTAAATAACCGTTTTTATATATAAATTTTAATACAAAATAGATATGTGCTTACACCATAATTATTATGAATAGGCCCACTTGCACCATAAGTCAGTAGTAATTACCTGTATATTACATAATTATAATATTCACTTTGGTAAAGCCCTAATAAATTAGTTAATCTTTAAATGCAAAACAATTTACTGAGCAGCGCCACTACTATATTAACTATAGGATAAAAGAAGCATAATATATATAATATATTAAAATCCTTCTCCTTTCAATAGGAGTTTGAGTTTATGACTAATAAGTACTTAGATCATGTTTAAATAATAGTCAAATACGCACGAGGACGTGTTACTGCAAAAGTTAAATAAAAAATGTTACGCGAATTAGTATGTTTACAAATACATATGTTTTAAAATGAGTTTTTTTTTTTGAGATACGATTTTTTATTGAAACATGTTTGTAAAGTAAGTATGGCACGGATACCAATTAACAGTTTGTATGTAAATAACTCCGAAAGTATAAAACAATAACCTTTAGAGAATAATAAAATATATAAATCGACCGTCGCGTGTCACTCTTTCATCCGTTATCTAACCAACAATGCATAGTATGTTACAACACTCCGAACATCACTGATGTTATGGATGTGACGATCATGTACAGGCAAATTTCTAGGTAATAATTATTTATTATCTACATATTATGTATATACAAAAAATAGTAAAAACATAATTTTAAAAAATATCTAAAATAAACTGTTTTATAAGAACACTATATTACGAACAATAGTGTTCTAAGTATAAAGAAGTAATCAAAAACAAATTCTTTTTGTGCAACTTTAGGGTCCGATCTTATTATACCCGAGTACAGACACCTGACTCATTCAAGTGCAAAAAATGTACATATCTACATATAAAGATCTTATTTAATTATTTATATGTATTCTTCAAAAGTGATACGAAACTGTACCTACACTTATATAAAATGATGTAGGTATACATAATTGAAATCAAACTGAAATTGAAGTAGTCTGATGGACTTTTCGTGGCTGGACCGACGCTATATCTCGACAACCAAAGTACCTAGAGGAAACTGAACTGAAAAAAACTGACTTACTACCACAAAGCTATTAGGAAGAAAGGCTGAATTAATGAAAACACACGCTGTGGTGGTCTTGCAAGCGACGTGTGCTCACTAAGTTTGAAGTAACTATAATGAATATTAATATTTTTATAGGAATATTTCAACTGGCTTTTTCCTATGTGCCCGAACCAGACATACGAAAATTAAACACCTATTTTCGCTGTTACTTTTTACTATAACTCCACACGGTCTGTCCACAGAGTTAAGCTTATACGCCGCTTGTAAGAACACTAAAAAAAAACGTGTTTCTATTGTTTTTATCGAGAGCATAACCCGAAAGAGGTGGCAATATCTATATCTGATTTGGAATAACTAAAATATTGATCGTCCTGATAACCTCCTTCCCAAGTATGTTGAGGTCTGCTTCCAGTCTAGAAGCGGTTGAATATCAGGTTTTACACAATCATATCAGACATCCCAAACCCAATAAGATATTCTAAGGATATATTTGTCAGGATTATTGGGCTACTGACTACCAATAAATATTGGCATAGGTGTTCTTATGACAATCAGGACGACAGCTTTACGTGCTCTCAGGAGCGCGGATCAATCTCGATGTTTTCAAAAGGTGATAGACCAATCATCCATAGACTAACCGCGGCAGGCGCAGTTTCGAACAGATCAACGTAATTATTATTTAGCCGAACAAAATATTCATTTATGATAGTTTATTATGAAGAAGTTATTAATAATATAGCTTAAATATCTTATTAAAAAAATTGTTCAAAAATTATTAAAAAGGTTAACGGCTCTCTGAAAAGTTGGCACACTCTCTAAACATTCATGAACTATTAAATATAAAAAAGAATCATGGCTCAGTCTTCCGTCCAGGAAGACTGACCCCTGAGTGTAAGAGATGCAAAGAAAGAAAATACTGAAATCATTTGCATAGCCTATCATAATTTTGTTTGACTTTTGATTTATAACCTTGCTGTAGATTGTTTTATCAGATATATTTAGTATTTCGAAACAGACTATAAAATTATAATATGACCATATTTTGTCGTTGTAATTTTAGGTTAATTTTGAAATTAACTAATCAAATAATAAATGATCAACAAACAGTCACGATACTCTCCATATTACTCTATTGGGTTATGTACTCGATGTTCGTATACCTACACATAAATGAGTTTTATTTACAACACTACAAAGATTTCGTTAGCAACATTAACTTTTTTAAGATTAAATTATATTAGGTCTTACATAGGCAGCAGGTAATATCTTGCACTTCTTCCTGGGGTGTGTTATTTGGAGCAAACGGAGACCAGACCGACGGCGACGTGGAAATAGTTGACGTTGGGGAGAGGGGGTGGCTCATGCGGCGCAAGAACGGCGGGGTCGGAGATTCCACGAACGTGACGTTTGGGCTAGCCTGCCCGCTGGTCGACGAGATCGCGGATTCCACTTGTCAAGTATTCTCCATTCGGATCCTCAAAATGGCGGCGCGGCACATTGGGCACTCCTTCAGCTGAGAAGTGCATACCGAGCAGAAGCCCCTGCAATATTCAATTACTCAATGAGTTACTACATAATTATACCATCACGCCTGCATTCCCCAAAAGGTTAAGCAGAGGCGTACTAATATACACATACAGTTCGCCGGTATGTTTAGGTCTCATGTAATAGGGGTGAGCCTACTGCCATTAACCGGGCACAAATGTCAAACTCCAAACGACCACTGATAATTGCATAGAAAACTCAATAACACTGCTTGACCTGGGAATCGAATCCAGGACCTCTAGTGTACCTACAGTTGCGCTCATGCTAACGAGGCAGTTATAAGTTATTACATTTACTCAAAAATATATTTTTTTATCAATAATGTTCTATGACAATATTAAAGTGACTGTTCCGCAATCGGCAATTTTTCACCACTCAGTCTGGAATTTGAAAATCATTTCAAGATCGATACCTATCAGGCAAATTTCAAATCAGTAAGCATTCTAGTTTCAGAGATCTTTATTAACATAACATACCATCACGCCTTTCTTCCCCGAAGGGTTAGGCAGAGGCGTACTAATGTACACCCACAGTTCGCCGGTATGTTTAGGTCCCATGTAATACGGGGCGAGCCTATTGCCATTAATCGGGCACAAAGCCAGACTCCGAGCTGCTACTGAGAATTTCATAGAAAAACTCAATAACACTTTGCTCGACCTGGGGATCGAACCCAGGACCTCGAGGGTAGTAGTCGCGCTTGGGACCACTAGATTAATGAGGCAGTCTATAGATCTTTATTAGTTTATGAATTATACTTAGCTTTTATATGGGATGTTAGGCTATTATTAAGAATTATATTAGGAAGTTATATTGTTCCCGTATATAGTAATAATGTATCATTATATACTTCTCGTCCTTATAATTTTATTATTAGGAACGTATTATCTTATTCATTATCATATTACGTATGGCATTCATCCTGCGTGAATCAAATTCCAATAACCAAGTTTATTAGCTAGACTCCGGTGGGAGGTGCTCATAAAATTATAAATCGTGAACGGATCGGGATGAAATTTGGCACAGACGTACATACATAGATTATAGTCTGGAATAATATACTACATAGGCTACTTTTTATCCAGGTCGGACCCACTTCTGAAGTCATCGCAGAGGAAGTCGTCGGCAGAAGCTAGTGAGTAATATATAGATGATAGGTTACCGGTGCATGCATGGCTCCAGGATGCAGCACGCCTCATTGTCGTAGCAGAGGGTGCACGAGTTTTCCTTCACGCTCGAGCAACGCAACTTCTCCAAGACGATGCGCCGCGGCACCACCTTTACAATAAAGTAAATTTCCATTATTACATCTATATATTTTTATTCCTTAAGTGTCCGACGGAGTCCGTATCGCCCTTACTAACGTAATATCGAAAGTTCACAGTGGTATGAATACTGTCTTTGATAAAGATTCTACCTTCTTTTCCTCAGTAGTGAGAAATCCGTGTGCATTAAAAGTGCTGAACATTCGATCGGTGGGCGGAAACTTGAAGGGCTCGTGGCCAAAGTTGAAGCGGCATTGTTGGAACGCCATGAACGACGCCGCTGCGAAGAACCCTTGACTGCAACATAAATATAATGTCTTTTTAAAAATCCTCTTGGTAACTCTGCTGACTCATTGATGAGCCATACGGTGCTAATGTGAACCTAGCTTTTCTACAGGTATATTGAAATTAGCTGTGCCTTATCCCTTGTTAATCTTCATTATTCAATTTATTTAATTATTCCAAAAGCCCGAACGAAACGCTTTAAGTTCACTTTTATAATGCGTACTGCTGAAATATGGAATGCACTTCCCGAGTGGGTCTTCCCTGATAGATATAATCTGGGTGTCTTTAAATCACGAGTGAATCGGTTTCTTCTAGGCAAGCGCGCTCCATCGTAGATCACAGTATCGCTTAACATCAGGCAAACTGGCGGTCAAGGGTAAGCCGATATTCTACAATTTGCTATTAAGCAATCTACATACTTGTAAAATTTTTAAGGTTATATTTTTTGATATTTTGTGATTAAACTTTTGACCGCCATAGTCATGTATATACGACAAATCAAAATGTGCCCAGCGGAATTATTGTTATTATTACACTAGCGGGCCCGGCAAACGTTGTCTTGCTCTGTATCATCATCTTCCTGCGCTTGTCCCAATTTATAAGTGGTCGCCGCAGCATGTCCTTTTCTTCCATTCAACCTTATCAACCGTCATTTCAATCATTCACTCCCTTTCCCATGTCCTGTCCTGTACCTATATAAAAAAAATCGTAGAACCGTGCTACCTACCGGCTCAAATCGTGAATCTAAACCATCAAGGGACCAATTTAAAATTGCACAAAAAAATAAATTTTCACATACATTTTGTATGTGAAAATTTATTTTATAAAATAAATTTATTTTATAAAATAAATTTTCTTCATAATGTTCTTTTTCCTATGTTTTAATAGTTATTCTGCTATTCGGGGAGGAGATAAATCGAACAAACCAAAAATCATAAAAATCGGTCCAGCCCTTCTCGAGTTATAGGTAAGTGTTGTAACAAACCCGACTTTGTTTTATATAATATATATAGTTTTTTTTTTTTAAAACATTGCCCCACACTAGGATTTTCTCCTGTATCGTGGGTGCATTTACAAACACAAATTCTCACATACACAAACGCCCAGACCCGGAACAACTATCTGTAGAACATACAAATATTTGCTCCGTGTGGGGATCGAACCTACAACACGTGACGCAGAAGCCGATCGCTCAGCCGCTACGCCAAACGTGTCGTCAAAGATAGATTAAAGATAGATTATATTATTGTTTCTAGAAGTATATTAATTTTCGTCCAGCAGGTAGGTCCGGCAGATAAAGGTACAGTCTAAACATAAACATTTATTAGATGTTTACTTACCGGGTAGTTTCGAACAACTCCATGCATACTCGAATGCGGTTGCCGTTGATGTAGAACACAGCTTCTTGCATCTGCATATCGAGAAGACAGCCGACGACGTCGCCCGGCTGCCAGCCTTCCACTTCGATCACCGGCGACGGCTTGGCTTCATGCCAAATCAATTTGCGGCATCCGTCGTAAGACAACGAATAAAGATCGTCACCAATCCCATATCCTTCCTAAATATTAAAAGCATATGATAGAATAAAATCTGTGAAATATTTAAAAATTAACCACAACAATAAATTAGCCAATGATTCTGGACCCAATTTTTCTTTTCGTTCATATTGGATGTGGGTTTCCCATGATGGCAGCCATCTTGAATGCTCTTTAAAAACTAAGGCTCATTCATCATCTAAGTATTTGAATAGCCTTATCCCAGTAATAGTTGGTTTAAATTACAATATAATCCTATAATAAATAAATAAAAAACACTTGTTACCTACCTAAAACATCGAACTCCAGGCCAGTTTTGGAATCGTTTTTAACAGTTAAATATTTCTTGGCAACGCGCGACGTAACGACAAATTTTAATTTACATCATAATCTTTAAGCTGATAGAAAACAATAGTCGCTTTTATGTGAGATCACTCTTGAGGATGGCGCGATTGTCAGGATAAGATCAGTATAAAAGCTTTTTTTTATATCCTCCATATGAATTTCATGTATACAATTTCAATATTTGGTCGTAGAAAAGTCACCTCGAGTAGGTACCTCTACTAGTGATTACCCAACAGAGGAAATTTGGTCGATGGATGAAATTTAACTGTCAAAAAAGAATCTTACGTTGGCCTTTGGTTCGGATTTTTATTTTACCAAATTATTAACTGTTTTGCACTGGGTAAAACGTGTCGTGTTGTCTATAAAAATCGATTGCCACATTGTAAGATCATCACGTCAGAACGCCTCGACGGATTTGGGTGTTGGATTTTTGTCGTGTTTTATAAGTCTCTGGACAAGTTTTTGCACAGGAAAATGTATATTTTATTGAAAATTAAATAAATATAATAAATCTTTCATTTGGTGAAATGGGATGTTAATGATGATAATAAAATTTACCAAAGTAATCATAAAATATATGGAGAACTTAATAACATAATTAATTAAAAACTTAATAGGGTTAATTAAATGCGAAATTAAAATTTTAATGTAGCGTCGGTTTTATGTTCGATTAAAATGTTTGTGTTGGAATCTCTACCACTGAACATTTGTTGTCGCTCTGCGATGCACTTTCTTGATAACGGTAAGTTATATTATACTTTTCTTTTATTGTTTTCCGAGTAAAATAATGAAAAAGGGTGGGCGCCGTCTTCCATGTAAACAAGGTGAAGAATAGTTCCACACTTGTAAATTTAACAACTTATTTTTCGGGTTGCTTTTGTTTGAAAAGTTCTTCTGTCTGTTCTCTTCGTCGTTCCTGTGAGTTTAAGTACTGTCTGCAATATTTTCTGCAAATATTTGTTCCGTGAATGCACATAATCGCAGCTGTATGGAGTATCCCACTGTGAAGACACAGGCACAATAAAAAAGACATGCCCGATATTTTTAATCTTGAATATCCCTCATACAACTTGGGTAAACCAATAGCTTCGATGAATCCAACTGACAATATTAAGAATATCAGTGATGTAGTAGCTTCTTTTTTTAAGGTTTCAGAATAGGGGAGTTGACTGATCTTTCATGTCTTTTTAAAAACAATGGTATATTGAAAAATGTTATTAAAAATAATTCGTAGACTGTAAAAATAATTTAAATCGAGTCACAGTTCTAAGATAAAGCTTTTAAAGTTTTCGGTGGGGATTGACTGGGGATGCTCTGTCCCTTTCCCGCAAAACGAATGTCAGTATAGAATTTGTATGGCGCATGCACGGTTTGACGTCACAACGTTTTGATTTTGATATGGTCAACTTTTTAATGAGACCATAAAAAAATATCAATCAACTAGCCTATGGTGTGGGCACTTTGTCTGGATTCACTACTGGATTTGCCTTGTCTGTACATTTTATCTTATCATCTTAACTCATAGTGGTTGTTTAAACGGTCTAAATTTTAAACTTGTTCGGCAGACGTTCTCCTCTTGACGAAGCGAAGCGAAGCGAAGCGAAGCGACTGCTAGGTTCACACGGATAGTGTACTCAGTATCTTCTTCGCGATCCATATTGCGCTATTATTGATTACGAATTCAGACGAACCAACTAATAATAACATGTTATAAAACAATATCAATTTAAATATTTATTACCCAGGTGAGAAATTGAGATGGTCAGTGAGGTGAAGTCTAAAAGAAAATGGTTCAAATTGGGCTAGGTCAATGTACTTGTACAGTATCTAAAAAAATCCTAGCTGTTTACCGCAGTTTCACTCACGTACCAAAAAAACTGCATTCAATTCCATGCAGTAGTTTTTGCGTGACGCGCGTACAAAAATACAGACCGACAGACCAAAATAATAAAAATTGTTATTTTGGCTTCTGTTGCTCTAATAAAGTATTATATTAGTTTATCTTATTATCTTTATAATGTGCAGACATCGGCCTCTCACAATTTTATTATAGGGCTAGATAATAAATTCGCGTTGATGGTTATAAAATTAACTTCTCTTCAATAATCCACCTCAACTGCTCACCTCTATACTCAAATATCAAATAGTAATGATAATGATGGTGAATGATGATGTATGCCTGCATTGTTTGAGTTGTTTAGTGTGGTGACATGATAAATGTGATGATGAAAATTTAATAAAAATATTATTAACCCTGAAACTCGTCAGTGTCATCGGTAGCTATTAGAAAGAGAATAATAATTTAAAACAGGGCACTTGAAGACGGACGGTAATTTACCGACACCAAACGTAACTGTCACTATCGAATACTTCTTATAACTATGACATAACGCTAGTCAACGTCTGTGACAGGTACCTGTGACATCGACGGAGAACCATCTGTCTGTCTGCGCCCTGGGATGATTATCTATGCACTAAACTAGAAATTAATTATCTAATGCAGTGTTTTTCAAAAGAACAGACTCAATGATATAATTACTCTTGTGTAGATTTATAGGTACTACCTACCGCACGACAATTGAATGTTGGTTTAGAATATGCTTGTAAGGTAGACGATCATATTTGGGAGACAACAAAAAATCCCTCGATTCTATTTTTCAGTCTACTCAATACATCATCGCAAAATGTCAAGGATAATGCCAACAACGCTAGTTTAGCTGCGCAATGATATTACTACGTCCGTCTAGTACCTGCATTTAAAAAACACTGCGTTGTTATTAAGATGCTCTAAATGGGCCATTTTTTACTGCAATTATAGCGAATATTACCCGCCAATGCATGTCTCGGTAACGCATTTAAACTACTAACCTCTTTCTCCAATTAACATGATGAATACTACAAGAAATCTATAATTATATTATTATAAAGCTAAAGAGTTTGTGTGTCTGTTTGAAATATCAGTCTGATTTAAATAAATTGTCTTGCAAATTGCATTTGATAGCCCAATTCTTAAGGAGAGATATAGGGTATTTAACATCACGTTACAACCTACTGGGGCGAAGCAGAAACGTTTCTCGCGGATTAAATCGCACGGGACAGCTAGTTTAAGTCATAAACTAGTAACAAATCGCATTGTCATTTAAGGCAAACTTCAAGTTATGCTAAATAGAGATGCAGATTATGTTATATAAAACATCTAGGGTTATAATATAATAGGGAGGGATTGTACAAAGGATACGTATAAATAGCATTAGCAATCATATACATTAGCTATTTGGCAGAGCAATGGTAAATACACTGGCAAAGTATGGCACAGTATTGCTGTCGTTTATATTAGCTGGCAACAACAATAAAAAATGGCCTATATGAAGCAACTCATTATGTACACACTCTTCTTATACTTTTCAAACGTTTTAGTAATTGTTTTCGCGCTTCTATAGTTTGCGCCATTAAGGGTCCCCGGAGATTGAATTGCCCACAAAAACGTAATACGAAATTATTCGGAATCCAAACAATATTTTATCAAATTGTGTTATTATTCGGATTCGGATACCATCAGTCTAGGTTCCACCCATACAATTTCGTCTACTACTACTTCACTGGAAATAAACGACCCGAAAATTGTTCCGAACTCGGCAAAGTTATCAAAAATTACATTCGCTTACTTATATTTCCAGTGAAGTATTTTGGACGAAATAGTAGTGTAGGCACCTAGATTAACATTATCTGAATCCGAATAATAACACAATTTGATTAAATCGTGTTAGATTAAAATTTATTTCGGTATTACGTTTGAATGGAAAATTCGGTCCGCCGGACTCTTAAATCCAAAGTAACATAACCTTGAGTTAAATCTTTTCCTCAAGACTGACAACACCCAAAGTTTTTTTTTTTGGAAATTGATATACGTTTATTATGTTTATATTATATTAAAGATATTTGAAAATATCAATAAATAACTATGACGTAACTGAATAAAACGTATTGATCAAAAAACGATCTCATTCTTCACTATTTTATTAATTTGGTCATAAACGTTTCTGTCTGTACTTTTTCATCTGGCGGTAGTTTTATTTTTGTACATAACAGTGTTTTTCTTTTTTCATAAAATTTACTTTAGTAATTAATTAATTAGATGTTCTGGATTGTTGCCTTGGAGAACGATAAGTTCAATGTCTGTTATCCTTTAAGCTTTAGTTGCTTGGTGACATTCCTATCACTGTGATTTAGGTGTTATCAGCGTTACAAAAGAATGTGCACAGAACTGCAAGTATAACGATTGAATGTAGTGTATTTGTAGGCTTCTAGCATCTTTAATGAAGTGCAAATGACACCTATTTTTAACACAAATGGTGGCTCCTCACGTCTGCGGCAAGATCAAGCGCTCCCAAGTGCATGCATACAAGCATGTTTAGGGGGCGTATAACTAAGTTTATAGGCGCTTCCGAGATATTAATGAAATATCTGATATTGAAAATATAAAATGTAACTAATAAAATTGACGTAAGGTCACTTCCAACAGGGTGGACATCAGCCTCTTGAAGACGCTTAATTTCGCCTTTAGTACACAGACGCGGCGCATTTTTTTCTGACTCAAGTCCAATTTATTATACGTGTTTATTTAGTCCATAACATAACATTCATAACATTTTTGATACTTAATAGAATAATTAAGTATCTGCGATACGCGACAATGTACTGATGGCTTGTTGCAAACGTGTGGAGGTAACATAAGACTGAATATTTTTGATGACAGCACATAGAACACTTTGTAAGCAAATTTTCGCCAATTTCACAGCTAACGTCAGCGAAGCATGTCATTTACACTAATTTAAGTCGGGTTTAGACGATACGATGCACTCGAACGGATTTCACTCGATTCGCTATTTGAACGCCATTCGTAGCGTGGTTACAGATGATTCGAGTACATTAGGCAGACTTTGGAAAAAACAATATGCTGTCAAATGAAAAATCACAAGTATTTCGATCGAAATTACGGAGGCTGCTCCATTCTTACAATAGCTTTATTTTCTTTGCTAAAAGTGATTTTATAGAAAGGGTGATCTTGGATTCACAGACGACTGCCAGCTCTGGCTTCTGCATGGTACACAAGAAATTGTTTGCAGCAAGTTATAAAGAAGGTAAAAGAATTACGATCGAAATCTCGTCTGAGTACTTGGCACTTCTAACAATGCTCCGGCACATCGGGGCAACTTTAAGAGATTTATTATGAAAAGTCAGTTAAAAGGGCAAAAATTCACAGCTAATAAATAATTGTTAAGTGCTTAGGATTGGGCTTCTGTCTGTTAAAAAAAAGAACTGGCAAGAAATATTCAGCAATTAGTTTGTTTGTATGCAACAGTGCATAAACAATATATACCTTAGTTTTGCAAAACTTGGAGTAGCCTACGTATGTGGATTAAGCGTGATAAGGTTAAGTTTGCGATCTGTGTATTATGAGATAATTTATATTAAATGTTTGTTTTTGCTTCTACCAACACCTGCCACTAAATCTGAAAAAACTACAGGCGCACTTCGTCCGAGAGCACTTGGATCGTGAAAGCCCTGCGTAAAGCTTTGGTTTCTTTAAGGTGCCATTAAAAGGTTCTAGGTAACTTGTCGATTAGCCTGAATACGTTGTAAGAGTTTAAACTCTACTCTCTTACTCGACAAAGCGAAAACAATCCATATCATAATCTTTGTGATATACTTTTCTGATATTCGCAGAATTGTCGACATAGGTTTGCCACAATGAAAATTTGAATTGTAAACACCCTTTTAAGCGGTGTGAAAGATTATGGATTTCTATTGTTATTTTTAAGTATATAAGATTTGATTGGAGCTACAGCAGTCAACGAGATATTCTGGCCACAAAAAATACGTCTAGCGTTTATCTATCTCTATCTAGTGTTCAATATCGGTACAGTTCTTGTTGAAAATTTAACATGATGAAAATTTTAACATGGTTTCTTCCAAATATAGTGAAATAGGAATTGTTTATCTGGCTAGCCCTTTAGGAAACCATAGCTATAATGATAGAAACCCCATCTTATCGATTACATTGTTTAAGGCTATGTCCTAGCTGGGCAGCACAGCGCAAGATGGCTTCCAGATATCTATAAAAACTGACACACAAGGAACCAGTAACTGGGTGATCGACCAATATTAATCAAGAGAAATGAATGATGCGGGAAAACATCCTTGCTCATATAGCCATGATAAGTTTCTTGCAAGACAGTCTTACGGTTACGACTCAGGCCTGTGGCCCATTTCTGCTGTTATATTACGGTAAATTCTTTATAATTATGACTTCGGATTCGTTGGTTTTTGTCTCCAAAATCTGTCAGTGCGTTTATCATTCATGTCATTGAACGATGATTCTGATATAATCGAAATAATAGACTTGGCCTCCCGGTGTCTCATTAGAATGAACACAGAAACACATTACTGAAAGATACCACAGTTAAGTATGTATTTCTAAATAAGACTATATAAAATAGACCTGCTGTGAGCTTAAAAATTGACAATACTGAGTTGCCTGTACTCATTAATTCAATATATTATGAGCGAATTGAATAACAATCTTCCAGTTGCTAGTTCCATAGGTGTAATAGCTAGCTAGCTGTGATGTCTATCTAGGACATAACTATTATATAATTAAGTATATAATTTATCAATATAAATACTGACATGATTCAGGAAATGGCTGTTTTTGGTGGCCCAGCCAATCTGCATTACACCCGGAGTCACGATGGTGCATTCATAATACCAGGCGCCGCTGTTGATCTGTAATCATGACATACAATGTTACTGAAGTTACTATAAAGGAAGGTTATTAGGGTGTGGTAGATAACAAAACAATTTTGAGTATTGTTTTTCTGTCTAGCTGCGTATTATACTAATGAACGGATTTTGTTTTGAGTAGCTATTAATGTTTTGAAAATAAGGAAGTTTTATAACATACCATCAAGCCTGTATTCCCCGAAGAATTAGGCAGAGGCTTACTTAATGTACACCCACAGTTCGCCGGGTATATTTAAGTCCCATGTGGGGGCGAGCCTATAGCTATTAACCGGGCACAAATCCAGACTCCGAGCTGCTACTGAGAATTTCATAGAAAAACCCAATAACACTTTGCTCGACCTGGGGATCAAACCTAGGACCTCTAGTGTAGCAGTCGCGTTTGGGACCACTAGACTAATGAGGCAGTCAGGGAGTTTTAATAATTTTATTTTTATGCTCCAGAGAGTGTACTCGTACTATAGCGAGTTGTGACGTCAAGTCTCACCAAATTCTATATTAACACTCGTTTTGGGGGAAATGGACAAAGCAAAGCATCGCCTTTCAATATCCACCAAAAACTTTAAACGCTTAAATATATTAAAGAACTTTACTTACGCCGAAATTAAAATATGTAATTTTTAAGAATGGGAACTATATTTAATTATACTTCTCACTAATGTTGTTATTTTTAATAGTGCACGTAGATACAGAAGATGTCTACGCAATCATGCGTAAGAACATGAAGAAAATCACTTCGGTTATGCAAGGTGTTCAGGGGAGAGCAAGAACTCAGTACATTAATTGTTTCAACCTAAGAGGTGTGCAAATGACTTGACGTGTAAATGTGTATTTACCTAATGACAAATTTGAGTCTGCCATATTTGTTATTACTATTATTTAGTATACCTAGTAACATGTTTTTGTAAATTCTTTTGTTACTAATCGCTATGGGCTCATGTTTGAGAATAAAGATATATTTTTTATTCAACCATTCTAATACTACCCGACCCTTACTATTGGTTGCGTAGATCCCAGTATTCGGATTGACCATGCCATTAAAGCAGGCCCATACAATGAAGGCAATTATTCTAAATTTCCACAAAACAATAATGAATTTAAAGATAGCTGCGCGACTAGGCTAAATTACATTCAAAATTAGCTATGGTATCAATAATACCAATGATTACTAGCTATATAAAGGCGTTTATATCCCAAATTATAGCGTAAATCCTAAATATACCTACGATTATTGTGACGAAAAGTTTGTTTATCCACCTTCGCGCTTAAATTACATACTTAACTATGTTTGGTACGTTCCCACATCCAAACGTACTCATTACTGTATTAATGTAGAGAGATGTTATGTGTACTCTTATACACTATTCACCGTATAGTTATTTTCATACATAAAGGTTTCTAAGACATATTCAATTTAATCCTAAAACTTATTTGCTGGATTACTACAGCAGATACAAGAAATTCTATATTGTTCTATTACATGAACGTAGAAGAATAGCTTCAGGTAGAAGACAGCTGATTTAACGTATTTCTTTAAAGTTTTCTGCATTTCCTGAATTAATGCATCAGATTGGCCCACGCATTTCTTTTGTATTTATGCACTTTGCAACGAATAGTACCTGTAGACCGAACTCCTAACTACTTAACTAGCTAGGAGTTCTGTCTACAGGACAAGACCTTGAAGTAAGTAATGAATACCCACTCTAAGTACTTACTTAGGGTCTATTCAATTATCTATTTCAAGGAATTCTCTCAAAATTGATACTTATCGGCCATTTAAACATCTGTATCTCTTAAATAAAAAATAATGTGTGCAGAATCTATTTCGAATAGAACATAATGTTCTTTATTGCACACCAAAAACTAATGTAAAGTACAATTTTATTAATCATAGAATGTTACAATGGGTGAATAATTATAGTTTGTTTACTTCATAATCTATTAATAATCTTTGTCGCAAAGGCTATTAATAGATAGGTAAGTAATTCTATTCCAAAACTTTTAACGACGTGTTTAATAAACAAGGTGTAGACTAGGTATAGTTAAACATGTTTTATCACTCAAATTATTTAAAGTCACAAAGATAGGAGTGAGATATAACATTGAATAAGTGCAGCCTGACTGCATCACATCTAAATATATATAAAACTCAAAGGTGACTGACTGACTGACATATTGATCTATCAACGCACAGCCCAAACCACTGGAGGGATCGGGCTGAAATTTGGCATGCAGGTAGATGTTATGACGTAGGCATCCGCTAAGAAAGGATTTTGATAAATTCTACCCCCAAGGGGATAGAATAGGGGATGAAAGTTTGTATTAAACTTTGTCAATTTTAAACCGATCGGGCTAAGACTTTGCATGCATATAGCTACTATGACGTAGGCATCCCCTAAGAAAGGATTTTCATAAATTTCGACCTATGTAGGGGTGAAATAGGGAATGAAAGTTCATATGGAACAAAGTAAGTATTCCACGCGGACGAAGCCGCGGGCAAAAAGCTAGTTAATTAATAAGGCGATCAATATTTACCTCGAATGTGCACCGTACACTCTCGAAGGAGTATGAATCACAGCGAGCTTCCAGGCCATCGCACGAGATCTTGAGGTACTCGCTGACGTCATTTAAATTGAGCATGGCGTGGATGTGACTCATGTCCACGGTCTCGTAGCTCAAAGGACGCCCTTCGATGACAACTATAAAGAAAAAGTAGGTGTAGGTATTTTTTGGTACTTAGATAGTAGTCTATGGGAGTTTGGACTTTCAATACTAGGATATTTCTGGTTGCTGGGACTAACTAAGTACTTCATCGAATGCTGCGTGCATGCATCTTATATTATTATGTCTAAGCCGCACTCATCGCGATAACGTGAATATTCCCGTTATGGCAGTATGTAGCCAAATCGTTCAAAGGACTGCTACCTATTTATAACAAAAACAATTTTAGGGTTTACAATTACAAGCTCGATCGAATTCGAAACAATTTAACTAATATAATTTTGCGGTACAATTATTTGAGGTGGGCGCAGCATGTCCTTGTTTTCTATTCATCAGCCGTCACCTCGATCATTGGGACAAGGGCAGGAAGATGATAATACAGGGCAAAACACAAGTTTGTGCGTTCACCGCAAAGAATACCCCACTTGCTGTGGCTCTTCAATTCCAGAACACCCCTTATAACATCTTTGACAGTATTGGGATCCTTGGTGTTGACATTTCTAGCAGCCTTCAATTCCGCAGTCATCTGGAGTGCTTAATAAGGCAAGACGGTACTTCACCGCAGGCCAGACTGCTACTTTATAAGTCTCAAGTCCGGCCCCATATGGAGCACTGCCGTCACCTATGGGCGGGAGCACTAGCATACCAGCTTGGTCCTTTTGACTCGGTCCAGAAACGAGCAGTTAGGATTGTCAACGATCCCAATCTCACAAACGGCCTAGAACCCTTAAGTCTGAGGAGGGACTTTGCCTCTCTGTGCGTGTTCTACCGTTTGTACAATGAGCAATGATCTGAGGAATTGTTTGAAATTATGCCAAAAGCTACTTTCTATCACCGCGCCTCTCGCCATTGGCGTGGAATTCATCCACATACCTTAGAACCACTCTGGTTTCATACTGTGCGACTCCAGAGGAATTTCCTCCCACGCACAATCAGCTTGTGTAATTTTTCCTCAAAAAGGTTCCTCAAAAAGGGTGTGAAAAGATTTTTAAAGGGTCGGCAACGCACGAGTGATACCCGTGGTGTTCCAAGCGTCCAAAGTTTACGGTAACCGCTTACCATCAGGCGGGCGGTATGCTTGTTTGCCACCTTAATGGTATAAAAAAAAATATTATTACGCTAAATCAAAATCCGGCAATAGAACTCCTCTAGGACGTCAGAATTTGCTAATATACCAATCTCAAATTGCTATAAACACCAAGAAACAAAAAGAAATGGTAGACTAGTGTGATTTAAAAATATTAGACACTAGCTGTCCCCCGGCATGCGTTGCAATGCCTCTTTTTTATCTTATTTTTGCCATAAACGCCCACCCAAGCACGCACACAACATCTCACCAAAGTTTCATCGTAATAAGACGAATGGTTAAGCAATGCATAGAGAACAAACATTCATTTTTATTTATATACATAGCTAGAAGATAAGTCAGATTGTATTCCGGACAGAGAATCTTGACAGGCAAATAAATTATTTAATTGTGATTTGCCCCAATATTGAATAATAAATTTGATTATTGAAGGCTGTGTTTATTTATAAACTCAGCCTGATACCTCATGGAACCTATCACCGGGACGTATTGCAAATTGAATGAATAGACACTATTTAAAGCAAAATATTAATAAAATATCAGTGGCGACTTACCTGCCGCTCCAGTATCTTTTCTTTGTTATTTATTCACACGCTTTACTCGTCAGTAGACTTTAATAGTTTTCTATAGAAAAGATTCTTTAAAAAAAAAGTGGCTCTTTCTTTTATCAATTCTCATTGACTTGTAAAATATAAAATCATTCACGTTAATACGTTTAATACTTTTTCCTCGTATGTATGTAAATGGCACAGAATGAGAAACATTAAATCTAAACTTAAAGAACCCCTGTTCAGGATCAAGTCATTGTTACCATCTTCTTGCAATAATATTGCAAATTGGATACCAAATTTCAAATCGATCAGACCTGTGGAAGTTGCTCACATCCCATCATCAACTAGAAACGAGCTGATACTCTTTAAACGGCTGGCCAGATTTTCTTAAATTATAGCTAAGAACACACTGGATCAAATCACCTTTCAAACAAAAAATCTGAATCAAAATAGGTCCATTCGTTTAGGAACTACGATGCCACAAAAAGGCACAGATACACTAACGGACAGATACACACGTAAAACTTATAACACCCTTTTATTGCATCGCAGGTTAAAAAAGAGAGACTTACATATATTGTCAAGAGCCCACTTAGCGCAGAAGCCGACCTGCCTCCAGGTGCAATCTTCACTATTAGCGAATTGCTCTAGGAGCTGCAGAGGATTTTCTTCCTCCTTTTCGAGTCGCATCTTGATTGTTAATTTATTCTCTGTGGTTTGTGCAAATTTCTCCAGCGCGATCATAGCGAAGAGCACAATGCGAGGCTCTCGCCGGAACATCTGTGACAAGCGCCAGTTCACGTTACAAAGTAATAATTCAATGAAATACTTCTTGTTTTGCATTTCCATTTACCAGCGGTATTAATACTATAGTCAAAATGCGTTTTGAATAGTTAAGCACTAATTATATGACATGGGCGACTGATCTATTTATCTATCTAGACATATAAGTTTTTATTTAATTAATTGAGTATAGGCAAGGTACTATCTGTTATAATTACGCTATTTTTTACTACTTACAAATAATCGTTTCAAGTATAGTGATACATAAAGTTCTTAAAACGAAATAATGTCTCTATGAAAATAAATATTTCTTATTGTTAGGATCTAATCTTTAGTAGCAGTGTTTTCAGTTATCCACATCTTTATTGTACCTCGTTTAATACTGCCCTATCCACAAATCCGTCACAGTTTATTTCGGTATTGTTTATTCATGGATAACAAACCAAGAAGGACAGCATGTAATCGAGGGTCTCCTCTGTGAGCACGGCGACGCTGTTGGGGCCGGCCAACTTGTCGGCGATGCAGCCGAGCACGACGCAGATGTTGCGCTCCACCTGCACGTTGATGTTGGCTGCCAGGGCGCGCAACGCCGACAACCCAAAGATCTGTGTCAGCTGTAATCACAAGTAGTTTATAACCAAAGTACTGTCAAAGTATTCAAAACTGTCAAATTTCTTCAATCGATTTTCAATTTCATCTCCAAATAATAGAGATTATTACCTACTGGGGAAATTTGACAGTTTGTGGTAACTTGATGTGCTGTTGACTATACATATATTTTTTATTTTATTGTGCATTAACGCATGCTAAACATTTCTAAAGATATAAGTTTTAATGGAAGAAAAATTGTGAAATGTGTAAAAGCATCATCTTTCGGCATTGTACTAACTGTAACGTGAGTCATATCGATTACGAGACATAGTTATATGCTTCTGCAATAGAAGGCCCCAACATCACCTTAAACAAGTAGCAAGTGGACGAGAAATTCAACATCGCAAGCAGTGGTCTGGGTAGCTGAGTTGGATAAAGCCTCCGGTGTATTTAACCGGAAGAACGCAGGTTCGAAACCTGCCAGATCGAAAATTTCTTCCATTAAAATTTATATCTTTGGAAAGTAGGTACATATACTAGTACCTAGGTATATTTAAAGGCCTAATAGCAGGTAGTGTTTACCACGGGGAGAGAAAGTGACAGATTACTAACTAGTGTAATTTTTAGGCTTGGGCGAGGCCCGCAAATCACATGAGATTGCAATCTGTACTCTCCCTTTTTGGATCCTGCGTCTGTGCCTCCCGCGAGGTCGACATCCGCTTCTTTGCTAGGCTCGGGGATACAGATCTAGCGCTTAGAAGCCCCTTGGAGACCTTCGATATAATGTGTAATGGGGCAACGATGTTTTATTAGATTGCGGAAAATCTTGAGATCGTCTGCCACCTAGGAAGGTGGCACAATATGTCAGATTCATACCAACTAAAAACCGCACTTGCTCTATCGTCACGGTCATGGGATTCACGAAATTCGTCACAACCGTGGCGTGCAGGACCCCTTTAAAGCCCAGACCTGGCCTCGCAACCCACTCACACTATGGGCACCGACAGCTAATGGAATATTCTAGGTGAAATATTTTTTCATTAGCTATTGCTGTTCCACTGGAAGACCATCCAATCTTTTTTAAGCCTTAAAGCAGCATTCGTAGTAGTTATACCTAATTAGTAAATAATCTTCTGGTTAGAAAGATACCTTGTTTAATCGAGGCACCTTTTTTTTATCTTACTAGCAATGTGGGTCGTACATTACTAGTATTCTTATTAACCCCTCGTGCTAAATTAATGCTTGTGTTACGAGTGGGTTCAAGTCGGTAGTGCAATGGATGGGTTTCGAACCTACAGCCACATGATCGCAAGTCCGATCTCCGAAGCATTAGGATACCGCCGCTTTTTATTTCATTTTGTAAGTAACAGCCAAAATTATTAATATAACTGTATAACAAAAGTACCTAAAACTTGTTGAAAGGTGAAGTGCGTATTAAAATTTTAATAATTCCGAGGTATCCTCTTAACAAAGGGCGTTCCGAAGAAATTATCGATTGGTAACTTGAAAGCAAATTCTTGTAAGTATCTATCTATAGTTACATAAATCTGTATTCTCTCTAAAATACAAAATCGTACCTGATTACGAAAACGATACTCTTCGGTGTTAATTTTGTGCTAGGTTTTGAATATAATTATTTAAAACAAGCTTTGACGTTGATTCTAAACTTATTATAATTGATGCTGTGTACCCATCTCGACATAATCTTAAAATACGAGTGAAGTTTCTTCATATTTTTCTGGAATAACCCACCTTGATCACAGAGTTCCTGGATGGTAGAGGACAATCATCGAAAACGATGGTAATAGCAGAAGGACCCAGTGGGTTATCCATAGGGATCACATTAACCAACGAAGATACGACCTGGAACCAGCCTTCTTCTTTATCTGCTATCACGTGCAGTTTCACTAAAGAAACTGGAGACTCTTCGTCACTGCAAAAACCAAAGTAGAAATATTCTTTACAAGCGCAAGCAAATACGTGGGCGTCCAAGCAAAAAGGGTCTAGTTCTCGGTATTTAGTTTCTGATATATACACAGTTTAGTAAAGTTGGGTGCAAATCAAGCTATTTCAGAATTTCAACTTCAAATGTCTGTTAAAAAAATGTGCCAAGTTTTGAATATTTTTTTTAATCCTTATTATCAATTGAATGTTCGAGATACCGAATCTAGTCTTAATATTATATATATTATCCAGTAGTGGGGTATTAATATACCCTTTTACTTCACTTTGGCCTGGACATATAGGTTACCAAATAACACAGTACATTTATTACCGTTAGCCACATATCTACCTTATGAGACCTAAACATTGTGTTGCGGCTGATCTTTTAATTATAATATCATTCTATTAATAATGAAACGTTTATTTTATTATTATTTAATATTACAGTAGAACTTTTTTAAGTCAAACCTCAATGTATCGAAAACTACCAAAACTCGAAAGAGTTTTGTTTCCTTGCCTTTAAACTCTAAAACCTCTCGAAGTCTCAACCATCGATTAATATTATTAGTCGAAATAGTGAATGAGTCCCTACAAGCCATTTTGGTACATATTTTCCCTCTATATAACATACCATCACGCCTGTATTACCCAAAGGCTTAGGCAGAGATGTACTAATGTACATCTATAGTTCGCCGGTATATTTAGGTCCCATGTAATAGGGGGCGAGCCTGTTGCCTTTAACTGGACACATATCCCAAACTCAAGTTGCTTCTGACAATTTCATAGAAAAACCAATTAACACTGCAAGGCCTGGGAATCGAATCCAGGACCTCTAGCGTAGCAGTCGCGTTTGGGACCACTAAAGTGGCTTTTTTTTCCCTTTTTATCTCGATTATTTGAAACTTTTTACATTTATATAGCTCGAAGAAAAATAAGTTACCGACTTAAGAATTTGCCGACAATGGACACAAATATTTCTTAGAGAACAATTTAGGAGTATACAATAAATATAAATAGGATTACCAATTCTAAGCAATGATAAAAGAATTTATGACTGATGTTAACACGTGCTTACTTGGTGTCAGGTGTTTCATTTTGAGTAGGTACATATTATTACAATAGGGAACAAAAAATACTTATTTTCGGCGGCATCAATTTTTTCAATGGTTTTACTATACACAAAGATATAATAACACGAAATAGAAAGAAGAAAGAAATAAAATTTACTTTGTTTGGATTGACTCTTGTTCTTTAGATATACTCGTATTACACGTAGAGAATCACTTGAAAAAATGTAGAATTCAACAAATGTTGAATTTTGTTGCATATCCCCAACCAATTTTTTTTTTTATTTGTATAGTTAGCTGTACAGTTTCGCTAATGACATAATATTAGAACGTAAGGTTATTAGTTATTGTCCTATTTTGACTTCAACTGTCTTTTTTCGCTTGAAAAATATGTGTTCGTCGCATAGGTCTTGTATTTACGACTACAAGTTATTGTGGCAAATTTTTCAATAATAACAAAGAAAATAGATCGGCGAGATTGTGAAGACTTATGAAGCATACTTTGGAATAAATCTTGCACAAAACAATAAATATTTTATATTTAGTACAGTTATTCTAACTCTACATAAACGAAGATGATTGTCGTGATTCGTATTGAAAAGAATATGCTGAAACGGTTTGAAGAAGTTGAGAGAATGAATGAAAAACGATTAACGAAAGGAATTTATAAGGCGGATGTCAGTGGCAGCGTTGGATGAGGTCGCCCTAGAAGCCCCGTACATCGATCTTATTGGCGAGGTCCTTCAAAAAGGTCAGGTGAGTATCACTCGCAACCGGCACGTGTGTATGAGATGTAAAATCATCTTCTCGCATGTTTGCCACACGTGGCAATGTGGGGGCGTATTTCAAGGCTTATTTATTACTTAGAAGAAAAGTTTGTCATATTACTATGCATGTGAACCAAGTATTTCCTTTACAAAAGAAATAGATGAAATCTCGTTGGTCTAGACGGGAGAGTTCATTATACTATCTAGCTAGACGGAGTATTCCTCTTTCGACACCAATTTTTTGAGCACCTAAGCTATTCCACTTCACCACCTAAGCTAGTACTACCTTGGTGCTCAATGTAGAACAAAAAAAATTTACAAAATATTATTCTACACGGTTTTCTGTGAGGCCGTGGTATTACTCCGGTCGAGCCGGCCCATTCGTGCCGAAGCAAGGCTTTCCCATTTAGAATGGCTCTCCCACTTAAGAAATATATCATTTAGCACCTACGGTAGTTTCTAGTGACGGCATGTAGGTATATTGACGACGTTTTGGCGTAGCGGCTGAGCGATCGGCTTCTGCGCCACGTGTTGTGGGTTCGATCCCCACACGGAGCAAATATTTGTATGATCTACAGGTTCAAGGCTCCGGGTCACAGCGTTTGTGTATTCATATACACAAGTTTGTGCATTTGTGTTTGTAAAAGCATCCACGATATAGTAGAAAGTCCTAGTGTGGGGCGCAACTTTTTATTATATATTTATTATTGTACAAAGTTACTAAATAACACTTATCGATAAAAAAATAAAAGCATATATTTTTATAAAATAATATTTATCGTATACGTTAACTAATCTTTGCTGTTTCTTAACTTCATTAAAATGATAGAATATTATTAAAAATGACAGACTGATTGATAATCTATATCCATAGGTACTTAGGAACTAATACGAGTATCATATAGAGGTAAAGTTTGTGAGGTTATAGGGGGTAATCTCTGGAACTACTGTACCGATTTTGAAAATTATTTTTGTGTTCGATAGTCCATTTGTCGAGGAAGGTTATAGGCTATATAACATCACGCTACGCCTCTTAGAAACTGAGTAGCTTGGGTGAAACTAGGAATCTAGGTTTATTTAAACTAGGAATCCCATTAGGGTTTCACATTATCTTTTTTTATCACATTATATTTTTTTACCTCGTGTGGGGACGGGTTAGAATACTGTTCCTCGCCGTGTGTGAGATAGGCATCCCGTAAGAGGCGTGAAAATATTTGACTTGCTCGGTGGTAGGACCTCTTGGGGCCTGACTGGGTGGCGATCAACAGTTCCCCTTGGTTGGTGTGCCCCTGGCAGTCTGTAGTCCGTAGGAGCTCTTAAGGGTCCGAATAATAACATAATTTGATAAAATATTGTTTGGATTACGAATTATTTTGGTATTATGTTTTTGTGGGAAATTCAAGCTCCGCCGGACCCCTAACCGCTACGCTAAACGTGTAGTCAAAGTGGTTCACATACATAATAAATAAATCTTTTTATCAGGATTACATTTAAAGAATTCCTTTTTCCCTTTGACCTTTTTCAAAGCATCTGCCTTTTTAATAAAACAGGATTTCTGTTTCCGCTAATCGTCTAAATCTGTACCACCCACACACAAGAAATGTCGTTATTTCGAAACAAAGGAAAACACAAGACGTTCTCCGTTCCAATTAGCAATATTAATAAGCTAACAATTTCCTGCCAATTAACAATACTGATAATCTTCAATAGAATAATAACTTGTTACCTACGACATAAATAAATATTATGTCGTAATAAATCGTTGCTGAAACATCTACGAAAATTGGACGAAAATAATCAGACGCTCGAAAAGCCGTTTATGGCAACAGCCTTAGCAGACAACTTGTTAGGCTTTTCAAGTATTGTTAGGCAAGGCACTCATTTTCTTGGTAATGGTTAGAAATAAACTGCAAAAGTTGGATGGCAGCCGCTTCGCCTAAAGGAGTGATATTCAGACGTTTCGGGGTAGACTGGAGGCCGACACCAAATATTAGGAAAAGGCTAAAATGATGATGTACTTTTAGCCCACTTACTTGTCGACAAACGATGCTATTAGCGCCAGAAGTTCAAGCACCAGCTGATCAGTGACGGTTGAATCAACCCTAATGGTACGGGTAGAAACACGGGAATCGGCAGCTGCGGCATGCCCCGCCGATGGCGCGTAGGCGTCCGACGGAGCTGCGTTCTTGCCACAGCAAGTACCCATTATCTGATGACAAGAATACCTTTTTAGCGTTAGAATATACATTTTCTTAGATTAAATATCAATCGCTGAATCATTTAAACTTTTTCTATAAGTATAAGGGTATAAGTCTGTAGGGCTTATTCCTAACATCCCCCCTGAAAATCCCTCTAGGGGGATACGTGGAATCTATAAAAAACGTCTGGAATTCCTAAAACTGGAATCGAAAAAAATACTTATTCCACAGACCCCCCCCCCCCCGAAACTTCCCCTTGAGGGAGAATACTGGAATCTAAAAAAAAAAACAATGTCCAGAGATGTCCGTCCGTGTCCGTGTCCGTTTTTTTTATATACAGGGCAACACATGTTAAAGGGAGTGAATGATTGAGGTGACGGCTGATAGGGATGAACGGAAGAAGGGCAAGACAACGTTTGCCGGGTAGCGGGCCCGGCCCGGTGTTTTGCCCTGTAGTTCATAAAGCTAATATAAAATTTATACTGAAGGCAGATGTTGTGGTTTATTTATTAGTAACTAACCGCGCTCCGCGATTTCACCCGCATAAGACTAGATTCCGTAGGAATATCGGGATCAAGTACCCTATGTCCTAATCCAGGTCATGGTCTACCTATGTGCCAATTTCATCCAAATCCGATCAGCCGTTTTAACCGTTAGCCGTTAGTAACCTAAATTTTAGCTATAGTTTTCCAAGCGAAAATATATGCTATCCTTGCTTGTGCACAATAGATAGAAAGTAGCGATACCGCAGGTAGGTCCAACACTCAAGGCTCTACAGGATCTCTCAACAGGATCGACCTCCTACAGTATCGACTTAAGACTGATCATGGACGCTGTCCGGACTCTAAATGAGCAAGGAAAGCGAAACAAGGTCAGGCTTGTATGCGTCCCTGGTCACAGGGGGATTATGGGCAATGAGCACGCTGATGAGCTGGCAAGGGAAGTTTCTTGAACCTTTTTTTTTAGCAATGTGGGTCGCACATTACTAGTATTCTACTGTTCACCCCTCGTGCTAAGCTAAATGCTTGTGTTACGAATGAGTTCACGTCGGTAGTGAAATGGGTGGGGTTCGAATCCGCAATCACATGATCGCAGGACCGACACCCTAGCTATTAAGCTACCGCCGCTTTAATTAGATCGGAACTATTTGTAGGACTGAAACAAACAAACAAACTTACTTTCGCATTTATAATAGTTTTTAGGATTCAATTTTATAATTATTTATTTCTAACTACAAGTGATTGTTTTATATTATATTATCTCTTTATCTTTGTACTTCATTTTTACTTTCTGCAAATTGCCGAAAAACTTGACAATCGTTTTATAATTAAGTAAGTGATGCTATTAAGAGTCCAACGTACCGAATTTCTCTTACAAACGTAATACCGAAATAAATCTTAATTAAACACAATTTAATTTAATTCTGTTAATATTCGGATTCCGATACCGTTAATCTACGTTCCTACTCTACCATTTCGTCCAAAATACTTCACTGGAAATAAATATAAGCGAATGCAATTTTTGATAACTTTAGCAAGTTTGGATCGATTTTCCAGTCTTTTATTTCCAGTAAAGTAGTAGTAGACGAAATAGTACCGTGGGAACCTAGATTAATGGTATCCAAATCCGAATAATAATATAATTTGATAGAATAGTGTCTGGATTAAAATTTATTTCGTTATTACGGTTTTCTGGGCAATTCAACCTCCGCCGGACTCCTAAGGCAAACCTTTAGAGGGGATAAAAGCTCAATTATTTAGCAAATAATTAAGTTATTCTAGGTAGGTACTTTGTTTTAATGATTGTTTTTACTAAAATCAACCGATTTCCCTCATCACTGTTTGTTTATGATTGTTCTTACTCTGCATCACATTTTTTTATGGAATAGGAGGGGAAACGAGCAGACGGATCTCCGGATTGTAAGCGATTACCGCCACCCATGGAAACCCGCGACACCATAGCAGTCATGAGTGCGTTGCCAATCTTTTAAAAGGGGACTGGGCCTCCGGTAATCTCACTCACTCGGCGAAACACAACGTAAGCGATGTTTCAACGCCGGTTTCCTGTGTCCGAAAAGTTATTCAAATTTTCCCATGTTTTTAGGTGTTTAAGACTGTCAAGAAAAAAAGGTTTTGACAGTTGGAAGTTATTGATGTGAGCATTTTAAAAATCGAAGTACATTTATCATCAACATTGTTCATTCGCATAGTAACAAATAGAAAACGCATGCAGAGAAATTAATTTAATGGACAAATAGTATAAAATATTTTACATATTGTACGCTTAGCAATAATCTGACCTAGTCAGACAGAAAAGATAGAATCAAGATACAATAAGTGTAACTTGTTCATCTTTTTCTATTAACACCATTTATGGTTTTATCCCACAATTACAAGATTATTTAATTTTTTCTCAACTTTGGCTGCATTTCACTACACTGGACTAGTCGCCACTCCCCTAATAAATGAAAAAATGAAACAGAATTTGTATGAATTTAACTGTGAAGTAAGTTAACAGAAACTTACTCAGAGTTGATGAAATTCAGCCTTAGTATGAATGAATTTGCCTTGATAGACCAGGACCCAAAACTGTAGATAACTTCCTCCCCTATGGTGACTCTTTGACGATTGAGTATTGAGTATTGACCACTATTTCAGTATTAAAATGATTTATGGTTTATTACGTTTTTTTTAACTCTTCTAATTTTATCTGTTCAAGTTTATGTTGGGATGGTTGGCGCTCCTTGGGGGAGGTCGATGTTCAGCAGTAGACGGCAATAGGCTGATTTGATTGATTGAAGTTTATGTTGGCACCAAAAAATTAAAACCTATGTCCTATTACAGCATAACAGTCAACATACAGAAACAGTCCTGTCACATAATAAGCATTGCACAAGTACTAATCTTTCACAACTACCTCCAACTTAAATTAAAATATAAAAGAATAATAAGACAATTTCGAAATAAAAAAATCTCAATAATACTAAGTAATAAAAATAAAAAATTAAAAAGTAAAATCTGCATAAATGTAAGTTAAGATAAAGATGAGATGAGAAAAGCACAAAGGGCAGCCTACGCCATCCTGTTTCATGCCAACCTACACAGATTCAATATTAAAATACATGGCACCCCTTAAAAAAGTATATGATAGCACACAAGAAACTGCAGTGCTGCAATGCAATCAATAATAACAATTTCACAAGCAGTTAAAATATTGAAAAACCAACATTATCTACTTACAGTTTTGTTGAAAGTTGAAACTTAGGAAATAACACTTGGGAGAGAGGGACGTCCCTCTCAATCAAACGTAAGGTACACAATGAACTGAATGAACACAACAATGAAAAATAAATCCGATTAGGGTGAAGTAAACCCCTCTGAAGTCTGCTTCCACAACTCCCGCAACCTCCCTCAGCCCGCAACTCCGTCCGCTCAGCTCAATCAAACCGTCAATGTCAACGCAAAGTCGCAAATGTCAGACGTCTGTCCTATGTGTCACTATCTACTTACTGTCACAGTTGTCGGCATTGTCAGTGTCATTTCGCTGTTCAGATTTTGTACATGTCCTCATTTCCTCTGAGCCTCATCCTCAACTCTACAACAAGAACCAAAAAGATAATTTATGGTTCTTGGTCCTCAATGAATATAGAGTATAGAGATCAGTGCTTATGATATTTATGGAACGTACACTGGCAGCAGTGCACTTTTTCGGTTTTTTAATAAATAATAAATATTACTTGTTTACTCCTTATACTTGACTAGGGCCAATACACAATCGCCATATACCATGACGGGATTAAAAAAAAGAAATTATGTAATATTTTGGCATGGCTACTGAGGCCTTTGTGCCAAAAGAAATTATGGGATCTGGCTAGGGTTGCCAGATTTGCTGGCGCCGAATCCGAAACAAAAACAACATGCGGGGCAGTTTTTGGGAACTGCCGATAGAAGTGAAAACTAAGTAACTTGTGAATTGTATCGTCGACAAGCAGGAAGCGTGCGGTGACGATGACGCAAGTTTCACGCTTTGTGTTCACCCAAATGTGGTGATCATATTGTATTTAAGAACGATTTTTAATTACAGACAAAATCATCGCTATGTACTATTTTGTTTTTCTTACTTTTCATTAATTCCTCTGTACTACTGTATTTTTTTTATCATTTTTCTGTCATTAAGCACAAAGATTACTTACATTGACTTTTTTTAAATAAAGTCAAGTCTAAATCTTGATTGTGAGACGGTGGTTATAGAGTTGCTATTGAGTTATTTTGGTGTGCTTTTGCACTGCTTCACCATGTTCGCAGAATTAACAATTTTTCGGAAGATATTATTTGCGACATAATGCGATACACAATGGCGGCGATTGCAACTGAACTTTATAACTGAATTGAATTGAACCTTTTATACAACATTAGTTTTAGTATATATGCGAAAGCCGAAACACGTGGTAGTATTTTTATATAATGAATCTATATACAAAATTTCAAAACTGTATCATGAAAAATCATTAAGTTACAGGCTTGTAGCGTTACCTGGTTATCCGTACAAAAATATACACACCACGCGGCGACCCAGCGCACACCACACATCACACTTATCACCACACCTATAGTGTGTATACGTACCATTTCTGTGTGCTGATTATACTACATGATTACACGATACTTTTTACATAGGATATAGGCACACGATCAACTGAAACACAACTATAACAACTGAACGTGAGCCACGTACCTATGCAACCTGTCTCTTCCGGGTCCGCAGTCCTACGGCTGCGACCCCGTCGAGGCCGCGGAAGGTAGGAAGACCGGCGCACCGTAATACCGGCACTCCTCTCCCGTCGCGGCCCCTCAACCTTCAGCCGCAGTGTCGTCCACACAACACCGCGGCCCGCCTCAGTTGCAGTGTCTCCCATAAGACACCGCAATCTACAGTGGCCGCTCCAATGCAGGCTTCCTGGGCAAAGCGCGCACGAGTAGCATGTCGCTCGGTGTCCAGCTAGTAGCCTATATTAAATATTTTTCGGTCAAAATTTATAATGGTGTAAAAATTATTGGAATCTAAAAATCTAAAAACTATATTCAGGTGTCGCCTTAAAACTGACCTTGTTTAACGTGCATGGTTATATGGCCATTACACTTTGGCAGAAGGTTAAGCTTGGCTATGCCGTCTCCATGGGCTAAATGCTCTAAGGTCGTAACATAGCTTTAGAGTTTAAATCAACTTATATCATTGGCGTAACTAAATTTGTATTCAAGAGTGTAAAATAGTGTAGGTAACTCGTTACACTTGAAACAGCCTATGACAAGGCTTACGGGAATTAGAATTGAATGACAGATCTCAATATCCGGTATTACTAAAAGGACTTATTCCCTTGGCCATGAAATAAAAAATCTGATCAAAATGGCGACGATGAAAGTGAAGTAGTTTAGTTTACATTATCAGCCACCAGAGGCCACTGAAACACCAATGGAATCATTGATACTTGATCTCCTTTCCGTAATATGACAGAAGTATGATTTGCTTACGCCCCAGGTCAAAATCTTAATAAAACTAGTTTTGTTAACATAACTGGTTCTTGCCCCATCAGGTACTTACTTATTCTATTCCCAAAAATGGCTCTCAGTAACGTGACGAAACTCACTAATTTCACGATCGGATCGGATACGGTACAGGTTTCAAAATTTGGAAATTTTTAAATAATGATGATTATAAAATTAAATTGCTTATTAGCTCAAATAATTTTATCGTGTGTTCTTCGTCTGTTAGGTTAAAAAAGTAAACTGTATAAAATTGAAATTTCAGCAAGAAAGAGAAAAAATGCATCTTGTTCGGCTAATGTATTTACAAGTGATATCATTTCAATGACGTCGGACACTAGTTGGAATTTTGTAATCAATGGACTTATGAATCAAAGTTGATATATAGCACTTTTTTGCTTATCTACATGTTTTGATACCTAGTAGAAATAACTTTTGTTCAAGCATTTTCGCTATACTTTGTAGTAGTAGATACTTTTCCATACTAAAAATAAATATTGTCTTCTTTTTGTATGAAGAAAAATAATTAATAATTGTGAATATCTCTAAAACGGTAATACTGTAGGTACAGCGAGACGGTTAGTAGCCATTATTCTAGACATAACCATTAAGGTTTCGTGTCTTAGGATCAACAAGGTTTTTTTTTTATTTATTCGTGATAGGCTTAGGCTTGACCGCTAGTTTGCCTGATGTTAAGCGATACTGCGATCTACGATGGAGCGCGCTTACCTAGAAGAAACCGATTCACTCGTGATTTAAAGACACCCAGATTATATCTATCAGGGAAGACCCACTCGGGAAGTGCATTCCATATTTCAGCAGTACGCATTATAAAAGTGGTCTTAAAGCGTTTCGTTCGGGCTTTTGGAATGTCCACCGTGAATCGATGACGCTTTTTCGTGCTTCTGGTCGTACGATAGTGGAAAGGGCTAGCGGGGATAAGATCGTGGAGATCTGATGCACACTCTCCGAAATGTATCCGATAAAAAACCGATAAGCTAGCAACTTTGCGGCGATGTTCAAGACTTAGGAGTTTAGCCCGGACAAGGGAATCGCTGCCAATGAGCTTCTTGGCACGTTTCTCGGTGGACTCTAACGCCTCGAGCTGGTACTTAGCCGATCCATCCCAAAGGTGCGAACAGTACTCCATGCACGACCGAACTTGTGCTTTATACAATGCGAGCAATTGTTCCGGCGTGAAGTAACGCCGCACCTTCGAGAGGATACCCAGCTTTCTGGCCGCTATTTGAGCTTTGGACTCTATATAGGAGCCGAAGTTGAGGGTTGACGTCAGAGTAACGCCCAAGAGCTCAAGTGGTCAGTCATCGGCACAGATACATTCCGGAAAGTAGGAGCCAGTTGGAATGGGCTCTTTTTGGCGGAAAAAAGACACGCCTGGGTCTTAGCAGCGTTGAATTTGACCAGATTGGCATCGCCCCATTCGGAGACAGCCTGAAGGGACAAACTCAGACGCTCGACCATGGCCTCTCTTAGAGACTGGTTTTCAGGTCCACCGGTCCGTGCGCTGGCTGTGTAGCTCTCTACAACAGTGCTGTCGTCTGCGTACCCAAAGATACCGGGCTTCAGCAGACCATCGATGTGCAGCAAAAAGAGTGTCGCAGAGAGACCCCTGGGGAACACCGGCATTGATATCCATTCGATCGTATCACTGCCGTTTTAGCTTACAGAACGCTTGAAACTTTCCATATTAAATGCACAGATAATATAATACTAGTACTAAATGTATGGGTAGTACCAACCTTATTATTTTCTAAATATTGGATTTTTAAGTCTGAAAAAAAGACTCAAAATTCTAGTACCACATCGATTTTTTTGCTATCTTTGTTGTCTCTTCAGCTTGGTACTATATCTACCTATCTAAGGACGCATGACGTCACTATATGGCATAGCGTTATAAAAATGAACGTCGATCTAATAGTACTGATATCACCAGCTATTTCCACAACGTCACCAGACGCCGCTTCTGTTAGTATGAAAAAGATGTTCAATATCACATAAAGCTTATTAGTCTTGTAAGTTAAAAAAAAATTAATTGTTTTATCTATCATTATCATTATTCTGTATAATGGTTACTGCAAGCGTATGTAACAGGCAAAAGGTACTTCGATGATACAAGAGACAAGACCGACCTTACTGCTACGGTAGCTCTACCTACACTACCACTGAAAATATTTAGACACAAGGTATAATTAATTAATTATATAATCTAAAGTACCCAAGTACAACTGCTCTACTGGAGGTCATGAGTTCGATTCCCAGGTCAAGCAGTGTTACTGGGGTTTTCTATGAAAGTGTCAGTAGCAACTTGGAGTTTGGGTTAATGGCAACAGGTCCGCCCTTCTAGTACCTACATGAGATCCAAACATACGGGCGAACTGTGCATTAGTACACATCCGCCTAACCCTTCAGGGAATATAGGTGTGAATATAGGTATTGCTGGGATAGTCGTGGTTGGTTGGTCGAGCGTTGGTAATTTTCAGGTTGAAAAGAGGAAAGCTACACCCCTTTCTCTCGATCGCAAAACGATCACAATATCATAGTAGGTATGCCTCGGTCGTGAACCTCAGTCCGAGTTCATATACGGAGTATCAAATGATTTTTGGAATTCACCTACGGATTAGAATAATAAATAATATTATTAATAGTGAAGAAAACCATGAAGCCATTAATATTTTTATTAAAATCTAGCTTTTCACACGCGATTGCAGCCGCGTTGCCCCATTCGTAAGGGTCGTAGCGTGATGTTCAATAGCTTGAACTCTTCATGAATCACTCTGTCTTTTGGTAAAAACTGCATGAAAATCCTTTTAGTAGTTTTTCAGATTATTAGGAATAGATATACAGACGCGGCGGGGGACCTTTGTAATAGTAAGGAACTTTATTAAATACTAGCTGCGTCCCGCGGTGTTATTTTGCGCTTTGATCTCGTATTTTCACTAAGGACAGTAATCATGAATGCGAAAATGTAAGATCCGGCGGACTGAACTTTTCTTACAAACGTAATACCGAAATAAATCGTAATTCAAACGCAATTTAATTAAATTCTACGATACCGTTAATCTAGGTTCCTACGTTACCATTTCGTCCAAAATACTTCACTGGAAATAAATGTAAGCGAATGCGATTTTTGATAACTTTGCCAAGTTTTTTCGGTATTTTATTTCCAGTGTGGTAGACCAAATAGTGCCGAAACCTAGATTAACGGTATCCAAATCCGAATTATAACATAATTTGATAGAATATTGTCTGGATTACGATTTATTTCGGTATTACGTTTTTGTGGGCAATTCAGGCTCCACACTCCAATAGTCTTTACACCGAATTTTTATATTACAATTTACCACTGTAAAACAACTTGCGGACAACTTCAGACGCGTTAGTTCGAGTTATTTCGAAGGTACCTACTGTAAACGGGTAGCGATGGACTGACGGACGATGTGACGAAACTATACCTAACGGTTCTTTGTTTGTCTACGGAACTAAGAGGGGCTGGTGGTTAGAAAGTTCTAGGCTGATCAAGAGATCTACCTTAAGGTGCGGGTTGCCACAATCAGTTTGTGGGACACTCCCCTTGCTTCGCAGAGCATATAGTCATCGGTCACGGTTGTCATAATAGCACACCTAAGGCAATCATAATTAACCTATTATGCTTTCCCTCTCATTTGTTAGACATCGGTCTTCCAAGATATGAGAGGGATTAGACCACCACGCTAGCCTTGCGGGTTGGCACCCCACGCCGCCCGCCGTGAATATCTCTCGGGCTTGCGGGTCTCATGATGTTTTCCTTTACCGTTTAAGCGCGTGATAATTAATCTATACTAATATTATAAAGCTGGAGAGTTTGTTTGTTTGTTTGAATGCGCTAATCTCAGGAAGTACTGGTTGGAATTGAAACCATATTTTTGTGTTGGATAGTCCATTTATCGAGGAAGGTTATAAGGCTATATAATATCACGCTACGACCAATAGGAGCAGAGCAACGCGGGTGAAATCACAGGCGGGTCGCTAGTTATTAATATTTACGTACATGACTTCGAAAAGTCAGAGGTACGTGCGTTTTACTTATTTATTTATTACATTATGGAAAACAAACAGTACATAGTATATTAAGCATATAGGTACATTCGAATATTAATATAAACTGAACAAATAAGTATAGGTACTATCCACTACATTATCCAAACATTACTCTAAGAAACAACAAAAACTTGTAAGCAAACGTTAACTATAGCTAGGGCAATATAACTTCTGGAATAAAAAAATAAATAAGATTACAAAATAAAAAAAAGGGGAAAAAATTATAAAAAATGTAGCAAAAAGGACAATAACAATACTTCTAAAATAATAAAGCCTGAGCCAACAGCTCATCCTATAAAATTTTAATAATGTTGTTTTTGGATGTATATTTATTGAAGAACTAGCTGCAACCCGCGGTTTCACTCGCATCCCAAAATGACTTATTTGAGACACAAGGTCTAGGTCTATGTCCTTCTTCGGGATACCATTGATATCCTTACCTTATTCTATCTTAATTCGTTCCGCATTACATACGATTTCACTAGCAAGCTAAAAGACTTTAAAACTTTGGTCTTATTTCATTCTAATTTTGTTTAGATTATCCATTCCATTCATTTCGTCGTGCATGACGTCATTGACGTGTGTTTTGTTTTTAATTTTTAATATTTTGATTTTCTTTTTCCTTGATTATCCATCCCTTTCATTTCGTGCATGACGTCATCGACATGTCTTTTGTTTCGGATATTATGTAAAACTGTAGTTCGAGTCTAACTCTCATGGGGCGCTCTGCCGGTTTCCGGCAACAAAAAAATATCCGTTAAGTGGCGCACTGTCGGTTGCCGGCAATTTTGACGACACGTTTGGCGTAGCGGCTGAGCGATCGGCTTCTGTGTGACGTGTTGTGTGTTGGACACGGAGCAAATAATTTGTATGATCTATGGGTAGTTGTTCCGGGTCTGGGCGTTTGTGTATGTGAGAATTTGTGTCTGTATACGCACCCACGATACAGGAGAAAATCCTAGTGTGGGGCAACGTTTTTTTAACAAAAAAAACCGTTATTATTGAAGGCAAACCTATTATGATCCTTGTCTAACCTATACGGTAATGTAGATAAAAAAACAAGGAACACTACGAGTATATCCTTTCGGTCCAACAAAGTTAAGTCCATGTTTAATAATTCGTGTCACCAATTACCGGTTAGAAGAAAAAAATCGTAGAATTTTTGTTGTTTAAGGGTCCGGTGAAGCTTGAATTGTCCACAAAAACATAATACCGAAATAAATCGTAATCCAGACAATATTCTATAAAATTATGTTAATATTCGGATTTGGATAACGTTAATCCAGGTCTCTACGATACTATTTTGTCTACTACTACTTCGCTGGAAATAAAAGCCATGCTTTGGCACGAATGGCCTGACTCAACCGAAGTGATACCACGGCCTCACAGAAAACCGGCGTCAAACAACGCTTACGTTGTGTTTCGCCGAGTGAGTGAGGTTACCGGAGGCCCAATCCCCTTTTAAAAGGCGGGCAACGCACTTGTTACTCCTCTGGTGTTGCGGGTGTCCATGGGCGGCGGTAATCGCTTACCATCAGGCGATCAGTCTGATCGTTTGCCCTCCTATCCCATAAAAATATTGCATTTGCTTGCATTTATTTCTAGTGAAGTATTTTGGACGAAATGGTACAGTAGGAACATAGATTAATGGTATCGGAATCCGAATAATAACAAAATTTGATTAAATTGTGTTTTAATTACGATTTATTTCGGAATTACGTTAGTAAGAGAAATTCGTTCCGTCGTTTAAAATGTCTTTGGTAGGCGACACGTCATTTTCCAATACTTGACAGTTTACCTAATTTTAGAATAAATTATAAGAATCTAGGAATAAATCCATAAACTTTCTTTTTATTCCCCTGAGTGGCAAGCGGCCAAATACAGGCCGCTCGCCGCTCGCCCCCCAAATTATTGTTAATATAATTTATAATACTGTATTGATCTTGCTCTAACTTACCTATATGAAACCATAGGGGAAAAAACAAGGAACATTATTATGTAACAAACATACTTTTCGGTGTAACAAAGTTAAGTCTTATTCATTAATTAATGTTGCCGGTTAGAAAAGTCGTCGTCGTCGTTCTACTGAGATTTGGTCCATTTAAAAAAATGTTTATGTTAGGCGACTAACAAGGCAGTTACGACACTTAATAATTATATTTTCATAGAATTAATAATAATATGTTAATTATTCTTTGCTGTTTCCTTAATTTCATTAAAAATTATAGAATATAAAAATGGTATACACCGTTACATTTAAGTCGTTTTAATGCCGAAAGGACGGTATTATACACATCACTAGGAATAACTTTTATTAAGGAACCAACCCTGAAATCACGAAAAAAACATACATTTTGTGTACTCTGAACTTGTCAGAGTGTATGGAACAGCTGTTTTTTTTTACTAGAAACTATCGCACCGTAGATAGGAATAGGAATAAGAGTTAAAAAAATATATTTAAAATAAGCAATTAACAGAAGCCAGCATCATAGCATTCTTAGAAATGACGATTTCGCTGCCGCGCGCCGCTTCGGTGTCAAATTAGGTAGGTATGTTTTCTAAAGCTTGTGGTGTAAAAAAATGTATCGGGAGGAGTGCTTTTTATATGTATATATTTAAAATAATTTTGTAACAAAACAGATCTTTTTTTTATTAAATTATTTAATTTTATGTTTTTTGTACGAGAATCTGTAAAAATTCGCCCACCATATTTTGAAAGGGAGACTGACAATAGTTGTAAATTGATAATTGCGATAAGTCATCAAGAATATGATAAGTTAACTAATAAGGAATGGAACAACATTTGGTTTAATGTATCGTTACCAAACAAATATTTAAAGTATCATGATTTCAATTCATACGCGCCGATATTGCGCAGGCCACCCACGACGGTCTGCACACATTTGACAGATACATTTGCAAAAAAATGGCCGTCCCCCACCCCAAAATCTAACAAAATAAATCTGACTATGAATTTCCATTCGAGTCTTTCATACAAAAATAAGGCTGGCCACACACATGCCTCAGATTTTTTATCGAATTCTGACCGGCCACACTGCAGGCCGATCCTAGAAAACGGTTCGGCACCCGCACATTACTATGACAACTATTTGGTTAGAATGTACAAGTTACGTTTGACTTTTAAAACATAAAAATGAAGACGTCGTGTTTGTTTATTCGTCTTTTCATCCGATTTCGATGCCTGCCATAAAAACGCATGCGTGGCATAGCGTAGTCACTATCAGTAAATAAAACATTTAATTTGATTGAATTAACTCAAAACTAGAAAGTCTGTACTAAAAAGAAATAAAATATATTCATATTTAGTAAAACCATTGACATTAATCAAAATGGCGACGTCCAAAGTACCTATGTTAATTGCAGCGCTAGCGATGCTTAAGTCCTAAGTAAAGAAAAGTAATTCGAAAGCTTAATTAAAAAAAAACAGGAAAGATCGATATAGTTTTAGCCAAAAAAATAGCTAGCTTGTTTAATTAAATCTACATTGTATAAATATCTATACATATATGACGCGAAACGTGCAGACTTATATCTGATTGCGTTTTTTTACCATTCATTGTTAAGAATGTATACTTAATTCTGACACAATTTATGACGATTAGTACATTGATCATTTCTACGCAAAGCTCGAATACTTTCTTTTGCAAAGTGCTGTGTTGATATGAATTTGAAAACTTGTCAACGTATCCATTTCATTGCTCGTGACTGTACATATTGCTTTACATTTTTAAATTTTTCGATAAAAAAGGAAAATTTAAACATTTAAAAATATAGCAGATACATAGCCCACCGGTATCGGGACCAGGGCCCAAGCTATCGGTGTCAGGGCTTCAGAGAAAGAAACTTCCTAACGATGCGGGCCGTCTCCAGTAGCCTTAGCACGAACAACTTGCGAAAAAGTATTCGTATCGTCACGATAGAGGCGCTGGTCCATATCTCATACAAATTGGTCTCCATGACGATACGAATACTTTTTCGCAAGTTGTTCGTGCTAAGGCTACTGAACAGTAGCCTTAGCATCGTCCTGGAGACCAATTTGTATGAGATATGGACCAGCGCCTCTATCGTGACGATACGAATACTTTTTCGCAAGTTGTTCGTGCTAAGGCTACAGTACTACTTTCTGAGTCATTCTTTCGAAGTATTATTTGAAGAAGAGAATTGTAATAGAAACTATTGCGTTTCGAAGTATAGGTACTGTGTCTACACCATGGAGGTTTCACGTTATAAAATGAGTTTGTCTACGATCTTTTTAAGGAAGAAAACAAGTTCTTGGGTGGCGCGGAGCCGGTTGCCGGCATGAAAAAAAAGTCCGTTGAGTGGCGCTTTGCCGGTTGCCGTCAAATTTGCGCGAGACTCAAATAATGTTATCGACAGTTTTTTAAATCCCGTTATGGGATATGGCGCCACACTTTTTGTGTATTTGCCAGTGTCAAGTATGGGGAGTAAACAAGTAATATTTATATTTATTAGTTCCCGTCATGGGATTATAATTTATAATAATACGGCGCTACACTTTTTGCCATTGTCAAGTATACAGAATTTTTCCCAGTAAAACAGTGGAAACTTCAATAAGGCTTCGATGGAGTTTAGGAGTAAACATAAAAAGTTCACGATTTTCATTTTTATGTCATTTTCCTACACTCGCACACGTTCACGAACACTTAATGATTAGTAATTACACATTAAACTTCGGAGAAACACAAGTTTTGGAAAATATTATTAAACCGACAAGGTGCACTTTACATTTTCCCGCCTAAACTCCATCGACAGATTAGTAATTAACAGCTGTAATATCATATCAATTATTCAATGAAGTATTATTGACATCGTATTAGTTTTTAGAGAAAAAAAATACACCCTTTGTTTACTTCTTTACTTTACTCTAATTGATTAAATCAATACGTTGGTCATTTACTTTATCAGATTCGGTATATGCAAGTGTATATAAAAAAAATGTTTTATTTTAATAAACTGTGTACCTCTGCAAGTCTATTACATACTTAAATATGAAATTTACTTCAATGGTTATTTTTCAAGTTCGTTTCCAATAGTTAAATATCGTAATAACTTTGATGATCTGCACCGATTTTAATAAAATTAAGCTCAAACTTTGTCCTATGATACCAGCAAGATATTCCTTTCGAATTTCTCGAAATAAAAGGATGGATAAAAACAGTACCCCTTTTTTGAGTAGTTGTAGTCGGATAAAAAGTACCCTAAAAGTTGACCAGGCTTATAATCTACGTGTACACCACATTTAATAGAAATCCGTCAAGTGGATCTTGAGTTAGACTCGAACATACATAAAGACAGTTTTTTTCCCAAAAACCATAAATTCGTCTTCAGTATCACCTAATTAATTTTCCACCTATTTTTTCCTAATTATCTTGAAATTACAGACACGACTTTTGTACGACTGTAGACTTATTACATCTATTTATATAAATATAAAACAAAGTGGGGTTTGTTCCAACACTTATAAGTGGAGATTGGAGAACGGCTGGACCGTTTTTGGATTTGTCTCCTCCCCGAATAGCAGAATAACTATTAAAACATCAAAAATTTCACGAAAAGGAACATTATGAAGAAAATATATTTTCTCATACATTTTGTATCGGGAACGGATTTCACAGATTTGACAGAAATAAAACACGGAACAAATGAACATGACGTTGTTTTCCATGAGGTTTTCTATTTCGGTAAGGCCAGTAGATGGCGTTCTGTGCATTGTCCGAACTCCTCATAAGCTGCTGGTATTTTTTTTTCACAATGCACATCAACAATATAAACACAAACATTGGTTAGTAGCAAAATACAGATGATTACAGGTATGATTTAGATTCACAATTTGAGCCGGTATGTGGCACCCCAATCGGGTTCTACGATTTTTTTATACACAGAGCAAAACAAAGGGAGTGATTGAGGTAACGGCAGATAGGGAAGAAAAGGATATGCTGCGCCGACCACAAATAAATTGGGACAAGGCCGGGAAGATAGTAGTACAGTGTAGTGTACAGTGTACAGCTTATTCGTAGAGTAAAAGAAAGAATAATATTAAATCTTTATTGTTCAAAAATTAAGTAATCAGAAAAACGATCAAGGTCCTTCCAGAATTCAATACAATCGAGTTCATTTGATATTTGCTTAAAAACTTTTAGACCGTCGGCGTATAATAGAAATGTTGAACTCTGGAAACAAGGTTTTATGCCATTTATATATAAAGTAAAAATTAAAGGGCCTAAACTCGAACCCTGAGGAACACCTTATGTAACCCTGATGCAGCTGGACGCGAAGCCATTTATGAAGACCTTGTGTATCCTATTAGTTATATAGGACACAAATCAACGTAGTAAGTCTCCTCTGATACCATTGTATGCGTTTTTATTATACAGCAGTCTCTTATCAACTTTATCAAATGCCTTTTGAAAATCTGTGTATACCGCGTCTATTTATAATATTATAAATATCGGAAAGCATAATGTACTGTAGGTCTGTATTTTCAAAAATATTGTGCGGATACCGTCCGAACCAGGTCCTTTGATCGTATCTAGTAGTTTTAGTTCTTTATGAATTGTATCTACAGGGAAATACAACTTGGATAAGTTAATATCATGGTAAGTGCATGTAGCGGGCGTTCCCATGAAGTAGACATGACCATTTGACATGTAAAAAAGTCTACACACAGAGTAAAAAAAGTAAAACAGATTACATATTGTGATAGGATCACTGGTTGAGGTACGTTTCATCGTTGGTAATGTATTGTGCTGGGAATTCTGTTTGTGGTTTTACGGTTGAAGATGGCCGTAATATTAGTGGAAATATTATTCTTGATTGACGTTATGTATCTTTAATAGCACTTATCAGCCTCCTTTTTGATAAAAATCTATTATTTGAAAACTTTTTATAGTCATCAATATTACCGTATTTTTTCCACTTAATCCACGTATTCGTTTTTTTTTGTTTTTTATATATATATACGTATTAATGGCTTTGGAAACCAAATGGGAAAATTAAAATTATTTTGTTTGCATACTTACCAGTATGCAAACAAAATAATTACCGTGTGACCAAATTATTCTAAAAAATTCTTCATAGAAGGTGGACACTGCTTCGTCTGGTGTCAGCCCTTCAAGTAAACTACCCCAGTCAAAATTAGCTATCTCTATAATTATCTTATAGGCGATAGTCAGCTTTGTTATAGTTACAATGATTTATAATTTTATATTTCGATACACGTGCCGTATTCACAAATGGGTCGCGGATATAAAAAGCAGGATAATAACTATCCATAGGCAGTAAGGGAATATCAGCATTGTATGTTACAGAGTGCATATTACTGAAATACAAATCCAATATACGACCGTTACAGTTGTTTATGTCATTGTATTGTGCCATATTTAAATGTCAGCAAAAGTTTAACAGTTGACGAGTTACATTTGAATGAATATTTATAACGAATTCCATGAATAAAGATTTTTTGAGCCAGTTAAGTTGTGGCAAGTCGAAGTAATGTGTTAAAATAAAATTGTCTACTCGAGGATGATCCAACAAAGTCGAGAGAGCATTAAGAAAGCATAAGTATATATCTTCCGTAATATTCGGTGGAATTTGAGTAGCACATTCCAAATTATATTTATCACTAGCGACCCGCTCACGGTTTCACCCGCACTGTCCCATACCTAAGAGTCGTAGCGTAATGTTAAATAGCTTAAAACCTTCCTCTTGAATCACTCTGTCTATTAAAAAAATCGCTTCAACATCCGTTGCGTAGTTTTAAAGATTTATGCATACATAGGGATGGACAAACAGCGACAGCGACTTTGTTTTATACAATGTAATGATTACAGGAAGGAAATTTAATAATTGTATGCTCGTCATGTTATATTAAAGGAGGAACTAATGAGAGACAAGACGGCTTTAATTTGCGATAACACCACCACCATCTTTTTTTAATTATAATGTGTAAGGTTCATCAATAAATTCAATATCAGAGATATCACGTGTCAGCCAGGTTTCCGTGAAGATAATAATGCATGCGCAATTGCGCATATTTAGTTTAGTCCTGATAGATCCCTTGGCAGTTTTGATATTAAATGGATACCATATAGTTAGCCATTGTTTAGATAAATAGTAGTTCTAATGTATTAAAAAATAAAAATAGTATTGGAAACATTACAAAACTTAGACATATTATGAGTAAAGCAATTTACCTATTACCGTTCACATTTATTCCTACAAAAGCAATAGGAGCATAGACATATTTACGGTAATCCTTACTAATATTATAAACGTGACAGTTTGTGAATATGGATGTATGGATGTTTGTTACTCTTTCACGCCAGAACGGCTGAACCGATCTGGATGAAATTTGGCACAGAGATAATTATAGTCTGGAATATCACATAGGCTTTTTATCCAGGTCGGACTCAATTTTCAAGTCCACGCAGACAAAGTCGCGGGCAAAAACTAGTAAAACAATAATTTACGGATTAGCAGTGACTCCCTAAGACAGTAGACACACCTAAAAAAAATTGGTACATATTGCTAGATACTATAACATAATATACAAACGAAATATGGAAGACTAGAAGACCATGTAAGGTTCACGTTGATATTTACTCATAGTTAATCTATTATTTAAACGACGTTTATTTATAAGCAATATTCTCGGAATTATTAATTGGATTCGAACTCAAGGCCTTTGGTAGTCTGATGCTGTCCAGTATACTGCTTTTCTATAGCAATAGTTAAATGATAAGTACCTACTGAAAGCCCTAAAACGCGGTTGGTGTGGCTCCACCGCGTAGGTATCCTAGAATTCCAATGTGATTACATAGATGTGATATATTGCTATCAATTGGTTCGTTGCGCGTAAAGGAGTGTTTACAATGTAGTGCAAGCTGTTTCGTTTGATCGCATTTTGATTACACAGTAGCCAAACAAACAGGATAATATATTTTTTCTATAGGTTACCTACCTTACTACTATTCAACTTCTACAAATTTCGAAATCTTAGTAAGTACTTTAGGCAATTGAGACGGCGATCGCAACGGATAGCAGTTACTTTTCGTTATTGAATTCTCCTCAAGTGCCGTTCTAATTCGTATATTGATAGTGAATAAGCTAATGCGGCACTCAGCACTCGCTCTGGAAACCAAAGTTCAAATTGAAATAGCAAGGCATTCAGTTCAGTAACTATTTTCACTACAAGATAACTATTTAAATTTTTACGTGGAAAAACATAAATTACGGTCGCAGAAATTCTCCACCCCTACGTTCACTCTCTCTTTCAATGTTGACAAGCAGAACATGCGCTACACTTGAACGTAACATTAAATAAGTATTTATCGGTTCCACCTACTTAGTAGGCACCTATTTTTTTTACTTTTTCATAGCCGCGCATTCAGTTTAATAGGATGGTTTTCTTTAAAGTCCCTACTAATAAAAAAAAAAGATAATAATTTTAAATTGCAAATACAAACTTATGCATAAACTTGTAGAATGGCTTAGGGATTATTTTGGAAAAAAAAATTGGTAAGTAATTATTATTTATTACTTAATCCAATTAATGAGTACGTTTATGGCAAGTGGGAAATGGTCTCGGTGCTGTGTGTAGATGGTCGGCGTAACGCTGGCGGGCCCCAACGAGTCGGGCGGCGGCGATCGATAGGGCGGGCGCGGCGCTGCAGTAGGTATGTACCACCGCCTAACGCCTGCCGTCCTCGCTTTCCGACACTTTGGCGACCGCTCGCGTCGCGTTAACTCGCGACGATGCGCGGCGACCGCGCCGCGCGCGATACGCGCCATAATAAGGATCACGATAACTTAAAGTCATCACTTAAAAAAGGGAATAAGACCAAAAAGAACCGGGTGGTCTTCGATGAGAGCGCCAATGAATTTTTTGAAGCTGATTATATTATCGTGGTACGCGACGAATGCGGATACTCTGATGAAGGCGAAGGGGACGAATGCTCAGGTTGCGGAGCATGCGAGCGTTACCAGGAGCCCGAGCCTGGTGCGCTCAGCCCGCCTGAAGGGTACAAAGACATGGGGCTGTTCAACCGCGATGGCACGCTGCGAGAGCAGGCCTGGTGGGAGGCTGGCGATGTTCTCCTGGTGGGTGAGCGCTCGGGCACTGTGTTTACGCCGCAGCATCTGCAGCTGCTCCGGCGGCTCCAGCGTGAAAGGATGCTGCGGTCCACCATCTGTGCGGACTGCGACGCGCACGCAGCTCTCCACCAGCCCCTCGGTGAGTCACCTCTGCCCTGTCCTTGTCAAGGACGACCTCGTCCGGTCGGCTTTGCTTCGCTGACGTCTCAAGTTGCACATCTTAAGTACGAGGCTGAGCGACGATAAATCACTGTATATTTAATCCTAGCACACGTTCACGTCTGTCATCATGACCGATAAACATGTGAAACCTTATTAGTATCGACGTTTCTAACGCTCAATAGCTGCAAATTAATTTACTTATTTTTTATCTGATTTTTATGTGTGTAAATAATACGGATTGGAACATAAAATTAAATTCACCATTAGTATTATTTCTTCTGAAACAGCGACTGTTTAAGTACCTACACTGCCATGCGAAATTGCAAAGACCCAGTTTCCATTAGGATGATAGAACATTATCATTTTAATTACAATGTAGCTGTAGCGAAATGAATACTTACTTTTAATGTAACAATGGAGCGCTTTATGAATAACAACAATTTTATTTAGATAGTGTCAGGTCGTCATTAGAACAAGTGACATAAGTGACGTAAGTGGCGTCATGTTTCTAAACAACCGGGAATCTATTGTTCTCATCCAAAGTGAGAGCACTCAGTCGCTTCGGCTCTTTGAAACGTTCACGGTCGAACAAAGATGTTGAAAGTATTCACTGAACATATAGTATTGAAAATATTTAATAAAAACTCATAGATACTTATAACTATCTATTCAAATTTGTGACTTTTTAATAAAGCGTTAGGCATTCTCCACAACTCACTCACCCACTCATCACGAAATCTCGAAAACCAACAGACTTAAATTTGGTAATTAAGTAACTGACAACCTTCAAGAAAGGAATTGTGAAAATTCCCAGCGGATTAGCTAAAACAAGATAAATGCGGGTATCACACCGGGGCACAACAAGTATTCATTAAAAAAATATATAAACACCTACCTACGCGTTCTATAGTGGTCTAATGTAGTTTTTCATTAAATAATGTGGGATTTATACCTAATTAATTCTTCTAAACGCTGACATTTCATATACCTAACGCAAAAACGTAAAAACCAGCAAATCAGAGAATAAACTAAAACGATCGTCTAACTCTAAAACGTTCTCAGACCTTCATGAAGTAAGTATTTACCTACCTACAAAATCAAGACAAAACTTAAACTATTAAAGTAAGTAATAAAACAAAGAAAGAATCTAATGAGCAAAGTCAAGATTTGTCTTTTGAATTCTAAGTAGTTATAAATTAATGTATCAATCGTTTTCTCAATCATGCACGAGAAGATTAAAAGTTAGAGAAATCACGTCGGGTTTACCAATTTTGTGGTTGTTATTTGTTGAGTTGCGTATTCACTGTCCCGCGGTCATTGTGGGCATTATGATAAATTAAAGGCCTGAAAACCGAAAGAGAAAAAAAAAATTGACTCTAAATTACTTTGTAAATCTCTAAACAATACAGTTTATAACAATGCGTATCGTCGGTAGTGCGGGTTACGGAATAACTGAAGTTAACGCACAATACAAATTCTAACTAGCCAAAACATATGCGTCAGCATTGACACTACAAGATAGTGAACGTACTAAATGAAGCGAAAGTAGTGTATCAGGAACTCAGGATCGTAGAAAGCGGAAACTTATTCTCTGCCTACCCCAATAAAAGACAGTTGTGAAATATATAAGTACCTATGTTGTCGTTTTATGTAAATAAAACACTGTTTTAAATAAAGCAAGGTGTGAGTACCTTTTGTCAAAACTTTTGTGTGCCAATCTAAATAAGGACATGTTGTAAACTAACTAGTATAACTTTGGGAGAAAGGCGTGAGTATGTATGAATGTAAATGTCACTGTATTCCTTAAAACCAGAACAAAGAAAAAAATTACCCTTCGATCATGGAACAGTCTACATTACCTTATCAAATAAGGTATGATCTCATTAACTACCAATAAGTCAAGTCAAGTCAAAATTATTTATTTCAATTAGACCATTAAAAAGGTACTTTTGAAAAGTCAAACTAACTGTACGGTTCCAAAAAGTGCAAAACTAAGTTCAATACTGAAGTATAGAACTTACTTTTGCATATGTAAATATCCAGGTTAAATAACTCCTTCATCATCATCATATCAGCCAATAGAAGTCCACTGCTGAACAAAGGCCTCCTGCAATATATGGGGGAGCCCCTTCTTTAATATGATTAAATCCGTATTCATATTCAAATAAATTAGCGCAACAGATTTTTTTCACAAAGACTTACACAAACATACACAAAGATCCAATCTCAAAACAAATATCTTTGGAACACATCCAGTACGGTCAAAATAAATATGCACTTCTGAAGTTAGACGCTTCGGACAGCAGCACAGGTTTTTGTGCAAAAATATCGAAATCAGTAAAGTCTGCGAAACCTTACGACCCTAACTGTTTACACAGAGTTTTTTATAATAAAAAAAATATATAAATTCAACAAACCCCCAGAACAAAAATCTCTTAAAAGGAAAAAAATATCTAAATATTGTCCCTTTTCGTTTGATTTATGTAGAATATTTTACTCAATCGACGTTGCGTCGGGGGACTGCTAAGTATATACAATAGTAAAGTAGAAAATATATAATATCGACACAACGACGGCGACGCTTGGATTAAAATATTCTACATATTATATTAAACGTGAAGATTGTTTCTTCACGTTTAATATATTTCGTTTTTTTTTCCTTTTCAGAGATTTTGTGTGGGTTTCTTAAATTTTTTATAATTTTTTTAAAAAATTGAAGCTCATAATATAAATAAAAAAAAAAGAAATAAAACAAATTGAATATTGTGACTCCTCTGGTGTTGCGGGTGTCCATGGGCGGCGGCAATCGCTTAACATCAGGCGATCCGTCAGCTCGTTTGTCTTCTCTTTGGTATCCCATAAAAAATATTAATAATTTAAAATGAATTTTTATATAATAGTTGTATTTTCATAAATATCTTTTACTTGATTAGGTTTTGCCAATGAAATATAGTGCGTGTTTTGAGATTCAACCTGAAAGAATACGACTCATTTTGTATTAGGTAAATGTTATGCTTCAATATTTAAAAATGTTTACAATTTGAGTAACCTGTAGATTATGATATGACCCTAACCACCCAAATTATATTATCATGGTCACAAGATCGAAGCCGTAGGTACACCGTTGAGGAGTTTTTCTGGCGGGTTAGGTATGCTGCAGAATTTTATGATATCATTGACAAGTGTCCTACTGTATTTGTCTCGGGTGGGAATCGAATGCACGACAGGCGGTGCAACAATAGTGTTGAAGTTACCACTACTATGGCCGTAGCCCTTCCCCCTTGCCTAAAACAGCTAGTCTATACCTATAATAAAATTGTAACAGGCCGATGTCTGTACATTATAGATATTAAAGAAAAACGATTGCGGGGGATCTTTATTCGAGCAACAGAAGCCAAAACCACTTTTTTTAGAAGTCTGTCTGTTTGTACGTGCATAACACAAAAGCAATTCAATTCACATTAAAAGAAAGAATTCAATTCAATGCAGTAGGCATTGAATTGAATGCAGTTTTCACCGATGTTTTGCTAAATGTCTAACTTAAAATCTGGAACATGTTTCATCTTGATACACCACCTAGATTCCGAATTATAGTATGTTAATCTTTTTGGGACGTGAGTGAAATTACGGGCAATAACTAGTTTAAAATCAAGTTGTTATTAATTCTCTCTGATGAAGAGTTAAAACCCTCCAGATATGTCTCCTGCCTCTAGTCTAGAGCTCAACCCGCCCCCAGTCTAAATGAATTCCTGGTTCAAAGTAAGTTGGCTGATAGCTGCTGATAGAATTATATTACATACTCGTTAAAATGTAATTGAGCGTAGTGGTGAAGTCGGCAAAATCGGAAAAAGATATGTTTGATATTTCTTGTGTTCTCGTAATACATTTAAATCAATTAGTATAAATTACGTTAAACTGGTCAATTTTCATAGTTCGTGAGGTGAAATAGTTGACATGATGAAATCCAATCCTGTAATCAAAGACTTCATTTATAATAAGAGGATGTTTGTGAATTTCGTGTAATGAAAGGGTGTTATTATGAATTCATTCATAATTGTTTAAAATATCTCAGTGCCGAGAATCTGATCTGAGATGTGGTGATCAACAGTTTATTACGCAAAATACTACAGGAGCACTCGGCGCCTAACTGTAATTTATGATACAAATTACTCTTGAACTCAAGTTCAGTATTAACGCTTTAAGGAGGTGTCTCGGTTAAAAGGTTTAGAAATACGATTCTAATACATTTTTTATCTATACCTATCTATTCTATAGCTTTAATAAAATTGTAACAGGCCGATGTCTCTACATTATAGATATTAAATAAAAACTAATATATGGGGATCTTTATTACAGCAACAGAAGCCAAAATAACAATTTTTAGAATTTTTGTCTCTCTGTTTGTACGCGCATCACGCAAAAACTAATGCATGGAATTAAATGCAGTTTTCACCGATGTATTGCTAGAGGTGTAACTTAAATTGTGGTGTATTTTTCATTTTAATACGCCGCCTAGAATCGGATTTATAGTATCTTAATCTTTTAGGGACGTGAGTGTAATTGCGGGCAACAGCTGGTTGATAATAAGATAAAAATCTATTTCTGCTTACCTAAAATGTTCTTCTTCTCTTATCTTCGTAAAAAAAATACGGTACTTGCCTCAAATTGTAAATCTTCTGGTATTCATTTAATGTTGAATCCTAGAACTCAATCGATTTTTTTATATAATAACAGGATAGCTAAAATACCCGCATTTATTTTTACAATTCTAATAAAACTGAAATTAATAAATCGCCTCTTTGCTTCAATAACGTGTTATCTTGAAAAACATAATTTCCAAAAAGTAAAATTTTGTGTTTTCTAGATTCGTTTTGAAGCAAATAGGCGAAATAGCAGTCAAGCGTAAGCCAATCACACATAAAAAAAAAGAAATCCTATCTAACATTATCCTAAGTTCACCTATTATCGATAGCATACCTAGTGGGTGAACTCAATTACAGAAACGAATTAATAAAATGAACTGAAAAGCGCCGTTTAGTTTCCATTTTAGATTGAATTTTGAAAAAAATATATTTGAACAGTTCTGTTATTAGAAAAGTTAGTTAACGTTCGGATCCGGTAGAAATTTAAAATTCAACAACGGGTATTTTTTAGTTGCTCGTCGCATATTAGTTTTTGGGTACGGATTGCAATTTTGGGATACAGAGCGGTTGATAAACATTTTTGGGGAAATATTCCATCAATCGAAACAGAAACGAGAACCGTAGAATCATTTATAAATTGAATAAAAAGACGGAAATAACCGGGTGTTTCCGGAGAGGTGCCGTGTTTGAGTAGTCGTATTTGAGTTCCAGCGAATATCGGCGCGCCACTCGTGTTGCGTTGAGTCAAATTACCATACCATGTATTTTTTAATTGCATTCACCAATTAAAAAAAACTACAGTTTGTGTGCAGGACCTGACACCGTATCCTTTGTGTATGTTGGTAACATGCCAAAATAGTACAATTGTGAAGTTTTTTTAAAACTATTTATGTACTCTATATACTATAGCATATACAAATAACGGCAAAATAACTACAGTTATTGTATAATATTGACAAAATTACTGCATTTTATATAACATGCCACACCCACAGTTCGCCGGTATATTTAGGTCCCATGTAATAGGGGGCGGGCCTATTGCCATTAATCGGGCACATATCCCAAACTCAGAGCTGCTACTGAGAATTTCATGGAAAAACCCAATAACGCTTTGCTCGACCTGGGAATCGAACCCAGGACCTCTAGCGTAGCAGTCGCGCTCAGGACTACTAGGCTACTGAGGCAGTAATATTAGATTGTATTTTATAGTTTAAATTTGTTTGTAAAATGTAAAATATTATATTATACATTCCTTTGTATTTATCGTATTTAACTCAAATTAAAAAAAAATACCCACCACGATTGTCATGGTATTTTATAAGGATTAAATAACATTTATAAAACCCCCGACTATATTAAGTAACCCAGTCGCTAAAAGAGTCATGGTTGTACTTAACACTTTTGTCGCTCTAATTTATGAAGTGTTTTTCGTAAGTTCACCGCTAAATCGAATGTACCTATTAAGTACTTATAAAGACAATATGGTTCATTCCTGTTCTTTACACCTTGTCAGGGGGGAAGCACCTTTAGTGTGGGAAAACTTCAAACCATAAAATGAAACTCTTTTCCTCGCGATGTTTACCTTCGCCGTTGCTACAGCAACTCATCAAAAATGTCATCACAATCAGAATGAATCGTATGAACGCATAGAGGATGAATATATATATATAATGTTTGTTGGTTACATTATTTTTTGATATAAGTATTTTTAAGAAGATTTTTGTGTTTGAATGTATACTTAATAGATTTTTCTTTTTTGAAAATACATCCACATAAACACACACAAAAAAAAACAAAATCACATCAGCCGTTTAAGCCGTTTGAGTTCGGAGGACAACTATAAATTATTATAGAACAGAATACATTTTATCCATTCCTGATTTTTGATTCCTTAACTATCGTCTATGAAGTGACATAGTTTTTTACAATAATTCGCACAACTTTAGATGGAGTTTAGGCGGGAAAATGTAAAGTGCACTTTGTCGGTTTTATATTATTTTCCAAAACTTGTGTTTCTCCGAAGTTTAATGTGTAATTTTAGTGGATAGTTAATCATTAAGTGTTCGTGAACGTGTGCGAGTGTAGGCAAATGATATAAAATTGAAAATCGTGACTTTTGTGTTCACTCCTAAACTCTATCCAAGCCTTAGTAAAGTTTCCACTGTTTTACTGGGGATTGTTCTGTATACTTGACACTGGCAAATACACAAAAAGTGTGGCGCCATATCCCATAACGGGAGTAAAAAAAAACTTTTGATGTATTTACAAAAAATGCCTTTCCAACACCCTTTTGTTATGTGATACATACGCATACTTACTAAATTATTAAAATTATTGTTCTTTGAAAATTAACAAGTGCGTAATTCATTATTGTATTGTTTAACAACCTATTCAAGTCGCTCTAAATATCGGGTTATTAGATAATCAAGTTTTTAGCAAATTAAAAGCAACAAGCATTTTGTGGTGTAGGTATCTTCAGAACTGATGGTCAGGCATAAACTAAAAAATTGAGAAGTCTATTAGATAAAAAAGGAACATCGAATTCACGTTTTATATATAAAAAAATAATAATAATAATTCAAAACCGTCTTTTCGAACTCAGATAATAAAATAAAGACACTTATGTATGTCGTGCCAGTAATAAGCCTATTGACAAGACTTAAGTGGCTCCATTAAAGTAGGTATTATTTATTATGCCTTATTGATGCAACACAGGCTGCTCCATTTATTATTTTACTAGCTTTTATCCGCGGCTTCGCTCGATGTACTTAAATAACTGTCAAAGTTATAATATCATCTCTCATCAATCAGTATCATTAGAAACTAAATAAAATAAGGGGATTAGTATAAACGCACTTTAAAAATAATGTTTCACACTAAGGTCAGATACGTCGTACTCGCAACCGGCGCGTATGTATGAGATAATGTATGAATGTGGAAGAAGCAAAAGAATACACAAGAATCGTAGCATGTGGCGGTGTTAGTAATATTAGAACCATTGAGTGATTTTAGAATGGTACCTGTCAACCCTTCTGTTTCCATTTTCAAAATTCCATGATTGATTACCTACTGTGTCTGTACCGCAATTCACAACAGAACTAATTTGTTCATTACTGTTTCATCTATAGTCTTAGCCTACACCTGTGGGAGAAAGGTGTGAGTGTATGTATGTATGTTTCACACTTTAAAATGTTTAGCTTTAATATTATTTGAATGTACTATAAAAAGAATGCTCACCAAATATTGTGCAAAATTGGTGAGGTTATATTAGCACTGCGACCCTCTACGCATGATTCCCTAGCTCTCGGAGCAGATGCTCACCTTGCTTTTTCTTGTTTTCTAATTTCTACATGAAGATTCTTCTTCATGTAGATAACAGCTTATTCGATTTATATTTGCCGCCCGGGCCCGTGATTAATTTTTAGATAGTTTAAATTGACGCTAAATAAAGAGTAAGATGAAAGAAAAAAAATATTGACACCTAATCTCAAGGCTATAAACATTAACTATTGCATAAATGTGACGGAAGAATATAAATCAATCAATGACATTATATAGTTAAACTAGCGGCCCGGTACGTGCTTCGCTACGTATAAAGCGAAATACAGCGGACAGCGGACAAAACCATTCCCAGATCCCCAATTTCATCAAAATCGGTCCAGTCGTTTGAGGGAAGTTCAGTCACATACACACTCACAGAAGAATTATATATATAGAGATAGAGGTAGACACGTTATCATCCTTCAAATGCGATTATTGTTTCGTGGGCAACGTGTAATTTGTAGTGTCACTTATGCGATTGACTGACCTAAGGCGCAGAAGTGGATTTGACAGCGCTATTGACTGCAATAAATTTTAATTTTATTTATATGTGCCGTCTCGTGCTGCGATACTACATAAATTATTATACTAAAGTAAGAAAAGACCATGTAGTATCTTATCACAAGTAAATTAATAATTTCTTTGCTTCCGTACAATTTATTTAATTTTTTTCGTTGCAAATAAAATTTAAAATGAAAGAAAGAGTCAGCGCATGCCTTATTAGTATGAGAGAAAGGGATCCAATACTTTTCATGTCACTCGTCACTATATACGGACATACTGGACATATTAAGTGTGTCATATAAGACAACTGCTTAGTGCTATTTCTTTTCATCTTAGACTGCCTGTACCTATGCGCGCGCTCATTAGGAAAGCCTAAAATGTTTAGGATTACAGGTATGGACATGTAGCGCGACTCAATTTTAAATGACATTTACTATGAACATGGCGTGTCTAATAGTATTAAATCATTGAAATCAATAAAGAAAAAATAGGATTAGTACAACTAACCTTAAAACTTAATTTATTTTTGTTATTTGAATTGCCTTTGGTTTATGAAGCTCTCATTTATTGTTTTTAAAAGTACATCCAAAATAGCTGATGCTATACATAATTGAACACTGAGCTGACTGCCGATATGTGAACTTCATTTCGCAATAATTTTGTGCACATATATACAATGATATATATTATAGTTAAAAAGAGGTTATATACTTATGTCAAAGGGATCTCCGTAAGCAGTTTCCTATTTATTAGTATACTCTTTGGTAAGCATTTCGACAGTAACCATCTCCACTACGGAGATGGTTACCGTCTAAGTGATTACCCCATCTCCGTAGTAAATTTGCTAAGAAATAATGACGCACGTCGAATAATGAGGTTTAAAGGCAAATTTTTGATACCTTGTGTTACATTATTGTAATTCTATACTTGGGAGAGCCATGCTTCAGCACGAATGGGCCGGCTCGACGGGAGTGATACCATGGTCTCACAGAAAACCGGCGTCAAACAACGCTTCCGTTGTGGTTCGCCGAGTGAGTGAGGTTACCGGAGGCCCAAACCCCTCTGTTTAACTATATAATGTCATTGCTCAAACCCCTTTTATAAGCCGGGCAACGCATTTGTGACTCCTCTGGTGTTGCGGGTGTCCATGGGCGGCGGTAATCCCTTACCATCAGGCGATCCGTCAGCTCGTTTGTCCTATTATATAATTTTGATCTATTATATTATAATTAAGAAAAAATTAAAATACCGCCTATTTTGCTCGCTGATAATGTAGCTTTCTATTGATGAAAGAATTTTTATAATCAACTACCTGACCCGGCAGACTTCGTACTTTCATATTTATTCACCTTTTAAACCTTCTCTGGACTTCCACAAATAATTCAAGACCAAAATTAGTCAAATCGGTCCAGCCGTTCTCGAGTTTTAGCGATACTAACGAACAGCAATTATTTTTTATATAAATATATTTAGTGGTTTAAGTGTGAAGGTGTAACAAACAAACAAAATCACTTTCGCATTTATAATATTAGTTAAGATTATTGGACCCGGGAGATAACTTCGTGCACAATTTGGCAAACTTTAACGATAGTTTAGCGTGGGTGCATAACCTTATAACCCGTTTTTAGACAACTCTTGTACAGTAATCTTGTCCCTCCAAGGGTTTGTATTGTCTGAAAGAAATTGCTTTTAGCCATGACACCGCTAATTGTACTCTTATGATGCTTGTTTATTGTATCCCTTAGGTACTACTTAGTGTATGATTATAATATATAGTATTATAGGTGATTATGTATTTAGGTTATCATTTGACTGTTAAAACATTTAAAAAAATCATTGTTTCGAGCGACTGCATTAATAAATTGATGTGCCTATATATTAATCTGTAGGTACCGAAAAAAAGTTAGGAATGAATTACATTCAGTTCAGTTGATGTCAACATAAAATAGATGTCATAGAGGCGTGCAATGGTTACGTTGGTGAGTCCCGGCGTTCGCTGACTCGCTCTGACCTATCAAATGTCGCTGAACTATAGCTGGTAAGGTGACCGTGACGGCGCGGTCGCGGCGGCGTCTATAAGGCGGGCAAACGCACTCTCAACGTCATCGGGAGTCCAAATCGTATATCGTAATATTCTCTCTGTCTAACCACGAAACGTGAACAACACTTTACGCAAGGTTATATTGTGAAGTCGTCCTACTCGAGCCAAGAACGGTCATTGTAGATAGATAAAGAAATGTGGCATACATGTAGTGGTGATCTGTGTTGATAAATAAGCATATAACTACATTTTCTATTATTTAGTTTTTTCTTTTTACATTTGCTATAGACTTTTCAACTAGATCTGTTTATTTACATCTTCAACAATAAACTTATACATAATAAAAGGAAACCTATGAATATACACTATTTACATAAAATACATGAAGGTTAAAACAAAATGCCATCTAAATAAATCTAAACGACAGACGCGTGACTAGGCGCCAAAGTATTCCTCGGTATGGCTGTCGTCCGGGAAGGTGCCCAGAAGATTGGCAGCATTGCCGCAGCAGTAGAGCACTCCGACCCCAAGACCCGAGCGTTTCGACCCCAAACGGCTCAAAAATATAGTTACCCGATAGGTTACTACACTTGCGCCTTTTGAGTCTCTGCAGCGGCAGCAGCAGCGCCAGTGCAGCCAGCTGAGCTTGGAAGATGGGATGGAGCAAGGGTATCAACACAGGTTGCGTTCCACACCAACACTACTGTATGATGTAAAAGAAGAAGAAGTTGATAAGTACAGTCAGCGTCAAATAGTTCGTAGCAACCAAAGTGGCCAAATAGTTCGCAACACGTCTTTGTTACTGTTGAAATAAGGTCGTGTTGCAAACTTTTTGGCCACCTTAGTTGTCACGAACTATATGACGCTGACTGTACATTACTAGCGCCTACTAAGAAAACTTCATTTCGATTGGAAATGCAATGGAAATTAATGTAATTTTAAGCTATCAGAAATAGAGCTGCAGTAACATTTCCGCAAAACAGTTTAGGGATTTGGGGTAAAAACATCCCTCCGTTATCCGTGTGAATCGACCATCATTGATGTCTAAGCCGCATCACGCATGCGTTGCTACCCTCATATTCAAGACGAGTTCTTTGCTTAATACAAAATATAAATTGAAAAATTCAAATCTTTTTAAAATTAAATCCTTTGAAGAATGTGAATGGAAATATCTTTGCTGAAGTTCATGATTCAGTGCACTTCAACTGAGTTCTTTTCAATCGAATAAATATTTGGCCCTTATTTCTTCATGAATAAAGACCTAGTGGAACTTCAAATAAGTGCCACTTTGTATAAACGGTTGTTCAATGTAAGTAATGGCGGGTGGTTCAAATACATAACGAGCCTCTCCTTATAATATTTTTGTATGATGCAACAAAAAGACTGACACGACTTGCATGCACGTCAGAAAAAGCTTGCGAATAGACTAAGTATCCCTTGACATATTCGTGGTTGCGTTAAACTACTAAACCTTTTGCCCTTGGAAAATAATTATAACATCTACATTACAGTCCTACGTAATACATAGGCTACTCCAAAAGTTTTGCAAAACAAAAATGTCATTACAATTAACACATTTTTGCATACGAACAAACTATTTTCTAAATATTTCTTCCCATTTATCGTTTGTAAGAGAAGCCCAAGCCCTATCCCAAGCACTTAATAATTCTTCTACGGTTATGTATTTTTGCCCTCTTAACTGACTCGACATAATAGGGAAGAGCCTAAAATCACAAAACGCAAGGTCCGGGCTGTAGAGAGGGTGTTCCAATAGTGTAAGTCCCGACTGGCTCAAAAACTCTTAAGTTAAAATTGCCCGATGTGCCGGAGCATTGTCATGATCGAAGGACCAAGTGCTCAGACGAGATTTCGATCGTAATTCTTTTAGCTTCTTTATAACTTGCGGCAAACAATTTCTTATGTACTATGCAGATGTGACAGTCTTCTGTGAATCCAAGACTATCCATACTATAAAACTTCTTTTAGCAAAGATAAAAACTGTAGGTACCTATCGCAAGCCATATGGAGCAGTCTACATACTTAATTCACCGTGTTTTTAATTTGGGTTATTGTCAACTGTATAAAACAGATATAGATACAATTCGCTCCGAGGCCACTGGACCGTCGACCTTCAGACGAATTTAGGGCTTATCGTTCCACTTAGCGTAGTAGTAATTGATGTTGATTATTAACATAACTATTTTTATTTACAGGCGAGTGTTACGTTTATTTACCGCGAATTTCAGCGTTGGTATATTTTTTTCCTTTGAGTAAGGAAAAATAATTGTGTAGGTATTGTTATGATATCAAAAGGTGAGATATATTTTCCGACTAAACAATTCCTATTGTGTTTGATTGTAACGGGAATCTTGATATCTTATACTTACAGTAAGTACTCTTCATTTTTCTCGATATGATAATTATGATTTTATTTTACACATTTATTTTGGTTATGGGTAATTTAAAACACTTATAAAATAAGTACTTATTCCTTCCCAAATGTAATTACAATTATTATGCTTTGTTTAACTAGTAGATGTAATAGAAATTGTCGTATCTGCTATCGGTCTTCATTGAAGCTGAAATAAGGTAAAAGTACTCATTAGAGGTGAGTTCGCTTACGGAATAGTTGAAGAGCGACAATGCAAACCGTTTAGCCATTCTCACGTGATTAGACAGATAACATACAGATAAGGTTTTAAGAGTCATCATATTGTCATTATTTTATTGACCATCCCAATACTGCCCATGATTATGTACTGCCTACCTACATATGTACTAGTCATTAATGTGTTCTGGTCATGGGAATGGTCCAGCATGCTAGCCTAGTTCTGCATAATATAACGTATGCAAATCTTCATTTTTTTAAAGATTTTAGACCTTCACAAGTTCTCCTCCCCATTTCCCCTGTACAAAGTTGAAATTTCCAAAAATCTTAAGCACCTGCTTACCTACCTAAATAATAATATAAACATATAACTATTTCAAAAATCTGTTATAGATGAGTTTACATACCTATCTACATAGTTTATAAATAGATATCTACCTGGACAAAAGCAGTTAGTCTGAAAATTTGACTTTGGCCTAACTGTCGGACCGTACATATCTGACAACTGCCCCATTGAAACTCACGGACTAATACTATTAACTGTTGGAAGCGTAGATATCTGTGCACACAGACAGTGCACAGTGGTCCGAAAATCGAGTTTCATATGGATTGTTAAGAACTTTAGAAGCTTATGTTCATTTTACATTCTATTGAGATATTCTGAATTGTTCAAAGATGTAATTCATTGAAAAACGATTCACATAGTAGGTAATCCAAACCAACGGGAAAAATGTTTAGGAGTTTTGGTATCAAAGTAAACGCCCTATGCGTAATATTTCAAAACTGTTTAGAGTTGTACAGCTGTGACTAATATCTATGGCGTGTTGTCCTGTCCTAATTCAATAGGTAACGGCTGCCGAGACTTTATTTACCCGCTACAGGGTAAACAATTTCAAACAATCTATTACCTCATACATGAAGGTTGCTTTAATCTAGTAGGTATGAGGGCAATTTAAAAAAAAAAGTTGCCTCCTATTATTTCGGTTGCAGTTACAGTACGGTTACAGTAAATAGGTATTAGAGGTGTTTTTAACTTGTATTGCGCTTTAACTTGAGTTGTAACACTGGTAACTCGCATTACCGACAACACGCAAATCACAATCAATCATGAGACACGCCAATTAAATATTTTATTCGGACTCTCAATTACCCATCGTTCTGCACACATTCACCCTATACAGTGAACATGCAACACTAACAATACTTAATTAAATTAAATCACATGGTGAACCGAAGTGACGACGTCTCAAAATAATTTTCACTCTCTGGGTACCTACCTTCTTGTTATTTTAATCGACTTAAAAAAAGGTAGTTTTATTTTCGTCTGTATATTTTTTATGTCGGTATGTTCACCGATATTTTCGTCAATTGTGGACCGATTTCAATTATTCATTTTTTATATGAAAGAGTAGGTACCTAAATATATCATGTAGGGTCTCCCTAGGTGGACTTGACTCCTATTCAAATTTGGTTAAGATCTAAGCACAAAATTTAGAACAAAACAACAATAACACGTACTGTTGGAATAAACCATGACATCATCAATCACCACTCAAAATTTTGAAATAAAAAATCTTTTATCAAAAAGTAAAACCGCCTTCTAAACCCTAAAATAAATCCTAAGTCGGTGGCGAAAACAAAAGATCCGACCAAATCGAAAGCACCGACTTTGGAAACTGTTTTTAGATACATAAGTATCTAGGTTAACGTTATTATTTATGTTTTGGAAGACGGTTTTATTTTTTGGTTATATTACATATTTTGTACCGTCATAATTACATACACTGTTTTCACCTGTTTAAATTAAAATACGGTGAACTGTAATTAATTTTTGCGTTGAGTAAAATATATATTTTAAATATATTTTATTACATAAAATTACTCGTATTCCGAACTTATATTGAAATATTTACGTGGATAATTGCGCCTTTGTGTCACTATCGAGTAAATTGAACATCCATTTCATGCCGCACTTGGCATGGCTGACTGGCACAATTGAGTTTAACATGCATGAGGAAAATAAATGGTTGAACAGAAAAGCAAAATAAAAGTAAACAGAATTTATTTCATAATTAATTCGAATTGGAAATTCTATAGGTACCTACTATTTACCCCTATGCTTACATAGGCGAAGTTCTCGAATGAGGAAACCAGCGGACCTGAGAGATTTTCTCAAAGGGGGTATGTGAAGTCCGCCAACCCCCAGAAGGCCGACCACTTTTAGGTCGGCCTTCTGGGGGTTGGCAGGTTCAAGAAATTATATTTCATGATTCTTAGGCATTCTTTTATTATACCTATTTGTAATTTTCATTCAATTGAAATAAACTGCTAAACTTGCTTCCATGAAGTAAGTGAAAACGGATGATTGAATTAAACATTATTGGTGTCATCTTATACACTATACTTTTCAGTTTATAGTTTTTTGTTGTCGGGTTTTAGTTTTGGAACTTTCGTTTTATTTGGGTATAAAATTGCCTATAATTCAATAACACTTTTCAATAGGAATGTTATTTTAAACAAGCTAAACACCAGTCACTTACCTTGTTATCAGAATTCGTATAGCTGTTAATGTTATTAAATAATTATGCAAGTACTTAGCCGGTGCAGCCAGTTCTCGCTGAGAGTCTGTTATTATCAATAAACACTATTTGGAATTGTTGCTCCAACAATATTAGTGTTCCGACGAGCTCGTAATTATCTAAGTGCATTGATTAAGTACTGGAATTCAGAGTGGCATTGAACAGGGTGCTGAAATAGCCACTTTTGATGAATGATATGAATAACACAATAATTGTTGAGGAATTACTGCGGGTTCGAAATTGGAACGAATTAGAGGAATTTTTGCCTCCAGGCCGCAATAAACAAATATAATTAAATTTATATTTAGAATGCGTAGTACCTAATTATGTAGCAATTTCTTACTATGAATCATATTCATAATTAATATGAAGTTTAGTTAAAAAAACATGTGTATCTAACCAGAAAATGCAGGTTCGAATTCTGCCCGCGATTGAATTTTTCCTTCACTAAAATAACTACCTACGATATATCACTACATAGTATAAAACAAAGTCGCTGTCGCTGTCTGTCCGTCCCTATGTATGCTTAAATCTTTAACTACTACTAATTTTACCTTGTATTTTGAAGCGGTTTTTTTAATAGATAGAGTGATTCAAGAGGAAGGTTTTAAGCTATTTAACATTACGCTACGGCTCTTAGGAATGGGGCAACGTGGGTGAAACCGCGGTCGGGCCGCTAGTTAAATTATAATGGGTTTGTCCCATGCCTCCAACTTCTTTTGTTCTCGAAAAATGAAAATTTCAAACTTTATGTCCCGTTGCCTCCAAGAAAAATATTAAATAAATATTAATATATCAATTTATGTCCCACTGCCTCCAATTGCTGAGACAGTAACGACAGCAGCAAAAACTGATATTGTGTGTATAAATATAATTGGTTTCCCTTGGCAATATATCGATCTGTGTGTCGATGCTAGTGGGATCTACTAAGGGTAAATGTTAAAATGACTTAGAGGGGATTTCGTCAAAGATAAAATCGCGATCAATGGAAACTGAAATGTATCGATTAAAATATACGGAAGTTTGAATAAGTTATTTAAAAGAATGTTTTAAGAAAAGCTATGAACATCAATGTTTTAAAATACAGTGGAAAAAGGACAAGTGCGATTTATTCAAGATGTATCAATGTTTTAGTAAAGAAAAACAAAAGCTAATTAAACGTTTATTTAAATATTTATATAATCGGGTCAATCTCCAGAGGCATTTTTTTTCGTGTCGGGCTGGATAAACCCATTTCAAAATCGAAAAACGTTTTAAAAATATTTTTTTATATACAGTTCGGTGTCTAATCTACGTGATACAAGGCTAATATTATGAATAAGTTTATTTTAAATGCTTCAAAAAAAATCTTAAACTCTAAAATCCTGATCGCTCTGGGTTGACCCAACTCCCGATTGAATGAAACAATACTCTTTAACTTCTTTCATGAGAAGGTTCATATAAAACAACTTATTTAGATTACATAACAAATAGTTAATCTTCATAGTAATAAAATATTTGTAGTTATATTAACAATACTTTTGCCACAATTTGAATTTAAAATCGTGACCGGGCATTTTGTCTCATCGCTCTGCGCTGAGGTAAAACATCGCGCTCATCCCTAGTTACGCGTTATAGACACTCTATTCCCCTCCCGCGGGGCAACGCCAGTAGTGGTCTAACCGCCGAGGAGGATACCTGTGTGCCACGTTCCCGCGCTCCAACATTACGAAGGTAAGTTTATGATTGCTCTGGCTTTGGTTCTCAAATTTTATGATTGCTATGGCACGTTATTTCAATTAAATAGTAAGCTTGTGAATGTATTTGTTATGTGAATTAAGTGATAGTTATGATGTTTTTTATGAGACGTAATCACAACTTTCTACTGCTTTTAAATTCGGCTATATTTATGATTTTGTGACTTTTTCTGATCGCTATGGCTGTGATTGCTCTGTCCAAAAAGACCAGAGCGATGATATTTTGCATTAATTGTACGTTATAAATCTATTTTCAGTAGTAGTACCGGCCTGTAACAAGGACAAACGAAGAACTATATATATAACCTTTAATTTATAACCTTTCCTGGGTTCGGTTTAAAGAAATTTATTTCTTATAAAAACTTTACAGTTCATTTACAATAAGAATTAAGTAATTACATTTAATAATAAAGATTTCATTTACCTCTGGCACATGCATTTATATAAATTTATGACATAATTAATTTAAATTTAAGTTTACTTTCAAATAACTTATTTAAATTATTAATAAAATTTAATAATAACATAATAATTAGAGTAAATAATAATTTATAACAATTAGGAAATTAATTAATACTTCTTAATAAATAGCGGCTATATGTTTTCTTAGTTTCTTTTTAAAAATATTAATGTTTACGCAGTCCTTTATTTCTGCGGGTAGCTTATTAAACAACTGTGCGCCCTCGAATGTGATTGTTTTTTTACCGTAGTCTGTACGCGGTCTACTCAATTTGATTTTATTTCTGTTTCTTAAATTGTGTGGAGTTTCTTTTTTGTTTAATGTTATGTTTGTTTGTTGTAACTTATATTTAAACATGTCACGGGCATCAAGGAAGTCAAGTCGACCTTCGCTGGTTAAGCTTTCAAAAAAATGCAACCAGGAGAAGCAAATTCAGCTTCCACAAATGCTAAATAATAGACAGACTATAACTGCAAATCAAAGTCAACAATCATTACACAACTCGGACCTGCCGGACAATTTTTGGGATGAAGTCCCATCTATTGACTATGAAAATTACTCCAAGTATTTCCGAGGTAGTTTTATCTTCGTTGCAAAACGATAAAGGTTGATAAAGGTTGCTGTAGCAGAAGATTTACCCGACTCCGACTCCGATGACTATTCAATTTTCTGAGCTTCCAATAAACCTTATTTTCTTAGGTCCAAATAAATGAAACTAAGCCAAAAGTAGATTTTTATAATTATGTTAATTTGTTATTTTAGCAATTATTTTATATAAAATATTCCGTATTTTTTATATTTGTATGACTGATATTATGCCTTGACCTTTTTCTAAAATAATATATTTCTCTTACATAATTATAATCTTGTTACACGTACACTGAATATGACTGAAAACTAAATAAATAATATTTTATCAATATAGTTTCACTGATTTCACCATTTATGATCGCTCTGGCACCGATTATGATTGCTCTGGTCGCGAAATTTTTTGATCTTAAATATTTCCATAACTGTTGGTGTAAATTGAAGGCCAATAGTAAAAATTTACTATTTGAATATCATTATTTTTAATGAGATAAATAATTACCAGTAAATATCAATATCTGAAAAGCACCAGAGCGATCACACGAATACGCCCGTTTTGGAGATTGATCCAATCGCTGGCATGAATATTTCCTTTAAGCTGGATACAAGGTATCGAGGAAAAATTGAAAATTTTGAAACAGTAAGAACATAGTTTACATAGAATTATCGACAAAATATTTTTTGTAGTATTTAGCGCCTAAATCGATATTACCTTTACTTAATCTAACCATATTTATGACAAGTTTTATCACAGAGAATCAACCTTAAAATTATTAAACAAAAAGGCAATACAAATATTCCTAAAATAGCCATAAAAACAAATAGAAAAAATAAAAAAACAAATCTTATAAACAAAGTGATAATAAATCTAAATAGTTATATACTGGTTGAGCGCTTCCATTATTGTGATTGATTTCAGTCGGTATTCGTTTTCTATTACTTTTATTTTTTCATCTCTTCTTATTGATTTATTTTTTCGGTTATCGGTAGGGCAATAATATTTGTCGTAGTAATCAGCCTGTTCACTAAAAAAGAAATTGCAAATTGCAAAATTACCAAAGCTGAATAAATGTATTATTTTTTGCGAACCATACTCTACCTTCATTTGTTGGAGGCAATGGTACATAATTTGATATTTAATTATATATTAAAATTTATTTTTGGAGGCACTGGGACAAAATTTTTGGAGGCATGGGATTAACCCATTATAATTATATTATAGGTATTATTTAATAAAATCAGCATTTTTTAAGTCATGTGAAGTCTGCTTACCCGCAATAGGCTAGTGTGGTGGACTATAGCCTAACCCTCTTATTCAGAGAGAAAACCATGGCCAACAGTGGGACAGTATATGATGATGATGAAGATTATTCGTATTTAGTTACTAGTAGAAAAAATTGGTTCTTTCTAAAACATTGAAATTTTTTTTACAATCATAATAAATAGGTGATAATAAATAATTTAGGTAAAGCACAAATGCACGAGATCACAAAACAGCGGTTTGTGGCGGCTATATCATCCATGAAAGAGCAAATTTATTACGTTACTTCACTATTTTGTGCAAAAATATCCCGCAAAATGGGATAATTTTCCACTATCGGTTTTTAGATTTTACTTATTGGGATAGCGAAATTGGGTTAACGTACCACAAAAGTAACAGTTTTAACAAACGTGTCGGGTCCTGCAAACACAATTTTATGTTCTAGAACAGAATAAAAAAATTGCAAGATAGGTTATTGGTATCTAATGAAGTGAAAAGTTATGAAATACATAAACCTACTTACAATATTGATTTTTTTAAAGGTACAGTTCCAAACCAATAAGAAATATAGCTTTACCTAAGTTGGCAATTGAACCCAATCGGCAACACAGCGTCAGAGGATCTCAGTCGGAAAAATACAACTGACGGCGGTGATGTAACTATGATCGCTCGATCCAAGAAAATTCAGCGTACCTAGTGCGTATTGTGGAAATGTACTTATACTTAGATTCCAGAATGCCTTCTTGAAAGAAATTTTCTGACACTGCGGTCAGACTAAGATAACATTTTCTTCCACGTCGGTATTTTGTTTATAGTTGGCTTGAGAAAATGATTTATAATGTTCAAGATTTATGTATAGACAATGCATGATTGTTTTCCTAGCTGTACTGAAAACAAGAAAAAAATACCACTGTGTGGCGAGGGAAATTATTATAAATATGGGTAGGATACATACAAAAGTATATTTATCTTACGTCCACGAGTGTCATTGACATAATAGATAAGCATTTTTTCTTTCTCTCTGTACAAACGCTGTCTAGATATAAAAAAATATATTATGTTAATGTCTACAATTGTGCTCGAATTCCAACATTTGCATACCTAGATTCGTAAATGTAAACTCTTTAACTTTTACCAGCATTAAGCTGCGAAATGGAAACGCATTTCCATGGAAATCCGGAACTGCATTGTGGCCGTATTAATTGATTAATTGCTTCAGGCAAATGTAATTTCCTGTAGCTTCAGGTAAAGCTCTTTCAGATACATTATCAGGCAACCACTTATACCGCGAATCTGCTACCGCAAATACATTTTATTAACAGCAAATAAATGGAACGTTCATAATTTTTGGCAATATTATATTTATTTATTTATATTATATTTCTGGCCGCTTTTAAAAGGTTTTTCTATGGATGTGATGTACGTATGATGTGTTTCAATGTGATTATTAGGACCTACAAAAAAACTAACGATAGGTATGTTTTAACTGCGAAATCAGTTGAGATTTAAAAATGAATTTCTTAAATCCCGAACGATTTCCTTGCACAGTATGAGAAAGTAAAAAATTGGTATAAATGCCTGTAGTTCAATTCTATTCTATTCAGTCTAGTTCTAGTCTACGGCGGCCCATCGAATGAGATGTCTGAAATTCGTTGAACGGGTTTGCCATTGTCCTTTGTTGCTCTTTTACTAGATTATTATTTTGTTAAAACGCAATGCGCAATCGTTTAGAGAGAAAAAAAAAACAAAAAAATACGGCAATTTCTGTGGCATATTTTTACACTTGCAATTAAATAAAACCAATTAGGATACCCACTTCTCTATTACCGTCAGTTAAACTTTAAGGTACCAACACAATCTGAGAAATTTAACGCTGTATGCCAACTATTTTTTACAAGAAATAAACGGTTTGAGAAGGAAAATAAACAGTATTTTAGGAAAATGAACAGTGTTTGAAACACCACTACAGTGACTACGCTGCACTGACTTAGTGTGTGCTTAGTGCTGGGCATTTTGATGCTGAAACAGTATTTTGTATATGTACTATAATTTTGTTCAGTAAAAAGTATAAGTAATGCGGTGAAGAACAGTATAATAGGTACTGTTTTAATGGTATAGTTGGGAACCTTAAGGGGTTCCAAATTGTTATATTGACAAGGTAGATATTTACAATTTTGTAATGTTTTCTAATATCTTAACCAATTTTTTACAATTTTACTCTGTTTTTTGTAGGGAAAAATCACGTGAGATTTAGCACAACTCCTCCCCCTGAACATCTCACCTTATGAACTTCAGTAGGTACTTAGGCACGAGTCACCTATTGTTTGCTTTGGTGGTAGGTACGTATCACGTGTCCAGTTTTTTATTTACATAAGGAAATCTCCAAAGGTTAAGGTTAAATGCCGTCTGGAAATTTTTGGGGTTTTGTATGAAACAAAAAAATCGGACAAAAGCAATATTTTTCAAGTCATTTGTAAATACCCATGTACTTAGCTTGCTTTATGTAAGCTACCTCCAGCGGATGTTTTTACATGATTTAAATACCTATATAAAACAAAAAATATTCCGGGTTTTGTAAGCAGTATTTACTTATTACATCGACTGATAACTGACTAGTCTAAGTACTAGAGGTTTAATATAATAAGTAGGTTACTACGGTAGTGAACTTCTTAGAACTTTCTAAGTAGGTCCCTAACTGAAGATTACTAAGTAATAGGAAATTGAGCAGCGGAAATTTCACATAACTGACGATTTGCTCGAAATGAAACAAATTTTTAGGTAGGTATATATAAAACAGTAATGTTATCGTTACCTAGTAAGTAGTTAGGCACACAACTTATCACTCAAGGACAACTGGAGAGATTTTAATGATCTTTGATTTGTTGCATTTATCCCCACAAAGAATAGCAGAATAACTTGATTAGAACATCGGAAAAATTCACGAAAAAATATTATTACGAGAAGCGAGTGAAAATGTGGCATACAGCAATTTCATTTCATAAATTTCTAATAATAAACACTTGTTTTAATAATAAATGAAATAAATTCTTTAAATACATAAGTCTGAAATATACTTATATGACTGCCTCATTAGCTTAGTGGTCCCAAGGGCGACTCCTACGCTAGAGTCGAGGGTTCGATCCCCAGTCAAAAAGGGACTGGGCTACACGACACAAGAAATTTTAGTGTAGGTAGGCTATGTATAACAGAAATACTTACCTACTGTAAATTTTTCCTTTAAATTAATTACTTATTATTAACGTGTTATCTACTTGTAACTTGTGACGTGATATAACACAGTTGTGTGACCACTAAGCGGAGTCGGTGTTCCAAAATCGAGATCGATTTTTGCCGTATCGGGTGCCCCGGATTCCGCCCTGCCACCCCCTGCCTTGTGAGTGAAAGTAAATCGGGTAACGGATATCGTGATTTGTATATATTAGTTTCCGAATAAGTTTTTTTTTGGAGTGAATAACTGAATAGTAATATGTATGTATTTAATGTTTAGTTTAATAAAATAACTATATAAGTTTCTGAATTGTAGTAAGGTAAATAGGTATTTGGAAAAGGCCGCCACAAAAAAATAAGTTAACATTTCAAAAATAACTTCAAACTTAAAGTTCTGTACTGTATTTGCTCTTTAATTCATTCGTGAATACTATAAGATTATTTTCCCGGAATTCAACCAATACCATATAAATTAAATAGAAGGAAAAGGATTTAAGCCAACTGGTGACAGTTAACAGAAGTGTTCCCATTGTGGGGATGGGTTAGAATACAATTACTCACTGCCATTCAGATTAACAGGCGAGAAAATATCGTATATCCTCAGTTGTATGACCTTTTGGGGATTAACTGGGTGGCGGAGCCTTTACAACACTGTCTGTCGTACAACACCTTGGTTTCTGTTTTGACAATGGCGCGCGAGAGCCTGCCCCCCCCCCCTTCGAGAATCAAGAACCCCTTCTCGATTCTGCGGCTCTGGTACTCTATAGGTGCTGGTAAGGCTCAGCAACTCTGGTGTTGCACGTGCTGGTGTTCCATGGGCGACAATGACTACATAGCTTCGCCTTTTCGTTTTAAAACCCCATCATATTTAGTTAAAATCTATTGTTACTCTTTTTGTGCCTCTTAATACCTTATGTTATTCAAACACCTGTGAATATTGTAGGGTGGGTACAGAAATATATATTCCGTACTAAAATAATGTAAATCTTAACTTTTGATTGACAAATTTTAATAAAATGAAGCCTTAACATTACTTCAAGATACGGAATAGGATTCCTTTTTAAACTCTCTAAATTCATTCACTACATACGTAATATGTGATCTATATATATATCATGTGGTGAAACTAAACTAGATGTAAATTATGATTTAGTCAATAATGTAGGTTTTTTACGTGGGAGTGCCATGCTTCGGCACGAATGGGCCGGCTCGACCGGAGTGATACCACGGCCTCACAGAAAACTGGCGTTTAACAACGCTTACGTTGTTTTTCGCCGAGTGAGTGAGGTTACCGGAGGCCCAATCCCCTTTTAAAAGGTCGGCACTCGTGACTCCTCTGGTGTTGCGGGTGTCCATGGGCGGCGGTAATCGCTTACCATCAGGCGATACGCCTGCTCGTTTGCCCTCCTATCCCATAAAAAAACCATTTAAAATGAACTTTAAGTATGACTGAATTTACTTCAATGACATTAGTTTAAAATAATTTATCAGATATCATTAAAATTACTGGTTTTAGTACACCTTGTGGAGAGAAAATAAATGATATATTGAATTGAATTGAATAGGTATATAAGCCAAATGCACACGGCCCACGAGTTATATGTTGAATATCTAGCTTAAAACATTGTTTCATCACGTCACTTATATACTCGTAAGCTGTTGATTTAAACACCAAAATTGTAATGCTTTCGCAGCTTTGCTCTACCTACTGCTGGTTTTTGATACAATCATAAAATATGAAAATGTAATTATAAAACGATCCTTATGAGAAATAGACATAGAGAAGAGGAAGGAGAGTGGGGCGGCCTTTGGCCTGCAGTGGGACACTACAGGCTTTTAATAATAATAATAAAATTAAACGATCATACATAGGTAGTTAGGTACTATCTATTGATTTCTGAATAGTGATGTTACCTGTATATTACGATATCATTTAATATCACACACTCGCGCAGTCTAGGTTTGTACTGGCAAACATTTTAAAAACATTTTTAAGAACTTATATACAGATTCATAACTAGACTTATCATACAAATCAGGACACATCTCAACAAAAAGTAATTGAAGGAATGTTTTGCCTTATACAGCCCGTTAATAATGAAATTTCTTTGAAAGGCAACAAAAAAAACCAATATAGGTAAATAGGTATTGTTCGGATCAATTTTAGCGGACTACCGTTTTACGGAAAAAGTTTGAGATTTTTAGAAAGATATATAATAGATATATAATAGATATTTTTAGAAAGATATATAATAGATTTAATTGTAGATGTTTTAAAGCTGTGGCTTTTAAAACATGTACAATTAAATCTCAATCGGATCTCCACTGATAACTTTACGATTTGATACGACACACTATTGTTGCCACAGCAACAATAGTGTGTCGTATTTATAGATGCGGATAACGGATTTTAAACTTTTCAAACCATTTAGTTTTAAACCGTTTTTTTGGTTTAATTTTTTTTTAATAGAATGCAATAAGCCTTCACACAAAGTGATCTAGACCACACATACTTATTGATTTATGATAATTATATAAAGGAAATTAAAATAAAAATGCCAGAGAACAATAACAACGCTAGCGCAGGACCACCCCTGCGGATACCTACGATATTGGTAGCAAAGTGCAAAATAGAAATACGGTGTTGCCGTTATACATATTTTATTACGCATGTCATTTTTGGTTTCAGTCTGTGCGATCCTAAAAAGTAGTATAAGTATGATTTAATATACTGACTTGACATTGTATTATATTAATAAAAATGGTAAATGATTTCAATTTTATTAAAAACTGAATTTTTAAAGTAATACGTAATCAATGTACGGCCCACGCGGTCGCGGTTTTAAACCAATTTAAACAAATTTAAAACGGGTTTTAAACCACGGATTTTGGTTTAAAACGGTTTATTTACAACTATAGTCGTATTTAACAGGTAAGTAACAGCTCCATAAACTGAGTCGGAAAATAATAATATAGTGCCGCGGATACCGACAATATGGAAAACCTTAAGCACAGATAATAAAATACTAGCCTTATGTAGAGGTGTGTTGTTTTTTATCACTATCAAATCCCGTAAATAAAAAAATTAAGCTTAAAAACTAAAACCAGACTACGAAAAAAAAACAACTGAAACGTATAAAACAAGAAGGCTTTAGTTTTTTATTTGATACTTTTTGGTGGCTCATGCTAACTTCATTCACTATTATGATGCAAGTTTCATACACTATTTCATTTCAATCGGTCATGGAAAAAATATAAATTGTTCTCCAGTAGAAGAGATGGCGTTAGTAGTAAGAAAGTCCCAGCGGGTACACGTTTCATTGGTCCAGTCACTTGCATTTCCTTTAAAACTATGTACCGCACAATACTCTAGGGATCAAGACAAATCTATATCTATAATCTATACTAAGAAGACCTCATTTGTTAAAATCGAGTAATATTTTATTTTTTTCGGTCCCCTTTTTGGTGTTTAGCTGGCTATATTGTCATGTTATAAAAAAAAATCATAACCTATGACACTCTTACTGCAAAGACGAATCAATCGACACATCATTTGTTAAAATCTGATAAGTAGGTTTTGAGCTAGGATCGAACATCCATACGATACACACATACATACATACTTGTATATAAATACATATATAGACTGTTAAACTCATTGCCCCTCCTTTTTTCGTAGTCGGGTAAAAAAGGTTCTTGACTTTGTATTCTGTATTTTTCTAGCACCTAAACAGGAAAACAAGTAATAATGTAAGGCCAAGTACCTACTATAGTAATTATTTTCTGAATTGTTTATTAAGCATAAACAATTCTTATTACATAAAAGTATTCATAAACTAATTACAATTACTGAAATAAAAATACCTTTACGGAGTTTATTGCGCTATTGATATTCGTGTCCGCTCAGATCCTATACAAAATTCATGTATATACATGGATTTTGAGAACGTTTATTAATTACTAGCTTTTGCCAGCGACTTCGTCCGCGTGGAATAGTTACTTTGTTCCCTAGTTCTTCGCCCGCGTAGCTTGAGACCTTTCTCATGAATCACTCATTTTCCCAACATTTCCCTTCACTGCTCTGCTCCTATTGATCGTAGCGTGATGAAAAGTACTAATAAATAAAATACTATAACCTGCCCAGGAGTATGAAGAACAATTGTACCAAGTTTCGTTGAAATCCGTCGAGTGGTTTTTGTTTCTATAACGAACATACAGACAGACAGACAGACAGACAAAAATTTTACTGATTGAATTTTTGGCGTCAGTATCGATCACTAATCACCCGCTGATAGTTATTTTGGAAATATATTTCATGTACAGAATTGACCTCTCTACAGATTTATTATAAGTATAGATTATTAGCAATCTGATTCTCGCAGAATGAGCTCACCGCATTCTTTGGTCTCTTTGCAGTTTTACGCTTGGATTTATTGGAATTTATAATGGGGTTCAAAGCAGGTTCAATCCAGCTATCTTCTTTATTGAAATTAAGATGTTTATTTTTTTTAATTTCAATAGCTTCGCGAATCTTCTGGACAGGAATCGGTATTTTTTCCAAGGACTAGTGATGTATCAAATAGGTATGATTTTTAAACCCATCACTGTTTATCTCTGACCGACTGCTAATTAACCTGATGGCTCGGCGGTATATCGATGCGATGAAATTATGTTTGCATATTATTCATATTTATGTACATACTTATTATAAAATGTAAGTAACAATATTTAGTTAGATTTTTTGTCAGAAGTAGAAGAGAAAAGAAGCTATAATTATGTTATAAGTATTAGATAAATAATTAAATAGTTTTAGCTGGTACCAGTCCAATACCCTGCTGACTCCCAAGGTGGCGGACTATACCTACATGAGAATTTTCCGCATTAAAATAAAATATTAGGTTAAAACGAATGTTTTTGTCTATACAAATATTAGTAGCTTTAACATTTTAAAACGGAGATATTGATATTGATTATATTGATGATTTCAGTGAATGATCATCAACCATTAAGTAGAATAGTCTCCATATACCGAGAAATAAATAAAAATAACCACACTGTACTGACGCTACACTATGTTACAGAAATGGAATACAGCTATGAAGAGGAGGAGGCTAGCGATGTGGAGGCGGACTTGCGGCCCGTGGCGCGGCGGACCGCCAAGCACATCGCCGCCGGGGAGGAGAGACCGCGGATCAACTCCAGCCAGCAGACCACGCCAACAGACGGTAAGTAAACTTACACTATTATTTTATCTGGGCTTAGGCTTACACTATTTGGTTAAAAAAACCTGCCCCATCGCAAAAGAGCATATAGGGATCCCAATCATATTACCAAATAAAATAAGAAACATTAAATAAACGTAAACACATTAATGGGTATTTCTCTACTAATTGGCAAATTCAAACAGTCCCCTGTCAAATTCATCTTTGAATTAATACGAATAAAAAGACATTATACTCGTAATATTGGATATTGTTTTTGCCCATTGCAATATCTATAATGCAGTGAATATGTGAATATTTCTTTACTATTTTTAAATTTCGTTCCAGAGGACTGTTTTTGAAACCGTAGGCCATTTTTTGAATAGTTAGGATAAAATCTAAATCCAGTTGAAGAAAAATATAAACCTATTTAAGGAAGCACTTTCAAAGTCTTGAAAATCTAATAGTTTTCCATATAATTTGAATTCTGAATTTGGGACACGTCACGGGACTGTTTTTCAAGGTGTTAGAAAAAATTTAATAAAATAATAAGGTAATATGAGAAAAAAGAAACTATCCATAAATATTACTGTTTATTTATATTTGTGTAGGTATTATGAAAAATTGTTTTGAATAATAATTGAATTGAATTGAAATTAATTTGAATATCATATAATTTTGATATAATGTGCCTAAACAGCGATATTCCAATTAGTAGAGAAATCCTTACACGTTTTAAAATGCAGATTGTCGTGCTCAAATTCCCGTAATTTCACCAAAATCTAGCGATTTTTAAATGTGTTATGTTATCACCGTCATCTGCCTTAGTAAGTACCTTTGGAACCCAGTACCGAATCTGATTGGATTGTTATTCGCGAAATTCAAATTTCGAGTGGTTTTTCGCAGTTTGTAGGTCTATAATAAGTTCTGCATTCATGTGGGTTCACGTTGGTAGTGCAATGGGTGGGTTTCGAACCGGCAACCACATGATCGCAAGACCGACGCCCTAGCCATTAGGCTACCGCCGCTAGCATTTAGTGGGGTTACTAAATTACTTTAGTAACCCCACTAAATGAAGGAAGGTATTTAACAAAACTAAACATGTTTTTATAGGCGTATACTCAACGTTTGCTGAAGATAGACGAAATAATGACGGGAGAGACTTCACTCATGCATACAAATGCAAAAGAAAACTTTATTTGCGCGCTGTCTGTCGGCCTTCGCACGCTTGAATGCGTGCCGACGTCATTCCAATTTCCAAGGATTGAAAGAAGCGTACATCTTTTCTCATTACCTAACACAGCTTCATGCAAATCTTTACCCGATTCATATGCTTCGTCGAGAAATTTTACATGTTTATGAATAAAATGATGTTTTGAAAAAAAAAATCATCAAGGAGACTCGCACTGAACGTACTTATTTCGGAAGTTGTTTTAAGTTTACTATAGCTTACTATGAGTATTTAGGCATACATCTTGTTTGTTAACAATTTTGTTGATAAAACTTTTAAAGATTTTGTCTATCTACAAAAAGCACGCGGAGCGGTTGCATCTGGTTGCCGGTTCGAAACCCAACCCACTCGGAACACAAGCATTTAGCTTAGCACGAGGGGTTAACAAGAATACTAGTAACGTGCGACCAATATTGCTAGTAGGTAAGCTTTTTTTTAATAAAAAAAAGTTTATTTTTTACAACAATTTTCAATAATTGGGCTAGACCGATTTAAATTCAAGTTTTACTGAGTATAAAGGTACATTCTATCATTTTTCTATCGTCTTTAAAATCATGTTTTCGTTAGACACAATACACTTTAAATCTCAGCTTTCTGGTCATCTCCATACCTCTGACGAGAGTTCATTTCCTAGTTTACAAAGTACAAGTTAGTTATTATTTATTAGTTAGTAGGTAGCACCTATCAGAGTATGGGCGAGTAAAATAAGCTTTAAAGGACATCGTCAAAGAAATTAAGTTATATACTTAATTCGAAAGCGGTTTCAAAGTGACCAAAATATATATAAAAAAATCAGAACAAATTGTCCTGAACTGACCATCTAAATATATATAAAAATCAAAGGTGACTGACTGACTGACATAGTGATCTATCAACGCACAGCCCAAACCACTGGAGGGATCGGGCTGAAATTTGGCATGCAGGTAGATGTTATGACGTAGGCATCCGCTAAGAAAGGATTTTGATAAATTCTACCCCAAAGTGGATAAAATAGGGGATGAAAGTTCATATGGAACAAAGTAACTATTCCACGCAGACGAAGTCGCGGGCAAAAAGCTAGTATAAGTATAAATGAAATTAAAGGTGCAATGTGTAGTAAGAAAAAATTTTTTCACGAAAAAAAAATTACCACCACCACCACTTACTTGTTTTATCTTGAGACATCGTAGACTTATTTAATTTTCTAAAGTGTCATTTGCAAACCCCTTTTCAGTACCTAGGTCCAAGTTTGTAAACTAATTATGTAGGTATTACAAAGCTACCAGACTGCCAGTAGCTTCTAACAATTAATGAAGTGCATCTTTTTACCTTTGTTTGTCAACTTAACAGCTTTTGGTTTACTTGGCAGCTTTGTTTTAATAGCATAGTCATCTAAACGAATTAAAATAAATCTGAAGAATTTGTTGGTTTGGACGCGATAGTGTCTGAAACTACCAGTAGAATTTGAAAAAGTATTTTCTACATTTTATAGCTCAATTCTTGAGGGACGTATTTCTCGGCTATTTAACATCACTCTCTATCGTAGAGCTTAGCTTAGAACTTAGACCCATCTAAGTGCGTGAAGCTAAGCGCGAACATACCCACATAAAAACAATATACAGGCGAATTGATAACCTTCCCCTATTTTGAAGTTTGTAAATAAAAAAGTCGAAGAACCAATAAGTTCCTGAATAATTACTACCTTGTCAATGTTAATAAACAGACATTCTAAATAATTAATATCGAGGCGTCCTACTTGTTACAACAATAACTAGATTAAATAAACAAGCTTTCTGCTACAAAGCCTTTGCATAAAAAGCAATAATTTCTAGTCGCATTATTCAAATACATCACTTGCATTCTCTTTATATGTAACTAACGTAAACCCGATTCATTTTCAATAGTGAAATTTAATGACAGGGATATAGATCGGAGTTGGAGAATTAATCTGGTTGTTCGCCACTTAGAGTAAACTGGCACAGGCAGGAATGCAAGCAATTTGAATGGCTTTGTATTTATTGGAGCCTTTGTGAATCGGAAATACAGTTTCGGAACTGTCGGTTGAGTTAACGCGTTGAAATCCTAACGCCAGCTCTGAAGCTATGTTCGGACAATAATTGTATCTCGATTTGAAAATGCTGGTGTTCCGTTATTGTCAAAGAAGTGCGAACCTACAAGCGTAGGGATTGTAGGTGACACTTACTGACCTAGTTTCAATAAATGTAGGTTATTGTTCCCAATAATGCAAATCGCTGAGAAGTTTGACGCGTATAAAGCAGAGTGTGCCTAAAACATACATGCGAAATTTTACACCCCATGTTATAGAGGGTGAGCCTATAATTGCCTTTGACGGGATATAGTTTCAAACCCCGAGCTGTTGCTGAGAATTTCCTAAGTCGAAAACAATGCCCGACTTGGGAATGACAATGACAACGCCCGACCTGGAAATAGAAACCAGAGAGCCATGATCGCTACACTAAACCAGTGAGATCGCCTTATGCATATCAAGGAGAATTATACAGTACGATTGTGATAATAGATCTACTGATAAATGAGCTCGGAGTTTTAGTATATTGAATACTTCATTTTATCATGGCATAATCAATTTGCCTACAAGCAAGGTCTTATGACGACCCCCGCCGAGCTGTCAAGAACGTACTTGAATAGAAATACTCTACTTATAGATATGACTTATATACCAAGGCTATAGACTGTATGTTATTTAGATTTATAATAATTATTTAATTATTTTTGCTCCATTTGCTCTTTTGGGAACGAGTTCAGAAGCTTGAGGCCTTAGTCGGGACAAAGTATTTGAGTAGTAGCCTTGAATTTATTCATTCAGCTCATCTATCTATACTATATATAAAACAAGGTCGGCTTTGTTCCAACACGTATAACTCGAGAACGGATGGACCGATTTTTATGATAGTTGGTTTGTTGGATTTGTCTCCTTCCCGAATAGCAGAATAATTATTAAAACATTCGAAAAAATCACGTAAAAGTTGTAAGAAACTTGGTATTTTATCAAAAATTGCATTCGCTTACATTTATTTCCAGTGAAGTATTTTGGACAAAATGGTATGAACCTAGATTAACAGATTCCGATAATTTGATTGAATTGTGTTTGAATTATGATTTATTACGGTATTACGTTTGTAAGAGAAATTCGATCCGCCGGACTCTTATGTAGTAAGTTACAATAAAGAGGAATCGTTTTTACATAAAAATATTGATAATCGATACCAAACAATGTCCATAGCTACAGTGAGGCGGCTCGATAAATTCAACCTTCTCCGAAAAAGACGCTCTTGTCAACAATTCTTCTTATCGTATAGAAACTAAATAAACAGGGGAGAGAAAAAGAAACGAAATAAATAGAATCATTAAACTAAATTAACGATATAAATATTTTTGAGCATTCATTCCCAATGAGTAGATACTATTACCAACAATACCCAAAAATTAAATAAACTATAATGAAAAACGTGGTCACCGTCGTACCTTAGGACATTCCGACAATATTTTCGACTCACTAATGTGTATATTCCAAACGAACTTAAATGCATATCCATATTTCGTTAAATGGACGGACGTAGACAAATTTCCTCTGACCGAGTTTTCATTAAATTGAAAGGCATTAAAACCTTATTCGATTCCATTAGTTTAGTTAGTGAAAGCGCCTGACATTGATTTTGCTGTTTGATATTGCCTACTTATGTTAACGGTTGCAACATTGTCCATATGGAATCAAATGCATTATAGGTAGGTATTTAAAATTATGGAATATCATTCATTTTTTTAAGGTCTATGTTAACAGATAGATATTTTTTAAATTAAAAAAAAAACCTGTTTTGTTAAATCTTTTTGCATTAATTAAATGAAGAAGAATAATATATCAGAGATTTCAATCAAAATCAAATACACACACTTAGCTGATCAAAGATATTTTAAATAATGAAGGTAATAAAAAGAGAATCACGGTTTTTAAATAATCATTTCGTCAGTTTTAGATTTCAAATGTTTCATTCGATTAATCAATTCGAATCGCTTAATTATTTAATAGAACTGTTATTGACACTACTGTTTATTGTCCACCACAATGTCATGTATAAGGTCGGGTCTTGGGTCGTGTTAATTATCCTTTTGGTTTCGTTCGAATTAAATGTCAATTATACTAAAATGAGGCCACAATAGCCACAATCAGGGGGCTAAAATGGAACATACATCTCATTTTCTAATTTTTCATCATAAACTAACATTTATTTTTTAGATATAACTTTTTTAACATTTGTAAACAATACTTACCTACAAATATAATAAGAATTAGATCTGAATACAAATAAGAAGATTATAGGTATCTATCGCAATTTTTTAAATACCACTAAGGTGGAAAACAAGCGTACGGCCCGCCTGATGGTAAGCGGTTACCGTAGCCTATGGACGCTTGCAACGCGCGCGCCGACCCTGTAAATTAAGGAGGAATAATTGGGTTCGCACGCAGCATAGGTGACATGCTGCCATATATGACAGCGGCGGTAACAAAACACCACCGGTATCCCCCACTGTCAACACAACGCTTCCTCGCGGAGTTCTGGCGACCCTGCTCACCGTTAGGAACACAACATAGCATGGAGCTATGTTATTTGGCTACGATTTTCTGCAAGTCGAAGGTACTTCCCCAGTCGAGCTCTACTTGTGAGTGGAATCATTCGATTCCACTATGCCCTACCTCTCTTAAAATACTAAGAAATAAAATTAACATTGAAATCTTTGCCTAGTTAATCTAACCTGGGCAAAAATTTTAATTGAATGTGAAATTCCGATTCGTGTTACTTTAATTGCTCCATTAGTCCAGTGGTCGAAAGCGCCATTTCTGAAAATGCTCTATGAAATTCTCTATAGCAGCTCGGATATTGCATTTGCTGTCTCGGGGCATACATAGGTAGTTAAGTTATGTAAATAAATAAGTAGTAAAATAATTCAGATTCAATTAAGTACAATATAATTTCTAAAAAATTAACAACCTTCGGCAATGGTAAGTTTTAAAACCACGGTAAAGAAAGAAAAAGAAACTGAGTAGGTGAATATATTAGCAAAGTTTATTTGAAAATGTTCTGCAGATCGTGGCAGAAATAAATGAAGCTGTGCGCTAAGAAACCTGCTGGGCGACCAATTTTATATTATTCCATGCGGACAAAGTCGAAGACGAAGAATCGTTCCTTTGGGGAGCATTTTTTGTAGGTACCTATACTCATTTTGCAAATAATACACATACAAACTGCCGTGGTTTACTGTAAATTTAACATCGCATTTGTAAACTAATGTTTATGCAAATAAATGTAACTTTGTAAGAAAATTCTCATCAGACTGAACAACTTTTTTTAAGGCGTAATTTTTATATTTCTTATAGTTAATTATATCCTATATGTTGCCCAGGCTTGATAGCTTTAAAACAAGAAAGATTCATACGAATCCGTCTAGAATTTCCGGAGATTAGTGTGTACAAACAGACAGTTTTTTTTTAATTCTTACTCTATTACTACATATGTCTCCATAGCCCAATGTTTTTTGTAAATGTATTAAATGTACAGACACATTTGTTTTACTGTTTTATTTTAAGTATAGATTTAATTTTGTAGGAAGTACAGTATTTTCTAACAATCGTACAGCTTGCTTAATGTTTTTTTTATATCCTGCAATAATGGTATGATGGAATCGGAAGATTTCACTTTGTTTGACACCTGATTATTTGCTTACTTCAAACTCATAATATTATAACAATACCATGTTAGATCATAACTTCTTTAAATGCAATAAGTAAATGACAATTCAATTCAATAAATTGTGTGGAAACTTATCAAGTAAATTTCGAATTAATTAGTAACATAAAACTTCTTAGAGGGTAAAACTCAAGGTACTGTGGGCAACATTAAGAAGATTACAGTAGAGTGAAAAAAATTGTTCAATGTTGTTTCAACGAAGACAGAATTCCAATTGCATCCAGTTACAACTCACATGCATCGTCATAATTGCATTCCACTGACGAAGCGTCAATCAGGCTTCCAATCAACGTAATCCAATTGTTTCCGAAGCTTAGAACCCTATAGGTTCCGTGCTTCGTTAGCACGGATAGTCACCAATTTTAGGAGATGAATAGGAGAGGTGTGTATGTGGACAATAAATGAGGAAAACTGTGACCATGTACTTACTTTATAATTTATAATTGTTTGTAAATAAAGAATCATGGATTAATCAGTGAAAGGATTTCCCGAATGAAATGCTTTTTATCAAATTACTTATAAAAAAACTTGAGGATATCGGTATACACGGCGATCTGCTACGGTGGCTGGAGTCGTATGTAAGGGATCGTAGTCAGGCTGTGACCGTCAAGGGGTTTTGCTCCTCTTTTATGCCCGTAACGTCTGGAGTTCCCCAGGGCTCGCATCTCGGGCCTCTTTTATTCAATTTATATATTAATGACGTCTTTAAAATATTTCATAATTCTAAATTCATTTTATATGCAGATGATAAAAAAATATATAAAATCGTAACTAAACTAGACGACTGCTTGGAACTCCAAAAAGATATTAATAGGTTGTGTGATTACTGTAAAAGAAATAATTTATTCCTTAATATAAAAAAATGTAATATTATAACATTCTCTAGGAAAAAACACCCTATAATATATAACTATAACATGAATAATGAACACTTAACTAGAGTGTTTGAGGTGCGAGATCTTGGGGTCCAACTTGATAGTAAACTTATCTTTGACGCTCATATTGCTAGTATAACTAGTAAAGCATTTCGTATGTTGGGATTTGTCTTAAGAACCGGTAAAGACTTTAGGCATAGTTCAACACTATTGCTTCTTTATAAATCTCTTGTGAGAACCATACTTGAATATGGTTCAGTGGTGTGGAATCCACAGTACAAAATTTACATTGATCAGATTGAAAGACTGCAGAATAAATTTATGAAGTATATCAACTGGCGTTTTAACGAAAATCATGATAATCAATCCAATCTGCAGTCCTTAGAGGAGCGTCGTGCAGAACGTGATTTAGTTTTTCTGTATAAAATCATAAGAAATAAAATAGACTCTCCTTATCTTCTCAGCAAGATAAGTTTAGGATGTCCACGTGTTTTAAGAACCGGTAAAGACTTTAGGCATAGTTCAACACTATTGCTTCTTTATAAATCTCTTGTGAGAACCATACTTGAATATGGTTCAGTGGTGTGGAATCCACAGTACAAAATTTACATTGATCAGATTGAAAGACTGCAGAATAAATTTATGAAGTATATCAACTGGCGTTTTAACGAAAATCATGATAATCAATCCAATCTGCAGTCCTTAGAGGAGCGTCGTGCAGAACGTGATTTAGTTTTTCTGTATAAAATCATAAGAAATAAAATAGACTCTCCTTATCTTCTCAGCAAAATAAGTTTAGGATGTCCACGTGTTAATATGCGCAGGAAGTCTCTCTTCCATATTGGTTTATCGCGAACCAATTATGGTAAAAATATCTTTGTTAAGCGAGCATGTTGTTTATATAATATTATATCCATTGATTCTAACAGTGTAGATATCTTTCACCTTTCTCTTCCGAAATTCAAAAATTGTATCAGAAACATTTTGGCTCTTGCGTTTAAAAGTTAAAAACTTGTAGTGTTACTTGTATTATTTGTCGTTACGTAATATGTAATGTTATCTGTGGAAACTATTTTGGATATTGTTTATCTATATGAATACTTGTAAGTGTAATAATACATCTGTTTGTTTCCCAAATAAAGTAAATAAATAAATAAATGACTAGAAAATTACCACAATAGTTCTCTCGATTCTTTTTCGAAGTATTTGTGAATAAATTAATAAATACCCTAGTCGTTACAAAATGAACCGGTTCCTTGCGTTATAGCCAGTACAAAATATTATTACTTAATAATAATTAAAAAAAATATTGTTAAGTACTAGTTTGATTTATCATTAGCTTGAACACTAGTTAGTGTACGAGTATTGTATTGTACAATCTGTCAAGATTTAAATCTAACGCTTGTTTCAGTTCCCATGTGATAATCTGAATTTAGCCGTACCTACCTAGCGGCCACGCAAGTAAAGTCAACTCAATCGTCAATCGTAAAATTTGCCACTGTTCAACTACACTGTTTGCGCTGTAGCATGGTGACAGTTGCCTGTATGAAGTTCTTATAGCATTCTGGTCGGGTTTAATTTAATTTACTACAGTTATTAATGATTTAATATATTACGAATGTGGTACAGCTAAAATACTAAGTCATAATTAGTAAATCGCGGCAACCTTCAAGAGTGAAATGAAATGTTACTGAAACTATCACCCGCACCATGCCACAGCGCAAAGAGTGTACCTACTTGCGTACCAGTTCAGACGAGCACAGTTGTTTCGTAAGATTGTTTCGTAATCTACTATAATTTATAATAATATATACTACATCACAGCAAGAGACGTAATCTGGATAACTTTTGATGGATTGTAATTGTCGTTTCATTAGTTTGAGTGCTATATCCGACTCTCAAATGTCAATCACGATTATTTCTGTCTCATCGAAATTCAAAATTGAATTGAATATATTTCTCTTAGTATACTTATCTATCGTCATTTACAACAAGTTAAGAAAACCCTGTCCGACTTGTGAAGTCGTGAAGGTATTTTAATAAGTATCGGAATTTTATTTATTACCTAGGTTCTTTTCAGATTACAAGTAAAAAAATACCAAGTTAAGGCGGATCGTTTCGCTTTGCCCGCGAAATTCAAATTTCGAGTGGTTTTTCGCAGTTTGTAGGTCTATAACAAGTTCTAGATTCATGGTAGTTGTAATTGCGACATCAACTATACAACATTCACAACTGAGAAAAACCTTTACTAATAAATCCTTATCAAGCCAAAAACATGGCGCAATCTGTGTAATTGGTCAAAATTGACATTTTTACACTACTTTTAGCTCCAATATTGATTTTTAAGTAATGGTTTTGAATGCAGAACTTATTATAGACCTACAAACTGCGAAAAACCACTTGAAATTTGAATTTCGCGGGCACAGCGAAACGATCCGCCTTAATAACTATATAAAACAAAGTCGTGTCTGTTACAACACATATAACTCGAGAATAGCTGGAACAATTTTTATGATATTTGATTTGTTGGATTTGCGTCTTCCCCGAAGAGCAGAATAACTATCAAAACATCGAAAAAATTCACGAAAAAGAACATTATAAAAAAAAATATTTTCTACATACATGGCGTTGTTTTCTGTGAAGTTTTCTGTTTCGGTAAGATGGCATTATGTAGGTACATTGTCCGAACTCCTTACAAGCTGCTAATGTGATTTTGATTATTTGTTTTTATATGTTTCAATTTGTCCCTGGATAGTTTAGATTCACAATTTGAGTAGCAATCGGGTTCTACGATTTTTTTAGGTATATATACATGGGAAAGGGGATGACGGCTAATAGGGATGAATGGAAGCCTAAATTTCATTATGAATCTGTACATTATAACTTTGACCCAGATCCATTAAAGTTATTCAGGTCTTAAGGACTTTATAACAATGGGTTATTTATTTCGATACTTATTTCGGGTTACTTAAATCGATATACCTAATATGATAATTAATTACTGTAGTGATGCAAGTTTGGGTTTCAATGGTAAACGATTTCATTATTTCAGACCGGCATCGGCATCAAAATTCATTTATGTCACTATGATCCCTCACTGCATTTAATTTGTCACGTACATAAACACACAAATTGAGGATGATGTCCAATTGTGCATGTCGAAAATATTTCACAATATGAATAAAATTCAGAAAAAGGTGTAGTTACCAATGTGCACGGAGACATAAAACGTTTATTCGTCAGTTACTCTGTTAGATACAATAAACTAATATTATATCCTTTGGAACCGTCGCATTCAGGTAAATCTCAATATCATTCCTCCTTTTTGTGTCTCGCTCCAAGCTTCTGTCTGAAGAATAATAGAAACGAAACCTCATCGTTTATTACAAATAAATTGATGTTTATTTTGCAGAGCATCGTATAAACGCGCTGTTTTCTTGCTTCTCTCGAGCTGGTCTGTTACTTGTTTTTGTAGTTTTCTTAAATCGATTAACAAGAATATGTAACGCATTGTAGCTGCAAAATAATCAAGGAATATTGGTAATCAAACTCCTTTGCTTTTATAATGCACAGGCGTTCACTTTGGCATGATTTTGATAGTTTAAGGGATCAAAATGTAACAATATTATATATTAGAGTGCCATTGAATGTTTTTAGTTGGATATTGCTTTCCTGATAAAATCATACATTCATCAAAAACCTTAAACATAGATAACATAGCCTCTAAACATATTATTGACACAACATAGTATTTACTGTAAATCACTCAACCACCAAAATCGATTGATGGAGGATCAATCGAGATCCGTCACTGAACCAAACATTGAACGCTTACCAACTATCTACTTAATTAAATGATAGTGTTACATATTTGCAATTACGGCCAAACCGAAATTTATCCTAGTCGGCACAAAGGCTGCACAGTAAACAAAGGAATATAGCTTATTAATCCATAAATTATTATGATATCCGAGGCGGTAAGTAGCCTTATGAATTTTTTTAACTACTATTATTGTGCCTTGTCTTGGCGCTTCACACGCTTTGGTACTGAATACAGGGGATAGAAAATCTTCTTATCCCTCCAATTTTCTTTGCTAAATAAGTTTATTCCGGGTTTCAAGATAATTAAAAAATGAAATCCCCTGTAAGACTCGATAAGCCGTATTGTCTCGGAGGTAACTCCTGAATAGAGGCGAAGCGAGTCATTCTTGATCTTTATTTTTATTGTTTGAATTTTCGATTCGATCGAAAACGAACATAAATATGTGCTGTAGCAGATGGAGAAATCATAATTGTAGAAAAATAGAATTAATTACGGAGGACTTAACGGTTGAAATCACGCAATGACGCAATGTGCCGATTCCAGCTGACCAAGTCAATTGTCATAAGGATTAAAAAATGACGAAAAGTTTGAGTAGGTAAGTGTGTAAGTACTTGGTGTTACAGGAAACCGGATTACGCTATGAGGTACTAACTGTGTAATAATTGTGTATCCACGATTATCTCGTTTACCCCAATCCCATTACCTGTATAAGTTCGTATTTCCCAGGAGGATTTTTCCAATTTCCTTTGCAAAATTTTATATTTCTAGGCCCGATCTCAGTCGCGATAGTCGGTGTGAAAGTTTTATTAAAATACGTTTTAATACCAATGCCCGGATTGACGCCCCGGCAGACGGCAGTAAGCTGTCTGGGCTCTATAGATAAGGCGGTATTGGAACAAATGCCTTTAGCTCTCTAACTGTTATTTTTTTATACCTATACCCAGTTTAGTTTTTCGAATGACCATTAGAGGGGTTTTCATACAAAAATAATGCAGAGACGCTTGTGTCTGTTTTATAATATGTACGAATATGAATAGATAATTAATTTTATGTAACGTGGACATGTTAGCTACGTTTTCTTTTACAAACTATGTCAGTATACCTAAAGTACCAAAATCAAATAAAAATAAAACTATCAAGAGTAGGTAGGAAGTGTTTATACCTACGTTTCAATAGAGATGTTATTAACTGACGGAAGTTATCGATAACAAACAACACACTTTTATTTAGAGTCCGTAAAAATTTAATACTCCATGACCTTAGATAGGTTTTACAAAATGCATTATAGCGGGGAGTGGGGTGCGGAGAGCATGGTACACAAGACACAAATCTACGCCCAGCAAACTCCAAGTATAATCTACTAGATAACCTTATTGTCTATGGGCTCAAGAATAGATTTTGACAACTACCTCGTTTTCGTGATTGCGATATTGATTCATTTTATTTACTATATGCCTTTTCTATAAAGACATAAAACACACGTTCGCTAAGTAAGAACACTTGGGTGCCTATTTAGTGTTCATTTATGACGCCCTGGTACTTTTGGTTAAACAACATTGATGGTAAAAAGCATGTAATTCAACCAGTATTGAAACTTAGTAGTATCGCACAAGCAACTACTTCCAGATCATTTCTGTTTTTCTGATAGTTATAAGTAAGATAGGACTGTTGAATTTTTAGATTCTATCTATAGTGAATAATAATAATTGGTGCACAACTTCTGTTCATTTCTGTTAACCTGGTACTTTTCAAAAATATACTTTTCTGGTAGTTTTAATAAATAAACAATTAGGACAGTTCAATTTTAAAACGTCTATCGATATCATTTATGACGATACCTTCATGCCCCTTCCCTATGTTTCATCATAGGTGCGCTTCGAGGAATAATATTAAAATATTATTAATTTCATTTTCAAGCGCACCTTTAAGACGCGTTTCAAGGAATATTTTAGGTGCGCTTGGTTAGGTGCGCTTCAAAATGGGTACGCTTCGAGGTATACCCCACTAAGACGTCAACGTTAAATGTATAAGTACAAGTATTACCACGTATTACATGAAATTTGACATTAAATGACTCACTTTTGCCATTATCAATGACCGGGACTCTGAGCTGTTACTGAGAATTTCATAGAAAACCCAATAAAACATTTGTCGACCTGGGTATCGAATTCAGGTACTCTAGCGTAGCAGTAACTACAATTGGTTTAAGGAAATCATCTTCAAACTGATTGATATATATTCAACCGGTTGAAGATAAAGATTTATTATGTCTGTCGAAAATGTGGGATGATGTCCTTTGCAAAGTCAGATATCTTAAATGATACGTGAGAATTATAGGTAGGTGGTGTTATTCGATATTCTATGAGGTTAATAAGATGTGAATAACATTTTTCTAGGTCGTAATAAAAGCTGTATTTATTTAGCGGCATTGTAACTGTTTGTGGGAATTCATAAACAAACTGTCACCCACTTCAGTAACCCTCATCATATTTCTTTCGAGATGGGATTTTTAATTTCCCGTTTGACTACAGAAGGTTTTCCAGGCTTGTGGACATTATAATAAGGAAAATGCGTGAGTATCAACTGTAACTATATTTTTACTGAAACATAATTAAAATTGTACGCGGCTATTAAATCTAAAACAATAAAAATTACTTGGACTGCCTCATTAGTCTAGATGTACTCAGCGTGATTGCGATGTTTATTAAGTTATAGTAACAGCTACTTACCTATTCCTGAATATTTTCTAGGGAAACCCATATAAAAGCTTTGTTTCCTAACAACTTTTATTTTTCAAGGTTTTTATTGTTTCATGAGTGACTATATCATAATTATAAATGCGGTTTACTCTGCTGGAAATGTTCTAGAGCAGAGCCGTAGCCAGGAATTCATTTTGTGGGAGGGAGGGGGGTTAAGGCTCTGGATCAGAGACGATGGTATAACCTAAAAATGATTTTAAATTGAGTGTTACCTCGCTACCGCGGTAAGATTCTCCCGATTATGACTGGGCCAAAAGCAGATAATTCGGCCTATAATTAAAATTCCCGCATTTGTTGACCGACGCCTATAAAAATAAGTGGTTTTATCTGTCGTGAGTAAAACTAGCCGATAAACAATATTACAATACGATAACAGTATTATTGTGAAGTTTTGCGTCATTATAATTCCTGCATTAAGTACGTCGCATTGCGCTTTCCCTGCGGTTAACGTTAACGAACATACCTGTACTTACATAACTTCAAAAGCTCGGTAACTGCCCTTTTTAACCCCCTATGAAAAAGAGGGCCGTTATAAGTTTATTGTGTGTATCTGTGTTTCTGTCTGTTGCATCTTAGCGCCTAAACGAATGGACCAATTTAGATAAAGTTTTTTTGTTTGAAAGGTTACTTGATCGAGAGTGTTCTTAGCTATGATTTAAGAAAATCTGGCCAGCCGTTTGAAGATTATCAGCTCTTTTCTAGATCATGAAGGGATGTGCGTAACTTCCACAAGTCTGATCGACTTGAAATTTGATATCCTGTTACTTCAATGATATTGCAAAAACATGGTACCTAACCTTATCTTAGTCATGTATATATTTAATTATATTCACAAAATGCTCTAAGTATTAAAATACTAGTTTTTGCCCGCAACTTCGTCCGCATGATCTTATAGAAACTGACTATAGCCTACGCATGTCATAAGCAACTCCACAAGCAACTTTTTGCGCATTCATTAGAGTGTGTAATTTTTGTAAGGCCATTTATAACTTTGTTATTGGTTTAAAACTTCTTTGTAAATAGACTTTGATGTCTTTTAATTTTCTCGTAACATATCGCTGATCTTTAGTGTATCTTAGAGTATTAGAGGTCACTGTTAAATATACAGTTTTTCAGAAGATCAAAATCGTGACAACCAAAGTCTCAACATATAATTCCCATGCGAAAAATACTTTTTTATAAGTAACCAATTAGAATGTTTTGTGCCTAGGGTTTATCAATTGTCAGCGCAAACGATGTTTTCAAAGGAAACTGGAGTCTGTTGTAAGATATTTTTTGGTCCGTGGGAAACAAACACAAACACAAACTCGAAATGAGCATCAGCTGCTGGACCGATAAGGATATTTTTAAAGATGTCTCCCGTCCTAAATTCCACCCTGTATAGGTACATCCATTGGTCTTTGCAAATATTTAGTGGTTAAGTAGGTACCTCTCATGATTATCTCTGCACCATCCGAAGGTAGACTGGTAGAAAATGCCAACGGCATGTGCGTTTAAAGTGTGCAAAAGTATATACATACCATCACGCTTGTATTCCCGAAGGGTTCGGCAGAGGCGTACTAATGTACACACTAGATATTAGACATGTAGATAACACTTTGCTCGACCCAGGAATCGTACCCAAGACCTCTAACGTAGCAGTCATGCAGGCAAAAGTACAAGGTACAAAAGGAAAAATATACAAGATTCATTTTTATATTATTAATTGATTAAGGTAGAAACAATCAGTACAAACTAACTGAGTAGGATCTAAAGATTCTGTTTCCTGTTAATCTTGATTCATAATAAACTCTATTTACTTTCCCATTGCTGGGCACGGGCCTCCTATCATAATGAGAGGGGTAGGTGGGCTATAAAAGTCCACGCTAGCCTAATGCAGATTTGCGGAGTTCACACGCCTTTGAAAATATCGCAGGCAAGGTTTCCTCACGATGTTTTCAGAAAAATCAGAGGTGGGGGTCAGGTCAGAGATGTACGTTGTATATTAATTCGAGACCTCAGTCAGGCAGTCCATTCACTAGGCTATTACTACAAGATTATAATATTGTAGTATATATTATTTTAATTAATATAATTGGCAATAGTGGCGATATTCAAAGTACATCAATTCTATGTAAGTGTAACTTGTGTTGTCTCCTTCTGCGAAAGTGTCATGCTTTAGAAGGTGGCAGCAGAGCGGGATCGAGAGAGGGCCTTTCCAGCTTCGAGATGAAGGCGCCGGAGAGGCAACCGCCTTTTGGCAAATTGATGCCCCTTCATTTAATTTAGTTTAGTAGTTCGCACAGGAGGGCTCATGGTAGCGTTCCGTTTGGAGATCTCGGAACCTCATAATATGCGGGAAATGACCACCGTGTGGTTTTAGTCGGTAGGAGTCCGACATAACCCTTGGGTATCCATGAGGATTTCCACACGGGATAAAATAATGGTGTAACTTGAGCGTTTTCTGTAAAATTAATCACACATACATAAAATACGAGGCATTTTCTGCGTTGGAATTTGAAAGAATAACACGAGGATCTCTCCCCTGACCGACATACTCGACAAAGAGAGTAACGACTTTGCTAACAGCCACAATTCAGACCTCCTTTTGTGAATTGTGGGTTGTGAGAAATATGGAATACTTAGTTCAAAGGTTATATCTATATGGTTGTAAGTATATTTGTATTATGTATACATATAGGTATATTATTTCGGCTGCGGATAAACTTGCTCAAACAATTCTAATCGCGAATGAACTTTAGCTCGAATTGAAATATAGTTTGATATTTATCCACCTTTAAAAATTATGTAGTTAAATATGAAAGGTATGTGAAAGGCTCTTCTTTTCACATACCTTTCAAAATTACGTAGCAAATAATGAATACCTTTCGTTACGACCGAAATGTTTAAGGAATTTACTTTAATTGAATATATTATCTTCGGAAAATTTAGCCAACTCTATTGGTTTGTTTTCACTCTTCGTCAAGCTCATATATAAGAGAGACAGAGTGATCGTGATGGCCCATCTATCCCTAGTACTTCATTTAAATATTACTAGCGATAGACTGGGCAAAACAGGTATCTTTGTAAAACAATAAATTGAATTAATCTTTAGATCTTCTCTCGGGATTATGGAGTATCCGAAAGTTGTTGCGGCGTAGCTGCTAAGCTAGCTGCTACACTGCTAAGCCGCCGCTTCTACGATGTAAAACATATTTTGTTTAAAATATAAAATGGTAAAGAAGCAAAAACTAAACATTGAATATTTTTTTAAATTATATTTAGTTCTAGGTACTATGATCAATGACCCAGTTTTAATTTTCGTGTTTCACATTTATGTTTCATGCTCTCATAGATGTGAAAAGGTCGTCAACCGCTAAGAAATGACGATTGTCCGTATGATTAATTATGCTTTTATTAGGTAATTGCTCTAACAATTCTGGCTAAAATTAGAGCGCGAGAACTTGTGATATCTAACACAATCTGCTACAGTATAAATACATTTATCTTGAAACGATAAACGAAGCTTTTTTACTTTTAAATGCTAATAATAATATAATAATAATAATAATAAAGGGTTTGTAGGCAAGTAATGGGTCGGTATTTGGCCGGGTTTATGGTATCATTTGTATCTTTAGGTATCATGTATGTAACGCCATGTGTTATGTATGTCGGTAATGTGTGTGGTGATTGAATGAATGTGTTTAGGTGGTTGTGGATATATGGGTGTAGATTCGTGAACTTTTTATACCAATAGTTGTGGATGTTGTCTGTACCTGGCGATTTCCAATTGTGGGTACGCTTGATGACGTCTATGAATATTTCTATTGGTATAAATTCAAATTCCATTTCCGGTGTTTGTGTTGTAGTATCGTTGATCCAGTTTGCATGATGATTGTGTTGTACGGGATTTTCCCATATATTAGCCCAGAAATTACGTAGGGTGTCTGCAGTGGGTGTCTCTATGTTTTGATTCGAGTTTTCTCTGTCTGTTGCTGCCAATTTTCTATAGAAAATCTTTTCGTTGCTGATAAATTTATTATTTTGGACTTTTCGATTTGTGCATGTTACATATCTTTTAAGTCTACTAGATGCCGCATTTAGTTTTTGTTTTAAAGTGTCTAAGAAGTGTACCATTTGTGTGTTTGTATTTTCATATTGTGCATGAAGTTGATATTTCGTTTTTATTGCTTCTACCGTTGCAGCTACTTTTCTGCTTCGGTTACCCCTTATGTATTGCGTTAATCTACCTATATTTGCTCTTAAGCTTCCTATTTTCTTTTCTAGTCTGATTTGCCAGTTTGGTTTTTTATGTGTTCGTATTTGGTATTCGCTTTGTGGGAGGTGTGATATTTTTGTTCCATTACATTTAGCAGCTGTCCATGCTCCACAGTAAATAATGTTCTGTAAGGTGATGAAGTCTGTATCAACATTAACATTCTTGGGAAATATGACAGTGTTAATATATTTAACTATGGCAGCAAACTTTTTAGATGTCTTTTGTTTAGGGATGTAAGGTCTGTGACTAGGGTGTGTGTTAGTAAAGTATAATTGAGCTTGTTTGAAAGTGTCCTCTATTTCTGGGTTAATTTCTGGTCTGGCCGCATCGAGATTAGTTGGTGTAGAGTTAGGTTGTCCGATATCGATATTATAAAGGAAATTATCTTCAATATGTGTGTGTTCCATATTCTGTGTGTCTGGGAGTGTATGAGTCCTCAAATCAGTATCAATGCTATTACTAAGTAAAATTAAATCCGTACATGTGTTACTTGGTGTGCCAGAGCTGTATGTGTCTGTACTTTGAGTATTTAGTATATGGGCGTATTCATCTGGGTCTCCTATATTACTGCTTTGTGAGTGTGTAATTGTCCGTTCATGACTATCTGCTAATTGAGTGTCCGCATACCGCAATTCTTCAGCTACTTGTTTTTTAATTTCTGCTAGTCTTACGTGACTAATGTATTTATTATTGATAATTGCTCTCCTTTGGTCCGATATGCGTTGTCCCACATAGCTGGCTCCTTCATGTCTTAAATCTTTACAAAATCCACCCAACACTAATCTCGTTCCTAAAAACTTCCATGCTGAACTGGCAAACTGTTCTCAAAATTAATCAGGCATCAACAACCCTCACCACTGAACCAATTTCCATCCAGCGCGGTATTTTTCAAGGAGATGCTCTAAGCCCATTGTGGTTCTGTTTAGCACTCAATCCCCTCTCATATTTGCTTAATAAAACTGACACAGGATTCACACTAACAGGCAGTGATACCCAATGCACCTTATCACATCTAATGTACATGGATGACATAAAGCTTTACGCCAATGATCAAAACACACTTTACAAATTAGCAGACGTGACACAACAATTCTCCAAAGATATTTGTATGCAGTTTGGAGTTGACAAATGCAAAATGTTTTCAGTTCGTAAAGGTAAAATTCAAAGTAATAGGTACACACTAGAATCGGGAGAATCGATTGAACCGATGGATGAACACAGCACATATAAGTACCTAGGTTTCAAACAGTCCAGACAGATACAGCAAAAAATCACCAAACAAGAACTCCTCAAAAAATTCTCTAAACGCCTAAACTTAGTCTTAAAAACACACCTCAACTCCAAAAATATAATAAAAGCGATCAACACATTTGCAATACCCATCCTCACCTATTCTTTTGGAATTATACAATGGTCTAAAACTGATATTAAACAAATACAGCGCACTATCAATACACACCTCACCAAACACAGAAAACACCACCCTAAATCATGCATACAGAGGCTCACACTACCACGCCTTGAAGGGGGTAGAGGGCTGATTGACATTCATAATCTGCACAATAAACAAATATTTTCACTCAGAACTTACTTCCACGACAAAGCTGAAAACTCATCGCTACACAAAAATATAATAGAAATCGACAAAAAACTCACACCACTTAATCTACAAGATAGAAATGCACAAACAAATGAACACCTAATAAGCACACAACAAAAAATCACATTATGGGCAGATAAAGCTTTACACGGAAGACACCGAGCCTACCTGAGCCTGCCACACGTCGACAAAACAAAGTCGAACGAATGGCTTAGGCGAGGTGAGTTATTTCCTGAGACTGAAGGTTTTATGCTTGCAATTCAAGACCAAATAATTGCAACCCGCAACTACAGGAAGTTCATTATAAAAGATGCCAACCAGCCAAATGACTTATGCAGGCACTGCAACAGTGCCTCTGAGACAATCCAGCACATTACAGGTGCTTGTAAATCACTTGCACAAACAGATTACAAACACCGCCATGATCAAGTGGCCTCAATCATACACCAACACTTAGCATATCAACATAAATTAATAACTGACATGAATCCATATTATAAGTATAAACCAGAGATCATTTTAGAAAATGCACACCACAAAATCTACTGGGATAGAACAATAATAACAGACAAAACCATCCACTACAATAGACCTGACATCACCGTTCACGATAAAATCAATAAAACTGTTTACTTGATTGATATAGCCATACCAAATTCGCACAACATACAAAGCACAATATCTGAAAAGCTAAGCAAGTATCAAGATCTTGCCATAGAAATTAAAACCCAGTGGAAAGCCCAAACCGTTCATATCGTCCCAATAGTCCTCTCATCTACAGGTATTGTGCCAAAATCTCTAACAGAAAGCCTTAACACTTTAAATATGCCCACCTACACACTCCACATGCTCCAGAAAGCCACCATACTCAACACCTGTCGTATCACCCGAAAGTTTCTCACATCCTCTACACTATCATCAACCTATTCTATATAAACTTCCCCTCATACTCGCTTGGCTCCGGCCCGCAAATGAGGTACCTTATACTCTCTCAAAAAGAGAAGAAAAAAAAGATATCATAATAATAATAATAATTAAACGCTAATTTAAAATAAAACTCTAACGCTTAATTTAGAAATAAGCGCCAAAATCCTTTGGAACATTCTCATCATTCGGCTCACGCTACAATAGAGCACCGTACGGTATTCTAATATGTGCATATGAAGTGAGCTTTAATTATTTCGCGGTTCGAGGTACATATAAAAGCTACGAGGGTGCATTCAGTCCGTAGCCCGCGGCCATCCCGAGCACCCAGATATTTCAGTGCTGCGAACATCACCGTGTGAGATACATGAAAGAAGAAAGAAAAAAAACTGGCCAACGCCAACGAGACCCGCACGATCAACGAAAAGGAAAAATTAAACTAGAATAATATTATTATTATATTCGTGACAGGGTTAATCATGACTGCCGATTGGCCTGATGATCGAACTAGAAATTACTTAATTAAATCATTGCTAAAATAGCGCAATGTATGTATATGCATGTGTCTCACCAAAAGGATCTCAGCACATGTATTTTATCAGTATAAGTTATTTATGGGGGTTCAGATTCGAGTTTAAAAAAGAAAGTAAAACTCGTCGCTATCTGTTACAATTTTCACTAACATTATGTTTTCTTAACAATTTTCCAAACATTAAAAATTGATTGTTTATTCTGAATATATATACCAACCCTAAGCAATGCCACCTCTTTGCACCGATCTCTACAGTATCGAGAGAGTGTTGATGGCTTCTCCTAAGTGTTACGAATCTATGAGTCTCACAGTTTTAGGATACAAGTGCAAACGTATTTAATTGTAACGTATCCTGACACGTTTTATTACCAACAGGATATCGTGATTTTTGTAGTTGTTGTACACAGCTGCCCATAAAATTGCGACACCTGCAGTAATATAACGTGAATATATCTGAATTGTCCAGTTCCGCGGCCATTTAGAGGGTAAGGCTAAGTTAGCCTCGAAGAAGCTTGGCGTGCCCAATAGATCGAGACGGTATTTTACTCCGGCCCACTACTTTCTAAGGCGCAGGTCCGCATATGGAATACTTTTCTCATCTCTAGGCAGGGGCACCCCAGTACCAATTACTTCTCTCTCTAGAACGCATCCAACGGAGTGCGATTCGTATCGTCAACTGCCACGATATTTCAAACCGACTAGACCCCTTGGCGTTGCGTAGAGATGTGGCCTCGCTATGTGGCATCTTCTATCGCCTATATTATGGGGAGTGCGAGGAAGTGTTCAGATTGATCCCTGCTGCCTCTTTCCGCCATCGTTTTACGCGATGGCAGTTCCATCCCCATCATCTTGATGGATGGCAGTCCACAATTTTGCGTTTCTCTAGGAACTTTCTGTCTCGCACAACAAAATTGTGGAATGAACTATCGCCTGCAGTATTTCGAACCAATACGACCCTCAAACCTTCAAGAACTCTCTTTTAAAAGGCCGGCAACGCACTTATCACTCCTTTGGTGTTGTGGGTTTCTATTGCCGGCGGTAATCGGTTACCATCAGGCGATCCGGCTGCTCCTTTGCCCCCTATTCCATTAAAAAAATATTTTTGTATGTTACATATTATATATACCTATACTGTAGTTTTTGTAATTTATAATTAACCGATGAATAAATGAGAAAATAAAGAAAAATCGAAAATTAGGTTACACAACTGCTTTTATGCGGAATTATGGTGGTAATACTGAAAACTATACTTAAACAGTTTTCATGGCTAGTCTGTATATATGTGTTGTTATATCTGTGTACGCTATGTATGTGTTGTTATTTCTGTGTATGTTATGTTAAGTAGATTAAGTAAAATTGATACAATTAGGTTGAAATAACTTTTACTTCGGGTTAGCAAGTTGTTAAACATTTATCAGTCTGACACGTTTTGCATATAACATCATAATTTAGATGCGAAGAAGTTTGCTAGTTATATTATAGTTTCTTAAATACCTAGTACACATGCACAAAACTTCTTGGTTCTCAGTCACATAAAAGCAAAGTTAAGTTTTGCACTGCTAACTTTATCGGTAACTACACTCAAAGACATTCAATAGGTATAGTCTGTAATGTATATAATAATAAGTCTGTGGAAAAGTTATGTCTGTAATTGCAAGATAATTGGGAAAAAATAGGTGGCGAACACTAATTAAGCGACACTGAAGGTGAATTAAGTAATGGTTTTTGGAATAAATGTGTCTGTCTGTATGTATTTCTGTATACTTAGATTCTATGAAATCTGGTGTATATATTATATAGATTATGAACCTGGTCAACTTTTGGGGTACTTTTTATCGGACTACAACTGCGCAAAAAAGAGGGGTAGGTACTGTTTTATTCCATACTTTTCTTAAAACATCCCTAATTATTTATGCCCGGTTCCTATATTAAACGAATCGTTATTGTATAAAAGCTACCATTCGTTTTTTACTTACTTAATTTTTACTTATTGTTAGTTAAATTGGTGATTTATTTAGTTAAAAAGAAAGCAGATGATGTCCAAATGTCTATATTATGATATGAAAAAGGAGAAATTAGATTGAGAAATTTTAAAATAATTTTTAAATTTTTAACTTTTACAATTAGAAATAGCTCAAAGAAAATAGTTTTATTGTATTTAATAATTAATTAATGTTATTTAGATTAATTATCTAAATATTGTTTATTTATATTGTCTTATTTTTGTTATTAATAATAAAATAATCTATATAAAACAAAGTGGGGTTTGTTACAACACTTATAACTCGAGAATGGCTTGACCGATTTTTATCCTCCCCGAATAGCAGAATAACTATTAAATAAACAAAAAAATTCAGGAAAAAGAACAGAAGAAAATTTATTTTCTCATACATTTTTTATCGGGAACGGATTGACAGATTTGACAGAAATAAAACATGGACATAAATGAACATGGCGTCGCTTTCTGTGAGGTTTTCTGTATCGGTAAGGCCAGTAGATGGCGTTCTGTACATTGTCCATAAATTGTTGTTTTTTTGGTGTATCTTTAAATGGTTCCCTGGGTAGTTTAGATTCACAAATTGAGCCGGTAGGTGGCACTCCAATCGGGTTCTACGATTTTTTTATATACAGGGCAAGACATAGCAAAGGGAGTGAATGATTGAGGTGACAGCTGATAGGGATGGATGGAAGAAAAGGACATGCTGCGACGACCACAAATAAATTGGGACATGGGCAGGAAGCTTATGATACAGGACAAGATAACGTTTGCCGGGACCGCTAGGATAAAGTTATCTATATATTTGTTACATAAAGTTTTTCTCCATAATTTATGCTTCTTTCAATATCATCATAGCAGCCAATGATATAATATTATTAGATACGCCATGTTCATAGTAAATGTCATTTAAAATTGAGTCGCGCTACATGTCCATACCTATAATCCTAAACATTTTAGGCTTTCCTAATGAGCGCGCGCATAGATACAGGCAGCCTAAGATGAAAAGAAATAGCACTAAGCAGTTGTCTTAAATGACACATTTGATATGTCCAGTATGTCCGTATATAGTGACGTGTGACATGAAAAGTATTGGGTCCCTTTCTCTTATACTAATAAGGCATGCGCTGACTCTTTCTTTCATTTTAAATTTTATTTGCAACGAAAAAAATGAAATAAATTGTACGGAAGCTAATAATTTATTAACTTGGGATAAGATACTCCATGCTCTTTTGTTACTTTAGTATAATAATTTATGTAGTAATGCAGCACAAGACGGCACATATAAATAAAATTAAAATTTATTGCTGTCAATAGCGCTGTCAAACACACTTCTGCGCCTTAGGTCGGTCACCCGTATAAGTGACACTACAAATTACACGTTGCCCACGAAACAATATTCGCATTTGAAGGATGATAACGTGTCTACCTCTATTTAACTATATAATGTCATTGATAGCAGCCATATGCGTCTAGCGCTGAACATAGGCTTCTTCCTTTTCACATATTTCTTTATCTGTATGCGCCATTTTACAATAAATAACGCGAAAAATGCAAAGCTTTTGTACAAAATTCGATCGGTAATTTGTTTACCGATCGATATCGGGCGACAAACAAATTCTATACGTCTTGTAATGTGGACAGCTCGATGACATTTCTATTTTTTATAGGAACACTAAAACTGCCATCTGCAAACATTTGCCCTACTATTCGATGTTCGTAACCCTCCCATCAGTAGGTAGGTAGCAAGTTATCGGTAACTTAGCTTACAAAACGTTTATTATAGGAACAGTTTTTACTTACCAGTAAGCAAAACGAATCGTTTCTTGTTTATAGGAACCGGGCATTGGTATCATAAGACAACGTTTGAGCTTACTTTTGTTAAAATCGGTTCAGTTTATCAAAAGTTAGTACAATATTTAATTGAAAACAAACTTGGAAAATGACTATTGAAGTTCATATTTAAGTACCTGTTTAGTACACTTGCAGATTTTAAAAGTATAACAACATAAATTTTTTTTTTTTAAATACACTTACATATACAGAATAAGATAAAGTAAATCGGTAAAGTATTAATTTAATCAATTTTAGAGTAAAATTTGACGTGGGAGAGCCATGCTTCGGCACGAATGGGCCGGCTCGACCGGAGAGATACCACGGCCTCACAGAAAACCGGCGTTAAACAACGCTTACGTTGTGTTTCGCCGAGTGACTGAGGTTACCGAAGGTCGGCAACGCACTTGTGACTCCTATGGTGTTGCGGGTGTCCATGGGCGGCGGTAATCGCTTACCATCAGGCGATCCGTCTGTTCGTTTGCCCTCCTATCCCATAAAAAAAGTAAAGTAAAGAAGTTAACAAAGGGTGTACATTTTTTATCTAAAACTATATAATACGATGTCATAGTTACCTCACTGAATATTTGATTTGACAAAAAAAAAAAAAGTCACTTGGGTATGATATATGTTGCCACTCGGCTAGTCCCAAAGGACGTCCAAAAACTCAATCGCATAAGTGTCGCTGCGGACACGCTAGAACTAGTCATTTCCGATCCAACATTCATGAAACGCATTGTTATTGGTGTCGAGACTCGGGCTTACGAGTTTGACTTGCAAGCTAATCAACAAGCTTCGGAGTGGCGCCTTCCAACTGAACCGAACCAAAAAAACCACACCAAAGTCGATCAAAAGTCAAAGTCATGTTGATTGTTTTCTTTGACTATCGCGGTGTTGTGCACTTGGAATTCTTGCCGGAAGGTCAAACGGTAAATATAGAATATTATTTGAGCATTATGCGGCATTTAAGACAGCAAATTCGACGAAGAAGGCCAGATTTGTGGAAAAAAAAGGAAAGGCCATCATTGTGAACGAATTTTTGATCAAAAACTCAATTAATACCATCGAGCAACCACCTTATTCACCAGATATGGCTTGAGCCGACTTCTTTCTTTTTCCTAAACTCAAATTATCACTTCGTGGCACCCGTTTTCATTCGATAGAAGACAAAGGAGAATTTGCGGCTCGAACTGAACACAATTCCGGAAAAAAGTTTAATAAATGTTTTGATGATTGGATTATTCGTAGACGTAAGTGTTTGGTGTCTGAAGGAGCATACTTTGAAGGCGTTATAATAACTTTGGATGAATAAGTAACATTTTGTGTATTGATCGTTTGTCGTGCTTTCTTAACAGAGCAGTATATCTGCTATATTTTTTAATGTTTTTATTTTTCTTTTTTATGGATTGAGTAGGATTTTTTATTAAAAATATAAAGATGTGTGTAAAAAAATAAATAAAAGAAAGAAGTAATAGTTATATATCAATTAGGTACGAAAACTTTAATTAGATACTGATTGCTGTCACTTACGGGATAATTAGACATTGAAATAAAACTACTTCTGCAGATTTTATCGCGTTGCATTGATATTATTTAATTCAAGAAAAGGATTCCAACATCGGGAATTAAATAAGTAGGCGAAACACAACGCTTACCTTGTGTTTCACCGAGTGAGTGAGGTTACCGAAGGCCAAATCCCCTTTTAGAAAGGTCGGCAACGCACTTGTGACTCTTATGATGTTGCGGGTGTCCATGGGTGTCAGTAACCGCTTACCATTAAGCGATCCATCTGCTCGTTTGCCCTCCTAACCCATAAAAAAGTACCTAATATCAATACCTACAACAATAAAAGTAGGACTTTTATTTCAACCTTAATTAAATATCGAAAAATAATTATTGCAACACATAAAATATTCTGATGCCGAAATAGTTATATTTTTATCTCTATATGCATTTATATGTTCGAGCTTCACGCTTAGTGGTATTGGCGTACAATAATGGAAATACAATATTGTTGTTATCCAATCATATTGATGTGATTATGTCAAAGGTCGCGTTAGCATAATATAGTATTTCAATACTACGCTACTAGGGGACAAATAATAACGGATTTAGTTCTAGGTAGTTAACATAAATACGTAGTGATGATGAATGAACGTCTGTCTGTTATCTATTCACGCCTAAACCGCCGAACCAATTTTGATGAATCTTGATAGAGAGATACATTGGGCCTAGGAGAACGACATAGGCTACCTTTTGTCTTAAAAAGTCCTCGAGCTTGCAAGTGAAACCACAAGCAACAGCTAGGTATACCTAATATTGTAAATGCGAAATTAACTTACCGATTTTTTTTCTGTCACCTTTTAATGCCTAAACCGTTAAACGGATTTAGATAAAATTAGGCAAGGAGATAGATTGCATCCTGAGAAGGACACAGACCTTTTGTCTCAATAAGTCATTTTTGGATGCGAGTGAAACCACGGGCTCCAGCTAGTTTATATTATGTCTATTAAACGGGTTTTAATTAACAACTTTACAAACAGATTTATCAGGAAAATGAAACTCGAAATAGGTACACTACTAAAAAAAGTTGTAAAAAAAATGAGAAAAATTTGGTCGGCGACATGTGTTACAACATGGCGACTAAGTAGCCATTTATACTCGTATGTAATTACTGTAATGTGATGGTAATTATAAAGTCTGATGAAGTGGGAAGAGGTTATTTCTGTAAAAGCTCTAAGTTTTACCTACTGTAAAATAAGTTTAATTGTAATATAAATATTTTAAATGGCCTGAATATGATTATGTATTGCATAGCAACTTGCAAAATTGTTTTGTAATACTGAAAAATCAGGACGCAGCATAATTTTTCATAAACATCTTACTTAGAACTTGAAAGTAAGATCTTTCAGTACGTCAATTTTCCTTCGTGTAGTCGTGAATATTTTAAGTTAAACAGAGTATAATCCTGTAAAGCAGCATTAACGCAAATGTGCTATCAAACTTATTAAAGCAAGAGAAACAGAATTTGTTGTAAGTTCCAATATAGTTTCGCTTACATATCACGTTATAAAAGTTTAGAAAATTAAAAGACTATATTTTTAGACAGGCATATAGGAGAATATGTAAATTCATTATATTATGTTGTTATTTCAATATATATGTGTAGATATACAATTTGTTTAGAAAATCCTGTCCGACCCGTGAAGGTAGGTTGTAGGCAGGTAACCTGCTGTTAAGTATCGAGATCTAGTTCTATTTATATGTATAATCATTTTCACTTTATATGAAAAGTAAAATAAAACTAGGAAACTGAAATTGCAATAATATTTACAGTGGCAGCGACACCGTGTCTGAGTACCACATTGAAAAAGTTTGATAGATTTTGGGGTAATTACGGCAATTCGGCCACGACAATCGTGAATTTTAATTTACATTAATATATTTACTTTCATGAAGTTTAATATTTCTTATTTTATTTGGCGATGTGATTGGGATACTTCTTCCGGATCAGACAGGGTTTTTTAGCATAGTAAAAATACATTATGTATAGAATCTATGTAAGTAGGTAGGACCTATTTATAAGAAGGATTCCCCGACACTTAAAAAATCCAGATATTTTTTAATTATTACTTTCCTGGCATATTCCTTCATATGCAAAGGCAGACATGGCAAGGAGTTGGCACCGAGCCAGACCTTCTATTTCGAATTTAAGCCGCCAGCTTATTCTGACACTCGTATTCCCCACAAAAGTACGCGAATACAAGGAATGTGAAGCCTGATAATATGAGCATAGGGATCATATATGGCTGGATGAGCACTGCTTTATACAGACTGTTGTTTTCTTCATAAGAACCGTGCTACTAAACCTATGTCACAGTTTTTTTTGTTCGTTTGTCAGTGCCTTACGTAAATTCTCTTAAGCTCTTCATTGCGTGCATTAGCTAAATCTTAGCTGGAAAAGCTTATTCTGTATGAGTATTTCTCAATAAGATATTTTTATTAGGTTCGCTCGTGACACATAACGGATAGAAATTAATGAACGCCATGAAGAGCTTAAGAAAATTTACTTTAGATACAGACAAATAAAAAACCTATGACATGGCAGAACAAGATTTGCTTACAGGTTTAGTATGCGTTTTGCCTTTGCCATAAGTTTGAAGGACGGTCCTTCAACTTTCAACAGTCCACAAACTATCGGGCTCCTAAGGCAACATCATCTCGAGTCATAGGTAGTTCTACAAACAAGTACCATAACGTTACGACAAATAACGCTGTTCATATATTTATCTACGACTCTCGAATTGTTACACACTGGAACTGCAACCAATCACTCATGGAAACAAACATCATACAAAACAGCCTAAACCTCAGTGATATTCGGAGAATAGTCTGGATTTACGAATAACGCTGTAATTGATGCGCCTATTTGCTTTTAATTTTAGAGGGAATAAAATCGCTTGCCTCCCTTTATGATCTACTAGCTTTACCCGCGACTTTGTCCTTTAAAGTTACTTTGGGCGGCATTTTTCATTTGTTGTACTTATACTTATTTTGCAAATAATACACATACAAACTGCTGTGGTTTACTGTAAATAGCTTAGTAAATAATAATAATAATAATAATAATTTATTGACATAAATATGTTACAATTTTTTTTATAACTCGGGCGCCTGAGCTGGTATAAACTGTATTACAGGAGCCAGTGCCATCTCCTTAGTAAAATACAAATCTAATGTCGACAAGATAAGCGGCAGGTACATAAAGGTTTTGATTTTCATAACAATTACAATTTTAGGCAGGGTAATAAAAAAACAGTAAACAGAAATTACTACATTACAATTCAACGTAGATGTAGAAGCGATATGTGTGTGTGTGTGTGTTTGTGTGTGTGTGTGTGTGTGTCTTTTGGATATGTAGGTACACCTACTCTATTAAAATATAGCCTCTATATCTAGATAAGTGTGGGTGAGTAACCATAATATTATTATTATCATGTTTTTGCAACGCAAATAGCAGCTTTTTATAAAGTGTTTTGTTAGCGCTCGCGCGACGTGTATATATTTTCATAGTCGGTGTTTTTAATATTCATACAAATGTTTGCGATAAATATACGTAGATATAATAATCATAGACAGATCTGTTGGGACTTTCATACGAACTTTCATCCCACACAGAACGAAAATTCAAAAACACTAGTACAAAAATTTACTTTTTTATTTCATAATATGAAAATAAATTTAACTTTATCTTTATACCTCAACAGAAAATGCTCATCAGGCTGAACAAATTTTGTAAAGCCGTCATTTCTATATTTCTTATACGCTACTCGTACTGCAACTGTACGAATTGTACCCAAGACCTCTAGCATAGCAGTTGCGCCTGGGAGCGCTAGACTGATGAGGCAGTTTTTTTCCTTTATTCTGGCTCATTATATTTCATACATTATTTTGCTCGGGTGAATTGGTTCTTAGTTCTTATGAGTATTTTTAACCTTACCAAGTTATGGTACCTATATTGTATAAATTTACAAGTTAAACTTATAACCCCTCTTTTTGTGTCGGGGGTTAAAAATACTTGCAAGTAGTCAAACATAAGGAGGAGGAGGAGGAAGCAAATAAGACCGGAATGTAAATACCAGAGCAGCAAACGTAGGTCAAATCAATATACCTAACAGTTGCATTGTTGGCGTTAATATTTTCACAAAGTTAACAAAAGGAGCCACAACATTATAATATATACGACGGAGACAAGGGGAGTAAAGCAATGTTGGCACGGTGCCAATCTCACTTTCGGAGCGTGTTGCCCCGTCGTCGTGCTGTCAAATAAGGAAATTAAAGATAGAGAAACCCCGGATAGAAATACTACGGACGGCCCCCAGAGCCCGAACACGAAGCGCATTAGACCTTATCTATACCTACTAATATTATAAAACTGAAGAGTTTGTTTGTTTGAACACACTAATCTCAGGAACTACTGGTTCGAATTGAAAAAATATTTTTGTGTTGGATAGTCCATTTATCGAGGAAGGTTATAGGTTATATATAACATTACGCTACGCCTCTTAGGAACGGAACAGCGCGGCTGAAACCGCAGGCGGGTCGCTAGTATACTATTTACCTATATAAACAAAGATCTGTTTCTATTCATTTCAGCATTTTATTTTGATTTTCTTATTAAATAGTTGTAATAAATTTAAATGTGAGTACTGTGTAGGCTAGTTTAAACCAAGATTTATATTTTTAAAAATTCTGACGGTCTTGAGTATTTTACATGGCCTACGCAAATGTCTTGCTGATCTGGTATCGTTGAGCTCCCTTAATGATGGTTGAGCTACACGATGACTGTTGTACGCGTGCCGTCAGTCAGGACAGGTCAACTCAAGGCTGCTAAGGCGCTTTCTTTAAAAGGCCTGTTCAGATATTACCCTACATCGTAACACACATATTATTCATAGTTGTAATACTACTACTACTGTCTGGACTTTAAAAGAGACCATGATTATCTGAGTGTTTCTTCTCAGAGGTCGTCAGTTAGGAAATGCCGGCGCCATCTAGTTTAGAGGAAACTGAAATGGAAATTGTTATGGTGGCAGTAACACCGTCATGGGGCTCCAAACATAATAAGGGCCATGACAGTTTTATACAATTAAAAAAATTTGCTGGATTGTGTGGTAATTGTGGCAATCTGGGTACGACCTAGAATTTTAAACCTCAATTATATGTTTATTTTCATGAATATTTAATGTATCTTATTAGGACAGGGTTGTTTAACATATTGTATTCAATAGTATGTCGATTTAATCACCGTTGAATAGGTGTTTTTACACGTCATACTCAACACCTTTTCCTACGAAACCAATTGTGGAAAATAAATACATGTTCTTACAAAAGTAGACAGGGCACAACAAAGATTTACTTTCATGTACTCTCAAATAATTTTTGCGAATAGCGATTCGCGAAAATTATTTGAGCACACACGCGTATGCTGTTGTACTCGTAATCATAAATGAACCTTGGCTAGCAATTTATAACGAAATAAAGAATTAAGTATAGGGATTCGGGACCTATTAAAAGGCCTTTTTCTTCCATTGTCAGCAAAGAGATTTAAAAGAGAAATAGTGTATTAAATGTCTTTGATTGTCAGATACCTAATTGTCAAAAGTAAATATAGACCATATGGATATAGACTGATACCACGTATCTAAGCAACGTTTGCAACGGATTAGGATAAGGCCCATACTTATCATAACAATAATTATGCAAAACAATCCCACGCTTGCATACCTACTTTTATCTATTATTTCCAATGCGTATATATAGACAATGACATAAACTATAGAACTACCTCAATAGCCTAGTGGCCCTGAACGCAATGGTCCTGGGTATGACTCCCAGGTCGAGCGATTTTTCCATAAAATTCTCAGTAGCAGCTCATCCCCACATACCGTACATGGGACCTAAACATACCGGCGAACTGTGGGTGTACCTACATTGCTATGCCTCTGCCTACCCCTTTAGGGAATACTGGCGTGATGGTAGATGATGATGATATTGACATACAATATATAATCTGGGGTTCTAAATACGTGGACGTCATAAACCAGTGATAGCCTGGTGGTATAACCGTTGGATTGTCAAGGCAAAGGTCTCGAGTTCAAGGCTCGCGCCTCTGACTTTTCGTAATAAAATTATGTGCATATTCACAATTAATTGTTATCACTGGCTTAAACAGTGAAGGAAAACATCGTGAGTAAGCCTGTCCACCTGGGAGATTTTCTCAAAAGCGTGTGAAGTCTGCCAACCCGCACTAGGCCAGCGTGGTAAACTATACCCTAACCCAGGGGTTCCCAGTGTGCGGCGCTCTGGTGTGCCGTAGAAAGTGAAGAATGGCGCCGTGAAGCGAATCTGTTTATCCATTATCCTCATTCGTTTTTGTTCTTAAAAAGATTGGGAACCCCTGCCTTAACCCCTCTCACTCTGAGGGAGACCCGTACCCTGCAGTGAGACATTATATGAGTTGACTAGCTGTACCTCGTGGTTTCACCCGCTAAAAAATGTCAGACTTTCATCTAAACTGTCACCCCCCTTTTCACCACCTTAGGGGATGAATTTCCAAACATCTCCGACGTCATACAAAGAACACACTCTCCAAGTTTCAGGTCTCTATGATTAGCGGTTTAGGCTGTCATTGATCCGTCAGTCAGTCATTCAGGACAAATCATTTTATATGTATAGATGATGAATGTATTGCTTACCTACGTACGTAGGATACATCCTACGTATCCTACGTAGGATGTATCCTAAAATACCACATCTCTAGTCTTATTACAATAAAAACATTCGCAGACTACTGAGATGTGATATTGATATTGCTATGTATTTTAAGACACGTCCGTATCAGATTTCAGATGTCAATAAAATAAGACGGAAATAGATGTAATACCCACTTTTATACCGTAACATCTGTATGTATACCTAGTTATCAGTTTGATTCGGAAAATAAAAATGTACAGTAGGTATCAATTAATAATATATACATAGTACATTTATATCTGCTACTTAGTTGGCCTATTACATTTAAGCCTGTTAGTAACCAGCTCATGATAAGTACCTATCTACGAAGAGAAATGACATATTAGCAATGCCAGGTACAGGTTTAATCCTGAACGAGTTGTACATATTATTTGCACTAGTTATTAACCGACTTCAAAAAGAAGGAGGTTCTTAATTCGGCTGTATTTTATTACCCAATTATACCGCCAATTATGGTTCAATTTTGATGATTCTTCTTTTGTTTGGTAGGTCAAGATGTAAACGCAAAATTTAGAACAAAATGACAATTACACCTATCGAACGACCAAATGACAACGTCGTCGAGGTAGGTACGTAAAATTCTAATCGCTCAAAATGTTGAAATAAAATAACTTTTAACAAAAGTAAAATCGCCTTCAGAACGATAAAAAATAATGTTATGTGCGAAACAGTTTCAGATGCCGGCGGCGAAAACAAATATCCGACCAAATCGAAGGCACCGACTTCCGAAACTATTGCAATAAATACTAGTGAAAAAAAATCCATTCTATTCTAAAGGCTTGCATAGGTAAAATAAGCATTCGTCTTGTTGCAATACATACTTGTATGTTTGGAGGATAATAAAGAACATTTCTACGTAGATGTGAAATAAATTACTAATAGGCTATCATACTATCACCTCAGATTCTCGGAAGGGTTAGGTTAGTTTCAGTTCGCTGGTATGTTTAGGTTCTATGTATTAGGGGTAAGCCTATTGCCATTCAAATCAATCAATCAAATCAGCTTATTGCCGTCCACTGCTGAACGTAGGCCTCCCCCAAGGAGCGCCAACCATCCCGGTCTTGAGCAGCTCGCATCCATCCGCTGCCAGCCACCTTCTTCAAATCGTCGGTCCATCGCGTCGCAGGGCGTCCCACACTACGCTTGCCCAAACGCGGTCTCCACTCTAACACTTGTCGGCTCCATCGGTCGTATGTCCGTCTGCAGACGTGGCCGGCCCACTTCCACTTCAGCGTGCTTATTCTTCGAGCAATGTCGGTGACTTTAGTTCTTTGGCGAATGACTTCGTTGCGAATTCTATCCACCAAAGAAACTCCAAGCATTGCTCTTTCCATTTCACGCTGTGCAACCTTGAATTTGTGGACCAGTCCCAAGGTTAGTGTCCACGTTTCGGCTCCGTACTGCTATTAACCGGACACAAATATAAATTCCGTTGCTACTGAGAATAACACATTAATCGATCCCAGGACCACTAGCGTAGCAGTCGCGTTGAGGACCACTAGACTAATAAGGCAGCTTTCTACTTAATTATAATTCAGGATGAAATTTAATAGACGCGATAAAAATGAAAATATATTATTCTATGTTGTCAAAGAAAATTTAGAACACGTGACCAAGGAAAATAATGACACTTTGTTAGTGTTGTAAAGAGAGTTTGGCAATGTCTTCTGCTACTTTTCTCGCGAATAGAAAAAAAGACGTGTGGCACTCGGGGACTGTCGCGGTAAAGCTATTGCATAGCGTTTTTTATCAACTTATGTAATACAACCAATGCCACCTAAAGGCGGGTTGCTGAACTAAAGAGACAAGCGTGTTAGGTTTTTTTCGTTACGGAATTTCTGGATTCGGTCCCCACGCTCAAAGCCCGCGATAGAAGCTATGCAATAGCTTAAAAACCTGGTAAATTGTAGTCCGGGCGCGCTGCGCGAATATTTTGATATTTGGTTGAAATTATTTATTTGTGTTTTTAGTTAAATACATATGATTCATCCTTACCTGAAGACAATAGCTTTGTTTGTAACATGGGGCATTCCACGTGAAGCGGACAGGTAAAAAATATTGATGTTTCCGATTTTAGTTATATTCGATTGAGTTATACCTATGTATGTCCTCGACCCAAATATATAATATTTTTACGGTACAATGTTAGTTAACGAGTTAAAGGGCATAGAAATTTTGACAAAATTACTAGTATGCACTACTTCAAACCCAAGTACCAAGTGTTAACAAGTTTTAATCAAATAAACAAAGTAGTAGAATGTATACTTGACTTATTAAGCTTCATAACTGTACTTTTGGAAATAAAAAAATAACTTACGTTAAGTTACTTAAATTACGTTATTTTAGTTTTCAAACTTGATTTTTTCACAGTATGACCGGTTTTATTTTTTTTTCTCAAAATAGGTATTAGTCTACAGATTATCCTTGCTAAGTTTTATAATTATGGGCCTAGTAGTCGTTTAGGAGCTAGATCAGTCACAATGACGGAGCGCGGCGCCGCGCCGCCGGCCGCGTCTTCTGCCCGTTAGCTACAACTTACAGAAACTTTGATGATTGATCGTATTTACTGTTAAATTAGAATTAAACACAAACATGGTATATAACAACAGGTTTATTTACGTTTCTTTTTTAATTTTATAGCGTCACTAGTATTGCACCTGTAGACAAGTGTCAATCTACCGTTCAAAGGGTTCATAGCGACTAACGAATAGAATCAAAATGTATAGACATGACATTCATGAACATTATACAAAGTATTAAATAACTAACTTTAATTGTATTTTTTATAATGGTTTGCAGATAATACTTAACATAGATATTCCTGCCAAATGAATAACAAGAAAAGATGTTTACGTTTAATATTATAATAAAAAATACTGTTATGAAGCTTATTAAGTCAAGTATACACTCCACTACTTTGTTTATTTGATTAAAACTTGTTAACACTTGGTACTTGGGTTTGAGTAGTGCGTATTAGTAATTTAGTCAACATTTCTATGCCCTTTAACTCGTTAACTATATATTGTACCGCAAAAATATTATATATTTGGGTCGAGGACATACATAGTTATAACTCAATCGAATATAACTAAAATCGGAAACATCAACATTTTTTATCTATCCGCTTCACGTGGAATGTATCTAAGATAAAAAATATATAATAGTTTTTTGACGAATGAATAAGTACTTAATGTTTACTGAACCTCCTATTTCGATTTGTCATTTGTTTCATGTACATTTGTATGGATTGTAATGGATGTGGATATTGTTAGTCCAATATTCACGCCATCTGGATTGCCACTCGTCACGATTTCTTGCGAGGTTGGGCCGATAGGCTATTTGACTGACTATTTTTTATAGCCTTATGCAAATATTTACCATAAATAGAACCCATCAACAAAAACTAAATTAAAATCGGGTCAAAAATAAGGAAGTTACATGCATTTTAATTTTATGGTAGACAGAGAACGTACTCTACTGGTTTGTGACGTCACAAACCAATGCGCCATACAAATCCTATACTAACTCTCGTTTAGGGGAAAGGGACAAAGCATCCCCTCTCAATCCCCACCAAAAAATTTAAATGCTTATATCTTTGAACATTATTAACCAAATTAAATTATTTTTTCAGAATACGATTTGTATTTAATTTATTTTTCACTCAGTCTGGTATTTTTAATTAATCAAACACTAGTCAAATACCCTAACACGGAATCTAAACCGTCCTTCCACCTTGCCTTTGGTCTCATTCAGCTTCTGTGCCCATGAGGTCCTCTCCTCATAGTCACGATCTTCGTCCACCCGTTGTCAGTGTAGCGTGCCTCGTGACCCGCCTACCTCTATTTCAGACCACGTGCTAAGGACAAGGCATCTCTCACGCCAGTCTGCTTTCTTATAGCTCTGTGACGGACTCCTTCAATTTTATTTTTAGTGAGCTACGTTCTACGGCTCATTGACATGATGTTAGTTTTCTGTTGGTTGTTGAATTAAATATCCACGTTTGACAGCCATACAGGGTAAGAGGCCTGAATCTTATTTAATTAGCAGGATGAAATTTAAAAAAGGAATGTGACGTTCCTGGTACCTATTCCTAATTTGAATAATACAGCAGCAATAATAGCAGACACACTCCAAGGTGGATCCGGAATTTTGATTGCACGGAACGTAAATGAATATACTCATCTCTCAACGTACGTCACAAACAAACTACCTATATCGCCTTCTGTCTGCAGCGAAATCACCTGGTTTGTCGTCGGTCTATTGCATCGTAGCCCCCAAACGAATGGATAGATTTTGATTCCATTAGTTTAAAAGGTGTCTTGACGAGAGTGTTCTTAACTATGATTTAAGGAAATCTGGCTAGCCGTTTGAATATTATCAGCTTTTTTCTAGTTCATGAAGGGAGGTGAGCAAATTCTACAGGTCTGATCTACTTGAAACTTGGTATCTTGTTGTTACTTCAATAATATGCATGTTCTTCCTGGTAACCATGACTTATTGCTGCGGTGTTTTTATTTTATCATTTTAAATTTATGGAACCCGATTGGTGATGTCAAATATATACTCAAAGAATCATGGTGTCTTTGGAGGTCCAGACATATAGTAATATCAAAATAGGATATGACTGTGCACAAGCACATGTTCAGTAATATACTATGATTTTGACATATTATGGACAATAATGTATCGTTTCATTTATATTATTTTCCTCACAGACGATAGATGATTGAATAGTGTAACATTTTTATTTATATAAAGGTTTCGTAACGATAAACTGTAGCGTCACGATGGTGGGCGATTGGAAAATTTTTAGCATAAAAAGTCAAACGATAAAGAATTAATTTTGCTAAAACCTTTGATCAGAATAAATGAGCTCGGCATGAGCAGGCATAATGTAATTATTTCATTACTAGCTTCTGCCCGCGACTTTGTCTGCGTGGAGTCCAGAATTGGATCCGACCTGCCAAATTTTTGGATAAAATTTGGCACAGAGATAGATTTTAGTCTGGAATAACGCATAGGCTACTTTGTATCCAGGTCGGATCCAATTCTGAAGTCCACGCAGGCAAAGTCCGTTCAGCCGTTCTCGCGTGAAAGTATAACAAACATCCATACATCTATACATGCAAAACTTTATACTTATACCTAACCTAACTTTATAATCTAGGCTGTTAGGCGATTAGTAGTGTTCTATATTATTAAGCTATATTATATGGTTACTTACTTGATTATATTAACCGCGTTATCGAAAACAGCTCTAACGTTTTTAATTAAATTTACAATTATGTAGGTAGGCACTTGTTTTACGCACAAAGCAACAAACTTGACATGCCCACAAAATAGATTTAGCAAAACGTTTTATATGTGTATGCTCAGTTATTATTTGTCGCCCAGTTACCAATTATAAAATCGTTTTTATTAAGCCGCTCAACTTTCAGCGTGTTTCAGGGGCCTCTATATTTAATACTGTGATCATCCGTTTACAAAGTGGGGGGCGCCTTGACTCAATTGGCGGGCGCCAATTGAATTGTACTATGTCGAGGCTATCTCCGCCTGCCTAATGCGAAGATTTATTACCTAGACTAGGGCTTACTTCCGTAACAATAATTGGATAGATATAAATTTTATTCAAGTTCTAGTTTAAACTGTATTAAATAGTTTCCACAGTGATTTACATAGTAAGGTATAATTTGGCGCTGGTTATATAGATAACCTAACTAATATAATAAATGCAAAAGTGGGTTTATTTTAGGGTTCTGTACCTCAAAAAGAAAAAACGGAACCCTTTTATAATCGCTTTGTTGTCCGTCTGTCGGTCCGTCTGTCTGTCAAGACCCTTTATCTCAGGATCGCGTGGAGATATCGAGTCGAAATTAAAACCATATACTCAAGTCTACAGTCCCTTGAAGCTGTGAAAAAATCAAACTTCTAAGTTAATGTAAAAAAAGATACGGCCATTTATACCGCAAAAAACATATATTTCGACACTCTCAAAGGAATAAAAAATTATAGGGTATTTCCCGAACAGTAATACCGTCTTATACTACAAGTATAGGGAGAAGTTTGAAAACTATACATTAGCAATTAATAAGATATAATATGTACCTACAAATTTGTACGGAACCCTCGGTGTCGCCCACCGAGGGTTCCGTACAAATTTGTCCGACTCGCACTAGTCCGGTTTTTTGATTAGAGATCCCTACGAAAATTACAATAATGTAACCCATGGTATCAAAAATTTGCCTATAAAAGTCATATTATTTGACATGCGCTACCATTTTGTTTTTTGTTAGAATATTTAGGTTACTATGGAGATTCCTTCGACACTTTATTATTGTAAACGTGAAAATTTGTTTGGTGCAGAGATAGATTATAGTCTGACTGTCTGTCTGTTAGTCTTTTTATCCAGGTCGGTTCCAATTTTGAAGTCCACGCAGACGAAGTTACGGGCAGAAGCAAGTATTATAATAAATACAACCTGTAACAGAATAAACGCAAGGCCTGAAAGTAGTTTGTTTAGAATCGACTACTGAATCGATTACAGTGGTTTTTAATGTGTGTTAATTTTACAAAAATGTTTTTTTTAATACCCTCTATGGCCCCCTGATCCATCAGTCGGCCATGGGTCGAGGTATGGAAAACTGAAACCCATTTGCACAAATTGTTATTATGTGCGTGTGCTCATCGATATCATAGTCGTTGCTAGTACGATTGTGATACGGCCACAAGTTTTATGTTTAGCTGATATAACTAATTTCTTGAGAAAAATATGTCTCAAAATGACTTTCGGGTTTCGTTATTATAATTATGACTCGATATTCTAATCGACCTGTTCAAGGTCTTGCGCTTATTCAGTAACACATTGTATCTATATTTTAAATCGAATACATCTCTAGCGCAAATCTTGTTCGTGTTCCAGAACCACATGATGACTTATAATAGAGTCTGAGGTAGAGTTTGAGGAGTATAAAACAGTAAAATGTGATTTATAAAACTTTCATAGAAATATGGTACAGGTGTTAATCTTAAAATAAAAAAATATTATATGTGCAAAACAGTTTCGAAAGTCGGTGCCTTCAGGTCGGATTTTTTTATTTTCGCCACCTACTTCCAAAACTGTTTCGCACATGTTTTGAAGGTGGTTTTATTTTTGTTAAAAGTTAGATTTATTTTAACCTTTTGTTTGGCGAGTAGAATTTTACTTACATTGACGATGTAAAAATGTAATACTTAGGTACTTTACTTACTTGCTATGGCAATGTTTTGTTATTTATTGGGTCACATCAAATTGCATAATGCAAACTACACAGAACAGAATTGTTAATGTTATTGAAGAATAATGATGCAAATATGTTTTTTTTAGGAGTCTGGAATTTCTTGATGGTTCCTCTTTATATGACCCACTTTTGGGACATGACATTATGTATCCGAAATGTAATGTGACAATGTTATTTTGAGTGTTGACATCTTCATTGTTATGACATTTTGATTGTTATGACATTTTAATTATTGACATTTTAATTGTTGACATTTTAATTACTCATAAACTATTGAATTGAATTTTGACATCTATGAATTTGTTACTATTTTGCCGCGACATTATTGAACCGTGACATTTATATTCAAGTCATAAAAAAATATTTATTTATTTTGTAAATGTGAGTACTATGTAGACTTTTGATACATGATAATTAAACAAGCTTATTATAGTCTGGAGGCTTTGGGAACTTCATTAGACCTACACGAATGTCCTGCTGATCTGGTATGGTCGTGCGACAGGTCGTTGAGCTCCCTAAATTATGGTTGAGCTACACGATGACTGATGCATGCGTGCCGTCAGTTGGGACTGGTCTACTCAAAGGTGCTATGATTCTTTCCTCAAAAGGCCATTTCAGACATTACCCTACATCGTACCACTCACATATAAGTGTTCTTCCATGTCTGGACTTTAAAAGAGACCATGATTCTGTGAGTTTGTTTCGGTGTTTCTTCTCAGAGGTCGTCAGTTATGAAATACCGAAGCCATTTAGCTAAAAAAAGACCCAAACCATTGACATGTAAAAATATCTCTACAGATCTACTTGCAGTATAAATAATTTCATTTCATTAATGATTTTTTTTAATCCAAAATTTTGTGATCAGATCTTCGCCAAATTTGAGTGGGACCACCTCGAAGGTACTTATACTCTTTCATATATTGCAGTCGAATAGCGAATGCCCCATCTAAATCGGAACAACACTTTTGACATTACAATATAATACTCTATATCTACATCTGCTTATCCTTAAGCATACAGGCTTGATGTTATGTTAAGGAATAGTAAAAACAATATATAGATATATTATTGCCACAATCGCGCGTCATTTGCTATTAGTTACCTATTGAAGAGTTCCATTGTCTGTCTCCGTCTCCGAAAATCATTATCAAATCTTTATGATTTATATATAATTTAATTAGGGCCATTTTGAAACAATCCTCTTTCGAACAAAAAAAAATCGTCCAAATCCTTTTATACCGGACGGAGTTTGCTCGAACATACATAAAAAAACATCCGGAACATGACTTCCATTTTTTGAAGTCGATTAAAAATATAATACATGTTATATTAAAAAACTATAAAAGTAATAAAAGCTTGCGATGTTCTCTGGTATATCCCAAGGCTTCTGCTACTTCCAAGTATTTAGCAATACTATAGCAGATTAAATACTACGAAGCAGGACTCAGTGGTAGACCCTGTAAAAATCCTTAACAAGCTATCTTTTTTTATGTAGATGAGCGCGAACCATTCTGTTCAATCTGTTTTTTTTTACAATCAACATATTCCACGGGATTTTATAAATTACAAGAATGGTAAATATGAGTTTTAAAAAAGTAAATACGATTCTCGCTCTGAATTTTGGAGAGGAAAAATTACTTTCAGAATTATTAATATTTTACCTATAAAAGCGTTAAGTATGTTCAAGAAGTCTCAGTTAAGTACACAAAGTATATTTATAATTACCTTTAACTAACCGAGAATAATTGTAATCGTTTAATAATGGCGCTTATTGTGCGGTCATAATTATTAATTGAATCTCGGTTTCGCGGCATCGACAGCCACATGTGTGTAGGTATTTCATCATCCCATTCCATACTGTCCCACTCCTGGACAGGGATCTCGAATGAGTCGGGGCTGGCCAGCTTTTACTCGCTGTGGCATTTCCTTTCTTTTGTATTAATTATGTATAATAACTATATTCATTCAATCATATATATTTATAAACCTGCATAATTCTCAGCAACTATTTAAAAAACAAAGTAGTAAAGATTAATATTCTAATCACGTTTTTTCTTGCCGGCTCTTCTCCATAAAAGCCACTTATTGTAACCGTGCTAGTTTTAACTTTTCAAAAGTACCTATTTTAGCGGTCTAATTGAAATAAAACATTTTGTCTTTAACTTTGAGAGGGTCAGGGATTACGGCCGATCCAAATAACAAATCTGTCGATAGATTTGCTTACGAGAGATAGGATTGTGAAATTACTTTTATGGACCACTTATGTCAAAATCCTATCTCTTGTTAGCAAATGATTTGATATTGTAACTGGCCCTTAGTGTGGGTTGGCAGAAAATCTCTCAGACATGCAGATTACCTCACAATATTTTTTTCTTTGCCGTGATACTTAATAGGTATGTACAACTACGACTACGACTTGGCAGACCAATGATCTCATCACTAAGGTATCACTGTGTTATATACTTATCCTTGATTTGATAATAATTGATCGCAATTTTTTTTTTATTTACTTACGCATACTAAACATTCTCTGCTTATACATTTTGAAAACAAAATTCGACGTCACGCTGGATTATAATCTTTATACAGTTTAGTACCTACCTACACTGGTAACCGGCTGAAGTACACTTTCACATTCGATATGACTAAGTTACTTTACTATTAATATTAATTTAAGTATACTTTTTGTAAAAATATTATAATAATCATGTTTATTTTCCAAAAAAGTAACAGAATTTAATCAAAAGGAACATTAAAGTATAAAGTATTAGGTAGGTGCAATTGATATTTATAATAAATTAGAATTGATTGTAGATATGTACCAAATTATAGCAACCCAGTCTCTCAATTAGTTCAATTCCTACCCTTACCTTACGCAGTTACAAATCCTACCTGAGGTAAATTTTTCTTTCACAAAATATGTAGCATCGCAATAACGTGTCGTTATTTTTATCTTATAATTATCTCAATTTAATGTGGCGGTCATATTCAACCCATTATACTGTCCCACTGCTGGGCACGGGTCTCCTCTCAGAATGAGAATGATTAGGCTATAGTCCACCACGCTGGCCTAGTGCGGGTTGGCAGACTTCACACGCCATCGAGAAAAAATCTCTCAGGCATGCAGGTTTCCTCACGATGTTTTCCTTCACCGTTTAAGCGCGTGATAATAAACTATTTAATACGCACATGACTTTGAAAAGTCAGAGGTGCGTGCCTTGGGTTCGAACTCGAGACCTTTGACTCGGCAGTCCAGCGGTCATACCACTAGGCTATCACTGCTTTTATCAATGTGGCGGTAATAATTATTAATTAACTGGATTATTACACTCATTGACCTCAATTTTTATTTCGTTCGAAGTAAAAATTTTATTTATTACATATTCTCGCAGAAGATTCTCAGAATAATAACTTTTCATATTTCGTTCATAAGCTCAAGCTCAATGGTAAAGATAGATAAAATATTCTTTATTGTACACCATATTATTGTTACTTACATAGTTTTAGAAATAACCAACAGGGATATCTTCCAGACAACGATTTTAAAAAGTATTAGAATAAACTAAGGGTTGAGGGTGGTGTATTGTGTAAATAAAAGTCTATAAATACATAAATTACACATTATATTACTACTACTAGAGACGAGATGTTCCTCGTCGAAATCTGCGTATTCTGATTATCGTGATGGGTATCTATAATTTATTCATTGAGGCCATACCGATGAACCCAAACACGATATCTCTGCTGCAATTCTAATATAAATATGTAATTGCAAGAACATGGTATCAGGTGAAGGTTACCTAAAATCGATAGACCTGTGGAAGTTGCTTACATACTTTCAGCAAATACACTCCCGGACTCCTAAATCGAGCCACCTAGCATAATGAGTTAGTAATAACTTTAAAAAATTATAGTTTTTATGCAGTTTTTAGCTGGAATATTTGTCGCCTAGTTGACATGCATTTGGTTCTAAATTTAAATTTGTAATCTCGAAAAATAAATGAAGCTGCAGTTGTTCAATACGCAGAGGCAATACAAGTTATTGAAGAAACAGATTTTTTTTACTAAACCATTTTTTCTTTAAAACTCCAACAAATGTCTTAGTCTGTGTAAAGGCAAAATCAACACGTCTGGTCACGGTCAATTAAGTGCATTTAAAACAAATGTGTTCAAACTCAGAACAACAACAGTAAATGAGCCTAGTGTTGAATATGCCAGTTACAAAACTGCATAAAAACTTTTTGATAATTCATATATTTTATTTAAAGTTATGGACGATACAAACTCATAATGATAGATGACTCGATTTAGGTGTCCGGGAGTGTAGATAAAATAACTTTTAACCAAGAGTAAAACCGCCTTCAAAAGCTTAAAAATAATGCAAACATAAAATAACAGTTTCGGAAGTCGGTGCCTTCGATTTGGTTTGAACTTTTGTTTTCGCCACCGACTATAAATATATTATTATACTTTTAAAGGCGGTTTTAATTTTTGTTAAAAGTTATTTTATTACAACATTTTCAACCTAGACGACGTTATCATTTACGTGTTATTGTCATTTTGTTCTAAATTTTGTGATCAGATCTTGACCAAATTTTTATGAGATATGAGCTCTGAAATATGAGCTATCGAACAAAAAAACAAATAAAAAAAAACAAATCATAGCTAAAAACTCTCGAACCTTTTAAACAACAAAACACTAAATCAAAATCGATTCATCTATTTGAGAGCTAGGTACTGTAGGAGGCGTTATTCCAGGTACGACGCTGGGATCACTCCTCCTAAGGAAAAATCCGTTTTTCCTTTAAACTCTTCTCATTTATTCAGATAAAACTCAAGGAATCCATTCATTTAACAAAATCATTTCTTCACGTCACTTTCAAAACAATTCTACTCAATATTTTTAAATCCATAGCTCTTATTCCTTTTCTAAAATTCTCAACCAACCAGCTGGATGAGACGTCACCTCTTTGCGGCAACCTCTACATCAGCTACGCCCACCAGCATGGATAAGTCTTTAGGAGTCTTATCCATAAGGACTAAGCACTAATTTTCCTACCTAACTCCTAACCAGAATTATCTATCAGGCGAAAAGAATTAACAAACACTTGTGAGGCACGTCCCTTACAATGGAATAGTTTACGGCGTTATGCACACCCTAACATTAATCAAAAATAAGCAAATTCACCAACTAAAATCTTAAATAAATAAATTAACTCAACATCGTGCAACTGGCCATAAACTTTAACGCGCCAAAAACGCCCGAAAAAGACGCGTAACGGCCTCCTCACTACTGACGCTTCAAATATTAATACAAGCATACTCAAAAAGCATCATTCCAGAAGGGTCTACGAAGCTGAATTTATAAAAAAAAAATCAATACTGAACATCGAAATCTTTAGCTTCTTCGGACGCTATTGGGTCAGAGAAAGAGAAAGATTAAGTTGTAGCAGTATAGATTTTTTTTAAATATTTTCTTTTCTAAAATTCTCAACCAACCAGCTGGATGAGACGTCACCTCTTTGCGGCAACCTCTACAGTACCAAATAGATACACGTTTGCGTCTAGGGTTAAAAATATCATTACTACTTATTATTAATATAAAAAACAAAAAATTCTCTCGATTACTACCATTTTGTAAATGAGGACGAGTTCAACGTAATATCGTTGAACCATTTTTGGTTTATCATGACTTAACTCATTCTTTTTCAAAACTCAGTTTCCTTTGACATTAATATCCTGAGGAAACCAATTTAAAGTGCAAAGAACTTTTATGTTGAAAGTAAACTCGATGACAAGACCGACGAGCCTGCACTGATGTTCATGCATTGTAAATCTAGTTTACTTGCTTTAGTGCGAGTAAGGCGCCCTCTAACGGCGCATTTATATTAGGCAGAGTCGACGCGGTCACCACTCCGCTTTCTAGTTCACATGCACGTACCCATGCATGTAACATGGTATTGTATAACACTTTGTGACGTCGCGTCCCATTGTTACGAATGGAATTGGATAATTGAAGGAACCTGTTTGTCGAGGCCGTGGCCGAGAATCAACCTCTGGGCTAGAAGTAGGAATTGATTTCGGGGACCAGAAACAATCTAAGTAACAACTTTATTTTAAGCTACCTGTTTTCAACCCCAATTTGCAGGGCTGTAGTCAAGGGACTGCCTTTGACAAAGTTGCGCCACCTGTGCCTGTCTTTGGCGACGTGAAGTGCCTCGTGAAGTTTGGTATTCAGAGATGTGCCGATCTGGTCAGACCATCTCATAGAACTTCGACCTCTAGAGCGTTTGCCGTCGATTTTGCCAGTAATCACGTGGATTGGTTACATAAGTATATAATATGAAATTATTTCTCTTCCTATGGCAGGGCCGTAGACAGGAGTCCCTTGTCTACGGCCTTGTCACGTCGCCAAAGACAGGCACAGGTGGCGCAACTTTGTCAAAAACATTATTCCGTGGGAAAATCACGACCCTCAGCAATGAGAAACACGACTTGAGGAGGGGAGGACCCGATCCACCATGTTTTATTACAAAACTAAAATATGTACTTACTACATAACATACCATTACGCTTATATTAGGCGTTAGGCAGGGGCCACAGTTCACAGGTAATAGGTCCCATGTAATAGGGGACGAGCCTATCGCCAGCTGCTATTGAGAATTTCGTAGAAAACTCCAATGACACTGCTCGACCTGGAAATTGAACCCAGGTTCTCTAGCGTAGCAGTCGCGTTCAGGACCCCTAGACTAATTAGGCAGTTACCTAACTACAAATAAAAAATATAAAAATTATAGTGAAAATAGTGTAAGTATTTATTTACTGTATTTACATTTCAGCACTGTACCTATATATTACCTATTAGTTTCCAACTCTCAGTTTAAATCTTATTTACGACGGTGGCGGCAGCCACCGGCCCCGCCGCTAATTCACACCGTCTCCACTTCCGAGAAAATCTAATAATATTCCAGTTCATTTTCATTCAATTAATTAATTTTTAGATGGAATTATTCTACTAAATTTGAGTTTACTTTAAATTATTACGATAGTTATAATGATGCCGTTTCTCCTTTAAGGTGAACGCATACTTATTCGAACCGAACGCGTCGGTTTCACTTTTATATTTGATACATTTTTCAAGAAGGAACCAGAAAATTCCATCTCGTAAATTATCAGGAGATTAATGGAATTTACCGATGTTGCGTGTATCTATGTTAAAATTTGTATCTACCTAACTATGAACAATGACGTCCTTATGAAGAGAACAATACAAGAGATGCATCTCACTAGCTAAGTGGCAGAGAGTGCAAAGTGCACGCGTCATTACTGCTTCTCATAAAACGTAGATAGGTATAGGTACCTTAATAAAGTTTACAACAGATTCACATTCTTGACCCTTCGCATCGTTGACAAACTGTGACATACAGATAATTATATTTCCTTGGAACCAAATTGATACAGCAGAATTTACCCCTAACAATACATAATCACAGTATAAATATAATACAAACAGTACGGAAACTACCTACAAACACACAAACATGCGCATCGACGAGGCCCCTAAGCGATTGTCGCGGTGCTGTCAGTATTGAGTGCCGCGTTACGACGAGTGGTCACGTAAGTATTAGTTTATCGTCTCTGCGATCTTTTCCGTTGTTGCTTTATAAGAGATCACATAAACTGCAAAATATCTGAACTAATTTACAAAGAAATAAATCACTACAGAACAAAAATGTTTTAATAAAGGTTTTGATTGTTCACTACAGACCAAACATGTTTAAATAAATAAAAACAATATCAAAAAAATTATAAGTTACTACCCTATTGCTTCCGTGGAGCGTAGGTAATTATTTTTTCAACTAGGCTTGGTTTCCGTACTGTTTGTAGTATATTTATACTGTGACATAATTATATTAAATTTATCAACGCCGTTGACACTGCTATGTCAACTAGGTATTATAATAACATTTACCTACCAACAAAGCTTGAATTTTCATTTCTTGATAACTGTGTAGTCAAACCTATTACAACATCAGCATCACTTGAATTGCTGTTTTCAATCCGCAGCGATAAAATATGACAGATTGGAGACTCGATGCATTAGAGGAAAAATACGTTAACGCTAAACTTGCTATTTTGGCAATAGTAGAAACTAATATGTACAATACAGAGTGACTTTGAAAACATGCAACAAATAGAAATGGGAAGTGTTAGCAGTAAATTTAAAATTAAAATAACTCCCGCAGCATTGCATTGAAGTAACAGGATACCCCTTTCATCAACTAGAAAACAGCTGATAATCTTCAAACGGCTAGCCACATTTTCTTAAATCATAGCTAAGAACAATTTCGATCAAGTCACCTATCTAACTAAAAAAACTGAATCAAAATCGGTTCATTCGTTTAGAAACTACAATGCAACAGGCAGACACACAGATAAAATAATTTAAATTGTTCAAAAAATTAACTTATTTTTTATCTTAGAATGTGCAAACTATGCTATTGTCTCCAAGTAGGCACGAATGAGCGGTTTTTAACTAAAAACACTAATAAATAATTTCAAGCAAGTATCAAAATATTCGCGCGGCGCGCCCGGTCAATCCATTACGCAGATACCTAGTAACTACGCTTTTTACTTACTATCTTTTACCGATTTCTTTCTATTCACGAGAAAAGTATCAGTTTGAGTCGCACGAGACATTGCCAAACTCTTTATAATACTAAAAATGTATACTTACATAATTATTTTCCTTAATAACATGTTCTAAATTTTCTTTATTTATTACACACATATTTTAATTTGTCGCGTCTATTCAATTTCACTATATATACTCAAAACCTGTCAAGTGCGAGTCCGACTCCCGCACCGAGGGTTCCGTACAAACTGGTAGATAGGGACAAATTTAAACTGTTGTTCCCATACATGGACAATGGACATACATCGCGGTTAATTTACCAATTGTAAGTTTGTAAGCACAAAAAAAAAACAAATTTAGGGTATTCGGATTTTTTCCTTTACTTGTGCTCTATGTCATTGTTTCTTTATAAGTTTCATGGTTCTAGGCCAACAGGAAAGTATCCTATAGGTTTTGACACTCTCAAGGGGGTTTATGCTCCAGCATAAACGGCCGTATCGTTTGATTGCGTTGACTTAGATGTTTGTTTTTTTTACTGCTCAAAGGCATTGCAGACTTGAGTATTCGGTACTAATTTAAGCCTGATACCTCCACGCATTCCTGAGATAAAGGGTATGGACAGACGGATGGACGGACAAACGGACAACAAAGTGGTCTTATAAGGATTCCGTTTTATTAAGCTAAGGAACACGGAACCCTAAAAATAGGGTAAAACACAGTTTTCAAGTATCCAATTACTTTACAATAGTAGCCTTTTTAAGGGATTATCTGTATTATCGTACGGATTATCAGTTTTCCTCGATTTGTTGAGCATTTTATGAAACATCTTTAGTTTTTTACGAAGAAATAACCAGTAACAAATAACGTAAAATCTCATAATAATATTTTGCTACCCAACTTAGGCTTGACCTCAAACGGGAAGGAGATGAATGCGTAATGTGATTTGTATATATTTTTACCTTTCTAGTCTCTATGATAAGTTGCTTATTAATTGTAGCCGACCCTCCACAAGTAGCTTATGCCATTAGTAATATAGCCTTCTAGATTCTCGTACTTAATCCTAGAAGTGAGCACTAGTGTAAATACATACCTGTTTCAGGACAATCATGTTAAAATTAACAACCTTTTGAGGAATAGAGAGTTCACTTAAGATTGTTAAATAATTATCATTACGCCTCTATTCCTCAAAAGGTTAGGTAAGCAGATGTGTAAATCCACAATTCATTAAGAGAATTGTCAAATATCACGCCGCGGGTATTTTGATAGATAGAGGGCGCCTAGAAAGTAACGGTCGGAGAACAAGATCTTCAGTCCATGTTATAAAAAAGTATCTAGGTATTTTATAAGAACTCAAACAATAAACCTTTTTGCTTAGCTACTAATATTATTTTCTGGTACCTATATGTATTCAAATATTTATTCACAATTCCAACATTAATCAAACATGTCGAACAAATGCCCTATCCAAATAATCAAGAGGTTTTAAATAGACTTCAATAAAGGTTTTTAATTCTAATGATTTTGAACAAACGCCATAACCAAATAATTAAGAGGTTTTAAATCGACTTCAATAAAGGTTTTTAATTGTAACGGTTTTGTACGCTAAGTGTTCGCCGTTTATGAACTTTGTTTTTTGTTATCGGATAGAATAAACTCTATAGAATACCACGAAATTATTGTAGTCAGTTTGCATTTCCTAAAAAGTATTTTGTTCTTTTTCAGAATGCGCACCAGAAATCTGCATAGAAGAGTCAAAGCCGGGAATAATATCAGCGCCACTAACCAGTAAGCACTTTATTTTTTTAACACTTTTAAAATGCACACTCACTTTGCACACTCACTTCTGCCCACATTTCCTTGGTGAACAAACAAAACTAAAATCACTCTACAATCCAATCTAGATAGTGTAGTGAGAGACTAGTCGTGAAGCAATAACTTAAGTAGGTAGGTTCTATTTACACTTTTAATTTTTTAACGATACTTAATTTTTATTATTTTTATTACTAGAATTGAAGTTCTAATCTTAAACAACATGTTTTAATGTTACTCCTGTGAGTTTATTTCTGCTATTTATTAGTAGGTCCTGTATAAAGTTTCAATACTATAAAACACAAAACGATATTGTAAAGTAGCCAGTTGGTTCAGGCATACCTATCGTTAAACTTTGTGGCCATAATTACACGCGGCTGTGGTGAAGTGGTTAACATATTATGTATAATAATATGAAAATGGTGTTCAGAGAGTTGGGAAAGTTTGACTTAGGCTTACACTTTAAGTAGTATTTTTTACTTGTAAAATAGTAGACCTTTGAAAAAGGTAGTGCGAATGACCGGTAATAATAAATATTCGGTAGGTAAAAGGTAATGGTAAACCTCATTATTGCATAATTATTTAAAGCAATTAATATAAATATTGATTGCATTTTCATGGGTCTAGCCGCAGTTTTATGGTCTCAGTAATTTTCTGATTGGTCGAACATTATAGGCAGTTTATATGTATAAATTATGTCTCATTGGAGTTGAAAAATAAAGGCAAAAATGCTATATATACCTAATATAAACTTAATAAATGAAGTTTGCATAATAATTTGTTCTGTAATTGGATTCGATAACTTTATTCATATTAGTAGATACTAATAACTGTAGAACTATTCATTATCTCTAACAATCTCTATAATAATATATATAAAATATATATAAAACTCAAAGGTGACTCTGACTGACATAGTGATCTATCAACGCACAGCCCAAACCACTGGACGGATCGGGCTGACATTTGGCATGCAGGTATATGTTATGACGTAGGCATCCGCTAAGAAAGGATTTTGATAAATTCTACCCCCAAGGGGATAAAATAGGGGATGAAAGTTTGTATGAAACTTTGTCAATTTTAAACCGATCGGGCTGAGACTTTGCATGCATATAGCTACTATGACATAGGCATCCCCTAAGAAAGGATTTTGATAAATTGGATGAAAGTTTGTCTATCTAAATCTAAATATATGTAAAACTCAAAGGTGACTGACTGACTGACATAGTGATCTTTAAACGCACAGCCTAAACCACTGGAGGGATCGGGCTGAAATTTGGCATGCAGCTAGATGTTATGACGTAGGCATCCGCTAAGAAAGGATTTTGATAAATTCTACCCCCAAGGGGATGAAATAGGGGATGAAAGTTCATATGGAACAAAGTAACTATTCCACGCGGACGAAGTCGCGGGCATAAAGCTAGTTTTACATAAACATGGCGTCACGGGATACATTTGGCGGTCCAGTGTAAATATTAAATTTTAGAGAAGTGTCAAGTACAACGTTGTTATTACCGCAATAAAAATAGTTCCGATAGAATTGTGTAAGTGCTTATCTCATTTTATGTTGTTAAACTCCAAGAAGATCGTTGGCACAGTATATTTAGATCGAAATAATTTCTAAAAATCGAGTTTACAGCGGGTATAAAAGGCGTAAAAGAAAGAATACTGTAGCCTTAGCACGAACAACTTGCGAAAAAGTATTCGTATCGTCACGATAAAAGCGCTGGTCCAAATCTCATACAAATTGGTCTCCATGACGATGCTAAGGCTACTGTTCAGTAGCCTTAGCACGAACAACTTGCGAAAAAGTATTCGTATCGTCATGGAGACCAATTTGTATGAGATATGGACCAGCGCCTCTATCGTGACGATACGAATACTTTTTCGCAAGTTGTTCGTGCTAAGGCTACTGATACTGAAATAGCTTTATATTTACGAATTTCTCGCCAATTAACTGCTGCTAGACAGAGTTAGTTGATATTTTACCCTAATAACTAAGTCAAATTGCGGGTTAAAATATAGGGTGTAAACTAACAAACAATTAGGGATCCTTAATTACTTGTATTACAGCCGAATGGCATGTTTATATTAACGTACAAGTTAATTATCAAAATACCATCACGCCTCTGCCTAACCTTTCGGGGAATTCATTCCCCGAAAGGTTAGGTAGAGGCGTACTAATATACACTCATAGTTCGCAACATATTTGGGGAACAGAAAATAAGTAGTTAACAACTACCTATTATTATGAGTTTTTTTGTCGATTTGTCTGTCAATGTGTCTCGGTACTTGGATACTCATCAAACCATTACTTCTGAATTATATTTAAGTTGAATAAAATTAATATCTAACAAAAGTCATTACAATTTAAAGTTTGTTAATCAGAAGTAACTTAGCTATTATACAGGGTTACTGATAATTCGTCACTATCCCGTGAAAGGGTTATTCTATAAAAAATAAATTTCCAAAAGTGAACCGGTTCTGAGATATGTTTTTTTTATAATATTTTCTATAGCGATACGCATCTTTAAAAAAATATAATAATAGAACTCTTGTATGGAATCATTATTTTTTATTGTTAACAGATTTAATACATGGTATCAAACAATGATATAATAATTATAATGTCATTGGTATCAAAGCATTATCAACTATGAAATCAAAATAATCTGCTGACAGTTTTTACTACGGGTCAAAAACTCTAAAATTTAATATTTTTTGTATACCTGCCTAATGACGGTAGTTCGGAGAACAAGTGAAACTATCTCTTAAGACAGTCTACTATATTATAATGAAAAGACACGCTAACACTTTGTTGGAAGGAGACGAGTCACACATTTTACATAAATACTGTCATGCCTGTGTTCCCTGAAGGGGAAGGCAGAGATGTACCTACTATTGTACACTTGCGTTGGTGAGCCACGCTTCGCCACGAATGGGTCGACCGGACCGGAGTGATACGACGACCTCACAGAAAACCGGCGTCAAACAACGTTGTGTTTCGCCGAGTGAGTGAGGTTACCGGAAGCACATCCCCTTTTAAAAGACCGGCAACGCAGTTATGACTCCTCTGGTGTTGCGGGTGTCCATGGGCGGCGGTAATCGCTTACCATCAGGCGACTTGTCTGATCGTTTGCCCACCCATCCCATAAAAAAACACACCCACAGTTCGCCGCTATATTTAGGTTCTATGTAATGGAGGCGAGCCATTCAACGGGCACAATTCCAAACTGAGAGCTGCTACTGAGAGTTTCGTAGAAAAATCCCATATAGATACTTTATTCAAGTTGGAAATCGAACGCAAGACCTCTAGCCTAGAAGTCGCACGTAAGACCACATAGTACACATACAGTCATATACACAGTCTACAGGTAATTGGATAATATTATTTATCTTTCGAATAAGCTTGTCTTTAATTAACTATTGATTTACTTTTCAATTACTCTCTGCTTGTAACCGACGCTTTTATAGCACAAAAGAGCATTTTATTTTTTATTTCATCCGGGATTTAAGTTCGGGATAAAATACATTGGTATATTAGCGTTTCTGATTCGTTTTTGACTCTAATTGTATCTACTCACCTTTAATACCTAGGTACTTATTGCATTTCTTTTTTTCACCGACTTCAAAACGGAGGTAATAATTCTTTTAGGTAGAAAATTTTGGAATTTACACATTAGACTCGAAAGTTTAGTTTCTACCTAATGATGTGAGTTCTGTTATCTGAAGTAAAAACAAGAAAGTTAAAAATCTATTCATTGAAAATATCCTTTTTTTAGAGTAAATGACACGGACATGAAAAACCCTGATAGGTACAAAACAATAGAGTCACGGTCATCTAGCGATACAAACATTAATCTCATGCTGAAATTGCAACCGCAAGCCGTAGAGCAGAAATCCAACTTGGCCACTGTATCATCCGAATCGTATCTGTACCTATTATTGTCTAAACCACTATGAACAGGTAAGTGCTTGGTGGTCGTATCCTATCGGCATTCACATCAAACAGTTTGATAACCTTGTGGTTTGGTTCTCCCTATCGATATAAGTTCAATTTGACTCTGCTTGTACTTTGCATATGCGAAAGCCACAAGGCTTTTCTTGGCACTGTTAAAAGCTAACTAGCCTTAGCTCAAAGCTATCTACTTTGCGAATGGGTTTATTTTGTTTAGTTCTGGCCACCTCTACAAATTGCACCTTCAAAATGTATTCCATAAGTCCATTTAGGTAATTTATTTATTTACATCAGAATGACCAACAACAGAGCCATTTACACAGATTACATATAGTTTTCATATTTAAAAAGGGACTAAAAAATACTAGACCACCGGTATCGGGAATGGTGTTCAAGCTACAACTAGTCAAGGCTCTAGCGAGAAGAACCTCCTGACGATACGTACCGTACCGTGCCGTGCGTGATTAAAGAGAGCCTCCTCAGATATAAGTCTGAGGAGTTTATTACTTATATTATTATTTTCAGCCATGAAAGCCAGGGTCAGAGTCTACCTTTTCTTCTTTTATTCTTCCCAATAAAGAGCTTTCTTCATCCACTATTTTCACTATAGTTCACGTTATTCACACATTAGAAATACACAAAAAGAAAAATGATCTGCTACCAATTTTCGATGTGGGTTTTTAGGCTAAGTACCTACTTGTCTCCAGTGGACACTCAGAGAGCCGAAAAATATTAATTACCTATTCAAATGAATTAAAAAAAATATACGACAAGGATAATTAAACAAAATAATGTAAAATAAGTATATCATTACTATACAGAAGTATTTCATTACAAAGGATAGATTTAGATGGTATTTTTAAGAAGACATGACTTGTTTCATGTTTTTTGTATAAGTCGCCAATTTGCCTCACTACTTGTATTGATTCTTGAGCGGGAGCGGTGCCGAGGAAACGGCCGTACCTAAATGAGACTGCAATTCACACTTTCACGGCTCGAATCAGCTTTATTTTTAGTTATTTAGCAACATTAGAGGAGTTGTTGATGCTACTCGACTGCAGACTGCCAGAGCCGCAGCAACCGAGGGGAAATGGCTCTTACGTGCAAAAGTCGAAACACACACCACGGTGCTTTACGACAGACTCCGACGTAAGGGTGGTCGCCAGCCAGTCAGACCCCAACAAGTCCTGCCATCGAGCAAAATACTCATACTTTTAAATTAAACATACTATTTAATTAATATTAAATAATAAATTGTGTTTTGTGAAAGGCGAGGATAGTGACACAGACGGCAGATTATCTTCGGAGAGCTCTCCGCTAAGGCAGCGGAGGGGCGGCATTTTGAAGGGCGGGAGACTGTGGAAGTCACTGGATACAGACAAGGATATAAATGAACAGGTGAATTCATTTGAATTTATACATACAAATACAAAACAGCCTAATAGAGTTTGTATGATCCATGCAGGTATATCTACACTGCCTCAAAAACTGTCCTAGAATCCATAACACAAAAACGTGTTATTAAGGGTCCGGCGGAGCTTGATACCAAAATAAATCGTAATCAAAACACAATATTATGTTGTATTCGGATTTGGATACCGTTAATCTAGGTTCCTACCGTACAATTTCGTCTACTACTACTTCACTGGAAATAAAAGATCGAAAATCGTTCCAAACTTAGTAAAGTTATCAAAAATTGCATTCGTTTACATTTATTTCCAGTGTACTACTAAGTACTTTGGACGAAATGGTAGCGTAGGAACCTAGACTAACGGTTATCTAATAATAACACAGTTTGATTAAATTGTATTTGAATTACGATTAATTTTGTTATTATATTAGTATAGAAAATTCGATCCAGACTATTAAGTTTTTTGCTTAAAATTACGAGATATTCAATAGTTTACTCAACATAGTTGCAGTAAAATGCAAGTCTACAACCCATATAAATTACTTGTTCAGTTACAAACGGAAATCATTTTGCTATGCACACAAAATTAATTAGCAAACTTTTCGGTTTCCTGCGTTACCTGAAAATTAGAAAATGAGTTGCAAGCAATTTGTAAATTCCGTTTTAATTAGTTTTATATTAACCGTTTTTATGTATAAGCGGTATATTATTAATATAATTATTATTTTTTACTAACTTATCAACAATATTTTATACGTGCTAGCTACGTGCTTTGCTTAGGTACATATATACCTAGCTATCTCCATATATTCACAAGAACTGAAAATTTAAATCTGTCTTGATAAAACAAAATGTGTTTACCTACTTTATGCCAATAAATAAAATTATTTAATTATTCGTATGTTAATACGATCACGCCTGTATTCCCCGAAGGGTTAGGCAGAGGTGTACTAATGTACACCCACATTTCGCGATATGTTTAGGTCCCATGTAATAGGGAGCGAGCCTATTGCCATTAATTAACCGGGCACAAATCCAGACTCCGAGCTGCTACTGAGAATTTCATAGAAAAACCCAATAACACTGCTCGACCTGGGAATCGACCCCAAGACCTCTAGTGTAGCAGTCACGCTCAGGACCACTAGGCTAATAAAGCAGTTTGGCAATGAGGCATTTATTATTACTCTATAAAATCTGTGTGAGATAGATAGATAGAATAATATTCTTTATTGTACAATAAAAACTAAGGCTAAGTACATGCTTCCAAGTATATGTGTTATTTATGTAACAGAATGAGGACCAGCGTTCAACAACAACAGCAAGTGACGAAGATGGCTCCATCACTCCACGATCAGTGCGATTCTTGGAGAGGGCTAAAGATTCAGAGGAAGAAATCTTGAAGAAAGAACCAGAACCAGTGCAGACTCACACAGTAGACAGCGATATAAACACACAAAAGGAATACAATACTACCAGTGCTCACAGGTAAAGAAATAGAATTCAGCCAAGAAATTTATCCATTACTATACACGATATATGGGTACATCACGGGTGACTGGAAACGTTCGACAGATCTCGTTAGCAGAATCTATTCATAAGTACATATATGTATATTGTCCGAAGCAAAGATATCCAATGAAAGAATTTTTCGTCAGATTGTGATCTCGACTACACTAGATGGACAACATAATAATTAGACAACATCGTAATTATCAAATAAAATGTCGTTTCAGTCTCTATGTATCGTGATATTTATAATTCGAAGGCACTAGGAAGAAAAAAAGGAATTACTAATCCCTAAATATAAATACTAATATTTTCGCAAATCAGCTTTTCTTAAATTGCCTTTAAAAACAGTTTTGATACCTTGTTAATTTATTGTAGAAAACGGAACATAAAATTACCTATTTGCCTTTAAGGTTGATTTTTCAATCGTTAAATATCTACTGGGCGCTATTTGAGGGAGCCCTACGTTCAGCAGTGAACGGCAATAGGCTGATATGATAATGAAATATCTACTAAGTTAACTGAGGAATAAAATTGACGTATGACAAATTTTGTATAGAAAAACTGTCAAAAATTCGAATTTATTCCTCCGATCAAGTTATCTGGCGAAGGAAACATCGGCCCATAGAGTAGCATGCGGCAAGACGTCGCCCCATGCTATATGGTCCGTACGATGGAATACAGCCTGTCTTAGTCGTGGTGTATATTACGAATCCCATCGCTGTGCCTATAGAACTAAGAAAGGCAAGAACGGTTTTAGTAGGTACGAGTTCGACATACACGGTCGCTTCCCCAGGTGGTAGCAGATGATGCAGAAGGATTTCTTGGATAATTCCAACAGAGCTAATACGATCATTACCTTGTCTAAGAGATGACAAGACTAACCAAAGCAATTTCCATACGTCAAGGACACCTACGTGTTTCCTGGATCTATGTATCTTGTTCTTAAGATTTTCCGATCCAAATTTGAGGGCTCTCTGTTGAATACTCTCTTCACAATGGCATAAATTCAACTAAGAAAAGTAAATTGATATTTTTTAAATGGTGATAATATCTATACTACAATGGATAGCCCAATGATATACTTATTATTGAATAGATAATATCCCCCCATCCCAGATTTCCTTTTGGACCACTCGGTCTGGGAGTCCTCATACACCTGTCATCTAACAAATGAACCTATCAGCGACTACCGCTGAGATGCACAAACGGATCACATCAATCATTTCCTAATTTTTTGCTAGTGTGTATGAATAATCATTGACACCACCTAATTTTGATAAAAGGCGTAGGAAGACATTGGAGAAATGGTAGCTCCCGTAAAATTTTATTTTGTGTGGTAACACGTTCGAGCTTCAGTTTTTGGAACGAAGTTCCTTATCGCGCGTTGTGAAAGGGGGCTAGACGGAAAAAATTCTTACGAAAAGTTGTCACGACACTTTTTGCTATAGTAAGCTATTGTAAGCTGGGCGGCGTGCGCATGTTTCTCTGTCTGTCTCTCTCTCTCTCTAAGATAGTAGTTCCTTTCGATTAATTAGTGAAGGAATTGTAATAAAATTTTATTTAAAAAAAATATATAATTAATAATTTTTTTTTATTATTATTATTTTTTTTTTAACTTCGTTCCATCCGGTTGTCCCTTGACACCTCTCAAGTATTTTTTATAATATTCTGTAAGTCTCTGTATTTCCGATAGACTGGAGACGCCACTCATCCTAACGATACATGCGCCTAAAGCTAATTCAGCAGTTCAGCAGTTGTTTAACAGCGGCAGGCCGCCGCCGCCTGCGATAGAACCACAGTTAGTCACTTCTGAAACGCTGAGGTATGAAAGCTTCATTTATTTTGCAGTTCTCTCTCCCCTTTTTTTACACCTTACAATTAGACAGACCTAATCCAACATTTTTAGTGACGAGTTATTAATAAAATGATCTAAGAATAATTCGTCATTTTAAGACTAACCCTAAATAATTTATTTCTAAAATAATAACCCCATTTACTTTTTTATTTGTACACTGCTAACATTAGCGCTTAATTGTAGTTTCTTGCTTAAAAATATCTTTTTGATAATTTTATTGACAAGAATATTTTTTTTCTCAGGGCTTGGGATGCTGGAGTCAGACCAAAAACAGAGGATGCTGCTGTTCGTCGCGTAGCAGAAAGAAATGCACTACGCTGCTCACTGCTACGTAGCGAAGCACGAAAGAAACAACAACCAAAGGTAAGTCTCTATAAATGTATATGTACCTAGTTCGTACTTCAACATGTATTTTGTAGTGTTTAAAAATATACGTTTAACCTAGATACTAAAGTATTCTACTAAACATTATTAAAAATGACATAATTGACCCACTGGCTCGTTTGCCCTCCTCGTCTATAAAAAAAATTAAACTCTGCAACAGAAAAACAAACAAGTAACTAAGTATCGATGTAAAACGAAGTTCACTCTCAAGTCTCAGTAATCTGGTTCTCATACAAACGAAATGTTTAGTTACATTGAAATCGCAAGATTTTCTGTGCTAACTAAGCGATCTTAGACTTAACCGAAATTTTGCTAATTTCAAATTATACTGATTATTATTTTTTATATAAATCGAGTCCTTGCCCATCGTGCATTTCTAATAAGAAAAGTAAGAAAGAAATGAATTATTATGCCTTGATTACCTACCTACATTCGGCTAATGCCGCCGCCGGAATTCCGTAGGATCGCCGACGGCTTATACGGCTCCCTGCGTGGGTACTTCTATTACGGCATACCACCTTCCAAACATTGCTGCAGCGTCCGTCAGTCTGTAGGTAGAGACGTATGTGCTCAACTATTTACTAGTAAGGCACATGACATGATGACATGAGGAGATTGATATATGCAAGCGTTGATTTCGTACATGTTTTTTTTATACCACTACGGTGGCACACAATCATACGGCCCGCCGGATGGTAAGCGGTTACCGTAGCCTATAGATTCATGTCGCGGAGGAATGATTCTCTCGCTCCCGTAACCCCAGCAAAAAGTGGTGAGACGAAACACCCGTGTGGTTTTAGTCGGTAGGTCACCCCATCTAGGTGGAGTCCGACACGCCCCGTGGCCTTCCCCAGGCGGTGAAAATCCATGAGGATTTCCACACGCAAAAAAAAGCCTGTAGACGCTTGCAACCCCAATCACTCGCGCGTTGCCGACCCTGTAAATTAAGGAGAAATAGTTGGGCTGGCAGCATAGGAGACATGCTGCCATGCATGACGGCGCGGTAACAAAACACCACATTTCCCCCCCCCACTGCCAACACAACGCTTCCTCGCGGAGCTCTGGCGAACTTGCTCACCGTTAGGAACTCAACATAGCATGGAGCTATGTTATTTGGCTCAGATTTTCTGCAAGGTGGAGGTACTTCCCCAGTCGAGTAGCTCCAATTGTGAGTGGAATTATTCGATTCCACTATGCCCTACCTCTCATAAGTTCGTTTCAACCCATTCTCCTACTGCTGTGTACGGGTCGCCACTCGGAATGAGAGGGATTAAACCATAGTGACCAACATTGGCCTGATGCGGGTTGGCAGACTTCACATCTTCACAGAAGATCTCTCAGGCATGCAAGTTTCCTGTGTGATGGTTTCGTTCACCGTTTATGCGCGTGATAATGAACTAAGTATATAACTTCGAAAAGTCAGAGGTACGCCTTGGATTTGAACTTTGACTTGGCAGTCCAATGGTACCATTGGACTAGGCTACCAGTCCACTAGGACATGGCCCAAATAGAGATTAACCTATACCTACATGACTATAACTATGTAAGTAAGTGACTGTTATTCGGGTTTCATGTGTCGTGATGGCGTACCATACTCACAACGAATATTACATTAAGAACAAGCGGAGGGTAGCCAGTATTTACCTATGTAGTAGCTACCATAATTATTCTGCCTAGGGTTCGTTTGGTTTCAGCTTTGATTGTGTATATAAAGAGCCAAGAAAGTTAAATCTCAATAATGATACCTACATACATGTTTCAATGTACTGAATTATTAAAACAAACCATCTAAGAATGGAGACAACAACATCTAGGATACAACATCTCCTAATTTTCCATTAAAATAGAAAGCAAAACAGGTTAGCGGGTACACATCTGTTCGTTATTACGAGGATCCGCCTCGTTACGGATAACTTTCAATCTGGTAAACTTTCTTAATTTAAATATAATTTATTCAGCTATTGATATTTCGTATAAATACGTGAAGAATACACACGTATTTATACGATGTATGGGTGTATGTGTAGGCACATACACTCACGCCTTTTTCTCGTAGTTGTAGACAGAACTACAGAACGACACATGCTACGTATATTTACGTATATTTATTATACACACGCATCGGTTACGCACCTGAAGAGGTCCTTACCAATAAGATCGGTATATTATTATGTCTTTCTAGGGCGTCCCCTCCCAGTGTCGGGAAGGTACTACACATGAGTATAGCACCTACATATAGATATTTATATTTGAAAATTAAACCGCTAATCTTTTAGGTCACAGGTGAATAGGTTGCTTCTAGAGTAAATGTGCTCTATTGTATGTGGGGCGCATTGTCGCATTACAGAAGGCAACGAAGAGCTTAGTGGTGAAACGCAAGCCTAGACGAAAATATTCTAATTAATTCTCTTCATTTTGACTTTCACAACTAAACCAAAGTTTTCACGTGAGCTTTCGGATTTTCTCTTGAATTGAAAATAATATTTGTATGTTTGAGGTTTGACCTTAAAATTATTTGGAAACTGGAAACAAGTAAATTATTTGGATCAATAATTATTTTAATTACGTAGCTAAAACAGAGCTCATGCAGTGGTTCGTCACGTGACTTTGCCGTGGTACCTGACCTGGTTTCATTTCAAGAGATTCTTCTGCCGCCTCTGCGTTTTGTGCCGTAGAATAACTCAACCTTCGTATTGCGCCTACTTATTTGAGGCACGATATAGGTACAATTTTTTGTCCTTAACTGATCTATTGAACCAACCCACAGCCAAAACTACTAATTCTTAACATTAACGGGTAAATTTAATAGCAATAAACTTTTTGTTTGAAATTATAATATGAAAATTTCTATAAAATTATAAATATGAAAATTTGATTTACAGCAACTGAGCATTAATGAATAAGTAATGTCATGTTTCAGGGCTAAATATCTTAATTAAGGTCTTGATAAAATCGGCTTATTTTGTTGGCTTATTTAATCAGCCTAAAACGTCAACGGTACTTGAAGCCTTGTTGTAAAAAGTTTTATTTCGGGTCCGATCAAACAACTCTATCTGTTTCATTAATGACAATAAAATATAAAATGCTGCGTCAATTTTAGCACTCGAACTGATCACTGCATCGCTGTCAACTGCTACCATTTTCTGTGAGAATGAAGCCTAACACTGGCCGACAGACAGACGCAACGCTTAACCGCTTAGTAAATTTTGCACGTGTTAATTTATAACATAGGTGAAAGAGCGTTGACACGAAGTTTCGTGTAATTCCCACAGGATTGTGTAATGATGAATGAAATGAGATCATCGAGGGTATAAAAGTAGTCGTTAAAAAATTATTCGCGGAGAAATTTATCAGATTTATACATAATTAAATGATTACTTAAATTGCCTATGCAACTGGTTTGTTACTGTTGACTGTTATAAAAACTTTGTCTTAGTTATGATTTGGGCAATAGCCTCGCTCCCTATTACATGGGACCTAAACATACTGGCGAACCGTGTGTGTACATTATTACGCATCTGCTTAACTCTTCGGGGAATAGGCGTGATAGTATGTAGATATTATTTGTTTTTTACTATTTTCTAGTTAGGCTGATCCAGTACTTAAATTAATGTAACTATAAAATGACATATACTTTTGTATAGGTAAACCACTTTACCCCAGTGGCAAGTTATTCTAAGTAACGCTCATTTCTCAACGACCTCATTCAAACGTCGAACCTTCAGTTTCAACTAACTGCTGTGTTAGCTGTGGGTTAAAACAGGTTGCTCCCTTTTTTAAGACGGCCAATAAACAATAATTAATGTACATAATTATAGTAAAACCTACAGTTAAATTACGAAGATTGCGGCTGGAGAACAATATGATTTTTAAATTATTTATTTTTTAAGTGAATTTATTACAATTACCTATTGTCTCCATCGATGATGTATCAGTAGTGCCCGCCTGCATAGCATGGCGCAATGGTCTTTTGCAAGTTTGCATATTATTCGGCTAAACTTGCCTCGTGATAGAAATTATTGGGGGCAGGCTTCCTCAGCGGTTTGCCTGTATGATGATGGCGTAACAGGTAGTTGTTCCGGGTCTGGGCGTTGTGTGAAAATTTGTGTTTATAAAAACACCCACGGTACATGAGAAAATCAGTAATAGAGGGGGGCAACGTTTCTTAAAAAAAAGTCTACTAAGTTTTGCTTGCTGCTTCACTCACAAGTCACATCCCGAAGCACTTTTCGGCTATCACGCCTGTATTCCCCAAAGGGTTAGGCAAAGGTGTTCTTATTACGCTCACAGTTCGCCGGTATGTTTTATGTCCTATGTAATGGGGCGAGCCTATTGCATAAATCCAGACTCCGAGGGGCTCCTGAGAATTTCAATGAAAAACCTAATACCTTACACTATGCTGTAGCCTTAGCACGAACAACTTGCGAAAAAGTATTCGTATCGTCACGATAGAGGCGCTGGTCCATATCTCATACAAATTGGTCTCCATGACGATGCTAAGGCTACTGTTCAGTAGCCTTAGCACGAACAACTTGCGAAAAAGTATTCGTATCGTCATGGAGACCAATTTGTATGAGATATGGCCCAGCGCCTCTATCGTGACGATACGAATACTTTTTCGCAAGTTGTTCGTGCTAAGGCTACTGATCAGATCGAGCTTAGTGTTATTGAGTCCAGGACCTTTAGTGTAGCAGTCGCTCTTGTTACCACTAGATTAATATTTTTTTTTACCTATTCATCGAATACAGGTACCGGTAATTAGCGTAAAATACTGAAACAAGTGACGGAACTCATTACAACTGACAACTTTTCCAACCTACTTATTTTTGTTTCAATTTTAATAAACCGCTACGGTAAGTGACTTATTTTTTAAAATAAATCTAGGTTAAGTTGTTAACAACCACTGACCCTATATTAGTCGGTAGCATAGAGATCAGTGTTTACAACTCTTTCTAATAACAATCGTACGGTCACACGGTCGTACGGCACATCAAGGTAACCAAAACTGTCAAATGTCTTCAATCGATATTCAATTTAATGTCCAAACAATAGAGTTTATTATGCATTGGGGAAATTTTACAGACAGAAACAATTTGATGTGGTGACGGTATCTAAAAAATAAATTTTTATTAGGTTTTATTTTTTTATAAAAGACACCTCCCGCTCAAGCCATGTGTCGCGGGGGACTTCACAAACATACAATTAAGGGGCACAATATACACCCTGACTCGAAACAAATATCCATGGAACACTCTAAAATTTACCATGGGTGGGAATCGAACTACGTGACGCAACGGTAATGGCTAGGCCAAACGTGCAGTCAACCAGCAGCCATTGTTGTAGATAATAACATAACATAACATAATCAACCCATTATACTGTCCCAGTGCTGGGCATGGGTCTCCTCTCAGAACGCGAGGGATTAAGCTCTAGTCCACCACGCCGGCCTAGTGCGGATTGACAGACTTCACACGCCATCGAGAAAATCTCTCAGGCATGCAGGTTTCCTCACGATGTTTTTCTTCACCGTTTAAGCTCGTGATAATTAACTATTTAATACGCACATGACTTCGAAAGGTCAGAGGTGCGTGACTTGGATTCGAACTTGAGACCTTTGACATGGCAGTCCGACGGTCATACCACTAGGCTATCACTACTAATAATAACATTAAATTTAAAAAACCCCTGCAGCATCAAGATTTGGTTACCGTATTCTTGCAAATATAGGTAATTGAAGAAGTAGCAGAGTACCAAACAAATCGATCAGACCTGTGGAAGTTGCTCATATCCCTTCGCAAACCAGAAAAGATAATCTTCTGATAATCTTCAAACGGCTGACCAGATTTTCTTAAATAATAGCTAAGAACACTCTCGATCAAGTCACCTTCCAAACAAAAAAAAACTGAAACATAATCGGGCCATTCGTTTGGGCGCTACGATGCAACAGACAGACACACAGATACACAAGTTAAACTTATAAGATCACTCTTTTTCTGTCAGGGGTTCTGAAAGTGAGGTTATTTTGCTTTCTTTTATGCATGTTTTGTTGGAACAGCCTTCAGAATCGGGGTCGATCAGAATCTTTAGTTAGTGCCGCCTCTTCACAATGTCACGAGCACATCACGATCCATGTCGCGAGTTCGTCGCAATATTTTGCCATGAAATAGGTCTGTAGATAATTTTAATGTCAGGGGAAAATCATTAGGTGAAACTGGGAGCAGGTAAGGGTAAGGTACCATCGAATCTACGAGTCGCGTTCCCCGTTGGATTCCCGAACGGTAGGTACGTGCACGTTGTTTCTGACAATTCAAGCGGACCTGTATCACAAATTGGAGTAATTAAAATTAAACATTTGACTTTGAACAAATATTTGAAGTCGGTGGCAATTCTCACATGAAAATATTCAGTTTAAATTTGAATTTGTTAAACCACCATGAACAAACACTAACCCTAAAACACAAACTCTAACCTTAAAGAATGCTCGAACATGAAACATTCAGGCATGAAATATGTGTAGGTAGGTAGGTAAGGTACTACGCACTTATAAGTTCCTAGGTACTTACATTCTTAGGTATTGTGGCAACATATTCTCGTTTTTCTTTGTAATCTTCAGGTTACAGAAGAGACGAACTGAAAATGTCAGAGTGGCTCGACTGGCTCGGCCACCTAAATGTGCTTCTTACCTCTTATAGCAGCGATAGCCTAGTGATGTCGCTTGGACTGTCAAGTTATAGGTTCGAATCCAAGGCATAAGTAATCTTCTGACTTTTCGGATTTATGTGCATGTTAGTACCTAATTAATTTATCACTCGCTTTAAACAACGAACGAACACATAGTGAGAAAACATGCATGCGTGAGATATTTTATCGAAGGAAAATGAATTTGCCAGCCCCCACTACGTCAATGTTGTAGACCCGCCTAATCCCACCTAATCTGTAAAGAGAAGTAAAATAAAAATAAGACTTGGTCTGGAATTTTTCAAGATGCTCGATCGCTGGAACTTTAATGGCCGCCTTAATAATTGGCTTAAGTTATTTCAGTCCAGACCAGTTACATTGAAATAAATTAATGAAATAATTCCGTATTTATTATAGTTATACCCTATTAGCTCTCCTCCTTTTAGGTACCTACCCGAATACTTTCGGTTACCTAAATAACTACGAACAGTTTCACCGTGGTTACGTGGTACTTACAATTATACCGGTGAACTGTGGTTAAACGGCAGTACACTTCTGCCTAGCCCTTCGAGGATACAGCCGATACAGGCGTTTGTTGTATGCGGTTGTATGCGGTTTTATGCTTCCATTTTTACGCAATTAAAGGTATTGTCTCGCACATCGAACTTTTAATAATAGCATCGAGTAGAGACAATCCAGTAACAAGTCTGTACAGCCGGCGAAGCCGTACACAAAGCAGAAAACGTCTATTGTTCTGTCATGGTCTTGTAGTTGATGAAACAATTTGCGCGCTATTGTCGACTACAATAAGTTCTCTTTGCAGCAAGAAACAACATCTCTGGCTGAGCGCATTCGATTACTGACCTGTGACGTGGAAGATGATATTATGGAAGAGCAAAGGTCGTCGCCCGCGGGGGCGAATACTGACAAGATGTCGAGTAGCAGCGACAAGTCCAGCGACAAGTCGTACAACAGCATCAGCATCGACAAAAACAGTGAAAAAGCGTTCGGCAGTGCGTCCTCTAGCTCGTCGTCTTCAACGATATCAGTGCCGCTGCCCACACGCCAGCAACCACCCGACTTGGGTGACGTGCATCAGGAACCACAAAAGGTAAGATTTATTTTCTTAAGAATATTTTTAAGAGTATACTTACATATTATTAACATGTAGCAGTAAGATAAAGCCGTACCTACCCTAGTAATATGATTATATTCCGGCTGATAGGTGTAAAAACCATTTATTAAATCACTTGGATTTCTATGCAGCAATATCATTTTATTAGTACTAAATAAATTTAGTGAAACATGAAGGAATAGGTGAAGGAAAAATTTAATCACGGTCAGGATTCGAACCTCCGTCTCCTGGTTGGATACACCAGACGCTCTGACCTCTAAGCCACCGCGAACCCCACCCGCCTGATTGAAATTTGCCTTCACTTTCTGAGTTTACGTCATAAGGTGACGTTGGCGACATCTATGAAAAGCAAGTTACCTTGCTTCTCAACCGACACGACTTACTTTACAGTTAGTTCAATAACGTACGATGCCACCTTACCTTTTAACTATCTTTTTGTGATTGGGTGGGATTCGCGGTGGCTTAGAGGTCAGAGCGTCTGGTGTATCCAACCACGAGACGCAGGTTCGAATCCTGCCCGCGATTGAATTTTTCCTTTACTAAAATAAAAATATTCCTAGTTCAGTAAATCTCTAGATTTACTCTAACCCTAGCCCTGTTCATGTCAGGTAGAACGAACGATACAGGGCGTTAGTAGTGCAAGCTACGCCACTGGGTATCATATCAGACGCTAATGTCAATGGGAGGCAATGACGTGCCTCGCTGCCACGGTGAGAGAATACCTGGGCGTCAGTAAATCTTATTCTGCCATGGTTCACTTATAATTTTACAAAATGAGGTAGGTATCCGAAGTATTGATGTACAGAAAATCCGCAATACATTATGGTCACAAGTTATTCCACTTTATAAAGCGAGACTTTATTATGTAAAGGGGCACACGATAAATTTTAGAACATCCTCTAGCCACATAGTTACATATCGAGGGAGTTTAAACTCTATAAGGTGGTTTAAGCTACCTACCTACCTTACCTTACCTACTTATATAATTATGTAAGTACTAAGGAATAAGAGTCACTACAGTGCGATTGTTTCCCATGTGGTACCTAAGTGGTAAACGAATGCTCAATTCGCTGCTTTCCCGGTAACGGATTCGGCAGCCCAAGAAATATACATCTGTCAGGGCAAACTGCGTAAAAAACTTGGATAGGTATGTATAGAGATTTGATCGACGCAGGATGAATGCCATACGCAATGATGATGATGATGATATGTAAGTAGGTACTAGAATGTTGTTGTGCAACAATAAAAAACACGATCCGTATGTCTTTCTAACATCGCAAAGAGATAAATGAATGTTAGATTATTTTGTAAATAATGTTTGTTATTTCGCCAACAATACCTAGCATAACTTAAAAGAAATTATTATTATCTCAACAGCCAAAATCGGAACCCCGTAGGCAGTTTTTGTCTACATTAGCGCCATTGACGGCCTGTGTCGGCAGCGCTGCCCACCACGAAGGTTTCTATTACGTGCCGCCGGGAGACAGGACATCGGCGTCATCAGCCACTAATCTGGACCTTCAAGAGCACAACGATGCCCCGGCACCAGACGTAGTTGCAGGAACTCCAGGTGAAAATACCTACCCAAATTAATGTGACGGCTATTGCTGTGCCTAGGTTCACAGAACAATAACGATGGATACTTTTATTTAGAATAGCACAGCAAATTTATGTGTTGCAAAAAAATCGTTTCCGACTATTCCGACCGATTGTTGTAACTAAAAATACCAACAAGTTAAAATATACGAGTATTAGTTACCTACCTACTCATTATAATCAGTAGGAACTAAAACAATATAAAAAATTAGTTGTTGTACCTATACGAGTATAATAAATAGTTCCTCTGGGTTAAATTTGGACTATTTCAAGTCTCGGGATTTTATTAAATACTTTACGATTATAAAATTAAATTGATAAAACGCATACTTATACTTACATATATACGTTTTTCCCACGGGTTTATAAACACAGATTCTTACATACTCCTTTTCCCTAGACAAAATCGGCTTAAGCAATTATTCCCTCAATTTAATTCAAATCTTGACAATAAACGAATTAGTTGGAGACAACAGCGAATGCCGCTTCTTCAATTAATATCAGAGGATGTTAAACGACACAAATAAAACTGAAATGCATCAGCATTAATTTATTATTCAAGTTGCTATCTGTCTGCGCGGCTGCGGTTGTGTTGTCCATGTCTAGTGGTAAACAACTAAGTACTTTGTACTTAGTTAGCTTCGCTCACTTCCAGGAGGTTTACTTAGTTAACACCTTTGATTGAACTTTGATATTAGGTATGTGATTGAATTTCAATGACTTTCGGAACATTAAGTAGTTTCTATACAATTCCTAATAATTTAATAGTTGATATCTTCTTTTTTTATATTCAATTAAGGTATTTTTTAAATTTAGGAGCAGGCGAGGGTGATGATGGATTGGCTGCCTTTGCTAGAGCTACAGCTCCAAGGACTGAAAGACTAAGACAACGATACGGCCAGGAATCACAACCGGTCAGCAGTGATGATGAGCACGATGATTATGGTAAGTTAACAAAACCTAAGACAACGTGGAAGAAATAAGTATTTGACTTCAGTCAATGATCTCAGAAAGTAGATAGCTTAATTTTGTAAAGTTCAGTGTATCAAAACGGGGGACATAAGTTTATTACACAGCTTGGGTGTTATTTTTTTAACCCCCGACGAAAAAAAGGTGTTACAAGTTGTAGTATGTATCTGTGTGTCTCTCTGTTGCAACGTACCTACCGCCTGATCGGGTGAACGGATTTTGCTCAATGTTTTTTTTTGTTTGAAAGGTGTTTTAATCGAGAGTGTTGTCTTGGTATCACTTGTCAATGATATTACAAAATCCTGCAGCCAGGCCCAACCCGTCAGAAGAACTCAACGGTGAACGGCATCTACATTGTGTTTGGGCTCAAACGATGCGTTTTGACGAGCACGTGAGCGGTCCCCTGACAAAATGACGCTTGGATTAAAATATTCTACATATATTAAACGTAAAGGGACAATTATTTTAGTGAAGAAATAATTTAATGTCGAGCAGGATTCGAACCTGCGTCTTCTGGTTAGATACACCAGACGCTCTGACTGACCTCTAAGCCACCGCGAACCCCACCCGCCTGATTGATATTTGCCTTCACATTCTGGTTCGGGTTTGTTACAACACTTGTAACTCGAGAACTGCTGGTCCGATATTCATATGTTTTGATTTGTTGGATTTGTCTCCACCTCAAATAACAGAATAACTATTAAAACATCGAAAACAAAAATTCAAGAAAAAGAAAATTATGAACAAATTGTTTTTGTATCGGGAACGAATTGACAGGTTTGGCAGAAATAAAACATTGGCACCGCGATCTGGTTCTACGATTTTTTTACTTACATGGTAAAACAACGTTTGCCGGTCCCGCTAGATTACTATAAAAATTGTCGACGGCGACGCAGTCCTTCCATCGAGGCCCGAAATTAAAATAAGGAAGAACAATCTTCGCTAAAATAAATCTACGATAAAATAAAATAAAGTTGTTCCTGTCTTAGTTTTAAACATTTTTTACTTATTGAAAATATGTTTCCGTATAAAATTAATAGGTTCCTACTTACCTACTTGGAAATAAATTTTCGTGAAATCTTCGAACAGTGAAATATTTTAATAACCCCTTCGGGTAGTTTCTTTGGATTGAAAACAATAATCTACTATAGAAGAAATGAGATTGTAGCCAAAATTGCTTTAAAGCTTTGATGTTCTTAAAAAATTCAAGTCAAATTTTCTTATATAGGTTTTCATCGGCGACCGGCCGTTCGTGGTATTGCTATAAAGCAGCAACTTGGTGCATCGGACGAGATACTGCAACAGATGCAGAACGACTTACAACCCTCGCCTGGCACCACTCCGCAACAAATATCTGCCCACGCATGCCAGCGCACAAACTCCAACTATTCTTGGCCTTATTACTCTGAGGCCAATCTCAACTCAAGGCCTCAAAGCAGAGCCAGCGCCAATTCAAATTGGTAAGATGGTGATTTTAGGCAATTTCTCTCAAATTTCACGGGAGTATGGTGAGATATTTTAATATAAGGATCTACTTAAAGTATCTACTTTTACCGGTAATCAGGTCAAAATCTTCGGACTACATGACATCACGCCCCTGCCAAAGCACGCCGATGCCCCACCAACACTCAGACGCATGCTATGCGCATACGCAGAACATGGCGACTTACGCCCATTATCAACAGCAGAGGCAGCAACAAGAAAATATGTACAGGAACTGTTCTTTGTATGCAAATATTGGGTACGATTTATAAAACTTATACTATTATTACATGAACAATAATAGGGAATATATGCATAAGATTCAATTATGAGTCAAATATTTTTATTTATAATCTTTATTGCTATAGAATGATGTCCATGCCATATTTTTTTTTAATTCGTACTTTGCTGAAAAGGCGATTTCTTTTCAGCAAGATTATATTTAGTTAAAAGTAGAAAAAGTGCGCGGGCAAGACCCAATTTAACACATGAAAACGGAACTTACGTCAAAGTACGCGTTGTAACGATTTTGTAACGTCACCGTAATCATTTACGTTTGTAATTACGAGATATAAAATTTATTTCAGTCCTCTCCCATATTCGAATTAGTAAGGAAACTTAAAAATATTAGTAATTAATTGGATAAAACGATTAATAATTTTAAAAACGTTAAAACAATGATTGTTTTTACGGAAACTGACATCATATAACACGCGCCCAAGATGGCGGCGTTTAAATCTCCGGAATCTGATTGCAGTTTTAATGAAACATACATTTTTATGATGAAATATAATATTTTTGTCAAAGAAATATTTTTACGGAGCTATAATAAAGTAAACAATTGATTAAAAATATTAAAAAAAGTCATGCATATTCCCTATTTCCATTTTGTTTTTCGTAACAACGAAGCCATCTAAGGAATCCTATTAGTTATGACCACATTAAATAGGTATTAGTCTTTTCTGTTCTACACATTTCTGTGATTATAACATTCTTTTATATTCAGTGAAGAACGTCATCGTATTGTTGTGACTGTTTTTCTTTTTTATGTTTTCCGTCATATGCTCTATATCAGTAGATACGAAGATGTGGTGAATATTGCGAATCTGACTGCCCAGGGTACGTCAAATGATTATGATTATGTATATTATCGTCGCCAGAGGTCTTTATTTCACGCACCTTTTCTCTCAATTCAACGAGATACCTACTAAAGTTTTAACAAGGTTTCACAATTGGCGAAATGTCGTTAACACTATAATTCACTATTACACACACACAGTTCTTTTGCAGATAATGTGAAACGTCTAAAACAATAGTCTTGCAATTTATAATGAAACTACCTAAGGCTTATATATATAGATAGATACCTAATAAAGGTTTGTTATCAATTTACCTACCTATCCTAGATGTTCGGACAGCAGTCAAGAGCTGTACAGCTCGCAGACGAGTTCAGAGCAGACATCACCAGTGCGCGCAGCACCGCGGTGCCGCCGGCCCGAGTCGCCGCCACCCATCCGAAGCCACCATCAGCTGCTCTACGTGCCCTACAGCAGCCACTATCATTACCAACACCATGCAGACTACGGTGCCCAGTGGCAACAGGCCAACGAATGTAAGTAAATCGTAAACTGTCAGCAAGATACGATTGTTTAATTTACAATTCATTATTGTTTTATGATTTTCACATATGTTGCATATTAGATAATTAAATAACTAGTTATAACCTAACAAACGTGCTTCTAAATAAGGGTGAAAATTATATTATGTATAACAAGTTATAGTAGATAATTATGATATTCTTGTATCATATCTTCGTCAAAATTGTATGACTCCCGTCCACACTCTAGGACTTTTTTTATTATTTATTATTATTTATTTACTCTGTTTCAACATGAAGTTGCATGAAATGTTATACTTAATAATCTGGAGGTACCGTCCAATAACATGCAAAATCAAACAAAATAAAATCCTAAATTCGACACAAAATTTATAAGTAAATCTAAAAGTAATGATTTTTACAATTATTTAATCCATAGACAACCGCATGCATAATTACTACCAGCAACAAGCCCGCAGCGGCGCGAGCACGCCGCAACCGCCCGCTGCACAACCTCAAAGGGCGCACTACACACAAGCGCTACAACTACAGGTTACATATTATAATTATTTACATAGATCTGGGCATGATGAACAGGGGGCGCAGGCCCAAAGCCCCCGGCTTGTAGTAGCCCCGCGGGAATAAAAAGAATCATACAATTATCTACTTTCTTTTACCTTCTAAAAGGCCCAAATTGTGTTATGCCCAAGGGCCCTTGAATGGCCTAAGTCGGTCCTGTCTGTCTACTTGATTGATACAACTCTAACACTCTCTGACTTACGTGCGATGTCTTTTAAAGGGTCTAAGAATAAAATTTAGCGCGGGATTTGCATTTTCCATATTTAAATCCATTTCTTAATGGGGAAATTAACATCATCGCGAGTAACACCGCTGGTACCTACCTACACAGTTTATGGTAGGTACCTACAATAATGAAGTCGGTTAATAAAATTGAAAAACACCAGTTTGGCTGGACTACTAAATTAGGATAGAATACAAATCCTAAGATAAAATTACTTTCTAACTGGGTGTTTTTCCTTTATCACGTGAAAACGTGTATAAGAATCGTAAAACTGTACAGGAATTATTTATTTAAAACAGCTTTTATCTCTATCAGTATAGCAGATTTGGAGATGCAGATTGACCAGCCCATTGTATACCGGCCCATATAACGAAGAGGTTATGATGGCTGGTCTTAAAATAATAAATATATTCTAAAGCATTCCACGTAAGGTAGGTACGAATTATACTGTGTGAAGCGGTAGGTATCTATAAGAAGAAAGATGTTTAAAAGAAGAAAGTCTATTATGGTAAACAATAATGGACTTTCGAACAGCCATACAACATCACACTCTTTTCGATAAACACTCACGTTTTGGTTTTTACTACCATAAGTTTTTTTTTACTGCTAGACGCTGGAAGTCCTGGGTTCGATCCCCTGGTCGAGCAACGTGTTATTGAGATCTATGAAATTCTCAGTAGCAATTCGGAGTCTGGATTTGTGCCCGGTTAATGGCTATAGGCTCGCCACCTATAACATGGGACCTAAACATACCAGGCGAAACTTGGGTGTAGGTACATTAAGTACGACTCTTCCTAACTCATCGAGGAATACAGGCGTCATGGTATGTATGTTTTTTTTTTACTATTTTATGAATTTGATTAGACATTGTATAAAGATCAAAGGAGTAACTCTTATGTTTACAGTCGCTGTGCCCGGCAACGGCGCGGTATAGGTCTGTGCCTGCCCCCCAACCTGGTGGAGGAAAACAAATGATTTGCTACTCAGAGAAAGTAAGTTAATTTATTCTCGCGTACCTACATTCTTCTCCTAGAATCTTCGAATACCTATAGAGGCAGTCAATGAAGCGTAAGTATGTATACTAACAGTCGTTTCAATATTTTGTAATTCTTTGAATTCGAGTTACTTTTCAAGTAACACAAAGACATACCTACCTACCTACGTGTTTGACGTTTATTTATTTATTTATTAGTTCGGGAAAACTAACAATTACAAACTAAAATACACATGACAGTAGGCAAACATATACATATTATAAGTGTGTAACTCACTACGTTATCCACAGTTTATATGTAAAATACAGTGTTTTGGTACGTCCACGAGTGAGACACAATACAAGTTTCTTAATAACTAGAGATACAATGATTTTATTTTATTTTTTACTTTATTACAAATCTTTGATTTTATTGTTTACAGTATTCCGAAATTTGCTAGCAGACAGAGAAAATATATCTACATCAGAGAATTGTACATTGTAATTATTAGCTAAGCGACGAAGAGACGTTATTATTATTTGATTCTAACTGGCAAAAAATCCACTTCTTTTACAAACCGTCTTCTGCCAGATGTCATGTTTTCCCCCTTAATTTGGGGCAAGGGCCGGATGACGATTATTCTTTACTACGTATGTTTTATTGGACTTCTATATTATTATATTTTATATGTATGGGTACCTACTGACTACAGACAGCAGATTTCGCTTTTTTTAATTCGCTTACGCTTGACCTCTGCCTGATGTTAAGTAATAAGCCGAAGTTAAAGTTAAAAATGATATACTACGAACACAACAAAACAGTAATTATCCAATTTTGTGCAGTCGTTCAGTAGTTACATGCGTACATACATTTCGGGGATCAATTTTTAAGTATTTTTGGTAAGATATTATTTTAGAAAACGAATGTTGGTTGGTATTCGTTATAGTAATGTTTTGCTTTACGCTTTACTTCAGGTGGCAGCTCCAATGTACCAGCCAGCGCCTGGGTCTCCATCCAGGGCAGCTAGGGGAGCCCCGGAGGGTGCGCCTGCGGGCGTGTCGGCGCCAGCGGCTACGTCGCCTATGGCACCTCCCCCAAACCCCGTTTACTACGCAATGAATGTCTGACGGGGGGACTAGGTAAATAAATTTGCTGAAGTTACTCAGAACTTCTGTATAAGCAACAAAAGAATCCCAATGCTTCAAATAGCATCTTGTATTGGCAGATTATTGTATTGCAATTCTTTCCAGGTGAGAATCGTGGTAGGCCCCACAGGCGAGGTCCGTGTCAGTATTCAGCCGCAAGGGAACTCAGCCGAGTCGACAAAGAAAAAGTAACAGTTGTACTTGTCAAATCCTGCGCAAACAGGAGTTTGATGATAAGGTCCCAGTTTGGTCCTAGCCTCCGCTTTGCTTGTTGATGTTGCGTGTTCTAAGAAAAGTTTTAATGTAGGTACGCATATTTGATGCGTATAACGCGATGTGGGTTTGCCGAAATGTTTTTGTAGCTAGATGGTTCACAAACTGTGATGATCCGATGATGTGGAGCTTAGACTTATTTTTGGGGCGGATGTTACAAAATCACAACAATGTCTTCTTTGAATGGTGTAGATAATATTCATTATGAAGGTCAACATTTTAAGCAATAAATTATTAGCAATTTGTCGTCCTTTGTTGCTTGTTCTATAATAGTCAAATGTTAACCAAAGAATAATTTGAAAGTATTCGGAATATTTTATTTAGGTATGTAGGTATGTTATGTATATTTTATTAGAAAAACTGTAGTTTGAGACCAAAATGAAATATAATTATGTGGTTCGGTAAACTAATGTCATTGTATCTTACATACAGGGAGTATGTAAGATACAGTGATCACGTGAATTATGGTCGAATTTTGGATTGCTTCTCATCTAATAGGAACTGAGGTGATATAAAAATATAAGCTGTTTTAATGGTATCTTCTATCGAAATGGTAGGAGGAATAAGACGTTCGTACGGTAAATATGCAATTATATTACCTAATTCATCATTCATACGAACCAAATTCCTGACGCATTTTATAAAGGATATCTGTAATATTATATAAATTTGATCTCATTTTTAATGTTGTTCGTGAACAAGCCTTATTGGGGCCTACCAGATAATTCCTATAGTAAATATAGGAGGTTTATGCGTATTTACTTCCGCTACGCTTACAACTCGTTCACACGTCATCGGTCCGGTATTTTTTATGTATTACCCGGTAGGTATTACCTATGTTTTCTTATTGATGATTCTGATTTTATCTTACGATTCATCAACAAGAGTTTTCCATTTTCATACAGACAAGTTGTAGACCTGTGAACGGGTTGTTACACAGGGAACTAAGTTCTCGTAAGTCTGGCGATTAGGTAAATGGATCATTTGTTATTAAACAAATATCCAAAACGAGTGCCAAAATTATTAGCGACGTAGAAGGTAGGTATTATGAAGCGTAAAGCTGTTTGACGTATCTGAATATGAATAGTTATATTACATGAAGCGTTTGATTTCCTATTGCCGGCCTAGAATCACTTAGGTTCATATGGTTCATGTTGGTAGGTATTATTATAACCTATAGATAGGTACTTATACGTGTGTGATAAATTCATGCCACTCACAGCCTGATTGTGAAATAATGAAAATGAGTTAAATATAAAATAAAAAAATCTCGGCTGATAGGACAAAGGGGCACCTCGATTTTTTAATAGGTGATTGTTGGTTAAAAATATTATAAATCAATATATTTTAAGACAATAACGTTTATGTTCACGTACAGTTCGCTTTTGCTGATATTGTATCAGTTATTTAATAGACAGAACATAGTCGTTATTTTAAAACAATTAGATCGGCTTTCTTGTGTCTGAAAATTATGTATAATATTAGATGTAATTTGGACATAATTAATTATTGATTTAAAGTGCCTAGAGAAGGTAGAATTTTGTTAAATCATAATAGAAAAATTAAAACGAAGTCGCACAATTGCTTGACCAAAAGGGAGACCAAAATTTAACCTCAATCCTTTGAAAATAAATAGAAAATATTTTTGAGACATTGGCACTAGTATCATGCTAATAAACTTACACCAATTTAGTGTCATCAAGATATAGATACCTATTAATGTATAAGATCGTTGTAATGTGAAGAATCGTATGTTTGGCCAACTCAACTTATTTATTTGTCCATTATCTGACGTAATAGGTATCTCACAAACATAATTCAAACTTGATTTCGAGATACCTATCTATAAAAAATACGAGTTACGACAGAAGACAAAATAGTACCTATATAGTTATGTATTAGGTACCATAGAATACTTCAGTAACTGGAAACAAAATGCCAAAATGACCAGTAAGCCCGAGATATAAATTAACATGCTAATAATTGTGGTGTAAGTAATTAGGTAGGCACTAAAATTTTACTTATACTTAGTTATATAGTATAATGAAATCTAATTGACAAAAAATACAGTATTTGTGACGTCAACTTTTGTAAAAAGTGTTAGTATTAAATTGTTTGGTGTTAAAAGGATCGATCTGGTCCATAGCACCCGAAAACAATAGATTTTTTATTATATATCTGTAATATTGTTAAAAGTAGCAAGTTTTCATGTTACCGGAAGATGAGAGTACATAAACAACAGATTTTGTAAATTAATGCATTGTAAGTAAGCCTATACAAAATAACGAAATTTAAAGCCAAATCCGTAGTGTATAATATAAATGTTCTACTTTGATTGACATAATAATATCCATTTTGTAATAAGAGTTAGGTACCTAATAAGTTCATTAATGAAATAGTCATTGGTACCATTGATGTAAATAATAAAATAGTTTATTTTTATGTAGCTGTTAGGTGGACGTGTCCACGTACTCAGTTCAGGAAGCATCACTACTGTTTAACACGTTGGCTGCGGCCTAATATCGCTTGAAATGATTAATCTGTAACAATTATAATATGTGGGATAGTGCATTTTAAAATGACCTACGTGAAATTGATTGGAAACAAATTCCTATCGGAGTGAACAATTAAATTTATTCTACATAACACTACCTACCATATGTAGAAAATAAAATACATGTCACAAAAATAATTCAATATTAATATGTATAATTTATAATTACATTTCTAAGTATATTTAATTTATTTATTATATCACAAATATTTGTTTTCGGCCATGCTTGTGATAAGTTAGCTTGTTTTACTACTTGGCAGTTTATTAACAGATACTTACCTACTTCTGAAATACTTATCAGATGATAAAATAACCAATAGAAATAATGCGACCTTATTTCGTGGCGCACTTATCACTTTATCAGTCTTTTGAATACCTACCACGAAGCTAGTCAAACTTGCGATCAAATAGGTGTTTAGTAGATAAATAATAGTTTTGTTTAAAAATAATCATCTACTAGCAATATGTTGGATTGAATCTCTTATCATTACCTAGTTATTATAACTTTCCATGCTATGTAGTCACACTAGTCACGTGAACATCTGTTAAAAGTTATGTGTGGAAAGTTATTTGTGATTATTAGATATTATTACTCAATAGGTGGTGGCCTCAATTCAGAGTGCAAAATGCTACATTATTGTTTTGTACTGATTTCCGAGACTTACGCGAATATATGGCCAGTTAGCCATTAAGCCAGTTTACGGATTTTATCAAAAATTCCGATGTTTCAGATCATTTACAGCATCCAAGGTCATGCATGGGCAGACTGTAAATGTATCGCATGCGTTTGTTAATGTAGATATAATGCCATAAAATCCTTAAACTGGTTTTATTTCTATATGTTCTTTAGCAATAGGAAAATACCAATCCTTAGGGATTTCCTTACATATAAAAACAAAAAAATGTTGTGAGTTGTCATTATATAAATATGTAAGGGGTTCATTTTTTCAAACATTGTAATGATATAAGTAATACTATTATGTAGGTAACTAAAACAATTGTATATCTACCTAAATATTTGGGAAAATTTATTAATAATAAATTAAACAAGGAGCTCTAGTGATGTTAAATGTTGCTACAGTTATGTGGTAAATGGTTGATAACTGTTTCAAAAGTGTAACTTTCAAAAAGTCTATACATTCATTCTTGGTTATATTCAGTAATAGGTAAGAAATTTTATTTTGATAATCAAGTAGGTACCAACTGCAGGTAAACATTTGTGTCTAAAAACACACCAATAAATATAATTCCAGAACCAGACCTCTTGAAGTGAATTGATGAGATTTGACTTGCACAGGTTAACTTTTACCTACCATTGTGCTATGAATCATGGCTAAGTAAATACATAAGTATAATAAATAACAACAATTTTAAAGATTTTTCAGCGACCACAATTTAAAAAATATGAACCAGAAATGATAAGCTCGTAAACAGAAGGTACATATTGTACCTATACTTCGACTTAACATTATTGTACGAGCTAAGTACAATAATGTTACCTACCTACCAGTAGGTAGATACTTAGCTCGTACAAATACGTAGTTTACCTTATGCAAAATAATTAAGAATATTTTCTGTCTCACTGACGGTTACACTTTTTCAGATTTAAACTAAATAGGTACTATACCTACTTATTTAATAAGATCTAAGTACGATTATTTACCAATATTTATGTATTAGAGTGTTTCAAAATTTCGACTTTATTTTGTAGTAACTTGACAGTTTGACACTGACTGACAGTTGAAGGGTTACCAGTTTTTGCCAAAAGAAATTTAGTGAGGTGGTGAAAGAATGAACGAAATTGAATGAACTTATGTAATGTACTTAATTCGATGCAAACTTTAATAATTATTAGTTATTCTTATGTCCCACATATTACATACAAATTTTTAGTTTTATCTAAATTAAAAATTAAACCATTATTATCATTCCTGCTTTATGCAAAATCGTTCACTACCCTAACACTATTAGTTGTAGTATGATTATTTTTCCTTAAACTGTCAAGTTACTGAATACAAATTTAGAAGACTAATTATAGGAATGTCAATATTACACTTAGAGGAATATCATTGACCTACGTACTAAGTATGGTTAACTCATAAAATAATTCCTAATCCTGGCTGGCCTTTCATACGTATTTTAATGAAAGCTTATTGCTAAAGCGCTTCTTCTGAGAACGGAAATTAACCAAACTATAGCCACAATTTATCACTGACTGCTATATTAAAAAGTCAAAAAGTCAAACTGCTATATTACTATATTTACTCTATATATAAAGAGAGAGATCAGTGCAGTAGAACATTTCTGCAAAATTTCATTGACTTTGATGAGTTACCTTTAAAGGTACCTACTTGATTGAATATTATATAAGTAAGGAATTATGGATTGTACACAGTAAGTACACAAAGCGTCATAAAGCGGCGATTTAAGTTCTTTAAGCCGGTGAATCCTATTTATATTTAGAAAATTAAGGTTTCAGTCTCATTTTGATCAATGACATTCCAATTTCTTGATGACCGTTATCATCATGAAATAATTAAGATTGTTCTCCAAGGGAAGAGAGTGACACATTACTAACGAGTGTGCATTTGATGCCCAAGCTCGCGAGGACCGCAATCCATGAGTTTGTAATGTATCGATGCTTTCCCCCGGGTGAAGCATAGTAGGTACCTCACCTTACCTTCATAAATAAGAATCTTATTACCTGAAAATAATTAGAGATGACTTTGTGAGACTTTCATTGAAATACTTAAAGTTTGATAAACATAGCTTGATACGCGCGACAGATGTCAGAGCGACATTTCTAGGATTGAGGTTTTGTTGGAAATAAACGATTATCGTATGATATTGAAAATAAATAATCGTTTAATATATATTTTAAATATAATTGGTTTTATCATGACTTAAAACATGAAATAAAATTAAAAGAACATTAGAATATACAATGGTAGGTATACTTTTTGGTTTGTAAGTAATCGTACTGACTAAAACAATTTATTCGATCCCTAATATTTTAATGCTAGTTAAACCACAGTCAGGCGATAGATGACAATATGAAAATCCCTTTTTGTCATTATGACATTGTCGTGCTACATTTTGACTGTCAAAAAATATGGAACTTCATGCGCGTGATCTCGATGACAGTTGTCGCCCATAACAAGCTATGTTTGTTACACTATAATTCATATCAAACTTTTATTATTAAATATAGTGGACCCAGCAGACGTTGTCCTGCCCTGAAAATAACCCAAAACTCGATTGCAGCGCCACCTACCGGGTCCAATTGTGAATCTAAACCATTCCCAGATCCCCTTGAACACACACAAAAAATTTCATCAAAATCGGTCCAGTCGTTTGAGAGAAGTTCAGTCACATACACACTCACAGAAGAATTATATATATAAAGATATGGCATATGTAACTATAATACTTATGTATTTCGATTTGCAGCCATAAAAGTATTTTTTGTGAAAATGTTATGCTAATCCTATCCTTCATCACTAATATGTAAATTAATTCTATTTTGCAAGATATATATAAAAATTCATTCAACAAAACACCGCTCAAAGCGCACACACTAATTCTAATATTGATCTATTCCCTACTGCGTCAACTGTGTCATCATGAAGGTTTTTTAACATAATTTAAACAAAAATACCTAGAAAATTTCAAATAAACTTTTTGTTCGAAATTCAAATTTAGCCGACCTCTGCCAATCAAAATTCAATATGTATTAAAAAAAACGGACGTGAACGATCCTTTGAAAGTTCCAAAAGTTTCACCAGCCATCACAATATTTTCCGAATAAACAGTTTTTGTTTTCTATTATCGTTGTTTTGTATGTAAGCTATTATTATTAGGTATACCACGTTTACGCTATAATTATAGGGATATTCCGTTGAGATGCGCTTAGACAAGTTCACATGTACCTCGATTGGCTTTAAATTATGTTGGTTGACAACGGCAAAAATCAGTTCTCACTAGTACCTTTTATTTTCGCGCCAAATCTTTAAAAAATGAACGTCATTACCTTTGAAGTGAGTTCAAAATTGAATGAATCTTAAAACTTAACGATCACGTAGGTACTTATCAAACCGTCCGCGCATTTTTTATTTACTTTGAAGGTAGGCACGTCCCTGTATTTTTTTTAAATATTATTAACTGAACTCAGTCATACTTAATTAGTAGAGTTTTATAAACTATTGTTTTTTATTTGTATTGTTATTATCTAAACTATAGAATTTATTTCAATGTAAAATAGGTATATAATACCAAAATTATTATAGGTAATAATACTATGAAAAATGTAACAACTTTTTTCTTTCTACGCTATGAAGACCGTAGTGATAAAATAATTGAGATGTATAATGAGTGTTAGGGCAAAAAATTCGCCATGAAATGTTTCAAATTACCCATGTACAAATGTATTTGTAGATCGGTAAACCAATAAAAAAAATTAAAAATAGTGTTTTATTAGAAAGATTACGTACCCCAAGTACCTACCTAGTCCATCCATAAGTACAATATGGGTATAGGTATGACAACTTTGTATTTTATCGCAAAAATATTGCTATATGGTACATATGTACCATTACACCATGTTGTAGGTTACATAAGTAGGTACCTATATTAAGGTACTTGAATAAAAACTAGCACCGGGCGCACAATGGGCTAGATAGCATTGGTAGAAGTGGGTAGGTAACTACCTACCTAGGTATACAAAAAAGTAAGACAACTATAAAAAGACAGGATCAAAATAATAATATACACATATTATTTTGATTAACAGGGGCTTGAAGATTTTAATGTGGAACCTGCCTTAACCGCCGGCTGGCTGCCGTAATGAAAAAAAAACGGATAAAAACCAGCTACCCAAAAAACTTCAGAAATCGATACCCAGCGGACTAAAATACCAGCAAGAAATGTTATCAAACTAGTGTAGTGTCAGGTTTCAAAGCTAGGTAAGTAACGTTTTAAATAATGGTAAAGGAACGGAGCAAATACGCGTAGGGTTACCAACATTTTTGTTACCTACTTTTATTAAACACTATGATAGAGAAACCCTGTCCGAAACGAAAAATTCTACCTCTTTACAGCTATCAGAAAGTTCAATGCCGAACGATGTTGCCCAATAATGTTGCCTTGAAGAATGTTGAAAAAAAACTAGTAAAAGCTCAATTATATAAGTAGGTATGTACTAGTTTCTTTTATCGTAATTAATTTATTGGACATTAGAATTAGAAAACGTAACTTCTTGTGTATAATTGGCATTACCGCATGCTAAACGAAAAGAGGGTATTTCTTTAAAAAAATCTTTATTATAAAATATGGTACCTACATACACATTTCGTGTTTTCCCCCGAATGCACTTCTGTAATTGGCAAATTCACAATTTGAAATGATAACCTGAATCATCTTAGCATTGTAAATTAAATATATTTTTACCTAGTCAATAAGTCGTTGAAGTCCTTCTCCTTAAGTCGTGTTTCTCATTGCTGAGGGTCTTGATATTCCCATGGAAACCTGTTTTTGACAATGTTGCGCCACAATAATGCTGTGCCTGTTGTCAGTGACTTAGAGTGCTTCGTGAAATTTAATATTCAGAGATTTTTACCACCTTTTCTGGCAATGTGACCGAAGAACTAGTATTTTACGAAGGTAAATGTAGATACCCAGTCGTTTTGAACATTTAATTGCTGTAGAATTGACGCATTGGTGCTGTAGGTAGTCCAAGGAATCCTTTTGGAAAGCATTTTCCTCCACCAGCACATTTCAAATGCATCAATTCGGTCCCCCACTCACATTCGGCCTTCTACAGAGTCCATGTTTCAGCTCCATAATTAAAAATTAAACTATTTTTGAACTGCCTAACAGTAAATAAATGTTACGTATAAATCGAAATTGTTGGGAAATATCAAAATATTTCTCTGAGTGGTACAGGTACCAAGACCATACGCTGCCGCCTCCCGATGCGGCAGCCAATCCATGAGAATTTTCGTGTTATAAAAAGGCTAGTACATAATATGCTATAGTTTGCTTTGCTAGTACATATTCTTTATTAATAATATTTACAATGTCGTATTTAATAATAATTTTATATTGGCAACTCATTTGTAGTGTGCACAAAAATATCAAATTAATGGCACAAAGGCCTCAGTACCCATGCCAAAATTTACCAAAAAAAAAACAAATTATGTGTCAAACAAATCGATTGACGTCTGACGTTAGGGATGGCGATTCTTTACGAAAAAGATCGATTTTTAAATCGATTCGAATCGTAACCTAATAAATCGATTTACTAAAAAATCGAGGTCCAAAAGATCGATTCCTTAAAAATCGATTTTTTAAAGTTTGCATTTACAATGTAAATATAAATCCATTTTATGAAAAACAAGAAAAATACCATAATAAATGATCTCTTATCAGTAAAATCACGGAATTTTTTAGTTCAGGGAATTCGATAATGACAATTATAGAAAATTATTTTTTAATAAATTATTTTATAATTATTAAATTATTTTTATTACCATGTTAAAGTATCAGGTCAGGTTTAAAAGAAGACATTTATTTTCTAAATGTATTTGTTACATTAAAAAGTGAAGAAAATAGATAATTCAGCTTATAGTTTTAATATCCCAATGTTTAATATCTAAGTTTTTTTAAAACACAGCCTGTCAAGTCTACTGGGATCCAAACGGTTCCGCTCATCACTTGCGATGTTGCCGGCAATGGAAAAAAGGCGCTCACAGGGAACAGATGATCCCACGATACTCGTATACATAATTGCTATTGAGTGAATGTGGTGATAAATAGAGTTTTTTTGTTCTTGCCAGAAAAGTATAGGATCATACTTCAGATGCACAACTGCCTGTGATAAATAGTGTTTAAATTCTTCGTTTAAGCCCTGACTTTCCAGTGCAAGTGCATTACATGTAGAGAGTTGCTTATAATAGATGAAATCAAAATAAGTGTAAAGTTAACTGAGTATAGAATTATCGCAAAAATATGGTCCCTGATTCTTTATTGGTTGAAAAATTAAAGCGCGCGAAGCGCGTATTTTATATTCCTAATTGGAAATCATTTTATGGTTTTTACCAAAACTGAATAAATCGAATGTCGATTTTCAAGGGTGAAATATCGATTCACTGAATCGATCCAGAACTACATATCGATAAAAAAAATCGATTTTTTTGGCTCGAGAAATCGATTCTTCGATTAATCGATCTCAAATCGCCATCCCTATCTGACGTGTCATCTCATCCATGATCTTGCTCTGCTAGTGCTGATGAAATTGGAATAGGTTCATTGAATTGAATTACATTTGACCTTCGCCAACTTTACATTGCACTGTCCGAACAAGATATTTGTATTTGGGTTTCTATAAACTATTGAGAACAATGAGTCGCCGCGACAAGAAAGAAGACGAAGATAGTGGCAGTATATTTCAAAATCTAGATAAAACTACTCTTTTACAAGAGGCTAGATATTTCAACTCAACACCAGTTAATCCAAAGAAATGTATACATATCCTAACGAAAATTCTATATTTGCTTAATCAAGGGGAGAAGTTGACTACCCAAGAAGCTACCGATGTATTTTTCGCTACTACAAAGCTGTTTCAATCTAAGGATGTGGTGTTGCGCCGGCTGGTATACTTGAGTATCAAGGAACTAAGTTCTATGGCACAGGATGTGATTATAGTGACTTCATCTCTCACTAAAGACATGACAGGCAAGGAGGATTTATACAGAGCTGCTGCCATTCGTGCTCTGTGCACGATAACTGATAGCACAATGTTGCAAGCCATTGAACGCTACATGAAACAAGCAATTGTAGATAAAAACCCAGCTGTAAGCTCTGCTGCTCTAGTATCTGCTCTTCATTTGTCCGCTACCGTACCAGATCTAGTACGACGTTGGGTAATGGAAGCTCAGGTAATTTCTAACTACTTACATTATTAATTTCCTAAACCATATTAAGAAGCTATCTGCCAAACAAGTTTGTATGTGAGATTAATCAGTGTGAGTGTTATTTCTCTTTCTTAAAGTATTTAAACAAATAATAAGTGTTACTTATCATGCCTTATACCAGCCATATGCGCCGCTGCACACACTTTGGAAACAACTGCCTCATACAATTCTCTTTTTGTGTCTACCTCATTTATGTCATTAATGCCTTTTATATAGAACCACTCAACTCGACTTTGGTTCATGTTACACACTCCTATTGTTAGTATGTCATGAAAGAAAATTGTAGTTTTAACTAGCAAGTCGCAAGTAATAACATTCTGCTATACAAACATGCAGATTCAACCTAGGCTAATAGGCTCGACAGTTAACTTCAAGTAAGTGTGAAGGAAATTAGGAAATACCGATTTCAAGCATTGGGGCTCAAACCGCACATCCCTTAGTTGAAAGGCTATATAGATATAATAATAGGCTTGTGCTTGTAATTTCAATGATATCAAATATTTTCTGTCTTAGCTTTGCTATGCAGAAAGAAGTCTAAATTCTTAGCGACTTTTATATATAAAATACTAGTGGTTGCATCCCAAAAGGTCAAGTTACGTTGTTTTGTGGCGTAAGGGATTCCGCTCAGCAAGATAGTCCTGCTTGTGCCACTAATATCTGCTACTTTCCTAATTTCTTTTAAGAAAGATTAGTCTGAATGCTGCTTGGCGACAGTTATATTATTTTTTTGAGGCATAAGATAGCCTATGTATGTCCTCCAATATGTAATTTATCACCTTGTTAAATTTTAGCGTTATCTGTTCAGGGATTTAGGCATGACAAGGTGACATAGTATGAATTGGTTATCAGTAAAATATCACGACATTTTTTGCTGCTGCCGCTAAATCATGACATTCTAAACAAATACACAATAAATATATTTCTCATCTGCTATGTCTGTACATACAAATCAACTTGGTTAAAACAGTACTTATAGTAAGAAATGTTTCCCACCATTATTTGATAAAATATATTAACATAACATAACATACCATCTCGCCTGCATTCCCGAAAGGTTAGGCAGAAGCATACTTAATGTACACCCACAGTCCACAGGTACATTTAGATCCAGACTCCGAGCTGCTACTGAGAATTTTGAAACCCAATAACATTTTGCTCGACTTGGGGATCAAACTCAGGAACCCACTCAAGTGTAGCAGTCTCGTTTGGGACCACTAGACTAATGAGGCAGTCAATATATTAGTGCAAAAGTTTAATCAAATTTTTAAATTACTCATGTATTATGTTATATATTTTATATAATCTGTTTTTTTTTTCAGGGAGTCATAACATCGGATAATGCGATGGTTTCATACCACGCTTTAGCTGTTGTTGCTGGAGCTCGACGCAATGATCGCCTATCTACAGTTAAGCTCGTTACAAAACTAGCCAGAACTCCTTTACGTTCACCGTTTGCACTCTGTCTTTTGATCCGTCATGCAGCTAAATTAGCTGAGGAAGACCAAACTGAAGCATCAGAACCATATGTGGAATTTATTGAATCATGTTTGCGTCATAAATCTGAAATAGTAGTCTATGAGGCTGCACATGCAATTGTGAATTTAAGGAAATCTGCTCGAGATCTTGCCCAAGCTGTATCTGTGCTACAAATATTTTGTGGCTCTTCCAAGGCCACTTTACGGTTGGCGGGCGCTCGCACCCTAGCAAAACTGACGGCGAAACATCCTAATGCTGTGGCAGCATGCACAGTTGATCTGGAAAATCTTATTTCTGACCCAAATCGCTCAGTAGCCACATTAGCTGTAACTACTCTTCTAGCTACTGGTGCAGAAAGCTCTATCGATCGTTTAATGAAACAAATATCCAGCTTCATGTCTGAAATTTCTGACGAGTTCAAAATTGTTGTGGTACGTGCCATTAGACGGCTTTGTTCGAAGTTCCCACGCAAACATCAATCATTGGCAACATTTTTAGCTGGAATGCTCCGAGATGAAGGAGGACTACAATATAAGACTGCTATTGCCGATGCTATTATTGCTCTTGTAGAGGAAAACCCCGATGCTAAAGAAACTGGGTTGGCACATCTTTGTGAATTTATTGAAGACTGTGAACATGCTTCCTTAGCCGTCCGTATTTTACATATCTTGGGACGCGAAGGTCCAAAAGCTCGTCAGCCCTCCAGATATATAAGATATATATACAATAGAGTAATTTTGGAGTCTGGACCAGTTCGTGCTGCGGCTGTTTCTGCTGTTGCTCGGTTTGGAGCAGCCCGCCCAGAATTGCTGCCGAATATCAGAGTGCTCTTGGCCAGATGTCAATTAGACGATGATGATGAAGTTCGTGATCGGGCTATCTATTATAGCGCAATTTTGGAATCCGGTGAGCCCCAACTTATTAACGACTATATTATTAATGTGCCGATACCTAACCCTGTGCTTCTAGAAAGGGCACTGCAACATCATCTCACTTCAGAATTGTCCGAGCCATTTAATATTGCTACAGTTCCCACCATTGCAGAAGAATCACAAGAGCCTAAAGAAACTCCAATTGAAATGGAAACACGGCAGCCCACGGTTTCCCGTGAGGAGCAATATGCAGATCAGTTAAAAGTTGTTCCTGGCATTGAGAAACTTGGACCAATTTTCAAAACCTGTGAACCTACTGATTTGACTGAACCGGAGACTGAATATCGCGTCCAATGCGTGAAACATATTTTTGCACGTCATTTGATTTTCCAGTTTGAATGTTTGAATACTTTGAGCGATCAGCTACTCGAAAAAGTTCATATACGCTTAGATGCTGCACCCGGATACAAATTATTAGCTGAGGTTCCTTGCGAGCAGCTTCCATATGATAAACAGGGAAGTGTTTTTTGTCTCCTGGAATTCCCTGATAGTGCAATTGAAACTTTAGGAACTTTTGGAGCAACTTTAGAGTTTGTGGTTCGAGACTGCGATCCCACAACAGGTTTACCAGATTCCGGTGAAGGCTATGCCGATACATATCCATTAGAAGAAATCGAAGTTAGTTGTGCTGAACAATTCCGGACACGCGCTGCATCTGATGATTGGGAAGCAGTCTGGGAGAGGGCGGCTTCATTAGAAGAAGCTTGTGATACATTTGGATTATCACAAAGTGATGTAGGAGATGCTGCTAAAGCAGTGTGTGAACATTTGGGACTACCAAAGGCAGCCATCACTGGTGATTCCGTGAAAGAAATCCGCGGTGGTGGCATTTGGCGCGCAGGCACCTCTGTGCTTGTCAGAGCTAGACTGGTGGTCGCCGGGGGAGCAGTCACTATGCAACTGATAGCGCGGTCCCCACGAGAAGACATTGCCACTTTATTGTTAGCTGCTGTTGGATAATTTTATTAAGTAGGTATTGCCAATAAGTAATCAATATCCCATATTACTTATTATAACTTGTGCCTTTCCTTCACTAAACTAAACGTTGAGGTGAAGGCTTTCATTTGGCCCGCCAAATTCAAAATTAAATTGGTTTTTCGTAATTTTTGAGCCTTAAACATTTTACGTGTACGTAGTAATCGCGACATTAACTATGCAATATTCACAACTGTGTACTTAAATCTATACCTAGAAATCGATGCTATTAATTTTGTCTACAACTCGCACGCTTATGGTAAAATGGCTTAAATTAATACAAATTTTTGGGAAATCCCGACAAAGTGATGTGTGTCTAGTTATTGGTAATTATATCAAAGTTTTATTATTACATTGTAAAACTAAAATAAATCTATTGTTAGATAAAACCATAAATGTATTTAATAAAAGGCTATGCATAGGTATATTCTTGCCTATCTCCTAATAGACCAGTTTAATAGTAAGTGTGCGAATTGTAATTTGCTAGCTAATTTATATCCGCGGTTTTACTCGCGGCTACTGCTTCGATATATCCGCAATGTTTTAAACAGAGTCACAATTTGCGAAGAACCGAAAACAAAGAATTCGGCGAGCTAAGTCGAACGATTCACATTAACTAGATATTATAGTACCTACCTATCTATTATGAATACCTAGTGTAATTACCCACTATTTATAATTTAATACGAAATTAAAGAATATTATTTTAAAACCGTAGGAATCCATTTCCATTAATCCGTTTTCGTACAGTGATCCAAATAAACGTCTCTAAACTGTTTATGTATGTTCGTTAACAATGTGATTATGCAAAGCGAACATTGCGCTCTATGCACAGACTCCAACCGAAACGTGAGTAATACCTACATATCTACCTACCAACTTTATCATAAACATCAAGGATGAGTAAAACATTGTATATCTACCTATACTAAACGCGTAAGATTTACTGACATCTACTTACCTACTGGTACCTACACGTAGATAGGTACTTAAGAATTTCCTTATTTTAACATTTATTAATAAAGTTTTTTAATTGTATGAATCGAGTTTTTTTCTTTTCGCCACGACCATTACAGGCTGTGTTCGATACAAACACCGGATGACCGTATCCCATCCTGCATCCACATTTTTCTCAATAACTCTAAAAATATATCAGTATAGCGCCCGCCTGCGGTTTCACCCGAATTGCTCTGCTCCTATTGGTCGTAGCGTGATGTTATATAGCCTATAACCTTCCTCGATAAATGGACTATCCAACACAAAAAAAAAATTAAATTCCAAACAGTAGTATAAAGTACAAATAGTAGTATTAAGTTCCTGAGATTAGCGCGTTCAAACAAACAAACAAACTTTGAAAGATTTTATCGCGTTGTATTGTTATTATTTGATTCTCTATATCTCCCATTGTTGCTGATATCTTCATGGAGGATTTCGAGGAGACTGCCCTGCAATCTGCACCTATAACACCAAAGTTCTACAAGCGGTACGTAGATGATACTTTTACTATACTACCATTTAATAAAGTAACAGCATTTTTAGACCACCTTAACTCCTTTAACTCCAAAATTCAATTTACTATGGAGGCAGACGCCAATAACTCTTTAGCTTTCTTGGATGTTTTGGTAATTCGTAATCCCAATAACACCTTGAGTCACACTGTGTATCGAAAGAAAACCCATACAGAAAAATACTTAAATGGTGAATCACACCACCACTCAACACAGTTATCTACCGTCGGTAAATCATTGTTTCAGAGAACGCGTGGAATCTGTGATGAGCAACATCTGGCTGCAGAGCTTTAACATGTCAAGCAAGTACTGCCTGACAACAAGCTCCGAATACCGCGCCCTCGTCACAGAAACCGCGTGAAACGGGCCACAGTCGAACGCCTACCTGCTATATTACCATATGTTAGAGGAGTTACAAAGAAGATTGGCTATATCTTGAAGCGAGCTTCAATTAAAACATACTTCAAGCCGCTGAAGAAGATTAATCAGTTCCTACCACCTGTCAAGTGCCACATACCTTTGCAAGATGCAGGAGTATACTTACAGGCTAGATTGTGATTGCGGTCTATCTTACATAAGCCAAACTAAAAGAAGCATAGGGACCCGCGTAAAAAAACACATCGCTGATGTCAAACACCGCCGTTTCAAGAAGTCAGCAGTTTGTGAACATACTTTAGACAAGGCCCAGCACTACATAGATTTGATAAACCACAAGTCCTCGTAAAAGAAAACCGATTCCTTCCCAGGATGATCGGCGGGGCTATTGCAATTAAAAAACATCCAAATTTCAATAGAGAAGATGGCTGGGTCTTACCACCTGCTTGGAACCCCATTATAGAATCTATAAAATCAAAATCCAAGCCCAAAACTGCAAGACCGAAGGATACGGTGAGCTCGTTCTGTGTAAATCGGATCGCCAATAATTAACAATAACGTAAGGTAGCTGTTAGTAATTGTAACATTGAGGCGGATCGTTCAGCTGAGCCCGCGAAATTCAAATTTCAAGTGATTTTTCGCAGTTTGTAGGTGTATAACAAGTTCTAGATTTATGGCAGTTGTAATTGCGACATTAACTATACAACATTCACAACTGAGAACTAAAACCTTTACTTATAAATCCTTATCAAGCCAAAAACTTGGCGCAATCTGTGTAATTGGTCAAAATTGACATTTTACACTACTTTTAGCTACAATAATGATTTTTAAGCAATGGTTTTAGATAAAAATTGTGAATTTTGTATAGTTAATGTCGCAATTACCATTACTATTAATTAATATTAATCCTCCTATCGGCTTCCCTCTCGAAGTTGTTTCTACCTAATTGCAAAATTTGCCCCAGATAGACATATTCCTGAACAACTTCGAGAGATAGACCATCTACGATAACCGGCTTCGGGGTAATAAGATTGTTGTACATAACCTTAGTTTTATTTATGTTCATCCCGAGACCGATACTTCGCGAGGCATCAGCTAAGTCGGTCAGCATCCGTTCGAGATCCTGCAGCGACTCTGCCATAACGACTATATCGTCGGCAAATCGCAGGTGTGAGATGTACTCGCCGTTCGCGTTAATGCCCATCCCTCTCCAGTCCAGCGTCTTAAACATATCTTCCAGGGCGTTCGTGAATAGTTTAGGGGATATAACATCCCCTTGTCTCACTCCCCGGCGCAGCTGGATATGTTTCGTCTGCTGGTTCTGTATTTGAACGGACATAGTCGCAGCGTCATATAAGCATCTCATCACCTCGATGTATCGCCAGTCCACTTGGCATCGCTGCAGGGCCTCCAAAACAGCCCAGGTCTTGACCGAATCAAAGGCCTTCTCATAGTCCACAAAGGCAAGACACAGGGGCTGGTTATACTCCTCGGTCTTCTGTATAACCTGCCGCACCGTGTGGATGTGGTCTATGGTCCCGTAACCCCTCCGTAAACCGGCCTGTTCTGGAGGCTGAAATTCGTCGAGTCTCCTTGCTAGACGATTCGAGATTACCCTCGAGAACAGCTTGTAGACGTGGCTCAGAAGCGAGATGGGCCTGTAATTCTTTAGGAGAGCTTTGTCTCCTTTTTTAAAGAACAGTATCACCACGCCTCTGTTCCACTCCTTTGGAGTTCTCCCGTTGGTAAGGACAGAGTTAAATAACTTCTGGAGCTCTCGAAGTACAGGTCTACCTGCCGCTTTCAGAAGCTCCGAAGTGACTCCGTCCTCCCCTGGGGCTTTTCCATTTTGAAGCCCTCCTTCTCGATCTCGTCGAGGCTGACTTCTGGCAAGTCTTCGGTATAATGGCGGCTTAATGTGGCTCGGGAATCCTCTCGACTGGTTTGTGGTCGTGAAGCATGCGAGTCGTACAATCGGCCATAGAAGTCTTTGTTTGGAAAATTGCATTGGAGCGTCGACCACTGTGGGCCTAAGCCACGAACCCGGGATTGCGCCTTTGGAATTATTACCTACAAATTTTATGAGAAAAAATACTTCATTAGACTAGTGGTCGTAAGTGCGACTGCTACGCTAAATATCCTGGTTTCGATTTGGGATCGAGCAGTGTTATTGGGTTTTTTTATGAAGTTCTCAGTAGCAGTTCAGAGGTTGGATATTTGCACGGTAACTGGCAATAGGCTCGACTTCTATTTATATTGGACCTAAACATAGCGGTGAAGTGTAGGTGTAGATTAATATTTACAATGAGATTAGGTTATTATGATGATCCTACCAAGAATGTCTTGAAAATAAACTTACTAACTCCATTTTCTCGACTCGATTTAAAAGACTGCCTACTGGTGGACTTCCTGATTTCCAGGGGCAGCGCATTCCAAAGAAGAATACATTGAATGTGAAACGAAGTGGGTAGTATCAGAGCTATGAGAAGGACAGTGAAGAAGAAGAGCGGGGATTTTTAGCTTGACCGGAGAAACGGTAATGAAAATGAGGAGTTTAGGTACGAAGGGGGAGTTGGAAAATTAAGAAGACAGAAAAGGGTCGTCGTCTATTTCAACTGGGATCTACACTCAGAAACATGATCGTACTTCCGTAGATTGAAGAGAAATCAGTTTGTGAAGTAAGTCCGAATTGAGATCGTAGTAACACACTTTTTTAGATTATAGGGAAGATTAAGGACTGCACAAGCGTTACCTTGATCGTGGGTGGTATAAAGTTTCTGAGCCGGTTAAGATATCGCAAGACCCCAGTTACCCGTTGACTGACACTGGAGACCTGAGTTTGCCAGCTTAGCCTAGCATCTAGATATAAGCCAAGGTCTTTGACATTAGAGCTAAGGAGTGACAGTGCCATCCAGTATTATTGGGGGAAGATATTGTGCAGTTTCCACCCTATCCATCCATCGAGGACCACCAATAATACACGGATACTACGGTTAGCAGATACTCCAAATTGACCAGACCAACAGTTTACAACTACCAAATGCCTGTTAAGTTTTTCAATGGCTATAGGCAAATCCTTGGCGGGCTTGAGTATAAAGCTGAAGTTCAGCGGCATACAGATGATACGCACACTGAAGATTATGAGTGATAAATTTAATGAAGACAGAAAATAATAATGGAGAAATAATACCGCCTTGTGGGACACCAGCCACCAATTTTATTGCTAAATGCGGTACACACACAGTAGGTAATCGATCAAAAATCACTAAATAGGATTGCGTTCTTAATATTACTAGCGAGCGAAGCCGCGGGTAAAAGCTAGTAGTTAGATATACTTAGGTATAATTGGCCGCTAGAACCGCCACTTGCCGTAGTCATCGCCTGTGATTACACAGAAACTTAGTAAATAATGCAGATAGGCGAATGATGCATGAAAAGAAAGGTCTTAAAACTGTAAATATACAAAAATTTATGCAATACATACCTATTTAGTTTCCAGGTTATGGGTAGGTAGGTATTAAGGTATCCCACCATAAATATTAGGTCCTTACATATGAAATTAGCGTTTTGTCGTAATGACCACTTTGATCTGAAATATCACCTCTTTGGTTAAGAATTCAATATTCAAATTTATAAATTCACTAGCTTTTGCCAGCGACTTCGTCCGCGTGGAATAGTTACTTTGTTCCCTAGTTCTTCGCCCGCGGTTTCACCTGCGTTGCCCCGTTCCTAAGGGTTGTAGCGTGATGTTTTATAGCTTGAAACCTTTCTCATGAATCACTCATTCTCCCAACATTTCCCTTCACTGTTCTGCTCCTATTGATCGTAGCGTGATGAAAAGTATACTATAACCTGCCCAGGAGTATGAAGAACAATTGTACCAAGTTTCGTTGAAATCCGTCGAGTGGTTTTTGTTTCTATAACGAACATACAGACAGACAGACAGACAGACAAAAATTTTACTGATTGCATTTTTGGCGTCAGTATCGATCACTAATCACCCGCTGATAGTTATTTTGGAAATATATTTCATGTACAGAATTGACCTCTCTACAGATTTATTATAAGTATAGATTTAACTGATACATTTGAGTTTTGAAAACAGTCATTCATTTGTTTTTTCCTCATTATTTTTTTCTTAACCGACACATCATCATCATCATTACTTGTGATGAAAAGTGGATACTGTACGATAATCGGAAGCGCACGTCGCAATGGCTGAAGTCCTGGAGACCCAAGCACGCAACGCACAAGCAAGCAACGCAAGACCACACACGGCACAACAATTAACAGCTAAGTTATATGAGCTACAATAGGAATGTCTGCGACGTCCACCGTACTCCCCGGACCTTGCCAACAGATTACCATTTTGTCCGGAATTTGGAGAACTCAAGAAAAAAAATTCAACTCAGATGCGGCAGTCCAAACCGCCTTCAAAGAGTTTATTGATTCTCGCCCCCATGGTTTTTTTTGTAAAGGGATATATGAACTACCTATGAGATGGCAAAAGTGCATAGATAACAACGGTACATACTCTGAATAATTAAATATATTTTACAAAAAAAATGACTTTATATTCCTCCCGTACAAAACGCCAATTTCATATGTAAGGACCTAATATCAAAGAGGCTAATGTGCACCTATGGACAATTAGTTGCTAATTATGTTGCAGCGAATAAACAAAAAAAAATTGAAAATAGGTTCAATAAAATTTATTACAGTCGATTTTAGTTGGCCGCTCGGACGACATTATGCCTAGAATACAATAGGTAGCGTTTATTTCGTAAAAGTAGGTTCAATCTTAGTTATAGTACAGATAACGTAATCTGCTGCTTTGGTTAAATGTGGTGAAAATAACGGTGAAATTCATATTTTAGGAGGTATTCACTAAAAAATAGTAGTACTGTATGAGAGTAAGTGACCGTGAATTTTCACAATTATGTGCCTTTAGGTAGTTACTTATTTGAAGTTAGGTAAATTCTTTAGTTACTTTGAGTACCTACCTACCTACCTATAGAATTATTTAATTACGTGAGAGCTGTAGGTTGAGAGCCGCAACAGCAGAGTTCGTCATCCGTCATGGCCACGCGACTACGAGTCAGATACGTTCAAAAGTATCTCTGTCCCGCTCGATAGCCACGTGCAGTTCGGAATAATCCTAGAAAGAGAACTTCTGTCCCACTCTATTATGGGCCGCTCACGTGTTTTTGAGCGTGAACCCTAGTGATGAGGTTCTTTGTTTGTTTAAACGTTAATATCGATAGGTTGTTTAAAAAAGCACAAGCAATTTGTAACTACGATATTGCTCTCCTAATTGTATACAATATGTTTAGAAAATCCTTTCCCACCCTTGAAGGTATTTTTAATCCTCGAAAAAAAATATATTATAAAACGAGGAAACTGAAATAGCAATATAGTTACCTACAGTACCAGAGACACTCCTTGGGTGCCAAACATATTGAGGCCCGTAATGGTTTTATACCTAACATTTAAAAAAATTACTGGATTTTGGGGTGATTGGCACAACGACCTTGAATTTTAAACGTCAATTATTATGTTTCCTTACATGAATCTGATGTTATTTGGTTTTTCTATGAAATTTTCAGTAGCAGCTCGGAGTTTGGACTTTGTGCCAGAATAATGGCTCTAGGCTCGCCCCGTATCACATGGGACTGTAGAAGGGTTTCAGCCCAGGCATTATGGGCAAAAAAATGCCCTGGCATAAACCCATCTCTGATGGAACCTAAACATACTGTACCTAAACGTACTGTGGGTGTATATTAATATGCCTCTGCTTAACCCTTCGGAGATTCAGGCGTGATGGTTTATTATAGATTATAGATAGTGTTATATTATATTTTAGAATTTCATGGTTTCTTTAAATCTTTATACCTAAGTAGCTTTCATCTCAATACATTATAATAATTCAGGTAAAGTGAATATAATATATAGTGTGTAAAATAATAACCACAAACTGAAACGAGTTTGGTCAGAATCGATAGGTTCGACAATTGAACCATTCTGATGAAAACTTTACTTATTTAAATAGACTATTGTAAAAATCATAATTATTTGAATCGAGCCAAACTTCTGACACGCACAGTATGTTGACTAGAGATGGGTTTATGCCAGGCCTTTTTTCCCCCCAAAATGCCTGGGCAAAAACCTATCTAATTTTGACTAAAGTTTAGGCACCTACCTACGTCATAGACTAAGGTATCAAGATCTCTTATTAAATAACAAATAGAGTTTTTTTTTAATAACATAGGTTTAATTCATGAAACAAATATTTGTCAGATTAATTCAGTAGGTACCACCTACAATAAAAACTATTGAGATGTTTTCTTTTGGGTTATTTCAATCGCATGTTGTTTAAGAGGTTCAAAAATATAGGTAAGTACCGAATTTTTATAACTTGTATTACTTATTTTGTGTTGGACAATCATTTACAATACTGAGGATCCTTGGTACGTAATCATTTTAACCCTTGTACAAAAAAATAATCTATCCTTTGGCCAAATTAATGTATATTTATTGTTACCATCGATAAAATACTATCGAATGGTGACGTACCTAATAATGTAGTACTGTTTCTTTAACATTGAAGGGATGTGCCATTGCTATCGAATAATTTATCATACAATGCAATTTATTTATTTCACCAAAAAGAAACTAAATGTAAAATAGCGTTACATAGAGTTCCACACTAAGCCAGCCTGTGTCGTGGATATATAAACATTATCGAAATTATTTTGATGTTTTTAGCCTCAGTAAAAGTCAACATATAAGATAATAATAAAACTAAAAATCTAGTAAGTATCTACTATCTAACTAACGGCGCGGCGCCAAAGTTATCACATTAAACGAAGCCACATATTCGACATGGCATTCTCTGACCATAAAAATTTGAATTTTCATGGATATCGATATCAGATCCTATTCTTAGTTATAAAATATAAATGGTAAATATAATTCATTGATTCTAACGGGTGAAATTTTTAGAATGCAATTGTAATACAATACATTTTCATACGCACATACGAATTCATGATATGTAGGAACATCTTTTTTTACCAAGGGGTAAAATCAGCCAAGACTTGTCAGTCTAGTACAGCTATTTTGGTTGCAGTTTTTTTGGCCATAATCATCATTGGTGGATTTTGCTAAATTTAGTAAAAAGATACATTCACACGTAGGTGTATTTCAATATGTTTTAAAGTACACTTTTGGTTTTATGAAACGTCACACTCCGAAATTATTCGATTATAATTCCCGACTACAATCGCATGATATAGTGAAGTGTCACGTCACTACAGGTACTACTCTAACAGTTTGTGGACTCGGCGCGCAAAACGTTTTTTTGAGAAGTTTGTATGAATTTTCTCTTTTGAATGTTAAAAGTTTTGGGTTGCGTTAAAAAGTTTTCGGGTTGTTTACAATTATTAACATGAAGTAGGTACCTTTATCTAACTTTTGGTGGAATCGAGTAAGAAAACAAGTGGGTTTTATTGGTACTTGTGGAGACTAATTAACTTTGAATTTTTAAAAGTGTGTGCAATTAGGATTTTTTGTAATACTGGTAAGTTATTCCCAAGTATTTGTTTCAACGCAAATTATTGTGTAAAACTAATCTATGCTGCGATGCTACGCTTGCGTCTACCCGAAATGATAACGTCTTTTTGGAATTGTAATTGTAATACCTAGAATGTCGACAATGTTGTTAAAGATATCCAAAGGTGCGCCTCCTGCAATAGCTGCAATCGGATTTTTATGTAATAGGTACTGTTTGTTCAATTAACTGTGCGTGTCTGAACTTAGCCGTTCCGAACGGTAAAATCAGTTCACTGCTTTTTTTTACCAAAATATTGAAATTTATAGATAGTGATAGTTATATTGATCACGAATGAGAAACATTTACGATTACGACCGCAATTCACTTTATAGGTACTAAGTTTTTATCATAGAATTTACCACTGCAAAATGATTTGCATACAACTTCAGTTCAGACACAAGTACCCATGTACCTATTGACTATCTTAATTTCTATCAAAACAACCTGTGTACTTTCAAGTCCTTACCTATTTTACAATTTTATGCTTCCAAACTGTTCTATTCAAAAAAAATGATGACGTGAATGTTTTGTACAAAATGCTTTTTCCATACAAAGATAAAACAGGTGTATGGTTTAAGTACAGATACCTACTTGGTTAGTGTCATTTTAGGGGTATAGCATACCTACACACTTTCAAGTATTGGTCATATTAAATTAGGTAAATGTATCAATTTTTGAAATTATATTAATTAATTATATTAGTACATGTTTGTGATGAAAGAATTTATAGTTCAAAAATAATTTTGGGTTGGGATTACTGGCATTTAAAACACCTTTAATTCAGCCACACCCATACTGACCCCTGTGATCAAGACAATAGATTTTGAATTGTCTGTAATATGGGCATTGACAGGTTAATTGTTCATGTCTTCTAACATGAACAATTTTATGTATTTTAAGAAAATCACTAAATTAAACAATTGAAGAATATCTGAATTGACATTTACAAAGTAAAAATTGAATAGAACTTATTTTTTAACCTGTCAATGCCCATATTACAGACAATTCAAAATCTATTGTCTTGATCACAGGGGTCAGTATGGGTCTGGCTGAATTAAAGGTGTTTTAAATGCCAGTAATCCCAACCCAATAGGTTTATGTTGATTGGTAATTTAGAAGATGTAGGTCTTTGTACATTTATGATAGGTACATTGACACTAGATTGGAATTATATCTTGAATGTATTTTAAATACCAGAATTACCTTCTGATCATATTTATTTGTATTTTGCATTCAAATATATATAATGTTTGTAATATGAACAAACATTGTATAAATTGTGCTTAGCGATTAAAGCTGCAATGCCTTAATATGATATCTGGCTGAGTATTACAAAACTAGTGTGCTTATTCAATTATTAAATGTATAAAACTAATTTATGACTGTATCTACCAAGGCTACCAGCACATGAAGTGGAAACTGGAGGGTTGAGTGTTGAACCAGACACAAAATAGTGGGTTGTAATATCAATGTTTAATTAGAAATACTTACTATGGCTTAACAGCAACCACATATGTTTTAAATATTTTTGTAAAATATTCTTATGCGAATGTTTTGATCTTTTCTTTTGCCAATGGTGTCAGAGATATCATTATTATTTTGTTTTGCAAAAATTGGGCTACAAATCTATTTAAATTAAAACTATTTTAGATGGATTTTTAGCTTAAGCCCAGCCTCATGTATGTAGCCACAATTGCATGTGCCAATTATTAATCAATCTGTATCAAGACTAGGCCTTATAGTGTTAAATTTTTAACTATACATACATTTTTATCAGGAATCAAACCCTAGACCTATACCGTCACTAAAACTCACACAAAAATATAAGAATGAGAAATCCAATAACTAATTTGATGACAATGGTGTGTGTAGTAAGAGAGATATTTATTCAACAATAATTTAGTGATTTATTTTCCGAATGATGTGTATGGTTCAGTGAGAGTAAATAGTAAAATTAGGTACCTAATTGCTGTAGTTTTTGTGGGATGTGTTAAACAAGTGTTCTCCAGGATTTGTACATGTTGATAGATGCCTGTGATAAGCTCAGGCACTAAGCATAATTTCATACATACCTTGCCATGCATTTTCTCTGCCAAAAGTGATAAGGTTAAAGCTTTTACTCCTCTTTTTAACAATTTAAGTAACATCATTGCTTTTACTCATGTAACTGTACTTATTTTACTGTTATTGTTTCTATGTAATATAGGGTAAGCCTACCGCCAACCATGACAAATCAAAACTCTGGGTTGTTACAGAGTAATTCCTAACAGAAAACACATTTTTTTTTTCTAAACTTGGGAATCCATCCCAGCTACGTATAGATTGCATACCTATGAGGCAATTTATAATTGTTTTGATGTTATAGGGTTATTATAAGGTTATTCTTATGTTTATAACTTAGTTTTTATGGAAATTTTAACATGTTATTTTAATGCTTTTCAATCAATCTTGGCTTTGCGCGCGACAAGATAAAGAAATTGCACGTCGCACCGAAAGTGCCTGGAAGAGCTATTGGTCCATGAAAGATCTAATGAAAGGTGACCTTCCTCTTACCCTTAAAAGAAAACTCATGGACATGTGCATTCTCCCCATCCTCAGTCCTCACATACGGTGCTCAAACTTAGTCTTTGACAGAATATTAGAAGTTCACGCTCGGGGTTGTGTCGGCTAGCAGACCGCATCCGCAATAGTATACTGCGCTCCAAAACTCAAATCGCTGACGTTGGTCAGAAAGCCGCTACTCTAAGTGGAACTGGGCCGGACATGTATGCCGCATGTCGAAGGACTTGTGGGCTAGACGGAGTGCAGCCCACAAGGCGTTGACGACCCGGGAGGCCCAGACGGAGCTGGCGGGATGAACTGGACTCCTATTTGTATAATTGGGCCGAAAAAGCTCGGAACCGTGAGGAGTGGAAGGAGAGTGGGGAGGCCTTTGCCCTGCAGTGGGACAAACCGGGCTGATATTAATAATAATAAACAATACACCCAACACACAATACTAGTTACAAGCCACTTTCATCTACGCTAAATCTACGTTCCGTATCTTAGTCCGCGCTGCCGAGTGTCTAACGCATGTTATAATATAATTCTACCCTCAACTTGTCAAAATAATAAATTTGTACTGCTTAGCGTTATTGTACCATCCTAACAATATTATTATCTACCTAAGTATTATCGATATTCTCATGTAAGTGAATTATTTGTATTCTGAGAATAAAGTTATCTCAAACCTGGAATATATTCTACATGAAAGTAAATGTAAAGAATGTGTTAAAATGTGATGTGTGCGTTTATATGTGATCTTATCGGGTTTTGAAAAAAGCGTAAATAAAATCTAATTATGTACTTAGAAACTAGGTAGGTACATTTTAGTGTGTTTAATGATATTAAGTATACCTATTTTTCTTTAACAGTATTGAACATAAATGCAACATGGACAACTTGGATGATTCAGAGAATAATGCGAAGATATCAGATTCTGCATATTCAAATAGCTGCAGCAACAGTCAGTCCAGAAGGAGGTAAGGAGACTGTGTCAAGACTAAAGACAAAAGTATCGTATAGATTTTTAAGTAGGATCTGCTAGGTTAAGCTGTGTTTGTCGCCGTCAGTGTAAGGATTGGCGACCCTCCGCGCCTCGGAAAGCACGGACGTCGATCTCGATAATATTTATAGGTATAATGACAGGGATAGAAGCCTGGAAAACCTGATAAGCCTCATAACCAATTTATCTATATGTTTACGGTGGTTTTATCGCAGATACTTCATATTAAATATTGATATTCATTGATTCAGCCACATCTGGTTAGACTGGAATCCGACTCCAACATGGCACTAAAGACTACCCACATATAATATGGCGACACAGAAAAACTAATCCAATCTAATCTGTCATAATAACAATAAAAAACTAAAAAAGAATACTTAACTAGCGGGACCGGCAAACATGGTTTTGGCCTGTAGCATCATCTTTCTGCCCGTATCCCAATTTATTTGTGGTCGGCGCAACATGTCCTTTTCTTCCATTCACCCCTATCAGCCATCACCTCAACCAATCACTCCCTGTGAGTCACTTAATTCCTCCCATATCGTGCCCTGTATACCTATAAAAAAATGGTAGAACCCGATTGCGGTGCCACCTATCGGCTCAAATTGTGAATTTTGGAAATTCAACTCCTAAGGTGGTGAAAAGAGGGGCGAAAATTTGTATGAATGTCCGTAATTTTTAGCGGGTGAAACCGCGGGGTACACCTACTCAATTTACAATAGGTAAGTAGGTAGGTACCTAGTTTGTCTCTACTATGGACCGTTTATCACTCATTGTAGCATCATCTCGGGCGGTGGGCCTTATGAAGCATTCCATAGTTAATAGTTCCATACGCTGCCGCGCTGGTGCTTAAACAGAATGGAGACGTAGATGCGAAAATAATTTTATGATACAGATGCTTATTTTAGTGTTAGATATACTTAGCACTCAACTAACTTGACTGCCTCATTAGTCTAGTGATCCCAAGCGCGACTGCTACACTAGAGGTCCAGGGTTCGATCCCCAAGTCAAGCAAAGTGTTATTGGGTTTTTCTATGAAATTCTCAATAGCAGCCCGAAGTCTGGATTTGTGCCCGGTTAATGGTTATAGGCTTGCCCCCTATAACATGCGACCTATACATACCGGCGAACTCTGTGTACATTAGTACGCCTATGCCATACCCTTCGGGGAATACAGGCGTGATGGTATGTTATGTTATGTATTTTATATACTAAGCACGTGTGCATCTATCTACCTTTTGGTTTGATAATTGCCATACCGTAATATACGGTTATATCATAAGTGAAACAAACATGCCTACTTAGGAATCTGTACTTATAAAATCGTTTGTCCTGACAGACTGACATATATATAAGCTTCTAACTACTCATTTCAATAGGTTAAACACACTATCACAGTAAAATCCAATTAAATTCCTAAAAAGAAATGTAAAAGCAAAATTCAATTGTATTACAAAAAATACAGGTAGGTACCAACTTACCTTAATTTTTGAGGCAACAGCGCAGCGGTAAAAGAAGAAAGAAAATTTCACCGTTTACTAATTCAACTGTATGTTTGTTGGCAATGAAAGGGTTCCGTAGTCAACAGAAATTAAAAGTGTCATCTCACGTTTCCCTCATCATCATCTATCGTAATAATTATGATGGGCCTGTGGAGGGCCTGTTACACGCCTGCATGATGCATCCAACAACTACCAGGCGGCGTGGACCAAGTTGTATGTTCGTCTCGTTGGAAGCCGACTCTTGCTGCAGTTTCTCGATATTGCCTTCAACTTACATGTCCCTTTCAGCTATTTCGGCAACATTAATTCTATTGCGTATAGGAATACAAATCAACAAATAAGTTTTCTTTCTAATAGCTCGCTGAGAGACTTGAGTTTTTTAATAAGCCTTGTCTATACCATTATTATTTCTACCCGGTGGTACTACACCATAATACAAAGTGGTGACAAAAAAAAAAATCAAAATCATATTGCAAATTTTGATAGATTTTCATTTTCATAATTATTTTTTTTACTGTCTTTGTTTTGATGAAAGTATGTAGTTTCGTCTCATGAAAAGAAACGGGTTTTTGCCAAACGCCGCGCAGCCCTAGTTGGTTGGTTTCTTTCCAGTGTATTTTAAATAAAGCGTTTTAGCTGACATTTGCCTGAAACCTTATAAAACAAACAAAACTTTGTATTTGTTTTTAAGAACAACAAAGTTACAGTAAACCAAGAATGTTATAATTAAGTATAAAAATCTTGTAGGAAACTAATAAATGCCAGATGAAAATTCTTTGAAAAACCTTTTTTTTCTCGGTAGCATTTATCGATTAGACCTTCCGTAATACCTACAAGCAGATTCTGACTTCTCTCTTTCTTTAAATTTGTTTCTTTCAGTGTAGCAATTTGATATTAGTTTGCGCATCTATTAAAATTAATGGTATTTTATATCTTATTCACCCTCTTTGCCCAGCTCTTAAGGATCATAGCGTGATGCTAGATAATCTATAGCGGTCCTGATTAATGTAATGTAATGTAGTTCCAAAGATTACCGATTTCAAAGTAACCCTTCAGCTTTATTATTAAATAGCGACCCGCTAGCGGTTTCACCCGCGCTGCTCCGTTCCTAAGAGGCGTAGCGTGATGTTATATACCCTATAACCTTCCTCGATAAATGGACTATCCGCGTAAAAAATACATAGCGTCCAAACAAACAAACCCTTCAGCTTTATAAAATTAGTATAGATTGTTTTATTCAAACTAATATTATTTTACAGCTTAGTTATAAACAGATTTATCTCTAGTGTCTTGCCTGCCTACATGAAGTTACTTTTTATATACCTAGGTACTACACATAAAAAAATATTTCAGAGTTTTTAAAACGGCATCATATTCAATAGTTCTAGTTATAAACATCGAACTAATCAACTCAATTATCATAATGTTACAAACATTAATGTTATAAGTAATTACACAACATTCTTGAACACAAACAATCAATTGAATTGAATTGCTTGTCGCCGACTCAAAAGTAAGACTAATAAGGATTACATAAGTAAATAATTTTTCCTCTTTCATTCTTTATTTCGGTTGTGTTTTCAAGGTGTTTATTGCGAACTTTTAGGTGGATATGTATGTATAAGTGTAACGCTTTGTGTTTTTTTTTATTTATTAAGTAGGTTTTAAATGTCGCTAAGATTTCGGATAGTGTTTATCAAGGTGTCTATTATGTGTGGTATATTATACTATTTAACTTAAAGGTTAGGTACATATTTTACTGTGACATTCATTGTTTTAAAAAGAAAATATATGTAATTGTGAGTAAGTGCCTACCATATAAGCTAGATATACGTACACAGGTGATGACATACATTTTTTAAGTCGGATAAAAAGGTAAAAGCAAAAGTGAAGGGCCGAAGAAGAGATGGAATATGTATGAAATGGCTGTATGGCGTATGAATATGGCAGTGAATTGAACAGGAAGCGAAAAACCGAATAAGACGTGATTAAATTTTGTGATACCTAATGATAATTATGAGTAAGATGGGAGTTAATCCTGAGCTGAATTGAGCATAATTATTATGGAGATAAATATTCAGTATTTTACACGAAAGGACTGCCGTCGCACCCCCGTAACCCAGCCTCAGGGCAATACCAATATCCTAAGGAGAAACTGGTTTTCAGGCTTTTCAGGCTACCATTAACGATTGTCACAGGTGTTCTTATGACGTTTGACGATGTACTCTCCGAGGCACGGAGAGGTCTAAATTTGTAATAAATCATCCCACCAATGACATCCGTATACCAACCGTGGCAAGCGTAGCTATACCTTTCAGAACAATTGATCAGCGTATTTATAACTTAGCTATGAGCTTCTAGGAATAATATAGGAAACATTAGAGTAAGAAACAGATAATTAATATTTTCTTATTTAATTTTTTTATTATCTCGAAAATCTCAACTCGTGAATATAGAACAGAATGATGTATGACAATTTCATTCTAGATTTTTTGTCAGTCCGAAAATGTATAACTCGCGGTACAGTTTTTTAACTGTTACGACGAAGAGTAGTGACCATCGACCAGTAGGCAGAGCGAAAAATTCTGAATAAGTGATCTCTATGTTACTTTGTACATATAGAGTACCTTATATACTTAATACTATGTACATAATTCCTATTATATACATAGTATCAATCAATAAGATAGTATGAATCATCATTTATCAATTATTACGTATAAATTAAAACAATTACAAAAGAAATTACTTGTGTATGTGTTTAACTACATTAATAAAATTCTTAGTTATTGCAAAAAACAACTTGACACCCATAAGTTTCAATTTATTTACATAAATAATACCCGCCTTCTTGAATATTAATAATATTAAAATTAATCAGCACACCGAAATACTTTGAAATTGATACATAAATCAATGTATTTAGAAAAAACCGGACAAGTGCTAGTTGGACTCTGCCACCTAAGGTTCCGTACAAATATGTAGGTAGGTACATGTTATAACTAATTACAAGTCTATAGTTTTCAGATTTCTTCTATACTTGTAGTATAAGACGATATTACTTGCTAAATTTCAGAGTTCTAGGTCAACGGAAAATACCCTATAAATTTCGATTCCCTTGATTGTGTCGAAATATACGTTTTTTACGGCATAAACGGCCGTATCTTTTTTTTGTTAACTTAGAAGTTTGATTTATTTATGATATCATCATCAAGAAACCTCAAAATCGACACGCATATCAATTAATGGCAGAATCTAATTTTCAGTTTATTTCGAAAATCTAGTATGGCGGTCAACACTTGACGATGATAAAATTACAGAACTACGCCGAACGGAACCGAACGTCTCGAAAGAGGGCGTATAGTTTTTTCCTTTTATGTATCAAGGAAGGAGAAGGAGAGTGGGGAGGCCTTTGCCCAGCTGTGGGACACTACGGGCTTTTAATAATAATAATAATGTATCACGATTTCTACCAGGCAACTAATATCGCAACCTGCAATGACATTATATAGTTAAAAAGCGGGCAAGCTGCGTTATAGAAGTTCGTTTTGAATTAAAAACCAAATGTTTATACTTATTGTAATGTGTTGAATATCCAGGTGTAATCTTTAAGCTTTAAGTTAGTAGTTACCTTACCACATTTTGCTTAGAAAGGAATAAAAAACTAAATTTATAAATCTTTCTCACCACGGGTTAAGAAAACGTCAAGCCAGTAATGTTTTCGGCGGCGGGTGTGTATTGTTCTCCCCAAAAGGGCGCAGTTTACATAGCGTTGGCGGCAAGTGTGGCCGATATTTAATGAGCGCTGAGTTATTAGGCTACCACAGTATCCGTCAGAACTTCCTCTCGGAAGGAGCGGAGCATCTCTCATGATTAGAAACAAGAATGTTTTCCCTTCCTTTTAAAAAATTGAATACTGAATTTAAATTTATCTGTAGTCATAGTTCCAAATCAACACACTCCGGGAGCAATTCCAGCGGCAGCAGTGGCTATGGTGGAAAACCTTTGGATTCTGGAAGCAGGTTAGTAGTGTTTTAATACGCATTTTAACTAAGATCAATGAATGACATGTGTATGTGGGTGTAAACATTTACACCCACATACACGTCATGTCATTCATCAAATATAATTTTTGAATCTTGTATTTATTTACATTATGAACGGGAGCTCGCGAACGGAATTTTCTAGCTATTTCAACAATAGTCTAGTTATTTTAGCATGGAAAATGCAAAAAAATCACAAAAAGATAATAGTCTAGTTGAAAACTATACAATGTAATTTTAGGCTGATGTACGTAAAATCTCACATCACACATAAGATATACAAGATGAGTCTGTTTTGTCCAAGAACAAGTTATCGTAGTTGTTAAAATAAAATTCTATTATACAGCAACAATGCGGAGCAACCACCTAAAAAAGAAAAAGAACCAAAGAAAAAGAAGCTACCCCAGATAGATACATTAGTTCCTGACGTACTAGTGGAAACTGAGGTCAGGGCGCCTGAACCAGCCCCTGCTTTCGATGCCTCAAAAGAAGAACAGCGAGATGGTGGGTAACGCTTCTGCTGAGCTTTATTTTTAAAATAATTTTTATGTTCTTTTTAGACTTTTCGTCGGTATTGCTTTAGTCATATATACTGGGACGCCATTGTTGTTGTAATGTTTTTATACATTCATCAGTATTTGTGTCGATGTTCTACGAATTCAAGTTGATTTTTGTTTGACGTATAAGTATGCTTGTATTATAAATTATAATTTATCTACATCTTTTTTAGAACTGTGTTCAAGTGTCAAAAATACTCTTTGTGGTTCGCATGTAGCCACTAAATCCTGTAACAGAATTTTTAAAACGCATATTTAAATTTAACGTGGTTTTATAATAATTAAGTGTCTTTGAGCAGAATATAATCGGGGCACAAAACTTGCATGAGTTTCACGGCCGCTTTGTTGATTTTAGATTCATGAGCTATTTTTTATAATTTTTGCATCGATATATTTTTTTTATATATATTTATTGAAATGTAAGAGTTTTCCACGTAAAATTTTCAGTTTTTTACCACTTCTCGTGGTTTGTCTAATGACGTTGTCAAAGCGATTGATGACAATACCTGAGCACAATACAAATGTTGTATGTCCCTGAATCATGTTATTGCACTTCACATCTATGACAAGAAAACAATAAAATAATGAAGTAAAAATGACCACTTTTGGTGAATCACAATAACTATGTTTTAGGCACACGGGTAATGCTGAATTAATAGTAATATTCTGATTCATTGAAAGTGGCCAGGTTAACATCTCAGTTGGGACAAAGGCTAAGCAGACGAATTTCCACTAGACATGTTATATGTGATGCTATCTGCAATTAAGAGGTACGAGGGGCGATTATTGTATTCTCGGTATAATGGGAAAGTAATGCATACTATTATAATTAGAAATATTTTTATTTCACTATTCAATTATCAAAAACGTCAATACAAATACATCTATGTATTAATTTCTGTATCTCCTCCAAAAACTATTCTTCCTGAGCAAAAAATGCGTTGAGCTCTTCATCGTCGGAGAATCGCTTTCCTCAAACATATTTTCAAATTTAGAAATAAGTACAAACTTGCCAGGTCTTGGACTAGGTATCTATGATTATGATTAGCCTGTTGTGTCCCACTGCTGGGAAAAGGCCTCCCCCTCATGTCTCTATCTATCTCGGTCTTGTGCTATTTGTACTAATCTGCAATCTGGACTAGGTATAGATAGGGTGAGTAATTTATTTCCGTGAATCCAGAGTCTAGTATACTCGTAGCAGTCTTCGTGTGCAAAGACGCCTTGTCGTCAAGAATCAACAGAGACAGCTAGTTTTCCTCGTCTTTTTCTTTGATTGCTTGCTTCCTTCACGTTATGTAACGTGGTACCGTAAGAGCTGTAAGTATTTATGATTTGACCTTTTTGTATACATACTCTATGAACAAAATTCCCTTCCCGGGTGGAGGAACTTTAAATTTTTTTGGAGGATCAGCTCCCTTTTTTTGCCGCTGTGAGTCGAGTCTCGTTTTCAGTTTCATATTCGATGATGAAGTGATGAACCAAAGCTTCATCTCCAGTAAAAAATACTTGAAGGGACCTTACCACAGACCTCCAATACTTCTGACACAAATTTCTCGAATCTTTAATGTTTTCTTGAGAAGTATAGTGAGTTTTCAGATACTCAATTTTCTTTAAGATGGTAGCATCAGTCACTTTGGTTTCTTCCTTTAAGTAACCGGAGAACTATGTATCGTAATCACTTTGAATTTTATATTAATATTATTTTAAAAAATTAAACCACATCCACGTTACTCGTAGTTCATACCGATACCGAGAATATATTGAACGTCCCGCGTACATCAGGCGAGAAGTTACATTAAAGTAAGTCTTCTCTCTCAATGTCGCTGCGGTCTTCGTAACCACCATAACGTTTTTTACTTTAGTAATTAACAAATATTGTTAAATCAAAAGTTAAACAGGTATAAAATAAGTCTAGACGGCAGACCCGAAATTCTATAAAATCATTTTATTAATTTATTCATTCATTATCGTTACAGAAGGCCACGGCGATCGGCTATTCCAAGCTTCGTGTCAGTTGTTTATTTATTATATATCCACTCTTATATTATTCTTTAGGTTCTGTCCAGTAATTGTTACTCACTGACCAAATCCCTCGTGAGGTAAAGTATAGACAGGGCAATAATGTGATACCGGGAATGCATGGTATGTACTTGTAAATTTTATTAATTTATACTAGTATTTATTAGAGATTGTCTTTGTGGAGGCGTTGTCTTTTTTTTCAGATTATGAAAGATTGTCCGTAAACCTGTAGGTGCATGATTATCTTCCGTCTGATTTTTTGTTGTGCAGCTATCCCGACACCGCCAACGGTGCATGTACAAACAGAAAAAGGTGTGGAGAATATGGACATATGCAATTCTGAGCGGAACAGTTTCAAGGATGAGGTAGCGCTTTTTTGTGTTATAACAAACGTTATTGATCAATTTAACAGTATGTTCACCGTTAAAGATCTTGGCATTAAATTGATTCGATAATACACATGAGCAACTGTAGTTGCAAGTTTTAGAACGCGATGTTTTCTGTAGATATAAAGTATGGATGCTCGCTAGTTATGCAGATAGGTCTAACAACGGGTGCCAACAATTCTTACTTCTATTGCAAATAATAACTTACCGACTGGTTGCCAATAAAATAGCGCATTAGCTCACAAGCTTTTTTCGTAAGGAGTAAATGGTGTTACTTTCTTGTAATTTGTGAATAATCAATAAATTGCCAAAAAATGGATTGAAACTACTTTCCATCCGATTTCGTTATAATAATTCATGCTCAGCTTCCATAGTCAATAGTTCAATACTGACTACTATTGAATTGTATATCAGCTTAACTAGACGGTGAAATATTAACTCGGTAGTTACGAAATTTTAATTCTTATTATTTTTATATAAGGTGGCTTCGTGCAACCTTCCGCTGCCCAACTCTGCGGCCAACTTGGTCAATGGCTTTCCTGCCCAAGCTTCATACAGCTCGGTGAGTGACAATTATTAAGAACTGATTATTTCCAATTTTTTCCCGGTTAATTTTAAACCATATGAATCTTGCTAAGAAATCAGAAAAATACTACAACGTGTACAAAAACACCAGTCCGTTAGTAAGATCAGTAGTATTCGTGAATTCGTCTCTATCAGTAAATTTCGTTTGTGGAAAATGTAGAAATTTTGTTGGGTGTGCATAAAATTCTGATTAATATTTTTAAACCAAGGAATGTATAATGAATGTAAAATGAGAACACTAAAGTTGCATTGCAAGGTATGCATGTAGTACAACATTTTGTCAAAATTAATTGTTTATTTATATCTGACTAGCTGACCCGTTGTCCTGTCTAACATATGAATATTGAATTCGAATTCTGCGACTTAAGTTTTTACGTCTAAGTGTAGACATTTTTAAAAAACAAAAATTCTATTGAATATAAAAATATATTCTATTGTATTCGTCTTCCATGTATATATGTACATTGTGTTAGTCTATCAAAACATACCAAAAGTCCATATTTATATATTAAGCGTGACTGCGGTGAACTAACCTTGATGAACGCACATTTCCCAAAAAACTCACCGTACAATTGCATCGACTGTGAAATGTGCACTAAGAAATGATAAATTTATTATTTTATCAATATAATTCCGACCGAGGCATTTATTTTAGACGATATTTGCAGCGCGCATTCTGTCAATTGCGCCAACTGTCACACAACTGGCAGTAATGTGAAGCGCCATAAGGTTATAAAAGGAGAAAAGGATAAATAAAAGTTATAATACGTTTAGAAAAGTTAATATCATCGTTAAGTTTTATTAAATTTTCAGAAAAAACTAAAAAAGTGGCGCGAAACATTATCGCGCCACTTTTTTAGTTTTTTCTTTCATAAGAACCTTCTCCTTACTATAACAAACACAACAAAAAAACAATTGGCGAAATTGGTCCAGCCGTTCACGCGAGATGCCGTGACCAAGAGAAATAGGGATTCATTTTTATATAAATATATCGATGCATTTTTTGCCAATACAACCATAAAATTCCGTTTAACAGGAAATTAAATTAATACAATTATAATTTTCGTAAGGAAGTTTTTTCGGGCAGATTAGCTCTTAGACTACCCCTAACCAAACATAATGTCATATATTTTAACCATAGACCGACCAATTCTGTAATCTAGGGACTTCTAGCGACTAATTAACGTTTAATTTTGGGTGCAAACAGATTTCCGCTAGGTGCTTTGGGTTATCGATATATAATGGAGGTTCAGCCAGAACAGATAGACTGTTTCAAGCAAAAGTTATAAGGGTAGCCCCCGGGTAACTTTTGGACGACAGACCGATCATTTTTTTATAGAAGCAACTAATTTTGACTAATTAACGCCTAATTCTGGGTACAAACAGATTTCCGCTAGTTGCTTTGGTTGTCGAGGTACAATGGTGGCCCAACCAGAGAGCCCCCGACAACTTATGACCTACGGACCAATAATTCCCATATTTCACGACTAATTAGCGACCAATTCTCTGTTCAATTTGAATTCAAATAGGTGGTGGTGGCCCACCCAGAAAAAGCCATACAGAAATTAGATCTATTATTAACGACGATGTTATATACCATAACCAGAGAGAGATTAAGACGTCCAACACCTCAGTCGACCCGTGACCATGGATGCTGTAAAAGATCGTGCAATTAGTTGACTTTTCAAAAGTACCTTTTTAATGGTCTAATTGAAATAAATAATTTTGATTTTGACTTTGATCCGAAACGTCGGGAATCAAATACCTAATATTAATATAACACGATAAAATCCGTAAAAAGTCATTTTCAGAATTTAGAATGTGAAGGCAAAATTCGATCAAGCGGGTGGGACTCGCGGTGGCATAGCGGTCAGAGCGTCTGGTGTATCTAACCAGAAGACGCAGGTTCGAATCCTGCCCGCGATTGAATTTTTCCTTCACTAAAATAACTTTTTAATCTTAGCATGGAAAATGCAAAAAAAAACACAAAATGATACAAAATTGTTATATTGAAGAATCATTGGTATTATATGAATACCAGCGTTGCGTCATATAATATAATGAAGTGGCATATGCTAAGCTAGGGTCCTTTTTTGTTCTCACATTCATAGTTTAATTTTATTTTTTATGTCGTATTTTCCTCTTTTTTTGTATTATGTTGTAAAGACAAAATAAATGTATTTCTTTCTTTCTCCTTCTTTCTATGTTACTTAATGCGCGTTGAATACATTTGAATTAAATTATTATAGTAAAGAATCATATTAGATGTAGCATAACTTATATTATGATGCAGCTCCGCTACAAACATAATAATTATGATTCTTCAATATAATAATTTAGTTCAAATGTATTCAAAGCGCAATAACTAATTTGCAATTTCTTAATAACCGGGATTTAATAGTCATGTTTATGATTCCGGGATTTTAGAGGAGGTATTATGAAGTCTATGTTACTTACTTCCTCGAACTTTAGGTAAATATATTCTACCTATTCTGATCGCTGGCCATAAAATATTCCTTAAAATAAAATAAATGAGTAGGATATTATTACAAAAAAAAAACATTGAGAAAGAGAGAACCCTATAGAAAGACCCTTTACAATGATAACACCGCACTAGTGAAACGTGAGGTACAAGCATAGAACAATACAAGTATTTCCATGGCTTTTTAAAACTTTTCAATATTTTCCGGGATAAATTGTTTTTGAAGGACCCTTACACAAATTTTGTAAAATATTTTGTGTTTTAGCAATTAAACCGGTTCAAGGGTCCGGCGGGGCTTGAATTGTCTACAAAAATGTAATACCAAAATAAATCGTAATTCAAACAATATTGTTTCAAATTGTGTTATTGTTCGGACTCGGATAACGTTAATCTAGGTTCCTACCGTACCATTTCGTCAATTACTACTTCACTGGAAATAAACGACTGAAATTTCTTTTCAAACTTGGTAAAGTTATCAAGAAGTATTTTGGATGAAATGGCAGAGTAGGAACGGTAAATTGTAATTCAAACACAGTTTAATAAAATTCTGATATTCAGATTCCGATACCGTTAATCTAGGTTCCTACTTTACAATTTCTTCCAAAATACTTTACTGGAAATAAATGTAAGTTTGGGAAGATTTTCCGGTCTTTTATTTCCAGTGAAGTAGTAGTAGAGGAAATAGTATCGTAGGAACCTAGATTAACGGTATCCAAATCTGAATAATAACATAATTTGATAGAATATTGTCTGGATTACGATTTATTTCGATATTACGTTTTTGTGGGTAATTGAAGCTATTTCTTAATACAGTGATTCAGCTCTTAGTACAGTTACTTGCGGTACTAAAGTAAAACTATAGAGATGCCTGGTTTATTTTTACTAAACCGCCCGAATCTGAAATTGTGAAAACACGAAATTGAATTTGAATTGTTATTATTATAAAATTAATAATCACGAGTTAAGTAAATAATTATTATGGTTGTTTATTGGATGTATATGGGATACATGGCGTCTGACCTTTGACTCAGATGATATGCCAATAATAGCTTGAAATCGAATTCTTTCTCTAAAAAGTTAAACACCTCTAATCGCTTTTATATAGTCTGGAAACGTAGACACATTCAGTGTTCAATATATTTACCAGAGGGAATTTGTTGATGTTTATTTCCGTTATGGATGTAAGGAGATAATCACAGATGTACTCGTTTACAGGACGGATTTTTGTGCGTGATCTCTATGCATGACGGTGTCGTGATGTTTACAACATCATCCTTAACAAACACTCTCGGCTACCCTAAAGACATGTGGATTGGCAGGTCCTTCATCGACTTCGTTCACCCAAGGGTAGGCTTCTTATATTATTGTTAGGTAATCTTAAGCTCATTGAAGGCCCATGAAAGGCACTAATTTTAAAAATCATATTATATTCTTATATGAAAATATCTCATGTTTAAGCGCTGCTGATAAGTTTTACCGAAAATAAAAGACGTTCTATTCTAAATTATGTCAATGTTAACTAAGTATATACTTATTTGTCAATTACTTCACAGGATCGCAACACCTTTGCATCGCAAATCACCAATGGTTTGGCTGTCCCGAAAATTGTTAATGGTACGCAAGAAAAAGGTAAATATAGTTTAGTGATTCCATGGTGCCAATTTATTGTCTTTTTTGCAGCTTTGTTTTTGCATGATATATTTGTTTCAAGTTTACTAGGGATAACGGTAGTTCAATTATAATATTACCTTTCTCCCTAAATAAATATCGCTTAGACACGAAACATACTTTTATTACGCGGTTGCTTTTCTTCCTGAATTTGTGTTTTATGACACAATAGCGAGTTTTAGCAAGTAGTTTAGTTATTTTTGACGAAATATTAGTTATTTTACAAAAGTATATAGGTATTTTGAAGTTCAATTGAATGATTGGCACATGGATGGAAAAAGTGAGTGCTCATAAAATGCCGTTAGTAGCCTATATTAAATATTGTTCTTTTTATTTATTTTTATATCAGGTGACAATCGAACAAGTTTCAGTATTAAGTAATTTAACTTTTACCCCGTTAATCAACAAATTTCGAGCAGGAAACAAAACCTGTAGGCAATTGTAGAATTTTCTTGGTAAAATTTGATTAAGTAATTTATTATTATTGAGGATAATAATTGAGGTAAATAAAGTAATTTCAGTTGACCACCCCAAACGAAGGGTAACTTTACTTGGGTGTAATGTAATGAAGGCGGCCCTTGGGATTGATTGCCTTGATGGATTTCATAAATTCAATACTACAATATTTGAATGAATCGCGGAAATCTTGTTTTACCATGGGTAACACTTAATTAGACATTTGACAAACTGTCATATTAAACGGTTTAACTCGGGCATGTAACTCTAAATGATAGATTGAGGAACAGTGTGATAAAACAACGTTGCGGATTGAAAGGTGTGAGTATGCTGAGCTGATATAAGTGACATTATATAGATAAAAATTGGATAGGAATGCATTGGCAGTATGATAAGACATGTTTTAGCTTAATTTTATTAAAACCAGTTCACTTTATCAAAGTTATTACAATATTTAACTGTTGAAAACGAACTTGAAAAATAACCATTGAAGTAAATTTCATATTTAAGTATATACTAGGTTTGCAGAGGTTAAAAATATAACAAAATAAAGCATATTTAAAAAATACATATACAGATACGTACCGAATAAGATAAAGTAAATGGCTAACGTAATGATTTAACCAATTTCAGAGTAAAGTAAGAAGTAAACAAAAGATGTAATTTTTTGTCCAACAACTAATACGATGTCATTATTACCTCATTGAATATTTGATACCATATTACAGCTGTACTAATCTGAAGATGACGTGACATTTGTTTTCTTCCTTAGAAAGAACGTAGACAAACTCATTTTATAACGTGAAACCACGGTGTAGAAACAATAATAGAATAAAATATATTAAACGTATCCTAATAATAACACTTATATTATCGAATAAAATACTCGGAAAGCAGTACTGTTGGACACGGCCCGTATCTATTTATTATGTCAAAGGTCGGGATAACAAAAAACATATAGTATTTTAATTATCCCTCTATTAGGGGACAAATAAAGGATAGTAAAGGATTTAGTTCTGCGGCCCCATACGAGTAGATACCTAACATAAATAGGTGGTGATGATGAACGAAAGTAACTGGCTGCCGGTTACCTTTTCACGCTTAAACTGTTGAACCAATTTTGATAATTCTTAGAGTGTTAAATTGCACTACATAGGCTGACTTTTGTTCATTGGCTTGCAAGTGAAACCACGGGCAACAGCTGCTATATAGTATTATAAATGCGAAAGTAATTTTCTCTTTAGTCGTTTTCTGATACCTGTTCATGCGTAAACCTCTGAACGGATTTCGATAAAATTAGGCAAGGAGATAGTTTGCATCTTTAGGATGGATATAGGCCTTGACCCTCTGTCTCAAAAAGTCGTTCTGGGATGCGAGTGAAACCAATCTTACTCCAGTGTATACACTGACTCAACTATTTAACCCATGGATTGTTAAGCAGATTTAAATGTAGATTGACAATGAATAACTTGAATATCTTCTGATTCTGTTATGCCATTGTAAAAGTTAATGTTAATCTAAGTTAATGTAAGAAGCATAAAATATCTTGATGGTAGGTTGGAAGCATAAAATATCTAGGTGATAGGACAATCCAAATAAGCTAACCGGAAGGAGGTTGATGAAATTTTATTTTACCTTCGGGGAAATATGGTACCATATACAAGCACAGTGTTTATCTAGGGGACCATATTTTATAGGTTGTAAAACCTATTAAAAAACAAAAAACCTAACCGTGCCTTTTAATTTGAATTAAAGCTGTCAAGTTGGATTTCACCTGACATTTTAATCGTTTACAAAACTACTAACAGATTATTTAAATGTGGCTAAATTGTATTTGAGCATTCACTTTCACGATTCAAATTAAAACAGCTTTTATAGGTAATATCTAGTTATTTTATAAGTAATTATTGAGTCCAAGAGCAGACTGATATTCTCTATTAGGATCGGCCATCAACAATAAAGCCGATTTTTGGACGCTCTATGTAGTGACTGAACGCTACAAGTGGCACATAATTGGGATGTCAGTTGCAGCAACTTAGTGGGGTCAACTGTGGTACACAGGCAATTGAACGCATTTAGTCGTCAAAACACCATACAGCATCGATAAAGTCATCAATCATCTTCGATGTTAAATGTATTGTGTGTGCTATGGCCCTAATTCGAGTAGGTACAAGTTAATTTATACATTGTTTACAATTAAAATGACCAAAATCTATGGTATTGATGAATTATATCTAAAATTGAGGTTAGTACAAATTACTTTGTTTATTAAGTTGGTGTGTTTTTTATTTATTAGTCGTTGTGTTTTTTATGTTTGTAATAATCGGTTTTATTTTGTAATGTAAAATTATTATTTTGTAAACTTTCATAACGCATAATGTTAGGGAAATATTGTTATCTCAGATATATTACGACGAGCCTATGCATCGCGACGAGCCGCTACACGTCCGTAGATAGGATAATAATTAACGGCCAGTACCAATAAAAAATGTGTCGATGGATTAGTTTACTAGAGGTAGAATTTTGACATTACACATCATGTGTAATATGGACCTTGTGTCAAAATCCTATCTCTAGTAAGCAAAACTACTGACAGATTTGATATTGGGACTGGCCATAAGATGTTTTCGCTATTCCCAGAGTACAGTACCCCCGAAATAACAGCGCGCGTCTGAAGTTATCCGCAAGTGGTTTTGCCGTGGTAAATTTTTATATAAAAACTGTGCAAAGACAGTTGCGGTCCTTACTGATTTAGATATTTTTTACAAAAGAATACTTAATTAGGTAAGTTGTGAGACCTGCGCGGCCTTTCCCAACAGCTAACTTCAGACGCACTACCTACGTAAATGAGTTTATGTAAGTTGAAAACATTCCTGTTCTCGGGCTTCTGACTATTACAAGTGTGGTGAAATAATCTAATTAGTTTTTTTTTATTTATCAGATGAACACAATGTTTGTTCACATTATTGCGTATTTTACTATCTACTATTGATCATAAACTGAAGATATTTACATTTTTCAGGAGATATATAGGTATACACTGTATACTCTGCTTAAACTGTTAATTATGGAACTAGTTTCTCAAGACATATTAATAAAAAAGTAAAATTCATTTCAGTGACTGTGCAATCCACGCGGGCGAAACCGCGGGCAAAGGCCTGTACCCTATAAAGTTTCTCTTTTGTCTTCAGCTCAATCCCCAAATAACTCGGTGTCGACAATGGTATGTCGCATACGACGGTACCGAGGCCTGTCAACCGGCTTCAGCATCAAAGAGAGAGCTGTGTGTTTTTTGCCGTTTTTACTCAAGTTGACCTTCAAAGATATAAATGATGAAGAGGGTAAAGTGATCTACTTGGTCATACAGGCTACCCCATTCTTTTCAGCTTTTAAAAGTAAGTCTTTTTTTATGACAGCCTACGGGCCAAATTATCGTTCTTTCATAAATTTCGTATGGTAATACTTCTGACCTCCTTAACAAGGTACCTAGATCTAAAACGTTAAGTTCAAAGTCCGTTGATCGACATCGTCAGTAATGCTTGTATTATGTAGTACAGGCCATTTAAACAAAGTTCGCGGAATTTTATAAATTCAGATTTTGTGTATGGTAAAGTGGGCATTGTTGGCACATCGATGCTCGAGCGTTACACACGGTTATAGCGGTTGTTGTAAAGCCTCCGTTGTACAATTTAGAGAAATCAGGGCAGATAAGGGTGTCATGCACAGTGCACTTTGTCATCTATGTTGTGTTGGACTAAAACCACGGTAAAGATATCTAAAATACAGTATTCTGTCTTCACACAAACGGTCGAAACGCGAGTCATACCTACGCTCCTTGAGTATACAGTCGGTATTCCGACGGTCGCGAAAGCGCTGCAGCGATGTACTGGATGGTAAGCGTGCGATTTGTGAATATTTGATGGAAACAAGGACTTACTTAATATAGCAAAGAGAAATTATACACTATATTGTGCTGTTTTTGGTTGCTTAAATCTTCAATAACGCACCTAGAGATAACATTTGTAAATTATCTGAAATCTTTGAAAGGTCCTTTCGGAGTATAAAATTATTTTTATACAGGGTTAAATTTCAATGACCGGCCAAATTATAAAATTAAAATGTTAAGGTCAAACCCAAAGTGCATTTAAAATATTATTGGTAAATTAACATAATATATCGTAAAAATATTCATTTGAAAATGTCTAAATTCTAAAATCGAAATTCATAATTGCGGATTTGTGGTCGTGTGCGTGCGATGTCAAACTTATGTAACAATGTTTGCTATCTAGGTAATTGAACTGAATAGTGTAGTGGTAATTATATCTACACGCTCTGTAATTTAGAGGCGGACAGAAATAAAAACGTGAGATTTTTATTTCGTAGATCAAAAGTTTTATCAATTCTGAACAGTCACTATAAATTTGCTTGGTCATTGAAAAGTAACCCTTATTATGTTACCTAGTACATACGTAATTTGTTTTGTTTTTAATAGATATTTATTTCGCTTTTTCCACCGAGTAACATACCTGGATTCATAAATTATTTCAAGGACATGGCCGAGCTATAATACTGTATAGATATCTCTACCGTGCTAAAACTCTGGCGGAGTCGTGTAAAAACTAATCTCATTAACCCCATGGCCATGATTAGGTATACTAGGTACAAAATGATACACCGTGTGTTTGTGCCGGTAACTAATATACCTACTGAAGCAATCTAATACGCACCAGTAATTTTTACATTAGGTATTTTGATTTTGTATAATTTTCAATTGGTATTCTGTTATGTCTTTTAGATATTGTATAATTCATAAGTACAATCGCCCTCAAAAAGATGTACGTGCACAAAGTTCCATTAAAATGTCTACATCCTTATGTTATACATTTGTGCAGCATGTTTAACTTTGGCATAATGGTATGCCAAAGCTAAACATGCTGTTTACTGTAACTTGTCAATTCTAAGTAAACATCTGTTTCAAGACATTGTAATCGTGGTTGCTTCATAAATTTGTATGCACTTTATGATCTGACAAGTAGGTAACAATATAAAGTCTTCCAAAAGAATTTACAAAATATTTTACTTAAATTGACAAGGTACAGTGAACAGTCAACTCACTGTGGTTGATTATAAATATATTAGCATAACGATGTAGACATTTTAATGGAACTTTGTTCACGTATGATGTTTTTGAGGGCGACTGTATTGTGAACTTATATTATAAAAGCTTTTGCGTTGATAGCTCGATCAGTCAATTTCTTCTTTTTATTGTAGATTAGTGGTAGTTTATCAGTGATAGTTTAGTATATAGGTAAAACATAAGCGCTTCTAAAACTTATGGTATTACGGCCGAATTCTAGAATGGTATGGATAAATTTATCTATTAAATACAGATTTGGTCTGTATTTTGTCTTTATTGTGTCAAACTGAAACTTTAAACTCGAATTTTATATTTTAATTTAGACTCTTGATCGTTATTCTAGAATAAGGTCATATGTGGGTAATCGCAGACGAGTTTGCTGGGTGGGTATTGATTATTTCAATGGCTAACACTCGAAACACTTTTAGTAATTACCATTTTAACGTAAACTAACAAGTACTTACCTAACAAGCAAGTCATTGTTTTCTCACAAGCTAAGTACATAACTTAATTGTAAAGTTGAGAGGTGTCTTATGTACCTACATGAGTCTCAAGTCACGCTTTATTTGCTCAAAAAGTCATAAACACAGGGTTCAGATAATATTTTATGCCTTGACAATAATTAGACATCATATTTTACACTTATTTATACTTTTGTTACATGTCATTTTTGTAAATAATGTATAGTTAATTGAATATATTGAGTCAAAAACTTCAATATGTAGTTATTTGATTTATGCGTTGTTTAAAGTACCAACAAGGGTATACATTAATTCATTCCCACTAGTTAAATTTCACCATGCATTACAACATCATTTTAAGCCGTATTTATATTACGACATTATTGGCATGACATCGGTTTTATCAAAAAATTGCGCGTAGGCATTAAATCTATTTCAGTGTTATGAAATTAATGCATGCGTGAAACTGTTGATGAGACAAGTGTCGTGAAACTAATTTTATGCTACTAATTTCATAATATAAATCCTGAATTAGTTTTTAATTTTCCGTGACACTATTATACATTTGCTAACTTTATCTGGTTACAATACAATGTAAGCACATTTATTTGCATACAAATTACAACAAGTTGTACAACCCTATTAAACTTTCGCAAGTTTTTAGAGTAACGTACATGTCTAAAAACAAAAAAAGTTTAACACTATTCTTAATTGTAATCTGTGTACCTGAGATTTATCAGCGAGACCGATGACTGCAAATATCCTTTGCGTTAAAATAATTATACAAACGTAGCAGCAGAACTGAACATTAGTAGAGACGAAAGGCATTGCTTTTTCAGTTTGTACAGAAGTATTGCCGTACGAGGTATCACTCAAGGGCGCTTGTCCACCGTCGTCGTCCCAAGAAACGGGACCGAGTCGAAGTGTGTGATGCCTGAGATTGAAAATAGAGTAGTATTTTCATTTATTCCTTCGATTCTAACACAGTCGAATGGAATTATGTATAACATATTTTTCGAAATCAATTTTTTTCTGTATTTTCTTCCATATATCTCTATCAGCCGTCCCCCCATCATAATATAATTATTAACAATGTAAACTTTTATAAGTAAAAAAGCTAGTAAGTCATGACGCCTAAAATGTCAGCGTAAAAATATGTACAAAATAGAAATTTTCATTAAGATAAAAGTAACTATAATTTAATTAGACTTCATCACATCATCCGTCGGCGAAAGTCTCTAGTCAGACAGTTGCGTTAGGGGTGATTCGTTTGATGTAGGTAATCATTGATTATATCAATATCGAATGATATGATATAATCAATGATTATTATGATATATTATGATATAATAATACATTTTTAAACACCTATTTAAATTTAATTTTTGCAACGTCAATATCGTTTCTTTTCTGGTGACGGCGGCGGTGTACAAGCGCTGTAACACGAACACAAATCGCTCATTTGAATGAATTTATGAATACGAAATTTAAAAATACAGTTCTACTAAAAATCATGCGATCTTTCTTGAACGGTTGCATAATGATATGACGTCAAATTTGGTGGGGCAGTATCTTTGTTATATTGATTTGAAATCGCTCTCCTGAAAAAAGCTTTTTTTGAGCTTTTCATCCATACCGAGAAATAGCCCTCACACAGTATGGAAACAGTTAAATCTAAAAATTTGTAAATGTAATTATTTGAAAGTCGAAGTGAAAGTTCTGATTTTTTAATTACGAAAAGACATTTGAAATTAATTTCTTTATTACAAGGTTGTGAAGTCATCAATACCTATATTTACAGATTACAGATACTTTGGTTAAAAGCTCATGATTTCTAATTTTCTAGATTGTTTCTAGTAGAGACACACTCAATGTTACAGATTTCACAAACTATAAGAAATCTGTTAATTTTTATTAACAGATTTCGGATTATATTGGATGGACAAGTATTGGTGTTGAAATCATTACAATCAACTTCAAGCCACTTAGTTTCCATATTTTTATCAATTAGGTATCCGGGTAAAAATGAATTGATATTTTATTAGCTACATTTACGCTTACACTTCACTAACACAAACCAAATTCAATTTTATTCCTAACTAGCTGTCCCCCCGGTATGCGTTGCAATGCCTCTATTTTTTTTCATTATAAACCTTCCCAGGCACCCACACAACAACTCACCAAAGTTTCATCGCAATAGGATGAATGGTTTAGCAATGTATAATGGACAAACATACAAACATTATTTTTTATATATACTGATTTTGGCGGATAATCCTTGGTATTAATGCTAACAAAAATGTGTCCATAACATAAAAAAAAACAATTTTAAACTGCCGTTACCTACGAAAAGAATAAAATTGAAAACAACAAAAGCATAATAAAAATTATTTTTATAAAGTAAACCTTCGATAAACTCAAATCAATTGAAAAGCTTCACTGGCGCAGTGGTCGAGTAATTGACTGCTGCATTAGAGGTCACGGGTTCGATCCCCACACGTTACAAATATTGTATGGCCTACGGATTATTAAATTTGCAACGTTTTTTTAAATTTAAAATATTTATGATGCGCCTATTGGGGTTGGTTTGCATCTGCCGAATATTCGGCAAAATTATCCGGTTACGCGCTCTGCAATTTGCCCTTAGACGTTTATACACGCTTAGACCAAGCAACGCCCGGCTCCCGAGCCGGCGGTACCTCGTCACCTATTGAGCATAGAACATTACCAGATAATATTTGAAAAATCATTATACGTACTTGAAATTATTTGCAACCTGCACCAAAACGCATTTAATTAAATCCCATTGTGTTCACGATTACGAAAACCCAATAATTCGGCCGAATATGCCGAATACCGAACACTAAAATAATATACAGCGAATCTAAAAAAATACCGACGTTAGTATGTAGTTTAACTAATAATACCTATAATTATTTCTGAAGCACCAAACGAAATGGTAGTAAAGGCAGTACCGTTTGTGATAAGACACGCTGCAAATGGTCACATTGAGTACGTCGACCCCGAATCTGTGCCGTACCTGGGCTATCTGCCGCAAGACCTGACTGAAAAAGACGCATTAATGATGTACCACCCCGACGATTTACACTATCTACGTCAGGTGTACGAAACTATCGTCAAAGAGGGAGGTCTGCCACGATCAAAGTCTTACAGGTTAGTGTTGATATTTTTTAAAGCATGTCGTTTTTTTCTTGTACATATTAGGTATATACGCTTAAATCGCTACTAATAAGTTTTGTATAAGCTATAATTAGTTACTGTTTTGTCGCTTTCAATGTCTTTTAATATTTCGACGGGGAATGATACACAGCTTAAACAATGTTTATTAGTAAAAATATTATCTCATTATTATGTTAATGTTACATAATGAAGGGGCGGTAGCCGAATAGCTAGGGCGTCGGACTTGCGATCATGTGGTTGCCGGTTCGAAACCCACCCATTGCACTACTGACGTAAACCTAGTCGTAACACAAGCATTTAGCTTAGCGCGAAGTGTTAACCGTACCGATAGCCGTAGTATGGGTGTGTTCCTAGTTTTCCAACGTTAATTGTTAACGCAGCAAATATTTTGTCTATACAATTGTCTACCTATGTATCTGTGAACAAAGCTTGCATTTATGCTTGAGTAATGCTAACGTCTTAAGTAATTGAATTAATAGTGTTTTTGGTGCAATTGGCTCCTATGAGATGCGGGTTTGATTCCCACACGAAACAAATATTTCTATGGCTTATAGATTAAGTTGTTTCGGGTTTAGCTGTTAGCACATGTCAGATTTGTCTGACAGGATAACAACGAGAAAATCGTAATAGTTTGATTGTAGAACAATCCTAGTGGCTTATTGTTGCATTTTCGCAGGATGGTAACACAAAATGGGGAGTACCTTCGGGTAGAGACGGAGTGGTCCTCATTCATAAACCCTTGGTCCAAGAAGCTTGAATTTGTTATCGGAAAACATCATATTGTCGAGGTAAAACTTTTCATATAATTTGAAATGTTTTTTTGCCATACAAAGGAGCACTGCACAATGCATTATATGCTCAAACAAGAATTCGGATGATTTGATTAGATTTAATGACATTACCACACGGAAATAATTATGCGTTTCTTTCTGTGTTAAGGGTCCAGCTAATCCTGATGTATTCCAATGTGCTGATTCGGAAAAAACCTTAAAAGTGAACGAGGATGAGAAAAATAAAGCCCAAATCCTCAGGGAATCCATTGTTCGGACCATGAACGAGGTAAACACTTTCCTACTTACATGTACCATATTTTTTTTTATCAATATCTACAGTCGGTTGTTTCTTATATATTAGTAGGTATTGGTGTTCGATTGTATTAGGTTATTAATTAATCTAAGAGGTTCCTTTAATATAAAATTATCACTATGACAATATTTATTATTATCAGATGGTTTTCTAAATGTCGGCAGTGTGAAACTAGTTCTACTGGTCTGCCATCACTAATCTGTCTGCCGAGCAGTTTGTTTATGAGATTATCCTCAGGATGGTTCGTAGTAGCGAGCGTGCGGCTGCTCTCCCGTAACGAGCTGACAAACATAATTCATATACTCAATGTTTCCTCACAATTACTGCTAATGTGTAACAGGATTATGTCAGCCTATGGGTGGTAATCATTTGTAGTACTACAACTTGATGTTTAGTTTTATGTTATGTTTAGCTTCTGTTCAATTATAACGTTCACCTGTAAAATTAAAACTTATATAAATTGTAACATTGGTGACTTAAAATATTGTAATTGTATTCAGTTTCGTGAAGCAGTTATAATATATTCTTAGATAAATAATTTATGGGCAAACGTAATTATTGAATGATGTAAAATTGTATAGTATCTGCTTAGTTTTTGGTCTAAGATATTCTTTTCTTTTACTAGATTCTTCATATTATTTGTTTAAATAAAAATAATACTTTAATATGCACGCATCAAGCATGTTTAGTTAGTTGGTAATTTATATAGTAAGTAGAGACATTATCACAAATAACGCGAACGCAAAAGTTTTTATAATCGAAGTTTCATTGAACAGGGTCTAACCAAACCGGCGGAGGTAGCAAAGCAACAGATGAGTAAGCGTTGTCAGGATTTGGCTACATTTATGGAGAGTCTTATGGAAGAAACGCCTAAGACTGATGAAGAGCTGCGTTTAGAGTTACAGGACCCAGACCACAGTTACTATGTAAGTAGTTATAGATGTTTAATTCATAAATCCTATAAAGTATTGTATATTTTTGGTATATACGCAAGGTCTTCTTAGTCGTTTTGCTCTTGGTAGAGCAGTGTTAGGGGCAGATGTAACTCGCCTCACGATGTCTCGCAATCGTTTTCTGTTGGTGTCGGTGGACATCCCAGTAGGTATACTCATGCGAGGGTCCGCCCACACAAGACTTGACTTGGTCGGTCCATTCCATCTGTACAGTACATATATGATATATATATGTGTAAAATCAACGTTTTGATGAGCCTGATTTTAGTGGCATTTCGTAATATTTAGGTTTTTCCATATTTTTTGGGGAATATTCATAATATTCAGACCGCACGACAGTTATTTGTTTGACAGCACCCTTCGTGTTCCTTACGGGAGACCTTTACGCGCTAAACCTGCTCGGCAAGTGCAATTTTAAATTGAAAATCGGACAATGCAAGCATCTCTGATTTGGTTTCGAAACTTAAAAATTATACAGAGTTATGGACGGTTCTACTTGCATCGTCAGCGAAAGAATCGCAAGATATGGTAACTTTAAATGGTTTAGATGGTTTTTAAAAGAGAGGAAGATGTATGAATGTGTGATATAAAGATAGAGGGTAAGAGCATGTGGTTACAGGTTAATGAATTCGCTTTTTTTTGGGATGCGTATTAACTAGGGATAGTAATATTGATGCAGATGTGGAAAGGAGAGTGAATGCGGAAAATAAAGTGAAAAGGTGCTATGCATGCAGTTATAGCTTAGTCCGTAGAAATATGCATAGCAAGTGGCGGGATATAGTTTCTGCGTACCCTTGAAAGAAAGTATCCTTGCCTGCGTACCCGGAAAAAGGCGTTAGTGTCTGTATGCTATAGACGCCTATAGCCAAGCTACAATAAAAACTACTCTAAATATAGCAGGCTGTCGATTTAGTCACGTGCACCCGGTTGAAGAGATGAAAAATTAATACATCTTCTTATATAAAAGTATACAGACACATTTAGGCATTTGTGAAAAGTCGTAGTATTTCACGTAACGTGTGAGTTTCATAGAAAAAAATAAATACTTGAGAGGTGTCAAGGGACACCCGGATGGAACGAAGTTTAAATTTATAAATAGTTGAAGGCTCGATTAGCGCAGTGCCATAGGATGCAAGTTCAGAATCAGCACGGAGCGAGTATTTATACATATAATCATAATCATAATCAATCATAATCATAATATAAACGTATGCTAGCATATGGCAAATTAATCGAAAGGAACTACTATCTTATTATTATCTTATTATACAATAGCTTACTATAGCAAAAAGTGTCACGACACTTTCGTGTCGTTTTTCGTGTCGTGACAACTTTTCGTAAGATTTTTTTCCATCAAGCCCCCTTTCACAACGCGCGATAAGGAACTTCGTTCCAATTAGTCAGTATGACGGATAGAATCATTACTTTATAGGGTGCAGGTAAGTGCCTATAGTGAATGTACGCATATAGCCTATATGCGTACATTCACGACTTTTAATTAACGAGTTTTCATTTGAGGCCCAAGCATGTGCGGACAGTAATTCACATGAATTTGTAATTCGCTGTTCGCGGCTAACAAAAGAAAGTAAACTACATACATTAATTTCAGGAAAATTATAGGTAGCAAAAAGCTCTTCTATAAATTTGTAGTACGTTATCGAAGGTGCTGTAAAAAAAGTAAAACTAAGAAATGGGACCTTCTTTGTGCTTACCTCCGAGGAGCGGGACTTTTAGTACGTTTCTCTAATTAGTCCAAAGTTCCAAAATTAAATTTTTGGTTTCGACATATCCATCCATCCCCCCTTGTGAGCACTCATTTACACAAGCTAAAAATACGAATGACCTATTAATTTCGTTTCTATTAACCAACCTGACTAAAAGTATTCGCGGATAAAGTCACGTTTAAAACCTGAGTATTTATATATAAATAACATTATTACTGGACTCGTGACATACCCTGCCGTTACTCAATAGATTTGACATTTATATTCACGTTGTATGATTTCATGAATAGTTATTTTAACGGGCGCTTGACTGCGAGTGGGCGAGTACTGTCAACGAACGACATGAAAATGTTATTATGTAACCTTACTTTTGTAAATGTATTTTTATAAGTTTATTTATAACTGCCTTGTTAGCGTGAAGTGGGTAGGTATCACTTATAGGTACAGTACCCCGAAATAACAACGCGCGTCTGAAGTTATCTGCAAGTGGTTTTGCCGTGGTTAATTTTAATATAAAAACTCGATGTGGGGTTGTAATTGCTTCACATTCGTGACTGTTAATTTCGATATTTTTGCACAAGAAAACTTAATTAAGTTATTTGACCTGTGTGCTGCCTCACTAGTCTAGAGGTTCCAAACACGACTGCTACGCTAGAGGTCCTGTGTTCGATTCCCAGGTCGAGCAAAGTGTTATTGGGATTTTCTATGAAATTCTAAGTAGCAGCTCGGAGTTTGGGATTTGTGCCCGATTAATGGCAATAGGCTTGCCCCCTATTTCATGGGACCTAAACATATCGGCGAACTGTGGGTGCACATTAGTACGCCTCTGCCTAACCTTTTGGGGAATACAGGCGTAATGGTATGTTATGTATTTATAAATTTGTAGGCCTATGTCTAATCCAGACAAAAATATAGTTGAAAGGTAAGGTGGCATCGTACGACACTGAACTAACTGTAAAGTAAGTCGTGTCGGTTGAAAAGTAAGGTCTCTTGCCTCTCATAGATGTCACCAACGTCACCTTATGACGTAAATTCAGAATGTGAAGGCAAAATTTCAATCATGCGGGTAGGGTTCGCGGTGGCTCGTTCAAACCAGAAGACGCAGATTCGAATCCTGCCCGCGATTGAATTTTTTCCTTTACTAAAAAATAACTTAATTATCTTAGCATGGAAAATGCAAAAAAATCACAAAAAGATATAAAATAGAAGGAATTTTAAGATATCAAATTCGAAGGGGTTAAATTGCATTACGTCTGCAAAACCACTGCAGTATGTAATAACAATTGTCTGAAAAGAAAGAAACCACGAAGTCGGTCTACTTCTTGTGCGGCAGCATCGGACATTAAGATCTCCATTAAACCACTTCATCATTCATTTCATCATTCATCATTAAACCACTAACCAACACACCACACAACCCAGCTAATAAAACCTGGGAATAATTATCACAAGACTGTCAATACATTCTCAGAAACTTGTAGACTATAGGGACTGGGAGGGGAGGGAAGGCTTCTTACACTAAAGCAAAGACTGGTTTCTACAAAATGGTTCATTTTATAGATTTTTTTTTTATGGTACAAATGGATAATTTTATTTGTTACAGGAACGGGACTCTGTAATGCTTGGTGGAATATCTCCGCACCACGACTATTATGACAGCAAGTCAAGCACTGAAACGCCTTTGAGTTATACCCAACTCAATTATAATGAAACTTTGCAACGGTGGGTTATACACTGAGTTTGGTTTTATTTTTCTTATGAAGATTTTTATAATTATAACCAAAATTACCAAACTACAAGTTAAATCAAATTCGAAATTCTTGGTATTTTCGATAAGACTAAAACGAAAACGAAAAAATAACAGATTCATACAAACTTTCACACCCCTTTTCACCACCTTAGGGGTAGAATTTCAGAAAATCCTTTCGTATCGGATGTCTACGTCATACAAAGAACACATCCTCCAAGTTTCAGGACTCTACGATCAGCGGTTTAGGCTGTGCGTTAATCCGTCAGTCAGTCATTCAGGACAAAGCATTTAATATGAGTAGATGATACCTGTACGTAGTTTGAAAACTAAATTTTTTTTTGTATGTGTTCAGGTATTTTGATAGTCACCATTCTGTCTGTTATGAAGACTACAACACGGTCACCGGAGAAAATATTTTCGGACTGAAAGATGCGAGACCTTTTGTAAAGTACGTGTATTTATTTATCTATGTGTAGAGTGTGTATAGATGTTTGTAAAAATTAAAAAATATATAAAACTACATAATATATTCATTAAGAAATACAGTGTGACAAGCTTAGCTGACCCGGTGGCCGTAATTGAAACTAAAGGAATTGAAATCAGCTATCTCGGTGAATGTCAGTCACCATTTTGGTTAATGACAGTTTCCATTTTCCATTTTTATTTGAATGTTGAGAAAGTTACCAAAAATGAATTTTACCACCGTGAGTACTTGGAAAAGGACGTAGAATAATATTTATTTTACGTCTGTAATTTTTCGCATCATTTTGTTACTATTTTTAATTTCCAGTACTGAATTACTTTGAATGGCAGGAGTTTGCGACTGTGGCGACGGTTTGCTGAGCCAGATAAGTGTGTTGCACTATATTCAAGTCGTCAGTTCTAGTTATCTTAAATCACATGATAATCAAACTATTTTCCAAACATAAAAGAAAATAATTTCCTTTTACAGCAGTACTTACAGCATAGCTTGTTCTGTTACAGTCACTGCCTGTCCTCGATTGCCGAGGTTTCAGGGGACTCTGGTGATATGACCTGTTCTTCTGATTCGAACGGAATGGCTATGAGCAGAAATAATAGTCCCATGGCGCCTTTAGGAGACTATCGGCCGCTTCGCCTTACTGAGTCTTTGCTTAACAAGTTAGTAATGACATGATCACTTCAAAGATTTGTGGCTTTCAACATGAAAGTTAAATCCAGTCGAGCGAACGGCCAAATTTATGTTGCCGAGTGCAGAAATCTGCCTAAATATTGTTACCTCTGTCGCCTGGCCACACTTCCCGCTTAGAACGATATAGACAACAATATGTCAATTGTAATTGTAAAGCTTTGTAGTCCTTACTAATATTATAAACGTGAAAGTTTGTGAGTATGGTTGTATGGATGTTTGTTACTCTTTCACGCCAGAACGGCTGAAAGGATAGGGATAAAATTTGGCACAGAGACAGATTACAGCCTGGAATAATAAATAGGCTGCTTTTTATCCAGGTCAAATCCAATTCTGAAGTGTACTCGGACAAAGTCGCGGGCAGAAGCTAGTTCTTCATAATTTCATAAATGATACCTATATCATATATATCTAGGTACTACAAAGCTTTTCATATAATATGTAAAGATCTTAATTATTTATATTGCTTTACTTTTATTAGGCACAATAACGAAATGGAAAAGGAACTAGTAAAAATGCGTAGAGAGACCCGTTCTAGCAGTAGGGGAGACAGGGAAAAGAACTCCAATGAAACGCGACAGAAGAAGAAAGAACATTTGGCACGTTGTAACGCATCGTTTCATCCTACTCGCGCCGGCAATACTGAACACCAGGTAAGAACTTTATTAAGTATCGAGAAAGTCTCTTTGCATTGAATATGATAACATCAATATTCACATACATAAAAACAATTTATAAACTACTAACTGCTGCCCACGGTTCCAGTCGCATCCCAAAGAAGTTTTGGAGATAAAAGACAGACTGTTCTGGTAGATTCTCCAAGGGACGTCAACGCACACGTAAAATAACATTACGAAAGTCATTAATATAAAAAAAAACCCAAACCATTGACATGTAAAAGTATCTCTAAAGATCTACTTGCAGAATAAATAACTTCATTTCATTTCATCGTTAATGATCGGTTACAAAAATTAAAAATTTTGTAATGGTTAAGGGTGGAGGCTCATCGCTCACTACAAGGTTATATTCTAGCCAAGAAGAGTGAACGAACGCTCCGTTGGAGAGTCCGTCGCTCGGCCATACAAATGGTCTCTGTAGACATAAAATTATTTATTATGTGTGTTATGTCACCCTGTATGATTATAATTATGTATGTTTAATTCAGCCGCACGGTGTAAAGCGCGCGTCGCAGCAAAAGGAATCTGACGGTGGTGCACACAAGCACCATTGCCCGTCGCCCCGCGAGCCTCGCCGCCGACAGCGCAACCTGTCAACCAACGCAACCGTTGCGCCTCCCCCGCCTCCATGCTCGGTCCCGGCCCCTCCCGGTAAGTTAACTACGGCTACATAACAGTCCTGTCACGCACGCCTCTTCCACTATAAATAAGAAAATTATTAAAAAAATACAATCTAGTTAGTTTTTTGCTATATTCTAATATTTTTTATCTTAAATGTTGTATCTTTTGCTACTAACCAATGCTTGTTTATATGTGATGTGCCTTTGTAAATAAATCAATCAATCAAGTGTGTATGTATGTTGTCTTTGTTTCTGTCACATTAACATTTTTGTATACACTATGTTAAAAAATCCCTGTCCGATCTCAAAAGTGCACATAGGTAATCACATTACGAAATAATATAAGAAAAATTAAACATTCATAAAAATAAATATTAATTAAGTTACCGCAATTTCCCCAAAAACTAGCAAAGGGGTTTGAAGATTTTTGTATAGAGAGTGGAGTTCCTCCTGGGCGCCATTTCATTTCATCAAAAAAAAAATGTAGTTACCGGCCACTCATGAATACTTCAAAAATCATTTGCAGACATCAATATCAACAAGAAATGTCTCTATACAAAATCTTGTAAAGCATCACGTTTCCAAGATTTACTCAATCAAAGTCTTAAGTTTAATGATACCGTAAGTATCGATAAACCTAGTATCATTTTAGAAAAATGAATTGTGTACATCGTTGTATTTGGAATGTCAAATCAACGGGTATACTTGAAATTACTCTATCGTTAAAAAAATGTCCATATGTATATTTTCGAACTACCAAGGATGATTTTGGCAAAATATATTATTTATCCGACTTTAATATTTTTCCTTCTAAAAATAATAAAATAAATCGTTTTCGTAAATAATTTACACTTGCAAGGCTTTCAAAATAATATTTGAAGTCAATTCATAGAACTTAACAGTACAACTTTGATAGCGTTTATCTTGAAAACGTGACGCTTTACAAAAGATATGTACCCGACATTTTTTGTTTATATTAATGACAGCTATCGAAATAATAAGTCATATTAGTGGCTGCATTTAAAAAAAAAAGATTGGCGGACGTCACAGAAGGCCAAAATCTTCAAACCCCTTTTTTAAATGTGAGATCATCATCATTATCCTTCTTATGTTTGTGTTAATTGCTACTGTATTCCCATGTCATCGTTTGTAATTTTTCGTCACTTTATAAAATAAATCACGTTTTTTATTTTTGACTTGTATTCTGAAAAGGATTATATAAATAGAATTAAAACTAAAATATACCTTCACGGATCGGACAAGGTTTTTTTAACGCATTGTAGAACCGCATGTAACGTAAAACAACATTTTGCAGCTAACCACTGGCCCCACGCACCAGTCAACAGCATGAACACATTCTTCCTAGGCGTCCCTCAACAGATGCCAATCATGAGCCCAATGCAAGCTATGCCGGCTATGCCAGGTAACATTACCTAATAAGATTAAAAGTATATTAAAACAAAAACTTATATATTTTTTTAAAAAAGCTTACTAGCTATGTGGGTCGCATATTACCAGTATTCTTGTTAATCTCTCGTGCTAAGCTAAAGTGTGTTGTGTTACCAGTGGGTTCACGTCGGTAGTGCAATGGGTGGTTTTCGAACCGGCAACCACATGATTCCAAGTCCGACGCCCTAGCCATTAGGCTACCGCCGCTTAATTATTCTTTCATTAACGACCACTAAGGTTCATTAGTGGACGTTAATGGAAGAATCATTAATATTTTTATATACGTTAAAAAACTGTTTATAACTAAACTATTTTACCATATCCCAAAAGCGTAACTTTATTTAAATACAAGCTTCTGCCCGCGACTTCGTCTGTGTGGACTTCAGAATTGAGTCCGACCTGAATAAAAAGTAGCCTATGTGTTATTCCAGACTATAATCTATCTCTGTGCCCAATTTAATCCAGATCCGTTCAGCCGTTCTGGCGTGAAAGAGTAACAAACATCCATACTCACAAACTTTCACGTTTATAATTAGTAAGGATTTTTCATCCAGAATTAACACTGCAATCTTTTATTAAATACGCCTAGATTCCGTGGTCAATAAAACGCGTAGTGCTCAAAGCGAAGCCGATTGATGTATGTACGTGTGTTAGTGTATTACTCACCGCGTAGTTACAAGTTAATAAGAAGCACGTAGTTGCTTATTTGTATAGAATTGTAAAGAAGCATTTTGCTATGTAGTACATAAAGCCTAATTCCTACATTGTAGAATCTATTTTAATATTTTTTCAATAAATATTGAGTATTTATTCTGTTATTTGCTGTAAAGTCATAAATTTTCAAACACATTCATAAATAACCGCTGTCAATGTTAAAGAAATCCATGAATACTTATATTTTGTTAATATGCTTTCCGTTTAGTATTAAAATTACAGGTAAATTGATTTTATTCTCTTGGCAACACTGAACAGTAATTATTGCGTCGCGTTGTTCTTTTTGGCGGTTTCTTTTTATTATGACTGCCAGGAAATACATCCGAAAATTTAACACTTGCCTGTGAAAAGTGTAATTCGGACACTTTTTCTTTTCCCTTTTTGCTATATTTCACAGCGCAGTCATATTTTTTTATAAATTATGAGACCGACTCGTAATGTATTTACGTGTTATTGCATAAATATTATTGCCATAATTAAGCGCTTTACGGTGCGAGTACTAGGAATGTGGGCGAATTTAATCTAAGACTGTCATGAGGCTCAGACTGTAATGCATGAGGTCATGATTGTGAGGCTTTCATGAATTCCATAGCTATTTTAAAATTAAGTCAGTTTAATTACACAAAAATCGTGTAAAAGTATTCAGAAGGGCAGCTGTACCATTTTTTTTCTCGAAGCAACTCGCAGCACTTTTAAATCCCTTGTATCTTCGTTGTGGGTATAGCTATAAGTATTAACTATTTTACAGGTATGTTCCCGATGTATTACGCGCCGGCAGCAGCGATGCAGCCAATGCCTACTACCTCGGCTAACCAAACTTCTACTAGCAACCAGCATTTCCAAGCGCCAAGTTAGTAACTTTTATTACCCGTGACCAATTACAATGTCTTTCTTCCCACGGTCGGTGTCATGAAAGGCATGACAAGGAGGCAAGGGCAAGCAAAGGATTGTTAATATGCCAGTTGTCACAACAGACAAAGTAAAAATCAGGTATATTTTCTCTTTCTCTATTAAAAATGATTATAATGTATTATTTTTTTGTTTTCTATTTTAGTGATGATGTATGGACAACCAATGTACGGGAATCCCTTCATATACTCGCCGCAGGTTTCTTACTCTATGGAACAATCGCAGATGGCGGCACAATCTTTGCAATACACCAACACAATGTACCCTCTAGGTTTAACCAGCAGGAATTATGAAGAGGTACGTTACTTTTGAATTATTCAGTATCAGTACTATTTTATTGTTAATTTATACAGATTTAGTATGGACATTACTTCAATTATTTTTCGTTTAATGGTTTTATACATTTTTATACGTAAACAGCTCTTGTTAGACTTGTATGATTCTCACTTCCAAGTAAATTTGGGGGAACCCTTCGATTTTATTCGAAGCGTCGCTGATGGACCAGGTCAAGGTACTTGTTGTTCGGGCTTAGAAAGCTTCACCAGATCGCCTTCTTCAGCGCCGGCTTCAGTTTTGTCCTGAAAATGTTGATTACGTTACGTTTGAAATTTTACATAATATGTCGCAAGCATGTAACGCAAATTCACAATTTGCAATATACCTACGACAAGGACGACGAAAAATGCAGTAAAAAATCGACTTGTCAAAATGGTATTTAATGTTATTGCTTAGTTTGATAACTTGAATCTAAAAAAACTGCTTCTTGCTCATATGTATTGCGAGATATCGGCTTAGTCTAGAATAAGTTTGGATGTTAAATACCTACATTCGCAATTGTTGCAACCTGCACAGGCTTGTAAGCCCAGTTTGTCGTTGAAGCCCGGCAAGTCTCAAGGCTGTGTGTGGCGCGACAAGAAACGACCAGAATCTCAAGGCAAATCTACAAAAACAGAACAAGGGAGCGCAGATAGTCACTTATCAACGAATGCATTGAATCGGGTATGCAAACTATCATTGTCTAAAGCATTTCAATTCTACTGCGCAGAGCTTTCAACGTCTGGTTGCTTTATTTCTACATTGCTGGAATAAATTTATGTATCAAATACGTTACTACACGTAGATGACAATATAAGAGATCATAATGATATTTATTTAATAATTAATTTAATTCATTATTATTCACTATTGCAACATACATACGTTCGTGAAAAATATTCATGACATCCACTCATTACATGCTTTGATCATATCATATCAAAATAATCTAAACATTTATATAAGTACTGAACAATAATAATGAATTATTATATTGTTTTTGTTGGTATAGATTGGTTTTCGTTTGCACTTTTTGAATGGTTTTATAGGAGTCGGAAGCAAACAATAGTCACAGTGGAAACGAGAAGTCTACGATATACTCGACCGACATCAGATCTTCAAACAGTTTAAGTCCCAAGGTTAGAGCTACATTTGTGGCTCATATTTGCAACTATTCATGTCAATTTAAGTTATCTTTTTAACGTTGTATCTTACTTCCTATGCTTAACTATATTACTATACCGTCATGCAGTTATGGAAGGTGATTAACTGAACACCTCGTAGTCTGAATCGGCTGAATATTCACAGCTATATAACGTCAATATTATGTAAATTAATCATTTATGGGCAATTTTTCGAAGGATCTTCCGTTTAATTTTTCTTATTCCAATAAGAAAACGGGGGTTGATGAATATAATTTAACACAATAAATTTTTTTATAGGTACTTACACTATTTTTTATTTCATTTGTTCATGTTAATTTTTTTATTGTGATAACGGTGCACTGCCCTAAATAAATTACAAAACATAGAACTATATAATAAAATTATGATCTTATGTTTATTACAAAGATTTCAAAAAAATATATAAAACAAGAAACTATTTTACTGTTTTGTGACACTAACGGGAATAATACTTAACTTTTTAGAAATTTATGTTATTAACACAATTGAATCAGATGAGTAATTAAAGTGGGGAGTTAGTGGAGCGGACCTGTTAATAAATATAACTTTAACAACAACAATAATATCATTTGCATTCAAGAAAAATAAAAAATACATACACAATTTTATTTGCTTTCAAGAAAAACAAAAAATAGTGTAGGTAATGAATATGATTACGATTTTATACCACTACACTACATCTATTGAACATCGAACAAACATATAATGTCTATTCGACATGTTTGATTTCAGAGCACAGAGGCCGTGCCGAATACTCCACCTTCAATGGATACAAGCAGGAACAAACTAAATCGCCTGGGAAACAGCGAGGAAACTCCTGACAAAACTGATGGAGAGTCTAGCTACTCGTCCTTCTACTCTTCCTTCTTTAAGACTGAGTCCGGTAGCGCCGAGGACAGTGACGCCAGGAATGGAAAGGATAAGCGACATATGGTAATATTCTTATATTTCCGACTTTCGTTTCATGGAACTGTCGTGCACTAATCTGTGTCTAACATTTAATCAAATTCTGTGACGGAAATCACTACTGCACTTAATGTGTATGATTGACCTTTTGATTTATGTTGAGTCTTTTCCCACGCATCACTTTATAAACTTATGAATAAGTAATCATTAACTTGAACTTACAATTAGTTCAGCATTTATGCAGTACACTTTGGTTGAAGTTAATTACCATAGTCATATACAAATACTGCAGTATTGTTGTTTATCTCTGAATGAGACTTGTAGGTGTGGGAATTTCATGTGAAATGAGACCTTTTTAGAGGAATATACCTGTTTTAAAAATTAAAATAATAATAATTGTCCTTTATTGCTCTTTTTTTGTTGTTTCACATAGTCGGACAATACAAAGAAGTATAATTTCAGAGCCCATTAAACCCTCCACCTGATCGCCGTCCAATCCAGAGTGTGAAAAAGGTGGCTAAGAGGAAGATGGAGCCGCCATGGATGGAGCAGGTATTTTCAAAAACTTGTACAAAGTGCTTCAAACATTTATTATCATCATCATCCTATAGCATTCCACTGCTGGACGTGGACATTTCACCTTGTCCTCGGCTTGTCGCATCCAGCTTCCGCTAACAATCATTGGCAAATCATCACTCCATTTTGCCGGAGGGCGTCCTACGCTATGTTTGCCGAGTCGCGGTCTCCACACAAGTTTTATATTATTAATAGGTAATTATCACGTGTTTAAACGGTGAAGGAAAACATCGTGAGGTAACCTGGATGCCTGAGAGATTTCGACGGCGTGTGAAGTCTGCCAACCCGCACTAGGCTAGTAGACTATAGCCTAATCCCGCGCAATCTGAGAGGAGATATGACCAGCAGTGGGATAATATAATATGTTGATGATTAATAAAATACGACAGATGTATAGGAACCATTAATTTCTTTATGTATGGATTACTCTAGCCTAGAATCTATTACTTTTCAACCAACGTAAATGTAAATAATTTCTATTTACATTTACGTTGGTTTGTTGTTGGTTGGAACGTTGCGCGGGGTGAACAAATTGACACAGTGAGATTTCATCAGGATCAGCAGAGCTTTAGGACTTTGCTAAAATTGCTAATGTGACAGATTCTAAAGCCAATCTGTTTTATATATTCCTTTATTCTGATGGAGCCTGTTCCCAATTTTGAAAATAGGTCTATTTATTGTCATATTCTACGAGGAGATCCGTGCCCAGCAGTGGAACAGTTACGGGGTTGAAGATGATGATTGTTATATATATGTCGCTTTGGTCACACGCTCTGCTTAGAACGATCGAGATATCCTTACTTTGCTTCAAAATTTGATCTAAATTTAGCTATGTGCCGTAATACCAGTCTCCATAAACGAAAAGTTTATTGTTTAGACATTTCCTGATGTTATTCTAAAATCTAAATTATGTGAGTCTCTGACTTTCCGAAGTCATGTGCGTATTAATAGTTAATTATCACGCGCTTAAACGGTGAAGGAAAACATCGTGAGGAAACCTGCATGCCTGAGAGATTTACTCGACGGCGTGTGAAGTCTACCAACCCGCACTAGGCCAGCGTGGTGGTCTATAGCCTAATCCCTGTCATTCCGAGAGGAGACCCATGCCCAGCAGTGGGACAGTATAATGGGTTGATTATGTTATAAATTGTGTGATATCGCCGAAAACACTTTACCATATATTATATAAAAAATGTTGCTTTTGATATACAAACGAGTGGAAAACAGATCGAGACAATGTATAAATATTAAGAATTACATTAACTTACATTTCTTTCCGGTAAAGTATTTTGGACGAAATGATTTTGAAGGAACCTAGTTATCAATACCCGATAATGATATCCCAAATCAGAATAATACAATTAAATAAAAAAATGTTTTGATTCCGATCCGGTTAATTTTGGTATTACGTTTTTATGGACAATTCAGACTTCGCTAGACAAAAGTCGATTTTGTAGTTTTGGTTTCTTTTAAACCAACAATAAAAAAAAAAAATTGTACAGACATGCATTTACATTCATATCTTAAATATGTAAACATACATAATCAACCCATTATATACTGCCCCGCTACTGGGCACGGGTTTCCTCAGAATGTTTTCCTTCACAGTTTAAACACGTGATAATTAACTATTAATGCGTACTTACATGACTTAGTTTACTTCGAAAAGTCACATTCGGTTTGGATTCGAACTCGAGACCTTTGACTTGGCAGTCCCCAATGGTCATATCGCCCCTTGTATATCGGTCGAAGGCTATCACTGCACTTTATAGATACATTGTTATTGTTTTTAATTTGATTAAGTATAGATAAAAAAAAACAAAAAAAATATTTTTTCTTCCAATTTGTTTAGCGGTTTCGGCCCTGGATTATGAGTTCCTCCCGATTACGATAATCTTGTAACAATTACATAGTGTATTATACGAGTTATATTATGTAATGTATTAAAAACTAGCTAATCGCCAGGGTTTCATCCGCGTTGCCCCGTTCTTCGTAGCGTGATTTTTAATAGCTTTAAACCTTCCTCATGGATCATTATGTCTATTGGTGAAAACCGAATGAAAATCCGTTCAGTAGTTTTAGAGTTTATCGCGAACAGACAGACAGACGGACGCGGCGGGGTCTTTATTTTATATTATGTAAGGATACTAACTAGGAATATTGTATTTCCGATTTCACTCTTGCTGTCCTTACCTATAGGTTACCTTAATACTCACTAGTCTCCCCGTCGTTTGTGACTGTCAGTTAAATATATCTAATACTATTTTTTACATGCTTTAGGTGTGTGTGACCTCCGAGCTGATTTACAAGTACCAAATTCTCACCAAAACTGCCGAAGAAGTTTTAACCGCTGATAGACAGAGAATGAAGACGCTGGAACAGGTTGGTCATCATGGTGTTTACTTAAAATGCGTAGCATCACGGATTAATAAATTGAATAATTTTCGAAGATATTCATTTTAGTGAAAAAATTTCGATCTGAGGCAGAATTTGTCGTCCGGTTCGGTACACGGAACGCTTTAGTCAACTGAAGCCGAGACCCCACCGAAAGCCCGTGATGTCGTTTTTTTTTTTCAATACAGTCCGCCTCTATTTCTCAAATGATGTCAGCCTGATGTCATTTTATTTTTTCACCAATATTTATATTGTTGGAAAGGTTTAGCATGCGTTACTGCCCAATACACCGTAAAATAACTTGAATAGTTTTGTTTGATTGGTTTAATTTTTTTATTAAGATTTGTGATTAATCCCTCTGTTATTCTATTATTTTCAGCCATCGCTGGTCAACGAGCAATTAGGCCAGCTGTACTTGGATCTCCAACTTGAAGGTGTAGCCTCAAGGTTAACTCTTGAAGAAGGTATTACCAGTTCCAGTAGTTCCGGCGAAGAAACTACTGCCAATGACCCGAAGGTAACACTAATTTATTTAGTAACAAGTCATCATATTTTTTTGTATATCAGTATTATTTATATTTGATGTAAATATTATGAATAATTTATAACATCTATTTATTAGTAGTTTATCAGTTTTTTTTTGTACAGTCTGGTCAAAATAAATATGTGTCTGAAGTAGGGCGTTCCGACCGGCCGCGCAAGAACAGTTGCAAAAAAGTTAAAAAAAAAATCACCCAGTCCAAAAGTCAAAAATCGGATTGGTTCCGGCAGGAGTGAATTTTCACGTAGTAATTTACAAATATGGTTTTAAATCAATTAGCAAACAGAAAATTTACATATTACACATTCTCGTACTTTTACTCAATATAATGGCTGTAAATAAAAAGCGCTTAACGTTGCGTGCCATAATTTTAATATAGCTCGAAGAAGATCGAGATTTGCGTAGAGGATATTGACCACGTGACGAAGACCTAAGACTCCCCCAACCCCCGCGATCAAGCGTGGTATTTTGAAGAAACTCCTCCCCCCCCCTGAACGGGTCACGTAGTATGGGTACGTTCCCTAGTGCTAAAAAAATAAGAAAGTGTTAAAAAAAATCTCATTCTGCATTAACTTCACAACATTGATAAATAGTATTATATAAACCAAAATAAAAATGAAAAAAGGAAGAACGAAAATAACAGCTTAATTAAAATTTATTGCCCACTGCAAGTACACAGTCGGCATCAAAAGTGTTACGCATTATTGTTGCTGGAGTGATACATAGGTAGGCATCAAACACTCAATCGTACGATTGAGTGAGACATCGAAGCTACGCTAACTTCGCTGCGCCGCGCACTATAGATTTGGGAGTAAAATTTACTATTGCGCAGCCACTCATGGATAAATTCGGACACCCACAGTTATTTCGACCGTACTGTATATCATTTTAAAATTACTCCAATTAATGTTTTTAAAGTTGACAAACTCGGCCCATGGGGTTTATAATGCCATAAATTTATTTTTGTCAAACTTCCAACAGGTTATCAATTAGTTATGTATATTTTTATATATGTAATGCGCACATAGCTTGTTGTCATAAACCGATTTTGACTACATTTTAATTATTTTCTAGTCTCCACGTAGAAAGCGGGAGTACAGTAAACTAGTGATGATTTATGAAGAGGATGCACCACTACCCTCGCCCGAAGAGAACCCACCACTGTGCTCGACGGAAGAGAACGCAGATGATAACGGCGAAGGGTGTAGCTACTCAACGTTGTAAGTGAACTCCAAGACATACACATTAAGGTCAACGTCACGCTTGTTGAATGTGCTACCAAAATTGCACAATTGATGGACAAATAACAAGTGACCTACTCTAATCTAATTGATATTGCATATCGTGATTTCTAAACATTAAAACAAAGATCTCACTCTAATTTTTATACCTGTCTTAAAATAAATGATTTTGGTGTTTGGTTTGCTGTCTGTGTGGTGTGTGTCCAAATGTTTAAAATGCATCAAATATTAGTTCAATTGTATGTTTAATTTTTTTGAGTTTAAGTTTTGTTTATATTTTATGTAAATGTTGGGTTATGTCGAATTTATAACAAAGAAAATATGGTGACAGTAATGTTGCTGCTTACAGTGCTTCGTTTTGTGTGCGAGACTGTTACCAAAACATTAATGATTTGAGGCTCAATACGAAGGGATATTAAGTATTGAAATGCAGGGTAAAGGATACCTGCAATCATTTAAATTGCATGTATGTGTGTTAAGTATTAAGCTAATTTAGTTGTAAATTGTGTGTCTAAAAAACACGCGCAAACATTTGCATTTACTCGGTTACGCAAAACATTGTTTTTAAGGTCGTGCCATGCCCATTTTCATGTGTCGCGTGAATTCATCTTAATTTTATATAAGCATTAATATTGAGTTTTTGCGAAATCGAGTGATTATATTTAAGATTCTTTAGAGACTGTTTAAAGGCGTCCCAAAGTTACACTCGCTTGTTCTGCAAAGTTTAGAACAGATACTTTCTTATTCAGATATGTCAGAGCTCAAATTCAAACCTATTTGTTAGTCATAAAACATGTGAACGTGAATTCCATACTTTGTAACAGGTGCCTTAAATGTGACAGTTCAATTATTAATAAAAAAATATTTACTCAAACCATCACATGTTATTCCGAAATTTTAGTCTACGATTAAGGGTACCTATTTTTATGTCTATCTATCTATTATTATATTATTAATGGCTCTCATTTATATTAATTAAATGAATAAATAATTTTACACATACTATAAAATGTATCAAATTTGTAAGTTTTTGGAAATGTTTAACATAATTCTGGTTTGTTGACGAATAGACGAGCCGGTCAAGGGTATTTCATACAGGGTCCTGTAAAATATTTAGTAACAAATAAAACCATTAGCTGAACATATTGAGGCATATAATTATCTAAAAGATAAACGTGTCCATGGAGTTTCTTGCAGGATTCTTCTCATAAGATCAACCTTTTAGAACCGTGCAATAGAATCATAATGTTTAATAAACTCTTGTAACAGCATATTTGAAATAAAAACTTTTGAACTTTGAACGTGAACCTGAAAAAATTTAGGATTTTTTATATTTTGCAAGAAAAAATATATTTTGATAATATTAGGATGAGGACATTTCCACGAAGTAAATGCAAAATTAGTAAATGTTTTATTTCGTAATAGTTTAAATGTGATTAACAATAAGTTTAATAGTGCTGATGTGTTTGTAAATGAATAAGATTTTGTTATTTAGGTTAGATTGAGTCAGTAAATTTTTTATGTATGTACTAAGTAGATTTATGTAAATGATATATTATGTTGTAATTGCTATTGATAAGAAAGGATTATTCATGTTACGTAGATATTTCATTAAGTATTTGGAAATATTAATTAATCATTAAACAGATATATTAATATAATTATTATATTAATTAATATTGCTATAAAAAGATTATTCATGTTTCGTGTATTATTATTATTTCAAAATATTAATTAGTCAAAGTATATCTGAGATACATAAATAAAAAGTGATTTTTTGAACTTGAATTACCGTAGGTCTTACCAGTAAATCGAATCATTTGCTAGTTGTAAAAGCGCCATTAGTTTAAGTAGGTAAAATGATCAATCAGTGCGATCTGGTGGAGATCCTGGGAGGATTAATTATTTAATATAATATAAAGGAACAAATATTTGTCTCATCTATAGGTAGTTCTTTCATGCCTAGCTATCATTGTAAATGAGAATTTGGGAATGTAAGCGGATCCACGATACCTATGGTGGGGCAAGACGCGCAAATATAATAATAAAAACGTCAGATTATGAATATATTCATAATTTTGTCTCGCATTTTGTTGTACGTTAAATAAAAAAGAAATTAGTAAATGTAAACTTTAATTCACCAATAATAATTATATTTCTGTGAAATAAATGATTGGAAAGTGAATATGATGGTTTTCTTATTAGCTTATAAACCTAACAGACATTACAGCAAGACTCCTAAAAAATTATTAAATAAGATAAATGAAAATAATATGTGTGACATATGATAAAACTAAAACAATGTTATTTTATTATTTACTACCTGTCCCGCGGCATGCATTGCAAATTGCAATATCTCTTTTTTTTATAAATTTTCATGTCATAAACCTTCCCAGGCACAACTCGCCAAAGTTTCATCGCAATGAATGGTTTAGCATTGCGTTGTGTGGTTTCGAGCGGAAACAATTTATATAATACTAGAGGGCCCGGCAAACGTCCCTGTAAATAAGAATGGTGCCACCTATCGGTCAAATTGTGAATCAAAACCGTCGAGGGACCCACCTATAACAAAAAGATTGTCACAATCATACCAGCAAGTTCGGAGTTCGGGAGACAAAGAGTATAATTATGAAAGAGATAATGCACAAAACACCATCCACTGGCCTTACCGAAACAGCATACAACGCTACTCATAATCAGAGCAAGATGGCATCCACTGCGCGTCCAACGTTTTCGTCAAATTAAGTGCGAAATTTGAAAATTTAATATATATTTTTGTTAGCAATATAGAATCTAATTGAGGCACTTTTAAAAAATGGTTGACAGATGGCGGATGAGCAGACGGGAATATATTATTAACTAGCTTTTGCCGGCGACTTGTCTGTCTGTGTGGACTTAAGACTTGGGTCCAACCTGGATAAAAAGTAACATATGTGTTATTCCAGACTATAATCTATCTCTGTGCCAAATTTTATCCAGATCCATTCATTTGTTATTCTTTCACGCCAGAACGCGTGAAAGAATAACAAAGATCTATACTCGCAAACTTTCGCGTTTTTATCATTATAGGAAGTATGGAAGTAAGGATGTAGCGACATCTCGTGTATGGAAGTTATAATGTTGCAATCAGGTGTAGCGACATCTCGTTGCGATCATAGGCAGACACAGAATAGATGTAGTCCATCCATACAATTGGTGTGACTTGTGAGTTCAGCCAAATGGCACCGAGGGCGTTATTATTCTTTCTTCTTCTTTTTCTTTTTAAAATTGTGCCTACAAATAATAATAAAATAAATAATTACTTACTCCGTAGGTGGGTACGAGTAGTTAATGTTTTTCTTTGTAGCTAAGTAAGTATACTTATTGTTCTCGTAAATTTTACAAATATGTAGTTACTCAATGGAAACCTAAGTAAGCAGGTACCTATTTAGAATACGATAAAGGTATCTAATTAAGTACCTACGTAGGGAAATTGATACCTAACTAGGTATAATTTAGTTACTTACCTAGTTAGTAGGTACATAATTAAAAAGGATGATCAGTAAAGTTATATATATCTACACAGGTATAAACTAGGCATGTGGGATACCTAGACAGTGGTCATCAGCCGTTTTGCACGGTTTTATATTTTTTTGTAGTTTTCGGTAGTTACTTGTAGTAGACGCTATTACTTGCTAAATTTCATAGCTCTAGGTCAACGGAAAATACCCTATAAATTTGGATTCCCTTGAAAGTGTCGAAATATATTTTTTTGCGGTATAGACGGCCGTATATTTTTTTACGTTAACTTAGAACTGTAGGACTGTAGACCTGACTACATGGTTTTAATTTCAACTCGATACCTTCACGCGTTCCGGAGATAAAGGGTCTTGACAGAAAGACGGACGGACAGACGGACAACAAAGTGATCCTATAAGGGTTCCGTTTTTACCTTTTGAGGTACGGGACCCTAAACATTAATTTAATTACGTTGTGCAACATAATTAGCATCAATAAGTAGGTACCTACTTAGTCAAACCACAATAACCTACAATAGAGAGTAGGTAGGCACCTAGGTAGCTAGGACCTAGGTACAGATGCAGCTCTAAATGAAATAAGTAGGGCCTACCTACTTACTTACCTAAAGAAAGAATTACACTGGTCCTTATTCAATACAGATACTTGATACCTATCTACTTTTGGTTTTTGTAAGCTTAGTAGACAGTGGTTTCATACTGAACCGAGCGCGTACCGATGGATGCGATATCAAAACAACTATGTCTAGGTATATAGTTTTATGAACTTACAGAACTAAAAAGTCCAGTTACCTATTTATATCTGTAACATCAGTCCATTCTTCACAAATCGTTTGAGGACTATTATAAAAGCATTGCCATTTTCAATTTGCGTAGCTTTTGCAAATTATTGCTCAAATACCTACCAATGCAGCAATGCCTCAACAAACTTGCCATACAAGAAATTGATTGTAAAATAAGTGATTGTATTCAATAAACATCCGCCAGTAATGTTCATCGTGTAGATGCGTACATAACATACAAAATACCTAAGTAACTGTTATCTATTTACAAAAAAGGCACAATCATTTTAGTTTCACAGCTCGATGGGACCTGCCCATGCGACTAGGAAGTTTTATAAAACGTCAGAGTTTAATGTTTCACTACGCACATTATCATCAGTATATCGCTACACTGTCATTACATTCACACACACAGGGACAGGTTTACAAACACGCTCAGCTCTACCTGCGCAAGAGTCGCATTCCGTCACCCACCTCCGCGATTGGCCGCCGAGCCTGTGAAGGCTTCGAACTGCGTTTCCATTTTTCAATTTAGAAAGTTTAACTGAGTGTTTGTGATTGGTTTGGTACGAGGCATAATGTCGGCAGTGTTATAAGGTGAGATCAAACTTTATAATTATCCATAATTGCAGTAACTTGATAACAATGTGAAGGAAACGATATACGTTTTCCCACAGGTAGGTACTTATCTACAATATAAGGTGGCTGTAGGCTATTTATATAGTAGGTAGTATATATCATATGTAGTAGGTAGGTAGATACCTATATGTTTCTACGAAATGCTTTGCGAATACGCGATTGTATTAAAATTCTAAATTGTCTACGTAACAACGGCTAACGCGTGATCTTAGAAAAACAAACTTAGTCTTATCTATGACCTAAGTTATCCATAAAGTGCTACGATTATACTTACACCTTATCTGACATTTTCCTAAGTTCCGGGATAAGTTAAAAATGTTGTCAGAGCACTGTTACGGTACCTTTATAAAAAAAGTGTTAAGTACTAACTTTTTTACAGTTTTCATCACAGCCATTTCAGGTTTATAATTTATTTTTAGGGGTATTTTTTAGTTGTAAAGTGAAAACGATTACTTAAATAGAACCGGATCTCAATACCTAACAATACCTTCACAGGTTGGACAGGGCTTTCTTAACACATTGTATATCTACTATTGTCATTAAATTAAAAATTCCATAACCCTCGCGGCATCATATCTTGGTTACCATGTTCTTGCAATATCATTGAAGTAACAGGATACCAAATTTCAAATCGATCAGACCTGTGCAAGTTGCTCTCATCCCTTCATAACCCAGAAAAGAGCTGATAATCTTCAAACGGATTCCAGATTTTCTTAAAGCATAGATAAGCACACTCTCAATCAAGTTACCTTTTAAATAAAAAACTGAATCAAAATCGGTCTATTCGTTTGGGCGCTACGATGCCACAGACAGTACAGAAATTAGTAGAGACAACAATAAACCCGACTGTCAAAAAATATGGAATTATGATGACCGATTTCATGCAGTCGAAGGCATCGCCTTAAATTTAACTCCAAAAACCTCCGACTGCAAGATTGGTCATCTTGTTTCCGTTATAATTGGCGGGCAGGTTATTTGATTTTTTAAATAAACTTTTTTTATTGTACACTTTTGATGTAGGTAGTCTTCCAGTTCCAGTGTCTTGACGAATCTAAGGAAGCTTTTCAAGCTGAAATCCAATCCGTTTAGACTACAGTGCGTGTCAAAGAAATATACCTACATACATACAATTAACGTGGGAGAGCCATGCTTCGGCACGAATGGGCCGGCTCGACCGGAGTGATACCACGGCCTCACAGAAAACCGGCGTCAAACAACGCTTACGTTGTGTTTCGCAAAGTGAGGTTACCGGAGGCCCAATTCCCTTTTAAAAGGCGGGCAACGCGCTCGTGACTCCTCTGGTGTGGCGGGTGTCTATGGGCGGCGGTAATCGCTTACCATCAGGCGATCCGTCTGCTCGTTTATTTATTTATTTATTTATTGAATTTTTATGAGGTACAACTGTACAAACAGTTTGACTGTGGGATCAATTTTAGTCTTAATAACATGTAGGTAGGTACATAATTAGTAATGGAGTGCACAATTAATGTTTTATGGTAGGGTATCTATAAGGTATGTTCTTAACTTTTTTTTGTCCCCCTATCACATAAAAAAAATTGAAAAACACAACCCACCATCTGGCGCAGTCGGGTAAAAAGTTTGATAGAATTAGCAGTTTGAAAAATAATATGCCTACCTACGAGTATTCATTTACTAATTTATTATATTTCTACGTAAAGATTATTTTAAGAAACTTAATTAGGCATAAAATGAAATAGTTTTGAATCAACATTATTTGGTGTGACTGAGTACCTATGTATTATGTTAAGACATGTTTATTTTTTTATCATAGTTATTTTAGAAGAATCTGTTTTCGAGCCTTTTATTGTCGCTTCGACCTCTAAGAGTCTGCTGGTGACAGACTTATCTAACTTTAAAATAGATATTAATCTATGAAGAACTAGGTAACTACCTACTTATAGTTGAGTAGAGTTTCGCTGTATGGTTGCTGTTTTTACTGAACCAGTTTCATTTTCTCCAGTGTAGTGGATAAAATCTCTCATTAGACTACCTTCATCAAAACTACTTAATTAGACTAGTGGTCCTGAGCGCGACTGCTACGCTAGAGGTCCTGGGTTCAATTCCCAGTTCAAATATAGTGTTATTGGGTTTTTCTATGAATTTGTCGGTAGTAGCTCGGAGTTTGGGATTTATGTCCGGTTAATGGCAATAGGCTCTTCCCCTATTATATGCGACTTAAACATACCGGCGAACTGTGGGTGTATAATAAAACGCTTCTAACTTACCTTTCGGGGAATACAGGTGTGATGGTGTGAATCTACTGGGTCAGACTGGTATAGGTATCATTCAATTTTTAAAACATCATCATTGCTGTCTTAGCCTTTTCCCAGCCCAACTATGTTTGGGTCGGCCCCCATCCTAATTATTTTCCTGTCTAAATAGCATTATTTGTAATGTACTTGGAGGATGTCCAGGAACTTGGAACAAATCGTCCCAGAAATAATGTCGTCGTAAGGAAGTCTCCACTTTTCGTTTGTTTTCTTTGATTTTTAGTAAATTAGCACTCCCTATTCTGATCAGTGATGATCACTATTTATCACAACTTTTCAAAGCGCCGAGAGATATTTAAACTACTACTGTAATGTGTACATTAGGTAGCATTATTAACATTACATAATTGTTTGCAGCCTAAAGGCCCTTCACGGGCTGCAAATATGTATTGTTAGTGCAAGTGGTCTTTAGTCGGGACGAGTACGACATATCCTATCACTTTTAGCAGGCAAACGACACGACGAAGATTTTCCGCGCATCGAAAGAAAAAAATACAGCAGTATTGTTGGGGGTTATTTCTTCGTATTGGAGAAAGCTTTATAATTCAAGCCCTATGACTGTAATTTGGAATTTCCTGTCAGGAAAACCCATCGTTCCCATTTGCCCTGTGAACCAAACAGTCGGCTTCAGCAAGAGGGTGCCCCAATAATTTAAAATATTTGCGTGTGTCGTACCTATTTCATTCAGGTATAAATATAAATCATTCATAAATAGCTACTAACGTATATAATTATATTATATTATTTATTAGTTATCTTTGTTACTTAAACTGCAAGAGGATTAACTCTTGCATGATTTTCGTCGTAATTTCAGGCAAAGAAATTATAGACTTACTAACAATTCTAATGATGATGAATAATTATTAGCAAATGTTTTTACTAATTGAGAGGTCATTAAAAATTGAATGCAATAGGCTTATGGTCTTTAAATCAATTACCGGGGGGGCCGATTAGGTATCTAGGGATTTACAGAGCCTATGGTTTAACTAAATAATGCGGTAAGTTTTGCCCAACTTGGGAATCGAGCTAAATGCTGCATCCGCTCGTTGACAACGAAAATAAATTATGGCACCTAAGAACGTACTTACAATTATAAATAACAAGGAAAATTTCCTTTCTAACATGATTATGTTATTTTATATTAAAGGACATACGTTAGACTGTAGGATGTTTAAGCTTCCAAAGCAGGTTATCTTTCAGCAGGTAGTAAATCAAGCAAAATTATTATTGAATATTAAACGCAGGGAATTTAGGTCGGTTTATCGTTGTTGGTTAATTTAGTGCATGTATTGATTCTATAGGACATTTGTTACTTGGTTGGTATCCGGGCAACGTCATTCTAGTGCCGAACAAGAACTGCAGAAGCTTGTGTGGCGGACGGACGTCATTTAAATAATACCTACATATAATAAAATAAAAGTATTTTTATATTAATTAAAGAAAACAAAACCTTATTTCAATATAATTTAAAATTGGTTTAGGTTAAATTAGTAAAGTTTCATTAAGTTTATTGATTGCGTAAAGTTACACAATGATGTTACATTTGTGGAAGACGCATAAATATCGGAAGAGATTCATACGTCGCGCGAAGATTCTTCTCACAGGTATGTACTTACAGGTGATTGTAAAGAACTTCTTTAAATAATAAAATGACGATGGTGATGCTAGTGATATCACTTATGAGTCAATCAAGTAAACTGGGTACCTACTCATATAAGAATTTTCTATCTTATCAAGTGATTTCCGCTTGCAGGATTTAATTTTATTAGGGTTCGTCATAAATATTTTTAGTGAAATTATTTTAATACTAAGAACTAATTAACTTTATATATTTTGTTGGATGCTTGGAACTTGAAAAGTGACGTATTTGGGTACTTATTTACACATCGTACATATATTAATATCATTACCTACCATTTTTCGCCGGGATTCTCAAAATGACCTTGAACCAATTATATTTTTTCCCCCCAAGCAAAAACGACGGGGTGTTATAAGTTTGACTGTCTGTGTGTGTCTGTGGCATTGTAGCTCCCGAACGGATGAACCGATTTTGATTTTGTTTTTTTTTGTTTGAAAGGTGAATTAGTCGGGAGTGTTCTTAGCTGTGTTTGATGAAAATCGGTCCAATATCCGTCACAAAAGGGCGGAGCCGAAGGTTTCTTTAAATTTTTAATTTAATGTAGTTTTTAGATATAATCTTACAAGACTTGAATAAGTATTCAATTACATTTTAATGCCAAAAACATTAAAATTTGGTATTTCTATTTAACCTTCTCGCGTTTGTCCAATGGGATGCGACTCGCATCGCAAGGGACAAACGCGGGTTGCCAACCCTCCCGGACTGCCCGGGAGACCCTGGTAATAATGGTAAACCTCCCGAGCTCCCGGAATGCCATAATTTCTCAGTTTTTTTTTCTAAATGTAATCGAATACAATGTAAATATATACAACTGTTCCTCTTAAATTTACAGGGTCGGCAACGCGCGAGTGATACCCCTGGGGCCGTATTATGACATGTTAACGCCATCATTTATAGGTTGTAAGAAAGAGATGAGGCTATTTAATATGTAGTGCGGCATCTCTTTCTCACAACGTAAAAATGATGGCGTTAACATGTCATAATACGGCCCCTGGTGTTACAGGCGTCCATAGGCTACGGTAACCGCTTACCATCAGGCGGGCCGTATGCTAGTTTGCCACCTTAGTGGTATAAAAAAAATTAGTATATAAATTTAAGAATAAAAATTAACTTATCCACTATTTATTAAACACCTCCCGGGATGTTTGTTCCGAGAGTTGATAACCCTCTAGTAGAGAGTTGGTAACTCGCATCATGCGAGTGAAACCGCGAGCAATTGCTAGTTTTGCAATAAATATGGCATGACGTCATCGTTAGACATAAGTAATAATTATGGGGATGGATGACAATCACCACAAACAAAGTTCCAAGGAGACCTTAATCTTAACAGTGTTCTTAAAAGTTATACTTCCCCGTAAGTAATGGTGGCTCAGATTAACTATACCATAGGATAAATTAACAATTTCAACAAAATTATAATTTGCATATTAGAACAAGGCTTGTGTCACAATCCTAGCTAGGCGTTATCTATCCTTTTATTAGTAGAATGTACAAAAGTTTTTAACCGACTTCAAAAAGGAGGAGGTTCTTAATTAGACTGTATGTCTTTTTATTCTGTACGTTTATAGAGCTCTACTTACGAGAACGCTACGTGTCGCGGGTTGATTTCCTGCTCGAGGTAGGTAGTTATTACAAATCTTTCTCAGATGAAATTAAAGATGTGGTTAGTAATCAAAAATAATTATTAAGTACGTACAGTAATAATTATTTTTCATTGTAAACGTATTCTTGATGTATTATTTTTGCGAAGAGAGACAAGGTTCTATATTGTCTGGAGTGTTTTTTTTTTCAGTTTTCTGTAAGCAGTGCATCGTAATAATGTAACATACTGCGAGCCGATACTGTAGAGAATCCGCCATAAATAAAATATCACACGTTGCATTACTTATACCTAAGTGAGCATCAGAAAATCGCGTCGCAGAATATCTACGAAGGGAATACAGTCTTTATTGATGCAGTCTTAAATATGAGCTCGTTTGGTGGCACCGCGTGTTGTAGTTTCGATGGTCATCTAAGACAATTTTTTTTAAAAGCTTACTTACTAGCAGCATGGGCCGCCCATTACTAGTATTCTTGTTTACCCGTCGTGCTAAGCTAAATGCTTGTTTTACGAGTGGGTTCACGTCCGGTATTGCAATGGATGGGTTTCGAACCGGCAACCACATGATCGCAAGTCCAACGCCCTAGCCATTAGGCTATCACCGCTTCTAAAATATAATATAATATTTGTGTGTATTTTTTTCCGTCGAGAAAGATAATATTATCTGTTAAGGCGGATCGTTCAGCTGAGCCCGCGAAATTCAAATTTCAATTGATTTTTCGCAGTTTGTAGGTGTCTATTAAGTTCTGCATTCATGGTAATGGTAATTGCGACATTAACTATGCAAAATTCACAATTTTTATCGAAAACCATTGCTTAAAAATCATTATTGTAGCTAAAAGTACTTAGTGTAAAATGTCAATTTTGACCAATTACACCGATTGCACATGTTTTTGGCTTGATATGGATTTATCAGTAAAGGTTTTAGTTCTCAGTTGTGAATGTTGTATAGTTAATGTCGCAATTACAACTGTCATGAATCTAGAACTTGTTATACACCTACAAACTGCGAAAAATCACTTGAAATTTGAATTTCGCGGGCTCTGCTGAAAGATCCGCCTTAACGTACTCGTACATTATATTTTCATTAACAATGTATAAAACTAACTCATAACACTCAAATGAGCAAATATTGCACATCAGTTTTTGTTTGAGTGCATTTAATTGAAAATGTTGCTATATTTAAATATTTACTCCATCTGTCCAACTTCTCCTGAACACAGCTAATAAATAGAGACGTAAATGTAGTTTCATTAAACGCCCCGTGAAAATCCTGTTATCCCAACAGGTGAACAAATAGCGAATGCTTCGCGTAATATCCGGGCCAGAACAGTATGTCCCAATCATAATATCCGGCCCCATTTTCGTTCAAGCGATGTCATGTTGGTGCATTCAATTTGTTATAGGCTTTATATGTCACTTTACTTTGCCCTCAAAATATTGCCTAAAAACCCTAAAAAAAAATCTTTGAACTTACATATTCCATAAGAAATCTTAAATTAAATTTGCTTTACTCCCATAAAGTGTACCAAGGCTTCACTACAAGTACATTTCACTCATTATTAATTCAAACTAGCCATACAGCGAAGTATTGATTGGATTTTAAATCACCTTACTAGCAGTACTTAGGTAATAGGCGGTGGATCTAAAGAAAATGATGTCCGTGTAAGTTAGTATAAAATGGCAGGTCTTGGGAAAACTGTGGATCAATAACACATGCTTCCTATGCATAAATTATGAGACTTATGACCGGTGGGTACTCATCTACTATGTCGTTTGTCGTCCTTTGTTTGTACTTTACAATAAGAACAATCGACCAACTATATTTCCTATCGACTGCACTTTTTTTTTTGTTTCGATAACAAGTAACAGTCTTATCTTTTGGCGGATAGAGTTGAATATTCGGTGGAAGGTGTGTGATATTATAAGGCGTATGTACATAGCGTCGGGTTGAGACACTCATGGCGGCATTACTTGCATACCAATGAGAGGAAAACAATATAAGTTGTGTAGGTGCCTCAAGACATCTTCGATTGGTGGCTTTCTTTCGTGCAGTTACGGTCAGCGATGACGAACCATGGCCTCGTTCGATAAAAACGCGCGGGGTTGTTTGTCAATGACAGATAACGATTGAAGCTAAAAATACACCGTAATTGTTTAGTACAGGTTTACAGCAAATTAGTTTTATATAATACTACGTAAGAGTATAGTTAGGTATTCCGTATAGCGGTCACAGCTTTGGTCGATGTTTAGTTATCTGAAGCCAAACTTGAAGGTAATTTCAGGGAACTTGTGAAAACCAGATGGTTTTCAAGAGTGGCTGTTACAGGCCCAGATAATTTAATTTGTATAGGTAATATTACGAGTAAACGGTATGGTTTTTTTTTATGCGATAGGAGGGCAAACGAGCAGACGGATCACCTGATGGTAAGCGATTACCGCAGCCCATGGACACCCGCAACACCATACCATAGGAGTCACAAGTGCGTTGCCGACCTTTTAAAAGGGGATTGGGCCTCCGGTAACCTCACTTACTCGACGAAACACAACGTAAGCGTTGTTTGACGCCGCTTTTCTGTGAGGCCGTGGTATCACTCCGGTCGAGCCGGCCCATTCGTGCCGAAGCATGGCTCTCCCACGTAAAAACTATAATGTAATTATAAGGTCGAAACACGACGTGATATGAATACTCAGTTAAAAACCAAATTTGCTGAAAGTAGGTAATTGCTAGGGGGCGTTCGCATTGAAAATGTGGGTAGGTATTACACAATCACCTGTACTGCCATTTACTTCAGCCTGTCAAAGTACAAGCAATAACTAAACGTAGGTATTAATTATATTGTGTACTAATTCTGTTGATAGTTAGTTAGGATGCACAGTGAAACGTGCGCGGGCGCCTCCATTTCAAGGTGATCCGCGCTTAGGTCATTGCATACCGATCGTGTCACGTTTAACCAAATACCATAGAACACGTCTTACTCTAAGCTAAGCCTATTGTTATCATCTCGAAGTTGGCTTTCTTAAAATGATTTTTATTTGTTGCCTATTTTATAAAAGTATACTCGTACTTATCTTAACAGATTCTATCGACATTGATTGTACTAAAAAAACATCAATACTTTATAACCAGTGTTATTTTTTTATGGAATGGGAGGCAAACGAGCATTCGAATCGCCTGATGGTAAGCGATTACCGCCGCCCATGGACACCCGCAACACCAGAGAAGTCACAAGTGCGTTGCCAGCCTTCTGCTATCCTCACTCCTTTAGCGAAACACAACGTAGTCGTCGTTTCACGCCGGTTTTCTGCGAGGCCGTGGTATCACTCCGGTCGAGCCGCAGCCGCCGCATTCGTGCCGGATCATGGCTCTCCTACGGTAATACTATACTAATACTATTGTCAGTTACCAATAACTGACAATAGTATTAATAAGACTGGTTATAATTACCGACTCTTGCAGTACAAAACAAGATAGAAAGAAAATCCCGTTATCTTTTGTGTCTGTTGCGAACGCGTCTTTCTAAATTGGTAGTATTCACATCCACATTTTGCCCATAATTATCAGACACGGGAACATTCGAGATTGTAAAGCCTTATTTACCACTCGACAGCATCTGAAAACCTGCATCATTCCGTTTTGATCAATTGCCAGAGCTTGAAAATTCCAAAGAAATCAATCTCATCAGACATACCCTCTCGAAACCAATTTTACAACTGTAAGGTTTAGTAGGTACCTATTCTTAAATTGTGACTTGAGCGATTGATGCGTGAATAATAAATAGCTCAGGCAGTTTACTCCAAGGCTTATTTATTGTTTTTACTTCTTTTCTATTTTGCAAACACAATCATTAATTCATAAACTTCTGTCGGCTGCACGTACAAGTCTGAAGGTGGCGGTTCGGATTTTGTATCTTTGACTGGGCTGTCGAATCAAATTCACGATAGATATATAGGATATTCTTTATTACGCAACTTAAGTTGAGTTTAAAACTATAAATTGGTACAATGGGCAGCCTTTATACTTAGGTAGTTACCCGATTCTTATGTCTGATTGGTTTTGTATACTTACGTTTTTTCTGATTTGTATAACAAAACAAGCGATATATTCGGGTCGTATCATCATCATCATCTACACACGTCTCCAGCAGTGGGTCAATAAATAGTCTGAAATAGGCTTTTTAACTGATTCTTTTTTATGTTTTTAAAATCTGTATACCTACATAATTTCGCCCTAAGAGTTCGGCGGACCAAATTTCCCTTACAAACGTAAGATACCGAAATAGATCGTAATTCAAACATAATTTCATCAATTTGTGTTATTATTCGGATTCCGATACCGATAATCTAGGTTCCTACGTTACCATTTACTCCAAAATACTTCACTGGAAATAAATGTAAGCGAAAGCAATTTTTTATGAAAGTACCATGATTTGAACGTTTTTCCAATCTTTTATTTCAAGTGAAGTAGTAGTAGACGAAATAGTACGGTAGGAACCTAGATTGACGGGTATTCAGATCCGAAAAATAACATAATTTCATAGAATATTGTCTGGATTACGATTAATTTTGTTATTACGTTTTTGTGGGAAATTCAAGCTCCGCCGGACCCTTAATACTGTACAGGGGCGTTATCTATTTATTGTTTTATTTAGCTGAAGCCTATGAAATGTAGACTTTCATAAAATTATATGTTTAAGTAGCTATTAGCTGAATAAAATAATGAATAAGTACTGTTATTGTAGGTATCTATTTTATGCAACAAGCTATACCTGTAGAGTGTACCTTACATAATCAAAATTAATTTTCCATACACCTCTCACCTCTCAGACATAAATAAACTATTAAAATGTTGATAAATCCACGGGGATTAATATGGCACATTGCTCATAGTATATACATACTTATAAAATAATGTTCGTGAAGTAATTTATATTATTCTACAATTGTCGACACACCTTATTTTATTTTATTCTTAAATATAATTAAAATGTTCAGGTATGTACTTTACTTATAAATTTTGCAAATAAACTATTTTGGAGGACGGAGATTATGTAACACAAACCATTTCTATCAATTTAGAGATCCTCTATCAGCTAGTATAGTATAACATTTGAAAACAGCCCTTTTTCCTGTATTTCTGTCTAATGTCCAAGTTTCATGCCATTAAATCTGAACCATGTCATTAGCTAATAGGATATAAATTATCACGCTGCTACCTTTGGGGGAAGAGCAATAAAGGATGAGCAATTACTTTTGTAATAAAATGTGTCTAAATGTCCTTTTAGGAGCGCGAGTAAAACCGGCAGCTAAACCAATAGCTAGGTAACAAATATATAAGCAAAATTGATGTCGGTTGCCTAGCAACGATAGTAAAAACTTAACAGTTCAGTTGTGATTCAGAACAAATGCGTTTGCTAACAATCATGATTAAATCGTGTAAAATGTTTGAGCCACTGTTTCCTCCCTGACGGTTTGTTTAGAAGACATTGTGTGGTGTGTGTGGGTATGTGGTGAGATTGAAGTGTCGAAGGCGTCGTTTGTTTTGGGGCAGGTAACCGTTGTCTGTATACTTAACACCTTGCGACGTGACTAATGCTATCGTGTGACCTATTTTGGGCAGACTTTTTATTATTTTACGCTACATTATTGATTATTGTCTAATTAATCAATAGATAATATGATATTATGATATATTGGAAAGATTTTACTTCAAGAGTCAGTAAAATAATTTATCCACTATTGAATAAATAAATGTATAAGGTAGAACATATTACGTCAAATAATAGGAACATTATCAGTAGCTCTCCTCAATATCTTTACATAACTTTCTGTCTTTTTATTAAGTTCTTATCTCGTAAATTTAAACAAATGTTTTAATCTAATAATAAAATAATATAGTTAGTTAGTCGGTCACCAAATATCAATATCTGTTCGAAAGCTATTTTTAATCATCTTATTTGTCATGGTAACATCTATTATCACGTGAAAGTAGATTATTATTAATATGTATATTACTTGGAGTGATCAGGCAAGCGAAAATAACAATATTATTTTTCGATTTTCTAGCCTAGATGATCTTAAAGCTGAACTAAATTTAGCTTACCATAATTGTATTTTGTACTTTATGTAATTAGTTCGTTGAATAGTGTTTCTACAGTATATAATATGTAGGTATATTTTTCTTTAAATGATATATTTCTTTGTTGGTATGTAAGAAAATCAGATTTGTAAAAGTAGCTTTTTTAAAAGTAAAAATAGGTACTACTAGGCCTTGAATGAAAATATACAAAAATGTTTTGTCAAGAGGATTAAGCTCTGACATTGATAAAAAGTGACAAGACATAATTCAACTGTTAGTAACACTACTTCAGGGTTCTAAAATCAGTTTCTTTTTTTGTACGTCAGACAATAATTAATTAATAATAACAATAGCAATGTGTTGCAATTTTTTATTATAATGTACTTAAAATTTTAACAACAGTGTTTTGTGACATCAAAACATTTACCACTGCCATGCCACTTGCGGACAATTTCAGACGTGCTTTGTTATTTCAACTGTACCTACTGTAAATGGACAGTCAGATACAAAAATCTGCACATTAAGATGACTCTTTGTATCTGAACAGTACCTACAATTTTTGGCACAAAAACCCGTGTTATGGCTAGTGTCATGCTAATCGCATGTCGGCTGGCTGACGCTGCAATAGTCAACACGAGTGCCTGCGCCTGTGGACGTGATAAATTTTAAATTTCCACGCAACACGTTCTATTTTCAATAAAATACCTAAGTTTAACAATGCATAGTTTTTACATCGATATTCAACGGTGTTGAAACACGTTTTATCAGAAGAATTTTCAAACATTTCTATAGTTGTCCCAAAAAATTTCATACCTTTGCCTTTAAGTTTTTATACAGTATTGTGAGTTAGGTAAAAGGCAAAAGTCTACAAACGTAAAACCTCTTTATCGAACTACTAAATTATTTTCTCTAAACAGAATAAATGTTGCCTAATTTTATAATAATCCTCAAACCTTAGAGTACCTCCTGAATTCCACATACATAATAATTTAAAATCTATTGTTTTGTACACCGGAGGTCCTTACAGGCTTTGCTGAATTAATTGACCAATCGTATCAATCTTTTGAACCCATTGCGTTGGACTCCAACTTTATAGTACTTACCTAGTCTACAGTTCCTCTATTCGATGGCAATTTATTATCCTATTGTAAGGGTAATAAGAAAAAACACAAACGAAATGTTGGACCAGTACCTGGCAGTAAAGTATTGTATTGTAGAACCCTCTAATCTGCGGTGTCGTAACTAGCGTAGCATAAGAAACGAGCAACCCGCATGACTCATTCTGCTTATTATTCAGCGAAAGTACGACAAGTCCTTTACATTTTTTTATTATTCCTATCGGCACCATAACGGAACGTCCTCCATTGTATGCAACGGTTGGTATTTAAAAACATTATTATTACACTAGCTTTGTAACCAAAGGTTATGTATGATCTCGTTTTTCCCAATTCCGTAGAAATTTCCCAAAATTCCATTTCCGTACCTACACCTGCACACCCACAACGTGAAATTAAATTTATGGACATTGTTAAGAGACTACTAATAACTCATGATTCTATTAGCATTTAGAAAACACGAAAAGTAATAAAAAGAAAATCTTCATTAAAATAACGAGAATAAAAGATGAAGAAGTCTGTAAATATCAAGGTTTAGTTAATAGTATTTCTTTCTTAATTAATTTTTTTAGGACACATTACTTCCAGTGTTCCTAATAATTAATCAATGAATTCATTGTTTGGATGGCCATGATTCCAAGTTCAGGCATTTTCGGTGTTATTTGTGTGATCTTTTTGCATTATCCAAGCTAAGATTTTATCGTTATAAAATAACGATAATGAAAGAAAAAATCATCAATACAGAATGTAAAGGCATATTCCGAAGTGGGACTCGCGGTGGCTTATTTGATGTAATAACCAGAAGACGCAGGTTTCATTTATTAATTTCCCACACTGACGGATTGATTCAAGAATCAATCCGTCCGTGTATACAAGTATAGAAATCTCTAATATATTTCTACTGAACTAATAATACGTATAGGATAATTGCCATCTATTATTTAACTCATATTTTTTGTTGAGTAGAATGTGGTAATTAGCTAATTACATATTATTACGTGTAATGAATTCTACGAGTATACCATTGTATGAATAGCTGTAATCCCTTAACTGCGTCATAATCATTTAACCTGTTATAGGGCCTGATTCGACATGCCGATACCGCTTTCACAAAAACTGTCAAAAGTTACATTACCGTATGAAAAAAATATTTTGCTAGTGTGAGAGACGGCTGCGGGAGGTGACGGCTGTATGAGTCACACCAACCGCTCGCCATAGGTAGAACAAATTTTAATATTTGCGCTGTCGGAAAACGACCAAAGAGGCATATCGTGTAAACATGTCGTGTATTTTTTGTTTATGAACCTGAATGCTGCGCTGATTAAACGTCCCAACGTACCCAATCATCGTGTATGTGTATCGATTTGCATAATATTTACCTATACTATGTCTTCACTCAAAGGAAATGAAGTTTCTTACCTGTACGGTTGATTGATTGTAATAGTCGGTGCTATCAAGTTAATGCATACTTAGGGCTAGACGTAGAAACATTTGCTTTGCAATAAAGGAAAATGATAATAATTTTCCTCGAAGTCCAACAATGAAACCTTCAAATTTACTCTTTTACAAGTAGATATAGATTTTAGATGAATACAGTCTCCCTTCCACTCTTACAAGTAAATGAAGTATCCATAAGCAAAAAATTCTACATTTTCTCTATTATGAATCTTGAATATGAAAAGCTATCAAAGTCAAAGTCAAAGTCAAAGTCAAAATTATTTATTTCAATTAGACCATTAAAAAGGTACTTTTGAAAAGTCAAACTAATTGCACGGTTCCAAAAAGTGGGTCTTATGGAGAAGAGCCGGGAAGAAACTCCATAGACACTCTTAAAAAAAAATGATTACAATATTAATCTTTACAACTTTGTTTTAAATAGTTTGACAATTTTATCATCAAATATACATTTAATTATTCTGATCATCATCACGAATTCGTCCGTATAAATTGTAATTGGCAAAAATCGATTATTTTGTTCATAATTCATAAATATTTCAGTGATAAATGACATGCCGACGTATCATACTTGCATAATGCATATATGTACAGTATGAAATTGATTACAGAAATCAATTTCATATTGTTTTGAAAATCAATCATGGTGCCTATAGGATACTCCCTAAGCTCCAATCAAGTCAATATGCCTCGTCCCATGTTAAAACTATCAGTGCATACGCAAATTTGATTGAAACCCTTTCAAGTCAGGAAGTTTAACAATGACGTCGAGTACAATAACGGTTTTTAGCGCCCCCTCTCCAGCTCTAGTATAATCCTTCGTTATGTCGTTATGCCTAAATTTCTAAGCAGTCCTTGTTTGTACTCCGTTTCCAAATGTGTTTGTTATTATGGAAAGTAAGCAGGTGCTAACTTTGTTGAATTAATTTGATGATAAAAATATTTAGCTAAATGAATTTTTTTGCATCTACTACGTGTTATACTTATATCTATTTTTATAAACGTATTTTTTCTTATTGATTAAAGGTAGGTATTTGGTAAAGTTGTTGAATAAACCGATTGTTATTTTATTCTTTATTGTACACAGAAAGTATACTAACATAATATTTACAAAACAAACATCAAAGGCGAGCTTAACTCAAAATTGAGTTTTATTTTATTTTATCTACCAGCAAACGTTTGAGTGATCGTTGCTAAGTAGTTATGAACAGGGTATTGTAGACTTTTATTTGAAAAATAATACATTTTTTTTGCAGATCAAACATGTCTAGACTAGCATGCCTGGTGGCGGTAGCTGGTGTCGCATCGGCGCAGCTGACCCTGGACGGGATAAGATGCGGCCAGCTCGTCTGTCAGCTCGAGGAGTACTGCTCTCCCGATACGAACCGTTGCGCCCCCTGCAGCGTGGTGTGCAACAAAACGAGCCACAACTACGACGCCGGCCTCTGCGTCAAGGAGTGCCAAGGTGAGGCCCTGATGATTGATATTAATAGCTACAGTTGGCTACTGAACATCTTATGGTAATGTAACATTTGCAACGAGCGCGTCACTTTGCAATTACATCAAATAACGACTTATTTAGCTTTAATCCTCACTTTGTAAAATGTTTCATTATGAACTACTTATAGATTAAGTGGGTTCAAATATTGCTGGTCAGCTTACAATGTCCACACCTATTATTACTTTTCTATGGATACCTACTAAGAAGCTGTTTAGTGATCTTCGGCAGTATGCAGGAACCTGCTATAGTATAAAAATTATATTGTAGGTAGGTATTTGATAAAAATCGTGCGGAATGTTACAAGTTCACGACATAGGGTACAGCGAATACAAGATAGGTAGATACTAATGCCAAGAACTAGTAATACGAGGGTTGTCATAATCTTTATATATATAATTCTTCTGTGAGTGTGTATGTCACTGAACTTCTCTCAAACGACTGGACCGATTTTGATGAAATTTTTTTTGTGTCTTCAAGGGGATCTGGGAATGGTTTAGATCAAACGACTGGACCGATTTTGATGAAATTGGGGATCTGGGAATGGTTTTGTCCGCTGTCCGCTGTATTTCGCTTTATACGTAGCGAAGCACGTACCGGGCCGCTAGTATTAATAATTTAAATTGTGCGGTTCCGCGTGTTATCCGGACTATGACCAAAATACTGAGAAATTGCTACTTAGTCTCACTGCCATGTTTCCATCCAATGTAAATCCTTGAAGCTACAGAGATGACTAATATTAATAAATAATAATAGAAGCCTTAAAAAGTGAGCATACAATTATTCACTCAATTGTTTTAGTTATAAAGTCTGTTATCTTTATACAATAAGCTTTACAACCAGTTTCGTGACCGCAAACCGCCTACGGCTCTCGCTATCTCTCTTTGAGTGTGATTTGTCTCGCTTGCACTTGAGTAAAATATGTGTAGGTTTCAGGTCAAGCATCTCTTATGAGAGTGGTCCCACATTATACACTCAGCAACACGGTAATGCAATTCTTTTGAAAATGATGTATCCATACGAATACATGGGTTGTGTCGAGCTATATACAGAAGTGACTTTGATATATATATTATATTATTAATATAATAAAAATATAAAAGACTTTCTGTAACACAGACCGATGACGTAAAATCATTTATTGATAAAATATTTCAATGTATTATAAACAAGGTTGGTAATGATGTCAGAATTTATGAATATTTACAATAATATTTTTTTTTAAATTTTGTATGTAATGTAAAAAAATCCAACTATAATAGCTGGGAAGATACCTTTGTGCGGAAAAGCGATCGTCTTTTATCGGATAATTTCAAGGTCGCACCAACTGACTGAAGTGTGATTGAAGATAGAGTCGTTAAAATTATACCTCCCTATCTCAAGAATCAGTGAAATCAATCAATCAAGTAGGCATAATAAACCGGCCAAGTGCGAGTCGGGCTCGCGCACGTAGGTTTCCGTACCATTATCTATAAAAGCGGCAAAAAAATGACGTTATTTATTCACTTTTTAGAAGTATTGTAATATTAATATATTGTTCTTGAGGGTTTTCGAAAGCATTCCTTCAGTGCCAGTGATTGAAAAATAATATGGGTGTATACCTACGCAATTAAATCGAAAAATGTTTACTGTCTAAAAACTTTATTTACTGTTTCTTATACTCGTAAGTCCTCACTTATTTTTATTTCATAAACATCGATTACCTAACCAATAGGCGTAGAGCTTTAAGATATATTTCATCACCGAACACAATATTTCAAACACTTCGTACTACGCTTGTATCATCCGTAAAAATTTAAAGTATCAGCTGGATACCGCTACCATGTTACACAAACCTCGCGAATAGGTCGTTATTCCTCGCACATCACACGGTATAACGGTCTGAATAGAATGCACTTGTAGGATCATTGGTAAGGGGTGTAACAATACCCATAAAAGTCACGCTCTGTTGATTCCGACAGGTACGCTACGCACATACACATAACTATTTGTCAGTGTGTGCAGTTGTTCTGCGTGTGTGTTCAAATACAGGTGGCTCCTTGTTTATAAATTGTGCAAGTGTAATTGCATTTTGTCACTTTATGTCGCGATGCAATTAAATAGTGTTTTCATTTAGTTAATCTGTAAACAAAGTTGAATGGAGTTGTGATGCTAAAACGAGATGTTTTGAAGACCTTTATAATTCTGCATTTATTCCCTAAAAAGGCAAAATCGAATGTTCCTTTTGATGTCTGGATTTATGGAGTATTTATAAAAGGGCACTTTGTTACGTTTGTCTGAGCTTGATAACAATGTATTACGCTAAGCGGATTCGGTTATAGTTTTATATAGTCCATCGTATTTGTGTGTGTGTGTGGATGTTTGCTCGTGTTTATGTGTGAGTGAGCACCTGTCTGCAAGCTCGACCTGCTAATTGTTTGCTTGGGGCATTTTTTCCCCAACCTCGGCTGTGTCAAGATAATACACATTCCTATTATTTCGTGATTTCGTAGAAAACAAACGTGCACTGTAGCGGTACCGAATGCGGTATATTGAGAATCCATTCACCTGCCTTTTATGAAATCCCATAAATGAATTATAGGAAAAACGTCAATGTGATGAAAAAATATTGAGAGAATATAATAATTAAATGTTATTTAGAACTCAAGAAATCCAATACTTCAATGCAGTTGCAATATATATTCTCCTTTACAATACCTATCACATTAAATAAGTCGCTACTTCTCAACAGTTGTTTTGAAATGTTGAGTTCAAAGCTTTACACAAAGCAGCAACAAGTTGCCGTGATGTTGCGTGGTAGGTACTTAAGGAATTCTTAGAGTATTTTCTCAAAGTGCGAAGACCTAACCTATTCGTGGACCGAGAGAAGTTGTTCAACTGATGTTTTCAATCGACTTCAAAAAGTAAGAGGTTCTCAATGCGATTATTTTTTTAATGTTTGTTACCTTAGAACTTTCGATTGGGTGAACCGATTTAGATTTATTTTTTATTGGAAAGCTGGTGCTTCCCATGTGGTCCAATTTGGTATAGTTCTAACAATGGCATCCATGAGAAAACCATATAGGTCTTAAATTTGCATTAAGTATGTGCGCGACAAATGGACGAATAACTCAATATCACGACAACCGATTTTGATGATACCTTTTTTTGATCGATACCTCACACTTCATAGGCGGTTCCATAAAAATTTGGTCCAGATCTGATCACAAAATTTAGAACAAAATGACAATAACACGTAAATGATAAAATGATACCGTCGAACCTAAAAATGTTGAAATAAAAAAAGACGTGTGGCACTCGGGGACTGCCGCGGTAAAGCTATTGCATAGCGTTTTTTATCAACTTATGTAATACAACCAATGCCACCTAAAGGCGGGTTGCTGAACTAAAGAGACAAGCGTGTTAGGTATTTTTCGTTACGGAAGATCTGGATTCGGTCCCCACGCTCAAGGCCCGCGATAGAAGCTATGCAATAGCTTAATAACTTTTAACAAAAAGTAAAACCACCTTCAAATATATAAAAATAATGTTAGGTGCACAACAGTTTCGGAAGTCGGTGCCTTCGATTTGGTTTTAACTTTTGTTTTGGCCACCGTCTTCCGAAACTGTTGTGCACCTAACATAGTTATTATGTTTTTGAAGGCGGTTTTACTTTTTGTTAAAAGTTATGTTAGTTTCAAATTCTGCCCGATAATAGGCTGAACCTTATTAGCTGGAATTTGTAAGTTAATTGGGGACACCTATGCTCCTTTGCCAAAACTTTTGGGGCATTATAGGCGTAACGTAAAAACTGACGTCATAGAAGAGATTTTTTGGCACGTTTCGAGGCTATGTCAGCTGATCACTCAATTTAAAACAACATAGATATTAGAAATATATCATTCGACACTTTTCTTCTGCGATGATTGACATTTACATTAAGTACTCGTACCTACATATTATACAACGTGTCACTGAATAAGCGCTAGACCTCAAACAAGTCGATTAGATTATCGAGTCATAATTTTATTATAATAACGAAACCCTAAAGTCAGTTCGAGATACGTAAGCATATTGTTTTCAAGAAATTAGTTATAAAAGCTAAATGCCAAACTTGTGGCCGTACTACAGTCCTACTCACAGAGCGAGCACGCAAACCATAACAATTTGTGCAAATAGGTTTTAGTTTTCCATACCTCGACTCACTGATGGATCAGGGGGCCATAATTTCACGCCAAAATTGTAATTAACTTTCTGGGAAAAATTAACACATAATTATTATAAACCAAAGTAGGTAATCGATTCAGTAGTCGATTCTGAATGAACTACTTTCATGTCTTAAGCTTATTCTGTTACAGGTTCAATAATATAGTGTTTGTCTATCCGACGCATTTTGTCTACCCAAGTATGATCTTATTATGCATCCAAATATGACTCTGATTATGACTCAATAAATTAGGCATGGGCCATGAATTACCTTAATTAAGAGATGTTACCTTCCTGCCTTTTACGCATCAAGTACCTTATGAAATAATAAAATAGAAATTTTAAATTATTGTTAAAACTGGTTATGAGACACTAGGTATAACTGACTTGCTAGTTATGAGAAAAAATAATGGTTAAGATACAACTAGCTATACATTGATGTTTAGATGTGTTTAAAAAAGTGTTTATTTAAGGAATATCTTGTCCATTTAATGGTAATATTTAATTTGAATTCTGTTTCCACAGGTTATCTCCTCGACCTGAGGTACATGCGAAGGTCAGAAAATACACAACCACCTGGGGATCTGAGCGGTAACTTTCCCTATTTATTTTTTTAATCTTTGCTTTTTTAAATAATATTCTTTGTTTTAAATACTTTATGCTCCTGCGAGTTTTTTTCTTGCTATTGCGAATTTTGGTGGAAATTACTAAATACTTTCATACTACTAATATTATAAATGCGAAAGTAACTCTGTCTGTCTGTTAGTTTAATTTTCACACCTATATCGCTGATAGGCTATGTCATTTTCGAAAATCTGCTCATAATTTAGGGACTAAAGTACTTTTAAGGACAGATTAACTTTTTTCCCAAAAATCTTTTGGGATGTAAGTGGAACCGCGGGGGACAGCTAGTTAAAGAATATAGTAAAAGTAAGCAGACTTTAATAGATACAATTAAAAAAAAATTAAGAATGTATAAACTATATTATGTGGAGCACGTTTACATAGAAGCAGCCTGTTCACTCATGACTTGGATCGCATGGTTGTAAATCAGACTACAACAAGGAGTCCCACTCATTAGCGGAACACAGGAGAAAGGTAAAAGAGAAAGATAATTGGAATTACGCTTATCTTATATGCTCAGTTTTTTGCGACCGCAAACATAAGCAATGTTAATTTTTTATAGATATATTTATAATAATATGGTATGAAAATAATTAGTCTCCAACTTTACTCATATATTTTTTATTTATTCATCTTAATAAAAAGTATATATAACCCACTGTAATGAGCTGCTGTACTCTGATAATGAATATATTTAAATACTTATTATATCAAAGAATAAGTTCTGCTACTTATGAATTGCAACGCCTAAGCAACAGTATGTTGTTTCTTTCACACCATTTAATTGAGAAAAACATTAGATAAACTTTAATGTGTTTTTTATCACTTAAACGTGTGACATTCTAGTTCCTTTGAGCAATTATACTTCTTAGCTGTCCCCAAAAAATATGATAGGTAGATACTTAGAAACAATTAGAAACTCACGTGTTCTTGAGTGGAGACCGCAACTTGGCAAACGTAGCGCAGGGCGCCCTCCGGCAAGATGGAGTGGTGATTTGCGAAAGGTTGCTGGCGGAAGCTGGATGCGACAAGCCGAGGACAGGGTGAAATGGGGCACATTGGGGGAGGCCTACGTCCAGCAGTGGACAGCTATAGGCTGATGATGGTGATGAATTAGAAACTCTAATTGGATAATAGTAATATTATTATTTAAAGTGTTACGTTATACAAAGTTTTAACTGGTTACTCTACCTACATTTCTTACAAAACATTACCTTTTAATTTTTCTTTTTCTTTTAAACAAGATGTAAATTGGTTTCTGCGTTTTATATGAGAATGTCCTTTCGCTGTCCAATTGAGCGCTTCGCCGGGTTATTGAATAAGCCGAGACTTTGTCGAGCTCACGGACCAAATTCTATTGTACATAAATACTAGTAAAAGCGATCTTACTATTTGAAATTCAACTGAATAGTGAATCTCCGTTATATTATAAGTATTTGCATTGTGAAAATTGCGTTGCGAATTTTCAAGTTTACACTTTTAATTGGACTGCAGACATGTTTACTGCGAATGGTGAGAAGTTACGATCTCACTTTGGAATATTATTCTATTATACTCAATTTATTTTCTGATCCTTTGGTATCTTATTGTAGATACAGTTCTTGTAACCAAAAAGGATTACCGACTATCGCTGCTTACCTATAGAAAATACTTACCCACTTGGCAATTAGTACACCTGATAATTTATTGTTTTAGTAATTTGCCAAAGCTGATGTCAAGCATAATTATGATAGCGAATTATTCTGTTTTTACTAGATAGGTTTTTAATGTATTGTTGTTGTGCACATGCTCAAATTTGCAAAAGCGTGATATCTAGATCTTGCAAGTTTGACTATAATTTATAACAAGTGATCGAAATAGGTGCCTAGTTTACTTAAACTTTGAGGAACGAAAACGAAAAGTAAAACCTTCGCCGTCGTTTGGTGTCGTAAGGAAGTCACTGCTTGTCCAGTTAGATTTAAGCAAACATAACACAGATGTACAGTACGCGCGGCATAAGTTGGCCGGAGTGAAGTTCGCCGTTTTAATGCGCAGTGGATTGTTTACGTTAAAAATTGTGTACTGCGCAACCAAAAACTGACAAACAGCTAACTTCAGTCCGGCCAAGTTATGTCGCGCGTACTGTAACTATGCGAACCTACTAACGTGTACGTAACTATATATCTATACAGTCCACACAACTTCTGATTGTTTAGTGAAAATATAAGGAGCGTAAAAGAAAGACGTTGTTTCAGTGAAATTAATCCCACAAACAAAAAGGAACCTTATCTACTCAAACACTGTTCATAACAATATAGTGTCCTAGTAAATGCTTATAACAATTAGTTGCGTCCCTGAGTCCCACAAGCCCTAAATATTTTATCATAATTTAAAAAAGGTTTTATTGTTATACATTTTAATAGATTATGTCTAAATTGTCTATTATATGCACATTGGCTGCTTATAAGATCGTGTATGAGGCCTTATTAGACTACTATTACTATTGGGTGTCGTATCAGATTCAGAACTAAGAAAATAACTTTCCAATAAATTAGCCAATCTGTCTGCTGAGCGTGGTATAGGCAATATTATTTAATATTATTATCAAGCCAAGATGAAAAAGGAGGCTTTTTGCGAATGCTTTTACTTATTTGAATCTTTATCAACCCATTGTTGGGCACAGGTCTCCTATTAGAATAAGAGGGGTTAGGCTATCGTACTTGTGCGGGTTAGAAGTCTTTACTAGGCCTAATATCCTTAAATAAATCTCACAGACATGAAGGTTTTCTCAAAAATTTTTCCTTCATCAGTGATAACATAGTATCAAACTGATGCACAGATGTAGTTCGCTTTGCAAACCACCAAATGCAAAGGTACATACTTATAAAATTGCGAATAATTAGTGAAAGCTTATGATTTCGAAGGTGTGCAGCGTCAAGCGCAGACTGCCCTCATCATCAGCGGTGTGGCACTGGCCATCCTGGTGCTTATTCTGATCATCGTGTGCAGGGGAAAGTTTTCTTGGAGATACATTAAACAAAAATTTCAACCAGCCAAGGTAAATAAACAAATTCTGTTTCAATAGGCAATTGACAATATCAAAGAACATAGTTATCTGGACAACAGGGGGAAAAGCACCTTGTTATTTTAATTCGGTAACGATAAAATAATATAACTCTGCTATGTACCCATTAGAAGGATTAAAGGCAATGTCCAATATGGCCAAAAAGTAATTTAAATTAATAAGACCATTAAAAAACATAACATGATAGACCACAAGATTTGAAAAACAATATGATGTAGGTAAGCCAAATAAATACAATCTCACTCATTCATAAATTGCTTGTGTATTTCAGAACCGTGTCAAACAGTATCCAAATGACCTCACTCATCACAACCCACACGCTGAGCTGCCGAAACCTAAACATGAACTAAAACTGGAGATACGGAACCCCGAACCAGCGAAACGACCACAACAGCCTCTCAACGTAAGGGACTTGGAGACGAGGACATCACAGACGGAGAAGAGCCAGGGTGCCACGACACCGAAGACGATGAGCACAGCTCTTAGTAACCGACATCCGGCTGAAGACACGACTTTGGACTTTTCTTACGATAATATGGGGATGAATGTGACGCCACCCGAACAGCCGGCTACCAGCCACAAGTTCTGAGATCCGGCCATTAGCTTTGGCGGCGAAACTATACGGTTCATAGAGGTCGCCAGCAATGTCAGTACTGTCGTGTCAGAATGTTAAAGTTGAATTCTTTCTAAGTCTTCAAACAAATTTCGTTATACAACGTGCTAAATAAACAAACAGGTAAATTTTGCAGTCGCCGCCACTTTGACGGCAAATCACGTTTTTGTCGAAAGGAAAGTGACCTTCTAAATGTTTACTGGAATAAATCTTGTTATATCAACTGTTATGAACAACGTATTTATCCTTAGAATTTTCTAGAATTCGCACATCGGATGTTTTTATCTACGAGTTGCTATTGTGGGAATATGTAAAATTTTATTAGCATTAAAGTAGATAACAAAGTATATAATTATCTACAAGCGCACATGCTCAGTAGTAGTTTCATTAGATAAGCAAAATAGAGTAATTTCTAATATTTTATTCTTCGGGCTTTTGTTTTTGTGGAAAAAGATAAGTACTTATTATAAAAAAGAATACTGCAGCACAACTTTAATGTTAGTATTTTTCGAACAAGGTATCTGGTATTTATGATATTATGTTAGTGTTAGTAAATTATGATTATTTTTATGTATATATGGAACTTATAAAATGTTCTTTGTAGCTGTAAGGTTTAAAACACCAACAATTGTAGTAATAGGTTTAAATATAAAAAAGCCCCTTGGTGCAGCTAAAATTATGTGTATATAATGAGGTTATGTATTATAGAATATCTTATAAGATTAAAAAAATGTGTAAATTAAAATGGCTTGGAATCATCACAAGAATTAGCGAATGTTATTAAGTTAAAAATCTCTAGAATGCTAGGTAACAATAAAGTGGGAGGTGTCCATACAATGATAATAATAAGCTCTGTGGAAATTTTCAAAATAAAAAAAATTTTCATTGCCATTTAGCGTTTTGGAAAAGGGTGAATGTGGTAGTAAAAAAGGGATGCATATTTTTATATATAATTTTTGTTTCTATTTGTATATATCAGATACAGAATCATAGATCATAGAATCTCAAAATTTTAATAATTATAAAAAAAATATTAAGATTTTTTTATAAAGCGCAAGTGCTTTTAAGGTATTCTAGGCACTATTAAGTAGCTACCTAGTCTGTTTTTGTGACACGAAACATATAGTTATAGAACATTTGCTTAGGTATATCAATGTCATGGATACTTCCCCCTAAAAAGTAAATCTTGTTGTTACGACTTTCATAGACGTATTCGTTCAGCAATAATGATGAGAGGATTAAAACGATACCGCACGTAAATGTTATAATGTATAAAACGCGGGGTAATGCCAGACGCGATCGATGAATATACACAATGCACAGGTAGCAACACACGCCAGCGGGAATTTCAAATATCATTTGGCAAATGGAGCGTTCTCATTCAACAAGCTTGCTAATTAGGTGATGTTTGTGATAACGGGAAACGTTTTGATGAGCAAAATTAATTCTATGTACAACGCAACACAACAACAGAAAGGATTTTAAGGGCTTTGTTAAATTTGCAATATAGACCGTAGGTTTTAACTAAAACTACTACTAATTTATTTAACTGCAAAAAAATATTATTAAGTAGGTAATTGACAACATTTCAAAGTTATTGCCACCAAAAAAAAAACCGTTTCTTTGTTTTCCTATCCTAAGTTCCAAAACAATGTTTACAATTGTATACCTACAACTATAAACATTCTTCATTTGTTCTTCATAAATATCAAATTATTTCTCTGAACTCACGGTTAATGACAGTACGTACTACTTTGATTAGTTCAGATAAGAATTTATATAAATTTTAATGATTGCTTGAATTTTTGTTAGTATTAAGCGCTGGCAATTCCCCGTATTTTATATAAAATTATTTGCTGCAATTAGTAAGGTATGCTTACATTATTTAATTTTAATTATTGTATATTTTCGAGTTCGACTCGGGTTAAATAAATGTTCAGCATGGCTGAGGTAGTTTTTTATTTATGGGTTTTGTTATGTGTATGTAATATTGTTGTTGGTGCTGGTACGCTTTTGTTGCAAGTTTAATGTCGATCACGTGATTATTGTTTGTTTAAATGTATTTTACTATCACACTTTATTCGCGAAAGCAAAAGAATTCATGTCAACTAACAACTACGCCTATACAATGATCCTTTCATTTAATTGACATCACGGATAATTCTTCTTTTCGCACCACGACATGTTCGCACCACACTGTGAATAGCAAAAATACCCTTTTTGAATTCTTATTTCGGACCATGGTGTGAATCACCGAATGACTTTTTTGTAGTTCATCGATTCGCACCGTAGTGCGAACATCCCAAAAAGTGATAAAGATAATGTTTAATTGTTTTGTTTTTTATTTAAAGTGTGTTCATTGTTTGATTAAGCGAAGTGGGTAATGTTGTTGTTCGTTAACCAACTCTAGCTGTAGATCTATTGGGCAACAGCTTGCGAACTTAAAGCCAGCTTGCCGAGTGAGAGCTTTCGACCTAACTAACTACACTTACAACAATGTTATCCCAAAACCGTTGTGTTTCATGTCTCTACATTATTTCGAGGATCACTATGTTTAATGTATTTAGTAGATAACACGCGAAACTTTACACTCAGACAGTGCATTGATTTTTCTAATACAGGAAAATTTTATTGTAAGCTAAACTCAATAATATTATTACTAGTGTTGTTATAGTGAATTTGTTTTATACCTTTACTGCTTCTAGTTGGCTTCAATGTGTTTTATGAACGCACGTCAGGTCACCAACATTACCTACATGCATTTGATTGTATTAAGAGATATTAAGATTTATTTCATAGTTAGGGTAATCTTCACAGAGAGATTGAAAGAACCTGAGAAACGTTTTGTTGCAGTAAGCCGCTATATGATATAATGACTGATTTCACAACTACCGAATGGATATTTTTGAATTAATCTGAAGGGAGTTTTTGTTTTAGGTTATTTATTTTATTGTCAAAGCATTCCTTTTGTGCCTTTTTATAGTATAGTTAATTTAAACTTTAGCCTCAAAAAGCTAGCATAGGCTTAGTTTTATAATCGTGGCTATCTTTATATATAATATTGTATTTACCGTGTTGATGGCAATAGGATCGCCTCCTATTAAATAAGTCTTAAAACATTCCGATGAACTGTGGTTACACATCACTAATTACTGTGAAGTCAATGACTTTTGCCTTACCCTTTGGAAATATAGGCCTAATGAGATGTCATATTAAAATAACAATAATACTTAGCCGTATCGCTGCATGATTAGATTATAGAATTTATTGTAGAGAATTTACTTATTTAAAATAATATTGTAATAAAAAGTCACCCCCCTTAAACGCGATTAGGCAGGAATAGGTAGTATTGTAAAAATATAATTATTATAAAATAGGTAGGTATAGTGTCGGACAACTACTTAAACAAACTAGAACATGAAAGTTTTGAGAGTCTGTGGTTGTTCTTTTATAAATACTGCTCCGATCTTCATATATTGTTTAGTGTACGCTTCAACAACAAACAACAATGTGACGACCACTTGCTAAAACCCATTGAATAACATACTACATACAATAAAGAGCTGCGGCTCTGCAATATATTCGCATGCTGAACATGCGAATATATTGCAGAGGCGCAGCTCTTTAAAAATCCTTTTCAATTATTAATTTATAGGGGCTTAGATAGTACTTAGTAAATTCAAATCATATTATTTGTCACGAAATTGATAGTTATCCATTACAATAAATTTAAATAAATTGAATTTCGAGGGAACTGTTTGATCTTCAATAATTTCTATGCCATGGAACCTCATAGAAATCTAAAAATTACTCCCTGTAGGTACCTATATTTTAATTGTACAATAAAATTCTTAAATATTTAAACATCTACTATCATTCCACCGATTAGACTCAAAGACTAAAAGATAAGTCAACCACTATTCGTGTGCTGTTTGCCGTTAAAGAGCTCCTTTACCTACCTACTATAGTTACTTTTCTAAACGAAAACGAATGATTAAAATCAGTGTTTGTATATATAGTCGACGTACGTCGAGCTTTGTGGGAACATAATAATATAAACATTACACTTTCAAACTATACCTTATGTACTTACGTTTTTAAGATTAGTTAAAAATTATTATGAGTAGGTAGCTTTACTTAGGTTGTCTCTATAACCGTAATGCTACTTCAAGTTCATGAAGGTACCTGGTTTATTGCTACCGCTTTTTGGAATTAGCCATATAATTATAGTTGAGCCTTAATTAGAATTAGAGCCGTATAATTTCATTCAATAATTATAAAATACAAAAAAATAGTGATAATTTTTATTAATAATTTTCATAAAATATTAAAAGCCTAGTAAAGCTTAACTATACCTTAAACATCTGTTAAGTTAAATTAAAGATTCACGTAGTTTCTTAATTTATATAAGCACAAACTTACCAGCAGATGTCACCGATGTGCTCTGCTAATCCACCGTCTTCCGGCCCCTTTCTGAGCTGTAATTTAATATATATTATATATTATTAAAGTTCGACTTAATAAATAAGTCTTGAATTACCCACGGTAGTATCTTATATTATGTCGATTGCTTTTAAATTAAATAATACATTAAAATTTAATTAACCGAAAAAGTATTCAGATTCTCGTTATAAATAATATACCTACCTAGTTAACCGTTTTAAGAGACCAGTTTTCTCTATAAGTTATTTTGTAAGGTAGTGTAAAGTGTGTTATATACTCGTACCTTGGTTCTACTGATTGCTTTCGTGGGTAGGTGCTTGTATTCTTATATGGTTAATTTACTTTCATACCTATTTTTTCATCTTACACGAATAATACGATAATTTAATTTTTCATTATCAGTGTCATAGTGTCTATTTCTGCCATCCGGGACAAACCTTAATTTTACCTAAAAAATGAATGTCTGTCTAATTTGAATAGTCAATATTAATTCGTAGATACTTCTTGCTCGATTACCAAGATACCCAGAGCAGATTGTAGGTAGGTTAGTACTGTGGGCTATATAGTCCCAATCATAATAATGCAGTTATCTGCTATCTCATGAGTAGGTATTTTCTGACGCTGCATTCGGCCATTTTTATCAAATATGGACGTAGGTTGGGACGAAGGTTTAGGCACCAAATGCCTCTAGCCAGGAGCAAATTATAAAATAAGCAACATCAACTAAGGGTGTCCCCTAACGGCTGCAGCCGGTCCCTTTTGCCCCCCCCCCCCCACTATATTCCACTGTACCTACATTGTACCTATTTATCATTTTATATTAATAGTATTTTTTTTTCTATATACTTACTGGTATTTAACCATTTATTTTTTCAAAATTATTCACATCTGTTGTAAGTAGTCGGTACTTGCTTACCTAATTTGCGTTGCTATTCATAGTTTATAATATGTTTAGACAACTTTATTTTTTATAGAATAGCGTTTTGGGCTTTGTTTTATATTTCTGCCGTTGGATGCTGTTGTGTCATTGGGACATATTTGTTTAGGTAAATTTTCTTTTAAAGATGTCTGCGTAGGAAAATGGTTTTATTTTATCGCTGCACAGATTCGCATAGTTGGAGGGAACTGCATTGCGGCCTCCTGATCCATCGTCTTCCCCCCTTAGTTCATCAAATAGGTAACTTTACCAATAACCTTAATTAAAATCTATGTTTAAGTAAATACTAAGCTTTTGTGTTGTTTATAATAATATGAATTAAAAGACAAAAAAGCGAGTAGGCTATTAGCTGCCTAAAGCATAAAATATTTTATTTTGATTTACTTAGTTTTATAAAATAAATCTAAATTATCTATGATTCATATTCGCGTTGATTGATAATAATTTGTTAGTCAAGCTTTTAAATTGCTTTTAACATTTTGATCAAAAAATGACAATTTGATATTGTAATGATGTAGTCGATGTCATTACCACGCCTACACAGTTAATACTTTTCCCACTTATCTTTTTATGACGTTAGTGAAGGGAAGTGGTTTTTATTTAATGGTTGCACAGATTCGCACAGTCGGAGGGAACTGCATTGCGGCCTCCTAATCCATCGTCTTCCCACTCTTAGCTTATCATATATTCCTTATCAATAACTTTAATTAGAAACTACATTTAGGTAAATACTACGCTTTTGTATTGTTTATACGATTTAAAAGCAATCGAGTAGGTTATTAGCTCCTTATATAATAAAATGATATTTTAAATCTAAATCATGGTTTATCTTTACATTGTTTGCCAATGTATCAGTAGAGCTCTTAAATTGATTTAAATAGTACGATTTGATATCTTAATCAATGTCATTTTCACACCTACACAGCTAATAAATTTTTGTTCCCATTATCCTTTGAATGAATCTAGTATAGGGAAGTGATTTTTATTTTATCGTTGCACAGATTCGCACAGTTGGAGGGAACTGCGTTGCGGCCTCCTAATCCATCGTCTTCCCATCCTTAGTTTATCAATACTTTGTCAATAACTTTAATTACAATCTTCGCTTCTGTGTTGTACACGACTTAAAAGCAATGCAGTAGGTTATAAGCCACGTATACAATATAATAAAATAATTCATAATTTTTGTCGAGTTTTGTAATTTGGTCTAAATTATGATTATTTTCCACATCGTTTCATGAAGTGTCAGTAGAAAGGATAAAATATTTTAAATGAAATAATTGTTGGAATAATTGATGAAATGAAATAATTGTTATTCATTATGAAATAACAATTATTTCATTTCATCAATGTAATTTTCACGAATACACAGTCAATAAATTTAAGTTCCCATTTTAATATCAACGGAGGTAGTGCAGAAAGTTTTTATTTAATGTTTACGCAGATTTACGCAGACGGGGTGAATTGTGTTGCAGCCCCCTGGTCCATCCATTTCTTGTGTTAATGAGTTTCACACGAATACTTAATTAACCAGTTACTTGTAAAATGCTAATAATTTCCGCCTCCAAATACTGTTGAGGCATTTGCTTTTAACTTAAGAGATTTGGCTTTTTGGATTAGGGTAGACGGTTAAAACCACTAGGTACCTAGAATATTAGGTAGGTCGCTTTTTAGCTATTTGTTCTCGTTGATGTTAATCTTTTTGTTTATACAGGGTTATTTTTCAATGATCAGCTAAATTTACAGAGACTGTTCAGAATCGATAATATTTTCGATCTATGAAATAAAAAAGTTAACATTAATGATTTTGTTTTCACATGATTTTATTCCTGTCCGCCTCTAAATTACAGAACGCGTGTTATATTCACTACTACACAATAACCTAGATAGCAAACTTTAATACATAAGTTTGACAGCGCTCGCACACGACCTCAAATCCGCTATATTTATGAATTTCGATTTTTTCAGACATTTTCTAATGAATGTTTTTACAATATATTGTGTTAATTTGTCAATAAGGTTTAAAATGCACTTTGGTTTTGACCTTAAAGTATTAATTTTAAAATTTGGCCGGTCTTTGAACTTTAACCCTGTATAGGATTCATTCTACATAACATTGTTGCCAGGCGTCTTCATGATTTTGAAGTAGTAATAAGATTATAAAGTTTAACAAGTAATAATAGTTGTTAATTATATCACAATATTAATTTACAGCAAATAAAATTATAACATGAATAGTTGCGTAATATATCTGCTTGATAAAAGTCTATCACTTACTGACTAACAGACAACGAACGTTTAGAAGTGTGACAGTTTGTACAGGTACGAATCTAAATATCATAATAATATTTAATGTTTAGCCAAACTTTTTATATATTATTAACTTTTTAGTGGAAATGCTCTCAAGTTTTTTTAGCTCACAGCATTGAATCTCCAGCAAACACTCTTCTTAAAACTTCTTAGTCAAAAAAGTTTCGTAATGTTATTTTTCTAGGTATATAAGTTACATCACATTTTAGTATTAGTAACATAGTAAAAAGGCAATATAAGGGTTATAATAAATAATTAAAAGTAGAGTAGAATAGTTTTATATATTGTAGATACTTAGCTTATTGTAATCCGTCCGTACTTTACATTCCACTAGGCTTAGCAAAATACACATTTTTATGTGGATTAAGTTTATTTTTATATTATTAGATAAATATGGGCCGATGAGGATGAAGGATAATAAATATATATTCTACTAGAGTAAGCTTATTATGTTCTAGATTATTTTATCGCAATCAGCATGATTTGGAAATACCGTGTTAAAATATTCTTTAGCAATTTTTGAAATATCCCGCATAAATATAGGTGCTCAATTAAATATAATATATATAATTAACTCATACATAGAATGTTGTAGAACACGAACTTAAACAAAACAGTAACTAAGTAAATAGGTAGGAAGAGAAGAGAAAGGAAATAGGAATAAATAGGTATCCATATAATAAATAGACGCACGATTTATAAACTCTTGCGGCAATAAGCACTTAATTAATATAAGCATAAATTTTTATTAATATAGGTATAATTAAATTACTTTAATCAATAAAATTATGTAATAAGTGGTCTACATATTCCCGTAATAGCGTAAAACGTACCATGACGTTACATTATTATTGACACTATCAAATAATAGAAACGGTCACTATAGATACATTCTGTCAATTTTTCATCTAACTGTCAAGTTAGGTAAATCATACTGCATTGATTTTGTGATCTACCTTCAATGCAAGAAGAATTATTCTGAATCAGTTACTGAATTGTTCTATTACCAGAAAAAATACACTTCTGTTGCCTCCAAAAATATATATTTTTCACGGTTTTCGGTAGAAAAAGACACAATAAGACGAATGACCGATTTTTCTATCGCCAGATAGCTTTATCGGAGGAATAAATTCGAATTTTGACAGTTTTGCTATACAAAATCTGTCAAATGTAATTAAATTTCTCAGATAAAAGTTATCTGCAAACAACTGCTGACTTTAGCACCAATATTCGGAATCAACTTTAAAAAGGTAATTTAATAAAATGCCGCGGCTTTGGAAGGCAAGATTTACAAAAAATAATTTATTTAGAAACAAGAAGAAATCCCGAAATCATTGATTTCCACAATAAATTGGCAACCTCACACACTGTTGATAAAATATATCAGGCATGTACACGCATTAGTCCAGAGTGGTAAATATTCTGAGAGGAGACGTCAAATTGGCTGTCTTGAGGCCTTGGTCATGGATTCTATAGGCTTTGATATTATAGGGCTCTAGATAAATTGTAATCCAATCCAATCCAGTCCTCCGAGTCGACGAATGAATTGAAACCGTATATATTGAGTGGTATTCGCTTCATTTGTGGATCCGTTACATTGCAACTTATCTAGGGCTGGTCAGGTATTTGAAATGTACTTATTATAAAGTTATTATTCGGTAGGCTTATTAAGGCCAAACATAAACACTTTCACACTATAACTATATACTTATGTCAGTCAACTGTACTAGTAAATAGTTAATTGTCAGTCAATCTTTAGTAGTAGTTTATTTTATATCACCTTTTATAGTAGTTTTTATACAGTAGTTGATATTTCTCTTGTTCGTATACATTAGAATTGCGCGCGCATCCTCCATTTATGTACATTATAATTAGAGAGTATTACGTCATTCACAGGTGGTCTATTAGAAGACCAGCTCATCTTTTAGAGCCACATAAAAAAGTACTTAAATATAAAATGGAAGAGCGCGCAATTTGAATTTAGATCACCTATACACTTTTTGGAATACTTATGGTAGGATGATAATTTAAGATAGAATTTAGTATAATTATAAGCTTGTATATTACGTGGAGCCCTCAGGAATTCCGTCCAAAAACCTAGGTATTAAATGAAGTAAGAAATTTGTTAATGATGTTTAATAAATATCTGAAATTATTGCTGGATAAGGATTGTATTCATTTAAAAGTATTACGGATTAAGTGTAAATTATGACCTTAATATTATCTATTGTAGCTTATTATTCAACTAGTTATATTTAACAAATGACATCAAATTGTTGATGTATCTAGGCAGCAGTGACATCTGCTGCAGTAGCAGATGATGTCGAGCAAAGAAAACTAAACATATTTTTTAACAATAAACTTTGTATAAGCTATGTATCGACATTAGCTTTACTATGAGTTCAGGTTCTCAATAGTCGCCGTCGTTTATCGACAATAGCAGCCTTAATTTTTTCCTCATGTAACTTCAACGAGAACTTTTACGTATTAACTCAACAGAGCCGGTACGGACCCCAGCTGTACAAGACATCGATTTTGCATTGTGTGTAATTAAGTAGTTACTTGTACGTAACCAATTGAAGCGGAGGTAGCCTACTGGCTAGGGTGTCTGACTTGCGATCATGTGATTGTCCGTTCGAAACCCGCTCATTGCACTACCAACGTGAACCCACCCGTACACAAGCATTTAGCTTAGCAGGAGGGGTTAACAAGAATACTAGTAATGTGCAACACACATTGCTAGAAAGCTATTTAAAAAAATTAAAGTCTAGCTATTTATAACTTAATCAGATTATAAATTGTCGAAATATTGTAAAGGTCAATAAAGTTTATTATCAAACATACATTTTTGTGAGCTTTCAATTAAGCTAGTAGATTTTCTACAAAAATCATGTGTAGCCGAATATTTCGCCAGATTATAATCTGACTAGATTTGTTACAAATAAACAGTGATTACAATTAACCGGTCACAGAATTATATATTGTATATTCAGCTTATACAACGTTTATTATTAGGGAAGTCACAGATAGATACATTTAAATTTGCACAACTTGTAGCAGGACAGTTCAGTAGATTTAGCTGTTTAATCGTTTATTATACACATAACTATAATTAATTATCTAATAATGGTATTTGATTCAAAATTTTGGAAGATTAGATTTTATTGTCAAGACACTTAGAATAATATTATTCTTGTGTTCATTGTTAATTAATTTTTTGAATTGGAAATAAATGTGTAAGATAAATTGGTTTATTTTATTAAATCACAAAACCACACAATAATAATTCGGAGTCCACTTCGAGTCAACCAGATGGAAATGCATATTATTATTTAGTATTATTATCAACTACAATATGATCTGTTTTCTATGAAAAAGATTAACGATGAAAGAATGCTTTTGTGGTCGAAACAAAAATATAATACCAGCAGTAAAAGTAAAAAGATGTCATCGACTTTATTTAAAGTGCATGCGACTGAGTGCATAGAGCTGATCCCAATCCCGGATTGTTCCGCCTATGTATATGAAAAGCAGGTGCTGAAAAATAAAAATGCTGAAAAATAATGTTGGTATGAAAGTTTTAAAACGATGCAAACGAAAATGTGCAAGATCCATTAATGTTGGGAATTGGAATTCATACAAATAAACAATACAATAATTATGACGACTATTTCTTTGTACTGGTTTCTGACAATAAATGCATTATAATCCGGAAAACGCAGTTTTATTTCAATTACTGTCTCTTTGGTCAAGTGTTGGCAGCGCGGCTGCTGAGCGTAAATTCTTGTATTTTATTCCGAGCAAACTATTATTGGGTTTTCTATGGAGTTCGCAGCTAAAGGCACGCTCCACTTAGAGACTTAAATCTGGTGGTAAACCATAAGTTTACCCAAATCTCTATTAAGAGTATATAAATAAATAAAAAATACTCATTAATAATGTAAACATAACGTCCATGTTAAAGTATTTGATGTAGGTCTGCGAATATGTACATGTGGGCTGTAATTACAATAAAATATTTTTTGAATTGTCAAGAAGAGGTTAGCAATTTTTTTCTCACTCACCCAAAAAATTTGAGTCTTCAAAAATCTCAAAATTAAAAAAAAAGTGTCTCGGTATATTATATATTTAATATGTGCAGGAGCAGGCAGTCGGTAAGGGTTATTATACCTCAAATCCTAAAATTGCAAACATTTGAATTTTCTATAATTTGGAGAGATGCTAAGGCATCAATCTCCACTAAGACTAGACACATTTCATTTTTCATTTTCTGTGTCTGTGTCTGTGTTACGGGCGTCACGGAATAACAAATAGTTTACGTCCTGTGGACGTGACCTACGATGTGTTTACAATATGCAGACGTTGACCGTTATCGTGCGTGTGTGCCACTGCCAAATTCATGAAAAAAAACCATTCGAATTCATTATAAACTCTGACGCAGGTTACGGTCACATTAAATGTCTACGGAATCATTATACAACACAATGTCATTGCCATCGTCAGAATCATAAATTGCTACGGTTTGTCTGATTTTCAAAAAGTACGAATAAATAATTAAAAGCAAAAGGAGTAGGTACCTGTCTTAATTTTATTATTGACTAGCTTCTGTCCGCAGCTTTGTCTGCGTGGACTTCAGAATTGGGTCCGACCTGGATAAAAAGTGGCCTATGTATTATTCCAGGCTATAATCTATCTGTGTGCTAAATTTTATCCAGATCCGTTCAGCCATTCTGGCGTGAGAGAGTAATAAACATCCATATATCCACACATCCATACTCACAAACTTTCACGTTTATAATATTAGTAAGGATTTAAACTTACAAAATTGGTCGTATGCAATAACCGTCGTTAATGCTGTATACTGAAGTTAAGGATGGAAAAGTATCAGTGTGGTTTCAAAATGGTCTGGGTTTCCTCTTTTACAAAGAACTACAAAATGTCGAAGAAATCTTTTTTATAACATAACATACCATACCATCGCGCCTGAATTCCCCGTAGGGTTCGAGGCAGAGGCATACTAATGTACACCCACAGTTATTAGAGCCTATTGCCATTAACCGGGAACAAGTCTAAACTCCGAGCTGCTATTGGGAATTTCATAGAAAACCCCAATAACACCATGCTCGACCTAGGAATCGAACCCAGGACCTCTAGCGTGGCTCTAACGAGGCAGTTGTTAAATCTTTTATCATCATTTTACAACTTAAAAAGTTAGAGGTGCATACACCTGATTTATACCAGCAAATACACAGCAATACACAGCAAACCAGCATTAAACCCACTAGGCTATTACTTTTGCGTACTGTACATGAAAAACAATGTTATCGAAAAACTAGCGGGCCCGGCAAACGTTGTCATGCCCTGTAAATAAAAAAAATAATAGATTCCGATTGCGGTGACACCTACCGGCTCAAATTGTGAATCTACACTATCCAGGGACCCAGTTAAACATAATCATATAAAAATAAACAAAATCACACTAGCAGCTTAGGGGGAGTTCATCATATAAAGCCATGTACATTGTATCCGTGTTTTATTTCTGTCAAATCTGTCAATCCGTTCCCGAAACAAAATGTTATGAGAAAATCAAGTTTCTTCATAATTTTCTGTTTCGTCAATTTTTTCCATGTTTTAATATTTATTCTGCTATTTGGGATTGAGAAAAATCCAACAAATCAAAGATCATAAAAATCGGTCCAGCCGTTCTTGATAAATAGTGTAACTAACCCGACTTTGTTTTATGTATAGGTATACATAGAAGATATTTAATTACACACAGTTACACAACAAAATATACATTTTAGCTATCCAAATATCTTAAAATGATTAATGATGTAAAGTCGTGAGACGACATTTTGACGTAGCACATTTCTTGGAAGCAATGATTTTATTTTAGAATAGTTTAGGTACATGGATACGGCAACCGAAAGCTGCGCGTGAGTGATGTTTCATCCTCGTTGACGGAAGCGCGCCACAGATGTGTACCAACCGCCGTACAAAATTTCTGAAGCTGAAATCTCTACCAATAAATAAAATTGTTTGTCTGTGATTTCAAAATATTACGTATTTTTGAATAAATTACTACTTTGACCTAGATGTGTAATGTCAAAAATTTGTCTTCCGATTGTTATTTCTCTATAATATTGGTAAAGAGGTTTATGATATTGTGTTTATTAAATCATGATAATAGTGATATTTGTATTAGAATTTGTAAGACATTAAAAAAGACGATTATTAATATTAAATGTTTTATTCAACAATACCAAAAATACAAAACCATACGAGTAAATTGTACATTCACATCATCACTCTTACACGCCTGTACGAGTACTAAAGCATTGACTTATTCAATCGATTGTATTTTCATCTGGCTTGTCTTCATTGTTCTCTTTGCCATTGTCGCGCCTCGTCTTTCTGCGAGACTTCCATGGATATCCATCGTATTCATCGAGTAGCTTCTGAAGACGTTTCCTTATCATTTTCTGCTTATGATTTTCTAGCATATCAGCGTAAGCATCAGAGAACGGCATTATATTTATACCACCATCAGGACTAACCAAACCTGGAATTCCTGGTACCATGCCTATTCCTCTACGTGGTGGCATAGGGTAGGGTGATGGATATGCTGGTGGATACGGAGCTGGAAAAGGTGATGGATATGGAGGTGGATATGGCGGCGGATAAGGCTGCGGATACTGCGGCGGATAAGGCTGCGGATACTGCGGCGGATATGGCATTGGGTAAACCGGTGGCGGCGGAAGCGGCATTGGAGGTGGTAGCGGAATTCCCGCAACGGGTACCATAGGGTTCGTGGGAGCCAGCGGAATACCGAAGGGTAAAGGAATGTTCAAGGGCATTATTGGCTGAGGTACCATGATTGGCGGAGGTGGTCCTGGTGGCACAACGTGAGGGGGCATTATTAATGGAGGTACGACGGGTGGTGGAAGAATTGGCATGGGTATCGGGAGATGTGGTGGGACTGGTACTGGTATAGGGATTGGTATAGGAGGGTCTGGTCCGGGAGGCGTGGGGGTGGCCATTTTTCTGAAGTTGCAATATTCAGGAATATGCCTCGGATACCAATATAGAGGATTGCATGGATCATCGACAGTTTTTGTATCGTTCAGTCTAGGTTTGGAAAGCGAACCGTCTATTGTGCATTTTATTCCTTTTAGTGATAATAAAATGAATAAAAACTGAAAAATAAAGCAAAATTACGATTTAGACGAGGAAAATTCGGACGCGCTAGCTATGTCAAGACATGTTAACAATAGTTACCTATAATGAGTAGGTATGAATTACTGTGAGAAAATAGACGGAGATCGACAGGAACTATTGGCAAGAACGAAATTATCGAATGGTCATGATCGAATTCTCGATTCTGTCGTGTCTTGTCGCGAAATATGGTCAAACAGACTGCTAGATAGACAAGCAAATAAGCACATCCTATACCTAGAATATGACGCTTGTCTATTTCTCAGATATTATTATTGTTACAACATGTGATCGTATTATTGGTTATTTCTGTTTATAAATTTTTATTACTTGCCATTATAATAATCAGGCCTACAAAGATGTACTTTAGCCACAAGTAAGGATTCCTATCGAATTTAATCTCCATAGTGTGATAGAGAGGTTAGGTTTCTTAAAAAAGAGTAGATATATTTTCCTTACCTTTACTTTTATGAACGACTTTATAGGATACATTGTGTTCATCACAGCCAGGAGACTGAACTTTTTGGTCTGAGAAATGGGGTTTATAAACACCGTTTACGTGCCTCGAAGTAAACAATGAGCCTTTTTTAATTTAGACAATGGAATCACCTATTTTTAGACTACTATTCTTGAGAAGTCTTGTTCCTGTTTCATTTGTTCTTTCACTTCCAAAATCAAAACGATACGTGTTATCACCTATTATAACACCTGTGGGCTGTAACTTACTGGAAGCGTGAGAGATTTTTCATGACACATCTGTTCATTATGAATAACCTTTATTGATGTATTTTTTTATTAACATAAATTATGTTTTTGTCAGGGTTTTTGACCGAAACAGCCGATTTTATGGTGAGGGTTAGAATAGAATTTATTCCTTACTACCATTCAGATAGCTCTTTGAGAAAATATCTGAATTGTTCGGTGGAAGGACCTCTAGGGGTTTGATAAGCTGGCGACCACCCTTACGTCGGAGTCTGTCGTAAAGCACCTTGGTGTGTGTTTCGATTTTCGCGCCCTGCAGTCCGTAGGGACTGGCTCTTAAGGCTCGGCAAAGCATCAAAAACTCCTTTGGTGGTTCTCGTCTGCTGGTTTGCCGACATTAATCAATAAAAAGGGAGCCTTCGCTGTCCGTCGGTCCGTCTATCTATCTGTATGTCTATTATCTTACAGTTGTTCCATCTCACGAAGTCCGTTTGACTATGGATGTTGTCTGGCGAATACATACACAATGTGTTAGTGTGGGTAACGTCGGGACAAGAGCTTTATTTGCGCGCCAAATTTTCACAAAGTAGCATAGCAACTAAGCTAATGATTACCAAAATACATTTGTGTGTGATATTAGTTTTGTTATAGAGAGGGATCATGATTTTGATAAATATTTTATTAAATTTCAACTAGACCATAATTATAAAGGTACTTTTGAAACGCAAAAGCTATTTGCACGGTTCCAAATAGTAGGTCTTATGGAGAAGAGCCGGCAAGAAACTATAATATGCATTCAGCTCTTACAAGACCCCTCATATTCATAATCTCTTATGTATAAACCATTTTTCTTAACCACCATACCTATTTAATTCAATAATACCATTTTTGAAGATCCATCCACAAACTTTCACCCCCCATTTCCGTAACAGATCATTATTTATTTATGGCAACTAATATTACAATTATCTAGTTCCTATCTTTTAAAAAAACCGGTACTCTCTTACAAACACCTGACCCTCGTTGCCGTTGGATTGAATGTAAAAATCCAAAAACCTGTAAAATATAATTATTAATTTATGATGAGTTGCTACAATTCCAATTACTGTTTATTATAATAAATAATAATAAAATGTTGTGTGTGTGTGTGTGTTGTTTATTATAATAAATATAAAAAATAATTTTAATAAATAATAAACAGTTTGTACTTTGTACAAAGCTCCACAAAACTGTACAAACAGTTTGACTGTGGGATCATGTTTAGTCTTATTAACATGTAGGTAGGTATTTATGTAACGCAGTGTACAATTAATGTTTTATGGTAGGGTATCTATAAGGTATGTTCGTAACTTAAATATTTTTAAGTACCTAGTAATTGTTAAAAATAAACAGTTATTTTATATTAAACAGAATTTTAACACCCGTTTCCCTCCTAAATGTAGAACCGAAATAGACTTAAATACTTTTATTTATTTATAATCAGTATCTGTCATTCAAATTTTATAGAGGCTCACATTTCCCCCTTTAAACTTGAAATAAAAAAAACTTTTTAACCTATGTTCAAATTTTCAGCTAGGTAGCTGGCTTTTTAGTTCTCAAACGATTTTATAAGTTTATTCAATGTGAAACTTGATGAAATTGAGATATTTTTGATTGGCGTTTAGAGCTTTTCTGTACACAATGTTGTAAATCTTTTAATTTTTGTTATTTTTTATTTCGAAAAACATCGGAATAATAGATGTTTTCACGGAAAACTGGAGATGTTTGGAAGATATCCGTAGGTTCGTGGGAACTGTTGAAATATTTGCTACGTACATCAGCTGTTCACCTGGTGGTCTGATGAGGATGATGGTCGCTAAAAACAAGTTATCTTTAAAATCTTTTAGATAGCCTTGCAAAGACGATAAATAAAAGAAAGGCGAAAATTTTATTATATTATTTTAATTTAAATAAATATAATAAAACATTTCCCCATTAGTCTCGTGGTCTTAAGTGTGATTGGTTCATGTATTGGACTTCATGGACTGATTTTTATGATCTTTGATTTGTTGGATTTGTCACCAACCCAATAGCAGAATAAAATATATTAGAACATGGATAAAATAGACAAAAAGAAAATTATAAAGAATTTTTTTTTTTAAGGTAGATAATGAATTAATTTCAGTAAAATAGTATATTTTAATAATGCAATTCTTAGAAATATAGATAGACATTGAATTAAAACTATTTATCTTATATATTATTTTATCGCAATAAAATAATATCAATATAATGCGATAAAATCTGTAAAAAGCAGTTTTATTTCAATATAGATAGAATTAAATTAAAGCAGAAACGCTGAGGGATCATCTTTCATCATTTCCAAATTTTTCGTTTCGATTATGGTAACTACTCCACCGTGTTTCGACTTCATTCTATAAACTTTATTTTTATTTTTCTTATCATTTTTCTTTTTATCCTTTTTCTTATCCTTTTCTGTTTTCGTTTTGTTTTTGGCACTGTCGTATACGAATAATTGTGGGTCAGACGGATAGTTACCATAGGCTGTATAGTAGTCGTCGTACATCTGCTTAGTAGCTTCGACGTAAGCTTCAGCCAATCCTCTGATCATATTTTCACTCTTTTTAGATATAGCTTGCTTGTATAACGCAACCGGCCCCAAATTCGGCATCACGGTAACAGTTGGAGAACTAGGACCTTTCTTTATATCTGCCTTTAAAAGTTTCAACATTTTCTCATAGGGGCCCATTGGTAAAGGATCTGTGTAAGGTGGACTATAAGATTCATATTCTGCACTGGTTATTTGATAAACTGGGAAGGGAAATTGGTAGATTTCTTCAGGGTAAGAATATTTTGTATGTGTATCCGGAGAATAAACAGTGTTCTTATGTTTTTTGGTCTTTTCTCTTTTTCTTGAGATTCTGATTGGAGTTGTACTTGCTAATCTGGAACGTATTAGTTTTTCAAAAATATTTGCGCAATAGGCTGGTAAATGCAGTGGATGCCAGTAGAACGGGTTACATTCATTGGCGTCTGTGTATCGCTCCTCGAAATCGAAATGGTCCATATAAGTGACGCCGGCGATTGAAGGTGAAGTTATTACTATGATCTCGTATTGCACCAATATTAGAAGTGTCCATTTCAGCTGAAAATGTCATTAAATATAATTTTATTTGAATAATTAAGCAGAAAACGAAATTTTGAATAAAATAATACTATAACGCATAATACAAATATGTCTCATAATATTTTTAAATACTACAGTTAAACGGAGAGATTGTAAGTAATAGGTATTTGAAATTTATGAATATTGGGATTCATTTAGAATTAAATTTTCTTTGAGCTACCATGTTATTGATGTAAACATATCATTATCTGATGGAACCGCGGTATTTGTGGTCCAATTTAATACTCGAGCATAAATTCATGCCAAAATGTAGGCGTTGCATGTTTATGTTTGTAATGAAAACATATTAATATTAATTAAATTGCAAATATTTCTTAATATTAAACATTGCTATGATATCAACTTATAATGAACTACACACGAATTCAAGTTATTGATCTCATTTTTGGTAATAATAAATGTATACTGCTCATTTTTCAATTAACTGCAAGTGCGCTAAATATACCGTCCTGGTTTCGATTCCTGGAAATACTCAGTAGCACCTCGGAGTACGGATTAGTCCTCGGTTAGTGGCATTGAGAATTACATTGGCCAATTATGGGTGTGCATTAATACACAAGTTAACGATAACTTTACAAGTACTACACGATATTTGTAGATTATAAATCAAAGTTGTTATGTGATGTGCCCAGGAACACAAAAAGGAATAAATCCATATTTATACTAATATTATATAATGTTAAAGTAAGGCTGTCTGTAACGTTTTCAAGCCTTCGTCGCTAAACAGATTTCGATGAAATTTATGAAGATTGAAATTTGTCTAAAAAAATAAACAGTAAATAGATGATATAAAACTACTTTTTACGGATTTTACCGCGTTGTATTGATATTATTTGATTATCCATGGTCACGCGTAGACTGAGATGTTGGACGTCGTAATGTTAAAATTACTAACAGCAAGTAAATAGTTCTTCGCAGAAGAACTAGAATCGCAATTGTAATAAAATTATTTGAATTTTAATAACAACATTTAAATAGTCACGTGTAATGGCTCTTAATCTGTGTAAGACTCACCGTCATTATTCTTTGTGTTTGGTTTTACCGTCAACTTCTTTCATGCGCACTTTATTGGCACCTACTTATCGCATTGTTCACTTTTTTTGTTCCAATAATCTATTATTTTCCATTGTGTTACCACCTGTTTAGTTACGCAACGATACAGTCTTAGTGCAAAACTTAGTGAATTAAGTACCCTTTTTTATCGATTTACATTTAAATAAAAGAACAATAAGATATGACGGTTTATTTATTGTATATTACTCATCCAAGAAATTCTCCTATTTCCATTTCTCTTATTTGATCCTTTATTCCTTCGTTTCCTCTTTGATGTGGATATCTAAACAATTTTATAATGACAGGTTGTATGACAACTGGTGCTTTAGCATTGCTAGCTGAAACGAAAAAGAACTCTGTTTTATCCATGTTTAATGAATGATTTTATACTGTCGCTCAGGAGTGTAGATATATCATTCTTGCTCAAGAAATAATATCCGTAATAGATACCTGGTTATAGTGACGTATTGGGATACCAACCAAAGACTCTCGATAACTGTCAGGTAGGTGTAGATACGTTCCGTTCAGTGGTTGGCAAACAAATTCGAAACACTGTAATTTTAGATATTAGAGGGGCTAAAACTAAACGCCAACTCAACCGATTCTTACTAAACAATTCATGTATAGAACCCAAAGGATCAGTAGCAATTTTACGTTAGAAATATTATTAATATTGCAGCATCTGTCATTTTTTTTATCGATTTATGGTGTCTCCCCACTAATGAGTGTTGACAGGGGTTGACATTTCAAATGTCGTGATCCTCGTTGTATTATTTGATGTCAATTTGATACTACTGTAATTGCTTCGACGCGGCGTGAGGTTTTCTGAGGCTTAAATCTATAATCAGCCAAAGAAGCAAAGGTTCGAGTCGTCTTTATGAGGCCTTTAGCTTTACGAGCATTTATTTATATTACCACAGCCTTGTATTAATTTTCTATTCTGTTTATACACTCTAGACAAAATAAAAATTATACTTAATTTATACAAGAAGTATATAATATATCTCTTGCACATTTGGATTCGAGCAGTCATTTTGGATTTTTCTATGGAATTCACAATGGCATAGCAGTTCGATGTTTGGATTTGTGCCCTGTAGTAGGACATAATTCCCCTAGTCCTTTGCCCAAATCGTATGAAAATACAAGCGTACCAATGTTTTCTTTTCGTATTAATAGTAATATTGTTATTTTATTGTTACTTATTTTTAACAATATAAATATATAAGTAAAATAATATACATACCGTAGCTACCAGTTAAATCCCCTAAATTAGCTATTATATTATCTTGATCCTGTCCCTGGCCACTCGAGAAGTCGATCGACACAAAAGTAATAAATAAGAAAGTCACCAGCATCGTTATGTTCAAAAGTGTTTCTTAAAATACAAGTTTTACGATAAGAATGTACAATAAAAAAAATATGTAATTTCTGTAAATGTATTTGTATGTATTTTTTAGTTTTTACTAGTTTCAGATTGGAGTTTGAATTTATCGGATAGATCGTTAAATTTGTTTTCAGTTATGAATGTAGGCATATATATGTTCCTGGGTGGGCAGCAACAATTTGAGTCGTCGTTGCTACGCCTTTTCCTTAGCGAGTTCGACTTGTCTTGGTTTCCGTCATAAGCACGTTCAAACTGTTCTAGCTTCTTCAAATCTTCGCGAACCTTATGCAAGTCTTCTTTTTTTATAACACCTCGAATATTTAGGAAGTCGGCCATGTCTTTGTTAACTTTAAATTCGACAACGCACTCTGAAAATGAATATCCATATCCATTAATGTTTTGTAAGCAATCCCACAACTTCTATTCGAGTCTCGTCATGATCTTAATAGACGGAGCCACGCTAAGTGTAAAGATATTGCACCTTTTGACGATATTAAACATTTTTATTACATTTAAAACTAGTTTAGTATTGTGTTTCTTTTCTATAGCTATTTAAATTTTATCTTATGTTGTTACCCTGGCGACCGCAACATTATATCGCCGTAGCAACCACACACGCAGTAGCCAAACACGCTTCCAAAAGGCCACATGGTTGTTCGCCTCCACAAAACTATCCGTGGCAACACAACACCATTACCAAAAACCCTAGGCGGTCACGTCATCGTCCACGCTTTTAAAATGGTTTTTTTTTATAGAATAAGTATTTGAGTAAAAAAAAGAAGTATTACCATTGTGAGGAGGACAATCACAGTTAGAAGATGGTGATTTAATGGGCACGTTTTCTTGTCTTCGAAAAAAATACTCAATAGGTTCTTGCGGCATCGACCACGACCATCTATCCCAGGGCATCATCGTCTGTTTCGACTCCAAGACCATCGAAGTCAAAATGATTACGATGCTAATAGTCTGTCAAGAAAAAATATTACTTATTGAAATTTGGTTTCTGAATTCTATGCCAGTTCAGTCAATAAAAGGATAAGAATAAAACAAGAGCTACCAACTAAAATAATGTATTGTATGTATACGCTTGTAATTTTAAACTGTAGACTTGAATATATATTTATATACATTTAGAATTTGGCTTCTCAGAAAAAATATAAAAGATACTATTGCGTAATTTAAACATTAATAAATATGAACACTCATGTAATTTTATCACATAATTATGTTAAGTATTTCACTTTTTTATTTTATTCAATCATATAAAAATTCCTAAACTAACATTAATTGTAGACAAAGTTTGTTTCTAATACCTATTATTTACAATTTTGAAGACATAATAGACTCTTCAGTGTAATTTTCCCACCATAAAGTATGTTTTGGTAAGAAAACCTAATACGGTGTTAGTCATAAATGTCTTCCACTAGCCAATTTCAGTTCGTTGTATTATTAAGTTTATGGCGTCTACGTAAATATGGATGGTATTAATATAAAATTAAAAGCGATCGTTTTCATAATAATTAATACGTGAGAAATCATCGTCATAAGAATTGTAAATTGTGTCTAAGTTTTCTAAATATGAGCTGTCATTGTCCTGTTTTAGCGCTACTACTTTATTTTCATGACGGCTTAAAAACTCATCTGAGTATTCATAAATTTTTGCAACTGAGGCTTGTTGTTTTCCTCTATAAGCTTCCCTGATTGGTTCTTTAGTTGTTACTTCACTAGGCAAAGTTGAATCTTCAATTATCATCGATGTGTGAACAGTTTTATGTTTCCTTTTTTTTCTTAAGCATACTCCAGGTGGGAAATGTGGGCAAGGGATAGTAGGAGGTTCCGTGGTGGTTGTAGTTGTGGCTTCAGTGGTGGTCGTGGTAGTGGTAGTAGTGGTAGTCGTGGTGGTAGTAGTAGTGGTCGTACTGCTCGTCGTGCTCGTCGTGCTAGTGGTTTCAGTTCTAGGAATTAACTTTACTTTCAGAATGAAACAGGGAGATGAAGCCGTGGTGCCTCGGGTTGTTTGCTGCTTAAATGGTGCAGCATCTTTTGAGTCATGCAAGTGCTCAAAGTCCCTACGGAATATACGCCTATATGCATCTCTTCCTCGTTTTCCAATGAACAATGGGAACTGCAACGCGATGTTACCGCCGTCACTTCCATTACATCCACCCTCACATATTTTATAAGGCGCGGTGAACATTAATATTCCAGGTTTCTCTGACATTTCTAAAATGAATTTATCACACATAATTAAGTTTAACTTACACGACGCACTCTCGTGTAGTTTTTCCGTATTCCTGATATTTTATGTATTTTAAGAACGTTACTTACTCTTGCCATTGACAACTTGGTCGATATATTTTTCACCGTCCCTTGCATTCTGAGCAGCTTCAGTAATTGCTGCTTTTATTTCTATAGCGTTTCCAAGTATCAATTGAAATGAACTAAAAATAACGAATATTTTTAGATACATAAAAGCTAGCATCATATATAACACACAAGTAACAAGAGTCAATTTTATTCACCTCTCTTATTTTAGTGAACTCTGTAGTTACGGCTTGATAATATCGCGGTAGGTTATTTATGTGGAACGCTAGTTTTATGTTTGACTCCCATATAACGAAATAAAGTGATATTGATTTATATAAACCCAGAAGTGTTACGAAAAAGGTACCGACGATCATAAATCATGTTTTATAAATAAAAGGAAACGATAGATATTGAAAAAAAAAATGCATGCATTATTTAAAATCTGAAAATAAAATAAATTAATGATTACTATGAAAGTTTTTATTTAAATAAAAATTATATGTTTATACTAATTTGCAAGAAAATACTGCTATAGACAAGCGGATGCACTTGACAATATTGTTATCTGATATCTATATTGAAAAAGTGGAGAGATATCAGGAGGCAAGTTCGCTTCATTTACCTATAGTCTGCTTTATCTGCAATTTCCTTATTGTGATTCATTCCGCCTTTGTCGCCCAGCTGTAGCGGGGCATTGGGAAATATTTATGTACAACGATTTATAACTGTCACTGATTCCTAACTCTTTCCAATTGGCGAAAGAGTTATATACAATTGTTTCGCTGTGTTTATAAATAGTTGGCCGAGACACTGGCCTACAGGGAGAGAATGTTAATAATATACCTCCGCTTGTGACATAACTCATGTGTTTAAGCTTTACACAATATTGTACGGTTGTAAGAAGTATTTGTTTGTGAGACTTATTTTATAGTTTTAAAATTGCATACTTAAACCATTCAAAGTAAAAGTGAAAATGTTTTGCCCTGCGACGCGATGGACCGACGATTTGAAGAAGGTGGCTGGCAGTGGATGGATGCGAACTGCCCAAAACCGGGATGGTTGGCGCTCTTTGGGGGAAGCCTACTTTCAGTATTGGACGGCAATAGGCTGATATAATGATGATGATTAAAAAAGGTACTTTCGAAAAGTCAAGACTAGTAGCATGGTTCCAAAAAGTGGGACTTACGGAGAAGAGCCAGAAGAAACTCCATAGATACTCTTTAAAAAAAAACATGATAACATTATTAATCTTTACATCTTTCATAAAAATAATTGCTGAGAATTATGCAATTAGACGTGTAATTCTGGTATAAGTATGTAATTTTAAAACTAAAAAAATTGTCTCAGTTTTCTTATTTGTAAGGCGGCTTTCAGGACATCTGTCCATCTTTTGTTATGGTTCAACGATACAAACAGATGTTTGGAATTAGTCAATTTGACCTTCTTAACACCTAATTTGAACTTGAAATGCAAATATCAACGTGGACTTATAATTTGATGTTAGTAAATGGTTATTACATAATCAACCCATTATACTGTCCCACTGCTGGGCTGGGTCTCCTCTGAGAATGAGAGGGTTTAGGCTATAGTCCACCACGCTGGCCTAGTGCGGGTTGGCAGACTTCACACGCCATCGAGAAAATCGCTCAGGCATGCAGGTCTCCGTGCTATGTTGTGTTCCTAACGGTGAGCAAGGTCGCCACAGCTCCGCGAGGAAGCGTTCTGTTGGCAGTGTGGGGGACCGTTGGTGTTTGTTACCGCCGTTGTCATGTATGGCTGCATGTTTCCTTAATTTACAGGATCGGCAAAGCGCGAGTGATACCCCTGGCAAGCGTCCATAGGTTACGGTAACCGCTTACCATCAGGCGGGCCGTATGCTTGTTTGCCACCTTAGTGGTATAAAAATATATATTTTATAATTTACCTATAAATTGTATGTATTTCCCTTCATTCTATATTTAAAATTCAATTATTACCAAGTCAATCAATACAGCGATTGAATTTGGAAAGAATTTATTTCCATCTAAAATAATTTGACAAAATCTCAACAACAAAATTGCGTTGTCAAAACTTCTCGAGCGTGTCATTTATAGCAACAAGTAAATTCCTTCCTTATAATGAAGCAGTAATCGATATTAATGAGTGATCGTACCCATTAATCAAAGGCTGTAGGCAATTTTTATGAGAAAATTATCTTAGCTTCTTCGCCGATATATAGAACTAGCGGCGTGTCCCAGCTTCACACGGGTGGACATTATTGAAGTTTAAGGCGGAATCCCTAATTTCCCTTTTTTCTAGTATGAAATATAGCCTTTAATAGTTTGTGATAATATAGCTTTGTAAAGGCAAAATAATTTTTGAAATCAGTCCAGTAGTTTTTAAGTTTATTCATACATAACATAACATACCATCACGCCTGTATTCCCCGAAGGTTTAGGCAGAGGTGTACTAATGTACACTCACAGTTCGCCGGTATGTTTAGGTCCCATGTAATAGGGGGCGAGTCTATTGTCATTAACCGGGCACAAATCCAGACTCCGAGCTGCTACTGAGAATTTCATAGAAAAACCCAATAACACTTTGTTCGACCTGGGTATCGAACCCAGGACCTCTAGCGTAGCAGTCGCGCTTGGGACCACTACACTAATGAGGCAGTCAGTATAAGTTTATTCATTACATACAAAAATACAAATCTTTCCTCTTTATAATATTACTGTAGATAAATGAGTAGAAAAAATATAACCACCAACCAAATATAAATATAAAAGTATGAATGATTATCATCAGCAGTCCTTTAAGGTATGAATATAACTTTTAATTTCAGGGGACGGACGGGTTTGTTTAAGAGTCCGGCGGACCGAGTTTTTCATATAAACGTAATACCAAAATAGATCGTAATTCTAACACAATTTAATAAAACCGTGTTATTATTTGGATTCAGATAATGACAATCTAGATTCCTATACTACCATTTCGTCGAAACTTCTTCACTGGAAATAAATGTAATCGAATTTAAGTTTTGATAACTTTGCCATATCGGAACTATTTTCGGGTCGTTTATTTCCAGTGAAGTGGTATTAGACGAAATAGTACGGTAGGAACCTAGATTATTGGTATCCGAATCCGAATAATAACACAATTTGATAAAATATTGTTTGAATTACGAATTATTTTGGTATTACGTTTTTGTGGGAAATGCAAGCTTCGCCGGACCCTTAATCTGTGAGGGCACGAACTGGTGTGAGAACTATTTTTTGCTTAATAATATAACAATTCTGAAAAAAATGTATTTTCACTGAGCGGGAAAATTACCGCCATGTTGCCTTTGAAATCTTAATATTAAAATTAGAGGATTAAGGTAGAATTATTACAAAGACAATGTTTAGCCATGGATAGACTTAATACAAATTAGAAATTTTATTCTTCAGATGAATACAACATCAGTAAACTGCTTCATTAGCCTAGTGGTTCTGAGTGCGACTGCTATGCTAGAGGTCCTGGGTTCGATTCCCAGGTCGAGCTAAGTGTTATTGGGTTTTTCTTCGAAATTTAGATTAGCAACTCGGAGTTTGGAATTTGTGCCTGGTTAATGGCAATAGGCTCACCCCCTATTACATGGGTCCTAAAGATACCGAACTATGAGTGTAGGTACATTAGTACGCCTCTGCGTAACCCTCCAGGGAATACAGGCGTGATATTTATATGCCCTATATGAAGTATTTCCGTCCCGATGAATAACAATGATTTGATGTGTCTGTCTATGGTATCTCAATGCACAAATGCATGTATATTGATGTATCGAACACCTGTCACTACGGATTCGGACATGATGTCACTACTCCTATTTCCTCGCTTGCTGGAGACCATGAATATTAGGTATGCAGCGGCAATATCGTATGACGCATACGTCACTAAGATGAATCGATGGAGGAGTCATTTGTCAACACTAGTTCAGTAATTGAAGCGTCTCAATATGTAGTCAAACATACGGACATGTGTATTTGTATGAAAGCTTGAATATACACACGAAGAGTGGAGAAAATACTTGATGAGTGATACTTACCGCCTTATTCATAAAAATATAATAAAAGTCTTATAAACTTCTTAAAGCTATAATATGTTTTGGTTTCTGACACTTACGCGAATATTAGACATTGAAATAAAACTACGGATTTTATCGTGTTGTATTGATATTATTTGATTCCCGACGTTTCGGATCCTTTATAGCATCCATGGTCAGTCTACCCGTGACCATGGATAGTGACCAAAATCCGTAAAAAGTAGTTTTATTTCAATAAAATATGTTTTGTTTTGACACGTGATATTTTGTGACAGGGAAAACTAAACAAAACATATCATATAGCTACTCATAAGAGATTTTATATTTTTATGAATAAAGGGGTAAGTTTATACTCGTAAATGGAATCGTAGCATGACAACGTAGATAAAGGGTCCGGCGGAGCTTGAATTACCCACAAAAACGTAATACCGAAATAAATCGTAATCCAGACAATATTCTATCAAATTATGTTATTATTCAGATTTGGATACTGTTAATCTAGGTTCCTACGATACTATTTCGTCTACTACTACTTCACTGGAAATAAAAGATCGGAAAATCGTTCCAAACGTGGTAAAGTTATCAAAAATTGCATTTGCTTGCATTTATTTCCAGTGAAGTATTTTGGACGAAATGGTAGAGTAGGAACCTAGATTAACGGTATCGGAATCCGAATAATAACACAATTTGATTCAATCCTGTTTTAATTACGATTTATTTTGGTATTACGCTTGCATGAGAATTTCGGTCCGCCGGACTCTTATAGGGTTGTTGTCGGCTTTTCAGTGCATCAATATTTATGGATAGGCAATTACTTTTTAGATATCATCAACGTAGTCCTTATCTCTTCATTATCCTCTTTGTTTTTTATTACATACATACCATCACGCCTGTATGCCTCGAAGGGTTAGGCAGAGGCGTACTAATGTACACCCATAGTTCACCGGTATGTTTAGGTCCTGTGTAATAGGAGGCAAGCATATTGCCATTAACCGGGAACAAATCCAGACTTCGAGCTGCTACTAACAGCAATAAAACACGACCTGGAGATCGAACCAAAGATCTCTACCGTGGCAGTCGCGCTTGGGACCACTAGACTTATCAGGCAGTCGTTATTTATTTATTTCAAACTTTGTTGTACACTAAGAATATAAATTAAAGTACATACTATTTTAAAACAATGTACAATAGCCGTTATTACTCAAAGAGATTTCTTCCAGGCAACCAAAGTGATTTGAGCACTGTACAGGATACTTTTTACTTACTATATTGTCAGTCGACTTCTAGTCTAATCAAATCCGAGTATAAACAATGAACGGTCACCCATCCACTGACTGGCAACGGTAAGTGCAGCTTAACCTTGCAGATCGGTCGGTCAGAGTAGTTACCTATTAGATACTTACGCACGAGTACCTCACGAATCTTAGACCTTATAATGAATCCTTACAGTAAGTAATTATATCTCCGGTATCTTACGGTTAATTAATAATGAATATGGGATGGTAATTAATTGGCTACTGACTGTTTTTTATGGCCTCCTGAAAGTGTTAATTATCAATAAAAACAAAATTAAATCGGTTCAAAACAATGGAAGTAATAACATTTTAATTTAAACAATGTTTTTTTCAGAATACGTATTGTATTCAGTTCCATTTTTCACTAAATCTGTTACATAACATACCATCACGCCTGTATTCCCCGAAGGGGTAGGCAGAGGCGTACTTAATGTACACCCACAGTTCGCCTGGTATGTTTATGACCCATGTTATAGGGGGCGAGCCTATAGCCATTAACCGGGAACAAATCCAGACTCCGAGTTGCTGCTGAGAATTTCATAGAACACTCAATAACACTTTGCTCGACCTGAGGATCGAACCCAGGACCTCTAGCATAGCAGTCGCGCTTGGGACCACTGGACTAATGTGGGAGTCTATAAAAAGTCTACTGAATCTGTTATTTTTAATAAATCAAACATTGGTCAACTTCTCAATTATCTAAAATAAACCAATAATACTTATTTATAAGTTAAATTTGGAGCTATCTGAATACGACCAAGGTCGCTGAAATGTAAATGTAGAATGAATTTCATATTTCACTCTGTTTAGAATGCAATCTTAAGTGCTTCAATAATAATGCCTCTGACGTTGAGCTTTGAATTCTAGAATGAGGAAAGGCAATTATATATTTGATATCTGTATAGCATTTAGACGCAGAATATCCATATTCGCAAGATGTCCAGCGGTCGCAAAAAGTCCAATTCGCAGACTGTCCAGTTCGCAGAATGTCCACTTCGTAGAATGTCCAGTTCGCCGAATGTCCAGTTAGCAGAATGTCCAATTCGCAAAATGTCCAGCGGTCGCGGAATATCCAATATTCACCATAACCACTCCTCTAAAGCTCAGTTATATAACTATCACATCACTGATCTCAAGTTCAAATCCAGTGCCTGACTTTTTTGATTTTCTCGACGGCGCGGCCTGTCAAGCTTGATCAATCCTATTCTGTTAATAGACACGCTCTCCCAGCAGCTGGACTGTAAACGTATTGATGATGATCAAGATATTCTATTATTATTATATTTTATATTTATTATATTAATAGGTTGAAAGCTCGAATCGTTTAAACCTTACTGCATTTAATTTCATATTTGCATTTACATAATATGTGCAGTTCATCACTAAGACTAATTAAAACTAGAAGATTCAATATGCAAATTCAACGTTATTCATTAAAATATAGGTTGACCGTGTTTAACAAGTTCTCGCCAATTTGTTTAGCTATGTTCACAAGAAGTTCCAAACTACCTGAGCATAGTAATTTATCAAAAATAGTCAGGTGCATGTGGAGGAATTTCACAGCTTAGATACTTACTAGTTTGGTTGGGAAAGGAGCGCAGCCTGGGAACGTGACCGCTAGTCTACATACACGGAGCATGATTGGGATTTTCAGCTCTCGGCTGTCTGCCTTCTACGTCGAGTTAATATTGGACTGGCTCAAAATTGATTCATAAATAAACTTTGATCTGCGTACCTACCTAATGTAAAACTATCACAAATCATTAATCTGCAATAGTGAGATAACTTTTCAAAATAAGTAATTCTATCAAGTTAGTAATTTTATTGAAGGAAAAATTCAACTGCGGGCTGGATTCGAACATGTGTCTTGTAGTTCAACAAAAGATGCTACGATCGACTAAACCACCGCGAGTCCTTCTCGTGAGGTTACAATTTACCTTCACATTCTGAATTTACGTCTTTAAGGTATCGTCAGTCACGTAATGTCAGTCCATCAACATAACCGATTTGAGAAATTCTATACAAATGTGTCAAATTTATTCCTTATCTTCTTTCTACTGAAATAAGTGAAATTAATATGCATTCATCAATTAAGGGGCGGGTGCTGACAGATAAACAGAGGAAATAGTAATTTATTTGCAGACTCGACCTTTGCTCTCTATTAATATATTCTGCATGTTTCGCTATGGTTACTGTTCACTTTATCATCACAGACAACACTGTTTACCTGGTTTGTATCAACCTTGAATGCATATAACATTTCGTACACTTTACTATCTAAATGCACATAAAATGTTTCCACGTGGTGTAGTTAATTTATAATAACTGTCAGCATTACAAACTTTTATAACTTTCTTAGAAGACGAGGCATAGCAATCAAAATGAAATACTTACGCGGGTGAATATTCGAACATTGTTTAACAAATCATTCTTCTCACTATAGTATTTTCTCTTTCATAGTTCAGATTGTTTTTATTTTTCTCTTATTGCTTGACGGCAGTAGCGTAGTTTAAGTTTTCATTATCATAATTGTAGTTTAAACATCTGCATTCTTAACTTTAGGATGAGGTTAATGACGTTGTAAAAAAGCGATCAAAATGAGTAATAGAAAATGGCCAATTAATAGTTTTCACAAATAAATGGTAACAATAATAAAATATGCATGTGATAAAAAACAGCGTTAACATAATATAGTACATAACATAACATAATATATAACAACAATAGTTATATGAATATAATGTAAATGAGAAAAAAATCAACAAAAAAACCTTTCACCCTTCTATCTTCTATTCTTTTTAATTTACGGTAACTTATTCCGAATAAGTCCAAGTCGAGATCCCAACACTCATCGTTAAACATGCGACATACCCTAACTATGAAAGAATGTTTACGGTACTTAGTTCTCACTGCAGGTACGTGAAGAATAACTGGTTTCCTTAGAAATGCAGACGGAACGTGTAGTCTAATCTTGGCAACTAGATCCGGAACGTCAATCAATCCATTCATAATACCAAGTGAGAATGTTAGATCTGCAATTTTTCTTCGTTCATATAACGACAGAATGTGAATTTTTTTACAACGGCTTAAATAGTTCGGCAAATATGTGCTTGAGCGAAATTATATACTATATGTTAGGATTTTTCTTTGTATACCCTCAAGGCGATCAATGCATATTTTATAGACGAGATTCCAAATTTGAGAAGCATATTCAAGGTGACTAAGAACAAAAGTATACTATAAGATATATTTTTTTAAAAACTTTGCCCCACACTAGGATTTTCTCCTGTATCGTGGGTGCGTTTACAAACACAAATTCTCACATACACAAACGCCCAGACCCGGAACTACCTGTACATCATACAAATATTTGCTCCGTGTGGGGATCGAACCCACAACACGTGACGCATAAGCCGATCGCTGAGCCGCTACGCCAAACGTGTCGTCAAAATATAAAAATTGTTTTAATATTTTTAAAATCAGAGGAAATCCTTAATATAAAACCCAATGCTTTAGACGCCTTATTTATAACATTATTTATGTGTGAATCGAAAATAAGTTTTGATGATCCAGGTGTTTCCCAAAAGGCGGAGGCAGTTGCTGCGAGTAAAATAATGATATTCAGCTGCATTAGACTGGTAGCCAACCCATTGAATGAAAAAGGAACAATGAGAATGGACTAGTATGATGAATATTCAATAATTTGTGTTTAAACATGAGGAGTTTTTAGTCCAATTTGTTTGTAACATTTGGCTTTTATCATCGTATATCTATCAGCGGCTCAACTAGAAAGTGTTTAGTATGGCCGCGATGGTCGCTTAACAAATGATAACTAGGCTGCCAACCTATTATGATTAAACAGTTATAAAATTTGACAATTTGTTTACGGTTAGGTACTTGTATGTTCCGGTTAGAATATGTTTTTTTTTTCAAATAGGTAATTTTTTCTATTTTATAATGTAGGGGTAATATGCGGAACTAATTATTCGATTTCTAATATATATAATTACCAACATCGTCGGTAGCGTTCATATAACTAATAGTTTTTGTTTTAATTAAACATTAAGTACCTACCTAAAGGTTGTTATAATACATCCTGTAATTAAAATCCACAAGTCACCCGTCTGACAGATCAATAAAATATACGGTTACCCACTCGTATGAATGAATTGATGAGCCTTGTCCACAGAAATGATGCAAATAGATGATGCAGTGTCTCGGCGATCGTCCACGGCTCGGTTACATCGACAATCGATATTGTGCGGTGATAGTGGTTAGCAACGACGAATTACCCTGCAGGAAATGTTTATTAATTAAGTTTAGTAGCCACGGGGATAAACGGAGACCACAGAAAAGATAAATGGATCGTATGAGCGCTTTATCTGTCTATTTAAATAAAAGAAGAACCTGACTGACTTAGTGTATCAATGCATAGCCGAAACTACGGGAGCTAGATACCTAAAAGTTTGCCTGCTGGTTCCTTTTGCACTGTAGACGAGCATTAAGAAAGGATCTTCGGAAATTTGAAAAAATTACGGACTTACATACAAACTTTTAAGGGGGATGAAAGTTTCTATGAATGTCCCTAATTTTTTAGCGGGTGAAACCGCGGGGTACAACTAATAATATATAACGTAACATAACGTAATTATTTAGAAATGTTTACTGCGATTTATTTGGTTATTTTTCATAATAATTCTTCTGATTTGCATTTTTAATTATTTACGTCTTTAGTGTAAAGTCTAATTATTATCGTAATGTTTCGCGCTGCGGCTGAGCGATCGGCTTGTGCGCCACGTGTTGTGGGTTCGATCGTTCCCTACATGGAGCAAATATTTGTATGATCTACAGGTAGTCGTTCCGATCTGGAGTTTGCGCGTTCGTGTATGTAAGAATTTGTGTTTGTAAACGCATTCACAATACAGGAGAAAATCCTAGTGTTGGGCAACGTTTTTCTATAAAAAAAAGGATTATGCCCGCATAATTCTTTTTTTTACCACTGAGAGCACAAGCGTGAATGGTGATAATAAAATAGTGATCCACCTGACAATTCTGGCTTAGTTTTGAGATTGGAATAACTATAAATAATGTTACAGTTTATATGTTCGGGAACATAGTTACTTACGTCATAGTTACAAAGTGCACACTCGACACGGAGCTTGGAGAATTGTCTTGAGAATAGCAATTAGCTACCTACATATTAAAGTAACTAGCTGTGGCACCGCATTGATCGCGTTTTTTTTTAATCCCATGGGAATTTTGATAATTGTTTTCTTAGCGGATGTCTACACTATTAATGTTTTTGAGGTTTCAAGATGAATCAAGGAGTGACTATAACAGTATTGAAGTCACAAATTGAGCGTTCTAATTTTAAGCATCAAGTACCCAATCGAATACTGGGCTCCCTTGGTCATTGTAACATTTAATTATCATCAATTTGGCTGATTGCCTGCTTTACCTGCTAGGTAGCCCAACGTTTTGGCCCACTCCCAAGCGATTACATTCACTGAACTGTCAAAGATAAGTTATTTTAGATATCTCGACATTGAAATCTTGTGGTGCGCACTGAAGGGATGTGTCACGCGATTGTGACATTGAACGTCTTGTAATAAGAGTTATATTATCACTTGTGTCACGCGTCATGTGAACTCGCATGTCGTTACAGATGGGTACTTTATTACTGTTAAATGTTTTAATTGAAATCCATCCAATGATGATATTAGTCATCTCATAACGATGATTTCACAGGCCTATTTTATTTCATTTTACCCAAAAAAATATATGTAATTGTATAAGCAGAAATATATTAACAAACTGTTCACTGCTAATTAATTTTTTTGAACGGGTATTCGTATTATCCATAAATAACGTTAATTATTCACTCATAAATCACTTTTATTAAGAAATCAACGCACAGATTTATTATTAAAGCGAAGTTAATGGGAGCCATTTATCTGGATATTAATCTAATATACCGTATTAGTCGTTGTCGAGGATCGATTGGGTGGGATATTATTATTTTATTTATGAGACGAGAAATAAGCGGGAGATGTGTTTACATAAATAAGGTTGATTATGTAACGTGTTATAAAAGTAGGCACACGTCTAACTAAAAGCTTTATAATGCTTTCGTCATAATAAATTATTTGATCGTTGTTTCTTTTTCTTTCAGGGTGGTGCTCAGGGTGATGTCATCAGCTGACTGACTTTTGTTAAATTTTTTATGTGAAATATGAAGTTGAGCGGATGTCGGCACGTGTGCTTTTGGTATATTTGGAGTGCTCGCTAATTGAGCCATGTGTAACATCTGTATGTATTTCTTGTTCCAGATTGAACATATGTTACCTGTTACTGCTGTAAATCAACGTTAAATATTTGAACGTTATTATGTTTAGTTTTCGTGTTTAAGGTACTTTATATTATTTTGATATTTATCTTGTTTATGTTTTACATTCATACTCATCACAGTATATATTATTTTAATAAAATTGTTACAGATTTGAAAAATCATTAAAGTGAAAGTCACTACAATACTCATATCGCTAAGCTGGTATGTGACTATCGCATTGCAAAAAATAAACGATTTCTTCCATTTTTGGGTTACGAATACATTATTGAAATAAGTTTAGAAGTCCCTGTGAGGAAAACGCAAGCAAATAAAACTAAGTAATTCAACTTTTTTTTTATTGTCTTACACAAATAAGACAGTAAAATAGGAATGCGGACGGCTTCCGATCAGTGTTATTGAATGTTTGTGCCGGTCAGGCGTTGGCCGCTGTGCTGCTTCACGCCAGCGTGATCCTGTAACATTGACACAAAGGTCACGCCGGCACTCCGGAGCGGGTCCGCAAAGCGAGGTCAAGCGAGGGTGTTAAAGCGAAGCTAGATGGAGACGGTGTTAAATCCGAGTCTGGAATACTTCCTCGAGATGAGGGACTTGCTATGGTAGCGGTGGAACCTGGCGCCCGTCGATATATGGTGGAGGAGAGACGCGTCTTTGGAAGACTTGTGGCTATAGCTAGAAGATGCCTTGGACAGGTACGTCCTGAGCATCCGCTCGCCCCAGGTCTGCGCGCGTGGCCTCTCCACCGGCAGGCCTTTGTTCCGCCTGTCCAGGTAGTTGATCACGTCGTTATAGTAGTTATGCTGGTAGTCGTACAGGTAGTTGTATTGGAGGAATCTGGGCCTGTAACGTGACGACGGAATGTTTACTAATCACACACTACAAATAGACTCGCGGCCAATTAACAGGAATTTATTTTTCTTGGTAAATCAAAACAAATATTCCTATAATTTGGTTTTAAGTATGTATTAAAATAGAACGAATTGGTAAATATTACGAGCCTGATTATCAATGTTTATAACGGGTTCACCTGACCTAGAGAAACACGATGAAATAATTTTGATTACCTGATCCAATGTTTGAAGACTAGTTTCTTGGGTTCTGTGCCCATCACGGTTTCCTCGGGTGCGGGGGGCTGAGCTTCCTCGGGCTTGGCAGCCGCAGCAGGCTCGGCGGCTGCGGCGGGAGCCACCTCCGGGGCGGGCTCTGCAGGCGCAGGGGTCTCTTCTTCTACATCGTCCCACATCTCGCAAAGGGGTACTCTGCGATCAAAAACCACTGCGTTATTGTTGACACTTGCTAAAGAAACATCACTAGTATCACGACCGGTCACAGCACTACGTCACAGACCTAACTGGGTTTGGAGAAGCGTGTGGTGCGGATGCTCGTTCGTCTACGACTGTCAGCTCCGTCCCCCGGTGGCGATCGCAGCCTCCCGATTTATCTCCCTTTGACCCCACCTGGCTGTCGCAAGCGCTGTTTGTGCGACTCGCTGCCAATGATGTTCTGTCAATACGCTGACCGTGCATAGTATTGACAAATTCCTAGTCTTTTTAATTACTGTGCCAACTGACGCATTGTCGCTTTTGATGTAGGAAAAGTGTCTATCGTAATTTGAATATTTGTTGATTGAATCACACTATTAGTTCCGCGGTGTACCTAATTATAAGTGTTGTGTTTAATGATATATATTATAATAATAAAGCAACTTACAGTTACAAATTGCTTTAAAAAGAAACTGTGATTGCTTTAATAGTGATGTACACACAAGCGTATTAAACGTACCGAGGTCATTAGTTATGGGTGTCAGATGAAAAGACAAAACAAAGATATTAATTTACGTTAGATTGTCTTTGAGCTAGGTGGAAATGAGCCAGAATGTCACTAACTCTTACACAAATGATGTCACTTCTCTTGTAGGTATAAATCCGGAAGACCGTTCATCGATTTATTTATACATATAAGTAAATTTGTAAAATATTATTGTAGACGATAATTACCTCGTGTGGGGACGAGTTAAGGCTCTCTAACGCACCTTACATGTCCATGGGTGGCGAGGCTTACTTAACATCAGGGGACTTGGATGGGCAGACATTTTTACATGTAACAATAAAAAAATACTAAATACGTGATATTAAAATACTAAAATATAACATACAAAACTCTTACTTAAACAACATGCTGGCTTTCGTTTAAAAGAACCCCTGCGTTTTTCCTAAGCACTCTTTGTTTATCACAGCCTTTACTTAAACTTGGTTAATATTTATTCATACTCTTATATTTTATGGAACCCTCGCTGTCCCGCACTTGCTTGGTATTATTTGCAGTATCAACAAGTCCTAATATAAGAGAAAGTAATAGGTAATACATAGAAAGGCCTGCGATACTTTTCTTTCTAGTAACTTATTGGTATGGTGGTAACAAGATTAGCCAGCCGAACAAAATAGACTAGTTTATAATTTGTCGTGATTCATAGTGGCTCGCTTCTGTTGTGTAACCATAATACATATAGTAAAATCTTCGTCTTGTTTTTTTTTTCTCTCACCTCTTTTTGTAGGGTGTGGAACGCTATTTTTTATTAAGTTATTTTAGTAAAGGAAGAAGAAGAAGAAGTTCAATCCTGCCCGCGATTGAATTTTTCCTTAACTAAAATAACTTTATAATCTTAGCATGGAAAATACAAAAAAATCACAAAAAGGATACTATTTTGTATTGTTTATGACGACAAATGGGCAGATGAGCCACCTGATGGTAACTAGTCATCGCCACCTATGGACACCTGCAACACCCATGGAGTTGGAGTTGGATGGAGTCTTTAAAGCTTCCACGGATTGCAGACTACCGGAGCCGTAGCAACCGAAAGGGGGAACGGATTCTCATGGGCAAAAGTGGAATACAAAGGTCTCAAAGACTCTTTGTCGGAGTCTAGAGTTCTAGTTGGCATTAAGGCTCCCAGGTAGTACACTACCTAGGAGCCTTAATTCATGTGAATAGGTTGGTTTTAGATAAGCCTAGGTAGCCTACATCGTCGCTTAGCCTCAGGTGAGATAGTGGTCAAACACAAGCCTATTTATTGAATGTACAAATCAGACAAATAATTCAGCCACTTAAACGCACATAGCAGCACTGTTTTAGACATTTGACAAATCTTCAGGATTCGATTCCCAGGTTGAGTAAAGCATTATTGGGGTTTTACTAACAAATTCCCATTAGCAACTTGGGGTTTGGATTTGTGCCTGGTTAACGGCAATAACAGACTCACTCCCTATTGTATGGGACCTAAACATACCGGTGAATTAGGTAACATTTGGAAACGTCTGTCTAGCCCTTCGAGGAATACAGGCGTGATGGTGTGTTACGTTATGTTTAATAATAATGCCCTGTCATAGTAATGTGAATCGAGACGCCTGGTGTACTTAGCAAATTACCTAATTACATCGACGTTCCGCTTGTTTTATATTATTAATTACGATTAATTACCCATTAGGAATCACACTCACGCTGGTATCAATGAAGGCGGATGATGCCAAAAGATGTTTCATAAGATAAAGTAGCACGCTTCTGTCAAAAGACAATATGATCAAAATAAACGATCTATTTGTGCGGAAGAGTCGTGCAGGTAGCTAGTAAAAAAGCATAACTGCATTTTTTGTTATTTAATGCTGCAAAAGACAGTTGAAGGCTGATAGTGCCGTAGCAATTTCTACGATCACTAATTGTTTTAAGCTTTGCTAAGTGTTACTTCGTAAGCAGTGCCGTGTAATAAAAATATACGTTACCTCAAGATGATTCATGAGGTAAATAAGCTTTATACTTAAATAATTAAGTCTCAATATAAACAAGTCCGCTAAAAAAACCGTAACAAAATATGAAATACAAGATTTTAGAGGAATTTTTTAAAGTGAGCCTTAGAGTAATCTTTAACTTACAAACTTACTTAAGTAAATAAGAAGTCAAGAAATACTACTTAAATGTATAGTTATATGCCCTCGGTCAAGTGAAAAGTATGAACAAGTGAAAAATAAGAACGCTACGTTTTTGTAGGTTTGAAGTTTCCAGTGAAGTTGGGTAAAAACGTGATTTCTCTTTGGTTTATACAAATGAAATAAAACGAGAAAACAAACCAAGTACCTAGTAACAGAAATCATACAAACGGTGGCAGCAAACTTTTACGGAAACTTATTTGTTTGCGACAAAACACACCTTCAAAAATAAATACGTTCATAAGTCTTCGTCTACAAAACTGGATCTGGTTTTGCAACAAAATGTAGTTACACAATGCAGTAGAATACTATTCTATACAGATATTCGCAATAGTCGGAAGAGGTGAGAAAATAAGACTTCATGGACTCTGATTGGCTGGCAATCACGTTGGAGTCTGGCGTAAAGCCTGTTGGTATGTATTTCAACATGCGCATTATCCCATCTTGGTTGCCCCGGCCATAGAACTCTGTAGACCGTAGGTTCGGAAACGCATCGAAAACTCCGCTAGTGTTTCAGATTTCCATGGGCGACGATGACTACTTACCACCAGTTAGCTTGTTTGTTCATTTGCTGACATAATATCTAAACAGTTATTTTATTCTAATAAATAAACATGAATCTTGGTCTGCTCTTTTATGAAATGCGTCAAATACATTTTTTTCCTATTAGATACCATTCATCCGATCACAATTGCACTTATTTATTGAAAAATAAGACTTATTCCTTCTTTCATATAATTTGTTAAATGAAATCTAAATATATCAGTCAGCTGATATTGATAACGACATCGGCATCCGAATATCCTCAGGTAAGTGGACGTAAGCCATGTGACAGATCATAAACAACTCTAATTATAACATGTGACTAAAACCGCTGAAATAAGCAACACTATGAATCAAGTAACTTCGTCGAGCTTAATAATGTTCAATATTCTAGAATCTTCTACAACATGGCAACTTTCCACGTTTTTAGAAATCATCCTGAGTAGCTACTCTACTAAAAAAATTGCAAAGAACATGTACATGTTCTTTGCATTTTTTCATCATCATCAGCCTATATTCGTCCTCTACTGGACATAGGCTTCTCCTTGTGTACGCCACAAAGCCCAATCAAGAGGATTCCCTCATCCAGTCACTGCCAGCCGCATTCCGCAAGTCGTCACTCCACTAGGCCGGGCACCCTACACTACGTTTACCTTAACGCGGTCTCCACTCGAGAACTCCTCTGCTCCAGCATTTGTTGGTTCTTCGATAGACGTAACCGGCGGGCTTTGAAATGCCACACAGTAAATGTACCACACACATCAATGTATACGATTATGTGTTATGTTAATCATAAATTGGTAAACTGGTACGTCAGTGAATATCTATCTATCTATATCTACAGAGCTTATTTTACAAAATACACGGAAAAACATGAATAGCATAAAAAAGTTGCCCCAATGTTTTTCATTTTCGTATTTTCCTATCAAAAACTACTGTTACTTTGTTTATCAATATACAGTGTTATTAATAAAAACCTGATATTTTTGTAAGATTTTTTGTTTTGATTATCGGGAAATATTAATTGCTGTTACGTGAATGTGAAATTGAAATATGTTTTCGAAATATTTAATCCTCGCTTTTTAATTTATAAAATTATTAATTTCGTTTGCATTTACTAGCTGTAAGTTTACCTTATATAATAAAATAAAGAATTGCCTACAACGTCGCATCGGGAACGTTTACTGAGGTTGAAATTGATGGCTTTGCCGTATGGATTAATCTAGTGACGATTTGAAATTAGAGAGAAATTTTAATGCAGTACGTATTTAGGACTTGTGTGTATTATTTCATGACGTTATCGCGTGGTTGAAATATAGGCTAATGTCTGATTTACTAACTGCTGCCGAGTGTGAGGTTCCGGGGTTTATTCTCAGGTCGAGCGAAGTATTATTGGGTTAAATCAGTAGCAGCCTAGTTTGGATTAGGGCTGGTTAATCATTCAATAAATGGTTTCAGAGGCCCTAAAATATATTATACGGGTTGGCAGACTTCACTTGTGATTGAGAAAGTTTCTTAGGCATGCAGGTTTCCTCTCGAATCGTTGAATGTACTTCACCGTAAAATAACTTAATAATACACACATGATTTTGAAAAGTTAGAGGTGCGTGTCTTGGATTTGACTTGGCAGTGTAATGGTTTACGTTTAATCCTTCACCGTTTAAGCATGTGATAATCAACCGCTTTTATTAGTATTCACCTTTCATGTCTGTATTCAGACAGTTCTTTAGTGAGACTCTGAGATTCTAAAGTAAGTAATATTCGGTCCAAAACATGTTTTCACCTAAAAAGGGTCGTAATTCGAATCGAGATCAAAAGTTTACCTTAAAGACATTGTGGTAAATTATTTAGTCTTAGGTATATCATATGGTACAGCGACAGTGATTGATGCGTCCACCTAGAATAAAATATTGACACATGGTTTGGCTACAAACGATGATCATACGCTGACCTAATTAGCGGCCAATCTACAGGACGTTACAAATGCGTTGTTTAGAACTCTCAAGTTACTGTGGTAAAGAAAGAAAGAAAAAGAGTTTATTGACACGGTCACGGACACTGCACACATAGCATAAAAAAAAACGAATTATCTTATAATGTAACGAGAGAGAGAAAGTGAAACAAAAATAAATAAATATTGTGTGTTCCACGGCTGTGCCAAATAGGTCCAGTTCAGCTAAATTCCAGACTGCCTGTGAGCTGCCTGGCGCTGGTTTTCAATTGGACCTGAAAAAGTGAGCACCACGGATGCAAACCAGTCTTTCAACACAGAGATTAAAGTAAATTATAAGTATAAATAAATAAAAAATAGGTATAAATAAAGAAAACCAATATAATAATATATGTCAAGTATCAAAGTAGTACCAAGGTAAGTAACATTTGCATATACCACTGGGCTGTCAAGACGTAGGTTTCGAGTTCGAATCCAAGTTACACACTGATCCACCTCTGACTTTTCACAATCATGTATTAATTACCACTCGCTTGGTAGTACAGTGAAGGAAAACGTGAAGAAACCTGCATGTCTGATAGATTTTCTTGACGTCTGAAAACCCGCTATAGGCCAGCTTGATAGACCATAGCCTAACACCTCTAATTCTAAAAGGAGACTCGTGCCCAGCAGTAGTATAGTGAATCAGTTGATGATGATATTATTACACTAGTAAATTTACACTATGATTGAATCGATTGAAGTGTAGTGTCGTTTTATCCCATTGCTGCCAATCAGCCCGTAAGCTACGCACTTTGTGCTTACTGCTTTATGTTAAGAATTATTGGCCTCCAACTGACGGCCAACAGTGGATCGCAAACTGTGAGCTTTATGTCAACATAAACTGATGCGGGCTTTGGCAGGCGGTATTGGGACGATGACGTGTCAGGAATTATTGGTGGCCACCCGTCCAGGTTCTCTCGGATTTATCCTAGTTTTCTACGCTTCAAGGGTCCATCTGAGCTGGTTTTTTAAAAGAGAAAACGGCAATATTCGGACACTGCAGAATAATTGAAGGCGCATAATTGTCGGCATGCAACAGTGTAAGTAAAAATTCTGTCAGTGAAAGGTTGTTAACTTTTACCAGGACAGCGATATCTCCATATCTTACCTTACCGTAATTATTTAAAGGAACATCTATGGGGTTTTTGCCGGTTCTCCTCTATAAAGCCCACTATTTAGAACTAGTTTTATAATTAACGTCGTTATAAATATCGATATAATTGTAATAAAACATTTGATTTTATATTTATTTATGAGTGTATAGTAATATGAACTCATGCCGTTGATTGTGATAGCAGTTCTAGGTTAGTTACAAGTTAGATTTGCATACATAACGATCACGCTTGTTAAGCGTGAGAGCTATAACAGTATTAGGACGATGAAATGAAGTACTAGGACTGGCTCAGATAGAAAGCGCTTGTAAAACGCGTGCGGGACCCATGCAGAACAACTGACCTACCTGTATGTGACGACCTGTGTGTCACACAGACGTTAATGCGCTGTTGCATGTTGCACCATACTCATATCATTGTGAGTCCTTGTGTAACACCGTGCTTACATGTAGTTCACTCACAGTGTAAAGGCGCGGTCGTCAATCTTTTAGGGATTCGTCGTTGAGAAACCAGCGCTATGCAGCTCACCGGCGGTCTAACTGAACTGGATTTATGGCATAGCCGTGGGGCACACGATAATTTCTTTATAAGATAATAACATTTTTTTATGAAATTGTTTGCAGTGCCGTGATTGTGTCTATAAACCATTTTTAATTTTTTCCCCTTTTTTCTTAGATAGACTACGGTGCAAGTTTGTGGACAAGCACAGCCACACCACGGCACGATGTCACCACAAATTATCAAATTTCTCCAATGGATAATAAACTGTATTATTTGGAGATTAAATTGAAAATAGATTGAAAAAAAATTGACAATTTTGGATACCATGATCGTACATTTGCGTTTGCACGTACGTATACAAGAGGCCTTATACTTTGCACACTTTCATATATTCCAATTGCTGTTATCCCACGTCCACCCCGAAAACTTTTTGCACCCGCATTCTGTCTAGCCTAGCCTTTACGCTAATACAATAAAGGATAGTCTGTCTTTAGGCATTGGCAGTCGCTTAGCAGTCGCTATCGCAACATGATCCGAGGATGTTAATTAAGTTGTGGCTAAATGTTTTAATAGAGCTATCATAATACATTTGTTTAATCTAGTTAAGAATCTAATACGCACACGTTACGTAATTGGATAGATTGAATTTGAATATTTTAACGTTTAAACTCTATAGTGTAACCCATGTCATTCTGAGAGATATCTGAGCAGTGTGACGGTAAATTTGTTGATAATGAAATAATTACTAATAAAAATCTCCTGTATTCTTTTACATAAAATTTGGATACTGAAAGAATTTAAAATGGAAATTAATAACGTATTTAGGAGATAATAATATTGGTTGCACGTTTGGCGTAGCAGTTAAAGCAGTTTCCTGGGTTCAATTGGCAACCAAGTATTTGTACGTTATACATATATTAGTTTTGAGTCTGGGTGTGCAATTGTTCATTGTGCCCGTTAATTGTAAGCTTGCGACCTGTGGGAGGTGTCTTAAAATTAGTATAAAAATATGTACAACAATAAAGCTCCTTCAACAATTAGTTATTTAACTTTAATAATCTATACTTATAATAAATCTGTAGAGAGGTCAATTCTGTACATGAAATATATTTCCAAAATAACTATCAGCGGGTGATTAGTGATCGATGCTGACGCCAAAAATGCAATCAGTAAAATTTTTGTCTGTCTGTCTGTCTGTCTGTGTGTATGTTCGTTATAGAAACAAAAACCACTCGACGGATTTCAACGAAACTTGGTACAATTGTTCTTCATACTCCTGGGCAGGTTATAGTATACTTTTCATCACGCTACGATCAATAGGAGCAGAGCAGTGATGGGAAATGTTGGGAAAATGAGTGATTCATGAGAAAGGTTTCAAGCTATAAAACATCACGCTACAACCCTTAGGAACGGGGCAACGCAGGTGAAACCGCGGGCGAAGAACTAGGGAACAAAGTAACTATTCCACGCGGACGAAGTCGCTGGCAAAAGCTAGTATTAAATAAACTACCACTACTAAAGTAACGCTTTCTTGACGACGCGTTCAGAGCGCTCGGTTTCTGAGCCACGTGTTGTGGGTTCGACACTGAGCTAATATTTGTATTACTTACAGATAGTTTGTTCCGGAATTGTGCGTTTGTATATGTGAGAATTTGTGTTTGTAAAAGTACCCATGATACAGGAGAAAATTCTAGTGTGGAGCAGTGTCTTTTTTTCAATAACCTTGCGATTATAAAATATAAATCTACCCGTAGAATTAACTAAATTCTACTTGTTATTATTACTAATTGCTACGTAGGGTCCGCTACGTTTGGCTACGAACAAAGCGACCTCTTGGAGAACACTGCGGATCGTGTCTATTCAGTAGCCTTAGCACGAACAACTTGCGAAAAAGTATTCGTATCGTCACGATAGAGGCGCTGGTCCAAATCTCATACAAATTGGTCTCCATGACGATACGAATACTTTTTCGCAAGTTGTTCGTGCTAAGGCTACTGCTACGGAGCATTGCTACGACGTAGCGCCATTGAGATATTAACGACACCGCGGCTTATCTTACTATTTTACTTCTAAGCTGATCTTAAACTTTTGCTAAAACGAGAACTAGTGTAGAGAAGCTAGTCGGCTGGTAACAGTATATTATATGAGCTTCTTGCACTATCTAAGTATGTATATGTATAATAAGTTTTCGCGTGCAGATGTAATTGTGTTTCTACTATGAAATAGACGATACATTAAAACATTTCTCCCTGAAATATAATTTAGAAAATGGAATGAAAGTATCTTATGTCATATTACGGTATATTTTTTTTTTAAATGAGAAATAAAACAACTTTTTACGGATTTTATTAAAACAATATCAATACAACGTAAAAAGTAATTTTATTTCAGGGTAATTACCAGTATTCTCGTCTCAATTGAGATGAATTTAACGATGCCTCTCAAGCTAAATTCCATCAAGCTGTTTAGGCTATGAAGCGTGACAAAGAAATATACATACATACACTCGAAAAACATAACCGTCCATGTGACGCAGTCGAGGACAAAAACTAATCTCACAAATATATAGTCAGAAAGTAAGTAAGTAAAGTATAAGTGACAAAGACGGTAAGTAAGTACTCGTAGAAGGCAACACAACACTAGAAGTGCTTCAAGTAATATATAATATCTGATGTATCATAGGAATTTCGTAGTAAAAATATTTTTATATATTACTAGCGGGCCCAGCAAACGTTGTCTTGCCTTGTATCATAATCTTCCTGCCCTTTTCTTCCATTCATCCCTATCAGCCGTCATCTCAATCATTCATTCAATTTCCCGTGTCTTACCCTGATAAAAAAAATTTTAGAACCCGATTACGGTGCCACCTACTGGCTCAAATTGTAAATCTAAATCATCCAGGGGGACCCATTTAAACATACACAAAAAAAAATAATCAAAATCACACCAGCAGCTTATGAGTAGGTCGGAAAATGCACAGAACGCCATCTACCGAAATAGAAACCTCACAGAAAACAACGCCATTTGTGTTCGTGTTTTAATTCTGTCAAATCTGTCAATCCGTTCCCGATACAAAATGTATGAGAAAATAATTTTTCTGCATGTTCTTTTTCTTTAGCGAATGTTTAGATATGATTGAATTTGAACTTTGTAAAGCGGTAATAAAGTGCAAATTGACTCTTTGACGTTAGGAACACACCTACATTGCTTAGACAACAATGAGTGCTTGTAATTTAATATGAACTTTATGCAATTGCAATAAAGCTCAAATTGACTCTACGTTTTAGTTAGAAAACGTTTGTATGGGAAAAAGAAAAGGGCTGTTTTTAGGGTTTTTCCGGCAATTATTCGAATTTTTCTCGCCGTAAAAACCATCCTTGAACTTCAACGAACATTTAAAAAAAAGAATTGGCCAAATTGGTCCAGGCGTTGTTGAGTTATGCGCTTACCAACACATTTTGCGATTCATTTTAATATTATAGATTCGCTATAAATTATGTCAAAGTCAGTTGTTAAATTTATCGCAATGACAATCCAGTTGGACGTCATTCTGCCATCCTCCTGTCAGCTATTTTATATAACAGAGCTGTTTCGTAAATCAGCTAGCGGTTATGTAAAATTGCGAATTATACAATACAACTGCGACTTAAATACATACAGGCGTATAATTTTTGATGTCAAGTACTATTTTAATTTATCTCGATGCTAAAGTGCAAATTAACTTTCCATAACATGCATGGTTGACCACCAGTCCCCTCGATGCTAAATGCAATTTTGACGTCCGAAAGGGTGCAATTTCCAATATAAATCCTACAATCCTATTTTTGATTAATTGGTTCACACCCTGTAAGTGGTCTCTCAGTGTATGAGGCAGCCGTTCCAATTAGTGATTTTGAGGCCGTGCGCTACAGGTAACATGATACCCAAATATAGAATTTCAGTCAAAAATAAAGACACAAACAACTATGTTTTTTTTATCATTGTAAGAAATGAATGCACGCTGAAGTGGAAGTGGGCCGGCCATGTCTGCAGATGGATAGACGATCGACGGAGCAGACAAGTGTTAGAGTGGAGACCGCGTTTGGGTAAGCGTGGGACGCCCGGCGATAGGATGGACCGGCGATTTGAAGAAGGTGGCTGGCAGCGGATGGATGCGAGCTGCCCAAGACCGAAATGGTTGGCGCTCTTTGGGGGAAGCCTACGTTCAGCAATGAAGGGCAATAAGCTGATATGATGAACAAATGAGTATCATTATATTTTTACTATTATTAATAAGGAGTATATTTGTTAAATTAGTTTGGGAAAAGTATCTATACTGCAATCCAATTTTTTTATTGAATATAAAAAGGTAGAGACTCCAAATCCTTCTTTATGTGTTTTAGCATGCTTGTTATTTACAAACCTATTGGAACGAGCCTTTTTGTTTGTCAATTTGATTTTCCATCGATGCCAAAGATACACCTTTATATACACCACTCCCAAATAGAATTTTAACCATCACGCCTGTATTCCCCGAAGGGTTAGGCAGAGGCGTACTAATGTACACCCACAGTTCGCCGGTATGTTTTGGTCGCATGTAATAGAGGGTGAGCCTATTGCCAAATATATTTTTTCTTTTTCTATAAAGTAAATTTTAACATTATATACAGATACCTATGCGAATTACTACATTCCAATACTCATCTTGGAGAAATATTATATATTATACTGATGAAACGAATTACTTTTTAAAAATTTTAAATGTATCAAGAAGTTTATACCGTATATACCTATATTTCATTTTATAATATCATAAGCACAGCGTCGCCATCTACCGAGCTGATTAATAATAATGTGCTATATTGAAGGAACACATCGAGACAAAATCTTAGAATCATGTGCTCTACTTTCGACAGATAGAGTTAGCGTTGATGTCTTATAAAATATCTAAGAACGGTTGTAGGTTCTACAAATGTTACTTATTTATTTATTTACTATACTCTTTATTGTAGTTACACCAAAAATATACAAAAGACATGACAAATGTAACAATCTAACATACAATGGACGGCTTTATCGCAATCTGCGATTTCTTCCAGGCAACCGATGGACAAACTGGAATTGAACTTAAAAATGGTGCAAAACAAAAATATAAATAACTAATAAAACGGAATAAATATGCTGCAATAGAGTGACATAGTCACAAAGATAAGTAATGCTCCTTCACCAGCCTTTTACACACAGGAAGTGATTGAGCGCGTCTAATTGGTACTGGCAATGCATTCCACAAACAAGCAGCCTGAACTGTAAAGGATTTTTCAAAAAAAGTTGTGTTAAGAAATTCCTACGCGATGCCTGCTATGAAGATCGCAAAGGAAATCGTATCGTCTTTGTTCGACTTAGAGTACTCCGGTTATTTATATAACGTTAGTTTTTTGCCGCGTTTTAGCGAAACCGCGGGCAAAGTACTTTTTGAGAGAAATGGTGGCCTATGTCCTTCTCAAAGGTTTAATCTATATCTATATCATAATTAATCTAAATTGGTTCAGCAGTTAGGCGTGAAAACGTAACAAATAAAGAAACAAACAGACAGAGTTACTTTCATACTATCACGCCAGTATTCCCCGAAGGGTTAGGCAGATGCGTACTTATGTACACCCACAGTTTGCCAGTATGTTCAGGTCCCATGTAATAGGGCGAGCTTATTACCACTAACAAAGCACAAATCCCAAAAACCAAGCTGCCATTGAGAATTTCATTGAAAAACCCAATCACACTTTGCTCGACCAGAAAATCGAATCCAAGACCTCTAGTGTATCAGTCGCGCTCAGGACCACTATGCTAATGATGCAGATAAAGGTACTTAGGTATTCATTTAACCACCAGGAATATTTAAAAAAACATGGGTAGGTACTTACCAAATACATTTGAATATTATGCGCGACCGAAATAATTATCTACCTACATATTACTCCTAAGTACCAAATATCTCTCTCTATACGTCAGCATGACAAAGAAAGAAATCGAATAAAATCAGGAATTAAAGTTTTTGTGTGGAAATGTCTCTAATGTTTTTTATGACCTTTTTACTTACCTAATTTCCGAGCCAGCCATCCATATACTGATCGCGGATTGGCGGACAGTGTAGATACATCCTTACTAATATTATAAACGTGAAAGTTTGTGAGTATGGATGTATGGATGGATGTTTGTTACTCTATCACGCCAGAAGGGCTGAACGGATCTGGATAAAATTTGGCACACAGATAGATTATAGCCTATAATAACACATAGGCTATTTTTATCCAGGTCGGGCCCAATTCTGAAGTCCACGCAGACAATGTCGCGGGCAGAAGTAAGTGGGAAATAAAGTGATGCTGAAGGCAAGAGGTGTATATCGTAAGTTTTGTCTACCCCGCTGATAGTTATTTTGGAAATATATTTCATGTACAGAATTGACCTCTCTACAGTTTTATTATAAGTATAGACAAATCCAAGATAGACGTTAATATTTAAATTGATCAACCTATAATTAAATATTTGTAGAGACATCTACCGTGCTACATATAAACTAGACGGACTGGTCCTGAATCGCGCAAGTGAAGTTTGCAACGCAACTTGAATTTAAACAACCACCCGACGTCAACCGTCAGGCCGCGGCCCGCCAGGCAAAACACCCGCCTGGTCGGAGGATCCTCCCTTTGATGTGAGGGGCAACACACCTCGCTCCTCCACATAATAACGTTAAATATAAAGAGAAGAGATTTACTTTATAGATCTAGGTACTTATCTTCTTATCTTTTTATGATAATTGCTACACAATCTCTATAATCTGTGCGCTTAACAAAATTTGCATTTGCTCTCATTTTTCTAGTACTTCTACCTATCTACTATCTGTGAAGATTTGTAAACGGCACAGGATCATTTATGTTTTTGTAGGTAATGCCTTTATTTATCTGTAGGTAAATCTTCCTAATTCTAAATAAATAAATTGTTCTTTAATCGTTCGTGTAGAAATCAGTTCTGAGTGTACGGAACCGTACATTAATTTAGCAATCACGCGCCGTGTATTCGGCGCATGTCATCATTTCACGTAATATTGCAAATAGCTATGTTCAACAATAATCACAATAAATCAGTGTTAATCTAACATTCAAAGTGGACGGTTTTATTTCATCAACCTAATAGAATCGACCCATCATCATCATCATCATCAAATGTAGAAAACGTCTACATTTTTTTTGGTCCTTCGAGCGTACGGTTTTTCGGGTACCTACTTTGGCCTAGCGCGCGGTCTGGTCAGAAGTACATACGTTGAAAACGTGACGTGGACTTATTATCATCAATCCAGTGTGGACTCATTTAGTGAAGTGCTACACCTATCATCAATCAATCATTCTATTCTTCTTGTCGGCGCGAGGGTTAGCGTCCGCTGTCAGCTACGTTGGAAGCAGCAGCAGGTTCAGACTCTACTGTTGTGCTACTCCTGGATCATCATTTATCAAGTAAGACTGTTCCTATTGTTCTAATCATGGAATCTCTTATTGCTCGTCAATCTGATATCATCTCCAACATCAATTCAATAAAAGTCAACTTCAATAAAGACTCCGATTCACGGAAACATGCCGAATATATTAGAAAACGGATAGAGTCACTAGACAACCTCTGGGGCGAGTTTGAGCAAAATCATCAAAAAATTTCAGAGCATAAAAGTGAGGCAGTTGAGTATTTCCTTGAAAATACCTATCAAAAAGGAAAAGACCTATATCTATCTACTCGTAGTCTGTTATCATCTTACCGTAAATCATCAAAAGCTACTCAACCAGACGGAGAAGTAGATGAAATGTTAGCATTGCAACGGACTAATTTTAGAGCATTCAATCGGCTAATCAAGGGCATAAAAGTCGATATCATAACGGATAAATGGGAACTTGAGGATGAGCTCAAGAACGTGCAAGCTAAATGGAAAATCATCGATGCCCAACATTTAAAAATAGATCATATTCTTGCCGGTGGGGATATATCATATGACGAGGAGTTTAATCATCATGAACTGGCCTACAAAAATATCAAGCGTGAGTTGAATAAGAAAATTTCATCTACCACTCATTTAGAAAAATCAACTCCGCATCTTGAAATACCCTCGTTTAACGGAAACTACACGCAGTGGCCAACCTTCTATGATTTGTTTACCGAGACAATTCATAACAACAACTCCATCACAAAAGCTCAGAAAATGCAACACCTTAAGGGAAAACTTAAGGGTGAAGCAGAGCGTCTCATCTATCATCTACATATTTCATCAGAAAACTATGATACGGCATGGGAGATCTTATTACATCGGTACAACAATACTCAAGCTCTTTTCACAAACCAAATTGAATTATTCCTAAATCAGCCAATCATTCAAAAGCAATCATCATTTGAAATTAAAAGATTATATGACACCACCACAGAATGTATTCACGCGATTCATAACCTTGGCGTTGATACGAATACGTGGGATCCCTTGCTGGTTCACTTACTTTGCAAAAAATTAGACTTGGAAACTTATACCGATTACAAGGAAGCACGTAAAGCACCCCGGGATTTACCAATGTTGGACGAACTGATGTCATTTCTTGAGAGTAAGTTCACCGCTCTCGAACCTCTTCATAAAGGTGATAAGGAACCTTCAACGTCAAACAAGCGAACTTCAAATCAACCTAAAGTGTCTAACTATAATAACAAACACAATTATTATAAAGGCTACAATAATCGGAATTATCAAGCTATCATTACTCAATCTTCTAAGTGCCCTGTGTGTAATTTATATCATACTCGCAATCTATTTTCGTGTAAAAAATTTATGAACATGACACCAGATCTACAATTGAGGACAATGACAAAATCAAATATTTGTCAAAACTGCCTATTCAGTCATGATGGAAGTCAATGCACTTCCACAAAACGTTGCAAATCGTGTCAAGGAGATCATAATACCATACTTCATGAAGCATATTCATCATCATCAAAATCTTCTCCTCAAGCAGCTTCATCATCATCGGCTGCTGTGCCCACTTCATCGTTAAAGTCATCACACAAACTACCTAATGTTAATCATGTCGCAGGGGAAGACGAAGAGTTATTGCTGACTACGTTATCGATTAATGTTAGGTGCGCTGATGGCACTTACGTGACCCTGAGGGCTCTCCTGGACCAGGGGTCACAAATATCATTAATCTCTGAAAACGCAGTACAACGGTTAGGTTTGCAGAGACGGCGTTATAACGCATCAGTGTCCGGTATAGGTTCGGGTGCTAGGCAGAGTAAGGGACGCGTACTAATCGACTGTCAATCTATCTACGGTGACTATAAGTTTACTACAGAAGCACTAGTTTTATCAAAAGTCGCAAACAGCTTGCCTAACATACCATTCCAAAAGCAATCATGGTCGCATCTCCAACATCTGCAATTAGCAGATCCGGAATACAATGTGTCGAAGCCTATTGATATTCTCTTAGACGTTAGCATTTATTCACAAATTATCATGGACGGGCTTATCAAAGGCCCAGCGCATGCTCCGATTGCGCAGCAGACTACTCTCGGATGGATATTATCTGGCAATGTTCGTACATTTAATTGTCATATCGTAACAAACGATTTATCGGATCTATCAAAATACTGGGAAATAGAAGACGTTGAATCATCATCATCATCTCATGTAACCAGTGAAGAGCAGTATTGCGAAGAGTTTTATCATCAATCTACTCGTCGTTTGGACACTGGTAGATACGAAGTTGGTATACCCATGAAGCCCGAGTACGAAAATCAACTTGGATCATCAAAATCAAAAGCGGTTGCACAACTCAAACAATTGGAAAGAAAAATGTGCAACAATTCATCATTTTCAGAAAATTATAAATTGTTTATGTCAGAATATCAACAACTGGGTCATATGTGTAATGCCAATAATGTCAATGAACCAAAACGTGCCTTCTATTTACCGCATCACGGCGTAATGAAATTAGACTCGACAACGACAAAACTTCGAGTCGTCTTCAATGCGTCAGCAAAATCGTCATCAGGTAAAAGCCTAAATGATCTCATGTGCTGTGGACCAAATCTTCAAAGGGATATCATGACACTTATCTTAAACTGGAGAACCTATAGCTATGTTATCACTGCCGACATAGAGAAAATGTTCCGGCAAATATTCATCAGACAGTCAGATCGTCATCTTCAGTCAATCGTGTGGAGACAATCACCTCAGGCGCTTATCCGTGAATATCATCTTACTACCGTGACGTATGGAACTAAAGCGGCTCCATATTTAGCTATGAGAACACTAAAACAGTTGGCAATAGACGATGCCGAGAAGTACCCTCTAGCTGCGGAAGCATTAAATCAGTCATTCTATATGGACGATCTGTTTAGTGGAGCAGGTACCATTCATCAAGCTAGAGAACTGCAGCATCAACTCATTGAGATGTTGAAGGGTGCTGGCATGAACCTTCGAAAATGGTCCAGTAATGAACCAGAACTACTGGTAGATCTATCATCTGATCAACTTGATAGCCCATTAGACTTCAAATGCACAGAATCAAGAAAAACACTCGGATTGAGATGGTATCCATCATCTGATAGCTTTAGCTTTCAAAATCAATTACAGCATCATAATAAACATATCACTAAGAGACAGCTACTATCAGAAATTTCCAAGGTATTTGACCCTTTAGGGTGGCTGTCCCCATTATCAATCAGAGCAAAACTACTCTTTCAAAATGCATGGTCATCAAATTTATCGTGGGACGAAGAAGTTCCACAGTCTTGTCAAGAAGATTGGACTCAACTTAGGAATGATTTCAAAATCATAGACCAATTTATCATACCACGGTATCTAGGTAACACAAAGCAACATTATCAAATACATGCATTTTGTGACGCTTCCGAAAAAGCATATGCATGCGTCGTGTATGTTGTAGCTAAAAACAATAAGGGCGAGTACACATCAAGGCTCGCGGTAGCAAAAACAAAGTTGGCACCTCTAGCAAAAAAAGTCTCATTGCCGCGACTTGAACTTTGTGGCGCGCTACTGCTTACTCAACTTATCAAGAAAGTGATGGAATCTTTATCAAATCAGGAAGTAGAGATCTATGCCTGGACTGACTCCATGATAGTTTTAGGATGGATCAAAGGTGATGTGAAGAAGTGGAAGCAGTTCGTGGCTAATAGAATCATCAAAATCATTAGTATCGTTCCACCATCCTGTTGGCATCATGTGAGGTCAGAGGAAAATGCTGCAGATTGTGCAACTCGGGGCCTAACATCACAGAAGCTATTAACTCATCCGTTATGGTGGCACGGGGCGAAATGGATTACCAATTTCGAACATAACTCTCTACCTGATACCCAATATCAATCACCAGACTTAGAACTCAAGATGCTTAATGTGAACGTGGCCTTACATCAAAATCATATTTCATTTATACTCGAGTTATTACAGAATTACAGTTCGTTGACTCGCATTGTAAAAATTGTCGCTTGGATATCGCGTTTCATTACAAAAGCGCGAGGTAAGCACTCACCCAGATCGGAAATTTTGTCGTTAACAGAAATGGAAAATGCCTTATATATTATTATTAAATATAATCAGTCGCATGAATTCAATGAGGATATTTTATCTATCAATCAAAAAGGACACGTGCATCCAAGGAGCAGAATATCATGCCTTAATCCATTTATGGACAAGCACGGTATCCTTAGAGTAGGGGGACGACTCAAAAACGCAAGCATCAGTGATTCATCAAAGCACCCCATCATATTATCAAGCCATAGTCGTCTCACCGATTTAATCATTGATCAAGCTCACAAAACTACCTTGCATGGAGGTCCACGACTGACGCTCTCATACATCAGAGATAGATATTGGATAATCAGTGGAATCCGTACTGTCAAGAGGAAGTTGAGATCATGCATTAAGTGTCGGCGCTTCAGCCAAACACAATATCATCAGATCATGGCTGATCTGCCACAGCCTCGAGTCACTCCGTCACGACCCTTTTCTCACACCGGTGTCGATTTTACCGGACACGTTGAGTTGAAGGCCAATAAGGGACGCGGAATCAAAACAGTCAAAGGGTATATAGCCGTGTTTGTTTGTATGTGTACCAAGGCTGTTCATCTGGAATTAGTTTCTGATTTGACTACCTCAGCATTTTTAGCAGCCTTCCGTAGATTTTCGGCCCGCCGTGGAACGCCCAGTCATGTATTCAGTGATAATGGTAGGAACTTCGTAGGAGCCAATCGCATCATTAAGAAGGAGTACCAAGATATTTTAGCTACCATCAATACTGATTTCGTCAATAACATCAATAGCATGAATATTAAATGGCACTTCAACGCTCCTGCGTGGCCTAGCGCTGGCGGACTGTGGGAAGCTGCAGTAAAGAGTCTCAAATATCATCTGAAGCGTATTATCGGAGATCAAAAACTCACGTACGAGGAATTCACTACGTTGCTCTATCAAATTGAGGCATGTCTTAATTCACGGCCTCTCTGTCAGTTGACAGAGAGCCCTGAGGACGAAATTCTCACGCCTGGGCACTTTTTAGTCGGCGGCCCACTTTTGTCTAGGCCACAGACGGATCCAGATCACATGACTCAATCATCGAGGTGGCAACTCATTCAATCAATGAACAAACAGATTTGGAAATGGTGGTCAAGCGAATATCTTCAGCAACTACAGGCTAGATCAAAATGGCGTAAGCCAAATAGAAACTTTGAGGTCGATGACGTGGTTCTAATCAAGGAAGAAAACTTGCCACCCGGCAAGTGGGCTTTAGGACGAGTTCAAGCTATTCATCCCGGAAAGGATGGCTACGTACGGGTAGCCACGTTGAAAATTAGCAACAACGTTATACAACGTCCTGTAACCAGACTTGTATTGTTACCGGTCAAAGAGGACACGACACAGGACCCAATCGGACCCAATCGAGACACGTCACCTCCTCCATCATTATCATCACCTAACTTTAACAAAGATAATAAAAGAAAACGCCGTCCTCGAAACAAGGCATCATTTACAAACCTTTTCATCAGTTCCCTACTATTATTGTTTATGTTATTATCGCCCGCTAATTCTCAAAACATAACATATCGTAATCATAAATCCTATAATTTGACGTCATTAGAGGAGAATCAGGCCATTTATTTCGACAGAGTATCAAACTTACAGTACATCAAAGATGAATGGCGTTTAGTTGTATACTACAACATGACGACCTACTGGAAAGGCTTATCAGACATTAAAGGTTACGTCAACCACATAAAATCATTGTGCAATACACAACCAAGTAAACAATATGAGAGTATAATTTCTCAGTTAGAGCACGAGATCAACGAAATTGATCACTATGACATGTTACTTAAATATCAAGGTTCCAACAGGCAAAAACGAGGATTAATTAACGGAGTGGGGTATATTGCCAATTCATTATTCGGGGTATTGGATGAGAGATTTGCCGAAAAATACAAGGATGACATCGAGCAAATCCATCATAATGAAAATCATCTTCAAAACCTTATCAAAAATCAGACTAGTATTTTAGAGTCAGAATTAAATATCATACGCCGTAATGAGGACATCATGAATAAACAATTTTCTTTCATCAAACAACGACTCCAAAACATATCAATCGAAGTGAACAGCGTACAGTTAAAGAGCGAGGACGGTCTATACATCACATCATCGGCTCTAGCAGCATCCATAATTGTATCAAATATTCGCTGGATTCAGCAAACTTTGATTGGTACCGTAACAGATATCGCAAATGGACGCATTGACAGTCATTTGTTATCGCCGGAGCAGTTATCGTACCAACTGAGCATCATCTCCAGTCAACTGAATGGTAAACTTATGATACCAGTGGATTTAAAAAATATCAAGGACTTGTATCGATTACTCAAAGTATCAGCAAGAGTATTTGCTAATTATTTAATCATAGAGATCAAGGTTCCACTCTTAAGCAACGAATTGTTTGAGCTGAACAAAATCATATCTATTCCGCAAAGGAGGGGACTAGAGTATTATAACCTCCTTACATCAATACCATTCATAGCTTACAATCTACGCAAGGATACCGCAATTCTTCTATCAGAAGCGGACTTACAATCGTGCACTCATGTTCCCAATGATATATTTTTATGCTCATTGAACACGCCCATATACGACCTAAAAATAAAGCAGTCTATCTGTGATATTAAAATCATTCATCAAAAACAATTATGTCAGTCGGTAAAATCACCGTGTGAACAACAGTGGATCAAATTGCACAGGCCGAACAGCTGGTTGTATACGTGTTGCTCGGAATGCCAAGCTCGCATTATTTGTAAGGACGGAGTAACAATGGTCAATCTCGCAGGCAACGCAATTGTTACCCTAGGTCAAGGATGCACATTGAAAGGGGACACCTTTAGTATTTATGCTCACAACAACTTTGTAAATCAATTAAACATTCATCATCATATTCAAGTCCCAGAGGTGTCTGTGCTCAATCAAATTATGAAAACAACTGCACCAGATAATTTTAGCGAAACGGAAGATCATCAACTTATTTGGACTCGGCTAAAGGCCCAAATTGACGAGGTTAAGGGACAGTCATCAACAGATCTGAGTATTCATGACGTACATCATTACACAGTGCAGTACATCAGTGTTGCTTCGGTAATCGTCTTGCTAGGCATCGTTGTGTACTTCATCAAGAAACGTCGCCCTACGGGCGGAGTGACAGCGTCGCCGGGCCCGCAGGGCCATGAGGCTTCTGAGGCAGGGCTGGCCTCAGTCGTTCCAGCAGACCCTCTGCCGGTATCACAGTCATCGGAATCAGTGCAAAAGTGCAGTGAAGTTTTTACTATCAGTGGTGTAGATAAGGCTACCTCGCCAACGTTTTTGCGTTCAGTGCATTCTTCAGACAGTGATGATTAGGACATAAAAATAACATTGACACGGACATGTTTTATAATCTATCATAACTTTATAAAGTTTACTATGTTTTGCTATACTTTGTAATCCTGTAACTTATTTAGTCATTTGTTTATCAGTCTTAGTTTGTATCTTTTGGGCGGCAGGATGTACGGAACCGTACATTAATTTAGCAATCACGCGCCGTGTATTCGGCGCATGTCATCATTTCACGTAATATTGCAAATAGCTATGTTCAACAATAATCACAATAAATCAGTGTTAATCTAACATTCAAAGTGGACGGTTTTATTTCATCAACCTAATAGAATCGACCCATCATCATCATCATCATCAAATGTAGAAAACGTCTACACTGAGTAAACAAAAAATAATTTAAAATATCTATTATATATACTTAACGGCGAGGCATGTCTAGAGACAAATTGGACGAAATACATTAATACTTACCATTAATTAAACTTTATTGCATTCAATAATTAATTAATTCTATTATTGCAGTAAATATATTTTTGTTCGACCGCGGCTTGTAATTTAGTACGAAAGCTATTTTTAAAGAAATACCGTTGCAGCATATACTAAATGTAATAATCTATTGTGAGACTGAAGCAACCTAAATTAGCAGTAGGTACATGTAAAACTAGCACAGGCTGTCATGATATTATTCATTCCCTGCTTTATGAAGTCTTCATCTATTCTCTCCAACGTGATCAATAACGTTTTCAATATTACGTTTAATAAATGGTTGCACCCCTGTGTAAATTACCAGTACAATATGGAGCTGCAATATGAAGCCCTCTTCGTAATTTTATAAGGTACACAACCGCATGTGTATCAGTGCCAACAAAAAGAAAAAATCTACTGTATGAACAAAGGTGAATAAATGCGTCATCTCGTTGAAAATATATTAAAATGATAGTCCTGTTACTTTGATATTGTATTTCAATAGAACTATTTTAGATCTTTATTTCAACATCTTTAAGCGTTATAGGTAAATACATCTAGGTATCTGATTTTAATCGCAACGCTACTTGTGATTGATTTTTTTTTAACGTACGGTGGTGCTTCCAACAGTCTTTGTCGGAAGAAGGCTACTGTTTTCATGCTGCATCTGTTGTAGCTAAGGTTCTCAGCTTGATCTCGATAGAGATTTTTTCAAGAAATCGGAACAAGCGAAATAGGTAAACTTATAAAAATATTTGGAACTTACTATACCCATAACAATTATTGTGGTCATGTACAGTTATAATAAAAGCAATCAAACGATTTATTTTTAATGTAAAATTATTCTATTAATTCTTCAATAAATAGAAAACAGGGAAACACATAGCATTTTATTCTATCCAAATATAAAATAGACATCATCTTCGACCATTGTACATAGGCAAATGCAGGATCACACATTCTAGCAAACTTATCTATCTCGAAACGATGAAAACCTCATGAGTCCTAAAACGAGCAGTTTTAGAGCAGAGAGGGACAAGAAGTGATTAGATAATGTTTGTTTAGAAAGTGACTTGCTTCTTTTCCCTTTCGGATCTGATGGTGATCTTAGAGGCGGAGACCGCAGTGTCGGACGATTCAGAGTCGGCGACGAGCGCTCGGAGGCGAGCGGCGCGCTTTTCCCTCATCGCGGTCCTTTCATTCAGCTCATTCATCTCATCTTCCAAGTCAGTTAAACGCGCTCTTGAAACTTTTGCTCGTTGTGCCGCCGCGCTCTCGTCATTGATCGCAGTCCATTTTGTTAGCGAGTTCTCTTCGTTCAGTCGGCGCGCGATGCGCTTTTCTGTACGCTCCTCGTTTTCCTGCAGAGCTCTCCTGGCGCCACTGACCTCAGACTGGCCGATACCAACGCTTTCAAGAATTTTGTCGGAGATCCTCATGCGGTTTTCAAGATTAGCTACATTGCTCTCGAAGTCGATGTCCTCAGAGAAACGCGACGACTTTTTGCCAGCACGCAGACGCTTCAGTGACTCTGTGATCTGAAAAGACGAAATAAAATATTGTTAAAAAGTTACAACTAACCCTTTTGTTGTCGCATTGCTGGGCACGGGTCTGAATATGAGAGCTTAGGCTACACTGGTCTATTGGTTGGATGAATTAACATCCCGCAGCAGTCGAGAAAATTTCTCAGGCATGCAGGTTTCCTCACGCAATCTATGTACCTTCACCGTTCATTTATTCAAAAAGTCTTGGAATCGAACTCGAGACGTGTTACTATTTGGCAGTCCGTGGTAAAATAATTATATACCTACTCAACAATTTAGCAAATTGAAACACATTGCGTATTTGTGAGCGTGATAAGGAAATTATTTCCATTGCTACTTCAGACTAAAACGAAAAGCTTGTACTTCATCTAGTTATAATGTATGCCAAGGTCGCAAAGATTATTTTCCTTGAATAAAACATTTTTAATCTCTGTTCAACGGAATAACAAAGCATTGCTTGTAGACAAAATCGTTCAAAATGTCGAATGGATAGAAACCTAATGTATGGAAATGACGAAATACTCGACATTTTGTTTCGATTCGTTTCAACTTGTAACTCAATTGTAACTTTTATAGCCCTTCAGAACATTTTTCTCTTTCGCGATACAACTACAAAGCCTTTTGATTACCGTGTGTATTAAAAATCAATTTGGGATTTGAGTGGCTTAACTCAATTGGTTTGGCAGTCCTATCGAGAGACTAGTGGTTAAAGCTATTTCGGTTTGGCTATCGGCAAACCGTCATGTAGGTTACGGTAGCTCTAGATACACATTGTTAATTTTAACATTCAGACAAAATTACTACAACTAAGGTATAAATTCCAGACCTTGCAACTTTGGGTTTAGAAGCATGCAGATTCAAGGACACGATTTTGGGAAAATCGACATTATCGCGGGTGAAATCCCATAGAAATCGAATCTGCCTAATGAGGCAGTTACATTGTAATAGATCGATACTGTTAATTAAGTAATTATGGACTCTATATATAATCTATTCATAGTCTTTAGAGCTTATAAGCTCTAATAGGAATGTAAATAAAATATCTTGTAGGTATTCTGCGAATTCATTAAGACTCAGAAAATATGCTCGAAGTATATTTTTCTTTTGTAAAGTTTTTCGCATTTCCGTAATTAGTATGGGCTTTTACAGATGAGATGAGATGTTGTTTTATCTTTATTGAACGAAACTGTGCATGTGGATATTCCACTTGTTTTTATATTGTAAGATGTATTTTTAATTTTATCTGGAACAAACTGGCTGTTCTGTCACTACCCCACTCACTACCGGGCGAGGGCGTTGATAACAGCGCCACAGTTTTATACTATTGTTCTTATCTTCGTTTTAACTAATTTTGTTTGTATTATGATTCTTGATCCACAATAAACTATAGAATAAAAATTACAGTATTATTTGTCTTTCCTGAGACATGATTGAATTTGGCTTATACTATAGAAGTAGGCTACTATTGAAGTGGCTATATTCTATACTATAGAGTAGACTATAGAATACTATACTTAAGACTATAGTCTATAATACTATAGACTATAGAAGTCTATATTTATGTTAACCAGAAACTGACCAAGATTGTGCATCGACCTTAACAATTAATTATATTAGGCAAGAATACATAATAGTTTAAAGAATGCATAATAGCTTCTGCCCGCGACTATTTCTGCGTGGATTTCAGAATCGAGTCCGACTTGGATAAAAAGGTCTCTGTGCCAAATTTCATCCAGATCCGTTCAGCCGTTCTAGCGTGAAAGAGTAACAAACATCCATACATCCATTCATACTCATAAACTTTCACGTTTATAATATTAGTACGATGTAATAGTTATGTTTTCGTCTAATTGACAAAATGTGCAATGAGGGAAGAAGCCACTTGAAAGAAAAATAATGTAATAGTGTAGACCTTATCATATAGTAAAAAATGTATTTTACAATTTCATTATGAGCGAGTGAGCGTAGAAAATTAAAAACGAACCTATTTATAAATTTAAATAAAAAAGCGTATTTGATGAACTCTCTGATTAAGTTCTGTATTAATAAAAGTTTATTAGTCCTTGCCTGAGTATAAAATTTGCACGGAAAATATTTTATAAAATTATCAGCATATTTTAAAATTGCAGTTAATAATGTCATATTAAGATGAGGTGGGTCGTTACTAATTTCAGCATGCTAGTGAGTAACCTAGTTACATATTAAAAGTTGCTATATGTATAATCATATCGTAGTTGTAATACGGCGCAACATAATCACTCAATATGCAGGTATAAAAAATAAGTATTGAAATAATGAATAGCTTAATTGAGTAGGTACTTGATTGTCGTTTGATTCATTAAAAATAGTTTAGGTTGGCTAAGTGAAATATGTAATTAAATTCAATTCGTATTCTGAAAAAAATATTTAAGTCGGCTTATAAAGTTCCAAGATATAAGGCTTGCTTTGTCCCTTTCCCACAAATCAAGTGTTAGTATAGGAGGTGGATGGCATGGCGCAGTGTTGTGATGTCACGATTCTCTATAGTGCGTTCTCTGTCTAGCATAAAATTGAAATGCTTATAAGTTCCTTATTTTTGAACCGATTTTAATTTTATTTTTGTTAATGGGCTCAACAAAAACCAAATTAATAAATCGGTTCAAATTTTACTATTTTTGTTTATTATATGTACTTTGCAATGTGTTAAGTAAATTACTATAAGATATACTAGCTTTTTGCCAGCGACTTCGTCCACGTGGAATAGTTACTTTGTTCCATATGAACTTTCATCCTCTATTTCACCCCTACATAGGTCGAAATATTTTCTTAGGGGATGCCTACATCATAGTAGCATGCAGTCTCAGCCCGATCGGTTTAAAATTGACAAAGTTTCATACAAACTTTTTATCCCCTTGGGGGTAGAATTTATCAAAATCCTTTCTTAGCGGATGCCTACGTCATAACATCTACCTGCATGCCAAATTTCAGCCCGATCCCTCCAGTGGTTTGGTCTGTGCGTTGATAGATCACTATGTCAGTCAGTCAGTCACCTAACGTAAGAGTAGACAAATATAATCAGAAAGCTCCGAACTGCTAAGCTATCGGGAGTTACACGTGTTATTGTGAGTCAACCATAAAAGATAGACATTTGCTGTCGTGGAATATTTTTTATATAATTTTAAGGAGAACATTTTCGTCATACATAATTTCTGTATAGCTTTAACCATTAAGGCTGCACACGCGACGGAAGCTTAAAAAATGGAGTAAGTTCTCCTGTTTTCCCAACATTTCCCTTCACTGCTCTGCTCCTATTGATCGTAGCGTGATGAAAAGTATACTATAACCTGCCCAGGAGTATAAAGAACAATTGTACCAAGTTTCGTTGTAATCCGAGTGGTTTTTGTTTCTATAACGAACATACAGACAGACAGACAGACAAAAATTTTACTGATTGCATTTTTGGCGTCAGTATCGATCACTAATCACCCGCTGATAGTTATTTTGGAAATATATTTCATGTACAGAATTGACCTCTCTACAGATTTATTATAAGTATAGATAGATAACATCAGGCCTGTACTCTATTCCCCGAAGGGTTAGGCAGAAGGGTATCAGTCATACAGTCTCCAGTTCGCGGTTATGTTAAGTAGGTACCAATGTAATAGGCTCGTCGCCTATGCCCATGAATGAGAACATCATCGTTATTAATTTTACAATTTATTGATTAAACTGGGCCATTACTCAAAACATATTGTATATAAAAATAATTGAATATTCACCGTAAGTACAAAATGGCATTTTAATCGGCATCTAATCGTATTGTTACAACTTTTGCTAAGACGTAACCTATCTATAACCGAATACCAAACTAATTTTAGTCACAATTAACATGGCAAATTTGTAAAATATATGAGTACCACATAGTTTCTGCCCGCAATTTTGTCTCCGTGGACTTCAGAATTGGGTTCGACCTGGATAAAAAGTATGTGCTATTCCAGTGCCTATGTTTTATTCCAGACTATAATCTATCTCTGTGCCAAATTTCATCCGGATCGGTTCAGCCGTTCTGGCGTGAAAGAGTAACAAACATGTATACATCCACACATCCATACTCACAAACATTCATATTTATAATATTAGTAAGGATATTATGTACCAGTGTTAGCGGTAAACTGATTTAATCTCGATATGTTTGCGGAGCAAGCTTGGCCGGAAATCGTGCAAAATAGAGAATTTTGGAAGGAGAAACGGGAGGCCTTTGTCCAGCAGTGGGAAACAAATTAGGCTACCAAAAAAAATTTATACAGATTATTATGATATGCGTTAGCTTTGATCTCCTAGTAAATGTAGAATTTAATTATTATATCTATACTTATAATAAATCTGTAGAGAGGTCAATTCTGTACATGAAATATTTTTCCAAAATAACTATCAGCGGGTGATTAGTGATCGATACTGATGCCAAAAATGCAATCAGTAAAATTTTTGTCTGTCTGTCTGTCTGTCTGTCTGTATGTTCGTTATAGAAACAAAAACTACTCGACGGATTTCAACGAAACTTGGTACAATTGTTCTTCATACTCCTGGGCAGGTTATAGTATACTTTTCATCACGCTACGATCAATAGGAGCACAGCAGTGAAGGGAAATGTTGGGAAAACAGGAGAACTTACTCCATTTTTTAAGCTTCCGTCGCGTGTGCAGCCTTAATGGTTAAAGCTACAATCAGAAATCATGTATGACGGAAATGTTCTCCTTAAAATTATATAAAAAATATTCCACGACAGCAAATGTCTATCTTTTATGGTTGACTCACAATAACACGTGTAACTCCCGATAGCTTAGCAGTTCGGAGCTTTCTGATTATATTTGTCTACTCTTACGTTAGGTGACTGACTGACTGACATAGTGATCTATCAACGCACAGCCCAAACCACAGGTTATAGTATACTTTTCATCACGCTACGATGAATAGGAGCAGAGCAGTGAAGGGAAATGTTGGGAAAATGAGTGATTCATGGGAAAGGTTTCAAGCTATCAATGTATATATCATCACGCTACAACCCTTAGGAACGGGGCAACGCAGGTGAAACCACGGGCGAAGAACTAGGGAATAAAGTAACTATTCCACGCGGACGAAGTCGCTGGCAAAAGCTAGTTTATACTAAAAGCTTACTTAGAAATAGAATTTTAGCAAATCAAAGACCCTTCTCTACAAAGTGTCCTGTTTTGTGTACACGAGGTTTTTTTAAAAAAATATCTACTTATGTGTAATATCTATAAACATTTTAAAATAAGAGCTTTGTCATTTTATCTTCCTATACTCCGAAAGTAATTTATTAATTTGTACCTAAATTCACACACACGGCTACACAGCAAGCTATTTTACAGTATAAGCTGATCTCACCAAAAGCTTATACAATAGGCTATTCATACAACGAGAGATGAGCTTATTCGCCGCTACATTGTACACCGACATTGTCTCTTTGTCCAGCGCAAATACCAATACCTGGAACTGTAACATCTAAAGATTACCGGCTACTCAAATCTCAATCACAAGAGTGATTGTAACATTGTCTTTGACATAATACCTCAATGCATCAAATGTCATCGCACAAAGGCCTGTTGGACACGTTTCACTAACAAAGGCTTACATTATTATGGCTAAATAAAATAAAGGTGAAATAATATAAATAAATAGTAATAATGCAAATAATTTCATGGCGTGATTAACACTAATTAGATGATGAGACCATATTTAATTATGGAGTTGAAACATAAACTCTGAAGACAGCTGATCGGGATTGAATTGATGCATTCGAAATGTGGTGCTGGAAGAAAATGTTGCAGATTCCTTGGACTTCTTATCGTACCAATGCGTCAAAGCGGCGGTAGCCTAATGGCTAGGGCGTCGGACTTGCAATCATGTGGTTGTCGGTTCGAACCCCACCCATTGCACTACCAACGTGAACCCACTCGTAACACAAGCATTTAGCTTAGCACGAGGGGTTAACAAGAATACTAGTAATGTGCGACCCACATTGCTAGTAAGCTTTTTAAAAAAAAAAAAAAAAATTCTACAGCAATTAAATATTGAAAAAAAAAACGACTATCTACCATTTGTCTTCGTAGAATACTAGAGTTCTTCGGTCACACTGCTAGAAAAGATGGTCAAAATCTCGAACAGCTGATGATTACTGGCAAAATCGACGGCAAACGCTCTAGAGGTCGAAGTCCTATATGATGGTCTGGCCAGATCCGCACATCTCTGAATACCAAATTTCACGAGACACTTCACGTTGCCAAAGACAGGCACAAGTGGCGCAACTTTGTCAAAAACAAAATTCCGTGGGGAAATCACGACCAGGCTCAGCAATGACGAGCACGACTTGAGGAGGAGGAGATTGTGTGACATTTATATACTTTAAGAACAATTAAGACTTTAAAAATTAAATAAAGACACATTCACGTCAATTCGTTGAAGATATTTTGCCTTCACGTGGAAATTTAGAAATTCGCTCGGCGTGTCGCAACAGAGGTTTGAGGAATCCAATATACTGAATACCATCATTGAGTTTGGTTAGGGCGATGCACCTCGGCTTTGTTCATAATACAACGAGCGGCAACCCTAACTTAGTAAAACCCTGTTGTGGCTTGAATTGAAATGTCAATCCAAAAATCATGTTTGTAACTATATTTATATCTGTCATTATTACCTCTACGATGAAGGTATCCAAGAAAGAAGGTACTCAGAAATAAATAAATATTTACGTTGATAGACGAACTAATTTGTAAATTTTTGGGTTTTAAATGTTGCCAAACTGTGTCATTGGATCTGTTTTAAAAGTAGCTATGAAAAATTAAATAAAGCAAGGTAAAAATATTTAGTTACCGAAGTGCTAGTAGGTAAGTGTAGCATTTCAGTAGTTCGGACTTTGGAATTGACATGGGACCTAAATTATAATACCGGCAAAGTGAGTTTGTACGTTAGAATACTGCTGCTCCTCGGGGAATACAGGCGTACTTATATATTTATATTTTACCAGAATTTGGTTTTATAAATAAACACTTTCCGAATTCGAGATTTCCGTGCTACACGTTTGAATAACTGGATGATTCGTTTAGCAAAAGATGTCAGTTGACAGACTGGACTGATGGACTGATGGACCATTTAAAAACCTAAAAGAAAAGAAATAGGGCAGAGGCCATACATGGAGAAGTTACCTACTTAAGGGTGTTACTGGCCTCTAGGTAAGTCCTTATTATACCTTATATTCACAAATTGATTATTAATAATCTTTATAAACAATATAATATTCACAGTGTACAATTTTTAATGTTAAAATTAATTCCACTTCATTGAAATATTAACTGTGGTGTAGTGTAGTGTTGTATTAATATGCAGTATCTGATATTTTTAATCTACGGCTCAGTCGCAAAGCACGAAGAGCGATCCCGAGTTAATTAAAAACCTCTACATGGTTTTCTTTTCACACAGGACAGTTCTATGACGAACTGTTTTTACTATCTGATATAAACCTTTTTTTATAGTACGGAAAACCCTCGTGGATTATTTGCTACCTGGGGAAACGGCACGGTATGTTTGACTCTTATCGACCAAAAACTGTACGCCTCCCTTTGTGCCATAGGCACGGCCATGACAAGCTGGACCTCTTCAATAGGCGAGGCCTCAAATGGTGTGTACTTAACACACACACCACCTACTGGGGCCATTATTTAGTCGGGTGGCAGACTCCTCAAGTAATCCGTTCGCAGGCAACAACTCATAGAGGCCGGAGGTCTGTCTTTGCCCTCTTGCCTCCGGTGCGTTTACTGCGGATCGCGAGAGAAAGGGACAATTCCCTCTCCCTTATCGTCCCCTCTTTCGCAAGCATAACTTGCTCTCAATAGGAGGCGTCAGCTTCCCTACGCTCTGGCTCTGGCTCTCGACCATTGATCGAATTACGGTCAGAAGCGAGAGGTCACCACATACTGCCGTGACAAAATCATGGCGTTGCTCTGCCCAAGCTGGGCATACCTCGTGTCCTCGGGGCAGTCCACGCAATGGTGGCAGCTGTTGTTTAATTTACATGAATTTTAAATAATTAGATACATTTATGATTAAATATTAAAATTTTTGCCAAAGAAATATTTTGTACGGTGCTTTAATAATGTAAACTATTGAATAAAAATATAAAAAACGATGACTATTAGTTACTTGCGTTTATGCAAGCAGCTTGATGCAGCAGTAAGTATTGCATGATTCAATTGAGTAGGTAATTTAAGTGTGTCATTCTATACATAATTAATGTCCGCGTAACAAGAGAACTCATTATCAATATTATGGTCCTCAGTTTCTTGTTATGACAAGCTGTGTACTGAAGATGGTCTCGTTTTTCCCCATGCCTTTTGTAATTACCAATGTCCCGTCTTAATGCTTGATAACTCCTCAACCAAGTTTTAAGCTTCTAGCATCTGTTACTACGCACAATTTTGTCTATCAGCCATAGATTTTATTTCCAGGAAATAGAAACAAACAGGAATGGAAACGAAATGTTAGTTTTCCTTTAAACAAAATAAATTTTAGATACTTACATAGTTTCTAGAACACTTAGAATCGAGCCACATAGATGTTTCGGGCACTAAATTCTTATAACATAACATAGGTATCATCACGCCTGTATTTGCAGAAGCGTACTAATGTACACCCGCAGTTCGCCGGCATATTTAGGACCCACGTAATAGGATCGAGCCTATTGCCATTAACAGGGCACAAATCCAAACTCCGAGCTGCTACTCAGAATTTCATAGAAAACCCTATAAAACTTTGCTCAATCTGGGAATCAAACCAGAACCTTTAGCATAGCGGTCGCGCTTACGACCACTAATGAGGCATTTTTCAAAGTAAATTCTCGTCATTCGAAAATTTATTCAAGGCACTTACATCATCCGAAAGCTCCTCGCCGTCGAAAGCTGAAGACAGGGGCCTGCCCCTCTGCACCCTACCTCCCCTAGAGTCGAACAGATCGTCAGCAGGAGCCTCGACATCGTCCAAGGCGCTCTTGATACGGTTCTCCACATCGGCCCGGATACGGTCTCGGTCCGGTTCGGAGGCGCGCGCTACCGGTACCTTGCCGTCCAGCCGGTCCAGTACGGGGCGGTAGTAGCTCTCGCCTTTATCGAAGTTGCAGTCGTAGACGCGAGTGCGTCGGGTCCGTCCTATGCGACTCATATTACTGTCCTGTGGATGATAAGAACGCAATTATATTAGACGATGTTGATGGGTACAGTTAGCAATGAAAGTCGTGCTTAAAAAGTTTATAATATCCAGCAATAACTCTCAGCAATAGTTCTCTGCATACTGGACAATTCTAATACGAGTATAACTGTTTTTTTTTTCACCTGAATTAAGATTTACCTAATTATAAAGATTTGGTGCTGTACCGATTTCAAAATTTAGCTGTGTTCAGATATTCTCGTTGATTTTTGTAAAAAAACATTACATAGTTTAACTATACCTACCTATTCTATTTATTAACATTAAATACTGAAAAAAGTTGTTTTCCAACAATCGTAAAGCTACCTATATAGCTTTTGCCGGGTTGCTTCAAACGCGTTAATGATTTAATAAAGAAGTGCAGTTCGTTCCATTTTATTTTTTCTGTCGGGAACCGTAAGGTCGAATAATCTGGGTACCTTGGTATTCAACTTGCGAATAAGCTGACTGATGATGATTGAGATACTGATATGGAAAATATTTTGTATACGGACTAGTTACACATCGATAATGTATGTTTAATTGAATGTACATTTTAATATTTGATGATTTTACGTAAGGTCGAACTGTATTAAGAACCTAGTTATATTATATTTTCCAAAGTACAACATATAATATAAGTAAGTAAGTACATGAAACGGTATTTGCAGATATTCCAGCACTCCGATAATCTGAATGCAATGCAGTAAGAGTTGTAATGAGTGGATTCTTTTGCATGGGAATTTTATAATTCAAGGCGATCGTTCTGTGATAAATTTGTCGTAATATATTGTACTATGAAGTTTAATGATTGTAGGTAAATTGATTTTGCGATTCCATTGACGTGTTTTTATAGGACGATTGCAAGAAATGTCCGAAGTACCCTGCTTAAAAAAATCTCGTTAGTGGGTTACATACGCGAAACCCATCCGTCGCACAAACTTTTAATCGCTTTTATAAAATTCAGAGCTAAAGCAGCCTCGCAGTAGGTTCAGATTCCAGAAAACTTCTTGAGTAAAGAATGGCTAGCTGGCACAATGAAGTGTGACTGCATACTAGCCGTGCCATACATTCATTGAGATAATTGCCGCTCAACACAATACAAAATGTAACTAACATGTTTTGCACTAGATTAAGACACCCATTGGTGTCGTACGTGTCAGTGTCGTAGATATGCACAACATTTGACACTAGTATTTATTAGTAACACGAATAAGCGAATGGCAAAATCAGAGAGTTTAAATTTGACATTATTAACTGGTTCGCCGATTATGTTTGAACTTGCTTATATATGAATACAGACTATACCCCCTATATTTAAAAAACTCCATTGTAAAACGTGCAAAACGTGCATTCCCTATTTTGAATGATTTTTCGTAGAATTGCTTTATAGAATTACGCGGAGCAGGAAAAACTGCCAGGAGCAGGCAATTAACATAACATTTTCTGTAGAAAAGGCTCTGAAATTAATTAACTAAATGTATCTTTGACGTCTTTATTTCGTAGGTATATGAACGACGTCGTTTTTCAGCTGAAAATTTGAAACATCTGAATTAACGTCTCTATTTTTGGTGCTTGCTACAAAATAATATATATTTAATATAATAGGTATACCTAAATATAGGTTATGTACCATATTTGTCTCAAAATGATAAAGTAATAATACCATAATATCGTATCAATGTGTTTATGTAAGTACCAAATGTGTTTCACGTTACATTATATTATAAGAACATAGAATATCAAATATTATAATATATATTATATAATATAATAATAGTCCTATTTTACCTACATTCAGTATATTTACGCGGTTACTGATAAAAAATATTTTATATAATAAGTAATAAATGATTCTACTATTAATCAATAGCTGCTGGAGTTTGAATATAATATGTTTCGCATTCCATAACAGCTCGTGTTCCCTGAAGTTATTTTCCCTGTCGTGTATTCTGAAACATTTCTGTTTTGTTAGCACCGTCCCATGTTTCAGATGAAAAATTTCCCGCGCACAGTTTGTTTGTAAAACTATAAAAAATCTCCGCTTGTGTATTTTATGAACATTACGTCAGGCACATCAAGTTCGTTGTAAAAACAATGTGCCGAAAACATTAAAATCTGATATGGCACAGCCGCGGACGCAACAATACGTAATATCCTGTTGCCGAAGTTAAAAGATTTCTCGTAGGTATACCAGCCAAACGAAAATAGTGGCAGCAGCTTTTAATTTGACAAGACAAATGATCAGCCGATATATTTTTATGTTATCTTGCGTAGTTATCTTCATGCGTATGTCCGGCTTCTTGGCATGGAATCGTAAAGAATCCCACGAGCATTTTCACATCAATGAATTTTTATAAACATAATATAAATATTTACTACAGATGTTATGAATGTCCCCGGATGCATAATCAATATACAAAATAATATCGACAGTGCAGTATTCGATTCATTGACCATCACTCCGTAGGGTTTAACCCTCTCGAGAAACGACGCGTGCGTCGAATGGTGAAACAAATCCAAAATAGAATTTGCAAACATTCGATATGGGGATATTTTTAGTATCGAAAACCGGGTTTTTGGTCGGACACGAGGTATTGTAATATGCACTCGTTGAACGCTGGACGGTACAGCTAAAAATAATCACGCAATAGGAATCCGAAAGCACATTACCGGTAACCAATCCAAATTAAAAAATTAAAAACGGAATTACAGAATAGATTTTTTTGTGATAAACAAACAATTGGCAGATCCATTTACAAATATCGCACAGCAAATAAAGACTAATTTGGATAAAATTCGCTGAGGTTGCATTGAAAGTGAATCTTTAAATTAGTACTAACCTGGAGCGTGTACAAGCGGCGAGAAGAAAGATGGGACTGGGCAGTCGGACAGCGGCGATGCGACGCGTGAGCAGCGTGGGCGAGACTATGTTTAACCGTGAGCAACACAGAAATATACTGACTTTTGTTCCGAATGATTTCCTTGTCGAAAAAGCGAACCACGACAATCGGAGGAAGGCGAACCAAACGCGGTTTTCCGAGGATGTGTAATGCATCGCCCACAGTCGCACACACGTTTGGCACTTGATGCATCTTCGTAACATTCCAAATATAAGAACGGTCTTGCATCCATCGACGCCAGAATTCCATAAAAGGCATTCACTCAAATATCTTCATATATGCTCTCCTTACAAATATAAATACATGGTTTATATTGATGCCTGCGTTTGCCAGGTATGCTTGGTTCTTGTTAATGACATCCTTATCCAATATTATTATCATATCCGTGTCTTATAAGGTCAAGTCTAGTAATTTAACAAAGCTTCAGTGGAGTCAGTTGAATTGTTGATGTTTGATATTCTATCACTGGCTTTGCAACAAATTTCCAATAAATCGATGTTGAACTATTACTATCTTGATACCCACTATTATTTACCATAAGTTGTTGAAGTTTTGATGTTCTACTCGTTATTTGACATTTATGATATTGACTTCATCATTATTACTTTATATTGCTATTGAACTTAAGTTCCGAGACTGTTTCGCACATAACATAATTATTTACGTTATTGTAGGCGGTTTTAATTTTTCTTAAAATTGCTTTATTTCAACAATTTTAGTAGTTTAATTTAGGTAGCGAGTAAAATTTTACGTATAGTTACCTAGACGACGTTATCATTTTATAATTTACTCGGTCGTTACGTGCTATTTCTAAATTTTATGATCAGATCTTCACCATATTTTTATGGGACCACCTCTGAAGTATGCTTCAGTATAAAAATATGGTGCCCATAGATGGACGGTAGGTCATAACCTACCGTCAAAAAAGAATCATCAAAATAGGTTCATAATTGATAGAATAATCGCGTAACAAACATACAAAGAAAAATAGTCGAATTGAGAACCTCCTCCTTTTTTAAGTCGGTTGAAAACCAGCTCACAGAGTAATTCAGCAATGCACGTAACAATAGATTTTGCATTGTGTCAGTAATAATGTACTACTGAGTAAGACCAGTGAAATTTTAGTAACCACAGATATTGTTTAAAATACAATATTAAATATTATTGTGATGTTGTCAACTGCCTTATATCATTTGTGTCGATGGTGGTAAGCTTGACTGCAATACGTGAAGTAATGGATCAGACTCTCAGGGTGGACAAAGCGTTATTAGGTTTTCGTTATCTCAGTATATCTCGTCCCGTATATTGTATTCCAGGGGAACTAAAATATACAGGTAAACTGTATATACAATAGGGAATATGCATTTCTTTTTTTTATTTTTATTCAATACTATTATAGGACCGTAAAAATATTTCCTTGACAAAAATATTAATAATTATCATAAAAATAAATATTCAAAACCGCAATCAGATATGAGAGATTTAAACACCGCCATATTGGCTGCGTGTACAGTGACGTCAGTTTCCGCAAAAATAGTCACTGTTTTATAGTTTTTTATTGATCATTTTATCCAATCAATTAATTATCTATATTTTTAAGTTTATTAACATGGGAGAGGACTGAAATAAATTTGATATCTAATAATAACAAACCTATAATATAATACCTAATTAAAATGTTAACGGTCACGTCACGAAAGCGTCACAACGTGTACTTTGTCGTAAGTTCCGTTTTGATTTGCTAAATTTGCCGCGCACTTTTTTTACTGTTAAGCAATTAAAATCTTGCTGGAAAAGCGATTATGTAAAAAAATTATGGCATGGACATCAATTATTCTTAAGCAATAAAGATTACAAATATTTTACTCAAATTTGAAAGTTATACATATTCCCTATTGTACCTATAGCCTATTACATTTTACGTGGGAGAGCCATGCTTCGGCACGAATGGGCCGGCTCGACCGGAGTGATACCACGGCCTCACAGAAAACCGGCGTTAAACAACGCTTACGTTGTGTTTCGCCGAGTGAGTGAGGTTACCGGAGGCCCAATCCCCTTTTAAAAGGTCGGCAACGCACTCGTGACTCCTCTGGTGTTGCGGGTGTCCATGGATGACGGTAATCGCTTACCATCAGGCGATCCGTTCGTTTGCCCTCCTATCCCATAAAAAAAATACACCTCTGCTTAGCCCTATGGCTTTGACTATAGCTTTACCTTATCTTAGTCAGGATATTTGGTAAACACAGAAGATTTCGTAATAATCGAAAACTTCTGTGTTTACGAAAACGACGAAAACGTTAAAATTTTGCCATACGGTAAACTACTTCATAAAGACAAAATAGGTAATATGCGTGTGTAAACTTTGATTTATCCACCGTTATGATAAATATAAAAGAAATGGCGAAAACAATTGTTTGTATTCAATACCACATGGTATTGAAAATAAACGATAACATTGTTAACTCGATTTGTTATTTCGATAATAGTATCGCAATAACAAATCGAGATGAAACAGAAAATACGGGTTACACATACGATGCCTGCGGGGTTGAGAATTTCTCGTGACCTGTATATTTTGTAGAACCTGTAATGAGCGAGCCAGTGTTGTTCTAAGTAAATAAGAGAACAATTTTCATTCGCGGAAGCAAGAGACAACAATATCTAACAACGGCAAGTAATGTCAGATTTACATATTTCATCATGGATTGACATACAAATCTGAATTTAATAATAAATAGACTAGGTACGAATATTTTTTGTGCGGTCTTGTCATTTTCACATTACAAGTAAAAGAAAATCCCCGAAATTGTTTTTATATGATGGGTGCACAATAGTTTCGGATGTCGGTGCCTTCGTCGGTGCTTTCGCCACCGACTTCCAAAACTGTTGTGCACCTATCATTATTTTTATGTCTTACATACATACATACATACACTCACGCCTTTCTCCCCACAGGGGTTGGCAGAAACTATAGACTGCCACTTGCTACGATTCTTGTATACTTCTTTTGCTTCTTCCACATTCATACATCTTCTCTTACATACACGCCGGTTGCGAGTGCTACGCACCTGACCTTTTTGAAGGATTTCGCCAATCAGATCGGCGTATGTCCTTCTTGGGCGACCTCTACCGGCGCTGCCGTTGACATTCGCCTTATAAATTCCTTTCGTTAATCGTCTTTCATTCATTCTTTCAACATGTCCAAACCATCTCAGCATATTCTTTTTAATACGCGTCACTACATCATCTTTCAGCCCGCAACGTTGTCTTATCACACTGTTCCTCAATCTATCATTCCAAGTTACACCACACATACTTCGCAAGGAACGCATTTCCTGTCTTTGAAGGTTGAAATAAAATAACTTTTAAAAAAGTAAATTTTTTGTTAAAAGTTATTTTAATTCAACGTTTTTAGTAGCGAGTAAAATTTTACCCATACCTAGACGATGTTATCATTTTATCATTTACGTGATCAGATCTTGACCAAATTTCTATGGGACCACCTCTGACGTATGACCTATCGATCAAAAAAATAATCACGAATCGGTTCATAATTGACAGAGTAATCGCGTAACAAACATACAAAAAAAACAACATACAGTCGAATTGACAACCTCCTCCTTTTTGAAGTCGGTTGAAAACCAGGAAGCTTTTGCAAAACTAACGGTGGCAGCAACTCTGTCTGTATCTTGTGCTAAACAAAGTAAGCTCTGTGATGGCTTTACCATATTATAAATTTGCAAGATTTTTTTGGTTTTAACAGTCTATGTTTATAGAATTACCCATATATGTATAGTTTCTAGACTTACACACACACACACACACACACACACACACACACACACACACACACACACACACACACACACACACATTTACACTCTGTACTTACGTGCGTTCGTTTCATACAAAAACAGCGTTTTCATACATCACGTTTGCCATTATTGTGAACCTACTACCAATGTAAGGGGGGCCTGGAGTTCTAAGATACAGGCTTCGGCTTAGTTTAGACTCCAGATCTCCTACAAATTGCAAACTTTACCAAATTGTTGGCAACTGATGTGTTGTAATTTATATATGTAATTTAAAAAAAAAATTGGGCACAATAATCATGAATTTTAAACTTCATTAAAAATGTAGGTATATATTTTCATCCACATTTAATGTTTCTTATTCTATTTAGTGATGTGATTGGGATACCTATATTTCGGAACGGATAAGGTTTTTTTTAACATAGTTATTAATAGAAAGATATAATAATAGATATAGGCTTTTGCAATTAAAAACCCTTTGGGACACGAGTGAAACCGCAAGAAACAAGTGCTTTATAACGTATGTGCTAACCCAAGACACAACAAAAAACCTAATTACACCTCGACCTGGGAATCGAACTCAAGACCTCTAGTGTAGACCTCAAGACATCCACTAGACACTATTGAAGCAGTAACATTGAAATGGATCGATAACGGACTCCACGGATATGCGTTAGCTAATAAACACATACCAAAATAGAACCCCTTTATATAAGAAAATATAAAACGTACAGCTATAATTATATTGGATGAATTTTTATTTATTATTTAATACTTTTTATTAAGGGTCCCGCGGAGCTTGAATTGCCACAAAAACGTAATAGCGAAATAAATCTTAATCCAGACAATATTCTATCAAATTTTGTTAGATATTAGTTGGATTTGGGTACTGTTAATCTAGGTTCCTATTGGTACTATTTCGTCTACTACTACTTCACTGGAAATAAGAGACCGGAAAATCGTTCCAAACTTGGTAGTTATCAAAAATTGCATTCGCTTACATTTATTTCCACTGAAGTATTTTGGACGAAATTATTTATATATTATGTTTGTAAGAGAAATTCGGTCCGCCGGACTCTTAAAATATTACAATAGATACTTATTGATCAACAAGGTGGATCAAGTCGACGCCGACAGGATATAATGGACAGGGTATGAAGGTTTAGACAAAAGACACTTGACAGCCGATCTCAATGCCGGTCGCCGTGTCTGCTTTATTGTTTCACGAATATTAATAGTAGGAAATGTCCAGTGTGCTACAAATGGCAGTTTATTAATAGGCATAAGAGGGATTTTACTACTTAAGAAATAAAATAATTCTGGATAACTTGTATCATTACTTCGCTGTAATATTGAATGTAGTAATGAAACTGAAAATATAATATTTATTGTGAAGTATCTTTTATCAGATATCTTTGATATTTATGTTTATTTAATTTATTAATATGTAACATCCGTCGAACCATTATGCCTCTAGTCTTCGAAGGGTTAAGCAGAGATCTACTTATGTACACCCACAATCACCGTATATTTAGATACTATAGAATACTGGGCGACCCTACTGCCTCAAATCGAGGGCCTCTAGCTTGGCGGTCGCGCTTACGATTGCTAAGCTAATGAGGCAGCTAAATGATTTATAATAGCTTCCGACAGTACACTAGGATTCTCTGTGTTGGGCTTTTTAGTTTCATTCAGATATTGATTTACTGCAATTTTTCTTAAGATGTTCCAATGGATTGGGAAGACTGTTGAATTTTCTATATACGTGTGGTAAAATTAAACGACCTTCTTCTTATAGACGGCACTGGACAGTCTTCCAATTCACTTTTCAATTTAAGTGGCTGTGGGTGCGACCGTTCGGAGAAGTTTTATGTAAGATAATGTAAATGCTTTAAATATATGTAATACTATATAAAGCCATCTAACACAAAGGTAAAGTTGATTGGTAGGAAGTTGGTTTTAATAAAGGACGTTGCGCTGTTTTTACTTTTTGACGGTTTTCCCAGCAACACCTCACGCAGGTATAGAATAATCAAGAATTAATCGAGTGAGGAAACATCAACGACAAACTTGTCATCATTCTTATCTTACTACTTATTTTATCATACTTATTGCCACATAATCAATGCTACTCAGTTTTAGGACGCTCTATATTAATACTCAATGCTATTTAATTTGCGGACGGCGTTAAGTCTCATGCTGTCTCTATCACTACACTAAATGTGACAGAACAATACTTATCGGCATCTTAAATTTGAGTAGCGTCTGCTTATTTGGTCACTAGTATCGTTTTATCGTACCTATGTCTTTCCCGCATCATGCATGTGACAGTTTCAAAATGGATTCTTTTATCCATTTGTGTAATCGTTGGTCTACCGTTGTCATATCGCATCGGCGTCACTCTGATAACTATCTAATGGTGCTGGTTAGTGGTGCTCCGATCTTCGACTTTGCGACGTGCAGTGACGTTGCAGCGGATAGAAGTTGATGCAGCAACATCGAGTCATCGAGGTGCTTGCCAAGCAGATGAAATAGAACGGCATCATGACCATTGCAACAGCTGCAGTGGTTTTACTTTTAATATTGGGCAAATGATCATGAATTGAGATAGAAAATAGTGACTTTTAATTAGGTGACAGATTATCTGTGAAAGCTTGGTCATTTATTTATAACTTTGTAATATCATAGTCCTGATATTTAAACTATTTATATAATACACAATACCTTTTTCTGACACTTGCATTTACAAACACAAATATCACATACATTAACATCGATACCAAGAAAAACAATACAACGAGTACAAGAATCTCGACACAAAGTCATGAACGTCCGAGATAATCGATATTGATACATAAACTTTGACGTATATCTGTTTCGCATTGAGTTAACGTATTCCCAAGAGGATTAGAAAAAAAAACAAACTGTTTACTGTTTACGGCCTGATGATAGAGCTGGAATGTGGCTATAGGACTAATTATAGCTACGTCCATACGTACACCACGGCGCTGTCATATTTTTTAAATAAAATTTATCAATCATCCGACCAGTGAATAACATCATTTATATCTACACCTTCAGTTCATTTTTACGTAGATAAATTTAAAATGACGTCATAATATTTGTAAAAAGAAATACCTACAAGCCACTAACACACACTAATGAATATAATCAGCATTTAAATTAAAACTAGTTCTAACATCCAACGCCTATAGTCGAGAGTTCCATGCAAGTAAAACACGTCGCTGAATCATAAATGCGGCGAGGGACAGAAATACTAACATTTATCATCCAACAGTGATAACTCGATATTGGTAATAAATGATTATTGAAATATACCTTTTTTTTGTTTCGTGTGGAAAATCCTCATGGTCTTCCGCCGCCTGGGGAGGCGACGGGGCATGTCGGACTCCACCCAGAGTGGGTGACGTACCGACTAAAAACCACACAGTGTTCCCTCCTGCACCTGGTGCGTCAGGGGCTACGGGAAACAGATAATTCGTCCGCGGCCCCCGACTGAGAACAATTCAATGTTGGGTAGCGCCACGGCACATTCTGCAGACTAGATTTTAAGTTAGACCTCTAGCAATACGATTGTGAAAACCGTATCAGGATGTTGTTGCAATATAACTGTGAAAACCACTTCAATATCATGATATTGACATGCCTTCCTGTCCTGAGCGAGAGAGTTGCGCTTACCATTCTTTACTTAACCATATTATCTGGACGTATTGAAGATTTGTTGTTGAAAAATATTATAAAGAGTTCTCTCTGGACGGATCGTACCTATTCTGAAAGAAACATTATTCATATATTAGTAGATTATATTACATTAATAGTAAAAATGTAAGAAAAAGATGGCGTAAACTTTAATTAATTAGTAAATAGATTATGATTTAAAGAAGGGTACATAGGTATTTAGATGTTGCACCACTTGAAGCTGCACGACTACACAGATAGTACAAATACTCGTAGGTAGGTAAAAGTTTATTCATTTATTTCCTCCATATAAACTGTAGGACAGGACACGCATACAAAAAGAATACGGATATTAAAATCATACATACAGCCAGCCAGCATACATCTACATATAAAACGAAATAGTTTTTACATTTAGGAAGTCTAGGCGTAAAATTTCATCGTAGAGCATTTTCCATTGTATGTAACTACGTCATTATGGAAATTGTTAGATTGCTGCTATAATCGTGACATAGTGAAGAGTTTTTTAACCGAGTTTAAAATGGTGGAGGTTCTTAATTCGATTGTATATTAATAACTGAGACTTGGCGCTTTTGGTGTGAAATAAAAAATACTCTATCTATATTTTTTGTATGTTCGTTACCTCAGAACTGCGAAATTCATATACCGATTTGGAAAATTATTTTTATATTTTAAAGAGTAGGTAAGTATAAGTAATATAACTGAAGTAACCCCATTCAAATTTGGTGAAGATCTGATCACAAAATTTAAAACAAAGTGACAATACGAGTATCGCTAGTAAGCTTTTTTTAAACTAAAAAAATAACACGTACCGGCTGAATAAACGATAACATCGTCTAGGTATAGTAAAATTCTAGTAGACACTCAAAATGTTGAAATATAATATTTATGTAACTATTTAACTTATAATTGTTTTGGTTATGTTTCTTATATTTTGCATAAACGCATGCATTCCCAATGATATACATTTTAATCGAAGGAAAATTCGGTTTTGGGCGGACTGATATTGTTGCCTGCCTCTTGCTCTGCCTGCTAAGACTGCCTCATTAGTCTAGTGGTCCTAAGTGCGACTGCTACACTAGAGGTCCTGGGTTCGATCCCCAGGTCGAGCAAAGTGTTAGAGTTTTTCTATGAAATTCTCATTAGCAGCTCGGAGTCTGGATTTGTGCCCGGTTAATGGCTATAGGCTCGCCCCCTATAACATGGGACCTAAACATACCGGCGAACTGTGGGTGTACATTAAGTAGGTACACCTCTGCCTAACCCTTCGGGGAATACAGGCGTGATGGTATGTTATGATATTGCTTCTGTAATAGATGGAGCTAGCCTCACTTAAGAGAAATTCGACGTCGCAGGCAGTGGTATTGGTGGCTTAGTTGGCAATACTGTCCGGTGTACTTAACCGTTGGGATACATTACCGTAGCGACACAGGTATGAACCCTGCCCGAGACCGATTTTTCTTCCATTAAGATTTATATCTTTCATCATCATCATTATCTATAGCAGTCCACTCCTGGACGTCGGCGACCCCCAATGTGCGCTATTTCACCCAGTCCTTTATTTAAATTTTTAAAAAGTTATTATTATATTCTTAGTTCAGTACGAACAACACAAAAATCCCTATGCGAAGTTGGAGAATAGTTTGGTACCGTCCGAGTCAGACGCGAAGACAATATTTGTATAAGATGATTTGTTTCTCATAAGAATAAAATATTCACTTACATGAGAAACACACATTACAAGTAGTATCAGTTAACGCACGTAGATATACTCGTGAAAACAAGACTAGGTAGTATCAACAATAACATACAATACTTAATACAATTTCCTTATCACTTTTACAATGATTAGGTTACACCTTGACTTATAATTTAGTTACTTTTAAATTAACATAGTTGATGCGCCTTCGTTCTGGACATATTCCACTTAATAAGTTCGCATATTTGATGAAGAAAGTTGATTCGCCTAATTGTACTGCCTGTAATGTCATAGAAGATGTTGTTCATATCTTGGTGGAGTGTGTCCGTAACGAAGGTTATAGAAACAATGTTTTTGGAGATAAATGTATTATGGACACAGGTTTTTATAATGGTATTTTAGCTGAACCTCTTTCGGAGTGTTCCGTTAAAATACTGAATCTAGTTAAGATAGGCCTTGATAATACAGAACACTGAATTTTATAATCTTTAATTACTTTAAATTGTTTTAGTTACGTTTCTTTTTTAGTTTCCTTTAATCTTATTGTAACACTCACAGAGTGACATATTCGTGTAATCGAAAAAGCTCTTTAAATAAAGATTAAAAAAAAAATTAACATAGACCACTGGGAACACAAGATAGTAGGTTTTGGTATATTACGGATGAAGTTATTATTAAATATAGGCTACCGGACTAAATTGTATGAAATTTGCTACACATAATAGTTTGCGGCCTATGGATATCTGTATAACGTAGGCATCCCATAAGAAAGGATTTTCCGAAATGCTACTCCTAGGGGGATGAAAAGGGGGGTGAAAGTCCGTCATTTTTAATGGAGCGAAACCGCTTGGTAGGTTTAGTTCTCTTAAATAATCTCCTCTCTTCTTTAGGCCTCTCGTATATACACATATTAAAACTGTTTTAACATAAACATAATATACCTACCATCGCGCCTGTTTTCCCCGAAGGTTTAAGCAGTGGTGTAGATACTAATATGTACACCTACAGCTCGTCGCTATGGAGCAAGCCTATCCATACTCCGAACTGCTGATAATTTAATAGAAAAACCCAATAACACTTTGCTCGATCTGGGGATCGAACCCAGGACCTCTAGCGTAGCAGTCACGCTTGGGACCACTAGACTGATAGACTGATGAGGCAGTAATTTAAAGGTAATATACAATTATTTCATATAAGCGATACTTGCAATAAGTAAACATATCCTGATGAAATCTATTTTTACAAAATACAATAGGTTTCCATTAGGAACCCATTAGAAATATTATCTTCACAATACCATTGTTTCACAGCTCCAATGGTGTCTATCAATGTCGCACGTCATATTGTTCATTTCATTAGCTCCGAATTAGCTTTTACATTTACCTAATGGAAAATTAAGGGCTAAGTAACCCGTGATTGTCACATATTGTAAGTTTACACTGTTTACAATATGTCTAGAAAGTCTCGACATCTCCAGTAGATGGCGTTGAACGGGGTATTTTAAGCTCAGATGAATAACAAAGCATAATCCTCATTCTAAGATTCCGAGAAAATTTTATCATATATTGCATACGTCACCTATTTTTCTTATAAATAATTAATTATTATGTATTAATGTGCACATCCGTTCAGCAGTGGACGGCAATAGGCTGATTTGATTGATTGATTGATTGAATGCGCACATGATTGCAAAGAAGCAGAGTTGAGTTTAGGTGCACAGGTAACTATTTCTTACAAACTACGTAACTAGTACGATCATTAATTTTGTTTGACGCAAAATTTAATTCTAAACAATAACTGTTCAGGAGTGTAGACTATTGCCCCTGATCCGGGCACAAATCCAAACAGAATGCTTTTTTTACATTCAATTTTTATAGACAAAACGAATACCTAATACTGTAAAAAAGTAATTCTCAGTAAAAACACAACGTTTTTTTCTTGTTGAAAAAAAAAACACATTTTCTTAATAATGACATACCAAAAGATAAATTAGGAAAAATGAGCAGCAAAAACATAGCTTTTCAATAATACACGAAAATAATAATTGAGCTCTAGGGTCGGATTCCTCCTTGGAAGACGGGCTAGCTATCATATATTTTTCTTGGCAAAATAAATTGCTATTAAAACAAAAATGTAATGGATTCGTTTACCATAAACGACTAGACAAAACAAAAAACATAGTTAACCAAAAATATACGAAAATAATATTCCCCAAAAGACAACATACTTGGCCTGAGGTGATAAACTAACCATATACCTGTAACCAAAACCGAAGATAAACATAGGTTGTTAACATAGAGTAGGTAAATAAATAAACAAACAAACAATTCGGTGCCACCGTTACCGATTGGATATGTTTACTCTGTTAATGTTTACAGAACGTGAACCCTACTGATCGGCTTTCTTCGTACCACGGAAGAAGTAACTTGCACGATTTGTGTATTAGAGACATGGAAAAATATATAATATATCTACTATTGTATAATATAATATACAATAGTGGATAATACTAGACACGTTCTAACCGCGACTTCTGCGTAGGAATATTATCACTTCGCCGTTTTTATGGATTATTCGGCAAACGAGCTGACGAGCTACCTTTAAGTAGTCATCGTTGCCCATGGATGGACATCTGCAACACCAGAGGAGTTGTTGATGCGTTGCCAACCCTTAAGAGCCCCTACGGACTGCAGACTGCCAGTACCGCAGCAACCGAGGGGAACTGGCCCTTACGTGCAAAAGTCGAAACACATCAAGGTGCTTTAAGACAAACTTCTACGTAATGGTGGTCGCCAACCAGTCAGACCCCAAGAGGTTCTACCATCGAGCAAGTTAGATATTTTCACGCCTCTTACGGGATGCCTATCTGAAAGGCAGTAAGGAACAGTATTTCAGTGAGTTTTTAAAAATGATTTTTAAATATTCACCCTCTTGCGTAGGTATAATGACAATTATGTTTATAAAGGTAGAAACGGTATTAGTAAGTAGAATGCCTAAATAACTCCGGTTACTCTTACACGTGTAGCGTTCGGTGACGTCAATCGGATAGGTACATACTTATTCATTACCACGTAATTGTAATGTATTACTATTTATGAGAGATTAGGTTAATTATTCGATAAATTGAATATCCAGCAAATAATATATTTAATGCCTCATTAGTAGGTAGGTAGGAGTTTCAATTCGAGCTGTGTTATTGGGTTTACTAGTTCGTTGTAAAACTCACTCATGAAAAATACCACAAACGCGTATTCAATTCCACTAAGTATATTTAGGTAAGTTATAAGTATCTTATATAAGATAAAATATATTACAATATTCATAATCATACATTTACTATGTTTAGTTAAAAGTTGTGATTGACTTGTGGAAGAGCGGGATATTCTAAGACAAGCATAAATTTAGCTTAAAAGAATATCCCTCAACGAGTTATGTAATTTACTATAAGTTAATGAATAAACATTTTTTTTTCTATTGGATAGGGATTGGCGTTATAATAGGTAGTTGTGTAGCTGGAGGTCTAATTAGTAAATCTGTTGCATGTTTTATTGAGATACACTGCCTATAAATTGAATTAATAATTCCTTTAGGAAAAAAAATGTAATGTCATAAAAAAATATAATAATAATAAAATATAATTATAGTAATGTAGGCTTATTATATTATAATATAATAAGCCTACATTACTATAACTGGAATTAATAACAGATGGTCACCATGAGAAATCACAATAAGTACTAGTCCAGCTCATTAAATATGACTCTGATTAAAACAATACCCTTTATATTTCAAAAGTTCCTCATTTAACAAATGAGTAGGCTCGGCGAATTCTCAAAAGGCTCATATTTTAGGGTCCCGAGCATTTTATTTTCTCTCGCCACCCGTAAGAGCCCCTTAGGGTGGGGAATTTTATTAATTCACTTCTCTTACGTTCACGCGAACTAATTACGAAGTCTCACGTTACGTGTACCTGGTGGGTGGAATGTACGAAAGGTAATTTACGTCCAGGGAGTTGTGAGCCCTGGATTTCCTTCTGTACTTTAGTATGTCTCAAGTAAGGATAGCTCCAGCAAACTGGTGGCGTCATATATGTGTTATATTACGCATGCATTAATATGGATGACACTTTTGAACTAACTCGATCAAAAAATCGATGTTTCTCAATTCATTTCGACTTTTTTTATGAGAAGTTATAGGTAGGTACATTTCGAGTGATGTTCCTACCTATAACTTAACTCATAAGTTGATGATGTTCACCCTTTTGAGTCCGTAACTTGAATTTCGAAATCGTAAGATTTTTTTGGCTGGAATAATTTTGGACTGTACATAAAAAGCACAAGTTTTGTCCATGAATCCTACCATGTAAAATCTGGACTTAAGGTATTGCAGTATATATTCGATAAGCTATCATATTATTTAATCTTGCCGCAGCGTCACTTCATTCGATGAAAACCAGCTCAGTTTGTGACTTGAGAGGCTTATCGATTTAAAAAAAATGACGTAAGGAAGACTTTTCTTCCAGAATAGCAGTATAGATTTTTCCTTCACGAAGCAGCTTTATATAAAGCTTATACTTAAAAGTGGTTGGATGAATTTCGAATATTATGAGTACGCGAGGCATTTGCCCTTCTTAGTAGGTAATATAACGCAAGCAAATAGGCTCGAAACCATTTAGACCGTAACAAATGAATTTGTAATGTTCATCCGAAGACGCGTAAGTTGGTGTAGTTGGAATATATTACAGTTAATTTGTGTATATTAATTTATAAATCTAGTACTCTTCAACGACACGATTGGCGTAGCGGTTGAGCGATCGGCTTCTGCGCCACGTGTTGTGGGTTCGATCCCGTACGTTACACGTAGCAAATATTTCTATGATCCACAGGTAGTTGTTCCGGGTCTGGGCGTTTGTGTGTGTGAGAATTTGTGTTTGTAAACGCACCCACGATACAGGAGAAAATCCTAGTGTGGGACAACGTTTTTTTAAAAAAAAGAAAAGTACTTAACTAATCAGAGAATTTATTATCTCAGGAGCTACCGGAAGGTATGGTACGCCTAGTATCATAGTTCTGTTAGAAAAAAATAATAAATTGTTTTTATTTTAACTTGTCTTTTTATATTTCATTGCAATATTAATTTATCGTAAGTTCAAAATATAATCTACAGTATATACTTCAATTTTTAGGGGAAGATAGTCAAAGGGCTTAGCAGCAGACCCCCTTTTTGATAAGTACTTGCAGAATTGTATAACTTTCCCTTTGATCTTAAGCGCACCAATTAGGTTGTAAAAAACGAATAAATAACCCTCTTTCTGACGCAGTCGGGTAATTATAATGGTGGTGTGGTGGTCTGATTTGTCCCTGTTCCTTGAAGTCTTGTAATAGTACAAATCCTTTCGGTTTTAGCTGTTTAGAATAGAATAGAATAGAAAAACATTTATTCAAACACATAAAAAAAAATTAATCATATCAATTAATGAAATTACAAAAAGAAAGAAAGTTGTCAACATGTTCGTACCGAATAGGTTACCAATTCAGCATGTGCTGGGTATCAAATGCCCAGCGCTGATTTTCAGTTGGCACCCTTGAAGTGACGCACGGAATCGGGAAACATAAATGTTACGTAGGTAAACGAAAATAGTCACAAAACATAAATAATACATAATACTTAATAGGTATCTATAATATAATAAATATAATGTGTAGATATCTTGTAAATAATGAATATAAAAATAAGGAAGTGTGAGTTTATAACCATACGAATAGATAAAAATGGGTGGGTAGTTATGATATCAAAATCTCTATACTTAAATAGACTGTGTGTGATAAAATAAAGATGCTGAGAATAAAAATACTAGGTAACAGTGTTGAGTACTTATGTCGAGAGCATCCAATTTCAATGAAATTCTCCTCTTAGAAAAATAGTTATTATTTTTTGGCAAAAAAATCATAACTAGTGCACACACTAAACCTCTCTCCTGTAAAGTGGCGCTTTAGAATTTTTACAAAACCACTGTCTATAAAGTAAATTTAAAAAAGTTGCCACAGAGTATTGAAATCCAACTTATTATATATGTGCTTAAAGGATTAATAAATGCAGGAATGTAGGGTTTAGTATATAATATTAATTATTATGACAACAATTTTGAAATTCTGTGTCGTAAAATACAATTTTAGTTTTCAATGCTATAATAAATTAGGTACCTATCCCAAATGATTTCTTTAGCTTTATAGTAACATGCTCTATAAATAGTTCTTTTTAGAGTTTTCCTTGTGAGCCGTTTTCTCTAATCCCGTCCGGGATTTTCCCAAATCCTCTCGATCAGATCACTTAAACTACATAATAATTTTAACTAGCAACTTTAACAATTTTAATTATAGGCTTTTCTTTACTATAATACTAGCGACCCGCCCGTGGTTTCACCCGCGTTGCCCCGTTTCTATGCGCCGTAGCGTGATATTGAAAGTATATAATTATTTACCAGAATAAAAAATAGTCTATAGCACTCAAGGTTAAAATATCCCTCTCTAACAATGAAAGAATTTTCAAAATCGGTTCAGTAGATCCATAGATTATCGCTTACAACCTCACAAACTTTACACCTTTATAATATTAGTATAGATGCATGTATTCTATACATAAACCTTCCGAAAAAAATTCGAAATGATAGTAAAATATGTATCAAAATTATAAAAAGAAGTTAGCGGAGAAACAGTCGAAAACAGCTACTTTGCTTTATACTATTGTAAAAGATATTTCACTGATGAACTTTTTTTGGTTGTTGGTTAATGGGCTAAGGTGGTTGTCCTTGACAACCAACCAGGCAACGTGAAGAGGGCCTTCAACCGGGGTCACAAGCTCAAACTAAGCAAACCGCAGCAAAGGGCGTCCCCTAACGGAACACGGGACTGATTAGGGCGCCGTTGCTAAGAGGGAGTAGCTAGGGACAGTCAGATCTTGACATATCTACTGTTCTCAAAGAGTTGAATGTTTGTTTTAAAACTTAGTGCACTTTATAGGATTCACATCATATGGTAGGTCCTTTATAATGCCTAAGGTACAATGTGTATAATTATTATACGAAGTTTTTTTTTATTAATATAAAATTGTTATATAAAAAGTCCCAAATATTAAATTAGTAACATACCATCACGCCTCTATTCCCGGAAGGGTTAGGCAGAGGGGTACTTAATGTACACCCACAGTTCGCCGGTATGTTTAGGTCCCATGTTATAGGGGGCGAGCCTATAGCCATTCATCGGGCACAAATCCAGACTTCGAGTTGCTACTGAGAATTTCATAGAAAAACTCAATAACACTTTGCTCGACCTGGGGATTGAATCCAGGACCTCTAGTGTAGCAGTCACGCTTGGGACCACTAGACTAATGAGGCAATTAGTAATGTATTAAATAATGTCGCTAACCATACTACTTACTCACTATTCCATTCTAAGTTATGTTTGCTATTGACTATTAATATAAACACAGATACACGTAGTAAATAGGTAGGTACAATCTTCCAAGAGAACTGCGGGCTCATTTCAAAACTTAGTTGGAAAACGGTAAATTATTCCAGATCCTGACGCTCTCAAGGGAGACGGAAGAATAACAGAAGAAGGTTGCAAGTAATCGATTGAGCTGGGGCCCCTTTGATTTGTTGCCCGGCGATACATAGGGTAGGAAATATCCTCTTTATATGAGCATTAGCAGATGTATATACTGATAGATTAGTTATATAGTGACCATTTCAAGGGCAAGTATTAGCAATCTAATTTAGCCTGCTAAGTCATAGGTCTCTAATCCAAAGCTCGCGCTGACTTTGATCGACAGTAGCTTTTTTAGTCCTGCTTGGAATTTCGTTTAATTATTTATATATGAATATTTTTTTATATTATATATAAAAGATAGGCTTACGCTTGACCGCCAGTTCGCCTGATGTTAAGCGATACTGCGATCTAGATTTAGATGACAGAATTGTGTGAAAGGAGACCTTTGATGAAATGTGGAACAATATAAAGGCTAAACAATACCTATAATTAAGGAACACGGAACCTATGTATCATAAATTTGCTTGATACAAAACTAGAAGAAAAAAATTATGCTAATTTTTTATGCTAGATTATTACTTTTTAATTTCATAGCTAAAACTACTTATGTCGGTAGATGGTATCATAGTTGTACTTCTGTATGCTTTGTTTCTTTCGTTTAATTAATTGCAGCAGATTATTCAGTGTCGCTTAGAAATATTGCCGCTTTTAATAATTTCAATGCTCAGAAAATATTGGTATACATTTATTTAGATTTTTACCTACTAAATCTTTTCACGTAATCTTTAGGTAGTATTATAATATCTGATCTATGATGGTTGTGTTGAGGTGAATTTAGGAAAATGCGAAAAACATCGTGAGGAAACCTGCATGCCTGAGTGATTTTCTCGATGGCGTGTGAAGTCTGCCAATCCGCACTAGGTCAGCGTGGTGGACTATAGCCTAATCCCTCTCATTTTGAGAGGAGACCCGTGCCCAACAGTGCGACTGTTGGGTTGATTATGATATAATAACTATATTCGTATTAGTGCAGTTATTCTAACACAAACATGAGTTTACGGGACTTATTTGGCAGGCCTCGGCTGGGTTAAAACGAAATTATAGATTGGGGTACAGCTTTTTCTCTAGAGAGTAATACGTCGTTTTTATTACCTCACTGATAACTACACCATGTCTTCGCGGATTAGTTGCCAATTTTGACAAAATTAAAATTATGAAAACACCCACGACGATTGTTATGGTAAAAGGATTAAATAACATTTTCGAATCCCCCGACTAAATGACACATATTCAGTTACCTACCTACAAGAAAATCCATGGGGGCTGCGATTCCCTTTTATGTGGTGAATTTCAATTAAAATGTAGCATAGAAATACTATGGTGTCTTGCAGAAATAAATAAAGGCCACGCCGGATTTTCTAACATAAAAAAACTGCACGTGTGTTTGAGAAGTATGCAAGAATCGTAGGTGGCGGTCTGTAGTGTTTACTTACCACTGTGGCGTGAATATACGTATATAAACACCAAAACATACCGACAGCCGAATTGAGAACCCCCTTCTTTTTTAAATTCGGTTGAAAATTAATAAAAAAGTAACTAGCTATCATTTCCATACCTACTGTAAAAAAGCCAAAGCTGTACGCCGAGTTCCAGTCACATGGGTTTTCAATAACTAATCACAGCGATGTCAGGGCAGAAGTTATTTCAGTTTTTGCAGCGGGAACATTTACATAGCACTATCATGATTAGTACCAATTTGTGTTAGGTTGTTTTCGTAATATTTAACACGATTTACGAGACGTACATAATTTTCTGAAAAACGAGAATTGGTAATTTTTCTCGCAGGAGGCAACCCAGAGTACTGCCTATAATTTGTCCAAATCAAATTATAGCAAAATTCTTCGTGAATATCTCTAAAACTACTGTAGGCACGAGTTTAATAATTCGGGCACAATTATACGAGTTGGAGCACTAATTAATTATTGGTATAATCAAAACCTCGATAATATGGCATATAAAGAAAAGATTTTGCTGGGGTGTAGCACATTCATAAACTTGAAATTTTGTTTATTTGAAATAAAAACACTTGAACTTGAACTTGAAGTCGGACTCGCCCACCGAGGGATCCGTACAAATTTGTAGGTACCATAACGTACCATTACGCCTGTATTCCTCGAAGGGTTAGGCAGAGGCGTACTTAATGTACACCCACAGTTCGTCGGTATGTTTAGGTCCCAGGTAATAGGGGGCGAGCCTAGTGCCATTAACCGGGCACATATCCAGACTCCGAGCTGCTACTAAGAATTACACTGAAAACCTCAATAACACTTTGCAGACCTGGGAATCGAACCCAGGACCTCTAGCGCATCAGTCACGCTTGGGACCACTAGACTAATGAGGCAGTCAACAGAAAATATCCTATAAATTTTGAGAGTGGGAAATATACGTTTTTTGCGAAATAAACTAAGAAGTTAACTTGAAAGTTTGATTTTTCATAGCTTCAAGGGACTAAAGACCTGAGTATATAGTTTTCATTTGAACTCGATACCTCTTCCCAAGATAAAGGGACAGACGGACGGACGGACAATAAAGTTAGGATCACTTTAATCACTTAAGGGTTCCGTTTTTTTCCTTTTGAGGTACGGGACCCTAAAAATAATAATTAAATTTATTGAATAAATTAGTAAATAAATCATTAATAACCAATAATTATTAAATTATAAGAAATAATCATTTAATTATAACGTTAGCTAATACTAATCCATAATTAACATTTCGGCAGATATAATTAACTCTATAAAATGCTATTTCAATATTAGCTGTATAATATATAGTTAAAAATAAATCTGTTAAAATTTGCATTATTAAACATAAAGCTAATAATGATCCAAAATTTCATCACGCTGAAATAATACGTAAATATTTCAAGAAGTATCATTTTTGTCAAAACAAAAAAATTACTACAATCAATCAAGTAAAAAAAAATAATTTGTAGTTCCACCTCTGTATAGCCATTACCAATGATAATAGTGAGTAGTGGCACTAGTATATTACGGCCTTTTGAGTGATTATGGTGAGTTGTGCCACTACTATACAGAGGCCTTTTGAGTGGCTAAGGTGACTACTCACCTTAACCACTCAAAAGGCCTCTGTATAGTACTTAGGCCTTTGGAGTGGTTATAGTGAGTTGTGCCACTACTATACAGAGGCCTTTTGAGTGGTTATGGTGAGTAGAGCCATCACTATACAGTGGCCTTTGGAGTGGTTATGGTGAGTTGTGCCACTACTATTAGATGCTTTTTGAATGGTTATGGTGAGTAGAGCCATCACTATACATATAGTAAATAGCAACATAGTCTTAGTACCTAGGTACTAAAGGAGCTGAGCTGAAAACGTCACTTCCGAAAGTTCTTATGACGCCATATTAGTAGAAAAACATTCAAAAGAGATACAATATACAGTTCTTTTTTTTTAAATAGAAATTATTAGAATACATACATATAGCGTTGATAATATTGAAAACTGTAACAGGGGCGGTCCAAACCAAAGACTTTAGGGAGGGAGGGGGGGGACTAAGTATTATGATTTGCATTGTTTAACCTGTTTAGTTTAGTTTTGGGATGGCTAGCTATTACTCTAAAATTGTTTGACCATTTACACGTTATGAAGAAAAATAAGTAATAGGAGGTCACGACTCCTTCGGACCACCACTGAACTGTGATCAAACAATAGGTAATTTTTTAAAAGATATTATCATCTACATCACTATTATCATGCTCCCAATTTCTTGCATCCAGGCTCTGATTTTTCGCCTTCTGTCGATAGTATAACCGAAAAGGAAAATGGACGAAACGGATAGCCACCACCAGCGTAAAATTTGCTCATAAATTCAACCCTGATGACAAAGAGAAAGGAAACTTGTATGTCTATATGTCTAGGTACTTCAGAAAGAAGAGATATCAGAGGCTTTATTTTTATAAAATCTAATTATATAAGTTTAAACTTACCAATGTAATCTTAAGCAATGAAGGAAAGCGGATAAACCCTCCATCACCACCAGGATGCTAACTGTGAATGCAGCCCAAATCGCAAATATAAAGTATAATTTTACACCTCCAACTATACTATAGTCATGGAGCGCTAACTTTGATAGAATCATAGTCCACAACATCTCAGACAGTTCTGAAATAAAAGTAAAGATTCGGTGAAGGTGATCTCTGGTACATAAAAAAATTAAAAATACTTATGTATAATTTCAGTTTTTTTTATTTGTGATAAAAAGTCCAGTTCGCCTGATGTTAAGCGATACTGCGATTTATGATGGGGCACGCTTGCCTAGAAGAAACTGTTTCACTCGTGATTTAAAGACACCCAGATTATATCTATCAGGGAAGACCCCCTCGGGAAGCATACTCCACATTTCAGCGGTACGCACGATAAAAGTGGACTTAAAGCGTTTCGTTCGGGTTTTTGGAATATCCACCATGAAGCGATTTCGCTTTTTCGTGCTTCTGGTCGTCCGATAGTAGAAAGGGCTAGGGGGAATAAGATCGTGGAGATCCGCAGATCTGGAGATCTGGTCGTGCACCCTCACCGAAATGTATCCGATAAAAAACCGTTAAGCTAGCAACTTTGCGACGATGTTCTAGACTTTGGAGCTTAGCTCGGACAAGGGAATCGTTGCTAATGAGCTTCTTGGCGCGTTTCTCGATGGATTCCAACGCCTCGAGCTGGTACTTAGCCGATCCATCCCAAAGGTGCAAACAGTACCCCATGCACGACCGAACTTGTGCTTGATACAATGTGAGCAATTGTTCCGGCGTGAAGTGACGACGCACTTTCGAGAGGATACTCAACTTTTTGGCAGCTACTTGAGCCTTGGACTCTATATAGGAGCCAAAGTTGAGGGTTGACGTCAGAGTAACGCCTAAGAGCTCAAGGTGGTCAGTTATCGGCACAGAAACATTTCAGAAAGTTGGAGCCAGTTGGAATGGGCTCTTTTTGGTGGAACATGACATGCCTGGGCTTAGGTCTTAGCACCGTTGAGTTTGACCAGATTGGCATCACCCCATTCGGAGATAGCCTGAAGGGACAAATTCAGGCGCTCGACTATGGCCTCTCTTAGAAACTGGATTTCCGGTTCAGTGGTCCGTACGCTAGCTGTGTAACTCTCTACAACGATGCTTTCGTCTGCGTACCCTAAGATACCAGGCTTCAGCAGACCATCGATGTGCAGCAGGAAGAGTGTCGCAGAGAGAGAGTATTGACTCTTGGGGAAAAGCGGCATTAATACCCATTCGATCGGACGAGCAGCCATCAATGATGACACATATCGATCGCGGTTCCACAGGAAGTCCAAAATCCAAGGAACGAAGCCAGTGCACAAGCCATACGATGAAAGCTTGCTAATAAAGCTACAATGCCAGACCCTGTCAAAAGCCTTCGAGATGTCAAGAGTATCATAGTTGTCAAGTTCTGGTAAATGTTCGACTTCAGTTTAATATAACTTTTTCTGTGTACTGTCTGCAAATCCGCATTAGGATACCGTGGTGGGATTACAATAGGCTAACCTCTCACATGTTGAGAGGAGACCCATGCCCAGTAGTGGTATAATACCGAAATGGTATCGTGGCTTAGAAATAAATACGCTGATTAAAGCTGACTTATTATACCGACGCAACTGAATAATATTACCCGAAATAAATGATATAACATACCTACTTATGACCGCATTTATAATAATAATTCTATAAAATAAAACTAACGTGAGTGAGCAAGCGATAGAGCCCAGAGGCGAAGATATGAAGCGGTATGAGATATGGTGCTGAGCACAAACTCAATGGTGTGGACTCCCTGGTGTATCATTAACTCGCCAAGTGTTAGTGAATATTTTTCCATTTCTATAGCCAATTTCATCTGTTCTTTATCATCAGAAGTGCTATCATATCGGCCAGCGCTCAACTTCTTCTGCAATGAATTAGAATTTTCTTTTATTTAACACGAAACATTATCGTTACACTGTTCCGGAAAGACAGAATAAAACAATTTTCTTTGCAATGTTTCGTGAAAATATCCTACAATAAATGCTGGTAAAAGTATATTTGCGTATGTAGGTAAATACGAGTAAAATACCCGCAAATTTAGGTCAAAGTATTTTTATTAAGGGTCGGGCGGACGCCGAGTTCCCCATACAAACGTAATACCAAAATAAGTCCTCATTAAAACAGAATTTAATCAAATTGTGTTATTATTTGGATTCGGATAGGTACCGTTAATCTACTGACTGTTTTCTACTATTTGTTAATATTTACGCAAATCATACTCAAAATGGATTCGTGTGAAAGAAATATCACACTACGTAGGAAAATAGAATACCATGATGCTGGTTCCTCTAGCAGTTGCTACGAAGACACACTAAATACCTCCCTCTCGCCAAATTATCTAAATTCAGGACAGAGTTTACCAGATTTATCCAGAATGCTATTAAATAATGAAGTTGAGGAACTGAGGAACGAATTAATGAAAATAACAATGATGCTAGAAAAAACTCAAAATGGGGTTGTCAGTCTAAAAGCCGAAAACGATTTATTACAGAAAATGGTCTCAAGTCAACATGTAAAAATTGACCTGTTAGTAACTATGCGAAACGAATAGTCCTAGTACTCCTAGTGCTACAAACTTGCCAACAAGTCATAAGAAACAACCTCAAACCGAGTCATTAACCCTAACAGCTCTAAATAGCACTTCTATCGAAAATATAAACGACACTTTAACAAATAACTACTTAGACACACCGCAGCAGCAACATCAAAATTATGTGTCCTCGAATCAAGAAGATATCATGCAGCCATGCCAATCAAATTGCAATAGTCGGGAAAAAAATCCAGGCGAAAAGCATAACACTTATAAAAACAAGGTATCAAAATCAGAAAACCACACTAAGGAAAAAGTAAAAAGGATTGCCATATTAACTGATTGTTATAGCTCGAATTTAAGAAATTTACTCCAAAATCTGGCTGGACCTACATACTTCGTGACATGTTTAAGTAAACCTGGAGCTACCAGTGATACATTATTGGAATCTTGTCTGGTTATGTGAACTGACTTTAATAAATTTGACTTTGTGATTATGATGTGAATCATGATAAAAATCCGTTTCAAACGCAATCTGCTCTATACTATTTTATAAACAAGCTTAAGCACACTAACGTTATAGTTTGTAATATTAAACGAAATAGGTTTCTAAACGAAGAAAAACTAAACGAGTTATACAAGTACATATGTTCTCAATTTGCTCATAGCACTTTTGTTAACTTAGATTATCCAGTCTCCTTTAAGTCCTTTATTTACACTATCTCGAAATATATAATAAGAAACATACTACACCTACATTATAGATTTAAATATCAACAATACATGTCTGTTAAAGCAAACTCGACTGGAATATGCTTACAGACAAACATGACTTCAATAAGTACACAAACTGAAACACCCAATAAATTCAGTGTCTCCATCTAAATTGAAACTCATTGTTTTCGAAACCAATAATACATTCTCCATTCTACATCATAATGTCCAAGGTTTAAGATCTAAATTAGGTGAACTGGAACTTTTTTTGCATTCCATGAATATTGATGTCTTTTGTGCTAGTGAAACCTTTTTCCAAGATATAAATGCGGAAAAAAAAAAAAATTACCTATCTTATACCCAGGCAGTTGCAGTATGCAACTGCCTGGGTATAAGATAGGTAATTTTAATATTTTATTTATTTATATTTTATTTTATATTATAATTACTTCTCAAGAAAAAACAAACGAAGAGGTGGAGTCTGTATCTATGTAAAAAATTGTATAAGCTTTAATAAATTAGATTGGATAGCTGAAATATCAGTAGAATTACACTTTGAGTGTAGACAGATTGGTATATTTTATGTCTATATAGAACACCAAATAGTAATTTTGAATTATTTATTGACAAACTTGAATTATTACTATATAAGCTAACAATTCGTTCAAGAAGCATGAGTAAAAACATTTTTATTTTAGGTGACTTTAATATAGACACTCTTTCCGTGAGTAAAAAAAGCAATCATTTTATTAACACTTTGAAAAAATTTAATTTAAAATTAACAATAGAGAAACCCACTAGGATAACTTCACATTCTGCTACGTGTATTGACAACATAATTACAAATCATAAAAAAAGTAAAACAGACATTTTGGATCTAGGATTATCAGATCACACGGGACAAATTATTAAGATACCCTGTAGTTTAAGTTTTAAAGAGGAATTCTGGTTCATAAACAAAAGAAACATTATAAGAAATAAAGAAATATTTCTAAAATATATATCCCAAATCTCATTTAGTGAAGTTTACCAGGAAACTGATGCATGTTCAGCTTATAACACATTTATGGAATTATTTTCTTTAATTTTTTACCTATGTTTTCCTATTAATAAAATTAAAATAAGCCATAAAAGAAGAAAAACATGGAAAACTAAAGGTATAGTTACTTCGAGTAGCAATAAAAGGATTATGTACTTACAAACTAAAAAAATACATTGTACTAAAAATAATCTATACTTATAATAAATCTGTAGAGAGGTCAATTCTGTACATGAAATATATTACCAAAATAACTATCAGCGGGTGATTAGTGATCGATACTGACGCCAAAAATGCAATCAGTAAAACTTTTGTCTGTCTGTCTGTATGTTCGTTATAGAAACAAAAACCACTCGACAGATTTCAACGAAACTTGGTACAATTGTTCTTCATACTCCTGGGCAGGTTATAGTATACTTTTCATCACGCTACGATCAATAGGAGCAGAGCAGTGAAGGGAAATGTTGGGAAAATGAGTGATTCAACAAGTGAACAAAGTAACTATTCCACGCGGACGAAGTCGCTGGCAAAAGCTAGTAAGAAATACAACAAATATTGTAGTATTATGAAAAGAGTTATAAAGGAATCTAGGAAAAATTCAAATATAAAATATATAAATAGCAGCGACAATACAACAAAAGCTACATGGTCATTAATAAAATATGAAACTCAACCTACTAACGCTATAAAACCTACTATTGACTATTTAATTCATAATAACAAAGCAATAAATTCGCCCATTGATATTGTAAACTCTTTTAACAACTTTTATATTACACAAAATTATAGTCTTTTGATACATCAACACAATATAGTTAAAAATAAAAATCCTAATTCAATCTTTCTTTTTCCCACCGATAATTGTGAAATAATAAATATTTCAAAAAATCTAAAAAATAAGATGAGTTGTGGGTTTGATAATATACCTGTAAATATTGTAAAAGAAAGTATTATCTATACTGCAGATGCCTTAGTTCATATTATTAACCTTATGTTGGAAACTGGTTTTCCACAAAATTTAAAAACAGCTATTATTAAACCATTATTTAAACAAGGAACTAGACACGATATTAATAATTATAGACCCATTGCGCTATTACAGAGTTTTTCCAAAATATTCGAGAAAATTATTCATACTAGATTAACTAAATTTCTAGATAGATACGATATTCTAAACACTAGTCAATTTGGATTCCAGAAAAGGAAAACTACATCGTTAGCAATCTTTAAACTTTTTAAAAACATTTGGGAAAACATGAACAAAAAAAAAGAGATGTACAGCGCTGTTTCTTGATATGTCAAAAGCTTTTGACTATGTTAATTTTGATATACTTTTGGATCAATTAGAAAAAATCGGTATCAGAGGTACAGGCCAGGAACTAATAAAATCTTATCTAAATAATAGGATGCAAGCCACAGTCATTGAGACTTATGACAAATCTAATAAAACGATTGTTTCAGTTCAATCAAGCTTCGAGAAAGTATTATTAGGTGTTCCGCAAGGAAGCATACTAGGCCCATTATTATTTTTAAATTTATGTGAATGACCTTCCGAACATAACTAGTAATCCATGTGTTATGTACGCTGATGATGCTACCATTTTTATATGCAAAGATGATTTAAACGAATCTGAATATAGAACTGAAATAAATAACACATTAACAAACATAAGTAATTTTCTAAAATCCATAAATCTAAAAATAAACCTTACAAAAACAAAATTAATTCGATTCAGAAATTATAAAAATAAACCGCCTCAACTTAATATATATCAATCAAACACAAAAATCGAAGAGGTAGAACAAATTAATTTTCTTGGTGTAACAATAGATCAACACTTAAATTGGAAAAGCCACATAGAAAAAATAAATAAAAAAATGTCAAGTTATTGTTATGCTCTATCCATTCTAGTTGAAACAACTTCAACTCAAATTGCGAAATCTGCATATTTTGGTTACGTGTACCCCCTTCTAAATTATGGTGTCATATATTGGGGAAATTCCTGCGAGGTTCAGTCCACATTCATACTTCAAAAGAAATGTCTACGCGTTATCTATAACATACAAAACACCGAATCGTTGAGATCCATTTTTTGTGAAAAGGGTTTCCTCACATTAACCGGTATATATATCTTAGAGCTATGTTTATTTGTCAAGCATAATATCCACTCCTTTAGTCCTAAGTGCATATCTAAACTAAACGTACGTAATAAATATAAATATGATTTAAACTTACCAAATATACACAACATGATTTATTATAAAAGTACATATATCACTGCCATACGAGTATATAACCACTTACCTGTAGATCTAAAAAAACCTGATGGTAAATTATTTAAGCGAGTTTTAAAACAGTGGTTAATTAAAAATGTATTTTACAACTTAAATGAATATTTTGCCAAAAAATAATTATTGTTATTGTTTATAAGATTGTTAGCACAGACATACCTACCTTAATAAATTTTAACATTTTAATATTGCTACACCCGATTGGGTAGACTGTTGAAACCTACTAAAAATTGTTAAACACCATTATGTACACAGTTTTAAGCAATAAATATCTTTGACTTTGACTTTGACTTAGGTTCCTACCCTAAGCATTTTATCTACTACTACTTCATCGGTCAAAACTTCGTAAAGTTATCAAAAATTACATTCACCTACAATTATTTACAGTGAAGTATTTTACAAGAAATGGTAGGATAGAAACCTAGATTAATGGTGTCCGCATCCAAATAATAACACAACTTGATTAAATTCTGTTTTGAAATAGGATTTATTTTAGTATTCCGTTTGTACGAACAATTCGGTCCGCCGGACCCTTAATTTGACGATCAAAATAATAGCTGTATTAATCGGATTGGCATTACTTGCCCACTCTTAATACGAGTATTTTAAAAAGGGCCCTTGTTTTTGAAAATATGTGGAACGGTACTAATACTATGTGCGTGTGGTGTGAGGGCCATGTTTGTTAAAACTCTTTGAAAATCTGCTTAGGATTTAGTGAACATTCCCAAGGAATTGTGAATGTTCCACCTGCAATAATCCGTGTAGACTATGGTTCTTATTATTAATAAGCTTAAAATTAGTATTTGTTTAGAAAATCAATTTTGTTAATGTGAAGGTAAGATAAAAAGATCGGGTTACTCATGATTCTATTTCTATTAACCGCAATATTAACGTGTAGGTACTCTAAAAGCTAAATAAAAATGTTCATAACAATCATAATAATGGATTATTTAATAATTCTAAAACGAATACGTATTACGAATAAAAAAAACAATTTTCATCAATGAAGAGCAGCAAAAGTTTGCACAACAGGTAGGAAGAAGAAATGCCAAACAAAATCGATAATCTTACAATGTATCAATGTTGTCATATAAAAAATGGATTTAACATTATAAAAAAATAATAAATATGGAAACGGGCAAAAACCATAAACAGGACACAGAACTGAATTTGAAAATAAACAAAAAGTAGTTTCGGACAAAGCAGAAGTTGCAAACGCTTTTGAACAATACTAATTCACTAACATTTCGATTAAGGTCACGAAATCTTTACATTCGTCTCCTCTTGTAGCCGAAACACTAGCAAAGAAGTTCTTCAACAGACACATACCAAATTTTAAAATCAGTCTAGTATCTCCTTTTTTTAGTTATAAAATCGTTTAAAAGTTTAAATAAGAAAAATACAGAAGATTTTATGGGGCATATCTGTTAAAGTACTGAATTCAATAATAATTAACAATATCGCCCCGATCCTAGGAAATATATTTAATCTTTGCATTAAGACAGGAACCTTCCCAGACTTAATGAAACAAAGCAAAGTTATTCCCATTTTCAAATCAGGCTGTAAGGCGAATACCTGTAATTATAGGCCCATTTTTGTTCTGTTGCTTTAAGTAAAATATTTGAAAAACTGATGCTTAACCAAATGATAGCACATTTTCATTTAAACAAAATTTTAGACGATCAACAGTTTGGCTTTACGAAGGGTAGGTCAACATCTGATGCAGGCACGAAGTTAGTTTATCACATTTTAGAGGCTTGGGATAGACCACAGGATGCCATAGGCATCTTCTGTGATCTTTGCAAAGCTTTCGATTGCGTTGATCACAACACGCTTATCCGTAAATTGAACTACTACGGTAAAAGGGGGGTTGCTTTAGAGCTAGATCTAGATCTTCCTATCTTTCCGAGAGGCGACAAAAAGTCGGCACACACGGAGTCACATCTTCCGAGTCTGTAGTTAAAATGGGTGTTCTACAGGGCTCTATTTTAGGCCCTTTTCTTTCCCTAACGTACATAAATGACCTTCCCTATATGATGTCCGAGTTATCGAATATAGTATTATTTGCCGACGATACCTCACTTATATTTAAATTCGATAGAAAAGACAGTGATCTCTTTTATATAAATTAAAGCCTAAAATCCCTATCTAAATGGTTTGCTGCTAATAAAAAAAAATTCGTCACCAAATGTACCACAAGTTAAAACTAATTTAATTCTTGAAGGCAGCAAACTCCAGCTAAACAATGAAACTATTTTCTTAGGTATTACGGTTGATAGTAAGTTGCAATGGGGCGCACACATTTCAGCCCTGTCTGGCAGGTTAAGTTCCGCTGCATATGCAGTGAGAAAAATAAGACAGATTACTGAAGTAGCTACGGCCAGACGCCGCTTCGCTTACTTTCACAGCATTATGTCCTACGGGATACTGCTGTGGGGATCAGCTTCAGATCTGGACTCAGTTTATATCTAACAGAAAAGGGCCATCCGCACAATCTACGATATGGGCCCTCGCAAATCCCTAAGAGAAGTTTTCAAGAACATCAATATACTTACACTGCCGTCACTATATATTTTTGAAAACATCATGTACATCCGAAAAAACGTGTAATTATTCAGCATCAATAGTGACTTTTACAGCATTAATACTAGGAATAAATATAAAATAGTGGTACCTAAATTTAGACTATCTAAAACAAATAAATCTTTACTGGGAAATTGTATGCGTTTTTACAATAAACTACAATAATCTGTCGCCGATGTCATTGGCAAGAAATATAAAAATCACGTTAAATCTGATCTTGTTATGAGAGCCTATTATAAAATCAAAGACTACATTGATGATAAGAATGTGTGGTGTTTAAATACGGATGCACCTATGGCCTCCCTGGCAACCTGAGTTTGTTGATAATAGGGACTTATACTGTCAAATTTTTTCGTGGTTAATGTTGTTTACCTTTACTTGTAGTATGTCTAAGTGGACACCTAATTTTATATACTTTGATGTGTGTTTTTCCACTTAATTTATTGTTTTTTTTTATACATAATGACATTCAGTTCTCAAATGCTAAGAACTTTCTTTTTCTATTATCGACCTCGGTCCAACTTGGACATTAAATCAATGTCAGCACATCCTGTTATTGCACTATTGTACCTACTTGAAGATTGTAATACAAATTATTTTAAAAGAGTGTCCATGGAGTTTCTTGCCCGATTCTTCTCCTAGTTGATCCTAAAAGTCGATCCTATATCAACTGTTTTGGAACCGTGCAACTAGACTCATTAACGTTTCATAAACGCTTGTAAAAGCTTATTTGAAATAAAATCATTTGAATTGAATTGAATCACTCGCTTAAACGGTGTAGGAAAATATCATGAGGAAACCTGCACGCCTGAGAGATTTTCTCGCCGGCGTGTGAAGTCTGCCAACTCGCACTAAGCCAGCGTGGTGGAACTCTTTTCATTCTGAGAGGAAACCTGTTCCTAGCAGTGGGCGAGTAAAAGGTTCGTCAATGACAGGCAAATGCATACCTTAATTAATTTTCTTTTCGCTCGATTTTTTCTATCCTTGTAGATTGGCGTTCCAAGGAGTAAAATGGGTATACATAATATAGCAATTAACACAAGCCACCTCTGCATAGTCTTTTGGCAGTCAAACATGTAAGCTTTTTTGCATCCTTCAGCGACAGGTTTAGTCTCAGCGCCAAGTGCCATGTCGATGAATAGTATTAGGATCTGAGGAGCACAGCTAGTGTTATGCTCTGGATCAGCTGCAAAAAAGCATCCCTTGCTTTATCTTACTTGTACGAGCTCTATAGAAATACCTTCATACACCTATTTTGACCTTTTTTGTTTGTGAAATATGATGATTTATTTGTTATACTCATTTGGGTAGCCATTTCACTGACTACATTACCTACTCTTAAAATAATAGCGCATTTGCTTAGCAGCAGAATTTGGCAATGCGGTTATACCAAACAAGATGAACTCAGCAGACGAGTTCCGCGAGGAAGCGTTGTGTTGGCAGTGGGGGGGACCAGTGGTGTTTTCTTACCACTGCTGTTATGCATGACCCGGTCAAACGGTTAACCGCTGGCCCCCGCAGACTGAACGGGTTCCCGAACCCAGGAATTACCTAATCAATGCCCTGAGAGGCTGAGCTGCCAGTCTAGCGAAAAATTTCTGGAGCAATGGTAGTGCCGGAGGAGGAGACCGGGATGGACCCAGCTACTGCTACAGGAGAGGACCGGGGGCCCTTCCGCCCGCCACGCCAACTAGCTGCATAACCTACGTATGACTGTGGAGGATAAGCATCACACATTGTCTTCTATGCTGTCAGCCCAACTATTGTTCCTTAATTTTCACCCCACCCTCAATCAATATGGCCGTAAAAAAGAAAAGAAGTAAAGTTTAAACAGCGGCATCCTCGTCCACACTAAATATGGCCTTTTACAACATCAGGGGACTATACGCCAACATCAATGCAGTCCATCAACACCTAGAAACTGCACAGCCGACTCTTTTATTTCTTACAGAGACGCAATTATCTTGTCCGGATGATACATCATACCTGCAATACCCTGGATACAACCTGGAATATAGGTTTGTGCGCCGTGCCGGAGTGTGCATGTACGTCCGGGAGGATGTTTGCTGTCACCGTCTTTATGGCCTATAAGACAGGGACCAGTCTATCTTGTGGGTGCGTGTGGGTTGCAGTGGCTACATCAAAATCTATGCGTGCCTCTACAGGTCTCATAGCGGTGACTTGGACACAACTCGACTTTTCGAGCACCTGCAATCGACGACTGACTAAATACTTGAGCAGAATCCTTCCGCAGAGCTAGTGATTCTAGGAGACTTTAATGCCCACCATGTCGAGTGTCTTGGTTCTTGGTCCACTGACTATGCGGGGAGAGCTGCTTATGGTAGCCCTCCCCATTGCCCTGTCCTATGGGTTCCCACAACTGGTTCAGTCTCCAACGGGAATACCATATATTGAAAGCCATACGAGTTCATTGCTAGACCTTCTGTTGACTACGCGACCGGATGGGTATTCCAACTCAGTGGATGCACCTCTTGGCTCATCTGACCACTGTCTCGTCCGTTCGCAAGTGCCGTACGCCTGGCCCGTGTCACACCGGTCAACTAAGAGGTGTTGTGTAGGGCATTACAAGTCAGCAGACTGAGATGGACTGAAATCGGAGTACTCTAAGTAGTCTCCGATTGGGGAAGACTAAATTTAGTCCATTTTGACCCCACATTTTGTTCAATTCTAGAACACAACCTCCTTAACATCTGTGACAGTATTGGGATCATTGGCGTTGACATTTCTAGCAGCGTTCAATTCCGCAGTCATCTAGGTCCTGCTAGTACACAAAAATACTATCAGACTGCTCGGGTAATGGGATATCAGGGTGCATAATATGGTAAGACGGTACCTTAACGCGGGTCAAAGACTGCTGATTTATAAGTCGCAAGACCAGCCCCTTATAGAGTACTGCTGTCACCTAAGGGCGGGAGCAGGTCCAGAAACGAGCAGTTAGGATTGTCAACGATCTCAATCTCACAAACGGCCTAGAACCCTTAAGTCTGAAGAGAGACTTTGCCTCTCTATGCATGTACAATGGGCAGTGTTCTGAGGAATTGTTTCAAAAGATGCCAACAACTTCTTTCTATCACCGCACCTCTCGCCATCGGCGAGGAGTTCATCCAGGAGGTCTCATACTGTGCGATTCCATAGGAATTTCCTTCCACGCACACTCAGGTTGTGGAATTAGCTCCCCGCCGAGTTTTTCCCAAAGGACTAGCATGGGGTTCTTCAAAAAGGGTAGGAAAAGATTTTTAAAGAATCGGCAATGCGCGAGCGATACCCCTGGTGTTGCAAGCGTCCATAGGCTACAGTAACCGCTTACCATCAAGCGGACCGTATGCTTGTTTGCCACCTTAGTGGTATAAAAAAAAATGAACTTACTTATACAATGTGTTAAGAAAACCTTGTTCTACCCGCGATAGAACCGGATCTCGATCCCTAACAATATCTTATTGTTAGGGATCGAGATGCGGTTCTATTTCTATTATTAATAGAAATAGAACCCGATTATGTGTGTTATATAGTATTATAGTGTGTATCTGTGTGTCTGTCTGTTGCGTTGTAGCATCTGATCGGGTAAACCGAGAGTTAGTCGAGAGTGTTCTTAGCTATGTTTCAAAAAAATCAGCCCAGCCATTTGAAGATCATCTCCTATTTTCTTGATGAAGAGATATAAACAAATTCCACGGGTCTGATCGATTCAGAAAAATCCTGTCATTTGTCATTTTGTCAATGAAATTACAAAATCCTGCAGCATGCCCAACCCGTCAGAAGAACTCCTCAAGGGTGTACGACATTTCATCTTTCTTCACTTTTTTGGGCTCAAACGATTCCTTTTGACTAGCACATGAGCGGTCCTCAACACAACGACGCCTGGATTAGAATATTGTACTTATATTAAACATGACGGGACAATATATAAAAATCAAAATCGGGTTTGTTACAACACTTATAACTCGAGAACTGCTAGACCAATTTTCATGGTTTTCGATTTGTTGGATTTGTCCCCATCCCGAATAGCAGAACAACTGTTAAAACATCGAAAAAATTTACGAAAAAGAAAATTATGAAGAAAATTGATTTCTCATGCATTTTGTATCGGGAACGGATTGACAGATTTGACAGAAATAAAACACGGACACATGAACATGGCGTTGTATGCTGTTTCGGCCAGTGGATAGGCGTTCTGTGCTTTTTTTTGTGTGTGATTAAGCGGGGCCCTGGGTGGTTTAGATCCACAATTTGATCCGGTAGCTGGTACCGCAATCGGGTTCTACGATTTTTTTTATATACAGGGAGAGTTTACAAGATATATGAAAGGAAATGAATGATTGAGGTGACAGCTGATAGGGATGAATGGAAGAAAAGGACATGCTGCGCTGACCGCAAATAATTTGGGACAAGGGCAGGAAGATGATGATACAGGGCAAGACAACGTTTGCCGAGCCCGTTAGTTAATAAAATAAAATATTAAAAAGCGCCCGTAGCCTAATGGCTAGGGCGTCGGACTTGCGATCATGTGGTTACCGGTTCGAAACCCACTCATTGCACTACAAACGTGAACCCACTCGTAACATAAGCATTTAGGTTAGCACGAGGGGTGAACAAGAATACTAGTAATCGACCCACATTGCTAGTAAGCTTTATAAAAAATAAAAATATTTAGATGTTTTTTTCGTTTTTTAAATTTTTTGTGTGGATGGGTTTTATGACATTTAAAAAATTTGGTAATTTTGGGTTGTTGCTGCAATTTGGGTACGACGGTCTCGCATTTTTAATCATCATGAATATGTTTACTTGAATGTACATGAATATTTGATGTAAGAAACATTTTATTAATATATTTCGGTGATATGATTATGATACCTTGTAGCCTTAGTTCACTGTTATCAACATATCACAACCTATATACCCTTTCGGATTGGACAGGGTTTTATAACTCCATTTTATGTAGTATCCAGTAAATATTATTTAGATTTTAATTATTACAAAAAAATCATTATGTACTTACGTGCTTTAGCAGTGTATTTTATCCATTTAAGGTAAATTAAAACCACTAGCCAGAAGAATAGTAAAACTAAGATAAGTAGCTCTGGCAAGAACTGCAAAATTATTGCGTAACGCCGCTTGAAATACCTGAAAAATAATAAGGTCCTACGTTAAAAACTCCGGTATAAAAGTATAGTAATCAGCATGTATAATTTTGACGTTTCATATTTTTATGTAAGAAGATTATAAATAACAATATTACTACGTCAGAAATGTATCTAGAACTTTTCCAAACTAGCGTTTGTGGGAGGCCTATTTATATATTATTTCGTTACTTACCTACACATCAACTGTCCACTAAAGTGGCAAATAACCTAGTTTTCCAGGGAAACTAAATCTAACATTGATCTTGTAAAACACTTAAGTGGTGAGACACATTCAATATTTGTTCATTTACGGGTTAACACGTTCCAAGGAATTGCCACTAAATTTCGACTTCGAAAAACAGAATCACAAATAAAGCTTAGAATTCCATTACTTACATGTGATTGATCAAACTGAGTACGATCCCAAATATCATATGAACGATTCCGACGATTATTGATAGTTTCATTTTCAAGGAATTTTCAAACATTATCTTATTTTTCGCCAACTGTAAAAAAGTTTGTTTCAAGGTAACTCCATCACGCATGTGTTCCCCGAAGAGTTAGAAGAGAAAATATATTTTCTAAAAAAACACGACTGATATAGGTATTTTAATAAACCAAATTTTTTTACAAAATATTATTTATTTCTATTATTATTAAAAAAAAGCAGTCCATCGCACTATGGAAAATGGTAGAACAACGGCATATCAAAAATGGGTTTCACCAATGTCTCTACTGACACACTTTGTTAATTTTTTTATAGTTTATGGAACAAACTAAACTTTATAATAAAAAAAATATTAAAAAAATCTTTTTTTTACAATGCCACAAAGTTTTTAGTTTTGTCGTACGTCCAAGTCAAGCCTTTCACTTGATCAATTTCAAAGTGATTTTAACGTTAAACTTTATAGAAATAAATATAAAGTATTATATTATATTTCTGCAAACCTCATCTTCTAAAGATTTTGGAACAACTAATGTTGACGTTGACGTTTACGAATGATTTAGAAGAAGTACGTAGACATGGTGTAGTTTGTCAAAATTATAATATACATACATTAATTATTCAAAAATGTACAATTTGTTATTTCTTCATTAAATTATTTCAAAACTACGAAAATTATGCTAGTCTTACGGCACCATACAAACTAGATAATAATATATATATAGTACTAATGAGTAGTAGTGCCTCAACGTAGCAGTGGAGGATGATCTCTCACTTCCGCCGAAGTGATTAGATCCATGGTCTGAGGCAAGTGTGCGTAGGAATCCGCTGCGTCATACTGATAGCAAGCTATGCGATCAACGGAGGCGGTAAAACATGCATGGCTGCATGCAATAGCATGTAATATTTGAACTTCGGAGTGCGGAGATACAGATCATTCACGAGTCACCAAAAGAATATTGTTTTGGAACAAAAATCAGCTGGGCATTGGACAGTCTAGTACCTACCTAAGTAATGTATTATCTATCATTGTTAATGTATAACAATATAGTGGACCAATGAAAATTCATCTCACTAAGTAGGTGCTTTTTTGGCTTGCGGCTGTAGTATCTATGAAACCGCAGACGGTCTATTGAGATCGCCACTGGTAGGGTTAGAGTTCACGGTGAATCCTGTAGCTATTGTGAACTGCAGGATTTTCTTAGGGTGGAGCTCGTTTATTTCATCTGGGTTTGAGATATGTTTACCTAGATGAACACTGCGCTGTGTATTAGTGATCCACATTCCCCAAGATGGTGAAGTGACGTTTCATCAGCCTCCTCACAACGTCGATAGGTTCGCATCGCTTAACCTCAGGTTTAACGTGTGCTTGTTTAAGCAACAATGTCCTGATAAGGCTCTAATGCGCAGAGTGTTCCTGCTCAGCGCTAGTAAAAGGCCTGTGTGTCTTTTATTATAGGCTTTAATCAAAGTTTTGGCTCGGTAGTTTCCCCTCGCAAATAAGAGCAGGATGAATGGGAGTCTCCCATCCCGTCCGGCCAGAATTGATGAAGCATGAAAGACATGTGATTGCAAATTCCATGACACTGATTTTACTTAGAAGATTCAGGATAGCAACGTGTGGCTTCTGGTTGATAAAAGTACGATATCTTTAATGTACGATCATCATCCTCTTTAAAGAATCTTAAGATATTTTTCCTTTCAAAAAGAAAAATATGTTGGGGAGACATCGCGACAAAATATTATTTGTTTTATTATATATCTACATTAGTATTTTACGAATGTAGCGACCAAGTATTACACTATCAGGCGAACTGGCGGTAAAGCATAAGCTTTTCAAGAATAAACAAAATCTTCCGTAGATCTGTATGAAATATATCCCACTCGGTCGATTACATACTCGTAATTATATGTAGCTTACTAGAAATTTGGTCGCAACTACATGATCGCAAGTCCGACGCCCTAGCCACTAGGCTACTGCTGCTTCGTCAAAATACCTAAAATATTTAATTTGTAAGTATTATTAGTTAGTAAGTATTTGTAAGTTTAGTGGAATATAACTGACCGACCAAATAGGATCCTTGCCAAAGTAGTAAACATCGCTCGTTTCACCAGACGGATCTATATCAATATATTCCGATTTGGCCAATTCCTCTACGCTTAAGGTGTTTATCCAGTAAGATGATTTAAATGCCATAGTCTTCGCAAAGCAATCGTTGTATATAAATCCAGTGAACATACTGAATATTCCCATCATGAGCATGACGTAGCGACCTGATAAATTAAAACAATTGAGGTTACTATTTTTACCCGACTACAAAAAAGGAAGGGTAATAATTTTAAGTCTATGTATGTTATGTGAACTTATGTGTCTATGAATCTTCACGTGGGAGAGCCATGCTTCGACACGAATGGGCCGGCTCGACCGGAGTGATACCAAGGCCTCACAGAAAACCGGCGTTAAACAACGCTTACGTTGTGTTTCGCCGAGTGAGTGAGGTTACCAGAGGCCCAATCCTCTTTTAAAGGTCGGCAACGCACATGGGCGGCGGTAATCGCTTACCATCAGGTGATCCGTGTGCTCGATTGCCCTCCTATCCCATAAAAAAAATGAATGGATGTTCGATCTTAGCTCAAAAACTACCGATCAGATTTTTACAAATGAAGCGTCAATTGATTCGTTTTAACAGTAAAATGGTTATAGGCGATGAATTTTTGGAACACTAAAACAAAGATCACCAAAAGTTATAAAATATACTCGAATTCACTAAAACCTGACTACGAAAAATCTACTGAAAAGCATAATATTAAGTAAATATATTTATATCACTTTTTAAGAGGCAATTTACATAGTATAAAAAGTTTAATGATAGTGAAGTTTAATATTTTTAGTAGGTACTGTAGGGATCGAATCTAAAGGGAAGGCGCAGCTAATTAAACTTGGAAATTAAATTAATACTGTTATTTATTATGAGGCAAAGCCTTATTTCTTAAACACAAGTCTGTCAAGACTCAGACTAGACAGTCTTTACGTCATTATAAAAATTCAAAATGATTGTTTATTCTTTAATCCTTTCCAACCAGCAACCCCACAATGATGTCGCCTCTTTGTAGCAATCTCTACAGTACCTACTGTAGGGTATTATGTAGAGTCTGTTCATTTGTATAATTATATTTAATGCTGACCTACTGACTATCTACGCCTTATAAAATCGTTAATCTGCTTACCAAAAAAACTTAAAACCGCCTTCGTAAACATAAAATCGCTAGAGTTTGTATATATGTGAGTAATTTAAGTACACTGCTGTCGATTAATAAGGTAGGACGCTAGAAGGTTCAAGACATTTCCTCTTATACCATACCCTACTAACTTTTTTAAGAGTCTATTATGGTAAACATAATCAAATGCCTTTTGCAGGTCCATAAATAAAACAGAAACTAGAGATTTATTATCCAAATCTGTCATTATAGTCTCTAAATATATATATTTATATACACCTGTATTCTCCGAAGAGTTAGGCGGAGGCGTACTAATATCACTCAGAGTTCGCCGGTATGTTTAAGTCCCAAGTAATAGGGTGCGAGCCTATTGCCATTAACCGGGCACAAATACTAAACCCCGAGCAGCTACTAAGAATTTCATAGAAAAACCCAATAACATTTGAAACATAAAAATAATTTACAAAATTGGTTCAGGCTTCCTCGAGTAATCGGTGAACATACATTAATTACAATATTACAATATTCCGACGAATTGATAACTTCCTCCTTTTTTGAAGTCGGTTAAAAATACATAGGTGTACCAAAAATAATGGACTTCACGGGCTGCGGTAATAAATGCTAACAGACGAGGTATTACATTCGTTTATAATATTGTTATGTTTTTATTTATAAAAATTATCTTACCACCAAAAAAGATGTTCCAGATCTCACTACCACTAGTTCCAGCGGCTAATTTCTTCTCATTCACACACATCCAACAACCAAATAGAGCTAAGATCAGTCCATGTCCAATGTCTCCGAACATCATTGAAAACAAAAATGGAAAAGTGATGAGTGTATAAAGACCTGTTGATCAAAACAATTGAATTTTGTGACATTAATTATCCCGTTTGAAACAATTATAATAATATTATTAAATTGATTACAATATTAAAAAAAAATACTTTGCCCACACTAAGATTTTCTCCTGTATCGTGGGTGGTTTTACAAACGCAAAATCTAATTATCTGTAGGGCATACAAATATTTGTTCCGTGTGGGGTTGAACCCACAACCCGTGGCAAACCCGCCAATCGCTCTGCAGCTACGCTAAACGTGAACTAATTAATGATGAGTGTCTGAAATATTGAATGTTTTTGTCCGTTTAAATAGAAATCAGTAAGGATTTTTTTATTAGGGATAGGCGAAACGTTTATGTCCCTAATTGTCTTTACACCGATTTATTCTAATAAACTGCAAAACCACTTGGGGCGGTATTAACCACTTGGATTGCTCGGAGGTAAGACCTCTTAGGGTCTGACTGGCTGGCGACCACCCTTACGTAGGTTTGTCGTAAAGCACCTGTGTGATTGGTTCGCCTTTTGCGCGTGAGAGCCAGTTCCCCTCGGTTGCTACGGCTCTGGCAGTCTGCAGTCCGTAGGGGCTCTTAACGGTCGGCAATGCATCAGCTCAGCAACTCCTCCGGTAGTGCGTGTATCCATGGGCGACGATGACTACTTAGCATCAGATGGCTCGTCAACTCTTTTGCCGACATAAAAAAAATCTCGCGGACGATTTCAGACGTTAATATGCATGGATATTTTGTCCGTACTGTAGTTATTTAGTTTATGGTGGAAGTACCTAACTCTGCCGAACTGTTGGATTTTCTCCAGTGTTTTAACAACAACGAACCCATTAGTAACCTGTATGTTATTCAGTGGCTAACAGCCGGTTTTTATAACTAATCTTTCAGTAGATTAGTAGTAAGTAAATCTACTGACAGATTTGAGGAACCGGCCAGGTACGTCATAACGTGCCATCGTAACTTAAAATATGTTACGATTCATAAATATTGAGTTTGTCAAATGTTCAATAAAATTATCAATTTTCAAAGTATTAAGTCTATTATTAATTTGGCCCTTGACTAAATAAACTACAAAAGATTTCTAAAGTTTAATTAGTTACCTGGATTTAGTTCTCTGTAGGTAGAGTCGCCGTAAGCATTGATTAGCATCTGGAATCCGTGCGTGAACTTGTTCGTGCGATGGTAGGTGGGAGGCATCGCATCTGTCTCGATCTTGGACGCGAACGAAGGTACGTTGGATTGAAGAGTCTCCTAAAAACCACAAAACATCGCCAAATGAACCTAGCATTTCTTTTAGTTCCCACCAACCCGATCTTTTAAACCCGGGAAATTGAGCTTTAGAATAAGTTTATAACGTAAAAAACGGATTGGCTGAAAAAAAATGTTTTTGTGTACATATGAATGAAATATATTAATTTCTGTATCTGAAATGTACTTACAAAACAGATATTATTTCAGACACTAATTAGTAGCTAGTCTTATCAATAAAAATTCAAATTATTACTACAAAAGTTGTCCTAGACCAATAAAGAAACCAATACCTAGTCCTAGAATTAAATAAATAAAAAAAGAATTGGCAGTGCCTTTCAATATTGTTAATACTGCCAGTCTACAGGGCTCGTCACCAGAGCGATGTGTAGAAAGAGTATAAATAAAGCTCTATACTTTGATGCTTGATTTGCTTAAAGGCTAGCTCATTAGAGCAAGCCGGCATCCGACCAGCACCGCCTCGTCGTTCAGCATCGACCCGTTGTCGACAGTTGGTCCACGGGTGGACGCCGCATTCTCAACCAATAAACGTCGTGTGGTCAACGAGGGAACATCGCGTGATACACGAATTGTCGTATAGTCAACAGTTGGCGCTCGCTAGCAGCGGGAGGTCCAGTCGGGGACCATGCATTGACAACCCGCGGTCAAGGAGGCGATCGGGTTACGCTACGGAGTTGATGTAGATAGTGAACGATATAATCAATAGAAGTCCTTTTAAAGAATACTAACCACACCTATCTACCCTTACATTTTTTTATTTGTATATTTGTACCTACATATTGTTATTAGGTTATTACAACATTCGTAGGTAATTTAATTGCAAAATTTAATTAAAAAAATACAAATTACAGAAAAAATCTAATAACGTGAAACTTACGGAACATTTCGATAACATCTTGTTTACACTTTCTACGTCAGTTTCTGGCACCCAGCACTGGCCAATAATGCACTTTCTGGTGATGTCTAAGCTAAACAGATTCATGGTATGATATATAGCTTTCGCTTTCCTAACTTGATACATCCAAGCCTTCCATTGTTTGCTTATATGACGCAAATTCTTGCAACGGAGGTATTGCGTCTTTTGTAAGACCTAGAAATATATAATGAAAAACTTAAATGTAAGCCATTAATATTTTAAAACAGGCTAAGGTGGGATTGTCCTAATTTCTAAAGAAAAATAGATTTCAAATGGCAATTAGGGAGTCATAATAATTGTAACTATACAATAAACTCAGAGGCCTTTGTTCAGCAGAGTGGATCTTATTTGGCTGATAATATATAATGTTAATTTAAAAAACTATTTATGCCACAGCATGCAATATACGTGACTAGACATCGACAAACTTTATTTCTAGCCCATCATCAACATCAACCCATATATTAACCCACTGGTCTGCTTGCTGAATGAGAGTGGATAGGCTATAGTCTACTATGCTGTCCTAGTGCGGGTTGGCAGACTTCACACGCGATTGGCAGGAACTCGCGCTTTTTTCCATGCCTTTTTTTACAATACGGTCACTATACTCCCGTTTTGACATGTCCCATATCACAGGATGATTCTGTATTTTTTGGATAGTACTTTCGATACTCATTTCTCTCACTAAATCAGACTCCAATTTTACAACATATACGTGTGTACACAACAATGTCCGCCAAGTACAGCGTGCGCGCGGGAGCTAACTTGCTTATGCTTACCTAGCGGGTAGTAAAGCGTTCTGGTTTTCGTTTCGCCGAAACCGATCTACTGGGGAGCTTCGAGCGTATGTCACACATATCTGGAGTGAAGCCATCGAGAAACACGGGAAGTCGCTTGCTGTGTCTCTTGACATCTCGAAGGCTTCACAGAGCAGACAGCCAGACAGGGTCTGGCAAGACAGCCTTATTAGCAAGCTTGCATTGTGGCTTGTCCAATGGTTCCGTTGCCTGGATATCGGATTTCCTGAGAAATCGATCAATACGAGTCGTTATGGATGGCTGCTCGTCCGATGGAATGGGTATTAATGCCGGGGTTCCCCAGGGGTCGATACTCTCTCTCTCTGCGACACTCTTCCTGCTGCACATCGATGGTCTGCTGAAACCTGGTATCTTTGGGTACACAGACGACAGCACCATTGTAGAGTTACACAGCCAGTGCACGGACCGGTGGACCAGAAATCCAGTGGCTAAGAGAGGCCATGGTCGAGCGCCTGAATTTGTCCCTTCAGGCAGTCTCTGAGTGGGGCGATGCCAACCTGGTCAAATTCAACGCTGCCAAGACTCAGGCGTGTCTGTTTTCCGCCAAAAAGAGCCCATTCCAACTGGCTCCTACTTCTCGAGATGTTTCTGTGCCGATAACTGACCACCTTGAACTCTTGGGCGTTACACTGACGTCAACTCTCAACTTTGGCTCCTACATAGAATCCAAGGTTGAAGCAGCTGCCAAAAAGCTAGGTATCCTCTCGAAAGCCAGTCGTTACTTCACGCCGGAACAATTGCTCATATTGTATAAAGCACAACGAACGCGGACGGAACGTGCACGCCCAATGTAGGGTAGGCCTAAGCCTAAGGCCGAGAGTAGGTACATGGAGTATAGGGAGACCGATGGCCGTAGTTGATGGCGTGATAAAGTGTGTTAGAAAGAGCTGGATAACACTGGCGCAAAACAGTAGAAGGGAGGAGATTTATGCCCTGCAGTGGGTTGATAAAAGCTGTGAATGATGATCATAATGACACGCCATTGAGAAAGTATCAGGTTTTTTCACGATGCATGTGTGGCTTAGCCGTTTATGTGAGTGTTAATAATAATTAATTATTAATACGCACATGATTTTGAATATTAAGATGCGTGCCTATCACTGCTTTTTAGACTAACCCGTTATAATAAATTATTGACATCTACTTACTAATAACAGATCCAGAATTAATAAAAGCATGGCTCACCAGATCCAAATCTATCATTCTTGTTTCAAGTTTATCCGTGAGCTGTACCCTTTCCTTATAAGTATAGGGACAAGGGTACATGTTTACCCTAAATCCATCGCAAATCTTCTGCAGGCGGATCGCTAGAGCTTTTCCCTGACATATTGCTAGAAAGGCCACTTTTCTTATTTCTTGGCGCTATAACCACAAGAAGAACTTCAATTACGTTCCGGAAAATACAGGTACACTAAAGAAAGATTCTTTAACTTTGTTTACTCAGATAATATCACCTGGGAACACATCACCTACCCAAATCTAACAAACAGTAATTAGTATATTATATTTATATAACATTTTATTGAAACCAATAAGTCACATAATTTCCCCCATTGTGAATTCTATAGGAAATTTTTGTGCTGTATTGCTCTCAATGTCAACCAAGACCCGTGTCTAAATTGGTCGATCTGAATTGCGTTAAGGAACATTTTTAGGCGCAAACAAATCTAATCTTGGAATTATTTTGAACGTTGATACTTAGCTGAACACTTCAGTACCTATTAAAAAATATACCATGATGTAAACATACAGTGTTTGGATCCGTAAGTATCCTATCCTCGGAAGCTTGTTTATAGTAAAGATTGCCATGGGAGATCCTCCAGAGCATCATCTCGAAGGCATGGCACTTAGTGCGTTGTACCACGCCCGTGAGTACAATGAGACGTCCACCAGTGAGTCCTTTGTCATGCACCCCAGGAGGCTCAATGTTAATCCTCCTGTTGTAGGTAGAGATATAAAAAAGTATAAAATTAATTAATTAAAGGTTTTAAATAATATATAATATTATAAGTACCTATCGTGTAATGCTAGAAGAGCTATTTTGGCGGGACATTCATTATTATAGCTCAATTTCCACGGGCGAGCAGTCTCAGTGAAAAATTTTTCGCACTACTCTAATAATCTAATAATCTTCAATATTTCTCATAATATATAATCTCACGGCAGTCCGTGGCATCGCGAGCAGTCTACCGATCAGTTGTAATCCGTCACTGCTTTCCATTGTATTGCATTGTAGAAGTTTAAAACGCTCCGAAAATGTTGAAACAAACTATTCGTCTTTTCTCTGCGGCCACTGCCATCTTATATTTCATTGAGTTCATTTTTAGAAACACATGTTCTTGTGTTGTTGTTGTTGATGATCCATTGCCTGAAGCATCAACAACCAATTTACTGTTCCACTGCTGGGCACGGGTCTCCTCCCAGATTGAGAAGTATTAGGCCTATTAAGCGAGTGTTAATAAATTATTAATAATTGACATGATATTCGAAATAATAATCAGTGGTGTGTGCCTCGAGACCTTTGATTTGGCCAATAGCCTGAATAAATGGGAATATTTTTTGATGTCGTAAAAACCCTGTAATGGCGACTAGGTGCTGTGCTGTAACCCGCAGTTTCAGTCACGTCCCAAAAAGACGGTCGGTCGGTTATATTATGTTATAGTAACATAGTTACTATAACATAATATAACCGATTCTAAGCGGCGTATCAACATGGAAAACTCACCAGATTTTAAGTTAGGCCTCTAGCAATACATCGGTGAAAACTGCATTCAATTCCATGCTGTAATTTTTGCGTGCTCGCGTACTAACACGAAGACAGACAGACTAAAAATTCTACAAATTGTGATTTTGGCGTCTGTTGCTCTAATAAAGATCCCCATATTAGTTTTTCTTTAATATCTATAATGTACAGACATCGGCCTGTAAAAATCTTAATATAGGTATACTCGTAGAATACTATCATCACTGTAGCTTCACTACAATCGAGTTACATAGACGTAATCTAATGGTTGCATATATTTATAGTTTGAAACTGCAATTTTCCCTTGACTTAGTTAAGTAAATATACTAAATTACTCTTCGTGGCCTCTGTGAGGTAAGATACCAAGTATTCTATACCATTTTATAATAACATCAATTAAGGTTAAATTGGTTACCTATCGGAAAATTTCACATGCCTTGCCTGGTTATAAATTTTCTAGATGGCGTGTGAAGTCTGACAAACCGCAGTATATTTTCTTGCTGTCTTCCTTTCTTTCAGTAGCCAAAATAACAATTTTTAGAATTTTTGTCTGTCTGTCGGTATGTTTGTACGCGCATCACGCAAAATTTACTGCATGGTGTACGTTTTCATGTTCATCTTGATACGCCGCCACCGTTTAGAATCGGACTTACAGTATTATATGGGATCTTTTTGTGACGTGAGTGAAACTGCGGGCAACAGCTAGGAGAAAATAAAGTTAAAAAAAAATACAAATATCCCTAAAGACCAACAAACATACAAATAATGTTAGGTGCACAATAGTTTCGGATGTCGGTGCCTTCGATTTGGTTCGAACTTTTCGTATTCGTCACCGACTTGGTTGTGCAAAGCGGTTTTACTTTTTGTTAAAAGTTAATTTATTGCAACATTTTTAGTAGCGAGTAAAATTTTACGACGTTATACTTTTATCATTGACTGTGTTATTGTAATTTTGTTCTAAAATTTGTGTTCAGATCTTGACCAAATTTTTCTACCTCTGAAGTATGACCTACCGATAAAAAAAAATCATCAAAATCGGTTCATAATTGACGGAGTAATCGCGTAACAAACATACAAAAAAACAGTCGAATTGAGAACCTCCTTTTTGAAGTTGGTTGAAAACTATATAGACCAAAATGCGTCTTACTACATGAAATTGGTCATCGTTTTTTCCATCATTTTCGGCAGTCTGCTTTTTCGTTTTTAAGCTATTGCATAGCTTCTATCGCGGGCCTTGAGCGTGGGGACCGAATCCAGAAATTCCGTAACGAAAAAACCTAACACGCTTGTCTCTTTAGTTCAGCAACCCGCCTTTAGGTGGCATTGGTTGTATTACATAAGTTGATATAAAACGCTATGCAATAGCTTTACCGCGGCAGTCCCCGAGTGCCACACGTCTTTTTTAAACTAACTACCTACTTATTTTACAGTTTTTTCAAATTCAAATTCTCTAAAAAGTATTAACTCAAAATTTAAAATTTTGTAAAATCACACGATTGTTGTGGTAAAAGGATTAAATAATATTTTTGAAACCCCCGACTAAATGAATTCTTACACGTATTCACTTACCTACAAGAAAATCCGGCGGGGGCAGCATTTTGTTCTACAAGACACATGATAGCATTTCTATACTACATTTTAATTGAAATTCACATCAGAAATGGGAATGGCAGCCCCGACCGATTTTATTGTAGGTAAGTGAATATGTGTAGGTAGTCATTTAGCCGGGGGTTTCGAAAATGTTATTCGTTGTGGGGTTTTTCAACCGTTTGAATTTTGAGTTGTTATTCTGGTAGGAATGGTATTGCAGCCAATGAAATTACTACTGATGATAACACGAGACTGAATTTCAGCGGCCGTACCACAACTTTTCAGCGCGATAATTTTTAGGTTGAGACTAAAGGATGGCACTATTCAATGTAGCACTCTATAATTTTTTTTTCTTTTAAAAAAAGTTGCCCCACACTAGTATTTTCTCCTGTATCGTGGGTGCGTTTACAAACACAAATTCTCACATACACAAACGCCCAGACCCGGAACAACTACCTGTATATCATACAAATATTTGCTCCGTGTGAGGATCGAACCCAGAACACGTTGCGTAAAAGCCGATCGCTGAGCCGCTACGCCAAACGTGTCGTCATTAAATACTTCATCCCTCTCTATCAATTGTAAAACAACCGGAATTACACGTTGTTATGGCGTCAGTATGTAAACAGACACCGAAAAAAATGGTCCAGTAGTCGCAAAAACAGTCCATACAAAAATGTATTCTGTGCGGGAATTGAACCCATCGCACAAGGTGATTACTGAGCCACCGCACCATCATGTCGTTAAGAGACTCCAATATTTCTGGGTGTCAAAAAACCGATTCACTCGTGATTCTAAATCACGAGTGAATCGGTTTTTTCTAGGCAAGCGCGCTCTATCGTAGATCGCAGTCTCGTTTAACATTAGGCGAACTGGCGGTCAAGCATAAGCCTATCCACATATAAAACAAAATACTTAAAATTTGTTATTTTAATTACTTGACCATAAAAGATGTTCTTTTCAGCTCGGCGTCTCCTAGAAGAGGTCCCATGTACGTTAACACGTAGAAAAACTCGTTCAACTCCAAATAACTCTTCATTAAGTTTACTTCGTTTTGTGTAATTTCTAGAAGGTCTTGTTCCCATGTTTCTAATATATTCTGTAAGAAAAATTGTCACAATCGTCATTCTATAACATAAGAACGGTTAATTCCTGTCTGTTCTTCAGCATTTAGTGATGTTGGATGACCAACACATCGACACAATCGAAATAGCAGACATTCAACTTTGAAACATTCGTGGACCCTAGAAAGATTCTTAATTTTAAGATTGGCCTGCTTTTAGAAATGTCACGTGTCACAACAGATCTATGGAGATTGAAGTACTCCTAAAATACTTAAACTCTGTTTTAGCCTCGATTCGTGGTTGGTTGCGTATGAGCCTTCATCTGAAATTATCCAAAATGTTAAGCAAACACTCAAAAGAAAACAAACCTTTATTTTAAAAAATACAGTAAATACAGCTATAAAAACAAAACCCACGCTCCCTCCTATAATTCGTAAGAAGAAAGTGAGGAAACAGAGATTTGTTTACATTACCTTTCCCAATTCACCTTTATCCTACGCACTTTTGAGCAACATTTCCGGGTATTGCTAGCTACCAAAATTTTATTAATTTCGCCATAATGTTGAAGACATATCTTCTATCTTCTTCTTCTATATATATAAAAGAAGAACCTGACTGACTGACCCATCAACGCAAGGCCGCAACTACAGGAGCTAGATCCTTGAAAGTTGGTATGCAGGTTCCTTTGGCACTGTAGACGAGCACTGAGGAAAGATTTTTTGAAATTCAACCCGTAAGGTGGTGATAAGGGGGGTGAAAGTCTGAATGAAAGTCCATCATTTTTTAGCGGGTCAACCGGTTATAGCTAGTGCACTATACCTTGCCATGACCGCCAAATATCGCGGCTTCGATTCCCACCCACGGCAAATATTTATTTAATTATTTTATTTGAAAAACCAACAGCATTGTCTAAGAAACTTACAAAACAACTTATGCCTTATACAGCCTATTAAAAGTCTTCACTGATAGATTTAATTTATACTTTTTTATAACCTATGTGGACAACTAATCAAGATGCATTAGGTATATCTACTTATATACAATTAGCTAACTACACTCCATTCATATTCCCTTAGGATAGTAGGTATATATTTATTTTTCTAATGTTTGGGATTCGACAAACAATGTACAATCACATTATATAACTATCAAACAAACAATCGCCGCTATGCTCACATTGAAAATATCAACATCGTGAGATTTATAAATCATGTTCGGGGTCTTACTCGCTTTCTTAATTTCTGTGAAGGTCTCGAGATATTTGTTTCGAGTCTGGGTGTTCTTTGTGACCGTTATTTGTATGTTTGTAAAATCCCCCGCGACACAGTAGGTACTGTCGGACCTGTCTTTTATAAAATAATTAAATTTATCGGGCTTCGGGCATTATATCAAAGGACAAAGGTTTATGTAATGTCAGAGTAGACAGTATATAAAGTCATGGTTGACTAGCTCACGAGGAAAAATATTATAAATATGGAAAAGTACAATTTTACGTGAATTTTATTTTATTTTATTTTATTTTATTAGGAATAACAAACAGATCTACAATTTCTATTATTTAGGAAGTTACATTAAGTAGATTTTACGATTGTACATCCAACTGCGTTATTCACAAAATATGTAAGACATGTTAAAAACTTAAAAACTACGTCATGCAAAAGGAACAGTATGAACTAACAAAAGATTACATATTATGCCTAAAAATAAGTGATACATTAATTTGTAGAAGAATTCTCCAGAGAGCTTAGAGTTTTGAGCACCTGATTTCTGAATCTTCCAACAGAGTCTCCAAACAGGTCAAGGTTGTGAAAATAAGTATTGAAGTTATTAGGAAGTCTTCGCAGAGGCGCACGTATACCAGCGTTAGTTCGACAAGCGGTGACGGCGAACACTGGCCGGGCACGCGCACTGCGCATTAACGTTGTTCTAGGGACTATATAGAATAATTTGTTGCAAATGTCTGAACAGTCATAAGAATTGTTGCACAAATCATATAAAAACATTACTTCAAGCAGTAACCGTCTGGACTTTAAGTTGGTAAGTCTGTATTTTTTAAGTAAGTACTCATAGGACGCAGACGTATGGAAGCAACGGTAATGCATGGTTTTCAAATATTTTCGTTGTACTGCCTCAATACGATCAGAATATTTACTGTAGTGGGGATTCCATACCGCAACTGCATATTCAAGCTGTGATCGGACTAGAGATTTAAAAAGGTGCAGGTATGTGCTTGGAAGCCTAAATTCATTCGAAGATCTCATTATGAAACCATACATTCGGTAGGCATTGCTAACTATTTTATTTATATGTATATCGAGGTGGAGTTTTTCATCGAGTACCACACCAAGGTCTCGAACGAGGGATACTCTGGTGAGATTTACATTGTTAAGCGAGTAAGAATAATTAACGACATTTTTGTTTTTAGTGAAGCTGATACAACAGCACTTTGAGAGGTTAAGCTGCAGTTTATTCCGATGACAGTATTCAGAAAATTGAAGTAGATCTTTTTGAAAGAGAATACTGTCATGGATGTTTTTAATTGGTCTATAAATTTTGAGGTCATCTGCGTAAAGCAATATTTTAGAATTTTTAAAACAAGTATTTATGTCGTTGATAAATAAAATAAAGAGTAACGGCCCTAATATTGACCCTTGTGGTACTCCAGACGTCACGGTTATTGAGGCCGATTGAAACCCATTGACCACTACCCTCTGAGTTCTATTGGAAATGTATGATGAGAACCACCTCAGAAGATTACCCCGTATACCGTTATACGCGATTTTCCTTAAAAGTAAAATATGGTCGACCTTGTCAAATGCCTTCCGAAAATCAGTATAGATGCAGTCAATCTGTATACGCGAGTCCATATTGTTGAACAAGTAATCAACAAAAGTGACTAGGTTAGTAGTTGTTGACCTTCTTTTCACAAAGCCATGCTGATGTTGTATTATTATGTTGTGCAAAACAGGGTATACCTCACTATGTACTAACCTCTCGAAAAGCTTTGACAAGGCCGACAATATGGATATAGGCCGATAGTTCTCAACATCATCCCTAGGTCCCGACTTATAGATTGGAGTAATATTTGCTTGTTTCCATACTGCAGGGAATACACCTTCTGATAAAGACTTGTTAAAAATAATCTGCAGGGGAATGCATAGATTAGTAGCTGTGTTTTTAAGAAATGCCACAGGTAATGAATCAGGTCCCGCTCCCTTAGTAGGGTCAAGCGATTGCAATGCGCTCAGTATTGTATTAACACTAAAGACAATATTATTTATCAATGTACAATTATTATCAGCGTAGTCCTCTATATGACATGAGTTATTATTTGATGAGGGATGTTCATAGACCGAGTGAAAATACTTGGAAAAAAGATTACAAATTTCATTTGGGTCATTGGTTGTCATACTTTGATAGTGCATAGCTGAGGGAATACCATTGTTGCGCTTGCGATCGGTGACGAATTTCCAGAAATATTTAATGTTACTTTTAAGACTATGTTCGACTGAAGTTATATATTCATGATAGCGCTTCTTACTTTCGTTTTGAAATCGAGACCTGTAGATCGAGAATAATTCATAATCAGAGATGTTATGAAATGTTTTCCATTTTATCCAAGCCTTTGTTTTATTTTTAAAAATATGAATAAGAGAGGGAGTGAACCAAACGGGAAAGTTAGTGGATCTAGCTGTGCTCATAGGTACATGTTTTTTAATTATCAGGTATATGGTGTTATAGAATGTATTTAATGCTTCATCTACAGTCGAATTACACAGAGAGTCATGCCAGTTTATCTTTCTAAGTTCCTCGTTTATAAGGTTGTAATTAGATTTAAAGTAATTATATTTTTTTATTGGTTTGCGTTTTATAAATTGTTGGCCTAGATGAATAGGTAGTAAGATACAGAAAGGCGGATGATGGTGATCGGGCTGGATAAGGACATCTGCAGGTGGATACACATTTACATTATTGTTGCTAATAACTAAATCTAAAATTTTGCCATTTTTATTTCTAATTGCGTTATATTGAGAACCATTGTACATATTCATAAAGATGTTTAATTGTGTGAAGTTATTAGAAGTACCAATACCGGTCAGATTTTGAGAGGAGTGATCGTTTTTGCATGAATGCCATTCGATTTCGGGTAAATTATAATCACCTATTAGGTAAAAATGATCGACGTACGCATTTTCAAGGTGAGAGCGCAACGTATCGAAAAAAGAAATATATACGACTTCTGGGGTGTTCGGCGGTATGTATACAGCACTAATAAGCTGATATTTTTTATTGTTGCTTGAAACTCGCAAAAGAACATGTTCAATATGTGTATTCAAAGTGTTATTTGGTGATAATTGTGCAGAGTTTAAATTCCTAGAAACTGCCACAAGAACTCCACCTCCGTCTTTTTTATTAGTTGCCCTACGGTCACGATCACATCTATGGATTAAATATCTTTGGTCAATAAATTCATTGTTTAAAATATCCGGTGTAAGCCAGGTTTCTGTTAGAATGATAACGTCGTAACAGTTTGACAAGATGTTCATATAGAGAATATGAAGTTTAGTGCGGAGTCCCCTACAGTTCTGATAGTATATTACTAAATCGCTATTAGTCAGTTCTATAGTAAATACTAAAAGAAAGTTTAAAGTAGTGATTTAGGCAAAAAATATATGATAATGAAAACCTTGCAACAGACTCTCCATTAGGGTTACAAATGACAGGGAATTGAAAAATTGTATGGCAACCCCAGAATGTAAATAAAATATTACAATGCATAATGTTAATTAATTTAAGTATGTGTGGTAAGTTAATTTCGCTCATCAGTAGTACGAAACCAATAAATTCAATGTAAGGCAATCTATGTTTAAACGTACAAAAATATTGTAAGTACTCATAGCAAGAACTAAATGGCATAATCGTGTATAGCCTATCACGCACTACGGTATGTAAATAGGCAAAGCATACAATGATTATATAAAAATACTTACAATGCATAATATTATACGAATTAATAGTGACACTAGATATAAATAATAATAATAAGTAAACTGTTTTTATAGGGAAATAAACAGACAACAAAAAATATCCTAATTTTATATAGTTCCAAATAATAATAACAACAATAACATGCAACTTATATTTAGGACATCTGAAGAATTGTGAGTGACTGGTACTTAATAAGCTAATAAGGTAAGGTAGAAGCATGTCCAGGCTTAATCTTGGCAATGTCTTGAGGCAATCGAATCGGAAATGCTTTAGCTGTCTCCTTTTCACGTACCATAATTGTCCCATGTTTGACCCACACGAATTTGTAATTGTGTTTTTTAGCCGCATCTTTGCATTCACGAAACAAAAGTTTATTTTTTAGGGTAAGATGCTCATGCATTAAAATTTTATGTGAAGTTCCTGACAATCCCAATTGTTCTGTGGTTAGACCTTTCGCTAAACGATAAGCGCTTAAAATATTGTCGCGTAGTATACGCGAGGACAACTTCACCACGATGTTCTTCGGATTCACGTTCTCACGGTGTGCATGTGGAACGCGGTGAATTGAGATGACATCTTGCTGTCGTATTATGCAGTTTATTTTGGTTCCTATATTTTCAATCAAGCACAGTAGATCTTCATTTTTTCTTTCCGGTATATAACATATTTCTATGTTGCACTGCCTGGCACCTTGATCCAAATAATCTATTTTAGATACCAGCTCTGTAATTGTGTCTTGTAAGCCCGATATGATTTGCGTATTTTTGTCCAAATTATCAACACGGCAGTTCATAGCTCTTTGTTGGTCATCAGTGAATTGGACAGAGTTCTGAAGACTGATGACATCCTGTGCTATGACATTATACTTATTATCTAAATCAGACAGCTGTTGTTTTAATTGAAATTGTTCCGATCTTAAATTACTCATATCCGTTTTTATTTCATTAGTGGTTTGAGTGAGGTTAGACAAATCGTTCTGGATAGTGATGACATTAGCCGATATTCTGGAGATGCCGTCATTTAAATCCTTACGCCACTCGCTTAAAGTAGCCTTGAGTTCAGCACTTAATATATTTATTGCCTCTGTTACTTCTGATTCCGGTTTTTTGCGTTTACGCATAACCACATTTTGCTCGCCACTATACGTAGGCGCTTTGTTTATGTCGCTGTCGGAAGAATATAATTTTTTTTCTTCGGGTGAGCGTAGCATTTTTTAGATAGGTTACTCCAACTTTTGTAACTTTAGATACTGATCGAATTAAATTATTAGAAATGACAAAAAGCTCGAATACTGAATGGCAGGGCTTGAACCGGCGGCTTCTTGCGTACAGTGATGCACTGCTGGGCCACTCGACCAAAGCAACTTAACAGTGGAGTGTGTATTTGGTGACCACTTTCGTCAAGGATTTGAAATCGTTTAGAGTGAGTTAGTTCAAGCTGTACTGCTTGCACACACACTTAAGGTCACTACAATGACACTGTAACACGTGCTACTTTTAAATGTTTACAATGTTTTTCGACACTACTGTTAATTGTTTATGCTTTTTTTTTTGTAAATAGGCACAAACTAATGTCACTGAATGTTTATCACTGTTTACTATTTGCATAAACATGTAATTAACGTTAGATTTTAATATTATTTGTGAGAGACTACCGACACACTGTTCATTGAGCGGAGGTTGCGCGACGTATGAATACTATTATAAGAATGACTATATCATTAAATTACTATATCTACATATATAAATGACCCTACCTCAAACTGTGTCATCTCATGAAGAGGTGCCGCCTTTACTTCCTCTGTGTGTTCACATAATGGAATTTTATGTGTTTTCAGTTCACCTAACATATACCGAAGCTTCCGTTCCATCTCAGCGAAGCGGCATACCTCGATGACATAATTCCTTTGGAACGCTTGCAGTTCGGGATTCATCTGTAATTATTAGCGCAATTTTCATAACACAACTCGACAAGTTGCAATCAATCGATAAATCGACAATCGAATCGAAATTTTAATGAAATGTATGAAAATCAGGCGTTCATAAGTATATCCATACATTTTGTTTCTTTTGATATATCGCTTCAAATGATAGATTTCTATCTGGCTACAGCAACAGTCCAGTTTCTTTAGGACTTGCCAAAGATTTCACGTTCTGCATGAATATCTACCGATTCGGATTTTATAAAATGAAGATCAATAACGGTTAACAATCAATACAAATACCATTATTTTTAATAAATATTTGGATATTATTCATTCTTTAAAAAATATACTATTGTCCGCGGCCAGATTTATCTGCCAGAATAGAGGACTATAAAATAAACCTTCAGAAATGCTTACATCTATAAACTGCACGCATCCCATCTCTCCGAGATTCGAGAGTACCTCAAACGCAGCCTCAGGTTGGAGATACATATCACACATCACCATGGGGTCGCTTCGTAGCATACAACCCATTTTGAATCTGGATGGACGAATTACATAAATTTCTACAAAATAAGTCGAAGAACTAGCTAATAGATTTATGTCATGTCAACTCCCATATATAACATGAATACATTAAAATCGTAAGCGTTTTAAGAAGGCAATTATAAGCAAATAAATTTAAGGTAACTATAGTTTACTGTAACTAAGTAAAGGGTAAATAATTTTATTTTTTATTCTAGTATGGAAAATCCTCATGGATCTTCTGCTACCTGGGTGTGCGGCAGGGTATAACTGACTTGAATCGACGGAAAAACGCGCAACTATACCTTACCCTATAGTACCGATTCTAGCAAATATCGTGATTCCCTTGACCATGACAGAGCATGTAATCTAGTGATTCCTAGACCCCATCAAAGGGCAAGGCCTTGCCTCGTATCCTACTCAGATAGTCCTGTCATAACTGTGCAACCCGGGAAACTTATCATTTTATTCTCTTTTCAAAAATATATTGTAGCAAATTTAGCATATAATTACCAGTTCTAACTTTGTTGCAATACAATTATTACAAAGATATCGCCACTTTCAAATGAATACAATAGAAATCTATTTTCAACTTTGACGTCACTTTGACTGCATGTTCTCTTATTATTTAAATTGCCTTATGTTACAGAAAATAGTTCGAATCAGATAATTAATAGGTAGATAATCCTCTTTTTAAACTACTTAAGGTTCTATGCTCGCGCTAATTAGTAAGGCTGGATACATTGTCCTGTACGTTTTTTGTAGGATTCGATTTTAAACGTACAGTCAAGAGACAACTGTCCAGCAGCACCTCAATGTTCTTATTCGCCTGCATGAATCGTTCTGTTCGTAGCTCTGAGTGTGTATTTACACCAATTACATTATATAGTTAAATTAAAAAGAGGATTATATCATTGATTTCAACGCAAATATCGTGGCAAGTTTAGATGAGTCAAGTTAAAAAATCTAAAGCGATATACCATACACTGAATCTGTTTAACTTGGATATCACTATAAAGTGTTTGACCGGCCAGTGTTGGGTACCAAATAGCGACTTAGAAAGTGTGAAACAGACTTTGTTGATGTACTGCGTATGTTTTGTATAGCTCATAATAAAAAAATAAAGTTTATTTTACATCGACTTCAAAAAGGTGTTTTTTTTTATGTTTGTTAAGGCGATTTTACTTTTATATATACCTAGTTAATACAAGTTTAAAGTTTATTTTATTAGATAATTATTATTTTGTGTGACTAGAATATTATCTAGAGGCAAATCTTATCGTGGAGCTTTGACATTTCCAGGTGTCTTTTTAGCCTAACGTACCCTCGTTCTTATTAAGGGTCAGGACATCACAGACACCTCCCACGTACAATCGCACTAATAAATTTACAAAAGGATTTCAAGATCTTATCAATGCTTAAGGTTAGTCTACATACAGAGAGTTGAATCCAGGTAATGTTAGTAATTTAACCCAATTGTTATGCTACCAAGTACTGGGATAACTATTGTGCTCATAAAGTCACAACAATCTATTCGATTCGGGACCTAAAAACCAAAAAACAGTTTATATTATATTGTTTATATTACATTGTTCGTGATATTTGCACTATGGACTGCGTTAACCATCTGCGTTCTAGTTGTGATGAAGGGTTTATCTGCTTTTCTTTACTGTTTACGTTTAAATTGGTGAGTTTAAATTAAAAGAATGATATTTATTGTTTCGAAGCTCAATTATTCTTAAATATTTAAGATACTGTCACCCCGGACAATCGTTTCGATATTGATGCTTACCACAACTGGGTAAGCAAGATGACGTTTGAATTCATGCAAATGTGTGCGTGAATAGCGTTGCATGTTGCATACGTAGAATTGTCGTTGTGTGTCATAAGTGTACGAGTATATGACTGCATACGACATGACCTTGCTTCGCGTTTTTCCAGCCACTGCCCCTCATATTGAGATTACAATCGTTATAACAACGAACATACATTATGTAGTTGGAGGGGCGAAGAGTGGTTCTGTACTAATAATTCATTGTTTGTATTTATTGTGTAATTACCTATCCTATGCTTTAAAGCCGAGTAGAAAGGAGCAATTTAATTGCCTGTTGAATGCAAAAGGTGAAACAATAATAACACTCATATTTACTATATACACTGAACGGATAGAAATGCTGATTAGATAGTAATCTTATCAGCATTTCTATCCGTTCAGTGTTCTATTATTGTATAATGTTCTTGTTGACGGCTGTGTTTCTTTTTGTTTCAAGGTTGATTTTATGAGCAATTTTGCGCTGGGCGGGATTACCCGTTTCGTCCATTTGCATTTGATGTTATAATGTCAGCAGATGTTGATAACACAGAACATGGAAGTCATGCACAGAAAATAAATAGTGCGGAGCATAGACATAAGAGTTCAATAGAATAATTTAATGGTTACTCGCTACACTTTATATATAAGTTTATAATGGTAACATAACATACGAAGGGTTAGGTAGAGGCGTACTTAATGTACACCCAGAGTTCACCTGGTATGTTTAGGTCCCATGTTATAGGGGGCGAGCCTATAGCCATTAACCAGGCACAAATCCGGACTCCGAGCTGCTACTGAGAATTTCATAGAAAACTCAATAACACTTTGCTCGACCTGGGGATCGAACTCAAGACCTCTAGCATAGCAGTTGCGCTTGGGACCACTAGACTAATGAGGCAGTCTATATGTTTATAATTGTAGTATTATAATTTACCTAATATATATTTTTTATTTCTTCGCAAGTAGTTTTATATGAACGTAGATGAAGCGAAAGTGGTGTGCCAGGATCGTAACAACTGAAAATCTATAATATCTGCCTACCCCAATGGAAGACAGGCATGTAAATATGTACATAACTATGTATGTGTGTAATAATTTTATTGTTGTAGAGTTGAGCCTTGAGTAGAGCATTTGAGTGTTTCTATGTAATGTAACTAATATTCGAAAGATACAATACAAGCAAGAATTGAAGTTAAAATTAATTTCCATGTAACATAACGTTTCTCTTCAACGCTGTGTTCGAAGTCATACTCACGGCGAGTATGAGAATCTTCATTGATGTCAGATCTGCTGGTCACGCGAACGTATGGCGTTTTCTGGCTGGGCCACCATCACCAGTTCAATTCTGATTATACAGGGAATTAGTCAGTTCCTGGTTTCTAAGGTATACCTATTGGCAGTCAGTCAGTCAGTTGGCGGGGCTGATTTTATCTTGGTAGGTGTAACTACTCTTTAAAAATAAGAAATAGAAATAGAAGAGATAGACAAACTTGTGGTGTGCATGTATTGAAATAAAATGACATAACATACCATTACGCCTGTATTCCCCGAAGGGTAGGCAGTGGCGTACTAATGTACACTCACAGTTCGCCGGTATGTGACCGGTGGGACCTAGACTAATGAGGCAGTCAAATGAAATGAAATGAAATTTTTTTTTGCATAAATACCTATATCAAGACGGTATGATAGTTTGTTTCAGACCCATGTACATTTTGTCACAGTGCGTGGCGCGCAAATAATTACGAGTATAATGAAAATTAATTACATACTTTATACAATTATTTTATATCATACAAATTTTAGTCTCTGCCCGCAGAAATGTTACATAAATTTGTTGTAGGTATATAATATAGATTGTTTCTCCGTGAAAGGATTAGATCGACTCGATGTTTTGTGACAAAAAAGATTTATATTCGCCTTCGTAACTTTTACTGGCTTGAGATATAAAGGATCGCTTACGATTGAAATAAGAAAATATTAAGAATATCTTTATTTTGAATCACGTAGAAAACATGAAATTAATATGTTAATATATTTTATTTTGTCTATTTTATTACCGAAATGAGGAAACCATGATTTCATCAACGAAATCTTTATATCTGATGAAATTCTGACTCGACTGCCTACTGGAGAACTTTTTTGCTTCCCGTAATAGATTTTTTGCTGAGATTAGGTCTAATCTCAGATAAAAAATCAGATATCCGGTCGGATATCTGATTTTTCATCAACACCCTCCGTCGGGTTTCCCGCAGAACAGGCTGGAGTAGTAGTTATATTGTTCTTGCTGAATTCCTCCTCGCGTGGCAGATAGATACCGAAGCGGTCCTGAAACAGAATACCTAGTTACTAAAATGATATTTATTTCGACTTTCATTGACAGAATCTGTATTAATTACATTTCGAGATGTCTACAAGATTAGTATTGTTAACTTCAACTGAACCTGTAAATGTGTGTAGGTACATTATGGCATGTCTGAGTGGACACCTAATTTGTATCTTGCTTTGATGATGCGTGTTTTTAACCGAATTCAACAAAAAGGAGGAGGTCCTCAATTCGACTTTTTCTTTTTATTATTGTTACCTCATAACTTTCGACTGGGTGATCCAATTTTGATGTATCTTCTTTATTTGAAAGCTGGTGCTTCCCGTGTGGTCAATTTGGTCCAGTTCTGACACATCGATGATAAAACCATATGTCTTAAATTTGCATTAAGTATGTTCGCGACAAATGGACGAATAAATCAATATCACGCCAACCGATTTTGATGATTCTTTTTTTGTTCGATAGCTCATACTTCAGAGGTGGTCTCATAAAAATTTGGTCAAGATCTGATCACAAAATTTAGAACAAAATGGCAATAACACGTAAATGATAACGTCTAGGTATGCGTAAAATTTTACTTGCTACTAAAAATGTTGAAATAAAATAACTTTTAACAAAAAGTAAGACCACCTTCAAAAACATAAAAATAATGTAAACATAAAATAACAGTTTCAGAAGTCGGTGGCGAATACAAAAGTTCAAACCAAAATGAAGGCACCGACTTCCGAAACTTATTTTATTTACAACCTAGTTCATTTACTTTCTTATAATGACATACCGTCTTATTACAAAAAAATGCGTAAGTCTTGGCTTAAACCCGGACTTACTGATCTTGGATTGTTACGGTACTAATGTTAATACCAGGACCAATATGAGTGCTTATTACAAAACCCAGACTATCCGAGGATCAGTTAAACCGTAGGACTAAATAAAATCCACAGATAATATGTAAAAAATTACAATCTTTCATTCGTTCATTCAGGCTTCATTCCAAGCAACGTTCCGTTTTTTTAAATATTGATAGTATCATAACATTTGAAATACTTTAATAATTATTTATTAATACAAATATATATCATAAATAGTTTTTTGTTTATATTGCAATTTACTGAGCAAGCACAGTTTATATTGTTGATGACCTTTTTATAATCAAGTTGTTATATTTTGCAACAACTCTGAGTGAAACGGAACGAAATTAAAATTTCATTCGCGCGCATTATTTGAAACGTCATTATTGTTGTTGCGTCCTATAAAATAACTAAGTTCTTGATAATTATTCACCATTGTACATTGTCAGTAATTCAGTATTAATAATAGTGACAAATAAAATGGAACAACAAAAGAAAAAAAGGGGTGAAAATCCGAATCGCTTTGTAAATCTGTATTTATATCGAAAATCTTCGTCACTCAAATCAAAAGGATTTATACGATTACGACGTCTTACAGATCGCCGACATGTCTCTAACATATCTAAATCTTCTAAATCCATCATATCTATAATGTTAATATCCATTTACAAAAATTTTTACTTAGAAATACACAAGATACTAAATAAGCTAACCTCAAAAATAAAGTAATGTCAAAGATAGTCCATACTTAAACTAGGGGTCTCAGAGGTTTAACTTTGGTACCAGAGATAGTCCATGCTTTGGTGTTAAACTGTGTTTTGTAATAGAGTTTTATTTAGTCGATATAAAGATAGTCTGTGTTTTGGAATAAGGCCGATTGAGTTCTTAAATGCTGAACCTTCTTTTAATATTTTCGACTTTGGTCCAACTTTGACATTCAATGTTCACATATCCTGATATCGCATTATTATACCAGTGAAGATTGTAACACCATTTAAAAGAGGGTCCATGGAGTTTCGTGCTTATTCTTCTCGATAAGATCAACCTCTGCGAACCGCTTTAAGTCCACTTTTATAATGCGTACTGCTGAAATATGGTATGCGCTTCCCGAGTGGGTCTTCCCTGATGGATATAGTCTGGGTGTCTTTAAATCACGAGTGAATCGGTTTCTTCTAGGTAAGCGCACTCCATCGTAGATCGCAGTATTGCTTAATATCAGGCGAACTGGCGGTCAAGCGTAAGTAAGCCTATCAAAAAAATAAAACTGTGCAACTAGAATTATAACGTTTCATAAACGCTTGTAAAAGCTTATTTGAAATAAAAACACTTGAACTTGATTTCTAAAAATCTTTGCAAAAAAAAGTGTTATAGGCAGGGTGAAATTTTTATAGCACATTCACTGAGTAATATTGAAAATATGTGCGAGTCCCAGACGAAGACGACGGGTATTATGACCGCTAGACGCGAACAAAGATTTAAAATTACCGCAACGAGATAGCCTTATGCAAAGACACAGTTGCGTTAGTAAAAGCTTATGGGCAGTCGCCGGCAGCTACTGTGGCCCTGACGTTGCTGTGATTGGTTATTGAGAGACCACGTGACAAAATGAAATTAACATTTACCGAACGAATACACGATGAAATCATCGAGTTACGTAAAATTCTACTCTCCACTCAAAATTAAGAATTAACATTACCTTTTTTGCAAAAATAAGGTACCTACTGCGCAGTATTGTTCCAGAGTCTCGATTCCAGTATCAGTAACTATCTACACTGTTCTATACAGTGTGAGATGTGACAGTGCACTTCGCCTTTATTCACTTAGCATCCTATACAGACCGGCCTAAGTCAAGCGCACACATAATGACCTTAACCACGACTACACCGATCCCGTGGCGCAACCTTGTGTGTCAACTGTAAATGTGAACATCTGACGAGTTATCACTAACCGCACGTCGTAATGGCTTTTCCCAAAGTAAGGGGAAGACTACATGAAAATTATTAGGTATGTTGCTTAATGTTTATTGTGTTACACTAAAGAACAAGATCACTGCAGACTCTAGGGAGTCTAAAATGGTCAAGTTTTTTATGCAAATTATACATTAAATTATTACATTTAACTATACATTAAAAGATTATACATTACCAGTATAGGGTGACCTCATAATTGTTTGACTTTTAAAAAAAAACGTTCCCCACGCAAGGATTTTCTTCTGTATCGTGGATGCTTTTACAAACTCAAAATCTCACATAGGTACACAAATGCCCAGACCCGAAACAACTACCTGTAGGTCATACAAGCATTTACTCCGTGCGGGGATGAACCTACAAGTCCAACAACACGTGGCGCAGAAGCCGATCGGTATGGGCTTGTCGTACTTAGAGGTCAGCTTACACTGACAATGTAACCCCCCAGGTCTCTGCAAGAATAATAATTGAGTTGAATTTACCTTTCCATATCGATTGTAGCTAACTGATGGTTGACACTCGCAAGGCCGCGGAGGAGGAACCTTATAGCTCTCGTGTGAAGATATTTCACTTTTTGGCGTAGGTGGGGTTTCATATCCTGTTAAATAACATTTTTATATTCGGTATTATTTTAGTACAATCAGGCACAAATAGTACAAAACCTATCCCAATGCAACACACGTGATGATTTTTAGAAAAGAATCTTTTACAGTAAAGTCGCGCGCTGAAGAGATTTTGTGTCATGTTGAGTCGCACTTAGATCGGCTTAGTTGGCTGATATTTTCTCCTAAATCTTAAAAGAAGATAATAATTTAAGAAAGTACAAGTTACGTCTAATTTTTAGACACCTCGATAAATTTTCCGTGAAAATTAGGTTATACGCTAACTCGAGATATTGATAAAAGAAGAGAAGATTTTAAAATACCACCAGTTTTTGTGCAGAACCTTTCACTGAAGAGTGAGAGAAAAATAACGACCATGTGATTTTGCTTTAAATGGAAAACCACCAAGAAAATATCAAAATAAATCACCACCTAATCACCACACTTTAATTAAAAATAATTTCCAACTTCGGCCCCAATGGCTCGATCTTATTCTATTCTTCAACATTGTAGCACACACAAGACTATTATAAAAGACAAGCCATTTATTAGGTATTACCTTTTTGAGAACTATGTTTAGACATTACAAAAATTTTGCTTAAAATCAGCAGATTTGAGCTTACGTCCTGTAAACTATTGTAGTCTTTGGAGCTCACAAATCCATTTAATTTATGGATGTTTATTTGTGCAGTTCAAAGACAAAAAGTTAAGTTAGAATTTGGCAAAAACGTCAAAATACATACCTTTAAAGTTTTTTTGTCGTCTCAGCGATCGCTTTAATTTTTTCCTCATTCGTTTCTCCCAAGCTACCGCAGCGGCTGTAAATACAAAGTAAAATAAGGTTACTCTATTTTCCGAAAGATAGGCATGAGCCGTAGGTAGTGCGACAAGGTTATCTGACCCGGTGGCCATAACTGGAACTAAAGACTTCGCCATTTTGATTAGTGTCAGTCATAATTATGCCCTCACTGATTTTGCTATACATAATAGCGTAATATGGAGATCAGTGACTGACCTCCTTTTTCCGTTTAGATGTCAGTGGTTTTAAGGCAGATATGGTGTTCCGATAGCTCCTTTTGTATGTGTTTAAATTCAATCATGTCGATAACAGGGTCTAATGGCACACATTGAGGGTGACTTACGTCCAAAAGTGGATTTATTTATGCTGATGATTATGATGATGCTACCTACTTTACATGAATTTGATCGAAGTGTACTTAAATTGCTGGAATATGATGTACATTGTATTGTCATTTTAAGACTGAAAATAGCCGCGCGGTTTACTATTACTTTCATTGTACAGCCTTTTCTAGTAAATTTCTTTTGATGTAAAATGCAATGTCAATTGCGATGACAGCGACGCTGCCAACCAGACGAAATAGATTTGATAGACAATAAAATGATCTGATGAAAGTGTACAAGGACATACCAAAGGGATTAAATGCCCTTTGGAATGCCCTTGTACACTTTATAAATACCTGGTTTATATAGTATAAATACTTTTGGAACATGATGTTGCTTTATATAAAGCATGTTAATATTCGATTATATGCACATCAATTCAGAATATTGTGATAGAATATTGGATAGAATGATCGGAATCCATGATACCGAGACGTATTTGTATACGTCAGTAATGAAACTTCGCATCGAATATTAAATATTTAACAATAATTAGGTATTTCAGTTGTACTAATATTCAAGATTATATTAAAGACTTCAAATAAAGGGCACACCTCCAGGCATAAATCATGAGGAAACATGTATGCCTGAGAGAATACCAATATTGCTCAGACATTTTAAAACACTGTTATGCCGCATATAGTTAGGACTGGAACCCGGTTGATGAGAATGATGTATGTATATATTACCTATTCTTTCTTTTTCGATGATGCTGATTTCAAACATGTGATAGGCGTTATTGAAAAGTGTCGCTATATCAACCCGTATATCAATCACAGGGATCTCCATAGCTTGCTCTACTGCTTTCATCAGTTCGACATAAGCAGTGTCGTAGAGGAGAGCTCCTTCATCCACTTGCACGTAAATAACTTTGTCAACAGTATTTGATACGAGTTTGTAGAATATTTCGGAGATGGTCGGTTCAGGGGTCGGAATAGGCTCTGTTGATTAAACAAACATCTAAATAGATCTTACTCAAATGCGTCTAATTTACAAAATAATTATTTAAACACTTGAAGACACTGATATTTTAGGATTTAAATTGGTCTACTTTTGGATCCAGAAATCTCCATATTAGATCAGAACAAGGAATAAGAGGTTTATGTCCAGTACATTATTATACATACATACTACATAGCACGCTAAGGTTGACATGGATTAACAATTTCAATAAAGTAATAATAATAAGTATATACGACGGCACATCAAGCCACATAGTGTGTCCTTTTAACCATCCATGTTACATCACAATAGTAACAATTTTTGAAGTGGAACTGCTTTCTCATGTGATTCTGTGTACTGCTACTACTACAGATACTACTGAAATAATTTACAAGTCTTACCTGGCGTCGGTAGAGTTATTTCTGATGTTTGTATTGAAATGAAAGAAGAGGATTTGGTAAGGGGTAGGCTGAGGGAAGGTGAGTGGACATCCCATGGTGGCAGCGGATAATGCTTTTTGATGATGTTTCTCAAATCTTTATGGAAATCTTCGTCATCGAATCCGTAAAAATCTCTATCATCCTGTTCCAGATATAATGACACAGACAATGACAAATAAGTGCTTTATTTAAAAAGTTCAAATAAACTACAAGTAATGTAAGGTTTGAGTTAACTACATAGAAGTGACAACGTCCACATTGATAACCCTTGATATTCATAATGACGTATCACAAAAAAGGCACTGTCAACGCGGTCTCACGAATCTTGTAGAAAGAAACAAAAATAATGAAATTAAATGCAGTGACGGCCTAGTGAGTAATGATAGGTATGACTATTGGACTGCCAAATCCGCGTACGCGTTAAAAACGGTAAAGCAAAAAGTAATTGTGATTAAACCTGTACAGCTGACAGTTTTTCTCGATGGCTTGTAAAATTTGCTAACCCACATTAGGTCAGCGTAGTAGGACTATAGCCACTCTCATTCTGGGAGCAGACTCGGGCCCAGCAGGGGGGATGATAATGATTATTGTGTAAAAAGATATAAAGCCATTGCACATTAAGCACAGTCTTATACCCTCGAAATCATAGTAGAATAAAATACAGGTTGTATGTACATAAAACCATTTTTTAATACCATATTAACGTAAGATCCGTCCTCTGGTGACTCTAAAAAAACTCTTATTTCATCATCGAGCTCTGCAAAAGATCGCGTAAAATGTTCAGCGGCTTCTTTTTGAAAATCTTTCCTTTTTGCTCTGTGTGTCATTTTAGCAATGAAAATCTTGAGCAGTGCTAAGATCTGTTGAATGGAATACAAAACTAAATATCTCGAAAGAAAACGTAGCGATGCAGTCCACCTGTATCTGTGCCTGGTCTATGCATTATTGTGAGTAGCACAATATGTCCGTCTCGACAATGTTCCGCTATAATCTTTCTGATACTTTTTCATTTCATTTATTCTTTATTGTACACAGAAAGTATAATAACATTTTTTTTTTATTGATTAGGTCGGCAAACGTGCAGACGAGCCACCTGATGGTAAGTAGTCATCGCCGCCCATAGACACCTGCAACACCAGAGGAGTTGCTGATGCGTTGCCGAGCTTTAAGAGCCCCAACGGACTGCAGACTGCCAGAGCCGCAGCAACCGAGGGAGTATAATAATTTACCATGGGAGGGCCATGCTTCGGCACGAATGGGCCGGGTCGACCGGAGTGACACCACGGCTTCACAGAAAACCGGCTTGAAACAAAACGCTTACGTTGTGTTTCGCCAAATAAGTAAGGATACCGGAAGCCCAATCCTGTATTAAAACGCCGGCAACGCACTTGGGTCTCCTCTGGTGTTACGGGTGTCCATGGGCGCCGGTAATCGCTTACCATTGGGCGATCCGTCTGCTAGTTTGCGCCCAATCCCATAAAAACGAAAAAAAAAACAAAGGCGAGCTTAACTCAAAATTGAGTTTTCTGCCAACAAACCTTTGAGTGATTATTGCTAAGTAGTGATGGACAGGGTATGAGTCACGTCTAGTACAATTATCATAAAAAAAATACGTATATAATATATATATATATATATATATATATATATATATATATAACCTTAACTACTTACATGCATAGATAAATACGATATGTAATACATAAATATAAATAAATGTTCTTAATTATTGTGTGATGTAGAGAGAAAGCGCTCCTTTATTCTCCTCTTGAAAACGGACAGAGAAGGGCCGTCACGTAGCGAGCGCAGAAGAGAGTTCCAAAGACGTAGTGCGTGTTCAGTGAATGATCGGCTCGAGCTGTGACGAGGAGTACGCATACTCTAAAAAAACCCATAAAACTCTCTACAGATTTAAAACCTACAAGTCATTCAGCGAGGGTTATAAATCAAGAGTAGAATCAGTACAATCGAATGGAATTGCCATAGAGGTATAAACACGATTCGGTATTATTTGCCAAACAACAAAATCGACCCCAAGTAATTACTAAGAATATTCGGCTCATGCTAATCGGCTGATCTGTAATTAGTGCGGCTAAGCCGAACTCTCTTTTTTAACGTGTATCTGTGCTTTGCCGATTAATGCCAAACGTGAAAACGTGTGTAGTACGGTAGCACGCCTTACACACGGTCCACAACCGTGTGATAGAAAAGAGTAAGGGAGGAAGTAGGAAGAGAAACAGATAGAAACGGTCAATTTTGATGATTCACAACCTCTGGATGTTTCGTCATGTATGATTCCTGTTCCCGCTGCATTGCTATTCCGAGTCGATTAGTGCACTCACGCTGACAGGCAGTTATGGCGTGCCAATCCTGGTACATCAACCCTTCAGCTGCCATTAGGTTATGGGGCAACCCCTTCATGTGTCGCATAATAGGCATGATTGCGAATTTATTGTACTACTAGCATCCAACAAAAATTAATTATATTTTTATAAAAATATTTGATAAATTAAAATGTATTTTGACATTGATTTTTGTCTTTCAAATGTATTTTTTTCTATCACAGTGTCCACAAGTGGCCATAGTATATACAATATCAGCCAGGTTAGATAGTCTTACAAATTTATTTGATCCTTTTTGGTCGCACGATACGTCGACCGCGAAATTAGCTTTTTTTTTCATTAAAATATCCTAGTGGTTTATCGTCTTAGGAGTGGTTTCATATAATGTATAATCATTAAGATCAAGGGTTGAACAACAAGTCTTCAAGCTACGGAAGAAATGGTAATATTATACCTAATGCTCTGTTACGCGTTCGTTCGTGTTGTGGGTTCTATTCCAAGCCAAGGCAATAGTTTGTTCACTTTATGTCCGGTAATTGTATAATTGTGAAGTCCTTCGCGACACAGGGATTGTTCCATATTAAACCTACACCGTAGTTTCCAAGTCTTGTTTTGTTTATGATAAACACTTTAAGATATATAGCACTCAATATTCACCGCTATTGCGATGGAATACGGGTCGTCTAAACAAAAGACTGATAAACTTGCCATGACATGGTGTGTATATAGACATAGGTAAACGCCCTTCTCTTATGCCTTATTTTATTTATTATTGTTTCAAATGTTAAAGTTGATATTAATGTCCTCTTTGATTTTCAATTTTTATTTTATTTTTGTAGGTAAATTGGATTCATTCGTTTTAATCAAAGTAAAATATACATATACTGTATTTTCCTAAGGGCCCACTGCCAATAAACGGTAATAAATCCTAAATCCGACCCATCACTGAGAATTTCATAGAAAAAATCTATAATACTTTTGTTACACTTGGTAATTGAATTTCCCGCTCAATAGCTGCGCTAGCCACCACTGGACTAGACAGTTTAAAAGTAAATAGGTAATTTGTACTTAGTAAGTTGAGAATGGTCGCCCCTTCCACTGTGTGTACTCTTTGTTCCGCTAGCTACATAGAATAATCCAAATAATTAATACATTTAAGTATAAAAATCAACCATTCAGTTACCGAGGCGTTTTTTTTTATGAAAACCTCCTGACCTAACAATACCGCACCACACTGATCCATTTCAGGTCAACTTTTATAAAAAATATAGTCAGTTTTATCAGTTCGTTCGAAACGACCATTGGTAAGTTCAGTTTACGTAATTTTACTGTACATTTTCGAAGTTAGGCCTCCCAACCAGTAACGCAGGTACAGTTGCATAAAAAAAGTATTAAAGTGCTAAAAAGTTATTAAGAAAATTATCATGAAAACGTAATTAATATGTCCTCCTCGACTGTGCAGGGGTGTGCACCCCTGAGTGAATAGGCATTGACGAAAAATATGAGAGTGGGTGAGATAGCACGTGATGAGAGCGCTCCCTAGACCGAATATAACCTAGCTAAGCTGCTATTTAAAATTTTATCAGAATGGCTTTAAATAACGCAGGAACTGACAGATATCGTAGACAAAACTGTCAAATATCGGCTAATTGACTGTTATTTTATATGATCTCACAAAAAAGTTGACTATGAACAGAGCTGAACAATAAAAACAAAATCAAAATCGGTTGAAAAATAAGGAAGTTATAAGCTTTCTAATTTTATGATAGAAAGAAAGCGTACTATAGCACATTATAACCGTCTATAGAATTTGTATCGCGCAAATTTTTAACTATATAATGTCCTTGGGCGCATGCCATACAAATTCTATCCCGAAATTTATTTTGCGGGAAAGGGACAGAGCGTCCTCACCAAAAACTTTAAAGGCTTATTATATCTTAAAACTTTATGACTCGTTTTAATTTTTTTTTCTTTATAGAAATTATATTTAATAACATTTTTAAATAGGTATATAAACCATTATTTTTAATAAATTAAAGACCAATCAACTAACCTATTCAAAGGCGATTAAGACACAATAAAATTGTAGACTTTGGGCCCAGACTAAACAAAAATTCCCACCCCCGGAACATTCACCTGTTAGGTCACACAAATATTTATTAAAAAAAACACAGTGCTACGGGTTTTGAATGTGTTTTTTTTTCAAAACGAATTGTTCGACGTTGGAGTCCTGTACTAGAATCACTGACCTCTATAACACTATTCTCAATAGTACACAGCATAGAGTAATAAAGAGATCAGTGCTAAGAATACAGGGGACCTATGTTATAATATCTATAACATTCCTACAGTGGCTCAATCGTTTTTCTAAAAAATTCACAGTCACACCACGGAGTTTGGATTGGATTAAACTCTTAAGTATTATGGCAATATGCTGTCTTTAATAAATGTGACCTGAGAATAATTAAACATCAGCACGCCTCTGTCTACCGATCGTACTTATGATTATTTTCCAACGGCCAAGGTATATCCGCGGGTAAACGTATGTATTATTATTTTATTACATGTTTGAGTTGGTACAAAAATACAATGGAGAGACAAGGGTTGAGGGATGTTTAAAAAAATATGCGAATTACTGGCTAACATGAAATAAAACGTTTCATTTTATACGCCAGTTATTGTTCAAATGCTCGGTTTGTATTATATCATGACAAGTAAAATTAAATAACAATATCTATTAGAAAACCCTGAGAAGAAAGCTTATTCTCCATTTTCTTGACTAGACTTTAGTAGTGTATGCTATTGAAATAAAACTACTTTTAACGGATTTTATCGCATTTTATTGATATTATTTAATTCCCGGATCCTGTACAGCGTCCATGGTCACGGGTAGACTGAGATGATTGAAGTCTATTACTAACAGATTTGTGTTAATTATTAGCGATCCGATTTACGCAGAATCAGCTCACCGCAGTTTTAGACTTGGATTTAGATTTGATAGAATCTATAATGGGATTCTAAGCAGGTGGTAAGACCCAGCCAATTCTATTGAAATTTGGTTGTTTTAAATTTCAATACCCTCGCAGGTAACCGTTTTCTTTTGCAAGGCCTTGTGGTTTATCAAATCTGATGTAATACTGAGTTTTATTAAGAGTATGTTAATGTACTTGAATTTCTGCGACTGGAAATGGTTATGGCCTTAAAACACTAATTTTTCGCTGTCATATTCTGCAACATTTAAAAGGACTACCAGAAACAAGTGGGAGCACCTACAACTCGCTACAATAATTCTAGTAATCTTGATAACGCGATAATTATCATCCTAATTTCCATCTATTTTAAGGACAACCGGTGAACTGGCGGTCTGGCGTAAACCTATCAAGAATACAAAACAACTTTCAGTTTAATCAGATACGGCTAAATGATAGTATTTTACACAAATCCCATAAGATCTTCTTAGGATCTGCTTTCTATATAGGTCTCTGCAGGCCATGTCCAAGTGGACAAAGACCTAGTTTATGGATCTAGGTCTCAAGATACCAACCCGCGCGTTGATCTTGAGATCTTGGTCGTTACTTTTGAACCGGAACATAGTTAAACTAGCACATTACAGCTTAGCGGTAGAATTGTTGGTGATATGGTGGAACCATCCCAAACGAACTCAGGAGTTTTTTATTTTCAAGCTTACTAGTAATGTGGGTGGCACATTACTAGTATTCTTGTTAACCCCTCGTGCTAAGCTAAATGCTTGTGTTACGAGTGGGTTCACGTCGGTAGTGCAATGGGTGGGTTTCGAACCGGCAACCACATGACCGCAAGTCCAAAACCGTAGCCATTAGGCTACCGTCGCCATTTTAAAAAATATTGTAGTTGTTACATAATTATGTTTTTTTATGGGATAGGAGGGCAAACGAGCAGACGGATCGCCTGATGGTAAGCCTATCGTAAGATTATCGCCACCCATGGACTCCTGCAACCCAGGGGAGTCACAAGTGCGTTGCCGACCTTTTAAAAGGGGACTGGGCCTCCGGTAACATCACTCACTCGGTGAAACACAAGGTAAGCGTGGTCGAGCCGGCCCATTCGTGCCGAAGCTGGTATAGCTCTCCCACGTATGATTAAATTATTTCCTTTCGGTCCGTCTCAACAACTCTCGAGTAGGAATCAACGGTCGGTGTATGTACGTAGGTACAGATAATTTACTATACGAGGGCAAATAAGAGTATATAGTTATGCATTTATTACCTTTTAGTCACTGTATAATAATTTTCATTGTGTCTCAATTCAATAGAGGAAATATTAATACCTATGATACCTGAACTAATCCCTTTTTGGTGTAATATTATATAGATACACTAGATACACGACACATTTCGCAGAGATTGCTAATTGGCTCCTACTTGTGTATTGGTTTTGACTTATCTTCGGTATCTTTGTATGTGCATCGCTACTGAGTCTGCAAATGTCTGAATTCGTATTAGTGCCTAATAGCTTTCAAGGATCTCGTTGAGAGGGCTTAGACCCTTGACTGTTTCGTTGAATTTAAGCAATTAGCAAATGATACGAGCAGTTGAACAAGCTTATTCCTCAAGGAAATATTATTTGCATGAATAATGTTGTTTGTATTACTATACCTACTTGGTACTTAAGTATGTTGATGCTATAAATACGAAAGCAACGCAGTCTATCTTATTGTTACGTGTTACCAATTTTTGTGTTCATATAATTTTGATGAATTCTTACACCAATATGATAGATTGGATTTTCGACAAAGACATAATCAGACTACCTTTTGTTTCAAAAACTCCATTGTGATATGAGTTAAATATCGGTCAACAGCTAGTTTGTGTTAAGAAATACCCGTCCTACCCGTGAAGGTATTGATAGGTATCGAGATCTATCATCTATCTATTTAAGTATATAATTATTTTCAATTTACAAGAAGAAATAATTCCCAGAAAAAAGAGAGGAAACTGAAATGGCAATAAGTACTTACGGTGGTAGTGATACCGTCGCTCGGTACCAAACATATAAAGGGCTATGATAGTATTATTAATTAAAAATTTGCTAGATGTTGAATTAAACGTGACAATGTTTTTTTCTTTTTTTCGTAATCTAATTGTGTTACCTTTATGCCCCTTTCGGAGAGGACAGGGTTTTTTTTACATTAACATCTAATGGGTAATCGGTTTAAAAACGTCTACCGCTGACTAAATGCCTCCCCTATAGATTTCCTCAAGAACTAGTTATACCATCTCTATCCAAAGGCTCCCAGCAACCGGTCAACACGTCTGAGAGCTATGTGTCCCGTCCACTATCACTAAGCATACCGCGCTCACCAAGCGCCTGGCAAGCGTGGTGAGTTATGGCAATTACCCCGAATGAGTAGGAGGTATTGCGAATTAATTATGTGTTTCCAGGAATTTTATACCTATAGCTTTCTACCGTGTTGTAATAAGGAAGCTATTTTGCCAATTAGGTATACTATTTACACCGACCTATTTCCGATTCTCGAATAAGAGAGATTCAGAATAATATTTACGTAAATATCTAGTGTCTGAAATTTGGTAGTACAATAATTTGGTAGTATAATAAGTACAATCGGGGAAAATTAAATGATGACACTGAAAAATTAAAATGTGTAATTTTAATTTTTCAGTGTCATCATTTAATTTTCCCCGATTGTACTTAGGTACATTTTCCTTCATAATAAACGATATAGTTAATATTAATTGTAAAATATAGAGTAGGTACACTTGTTTGTGTTTCTTAATAAATAATAATTACTATTTAATCCAGTTCATGTAATAAAAACCGGTTTGGTAACATTTAAAAAACTAAGCGGTGAGCATGCACAATTCAATGAGGTTGAAAATTCAGATACCTATCTATTAAAGTGTAAGATTAGTACGACTATAATACTTACATAATAAATAAGAACATGCCTATAAAAATTATACTCGTTCACAACCCTTGAATGCTGTTCTTTCCCTCCTCCATACCATTATAAATTATTAGGAATAGTAATAATGGCAGGCAAATAAAGCAGACCTTTAATAATGTTGTGCATATTTTACCGACTAATTTAGCCCGTCGTGTTGATCCAATTATGTGAATATTGCTCTGCTGCCAAACGATCCCCATGCTGACTTTGTTATTCACCCTATTGCAAATAATAAAAACATCTAATAAGTATGCATGTAACTGCATAATTGTAACTAAAGTTTACATTGCGTCGATGCTTTATACTGCAGTAATTAGTGGAAAGTATCCTTGCATTCGTTAAAATGTATGTGGGTTGTGAGAGAAATGTAATAGAGAAAAACTACTGAGTACTTCTCTTATCTTAAATTGAGAGGTTATAAACTCTACCCCACCACGCGCCCAGGTCTTCATATCACTGGAACCTAGAAGAATATCTATTAAAGCTGAAGTAGGCTAGTAAATTGACTGGTTATTTTATGTCCGATCAACAAAAACCAAAATTATAATAGTTTTCAAAGTAAGTAAGTTATAATCATTTAAATTTGACGACACGGGCGTTTGTGTATGTGAGAATTTGTGTTTGTAAACGCACCCACGGTACAGGAGAAAATCCTAGTGTGGGGCAAAGTTTTTTTAAAAAAAAAATGTGACCCAAAGATCGCACACAGACATGAAATGTTCTGTCCGTAATACTAATTCTATAATAACACTCGTTTTGCGGAAAAGAAACAGAGCATCATATAAAAGCGTATCTACCTATATGATATTTATGAACTTCATGAGCTGAATATTTTTTTTTTTAAGTATACAAATTATAATTAATTATATCTTTCACTATGCCTCTTATTTTGAGTAAATTAAGCACCAGTCCACTAGCCTTTTCGGTGATGTGCTAAGGCTAAGTACAGAGTGACAACTTTTGATGGATCAAAATTATGATTCACAAACACGTTTACACATCATGCTAAGCTATTAAAGCTTATACTGGACATGTATGAAACCATGTCTAGATATGCGTCCGTGAATTATATTGCTATTAATAATAACTATAGAGTTTAAAGCGCTGGCGTAAAAAAATCAGTGCTGGCATAGGCTAGCACTGCTTTTTTTAACGTTGCCCCACACAAGCCTTTTTTCCTGTATCGTGGGTGCATTTTCAAACAAAAAATATCACATACACAAATACCCAGACTCGGAACAACTCGGTAGTTGTTCCGAGTCTGGGTATTTGTTGACCTACCGGTGTAGGTCTTACAAATATTTGTTCCGTGCGGGGTTGGAAGCTACAACATGTAGCACATAAGCCGATTGCTCAGCCAATACGCCAAACGTGCCATGTTTGAAATAGCTCTTGATGATCTGTCATTTTTCTTAATTTCCCAAACGAGTGCCATATTTTACCTAAATTCATGTTTCTAAACTCTACGTTGTCTATTAGTCAGGTTAAGATTGATTAGGGACTAACTATTATGAAAATATCTAGGTCAAAATTATGTATGTTTCCAGTTACAATGCGCTCATAAAACAATGTTCGACGAAGACACTTCTTCGTATTAATATAATAAACTATGTAAGTAGAGCAAAAACTAGTACGGCAGTTTAATATCCTGTCGTAGTTCCACGGGCTAATGGATTCATACACTAGTATCGTGCCATTGTAATAAAGAACATTGAAATATTTTGTTTTTAATCATTACTTAATTAATTTTTCATATGGATCTTGTTCGTTGCCCCGAGTGAGTTCTCTTATGTTTTATTTTTATATTACTATATATATTTACTATATCTGTCTGACTCAAATTATACATAGGTATATCTATGTATAATTTGAGTCAGACAGATACAGTACTCGTAGTTAGGGCCAAGCCACATTTGACATAATATACGTCGCCCATCTTCCGCCAATACTTAGTAAAATTAGTAACGCATCTTTGCTCAAATAATTGTGTCCACTCACAAAAACTTCCACTAAGTAAATATTCCATTAAATAACTATAAATTATAATTAAAAAAGGAACATTCATATCGAAGATTTAATTTTCTTTTTCGATATTAATCTTTCCATGAAATGATGTATACCTACAGGGACAGGGTACTTACCTAAATAAAAATCAATGAGATCACTTGAGAATGTCTCGACAATTTTAACTGTTTTTTTGTTATGTTTGTGACTGTCAGGAAAAGGTTGGTTGGTATGAAAGTTATTTTTTTAATTCCTCAGAAAAGTTGGCTATTTGGAGGTAGTTATCGGAAAATTTACTCAGAGGAATCAGCGCTCGAGTCGCTAGTTTTTTCTAAGTTAGTTTTACTTACCTGCATTGATTACCTTACATTTACTGCTGCGTTACAGTAAATGTGGCCTGTTCATTTGGAACAAGCGATAAACGGTTACTTAGTAGACCGTTAACTCTATTTCTGTACGGAGACGGACACTCGGCTCAGTATAGCACGAATTAAATTGCCCGTACAATTTGCATCCTTCGACGTCAGAATTAGCGCTGTACTATGTTGTAATACGAGTAGTTACTATTATTTGTCGATGCTTAGTAACTATATCGCGTAAATCGATCTGTGCTGATGGGAGCTTTACATTTCAGAGCGGGTTATATTATCGGATACATTTCGGAGAGTGTGCATCAGATCTCCACGATCTTATTCTCTCTTGCCCTTTCTTTTATCGGACGACCAAAAGCACGAAAAAGCGATGTCGTTTTATGGTGGATATTCCAATAACCCGAACGAAACGCTTTACGTCCACTTTTATCATGCGTACCGTTGAAATGTGGAACACGCCTCCCGACTACGTCTTTCGTCCGTGTTTTTAAATCACGGGTGAATCAGTTTATTCTAGGCATGCGCGCTCTATCTAGATCGCAGTGTCGCTTAACATCAGGCGAACTGGCGGTCAAGCGTAAGCCTATTAAGAGTCCGGTGGACCGAATTTCTCTTACAAACGTAATACCGAAATAAATCGTAATACAAACACAATTTAATCAAAATGTGTTATTATTCGGATTCCGAAACCGTTAATCTAGGTTCCTACTCTACTATTTCGTCCAAAATACTTCACTGGAAATAAATGTAAGCGAGAGCAATTTTTGATAACTTTACCAAGTTTGGAACGATTTTCCGGTCTTTTATTTCCAGTGAAGTAGTAGTAGATGAAATAGTACTTTCGTACTAGTAGTCGTTTGAGTTTCGGTATTACGTTTTTGTGCGAAATTCAAGCTCCGCCGGACCCTTAAGATTAAAAAAAACGAATGATTTTGGTATTATAATGACTAATGCACTTACACCCACAGCCCACCGTTATGTCATGTCATGGAATAGTGGGTGACCGATTTCCATTCATTAGGCACGAATCTAAACTTCCAACTGCTGCTGAGAATTTCATAAAAAAACCCACACTGCTTGACTTGGAAATCGAATCCAAGACCTCACGCTCAGAAGCCGCTCCTTCTGGTCACTAGAGTATTGAGGCAGTTATTAAAATTACAGATCTTGTTATGACATTCGCTTTTGTTGTTGAGCAAATGTCAGTCTACGTTACAGCAGATTAAAGTACTGTAATTATAGAATACTATCAGTATCCCACTAATTAGGCTCATCATGGCACCAGTATTTGAACAGTGAAGTGGGCATTCGTTTGCCACATGGGAAAGTTTCTGGTCAAGTGCCCTGCAATCCCACTGTGGTGATTCTCTTAATCCCTATTTATGGAGTTGGTAGTTAGTTTTCCCGCGGTTGGAACTGATTAGGGTCCAAAAAAAATTAGTCGGGATTATATACAACTAAAATATGAATATATAAGAAAGGTCGGAAACAATTCGAAGTTCTGCTAATTTCAAGGAAAGCAATGCAGCAAAGTTAAATCAAAAATTATTCGGTGCTTCGTTCTAGTTTCAATCAAAGTTTGAGAGTGCTATTTTGAGGACTGGCAATAAGCAAAGAAATAATTTCTGTTCTTTGAAATAGAATGTACAAAAGTTTACATTTAATGACATAAGTTTTTAATACGTAATGAACCGTTCAATAGCTAAAAGTATCATAATATATGAGGTGACACTAGCTGTTGCTATTTTATAGATTCTATGTAGCCGTTTGATCATGATAGTCTATTCTATAAATATATATTCTCTATTATTTCTAATATTATGAATGTATTTTAAATATTTGTATTAAAAAAACCAATATCGCATATTATTTTCCTAAGCGCCACACGCAATGCAAGGACATGGCTTGTGTCTTTTGGTTGTGGGGACATTTGACCATGTTCCCTTTATTCCGGCAAGACCGCAGTGTGATGGCCATGTTAATATTAACTAAAATCCTAATTTTAACGAAAATTAAAAGAAGGCTACAGATGGTACTTATAAAACAAATCTAACTTTAATTACTTTAATATTTTTTACTCTAATCGCGCATTTTTGAATCCTTAATAAAAATATGTAATGCACTGTAAACGGCAGGTTAGCATTAGTAACGTCACTAAAATAATGATGTCATGACAGGTTTGAAACATAATTAGAAGGAGATAGCGAAGTATGATAGCAAAGTTTTGCGCGCAGGCATAAGAGATAACATGCTTGCGTATCATGGCCACATTCCCCGCGCCTCATCCCACACTCCAACATAGGCTTTAACACCTAAGTAACCGAAACCAGCTCGGGAAAAGCCGTGGGCAATAGCTAGTTATTGGTTTCAATCCATTTTTATTTGACTATACTTTATATATGGGGCGAGTTGACGATTAAAAAATGGGTAAAATCGGAAGGTGCACAACAAGTTGACGAACAAGTAACTTCAATACTTGAAGTTGAAGTTTTAATTAGATTCACAACACCGCTGTGTATTGCTTATTTTCATTGTAGGCCACGTTAAATTTCAACACACGAACTATCTTTCACTTCGACGCTTTCGATAATAATTACAGGCAAATTTCCCGTAAATGAACTAAAGCAAATGCTACACATTGAAAATAATTCAGTGGGTGACAGCGGCAATTCCGAGACACCATGTATTATGTGGAAACATAATTGGCGTTACCTTAATTGGCTCTAAATACTTCTCTTCGCGACGAGCAACCAATATAACATCTGTAGGTACAAATCACAATCTGTACCCATCTCTTTGGATGGGTGAATAGAAAATCAATAAAATTATTTCGAGCGTAATAAGCAATTAGAGGGACTTAGAATAGGCATCCATATAAACCTCCCTTAAGCTTTTCTTTGTTAGAATCTTTCAACAGAATATTTTTACGGTATGGGTTATAAAAAATACAAGTAGATGATACTTCCTACTGGTACAGCGCGCGTGTTTTGTTACGCAGACTTGGCCCCTTGGTCCAGAGCTTACACGAGACCATAATCTGTAGGAGTGATAAAGGTGGGCGAGTCATATTTAAGATCGATTGTTAGGCAATGAGAGACAGCTCGAAGAGCACATGAAGCCGTTCGGATTCGATCGACAATCGATAGTGGTACTCATAAGCCCGAAAAGCGTTACAATCAGTGTATCCTTAGGATATTGGTGTAACCCAGATATCGAGTTAAAGACTAGCGGGATCAATGAATATTGAACATTGACAAAATAGTAAATTATTCACCAAGAGGAGAAAGTGACACATTAAATATTTTAACTGTTTACAAAAACCGGTCGACTTTACAACCCTAAGACTGTAAAGTGCTTCTTGCTACCCTGGTATTAGAGTACTAATTTTTACTTTCCGAGTAGGCGAAGTCTCGACCCTTGCGAGGTCCGCAAAACATACGAGTTTGTAATCTGTACTTTCCGCCGAGGGAAACATAGGTAAGGCTTACTTCACACATGAGGAAAATAAGAATAAGTATAAACATTTGAATTGGACAATAACGGATTTATGTTGAAAGAACGAATGAAAAATGATTAGGTAATGAAAGGATTTATAAGGCAAATGTCAGCGGCATCGGAAGAGGTCGCTTTAGAAGGGACATACGCCGATCTTATTAGCGCGATCCTTTAAAACGGTAAGGTGCGTAGTACTTACTCGCAATCGTGGCATTTGAATGAGATATATGAATGTGGAAGAAGCAAAAGAAGTATGCAAGAATCGTAGCATGTGATGGTCTACATATAGTTTCTACCTACCCCGTGGGAGAAAGGCGTGAGTGTAAGTATAAAAGTATAAAAATGTTGGTTATTATCTGAAAATAATAACCAGTATTTTGGTTGGCAGTCCAAACCAAAATTCAACATATACATAACATACCATCACGCCTGTATTCCCCAAAGGGTTAGACAGAGGCGTACTTAATATACACCCACAGTTCGCCGGTATGTTTAAGTCCCATGTTATAGGGGGCGAGCCTATATCCATTCACCGGGCACAAATCCAGACTCTCCAGACTATCCAGACTCAGAAAATAATAATTTAGTAGGAAATGCTTATTGCCTAACTCTGCTCATAAGGATAAATTTGAATAATAAGTTTATGTCACAATATATTTGCGTGGTTCGGCGAGATAAAGCGTCTCACCTAGTTTAGAGGCAGGGACTCCCTAGGTTGATTACATTAGAAGAATCATGTAAGAGTAGTGTATCCGTACCGCGCTTCCTACAAACTTAGAGTTCTATGTTAAATATTAACTAATGAAAGTCTATATTATTTTGCAGTCACTATCTAGATACTAATATACGAGTATATGTTATGTAAAACCTCATTTAAATACAAAGTTAAAAGCAACAGGCGTTCACAGATTCATTGTTTTCGATTAAAAATGGCCCAGCTTTAAGCTAGTTTTTCAAAAATGTGTTTCGGTTTAGAGCCATTTGGAAATATTGTAACCCTATGAAGTTTATCTACTTATTTACTGTATTATTGGAGTAACCACGAATTTGCGTAACATCAAGATTTACGAATAGCAACAATATTAAGTACTAAGACACTCGCGCGCTCTCGAGTTACACTCCAGAATTCTATTTCTGTGCTTCTAGAGTTCTATTTCTATTGACACAAAAAAACAAAAATTCAAATTCGTCACTGGTCAACATAAGTTTCTTGTTCAAACAACGTACTTCGTTTAACAAAGTGGGTACTAATTATTTAAGAATAAAGAACAAAGACTAGACGAAGCTAATCGCAATGCATAGTGTTATTTTTATTTGAAAATTAAAATTTTAAGAGATGTAGATAGTGGAATCGAATAATTCCACTCACAATTGGAGCTGCCCCACTAGGAAAGTACCTCCACCTTGTAGAAAATCGTAGCCAAATAACATAGCTCTGTGCTATGTTGTGTTTCTAACGGTGAGCATGGTCGCCAGAGCTCCGCGAGGAAGCGTTGTGTTGCATAGCAGTATCACCCTATTATCTTCTATGCTGCCAGCCCAACTATTCCTCCTTGATTTACAAGTCGGCAACGCGGGAGTGATACCCTTGGTATTGCAGGCGTCCATAGGCTACGGTAAACGCTTACCATCAGGCGGACCGTATGCTTGTTTGGCAACTTAGCGGTATAAAAAATGAACATACTTCGTTCCCTAACTATTAGTTACTTAAAATGATCTATTATTTTAATTCTACGTTGCATAATTCTTGGAGCTTTATTTCTTAATCTAAAACAACATTGTACCTATTATGCAACCCTATAATAAATTAATGTTGGTACTATAAGTACTTTCTATTGATACCGATAATGTCCTAGAAAGGGTAGTAATGGGGTAGTAGTCAGATGCCCAAAATGGCTGGATAATTACTCTGATGACAATCGTTTCGTGTAAAATAATGATATCCAGATGAACTTGATCAGACTGGAAGCTGACCCCAACATGTTAGGAAAAGGCTAGGGTCCACTTTTACTACCTACATAGATAATGTCATCGGTGAAGGAGATGTTGACGTCTTTTGTTTTTTTATTCTTTATTGAGGAATGATAAACAGTTACACATTAAACATTTTTACAAAGTCATAAATCGAGCTAAAGTTAACAAATGAGTAACCAGCAGCATAATCCACAGATTACCTTTAAATAATTGTTATGAGCCGAAGAATGCATGTCTTTGTTGCTTATAATTTTTTTTGCATTAGGACATTCCTTTAGTACTTTATGCAACGAACGTGGTGTCTGATAGTGAAAGAATAAATAATGAGAATACAATAGGCCAACCAATGTAATCATTTTGTTTTAGTCATAATAAAGAATGGACTTTTCTCACAGCCATGAGGTTTCTTTTTATACTAATAGAAAGGAGGTAGTTCTACTGAGCCTCCCAACAAAAATATTCAAATAAGTATCTTAAAACATTATTTTTGACTCACCATTACAATTAAGACTCATTCACACGGAGAGAGTATCTCGTCTCGAAGGTACGATTATCGTAAGTATATAATTATATCTATAAAAAGACGTTCCACGTGTAAAACATTATGTACAAAGAGGTCGAGGTTTTCCTCGCCTTTGAATATCGTAATTTCCCATGTAAAAACAATTTGTAAGCGAAATCGTAGGCGTCGAGAGCTAAGGCTAACAATATGAAAATTTTAAAATATCTTCCGTTGTAACGACGATTAATAAAGTCTATACATAGTCTGTAGAAAGATACTGTCTGCAATTGCAAAATATTTGAGAAAAATAAGTGGAGGAGACTATAGACGATACTGAAGCCGAATTAATAATTTCTAAAAATTTTGTCTGTCTGCATATTATTATTTAAGTATGTCTTGCATAAACAAAACTACTCAACCGGATATACTTAAATAGGATGTATTGTATGATTCTTGAATGCTACAAAAACGTCACACACCTATTGTTTTCATTTCCTAAATAAAACTGCAAAGTTTATTTCATAAGAAGTAGTGGACATAACAATCGTAAATAAAACCATTCGTTGGAACGTGTAAAAATCTAAAGTCCAGCGAGTATGTTCACAAGTCAAACAATATTCTGGTGGATGAGCGCGGGTGAAATTGAGCTCCGAATCATTTATAAATGGGGTAGGTTACGAGGGGCGCCCGGAATGGGAGGGAGGGAAAGGTGTGCCACTGCATTTTGCATGAGTTCAATGTTGGTTGCTCGATCTGCCTCATTCCACTCTCCTCGCTTGCACATCTATAACAAGTGCGATGTGCCTTTATTGCCAGTTACACTATTTTGGCGGTCATTTTTGTGATAATGCGAGATTAAATGTTTAAGTGTGACAACTCACAGTTTAAACATAATTTAAGTTAAGCAATAAAATATATAAACGCAATTACATTTTCTCAAAATGTGGACATTTTATTCTCGGACTGTTGCTTGTATCTTTCCGGTATGTGTAGGTAATTAATGTCATGGATTTGCTAAATTATACACGTGCTAACACTTAAAATTAATATAATTTAATTACATGGTAAGTAGATATCTCAAAGACACTAACGTAAAGCAGTTATGAAATTGGGCTACAATATAAAAAACACATAGGCTATTGCATTATATCTTTGTATTTAAAGAGCTCGGCTTCGATTAGTAATTTAGAATATAACTAAGATTTATTTATTTACCTGTATATTCCAGTTGTCACCAACCACTGGCAGCGTGCCCCGTAATTGAAGACTTACGAGCGTAAGTACATTTTCGATTATCGCATTAGCTACCATTAATGGCGCTAATACTACTTATCAACGTAATAATTATTAGATCCCTATCAATGATTCAAGAAAATATCGCAATAGTGAAGGCATAGATAGACAAAACGGAAAATAACATGGAGAAATAATCCCCAATGTAGGTATAGTTTGTGGCGATTCTCGAGTATTGTATTTATAAACCTAAGGTTTCCTGAACACTCTTGGTCCAGAATTAGCGTAAATTTTTTATAAGGACGCAGGTAGAGGGGTGTACCGGGGTGAAAGTTGGGGTGCCGGAGTCGCCGGCACCGTCTGCATATTGCATTAGATTTAAATTGTTTACGTCGTTAAGAAAGAAAGTTCTTCCGAACTAGGCGAAAAGCAAGGAACTTTCAAGGTATATTTAATTTTTTGGTATAATTATATGGGAACATTTTGATCTGCTTTGAAGGTTTGGAAATCGGCTTATCTGATATTTAATATGTCATGCATAATTATGTTAATTATCTTTATATCACCGAACGATCCCGAAAAAGGAAATGGTAAGAATTAAAAGTAAAAGGCTATTATAGTGTTGGTTTTTCTGGTATCAATTTTAATTATTCACCCTTACGGACTGCAGACTGCCAGAGTCGCAGCAATCGCGGGGAAACTGGCTCTGACACGTAAAAGTCGTGTCGTGTCTTCTGGGAACCTTTAAGACTGGTTTTGTAACTGTTCCTACTAAATACTCGCTTTGTCATGGAGTGACGGAGAATAGCCCACTATACCATACCATCGTACTATTAAAGGTAACTACTGAAAAGCTCTACAGTCGGAATCCAAGAGTTTTCGTGTTCACTGCCACTTTTTTAGAATGATGTCGTTTGGGTTTTCCGATCAAAGAATACCTGGAAGTAGTTATTGACATAATACAAATTAGATAAGTTGTTTTGGCTTATTAATACGTCTCAATGTTACTATTTCCTTCAATAAGCAACTCTTTACTTTTAATGTTATAAAACAAAATCCAATTGTGCTCGTCTTTTTGATAATCAATGACTCATTTATATTGTTTTAGAATAATGATCACTGAACCATTGTTCCGTTTTGTAAATATGCTGGTTGAGTATCCTATACATGATCGAATTAGTTACGTAAAATAATTAGTCAGTTACGCGATCGCTATCCTAAGGAACGCATGTGTGATCATGAAGATTTTAATAGTAGTTCTAGTTTTATTACTATGTCTCAATCACCAAGTGACCTGTAACCCATTTTTGGACTTCATCTCAGCAAAGTTTAGTGATATGGCCGTCTCTTTGGCGAACACTTTCAAAAGTATTAAAACTAACGTCAAAAAGTTGTTTTCGTCACCTAGTCTGGAACAAATGCCGACTCCTTTACGCCAGTATGTAGACAAGAACATCAAGAGAACGTTTAACGATTTTGTCGAGAAAACAGCGGCAGAAAACGAAACAGAGATCCCTGAATATATTAATCTGAAGTCTGATCCAACTGCACTCATGTCTACTCCGCAGCTGGCTACACTACACGGACGAAGAGTGGAATCACATATCATTAATACCAAAGACGGTTATCTACTTACCTTACATCGAATATCACCTAAAATAGATACTCAGGATGAAACTAAAATAAATAACCAAACAGTGATACTTCATCATGGATTACTCGGCAGTTCCGCTGATTGGATATTATTAGGACCTGAAAAGTCCCTTCCGTATATGTTGGCTGACGCTGGTTACGACGTTTGGATGGCCAACGCCAGAGGCAATTACTACTCCCGAGGTCATGCTAAAATAGCTGTGGATTCAGATGCATTTTGGAGATTCTCTTTTCAAGAAATGGGGGAATACGACTTGTCCGCAACGATTGATTACATTAGAAAATTAAAAAATAATAACGATACTATTGATTTCATTGGACACTCAATGGGTGCCACCGCGCTTCTAGTATTACTTTCAACGACACCTCGCTACAATCAGTACTTAAGAATTGGTATTTTACTGGCACCTCTAGCATACATGAGCAATGTCGAAGGCCCATTAAAAGTTGTGACTGCCATGGCAACGAGCCCCCCCGAGCAGCTGCTAAAACTTATAGGTAACAAAGAGTTTGTACCTTCGCGGAAAATACCAAAATGGGTTGCCATGAAGTATTGTAAAGGCCCGCTGTTATTCTGCTGTAATCCATTATATTTTATCAGTGGTGGAATACCAGAAAGCAATCATTCTTGGAATCTGAGTTTTCTCGCAAGGTTGCTGTACCATATACCAGCTGGCGGCTCCACAGATACAATGCTGCACTACGCTCAGATAGTCAAAAGTGGCAAATTTCACAGGTTTAATAATGTTTATGAAGAGTTTCTACTCGGCCAAGTTACTGTGCCGATGGCATTGTTCAGTTCTAGTGAAGACTGGCTGGCTACTATTCCTGACGTTTTGAGATTGTATTTCAGTATCGCAAATCCAATAGACCACTATATTATACGAGGCAGGAATATGAGTCACACGGAGTTCGTTTGGGGTGCACAAGCTGATGAATTAGTATTTAGTAAAATAATGGAATTCTTAGACGTTGGTTTAAACTTCTATAAGAATGATAAGACAAATGAAGTTCATGATGATCTACTATAATGTGTGTGAGGTAATAATATGGTTTTAGATCGATTTTATAAAATTTTTGGTTTAGTCATTTTATTGTACTTTTATACCGCCATACATAAATTATTTTGAGATATAACAGCCTTTTCTCTTTTATTTATATGCCATTCGAAATAAAATAATTAAAAAAGAGTAATTTATGAATAATTACCTCTTTTCAGATATCATTATTTTCTTAATGATTCACTTTAATTTACTCATTTTCAAATGTCTCATACTTTAATCGTGTTCGCAATGTAGGTCACTAGCGTACTGCAATATACTTTCTCCTAAAATTCTTGCGTAGGACGTGGTTTAACTTCAGATTGGAGAACGACATGTTAAAGTGTTTGCAAGCTGCATAATATCAGCAGCACTGCGTGGCTGTGAATGGCTCTATGAAAGTCTTATGACTATGACCGGCCAATTAGTGACGAACACTCATTCTGCCGTTGTAATTTTGTAAAAGTTCATGATGTTTTCTGTTAGTCCAGAATCATTAGTCCTCGCTCATATAGAAGGTAAGTGCGTATGATTTTATGCCTATTCTATAATATACTTGCATACATTTATTAAATTATTTATTTTATATATTTTAACAAAAAGAACAAAAGCAGTAAAAATTAATAGTCCACCAGTATCGGGAACAGGATCCAAATTACCGTTGGTCTGGGCTCCAAGGAAAGGAAACTCTTAAAAATACGTGCCGTATCCAGGAGTACCGCTTTCGGCATCAGGTCCTTAACTCAGCTGCTTAATGAGCACCTCTGCAGAAGTGTGTCCAGGCTTTTGTCTATTAGACTATTGATTGTCGAGGGCTATGACAGACTGAAAACGAGAGTGATCCCGTAAATGCTGCGTTCTTTTAGTAGTGATTAACAGATTCTGTTGATCTACAAATACTTTCTAACTCAACGTGCCAACCCGAAAAAGTATTAAGCACGATTACCAAATTTTATTTTACTAGTGAATCTGCTTCAAAAAGATCAAAACTTCCCGGTAGAAATATTGATTTACGTAACTATCTACGTATAAGTATTCTAGAAATAGTTTCCAAGAGAGGTCTGTATAGCTCCTTTCACGATTAACATCTTAAGGCTATGTAAGTGCCTTCTTGGAATATCCCGTTTGTATCTGAAGTACATGTTTACTAATAGTTTCCTGGGTATTAGACGGATCTTTGACGTAGACTCGGAGCCGTGTAATTAATGTTTCTTAAATCTTTAAGTTTTAAGAATTTTATTTGTTTTTTTTACGTCAACCGGAAAAAAGGAACCCTTATAATATCACTTCGTTGTCCATCCGTATGTTTTGTTATCTGTCTGTCATTCTGTCAAGACACTTTATTTTAAGAGTTCGTAGAGGTATCGAGTTGAAATTAATAACATATAATACGTAAGCCTGTATTTCTATCTCCCGGAGATGTAGAAAAATTAAGCTTCTAGTCAACGCAATATGTGACATAAATATGGCCATTTATGTCACATATTTTGACACTCGAAAATAAATCAAGTACCTATTTACAAACTTACTTTTGCAGTTAAGGAAAGATCCTGACGTAAGGGAGTGTGTAAGGACGATGCAAGGGCGCATTTTTAACCCCCGACACAAAAACGAGGGGTGTTGCATCGTAGCTCTCAAATAAATGGACCTGGGCTTTAGATTCCGTTTTTTTTAGTTATAAAGAAGACTTGATCTTGGTTTTCTTACTCATGATCTAAGAAAATCTGGCCACCCATTTGAAGATTATCAGCTCTGTAGTTCATAAAGGTATGTGAACAACTTCCACAGGTCCGATCGATTTGAATCTCGTTATCCTGTTACTTCAATGATATTGCAATGATAAGGTAACCATGACTTGATGCTGCGGTCTTTTTTAATATTAAATTTAACGTTATTTCAACTATAAAGTTATATTTACCCTTCTATTTGACTTCTTTTCGTTAGAACAGCTTTCGGTGCTTTCATAGCATATGAACTTCAGTAATGTTATTGAAATTGGTTATTTTTGTACGGAAGCCTCCACTCTCGCATCAAGCGAGTCAGATTCGCACTTGTCCGGTTTTATTGTCAGATTTCCTTCTTCAAATTATAACCTACGTTCTTGTTCGTACTTTTCACATTTCCGCTTTGAGAGCTTACTTAACATTTTAGAAGCGCATGTGCACTATTTGAATTTGAATCTTAAAATAAATGGTGATAGCTCAGATCAGAAGTACGGCTCAGTATTAATTTATCAATTGCTTAAACAGTGAAGGAAAACATGTACGCAACTGAGATTTTTTTGATGACGAGTGATGTATGCCAGTCGGTTACTAGGCTAGCGTGGGGAACTATAAGCCTTATCCTCCTCATCAGAAGTCTTGTGCCCAATTGTGGGACAATAAATCGGTTGATGGCGATGACCTTTGAAAGGTGGACTCGTATATAGCAATAACTGTACAAACTACTTGCATTAATACTTATAAAATGCTTTGTCCTGAATGGCTGACTGACGGATAAATGCACAGCCTAAATCGCTAATTATAGAGACCTGAAACTTGGAGTGTATGTTCTTTGTATGACGTAGGTATCCGATAAGAAAGGATTTTTGGAAATTCAACCCCTAAGGTGGTGCAAAGGGGGGTGGAAGTTTGTATGAATGTCTGTCATTTTTCAGCGGGTGAAATCGCGGGGTACAGCTAGTTTATTTAGATAAAACAAAGTTGGGTTTGTTACAACACTTATAACTCGAGAACGGATGGACCAATTTTTATGATTTGTTAGATTTATCTCCTCCTCGAATAGCAGAATAACTATTCGCGGTATTCTAGATAATCGAAAAAATCACGAAAAAGAACAATATGAAGATAATTTATTTTCTCATACATTTTGTATCCGGAACGGATTGACAGATTTGATGGAAATAAAACACGGACACAAAACTAAATGAACATGGCGTTGTTTTCTGTGAGGTTTTCTGTTTCGGTAAGGCCAGTAGATGACATTCTTTCTACATTCTGCTTACTGGTTTCTGACACTTACGCGAATATTAGACATTGAAATATAAACTACTGACTCATTAGTCTAGTGGTCCCAAGCGCGACTGCTACCCTAGAGGTCCTGGGTTCGATCCCCAGGTCGAGCAAAGTGTTATTGAGTTTTTCTATGAAATTCTCAGTAGCAGCTCGGAGTCTGGATTTGTGCCCGATTAATGGCAATAGGCTCGCCCCCTATTACATGGGACCTAAACATACCGGCGAACTGTGGGTGTACATTAGTACGCCTCTGCCTAACCCTTCGGGGAATAAAGGCGTGATGGTATGAAATATAAACTACTTTTTACGGATTTTGTCTCGTTGTATATTGGAGTGGCAATACCTACACGAATTACTTTACCTTACCTCCTTCATAAATGACAACCGTTACCATACCATCACAACATTACCTTCACCACGTTTTGACAAGTTACTCAAGAGACAGTGAAGTAGAACCCACCGTCAACGAGTATATCAGTCAATGAAGAACAGCAAGATTCCATAACTAGTCTACAAATCAACATGTTATCAAAACAAATCGAAAAAATATCTTTCGAAGCTCGACGAGTTCCCGAGTTTCAGATTCTTTACAGCATCCATGGTCACGGGTAGATTAAGTTGTTGGACGTCTTAATGTTGCAATTACTAACAGCTACCTTACATTTTTATTAATTACTAGCTTTTGCCAGCGACTTCGTCCGCGTGGAATAGTTACTATGTTCCCTAGTTCTTCGCCCGAAGTTTCACCTGCGTTGCCCCGTTCCTAAGGGTTGTAGCGTGATGTTTTATAGCTTGAAACCTTTCCCATGAATCACTCATTTTCCCAACATTTCCCTTCACTGCTCTGCTCCTATTGATCGTAGCGTGATGAAAAGTATACTATAACCTGCCCAGGAGTATGAAGAACAATTGTACCAAGTTTCGTTGAAATCCGTCGAGTGGTTTTTGTTTCTATAACGAACATACAGACAGACAGACAGACAGACAGACAAAAATTTTACTGATTGCATTTTTGGCGTCAGTATCGATCACTAATCACCCGCTGATAGTTATTTTGGAAATATATTTCATGAACAGAATTGACCTCTCTACAGATTTATTATAAGTATAGATTGGCGATGCGATTCACGCAGAACAAGCTCACCGTATCATATATAAGGATACGGTCCTTCGGTCTTGCAGTTTTGAGCTTGGATTTTGATTTTATGGAATCTATAATGGAGTTCCAAGCAGGTGGTAAGATGGATGGATGGACGCTGTAAAGGATCCGAAACGTCGGGGATCAAATAATATCAATACAACGCGATAAAATCCGTAAAAAGTAGTTTTATTTCAATGTCATCATAAGCTGCTTGTGTGTTTTTGATATCTTTTTTTGTCTACGTTTAAATTGGTTCCTGGATGGTTTAGATTCACAATTTGAGCTTCTAGGTGTCACCACAATCGGGTTCTAAGATTTTTTTTATATCAGGGCAAGACATGGGAAAGTGAGTGAATGATTGAGGTGACTGCGCCGACTACAAATAAATTGGGACAAGGGCAAGATTATGATACAGGGCAAGACAATATTTGCGGGGCCCGCTAGTTAACAAACTGGCTTTTTAACACACACACACACACATACACCATACACATGCAAACATATACATAAGCACATAATACACATACACGCACTAAAAAGCGCGCGCGCACACGCATTTCATTATGTGCGCGGTCTTAACTTTATTTAATGTTTACTTTTTATATTAATTTCTGTTACTATTTTCTTTTTATGTTTATTATTATCTTTATTTGAATACCTATCTGCAATGTAAAGAAATGTAACTGGAGGTGGGCTTTATTTAGCTGCTACACAGTTTATACTACTGCAGCTGTTACCGGTCTATTGTTGTAAAGTGCTATTGTAAATCTATTCAAATAAAATTTCATTTTATTTCAATCTAATGGTCCCAAGCGCGACTCCTACGCTAGAGGTCCTGGTTCCTATGTAGGTATTTCTCAGTAGAATCTCGGAGTTTGGGATTTGTGCCCGGTTAATGGCAATTACATGGGGTTTAAACATACTGGCAAACTGTAGATGTACAATGGTGACCAAAAGTCCATAGGCAATTTCACAACGCATTAGCTTGACATTTAGTTTGACTTACGATCTACTTCTATTCATGTCATTAACAAGTGACACGCATTGGCTGTATCGAGCTCGCGTACTGTTCATAGTAATGTAATCCTTAGCGTGCTTATGGTCTTTTGAATGTTTACTGTACATTAGTACGCCTCTGCCTAACCCTTCGGGGAATACAAACGTGATTTTATGTTTTGTAATGTATGATCTGGTATACTTAGGTATTACACAAATTAGGAATTTTATCCTTTGACTATCGACAAACAAAGGGAACCATCCAATGGAACCAGACAATGAAGAGGAACGAATAAAAACAAGAAAAATTTGCAAAACAGATTTATATTTATGCCATTCGGAGAACATTAGTCGGGGTACATTGTTTAACGGAAAATCCTTTATTTTAATTTGCTGCCACAGAGAGGTATTCTGATGCAAATATGAACCTTAAATTTATAAAGGAAAATCAATTAGGTAAAATATATCGAACGCCTGAACGATGTTTTAAAACGATCAAAATATCAAATAAAAATATCGTGTACTTATAGGTTGTATGTTTACGAACACAAATCCTCACAATCCACCACCATCGTCAACGTCACTGCTAGGCACGAGTCTCCTCTTAGAATGAAAAGGATTACGCTACCAGTCGGCAGTCACCACGCTGGCCTAGTGCAATGTCTTTCTTCACCGTTAAAGCGAGTGATAGTTAATATGATGGCACGTTTGGCGTAGTGGCTGAACGTCCGGCTTCTACGCTACGGGTTGTGGTTTCGATCCCCGCACGAAACAAATATTTATATGATCTGTCGTTCCAGGTCTGAGTGTTTGTGTGTGTGATAATTTGTGTTTGTAAACGCAACCAGGATACAAGAGAAAGTCCAAAAGGCAACAAATTAATATGCACATGATACGAACTTATGACCTACGACTGAAACTATATGTAGGCCACGCAAATATTAGTTTCGTTCGGGAATTCCTTTATGCATAATACCGCACTGCGCTAATCGAGTCTTATAAATAAAATCAGTAAAGCCTTTATTGCATTTGTATGGCTAGTTTCATATATTTCATAGAGCACTATTATAAATAATAAAAGCGAAAGCATTAAAACTAAAATCAACTGAAAAGTATACAGTATACGTACATACATACACTGTTAGAGACATTACCCTTCCTTTTTTCGTAGTCGGGTAAAAAGGGAAGATGCACCGTGATGCTTTCAACCTTCGGTTGTTAAATATTGTTAGGATATAGCTGGATCCCGTCCGATTACAATATTGGCCATGGATTACCAACACACGTGCCTCCCTTCGATAGATTATAGAGTTTGGTCTAATCACTTCAAGATGTCGAAGTCAGATGAGTGTGACGGAAGACAATATACCAAAGGAAGACTGTGGGCATCTTAGTTTTCGAAATCATGTGCGTATTAGGGCCGGTTTTTCCATCGCCGGATAACTTTATCGCGGGAATGAATTAGAATTTTTGACAGGTTTTGCATACAAAATCCTCCACCAGTTAAAAGTTATCTAGCGATTGAAAAACTAATTGAATAATCACTCGTTTAAGGTCACGGAAAACATCGTGATGAAACCTACAGGCCTGAGAGTATGCTAAACCGCATTAGGCAGGCGGGGTGGGCAATGCCCTAATCCCTCTCATGAGAATATGAATTATTATGTCTATCTATATATATAAAACAAAGTCGGGTTTGTTGCAACACATATAACTCGAGAACGGATGGACCAATTTTTATGATCTTTGATTTGTTGGATTTATCTCCTCCTCGAATAGCAGAATAATTCGAGGTATTCTAGATAATCGAAAAAATCACGAAAAAGAACAATATGAAGATAATTGATTTTCTCATACATTTTGTATCCGGAACGGATTGACAGATTTGATCGAAATAAAACACAGACACAAAACTAAATGAACATGGCGTTGTCATGTTGCTGGACAGATTTTTAAGATCTTTAGTTTGTTGGATTTGTCTTCTCCCCTAATAGCAGAATAACTATTAAAACATAAAAACATTATGAAGAACATTTAATTTTTATACATTTTGTATTGTTCCCAATACGGATTGACAGATTTGACAGTTCAAATAAAACACGGACACAACTGTACATGACGTTGTTTTCTGTTTCGATAAGGCCAGTAGATGGCCTTCTGTGAATTGTCCGAACTTCTCATAAGCTGCTGGTGTGATTTTGTTTTTTTTTTTTATGTATGTTTAAATGGGTTCCTGGCTGGTTTAAATTGACAATTTGAGCCGGTAGGTGGTGCCGCAATCGGGTTCTACGATTATTTTATACACAGGGCAAGATATGGGAAAGGGAGTCAATGATTGAGGTGACGGCTGATAGGGATGAATGGAAGAAAAGGACATGCTAGGCCGACCATAAATAAATTGGGACTAGGGCAGGAAGATGATGATACAGGTCAAGACAACGTTTGCCGGGCCCGCTAGTCCTCTATATTCCGAATTTATGATTCATTAAAAGTGGCCTTATTAGCCAAACAACTTGAGTATGTAATTGCAAAACTACGTGCATTTGGATTGCATGTTTTACAATTTTGTCCAGTAACCCTCTGACCACTACACAAAATGGTTGCGAGAATGCAGCCAGGAATGTAGACGCTACGCAATGCAGGATATATTCAGAGATTAAAGTACGTTGTTGGTTATGCATGCCTACCCGAATATTTCGCCTTCCATCCGACGAAATGGTATCAGGTATATTTTATCCTAAATTCCGATTTGCACTATCTTGGTACGTCCGTCTGAAATGATTTTAATCATACTAGTAAATATTACTTTTTTATGAAAACAACCAATAAATTGTTGGCATTGTTGTTATAAATAATATTTACGAACTCATAAACTTATAAATAATTTATTATAGTTATTATTGCGGACCAACTGATTTTTTCAATAAATTATCGAAAAAATAATACTATAGTTTAACCTAAAAAGGTGATTGACTAGCGTCTCTAGCTTGTATTGTAATTTTGGTTCTTTAGTTTAGTTGATCAGGTAGAGGATTTGGGTATACAAAGCGTACTCAAAAAATGCCAATAGCCTGTCGGTCTCTAAACTTCTGCTATTGTTATTAGAAATCATTTAATACAAAATCGCTATGTAGATGGATGACTTCAACTAATTTATTCGAACATGCACCATGCAAAAATAACGTTACAGTAGGTACCTATTTGTTCAATGTCCTGCGTAGGTGTTGTTACAATTGTTAGTATAAAACAATAATTATGGAAATTTTAATCATACGTACCTCGTAAGTATAATAGGGTAATTAACTATTCTTATCTATTAGCCTTTAGTTAGATACAAAGTTTGATTTAAAAATTTATTATAAAATGGAACAATGTACTTCGAAACGATTAAAAATCGGTCAATAATAATAATATACTGCAGTCCAGTTTAACGAAAGCATCGTACGACAGTTCAGTCTTCGGGGGCTGCGAAAGTAGCGGCCCAGCGAAAAGGTGTGATGGTTTCCTCCAAAGATATGCGGTGCGAGGATGCTTAGCGAAGCTATGTTGTTACATAGCGTAGCATACCGTTTTACAGCTTCGTCGCTGTAAAACGGTGTGTAGCTTTGTGGTGTGAGGAAATACAATGGACTCTTCAGCTGTGGTCTCTTTGGTGTCCCTGCACAGTTTCCTCGCTCGCAATCCCTGGCACATATTCCTCGCTCGCGTCCCTCGCTCATATCTATTTTGTAGCAAAGCTAATACCATTTTCCAGCAAAGCTACTTGTAAGGAAAGATTTAAAGATCTTACATACAATAGCTCCAGCTTTCTCTGGTGTGTCTTCCCACTACTATTTTGTTTGGAAGAGTAAGAGAGTACTATTTGGGAATTATTATTCACTTATGTAGTCCAATTAAGACGAAGGCTACAAATGCCATGAGTGCTACGAGTAGAACGAATTCAAACCTCTTCTCTCTGACATGGTCAAGACTTACTAGTAAGCGTTCATTGAGGTAGATACTGTCTTACTTTACGCTTAATTACGTATACAAACTTCATATATAGCTTCATATATACAAAGTATCAGCATCGCGTGGTTTATGATTGTTTGTTAACATAATTACTGATATCGTATTGTAAATAGCGATTATCTATCCGCACCATCCATCCGCATATTATAGGTAGGTACGTTAGACTCCAGTGTTCAATAGTATATTTATGATAGGTACTAGGTTTATAGACATCAAGCCCACGCCCCAAGGTAAGCTCTTAGAAGCTTAATAATTTATAATTCTTTGGGGTTTTTAACATACCTACTTGAAAGAAAGGAGGAGGTTCTATTATTTATACACCTTTAACTTCAGAACACAACTTCTCACACTCAAGTTGTCAACCACATTGGTTGCTTACCTTGAGTGTGAGTTTCTTCTTCGAAATTTTGAATTCCAGGGCGGTCAAAATTTTATTCTGTTTTCCATATAGATATTAGAAGTAATCCGGAGTGTTAATATTTAGTAATGGTAGCCATTGGGGTAACAAATATACACTAAAAAATGGTAATCTTCTCTTGAACGATTTCGGGCAGACGAGAGCGTGATGAGTATGTGTTTTTCACGCTTATTTCATTAATTTTTGGGACTATAATATTTGAATATAATTTGTTTTCCCAAGTAAACTCTATAAAAAACAAGTTATGAACAAAACCTATCAAATACATTTTTTTATTTAATATTATAACAAATTGGAATCGGCCCGAAAAAAATATATGATCACTTGCTATTTTATGCACCATTAATATACGAGTTGCATCATCTCATCTAGTCGAATGAAAATAGTGCGTATGATTTTATTATAAACATATTACATATTATGCATTTCAATTGTTAGGAACGAGAGAAGTTATTAAATAGCTATGTTTAATAAGACACGCACTATCTCCGTTCTCACCAAACAAAAGGCAAATTTTGTTTTATTCTAGAATAGGATTGTTTTCATAAATATATTATTGAATTACGTCTATTGTCCTTTGCCCTGAAATTCGATTTTATTTCACAAATATACGCGCCGCCATTTGGCACAGTTCTCAGCGTGTTGACGGTTGTCCAAATGTTAAATAAATTATTTTTGTGTGTGGTCCTATTAAATTTTACTTTAAACTCTAATGGCGCGACTGACTTTAAAGATTATGAACCTACCAACGTAACTACTCGTAGAGATGAGAGAGAAACTTCCATTTTTGAATCGTTTAACAATTTATTGGACAAAATTAAAAATTTCTTCGGCGTAAAATCCCAGGTCATTGAAGAAAAGCGAAAACGTGTGAAAAGTGCTTTTGAAGTATTCTTTAAAGAATTAAACAAGAAAAATATGTCCGTTCCACCTGGAGATCCGAAGCCAAGAAGATATCTTCTAAGAGGGCCGAAGTTAAGTAATTACTCAAGAAACCGTGACTTTGATGTGAGGCCTGAATCGAACGTGGAGCAGTTGATCACTACTCATGGATATAGATCAGAGTCACACACAGTGCTCACTGCTGACGGATATATGCTATCAATACAACGAGTAATGCCAGACATGGATAGAGTTATAAAAAGAGTAGTATTATTACATCACGGCCTGCTTGGAAGTGCTGAAGATTGGCTCCTTTTAGGCAAAGAAAGGGCACTTCCGTACTTATTAACCGATAACGGTTATGATGTGTGGCTACTAAATTCACGAGGCAACAGATACTCGAGGATACACACCAAGAAGAACAGAGAAAGGCGCGACTTTTGGGATTTTTCGTGGCATGAAATGGGTGTATACGATTTGCCCGCAACTATTCAATATGTAAGTGAAATCACGCGCAATGCGGAAATTAACTTCATCGGACATTCCATGGGAGCTACGGCATTGCTGGTATTATTAACAACTGCACCGGAATACAATTACATTTTGAGGTCTGGTATTCTTTTAGCCCCCTTAGCATTTATGTATCACGTCAAAGGTCCACTGAGAGTATTAGCAGATTTTTATACAAGAAATGGTCACAACTCTCTAAATTTTTTAGGGCAGGCGGAATTTTTAGCGGATAATTCTTTTCCGGAGCAAATGATTGAAAAATACTGTAAAGGAGACGACTATTCATGTTTAAATGCTTTGTTATTACTAGCAAATGGTGGTAAAGAAGTGTCAGACCCGTATCTTTTTGATGATATTCTTAGCCATGTGCCCGCTGGTGGATCCGTGAAGACAATTATACATTATGTGCAGTTGGTGAAAAGCGGTTACTTCGAAATGTTCGATTACGGGGCAGCGAATAATTTGAGAAAATATAGTAATAGTACTCCTCCGTCGTATAATTTGAATCTAGTGACTTTGCCAATAGCAATGTTCAGTTCTCCTTCGGATTGGCTGGCCACAGGTTCAGATATACAAACGTTGCTGCCTCTGCTTCAGAACGTACACGTCCACCATGTCGTTAAAGCAGAAGACTTCGGTCATTTAGACTTCGTATGGTCACCCGACGCGCCAGAATTTGTTTTTGATTTTGTGCTTAACGTTTTGCGTCAAATATTACCGGTGGAAGACCAATTTTTTGAGTTTTAGTTTACCTTGTTATATTTCATTTTTGTAAATTCGTTTAGAATTCCATTTTAAATAAAAAAATATACTTAATTTTGGAAATAATAAAATTATTCCAAAACGCTTATAATTTTTTTGACAAATGATACCTAAAAGTATTTATAAATATTATCTTAATGAAGGAAAAATTCGACTGCGGGCACGGTTCGAACCAGCGTCTTCTGGTTAGATACATCAGACGTTATGACAACTAAGCCATCGCGCATCTTATGGTCAGACCGAAATTTGTTTATGTCTTATAAGGTGACGTCAATTACATTTATTGAAAAGCAAGTTACTTTGCGTCAATTTATATAATTATGTTTTTGTTTGGGCGTCAGAGATATTATATCATATCCGCTTCAGCTAAGAGTCAAATAATAAACAAAAAATACTTAGATTAGGTAAATAATTTGTTAACAAAGTATTTTCAATTACTGCTGTCCTCCTTTTATGTTAGTTTAGTGGTAGATTTACTGCTCCTACGAGTACAAAATATTATTTTAACTGGTTCAAGAAGTCTAAAATACTGCAATCATATTGTGTATTGCAATCATATGCTGCAATTTATTGCAATCTTAGCAATATCATATCACTAAAAGAATTTAATCTGATTTTAAAATTTAGATGTTTCTCAGTCCATCTTTTGTAATAAGTGTAAGCCTATCACGACTAAAAAAAAAGAAGTTAAATAATGTTGTAGGACCTAATTAACTTTCTTTTACAATCAATAAGTTATAATATTATGATACTGTTTCATAATACAATGTTTCTAAGAGTCATAATAATCAGACTATGTACCGATGTACCTAGTCAACGATATCATCTCGCCATAGCTTGCGCAGGAGTTGGTAAACGCATCCCAGTGATGTGTTTATCGACTAGTGATGAAATTATTGCGAATAATTGAATAACTGCACCGACCGCCATCGATACCGTGTAGCGGCGGCAGATTTTATCATAACTGAATAATGCTACAATATGATTTTATTGCTATTCTTGAAGGCCTTGTGTGTAAAAACAGGAATTTCTTCAGCAGTTTGCATCAGTGCCAAAACTATGTCGTATTGTATAAATACAAAACCTGTCGGTTATATGAGAACTTTAAGGAAATGAAGATATGAATCTTTTTTAGATTTAGATCTAGTTAAAAAAAAAACAAATTTTAAAAGACATTAAATTCTACATCCACTAATTGTAAAGGTAGTTCATTGTAAGTCCTTGAATGTGATTGAGGATGTGGTCATCTTTATTGAACTCTGTTGTTAACTTTGTTGATTGTTACTTAATATGGTGCTTTACCTTTCATCTACACAAATAACTCTACTCATTTATGGATTGAACTTCCTCTCAGAATGAGAAGATTTTATTAATTGGCAGTAGAAAAGAACTGTCATTATTGTTATTATAAAAGGTATATATATTATTATTATATAAAATTCTTTTCTACTGCCAATTAATGAAATCATCTCAATTTACTTTATTTACAAAATGATTATTTTAGTAAAATCAATATAATGTGCAAGCAGTGATAGCCAAGTCAAAGGATTCGTGTTCGAACCCAAGGTACGCACCTCTGACTTTTCGAAGTCATGTGCTTATTAAATAGTTAATTATCATGCGCTTAAACGGTGAAGGAAAACATCGTAAGGAAACCTGCATGCCTGAGAGATTTTCTCGATGGCGTGTGAAGTCTGCCAACCTGCACTACGCCAGCATGGTGGATTATAGCCTAATCCATCTCATTCTGAGAGGAGACTCGTGCCCAGCAGTGGGACAGTATAATGGGTTGATTATGTTATGTTATTATAATGTACACTGATATGGTGGTTTCCTATTAACTTATGTTTGCTGATTTTTTAAATTTACCCACTGTAAGTATTTATGTATTTTTTGGCACAATCCAGGCCAAATAATAATAATAGGTATTTATGGGAAATTTCTACATGTGAAATTAATACATTATGTATATGTATGTGATTATCTACTTAAAATGTCATTTGAAGTAAAACCACTATTTATAATTACTGTAAAAAAAGTACAGTGACTGTAATTAAAGGCTAACTAGAAAAAAAAAATGTTTCAAAATTAAAAAAAAAAACACAATGTTTTACGTGGGAGAGCCATGCTTCTGCACGAATCGGTCGGCTCGACCGGAGTGATACCACGGCCTCACAGAAAACCGGCGTTAAACAACGCTTACGTTGTGTTTCGCCGAGGGAGTCGAGGTTACCGGAGGCCCAATCCCCTTTTAAAAGGTCGGCAACGCCCTTGTGACTCCTCTGGTTTTGCGGGTGTCCATGGGCGGCGGTAATCGCTTACCGTTAGGCGATCCAACTGCTCGTTTGCCCTCCAATCCCATAAAAAAAAAACAATTCTATCCGAAAGTCAATGATCGATAAACGCTTGCACAGGTGGCTGATTCATAAAGGTACTTACAATCTGCAATACTTTACTACAATGATGATCTAGTTATCTAGTGAAATGGAGATTTTTAGTAGGTTACTATGTTTCAATAAAACAATATATGTATTAAATTTCAATCAAACGGCTTTAATTAAAGCCTCACGATTTTATTATTTTATTAAGAAAATATAATATATCATATATCAAAAATCCCAGAAATTTATAGGAACGTGATAATTTCATTTGTGTTGGTTTGAGTATTTTAATTTAAATTATTTTAAGTTGGTAATTAACTAGGTTTCTAGTAGCTAGGTTACCTATATGGCATTGTTACTACGTTCATAAATAGTCTTTCTAAGTGCTTACATCACAATAAATAAAACTTAAGTTGTTACTAAAATGTGTGTTATTTTTTAACTTATATAATATAACTCAGATCTTATGGACTCAAATACAACATTCAGCAATACCTCTGTATACAGTAATTCAAATTTAAAATTTGAATCGACACCTTATTTATATAAAAAAGCTGGATAAAGAACTTGGATAAAGTAATTTGATTCACGCAAGATGATCGATTCTATTCTATTCTATAATATATATTTATTATGATTTATGGAAAGCGATATTTTAACTTGACTACTAACCTAAAAATCAACGTTTTATAAAATTGCCTATAGCAATATTGTGGCCACCAATGGTCATAAGGTCACCAAGCGTCCATAGGCTACGGTAACCGCTTACCATTAAGCGAGCCATATGCTTGTTTGCCACTTTAGTGGTATAAAAAAAATGGGTACCGTTTACCATGTTTAGAAATAAAGATAATATAATAGGTAGTGATACTATTTTAACGCAAAAGAGGAATTATCCTCTTTTGTGTTGAAAGTTGAACAAATATTAATTTGTTGACCGTTTCCTCAGATGTTTGAATTCCTATTCTTTTTCAACAATCCAAGGATGAAGTATGATAATTATTAAACATTACACGTTTAGGTATCAGGAAAATACATAATACAAAAAATCAATTTATGGTTAACTTTTGCGGTTACGCATTAACTACTAACACAGCGAATAATTAAAATCAAATACCGTAGCAATGCAATCACGTACTGCCTAATTAAAAAACATTCAGATCCAATTCGATTCGACACGCTTAAGCTGTGTTTACACTAGGCTCATAGCGCCTTATCCCAAAACACTTAGTAAACCTTTATTATCTAATACCTTTTTACAATATAATAATTGTCATTGGTTTTTATCTGAATAAAGATATTTTTTATCAAAGGAAAGGCAGTATAGGTATTGAATTTGTACAATCATATATCCCTGAGAGAGAGAGCCATAAAATTCAAACACCGGGCTGCTACTTAGAATTTGCCCTCAGAATAATCCAACTAGTTCGATGTTTGTATGGATAAAAAATTGAAAATGTATGTTACATCTAAGGTTCTTTCATTTAGGAGTAGCCACAATACGACAGCACCTAACATATATACATAACATAACATACTATCACGCCTGTATTCCCCGAAGGATTAGTCAGAAGTATACTAATGTACACCCACAATTAGCCGGTATGTGTAATATTTTGCATGCCTATTGCCATTAACCGGGCACAAATCCAGACTCTGAGCTGTTATTGAGTATTTCATATCACCAACTGGGGACCTCTAGCGTAGCAGTCGCGCTTGGGACCACTAGAACAATGAGGCAGTCATACATAATACAAAATTCAATAATGTTCAGAATATAATTCCGATCTAGTCTCAGTTACGTAAATGTCAAGTGGTACTAAACTTGAAAAAGTTAGGTTGAATGAAGGTGACATTGATGACAATGAAATTGGACTGAAAAAATATTTTAAGTACCATACATTTTTTAAGTACCATAATTACCCTTTTGATATAAACAATGGACGGACTAAGCTTTAAAAATTACAACACTCTTTATTTGCGTTGGAGTGCGGAGGTTTGAACAGAAACATCTTTTTACTAATTACGTCATACTGGTATTTATGTGGTACATTCATTAACGAATAGGGTCTTTACAAAGGCGGTGCTCTCGATTCATGTAAGCTCAGACACAGCTTATATATTCCCTCAGGTGCTCTTGAGCTAGTTAAACCCCCTGTGTGCCTCTTAGGTGTGTCAAGCCTCCGAAGTAAAAGAGAGTAGCCCGGAGCTCTCATTAACAAATGAATGGGTAATGTATTTTTGTTACAGATGCCTTGTTTAGTGTTCTTCTCTAGCAGGAGACTAAACAAGGTTTTATTTCAGTTATAGTGTTCATTACAAAGGTTACGAACGATTTGAACAGGAGGCCCGAAATTAAGAAATATAAAAAATAAATAAAAATATTTTGGAACTCTGTGCGTGTACATTACTACACCTCTTTACAACCCTGCGGGGAACAGTATTCCCCGCGTAATGGTAAGTATGTTAATAATTATGTTCTGTTAGATTTTTTTTTGTTTCCAAGGATTTTTTTATGTTAGAAAATGCAGGTGCCCTTGGGAACTTAAAAATCCTAGATACCTTCCGTATTTTCTTTCCCCCAAAAACTAGCATCACTTTCTTATCGATAAAAAATGACATGATGTAACAATAAACTGTGTAATTAAGTGAACATTTTCAAGTGTGGCTGACGTTGTATGAACGGCAGGCGGATGACGCTGCGTTAACGATCTATGGCACGAATCGCCCGCCCGGGAAATCATCGACTCGTGCCTGTCTACCCAATCCCCGTGGCGATATACGCGTGCATAATATTACACGTTTTGTATACGTAGCCGTTTGTTGGAACTGTTTTTCTAGCCGTCCGATTTAGCTTACGGTCTATCGATGTATCCCATGACATGATATGTATCACGATTCCCATGGCCAAGACTAGGGCAAAGAAAGGCAAGTACGGGTTTTAGTCGGTACGAGGCCGACACACATATGAAATCGATAAAAATTTAATTACTGTTTTTATTTTTATTTTGGGAAACGAAAACCTTAATTGAATTAAATTATTTTACTGTATTAATGTTTTAACATATAATGCATATCCCAGAAAATATGTTGTCGTATGGCAGTTTCCACTTTTTTTTTGCTGTTCTTCAAAGTTTATGTAAATTAGCATTAAGCACCTATTCCAATCACTGCTGATTATATATAATAAAAATAATAAATATTATTCCAATTAATTATTTAGATAAAATATAAGGACATACTCGTAGTTTTGACAGAATCTGTATTATGTACATTTCGAGATGTCTTCATTATGGTTAGTATTGTTTACCTCAACTGTAAATGTGTGTACATTGTGGCATGTCTGAGTGGACTCCTAATTTGTATCCTGCTTTGATGAAGTGTGTATTTTACTACATAGTTAATTTATTTTCTTATATTGACATCGAGTTCTCAAATACTGAGAACCTTCTTGTAATTATCGACTTTGGTCCAACTTTGACATTCAATGTTAACATATTCAGATATCGAAATATTGTACCAGTGAAGATTTAACACCATATAAAATTTTAAAAGAGTGTCCATAGAGTTTCTAGCCGGATTCTTCTCCATAGGATAGGGATAGATTCTTTTTGGAACCGTGCAGCTAGAATCATAACGTTTCATTAATGATTGTAAAAGCTTATTTGAAATAAAAACATTTGAACTTGAACTGGAAATTGTCCCCTAAGTAAGCAAAGGGCTTTTTCACCATTTTCTACATCTTCATAATTGTGGCTTTCTCCGGTTAGTCGTCCTTAAATATGTCCAGATCGTCTCGCTATAGTTTTTCGAGCTGCCGTGGTGTCAACAATTTTCCTCCGGCACCCACTGTGCTCATCTACAGTATAATAAGGTTTCAATTTAATATCTTGCTGTTACCACTTGCCATCATGTGGACCATATGCATATTTGTCATCTTATTATAATAAAAATGTAACAATGCCGCAAAACATTTGATAAAGCATAATTTCAAATATTATGAGAACCTTTCATGTACGTAAATTAAAATCAGTCCCAGTAACTTGCGTATGCTGAGATACCTTTTATTATTTATTATTCCGGAAAATTAGTATTAATTTAAATATAGATACGACACAAATGTGTGCTCAATCCCTTTAGCCATGTGGTACAAATTTGTGTGGCTAGCTTTATATCTGACCACAAAATATTGAATGTTACCTGAATATCCTCCCCTGTGGTTCGGCGTCAGACGTGACACGGTACTATGACAAGGTGTTTTTAACTAACGCCGCAGGAGACAAATTCAATTAACTCTGTGTTTACGGTCACCTAAAAATGAAATATTTTAAACGAAATATGCGTTGCCACTGCAAAATTTACCTCAAAGAGAATATATACCTATGTATGTAATTACAAAGGAATATATTTAGTTAGTTGCTAGTACTCTATAGCTATATATTGGAACTTGACCAACAACATGCGATAAAGATTTAGAAAATTATCTTCTTCAAAATTCCTTTGATTCTAAACAATTAGGAAAATCTCTTCAAGCTCTGCTCTACCAAGATATCGAAACTTCTTTGAAATTGATGATCCATAAACATACGTACATACATAACATATTTCTAAACGTATGTTTACGACTATTTTTTATGTTTAGATGTCTCTTAAGTTGATATTGATCACAATATTTATTTTCAAAAACACTATATTAAGCTTTGGTTTCTTGCATGTAAAAAACCCAACAGACTTAAATATTATAAACTAAGATTTAAAATAAGTAGGTATTAGAAAACTAAAACAGGCATCGAAATTTTGCTCCACATCGCTATCAAGTGACTTTTAGACTACCCAAAGGTCTGACAGCATTGCCACATCGCTTGGCAAGTGTGATGAATGATTCTCAAACCAAAGCATAGTCCAGCCTTTGGATCACGTTAAACATCGAACAGGCGTTTAAATAATACATACTCGTATACAAAGAATAAAAGGTCAAAGACAAACAAGAAAAGCTAACAGAAAGTAGACTGAAAGGTAAAAGGAGCCCCCGACCATAAATGCAAACAAAACCTTTTACGGCCTTACGTGAAAGCGAAAAATCGGATGACATGACAGTCACGGCTGGTTTGAAATAGACTTATTTCTTGATAAGCTATCCTGAGCCGCTTACGTCCGTCTATCGGCTTTAATCGATTTATTGTTACCTCTAACAAAAGCACCTTAAGTCGAAACTTTAGTCGAAAATATCACAACATTATAACACATAATTTATGACTTTTTCTTTTATTCGCTTGCTGCCTTTTAGTGACTGAATCGATCTTTTACTCCAATTACGAAATAAATAACCAATTAGGCGCATGCAATCTCCCATATTAAAATATACCTACTAATCCCACCCAGTACAGTATGAAATAAATGTCGACGGTTAAAAGGAAATAGGGGATAAGCGACAAAAGATGAAATGTTCAGGAGAGCCGTTCAAAGTTTTAAATTTTAGAAAAACTGACGTATTTTTGTCATTTATTAAGCTATTGTGAAAAGTGAAACAGTTATAAAATCAGATAGAAATGGAACAGTTACTGGTATCCTTAGTTTTAGTGATTTGACGTTATTTAAAGTAGTTTTTGTCGCTTATAACCACAGCTTTTAATTTTTGAATGAGGAAATATGGCATAAGATACAAATGATAAAATCAAATATTAAAGGATAAGAAGCATATGCGACATTCCAATTTATCATTTCGCAAGGTAAAAGGGTATAAGCGATTAGACCGTTCAATCAATATTATAGGAAAAGAAGGATAAGGTACTTTTCATAGTGGTTGTATAAAAGATAATAGGGCACAAGAAACAGTCGGCATTCAACATAATACCAGGATATAAGACATTAGTAACACACAATGTCGCTACGAAGCAAAGAAATATGGATGAAAAGCCACCCCAAAAATAATGAAGTAGCGCAACCAACACAATCCTTCATCAGGAAAATATCTAAAACAGATATTACACGACACCGTTATTGGGTCTCTAACTTCTAAAGTAGGGTGAAATTGCTTGGGAGTAAATTTTCACAGAAACATACTAAGGATCTATCTTACTAAGAGGCCTATTACAGTATACCCTGCTATAATTCTACACTAAATGGTAGATTGAAAAGATATAGCTCGTCATTTCATATTTACTAACGAGCAGATGGAATTTGCGACAATCGTATTTATATTAGTAAACGGAAGTAAGGTATAACCACCAGTGTCATATTAAAATCAATTTAGGTAATAGGGCATAACCGACTTGGCTGTCATTAAGAACTAAATGGAAATAGGGGATAACCGCCAGAGTAATATAAGTATGCATTTTGTATATAGGGCACAAGCACCACAGCTCTGTTAAATTACGAAATGGAAGTAAGCTTTAAGCAACATTTGTACTTTTCAATTGAAATGCTTAAAAGGCATAAACAACCAAAAGCTTAGCACCCTTGTGAAGTAAAAAAGCATTACCGACAACAAACCCAAAATAAATCATTTTTGTAGGGGTACAATCACCTTTATATAAAAAATGACCAGAATTTTCATCGGTTAGCAAAAATAACACTATAAAATGTTTTTTTTTTTTGCTTGGGCATAACCGCCAAAAAAGTCATCGTAGAGCCATGGGAGTAAGCGCATTCGAAAGAGCAGATAATTTCAAGTCCAATGGCATATATAACTCATTTTTGACCAAAATGTCGCTATTTCCTTTTAACCGTCAATGTAAAATGACGTGATTAAATTGGACTTTTCGTTTGAATATTGAATTTGTATTCATTTAACAAAGTGCATAAAATCTATGGCCACCGGGTTGATCTCTTATAAGGACGTGGCGATATAAATATCGGGTATCAAAATATGGCAAAAATTAAGAAAATTAAGCGATATACCACTGACAGTCGAAGCATTTGCTTATGATCGAATTAGAAACATTCATCTTTGTTATTATGACTGAATCTTTATAATATCCTCGCACTTTTCATCAAGCCGCTGTCGCTAACGCTTTTATATCCGCTATCATGTAGGCGAGGGATCAAAAAAACATAGGTATTACAAAATAAATTGGAATATAACATTTTACACTACTCGCACTAATTGGTTGGTACAGCAATAACTGGTTGGCACTGTATTATCAACCCACTGTATGTTGGCTGTATCACGATAAAATTGAGCTTTTTCTGTTATTGATATTTTCATTTTATTACTTACTGAAATTTTGGTATGAGTCTGGAAAAGCACATCACACAGCTCTGCATGCTCTGCTAAAAAAATATAATTTTATGTTGAGGTATAAGTTTATTTAGTTATAACATACCATCACGCCTGTATTCCCCGAAGGGGTAGGCAGAGGCGTACTAATGTACACCCACAATTCGCCGGTATGTTTAGGTCCCATGTAATAGGGGGCGAGCTTATTGCCATTAACCGGGCACAAATCCAGACTCCGAGCTGCTACTGAGAATTTCATAGAAAAACTCAATAACACTTTGCTCGACCTGGGGATCGAACCCAGGACCTCTAGCTTAGCAGTCGCGTTTGGGACCACTAGACTAATGAGGCAGTCCTTTAGGCAGGCAGTTTATTTAGTTTACCAGAGATATTCTATGAAAATTATATCATTATAATAAATTATTATTGTTATTCGTAAATATGTCGTTTTGTAAACGGTGTAGCCACAATAAGTACCACCCTATACTTTTACTTTGCAAAACAATATTTCAACACAAAAAGTTTCCAAAAGAACTCTTTTGTTTAGTTAAATAAAAATAAATCCACGGAAAGAGAAACCCTACTTCAAAACCAGTTGACGTCACGCGAAATGGTTCGTTTATATCGGGAAGTGTCGCAAGCCCTACGACCCTTCCATAGAGCTGTAATTTTTCTTCCCCTTTCAATATAAATAAATAGTTGCCCCCTAAAGACTGCTATAAGTCACTCGCCGTCGTAGATCAGGTGTTTCAGTACCCAGGAATCGAACAACTTATGTTTCTGTTACGTGTTCAGTAACGTTGACATACGAAGTAGGTGGTAAGTTTCTATCTGAGTGCCTCGAGCTTCGCTTTTTGTATAACGCTTTTGCCTTTTCATTTACGTTTGTATGTAGATAGGTATTAGACGTTTTTTATAGTACGGAATATACATATGTATATACATTCGCCGCTGCCTGTGGCTGTGGTCCAATATATTGACTGAAGACCATCAAGGAACTTCGCATCCTGCTGGGCCAAACAGCGCCCGCCTACTGGTGAGATTTGCGGCTATTGTAATTGTAGGCCGCAGCGCATGGAAGCCGGAGGTCTGTCTGTGCCTTCGAGCGCCTGGTGCGTTTACTGCATGTTGAAAGAAGGGCGGATAACTCTCTCGTCTCCTCCCCTTTCATCGTACTACGAAACTGACCGTTCGGCGCCAGTGGTCAAGCAATCGACTATTATGATAGCGTTCATGGGGCCGATCATTGAAGTTATCCAGTACCTGTGGAAGTTGCTCACATCCCTTCACGAACCATAGCTGATAATCTTTAAGCGGCTGGCCAGATTTTTTAAGTTATAGCTAAGAAAAATTGAATCAAAATTGGTCCATTCGTTTGTTTCATTACCCTCTTTTTGCGTCGAGGTTTAAAAATTTTAACAAATAATTATTGCAATAAGTAAAACTTCGTTAGAGATTGTGACATTTAAAAGTACCTACTCTACGATCTTTAGAAAAAAACGTGACTGTTATTCTAAGGATTCTTTGTAACTTTGCAAAAATTTACATTCATTATCAACAAGCTATAAATAGCTTTTATATAAGTTTAAGAATTAATTCGTAAAGTCGCAGTTTCTCCCGCTTCTTGCTTTACAATAGCTAGCTCCACCCTTTTGTTAAGGTTTCAACAAAGCTGTAGGTACATTACCTACCGTATCAAATAGGTAATAACACTTCGTGAAAGAGGGCGGTCTGCGGTGGCCTTCCGGGGCCGGATAGATCAGTTTTTTTATTCAGTGGCTTATAATATAGCTTTAGTATGTATAGTATAGTATATAATTAATATATAGTATAGTGATAGTAATTAGCACAATTATTTAGATTGCTTTTAATTTATTGTGATTTATCCATAAATAACAGCTCAATAGTCTAGTGGTCCTGAGCGCGACTGTTACGCTTAAGGGCCTGGGTTCGATTCCAAAGTAATATTTTGTATGTAATTGTCAGCAGCTCAGAGTTTGGGATTTGTGCCCGTTTAATGGCAATAGGTTCGCCCCCTGTTACATGGGACCTAAACGTACCGGGCGGCGTACTGTGGGTGTGAACGAACCTTTTCGAGGAATACAGGCTTGATAAATATATTATGTAAATGTCTAAAAAAATAGTTACAGACGAAGACAGAACCTCCTTCTTTTTTGAAATCGATTAAAAATAAGTATTTGAAACAAAGAAAATGACATAATTCGCATAAATTAACATACATTTAAGGTATTTATATCTACTTAAAACAATACACAACTAGTGAGCGAACCTTTCCTTTCCTCATACAATTGCAGCTTTGGAAAGATAAAAAGCAATAAAAGTATCTAACACCAGCATAACTAATGCGTTGCAGCTGCATTCACAAATTTTATTGCAAAATAAAACATTAAATAGGTATTGCTACCCCACCGCAACGCCGAGGGAGGCGCAATTTGATGATTGAACAAATAGTTACCATTTTTAAAGATGGCCGTTTGTACTCAACAGAATTAAAATGAAACATTGCATTACATCATAACAAAGAAATTATATTTGGAGTAATCAAGTAAAAATCTTCCTTCCACTTCAGTGTCTTTCTTGCTTAGTGCACGTAATTCGACAGGTACCTATTAGCTTTATTTTAACAACAAAGATACCAAGTTTTGAACAAAAATATTGTTCCCGTCTTCCAAACTCAAAGCAACCACCACGATATAAGTTTTTTTTTTAATTGTTGATAGGTTATGCTGCCACGATTATTGATTTCTATATATTTATTTAATTTACATCCGTAAATTACTGAAAAGTAATATGTCGTTTATTAAGCAGATTTAATTATTTACTTGACTTTCGAAAATAGATATAATATACACAAAGATTTAATTATAATATAACATTTAAACAATACTATGTTCCAATACTTAGGTTGTAAGGAATAAAATGGAATATCACCATTTAAGTAGAGTAATCCAGACTATATTATATTTTACTTATTTATTTAAACTTTTATGTACAAAAGAAATGGTGCACAAGGCGGACTTAATGCCATATGGCATTCTCTACCAGTCAACCTTTGGATCAAGTAGAGAAACATGTATTAAGGTACACGAAGAAAAAGCTTAATATTAAGGGTAATCCAATATAACTTTAATATATTTTCTTCTTTCTCTGAGTTTGTTCTGAGATCGTCAGTTCGGAAATGCGGAAGCCGAAGCTATACAAAAAAAAATCCATCGACTTGTAAAAGTCTCTAAAGATCTACTAAGGTACAGAAGTAAATACTCGTATAATTTTATTTCATTTTATAAAAAAATACTTTTAATAACAATCATAATTATTCAATCGATTTACATCGTCTTATTCTGATCCTGATATATTGTGTGGTTTTGGCGGGCTTTTATTAAACCTTTATTAATACCATAGTAGGAATATAAATGTCATTTTTATTTATTACGCTTGTAGATTGGGTAACATGTTTGTCCCCTTGATATTTTTTTATTAGACTCAGCTGTAAGCAATATGTTCCCGCGAGGGGATCATGAGAGATTAAAGCGTTGCGTCGGTCAGCCGTGCGAATCAATAACATTATTCGTCGTGACGCTATTGTGTGTACTTATTGTTGTTACCCCTTGGCCGCGAGGGGGCGCCCAGGGATCGAGCTGCAAGTGCAGCGCAGGTTGATTGTAACAACAAATGGAATAACGTATATTCGTTCTCGATGCCCTATTGCAATACTGTTGATTTTGTTCGTACCGCGGAAAGTCAGACATATTTGTTAGTTGAACTACATGCGTAGGTATGTACGTCAGGAAAATATTGTTCTCGATTACAATGATTGAATTGTTCTTTGTAGTTATAACCTGCACTCAATATGATTGATAACTCACTGGACAGATATTTAAAAATGTACAAATACCACTAGTTTATAGCCGTATGTGAATTATGTGCTGTCAATAATTTTTTTTTTCAATAATGTGAAGATCTGCGCTGTTTCATCATGGTTTTCAAATTCACCTCATAATAACTGATATTTTTATTTTGCTGAGTTATTTACATCATATAAGGTCTCATGACTACACTCAAAGACGGTTTGTGCCACTGTATACTTTTTAATTTTCCTTCTCCAAATAGAGAGATTGGATGCTAAATGTAGCCGATACAGACTTTTATTCAAAGAATTCGTTATAATTTAAAAGGGTGGACGAGCATCTAACGTTGATTTCTTCCTTTTCTGTGGCTCGTCGTTTATATAAATAGACTATTTTTTAATGTTGGGATAGTAAATAAAGTTAATATATTGACAAGAATGTTGTCGCTGCTTTATATTTCAAGATTCTACCGGAGAATCAAGTTTATGTAGGTATTCCTGTAAAATTAGTGTTGTTATTTTTGTTTTAGCAGTGATGGCTAAGTGGTTAGCCACCATCCTCATCCTCATCAAAAGTGTATTGTTGTATAACTAAAGTTTGCAGGTATGCTCTAATTACATGTGAAAGATGTGAGCCTGTTGGCAACCAGGCAAAAATCCAAACTCCAAGCTGCTACAGAAAATTTTGTAGAAAACATTATAGTACTTAGCTTTACATCGAACCCGAACCTTTTGTTCTTTAGTTTCGCGTAAAACCAGAAAACGAATGAGGTGGTTACTTTTTTTAAAAACATTAAGAAATACATACTAACAAAAAATATACCTTATTTAATACTTAACATACCATCAAGCCTTTATTCCCTGAAGGGTTAGGCAGAGGCGTACTAATGTACACCCACAGTTCGCCGGTATGTTTAGGTCCCATGTAATAGGGGGCGAGCCTATTGCCATTAATCGGCAATTAATTTAATACTTACAATTCAGAATTATGCAAGAATCGTAGCAAGTGGCAGTCTATAGTTTCTGTCCTACCCCTGTAGGAGAAAGGCGTGAGTGTATGTATGTATGTAGAATTATAATTGAATCGCCTTTTTTGTAATACCGATACAGCAACGATTTGTCTCTGATTCAGTTGACAAAAACAACCTACATTCATTCAACGTTTCCCAGAAAAATCAAAATACCCTAAAGGGAATAAAGATGTTCACAAAAAAGTAATGACAACGTTAAAGCAACAAGTCCTTTGTCTTGTGAACTATTACGGTTTCAGTGTTGGAAATGTCTACTTTTGATGGTTGTTTAGAGACAGATTAGATACTGTACCTTATATGCATAATAAAAACGCGTCTTGAGACCTTAATTAATAAGTGTCATTCACCTGTAATGTCAATGGCTACATAATAATGTTAGCATCAACTTAGACGCAAAGTTCTAACACTTCAAAAAAATTAGATTCTAATAAACTATAATATAATGTATCCACAGCCAGCCATCAACTTTTTGGGAACCTGTCTTCAGACTGATTTTCACTCCAAGTTTTGTCATAAAAAACCACGCCGTTTTCCCATACAGATAAGCAAAAACTACACAACGCCACGTCATAATAAATCATGATAAAAATTAAATGCATTTTGATTATATTCAAATAGTTCATAAGTTTGTTATATATACGTGCATTCGATTTAGTAATGCGATAATTTTTTTCGTTCTTCCAAGCGATATGTTTTCCGCGACGGAAATTAAGGGGCACCCTCTCGCATAGAAAGTAGATAGGGGTAGGTCGGGGACGTGCTGCGGGACTCCTAGTGTTGCTTTAAGCAGAAAATTGTTTTAATAAGGGCATGTCATTATAAAGTGTTCATCTATATTTTCTGAATCATTCATAGAAAATATATTTGACGTGTGAGTCTAACAACAAAATTGTAAATGCACTTTCAATTAAAATATATAAAACTTAAATTAACTTTTTTTGTATTGTGAAAATGATTTTTTTATTAGTAGAATCAAGAAATTCAGAACACCAGTTCATATTTCGGTGCAAACATATTTTTATGATGTGACTTCCATCAGACCCCTGTAACTTTATCATCTTTCCGGACATTTGGATTTAATTACCATAACAATGGACTTAAAATCTTAATGTGCTGTCCAGGGCGCAGAGTTCACGTGCTAAGAGTGGTCAACCCTCTAGAGACGAACCTCGGCCAGCGTAGCTTAACCTTGTCGTGCCAAGAGCCGTGTTAATTATGTATGTATTTATGTTCAATTTATGTTGATATACCTAGGGTAGTAACAGTTTAGTTTAGTTTGGACATAATTGGCTATTTATCGTCATCATCAAAAATAAATTTGCTGAAACTTTAATATATTAAACACTGCCGTGCTGAGCTGTTGCCCGTGGTTTTACTCGCCTCCTAAAAGGAAATACTATAATCCGGCTTCTAGACGGCCGTATCAAGATGAAATATGCACCAGATTTTAAGTTACACCTCCAGCAATACGGCGGCAAAAACCGCACCCACAGACATTTCAAAAATTGTTGTTTTGTATTCTGTTGCTCTAGAAAAGACCCCATCCCTCCTCCCATTAGCTTTTTTTAATAATAATAATGTCTGTATATTAATCCTTTAATATACAGACATCAGCAGTGGACGGCAAATAGGTTGATTTGATTGATTTGATACAGACATCAGCCTGTTACAATTTTATTATAATTATATAGATGTAAAAATAGATAATATTAAGTTACCTCGATGTAATAATGATTCTCAATTTTTTTTAATTATACAGTAATTGAAATGATTCAAATGAATGAATTGACTGCCTCATTAGTCTAGTGGTCCCAAGTGAGACTGCTACACTAGAGGTCCTGGGTTCGATCCCCAGGTCGAGCAAAGTGTTATTGGGTTTTTCTATGAAATTCTCATTAGCAGCTTGGAGTCTGGATTTGTGCCCGGTTAATGGCTATAGGCTCGCCCCCTATAACATGGGACGTAAACATACCGGTGAACTATGGGTGTACATTAAGCACACCTTTGCCTAACCCTTCGGGGAATACAGGCGTGATGGTATGTTATGTGAAATGATTCAAATCCGAGTTTCTGTGAGCTTCTTTGTAGTTCCCACTTCTTAGTAGGCATGATATGTTGTTTAAGGTACGGTATGCTTCTACTATATTCTACGTAGGTATTTCTCGAAATAAGTACGTAGGTACATCACGTTCTCAGCTTTGTCGCTTCAATTCATTTATATACAGACGGTGTACCTATTCTTTGCTATAAAAGTTTTAATTAAGGACAATTAAACAATAGTGCAGACGACAGGTGGACAATAGACTAGGGAGGCCTCGCTACGATCTAGGGTTTTATAATTAACTTTAATTTCTATAGAGTACAATATTTCAAGGCGGATTTCATTGAAAACGTTTACGAAAAAGCACAGAATACACAATATAGCATTTTGTAGTATGGTAACGTTTATTACTATGATAACTTTACATCGAGTAACTACAATGGTATTTGTGGACGAGGTCAGAATAGGAGACGTTGACGAGATGATTTCGATCGCTTTTTACAAACGTGGTATGAAGAATCCCAGGATAGAAAATCGTGGACAAAGTCCTTTGCCCAGCAGAAGGGCACAGAAGAGGGTACTTACTTAAAAATGAGACAAAATGGTGTACACTATTTACGATACCTATTTCTTCGAAACGAATTGCTAACGACAAAGTAGGTAGGTAAATAATTAAAGGTTCCTTTATTAAATCTATAAATTAATGTAAAACCGACACAAGTTTTAACAACACTGTTCAAACTTATCCCTACGGACCTGTTTTATAAGTATCAATGTTAGTAAAATGATGGTAAATGATAATGGTCATCATAAAACCGGTTGGGTAGCCTATGCGGAAAATTACAGATAGATTTTTCCCCTGAAAATACATCTGAGAAGCATTTGACCATCCCGGGTAATTTGGGCCCCGTAATGTGACAACTTTCGTCGCGTTTACCCCAAATTGCTTTCCCTGTATAGCTCGGCACACAAATGGAATAGTGGTTTTTTATGAAAGAGTGCCTTAACTAGAAGATTTAGTGTAAAATTTATTGCAAAGAATTATCATTCTGTTTAATTTTTGTTGTTTAGTGGTGAACTTGAGATGTGTGACTTCTGCGTCACACTTTGGAGAATACCGGGGTGATGTGTACAATGTGGAAGAATCTAAAAATGTAAGAATAATATGCATCATTTTTAAGGCAAAAAAATAACTTTTAACAAAATGTAAAACCGCCTTCAAAAACATCAAAAATAATATTATGTGCGAAACAGTTTCGGAAGTTGGTTGCGAAATCAAAAGATCCGATCAAATTAAATTCACAGATTCAAAATTTTGAGTAGGGAGTAGAATTTTACGTACCTAGTCGACGTTATCATTTACTCGTCGGTCGTGACGTGTTATTGTCATTTTGTTGTAAATTTTGTGATCAGATCTTGAGCAATTTTTATGGGACCACCTCTGAATTATGTGAGTATGAAGTAATCTAGCGATCAAAAAAGAATCATCAAAATCGATTCATAATTGACGGAATAATTGCGTAACAAAGATTAAAAAAAAAACATACTGTCGAATTGAGAACTTCCTCCTTTTATGAAGTTGGTTAAAAGTAGAAGATTTAATTATTGAATCCATTTAATCATTGTATTTTAATTAAAATCTAAGGAAACGAATTTAAGGCACAAATATTATAATACTGGATATTAAAGATTAACATACTTACACATTTTTTTAAGATGCAGCTGCACTAGTGCGGAAGCTCTCTACTCTCTACTTGGCACGAAAAAAATATCCGTGGAACACATACATTTATTTGCCACAATTGGGAACTTTGTTGAGGTGGCGATCTTAACCGCTACTTTTGCGTAACAGTCAAATTAACACAAGGTGCACGTAAATTTATCTAATTATATGGTTACACAATTTATGGGCCGCGTTGTACGCCATTGTTACGACACCATTTTTATTGACGTCAATGATGCAACCATTTTCAACTTTTCCCAAATGAAGTATGATGTTATAGATACTTTGCCGTCCTAAATAACATTTTATAAAAAAAATCTCAACTAAACCGTTCTTCCAACGTTGACAAAACTTGACGGTACACTATCGTACACCAAGATTTAAAAAGTAATTTTATAAAGGTTTTTACATCGAATGAATTAGCCAAATTAAATCGAATAAACTACCTTAGTAGTCTAATTGTCAAGCGTAACAATTACGCTTAAGGTCCGGGGTTTGATTCCCAGATCAAATTATTAGGTTTTTCTATAGAGTTCTCTGTATAAGCTCTGACCGGCGAACTGTGGGTGTACATAAGTACGCCTCTGTCTAACCCTTCCGGGAACAGACGTTATGTTACGTTAAACTAAACTTGTCTTGTATCAGAAAGAATCCTTTTGTGTCTACAGATTGTGAATAAAAATACAATAATTACAGAACGCTACTACGCTTGGGACCACTAGACTAATGAATCAGTTTATTTGATATAATTTGGCTAATTTATTCGATTTAAAGACGTTTATAAAATATTTTACGTTGAATCAATATTGAATGCACTAGTATTCAATATTACTACATACCAGCGAATTACTATATTACTATACTTACTAATAATTACTATATATACTATAATTACTAATTACTATATTAATACACTAGCTTTTTGCCCGCGACTTCGTCCGCGTGGAATAGTTACTTTGTTCCATTTTAATTTTCATCCCCTATTTCACCCCTACATAGGTCGAAATTTATCAAAATCCTTTCTTAGGGGATGCCTACGTCATAGTAGCTATATGCAGGCAAAGTCTCAGCCCGATCGGTTTAAAAATGACAAAGTTTCATACAATCTTTCATCCCCTATTTTATCCCCTTGGGGGTAGAATTTAACAAAATCCTTTCTTAGCAGATGCCTATGTCATAACATCTACCTGCATGCCAAATTTCAGCCCGATCCCTCCAGTGGTTTGGGCTGTGCGTTGATAGATCACTATGTCAGTCAGTCACCTTTGAGTTTTATATATATTTAGATTTAGATACCAGTACTTAATGTATGCCTATAAATATGGTGGATGACATTCAGCAATATAACTCTAGACAAATTGCAATGTGTGGGTGTGTCAGCGATCATATTGAAAAATAACAAGGCACTAATTCGAAATATGTATTGCAATAACTGGTACTTATAGGTATAACGTATATATCCGAGTATCTGCAACCCAGATCAATCACAACCGCTGTCTGTGTCTATTTAAAGAGATCATAATATATAGTGAAGCTTTAAAAAAGAGGATAGGATAAGTATTTGCAATGTTTATGGGTAAATGGATGGATTTTTGTTTCATCCGACTGCGAAGAAATCCCTATCTAACCCTTAGGGTATGTATGATGTTAGCAGGGTGACGAGCTAGGTGGATCATTAGATCCTACCACCAAACGTGCTGAGCTCTGTTGACTTTCACAACACACATTTCTTCCCATCGTGCGAGGAGATTCGCATTCAAACCCGCCGCCCCCACGGGCGAATATTTTCAATGTTTGGAAAGGTACCCACGTAATAAATTGGCTTATGAAGCACCTTCCCTCTGCAAAATAGTTCAAGTATTTTGTCATGATGCCTTTATAGAGAGGGTAGACAAAGCGCGGTCGCGAAGTAAATTTAAGACTATAAAGAGCTCTCATTAGTACTTGCCGCTAAGAACGTCTTGAAATGCGAACGCACTAATTGGTAGGGGTATAAGTACTTTTTGGTGGGGTTTCTGTTGTGTATCGTATCGCGTACCAGACATGAGACAAATTATGTCCAGACATATGGCCAGTTTAATATTATTCCTATTACATAACATACCATCACGCCTGTATTCCACCGCCTGTACACCCACAGTTCGCCGGTATGTTTAGGTCCCATGTAATAGGGGGCGAGCCTATTGCCATTAACCGGGCACAAATCCAGACTCCGAGCTGCTACTGAGAATTTCATAGAAAAACCCAATAATACTTTGCTCGACCTGGGGATCGAACCCAGGACCTCTAGTAGCAGTCGCGCTTGGGACCACTAGACTAATGAGGCAGTCATTATTCTTATTAAAAATAAGGATAATCTGGTATTTAGGCTTTTCGATATTCTGAGTACCACTAATATCGACCGGATATACCAATATATTCGTATACCAACCGAGACCGATAGCTTTATGATATGCTTTATAGACGAGGTACGGGAGTATTTCCAAGTGATAAGAATGACTCATCCATGGAATGACTGCGGCAAGATTGATCATTGAGCTAGGTATTACTTAGCCACAAGCTCCTCAATTGATATAATTTTTATGTCATCATTATCGTCATCATTATCATCATCGTAATATGTCTTTTGTTTCACTCATCTCTATCAGCCGTCATTTGATCATTCACGTCCTTTGTAGCAATTTCATCTCTCACACAGCTCATCTAACTTTTCTTTAGTCTCCACTTTCCCTATTATCGATCTACATTCATTCTTAAAACCTTTTTGACATGCTCTTTACTCCTACGCATCACACGCCCACACCACGACATGCGGTTACTGCACAAATTTTCCGACTGTGACTATAATAGTTGATTGCATGTGTTCTGTAAAATATTATAATAGTTGGTGTTATCGACGTCACGTATTTATTTTCCAAGAAACAAGACAAACGCGCAGCGCACCTACTGCATGGTTTTATTTCACTATATATACAAATCTTAGTGTGAGAGTACCTGTAGGCGACGACTAAATAAATGCATAATAGATACTGTAACACGGGGAAAAATCGGAAGATTTTTATTTAGCCCAGTGAACTGCAAAGCTTTACCCACTTCAATTTAAATACTCCGTCGGAAATCGAAAGATGAAATAATTTGCACGGCCATGCCAGCAAATCAAATGATCGATTCAATGATTTAAAGAGGAAAGCTTCTTACATCGTTTCTCGGCAGGTAAACAACTTTATTAATAAACTAATAAACGATTGAAAATTGAAAGAAAATAACTCAAACAAGAGCACTTATTCACATCAATGCACCTCTGGGTAATTTTTTAAGCTGTATATAATAATTTATTGTAAAAACAATCCATTGAAAAATATGCGTTCAATTTTAATCTTTACTGTACCTTTACAATGTTTCATCAGTTTGCGATATAAACTAGAATTTTCCGATCTAAAGGCCAAGTCGTTTGTCCAGCATCATATAGAATAAGTAGATTTAATGAAGCGTAGATTACAACTACTCTTATCAATAAACAATGCTATGAAACAAACATTAACAATATAATGTTATGAAACACTAACAATGCATTTTCTTATGAAACATTTCCAACCAAAGTATCTGCAGGTGTAGGTACTTAGTCAAGAAAAATAAGCTCAACTTGTTGTTGTTTTAAAGTACATACTATAAGAAAAACGTGGGTAGTGGAATTAAAGAGAAAATATTAAATGCTCCCACGTTCGTCTGCCGTATGTACCTATTCTTTTTGATATATGATATATTTGATATATAGATTTCGCAATTGTATTAAAAACCGCACATATTTGAATAGAGCATTATCGGTTACACAAAATATAAAAATATATAACGGTGAAGGACGAGGCGGAGTATAGCCTAATCTCTCTCATTTGAGAGGAGACCCGTGCCCAGCAGTGGGACAATATAATGGGTTGGTTATGTTATTATATGTAACAAAACCTAAAATGCGCGTCGGAGAAAATAATAATACTAGGTAAAAACGAGTACCGTGGGTTCTACGAACTTTCCTGGAACTAATAATTAGAGATCAAAGGATTCCACATGTAGGTTCATACGGTGGTAATACGAAATAACAAAATAACTTTTGTCAAAAAGTAAAACCGCAAAAAAACATAAATAATAATGTTAGGTGCCCAACAGTTTCGGAAGTCGGTGGCGAAAACAAGAGATTAAAGCAAATCGAAGGCACCGAGATCCGAAATTTTTTTTGCACCTAACATATTTTTTTTAAATTTTTGAAGGCGATTTTACTATTTGTCAAAAGTTATTTTATTTCAATATTTTGAGTGGCGAGTAGAATTTTGCGTACCTAGACGATGTCATCATTCTCTCCGTCGGTACCTGTTACCTTTTGTCATTTTATTCGAAATTTTGTGATCTGAGCTTGTTCTTGCTCGGACATTGAACGGAGCGGAGCGCTTTGTTCTAGTACAATCTTTCAAATGTACTAGTACGGTCTTCTAGTATCTACTATTACTACTAGTACATTATTACTGTAGCTCACTAAAGGAATAGTGATACTATAGGGAAGGAATAGTGATTGAAGGGTCATGAACATAAAGTTCAAAATAGCTTCATGAATTTATGAATGTGATCCATAATCATTCCCGCTCGTTCAGTCGCGTTCCGTGTTTATCTTGTGCTAGCAAGCAACAGTTCATAAATCGTAAAGAACCAGAGACTAAGAATACATCGCGAATCACGAAGTACTAAATTAATGAAGTACTAAAAAGGAAACGGAATAGTTCGTACTAGTCAGTGTCGGGAATTAATTCCTAATAGAACTTTAGTATGTAAACTACACAAGCCTATAGTGATCAGATCTATACCAAATTTGAATGGAACAACTTCGGGAGCAAGGCACTCTTTCATATTAAAAATGGGATTATAGAGAATATCGGTGAACATGAACAGAACATACATAAAAAAATAAAAAACATACATACAAAAGAACATAGAAGCTCCTCTTTTTTTGAGTCGGTTAAAAATAAAACCGTCGCACAATCGTCACATTCTGATATTTATTTCCAAAATGTGTATTAATCTTCTTCAAAATACCTTGGCGTTCTTATCTCTAAATGTAAATACATCTTTCGATCATTTCATTATTATAATAATGTTATCTTGTCTCGCCAGGAAATAGAATTTGCTATACGGATATTACACTGGTACACCATTTTAAATCGCTAAATTTAAAATAAATATTTGTTCGTTTTGGCTTTGGTATCAGTTTCAGAACACAATGAACGGTTTTAGGGTTCTTAAAATTATTGAATCAATATTTTGTTGTTTTAAATATGTCGATCATATTTAACACTAGCTTTTGCCAGCGACTTCGTCCGCGTGGAATAGTTACTTTGTTCCCTAGTTCTTCGCCTGCTGTTTCACCTGCGTTGCCCCGTTCCTAAGGGTTGTAGCGTGATGTTTTATAGCTTGAAACCTTTCTCATGAATCACTCATTTTCCCAACATTTCCCTTCACTGCTCTGCCCCTATTGATCGTAGCGTGATGAAAAGTATATTATAACCTGCCCAGGAGTATGAAGAACAATTGTACCAAGTTTCGTTGAAATCCGTCGAGTGGTTTTTGTTTCTATAACGAACATACAGACAGACAGACAGACAGACAAAAATTTTACTGATTGCATTTTTGGCGTCAGTATCGATCACTAATCACCCGCTGATAGTTATTTTGGAAATATATTTCATGTACAGAATTGACCTCTCTACAGATTTATTATAAGTATAGATTATGACACTATTATAGTATTTTTGCTACAATCAAAGAAATGTGTAAGAGGACTGTCAAACTTTTTTTATCAGAATCCCAAAGACTGTGATTTGCACCATTTACAATGTCTAGTCTGTAAGATCTTATTTTTTATATCTAATAGTCTAATAAATATATGTGCTGCGCCACAAATAATTTCATTGAAATCTGTTGGTCGACGTCGCACGCCGCTTTCCTTTGAACCTCTGTACCAAGCACTGACTACGATTCGTCGAGCTATTTTTCTTTTAACTTCTCATGTCTATCGGCAACAAAGGATACATTATCGACGTTCCGTTAATTATGTAACATCGCTAGGAAAAATAAAAAGGATATAGTGGCACGAGTGAACTGGAAATGATCAGGAAAATATTGTTTACATAATAGAATAGATACAGGCCTTTGCCCAGGACTGGGATAGCACAGGCTAACTAAAGAAAAAACTAATAAATACATACTAATAATGAAGTATATTCTGCATTTCCTTTTCAGCTGATGATCAAAATATTTTATTACGATATCCATTTACCGGATCCGAATTTTCTAGCACAAGTAAAATTCATGTTGTAATCTAACTTTATTCATCTTCATATTATAGAACCTTACATTATTTTATTTTATTTAGCCCTAAACTGGCTAACAGACAACTAAAAATAGAAATTCCGAGTAGAGATTTATAAACTCGTAAATATTATCTTCGTATTTCGAAGAAGTATCAATTAGGTAGGTACTAGTTTTTTACAGAAATCGTTAATAGGTAGGTACGCTTTAACAATTAATTTAAGGATAGGAAAACTTTTTGCTAAAAATAATTAAGAGAGGGATACTCTTACTAATTATATCGCCTACGCTGGTTTTAGTTCATAGAATTGAACCGATCGAATTTTAATATTACCACGTCTTAGAAAATAAAGTAATGCAAGCGTTGCGTTGCTGGGGGCCGTAGAAGCATGGGCCGTTTGTTCTACTCGTATTTATACAAATCGACATGACCGCTTTGTATTATTTGTGAGATGAAGTCAATAAATTACCCGTGTGTACGTATTTATGCAACTTTCTAGATACTTTCCGCCTTTAATGCAGCATGTTTGTGCGGAAAATTTTTAATATATTAGAAAACTTTACCGTGCGGGACGGAGGCTGTACAGAGCGCGGGCACCGACTTTAAAATTTGTTACTCTATACCCTGTTTTATTTTTATTTTAATAGGATTAGGAGAGCTTTTAATGCGGGAAAATAAACAGTTGTGGCTTTAAAAGTTGGCTAAGAACAATCGTTAGGATAATGTTGGTAGTTCATTAGCAACAGTAATTTATAGGGTGGGGCATTAGAGTAATTAAACAGACAAATGCTATGAAGACAGATGGGATTCACCAATTTGGAAACTTTTATTTTTGTGGTTATTTGGCGTTAATAGATCCCGGATGCCAAGACAATATATTTTGCATTGATTGTATAATACGGGACTTGATGAGTTAAAAACGAGTTATGCAATCAGTGTAGTAATTATTTTTTTTTAATAAAAAAGCTTACTAGCAATGTCAGTCGCAAATAACTAGTATTCTTGTTAACTCCTCTTGCTAAGCTTGCTTGCTTGTGTTACAAGTGGGTTCAAGTCGGTAGTGCAGATCATGTGGTTGCCGGTTCAAAAACCACCCAGGTTTTTGAACCGGCAACCACATGATCGCAAGCCCGACGCCCTAGCCAATATGTTACTGTCGCTATAAATTAAAAAAAAAACACCGGACAAGTGCTAGTCGAACTCGCCCACCGAGGGTTCCGTACAAATTTGTCGGTACATATTGTAATTATTTACAAATGTATAGTTTTCAGATTTCTCTCTATAGTTGTAGTTTGAGACGGTATTACTTGGCATATTTCAGAGTACTAGGTCAACGGAAATTACCCCTATAAATTTTGATTTCCTTGAGTATCGAAATATACGATTTTTGCGGCATAAACGTTAACTTAGAAGTATGATTTTTTCAGAGCTTCATGAGACTGTAGACCTCAGTATATGGCTTTAATTTGAACTCGATACCTCCACGCGTTCCGATATAGGGTCTTGACAGACAGACGGACGAACGGACGGACAACAAAGTGGTCCTATAAGGGTTCCGTTTTTTCCTTTTGAGGTACGGAGCCCTAAAAATATATAATCGTCATTATTTATTTAACCATAAAGCATCTAGTATGTCTATTTTAATTTAAAATCATATTATAAAATAATAACACTATATTTTAAATTTAACAACTCTTGCAGAATCATGACATGAATATCATGTTCTTGCAATATCATTGAAGTAACAGGATACCAAATTTCAAAACTATCAGACCTGTGGATGTTGCTCACATCCCTTCATGTACCAGAACAGAGCTATAATCTTCAAACGGCTGACCAGATTTTCTTAAATCTTAACTAAGAACACTCTCGATCAAGTCACCTTTCAAACAAAAAAACCTGAATCAAAATCGGTCTATTCTTTTGGGCGCTACGATGCAACAAACATACAGATACACACTACAAACTTATAACACTCCTCTTTTTCGTCGGGGGTTAAAAATAATTGTTATAATAAAACCCAATCAGTATTGAAACTATCCGCGCCTCACTACATCGACTGTCATTCACGGACATTTCAGGTCACATAAGAGTGATCCCAGTTAACTTTATTGATAGGTAAACGCAACTACCTTGTCCCCCATCCTTTAATACGTCGTAAGTTAGTTAACAGTAAATAAGGAAGTCAGCAGTTAACGTTAAAAGCTTTTAAAATTGGTTAAATGAAAAATATTGAAGTTGTTTATGCGATATTCCCGCGCATCCGGCAGTCTCAAAGTTTTAATAAGGAAAACTTCAATGCAAATATAATAACCAGAATCTGGTCTAAATTAATTTGACCTTTGTGTTTTGAAATCATTGGATTTTTTATATTTTTAGGGTTCCATACCTCAAAAGGAAATAATGGAACAAAGTGATCCTATAAGGGTCTGTCTGTTCTGTCTGTCTGTTATGACCCTTTATCTCGGGAACGCGTGGAGGTATCAACTTGAAATTAAAACCATATACTCAGGTCTATAGTCCCTTGAAGCTGTGAAAAAGTCAAACTTCAAAGTTAACGTTAACGTTAAAAAAAGATACGACCGCTAATGCCGTAAAAAACGTATATTTCGACACTCTCAAAGGAATCATAATTTATAGGGTATTTTCCGTTGACCTAGAACTATGAAATTTGGCATGTAATACCGTCTTATACTACAAATATAGAAGAAAATCTAAGAACTATACATTTGTAACTAAATAATTTAAAAAATATAGTCTTTATTTAAAGTACGTAATCAAATTTGTACGGAACCCTCGGTGGCCGAGCCCGACTGGCACTTGCCCGGTTTTTATTTAATTTATTTATTCCAATAAACATAAAATATAAAGTTATAACAATATTTGGTGCCTGTACTAGGATAAACCTGTGTCACAGGCGAAACAGAAGCTAACAGTTGCTTTTTGTAAACAGAATTCTCAAACAATATTTAACATTTAATTAATAATACATAGAATAATGAATAAAAGAAATCCATTCATTACAAATGATAAACTAAACCTATTTTACTTATTATATCCTTATTAATTAATTAAGTCATACATGATTTCGCGAACTATTAACATCAGCAGTACCTATCGTAAACTGGATTATTGTCAGTATTCCATATATTACGTACATCTTTTTTTAAAAAAAACACCTTATTACTAATGTGGGTCGCACATTACTAGTATTCTTGTTAACCCCTCGTGCTATGCTAAATGCTTGTGTTACGAGTGGGTTCACGTCGGTAGTGCAATGGGTGGGGTTCGAACCGGCAACCGCATGATCGCAAGTTCGACGCCCTAGCCATTATGCTACCGCCTCTTATGTTTGTACGCAGTACTCATATTTATTTTATTTTTATTTCATACTGGCAGGCTATTAATTTGCTTATTCAGCGACAATTTGATGATTGACGCGGATGTCTCGCTTTTAACGTGACGTGATCCACGTCTTAGGTGCCCTCATAATTCGGATTATTCGGATTCCAATACCGTTAATCTATGTTCCTACTCTACCTTTTCTTCCCAAATAACCTAGATTAACGGTATCCAAATCCGACTAATAACATAATTTGATAAATAGTGTCTGGATTACGTTTTATTTATTATATATTAGGTTTTTTTGGGCAATTCAAGCTCCGCCGGACTCTTAAGAACTAAATTCTTACAACCAATGTTTTAATTATTGCTATCCTTTTTTAACCGACTACCCTTTGAACATTACGTCAAAACAGGAAAACGTGCCCTCAGTGCCAAGGTTCCGAATTTCCTATAGAAAACTGTCACCCAATCGTGACCGTGGCGTGCTGGGCAAATTTTGGTTTGTCGTCTATACATGACTGTGCTGGAGGTTTTAAATTTAGATTATAAAGTTATTTTAATAATGAAAAATTAGACTGCAGGCAGGATTCGAACCTGCGTCTTCTGGTTGGATACACTATAGTGTATCTAACAGAAGACGCAGGTGGTCATAGCGTATACGCTATGACCACTAAGCCACTGCGAGTTCCACCCACCAGACCGAAATTTTGAATTAATGTCTTTTAAGGGACGTCAATGACATCTATTGAAAAGCAAGTTACTTTGCTTCTCAATCGACATGACTTACATTACAGTTCGAGCGATGTACGATGCCACCTTACCTTTCAACTATCCTATTTGTTTTTTTTTAATAGCTGCTATCTACTACTGTGTCCTAAGCAAAGCTAAATGTAACGTATTGTGTAATAGGAATTTTATCATTTATTTATTATTTTATTATTACGATGAGTTCTATAATTATAATAGTTTAAACCTATCTGCCCTGATATTCGATTAACCGATCGACGGTGGGCGACCTTGGGGAGTCCGCCCCCGGGCAAGCAAAGGCAAGTTTGGTTAAACATACCCTGCCTCCCCCGGTGGCAGACAATCCATGAGGATTTTCCGTACCTACTATAAAAAAAGTTTTTGTAGACACAAGTCCGATATATCGCACTTGTCTTCTGTTACCCTATAGTCTTGGCCAAAGCATTTGGACATTCACCACGATCATGACCGGACTGCGAAGGGTGAGTCTCCTCCTCCTGTCCGGGGCACCAATCAAGAGCCCAAGTCGTGGTCATCACAGTTATTTTTAGTTAGTTATTTGTCCAATGACACTAAATCTATCATAATTATCAATTTTGAAGTCATTGGACAAGGATCTTGAGATCATAAAATGGCGAACTTGGGGTTCTTGCTAACTGATTATTTTTTTAACACAATATGGACTTAGCAAATGTCATATTTCAGTAGTAGTTCGATTTGCTTCTGGTTATTAGCAATAGGTTCGTCTAAATCATACCGGCGATCTGTGGGTATCCAGTACACCTCTGCCTAACCTTTCGGGGATAAGGAGGGGTGGTATATTCTTTAATAAATTATGTAGGTACTAAGTACTTTTCCGCACTCTAAGGAAAACAATATTCTATTTCAAATATTTTTAAAAGGTAGATAATACTCCATTATTATCCTTACCGAGATGATTGACAGCTAAAATACGATAAGTACTACCTACATACTGTTGAGTTTATACCCTTGACAAGATTATATTTGATGGAAAATTAATGGGCTATTTTTGTCTACCATTGACCATTGTTTTTCAATCTGGGGGTCGCCACCCCTTGGTGATCAGGTTCGATACCATAGGGGTTGGCAATGTGTGCAATAAGTAAGACCTGTATCCGAAATTTATGTAATATTGATTAAGGTGCCTACCTAGTCTAGTGGTCCCAAGTGCGACCGCTACACTAGAGGTCCTGAGTTCGATCCCCAGGTCGAACAAAACGTTATTGGTTTTAAGCAGCTCGGAGTCTGGATTTGTGCCCGGTTAATGGCTATAGGCCCTATAACATAGGACCTAAACATACCGGCGAACTGTGGGTGTACATTAAATACACCTCTGCCCAACCCTTCGGGGAATACAGGCGTGATGGTATGTTATGTTATGTCAAATGAATATGCCACCCCATTGGCCACCCCCTATTTCCCTGTCTTAAAATATATAAAAACGAAATCTCTGATTCACGGCACTATTTATTTCTAACTAGCTTTTGCCAGCGACTTTGTCCGCGTGGAATAGTTACTTTGTTCCCTAGTTCTTCGCCCGCGGTTTCACCTGCGTTGCCCCGTTCCTAAGGGTTGTAGCGTGATGTTTTATAGCTTGAAACCTTTCTCATGAATCACTCATTTTCCCAACATTTCCCTTCACTGCTCTGCTCCTATTGATCGTAGCGTGATGAAAAGTATACTATAACCTGCCCAGGAGTATGAAGAACAATTGTACCAAGTTTCGTTGAAATCCGTCGAGTGGTTTTTGTTTCTATAACGAACATACAGACAGACAGACAAAAAATTTACTGATTGCATTTTTAGCGTCAGTATCGATCACTAATCACCCGCTGATAGTTATTTTGGAAATATATTTCATGTACAGAATTGACCTCTCTACAGATTTATTATAAGTATAGATGAGTAGGTATAATTCCAATTTTCAAGTTCCATCTTTAAAAATTCCATTCACATTCCTTTAAAAAAACGATCCTACTGCCTTAAAAACCCTTACGAAAACCCTGAAACATAATTATAATTTTTAAGTATGATGGGTAGCTACAATTCCATTTTTTAAGTTTCTATATCTTTTTTACCCACGACGAAACGGAGACTGTTTATGCGTTTAGGGTGAGAGGGTATTTGTTTGTTTGTTTGTGCCAATGAATGCGAATGTTAACACTTATCACCACAACGGTTTGACCAATTTAGACGCGGATTACTGTAAAAGGTTCGTAATTCATCAGCCAGTGTTCGTAGATAGGTACCTACCTACAATAAACATTTACAACAAAAATATCATATTACACACTTTTACCTCATAGATATTACATTGGTATCTACTCGTATCGAAGAACTTAGCCATTTTGAAAAAAGTAACCATTGGAGTAAACCGCCTATTTAAGTACCTCTGTACTAGCACAGGTTAAAAAAATATAATAATTCAAGTATTATGATTTAAAAATATACTTACTAAATATAATAAAATAAGTAAAAATAAACTGATAAATCAAAAACATTATTGTTGCAAGGATTATACCCACACATAATAATTAAATTCGTATTACTACAGTTATTCTAGCATAAACATGACGTCACGCGACTTAGCGATCCTCGGCTGAGTAAAAACGAAATTTTAGATTGAGGTTAGCTTTTCTCTAGAGACAATGACGTCGTTTTTATTACCTCAATGAAAAATTATCCCATTACTACAGCTGTCATTCGTATCATTCACTAATTATTTGCTTAGTTGCCAATTTTTACAATTGTTTTCTTCTTATATAAAAAGTAGGTAGATAGAGTACTGCACTCATTTTATGATGTAAAACCTTGATGGTGTAGATACAGCGCATACAGTTTATTTTAGAAACTAAATAATTTCCAAATAAGTCTGATAAAAACATACAAAATCATTACAATTTCAACATTGTTAGTCAGAAGTAACTTATTTAACGACTAAATCATTAGATCTACACATTCACTTACCTACAAGAAAATTATTCTACTATCAAATACAGGCTCATTTTTTTTATACCACTTAGGTGGCAAACAAGCTTACGGCCCGCCTGATGGTAAGCGATTACCGTAGCCTATAGACGGTTGCAACACCATGGGTATGATTCATGCGGTGCCGACCCTGTAAATTAAACAGGAAACGTTGGGCTGGCAGCATAAAGGACATGTTGGTGTTTTGTTACCACCGGTCCCCCCACTGCCAACACAACGCTTCCTCGTGGAATTCTGGCGACCTTGCTCTCTGTTAGGAACACAACATAGCACGGAGCTATTTTATTGTTCTACGATTTTCTGCAAGGTGGAGGTACTTCCCCAGTCGGGCGGCTCCAATTGTGAGTGGAATTATTCGATTCCACTACGTCGTACGTCTCATAATACGTGGAAAATCTTACACGTGTTTGTGGGAGATACCTAGGTACTTCAGAAATAAAATATCAATTAACGCATAGAAACAAGAATTACTAGCAAAAATCTAAGGTAGGTAATCTGTAGCATAAATAAAAACACAAACATAATCTTGTTATTTACAATATATCGAAAAGCAAACAAACTCTTACCAAAACAGTGGTGTATTGTTACACTACTGATAAACAATATTTGCTTGTTTATCTGATGTTATTTATATTCTATATCAACCAATAAATACTAGAATCTTGTACAAGACAAGCTTAGAAAATTATAAGACTGTTGTTAGGTGGACAACAGAATTTCTATATTATTCTGTGTGAGTATTCAGTCGATCTATTCATTGGTAGAATCGATTGACTTAAAATGTCAGAGCAGGTGGATTAGTGGTTTTGACCAAAAATAAGAAAACGATTTCATAATAGGTCCTTGTCCTTGTCTCAATCTAACCTGCCTTTCTAAGTACAAAATTTGAAGTTTGCTATTTTTTATACCATTAGCATCGGTATCCGGAGAGTGTTATGAAGGAAAAAAATACTATTATGATTAACTAGAGCCCTAATTTCAAATATCTTTACCTACCTAGTTTTAAAAATCATTATTTTGTTTTCATGAATAACAGAGGTTAAGCGAAGAAGGAGATATTCTTAGTAATTCAAATATCACCAGAACGCTTTTTACTAGTATCGGGTGAGGTTACAAAATCCAACGCCTGGCTGTCATATGATAAGTTAACAAAAAGCTAGGGTTGTACTTGACTTGAATTTGGCGTTGACTTTGATTAAAAAAAACAAGTGGATTCAAGCCAACATCCATTGTACTACAGCAGCATAAACAGATCCTGATCCAAATGTTTGTCACGTCAACCTATAATATGCAAATTCGTTTATTTGTTAGATCCAATCACGGGTGACGTGATTAAACTCTGTCCTAAAAAAATAGTGATGGGCTCGCTGTGACATCAAAGGCCAACGTACACTGTCACATTCCTGTTTACCTTTTCGAAAATTCACGGCGCAGTCCAACAGTGTCGATATTGTAAGTTCACACCGGCAGACTGCCGGTGTGAAACAGCTCGTAATGTAAATTTGCACAATCCTTTATTACTAGCAACAAAGTGATCATCACGCCACTACAGTTTCATAGCGTGTTCGATTTGGGAATCGAACCCACTGGGTGGGTTCTAGGCAAATATTTGTGTGTTCCACAGATATTTCATTCTAATCTGAGTGTACTTTGTGTCTATTAATTGTATGTTTGTGGAGTCCTCCGTGACACAGGGCATGGTGACAAGTGAGGGAGGTGTCTTCTTAAAAAAAATACCAAGCTCAGTTCGCCTGTGGAGTGGGTCATGGCGATTGTGATCGAGAGTTCCATGTCTCCAGCCATGAAAAATGTCGAAAATGTGATTTTAAATCATCACGAGTCCGATTTACCACTTTTTGTAATGCGGAAAATTCTCATAAATCGACTCCGTATAATAATGTCTTACTAAAAATCGCACTTGCCTTCTTTTACCTTATATTCATTACCATGGACTTCGTGAAGTTTACCACGACCAACATACAAACGATCCATAAAGAAGAAAAACATAGTTTTATCTAAGATAATTATTGGCAATTACGATGAGTGGAGTGGAGTTATTCGTCAGAGAACTAAAGCTACCTAGCGACATAGCTCAAAAGATTAGCAAGCTGAAGTGGCAATGGCCCGGTCACATCTGTCGGAGAACACGCTGGAGGTTTGCTCCAGCGTCTCGATTCTCTCGAGTGTAGACCGCATCTAGGCAAATGTAGTGTTACAGGGCGCCCACAGACCAGGTTGAGTGATGACTTGCTGAAGACAGCTAACAGTGACTGGATGAGGAAAACCGAAAATCGAGCTTTGCTGCGTTCATTATGAGACGCATTTGTCCAACAGTGCACGAATATAGGCTGATGATGACAATGACGTTTTTTCCATCAGAATAATTTACAACAATTTAAGCTCAACGTTTCGGAGAAAGTGTAGGTTACAAATGATGGAAGTATAAGTAGGTAAGTTTCTTCAACAATCGAATAACTTATGCTTAGCAAATTATGTGGAAAAATTACTTTAATATTCTAAATATAACACCAGTTGAACCAAGGTTGTGTTGAAACATTCTGGGGGGCTAAACCGAATTCCCAACATAAAAACATACATAACTAAACGTAACATATACTTTGCCAGCTTTAGGTGACCTCTAGGTGTATGACTAGTCTGTACAATACAAGGTCAGCTTATTTTAGAAAATTATGTGATGCTGTGCCCAGAATCATAGTGTGATTCATCTAAAATGGCGATTTTAACCCCTCAGAAGTTCACAGTAAGCGGCCAAACAGCATACAGTAAAATGTAGTGGGTGCCTTAAGTATTGCATCAAACAGATTTACAAGATAGATAGATAGATAGAGTATTCTTTAGTGTAAAAGACAGAGCGAAAAGGTGGGTAGTAATGTCTCTGACATTTATTTATCAAAGCAGTACCTAAGAGGTATTTTGTGACTGTCTCTAAACCCACGAGTTTCGTTTCGGTAGAGCTTATCCCAATTACGCCTATAATGTTGAATATTTTCCACCGACAAATAATAATTGTCTAAAAATACCAATCTGTGTATGTATACTATTTCTTTTTGAGATTGTCATTAGGAATACTTTATTACACCATGCCACTGGATTTGGATTAAGTTATTACTTTCTAACAGAGAATGCAGAGGGTTTAAAAATTATTACCATCGTACCACCACGGCTGTATTTACCGAAGGGTTACGCAGAGGCATACCAATGTACATCCACAGTTCGCTGATATGTTTAGGTCTCATGTAATAGGGGGCGAACCTATTGTCATCTGTTTGCTTATCGTTAACATACATGTAGACAATAATTGACGTCAAAATCGGGAAGCAATGACTTTATTCTCAGTTTTTTGTTTTCCTCATTGCAACTTATTGTTACTTTATTGAAATGGATAATAATAAAAAAATCTCGTAACAAAAGTTCGCCAGTTCAGATGATGCCAATTTCACTAATAGCGGATTTGGAGCCTGAGCAAACAGTCGAATGATAAATAATAATCCACTTATTGTTAGTCCGGCCTTACTGAAGAAAGGCCTGAATTTTTTCGAACTAGGAATTAAGTGAGTGAGTCCATACAAAAAAATTGTATGGCGATTTAAGTGCCTCAGGCAACTTTTACAGGATTTTCCATCCATAGAAAATCTAGAGACACTGATTTACTTCCCTCACTGTACTCCTGGCTGGGCTACTGTTTAGACTATAAGGGTAAAGTAAAACTCCCTCGGCAGAATGCTTGGCGACAGAGCACTGACGTGTTTACGACCACCACACGTCTAAGCCACGAGTTCCATTTGCACTCTTTATGTTCCAATTTCAAAATCACACCGGCGACTTCTTTTGTGCGATGTTGTGTTTAAGGGATGAGCCCCTGACATCTGTAAAGTTGCTTGCGAGTGCGATATTATAAATGAGTTAAGATTTAATTGGAGGTCCTAAAGTTTGATAATCTTTATATGTACCTAATAGGTCTTGTTAAAGGATATTTCTGGCTATTATTTAGAATATAATAGAAAATATCAGACATATTAACGTTAGTTCTCAATATTAATTATCATCATATTGTGAATGTTTGATAAAATCTAATATAGTATAAAAAATCTATGTATTTCTACTGATAAGAATAGTAGTAGGTACTTTTTAATTTAATAACAGTAATAGCAAGTGGATATTAATCAAATAATTCGTCTATATTTATGTTTGCATGCTGACTACAAGAATTACCCGCATTTCTTTATGCGTTGTTTGTCAAAAGCACAATAGTTACCCAGAAAGCAATCTAATTTCACTCCATTCTCATGCTAGGAATGCTGACAGCCCACCTAAGCTACGCGAGGAGAAGCGCGGCGGAGCGAAATATCCTATACTGACGAGAAGCGTAGCGAGTACCTAAGCAGTGTGTACCTTGCCACACTGCGAAGAGCTAAGTATTAGCGGAGCGACAATGTGTCATATACTCGCTCCGCTAATATCTAGCTCGGCGCGCTAATCCTTTCACCACTAAATGTTAAAGGCATTACATCGCTCAAATCCAAGAAAACACCCTAGCTTTAAAGAAGTTTCTATTGGAATCCTTATGTGCGTTTGCCATATAAAAAATATATGTTATACTTAAGGTCATCACAAACAAATTGTATTATTTACAATATACCAAAAAAATGATAATGACGTAATTAACAATTTTTATTGTTTTTATTTTCTTATTTCTTTGAATATTTTGAAATAATTGCTTTGATTGATATTAATTTAATATTTTCAAATAATTGATTGAGCCTGTGACTAACAAATACTAGCACAAAGACTAAATCCTCAAGGTCATTGGGCAATGTAATACCGTTAAACTATAGCTATCTATACCTATATCTAGTTTGTTTGTTTGAACGCGTTAATTTCAGGAACTACTGGTTGGAACTGACAAAATCTTTTTGTGTTGGATAGTCCATTTATCAAGAAAGGTTATAGACTAATGACATCACGCTACGACTAATAGGAACAGAGCAACGCGGGTGAAACTGCAGGCGGGTCGCTAGTGTTTTATACAACTCGTCGTCTGCTCTGAAGCGGAGCGAAAATATGGATCATCGATAGTCAGAAAATAAATTTTCCCTGCCCTACACTTTAATTACTGGACTCTTACCCTTATACCACAGGGTGATATTTTAAAGGTGCATGTCTAAATGGTACCACAGGATGTTACATATCCCCGTTCCTTTATGAACTGTATGCAGATGACATGGTAATCTAAAATCTAATAAAACGATATCAATTTGATGTTGCGAAGTTTGTGAACAAATAAAAGCAATGAAAGTCAAATGTATGTTTAAAATAGCACTGACGTGTTTACTACAATTGAAAATCCCTATTGAAAATCTATATATACCTTTAATAATGTACCTATAATAAAATTGTAAAATTGTAACAGGCCGATGTCTGTACATTATAGATATTAAAGAAAAACTAATATGAGGGGTCTTTATTACAGCAAAAAAAGCCAAAATAACAATTTTAATATTTTTTTGCCTCTCTGTCTGTCTGTACGCGCATCACGCAAAAACTACCGCATGAAATTGGATGCAGTTTTCACAGTTCACAATTTTACGAATGATTTGACTGCCCCATTAGAATGGTGGCCGTAAGCGCGTCTTTTACGTAATTTGGATAGAGATTTTTGGTTCGAATCAGGTTCAGGAATCAGGTCGAGTAAAGTGTTATTAGGTGTTTAGTCAGGTTGAGCTTATATTGATAATATTATGCTTTCTAAGAATAACAGAGGGGTAACAAAAAAAACAAAATATAATTTTAGTCCAATATCAATGAAACAAACGTCACCGTTGAATCAACTTCCGATCTGAATTCATTCTTATTAGTTCGCTTTTGATTTTTAGTTTAATAGAATACGATTTGTCATTTAAAAAACTGAGATCAGGTTGGAATTATATTTAAAAAAATAAGTACTAGAATTACTTTTCTTTTAGATTTTTTAAAGGAGATATTTAATTTTTTTCAGTAATTTGCCGTTCAGCCATTGATTGTACATTTACGTTTACATTAAGTAGTTAACAGACACGACAGGCCACGCAAGGGAACAGTAAATTAACGTACTTCAAATAAATTGAGTAAAATGCAGTTTACTGTTGAAAGTTAATGGAATTGACTCTGACAGTCTAAAAAAGACTCTTTAGCGTTGGTCTTAGATATTTCATGTTAGTTATTTAAATTTATTTCTTTCGAAATATGATTTCATGATATGCTGTCGTGATCTAAATATGAATGAACTTAATTAGCTGCCTAATAAAGCCCTGGGTTCGATTTTCAGGGCGAGCAAAGTGTTAATTTGCATCAACTCGTAGTATCAATACACACCACCTCTGCCTATCCCTATGAGGAATATTATAACTGTAACATTGTACCACACTTTTTTGGAATAAACATTTTTTTTTAATACCTTCGTCATGGTATGTATGTTAATGAACGCTAATAAAAAATAAGCAAATTATAAATCCGATCTACGTAGGTACTTACTTAGTCTATGTTCATAAATTATATATAAACTAAAAAACGTATAACGTGAAGAAGTTAGATTGAATAGAGATAAAAATAGACATCACATATTTTGTGACGCTTATAACACTGAAAGTGGACCGCCTGACCGTAATTATATTTTTTTTATTGGTTAAGTCGGCAAACGAGCTGGCGACCCACCTAGTGGTATCTTATCTTATATGGGGCCGAGGCAGCAAGGCCTCAGTGCACTTCTACCCAATGAGATCTTTTGTGCAACCCCCAGATACCTATTCCTCATCCTCACCCAGTTCTTCAATAATTCAGCTCTTCCATGAGCTTTATAATGAGGCCTGGGGGATGTGTCTGTAGTCCTCCGGTATTGGATCTGCCCTGTGACCAGGAATCCATACAAGCCTGACCTTGCTTCGCTTTCCTAGCTCATTTAGAGTCCGGGTGTCGTCCATAACCACTCTTGAATCACGAGTCGTTATTGTCTCCCATGGACACACAAGAGTTGCTGATGATTCACTTTCTAATCTTCAAACGGCGTGCCAGATTTTCTTAAATTATAGCTAAGCACACTCTCAATCAAGTCACCTTAAACAAAAAAATCGAACTGAATCCAAATTGAAATCGGTACATACATTTGGGCGCTACGATGCAACAGACAAATACACAAATATCACATGTCTAACTTATAACACCCCTATCTTTTTGCGCTGGGTGTTAAAAAATAAACAAATCTTGAACTATGTTACTTTTATGATATTACTAACCATTCCCGTATTGATCACGGATTCCCATTTCCGTAAGAAATTTCTTGTTGAACACCTTATAAGCGACCTACGTGCCATATTCCATGTTTGTAGGTTTTAGGGTTTCAGAAATATTTTTGTTCGTCTAAGATTAGATGTACACTATAAGCACTGTCATCCGCACAATCTTCATCAACCCATATACTGTCCCACTGCTGGGCAAAGGTCTCCTCCATAAAACCCTTTCTATAAGAAACCTACCTGTACCATTTTACATTTGTAGTATTTGTTTTCACCCTACAGTTTTTTTTTTAAATGCAAGCAAAAGCTCGACAATGAATTCTGTTTTATATTTTATTGAAATAATAAAGCTAGAAAGTAAAATATAGAAATACTGCATATTTTCCAACGCTGTCAGATCAACAGTAAAAGAGTTCCGTGTCTGCATCTGAATAATGAAACTCTTTGTCTTCCTATATAAGCCTCCAGGTTTAAAAACAGGCAGTGAGTTTACAGACACATTAAAAAAAACAAATGGTTCAAACAAAAGCCTCGGGCGGTGGAGTACCGAGCGCAGTTCCACGGCTAAATTGGAATCTCGATAATTTGCGATTTTTCTATAGTTTAAATATCAAAATGTCCGAAACAAAATCTTCAGAAAATTAATATTCTGTCCCTCCTGTTTTCGTTAAAACTTACATTGTCTCATAATCAGATTATGGCGTAACTTTAAGGATCTAGAAAACCATCCGCCAAATATCTTAATTAAGGCGATGTTTAATGTAACGGGTATCGGTTGGGGTAACCACAGGCGAATTCTTACCCCCACCCGTGTGGCAAAACTTGTAATGGCATCTAACTTAAACATAAGTTTTTTGATAAGTCAGTGTTTAAACGATAGGGAGGAGGAGGGGTGTTACAGGTTGGCCGGGTGTGAGGGGAGATCACTAGTGATGTCGAGATACGCGGCTACCGATGTATACGATAATTATTATTAAATTTATTATTTATGATAGAATCCAAGCAATCTTGTCGATTTAAGTAATTGTCTCCAATAATTATGTTATACGAAAATAAATAGCTTAAATTTTATAACAAAATGTTTTTTTTTTAAGTAGTAGATACATAACCTGTTTTGAGCACGTATTCCTTATATTTTATATAACTTTCAAGACTCATAAATTATATTTACAATATTCTCAAAATTGGCAAATAAAAATAATATTTCGATTATGTTACATGCTTGAACATTTACCAAATTGATAATATATAATATAACTGCTAATTTATTACCTTACAATTACTTACAAATAATGAAAATTATATTTCTAAAATTAGCTAATAAATTAAAATACAAATAAAAATACTCAATGCATCATGGCATATTCTACACCTATTACAAACGTTTTATAATAATTTGCTGACAAAAAATGAAAATATTAATCACACAATCAATTTTAAAATATTTTTATCGATATCGATGCGCTCAGCTTTCCCATGTCTAAGAAGCAACAGGGTGCTGGACGCCTGCGCGTTTCCACCCCAGCCAGAATAAATAGGCTGGCAGGCATGTTCGGGCCTCAGATTCAAGTCTGGAGCCATCGAGTTGGGACGACAATCCCACCTGGCTCCCGCGCTCCTCGGTCGTAGCAATGTGCTATCCACCTACATAAATTTTCTTGGACATAGAAAGTTTTTTGTGAAGTGACTGATATTTTCTGTGATGAAGACTAAGTGACAATTATGACTTTGGTGCCGATTGGTGATAAATAAGTGGCTGCTTTAAAGGTAAGTTTAAATTTGAGCAGTATTTATTAAATTTTTTTGTTTTATTAGAATTTAATTTAACATAGATTTTTTTTTGAAAATTTTCGTAGTTGGAAAAATCGCAATCTCATTTTTAATGCTAAGTTATTGCAGATTTAAAATATAAAAACTATATAGATCTGCAAAATAATATTTTACAACAATTTTTTTTCTAAACAGTGAAGTTTTAATTTTGTCATCATCTTATCTTAATTTTTCTTTAAAAATTTAAATAAATTCTTATTCACTTTAACATTTATTTTTTTATCATTCTATTGCTTTAAATTTAATTTATTTTAATTTAGCTATTAGTAACTTAGTTATTTTTGAATTCAGTAAATGAATATGCAAATAATTATAGCTTCATTTGCGGCGGCAGCTACATCATGATTTTAATCAAGTAATAAATGTCAGCTTTCAACCCAACATTGTAATGAAATATTGTTCAAACATATTGAAATGTTGTAATAAAAAACTTGAATAAGACGTCAATAAAATAATAAACATTAATTACAATGTATTAATAAATAAAATTATTTGAATAGCAAGCACAAATATTTTCAAAAAAGAGCGACAGTTAAAATTTATTCTGGAATTTGCTGGATTTACAAGACATTACTGAAGAATAAAAAGTAATATCGAAGAATATTATATTATTGCAAAAGCAAATTGAAGTGGGTATTAAAATATTTTTACCGCAGTATTTTTTACCCATCGCATAATAAAAATCCAAATTCAATTAGGTTGATCGCAAACTTCCGAATCAGCAATGCAAATCAGGAAAATGAGATGTTGATACTATTTTAATATGCAAATTAAATAACCAAATAGTACTAATGTATAGGGGCGATATTTAAATTTTGTTGGTACATTTATTTTGCTATTGAGTAAAAATAAATATTAGTTATATTTTACATTTTATTAAAGTTACTGTTTTATAGGGAGTTTTTTATTACAAAAATCTTAAACCTAAATATCGTTTACAAGTTTCAGCGTAGTTAATAGATTTTGCATATTCATTTAACTCAGAATATTAATTTCAGCATAATTTAGGAATGGAACTGATGATTGAAGATGTTGCTGGGATTGTCGCTAGTTAAGAAAACTTCTGTCTGCGTACTTCCTCATTAGCAAATGATTATTGGGTTTTGCTATAAAATTCTTAGTAGCAGCTCGGAGTTCGGGATTTGTTCACGGTTAACGGCAATAGGCTCACTCCCTATTACATGATACGTAAACATACTGGCGCTGTGAGTGTACATTAGTACGCCTCTGACTAACCCTTAATACAGGCGTGATGGTATGTTATATTCTGTTTAAATAAAACTGGATGACTTATACCTCAACGGAAGCAATAAAAAAAAATCACTTGCTTATTCAAAGCATCTCGTAGCCTTAAGCCTAACTACGCTGTTGTTTTATCCAAATGCTGCTGAATATTAGTATTTTACACAAAGAGAATATTGTTAGACCTCCGTAACCCTATATCTGGGCAATACCGATATTCTAAGTATAGACTGGTTACCAGGACGACGTGCAACCCCCGAGTTCCCCTTAAACTTAAGGGGAAAATATACAAAACTATGATAAGACCTGCCGTCTTGTATGGATCAGAATGTTGGTCTATAAAAGGCATGCATGGAAGGCAACTGCATGAAGCTGGGATGAGAATGCTACGGATTAATGTGTGGGGGGTTACAAGAATAGATAGGATATGGAATGAGTATGTAAGAGGCAGTTTGAAAGTGGCATCGGTAATGGATAAGTTATGCAGTATCCGTCAGACTGCCTCATTAGTGTAGTGGTCACAAGTGCGACTGCTACACTAGAGGTCCTGGGTTCGATCCCCAGGTCGAGCAAAGTGTTATTGGGTTTTTGTATGAAATTCTCAGTAGCAGTTCGGAGTCTGGATTTGTGCCCGGGTAATGGCTATAGGCTCGCCCCCTATAACATGGGACTTAAACGTACCAGCGAACTGTGGGTGTACATTAAGTACGCCTCTGCCTAACCCTTCGGGGAATACAGGCGTGATGGTATGTTATGTTATGCAGTATCCGTTTGTCTTGGTAAGGGCATGTAATGCGCAGGAGTGAAGAGCATGTTACGAGAAAGGTTTTGAGCATGAACGTGGATGGACATAAGGGTAGGGGGAGACCGAAGAAAAGATAGATGGACTGTTTGAGAAATGATATGGCTACAAAGTAAGCGAATGATAAGGTGACGGCTGATAGAGTTGTATAGAAGAAAAAGACATACTGCAAGACTCCAAGTAACTTGGGATAAGGTCAGGAGGATGATGAGACTGGTTGCCAGGATTTTTTGGCCTTTGTCGGTCATCTATATACACACTGTATCAAAAAGAATAGATAAGAAAGGTCTTACATTTTCGGGCAATAGGCGATGAATTTTTTTTTATTGCGTACTAGCTTTTCCCCGCGGTTTCACTTGCGGCCTAAAGTGATGCTTAAAGTTTCGTCTCACCCCGCTCAAAATGAGAAAATCCGGAAAACCTTTGTTAGTGCTCGTCTATAATGCAAAAGGAACCAGTACGCAAACTTTACTTTTAAACGCAAACGCAAATCAGGCTCCTCAAGCAGTCAAGTTATTCTTTTATATATATGGATTATGGTAACATACATATTACCTATAATAATTATGCTCAAGTAGACCACGTTAGTACACTTCTGCCAGAGTTGAGGGTGATCACATTAAACTGAATAACCAGTCAGATATTTTTCTTAAATAAATGTAGATATATCAAATCGAAATATTCGCGAAAGTGTCAGAAACCAGTATATCAAATCATTTCAATGTCGTGGCCTAGTGGTCGCTCCCTGATCCTGGGTTCGACTCCCAGGTCAAAATTGTTATTAGTTTATTAGTTTTTTCTATAAAGTTCTTAGTAACAGCGTAGAGTTTAGATTTGTGGTTAATGGTAATAGGCTCGCCTCTTATTCGTGCCTGAAACTGTATCGCTGTTAGGCGTACCTACTTAATACATGGGTAGATACACCCTATCTTTTTGAATCCATAATGTTAATATGAGTGTATAGGTATATATAGTCATATAAATGTTTTTTTTTGTATCTTTGTCTTCGTTGGGTTCCTAAACGATGAATTCAATTGCCATGAAACATCGGTGAGTTGTTATGTACGCACTTGGGAAGGTATACGACAAAATCGTTAAAGCAGAGATATTTCAGCGCATGCCAGAGGCATAGCTAAAATCCTTGGTTGACTTGAATTGCCCACAAAAAGACCATTCCGAAAAAATCGTAATCCAGACAATACTCTATCAAATTATGTTATTATTCGGATTTGGATGCCGTTAATCTAGGTTCCTATGAAATTATTTCGTCTACTACTACTTTACTGGAAATAAAAGACCGGAAAATTGTCCCAAACTTGGTAAAGTTATCAAATATTTAATTTGCTTGCATTTATTTCCAGTGAAGTATTTTGGACGAAATGGTAGAGTAAGAACCTAGATTAACGGTGTCGGAATCCGAATAATAACAGCATTTTATTAAATTGTGTTTGAATTACGATTTATTTCGGTATTACGTTTGTAAGAGAAATTCGGTCCGCCGGACTCTTAAATCCAAGAAAATATGCAAAAAATAAAACAACTGAGCTTAAAAATAATTAAATTTATTGAAAATAAAAAATAAATTTCAGTTACAAATATATAAGAAGGGACTTGAAAAATTGCCTTTTAAAAATTTCAAGCAAAAGACAGAGCACCTGTTTCAGAACCATTGCTGCCATTAGCGTATGTTACGTACGTGTGCTGGGCATTCATGGCTCGATTATAACTTTTTCTACATCAACGTTCTTTTGATATCGTGTATTGAATGTAAAAAAATAAAGGCCTCGATTGATGGGCCTTTAATAAAAATGTTTAGGTTTGTTTGGGTCGCTCATTACTTTGGGCAATATTCAAATTTTTTTCATAAGCGGCACAAACCCGGTTGGATTAGCAATATACATGTTTGTGAATTTGTAAATAAAGATGATTTATTTATTTGACCAAAAGATCTAAAATATTTTTAAAGTACTCATTACTACAATAAGCAGTAATAGCTTAGTGATATGACGAAAGGTCTCGAGTTCAAATTCAAGGCACGCACCTCTGACTTTTCGAAGTAAAGTGCGTATTAATAGTTAATTATCACGCGCTTAAACGGTGAAGGAAAACATCGTGAGGAAACCTGCATTCCTGAGAGATTTTCTCGACGGCGTGTGAAGTCTGCCAACCCGCATTAGGCTAGCGTGGTGGACTATAGCCTAATCCCTCTCATTCTGGGAGGAGACCCGTGCAAAGCACTGGGAAAATGTAATGCAATTAATTATTTCCCATGTTTGCTATGCTATGAAAATTTTTACATTGAATTGCTAAAAGCGACGGTAGCCTAATAATGGCTAAGGCGTCGGACTTGTGATTATGTGGTTGCCGGTTCGAAACCCATCTATTGCACTACCGACGTGAACCCATTCTTAATACAAGCATTTAGCTTAGCACGAGGGGTTAACAAGAATATTAGTAATGTGTTTACAAAATAATAAAGGGAACTCTAAAAATATTTACAACTTTGAGCATGAAATAAAAAGAAACTAAATTTTAACTATAAATTAAATTAACAGTAAATCTAATTAAAAATAATGACTTACCCTAATTAATAATAAAATAAAACTACTAAGTAAAAATTAATTATGTTTGGTATTAATCCAATTTCATCCGGTTCATCGAGATCAGTGTCAGTTATCTATCAAAAGGATAGATCGTCGTGCTAAAATCAGTTAATCTCCTGGATATGCCATTGATCTAGAGATTGAAATGAAGATGCCGAGTGTGAGGTCCTTGTTTCGATTCCCAGATAGAACAATGTTATTTTGACCCGTATTGCAAAATCAGCTACACTGCTCTCTAAAAATATCAGAGTCAATATTTTTAAAATTATAGAATGAAGCAGAATTAACACATAAGCCTAACCTCGCTGAACTATAAGTATACACAGCACATAGTCTGCCTATTAAGTGGGAAATATTTCCCTATTGCTGGTCATATGAAATAAGCAATGTATCATCCAAATAGCTTATGCTACGAGCACTGTTTTGCCTCCCGAACTTTGACTAAGTTTTGGGGCTGCAAACCCATGGTTCACCCCCAAAGTTCCGTACCTATATCATGCCTTGTGCATCTGTGTAGCGATACAATACACTTAACTAAGTCAGCTATTACTGACGCTTTTAGGTTTAATTAGACATCGTAATTAGAAATAATTTTATCTTAATGGGGAACTTCAGTGGTACCATGTTCTTGCAATCAATGATATTTTCTTCAATTATATTATTGAAATAGGTACCTAACACGACAGCAAATGTCGAGTGGATTAGACGTGTGAATTTTACTCACATTTTTTCATCAACTAGAAAAGGGCAGAGAGATTTAAAAAAGCTGACCTCCAAGATGGCTGGACAAATTTTCTTGCATCATAGCTAAGAACTTTCCCAATCTAGTCACCATTTAAACAAATAAAAGCTTAATCTAAATCGGTTCTTCCATTTGGGAGCTACGATGTCACAGACCCAGATAAATACGTTAAACACATCTGTCTGTAAACCATGGTGTACCTATAGGTCTCCATAAACGCAGGAGACATATATGCCATGGTTTCCTGACTTTATTGTCAGTTACCGTCAAAGGAAGCTTAGGTACTTATACAATATTTCTAATTAAAAACTCAAACATAAGACTCCGCAAACAATAATAAAGGTCGTCCATTAACATTTTTTCAGAATTTTTAATTTAACACAAAGATTTTCACCAGAATTTTAATCAAATTACAACTCATTTATCATTAAAATGTATAAATTCTTTTTATACCAATCCTCAAACTTCACTTACAACGAAGCCGGCAAAGTAAAATTTCATTTTCATAAATTTTAATCTCGATAAATTATTTTCAAGTGGACGAGAGAACAAGAGGTTTTCACCCCGGACAGACTGAGAAAGGTAAAGGAATTAATCTAATGTCAAGCGTCCCAAATACAATAGGGAACAAAAACTTATTCATTTTTCTCACCGGCCCTGAATAGCAAGAATGCTAGTTGGAATATTATTCAAAGAATATTTATTACCTCATTATCAGCCCGATTTAAATTTATCCGTTCTTCTACTGCATAATACAACATCACGCCTGTATTCCCTATAGGTTTAGGCACAGGTGTACTGATGAACCACAGTGCGCCGTCATATTTAAGCTCCATGGGCATAAATCCTAACTCGAACCTTCTACGCTAGAGGTCCTACATTAGATTCTCAGGTCAGGAGTCTGGTTTTATGTCCGGTTAATGGCAATAGGCTCACTCCCTATTACACGCGACCTAAAAAACATATCAGCGGTATTCTTTAGTTCTACAAGTACACTTTTACCTAACCCTTCGGGGAATATATACGTGATGGTCTGTTTATGTTTTATGTATATATATATTTGTTATAGTTTAGTTACAAGTACCTACAGCAGAACATCCATCAGAAACCTTAAACAATAACCACAAATGAAAAAAATGGAAACGCAAAGATTACGAGCCAATTTTCCAATCTTGAATTAGCGTTTACGGAATCAGGCATTAAGGATCCACGATTCGGACTCGGTTTGGTGTGGTCAATCACGACCTTTATTAAGGTTCCTCTTTGTTAGCCGTTAACCACTTTATTCGGATTAAACGACAGTCATGGAGTTTATCCGAGAATCCGTTTTATGCGCGTGAGATAATAATATTGTTTTACATCAAATAAAAATTTCAAAAATATATAATTAGTAAAATTTATTTCTTTTTGGAATTTAGCCTTTGACTATTTTACCTTATGATACAAAGAATCTGACATGGAGATCGCGAATATTTTTTTTTAAATACGAGAGAGCACAGTAGAATTACTTGGTTCGGGACTTACATGAGCATTCTTTCAGCCAAACGCAACATCTTAATACATAGTAACATAATGTATAAATAAAATACACGCAACTACGACACGTTTCACAACTCCGAATTTAATTACGTGAATCCTTTTAAGTAATGCCTCACTTCCATATTTTGGCAAAGAGAGTATTTTCTACCTAATTAAAGCCGGTAACACCAAAAGTTTTACAGTTATCCATTTTTCCCCAGTGTCCGTATTATATGCCCCCTCATTTCCCCCACCGAACTCAGTGCGACGAAATGTGAAATTTCAATTCCACAGCAAGATTTTTATTAAAGTATCGAAGCTTGGGAAACGTTCGAATATAGTTTGGAAACAAATAAACGACTTTCCCGGTCTTTTTTCTTTTTTATACACAAAAGCGTCGAGTTGATTTATCGTTGAAGCTGTGAGCGGCCGCTGCGTCCTGCCGCGAATCTTGATCGACGAAGCATTTCAATTTATTTTATGAGTCGACACCTTCACGAGTGCCTGTTCTGTTCTTACTAAAATACCCCAATTCGATCACTCTGACATTTATCCAATGAAAACAATTTACTGCGCTTTCAGTTAGAAGTAAATATGTGTGTATGAAAGAAATTTATCTCTTTGACAAGTGGGACTAGTTATCAGTTCAACAGTGACGGCTTCTGCCGACCTTTTCGTGACTTTATGTTTTGATGATCTCAGATTTCTTTTCACTTTGGCATTAAGTCTTGCTTCCAAAATCAGATTGTAACTGCACTTATGATAATGAAACTAAACTGTATATTGTTTAGCAACCATAAAGATTTACTTTACCATGTTGGACTAATCGCTACTCACCGAATAAAAAAAAACACCGGAATTTGTATGAAATGAACTACCTAATAATTTAAAGCGAACTTATTAAAAAGACAATATCACTGTTAAGCAGATTGCGTGGGAGCAGCAACAGCATCCTGAATATATGATATGATAGCTTGTAAGTTAGACAGCCCTCTGATGTGGATACTTACACAGAGGACAAAGTCACGCTTAGTTATTAAATACTAACATAGTTTTTAAGATCGTACTAACAATATTATATACCTAATGGATCTATGGTTGTCTGAATAAAAAATCAGTTATTATTATTATTCAGAGTTGGTGAAATGCAGCCTTAGACCATTATGCAAGATTATGGAGAATAAAATTAAGGTTACGATTCAAATAGAATTATTTCACCGACCAACAGGAATTCGAAGTAAGTTTTTGTAGGACAATCAAATATCAGTTTAAACGGGAACCGGAACTGACAACGGGTGGTAAAAAGCAACGCATTCTGGCACACCACACGTCCGCAAAAAGTTCTTGGAAAGTGCACCGAATGGTTCAACGGTTGCACAATCAATACGCAATCAACACAAAACGATTTTAGACTTTGGGTTTTACAATATCCAGCTCATAACTTTCTGATGCGGTGACAACTGTGAAAAAGTGAGTTCTTTGTACGTGTGCCAAGTTATTACACATAACATAACATACCATCACGACTGTAAGCAGAGGTATACAAATACTGCTGTATGCTGTATAATGTCTCACGTAATAGCAAGTTAACTTACAATAATTAGGCACAAATTTAAACTCAAAGCTGCTACTAAGAATGTTTAATTAGGGAATTTTAAATCAGGAAATGCAACTTGCAACTCCAAGACTTTTATGAATATTAATATGATTCACATCCGAAAATTACTTTTTTATGGGATTTACCCCCAGTAAACGAAGAGACGGATTGCCTAATGGTAAGCGATTACCGCCGCCCATGGACACCAGCAACACCAGAGGAGTCGTAAAGTGCGTTGCCGGCCTTTTAAAAAGAGGTTTGGGCCTCCGATATTCTCATTCACTCGGCGAAACACAACGTAAGCGTTGTTTCACGCCGGTTTTTTGTAAGGCCGTGGTATCACTCCGTGGTATCCTCGACACCGGGCGAGCCGACCTATTCGTCCGAAACATGACTCTCCTACGGTAAAAACTTACGATCTATTTGAACTCTAAATACAAATAATATATTTCACCAAAGAAAAACTATACATAAGCTGGCGTTATATAAATTGATTTCAGAGGAATTTAACCAATGTTTTTAGCCCCTTGTTCTTTAGTAACCTGGCATTCTGCCCATACTTTATTGACACCTATCAAAATTAATTTAACAATTTTTATGTAAAACTTGGTTACAAATCCCATTTAATCGCGTTTATGGTCCAATTTTACAAAATGGTTCCGTCCCTATCAAGTACTTAATACAATAAATACAAAGGTCAATTAATCAAACAAAGGGATCAAAAACTCAAATCACAATGGATAGATTCAAGAATGATTTGCAAATAGCCCCACTTAGGCCGTGATTAGAAGTTATGGACGCTTTTAGAATAATTTTAGTACGCGTTTTTAGTATTTTTATTATCAAGAACTGTGATTTCATACAAACCTACATGACCTATTTAATAGATTACGTATAATATACAAGACAAAGTAGTAGTAGAATAAAATGGGTATTTAAAAAAAACATTGTCCCTGGCGCAAAGACGCTGACGCAGATTCATGCGTAGGCATATGCTACGCTGATGTAGTATTCACATTGACTACGTCGTAGCCGTAGCATAGCTCGTAGCATTATGTATGTAAAACAGTGTTACAAACTATATAGAACTGGTCACAGGCAATGTAAACAAGTTAGCGCTTTTCAAAAGCCGCGTGCATTTTGAAATGGCGGTCTGGCGGAATTCCGCCGGTGCCTGGCCCACGCTACGCGCCAACCGAAAAGGTAAATGGGTCATAAAGGCGTATCAATATTGACCGCGCGACTCCCATCCAGCGTACATCATGCCCGTTATATTGGCCATATCTCACGTTATGCGGAGAAGCCATTTTTTTGCTACTAATTTATGTGCGTGTCGTTCTTTTTATTTTTTAAACGTGCCCTTTTTTAAATTTCGATATTGGAATGGAGGCAAACGCGCGTGGCTACCAAAATAATGAGAGAATAGAGCGATAAATCGAAGTTAGAATCATTAGGCTTAATGTAGGCACTTCCAACTAAACGTTTGTATGAGAATTGATCAATTTTATTATTGCCGAATTTAAATAGAGTGTACAATGACGTATATAACCATAAACATGGCAATTTCACCCAAAATACGTAACCGAGATTCAGTGGAGTGTACGAGGCTTTACATAAAGAAAAGTCATTTAAAGTGATTTAATCGGTATCTGTGAATCGGAAAAGTAGATAAAGGCTAATAATATGAACTGTCATCCGACACAAGTCTATTGAAAGTTACATAATTGAATTTCTATCAAGTTGAAAAGTTCATCCTTTTACAAATCAATCTACATTAATATTATAAAGAAGAATGATTTGTATTTTTGTTTGTAACGAATAAACTTAAAAACAACTGGACCGATTTCAAAAATTCTTTTGCCGTTAGAAGGCTACATCTTCACCGAGTAACATATGCTATATGACATCACGCTACGCCTTTTAGGAACGGAGCAGCGCGGGTGAAACCGCGAGCCGGTCGTTAGTAAAAAAATAAGAGTTTAGTCTGAACATCTGAAGGCACTGAAAGCCATATACATGTTAGATTTGTATAGTTACTTTTTTATGGGATAGGAAGGCAAACGAGCAGACGGATCGCCTGATGGTAAGCGATTACCGCTGCCCATGAACACCCGAAAAACCAGAGGAGCCACAAGTGCGTTGCCCGCCTTTTAACAGGGGATTGGGTCTCCGGTAACCACAACTCGGCGAAACACAACGTAAACGTTGTTTAACGCCGGTTTTCTGTGAGGCCGTGGCATCAATCCGTTCGAGACGGCACATACGTGCCGAAACATGGCTCTCCCATGTAAAAAATGTTGTTACTTAAATTTACACTAATTTGGAATCCTTTGTACATCCATTATTTTTACAGTTCAATCTAATAACAAAGTACGTTCAGTCAGGAGTTAACTAGTCGAGACAACAGCCAACACTTGCACCGGCAAGCCGAAAAGTTAACTGGGCCACAATGCTGTAACTCTAAGTCTACCTTTTGTGCTGAATTAGTGCAACTAAGAGTTACGAACGCTAAAGTTTTTAAGAGCTTTAATACGAATTTCTTTCAAGTTTAACTTAAGTCGGTGAGATCTTTGTGCCTTGTGAATGCTAATGGGCTGGCCCATGGCCCCCTATTGGGACCTAAAACCTACTGGAAACCGGGGGTGTACTGCAGTAAACCCTTCGTGGATTCAAGCTTGGGTATATGTGTTAATATGTTTCTAGTAAATATTTACATTTACGCTAAACCTAACACAACTCCGAGTATATACATACTGCACTTGCGTTCTAATAAAAAAAAATACCACAAATTCACTTCAATCAAATATAAAGCTACATAAAAAAAAAACATATCACACAACTTAAGAAACAAAAATAAATTCCAACTGATAACGGCACGAACTATGGTAAAAAAAACGCTAATGTTTGAAGGAGCACAGCTGTTCAAAAAACTACCTAATGACATAAAAAACTGCAATAACATGAATGTATTCAAAAATAAGCTTAAGAAACATATGCATACAGTGTAATTTAATATTTGTGCACAGTTTTATTATTATATAAAGTTTCCAACGCTCTAGAGGTAAACACTATCTTAACAATATTATTTGTATCTCATTATATGCGAACTTATGCATGTTTTTATGAGAAATAAAGATCTATAAACCTAAATATTTACAGCCAATAAAAACGTAATTAAGTCGATATTTGAGACGTCTATTTAATAATATAATGTACGTAATGAATGTTTTCAGTTATACTTTAGAAACAAAATAAACATTAGATTGCGGAACAAAGAATCCTTAGTTACTCCGTAATAATCCCAATAATTGGGAAAAAAGATTGGATTTCGGCCGCCTTGATTAAGTTTTAGGAAACAAGTTAATTACTATTTCCGTAAACAGATAATTATTAAGCTTTTGTTGCTATTCGTGCTGCGGAACTGTTTCTAATTAGAAGCGATATATAATTAGAAGGGATGGCGATGGTGTTAACAAAAGGATATAATTAGGGACAGTGTTTGACCAAGCGTCTTATTTCAATGAATAATTACGTCACCTTCATAACAGGTATCCATAGCAACGGGGAAAGATATTGACGCACAAATTATCTCAAAATAATAAAAGGTGTTGAGTAATGCTAATTAAAATGTGTTGCTTTTTGGATGTATTTGTAAAAATCGAACCTTCTTGTACTTCATCTGAAGATGCAGTCATCCTTTATCTATTCTTTATATATCTTATTCTATAAATAAAGAATCGCGCTGTCAAGTCATTTGATTGAGCTACTTTTCTCTTTCATGTAAAAAAACGATCATAAATCAGGCACTTCATGACGTAATAATTTAGGTAGTGGACCTCTTGGAGTTTGACTGGTTGGCGACTCCTTACGTCGGAGTCTGACGTAAAGCATCTGGGTGTGTTTCGACTTTAGCACGTAAGAGCCAGTTCCTCACTGTTGCTGTGGCTCTGGTAGTCTGCAGTCCACTGGGGCTCTAAAGGGTTGACAATGCATCAGAAACTCGTCTGGTGTTGCAGGTGTCCACGATGACTACTTACCACAAGGTGGCTCGTCAGCTCGTTTACTAACTTAATCCATAAAAAAGTGAGTGTTAATTCTTATATAAAGATTATCAAGCGGCCAGTTTTGTAATTAAATGAAAATTTATTTTTGCTGTTGTAATGTGAATGGCAAGATTTTGATCTCTGACTTCGAAGTGTTAATTAGCGTAGTGAAATGACAATTAAAGTTGATTAGCGAAGTCTATTACGGCCTATTGAATCTGCATCGTTTTTTTAAATTTTTCGGTAGGTATTAAAAAATATATCGTCATATCTTTTTCGAAATTACAGACTTCAATTAAGTTTTATTTTCATCCTGAAAACCTAGGCCTGATAGTCTTTGACCAAAGCAACTCACCTTAAGAGTCTCTAACTGTTTTTAATCGTAAAACAAAGATAGGTATACCATCGAGTATACCTAAATAAAATCTTTGTTTAGAAAGTTGTTGCAGCACTTTATCTATTTAAATAAAAGAAGAACCTGACTGACTGACGTATCAACGCACAGCCGAAACTACAGGAGTTAAAACCCTGAAAGTTTGCATGCTTACTTTTGCATTGTAGACGAGCACTAAGGAAATTAAACCCATAAAAGCTGGTGGTTGGCACACACTACTGACATTGACATATTTATACATGGCACTGACTATGGCATATACACACACACATATAAACGACGACATCGTCAAGATATGTACAGCTGTCATTCGCTGTTGACATTTTGACAATTCTTTTCTTTTTTTAAAATTAGACTTAAAACATTTTATGATATGAAATCTCCATGGTGTAGGTACAATGAGCACAGTATATTATGAAAACAAAAATTACCTAAGTACGAAGTTGCGCAAGGGAACTCTAGTTTAGTATAAAATAGGCTTAATTAAAAATATATAACCAAATAAACTCGTTTAAATTGCGGTTAAAACTGATAGCGAACATAAAATTCTCACTGAGAGTTGTTTTAGGCCCTACTTTACATAATGATCAGAATATAAAACAGTTTAGGGTTATCATATAAAGGCTCCACAAGCGCCTTCATATTTTAAGGTGTGGTAAAAAATAATGTATCATTGTCCTAAGGAGAAGAAGCCATAGTCACTTCAATCACATTAAGCACTTTACTCTCACTATCACTTTTATATTGCTCGCAAAATTCTTTGGTGTTAATATCAAAGCAGTCAAACTATCAATAAACCTTCAATATCAGGAAAACTTTTGTCAGAATGGAAGCGAAGCGAAAACCATAATACAACAATAAGCTGGATTTAACTTATACGCAAGTGGTAAAAGATTACTTTAATTACAATTATCCACAAACCATTTCAATATGTCAGAGACACTGATCTCCATATAACTCCTTTGTACTATAGAGTATAGTATTATGGAGGTCAATAATCATAGGCCACATTTCACACCATAAAGACTGGCCACCTTAATGTCTGTCTCTATAGGTACTAGAGAAATATAAAGATCATGTTCGAACGTAAATTTGAATTCAAAAATCGAGCGTAAAAATCGCTGCGTCTATTTGTTCGGGAGGGTTGGCATTACTTTTATTTATTTACATTTAGCGGGTGTTTGAAAAGATTATCCTTAGAAATAAACAATTGAGAAGGAGTAGGGGCCGAGTAGGATGTCGCGGCTGCGGGACGCTGATAACACCGCTACGTGAGCTCGAATATGTTAGCGATACACATACTTTTAGCTGATCTGACGATTATTCCGCACTACAACTATAATTTTTTAACGTTTTTCTACTTGTATTTTTGATAGTATATCATTGCATGCCCTATTCTAACTTTCACATAATTTTGGGAAACTGACTTAATTATTATGACGTTGAATTAACGCATTGCGTCAAATTTTTGTAAATGTGTTTCGAGATTTTATTGCTAAACTATTGCTGTTTTCAAAAAGTCACAAGATAACTATTTTGTCATAAGATCTACAAAAGCTGAAATTAACAGCCTATCGGCGAGCACACGATGTGTTGGAAGGAAAATGGGAAATCTATTAACAATAAGTTAAATTGATATAAGTTTGATGGTTCATTAATATAAACTTTATACCCATATTACCCGTTCCCTGTTATATGTATATTGGTAGGTAATCGTACATAAAATCACACCTGTGTCCTCGAAACACTAGGCAGGAGTGTACACACGCAGCTTCACAAGCTTGTTTTACATGCCATTTAATTGATGGCGAGCCTATTGCCTCAATTCGAAACTCCAAGCTCCTACTGATAGAGTAATGGAAAACCGATTAATCCTTTATCGCCCTAGATAACGAGCCCGGACTCTCACATTTGGCAGCTGCCCTTATGACCACTAGACCAATAACTTAAAAAAAAAAAGATAATAATCTTAACATTCACAGAACCAGATAACGTCAACAAAATCAATTCTTCTCAAAGTACTTTTGATAGTCGCTTGATCCAAATCAGTTTTTCAATCAGGGCAAGCCTGCTTCATTTGTATGCAGACAGTTTAAAATTCATACACATTGCATTCGAAATGATTCCATTCAATGCACTATTTTTTATATAGTATCGACTCACGTGGAATGGTCAAGTTGAGCTTGAATAACGTGCTCAAACTACCGTTACATTAATAATTCATTTCTGAATGAATATAAGAATATTATTTCAATATTCACTCTTATAAAAAAGTTAGATTTTCATACATCCTGTAGATACCCTAAGCTAAGTGATACGAAAAATATAGCTATCAGAGCAGCCAGCTACAGCTAAATCAGATTTTTATTTAAAAGGTACTTTCAAAATATCGAACTATCAAAATGAATATTTCCAAACGAAAACGAAATTCGTAAGTCATATTTTAAACCCTCCAAATCCAATCCATCCAACAGATAGTTTATTGAGCCCCGAGCTTAAAGTGAAAAATCAGGGATACCTCAAGTCAGGTGCGCCGCGAAATGAGAGCAAAATTAAATTTTCCATTCGTCTGAAAAAAATCAGAGAGCAAGAATTCCGGCCCGCCGGGAGCGCTTCCCGTAATGGTGATGCATTTTTTGACTGTAGCTAAGTTAAAAATGCATCGTCAAACGTGAAAGATTGCAGAGTCAACATTTTAAGGTTAAAGTTCCTTTTGATCGCACACTCCTCGAAAATAATGCTACATTAAAATTGCAAAATGGACTTCTTTGTTTCCGGTTACGATTCTACTTCGCGGCAAAAGAGCGCGGTATTTTTTATCATGTCGGTGATTTTCTTCTTCATTGTACCTCATATTAAATCAAAGAAAAGGCAAAATCAATTAACGTGATCAGATTAAAATTTACCTGGCAAACAAAAGACCACAATCTTTAACGCCGGAGCTTGAAGTTCTTTATTAATATAAATTGCTACAAATAGGAACTCTAAAATGCATTTTAGTGAGAAATAGGAGAAGAGTGATTTTTGTAATATTTTTATTTTGTGGAGAGAACGAGACAGTGATATGTTGCCCCATTTATTAGGGTTCTGGGTAATCGAACGGAAGACAAGAATGCTCACTAATTGAACTAAAATTGATCTTCAAAGTCTATAGTGTATTATAAAAGGACGCACACAAGTAACAACATAGTACATGTATCTGTACATTTATAAGTGAATAATTAACGTGTTGTATGGTTCGGTAAAGCCGCTCCTGTGAGTGGTTACACCTTTTAGACAACATTTCCGAACGTCCATTAAAGGATTTGAGGGATTTAGCTGATTCCGAAGCCATGCCCTTGTGCGTTTCGTTTTTGCACTTAAATATATTACGATTCCGGATTAACATTACCTGTATTTCGCAGATATTTATTTTTATAGAGTTTCTGACTTGCATTTTTATAAATATTTATTGTTAAAATGTTTATTAATATAGTTTATACATTGGAGTTCGACTGCATTTCCTAGTTCTTTTTTAAATTATCTTCTAAAAAAAGTTAATTATAACTTGATTTACAAATAAAAAATTTATATCGTATTAAAATGTGTAGCAGCGAACTAAAACAACTGGGTCAATTTTTAATTAAAAACAATATCCAACATGATCACCAGCTTAATCAGCATTTTTACGAACGCAGAATTATTGTTATTAAAAAACTCTCCATCAAATAAAGGAGAAATTGTTTGATAACAACCCCACATTGAGATTATACGGATTAAATTGAAAACGTAGCGAGAAAAATATGCAGACTCACGCGCCGAGCTCGCCTTATCGTAACCTCATTGGCAATCTCAAACCGAGAGAATGTACTCTGAATATTGTACCGCAGAAAAACTTAAGGTTCCCTTAGAAAAATCCGCTTGGGAAGCGACGACCATCCCGAGACACATATTTATGTATAAAGATGTTTACATGATATTTTTATACAAACAACAAGAACGTGATCAACCGCTAATAGGTTCTTAATGAATGTTTATCTTACGTAATATAGTTATAATATAATATATATAGCTATAATATATTTTAAAAACAAGAATAAAAATCTTACAAAATTAACTTCACAATATAGTCCTGGGGATTTTCATTAATTTTAGCTTAAAAGTGTCGATGAAAAATAACCGTATTAATATTATTATTAAGTCGCAAGAAAACTTTTTGTGTCTTGCCTCCACGTAAGTTACGCGCAAACTTTCTCTTGTATTACTTTTGGTATACGGACTTGTTCAAATATGCCAAGTCGAATAAATGTACTTACTGATGCCCCGTAATGTTCGGTTTTTCCAAATGGTATTACCGGAGCTCGGCTATTCGGAATTCACCTACGTACAGTCAACAAAAGAGATAGGTCTGCAGGCAGCTAACGCTATTTGTGTTTTGACAAATATTGTGTATCCCGCAATATGTGTCAAATCGCAGGTATTGTCAACTACCTTCATATGAAACCCTTTGGCGGATAGTTATTTTTATAATTCAATCTATATCAAGAAATAAATATCGATAGCTGCATGCATAAATAATTATAATTGGGAGAATAATTATTTTGGCTGTCATAAAAAAAAACTCTTTTGTAGTCAACAAAAGAGTTTTTCAGTCCACTGTGAATCCATTTCAAGCATGAGGGTCGGGCACAGGGACAGCGGTCGTTTCATTACAATAATGCATTTTGAATTACCGAACGAGTGATTATTGAAACAATGCTCCTTTTACTGTAATTATATTACTATTTGCACTATTTGCTGGCGACTCACACCGGCTCGTTAGTTAATGTCTGAACAGCTCCTTGGCAAACAAATAAACATGCTGTCAAAACTGTTTTCGCAACCCAAATTTATAAAGAACTGAATTTAAAAATACACACATCTTTTTGTAAAAGACGGATTTCTTAAATTTTTTAGTATAGAGCCAAATGAAAATAAATTTGATGCTCAAAAATAGTATTCTATATTTCTACATTTTATCACGGCGCACCATTTTTGAAGTTCCATTCTACTTTAGCTTTGATCTTTAAAAGCTCCCCTATACGTGAGGCATTCATTCCCCTACAGATGTCATCTACAAAACCCTGGTATATTATACCCATAGAAAATTCAAACAAACGATTGACATGAAAATACCTAATTACACACACACACACATGCCATGACGCCTGTACTCTCCGAAGGTTTAGGCAGAAATGTACTAATGTAAATCCACAGTGCACGCGTATGTTTAGCATGTGGGCGAGCCTAATGCCATTAACCGGGCAAAAACCCAAACTCCTAAAAAAAGTACGCTGAAGAAGATACAATCAAAAATTGGGATGTCAGGCTTTTTGTCATAATTTTTGGTATCAGAATCGACGGCTTAAGTAATGTCCGAGGCCCGATACCGGAGTTTCAACATGTTAATAATGGTCACCCATCCACATAATGACCGCGGCAAGTATACCTAGCAGATTTATTACAGAGTTATTACTTAGCAACAAATCAATAGTAAGTATGTATAAATCTCTTAAACCACTAACAGTAACTTAAACACCGTTTCAGATGGATAAGGGAAGTTCCACAAGTGGGTACAATTACAAATGAATAAATCTGGGATCCAGTGATAAATCTTTACAGCCCAGCTTCTCTCGTTTTATCTGTGTTATCGGGGACGTGCCATCTCCCCGCTCTTCACATAGTAAATGTGGTGTGTCAGCCACTCCTTTTAAATTAAACATGCGATTTTAAGTAACCAAGCCGGGATCAGGGTAGAGAACCCTCTGCTCCGCTTATCTACATGATTTCACATCGATATCCGTTCGGGTAAATTGATTGAATAATATTTTCATCTCGTAAACGATAAAGTGTACGATTGTAGATTGATATCATGTTGCGGTGTAAATATATTTAAGTTTGATCATATGATTATTCATCGATAATTATGATTATTGATATGGTATTCGACAAAATTAACTAAATTCGAACCAAATATTTATGAGTACTGAAGCAACCAGCGCCAACTGTTTATACATTCTTACGAATATAATATTCATGAACTAAACCTAGAATTGGACCTATAAATAATTGCTTATTAATATTTAGTACCGATAGAACAAAATCGATATTGGTACTAGTTCAGTTTCCTAAATGATCCACATAAATTCGAAGCTTTTAGAAAAATATCAGTCGGTCGAAACAAAAAGTGAAACATTATATCATGGAACTTGTTATATTTAACAAGAATTTATATCACATATCGACAGTTGATGTCGAAATAACGAGGTAAACAACATCGAAAAGTATCGGAAAGTCAATATGTCAATTTTATTAGAATTCTAAAGGAACAGCAACGTCATACAAACTGAGCACAGATCGTGCCGACATTGTATCGAGCCCAATAACTACATATCACAAAGGAGCACTGCATCGCCCCGCATTTCACAGCGGTACTAGATCGATCCACTGGATATTGCTAGCAACTTGCAGCCTGCGGAACCCAACGAATCCAACGGAAGATTGGATCATTAAAAATTGCTCGCTGAAAGGTCCATTTTCGTGATTCACTCAGAGTTTGAATAAGTCGATCACAACAGTGCACAGCGTACAGATGCGGAACAGGGCACATTTTATATTACCCTACCATTTTCCCGCATTTCACTCCTTATTACCATTGGGAATGCTAATGAAAACAAACACACCGAGCTCAACATATTTTTAATTATCAACCCAACGGAAAAACTCTGTGTGTCGCAAATTGGAAAACTTTTGAAATTCAACTAGGTAACCTATGAAATTTTGTTAGAACATTGCAAACTGAAACTACCCGCAAAGCGTCCAAACATCAGCTAGGTACTAATGAAGACATCATTTTCCACTCACAGAAAACGATGCTGCGAAAAATATTTATACTTTACGAGTGGTGAAGTTTTTTAATTTGGTCCTAATGGAGAAAATATCAAACGAGGCATCAAACCATTTGTGAATTCGCAATGAGACCATAGCGTACAAATTGACCAATATATTTGGGTCGAAACAATAGCATCTCGAATCAATGCTTTAAAAATTAACACATCCATACTTACCTATTTAGGTTTTTGTTTTATGCCTGCAATGTGGTATCATTAAATTATTTGATTAAATTATGGATCACAATAATTATGTATTTTTAGATTAAATTATTTGTTCCGACATAGATATTCAATGACACAATTTTAAAACCTTTAGTTCACTTATTGGGAGCTTTCCTTATTAGGTATAAGCCACATTCGTGAGCTTATCTACATTGAAATGATATTACGTATATGATGGAAACTTTGAACGTTGAAACGATTAAATATCCAAAGTTATTTAAAAAAGTTTTGTAAACTACTAAAGTTTCATGTAGGTTTAGACCGTTCTGTCTTTAATTGTGGCTAATGATCTTTACTGGCAGCTCGAAAAAATGAGGCGAAACAACGAATTTCTTGAAATTGCCCATGTAACCATAACAGGATTTTCTAATTAATTTCTAAAAATCTTTGGAAAATTCAATTAATTAATGCATTATTATGTCAATTAAAAATTGAATAAAGTCAATTACATAATGTTTTCTTTGAAATTTAAATAATATAGTGTCCGCGCAACTTATTTATGTATGGCATTAGCTGTTGATTCAGGGAATCTTTACAGCGTAACCGGACTTGGTTGCGAGGCACCGAATGCCTCCGACTTCCAGAACATCGGCTTAGGGCGTTGCTAGGGGGACAGCAACGGCTTAAGCCGAGGTTCGAGTGCTAATGCATTATTATGCCAATTAAAAATTAAGTCAATAACGTTATGTTTTCTTTGACATATAAATAATGTAGTGACCGCACGTTGGATTGACTATCATATACGGCGGCAAACATTTGATGAGACCGAAAGGCCTCAAGACAAGTATCGGGTCCACGTTAAAGCTGGAAAATATGACAGATATAAGAGCAGCAAACACATATTTATTTTAATACAGGATCGCTTGATATTATTATAAATATATTTTAACCTGGCAATATATAATTAAATGATTTAATGATATTTATTTCTGTAGATAGATCTTTTAAGGACACTTTTACAAGTAAATAATGTATTTTTTATAACTAGATGTCACCGGCATTTCCTAATTGACGACTTCTGAGAAGAAACACCAAAACAAACTCAGAGAATCATGGTCTCTTTTAAAGCCAGACATAGTACTTAGTAGTATTTGAATGTATTTTTTATTATTACCTAATCCGCTCCACAAACCCTACTTTGACTTTGAAGAAACGATGTCAGATAGGTAGCTAAAAGCTAGACGCCCATGCAAGACTTGAAGCTTCTGGGAATGGTCTTTTGACATGACAAGTATTTACACTGTCTTATATTTATGTCTCAAGACGATTGACCTTTTAACTAGTAGTAGAAATTTCTTGAAGGTACCACGTAAATACAATTGCTAGCGATAGATAAAATTAAAAATTTGACATTAGCAACACAACTGTAAATAAGTATCTACAATTCACGTCTGTCAACAAACATATTTTTATCTTACAATTTACTCAAGATTACAAAGTTTCACAGCCTTTTTCATCTTATTTTTTGTAAATAACTCGTCATTCTTGACTAGTATTAAATATTCAAAATCGCTTAATGGTTTTTCCATCAACCTGCTAAAGTAACGCTGAGGAACAAGAATGAAAAAGATTTGTATCCCAATTATAAATTGACGGTACGCAAATTTACCTCGAAAATGTATTATTATATCCATTTATTATGTAAAAGTCTATCACTCACTGAGAAATTACGAAATCTCAGAAACTCCAAACCTGTAAAATTTATGTTAGTACAAAGGTACAGGTAAAATTTATACTAAGCTTTTAAAACAGAAGAAAGTCATGTCTGACTAGAGAATTTGTATGGAATATTTCATATTCGTAATTTAAAAAAGATAAATATGAGTACTTAGACTATCAATCATAATAATAAAAGTAAGCATAAAATTTTACGAAATTTTGAAATTGATAAAACGATAAATTTCAGCGCGATCTACACTGTATTTCGCCAATTTTCAGGTTCGCAAACTTTGGGTTTTCGCATTTGCACGGTTGAAATTTCCCAGCTTTGGTCTGGAATTACCTTGGACTTTCATTTAAGATAACAAGTTTATACCGAATAGTGGTTAGCCAACATTAGTTTGAACTAGAGGTAATACAAGGGTAAGCACCGTCAATAAGTAGGAGCATATTTGTAAGCTGGCTCGCTATGCGTTGAACTCAGGTGTCTGAAAATAAACCCACCTGCATTCAATGTTATCTGCCTAAGAGTAGTAACTAGAACTATTAAGAAGGCGTTGATAATTTTCTCTTCAAACGCAAAAAAGCGAAGGTAGATGCGCATAAGAACGTCCACGTCACAAACCCGGGCATGTGTCTCCGTCTTTAATGTATATACATAAATCCGAATTAAAACCGTAAGAGGGCCCGCGAATAAATAATGTCGGCTCGTTTTTCAGAGGTCTTAGATCCGCCGTCCTACTTTATACGACCATGTTTTTATTTTTCGTATTTAGAAACTCTGGTAATTATGAGTAAGCAGATTGAGGGTGGAGAAAATGTTGTGTCCCAGTTGTTTATATTTTTTGGTACGTTTTCTTTTTATTACAGCATTTACCTCGCTCTAGGCAGAGGAGGGTGTACGATGATATAATTTTTCGTTTTGTGTTGTTTAATTTTGCAGATCGGTCGGGTTCTTTAAGTTTGTTTTAATACAAATATGTAACTACAACTGGAAAGACTCAATAATTAACTAAAAAATCCAAGTTGACTGTTGAAAATGAACGCTTAATACTAATTATTATCTCATGATCTCTTAGCTAGAATACGTTTCCACTCGCGTCATGTTTTATATTACATTAAGTAATAATACTTACAAAGAAATAAACTAATATTACAATGGCGGTCTTAACCTAATCTTATTGATACGTATATCAACTAAGTAGGAGTTTTAATTAAAAAAAAATCTGCTCGTCTGGTGTATCATTTAAGGTCACTTCACCACTACCGTTGCGCGTTCGACTCCCACTGGAGGCAAATAACTGTGTATCCCACGAATATTTGTTTCGCTTCTGGATGTACTTTGTGTCTGTTAACTGTCAGTTCGTGAAGTTCCGTAGATCCTTAGTTCTTTAGATCCGGAGGTTTATTTAAAATAACAAAATCTTATTCAGCTCTTAATTAAAATCTGTAAGAAAAACAATAAAGTAGAGATGCAAAGAAAGATTAAGATAATAACCATTAACGAATAAAATTGTAGTGCAGATTACTCTAGTATGATGGTACATTATACCTCATTTTATCCGCGTTAGTTACCGTTACCTGCCTACAATAATTTTCAATCAGTAATATTACAGAGCAAGTTTATAACTTATTATTAGTGGTGCAGTTATGTGCCGGTTGAACAATATTTCAGGCAAAAGCTGTGACACGGTCACGCAACGACAATTAGTTTACCGAATCATTGATAAACATTGCATTTTCACACGCGAGACGTATATATAGCAAGCAATAAAGTTCAACATATCCTTCACAAAAAAAGCAATTTTTGACAATTAAAAATTATGTTAGGCAAAAAATTACTGACATCTTTAGTTGAAAAGAACATTTTAAAACCCTTTTAAATCTTTATCATAATAGAATTCATGTAATAATGCCAGAAACATTTTACATGGATACAATTATGTTTCTTTGTAAGCGTTGGGACGTCTTTCAAAGAAAAAGTGATAATGATACATCCACAAAGTACGATTATGTCACAGCACTAAGGCTCATGCAGAAACTGCATTCATTCCGTGTATTGTATGCAGCATGCATATTGCTTAAACGTTGAAATGTGGCGAGCATTTTTTATTACATACATGCTAATCGCGGGCAAGATATTTTCATGCATAATAGGAAGAGCAATATAGCGTCTAAAATCCTGACTGATTGCCATAATTATACACGGTCCAAACCACTGCCTCTAGAAACTGGAGATTTGGGTTTTTATCTTTCTCTTTAGGATGGGGCCTCCTGGCTAAGTAAGGTAATATCATCATTATCACCAAACCTGTCCCACTAGGCACGAGTCTCCTCTCAGAATGAGAGGGATTAGGCTTAGTAAATTATACCACATAAAAATACATCAGAACCCCTCCGTACCTCCGAAGAGAACACGTAAAACCGTCGGCCAGAAAATGGTTACCCATCCAAAGACTGGACGTAGCAAGGGCAGCTTAACCTTGCAGATCGATTGATCAACGTAGTTGCTTCTTAACCACGAACTCCTCTCGTGTAATGTTAGCCTAACGGCACTAAACATTATGGCTGATTATTAGCAGTATCCGCTACTACCTTCATCGTTTGAGAGTAATTCCCATGAATTACTATAATTAATATCATACTCGATTACAATTAAATTTAGAGCTGTATAATAATTCAATTAGTAGTAAGTAGAGAATTCTGCATTAATAATTATACTTGAATGTGTGTTAAAGTATTTAGAATACCTTCACAATGTAACTACCCAAATAATGTTAACAAAAATAAAATAAAACATGGAATCTTAATAATTTAAACCAATTATGATTATTTGTAAACCGTCTGGGCATTTATATTAGTTTTATTCAATTGACTTAGAGCTTTACAAACATTTAAGTTTCGGATTTAAGTAGTAGGTTAAAGGGAAGCAAAAAAAATATAATATATTATAATCCAATATTGAAGAATATCAGCTCCTCAGACCTAAACGAACTGGCAACCGCTACCAAATATGCATATAAAGTTCACCTATCAATAGGGGTAGGGTGGAGGACTCCGAGCCTATTGTACAGTTTATCCACTTTTAACAAAACACGGGTATGCGCGCAAGCGTTGCTATCGTAGTATCATCTCTTTGTTCATTTGGTAAGACAAAATGGCCTTCTGCTTTTTGTCAATATCCCGCACATATCCATTTTGTACATATTATTAATATTCCTACAAATGGTGGAATTGGAAATGGCTTTACTGAAACTATTTTACTGTTGGTTCATTTAATGTTTTCACATAATTTTCACGCTGTGGTATGTATTGTTACCGAGATCACAAGGAATAGTTTCTAATTCATTGTTGTATTGATAAAATTAAAATATTGGAATAGGCATGAAGATATATGTTATGATAATACATAAAGATTTTGCAGTGTTGCCCGGATACCAAATAAAAAATCACCAGCAGAAATGTTCCCCAAGCATTTAGGATTTTATTGCCATTCATTTAAAAGTTGATCGCAACGTCGCCTCTCTGCATTTCCCGATAGAAAATCGTAAAATGAAAGAATTACAGGAGCGTGTTTCATGCAGATGGATGGATGTAGACTGACGTGGGAACGTGACGAAACTGTAAATTTTTTGGTCCGATTTCTTTGTTGAACCTTTTGTGGGCCTCAACACAGCGATTTTCCTCAGGCTGCTACAGTACTACTTCATTCTTCTAAGGTTTAAATTCCGAGTAGACTCACGACAAAATGAATACTGTTCAGATAATTGTAATTAACAAATGTAATTAATACACCTTTGCACGGGTATTAACTAAATCCAACAAAAAAGTTTGAAACTTCTTTTACAAACTGGCGGTCAAGCGTAACAACAAACAAACAAAGCTAGCATTCACTGATGATTATACAATGATTATCATTCCCGGTCATCGAAAATAGTCGCAAACGTTGCGATTACCATTATCTTGTGATATTGCGATGGATGGATTAAGATGGATTATGATGCGCTCGAGTGTACCTCGTTGGACGTAAGAAAAATTATCTTTGCTCTTATTTTTTTTTTGCCGTCATATTTAATACGTACACACACATACACATCACACACCACCACGCCTGTATTCCTCGAAAGGGTTAGGCAGAGGTATACTAATGTACACCTGCAGTTCGCCGGTATATTTTTTGGTCCCATGTAATAGTAATTTTTTGCCATTAACCGGACACAAATCCAGGCTCCGAGCTACTACCTAATAACAGTTCTGAACCTGGAGACCAAAACCTAGCGTAGCAGTTGCGCTTGAGACTAGTAGATTAATGAGGCAGTCCATTTAATACTTAATTACCTCTATTTTAGTCAATCGAAGTAGGGCTGTTGATATTGCGACTGACAGCATTTCATTGAAACTGAATCGATTAAATTTTGCTTGCGGTGACAGAGCACCACAATTGCAATAACTAAATTGCTGGTATAGGTGCGATATTTTAGCGTTGAATTTCTACACTCATGTGTTAGAGCACTGTTGTGGTCTATGGTGTGTACTTGAATGTTCTGTGTGATTTTGCTCGGTAATATCGGTTTTGCCTTTCGTTAATTTGGCATGGATATTCGTATTTGTTGAATTTTATCGAGACCAAAAATGAATATGCTTTTTTTATGGGATAGGGGGACAAACGAGCAGACGGATCGCGTGATGGTAAGCGATTACCGCCGCCCATGGACACTCGCAACACCAGAGGAGTCACAAGTGCGTTGCCCGCCTTTTAAAAGAGGATTGGGCCTCCGGTAACCTCACTCACTCGGCGAAACACATCGTAAACGTTTTTTGACGCCGGTTTTCTGTGAGGCCGGGGTATCACTCCGGTCGAGCCGGCCCATTCGTGCCGAAGCATGGCTCTCCCACATTAAAAAATAAACACTGGATGCTTTTCCATATAAATAACAGTCACAGTATAACGACGATTGCCTCGATCTTTCTCAAAAATATTGCTACTTTCCAATTATAATCTTTTTAATCGTTTCTCCACAATTGGATTTACTCCTGGTGTTGACAAATTCTCACATATACAAAAATATAAATATATATATAAATGTATGTTATAATATGTATGTTATAATGTTATAATATAAATGTCGCGCAGTAGTGGATCGCTTGGTCACTGCGCTGTCGTCATCAAAATAAACGACACGAGGTAAAGGAGAAGTAAAAAGTGCACTGAAGCTTACAAAACTAATTAAAATTACTCGTAAACAAAAACATGATGAATAACGATACCTGTTTAACATTCAGTAGGTGATTCGTTTTATCAACCCTCTCTCTATTACGTTTTGACAATATCCGAATAATTACAGGATGTTTTCGTAAAGCGGAAATGACGTACCGAATTGACAATAATCCGACGGAGAGAATGTCGCGTTCGCGAGGCAATTTCCGGTTGTACTCCTCTCACAGAACCTGGAACTCAACGGTTCCAAAACGAAATACTAACAAACAACTAAAACATAGCTACAACACAAAAATCAAACAATCGTATAACATTTTTCATTTGATACCAAACAAGATAGATTTTATTTTTTCCAGATAGATTTTTTCCTTTTTTCTAGTTTAGAAACTTATTTTAAAATCCGTTATTTCCATAACACGATGAGTAGTTTTTAAGATTTATAACTTTTGACTAACTTTATGGGGCTAATCATACCCACATACGTACATAGAATACATCAAAAATCACTTATTTCAACAATTTCGTGCCTTTACCTGGACTTCGAGAGAATTTATAAATACCCTACATAGGTAGGTACAAGGAATTTTGTATATTGAGAAATATTTATGCCAGCTATTTCATATGCGAGACCTTGACGATGTAGCAGACCTTTATCATTTTAATATCTTAAGCCACTTCCTTTTACGTTTAGCGATAATCTCAAACGGAATATTTTTCCAAATATTTTTAACAGCCTTAATCTACAATAAAGCAAACTACCACTTAATTGACTTGTCACAATATTTTAGGAAGTGTTATCCTACCCTTTCCTCTTTTGAAAATTAGATTTGCCATAGAGTATATCTGATAAAAAGGATTTAGGCTTATTCCCGTGGACTCGGAAAACATAAGACCAACCGGGGTAGCACCGCAGAACAAAGCTAGGTTATCACATATGGACTAATAACCTCTCATAAAAAACAATATCAATCCCAATTTCTGATACAAAATTACAAAATAAGTACCAATGGCGTTTGAAGATTGTACCAAGTAAGCAACCTAGTTCAGCTATCTCGAAATCGGTCGGAAAATTAAAAGTACAGAGTTCGAACTGGTTCCCGGCTAGATTACATCTTTACACGAGGGATATTGGAACTCAGTTGGTAGTATTTTCAATATGAAATCCGTCTTTACTGCAGGCCACATGTATTTTTCCAAATAAAATACGATGACACCATTTTCAGCTTGAGTTCACTTTGATCACGACTCGTACGTACACTGCAGGAACGAAATGTTTGGCATTCGTCTGCCTGCATTACAATATACATACAGATTTTACGGCGTGCTTTTACATGGAATTCGAATTGGGCTAAGGAAAATGTTAGTACAAAATGTAGACAGTGGCTTATAAAAAAATCCTACCCAACATGCTGGAAGCCATTTTAAAAAGCCAGCTCAATGCTGCAATCCTGCGTGCTCCAAGAATGTTCACTTTTTACGTTGTGTAACATAAAAAACATGGAACAAAGTATTTTATAGTACATGCATGTCGTGCATAGAGGTGCATTGTACCGTTTATTAGTGCAGCGGCTTTCTGAATTTCTGCCAAGTGGTTAGGCAATATAGCCCGTTTAAGGTAAGGGAAATTTAAGCTCTCTGCTAGATTGCAGTTTGCTAAGCTATTGCGTTAATGACTTTGTACAATGCGCTACTGGATTATTCATTTTATTATAATAAACGACTTTGAGCTCAAAATTTGAAGAGAAGCTATGTATATAACTACTACACATTGCATTTAATCGTGAACTGAATTTAGAATAATTGTCCATACGATTTTATAATAATTTCAAATCAAATCAAATGTATTTATTTGCTCGAATATGGTAGGTGAAAAATCCAAGTGTTGGTCTTTTTTTTCAAGGTACCTACATATATTCTGCCCCATGGGGCGTGCAAATCGAACCTATATAATACTATGAATAAGAAAAACTAAACAGATTTATGTTCGTAATATTAAGCATTAGCTACCTAATTACATCTTTAGATAGTACATATAAAACAAAGTCACTATCGCTGTCTGTCCGTCCCTATGTAGACTTAAATCTTTAAAACTACGCAACGGATTTTGAAGCGGTTTTTTTTCAATAGATAGATTGATTCAAGAGGAAGGTTTTAAGCATTTAACATTACGCTATGACTCTTAGGAATGGGGCAACACGGGTGTAACCGCGGGCGGGTCGCTAGTTTATGTAATATATATCTTATCTTCTAAGTATTCTTTATCATTGTAATAGTTTTTATCAATAAAAAACCGTTTAATAATATCAGTATATTTTAAATCGAGTATTCTTGATTGAAAATGCAAAAAGTTTACCATGCTAGTTTAATATCGCTTCTCATAATGTCTATGTTGTCGACATGATTGTTAGCGACTACCAGCATTAATGGCTATCAAGCCCTAATAACTTTACAACTCAATTTATATCGGAAGTAGATTGTTACCGATAATTGAACGCCAACAACATCGCGAGCGAACTAGTCCGTCCATAAATGCCTGTAGTGATAGTTTTCATTTATCACTGCTAGCCCTAGGGATGCATGGCCGGGATATTTGTGAGGCCATGTCATAGGTTTAAACTCCCGTTGTGACATATCGAGAATCGAGCAGCCTCTATCCCGCGTGTATATCATAGCATATCGTACCGCGCACATATATTTGCAGTGATGTAATACCTACTATCGTGTTATCCTTCAAGATTTTTAAACGAAACATTATTTCGTTTAAAATTACGGCGTAAAAGAAAATTACCAGATTTTTTGCAAAATAAATCAGATAGCTGAAGCTCACATTCTAAACATTTTTTCTTAACGTTTTTGTAAGGTAAAATAATAAGCATTAATTAATAAGTTAATTAATAAGTTTTAGCTAAGAAATATATATAGCTATCCACTAAACTTATCAAGCGCAGAAATTAAAAGTTTTCCAATAGTTTTGTCGAGAAAATGAGTGAACTCCTTGAATCCTAAAGTGGCAGTCTGAAGCTGCAAGTGTCTTTAAAGTAAAATTGAACAAGTATTGTCTCCTGGCCATTGTCCGCCAGTATGAATGAGAAACTTGGAAATAAATAGCAAGTTTGAAATATTTCGTGAGCCGAAGGTGCTACTACGGTGAAGTCTGAGGGACTTTACTTTTTGCTTGCTTGCAATCTATTGTGAACATTTGAGGCATTGTGACTTAAATAAATTTTATAGAATTCATTTGAGACGGTTTAAATTTTAATACTCCTACCTCACGAATAGTACAACGATTAGACATTCATATTTGACAGGTAGGTATGTATTACCGTATAGTAGGGAGAGGGGGAGCGCGTTTATTGCCTTTAACCGGACACAAACTTTCAGCTTCTCAGAATTTCATAGAAAAACCTAATAACACATCTTAATTCTGAGAATCGACTCCAGAATCAATGAGGCAGTTAAATTTGAATAAGAATTATATTAACTTGATAAAAGGATATCCTTCCTCCTGACTGCGTATGTAAAAACAATTCCTTCCCTCCTACAAACTGGCTACTTGCACCAATATTAACATTAAAAAAAATATATTTATTTCATCTCAAACATTGTCATTAAACATAAATTGAGGCAGCTCCATAAAGTGCCAAATAGTACTTGTGTTGGAGCAGCTATCTCGCTTCTTCCCTTACATTAGCTAACAATGATAAGACCAGTTTTAAAAGTAGAAAATTTAAGCAAACAAAACTAAATAACATGACTTAGCAGCTCTTAATATATCTAGTTTCAAGTTTAAGTTATTATAGATGTAGACTGACCGTCTAACATATTGCCGTCTAGCAAAGACTGTTCGTACCCTTGGGGAGTGAGCCACTATGTCCCTTCGCCTTCTGCTCAAAGCAGCCGAGTCAAAAGGAAGACACTTATGTAGGGTTAATGAAATATTTACAAAATATAGTTTCCTAAAAGAAAGTAACCCACTGATTTTAAAAAGGTCTGTTGTAGGAAATCTGTAAGGTTTAAAGTACCTCACCTTGATAAGCGAACGCTGGACTCCTTCCAGATCGTACATTACCTACTAAATACTAATTTCATACGCATGATCGCACGTTCAAACAAAAAGATAAGTCGGATTGAAGGACAATCTCAACTTTGTAGTTGAAAAAATGGTCTTCCTTACATCAATACGCATCACGATCATTTCTCTAACGGCAAAAATAAGTTTGTATGAAATAATCTGTATTTATTTCAACTTAATTTCTATGTATTCCTAAGAAAAAGGGTTTTGACAGATCGACATATAGGTAGGACGGACAGCGAAGATATTCTGGGATTCGTTTTCTTTTTGATGTTTAGAACCCTAAGAAAGTAGGCCCCAATACTATACGAAGAAAGCGTATAGGTACATTATAATAAATGAAGATATAAATACTCCGCTTGCCATCCGTATCACATGTTCCTCTCTGACGTTTCGACGTGACATGACGGTTGCGGGAATAACGAAAATCGGAGTCAATGTCTGAATTACACGCGAGTCGATTCTGTTCAACAAAGATTCGCGTGACATGTTCACTGTCAATTCACTTTTTTCCTTTACTTATGTAATATTTTTCGCTAAACATGTTTCGGGAATGTATCTCTATCTAATCATTTTATAGTAGGTACTTACCAGTCAATAATGATTAAGTATTTTAGAATAATGTCTATGTATGTAGCATTATAGATACCAATATCATCTGTCATAGAAAATAATATGTTAGTTAGAGTATCGAGTATATTATATATAAAAAAATAGGTGTTAGGTCATCATTATCATTGGTTTTATTTCGATCAATTTATGATAGAACCAATTGCATAGTATCCTATTATGAATTTTAGTGAAATTATAGTGATAAACATACCGATTCCCCGATAGATATAATCTGGGTGGTTAAATCACGAGTGAATCGGTATCTTCTAGGCAAGCGCGCTCCATCGTAGATCACAGTATATCGCATAACATCAGGCGAATTGGCGGTCAATCGTAAGCCTATCAAATAAATTAAATACAGCCGTAGTGATTACAGCTACGTTTCGCGAGTTCTACCTACTTTCTGGTTTTTTTTTCTGGACTATATGGATTTATATGGGCAAGAATAACTATTTTCGATATCAATAAACACATTTCATTACCAAAGAGTAATTATATTATTATAATTAGCAAGTTTTATGAAAACTAAAATGTTTTTAAAATAATATAATTTACGTACACTTTTAATTATTTAATCTGACACTATAAAACAATCATATGCAGTTTCCCCCGCACTGTGTTGTGTAATTTTATTAGTAATATATTTTTTTGTGCAATACAATTCATCCGAAGCGGTCAACATTTTTTAATGACATTTACGTTTTTTAGATGAGGCTGGTAAAAAACATTGTTGGGTTAGTTACGGTTGTTTTCTAAAATAAAATTACACGCTAGGTAAAATATTAGGTAGTAAAATGGTATCACGAAATTTGGATCACACAGCATAGGTTTCACTGCACTTTGTTTCTATCATGGCTATGTATTAGGTAGTTCACTACACTGTAAATAAAAACTTCTTAAAATATGTAATTATTTATTATACAGCTTATATGTACCTAACAAGTGCTACTTGCAATTTACCTTCAAACAAAATAGACAAATCTCTAGAGGGTTTCTTGCATACCTAAGCATTATAAAATTGATCACGGAATATTTGAATAACATAATACACCATCACGCCTGTATTTCCCGGAAGGGAGAGGCAGAGAAGTATACCTCCAGTTCGCCGGTATGTTTAGATCCTATGTAATAGCGGGCGAGCCTATTGCCATTAACCGGGCACAAATCTAATCTCCGGGCTGTTACTGAGAGTTTCATAGAGAATCCAATAACACTTTGCTCTAGCGTAACAGTCGCGCATAAAACCACTAGAATAATGAGGCAGTTTGAGCAGTAACTAAATAAAATTGCAGAAATTCTGCAAAATATAACCCATATCAGTGATGCCTTATATGATTATAGCGTGATTACGCCATCGACCAATACCGAAAATGTTTAAATCCACGAAATAAAATTCAATTGTTCGGCAAAATTACACTTTAATTTCTTTGTAAATGAATTAAAATACCCCTTCGATATTAATTTGTCAAGATCAGTGTAGAGATACAGGCGGAGATGGTGCTTGGGGACTGACTCGTACCTGCGATAGCCCTTAAGTTGACAGGCCCTTTGATATCAGCCTGCAATTGGAATTCAAATTAAATTTAATTAATAAGGGTGCGTATCTTGCCGCGAATTCCTTTATGGTGGTTACTTTCAATATACATTTATTACCTCTAGGCTCTTTGTATCTACACGATGGAATATTCTTGATTAAGAAGTTTTAGGGTAAAAACTCTACCCTATAATATGACTCCCTCATTAGTCTCAAGGTCTTGTGTTTATTTCCCAGTTCGAGCAGTGTTATTGGGTTATCTATAAAATTTTCAATAGCAGCACGATATTTGTATTTGTGATCGGTTAATGGCAATGGGCTCGCTCCTTATTAAGTAGGATCTAAACACAGCGGAAAACAGTCTACAGTTTGCCTATGTCTTCGGGAATACGCCGTAATGGTACTCGTATGTTACGGTAAATTGAATATATTACATTTAAACTGTATTCATTGTATAACGGACCAAAACGGAGAAAGTTCTAAATTCGGAAGTATGTATTATATCATGTATGTTTGGGCATAGCTCCGCCGGATTTGGATGATTCTCTTTTTGTTCTAAAGAGGATTATTTTAATATTCATTGTGATCCAGTAAATAATTTTAAATACAGCAGAATTTGGCAAGTTTTTAAAAGGCAAAGAGAAGGTACTTTACTTTATTTAAAACACAGGTCGTGACGACACAAAAATTAAAATGTATGCTTGCATATCCATTAATGGTCAGTTTCATTACATCAATATGAACGACACAGGCGGGGTTAAAGTATTTATATTTACATAATGCTGCTCGCTTTTTCACGCAATATAATCATGCGCGGCCGCCCTAGTAATTGTGCCCACATGTGCCCATAATGCTATTAAAAACTTATTTACTTAAATAAATTCGTTATTACTTTATAAATATTCGGATAAACCTTATAAGTGGGTAGTTACATTTAACGGATCCTACGTATAATATTTCTAGAGATAGGTACTTAATATTGCTATTTTTTATCAGTAAATCTTCACCACTTACGCGATTAAATACTTATAGTACTTTTTACGGACTTTATCGCGTTATATTAATATTATTTGATTCCCGAATTTGTGAACATACCCTAGACAAGGCCCAGTACTAATCAGATTTGATAAACCACAAGTCCTCGCCAAAGAAAACCGATTCATTCCCAGGATCTTATCTTATCTTATCTTATATAGGGCCGCGGCAGGAATGCCACAGTGCACTTCGACCCAATGGGATCTTTTGTGCTTCCCCTAGATGCCTATGACTCATCCCCGCCGAGTTCTTCAAACAGCTCTTCCATGAGCTTTATGATGAGGCCTGGGGGTAAGAGTCTGTAGTCCTCTGGTCTTGGATAACCCTGTCCCAAGAGGCGCATGCGCTTTCTAGCCATTGCATCGCATGTACACAAAAGGTGTTCCATGCTCTCAATTTCCCTTTTGCAGGCCCTGCAGGCTGATGTCTCTGTCAGGCCAATCTTTTGCAGGAGAGCGTTAGTTCCGAAATGTCCGGTCAGAGCTCCCAACAAGTGACGGGCCTGCCGCCTGCTTGAGTTCCAAATGGCATTTTGCCATTTCGATGAGGAACCTATGAATTTCTTGGAGTGACCAAGTCCTGTGAGGCTCAACCACTCGCGAATCATTCCCAGGATGATTCGCGAGGCTATTGAAATTAAAAAACATCCAAATTTCAATAGAAAAGATGACCCAGCTCTTAGCACCTGCTTGAAACCCATTATAGATTCCATAAAATCAAAATCCAAGTCCAAAACTGCAAGACCGAAGGATACGGTGAGCTCGTTCTGCGTGAATCGGATCGCCAATAATTAAAAAAAATGTAAGGTAGTTGTTAGTAATTGCAACTTGCAACAAAAATGTGGTCGTATCATTCTGACATCATATTTACATTTTATAAATCAATTTTGGGGTTACCCATTACTTTTCTGTTCATTAATCCAATTTTTAAAGGTAAATCTCCATTATAAAGCAAAAAAGTTTCTACCATGGAGGGTCTTCTGACAGTATTTCAAATAAATGATAACAGGAAAGTACATAGAGATTTAACTTAAAGGTATTTTTATTCCCTGTACGTGCAATACTAAGATTTCATATTTAGGTATTAGAAAAACTTAGATAATCTTTTTTGAGTAATGTATTATCGGGTTTGTCTATGAAATTCTCAATAGCAGCTCGCAGTTTGGATTTGGGGATTTTCAATAGCTCGACCCTGTTTCATGGGACTTAAACATACCTACCAACTATGAGAGTATAACCGCATCGACATCTGCCTAACCCTTCGGAGAGTACAGGCATAATGTATTTTTTTGTACATGCACACTATAAATCGTGATTTATTGTCACTAATGACAGTATTTTGTAACGTAGTGATGTCCAAAAGCGCTTAATAGCTCAATTATTTTCAACGAAAAACATTCACGCTTTACTGTTTCGGTACTTCGATCGGAGTTAACAATGTTTACTTATCGTTGCTAGGTAACCGAGAGGTTTTATGAGCACTTTCACATGAACGGTTAAACAATTGCAGTGATTTGAAGTGGTTCAAGTAGTTAGTATACCTTGAGTCATTTTGGGCTTCATTTAAGTGAAGAGCCTTTTTCAAGACCCTGTTTAGCCGATCGCCTTAACAAACAAACAAAAATAAATGTTTATTTCATATCACGACTATTATTAACTTACTTGAATTGTCTTTTTGTGATTTTTTTCGCATTTCCTTGCTAAGATTATAAAGTTATTTTAGTGAAGGTCAAATTATTATTAAAAAAAAATTTAAAATAAAATTATTATAAAAATGACTTTAATCTCCTGACATTGCGGTATTTTTTTTGACTATTCTGTTTTGTTGTATAAAAAGTACACGTAGCTTTTATTATGATGGATTATAGTTACAATAAACTTCCATATTAGCAAACAAAAAACATAAAGTCTTGATAGTTACTTAATAACTGGTGCGTTTCTTCATCGTAGTATTGGAGTGGTGAACGATACTGTCCCTGGATTTATTAAGTATTATTTGCTATTCTAAAATTTTCGCGAGACGCTAACGGCTCAACACACTGGGATTTTCGAAACTTACCAATTTGCATAAATCTTGGTAAGTTTCGAAAATCTCAGTGTCGTTGTTACCAAACATCCTGTATACTATAAAAGAACTAATAAAAACAACATTTATTTGTCCTCAGATAACGGAGTATCTACTAAATTTCCTTAAAACATAACGTAGTAGGTTATATCATTATCAAGTAAATCATAATCTGGTTATAGAGTCATTCCTAATAAATCTAATCACAAATACACTTGATATAAAATAGTCTCTGGATTTGGTACATTCGCAATGTTGGAGTTAACTATCTTAACCAACGATCACTGTAGCCCGGAAGAGTAAGGCAGATATATGTATACTAAGAAGATCACACACTACCTACACTTACTTGCATACACTTGTCTTAAATAAAAATTGATAGACCTATTTCTAAGTCTAAACTGCAAGTCGCTACTGTGAATTTCATTCAAACTGAATATTATAAAGCTTTGTTCGACCCGAAAATTTGATGCTCAATTCAATAGTCACGGTTGCGATCACTAGAGATCAATGAGGATATCACTTGAATACCATATAACATAAATATCTCATTTTTATAATCCAAGCAAAACCTACTTTCCCATAAGAATAACATTTATTACATTTTCTTTGGTTATAAGACTTTCATTTACTCTATTAAACACATCTGGATCGAGTAAGATTATAGTGTAGGTACGCCGAAATAATTCATCCTTTTCTTCTTATTATATGGAACCACGGTCGGAGAAACTGTTTTGGAGAATTAAATTTTTTCTACGTCTCGATATATATACATCTCGATATGTGGGTCTGCTCGTAAAATAGCAATAGACTTAACCTTGCTATTTAATGTACATCGTAAATTTGTAGTACAATTATTGGGAATAATGTAAAAACGTACAAGCAAAAGCTCGACGTATGCATAAATGGATAAATGGATTAATGTAAAAATGGATTTCCCATTACGATGGATATTTTCTACTATCATTAAAATAATCAATTCGAAGCCGTAGTTTTAAGTTTAGTTTGGAAAAGATGACTTTTAGTGTTAATGACATACTTTCACAAATAATTATATATTTAGGTAATTAATTCAAACATAATTTCTCCCGTTGTGATATTTAGAAATTTTTGTGGTGCCGCCCGTAGGTCATGGCTTGTGGAGGTCGGTGGTCTGTCTGCATCCATTCACACTCGATGCGTCTGCCATGGGTCGGGAAAGAGGTAGATGCTTCTCTCTCCCGTTCTGCCACCTTTTTTGCAAGCATAATTTATTCGCATCAGAGAAGGCTGCTTCCTGGGCGTTCTCACTCCCGAAGTCCCAATGATGGACTGAATAACGGCCGGGAGTGAGAGTTCCTCGTCCTCACAGTGTTGTTATCCGGATGTTGAGTCCCGGCGAATTCCCAAAACACCCATGTCCCGGAGCATCTCCGTCAGCTGTAAATTGAGAGCGCCTATTCAGCCACTCCTCCATGACAGGCTTGACATGACAGACATGACAGACAGTCCACAGACTGGCCATGACAGACAGTCACTTTCGTAGCGCGCCCTGTGACATTGAGACCTCTCAGGCTTTAATAAAACAAACAAACTGTTCTATATATGTACTTAATACTAAAACATAATCCTTTGTCACACATAAGCACGACAACACGCAGAAAATTACAAATTCCTACAGAACGTAGGAAATTGAACATATTTCAATAACATTATTTTGAAAGATCGGAAGTATGATTAAAATGACAAAGGTTCGACAAGGACTCGGCACTCGAATTGGAGGGTTCGAACGAATTTAGACCTTAGGGTTGTCAAATTTCAAGTTACACTGTATAATTTTCGTGTGACAAACGTATTTATAACTTTAATAACGTGTCTGTCTCGCTTGCACGAAAGCGGTTTCCTATATCTCGACGACAACTTACGTTACGCCCTTTATATTACTTCCTTCATGTTTTAATGTCAAACTTCTGCACATTTCAGTTCACAACGTTTGCGTTCACTGTAATTCACGACCTATTGTGAGACAGGCAGTTTATGAAAGACCCTAAACGCGCCACTAAAGTCCCTTATCATCTACACAATAATCACACATTCAACACATACAATAATTAACTCCCTGCTGTCAACCTTTTGTTTCGTTAATGATACGAGTTTCAAAATTATGTAAGTTTCAGTAGGTAAGTACTTTCTCGTTTCCTCGTTCATCTTAATTTTACTGCGCACATAAATACCTACATGTTAATCGTACCTACTGAAACGGGTGGAATATTCCTAAATAATCTTTGTTTATTGTGCGTGACAACCCTATAATACATCAATATATTGAATATATTTGAAGCGGCGCGGTAGCCTAATGGCTAGAGCATCGGACTTGCGATCATGTGAAACCCACCCATTGCACTACCGACTTGAATCCACTCGTAACACAAGCATTTAGCTTAGCACGAGGGGTTAACAAGAATACTAGTAATGTACAACCCACAAGTAAGCTTTTTAGAAAAACAAAAAAAAATTAAGATAACTGGCAATACGACCTTTTACCACTGATAGGTATATCGTTTTACAAACCAGCATTTCAGACTTTTATACCTTCACGCTAGTCCCACAGAATTACTAGAGGAAACGAAACGTGATTTCAATTTTCCTTACATTTATCATAAGGGAGCCGTGAGGGGGAGGGGGCAATTTGAACCACTTGACGCGGATTTGACGTGAAGTGCTTTCACGTCACCGGCTAAGCCGGTGGCTTACTGAATCACCCGTCATTTGCCTTTGATGAGGCCAAATTCGCATTATTGAAGATATTTGGAATGTCTGATTCAGCGGTTGTCTCCCCACCATGCGTCTTCCTTTCAGAATTTGTTTATCAATCGTTTACGACGTGTTTGTAAAGATAATGCCTCCTCACAATCTTGTAGGCATTATAATATTTTTTCTCCAATCCCTCAACGAGTTCGTGTTCAATTCAGTAGAAAATCAGTTGAAAATTTTAATTAAAACTGTAGCTTTGCAAAGAGTTATCAACGAATGTTAACTGAGCAAAGTTAACGACGTTAAAATAAAGTTTTATGATCGAACTTCCTGCATGGGGAACAATAAGCGAACAATGTATAACTCCGGCGATTGTTGCAACACTCAGCGTCTGGTTATGCATTCTAGTTTATTAGTAAATGACCTGTATATTCCATACTTCTTATTTTTATGACCTTTTAAACTTTTCCAACACTTTTACCCTTTACTCTTAAGTTCAGTTAACATCCAGCTAAATGAGGTATATGGACATCATAATGACGTCTAAGCAGCTATTCCAATGAAAACTTGGTAAATACAGGTTTATCATTTAAAAATAAAAGCTATCAATGTAACTGTAAAGAAAGGAAGCAGAGATAAGTTATGGACAGTGCCCATATAATCATCAATCAATCAATGATCTCGAGTACTATAAAAAGTACATACCACTGACCTTTTAACGGCAAAGGATACCATCTACAGGAAATCTAACATGATTTTCTCGACGGTGTGTGAAATTCGATATCATGGTGGATTCTAGCATAACGCTTCCCATTTTGAGACTAAGCCCATGCTCAGACAAGGACCTAATGATATAGATCTCGACGCTTGTCCAAAATTATTGTCAATGACTTATATCTAGTCAAATTATATTCTTATAAATAAGACCAAAACTTCAACCTAAAAATGAGAATAATATACTATACATAAAGAAATAATATTTTCAGAACACACAAGGCTAAGCTTTCGTTTTTTCTATGTAATTTTAATTTAAACTTGAAAGCTACCTTAATAAAGCTCAGTACTTACGAGTACCTTTTCTTATAACTTTACGTTACATTGAAAACGCAGACTTTGACTTACAATATTTAATATAGTTTTTTCCAGATTATCAAGAATTCATAGAAACTTAGTACCTAGTTATACAGAAATATTTAAAGAGTCGTAAGTAATGTTTTTATGAATAGAGGAAAAATCTTTTTAAACAAAAAATGTTACACGATATTACGGTTCTTTTTGAGTAAGGAATGTATATGTATATATATTTTTGCGCTCCCTCTTGGGGATCCCTTTTCGCTGCGATTGTTTTAATACAGCACCTTTATGAAATTCAAATGAAGGCTCAAGACCGTGAGGGTCCTTTGGTCGTTCCATACCGTTTATATTTATTTGTTTTCCGAACAAGAATCGCAATGCTAACTCCTATGATTTATCGCAAACTCTACGTATTTCACAAGCTCGTTTGTATTGCAATATTGTCCGCCAAGTTTTGCAGGGCACCAGTTTTGCCCTGTTTCCCCCGTGAACAATGCCCGTTGACCGCTTGTTTTATTTAGTTTCGTTTCAACACGACAATAGCCCGGCTTAGTTGACTGGGTTTCCCAGTGTTAATTACCGATTCGAAACTCATTTTTTAAGCTCGTGTTCGGAAAATCCAATGAATCATATCACTTGGAGCTTGATACCTTCGCAACGGTCATGCGATTTCTGACGGTAAAACTTCATTAAAGCTTTATTCGATTCGATCTATTCCCCCAAAATTAAGGAGATTAGTTTGAAACTTGCGAAAACTAATCGGAGTAAAAGAAAGAGACTGAGACTATTAAACGTAGAAATACGACTTCAAGCCGAGCACAAAGGGAATTTTATGAATTACTTGTTTAGTTAACACAGCTTGGAAATCTTTTTCGTTACTAATTAATGTACCTAGGTACCTAAGTAATATACTCTTAGGTAGATCAATGTAATTAGATTACATAAATACACGACGTATACATAAAGTGCCAAATATTGACAAGGATTCATCGTGAATATTAGCCAAAGTTGTTTGAAATACGTGTAACTAAATACAAGCAACAAATTACCTACACTTGAATGAATCATGACGATTTCACAACACATAGGTATTGTTGTATACAACGTAATGAATTAATAGAGGGTAAAACGTTCCTTTGTAATAAATTAATAGTAATAGAACTTCGTGAAGCTGATTTATTAATTCTGATCGCGACGCAAACACGACTGCTATTAAAATTTGTTAATTATTATTCTATGAGCTATAAGAAGGGAGACGATTAAATTTATGGCAATATAAAAAATATCACACAAAGCCAATAGCATCATAAACTATTGTAGAAATGCGAGAATTTGTTCATAAACGCAAACTAGAAAAAATTGTTAAACGTTACATTAAGATTTTTTAAAAACATGTAAACACCTAAATTTCATTTTTTCACATAAAAGTACCGTTGTATTTTTTTATTAAGTTATAGGATATTATAGTTTTTATTAGGTAAGTACTTGTACGAGTACAAGATTAGTGATTACCAACGCGTGTTAAGAAACTTTCCAACTTCGACATTTCTGTGTAGGTACTTCAGTACATAATAATGTCGAAGTACCTAGTAGTATTTTTTAATAATAGGTTGTCCTTCATACTGCTTAATATCTACATTTCGAAATGTATAGAAAGAATAAAATATTGAGCTCATTAAAAAAAACTATCGTGTGTGTATTTAATTGCTTAGATAAGGTTAAAAGTTTATATTTCACTTTCTCTGGACGAGTTTCTGCAGTGGACAGACGCGGGCTGATCATGATGACTTTATTAATAAAGTAAGCTAAATAAATAGCAATATATACACACAAACAACAATAATGTATACAATACAACGTACTAGCTTGCTTATAATTTAATACTAATACCGTCTGAGCTAGCCGTAAGCTGGCGAGGGGAGTCAGCCACCTTTACGAGCTCGCCACGTGCGCGACACCGCAGTAATTTTTGATAAAATTGTATTACAGAACTCTCCACTGTGTGCAAGGCAGTATTCTGTGTTACATAGAAGTCAACTCGCTTGTGGCAACGTTCGGCACGATGCTTTAGATTGTGTATCTCCGGCCAAGGAACGGATGGTTCTTTCTATTTTCTTAAACGACTTAAAAGCTCTGAACGTACGATCGGACGGATTTTTATGAGATTTGTTGTGATATTTTGCTAGAATAAAATGTTTACGAAACTAACTAATTAGATTTTACAATTTACAGTGTAATAACGAGTGATATGTGATTTTCGTTTGGATCTTAATATTTTACTTATATGATCTATTAATCATTTTTACCAATGAATGTTTCTTTTCTACCATTTGTGACTGCAGTGAAACTTTGCTGAGTGTTGTCTTGTCAGGTAAAACTAATCTAATTTATCATTATTTTAACCTGGGACTGTGGACACTGGTAATCAAACGCCATCAAATCTCCCACTCAGTTAAACTCTAAAGGATAATGCCGTAATTACCACGCTTGTGTGATGTGTACATTGACAAAAGAGTTAGGAAGCAACTATGAGTATGACTGACAGCGATGACACAGCTGACCTTAGTTGTCTGGCTAGCTAAGTGTTTTTTCGACTGTAAATAATTATCTAAAAACTTCGTCACCTAGTCTCTCTTAAGATTAGTAGACTAGGATTTCTGTATAATTCTTTGACTATCTCATTGGTACTCGCAAACGTCCTGAGATCCTGAGTTTCTCTATGAAAGTCTCAGTAGAAGTTCTGAGTATTGATTCATGTCAGGGAACTAAAAACATAGTCGGTAGATATCGTTAGGTAGGTACCTACACCTCTACCTTAAGATCGAACCTAATACAGGTATGTTATGTTGCATTTGTTTTTATAGGGACTACCACAAAATCATTATAGAGCGTCGGCACGAATGCAAGGTACGTGCATTCGGCTTGTTTGACTCCGCCATTTTACTGTTTCACCGGTGTAACAGTCTGTGGTATATTAAAAAATCCTGGATTTTAATATTGATGGTTCGTTGAAACCGCCGCACTCGAGCTCGAACGAAAGTATAACTTTACTAAATCATTTAAAAAGTACGTTCACGGTGTCCGCCGCTTCGCTCTCGAGCGGATTTCTGAATAGTTACACCAATTGTGAAAACTTTCAGCTTAACTGCCATTTCTCATGGCTCCGGAGATGAAATTTGGACAACCCTCGCAGTGTTACAAGTTGACTATTATTATTATTTAGTATGAAAGCCCCGGTTGTTCCGATTATTAACGTCTTTTGGTTATTGATGTATATTGCAGTAGTCTCGCCTTAGAATTATTTTAATGGAGAGCCAAGCCAAGTTTTAATGAGCTGCTTCATCATCAAATTTAGCTTTTTATACAATCATACATGTATTCCTTCAACATTTACACCGACAGTTCACCGGCATGTTTTAAGTTTCATGTAATATTGAGAAAAAGATAAGTAACCATATATTGTTTCAATTATAATACAAATTAGGTTGACTCGCCCTTATGTATCCCTAGTATAAATAAAAATGCTCAACCAGCGTAGTCAGTCCCGTTATCAATTTCCTTATTGTCATCATGTCAAATATTCACACAAGATCAAAATCATTTCATCTTCACAGTGTTATAATTATTGCACTGTGGGTGAAACTGACAATTCGAAACATAATATTTTGTTATTGTTCTATTTGCTCTACCTAATAAATAATGAATTTTTAGTTTTGTTAGATAAATAGTGCTGATTAGGTAACTACTTTAATTAAAGTAGGTACACTACGTGTCTTCTTCAAACTTAGTTTTTTTTTATCAACATCAGGGATGTGCTCTAGTTGGAAAGTCTACTTACTATACAAACTACATTTAAAAAATTATAATGTTCGTAAGCTTACCTTCGGTTACTAAGATTCTCCAACAAAATATGTTTCACTCAACTTTATCTAATAAAAAATTTAATCCTCCGCTCGGGATAGTTAAAAGGAGTTATATTATTTCTTTTAATGTACAACATTTTAAAGTTACTTAGTAACTGGCTAAGTAATAACCAATCTGGTCAAACAATCTGCATGGTTAAGCTAGGCTTACTGCAATCAGTGTGTGATGGGTGGGTGAGCATTCTTAACACATCGAAACTTTTCCATGTTGCTCGGAGAGCACGTAAAGTTGTCGATTCCGTTCGTCATACGAGCACCTTTATCAGTTTTTAATGGTAGTCAGAAACCAAAAAGCCTGACAATTATTTATAAAGTACCATATTCAGGATATATTGCCCAGAAATTGGGCCCAGAAGTCTAATGGCAGTCACTTCTACATAGTTGCACTGGAAGCCGACCCCAACATAGTTGAGAAAAGTTTTAAAGGATGATGTTTTTATGTAGATATCGGCAGCCCTGGAAAATCTAAGACACCCGTGGGTTTAAAAACCTAGAGGTACGATAAATATCACCACCCTTTGTCTGCATATTCGTACGCATATGTGATAATAATCTTGGCTCAGTAGAGTACTGAATTATTACAGAAATTGTAAGAACTCGCATCAGTTTTGCATAATATCATAACATACAAAATTCCGAATATCTTTTGTTTTATTCAGGGAAGAAGAGGTACATAAAATCATTGCTATAATGAGTCATTAAGATCCAGCTTTAGATACTTATTAATTTAATCATTACCATGATTCGGATATAGTATTGTATCTAAATAATGAAGATAGTTCTCCTAACGGCTCCGGGTACCGCGTTTCAGTGGTTTTTACATGATAACTAGGTTATGTAACAGAAACATGATCGTTCCTACAGCGCCAACGGATCGGTTCCAAAGATGATATATTGCACTAATACTGACAACTTGATGGCCAAAGCTTATGGGTATTACATCACTATGTAATATATTAAAACGTTTCAACTAAACTGGCCAGTGAAGCACTTTATAATGGATTATGACGTCATAGTCTAATTTTTTATACTCCAGCACTTAATGTAGTAAAATCTATTTTAGTTCGATCACTTTAGTGCGTGGTCTTATGCGTTATTAGCATACGCCTAGTATCGCCCGAATGCCTTTGACATGCAACCCTCAAGGTGCCCTTGCCCACGTGCAAAAAAACCCACATTATAAAAACTATTGCAGTTAAACAAAGTGAGCCCAGGCTTGCACGGAATATCCCTATGTGTACAGTTAACGTGTGTACCTTGTCACAACGCGAACGCTGCAGTAAAACGAGAAAAACGAACTAGCGAAATAGCTCGCAGCTATTAAACGCTCTTCGTTCTTTTTCAACATGAACGTCATGAAATTAACAGCTTACAAAGTCGAAGTAAGAGGGGCAGTCCAAACATAAGGTGTCAAATGTTGCGTTATAATGCCCATTACACTAATCGCTTAGTCACTCTGCAGCAGCAGTTTGATGTCGTCACGATACGCGACATTATGCGCGTAATGTGCCGTATCTAAGTCGAGAATCTATATCAACATAATGCAACTGAACATCGGTCGCATTTAAACTAATGTTGCTTTAACTCGATTGTTTGTAGTTAGGCTATCTCGCTCGCTCCACGCCCGGAGACTTCCCGTCCCAAATTGAAATCGCAAAGGGTTCACGCCGCACGCCCTAGCGACAATAAACATTGAACGGAGCGAAACGTATCATTGTTCTCTGTGTATTTTAATTATTAGACATGGCCGGAGGGCCCAACCCTCGGGTGTAAAGGGCCTTTAGTAGCAAAGCGATCTTCCGTGCGTTCTGCAGCAGAAGTAGGAACGGGGTCGTATCGTTTTACCTTTGTTGTTTTATGTTTGATACGCTTTTTAATTAAATATGTTTCACCTAAAACATTTTCATAATAATAATGAACTATGCCAAAAACAACGTTTTGTTTTGGCACCTACTACCCCTACCTATTTATTTCTTACATTCTGTATTCTAAATTTATGTTCATATTTTACCAAATTCTAACGTTGAGTCACAAACCTTGGAGAATTAACCAGTTAGCTATAATACTTATATCTGATGTTTTCAGCTGCTAATCTTCTACACACACTAACGTGACGTTTATTGTTGTTGCAAATAAAATTAAAATAAACAAGAGGACGTATAGGGATTAATGTTCGTGGAGACGGGCTGACGGCGCGCGGCGTAAGCACGCGCTCAACACAACAATTTGCAAGCGATTCTCTTTGTAACGAGTAGTGTATCTCAACGATTATTGCGCTGAAACAGTCTTACAGGAGATAAGATGAGCTACTTCGATGTAATAATTTGACAAAATTCAATTTTCCTCCATGAAACCGCATTAAATAGAGAGCTAATTATGGTTTATAATAATTTTTAAATTTATAGAACATAAACTAGCTGCTTTGTGTAGAAATCAATGAATTTAAATAAAAAATACGACAAATAACTGAAATGAACAGTTATGCATAATACATAAAAGTTTAATGATTATTGATATTGATATATTGATAATGATTGAATGATTACATTGTTTAAATATTTTTATGCATGCACTCTCTTCATTGAGCATGTAAGTAACTTCTTTTCATTGCAATAACGCAGGTTCGCAACGAACGTTTTTAGGGTTCCGTACCCAAAGGGTAAAACGGGACCCTAAACTTAAGACTCCGCGGAACTCTTACTCCTACGGAACCCTTCATGCGCGAGTCCGACTCGTACTTGGCCGGTTTTTTTTGGTGTTTTTTCAACTAAGAGCACCGCATTTATCATTGAAGCTTAGCTTTTACCGCAAATGTAAATTAAATGGTTGTGTCCCCACCCTAAAGCACAAATGGTTTGAATTAAAATCTCTACTAAATTAAAATAGAAAATGTAAGAGGACAATTTTGTCTTCATTTTTTTTTATAAAAATCGCCAGTGAGATTTACTTTGATGCAGTTTTTTTTGTATTTGTAATTACACAGGGTGGTTTACGTTCATTAAAAATTTAAATTGAAACGGGATATATTTTTCAACTTTATGTTTTTAAAAATATAGATCCAATTTTGCAATTTGTTTTTTTAATATAATGATTGATCCACTCGACTTTTTCCTAGAAAGGTAGGCAGAAACTTCAGAACGCCTCCTTGGTGACCTATACAAAAGTTATTTGTTCTATTTCTGATATTTTTTTTTTATTCCACATTTAAGATTTTTTGACAGAAAAGGGTTTCAAATGGTTTGTTGAGTTGATATAAAGTTTTCTCGTAAAATATTTTGAATTAAAATGTTTGATTTTGATTACAAAAAATATACCTACCTATTTGAAGTGTTTCAATCTATCACAACATTATTTTTTATACTCCTCTCCTCTGACCAATTTGAAAAATAAGTTATTTTGTTTTATCAGGCAATTGACATAATCATAGCTATTAACGTACGTAATATTAACTCAATTGCTAATCCAATATGTAACATGCAAATCTGTCTGATATGATGCAATCTATACCAGTGAAGTTGAATTTCCTTACAAGACAATAACACTAAAGTTAGTTTACAACTGACCCCGTAGTTTCATCTCGATAAAGCAATTTGTGTCAGAGACAACCATCGGAGAGGCGTAGAGGCTCAATTACGAAGGGAAATTGTTGCTAGACGACTAGCAACGCTATTCTGCATAATATATGAAAGCAAACGTTGAAGAAAGCACTCGAAACATTTACGCTAAGTTACATTAATTAACTATAAACAAGTGTAATGGGTTTGAATAACATGTATGCATAAAAATTCATGTTTGAGTTTGAGATGTATCCAAAAGAAGGACAACATTTTTTTTTAACAATATTTTGGAGAAATAATTTTATAATTATACGTAGCAGATCTATAATAATCTTTGACCTCTCCCCAACTATGTTGGGGTTGGTTCCTAATACCCATAGCTCATGCCTTGTTTATCAGGATTTTATTTTAAATTGAATCTTTTGGATTTCACAAATTTTCATAATTTGTGTTAGTTTATCGTTCTCCCCAAGGCATGGAGAGGTGCTAAGAATAATCACCCATCCATAGACTGACCTCGGTTAGCCCAGTAGGCCTTTTTAGTTTTAGCTTTAAACGTCCAAATTGTAGCTTATTCATTTTTAATAAAGAAAATTCGTGTTAACCCACTTTATATAATTATACGAGTATATTTGGTCAACAAAAAGGTAGCATTGATTTAATGATTAATCTAGCCAATTAGAAACCACTATAATTATGCTGTTAATAATCTCAATTAGATTTCCACTACCTATGTAATAGTACATAAACAAAACTAGGAACAGATAAAATGTTAGTAAGTATAATATTGTATTATGTAACACAGGTCAAATCTTTCGCACGATTACCTAAATCACTGTGATTTTAAATTAATTACTCGTAATTTAAACTAGTCATTTGGAAACCAATTACGCTAATGATCCCTGTTAGCTATTATACGTAACTATAACCACTGAAAGCGGTTAAAAGTAAAAAGAAACAATTGCACAAAATGAACTACACACTTTAATGACGTAGGTACAGTTACGAGAAAACGTATGTGCCCGTAGCCCGGCTCCCGTTGCCTGTTGTACTCGTACATTCGTAAACAAAAGTTGCCAACGCTAATTATATTAAAAACCCAGCCCTGGGATGACGTGATATTCCAGGACAAGGGTGCGCATTAATCATTCTCAAGCAACGTTATCTCGTGTACAGAACCCGACGCAACTTGTACCTTCTGTCAAAGTATACACGCTAATGTTTTTGCATGATGCTAAATGTACTGTGGGAGTACATTTAATGTTTAAAGTTGTTAGTTCCCGTATTTTACCCAAAATAAACATGAAATGATGCTAAGTATATTGTTTACTCATTACAACTTATAAGCATAACATAATTTTTTTATCAGCAACATATAAGGTTAGGTTAGGTTATATATAACTGGTTACATTACGCATTTATGACGTACAAAAATTAGCTCAATCCATTACATGGTTAAAACCATTCTAGTAGATATTGCACTTAATTCACAGATTTCCTTTCAAAATTATTACGACAATTCGGGTGTATTGCATAGAATAAATACCTATAAGACACACAGCTTTTAGCTACAGATTATATTAAGGTTGAGGAGAGAATTCCGCAATTCTTGATTGGTGCATAGTATATTATCAATAAATATATAAAGAGATAAGTGGTAATAAATCAAATCGAATAAGTAAAGTAAGTACATGAAGGTCTTTTTTTGTATCTGAGAGCCCCTAAAATATATTTCGTGCTGGGAGAAAATAAAAAAAGTGACGTGTCACTTTTTGCCGGGTTTAACGATCATTCCGCGGTTGTCGTTAAATCAAGGGGTTTTCGTGCCATGAATATGCAAATATAACATTCGTGCTGACGATTAATGTCGATTTGCCGTCGCGGATAAAGGATTCGATAGCATTTTTCCGTAACCTGTTGACTCGAACGAAGTTTGGTCGATACTTGTCATAAAAGCAGAATAAATGACAGTATGTCTTTCAATGGCTATAATAGTTAATGTCAGTTGAATCGTGCAGTCTTGGAAAGGATAATTTGATCAAACACAACGAGAAATAGAAGGAAATAAAGTTTATTTTAGTGTAGGTATTATATACAATGCTTTTTATGATAATGAGTCAATTTATTTATTTAATGGTATATGCATGAATTGTAAATATAAATTTGTGTATAAAAAAGTAGTATCTAACTTAACATAGCATCACGCCTGTATTCCCCAAAAGGGTAGGTAGAGGCATCCTAAAGTACACCCACAGTTAGCCGGAATATTAAGGTTTCATGAGAAACTCCAAATAAAACTTTGCGCGATTTGGGAATCGAACCCAGGACGTTTAATATAGCATTCTTACGTTCACTAAATGAAGTAATAAAATGTAAGTAAAGCAAAAAGTTTTTAGTGCACTTATACGGAAACAGAACTTCATCACAAATAGTAAGCTTCGCTAAGCTCTTATCCGATGCTCCTGCTTACATCGTGTTCCACATTGACGAGAGACTGAATTATTTCACGGAATCATAATTTTACACGTAGCGTGCCTTGTGATAATAGTATCTCATCAGAAACATTATACTTATTTTACATAATTTATTTATTTTTTAAATTAAAAAAAAAGTTAAGAACATATAAATTCCTCACAAAAAAGGTTAGGTTAAGGCTAGATTACCCATTTTCCATTAAAGTAACAGAATATCAAATTTCAAAATGATCAAACCTTGGAAATTGGTTACATGATCACATCCCCGCAGCACCTACGTGCTTAAATGAAAATCTATTTACCCGTTTGGGAGTTACGATGCCCCAGACAAAGTTTGTCTCGGTAGTTATCTCTATGAGTGAAGATTTGTTTTTTTTTAAATAAGCTTACTAGTAATGTAGGTCGCACATTACTAATATTCTTGTTAACTCCTGGACCGATTTCAAAAATTCTCAAACCATTAGAATTCCACATTATCCTTGAGTAACTTATGCATTAGGGTTCCCTACTAAAACTTCAATAATGTCCACCCGTGCGAAGCCGGGACAGGCCGCTAGTATCGAATACATTTAATGCGTAACACATGTATGCAATAATTGAACCTGTTAATTTGCTACAAAAATCTACAAACTTAGGTACTACATAGGTACTATTTTTTTGAAATATGAAATTATTTATTTGTGTTTGTTAATTGCATGAATTAACAAACACAAATAAATAATTTTCTATCTACCGACAATAGTTTAGTTTACACCAACTAAGATATAATATATTTTTAAAATGAATAAATAATGATTAGGTAAGACAATTTTTTTTTTTTTTTATTTATTCACATCGGAATGGGAGGTTCTACTGAACCTCCTATTTCAAATTGTCGTATGTTTTCAAAGTCACTTGTAGAATAGGTTTATTAAAGTCAATATCCGGCGGCAATCCAATATAAAGTAACATAATATTCCTAGTAGCAATATCAATACAAATTTCCATAGTATGTCATTTATTACCAATTTATTTCACGTGCCATAGACTTCAAATAGCTTGAAACCAAAACAGCGGCAATAATATAATTGAGTTCCGGCGCCGTCTTGAGTTAATGTAGTTATAGTGTAGGTATGGTTTATACGTTAATAACTCTGCTTATTAACACCTACATACCAATAAATAATGTGTGTATGCATGGCAATACTTAATTGAAGTATGGAAATGCGAGTGTGTCTTTTTGTTAATAAGATTAGTTCGGGATTTTATTGAAAGATATCTAGGTCATTTTTTTTTAACAAAATTGTCCGTCAATCGAAGTCTAAACGCAACTTAATGACAAGTTTAAATTGTTTTGTTTATTCTAAAATCAAAGTATATTCTCGTAACTATTGTTTAAAGCTGTTCATTTGTTGAATTGGGCCCCAACTTTCTTTATTTTTATATTTAATATGATCAATTCAATTTTATTCCATTAGCGTTTAAACTTATAACATACCATCTGTATTCCCCAAAAGGTTAGGCAGAGGTGTACACCGACAGATTGTATATTTATCTCCCATGTAGTAGGAGACGGACTTAATTAACTTGGCACAAATCTAAACTCCGTTTTAATACTGAGAATTTTATAGAATACCTTTATAGACTAATGAGGCTAAACTCAAAATAAATTTAATTATTAAAAGAGAGTTAAATTTCAAGCAAAAATCATAAAGTTTATATATCCTATACAGGAAGAAATCAACTACGCCAGATTTCCGCGTTGCTAACCTTATGAAGGATTTATGCCCGCCTTCAAACCGCTATGTAACGTTAGATACGAATTAAATATACATGTAATCTGCTTCAGCTTGATATTTCTGAGCCAAGAATGCTTGCAAAATTCATAATCTATTCCTATCCGTGTTTATGTAGTTTAAGTAAGGGGAACATACACTTTGAGAGAGGAGGTTGTGTTTTTTTTGTTTATCTGGATTGAGAAATATGTGACGTTATTTTGTTAAACGTACAGTGCTGCAATTCTTCCTATTTTTTACATAATATTCGTGATTATAGTAATTGTCGTAAATATTGTAATTGCAAGATATTTACAAACTTATAATACCGCGATAGTCCTACCTGATGCTACAAAAACATGTTTCGCATTCTTAAAAATATAAATAGGTAAATACTAAATCATAAGTAATGTGCTATCAAGTGTACATTAACAGGATAGAGCGCATCCAAAAATGCTTCTTATAAACCACCTTGCATAGATTAATATAACGTGTCAGCAATTACAATCATATGAACAACGTCTTTCATTTAAAAAAATGGAACCATTGAGTACACGTCGCAAGACTGCAGATATTGTTTTTACATATAAACTCCTTCATGGTTTAATTAATTCTCCCGACATCGTTGAACATATATCGTTTATTGTGCCACGTTCCGAGAGCCGTCTTTGTAACCGTAAAACATTTCATCTTCCTAAATTTAAAACTAATCTTGGCCAGCATTCTCCTATATATCGTATGAGTACTACAGCATTCGCAATTATATTTATTATTCGTCCGTCAAGTTTCTTAAGCCTCACTTGGAAAAACATTAGAAAACACTATAAATTGTAAGACATAGTATTTATCTACTGTTTATAATTTACTGGGGCATCTGCCCTATTCATAATTCATTCAACTAAAATATTTACATATGGATTTTCTATATTCTTGTCACGATAATATAACCTTTTTTGTGCAAGCTGTGTTCACATCTAGTAGGATATAATCAAGAAATATTTAAAAAGTAAAGTTTTACTACATATTATATTTAGGATTGTATCCAGTTTTTTGAACCATAATAAAATAAAAGTAATCCATCCTAACTTGTAAAATGTTTTATTTCAATATGTCCAATATTCGCTTAAGTCCCAGAATAAATACTTTAACCAACGTAAGATTTACTATTGAATGCTTTTCAAATGCAGCTCTAACCTCCCGTTGGTTATTGCCTATCTTACTCAATAATACTCAAAGACACGCATCGCAACACTAATTATGAACAATATATAATGATATAGCCAAAGTACATACTATACTACTGACTCAAAGAAAAATCTAGTAGGAAGGCAATATAATTATTTATCACCCATTCACTTTTATTGCTCTAAGTCATGCATGCAACTGTAATACACTTCAAATATACCTACAGGGAAATTATCTGAAAATCGAAATATATTTTTTACAAGTTGAGTTAGTAACATTGTTAGACGCTGCTAACTTTACAAATCCTTTGTCTTAGTCTAATAAAAAAAATACTAATGTACCTTCATCTCACAAACGCGAAGAAAGCCATTTCGCTGCCTGTCTGTACCCCCATAACACGCTTTATTAGTCCGAAACGATCTAGAATTTTACTGTTACACCTCTGCATAAAACGCCTGGATCAGATTGTGAAACCTGTTTAATTAAATTGAATTCTTTCGTTTATGTTGCCGAATGTCACTACACATAATAGCGGATAACGCAATTCCGTCCCAACACGCGCGTAAGATAAACAAAGCAATGAACAGCCTAATGGTTACTATTAACCACCAGAGCGGCAATAAAAATATTTTATATCTCTGTTTCCGGTAGACACGCGGTCGTCACGCGATACCCTGACGTGGCCATTCGTCCTAATTCAGCGAGACTGTACCATGTTTATGATCGATCAATATACCGGCATTCTACTCGAAGCAACTGCCCAAGTAACGTCTTTGGATTATTTCGACCCTTGACTTAACTACAGTGACACTCGAAATCAACGTTCGGATTATGTTTTCTAATATCGACGGCAAAGACGTACATTCATAAATATTGTTAACCTATCATCAGCCTTTACTTACCAGTCTACTGCCGAACGGTCTCCATGCGTAGATACGCCATTTCACCCTGCCCTCAACTTGTCGCATCCAACTTCCGTCAGCAACCTCTCTGCGGTCGCAGCAGGCAACCTAATAATTATTCAGCTCATATTTTTGTATTGAACTAATCTGCCATTCCCAGTGTTGCCAAAAAAATCTATGTACTTACGCGTGTTCATAACGCAACCGCTGAAGGAGGTGGAACATTGTAAAATCTGACAGGTGACGTCAGTCGGCCCACAGTGCTGCCACCCTTATCGCTAAGAGGGAAATAAATGAGACGACTTTTTCCTGCTTTACGACCAAGTCACTCTGAATTCCGTGTTTTGTTTCGTTTTAGTAAAAAATATGTTTATATTTTTTTAGGTGAGCCTCCTAAATGAAATGTTATTTTTTACTTTCTTTAATACAACCACATAAAATTTTAAGATACTGCTTAGGACTTTTTCATAATTTTGTTAGAGAAATTAGTTAGTAAAAAGTAGACGATGTAGTTAATAAAAAAGCGACTTACCCTGTATAATCTAAACTTATAAGATATAACATACCATCACGCCTGTATTCCCCGAAGAGTTAGAGCAGAGGTGTACCTATTGCTATACATTCACAATTTGCCGATATGTTTAGGTCCCATGTAAATGGTGTCTTTACCAGTCTATGTCTATACCAGTGATCCTTAACCAATTTTGGAATAACACGGTGCGTCAAGAACTACTTGCAAAAGCCCATGGTCCATAATAAGACATTACAAGATAAGTTTTCCCTCATCACTAAAAGGTTAAGGACCACTACTATATATCAAAATTCATCAAAATTTGTTGAGCAGTTTAGACGTGAAAACGTAACAAACAAACTGACAGTTAATTTGGTATTATTTGTATGGATTCGTGAATATTTTTGTGTATAATATTTCGTACGGTGATCGTTTTAGGACAGGCGTCGTCGTCGGTACCAGTATGTGCTTGACTCCTTGCTTGTGACATCCATGTCCAATGATCCGAATTTATTGTCGTGAGACACGAAGAGGCTTCACTTTGAACGTCTCTCAATGTTATTTGTTTCTTTGAAATAATAGTAACCCGTTAAAAGATTTCAAGTTAGCGTGGACGGAAACCATTTTGAAACAAACACAATACCGTAACCGATTTCACGTTAGTTAGTGGTTTATTTATTTCGTTTACCGTCATGAAACCTATTGTGCTGTACCCATATGAAACACGAACTTGTTCATCTTATAGGTTCTTATTTTATTACTACTGTACTGCTATACGGCCGCAGCTAATGGGATTGAAAAACATCAAAACATATCTACAATACACAGTATCTCAAGATACATTCGAAGATAATATACTATTTCGATAGTATTTTCAAAGTTACACAAGATATTCAACAAAAGAACGCAAGTTTCTAGAATAAAATGTTGTAAACATGGTACATCTTACCTTCAGTCTACAGGAGCTAGGTATCCTCGCCCGAGGTCAATACTCTCGCGTACTGCGCTCGTGACCTTGCATTTCTTTAGCACCGTAAATGGATATTATGTTAAAATTGTATGGATAGAACGTAAATGTATTCTGCATAAAATACGTAATATGTTGGGAGCATGAGAAAACAATGTAAGATCCACAAGTACGTAATACTATCAGTATAGATTTTTCATATTAAAGATAATATGATATACCTAATACTGTGAAAAAGAAAGAAAATTCTGCATTTGTATGGTAATTTTAATACTTAAATGATGTTTAAAACATACCTACTTAGTTCAAATCTAATCTCAATATCCTAAATGTGATAGTGACCTTTCGATAGTTGAATTGAATAAATTAAATTACTCAGGTTAAACCTGCCTCACATTGAAGACTGCCTCATTGGTCCCAAATGCGACTGCTACGCTAGAAGGCCCGGGTTCCATCCCCAGGTCGAGTAAAGTGTTATTGGGATTTTCTATGAAATCCTCGATAGCAGCTCGGAGTCTAGATTTGTGCCCGGTTAATGGCAATAGGCTCGCCCCTATAACATGGGACCTAAACATACCGGCGAACTGTGGGTGTACATTAGTAGGTACGGCTCTGCCTAACCCTTCGGGGAATACTGGCGTGATGGTATGTTACGTTATATGTCACGTTAGACATTGATTGCTATTTTAGAAGTGTACCATTTGATATTTATAACACAATAGGACTGGATTGGAATTATATTTTGAACAGTTGTACAGTACAAAATATATTTTTTTGGCCGGCAAAATTTTATGTATAATGATATATTTGCAGGCATTTTTATTTGATTGTAACGGATATTAATCAGAATGCACAACTAGATAAAATGAATGTAGTTCCACATTGGCCGCATTGTGTGCAATAACCGGTATTTCGCACACGGCCCGGCCCACCACTCGGAGCTGCGTTAATGGAAGGACGCAGATGTTTTTCGACTTACGTGGCCAATATTGGCCTATTGAGTTCACTTAGTGTAAGTGCCTTACCAACAACCACAACAATCCTAAGTTTTATTATACAAGAACAAAATAATATTAACTGTTAAGCTATTGCATAGCTTCTATCGCGGGCCTTAAGCGTGGGGACCGAATCCAGAAATTCCGTAACGAAAAAAACGTAACACGCTTGTCTCTTTAGTTCAGCAACCCGCCTTTAGGTGGCATTGGTTGTATTACATAAGTTGATAAAAACCAATGCCACCTAAAGGCGGGTTGCTGAACTAAAGAGAAACACGCTTGTCTCTTTAGTTCAGCAACCCGCCTTTAGGTGGTATTGGTTGTATTACATAAGTTGATAAAAAACGCTATGCAATAGCGTTACCGCGGCAGTCCCCGAGTGCCACACGTCTCTTTTTTTAGAGGAATGTCAGCTGTTTCTTAAAAACTTAAGAACGTAACACTTAGTAGATTTTCGATAAATGTCTATACGTACCTACCATTGTAAAAGTAGCAATGGGTCTTTGTATTTTTGTATAGTACAGCTTTGTTGCTGAACGATGTAGTAAAATTTTATTCGTGACTTCACAAACGGCTTGTGCGATACATACAAATATAACTAAACAATAATACTAGTCTTCGGAGCTGTAGTTGAAGTTAGAAAATCTTACTTAACCTCCAGTAGTGTTTATTTGCTTTAAGGGTGGTTTTCCCGCGGATAGATAGATTTACAAAGAAAAAATTCAAATTTATTCCTAGGAAAAAAGATAAAGATTCGGTCAAATCAAAAGTATCGACTTCCGAAACTGTTTCGCACATTATATTATTTTTTATGTTTCTGAAGGCGGATTTAATTTTTCTTAAGTTATATAATTATATTACACACCTTTTACTAATAAAGTACACATTTTTTTAATTATATCTTATAATAATTTGCCTTGTAAGAAAAATAAATGGACAGCTTCAACGCCGTCATCTTGTATCAAAGACATTTTACATGGGAAAATCGTCACTTATATAAATAAATACATCACATCTTCAGTGCTCCTTACATTGTAATGTTGGGTTATTTTTATTATTGTCTTCCCGCAGAAGATACAATGTATCGAAGGGAAGATACAGGGAACAGTTATGATGGAAAACGATACAGTTGTTCAGTTCATACGTTGCTTCCGAATCAATGGAGCGTATACACCCCCTTTTTACATTGACATATTATATATTTTGGTTGCAAAATTGCAAAACGATAATGATATTCATCATAGAACTCACTATATAATGTAGATATTTGAAGCAGACTTGGGGCTCTGTTGCAAGTTTTCTTTATACATTCATCCTTTCAAGCATAACAAGTAAAGGGGGATGTAATATAGGATCCTACATACGCTGGAATGTTCCTCTATTTACACGCTGTTTCCTTATTTTTATTTGGGTAAGATTTCTTACATGTCCTCCGCAAATAAAGGTAATAGAATACTAGGGGTGAAATGCTAGCTAGCGTTGCAGTACAGATAGGGCTATAGGCTAAATAGTAACAGTATAGTAGTAACATCATTAATTTATATTAGTGAACATGATATTCAATTTTCAATGGCTTAAAAGAGCCAAAATAAACTATTACATTGGTTCACATTAAATGTACGGTGAAAAAGGCAAACGGCGCGGGAAGAATTGCTTTTTACGGATCGGCTAACATTCCGCGGTTCCTAGAGGGGTTAGGGGAGGTACGTGGCGGAGGGGGAAGGGCGGAGTGTTCGCAGAAATGAATTGTTTTTCGGTTCACCGTAAGGTAACATTACGTTATTGCGTACCTTTGTGGCTTTTTAAGTGTGTTTATAGGATTTCGTGCAGAAGAAATGACGAGTGTTTTTCGGAAAACAGTTTAATAAAAATCTGAATAGTACATTATCCGTCATACATCCCCAAGCCTCAGCTGAAGATCTGTACGTGACGTTTAATTCCATTTCAACTTTCCACTCGCTTCATAATAATATTATTTTTACCGCTGTCATAAGCTGACATTGTTCTAACTTAAAATCCGTTCATTCTTGGAGAGTAATGCAGCTATTTCAATTTTCCCTCACCTGCGTCTGATACGCGGCCGACACAATAATTTAATTTCGCTCGTTACGCAAAGGAATTATTCGAAAAAGTGGAGGAAATCTCATAAAGCTATTACATTGCTTGGAAACGCCTGACATAGCGTTCGCAGATACGAGCTCGGCGCACAAAATTAATTTCGGAAACACTTTAAAGTATCAAATTTTCCAAATTGTTCTAGCCCTTATAGCTGGCAATAACTTCTTAATTAAAAGTAACAATTAGTATTTTGTAATACGATAAATTAATATCTTCAATAGATTAAAATCATTAGGGATTTGGGGCTTGAAAAGATACAATGGTACAATTTAACTGTCGTAACAACAACTATTCTCTATTTTTTCATAGATCATTCTTTTCGTTCTGTATAAATTTCGCCTAAAAAGTACTAGATGAAAAATTACATTAAAAATAGTTAAATACATAACTTAGTTAAGATTTTGTACTGCAAGTTAGTCTTCGATTTTTACATTCAAATTCGGCATTTATTTAATGTTGGTTAATCAAAATTGGGCTCAAAATATCGTTAAATAAAAAAAACATGTTTAAAAAGCCCTGAATAAAAATGGATTCTCTGACTGAGATTAAATATTTTATCCATGAATGCGACATCAATATTCTGCTTATGGAAAAGATACCCAAATTTATTATTACAAACTCTTTTTGAATTCCACTGATGAAAAAAAAAACATCTGCTAATGAAAGCTAAAATGAAACATAGTTTTTTTTACTAAAACTCATTTTATTTATCTGCTTATGTTTTGGGTAGGTACAACATACACTCAAAGCTACTAAATAAAACACTAAGTGAATAAAGGAGCCTGCTATATTACTCTGAATTAAAATTGTATGAAATTGCGTGACCCGACCCAGTTCAGGCGATAATTAGCCAAACGAAAAAATCTTTTACTGTTTTTACATTTCTTTCTGTTATTATTTTTTTTTTGTTAAAAATATATTTGTACAAGTAAAAGTTTAGTTTTATTTTCGGGTCAACTTACTATTTGGTAATAAACACATACATAGACTCTTACATACACGTACACGTAGACACATACATACACGACTTTTGCCCATACGGACGGGTATATGGAAACTACAATGATGAGCTACTTGCTACGATTATTGCATACCTTTTTAGCTTAGTTCACATTCATACACACACTCTGATTGCGAGTACCTATTACGCACCTGGCCGGCTAATAAATAAAAGTAATAATTAAAGCTGCTAATAATATTATAATTATGAAAGCGCAAAGACATGTTGTGTTTAGATACGACATGTCTTTGCGCGACAGAATTCGGGGAATTCTGTACTTATACATCACATTGACGAAATTATGTCACCTTTGGGTAAATTTCCGATCTCAATTCAATCTATATATAGGTATGTAGTAGGAAGTGATAGGAGTGTCTTTAGACTAATATTATTAAATACATACGCGTTGGCCCTTGTTTAGTAGAACACCATAGTATACAATTGATTGATTTATAATACAATTGATATTTACTGAAACTAAGAGTACATTGAACTATATTTTGAATATTTTAAATACCTGAATTACTTTTCTTGAGTTGAATGAACGTGATACTAGGAAATCTTTGGAAAAAAATACCTGATGGTGATCGCTTACCACCGTAATCCGTCTGCTAATTTGCCCTCCTATCCCATAAAAAATAAATAAAGCATGTTTATATATTGGTAATAGATATCCTTATTAGGCGCCCATGTAGGTTTTGTGTAACAACTCGAAATGTTGTACGCCCGAGGGCACTCTATACCATACAGCTTTGAATTCGCAATCTAATTAGGAACTCCCTAAAATGCCCATCTTTGATGAATAACAATAAAATATTAAATCAATCCATTATAGTTACTTATCCTTTTTGACCGATTATTTAATTTTTTGCAGTTTTATACCTCTGTTAAAGTTTTAACCATCTTTTTGTATTTTTTTACATTTTCCATGTTAAGGTTATTAAGTTAGTTTTAGTGAAATTCGACCGCAGGCAGGATTCGAACTTGAGTCTTCTAGTACACCAGACGCTATGACTAAGCCAACGCGAGTCCCACCCGCCTGGTCGATAGTTATTTTACCATTATAAATTCATAAAAAAATCTAAATCAAATCTCTTCATAGGATAGACTGATTGTCAGGCTTTTTGGACGTCAACTAACGATTGTCGTAGCGTTTTTAGCTTTACGTGCTCCGAGACCCAGAGGGATCGTGATGTGAAGAATATTCACCCATCGAAATCCTGACGGAAGCAAGCACAGCTTCTTCTGCAGTTCGGATGATCAGCTTCATTATTCCTTTGCCACAAACCCCTCTCGCTATTATTAATTAATTTATCAACATATATCTCATATACACATACGCAGGTACATCAATCAGCAATATGTAATTACGTAGAGATGTAACATTCTCGGATCGGGCTCTCTGAATAAATGTAATGAACGTTTTATAGCTTCGTAGTGAAAATATTAGCTTTTCACGCGCGAATTAGACTGTTTTAAAGGCCCGATACGTAAAATGAGTTCATAGGAATTTCCCCCCTGACGTAATGGAAATTTTGCGAATGTTCCGCACATTCTACCTTCATTACAAGACCGCAAGATGAAAGTGTTATTCGTAATAGAAATTGAGATAAAAATGCCTTAAAATTATGTGTCTTTTATAAAACTGTGTTGGTGACATATTCTGTGATAATAATGCTCGATTGCTTTTTGAAGCGCGCCAGTATTGCGTGCCTAACTTCCTAAGAATGTCAAGGCAAGTACAGCTAAGAACGTTACACCGTTTGCATGGCACCTTCAACTTTTCCACACGACTACGCATCAATTCATTTCAACAGACTTATAAATATCTATATTATAAAATCCCTGAACGTCTTGCAAAATACATACCACTAATAAAATTTCAATGCTAAAGAAAAGAGAAGAATACCGTTTCTTTAGAATATCAAGCAAGGCAAGTATAAAAAGAGTGTAAGTGTAAAAGGATAAAGGCTTTTAAAAGTTATTATAATTGAAAATTTAATATTCACCTAACGCTTTTATAGGCATAAATTGCAGAATGGATGTTTGAATAAGGGCCTGAAATTGTTTTTATGATTTACTTAAAACTTATGCCTTCGGGAAATACAGGAGAATAATATTTCATTGGGAAGTTAAAACTAAACCTCTCTGACTGCGACATCCATCTTGCCACAAAAATTGTTCCGTTCGGGCCAATCTCTAAAAACATTGATTATAACATCATTATACTAATTTATGTTTATTTTATTCATTGAATAAAATACAGGCAAATATAATGGAATTCAATCAAAAAGGGCCATACCTCTACTTCACTTAATAAAATAAAATTCTAACGTAAATCGTTTACATTTTAGAAGAGCCCATTTTATATTGTGATTTAATGTTTTATTTCATTTTTTCCCAAATATTTTCACAAAAGCCAAAAGTGAATGCGACTGTTACAAAATTCTTTGATAATAAAGTAGGTTAAAGAATTGGGTAGGTAGGTATTTAATATCATACTTTAACTTTTGATAAAGAGATTCAGATAAATATTATTTAATGGAAAGGGTAACGTATCGTGAAGGTAAAATAATAATACTAAGTAGGTACGTTTATGTATAGTTTTTTTTTGTGTTTTTCTAATTAAATTTCTAATACTTTATTTCCAACAACTGACTCACAAACTGCATCAGTGTTGGGCACTAAGCAATTAATCAATTGCAATTAATTTTAGTGCACCATATAATTTAGGAAAACATCGTGAGGAAACCTGCATGCCTGAGAAATTTTCTCGATGGCGTGTGAAGTCTGCCAACCCGCACTAGGCCAGCGTGGTGGCTCTCGGTTGCTGCAGCTCTGGTAGTCAGAAGCTCTTAAGGCTCTTAAAGCTCAGCAAGGATTGACTACTTACCATAAGATAGATGGCTCGTCAGCTCGTTTGCCGAAAACCTGGCCGTAAATAAATTTAGTCGAAATTTTAAATATTTCCACACTTTGTAAATTTAAATAGTTTACGGTAGCAATAACATAATTTTAACAATACAAGAGTAAAAGACGATCAATTTAAATTAAAAGCATTAACCTCTTGCAGTTAGTGTGTGCCATTTAACGCGTCGGCAATGTACATCAATACGAAATTACCAATAAACGTGGCAAATGTTAGGGTTGTTAAAAAAGTTTTGTGAAAATCTCCAAACTGTTAGCAAGCTCTTAGTAATTCTGAATCATCTTAAATTAAAGTTTAGCCTCGAGCGAAATCAACTCGGTTTGTGCCTGGAGATTTACCAAAATTTATCCTTGAACATTTTTTTACATTGTTTTTAAACTAATAACATAACATAACATACCATACCATCACTCTTGTATTCCCCGAAGGGTTAGGCAGAAGCGTACTTATGTATACCCACAGTTCGCCGGAATGTTTAAGTCCCTTGTAACAGGGGGCGAGCCTATTGCCATTAACCGGGCACAAATCCAGACTCCGAGATGTCAAATCTGTCAATCCATTCCCGATACAAAATGTATGAAAAATAAATTTTCTTCATATTCTGGTATTCGAGGAGGAAACAAATTCAATAGACCAAAGATCATAAAAATCGGTTCAACCGTCCTCGAGTTATAAGTGTTCTAACAAACCCGACTTTCTTTTATATATATAGATGTATCATTTTCATTACTACATAATGAATATTATCTTCTAGTGATTAATAAAATTAACTTATTTTAAGTATCATTAACCTTTTAATCCATCATCGTTCATCAACCCAACTTGATATTGAATATCTACACCAAAAGAAAAAAGGCGCTAGTTTCCCGCGATACTGATCCCTCATTATTTTCTTCAGAGGGGTGGCCCTAGCAGGTATAGGGTGTCGTTATTTTACAGCGGTATAATGCAGTTTGATTTGACTTTTAATTGGAGCACCCCTTAAGTACGAACGTTGGACTTTAATTTACTTAGTTCGTGCCCGGACGGATCGCTCTTACTCATCCACTCAGTTACACTACAAATTGCTGGGAAAAATATTGGAACACAGCACAAAGAATATTGGTTTCTGAAAAGAACAGTTTATCGAAAATCGAGGATTCGCGTTCATTTTCCCTTAGATTTGTTTTGAGGATTTCATTCTCCGTTATATGTGTTATAATGAATACCGTCATGTTTCGATATTAATATTACCTAAATGAACAGTAATGATTTAAATAAAATAGTAGTTAGTACTAGTATTAGTGCAGTATTTCGACAATAATATTTTTAATTGAATATACATATATAATATACAGTTTGCAATGCAAATGTCATGAGTGGAATTTGGCTTATAAGGTAAATTATATTTTATGAAAATATTTCATACTAGCTTCTACCCGCGACTTTGTCTGCGTGGAGTTCAGGATTGGGTCCGACCTAGATAAAAAGTAGCCTATGTGTTAATTTAGGGTATAATCTATCTGTATGTCAAATTTTATCCAGATCCGTTCAGCCGTTCTGGCGTGAAAGAGTAATAAACATCCATACTCACAAACTTTCACGTTAATAATATTAAGTAAGGATAAACCACCAAATATAATATAACCTTCAATACACATTATTATAAGTAGTTAATTCAGTTGACCTTTTGCCTCATTTAGTAGTAGGTAACTTATATAGTCTTTCATTACCACAGTACATTAATTATAAATAACGAATAATAAATCATTTATCAATACTTGGGACTTCTATTCACTATGATTGACATACACGTTAGCTTAGTAATAACTTACATATTACTTGATCGATGTACCTACGAGGATAAGTTCCGCTCGCACGGTCAGTCCATGTCTGGGCGACCATTCTCAACACATTGAGCGCTCGTCTGCGCCTCGGAGAGCACGTAAATCCTTCATTGTCAAACAAACACGTAACAGAAGTCTAAGTACTGTTAAAAATTTGATTTAGGGACTTCAGATAGCTATCACTTCGTGTAAAATGCTGACGTTCACCTGTTTACCCAATTTAGTTATGAACGCGCTAGGAAAATTACGATGACGAAAGGAAAGGTGAAAGGTGACACCAATCAACCCTTTACCTTTTCTCATCAGTACATTGTTAACCCTACATTTTGGTGTAAGATTTACCACAGTATTAACTACTTAAATTCAATCAAAGTGAAACTCCCGTCACACGAAATTACGAACACCTTAAGTCGCCTGTTGAACAATAGGTTTGGCCTCAAAGTACTTAACTCAATCCAGTAACTTAAAGTAATGACTAACTTCGACTGCGAGGGCAGGGACGCGCCTAACTTTAATTAATTTGAAACTGGTCGACTATTCGGACATTCGATTTTGATTGTTTACCTCGTTTTGTGTCCGTCGTGTTAAGAAAGAGGGTTGTTAGATCATGAACGTTCGCCCGCGGAACACTAAAGTGGCGGTAACCTAATGGCTAGGGCGTCGGTCTTGCGGTCATGTGGTTACGGGTTCGAAACCCACCCATTGCACTACATACCGACGTGAACCTACTCGTAACACATGCATTTAGCTTAGCACGATGGTTAACAAGAATTCTAGTACCTAATGTGCGACCCACATTGGTAGTAAGCTTTTTAAAAAAGAATCAGTTTCAAGGGGGGATGTATGTTGTTATTTGCCTTTTTCTGAGAGGCCTAAAGGTCTTTTTCTATGAGATTCTACTGGTAACCAAAGAGATTTATTTTCTCATACATTCTGTATCGGAAACGGATTGACAGATTTGACATAAATAAAACAAGGACACAAATGAACATGCGTTGTTTTATGTGAGGTTTTCTCTGCTGGTTTGATTTTAATTATTTTTTGTTTATGTTTTAATGGGTCCCTGGATGATTTATTATTTACAATCTGAGCCGGAGGTGGCACCGTCATCGGGTTGGTAAAAGAAAAACAATTTTGTCACCTTGAGTTTGAACTCTGAGCACTAAGCGCGACAGGCCAACGTCTTAACCACCTCCGACTGAATTTTGTAAGAAAAATAATACAATAAATAAAGTTACAAATGCATTTCACGAATTCAATATCGTTTTAAGTTCGACGCTCTGCATAGCATTGTTGCATTTCAGAAGCGTCTCTCCATTTGAATGCACACGCTGCAACTTAAACGTAGCAACGAACCAAGGCTAAAGGCTAATGCTACCGGATAACACGTCCAGTGCATAGGTCACGTATAAGTTTATTTTAAATCTACGTACGTGTGTGCTGTTTTATGGAAAAACTACTGTAGATTTGGTCACTAGAATAGCCATGATGATCAACGTGCCATTCTTCTGGGCACGTTATCAGATGACAGCAAGAATTATTTTGACGTTGAAGTGCAACTATTTACTGGCTCCAGTAGTCTAGTGGTTCTAAGTGCGACTGCTACATAAGAGGCCATAGGTTCAAGTAGTATTATTGTGTCTTTTCATTGAAATTCTGAATAGCAGCTTGAAGTCTGGATTTGTGCTTGTTAATAGGAATAGGCTCGCCCCCTAAATCATGGGACTTAAATATACCGACGAACCGTGGTTAGACAATGGTACACCTCTCTCTAACCCTTCAGGAATACTGGCGCGATGGTATGTTAGTCTAGTGTTCCTAAACACGATTACTACGCCAGAGGTCTTGGGTTCGATTCCCAGGGCGAGCAAAATATTATTGGGTTTATATAGGGGTAGGCAGAAACAACAGAACGCCACTTGCAACGATTCTTACACACCTCTTTTGCTTCATCCACATTCATACATCTTGTCATACACACGCGCCGGTTCCGAGTCGCTTCGCTTCATAAAGTCTGTTTTATAATCAATTTGCTTATGCTGTGAACCCTAACTAATACCTCTTAAGGGGCGAGCTTACCTCGCAGCGGACATGGACTGATCCTACGTGTGAAATTGTCGGCTGGTCATAAAATTGTTAATCGATGAAGGAATATATAGTTTTTTCTCCAAATGAAGCATTTACATACATTTTTTAGTTTTATATGTGTAATTCCTCATGCTTCGGGAGATTATCTCGTCGGCCGATATGATGTCTACAATCCTGTAAAATGTACCCAGACACTTGAAATATTTATTATAATAAAAATAAGTTAGTTGATGATTATTATTTGACCGAAATTAAACCTGATTTTATTATTATGTAATCAAAACAAAAAAAAACACGAAACTTTATTTTATTTTTTCTTTAGGACCTACCTAAAGAAAAAATGAAATGTATATTTTAACGTTTGTAACGCAGAACTAAATAAAAATCACGTACGGCTTGGATGCACGTGTGACATCCCTTGAAGATGTGGCAATTATACTGCGTAGTGTTGTGGTGTCTTATTTGTATTTCAAATGATGCAGTAGTGTTATAAAATAAAAAGAACACTTACTTAAATCGTGTACTATGATATGCGTAATTTCAAAAAGGTTTCTGCTTACTTTCTTTAAATTTTTATACAAGAAGATAGTATGAACACCTACTTACCTTGAACTAAACAAATATATAATTAATTAATTACATTTTTGTATAAAACATCAATAACATAGATTATTATTTCAAAATAGTCCTTACTTCCTTTTGAGTCAGGTGTTAAAATTCAAGGCACAATTTGGAGACAGCTTCTTATATGATGTCGACATCGAATCGTAAACGCAGATACTGAACAACACTATTTATTCCGGATAGAGACAATTTCCTTTGGAGAAAAATTGTAAACATGTCGTTTCGACTTCGGTCCAATTTGAATTCAAGGGAGGCAACGTAGAAAATCCACACTGTGAAACACATAGCGAGACTCGGAGAGCTGAAATCAATTGTACAATATGATTCATAATTTCTTATACTTGAAACACAAATATTCGCTTTATTGTTGTATCTGTTTTTGTTTTATGAGATAGCGAACGAGCCGACGCATCGCCTGATGGCAAGCGATTACCGCCGCCTATGGACACCCGCAACACCTGAGTCACAAGTTCGTTACCGACCTTTTAAAAGGGGATCGGGCCTCCGGTATCCTCACTCACTCGGCGAAACACAACGAAAGCGTTGTTTAACGCCGGTTTTCTGTGAGGCCGTGGTATCACTCTGGTCGAGCCGGCCCATTCGTGCCGAAACATGGCTCTCCCACAATTTAAAAAACGGTGTAAAACAATGGATTGCAATTACATATCTACCGAAAAAGTTTAATTATTTTTAACACTTAATTGATGGTCATACTTTAATGGAACCCGAATAAAACCGAGTCTTAATGTTATGTATTCGTATCCAAATAACAAGAAAGATAAAAGAATAATGAAAAAAAAGAGTTTTATTTGTCTAAGGTAAAAGTTTAGATAAACTTAATATATGATTAGATGATTAGGTAAATTAATAAATTCCAAAAAAAACATGATTTTGGACTACGCTTGAGGATCGACAGCATGTAGCGTGTCAACCACTGTTATCCTGTCTAAGCCAGTCATGCAGTTACAACGTACATGCACCCCCTGCTCGCAAAAATTATTCATACAATATAATTTATTATTAATTTATTATAACAATGGCAGCTAATTTTTACCTGTGTGGGGATGGGTTAGAATATTATCCCTCACTGCCTTTCACATAGACATCCTGTGAAAATATTTGACTTGCTCGGTGGTAAGACCTCTTGGGGTCTGACTGGCTAGCGACCACCCTTACGTCGGATTGTGTCGTAAAGCAACTTGATGTGTGTTTCGACTATTGCACGTAAGAGCCAGTTCCCCTCGATTGCAGCGGCTCTGGCAGTCTGCAACCCGTAGGGGCTCTTGAGGGTCGACGATGACTATTTACCACCAGGTGGCTCGTCAGCTCGTTTGCCGACATAATCTATATAAAAAAAAATATATTTGTTCTGAAATTACTAATGCATACAAATTTACAGGAATCTCTAATTGAATGATACAATAGTAAAAATATATATTTTTGGCTACATCAGGCGAGTTCTAGAATCCAAAGAGTGCTTCGATATAGACATCGTGCTTTGAAAACAAATAGATAAACAACTTGATGATGTTATGTATTTAATATAAATATTTTTTTCCACATTAAATTATTACATTACAAAATTTATTCATTGGCACAAAAAAAATATTAATATTTACATAATCTTGAATCAACGTGAGTTAAACCCCGTTTTAAATGGTCGCATCCACATATTATGACCGATCGATGGCGATAATAAGTTTAAGATTGATGCGGCTAGCGGATAATTAAGGGAGACACACACAGATTCGGTCAATCGTACCAGTACCTACCGCCTATCAGATTAGATTAAATCCGAAATGGGTGTACAAGGGCACTTTTCGCGGGATAATGGCTTACCATGTCCGATCCTATCAAACACTCCCATTAATTTGGATCGACTCTTAAAAGATTTTCGGTGTACTGACAGTGTTCTGATACGTAATTTAAGGGCTTGAGAGATTTTCACTGTCTTCATATTTTAATTATTTTTAAGTATAATACATTTTTATGAAAGAAATATTCGATTATGGGCAGTATTCGAATCTGCATCTGTTTAGTTAAGTACAACAGACATTTTAGCCACCAAGCTACCGAGACTACATTTAATTATTTAGAAGAATATTCAGAATCGGATCAGTAGTTCCAAGTTCCAAATCACTTTAAGCGTAAACGGACACTATTTATTATTATTATAACATACCGATCCCATACTCTGTGGTGCGTACCTGGATAGGACAGCAACTTTCACTGTGTAAGCCCACATAGGTATGTTTCGTAGGGTTTTGGCATGTCCCGACTAATCTCATAAAGCTTATTTTCCCGTCCCTTGGGTTCGTAGGTATCATATCGTGTGGCGAGTTGCATGCGACCGCAGGTAAGGGAACTGAGTTACAAAATTCTCCATTTTAATACAAGCCAACATTTTTGTCGTAGTGGAAAATTTATTTATTCTTGGCATGCTTCATGCTGTGTGCCTTTTAGGTATGGCATAATATACGATGTTATCTCAAGGGCTTTCCGGAATATTTAATAATAACTTCACTAACCTCAGATAAAGTGAACTTATTACGTAGACATAGAGCTGCCATGTAACATTGCAAATATGATCTTCTGACGTACACTAGGCTAGCAGCTTCAGTTTAACATGAGATGTACTTTATTATTGTATTTAACTACATAAATCTATATGAAAATATATGTTTGTTTGTCCGCAATGCATTCTTATACCATTACTCAAATGCGATGAACTTTGGTGAGTTACTGTGTCTGGGAAAATGCGGAGGTATTGTTACGCATAACATAAGTAGGTACATACCTACATAGCTTTAGAAGACTTCCAACATTATATTATAAAAACATTGTATATTAGGACACGATGAGTGCAGCTTGTACACTGTGGGTAGTGGGTTTGATACCCGGATGAAGCAATAATTATTTATAGCCTACAGGTACAGATAGTTTTTCTGAGCCTAGGTAAATGTACCAACGACACAGAAAAAATATATGGAACAAGGATAGTACGTTTTTTTATAAATCGACCGAATTATCGTCAACCGCAGTACCTACTTACTTCTTGACGACGATAATAAATATATTACCCCATTTTTCATATTCAGTACGAAATATTTGATACCACCGACAAGTTTTGCGTGTGGCTGTACCTACTCTATCGCTACATGTCCCCTTAGCACAACACCGCAAAGTAATCTTCTTACGACGCTCTGAAGATTCGTAACTGGATTTACTAAACACGACTTTATATCACGTACTCAGGGACGCAGGTGTTTTGATTGACTATATCTATACTAGTTGTACTCGTGTCTTTGTTTCAAGGAGATAATAGCACTCTCAAAATCACATCTATTAGGTATTCTAAACTATTTACTAGGGTTTTTTACACCCACTAGCCCTAAATACGCAAACACGAATCCGTTGAGTGAAAGTTTAAAAAAATCGTTGCACCTCACTAGAATGTTCTCCTGTACCTATTTGTAAATGCACCCAAAGTGTATTAAAAATACAAATTCTCATTCTAGAGACTCACACCGTATACTGGAAATCGAATTAAAACCTTTTCAGCAGGTTCTTATGACTTAAAAATTTTTTTTTCAGAAATCAAATTAATTTTATACTTACCCTTCACTTCAATTTTAAATAAAAAATAAAATATACCATCACCTCTATTCCTGAAGGAATAAAGTAATTGGTACATAATACGCTTGGCTTTTAATCGGTAATGCTATGTAAAAGCGTGATTATTTATAATACCTACTCAACTCTGAGGTAGGAAATAAGTCAAGAGAATGATTCCAGAATTGATTCTACTCTCGACAGCAACAATTAACAGGGATGCCACAACAGCAAAATAAACACGATGCACAGTATTAAACATTTTCCGGGTAGCTGTAAATCCTGGTTCTTTGCAGAATGAATACGCCGTTCTCGATAATCCCGTGATCCTTATTTACTAGCAAGGGCTCGAAGGGCCGCGGGGTTCATCCAAACAAACTCGCCACACGACACGTGGAATACTGTTTTTCCTTACGTTTTCCTCAGTAATAATAACAGTACAGTAAGGCCAGGAGATAGAGAGGTTTTCGGCGATATTGTGTCAGGAATTTAAAATGATTGTAAGATATTTTTAATCAAGCTGGGCTACACCTGATCTAATCCAAATAAGCACACCTCAAGTTGTATCTTTTCTGTTTACATAAACAAAGTAAATAATAATAATTAATTAATTCATAAATAAAAACATATAGAAATGGTACATAATGCTTTGCAAATGTCATCGTTACACTTCAAAGCCTCGCCCCTCTGACTGGCATTATTTCAACGTGTTACCGCGTTGCGTAATTGAGTTCGGAAATAAGCGCACCCTTTAATATTACAAAATATTTAATATTTTAAAATTATGCTATCAGAATTAAGAAAATCCGATGAATTAAGTAATAAATATGATAAAGTACTTTGATCTCTACGCGGCTACGCCTAACACCACTCAGGTGACCATAATACCAAAACTTGTTTGACCAATGACACGATAGGAAGAAGAATTACTTTTGCTTTACAACAAATAAAACAAATGAACGCTGTCTCCTAGTCAAGACAATACCTGTTTATTGCGTAATACTTCTAACAACATTCCGCGGTTTAGATACACAAAAAGGGTATATGCCGTAAATCCTCAATATCGCAGAGGTCCTCGGCAAGTCAAATCTTACGTTGGTATCACAATAACAACGTAAGATTTGACTTACTTGATCCTATTATAATAAGTAACAACGTAACATCATAATTATACTATGTTCAATATAAGTTTTATTAAAAAAGACTTATTTCAAGTTAGCGGCAGTAAGATGATTGGTCATTGTTCTGTAACGGAGTTTGTTGCACAAAAATAATCTTGTTTAACATAATGGAATACTTAAATGTTAGAAATACAATGACACAACTCTAATAAAATAGGTACTTAGGTCACGTGTACTAGAGGGGCAGCCAAATCTTATCTGCAAACAAAAAAATACACAATTAGAACTCTATTACTCTTTGAACACTCTTAATAATAGGCTTATAATCTTATCCATTTCGGGTCACAGGTGGTTATCTGCCAGTGTACATAGATCGCTTAACTCAAATCGATCATTTATCAAAATATTCACAAAAACTCCTTGCAAAATGATAAAAGCAAACGCCGGAACTCTTCATAACCGGAACGGTGTCTTTTTTCATAGGGCGGAACGCGGCGGGGCCTCGCGGGCCCTCGCCAGGGAAATATCAGCATGTCATTTGTTTATATTGCGAAATTAATCTCCCGAGCCGATGACTGATGAGTCGAGTCAAACGTCGCTTGCCAAACAAAGAAACACCGAGGTGTGTACTATAATCGATACTCACTTAAACGACAGATGCTACAAACGGGTGCCATCAATCTAGCCCCTCTGCCCCGCGCCCACCATCCGATTCCTGCCCCTCGAGAGCCGAATTGTTATTCACGTTCCATTACCTCAATTTTTTAGAGCCGAGGTGCCTGAAAAGAAACCCTTTCACTTATTGTATCTCATTCCTGAATAGGTGGAGGGCCATCGTAAAATTAAATTCCTTTAGATTATTCATTTTTTTCTTCGTCGAGTGTTTATCCAGTATCCCGCTACAGATGTTTGAAGTTACACGGAAATGTCGGTTTCTTTTATGTTTTTGGAGATTTTGCATTAATGTGGTTTATCCTTTGTTCTTTTACCGCATATTAGATATACAACAAATTCAAAACGGTAACACGCACGAGCGTGCGTTATGGAGTGCGCGACACAAGAATCATTCAAGAATCGATTAAAGTCCGCCACACACGTACGCGAATCGAGCAAACATCGAGAACTCAATGGCCCGATCACAAAGTGCGTTGAGTCACGTCCCTATATCCAGTAATTTAAGATAAAGCGATCCGAACGCCGAGTGAAATCATAGTGTTCAATTATGGCTGAGGTGCAACCGTGTTAAAAAAGTAATTTTATTACTGTCGATGCGATCCTAAACGTATGCGTCTCTCGTCAGGGACACAGTCGAATGTATAGTCAAGTCTTATAAATGTAAACTTGGAAGTTAAAGGTGATTAGTTAATTGTGCTATGTTAGCTAGATCCTTCAAGCAACAATATGATTATTACACTTGTAAGTTTTGTGCAAGCATTTCACATCTTTTGAAGTAGGGACCAACAGCTTGGCTTCGTGAAGCGTGCAATTTCCCGTATCGCTACACAATGCGTAACCGTAGCTTTGAAGCTGGAATAAAGCTCTATTATACGGTTAGCTCATTAAGGGAATTAATGAATTTGAAGGGAAGGTTTTTGACAAGCTCAGCGGTAATGAGCCCCATCATATTGGTGGGAGTACCACACCATTTGCACATTTGACTTATGTATTTTGGATGACAAGCTATTATATCTTACATTATTTTGTCTTCTGTAGTATATTTCTGCCTAAAGAGTATATACAGCAAGCTAGCTAAATCTAATTTAATAGAAAATGAGGCATGTTATTAAAAAAGCTTCATAAAATATTACAAAGGTACTTTAGTCAAGAACTGAACCTTATGTAAAAATCTTAATTGAAAGTATGACGTCCCACACAACTTTATTCAATATCTAATTCCAACCACCTAAAGTTATTTAATTAAGTTTTTATAAAGCGAGTAGGGGTTGCTTTTTAACTTAATTGAAATAACTTTATAATAATGCAGTTCATGGCCTATCTGCGTGAAGTAAATGCAGCTTACAACGTAGTAATAAATGAGCGAAGGGAGTTGATAAATGTGTAAAATAAAGGATTATACATCACGGCGGAAAGTTTAAAGTGACAAAACGTTACCGGGGGCAATAAATGCAGTATCATTCTGTGTGAACACAACACTTATTACGGTTGCTACTCGCTAGTTGTGTCGCGTCGGCAGCGTCGCGCCGCCCGCAATCAAAAGTCCGCGTGTTGCGTTGGCGCTTGCCGGAAAATGTTTTCTTTTTTTAAATGCTTACACTATACTCACCGCAAATATTTGCCACGTAATGGTAAAAATAAAGGAAGCGTATCTATTTGAAATCATAACCCTGTGCCCAGTTGGTTTCTACCAAACACAGATGAGTTATAGAGTCAAGATAGAAACCCAAATTTGTGTCAGCTCAAAATTGATTGATTTTTAAAGACCAAAAATCATTATCAAAGATTGGCACAATATTTTATGTTATCATACGCCTAACACCTACTTTTGTCTTCTGGATATCCAGCCAAAGAATTGGACCACGACAGAACAAAATATACCTGCTGATAAATTATTGTTCACTAACTAATTTATCTATCTAAAATGGAAACCATTACCCTAATCGGGTTCTAATATATTGACTCAGTGGAGCAAACTACAAGCATTGAACTCTAGTTAAAATTATTTAATCAAATTACGAGCCCGCTCTCCGCAAGCGTTATAGTGGACATTTAAAATTGATTGCACTGTAAACTTAGTTGCAGTCAGAGCTAAAGTTGAATATAGGTATATAAATTAGTCTATCTCGGACCGAGTGACGAACGGCAGCCGACAAAAACGAATTACTTTCTAGGAAACCGTCTACTATTAATAAAAAAGCAATCTTACGCTAGCGCTAAGTGTTAATCATTTTTTAGATTTAAACCGACGATTTTGTGGCAACTTTAAACTGTAATTTAAATGTAGAAAGTTAAATAAGATTCCACCTTTAGCCTTCAACCAAAAAAAAATCTTACCACAATATCTAAATAAATTGAAAACATCATTTAGGTATCCTAAAAACGAATCTTATATGCATAAAAATAAAACCGAGTATTTATCTTTAATTAAGTCTTAATCTACTGCAAGAAAACTAAATTAAAATAATCACTAAAACAAAGTTTCAAGTTGCATCCATCCTTATTGCTTTTGGAGGAATAAGGAACTTTGTATGTAGATAAATTCCTCGCTCTGTTCAATCTGATAAAAACGCATTCAAACTTCCAACGTGTACAATAAACATACTTAAAACATTATATGTATATATGATTACCATAACGAAATTTACTATGACGCTAGAAATCAAGAGAACGCGAGCTAAAAAGAAAATACACCTTTTAGTTTAATGAATTTAAGACTACCCGTATATGTAGGTTCACGAAAACTCGAACATTGCATTAGCATGCCGACTCACCTGTACAGAGCTAAGTTAAAAATCATGTAGCACTCGCGTCCCGTGTGGACGCCTGTCCCGGGGAAATGGGGGACTCGACGAAAATAAGGAAAACCTTCCGCTTTTGTGTAACTGGAATGCAAGCGCTGCACGCCCACTGAGCGAGCTATCTCGATCACACCTTCCGAGTGTACAATTCAAACCTTAAAAACCGGTTTTCGGAAGCCTCCGGGCTGTGAACATTCACGCTACATCGCTCTTCAATGCGTATATAAAATAGGGGACTTTTTTGGAATGCAGTGTCAATCTTTCCTGTTCAGTCAACAGATAATGTTTCAGTTGCAGTACGATATTGTAGTTATGTGATACAATTTCGGTTATATCGAAGAACGAAAACATTTTCCGACCTCATATTATCCGATATTACGTCAACTTCACTCTTTATGGTATATAGAATTCTTATTACATTACATTGAAATGTGTGAATTTGTGTAAAAATAAAATTTAAATAAAACATTACATTACATACTTTAAAATGTGTAAAACTACATTCGATTGTACGGGATATGTATAAAATGTATTAAATTGAATAATCGGCGTAACCAGATGGTCGGTTATCGTAACACCAAATTTTCCATTTGATCGAATCTAACCGAATCGCGCGCGGTGCTGCGGGCGATGCACGTCGACGCCACGCGACGCCATCCCGGCAGAGCACCAGAAAATTATGTTACCATTGCCTGCACTGGTTCAGTTCGTTCGAAAATTCTAAAATCTTGTTCCAATTTCAGGGATAATTCGTGAAAATTCGACGTAGAATTGACGTCTTGCGATTTTAGATACCTCTGAAAGTCGCGCGAGGGAGTCAACTTTTTATGGTTGCCGACAGTAAGTTTTAAAGAATCGATTCTTAGTGCGGTGCCTTTTCTGAATTAAATACTGAATGTTACTACAGATGTTTTTTGTACTGGCATATAGGTATAGCCTTCAGTAATCTTTTGTTTCCTATGGTCTTTTGCTTGAACGATAGCCAACCTACTAAACCTGACGTAACCTAGCATCATTTTAACATTTTAATCAGGTTTATATGGAGTTGTTCCTTAAGTACAAGATGTTTGTCGACAAAAGCTGAATTGGGTTTCGGATATTATCTGCCATTTTGTATTCAAATAGCAAGTATCTATTATCAAATTAATCGGAAATGCTAATCAAAAATGTGATAGGTTCTGTGAATACACAGACAGAGTGCTGGTGGAAGACGAAAATTATGAAGTTTGCCGTCTTTGCTTGCTCCAAAACAATATATATGATCTTCTAAATTTGAGATGAAAGGGCACTTTTTTGTGGGATGTATGGAATAAGCTAAAGAAGGCTTCAAAAGTTCCACGAGGCATCGAGGCAAAGTTTTTACTCATTGATTTTGTGGAACCACGATGAGCTAAAGTGTACTTAGGTATGCTCAGTTGGCATTACTTTAGAACCCACATCAAGGCAAAGTTGACGCATTGGGACCTTAATTACACATTGAGGGTCGTCCCTTTTTCGGAGCTACCTTGGCAAAGAACACCACAAAGTTCGGGAATGCTAACTGTGTCAGTTTACCGAACCACCTTCTACCTACAAGCTTTAAATTCTATTTTTTTATATCAATAGTACCTAGAAATTAATTCTCTAAATACTTATCTAAATAAATACAGGGTTAAATTTCAATGACCGGCCAAATTTAAAAATTAAGTTTTCAAGGTCAAACCCAAAGTGCATTTTAAATATTATTGTCAAATTAACATAATACATTGTAAAAACTTAAATATTGCGGATTTGTGGTCATGTGCGTGCGATGTCAAACATATGTATCAATGTTTGATAGCTAAATTATTGAACTGAATAGTGTAGTGCTAAATAAATCTACGCGTTCTGTAATTTAGAGGCGGACAGGAATAAAATAAGGTGGAGTAAAAGTTTTTTACTTTTAGCTTTTTTTTAAATAAAAAACCTTTTATTTTGTAGATCAAAAATATTATCAATTCTGAACAACCTCTGTAAATTTGGCAATTGAAAATTAACCCTGTATAATTATTACTAACTACACTATTTACCCTCTAATTGTTTGTAACTTTTACTTTTTGTCAGATAAAACCGACTTCGTCAGTTAAAGGTTTAAGAAAACATTGATTACGATCAGATCGCGCGATCAACGGAGAGGAAAGCGGAAATTACAATATGTTACGTGCTTCGCTCTCGTCATGTTGCTCCATCATATTTTTTACCACGCGGCTTCCAGAGCATTTCTTGCCGTAATCAATACGGAGGAATCCGAGCAATTAGGAATCTATCCAACAAAACTAAGTGCTAAGCATGTAATTGAAAATCCATTAGAGTAACCACGTGTGATAGCGTCCCGATGACGCGCCGCGCCGACGCCGCGCCGCCGCCGCGCCTTCCCACGACGCCGAGCGTGACAACGACGGCGACGCGACGCTCGATAGAACGTGACACTGAAATCTTTTGTTCTTGATCGTACCTTTGTACCTGTGGAGTGCCAGTTGAACGCCAAAACAATTACTTATCGTTTTAGCGTTCTATATTATCAACTTGCTGTCCCCCGGCATGCGTTGCAATGTATCTGTTTTTTTTCGTCATAAACCTTCCCAGGTATCAGTGTAGGGCATAGTTAACTACAATTTTGTAATCTGGTTACTAACTACGATTAAAAGTAGTTAACTACATGTAGTTATGATTACATGTAGTTATGATTACATGTAACTTAACTAAAGTAATCAAACTACATTATGTAGTTGTTAATTTGATTGCTGCAATCTAGTAGTTATAATTACTGATTATTATTTAATTTATTTTTTTTTGCAATTAAATAAACATGTAATGTGAAGTAATACTGTAATACTATATGTTTTGGAATATGGCTGCAAGGATTAAAGTCGTAGATATTATGTACTTATACTCGTACTTATCAGATCTTAATTACTTTTTATTGACTTGTAATAAAAAAAAAACTCAGCAAACATCAACTTGATTCAAATTATTTGCGAATTAAATAAATAACCAAAAAGGTTGATTGGGTTAATCATTTAAATTAGCTTTTAGTACTACACGTTTTTCAAACATTTCATCCGATAGCCTGTGGGATTAGGGATGGTTTATCATAGTTGCGTATGAAAACAGTCTTTCCACTGGAGCCAAAGAAGGTAATGCGCTCTTGCTCTAACACACGCGACTACAACGCGATGCGCTAACTACAGTACGCGCGACATAAGTTGGCCGGACTGAAGTTAGCTGTTTGGTTGCGCAGTACACAATTTTTAACGTAAACAATCCACTGCGCATTAAAACGGCGAACTTCACTCCGGCCAACTTATGCCGCGCGTACTGTACCTACCAAACGACAAGTCGAAACACGCGCGATAGTCGTTCATGTACTTACATGAACGAATATCGCGCGTGTTGGCTTGTTTAATGACGCAACATCATTTTAAGTCTGTAGTTATAAAAAGTAATCAAGTAATCGTGATTGCAACTACAATTAGTAGTTAGTAGTCAAAATGTTTAACTACATATTTCGATTTTTTTATGTAGTTTGTAGTTATGATTACTTATTACTTTATGTAGTCGTAGTTAGTAATCAGTAGTTAGATTACATTTTGCCCAACACTGCCAGGTATGCACACGACAACTTATCAAAGTTTCATCGTAATAGGATGAATGATTTAGCAAAGCATACCTCTATGCATTGCTAAATCATTCATCATGTTTGTCCTCACAAACAAACAAACATTCATTTTTATTTATATAAAAACGATAATGCCCAGAGTAAACCGTTTTACCGTAACGAGTCATTAAAGTCTTTTTAAAAAAATCATTATTTATTTAAATTTTCTTCACAATAAAATACATGCCGAAATTGTAAATTAAATTGTGCGAGAACTCGCTCGGTTGGATATAGGAATTACCTACCGCGACCATGCGAGCACAAAAAATAAATGTCGCAAAATGGTTTTAAATGGTGCCATACAAATTGTATTATCCAGTTAAATTGCAATAGTACTGCAGTGTTTACGCTATGAATACATTACGTGTGTAGGCACTAATGTTTATTCAACGAATTATTAACATTTTGTCAGCCACGTTATGATGTCCACAACAGTTAAACTGATATATCGATTTTTTTTATCATTACCTTGCATTCATTCTGAGCCCAGTGTTGGTTGATCATGACCTTTAGTTTTATTTTAGTTTTTCATAGCTAAAATTCCTATTTCTACCATAAGATTCTCAATTTTGTGGTATTACATTTTACGACCAATGCCCTCTCTAAGACAGAATATACATTTTACGGTAATGCGTTTTAGAAACCAGACAGAGGAAAGCAAATACATTTTTGAAATGTTTTTAGATTCTATACCTCCGAAAATAAGGATTCCTTTTGACCTTTTTTGCTTGGAATTCAAGGTTCACTTGTCGGCCGTCTGTCTATCAAAGCCCTTTTGTTCAGGCCAGACTTAATGCGAATATTGATTTAAATACTTTAATACGAGTAGTTACATGCTTGTATATTTACCTTAAACATTTATTCGCATGCAAGTCATAATTAGCGTTTAATCCAAACCTATAATCATATTAATAATAAAATTATTTCATATTTCCCACAAAACATTTAATTCCCCGGTGATGATAACAAACTAAATTAAATATACAGGGTTTCCATGAAAACGGGATATCTGCTTCTATAGATATTTATGATTTTTTTTATTTTGTCATTTATCCAGTGGTTATTAATTAAATCCACAAAAAAACTTCGTATTTTTACATATACCCACAAAATCTATAAACACACCGAGCTATCCGTACCTATGTATGTCCTGTTTTCATGGACACACTGTCAAGTCAACCCCATCACCAGAATTTTTAATAAAACAATACACATTAAAAGCCCTGACGGAACCATTTTTAATCAACTTTGTGTAGCTGTTTACTTTTCATATTCCTCATAATGCCTACTGAAAAGGTTTTTGAAGTTCCCTTTCGATTAATTACCCTCCCCGTGGAGATAAAACGTGGGTAAACTGTGTTATTTTTTGCCCCGCGGGGGGCTTATTGATCAGCCTAAATAGGCAGGGTGGGAAATCACGTGAACGAAGCTTCCACGGCTAATAAATGATGTGTTGCGAGGTAGTCTGGTAATTTGTTATTTTGCTTACTTACTATGTCCGGATGGGTGTTACCAGATAGGTTACTTTGTTATGCTGTGTGAAGACGAGGCGATGGATGTACGAGGAAGTTACATAAATAATTACTACTTTCCTGTAATGTGTTATTAGAATCAGTAACAGCCCAGTGTCTAGACATTGTTTACCCACCGTGCACAGTGGTTTAAATTCTAATCCGAGACGGGATTGCATAATCATCATCATCAATCCATTTACTGTCCCACAGCTAGGTTCGGGTCTTCTCTCAGAGTGACAGGGTTTAGGCTATAATTCACGCTATTCAACTGCGGGTTAGCAGAACTTTATATGCCGTCGAAATTTTTTTTGCATGCAGTTTTCCTCACATTTTTTGCCTTCATCAACCATAATAAATTATTAATATAAACATGACGGTGAAAATTTAGATGTGCATAACCTAGGGATTGTATAGATAAGTCAGAAATTGATGACTTGCATTCATGAAGCCTTAAGAAATGAGGCACCGTGGTGAAACTAGTAAGGAGAATTGAAAAATTTCTTGAAATATTGAAATAACGCCTTTAGGGTCCATTCAAATTCATCGGTCCTTCTGATGGATCAGAAGGGTCGAGAAAGAACAGAAATAGGCAACAATCGCTTCATGGTCTCAGTATTAGAACCAAGCAGTCAGCCACGCAACCCACCCTTTCACTGCCTAATATTGATACCCGCAGAATGATATTGTACAGCTTGCACATCCAAAATAATAGGAAAAGAAGTACTTTGTGCAAAACAAATGAAGATAAAGTACCTCACGTTTTGTTAAAGATAGGGCAACACACTTGTGTGGTAAATACTTGTGTAGTGATAAAACGTCGAACGGTCGCCATATTGAAACTAATAGCTCAATTTCGACGATCTACAAACTTGTAGCGGTTTGAGGTCTAAACACCAAGACTGATGACACATATTTGCGCAAAATACGAAGTTTATACAATGAGATTTCTGGGTAAGGTGACTAAAAACATGTTAGTTTAGACAGTTTGATAACTAACGTTAGCATATTAAGTATTCAACTTAGTTTTTGAGCGTACATTATTGAATATTCTATCTAATCAAGTTCTGGGCAGTTATAAATTTTTATTTTATTTTGCAGTAACATATGCTAAACAGTTCCAAAGTTAAAAAAGTACCGAAATAAGAAAAAAATGAAATATAAAGACATAATAAATATAGACATTATCTACTCATAGTATTAATAATTTTATTGTATACTAGCTTTTTGCCCGCGACTTCGTTCGCGTGGAATAGTTACTTTGTTCCATATGAACTTTCATCCCCTATTTTATCCCCTTGGGGGTAGAATTTATCAAAATCCTTTCTTATCGGATGCCTACGTCATAACATCTACCTGCATGCCAAATTTCAGCCCGATCCCTCCAATGGTTTGGGCTGTGCGTTGATAGATCACTATGTCAGTCAGTCAGTCACCTAACGTTAGAGTAGACAAATATAATCAGAAAGCTCCGAACTGCTAAGCTATCGGGAGTTACCCGTGTTATTGTGATTCAACCATAAAAGATAGACATTTGCTGTCGTGGAATATTTTTTATATAATTTTAAGGAGAACATTTCCGTCATACATGATTTCTGTGTAGCTTTAACCATGAAGGCTGCACACGCGACGGAAGCTTAAAAAATGGAGTACGTTCTCCTGTTTTCCTCCTGGAGGGATCGGGCTGAAGTTTGGCATGCATATAGCTACTATGATGTAGGCATCCCCTAAGAAAGGATTTTGATAAATTTCGACCTACAATGTAGGGGTGAAATAGAGGATGAAAGTTCATATGGAACAAAGTAACTATTCCACGCGGACGAAGTCGCTGGCAAAAGCTAGTAAAACATAATTTTATTAAGTAAGGATTCCAATTATATCTTTAAATGTTTTATTCCAATTCATAAAGCTATTAATGTTGAATATTTACCAACCCAACCCAACCCAACCCAACAACACCCACAAGGTTTGGGAAAAAACTGAATCTCAATTCTCACAAGCTATCTGCCTCCGATGTCATCGACTTTATGTACCTGCTCTAGATGCAAAATACACTGCGTTTTACTAGGCACCATTTCAGAATAATGTTCCTAAAAGCGTACAGTTTCAATACGCATTCATTATTCAAGCTTGTCAATATTGAATAGCCGGTCCCGCAGTAGGTACTTACGTACGTAGGTAGCTTTATCAAAATTCATAGTAACCTCTAGAGGGTGATCTATTCGTTTCTGTAGTAAATGCAGATGCTTTTACGCACCTCAATATCTTATTCTGTTTCAAAAATATTGGTGTATTAAGTGCAATATCACGCCCCTGTAATATGTTGTAATAAGATGAAATCCTTCGTTAATCGCAATGAAATGTGGAATGGAATGCAATAAAGTATTGAGTAGGTAAATTATTGTTTAAGTGCTGTTATTAGCCGACTACGAAAAAAGGAAGGGTAATGAGTTTAACAGTCTATGTATATACGTATGCATGTAATCATAAGATTTTAACAAATGAGGTGTCGATTGATTCGTTTTTGCAGTAAGACTGTCTTAAGCTATGTATTTTTTAAAACATGACTATATAACCGGGAAAACACAAACAGAGAGCTAACAAAAAAATACTCGATTTTAACAAATGAGGTATCTTAAGATTTTTCTTGATCTCCAGAGTCTCGTATGGTACATGGTATTACAGGAAATCCAATATAGTAAACACTGGACGACTGAAAAGTGTACCCGCTGGGACTATCTTACTACTAGCGCCATCTTTATATAATCAAGAACAATTTAGGTATTTTCCATGACCGATTGAAATGAAATAGTGTGTAAAACTTGCATCTTAATAGTGAATAAAGTTAGCATGATCCACCAAAAAGTGTCAAATAAAAACGAAAGCTTAAAAAACTAGATAAAACTAGAAAAAAAATCTAAAACCCGACTACGAAAAAAATCTGCAAACTGAAAAGTATAAAACAAGAAAAATTTGTATGTCCACGAACAGTAATATCCCGTCTAAAACCGTGGTCGGATGCCCATATTATGATAGGTGCAAACTTAAGTATACCTAATTATGACAGCATGCGACTACGAAATATAATTACTTCATACAATTTTTAAAATAGAAATCCTGTCTTTTTTCTGACCATCCGACCATCTCATGCTAAAACGCAATTGTACCACTAAAATCGGTTAAAAGAAACCTTTTCCGATATTGACAGAGATTGAACGTTTGTTAAATCAAATACAATAGAAATAAAGGGTGCAGTAAATCTTGCGCATCGTTTATGAACTTGAACGGGAAATGCAATCCAATATTTAGACCAAATCGAATAGTTTCACAGCAAATGTTAGTAGATGATAGATAGTGTGAAGAGAAAGGAACCCATTTATTTTGCACTATTTAATTTTAAAATAATAAATTATGATTGAATAAAAAAAGCCCCTTTTTTGGTAGATAATAATGTGAAATATTAAAAAAATACCACAGGGATTCTCGTACTTATTAACTGAAACCAAGTAATATTCACGAAATGATTATGCGTAATATTCATTAGATACATAATATAATAAGCCTTATATAAGCTAACGTAATGGAAAAGCCTAAATAGAATTATTTGAACAATTTTCTAGTAACCAATGAGGGTGGAACTAAACGTAAAATTATCGTAACGATGAATACTTACACAGACAGGTTTCATTTCAAGAAAATTAATTACTCATTATTTAGATCTCATAGGCTTCACTAATCTTGGTAAAAGGAACCTCAAAATACCTCAAATAATTTGCCGAATACACAAATTTTATGGTACCTAATATTTAACGGTAATAATGTAACACAATTTATTAGAGGGTGCATTATCCAAAAACAAAGTGGAATTAATAAACAGCTCTTTTTTAAAATGTCCTGTTGCTTCATTAATGTTACTGAATATAAATATTTTTCTCGAGAGCTATTAAGTTAATTATTTCTTTGTTATTTCCCTGTGATCCGAATGTTTACTTTTATTAAGATGCTTAAATGCACGCGATATTTTCATAATAGGTTATTCAAGATTACCCGCTGGAGTTGTCACTCTTGATTAGTGAAGGGAGAAAAAGCTATAAATCATTTTTCCATTCGATAATCGAAGTACGGACCGTATGACAACTGTAACTAACGGATTGTTTTCCTTTATATCTTTCCTCGATGTGTACGGTGCAATAAATGATTGATAATAGAATACGGATCCATTAATCGTCGGCTTATTTTCTGGCAGAAAAAAATGTACTACTTCTTTTGTCTTGTTTTTTTTGTACCACTAAGGTTGCAAACAGGCATACGGCCCGCCTGATGGTAAGCGGTTACCGTAGCCTAGGCACACTTGCAGCACCAGGAGTATCACTCGCGCGTTGCCGATCCTGTAAGGAGGAATAGTCATGCATGGCAGAATGTCAGCCCAACTATTCCTCAGGCATGACAAGGGCGATAACTAAACACCGCCGGGTGTTTCACAAAACACAACGCTTCCTCACGGAGCTCTGGCGACCTTGCTCGCCGTTAGGCACACAACATAACACGGAGCTATTTTATTTGGCTACGATTTCTGCAAGGTGGAAGTACTTCCTCAGTCGAGCAGCTCCAATTGTGAGTGGAATTATTCAATTCCACTATGCCCTACCTCTATTAAACAATATCTTTTGTCTTGTGGTCGCAAGCTGCTGAGCAAGTGGTTCATTCCCACAATTAGGGTTATTGGGTTCTCCTGTAACATTCTCAGTAGCAGCCCGAGCTTTGGATGTAATACAGTAAACTAACAAACAAAATGTATACCGCTAAATGGTGATACTAAACGACACAAAAGTGCATAAATTTGAGGCAAAATATTATCGCCATCATTTGGTTGTGAGAAAGGGATTGCACTATTTAATTTGTAGAGCAGCATCCCTGTCTCAATCTCAAAACGATCGCTATAACACCGTGGTGGTACCGTCCCTGGGGCCTCAAGGTTGCCATTTATTTTTCTTAGAAATAAATGTTATTCCTAAGAAAAAGTTCAAAGTAACTATAATTCCGAAGTAGTCTCATTTTCGTAAATGTCAATTTTTAATAATATTTTACATTCTATTAAACTAAAAACAAAGTCAAACGCGAACCAATTACATATATTGAATTGAAATAGAAAATTGACCCAAAGGTGACATTTATGACATTTTTTACGCTTGACTGCCAGTTCGCCTGATGTTAAGCGACACTAAAATAAAACATATTTTGAATTTATTTTAAAGTACCAACATTACCCTTCTGATACAATTGAAAGAGCAGGGAGCCTCTAGTTAGATACCGATGATCGTGTGTTGACAATAGCTGAGTATACCGGACCGAGTGAAACTTTGAGGCCGCATGATGGCGGCAAATAAGTACCGCATACACACAATGACCTTGTTTGAAGTGCGGTATCCAGACCTAGTCGGCTAGGTCAATACCTCAAGCCCCATATCGATAACGCATGCAATCAAGAGATTACATGTCTAGTTCTGTATTTATATTCTGGTTCAATATTGCTTAAGTTCGAGATAGATTATGTATTCGTATTACTACTATAAAGGGTGGAAGGCTAAATTGTGTTGTGATCTATCTGTATAATACACCATTGCTCCCTACTAGTTTTCAATATGATAATGCTTCAGATTTGAGCTAAGTATGAGGCTGAACAGATATTAAGGCATTTCTAATTTTTGGGAAGCTTATGGCTACTGCGGTTCTTCCAATTTTTATTCTCAAATTAGCAATTTGCTATTGCCTATTCCTGATAACACATTAAAAACACATACAATCACACCGCTATTCGTTCAAGTTAGGCAGAGGTAGTTGAATACCCATATCCAACCGAAGGATTCACTTATCGCCCCAGGAACTGAACCTAGGACCTCGCGCTCACAGACCACTACACCAATCAGGCGGCTAACAGCATATAGTAATATCTGTAATTAGTAAATTGTATTATAAAATTCTTATTATAAGTACAAATATAGAATAACCTTCACATAATACAAGACAATTTTGAACTCAAAACTTTGTAATAGAAGTCAATTAGTGTTTAATAGAGAAGTTGTAAATCTAAAATAGTAGAGAGTTAGTAGAAACATGACTGTATTCAGAGTTCGGTGAACAATATACCTCAACTAAGACAAACTTTAAAAAAGACCATGCAATGTGAATTTGATTCGGTGTTTCTTCTCTAAAAAAAGGTGTTAAAGGGTAACAATTTAAAGAAATAAAAAAATATTTATATTCTTTAATTTCACTTTTTCATTTCATGTAGCTTCATTTCATTTTTTCACTCTATTTCATTTACACAAGCAATGATGATTTAGCTGATGTACATATGGAATATTTATTGATTGAAGCGAGCAACACCAGTACTGGACGTTAGACACACTGATATGGTAATTTGATAATTCAAGCACACGTTTCTCCGTAATTGCATCATATAGACACACATAAATAATAATAATATCAGACCTCCACTATCAACAATGGTCTATAAAAATAATATAAAAATATCGTGCACTATCCATCTCATTCATATTCTGTTATACAATAGAGAGAGACGGCGTGTAGGTGAGTGAAGAAGCTAGTCATAAAAGGGTGCCGTTTCAGGAACATTTGAGACATTACGACGTATCGTTAGAGGAGTAATAGGCGTTTGTTTTAGTGCCTACATCTTCATGGCAGCGACTGCCTATCTACCATGAGGGGCAGTTACGTCTTTACGGGGCCCTAACAATCTAATCATGGAAATCGGTAGTTTTATTATTAGGTAATGTTTAGTAGGCCTGTGGGCGGCTCACTTAGGGAGTCCGTCGTCCATCAGACAATGCCCCAGTAGGTGGCGCGTGTGTACAGCCCACGTGCGCTCTCGATGATGATGCGAGGCTAGGCCTTGCCTTCTGAAGGGGTCCAGTGTATGCTGGGCCACAGTCTGTCAGGGTCGTGACTATAGGGAAGGCGACTACGGGTTTTAGTCGGTACGAGTCCGACATACCCTGCCGCCCCCAGGTGGCGAACGATCCATGAAAATGTTCCGTGCTAGAAAAAAATAGGTGAAGTTTAGTAAAATTAATAAGTTCTAAGGATTTTTAACCTCAAACACATTTATCAATAACTAGCTATTTAGTGTATAATAAATCTTCAAATGAATTGCTATAAAATCCCACTACTGGGCACAGATTCAAAATAAGATGTGGTCAAAAAAATTCAGGTAGTTCTAATTTAGTCTTACATAAATTATATTACAATATATCGAAAAGCATGAAAATTTTACTTTCGACATCTTCAATATTAGCAATAATATTAATGAATACTAAAACTAAATAATACTCGAAGGCAAAAGAATCATTGTTTATTTTAGATGAAACCGGTCAAAATTACTTTTTTAAATTACGATTTAAAACTCAGAATCGCCCTGGAATAGTTGCACCTGCCGCTAGACTAGATCGAGCCTTGAGGGTCCCGTAATCTAGGAGCATCACCAATGTCACCATTCGCATTTTATTGCCAAAGTTTCTGGCCGCAGAAAGCCTATTTTTATGGTAAACTTATTCAAATGCACGATGACGTCATAAATTGGATAAAGGGGTGGAATGGCACGGCTGGCACAGAACTTTGCGAAAAGCGTCGGTGCCTCGACGGACAAACGACACGTTTATCATTCCACTTTTGATGCCTATTTAAGAATTGACTACACGACAGCTCTGTTCTAAATGTGAAAGTTTTTTGTATGCGATGTCAAAGTTGCCAGACATTTTACAAAACAACATAAAAATGAACAGCTATCATGTCGTGACAAAGGTTAATAATAAATCAAATGTACAAGAGAGATGTATTTGGCCCCGTCACTGTGGTTTGCGACCGATTACCCTTTGACACAAAAAAAAAGTGTAGTTACTAATTTCTATTTTATCAAGTAATTAAGAACGGAAACTTTTTTAATTACACCTCAACTACGATACAAAGTTTATTTCGATACTTAACTCAATACCACTAAAGAAAATTTTATTTTAAAATACCGCAATTTAAGCGCCACCATTGTTTCACGTGTCCATGATATATTAATATTGTTTTATGTTTAGCTTGTATTATTTAATAATTGTACTCTTTATCCGGGCAAATAAATCCTTTGATATTATTTAATTTATTTTGTAAATAAGTATAATGTTTAATCATTGGTAAAAGCTTAACATAATATTATTCAACGTGCTTTGAACTATCATAGCATATAGTTCTGTGTGTATCCCGTAAATATAATTAAACCTAACAAATACTTAAATAAAACACAAATTTACAGTACGTGGTTGTAATTAATTAACGCGCCACTCGACATGACGGTTTCGGTCCAAAGTCGGTGTACCCTACATAATGGAAGAAAAGGTTACCGATTTTCTCCCACTGAATGAAAATCAATTTCCTACAGTTGGGAAAATTCATTTATCGACCACCTGCGCTGCGGTGCTCGATCAAGCAGAGCCCAATACAATGGGCCCACCGTCTAATCTTAAGAAAGGCGCTTTTAAAGCGTTGTCAGAGATTACCTACCGACGGCGACGTTATAAAGTCTATGAATCATGGCTCGCTGCTCTGGAGGCTTTCTTTCTCACAAAAGCATACCAGTATTGATGAAGTTTAGACGTCTGTCAGACGCTGACTTGTTCATTTCAATAAATTCACTTACCTGTAACTATTTCTACTTCATTACCAAGGTATACTTTACTCAATAAAAGTGTTTTAACCCGTCAAGCATTAATTACAGATACAATGGGAAATATATTGTTTTCCGGCCCGCATTGCATCGAGGTACAAACCCCGATACGGTTTAGTGAATTAAAAATATTGTACATGACAAAACTTGCTATATTAAATAGCAAGATTACCATGAACAAAAAATATATAAAGAATAGGTCTTTTTACTCTGTATAAAACAAACTCAGACGAGTTTAGGAGCGAAAAACATTAATAAAATTGCAGCATAATATTCCAGAGCATTGATATGGCAAGGTGGTATTGTATCGCCGCAATACTGTTATAGCAAATGCAATTTTATTTCAATCTAGGTCGTTTTATTTTTATTCTCAGAACGAGTGCAATCCCATAAATCATTTGTTCTTTTGACGTTTCACCTTAGAAAATAAATCTACTTGAATCCCCTTTATAAATGCTGCTATCGTGTTTCGTATTTAAAATTGACATTTTTGCATCAAAACATAGTACGAGTAATACACTTATAAATGAAGTCGGTGAAAATACAACCCTATTCTATATTATTTTTATAGTGTTTGAGATTATTTGCAACTAACTTCCCCCCTCCCCCCTTTACCCGATGTGGAGAAAGGTTAGAATCGGGATAGGCATCCCGTAAGAGGCGTGAAAATATGTGATTTGCTCAGTGGTAGGACCTCTTGGAGTCTGACTGGCTGGCGACCACCCTTACGTAGGAGTCTGTTGTAAAGCATCTAGGTGTGTGTTTCGACTTTTGCACCTAAGAGCCAGGTCCCCTCGATTGCGGCGGCTCTGGCAGTCTGCAGTCCGTGAAGGCTTTTAAGGGTCGGTAACGTATCAGCAACTCCTCTGGTGTAGCAGCTGCAAGTGTCCATGGGCAACGATGACTACTTACCACCAGGTGGCTCGTCAGCTCATTTGAGCTGACGAGCCACCTTGTGATAAGTGTGAGTTGGCAAATGCCAACTACATCAATAAAAATAAACTTCGCATAACTTTGTTGGGTAAAATTAATTTAAACTACTTAGGTACTCTTTTTTGTTTCTTTTCTAAAACATTATTATGTTGTGTCGAAGATACAAGATTAAAATGCCAATCCCGATTTTTTGTAAAAGGAAATAATTATTTGGCTTTATTACCACGCGCAGTTAAAATTAGAAATGTTCAAAGTTCGTATTAAACTATAAATTCTTATATGAATTTCATTTGAATAGTTGTGGACGAGTCAGAGTTAGCTCAGTGACAAGTCATATATCGTGGGTGAGCTCGAACTGTCAAAGTTCTGTTAGCCGCGGTCTCGCGTTGGCAAACTAGGCAACATGAAGGTTGTACCTGTCAAAGTTATTATAACCCGCCTCAGTTTCAGTTTGCAGACGCTTTGTAGAATATGGTGTTATGTTTCGAGGATTTCAGTTTATTCAATGACAAAATAAATTTAATTAAAGTTAGGATGACATTGATATTTCAAAGGGAACCCGATTGGAGAAGGAGGAACATAGAACAAGAACGAATATTATTTGCAAGTTATATTTTGTTCGACGTTACGTTTAATTACTAAGTCTTTGATCTCATTATTTATAATTTCATTGTTAATAAACTGTCTGTTTTTGTGATCGGTGCGACGCTATAGATGTACCTTTAATCTTATGATAATGACTTCAGATGCCGTATTTATAGATAAGTACTGTGTATACGGAAATTAGTCGTTCATAATATTTTAAATTTAGTCTATATTTTAACGTATAACATACCATCACGCCTGTATTCCCCGAAGGGTTAGGCAGAGGCGTACTAATGTACATCCACAGTTCGCCGGTATGTTTAGGTCCCATGTAATAAGGGGCGAGCCTATTGCCATTAACCGGGCACAAACCCAGACTCCGAGCTGCTACTGAGAATTTCATAGAAAAACCCAATACCACTTTGCTCGACCTAGGGATCGAACCCAGGACCTCTAGCGTAGCAGTCGCGCTTGGGACCACTAGACTAATGAGGCAGGCATCAACGTATATTCAAAATCAAAGTGAAATGGCAGTGAAGCAATAGGTTGTCAATTTATTACAAAGTATAATTATAATATAAATACCGAATTATAAGATAAGCATCGCTGTAACTAATATTTTATGACCATTTGTAGATATATTACGCAAAGAGATTTCAAAGCATAATTTTCATACAAACCTTTGAATAAATAAATCCCGATTTGATTTGATTTTTTTCTTCAGGCTGACATTCGACAATAGACAGAACAATTTGTAACACTAGGGATTCCGATTTTATTCGCTATGTTCTGCTTATCATTTTTAATATTTATCTCAATCATTCAATTTTATCTTTATAAAAATCACAAAGTACTTCAATCATGTTTATTAGAACGTGAACAATTTGGCAACGCGTTTATTTCCCCCAGTGATCATACAACTTTGGTATTACATTGAGAATCCTTAATTGTACTTTGAAGCCTTTAATTATCGATTTCCAAGTAAGAGAGCACATTGAACCGTCACACTTTTCATTTAACGGAGCGTTAGAGTTTAGTACTTTAGTTTAATGAGTATTTGAATAAAAGTAAACGACAGTTTATTGGAAACAGCAGTTACTATAACTGTTATAAGTTTTAAAATCAAATTGCTTTCTTTCCTTGATTGTAACTGTGCATATAATATTATTGTATCTTAATAGTTAATATTTTATTAACTTATCTAACCACTAAGACTGCTCTTTAGCAGTGATAGGGGGTTATTCTATGAAATTCTTATTATCAGTTTGAATTTGTGCCCAATGAATGGCTCTAGGCTCACCCTCTATTACGGGATTTTAGAAATACCGGTAAAATGTGGGTCTACCTACACCACTGCCTAACCATTCGGGAATATAAGCGTGATACAAACTTTACTGAAGTTTCGTTACCTAATTTTTGTTTCAGAATATTTGTAACACAAAGCCGTAACAAAATGTCGTAGAGCCTTCTGTCGTTTGCGTCAGAACATTCCACCCATCTGTTTATAAGTCTTGGGAATGGCGAAAATAAAACGAAGAGGGGTTTGGGAACATTATCGACGTGGATCGGTGCCGGGGTGGCTTTCAGTCTTCATCCCCAAGGAGTTCATTGAATGTATTCCATCTTGTTCCGTCGGAGAGTCCCAGCTAGTCGAAGGTTTAAGAAACCCACACGATTAAGAAACCATTTTTCTTGCTCCCCAATTCTTTATTTATGCTTGAATAATTTACATGATTATAAATTATTTCTACTTAACAATTGGATATTATCTTTAATTTGAACGTACCAAGTTAAAAATAATATGCATTTGTTAGTTCGTTAAAGTATACATAGAAAGTTAGACACATTATTAGTTACAATCATTAAATATTATCTCTATCTATAATTATTTACATAAACATAGTGTTTGCAAATATTGCCAGCAGCTAAAAGGAATTAAATATATGAAAAAAATATTCGAATCCTACTCGAGCGCGAATTATATTCTTTCGCTAAAATTTCTATAATAAAATTTATTAAACATTTCTCGTGGGAGAAATACGTACAAGTATTTCTAATTAGAAAATGATATAGAATAATGAATAAAGTAATTTTCTGACATCATTCACATTTCTTTCTTACATTAAACTTTAACACTCTTAAGAATATATATTTATCTCAATAATCGCTTCGTCGAATGCTTTTAAAATCCTACTAATGATATACTCGTAAACGTGAATGTTTGTGAGTATGGATGTATTGATGTTTGTTACTCTTTCACGCCAGAACGGTTGAACGGATTTGGATAAAATTAGGCACACAGATAGACACATCGGTTACTTTTTATCCAGGTCCACGCATACAAAGTCGCGGGTAGAAGCTAGTTAAATATAATATGGTGCAAGCCTCGGTTGCCGACTTACACCAAAATTCCATTTGGCAAGCTAGGTGGATTGAATACCATCAAGAATTTACAGTAGCCCTTTGACCCGAGAGCATTAACGGATATGGAACGACAACATTAATGCGTTGACAGATGTTGGCAGCGAAGTACTTCGAGGGGGCGAAACCACTTGCAATTTTATACTCCTAACAGGGAAAAGCTATATTTCCACAAACCAGTAATATTGTAAACCCTTAGCGAACACGTTTGGTTGTATTACGTATTATGTGCTGTTTATGAAAATCAGATGGTTATCGAATAGTTCCCTATTCGATAACCATCTGATTTTCTTTATAAGCACCTAATGAATTTGCATCTACAAATAACATAAATTTTAAATTACGAGCATAATATTTATTCATTACTCATATGCAATTTAAAAATGCATATATACTCGTTGACTGACACGCAATTGACAATAAATAATAAATTATTAAGTTCATATCTTTTTGTCTTTTCAACCGCGACTGCTGTGAGGTCCTCAATTCGATTCCCAAGTCGGGAATATCATTATTCGGTTTTTCTATTAAGCTTATTAGTAAAGTTTATATTTGTGGCCGATTAATGGTTTTAGGCTTTCCCACTGTTTCTTGGGACTTATAACATACCGGCGAACTCAGGATGGGCATTCCTATGCCTCTGCCGAACCGTTCAGGGAGACAGGTATAATGGTATGTGCATGCTAATAAACACTATCAACTAACAACCTACCATTAGCAAAAAGGACCCTATACCCCATTTACTTTAAATGTGCGCAAATTGCTTCAACAAAATACGGACTCTGAATACAGCAGAGGCGTTATGTAACAGACAAATAGTCTAAGATTTCCTCTAGTTCATTTGGAACATTTGTCCATAAAAAAACGAAGCCATTAAAATAAATCTACAGTATTCTTTTTCTTTACTATTAAAATTGTAACAGGCCGATGTCTGTATATTATAGATATTAAAGAAAAACTAATATCACAGCAATAGAAGCTAAAATATTTTTTTGAATTTTTGTTTGTCTGTATGTTTGTACACGCATCATGCAAAAACTACTGCATGAAATTGAATGCAGTTTTCATCGATGTATTGTTAAAGGTCTAGCTTAAAATCTGGTGTATGTTTCATGTTGATACGCCGCCTAGAATCGGACTTATAGTATGTTAATCTTTTTGGAACGTGAGTGAAACGGGTAACAGCAGCTAGTTCAATAATAAAATTTTGCTACTACAATAGTCTTAATAGTGCATAAGCGTTCTTCCTCGAGGACATAAAATAGTAGGGAAGAACACTTTGTCACAATGGTGGTTAGCTAGCCAGATACGTATATTTGAAGACTGTAGTTTTTTGATGTTTTTTCTTGAGTTGAGATGCTCTTGAATGAATCAAGCAAGAAGTTTTTTGTTTGTTGAAATGTTTATAAATATTGCAACATTGACAAGGATGCTACTAAATTCAGATGTTCTAGAAACAATTATGGAAAATCTGTAATTATCTCTCTGCTCGTGTCCATATCGAACTAAGATTCTCTAAATATAAAACATTGGTATTACATACCCGTAACATCACGCTTGTATTACTAAAAGGATTACGCAGAGGTACTAATGTAGACCCATATTTCACTGGTATGTTTAGGTCCCAAGTAATAGTGGAAAAGCCTATTGCCATTATTCGAGCACAAATCCAAAGTCTGAGCTGCTTAGAAAAACTTAGGATTTCATAATAGAAACCTAATGACACTTTGGAATCAAACTGAGAGCCTCTAGCGTAGTAGTCGCGCTAAGGACCACTAGATTAATGAGTTAGTAAAAAAATAGTATTAAGCACAATTCTATTTTTTGTTTGAAATAACTAGCTATCATAAACACAAATAGTGTACTTACTAATTACGTGTGCAAATCTTATTTAATTAATTAATATTTTAATTTCGAAATAGAAAGCTCGCTTTAATCATGTCTCCATAATATTTTTAAAGCAAAGTCCACACTTTTTAATACAGATTATTTTTTCGTTTAGCAAAAGGCAGAAAGTACATACAGGGTGCGCTAATGAATTTTCTTAATTAAGAAGAAATGGTTCATCTAAGAAGAAGATTTACATTCAAAAGTTATGTACAAAGATACTTTCTACATGAAAGTATTACACTATTAATGAATGATCTTTTAACAGTCATTTACTCGCCAATGATCTGAGTTTAATCAACTTCAATAAAAACGAAATGAAGTGCATAAGTAATCTATACATATAAAATGATTTGCCCTGAATGACTGACTGACGGATCAACGCACAGCCTAAACCTCTGATCGTAGAGACATGAAACTTGGAGGGTGTGTTATTTGTATGACGTATAGAGGCATCCGATAAGGTAGGATTTTTGTAAATTCAACTCCTAAGGTGGTGAAAAGGGGAGTGAAAGTTTGTATGAAAGTCTGTTATTTTTAGCGGGTGAAACCGCGAGGTACAGCTAGTTTTGTATAAATTATTTAAGAGATGAGGTATACATCAATATTCACAATGTATTTTTTAATTAACAGGCACAATGGGGAGATTGGCGCCACTGGTGATACGGCTGCTGGCCGTGTCACTGGTGGCGCTTGTCCTTGCCGAACCCGGCAATGGCGGCGACCAGTCCGTCGCGAGGAGCAGCCGGGACACCGCCGTCCCCGGCCCAGCCAGCGCGGCCCCGCCCCGCCGTGCCGGGAAGCGTGAACGCAACCGCAAGCGCACCACTACGACGACTACGACAGTTGACCCCGATGGCGACGACGACGTTGATCCCACTCCAACAGTCACCACCACCACAATCGATCCCAGGATGTTTGACCACAGTAAGTGTACATTCTATATCTACCGAATTAAGCTGCTTATTTTGGAAGTCTTAACATGTTTGGATCCAAAACTGTACCTCTTCTGTCACCATTCTATATACAGTAAGTATTTACCTTAATTTAGGGCTGAAGCTTCTGGCGTGCTTCGCGGGGCCGCCGCCGTCTTGCAATCATCTCGCTTTACCTGCGCTATCTATTCAATACACGCTTCCATTGAACTACACACACGCCATAAATGCTGACGATAACATACCAGAAAGGACCTTAATGATTACTACAAATTGGACCTAATGAAATCACAACGAAAGTAAGTACCTAATTTTAAGACAGAGAGAAGAAACCATTATTCCGAATGGAACAGCTGAATACCGTCATCATTATCTTTGAAACATCGTGGGATATAATAAAGGTCGGGAAACTGCCATACATTTACTAACATCCCACCTTTTACGACAGTAAGTACTTTAATTTTAGGCCTGAAGCGCCAGCGACCATCGGTGGTGGTGCCAGCCGGTCCCGGGCCACCGCGGCGCTCGCCTGGCAAGCAGCAAAAGCGTCGCCGCCGCCGTACCACCACCACGACCAAAGCCGTACTCGATGACGATGGCCATGACATTGAACATACCACTCATCTGATTACCACGACCCTTGACCCCCGAAGCTTTGACCACAGTAAGTTCTTAAATACAGCAGCCACTATAGACGGCGCTCTGGAAGCCACGCCTCTGACTACTGACCCCGGATCCGGCTTTTTTTTAAACGTAAGCGAAATTCAAAATTCAGCTACATTATGCAAGTAGCAATGGTAGTCAAAGACGTAGTTAGTTTCAGACTATCCGTCTGTAACCACTCCATGTCAACTCATCACCATCAGCACGTTATTTGAACTCACCCGACATTCAAGAGACACTATTTGAACTCATCAAAACAACATGTTCACACAGGTTCACTGACTTTTTATTTTTAGTTGACGTTAAGCTTTACTTGGTAGCTTATAAAATATTTTGTTTGTGTATTTTATTCTTTATGTACCTTTAGGATTGGTGCTTAGGTTCTAAAGTATTAATTAATAGTTCTTTAAATATCTCAAAAAAGCAAATCAAATACAAATAATCTATTCTTCTACCTGACAATAATTAGGTAAAAGATTACGCGAAGCTGGTCTCATATAGGTTGGCAGCGCGGGGATAAATCATACAATAATTAGTCGCTCGTTAGCCTGCACGTGACGGTTCATTAACTGATTAGCCTCAGGAAACGTCATGGCAAATAGAATGAGCTATTTAATTTTGGCCAACCTATCGTATCATTTGGGTTTATGAGGTAATGCGTATATGTAGAACTAGAGTCGGTTTCACGTCATAAAATGTGTTAAGTATAACTTTTATGGAAAAAACAAATGTCAAAATGTCAACAGTGAATGACAGCTGTACATAAGCTTAACGACGGCATCGATTATTATGTATATATGTGTGTGTGTGTGTGCAGACTTTCATACAAACTTTCACCACTCTTTTCACCACCTTAGGGGTTGAATTCCAAAAATGCTTTCTCAGTGCTCGTCTACAGTGCAAAAGGAACCAGCATGCAAACTTTCAGGGCTCTAGCCCCTGTAGTTTTGGCTGTGCGTTGATACGTCAGTCAGTCAGGTTCTTCTTTTATTTATATAGATTTACTGACTTAACAATATATGTAATCTTGATACTTCTCAATTCCTTTCCTACTCTACATTCTATAACATGTCGTCAAAACGAATATTTTCTAGAACCGTACATGTATATTCCTTTAAACAAAAGCATACATTTGCTCGTGTTCATTAACGTTTCCACCATTCCGTCTTCCAGTTTAACATGTCTCGAAAAGTTCGTAAGTGCGTGATGTGTACTGCCCTATAATCGTTTTAAGTCGCATAGTTTACCGAGGGCCAAGGAATTCTGCCATCAGAGACGTGGGGACATCCAAATTGCTTGTCTCTAAACAAAGGACGGATGTAATTTGTGAGTTACTCCGTTACTCCGTGACTCCGGGCCCCGGTCATCGAAGGAATGTGCTGAGTTAAGCGTCAACCCCTCGCAAGCACTTTCATTTTCAAAAAGAGCCGCTACGTGTTGTTATTTTGGGAAATTTAAAAGATTTGTTTTATTAAAAAGTATTTATTCTGAATAACAATATTTCGAATTCTTCTTAATTCTGAATAACTACTAAATAAATAAAAAAATGTATAGTACTCGAGCAAATCTTCATAGAGCGTAGTCTGTATCTCTTCCTAAGAGTTTTAGTCGATTAATCTTGTAGTGGACACTAAAATACCACTTATTGGCATGTGGCCATACTTGCTCTTGCCAAAGCCTATATTATATTGGGCGATTATTTAAGGCAAGCTCGAATGCCGTTATCCACAAAATGAAATATTGGAATCTTCTTGGAATGTTTATAAACTTAAGATGGTTCCTATAAACCGAGCATAAATAAACTTTTCACATTTTCAAATATAAATTGAAAGCCGAGGGATGCGGTGCAATGCGAACCAGTAGGGAAAAAACCGTGAGCGTAGTTACACCGAAACATTTTCTTTTGACGACAGGAATGAAAGTAAAAACTGTATAGGTCAAGTTACGTTGGTGAGTCGTGTCACCCCGCGGCGCGGGAGGGGGATTCATTTCACGCCTCTTGAGCGCGTAACAAACCAATATTAGGTTTATTAGATAGATGGGCCATCGCGGAAAGCGATTTTTCATTTTTGCGATTCATTATTATCGACTCTGAGATGGTTTTCCAAATACGAGTATAAAGGTTTTAGTAAATTAGATTTTTTATACTGTTCTTTGAAACAATCTTTCTATTTATTTTATTTTATTTTAATTTTCATATAAGGCCCCTCAATAATTTTCTTTGAATATAAATAATTTGTTAGAATTATGTAGTTTTTTCATTATTAAGCTTTGTACATCATGTCAATTCATATATTTTAGAAATAATCAACAACATACCAAATAATAGAACTGTGAACTAGAATTTAAGCTAAATTTATATGCTGTGAACTTCAACAAGTCAAGAAAAATAATATGAGAATAATATCATATTATATGACGTGGAACACTTGGCTCGTTGCCACTGAACCCGGGACACTAGTTCCTTCCGAAAGTACCCATCTCTTTGCTAGTGTTTGTTGATTTACATTTGATAACCAAATAAAACTTTCTATTGCGTATTACTTAGCAATGAAAATTCCAATTTAAAAAGTTGTATCCCTTCCCAAAAACACTAACAAATGCCCAATTCATATTCAAATTTAAGCACTGTACTCACTGCTCACACTTTACTATGTTGAGAAACATTATATGTTATTATACTCTTAAACTCACATCAATCAAGCATTCAAGTACAAAATTGGGCCAATATCGGCTACGATCTGTAACCTGTGCAACGCGCTACGCTGTCTCGTAGCACATCGCTACGAAATATTGCTACGATGCAAAATTATGGTTCTCCACTTTTGATATCACAATTCATCCAATTTTAAATAATTATGTATTTTAATTCGCTTATTTTGTTAAATGTAGATGATGTTTATTTTAAAATGCGAGAATCAGCAAAATTGTTACATTTAAGTAACATGGGTACTTGTTCCTGACATAATTTTATGTTTTTTGAGGATAACAGCGGTTGCGCGCTGGGCAACTGGCGTGAAATTAGGGGACAGCCTTTTTCACGCTTTTGGATCCGGTTTCTTGCACATAGTGATACGTCAAGTTATGATATAAATACGAACACGCTATGTTAAATATTATTTTATAAATGGACCACAGACTTGCTAAAAGGTTGGCAGACAATGTTTGGAGTTTTTTTTTGTAATAATAATTAGGTAGGTACCAATTTCAGATATGCAAAAGTATTGTACTGTTATTGGGTGTTTCTATGAAATTCTCAATAGCAGCTCGGAGTCTAGATTTGTGCCCGGTCAATGGCAATAGGCTCGCCCCCTATGACATGGGACCTAAACGTACCGGCGAACTGTGGGTATACATTAGTACACCTCTGCCCAACCGTTTGGGGAATACGGGCATGATGTATGTTAACTCTTATGAATAAATATTAACGTCAGTGAAAAACCGACAAGGCTTAAAAAATACCTCCATATAATATATACCACAACCACGACACGTAAAAAAACACTAAAGAAAAAAGTCAGCGGGTACTAGTCGGCTACAACCGCTTCAAACCGGTTCAACAAAGAGCTGAAATTAAATTTACGTGGCGCAAAGAAAAAACTAGTTACAAGAGGAAATTGGCGGAGACAGTGACAAATTGTTCCCGCAAGAGGACGCTGCTCCCCTCCCTCTTACACACATAAAACCGCATATTTTTCATCTCTCTCTTACTGTATGAACATGCGGTTCTGTAACATGAATGTACCGGAATAATTGTGGCCTTTTTTGGTAAGTATACACTGTACATAAACGTAGCGTTAGCATCCGATTTTAAACAGTAATTTCACAAAATACACACAATTTTAACGACCCGCAATAAACAAGGATGTGAACGTTACAAAAGCAATAATTATATAAACAAAAAGTACTTTGAACATAAAATACGCGTATGTGAAATAGGATAAAAGGTTAACAAAATCAGGATAATTTTGTTGTTTGTTCTTTTATTTAAGCTATTAACATCAAATCTCCCCGATGGACACTGGATTCAGTAAAACCTTTGTTAAATTGACCTATTTATTTAGTGATTTTCATCATATGATAATTAAAATTAATTGTTTGTTCATCCTCTATGCTTTCCTACACCATTCATCCTTTACGATGAAAGTATGGTGATGTTAGTGAACTTAGCAGATTATGGTCGAGCCGATCAAACATAAATAAGACTACTTCTCGCATGCAGCAGAGTCTTATAGTTCATGATACTTTTTAGAAATAGTTATGCCGTGTTTCCGAAAAAAAAACTCACTAAACTCACATACATTTTTGATCTTCTGCAAAATAATTCCCCTAAGCATTACGTGGGAGAGCCATGCTTCGGCACAAAGGGCCGGCTCGACCGGAGTGATACCACGGCCTCACAGAAAACCGGTGTTAAACAACGCTTGCGTTGTGTTTCGCCGAGTGAGTGAGGACACCGGAGGCCCAATCCCCTTTTAAAAGGTCGGCAACACACTTGTGACTCCTATGGTGTTGCGGGTGTCCATGGGCGGCGGTAATCGCTTACCATCAGGCGATCCGTCTGCACGTTTTCCCTCCTATTCCATAAAAACAAAATCAGCTACGGGAAGTATTCAGATCATTTATTTGAGTTTTTTTCCTCAAATGTATCCGGAAGTATAGAACTCTACTGCATGCAAAAAGAACTCTCATTTGTTCTGTTGATCTGTTGGACAATTATCTGCTAAGTTCTTCTGCTGCATGCTAAGTTCTCAAACATTGCATGGTGAGACTCTTAAAAACGAGATACTAAAAGAAGCATCGCAAAGGTCACAAATATAAATTAAATTAAGCAAGTGTATTCTACTAACTAAAATTACAACATTTGTGTTCTGAATTAACTAAACTTGACCATTGACCATTGAAGCCACACTCCAAACTTAAGTTAAAGATTTATTAACTTTGATTCAGTTCTATTCTAGAAAACAGACAAGTTAAACCACTAACTCAACACATTTACAAGATAACCGATATCAAGTTAACGTCGGTACTCGAATCAAAATGGAAATTGAGCTGCTAATTGCTACGTTGCAACAGATTGCCTTGCGAACAAGCTGCTTGCTATGTCAGCTAGAACAAAACCATGCATAGCTTGACAATGTTGTACAAGTACATCTCAGAGCAAATGTCAGCTCCATTTTACATTATAACATAAAACAAAATATATTTGAGTTCCCCGAAAAGTTAAGAAAACGTGTACTGTACTCCAGACGGGGCACAAATCGAAATCCAAGCTACTACTGAATTTTTTTTCGAAAAATCCAATAATACTTTGCTGTACCTAGTAATCTAACCGGGCACATCACGCGCAATCGCACTTACGACCGCTAGTCTTATAAGGCAGTTATCTTGTCGCATATTCCAAAAAGAGTTCCATTTGTGTAAGAGGCTTTCGTACATTCCCGGTGTTTATTTCCCCTAAGCATATTTTGTTATTAAATACACATAATAAAACGAGAAAATGTGCTCATGCACATAGAATTTTGTTATGAAGTCTTGGAGAATGTATGGTACTAGTGAATTCGCGGGATAGGCTTTATTCTCACAGTTGGACCAAATGGCTCAAACGTAGGACCTCTAGCAGAGCAGTCGCGCTTAATATGGTTATTATACTCGTAGTACAAATCTTTGTTTAATGTTCTGAATGTTTAAAGAAAAGGGAACTGTCACAATATGGTTAAATTTTACTACTTATTGACATCATTACCGGTATTAAAAAAAATAAATCAATTACTAGACTTCCCGTGCGCAACTTCGCCTGTGTACGTAAGGAATTTTCGTTTCTAAAATATACTGTACCTACACTATGGAGGTTTCATATTATAAAATGTGTTAAGTCTAATTTAGAAGGAAGAAAACAATTGTCAAAATGTCAACAGCGAATTACAGCTGTACATATCTTGACGATGTCATCGTTTATTAGATATGTATTTATGTTTGTGTGTATATTTCAAACGCATGGTACTGTGTGCGGATTTTCATACAAACTTTCTAACTAAGCTTAACTTAAGAGTTTAATTTCCAAAAATCCTTTCTTAGTGCTCGTCTACAGTGCAAAAGGAAACCGCATGTAAACTTTTAGGGATCTAGCTCCTGTAGTAACGGCTGTGCGTTGAAACGTCAGATAGTCAGTAGGTCAGTCAGTCAGTCAGTCAGGTTCTTCTTTTATATAATAATATATAGTAGATACCATTATCAATTATGCAAACAACATATCATAGCAGGATGTCTATAATTACTGTTTAATTGAAGTAAGTAAGCCATATTGGTAAGCCATATTAGAGGTTCGAAACTAAAACCATTCAAGTGCCAACTTGCGAGTTACGTATCGATAAAATGTCTACAAACTTGACTGCGGTTCAATATAAAGGAAAAAGTGTTGAATCTTAAGTACTGAACTTTACTATTCCAGGCCTTATTTCTAGCATAATTCGTTCGTATTTGTCGGGTGAAACTATTGTGTTTTTATTTGTAGTTAAAATATGAATATTTCTTATTACCTGGAAGGTAATTACTTAAAAGTGATCAAAATATATTTTCCATTCCGTTTCAGTGTTATAAGCAATGACATTATATACTTAAAAACAGGTAGACATGTTATCATTCTTCAGACGCGAATATTATTTTGTGGTCAATTTGTAATTTCTAGTGTGACTTATGCGGTTGACCGACCTAAGGTGCAGAAGTGTGTTTGACAGCGCTATTGACAGATAAATTTTAATTTTATTTATATGTGCCGTCTTGTGTGTGATATTGCACAAATTATTATACTATAATAAGAAAAGAGCATAGAGTATCTTATCACAAGTAGGTTAATAAATTTTTAGCTTCCGTACAATTTATTTTATTTTCTTCGTTGCAAATAAAATATAAAATGAAAGAGAGAGTCAGCGCACGCCTTATTAGTATGAGAGAAAAGGACCCAATACTTTTCGTGTCACACGTCACTAAATACGGAGATAGTAGTACATATCAAATGTGTCATTTATGACACCTGACGCTTAGTGCTATTGCTTGTCATCTTAGGCTGCCTGTATTTATTTCCGCGTTCATTAGAAAAGCTTAAAATGTTTAGTTTTATAGGTATAAACATGTAGCGCGACTCGATTATAAATGACAGTTACTACGAACATGGCGTATCTAATAGTATTATATCATTGGTCATAAGCATCACAAAATACACCTTTGGGTCACTTTGATTTCAATTCAATCTAATTTATCTGCGTTTGACGCTGTTGTTAGTTTAGTATCGACATTACATTTTGAATTATTTTAAAGTACCATGCGCTTGGGGTATTGCTTCACAAGGAACGTAACCAGTCAGTATTTTGATGTTTCTAGTAATACTTACTATTCTTGCCATTGGTTAATGCTTGAATTAAGGGCGAAGATTTAATTAAAATGAAACTTAAATAAACTTTATAAATGGTTAATTCGTAGCAAATTCGTCGAAAGCTTATGTTATTCAAATTTCATACCATACTCCAAAACTTACTCCAGTACCTAATACTGTAAAAATATAAACAAATATGTAAAACTTGTCCATTCAATGAAAATCGAATAAAAATCTGAAACGAAATATAATTCAAGAATATAAAATCAATAGAAAAGTCCAGACAAGTTAGAATGTTGCTCCGTTTTTCTAACTTCGAAACATTATTGGGAGAAAAGAAATTCGTACAAGTCCTTTTCCACCCTGAAAGAGTGGTTTTCTTAATAACATTTTCGTATTTGGAAAAAAATACTAATATTATTGAATATGTTTTGGACGACTTTGCTTTCAATGTTTATATACAAATATAGAGGTTTAACTTGTTGCCGATGAATTCTCAAAAGATAGCACAAATCTCACATTGATGTTCTTTAAATCTTCAATAGCATTTTACAAAGGGAATTGCAACCATTCCATGTTCATCCTTTGTGACATCGATCTCTGCATTACATTTTAAGAAGCTCAAAAGTTCAATCTAATATAGATACTCTGCAACTTAATTCAAAGTCACGAGTGGAAATTCAAAAGATTCAGAATTTATTTCAAATAAAAGTAGATACCTAGAAATCCAAGTCTCGATCTCCAAAGTCCCTGGACACTAAACAGTATTAACGAATCCTCCAACCATTACAAAAATACCTTCATCTAATCCAGGCAATTAATATAGCTAACAAAAACGTTCGCACCTTATATATTTACGCCAAGTTTGTATAAATTTCTTGTATATAAGGATATTAGCTCACGTAACTCAACATTAACAGTTACAATTAAGTTTAATTTCACACCGTCAACTCAACAATGCAGACGGGAAGGCGTAAACAAAACAATTACAGTCCTAGTGTATAGTAGTTACGATTCTCTTTCGAAGTTCCCAAGAGGCCCTATGTAACGTACCTACTCTTTGACAATTAATTACAACGAACTTTGTATGTTTTGGGGTGCTATTTCAGTAATGGATGCTTAAAGTGATGGGGGTTGTAATTTTTTACTATTTATTATACACACTTGCATTTCTAAATTCGTTTTGGCTTTTTAGTATAGATATAACAATTTATATATGATAATACGCATAACTACCTAATGCGTATTATAATATTAGATAACAGATTTAATATTTATTAGCTAGGGTCTAAAAAATATTTATTAATAGGTAGTATCTCTCATAATTTTAAAACATATTGGTGTAAAAAACATAGGTTTTAAAAAAATAGTAAATAGTCTAACAAAGCTTAAAAAATTAAGATACACTGGTCGCGTTTTTTTCAAAATATAATGCTATTTTATATTTGTTTTTATAAAATTGAACTTAGATATGATTAAGTTGTAATTAGAACACTTTGTCACCAATAAAATTAATCAAAGATTAAATGAATTTCAACCGTTGTAAGCTTCATAAAAGAAGGCATGTTTGGTATTGTTGGTTATTGATCACACATTCACTGGTTATGGACTTAATGAGCTTCATATTTATACAGACGAGAATTATAAATAAAAACTATAACTACGAGTATACATTTAGGGCTATAACCAGTCTATCTTCACTTTTAAGAAAAAGTTAATCCGCCTTCAAAAGCATACAAAAATAATGTTATGTGCGAAACAGTTTCGGAAGTCTGTGCGAAGATTTATTGTAAATGAGGACTTTTTGAAATAAAGTATGTATTTTTTATGTTAATATCCAAGAGATCCGATCAAATTAAAGGCACCGACTTCCGAAACTGTTTTGCACATAACATTATTTTTTTATCTTTTTGAAGGCGGTTTTACTTTTGGCAGAGAAAGAAGACCAATAATTTAAAAAGATACCTCACTGTTTAGATTTGTGTTTGCTGTTTTTGCTAAATTAAAATGATCATTTAAATATGTATATGCCTTTATTTTGTATTTATATTGCCTATATCAACAGTAAAATTAAATATGGTGAAATTACCTAACGTCAACATGTTTTAATTTTCCAAACGACCTTATAAACTTCACTTCATAAAGGTTAAATTTGCATATTAATTCATATACTCTCACCTATTCGATTCAAAGCACATTGACATCGTCGATCTAAATAAATGTTGCTGACAGATTCGAGATGCTTCTGAAAATTAATATTCCATAAAATAATGCTAGGTAGATATATACATCAGACCGTCTGAACACAAAATTGCGTTAGATGATTATTCATAACGTATCATAGCTAACATACAGTTTCCCACTATTTCTTTGTGTAGCTTTCTGCAGTCGTACTTTTAAAGATGTATTTGAGAATAATTTCATGAATCATACAAATCTATTACAATAACTCCCACGATACCTAAATTATTATTCACGTCGTTCTACCTAAGATAGACCCCAAAATAAAGGCCTCACGGTAGTAAAATATTCTATTATTTGCTTTGAGAATAGTTGTAAAGATAAAAAGGTTTTCTCGATCCTAGACTTTTGAATGGTAGACGCTACGTATCTTGTAATTTTTTAACTGTGATTTTAGTTCCTTTTGAGAGCACAAAATGCCTAAAACGCTAACATCTATTGTCTAGTAGAGCTCCTTTTTATTATACTGGTGGACGTCTGCTTGCGCGCACGCTCTCCGCTCCGCTTAACAGTGCACTCGTCACCCTGGTATTTGCAAAGACAGGGTAATGAACCCCTCGCAAGTCTGTCAGAGTCGCAGCGCTCTGTGCCACATCATTAATTTCTACCTAATGTCTGAAACGCCGAGGAGACGTAACGTACCACATTTTGTGTTCACATACACGAAGGTAAAATTAGGCTGGATATGGTCCATGCCCGCAAATTTTAACTCTAGTTAATATCGCAATCAAGCCCCTGCATATATTTCTAAATCAAAATATCGTTTGCTGAAATATCAGCGTGTCATAATAATATAAATTTCTCTCTTACTATCCTCTCTATACTATTTTGCAATATTGAAATACAATCCGGAACAACAAAATCCACTTGGAGTTTGTTAAACTGTGAATTTATTTTAAGAACTGCCATTTAGGAGTCGCGCTTGTGAAAACTTGTACGGTGTTACATGTTCATATATTTCATACAGCTAATGCATATTAAACGTAAACTCAAAGCACTCGTCACTTTGGAACCATACGAACAAAAATATTCGCAAATAATTTGAAAGCGAACAAAAATACGCTAGTCGTTTCCATTAGTGCTCCTGCCGTGGAAACAAAGCTAGGGTCTCTCGTCTGTTTGTTTCACACGTTACACATGTAACCACGTTTCGAGGCTGTTTCGGGGTTTCCAACACTGTCTCCTAATTATCTATTAGACACCTACAATATTGTTTAGATTAACTTTAACTTGTTCTCAAGTCTTAATTGATGTAAGAAGAGAGTGTGTTCATAGGTAAATATTTGGGGCAATTTTAAGATGTATATTATTAGTTACAATAGTTGTTATCTACATAAAAAATAAAACCATTTTTTTTTAAATATCTCTTTCAGAAATTCACCGTGAAATGTCTTATGGTCTTACGTCTTATCTTAAAGAATCTGTTACATACAACAAATTTAGGAGGTTGCCTGAATCTCTTAAATTTGTTGTACGGCTCATACTTGATTATATTAGCTACAAGTAACAAGCTAGTGTTTAATAAATAAGTATTTGCAAGTTCTTAATAAATACTTTGCAACTGTCTGAAACAAAGTCTTAAAAGTTTACAAAACTAATTATGCAGAAGAGCCAGTTTGAAGACGGCGGGTATACAAACACTTTAGATACACGACTATGAAAATCTTTTAGAATTACGCGGTTTTGAAACGAAGATTTCCTAGTTAATTCCAAGGCTGGTTTTGCTTTAGAGGTCATCTAACACAGCGTTTTCTCTCATGGAAAGTAACATGCAGTAACAGAATAGCACGCAATCTCAAAAGAAATACCTTTTCGGGTACTGCCCCTCTCATATTTACACGGTAAAAAGATAAAGTACATCACTAGAGCCAGCTACTAAGTATTCAGAGCTTTGCTTCTGTCAAATCAGAATCATAAATGGACACTATTCATCATAAACATCACCATCCGAAGCCCGACTTCCTGGTTATAGACATTATGTTCAGATGAGACTATATTTTGTTAAGAAACCTGTTGCAGTACTTTGTGAAGTTACTTAAAGATATGTACATATTGTTACCCGGTTCTGAGAACAATAATTATACAGCAAGGATTTTATTGTTATCGCCCCCGGTGGCTGGCAAGCTTAGAAATCTATAATTCTTTATCTAAATTCACGGCTTTGCGCATGCCTGCTACCCGCAAGCCCGGGGTATTTCGAATCAATCATACATGTTGATTAAAAAGGTTTTAATATTATACTACTTGACTGCCTCATTAGTCCCAAGCGCGACTGCTAAGCTGGAGGTCCTGGGTTCGATCCCCAGGTCGAGAAAAGTGTTATTGGGTTTTTCTATGAAATTCTCAGTAGCAGCGCGGAGTCTGGATTTGTGCCCAGTTAATGGCAATAGGCTCGCCCCCTATTACATGGGACCTAAACATACCGGCGAACTGTGGGTGTACATTAGTACGCCTCTGCCTAAACTTTCGGGGAATAAAAGCGTGATGGTATGTTATGTTATTATATATCAATAATTTCTAATTACCGTTACGGTTACCTACTTCTCATTTTTTTCTATAACCCCACTATGTGGATTGGTTATATTATTTATGCAAGTCACTACTGCTAGGCTAGCCAACTGAGCTAGCCAACGTAGTTCAAACCTCACACTTTAGCCTCTATGAATGTCGTTATCCTCTAAGCCTTTCCTATATTGAAGTCTAACTAGATGCTGGTTGCTGGATGCTGAATATAAATAATGAATATCACATCCTTATTAACAGGCATTGTCGTCATACAAGACGATGACGTAATTCAAAGACTCAAAGGGAAGATGAGTGTGTCAGCATGTTGTCTTCGTGACATATTAGTCAAATTACAATGCTAATACCTCTATATCTCAATGTTTGGTGTATTCTATAATAACAGAAATGTATATCAAATTACTTATCACTTATCACTATATCTAGTGGTCCCAAGCACGACTGGTACCCTAGAGGTCCTTGGTTCGATCCCCAGGTCGAGCAAAGTATTATTGACTTTTCTATGAAATTCTCAGTAGCAGCTCGGAGTCTGGATTTGTACCGGATTAATGGCTATAAGCTCGCCCCCTATTACATTGGGACCTAAACATACCAGGTGAACTGTGGGTGTACAATAAGTACGCCTCTGCCTAACCCTTCGGGGAATACAGGCGTGATGGTATGTTATGTTATGTTTTGTATATCAAATTACTGTTACTCATGGGACTCTCGAGTACATATTATTATAATATTATTCATGTATTTATCACTTTGTCACACAAAGTATTACACAGCCACCGGACTAGTGCTGTATTTGAGTAATACTTTATGAAAACACAAGTTGCAATGTTATTGCATGGCCTTAGTTATTGTTTTATACTTATATAAACCATCAAATCATATTTACATTTGGTGTAATCATACAATATATAGGGGATAATGCCCATAATTATGAAAATGTATAATTATTATACCGAGGGTGTGGAATTATGCGATCATTTAATAAACAAATTAGTTTATTGGATTAAAAAATGTAATAACCACCAACGGCAATGTCTGTCGCCTAATTTGATAAATTCCAATAGCAAACACTTTCATTAAAGTGGCTCGTTAAAATGGGAGAAACTTTAGTTTCTTTAATTCCAGCATGAATTATTTATGTAGGTGGGTCCGGCGATTATACGTTTCGCAGCAAGCCGCGAATATTAATAACCACAGTTTGTTTGGTCCATTTTGTTAGCAATTTACACTAAAAAGCTAGTAATGTTACATTAGGATATAAGTATTGTTTAGCCTTGGAAATAAAGTAATCACTAAGGCCGCTAAACTTTACCCTCTATAAATAAAATCATCTAGAGATTGGTACTGTTTCAGCAATGCCCTGGCAAAGCTTTTCGCTGAAATAAAAAATGTGCTAGCGTTGACATTAATACAATATCCATAATTCACGAAAACAATAAGATTAGAAACCAAAGCGCGGCCAACGTTATCTCATAACATCGGCAAGATAATGCAACTGTAAATAAGCTATCTACTTATCATAATAAATAGGCAGCTTTATGTATCGTACACATGCATACCCACCCCGCACATATATCCTACTTTTCTATTCCTACAGCTGCCCATATGAGTCGCTAGCTAATGTTCAAAATAAGGTTCCACCCACATTTTTATTTGGCAGCGCAACACGTACGCGATACGGACATCGTTCCGCTACCTACTGCGGTTCCGATGCGGTACCAACGGAAAATTTATGTACCACTGAGCGTGCAAGTCTAGTCTCCTTACCGAGATACCCCATGTGAAACATTACCCGCGCGGAATTTCAGGAAAACGCGCTCCCTACTGCGGCTCACACAGCGGGATCTTGAACCGAGCCTCGTATACACGCCGCTTTGTAAACCAAATGACTGCGAATAAACAAAATTCTTGATATACTTTTAATAGGCATAGGATCCTTAGGGGGCCGGTCTGTTCAAATATTAAGTTTGTTAAGAATTTTAAATTAAGAACATTAGGCGCGGCGTCGTTGTAGAATTAAATATTAATAATGCTATTCGAGTGAATTTGGCGGAAGGCTGAAAACAATGAATTTTTAATAGTTATTCTCCTTTGCGACGGGCAATTAATGTAATGAGGTAGTAAGTTTAGTCTACTCTCAGGACGGGACTGCGAACTGGAGTTAATTTAGGGCTGGATTTCATGATGCTTGGTATTCATATTAAACTTTACTATGTCGAATTTTATAATGCAAACAAAATAGTAAACAAAATCAATAATAATACTATAATGCTGAAGAGTGTGTAGACTATATAAAATCGCGCTACGCGGGTGAAACCGCGTGCGAATCGCTAGTAAATAATAAAAAAGGATTAATTAAAATTAATTAGTATATTCTATTAAAAATCTAATAAAATAAAAATTGAGTGGATAGCGAGACTGGCTGCCTCGAATGATTATTATTAATATCCTATTAACAACCTCATTGTTCCAGTGGTCCTAAGTGTGGCCGTGAGGTCCTTCGTTCGATTCCAGGACGAACACAAAGTGTTATTCGGTTTTTCTATGAAATTATCAGTAGCAGTTCGGAATTTGAATAGGCTCGCTCCCTAAAACTGAGAAGTTAACGCATCGGCGAACTGTGGTACACTTCTGCCTATCCCCTTGGGAAATAAAGGCATATTATTATTACCATCGTCATTCGCAAATACTGTTTTAAATTCTTTTTAGGTTACTTTATTACAAACTAGCGACCCACCCACGCTTTAATACGCTTTGCTTCATTTCTAAGATGTGTAGCGTGATGTTATATAGCCTAAAACCTTTTTCGATAAATGGACTATCCACCACAAAAATATTTTTTCAATTCGAACCAGTAGTTCCGGAGATTAGCGCGTTCAACCAAACAAACAAACAATCATTCAAACAAACAAACTCTAGCTTTCTATTATTAGTAAAATATATATTAAACCACTGCTGTATACATTAGTTAATAGTACCCACCGTCTCAGTAGTTAATATGAACACAGACGCAATAAACACACAAACATTTTATATAGCTGTTTTGACAAGGTATTGTCATGTTACAATTAAAACATCTTGCGACGGTCCTCATTTGTCTTTTTAATAAATTGTTTGTTTAACTCACACGTAATTTGTTCTCATGTAATTTATCACGTGTCCCCGCGATGCTCTGGATTAGGTGCACATCCCTCACACGCCTGTTTGTCAGATTAAGACGAAACGTTCACGTCCTTAATAATCCTACTGTCTGGGACTTTGTTTTCGTCCTACTTACATGTGACAATAGCTTAAATACATTTGAATCAATACTAGACTTTCTTAAAGGTACTACTTTCTGTCACAGTTCTTTGGGATTGCGAGCGAAACCGCAAGTATTAGCTAGTTTGTGTATAATTTAGATTCGTGCACTACCGTTTATTTTCTACGCTCAGAGATATTAATGAATAATTATAGCATTTTATGTCAGAAATAATGATATTTATGGCTATGACGTAATAATAAACATCATAGTTCTAGTTTTTTGTCGTAAATATTTATTTTTTTGTTCTGAAGATGTTTGTCTATCAGTATTAGCCTAATGATATGGAATTTGAAATAACTTGCGATTTAATAATAACGGTAGGTAAACACTTGGATTTTTATAATATCTTCTATGTATTACTTAACTTACTTATATGTCAACAATAATTACGACACAGTTTATTATTAACTAAAGCAGTTGTTAAGGAACACAACTTTTGTAAAAACTTGTTATTAGTTCCAATAAATTATTTGAATCATGATATCCAAAACTGTCAAATTTCTTCAATCGATTTGCAATTTAAACTCCAAATGATAGAGCTTATTATCCATTGGGTAAAATTTACAGTTTGTGGTAACTGTTGACTGTACAAGGTTTTGCGATTTCGTAATAGTAAACATTATTTTTCTCACGATTAAATGGTGAAGAAAAACATTGAGAGAAAATGCATGCCTGACAGATTTTATTGACTGTGTCAGAGGTCTGCCAAACTGCAGTAGACTATCCTTACCTCACTCTCTCCGAGAGGAGACTCGTGCCGAGCAATAGGATAGTATATGGATTGATGATAATCTATACTTATAATAAATCTGTAGAGAGGTCAATTCTGTACATGAAATATATTTCCAAAATAACTATCAGCGGGTGATTAGTGATCGATACTGACGCCAAAAATGCAATCAGTAAAATTTTTGTCTGTCTGTCTGTCTGTCTGTATGTTCGTTATAGAAACAAAAACCACTCGACGGATTTCAACGAAACTTGGTACAATTGTTCTTCATACTCCCGGGCAGGTTATAGTATACTTTTCATCACGATACGATCAATAGGAGCAGAGCAGTGAAGGGAAATGTTGGGAAAATGAGTGATTCATGAGAAAGGTTTCAAGCTATAAAACATCACGCTACAACCCTTAGGAACGGGGCAACTAGGGAACAAAGTAACTATTCCACGTGGACGAAGTCGCTGGCAAAAGCTAGTTTATATCAATAACAGGGAAGAGGCCACCCCGCCCTATGACCATAGATGCGAATAATGTATCAAACCAAAGCACGGGACCATTCTAGGCAGAAGTGTATTATCCCATGTAATAGGGGGCGAGTCTATTGCCATTAACCAGGCACAAATCCCAAAATCCCAGCTGCTATTGAGAATTTCAAAGAAAAACCCATTAACACTTTGCTCGACCTGGGAATCGAATCCAGGACCTCTTGCGTAGTAGTAGCGCTCAGGACCAATAAGCTTATGACGCAGTTTATTCTAGAGAATAATTAAGGGATTATTCTGCCATAAAAATAAAATGTCCTGCGGCTGCAATACTTCACATCGATACAAAAACCTGCATTAGTAACATTATTTAATCTTGTTACCCCAAAGGCAAGTCTGAGTGCCCTTACAGATAACTCACACAGATGAGGGTCCGCACCCCATGGCAAACATTGCCTCAAGGGTTCTTAAGATCGCACAGGTTACACCGTGTGGCAAACGAAAACCACTCCGTATCGTGAAATCATTATTCATATCATCACGCATGTATTCCCCGAAGCGTAAGGCTGAAGTATTCTATTGTACCACGAGATATTTAGGTCCCATATAATATCAAAACTATTGCCATTAAACGGGCATTCAAACTGCTACTGAACATTTTATAGAAAAACCCAACCCAGTCTGGATTTGTGCCCGGTTAATGGCAATAGGCTAGCCCCCTATTACATGGGGGCATCTAACCTAACCTATTCATATCGGAAAATTGTGGGTGTACATTAGTAAGCGTCTGCCTAACCCTTCGGGGAATACAGGCGTGATGGCATGTTATATTATGGATATTTGTGTAAATCGATCCAGATTTAGATAACTCATTCGCATTGTCAGTCAATTTCGCTATAAAAATGAACGCTTAACCCTAGTGTTTACGGAATTAAAATATGATAAGTCCTCTGATATGAATTAATATTCAGCAAATCTTTAGCCTTTAACATGTGAATCATATTATTATGATTCATTAAAATTTTAGACGACGTGTTTACAGTAGATACCTACTGTAAAAAAAATTTACGTGCATGTAAAATCACTTAGATATCTGTTGATTTTTGCGCCAAAATATCGATATTAGTAATAGTAACGAAATACTTAGTATACTGTATTCGTGAATGTTGTATTCATGAATACGAGTTTTTATAATAAAATTAGCTGTCCCCCGGCATGCGTTGCAATACCCTTTTTTTCGATACAAACCTTCCCAGGCATGCACACAACAACTCATGAACTCACCAAAATTTCACTTGCAGACAACTTCAGATGCGTACTGTTATTTCGGCGACGTCAATTTATTGTAAGACGAATTAAAATAGTAAGGTCAGGAACCCTATATTATCTAGTATCTGGTTCTTGAGTAAGGTATGCTTTCTCTCTGTCCTTGTTCACGATTCACAGTGTACCGTGTAATGTAAAAGTCTATTTTCAACAAAACGAAAGGCGGACAGGTATTCATTTGTACCGTACTTTATTGTAAATGCTGGTTATTCTGAAACAAACGCCTGGATTACGACGGACGTTAGGTACTACTCAAGTTTTTACCTAAGCTTTGTCACTTAACAAATTGTAGGATAAATCTTCCTGTGTACATGACGCATTTTTATTCTGAATCTTATATAGTTGGTCTAAAAGGTTTCTTTTTATTTTACATTATCAATAACTTTCATCCTAATGAAATAACAAAACAAAAGACACGATACACAGTCTAATTAAATAAAAACAAGCGCCACTCACACAATAAAAAATCATAAAGACCCATTAACATAATTAAGTACAAAAATCTTGCAATACGCAGAGTTTTTGGGTTCGATTCCCACCCGAGAAGCCCGAGAAGCACCCGAGAGGTGTCTTTTAATTGTATGTTTGTGAATTCCTCTGCAACAAAGTGTTTCTTCTAAATATGTGAATTAAAATATGTTTCGTTAAAAAAATGTTATTTTCACCTCTCAAGTTCAACGGGTTCTTGAGTTTTGTTGCAATTATTAAATATTATGTTTTTCTTTCAGCTGAAGTGGGAAGCTGTGTAGTACCACTTGGTATGGAAAGTGGTATGATTTCTAACGAGTCGCTGTTGGCAAGCTCAAGCTACGACCAGAGTGTCTCGCCTCTTAGTTCACGGTCAGTAATTAGTTTCAATAACTCTACGTCAACGTGAGCATTTCAGTTATTACATAACAGTGCGACGTCATTTAATAAACCAATTAGTCTCCCGCTATTACTCTAAATCACTGTTCTGAATGAACATACGTCGCTGTGAATCCCAAACAAATAGCTTCTAAATCGATATAATGTCTTTAGCTGCCCATTGTTAAACAACAATAGAGCGCTATGATACGGCCAAGTTGTTACAATAATTGTGAATCCCCCAACCGCAAAACGCTCATACTTAGCTCAAACAATTAACAGAGGGACCCACATTCGGGGTCTTAAGCCCGCATAAGCCCGAAGCGAGACAATAACGCGAAAACTCTACTCCCGTTTGAGAAATTCACTAACAGAAAATTAAATTTTCATATGAATTCGGAACGACGGTGATCCTACAAAAGCCTTTCGGAGCTCGACTCCCCAAAGATAACAAGATGTAAGTAGGGCCGGATATGCCGAAGCCTTATCGTCTGAGCCACTTTACATAGGGTCAGAGGCGATTTAGCGAATGCCACGTTAATTCAGCGCTTAGCGCGCTTTGTTCCCACTATACCTAGTGATGAGATCACACGAGATATTCAAATGGAACTGCTACCAAACGTCCCGCCACTGTTGTCAAACGAAGCAGAAATGTTTCACTCTATTTGCTCACACTGTTACGCTAATTTTATTTGCTTATGCATCAACGTGCCTTAAACGGCTATTTATAAATTTGCTGGTTAACTAAGTACTTAAACGAACTTAAAATCGTTAGTAAACTGACAAAAATATACGCTCGGCTGTGCTTTATGTCCACTTGTTGCTCGGTTATTGTGATGAATAAAAGGGAGCTTTGTGTAAGTTAACCGAGATACTTTCTTCGCAGTATACGGACTGAGATCAAAGGCGGCGCTTGGTGCCCTAATGGATTGATATCACCTCGGAGCCGCCAATTTCTGGAGATTGATCTTAGCGCCGAGTATCTGATTACTGGTACCGAGTCGCAAGGCAGGTTCGCTAACTCCGTGGGAGTGGAATTTGTGGAGAGCTATTCGATAGAATACTGGCGAACCGCTCTCAACCGCTGGGTGAAATACAAAGATTTCAACGGAAGCAGAGTAAGTAACCACTTAATTTCAAGTTTTCTCTATTCGGACAGCGAAAAATTTGTCTTTATTTTTATACCATAAACCTCAATTTTCAAGCAACTGAAATACTAGAAATTCAGGAAGATGTCACTCTAATTGTCCCTTAAAATGTGACGCTACTCAAAATTAGCGTGAAACTTAAATAACAATATCAAATTAAAACTTAGCAAAGTTCAACATTACAGTTAACAAACGCGTTAAAAGTAAATAAATCATTTAATTTACTTTGCAATTAGGCACAAATCAGTGCCTTCGAAGTTAGTTTTCCTTTACATACTTGGGATCACACAAAAGTTTTGGGTTCGTTTCGAAGACACCGACTCGAGTTACGTGAAATTAATCCCAGAGCGGGTGCTTAGTTTACGCTGAACCAATCGCCACGCGAACTTTTGCGGCAGCTCGAAAATATAGCATATAATGACATCATAACACACCTCATATTTTATGCATCCCAACAAACTAAAATCTTAAAGAATAAAAATACTAACTTAAATAAACATCGTAAGTTTTTTCCATACATAGTAACCAACAGTATTTTAAAAACTGTTTCACTCACCTGAACCAATGACAATTTGGTATATTTTTCTCGAACGATAAAATTATGAGGCCCTGCCAGCTACTTTGTAAACAAACCGCTTTAGTGGTTAACATTTTTCAATTTCCCTTGATAAACGGTCATACATAAAATAAAATGTTAAAACAAAACATGCGGGCTCCACGTGAAATGACAAAAGAAGATAAACGATTTCATTTTCTTTGTAGTGGTTGCGTCGTAAATATGGACAAAATATTTCCACAGAGATGGATCTTTTTCTGTTCCTGTGTAGGTAGTGTTCATCCATCCATCAAGACTGAATGCTTTGAGAAGAGGCGTGAACTAATAGTGGACTTAGAAACTATTTGTTTCTATTGATCGGTTTCTAAAAACTCTTTGAGAGTTTATTTTGTTGTTTTCTATTTTATGCTTTGAGTGTTGAACAAAGTATATACCTATCTCTTTTTGTTTATTGCAGCTCATACCTGGAAATGTGAATACATATACGCCAAGGAAATCAACGCTCGAGGCTCCATTCGTTGCATCGAAAGTACGCTTCTTTCCCTACGCAGCTCATCCTCGCACGGCTTGTATGAGGGTGGAGTTATACGGGTGCCGATGGAAACGTAGGTATAAGAGGGACACGGTTTATAATTGCTGGTGCGTCCCGGGACAATGCAAAGCGACATGGTTTTTGCAACTGCTTAAAATAATTGTTTGTTTGCGAAAATGTGTGCTGTGCGATTGAAATCCGCCCACGAGGTGGTGTATTTACTCTATCCTATTTGTGCAGAGGATATAGTTGCGTACTCGGCGCCCAAAGGTGGGGACATGCAGGCAATGACCGGCGGAGCAAGGTTCGAGGACCTTGCGTACGACGGAGTACTTCGAGACGGACGCCTAATTAATGGACTCGGTCAGCTGACGGACTCCTTGGTAGGACCCAACGATTTTGAACTGCCGGATCAGTTAGACACAAGAGGTATGTAAATCTTAGATTCTCAATCTTCACTTAAACTAGCGTTAGTTTTGTTTCGTTAGCATTTGAATAAAGATTGAGTTTATTTGTGAGTTGAGTAGATTATTTTAAAAAAATAGAATTATTATTAGGAAAATAACTATCTAATCTCTTCTTAGGATCGTGGTGGGTTGGCTGGAACAAAACAATGACAGTGGACGAAGAAGTCATACTCACCTTCAACTTCAGCGAGTCTCGTCTATTCCACCACATCGACATTCACACCAACAACATGTTCACCAAAGACGTCCAGGTAAAGACCAATTAAAGCCCTTGCGAATGTTTTTTTGCAATAATATTTTTAATACTTTCCCTATGATCAAATCTGTGTGGTATAATTATTAAAACTTACAAAACAATGGCTATAAAAGTAGCATATTTAAAATTACGCTGGCCCTCATACCAATAATATTTTAAAAATAATTTTATTTATACATTATACAATGTTATCATTTAACTAGCCTTCTGTAACAGATTATTTGAAAGATTATAATAGATACATGATATATACATTCATGACAAATACATAGAATTGCAGCGTTGTTTTCTTTTTGATTAGCTGTTCAAGGAAGCAGAAGTGTACTTCTCACTAGAAGGTGAGCGTTGGCAAGAGGACTACATATCCCACGAGCCGAAGCAAGACAGGGTTTCGGAACATGCTCGAACCATCCATATCGACCTGCAAAACCGCACTGCAAAACATATCATGATGAAACTGAAATTTCAACACGAATGGATACTGATCAGCGAAGTCACTTTCAAATCCGGTAAGTTTATTGTTCACTTAAACTGTTTAAGTACTTATCCTCTCTTTTTTTATAACAATTGCAACATATCGATTGTAATTTTACACCTTTAATGTATTAAAAAATCAACCCAAACAGCAATTATTCGTTGAGTATTCGCAGCTGGTCTTGCGTCTTCCGAATCACTGCTCAATTTGCGGAACATCTCGGAAAATCACGGGAACCAAAAAAGTTTATCGAATCGAATGATTCCCACAAAAAAATGATCATTCGGCAGTAAAAAGTGAACAGAAAAGATTCATAAACAAGATTGGGTGATTTTTCGCGCGAACAAAAAGTAGAGGTCCCGGGGCGCAGGGGGCTCAAGCACGCTAATAGATCCATTACTCCTCATCGGGCCTCCCTTATCTGTTCAGAGCACTCGCAAGCCTGCGGCTATTTCACAAATTTTATCTTTCTCTAATTAATCCACAGCTCTTTTGAGGAAATCGCATCTTAAGTGATAAATCGCTGCCCGCTAAATGAAGAACTTGTAATTAAAGAAAATCTTTGATCTGGATTATTTCGTTCCCCAATTATACTTTAAAGAGGCCGCGGCGCGTCGCCCGCCCTCTCCCAGATATTATCCGAACGAAAATGGATTTTAAGTAAATTACTCATAAAATCTATTCTCTCGACGGCTCTTTGAACACCCAATGTGTAGAACAGCGACTTCTCAAGGACCTGCGAAATTGAGATTAATCGTGAAATCCACTTATATGAAGCGCAGGCAGGTCTTATATATTTTTTTATATATTTTAAATTTCTGATTACATTACCACAGCGCGAGTAGCGCTTGCTGTGATATAATGGCACGGAATATAATGTTCTTGACGTAATATAACAGGGAACCACCTGTGCGGTATGGCAGGTTACAAAAGGAAAGTTTTGAACATAATTACGCCGGCGGCGGAGCACTGCGCGGGCCGGCTGAATCATTATTATTTCTAATCCGCCCCAATTAGGAAACCATACAAATATCATGAAACGTGTCTAATTAAATGGCTTGTACATAATGTACCATCTCTCTTTTACGTTTTTCCGTTATTGTTAAATTGCATAAAAAAAAAAATGTATTAGTGTTCCGTACCTGAAAAAGAAAAAAACGGAACCCTTATAGGATCACTTTGTTGTCCGTCCGTCTGTTTTTCAAGACCCTTTATCTCGGGAACGCTTGGAGGTATCGAGATGACAAAAATCAAACTTCCAAGTTAACGTAAAAAAAGATACGACCAAAAAGGGTATATTTCGTCACTCTCAAGGGAATCAAAATTAATTTATTCTGTGAAATTTGGCAAGTAATACCGTCTTATATATACTACAAGTTTAGGGAAAAATCTGAAAACTCTACATTTATAATTAATTATAATATATGAATTTGTACAGAACTTTCGGTGGGCGAATCCGACTCACACTTGTCCTGTTTTATGAATAAAAACCGAGTTCAACTTGCAAGTTAAATCGATTTAAATAAAATTTATCATATTCGGGTATCATCCGATGCTACAGATTTATTCAAAGAACCGTCGGTACTCCAGTTAACATATAATTTGTATGGATACAAAATATTTGTCAACTTTTTCGCCATCAATAATCAATTGATACGCAAGTAGTCGCCAGGATTGGGAAACGCTCGGTATGTTTAGCAAAGCGGGATCACATGGTTACTTACCAGAGTATCTATGAAAATATTAAAAAATAATAATGGGGGTAAATAAAATACTCCTAATACTGATGGACTTTAAGTAAAAACATAATATAATAATCAACACAAAAAACAACAGTCCTTAAAACGGATCAGTACCTAGCGTAATTTCACTGGCAACACAAAACAACTGTAATTTTGTTTACAAACATCAAACGAAGTTTTTATAAACACTTTTATATTTGAGTAAAATATTCGGGACACGTAATCCATTAGTAAATAGCTTACCTTATATGTATATGTAGATAGCCTTCATATGAAGGCCTTGTGAATTCGATATTAGCTTACATATTATGTGCTCGTAATGTAATACACACTGGGACCCACTTTGGGTAAAATCCACAAAAAACAAGGTTTATGTACCATTTTTACTATCTCAGCGCCAGAGTACGTATTCAAAACAAACAGCTATAGTTAATGATGTTAATGAAAATCAAGTTTAATTCGTCAAGTAACAAAATTAATATAGAAACCTTTGGTCACAGACGTGATTAGTGGATTAATATTATGATTTTTTTGCTTTAAATTACTCAATTACTTATTTTAGAAAACAAGTAACTCCTGGCATTATTAATTCTTCATTACAATTTACTCGCCAAAGTTTTTAGTAATCAGGATAATCTTAATTACTCGAAGCCTCACAGATGTCAAAACAAAAAGTTACGTCCTGTACTCAAACTTCGCACCAGAACATTTCCCAGAAATTCCATTAACACATAACACAAGACTATTTTCGCAACGTATTTATCTGCCGCATGCGGTCTCCGTCCCTACAAGTTTCGTAGAGTTGGACTCCTAGACCTGCAACCCTGAGATACCTACACTTCATTAAATGTACAATCAGAAATTAGCGCAGAATTAACTGACTCTTGGCACCTTCTCAGTATTACACTGGCACTCCGCCATTTTCGTTTACCTCAGTTTTAGTTTAGACCCAGTTTTCTAATTCGACATTCGACCTATTTCGAATTTTGTTTAGAATTCCGTGTTGAAATATACATGCAAATATTTATTTTTGTATCTCACTAAGCCACAAGATTTGTATGTACATAATATATCAATTTCCTTGCATCATGCTGCCAATACCTCCTTGAAACGTCCAACCAGTTGTGCTCTGAACATGTCTTCCTCGATAGTCTATCTATGTATATAAAAAATAGTCGGCTTTGTTACAACATATAACTCGAGAACGGCTGGACCGATTTTTATTATCTTTGGTTTATTGGATTTGCCTCCTCCCCATAGCCCCCTCCTGCCCAATAGCAGAATAACTTCGAAAAAACTTACAAAAAAAGATTATGAATACATTTTATTTTCTCATACATTTTGTATCTGGAACGGATTGACAGATTTGACAGAAATAAAACACGGACACAAAAATGAACATGGCGTTCTGTGGATTGTCCGAACTCCTCATAAGCTGCTGGTGTAATTAATTTACACATGGACCCCCCTGGATGATTTAGTAGATTCACAATTTGAGCCGGTGGGTGGCACCGCAATCGGGTTCTACAATTATTTATATACAGGGCAAGACTTGGGACGTGACGGCTGATACCTACGGATGAATGGAAGAAAATGACTTGCTGCGCCACATTCAAATTGGCACAAAGGCTGAAAGATGATGATACAGGGCAAGACAACGTTTGCCGGGCCCACTAGTTCTAATTAAAAATACAACATAAATACACCTTTTTTTATCTCTTTTTCCACTGAAATTATAATGTTGAAACCAATTATAAAAATGCTGTTTGCATTACAATAAATTTGGAAACTCTTCGTCCCATTCTTTAAGGATTGAGAACCGTCCGAGCACAGATGGCATTCCTAACTAAATTCCCTCCCATTATAAAACACAATTAATCCTGGACCCGACATCTATTCATTTTCCTTCATTGTCTAAGTCTTACGTGGAAGTTGAAAGCGCGTTGGCTTATTCAACACAATTCCATGGTCTTGAAAGCGCTCACTCAGCCACGCTCATTTTATTCATGTTTTTGTCAACAGTACCGACTTGGGTGAATGCGTCTTTGGAGTTTCTTGAAGAATACTACAGAACTGATACTCCACCATCTTCAAGAAAGAAACGGAACTCTTCTCTGAGGGTCTCAGTAGGACTGGCTTGCGGGGCACTAGTCGGTGGTGGGGCTTTTATCGCAGCGACCGTAGTCTTGGTCACTAAGAAGACTAGACGACGAATACCTAATATGCTGAAAAAACCTTTTTGTCCGTCTTTGAGACATGGCAGTTCTAGCTCTAGAAACAATCGTAGGGCACCAAGACTGGCTCTCGCACTCTCTAACTGTCCACCTATACACATGCTGAGGTAAGTCTCTAAGATATTCATATTTATCTTCCTCTTGTTAAAGGTTAAAGGTTTCCTAAGCAGAGGAGCTTACTACATTAGCAGTACCTATAAATTGAGCTATATGAAAACTAGGACTTTACTCTTAAAATATTCACTTCAGGCTAATGGATACATACGATACAACTATGTCATACATTAGCAATTTATATCTAGCAGACTAAATAGTACATAGGTAAATCTCTTACCTAAGTCGAGCATTTGTAAAAAGAGGGATATAAAACACACAGGTATAAAAAAGGACCAATTCCCTCGAGCCGTAAACTGACCCTACAAATATCACAAACAATGGTACCCACAAACCATTTAATCAAATTAAAATAGGCAGAAGTCATTCAACTCAATAGAAAAACTTTAAGAGGCACCAGATTTAAAACTCTTGTTGTGTGCAGGCCTGCTGTTGTGGACGAGGATTACAGGGAACCCTATAATATCTGGAGGGAGACCCTGGGCCGCCAAAACAAGCGTGAAGCATACGACCAACATGAATACAACGGTAAGTCTCATATTATTTTACCAAATAAATAACATATACTTAAAGTGAGCGCACTCGCATCCGCAGCTTACAAATCATCCAAGTTTACGTCCAGTTTCCTGAGGTAAAATTATGCTCCACTAGTTTTTGCATTTTTAGTCATAACGAGTAATATATGAAAAGATTTGTTATTGAAAACATTATTTGTTTATGCGGTATCCGATAAACAAAGCGAATAAATAAAAACAGTCGAACGCCGGAAGTAAAGTAGACAGAAATTTTATGAAGAACACAGAGTTCTACATTGTAAATTGAAACCACATCTAAACGCAAGTGATGATACGAGTAGAAAGTGTACATAAAGAGAAAAATAAACAATATATACGACAAAAGAGTTGTAAAGTGCAATAAAGTCAGAGATATTAAATCCACAGAGAGCTGACCCTAATTGTAAATATCTTCTCTTACAAATGAACAAACTGCTACGGGCAATTTTTTTGCTCTGCAAACAAGGGTTGATCCCCATGTGAATGTATAAACATCACATGTAACAACAATATACGTTATTATTGTTAATGGCACACTCAAACTAATTCACAGCAAAAAATATAAAGTGTAGTTAATTTTTCATTCTCTTGTCAATAAACTTAAACGTGACTGAAGTAGTATTACTAAAATAATGAAATATACACACTCCCTGTTTACAAAGTCCGCTAATCGCTTATGATATGTCCCAACAAGTCGTCTTTGTGGTTGCTGGTCATGTTTTTTCCGACTGGCGCTAGTTAGCTCGCCTGCGACACTCAGCTCGCCACTCGACTGCACTCGTTAGGTTTACGAGGGCACTTGCCCCTAGATTGTTACTTTTCCCCGTTCTCCCGACTTTTATACGAATGCCTTGAAAATGAAACGACATAATATTATTCTTAACTAAAAAAATTTAAGAATGTAACATTTAGATAATTAATATGTTGGTTACGTATTCTACGCAATTCTGCCTGTATTAATTCGCTTTAATATTGGACATCTAAAAATCTAAAATGAATTCTGAGAATATTGTAACGCGAAACTTAAAAATAAACACAAAAACTCCACCGCGGACGTTTTATCAACCTAAAATTCCGACGTTTTGACACTGGATCCCCGTTAAAAGAAAACTCAAGATAGGGGGCGTGCTCGTTACGGGCGGCCGGACATCCGGCCGGAAAGCCGCCCATTGTTCAGAAGCCATATTGAAAAGATGATACGCCCCGAGCACAGGATAATAGGTCCTGGGTTGGTGTATCTTTGGAAGAATACGGTGCAGAAAATAGTGACGGGTTTTTGGCCAAAAATACGAATTATCCGTGACTTTGACTGACATTTCAGACGGGAGGCGTCCGTCCGTGCCCGTTTTGAACGTACCGTTATGATACTAAAATAGAATAAGATATGAGTGACGAGCATTTTTATGACATATTCGCGTAACACGTTCAAAACAAAATTGTGTTACATTATTATTTAAAATTACATAATTTTGAGGAACAGTTCAATCAAGTCTGACATGATGGTCTGAGTTCAAATACAGGTGACGGCATCTCTGATTTTAATTCATGTGCATATTAAATATCAGAATCAGCTTTCAATAACGAGTCACAATACGACTCCACAAAGATCTTGATGGTGTAAATTGTCCAAATCCACCAATCCACACTCAAATCTATCAATCAAAATAGTTTTTATTTCTTAAACAGTATATGCAAGCACTTATGAAATGCCATGTCTAGGTGCATTGTTCCAATTAGTCGTTTTCTATGGAGAAGAACCGGCAAAAAACATCGTGGGTTACTTTTATTTAATTATATTTCTCGACATTTATGGATACTTACATAAAGGTCAACGTGGTGGACTATTCGCTAAATTCCTCTCATTCCACGAGGGCTTGAGGAGACTTGTATTGTTGTATTCTTTAGGCTAATGAATTATATTGTATGGCAGAAATCTGCGAAGACACTGAATTCCCGAGGCCGTACATGATGAAGCGTCCTGATCCTCACGAAAGCTTCTACGCTGCAACTGACATAATACACCATGTAAGTACTTAGTACCTAATCATAATTATTATTTCCTAAACCCTTACTACTTTGTGATAACGTTATAATTTTCAGATTGTTAGAGAAAGATGCCTTCACAAGTTCAATAATGCTATCTCTCTCTCACGCAACCTAATAATGTTCATGGGTACACGAACGGTTTCGTATATTTCATTTGCAAATTTATGTTTTTTTTTTTAAAAAAACTGTGTATACAGATTTTGTCTCCCTTTACACACTATAACAGAAATTATATTTCAATTAGAAAAATAATTATAAGTTGGTGTAGGACGTATGATCAAAATACGTGTATGGTAAGTAACTTGTAATGGAGTATAAAACTATAAAGAGAGTTCTTTAAAGAAGACTCTTTAGCACTATTTAGTAGATATATATGAATAAAATAACTTGAATGGATTAGTAATATGATACCAGAGCAAGTTTAATTCTTAAGACAAGCCTAATAAGGTCTGAGGTAAAGTAAACAATTCAAGAAAATACTCTTTCGTGGCTCGCACATAATTACACAATGGAATATGTTCCAAATTTCGATATGAACAATTGACTGTACAATTTAGATTGGAAATTGCCGGTTATATCCCACTTAATCCTAATCGACAATGATTACAATCAATAATTGGTAATTTCGTTTCAAATTCGGCATCAAAATAGTTACGAGTGAAATGGGAACGGTCGTTTAGTAATTAGACTAACATCCAATCAAATTTTCAATTTGCGATCTAATCAACGGTTGTCATAATTTGGCATCTGACTATGAAGGTGTAGTTAAAAACGATAAGCGAAGCCCTACCTTGATTTGTGTAAGTGTATGAATGTGCGGATTTCAATTTGAACTTCAGCGCCATCTACATTTATTTCAAAGTTTATGATTAAAGTACTTATATCAGTTACCTCATAAAAAAATGTGTAATTAATACATATACATTATGATGAAGTTATCTCAAGGTACTCTTCGTTTTATGAATAGGCTTTACTTTTTGAAGATACATGTTTTGTAATAAACTCTATGAAATGTCTGTTAAAACTAATAGTAATTATCTCCAGAATATCAATTATTCAAATGATAATCAGTGTGCTAACTACAATAATAATTCCAGGAATCACTTGACAAACGTGATCAAAATAAATAATTATCGTGGCTAGCCCCTGTATAGAAGGCATACTGACCATCTAAAACGCAACTATATCAGACAACTACTCGTATATACAGAAACAAATCTAAGCGTTTAAAATCTTGGGTCTGTTACTCTATTTATCCACTCTATAAATGCCACACAGCTTGCACGATCAACTCACAGAGACTACTTTGAGTTCTTGTAGGTTTCAATTAAGAATCGTTCAAAACAATAATGTAGATATGAAATTGACGCCTCTATTCGAGGCTCAACCGACCTGTGCATAGCGCAGCCGTCAATGTAGACGTACCATTGTAGCAATGGACGTCGGGAGAATTGACGAATCAATTATGCTACCTATGAACCATTGTTTATCAATCGCTGGCAAACATAAAAGGTAGTCAGTTAATATAGAAATGCATCTCACAATTCATGACGTTGAATGATCGTTATGTTCGATTCGGCAATTGATACGTCCAAGAATATTAAGATAACCACAAAACAAAAATATCTTTTCTCAAGGGGATTTTATCAAGAAGACGTTCAACCGTCTTTTTTCACCTCGATTGATTTCGTCTATAAAGATTATGATAACCATATTTATTTGATGTCAAATTAAAAGCGTATTTTAATTTTCCTTGATGAAATTTCGCTAAATCCTTAAGCCGATTGGTGTGAAACCTCACGGACGTTTGTACGTGTAATTTGGAACGTGTAGGTGAAATCTTGGTTGGTAAAAACGTTTGTAAGGTATGCGAACAGGTAAGGTATTGTGTGGTGTAGGCTCACAGAACCGGCGGCTGATTTCCCAGGGGGCCACCGTGGTCACAGAGCGCGCGCCCTGCGTAAAACAAACCAATTGTACATTAATACGTAATGAACATTATTTAGTTAACGTTCAGTTACGGGTTGCTTTCGCACGGGAGAACTCGGCTCCGGGAGGAATTCTTGATCGCGTTATTTACTATACTGTTGAACAACCAAATATTTTAAGATTTTTAAACTATCCGTCACAACTGTTTTCCCCACAAGATTAGGCAGAGTTATACACAAAGGCATAATCTAAACAGAAATCACATCAGTATGCAATTTTACAGTAATTAGCAATGTTTTGCAATATTCAAAATTACAAAATATGAAAATAGATATTGGAAGCGACCAACTGCTATTATTTGGCCACCGCACATTAGCACTGCATCAGAGCAATATACCGCAACCTTAGCGTTGCGTTGACATACCAACTAACATGACAAACCCTAAATACAAATTTTCTAATGTTAATATTATCATGAAATAATAACGAATAATATGAATATTGAATTTACTGTAACATTGCAGCAGATTATGGGGATTTAAAGCGGTTTCCATATTTGTTAGGTAACCTATGAAAAACAGTGATACTGATTACCCCTGGTAGGTATACTTCTTAATTATACGTATATCCGTATACTCGTATCATGGCCTATAGACAAGTTTAAATTTAACGTTCGCATCGACAAATAAATAGAAACAAAATGTATATGACGTATAAATGACATAAGTTTTCGATATATTGGGTGTTCATAAAATGGCATGTCCATACATTATGTTTCTATTCGTTAGGTAGTCGTTTTAAATGGTAGACTGACACTTGTCTACAGGTCCTGAGCTGTCAAATATAAAACCAAATGATGAAGACATACCATTCTTGAGTCAGCTCGAATATAATTTACGCGTAGGCTACGTAGGTATACGCTACGCTCATATTACGCGCACGATGTCTCGCTACGCGCAACTGACGAGCATGTATCTTGCTACGCGCTGGCTACATGCTAGCTACGCGCAGTCGTCGTAGCGTATAGTTCTCACGGTAATAAACTATAATATTGTAATAAAGCACTAATATTCAATTTATAAGTCACATCGTCTTAGCTAAAACTTAATTTCAATAATCGTATGATAGATAGCAAGTTTGGTGTAAGCATGGATCTCCTACAGGTAATTGATCCGGGTCTGGGTGTTTATATCTGTAAAACACCCAAAATACAGAAGAAAAACCAAGCGGAACGTCAAATACGAATAAAAAAATGGTAGTGTTGTAACAATTTCTAATATTATCCAATAAGATTATCCGTCCAAATTATTTTCAACCAATTCTGCCACTAATTGCCATTAATTCAGTCAAACGGAAGCCTCTCAAACAATGCAAGCTAGTTAATTAACGTATATTAATTATAGCAGCTAAGCACACTCTAATATCAAGGCATTCATATTATAAATGTTATGTAATCTAATCACTCAGTAGCATACGTGGAAATCTGAGCTGAACAACATTACGTGTGCTTTAGAAATACCCGTAATCTTTTACTGTTACTATACCAAGCTGTAACGTGAGAATACTAAAAATATACAATTAAATTTTCGATTGTTCCCATGTCGTAATGCAAAGAATATAATATTAACTATATTTTTATGATGACTAATAAATAAATAAATTATGATGCAGTGTTCATTTCAAAGGTTTTATTTCAAATAATCTTCACAAGCATTTTGGAAACACTACCAATTATTTTGTTCCAAAAAGTTGCTAAAACTATTTAATTACAAACAGTTGAATCAATTAGAGAATGCTGACCTTAATATCATTATCTTCAAAAACCGTCCCTGGGATAATAAATAATGAATAATTTATTGTTTCAAAAGTACAATAAATAATATGCAAATAATAATAATAATAAATGTTTATTCATTAGCTTAGATTAAAATACATTTGTTACATAGGGATATTCTTTTAAGCAAAGTATAATGCTTGTGTTAGAATATCCCGCTTGTATCCCCCAAATACAAATTGAATATATGTTTGATGGTTGTACATGGATAGACCTGATCCGAAAAGTAGAGAAACACCCATTGCGACACTATGCAGTGGACTGCGTATGCAGCATTGATAATAACATGCATAATAAATGCGACTGCAAATGATAAAATTAATCTATCAACAATATAGTAATAAATCAACATCATAATTAATTTGAAAATGACTATACTGTTAATTTATTCTAACATAGATAACATAAATTTGTGGTTTCACAATTAGGTTAATTATTCATAAACGACCCGTCACTATCACTGACATTGAATATAATGTAAGGCACTCCACAATAATGGATTTGATTGGCGCCTCAAATGGATATTATTGAGTAGAGCCTATAACAATGTGCTCTATTCAGGGCGCGGTACGCTGAATGTATAGCGAGCGCTTTACGCCCTATTCTAAACGCTCATTAGCTCAGAGATAACAGACGTAGATAGTCTTTCGTGCGATCTCAATTTTATATCATGAACATGACAAAGACAGGTATCTTTTTACAAGTTACTAGTTGAAAAAGGTTTTAGAATTATTTACCTATCACGATGCATGCATTACTAAGCATGGAATATTTCACAGTTTCGACTCAACTTCGGTGAAGCGTAAGGCTATAAAATCAATTTTAAAGGGAAATACCATTCCTATGCACAAAATCTCAGAACTTTAAAGTATAACTTAACATTATAAGATTCCGAAAAATTCCCGAGGTGTTGGACTTACGCAGAATACCGCGAGACCAAGTCATACAAAGCCCTTGCTCAGTAAACGTAGAAATCAGTAAAATAACAGGTCGGTAAACACACGTCAGACATTCTTTATTTTCCGATCATGAAGGGAAAGTTTTGGTAATGTGTCAAAGAATGAGCTTTTAAAAACTGCTTTTTAAACAATCAAAATTTCCTAATATAACTGTTAACTTAAATGGCCTGTTCCGTGTGGATTTCAAAAATCAGTGAATATGTCACATGACACTAGATTCATATTTATACATTTTGGCAGGCGAGTGCTCTCATTAGACCATCAATATTGAATGTAGTAATCTTTACGTCAATATTACTTTGCATTGTCTCGTCCTAAACTATTTGCTAGTTTCATCTTATATGATCAATCTTGACAATGTATGAGGCACAAGGCTTTGTGATGCATACACTTAGTACGTGTGTTGGTACCTACTTACTTGCGTTGATTCATTCAGTAAACGTCAATGATCGCTCCCGATCAACTCCCAAAGCATGGCCGAGCCACCGACAGTATAGAGGTAAATGTGTCTGACAGATTGGTTATTAGGGTTCGTGCCGAAGTTTGCCGCAACGCTTGCTTTGTATAGGCTGACGTCACCACAAGCTTTGAATCCCGTCCACTCTCCTCCGGTGCTACATATTGTGCCCTAACGTCGGTAGTATATTTAGGCTCAGGTGATTCATTGGAAATCTGATAAAGGCAGCGCTTGAAAGCCAATTATGACAGTTCCCCTGTGTGTTTATGTAGGCATATAAATCATTTATGATTTACGTAAACGAACTTAGTACAAAATGTTTATGTAGTGTGAATTGAGGTTTTTAGTGCTTTAGGATGAAAATTGTTTCATTTTATGACGTAACACGAATTAGAATATAATTCCACGCTGCCATTCAGTAGGCATGTTGTAAGAGGCGAGAAAATATTTTGCTGGCTCAGTGGTAAAATCTCTTGGGATTTGACTGGCTGGTGACCACCCTTATATCGAAGTCTGTCGTGTTGCACCTTGATGGATGTTCCGACTGTTGCGTATGAGTCAGTTTCCCCTCTCGCTTGCTGCAGCTCTGGCATTCTGCAGTCCGGAGGAGTTATTAAGGCTCAGCATCTCATTAGCAACTCCTGTGGTTGCTAAGTTCATGGGATGCGAGGACTACTTACCATCAGGTGGATCGTCTCCTCGTTTGCCCATATCAACAATCAAATGATGTCATCAGCATAGCGAAGGTTATTGATAACTTCACCGTTGACTATTCATTTGCTGTTTTCATATCTTCCTACGTTTACTTCATAATTGACTCTGAATCAAGATAATAAATACGTATCGTTGGATCTGTACAGATACTGTCGCCATTTATCAGCTCAGATTCACACAAAAATAGTACCTAATCAGAAATTATAGGGCCTAAATTCCTTTAGTAATTAAATGTGTATTAGGTAGTTATAGAAAGTTTAATAGTATACACTAAATGCCTGCGAGGTATCTGTGCACGATTTGCTCTATTGATTCCAGGGTATTTGATGTGTATTCAATGTTCAAAGCAAAATTAGTCACGGTTGAGTACATCGGGAATATTATTTACGCTAAATTTATATATTCCTTAACATTACGCCGCTATTAAACGTTTATCGAAACATTTATCTGCCTCATTAGTTTAGTGGTCGCAGTTTGGAGATTGATTCCCAGATCGAGCAGTAATATTGAGTGGTTATTTGGTTTTTCTATGAAATTCTCTGTAGCAGTTGTGTGTTGTTTTTGCGATTTGTTCCCGGTTCATGGCAATAAGCTCGCCTCTTAATATCTGCATGGGACCTAAAAATACCGGCGAACTACTGGTGTATATTCGTACGCCTCTGCATAAGGCTTCGAGATATACCGGCGTGATGGTATCGAAAAATATGACGTTTGGACATTTTTTAATTCAGATAACGATTTATAGTGCAGTATAGACTAGGCTTTAGTGCCCTAATTTTACTCAATTTAAGAACAAAGTTTATACGGCGCCTTTGTGATTAGAACCTGAAAACTCATAGTCTCAAATTATCTGAAAGGCATTAGGTATATTCCAAAATCTGTTTGACGAAACTCGTTTGCGTTTTCATTTTACAAACATACACTCACGCCTTTCTCCCACAGGGGTAGGCAGAAACTATAGACTGCCACTTAATACGATTCCTGCATACTTCTTTTGCTTCTTCCACATTCATACATCTTCTCATACATACACGCCGGTTGGGAGTGCTACGCACCTGACGTTTTTGAAGGATTTCGCCAATAAGATCGGCGTATGTCCTTCTAGGGCGACCTCTACTGACGCTGCCGCTGACATTCGCCTTATAAATTCGTTAATCGTCTTTCATTCATTCTTTCAACGTTTTCATTTTATTCTTAGATATATTAATAATTTCGCATTACAATTAACCTGAACTCTAAGTTATCTTATCTGTATAGACAGCTACAAACCGATTATATGACTGCTTGTTTCCAAACCAAAATATCTTAATCACTCAGACATATCAGCAAACACACAGACCACGAACTAACGTTGACCTAGCTTAAGCCAACTGACTGGGAAATATCAACAACTAGTTAGTAAGACCAGTCGTGTGGAAATGACCCGGCTTTCGTCCAACGCCACTAATTTAATATATCCGATATGCGGATTTAATAGATCCGATATCCGGTTAATTATATCATTTAATTACTTATAATATGGAGTGAATTGCTTTTTGATACGTATATTAATTACAATGGAATTTATTAAACCACAGGTTAACTAACTTATTTCGCCAATATTAACTTTGAGAGTATTTTTATAGAGCCCCTGTATTTATTGACTAACTACAATAATATTTTTCTTAAAACAACTATTCCAAATATTATATCCTTAGTAATATTATAAATGTGAAAGATTCTGAGTATGGATGTTTGTTACTCTTTCACGTCAGAACGCCTGAACGAATTTGGATGAAATTTGGCACACAGATAGATTATAGCCTGGAATAACACATAAGCTGCTCTTTATCCAGGTCGGACCCAATCCTGAAGTCCACGCAGACAAAGCACGCGAGCAGAAGCTAGTTTATCATAATTATACTTTTTCCACTAACCAATTATGTTGCTCGTTTTAAAACAGTAGATATTATATTTAATGTGTATTATTACTAATTTTAAACTACCTAGTTAGTATAATTAATGGTCCTGAGCGCGACTGCTACGCTAGAGGTCCTGGGTTCGATTACTAGGTCGAGCTGTGTTATTGGGTTTTTCTACGAAATTTTCAGTTGGGAGTTTGGGATTTGTGCCCGGTTGGTGGCATTAGGCTCGCCCGCTATTACACACTTAATCATACCGACGAACTTTGGGTATACATTAGTACATCTACCTAACCCTTTGGGGAATACCGGCGTGATAGTATGTGTAATGTATTACTAATTTTCTCCAAGTTTTCTACTCTTTCTCTGCGTTATCGCTCATATCTTACATATTTCGGTGAGCCTTAATAAAATAATCATTAACTTTTTTGAAACTCATTTAAACGTATAGCAAGATAATGTAGCAATTATGCAAAAATGTTGAGAACTATCCAGTCAATATGCTAATCAAGTTACGTGCAAAGGTAATGATTGAATTGGAAACTTGGCAGCATAGACATACACATTTTTCAGATGAAATGAACCCAAGGCAACGGTAATCGAAACATATTACGCTGTTCTCTTTGCATCGACTAAAAAAGACATAAAAAATCGAACACGTGTCGTGTCGCTTAGTCCGCAATGGCGAGAGGGGTCACTGCGGTCATTCCGAGAACGATACATAAACGATATTTTTAAAATAAGACTGCTAAAAAATCTATTAAAGCTTAAATTGTTTTCTGGTTACTTTCATAGGATCTCGTTTTTAACCGTTTCCGAATATTTTTTGTTATATAATACGTCCTCAACAATGACGAATCTGATAAACTGATGAATCTCGTCAATAAAAACCTAGGTAAAACCAGTGTTTTACCTATGGCAATCAATTTGAGATGATTTTTCGGATGTCAGTACATGAAAAATCATCTTAAATTGATTGACCTCGTAAAATGGCTGAACTGGTTGGGTATTTGATTTCAGTCATTAGTTATCAAACGTCCTCGCTTTTTTATTCCAGTGTCGCATTTTATGCCGTTTATCCAAAACAGCCCGTTCAGCGCGACGTTAGTACAATTTATAACTGCAGCTTCGCTTCGCTCCGTTCATTACAGGGACGGACCTATGCTTTATCTAGTACCATATACTCGTAGTTATAAGACTCTTGCAATAATTTTAAGGGCTTTGACCACCGCAAAATTCTTTAGGTCAATAAGACTTTTGCAATTATTTTAAGGGCTTTGACAACCGCAAGATTCTTTAGGTCAATTTTATTCGAAGTACTTACAAGTCATGACATAGATTGCCTTATACATATAGACAGCTAACAATAACTGTGTTTTGACACATATTACGTGATACAATCTTTTTCAAAGCACAGACGCCATTAGGTGCCTAACTCTTTTTACAACTATACATGCTCAACTAAACGTAAGAAAATATTATTTGAGTGCGGTATAGAAGCTCAATATAAAGGCATTAAGATTCTATCAGGCAACGCAGGGCTCTGCCAAAAGCTCACGTTCAATCGGTTTCAACATTATTCCATTAAAATATAGCTGCTCTCTATTTTTACGACCCACAATGGTGATAATATACTCGAGCTCTTAAAAGAATTTAGGTATCTTTTATTTCCCAATTTATTAAGAACCAAAATATTCATTCGCGGTCCAACACCTGTGACCTTATTAAAAGTTGCCGAGAGAACGCGCGCGGAGAACGAGCATCGCATTTTAATAAGAGTCAGTTCTGTGTCGACGATCAATGGTCGCTACAAATAATACTTTATTCTTTTACTACTTTCTTAAATGCAACACCAATAGAAACTTTTTCGTCAAGTGTCTCTCCAATCAACTAACTTTGGCAGCGTAACTTCTCTTCTCCGTTAATTTGAACAGCAATGTGTTGTACAAACGAAACTTTCAACATGTAGTGCTACCTACGGCTTCTGAAGCTACACAAGTACGATTACACTAGATAAAAACTACGGTTGACTAAAATGTCCTAAACAGTTATGATACATATCAACCTCGCTCGACAGACATGTATTATGCCTCAATAAATTTCAAGAACTTTATCGTTCAGGATAACCGTCAAACGAAAAATCTTTTCAAAGAATAATTCACCTGAAAACTCCACAAATTCAATAAACCGCCCGGCTGAACCAGTCGTGAGTTATTTCTCAACTAAAAACAATAACGTGGACAATTTCGGCAAAATATACGTGCACATTACTGAACGAACACTTGCGAAGCGCCTCGGGGAACCTGCCGCCGGTGAATAACGAATAATATGCATTCTAGCAGAGGTGTTTAAAGAAAATTCATGATAAAACGCGTCGTGGCACGGGTACATTTGGCGAGAGCAAAGGCGACACACGGTTGTGGCAAACAAATTAGAGAGAACTGTGTTTACGGACCCAGATGTAGTGCGGTGACGTCGAAACGTGGCCAATTCCAGTTTAATAAAATAAGTTTAAAGACTTTCGTTTCAACGCTTCGTTGTTAAGATGGTTTATTTAGATTTGCTATTATTTATAGTTATTTTATTTCTTAATACATTTATGAGCAAAATGAGCAAATACACGAGTAGGTACCTCTTAAACAACAAAAGTACTAATACTCCAGTGACAACAAGAATTATTATCAGGTAATTCTGCTACTTACTAAATTGATCAAATTATATGTCTGTAGATGTCAAATTATATTCTAACGTCAAACGCAAACAAATTAGATTGCCCACCTTCGTAACGTCAGTTTTATGTACCAGAATTCACCTTCAGAATTGTTTTTCACTCACTCACTCCGAGGTTATTGTATAGATAATAGGTTCATTGGTTATAAGCCGAGCGACCGATTGGTCAATTAAATCGTCTGGCTTGTTAACCAACAGAGACTGTATTTAGTTACACACATAATTCAGAGGTATTAACACGCATGCGTGTTAATACCTCCTGCCTGGGGACAGCACAAGATTGGGCCCTATTCTACTATTTCAATTTATGAGAAATATGGTCCGATGGCACTAAATTACTTAAAGACTGACAGCTTGAGACGGCAAAACTCTGATGTCTAGATCTTCACACGATTTTACATTTAACTTGTTATTGGTTGAATTACCATCAAACAATTCTGAAGACATTGAAAGACGATTTTGACACAATTAAATATTAGACTTGAGGCCAAGCTTAAGACCTATATACCGTGTTTTGGTAATCATATCGTATTTCATAAAATATAACTTTCAGAAAAGAAAAAAAGAAAAACCACAACAAACAAGAAGCAACACATTATGCTATTCACTTTAGTAGAGTCGATAAATATAACTCAAGTGACTTTGCAACTTACAAAAAGGGGAACAACAACATCGTACATACATAGCCGGAGCGGGGCCCAGGTGTTCAGAAGCCCGCCCTCCATTTCTCAAAGTGAATCCACATTGTGGCCCGTATTTTATAATGACACTGGGAGTTTGCCCAAACGACGTATGCTCACTGCCCACTCAAGGATTACCTTCAGGGTTGCGCCTTTTGTTGGCCGAGTCTTTTTGTGGCTCGATAAAATAGTGGGATTTTCTATTATTACAGGTTAAAGATGATATTATAAACTCTGTAATCTAGGAAATTTTATGATGGTCCATGTTTGGGATCGTACCTACTTCTATGTTTATTTTGAAGTTTGCTTAGTAATTAAACGTAACAATAGGAACACATTTGAGCAATTAGCTTAATGCCTTTAAACGTAAAAATTTAAATCTTCATTATCTTTAAAACAAAGACTACTTAAAAAACGATCTTAACTTTGTGCTTTGAATTGAAACCACACAATTTGAGCTCGTACTGCGCCTCGCTAAAGCTTGCACATCCTTATTTGAAAAGCCTCCATAGCAACAAAAAACAAAGCATTAGGGTACTCGTTACAGTAGAAAACCGCCAAAGCCATGCGGAAAGAATACATAGGCTTGGTAAACAGAGCTACGAGCTATATAAAACGTTACAAATGCAAGTACTGAGAATATGAGGTAACTAAGTTAATTAGCGTTGCTGCATGCCTTATTTGAGGTTATTTCAGTGAACTTAATTAATGCATTTTGTTGAAGAACACCTGAGACGACAGTGCTTAATTTTTAATTACATTGTAGCGAACGTAGTACTCACTTTGTCAGTCTTGCATCTGGGGCGTTGAAGCGTTGTCTCAGAACATATCTTCTTCTATATATATAAAAGAAGAACCTAACTGAGTGATCTACTGACTGACTAAAGTATCAACGCACAGCCGAAACTACAGCAGTTAGATCCCTGAAAGTTTGCATGCTGGTTCCTTTGCACTGTAGACGAGCACAAAGAAAGGATTTTTGGAAATTCAACCCATAAGGTGGTGAAAAGGGGGGTGAAAGTTGTATGAAAGTCCGCACACACTACCATGCGTTTGACATAGACACACACATAATTAATAGACGATGACATCGTCAAGATAATGTACAGCTGTCATTCGCTGTTGACATAATGACAATTGATTTCTTCCTTTTATAATATGAAACCTCCATGGTTTAGGCGCGGGCACAGTATATTTTAGAAACGAGAAACCTAAGTACGCAGGGGAAACTGCGCACGGAAAGTCTTGTTGTTGCATAATAGCGTTGTATTGTATTCAAAGATACCAAAATTTTTTTTTTATAATCTGTACCTCATATGCATAAAATAGGAGTACAGGCGTCACCTCCAAAGTTAAATTTCACTTGCCTACAGTTTCTGTGTGGTTGCTTATCATATTGTTAACTCATCCATTTATCAGTATTAATTTATACATCTCAAAGAATTATGAAGCTTGAAAATTTTACTTAAACTATGATAATCATAAGCCCGCATTTTTGAAGTCTATTTGATTAGTTGAATTACTCCTAACTAAATAATTAGTAATGGCCTCATAGTCTGGTGATCAGAGATCCCAGTTCAAGCAATGGTTGCAATGCAACCAATTACCAATAGGACCTAAACAAATCGGTGAACTGCGGGTGTTCCCAACCCTTCTTGAAATACAAGTGTAATAATGTGTGTGTGATTATTATAAATAGCGATTTCTCGTATAAACTATTTCACTAATTTAAAACTAAATAATTTCCAAGAACCTCTTCTATAGAAATTACTTAACAAGCAAGCTTATTATAAAAATCTAATATGAATTCGCTCCAAATTTTTACTTATTTAAATATCATGAAAACTTTTTTATTATCAAGACGATTTTGCTCACTCAATTGGGAGATAAAAAAAGTTTTTGCGAATCAACTTCGTAAGTGGAAAGGTATAGCGTGGCTTTATCAGGCTACTTTGCCTCCGACCTTAGTAAATGCAATCCTTTCAAAAGAGATGAAGAAGTCCTTTTTTCTGTGTGCGAATAACCCTCATGGATCATCTACCGCCTGGAAAGGTAGCAGGGTATAGAATTCGTACCGACTCAAAACCGTACTTACCTTCCCATGCTTGGTCTTGGATTGACATTCGCCACGACCATAACAGACTGAAGCTTGTATCCAGACGCCGAAGAATTTGTTCGCAGTAAGAGGCAGTGGCTTCCCACGCACTTTCACTCCCGACCATGGCCGAATTACTGTTCAATTCTCAAGTCGATCAAAGTGTTATTGGGTTTTTCTATGAAACTCAATGGTAGCTCGGAGTTAGGACTTGTGCCCAGTTAATGGCAATAGACTCGCCCCCTATTACATGGGACCTAAAGATACCAGCAAAGTATAGGTGTATATTAGTATCTAAACTTCTGCCTAACCCTTCGGGGAATACAGGCCTGAAGGTCAATGAGCCACAGCACCTATGAACTATAATTTTCACAATAGCACATAGTGGGTACATCAAATTGTTTGAACGATAAACGTAGAAACATAACATGACAATATACAGTTCTAAACACATTCAACGTTTAAAAATACACGCCATTTCGCTCTGAATACTAATACTCTAGTGACTGATGTTTTTATATCGTTTACACAGTTTTTATTTGCAAAACGTACATACATCTAGGAGTATTTATGTTCTGCGAAATGGTAATACGTAGCTGTTTCACTCGGTAACACATAAAGTATTCAGTGTACGGCACCGGTGAATTTATTACGCGTGCATTACTTACATATAACTATTTGATGAGAACTTTCCCCGCTCACACTTACTGTGGCACCACATGCTGGTTTTATAACCCCATATCAACCTTATGGGAAAAGTTTGTTAATAAAGCTAGTTAGAAAAAAAAACTTGAATAGCAAGGCTGGAAGGAATATAACAGTTAACTTACTTATAATTTTATAACTGCAATGTAAAAGCATTTTTAATGGTGACACTTTACAAAGCTATCAAATAGGAATGTACGTGAATACTTAACCATTATTACTTATTTCTTTAAAAAAATATATGTGAAAAGCCAGCCAAATGGTTAAAAAAATTACTACAGATAAGGTGATATTAACATTAACAAACGTCTAAGAAGAAGACGCTAAAAGTCTTAAGTGCCGCAAGGCATCTACTAAGCGCCAAACCCTATACCTACACCCTTCTATAAAGTACTAAGATAAAGCAAGTGGGTAGGGGCAAGTGGGAAAAATTAACCTATAAATACCAATTTATATTATTAAATTTAATGGGCGATGCAAGCAGTGATTTACAAGTTATTATTATTACAATTATTTTATGTAAGTAAATCATTGTGTACTCAACATTACTTGTTTTTCTAAAAACTTATGCCAAAGGTAGTGAAAGTTTCACAACGTACGAAGACTTCTAATAAACCTCGATGCATCATGCAACAGCGTTAATATAAATGTAAAACCCGACTGTCTTTTTGGAAATGTGAAGGTTTTTCAAAAAAGTTCATAATAATATTTTTTTTATTACACAGCCATAGTATCGATTTCTTTAACAATTTATTATACCAATTTCTGGAAGTAGCAGACGTGTTAACAACATAATTTTGAATTACAGAACAAGAACTCCAATTTTTGAACTTTTATGGTGTGAATTATTTAAGAAAACATTACTAGAGTATTATAAATTATCACTGATTTATAACAAAAGAAAAATAATATTCTAACATTTCTTTTCTTTTATCACAAAGATGAAATAATACCTAGCTACTTGGAAACAACTTAAGCTGATTACATTACACTTAAAGTTTTTATTTGTTCAATCAATTGAACTGGAAGGGTCCGTAAGTTGACTCTACAATAGATTCAGGAATCAGGAGATAATTTTATTATTTACTTTTCAAATAAACAACTTAAAAAAAAACTTTCTATAAACTTTGCTATCTCTCAATAACAGTGTCCTTAATGATGAATTGAAAATAAATTTCATTGTTTTCCTTTGAAGAATCATATATTGAAATTGTATTAAGAACAGTCTTTGTTATGAGGCGGTATACGACTACGATGTACAGCTTTTAAGCTATAAAATCAATCTACTAATGCTTTATTGTAAGAATTAGTTGAATTTATTGCGTGGCATTATGACAGCTATGAAAAACGATTCTCAGTACACTTTCATTTGGATTTTTTTTTTAATACCCGTGATGTGCATACTTAGTTCTTGATTCAAGATTCAATAATAAATTGGAGCTTTTTAATTTGGAACGCGTTACCTTATATTAGGGCACTTTATAATGCAGTTCATAATAATATATGCTGATGATAATGTTTCTTTTATAGAATATTGCGTCACATATTTTCCTGTACCGTAAATGCGTTTATCATCACAATTTCTCACATACACAAACAGCCAAATCTGCAACAACTATCTGTAGGAAGGTGTGCCTTACAAATATTTGTTCTGAGCAAGAATCAAACGCGCAAACCATAGCGCAAAAGCCCATTGCTGTGTCACGGTGCCATTCGTTACGTCACATTCGGTTTGGCTAAAGTATATTTTTAACTCCATGAGCTTCACTATTTATCTTGCCTTAGCAAAGTCCTAATTATAAAAAGATAAACATGAAATAACAAGTTAAAGTTTTCTCTAGTCCGTTCAGATACGTTTTAATCAGTCCATAAAGAATGCTTCTTAGGATAAAATCGCCTTTTTCACTATTATGTTTTTTAAGTAGTTTTATGTATCCTAGACAATATCTGTACCTATGAATACAATTTATCTCTCTGTATAATCATTTATTATAAAAAATGTTTAACAAGTCTCAGGTTAAAAGCACATATCATCTTTTTTCTTTCTTTCTATATCTAGGTATCTACCAAACATTTCATGCATAATTCTAGTGTAACATGCACATTTTTGCCATCCCATTTACCGTGGGCACTCCATTACTTGTAACACCGGTAACATGTAGCCACAACACTAGCTGCTGTAAGTACCCCCGTGTGGCACGAGAATATGTCACATGTCCCGTAACACCCCAGCCTCCTCCCACGGCCAGGGGTGTCACACTGAGGCTGAATTAAATAATGGATTGCTATGCATAGTCGTCGGCTTATTCTATTTACTCATAAATAAAATTTATGTACCGAGAAGAAATTGTGATAACTGAATGTGTTCACGTGCAACTGTTTATTAAAATTGCATTAAATAATCGGTTTATTAGTTTTTCGATATTATTCGTTTTTGGAATATTAGTTGATTGATCTGTAAGTATTAGTTTTGTTTTTACATAAAAACACACTGCTACAATATGGAAATAATGAAAAAGATAACTTTGCACCTACATACAAAAAATTGCTTTTTTTGCAAATTGATTTTGTACTATCTAATACATTGATTTTCTAAAGTCATCATTTGGAGCTGTACATCCTTGTTGCAACGATTCATATGTAAAACAATAATACGTTAGGCTTGCAAAGCAGTCGTGAGTCAACGTGGTGCAGGCGGAGTATCAAAACACCCCGCTCTCCACTGTTGTTCCTCAAACAATTGTCACGTCAGTTAATTATCTTCTCAAGTTAGTAAGCACTACTACTAAATTCAGACCATTCTGAGATGGAACTAGTAACGTGGTTCGCACATATGAGCTAACTACCATCTTCAATCGTTCATTTATCTTTATAGCTTATGAGTCCGCCAAATTAGTACCTATACCCTGAAGGTTGTCAAACTATAGTAGGTACGTAGGTACATCCACTGAAGGGGAGAGACCGGGTTTTGTAATATTAATGGTATTGCCCAAGGTATGCTTGGATTTTACTCATTACGGGTATTATGCGGTCGTTTACGAAATGATAAATGAGTACACGAAGGTATTATGAGCAAGCGATTCGTTGGGGTCGATCGTGTTTTGTTAATGTTTTACTATGGCTTTGTAGGGCTTTGCTACTAAGTCGCCGGCTTTAGCCACAGACTTTCTATTGCGAATTAGGTTTGTTTTGCGTTAGCTAGTTTAGACGCGACGAAGTAGCTCCACATCGCGTGTGGTGGAGCTATTTCTTTAAGATTCAAGTGACGACTGTGCACATAAAAACTTTTTTATTGTACAAATAAAGTATATTTTTTCATAACACATTAAAGTATAATGTGAAACTAAAGAAATACATTTACATAAAACGATTTTTTGACACGCCTAACAATAAGTATTCTTCATTTGCAATTACGGATATAATTAATGGCCACATAATAACTGCAGTCCACGAATAATACACCTACGTCTATAATAATTCATGGTACCGTATAAATTATAGCAACGCAATCTTGGGAGGGGGAATAGCAATTAAGCAGGAGCCCGGTTATTTACGGGTACATATAAAATTAGTGTGATATCGAACATTAACCTAACGTAGCAACAATACACATTATTAATCAATACTTTTACTAATGACTAGGCAACCTAATGACATTTTACTTGGAAATCGATACTGCAAGCACGTTCTATGTAATTCCGTGTAGTCAATAATTAACAACTTATGCATAGTTACCTTTTGCGTATTAGTTTGCCAGAGTCTTAGAGCACATGTAAGATCGCCGCCAACCACAACACATCAAGAAGTTTTTAAGAAACTTGTTCTCACGCACCTCGTGGAAGATAAAAAAAACCGATATTTACTTATTAGGGTCATCGAAGGCTTGGTCTTAATAGAATTGAAATTGCATACGTTTACACGAGCACGAGATTAATTACTATTGATATCTATTTATTGATCCCTACTGATACAAATGAAGCTTTATTCGAATGGCAGAGATATTTTAAAAGTCACTTTGTCCATAGACGTACCCGGAGGAGCGCACCTGCCGCCGCGAGAAGCCTGCCCCTGGCCTATTTACATCCATCAAACTACCTGAAGCCGAGCCCCCAAACGGAGTGGCGCCCCTGCTGGACTTCCCGCGGGGGCGCATGCGACCTGTCACCTTCCTAGGCGAGGGCCCTCATGGCAGTGTGAGTACCAATTTTTTCATATCTTTCAGCGGACAGGGCACTGAGGATATATTAGTTCAAAATTTAGAAAAACTAGTACTTACTCTAGTTGCCTGCACGTAAGATAAAGGTAAAACGCATAGTACCTACTGAGCAATTAATCGGTTGATTACATCGGTCATGTGCAAAGAGGAGTAATCAGATAACTTATAAGGGCTTGAGTTTTGTATCTGTTTATATTTCTCACATTAGGAAAGATATAGTTCAGACAAGTATCTGGGCACTATCATCTATGAAAAGAAATAACTTCTTGTTCAAACACCAGAATATATTCCATTAAAAGTTAAAGGCTATTACAATCTTTGTTTTCATAATTAAAACAATGTTAGGAGGTGAAATCTATTTAGTTATTGTAGTTAATGTAATGTAATAAGTTCTCCGTTAATGTAATATTCTGTAATAATTTTGTTAGGTGGATTAGATTGATTTGTCATGAAAATCTTGCAAATAATCAGGTGTAAAGTCTGTTTAGTTAAGGAAATCCATGATATGTCCAGTTCTGGATGGATCTACAAAATCTTCTTTGAGTTTTCCTTCCGTAGACGTAGAGTCATGGTGTTCTGTTCTAGTTTTCAATTCATTTGCCGTCGTGAGCACTCTAAAGCTAGCTTTAGCGTTTTCAAGCACTTTGGTTGATTGAGCCTTGGCAGTGTCAATGATCTTTGTTGATTGCTTTCTTAGCTCTTCTATAGCTCTATTAGATTGTTCCGATATTTCATCGAGCTTTGAATTAATTTCTTCAACGTTAAATGTGGTGGGCCGATCCATATGTCCTATTAATTTGCCTATATTATCATCTCTGTTATGAATTATCACCTGATCTTCCTTATTGTCAGGTACTGAAAAAAGTAAATGATTGAAGCTATTTATTGTTGCTGTTTGTGATTTAATAACCACACCAACCAACCAACGGTTGGTCTTTAACTGTTACAGTATAGTCCAGTCATTGAAGTTAAGAACTCCTAAAAACTTCATAATCATCAATTACAATTCCGATTTAGATTTATTTTTGAATGTTTGTTTCAGTGTACAAACCTATACAAAATCAAAAACAAACAATTGGTGGTTAATTTTCTTTTCTCCGTGTGAGGACGGGTTAGAATACAGTTCCTCACTGTCATTCAGATAGGCATTACATAAGAGCCGAAAAAATATCTGACTTGCTCGGTGGTACCGATAACCTGTTAAACCTGGGGTGTGACTGGCTGGCGACCACCCTTGCGTCGAGACTGTCATAAAAAGCACCTTGGTGTGTATTACGAGTTGTGCACGTGAGAGCCATTTCCCATAATTTATAAACCATAATAATTGTATTAACGAAATATGAAATTGGAATTAATAAAAGATTTTACAATGTAACTTAATAATAATTTATAGGAGAATGGTATTTTTCCGTTTACTTTAATTCTAGTCCTACAGTGTCAAACTAGCCGTTTTATCTTGATTAAAAACTTGACATAGGGTCTTCTACCGATTTCTATTGAGAATAATTCATTAAAACAAACATTTTTCTTTTCTCTATATCGGTTAACTTACAATTAAATAACTAGTTCCGTGTGTCATAAATAATTATAAGAAGAGCAACAGTTGAATAAATTTGAATATTATCTTTTTCTATTTTAACACGTTAATGACGACACATTCGGCGTAACGGCTGAGCGATCGGCTTCTGCGCCACGTGTTGTGGGTTCGATCCCCACACGGAGCAAATATTTGTATGATCTACAGGTAGTTGTTCCGGGTCTGGGAGTTTGTGTATGTGGAAATGTATCTCTGTAAACACACCCACAATACAGGAAAAAATCCTAGAGTGGGGCAACGTTTTTTTTTACAAAAAAATGACAATAAAAAAATATGCACATATTATGGTTACCGAAAGCATTTGCTTTTAAGAGAATGTTTAGTGTGGCAGATTCAAAATACATTTCTACGTTATCATTTAGACTACAAAAAGATGGAGACGCATAGGTACTCATACAATTTCTTTATCAAATTCAAACCATATACCATTTTAAACATGGTGTAACATAACATGCACTATACCTGAAAGATAATTATAGTACCTGCCAACATTTTCTCGTACAAACTCGACATCTCATTGTCCGACTTCAAATTAAAAAAAAGGAGGAGGTTCTATGTTCGTTTGTATTATATCTTCGTGAATTACGGACCAATTAAAAAAAAGTACGTTTAATTGATTTTTATTGATTGTAAGTATAAATCCTTAGAAACCCTTTCAGGCGTTGCGTTTATTATGTTATACGAATTATATATGTTGCGTTATTTTTCCAGTTTTACTTTTTTTAATGTTTAGACGTCGGCAAACGAGCAGACAAGTCACCTGATGGTATGTAGTCGTCGTCGTCGCCGGTTGCCCTTAAGAGCCCTGTATACGCGCCGTCTGAAAATCCCCATATCATAGCGCAATGAGAGTTAGAATTTAGTCTTATTTGTTGTTTTTTATTTGAAGTCGGTGGAAATTTTTTAATAAATTTTTATTGATTCTACCTTAGTTGTACCTTATAAACCCTTTCAGGTATTGCGTTTATTATATTATAAATACGAATAATAAATAATACTTGTTAAAATATCGTGAGGTTCTTTCAATTTATTTGGTTTAGAAACACTATCATTAACTGTCGCTTAAGTATTATGAGCTAATTAATACAATGTACAATACTTTTTATCGACTAATTTAAACATATAATCAAGATTTTGGAACGGGTTTCGGTCAATTTAATGGTCGGGCCTGTATAAAAAATCCTATTTTAAAGAATTAGCATTGCTTTAAAAAACGTAGGCTATGATCCTGTCAAGTTTAGATTGCTCTCGAGAAAATTTCTGTTCATGTAGCTGCAATTTACTTGACTCCGCGAGGACACTAAAGTTAGCCCTGGCTTTCTCAAACAGGAGATTTGTTTGTATCACGGTCGCTTCAATGATCTTACTTGATTGGATCCTTAAATCTTCTATGACCACTCTGTTTTTCTCTGCTGCTTCATTCAATTTTAATTTAATATCGTCAATGACAACTACGTCATCCATTTCCACTTTCATAATGGGGGTCCGTACTTCTGTCTCTTCTTTCTTATCTTCTGAAAAATATTAAACAAGTAGGTAAAGCTATCTGAGAAAATTTCTGTTTATGTAGTTGCAATTTACTTGACTCCGTGAGGACACAAAAGTTAGCCCTGGCTTTCTCAAACAGGAGGTTTGTTTGTATCACGGTCGCTTCAATGATCTTACTTGATTGGGTCCTTAAATCTTCTATTGCCTCTCTGTTTTTCTCTGCTGCTTCATTCAATTTTAAATTACTATTGTCAATGACAACTACGTCATCCATTTCCACTTTCATAATCGGAGTCCGTACTTCTTTTTCTTCTTTCTTAACTTCTGTAAAATATTAATCAAGTAAAGCTATCTTTCTTCATTCTTGAAATATTTTAGTTCGTTAACTAGGTAGCCCGTATTTTTAGGGTACCGTACAGGTTTTTTATATATTCATAGACATGATTGTTATGATATAGTATTTACCGGAGATATGAATTATTCCACGCACTACTAAAGTAAAATAGATAGCCTTAACTCTGACGCACTATTCGCAAAAAAATGTTCATTTGTAGAAGAAATATTGTAGAAAGCCAAGGCTAACTTCAGTGTGACCTCCCTCAATCCGCCATCACGAGTGATTGTTGCCATTTTCATCACAATGATATATGTCTTAAGAAAATATTTCCATGTGATCTCATGAGGATTTCTTGTGTGAGTACACTCATTAGGTTAATCCTTATTTTTCAACTTTTTCATTATCATCGCGGCACTTTGTCAATCGATTAAGTATATACTACTAAATATGAAACAATTTTTTTCTTTTAATTTTCCGATACAATTTAGAGGTCGCTACCAGTCGTCAAACTTTAACAAAAAGCATTGCATGGCCACATAAATAAGTGTCTTGCAAATTGTTTATTCTTACCGTAACCTATTTAGCATCTTAAACTGCAAGTGAAAGATGCAGGTTCGCACACTAAACTCCACCCTGGCTCCGTTCTTCACTTCCACTCTCCTGAGCCTACGAGTCGACATTTGAAATCAACCCTTGTTTCTTCAAAATAAATTATTCAAATTTTTTTTATACCACTAAGGTGGCAAACAGGCATACGGCCCGCCTAATGGTAAGCGGTTATCGTAGCCTATGGACGCTTGCAACACCAGGGTTATCACTCGCGCGTTGCCGACCCTGTACATTAAGGAGGAATAGTTGGGCTGGCAGCATAGGAGACATTCTGCCATTTATGACAGCGGCGGTAACAAAACACCATCGGTCCCCCACACTGCCAACACAACGCTTCATCGCGGAGCTTTGTCGACCATATTTTTTAAATTTTACCTACACGTGTCTTAATTTATAATAATAACAATAATTTTGTATTTTTATGTTCAGAGTTTAACAACTTAACTGCATATTTGATCTCAATTAAATTATTTTTTTGTTAAGAAATAGAAGAAAGAAAATATTTTTTGGAAATTATTTTATTTTGCCAATACAACATGTTAATTTAAATTCTTAAATCACAAAAAAATAACATTTCTATTCAAAAGTTTTAAGAAACATTGACGACACAAATTTTTATTGCACTTATCACATGAAGTTTTAACATATTTTTTTGAGACATCTGTAACAGTCTCCTTGATCGTTTTATGTTTCCCGTTAGTAAAGTAATCAAACTTGAATAAAAGACAGCGTTATCTTATCGCGTATTATGATGAACCTCAACAAAACTAGATTTAGATCTCTATTGCTGACATCGTGTCATTAGGCTTCGGGTCATGGTGACCCGATGTCAGCACTAGAAGTGAAAATTTGTCTCGCAGTGGACTTCGGGTTGTGTCGACCCGATGAGGTTTTCATTCATAAAGATATTTGGTTTGATGACGTCAGAATATATACCAATATTCTGTACGTCACAAAAAATGCCCTCCGCAAGAAAGGAAAGTGTGCGATTGGGTCGTGGCAATCCGAAGCCGTAGTGAAGGTGTTAACAAAAGAAACCAACAAATGTGGAGATCACGAGTTAAAATTCAAACATTGATAGCGACCCCTAAATGTAAGGTATCAGGTATAGAATCAAATTATGAGGTGCCCCATAAAATGAAAGAAAAAGTATTTTTCTTAGGAATAAGGACCACCCTAACACTCATGTAGGAGAGCAGTTGAATAGTAGACGTTTCCTGGTAAAACCCTACGAATTCCTAAATCTTGAGAAAAGTATCACATTTATCCGTTAACTTACGGGGGTTGGGTATTGCTTCATTGTTGAGAACGACGTCACTCTTTAATTTTTTAAAGAAATCTTCCATTATTAAAAAACCTTTTCTTTTTGCCGAATTTATCACTTTTATATTTTGATATTGCTTTTGTCAATTTTGACGGCACCTTCCTTTTTAATTCTTTTTCATAAGTATTTATTGTGCTCTTTGCTTCTCATGGCAGCAAAATTCATCAAAGAGTTTAAAAACACTGCCGTTAAAGATCTGTAATTTATAAACCCGTAAAAACCAAACCTTGAAGGATGATGATTAAAAATGGTTAAATTATAAGAAAACAAAATTGTACTTAAAAAGAATCAGAGTTCTATTCAGTCCTATAGAAGCAGAATAACATACATACGTACATAAACTCACGCCTTTTTCCCTTAGGAGTAGACAGAAACGACAGAACGCCATTTGCTACGATTCTTGCAAAATACTTATGCTTAATCGATTTTCATACATCTTGTCATACACACGCGCCGGCTGCAAGTACTACGCACCTTTTTACAGCATCTCACTGATAAGGTCGCTGTATGTCTTTCTAAGGTTTCGTCTCCCGGTGACTTCACTGACATTCGCTTTATTTTCTTTCGTTAATCGCCTTTCATCCATTCTCTCGATATGTCCAAACCATCTCAACATATTCTACTCAATTCGTGTCACTACATCATGTTTAAAGCAACAGCGTTGCCTTATCGCACTATTTCTCAATTTATCAGACCGCACACTCTTCGCAAGGAACGCATTTCTATTGCATTTATTCTACCTTTATAACTCTTTTGCTACACCCAACGTTCATTTCCATACATAAGTGTGGATACCAACACCGTATTGTGGATATACCGTGTCTTTTGTGAGACGGACTGGTTAGCCATAATCGCACGTAAAGTACCATACCATTCACCTTGTTTCCCGCAATCACACTCCTTTCCAGGTCTGCATCAATCAATAATATGCTTTATTCATTAATGTTACCATGGTATCGATGGCTTGCAACCTCCTTGCAACTCTTCGGCTGACATTTGATAGACAACTCATTCATTCTCAGGCACTGATCTCTATATTTCTCTATGCTAAGAGTATTAAAGAGGTCAGTGTTCTCATTCTACAATCATTCTCTTTTAAATCTTCCAAACAACTATTCATGTATAGTCATACACATCCCTGCCTGACACCTCCGGAAAAGCCGAACCAATCCGTGTAAGCCCCATTCAACCTAATACAAGCAGAGAACCTAATCCCTATACAGAGATTTCAGAGCCTGCACCAGGTGACTATCTACTCCACACATAGATAGTGTCAACCACAATTTTTTCCTCCACACACTGTCATACTCGTATACTTTCTCCAAATCAATGAAAGCGCAATAGACTCTCCTGTGCTTTGCCAGATGTTTAAAATATATGTAATAACAATGCATCAATTTCAATTAGGGAATCAAGACTCACGAGTTATTTTCGGTGATGCAACTTCTATTATTTTTCTCCGTCAAAGTTTTACTAGTAAAAGAATAAAAACGTAGCCATATTTATTAACTATCCCTAAAGCTCACGTATTACAAGCGTGGTCGTAGAAATAAATCATAGGCGACTGCCCCGGCGCTGGCGGGCGAACTCGCATCAATTGCCGAATAGTTTCAGCGTAATCTGGAGACCAGATGGGACTCCAGCAATATAGCAAAGCAAATAAATTTACAATATACTATCTAGATTGCACTGTAGATATCTGTACCTAAACCACCAATTAATTATTTGAGCGTGTGGTCTTTGGAGGATACCTTTGTACAGTGGATACAGTATCTAGTGGACATCTTTTAACTGATATGACAAAGATGGTGAATGTTTCTTATGGTTTGCTTCGTTGATATTATGGTTGCCATCGTGACTGGTGACCGTGAGTGAATGGTTCTATTGCAAATTCGAGCAAACCATTATTACATTTCAGGAAATTGGCAATAGCAACTCGGGCCCAGCACAAACCCAATCCAGAATTTGGATTTCTGCTCATTAACCGAGCAGAAATCCTTTCTGCTCGGTTAATGAGCAGCAGTTCTTTACAATTTAGTCTACTTTGAAAGTGGATTAGTTGTTAGGGTACCTACTATTAAGTAAATAAATAATACAATATTTATGGGGTGAGCTTTCTATACCTAAGTGAAGCTTGAGTGTGTCTCAACCTATGTCTGTCTGTCATATGCCGTTGTACACCAAGAATTTACTAGTACAACTGTCAGGTGACTTCTACTTTCTAAAATAAAGTTATTAATAAGATACAAAAGTGACGAGGAAGACCCAAATAACATTGTACTTCGCATGTATTCCCAAAACGATGTACCCATAGTATTCCATGTTGTAGATCCCATGTAATAGGGGGCGAGCCTATTGCCATTAACCGGGCACAAATCCACTGAAAATTTCATAGAAAAACTTAATAACACTGCTCGACCGACTGGGGATCGAACCCAGGACCTCTAGCGTAGCACTCGCACTTGGGACAGTCATTACCAACCTTTTATGTTGGATTAGATATACGAGTACTTAAGTAAATATTACAAAGAAATACAATCGTTATGTTGTACAAATAGTAAGAGTAATTTAACTGGAAAGGCTGGCGACCACCCTTACGTCGGAGTCTGTCGTAAACCATTTGGTGTGTGTTTCGACTTTTGCGCGTAAGAGCCAGTTCCCCCTCGGTTGCTGCGGCTCTGGCAGTTTGCAGCCTGTAGGGGCTCTTAAGGTTCGGCAACGCATCAGCAACTCCTCTGGTGTTGCAGGTGTCCATGCCCGGGGTTGACCACTCACTAGCAGGTGGCTCGTCTGCTCGTTTGCCAACCTAATCAATAAGAAAAAAAACCTTACCTTAAAACTTTTACCTATGTTGAGAAGTTGAGATCGGCTTCCAGTATAAAATGATGCGTATTTTTAATACCGATATACTGATTGCCAGGATTTCAGCCTTTTGAGTACCATTAACGATTGTCTTATGTGTTCTGACAATTGGATCCAACGAGAACGTGTGTCAAGAGACATAGAATGAATAA